>CAKJTW010000026.1:5000000-10000000 GCA_917880005.1 Nanger dama | reverse complement strand
TGTCCATGGGATTTTCCTGGCAAGAATACCGGAGTGAGTTGCCATTTTCTGATCCAGGGGATCTTCCTGATCCAGGAATTAAACCCATGTCTCCTGAGTCTCCTGCATTGGCAGGACGATTCTTTACCACTGCATAACCTGCCCTCATAGAGGCAGTCATTAATGTATTGGCTACCAAACGTTCACTGATGCTCTGAGTTCATTTGCCTCCAACACATGAGTCAGGAAAAAATGTCTTATTCCAAGACATCTTCCAATCCTATTGATTTCAGATGACAACATTAGAACTCTATCAAAACTACACATTCTTATTCTCAGAAGCTCACGGCTACTCTTAGCCCTCTGATAAAATAATCCAGTGACCCAAGGCTTATGCTTGCCTCAAAACTCTTCCTTTATCTCTTAAGACCTTCCTTGTAAATACAAGAGTTACGGTTTGGGGATTTATTTTTCCAGATTGTCCCAGAGTCAGCATATATATGTACCCAAACATTCTTCCATTCTTAGTTTGGGCTTAGTGTTTTGTCTGGAATTTCTCTGTCATTTTTGAATGATTCTGAACAAGGTGCTGTCAAATCCTGCAGCAATAATAAGGATGCCATCCTCTTGCATCCAGTCCTTCTCCTCACTATGTTGAAGTGTTGTAGTGTTTATTCTTTTCATTTCCAGCAGCTTCAGGTTACAGCATATAAAATAAATATAATGGTACCTTGTAAGGACATTGGGAGCTAGAAATTAAACATTTTTAAAATACTATAAGAGGCTTAAAAAGATATAAGCAGAAAATACTATTAATAATAAAAGTGAAGAGAGAGCTGAAACATTTGTAAATAGCACAGCTCCTCTGAGAGGGCTAGTTCAAACCCACTTCATTCAAATACACTTTTAACCCTTATTTTCAGAGCATTGAATAGCACTAAATGCTACTCTCTTTATGTAACAGTGAAAGTATTAGAAACAATTCCACTACATCTGAAAATACCAAAGAACAATAATTAGCTCTACTGACTTGACTACAAGTAAAACTAAATGCTTTAGGGCACTATGCTCCAAAATATCCCAGAAGACTTTCTCCTTTTGGTAAATGTATAATAGGGTATCACTCTAAGATAAAAGGACACAGTTTCTGGCTTTTTAACTTCCTTATTCCTTAAAGGTTCATTTGTTGTTTTAATTCCCTGCTAAAAGTGGAATCTTTTAGTCTATTTTTTCTAAGTGCTTCCCACTTACCGATTATTCAGTTCGGTTCAGTTGCTCAGTCATGTCCAACTCTTTGCGACCCCATGAATCACAGCACGCCAGGCCTCCCTGTCCATCACCATCTCCTGGAGTTCACTCAGACTCATGTTCATCTAGTCAGTGATGCCATAGAGCCATCTCATCCTCTGTCATCCCCTTCTCCTCCTGCCCCCAATCCCTCCCAGCATCAGAGTCTTTTCCAATGAGTCAGCTCTTCGCATGAGGTAGCCAAAGTATTGGAGTTTCAGCTTTAGTTATCAGTCCTTCCAACACTCAGGACTGATCTCCTTCAGAATGGACTGGTTGGATCTCCTTGCAGTCCAAGGGACTCTCAAGAGTCTTCTCCAACACCACAGTTCAAAAGCATCGATTACAATTATGATATCCTCATCTTTGAATTTCCCACCTACCAGTAATTAAGGAAAGCAATAACCTGTTCAGATTCTTCACGTAAGATACTCCTAATATTTTTATTTTACTTTTAGTAATAATATTCATCTACTCCCACAGTATCCATTATCTCTGAGGTAGAGGCATTGGAAGACATTTGGACAGAAAACTCACTTTTATAATCTGGTTTAAAAATATACAAGGAAAGGTTTGTCTGCCCACATAGGTATGAGATATGGGTAAAGACAAAAGTGTTCCAGATTTTCTAGGAATCCTGACATATAATACAATTGATCCATTTAATCAACAATCAACTATTCTATGGGTACCTGTTATCAATTTAATAACATATTGAAAATTGTTGAAATTATAATAAATCACAAGATTTTGTTCTGGAAGTGCCTATAATAAAGAAAGAAACACACAAATATTTAAAAACTTAAGGAAACAAAATGAAACAGAAACAAAGAGACACAAGACCACATTTTCAAAAAAGAAAATTGGAAAGAATGATATATTTCTTCCAATTCTAATCTCTATGATTAAGAATAAATAAGTAGTATAGAAAATGTATATTTCTGAGCATTTAATTTTTCTGGTATTGTGTTTCCTTTGGCATCCTTTCCTCTAATTGTACAAGATTTATATTCTATTACCATATATATTTTAATAATTACTAAATATGTTATCAGAGAAGGCGATGGCACCCCACTCCAGTACTCTTGCCTGGAAAATCCTATGGATGGAGGACCCTGGTAGGCTGTAGTCCATGGGGTCGCTAGAAGTTGCACATGACTAAGCGACTTCACTTTCAATTTTCGCTTTCATGCATTGAAGAAGGAAATGGCAACCCACTCCAGTGTTCTTGCCTGGAGAATCCCAGGGACGAGGGAGCCTGGTGGGCTGCCATCTCTTAGGTCGCACAGAGTCGGACACGACTGAAGCGACTTAGCAGCAACAGCAGCAGCAAATATATGTATTTTAGCCTATACTTTAGTCTTAACACCTAGTCTCATCTCTTAGCCATTTGCAAAGTATCAGGACACAGTGGATGCATTTGGTGAATAAATTATCTGATAAACAAATGAGTTAGCTGCTATTTCCCTCATAATTTTGGCTAACAGGAAAGAACAAGTTGGTGATTCAGAGGGAAAGGTATGATATTTTGAGAAAGTACCATAAAAGGTAGGTAAAAAACTAAAGGAGACGAATCTACATTTGACATTTGGGAAAAGCAGATTCCAACATACTCAGGGAAAAGTACAGTGCTCAGTCATGCTCAACTCTCTGTGACCCCATTGACTGTAGCCTGCCAGGCTCCTCTGCCCATGGAATTTTCCAGGCAAGAATACTTGATTAGGGTACTATTTCCTACTCCAGAGAATCTTCCCAACCCAGAGACTGCACTCACATCTCTCCTGCCTCCTACATTGAAAGGTGGATTCTCTACCACTAGTGCCACCTGGGAAGCCCAGGGAAAATATTAATATAATAGTCTATAGACAAATGCCACTGAAGGAAAGAATTCTATTGAGTCATTCAGCAGTATTACTGAGTGACTTTCTTGTGTCAGTGTGTTTGTTAGGCATAGGGGCAGTTTCAGATAAAGAATGAGAGGTCCTGAAAATAAATTTCTGTTAATAAAGCTGGTCATGAGAAAGCTGACCTCTCAGATACCTTCCAGCTCTACATTATATGATTCTCCAATCCTTTTTATATTAGAGGTCACCACCAAGAGGAGCAAACATTGTAGATTTGCAAAAACTAGAGATTTCACAACCCAGCCTCTCTCAAAATTCTATGATCTATACTAGGAAGATCCTCAAACAGAATATTGGTATTAGACAAGGTCAGCATCACTAAATTTCATTCCAGATAATGATTCTCCCATTGTAAGATTATGCACAATCGTCTCTTATCTGCATGAAGCTTCTCTGGGGCAACATGCTTAGGCTATAATCTTCAGTCCTATATTTTGATTAAAAAGACTATTGAGTAAAATTTGGAAAGTATGAAAACTGAAAGCATGAAAAGAAAAATGCAAGGCATATAGATTGAAAAATGATCTGTAAGTTTACTATATCTCATTATAAACATGTTTGTATACTTCAGTAAAACCAAACTGGTAACATGTTACATATACTTTCTTTATACTTAAGTAATGGAATGATGTTTTCTGTACCATTTTATAACCTTTTAGAAGTGACTACTATTTTTCTACTCTACTAAAACTATTTATAAAATTATTTTTCATATAGATATAACTTATTGAAACAACATAAAATATAGTATGACTTAATGACTGATACCCTATTATTGAACATTTAGGTTGTTTCCACATTTTCACAGTTCAGAACTGTCTTAGATAAACATCTTAAACATTTGGACACATCTCTGATGATTTATGATTAATTCCTAGCTGGAGTATTGCAGGAGTTAAAGGGTATGAACATTTTTAGGAATTTGGACGTATCTTGGCAAATTACCCTGGAAAAGTATGTACCCTATAGTCCTTTCCACACACCATAGGGTTGCTTGCTACTTCATAGACTTAACTAGGGCTTTTTCAATGTTATAGCTGAACCTGTCATATGATTTGTATTTGCCTGATTACTTATAAGGTTGACTGTATTTACATATAATCATTGTCTAGTATATACAAGTTTTGGTTTGTTATTTATGAATTATCTGTGATGGATGGTGTTCATTTTTAATCAGAGTATATTTCTCTTGTTTGTAAGAGATATTGGAGGTTAAGGATATTAACCCTTTGCCTTTCATGTAAATTTTGATTGCATTTCAAAAGCAAATGCTATGCCTAGCTGACATTTGCTTTTGAGTTATTCTTGAATTATTTGAATTATTCTTAGTAATTTTAGATAAACTGACATATAATCATTTAAAAAATGAGATGGGACAGTGATATTTATTTACATTTACTATATGTGCCGTAATGTACCGAACTGTTTACATGCTTAACTTTTAACTTTAAGAAATACACAAAGTAAATGCATCCCAATGTTTATAGCAGCACCACTCACAACAGCAAAGACATGGAAACAACCTAAATGTTTATCAACAGATGAAGGGATAAAGATTTTTATACAACAGATACATATACACACAATGGACTATCCCTCAGACATGAAATAACGATGAAATAATGCCATTTGCAGCAACATGGATGGACCTGGAGATCATCACACTAAGAGAGATGAAGACAAATACCACATGGCATCACTTATATGTGGCATCTAAAACAGAACAAATGAACTGATCTACAAAACAGAAACAGACTCACACACATAGAGAATAGATTTGTCGTTGCCAAGGGGGCTGTTGGGGGAGGAGTGGAGGGGATAGACTGGGAGTTTGCGATTAGCAGATGCTAATGTTACGCACAGGATGGGTGGACAACAGAGTCCTACTCTGGAGCACAGGCAACTATATTTGGTATCCTGTGATAAATCATGATAGAAAAGAATATATGTGGATGTGTACCTGAATCACTTTGCTGTATGTTAGAAACCAGTACAACATTATAAATCAACTGTAGGTCAATTAAAAAAAAAGAGAGCTACATGAAGTAAATATTATTACAGCACCCATCTTACTAATTCCAAAACTAAGATTACAGAGACTAAACAGTTACTCCAAATGGTGTACAGTCAGTAGGAGGCAGGTCTGGCTTTCTGAAGATCTGTCTGAAGCCAGAACCCCTATTCTTGGAACTTACCTGCACATACCTTCCCTTAGCATACATTATTTTAAAAATCTTCCCCACCCAGAAATCAGATAAATTCTATGTGTTTATTTTATTATTCTGGTTCATTTGAGGCTTTATTTTTAACTTTTAAAATTAATTCTAGATTATGTTATGAGTTAGAAATCACCCTATTTATAATCTGATAATCCATTGTCCTATTAATATTTACTGACAAATTAGTTCCCTGCTAATATGAAATAACTTACCAGTCTTTATTGTCAGGTCAGTTTCCTATTTTATTAGGATTTGGAGCCTGGATATAGGCCTATATTCTAAGACAGAAAACTTTATTCACAAAGTGAACCAACAACAGTAATGCCAACAAAACATTAACACGTTGTAGTGCAAATCCAAGGAAGGATCCCTTGGAGATGGTTTACCCTTTTGGCTGGCATGGATAACCAAGGCTGACTGTTCTATTGGGGTACATGAGGATGAGCACAAGCTTTCATTCACTGAGTACGATTATGTGTCTGGTATGTTCTGCATACCTCAAGTTCTGAAGGACATTAAACCCAATGTAACATACTGAAAGAGAAAGACAGGGATTGGGTGAGCACATTGTAGTGTTCCTCTCATCTGGAGGGGAGAAGGTAAATAGACAAACGTAGCCTTCCCATAGTAACCGAATTATTTTGAGGACAATTCTCACATGTCTGTAGGAATCACTCATTTTTAAAGCAAGATCAATTTCAATTATTGTAATCAGAAGAGGCTGAGGCACATCAGACTTGTTAAAGGAAAGGCCAGAGTGTAAAAGACAGGCCTCTGAGCCATTGTGATGCAGGATCTGATCCCAGCAAACAGCTCTCTTCTTTTCAGTTCCCTCATTTGGAGGCATTCCTTCTGGGAGTGCTAATATAAAATGTGTTTATTCCTTTTTAAACAAGCTATTGATTACTCCAAAAAAGGCAGATCTCACAAGAAAAGCATGTTAATCTGAGAAGCAGTGAGTACACTTCTTTGATCATTGTCTAGAGACATGCCTTGTCGGGCCAACATTTAAGTCGAAAGGGTTCTTTCATTCAAAGGTGTAAATATTGCCGGGGTAAAAGTGAAAGCTCACAGACGTAGACTGCACATGCTTAAGAGATTTAAATCATTATCTTGATGCTGGGAACAAGCATTGCTGAGAAGACAGAAGGAAAGAGGGACAGATTGAGAAAAGGATGGCCCTAGTCACAAGTAGAGAGGATGAAAGAGAAGATGCAAGAGAAATGACATTGGCCTGGCTAAGGGACAGACTTTGGAACTGGTCAACTGAGTCAGTAGAACAAAGCAAGGACTGGTTCCTGTCAAATGGACACTGCTGCTTTGGCTAATTATTCCTCCTTTCTGTATCTCACCTTACTCATTATCTCTCTGGGAAGCCTGAGTTATTTGTTCTTTCAGTCAAAGGCCTGATTTTGTTCTCTAGGAAATTATTAATAGAATGTAGGAGTTCGGGAGGTCACTATGTACCTAATAATCCTCAATTTTAACCTCGACATCATCCTTTACTACTCACCCTACCTCTGGTTAAAATATAATTACTGTGCATCAATTTCTTTACCTGTAAAATGAGAATGATAGTACTATACGATTAGTTTAAAATAAGGCTAAACAAGTTAACATAATGAGCGAAAATTTAACCCTTAGAAAAATGCCTGATAATTAATCATTGCTCAAGAAATGTCAGCTATAGTTATGAGTATTCTTATAACTCTTTTTTACTGTACGTATTCCATACTAGATAGTAAGTTCATGAAGGCATGGATTTAGATGTTCACTAGTGCAGGGCTTCTGAAACCTAAGTGTGCATACAATATCCTTGAGGATTTTGTAAAATGCAAATTCTATTTCAGTAGAGGTAAAGTGGAATCTAAACTTCTGTACTTCTAGTAAGTTCTCAGGTGATAGACGTCCTCCTACTTAGATTAACCACACAGTGAAAACCAGAGGCACTTGGAATCCAGGTCCTGGAGCATTTGGCCAGCACCACAACCCTCTACTCTCTTTTACTTGGTTTCATGAAATAACTTTACATCTATTTGAAGATGGCAGAATTGACCGATTCCTGTTTCCACATCTGAGATGAGTTCCATAGATAAGTGAGGTCAGTTCCATCAAATAGAATAGAATTGAATTAGTTTCTCATGTAATTGGTTTCCCAGACTCCTATTCAAGCATCTACTCAGTTCATCAAGCTGCTAGAGACATCAGGGGAGATGGAATCCACTCTATGAGAAGTAGCCAGCCTGATCATCTGTACTTCTTCTGCTTCAGAGAGTAAATGGAAATCTGAACAATGGTAATAAGCTGGTCCCCTGCCAGGAGATGGGCACACTCGCTGGCCATAGAGGAGTATGTTCCCATAAAGGAGCTGGCCTTTATGGGTCATGAAAACTCATTTAGTCTGAAGGTTCAAGGAACATCACTTGACCTAGAGGCCATAATTTTATAGATTCTTTATTTGATGATTTGTGATATACTTTTCTATTGGTATCTGCTTTATGTGGGTAGGTAATACTGATTCTATAATGATGGTGATCAAATCCAGTGTGCACAGTAACTTGCACAAATAGACAATTTAAAATGCCCGGTTTATTATAATCACAGTATACTGTGCGGGAACAAGAGTGAGCGTGGCTGCCTTTGTAAAAGTCCTTCTGGACTTTTTCCCTACCATCTTCTTTCTCTGAATTAATATTAGTAAAATAGTCAATATAATTAAAATTTATCATTATTATTTCTTGATGATGATGATTATCATTTTTTATTTCTCATTGCTTTCTACTGTTTTCATTTTGCTTGAAATCTGGTTTTCCATGACTGTACTGTAAGTCCAAAAGAGCTCTTGCCTGTTTCATTATCCACCAACCTGTTCAGCACAGTACTGGGTATCCAGACATTCAGTAAAGAGCTGCTGAATTTTGGAAATTAGTTCTAACCTTCCCTCTGGAAATTAACAGCAACTACTTGATGAAGCTTTCCAGGAGGCGCTAGTGGTGAAGAACCTGCCTGGCAATGCACGAGAGGCAAGAGACAAAGGTTTGATCCCTGGGTCAGGAAGATCCTCGGAGGAGGAAATGGCAACCCACTCCAGTATTCTTGGTGGGAGAACCACATGAGTAGAGGAGCCTGACAGGCTACAGTCCATACGGTTGCAAAGAGTTGAATGTGACTGAAGCAACTTAGCACACACGCACACACTTGATGAAGCAACTAAGACTGGAATTTCCAAACCTGTTCTATCTTTAAGTGAAAATTAAGTTCTTGGAGAGTGTACAGTACAAATATTGAATTGGACCAACCTCCAACAGAACTTTTCTGTTTAGGAAAATCCAACTGTCTAAGACTTCTTTCTCTAGGGACTTAAGACTTTTTCTAAACATATATGACAAGTGATGATAAAGGAATTCAGTGGCTTTGAAAATGCTACCTGGGAATTTGATAAAACATACTGGTAAATTGCATGCTGTTTTTGTGTTTATGTGTGAGAAGGGGGAAGAGAGACAGAGTCATAGAGAAATATGGAAGATATCAAAGGAGTTCATATGTGTAAAAACTTCTTACATACACACAAATAATATAAAAAATAATTAGGTATTAATATGTATTTTGTGTGTGTGTGTGTAGTCATGTGTGGTTCATTGCAAATCAATGAACCATAGCCCACCAAGCTTCTCTGTCCATGCAATTTTCCAGGCAAGAATACTGGAGTGGGTTGCCATTTCTTACTCCAGGGGATCTTCTCAACCCAGGAATCAAACCCACATCTCTTGCATCTGAGATTCCTGAGTGAATTTTTTATCACTTTGCCACCTGGGAAGACATACATGTGTGTGTGAGTGTGTGTGTGTGTGTGTGTGTGTGTGTGTGTGTGTATGTATACACATACATATATATGTGTATATGTATATATACATATATACATACATATATGTATATATACATATATATGTGTATATGTATATATACATATATACATACATATATGTATATATACATATATACATACATATATGTATATATACATATATGTATATATACATATATGTGTGTATATGTATATATACATATATACATACATATATGTATATACATATATACATACATATATGTATATGTATATACATATATACATACATATACGTATATGTACATACATATATGTATATGTATGTACATATATACATACATATACGTATATGTATATACATATATGTATATGTATATACACATATGTATATGTATACATATATACATATGTATACGTATATGTATATACGTATACATATACATATGTATATGTATATATATATAACACACACATACATATATGTATGTAAATGTATATATATAATCATTCTTTCTTCAAGTCCAAAGGGACCGTATACCAATGTACTGGTATGATTAATAGGTTAATTGATAGATGAACCCTGTTCTTATGGTACCAGTAAAACAGGAATATAAAATAAATGAGGAAAAGATAGAAACAATATAATATTCAATATTTTAAGCATTAAAACTTCCTAGATAAGCTTAGGTCTATATTTGCCTTCTTTCACCTTATTTTATGGTTTGGTTTTATTTTTTGTTTTGAATTACTTATGGCCTTATACTTGTTCCTATTCTCAGATCGTCTGAAGTTCTTAATAGAGTCCCAGGAAAACTAGCAATTGTAGGTTAGCAGATGGGAGAAATAAAAAGCATTAGGAACCTTTTCATGTCATGCATAAGGAATCTGCAGCCTGGATCCAAATTTCTTATCTGATATCAAATGTGATATGACACAAATCACTACATTTTAGAGTCTTATTTTTATTCATCAGCATTTAAATATTTAATAATACCAATCCTGAACTCTTATATGACAGAAAAGTTTTGAGACCAAAACCGGATAGAAGTTGTCATAAAGATGATTTAGAAGTTAAAATGTCTATACAAACAAAAGCTCTTGGTGAGTGATGAGATGTGAGAAATTGGAGGAAAAGAAGAAGTAAAAATAATGTTGTAACTTCCTACATTAGTCATGGGAAGGGAGTAATGTCATTACACTGAATAAGACAGTGGACTCATTATAAAAAATATAGAGCATTGTGCTTGGCTGGAGGTGATAGGCAATACCCAATAACATTCTGAACTCTCTGCACAATATGAATCTCACACATCCTTATTCCTAGAAACTAGTCAATGTTTGTACACTATTGTGGTTATATTGTGAAGACTTTTGATGGCAAAAATTATCTTATATACAAGTTTTTGACAGTTGTCCAGGGACAAGACCTCAAAATCAGCACTATTTGCTTAAATCTGGCTATTTCCAACCATCTCAGATGATAGTCCATCATCCATCTTTTCCTTTCTTTCTTCTTGATTCACTATCTGGGCATTGCACTTGGGCCTGTGGTTTAAGAAAGCAGCCTACTCTCCTTGCCCTAAGGAATTTCTATATAAAATCAGAAATTTCTTATCAGTGCACAATAAATGTGATATAAATATTAGCAATTTTTATGCCTTTTAGTAACAAGTACTAAACCTATAGGATTATGAATTTTCCTCTGAATAAAATTTTGGCTGTTTATTATTTGGCTACATTTTAAATTACATAATTTTGAACTGTAGTCTTAAGAGATCACATGATCAACATGCTCATTTTTAATGAGAAAAATCAGAAAAATATAGCCAGGAAGTGACTTGGGAAATATTACAGAGCAGTTTCCAAACTATATATACAATTATGCTTAGTAAAAATAAACCGGGAAAAATAATAGACTTCAACTTGTCTTTTGACTACATTTTTCAGGATCTAATGTGTATGTAAATCTATGAAATTATAACCAACTTAACTTTTGCAATACCCAATAATATTCTGAATATTTGAAATAGAATTTTCAAGAAAGTTCTCCCTTAACCAAATAAAAATGAAAAACGAAGCAAATAAAATGGCAAATACTGCCTTCATGATGTCCAAACGTATATGAATTTTGCAAATTCTCACAATAAAAGTCAGATTTTTAAATTACTTGAATAATTATTCCATTTACCAAGTGATTTTGGCAGTGTAGATATCACCCTTTCCATATTATACAAAGACACAATCACTGAAGAATTTGTGTGCTTTAATTTAATTCCTTAAATGTCAGTTCTAAGGAGAAACTACTGCCTAGTTCTAAATTCATAGCTAGAAATAGGTTCTGAAAAATCTTAGCCACTCTGACAATTCACTCTGTTTTTGTTATAAAATCATTACCACTGCTTTTGGCATGGTACTTAGAGTTTTCCCTTTGGAAAAATTAGAGAAGCCACAAAGAACTAACTATGCAGAGTCTGCATGCCCTTCACTAAGTCTCCACTGGGTGTCTCATTTGGAAACTATGAACCAAACGAACAAAACACAGGTTTAATTTTGTTTCATTAGATCGTGAAGAGACCAACATGAATTAATTAGTGCTAACTACAACACGCTTCACTAATATCCTGCCAACACAAAGACTTCCTACAGTGCCAAGATGAGAGACATGTTCAGGATGATCGGAGAGAAATATAAGTGGGTTGGTGGTGTAATTATTATTACATTTATAGCTGCAAAGAGTTCTAACTGAAAGTGGATTTTGCATTTGGGGGTAATAAGCTCCATTAAGATCTGAGGCTAGACATCTAATTTAATTTTAATGACGTCTTTTTATGTTAAATGGCTGAAAATTAATTGTTAAGGCATATTTATTGTGATTATTCATAAAGACAACATCTTAAAAAAAAACCCAATTAGGGATTTTTTGATAGATAATCCAGCCACACAGTCCCTCATTGGGTTGAAGGGGCCATGAATAGAGAAGAAGCTGTGGACACAGTGAGTGGTCATTTATGTGGTGAGGGAGAGTCTATGCCCACATCAGAGATAAGGATTTCCGTTCAGCTCATGGCTCTGGGCATTTAAACTTGAGCCTTGAGTACCTCTTGTTATTAAAACACCTGTTGTACAAATGATGAATTTTCTTCAACACTGAAGCTTGCTCTCACTCTATGTATTGCAACACAAGTCACAATAATGTTAACAAATTAGAGGTAATGCTTTGTCCTCCAGGTTTCCTACAGAGTAAAATACACATACAAACGGAACGAAGGTACAATGCCAACTAGCTGCAGCGCTAAACAAGGTATCCTTATGTGTACACACCTAAAAATTGTACCTTGCAGTGATTTCCAATGATTGTCCTGTGCCTTGTAACTCTACCCCCAAAGTAACGTAATTCAGCTCTTACTCCTAGCAAGGGTTCTCTGTCGCACTTCTACCTGTCATTCAAAGGTTGCAATGACTTAAATGGCAGAGAGAATTGAAGCAGCCTCCCCCAACACACACATACGTGCTCCACGCACATATACTATACACACAAAGCTTTGAAATATTTTCTGGTTGCTTTAGCATTCATCTAACACATGCTGAACTCTTTGGAAAGCAAGGCAGATCTCCATGGCTTGGAAATGACAGGACTGGTGGTGGTGTTCACATGTTAATAAAACAGTGAATAGAAAGAAATCTTCACAGGGAGGTGGTGCTGTGCTGTGCTTAGTTGTTCAGTCTTGTCCAGCTCTTTGCAACCCCATGGACTGTAGCCTGCCAGTCTCCATGGATTGTAGCCTTCCAGGCTCCTCTGTTCATGGGGATTCTCCAGGCAAGAACACTGAAGTGGGATGCCATGCCCCACTCCAGGTAAGGAGGTGGCGGTGGTGGTTTGGTCACTAAGTCGTGTCTGACTCTTGAGACCCCAAGGACAGACGCCATGCTCCTCTGTCCATGGGATTTCCCAGGCAGGAATACTGGAGTGGATTCCCATTTCCTTCTCCAGGGGATCTTCCCAACCCAGGAACTGAACCCAGGTTTCCTGCATTGCAGGTGGATTCTTTACCAACTGAGCTGCAAGAGAAGTCTCATAGGAGTAACAGATAATATCAGTTGGGTGGGGTTCAGATCTTCTGTTGTCTTGGTGGCAGATAGGAAAGGACCAATGTATGAGGAATACATGCACACTATGATGCTATAAAAATATTTTGTCTAATGCCTCCTTCAGAGCACAGTCACCTTCTGGAAAAAGTGAAGCTTTACTAAATGCAGCCACTGCCAAGACAGACTTGGCCTTCCAAACACTAGCATATCCCAGAGGAAAATCTCCCAAGAGTTTTTTATCTACACTTAGTAGTACATTTCCAAACCTTATTTCCCTGAAGGAGGATGACATAGAGCTCTCCAAACATTTGCGAAATAAAGAGATTTTTGTGAAGAACAAATTGCAAGTTAATTGCTCGGTACCTCATTAGAGAAAGAATTTGAAAAGATCTGAATGGTGCTGTTTGGAGAGTGGTAGGGGCCTTTTACCATCACAAGAGACCCCCACCATTACCTTCAGTTTACAAGACAGATATCAGCACTGCAGTTCCCAAAATTCCATCATTTGGGTGATGGACAACTGTGTGAAACCATTTACACCAATGGATGCTAATAATGAAATGAGTCTTTCGTGCTAAGATCCTAAAAATTCTAAAAGACGCAAGGATTGCCTGATGAGAAAATAACTTTATCTTCACAACTGTATATATTGTAGAATATTTTAGTAAATGGGAAAACATATTGTTTTTCTCCCTTGAAAATATGAAAATAATAAATATTTACAGATTTTAAATTTAGGGAGAAGTTAAAATATGTTTGAAAATAAAATACTTGCTCTCTTTGTATGCTAAAATTTTGTTTATTTTTACTTTATGTGGAGGAGTGGTTGTTACTCTTGGCTTGTGTTTCTCCCCCAGGAAATGGGTGATATTACACAAGTGTCAGATACTTAATGGGACCTTCCTTGGTGGCTCAGATAATAAAGAACCTGTCTGCGATGCAGGAGATACTGAGGACCCAGGTTCCATCGCTGGGTTGGAAAGACCTCCTAGAGAAGGGAATGGCTATACCTTTGTCACTTAAAACTTTGACACATTTCAAATATCTTTTCTGTTTCAGGACCCTCTTCTTCCTCATTAGATCAACCAATCATACATTAGAAAAATTCACTTATTGCTTTTCCCTTTTAATAAACAAATGCTTATATTCCTTACTATATTTTTTAAGCTGATGATGGAAGCTTTTATGATTTTTAAAAATAAATTAATTTGCTCTTTACCTATGAAACTACCCTTTTTTTTTTTTTTGGTACCTCAGAGATACCCCCTTTTTGCATGATTAGTTCTTAGTGGGAAAGATGTGTATTTCTGCTAGTCATGTAACTAGTTTTGTAACCAAGTGAATCATGGTTAGAATTAGTATCCCTATTAGATGGGGAAACAGTGGCAGACTTTATTTTTGGTGCTCCAAAATCACTGCAGATGGTGACTGCAGCCATGAAATTAAAAGACGCTTATTCCTTGGAAGAAAAGTTATGACCAACCTAGACACCATATTGAAAAGCAGAGACATTACTTTGCCAACAAAGGTCCGTCTAGTCAAGGCTATGGTTTTTCCAGTGGTCATGTATGGATGTGAGAGTTGGACTGTGAAGAAGGCTGAGCACCAAAGAATTGATGCTTTTGAACTGTGGTGTTGGAGAAGACTCTTGAGAGTCCCTTGGACTACAAGGAGATCCAACCAGTCCATCCTAAAGGAGATCAGCCCTGGGATTTCTTTGGAAGGAATGATGCTAAAGCTGAAACTCCAGTACTTTGGCCACCTCATGCAAAGAGTTGACTCACTGGAAAAGACTCTGATATGGGGAGGGATTGGGGACAGGAGGAGAAGGGGATGACAGAGGATGAGATAGCTGGATGGCATCACTGACTCGATGGACATGAGTCTGAGTGAAGTCTGGGGATTGGTGACGGATAGGGAGGCCTGGCATGCTGCGATTCATGGGGTCGCAAAGAGTCAGACATGACTGAGTGACTGAATTGAACTGACTGATGTGATTTGCAAACACATTTCACATTGTCGTCCCAAGATAGAAACTGACTTCCACACGCTGAGTAAGAATCTGCTAGAACCAACTCATTTGCATTATCTAGCGTCAGCTTTATTAAAGGGAGAAAAGGGTTTTCCTATCCTCTGTGTGTACAAACTGTAAGCTGACAGAGTCAGGAAGTGAATTTGAATTCCCAGAACTGCCCTGTGGAGGGCGGACAGAGGACACTTCCCACGGCCGGTGCTGCCCCTTGCTCTGGGGCTATGGCCTGCCTTCAGCTGTTTTCAGTCGCAGAGGGTCAGAAACGGAAGTTAGCTTCTGAGTGTAATGTCTGTGCTCCTTTTACAACGTCTTCCTCACCGTGACAAATGGGACCTGGTTAGGCTCAGTGTATTCTGAGCCCATTCCTGGTGGTTTTCATCATTTTGTTCTTTGACCAAAAGTGCAACTCTGAATATTTATCTGTCAGGATACACTTCTACAGAGATGTTACAAATTCAACCCTAAGTTAGGTGCATGCAATAAATGAAACTATGAGATAAATGAACTAAATGCATTTTATGATGCTAAATCCTAATTTTCCGTTTTTCAGAAAAATGATTGACTTGTCAGTTTGTAAGTACTGAACCTCATGCCCAGAGCCTCCTGCCACGCAGATTGCTCTGGGTCTCTTTAGCAATAAATCCTCAGTCCATAAGCCACTGATTTATGCATGTCCTTTCCCTCTGTACATGCACCATCTTTCTGCCTGTATTAGAAGCTATCCTAGGGTTTGGATTCTATCCTAATTGACTACCATATGCCTTCTGATGCCCTAATCTTTCTTAACCCTCTCTTTCCCCTCCCTTCACCTTATGGAAGATAGTTTCTTAATTCATCCATTCTACAAACATTAATAGATTTCTTCAGTTGTTTTCTAACTGCAGTATTTGATGTGTTTATTTGCTTATACAACTAAGAAGAATAGGGATATGGGATAATCTCATCTACGCCTCCATACAGGGTCTTGAATAAAAACTTCAAATGCTCTCTGTCTCTTTCTGTTTCTCTCAACTCCTGTGATTGCAGGTTCTATTTCTTTTGGAGTATGGGCCTCATTGTCTTATTAAAGATGGCTTTCTCCATTTAAAAGGGGAAAATACCCATCAGAGGTTCAGCTTAGATGTCCTTAAAGCTTTAGAGTCTAGAAGAGGAGCATGTCTTTCCCAAAGCCCTCTCATAGCAGTCTTAGGGAAGTAGCTGATTAACCTGGCCTGGTCTTATGTCCATCACTAAATTTTAAGGGCCCAAGATCAGACATACTAGAATCATATAAAATGATACCTATGTGATTTCTGAAAGAAAGGATTCTAGGCAACACACTACAAACGGGCAAGTCATTTTATTAGACACAGGGCATACAGAGGTGAAAGACAGGCCTCTAAGGTACTTGGAGACAGTAAAGGAAGCAGACAAAAGACAACTCTAGTTTGAAGTGATAATTTCTGAATATTCTTAGCTCAGGGTACCCTTGGAGCACAGATGAAAGCCAATCAAAGGTGGTGCTACCTAAAGGATTCCTGGAGGAGCTAAATCCTGCGGGATGCCTAGGCATTGGCCAAATGAGGATTGACTTGCACGTTGAAATAATTGTAACAGCATGAGGACAGTGTTGCAGACAAGAGAGCCTGTGACAGTCTACGATCTACAGGTAGTTCTGGCCACAAAGAGGAGGGTATGTGAAAAGGAGGAAAAAGAAACTTGAGGCTGGGTAGGTACAAAGACTAGATCCTCAAGACTAAAACTTAAGATCATGAAAATGGCTTATTATGGGAAAACACTAAAAGCTATAGCATAATCATGCTTTTCAATAACCTCAGATATGCAGATGACACCACCCTTAAAAAGCCTCTTGATGAAAGTGAAAGTGGGAGAGCAAAAAAGTTGGCTTAAAGCTCAGCATTCAGAAAACAAAGATCATGGCATCTGGTCCCATCACTTCATGGGAAATAGATGGGGAAACAGTGGAAACAGTGTCAGACTTTATTTTTTGGGGCTCCAAAATCACTGCAGATGGTGACTGCAGCCATGAAATTAGAAGACGCTTACTCCTTGGAAGAAAAGTTATGACCAACGTAGACAGTATTTTCAAAAGCAGACATTACTTTGCCGACTAAGGTCCGTCTAGTCAAGGCTATGATTTTTCCAGTGGTCATGTATGGATGTGAGAGTTGGACTGTGAAGAAGGCTGAGCGCCGAAGAATTGATGCTTTTGAACTGTGGTGTTGGAGAAGACTCTTAAGAGTCCCTTGGACTGCAAGGAGATCCAACCCGTGCATTCTGAAGGAGATCAGCCCTGGGATGTCTTTGGAAGGAATGATGCTAAAGCTGAAACTCCAGTACTTTGGCCACCTCATGGGAAGAGTTGACTCATTGGAAAAGACTCTGATGCTGGGAGGGACTGGGGGCAGGAGGAGAAGGGGACGACAGAGGATGAGATGGCTGGATGGCATCACGGACTTGATGGACGTGAGTCTGAGTGAACTCTGGGAGTTGGTGATGAACAGGGAGGCCTGGCGTGCTGCGATTCATGGGGTCACAAAGAGTCAGACACGACTGAGTGACTGAACTGAACTGAACTTTTATATTAATAAATATAAGTCTAGGAACAGTGGGAAAAAACATGGAGGCAGAGGAATAGAGGGCATGGAGAACTGTCAAAAGGCATCTGCATTGACCTTAATGAAAGTCTAAGGGAACAGGAGAGACTTGAATTGAACAGCTTTGGAGAGGCTGAAAGCAACAAAATTGAATGATAAATTGGATAGGTTAACAGAATACCAAAATTGATTTCAAGTTTTCAGATCTGGATGAACAGAGGAATGACAGATTGGAATCAAGATATAGAAGGCTTGGAAAGGAATATTAACCCATTACCTATTGCAAGTCTATTCTACAAGCCAGATGGTCTTCTATCCAGCACTGCAGAATTTCAATGATTATTTGCTAAAGCTAGTTGATATCTCATTTTTTTCTTATTTTTCTGATTATCATGAAAGTCAACATTTATGACCTTCAATATCTCAGTTTTGCTATATCTAATCTAAAAATAAGGTTGTTGTGTTGCTGTTTAGTCGCTGTCATTTCTGACTCTTTTGTAACCCCAGGCTTCTCTCTTCATGGGGTTTCCCAGCCAAGAATACTAGAGTGGGTTGCCATTTCCTTCTCCAAGGGATCTTCCCAACCCAGGAATTGAACCCATGTCTCCTGCATTGGGAGGCCAATTCTTTACCACTGAGCCACCTGGGAAGCCCAAAAGTAAGGTTAGGTCCAAATAATCAGTGCTGCTTAGAATGGTATGATCCATAAGTGGTCTAATGGAGAGCTTTGATTGAGAGATCCTGGCAAAAGAAATCCTAGAGATAAGGCAGAAACAATGATATGAAGAATTTGAGGGGTGGCAAAAGAAATCATGCAGTTTAAGTTGGTTCACAGTCAAAGATGCAGAATGGTACCATGAATCTACAGAAGAAATCAGAAAAATGGGAAAGAATACACCTTTAAATTATGGATTCACTTACTAATTTACTTGACCATCTTTACTATACTTCTCTCTTTTCTTTCTTCAAAATCTACTCTTTCCCTCTCTAAACTTCTCATCTCAAAGTTTTGGGATTCTCAATGAAAAGTGAAAGACACAAACCTGTTATTTTCTTTAAGAAATAAACATGTTTAAAATAAATACTGCCGCGAGTCTGTTAAACTTCTCTTTCTCTCAGTAGTTTTATCTCTGCCTCTCCTATCCATCTCCCTTTCAATCCCTCTCTCATTCTTCTGAACAAGATAATTGCTTTCTTTACAGTATAAACAAACTGAAATCCTCATAGTCTGACATCTTTCCTTGACATTCTACAGAAAAAGCAGCTATAAATCATGGAGCTGAGTTGCCTCAAGGTGAGCAAGAGGAAAAGGAAAGATTTATAGGATAATAGATCACTGTCACTGATTTCTGCCCAGGAATCATACAGTTCATGTGAAGTACTCTGTGAGCTAAGGCTGCACAGATAAGGCTAATCTTCAGATGACATTCTCAGAGCAGAAACTAAGACTTCTCAAGCAAACCAGCATCCTCAGCATCCATGGTCTAAATAAAGTCTTCTAGACCTTTGACTCTCTGCTCAAAATTCTGACCTTTATTTAAACTTAGCTCTTCTGTAGATATCCACATGCTAGACTCCTCAACCTTCCTCCCACTGATTATGCCAATCGGTCCGTTTCGTCTCATGATATACTTTGGTCAAGGTCAGGCTCGATGGGCACCCCTTTCAAATAATCATTTCCAATCAATTCCATCCCATTAAAATACTTTTCTAGTCAAGAATAATTTTTATATGTAAAACCACATCTTTCTATATACAGCTATTGGTCTACTGTTCTGCATTATAGTTATAGTTCATTCATTTCACAGTCATTAAACTAAATATTTGCATATGCATACAATCTCTGTGTTGATTACTGATGACTTAGATACATGTTGGAGAAGGCAATGGCGACCCACTCCAGTACTCTTGCCTGGAAAATCCCATGGGTGGAGGGGCCTGGTAGGCTGCAGTCCATGGGGTTGCTAAGAGTCGGACATGACTGAGCAACTTCGCTTTCAACTCTTCACTTTCATATGCATACAATCTCTGTGTTGATTACTGATGATTTAGATACATGTTGGAGAAGGCAATGGCAACCCACTCCAGTGTTCTTGCCTGGAGAATCCCAGGGACAGAGGAGCCTGGTGGGCTCCCGTCTATGGGGTTGCACAGAGTCGGACACGACTGAACAGACTTAGCAGCAGCAGCAGCAGATACATGTAAATGATACATGCTCTGGGATCTCAAGGAATTCTAAGTAAACTGAAGATGTCTATCCAACAAGATAAGTTTTAGCTGGAGATATTTAGAAGGTGCTATGAGAACACAGAAGAGATGCATGGGTTTCAGATTGGAGAGGCATAAAAGTCTTCCTGGAGGTTATGGGGCCTCAGCTAAGTCTGTGACTGACATGAAGAGTTACCTGGTTGGGAGATATGGTGGGTCATCCCAGAAGACTTGAAACAGTCTGAGATATTGAAGAAATGTTAAGCTAATTAGTGTGTTGCTACAGAAAAGGCATGCAATCAATTGTGGGAAACAGACCAGAGAAAATCTCAAATAGAAACTTTGATATACATCAAAATCACCTAGGGAACTTACTAGGGAAGTTTCTTGGCCAGGTCCTGGAAATATGATTCAGTGTAGCCAGTAATCTGCAGATTTAACACATTCTATTTATAAAGCAGTGTCCTGGACATTTCACTTCGGTTCAGTTGCTCAGTCATGTCCAACTGTTTGTGACCCCATGGACTGCAGCACGGCAGGCCTCCCTGTCCATCATCAACTCTTGGAGCTTACTCAAACTCATGGCCATCAAGTCGGTGATGCCATCCAACCATCTCATCCTCTGTCATCCCCTTTTCCTCCTGCCTTCAGTCTTTCCCAGCATCTAGTTCCTTTCCAATGAGTCAGTTCTTCACATCAGGTGGCCAAAGTATTGGAGTTTCAGCTTCAGCATCAGCCCTTCGAATGAATATTCAGGACTGATTTCCTTTAGGATTGACTGGTTTGATCTCCTTTCAGTCCAAGGAACTCTCAAGAGTCTCCTCCAACACCACAGTTCAAAAGCATAAATTCTTCCACACTCAGCTTTCCTTATGGCCCAACTCTTACATCCAAACATGACTGCTGGAAAAACTATAGCTTTGACTGATGGGCCTTTGTTGGCAAAGTAACGTCTCTGCTTTTTAACATGCTGTCTAGGATGGTCATAGCTTTTCTTCCAAGGAGCAAGCAGCTTTAAATTTCATGACTGCAGTCACCATCTGAAGTGATTTTGGAGCCCTCCAAAATAAAGTCTGTCACTGTTTCCACTGTTTCCCCATCTATTTGCCATGAAGTGATGGGACCAGATGCCATGATCTTGGTTTTTTGAATGTTGAGTTTTAAGTCAAATTTTTCACTCTCCTTTTTCACTTTCATTAAGAGGCTTTGTAGTTCTTCACTTTCTGCCATAAGGGTGGTGTCATCTGTGTATCTGAGGTTACTGATATTTCTCCTGGCAATCTTGATTCAAGCTTGTGCTTCATCCAGCTCGGTATTTCACATGATGTACTCTGAATATGTGTTCAATAAACAGGGTGACAATATTGTTCCGGATAATGAAGAGCAAAGGCTGAGCAAAGACATTTAAAAGGAATCTTGAATTATATTGGGAGTGGTTGAAGGTCTTAAGTAGAAAAAGACAAAGTCTACTTGTTGAGAAGAAGTTGCCTGACTAGGGACCATTTAGAAGGTAGGTTCAGTAATTTAAACACATAAGAATTGTATCATATTGTTTTCTTTTAACCTCCAAGAGCAATGTTTCTAAAATACATCATATCATGAAGCTGTGACATATTGAAAAATGAAAATTTGGGGGCTTCCTCATTTACACTGCACATGCTAAGCTGCTTCATGTCCTACTTTTCTGGCCCATGGACTGTAGCCCACAAAGCTCCTTTGTCCATGGGATCCATCAGGTAAGAATACTGTAGTGGGTTGCCATGCCTCCTGCAAGGGATCTTCCTGACCCAAGGATTTAGCCAGCATCTCTCAAGTCTCCTGCACGGGCAGGTGGGTTCTTCACCTCTAGTGCCATCTGGGAAGCCCTTGCTTACGTACTCTGTCAGAGTTCCTGGAGTGCGACCAAGTGATCTACAGTTCAACAAGTATCTCAAGCAAGTTTTATATGCTACAACTAGCAAAGTACCTCCATATCATCTCAGAGCAAACTGGATAGGTACCTTTCAGACCATCCCTTCAGGTTGCCATGGTAGATTCTAATCTGAATGCATTCCAGCATCTCATACACAGAATTCTAAACATGCTGCATCAGCCCTAAAGCAACACTTTCTCAGAACAGGGGTTTTGGTATTTCCAAGAAGCACTTCCTATCTCCACAGCAGTTAAAAACAAAGAAGTCCTCATGTAAGCTTTTTAGGCTCACACTGAAGGAATTGTAGCTTCTAAAAGTCACATGGAAATAACCATGTATTAAGATGTTCTTTGAAAATAGAAAAAGCTGCCAATGCTTCTGTGAAGCTTAAGGAGCTTTTCCTTAAAAGAAATCAGGTAATTCGTTTTGAATTAAAGTTAAGCACTTGGCTTAGTTCTCTTTCATTTTTCTTCTTGTAAATCTCTGACTAAATTAATTAAAGCTGGTGTTTGAAGCTGCCAGCCAACCTGATGCAGGAGGCCGTGCAGCAAGCCGCACATCGATGGTGAAACTAGAGCAGAAGTTAGGCTCTTTTGCCCAAGAAGAGCCGGCCTGTTTTTCTTCTGCCCCCTCCTTCACCTCGCAGCACACACACACAGGACCGGCTGCCAAGACCTTCCTTATTGGATGCATCATCCCTGAGTCCTGCAGCTAGCTTTTTTGCTGTTGTTGTTATATAAAACTTATGACAAATGCATGAGTAATAAAAAGGAAGCTTGGCCATTTTCCACTCACAGGCCTAACAGCATGAACAGTTGCAGCTAATCTCATCATCCAAAACCAGAAAAAGGCATAGTCTTCAGGCCAATGGCAGCAGAGAGGACTGCCTACATCAGAAGAGGAAGTGGTCCTGAGATTCCATTGACATCAGTTATGATGACTAATTTGATGTGTCAACTTGACTGGACTAAGGGATGCCTAAGGCAGTGGTAAAACATTTTTTCTGAGTGTGTCTGAGAGGATGTTTCAGAAAGAGTGTAGCATACGGATCAGTAGATGAATAAAGAAGATCTACATCACCAGCTAGGGGTGGGCATCACCCAATTCATTGAGGAACTGAATAGGATAAAAGGAAGGGGAGGGGCAGATTTGCTCTTTTTGGTTGGGCTGGGACATCCCTCTTTTTCTGCCCTCAAATATTGACTCTCCTCATTCTCGGACTTAACAGATTCGGACTGGAACTTATACCACCAGCTCTCCTGGCCTGAGATCTCTGGACCTGAACTGAGTTATACTACTTTTCCGCCTTTACTTACACATTAATTGGCAACGTACCATGGGCTTGGCCCTGATCAGCCCATGGTTAGCAATACAGGCAAATTCCCCATCCCAGTAGGGACCTTGCATTCCAGTGAAGGAAACAGATCACACACACAATTAGAACAATGAATGAACAAAAATAATTAAAGATTGTACACATGCTATCAAGCAGCAAAGCAGAATCTTCTATTTTGTCCATATCTTCTCCTGTGGCAGAGGATAAGACAAGGAGCATTAGATAGGGTGGAGTGGTCAGGAACTGGTATGTTGGTGTGGAGAGATGCTGGAATTGCTTTGGAACTGAGACATGCAGCCTAAGAAGAGCCAAGAAACCTAGGGAAAGTGTTCCTGGCAGAAAGGCTCCTGGGATGGTACTCCAAGAATTCGAGGGGAAATTATTTGTCTCTTGAGAACACCAGCTCTGTTCTTTGACATTCCTTTCAATAAGAAATCACATTTTCTAAGAGTGCTAAGTAGAAATTTCACAAGGCTCTCTCAGGGAAACTCTGAAATGAAGAGGTTGCTTTCAAAGTGACTTATTTATCCTCTTTTCTTGTAAGTTTAAGACACAAGTAGCTTGAGTGCATGAGGATCAAGGCATCTAATGAAAAAACACCAGTGGAAAGGGACTCTGTTGGAGCACAGCTGTTCCGTGGTCATGATTAACCTTCATGCTCAGTTCGACATTCAGCATAATTCCTCCTAGAGTCAGCTGCCAAAAAGGGGAAGGTATCTAGTATCCGCAGTAATTAGATAGACTCAGTTGTTCAAGTCCCTGAAATGTTTTTGACCTGAAGATTAAGGCAATTTAAAGCAAAATTTTTGTATGGAGCCGGGGGTGGGGGTCCTCAGTGCTAAATTGTGGCAACTTTGAAATACCAGCTGGGTCCTGGTGGAGTGGAGACTGGGACAATCCTGGGCCACTCTGATCTGTGCCTGTCTCCACACTGCAAGATGATGTGATTTGACACCAATTAGCTGGCGTGCACACAAGTCTTTCCTTTTTGCAGTTAGAGGTAACCAGAGTAACATGCACCTCTTCAAACATGACACGCAGAACACAGGGCATTACTTTTATTGATGTTCATCAGGAATGACAGGCAGTGAGGTATGGAGAGATGCTGGAGAGGCAGAAAATGTGATTGGCCACAAACAGCATTGGGGGAGGACAAAATGTCCTAATGTTAAGATGAGGTCAAATAAGGAGACAAAATATAAGTGTATTACTTCCCCAAAGCATGAACTCAGACGGTAAACATCTGTAGACATCCTGGACATCTCAGGGGACTCATTGGTCCAGGAAGAGTAAGATCTTTCCCAGAAAACTCCCCAGCTGAACTTTCTCTTGTAGAAAAGACTGAAATGGTAGCTAACTTCCAGAGAACATTAAAGTTTGTAACTTTCTGATGTGTTTCAAAACCGAGAGCATTTTCCCAGAAAAGCAAGAGACAAACCAAAACTTAAGGGTGACTTTGATGGCCATAATCACAGTTTACAACTGTGTTTACTTATTTTTTAAAAATTACAATCCTCAGTGCGTAAAAGGATGAACAAGTATCATAACACACTATTTCATCACACCTCTCATTGCCAGACTAATCTAAAATGCTGTTGCTTAATGCTTTTTGCCAGCCTAGGAATTATTGGTAACTCCCATTTCCTATAAAATCCCCAAATCATCAATCCAGATTTTTATTAAATTCAGGCCTCCCTATGCAAACGTCTCCTTATGAAATTATGTTTTATATTCCATGGGTCTTTTGTCTATGATCAAAGGAAATAAAGGGACAAAGAAAGATCCACAGGAAATATTTCAAGGTCCAAAAGCCAAGTATAGAAAGATATATACCATATAATTCTGTTTTTCTTCTAAAGTACATGTTTATATACTCATTCAGTTAAAGGAATGGACAGAAAAATTACAAGGCCTACTAAAAGAAAAGTTTCCTTTTAGCTTTTTTTTTTCTTATACTGCAAAATTTGGGATCATTTTTTACAGTCAGCATAGCCTAATAAAAAGAAAAGTTTCCTTTTTAGCTTTTTTTTTTCTTATACTGCAAAGTTTGGGATCATTTTTTACAGTTAGCATCTATTACATGTATTCATGGCATAAACTTATATAGATGTATATTGTTAACAAGAAAGATTAAAGAGTAGTAATGAATCTCACCACATGGACCACAGCTTTGTCTAACACAATGAAACTATGAGCCATGCCATGTAGGGCCACCCAAGACGGATGGGTGATGGTGGAGAGTTCTGACAAAATGTGGTCCACTGAAAAAGGGAACAGCAAACCACTTCAGTATTCTTGCCTTGAGAACTCCATTAACAGTATTAAAAGGCAAAAAGATTGGACACTGAAAGATGAAATTCCCAGGTCGGTATGTGCCCAATATGCTACTGGAGATCAGTGGAGAAATAACTCTGTGACTCAATGGACGTGAATTTGAGTAAACTCCAGGAGTTGGTGATGGACAGGGAGGCCTGGCATGCTTTGGGTCCATGGGAACACAAAGAATCAGACACAACTGAGTGACTGAACTGACTGATGGATGAATCTCACAGTTCCATAAGATTCTACCTGAAATCTCAGAGAACACAGAGGCAGGGAGGTGGAGAGGGAAGGAGAGGAGAAGTGATTTATAGATCTAACCAAAAACAGTTTGTTGGTTTAAAATGATATAGATTAATCAATGACACATCTTCCTTAGTTTCTTCAATATTTACTGGAGAATGTCAATCACTTCTTCCAGTTAGGCTAAGAAATGACATGTTTAACTAGAGTCAGATGGTAGCTGTGCCCAAATCCTAAATTCAAGCTCAAAATCTTAGCTTATAGGAACAGTATTTATGAGCCATTGCCTGAATGAAGTGCAAATCTGTCACCTCCCTCAATCAGCATTTCCTGTGTCTTTTGGGACATAAATCTACAAGATGTCCAGTGAAGAAAGAATTCTTTGGTCAGCCAGGTTTGTCAAATATTACATTATATTCCCTTCCATTGATTCAGAGTGCACAGTAGTGTACAAAAATATATGAGATTTTATGAAGTAAAGAAAAACGCCTTGACTTACTAACCTAGAATTTTCCCACTTTATATTGTAAGGAAACTTTTTAAGCCAAACCTGATGTTTTATACTCAGGACAGAAATGCTTCTCCAGCTATTCCTAAATATGCTCCTAGTTTACACGCCCAAAACTTATTACCTGCTGTGTTGCCCACTCACCTGCTATTCTATAAAGCTACAGGCCTGAAGAATCCCATGGACTGTATAGTCCATGGGGGTTGCAAAGAGTTGGACATGACTGAGCAACTTTCACAGTCACTAAACTGAAATCTGTCTTGATATCGTCACAATATATGCATGCACTTTGAATCATGTTATTTTGTTTAACAAAAATTATTGTGAAAATTGTGAAAAAGTTTGCTTATGTTAAAAATAAACTCCCTAGAGGATGGATGGCATCCCTGACTCAATGGGCATGAGCTTGAACAAACTCTGGGAGATGGTGAAGGACAGGGAAGCCTGGCATGCTGTAGTCAATGGAGTCACAAAGAGTAAGACACAGTTTAGTGACTGACAAATAGTAACTTTTAGCTACTATTATGAATAGACAAAATGTTGAATTTCTCTTATACCTTATCCAACATATCCTCAAAACAATCCAATGAGGTTAGTGCTGTTATTCACAATTAGTAATGAGGAAAAGAGCCTGAAGAAGTTTGTCTAGTTTGGCCCAAGAGAACACAGCAAAGTAATTTTAGAGGTTTAGTTTCAAACCCAAGCAGCTTGACTCCTGGGCTCATGTTTGCAAACACTTCATGAGCTCAGTGGCTAAAACAATCCATGATGGATACTTCTTTTATTCCTCTACCAGAAATAACTTGACTCTTAAATGCTTTTAATGCTTGGTTCACTGTGTGCTACGCTAAGTCACTTCAGCCATGTCCTACCCCTTATGACCCTATGGACTGTAACCCGCCAGGCTCCTCTGTCCATCAAGAAAACTGGAGTGGGTTGCTATGCCCTCCCCCTAGGGGATCCTCCCGACCCAGGGATGAAACTCACATCTCTTAAGTCTTCTGCGTTGGCAGGCAGGTTCTTTACCACTAGCCAGTTGGGAAAACCACTTTGTTGACTATATTTTATGAAATGGGTTTGTTTTCTCTCTTCCCATTGGTGCACAAACAGCTCCAGCCCAAAGGCTGGCTTAGCAGATGTGCAGAAGGCATGTGTGTGGTAGACCAACCTGTAAGTGGCTCCATCTGACATTTTTACTTATTTTCCTTTTGCCTCATTTTGCTTCATTTTGTGTCTCATCAGTTTTAATTTACTTTTTATTGTTATTCTGTGCATATGTTACACAAATATAAGGTGGCAAGGTAACAACATATTGCAGCTCTGGCACTTCTTATACATTCCCTATCTGCAGCAGACCTTTTTAAATCCAGCTGCATCATCGTAAAATATCATTATAAAAATGAGCCAGAATTGAGTTACAGTCATAAACATACCTTCTTGACTAGAGAGCTCTAACCCTAGCTGGCAATTAGCATGCAGTGCATTGCAGGGGAGAAGATTTGCTGGGAGCCCAGTTTGTAATCAACAGATAAGTGAAAAATAGCTAATGTAAACCGCGTTTCCAAAGTTCATTCCACTTAGCACAGTTCAGGATGGACCTTGAGACTGAGATCTAGAGACTGCAATGACAGTGAGTAATATGATGACCACTTTTTCTTTATGGGATCATCTCTCTCCAGAGAACACTTTGTAGTTGTCCTATTTACTCCTCGTTACACTTGTTTGGTTGTTCGGGCATATTATGAGAGTGTGGAAACCTGAGCAGCCATTAGTAGCAACTCCCCAGAGTACACAGCTTAAACTGCATTAAGAGACCTGATTCAAACCAAGCTTGTACAAAAGCCTCTTGCCCTGGGTGGGAAAGACATTTATTTCAAAGATGGCTGATCCTGTGAGGTGCTGATCTGGTTCATCTGCATGGCTGTATCTTAGCAACTGTGTGGCCCATCAGTTTCAATTATGGGGATAATGGACCCTAAACTTAGACTTTGGGTTCAACTATGTAACCAGTTGCTTAGAAATAATAACAAAATCATTTTTTTAAAGACTTAAAACAATAAAGCTATGCTATAGAAAATTTTGAAAATATGGATACACAAAAAGAAGATAAATAGCAACAAAATTATTCACTGGGCCATGGGAATGTACTTGGATTTACACACACACATACATACTATATATATATACAAACATACATGTATTCATGTATGTATGTATGTGTGACTTCACAAGTGAAGCCCAGGAGTTAGGACTCTAAACTCCCATTTAACCACCTAGTAGACTGTATTACTATTTACCATGATCTAGTTTTTCTTTCTGTAGGAAGATTTTACTTTCTTGCCACCTTGAAGTCAGACTTGACTGTGTCACTTGCCTCGGCCAATGAAATACAAGGAGACAGATGTGAGACACCCCTGTGTGAAACGGGAGGAGCCAGTGCGCGATTTGCCGTGATCTCTTTCTTTTCTCTCCCATGACAGCTGCCCTGTCCGCCTCTGCCTCAAAGCGATGGCAATGACATGCAGTAGCCGAGTCCCAACTGACTTTGTGTCATGAGAGAAAGAAATGAGCCTTTGTTGTTTAAAACCACAGAGGTCTGGGTATTACTTGTTATCACGGCATAATCTAGCCTGTCCTGATTGTCACACTATTAACACAAACCAGTTGCAATAAACTTCAAATGGCTATGCTAAAGCTAACATAGCTATCATTTAAGAGCAGACTAAAGAGCCACAACTACACAGAAAATGATGCTCAGTCACCATTTTTTAAGATGATTCTCTTAGAAGACTGTGGGCTAATGTAGGAGTGTGGCTTTTGCTTCGCCTGCAACATACATTCAGGAAGGGTGAATGCTATTCTTTCTCATTAATACAGTAATAATCTGTCATCCATCAGTAAGTGGTATCCAAAAATATTCCACATCAGATGTGGCACTGAATTCTTGCAAGAATAACTGAGATGCTCAGGCCTCCATCTATCTTCTGCCTTTTCCCTCCTCTCCTCCATAATAAGAGAATATTTGACCTTTCCTGTTTAAGAATGGGTGGGGCAGAAGTTAAGACCTAGTTGCCAATTAAATCTGATACGGTGTTAGCATGAAGTTTGTGCGATTTCTTGTCACTGAGATAGAAACACTCAAGTTCATTCCAGGTTAGGTTTCTTATTTCTCCATGTTTCTCATTTCCTACTCTTTTACATAAACTTAAAACTTTAAAAAGTTTTGTTTGGCTGCCCTGGCAGCTCAGCAGTAAAAACCCACCTGCCAGTGCAGGAGATGTGTATTCAGTGCCTGGGTGGGGAAGATCCCCTGGAGAAGGAAATGGCAACCCACTCTAATATTCTTGTCTGGGAAATCCCATGGGCAGAGGAGCCTGGCAGGTTACAGTCTATGGGGTCACAAAGAATCAGATACGACTAAACAACAACAGTTTTGTTACTGGGTTCTGTGTTTTGAGAAAATTTATTTGAGACTCTTTGAGTTTTCAAAGAGTTTCAATGAAACTCCTTAAGTGGAATTTAAAGTTGGACAGGCTTATAGTATATTTGATAACTAATATAATAAAATCTGGCTATAATCTATACCAAGTAGTTATATGAATAAAAGTAACCCCACATAGACTAATTATGTCAATCATCACCTGAAGTCACTTTAAAGTGGAAGCTGTATTGGAAGAATATTGATCATATAATATCATTTATTGCAATACTGTGTGCTTACTGATAATCCATTAACTACTGGTAAATGAGACCAGTTGATGTTTTAAAAACTAAAAGTCACACAGCTAACACAAGCTTTGAATATATATCTGCATGACCTAAACCTGTTATCTTGTCTTACCTTGGCCTTTCAGATATCCAGAGAAAATGCAAATAATTTATAAATAATAGAGATGTCATTTCTATGGTTTCAGAGAGCTTGTGGTGTCTCTAGGCACAAGACTCACTAACACTTCATGAGATGGAAGGGAAGGGAGAAAATACTTCATTTCATTCATTTAATCTATCAGTCAATTAGGGAAGTCATTAATTCTAAAAATATTTATTGAGGCCCTATTATATGCCAGAGTTCCTGCTTGGCATTGCAGATAAAACGGTTATCAACAATAGAAATCCCTGACTTTATAGAACTCAAGCTACAAAAATAGAAGCTACAAGTAAATAAATAAATGGATACCAGACAATAAAGTATGTACTGTTCATGATAAGTATGGTAAAGAGATAAACCCAGTGATACCTGGGAATATCACAGCAAAGTAGATGGATGGGGATGGATGGAGGCATGTTTCAGAGAGGATAATGGGAAAAACCTCTCTGAAGAAATGACATTGAATAGAGTTGAAAGATGAAGTGCTAGCCATGAAGAACCAGGGGAAACAAAACCTGCAGAGGAAACAGCAAAGTTCTGCAGCAGGGGACAGCTTGGACTGAGAGTGAGTGGAGGGTGGCAGAAGATGGAGCCTCAGATGAGTCAAAAGGCCACTGGGACCCCGGCAGGTGGGAACCTGCAAGCTGGTGACATGAAGTGTGATTGTCATTCAAAGGTCCATGGGAAGACATTGATGTTTTAACTGAATGATAGAGAAACGTTTCTCAAGTTAGGAGGGCAGCACCCAGCAGTATTGAAAGAGCAATTAAAAGTGACGTAGCGCTGCTGTGAACATTTGGGTGCATGTATCCTTTTAAATTATGGTTTTCTCTGGGTATATATATGCCCAGTAGTTAGATTGATGGGCCACACAGCAGTTCTATTTTTAGTTTTCTTAAGGATGGAGCTAGAGAGCTTTCTTAAGGATGGACCTAGAGAGTGTTTTACAAAGTGAAGTAAGTCAGAAAGAGAAAACAAATATCGTATTTTAATATAGGCATGTGGAAATTAGAAAAATGGTATAGATCTTATTTGTAAAGCAGAAATAGAGACTCAAGCACAGAAAACAAATGGAGAGAAATCAAGGGGAAAGGGGAGGTGGAAGGAATTGGGAGATTGGGATTGATACATATATACTATTGATACTTGTATAAAAATACATAACTAATGAGAACCTACTGTATAGCAAAGAGTACATTGCAGTGACCTGAAAGGGAAGGAAGTCCAGAAGGGAGCAGACATACGTATATGTATAGCTGATTCATTATGCTGTGTAGCAGAAACTAATACAACATTGCAAAGCAACTATATTCCACTAAAAGTTAATTTTAAGAAAGTGATACAGGCTGGGCAAACTAGTTACAGCCAATGGATTCAAGTAGGTGATACATTCCTACGTCTAGGACATAGCATAGTATTTTGAAGATGCTCCTGTCCCTCTTTTCCCATACCTTCTAACAAAGCAAATATCCTCAGGTCATTTGCTATGTGTCCCACAATTAAACCATCTTCAGAGTAATCCCAAATATTCCATAATGCTGTATTTGGATTCCTTTGCCATTCTAGGGGCAAATAACTTGAGCTCCAGGATTTGTGTGCATCTGGCCTATATCCATAATCGTTTTTACAAAATGAAACTGTTAAATATGAAACAGTTGTATAGAAAAAAACTTTATATTCATCCCCCTACGTAAATGAAGTATTTACATTTTTCTATATACACGTAAAATTCCACATCATTGCAATCAGTGTTTACATACAGTTGTTTGGCATTTTTATTTATATCTTTGGTAGGCATTTTCATGTTTCTATAATTTGGGTATGTCATTTTTATGGGTGTATACCACTAACAGTTTCATGTATCATAGTTTAATTAATTCTTACTTAAGAGATAGATATATTATCCATATATTTTCCTACTCCAAATTGGTTCCTAGACCCTTTTCCATATATTTCATGGTCTTTCCATGTTTCTGGAGCACCTATGACCTTTTAAAATAAAAATGAAAATTAAAGAAAAATGATTTTCCTAAAATGATCATATATTTCTGATATTCAAAGAGGTTTTCCCCCTCAATTCTTTTATACGTATATTTTTACGAACTGCCATCTAACTTACTTCATTAGCTTTTACACTTTATTTCTATAAACCTCTACTGGGTCTTTGACCTTCTCATCAATTTTAGCTCTTTCTTTGGTTCCATTTTCATTAGACAGAAGGCCCGGAATAGCTAACACACTCAATTGTATTTCTTCATGCTTTTGTAGTTTGAATTTCTTCCTTTAGGATCAGAGGCTTGCTTAGACTTCTTCCTTATGAAAAATAGACATTTTCCCCCAAAAGAATTAGGGTGGCATGTACTTTAATAACTGTGAAAAATATAGAAAAATTTAAAACAGAAACATATAGGAATTTCTACTGATTAACTATGCTAGACTGAATTTGTTGGTATAGAGTCATCCTTTTCTCTGTACAGTAGTTTTACCTAGCTGTGGTCACACTGCTTTTGTAATTTTATACCACTCTCCCACTTATCACAATCTAATAAACATTTTTCATACTATGATGCTTTTTCATAGCTAATATTTTAATGGCTGCATAAACTTCCTTTGATTGGTGATGTTATTTTTATTTAGTCTCTAAGTCGTATTCAACTCATTGAGACCTCATGGATTGCAGCACGCCAAGCTTCCCTGTCCCTCACTATATCCTGGAGTTTACTCAGAGTCATGTCTCTTGAGTTGGTTGATGCTATTCAACCATATCATTCTCTGCCATCCCCTTCTCTTCCTGTTCTCAATCTTTCCCAGCATCACGGTCTTTTCCACTGATTCAGCTCTTTGCATCAGGTGGCCAAAGTATTGGAGCTCCAGCATCAGGCCTTCCAATGAATATTCAGGGCTGATTTCCTTTAGGATTGACTGGTTTGACCTCCTTGCAGTCCAAGGAACTCTCCAGAATCTTCTCCAGCACCACAATTCAAAAGTATCAATTTTTTCAGTGTTCAGCTTTCTTTATGGTCCAACTCTCACATCCACACATGACTACTAGTGATACTGTCATTGGTGAGCCTGCCATTTTATTAACCACTTCTCCATTTTCTAAATCTGCATAGCTTTCTTGCTGGAATTCAGTGGGTTACCAAGAAGTTGAGAACATCCTTAAACAGCCTTAGAGTAGTGTCTCCTTTGTTTTACCAACTGATGCCATTTTTCAGATATTTGCTTCTTAAATGTTAGACTGTATTTTCACCTTGTCCCAGCTATTCCTTTTGTCTCTTGCCCTTTCTGCCTTTCAACATAGCTTGGAATTCCCGAAGACAGGCATTTGACTTTATTTTCCTCCTGTTACAAAGCACCTTCTAATCTGTCAGCAAAGCTCATTCCTTACATCGCTTACCCTGTGAGCTGAAGCCCAGGGAGGAATTGGTGATTGTCAAACACATCATAAGTGCTATAAAGATGAGTCCAGAGGGCATTAATTCAGAGAGAGGGAGAGAGGAAGAGAGACAGGGAAGGAGCAACTCCTCGGTGAAAGGGGAAGAGTGATGATAAAGGGAAATGGAAGGGCAGCTTTGGTCTCTAGAAGAAACATTCTGCTGTGAGAAATGCCAAGGAACGAAATTGACCTCCATGATGGATCATTATGCATTGATAAGAGAGACCTGGAAAATGGCATCAGTTAAACACCACTATCCATTCAGTGCATTAATGAGACAGCTTTCAGAATTCACTCGCGTAAAGAGGGCTATCAATACTGGAGAAATCCAGAGGTCCTGTGGCAGATTAGAGCAGGATGAATATTTGCTATGTGCATGGAGATTTTTCATTCCGTTTCTCATTTTCCTGCCTACCACTGTCAAAACTCGACTGTGCCAAGAAGCCTGAGAAATCAGGTCTCATTTTTGCAATATTGTATGATAATGTCATAGTACTAAAAGTGGAAAACACCAGTGGGCCTTCCGTTTTGGTCAGTTTTCAAAGCTATCAGAGCATTCTGAAAATACAGGCTCCACAAAGCCTTGCAGTCAAAAACTTTTATTTCTCAAATAGATTGTCCATAGACCACATTGCACCTGATTGGGAGATTTTTGTTGTTATTGTATTATATTAATAATAAATAACAGGCATTCATTTATTATTTATATATTTAGTATTTATTTATATATTGCCTACTACATATTTCACAAAACATTTGAGACCAGTATTAGACTATTTTAGAAAAGCTTATATGATTTTAAAAAACTGAGCTTATCATTAGTGAAATTTTATGCACTGTGATGAGATGGCTTTTATTGGTAATGACCAGAGTATTCACTCCACTGACTTAAAATATATCCTGTTACATGTGCTATAACTAACATCAGTGTAAAGGACTTTGTGTATGTGGCTGGACAATTATGTAACAAATGACAATTGAGAAATAGGAGAAGCTTAAAGACTTCTAATTGCACATATGAATTATCTTTGTGCCTCCAGGGAACTCCATAAAAATATGAGAATAAATAAAAATAAATTGTAAACACATAAAAGGAGCAGCAAGGAGAAGGGACTCTGAGAAGTTTTTGTAATGAGACAAGTGGATGAAGGAATCAGTTTTGCTAAGAAACCTGAGTGCTTTAGCAGAGGAAGGGCCTGTAGGGTATGAGCCAATTAGAACTCAGAACTCAGCATCAATCACAGCAGCACTGAAAGAGACAAAAGGGGGAGATGTTGGTAGGAGTCAGCACCCTGATCTATGATCTATTCTACCCCGTCAGGCAACTACATTTTCTTCACCCCAGCAAGTGCTTCATTTTAATTCTATAAAGGAATATGATCCAGAGAAGTTCCATTACAGGGGCAGGAGGCACAGTATGCAGTGGAAAGAATAAGAAGGTTGAATTGAAGTGACCCCAGCCACCACCCACAACTAGTTTTTCCCAAGAATGCTGACAGTGACCCCCTATCAGCTATCCACACCAAACCCTCGGCCTGGACTTGGCTAAAGATAAAGCTGTTGTTTTCTCTTCTCGAGAAAGGAACACATAAATACATATTCAAAATAAAGCCACTGAAATCCCCACAGTGCAATTTCTAAAACTAAACAATCACTGAATGATGTCCACTCCAGCTAATCAACTATTCAGTGGCTGTTTTCTAATATAAATTTTAGAACACCAGGGATAAAAATAAGTTCCTAAAATATCCTAGCTGGCAAACAAACAAGATTACCCACAAAGGGACAGAAAAGCTTCTTTTCCATTTGAAGGTTTCAAGTCTTTTCTACTTAACCTAAGAAGCATTCCTTAACCACTATTGTTCACGATTTTCTATCTTTCTGAAACTTAGCATGATATAAGATTTTTCAGTAGCAACATTAGAAGCTGAACGAAAATGAAGCAATGTCTTCAAAACTCTAAGGGAAAGTGTATTTCTGACATAAGATGCCATACCTGGCCAAAGTATCAATCAAGTCTGAGGGAAGTAAATTACATTTTCAGAAATATAAAGTCTCATGATTCCTCTCATGCATCATTCTCAGAAAATTACTTCAAGCTGTGTCTCTCCAAAACAAGGAAACAGACCAAGAAATACGAAGACATTCCGTCCAGGAAACATTAGTTCAACCAAAAGGCGAGTGAAGAAAAGTCCCAAGAGGTTAGCTGTGCAGTTCAGAATGCAACCAGTCTGGGGTAGAAGTGAAGGATGGAGGGCCCAGGAGGGAAGACTATTTCAAAGAAAAATAACTAAATAAATATTATCTCAGCTGCTATAGGAAAAGGTATTCTAAAGGAATCTATACATCTTTTGTAGAGTTTGAAAAAAATGATTATGTATTGAAAAGCAAGCAATTTTTTACATAAAAGTAATCAATAACTCCAATCTAGAAAGTGATACTAGACTGAAAATATAATCATAGTACCCTATTATTGAATAATACTTACATAATCATACAAGGTAACACATCAACATATATTTAACCAAAACTGGATTGTAATTATATTTTATAGATGGAGGGAAGAGAAGAGGGGAAGGGGAAGTGTGTGGGAGGGGCTGAGACAGGGTCTAAGGATGTTAAATTCTTATTTACTACACTATCAAGTGAAGAAGTAATACTTAAAAGTACAAGTCAACAATTGCTAATAGTATCATAGATACTGTAATTGTTAATGTAATTAGCATCATGGATACTATTAGAAATATGGAAATCAGTACAAATTTTATTTATATAGAAAGAGACAGAGATAAAGAGTTAGGAGGAGAAATATGGATGTATATGCATGTACAAAGAAGATCTTCACGACCCAGATAATCACAATGGTGTGAACACTCATCTAGAGCCAGACATCCTGGAATGTGAAGTCAAGTGGGCCTTAGAAAGCATCACTATGAACAAAGCTAGTGGAGGTGATGGAATTCCTATCGAGCTATTTCAAATCCTGAAAGATGATGCTTTAAAGTGCTGCACTCAATATGCCAGCAAATTTGGAAAACTCAGCAGTGGCCACAGGACTGGAAAAGGTCAGTTTGCATTCCAATCCCAAAGAAAGGCAATGCCAAAGAATGCTCAAACTACCGCACAATTGCACTCATCTCACACGCTAGTAAAGCCATGCTCAAACTTCTCCAAGCCAGGCTTCAGCAATACATGAACTCCCTGATGTTCAAGCTGGTTTTAGAAAAGGCAGAGGAACCAGAGATCAAATTGCCCACATCCACTGGATCATGGAAAAAGCAAGAGAGTTCCAGAAAAACATCTATTTCTGCTTTATTGACTATGCCAAAATCTGTGACTGTGTGGATCACAATAAACTGTGGAAAATTCTGAAAGAGATGGGCATACCAGACCACCTGACCTGCCTCTTGAGAAACCTATATGCAGATCAGGAAACAACGGTTAGAACTGGACATGGAACAACAGACTGGTTCCAAATAGGAAAAGGAGTACATCAAGGCTGTATATTATCACCTTGCTTATTTTACTTATATAAAAGTTTCTCAGGGTACATCATGAGAAACGCTAGATGGAAGAAACACAACTTAGAATCAAGATTGCCAGGAGAAATATCAATCACCTCAGATATGCAGGTGATACCACCCTTATGGCAGAAAGTGAAGAGCAACTAAAAAGCCTCTTGATGAAAGTGAAAGAGGAAAGTGAAAAAGTTGGCTTAAAGCTCAACATTCAGAAAACGAAGATCATGGCATCTGGGCCCATCACTTCATGGGAAATAGATGGGGAAACAGTGGAAACAGTGTCAGACTTTATTTTTTTGGAGAAGACTGCTGAGAGTCCCTTGGACTGCAAAGAGATCCAACCAATCCATTTTGAAAGAGATCTACTCTGGGATTTCTTTGGAAGGAATGATGCTAAAGCTGAAACTTCAGTACTTTGGCCACCTCATGGGAAGAGTTGACTCATTGGAAAAGACTCTGATGCTGGGAGGGATTGGAGGCAGGAGGAGAAGGGGACGACCGGGGATGAGATGACTGAATGGCATCACTGACTTGATGGATGTGAGTCTGAGTGAACTCTGGGAGTTGGTGACGGACAGGGAGGCCTGGCATGCTGCGATTCATGGGGTCACAAAGAGTCGGTCACGACTGAGTGACTGAAGTGAACTGATGCATATATATATATATATATATATATATATATATATAAAATCATTGATAGTAATTGACTCTGCAGAACAAGAGATTCAGGAATAAAGCAGAGTGGGGGTTAGTAAAGAGAAAGTGGTCTGTGACAGTTTTACAGTATTTTTGATTCTTAATTTATGTGTTCTATATTTTTAGAAAAAGTAAAAAAAAATACCTGAAGGTGGAAAAATGGTAGATATTTTTATGTATAGAAGGTTAATATGTGTAGATGGGGAACTCAACAAGGAGAACTTTTTGTTGGTCACACTATTCCTGTGCATTCATGTATGTTGCTATAGTTTCGTTGTTAAATCCGTAAGAGTTACAGTGGGGGTAGACGCTACAGAACTTGTTGGCGGCTTAGCTGAATGGCTCATGAGAGAAAAGGGTAAACCAGTCCTTTATTTTGAGGATGGAAGTAGAGCTGTTTGAAGAACCAAACTTAAGGAAAAAGAATTTAAGCAATCAATCTGCTTGTGTTTTTTCCAAAGATTCTTTCCCCATTTTAACGTTTCAAGTCATTTCCACTTGATCTAAGAAACATTCCTGAACCACTGCTATCCACAATTCTCAGTCCTTCTGGAAATAATAGGCCTTCTCTGGACTGTGTCTGCTTTTGGTGAGTGACATTCTCTCTCTTATTCTCTGAGTTATACCCCTAGTAGTTTACATACACACACACACACACACACACACACACACACACACACACACACACCCACCCAGAGGCCCAGTGATGATTCTCTATTCTCTGCCAGGCATGGAATTAGACACATGATCTGTTCTATTTCATTGGGTTGGCCAGAAAGTTCATTCTGGTTTCGCCATACCATTTGATGGAAAAACCCAAACAAACTTTCCAGCCAACCCAATTCATTGCTGCCGTGAAGATACCAGGAACTAGGATTGAGGGATCTTCCCTATCTTAATACACTATCGAGAAAACAAAACAACAACAACAGACCAGCCCATAACATACAGGAATTGTCTGAGACAGCTAGGCCTTTGTGTCCATGGGAGCTGGCTGGATATCCAGCTCATAGTTAGGCCAGGTTAGTGACCTGTTGTATAGAAACAATCTTACAAAACACCACCATCAGAAAAATAACTCTGAAACCAATACAAAATGAGACAAAACAAGGTCACTTTACAATTTTGTATATATGCCAACGAGATAAGTCTGCCTCATAACCCACAAAATGCCAAACACCCCTCCTCCACCCCAGCCTTGTGTGAGTGACACCGCTTCGTTACCAATTACAACTTAAACCTCACTCCACTGTGCTTTCCCCAAAGATTAAATATTTTTACAACTTCTTTTGCATTTTTTTCTTGTAGTGTAAGCATCAATTAAGTTATTAAAAAGTGAAAACATCCTACATACATTCAAAGTTGCCTTCTGGTATATTTGGAGAAAGGAATGGCCACTCACTGCCGTGCTCTTGCCTGGAGAATTCCATGGACAGCAGGCTATGTATAGCCCATGGGGTCACAAACAGTCGAACGCAACTGAGTGACTAATACTTTCACTTTCTTGTATCTGATGTATTAGTTAATGTGAATAAAAACAACATAGGGACTTATTTTTAAATTCAGGGTTTTTTAACATGAGAGGCATAGCTGGAGTTTTGTTAACCACTGAAATGTCTAGAGTCATGATGCGTCTAATAGATTTATTTTAAATATATCACTTTTGGGAAAAAAATAGGAAAATGTATCTAGCCTGATGAGATACTACAATCTTTTCTAAAGATGAAACTCTCAGTAAGATTTTTCACAGGTCTTACCAGCAGGTGGAATATTTTCACACAGGTCCTCCCACTAAAGAATCACTTGCTTCTAAATAAATGTATCAATTACACATTGGAAAGAAAGTCTCCATCTACCATTCTTTCTAGATTTGGGAAGGAAGATGCAAAAGTCAGCAAGATCCACCCTTGGCGGCCATGACTAGGAGCATATTGCAACAATCAAAGTTGGCATTGCTAACAATTTATGCGGCTCAACCTTAATCCTGATGTACTGACAAGTGAAAAGCTGGCAGAAATCCTTCGCCCAGATTCTCTAATGTTTCAAGTGCTCTGTGTTGCTTTCTTCCAAAATCCTTCAACTCAATCCACACCCTAACTCTGTCTTGCAACAGTATCTTCCACAGGCTTTCAACCTTGTTTTGTTATTGTCATGCAAGAACAACTTTCAAGTTAAAAAGATTGAAATTGATCTGTATGTCTTTCTGTTAGTATACATACATGTTTACATTTTTTATGTCAAAAATATCTCTAGTAAAATCTCAGTGATGGATTTTTTTAAAATAATTGATTTATGCAGTATCTTAGTTGAAATGGTGCTTTTGATGAAGTATGAAAAAAAGGTTCCGATGAAATTAATCCACAGCAATCATTCTCAAACTTTTCCATATATTAGAATATACTTGTCCATTTTAGAAGTTTGGGGGATGAGGCTGCATCTCATTCCAGTGAAACCTCTGTGAGTGAAAACCTGTCATCCATATTTCCAAAGCCCACTCCCAAGACGGTTCTAAGGTGAAGCCAAGTTTGGGATCAGTGATCCAAATGGGTAACTTGTGTGGAATGAAGAGCACTGGTATTAGCTGGAAGCTTGTCAGGAATGCAGAGTGCTGGAGCCCTTCCTACACGTACTAGTCGAGAATCTGATCTAGACCGGGGCTTCCCAAACCTCAGTGTACCTTCCAAGAACTTTGGAGTTCTTGAAATGCAGATTTGAATTCAGGTGTTCAGTCAGAGAGCCTGAGATGCTATACTCTCAAAGAACATCCACGGTTCTGGTTCAAGACTAGTCTTTGAGAAGGGTATAGCTGGTACAGCATGAGCCACGTTCCTGAGCACACAGTCATCACAGCTTCCAACATAACAAGGATGATAATGGCTATATCTTTTTCAGCTCAGTTCAGTGCAGTCTCTCAGTCGTGTCCAACTCTTTGCGACTCCATGGACCGCAGCACACCAGGCCGCTCTGTCCATCACCAGCTCCCAGAGTCTATCCAAACTCATGTCCATTAAGTCGGTGATGCCATCCAGCCATCTCATACTCTGTTGTCCCCTTCTCCTCCTGCCCTCAATCTTTTCCAGCATCAGGGTCTTTTCAAATGAGTCAGCTCTTCGCATCAGGTGGCCAAAGTATTACAGATTCAGCTTCAACATCAGTCCTTCCAATGAACACCCAGGACTGATCTCCTTTAGGATGGACTGGTTGGAATCCTTACTGTCCAAGGGACTCTCAAGAGTCTTCTCCAACACCACACTTCAAAAGCATCAGTTCTTCAGTGCTCAGCTTTCTTTATAGTCTGATTCTCACATCCATACATGACTACTGGAAAAACCATAGCTTTGACTAGATGGACCTTTGTTGGCAAAGTAATTTCTCTGCTTTTTAATATGCTGTCTAGGTTGTTCATAACTTTTCTTCCAAGGAGTAAACATCTTTTAATTTCATGGCTGCAGTCACCATCTGCAGTGATTTTGGGGCCCCAAAAATAAAGTCAGCCACTGTTTCCACTGTTTCCCCATCTGTTTCCCTGAAGTGATGGGACTGGATGCCATGATTTTAGTTTTCTGAATGTTGATCTTTAAGCCAACTCTTTCACTCTCCTCTTTCACTTTCATCAAGAGGTTCTTTAGTTCTTCATTTTCTGCCATAAGGGTGGTGTCATCTGCATATCTCGGGTTATTGATATTTCTTTTTATTATTATTATTTTTAATACTTTATTCTACATTACAATACTGTATTTGTTTTGCTATACATAGACATGAATCAGCCACAGGTGAACACGATCTCCCAATGCCGAAGCCCCCTCCCACCTCCCACCCCATATCATCTCCCTGAATCATCCTGTGCACCAGCCCCATGCATCCTGTATCCTGTATTGAACATAGACTGGCGCTTCATTTCTTACAAGATAGTATACATGTTTCAATGCCATTCTCCCAAATCATCCCACCCTCTCTCTCTCCCTCAGAGACCAAAAGTCCATTCTATACCTCTGTGTCTCTTTTGTTGTCTCACATAGAGGGTCATCATTACTATCTTTCTAAATCCCATATATATGTGTCAGTATACTGTATTGGTGTTTTTCTTTCTGGCTTACTTCACTCTGTATAATAGGCTCCAATTTCATCCATCTCATTAGAACTGAGTTAAATTTATTCTTTTTAAGGGCTGAGTAGTACTCCATTGTGTATATGTACCACTGCTTTCTTATCCATTCATCTGCTGATGGACATCTAGGTTGTTTCCATGTCCTGGCTATTATAAACAGTGCTGCAATAAACATTGGGGTACATGTGTCTCTTTCAGTTCTGGTTTCCTCGGTGTGTATGCCCAGCAGTGGGATTGCTGGATCATAAGGCAGTTCTATTTGCAATTTTTAAAGGAATCTCCACACTGTTTTCCATAGTGGCTGTACTAGTTTGCATTCCCACCAGCAGTGTAAGAGGGTTCCCTTTTTCCGCATCCTTTCCAGCATTTATTGCTTGTAGACTTTTGGATCACAGCCATTCTGACTGGTGTGAAATGGTACCTCATTGTGGTCTTGATTTGCATTTCTCTGATAATGAGTGATGTTGAACATCTTTTCATATTTCTCCCGACAATCTTGATTCCAGCTTGTGCTTCATCGAGCCCAGAGTTTCTCATGATGTACTCTGCATATATGTTAAATAAGCAGGGTGACAAAATACAGCCTTGACGTACTCCTTTTCCTATTTGGAACCAGTCTGTTGTTCCATGTCCAGTTCTAACTGTTGCTTCCTGACCTGCATACAGATTTCTCAAGAGGCAGGTCAGATGGTCTGGTATTCCCATCTCTTTCAGAATTTTCCAGTTGATCATTATCCACACAGTCAAAGGCTTTGTCATAGTCAATAAAGCAGAAATGGGTGTTTTTCTGGAACTCTCTTGTTTTATGTCGACAGCTACTACATACCAGACAATAGGCTAAGAGCTTCTCTGTTACAAGCTCTATGAGGAAGAAATATGCTACTTTACATTTAAAAAATAAATTAAGTTTCAGAATGTTGCTTAAAACTGCTCAGCTTCCCCTATATCAAAAGCTCTCAGAGGTCAGAGTCATTATGAAGCAGCCAATGTGTTCATTATGTATATAAACTGTAAAACATTCTGCTTCAGCATGGTTTAGGTGAAGGGGCTCAATAATCTGTCATCATCCCAAGGGATGGTCTGAGTCCCTCTTAAGCTTCAAGTGATGGCATCCGAATAAGATGATAGGACTACAAAGTGATGCTTAATGAACATGCCAGAAGAACCCCAAAGGATTTCCACCTAGCAACTCTTTATAAGCATTGGTAAATATTCATTTATCTGTATGTACTTAATGCAAGGCATACTGTTGAAATGAATTTTTCAAGAGATGGGCTTCTTAGATTTCTAATAAATAAGAGGATACCATCACTCTGCTTACCCCTCCAGGACATTCAAAATAAGTGGAATACACAGCACGTCTCTGAAAGCCACTTTAAGAGGAGACGGATATAAACTCATAAAGTAGTTGAGCAATAACACAAGGTGGCATATGGTAGATGCCAAATGAGCGACAGAGGCAGTATTCATAACGATAGTAGCTACCACTTCCTGAATAACTATTACACGGCAGATGTTTTACATAAATTGCCTCATTCAATCACTACACTCCAAGTAAGGTTATAATTACTATTCCTATTTTACAGATAAGGAAAAGGAAACCCAATGAATTATGTGACTTTCCCAAGGACTCACCAATATTAATGGCCAAACTGGGATTCCAACCCGAGGTCTGTGTGACCCCAGATGCTATTCTACTTCTAGGCTACCTTATTACCTCTCCTACACCATCCTACCTCCTCTGTATTCTTCGAGGTCAGTGAAAGAAAACATGTAGCTACAGAGAAAATTTTGTGGGGAGATGTTTACATGAGCTGTTTTCATAAAGATTGCTGGAATTTTGATAAACAGAGAAGGGCAGGAAGAGAACCTGAATCACGAAAAGCTCAGGAGCAGTATCAGGAAATGAAGGATGTTGAAATTTGGTAAGAATGTCTTGTCTGGGGAGGAACTGTGGGTTGGTATTCACTAACTAAGAACATTATGAAAGACCTTTAAGATCCTCTCAGAGATATTGGCTTAAGGACAGTGTGGTCCTACAGAAATTTTAGGAGAGGGAGATAAATGATGACCCTAGAGTTTGATGAATAAGACCCCAGTGTGATGAATAGTGTGTAGGCTAAACATGAATAAATCTGTGAAGGACTCTAAGAAGCCACATCGAAGTTTTGTAGAAACATTAAAACTAGCAAATTTGGGGGCAGAGCAGTTTACAAAAACTGAAAACACAAAGCAGTGATGTCTTGGCAGTTCAGAACTGTAGAGTTCTAAGGAGTCAGACTTTATTTTGGGGGGCTACAAAATCACTGCAGATGATGACTGCAGCCATGAAATTAAAAGATGCTTACTCCTTGGAAGGAAAGTTATGACCTACCTAGATAACAAGCAGAGACTACTTTCCCAACAGAGGTCCATTTAGTCAAGGCTATGATTTTTCCAGTGGTCATGTGTGGATGTGAGAGTTGGACTTTGAAGAAAGCTGAGTGCTGAAGAACTGATGCTTTTGAACTATAGTGCTGGAGAAGACTCTTGAGAGTCCCTTGTACTACAAGAAGATCCAACCAGTCCATCCTAAAGGAGATCAGTCCTGGGTGTTCATTGGAAGAACTGATGCTGAAGCTGAAACGCCAATACTCTGGCCACCTTATGCGAAGAGTTCACTCATTGGAAAAGAGTCTGATGCTAGGAGGGATTGGGGGCAGGAGGAGAAGGGGACGACAGAGGATGAGATGTCTGGATGGCATCACAGACTCAATGCATGTGAGTCTGGGTAAACTCTGCGAGTTGGTGATGGACAGGGAGGCCTGGCGTGCTGCGATTCATGGGGCCGCAAAGAGTCAGACACGACTGAGTGACTGAACTGAATGGAAATGGTTTGGAATTTTCTCCAGCAAGTGAAAAGCCATTATGAAGATCATTTTAGGAAAGAAGGAAAAAAGAAATATCTATTATAAAACAATGAGATTTTGGTTTGAGATGTTGTTCATGGAAATGTGAAATAAAGTATAAAAAAATAGGAATCAAGACTCTACAGAAGATCAAAAAATAAAGAATGACTAGAATATTGGCAGTTTGAAAGAATTCAGAGTGACTAGAAGATAGTAACACTTTGAGGATTGTGAATTGGTCATCTATTTACTTGCACTTAAAATGTGGACATTGAACTTACAATGTAAAGGAAACAATATCAAGTAGAATGTATTTTCCTTTCAAAAATATCCATGGTGATAATAATAATAGCTTATGTTTATATACTCTGCTTTTGCTTATGTTTGTATACTCTGCTTTTACTTATAGGTTTTATTGTCTTATTTTAAAGACTCTTACATAGATTACTTCATTGAAATCTCACTTATCCATGACGGGATTAGGGTAGAAATTATCACCCACACTTTCTATGTCGGGAAAGTGAGGCAGAGAGAGCTTCAGTCATGTACTTGAGGCCACTTGAAGTATAAAGGGCCAAGCCAGAACTGGTCCCCTTGCTGTGTTTCAAGTCCAAGATCAGTCTCCTACAACAAAGACAGCAACTCTTAGCCAGAAGAAAGCTGAGTTGGGTGGGGGATGAGCGCACAGCTTTCTGTAGCAACGTGTCACTCCTTCAGTTAGTCCATAAAGGAGAAGACAGTTCAATAAAAGTGGCTAATGACTTTGCGTTTTAATTGTCACTAGGCTTAAATTACAAAGGTACTTATCACTTTCCAGGAAAGTGAGAGAGCATGAGGAATGAAAGTTGGTTAAAGGTGAGGGTTTCCTCTCTCCCTTTTCGAAGGGCAAATTATCTGTGTCTAACTGTGGAATACTTTGCATGAATCACTGATGCCTTGATCACTGAGTTCTAAAGCTCTTCATCTGCCTGATCAGAAGAAGCCCACTCCAAATGAGGTCCCCCAGTGTTAACGACTCTCAGATACTGATCATGACCCAAAGCAGACATGGGAGTACTTCAAGTTTCTCATATGCCAGTTGGGCAGGGAGCTGATGAACCTTAAGATTGCATATGCCTCTAATTACATCCAGCACTGCTTTTTGAAAGGAAACAAGCAAAAATAATGGAATTCTGGAGAACTAGATTTACCAGTCTATAGATTGCATATACCTTGAGCATGTCATTCAGTCACCCTGTGGCTCAGTTTATCTATCAACTAACAATAGAAGACATTAATTTCTAAATCTATCTACTGATTTACTGCATGAATTGAAGATTTTACTATATGCCAAGTGTCAAGTTTAGTGCTAAAGAACTGCAGGGGATAACATAGGTTCTAGCTTAAATGAATCTTTGGCATTACCAAGAAAAACTAATATTAGACAAATAATTACATGTAATAACACTAACAGGCTTCCCTGGTGTCTGTGAACTTGGGAAGTTACATAACTTTCCCTTTACTTTAGTTATCTCATCCATACGATTATTCAGAATAATCTATTATCCAGATCACAGTGGTAAAGAATCCACCCAGCAATGCAGGAGATGTGGGTTCAATCTCTAGGATGAGAAGATCCCTGGAAAAGGAAATTGCCACCCACTCCAGAATTCTTGCCTAGGAAATTCCATGGACATAGGAGACCGGTGGGCTATAGTTCAGAGGGTTGCAAAAGAATCAGACACAATTTAGCAACTAAAAACAACAAATAATACTAAGACCTCAGTGTTTATTGGGGCTTTCTAGAATGAAGAGATTTCTAAACTTAAGACACAATATGAAAGCAATCAACTTTAAGGTCAGGGGAAGAAAGCTAAGTTTTAATGAGAAGCCAGTCTCTATTAGATATTATGGTTGAAACTTTACATGCATTTTCTAATTTAATCTTCCCCTCAAACCACACATTATCTGCTATTACGTGTGTTTTTCTCATAAAGGAACGAAGACTTAAGAAGTCATTTAACTTGCCCAGATTCATTATATTGTGGTGCTTAAGAACTCAAATTCTGGAGCAAGATTACATGAGCTCAAATTCTATCTCTGCCTCTTATTATCTGTGAACTTGGGAAGTTACTTAACTTTCCCTTTACTTTAGTTATCTCATCCATTAAATGCAAATAATCGTATTATCCAGATCACAGTGTTTTTTGAGAGTTAAATGAGTTCATTGTGCCTGGCCAAATGAAAGTGTCATACAAATATTAAATTAGTATATTATTAATATTTGGTTGTTTAATAATTAATTTCATGTATCAACTTGGTTAGGCCGTGGTAACCAGCTGTTTGGTCAAGCATCAGACTAGGTACTGTGAAAGTGTTTTTAGAGGCCACAGAGGCTATTTTTTAGATGTTGCTGTGGAGGCATTAACATCTACATCCGTAGGATTTCAGCGAAGCAGATTATGCTGCATAATGTGAGTGGGCTCATCCAATCAGTTGAAGGCCAAGATAAGGACTGAAGTTTCCTAAAGGAGAAAGGATTCAGCCCCAAGACTGCAACATAGAAACTCAGTTTTCATCACTATCCCCAACCTTTCCTCTTTGGTAACTATAAGTTTGGGATTGACATACACACAGCACTATATTTGACAGATAACCAACAAGAACCCACTACAGAGCACAGGAAACTCTGCTCAATATTCTATAATAACCCAAACTGGGAAAAGAATTTGAAAAAGAATGGATATATGTATATGTGTAACTAAGTCACTGCTATATACCTGAAACTGACACAACATTTTAAATCAATTATACTCTAATATATCAATAACCTCAGATATACAGATAATACCACCCTTATGGCAGAAAATGAAGAGGAACTGAAGAGCCTCTTGATGAAAGTGAAAGGAGAGTAAAAAAGTGGTTTGAAACTCAACATTCAAAAAACTAAGATCATGGCATCTGGTCCCATCACTTCATAGCAAAGAGATGAGGAAACAATGGAAACAGTGAGAGACTATTTTATTGGGCTCCAAAATCATTGCAGATGGTGACTTCAGCCATGAAATTTAAAAAAAAAAAAATTTAATCCTTGGAAGAAACGCTATGACCAACCTAAACAGCAGATATAAAAGCAAAGACATTACTTTGCTAGCAAAGGTCCATCTACTCAAAGCTGTGGTTTTCCAATAGTCATGTATGGATGTGAGAGTTGGACTATAAAGAAAGCTGAGTGTGAAAGAATGCTTTCTCTCTTTTTTTTTAATTTTACTTTACAATACTGTATTGGTTTTGCCATACATCAACATGAATCTGCCAAGGGTGTACACATGTTCCCAATCCTGAACCCATGGAAGCAACCTAGATGTCCATCAGCAGATGAATGGATAAGAAAGCTGTGGTACATATACACAATGGAGTATTACTCGGCCATTAAAAAGAATACATTTGAATCAGTTCTAATGAGGTGGATGAAACTGGAGCCGATTATACAGAGTGAAGTAAGTCAGAAATAAAAATACCAGTACAATATACTAATACATATATATGGAATTTAGAAAGATGGTAACGATAACCCTGTGTGCAAGACAGCAGAAAAGACACAGATGTTTGGAATGGATGCTTTTGAATTGTGGTGTTGGAGAAGATTCTTGAGAGTCCTTTTACTGTAAGAAGATCAAACCAGTCAATCTTAAGGGAAATCAGTCCTAAATATTCATCGGAAGGACTGATGCTGAAGCTGATACTCAATATTTTGGCCACCTGATGCAAAGAACTGACTCATTGGAAAAGACTCTGAGGCTAGGAAAGATTGGAGGTGGGAGGAGAAGGGGATGACAGAGGATGAGATGGTTGGATGGCATCACCGACTGGATGGATGTGAGTTTGAGCAAGATCTGGGAGTTGGTGATGGACAGGGAAGCCTCGTGTGCTGCAGTGCATGGGGTCACAAAGAGTCAAACACAGCTGAACTACTGAACTGAAGTGATCCTTCCAATATAAATTCAAGTGATTTTAAAAATAATTTAAAGGGAAAAAAAAAAAAAAAACTTGCCTGAGTTTCCAGTTTGCCTGGCCTGATCTGTAGAATTTGGACTAGGTCACTTATCACCTGTGTTTCCAGCCTACTGGCTTACCATATGGATTTTGAACTCATAAACATCCATAATAGGATATATCCTATTGGTCTTGTTCTTTTGGAGACCCTGACTAATACCATTGATAAAGCCTGAATGTGAATCGAGCTCTGATTGCCAGGGTTAGCTATTCATTTCAGAGTTTCGGTAGACTTGCCTGTCATTAAAGCTGTTCAATCTGCACTGCCCTCTTTTACTAATTTGTTTTTCAAAACACCAAACAAAGGATTTTGATGAGTGTTTACTGAAAAAAAGCAGTGGTAGTCAAGTCCAAAGAGGCCCGACTGCAGGTCTTTTCTCTCTGTTGTCCAGAACGTTCCTTCCCTGAGGGCTTTGTCACGGTGAATGGGGCCACCGCTGACAAGCCATATTTCTTTCATAATGGAGAGAAAAGTTTAAAATGAGATCCTAGACTTTCATTAGTTTCTGTGCTGCCCTAATTTCTTTTCTCCTTTGCTTTCACACCAGCTGCAGACTTTAATTAAACTGTGGCAAGTCTCCTAAACTTGGCGGGCTTTGCAGAGCAAACAAGGGCATTTCCTCCCAGGGCAGAGCTTTCCCAGAGCCCTCCAGCTTGCATTTATTTCCCCCAACTGTCTGGATTAGTGGCTGCAAACTTCACATGTCCTCAAATCTTGCTTCCTCCCATCTTTGATTCTCTCTCACTTCTCAGATTTCACAGAAACTTCTCGAGCCATGTATTACTGCCATGACTAATTCCAACTAATATTTCAGGGCTGTAATTATGGTAAATTACTATACTGGTTTATCATTTTGATTCTTTACTTGAAAGCACCATTCATAGCCATAGGATAAAACCATCGTATCTGTATTCACAGATGAAATTAATACATCCCTTTATTATAGACAGTGATAAAACGAGAGGTGAAAAACGCAGGTTTATTTTCTTATTAGGCTGTAGACGATGACAAATATATTCTGGCCCATCTCAAAATACTCCTGAAACTCAGTGGCTATGAATCCTGGGCCTTGTTTTCTGCACCTGTTATGTGATTATCAAACTGTGTAATACAGGCAGTTGAAACTCACAATTCAGCTGTGCTTATATGACATAGTTATTTTTTAAAAACAGTATATTTCTTTATTTATGAGACTATTTCCTTCTATAGAGATTCTTCTACAAGCTGCATCATGGGACCTCTTCTACTTCAAAATAATATGAGACAGTTTACAGGAAAATTATAGAAAATGTTGTTGCAAAGATGCTTTGTTCAGTCACTAAGTCATGTCCAAATCTTTCCAGTTCCATGGACTGCAGCATACTAGGCTCTCTGTCCTCCGCTGTCTCCAAGAGTTTGTTCAAATTGATGTCCATTGAGTCGGGGATGCTATCTAACCATCTTATCCTCTGTCATTACCAACTGAATAAATAAGGAGGGGCTAGTGACTGGATAAATGACAGGGGGAAGAAGTTGAGAATTGAAGATTATGAAGAAGAAACACATACATATCTTTTGCTGAGGAAAGGTAATACAGGGGAAAGGGGAAAACGGTACTGGGAAATAGCTGAAGACAAGGCTTTAATACCAAAAGTGATCTAGAATGTCCAAGAGAGCAAGCAAGAATCAAAAGAAACCAAGAAAACCCTCTTTCTAAAACCTAAGGTATAGAAGATCATTATTTAGCAAAGCCATCCTTTTTAAGTACTAGATGTAAGTAGTTCAACAAATATTTACAGAGAATCTACAGTACGCCTGGCCCTCATCTAGGCACCAGGATATAGCAGTGAACAAGTGATATATGGGACCTGCCTGAGTGATGCTTAAAGTTTAATTAAAAGAGACACATTAAATAATCTTTTAATAGTTTATTCTACTTAGAACTGTTAGAAGTTCTATAAAGAAAAGCTACAGGATATTAATAGAGCATGTCCTGGGGTGGAGGTTGTTTTAGCTAGCCAGAAATTTCAAAGCAAATCTTCCTTAGAAAGTGATATTTTCAAACCTAGACATGAGTGAGGTTATGCACCGGCTGTTCCCTCTGCCTGAAACTCCTCCCTTCCCTTATTATGGCCAAGAACCTAAGTGTGAAGAAGGCTGATCCTCAGAATGAAGAGTAGCAAACTTAGAGGACAGTGAGGCAGGAGGGAAGAGCCTGAGATGGAGTGGGGGGCGGGGGCTCAGAAGGACCACACCAGGGTCCACAGATTACATGGAGAATTCAAGCTTTATTATCAGAGAATGACAAGCAACTTCAACATTCAAAACTGAGGAATAGCACAACTGGATTTGCCTTTTTAAAAAGATGCCCTCTTTTGAGAACAGGTCACAAGTAGAAGAGCAGGGTTAGGGGGCTATTGGAACATAATCTCGGTGACGGTTTGTATTGAGAGCACTCTATATGACAGGCAATGCCCCAGTGTCTTTGAACTCACATTGCCTCACTCTGTGTGGCTGGGATGGACTGGTTTTGTAGGGATGTTACAAAGGGCCAGCTCAGACAACAGGTCAGAAGAGCGCTGCACTGAGGGGTTTAAAACTCTCTGGCTTCTGTCTTGAAATCCCTAATAATTTGATCATCGTGTGGCTGGATGTAAGGATGGGACAATGGAACATGCCTGGAGTTTAGAGCCTCGGCTCACACACAGTCCTGCTTCCCCTGGCCTCTAGCCTCTCTGAGATGGGCTCTCAGCTGTCTTCTCACAGCCCCCTGGCACCCTGGTCCCACCAGGCCTCCCTCTTTCCATCCATGCCCCACGACCACTGCCAGGGCCTGGTCATGTTGACCTGGAAAGGCCTGCTTTTCACCATCATCTTTGCCACCAGCAGGAACCTCCCCTCTGCATGAGTACAGGACGGAGCCAGGGTACATGTGGCCGTCCCTACCCACTGTCCAGGGCTGGCAGCACCATGGGGTTCTTCAAAGGTGAGGGACAAGGCCGTCATCTCCCCCAACCCAGGCACCAAGCACATCTTGGCAGAGAATGAAACCTTTGGAGGTCATCATTGGTCTAAGGCTGGGAAAGCAGGCCCTGGGCAGATGTTTGACTGGGGTATATTGCCTTGGTCTGGCAGGTGACTGACCCACTGCCACCTGCCCTCACAGAGTGAGGCCCCAGGCCATGTGTGAGAATCTATGTACTTCCATCCCTGAGGGTACATGAGAGGAAAGAGCAAAAAAGAAAATAAAAACACAAAAAAAATACTGCCAGGACAAATCAAGAGATAGATTGCAGAAAGAAAAGAAAGTTTTATATCTTAGTACCTTTAAGGGTTCATCCTGCTTTTGAACAAGGGACCTTGAATTCATTTTGCACTAAGTTCCGTAAATTATGTAGCTGGTCCTGCCCATTAATGTTACCACATTTTCCAGACATGGAAATTAAATTTTGTGCAGCTAGTGATGTGACACAGGGCAAGTTATTTAAGTTCTCAGAGCCTAGGCTCTTAATCACCATGTGCAACTCTCTGTTTTAGAAAGAATGGAGTTTGGGATATATTTATTTAGGGTGCTACTGAGGCAACTAGAGGCAACTAGTAAAGATGTTATGGCAGAAATATGTGTGCATATATGTATATGCGTATATATATACCTATATATTTTAAATTTTTCTTGTGAAATAATTTAGAATTGTAACTATCACTTATCTTTTTATAGGTCAGCATTTCAAGAAAAAAGGGCATTATATCGAGTTATAAATCTAAATGATGCCTCACAAGAAAGTTCTGGGAGTCAATTCAGAGATCAAGGACTTTGGGGATCTTTGTAATGGAGATGATCAGATCAAAAATAAACACATTGAGCATGTTATTATGTGACTGACCTAAAACTAGACCCTATGCATGCATTATCTCCACTTATAACAACTAACTTTATTATAATCTAGCATTACCTCCATTTGACAAATAAAAGCCCAAGTCCTAAAGAGTTAGGTATAATAACTTGCCAGAGGTAACACAGCTTCATTTACAGAAATGAAGTCTGTGTGTACAATTCACAGGGACGTGAAGTGGAGTCCCTCTTCCCAGGTCACCTTGTGAGGAATGAGGGTGTCTGAGTACAACACTGCTCAGAAAGTCCTCTGGGTCCAGAGCAAGTCTCCTGGTGAATGGTACAGCTGGCTTCTGCATCCTCTCCAGGCCCAGCCCTCACCAAAAAACTGCTGGCTTCCCTCCTTACTCTGAATGAGTGGGATATGACTATCAAGAGTTGTGCTAAGGTTCCTCACTCCAGTACACTGACAAGAGGCCTTGTACTTCTCTCCTCTCCCCTCATCTTGACCCCTCACTATGTGAGTAGGTAAACAAGCAAGAATAAACACAGACTTATAAAATAAATACACAGTATACGCATCCTCAGTACTTCTGGACTTATAAGAATTTCCCAAAAGACTTCATGGATAAATCAATTCAAATGATAAGAGTCATTCATTCCTGCATTCATTGATTTTGAATTATGTTTTAAATATTTATCATTCAGGGACCAGAGCCTGCTCTGGGTGTGGGGGATTACAGTGGGGAACAAAATGGGGAATGTAGCACTTTCCTGGATCTCATATTCTAGTTGGGAGGTGACAAGATAATTAAATGGGCTTCCCTGGTGGCTCAGACGGTAAAGAATCTGCCTGCAATGTGGGAGACCCAGGTTCAATCCCTGAGTCAATAATTAATTATATGGCTAATGATGATAAATGCCATGGAGAAAAGCAAGCAGGTAAGTGTGAAAAGAAATGCAGGAGTCCAGCAAGGTGCTGTTTTAACAGGGGGTCAGGAAAAGCCTATCTCTCTGATACATTTAGGCAGAAAATTGAAAGCAACAAAAGGCTAACCTATATACTTACCCAAAGAAACAACATTCCAGGAAGTATTACCATTTCAGCAAGTGCAAAAGCCCTGAGGCTGAAGCTTATTTATCCTGTGCAAGGAAGATAAAGAAGGCAGAGAGAACAGGTAAGAGAAAATGAGGCCAAAGAGGTGATGGCAGGGGAAGCGGGGGGATCACCCGAGGCTTTGTAGGTCAAAGCCTTTACTTCGATTTGGGAAGCCACCAGAAAGTTTTGAACAGTATGGCCACAGAATCTAACATTTCAATAAGCTCATCATGGTTGCTGTGGTGAGAAGAAACTACCAGACTGGGAGGGGGTGAAGTCAGAAAACAAGGTATCCGGTTAACAACTGATGGTGATGATCCAAATGAGAAATGAAGGTGGCTTGGCCCAGAGGGGTGGAGATGGAGGTGGTAAAAGGAGTCAGCTCTCGACATATTTTGAAGGCAGATGATAGGATTTGCTTGTGGACTTGCTGTGAAAAGGGGGAGAAAAAAGATCATCTAACAGTTTTTGGCCTGAGCCATCTGTGATGGGGAATGGAATTTGAGAACCCAGTTTTGGACATGTTAAGTTTGATATGCTTATCAGATATCAAAAAGGAGGTGTTGAATAGACAAGGTTATATATAGTCTGCCTTTTAGGAGAGTGGTCCTGGCAAGAAATAAAAATGGCTTCTCATTAGAACACTAATAGCGTTTAAAGCTATCACAAAATAAGATTCCATGGGGGAAATGTACTTCAAAATAAAATAAAATTAAAATGTGAATAATGTATTTAATATACATTAGCTTAAGGAATCTTACATTATCTCTGCAAAGCGAGTGCTATGCATCTCATTTTACAAATGAGAAATGCAGGAAGGTCAAGTGACTTATCTAAGTTAATTCAATTAGGAAATGACAAGATGAGTCTCAAATCCAAGATACCTGCTTTCAGACCATACTGCTCCAGAGTAAATTCATTGATCACTGTGTGCTCTGGACACCCCAGCTTCTCCTCAGTGTGTGTGATTTTCTCACCTGAGTTGGGAAGTGTTCTTAGGTACTAATCTGCCTGTGTGCAAAGCATCTGAGAGAGGCTGCTGATGGATAAGGATCATTGCTCTAACATCCTCAGCCCATTTCCTTCCATACCAAGTCCCCTGCCTTGCAAAGTACCCAGAAAGGATCTCAAGAAAGAGGCCACTGCAGCTGAAAGATTTTGCTGCAGAAAGAAAGGACCAAAGAGTTTTACACACATCCCAAAGCTGAATGTTCCTAAAGTTTATTGCTGATGCTAGAAGGACAGGCTTACCCTAGAGGTTGCTGTGAGCAATGGGATGCAGGACTAGTAGGAGAAAGCATCTAATTCCCTGGGGGATTTCCCTGCTCTGTGTGGCAGGGCTGCCTCCAGCCCAGGCTCTCCAGTGGAGGCTCCCTCTGCTTCCTAACCTGGATGGCATGTGGGATTCTTGTGTCTGGTTAATTATAACTGTCTGTCTCTCTCTCGTGAATGCACCACTTTTTACAGTGTTCGTAGCTCTTAATTAATATAGACCTCTCTCCCTGAACAGCTGCTGGCGTCTTTAGTGAAGTTATGGATTTTCTTTCTCAATTGCTCTGGAGCCACCCCAGGGCTATTAATTTGGGCTATTAGCCTTGGGTGATTTCAAAATCCATATTGATAATGGTGAGGTTGCGCTGGCAGCCTGCTACATGGGCTGGAAGTAAACAAGTAATAGCTTCTTCTGTTATTTCTGCTGCAGACTGAATTTTCTGGGGTGCTCCTCGGGACTTAAGCTAGGTCAGGTCACTGTTATAAGAATCCTGTTCCACAGACACTTGGAGCCAATAGCTGGCTTTCATAACAGGTAAAATGACACTAATCATAATGATAATAATGATAAATTAACATAGAGGCAGACCTCAGAGACTCTGGGGTCTGTTGCAGACCATCACAGTAAAGCAATTATTGTACAAAATTGTTGATTTCCCAGTGTATATACAAGTTATGTTTATGCCATACTGTAGTCTGTTAAGTGTTCAATAGCCTTTTGTCTAAAAAAAAAGTACGTACTTTAATAATAAAAATCTATTTCTAAAAATTGTCAAAACAAGTAGTAACAAAGATCACTGATCACCGTAACAAGCAAGCTTGAAATATCATGAGAATTACCAAAATGTGACACAGAGACACAAAGTAAACATGTGCTATCGGAAAAATGACTGCTAGATATGCTCAACACAGAAAGTCACACTTTCAATTCATAATAAATTCAATATCTAGAAGTACAATTAAATGAAGAGCAACAAAACGAGGTATATCTATAGTAAACGACGGAGAAGGCAATGGCACCCCACTCCAGTACTCTCATCTGGAAAATCTATGGACAGAGGAGCCTGGTGGGCTGCAGTCCAGGGGGTCGCTAAGAGTCGGACACGAATGAGCGACTTCACTTTCACTTTTCACTTTCATGCATTGGAGAAGGAAATGGCAACCCACTCCACTGTTCTTGCCTGGAGAATCCCAGGGACGGGGGAGCCTGGTGGGCTGCCGTCTATGGGGTCACACAGAGTCAGACACGATTGAAGTGACTTAGCAGCAGCAGCAGCAGTAAATCTACTTAAAAAGGTAAAAGACCTGTGCTTGGAAGATTATAAGACGCTAATGAAAGAAGTTGAAGATGACACAAGCAGATGGAAAGATATACTGTGTTCATAGACTGGTAGAATCAGTATTGTTAAAATGCCCATACTACCTAAGGCAATCTACAGACTCAATGCAAACCCTCTCAAAATACCAAGAACATTTTTAAAAGAACTAGAACAAATAATTTTAAAATTGGTATATTTTAAAATTATATTTACAATAATTTTTAAATTGTCACATGTTGGTAATTCTCATGATATTTCAAGCTTGTTCATTATTATGGTTTTTGTTATAGTGATCTGTGATCAGCGATCTTTGTTACTACTTGTTTTGACAATTTTTAAAAATAAATTTTTATTATTAAAGTATGTACTTGGATTTTAATTTATAATTTAAATTAATTTTTTAATTAAAAAAGACTGTTAATTAATGCAAAAGACTCCAAATGGCCAACATAAATTTAAGAAAGAAGAACAGAGCTGGAGGAATCGTGCTCCCCTAAGTTCAGCTTATATTGCAAGCTGCAGCAATCAAAACAGTATGGTATTGGCACAAACACAGACATATAGATCAATAAAGCAGAATAGACAGCCCAGAAATAAAGCCATTCACTTACAGTCAATTAATCTACCACAAGATTGAGCCAATATACAATGGCGAAAGGACAGTTTCTTCAATAAGTGATGTTGGGAAAATTGGACAGTCACATGTAAAAGAATGTTAAACATTGTCTAACACTGTATACAAAAATAACTCAAAATGGTATTAAAGATCTCATTGTAAGACCAGAAACCATAAAGCTCCTAGAAAAAAATCATAGGTAGAACATGCTTTATCATAAATCATAGCAATATTTTGGGATCTGTCTCCTAAAGCAAACAAAAGAAAAACAAACAAATGGGATCTAATTAAACTTGAAACTTTTGCACAGCAGAGGAAACCACTGACTATGTGAAAAGGCAACCTACTGAATGGGAGAAAATATGTGCAAATGATATGACTGAGAAAGCATTGCTATTAAAAATATGTAAATAAACAGTTCATACAACTCAAGGGCAAGAAGACAGAGAGCTTGATTAAGGAAAGCGCAGAGGACATGGATGGACGTTTTTCCAGGGCAGACATGTGATGGCTGACAGGAACATGAAAAGATGATCCACACTGCTAACCATCAGGTGCTGGTGAGGATATGAAGAAAAGGAAACCTGCATACCTTGTGGGTGGGAATGCTGATTGGGATGGCCACCGTGGAAGGCAATGTGGAGGATTCTCAAAAAAACTAAGACTAGAACTTCCATATGATCCAGTAATTCCACTCCTGGGTAAATATTTGAAAAGAAAAATGAAACAAAAACACTAATTCAAAAAGACATACGCATCTCAGTGTTTGTGGTGTCATTGCCTACAGTTGCCAAGATGCAGAGGCAACAGATGATGGACGTGTCCGTCAACAGATGAGTGGATGGAGAAGCTACGCATACACAAAAAGGAATATTACTCAGCCATAAAAGGGAGTGAGATTTTGCCATATGCAATGACATGGATGGACTCGAAGGGTATCTTGCTGAGTGGAATAAGTCATACAGAGAAAGAAAAATACTGCATGATATCATATGTAAAATCTAAAACAATAAACTAATAAATATAACAAAAAGAATCAGATTCACAGATACAGAGAAAAAACTAGTAGTTATCAGTGGGTAGAGGAGAGGAGAAGGGGCAGGACACAGGTACAGGATTAAGAGGTACAAACTATTAAGTATAAAATGAGTAAGCTACAATGATATACAACACAGGGATTATAGCCAAAACTTATAATAACTATAAATGACATATAACCTTTAAAAATTGTAAACCACCATGTTGTATAACTTATATAATATAGCACATTAACTATACTTAAACCAAAATTTATCCTTAGTATTAACAATACAAATTTTAATAAGTATGGCATCTGTTTCTATGATAATACATGTATTTACTCCTACTGGCAAGGTACTGTGCTAAGTAAGCAACATATTATTTTCATTGACTTCTCACTTTCTCTAGGAGAGTTTGTTATGATCACCATTTTACAGGTGAGAAATCTAAAATTAGAAAATTTATGCAATCTTCCCCATCACCCTGTAAGTGTCCGGACCTTAAACCTGCATCTGTCTAAGTCCCAAACCAGTGCTCTTGGTTTCAGATGTTAGTCCTACAGACTGGCTGATTCTCAATCACCTGAAGGGACTAGTTAATATACAAACTATCACACTCCATTCTAGACCCATTCATCAGAACCTCTGTGCAGACCCCTGAATCTGCAGTAATAAAAAGCTTGCCAAATGATACTCACCTCTGTATTAATAACTTCTTTAACCACACATTTTTCCAAGAGTAGGCTCTTAAATATGACTGCTTGGCTATGAATTCCAAATTCATCATTTGCTGTGTATCATTAATATAAACTCTGCTTAGTTTCCTCATTTTTAAAGGAAGGATAATGATACATATTCTAATATGTTGTTCAACACTTGTATTTTGAGCAGTTAGTATGCACCAGGCTGTGTGTGGTCAGGATGAGGTAAATTAACACAGATGGTTTTCCATCAGTGTCAGACACAGGGTATTCGTTTTTCAAATTTCTGTTGTCAGGAAATGGCTGGTGTGGGAGTTGACAAGTGCAGAGAGGAAAATCTAAAAGCAAGAAGTCAAAAGCACCCATAAACACTCCCACACAAACATAAGCATTTTGGTATATCTCCTTCCAAATATTTTCTATGATTGCAAATATAATTTTTGCAGTGTCAAAGTCTTTCTGATTATAACGCTGCATTCTTATCTCACTTAATATTTGTATCATAAACATTCCCATATCTTTGAAAATTACTTAAATACATTATTTTATTGAGAGTCACAGTGTGGGTGTGCCATAATTTACTCAAACAGCCTACTATTCTTTGACATTTCAGTGGTTTCAACATTTTTGTCATTGTAAAAATGGTTACACTAAGCACAATAATGTGAAAATCTTTATCTACATATTTATTATGATGATACTAACTAGGAAAGCTTCCTCAAAATAGGGTTATCAGGTCCCACTTCTTTAACGATGTTGATATCCCTAATCCAAACTCCCAACAGAAGTTCATTACCTTTAATAAACTAATTAATGAAATTCTTGGATTCCCCAGTGGCTCAACAGAAAAGAAACCACCTGCAATGCAGAAGACTCAGGGGACTCAGATTTGATACCTGGGTAGGGAAGATCCCCTGGAGAAGGAAATGGCAACCTACACCAGTATTCTTGCTTGGAAAATTCCACAGACAGAGGAGCCTAGTGGGCTAGAGTCCATGAAACCCTCCAGGAAACTTTCCTTTCACAAATGGTGAAAAGGCTGAGATCACCACAAAATTTGAAATAGCTAATTTGAAATTAATGTAGCTTTCTGTTCAGATCAGTCGCTCAGTCGTGTCCAACTATTTGCGACCCCATGAATTGCAGCACGCCAGGTCTCCCTGTCCATCACCAACTCTTGGAGTTCACCCACACTCATGTGCATTGAGTCGGTGATGCCATCCAAACACCTCATCTTCTGTCGCCCCTTCTCCTCCTGCCCCCAATCCCTCCCAGCATCAGAGTCTTTTCCGATGAATCAACTCTTCGCATGAGGTAGCCAAGTATTGGAGTTCAGCCTAAGCATCAGTCCTTCCAATCAACACCCAGGACTGGTCTCCTTCAGAATGGACTGGTTGGATCTCCTTGCAGTCCAAGGGACTTGCAAGAGTCTTCTCCAGCACCACAATTCAAAAGCATAAATTCTTCGGCACTCAGCTTTCTTCACAGTCCAACTCTCACATCCATACATGACCACTGGAAAAACCATAGCCTTGACTAGACGGATCTTTGTTCACAAAGTAATATCTCCGCTTTTTAATATGTTATCTAGGTTGATCATAACTTTCCATCCAAGGAGTAAGTGTCTTTTAATTGCATGGCTGCAATCACCATCTGCAGTGATTTTGGAGCCCCCAAAAATAAAGTGTGACACTGTTCCCACTGTTTACCCATCTATTTGCCATGAAGTGATGGGACAAGATGCCATGATCTTTGTTTTCTGAATGTTGAGCTTTAAACCAACTTTTTCACTCTCCTCTTTCACTTTCATCAAGAGGCTTTTAGTTCCTCTTCACTTTCTGCCATAAGGGTGGTGTCATCTGCATATCTGAGGTGATTGATATTTCTCCTGGCAATCTTGATTCCAGCTTTGCTTCTTCCAGCCCAGAGTTTCTCATGATGTATTCTGCATAGAAGTTAAAAAAGCAGAGTGACAATAGACAGCCTTGGCATACTCCTTTTCCTATTTGGAATCAGTCTGTTGTTCCATGTCCAGTTCTAACTGTTGCCTCCTGACCTGCATACAGATTTTGCAAAAGACAGGTCAGGTGGTCTGGTATTCCCATCTCTTTCAGAATTCTCCACAGTTCATTGTGATACACACAGTCAAAGATTTAGCATAGTCAATAAAGCAGAAATAGATGTTTTTCTGGAACTCTCTTGCTTTTTCCATGATCCAGAAGATATTGGCAATTTGATCTCTGGTTTCTCTGCCTTTTCTAAAACCAGCTTGAACATCAGGGAGTTCACGGTTCACATACTGCTGAAGCCTGGCTTGGAGAATTTTGAGTATTACTTCACTAGCATGTGAGATGAGTGCAATTGTGTGGTAGTTTGAGAATTCTTTGGCATTGCCTTTCTTTGGGATTGGAATGAAAACTGACCTTTTCCAGTCCTGTGGCCACTGCTGAGTTTTCCAAATTTGCTGGCATGTTGAGTGCAGCACTTTAAAGCATCATCTTCCAGGATTTGAAATGCTCAACTGGAATTCCATCACCTCCACTAGCTTTGTTGGTAGTGATGCTTTCTAAGGCCCACTTGACTTCACATTCCAGGATGTCTGGCTCTAGATGAGTGATCACACCACCATGATTATCTGAGTCATGAAGATCTTTTCTGTATAGTTCTTCTGTGTCTTCTTGCCACCTCTTCTTAATATCTTCTGCTTCTGTTAAGTCCATACCATTTCTGTTCTTTACTGAGCCCGTCTTTACATGAAATATTCCCTTGGTATCTCTAATTTTCTTGAAGAAATCTCTAGTCTTTCTCATTCTGTTGTTTTCCTCTATTTCTTTGCATGGATCACTGAAAAAGGATTTCTTATCTCTCCTTGCTATTCTTTGGAACTCTGCATTCAGATGCCTATATCTTTCCTTTTTCTCCTTTGCTTTTCACTTCTCTTCTTTTCACAGCTATTTTAAGGCCTCCTTAGACAGCCATTTTGCTTTTTTGCACTTCTTTTTCTTGGGGATGGTCTTGATCTCTATCTCCTGTACAATGTCACAAACCTCCATCCATAGTTCATCAGGTACTCTATTAGATCTAGTCCCTTAAATCTATTTCTCACTTCCACTGTATAATCATAAGGGGTTTGATTTAGGTCATAACTGAATGGTCTAGTGGTTTTCCCTACTTTCTTCAATGTAAGTCTGAATTTGGCAATAAGGAGTTCATGATCTGAGCCACAGTCAGCTCCCAGTCTTTGTTTTGCTGACTATATAGATCTTGTCCATCTTTGGCTGCAAAGAATATAGTCAATCTGATTTTGGTGTTGACCATCTGGTGATGTCCATGTGTAGAGTCTTCTCTTATGTCGTTGGAAGAGGGTATTTGCTATAACCAGTGCATTCTCTTGGCAAAACTCTATTAGCCTTTATCCTGCTTCATTCCGCATTCCAAGGCCAAATTTGCCTGTTACTCCAGGTGTTTCTTGACTTCCTACTTTTGCATTCCAGTCTCCTATAATGAAAAGGATACCTTTTTTAGGTGTTAGTTCTAAAAGGTCTTGTAGGTCTTCATAAAACCGTTCACCTTCAGCTTCTTCAGCGCTACTGGTTGGGGCATAGGCTTGGATTACCGTGATAGTCAATGGTTTGCCTTGGAAATGAACAGAGATCATTCTGTCATTTTTGAGATTGCATCCAAGTACTGCATGTCGGACTCTTCTGCATGACCATCTGCACAGAAGTGCGCTGGCTGCGACAGACCATGCAGAAGGGTGCTCGAGAGGAGCTACCCCACATCCAAGGTCAGGGGTGGCGGTCGTGAGTAGCTATCCCACACTCGAGGTCAGGGGCGCCAGTTAAGAGGATCAGTCCCATGTCTAAGGAGCAGCAAAGGTAAGGAGCAGCAGCTGCACTTTGCTGGAACAGCCGTAAAGAGATACCCCATAACCAAGGTAAGGGAAACCCAAGTAAGATGATAGGTGTTGCAAGAGGGCAACAGAGGGCAGACACACTGAAACCATACTCACAGAAAACTAGCCAGTCTGATCACATGGACCACAGCCTTGTCTAACTCAATGAAACTAAGCCATGCCATGTGGGGCCACCCAAGACAGACGGGTCATGGTGGAGAGGTCTGACAGAATGTGGTCCCCTGGAGAAGGGAATGGCAAGCCTTCAGTATTCTTGCCTTGAGAACCCCATGAACAGTATGAAAAGGCAAAATGATAGGATACCAAAAGAGGAACTCCCCAGGTCATTAGATGCCCAATATGCTACTGGAGATCAGTGGAGAAATAACTCCAGAAAGAATGAAGGGATGGAGCCAAAGCAAAACAATTCCCAGTTGTGGATGTGACTGGTGATATAAGTAATGTCCGATGCTGTAAAGAGCAATATTGCATAGGAACCTGGAATGTTAGGTCCACGAATCATGCCAAATTGGAAGTGGTCAAACAGGAGATGGCAAGAATGAACACTGACATTCTAGGAATCAGCGAACTAAGATGGACTGGAATGGGTGAATTTAACTCAGATGACCATTATATCTACTACTATGGGCAGGAATCCCTCGAAGAAATGGGGTAGCCATCATGGTCAACAAAAGAGTCTGAAATGCAATACTTGGATGCAAATGTAGCTTTACTGCAAATTTATTTTTCAATTATGTATAATACCCAGTAATCAGCCCACATTGAACCCCATCTGCAGAATTTGGGATAGAAATATATGACTGAGAACTAGATAGAATGACCTCTAGTTCACATATTTGGAGGATATCCAATTGACCTGATTTTTTGTGATTCTCTCTGCTAATCTCACTTTTGATCCATTCACTCATTTCACAAATATTTATTGGGCACCAACTAGACTCACCTTTTGATTCAGTAAATAATGATTAAAATCATATTCTGAGACAAGACACCAACCAAAATTCTAAGGCTATATAGGGGCAAATAAGACAATTATGCCCTCAAGTCACTTCTACTTAATTGGACAGGTAATTACAAATATGATAAATGTTAAATAAGATAAAGGCAGGATACTATGGAAGAATCTAATGGGAGCATATGATGGGAATATCAAGTCTATCTGGATTATGAAGGGTGAGCAGCAGTGGGTCAGTTGAAAAATAGGAGAAGAAGGAACAACACATGAAAAGCAGTTGAGAAAGGAAGCTTCATGATATACTTGAAGAACTGAAACACAATCTGATTAGAGCAAAGAGAAGGGCAGAGCAAAGCCCAGATGGAGAGGATGCTGGCACAGATCAGATCTTACAGGCCATTTGTAACTCAACAAGTTGGCCCAAGCACTGACAATAATTGAATACTTAAAGGATTTTAAGAAAAAGAAAATCATTAGAACTGTGTTTTCAAAAGACAGCTCTAGTTGCTATTTATCACCGACATGAGTCTGAGCAAGCTCAGAGGGTTGGTGATGGACAGGGAAGCCTGGCATGCTACAGTCCATGGGGTCACAAAGAGTCAGACATGACTGAGCAACTGAACTGACTTGGAAAAGGAAAAAATTGAAAATCCAGTGGCCAGTTATCAGGTTAATGCAATCCAGGAGAGCAATGGTGGTGGTTTGAACTTCCGGATGTCTCAATGGTGATGGGCAAAATGGACAGTCTTAATGTTAATAACCACAGTGGTAAAACCATTGCTATTTGAGTCTTTGGCACAGCTACGGAAAAAATCTTTCTTCTCCCTTTAGGATAAAGGATTCCTGATTACTATTAATTCTGTAAGATCTTTCTCTGCATAAGATCTACACTATAAAATTTCTCCTATCTTTCTCTCATGTCAAGTAATCCTATCTCTTTTTATCTTGGCTCTCAGGATATTCCAGTTCCAATTCTTAAACAGTTGTTTAGAAACATTCCTTTAGAAAGTGGCGGGAAGAAGGCCTCCAAGCTCTGAAAGATGTACATTTGTCATTCTCCTACAGCAAGAAACACTTATGGACTATTTTCCTTGGTTATTGTAGAAACACTGCATATATTTAAGAACCTATTCATGAAATGCTAGAATTTTATAGTTTATAAGGCAATATATTTATTCCATTTTCTACAGTTTGATGAAAATATGATAGGATAGGAGAAATATGTCTGCAAATGCATTTATTTTGAGGCATGAATACAAGTGCTTCCTATGTTGGGCAAAAGTGCAAAACCCAGAATAACCACTGTTCTAGTTGTTTTTGCCATGAAGGTGGGGGCAGTGATGATTCCTCCTCTGACACTTCCACTGGCTTGATCTTGAATTCTCTGCCCTGTGTCTGCTAATCACCTCATCTTACAAAAGAGAGAAGGAAGGATTAAGGAGACACTCCCTGTGACTTTATACAGCACCTCAAAACAAAAGGGCTATATATATTCAATGCATTATGAATCTGATTGTGTTTATATTCATGACTTTTGCAAACACTGACTTTGCTTGAAAAACTTCCTGTTTTCTAATTCTGCACTAGGAGAGAAATCTAGTATTAACCCCATTAGCAAGATGTTTTTGTCTGATCAGGAGAAACCAGAGGCAAGCAGCTTTCTTTCAGGGTTTATCTTCTCAACAGTCAACCTCTTTTCCTTTTACCAAATCATCAACCTTTTCATGCTTTCTCTCATCTCGGGCAGACATAGCCCCACCTCTACATGACTTCAGAAAATAACTATGTATACCTCAGTCACTGCTCTTGCCTCTTCCATTATTTGCACCCAATATCTGCCTCTGAGAAGGCAATGGCACCCCACTCCAGTACTCTTGCCTGGAAAATCCCATGGGCAGAGGAGCCTGATGGGCTGTCGTCCATGGGGTCGCTAAGAGTCGGACATGACTGAGCGACTTCACTTTCACTTTTCACTTTCATGCACTGGAGAAGGAAATGGCAACCTACTCCAGTGTTCTTGCCTGGAGAATCCCAGGGATGGGGGAGCCTGGTGGGCTGCCGTCTATGGGGTCACACAGAGTTGGACACAACTGAAGTGACTTAGCAGCATAGGCAGCCTCTCTGTTAACGGGATTTTGGATCTGGAAATAAAGAGGGAAGGATGGTACTCAGAAAATCAAAGAGAGCAATTTGCCATTTGCCTCAAGACCCTGCACACTGATCCCTTTTTGTAGGCTCCTGTATTGTATTCGATGTTGTCTGAAAGCACCAGACTGAGAGTGACATTCTTCCTAAGTATGTCCAGCAGCCTAGGGTAGCACAAAGCTACTTCCCATAATTTCATGAAGATGCCTCAACCCTGATATTTAATTGCTTTTGCAGTTGTCAGACTGACTTCCCATGATTTAAAACAATTATTAGATGTATTTGCAATCAAGGTGATTTTGCCAGGCTCAAGGAAGACGAAAATGAGCTTCCTGGCCCTGTTTCATGACTTTTTGCAGTACAGAACAATGGAGCAACAGTGAGGCAGGGTGGAGGTGGGTGGGGATATGAGAGCTGAGCTTCCCCATATTCCTGCCTAGGACCTGATCTATGCCTGTGATGAGGAGGGCGGGGCCAAGCTCTGCAAGTCCGCAGTCACGTGTGTCACCATCCTCAAGCTCCATTTGTTCAGCCTCCTGGATGAAAGTCTTATGTTTATTTACTTGTGATTTGCAAAACTGCACCCTTGGCAAACTGCTGGTTTGGGGAGGAAGCACATAGCAGAAACTAGCCAGTAAGTCACATAAAGACTGGTCTTGCCATCCCACCTCTGTCAGCAAGAACTGATTTAATGATCCCATTTCCTTCATCGGTAGCCATTAAGACAGGGCTGTTTACAAGGATGGGGCTTCCTTAGAGTTCTGAGAGAAAGAAGGTCAGGTTTCCTTCCCTTATGATTCCCAAATCCTCTTAGAGCAACTCTGTGTTGTTTGTTTTTCTGACCCTTGATTCTTGACAACCTAGAGAGAAATTGTATCCTTAAGATGTCTGGCTGCTGCTCAGTCACTTCAGTCGTGTCCGACTCTGTGCGACCCCATAGATGGCAGCCCACCAGGCTCCCCCATCCCTGGGATTCTCCAGGCAAGAACACTGGAGTAGGTTGCCATTTCCTTCTCCAACGCATGTATGTGAAAAGTGAAAGGAAGTCGCTCAGTTGTGTCCGACTCTTAGTGACCCCATGGACTGCAGCCTACCAGACTCCTCCATCCATGGGATTTTCCAGGCAAGAGTACTAGAGTGGGGTGTCATTGCCTTCTCCAAGATATCTGGGCAGATCTCAGCAAAACCTCTTTAATATAGAGCCTCCTGTGCCTGGTCTTGGGGTAGTCCATGGGGCAGGTGAACATTCTCGAACTCTTTATTGCATCAATGTCTCCTGTGTCAAGGATAGAAATGATATCTCCTTCCAATCCTTATCTCAAGGACATTAAAAGGGCAGTTCCCCTGGCCCCTTTAGCTGAGAAGATGAAGGAGCAGGGGAACCAGCCCCAATCAGGAAATTAGCTTTCCAAATGAAGGAAAATAGCAAAGCTCTTGCCAGAGGGAAGGTGGTTAGGGAATCGATGACATTTTGAAAATGTGATCTTGCCGTGTTCTTTGTTTAAGAGACACTGCACCAAGATGAGTAGTCATAAGTCCTCTTTGTCCATATTTTTCACTCAGATTATCATTAGGACTAAAGAATGACGATGACCTTAGATGACCCCTCTTCTTTCTGGTTCAGCCTCCTCTCCTTTCTCTAATTCCCTTTCACTGTCTTCTTCAAAGCAGAGATTGAGAGGATCAAGTCTTCATTTAGAGGCAAGTATATCATTAATTCAAAGTTAGACTTCTCTCTTACTGGCCTTGTAATTTTAGGAATCTCATTGATACATGGTATGGGTCTGGTAATTAAAGAATGGAAGTTCTGTGTATTATAACTATGGATGCTAGCTGGCCTTGGATGTCGTTATTTGTTTTAAAAAAATGAGGTTAAAAATGTACCATACAGAACTAGTGTGAAGGTTAAATGAAGTAATGCGTTATGACCAACGTAGTAACTAAGAATACTAAAAATACATATTGAATGTAGAGATGGATGTGAGAGAGACCAGTACATTTTTTAGCACCAATATAACCAGGACAAAAACATGGATAACATGAATGTCCTTCCTCCTAATATTGTCTCAGGATACTCTATCAATATGCTCATGACAGAGCTTCTCAGTCAGGGCTGAATTTCTGGTCTCTCACTTTCTCTTCCTCACAGTCATCAGACCTGATATATGTCTTATTCCTAATAGAAATCTAATGGCAGCTGGCTGTCTAGGTAAGGAAAGGAAAAGGCAATCTCACAGCCACATTAGCATTAAATTGCTAATGACAAGCACAGTTTATTACATTTTTCCATTTAGAGATATTTGCATTTTAATCAGTGCCTTAGCCAAAAAATGGGTATATGAAGGTGGCTTTTCAGGGTTCAGCATTTATAAGCTGTATCTTTCTAGATTATGAAGCAGTCATAACACCACCTATTGCGAAGACATTTAAGGATAAAATAATTTATAAGTCAGAACATTCATAAAGAGCCTATAAGCAGTCTCTTTTATTCCTTCTTTGATCAAGAAGCCAGTTACCAAGCTGTAGCATACCCCTGTCTATTTGAAATATACACCTATGAGATGTATTTGGAAATTTGTCCATATAAGGTGAGGGATGGAGGGAAAGCTCTTCTTGATCATTTTTCTTTTTTTTTTCAGTAACCAAACACACGGTCCTCTGATGACCCAAGCCACCCACCAGGCAGCGCCATCACTGCAAACATGAATGTAGACAAATTCAGAATCAGACCATGCCTTCTGACAAATAGCGGGTTTATTGGACACAGGAGCAGGATAATTGAAATCTAGACTTTACTGGAAAGGCTTGGACATGGGATTCTCCTGTACCTCTGTGTAGGTAAAGAAGCTGCCTTTATCTGACCAGATTAGACCCTGGACAGACAAGTCTGGCTGTGTGCTATTAGCTGCACAGGAAGGCTTAGCAGACGAAGGCATGGTCCCACGGCAGCAAACATCTCAGCAAAGGCCATGTAACAAAGGGATGCTTTTGCCCCTGGTAAGGCTGATTATTTGAGGGCAGAAGGAGAAAGGGGCGACAGAGGATGAGATGGTTGGATGGCATCACTAATTCAATGGACATGAGTTTGAGCAAACTCTGGGAGATGGTGAAGGACAGGGAAGCCTGGGGTGCTTCAGTCCATATGGTCACAGAATCGCAAACAGTTGGACATGATTTAGCAACTGAACAGCAACAAAAGTTGCACAAGGAAAAGAGAGTTCTGGGAAGACACTGCATAGACCAGATTTTGCAGAAGGGAAGGTGTTCCTTGAGTTTCTCAGATGCAGATGTCTGTTCTCAAAATAGAAACCTAGGCGTAGCATTGTTGCCATTGGACCTACCTGAGTCTCCTAATCTCTCATGGCCTTAGTTTCCTCCTGTTCGAAATGACAACTGGCATTCCAGCCTTGCAGAAGGGAGCCTGGGTGGGGGATGAAAGGAGGCAGAGGTAAGGCAACAGGCAGTGGTAGGCACTGAGAGGAAAGGTGGATAAGAATAAAGGTTAAAGTTTCACTAGAGCCTTAGGGAAACAGGCCCTCCTGTTAATCTTAAGACAAACCTTTATCTCAAGAATGTGTAAGGGGCTCATATCTAAGGCATGCAGCCTCCAGGGGATGTTTATCTCAAAAACCATTCCAGGAAATTATTTTCCAGAGAACGGGTTAACAGTAAAAATGCAGCTCGTCCAGCCATGTCAACCTGATAACAAATAAACCTATCCCTGAAAATGTCAAGACCTATACACCAATCAGGTCGCTCCACCCTAGCTGTACCCGTTTGTGGGTTTTGTGCTTAAAAACTGCTCTGTAACAAATGTTCGGGTTCGTTCTCCCCTGGTGGTGATCGAACCCGGCGCGCCAGCCTAATAAATCCTCTTGCAGTTTGCATCAAGTCCGAGTTCTGGAGATTATTTGGGCGACGGTTCCCTGAAAGAGGCCGAGAGGTCTAACAGCATGGCTCACCCGCTGTGCCTCCCCAATCCTGAGTCCCCATCCAGTGCTCTCCCTGCCTTCACATCCATTCATGACAATGAATCGTCTTTGCCTTGCCCTCTCCTTTAGTCTGGGCATTTCCTTCTGATACCTGTCCCGACGGAGAAGGCCTTAATAATTACTGCCTGTAGTACTTCTTCTCGAAACTACTGCCAATTGCTGAGCACTGACCTTGCTCTCTCAGCCAGAGCGTGTTTTCCCAGGCCTGGCTGAGAACAGCCCACTTCATCTCCAAGATTTTGACCTTTTCCCAATGTCTCTTTGTTGGTTGCAGCTGTCCTCTCTAAAAGCTTCCTATTGATGTTTGACTCTAATAGAGAAACGTAAACAAGAGATAGATAAAGGTTAACAATACCCAATCAATGCTGCCAAGGGAGGCGGCCCTGGGAGGGAAGTATTGAAAGGCCAAATGTAGGGAGGGCTCTATTGGCAATTTAATTGCATTCTTTCTTTCCTCCTTATACATTGAACTAATAACAAAGCTGCCTGATATTCTTAGCTACAGTGAGGGTTGGTGTTGTGTTTTTTTTTTAATAGATGAGAAGAAAAATTGGCATGCAAATATGTGTAGCATCCTTTTCTGAATTTTTAAAACTTTTTCTCAAACATCCTCCTAGGTTGCCTACTTTCAGTGTCCTAAGTTACTCTTCCAGCACCTGAAGTGTGCTCCCCTATCTTACCTTCACCTCTGTTAAGCTGACCCCGCCCCCGCCCCGCCCCGGAAGCCCCGCCCGGAAGCCCCGTTCCCCTGCTGGTCTCCCTGTGAAGCATTTCGTGAGTTTCCCGCCTGCAACTGCTGCCCCTCCCTCTGCCACAGCCACCCGATCACAGCTTCCATGGAATCTGTGTTCTCAGACCTGAGACCAGCACCAAAACCCATCATGTGTGCAAGGAAGATGGAATTCAACAGTCAGCAGGGAAGTCTTCCTTTTAAGGAAGGCTTAAAAGGGTTACATACATTTTTGGAGTCCTACAAAATCTGTCCAGATTTGGAGTTATCAGTCTAACTCTATTTTTCTATCACTTTATGTGTTTCATTTAGTTTCTTATACAAACAGCATGAGATGAACAAGGATAATTCATGCCTGAAGGATATTTAAAACACACATAGCCCCCCACCCCCACTCCCCCCAAAAAAGTGATCAAGAGAAAAGGTAAAAGGAAAGAAGGAAGGGAAGGAGGAAAAGGAGGAAGGAAAACAGGAAGGAAGGAAAGCCCGTGCTGCCAACGAATGTAAAGTTCGCTGGTGGGATCCCATGGGCCAGGCTCCAACCTCTTCAATTAATCCCAATATTACTTTTTCATTGTAATGATTTATTGGGTCCCACATGCAGAGTACATCATGAGAAACGCTGGACTGGAAGAAACACAAGCTGGAATCAAGATTGCCGGGAGAAATATCAATAACCTCAGATATGCAGATGACACCATCCTTATGGCAGAAAGTGAAGAGAAGCTAAAAAGCCTCTTGATGAAAGTGAAAGAGGAGAGTGAAAAAGTTGGCTTAAAAGCTCAACATTCAGAAAACAAAGATCATGGCATCCGGTCCCATCACTTCATGGGAAATAAATGGGGAAACAGTGAAAACAGTGTCAGACTTTATTTTGGGGGGCTCCAAAATCACTGCAGACGGTGACTGCAGCCATGAAATTAAAAACGCTTACTCCTTGGAAGAAAAGTTATGATCAGCCTAGATAGCATATTCAAAAGCAGAGACATTACTTTGCCGACGAAGGTCCGTCTAGTCAAGGCTATGGTTTTTCCTGTGGTCATGTATGGATGTGAGAGTTGGACTGCGAAGAAGGCTGAGTGCCGTAGAACTGATGCTTTTGAACTGTGGTTTTGGAGAAGACTCTTGAGAGTCCCTTGGACTGCAAGGAGAACCAACCAGTCCATTCTGAAGGAGATCAACCCTGGGATTTCTTTGGAAGGAATGATGCTAAAGCTGAAACTCCAGTACTTTGGCCACCTCATGCAAAGAGTTGACTCATTGGAAAAGACTCTGATGCTGGGAGGGATTGGGGGCAGGAGGAGAAGGGGACGATTGAGGATGAGATGGCTGGATGGCATCACAGACTTGATGATGTGAGTCTGAGTGAACTCTGGGAGATGGTGATGGACAGGGAGACCTGGCATGCTGTGATTCATGGGGTCACAGAAAGTCGGACACGACTGAGCTACTGAACTGAACTGAACCCCTTATTTTCCATCTCCCTGCCTACCTAGCTTAGAATATATCAAGAGCCAAAAATATTCTTTTAAAAGAATTTGGTAGGTAAAAACCTGGTCTTGAAGAAGAAAACATAGGTGGTGATCAGAAGGAGTGTGACTTATCACTACTGTCACCTGGGAAACACCTTAATAACAATGTCTATGCCTAAATGATCCCACCTTTATTATATTTTTATATGAATGGGATTTCCATTTCCAGCATTTGATTGACCAGTTTCAAACTATGAAAATACCTATTTGCAAAAAAATTAGGGCTACCTGGACAGAAAACTGTACTTTTTCTACCTTGCCCATTGAGGAGCTTGTCCATCTCTTTGAGGCTTGTCAATAACTTAATGCTGGTCTAGAAACCTCACATCTCATGACACATGTACAGAATAAGCCTGTGCTTGAGCAGAGATCTTGCAAACCAGTAACTGTGGGGTTCGTTCCAAAAGTGGAGAGATAGAAATGAAGGTCTCTGTTACTCGAGCACAGAAAAGGAGGGAAGAGGATGCCAATAATTGGGAACCAAACAATTTTCTGTGTCCAACTCCATTTATATGCTACAGAGAGAAACAGCAAAATATTGTTGCATCAAAGAAAAAATTGCATCAATTTTTAATTATGCACTTAACCGTCCTCTTCCAGAAGAGCAAGCCATCTTTCGTGACATTTTTACATATTTGAAGGCAGCAGTGAGTAAGCCCAGGGCAGGATGCTGGGTTTATTAGATGTCAAAGACAATTTCAACTGACACGAGTGGGTTGATTCAAGGGACAAGAGCTTTTAAAGCCCTATGAGTGCCAGACGTTAAGGAGACATGCAATGCCCAGCCTCAGAATTTATTTCCCTTCATATAGTCACTCAATGAATTTGCTAAGACTAATTCTATGAGGTATAATATTCTAAATGCAAGAGACACAGACGTGAAAGATAGTACCTACTTTGAAAGAGTACGCAGTGTAATTATTGAAGGAAACATGCTGATAATAAATTAAAAGATTAATGCAGGCACAGGGCAGGCTGAGAGTGCCCTGTTCTGGGACAAGTACTTGTGAATGTTTGGTTTCTCAGAAAAGACTTGGAAAGCTTTAAGTAGCATTTTGAGGGTTTTAAACAGACAATATGGTTTTGTATGTCTGTTTGTATGTTTTTCCCAAGAGTGCATTTCCAAAGAGAAGGGGTGACCTCCAGTTAATGGAAAAAAATTACCTTTGAAAGCCTGTAGATATTTGTTAAAAGGTAACATATTAGCTTTCAGGCTAGAGATGACCAAAGGCAGATGTGTTCTACAGATGTTGAATTACTTCCCACAGTTCTTTCAACAAAGAATCTTTGTTTCTGTGATGTAATTGAATGCAATCAAGGTAAGGTAACAGGACAAAGCCAGAATTCTTATTGTTGACTATGGTTACACTCTTGAAATGTGTTAACTTTAAGCTGCCTTAACATTTTTGAAGTTCCTAGTCTTGTATGTTTCTTTTTTTAAATTGTGGCAAAACATGTAACATAAAACTTACCATCCCAGTCCATTTTAAATGCACAGTTCTGTGGCATTAAGTATATCCACATTGCTGTGCAAGTTTTAGCAATATCTATCCGCTGAACAGTTTTCATTTTGCAAAACTTAAACTCTATCTTTTAAACAGTAACTCCCCATTACCTCTTCACTCATGTCCCTGGCAACCACGATTCTTTCTGTCTCTATGAATTTGACCACTTTTAAGTACCTCATATAAATGGAATCGTATATTTGTCCTTCTGTGACTGACTTCTTTGGCATAGCATAATACCTTCAGAGTTCATCCACGTTGTACAATAGCTCATGTCAGAATTTCCTTCCGTTGTATGTACACACCGCATTTTGTTTTTCCATCACCCATCCATGGATATTTGCACTGCTTCTACCTCTTGGTTATTGAAAATAACACTGCTATTAAAAAATAGGTATAACAAATATCCCTTTGAGACCTTGCTTTCAATTCTGTTGAATACATACCCAGAAGTGAAAGTGATGGATGATATAGTTCTTTTTTTCTCTAACAGTGAAATTCAGGATTAAGGATTGAACTAGTATCTAGGATATCTGACTCTGCCCTGTGGGGAAATGTATACAAGTCACAAAACACTGGCTCTCACCAAATTTGTATCATTAGCTTGCCACATAATCTTGAATAAGTTTCTTTGCCTATTGGGAAGTTAGTTCTCATGTTAAAAGAAGAAGAGGGACTATATATCGTCTGAGTCCACTTTCACCCTGACATTCCAAGGTTTTACACTTGTGACAGTTGTCTTCTCTCAGACTGTTAAAGAAACGAAATTTGGTTTATCTCTTATGACGTTGCACACCTATGCTCTGCCTTGTCCTGGCTAGTGGAATGTCCTACAGTGAATACTCTTGAGGGCAGGGATGGGGAGCAGTCTAGTTAGAAAACCAAAGACTAAAATCAAGATTTAAATCACACTATATTAGGTAGCCTGATTATGAGCTAGTACCATCTCCAAGAGGTCCTTTGGCTGTGGCAATCTAGTGATGGGAGTGCAGTTTATGGAACAAGACAACCTGGGTTTGAGTCCTAGATTTTCACTTATTAGCTGTTTGATCTTAGGCAAGTTTTTGAATTATCTTGTGCCTCGGTTTCCAAATTGTAAGACCAATACACACTCTATGGTACTGTTGTGTGGCTACAGCTCATGGGATCACAAAGAGTCAGACATGACTGAACATGCATGCAGCACAATCCTAACCCTACCTACACTAAGTAAAGTACCCATGGACAGTGCTTTTCTACCCTTCAGGTGCATGCATGCTAAGTCTCTTCAGTTGTGTCTGACTGACACCCTATGGACTGTAGCCTGCCAGGCTTCTCTGTCCTTGGGATTCTCCAGGCAAGAACACTGGAGTGGGTTGCTATGCTCTCCTCCAGGGAATCTTCCTGATCAAGGGATAGAACCTTATGTCTTATGTCTTATGTGTTCTGCATTGACTGGTGGGTTCTTTACCACTAACACCACCTGGGAAATCCTTCAGGGGATTCTCAAATACTACAGAACTGGGTAGGTGGATAAACAAGCACTTTCCTTCAGGAGTTGCCTCTCTCTTTAGAGAAGGCCATCAATGATGCTATCATTTTTAGAGTACGTGCAATGTCAGCAACTAATCTATACACTTACCAATCTTAAGCCATTTTTGCAAACAGTAGTTATCCACACTTTACAGATGAGAAATCTGAGGTACAAAGAAGTTAATTAATCTGCCAAGTTCATACAGCTGCAAATTGGCAGTGGTGAAGTTAAAAATTCAAGCAGGGTAGCTTTAAAGCCCCACTCTCAACCATCCCCTCCTCTGACCCCACTTTCCACACAAGCTATCTCAAATCTCACTTTTTCCTGGTAGACAGTCTTGACTACTCTAGTCCTTTCTATGTTCCACGTGACAGAATGAGCACCTACATTACAGAATGTTCTATGTTCTTCATTCCTATGCAGCAGTAAGCATAAGCCACAAGAAGTATGAGATGTAGACCCAGGAAGGGAAAGTGCATTTTGGGTTACCATATTCTAGCTGTTCGTCTTGGGGGAATTTGACCTCTGGATCTAGTTTTCTGCCATAACAATACTTTTCTCTTGAGGTTCTTTCAAATATCCAAGGAAGAAACATAAAATAATTCTGCAGTTTTAAGGTGTTGTCCCAATATTTTTGCACTTCTCATTCATTCTCTATCTGTTCCAACATTAGATTATGTCTCAAATTCAGGGCTATTCTTGTCTCTCCCTTTATTTCCTTTCTCACAACTTTCAAATTTTTTCTTTGTTTATGACCTTTGCTCAGATATCAGTTGCAAAGCAGACTTGCTGAATACTGAAACACTGAGGGCCCCAGTTCTTACTAACCTCCAAAGCTTTATTTCTCAATAGGTTCTCCAGCCCAAAGATGACTCAGGAACCCAACAGGCCTTCCAGCCCTGAGACACACCTAGCCTAGCACACTGATTATATTACATAGGAGGCATAGAACACCGTTTATGTTAGTCATATTGGTTTAGATTCTATTTAGTTACATCATTCAGACATAGTAAATGTACTTCTAATTCAGAACCAGTCTTGGGCAACAACATGAGGTTCGAAGTTCCTCTTTGGTGTCTAACCTTTCATTCTTCTCCCCTCCAAATCTGCATGTAGAATTCCTTTGATCCTTGGATATTCTTTAGTGTAGATTAATCTTTTGATTTATGTGAATGTGTGTTACTATGGAGCCTCCCTGGTGGCTCAGACAGTGAAGAATCCACTTGTAATGCAAGAGGCACAGATTCAATCCCTGGGTAAGGAAGATCCCCTGGAGAAGGAAATGGCAACCCACTCCAGTATCCTTGCCTGAAAAAAAATGGAGGCTTAAGTTTTATTTATTCCTAGGGCAGATGAGCAATTTAATTGAAGTCTTTGGATGACTATAATTTTACATAAGGCATTAGCTCCGACAGTGGAAATGTTAGGCATTCCACTGGTGTTAGGGTCAGAGATAAAGGGAATTTGAGACAGATAAACATTTCAAAAATTTGTCAGAGTGACTAGGAAACATATTCCATCTGTTAATCTATAAGGCAGGTTCATTCTTGATTTAAATATTGAGAAGCTGTGAATAATTATTTCTCTCGTGAACTTTCAGAAATTTTTCTATTCTTCAAAAATGGACTGATCCTAATTTGATGTTCATTGCTGCATTGCAATTTGAATAAAGCTTCTAAAGGTTATAATTTGAGTCTTAAGCTTGAAAAATGGCACACTTAGTTGCTGTGTGTTCACTGGAGTCAATTTCACAAGACTTATTGAGCATTTACTTTGCACAATAATTCACTTAAGTGACCAAGATGTGAATTGTCTTTCTCTAGATAGGTATGCATATACAGAATGGTGGGAATGGACACATCTGAATTAAAGTTTGGAAGGAAATCTTACCAATTAAATTATTTAACCTCTCACACTTCAATTTCTTTCTCTGTAAAACACAAATTATAAAACAGGATATCCTGTATTATGGGTCACTTATAATGAGACAGTGTAAGAAAGTGCAGGATATATCATGGTCTCTCAAACAAAAAACAGTTCCCTTTTTGTATATAATACATGGCTGCTGCTACGTCACTTCAGTGAAGTCCGATCCCATGTGACCCCATAGATGGCAACCCACCAGGCTCCTCCGTCCCCGGGATTCTCCAGGCAAGAATACTGGAGTGGGTTGCCATTTCCATCTCCAATGCATGCGTGCATGCTAAGTTGCTTCAGTCGTGTCCGACTCTGTGTGACCCCATAGACAGCAGCCCACCAGGCTCCTCTGTCCACAGGATTCTCTAGGCAAGAATACTGGAGTGGGTTTCCATTTCCTTCTTCATAATACATGGCAGATTATGATAAATTTTATAACATAAGTGCAAAGTACCACAAACCTATGGGACAAAATTAATCCTTACTGAGAGATGTTTTATTGTCAAGCTGTATCATTTCATCTAATGGGATCCTTAACTTTATTTGCTAGAGTCCATTAATCTCTCAACTTCAAATAGGTAGAGGGCTTGGTTTCAGAAAAATATCTTCAAAGACATCAATTTCCAACTCAGACTCTCCACCATGTAAGAGAATCTATGCTTCTAAGCCATATCCAGTCAGCTTGATGGGATCCTTGGGCATTATTCCTACCTTTATTCCTACTACCGTGTATCTCCCACAGTCAGAGCCCCTGCAGTTTATAAGTTAGCCATGTTTCAAAGAACGTACACACGCTCATACACACACTGAGTTCTTAGGGGAGGGGTGTGTGCGTCTATGTGCATATGTGCGTGTGTGTGTGTGGTGGGAAACAGAGATCATTAATTCAAACTTCTGGACTCTCAGATGGTGTTTACTATTTGGAAGACAACATAGATTATATAATATCCCCTCATTCATTCCTTCTTGTGCTTCGGGCTTTAAAAAAAAAATGTTGTTGCTTTCCTTTCTTTCTGTTTTTCCTATTACTTTTGAGTTAAACCTGCTCTTACTGAATACTTAAGTGCCCACTGTATTTTCCACACTGTTCAAGCATAACCAGGTACTTTCTGTATTTTGTCTTGTTTTCAGAGAAATGAATGGCTGGCTGGCTGAAGCACATGGAGTCCACACATCAAAAGGAGACTTCCAAAAAGTGTACATGGATTCTCAGAGCCAAAGCAACATTGCCAGAAAAGGCCCATCCTCATTCACATGCACACAGTTGTTAATTTCTTCCTTACAATAAAGAAGATACATGAACACTGGATTTCCCAGAAAATTCTGTGTAAGAACAGATCTAAGCATATGCAATGGACAGACCTAACACTATTTTGAAAAGTTTTGTTTGGGTAGACCTGAATTTGTACTTACAGCGCTATATACTGAAAGATGTATGTGTATCTGAAGTAGGGTAACTTTTTACTTCTGTCTTCAGCTATGTTGTTTAACCTATGCTGCTGTGTATGTTTTACTATGTTTTGTGACTATTAAAGTGGTTTTCTGCACACAGGACCTTGTACCACGTAATTGAAAAACAAGTTTTTACATTTTCTTTAATTATTTGATTAGTTATTGATTTACAAATAGGTATGCACTACAGGATTTTTAGAAAAATCTTTCTTTGCTACTTTGTATATTTCTTGCATCTAACTGACTCTCTGCCAATAAATCCATTGAGTAACATCATCTTACTTCTGACCCTCCCCAGCCCTGAAAAAGGCAATAAACTACCTAATATACAGAATGCTTACTAGACATTGCTCAGTGTATGTTGACCCTCTCTCTGTATCAGACCCTGCACAGAGGCAGCTATGATGCAGTGCGATTCACATAACATCCTTGAGCCATAATGTTCTCCACTATTTCATGGAAATAACTATTTTGAACACTTAAGAGTTAGAATAGAGACTTAGGGAGAGTTAAACAGTTTTTTTTTTTTTTAAGCCACACATTGGTGTATAAATATTGATATCATGTTCTTTCCCAGCATATTTTCACCCCTTCTGAAACTCCTATCATTTTTGAAAGGGCAAGGTTCTGAATACTTTTCAAATTCAGATATGAATACCTGCAATGAAAGTCTATAGTCTTCATGGCCTAAAAAATAAAATATAGTATCTACAATAATTTCTGCCTAATGTATTTTTGGTTGCAAATGAAGAAGTGATTTCAAGGAAGTTTAAGCAAATGAATAGACTTTGTGCTTATGTGTTAAAGATAAAGGGATTATCTCACAAAGCCCAAAGACAAAGAATACTGCTGGCCTAAGCAAATAACTAAAACATGGAGTGGAAAAGCTATCATAAACCAAGCTGGAGCAGCCTCAGCTTCACGTCTGGGTCTCTGGTCAGTGCTTTTGTGTGTCTGCCTCATTATTCTCTCTCCTCCATTACCATGGTGGAGAATAATGCTGTACAGATCCCAAGTATATATAATTATACTACTGAAGTAAGCACACTTCAGAATTCGAAAGTGATAAATTCTCTAACAGTTTGGTTCAATATCCACTCATGGCCAATGTATATGGCTGCACCTGTTCATCCCTGTTCGTGGATGAGGTGGACTCAGGGTGTGGTAGGACTGTTTTCTAAGAAGGTGGCTTTTATAAGCTTCACAGATATCTCAAAAGTTGGCTGCAACCACTATATTTCCTTCTGTTATATTTTCGAATAACGTTACCTGCCAAGAAGATTCTAAGTATGTACAGAACCATGTATGAAAGTCAATAAGCCGGAGAGGAATATCCCTTCCTTAAGTGTACCCCACAACCATCACAGCTCCCATGGGCACTGGAGAAACACTACAAAAGACACACGGACATGCACTCTATACAGGCAAACCAGAGCAAAATATATAATATATATTAAATATCTTGTATGCTTGGGCTTCCTTGGTAGCTCAGTTGGTAAGGAATCCACTTACAATTCAGGAAACCTCAGTTTGATTCATGGGTTAGTAAGATCCCCTGGAGAAGGGATAAGCTACCCACTCTAGTATTCTTGGGCTTTAATTAAGGCTCAGTTGGTAAAGAAACTGCCTGCAATGTGGGAGACCTGGGTTTGATCCCTGGGTTGGGAAGGTCCCCTGGAGGAAGGCATGGCAACCCACTCCAGTATTCTTGCCTGGAGAATCCCCATGAACAGAGGACACAGCCACTACAGTTCACACTGGTCCTGAAGAAATGCTGCAAAAGACACAGCATGCATTCTATACAGGAAAACCAGAGCAAAATATGTAAATTTTTATTAAGTATCTCATATGTTTACAAATAATATATGCAAGTATATAAGCTATATATAAAACATATTTGTATGTTTATATAATAAGCAGTAGCTGCGCAGTAAGGCCTAGAGGAGCTACTACATGTTCAAGGTCAGGAGGGGCAACCTCATCCAAGGAAAGGAGCAGCGGCTGTGCTTTGCTGGATCAGACATGAAGAGATATCCCACTTCCAAGGTAAGAGAAACCAAAGTGAGATGGTAGGTGTTGCGAGAGGGCATCAAAGGGCAAACACACTGAAACCATACTCACAGAAAACTAGCCAATCTGATCACATGGACCACAGCCTTGTCTAACTCAATGAAACTGAGCCATGCCGTGTGGGGCCACCCAAGACAGACGGGTCATGGTGGAGAGGTCTGAGAGAATGTGGTCCACTGGAGAAGGGAATGGCAAGCCGCTTCAGTATTCTTGCCTTGAGAACCCCATGAACAGCATGAAAAGGCAAAATGATAGGATACTAAAAGAGGAACTCCCCAGGTCAGTAGGTGCCCAATATGCTACAGGAGATCAGTGGAGAAATAACTCCAGAAAGAATGAAGGGATGGAGCCAAAGAAAAACAATTCCCAGTTGTGGATGTGACTGGTGATAGGAGCAAGGTCCAATGCTGTAAAGAGTAATAATGCATAGGAACCTGGAATGTCAGGTCCATGAATCAAGGCAAATTGGAAGTGGTCAAACAGGAGATGGCAAGAGTGAACGTCGACATTCTAGGAATCAGCAAAATAAAATAGACTGGAATGGGTGAATTTAACTCAGATGACCATTGTATCTACTACTGTGTGCAGGAATCCCTTAGAAAAAATGGAGTAGCCATCATGGTCAACAAACAAAAGAGTCCGAAATGCAGTACTTGGATGCAATCTCAAAAATGACAGAATTATCTCTGTTCATTTCCAAGGCAAACCATTCAATATCACAGTTATCCCAGCCTATGCCCCAACCAGTAGCACTGAAGAAGCTGAAGGTGAACGGTTCTATGAAGACCTACAAGATCTTTTAGAAATAACAACCAAAGAGAGTCCTTTTCACTATAGAGGACTGGAATGCAAAAGTAGGAAGTCAAGAAACACCTGGAGTAACAGGCAAATTTGGCCTTGGAAACAGAATGAAGCAGGGCAAAGGCTAATAGAATTTTGCCAAGAGAATGCACTGGTCATGGCAAACACCCTCTTCCAACAACACAAGAGAAGACTCTACACATGGACATCACCAGATGGTCAACACCAAAATGAGACTGATTATATTCTTTGCAGCCAAATATGGAGAAGCTCTATACAGTTAACAAAAACAAGACTGGGAGCTAACTGTGGCTCAGATCATGAACTCCTTATTGCCAAATTCAGACTTAAATTGAAGAAAGTAGGGAAAACTGCTAGATCATTCAGGTATGATCTAAATCAAATCCATTATCACTATATAGTGGAAGTGAGAAATAGATTTAAGGGACTAGGTCTGATAGACAGAATGCCTGATGAACTATGGATGGAGGTTTGTGACACTGTACAGGAGACAGGGATCAGGACCATCCCAATGGAAAAGAAATGCAAAAAAGCAAAATGGCTGCCTGAGGAGTCCTTACAAATAGCTGAGAAAAGGAGAGAAGTGAAAAGCAAAGGAGAAAAGGAAAGATATAGGCATCTGAATGCAGAGTTCCAAAGAATAGCAAGAAGAGATAAGAAAGCCTTCCTCAGTGATCAATGCAAAGAAATATAGGAAAACAACAGAATGGGAAAGACTAGAGGTCTCTTAAGAAAATTAGAGATACCAAGGGAACATTTTATGCAAAGACGGGCTCGATAAAGGACAGAAATTGTATGGACCTAACAGAAGCAGAAGATATTAAGAAGAGGTGGCAAGAATACAAAAAGGAGCTGTACAAAAAAGATCTTCATGATCCAGATAATCACCATGGTATGATCACTCACTTAGAGCCAGACATCCTGGAATGTGACGTCAAGTGGGCTTTAGAAAGCATCACTACAAACAAAGCTAGTGGAGGTGATGGAATTCCAGTGGAACTGTTTCAAATCCTGAAAGATGATGCTGTGAACGTGCTGCACTTAACATGCTAGCAAATTTGGAAAACTCAGCAGTGGCCACAGGACTGGAAAAGGTCAGTTTTCATTCCAATCCCAAAGAAAGGCAATGCCAAAGAATGCCCAAACTACCATGTAAGGTCGGACCCCCGGGGCCATGATGGACCACCCCTCCTCTCCCTCCCACTGGTAAGAAGGTCCCTAATGGAAGGATCCTCCAAGATCCCGGAAACCAATGACAGCACACTTCACCAGTTGCCATGATGAGCCACCCATCCTCTCCCCCAACGGCGGGGAAGTCCCTATCCCCTAACGGAGGGAGCCTTCCGGATCACAGCACAGTTCGCCAGCTAAAGCCACCCCACCTCCGCCAGGTAGAAAGACCTATCAGCTCGCAACACCTCAGCCCAGCAACCTATCGAAACCCCGCATCCATTAACCTGCCCATCCCTAGCAGCGTGCATATATAAACAAACTTCTAACATGGTCCGGGCAGGCAGACTTCCTCGACCTGCCCCGTTCGGGTCCAGGAACCCTGCCCAGGAGCACTTCGCCAGTAAAGCCTGTTAGACACTCCTTTGGTGTCCTGGTCATCTTTTACCTAACATACTACACAATTGCACTCATCTCACACGCTGGTAAAGTAATGCTCAAAATTCTCCAAGCCAGGCTTCAGCAACGTGAACCGTGCACTTCCAGATGTTCAAGCTGGTTTTAGGAAAAGCAGGGGAACCAGAGATCAAATTGCAGACATCCACTGGATCATCCAAAAAGCAAGAGAGTTCCAAAAAAACATCTATTTCTACTTTATTGACTATGCCAAAGCCTTTGACTGTGTGGATCACAATAAACTGTGGAAAATTCTGAAAGAGATGGGAATACCAGACCACCTGACCTGCCTCTTGAGAAACCTATATGCAGGTCAGGAAGCAACAGTTAGAACTGGACATAAAACAAAAGATTGGTTCCAAATAGGAAAAGGAGTACGTCAAGGCTGTATATTGTCACCCTGCTTATTTAACTTATATGCAGAGTACATCATGAGAAACGCTGGACTGAAAGAAGCACAAGCTGGAATCACGATTGTCGGGAGAAATATCAATAACCTCCGATATGCAGATGACACCACCCTTATGGCAGAAAGTGAAGAGGAACTAAAAAGCTTCTTGATGAATGTGAAAGAGGAGAGTGAAAATGTTGGCTTAAAGCTCAACATGCAGAAAATGAAGATCATGGCATCTGGTCCCATCACTTCATGGAAAATAGATGGGGAAACAGTGGAAACAGTGTCAGACTTTATTTTGAGGGGCTTCAAAATCACTGCAGATGGTGACTGCAGCCATGAAATTAAAAGACGCTTACTCCTTGGAAGAAAAGTTATGACCAACCTAGACAGCATATTCAAAAGCAAAGATATTACTTTGCCAACAAAGGTCTGTTTAGTCAAGCCTATGGTTTTTCCACTGGTCACGTATGAATGTGAGAGTTGGACTGTGAAGAAAGCTGAGTGTCGAAGAATTGATTCTTTTGGACTGTGGTGCTGGAGAAGACTGTTGCAAGTCCTTTGGACTACAAGGAGATCCAACCAGTCCATCCTAAAGGAGATCAGTCCTGGGTGTTCATTGGGAGGACTGATGCTGAGGCTGAAACTCTAATACTTTGGCCACCTCATGCAAAGGGTTGACTCATTGGAAAAGACTGATGCTGGGAGGAATTGCGGGCAGGAGGAAAAAATGATGACAGAGGATGAAATGGCTGGATGGCATCACCGACTCAATGCACATGAGTTTTGGTGAGCTCTGGGAGTTGGTGATGGACAGGGAGGCCTGGCGTGCTATGATTCATGAGGTGGTCAAGAGTTGGACATGACTGAGCAACTGAAATAAACTGAACTGATATTATATACACAATATTCGTTTTAACTTAAGCGAAGATATAATGGAAGTAAACCATAACTTATATATACATCAATGTTTTCAAAACAGGCAGAAAGGTTTTTGAGTGTCCTTCAGTCCAGATGAAAAGGATAAGGAGAAATGCAATTTGATGACTATCAATCTTTCCTGTGGATTATATTTCAGATGCCTCACCTATTATGTTTCATCATAAAAAAAAATTCATAAATTGGGACAATTTTAAATGGCCGGAGGCTTTATGAACATTCAAAATTGCTTCTACCTAGAAAAATGAGGAATTCTGACCTAAGGCAAAGGTAAAGGAGGATTTGGAGAGAGTGAATTCCAGTCTCAGATAAACTTCTCAAAGGTAATATGCACACTGCAGTGTTGCTCCCCATTTTTATTGACTTGGGAATCTCCATCATGGTGGATTTATGAGACTTTAAATATTTACCACCGTAACACATGCCTTAAAGATGCATTATTATTTTTTAACCAACATTAAAGTTTAAAAACAGAATAAAAGCTCTGCTCCATGGTTGACCAGATTATCTCTCAGAACAACAAGAACAAAAGTGGGTGAACAAATCATCAGCAAAATTTAGAGTCCAGGGGGATGCAGTTTACTTTGGTTCCTTTGTCGGGGCATTTGTATTCACAAACTTTCCTGCAGGAAGAGTTCAGAGAAGCAGGTTCTGTTTTAAGTTTTGTAGTTATCTGGTTTAGGACATTTCCTTTTCAGAAATAGAAAAATGACCTACAAATTAAATCAAATGGCTAGTTAACTGCCCTTGGATGGGATCCAGTCTGAGCAGTATTAGCCTATCCAGTGTCTTTAAAAATGAGATACTTATCAACATTTTAAAATCTGGCCTTCTTATATTCATATTGGATTTATGGCTCTATTTTTATACTTTTCTGAACTAAGAAGAGGCTGCTGTTCCCTTTACTTTTCCTGTTCTAGGTTTCTCATGTCTTGTGCTTTGATTGTCTCCCTATACTCTGAGGTTGCACACCAATGGTCATTTAATACAAGGGAAGGTATTTTGGCTCTTTTCCCAGAAGTCAATTCAAAGAAAGAAAATTAAAGCAGGTCTGAGTGACCATATGTTTCAAGAAAAGTCAGATTCAGCATGTCTCTGAAATAAAGAACACTTTCATATGTGTAGGTAGGCAATGAAGTAATATAATTTAAGTGACCACCATAAAATAAACCAAGCTGCTTCACTCATTTTTTATTAAAACACCAATAGCAATCAAGTATTTGACTCAAGGATTTATCAGAACTCTTCTAGTTCTAATGCTTTATTATTCCAGAATAAATTCTGTTTGCTTTACTATTTTGACAGGTGTATCAAAATAATTTGCATGTGGGCTTATGAAAATGAACAAGGAGGAAAGGATAATCTTATTCTATAAAAAGAGGAATACCAAACTAGAGATAGGAATCCAAGGCTCAGGCTAAGATCCCTGGATCACAGCCCAGGATACTTCTACCATTTCTACTCTATCATAGAAGAGTTAGTCAACAGTGGGAGCATTGCTGAGCTCTTTGGGTCTCCAAACTTCTTTGCACTTCAGAGAAAAAAGAAAGTACAAATCTCTTAAATGTCACAAGACTGTCCTTTTCCATTTTCTTAATGACTTCACATTTTGTGAAGATAGTGTGTATATATATATATTTTTTTCTATTCTCTAAGCATTTCTCAGATCTCTTTGGAAACTTCTCTCTTCTGAGCCTATAGAGTGTTTACTTTCTACTGCCATAGAAACTAGAAGTGAATGCTGTCTTAGTTTAACAATAGAATAGGCTTGCTTCCCAAGGCACATGGTAATTGTGTTTGGTGCAAAATCACCGACTGCATTTTGAGCACTGATGATTCAGGATGTTTTCTTGTCTAATGGCAAATGCTGTTTTCTGTTTTCCAGTTTCTCCCTTTTCCAGCACAGAGGACTTACTTGGACAGAACGCACAAAAAGAAAAGGGTTCATCAGTTTCATGAAAGAGCAGGTGAGAGTGCATTTAAGGAAGGCAGTGCTTCTCAGAGTCTAAGGAAGATCCTTCAGAAAACATGCACCCACACAGGGCTTGAGAATGAGGCTCTCTTATGAAAAGAAAACACTGGAAAGTTCAGTACTACAGGAATCAACCCTCAACTTACTGTGTGTTTGAAAGTGAAGCTATGCTTTATAAATCTAGGTAGGAATGTTTTTGCTGTAAGAAACAAGTGTTGAAAGAATTTCTAACCTGTAGATTTGTTATAGATGATCTGATCACAGTTATTCACATTCCTCAAAAGACAACACTAAGGATTGTATTACCAAATGCAAAATAGCCAGATTCACATCTAAATCAACCAAAAGTCTGCCTGTATTTAGAGGAGTTCTGGAAAGTCAAACGGAGCCCAGAATCTTGGAGTTCCTAAATAATAGAAAATGTACATTTTTCTCTTCTAAGAAGGGAAATTAGTACAAGACCTTTGGCTTCATTTACAAAATGCACAATTACCATTTTCTTTAAATAAATGTATCACGTAAATTAAGATGCTTCCAAAGCTATGTGGAACAAAAAGAATGACTGTTTGCAATATATTTAGTGGATTAAAAACCCATGAGTCCATAGTAACCACAAAAGGAAATCGCCAGTTACGGCAGTTGGAGATGACTACCAATTCCACACTGAAAATTGGCAGTTAAGAACATAGACTAGGAGAGGGGGTCAAGATAGTAGAGTAGGAGGGCATGAAGTTTACCTCCCCCACAAAATACATCAGAAGTACATGTGCCTACAGAACAATTCTCCCAGAAAACTAACTGGAACCTGGCAGAAGATCCCCTATGCAACCAAGGCTGAAAGGATGACCTTCACATAACTAGGTAGGATAGCAAAAAAGGCATCAGGTCAGGACTGGCACCCTTGGCAGGGATCTGTAAGAAACAGAAGATACACACAGGTGGACCCTTACCACGGGGAGGGAGCAAATAGACCCATAATCTGGTCATCCTAGTCCAGGGATCCTGTACAGAGAAGGCAAGCCCGCTTGCCTGCTGGGAAATCCAGTGAGACCAGCAGAAGGGCTGAAGAAGCCTAGACTCTGCTTGCAAGGAGTGTGCCCATGCTGGCTTACCAACAAGGGCAGAAAAAGCCTTGCACTAGAAGCTGCCTCTTCACCACACTCCCCAATCCAAACAGGCAAACATCCCAGCCAGCTCATTCCACATCACAGCCTGGAGGGAGATCAGGGGAAGATTTGGTCCAGCTGGACAGAGAGACAGGGACACCTGGAGTGTAATCCAGGTGGAATCATGGAGACCATGGTTAGCACACACATGAGGGCAACGAGCCGGGTGGGGGAGACACTGTCTGTGTGCATACCAGGCAGGCGGCACCACGGAACCCGGAGTGGCCAAGCGCTGAGCCACAAGCAGACAGGCCCTAGGAGAGGACTCAGTCCAGCTCCTCAGAGACAACCCAGAGGGCCTGGGGTGTGGTCAGGGGGGCCGAGCCCACTGTCAATGCACGAGGCAGGGTGGCAGTGAGTGCAGCCATGGGAGACACTGGCAATGAGCTCGCCAGCACAGCACCACAGGGATGCGCAGGGGCTAAGTGCAGACAGGCCCCGGGCAGCACTCGGCAATCCCTCTCCCAGTGAGAGCACCCTGGAGCCACCCACTGCACACCACAGCTTGGTGCTGGACCTGGGGCAGACAGGTCCTGGGAGAAGTCTGTGGCAGAGAGCGCCCTGATTCGAGGCTCAATTCTTGCAGCCACAGCACCCCAGCCCCCATCTACTCCACACCACAGGCTGACACTAGATCTGGAGCGAACACAACAGAGAAAGGGATGCAATCTTGGGCTGCTTCTAGGCTGAACTGTGGACCCCTCCACAGGTTCCCCGTGATGGCAAGGGCCTGACTTACTTCTGGAATGACCTCCTTTGGGGCAGGGCATGAACTCAAGGGAAACGGAGCCTTGAGACCTCAACGATCACCATGCAATTGGTAATAATGATTGTGGTACAGAGAAGATAAAACTCAAGAGACAATTGGCTAAGAGGATGTGGTATATATGTATGCATATATATACACACATACACATATGATGGAATGTTTCTGTGGTTGAATCACTAACTCATGTCCAACTCTTGTGACCCCATGGACTGTAACCCATCAGACTCTTCTGTTCATGGGACTTCCAGGCAAGAATACTGGAGTGGGTTTCCATGGAATATTACTCAGCCATAAAAATAATGAAATATTGTCATTTCCAGCACTGTGGATGGACCTAGGGAATATTATACTTAATGAATTAAGTCAGCAGAGAAAGACATATGTTATCCCTTACCTGTAGAATCTAAAAATAATACAAATAAATCTATATTCAACACAAAGACAGACTCACAGACAGAAAACAAATGTATGGTTACCAAAGGGGGAAGGGGTGAGGGATAAACTAAGAATCTTGGATTAACAGATACAAACTTCTATACATACAGTAGATAAACAACATGTATTTGCTGTATAGCACAGGGAACTATATTCAATATCTTATAATAAGCTACAATGGAAAATATTCTGAAAATATATATATATAACTGAATCACTTACTTACACCTGAAAGTAACATAATATTGTAAATCAACTATACTTCAACAAAATTAAGCCAAAAAGAAAGTAATTTTTTCAACATTCATGTAAATGAAATAAGATAATAAAATTATTAGGTAAAAAAATAGAGAATGGGATGTTTACACAGTTTTTAATTATTACTCCAAAAAGCAAACACTCCACAGATGTACTTGATTTATGTGGTTCCATAACAAATGACCACAGACATGTTTTTTTTTTTCTTTTCTGCTGCGCCATGCAGCTTGCAGGATCTTAGTTTCCCCTAAAAGAGATTAAGCCCAAAGCCTCAGCAGTGAAAGTGCCAAGTTCTAACCACAAAACACCAAGGAATTCCCCAAAACTTAGTATCTTAAAATGGCACACAATATACAACATGTGGCCTCCCAAGACTGCCATTAAGGTGTCGTGGGGCTGTATGCTTTTGGAAGATACCTGCAGGTCATTGTCAGGTGGTCTGTCACACAGCCCGTCACAATAGGACAGCTCATTCAAAGACAGCAGAAGACTAGGGGAGGCGGGAAAGGGAAGCACTGTTCAGTGAGCTTAGCATTTCAATTTTGCAAGATGCAAAGAGTTCTAGAGTTCTGTTGCATGACAATGTGCAGAGTTAACACTACTCAACTGTACTCTTAAAATTGGTTAAGATGGCCAAGTTGCATTATATGGTTGTTGTTTTTTTTGTTTGTTTTTTTTTTACCATATTTTTTAAATCCTTCCCAAACTGGAAACACAAACACTTTTCTGATCTAAGGATTATTATTATAGGAGAGAGTTACTACCTACCTATTTTAGGTGTCTGGAATTGTCAGCTTTTATCAGCCTGTGGTGTAACCTTTGTCTCAGACTCCAAATCACTCCAGTGATGTTGACTCTGTAGGGAAGGTTGTGGCTGCTGTATTTTAAACAGTTAGAAGTGCCAGGAGGTTGCAAAAACCTTCCTGGCAAAGAGATCCCCCTGCTCCCAACTGGGTCCAAGAGGAGGTGGAGGTATCTTAGGCAGGCACAGCCACAATTTAACACACGTACAACCCACCCGGAGGCTTGTTAAACTGTAAATTTCTATGAAGTATGTCTGGGTGGGATCTGAGATGCTACAAAGTTCTACACTCTTCAGGTGATGCTGATACTGCTGATTTAAGGGCCATACCTTGACAAAGAAAGCTTAAAAATTCAGGTAATTATCAAAGATAATTTATCAAAGGCAAGATTTACCAAGTTCATCTTATCATAAGAATCACCTGGTACTCTTGTTAACATCTAGGCTCCTGCCCTGGGGATGATGCCTTACTTGTTCTTTTGGAGAAGTCTGAAATTTTGTTTCAGCTTTGTGATTGTTATAATCAGCAAATTGGGGAAATAATAACTAAATAATCTTTAAGATGGTTTTCAATAGTGACTTTCCCTGATCCTGCTTCTCTGTGTTCCTCGTAGGGTTAGCTCTAGACTAGTTTTCAGTGGATACCTAGCTCCATATTTCTCTCAATGTGCTGCTTCAGGGACCTTCACATTTCTATAAGAAGGATCACCACCTTTTACTTTCAATAACCAAAATAAGCAACCAATATGTGAATCCACTTTCACCATTTGATGAGTAAGCTATTTCATTCAGTGATATAATTTTATTTGTGTAGCTGTGAGGTTTATATTATTTCTCTCATTGTGTTGATTAAAAAATTGATAGAAACCAAATGACTTGCTCAAGATCATACAGATGTAGGAACTCGTGAGGTCAAGATTTGGCTCTCATTTCAGTCTGAAGCTGGTCACACTCAGACACTAGACACCTAATCACACTCAATGCCAATCTCCCTCTGCCCGCTAGCGATGAACGGAGCCTGCACACTGTTCATAGCCTCTGCTTTTCTCTCCTTAATACAACGTCTCCCTTTACCTTGGCTTATGTCTCCTTCTCGGGACTTTATGTTCCTACCTTTGCCTCCCTCTCCCCAGGTCTCCCAGCTCTAAATAAAGACCAGCCTTGATTCTGGGGGTCAGATTCACTCTTTCTAATCTCTCTCTTCTGGTATTTGTGAAGATCCACATTCATGAGGTTTGGACAAAAGCCAAATTGTGATGCAATGAAGAGTTCTGATGACAGGCTCCTCAAAACAGCAGTAAAATGCATTGTCTGAGCTATTCTTTAATCAGAACCAGCTATCCTGCACAGAGTCATGTGGTGGGCTTAGTGGTTGGGGAAATTAGCCCTCATAGGTGGTTAAAGATGACTATTGCTGATTCTTCTCTGTACCTCAGTCATCATTAGTACAAATTACACAGTGATCATTCATTTAACAGATATACACTGAACACCTGCCTGACACTGTACAAGGTACTTGGAGATGCAGGGCTGAGCCCGCTGACAGGGAGGCAGATAATTGTAATTAAATAGAAACTTCCCTGATGGTCCAGTGGGTAGGAGCCCAGGATTCGATCCCTGGACAGGGAACTAGCCCCACAAGCCACAACTAAAGATCCTGCATGCTGCAACTAAGCCAGGCACAGCCTAATAATCAGTCACAGCAAGCCATGTGTGATTACAAATACAAAGAGAAAACAATGAAGTCACTCAGCCATGTCAAACTCTTTGCTACCCCATGGACTATAGCCCGCCAGGCTCCTCTGTCCATGGGAGTCTCCCAGGCAAGAATACTGGAGTGGGTTGCCATTTCCTTCTCCAGGGGATCTTCCTGACCCAGGGATCGAACCCAGGTCTCCTCCATTGCAGGCAGACGCTTTATCCTCTTAACTACCAGGGAAACCCCTGATTACAAATAGAGACCAGGGCTAATAAGGAAAGGAATATAGACATAAAGTCTACAAACATGGTAGAAATCAGCAAAGATCTGATCAGATCTGATCTAAAGATTAATCTAAACATCTGATAATCTCAGATCTGATAATCTAAAGATCTGATCTAAACTCATTTTTTATTTATCCTCTTTAGTGAAGTTGTAATATTTATAGTTGTAAAAAGAGCTAACAATTATAGAGTCCTTATTGTATGCAAGTAGCTTCTAATAAGTACTTGATATGCTTCATCATATTATATCCAAACAGATACCATCTTGGTCCTACAAAATAGGGCATTCCCTGCTCACTTTAGTTTCTTCCTTTGTGACTTTTGGACAGAATGCTTACATAACCTGCCCACAGTCATACAGCTAGTAAGTAGTAGGTGCTGAATTCAACAGGAGTCTTATCTGACTCCAGTGCTCAAGTTTATAAACAACTGTGGATTAGTTACTGCCTTAAGGAAACATGATGATGTGGTGTATTGAGAGAGCCAGCAGGAACAGTAACAAGTTGTGTCATATAGTAATTGGACCCCTGATGGAGAGATTATGACAAGATATAAGAACAATTAGGTTGATGAATCATTGATTGAAAAAACAGAACCAAAAATGATTTTTTTTTTTTTTGGTGGTGGTGGTTAACAAATAGGAAGAAGGTTTGTGATATCTTGTGTGCATGCTAAGTTGCTTCAGTGATGTCTGACTCTTTGCAACCCTGTAGACTGTAGCCTGCTGGGCTCCTCTGTCCATGTGATTCTCCAGGCAAGAATACTGGAGTGGGTTGTCATGCCCTCCTCCAGGGGATCTTCTTGACCCAGGGGTTGAATCTACGTCTCTTATGTCTCCTGCATCAGCAGGCAGGTTCTTTATCACTACTGCCACCTGTAATATCTCGGCCCTGTATAAAATATTTTATCACTGGATCTAGGTTAACATATGAAAGGTGAGGGTTCATTACATTTATGAATGAAAAATGCTGGGAGTTAATATGTTGACTGACAAAACTAGTATTCACAAAAATTCCCACCAACTGAAATGAAGGTCTGCATCTCATTAAATGTGATATTTAATGCAAATGTAAGTGAGGTCTTGCCTTTTGAATTAGGGATATCAGCTTGTGTGGATAGGATACTCAAGATGAGGAAACAATAGAAGGTGACATGTAAAACCTTTAATGAGATCTGTGCTTGATTCTGAGATGTGCAAAGTTTAGAAAAAATGTGAAAAACAAAGGCTATCAGAGACAGCATTGCTTTATCTGAGCTGACCATTTATGTAATAATGTATTCCACATGTCTTTGGTTACATACGAACTAATCGTATCATTTAAAAGAGAAAAGCCAGGATGCTAAAAGCTAGGAAATAATTTCATATGAGGAGCAGTTAAAACTCAAATGAATAAATGAAACTAGGTTGTTTACTCTAGGGCAGATATGACTCAGGGAAACTGATGGGCTGTCTGTGTAGCATTTGGATTCTCCTGGAAGAGGTGGCATGACATCAAACTGGGGCTTGGGATGGGGGTTACTGATGAGACCCCTGGGCACAGGAAGACAGAACCACGAGAGAATAACTGTTAGTCCCCATTTTACAGCTGAGAAGACAGAGGCCAAGAAAGTTTCAGTGGCTTTAGTCCGAGTTAAGGACATGCTGGATAAATCAAGAGAGACAGAAAATAAAGTAGGTAAACCTTTTTAGGGAGAATGTCAAAAAACAATTCAAGAGTCAGTACAAAAAGTACTTGGCAACAAAAACTATAATAGATAAAAATGCATCAGTTCAGTCGCTCAGTCGTGTCCGACTCTTTGCGACCCCATGAATCACAGCACGCCTAGCTCTGATTTTATACCAGCCACTCTATTAAATGATTTCTATACCTAGACTCATTTAATAGTCCTAGCTATCTTTTTTCCATTTGAAAGATGAGAAGATTGAGGCTGGAGGAGATGAAGTAACTTGCTTATACAAAGCAGAATTGTGACTCAGCCCTATCTGGTCAGACTACAGAGGCTATACTAATACCCACCCCTTTGTTACTTCTAATATAGTTTAGAACAGGAGAAAACCAAGAGGTTGGGGAAGGATAGCAAAGGACAGCAAAAGAGAGGTGTTGGATCTTGGGGAGCAATTGGCAGACTCTAGTAAGATATTGGGGTGAAGATGCAGGGGTCTGGATGGGGAGTGATAATATGAGTAATCATGGGTTTACTAGAATAACCAAGAGAGGGACAGTCCCTGGAAAGCAATGGCTTCCTCCAACTCCAGCTAATATCAACCTTCCCTGAGTTTGGGTCTTTCACCACGTCAAGTCTTTTGACAAAGGTCCTGTATCCAGCAGGACCTCACATCTCTGTCCTTTCAGGGCAATATCACTTGGCTTGAGTGGTGTTTTCACTTTCTCTTGCCTTGATAGGTTGTCTACATTCAACCTATGAGTTTTTAATGAAAAGAAATCATTAACAACTAACACGATGCAAAGTGCTTTGAACAGCAGGGCTACCATACTGATAGTGTAATTTGTATTGATGTCCTGCCTCCCTGCCCAAGCTTCTCATATTTTCTTTCTTGTAGACTTCTCCATGGTCAAGGCAACAAACGTTATCTTTCTCTCCAGGAGCTGGGGAAATAAATGTCACCATGCTTTCTAATGTTAGACTTAGTCCTGGGGAAGTTGAGGCTGGTGGGATATGATTTGAGTCCTCAACATTAAAGACTAAGTCATAGAGGAAAGCCCCAAACTAAGATTCTGCTTCTCAAGGCTGTTATCTCGCCTGCTGCCACCATACCCACCTCCCCCAGATTGCTGCCTCTGCTACTTATGCCAGAGGAATCATTTTGCTTTCAGCATTTTTCATCCGGAATATCATAAGTCCACTTCTGAAACAGGGCAGGGGGCTGTTGGTAGAAAAAGTATCTTGAGCCTCCCAGGATGGCTCCTGGTAGTAGAACTCTCCTCCTAAGCAACAGCTGCCATGTGAGTTAATTTCTTGCTCCCTGGCATCTTGCTGTGCACTGCTTTATTAAGAGGAATTTACTCCTCAATTTCCTGTAGTGATTTTAAATCCCCAAGGTTACTGTCACACCTTACTTTATAGCAACAATTACACACCAGTCCCTAAGGTCGTAAAGGATTTGGAAATACATCCTCAGTGGAACCTTTACATGTCAGATGCCACCAGCTTGCAAAAACATTAACTTTCTCATTAGAAGCTCGAGTATGAGATGCTTTGAGGTCGGGGGGTGTGTGAGGGGAGGAGGTGTGGAGAGAAGAAGCCTAAGAATAAGTAAAGGTTTCTTTAAAAATCCTAACCTTGCCTCAGTACTCAAAAGTGTGCCTTAAGAGAGAAGATCACAGTAATGGTTAACAACCATTGGTTTTCTCTTGCAGAGAGCAGTTTCATGCTTGTAGGGGGTCTGATTTCTTCCCTCCAGCCTCTAATCACAGAGCCACACAACTCTCCTCACAAGGGTGTTTATTTTAAATGTTTAACATTTTTCAAGGAAAGTTACTGCTGAGGCTCTTTTAATCTACAGAGCCAGTTGGCAGGGGGCCTTCATTGTGCTTATTTAATGCTACTCTAACAATTCGCTCAGGGCAGCATCTCAAAGAATCATCCGCTCTCCAAATGGGAGTTGAGGCCAATGCTATAGACCATTCAATGCCACGCCCACATTTGATAAAGGGAAACTGACACTCTAACAGGGTAACTCAGTTCACACATTATCAAACTGTAAGTAAACTGGGAGAGGTTTTCTTTATACTTTTATTGTCCATAAATTCCATAGTCACCATAAAGAGACAAGTGATATACTGATTCACCCACAAGTAACTTTTTTTTTTTCAATTTTATATTTTCTTTAATTCAGTTTGCCTTTATAACACCCCCAAATTTGGGGACTTTATGAATAGAGTAAATTAGGAGTACACAACCACTGATTCTTGAAATAATTTAATCGACTTAGAAACAAAACAAGATGCACAGTCCCCATTTATGACAATAGTTATGGAAAGGCCAAGGATTTTGAAGGGTTTCTCATCAGCATACCAACAAATATGAGATGAAAAAGTTCCCCACCAAACTGCAACCTTCTAGAGGCCTTTCCCGGATATGATGAAAAATGGCAGCCACCCAGATGACCTGACTTGAAATTTGTCTCATTCTTTCTTATCAGTCCATAGCCTCAGGGTATGAAATCGTGGTTTGTAGAAACGTGTTTTGTTGTTGTTTAGTTAGTTGTGTCTGACTCTTTTGCAACCCCATGGACTGCAGCCTGCCAGGCTCTTCTGTCCATGGGATTTCCCAGGCAAGAATACTGGAGTGGGTTGTCGTTTCCTTCTGCAGGGGATCTTCCCCACCCAGGGACTGAACCTGCACTTCTTTTGTCCCCTGCATTGCCAGGTGGATGCTTTACCACTGAACCATCAGAGAAGCCTGTTGAAACATATGTTAGCAGGCAAACAAGTTTGTATTTCAAATGACTATTTTGCATATGTAAGAACATATTAATTTTTCTCCTACCTCTGCTGTAGTAGAGACATTCAAAGGGGGAGGGTCAAATACACTGAGGAATATAGCAGTGATCTTCATTTCAAAAAGTCCCTTCTAGAAAAGAAGATGGCCTAGGAAATCTTGAGATCCGGATCCTGGTCAGAAAGCTTGTCAAGGGACTTCCTGGTGGGCCAATGGCTAGGACTCCATGCTCCCAGTTCAGGAGGTCTGAGTTGGACCCCTGGTCAGGAATTGTATCCCACATGCTGCTACAACTAGGAGTTTACACCTCAACTGAAAGAGATCCCACATGCCACAACTAAGACCCAGGGCAGACAAATAAAGAAACAAATATTAAAAAAAAAAAAAAGAAGCCTTGTGTAAAAATCAATTTATGTATTTATTCAGCAAGCAGTTTGAGAAATGTCTCAGTCTTTGCTTTCAGATGGGAAAATGCAGAAACCTAAAAAGAACAGTAGCAAAACTCTCAAATGGGGCATAATGATGGCTTACCCAGAAATTCAGGAATAAAAGTTTAGGAGAAGAGAAAAGCAATGAACGTCTACTGAACCCCTACCCTGTCCCACTGGATGCTTCAACATTATCATATTTTTAAGAAAGGAGTTTAACTCTGCAGATCTTTTGAGCAGAAAAGCTTAATTGCATTAAGTAAATTACCTCACCTTTAGGTAAGTGCAGGATTAGAATGTAGGTTTGTCTGATTCCAAAGCCTATAGCACTTTTCACTCTCTGTGTGTGTTCAGTTGTGTCCAACTCTTTACAACCCCATGGACTGTACTGAAGCCTGCCAGGCTCCTCTGTCCATGGGATTTTCCAGGCAAGAATACTAGAATGGTTGCCATTTCCTTCTCATCACTTTCTGTATGAATTACTTAATGGTACAAGATTCATATATCAGCAAGGTCTAATATAATCCCCAGAAGTGTTAATGTTACTTTTCATAGAGTTTCAGAGACTAAGAGATAAATTAAACCTGGTTCTACATCAAGTTATCACTGACTTTATAGGGCAACAGAACATGGATGTTACCCCCATGGGTTCTGAAATCCATCCTTGGATTTTGAATCCTACTTCAACCACTTAGGATAAAGACTAGGGAATTTGAGGAGAGTTTATTAATAGAGTTTTTCAACTGTTAATCTCAACTGTTAACAGTGCCAGGATCTGCTCCCTCTCCAGGGCTGAAGAGGGAGAAGGTGGAACACAAAGAGAGAGGAGAGCTGTGTGGGGATGGCTGGCTGGCAGAAGATGTGAGTTTCAGTCAAAAGATGCATCCATCCAAAGGGGACCCCACAGTGAGGAAGCTGGAGAATAAGTACTCCAATCTCACTCTTTCCCTTTCCTACAGTTTCCTGCTCGCTGGTGGCAGAATTGAAACAGAAGCCAGAAAGAAGGAATGGCATTCACAGAAGTTGGCCTTCCAAGTATTCCAACAGAATGGGAAATTATAGAGGACAGATCTGAAAACAAATGTGCATCTATTAAACTGGGATGATAATAGTACATATCTCTGAAAGCAGTTGCAAGGATTACATGAATTAAAACATATAAAGTACTGAGATGGATCCTGATCCCATGAAAGTCTTAGCTATAAGTCCAGAGTTGAGATAAACTAAGAATGATCTACTTTAACATCCTCATCTGATGAATGAAGACACAGGGGCCCAAGATAAGTGACTTGCTCCATGTTTCATAAAGAGTGACTGAGTCAAGAAGAAAATTCAGCTGTCTAGGTGCGAGAGATCTACATCTGTGCTATGTCTAGGGAAGAGAGGGCTCACAATCAATCTCAAGTCTAAAAAGATGAGAAAAATGGGCTTTATGATCTGCTGAGCTTACCTCTCGCTGAGATTTCCAGCAACGTCCCTACAGTGATCTGCATTCTGCAGTAGGGACTATGATTTCTTGGACTAGTTGGTGCATGAGCTGACCTGCATTTTTCTCTCTTACGGATTCCTCTGTGTAAATAAGAATCCACCTGGTAAATTTCACGGACCAATAAGCAAAGAGCTGCTGCTGCTGCTGCTGCTGCTAAGTTGCTTCAGTTGTGTCCGACCCTGTGCGACCCCATAGATGGCATCCCATCGGGCTTCCCCATCCCTGGGATTCTCCAGACAAGAACACTGGAGTGGGTTGCCATTTCCTTCTCCATGGATGAAAGTGAAAAGTGAAAGTGAAGTCGCTCAAGCAAAGAGCAGGGACCGCTTTTACAGTCCCAACAGTTTTAAAGAGCGGATCCCCTCTGGTCTGCAGTGACTATGCCAGAGTAGGAAGCAGAACCAGGACATTTCACAAGGCAACTTTCTCTTCCCAGAAATATGAAAACTTTGCAGGGGCAAATTTAGCCTAGGGCCCTTCGTGATAACTGCAGCCAATTATATTTTGACCAGTCAAGTCAGTTTGCCTGGGATTGTCCCAGTTTTATCACAGCAAGTCCCTCAATCTGCAATGACTATCCATCCCCAAACCTGCTCTGCCTTACCCAGTCCAGGGCAAACCAGAATGGTCAGTCATGTTAGATGACTTACAGAGATTCAAAGACTTCAGACCAGGCAGACCCAGTGACTCAGCAGTAAAGAATCCATCCACAATGCAGGAGACATGAGTTCAATCCCTGAGTTGGGAAGATCCCCTGAAGGAGGGCAAGGCAACCCACTCTAGTATTGCCTGGAAAATCCCATGGGCAAAGGAGAATGGCAGGCTCAGTGCATAAGGTCGCAAAAAAGTCAGACACGACTGAGCACACACACAGGCACAGGCTTCTGACCAGACAAGAGCCCTGGGCTTAGGTTCTGGCTGGTTGGTTGCTTAATTGCATCCTTTGTAATTTAAAAAGTGGCATTTCTAAACAGTAACCTGCATTTGCCTCTGGGAATTCTGATAAGCATATGCTAATAAATTGAAAAGTGGTCATAGGATAGAAGCAGAAATTAAGAGGCAGCTTAAAAACAAAACAGAGGACATTCTAACTACCTGTAATTCAGAAAACACTAAATTCCTGCAAGAAACCACTCAAAGCACACACCTATCTAGTGAGCACGGACTGGTGAAGTGTCCACAAGACCAGAGGGAAACACAGAGGGTCTCAGACCCTCTACTGACTGGGGCAGTGACATCAAGGAATAGACACAGTTATTCAAGACACCCCCAGTAGTATCTCACAAGGAACTTCGGCTACTATAGAGTACAATCCATTCTTGGGGAATTAATGAGTGAAGAATGAAGGCAGGAGAAATATGCTGCCATTGCTATGAAATATTGATAAGGGTCTTCAACATCACTATTTCTAGATGTTTCTGAACTTGAATACAAGGGGTTTCCTTGGCCAACCTGTTCTCTCTCAGGTCTCACCCAGAGCATTATCCAACACACTGAGTCCCTGGAGTCCATCAGACAGAGCTGTGTACTATGCTCAGGGAGACCTGAATTATACTTGAGATGGTTAAAAAAAAAAAAAATCAAACAGCCTGTACTGATCCTAGCCATTTTCCTGTCCTGAATTAGGCTGTTTGAGCTTAGATTTTATCTTTCTAATTTCACCATATGAGAGGGAACTCTGATGCTCCAGATCAATTCTTGCAATATCTGCAGTGGATAATTACATGAAAAGGCAGGAGGACTGTGTTTTTCAGAGAGTAGTTCAGTAGAAATGTGACATGGGGAGTTTTCAGTGATATTAATGGGACTATGAGTCACTTGTATGATATTCTAGAAATCTAAGTTAAAATTAAATAATTAATGGTTAATTTTGTTGCATTAACTGTGCTTATTTTTAAAAACATGGCACCTTTATGGTATAGAAGCACACGGTCACACATATTTACGTTTAAGGTAATATTCTGCATGATACTACTTTATGCTACTCATAGGACAGGAAAATTGGCTAGTCTGATATTTCAAGGTCAATGCATAGCAGTTGTTTATATCAGTGAACACAACTTACCCTGATATACATTGAAATCCATATGATGATGGATCATTTGTTACATAGTCTGTTACTATTTTATAACCTAAAATCTTATATACAATTATTGCATTTTCAAGCAAGTCTACAGCATAAGCTAGTTCTGGGTAATAAAATGGGCTCATTAATTTACAGTGAATGATGATCTTTTATTTAGTAAGGAAATACACAGGAGGATCAAAACTCCCAATGTCTGTGGCAATTCTAGCTAGGCTACTGATGGGCTCTATGAGTTTTGGAATTTTGATCCACTGTTTTCAGTCCTCAGCAGCTTTGATTTACAATATGTAAAGTCATAATCACAAGACTCAGGGTATCAGATTCGACCCTAAGTAAACCCATTGACGTGGGCTTACCAGGTGCCAGTGCAGGAGACGAGGGTTTGATCCCTGGTTTGAGACAAGTCCCCAGAGGAGGAAATGGCAATCCACTCCAGTATTCTTGCCTGAACAATCCCACGGGCAGAGAAGCCTGGCGGGCTACAGTCCATGGAGTCACAAGGAGCTGGACACGACTGAGCTACTGAGCAAGCATGCACACCCACTGAGAAAAATGTCAAAGTTTTATACAAGCGAAAAGCTATGCGTTTCATGAAAACTAACTAAAGAATTAGGAAGATATAAGTGTACCTAGTATTAAGTGGACTTGACTTATAATCTTCCTGTGATGATTCAGAATCAACAAAGGCAGAGCAGGCCCCACAAACTGAAGTGGGGTGATTTGATTCAATGGTAGTGCTACTCTTTTTGGATTTGGGGATCAAGGTGCTAGACATTTTTAGTTTGCATTTAAATGTCCTCAAGGCTTAGCCTTTACTGATTTAGAGACCAGCTCCCATTGCCTTTCCCACCTCCTTTGCACAAAATGGTTCAATCTTACTGACCTCTTAATTCCTAGGTAGCAATTGCTATACACACTTTCAAACCAGGCAAACTTTAACAAGTGGTGCTGGGAAAACTGGTCAATCACTTGTAAAAGAATGAAACTAGATCACTCTCTAACACCATACATAAAAATAAACTCAAAATGGATTAAAGATCTAAATGTAAGACCAGAAACTATAAAACTCCTAGAGGAGAACATAGGCAAAACACTCTCCGACATAAATCACAGCAGGATCCTCTATGATCCACCTCTCACAATACTGGAAATAAAAGCAAAAATAAACAAATAGGATCTAATTAAAATTAACAGCTTCTTCACAACCAAGGAAACTATAAGCAAGGTGAAAAGACAGCCTTCTGAATGGGAGAAAACAATAGCAAATGAAGCAACTGACAACTAATCTCAAAAATATACAACAACTTATGCAGCTCAAGTCCAGAAAAATAAATGACCCAATCAAAAAATGGGCCAAAGAACTAAATAGACATTTCTCCAAAGAAGACATATGGATGGCTAACAAACACATGAAAAGATGCTCAACATCAGTCATTATCAGAGAAATGCAAATCAAGACCACAATGAGGTACCATTTCACACCAGTCAGAATGGCTGCAATTCAAAAGCCTACAAGCAATAAATGCTGGAGAGGGTGTGGAAAAAAGGGAACTTTCTTACACTGTTGGTGGGAATACAAACTAGTACAGCCACTATGGAGAACAGTTTGGAGATTCCTTTAAAAATTGCACATAGAACTGCCTTATGACCCAGCAACCCCACTGCTGGGCATACACACCAAGGAAACCAGAATTGAAAGAGACATGTGTACCCCAATGTTCATTGCAGCACTGTTTATAATAGCAGGACATGAAAACAACCTAGATGTCCATCAGCAGATGAATGGATAAGAAAGCTGTGGTACATATACACAACGGAGTATTACTCAGCCATTAAAAAGAATACATTTGAATCAGTTCTAACGAGGTGGATGAAACTGGAGCCTATTATACAGAGTGAAGTAAGCCAGAAAGAAAAACACCAATACAGTATACTAACACATATATATGGAATTTAGAAAGATGGTAATGATAACACTCTATGTGAGACAGCAAAAGAGACACAGATGTATAGAACGGACTTTTAGATTCTGTGGGAGAGGGAGGGTGGGATGATTTGGGAGAATGGCATTGAAACATGTATACTATCAGGTAAAAAACTAATTGCCAGGCTATGTTTGTTACAGGATGCTTGGGGCTGATGCACGGGGATGATCCAGAGAGATGATATGGGGTGGGATGTGGGAGGGGGTTCAGGATTGGGAACTCATGTACACCCGTGGCTGATTCATGTCAATGTATTGCAAAACCAATACAGTATGGTAAAGTAAAATAAGGTAAAAACAAAAATTTAAAGAAATAAATAAAATAAAAAACAAGAGTTAAAAATAAATAAAAAAATTCACTAATGATGGCCAAAAAAACAAAAAACAAAAAAAAACCACCTCAGATAAACAACCTTTAGCCTCAAGAAGAACTAGCACTTGGGAACCCTGGCAGAGAACCTCAAATGGGAGCAGGATGGAGCAGTCTGTTCTATACTAAATCCTGCAGGATTCCTCTCTGCTCTGACCAGATGGAATGAGTAGCCAGCAGGGAGCCTTAGAGGTCAGTGGAAGCACATACTGAGATTAAACATTTACTATTGAGCCTCAGCTTTCTCACCAATATGAGGTAACTTGCTCATATAGCTGTTTTTAGGACAGCCTGAGATCACGTAAGTTCAATGTTGAATGAGAGGTACAAACTATTGGGTGTAGTAAGACAGAGATGGGAATACCAAACCACCTGACGTGCCTCTAGAGAAACCTACATGCAGGTCAGGAAGCAACAGTTAGAAATGGACATGGAACAACAGACTAGTTCCAAATAGGAAAAGGAGTACGTCAAGGCTGTATATTGTCAAGGCTTATTTAACTTATATGCAGAGTACATCATGAGAAACGCTGGACTGGAAGAAGCACAAGCTGGAATCAAGATTGCCAGGAGAAATATCAATAACCTCACATATGCAGATGACACCACCCTTATGGCAGAAAGTGAAGAGGAACTAAAAAGCCTGTTGATGAAAGTGAAAGAGGAGAGTGAAAAAGTTGGCTTAAAGCTCAACTTTCAGAAAAGTAATATCATGGCATCCAGTCACATCACTTCATGGGTAATAGATGGGAAACACTGGAAACAGTGCCAGACTTTATTTGTGGGGGCTCCAAAATCACTGCAGATGGTGACTTCAGCCATGAAATTAAAATACACTTACTCCTTGGAGACCAACCTAGATAGCATATTCAAAAGCAGAGACATTACTTTGCCAACAAAGGTCCGTCTAGTCAAGGCTATGGTTTTTCCAGTAGTCATGGATGGATGTGAGAGTTGGACTGTGAAGAAGGCTGAGCACCAAAGAATTGATGCTTTTGAACTGTGGTGTTGGAGAAGACTCTTGAGAGTCTCTTGGACTGCAAGGAGATCCAACCAGTCCATTCTAAAGGAGATCAGTCCTGGGATTTCTTTGGAAGGACTGATGCTGAAGCTGAAACTCCAGTACTTTGGCCACGTCATGCGAAGAGTTGCCTCATTGGAAAAGACTCTGATGCTGGGAGGGACTGGGGGCAGGAGGATAAGGGGACAACAGAGGATGAGATGGCTTGACAGCATCACCAACTTGATGGACATGAGTTTGAGTAAACTCCGGGAGTTGGTGATGGACAGGGAGGCCTGGCATGTTGTGATTCAAGGGGTCACAAAGAGTTGGACATGACTGAACAACTGAACTGAACTGAGGGTACTCAAGGATATACTGTAGAATATAGGGAATATAGTCCAAACTGCAAATGGAAAGTAATCTTTATAAATTGCATAAATATTAATAATACATTTTGATTAAAAGCCACTTAATATAGTGTAGGACACATAGTAAAGCACCAGGTATATATGTTTATCTATTATTATTTTCTGAGCCTTTAATTCCATTTCCACACTTATAACTCAAGGAACTGGATTCCTTTGCTTCATGGTTCTGCTAGTGGCATGTAATTACACGGTCATTATTGTGATTATTTGTTTGATTCTCATTGGATCATCACTTCATGAGCACAGCATCCTTGTCTGCTTTAGAACAATGCTGTAGCTCCAGCTTCCAGATGGTGCCTGACATATTGTAGGTGCTCAATGCATCTGTATTAATTTTTTAAAAAGTGAGCTCCATAGAATTTATACCAATTATCACCAAGATCCAGAAAAGAAAAATTAGCCAAAGTCACTATTAACCACCTATGAGGGCTAATTTCCCCACCCTACCAAGCCCACCACATAGCTCTACTCAGGATAGTTGGTTCTGACTTAAGAGCTCAGACAATGCATTGTACTGCTGTTTTGAGGAGCCTGTCATCAGAACCTTACCGCATCACAATTTGGCCTTTTGTCCAGACCCCAGTGAATGTGGATGTTCACAAAGACCAGAGAGAGAGATTAGAAAGAGTGATGCTGACCCCCAGAATCAGGGCTGGTGTTTATTCAGGGCTCGGAGACTGGGAAGAGCAAAGGCTAATGTAAGAACATAACGTCTTGAGGAGCGGAAGTAAAGCCAAATTAAAAGGAGACATTGTGGTAAGGAGAGAGCAGAGGATGTGAGCAGTGTGCAGGCGCTGTGACTTGCAAGCACAGAGAGGGAGACGGCACAGCGGGCGATCAAGGGTCTAGGGTCTGAGTAACCAGGCTACAGACTGAGATGAGAGCCAAATCCTGACTTCACGACTTCTTGCATCTGTATGACCTTGAGCAAGTCACTTGTCTTCTATCAAGTTTTTAACCCACACAAATGAGGGAAATAATATGAAACTCACAGAGTTGTTATACAAATAAAATTCTATCACTTACCCAAATCACTTAACCACCAAACCATGAGAGCAGGTTCACATATGCACAGCTTGTGCTTGGTTATTAAAGATAAAAGGGGGTGATTCCCTCTAGTAGAAATCTTACTGATTCTGAGACAAAAAAAAAAAAAAAAAAAAAAAGCAAAAGGCAAAAATGAACAAAAAATGTAGATATAAAATCAATAGCTAGCCCTATGGGAAATCTGAGAGGTTCCATCTCTTAGTATCTCTGAGCAGGGGCCATCCCCTCCCCTGAGAAGTCTCATAATTGACAACCTTCAGGACCTGAACCAAAGATGGCAACAGGAACTGGGTAGCAGCTGACGTTTCCAGGATAACTAGCAACACTTGTTTTTGTTTTTCCTTCTATGTCTCTTCTGTCTCCAAAACAGAGCAAAAGCAGTAAGACAAGTGACATTGTTACAGGTTTGTGAATCACTTTAATGTTCAGCTAAACAGAAGACAGCCAGATTCTCATATCTGATTCTGCATTTTTTCTGATGTTATATATTGTTAGATTGAAATATAAGAAAAAAATGGCCACATATTGATGGGAGGAGTATTTTAATAATCTTTGGCTAATGGTGGATATTATTTTCTGATACATCAAAACTAGAGAAGTGGTAGTTTTTTGTTTTTTTTTTTAAAATAGCATATTTGATCCCTGATCAGGAATATTCTCTGGAGTAGGAAATAGCAATCTGCTCCAGTATTCTTGTCTAGAAAATTCCATGGAAAGGGGACCCTATGGGGCCACAAACAATTGGACATCACTGAGCACACACACATTAAAAAATTAGTTACAATGTGGAATCTGATGCTATATTAGTGAGCTTTTACTGCTGATTAAAATCAGCTAACTAGTTTACCATACATTTTGGTATCTCCTTTTATACCTTTGAATGGAAAATATTGGATCATTGGGTAATGAAGGTATCCTAAATATAGACACATTTCATTAAAAAGTATCAAATGAATCCCATTCAATAATATCACCACAGATCTCATCAGAAAAGTCTTAAAATTTTGTTAATCTTTTAGGTCATGGTGGTTTAAACAAGTTTTCCAGATTCAATTTTCTTAAACTTTTCATTGGTAACATCTATTATAACTTGTTTTCCTTGGAGTGACATACTTACTGCATTTCTTTTTAAAAACATGTCTGTCACAAACTTAAGATGAATAATCTTAGTTTTCCTGCCAGTTGTATTAGTTACTGTCTCTGCTCACCAAGGCGTGTTCTTGGTGGATGATAAACTAGACAAAAATGAGTAACTTCCAAATTTCTTCACATAGAATGCTTTCTTGAAATGACAGTTGATGCAGAAGCCCAGCCCAAAGAAGAGTTTGAATCAGATGTACTCTATACTCTGGACACAGTGGCTCCAAGAGAGTTCATCAGGTCCCTTGGGCTTGGAGAAACATGCTTTGTGTACTCCTAGAGAGTACCGCATCTAAACAAATTCTACATCTTAAAATCAGTGTTTGTATTATATACACAATTGTGGCTGATGTCTGCAGCCATGACTTATGTGGTAAAGCCTCACTAATTTTGAATAATGATGCTAATATGACTCAGTAACAAAACCAAATTACAGATGTTGTGTTAACAAAATGCAATTTTATTACTCTCGAGTGAAGAGTGTTTTATAAACTGAGTTATAAATGAATACTATTAAGCTAAATGGAATAAGTTTATGTAAAATTACAGCCCACTATAGGCCTACATAACATGGTGATGTATCACAAACACGTAAGTCCTTTAGCATAAGAGAAATAATTGCTATGGTAGAAAAATTGAAAGCAGAGTAAAAAGGGTCTTCAGTTTATTGAATTTTTAGTTTTCAAAGCTATTACTTGTAATTTGAATACATCTTTAAATAGAACACCCTGAAGAATCAACAATAAAATAATTATTCCAATATTTACCTGAAAAAAATTGAACAGTACATAATTGTTAAAATTTTAATTGAATATTTGTTTAGTTGTTCAGTTGTGTTCAACTCTTTGCAACCCCATGGGCTGCAGCACACCAGGCTTCCCTGTCCTTCACTATCTCCAGGAGCTTGCTCAAACTCATGTCCATTAAGTCAGTGATGGTATCCAACCATCTCATCCCCAGTTGCCCCCTTCATCCCCTGCCATTAATCTTTCCAGCATCAGGGTCTTTTCCAATGAGTAGGCTCTTTGAGTCAGGTGGTCAAAGTATTTGAGCTTTAGTTTCAGCTTCAGCAACAGTCCTTCAAATGAATATTCAGTGTTGATTTCCTTTAGGATTGATTAGTCTGATCTCTTTGCTGTACAGTTCAGTTCATTCAGTCTTGTCCAACTCTTTGCAACTCCATGGACTGCAGCACGCTAGGCTGGCCTGTCCATCATCAACTCCTAGAGTGTACTCAAACTCATGTCCATTGAGTTGGTGATGCCATCCAACCATCTCATCCTCTGTTGTCCACTTCTCCCACCTTCATCTTTCCCAGCATCAGGATCATTTGAAACGAGCCAGTTCTTCACATCAGTCCTTCCAGTGAATATTTAGGACCAATTTCCTTTAGGATGGACTGGTTGGATCTTCTTGCAGCCCAAGGGACTCTCAAGAGTCTTCTCCAACACCACAGTTCAAAAGCACCAATTCTTTGGCACTCAGCTTTCTTTACAGTCCAACTCTCACATCCATACATGACCACTGGAAAAACCATAGCATTGACTAGACAGACATTTGTTGGCAAAGTAATATCTCTGCTTTTTCATCTGTTGTCTAGGTTGGTCATAGCTTTTCTTCCAAGGAACAAGCATTTTCTAATTGTAGCAGTCACCATCTGCAGTGATTTTAGAGTCCAAGAAAATAAAGTCTGTCATTGTTTGCATCGTTTCCCCATCTATTTGTCATGAAGTGATGGAACCAGATGCCATGATCTCTGTTTTCTGAATGCTGAGCTTTAAGCCAACTTTTTCACTCTCCTCTTTCACTTTCATTACGAGGCTCTTTATTTCTTCACTTTCTGCGTTAAGGGTGGTGTCATCTGCATATCAAGGTATCCCTGATAGCACAGTTGTTGCCCAAGGGACTCTCAAAGTCTTCTCCAGCATGCAATACTGAAGTAGGTAGCCATTCCTTTCTCCAGGGAATCTTCCTGACCTAAGGGTCAAACCTGAGTCTCTTGCATTGCAGGCAGATTCTTTACCATCTGAGCCACCAGAGAAGCCTCCATTGCATAGGATAAGGGATAAATTATTATTGTATATATAGGTCTAGGTTCTCGATGATATTCAAAGACAAGTACTGAGTCAAACAAGGTTAAATGATGTATATGGGTGTCAGAGTCTTCAAAAACATAATATTCTAAAGCAGAACATCTCAAACTTCCATGTGCTTATGAATTGCTTGTAGATCATGTTTAAAATCTGGATTCTGATTCCATAGGTCTGGGTGTGACCTGGGATTCTGAATTCTCCATGTGATACCAGTGCTGCATATCTGTGGACCACACTTGGAGTAAAAAGTGCTTTAGTGCATCCAAACTTTATGTGATAAAGCTGAATAGATATAATAAAACATTTTGATTTTGCATCTTTTACAGGAAGGAGGAGAAACTTCAAAGATAATTTTATTGAACATATGATTTACCTTTACTATGCAGGATGACCCTTTAGTCCACCCTGTTTGTTTTCTCATCTCACTTCCTCTAAGCACTTGGTAGGGGGCTTTCCCCACTCCAATACTCTTGCCAGGAAAATCCTATGGATGGAGGGGCTGGTAGGCTGTGGTCCATGGGGTCAGAGTCAGACATGACTGAAGTGACTTAGCAGCAGCAGCAGGGGCCTTTTTCATTAGAGTATTAGTGCATTATATTACATGGGAAGTCAAGTATAGAATTCCACAACCCCAGTTCTCCGATGTTGGCATGGGTATCCTGTAATTGGCTGGCTTAAAAACTTTTTGAGTAGTGTATTTTCTTTAGGTAAATTAATTTTAATTCATTAATACTATTTAATCAGTGACTTTGTTTTAAAATGCTTTCAGAAAATTAGTTGTTTTACTCAAGAGTAAAGCCAGCCACTATGGAGAACAGTATGGAGATTCCTTATAAAACTAAAACTAGAGCTATCGTGTGTGTGTGTGTGTGTGTGTGTGTGTGGGGTGTGTGTGCACGTGGTCAGTTGTGTCCAACTCTCTGTGATCCCATGGACTAGAGCCTTTAGAGCTACCATATGATCCAGCAATACCATTTTTAGGCATGTATCTGGAGAAACCATCCTTCAAGAAAATACATGCACTCCAATGCTCGATGCAGCATTACTTGCAGTAGCCAAGACATGGGAGCAACCTAAATGCCCATCAACAGAGGAATAGGCCAAAGCAGATGTGGTACATATATACAATGGAATATTACTCAGCCATAAAAATAATGAAAATGCCATTTGTAGCAACATGAGTGGAGCTGGGTGTTATTATACTAACTGAAGTAAGTCATACAAAGAGACATATCATATGATATCACTTAAATGTGAAAACTAAAAGAATGATACAAATGAAGTTATTTACAAAACAGAAACTGACACAGACTTGGATAACAAAGTATGTTAATGGGGCAGGGGGAAGGTGGAGAGGAGCGATGAAATAGGAGGGTGAAATTGACATATAACATAGATAAGCAGCAAGGACCTTCTGTACCGAACAGGGAACTGTACTTAATATTCTGTAATAATCTACATGGGAAAAGAAACTGAAAAATAGTACATATATGTATAACTAAATACCATGATTGTACACCTGAAACCAACACTGTAAATCATATATATGTCCAAATGAAAAATAAGAAAAGCCAGCAATTGCTCGTCAGATGTGGAGACTTGTAAGATTTTAGGTTGACCAGGTTATTAGAATGTGTATCATCTAAAAACCCCTTGTTTTTCCTGTAAAAACTAGATTTTATGGTTAGTTCCTTTATTTTTAGTCTTTCTTCAAATTTTTAAAGGGAAATGTGATCCTCAGTGCTTCTTGAATTTAAACACAAATGTCATTTATCTTGTATACTTATGGCTTATGAAAATAATCATATTGATCTATTTGTAAGTATATCAGTGTAGAAACCACTTTATTATTTTTCAGATCCTTAAAATGTGTGCATCAAACTGTGTTACAATGAGTGATTTAACAGTCTAACATCCAGTTGCTTAAATTTGGCTGTCCACATTTATGTTCAGTGCCCATGTGAACTTTGGTTCCCAGATAGATTTAACGGAAGAGCCATATTGTTCTAGAAAGAAATGTGTTTGGGGGGCGGTAATGCAGGTTCAGGATCACAGCCTTACACAGCCTCTGATTACTGTCCACACAGGGCACTGAATGGCCCCCGTAATCTGGTGGAGTATGTAGCAGACACGCTCTTCAGCTCCAGCACTTGCCACTTAGCCCTGGTGAGCTGGCGAGGCTCCAGTTCAGGTAATTGCATCCTGTCTACTCAAATTTCCTTTGCAATTTCAATCAGATCCGTTATCCTCCTTAGCATGGCTGCCCAGAATGATAGTTCAGGATTCCCTGACAGCTGCCAAACAGCTGTTGTGTTCAACCCAAGAGGTGACTGTGTTTCAGTGCTGGGTAAAACGATTCCTTGTTATTCCTTTTCTGTGTCACAGAGGCATTCTGAAGCTTAATTAATTTAGATGTGTACAGCTTCCGAGGGGCAAGTTAGAGCAAAGATGGTAGACATTAATTATTAAGCATTTTTAAAAGAGTTTTGCATTTACCTTTGCCTCAAAGTGGAATCTGGGCATGATATGTTCCTTATACTATGATATTATCTGGTGTAAATTTAACAAGAAAACTATTGTCAGAAACCGGCATTGATTGAGTTATATGTTCCCTCTTTTTATCACTTTAAATGATCTTCAGAATTAACAAAGCAAACTTCTCATTTAAAACTGCATTAATACACTTTTCACTGATGGTTCAATTACTAATTACAGACATGGCAAGGGTATTCTGTCACTTCCTAATTTTGCTATATGAGTTTCTTTGCATGCACCTTTTTGTGAAAGAAGGCTTCATTTAAAAAAACAAAAAACTATCCCCAAATTTAGTGGCTTTAACAACCATCACTTCATCATATCTTATGATTTTTTGACCAGGAATTTGGTAATAGGTCAATAGGAAATTCTTGTGCTCCATGTGATGCAGAATAGGGTCAGCTGGTGCTTGGAAGGCTCTGAAAATCTGAGACAGCCATGTTTTGGTTTTGTTTTAGTTTTTAAACATGCAGACACATGTACCCCAATGTTCATTGCAGCGCTGTTTATAATAGCCAGGACATGGAAGCAACCTAGATGTCCATCAGCAGATGATTGGATAAGAAAGCTGTGGTACATATACACTATGGAATACTACTCAGCCCTTAAAAAGAATAAATTTGACTCAGTTCTAATGAGATGAATGAGATTGGAACCGATTATACAGAGTGAAGTAAGCCAGAAAGAAAAACACCAATACAGTATACTGACACATATATATGGAATTTAGAAGACAGTAATGATGACCCTATATGTGAGACAACAAAGAGACACAGAGGTATAGAGTGGACTTTTGGACTCTGAGGGAGAGGGAAAGGGTGGGATGGTTTGGGAGAATGGCAATGAAACATGTATATTTTCGTGTAAGAAACGAAGCTCCAATCTATGTTCAATGTAGGATGCAGGATGCATGGGGCTGATGCACAGGATGATTCAAGTAGAGGATGTGGGGTGGGAGGTGGGAGGGGGCTTCGGCATTGGGAGATTGTGTTCACCTATGGCTGATTTGTGTCAATGTATGGCAAAACAAATACAGTATTGTAATTAAAAAAATTAAAAATAAATAAAATAAAATAAAAATAAATAAACATGCTCAGTGCTTACTCAGAGTTATCTAACCCTGACAAGCTTGGGTTCAGCGGAGTCCTCTTCCGTTCGGTCGTTGGTCTCTTGATTGGTCTCTCCAGCAGGGAGTCCAACTATTCCATGAAGACCTCGGACTTGAAAAGCCTGAGACAGAAGTTGGCAGTTCTCTTAAAGCTGCACCTGGAAAAAGCTCAATATCACTTTAATTTTGTTGTACTTTCTTGGTCAAAGCAAAGCCAGATCAGATTCAAGGGAAAGAAAAATAGGTCCACCTCTTAATGAGAATGTAAACAAAGTATGAGCACCTTCAGTCCAATACACTGACCATTTTAATAACAGTATTCTTTTCCATAGTAGTTTCAAAGAGATCTACGTTTTTCACAAGGGTCACCTCTACAATTAAACACACAGATATTTAGATATAGGAATAGACTGTATCAACCTCTTAGCTTTAACCATGGTGAAAAGACATTTGGGAACACAGCCAGTGCAGGCTTTTCCTCAGCATTAGCATCTGTAAGAGGTGCTGCCCACAAGTACTTTGTTTCTGCTCTCTAAATGATACAGTTCCACTCCCCCACACTACGACCTCAAATAAGCTTGCAAACAGTTTTAATTATTTCAAGTGCATTTATACCTAAAATACTAAAAACAGAAACAAACCGCAAAAAAAAAAACTTGCAGTGAAAATAGGTCAGATATTATCCTTTTATTTTGCTGAGGAACTTGAAATAGAGAGGTAGGTAACTTGCTAAAAAGTCTCCAGGCGATAAATAATGAGCCACTCAGTCCAGGACTCCATCTATGACTTCACTCCAAATTGTTTCACCCCGTTAAGATTTGACTTGCAACCTAAAAATCCCAGATGACATTCAAGGCTTCCGACTTCACGGCAATGACAATGCTTTTGCAAGGGAGCAAAGTTATTCTCAAGTTGGGATTCCCATTTTCATTGAGAAATACCTAAATTGGGACCGACAGCTGCTGTTGTAGCTGGTTTACTTTTACAAGTGTGGAATATGAGTCTTGTATGGTTAAAGAATGTTGTTGCTTCACTTAGCCAAATCACAGCCAAAGATTCAAGACTGTTCCAGTCCTAACTGTGTATTCTCTTCTTAAGCAAAACACATTGTCTCCATTATTCTTGCCCTTTTGTCTAATGTTTCTCATCCACTCAACTCTCTTCTCTCAACTGCTCTAGAAAGACATCTCCCATTCCTTCAGTTCACATTCTGCTCTTTCCCTTGAATTCAAAGAACTTTACAATCTGGAGCACGTATGATCAGAAATCAATCATATTCTTTCCTTCACTCATTAAACGTGACATTACTAGTAAGTGACAGAAACAGGATTTAAACCCAGAACTAACTCCAGAAATAAAGCCTTGACCATTAGGTTATAACATTTTGAATTGTGTTATATGTAGGCACTTACATGTACATGTATATTTGTGTATACAGTCATGCAGGAAAAGGTATGGTGACATTTTATCTTTCAAGTGTCATGTGTAGTGGCAAGGAGAGTTCATAGAAGCAAAATAACTTCGTCTGATTAAGATTCATGGCATCTGACACCAGCTTACCAGGGAAACAGTGAGTAGTCTGGTTTAACATGAGAAAGGTGTAGGTGAGCCTGAAGTGTAAGAATGCAGCAGGACAAACAAAATATGCATGAAATTTCAATGGAGTCATATAAGTCACTGCTAAGTTTTTGAAGGTGCTTAGTGTGGGTTGACAAGATTAGACATGAATTTCAGAGGACACATCTGTCAGCCTGAGCAGTAGGATGGATTGGAGTAGGATCTTGCTGAAGATATGAGTTAAGCCTTGCCCTTTTAATTCCTTCCAAAGGACATTATGAGTCTATTGAAACAGTCCAAGTAAAGCAAAGTAACACACAGACTTCAGTGTAAACCTACTCTTGACTTCTTTGTTGATTGTTTTGAGAATGTGATTCTTGAATTATTACATATTAATAACAATAGTGATATTTTTGTGATAGCCTCCTTTCACCAGATCTTCACATATATTATCCACTGTATTTTAAATGGACCACTGAACACACAAAGCTGAGGATCACAGACTAGCAATGTACTGAGGATATAGTTGACATTCAAAATGTTTGGCTAACTTGCTAACTTACTAATATATAAGCAGTCACTGTCCGTCTGTTCTTGGAGCCATTCTCCATGCTGTATCTAGTCACAGTTATCAAAGCATAACTAATAATCACAAAAATAATGATGATAACGTCAAGTAAATAAGTTGTTACTATTCGACATCCTGAATATTTATATTTACTTATTAATATTTATTAATATTTGACATTCTTTTATAAAGAAACTGAGGCATAGAAGGATACATAAATACCCAAGCTTATGTGCCCATTAGGGATAGAGCTGAGGTTCAAATGTATGCATGTTAACACTAGAGTCTCCCAAATCTAGATTGTCTAGCCTTGGTTCCCAAGTTTCTATGAGATAAGAGATCTTCCACTAAGGGCTGAAAGAAGAAAAGCTATATTTTTGTACAAAAAGTACTTTTTGGACACTGTAATCTAAATAGATATTTGGTGATACATAATTATGTTTAGGATAAGGATCGTCTACCTTGCAGATCATGAGTTTAAACTTTGTGTTCTACTGAGCGTAACATGTCTAATGGCAAAAGGGACCTTGAAAACCAGTAGGTGGAAAGACTCCAAATTCCCTTATCTAAAATAAGACACAATTTCTAAATCCCCAAAGGTTTTCTCCCTCCTAGTAGTCGGCTGCCAGGATCAGAGCGAGTTCACCACAGCACTGCTCAAGATTTAATGGGGTAATTAAGAAGTATGCTGAGAATTTGGCCTGGGACTTGGTTCTGTTTTTGCTCTGCAGATTCTTTTGTTGGTGGAAGCAGCTCAGGCAATCCATCATTTGCGCTTGGCAATGCCAGTGACACAAGTCAGTTCTTGGACTGCAGTAAGGGACAACGGTACTGAATGGGCAGCCAAGGATTGGCAGCAACCTATGGAGGTTTGAGGGCTACTTTGGCTATAGTTACTGTTCCTCTCAGATAACTCTTAGCAGCACATGACTGGGGAAAAAAAATGGAACTGCCATTTCCCCAGTCTGTCTAGACTTTGCTATATATATATATATATATATATATATATATATATATATATATATTGTTTTTGGCTTATTGTTTCTACATCTACATACAGATTTTTCTTTTTATAAGAAAGCTTCACATGATATTACTAATCTTATATAAGTGAGAAATCATATCTTCAGAGTATGTAAATATATGGGTGAAATAGATCACCTTTCAAATGTTGGAGAATCATTTGCATTTCTTTTCTATGAGTATGTTTGCTCCATTAAGCAAAAATCCACAAACTTCTGCAGGGAACTATGAAATGGGTGCCTACTTATGATGATTGTGGAATTACAAATGCATATAGTGATTTGTCAATATCTAATAAAAATTAAGTACTCTTGACAACTCCATTTTTATGTATTTATCTTACAGACAAACTCACATATGTACAACATAAGACCTTCATTGAAACACAGGTAAAATTAAGGTAGGAAACTATGCGCGCACGTGCGCACATGCGCACACGCGCGCACGCACACACACACACACACACACACACACACACACACACACACACACACAGCACCTGGCTAAATGAACTATGGGAGGAACGTCTTCCTCCAGCCATGATGGAGTAACTGGTATGAGCTAACTCTCTAAACATAAATACTAAAAGGATATACAAAATACAGGAGGTAATATTTTTGATCACTAGATAATGGACCGTATAACTTTGGGATTCCTGAGCAGAGGGAAACTAAAAGGTGAGGTGCAATTTGTCCAACCATCTACCTGGGGATAATTTCCTGACAACGTACAGAGGATTGGAGCCAAAGCAGGCTGTCACAGTCCTTTTGAGTTGCAAAGGCAGAGATCAGAATCTTGGGGAGATGAGAAGGCTGAAATATACAGTGTGAGCTATGAGAAAGGAAGAATGAGCTATGCTCAGATAGCTACAAAGAATCTACACAAAAGCTACATATACATTTATACTGGCAAACATCAGGGAATTGTAGTTAAAATGAGTAATGTTTACAAAAGCATAAAACGGAGGAGACATAAGAGATGTGGGTTTGATCCTTGGGTCAGGAAGATCTCCTGGAGGAGGAGACCAAGTCCAGTATTCTTGCCTGGAGAATCCCATGGACAGAGGAGCCTGCCAGGCTAAAATCCATAGAGTCTCAGAGTCAGACACGACTGAAGTGACTTACACGCACACTTAGGTGTTAATATGCCAAATATATACAATGTTTTTACTCTAAAAACTAGAAAATATTATTAAGAGAAGTCAAAGAATACCTAGACAATAATGGATTGGAAGGTTAATTTTGATAAGATGTCAAATTTTCCATAATTGATAAATAGATTTAAAGCAATTGCAGTCACCTAGAAGTAAATGTGCTAAAATCTATATGGGATAGCAAAGGAACTAAAATAGGCCACACAATTTCTATAAAGAAGGACAGAGTTGCAAGTTTCACACTATCCAGTTTCAAGATCATTACAAACCTACAGTAATCAATACATAGATTAAACGAATATACAAGAGTCCAGAAATACACCCATACATGTATGCTCAGTTGATTTTTGACAAAGGAGTTAAGAAAATTCTACTTAGATATTATGTTGGAACAATTTAAAAGCCATATTAAAATAAATAAGAGAGAAAGAAAATAAACTGAGTCCACAGCTCACACACATAATTTAACTCAAAGTGAATTATAGTCTTAAATAGAAACCTTTTCATAATAACATAGAGGACAATCTTTGTTACCTTGTATTAGATCAAGATTTCTTAGATAAGACACAAAGAGCATAAACCATAAGAGAAAAAACATATATTATACATCATAAAATTAAAATTAAAGCTCTTTGAAAGTTACTATGAAGAAAATTAGAAGATAAGCCACAGACTGGGATAAAAATATTTGAAAAAAACTCATCTATTTCAAGTACATGTAAAGAACTATCACCACTCAATAGTAAACAACCAGTCCCATTCAAATCAAGTGGGAAAGGGGAGTATTTTTAACAAATAGTGCCAAAACAACTACCTATCTATATGCGGGAGGGAAGGAAATTGACTGCTAGATTATACCACATGCAAAAATTAACTTGAAGTGAGTCATAGACCTACCTAAATGCAAAACCTAAATCTATAAGAAACTTCTATAAGGAAACATAAGGAAAAAAATCTTTGCAACCAAAAGTAGGCAAGGATTTCAAAGCACACAAAAGAACAAAATTTTGGTAGATTGAACTTTATCATAATTAATATCCTTTTAGACTGAACTTCATCATAATTAATTCCAGACAGAATTATGCCCCAATCCCCAACCAAAAATCCCATGTCTAAATCCCCAGAATATTTGTGAATATTGTACGTTATATGACAAAGGGAACTTTGCAGTTTCTAAATTAGGTTAACAATCAACATATCCTGAATTTCTGCATAGACAAAGTGTAGTCACATGAACCCTTAAAAGCTGGAGAGAAAAGCAGAGGGAAAAATCAGAGAAATTTGAAGCATAAGAATAATTTAATGTTGCTGGTCAGAAGATATGGATAGGACCATGTGTTAAGGAAACAGGGAACTCGGTCCTACAACCACAAGGAACTGAATTTGAATAATCTTAGTGAACTTGGAGACAGATTCTTCCCTAGGGCTTCCGGAAAGCTACACAGCCTTGCCAACACTTTGGTGTTGTAAGACACTTGGTGGAGAATCCAGCCACAAAGTGTCAAACTTATAACCTACAGATCTGAGAGTTAATAAATGGGTGATGTTTAAGGCCACACTGTTTATGGCAATTTGCTACACAGCAATAGAAAACTAACACAGACACCATTAAGAAAGTGAAAAGACAAGCCACAGAGAGGAAGAAAATATTAGCAAGACATAAACTGAATAAAAGACCTGTATCAAGAATACATGCAGAACTCCTGCAATTACTTAATAAGAAAACAAGCAACACAATTTAAAATTTGAACTGGGCTTCCCTGTTGACTCGGTGGTAAAGAATCGCCTGTCAAGACAGGAGACATGGGTTTGATACCTTGTCCGGGAAGATCCCACATGCTGCAGAACAGCTAAGACTGTGTGCCACAACTATTGAGCCTGTGCTCTAGAGACTCCGCACCACAACTACTGAAGCCCATGTGCCCTGGAGCTCACACTCTGCAACAAGAGAAGTGACCGTAATGAGAGGCCCGTGCACCACAATTCGAGAGCAGCCCTTGATCACTGCAACTAGAGAAAAGCCCATGCAGCAATGAAGACCCAGCAGAGTCAAAAACAAAATAAATGAAAATTTTTAGAAAGCAACTTAATATTTTATAGAGAGTTCATGAAAGACAATATGTAAATGAACAATAAAACCATGAAAACATGTTAAACATGAATCATTAACATTCATATCAAACACATGCTGAGATATTGCCAAATATGCATTAAAATAGCTATGGTTTAACACACGTGTATACCTGTGGATTCATGTTGATGTACAGCAAAACCAATACAATATTGTAAAGTAATTAACCTCCAATTAAAAAAAATTAAAGATTAGCCATACCATGGATTGGAGATCATGATACAAGTGGAACAGGTATACATTACTAGTGGAAAAGAAGAAAGCACTACAGAGAACCACCATCCTGCTATTTCATTCTCAGATACTTGCCAAAGACAATTGAAAACATATAAATGTTTATACATTTGTAAACAGAGAACTACCATCCTGCTATTTCATTCTCAGATACCTGCCAAAGACAATTGAAAACATACAAATATTCATACAAAAACTTGTTTGCAAACATACATGGAAGATTTGTTGGTAACAGTCAAAACCAGGGGGAAATCCAAATGTCCATCGACAGGTAAATGGATTTTAATTTTGAAATTATGGTATATCTATATAATGGAGTACTACTCAGCAATTAAAAGGTAATGGACTATTGATATACACAACAAAATGGATTAATCTCAAAAGGGTGATCTTAAGAAAACCAGACCTTCTCCAAAAGTACATTGTGTCAGATTGTATTTACATGAAATTCTATGATATGCAAACAGATCTATAGTGGCAGAAGCAGGTCAGTGCTTGCCTGAGCATGGGGATAGAGAGAGAAGGATGATAAAACAGCATGAGGAATGTTAGAGTGATGGAAATATTTATTACGTTAATTGTAATGATGGTTTAACAGGTATATACATATGTCAAACTTTATCAAACTGTATACTTTAAACATCTGCAATTATTGTATTTCAATTATGTCTCCATAAAGCAGTTTAAACAATTATATGGCCCACAAAGCACATCTTTCCGCCAGAGAGGCCTGGCTGTGGTCCAGTAGTTTAAATTCTCAGAACATGATAAAAGTCAGAAGGACACTGAGATAACTGGAATTTTGTCAGAGTGATCCAAGTTGGGATACCTCTGAGAAGCAGGTGGGAAAAGAGGGATCTCCTCTTCCCCATCTCTATAGGTAACAAGAAAAATTAGCCTCCTAAAAAACTATTTGCTCTGGCTGATTCCCTTGACACACTTGACTCCCGAGCCACTGAACCTTATCTGCACCGGGTGCTGCGAAGTCAGGGGATTTCTCAAGCACAGGACTCAGTCCTTAGGATTCTAGAAGACTATATCTGAGCCCCTGCTGCTATTTAGCATTGCCATTGAAGTTTGTTAGTGGTGGCTAACAGAATTAGCTAGAGTCACATTTCAGGGACTCCCTCGGTTTAAAAGATAAAGGAAATTCCCTGAGGAATTTTCTAGCCAGCCCCAGAGTAACAAGAGGACTTTATCACATCTGGAAAAGAAACAAGATTGCTCTAATCACATCTTTTGAATTTTTCATGCCAGAACCTACTTAGAGGCCTTTGTATCTGCTGCTTCTGCCTGGCAGGGCTAGTTTCTCAGCTCAAGGGTCCCATGAAGGCATAGCTGATTGCTGGACAGAAACCAAGGGACTGTCAGTGCCAGGGGGAATCTGTCTCCCCCTGATAGAAGCATCGCAGCAGAGCAAGGCAGACCAGTCTCCATCCTTCCTGCAACGTGCTTCAGCCCTGGTGCAGAGACTCAGCCAGCTGCAGAGATGTTGATCCTTTCTCCACTAACAGAAGCAGTACCAGCTGGGAAAACAAGAGGACTTAATCTCTTCTCTGTCCTTGGCAGCCAGATCAGCAGGTACCTCAGATAAGGGTCCTCGCGTGACATTGTTCCTGTTTGCCTCAAGAAATCCTTAGTTTCCAGAAAAAGCAACTCACTGCCTCTGAAGTAGGATAACTCATTAACCTCTCAGTTCGTCATTTTCCCCATCATTTTCACATTCACTTATTCAATAAATGGTTAATGGATACCTACTTTGTATAGGTCACTCAGGAATGATTGGTAGGGAACAAAATTAAAATCTAGATCTGCTATCTTTGAAACACTTTCATGCACCGGCTGTGTTACAGACATGATTTGCTCCCTCACAACGCAAGGTAGGTATTATCATAAGCATTTTACAGTTGGCAAAACAAAGGTTAAGGAATCCATCCAAACTCAGTTTAATAATTTGACACAAATTTAGAAATATCTCAAATTCATGCAGTTTCCACTCTATCAGGCACCTGTCAGTTACTCAGTCTCTTTCAAGTGATGTTTTTATGGTGATGCTTCCTGATTTATAGCACTTCTGTACACAAATTCGTGTTATTTTCTCTAGGACATGTACTGGGACACTAAAACAGTAAGGTGACATATGGCTGCACAGGCCTTCAGGGAATTCCCATGGTCCATTTTTAGGTTCTCAGCCTTTAGGTTCAGAGCTCAATGTTATCTTTCATTAGAAAATAATTTTCTAAGTGCACAGGAATCTGATGTATGAGTAAGCATTCTAATTCATTAGTTTAAAAGCTAAGCAGACCCAAAGAACAGAGAGGAATGTTGGCTATACTGACTCATCCATTCCACAAACATTTATTGTGTACTAGGTGCCAGAGTGGTTCTAGATGGTGGGGATAAAACAGAAAATATGAGCAGCAAAGGGACCGCTGTCATGGTGATTACAGTGCCAGTCCTGATAATCCAGGTTGCTACTTGGGAGGAAAACAGTCACACAGGCCACGGGACATTTAGCTTCGACTAGGTAGAGTTTGAGACGTCTAACAGTTGAGAGCCAATTGTTTACTTTTCAGTCATTTTGTGAGCTGGTTGATGTCAGTTGGTAGCTAAAAATCAACCATGATCAGTATATTTATGTCATGGAAATTGGCAGACTTCACTTTGGAGCACGTCTTTCCTCTCCCCATGAGAGCTGGTTGGTAAAGATTTACTGGCGCATCACTGAGTAGAGAAGAGGATGGATACAGACCAGAGAGAGGCTGTGACTTCCTAGCATTCTAGAACCTGTAGTGAAGCTTCCAGGTTAATAGAATACAGATGGTAAATACCCCAGGGCAGAGTGATGAAAGGAGAAGATTGAGAAAAGAGGTTCACACACACACACACACAAACAACAGAGGGTGGTTAGGGGAGGAGAAAGGGAAAAACAAGGGCAAGGCAGAGAGATTTGAACACACTGGCTTGAGTTATCAGGAAGGAGTTTTACAAAGGAAAGTGTAATAAGGCATTTCCAGAAGGAAGAGTTTTACTTTGCTCTGTTAATCTTTTAAACTTATTGTTTACTTTAGGAAGTGTCCAGGAATTTTGGTGCCTGGGATGAGGTGAATCACTGATACACTTGGACAAAGCACTTTCAAAGAGTAATGGGGAACCCAAAGTTAGATGCATAACAGTCAAAAGTTGATGGGGTCATCATTACTATCTTTCTAAATTCCATATAACTGAATCACTTTGTTGTACACCCGAAGTGAACACAACATTATAAATGAACTGTATTTCAATAAAAATTAAAAACAAAACAAAACTGAAAAAAAAAGTTGGTGAGGATGGAAGCACGAATAGCAAGGGTAACAAACCAGAGAGTTCAAGTCTGATAAAAATCCCTTCCCTCCTGGAAAGGGAAGAGCTGGATAGTCTTCTTCCAAGACACTGCTTGGACCCTCATTCCCTTTTCTTCATGCAGAAACTACCCTCTGTTAGCACTTTTCATCTTTACATGGAGGATGCAGAAAGCATCAACTTTAGCTCTGCTAAGCAACCATACTGTCCTGAGATGATGGATGAGACCCAGATCATTGAACCTGGAAGTTCAACTGCTTATCATTTAGGGTAGGTTTTTCTACAGATGGCTAATTTCATTTCCTGCATGTTGACTTTTTCCTAGCTCTTGGCTTGGAAGGGAATCCAAATTTCATGCTTAGGGAGTACCTTGCCATTACCCATAAACATATGCTTAAAGAGAGAATATTTCCTCTGCTCATTTTTAACTCATAAAAGATGCAGCAGGCTTGGTGGGCAGGGAGGAAGAAGAGTATGAAACTTACATCATCTGTCTAGCAGGAGCCATCCCACCACCTTCTCAGAGGAACTGCCTCATCTCTACGTACACCAGGAGAAATGGTCATCTCTGTACCATAATACTCCACTAGCCAGGTCTCAGCTGATGAGGCTAGAGTTGGACAATCACTCAAAATCTGCAAAAAGACAGTACCTGGCTGGTTAAAAAACAAAAAACAAAAAACAAAAAAACTGCAATAATAAGATCCCCTCTATCTGAAACTTCCTTCTAGGGCTCTTAGCTTGTAGGAGCCAGAAACTTTCTTCTAGGATGCTTACAGTTGGAGGAGCAAGCACTGGTAAAGCAAGTGGAAACAGAGAGGCCTCAGAGCAGGCAGAGGACATCAGAGATGCAAGGTGAGAGAGCTTAAGACCCTGTTTGCACTGTCCCCAAATAATTCTCAGAGTGGGAAAGAGAAACTTGTGTTAAGGGTTCATTGCAAATGGGAGAAAAGGAGAATTAGAAACAGCAGCTAAAGTCACAGTTTGGGGGTAGAGCATTTCTGCCATAATTGAAGGGCAGCCTGATTTTCTTGCCCTTGGCAAGCCAAGGGCAGCTTGGACTCCCATAGATGACCACAGGCTGCTTGCAGCTTACCTCTGTTTCTAATCATTGGTTCATTACTATAGGCAGTGTTCATATTTTAGCCCACTTGAAAGGCTGGTTTCTCTCTCTGCTACAGAGCCATAGTCTGTCCACTACCTCTGGGTTGTAACTAGAGGGATATACTGATTTGGTCTAGATAATGCCTATAAAAATGTAAGTATATTTTTCTTCATTGAGAGTTCCAAACCAAGTCACAAGAATAATGTACAGACCAGAGGCACTCAGATTAGCATTTGATAAATGGGAGCTAAGTGGGGTATAAGAATTCTCTCATATAATCCTCAAATAGTACCATGGAACACCTACTATTATTATTATTTACACTTTGAGATGAAAAGAAATTAAGGCTTACTGATGTGAATTCACTTGCCAAAGTCACCAGCCAAAGGTGACAGATAAGACCCAGTTCTATTTCTGTGGTCTTCATCATTACAGCAAGGAGAGACATAATACAGAAGACCCCCTCCCACCCAAACTGATCCAGACTGCTAGCAAGAGCAAGGCAATCAATAGTTAAAGTTACATATTCACCAATCACACTCTTAGTAGTTATGGGCTTTGGGGAGAACAGTTGCAAAGAAAACCTAGAAAAGCTTGGATTTAAGTAAGTAAAAGATAATGTATGAGTAGATAATTTCTTTATAACATAAGGGTCTCAGGTAATATCTTCCACATATATAAATAAAAACATATGAGTCTGAGTGTGTATGTATCTGTGAATATATATTCAGACCTATTGATGCAAAAATAGAGAAATTCACAGGTCTTGTAACAATTATTATCAGGAAAAATGAGCTGGTCCTACTTAGCAGTAATTGAACAAGTTAAGATGGTAGTGTTTTCTTTGGCAAACAGAGATGTTGGAAACTTAATTAGCAAGAAAGTCTCTCATTGTGGGAGGTTGTGGGTCATACCTCCTCTCTCCAGACAAGGGCTCCACAAAAACAGTTTGTGCAGTGATGAAAATCTGGAGCTAAATAATGAAGCGGGTCTCCCCGTCCTTGGGAGAGAAGCAGGGCAGCCTTTGAAAGTATCAGTTAGTGTTGACTGGAGGGAGGGAAGAGAAAAAATATAAGGGTTCCTTTCACACACCAGATATTCCCAGTAAACAATTACTTTCAAGAAAGCTCAGCTTGTGTGGTCAGTAATCATTCTTGAGATTGAGGGCTTAACAGCCACAGAAAAAAACTCGTAGTAGAGGCAGGGTTGCTGCTGTGATTGGCCATTACACCACAGGTGTGCCCCATCCAGGAGGAGGTTGGGGTGTTATAGAGAGACAGTGACCCCTCTGGGGCAGGAGCAACAGTGAGGCATTAGCAGCCAACACTCACAGAGGCTGGTGCTGAGTGCACTGCTGTAGTCAAAGAAGTGCAAACAGGCCCAGGGAAAGGCCAGGAAATTGCTTTCATCCTCAGCTCACTGCTGTAGCAGCTCTCAGCTAGTATATTAAATTCATCACAGGATGGGGTATCTCATTTGGTACAAACAATGGCCTGACAAGACAGAAAGGGCAGACATCATTTCACTTCAAAAATCGAATCCTATTTTATAGAAAAGGAAATATGCTCAGATAGATGGACTAACTAGCCAAAGACAACCAAAGAGTTTGAGAAGATTGGAACTAGAATCTAGGACATCTGACCTCAGTTCCTCGTCCATTTCTGCTACATCTCTCTGTCTCTTGCCCCTCTCATGGGGAAAGGGGAGAGAAAGGTGGTGAGAGTACAATTCCAGGTTGTAGAGCAAACACATGGGAAGCAGGGAACATCGAGGAAAATTGAGCTAGACTTGCTAGAAAGGCTTGCTGAGGGAGTCACAGCTGGGCTGGATTTAGACGGATGGAGAGAGTCTGAGAGCTTCTCAGACTCAGGTAGTCCAGAGACTATAACAATCCCGGGTACACCTGGGGTATGGCATGTGGATCATTCTGGAGAAGGACTAGATTTGCAGAAGCATCGTTCAGCTGTGTGTATGTGTTGGGAAGAGCGGTGTAGCTCGTCTCTCCTCTCACTTATCTATGTACCCACAGTGTGCCCTTTTCTAGCTTCTAAATTCAGCTGTAGTTTCTGGTTGTATTAACTCCTGAATAATTGGTCCCACATGGTGGAGAGTTGCATGAAATTGCTTTCCTCCACCAGATGAAGAGGAATAAAGTTCTTTCAACTCAAGATGCAGATGCTATAGAGCAATGGTAGGATTCTATAGAAATAAGATGGTGTAAAATAGGACAGTATCAAAAATGCCCCACTCTGGTCTCAAACACTCCTACCTGAGAGGTTCCCAAGAGTCTCATGGGAAAAGACAAAGGGAAACCAATTACCACTTTCTTGTTCCTAAGATCTGGGCCAAAAACTCTAAATGCAACATGTTTTAAGAAATCTGAGTGATACCTGTGACTTAGCCTCGATATTTGTGAAGCTTCTCTATCAATCTTTCCTGTAAGCACCAGTGAAATCATAGGATATAAGGGCTCAATCCATTTTATGAAAATATAGAAAACTACAAGAATGCATACAAAAGAAAACTTTTGCTGAGGGTCAGCCACCTCGTAGCAGCACAGTGACCCCAATAATTAACCAAGGAAGTTCAACCAACTTGTGTTCTAGAATCTGAGCAATCAGACCACTTTCTATCCTTCCTTGAAGAGAAGTAGGGACAGGGGTATCAATGGGAAGTTTCTGTCAATGAGAAACCACTAGGCTAAGCTAAGACGCCAGTAATTATAATAGTTCACAACATGCAGATCAGAAAAACAAACCCAAGTGGACAGCCTGGATTCCTGTTAGAAAACCAAAGGGACCCTGGCATGGTAAGTTTTGATGGGGAAGAAAGAGTTAGAGGAAACAAGTGGATACGGGGCCTGGTATTGGGTGCTAGGAGTTTCTACAGAGATATTCTGCCTATCCAAACTTTCATCCGTCTACCTACACCTTTGTTCATTTTTATTTTTAGGAATGGGTCTTATAGTGAGTTGAAATGGTAACCCTCCAAAAGACATAACCACGCAGAATCTGTGAATGTGACAGGTTTCTTAGCTGGAAAAGGAATCTTTGCAGATATAATTAAGGATCTTTGGATGAGATTAATCACCCTAGAGCAATCAGATGGACCCTAAATCCAATGACAGATGTCCTTATGAGACAGAAGGGAGGACACACAAATGAGTCACGTGAAGATGGAGGAAGAGACTGGCGAGATACAGGTACAAGCCAAAGGATGCCAAGAACTGCCAGCAGGCAGCAGAATCCAGGAGAGAAACAGGAGATGAAGTTCCCTTCAGGGTTTCCAGAAAGAGCCCAAACCTTGCCACACTCTGATTTTGGACTTCTGGCCCTAGAACCATGAGGGAGTCCATTTCCATTGTCCTCGGTTACCTGGTGTAGGATAACCTGTTAGAGCAGCCCTAAGGAGAGGAATGCAGCCAGCTGGGTGATGTTCCGTAGGAATATCCTTAGTAACAAAGGTGTGGGAGGATGGATGAACCGCCAGGATGCTACTTGTTCAGGTAACCCAGCCATCGGAAAACAAGCTTACCAACCAGCACTGTAACCTACACCAAAAAAGGGGCGGCTTCCACAGTTCCTCTGGAGCCAGCCACCCCACACACAAGATTCTGGCTTTGGCCCCCAGGCAGTCCTGGGGCTTCAAAATATCCCATTAAACCCAGCTCAAGCACTTCTCAGGGCCCCTGGGAAATAGACTCAAATGACAGAGACGTTGTCCTTTTGCAAAGGTCTTTCATCAAGCAGTACTGAGTGTATTTTCCATCATTCTCATATCACAGTGAAGAGACAAACCCTGTTACTGTGTGTTCGCCGAGCAAGTTAAGAAAAAAAAAAGGCGGGCGTAAAATGCAGCAGCTCGGCACACCCAGGGACTAGCTGGGGCTTGGAGCGTCCATGAATCTTAGCAGTAGCCAGCGAAGTGTAATTCAATCTTTTTAACTTCATGATATATATTCATGTCAGTGGCTTTAAGATAAGGAAAAGACTTTAGTGAAAAATGAAACTTCTGATGAATAACTTGGAGGACCATTGAATAATATACAAATATTTCTTTCTTCACAGTCAGAGAGATGCCAGATCCTGCTGAATTTTAAGCCCTGTCACTGCCATTCTTTTCTAAGGAGAACAATTTAGGAGGAGGAAAGAAAAGAAACCTTGGCATTTGGGGAAGAGGGAGGGAGGGAGGGCGGGCGGGCAGAGGGGGAGGGGAGAGGCCAGGAGAAGGGGAGGGTAAAAACTCAGCATGCCATAATTGAAAGATCCTAAAAGATGCAGGAAAATTGGCACATTGTTGATAATAACCATAATAACAAAGTTAATGATAGGCTCCTGGAAGGCCTTTGCTTGGTCTCAGATTTTTTATAAAGAGAAGGAGCTGTTCAGCTGGTAGGCAAGGCTGTTATTTGAAATGCAGCATTCATCCTCCAAAAGCCCACCAGCCTCCTCACTGGCAGGGCCGCTTGCCTCCTTCACTGTCCCAGCCCTCGGTTTGCCTCTACAAAATTATCGCTAGCTTGTCTCTTTTCTGAGACTGGACAAAAGAACAGGTGGGGTGTGGGGTCAGTGGCTGTCTTTTCTAATTGTTTTCCATTGTTTCCTACGCTAGGGAGGAGAGGCAGCTCTGGGTTGACAAATGGGCTGCAGCAGGGACCCGATGGCCGAGGAACACTGCTTGGGGGTCTGAGCCTTCCTGTACTGCTTCTACCTTAGCAAGGAGCCCCTTGAGCCCTGACATGCAGGTGTCCTAAGTTCAGTCACTCAGTCGTGTCCGACTCTTTGCAACCCATGGACTGCAGCACGCCAGGCCTCCCTGTCCATCACCAACTCTTAGAATTTACTCAAACTCATGTCCATTGAGTCGGTGATGCCATCCAACCATCTCATCCTCTGTTGTCCCCTTCTCCTCCTGCCTTCAATCTTTCCCAGCATCAGGGTCTTTTCAAATGAGTCAGTTCTTCACATTAAGTGGCCAAACTATTGGAGTTTCAGCTTCAGCATCAGTCCCTCCAATGAACACCCATGACTGATCTCCTTTAGGATGGGCTGGTTGGATCTCCTCACCATCCAAGGGACTCAAGAGTATTCTCCAACACCGCAGTTCAAAAGCATCCATTCTTCAGTTCTCAGCTTTCTTTACAGTCCAGCTCTCACATCCATACATGACTACTGGAAAAACCATAGCTTTGAATAGACGGACCCCTGTTGGCAAAGTAATGTCTCTGCTTTTTAATGTGCTGTCTAGGTTGGTCATAACTTTTCTTCCAAGGAGCAAGCATCTTTTAATTTCATGGCTGCAGTCACCATCTGCAGTGATTTTGGAGCATAAGAAAATAAAGTCTGTCACTGTTTCCATAGTTTCCCCATCTATTTGCCATGAAGTGATGGGACCAGGAAAGCACATGTGTCCTAGGAAAGCACAGAAGGGTGAGGGCAGAGGGTATGCTCACTTAGGCCCAAACTGTCATACTCTACATGTTTCCTATTTCATTTCCTTCCTAAGATAAAGGAGAAAATTGAGGCTTAGGAATATAAGCATCTCACCCAAGACCACACAGGGAGGAAAGGCAGAAGCTGGAATTGAACCAACATGTAAGCCCTTCAAAGGCTAAATCCTTCTGATAGCATCCTACGTCTGCCCCTAAATGTGGAGGCAATGCCCTAGCCATGTTTGCAGTGGGACACGATCTCTGAATTCTGAGAGCTCAGAATTCAGAAATCCACTAGATTTGGAAAACCATTATAAATATTTGAAGTGACTTTCACTTCCTTTTAACAAAGGGAAGTTATGTGATACACTGATAAATGCTCATTAAAAAAACATATACTATAAATGAAAAACTGTTTAAAGAGCAGTCTATCTTCCAAAGCTGCCGGGGCTAGTTTGAATGTGCTTACTTTCCATCTGATGTCTCCTGTGGGTCATCACGTCCAGGGCAATGGCTTCTATGGCTTCAGTTCTGAACCTCTAGCTGTCACCCTTGTATCAGATGGTCAGCTGGGTGCTAAATCTCAAGAAGAATTTTGCTCCAAGTTTCCCTTCTTTCAAAATGTTTTCTAGCAGTAGGCAATGCCTCCCTCAAGCTGAGTTCTTCACCTCACAGTTCACGCAGAATCTCTCACCATGTTTGATAGCCACTTAAAACCTTAATTGGTGTTGTTTGGTTCCGACATTTGTTAACAACGGCAAATTACTTACAGATGGGATGGTGCCAGCAAAATTGCTCAACAAAAAAGTTTTTTTTTTTACTTTTGTGAAAGGAATAAGACAAAAGAGTAGCACAGAGCAACATAAGAGCCCGTTTCTTTTGCCAAGAATCTTGAGTAATGATTTCCTGTATCTTTTAATACTCATTGTGAAAGACCTAAGTAATGAGTTTCTTTTTCCATTTATAGAGACCAATAAACCATTCTCTCATAGATATTATGCTACCACAAGTCTCTTGAAATTATTGTGCATCTTTGACCTGTAAATGTTCTTATTTTAATTATGCTTAATAATCAGTATTGAAGAATAATCTCTTATGATTTTTTAAAAGTGTATTAAAAAGGACTCTAATGAAATACCTGGAAATCTACTAGATCTTGAAAACTTCTATAAACATTTAATATGATTTGCACTTTCTTCATTTTTTAAGTTATGAAGTGAACATACACTCATCAAAAACATTTGAAGTTCATATAGAAAATATAAACTATCCTGTGCAAATAAGGTCAACATTTTTCTAAACTTCTGACTTTTTTGTTATTTCCTAGTTGTTTTTCTAGCCAGTTTCCTACCATTCCCTCATTCCCATTCATCCTCCTGTTCTGCTACTTCCTCAACTTTTAGAGCTCTATCACTTTGCTACAGAAAGAAAGGGAAATGCTAGATACAGAAAAATGTAAACAAAGACCAACATATTTAACGCCTAAATGCTGTTTACTTTGCTAATTCTTTCTCAGTTTTTACCACCATCTTTCCTCCGGATGGCAGGATTACCCCTCTCCATTACTCTATCAACTCTAAATTATTAGAGCATTTTGTCCCATGAGAAAGTGCTATAGAAAATTGAATACTTACAAGAATGTAAGGAGGCAGGGTTTGGAGACCTGTTAGCACCCATGGAAGTGACGGCTGCCTCTTTCAAAGGGATGCATTTGAAGGGAAGGTATGAAGCCTGCCTGTTGTTAAAAAGCCTACCAAGATCTGAGTTCCACGGACTTGAAGCTTTTCCTCCCCCTACCTGCCCTCCCTATCGCCTGAATGAGGCTCCGACTTGATCAGTAGGCAACCAACATGCCACTAATTAGGAGGCATGAGGCGTAGCAGAGGATGATTAGCTCGTGATGAGCACATGCTGCCTAGAGTTGTCTTGTTACCATTATAAATAGATTAGAAATCTGGGGAGCATCTGTATTCTCCCCTCACAGAGGAGAATCTGAAATTGACAGGTTGAAATGAGAATGTGTCAACAAGAGCTTTGTAATTGACAAAGATTAACTTGATTTCTCTCACCTCATCTCTCTCCTCTTCTGCTCTTGGCACCCCACCCTCAGAATATCCCAGCTGCCAATGGAAGACACCCAGCAATACTCTAATTGAACCATAAGATTTTGGAAGGTCAGTGTAAGAAAACCATTCTGGCGTTCCAAGGACCAGGTGTGTTGTTTATGGCGACAATTATGGGCTTCCCAGGTGATTCTACCTGGAAACCAAGAAAGGCAGATTAGTGACAAGAAAAACAATTCTGTTCTGTCTCTGTGGCCTCTGCACGACCTCCTTTCTCTTCATAGCCACCATGCTTGAACACACTCTTAACGGCAGCCAGTCCTGGACCATGGGCAGCGACAACCCTGCAACTTAAAAAAAAAAAAAAATCACAACGTGGAAGTTGTAAGTTAAGTTTTATTTGGGGTAAAATGAGGATGTTAGCCTGGGAGACAGCATCTCAGATGCCTCTGAGAAACTTCTCCAAAGAGACAGGGGAAGGTTAGTACGTACATGACTTTGGCAAAGGGGAGGGCAAGCACTCAAGCACACTTTTCTTTCTTTTTTTTTTTTGCAGGGGTTTTCTGCTCGTCACAAGGATCAGTCATTACCATGAAGGATTTTAGTGCTTTTCTAGATATGAGGCAACGTGAGAATTGGGCTCACAAAATCAGCTCCTGAAAACATCTAACTATCTGAAGACCTGTTCTGCCAGGTTTTCCCAGAGCACAGACAACCTCATTTCCGCTCTCCATTCTGAACTCTTTTCAGGGGGCGTTGTAGGCCAGCAGCTGCAGCAGCACGTGATTTAATCCCTGTAGAGGTAAATGGCAAGCACCCAGGGCAAGTGCCAGTTAATAGCCGACAATCCTTTGCAAAAGAGAATATGCAAGAAAAGACCCTGTTGTGTAAGAAGAGGCTTCTAGGAGAGGCTCCAGGAGGAGAACCAGGGCTTTCTTGGTGCGGTGAAACCCCTGGAGTCCAGCAGCCTTCAGCACACGGGGCACTCTGCCACGGACATTTCAGCGGAAGTTTCTGTTCTTCATGGACTGGACCACATGCTTTCTCAGGAGCAAATCACTGGAGCTCCCTCCCACCCCACCCCCCACTTTCTCTAGTTCCTTTCCAGTGGCTGCAAACAGCACCATTCCCCAGAGACTAAGCCATAATGACAGATGGCATGTGTACCTGTCATGATCTATTTTCTTCCATCTTTGCTGACATTTTGGGAGAATCTGTCTCTTGTGCTCACTCTCTGAAAGAGCACTTCTTAAGCTGTGACCAGAGTCAAAGGCAAGAAACCATGTCTTTGGTACCTCCATTTATATAAAAGATTTTTTTTTTTTTACAGATAATCATTTTATCAGATTATTTTCAATGCATGGAGATAAACTCAATTAATGACTCTGAGAGAGGCTTCGAGGGACACCAGGACCCAGAAATGTAGATCACAAAAGCTTTGTATGAGAAGAGAATGTAAATAAAAAGCAAGTTATGTTATAAAGGTTGGAGTCAAAACCATAAACAAGCATGGCCAAATGTTTTATCTCCAGTAGAGTGTAGAGTGGCTCTCTCCAGGGCATCATTGCATTCTGCAAGTCTAAGCATGGCTCAGGACCTGAAAACCTCCAGTCTTCAGTTTTATGAGGCATTTCTGACAGTCCTGATTGGAAATGTCCATTTCTTGTCCCCACCATATAGTCCAAATAAAATTAGATCAGTTCTATTAACAGCAATAACAAAAAGCAATAAAGTAAGCAGTGACTTTAGGGATCAAGGTATGAATAGTGTATTTTAACCAAAAATCTCTTCCTTTCAGCTGGGGATGATGACATGTCAAGTAATTCTGAATTCTTTCTCTAGCAGAATGGCTCTTGGCAAGAGACTGGTCATTAACTTTTATAACTTGAGGCCAGGAAGGACAGAGGAGAAGGATCTAGCACAATACCACTAGAGCTTCTCAGATTCAATTATTTTCTGCTAAGGTCCAGTTATTTCAGGTGGGTTTACTCCAATTATTTGTTCCCTGATGGCTCAGTGGTAAAGAACCCTGCTGTCAAACAGGAGATGTAGGTTCGATCCCTGGGTCAGTAGGATCCCCTGGAGAAGGAAATGGTAACCCACTCCAGTACTCTTGCTGGAGAATCCTATGGACAGAGGAGCCTGGAGGGCTATAGTTCATGGGGTTTGTAAAGAGTCAGACATGACTTAATGCCACTGCATGAGCACTCCAATCATTCTATTTGATCACCATTCCAGCACTTTGAGGTAGATGTCATTATTGTCAATTGATAGACAGGAAACCAGACTCCCATGATGTCATTGTACCCCTCCAGGTCTGAGAAAATGTAAAAGCAGTGCTGTCAACTTTTTTTTTTTTTTTTTTTTTTTGAGATTTTGAGTCTGAACAAATTGAACACTGGCAGAGCTCTCCTGTTTTGTATACAATGTCCCATTGGTTTCTCTTCGAATGAACTGATATCTCGTATTGATAATATGGTCTGAAAACACAGAGGCAAAGAGCAATTTAACTCTGCTGCTGTAAAGTTAATGGTAAAGAAGCTAAGCTTATGCAGATACTTTGGGAGGTAATTGTTGGGCCACATCTGGTCCCCTTTGCCTGTAACATTGGACTGGACAAGAGAATTTGGCAGGATCTGGTATGTGTGTCAGGATGAGGCATTCTCACTGCTTCTGTTTGCTCTCTGGCCATCTGAACAAAGCCAAATGCTTTGAAAGGCAAGCAGCAGGGTGTGTGAAGCTGGAGCCTGGTAGCTGTCTGTTGAGCAGCCTTACTTCAGTCCAGTGAGGGAAGCAAGGACATCAGGCCTTAGGCTGCTAAACAGGTGGGTCAGCAGGGAAACGGCAAGTGGAGATGAGCCCTTGAATGATGAGCCCACCTGGGAAGTCAGATTCTAAAGCATTCTGTACATTATGAATATGGGAGCCATACTGCATACCCAAGCAGACGCTCTGCTGACTCTTGGCAAGGGCAGTTGGATCAGTACTGCGTTTGCTGAGGAGGTATGTGATGGAAAAAATACTGCCCTACAATAAGGAGGGTATGGATTATATCTTCAGCTCTGCGTTAATCTGTAGTATAGCCTTAGCGAAGTCACTTTCCTCTCTGAGTCTCAGTTTATCCCTCTACAGAAGAAGAGAGTTTCCCCTAAGCACTCCTAAGCCTCGGTCTCTTGATAACTGTGGAACTGGCAGTGTGCTGTTCACATCTGTGGAAATCAAAACTAGCCAGTGAGGCAGACCATAAGGTATTCTCCTTTTACAAATGTAGAAATCGTGGTCTAGAATAACTTGCTGACTCTCAGAGCTCTTCTAAATCCTAGCTTACTATTTGTTGCTGGGCACAATCCATCACCACCCTGACTCAGTGTGATTTGCTTTAGGTAACTGAATCAGGGAACTTGCCCAGAGTTGCAGCTGTTGCCCAGGAGAAAATGAGCAAATTTGGAAACTGTTCTCACTTCTATAGGTCAAGATGCCTTTTATCATGGTAACAGGGGCCAGGGAAGGTGATTTTTACCCCAGTGACTCTTACTCTCGCTAAGCTATTTTAGTGGTAGACAGAGCAGTGATTCTTGAACTTCAGTGCACATCAGGATCCTCAGAGAATCGGCTTATGGTGCTGATTCTGGGGCGTTGGCTCCAGAAGACTTCTGTAGGCTTACTTCTCTGGTCTAGAACTGCCTTAGAGAAGACAATTCCCATGCACAGTGAACCCTCACCACCAGTGAGCCATTCTGCATAGAATTCGCTACAAAGCCGTCTGCCTTTCTCTGTCTACCGCTGAGCAATCTGCCAGGCCCATGCTGGTGGTGGGTATGGAGGTTACATTCTTAGTATGACTTTGCTCAAATGAACCAGCTGACTCATTCCGTTTTACCACTGTATTTCATTTTCATCCTCTTTAATCTGGTGAGGGAATTTCATCAACCAGGACATAAAATTAACATGGGAAGAACTCAGATCTCATGGAAAGCCAAAGCCAATTCATTTAGGAAATTCTCCTTTGACTTAGTATAGGACTATTAGATATCCCACATTATTGGAGAAGATCAAAACCATTAAAAATCCCTTAAAGATGGGGGTCACTTTATGTTATGAACCACTGAAGTTAGACCCCCAAACACCACTTCTTTAGAGGTACCATAAATGACATTCTCAATATCTGTACTTTTTTAAAGGTGTGTATAACTAAAGAAAAGTTATAGCAAGAATAATACATAATTTTAAAATGCATTCCCAGAGCAAAAGAAAACCATCTTTGTTTTATCCTACATCTTCAAGTGAGTTCAGAAAATACACTTCCAGGATAGTCACTTATATCCAAAATATGGGATACTATTGACTAAAACTTCTGGTTTTTTGGGTTTCTAGGATCCATGGAGATTTATCACATATTTTGAATACTAAAACATTAAAACATCCAACTATAACCCTAATTCTAGGTTTTGTTTCACTCCTTACTACCTAATATGCAGGAGAGCCACTCATTCCGCCTTCCAAATTCCTCACTCAGTGTGGGAAATAGATTTGTTGCTAGTTTGATGCATCAATCAGAATAAAGAAGTTTTTAATAAGGGATATATAACTTACTTCATTCTGTATAACAGACTCTAGATCCATCCACTTATCTACAAATGACTCAATTTCATTCTTTTTATGGCTGAGTAATATTCCATCATATATACGCACCACATCTTCTCTATCCACTCATCTGCTGATGGGTATTAGGTTGCTTCCATGTCCTGGCTGTTATAAACACTGCTGCAGTGAATACGGATGCCTGTGTTCTGTGGTGACCTAGATGGGTGGGTGGGAGGGTCAAAAGGGAGGGATAGATATAGATATAGACATACATAGCTAATTTATTCTGTTGTACAACATTGTAAAGCAACTATACTCCAATTTTTTAAAAAATTAATAAATAAAAAGGATATATATCTTGTTGGTTTCCTCTCCTCTTTTCATTACTCTTGCTGAAATCTTTCAGACCTAAGGTAGAATCCCATCTCTACTACTTACTGGGAGCTGTGTCAGACTCAAAGGCCTTGGGATGATAAGACTTCTGCTCAAAAGTCCTGGCCACAAATATTTGGGATGGGAAACTTGGAACCTGATTCAAATGGGCCATCTAGTGAAAGCTCCCCATGGGGTCACAGGAAATGAACAGGTAGACTAAATTGAACTATTGTTCTCAATTCTTCTCACCCTCCCTAGATTGGAATTATATATCCACACCTTTTGTCATGTAATTCAGTAATGCCTCGCACCAGTGTCTATTTCCCTAGCCCCTTAATATTGAACATGGCTGTATGGTTTTCCTTAATTAATGGAAAGTCGGTGACAGTAACAGAAGGGCCATTTTGAGCCAGAGCCTTAGAGGATAGTGTATGCTGCTGGTCTCACTTGGAATTCTGTGATCTACATGAAAACAACATCCTGGGGGCTGCTGGTCTCAGAATGACAAGCAGAGTTGAACCAACTAAAGGGTGCATTCAGGAGAGCCTGGTCAACCCCAAGTGAGCTCAGCCAAATGACAGCCAACCTGAAGACTCACAAGCAAAGTATCAATATCTGTTCTTATATACTTGTCAGATCCTTTTACCCATGGAGAATTATTGCAGCAATAGTTGAATGATACAATAGATCAAGACAACTGCCCAAAGAGAGAACTCTCAGCCAGGTATATAGCTTTGATGTACAAAAATACATTTATTTTCAACAATTTCAAAACCACTGTCTTTTTTTTTTTTTACAGTAGAAATATTCAAATGGAACAATAAAACCAAGTACAGTATATGTACATATACTGTATATATAGATATGACTCATGCATTTGTATTCCAGTGTTTAGGACAAGTATTGCAATTGTCTGCCCCATTTAACCCTTGAAATGAAAAAGCAGGATCTTTAGAAATAGTCCTAATTCTATGCTGTAGCCAGTCCAGTTTCTCAAGGTCACATTCTCTCAATGTCTCACAGAGAAGGATGTGAACAATATCCCACAAAAATGGACAGGTACAAAATTTAGCCTCTCCTCTCATATATATATATACAGTATACCTTTCTTTAAGACAAGTGTGCTCAAGCCGAGTCCAAAATAAAACAATGCTACAGCATGGTTTCAAGCAACCCTCCTAAAAAGAATTGACATGTGAAATGTGTGAAGGGGCTGGGGTGCGGGGAGAACACTGGCTTTGAAAGTTACTCGCCCCAGATGCAAGAACTATCTTAAGAGAACTGAAGGCAGACATTTGACTTTAAGGAAGTTGTGTACATCTGACAAGCAAGTAGCACAGCTTTGCTAAAATCAACTTTGACTAAGATCATTAAAGGCTAGACCCCTATTTAGCCTGCAGGGTTTGCACGGCCCCATGATCCACTAGTGCTGGCTCCCTTCCCACCTCTAACTTCTCCCAGGCTGAGGCACACACTGGACTTAACCTAGCGCCCAAGGGACTTTTCTGAGTTACGAATAGCCAGAGAATTCCCTGTAAGCATTATACATTCCATGGAATCCAACCAGAAAACAGGACGCCATTTTTTTTTTAGATCCATTGCCTGGCTTCTTTAGAGAAAACCTCAGACTGATAACTATCCTCAACCTCATTCTTCTGGAGGGGAAGCCTCGTTTGCCCATCTGGGTTTCAGTTTGAAGTCTCTAGTGGACTTCATCTTGCAACTTCTTCCACATCACTAATGGGACCAAAAACTCACATGTTCTATGATGTCACTCTTGTCCGCCCTTTACCAGTTGTTTGCTTCAAAGAAGTACTCCCCCTCCCACTTTATATATAGAAATAGAAACCAGTGATGGCAGGGACGCAGAGATGCAAGAGTTAAGTGCGACAGACAGCTGGGGAGCATCCAGAACCCAACACATCAAGCAGGCCTGGGGGTGGGTCAGCTCCGAAGCTGAGTGCATAAGCCAACAGACGCATCTTTCTTTTTTCAGTTTTCTTTTTTACTAAACATTAAATTATTTCTTAGGAAATAAAAAGCTATTTACATTTTAATTATGTACAATAAGCCATCTGCAGCCTCGCAATGGACATGCATGAGGCAGGGTCTCTTCTGACAGGTGTGTACTTTCTGCAGCCACACTCACTCCCCACCAACCTACCTCCTGCAGATCTAACTGGGAAATGGTTTCTGTTTTAGGTGGGTGTGCTGGGAGGGAGGAGCTGGGTACTGGTGGTTTGGTGTTGTACAGGGCAGGGAGAGGATGGGAGGTTAGTGGAAAACCAACCCAACTTAAAAAATGAAAAGACAGACCACAGGGGAAACAAGATTTCTTGCACTATAAATGGCAGAATGAAGTAAGAAAGCCATGGGAAGACACATCCTTTGCCCTTAGCACAAAAAGAGCCATTTATTGTTCGTGGCTCATAATCAGCTAAGTATGCTTTGCCTCCCAAAGCTAAGCATCTGCCTGCTATTCATGGGGCCCTTGGTAAACAATAGGTAAAAAAGACATTTTCATTTTTCCATAATAAGAGTAATAGGAATCATCAAAAATAAAAAGTCAGAAAGATGGTTGACCACGCGGCTTGTTGGTATTAAACACTAGTGCAGTTGGGGATCTCCTTTGTGCTTTCACTGTTTGCAATGGTGGCGATTCCTCCTGCAGGGGAGAGAAGACAAAGGAAGGTAAGGATGTGCATGTCACAGGAGGATGGATCTTTGCTTTGAACATGAAGTCACTCAGTTGTGTCAGACTCTTTGCGACCCCATGGACTGTAGCCTACCAGGCTCCTCCGTCCATGGGATTTTCCAGGCAATAGTACTGGAGTGGATTGCCATTTCCTTCTGCAAGGGACTTCCCAACCCAGGGATTGAACCCAGGTCTCCCGCATCGTAGACAGACGCTTTACGGTCTGAGCCACCAGGGAAGTCCAATACCAAGCCACCTTGCTGTGTGTTTATCAAACAGGGCAGCTGGGTGGTCTGTCCTCTCAGTTCACTGCCTTCTCTAATCTGTGTTTAATGTTTGCCCTCTCCCATGCCAGCATACAAGGTAGCATCGATACCTTGCCATCTTATACTCTTGTGATTCAGCAATAATAGGCAATAGGAATTGAACACTTATTATGTGGCAGGCACTATGCTAATGACATATGCCACTTTATGATCACAACAATCTTGCAAGGCAGGTAATGTTATTCCCATTTCACAGATGAGGAATATGAAGCAGAGAGACCACAGAACTAGCAGATTGACAGAGCAAGAAAATGAATCCAGGGCTCTCTGATGGCAGACTCCCTATTTGTGTGGTTATTAGGATGCATAATGTTTTTGCCTTAAAGGAAAAAAAGAAAAGTCCAATAGTAATGGATAGTTGGCCTCAGCCCTCTCCCACTCAGACTTCAGCACTTTGGATCTTGATCGACTTTTAAGAGAAAAAGTTCTGCCAATTTCATGTGGTCAGAGGAGGCAGACACTTTAAAACCTGATTATGTCAGATTTTATGTCACTGAGGAAACTGTTTGTTTTCTCCACCCTCCAGACTAGCTCTCCCTGAAGGACAGGCCACATGGGCTGGCTGACTCAGTGTCTGGAAGACAGAGGAAGCAGGAGCTTGAGGATTCCAGCACACATACCTATGACCCGGGTGTCCAGCTCTTTGTCCAGCAGTTCCTCGGGCTCGGTGAAGTCACTGAGTGTGATTTTGGGGGCGTTTTCACTTTGGCTCACTGACCCAATCATCTCCTGCTCCTTGTCATGTTGGACTTGAGCATAGATGTTAATCCAGGGTATTTTCCTACATGGGACAGGAGCAAAATCAGATTATAATCACAGGGCATGCCACACTGAGGCAGTTGGAAATCCTGGGTGATAACGGGGAGGAGGGAAGCTACAGGATCAAAGTCAGGGAAAGGGGCTGGCCACCCAGATACTGTCTTCACGAGGTCAAAGAACACAAGGAGGGACCCAGATGCCCAGGTGAGTTGTAAACCACAGAACTCCCCAAGGAATTCACCTTTTTCTGGGGCAAACCCAGCAAGTGTAAAGAGAAGGGCGATACTATTGACCAGCTGTGCATTAAAACCCTTAAAATATTTACCATTTATTACATTTATAAAGGAGCTGAACTTTGAGACTATGAGGTGACATCATAGTGAAAAGACAGCTTTTTCTAAGTTTACATCCACTTAATTAACTCACATTGGTTTCCTTTATAAATAGGAGAGGAGATAAAAGACTTATAGCCACTGTTACCATTTTCAGAACACCATCCATGGATCAAGTATTGTAAATACTTCCATAGTCAGTTTCCTCATCTGTTCAATAGGAATAACAATAGCTTTCTCTTAGGATTGCGGAGAGGATTAAGTTAAGGATTGCTCTTCTCTGTTCAGCTGCTAAGTCATGTCCAACTCTTTGCAACCCTATGGACTGCAGCACGCCAGGGTTCCCTGTCCTTCCCTATCTCCCAGAGTTCGCTCAAACTCATGTCCATTGAGTCAGTGATGCTATCTAAGGTAAGGATTAAGAGAAGTAACTCCCTTCAAAGACACCAAAGTAGTAGGTTTGTAAACAAGGCAGAGAGACTCGAGTTTGAAGAAGCAGGCAGCTTAAGACTGAAATCTTATAGGAGTACTTATCTCCTGACTCATCTCTGTTATTTCCTGACCCACTGTGCACCAACTTCTGTAGCCTCCTTTGATTTCTTCTAATCCCACACTCCTTAAACTTCAATGTGCTTATGCCTCATGAGGTTCCTGTTTAAATACATTTGTTGCTCTAGAGGTCTGAACGGGATGGGTTGAAATTCTCCATTTCTGCCCAGTTCCCAGCTGGTGCTGATACCGCTAGTCTGAAACCCAATCTTTGAGTTTCAAGATTCTAATACATCTTGAAATACATCTTGAATACATCTTAAATACATTTCATCCCCACCTTGGGGGCCTTGAATAAACTGTCCCCTCTGTAACACACCTTCTTCTTTTTTTGTGATAGTGTCTTTCTTGCCCGTCAGAATTTGGCTTATAGGCCACTCTGAGAGGACTCTCCTGACCACCCAAACTCTCCCACCATAAATGTGTAATAACAGGATGATGTCTGTGAAAGAAATGAATATGCTGTTGGTTTAGGGTGATGGAATAGGCCATGTGTGTGGACTTGTTTTCTGTCTTTCTCTCCCATTAAAGCCCCATGTCTGCAAGGTCAACATTTTCCATTTTCAATGCTATACATTTAACATAGTGCTTGGGATGTGGTTTATATTCAGTATTTGTTGAATAAATAGATAAATGGCCTCAAAGCTAATGCTCTATTTTCATTTATTATGCCCTCAAACAAAAAGACCACACCTCTATCTTAGAATTTTACAAGTGGAAGAGCCCTGTCTTACCTCATTAAATGGTGGGGAAATTGGCCTGAAGTTCAGACATTTTCATGAAGTTAATTACTGGCGTAGATGTTATTAAAACTCAAGTTATATGACACCCATTCCAATACAGAACTTTCTGTGAAAGTGTGAAGCAGAATCACTCTGTTGCTCTAGTGCCAACCAGCTGTATTTTTAAGCATCTACATTCCCTTCCCTGCTTCAACCCCACAACAAGGTAGAATGTGGGCATTTAACAGGTCTTCTGTAGCTAATTTGGAAAGCCTTCAAAATATGTTTGAAACAAGGACAGTTTCTACCTTTCATTGACATCCAATTCTCATGTTTTTAATGGCTGCTTTCCATACATTAAGGGAGGTGTCCCTTGACTCCTACTGGTTTAAACTAGCTTAATATAATTTACAAGAACCTTAAATGAATAGATTATGTGTGAGGCAGCAAACCACAGGCTCTCCTAATGTGAGTGATTAAAATTTCATGCTAGCCCTTACGTTCTTCTTATCTAAATAGAAAGGCAGCCTAATGACTTATATTTCTTCTAATCATAAAAGTACATATTACTTATGAATGTTGGGATCAACTGTAATATTTATTAGGTGCTGGGGAAGTCAAATCACTCCTGATCACACAAGTCTGAGTACTTCAGAGCTTCAGCCAGAGATCACTGTCTCCCCTTTCCTGCTTTTTTAATGATTGATACCTGTGAGAATTTGGATATACTTGCCCTTATAAAGATTGCTCACCTTATTTGCCTCTCTGAAAACACACTTTTTTTCAATATTTTTAATAGATGGTTGGAAGAGAATGAATTTTATGTCCAATTGGCAGCATTTAATTTTTTTTTTCAAATTGCTGTTCATTTTTTAACACATCCACCTGTAAGACTTTTGAGACTATAAGTCAAGACTAAACCCCACTTTGCAGAAAACAAAGATGGGAAATGAAGTTTAGAGGCATGTCCTGAGCTATACATTCATATAAGTTTTAATAAGAGGATCTTAATAAGAGCAGTAAGATAGATCAATCCAAATCGTCTATATAAATTTCAGCTTTTATTTGTTTGTTCCAACTATGATTAAGTGTTAGAAGCTTGTGAGAAGAATTTAGAAGAAGCAGAGTCAGCTTCACACTATCATGAAAGCCTTACTGGAAAAAAAAGACTAGAAAATACAACAACACAAAAGTTTTCTTGTACATTAAGAAAAAAACAAATCTACAGTCTAGAAAGAAGGTGTCATTAGGCAGAATTTTCAGAAAATAAAAGCTGTCACAAAATGATTTTTTATTATATTGCCTAAAATATCACAAAATAGCAGTCACTATCCAAGAATAAGATCAAATATAGTCCCTTAACAGAGGAAGGAGAAGAGTTACTATGATCTCCAGGATTCCTTTAAATAATTCGATTCCCTTTTATTAAGTGACCACTTAGGATGCTGAGTTTGTAGACAATGCCTGGCACCGAGCAGGCACTCAATAAATGTTTGCTGAATGAATTATTGGCTTAATGAATTAATGTTGGAGATGGCAGAGAGAAAGTTTGGGGTCTGAAAACAGAGCCTGGTGAGTGATCTAGAAACAGAAGGAGAATGACACTTGCCCTAGCCTATGCTGTCCAAGTGTTTGCTAGTCAGCTATAGCTATTTAACTTTAAATTAATTAAAGTTAAATAAAACTGAAAATTCAGTTTTTCACCATACCAGTGGCTACTGTATTGGGCAACAGAGATCATGAAGAATTTTCATCATTGCAGAAAGTTCTACTGGACAGAAATGAAAGACGCAAAGGAGACTCTGGGAACCATGGATAAGAACCTGACCTTTACTTGCTGGCAGGCCAGGTATCCTCATATAGCCATCACTGGAGTTCCAAGTAGGTAGTGAGAGGGAAAGGAGAACAAAGAAAGAAAGGGAAATCCAACAGGACCTCAGCCAACAGGCTTCGGTACTGGAAGAAAAGCTTCCAGAAGAAGTGACTAGAAAAGAAAAGTTAACTGATGATTGGTTACTCTTAACTGACTCATATTGTTTATCGATTTTAACTAGTATTTGTTTCCTGTATCCTAATTCACTGTCAGGGACATGGAAAGGGTTGGCTGGTATTTAATTATTCTACAGAGGTAGAATAATTCAGAAATGCTATTACCTGGCATAGATTCAAGTATTAAAGTCTGCACATTAAGAGATAGCTACATTAATAAGTTGGCTGTCTGGTGGCTCAGACGGTAAAGTGTCTGCCTATAATGTGGGAGACCCGGGTTTGATTCCTGGGTCGGGAAGATCCTCTGGAGAAGGAAATGGCAACCCACTCCAGTAGTCTTGCCTGGAAAATCCCATGGATGGAGGAGCCTGGTAGGCTACAGTCCATGGGGTCGCAAAGAGTTGGACACGACTGAGCCACCTCACTTCACTCACAAGAAGAGAAGAGAAAGAAAAGAGAAACAATAGAAGAGAAAGTTTTCTTAAGTCGCAGGATACTTCTGCCTTAATTTAGAGACACCTGACACAAATACCTCTTTGCAGGACTTCTACTGGGCCCTGTTCTCAGCAAACGTGGAGCTCTAGGAGCCAGAAGGTGATAAATTTGATTTAGCTGATCTTCAAGCCTCAGCAACCACCATGCGTCCCCCAAACCAAATCCTTGAATGAATGAAGCTGTGCTTTGTATGTAACTGAAGTATCTCCATAAATGGGTATTGCTCTGACCAGGCCCTCTCTATTAATATATTGAATCTTTGCTAATTGGATATGAAGGATTTTCCCTTCTTCAAATGGAACATGGTAGGTGTGTTGACACATCATGATCCAAGAGGGCATGAACTCAAGCTTTAGTCTATATACTGAGAAGGACGGTAAACCCCACTTTGTCCTTTCCGTGGAGAGTGTTGAAGGATTCCTACTGTTTGGCCAGTGCTTAGATGTACACTGAGTAAAGCTTTTTCTTTTTTTCTTTTTTTAAGCCTGAGAAATCCACTAGCGGGAAGCTGACAGGGGCTGGGGGAAGGGAAGGTAGAATGAAGCATGTTTACCACGGATCTCTTCCAAAGTCTAAAAGCATTACCTTCGGAGTTTAGAAAAATTCCAAAGCTATAGTTTCAAAATTCATCTGACAATAAATAATGATACTTTTACTTTACACAGATTTCCTATGATGCACCTTTCTATGCCACTGATACATATGAACCTACTATGTGCCAATTTTTGATGTAGAGTCACCTTCTGGAGGCATGCTGTTATTCAAAATAGCTTAGCTAGCTTTCATGATTTTTTTTTAAATCCTGAAATTATGAAATTTTTCATGAAAAATCATGAAACCTAGAAAATATTATGTACTAGATACAGATAGTTTTGCCTTGAAAACATGTAGCAAACCTATAAAGTATTATTGCTTTTCCATTTTACACACGAGGAAATGAAGGCTTAGTTAGAGAGGCAGATTCAACTGCCTAAGGCTGCAAGCACTAAAATAAAACTAAATCTGTCTGATTTTGAGTTCATGCTCTTACCAGTATATGCTTTGTAGATGCATTACATTATGTAAATAAAGGTACAGAATTATTGATTTCAATTTCATGTTTTTAATGAGCATCCTATTATATTACCCCTCTTCTGGTCTTCAAAAATAAATTTCGAATACATGTGGGGTTTGGTTTTTCTGATCTATTTACCTTTAGAAATAGGGAAAATAGGGAGGAGGATTAAAAAAATATATACTTCTGCATGCAAATTTATACAGAGATACTGGATAATAACCACTATACAAGTACGTATGTGTATGTGTATAACCAGATTTCAGCTATATTTTCTCTATTTAACATCTGAAGTGAGGCAGTAGTAAAGAATCCACCTGCCAATGCAGGAGGTCCAAGAAACATGGGTTCGATCTCTGGGCCAGGAAGATGCCCTGGAGTATGGATGGAGGTTCATGACATTTTACAGAAGACGGGGAGCAAGACCATCCCCAAAAAAAGTAATGCAAAAAGTGAAATGGCTGTCTGAGGAGGCCTTATAAACAGCTGTGAAAAGAAGAGAGGCAAAAAGCAAAGCAGAAAAGGAAAGATATACAAATTGAATGCAGAGTTCCAAAGAATATCAAGGAGAGATAAGAAAGCCTTCCTCAGTGATCAGTGTAAAGAAACAGAAGAAAACAATAGAATGGGAAAGACTAGAGATCTCTTCAAGAAAGTTAGAGATACCAAGGGAACATTTCATGCAAAGATGGGCTCGATAAAGGACAGAAATGGTATGGACCTAACAGAAGCATAAGATATTAAGAAGAGGTGGCAAGAATACACAGAAGAACTGTACAAAAAATATCTTCATGACCCAGATAATCCCCATGGTGTGATCCCTCACCTAGAGCCAGACATCCTGGAGTGTGAAGTCAAGTGGGCCTTAGAAAGCATCATTACGAACAAAGCTAGTGGAGATGATGTAATTCCAGCAGAACTATTTCAAATCCTAAAAGATGATGCTGTGCAAGTGCTGCACTCAATATGCCAGCAAACTTGGAAAACTCAGCAGTGGCCACAGGCCTGGAAAAGTCAATTTTTATTCCAATCCCTAAGAAAGGCAATGCCAAAGAATGTTCAAACTACCCCACAATTGCATTCATCTCACACACTAGTAAAGTAATGCTCAAAATTCTCCAAGCCACGCTTCAACAATACATGAACCGTGAACTTCCAGATGTTCAAGCTGGATTTAGAAAAGGCAGAGGAACCAGAGATCAAATTGCTAACATCTGTTGGATCATCAAAAAAGCAAGAGAATTCCAGAAAAACATCTATATTTGCTTTATTGACCACATCAAAGCCTTGACTGTGTGTATCACAATTAACTGTGGAAAATTCTTCAAGAGATGGGGATACCAGACCACCTGACCTGCCTCTTAAGAAATCTGTATGCAGATCAGGAAGCAACAGTTATGACCAATCTGCTAAGTCACTTCAGTTGTGTCCAACTCTGTGTGACCCCATAGATGGCAACCCACAAGGCTCCCCCGTCCCTGGGATTCTCCAGGCAAGAATACTGGAGTGGGTTGCCATTTCCTTCCCCTATGCATGAAAGTGAAAAGTGAAAGTGGAGTCACTTAGTTGTGTCTGACTCTTAGTGATCCCATGGACTGCAGCCTTCTAGGCTCCTCCGTCCATGGGATTTTCCAGGCAAGAGTACTGGAATGGAGTGCCATTGCCTTCTCCATGACCAACCTAGACAGCATATCAAAAGGCAGAGATATTACTTTACCAGCAAAGGTCCATCTAGTCAAGGCTATGGTTTTTCCAGTAGTCATATATGGATGTGAGAGTTGGACTATAAAGACAGCTGAGTGCTGAAGAAATTATGCTTTTGAACTGTGGTGTTGGAGAAGACTCTTGAGAGTCCCTTGGGCTGCAAGGAGATCCAACCAGTCCACCCTAAAGGAAATCAGTCCTAAATATTCATTGGAAGGACTGATGCTGAAGCTGAAACTCAATACTTTGGCCACCTGATATGAAGAGCTGACTCAATTGAAAAGACCCTGATGCTGGGAAAGATTGAGGGCAGGAGGAGAAGGGGATGACAGAGGATGAGATGGTTGGATGGCATCACTGACTCAATGGACATGAGTTTGAGTAAGCTTCAGGAGTTGGTGATGGACAGGGAGGCCTGTCCTGTTGCAGTCCATGGGGTCGCAGAGAGTTGGACACGACTGAGTGACTGAACTCAACTGAACTGAGAAAACACAACCCACTCCAATATTCTTGCCTGGAAAATTCCATGGATAGAGGAGCCTGTCAGGTTACAGTCCTTGGGTTGGCAAAGAGTCCGATACGACTGAGCACACACACAAGCGTTTCTCTACTTAGTCACCTTAGACGAGTGGTAAGCTATAGAAAAAGGTCTCCTAAATATTTGAGACCCTACTATAGAAACTTAAATGAGGTCTGAAAACCCCTCAACTTCTCTTCAAGAAAAGAAACTGACTTCATAGGCTACCCCTCATTTTCCTAGTGTTGTGTTAGTCACTCAGTCATGTCCGACTGTTTGTGATCCCACGAACAATGCCTGCAAGGCTCCTCTGTCCATGGAATTCTCCAGGCAAAAATACTGAAGTGGGTTGCCATTCCCTTCTCCAAGGTATCTTTCCAACCCAGGGATCAAATCCAGGCCTTCCCTATTGCAGGCAGATTCTTTACCATCTAAGCCACTTCATTTTCCCAGTTCAACATAATTATAAACTGGAGAGATTCATATTAAGTCCATTTACTCTCTGACCCTAAAACATTTCCTGTTCTTTCCCAAGGCCAAATACAGCTTCAGGGAAGGTTCGTATCACATATTTGGGATGAGTTTAGCAATGTAAGTTACAAGAAGGATCAGCCCCCAGGAACCTAGCCCCATGCCTAAAATTGAGTGACAGCAGCACATACCTTTTAAACTTGTAGATCAAAAACACAGCTAGGCCGACAAACACTACTGACAAGAGCATAAGCACGGCTGAGCTGCTGTGCCCAGCACTAGAGTCCACCAGCGGAGCTAGGAGGAAAGAACAGACTTGCTCATTCGGAAGCTATTGGCTGGGGGTAGTCTCCACTGCAGAATGAGACCAGCTGGTCTCCAGCCTTATGTGCAGCCTCCCATTGCCCTGCATGCTGTCTGGGCAGAGGAAGCTTGGCTTCAGTGAGGATGGTACCCTGATCACAGCTTCTTAGGGAAAGTAAACTCCTCGCTCTGCCTGGGGAAACCTGCTGTTCCTGCTGTAAATTGTGCTCACCTAAGGGGAGCGGGAATAGGGTATGAATGCTCCTTTTCTTAGACACCTGAGTGCTTGTCAATGTGATTATAGGTAATAGAGTGTCTCCATTTCTTCCTCTAGTCAATTCTGGTAAAACATGGCTGGATGGGCACATGTGGAACCTCTATATCTGAAAAGCTTTCATTAATTAGAAACAGTTAGCAAATAGGCTTTTCCAGAGAGCCAAAGGTGGGTGTCCAATGGGACATGCCTTTTGAGAATTTCTTTCATAAAGCAACCACCCAGAGCTAGTCCCTCTTTTCACTTAGATTTAAACATTATAAATTGAAGGGAGTTTTACAGTTATTTGATCTGGTCTCCCAATCAAGATTCATTGAATCAGATAACTGTAGAAATTAAGGGAGATTGAGAACTAAACTGTTATACATAAGAAACATAATAAAGTCAAGGCCCCCAAAATTGTAGCTTTTCTTGAAGTTCATCCAGGAATTCAATAGCAAAGCCACTTCTAAAGATGTCTTCTTGCCACTCTAACAGGAGGCCTCAAGAAAGATGTAATTAATCTTTCCTTGCCATCACTACACAAAGCCATTTATGAGCATTTATCGGAAGGTGTTTGGTAGCCATCTCCTCCGTTTTATCTCTAGGATATCAGCTCACCATACCCATCTCCCCACCCCATATGCCTTCAGGCACTTACCTAAGGTCAGCTGTGTGACATACACAATGACTTGAACCCCTGGCTTCAGCTCAAACTGGACCAAGTTTTGGTTTAGAGCATTAAACAGAGTCTCTACAATCTGGAGGAAAAAGAGAGAGAGAAGCTGCATGGGAAGTAATGTCATGTGATGTGCCCCTCATGGAGAAAGAAACCAGGTTTCAGGCAAAAAACATAACCTATTCAATAAGAGGGCAGCATATTGGAACATTTTTATCCATTTGGTTCTCCCAGCCCCTAGAGCCCTGTGAAGCCAAGGACAAGTTGGTATTCTTTGCTATTACTGGAAAGGAGAGTGAGACAGAGGTGTGTCCACAGTCACCTAGGGAATTTGAGTTGACAACAGACATGGATGCTTTATTCAACTCCCAGCTCAGTGTCTTTTCATCCAAGCCTGTAAACTTTCCATAGAGAGACGTGTCATGGGTCCCAATGAAAGAAAGTCAACCCACTGTTAGTTCTTTAATGTGAACAAGCAACACACACAGGACAGAGGCCCCTGCCAGGATTAAAGCAGGCATGTAACGCCACAGCCCACTCCTCTGCTGTTTCTCTTTTAGAGACAATGGGAGGCAAACATCAAAGCAGAAGCTGCCTCCTTTTTATGGGATAATTTTTCCTCTTTACTTTTCCCCAGCAAACCTCAGAACACATAACATCAATTTAATCACTGTGTAATTCCCACATGAAAGCTGAGGCAGACTGAGGCTGTTGTCCCAACTCTTATCTCGCTGTCCGTGCCTTAATATCACAGCTGCTATTCATCACCGTAATTACCTACTTATCTAAATGGATGGATAGTGTAGCTTCCAAATATAGTTCACACATGCCACTTGCTATTTCAGAATAAAGAGGTCTTGTAAAAGGGATGTATGCATTGAGAAGCCGAATTTATATCTGGCCGATTTCAATATGCAGCCCTGTAATGCAAGGATCCACTTCATTTGCAGAGAAACTGACCACGATGGCACCATCTGTGCAGCCCCTGGTGGACTGTGCCCAGCGTGGGATGGGGTGACAGCTAGGTGAGCGGCAGAGGGACTTGGAAGATGTCTGTACATTGATTAATTTGAAAGGGAGCAAATGTGTTTGCTTCCTGCTGGTTTTTAGCAGCTTCTTTCTCACTTATTTCTATTTCTAACTCATCACAGGAAGGCATGGGAAGGTAAAGCAAAGCCCAGTCAAGTAAGACCCCAGCAAGAGCATGGAGAGAAAGAGGGAGATATGGGGCCACAGCCACCTCCACTTCTAGGCAGATATGCAGATCATAAGAGCTAGAAGCCATTTGATAAAGACAGTAAATCATGATCCCTTTGGGGAACGCTGCTTCCTTAGTCAAAGCAAGATGAGGCAATCCATCTCTCTCCAAAGACATACGTTTAAAAGCAGTTCATTTTCTTCCTAGACGCAGAACTTCTGTTGACCAGGATCTTTCAAGACAGGAAGCACATTTTTGAGAAATAGACAGGGAAACTCAAATTCTTCTCTTGATCCCCCACCCGACCCCCATCTCTTTTCGCCAGGACAACTCATTAGCTGAGAGACATGAGCAAGTTGCAAGAATGGCAACTGTTGGAATGAATGATTTCAGGAGTGCTTTACTTTCCTGTGTGGCTAAATGCTCCAGTGTCTGTGCATTTGTGTTTATTCTGGGTAAAGCTGATTGCTCTCCAAAGCCCTGGTGCCAGACAATGAGTGACAGGTTGGTGAACAAATAGGAAAGGGTTCAATCTACCTTTTGGGCTAGAAATACTTTGTGTTCCCTTAGAGGGTAGTACAGGAGAGTGTCCTAGCCAAGTTTTCTTTCACTTACTTGTTCCAGGTCCCCTTCATTGCCTTTCCTCCTCTCCGTCAGGTTCTTGGGGGAAGGATGAAGAGCTCTGCAGAAGTGGGGAGGCCAGGGAACACAGCAACTAGGATCTGGTCTTCCGGAACACTGGTTACCTGCAAAGATGTTTTGACTGAAGAGCGGGGTCCTGAAGGATCCAACCTTCTCCAAGTCAATAACAAGGATATTGACTATGCATTTTTAATACAGCATTTAAGGCACAGTTTCCAATATACATTCAGGCTTTCCTTTTGCTTTCCCTAGAACTGCTAAGCAGAGAATTAGTTTCTCTACCTCCTCTGCTCTTACATACATCTTTCATGAAACTAAAATACTACTATGAATGATCTGCAAAATATTGTTTGCTGGGAACATTGGCAAAAGCTCCTCCCATATTTTTCATTTTTCTACACCAAGAAGACTAGAGCTTCTGGCTAAAACATAAACAGACTGGCTGCAAATGAAGAATAAGAAGTTATAAACAAACACGGGAAAATGCAAATTAAAAAAAAGAGCAAAGCAGTTCTTGTTTTCACTTACTAAAGCAGGATTTTTATTAAGTAAATAGCTAAGACTGGCGCAGCTTCAATTAAGAGGTTTCCTCAACTGTTGCTGGCAGCACTAACAATTGATACATGTTGCCAATTTATTTTTCAAAAGGCTTACTGTAAAGTCACAAACATATTCAGACCCTTCATTCAGAAACTGTAACTTGGAGTGTTTGTCCTAAAGAAATAATCTAAAATATAGGAAAGGCCATTCGGAGGAAGAAACACTCATGACATTACTTACAGTATCAAATAAATGGGAAAATATTAAATATTCAAAAAAATTAAGTAAATAATGGTTATGCTACCATAAAGATGATAATTAGCACAGTGAGACAACATGGAAAGACGGTTAATGAGAGCTGTATTCTGAGCTAGTTCTTTACAATTCCTTGGCTACAACTCTAAAAAATGAAAATGTATACACATGACAAATAAAACAAGACACTAAAAGTTGAGTTAAGATGTTAAATTTTAAATGAATTTTTCTATTCCTGAGGGTTTAGTAAAAGGATTACATTGCTTTTTGATAAAAACTAAATGTAAGCTTCCATCTGAAGGTAAAATCCTCAGGAAAATAAAACTCTGAATTCTTCCCTGTAAAGAGTAGTCCTATTCTTTCCTATGTGTCTCCTGAAAGTCTTATATCCAGAGCTAATCTTTTGTCAATTCCAATATGATATACACATATATAAATACAGTTTTTGATTTGGCAGAAATTCCCATCTCCTCCTAGAAGTCTCCCCTGACTATCTCACCTCCAAAGACCTGTTCCAAGTCAGCCTCTTGCTCCTAGCACTTCAGATTTCCAGGAAAGGAATTTAGATCATGCCCACAGTAAGGTATGCCTATCTGCTACAGTCTTTTCTCTAATCAGGTCTTATTGTATGTCTGCTCAGATACTCGGGGGGTGGGCAGGGGAGGGATGGTCTCTATGGCTACCTCACTGTTCCAAATGATGCCTGACAGTGAGGAAAGAATAAATGGACACTGGACTGAATATGAGCAGAGGGGCTGTCTCCCATTAGCTCAGCTCCGATTCGTATTTGGAACTAGAGACTGGTGTTAACTCTCAGGGATGTGATGAAGGAAAGAGAAAGTGCCAACCTACAGAGGACTCGTGAGTGGCAGTCAGAAGCCTGGAAAGCCCCCCAAAGTGGAGAGGCATCTCCAGGGAGTTCAAGGAGTTTTTGCCAGATGCCTCAGTTCCCTGCTGCGAGGCAAGATGGATTTATTCTAACTAGGCAGGGGAAGTAATTCTCAGAGAACAGACTGAGGTCAGATAATCACCCAATGGAGAAAATGGGATAAACCCAGGAGTGTCCTGGCAGGTGTGACCCCGTGTCCCAGGAAAGAGTGGTTGCAGGGTGTATCACTCAGGGAATGTGGAAGGACCTAACTCCAATCATGCAAATCCAGCACAATCCTAGATGTCTCATAGTCAAAGGCATACAAGATCAGTTTCATTTTCATCCCTTTCTTCGAACAAGTTTTTGGAAACACATATGAAGTATGGTTCTTATAGACAGCTCCTTACAGGAATGCTCTTATATTATTATCTTTTATCTATTTTTCCTCTCTGCCAGTTTCTTTTCTGTGTCCTTCCCTGGATCTTTCTCCTTTACCTTGGAGAGCATCAACATCCATCTCTGCCCTGCCCCCTCTCCCTAGTCAGGGTGGCTGGGGGTGGGGGCAGACTTAAAGACCTCCATGGCCTCACTTCCAGCCTCACTACCTCCTACAGAAACCTCACTTGATCTCCAATCATATCTTTAACTCTCTTGGTTATCTTTACCCAGTTGTTTCTCAGATACTCCAAACTCATATAAGAGACCAAATCATCATTGCTCCCCAAGTATGTTTCTCCTATACAGTTGCCATCTTGATCAATGGCAAGGAAAATCCTCTCCTTCCTACTCTTATAATCAGAAAGCTTCTCCTTCCTTCTCATTCACACTACATTTTATTAGTCACCAGTTCTATTTCTCAGCAGGTTAAGTTAGCCTTTGGATCTTTCCTTTTCAGGATTTTATTATTACATGTGGTTTAGACAAGCGCAGTAGTCTTTTAACAGGTCATCTCCGGTGAAATCATCCCCTACCCTATTCATTTCCCACCTCTAGAGACCATCCTCTGTATTACCACAAGATTGGGTGTCTGAAATATAAAGCCACTAATCCCATCACGATAAAACCTGAGACTGTGAGCCATGTGGCTGAACAGTTCTCCTAAGTTCCCTTATCCTACTGCTCTCCACCCAGGCACCACTTCCCAATAAAATCTCTTGCTTTGTTAGCAAAATAAATAAATAAAGGTTTTTTAACCTAAATAATAAAGAAAGAACACATTTCACACTTCTGAGAACCTACAGGATGTATGTCAAAACCCCTTATAGTTGCTCAGACCTTTCACAAAATGATCAATCCATCCCAGCATAACATCAGTCACACCTGCCCTTATAACTTATAGACTGGCTAAAATAAACTGCCACTTATCAAATATGCTGTACTTACCATAGACCATGGCTTTGCACATGCTTTCATTGTACCTGAGAGACATCATCCTCTCTCGGTTAACTACTGTTTATCCTTTAAAACAGAGTTCAAGGATTCCCTCCAAAGACTATTCTACTAGTTCACAAGTATTTACTGAATCATGAATATGTGTCAAGCCTGAACTTTTCTGGATAGTGAATTGCACTTTTCTCCATGCTCCTTTGAAATGCTGGCCATGTCTCTCTCATAGACCTAGTTGCACATTAGACTTAAATTTGAATTGACCATGTTTTATCCATCATTATACTCTAATGCCTAGGTCTGAGCAAATGGTTAACAAAACCATTTCAACTTGCTCTAAGGAAAATATGCTGTTCTCGTTCAGTTGCCAAGTCATGTCTGACTCTTTGTGACCCCATAGACTGCAGCATGCCAGGCTTGGTGCTATCACCCTAGAGTCTGCTAGCATGCTCTAATTCCTAGCTTGACCTTCTGACTGCGACATATGGTCAATGGAAATCCTGAAGTCTGTCTGGTTAAAAAACAACAAAAGGGAGGGGATATATGTATACCTACGGCTGATTTATATTGAGGTTTGACAGAAAACAACAAAAGTCTGTAAAGCAATTGGCCTTCAATTAAAAAACAAATTAATTTAAAAAAAACAACAAACAAACAAAAACTCTCTAAACTTTCATGGGCCAAACGAGTGAATGGCATTTGTATATACTTAAGTAGTGGTCCATCAACCATTTTATTAAAGGGGTCAATCTCTTGTCTTAGAAAAATGTAAGAGAAAGATGGTGCCAATTTCTCATCCTCAAACATGGGACTGATTCTCTGTCTCTGTCTTTCTCTTCTGAATCTCTCCAAGAGAATCTCTCCATCTTTCTTTTCCATCCTTCATTTCCTCTACTCTTCTCTCTCTTTTTACAGAGCAATAATCTTTATTTAACTGTAGAATAGTGGTCTGAATCCATGAAAATGCCTCTGGGACCACACCATCTGGTTCTTTATTCATGAAGATTTAAGCAAAGATAAAGTCAACTTACTTTCACCAGAGCCCGCCTGATCACATTGGCAATATCTTGCCTCCACTCTGGAATGTCAGGATTGTGGTAATCCAGATTAGGAGAGAAAGATAAGAGCTGGGACTGGAAGTATTCTGTAAGGAGAGAGCATGTGTGAGTGAGGCTGAGAGGATGTGATAAGGTGCTTTCCTAAAGCACCATCTTTGTGCTTTAGGAAAAGGGCTTCCATGTGGCCTCATCTCTAATTCTGTCTTTTCAGCCTGTCTCTTGGCTTCTAAATGAAGTGAGATTTGGTGACTGGAAGTCACCTACTGGAAGTAGGTTTGTGCTCCCACCATTTTTTTTTTTTTAATCTTAAGAATTTCTTCTTGTAAACATCCAAAATGCAAGATAATTATGAAACTCAAGGAAAAGGAGACTTTTGCTGCTACAGATAGTATCATGCAGAGGCAACAATTAAGCATGAATAAATTGAGCTAGATTAGAATGGAGCTTTTTCTTGTGTTTCCCTTTGTTCCATCGACACTGCTAGAAACTGCCTCAGGGGTTAGAAAATAGGTCAAAATGCTGTATCTAGGTGTGGGTAACATCTGGTTTCTTGATCTGACTGGTAGATACACAGGTCTGTCCACTTTGTGGTAATTCATGAAGCTGAAACACAATCTATGTACTTCTCTGTACTTTAATTTTTCAGTTGAAGTATGGTTGATTTACAGCGTTGTGCTCATTTATGCTGTACAGCAAAGTGACCCAGTTTTATACATATATACATTCTTTCTTATATTCTTTTCCATTATGGTTTATCCTAGGAGACTGGATATAGGTCCCTATGCTATACAATAGGACCTTATTATCTATCCCTTCAAAATGTAATAGTTTACATCTACAAACCCCAAACTCCCAGTTGCACTCCAATAAAAATGTTTAAAGTCTTCCAGGTGCCCAATGAGAGAGCCTGAACCTCAGGTTTACAGAGTTGTAGGAAAAGGCACTCATCTGGGGTGAAGTGGAAGATATTAACTGAGTCAAAGGATCACATACCTAGTATAACTTTCCAGAAAACCCTGTTTTCTAGGGTTTTCTTCTAGGCTTTTTTTTTTTTTTTTTTTTTTTGATAGCGGCTGTTTTTAGGGTCTCAGAGAGATTCACTAAATGGTGGTAGAAGCACAGTTCGATTGAAAATTAACTTAATAATTAAGAATGGTCCTCCAGGATTGAGAACAGAATGGTGAGTCGGTTTACCACTCTCCTGCCTTGTTTTATCCTTATATTCTTAGCCTTATTCTTATCCTTTGCAGTGAAAGATGTTAGTCTCCAGCAACAAACAAAACACATCGGTTATGTATAGTTCATCTCAGTACCTAAGCTATGGGTTCCTCAAGAGCAGGTACTGTATCTCCTCCAGCTTTTGAAATCACTGATTCGCACCTCACAAAGAATGGATGCTACACGTGTGTTATAGATACCTTGGCAGTTCAACAGATCAAGATGCTTCGCTGATAGTCTTTTTAGCTCAGCATCTCTTCAACTTATGATTTATCCCTGTCTAATGAGACCATCAGGTTGTGATGCAGACATATCACGGAAGACAAACAATGCTTATCTGTACTTACTTCTCTAACAATCTCAGTATCTATTCAAGGACAAGTAAAGAAGTACCTTTAGATAGCTTTTGTGTACCTACATAATTTTCTCATGGCCTGGGCAACTTCAAAAGCAGTGAATGCCACTCGGGTGGCTGGAGGGGCTCACTGGGCAGAAAGGGGCATCACAGGGCTTACCGTGAATAGCAATATCTTTTGTGTCTTGGATGAGGGCATTCCCAGCAGCCACCTGGACAGTGATGGTATTAGTTCCCTCTGCTAGGAATGTGAAGGAAATGCTGCTGTCCAAGGTGATGAGGGGCTAAAAGAGAGAAGCCAAAACACTTACTTACTCCTTTATGGGAATATCAGATTCCCTCCTTACCTGTAAATCTCACACTGTCACCAATCTGCATAGCATTTGCATATCCCCAAGGGATCCTAACTTGAAGAAGGAAAAAAAAAATTGCACAGCTTTCTAAATTATATAGCTAGTATCCAGGAAGCATATTAATATAGCTGAAATGCACTGTAAAATGCTAATTCTAAGAGATGAAGATAAGACTGGGCACCATGAATTTTGTCCTTCATTCTGTTACTTCTCCTGGGGCAAAGTAGAAACACCTTTTGTAATCTATTCCTAGTGACTCTGGGAATAGGTGATCACTTTCTCTTTTCCTCTAATATTTTGTGTGATTTATATTTTCATCATGTATTCCATTGGGCTGCAAGATTTTTCAGAGAAGCGACCATATGTTACTTATTTCTGAATCACCTACCTGCCTTTGGCATGTTGTCTTACATCTAGCAGAATCCATATATAAGTTGTATATACAGTCATATTATTGACATTTTGTTTTATCATATCTGTGTGTTCCATTGCAAGGCATTTCTAACAATTTAAATAAGTTGGGAAACAGATAAACATGCATATCTGTGCTCCCTTTTTAATCTTTTTTCTTCTCCTGTTTTCTTTCCCTGATCATAACAGATAGGGACTTGCCAAATATAAAGAGAGAAAGATAATGAGCACATGCTTTCCCTTAGAAACTAGGATGTCAGTAGAAGCAAGGGCTTATTGGAGAAAAGAGAATGCAGGTTCTGAGATTAAAGTGTCATTATTCAGTGGTTATCTTGAGGCCCATGTCCTCTCCAGCTATCTGGTGTTTGCAAGGTAAGGCACTCTAGAAGGAGGCTTTTCTAAGGCAGCTCATGAATAGATGTCACAAGTGCAGATGAACAGACCCCACCTCGTCTCTATGGGTTAGGAGGACAATAGGATAGATCAGTGATGTCACCAGTTGTGAGGATGCATAGACTTGCCTTTTAAGAATGTGGATATCAGCCAGTGTTCACACAGCACATCTGTGCACCTAGATGCTTCAGAGACTCACAGATGCAGCATTCAGACTACAGTGTCCCTTCTGCAAAACTGAAATCCCTTTCTAGCTCAGAATTTTCACCTGGGCCTCTGAAACAATAATCTGATTTATTGGCTTTAAAATTCTATTGCTCTATTTTATGGCCAAGCTGATGGCTGAAGTTGAACAGGATTAGACATTGCCCTAAGCTTGCTGACTCCCTTTCTTCTCTGTTTGCTAAATGAAAGAAGGAAGTGAGTGTAGAAAGAGTTATACTCTTTTTTATTAACTAAGGGTAAGCTCAGAGTCCAAGCATGCTTCCTCATACTTATGGTTCTGTGATTCTATGCACAAGGATGTGAACTCATTAATTAAACCACAAATGAGGTACAAGTAGGTTCTGTGGTGGACATTAACTCCAATAGACCAGCGATGACTGTTTAGTGTCCTGTGTTGAGAAGTCAAGTCAGGTTTAACACGGCAGTATTGGCCATGGACATGGAATAAAGGAAAACTGTATGCCACTGAGTTGCCATCGTTGGTGTAACAAGAACAGAGACTTGAAACTCTGGCTCTGTTACTATTTTAATGAACGACCTTGGGAAAAGTCTGTTCCCACTGTGGGCCTTAGCTTAAAGCTGTTAAGGACTTACTCAGCAATAAGAACACACAGAATTAATGAATGGCTTTTGGCTAATTTTCTAGTTCCTACTTACTAGTCAACCCATTAGGGCTTGTCTGTCAGAATGCCTTCAACTGTTTTGTTACCTTAGTCATATTCTTTAGAATAAAAATGAAATACATCTGTATACCCAACAGAATGACAAAAATTTCTTTAAAAATAATAACAAATATTGTTGAGGATGTGGAGCAACTAGAACTCTCATACATTTTTGATGGGATGTATAATGGTGCAACTATGTAGGAAAAAGTTCACTTTTATAAGAAATTGTAATAATTTTTCCAAGATAATTATGCTGTTTTATATTTATAGCTTAGCAATTGCAGTCTGGGAAATTTAGTCAAGATAAAAGAAAACATGTATCCACAAACAGAAGAAAATGCTCATAGCAGTTACATTCATAGTAGTCAAAAACTAAAATGAACCGAGAAGAATTTATCAATAGGAAAATGAATAAACAAGCCAGAGTTCATGCATTCAACAAAATAAAAAGCAAATATTGATATACATAACAGTATGGATGAGTCTCAAAACCATAAGAAATTAAAGAAACCTTATATAAAAGAATTCCTATGGTATGATATGAAGTTCTATTAATAGAAAAGATAGATCTAATTCATGATGGGAAAAAATAGTGGTTGGTTCTGAGGTTTGGGGTGGGAATTTACTGAGAAGGGGTATGAACTTTTGGAAGCAATGCTAATAATATATACCTTGATAGGAGTTTGGGTTATAGGTATGTGTATTTCTCAGAACTCAGGATGTACAGACTTCAGATCTGTCCATTTCATGATTGATACATTTCATACCTCCATGGAGGAAAAAGCATAAACAAGTGAAGAACTCTAGCCAATGATTCGTTAGCCTGAAGCATTTAGTTAAAGCATACAGGTGTCTGGAATTTATTCTGAAATGAATTTTTAAAAATTAAGATCAGTTGATGGCTGGATAGAAGGATGGACAGATAAATAGACATAAAACACGCAGAGTAGATGTTAATGGTAGACTATGTGTACTTTGTCCATGGGATTCTCCAGGCAAGAATACTGGAGGTGGTTGCCATGCCCTTCTCCAATGATAGACTATAGGTGGTAGGTATATGGATATTCACTGTAAAATTATTTCATTTTTTAACTTTGTGTTTGAAGTTTTTAATAATAAAATGTTGAGAGAGAAACGAAACAGCAAAGGAATAACCGATGTGTTATTAGTTTTTCTTGCTTCCTTAAATTGCTCTCTCTGACATTAACTATATCACATTATCCTTCTCTTTTGGTTACTGCCCTCAGCTATCTCTAATCTCTTCCCACCTCTCACCATCAGGATGGTTTATCCCCTAATGGTAGTCTCTTCAAGGAATCTGGCTACCCACTCCAGTATTCTGGCCTGGAGAAGTTCATGGACTGTATAGTCTATGGGGTCACAAAGGGTCAGACACGACTGAGCTGCTTTCACTTTTTTTTTTTCCAAGGAATCTGCACTACTCCCACATCGTCCTCAGCACTCAGGGGTCCATGTGGTCCCCACTCTTCTTTCTCTGCACACTCTTCTTGTCTTAGACTTAGGTGATTGGGCTGGGCAACCTGAAAGGAGAGGGATTCCTCTCGCTCCAGCAGATCTGACTTTCTCTCCTCTGGCTGCTTTCCTAGCAGATCCAGGAACCAAGCAAGGAAATGCCAGCTGAGGTGGGAGGGAGCATGTCATCCCACCAGCCAGTCAGGGCTCTGAGCCACAGCAAACTGTGTTAAATGAGCACACTTGGCCTCCAGGGTAGCAGACCACACGCTTTCACGCTAGAGAGATGGCAGAAGCTAATTTTGTTTTTCAAATTGCTTTTGTTTTTCATCAGCTATTATGGCATCATGGCTGATTTCACCTCCCTTGCAAAGCTGGAACACTCCACGGAACTCTTGAGTTCTTCACTGGCCACCCATGTCTAGCGCACAACACTAAATTAAATCAAGTATTTTAAGGTTCATTTACTAAATCTATTAGGCAAGCAGACACATTTATTAAGCCAGACCTCTGTTAATCCCAGCAAATTGGCCTTTTAGAGCCCCACAAATCCAACATGCGGCCAATTGACTTCTCTGTGTTTTGTCCCAGCTGCACGGACAGCCCACGGCAAGGCTCATGGCCTGCATAGGCTGTGGGTTACATCCCCACCCACAAAGAGTCCTTCATGTGCACCAGGTCACATACTGTCCAGTAAACCCAGCAAGACATCAGCAAAGCTCTTGAGCGACTACATAGTTAGAAGATATCCACCTGAATAATGGACCCGGGAGCTTCAAGAAAATGTGTGGATGCAGCCTACACCACTTCCTCAAACACAATAAATCAACATAGGATATCATAAAATGTCCACAGTTTAAATGTATACCTTGATAAGAACTTGTCATTCCCAAATTAGACAGACTATGCAATCACTAGGCTTATCTCCATTAAAAGTTTTAGCAGATTCCACAATAACATGCACATGTATGTTCAGCTGCTTCAGTCAAGTCTGACTTTGTGCAGTTCTATGGACTGCAGCTGGCCAGGCTCCTCTGTCCATGGGATTCTCCAGGGAAGAATTCCGGAGTGGGTTGCCATGCCCTCCTCCATGGGATCTTTCCAACCCAGAGATCCAACCCACTTTTAAGTCTCCTGCACTGGCAGGTGGGTTCTTTACCACTAAGCCACCTGGAAAGCACACTATCTTACAATATCCTCTTCTAAATATGAATTTCTATGATAAAATGCATTCATTTCTGTCATTTAAAGCCACTGGTCACCTATCCACTCCAATTTTAGTTGTTATTCAATTCATCCCAAATGAATCCCACTTTGGTAGAATCAATCTAGACAGAACAAAAACATACCCAAAGCCTTACCACTGCATACAAATCCCTTGCCTCCTTTCTGCCCTAATTCTACTGCTCCTTCAATGCCAGCTTAGGACCAGCCCCAAACACGACTTGCTCTAAGACCAAGAAGCCCTACATCCATCCCCCTAAGCTGCTTGGCTGGGCCAATAAGGTTATATTCCTATTACCATGGTTTATAGTATCTATTCTTGGATGTTAACCTCATATTCTCAAATAGAAGACTTCCCTGGTGGCTCAGACAGTAAAGTGTCTGCCTATAATGCTGGAGACCTGGGTTCGATCCCTAGGTTAGGAAGATCTCCTGGAGAAGGAAATGGCAACCCACTCCAGTATTCTTGCCTGCAAAATCCCATTGGACGGAGGAGCCTGGCAGGCTACAGTCCTTGGGGTCGCAAAGAATCAGACTCGACTGAGTGACTTCACTTACTAAGGGGAACAAATGAAATTTATACTGTTTTTGTGTTCCTTATAACAGCTAGCACAAAATACAAGTTCTTGAGAAAGATTCATGGAACTACTGATATAATTTCATATCTGCTAATAGGTTTCAAGGTATACAGGCCTACCTACAGTTGGATCTTAGGAACACTTGATCTCTTCCATTTATGTATACATCATCATACTTGATCACCAGTAACTGTGTGTGTATTCATTGTGCCTTCTTATCAGAAATGTAATTTCCTTGAAGGTAGAGACAAAGCACTCTTCTATTCCTAAGGGCACCAAACAGAGGGTTGACTATAAATATTTGGGGGAAGTCAACTGATTCTTTTTTAAATAAAATTTTATTTATTTATTTATTTGGCCTGTACCGGGTCTTAGCTGTGGATGTGAACTCTTAGTTGTATATGAGGGATCTAATTTCCCAACCAGGGATCAAACCCAGGTTCTCTGCATTGGGAGAGAGGAGTCTTAGCCACTGAACTACCAGGGAAGACCCTCAACAGATTCTTACTGGGAGGTTGACTTAATTCAACCACTGGAGTGAAACTGTCCAATTCACCTGGTCACAACACACAGATATACACATGGAAGCCAATTTCTCTTTCATCAGTGATATTCTGATGACTAAATACAATAATGTTTATAATGACAGTGGTATAAATAAATGCTCAAAATTAATATCCACTCCTTTCACATCAGTTTGTTTATCAAGGGCAGCCAACTAGCTTGACACTCAGAGCACTCACCAACCACCCAAAGAAACTCAATTGCCAGGAAAATTCTCACTGGATCAGCTTTTCAGCACTATGGCCACCTTAATGTGTTTCCATCTTGATGCTGGAGAAAGCACTGAAAATACACCTTTTAACTAGGCAGAATAACCATGCTTAGAGGTGGGGGGAAATCTGTGGAACCATGTCAGATTTGCTCCACAAGAGGTATATCCCACTGATACAAAGGCTAACCACAATAGTGACTGATATATTCAAGTGCTTAGATATGTTCTAAGCATTTAAGTACCTTTCCTTATTAATCTTCAAAGTAATACTAGAATATAGTCTCTGCTAGCCTTACTCTGACATTACAATGAACAAAACTGAGGCACAGAGAAATTACCTGATTTGATCAAAGACATAGAACAAAGAAGATCCTGTATCAGGACCCCAAGCCAGGCTTGTCTCATTTCAATACCACTCTGTTTGAATGCCTCTAATGTACTCTCATTTCCTTGGTTCTTTGGAAACAAAAACCAACCAGTAGAATCTTTGATATCTAAGTATTTTTACAACACTTTATGCTCATTATAGATGGAATTCTTAACCAAAGGAATACTTCAGGTCATTGTCATTAAAAAAAAAAAAAACTTATAACGGTATTCTGCAACTTTAAAATTTCCCCCTCATAACATGGCACAATATAAATTAGAGAGGCAGATAATTTCAAATAATAACTCAGAGATGTTCATGGATTAGATGTTATTATCTTTGACTGAGAGAAAAGTACACTGAGCTTCAAACTAACACAGATGATTATCTGAGAAATAGAAACGACTCTCCAGTCACACTGTCCACTTCTCCATTGATCAAATACTTATTAGACACTGTCTGGTATTTCAGGTCACAGAATCAACACACAAAGAAAAAAACTGGTGCCACAGAGAAGCATTGTCCTCAGTTCCTGTGGGCAGTTGAGTAAATCATTGTGTTTATGATGGCCAAGAACTGCCCTCTGCACACAGTCATCTCCCTGGAAAGTCCATAGGTGAACAAACGCTATGCGAAAAGAACTCCCTGGCTGGACAGCCAAAACCTCACATCCTCTGAGGTGAAATGAACTTAAAATCCTTCTCTTTCAGATGTCTCCTCCCAGAAAATTTTTTTTTTTTTTCTTTCACCATGTTTATGTCTGCTAGTGTTTGAAGGAGAATTTTAGAGTCTATGAGCTCTTGGGCTTCCCTTGTGTCTCAGCTGGTAAAGAATCTGAGTGCAATTTGGGAGACCTAGGTTCGATCCCTGGATAGGGAAGATCCCCTGGAGAAGGGAATGGCTACCCACTCCAGTATTCTGGCCTGGAGAATTCCATGGACTGTATAGTCCATGGGGTTTCAAAGAGTTGGATATGACTAAGTAACTTTCACTTCACTTCACTTCGTGAGCTCCCAGAGACCAAGTGATGCAAAGAAAGCATCCTGGGGTTGGGAACGGTACTGGTATAGATGAGAGTGAGGACACCTGGGTTCTGGCTCAAGAGTGAACCAGATGTTTGCCCTTAGAATGCTCATCTCACATAGGGAGCTTCAAGACTCTAATGTATCAAATGGGCATCTTATTAACTAACCTCCTTACCTATTGTCCCAGTGAACAATAACACTAGAAATGCAAAAGCATCATAGCCTATACTAAGAAATTAAAAGTACACAGCACAAATGATACAAACAGAAAATTGTCCTTGGTGTCCCATAAATCTAATTGTCTTTTATCAACTCATCCTAACTGCCATATTTTATACCAAAAAAAAAAAAAAGAGCATCATTTAGTGAGTACCTAATCTATGCCAGGGAAACACAGATTTTTTTACTTAGTTTTCACAAAAATCAAGATAACATAGGCATTAGTCTCTCAGTTTTCAGTGGAGTGAATTAAATGTTAAATTGAACCACTTGATCAAGCTCACACAAAAACATGCAGCAATGCTAGAAACCTAACCCTTTTCTTCCTGAACCCACAGTACATATTCTCTCCACCATATAATCAGTTCAGTCACTCAGTCATGTCCTAATCTTTGCGACCTCATGGACCACAGCAGGCCAGGACCAACTCCTAGAGTTTACTCAACTCCCAGAGTTTACTCAAACTCTTGTCCATTGAGTCGGTGATGCCATCCAACCATCTCATCCTCGGTCATCTCCTTCTCCTCCTGCCTTCAATCTTTCCCAGCATCAGGGTCTTTGCCAACGAGTCAGTTCCTCGCATCAGGTGGCCAAATATTGGAGTTTCAGCTTTAGCATCAGTACATCCAATGAATATTCAAGACTGATTTCCTTTAGGATGGACTGGTTGGATCTCCTTGCAGTCCAAGGGACTCTCAAGAGTCTTCTCCAATACCACAGTTCAAAAGCATCAATTCTTTGCAACTCAGCTTTCTTTATAGTCCAACTCTCACATCCATACATGACTACTGGAAAAACCATAGCTTTTATTGATTGACCTTTGTTGGCAAAGTAATGTCTCTACTTTTAATATGCTGTCTACGTTGGTCATAACTTTTCTTCCAAGGAGCAAGCATCTTTTAAATTCATGGCTGCAATCACCATCTGCAATGATTTTGGAGCCCCCAAAAGTGAAGTCCCTCACTGTTTCCATTGTTTCCGCTTCTGTTTGCCATGAAGCAATAGGACCAGATGCCATGATCTTAGTTTTCTAAATGTTGAGTTTTAAGCCAACCTTTTCACTCTCCTCTTTCACTTTCATCAAGAGGCTCTTTAGTTCTTTTCTTTCTGCCATAAGGGTGGTGTCATCTGTGTATCTGAACTTATTGATAGTTCTCCCAGCAATCTTGATTCCAGCTTATGTTTTATCCAGCTCGGCATTTCGCATGATATACTCTGCATATAAGTTAAATAAGCAGGGTACTCCTTTCCCTATTTGGAACCAGTCTGTTGTTTCATGTCCACTTCTAACTGTTGCTTTCTGACCTGCATACAAATTTTTCAGGAGGCAGGTAAGGTGGTCTGGTATTTCCATCTGTTGAAAAATTTTGCAAGTTTGTTTGATCCACACAGCTTGGGCTTTAGAGTAGTCAGTAAAGCAGAAGTAGATGTTTTCCTGGAACTCTCTTGCTTTTTTGATGATCTTAGTTTTCTTACTAAGCACCATTTTATGGTTCTTCATTTTACTCAGCACCATATAATGCTGCTTCCCTAAACAAAAGCAGGACTCACAATACTGCAAATCAACTCTAATAAAAAACATTTTTTACCATTCCAAAAAACCCATTTTTACTTTAAAATAAGAGCAGGAATGAATCATATCCTACTCTTATCATGCAAGAGCTGAAGTTCTGTTTGTTCATCTCGAACAAACAAACAAAACTGGCATTGTTCCATTCCTTTTAAAAGGAATTATTACATGACAACTGAGTATTTGTGTTTTATACAGTTTTTCTGTGTATTCTTGCCACCTCTTAATATCTTCTACTTCTGTTAGGTCCATATCATTTCTGTCCTTTATTGAGCTCATCTTTGCATGAAATGTTCCCTTGGTATCTCTAATTTTCTTAAAGAGATTTTTAGTCTTTCCCATTCTATTGTTTTCCTCTATTTCTTTGAACTGATCACTGAAGAAGGCTTTCTTATGTCTCCTTGCTATTGTTTGGAACTCTGCACTCAAATGGGTATATCTTTTCTTCCTCCTTTGCCTTTTGCTTCTCTTCTTTTCACAGCTATTTGCAAGGCCTCCTCAGACAACCATTTTGCCTTTGTGCATCTTATTCATTATGCCAAAGCCTTTGACTGTGTGGATCACAACAAACTGTGGAAAATTTTTAAAGAGATGGGAATACCAGACCACCTGACCTGCCTTCTGAGAAATCTGTATGCAGGTTGAGAAGCAACAGTTAGAACTGGACATGGAACTACAGACTGGTATCGGGAAAGGAGTATGTCAAGGCTGTATGTTGTCACCCAGCTTATTTAACTTATATGCAGAGTACATCATGCAAAATGTCAGGCTGGACGAAGCACAAGCTAGAATCAAGATTTTTAGGAGTAATATCAATAAACTCAGATATGCAGATGACACCACCCTGATGGCAGAAAGCAAAAAGAACTAAAGAGCCTCTTGATAAAAATGAAAGAATAGAGTGAAAAATTTGGCTTAAAACTCAACATTCAGAAAACTAAGATCATAATCACTTCATGATAAATACATGGGGAAACAGTGGAAACAGTGACAGACTATTTTGGGGGCTCCAAAATCACTGCAGATGGTGACTGCAGCCATGAAATTAAAAGACACTTGCTCCTTGGAAGAAAAGCTATGACCAACCTAGACAGCATATTAAAAAGCAAGGACATTACATTGCCAACTAAGGTCCATCTAGTCAAAGCTATGATTTTTTGATTTTTCCAGTTGTCATGTATGGATGAGAGAGTTGGACTGTAAAAAAGCTGAACGCCAAAGAATTGATGCTTTTGAACTATGGTGTTGGATAAGACTCTTAAGAGTCCCTTGGACTGCAAGGAGATCCAACCAGTTCATCTCAAAGGAAATTAGACCTCAATATTCATTGGAAGGACTGATGCTGAAGCTGAAACTCCAGTACTTTGGCCACCTGATGCGAAGAACTGACCCATTTGAAAAGACCCTGATGCTGGGAAAGACTGAAGGCAGGAGCAGAAGGGGATGACCGAGGATGAGATAGCTGGATGGCATCACTGACTCAATGGACATGAGTTTGAGTAAACTCCGGGAGTTGGCGATAGACAACGATGCCTGTTGTGCTGCAGTCTATGGGGTCACAAAGTCAGACACAATGGAGCCACTGAACTGAACTGAAGTGACTTTCTTGATGTGTGTGTGTGTGCGTGTGTTAATTGCTCGGTCATGTTTAACTCTTTGCGAACCATGGACTGTAGCCTCCAGGTTCCTCTCTGCATGGGCTTCTCCAGGCAAGAATGCTGGAATGTGTTTCCATGCCCTTCTCCAGAGGATCTTCCCAACCCAGGGATTGAACTGGGGTCACCTGGCATTGCAGGCTGATTATTTACCATTAAATGACTTTCTTGATATTATACACCTAATGAGTAGAAAGGCTAGGATTAAAACAAAACAGAGCAAAATGAATATTAGAAAAATTTATCAGAGGAGCAAGAACAACCAGGTTTGTATAATCTTTTCTTCCTTAAAATATTTGAAGTTCCCCTATTATAGGAATGAACTTGGTGTGGGAAGGTATGTCATATTCATTGACATGGATTCCAAGCTTCACTGAGTATCTGTTATTGCCCACATCCCCCTGTGCTCCCAGCATCAAATAGAAGTTAGAACATGGGATCACCTAAGCAGATGCCAATCAGAAAGGGTCAAATCTAAGCAGATACTAATCGATAAGGGCCAAACCTTTGTACTATTGCCGAACCACCAGAAATACGTAAGCGTCCCCAGCTGGCTGGGCCACACAACTGCACTGATGTTGACCTCCTTATTTCTTATGGCAACAAATGGAACTCGGAGATGCACGTGCTCCACAGGACCTAAGGGATCAAGGAAAACAATGTCAGTGTTTCTATCCCCGAAATAAACAAAAGCTCACATTCCCAGATTCTTTATCTTTACCATCACCTATAATAAAACAACAACCGTAAACTCACAGATGTTGAGATGTGTGTGTGTGTGTGTGTGTGTGTGTGTGTGTGTGTGTGTGTGTGTGAAATGAAGCACTGCAAACAACAGGGAACTCAATTTGGACTTCAGATTGAGTGACATCTGAACTTAACTTCCATCTGATGATCCCACCACATATGCTTATGAACCTCAAATCTAAGGACGAAGCTAGTTTACTGGACACTTAGCCAAAAAATAGGAAGATAAACAGCGATCTCTTGCATATCTGCTGATTAGCCTGTATCATGATTGGGGGTCGGTGCACTGTATGGAGGGCTCTGCCATTATCCCCAGTTGTTAATTGGTTCCATCTTGTTCAACAATTGGCCATTGTGCCTGTCATCTGCAACACTCAGTGGGTGTCACTCAGAAGCTGGCAAGGCTGTATTATAAAAAGGAAAAAGCCTGTCTCCTTAAATTGAAGAGAAATAAATGCCAGGTTCCCAAATAATAATAATTTTAAAAGCTGTTTGCCAAAAGGTGACCAAACTTATTTTTGGGTCCTCAGAAAACTGATGTAAGCAGTCTCAAGTTCTAAACTAGCAAGTAAGAGAATAAACCGGAATCCATTCTACGCATGATAAGTGAGAATTTTAATTTAATTCATTTTCAAAATAACGTGAGAGGAGGAAAACTTTGAAGAAAAATGTTAAGGAGTCAGCACTGCATTTGTGGGGCAGGTATGTTATTTTTTAATTCTGTGGGATTTTCTCCCCAATCCTTACCCTTTGTTTTTCCTTTTCTTTTTTTCCTACCCACTTCCTTTCCTCCCTTTGCTCCCTTCCTCCACTTTTCCCTTGCTTACATCCTTTCTACTTCACCAGATCCAACTAAAATGTTCCAGTTATCTGCCCACACTTTGCTGGAACACATTTTCTGGTTTCCAACACGATAATGTTGATGAGCTAAAGTAACTAAAGGTCACAGCCGTAGCAAGGACCTCTCTTTATCCTTGGGACCTTGAGTTCTTCTCATGAGTGGGGCATTTTCCAGGCCACCAAGCCTTCACTAATGACATCCTTGGTTATTTGGGAGATAGCTCAGTTTAAAGGGAAGAGAGCAGAAAGATACTTTTACTGCTGCTCCTATTTAATTTTGACTGTATGACCTTTTCTTCTATTTTACAGAACTTTGACCCTACACAGGCTGTTACACTGTCCTTTGCCTTCCTCACAGTAATAAGAACAGATGAGGATATTAAAAGTATCATTAATTAGTTATGGGCTGACACTATTTCCACTACCACCACCACACCACCATAACTCCTGTTTATCACTGGATTAAAGTTTCTCTTACAAGAGTGGGCATCATTGTGAATCTCATTCACACCTCCTGTGTCATAGGTAAATTTATATTGGGAGAAAAGGTGTCTGGATAGGAACTGAGATCAGATGAGGAGATCAGCCAAACCTGCTTGCCACTGTCCAGATGGTATTTTTCTGAACAACCAACAAAGTATTCAAAAATCTGTGTATCTACAGTGCGAAAACACTCTCTGCCTACAGCACTCTCAGCTGACCCTAGGCATACAGCATTTTAAGATTTTTTCCAACAAATAGTTTCAAACCTGTCACTTGAAATACACATTTGGCTAAAGGCTTAATTATTTTCAATTAGTAAGTCTGTTTAATTATTTTTGTATGGTTTGATTGTGGGCTAGAATTTAAAAAATACAGGTGTGAAAAAATACGGGCTAGTTTTCATTTCTTTACTCAATTTTAGGAGTTCATCTGGTTAAACTCTCTTTGCTGTTTGTGTTTTATTGAACTTTGTAGAAGAGAATACGGCAATGGGGAGGGGTCCCTGACCAGGCCATGTCCTGGGAGGGAGATGAGAAACCTGGGTCTTATTTTAACACCTCTGAGTTCTTCTTCATGCCCATATTCAGATTTCACTCTCCCCATGATGGGAATAGAGTCCCTTTATCCTCAAAGTCAATGCTTCTGTTTTGTTTTTAATTGAAGTATAGTTGATTTACAATATTGCATTAGTTTCAGGAGTACAGCAAAGTGATTTAGTTATACATACATATCTACATACATACATATATATATATTTTTCTATCCTAGGTTATTATAAGATATTGAATATAATTCCCTATGTTGTACAGTAAATCCTTGTTGCTTATTTATCTTATACACAGTAGAGTGCACCTGTCATCACATACTTCCAATTTCAGTTCAGATCAGTCTCTCAGTCGAGTCCGACTCTTTGCGACCCCATGAATCGCAGCACGCCAGGCCTCCCTGTCCATCACCATCTCTCGGAGTTCACACAAACTCAGGTCCATCGAGTCTGTGATGCCATCCAGCCATCTCATCCTCTGTCGTCCATTCTTCCTCCTGCCCCCAATGCCTCCCAGCATCAGAGTCTTTTCCAATGAGGCAACTCTTCGCATGAAGAGGCCAAAGTACTGGTTTCAGCTTTAGCATCATTCCTTCCAAAGAACACCCAGGGCTGAGCTCCTTTAGAATGGGCTGGCTGGATCTCCTTGCAGTCCAAGGGACTCTCAAGAGTCTTCTCCAACACCACAGTTCAAAAGCATCAATTCTTTGGTGCTCAGCTTTCTTCACAGTCCAACTCTCACATCCGTACATGACCACTGGAAAAACCATAGCCTTAACTAGACGGACCTTTGTTGGCAAAGCAATGTCTCTGCTTTACAATAATGCTATCTAGGTTGGTCAAACTTTCCCTCCAAGGAGTAAGTGTCTTTTAATTTCATGGCTGCAATCACCATCTGCCATGATTTTGGAGCCCCCAAAATAAAGTCTGACCCTGTTTCCCCTGTTTCCCCATCTATTACCCGTGAAGTGATGGGACCGGATGCCATGATCTTTGTTTTCTGAATGTTGAGCTTTAAGCCAACTTTTTCACTCCTCTCTTTCACTTTCATCAACAGGCTTTTTAGTTCCTCTTCACTTTCTGCCATAAATGTGGTGTCATCTGCATATCTGAGGTTATTGATATTTCTCTTGGCAATCTTGATTCCAGCTTGTGTTTCTTCCAGTCCAGCATTTCTCATGATGTACTCTGCATATAAGTTAAATAAGCAGGGTGACAATATACAACCTTGACGTACTCCTTTTCCTATTTGGAACCAGTCTTTGTTCCATGTCCAGTTCTAACTGTTGCTTCCTGACCTGCATACAGGTTTCTCAAGAGGCAGGTCAGGTGGTCTGGTATTCCCATCTCTTTCAGAATTTTCCATACGTTTATTGTGATCCATATAGTCAAAGGCTTTGACATAGTCAATAAAGCAGAAATAGATATTTTTTCTGGAATTCTCTTGCTTTTTCAATGATCCAGCGGATGCTGGCACCTTGATCTCTCGTTCCTCTGCCTTTTCTAAAACCAGGTTGAATATCTGGAAGTTCACAGTTCACGTATTCCTGAAGCCTGTCCTGGATAATTTTGAGCATTACTTTACTAGCATGTGAGATGAGTGCAATTGTGTGATAGTTTGAGTATTCTTTGGCATTGCCTTTCTTTGGGATTGGAATGAAAACTGACCTTTTCCAGTCTTGTGGCCACTGCTGATCTTTCCAAATTTGCTGGCATATTGAGTGCAGCACTTTCACAGCATCATCTTTCAGGATTTGAAATAGCTCAACTGGAATTCCATCATCTCCACTAGCTTTGTTCGTAGTGATGCTTTCTAAGGCCCACTTGACTTCACATTCCAGAATGTCTGGCTCTAGGTGAGTGACCACACCACTGTGATTATCTTGGTCGTGAAACTCTTTTTCATACAGTTCCTCTGTGTATTCTTGCCACCTCTTCTTAATATCTTCTGCTTCTGTTAGGTCTATACAATTTTTGTCCTTTATAGAGTCTATTTTTACATGAAATGTTCCCTTGGTATCTCTAATTTTCTTGAAGAGATCTCTAGTCTTTCCCATTCTGTTCTTTTCCTCTATTTCTTTGCATTGATTGCTGAGGAAGTCTTTCTTATCTCTTCTTGCTATTCTTTGGAACTCTGCATTCAGATGCTTATATCTTTCCTTTTCTCCTTTGCTTTTCACTTCTCTCTTTTTTTAATTTTTATTTTTACTTTATTTTGCTTTACAATACTGTATCGGTTTTGCCATACATTGACATGAATCAGCCACGGGTGTACATGAGCTCCCAATCCTCAACCCCGTTCCCACCTCTCATCCCATATCATCTCTCTGGATCATCCCCGTTTTTCAGCCCCAAGCATCCTGTTTCCTGTATCGAACATAGACTGGCGATTCATTTCTTACATGATAGTATACATGTTTCAATGCCATTCTCCCAAATCATCCCACCCTTTCCCTCTCCCATGGAGTTCCAAAAGTCCATTCTATACATCTGTGTCTCTTTTGCTGTCTCGCATACAGGGTCATCATCACCATCTTTCTAAATTCCATATATATGTGTTAGTATACTGTATTGATTTGAATCAGTTTTAATGAGGTGGATGAAACTGGAGCCTATTATACAGAGTTAAGTAAGCCAGAAAGAAAAACACTTCTCTTCTTTTCACAGCTATTTGTAAGGCCTCCCCCAGACAGCCATTTAACTTTTTTCCATTTCTTTCCCATTGGGATGGTCTTGATCCCTGTCTCCTGTACAGTGTCATGAACCTCAGTCCATAGTTCATCAGGCACTCTATCTATCAGATCTAGTCCCTTAAATCTGTTTCTCACTTCAACTGTATAATCATAAGGGATTTGACTTAGGTCATACCTGTATGGTCTAGTGGCTTATTTTCCTATTTAAATCTGAATTTGGCAATAAGGAGCTCATGATCTGAGTCACAGTCAGCTCCTGGTCTTGTTTTTGCTGACTGTATAGAGCTTCTCTGTCTTTGGCTGCAAAGAATATAATCAATCTGATTTCGGTGTTGACTATCTGGTGATGTCCATGTGTAGAGTCTTCTGTTGTGTTGTTGGAAGAGGGTGTTTGCTATGACCAGTGCATTCTCTTGGCAAAATTCTATTAGTCTTTACCCTGCTTCATTCCATAGTCCAAGGCCAAATTTGCCTGTTACTCCAGGTGTTTCTTGACTTCCTATTTTTGCATTCCAGTCCCCTATAATGAAAAGGACATCTTTTTTGGGTGTTAGTTCTAAAAGATCTTGTAGGTCTTCATAGAACCGTTCAGCACTTCAGTGTTACTGGTTGGGGCATAGACTTGGATAACTGTGATATTGAATGGTTTGCCTTGGAGATGAACAGAGATCATTCTGTCGTTTTTGAGATTGCATCCAAGTTCTGCATTTCAGACTCTTTTTTTGACCATGATGGCTACTCCATTTCTTCTAAGGGATTCCTACACACAGTAGTAGATATAATGGTCATCTGAGTTAAATTCACCCATTCCAGTCCATTTTAGTTTGCTGATTCCTAGAATGTCAATGTTAACCCTTGCCACCTCCTGTTTGACCACTTCCAACTTGCCTGGATTCATGGACCTAACATTCCAGGTTGCTATGCAATATTGCTCTTTACAGCAGCAGACCTTGCTTCTATCACCAGTCACATCCACAAATGGGTATTGTTTTTGCTTTAGCTCCATCCCTTCATTCTTTCTGGAGTTATTTCTCCACTGATCTCCAGTAGCATATTCTAATGCTACTGTTGAGGGTAAACTTCTAATTTACCCCCACCCTATGTAGAAAACTCTGAAAGAGATGGGAATACCAGACCACCTGACCTGCCTCTTGAGAAATCTGTATGCAGGTCAGGAAGCAACAGTTAGAACTGGACATGGAACAACAGACTGGTTCCAAATAGGAAAAGGAGTACATCAAGACTGTATATTGTCACCCTGCTTATTTAACTTATATGCAGAGTACATCATGAGACACGCTGGACTGGAAGAAACACAAGCTGGAATCAAGACTGCCAGGAGAAATATCAATAACCTCAGATATGCAGATGACACCACCCTTATGGCAGAAAGTGACGAGGAACTAAAAAGCCCTTGATAAAAGTGAAAGAGGAGAATGAAAAAGTTGGTTTAAAGCTCAACATTCAGAAAACGAAGATCATGGCATCCGGTCCCATCACTTCATGGGAAATAGATGGGGAAACTGGAAACAGGGTCAGACTTTATTTTGGGGAGTCTCGAAAATTACTGCAGATGGTGACTGCAGCCATGAAATTAGAAGAAGCTTATTCCTTGGAAGAAAAGTTATGACCAACCGAGATAGTATATTCAAAAGCAGAGATATTACTTTGCCAACTAAGGTCCATCTAGTCAAGGCTATTGTTTTCCCTGTGGTCATGTATGGATGTGAGAGTTGGACTGTGAAGAAGGCTGAGCACCAAAGAATTGATGCTTTTGAACTGTGGTGTTGGAGAAGACTCTTGAGAGTCCCTTGGACTGCAAGGAGATCCAACCAGTCCATTCTGGAAGGAGATCAGCCCGGGGATTTCTTTGGAAGGAATGATGCTGAAGCTGAAACTTCAATACTTTGGCCACCTCATGTGAAGAGATGACTCACTGGAAAATACTCTGGTGCTGGGAGGGATTGGGGGCAGGAGGAGAAGGGGAAAACAGAGGATGAGATGGCTGGATGGCATCACAGACTCAATGGACGTGAGTCTGAGTGAACTCCGAGAGATGGTGATGGACAGGGAGGCCTGGCGTGCTGCGATTCATGGAGTCACAAAGAGTTGGACACGACTGAGCGACTGAACTGAACTGAACCATAAGTTTGTTTTCTATATCTGTGAATCTGTTTCTGTCCTGTAAATAAGTTGATTTGTACTATTATTTTTAGATAACACTCCTATTCTTAGCTTTTTCCCTTCAAAATGTGCAGAGCCCATCCTGCTGGCCAGTTCATGAGAGCCCTGTGCTTTTTCCACATTGCTATGATCCACAGCACTGGACAGGCTTCTCGGTTTTCTGTTACTCAGACATCTCCACTCATCTAAGACTTACATTGTTGGGTATTTTGATGCCCCCAAAATATAAAATGAGACCTCCTTCTCCCTACTGTGCTCAGTCTTTCAGTCTTATTTGACTCTTTGTGTGTGACCTTATGGACGATAGCCTGCAAGGCTCCTCTGCCCATGGAATCTTCCAGGCAAGAATACTGGAGTGGGGTGCCATTTCCTACTCCAAGACATCTTCCCGATCCAGGGATTGAACCTGTGTCTCTTATGTTTCCTGCATTGCCAGGTGAGTTCTTTACCACTAGCGTCACCTGGGAAGCCTTCTTCTCACCAAATTCATGCCAAACACAAAATGGGTGGAGCCTCCATGAATTAGAACACCATCAAGCACAGCCACATATATGCCAGTTTCAGGACAAGTACTTTGGGGCAAACATAATCTCTAGGAACAACGCTAAACAGCTTTTTAGAGCAAAGAACCTGAGCCAGAAGCTCCAGGCTTCCACCTAGAGATAAACCATGGATTGGAGAGAAGAGAGCTGGGAGGATTCAGAAAGGAATACAGGAAACTCCTAAAATCCTCACTGTCAAAGAGTGTTCTTTTTAATAAAAATCTAATAATCTGTGTGATATTGGTTATTATGGGCGGCTAACAGCTACTTTTGTTAGCTAATGGCCCAAGGTGAGGCCAAGAGCAGTTTCCAGTATAATAACTGTCTGGTAAATGCAGCCATGATTGATTTGGAGGGAATTATGAGCATGATAAAAGTTTCAAGGAACATTTCCTCCTTCACGCACATAACCCACAATATAAACCTGTTCCTCGTTGTTGTTGTTTTTTGCCACTGAAGTACACTGTTCTTTGTGCCCAGCAGACAAGGTCCACTCTTGGGAGAATTAGGAACATGGGGGGCAGGTCGTTGGAACAGAGGAAAGTAAATTTGTTTTTATAAAGACCTATGTGTAAGACTGGCTCTTTTCTGGCATAAGGGAACTTGTTTCTGAGAGTGTTTCCAGTCAACAGCTAGCTGATACGACTGGTTCACTCTGCCTAGCATTTTTTTTTTTTAAAAGCAATAATATGGTTTATTCTAGGGCTTCCCTGGTGGCTCACATGGTAAAGAATCCACCTGTAATGCAGGAGACCTGGGTTCAATTCCTGGGTCGGGAAGATCCCCTGGAGAAGGGAATGGCTACCCATACCAGTATTTTTGCCTGGAGAATTCTGTGGACAGAGGAGCTGGTAGACTACAGTCAATGGAGTGGCAAAGAGTCAGATATGACTGAGAGACTAGGCACACACACATACATGGTTTATTCTGAAAAAGCATTTTCCTCAGAAAGTCTGGATATTTTGTGCACACTAGGCAGAGGATGGCTATTTGATCAGTCCCCAGTAGAAGCCAGGGCCACTGAGTTTGCAATAAGCTTTCTGGTAAACAGCCCTTCATACGTGTTGCTCTAACTCATTGCTGGAGGAATTATGCCTGTTCTGTGGGACTCCCTGGTAGAAAACTCTTGGAAGTTTGCACTTCGTTTCCTACCGACTTCGTCCCACAGGCCTTTTCTCTTTCTCGATCTCTCTCTGCTGATCTGATCAGTGTAATGAATCAAAGTCTGAAGTATGACTATATGCTGAGACTTGCAAGTCCTTCCAGCAAATCACTAAACTTGGGAGAGGATGTCTTGGGGACCCTGACACATACACATAATCCAATTTGATTCTCAGAGCCTCACTATAATCTAAATATTATAGGAGAGGGATCAGAAGTTTGTAAAGACTAAGAAAGTTGACAGATATTAAACATTTCACAAAAGGATATGATCAGTATTCAAATATAGGTCTTTTTGCTCTAATCTTGGCTTGTAAACACCCTGCACACCACCCACCTGGGTTTCTGACCTGGTGCTGCTGGCATGGAAAGATTATAGATGGTGTGGTGTGATTATCACCACTGAGCTATTGATAGCCCATTCCTAGCAGTGCTTTCCCTCCCTCAGCAGAATGTAAACTCTGCAAGGGCGGGGCCATCTTTCTATTACTGAGTCCCCAGTATCTAGCAATATATTAAGAACTCAACAAATAGTCATTGAATGAATTAGCAAATGACTGGATGTGGTATTTGTAATTCCTACTTACTATTGTTGAAAAGGACCTATGGAGCAAGGTACCAGTTAGAATTAAGCCATTTTAAAACTGAAGTTCAGAAGATTCAGAGAAGAAATCATTTATCCCATGGCCCAGTAGCTTGGCGTCTTTAAGGATATATCATCCAGGTCTTTCTCTGTGCACTTCCCTCATCACTGCTGGTCCTTATACTATTAGTGTAACCAGAATGCTAGGAGACCAGCTAGGTCACTGTTTACCAGGGACTTTTAAAGTGTAGGTTGTTTATATTTTAATGAGTTAATAGAAAAAGTGTCTCTTATGTTCACCTAGGTTCTTTTAAAGCATTTAATTTTCAACATATATAGCATGCATGAGTGTTTGTGCTTAGTCACTCGGTCATGCCCAAAACTGAGAGCCCATGGACTGCAGTCAGCCACCCTCCTCTGTCCATAGGATTATTCTGGCAAGAACAGTGGAGTTTTGTTGCAATTTCCCCCTCCAGGTGATCTTCCCAACCCAGGGATCAAAACTGCGTCTCCTATGATTCCTCCATTGGCAGGCGGATTCTTTATCACTGAGCCACCCGGGAAGGCCATCAGATATAGCATAGCCTCTAAACTATTGTAGGGTGTATAAGTGAAAATTACAGTAGTCCTTAGACCCATGATTATCACTATAAAGAACAGGAAACCAATAACAGTCCCCAACAATATTTCCTTAACCGAACCTTTTAAACCATATTTAAGTTTCAGTTTATCTAAGTCAAGTTCCAGGATATCAAATACACAAAATACATCCAGGACTAACACACTACTTTGGAACTTCAACTGTTTGCTTTGTTCCCTGGTGACTCAGACAGTAAAGAATCTGCCTGTGATGGGGGAGACTGGGGTTCAATCCCTGGGTCAGGAAGATCCCCTGAAGAAAGGAATGGCTACCCACTCCAGCATTCTTGCCTGGAAAATTTCATGGACAGAGAGCCTGGTGGGCTACAGTCCCTGGGGTAACAAAGAGTCAGATATGACTAAGTGACTAACACTCTCACTTTTCAAGCAACAGCCAACAGCCATGAAACAAATTCTAGGACAACAAAACTGTTGGGGAGTTCTTGGAAGTATTTACATCTGGGATAAACTTGAAGAAACCTTGGGTGTAAGAATTAAGTTATTTTATGTGTTCAGTTCTACATTTAAAACAATTTGGGCATGCGTTTCTTTAATCTTTCTTTGGCTCTTTCAATGGAGAGAACAATTTACTTTGATTTGTGCCGCCTTCACTCAGAGTAGCTTGAAAATGAGCCTGTGGCTGTGAACCAGATAACTCCTCTCTCCCTCTATTTTAGCAGCCTCCAATGCAAGGGACTTTTACCTGAATATATGTTTTCATGTGCACACTTATATCAGAACAGAGTGGAGCTGAAAAGGAGAGACGAGGTGGTAACATTTTCCAAACTTTCAAAATAATCCGTCTACTTTAGCATCATCAAATGCCAACACGGATGAACTCACATCTGTCTTTTGACTGGGGTTATCATTTGTGGTAGTAGTCATACCAATTCCAGCTCAGCGAGGGATCTCAGGAAGTCTCAACAGAAGAAGCAGTCAATCGAGAGCAGAGTAAGGGAGGGGCGGCTCAAGCTACTTACAAACCACGTGCAGGAAGAGGACCGCTGTATCTGAGCCTAGGCTGTTCTCCGCATAGGCCGTCACCTGGAAGATGCCCGCACTCTTGTACACGTGCTTGATGCCATCCTCAATGGGACTGAAATTAGCGTAGGACACTGCAATCCCGTCCCCAAAGTCAAGCTGGATGTTTGTCCTTTGGAGATCACCCTGCAAAGAGGAATAGAAGCTGGCCTGGGCCCATTGGCATGGTCCAGCCCGACTCCTCTCTGATGCTTGGTCCTCTGCCTTTGGCATCACCCCTAGAGGCCTGAATCTCCCCCAAACACCCTCCTGAAACACTCTCAACACAATCATCAATAGACCCATAGTACCTGTTTGGGTACTGCAAACAGGTACTATGGGTCTATTGCCCTTGTATGCCCAAACTCAGGTAGCCTGATGTGGCTGATATTGTCAATTACAGAGAAGGTAGAGCTTCTCTGAAGCTCTGAAGTGTGGAAGCCAAGGGCCTCCCTCGATCTCTCATGCACATTAATTGTTCCTCTCTTGTTTCATGTTAATAACAGTCGTAGTAACAGCTGACGCTGATAAAGCTTCTTTTCAGTTCCAAGCAATTAGTCCCCTCATAACTCTAAAATGTAGAAAGTATTACTGTTCCCATTTTAGAAATGAGGACACAAATAAAGGAATCAGACCCAAGTCTCTGTAGCCAATAGTGGAAGAGCCAAGATTTGGACCCAAGTAGTCTGGTGTCAGTACTCTCAACCACCATGCCATTATTAAAATTTTCCTATTTTTAGTATTTATCATTAGGTTCCAAGCATTATGCTAATCGCTTAACACATATTATATAATTCCACCTTCAAAATAACCCTGTGAGATAGGATGATTATTTCCATTCTATAGATAAATACTGTATGGCAGCTGAAAATATACCTGTGCTCTGTTGATCTTGGCTTTCCCTAAACTTGCCTAAGACCCTCTTCCCTGAAGCATTTATTGACCATCTCAGCTCACAAATATTTCTGCCTCGAGGGATGCCGAGAGCCACGTGGGTCCACCTGAGGAGATGATGTCAGTGGTTTAGTTGAATGCATCTTACCATCCCAAGTTGATCCTTAGCTTCCTAAGAGCTAACAGTGAACCCTATCCTTTCTTGTACTTCATTGTACTTGTCCATTGGACTTGAACTTTCTTGTACTTCATCCCACTTTATTGGGCTGACAGTTTGGATAAATTCAACTGAACCTAACCATAAGATAAGGGTTCTAGATGAAAAGGAAGAATCAGGTTTCTCTGCTTATTTACAAAGATAGTTGATGGAGAGGAAAAAGAGAAATACATCATTTTGGAATTATGATTCAATCCTCCTGCCCAGTGACTGTGCTTTCATCACAATTTCACTGTCTCTCCCCCATGGCAACCCAGATGTGAGTAAAATATTGATAGGTGCTACCTTGCCCCCAACACAATGTCAACTACCCTTGAGTTTATGAATATAAATTAAAGTGGAAATGAACTGAAGGCAATTCAAATGGATAAGATCATGGCTCTTCACATCCATTCAAGAGAAGGTTTTAATAGAGCTGATCCTGGAAACTCCCTAGTGGGAATGTGATAATGACCTGCTCTGAATATTAAAGTTCTTTAATTTAAGCACCCAGTGTGGATGAAGGCTAAAGAATCTGCCAACCCAGGATAAGGAGACCTCACTGTCCTGTCCAGTGTGGGCCAAACTTTAAAGATTTCTAAAGTATTCACAGTTGGGCGGGGGTGAACAGGGACACACTCCTGGCCTGCTTTGGTCTCTTTCCAAGATCTCAGGAGCACACAGTAATTTGCATTTAAATTTAGGTGGCTTTGTAAATCAGGCAAACTTCCCTGCCCCAGCGCCTCAGCAAGGAGTGCCTGAAAACTTCCCTGGTTTGGAAACAGATGAAACAACTCATATAGGAAGCAAAGAAGCATACAGCAGAGCTAGTCTATCCAGAATGAATGAGCGCAGTCTGGTTTTACTCCCCAGACTGCAAATGACCTAAAAAGTGAACTAATGGAGCAGGCAGCTGATGGAAAGTCAACTCATATGACATTCTTCAGAAAAATAAGTTTAGAGGATTGGGATCACCCTCCCCCATCCTCACACTCATACTTTTAAGACTCTCTAGAAGTCTTGCAGGCTTTTCTAATTAGAGGGGTGAAGGGTAAAAGGAAAACAATAAGGATCCTGGAACAAACAGGAAAAATGTGAATTCCATTCTGGCAATGTTTATAGTATACAGTCTAATGATAATTAAGAGTCCTTTAACGATGCAGGCCCTAAAGGGGTACCTCAAAGAATATATTCAGATATGTGCCTGCTCAGAGACAAGGGGACCCCTTTGGCCTAGGTCTGTATTGTGGGATGAAGAGAACAGGGTCCCTAAACATCCCAAGCCCTCTTTCACCCCCTTCCATTTTATCAACAAGTAGTGCTTCTCACCATTGACTTTAAGGACTAGTGGGAACACAAGCTCTTTTTTCTCTTCCCATCTGGATGTGGGACATGACCTAATTGTGAGTTCTGACCTCAGAGGCCCAGGAGGGGCGCCCCTACCTCCTCCATGAGGATGATGAAGGTTGCATTGTGCCCCTGCTCCGCCACCAGGCGCCCATCGGTCGTCGCCACGTGGAGGCCATGTGGGGCTTTTCCAGGACACATCTGGGCCTTGGCGGTATACTTCTCCCTCAGGCCATCTGTGCAGTTGTTGGACACGATTCGCCGGTACCTAAAGGGTATTGATCATTGTCAGTGGTGTGGTTTATCACATGTATGTGTGCTCGTGTGAAGCATGTATGGTAGAGTGTGCAAGAGAGCAAGAGTGAGACAGAGATTCCACACAGTTGCACCTGACGTCTGAGTCCCAGAGAAGACAGCCATTTGGGAAGCTAAACAAATGCTGAGAAGCCACTATCCCTTCATCTCAGGAAGAGCAGCTCTTTAAACACTATTATCGATCCAACTGGTGAACCACAGATCAGATCAGTGTCTAAACCAGCCAAGAAAATCAATGTCTGACTCACGCACGAGGCAGGAAGTGGCAGACCTGCTGGTCTAAGGAAACAAGAAAAAGCAGGTTCTTCTCCCAGTGAGAGACAGACTTGTTTCTACCTCCCTAAGGCCAGAAAGCAGCTAGAAGATCAGCCTCCTTCTAACTCTGATTACTCAGGAGCCGCTTCCTGTCGTCCTTCGACCGCCAGGACACCACCACATACCCTAACACGTACTAGTTCTTACTCTGGAGCCACTGGATTCTTTCATAGCAGATTTTCTCTCCTTGCTAATATTTCATTTCCCATTCATTACTAACACCAGACCAGAAGCACAAGTGTGAGACTCCTGTTTGATCCTGCTGTGGTAAAACTGTCTCAGAAGAAGCCTGCATGGGAAAATCTTCCCATAAACAATGTGACCTTCTAAGATAAGAGCATCTTTGGGCATGGTGATGACATGTCATCTTTCTTGACCACTGACCAAGCACGTGAAGCCAAGGCGAGAGCTTGCCCACAGCCCCGACCTGCACGACAGACTTTATTTCTAGGCATATCACTATCCGTAAAACTGCATAACACCAATGTTCTGGTAAAACCACATAAAATAAATGCACCATAGACAACACTACCACCACCATCAGCATCATCACATCACATCTTCTTTCACTCTGTGTGTCAGGAGTAATTAACCAGTCTATCCATGTTGCCTTCTGCTGGTGGCCTGGAAAGCAAATTTCTATATGAATGATATTGGTCCTCTACTCTACCTGATATTTCGTCTCTCCCTGACCCCCACATACTGCTGAACTAATAGCCCAACATATTCATCAGGGGATCTCAAGAGGATGTCAAGCAAATGTTATATGTAGTTACTGCTAATGTGAATTTATAATATATCCTCTTGTAGACATATATGATTTTAATTGGCAACTAAGTTCACAGTGGGTCCAGAGCTGCCCTGTCTAATATGCTAATCACTTTTTACCTGTGGCTACTCAGCACTTAAAATGTGGTTAGTGGTGCTTGTTGAAATGATAAGAATGTTCAGTTAAATAAAATATACTATTAAATTAATTTCACTTAAAAATATTTTTCAGTGTGGAAATTAGAAACTTTTAAGCTATATATCCTTGGAAAGAAAAATTATGACCAACCTAGACAGAATATTAGAAAGCAGAGACATTACTTCACCAACAAAGGTCCATCTAGTCAAGGCTATGGTTTTTCCAGTGGTCATGTATGCATGTGAATGTTGGACTGTAAAGAAAGCTGAGCACCAAAGAATTGATGCTTTTGAACTGTGGTGTGGGGGAAGACTCTTGAGAGTCCCTTGGACTGCAAGGAGATCCAACCAGTCCATTCTGAAGGAGATCAGCCCGGGATTTCTTTGGAAGGAATGATGCTGAAGCTGAAACTTCAATACTTTGGCCACCTCATGTGAAGAGATGACTCACTGGAAAATACTCTGGTGCTGGGAAAGATTGAGGGTAGGAGGAGAAGGGGATGACAGAGGATGAGATGGTTCGATGGTATCATCGATGGACATGGGTTTGGGTGGACTCCAGGGGTTGGTGATGGACAGGGAGGCCTGGTGTGCTGCGGTTCAAGAGGTCACAAAGAGTCGGACACGACTGAGTGACTGAACTGACCTGACCTGAACTGAACTGATGTGGCTCATAGTATAGTTCTTTCAGTCAGCACTGGTCTATATAAAAAAATTTTTGTAATCTATAGCTTCTTGCTGATCTTTATTCATTTAGGATATACTGAGCTTTACCTATGATAGACATTTTGGAGGATGTCACATCTTAAAGTACAGTTGATATCATCCACTCTTGCTTTTAACTATGGCCAGCTGGTGGATGATTTGTAATAGAAGCCAACATTTAAATAATCTAGAGGTATGTATAGGCATTTTTAGAGAATCTTAAAAAAAAAAAAAAAGAGTAGTTTTTCCCTTTTATCTTCTTGATTTATTTGTTTGGCTATTAGCGGTTCTGACCCGCTGAACTTGCTTAAAATTGGGTCCACATATCACATGATCGTATGAGAAGCCCTAATACAATTACCTGCTTGCTATGTCCAGGTGTGCTCTGGCTGAGACCTGGCCTAGCCGGTCATATATGCCTGTTACATTTCTCTTCCTCAAACTTCAGAGCACTTTATTTTCCAACACCTCGTGTCTTTAAATTTCACTCTGCAGGATCTGTAGTTTGAGTGACTTAACTCCCAAGACAGTCATCTACAATAAAATTACGTCAACAGTGCTTAAACCCCAGCTCAGATCCCAAGAATCGCTAAGAATGAAATATTTGGCTAAAAAAATGTATACTTCTCAGATTATCTCAGATCACTTGATACCTCTCTTCCATCATGTTTTTCTTCTCTCTAGACATCAGATGTGTAGGTAGTACTCTGGCCACTATTTTACAACCAGGTAAAGTAAAAATACTGAGATGGTGAGTAACTTGTGTGAGACATTAAAAGATTCATCCACTGGAAGAGTTGAAACTGGATTCTAGACCCTTGTTACTCAAAGATGAATGCTGGGACCAGGAAAGACAACAATGTGTGGGAGTTTGTTGAAATAATGAATCTCAATGCCACTGTAGATCGCCTAAATTAGGAGCTGCCTTTTAACAAGATCCCCAGGTGATTCATAGCACATAAAATTTTTTAAAAACACTGTCTTCAACCACCAATCTACTTTCCAAATCTGTACTTAGTAATGGAAGTTGCAAAGTAAAGGGGAAAAACAAGAAAGCATGGAAAAATTTTTTTCAAGCATCTGAGGAAGTAATAAGTAACAAAAGAGAAACATACATAATTTGACAATTACAGAAAGGGTGTCTTGAGCTTCTTATTCCAGGAGTTCCCAGGGTGGGACTTTGACTTTTCATTTTGTTTCCATCATTGGTCCAAAAGAGCTTCAGCTCATCTATCACTAAAGAGAACCATAATATCTGCATACCACTTGTGTTAATTTATTTCCATCCAGGTCTGGAAAATATGGTGGCATCTCTTTCCAAAAGAGAAGACCTGACTAAAATAATAGCTAGGATATTTCAGAGGCAAATAGCAAAAGGTATTGAAATCTGTGTAATTAGAAATCTTCTATGTTCAAAAAGCTAGGCTCAGCTAAAGAACCCTTCAACTTTCTTCTGAAGCTACCTGCTATAAACAGACTATGTTCTTTCTTGCTTCACTAGCAATGCTCCTCTGATCCCAACTTAGTAAATAGTGAAACAGGAAGACAGTGAATGGGTTCCTTCTGGTAAATTACTTACCCAGTACTGTTAAAATAGCTTTGACCAAGGCTGCAGTCCTTTGATGGAGATGCTGGATTGTACCAGAAAGCAGGGACACACTGGCTCTCTCCATGTCTCTCATAGCCATAGTCACTGTCCGGAAAATAAACAGTGAACACTGCTGTAGATGCACAAATGTGAAAATATCCACAAACACATATAAACACAAATACATCTCTCTGCTGCTGCTGCTAAGTCGCTTCAGTCATGTCCGAGTCTGTGCGACCCATAGATGGCAGCCTAACAGGCTCCCCATCCCTGAGATTCTCCATGCAAAAACATTGGAGTAGATTGCCACATCCTTCTCCAATGCATGAAAGTGAAAAGTGAAAGTGAAGTCACTCAGTCTTGTCCGACTCTTAGTGACCTCATGGACTGTAGCCCACCAGGCTCCTCCATCCATGGGATTTTCCAGGCAAGAGTACTGGAGTGGGGTGCCGTTGCCTTCTCCAATGTATCTCTCTAACCATCCCCAAAGCCAAACACATTCTTTAAATATTCCCAGTAGGGGCAAAATTCATGCTTTGAAAACATATTTTCAGACTCAGTCATTTGTAGTCCAGTGTACAGAAGACATAATGGATTAGCAAATGGAGAGTCCAGGTTTAAAAAGGTGTGAATGTGTAAGGTATACTAGGTTGGGTGGGCATGAGGGATGTCATAAGCGTATTTTGGGTCACAGTGGATTTACTGAAATAAACGGATATCAATCAAGAAGATGATTTTAAAAGTAAAGATTTATGTGATATGGTTCCACACTTTATTCCAAAATGGATTTCATTGATTTTAATCTTTATTTTTTCTGGAAATTCTCTCTCAAACACATATACACATTTGCATTCACATTCAAACTTTCCCCAACTATTTATAACACAAGCCCTCTGTTTCCTTTAGGAAACAAACAAATAACCCACAAAAGTTAGACTGTAACTCTTCATGTTTGGAGAAAGGTCAGGTATGATCCCCTTCTTCTTCCCTCAGCACTCCAAAATGAGGGAGTCAAAGGCCAGTGTGTGGTGTGAGAGGAGGGCTCCCATCGGAAATGTAAATAGTGTTGCCTTACTTCTCGAGGTTTTATAAAACTCCCAGAATTATAAATGCCAAGGTAGAAAGAGACTAAGAAAGTAGGCATTATTGCTTTTACAACCAACCCCAGGATATTGAAGGTGGCTTCACTTGGCAGAAGTCATGCCTTTCTAAGTCAAGCATCCAAGGGTTTCCTGAAACCCGCAGACAATCTGGACCTTTGAATATTGAGTCACTGAATGTTAATGAAACATGCAACAACAGGAAAATAACCCTTTCCCGACTCACTCCCTCTTTCTTTTTCTACTCCCATATTCTTTGAGACATGATTTAATTAAAGATCAATGAAAAGAGAGGCAAATTGTCTATGTGGGCAACTGAGATAGGAATGAAAGAAGAGAGGAGGAAAAGTTTAATTCTGCATTTATTTATTACCCAGTATGTACCCTATCCTGTGAAAGAAGGGCCATCATTCCCATTCTCAAGGGGTTTTCAGTCTTTTGGAGAGAGGAAGACATCATGCCTCCAATCCCACAAAAGAACAGAGGAATACAGTCTGAAGCAGAGTACAGTGTAATACAGTCTGAAGCAGTACAGTTTAGAAGTACCAAGTAACTGATGAGATTATATAAATATCTGCTGGGTTTGATCCCACCCTACTTCTCACCATCTTCCTCCAAACCAAACTCAGACCAATCTTTCAACCTCCTTTGTCTTTGTATGTGGTATTCCCCCAGAGCTTTTGAAGCACTCTACCCTTTTCTGTATTAGGCAGTTTCCTAAGCATCCTTCAATAGCTATGCCTGATGAAGTCATCCTTGCTTTCTAAGACCAGATCTTTATGACTCTACCATTTTGGGAAACATTGAGGCTAAAAACGGCAGTTACTTATGTTGGTGTTGTTCAGCAATATAGTAGGGTCTAGAATAGGACACTGCAGGTCTTAAATAAATATTTAGTGGGTAAATGGTACTCTCATTGCATTTTTAAATAATCACACTAATTATCCCATTGCACTGGTCTATTTCTGCAGGGAGACTGTGAGCCTACGGTTAACTTCCCAGTGTGTACCACAAAGCATCCCAGGAGCTCAAAACATGTCTGTGGAGTGAGTATGAGCTTGAGTCATTACAGACAGCTACACAAAAAGGTGAAGCTCAAGACCAGCTTCAATAAGGTGAGTTTAAACGAAACTGGAAGAAAAGGAGAATGGGACATGTTTGTCATGCCTCTTGTCTTTGCCATGCCTCCCAATTAATGACTGAAGATCTTCCCCCTGAGAATTCATATGGCCTTAGAATTGTGCCAGCTGCTAACAGCCCATGAGAGCCTACTTAAAATTCCAGGAACTTTGTGAGTTAGTTAAGGTTATTAAACAAAGTTTAAATAGTGATTTAAAATTTATGCAAAATTTTACTTATATTCAAAAGATAATACCTAAAACACAGAAATTCCCCATTATTTTGCTGCATTTATTACTATATGCAATAAATACTATATATAAAATCTCATGATATAATCATTATACGCTCTTCAAATCATCTATGTCTGTGTACCTGTGTACAGTAGAAATACATGTTATGTCTCCTAATTCTTCATTCAGTGATGTCATGTTGGTAGCATGGAATTGTGTATCACGGGGATATTTACAGCAATCACCAGTCACTACTAATAAGGACTTATTTACTTCTTTGTTCCTGAGAAAATTGAAAGTCGCCCAGTTGTGTTCAACTTTTGCGACTCCATGGACTACACAGTCCATGGAATTCTCCAGAATTCTGGAGTGGGTAGCCATTCCCTTCTTCAGGGGATCTCCCCAACTCAGGGATCCAACCCAAGTCTTCTGCATTGCAGGTGGATTTTTTTTTACCAGCGGAGCCACAAAGGAAGCCCAAGAATACTGGAGTGGGTAGCCTATCCCTTCTCCAGAGGATCTTCCCAACCCAGGAATCGAACCGGGGTCTCCCACATTACAGGTGACTTCTTTACCCACTGAGCTATCAAGGAAGCCCAGAGAGACAGTAGTTAAATATTTTCCAGCACAGTACTGAATATCTGATTTCAAAGTATCATTTACCTGTAGAAGGATTTGGGCTGTGATGGGCCTGCACTACTAGAAAATTCCTGATAGCTTTATGTGGTAAATCTATCAACTGTCCTGTTAACCCCAGAAATATTTGTAATTTTCAAAGGAAGGGTGCTCTCTAAGCAGCTTTATGAGGGAGAGAAATATCATATGCTCCTTGCTCAGTGTAACCATCTTTAGCAGTTATGTTCAGCTCTGCTACCAGCTAGTGATGCAGTAATTAAGAAGGTGCATCAGCCATGCTGCTTTGCCCCAAAGAGAAAAAGCACTGCATTAATATTTAATAACATTAATGGAAACATCACTAGCTGCCCCCAAGCTGTGGCTTTCTTCATTACCTTCTGCTAAATGTACACTATTGAATAAAATCTCTCATCCTACCCAAGTCCCCTCCCAGCTCTGAGGTTTTTATGATTTCAGCAAATAAGCAGGGCCAGCTGCTGCTCCAGCTTCCTGGGGAAAGGTGTTTTTCTCTTGAATTGTGACATTTGGAAAGAATGTGCCAGAAAGTTCGATTCGCCTCAGGAAAGGAAGCTGCCACAGCTTCTGCAAACATACAGGTAGTTTTCTTTAAGAAGTAAGTCACCTCTGTGTCTTCTTTGACTATAAACGGGTTGAGAACTTCTAAAAGTTTAGGGGAAAATTGTCCATTTCCAGGGGTGTGTGTGTCCTCAAAATCCCACCCAGAGAGAAGCCTCAAACAATCCAGAGAGGGGATAGATAAGGAAAGGCTCAGAAACCAAAAAGTTTCTGCGTGTCAGAAAAGGAAGGGATACTAGTATTACTTGGACCCAATCCCCTCAGTTCACAGAATGGAAAGGAAAAGAAAAAGAGAAAAAATGACTCGCTAAAGATTGTACACAGCTGTTGGGATGTTGATCAAAGGTGATAACTGAGATTCCTGACCCCTGGCTTGGTGCTGGTATAAGCCCATGAACTAGGCATTTAATTCAGTTCAGTTCAGTTCAGTCGCTCAGTCATGTCTGACTCTTTGTGACCCCCTGGACTGCAGCATGCAAGGCTTCCCTGTCCATCATCAACTCCCAGAGCTTGCTCAGATTCATGTCCATCGAGTCAGTGATGCCATCCAACCATCTCATCCTCTGTCACACCCTTCTCCTCCTGCCTTCAATCTTTCCCAGCATCAGGGTCTTTTCCAATCAGTTCTTCACATCAGGTGGCCAAAGTACTGGAGTTTCAGCTTCAGCATCAGTTCCTCCAATGAACACCCAGGACTGATCTTTAGGATGGACTGGTTGGATATCCTTGCTGTCCAAGGGACTCTCAAGAATCTTCTCCAGCACCACAGTTCAAAAGCATTAAGTCTTCAGCACTCAGCTTTCTTTATAGTCCAACTCTCACCTCCATACATGACTACTGGAAAAACTATAGCTTTGACTAGATGGACCTTTGTCAGTAAAGTAGTCTCTGCTTTTTAATATGCTGTCTAGGTTGGTCATAGCTTTTCTCCCAAGAAGCAAGTGTCTTAATTCCATGGCTGCAGTCACTATCTGTAGTGATTTGGGAGCCCAAGAAAATAAAGTCTGTCACTGTTACCATTCTTCCCCCATCTGTTTGCCATCAAGTGATGGGACTAGATGCCATGATCTTAGTTTTTTGAATGCTGAGTTTTAAGCAGGCTTTGAGGCTCGATGTCATTCTGAGCCCCTTGAAGCTGGCCAAGAAGTCATTGTCTCTGCTGGCCCAGGGGTAGGGAGTATTCTATTCTCAGACCATGCAGTCCCATTGTATCCTACTCTCAGACCATGCACAGTCCCATCAAGACGCACTGATCCCCAGTTCTTCCAGTCTCCCATTTGGGATTTAAGGCTCTAGGATGACTATTTCCCAGATGTGAATAGAATGTGGTTGATTTGGGATCAGACAGAGGATTTTAGCAGGCACAGCATGAACACTCAGCAAAGAGAAGCAATCACAACAAAAACAATGGACTAATAATAAACAAATCATCATTTTGTAATGCATAAGACTAAATTCAGCCATAGAAATAGAAAGATAATTATATCCCAACCATTTCATAAATGGTTCGAAAAACCAAACAATCGTGGCTCAAGTATTTCTCCTAATCTAACACCAAGCTACCTATCTGCCCCCCACCCCTTCTACAACAGCCTTCATATAACTGCTTTCTTAGATATGCTGCTCATTTTCCTCATACTTTCTTAGCAGCAAGTCTACATAGCTCCATCACCACCACCTACAGGAAGCCTTCCATCATTATTCCAGTCCTTGGTGGGCTCTTTGTTCTGAATACTCCCAATACTTTCAGGTAGGACCAATGTTGTCGTAAAGAACTTTCTGTCTGTGCTATCCAATATGGTAGCCACTAGCCACATGTGACCATTAAGCACCCAATACATGACTAACTGAAGAAATGAATACTTTGCTGTTTTTAATTTTAATGCAAATAACCACATGTAGCTAGTGGATACTATACTGTACAGCATAGATCTGGATCATAAAATTCAACATCCAATTATACTCTTTATTATTTGCTGTCATGCTTTCTTTGCATCCAATAACTCTGGTTTATACATCTTCGATTTTTCTACAATGTGCTGTCTATAGAAAAAATACAATTGATTGGACTCTATACACAGAATAATAAGGTCGAGTAGATTTCAGACATGCCTGAATTTATGTACAATGGCATATCCAGTCTCTTCCCCTCACGTGTCTACATTACCACTTGATAAATGCACTCTGTGGATCTGGAGCCATACTGGACATGGAAGATAAACACTAAGACATACTGAGACTTAGGACTCTGGAGTCAGACTATTATAATTTTGAGTAAATATATTAACATTTTTTGTATCTCCATCTCTTCACCTATAAAATGCCTAAAATAACAGACTCTCCTTCTGATTGAGAGATTAAGTGAGATCATCCATCTAAAAATCTTGGCACATAGTATAGATGCTCAGCAAAACTACTGCTGTGACAGTGATTGGATGACTGAGTAATAAAAGAGAATAGCTAGGCAGAATTTCCAGTCCACATTGGTTTCTCACTGAACAAATGCACTTGGACCTCCCAGGGGTCAACTACTTCCTCAGTTCAGTTCAGTTCAATTCAGTCGCTCAGTCGTGTCTGACTCTTTGCGACCCCATGAATCGCAGCACGCCAGGCCTCCCTGCCATCACCAACTCCTGGAGTTCACTCAGACTCGTGTCCATCGAGTCGGTGATGCCATCCAGCCATCTCATCCTCTGTCATCCCCTTCTTCTTCTGCCCCCAATCCCTCCCAGCATCAAAGTCTTTTCTAATGAGTCAACTCTTCTAGGAGACTCCATAAGACTTGAGAGGAGACCTCTTACTCTCCCTTTTCTGACTACCCACTAGTCTGCTTACTTTTCAAGGAGGATTTGCCCCTGGCCCCTCACCAGTACCACGATGGAGGGTGCTTCAGAGTGGTTCTCTACAGTAAACCTGAGGCTGGGGGATTAATGCTGCTATTAAGTAGAAACATCCATGTTTATGGAAACTGCATACTGATTACTGACACCCACTCTGCATAGAAGAGTGAGAGTAGCAAAAGTCAATGAAAAGAGAAAGCATTAGTCACTCAGTCATGTCTATTTTCCATCCCAGGGACTGTAGCCTTCCAGGCTCCCCTGTCCATGGATTTTCCCATGAAAGACTACTGGAATGGGTAGTCATTTACTTCTCCAGGGGATCTTCCTAACCCAGGGATCAAACCCAGGTAATGTTTCCCTATAAATAACTGCATCTGAGAATCTATAAAGCCTTTCTTCTTCAAGTAAAGAAGGCATACAAGTGGAAAATACCTTTGCTTTGTGAATCCAGGCTGCACTCCTTAACTTTTTCACCAGAATCAAGGCATTTATGGAGAAGGCAATGGCACCCCACTCCAGTACTCTTGCCTGGAAAATTCCATGGACAGAGGACCCTGGTAGGCGGCAGTCCATGGGGTCGCTGAGAGTCGGACACGACTGAGTGACTTCACTTTCACGCATTGGAGAAGGAAATGGCAACCCACTCCAGTGTTCCTGCCTGGAGAATCCCAGGGAGGGGGAGCTTGGTAGGCTGCCGTCTATGGGGTCGCACAGAGTCGGACACAACTAAAGTGACTTAGCATTAGCAAGGCATTTAATCTATCCTCCCAAGTCTCCACTCCCTGCTGTCTCTCAGATTTAAAAGTTGCCTGGACCAGTCCAATGAACATCACCTGATCTGATTTAGAGAAACAGCTAGGTAGAATGTGCATAACAGCTTATACTAACCAAGCTGGGCTTTTCATATTTCTTAGCTAACAATTCCTGGTAGGAAGGAGCCTTGAGAAGGAAGCAGGACTATGAAACTATTGCCATACATGGATTTTCCAACACAGTCATTAATGACAGACAAACTAGTTTTGATGGGAAAACTGTACTTATGACTAATACTTATGCTTACTGAAGTTGACTTAAAAGAGAAAACAAATACTCAGCCCCTCATCCAAGATGTCATCATAACAGCAAAAATCCCAGAAATTACAGAAATCAAACTCTCTTTGCCATATTCATTTAGTAGTGCCTAAATACTTTATTAGGTCACATGATTTTTTTTTTTGCCTTTTCTCTCAGATTATGACAACTAAGCCAGCCTCAAGTCTTGTGTGTTTGTCTAATCTCAGACTCAAGTTCTTCTATTTTCTTTTTTTTCTCTTATAACATTTTTTTAAATTATTATTACTATTTTACTCTACAATATTATATTGGTTTTGCCACACATCAACATGAGTCCACCATGGGTGTATATGTGTTCCCAATCCTGAACCCTCCTCCCACCTCCCCCAACACCATCCCTCCACGTCATGCCAGTGCACCAGCCCCAAGCATCCTGCACCCTGCATCGAACCTAGACTGGCAATTCATTTCTTATATGATATGAGGCATGATCCCATTGTTCACTGCAGCACTATTTATAATAGCTAGAACATGGAAGCAACCTAGATGTCCATCTACAGATGAATGGATAAAGAAGTTGTGATACATATACACAATGGAATATTATTCAGCCTTAAAAAGAAATGCATTTGAGTCAGTTCTGATGATGTGGATGAACCTAGAATCTATTATACAGAGTGAAGTGAGTCCCAGAGATAAAGATAAATATTGTATTATATGAAATCTAGAAGAATGGTACTGAAGAACTTATATACAGGGCAGCAATGGAGAAACAAACATAGAGAATAGACTTATGGACATGGGGAGAGGGGAGGAGAGGGTGAGAAGTACGGAAAGAATAACATGGAAACTCACATTACCATATGTAAATTAGATAGCCAATGGGCATTTGCTGTATGGCTCAGGAAACTCAAACAGGGACTCTCTATCAACCTAGAGGGGTGGGGTGGGAGGGAAGTTCTAAGGGAGGGGCTATATGTATACCTATGGCTGATTCATGCTGAGGTTTGACAGAAAACAGCAAAATTCTGTAAAGCAATTATCCTTCAATAAAATAAAAATTAAAAATGAGGCATGATTGGCTATAAAAAGGCAAATGTATCATATCTTATATATCTCCTCTTAGAATTCTATAAAGTCTTCTTGAATGCCATATACTTTTTAATTATAATTATTGTTGTTTAGTTGCTAGGTCAAGTCTGACTCTTTTGCAACTCTGTGGACTTTACAGTTCTAGCACCGATGGCCTAAACTAGTTGATTTGGCATTGGGTTAGAGTTAATGGCACATTCTATATTAAACCTCATCACCAGCAGTTAACCTAGATCATTTGAGGATGAGTTTTAATTTTAGAATTATCAAATTTGGAGATTTTTTTCTTTTGAAAATAAAGTAAATCTAAAATACCAAAGACTTGTTTGATTTTTTTGAGAAATGGCATAATATAGAGAGGAGAATGTGGAATTTGGCTAGATTTGCTTTTGCTCCTCATCTCTTTCTCTCCCAGGTTATGTGATCTCAGTCAAGTACTTTATATTCCAGATGCTAATTTTCTTCTCATTAAAATATCATAGTAATGATACTGATATTATAGGGTGTTAGGTCCAGGTGGTACTTGCATTGGCAAGCTGAGAACCACAGAGCAAGGGCTCGCTTCCTCCACTTCTTCACTTATAGATGCATTTTGACAGCAGTTTCCAAAGAACCATTTAGAAATAGTTTAAGCAAAGCCATCACCACTGAAATAAATGGATAATACCCAAAGGTACAACCCCGAACATAGTGCTTATATGGATATATAAGCTCTAGTTTACTTGCTAAAAATACTTTGGGGACCACTTAACCCTGGGGTATAAGATTAACAATAACCACAACAGCAAAAGCTATGTACACCATTAGGATAAATTCCTTATTCACATTAATTATGAATATGAATTCATTTTTTCCTCCCTAGGACCCAATGAGACACATGTTATTCATTTGCAGTTTATTGCCCAGGATGTGAAGTTGTCAAGATTAAAATATTTCCTAAGGTCAGAAATTGAGCATCAGAGCTGGGATTTTTTTTTCCAGACTAGTAAATACTAAAGTAGTTGCTGAAGGAAAAATATTTACATTACAATCTTCCTTCAACTGTGAGGTTTCCCCAAAATGGGTGAGTGTCTAGAAACTCAGAGAGACACAGGAGAAAATGTGGCATGACATACAGAAAGATATGGAGTCAGTCGGCAGAAGGACACAAGGAAGGCTGAGGTTGACATTCTGAATACTTAGGTTGACATCAATATGTCATGTACCATAAATCTGAGTGGGCCACTGTATATACTGCTATAACTATTCTGGATTGTGGTTAATAATTAAAATTATTCTTCCCAAGTATGAAAATAGCCTTTGTTTCCAAAGGGTCAAAAATACCACAGATAGGATCCTGCCATTCAAAGTAAATTCAACTTAGCACAGTCCATGTGGTTGATTCTTCCTGAAGTCAAGCTTTTCAAGGCAGGGATGAAGAGCAGGCTGGGAGCAGTCATAACTGTCTACCTTGCTTGCTATTACCAGTATAGTCCTAGTAGAAAGCAGGACATGAAAGATGGATTCCCAAACAAAATCAAGAAACAAGCAGGATGAAATGAAAATGAAGGGCATGAGGCTGTTGGTCAGGGGCAGCTGTTCTGTGCCTATTTGGACTTAATTTAGCTATTAGACACTGTTTAGTGGTAAAGAATCCCATGGATGGAGGAGCCGGGAAGGCTGCTGGGGGTGCTGAGGATAGGACACAACTGAGCGACTTCACTTTCACTTTTCACTTTCATGCATTGCGGAAGGAAATGGCAACCCACTCCAGTGTTCTTGCCTGGAGAATCCCAGGGACGGCGGAGCCTGGTGGGCTGCAGTCTATGGGGTCACACAGAGTCGGACACGACTGAAGTGATTTAGCAGCAGCAGCAGCAGTGGTAAAGAATCCACCCACCATGCAAGAGACACAGGTCTGATCCCTGGGTTGGGAAGATACCCTGAAGAAGGGAATGGTAACCCACTCCAGTATTCTTGCCTGGGAAACCCCATGGACAGAGGAGTCTGGTGGGCCACCGTCAATGGGATCACAGAGAGTCAGACACGACTTAGTGACCAAACAACAACAATAACAAAACCCTAATGCAACTCTGTCATAGCCCTGGCCCTTGCATGTTTATAGGCTGTTATCTGAGCCCTTAGCTTTGTCTTTTAATCTATATTTAATATAATGAAAATATATAAACTGAACTTCAGCTTTTGAATATGACACAGAGAAAGAATTCATCCAGTTGGGATTAGCATGGAATCACTCTGCAATTACTAATGAGATCACTCATTCCCATGTTTGGGAAGGTTTTTGCCTCTCCTAAAAGAAACAACATTTAGAAACACTGTACAACTGTTTGGTCCTTACATTGGGGGCGGGGGAGGCACTAAGCATAAAAAAATAAAGAAAGTCAAAAATTCCTTCACTCATGGCTCTTACATTCTACTTGGGAAAGACAGGCAAATTATAAAGCAATCAAAAAACACAATCTCTCTATTTGTGATTAATACTAAGATGACAATTGAACAGGGAGATATGCGTAAGAGTGCTAGGGCAGGGGTGAGGTTAGATGGTCTCAGAAGGCATTTCTGAGCTGCAGTTTTTGCTGAGGTATGAGTGCTCCAACAGTGCCGGTTATACTGAGATTTGAACAGAATGAAATGAGTCTGGATTAATCAAGGTGCAGGAGATTGTGGTATGGCTGCAAAACGGTGAATGAACAGAGAATAGTAAGAAGTTAAGGAACAGTGCTAGTGGGTCAATAATCTACAGTGGAACAAAGAAAGAAGGTTATATTATATTTTAAGGGAGCAGGGAAGCCACTGTAGTATTTAAAGCATAGAAATGATAAGATATGACTCGGGTTTTTAAAATATAATTTTATTTCTTCTAAGGATGGATGGTTCTGGAGAAGACTCTTGAGAGTCCACTGAACAGCAAGGAGATCAAACTAGTCAATCTTAAAGGAAATCAATCCTGAATATTCACTGGAAGGACTGATGCTGAAGCTGAAGTTTCAATATGTTGGCCACCTGATGCAAAGAGCCAACTAATTGGAAAAGACTGATGCTGGGAAAGATTGAGGGCAGGAGAAGGGGGTGACAGAGGATGAGATGGTTGGATGGCATCACCAATTCAACGGACATGAGTTTGAGCAAACTCCAGGAGATAATGAAAGACAGGGAAGCCTGCTGTGTGGCAGTCCATGGATTCACAAAGAATTGGATATGACTTAGTGACTGAACAACAAGGATGGATTTCAAAGTAACCAGAATGGACATAGAGAGTGAATTAGTAAATTGCTGAGGTGATCCAGATTGCCATGGACATGGGTAGCAGTGCTTTGTGTTGGAATGTGTTTTGGAAACAGAGATGTGCAAGGACTTCTGGATGGCCTGCACCTGAGGGTAAAGGAAAAAATTAAGCTCTCTTGGGATTTGGACTGAATGGATGTCTATGTGTTTTACTGAATTTGGAAAACCTGGTCTGGGTTGGGGGGCTCAAGAGAAGTTGAAAAACTGCTTCTAATAGTGGGCATTCAGGAAGAACTCTGCTTGGCAACATAAACTTTGAAATCCCTGTTACCAGTTCAAGGGAAGATGGATGCTGAGTAAACAGATGGACACAACTGTCTTCATCTAAGAGGAGAGACAGGCTGGAGCTGGAGGTAAATATTTGGAAATTTGTGTCATTAGCTAAGAGGTGAGATCCAAAGTCATTCTCTCTGGTTATCGTCAGAGGGAGGAAAAAATAAATGGTGATAAGAGAGTTCATTGGAAAGAGCACAGTTAGAGCTCACGTGTGTGGAGGTGACAGCCCATGGTGGCCGCTCTCTGAGCTCTCCATGCCCAGCCCCTCCTCTTGGGGACTTTCCAGGACAGCTGCTAACTGAAGACGAGAAGTCCCCTTGGACACACCGCTCTGGTAGGACAATGATCTTCCCTGTGAAAAGCTCCCCCTCCTCCTTCTGGGGCTGTAGACATCCCATCTGGCCAGGACCTGAGGCAGCCAGGCTGGCAGGCCAGCTGAGTCATGCCTACCTCCTCAACTTCATCTTCACTCTCATTGCCCAAACCAGTCAGTGTCCAGCCGGAACTAGACATAAAGAGACTCACCATTCAAAGTCCCAGTCAGCACAGACACAGGGTTCTGAGACCACTGTCCCTGAGGAGTCTCGGCCCAGGGCACACTGAGCTCCTGGCTTGCGTTTCTTGAATATTTTCCTTTCTCCCATGACGCAAGGCTCCCCCTTAGGAAGAAAGTCCACAGTGAGAGAGGCAGAAAACACAAAAGACAGTGAAATAAGCCAGCATTAGTCCTTCCATTCTCTTTTGGTCACTTTATGTAGAAATCTCCCTCCCAGGAACCATTCAGGAGTATTCAAGATTAAAAGACTGATCTTTACTACCAGGCAAGAGGAGCACTGTGGGAGACTGGCCTATTACTGTCCCTCCACCCAACCTGGCCAGTGATGTCTGCTTCTCCACCTCCACAGAGAATGCAAACATTCCAGTCATCCCCACAGACCACTTGGCAATTGCCTGAATTGCCATAAATTCCAGTGGAAAGTAATCCACTGTTGGCATCTTTCTCACATCATCTTCAGAGTGAAACTGAAGTGGACTCAATACGATAAACAACCTCTCTATGATAAACAACCATGCCCGAGTCCTTATTCCTAGTCAAGAACAAAAAGAGAAGAAATTGGTACAAATTATAAGGACTCGATGGTTCTGAAGACAAAAGAATTTTGCTTGTGTTGAATAGCACTAAATATCTGCCTTGCTAGAGTCCCTCAACCTCAGCTTTCTTTGGGGCCCTGTTCCCAGTGCTCCTGGGCCCTGACTTCAGGATGGCCTGAGAAACGCTCCCACTGTTTCCATTAGAAGGTAAGATGATCAAACCATTAGAGGGTGTGCTGGTTGCTTCAGTTTCCATGGGTAGCACTAAAACCCCCAGGTCATCGCTATTGCCTCTCTTCCAGGCTGCTCGGTGATTTCAATGAGTAGACCAGGATTCCAGGGTGCACAGCAGTTCCAAAATATCACATTCCCCTGCTCAACCTGGTGTATGAATTCCAATCCCACCCCCACAATTCACCATCTTCCTCAGATAGCCCACTACTTCCATCCTCCAAATAGCAAGACCCACGGGACCAAACAGGGCTTGCAGGGGCCCTGTTTCCAGGCGCCATAGTTCCCCAGCCGGGGCTGTACCTGATTGAGCAGGTGCCAGGTCTGATAGTCCTCCTCGCTACAGTGTCGGCTGAAGATTGATTTGTAGTCCACCTTCACCAACTGCCATTCCGAGCGGAGGCTGAAGTGGCCAAAAACTCTAAGTGTTTATGGGAGGAAGGAGAGAGACAAGCAGAGTCCCATGGTCAGTCACTAAAATGCAAAGACTAGAGAGAGAGAGGACTGAATTACAGCCTGGATTTTAATGATTCTTCCAAAGCCAACTGTTGGAAGTCCATTGACGGTAAAGTCCACTGCCCACACAACTCCAGCCAACTGACACAGTATTCACTATGGATTTAAAATCATATATATATATATATGTATATATATATTTGCTTTCAAATATATATATTTGCAAAATTAATATATGTGCTTTATAGGAAGAATATGAAGTATAAAAGGTATACAGAAGGAAAAATTTTCCCAGTTGCCTACAATCTTCTACACAGGTATTAATTTAACATAGAGCCAGCCTTCTTCTTAACGCAAGCTCTACTATTGTATCCACTGATGTCCAAAGGCAGGGCTTCAGTTTTCTCATCTGTAAAGTAAACTTTATGTGTGTGTTTTTCTTTTAGGGGTGGGGGTTGGATTAGCTAATCTAAAGTATGATCCTGCCAACTCCAAAATTCTGACCGAATCTAAGCATGTTTTAGTTGAAATTCTCATCACTTAACTCACATGAATATCACCTTCTCTCCCTCTTCCCTGAAAAATCAGTCATCTCATAAAAGGAACTCATGTTTATGTAAATCAAAGAAGCACACTGTCTGCATGACTTAGATAGTCAATACTGACCTTTTCAAAGTCCAGCAGTTGATAGCCCTATAAATATGAATGATCAATCGTTTCTAGAAAAATAGGAAAAAGACGGATCACCCATACTCCACTCGGGTGGCATGTCTTATAATTACAATGCAAGGATCTATCACAGTGAAGGAAAGGGGAGACCAGTCATGCCCAGAACCAAAACCCACTGAAGTCTTTCAAGGAACTGGATGGATTCCAACCCAGTAAGACTTAATCAGAGTCCTAGCTCTGAATTCTCCTTTTCCCACGTTCAAATATTCTTATGTTGACACCTAAAATAACTCCAGGAGTTGGTGATGGACAGGGAGGCCTGGTGTGCTGCGATTCATGGAGTCGCAAAGAGTCGGACAAGACTCAGCGACTGGACTGAACTGAACTGAACTGAACTGAAAATACTAACTCCCCTCAAGCGACATTTCCTTCTGCTATCTGAAAGATGAGGAAGCTTTGGGAAGGGTGGAGTGGATTAAACCTGTGGAATGCAGTAAGAGTTGTTTTGTAGACTATATAACTTAAAATATACTGTAGGAAATGACTTTTAATGTTTAAAAGCTATGAAAAACCTAGACTGTGTATTAAAAAGCAGAGATATTACTTTGCCAAAAGGTCCATATAGTCAAAGCTATGGTTTTTCCAGTAGTCATGTATGGATATAAGAGTTGGACCATAGAGAAGGCTGAGTGCCAAAGAACTGATGCTTTCAAATTGTGGTCTGGAAAAGACTCTTTATAGAGAGTCCCTTGGACAACAAGGAGATCAAACCAGTAGATGCTAAAGGAAATCAACCCTGAATATTCAGCTTTAGCTTCAGCTTGATGCTGAAGCTGAAGCTCCAATACTTTGACCACTAGATGCAAAATGCCTACTCACTGGAAAAGACCCTGATGCTAGGAAAGACTGAGGGCAGAGGAGAAAGGGGGCGACAGAGGAGGAGATGATTGGATAGCATCATCAACTCAATGGACATAAGCTTAAGCCAACTCTCGGAGATTGTGAAGGACCAGGAAGCCTGGTGTGCTGTAGTCCATGGGGTCACAAAGTGTCAGACACCACTGGGTAAGACTTAACAACAATAACAATCATTTACACAATAAATAAAGCTTTTTATATCTTTGTCTGAAAAAAAAAAAAAAAGACTAAACAGACTTCGAGGGAAAGACTGGTTTTCTCCTTTAGTAAAACTGTATGGTCTTTGCATGAACCTTACCTCACTCCTGACTAGTAGGAGCTGAGGGATTAGAATATCCTCGATTGTGTGGCCAGTACTATGTGGGGTACCTGCTCTGCCATTCCTTCTGTTCTATCACATTCTTGCTACATTTAGTAGCAAATATAATATATCCATGCCAAGTCTATATTAAGGTATTTCTACCATTTACTAATAGATCAGATACAGTTCACAGAAAGGTCATGGGTCAATCAAATTTCAATCTTTAACAAAACACTTATCTTTTATAAAAAGTTTCTATTTGTTTTAAGAGAGGAGAATAAGGGTAAGAGCTCATCAAAAAAACAAACAAACAAACAGTAGAAGAAACTTTGATGAATGTCTTCTTGCCTCTTTATCCAATCTATCTAAATCCTCCCACATTCGAATGCCACCTCCTCTAGAAAGTCTTCCCTGATTGGAGTACCCTGAGTAATAGGATATTAGTGATACTAAACAAAAAATAAACACTTCTGCCTATTCTGAATAGTTCACAGTTATTGTATGGATCACAAAATACATTATGTCAGATTAATCACATTTCTTTCTATGGTAAGATAACTAGACAGATAGAAGAAGGAAATATGAGGCACATGATTTACCTGGATATCAATAAGGCATCTACAGAGTCTGCTGCTGCAGTCTTAAAGAAAAGGTGAAAAATATAAGCCAGGTGCTGGTAAAATTATGTAGCTGAACAGTACCCAATTAAGGCATTAAAATCAGCCAGGAGGGAGGGGGTGTATGGTCAGCTGCTATCTGCAGCTGTCTGCTCTTTCTTGTTCATCATTTTTATTAATGACTTTACGACATGGAAATAATGGTCTTCATTGGAAATTGCATTTTCTGATGACACAAAACTGGAAGAAACAGTCAATATGCTTGATGGCAGAATAAGGAACCAAAAGCTCTTGACAGACTAAAGAGACAGGCTGAATTTAATAACATGTGATGTAACAGGGTAGAAACTGTCAGGTCCTTCCCTGGCAACTACTAAGTATTGGATAAAAGAAACATGACTTGTTGCAGCTCAGGATAAATAATGATGATGATGACAATGAGGATGGTAGCTTAAGAATTTTCACATACAATGTGATTAACATAAGTAAACACTTCAGAGACCAAAAATACTTAAGATAATCTTAGAATGCATTAATGAATGAAGAATTTTGTATATTGCCTAGAACAAAGAGGCAATGTCCTGGTCTGTTTTACATTAACTAAATCACAAAGGAAAATTTTACATAGTGTTGGGTGTCAGCTTTAATGCAGAGAATAGACTGAGTATCTCCAGAATACTTGGGGGCTTTGGTGGTGGTGGTGGTGGTGGTGGAGTTTTTATCTCTTGAAATTTTAAATACAAATATGCTTTGATTGGGATGTGTTTATTTATCTACGGAGAAGTTACATGTTTTTTATCAGATTTTCAAAAGGGTTCACAGTTTCCAAAGTTTAAGATCCATTGAAAAAAAAGGATTAAGATGATGTACTAGATTAAATAGTGGATCCCCAAAGAGATATGACCACATTCTATTCTCTGTAAACTGTGAATGTGACAGGTTAACTGCAAAAAGTCTTTGCAAATGTGGGTTAAGAATCTCAAGATAAAATCATCCTGGCCCTAAGTCCAATGACAAGTATGCTTATAAGAGATACAAAGAAGAGAGACATGCAGAGATGTGACACCTATGTGAAGACAGGTGAAGACTGGAGTTACACAGGCAGAAGCTAAGAAACACCTGGAGCCACCAAAAGATGGAACAAGCCTAGAACGAATTCTATTTCTTTTTCAGTTTCATCTAAATTAAAGTTTATTCTTTTTCTTCTCCTTTTTTAAAATTTATTTATTTTTTGTTTTACTTTACAATACTGTATTGGTTTTGCCATACATTGGCATGAATCCACCACGGGTGTACATGAATTCCCCATCCTGAACCCCCCTCCCACCTCGCTCCCCATTATCATCTCTCTGGGTCATCCCAGTGCACTAGCCCCAAGCCTCCTGTATCCTGTATCAAACCTAGACTGGCGATTCGTTTCTTACTTGATAGTATACATATTTCAATGCCATTCTCCCAAATCATCCCACCCTCTCCTTCTCCCACAGAGTCCAAAAGTCTGTATAAATTAAGGTTTATTCTTAAATGCCACCCAGTTTGTAGCAATTTGTTACAGGAGGCACAAATACAAGAATAATAAAATAATAAATTAAAGAATAAAAAAGAAATAATATAAAAGGTGCTATTATTTGAGGTCAGTTTTCAGCTTCCAATCCAAGTGGTGTAGACAGTATGGCTGGTTAACCTGGAGATGACTTAGGAAGGGTCAAGGGAGTGAAGACCTATAAACAGGTGCTCTAGGGAGGTGTCTTCAGTATTAAAAAGTAACAGAAAATAAAAGTTCAGAAGTTTACAAAATAGGAGAGATTGTTCTAATAGACAAAGTTGCCCACACAGGAAAAGAATAGCTCAGAGAGTTAGTAACCAGAGAATCTCACCCTCAGACTTCATCATTTTCCAGGGCTGATGCTGAGGATGCAGGCAACATCCAAGTACATAGCTGAACTGACAATGAGCCTCTAAGCAGGTACATGGTGCTTGTCTTCCCAACACTGGGGTATCTGTTTCTGATCCCAGGGTGCCCATTTCAGAACTGAACACAATAGGTGCCCAGTCAGGACTTGGGGACTAATTCAGATTCTTCTCTTCTGCAGTCTCAGCAGGTCACTTCCTTTCATCTACATTTCTTTGATTTCTATGACAGATTTCCTTGTACCATGTTTCCTATGTCTTTCCCCTACCTCTAAACTGACTCACTAATATTTCCATTTGAAAGTTGGCTAGTCTGCTCCTCCCATGTGCCAGATGCAAAATTTGAAACATTTAATACTAGCATTACTAGCTTTGTTCATTTTCTCACTGGACCGCAACTAAGATTAGTAGGGTAAAATCTCTTGGCAACTTTCAGACAGTGATGTACTTCCCATCTCTCTATCCATTATCAGAGACTCCTTCCTGTGGGGCATGGGTGACTCCGATATAGCGTCTCTCTTTTGCAGAGATGTGGCTTCCCTAACTTTTCAATACTGAATTCACTCACTGATCTTCTGATTAGAGTTGTGGAAGATGAAATGACAGAAACACCGCAAACTAAGTAGGAGAAAAATAAGGACTTACTTAATTTCAAGCATTTCTCAACCCTTTTCATATCTAACCTTAGAACATTTGTTAATATTCACAGTGGGATCTGTAGAAGTGAGAACCTAGTAGAGAAGTCAGAGGGATTAGAAAACAAGCCCCTCACTTTGGGGTGATAAACACTAATTAGATCTACTTGGTCCTGGATTGGAGAAAAAGAAAGTCTAGACTGCTTTTAAATAATAGTACAGAACAAAATTTCTCATATAAAAACTCCTCATCTCCTTAGGGAAACATTCCCCTGAGCTTATGACCGATAAACTAGGAATAGTAACTTTTGGGAAACAAAAGTTTAATTTAATTGTATTTAATTTTCTTCTATTTTTGGTCAAATTTGCATCAATGAGTTAGAAAGCTCCATAAAGCTGGGAAGGTTCTTGCACTTCTTTGGACCACATAAAGCCTTTCAATTGTAGTTGCTCGACAAAGAATGGCTGACTCCTGAGCACTAGTGGAACAAGGCAGTTCTAGAGTGTGGCTTCATTTTCAAGTCTGACCAAAAAAAAGCCAATTCCTAGCATAGCCAAACCATGGTCATTCACAGCCATACTTTCTTGCCATTATCAAGATAAACTATTCTGACCTCTTTTTTTCGGAAATGTATTCCTGCTGCTGCTAAGTTGCTTCAGTCACGTCTGACTCTGTGCAACCCCATAGACGGCAGCGCATCAGGCTCCCCCGTCCCTGGGATTCTCCAGGCAAGAACACTGGAGTGGGTTGCCATTTCCTTCTCCAATGCATGAAAGTGAAAAGTGAAAGGGAAGTCGCTCAGTCGTGTCTGACTCTTCATGACCCCATGGACTGCAGCCTACCAGGCTTCTCCGTCAATGGGATTTTCCAGGCAAGAGTGCTGGAGTGGGGTGCCAATGTATTCCTAGTCCTCCTTAACTCAAAGCATATTTTCATCAACATAATCAAAACCCTGAGATAATGTATGGAAATATCTTGAAAATCCCAGTTGATAATAAGCGTTCATTCCTATCTCCATCATTCTCATTGCTGGGCCCCTCATAGAGTTATACCCAAGGCCCTGCTCATCAAGAGGTTTCAATAAGGTTGGCTCAAAATCCCTTTCCAAGGTAAATGCTAACCTCTAATGCAAGGGCTTTCTTTGTCTTGTGTGTGTGTGTAAGACATCTTTTATACAGCCTTGGAGAAAGTAGATAGCTCATATAAAAATACAGATGACTGTCTGGAAAGGGTAGGCTACTCTTCAGTTCCTCTGAAGAAGTTGCTCCCCAACCCCAGAACAAAATAAATGAATTCTCGGAGCCATTTCTCACAATATGGATTTTTAGGAAAAATCAATTAAAATTTATTACTTCTGTTTTTCTTTTTCTTTTTACTTTGTCACCTGTATTTTTTTTTTTTTCAGGAGAGTTTTTGGCACCACTCAAGATTCACCTTCTTCTTGGACTTTACAAACCTGAGAGCATCTCTATCCTTTTTAACCTCCTCTGTTGCTATGTCTGTGCTGCTGTGACTCTGATCGCGAAGTGTCCTCCTACGCTCTTGTGTGGTTAACTTTTAACATACAGGTAGTCTGGGCCTGGCAAGACCAGGTAAGGAAATAGAAGACTTGTCTTTTCCTAGTCCTTGTCTACTACTAAATTAGCGAGGTGACTTTGAGCAAATCACTTCATCTCTCAAGCTTTCAGTTTCCTTATACATTTTTATTCAGTGACATGTATACTGAAAGGGTGGGATGCAAAAATTGTCTAGATGAAACGTGGCTCGTTAAAAACAATTTCCAAGAGTTTATTTTCTTTTAATCTTTATGTCTACTTTCAGGTAAACAAACTGTCTCCTGGTGACCCCATACATAAAGGATTTAACAATTAGAGCCATTAATCTTTGTCTCCACTGGCACTTCTTTCATATAACAGATGCTCAATAAATAGTTCTGGGTTGATTGATGGGTAGAATTAATCTATCAAAATTGTCTACTTCTTCCAAAACCGGGGTGATAGCTTTATCTGGCCTTATTTCTGGGCCGAAGAACATGGTTGAGTTGTATGTCCTTTGGGGTTTAAACAAAAACAATCTCAGGAAAAATAGCAGCAGTATCTCTACCTCTTGTTATCATAGACTGTGCTAGGATTTCCACAAACATCTATGATTTGCTGGGACCCCTAAACAACACACCTTCTCTAATCCACTATCCAAACCTGGGTAGGCCTTGTGGGAAGGGAAGTGATTAATTTGAGGGAGGGAGGTAGTTTGTAAAAGTAAAAGACTTCATTAGAATTCCATCCACACAGAGGGTTAGCTACTCATTAATTAAATGATTTCAAAGGGATCTTGGTATATAATTGCTATAATTTAGGTGGAAACAATGCCACACTAAGTGTAATTAGAGGAGCAGGCTCTGTAAGGATGTTTTCCTCTTTACTGGAGAGCAACTCTGGGTCACCTGATTCTCCCCTGCATAGTAACTGGGTGCTTTTTTCAACCTCCAAATGCACCAGCTGTATATACAGTTGTGAAAGCTGAAAGAAATTTCAAGAAGAGACTGGTTGACCACAATTCTTCCAAGAGGAAAATGACAAGAATTCATATTAGGAAAGCACTGGAAATATGCAAACGAAAGAACAATTCTTGGGGAGTCAGATTAGCAGGCATGTCACTGCAGACTGACTTTTGAGAAAACACTTGATCGAACTCAACTAAGATAATATTATGCTGTGATCAACCCTCCCCAGGACTCCCTTCCTTTATCTTCCTCAGTGACCCCAGCACTAGCGCCTTGAGTTCTTGGACCCACCAGCTCTCTCATATCTATCTGCCCCAAGAAAGAGAACAAGGCCAAAACTGACTCTGTCAGTTTCTTCCTAATTTTCCTCTTTCTGTTAATATTAGGCTAGAAACCTCTGCATTAGCAGAGACTTAGCCCTCAGCCTGTCCTCGCTCTTAAACTCTAGCCTGGCACTCCATCCTTTTCTTAAACTTCTACAAAATCTCTCTTTTGCTGTTTCACATACAGGGTTATCATCATTAACCTCCAATTAAAATAAATAAATTTATATTTTTTAAAAAAATCTCACATTCACCAACTTCTGTATTCCACTCCTATGCCTTGATAACCAGTAACAGCTACCATTGATGGCTACCACTGATGGCATGCTTATCAGATTCCAGGGACCCTGCTGAATATTCCTCAGCTATTATCATCCTGAATCCTCCACAGAATACCCGAGAATCTTAGGCACAGCCATTTCAGATGAGGAAAACTGTGGCTCTAGGACCATGCTCAAGGTCAAGACTGAGCTGGGAATTAAGTTGACATTCATGTGAAGCCAAAGCTCTTACTGGCTGTGCTTCCTCCTGCTGAAGACTATATTCCAGGCTCTCAGTACCTCCTGCCTCACTAGTTTACACCTGCATTTTCTGAAAGCTCTCCCCCACCTGTTCCCAGACCGTTGTCTTAGAGCATTATTTCAATGATACTACATAGAGTCCCATGGACTGCAAGGAGATCCAATGAGTCCCATGGACTGCAAGGAGATCCAACCACTCCATTCTAAAAGAGATCAGCCATGGGTGTTCTTTGGAAGGAATGATGCTAAAGCTGAAACTCCAGTACTTTGGCCACCTCATGCGAAGAGTTGACTCATTGGAAAAGACTCTGATGCTGGCAAGGATTGGGGGCAGGAGGAAAAGGGGGACGACAGAGGATGAGATGGCTGGATGGCATCATGGACTTGATGGACGTGAGTTTGAGTAAACTCCGGGAGTTGGTGATGGACAGGGAGGCCTGGCGTGTTTTGATTCATGGGGTCGCAAAGAGTCAGACATGACTGAGCGACTGAACTGAACTGAACTGAACATACCTACTCAGAAATTGCAGGTTATAGAATAGGGACCACATTCCTAGAACTAGCATTTCATCCTATGCCATTCCACCATATTCCTTTCCAAATTTTCTTCCTTCTCCCCTCTGTCCTAGCCAAACTGGTCTCTTTGCCTTTCTACAGGTGCCTGCTCTACATAGGTGCTTGTGTTTGTGGGTACACACACGTGCTGATAATAATAGCTGTGAAATGCTTATCAGAGTCTCTAGCAAACACATAACATACATACATAAACACATACACACACACGTATACTCCTGACTACACACCTTGTTTTTTTCCATGTTTTTCATTAGAAATATCCTCCTATGGTTTTTGCCTGCCTAAAACCAAAACAAGCTCTGACTTAAAGGCCACCTCCTCTTAAAAGTGTTCCCTACATATTCAAAGTCTAAAGGATCTCTCTTCTAAACTTTTGATTTCCTATATGAACAGATGGTAATCTTCTCCTCCAGGGCAGAGGGCTTCCTCGGTTTTTCAAACACCATACTTTCCACCTCCCTCTTCTCTAAGTATACTTCTCTCCTCACCCCCTCCTCTTCACATCTCTGCTGGTAACTTAAGCCTTCTTTTTCTCTGTCCCTACACTTGGCACTTGTGCTTCACGTGGGGGTCAAGAGGTCCCCTAACGTCCTTCTATGACACTCATCTTTTCAACTTCTATGCAGAAAACTCACAAGGCACCTACTTTTGTTCTGAACTCTTACAAGATTTGGTCATGAACGTGACACTAAGAACTGTGAATTTGATATAAGACCCTCCCTATCTACCTTTGTAGTAATATGCCCTGCTACTTCATAGTGTTCCTCATGCTCAGACAGAATTCCTTTTGTTCCAGTAAAAGAAACATGACTTCCTAGTGCCTGCTCTTCTTCTGCCTAGGATGCCTCCCCAAACATCTTATCTTATATGTCCAACTCCTGCCCATTCTGCAAGTCTCAAGGCAAATAATATGCAGGGTTTCTTGGGAGGGAGATTAAGGGGGAGGAAAACTGTTCAAATCTAAGTATTTTGTAGTGACCATATTGATTTCTCTTTTCAAAAATAAACAGATGAAGGTTTTAAAATTTATTTTCTTATCACTTAAAGATTCTGACCAATTTGTAATGTTTAAAAAGAATATAATCTCAATGGTATCAGTTCTTTGGAATTAGTCCAGCCTTTCTATGTGGCCCAATATGTAGTCAATTAAAAAATATATTAAATGTGTACTCTAAAAATGTATTCTCTATTTGTTGTATGGAGGGTTGTATATAGTTCTTTTAAATCAGGTTTCTTAATAGTGTCATTCATATTCAAAATCACATGAACTTTTGGACTGCTTGCTCTATGTGAAGTTTATTAAACTATCTCTCTATGATATTTTAAATCTTCCATTTCTTCTTGAGTTTTTGTAGATTTTTATATTGTGTAATCATAGCACTCTACAGATTTTGAGATTTTTCTGTCTTCTTGATGGATTATTCTTTTTTATTTTAATTTAAAGGCTAACTTTGCTCTCTGTATCTTTCTTCTTCCTCTATTCCTTTCTTACAAAGAAAAAATGATCTCTTTACTTTGAATTTTTGTAGCATTTTTTTCTGTTTTGAGTATCATCCTTAGCACTTCCAACAGGTATCATAATTCATAAAATATATCCCTATATGTAGTATTGCCTTCACTAGATTTTAAACTCTTACAAGTCTTCAACTTACACAAATTTTGCCTTGCACAGTACCATGTGTTGTCTGGGAGATGGTCCAACATAAAAGATGCTGACTTCATACGGGCCAGTATGTGAGCCCCAGTCCTGGATCAAGGGGAAGTTCTGTATACATATTCATTAGACTTCAGTTTTCTCATGTGCAAAATGAAGATAATAGCATGACCTAGCAGAATTCTGAGGTTTAAATGTGTTGTATATTTATAATATTTAGTAGAAATTAAGAAATGAATACTTTAACTACCTTTCATATTTTATATAACAGGACTTAAATATGATAATTCATTTCGTATCTTTTGTTGGATGCCTGAGGATCTGTGGGCAGATCGTACATCTTATGCTTTTATATTCCCACTATCTCTACTTTAAGATGCTGCAAACAGTAGGTATTCTAGCAGAAGTCAATCAAATAACAGCAGTAATAATCAAAACACCAATATTAGTGATCATTTATTGAAACATAAGGTGCTAACCACTTTGTGTGAATTATCTCATTTATTGTTCCCATGTAACAGATGGGGAAGCTAAGGCTCAAAGAAGCTAAATAGCTCATATTAAAAGGTTATGCAGTGAATAGGTGTTGGAGCCAGGAGTCCAACTGACGTGATTGCTGCTGATGTTATAACATGGTTCTCAGCACTGTGCTTTCAATAAGACTCCATATCCCTTTCCAAGCATTTTGTGACTCATTAGCAATCATCTGACTGCACTGTTTGGCATAGACGTATGGGTATGGGGGTCTATTAGGTTGCTTAAATAAAAGACAGAAACACCATGAAGTATATAAAACTGAAAGCACAGTTGTTGTAAATAAGAAAAGAGAAATAGGCAGAGAAGGTGTTATCTAGAGAGCTCCAATTATGGCCCAATTTGTCTCAAGGTCTAAAGCATTTACTACATGGAGAATACCTGTACCTGTAGCTATGACAGTCTTCATTGGCTTGGCCTCTAGTTGGAAGTCCCTGGGGCAGGAACATGAACAAACCAAGCTATAAAGTCTTAGTGCTCGAGACTAAAGGTCCTTAGGGATAAACCTTTGGCTGAAACTCTTCACCGGCTAACTGGGGAAACCAAAGCCTAGGTAGTGGTCTGCTCACTAACATAAAGGAGTAGAGTCCAAGTCACCTGAACCCCAAGTCTTTCTCCTGGCTGACTGTTTTTCATGGGAAACCTCTGCATCTTGCAGGATGAGTCATGGAACATCATATATGACAATAGTACCATGAGTAATTGCTGGAGGAACACAGGGTAGGAAGGTGATCACATCCAGAGCTAGGGTTGACCAGGGAAGGCTTCAGTCAAGAGCCACTTTTCACACTTTGCTGGCTTTTCCTTAAGGCTCTCGTATCTAGAGAGTTCTGAGTTTTCCCAAACTCTAGCCTGCAACTCTAGAACTATAAACTGAGCTACTAGGTTCTTCTAAAAGAGCATTATCTTTGATGTGCTAAGATGTGGCATTCCTCTGCATAGTCTAACAGATCAAATGAGTCATCAGAATGACATAGACAGTGATGCATCCTGGTCTCTGGGAAATGAGCCGAGACAGTTTAGCTGCTCTTATCGAGCTCCTAACGTGGGTGACGGTCAGAGATACTAGGGAGGGTGATGGAATCTAAATTGGACTTCATGGATGGTCAGCAGGCTAGAAAGAAGGCATAAACCTTCAGTTCACAAATGAGGGAGAATCCTTGTGGGTACTAGGCAAGAAGGATGCTCCACTGGTCCAAGTGTTTCCTTCACACTGACATGTAGATAAATATGCCCCAAGTCAAAGGTGGGCTACCCTGGTGACTCAGCTGGTAAAGAATCCATCTGCAATGTAGGAGACCTGGGTTCAGTCCCTGGGCTGGGAAGAGCCCCTGGAGAAAGGAATGGCTACCCACTCCAGTATTCTGGCCTGGGGAATTCCATGAACTGTATCTATGGAGTCACAAAGAGTCAGACACGACCGAACGACTTTCATTTCACTTCAAGTCAAAGGCTCTGCAATGACAGTCTGGCTACTTGCAATTTCCCCTGTTGACACACTGGATTTATTTCTCATTCTTCTAAGTAAACAATTAAACCAGCTGTGGATTCCGGTGAGTCACACACCATCTTCTATGCCACCTCCGTCCAGGATTCAGAATTAGCCATTGCTAGGAAACCACAAATCCCAACTCAAACCTTTTACCCTGCCTTGATGACTTTCACTGGCTGGATGTCATTAATTTGAGGGCAAATTATTAGAAACCTGGAAAACAGTTCTGAAATACCTGTAGATTTATGATGAAGTCGTTTTACAAAAGGTCACAGGCAACCCCGCTATAATTAAATCTTTCATTAATTTTTAAAATACACAATAACTTACAAATGAAGCATAAATTAACCAGATGACCTTGAAAAAATTATTTAGAGCACTGCTTCATCCGAAGCCACTATCTAGTAATTTCCTGAATTTTTATTTTACAAATAGGATTTATCTTTTTTCCTTCTTGTCTTTGATAGATTCTAGTAGCTTTCTTATTTGAAATGACTTAGTATTAATTTACTCAGAGCATTAGTTAGCACTGAGGGGTGATGGTGGGTAGTTAAGACTCTCCCTTCCCTTAGGTCATGACCTCAAAGGTAGAGTAAGTGTGACGCAAGTAACCATCTACACATGCCTAAATGCAGCCTCTATTCTTTCATTATCTGGAAGCTACTTTTTATTTCATGAGTACGTTTTGATAAATGATTTCCATTTTCTCATTATAAAAAGAATGCATTCTCATTATAAAAATTGAAAACTATAAAATCTACAGATGGGAACATCAAAACCTCACTAGAGGTAAACCACTTTTAATATTCTGTGATATTCCCTTCCATTCACTGACAGTGTTGTTCTTTCTCAGACTAAGAGCTAAGCAATAATCACAGTTCTCAACTAGAGTTAAAGACTTTGGAAATTGGAAGTAATCCTGAAATCTCTCTCTCCCTGCTCGCTTCTCTCTCTCTGTAACACACAGACACACACACACCACCACCACCGCTTTCACCACCATCACCACCATTAAAAATTTGATTTTGGAGAATATTCCATAAATACTAGTGCTGAAATAAACCTCATACAAATTTGTTTTCTTTTATAGGGTGTAGAAGAGGCTGTAGAACATAGCACCTTTCCATCAGCAGAGACCCGGACTGTATTGTTTATGCCTTAGCTCAGCTCCTGGAGCACTTAGAACAGTGTCTACCTTTGTAGTGGGTACTCAATACATACATACCACTGAATAAAGAAATAATCAATGTTCTTGTATAGCAACTTGATACAGGTGGATTCCTGTGCCCTTCTTCAGGGGTTTCTAGAGAGTTCAGTTCTCTCTGAAAGACCTAGGCTCCCTCACCTTCTTTGCCTCCTTGCCCCCATAAGCCCTCCTCTCTGCTTCCACGGAGGAAGCTGCCAAGGACCAATTTCAAATCAAAGCAGAAAGAGCAGTGCCCTAGAAAGGTGAGGCTTGGAAGCCAGCAGTTGTTGGTCTCCAGAAATTCAGGCCACATCCTTGACTTTCTGAGTGCTTCCATGCCACTTGCTACATTTCCCATTAGGGAGCAGAGAGATTAGTGGCAAAGAAAGTCAGCAGCTACAGAGGAATTGAGTAAAAGTGAGACACAAACTAGACCTTAATAGAAATAGACAGCGGATCAGCAGCAAGGAATCCTGCTGATAGTTACACAATATGATGATGAGTGAGATGGTGAAAAGAGGCAGGGATTAAAATGCTTGAAAATAAGTACTGGGAGAGAGAAGGGAAGATTGAGAAAGAGACCGAAAGGCTTTGGACCTGAAGAGGCAAAAGAAAGAAAGTTGATTTTTAAATGCACTGAAAGAAAATGTCCAAACAACTTTGACTCTTTTCTCAAAATTTAATAAGCTCCTTCAATGGGCTTGAATGTTTAAAGTCCACAACATTGGGAGTGTGTTCCATGAGCCTGTGAAAGATACGTCAGGAGTTGGTGATGAAGGAGAACCTAAGAGATGGAACCAAAAGGGAGAAGATGGGTGTTCAAGATAAATTTTGAGAGAGGAGGAAATATCTGGGAATCAAATAAGCCATAGGGAACGGGGTAAGGAGGGACCAGTTTTCCTTTGTCATTTCTCAGTCTCCTTCTTTGTGTCAAATCCTGAAGCAAGAGGTAAAAAGAATCAGAAAAATTCAGCTCCTATCCTTAAATAGTTTGCAGTTCAGTTCAATAATAGTATTACTCACTCTTTACATATCTGCTGAGCCCAACTATGCACAGGCATCCATATTCAGGGCTGCGGAGGATGACAAATAAGACAGTTGCCAACCTCATGAATCTTTCAGACTAAAAAGACCTCACACGATAACTGCAGAGATGACCAATTTGTAAAACAGTTAGAACATGGTGAAAAATAAAAGTGGCAACACCAATTCACCATGAGCCAGCAATTCCATTTTTAGGTATGCAGCTCAGAGAACTTCTGTGCGTGCATTTGGAGACACATATAAAGAGAGGACAATATTGTTTGCAGTAGTGCAAAACAGGAAAAAAACTAAATGCCCATCGATAGGAGAATGGAGAAATAAATTATGCATATTCACAGCACAATAGAATGCCACAGCATTTATGTGTCTGTATCAGATGGATTTGTCCCAAGACAGGTAATACTCAGTGACGGACACATAGAGGAATAATAGCATTTAGATAATTAGACATTTAAAACACACACACAAAAAATACCACATGTATTTCTATAGATAATTAAATATGTACTAAAAGTATCAATACTTTTACTAGAAGGATATACACCAATTCACAGCAGTGGTTGATTAGTGTAGGAAGCAATGGGAAGGGGTTTGGAAATGGGCAACTCCAAGGAGACCAATTCTGCCTAGGATCAATTCAGTTCAGTCGCTCAGCCATGTCCAACTCTTTGCAATCCCATGGACTGCAGCACGCCAGGCTTCCCTGTCCGTCACCAACTCCTGGAGCTTGCTCAAACTCATGTCCACCGTGTCAGTGATGCTATTCAACCATCTCATCCTCTGTTGTCCCCTTCTCCTCACACCTTCAAACTTTCCCAGCATCAGTGTCTTTTCCAATGAGTCAGTTTTTCACACCAGGTGGCCAAAGTATTGGTTTCAGCTTCAGCATCAGTCCTTCCAATGAATATTAAGGACTGATTTCCTTTAGGATGGACAGTTGGATCTTCTTGCAGTCCAAGGGATTCTCAAGAGTCTTCTCCAACACCACAGTTCAAAAGCATCAATTCTTCATCACTCAGCTTTCTTCACAGTCCAACTCTCACATAGATACATGACCACTGGAAAAATGATAACCTTGACTAGATGGACCTTTGTTGGTAAAGTAATGTCTTTGCTTTGAAATATGCTGTCTAGGTTGATCATAGCTTTTCTTTCAAGGAGCAAGCATCTATTAATTTCATGGCTGCAGTTACCATCTGCAGTGATTTTGAAGCCCCCAAAATAAGGTCTGTCACTGTTTCCCCATCTATTTGTCCTAAGTGATGGGGCTGGATGCCACGATCTTAGTTTTCTGGATGTTGAGTTTTAAGCCAACTTTTTCACTCTCTTCTTTCACTTTCATCAAGAGGCTGTTTAGTTCTTCACTTTGCCATAAGGGTGGTGTCATCTTCTCATCTGAGGTCACTGATATTTCTCCCAGCAAACTTGATTCCAGCTTGTGCTTCATCCAGCCCAGCATTTTGCATGATGTACTCCACATATAAGTTAAATAAGTAGGGTGAGAATATACAGCCTTGATGTACTTCTTTCCCAATTTGGAAACAAGCTGTTGTTCCATGACCAATTCTAACTTGATTCAAGACTTGCATACAGATTTCTCAGGAGGCAGACCAGGTGGTCTGGTATTCCTATCTCTTTAAGAATTTTCTACAGTTTGTTGTGGTCTACAGTCAAAGACTTTGATGTAGTCAATAAGGCAAAAGTAGATGTTTTTCTGGAACTCTCTAGATTTTCAATGATCCAGTAGATGTTAGCAGTCGGATCTCTTGTGCCTCTGCCTTTTCTAAATCCAGCTTGAACATCTGGAATTTCACAGTTCATATTCTGTTGAGGCCTGGCTTAGAGAATTTTGAGCATTACTTTGCTAGCGTACCTAGGATAACCTGCATATTTATTTTAGAAATATAAAGCTAAAATGGTAATGTGTTAGTATTTATTAAATTCCAAAGGGTTGGCACACCAGTGTTTGTAATACTATTCTTTGTGCTTTACTATATTTTTAAAACTTTCAAAAAGAACTATTAGGACAAAAATAAAGGTATAAAATTAAAGATGTAGAGTCGATATTGGGAATCACAAACCCAAAATCATATAGGAGCCAGGGGATCAACTTAAATGAACAATGAGCAAGCTGATACAGCTGGAGAAGATGTATGCATCAGATGAGAGGTGGGCAAGAAACAGCTCAACCAGTGGAAAGCAGGCAGCTTCCACATAGCTGCAGCAGCCTGTAGGATGATGGGCATTTGGGCGCAATGCCACAAGATGCTTCTGATTTAAAATTTTAGTCCCATTAAGAAAAATGTAGACCAAACTATTTATCTGTGGTCTAAACCCAGAAGCTTAAGGTAGGAATTTAATGAAAGAAAATAAGTAAGAGCTGGAGGAACTGTGGAGGGCTTCCTGAAGAGGTGAGATTTGTCTGTATGGCTAACATAAGAAATGAGGAAACTTCCTCAATGAGGAAATGAGGAAATCATTTCCAATGATTTGTCAATTCAGTATAGTTAGCCCAACATATCTGCTGGTTCCACATCCACAATTTCAACCAACCATGGAACAAAACATTGAAAAAAAAAATCCAGGAAGTTGCAAAAAGCAAAACCTGACTTTGCCATACACTGGGAACTATTTAATAGCTTTTATATTGAATTAAATATTAAATCAGTAATCCAGAGATGATTTAAAGTATGTAGAAGGATATTATACAAATACTATGTCATTTTATATAAGGGATTTGAGCGTCTGTGAATTTTGGTACCCACTGTGGTGAGCAGTGTCCTGGAACCAATCACCAGTGGATACCAAGAGATCACTTCCTTCATAAGCAACTAAAATAGTTTATGGATAGGGAAAGCTTGTATAAATCATTTCAAAAATTCAGTATTTGTAACAAAAGATTAAACTGCATGTACCCTCTTGTTCAGAGTCAACAAACTATAGCCAATGGGACCCCAACACCTCTTCTGGATTGCCTATGAGCAAACAATAATTTTTAAACTTTAAATGGTTGGAGGGAAAGGCAAATGAAGAATAACATTTTATACCATGTGGAAATTGTATGAAATTCAAAGTTCAGCATCTGTAAGTGAATTTTCTTTGGAAGACACTGCATGCTGTCTTCCATATCGCATATCCGTTTACTGCATATTGTCTGTGGTGCTTTCACACTGGACCAGGATAACCAAGCAGATGCAGGAAAGACACTGCAAAGTCTAAATTTTTTATATGGAGAGCCTGCTCACCTCTGCCCTAGTTGACTAAAGTTCTTCCTGCAGGTGGCCCATGTATTGATCATTAGACTATGGAGACTGAAAGCATCTCAAATGTCACTCAGTGTTAGTTATTTCACTTAATTCTCATATTCACATAAAGAACCCAAAGCTAAGCAAGGTAAGTAAGACATTTAAGATCAGAGGGATGGTAAGTGGTAGTCCGAGACCTGTCCCTGGTGTGTGACTCTACAAAATCCACGCTCTCAGCCACAATTCATCCCACACAGCAATCTACTGGTCAACATAAGCCTTTCTTTCCAGGCTACTGCCAGCTTCCAGTGTCTCCCAGAATCATCCAAAGCCCCTATTTAGGCGTGAATTCTGCTTTTGTATTCCTTGGCTCCCACTCAGCAGGCCTCTGAATGGATGGCAAGCCTGGTGACAACGTGAAGGACCTGAATCCAACAACCAGCCTGAGAGGTGATGGTTTAAGAGTTCCACTGGATTTGCTGATTACTCGAATGACTTACTTTGGGCAAAGTAAAATCAGATTCTTCCAGCAAACAACAGAGAATTGAAAAACAGATCGATGAAAGCAGTGCTGGTTAATTTCCAATGACTTTATCGGATGCAGTTACCAGAGGCTAAACAATACATTTAAGCTCAGGGCTGGGTCTCTGTGTTACACCAGGGCTGTACTTGAGAACATGTTTCTTGCTAAGCATGCAGTCACAGTCTCTTAAGTAGAAAGAAGGTCTTTGCTTTTTATTTTCTTTAAAACCTCTGCAGCTTTGGGGTTTGCATAATTTTCTACAAAAATGTTATCTCTTCCCCTTCACTTCGGCTATTAGTTCTGCTGGTGGAACAATGGATCAGAGATTTATGCCAATTATAAATGGATTTATACAGGGACTCAGCGAGGCAATTGGCCCTAGACAATTTGCTGAGAGCATCTCTGGCCGTTCCCATTTCTTGCTTTCCCCTCTTCAGGCCAAACAAGTTCTTATTGCTCCATGTGTGCTCATACTCTCCCGGCACCTGGATACCTTTGCTCCCCCATCTCCGCAGAGACACAAAGCCATATCTATTCTATTTTAATCACTTCTTTGATATTTAATGGCAACTGCAATTTGTCCCACCCCTTTACCATTTACTTGTTTTCTAGTTTTCATGTGTTTGTCATATTTTTTTAGAAAGGTTATGTTTGAATGGGTCTGTTGTGACTTCGTGTCTGTCTGGCAACACAGTGAGTAAAATTCTTGGTGAATAACATCCCTGCCCTTCTTATCCCAAACAGCATGATCCTTTAGTGAACAGTCCTTGGAGAATTCTAGTACCTTTCTTCAAATTTCAGTTTTGAGCCTAAAGTTTGAAACTCACATTATTTGCTCTGCTTTCCTCTTACTGAATGTATGAGCTGAGCACTTAATTTCTCCGAGCTTCAGTGTTTTCCCTTGGCCAAGGACAATAATCCAATCTACCTGGTGGGATTACTGTGAGATGTCAGTGAAATCAAGTTTGAGAGAGAGTTCAGCAGACAGCTGACACAAAGGAAGGAGTAGAGCAGATGCAGGCTGGCTGGCCCTTGCTCCTCCAAGGGAGTATCTGCTTTCCAGCTGGACTCTGCCCTTTGGGGATTTATTTTCCCCTGACAGGCTGCCAGGTTCTCCTTGGCCCCTGTAAAGGATCAACTGAATCACAACCAATTGGTTAAAATATTTCATATCAAGAAAGAATTTCAAATGTTGCTTTGAGACTGCAGAAAAGCAGTGTTTTTCCATCTGATGCCACATCTGAGCCAAGCAAAAAAGAGCTCTCCTTAAAACACTGATTTGAGGGCCAGTAGCAAACCAAAGAGAAGGCAATGGCACCCCACTCCAGTACTCTCGCCTGGAAAATCCCATGGGCGGAGGAGCCTGGTAGGCTGCAGCCCATGGGGTCGCTAAGAGTTGGACACGACTGAGTGACTTCACTTTCACTTTTCACTTTCATGCATTGAAAGGAAATGGCAGCCCACTCCAGTGTTCTTGCCTGGAGAATCCCAGGGACGAGAGAGCCTGGTGGGCTGCCGTCTATGGGATCTCACAGGAGTCAGACACAACTGAAGCGACTTGCAGCAGCAGCAGCAGCGAACCAAAGAAACACAAATGCTCTAACAGCCACGGGCATCTCTTCAACTGGAAAGCCTCTGCCTGAGATGGCAATAGGCCCTCCAGCTTGTCAATCACTCAGCCCTGTTCTAAGCCTTAAGTAATAAGAATGGTCACATTTCACTGTGAATTAGACTAGACTAGATGGCTCCTGTCAAGGTTACCTGGGGAATGTTGAAATAATAACCTTTGAAGAGACAGTGGAAAAAAGAGCAATAAAAGCAAGCAAATCCCATGCCTGCAAGCTGGGGACTATCTCCCCCACACAAATTCCTCTAAAAAAGCATGGTGTTAGAAAGTTGCATGCTCCTGAGCTTTGGTTTCTGGTAGAAGTGGAAGCTGGAAAGAGTCTGTGGATGGTGAAGGAAATAAGAAATTCCTCGAATGCTCCTTATTCTCTAACTGCCCTTCTGTGCCCACTGCCATTCTACCCACCCTGCTTCATCATCATATGCACATTTGCACAGAGTCATGCACCGCTCAGATTCCTCTGCAACTCCTGGATTCTGATCACATATAGCACGTCAGAATATCTGGGGTCTATAATGTTCATTTCTACACTCAGTCAAGCCATACATATATATGGTTAAATCCTCAGTGCTAGTACAAAACTGATGCAAATGGCAGTCTAAAAATAAGGTAATAGAGACCTTCCCTCAGGGGAAGTTGAAGTCTGTGTGTGTGTATGTGTGTGTGTGTGTGTGTGTGTGTGTGTGTGTGTGTGTATGCGCGCGCACGCACAGGTGCGCTTGTCTGCATGTTTGCCTGTGTGTGTGTTTACATGTATACACATATCTCTGTATCTGAAGGGTAGATAAAGAGGGAGGAGAAGCTACTAAACCAATTGTCACTTTTGTTAATATGCATTGCCTAAAGTGTTGTGAAGAAAAAATATATGAAGGAGGATTACATATAACCTGGGGCCCGAACTTTTCCCAGTGGGCTAAAGGGAGATGTGCCAGAAAAGCTAACACATAAGCTGAGACCTGAAAGATACTTAATTAGAAGCTTGGTTATTCAAGTGGGGAAGACAGGTATTTTCCAGAAGCATACACAGACAAAGACCCCAGGGCAGGAAGGTACCAGGGAATCAGAGAAGGGAGGTTAGAGCATGGGAGCCAGAAATGAGTTCTAAACATGGACTCAGTATAGGTATTTGTAGACCCTTCAGTGAGTTTGGACTTCATCTGAAAGGCAATGGAAAGCCTTCCACTCTGGAGAAGAGTTTTGAAGAAGGGTTTTGAGAAGAGGAGTGGTGTTTCCGTATTTTCAATTTCAAGAACACTCTGAATATAAGTCAACTTTCTAAATATAACCTAAGACCCTTCATAGGTTCTACTGCTTAATATCACTTAACCTCAGTCACATGCTGTCATGGTTCTTTCCTTTGTTTTGAAGTCACTCCAATAATTACTGATTTCTACTCTGCACCTACTCCCATTTTAGGCACTGCAGTTACAGTACTCAGCAAAACTATTACAAATGTGTGCTTTCTTTGAACGTACACTCTACTACCTATAAATTGGTTTTCTACTGGTGAACTGCCATTGAAACTTCCAGACTGATTCAGCTGTCACCTTTCATATATGTGGAGTTTTTACTTCCTTCTACTTCCTCGTTTCCTAACTAGGATTTCCTGGAGATTGTGTATCTCATTTCCCCCACAGCAACACACTGGACTGAGAGCTCCTTAAAGGTAGAAAGAGTTATATTTACCTCTTTAATGCCCCTTAAAAGAGACTAAAATACATTAGAATCTCATTAAATGTTTTTGAATTAATTAACTATGTAGTAGTCAGGGCTCTCTAGAGAAACAGAGTGAATAAGCAATAGCAATAGAAGAAAGAAAAAGACACAGAGATAGGGATGGGAGAGAGAGAGAGAGAGAGATTTACTATATAGAACTGGCTCATACAGTTATGGGGGCTGACATGTCCCAAGCCCTGCAGAGTGGTTTAGCAAGCTGGAAAGACAGGAGGGCCAATGGTGGAATCTCAAGCTTGAACCTCAGGAAAAGTAGAAGTTTCACTTGGAGTCAAAGGCAAGAAAAACCATGTCCCATTTCAAATGCAGCCAGGCAAGAAGCATTCTCTCTTGCCCAGAGAAGATTGGCCTTTTAGTTACTTTTAGTTCTATCTAGATTTTCAACTGATTGGATAAGTTCCACCACATTAGGGAGAATGATCTCTTTTAGTGGGTCTACTGATTTAAATGCTAATCTTACCCAAAAACACCTTCACAGAAGCATCCACAATAATGTCGGACCGAGTATCTAGGTACCTCATGACCTAGTCAAGTTGACACATAACATTAACCATCACAAACTTATAAATATTTAAATGAATGTAACAGGATAAGACAATAAAACCTCAGTGTGAATGAGTTAGCCGTTCTTTCTGCGTGACTCTAGTTGAGCATCAGAGTCAGGATTAAACAGAAAGAGGAAGGATACAGAATTCAAATAACCAACATCATTATTTGAATTACATCATGAGTAAGTTTTTGGTTAAATGGCAAGGTTAAGCAATCCTGTGCCCACATGGACTTCCTGTCCTTAAAATTTATAAGGGATATATAAAATTTTTTGAACTCCTGCTTCAATCTTTGCATGGCCATTCCTTGAAGAAAAGCAGTGGTCGTCCTAGTGGGTCACTTGGTTTTAAAGTCCTTTTAAACCTAAAATCGAGACAGAAATTGCCTCTTGGCAATCATTCCAGAGACTACCCTTCTGCTATCTAAAGGGCCCTGGGTCATTTTCATACTACAGAAACTTTGATTTAATGAAAACTTAAAAATAGGAAGCTTGAATCGTTTATAGTCAGTTGGGTGTTTGCTTCCAAAACTCATCTTTATTCCATTAAAGACAAATGCCTGCCTGTCTCAAATCCCATATAAGAAACTTATGCACTATTCTAGTTCCTTTTCTGCTTACTAACATTTAAAAGATCTTGATAAGCAAAGTAGAAGGGAGACAAAACTCTATCACACTCCTTGGAGTCTTATTGGGGAGGAAAAGGAAACAGAAAGGCCATATCATCTTTTCAGTAAATGGTTTAGCCCTGAAGTCAACCTCCTTCATATCCATGTGACCAACTAAACCCCATCTGAAGTTAAGAAAAAAAAACTATTACCGTTTATGATTAGATAAATACAGAATTTAGACTAAGGCCTTAAACGTGCTGGGGAGTGCCAGGTCATGTACAGATTGGTGTATAAGCTATTATTCAAAGTAATGCCCAAGAGAAGCATGAGACGAGTTCAGTGTGGCCACATAGGGGAGCATGCAGGATATATCACATAAAGAGATGAGAGCACAGAATAAAAGGAGGACTAGTATATCTCTTTGCTACATAAACAGGGAAAAGCTAACCTGAGGACCACTTGGATTGTCACTGCCCAATCTGCTAGAGCTGTATCAATTTTCTAGGGCTTATCATCAGATCTGAAAAGCCACATCTGGCTTGATAAATTCAAAGCAGATTGCACAATCTTCTTGAGTGTAAGTACCTTTGCTTTATAGAACTTGGAACTCACAACTTAAAACTCTTCAGTGGTTGCATTACAGGAGGCTCTAGAAAGGAAGGCATTCTTTTCATAGCTAGTGACAAAGTATGGGAAATAATTTGGAAAAGTCAGTTTACACACAAAAAGGTGGTAATCCTAGTATTCTGTGATATTCTTCCTGGAGTTCCTACGAAAATATTTTAATCTCTTGGCAGAATATTCTGTATAACATGACAGAGTCATTTGCTTATTTAATGCACAAGTATGCAAAGTCCACAGGGACAGGGGTTTCTTCTTGATTTGCTCATCAATAAGAGTATCTGGCAAAAAGGTACTACTAGTTTTTAGTAGTATAACTTTATAAAAGTTTTGCTGCAATCCTAGATCCTTGGAATTTCTCTCTCATTTGTATATCTCTGTTGTCTAAATATCTCCATATATACATGTGTATCTATGAGTACATGTATATATGTGCATATGCCTATATACAAAAAAATACTTGCATATACATATTCACTATACAAATATATCTACATATTTCTCAAATCATTTATATTTTAGAAATAAAATTTGTATTATGAAAGTGTCTTTGAATATTTAGTCCTTGTGTTTATGCAATACATCATTGCTGTGTATTCACCAAATGATGAAGCTTTAGATGCTAAGCATTAATAACATCTATATCTTAAATATTGTCAAGGCTTGAACAGCTAAACTTGCATACAATATTGTTCAGTTCAGTTGCTCAGTTGTGTCCGACACTTTGCAACCCCATGAACTGCAGCATGCCAGGCTTCCCTGTCCATCACCAACTCCCAGAGTTTACTCAAACTCACGCCCACCAACTCAGCGATGGCACCTAGCCACCTCATCCTCTGTCATCCCCTTTTTCTCTTGCCCCCAATCCCTCCCAGCATCAGAGTCTTTTCCAATGAGTCAACTCTTCGCATGAGGTGGCCAAAGTACTGGAGCTTCAGCTTTAGCATCATTCCTTCCAAAGAAATCCCAGGGCTGACCTCCTTCAGAATGGACTGGTTGGATCTCCTTGCAGTCCAATGGACTCTCAAGAGTCTTCTCCAACATGACAGCTCAAAAGCACCAATTCTTCGACTCTCAGCCTTCTTCACAGTCCAAATCTCACATCCATACATGACCACAGGAAAAACAATAACCTTGACTAGACGGACCTTTGTTGGCAAAGTAATGTCTCTACTTTTCAATATACTATCTAGGTTGGTCATAACTTTTTGTCCAGGGAGTAAGCGTCTTCTAATTTCATGGCTGCAGTCACCATCTGCAGTGATTTTGGAGCCCCCAAAATAAAGTCTGACACTGTTTCCACTGTTTCACCATCTATTTCCCATGAAGTGATGGGACCGGATGCCATGATCTTGGTTTTCTGAATGTTGAGCTTTAAGCTAACTTTTTCAATCTCCTCTTTCACTTTCATCAAGAGGCTTTTTAGTTCCTCTTCACTTTCTGCCATAAGGGTGGTGTTATCTGCATATCTGAGGTTATTGATATTTCTCCTGGCAATCTTGATTCCAGCTTGTGCTTCTTTTTTGATAACTCTTAATTAATCAAGTGACTCACCAGCTTACCCACAGAGTTCACTTGTTATCACAGAAACTTTAATCAGAAATTTAGATGGTAAGATATCTGTTTTAGAGGATATTTTAGGAGAATGAAAAGAAATTGCTGGAAAACTCAAAGTAAAGCTGCACTTCCTGAGTAACAAATTCTACAGGAAATCCTCACACTGTACAACAGAATTGTCTAGAGAAGTCCTGTCATGGCAAAGGTTTGCAGCTAATGACACCAGTTACAAATGAAATACATCCACTGGGAAGATTTATAGTAGCAGTTCCTCGTAGGGTTTGACATCATGTCTTTCACTTTCCGGCCACAGAGTCTATGTGCCAAACACTAACAACATGCTCAAAAATGAGTGTTAAGGCTTTAAAAGACATATTTCACAAACACTTGAGGTTTCAGACAGGTCTGTACAGGCAATTTGGAAAATTCAGAGAGAGTTAAAGATAATTTAAAATTGCTCTTTGCTGCATTTGTTCCAAATAATTTTAAAGACATACTGTGGAGCCAAATTTTCTGTTATAAACATTTTCTAAATAATGAGGAAATTGAGAATCCTATAAGACTCTTGCTGTAGACAAATCCTATAGATAAGAAACCCCTTTGTAGTGTTTCTGCTGAATTTCTTAGGGCTGGACTTTTGTCAGTTTGTTCTGTTTGCTTGTTTTCCTCGATTTGTGCACCATTTTCCTTCATGGCTGGGTCCTTTGTGTATTTCTGAAAGCTCAGAGTAGTGGCTGGACTCCTCTCTGGATATGAGGATGGAAGTGGAGGTGAGGAACATGGTAAAAGTGGTCCAGTCTGGGGCTAGATTATAACATGTGATCAAAACTGCAAATCCACGGTTAGGGATAATTTTTAACATCACTCTGGGGGAAAAGTAAAGCATAGGAATTAGCCATTTCCCTCCTCCTCAAAGCTCATCAGTCTCCTCGGGAAGACTGATTCTAGCTATAAAGAAATTAATGAACACAAAGGTTAAAAGAACAGCAGTCTCTCGTAGAGTAAAAAGACAACCTTCCCCCAAACCAGTCCAGAAACACTCTGTAAGCCTTTCTGTGACAACTCCACAGGACAGCAAATTCCCCTTAATCTTGCTCAGAAGGCTCCCTTCATTCTGTCCAGTGAATAATTAAAGTGTAAAGTATTCCAGTCTCTTGGGAGTGGGGAAGGTGAGGTGAGGCGCGGTTTGGTATTACTGGTGAGGTATTACCATAACTATTCCCCCATGCTCCTCTATATATACAAGTGTACACACACACATGGGTCATCCATTTTTTGAGAATTAGATTTTGATATATTTTTAGAAAACATCATCTTCTTTAATATTCAGAAAGTACTTTGGGGCTTTATATAGCTTTCAGATATATATCCCCACCATCTAGTCTCACTGTAAAGGACTATGGAAAACTTTTCACAGCAAATGAGTCTGAAGTGGAACAACAGTAACTGTGTGTATGTGTCTCACAGACTCCAGGAGGTTCCCTTTAAACATTCCCTGTTTTCAGTAACTTGGCTGTTTATTCCTTCTGTCCCCATCTTTAGTCCTTTACTGGGCTGTTTCGGAAAGAGAAAACACATCTGAAGCCTTAAGTTTTCTGTTTGCTTAGGTTTTGGATAAATGGAAATTTGTTACAAAACTGTAATTCTATGAGAAGCCTTAAATTTTCTATTAGAAGCCCAGCTTCTATAATCCCATCAGTAGCCATTTGAACTGGTGGGTATGAGCATCTCACAGATGAGGAAACTTTGGCGCAGAGACTGAAATGCTTCAGTGTAAGCCTCCCTGGGGAAAATCCACGGCCTCCCGTGGAAGCAGAAACCAAGCCCCTGGATTCCTCTCAGCCACAAAGAAGTACTCACGTCATAATCTGGGTCTCCACGCCTGCCTCCACCAGGGCCCCGTCCACAAAGAGAGGAACCGAAGTGAAACCATACTTGTTCCAGGAGTGGCCCTCATCAAAACTCACCCTGGGTTGGAAACAAGAATGTGGAAGAAACAGCTGAAGAGAAAACCACACTCTTTCACAACTGTTTTTCAGTTATTAAATTCTCCTCTTATCTCATTTTATGGCAGTCTGGATTATCAATAGGCATTAATCTTCAACATCTCTCTATATTATTATGAGATTTGATCAAAACGGCATTTCCTGGCCCAGGCAGAGACAGTCCCAAGAACTGCAAAAATATTTCAAGATCTTAGAATTGGAAAAAAACAAAACAAAAACAAGCCAGGCAGGAGGGCTTAGTGGACAGAGTGTCACGTTTCCAGTACTCAGAATGGAACCTGAGGTTCAATTACAGCACAATCAATTTAGTCTCGGAGTTTCTGACAGGGATAAATTGAGTAGTGTGGGGTGTAGGTATGGGAAGGGAGGTGTGTGTCTTTCAGATCAGAAAACAGCAATTTCCTATTTGTTCAGAATGGATGAAGCATCATTTTCCCTCCCTGATGCCACTTTAAAACCTTCTGGGCAATACCGTTCCATCTTTCGACCAGTGAAAAGAGGAAGGCCTGGCCCTTTGTGGACACAGCATCTGAAACTCTTTAAAAGGATGCTGCTTAGTGCAGAAGATTTGAGCAATCTTGAGCAGTCAATTCCTTAATAATGTCCCTTTCTTGATACTATGGAGTTCCCAACTGTTGCTTGATTTAACCAGAGGACAAAGTTCAAAGGCCATCTTCTCTGAGAAACTTTTCTCCACACTCCTCCTTCCCAAAAGCAGCTTTACTTGCTTCATTTTCTGCAATCCTTTTGCCTGGTTAGTTCTTAATTTTTCTCTGATTCCACAACACACAGTTCTCTGAGTTCAACTGTAGAAACTCTATTTTCCTACAACATTCAGGCCTTCCCCTATCATAGTGCTGAGTGATGAATTCTTAACTCACCTGGAATCCCTCTGTTCAACATTATAATCATGTGAATTCAAGGGTCACATAGGTTATGTCACTGTCTGACCCCCTCCCCATCCACTTGATATCACCTTTATTATAATGCTTCTTACCTGATGTTACATACAGTTTTAAAACATATGTCTGACTCTCTCAATGAACTGTAATCTTTTTGAGGTCAAAGACCATGCTATGCATTTTTGCATTCCTAGTAATTAGCAGAAACATTGGCACAAGGTACTATATAAATGTTAAATGAATATATAAATTTTTTTAAAAGGAACGATTAAGAAAACTCTTCTAATCTATCCAGGCACTTTTCAAGCATGACTTATGCTAACATCCATGAACTAGATACAAATCTCTGTCCCCATTACTAGTCAACCTACTCAGTCCAGTTTCTGCAAATTTGTCTCTCTATCTTATTCTCTCTCCCCAAATAAACTGATCTTAAAAATAAGAAAGTCAATCTCTTTACTCAGCTAGAAAAACTAGTCTGTCATGAAACAAGTTTTATATTTCTGGTATACCTAGGCCTGCTTATAAACAAAATCAGTCAGCGGTCATAAAAAAACTTTTCAGTTCAGTTCAGTTGCTCAGTTGTGTCCGACTCTGTGACCCCATAGACTGCAGCATGCCAGGCTTCTGTCCATCACCAACTCCCAGAGCTTGCTCAAACTCATGTCCATTGAGCTGGTGATATCATCCAACCATGTCATCCTCAGTAGTTCCTAAATTATCAGCATCAGTTTTGACTTTTATTTTCTCTTAAACAACTTTACTGAGATATCTTTGACATTAAAAAATTGTACATATTTAAAGTGTAAAATGATATTTTGATAGATAGATAGAGATATAGTGAAAGGTGGGTCATAATGAAGCTGGATCTCTGAGGGGGTGGGAGTGGAGAATGGGCAGGAGGGAGAAATGGTCAAAGGTACAAACTTTCAGTTATGCAAGATGAATGAGTTCTTGGAGATCTAATGTACAGCATGATGATGACAGTTAATCTTTTTTTGACTTTTACGGACGTGGCTTATTTTTTTAATAGGCTGAGGCTAAATAATCATTGATATGGAACCAGAGGAAGTTGGGCAAATCTGAACTGCGGAGACAAACAACATGTAGATAAATGGGCTAAAAATATGTTAAAAATAAGTGTTATGAAGACAGTTAAAATAGAGTGATATGATAGAGAGGGAAGCTACTTTGCATTGAAAATTTAAGAAAGTCCTCTCTGAGGAGGTGACATTTGAACTGAGATCTGAATGATAATAAGGAATTTGCTATGCAAAGATCAAGGTGAGAGCCATTCTGGAGGGCAGATCTGGTGTGAAATGAAGAATAGAAGGCCTGTAGGTGGTTGTAGATTAGTGGAAGAGGGATTGACAGGAGGAAATAGAGTCAAGAAAACAAGGCTGGGGCAGATTACAAATGACTTTGCTTTCAAATTAAAATGAGAGAGAGGATCTGATTTAACCATTACAAGATAACTTTTATTCCTTTGGGGTGAGTGGACTGTCAGGGCCCAAACAGGATGTAGGGAGATGAATCAGTGTGTGTTTGGGGAGGGGGTTGGGGGTAAGGGGAGGAGTGGTAATTTTAAGAGACCAAGTAAGAGAAGGGGCTTGGACAGAGATTGTAATAGTGGATATAGCAAAAGATGGAGAGATTGAGGCTATTCTTACAGGTTAAGTCAATAAGACTTTTAGGATACTTTTACAGATAAAATCAATAGGCTTTTGCTTGAACAAAAAGAAATCACAGACAATATGAATTTGGGGGGTTAAGCAACTGAGGTAGGGAAATGGGAAGAATAGGAGAAGCAAAGCTTTCTGTTCTTTTGTTTGTTTCTGCTCAGTCCACCTAGGCTGAGATGTGCTTTGGATTTCCATCCTGTAACACTGTCAAGAAGTCCTTTGGATGGATGCATCCAGATTTATGGAAAGAGATCAAAGCCAGGGATGTAGAATTGGCTGTCACTTACAAGATAAGACCAACTTAAAGCAGAATACTTCATTAAAAAAAAAAAAAAGCAAAGATTCCCATAGCCAGAGAAAGGAAAAATAATAACTCTCATAAGAAGCTCAAGCTAAAAAAAAAAAAAAAAAAAAGGGAAAAAAACTTAGGTGATTGTCAATCACAAGATAAATATTTTCCAGCAAGGTCACTTTTGTGAAAATCAAGTCACTGTGAGTCTAGGGTGTGTTCACAGACGCTAGCATATGCAAGAGAAGAAATTATCCTTTCACCAGATCCTAAACACTATGTTCAGTTTCCATCATTGTAGAAAACTGACAATCAATGTGATTAAAATTAAGAAACAAGTTGTTCTAGAAACAGGTTCTATGAATTGAATCAAGCTTAAGGGAAAGAAGAATAAGAGCTGAATAATTTACCATCGCCTTTTAACTTTTTAAGTAAGAAAGATCCAAAGAGTTCAGCACACAAAAGTAATTGTTGCCTACAGAAAAGGGGTAATATCTGCAAATGACATTAGAATGTGGATAGATGTGTGAAAATATCAGTTTAAAAATACAGATAGAATAAGGTAGAAAAGATTTGTATTCTCATAATTGTTCTAAAAAGAAAGTCAAATATTTGAACAACAACAAAAAATGAGTATTCTGTCTTGTCTTTTGGCATATCCCAACCCCTACACTAATACTGGAGAAATAGTATAGGCTCGATGAATATGTAAGAAATAAATGAACAAATGCATGGAATCAGTCTTGAATTGCATATCTGATCACTTTCCACAGCTTAGAAAGCCTAAACAGAGCCATCTCTTTAGGTCCTTTCCAAACGTAGGACTCTAAAATTCACACCCATTTCTGGAACAGAGTTACTCTGCATAGGTCTAGGCAGCAGAACAAGGACTGAGAGACAGAAACTGCAAGTAGATTCATTATTGTTCAGCACAAAGCTAACTTTCTAACAACTAAAGCTGACCTACAAGGTGGGAATCCGTCTGTAAGTTGGACAGCTCTGTGCTGTCCTAGTAAGGTGGGTGTCTCACGAGTTGTCAGAGAGGTATCTGCTATACTGTGTCTCCTCAAGACCCTTCCTAACTCCATGCATTGGGGACTTTATCACACTGAGATGAGAGCCACTAAAAGGAATAAAATCTTTCAACAACAATCAGAGCCCTCCCCTGAATACTCAAGCACAGAAAGAGAGTTATAATGGTCATCGATGATCAATGTTCCTCCCTTGGGTTAGGTGTATCGCTCCATTTTACATTATCCCAAACGCATGAGGTGATGGCAGTGAAGCTACACAGGGTCCTTAAGAACAGCACGTGCACTTCCACTTCTCAGAGGCACACACTGGTTGGAACTATTGTTTCCATGTGAATGTTTCTCTGAACAAAAACACTAGTGCTCAAAACCACTTATAGAAGAGCAAAGGAACAAAAATGGCCAGGTGCTGTTTTGCTTTCAGTTTCCAAGAACATTCCGTTGAAAGGAGACACTGACAGTTTGTCAGGGCTAAGCAAATAGTAGGATCCCTGTCTACCTGTCGGAGAAGGCAATGGCACCCCACTCCAGTACTCTTGCCTGGAAAATCCCATGGACGGAGGAGTCTGGTAGGCTGCAGTCCATGGGGTCTCTGAGAGTTGGACACGACTCAGTGACTTCACTTTCACTTTTCACTTTCATGCATCAGAGAAGGAAATGGCAACCCACTCCAGTATTCTTGCCTGGAGAATCCCAGGATGGTGGAGCCTGGGGGCTGCCATCTATGGGGTCACACAGAGTCGGACACGAGTGAAGCGACTTAGCAGCAGCAGCAGCAGCTGTCTACCTGCTGATGAGTAACTCTATTATAAGTTTTCATTAGAGCATTGCATTCCATGGGGCTCCATTATTCATTTCACTCTAATGCTTCTAAGGCACAAAGGTAGTACTAATAATACTGGATGGAGGGCTTACCTGAAATAGCACTTAAAGTCTAATCTCAATGGATCTAAGTGTACACAGTCACAAATGGATGGGTTCATTTGTATGCTGTTTTGTCTCCATGCATATCTAGCTACCTATCATTTCAATTTATAGGAAACAGCATGCCTTGTTAGCTGAGCTAAAGTTTCCCCAGCTTTTCAATTATGGCTCCATTTTTTTCTGAAAGGTGATATAGCTATTATTTAAATTTCAGAGCCACTATACTCTTGCAGGAGAGTGGGTAGGCCAATGTCTTTTTCTTATGCAAATATACATACATCTGTGTACGCTGCCAAAATAATGTCAGTCTGAGACCTACTACAGAAAAGAACAATGAACTGATTATTTAACCTTTCTTCCACTTAAAGTAAGCTATTTGTTTACCTTGAAGGTTGTAACTTAATTAGAAGCTACTAGTGATGAAGAAATTGCATTTGAGTTTCACAAGCTTGCAACTCATAAGCCAGCCAGAGACAAAGTCAAGAAGCTTATAAGGAAATATTGATGATAATGATAAGGTCAGGCCCTTACAAAACACTCAGCTTTGAAAGAGGAGTGCAAAGAATTCTTGAACGCGTTAAGTGCCATTTTTGTCTGCTGACACACTCAGTAGCTGACATTTAACCATTGCAAGGACTATTTCAGAGAAGGGCATTCATTAGTAGACAGGTAAGCAGACACCATGGGTTGTAACTAACTTTAGGGAAAAATTTGTAGCATTTATGACAGTATCAACATCCTCTAAATGGAAAAAAAAAATCTTTTCAAGAGCTTAGTTTGAACAATCATCTTTAATATTTTGTAAACTGAAGTGAACAAGGTGAACAAATTGGGTTAATATTATTGTTACTATTATAAGAGAAAATTCAATAGGAATGTAGCTATTATTTTTCTGAGCTCTATAAATATTTTCCCAACAAAAATATATTTCATGGAATAAGGGAAATATCAAACTTTGCATTAACGACTTTGAGAAGCAACATTTGATCCTATTACATTTTCCTGAGTGAATATTCAATTAATTTTCCCAAGTTGGATAGCAATGCTTAGAATACAATGATAAGGGCTAAGAGATGTTATTTTTCTTGGTTAAAAAAATAACTTAATGAACTTAAGAGTCAAGCTGTCCTCTCTAGAAGTGTAAGCCCTACTCAGTCCTCAACAGAGCGAACTCTTCCTACTATAGAGAGAGAGGTCTTAGTACTAGAAGGAATTATCTATGGATTCCACCCAAATGCCTTAAACTTGTGTTTTAGTTCTTCTGAATCCTACCCATCCTTACTTACTCACTTTCTTGATTCCAACCAAATACAGTCTTCAGAGCACTCCCTCCGTCTCCTGAATTCCAGGCTTGGTCAGAGTTTTCTTGTCCCTTGGCTTTCCTCCCATCACTTCTACTCATGCTCGTGGCATCCTGTCTTCAAGGATCAGCCCTCATGCCACCTATGGTATGAAGACCCCCACTCCTGCTCATACACTGGGGGTGTGGGGGCTCCATCCAGCCTCAGGATTCCAGCCATGCACAGAGTCAGCATCCTTGTGCAGGCATTGCTTAGATTTATGATAATATGTAGACAATCTAAACTCCATACCTTGATTATGATCTCCCAGAGGACACAGACCATGTAATTACACTCTGTGTACTTATTAAAGTATCTGGAAAATTAGCACGTAAAAGAGAAGCATATTGATAACAGAAACCCACCTTGGCGCTGCCAGGTACTAGTTGTATAGCTGAGTAATGTATTTGATATGTTTGCATTTTAATACTCTTCATTATACTTCCTCATCTAAATCATCTGGTTTACTACTGTTACCTAACAGTTGGATGATGTAATGTACATTAAATGAAGGGGTGGATAAAGAAATGGATGAAGAAATGGGTAAAATGGGTATAAAACCATGCATAACAACTTGTCCTAATATTTTCCACTGAAAAGTTTTTCATTAATAGGGTAGGAAGCTGTCCTTACCACAAATGCCTGACTGGCAAAGGTGTGTGTTTCATGGCCACGAGGGCGCCACCCCAGTCTAGGAACCAGACATTGTACTCTTCATCAAAGATCTGGAACAACAACAACAATAATGATCATAGCAACACCTTACGTTTGCATGGTGCTTGAAAGTTTACAAAGTTTTTCACATATATTGTTTCATCTAGATTCTGAGCCCACCAACAATCCTATCAAGAAGTTTGACAAGCGAGGCCATCCCCATTTAAGACATGAAAAAATGGGCTAGCAGAGAACAAATAACTGTCAACTGTCCCTAATCCACTCAAATGGCATTCCCAGGGTTCTTTCCCCTAGTACTGTGAGTTGGTATGCCTCAAGAAATTCAGGCTACAAGACCCATGCTCAACTAGATAACCCAATGGAAAACATAGCTTCAAAAAACTTTTTCATCTGAGTATGTTACTAGTCAGCTTTCTCTTTCTCATCTTTTCAAATGAGACATTTGCTACTTTATAAGCGGTCTGCATCTCATTCAGTCATGTCAGACTCTTTATGACCCCATGGACTGCAGCACCCCAGGCTTCCCTATACTTCACCATCTCCCAGAGTTTGCTCAAACTCATGTCCACTGAGTAGGTGGTGTATCTTATAGTAGGGTTATAAACTTTCTAGGAACTTAAAAGACAATCCCTTTTAGACATGTAGACATTAAAGTCTACATGATAACTGGGTTCTCAGACTTAGTCACCACATCCTAAGTTCCCATGCTAGTTGAATGAAGACTTCAGTTCAGTGCTTGGGGATCCTTACACTAAATGTTCAGTGAGACACCATGCTTTCTGAGATGCAGAGTTACTCATTCTTTGACTAATTCATTTGTCTATTACTTATCAATCCTTCCACTCACTCATCAATTTATTCAGTGATCCATCCATCCATCTGCATAGGCGTTTACTAAGCACCTAAGATGATGCAAGTCTCAGAGCCTTAGCTCAGCCCTAACCCCACATACAGCAACACCTCTACAATTTATGACTTTTAAGTCTTCAACCTAAGACAGGAAAAATTTTCTCCACCAGAGAACAAGTTCTCTCCTCTAGATCTTCTAGAGAAAAGTGGAATTAGAGAATTCCTCCAGTTCTTAACCACTAATGGTGGCTCTTACAAGCTGGATGGAGAGGTTGGGGTGGTGGGTTAAGTGAGACATACTAGAAGGTGAAAAAATATACAAGCAGAGTTAAAAGGAGGGGATAGGAGGAATAGTGTCCCCTGTAAATATGACCCAGAGAACACCATAGAGAAAAGGACATGGACTCTCAGGCCTAAACCTTTCAAATGGTTTTCTTTCTCATATTTGCCTTTAAAAGTCCCCACTAATGGTGAGCTTTCATGCACAGAAGACTTAAAGATTATTATTTTTTATATTCCAGATATAAACATAGAGTCTGCATCTGAGTTCAAAAGTGGACTCTATGAATAGAAGCACTGGGTCAAAGTCTGAGAGTAAGGACTACAAGACGATTCTCAGTAGTACTGAGGGAAAGAAGAAAGCTATTTTCTTCATACTGTTCTTTCTCAAATATTTTTCTGGCCACTTCTAACTCTTGCCCTGCTCAGCACTGTAGTGGAAGCTGGAATGCTCAGCTGTTTGGGAAAAGAGACAAGGAAACCCAAGCGGTGGCAACACAAGGAAGGATTTGCGGTGGCCAGCTGAGCTGTGTCTTGTATTCAGGGACAAGATTTTGTCTGTTGTGAATTTCTGGACCAGAAGAATTTACATTCCAGTTTCTACCCCAATTGGCACTTATAAGAGAATATCTTATGTTTTGAAAGTATGTTCTTATTTATGTCTGTTCTGCATCCAGTTGATTCCCTTGTGGGCAGGAATCTTAATTTATTCTTTGGAGTAGGCCTTATAGTAGTTAATATAGGGGTCATGTCTAGTATGTCCTTGGTAATTTTTATTTTTTTGATAAGTGGTAGTAGTGGAAGTGATGGCGATGGGGGTGGTGATGATGATGATGTTGGTGATGGTGATAATAATCTTCACTAAGGGACCCAAACAGAAAGTTGTGCAAGTAGATTTCAGATAGTTGCTTCATCTTCATCATGAAGACATTCAATACTCATCCTCTTTCTTCCTCAGATAGAAACCTTCTCATCTTTAAGGTTTAGTAAAATGTCAACTCTTCTCATGAAGTCTTTCCCAGTTTGCCCAAGTAAAATTAATTCCTCCCGTTTCTCTGCAAGCTAATAGTGACACCAAAATAACACAATCTAACTACAGTTATTTATGAACCTGTTTCCTCTACTTAATTTTGAGCTCCATGGGAAAAGGGACTCAAAAGTATTCAATGGCCTCATCAGGTTTATACTTGACACTGTATAAGTCTGTGTTGTCCAATATAACAGCTACAAGAGACAATTTAAATTTAAGTGATTAAAATAAAATTAAAAATTTGCTCCTCTGTCACCCTAGCCATATTTCAAGTGTGCAACAAACACAAAGGACAGTATATATACAGAACATTTTCCCTATTGCTGAAAGTTCTATTGGACAGCACTACAAACGAAAATGTTTGTAAAACTGAATTAATTTTTCATATGGTCATATATCTATTAAGCAGTCTCATCCTTAATTAAGGTTGGGCCCACATATTACTTAAGCCATCGCAGATGGCTTAAGCCACTTCCGTGGCTTTGCTGATCTTAGTATTCTATACCCTTTACCTTGTAAAGAAACAGACCAAGAAAGGTAAAGAGACCTGCTTGCCAAGATCCTGTGGCGCATTAATGATACGAAATTGTTTTATTGATTGTATCCCCTCACACAGGCATGGTAATTAGTATCTGGTGACTGTTCCATTCGTTGCTGAATGAAAGAATGAACAAACTAGGGAAACCCCAGTTCTTCCTATTCCTTGCCCAGTTCTTCCCATTTTACCCCATTGCTCATTGATTCTTCCAGCTACATTGACCAAACAGAATTGCTGCTTCGATTTTTTTTTTTTTAACAAACAAAAAGTCACAATGAGCCTGAGAATCCATAGATAAGAGAAATATTGGCAGAATTTGCCTTTAGTATCTCTTTCTTGTTCCCAAATCTCTCAGTTACCTGTCTCCATGTGTTGCCCCCATCAGAAGAGATGAATACACTGATGTCAGTATATGAGAGCTCCGGACCAATGTTGCCTAAAACAGAAGCAGATTATTTGAAAATGTCAGGCACTTTACAGATTATGCGTGCTTGGGGTTGAGGAAAGGGGTAGCAGAGAGTAAAGGTTTTCCAAGTAATGTTTAGAATATATTTATGTAATTTTTCTTGGTGCCATATCAAAGCCCCAGCAGGAAGATAACCTAACATGGAAAACAACAAATAAATAAATAATACAAGAGGGATGCCTGTTTAAAAGGCAACACCCAAAGACCAAATATTGATTAGCTTGGATCTCTTGAGCTATTCATTCTGTATACCATTAGTCTCTCCAAAATTGATCTTGATGATGGCAAAGATCAGAAGAATAAACAATTATGCTAGCCTAGGAACACCTTCCTTCTCATATGTAATTTTATGTTAAGAAAAACTGGTGTATGTGTGAGTATGTATGTGTGTGCGTGTGTGTGCATATGTGTATCTGTTTCCAAGTTAAACTTGTCAAAATATTTCTTGTGTGCCAGGCCATTGAATAAACCAACAGTACAGAATATGTAACCAAAGTGATAGAGTTTCCAGAAGAAGATGACAATATTCAGCAGACCATGGTCGTCAAGTACCTGGAGAAGGAAATGGCAACCCATTCCAGTATTCTCACCGGAGGATCCATGGACAGAGGAGTCTGGTGGGCTACCGTCCATGGGATCGCAAGACTCAGAGACTTAGCGACTAAGCCACCACCATGGTCATCATGCATGGTAGGGGAAGTCACCTGGATTACACCTAGCCTGACCACAATTCCTGTCTTATTCCTTCACACCACTTCCCTGTCCCCTTCTTTTTTCTTCCTTTTGCATCACCTTGTGGTTATATTTGTAAAAACAAGAAAGTAGTTAAGATTTTCTAACCTTTCCATATTGCCCAAATTTACCCACAAACCCTTTGGTCCCAGGACAAATGTCCCAAACTTAAAAGTGAGCTGCTGAACAAATAATTGTACAAAGGATGAATGAGGAAACACATGATTGAATTATGTTATGATGTTGATGTGCATTTGGGGAGGTCTTTAGAAGCAGGAAAGTGTCCTAAACATGTAAGAATTTATCACTGAGGCTGATATTTTTTCTTTAAAAATAGCAGGAAGGGAATGTTAGCTCCCACACATCTGTAGCCTAAATAAGAGCACAATAAAAATGCAATAATGAAAATGTTAATTGAGCTCCTGACATTTAATGCTTCAAAATGAGAAATTAAAGCCAGGCTACAGCGTGTCAAGCTCACATCAGCATCAGGGAGCACACAGCTAGCCAACTTGTTTTGACACTCAGACTTCCAAAAATAACCCTAGGGCTCAGGGCTCAGGCAGTCAGTACCAGTGGAGTGGGGAGTGGCATGGTGAACAGTTCTGAGGAGCTATGTCTAGAATCTGGAATTCAGCTCTTCAGATCCAGGTTTTGGAAGACACAGAAATGAAGAAAGTAAAGAGGGACATGAGAGAATGTCAACTTGTCCTTTAATCATGGCCACCTGGAGCACTATGCTAAAGATTCTGAACTCATGGTTGGTTTCAATAGAATAGAGTTTGGCAATTGATTAGTAACATCAACCAAGGGTGGTAGAGAGACAGAGAGGCAGCTGTATAGTCCCCCAAGAGCTAGAATCTGCCAGCCCTGTCAGGGCTTAGCATCTGTTACATCCTCTTTAGAAGCTGGTTCTGCCTATATCTTTTTTTTTTTTCCTCTTTTTTTAATTTAAATTTATTTATTTATTTAATTACAATACTGTATTTGTTTTGCCATACATTGACATGAATCAGCCACAGGCGAACACAATCTCCCAATGCCGAAGCCCCCTCCCACCTCCCACCCCACATCCTCTACCTGAATCATCCTGTGCATCAGCCCCATGCATCCTGCATCCTACATTGAACATAGATTGGCACTTCGTTTCTTACAAGAAAGTATACATGTTTCAATGCCATTCTCCCAAACCATCCCACCCTTTCCCTCTCCCTCAGAGTCCAAAAGTCCCTTCTATACCTCTGTGTCTCTTTTGTTGTCTCACATATAGGGTCATCATTACTATCTTCTAAATTCCATAAACCTCTCTTGCAAAGCTCAATGAAATTGATTTTGGAGGTATGGTGATGATGAGAATCCAAGGCTCCCAGTGAAGCTTGTTTTAGAAATATCTTGGGTAAATTGAAAGGATCCCTGAAAGAAACGTTACTGATCACGGAGACCAACAGTCAGTTCCCAGAGGAAAGGACAGAAAAGGGGTGTCCAGGATGACTTGATCTTTGAACACACTCAGTCCCCACTTGGACCTATATGAAGGAAACCTCTGAGAGGGAGAGTCTGGATTATGGTGTGAGAGAAGGAAGATCTGAATGCTGTGCCTCACTGGTTAAACTGAAACTGGAGGAGGGCTCCCAGGGTGGCCCCAGGCCAGGTTAGAGGAAGAGGCAGCTGGTCCCCCTTGGAGTGGTGTGATAGGAGGGAAAAATGGGGAGAGCCATGGAAAATAGGGAGCACCTCACAACAACAGCTTAGCTGGTCAATCACACGGGTTCTGCTGCCCATCTGGGCAGCTGTCAACAACATGCTTTCAGCCTCATGTCCTCCCAAGGTACCTTTCTCCCAAGGCTTTATTTAGACACTCCCAGAAAAGAGAGAGAGAGACAGAAACACAAAGAGACCGGGGGAGAATTTTAACATGCTCTGAGGTTACAGATGCTTCTCTCACCACCACTGATGTCCACTCAGGGTAATTAAATGGAAGAGGAAGAAGACAGCACAGGAAAGCACCTCCGTGGAGGGGAGAACATGAGGGTATGAACATTCAGAGTGTACAGGAAGCATGGCAGGGAGCCTGGAGGGGCTATGGGGCTGGCAGGTGAGGGGCTTGGGACTAGGTCTGGCCGAATGGCTACTGGATGGATTAGACTTGGAGGCAGAGGGAGTGTGAGTGAGGGTAAGATACCTGTTCCTCCTGCCCTCCACCTCTTCACCCATAAATCTACATCATAGGGCCATTTGCAATCACAGCAGGAAAGTGCTCTGTACACCTTAAGGGCCTGGAGGATGTACGGTCTCGATGACCAGCTTGAAATCACAGTGTAAGGATACTTAGTACTCTGGTGCTTCTGCTGCTAAAAAGCAATTGCCAAACTCTCCAGACTGGAACTCCATCTGCCTTCGGAGGTGGCCTCAACAGGCCTAAGAGATGAACCCCGGCAGGCACTGTCATCCACACAGCTTCCCCGACCCCTGGTCTCAGTGGGGGACAGGAGGAGGCAGTGAGGAGTGAAGATGAGAGGGGCCAGGGCCACTGACACCTGAAGGCAGGGGACACGCATGGATCTGGAAGAGGGTTCTGGAGAGATAGGTCCATCCAGACCACTGAAGGCATCCTTGGCTAACTTCGTCATTATTTTTCCGATAGTGAGACGACCTTCAGGGAGAACCGGCAAGCAGGGTAAGGAGAAGCTGCGAATGAGCAGGCATCTGTCAGTGACCCAGTACTGGCTTTTCATGAGGATCTTGTCAGCTGTGTTATGACCCTCTCAATGCACTGTGCAAAGTTACAAGAGTTACAAAGGGGAGAGTATTAGTAAATTCTCATGCGTATGGGCAAAAGAAGTTTCAGATTCCAGTCTTGAATGTCTATATGTTTGTTAGCTCATAAAGACTTAGTTAGAGTAATTTAGATGGTCGTAGGTGATAACGGCCACAACTAACCCTCCTGACTATGCTCTGAGCCCTCAGCGGGATCTTGTAGGCACACGCTCCAATCTCTAATTCTTACAACACCCTCACAAGGCAGGGGAAGATACCTTGATTTGCAGATGAGGAAAATGAAGCACAGAGGTGAAAGAACTTGGTCAAATTCTTAAGGCTCATAAGTGTCAGAGCTCAGCTTGGAAAGCAGGCCTACAGGGCTCCTAAGTGCATTCATTCATTCTGGAGATGCACACTGAATGCATATTATTTGTGGATTCTATTGAAAGAGGTGCACACATTATGTTCTTCTGGTGCAATAAGAGCAGTTCTAGATTTCTGTAATATTAATGATGATATTATAAAAGGTATCATGTATTGAGCATTCAATATCTCCTAGGTACTGTTTTGAACTCTTGAAACCCATCACTTTGTTCAATACTCCAGTTCCGTATGTCAGTACTATTTTCCCCACTGTCGAAGAAAACACCAGTGTTTAGAGTGGTTAAGCCACGTAAGGCAATCCTGGCTGCATAGTTAGCATTTACATAACCATCACTTTTATTAATTTTTTTCCTTTTTTACAATTTATTTTCATTGGAGGATAATTACTTTACAATATTGTGATGGCCTCTGCCACACATCAACATGAATCAGCCACGGGCATACACATGTCCCCTCCCTACTGAACCCCCTGCCACCTCCCTTTCCACTCTATCCCACAGGGAACCCGAAGTCAGTGCTCTGTAGCTTTTATTATTGATTACTGTTCTCCAGTGTTCCTTCCACTCCAGTCCAGGGCCTCCTGTAGGCCTGGGGGAGAGGCAAAGTACAGCAGTCCCACAGCTGGGAGGCCTAACAGGCATGGGTGATGGAGTGTGGGGGTCACGCCCCCATCAGGAACACAGCACCAGAGCCTGCCTTCCACACTCACTGTGCTGGGCTCCCTGAAGCCAGTGGTGTTAAATACGGTGGATCCAGTTTCTATGCGTGGAGAGTTGACTGAGGTTTCTTCAGAAGGCTATGCTAGCTGTCACCCCAATTCGAGTGGATGGTCACCGGTGGTGTTTAAAACTTCATGCAGTTGAAGGGTTGCAGAAGGAAGTCATGGCTAGCAGAGCAGTAACTCCAGGGCCTGGAGCTTCAGGTTGATGAGTTTACCATCTTGACAAGTCTCTGTGAATTTATCTACTTTCATTAGAAAAACCCTACCTCGCACCACAGCTCTAACTTGGAAGATGAGAGGCCTGCTTTGCTTTCTGCCATTAATGTATTCCTGAAAAGGTGTATGGAAATCAAATGCATGCTAATCAGAGCATTTTCCCCAGGAGACTTTCATTTTCATCTCGGAGTTGTTTTATCTTCATTTCTGATTGATGTTCAGTGGACAGTGGTTCCAACAATGCAACCTGGAGTTTTTCTGCCCTTTCCCCCAGGCCCTCAGCCAAGTGGTTAATCATGTGTAAACAAACCTTTACACACACCAGAGACCTCCTGATTAAAAACAGCTCTGGGGTGAAACCTTTGTAAAAGAATCCTCTGTGCAAAGAGAAACTACCCCAACTTATACTTGGTGAGCTAAGAAGTTCATATATCACATTTTCTTAAAGTGAGAATTCCCTATTACACCTCTAAACAACTTTTCTGATCAGTCAGATGACTTGAAAAGGAACTCTGGCCTCTAGCTAACACAGGGGACTGCCCTATGACCACGTGAAATGTTGCATTTACCAAAAGTTACGAGGTTCTGGAGCTCTTTGCCTGGGTTACTAGATTGGCCTTGCAGTTCCACAAATTCTGCCTGTTTTCTGGGATGAATGCCCGCAGCTTTTATCTGATGCTCAAATGATTACAAAGAGGTCATGACGCATGCCAGAAGCCCTCAGGAAGGAAGAAGCTCAGTCTTCCTTACCTGTAGCCACCACGAGCCCTGGAGCTGTCTCCTTGCTGGAGATTCTTCCTGAGGAATATGGATTTTCGGAGATCTGCAAGTGTAGGTGGAGGGAGCAGAAAGGCTAAAATGGAGAAGAAGAAAGTAGTGTCATTCCTGGGAACTTCATTCCCATCAGGGAACTCCTGACATGCATCCCTGCCCCACCAGACACAGGGCTCACAGGTGCCAACCTTCCAGGAACAGCAAGGGTTAGGTGTGAGTCACTCACTCATTCCCCAAGAGATGACCTGGGGCAGGAGTCATCTCTCCCTGAACAGATGACAGAATCACATCAGAACCTGCCCTGAGCACCACCCGCAGGCCCCTTCCTGTCCCTGCTCCACCACAGTCATATGCTTCCCCTCCCTTTCTCACCCCCACTCTATCTATCAAGGTCCAGTTCATGGTCGGCCTCATGAAGCCTCCTGACCATTCCGTCCCACCCACAGGATGACACTGACCTTCTCCCATCTTTGACCGTGGCCATCACACTCTGCTTCTTGGAGCTCTGTGGGGCCCCTGGGAGCAGTGGAGGGGGAAGTCAAGAGAGACAGTCTTGACTCTCTACCCTCTTCTTCAATCAGATGGTCCCTCTTTCTGCTTCATGTGTTTGCTTCCTGTTTATAATTTTACTCACTTAAAATGTCTGAAGCCATTATCTGAAACTTGTATAAGTTTGTCTTCTTTACTTATTTATCCCTAGTTGAATTTCTTTAAAAGGGTTAGGGATTTAGAGATTTGTAGACACATAATAAAAAAATATATTTAAAAATTGTGAAATTGGGGAAAGGAGAAAATTAGGTTAATAAAATCAGATGAATCCATGGGTAAGGTTTAGGGAGGGGAAATTCTTACTGTGACCAGTTCTTGGACACAGGTAGGCATATGTCTCTAACTTTCCTAATACTCCAAGCCCAAAACATGGAGCTGGACTGATAACTGCAAAAGGAAAAGGCCATGTTAATCCTATTTACCACCATACTCCCAGTTTTTAACATAATGTCTAGAATATTCAGTAAGTAGTGAAAAGCAACTTTTTTTTGAGAAGGGGAAACATAATTATTTCTGGGACTGTAGAAATGTTTCTCATATCTGTCCTCTTGAAGAGGGCATTGAGGGTTGCGAATTTCACTGTTAATGATCAGTCTTCCCTCCTCATTTGGAGTTGCAGCCCCTGAGAACAGAGATAATGTCTTATACATTAGATCCTCTATGTGCCTATGTCAATATCCCATATAGCTGGAACCCTGAGAATGCTGAGAGATTAACTCTTATCCATGTGGACATACCAGCCTGCATTTCTTGAGCTTCTAATGCAACTTTTACTTACCTTGCCCATTTTCAAGCACTTATCAAATGGTACATATCAGTATCAGCTAATAGGTATTTATCACTACTGAGCTCTGTCTTGGGCACAGGCTTTCTCTTATGCGTCTTTCTCTTACTAGAAGTTGTAGCACATAGTATATTCTCAAGTAAAAGCTTGTGGAATCCAGCTGAACTTTCCATCTAGACGATATGGCAGTCTGAGTCCACAGATCAATACCCTAGGAGTTGTAGGAAATCCCTGTCCAGCACCAGGAGCATTCCTAAAGCCTCTTTGGTAGAATAAGGCCCCTGAGGGAGCATCCCCAGGTAAGTAGTCTGAGCCCTGTGGTCTCACATGAGACTGGGACACTGACCAGCAGGCAGTGTACTGGGTTCCCTCTCAGGTCCATATCTGGAGCTTGCAGGAGGCGCCAATCCCTGCCTTTGTTGTAGGTGATGTATGTCTTCACCTGGTCATCCACCTTCTTGTTTGCCAGGAATATCCCTTTGATACCGGCTACCTAGGAAAAAGGGCGAGAGATGGAGAACCATGTTGGGCCAAAATGCCGATAGTTTTGGAGAAGCCTAGGGAGGCCGGCTGATGGAGTCGCACAGAGTCGGCCACGAAGCGACAGCAGCAGCAGCAGCAGCAGCAGGGAGAAATGCCCCACGGTTGTCCACAGTGCGTTGAAATACACAAGAGGAAAAGAGGAGGAGCGTGGTGAGAAATGTCATCTTCTACATGGTCTACAGGAGAAGTTTAAGCTCATTATTCTTGCCTGGAGAATCCCAGGCACAGAGGAGCCTGGTGGGCTGCCGTCTGAGAGTCGCACAGAGTCGGACACGACTGAAGCGACTTAGCAGCAGCAGCAGCAGCTGCTGGCTTCCACACAACCTCCTACTCCCTCAACCACCTCCGGCCACAAACCAGATATTCCAGCCTCCTCTTACTCATCTTCTTTGCCCCACTCTACACATCTCTGTACTTTGTTCAGAGGTCTTTACCCTTAATTAACTTATTTATCCTTAATTAACTACCAAAATTTCCTCTGGGGTGGGAGTGGCTGATAACAACCAAAGTAGTTACCCTAGACAACATTGAGATTAACCAACATATACTACTATATATAAAAGAGATAAACAAGAAAGACCTGCTGCATAGCACCAAGAAGTATATTCAGTATCTCACAATAACTTATAATAATGGAAAAGAATCTGGAAAAGAATACACACACACATCCTCATATATATATATACGTATAAATATATACATATGTGTGTATTATATATATATACACACACATACACATACACATATATATATATAACTGAATCACTTTTATGTACACCTGAAATATTGTTCAGTTCAGTTCAGTAGCTCAGGCAACTCCTGGAATCCACCCAAACCCATGCCATCGAGTCGGTGATGCCATCCAACCATCTCATCTTCTGTCGTCCCCTTCTCCTCCTGTCCTCAATCTTTCCCAGCATCAGGGTCTTTTCAAATAAGTCAGCTCTTCTCATCAGGTGGGCAAAGTATTGGAGTTTCAGCATCAGTCCCTCCAAAGAACACCCAGGACTGACCTACTTTAGGATGGACTGGTTGGATCTCTTTGCAGTCCAAGGGACTCTCAAGAGTCTTCTCCAACACCACAGTTCAAAAGCATCAATTCTTCACCGTTCAGCCTTCTTTATAGTCCAACTCTCACATCCATACATGACCACTGGAAAAACCATAGCCTTGACTAGATGGGCTTTTGTTGGCAAAGTAATGTCTCTGCTTTTGAATATGCTATCTAGGTTGGTCATAACTTTTCTTCCAAGGAATAAGCATCTTTTAATTTCATGGCTGCAGTCACCATCTGCAGTGATTTTGGAGCCCAGAAAAGTAAAGTCAGCCACTGTGTCCACTGTTTCCCCTTCTATTTGCCATGAAGTGATGGGATCAGATGCCATGATCTTTGTTTTCTGAATGCTGAGTTTTAAGCCAACCTTTTCACTCTTCTCTTTCACTTTCATAAAGAGGCTCTTTAGTTTTTCCTCACTTTCTGCCATAAGGGTGGTGTAATCTGCATATCTGAGGTTATTGAGATTTCTCCTGGCAATCTTGATTCCAGCTTGTGCTTCTTCCAGCCCAGCGTTTCTCATGATGAACTGTGCATAGAAGTTAAATAAGCAGGCTGACAATATACAGGCTGATGTACTCCTTTTCCTATTTGGAACCAGTCTGTTGTTCCATGTCCAGTTCTAACTGTTGCTTCCTGATCTGCATACAGGTTTTTCAAGAGGCAGGTCAGGTGGTCTATTATTCCCATCTCTTTCAGAATTTTCCACAGTTTATTGTGATCCACACAGTCAAAGGCTTTGGCATAGTTAATAAAGCAGAAATAGATGGAACTCTGGAACTCTCTTGCTTGTTCGATGATCCAGCGGATACTGGCAATTTGATGTCTGGTTCCTCTGCCTCTTCTAAAACCAGCTTGAACATCTGGAAATTCACAGTTCACATATTGCTGAAGCCTGTCTTGGAGAATTTTGAGCATTACTTTACTAGTGTGTGAGATGAGTGCAGTTGTACAGCAGTTTGAGCATTCTTTGGCATTGCCTTTCTTTGCGACTGGAATGAAAACTGACTTTTTCCAGTCCTGTGGCCACTGCTGACATTGTAAATCAACTATATTTCAATAAAAATTAGAAATAAATAAAACCAGAGAACACAGAATTTTGCTCAGAGGGGGCCTGCAGACAGGTTTTCAAGGCATCAAGGTATAATCTGTAATGGTGGTAAGTTGAAGTGTCCTGATTAGTAGTGAGGTAGATGTTCTCTTAATAGGTTAATCAATAAGATAATTAAGGATAAAGGATCACAACAAACTGGAAAATTCTTAAAGAGATGGGAATACCGGACCACCTGACCTTGCCTCCTGAGAAATCTACATGCAGGTCAAGAAGCAACAGTCAGAACTGGACATGGAACAACAAACCGGTTCCAAATTGAGCAAGGAGTATGTCCAGGCTGTATATTGTCACCCTGCTTATTTAACTTCTATGCAGAGTACATCATGCAAAATGCCAGGCTGGATGAATCACAAGCTGGAATCAAAATTACCAGGAGAAATACCAATAATCTCAGATATGCAGATGACACCACACTTGTGGCAGAAAGCGAAGAACTAAAGAGCCTCTTGGTGAAAGTGAAGAAAGGAGTGTAAAAGTTTGGCTTAAAACTCAACATTCAGAAAACTAAGATCATGGCATCTGGCCCCATCACTTCACAGCAAATAGATGGGGAAACAGTAGAAACAGTGACAGACTTTATTTATTTGGGCTCTAAAATCCCTGTAGATGGTGATTGCAGCCATGAAATTAAAAGACACTTGCTCCTTGGAAGAAAATTTATGACCAACGTAGACAACATATTAAAAAGCAGAGACATTACTTTGCCAACAAAGGTCCATCTAGTCAAATTATGGTTTTTCCAATAGTCATGTGTGGATGTGAGAGTTGGACTATAAAGAAAGCTGAGCACTGAAGAATTGATGTTTATGAACTATGGTGTTGGAGAAGACTCTTGAGAATCCCTTGGACTGCAAGGAGATCCAACCAGTCCATCCTAAAGGGAATCAGTCCTGAATATTTATTGGAAGGACTGATGCTGAAGCTGAAACTCCAATACTTTGGCCACCAGATGCAAAGAACTGACTCGTTGGAAAAGACCCTGATGCTGGAAAAGATTAAAGGTGGGAGGAAAAGGGGATGACAGAGGATGAGATGGTTGGATGGCATCACTGACTCAATGGACATGAGTTTGAGTAAACTCTGGGAGTTAGTGATCGACAGGGAACCTGGTGTACTGTGGTCCATGGGGTTGCAAAGAGTTGGACACGACTGAGTGACTGAACTGAACTGAGATGTTTTCTGTCTCGGATGACCCAGCTTGGTGACCTGGCCCCTATCATTGGCTGTGACACCAGTTCACTGTGGACTTTGGATAATTCTTATTTTATCTTCGGTCTCAGCCAATTGTCACTTTTTAAAAGGGGGAATAAGCCCTTCCCTTTCTTTTTTTCCTTGGTTGAATGGCAAAGGATACCACAGATAATGCAGACCACTCTTGCCAGAGTTCCCCATTGGAACGCTGGGATTTGCATATCTTGGGATTTGCATATCTTTGATATTCTGAAGGAAGAAGAGCATCACCACAACACAAGTAGCTACAGAGTGAGGAGATTTATCATCCAGAATGGTTCAAGAGTAAGCCCAGATTTGACTCACTTTTATTACTTCTCTGCCCACATGTGAGCAATAAGAAGAGATATTTAGAATGACAGCAAGCTATGTTGTCTTGACTTTCCATTTAAGTTCCAAAGGAAAGGTAATTCAAATTGTTTAGATACATATAAATAAGATTTAAGCATGTTTTCTAAATAACACTCAGATATCTCGAAATTTTAATTGTATTCATACTTACCCCCATTCTTTGAGGGTCATCGTGAACTGAGGTGTATTGCAGTTCTGAGAGGATCCCAGTGGGAGCAAAGGGAAATACTTTTATAGAAGTCAGCTCTTCTGTTCTTTTTGTTTGTTTGTTTGTTTGATTTTTAATGACATAATTTAGCTGATGAAATGAAAAGTGTTTTTGTTTTTTTTTTTTTTTTTTAAGTAACCTGACTGGCCTTGAAAGAGAATAAAGAATGCCAACCCAAATACAAAATAAATAACAAAAAACGAACAGGGCATGTCTGGAGGAGAACAGACTGGGAAGGACACCACTAGGGGAATTTGACAAAGGGCCAAGGATGGAGTTGATTAGAATCCTATTGTGACCAGAGGATGGGGAAGGACAGAAGCCAGGGTGGGGCAAGGGACAGTGGTGTCAGCGTTACGGCTGTTCCCAGTGGTACCCTCCCTGCCTTAGCTGCTCAGAGACAGTGTCATTTCAGGAAGGCTGGAACCTCACATACTCATCCAAGGTCTGTGAGGCTCTGCGATCACCTTAGTCTTTAAAAGCAACTACAAAGGTGTCTGTTTCAAATCCAGTTACTGATAATTCCTCACAGGGAATCGAATCTGAGTTTCCTTAGAACCTTCTGCCTAATGGAAGCCTTTTGTTATTCTGTTTAGACACAGGGCTGGTACTTTTCTGGTGTATTACCAGTTAATAACGCCATCTCTCTCTCTCTCATGCCAGTTGCCACTCTCCATCGTGCACCAGGGGCCTTGCTGTCTAATTTCTAGAACATAAATAGGTCAGAATCAGCCTCTAGTCTGGCACCTGCACCCCCTGCCTCCTAGTTTGATGCATTCTAGCATGAATTGCTAGCCACTCTGCTGCTTCTTGTGTTCCTCTGGATAAGCATGCTTGGAAAATATATGCCGGTATTACATTAGCATTTTCTCCTAAGAACCCCACCACTCAGGTGGGTATTTTCTGTGTGCCTCACTTAGTCTGGGAGCAAAATCATGAGAATGGAGACTGAAAAGATACAGAAAGGAGAGATTTTTGAGGGAACCCAGATGCATTTCTGAGGGTGTCCCTCCTGCAGCTGCACATAATGCCAAAGAAATCTCAAGTCTTTTCTGGGGAAAAAAGGAACACTTTCCATTTGTATTTGGATCCTTCTAAGCCCCATCATTGCTGCTGAATTGCTTTTTGGCTCCGTCTCTTGAATAAATGTGCTGTAAGTTTGGAGAGGGCTTTGTTTTCTGTATCCTAGGCCAATAGCTTTCAAACTTTTCAAGCACAGCCCAAGTATGAAATCCATTTCCGTTGCCACCTAGTAGACTCATAACCATACATGCATATATGTGTACACATGTAGCTACATACATATATATATATATCCAAAACAAAAGTTCCATGAAACACTACTTGCCTTCACTACATGCAGTATAAAGAAATTGGAGAATAAGACACACATTTTAGCTTCTCCACTCAAGGAGGCATTTAGAATCTGATAAACTTAAACATGCTATGGTCCACTGTGGTATGAAATCAGAAGCATAGCTGCTGCTGTTGGCTCCAAGAGCTCAAGGAGAAAGGTACCAGCTTGTGGTAGTCCCCACAGAAGAGGGCCGTACTGATACAAGGTCTCAGGCCTGCATGACCCACTTTCCCCCTGGGAATCAATCTGCAAAGGGACACTGACAGCAGCCCCTTGGCAGAGCACTGAGTCCAGGTGGCATGCTCATCTGTCGCTCACTCCCCTGGGCCCTCAGGACAAGGAAATCAGGGTTCTGCTGAGAAAAGCAATTATCATGGTATGCCTTGGGCTGTCCCTAGAGTTGGACCTGTGGTGAGGAGCTGAAGAAGATTAGTTTGGGTAAAATGTCCCCATGGAGTCTATAAGTAGTTGTCCATCTGTCCAAAGAAGGGTAATGTAAGGTCAAGATAAGGCAGTGGGTGGAGGGCAGTCACTGGAGACAAGGGAAGCAGAGGCCAGAACACTAAGGGTGGCTCAGAGTTTTGTTTTATCCATCCAACCAAGTATAGTGAGGTCAAGATATAATTAGTCATTAGGAAATCTAAACAGAACTAACAAAGTACCGCTAGGCCTCTAAAAGAATGTCTAAACACACAGGCAGGCCACACACTCCCCACCTCGCCCCACATGCACACACACACCCTGATAATACCAAGTATTGGTAAAGATGTGAAGCAGCTAGAACTTGTTTTCATCTCTGGTGGAGAACAAAATTATATCGCCAGTTAAGAAATGGCTTGGTGGCTTTTTATAAACAAAACCACATTTTTTAGAGTCCCTTGGACAGCAAGGAGATCACACCAGTCAATCCTAAAAGAAATCAATCCTGAATATTCATTGAAAGAACTGCTGCTAAAGTTGAAGCTCCAATACTTTGGCTACCTGACGTGAAGAGCTGACTCACTGGGGAAGAGCCTGATGCTGGGAAAGAATGAATGCAAAAGGAGAAGGAAGCAGCAGATGATAAGATGGTTAGATAGCATCACCGACTCAATGGACATGAATTTGAGCAGACTCTGGGAGACAGTGAAGGATGGAGGAGTCCATGGTGTTGCAGAGTTGGACGTGACTTAGCGACTGAACAACAAACACATACATTGGACCTAGCAATTCTACTTCTAGGTGTTTATCCATGAGGAAGAAAAACTTATGTTCACATGAATGTTTACAGAAATTTCACTCATAGTCACACAGATCAAGAAACAGCCTGAATAACCTTCAACTGGCAAATGAATGAACAAACAAGAAAACAATGCAGGCAACGCAGTGCTACGCAGCAATAGAAAGAAAGGAACATCTCCTGATATTCAATAACATGGCTGGATCTCAAAATAATAAGGAAGAAGCTAGACTCAAAAGACTCCCTACTGCACAATTTCATTCATATGGAAATGTAGAAAAGGCAAAACTGGAAGGAGAGAAATCATATCGGCTTGCCAGTGACTTTGGATGGGAGGAGAGTGATCACAAAAGGGCCATAAGAGGGAATGTTGGGGACAATATCCTATATATTCAGTGTTCTATATCTTGATTATGGTGGTAGATGCACATACCTCTGTTAAGACTCACAGAACCAAAAGAGTTAAATTTTACTGCACATGAAGTATACCTCAATTTAAAAAAATGAATGTGAAAAAAAAAAATGTGTAATAGGAAGAGGCTGAACTTTTGGGTCAAATGGACGTAAGTTGGTTCACAGATAGCTTCTCCCTTTTACTAGCTGTGTGACCCGAGTCAAGTTACCAAGTTCTCTACATCTTTGTACTCTCACAGGCACAAGAGGGAATAATATCTACCACGTGGAGATGCTATAATAGATAAATAAGAAAAAGTATACATACATACATATATATATATAAATAAAATTAAGGGTTACGCTATCTAGTACCATAGCCACTAGCCCCACAGGGCTCCTGAACACTTGAAATGTGGCCAGTAGGACTGAGAAACTGACTTTTAGTTTTATTTAATTTTAACCAATTTAAATATAAATTTAAAACTGATATCGGATTCAGTTTCTGGCAAACTTCTAAATATGCTTGGAATCACCAGGGTATGTGAATCTACCTTTTCTACTATAAATTTCATGAAATGTAAATGCTGATGGAGTATTTATGCTGAAAATTTAGCATATGAAATGAGATGCTTGGGAAGTGTAAAATGCACCCAGGATATTATAGACTTGGTATGACAAAAATATAAAATATTTCATTAGTAATTTTTCATATTAAGTATATACTTAAATGATAGTATTTTAGATTTTTAGTTAAATAACTTTTAACATGATAATTAATTTCACCTGTTTCTTCTTTAGTTCTTTTGTCTTGATTGTAAAAATGCCTGTGTAGCTTGTGTTATATATTCATTCAACGAGGGCATTTAAGGAATTATTTGGTATACCATCGTTATTACTGTACAGATTGACAAGTTGGAAAATACAAAGAAAATGCAGTAGCTCAAAGCATGTTTCCATAATACAACTGAGACTGTTGGAAATAATATTTGTTACCGGATTTATCAACGGAGAACAGCTAAGAAGAAATGTAGTTTATATTTAGAGAAATGGAAAAACAACAACAGAACTTTACATGGAAAGAGTGTCATAAGAGTAATGGCAAACACACCTAATGAGCTACATTCATTGTCAGCATCAACCTTGGATGGAATGGGCTCTGTCATCTTAAAGAGGGATTATTATTTGGCCTTCAAGAAGCATTTTCTCCCCTGATTGTATAATAACAGCCATGTCAATACTGCACTCTGAGGCAGGAAGTGGACAAGAGTCCTTCTTTAGCAGTAAACTGTTCCAACAGACCAGGAAATGAACAATATTTCCCTTTAGAGTTTATGGAGTTGGGTGAGATTGATCCCCATTGGTCTCTGGGGTCTCTTAGTGCCAAAGACTAGCAGGTAAATTTCTCAAATAAATCCTTACTTTCTTTGTTCCCTTTCCAATGTCAAGAAGAGGTTCACGTAGAAGACAGAATGATACACCAGTAGCTTCAAGTGGCCATGGGCAGCTCAAGCCACTTCACATCTGTGTTAACCATGCGCATCTTAGACAGGAAGAACAGATGTGATACCCTGTTACACTAGAATATAAATCTTTGAGTTAACTTGGCACAGGGACTAAGTCATGCATATATTTATTTGCTAGATGTAAAGAGAAAACAGAGATATAGTAGCCTGGAGAATAAATGTCCAACTCTTTAGTCAAGCTCTTTCCTAGCATCTTTAAATTTTTATCCCATTATTTTCCAAGGTCATCTCACATTCTAATAAAATGGACCTCTAATCATCAGACTCTGGTTCTCTTCTCATGCTGGGACACAGGCATGCCCTTACTCCCATGCTCTAATAATTCATCATTTAAACCTACTCATCTGCAAGACTCCCCAGATTCATCAAGTTAGAATTAGCTTTACTCTTACAGTAATTCTATAACATACAGGAATTATACCTCTAATACAAATTAGACCATGATCACAACCCTATTAGAGTCACTTACATCTTTCCAGTAGATGGTCTCATGCACCAGCCTCATCAAACAAAATACAATTCACAAAAGTGTGTTAATTTAAATGAAATTGAATGTAAAAGCATGCTGTTTTTTTTCCAGCTGTATTACTCAAGGGCATCTAGAGTCCACAAAAATTATAGTCTCTTTGTTAACTGGCCATATGGTACACAATCTCAGTTTCTACGAGAATCTCCAGTGAAGAAAGTTAAAGTCTAATGATCCCTAGAGACCAATTAAATTGAGCTTTATCTCCAAATCACAGAATACATAGCCAGGTGCAAAACAGCATCACCCTCTAAAACTCTTCAATATGGTCATGGTCCAGAGAGTGTCAGGATACAATTTGTTCCCTTGGTATTAAACGCCTTTTAGAATCTGAACCCCAACTTCTTATCCAGCATTCATTCTTGTACCTGACAATCATCTATTCTATACAATTAGACTGGCTAGCTCACGGACTTAAAAATTTATGCCATCTCTCTAACTCTTGGTTTCTGTCATTCCTAACATTCCACTTCTTCCCTTCTTCCTCCTGAGAGCAAACATACTGATAGTCAGATCAGTGACATTGAGAAAAAGAACTGGGCAGGCGCAACGCATCCCTAACTCAACTGTTCTTGTAATCTGCTTGCAGAGATCACATCCTGTGTATCACAAGGTTGTGGTGTTATGGAGACAGGCTTCCATAAGAGAGCTTTTGATTCACAGTTTCTGCCTGAGACTGGGTGGATGGGTTCAATTCTGGGGAGCAGTATTACCAAGAACACTTCCTCCTTCATGCTTTTAAAAGCAATAAAGCTATACATTGACATGAATCCACCACGGGTGTACATGAGTTCCCAGTATACAGTATTGTAAAGTAAAATAAAGTAAAAATAAAAATTAAAAAAATAATAAAGCAATGTAACAAATAATCCGATTAAAATAAAATAATAAATAAATAATAAAAAATAAAAGCAATAAAGCTGGCATCTCATCTCCTTTTGTTTCACCTTTTGCTTCTATCTCAATTGTTTTCACTCTTGAGCAGGAAGAAGAGGAAATTCATTTATGGACCCCTTCAAAGCCCAACAAACTAGATTGCAAGCTCCCTGAGGGTAAGGACCCTTGTCTTTCCTGCTTTCCTCATGGACTTGAACACGGTACAGGGATACAATCAACCCTGATAAAAATGAAGGAAGAACAAGGACAACAGAATTGGCTCTAGAGAAGTTGCCTTGCCTGATATATCTTGCTTCTGTGTGAACGCAATGACACCATGTAATTTTTTTTCCCTCAACAAGACCAACTTCAGCAAGATTAAAAAAAAAAAAAAATCACATGTATCTTGGCACATTCTTCATTTTGATTCATACTCCAGAGCAGAATGTCTCATTGTTCTAAATGACCAAGGAGTTTCAGGAACCTATTTTTTTTTAAGGAAAAGGTATAGCACAGTGGCAAAATGCACTTCCTGCCATATCAGCAGAGTCTGAGAAACAGGGATTTCTCAACTAAAGGTCATCTGCAGCAACGCCTACCTCTCTTAATGGGCTCTGACCACAGGAGCATGAATAATCCTCTTACCTCTATAGGCTTACTTGTGCAAACAGGAATGGCCTCCATCCTGGGAACATTCATCCAAACCTTCCCACAGATGCGACTTACTGCACAATAACAAAGGTATAGTTCTGCCTCCTAGTGTGATTAGAGGCATGAAAATGTAAGCTTCTCAAAGCCATTTACACTCTTTAGTCATCTCTACTGGTCTTTACAACTTGGGGAAGAAATCTAGGTCATTTCCCAAGCTGGAATCTTGTTGCTAAGTGAATTATTTCAGCACCAGTCTACTTCCTAGAAAATCAGGGTATTTCTTCCCTGGCAGTCATGTCTCTCCTTCTTTTTATAGACTTCCATTCACCCCATGCCTTTTTGCAATCCTCCTTCTACCTTGTAAAATAATTGGGATCTTATATATTTCCATCACTGTTAGTAAATGAGCAACCAACTTAGATACCAGAGTAGGGGATACTAGAACTTTGACATGAGAAGCTCAGAAGAGACCACTGTAAAGCAGAAGTCCATGCACTCACCTCTCTGTGTTGACAGCCACTCCCACTTCTCAAAGGGGAAAAGTCACGTGGAGGTAGCTTCTGCAAGCGATCTGCAGCTACCACCCGCAAGAGGCAACTGTGAATGAATGACCTCCACTAGCACAGTATTTAGGGGTCTGACCACAAGTTACTAGTAAATGCTGGAGATAATGAGACATACCTACTTTACTAAAATCAATCCATCTAGTTGAAGTAGTCAGTCAAGTATTTTCACTGAGAAAGATCACATACATTGTTACTAGAAGTATAGACATACAATACATCATTAGGGTTGGGTTACTGAAACAATTAGATTGCTTTCTTTTTTTTTTAAATTTCTTTTTTTTTTTAATTACAATACTGTATTTGTTTTGCCATACATCTTAATATAGTCTCTAAATGGAGTCACTTGGTTTCCTAGGTAAATTATTCTTTAACTGGTGTGTGTGTGTGTGTGTATGTACATCTATGGATAGATAGATATATACCCAATGAAGGTTATCATATTTAAAAATAAGAAAATTTCAATGTTAAGTCAAGGCCGGTTCTTTCCCACACATAGGTGTTGGCATCTGGTGGCATTTTAGAGGAAACTTCACTCCTACCACTGATATTTGCTTTCTTCTCTTATAAAGTTGCTCATAAAACATGATTTTCCAAATAATTTAAAGCATATAAATAGTACTAATCCCTCCACCTAGACTTCATAGAAAGAAGCACAGATTTGAAAAGGGTACTTAAGAGATCACTGACATCAAGTACCTTCACTTCTGGCCTACAATCATGCTATATTTAAGACATCGACTCTAGCTACCATTTGTTGAAGGTCTATTGAGTCAACTACCACACAAGGTGCTTTGCAAACATTACCCCTCATTCTCACAATAATTTTATTAGATAGATGTTTTATCCCCATTTTACAGGTGAGAGAACTGAGGCACAGAGAAGTTGAGTCCCCTGCCCTAAATCACAACTGCTAAGTACACAGCTGATATCTGAACTTAGGACTTTATGACTCCAATGCTTGTGTTCATATTGTTAGAACTCATGAAAAAGAGAAGCAGATTCAAGTGCGGGATAATGTTGGCTACATACCTCATACAATTCAATAATGATGTTTCCCATCAGACCTCGGCTGCTCTTAATGTTCTCCATGGCCAGGGTGAAGTAGATCCCGCGTGTGTCTGAGATGTAGAGGTTGTATGTGTCATTCTGGTTCCATTCCTGGACCGCTGCAAACACTTGGTTCTCATTGGTACTAATGATGTGCATGTCCTATAAGAAGATGGAAAGCCCATAAGGTGGCAGATCTCCATATCTCCTTGCCCACTGGGACCCAGAGTAATTACCATGACTTATGAAATGGCTGAGGAAAAGCTCGAGTTATAGGCAATGTTAAACAATTCTGTGCTGGGCCAAGGCTATAAATTATGAGCTTCATGATTTCTGCTCCTTGCTAAGTGACAATAAGATGGGTGTAAGGGGCTTTGGTGGGTATCATTTTCCATGGCTTCAAGGGATTTATCCACTTTCATTTTTTATTTTTATAACTGAAACTTGGTGTTAGCACTAACAGAGACATACAACCTTGTGCGAGGAAACCCACACATGAAAAAAAGACAGGGCCTCTCCCTTCACTCCATCTTAATTTATGGTTTCAACATTTCTAGGATAGTGGTTTTCATGCCTTTCTTGGGAATCTTCAGATGAGGACTGGAAGAAGGGTGGCCCAGAGGCACAGCCAATGGGTGGGGCTCTGGGTTTCCAAATCTGTTTCAAACATACCAGCACTACTTAGATTTGTTATATCATGGAGTTCTGTGTAATGTTTTAGGAGTAAAAGATTGGGGGGGTGGGGGAGGGGAGGGGTTCTACTGTTAATAGAATAATATTTGAAAACCACGGATTATAGAGGAAAGGATATTTAACCTTGAATTCAGAGTTCTGGGTCACAATAGTGTTCTACTATAAGTCAGCTGCATGATACTGCACATGCCAGCTTTTCTGAGCTTCCATTTTCTCACTGAACAGAGTGAAGAGGTTAAGCTAACAAAAATAGCTAACATTTGGGCATACTCTAAGTCATCTAAATGCATCATTTCAATTAAAAAAATCCAAATACTACAGTGGAGGTAGTATATTTCCATTTTACTAAGAAATTAAATAAGGCACACAGAAGTTTACCAACTTGCTTCAGATTATATAACTCATAAGTAGCCAAACCATGCTTTGAATCTCTGTGACATGACTCTAACCTAATTGTTAGCTTCTAACTAGCTGTATACATAACTGCTAAACCAGAAGTTGCAAATGAATGACCCATGAAATGAATGTGAATCATAATTGTTTGGTCTGACTATTATTGTTATTGTTGTTCGGTCACTAAGTCCTATCTGACTTTTTCAGAGCTCCATGGCTTGAAGCACACCAGGCTCCTCTGTCCATAGGATTTCACAGACAAAAATATGGAGTGGGCCGCCATTTCCTTCACCAGGAGATCTTCCTGACCCTGGGACTGAACCCACATCTGCTGCATTGGCAGGTGGATTTCTTTACCTCTCAGCCACCAGGGAAGCCCTTGGTTTGACCAAAGCCTCTACCGTATACCTGAAAGTGTAGTATTTTAGATGGAGTCAGCACTCATTGAAGTCTTAGTCTTGCATACCCAAAGATTCCTACCATCTGCCTATATATATATGTTACCTTCTTGGTCCCTGAAGCCACTTTAATTTGTATTCCTAATTCCTAATTCTAATTGTATTTAGAAATGACTGGGTCATTTCTAAAATCATTTCTAATAGTTCAGAATTCAAAATAGCTTTCAAAACCCAGTTTGCATGCTGTCAGAAAGAAATGATGACCTGGATAAACATTTGACAAAACAAAAGTAATTTTTAAAATGAATAACTATGAATATACAAGTGTATATACCAAAGAGTAACAGCATGCTGGAAAAGCGAAAGAGAGGCATCCTTGTCACTGATGCAGGAAGCACAGTGACAGGGACACAGGCAAGGAAGTGACAGTAAGTAAACAAGTAGGGTGGATCTCGCCTTTACCTTATTTGACCCATCTTTCCCAGAAATGGTTTCAACAAAAAACAGGAGCAGCCACGTCTATAATATCAGAACCATGGAGAGCTCCTCCAAACTGATTTTCAAAAGAAGCAAGCAAACTCATTTGATTTGGACAGCTGGGAGGTGGGGAAAATAAAGAAAAGGAGTTCTGGATCTTTTTATTGGAGATCCTCTGTGAAATCTCAGCCTCTAGCCTTGGACTTCCGAGGTCACCTTGACTAAGACCTCACTTGCTCTGCTCGTTTGTGTTTACACACCTTGTAGAATTGCAGGTTCCTGCTGAGGTGCTTGAAAATGGAAATGAGGCTTACTCTTAAAAACCATCTGATGAAGTCATGTTGTGCTGGTGTGGAATGAAAGCCCAGGAACCCAGTAGGAGGGGAAATAGCAGCTGCAGGAAATTCGGATTAAATTCACTTACCCTGTTAAAAATGCAATAGAAATGCTTGGCTTTCCCCAGATGTTTTGGTCATAAAAATGAATGAGCTAAGTTATTTTAGACTAAACTAATGTAAAAGAAGTGTTGGGCGGCGAGGTGAGGGGGTGGGGGCAAGGAAACAACTTAAAACACTGGGGCATGGTCAGGATTAGAAGCAGCCAAATTTGCTATGAGTACATCTTAGTTTAGACCTGCACTGGGACTGTGTCACCTGGGGAGCAGGAATTCCAGGCTCTAGGATGAGGGACTACTCTCTACTATATAGAGTTATGGGATTTCTGCTTGAGAATTCCTTAGCTAATCAAAGTCACTTAGCTTTGATTAGTACATCACTAAGATTTGAGCCTAAGACTACCTAGAGAAGTTAAACTCCTTACCCATGCCTGTATAATGCAGTGTGCATCGGTATGACCTGGAGCTCCTGATAGCATGCAGACTCATGCGACCCAATGCCTGAGATTCAGATTCAGTGTGTCTGGTGTGGGACCTTGGGTTCTATCACCTGAACAACCCTCCAGATGATGCTGGTGCATGCAATTTGGGGCGTCAATTTTTGAAAAACTCTGAAAGATGTGTCCCCTCTCCTAACAAGTCTTAGAGTTGAACAGGGGTCAACCAAGAATCAGAATATTAAGTCTTCCAGAAAAACTAACAAAAAAAAAGCATTGTTACTTAAAATCGGCCCAATAGGAATCTGAATGACAATAAAACTTATTTCTTTCATTTTGCTACCCTAACCTAATTTCAAAGCATGTGTCACTTCCTTATTTAAATGATTATAAATAACACTCCCCTACACCCACTAGGAAGAATCACAGTTGCTTTTTGAAAAATCTAAGCTTACAACTTCCTGCTGCTGCTGCTAAGTCACTTCAGTCGTGTCTGACTCTGTGTGACCCCATAGACGGCAGCCCACCGGGCTCCCCTGTCCCTGAGATTCTCCAGGCAAGAACACTGGAGTGGGTTGCCATTTCCTTCTCCAGTGCATGAAAGTGAAAAGTGAAAGGGAAGTCGCTCAGTTGTGTCAGACTCTTAGTGACTCCATGGACTGCAGCCCACCAGGCTCCTCTGCCCATGGGATTTTCCAGGCACGAGTTCTAGAGTGGGATGCCATTGCCTTCACCATACTATTTCCTAGGTGAACAATAATAAAAAATACCTTTGTGTTATTGAAACATTTTATTTAATCTGGGCCCAATATAACTTCATTCTTGTGCCAAACACCATAATAAATACAGAGAAGAACAAAACGTAGGGTCTGACTTCAAGAAGATGGTCACTTGGTGGTGGAGATATCACAAACTTGTGTAGCCTTTTGTGAACTTGACTAAGGACAACAATAGACATCCCGAAAATGGTGAAAGGAATACAAAGGCTTAGAGGTGAGAGAGAGGGTGGAGCATTCAGGGGATTGTATGGAACCTAGAAGAGCCTGAAGGCCATTTTCTGCTGCGGAAGATGAAGAAAGAGAAAGGCACATTACTAGGGGTTCCGCATGGTGTAGTGAAGTTCTACCCTGAAGAGGGTACAAAGTTGACACAAGATTTGAAGCAGAAGGAGAAGATTAGAGTTGGTTAATGCATACATTTTGTTTAAGATGATCAAGTTCTTTACATGATGATATTCAGTGTGGAAGCACTGTGAAGAGTGGCTTTAAATGGGGCAATGCTAGAGGCAAGGAGAAGGCTTTAAAGGTCATGGCAACCTTCTAGGCAGGAGTGTTCAAGGGCTGAAGTGAGGAAGTAGATCCTCTATAAAAACCCTATGGAATGAACTGTGAAGTAGTAAGGAGGTGGCATCTACAGGGGCTAAGGCAGAAGGCCATATCTTTAATATCTCAGATATTTGAATTATAAAATTTTCCAGTTTTCCTTAGAGTATTCATTACAATCAGGATTAATAATCACTTCTATAATTATTTGTGTGATATCTGCCTCTCTCATTAGATTCTAAGCTCCCAGAGAGCGGAAGCTATGTCTCTCTTTTTATTAGTTTATTTTTAGCACTTACCAGAGTATCTAGCATGTAGGTAGACATCCAACGCAAGCTTACTGAATAAATCAATGAAGTAAATAAGTAAACATGTGAGGAGGGAGGAGATATAAAGGACCAAAGGGAGAGACTCTGAGCTCAGTTGTTAAATGGGACCATTAGGGGATGTACCTCTCACAGGCAGTTCAGAATTTAATGCACAGATGCGCATAGGAGCTGTGGATATAGAACTCATCAGTATGAAGAGAAGGAATGAGGTCACTCAGGAACCATGAAGGATGCAAGGAGAACTTAGGAACATCAACATTCTAAGGATACCAAGGGAAGGGGATCCAGGAAAGGAACTCAGGGAAAAAAAAAGAAAGAAAGAAACACTGCCAAAGGGAATCTACACTCCAAAAATTAATTTTTCTCCCACCAGTGTCAGATGCTCCAGAGAGGTTTAAAACAACAAACAAACAAAAAAGATAAAGATATGGAGATGTCTGGTTGGATTTGGCATGTGGGCGGTAACAGTGGCTAACAGATTTCTAGTGGAATAGTGGAGAGATGGATGTGGGAGAACTGAGGAAAACTAGCAGCAAGTTCAAGAGTGAATGAAAGGGAGGAAAGAGGTTAGAACTCCAGATGACTCTTCAGGAAGCAAGGCTGTGACACAGCAGCTGCTGCTCAGTCGCTTCAGTCGTGTCCGACTCTGCGCGACCCCATAGAGGGCAGCCCACCAGGCTCCGCCGTCCCTCGGGTTCACTAAATCAGCATTTGGGGAAATGCAAACATTAAGAAAAACATTCCTAAGGAAATTAAGGAAAAGGTTCATATTACTATCATTATAATAAATTAGCTGAAACTTACTTCCCCCCTCCTCTTTCATTATTCAAAGTGGGATTAACTGTGGGATTTATGCAAGCAGAACTCAGGAACATCAACCTTTTAAGGATGGCAAGGGAATGGGATCCAGGAAAGGAAACCAGAAAAAAAAAAAAAAAGTGGGGTTTCTACTGTCAGAAACAAACCCAGACTCAGGTAAGGAGAGATTTTATTTGAAAACACTATTGTAATAGCGAAAGCACTCTGATCGAAATATCTGCAAGTACCCCCAGAGTGAGGGCAGAGAGGAATGACTTTGTATTGAGAGAAGTGAAGCAAGGCTGGAATGAACTGTGGGGAGTGAGGCGAATAGGTAGACAGCAAATTGTTTTCCTTAAGGTCAGGTGATTCTCAGAAGAAAAGTCAGACTTAAGTTTGGTCCAGTTGAATTAACAAGCATTTTATCCAGACTGGTCGGTGGGGACAAATGGTTCAGCTAATCATTTACGAGAAAAAGGACAGGAATCTGGTCTTGCCAAAGGTAAACGCAAGAAACACTTAAGAGAAGGCAGAGGTTGGGGGTTTGAGGGAAACCATGTTCAGGAACACAAAAGGGTAGGAAGATTTCCTAAATGTTGCTGTTTTCCAGGAATCTGGATCGCAAGTCAAGTTCAACATTGTCATCAATGAACTGAGCTCCACGTAAAAATAAACCAGCAAAAACATTTTTTTTTTTTTCTCTTGCAGAAATGACTGTTAGAGTAGGAAGTCAAGAACAAGTCCAGAATCTAAGAGAAAAGTGGAGGTCTATGAGACTCAGAGTGGTCCAGTGAGGCAAGCAACTCTGAAAGCAAGGGGAGCCTGGGATATGACCCCATCAGGAACTCACCTGGCAGGTTAAGAGCATCAGTAGTATTTCCCCTGATCACAAGTGTTGCTTAGACTTGCCCAGCATGTTATGCTTTACCAAAAACAAGTCATTTGCTGCATCCTCACAACGTTGCCACATGGTATTATGATACCCATTTCACAGATGAGAAGACCTGGGCTCATAGATGAGCAGGTGACAGAGCTGGAATGAAAGTCCTGGTTCCTGTTCATTCTCTTCATGAGCTCCGTTGTCTTTTCCCGAGGCTGCCAGGGCTCCTGTCATCTGCCTCCAGGCCCTCTGCTGGTGTGTGCTTTTCATGACAGTGGCCTGAGAGCGCCAACTCGATGCCCAGGGGCTGGGTTATGGAGGACTCAGCACAAGGCTGCCGCCCCCAGTAATGCTGCTCATTATTAATGGCCTTCATTTCCTTCCCTGCAAAACACTCCAAAGCCAAGGAGTGCCCCAGGAGAGCATATTCTGAACAGACAGGGAGTAGAAGTGTGAGGCAATGATGGCAGGGAGCTTTTCTGTGTTTTTGTCTTTAAGTAAGATGCCCAGCAGCAGCTGCGGCACTACATGGAATGGCAACAACATGTTTAAAAGCCATTTCAATTTTTAAACAATGGAAAGATCCAATCTCCTTCCGCCCACTCTGTCCTCACATCCTAGGCTGAGGTTACAAAAATCCGGGTCAATGCCAACTAATAAAGGGGGATCAATAGCCATCCAGCTATTTTCACAGCAGCCCTCATATTAATGAGAAGCTGTTCTGGATGAAGTTCTATCAAAGGAGCCGCATGGATGGTAGTCCATCACAGTGAACTGCCATGGGGCTGCGAAGCATTAATGGAGTGTTCTAGGGTTGCGATCGATGCCAGGCTTCATTTGTTCCCACCTGCAGCCATACTGCCCAGGGGAGCAAACTGTTTGTTTTCCTGAGAAGGTTAAAAATACATAAAATAGGCATACATAAAGAAACAAACTAGGTGCTACATGGAGAATGTGGTTTAGAAAGTTCCTGAAACTCTTTTCCTGGGCCAATACGTGGAAATCACCAGATTGCTGCTAAAGATCATTCTCATGATCATGAACTTCCCCTTCTTCATGTTCTGCAAGAAGGGTACCCCTTTCCTGCTTGGGTTTAGAATGGCTGATGGGTACATCCTGCAACCATGATCCTATAAAATGGTCAAATAAAGTCAGCCACAAAGACATTACAGAAAGTGAGAGATTAATGCCTGTGGCCCCTGGGGCTACTTACTATGATCCCTGCCAGCGTCTCCACCTCCTCTGTGCAACCCCGCCCCTTTATATGGCCTTCTAGTGTGTTAAACATGCACACGTATGTGCATGCTAAGTCACTTCAGTTGTGTCTTGACTCTTTTAACCCTATGAACTGTAGCCCACTCTTCTCTTCACAGGATTCTCCAGGTAAGAATATTGGAGTGGGTTGCCATTTCTTCCTCCAAGGGATCTTCCCAAACCAGGGATCGAACCTACATCCCCTTACATCTCCTGCACTGGCAGGCAGGCTCTTTACCATTAGCACCACCTGGGAAGCCTTCTCTTAAAATAGGGCCAGTGTGTGTAATTTCTACCAGCTTCCTGAACACTTATTTGCAGGGTTAACTCCTCATCTTCCTTGAATCACCTTAAGCATCACTTTCTTTAGAAAACTAGCCCTCACTACCCATATTTGGTGAGCTTCAAACTATTATGTCACAATGGACCTTGAACTTCTCTGCCTATAACACCTCTCATACCCACAATTGCTTGTTTACCATCTCTACCAGAATACAAGCTTTCTGAAGGTAGGGAATGTCTATGTCTTATCTACCACTCTAACCACAAAGCTTAGTTCAGTGCATGGCACTGAGTAAAAACCTAAATGGAAGAAAGACAAGATCAATGGGTGAATAAAGAAAGGAAAAAAAAAAGAATGAATATGTGCATGATTATATGAATAAATGAATGGATAAAAGCAACTAGGGGTAGATGGTTATCTATCTTCTTATCTCATAATCTCTTCTACCTCTGTACTCATTTCACTTTTCATGATATGCTTCCTAGCACCGGCTTGGAGATCTAAGTCTTTGTAACTTTACATTTGATATATGTTCAGTCTGAGACTTTGCTACTTTGCAGCCTCAATAATGCATTTGAGGCTTTAATGCAATTAAGGCCTGACCATGTTCACACTGAGGTTCCATCTCCTCCCAGGAGCCGCTGTTTACACGGGATGAGGTCCACAGAATAAGTGTTATGATTTTCCAAAACAGGAGTTAAAATGCCATGATTTGATATTAACATTATAGTAAATTATTCCTTTTTAATTACTCATTGTGGCAGAAGGGAGTGGAAGTACAAGCAGTGCATTTATATTTAGCATTAAAATGTAGAGAGAAGCATGAAAGACATGGGACTTACCTGTGCACCTTACATATATGTAAGTATATGTACCCCAGGGGCCATGGGCATTAAATTTCTCATTTTCTGTAACATCTGTAATTGACGTTATAGGACCATTGTACAGGATCACAGTTGCAGGATGTACCCATCAGCTACAGTCTCTCTCTCAGACACACACACACACATATGTGTGTGTGCATATAAAGTTTCTACCTAGGCCATTCTGAGTCTGGCCTTCCATTCATCAAACAGGCCCTTGTGAAAGATAGGGACCCACAGAAGAGATTTTAAAGCTAGTGCTCCTTTCACTACCAGTCCTGGGAAATGACCCAGGGTTATACTGTATGTTTGAGTCATAGGAAATCAAAACCATTGCCTGGATATCCTGCTGGGAGGGGAAAACAGAACCCAGATTCACTGACATGAGCAGAGGCCAAACCCCCAGTAGTAAGTCAGGCTGAATGCCTGCTGTCTCCCAGAAAGGGATCAAACCTTCCGCAGCCCAACAAGACAGCCCTTCCCTGCTGCTTTGTCTGGCAGGACCCAGGGCAGCAGGTGATGAATACCTTGGGCAGCGAGTACTTGGGCAGCTTAATCTGAGCGAAGGCCTCTCTCCGGTAGGACACGTAGTAGCTGGCTCTTCCACCAGTTGTTACCTGGATCATGGGGAAACACAGAAAGGTCAGATGGGGATACAGATCCAGTGCAAGGGGAAAGTAGTAGCCTCTCCATCAATAACCACAGTAGTTTTGTGACAACCTTAAAGGGAATATTCTCTGTTGCCTTTGATCCTCCAACCCCACAGCACCCTAAGTTACTCCCATGTCACAACACTTAGACAATAAGTGAGCAATTCCAGCAGTCTTTCCCCATGGCTGGTGATATCTGGGGAGCAGGGGCTCTCTACTTGGTCACTATGCTCTGAATTCATACACAATAAACATTTTCAACAGAAAACAGAGAAGCTATTGATATGGGCTATACTCATGATCTACATATTCCATTCTTTTTTTCTTAAACAGTTTTTAATCCATTGCCATTATGACATGATTATCAAAGAAACTTTTTTTCTGAATCTGGATAATTACTATTGCTCAAAGCTCTTGTTACTTTGCAATTAATTTTCACTGCCCATCTGAGCACAATTTTTCCCCTTTATTTTTACAAATCCATGCACTGAACAGATACTTGTTGATTCTTTCCATATGCAAGTTAATTAAAGGCATCAAGTCAAAGAAAGAACTCTGGATTTGAAAATCAGAAATCCAAAGCCTGAATCTTAGTTCTGCTAGTTCATGACTGGTAACGTCAAGGTCTGAAACCTCACTAGAAGAAAGATGGATTCTTAGAGGAACCCAGAAACCACAGCAAGAAATGGTCCTCTGGCCTGCACTTGCTAGAAAGCCTGCCAAATTGCATAGCTCTGCAGATGGCTGCTTTTGGTCCAATTACCCTAACTCAGGGGAGATTAATATTCACAGGAGAAGACAATATGGCCTGTTCAGAGAAAATAGCAGGAAGACAATAGCAACCAGGCTTCTGTGCTGAGGAGGCAATTACTGGGGGCACAGGCTCTGTGCTCACTAAGACCTCAGCACTTGCTGGAGACAGGCCAGTCCCCCAAATCTGGTCCAACTCTGGTGCCCATCCATAGCGGCTGCTGAGAGTGGGAGGTTGTTACATTTCTAGTGAAAGCCACCCACCGCTCCTCACTCTGAGTCATGGCATCTCCTGTGGTTCCTCCTTAACCTCTGCAGATTGGAAGCCCACAAAGCAGGCACCACAAGCTGCTGGGGAGAGCAGATGTTCGAGCCAGTGCGAGGGCAGAGCTGTGAAAAACCTGGTGCAGAGACTTAGGCTGGAAACCAACAGGAGAGAGCAGCTTTCTGCCTGATGGTCATTGCTATCCTCACATCTCTATATTCTAACTAGAATCACTCTTGTCGTGTATTCGAAGACCTTTTTTTTTTTTTTCTGGGTAAGACATCTGTTCTAAATCTATGTTGTTCTATGTCGGCTTAGAGATGGGATGTTGACAGATTATCAATGAGTTGCAGAGAACTTTTTTTCTTTTTAAAATAAATCTCAATTGCATAGAATCTGGTTAAAATGTAACCCTTGGTTCTAAACACAGTCACCATTAATCCTGGCAATTATTTGCTTCTTTAATTAGCTATTTATTTGCTTCTTTAATTTGGTTTTACTTTTCATTGTAAAACCAATATACGCAAACATGCTTGCAAACCCAAGAAGCAGATCAGTAGTTTGGAAGTTTCAGGATGCACCAGCATCACCTGGAAAGCGTGTTAAAACTGACTGCTGGGCTCCACCCATGGGGCCTCTGAGTCAATCAATCTGGGTGGGGTCCAAGAGTTGCTTTTTCTAATAAGTTGCCAGATGATGTTGATGCTGCTGGTCTGGGAACCACACTTAGAGCAGCACAGAAGCAGAACTTTAAAGTCAGCTGACATACAGCTCTGTGCCTCTCTGCTCCTCACCTACCTTGAACCCTGCCTCCCTCTCAGATGCAGCTACTTTCCTGAATTTTGTGTTAATGATGAAAAAAAATTTTTTTTTAACCAAGGTGAGATTCATATAAGGGAAAATTAACCATTTTAAAGTGTACAATTCAGTGACATTTAGCATATTCACAGTGCTATACTACCGCCACCTCTTATAGTTCTAAATCATTTCTATCACCCCCACAAGAAGACCATTTGCCCAGTGATAAAGCTTTTAATCCCCAGAATACATCCTCTGGTTACCTATCAAATGCTTAAAACTCAGTTCTCTACAAGACACCCTGAACCTCGTCATCCTCACCTTTAGTGAATGAGCCCAGCATCAGAAGAGACAAATCTCAGCACCAACGCCGGCCAGAACTCAGCAACTAAAAACGCCTTTCCCCAGGAGATGCAGTCACCTCCATAGGGAGCAAGACGACAGCACCACCAGACTTCTCATCAGTAGCGCAGAGCAAAGCCGGTAGGGTTTCCAAATTACCGAGGGTTGAAGGAAAGCAAAGTGGTCCCCCTGGGTGTGTGTTCAGTCCCACTGACTCTGGAACTCAGCCCAGCTGTGCCTGTTATAGCCCTATTCAAGCACAGACTCCCTTTCTCTCTCCCTCTCTCTCTCTCTTTCTCTCTCTGTGTTAAGCTCACAGATACCACCCGGGAGAGTATGCACTTAAGTATATCATAAAGATGGAACTACACTTCAGAAACACCATGGAATAATCTAAAGTATTAAACGGCTGCACAAAGCCCAAGGAGCACAGAGGCTCTCTGCTGCCTCTGACATCACAGCACCCCCAGAAACATCCAAGGGCTCCTGCAGCCCCCTCTGTCCCAGAAATGCCAGTGGCTGTGCTGCAGGATCCAACCTGAGGCTTCACACCTCATGCAAGGCCCAGGAGTTCACGGGCCTTGGTGTGGACAGCACCATTCTAACTTCTCCCTCCTCTTAATTCCTGAATTTTGTTTTTTCCACTTCTACAGCACTTTCAACATTTACGCCTGTGGTGTACATATACCTATAGTGAACCCTCCATGTCTTATAAGGTTATAACTTCTTAATTCCTAAATAATGCTGGTCTCATGGCAGGCAATCAGTGGATGCATGATGATAAAACATAATGATAAAATTGTCATCAACTGGGTTCATCTTCCATGCTCCATAACTGCACGTAGCCCTTATATAAATTATCTATTAATAGTTTAACCCCACTGACAACCCTTCCGAGTCTATGGAATGACTGGCCCAAGATAAGACAAGTATGAACCTAGTAAAGTCTGGCTCTAAACCTGCTCTCCTCCTCCTGTGACTGACAAATCCTCTGTTCATCTTATTCAGCTCACCAGCTGTATTGTAATTTCAGCACTATATTTCCTTGATTCCAGTGCCTTTAAAACATGTTCTTTTAAATTTCTGTAATTGACGTGCGTGTATATGTTTACATTCCCAGAAAAACTGTCATGGCATTGATGCTACATCTTAAAAATGAAGACTTCTTAGAAGAGAAGTGGTGAGTTAATAAAAATAAGAGCAATAATTACCACACAGTGAAAACCTATAACATGGAAGATATGACAGTAAGTAGTTTCTAAACCATACTTCATTTACACACACATTATATTATATATTCCTGACCCATAGAGTATATAGCCTCTATGGGTCATGAAATAGAGGCTAAGAGGTCACTAATTTGTCCAACAACATACAGCCCTTCATTGACCTAGCCATGTACAATTCCAGCCTATGCTTGAACATATAACTAGGAATGAACACATCCCCAAAAATATCAGGCACAGGGCAGGAGGTCAGTACTTAACTGACTAACTGAACAATGAAATGTGACTCATTCACTTAACTGGAGAGCCTCCAGATTCGATTTTCTCTGTTGTTTAGTGGCTAACGAACGGTGGCTACAGAGAAGCACCTGCCATCGCTGCCCAGTGCCTGCTGGTCCCCGGGACTCACCCCCCACACAGAAGCCCTCGCGCTTCCCTGGGAACAGAGTCCTCCCAGCACTGAGTGATACCAGCCTAGCGCATTCGCTGCCTCTCCACTATTATTTGTGTGGTTCTCTGGCAATCACACAAGGAAGGAATAAAGTTTAGCAACTATTAATCTATTTTGATGAACTTTTCTCTTCCTTACAAGCAAATTTGCTGGCACTGTAAATCCCAGAGATTATTACCACTTTCCCTTTCAGTGACACCTTTTATTTTACATTTGATGAATGTCATCCAATTATTTGCTCTGGGCCCATCTGTCATGCTAAACACAGAATTAGCTGGGTCTTTTCCTCACTAATGACTGGCTCGTTAATCTGATTTTCTGGATTTCCATTTTACAGGTTTAATTGGGCTCCTGGCCAGTGAAAATGATTCCTTTGGACAAATGCATTGGCCATTAAACACATCTGTCTTTTCTGACTTGTTCCCATGCCTCTGTAACCAAGTCTAAACCGACATATCCTTAATTTTTTTCCATTTCTCCTTGCTTCTGGATGATGACCTGTCTTGGAGGAGAGAGAGAAATCTGCCCCTCAGAATTGGAACCAGAAGCCCTTGAGTCATATTGAACCTTTTTCTGTCACAGAGAGAAGAAAACTTGTAATGTCTCTAGAATTCATAAGTGGACATATGGCTTCTGAGAAGAGAAGTAGAAACTAACACGTCCAAATATCTATCATGTAATGAGTGCTCCAGATTCATTTTACTATTCAATATCCACAATAAATATTACTATTACTGTTATTATTGTTAAAACCATTATCAGTACGCTTACAAGGTAAAACTATTGATAAATTTTTTGAGCATTTATTATATAGCAGGCACTATTCTGTATGAACCAGCTTTCTGATTTATAATCAAGTGAGAAACTGAGGCATAGGGAACTTATACCATATGCTCAAAGACACACAGCAAGTAAATGCTGGAACTGGAATTTGAACCCAAGGTTATGTGATTGCAAACCTTATTCTGGTCTCTCAGATTATGTGGGGTTTCCACACCTCTCCATGGAAAAGAATGAATCCTGGCCACTCAGCTCCTAATTTCCCAGTGAAGATACCCACCAACAAGGCAGATCTTTCATGTCAGTTCCCTATCCCTGAGAAATCAAGATTCTATTGTTGCATAGAAGTCAATGGTGTTGCTATTGGAGTTGGTGAATAAAGAGAGATAATGGAAATAAACTCAGTTTACACAAGAGCTGCTTCATAGGAGTTGACATTTAGAAGTTTTCCCAGCTAGAGGACCTTGCTAGGTCCAGGATGCTGTGAAGAATCTAAGACAAGAGAAATGACTACCTTTATAGGCATACATTACTTATTTCTCTTGCAGCCTTTGCATTATTTCCTCCTGCTTAGAAAATGAAAGGGGACAGTCACATTGTTAAGACGCACAATTAACTTTTCCAATTTCTTTGCTCATTAATTCTATTCAGATTATTTAAAATACATTTTGACGTTGTTAGACCTTTCTCTTCTTCTCCTCCTACATAATTCCTTTAAAGATCATATTTCTTCTTCAAGAACAGAGAAACAGGCTTCTGACTACCAGGTCACAAGAGTCAATAAATAGCCACTGGTCTCATTAGGATGTGGCTCTATGTGTCAGGCTGGCCTGGGAGGTTCTACATGGTAGGTTACATCACCTCTGTCATCTTGAGCTCATTTTCTGAAAGCTTTCTGCTAAGGCACTGCACTGTGTGTCTGAACCAGAACTGGGTACGGCATTTGGAACAACAAGACACCTATCAGCAAGCCATCTCCCCTGCTAGACTGTTTGATGTTGAATTTAGTGTTTGTCAAACTGGTGTTTGCTTGTTTTATGTCCTGGGGGCTCTGATCTACTAATGAAATATGCAGTTTTATCTGCCTATTTCTAGAAGGAGTGGGTCTAATGCCTAACAACACTCCTGCTGAGGCTGAACATTTTTGAAACAGATTTTCCCATAAAAATTTTTTTATGGGGGCCCTAACATAGCCCCAAAACATAGCTTCATCAAGAATAGATTTGGGATAAGATGGTTGATGTGAAGCCAGTATTGCTCTGTGTATGTGTGTGCACACACGCATGCAGAGGGGCAGTGCTGGAGGAGAGGCATGTCCACCACACAACTGGCCAAAAAACACTGGCATATCAGCTGCCCAGTCACCAGCCCTGCCAAGAGACTTCCTGGAGCCTTCACCAGCTATGGGGAATGCTAGCAAGGTGCAGAACAGGGGTGGTTTAGAAAAGCATGTTACAAAGACCATGTCTAGACCACACACCACACTACAATAAGAATCAGGAGGCCTAGTTCTCTGGGATTGTTTTTCAAACACAATAAAGGGGTTAGATTTGATAAGTTTCCAATTATCTATTTTCAAGGAAGACTCTTCTGATTGTTAAGCGTTATAGTACATCAGCTGGGATCTCAGACATGTGTTTGAATCCTGCTTCTGTCATATGCTTGTTTGGTGACCTTGAACAGGTAATTTAATGTTCCTAATTTCTTCTTCTGGAAAATGGAGATATTAATGTTGAGTTTATTTCAGTCACTCAGTCATGTCTGACTCTTTGTGACGCCATGGACTGCAGCACGCCAGCCTTCCCTGTCCATCACCAACTCCCAGAGCTTATTTGAACTCATGCCCATTGAGTCAGTGACGCCATCCAACAGTCTCATCCTCTGTCGTCCCCTTCTCCTCCTGCCATCAATCTTTCCCAGCATCAAGGTCTTTTCCAGAGTTAGTTCTTTGCATCAGGTGGCCAAAGTACTGAAGTTTCAGCTTCAGCATCAGTCCTTCCAGTGAATGTTCAGGACTGATTTCCTTCAGGGTTGACTGGTTTGATTGTCTTGCAGTCCAAGGGACTCTCAAGGGTCTTCTGCAACACCACAGTTCAAAAGTATCAATTCTTTGACACTCAAATTTCCTTATGGTCCAACTCTCAAATCCATACATGACTACTGGAAAAACCATAGCTTTGACTAGACAGACCTTTGTTGGCAAAGTAATGTCTTTGCTTTTGAATATACTATCTAGGTTGGTCATAACTTTTCTTCCAAGGAGCAAGTGTCTTTTAATTTCATGGCTACAGTCACCATCTGCAGTGATTTTGGAGCCCCCAAAACAAAGTCTGTCACTGTTTCCACTGTTTCCCCATCTATTTGCCATGAAGTGATGGGACCAGATGCCATGATCTTCGTTTTCTGAATGTTGAGTTTTAAGCCAACTTTTTCACTTTCCTCTCTCACTTTCATCAAGAGACTCTTTAGTTCCTCTCCGCTTTCTGCCATAGGGTGGAGTCATCTGCATATCTGAGGTTATTGATATTTCCCCTGGCAATCTTGATTCCAGCTTGTGCTTCCTCCAGCCCAGTGTTTCTTATGATGTACTCTGCATGTAAGTTAAATAAGCAGGGTGACAATATATAGCCTTGACGTACTCCTTTCCCAATTTGGAACCAATCTGTTGTTCCATGTCCAGTTCTAACTGTTGCTTACTGATCTGTATAAAAATTTCTCAGGAGGCAGGTCAGGTAGTCTGGTACCACCATCTCTTGAAGAATTTTTCACAATTTGTTACAATCCACACAAAGGCTTTGGTGTAGCCAATAAAGCAGACATAGATGTTTTTCTGGAACTTTCTTGATATTTTATCATGATGATTGAACCCACCATGGCACGTAAAGAGTTTAACCTTAAACCTGGCACATGCTAAGTACTCAATGCACATTACCTGTCCCTGCCGAAACAGAGGCACAGGTGCCTGCATCGGTCTAATATATTGGAGGGTTTATGGTGACTGGCCATGGTGACAGCTGACATGCAAACTGGGGGCTTCAGGAAGAGCTGAGGTAGCCAAGTGGGCTTCCTGGTCAAAGCCAACCACCGGGGATAGAAGACTGAAATTCTTCTTGCCGTCAGCAAGGATGACTTTGTGGAAAATACACTTATAGAGACTGCCAACCCAATGTGCTTTGCACCAGATATTTGACCATGAATGGTTACAAATCTTATCTTCATGTTCTAGCTTTTATGATTTAAAAGGAGTGAAAGAAGTTCTTGGGATGTTCCCTTTACCCATAAAAATGGAAGTTCATTGCTTTTCCTCTCCTAGTTTTGTTGGTGGGTGAAAAGGCAAAGATGGTAAGTGCAGCAATAAAACAAACTGATATGGATTTGAACTGTTATCCTGGAGTACAAAATTTGGGAGCATTTGAATACTCCCGGTCAATATAGTAAGAGTTAAAAAAAAAAAAGCTAAAACTCAGTCAGTCTGCATTGAGTGTTCTAAATCAGGATGCCAGAGCTCCACAGAAAAAGGAAACACTACTCAGGGAAAACTTAAAGACAAATATTACAACTTACAGTCAAAAGAGCCCCACTTCCATTTTCACAAATGTTCCTTGTACACTGTGAGTGTAGTATGGCTTCATAAAAGATAGACTGAGAAAGGGCTTGAAAAGATATTGCAAGGAGTCAAGCTTATACAGTCTTCCTATACTTATATAGAAGTTTTTCTCTTTGAGATATTACATAGGCTATTTCCTTTATACTGGTAGATATTATGAGGTCAATTAATTGGCTAAAATATTCCCAATCGACACTAGCCTCTGTCTTTTATATAACATTCCAGAATTTCAGAAAATTAAAACAAAAGAATGGGAGAGGAGAAGGAGGAAGAAAGGCAAGAGGTACCGGTATCTGTACCATTAGTGATTCCAGTTTCAGTTCAGTCATGTATCAGGCATGCAAGTATCAGGCATGCATGTATCAGGCATGCATGTATCAGGCATGCAGTTTTAGGCATAGTAAATAGTCTGTTGGAGTTTCAAGGTTATTTTCCTGTAAAATGGAAATAATAGTTACTTTTCTCTTATAGAAAGTAAATGAGATAAGATAGTAAAATGTTTTCATGTTATCTGTAAATTATTCTACGAGTACAATGAATAGGATGTAATGACTGACCTGTGTATGTATCCAGGAACCCAAAGATTTTAGAAGTATTTTCACTGACAAATTGCTATAAACTGAGTTTTTGTATCTCTCCGTAATTCATATGTTGAAACCTAGTCCCCATTGTGATGGCATTTGGAGGTGGGGCTTTGGGAGATGGTTAGGTCATGCGGGTGAAGACCCCACGAGGACACTAGTGCTCTTACCAGAGAGACCCCAGATAGCACTCTCACACTACATACGAGGACACGAGGACGCAAGTCAGCTATGAGCAGACACCAGATCTGTCAGTGCCTTGATCCTGGACTTTCCAGCTCCCAGACTTATGAGAAATAAAGTTGTTTTTCATAAACCACTCAGTCTACAGCTTTTTTGGCAGCATTAATACAGAAACCACGCTGATGGTCTAGACATGCCCAGTCTATAGACTGTGCAGGGCTTTAACATTTCCCACTGGGCCAGAAGCTGCATATGCCCTGTGGGGTTACAGTTGTCTGCAGACTGAGTGAAAGGTTAGAGGCAGTATGGACTATGAACGGGCAGAGCTATAGAACAGACGTGTCTTCAGCCACATGGGATAAATGGCAGGTGCACATGGTTGCTTAGAGAATGACTAATTTTATTGATATGTTCATAGTATTTTAAAGAACTTAAAAGGGCAAGACAAAGCCATTAATTTTCTAGAGAAGCAGGGATGTGTCTTTGAGATATGGGATTTCTAGGCAGACCTGGAGATATATGAGCTGCTAGATATAATAGCCAAACTTCTCCAATATGGGATCTGCATCCCTCATGAGTGAATTTGGGGACAGCAGTGAAGAGATTTAAACCATCTGTCAATCTGTTTTGTTCAGGAAACATTGCCACTTTCCCAAGACAGCCACAAATACTTGTAAAATGCCAACTGCTATTTCTTGGAGCTTCCCCATTGTACTCTCTATGTCATTCTCGTCCTGTCCTCCACCAGCAGAAGCCTCACTGTTCAAAGTCAGACTTGGTGCTCACCTCTTGTTATGTACTGGCTGCCCTCATGCACAGCAGCTTTGGTGGAGAGACACTGTACAGCCTCGCTTTACTGATAAAGTTAATGATACGCGTAAGGTCACTCAGCTTCAAAGCAGCAGAGCCTGGATTTGAACTTGGGTCTTTAAATTTTGACAATGTCCACTTCCCTGTGCAACCCTGAACGAGTCTAAAGAGTCTACTGCAGAGCCTCTCCAAAGAATAGCTAGTTTAGGACCAATTTCCTGAAGGGATTCATCCTGACCCAGATCCTTAGAAATACCAGCATTAAGGAAATTCACACTGGCTTACGTCAAAAGCTACCTCCTTAAAGAATCCTCCTCCATCCGGATTTCACAGCTGGAATGCAGCCTTTCTTCTCTGATTCTCAGGGCTCTCTGTAGCTCTCCTGTTGCACTTATCAGCTGCTGAGGAGATTACTAGAAGAGGGTCTCTTGTGTCATCTTTGAGGGGAGATAGTATGTCCTATTCCCATTTGACTGCTTCTTGGTAGCTGGCCCCCATGTCACAACTCACATTCGTAGAGCATTTCGCTTTGTGCCGTTCGTTTTCATCACTGGACTGAATCTCATTTGGCAGGAGCACAAGCATGCCAGGGAGGTCTAATTATCAATACCTCCCCATGTTAGAATTCAGGGGCCCTGAGGCCCAGACAGGCCCCACTAGGTCACCTTGCTACTAAAAGGTAAGGCTCACAGCCAGCCTCCGAACTTCTGACTTGAAGCCTGAGGCTCTTTTCATGTTGCTAGGCTGCGTCATTCTGTGTTTACTAAATCAAGATTAGAAAAACATAAAGCAGAGATAATTGCATGGATTTCTACAAGTGGGTCTTGATTTTACATCAAATACTCCTTTGAGTGGTTGGCAACACCACAACATGGAAAACCAGGAACCATAAGAAAGAGTGCTTTCCTGTGGGACATGAAGAAACAGATTACAAGATGTTTTTCCCTATCCACTACCGAAACCACAGATTAATTAAGGGTCTGGCCAAATTCACATCATTCCTCGAACATTAATCACATTCAGACATCTCATTAGGGATATCAGCCCCAATTCTACTACGTGTTACATTGATCAATCAATCAATGTACTTATTCAGCACTTTTGTGCCCAGGCTGTGTTAGATGTCACAGGAGTCATGGGCTGTGACCTTATGGAGTTCACTATTTTTTTGTAAAAATAAGCCAAACATATAAGATGTACCAACGGCAATGCAGAATGAATGCCAATGCCATGGTACTCTGAGCAGGGCAAAAGCTAAGAAGCATAAAACAGAGAAACCCCTGAAGGAGGAAACAGGCAAAACAGGTTCCATCTTGAAAGCAGGACTCCATCGTGGGCTCGACTGTGGACTTTGAGCTGTGTGCCCTGTATCTATGGAAATGACATACAAACTGGAAAATCAGACCCCCAGATGGGAGAGCCCCAGGACTTGTACCCAGACTCTCTATCGCCTAAAAAAATACCTTAATTATCTGTGTAACCAAATAGAATCATAAATTCTATTATGCTTATTGGGGTCTGACCACAGGCCTATTGCTAATTGTCCACTGTTAACTACCTAGGCTTAAGGCATACGAATCACAGGTTTAAGGCATATAAATCACAGGTTTAAGGCAATACAAATCATGGGTTAACTTTGATAGTATCTTTCTTTTCCTTCATTCAGACTAGTTTCAGAGAATTTGGGGAGGTGGGTTTAAGCATGTACACTTAGGATATATAAGGTTTTCACAAAAACTGGTTGGGGTCCTTGGCTAAGAAGAGACTCTGCTTGGGCCTACATTCCACTATCCGCATTGTCCTGAGTGAGTTTGCTTCCTGGAACACGTGGCTACAACACCCCTACCCCAGAACCACACCACAACGTATTCTCATGATCCTTCTAGAATTACAATAAATCAATGCTGGGCACTGTGGAGTCCATACTCATCCTATATCATTTTATAGATAACATGACTAATACATGGAGATGGAAGAGTGACACAGCTGGGAGAGGGCTGAGCTTGAACTGCAGCTCATTCCTGCCTGGCTCCACAGATGCAGGCATAAGCCTTCTTCTGTGTCACCCTCCACAGTGTGGTGTGCATGTGTGTACACACACACCAATAATAAGTGTATAAAAAGTAAAAGTGTTAGTTGCTCAGTTATGTCTGACTCTTTGCAGCACCATGGACTGTAGCCCACCAGCCCCCCTCTGTCCAAGGAATTCTCCAGGCAAGCATACTGGAGGGTGCAGCCTTTCCCTTCTCCAGGGGTCTTTCCCACCTAGGGATCAAACCCTGGTCTCCTGCATTGCAGGCTGATTCTTTACCATCTAAGTGTTATTTACACTCCCCCTGCCTTAGGAGGAGAGGAGATTCTCACATTGAGGGACATCTTTGCCAAATGAGGAGATGGATTTGAGGAGAGAAAACTAGAGAAACGAGATCACAGCTGAACTGAGCTACACACCAAAGTGAGATGGGGAGAGTAAAGACAGGGGTGGACCTGGCCAGAGAGCTGGAGAGGCAGCAGGACCAGAGATCCACATGAGTGGATCAGTGGTGCTTGACTGGTTCCACAAGAGGCACTTTGGGAGAAGGGCAAGAAACAGTGGGTGTGTGTAGGTTTTATTAAGGGTTTTTGCCATTCAATATCTGACATAAACACTCTGCTTCATTTTTACTTGACATTTTCAATAAAAAGTCTATACTACACTGCTCAATAATCTTATTAAAATTTTATTTGTTTATCTCTGCAGAGGTGGTTCACGTCAAGAATGTGATTCTGCTTCAAGGAAACATCCAAGAGTTACAGCTGGGTTATCAGGGATTTTATCTTTCTGCATCTTTTGGAGTTACTGACTTAGTTCTTTGCTATGAAAATTTATGAAAAACATCAGAGCAGAAGCTCAGACATGGATGCCAAACTTCTCCCAGCCCATCAGCAATTAGGACTCTTTAGGAAAAAGCACTTAAATGACCCACACCTCAGTTTCACCTCAAAGCAGATAAAAACCTCAAAATATAGGCCCAACACACCTGTGACAAAAAGCAGAGACAAAAATGTCGCATCTCTGTGCACCCTCGTTTCACTTCCTGGTCCTGGTTTCCTCAGCATGAATGTTTTCTTCAATTTCCATCTCCTAAGAGGAGATCCAGCCAGTCCATTCTGAAGGAGATCAGTCCTGGGTGTTCTTTGGAAGGAATGATGCTAAAGCTGAAACTCCAGTACTTTGGCCACCTCATGAGAAGAGCTGACTCATTGGAAAAGACTCTGATGCTGGGAGGGATTGAGGGCAGGAGGAGAAGGGGATGGCCGAGGATGAGATGGCTGGATGGCATCACGGACGCGATGGACGTGAGTCTGAGTGAACTCTGGGAGATGGTGATGGACAGGGAGGCCCGGCGTGCTGCGATTCATGGGGTCGCAAAGAGTCGGACACGACTGAGCAACTGAACTGAACTGAACTGAAGATCCTATGCTCTCAGTTTCTTTCTTTTTAACCTTTTATTATATTTTGGTATATAGCCAAGTAATAAAGTTATGACAGTTTCAGGTGGACAGCAAAGGGACTCAGCCACACATGTACATGTATAGCCATTCTCCCCCAAACTCCCTCCCATCCAGGTTGTCACATAACATTGAGCAGAGTTCCCTGTGAAATACAGGGGGACCCTGCTGGTAATCAGTTTTAAATACAGCAGTGTGGACATGTGATCTAACTCCCTTACTATCCCTTCCCCCACCCTTGCCCCCTACTGTCAGTTTTTTTTTAAATTAATTTATTTATTTTACTTTACAGTATTGTATTGGCTTTGCCATACGTTGACTTGAATCTGCCATGAGTGTACATGTGCTCCCCATCCTGAACCCCCTCCCACCGCCCTCCCCATCCCGTCCCTCTGGGTCATCCCAGTTTATTTTTGTTGTCGTCATTCAGTGACGCCACAAACCTGTTTTAAGCATCTACTCTGTGTTAAGCTTTCCAACCCTGCTCATGCCCCCTTACACAGTTCTTGACCCAATTTACTTCAGGCAAACAAGGAAGTTTAAGTCGTGACTCTTATTTGAACCGCAGAACAAGAGCAGAGATTGAGAAAGAAGGCTCTGGTGTCAGTCTGCCTAAGTCAAATCCCTGTTCCACTCTTTGCTGGCTGTGTGATCTTGGGAAAATGACTTAACTGCTCTGTGCCTCTTCTGTGAAATGGAATTAAGAGTAGGACTCTCTAAATATGATGTCATAACAATTAAATTTGTTAATAATATGCCTAGCTCATACTAGCCTCTCAAGAAACGGTAACTGATTCTTTATATACAATTGTTTCTCTAAGAACTATAGATTATCCAATAAGAGAGAAAATTAGATAGGAGATAAAACTTGTGGAGGAAGGGCGAGGACAAATCTTAAGAGAGAAAATGCTTACATAGAAGAGGTACGTTCATTCTGCTTCACAGGACTCATCTCAGATATTTCAGAGGAAGTAAGAAAGTCACTGCTTCTACACCTTCCCTCCCTGCCCCCACAAACTCCTAAGAAGCAATTACACAGCACCCTGAGATAATAAACACAACATACTAAGAGCCCTGGGATGATTTCTCCACACTGCAGTCTGGAAGCAGTTGCCACCTGGGGCAGGCACTAAAACTGCAGGCGTTTATTCTGGAGAACCAGACAGAAGGCCTTGGGTATGGCTCCCTCTCCATTCTAATTGCATGCGCTGGAATTGCCACCACACAGGATCACTAGGTACACATGCCTTCCAAAAACATTTTTCATAGAAGAAAGTGGAAGCAATCTAGCCCAGCCTCGAGAGGTTCCAAGGCTAGAGGGAGAGAGGGTAAGTGTCTAGCTTCATGCTCCATACAAAAGCTGGATCAGAAGGAAACAAGGGAGGAGGAGGAGAGAATGGGGATTAAAGAATCAAACAATTTTAAAGCCCAAGAAACACAGTGAGAGAAGAACCAATCAATTTCCTTTTTTTTTTTTTTACAACAGATGTTTTGCTTGCAGTTCTGAATCTAACAGCAGTTGATGTAGTAAGGATGAAATAGGAGGAGGAAGAAAAGGAAAGAGCTTAAAAAGAAGGGAGGGAGAGGGTCAGGTTGGCAAACAAGAAGCTGATCCCTGAGGCCTCCCCTCTTCCCAGCTTCACCATGATAGGTTTTACCCACTGGGAATAACAGGGTGTCCCACTGCCTCACCCACCCCCCGACCTGAAGGCATTTTTCACCAGGAAGGCAGGGGTAATCAGGCTCATCCTTTAAACATCTTCATCCTATTACTTTCATAATCAGCTTCTAAAGTTCTGTTCAATAGATGTAGGGTTGACCAGACTGACTGCTTGAACAGCTGCTCGGGCCATGGAGCTATTCTCTCTGCCATTGATCACAAAGACAAAAATCAATCCTGGCTAAGGAGAAAGAAGTTAAAAATAAATTGCAGGAATTGATTTCTGTTCAGACCTTCTGACTCCCAGTTTAGGAAGGGGAAAAATGAGGATGGTGAATCCACCTGTCATGAAAACCCTTCACATGTCTCAGCCTCAAAAGCAAAATCAGGGAATGTTTTATACACACACACAAGCACACACATACACAATTTTTCTTAATTTATACTTTTAAATTATTTTATTTTTGCCTCCTAATGACTATCAGAGATGAGAATCTATCTAAATTGTAAGCTCCCATGAGAAGACTAGGGTTGGTCTTGTGTTCACTCTAACATCTCAGCGGGGGGGGGGGGGGGTCTGTGCTTTGTGAGTAGTAGTAACTGCAGAAAAATGTGTTGAGGAACTGTTGGAATCAAAAAAGAATGAAATCCCCTCCTTGCTATTATTGGCTCTTACAGTTAAGCCTATTTCTGCACAGATTTCTCACATTTACAATTATTTTTCTTCTTTATTGTTTTGCTTATGTATTATCCCCTCTCTCCCATTAAATACAAACCCTCCCATGGCAGGAACTTTGGGGCTTTTCTGCTGTTTACTTTTTGATCTGCTGCACTATCTCCATATTGAGCCCTCAGTGAATGGATGTGAAAGGAAAGAGAGGAAGAATGATTCAGCAACTCTGTTGAGGAATTAGCTGTATCCCAATTTAAAAACATTTTTTCTGACACTGGAGAAATGAGTCGGGAAATACTTCCTAATAGTAATCCTTCTCTGTGTCTGAATCAATGGACCACCTGGTAGAGGGAGCAGTCTGTAGAATTTTACCAAGAGAAGAGAATTTCTGGAGTCATATCATACAGTCCACTGCCTTCCAAACTGGATTCTATGGCATTCTAGAATTCTACAGAGATACTTTGAGAGTGTCTGTAAAAAGGTGAAGAGGAGGCTGGGTGGATGAGAGAGCTGGTATAACTCTTCACTTGCTTAGAACAGGATCCATGCCACCTGCATCTGTTTTACACATTGGAATTCCTTGAACATTGTTGTCTGAAAGTGATTCCCACTGTTAAAAACAGCAACAACAAAAAGTCTGAAAGCTCTATTTGGATGCCATCTTACCATTTTATGATAAGGCAACTGAGTTCCAGGGAAGTAAAATAATGGCCCAAGGTCACAGAGTGAGTTATGGTGAAACCAGACTTAAAGGCAGGAATGCATGCTACCCCTTCCCCAGCTGCCTTACTCCACACCATGGACACTGTCTCCTGCTGTGAAACATTTCTTTTCTTTGGAGCACTGGCTGGTCCTGAAGATGGACTCCTCAAATCAGTTCCCTTCTTTGGGAACTGGCTTGAGCCTTGCATTCTCTAGGAAATGCCCCTGGTCATATTACGCCCCGTGGGTCTTTTCTCTCTCTGGGAAGGAGCCTTACACACCTTAGCTGCTTTGAGTATCACTCATGGAGACTGTCAGGCCATCCAGTCCTACCTCTTCATCTAAACCAACAAAATTGAAGACAGCCACTTTGTCAGTCTTGTCTACCATTATACCCCTTTCATTGAGCACAGTAATAGGAGCATCTTAAGTGCTCAATGAATGACTGTTAAATGAAAATGAATGAATGAATCTACCAAACAACACTTCAGTCTCATACAGCCTTGGGTACATAGTAAGCATTCAGTCAAATCAAGCTGATTGTTTACCCACTGGCTCCACTATTATAAAACTCCAAGAAGATCTTATTCTGGCTGACCCTGAGGATTTTCAGAATCGGAGTCTTAAAAGCTACTTGCAGAAATCCAAAATGTCTGTTTACCCCATTAGCTAGTAAAGGACTTAAGCAAAGAGTGATTAAAATTTTTAAAAGCTGAACCTCTGAAATATATATTCTAGTTAGAATGGTAATGGGGAGAGAACTGGACTTAATAGTCTGCCTCTCAGTCAACAGTCCAACTACCTTCATTATCAACACTGTTGTTTTTACAACAGTACAATTATCTTTAATAGAAGGCCCCAGAAAAGGGATCCTCCTGGGAGCTGGGCTTAGCAGAGTGTATGGTAGGGGCCTGCAGGAACTTGAGAGGGCAGGATAACAGGGAGACCTGATCGGGTCATGATTCCACAGTTCTTCTGCACCCTGAAATGGAATACAAGAGTCACAGTTTCCTGAAATATATCGTGGAAATTGGATCAAGCATCGGAGAGGTGCAAGGCAAGTGGGGAAGGCTGGAGAAGAGTGGAGCTGGGAATGGCAATGATGATTAACCATGTTGTCGCTCACCCCCTTGGCACCCCAGTGATGAGTATTTGAACAATCCTCTAAGTGTATCTGAGGGACAGCTCTCAGAGATGCAGGCATGATTACCTTGTACTGAATTCCATTAAGCCTTTCTTTGGTTAATGATGCAGAAATTTTCTGATCTGAAGCAAAATTGAAACAGATCCTGACAAACAGGCCACTGAACCAGGAGTGGAATGAAATTTCCCCGCCACTGCTATCTACCAAGACAGGGGCAGCATGTCTATTTCACCTTTACAGTCATCCAGAAAAGTTACTGAGAATACCAGCATACTCAGTGCTAATGTGAAGATCTTCAGATTGGAGACATGAATGAGAGGATTATGGTTTGGTTTTGCCACCGTTTATGAACCCAGGCAGCCCTGAGGTCAGATCCTCCTCACTCTACCATTTATTAAGCTATACAACAAAGGGTGAGACTCTAAAATTTCCTGAAATTCAGTATCCTCCTTTGCAAAATAAAGATGATGCTATGTACCATACTGAGATATTATGAAGATAAAGTAGAATAAAGTAAAAATAAAATGCACACATGCCAGGTAGGAACTTGGCACTAAATAAACATGAGGTCCTTTTCCAACAAAGACAACAGTTCTTCCAATTTTCTGATTGGTGGGTAAAAAATGGTGTGGTGGCTCGATGGAAAATCATTCTGAAGAACCACTGCTTTGGAAATAGGAACTTGCAGATTTCCAAATAGTGGAAGAGATTTGAAAGTTGTGGAGCTGATCTCATTCCTTTGAGCTGAATTTAGAAGTGGTTGTGGCCCTGGACAGTATACCAACCTTCCAGACCAGAACACACAGGATGCATGCAGCCACATGAGGCTCCTGGCTAGCAAGACACCGACTACCACTCTCCCTGTAAGATACACTGCCCAGCAGACATGCCACCAGCCCCCTCTCATGCCCATGGAGATACTGTTAATTAACAAAATCAATATTTTCTATAGAATCACGGTAACACAGTTTTTCTATGCAGCTATTACCAATTACACAAAATGAAAAAGAAAAAAAAATGACACCCCTAAACCAGACATATCCCATCCATGTACTACTAAAAAGGCAAATACTTAGGTTCTAATACATAGCTAATCACAGAACAATTCTCTGAAATTAAGGAAAAACACTCCTTGTTATTTTGGCCTAGCAAGCAACAAGCACTGTATTTAATAACTTCCATGAAGCCTCAGCAAATCTGGGAAGAAGCAAACTGGATTCACTTATGAGAGACAGGCACAGCAAAGCTTTGAATAGAGTGAAGAGATTGCCATGCCAAAAAGATTGATGGGCATCCTGAAAATAAAGAAACCCTCCCCAGAGCCACTCTGTCTCAGCAGGAGACACTGGGGAATCATCAGCCCCTGGTTGGTAACTGATGCTCTGCTATAGGAATAGATGGGAGGGAATGATCACAGGGAAGAAGTGAGCAGCGAGAAGGAACCTAGAACGGGCCCTGAGAAAAGACCACACTTGAAAGGTAGGCAAAGGAAGAGGCATGTGTGTAGGAAAGGGAGAAGAGACTGAAGGGGTATGGGGAAGAGACGGGCTGCACATTATCAAAGAGGCAAATGAGGGAGGCTGCTTCGAGGAGGAAGGAGCAGTCGGAATTCAAAGCTGCAGACGAGTCCACCAATGTCATTATTGAGGGGTGTTGTCCAGATTCCATTCCAAACTACCTTTGGTGAACTTGGCAAAGGTAATTTCAATGAAGCAGCAGATGCAGAAGTCAGACTCAAGTGGGTTTAAAAAGAAGAAGATGAGAAAAAGGCATAATGAATGCAGACTGAGCTCAAGAAAGCTGGTTGTGAATGAAAGATGGGTTATTTATAGAAAGGAGTATAGAGTTCAAAAAGCTTTGTTCTGTTTTGTTTTAAGGATGGTAGATACTTTAAAATATTTAAATGCTGATGGAAAATCAGAAAGAGGATTGAATAAGCTAATTAGAGGGAACAGAAGAATCAGCAACAAATCCAAGTCCCTGAACAGTTAGAAGAGATGGGAATGGGTGTTTGGATTGAGACATTTTATACAGGAATGAGGGTGATTCTTTCTGTTTGTCTTGTATCATCCACCTGATCTGCAATCCTAAATGCATAGTTCAGTTCAGTTCAGAAGCTCAGTCATGTCCGACTCTTTGCGACCTAGATGCATAGCAGGGATTCAAAGAGAGTCTTTCCAAGTGGTCCTGAGTTGGGTTCCCCCAAAATTAGAGCCTGAGACAAAGGCTTTTGTGCAGATTGTCTGGGTTTTATTTGTTTTTCAGAAAGTTTCCTAGGGAACAGGAGGGGTGGAACTAGAAAGCAGGAGACAAGGAGGGAGAGAAGCCATCCCAAGGTCATTGCTGTAAGCCACTGGGGCTGCTCTACTGTGCACTCTATAAAGACTCAGAGGATGAAGCTCAGAATTGCCCTTCTGATGCAGGAAGAGAGGAGTTCTTATCCACTGGCCCATGACTCTGCTTGGTCAAATCATTACAGAGGACCTTGACACCCTTGCAATTCAAGGTAGGCAACCTGCACCAGAATGACTAAGGGGTCTCTCATTAGTCTCCTACTTAGAAACAAATCAGCCCTAGGACAAAAAACAAGAGGTCCAAAGCGCAGTTGAGAAAAGGTGATACTCTTTGCAGTAGAAGATGGAGAAGCTCTCTACAGTCAGCAAAAACAAGACTGGGAGCTGACTGTGACTCACATCACCAACTTCTTATTGCAAAACTCAAACTCTAATTGAAGAAAGGAGGGAAACCACTAGACCATTCAGGTATGACCTAAATCAAATCCCTTAGGATTATAAAATGGAAGTGACAGACTCTAGGGATTAGATCTGATAGAGTGCCTGAAGAACTATGGACAGAGGTTTGTAACATTGTACAGGAGACTATGATCGAAATCATTCCCCAAAAGAAGAAATGCAGAAAGGCAACAATGGTTGTCTGAGGAGGCCTTGCAAATAGCTGAGAAAAGAAGAGAAGCAAAAGGCAAAGGAGAAAAGATATATCCATCTGAATGCAGAGTTCCAAAGAATAGCAAGGAGAGATAAGAAGGCTTCCTAAGTGATCAATGAAAAGAAATAGAGGAAAACAATGCATTGGGAAAGGCTAGAGATCTCTTCAAGAAAATTAGAGATACCAAGGGAACGTTTCATGCAAAGATGGGCTCGATAAAGGACACAAATGGTATGGACCTAACAGAAGCAGAAGATATTAAGTAGAGGTGGCAAGAATACACAGAAGAACTATACAAAGAAGGTCTTCACAACCTAGATAATCACGATGGTGTGATCACTCACTCACTTAGAGCCAGACATCCTGGGATGTGAAGTCAAGTGGGCCTTAGGAAGCATCACAACAAACAAAGCTAGTGGAGGTGATGGAATTTCAGTTGAGCTATTTCAAATCCAAAAGATGATGCTGTGAAAGTGCTGCACTCAATATGCGAGCAAATTTGGAAAACTCAGCAGTGGCCACAGGACTGGAAAAGGTCAGTTTTCATTCTAATCCCAAAGAAAGACAATGCCAAAGAATGCTCAAACTACCGCACAGTTGCACTCATCTCACACACTAGTAAAATAATGCTCAAAATTCTCCAAGCCAGGCTTTAAAAGTACATGAACCAAGAATTTCCAGATGTTCAAGTTGGATTTAGGAAAGGCAGAGGAACCAGAGATCAAGTTGCCAACATCCATTGGATCATAGAAAAAGCAAGGGAGTTCCAGAAAAAAACATCTATTTTGGCTTCATTGAATACCTCTAATGCCTTTGACTTCATTGAATACGCTAAAGCCTTTGATTGAATACAGTAAAGCCTTTGACTGTGAGGATCACAACAAATTGTGGGAAATTCTTGAAGAGGTGGGAATACCAGATCATCTTATCTGCCTCCTGAGAAATCTGTATGCAAGTCAAGAAGCAACAGTTAGAACTGGACATGGAACAATGGACTGGTTCCAAATTGGGAAAGGAGTATGTCGAGGCTGTATATTGTCACCTTACTCATTTAACTTACATGCAGAGTACATTATGCGAAATGCTGAGCTGGATGAAGCACAAGCTGGATTCAAGATTGCTGGGATAAATATTAATAACCTCAGATATGCAGATGACACCACTGTTATGGCAGAAAGCACAGAGGAACTAAAGAGTCTCTTGATGATAATGAAAGAGGAGAGTGAAAAAGCTGGCTTAAAACGCAACATTCAAGAAACTAAGATCATGACATCCAGTCCCATCATTTTGTGGCAAATAGAGGGGAAACAATGGAAATAGTGGCAGACTTTACTTTCTTTGGCCCCAAAATCACTGCAGATGGTGACTGCAAGCATGAAATTAAAAGATGCTTACTCCTTGGAAGAAAAACTATGACTAACCCAGACAGTATATTAAAAAGCAGAGACACTGCTTTGTTGACAAAGTTCCATTTAGTTAAAGCTATGGCTTTTCCAATAGGCATGTATGGATGTAAGAGTTGGACTATAAAGAAGCTGAGCACCAAAGAATTGATGCTTTTGAACTGTGGTGTTGAAAAAGACCCTTGAGAGTCCCTTGGACTGCCAGGATATCCAACCAGTCAATCCTAAAGGAAATCGGTCCTGAATATTCATTGGGAGGATTGATGCTGAAGCTGAAGCTCCAATACTTTGGCCACTTGATGTAAAGAACTGACTCATTGGAAAAGACCCTGATGCTTGGAAAGATTGAAGGCGGGAGGAGAAGGGGACAACAGAGGATGAGATGGTTGGATGGCATCACTGACTCAATGGACATGAGTTCGAATAAGCTCTGGGAGTTGGTGATGGACAGGGAGGCCTGACGTGCTGCAGTCCAAAGGGTCGGACATGACTGAGCAACTGAACAATGTCTTTACTGGATTTCTTTTGAAGATCATCTCTGAAACTCTTTCCTTTTTCTTTAAACTCCTGTGTTGTAAATCTATCCGTAATGATGAAATTGCTATTTATCTAACATTCAAAATCTCTCCCATTAAGATAAAATTAACATCATTTAAAGTACTGCCAAATAGTTTCTCTTTGAATGATTACACTCTATTAATTTCTGCCTCAGGGCTCTTTTTTTTTTCTTTCAGAATGATAAAAATGTATTAGGGATATAGTAGCCACACTATAGAGGCTTTTCTACCACTCACGTGGGTGTATAAAGCAGGCTCTAAGTATCCAAACCCAAGCAATGTGGGGACCAAGATGCTACAACAAGGTACTCAAGAATCTTGAAAGGCAGTTAAGTCCCAGAATATCTACAGTTATCTATACACAAAAGTTGGTTTCCTTGACAAGGGTATGGAAGGTATGTGGCAAGAGTTTATCATGCACACATGTCCATATATGAGTTGAAACCATGAATAATTAAAGGATGAATTTGAGGAAAAGATTAATAATCTTTTATATGCTAGGCTTATAAAAACCTTTCAGTGAGGAAGTGCACAATAGTGACGCTGATTTTTGTACGTAGATTAGTCTCTTGAACCTTGCATTTTACAGGGCTTGTTTTCAAAGCATTTCAAAGCCATTATTATCTTGCTTGATCCTCACAACAACCTTCCAATTTAGGCAGAGCAACTGGCATGATTCCATTCTACAGAGATCAGGAAATTAAAGCTATGATCATCCAAGTGATTTACCCAATGTTCGTTCTCTGACTAGTAAGTGGCAGATTCCTGATTACAACCTAGGTCTTTGAGTTCAGGATTCATTTCCCCACATCAGAGCAGCAGCTTTCAAATCATAAAGTACTTGAGAGGAGGGACAACAACTTCTGTCTCTTACATGCTCTGTTAGCTTTACTTCTAGTGGCTCAACAAACATCTGTGATTTGGCTACTTGTACTTGTAAATTGCTAATACTTCTAAACTATCTCAAATAATACATGGGAATAATACAATGGTGCCATTTTTCTATATTTAGACACAGAACTCTTAAAAACTAACAACAACTTGTATCCAAACTACCTGCTGGCTTCATTGTACTATTAGAATTATATGAGAACCACTTGTTTGTATGGCATTGCTCCACTCTAAGATTCTCTTGCAATAGAGGGGTCTTCTCTACACAGTGTCACCAGCAGATGAAAGTGGCATTAAGTAGCAGAGGTCTCCTTGTGTATATGGAAAAAGACCTGGCAGGGCTGGGGTGGCCTTCCTTCCTTTGAATTTTTGGCTTTGTCCACCCCTCTAGAGTACTTTATTTGTATCTTAATTATGGATTTTTTTCTCTTATACTTTAGACATTTGAAGATAGGTCAATATCATACATTCTTTTTAAAATTCAAGCGCATGTAAAATTAAAGCATTCAATGAGTGGCTGAATTCATATTACATTCAAGGCTACCTCTTGTGCCAGAAGAGAGGAAAGGATCAGGCTTCATATAACTCAGTTAAGTGAAAAGAAAGTGAAGTCACTCAGTCGTGTCTGACTCTTTGGAACACCGTGGGCTGTAGCCTGCCAGGCTCCTCTGTCCATGGGATCTTCCAGGCGAAAATATTGAGTGGTTTGCCATTTCCTTCACCAGGGGATCTTCCCAACCCAGAGATCGAACCTGGGTCTCCCACACTGCAGGCAGACTCTTTACAAGAAACATACAAATCTCTTGTGATGACTTATTAGGGTGTGGCTCCTGTTTTTTTAACACACTCCCTAAGAGCCAGGGTATGAATCATATCAATGAAGGGATTTTACTGCTAACCACTGCTGAGCTACCTATTCTCCAAGATAATCACCAGAAACGCTATTCCATAAGGAGAAAAGACAGGATTTCCAACCATCTTGGCTCAGAATACAGAAAACAACTTATCTCTCTCTACCTAGCCCTGACAGAGGAAAACTGATTTCTCTTTTATCCATGTGGAACGAAGGCATTTCAGGCAGACACTTTCCCATTAAAACAAGGGCTCTTCTGGGAAGGATTAACTCCTTTTGATTTCACTACAAAACTCTAGGCCCTGGGCCCCCTGCACAGAAAAGGCATTGACAGATGAACATATTTCACAGCTTTCTGTACACTTCCAGCTCAGCTTCCCCAACAGCAGGAGGTCACATAGTAGGTTCACTAAGCAAAACCATCAAGATGGCTACCTTTACCTCTTTGTTGATGAAACAGTAAAAGATAAGGCAGAATGTTTGTGCTCTCTCCAAACTGTAGGAGCTGAGTGAGTAACTACATGGACCCTTCTCCATACAAGATACAGGATCAAAGCTAATAATGTGTCTACAAATAGGATATTATACAGGGCATGGGAAGTTTACCTGTAGAGGTGCAAATGAGAGAGGGTGAATATTTTATGCAAAATTAATGTTATGAGAAGTGCATTATGAAGAGGTAAGCTAGGTTTGGGGTTATTCAACCCACTCTCTCAAATGTCTATACATTGTATATAATGATTCACTTGTGGGTAAATAATTTTGCCTCAAAACCACGCACCTCGTTTATGAATATGAAGAGACAGATGCAGACCTGGATATTACTTGAATTCCTAGTGGTTCAGTTGTCCACACACAAAAATGCCTGACCTTGACCTACACAGTCAGCAGCTACAAAAACATCAGTGGATTTCAAACAGTTCTCAGTGGCCAAATAAAAGTACTAAGAACCATGATACACAGAGCAAAAAAAAAAAAAAAAACAGAAGTACATTTTAAGGAGGGACCCAAGAGTCCTGGAAACCCACCCTCCCAGACAACCGTTTCCATTTTTGTTAGCATCAAGGGAAGTTTTCTAAGAGCCAATGTACAAACTACCATCTGGGCACAGAAAGGTAGGAAAGAGTGAAGGGACAGCCTTGTCTTCTTTTCATCAAGGTTTTGTTTGCCTTCTCCCTTTGGAGTTCTACCTCTGGTGGCACTAAACAAAATGTAAGATATCAATACTTTAAATAGCTAGCAAAGTTAGGTGGTAAGTCCCTTGGAATTGTGAAAAACCAAAGCCACTTAACACCCGTACTGCTGTTATTTAGCTGCTCAGGTCACTGGCATAGAAGAAAATAATCTGCCTTACAAATGGATAAGAAAGCTGTGGTCATATACACAATGGAGGATTACTCAGCCATTAAAAAGAATACATTTGAATCAGTTCTAATGAGGTGGATGAAACTGGAGCCGATTATACAGAGTGGAGTAAGCCAGAAAGAAAAACAGCAATACGGGTATACTAATGCACATATACGGAATTTAGAAAGATGGTAACGATAACCCTGTATGCGAGACAGCAAAAGAGACACAGATGTGTAGAACAGTCTTTTGGACTCTGCGGGGAGAGGGAGAGGGTGGGATGATTTGGGAGGATGGCATTGAAACGTGTATAATATAATATATTAAATGAATCACCAGTCCAGGTTCGATGCATGATACAAGATGCTTGGGGCTGGTGCACTGGGATGACCCAGAGGGATGGTACTGGGAGGGAGGAGGGAGGGGGGGTTCAGGATGGGGAACACGTGTACACCCATGGCAGATTCATGTTGATGTATGGCAAAACCAATACAATACAATATTGTAAAGTAATTAGCCTCCAATTAAAATAAATAAATATTTTTTTAAAAAGAAGTAAATAATCTGCCTTTACAAATCTCCCCTTAGGAAGTCAAATATGGAAGGAGGACAGGTCCTATCAGTGGCAGCATAATCCTCAGTGTCCAGCTCTGCCTTAGGAAGACTCCACGGGGATGGCATCCGTGAGGGCTGGGCTGGACCCAAGCCTGGGTAAGCTATAGCTGTTTCTCCTAAGATTGTTCTTTGGCAGACTTCTAGCCACTGTAGGAAGAATACAGCCTATCCCAAACCCATGATAGTTTGATCAGATACAAATCTGTAGGTTCAAACTTTGGAGGTTGCTGGTGGTCTCTGAGGGTTTGCTGCTCTAACACAAAGGTCTTCTGAAGCAGCTTTATCTCAACAAACAGAATGAGAAATCTTTGCTCTTTCCTTGCCTCAGAGGTTGATATTCATTCACTAAAGTGCAAATCTTACCTTTTCCATAAAGCCCTTCCTGACTATCTATTCAACTATCAAGCAAAAATATAAACAAACAAACAAACAGACAACTAAATAAATAAAAGAGAGGTGCCAAGTCATCAAAAATGACCAGTGGTAAGGAAAACAATATCATAGAGCTTAATTGGAAGCTGCTGAAACGGACACAAAAATTAGTTTTGAAATTTTTAGCAGCTGTAAAGAGGGGAAAACAAACCTACCAATATCTAATGACAGGAAACAGAAAAGATTTGCCTCTCCAGGACAGTTCTCTAATTTATTTTCCAGCCACTTAATTTCCTCCTACAACTACAACTGTCCTTAGACAGAGGTCCTGATACACTATGGTCTCTCACGTCCTTCATTTTACCCCCTGCCTCCCCTACCTGCAACGCCCCCTTGTCCTTCACCTGTCTAACTGATACTTACAGCCCCGCTGCCAGGAAGTTTGCACTGACCCAGGACAGGGTGAAGAGCTCTTCCTCACTCAGAGCAACACGTGCTTCCCACAAACACATCTCTTATCACACTCGATTATATTTGTTTCATTGTCTGATTTCCCCACTGGGCTGAATGTATTTTAATACATTTAAATGAATGAATATAAAAAGACACTGAACAACATAATGGATAATTCCTGAACAGCAGTTCTATAAAGATACAGAAACATTTTACAAATGGTCATTTCTTATGCAGTGAGCAATTGCCAATCACTCTAAGTTGTCTTCTATTGTTAGTTGGAGAAACAAGACTCCTTTGTTTTTAAAAAAGATAACTAACTACACTCCCTGGGAATGAGGACGGTGTCTTATCTTCTCAGTTCAGTTCAGTTTAACAAACATTTATTGAGCACCAGTCATTTTGCCAAGTGCAGGAAAAGCCATGATGAATAAGACATAGTCTCATTCCTCTTAAAGTTTACAGAACTTGTTGCAGGAAGCTTAATGCACATACATAAGTAATCAGCACAGGATCTGACTGAGGGTGTCGAGGAAGATACCCAATAGGGGGCATTGCCTACGCTGAATCTTAAAGACTGAGTTAGTCTGATAAAGGAACTTTCCAAGCTGGGAAAAACAAAACAAAACAAGAAAAGCATTTTAGGCAAGAAATGACATAGCGCAACAATGACATGGTGCATGAATAGAGACTAAAATAGTTTATTTTTATTGAAGTGTAAAATATGAAAAAGAAAGTACGTCGGGGACAGTGGTAGAAAAGGAATTCACAGAAGGCTGATGCAGTAGGCAGGATCCAGATCGCATGAAGACCTTACAGGCAATGCTAAGGAAATTGGATTTTAACCTATAGGTGATGAGAAGCCACTGAAGGCAAGGACATTGATTTTTATTTTAAATAAATTACTTTGGAAGTAGTGTTGTGAACTGATTGGAGGTGTGCTGATCTGAGTAAGAAAATCATTTATTGCAACCTTTCAGAAAATATAAAAGGGTTTATAAATGGTTTTTTAATAGCTAAGTAATAATGGTGCTTCCCCCTATTCTTTCATAAATCATCCTGGAGCAACAAGGAAAACATGCAAAAAGAAAAATACAAATGCTAAACTTAAGGAAAATATAACCCTGAAACACTAGACGTGGAAATGAAGCCAAAGGCAGTGAAGGACAAGCAGGGTACAGACAGGCACCAGAGCAAAAATGCCTGCAGCTACAATCTTAGATCAAGCTAGAGAAATAGAGTTCTCTAAAGATACTTTCAAAGGAGCAAAACTAACAACCTATTATTTGGAACAAAGGGAACTGTAGCCCAGGAACTGGCAGTGGAAACGTTCCTGGAGCTGGTTGGTGACAAGGAGGAGCTGGAGAGGTATGGCTGGATAGAGAAACACTCAGGTGGTTTTACCTTATAAGAAAAACCCACTAACAGGCTAATACTACTCAGTTTTATGGGCCTCCTTGATGGCTCAGTTGGTAAAGAATCCACCTGCAGTGTGGGTAGACCTGGGTTGATCCCTGGGTTGGGAAGATTCTTCTGGAGAAGGGAACGGCTACCTACTCCAGTATGGCTGTATAGTCCATGGGGAATAATTTAGTTTTATAGAAACTCACTGAGAACCAAAGAGGACTCTTATTAAGCTGAAAAAGAACATTGATCAGAGCCCTGATCCCCAAGATGAACCTCTTCAAATAGTTCAGCTGGAAAAGATCATATCATTAAAAAAAATAGGTACTAATAAAAAACATAAAGATGGAAGAAAACACAGGTTATAAAACAACAAAATTAAAGGAGACAGGAAAAAGAAAAACACAGAGCAGATATAGAAAACAATGTTTCCATGAAGTAAATAAAAACTGTGATCACACTGGTTAATTTTAATGAATCAAAATAATTCACACGATGAGATCACCATTATAAGAGAAGCGGTCAAAGCCTAAATACAAGAGCTCAGGAGAGATATGTTGAGACAATGAAAAAGATAAAATATAAGCTGGCAAAGTGCATGAAAAAAACTTAACAACAGCAAAAAAGGGAGAAAGAAACTTGTGTGTGCTAGTCACTCAGTCATGTCTGACTCTTCGACCCCATGGACTGTGGCCCTCCAGGCTCTTCTGTCCATGGAATTCTTCAGGCAAGAATACTGGAGTGGGTTGCCATGCCCTCCTCCAGGGGATTTTCCCAAACCAGTGATCAAACCCAGGTCTCCCGCTTTGCAGGCAGATTCTTTATCATCTGAGCCGGCAGGGAAGCCTGCTGCTGCTGCTGTTGCTGCTACTAAGTCACACAGTATCTGACTCTGTGCAACCCCACAGACGGCAGCCCACCAGGCTCCCCCATCCCTGGGATTCTCCAGGCAAGAACACTGGAGTGGGTTGCCATTTCCCTTCTCCAATGCATGAAAGTGAAAAGTGAAAGTGAAGTCACTCAGCCGTGTCCACCTCCTAGCGACCCCATGGACTGCAGCCCACCAGGCTCCTCCATCCATGGGATTTTCCAGGCAAGAGTACTGGAGTGGGTTGCCACTGCCTTCTCTGCCAGGGAAGCCTGGACATGGCTAAATACTCATTGAAGGATAGTATGAATAAAACTGTTTCTATAAATCTCGTTTTGCTCAGGGAGTTAAACATACTGGAAGAAAAAAAAAATGATATCTCCCCTTTGCTTTTCTGTCCACTGAACACATTCTAAGTGTCTAAAAGAAAGACAGCCAAAACACAGAAACTTTAGAGAAATTAAAAAGGAAGGAGAAATTGAACCAGCGGAAAATCAACATAGTATTACTGACCATAAAGCATACACCAATAAAATAAAATAGCATGCAAATATATATATATGATCTTTACATATCAAGGGCAAAAATACATAAAGACGCATAGAAAGCAAAAATGTGAGACTAGCCACAGACAGTAACATTCCATAAGTTAACAAAACAAAGTTCTCATGGAAAGTAAATAACACATAAGTTTTATACTTAAAAGATGATATTAAAGCATAAAGGGGATAAGCAAACATATTTTTGGCATTCAAGAATTAATCTCTCTTGAAGACTTTACTAAAAGACAAATTTCAGACAGCCAAGAAATAAATGGGAAACTCTAGTAAAAGGACTGATGGTGAGCACTGAATTCATTTACCTATAAAACTAAAATAAAAATAAATGCAGGAATTCTGGTTTGAGCAGAATATAAATGTTCCAAATGATTTAATTAGCAAACTGAGGTTGTATAGAAGGGAGACAGAAGGCGATCATAAACACACATACTATTTTTTTCTACCTGTTTTCAACAGTGCTTAATAAAATATTTAAACTAATAGAAAATTGCATTTCAAGATAGGAAAGCAAACACTAAAAGATAACATAACCAATCAAAACTGGGTGATAGAGGAATTAAAGAGAAAGCGGAAGAGCTAGAAAGGCATGGCAATGCACTAACTTTTAAACTGCTCATAGGAGGAAATCAATAGTGTATACAAAATAGAAGACATGCTGTACTCTATAACATCATATTCATTAATCTTAGAACAAATATTCAAAATCCTCAAAGAAATACATATGCAAGGAAGCAAAGAAAACAGATCGTATAATTTTTTAAAAATAAACAATTATAACTAAAAACTAAGCATACACTGTCAGAACTAAGAGATATCTCTCACATTGATCAAAATCAACCTCCAACCCACCTATGAGGAGGAAAGGACTCTGATTAAGTGCTGATGGGCAACCTACTTACATCTGTACCTGCAGTGTATATTATCGTTTACCTGCAACCCGCTGACTTTATTTCATGTCATCTTACCTGATTGACAGTTGCAAATAACAGCATTTAATCTGTGTTTACTTCATTATTAATGAAACTCAACGTTTTGCTCAAGAGCATTGGTCTTTTGCACTATTTGGAGCATTGTTATTTTACTGTTTCCCATTTCTTTCTTATTTAGTAACAACAATAAATCCTTAAAAACCCTTCAAGACTCTGTGGAATCTACCAGCCTATGCCTTGCTGATGTCACTTCTAAACTTTCCAAGTCTCATTTGCCACTTGCCTCATCTCCCTGAAGTCTGTATACTGGAGTACCCAGTGGCCCAGTCTTTAGATCTCTTCTCTATCAACACTTACTCCTTTGGTGACTTCAACTTGATTCAAAAGTATCAATACACTAACACCCTCCCAATTTATATCCCCAGCCCCTACCTTTCCACCATTACTGCTTCTAAACTCAGCCTCAAATTTCTACCTGCCTACCCCACATCTGTATCAGGGGCTCAAGAAAGCAGAGAGCACAGGAGACCTGGCTCCTGGTCCCTCTCTGCAGACTCTGGCCATTTTCTCTCTGATCACCAACCAAAAAGGTCTCCCCAGGTCATCCTAAATACAAGTATCTACAGACACCCAAAATTCATGGCCCCCTCATTTATTTTGATCCATAGCACTGCCATTATCTGATATATTCTATAACTAAATTAACAGATGGTATAGAAGATAGATAAAGAGAAAGCAACATTTATATAACATTGTTTTGGTGCTTTATAGATTTAATTGACAAATGTCATCCTCTTAGCAACCCATAAAGTAGATACTACAATTTTCCTCTTTTTATAGATGAGTCTAATGAGGTAAAGATCATTCAGCTGTTTGGCGAGGGGCTGCCGTCTATGGGGTTGCACAGAGTTGGACACAACTGAAGTGACTTAGCAGCAGCAGCAGCAGAATAAATGCTGGCTGTCAGGCTCTAAACTACAGGTCATTAACCACTACCCTTCATGGCCTTTCATATCAGTGTGTGTGTGTGTGTGTGTGTGTGTGTGTGTGTGTGTGTGTGGATCTCAGTGTGTGTGTGTGTGTATATATATATACATCATCTACATATTTTTCCTGTATCCCATTAGCATGTAAAACAGGAACTCTACTGTGTTAATATCTTGCCCCAGCACCTAAAACAGGGAGTCTGCAATGTAGTAGGGAATCAATAAACTTTATTGAATAATGGAACTCATATCTCTTTCAAAAGAGATTTTAATACTGATCAAAGAGAAAAAAATTCTATTGGTTTCCAGAACAATATTTTTTTAAAAAAGAGTATTTCAGAACATTTAGAAAACAAATATAGGTATTGGCCTGCACTTACAGAAAACTTTATGCAATATAAGGAAATGAAACAAAAACTGAACATTTTAAGTTCTAAGTCATATTTCCCAGAAACAATTCTGCCATGTTCATCATTTTATGCAGTATTAGCATTAAGAAAAGGGCAATCAGATTGGTAAATTCATAAATCATCCCTGTGCTTTTACCTTAAAAAATTAAACACTGAGAAAACAATAATAAAGCCTTAAACTGGGGCCATAACAATGGGAATAGAGTGAAAGGAAACCCTTGAGAAATAACTAACAGTGATATTAGCAGAGGCTGTGGGTTCATTTAATTTTAACTGATGACATCCAGGTTTCTACCTTGAATGATCTGGCAGAGTAACTCAACTCAACCATCAACTACCCTATCCTGAGGGTAGCTGAAATTCAAAGGGGACATGACAATTATATTTTACCTGTGTAATAGCTACACTGAGATGGCTGTTAGCTATGTAGGTCTGCTGTGCATAATAGAGGTCATAGCACATTCACTTAAGGGTTACCAGGACATGGAGAAGATGCTCAAAACCATGAGGTCTCCCAGGCAGTGGAGGGCGGGGTAGATGGGGTGGGTGGTGGTGGAGCTGGTGGTGGTGAAGACGGTCAAAGGCAGAAAGCTAGGGAACACCAAGCGTAGTGCCTACCACTGTGTGTTGTGCATGGTATGTATTCAATAAATGTCTATGAATAAGAAAATTGTAGTATCACCGACCTGCCAAAATTTGGAAAAACAATTCCTAAAATTCTGGCTTTTAATCAAGCTGAGAAACCAGTGATTATGTAAACACAAAAATCTCTCTTTTACTCCTTCTTTCAAGCTTGTTTTTGAATGGCTGGCTACTTTTCCTGTATCATGCATGCATGTGTGCTAAGTCACTTCAGTCGTGTCTGACTCTTTGCGACACTATGGAGCATAGCCCACCAGGCTTCTCTGTCCATGGACTCAGGCAGATGGGTTGCCATGCCCTCCTCCAGGGGATTTCCCTGATCCAGGGATCAAATGGGTGTCTCTTATGTCTCCTGCATTGCCAGGAGTGTTCTTTAGCATGAGCGCCACCTGTGAAACCTCTCCTGTATCATATTAGACCTCAAAAATCTATGCGGCTAATTTGTAAAAAAAGAAAAAAAAAAGTAACTGCTACATGTAGAGTCAATCAATAAAACAAGTAGTCATTGAGCATCCTTGATTTGCAAAGACATCTTGTTAGGGTGAAAGTTCAGTGTAAAATGTGTGTATAAAACATTGTCCCTATTCTCAGAGAGTGCAAAACACATTTGGAAATAGACAACTCCACTAAGACTGAACTAACAATGCCTAATAGCCTATGCGCTAGAGGAACAGCAGATAAGAAGAGCTTCACAATTTCAAGGAAAAGTCGGACCTAACTTGAAATACACAGAAGGTCTCAAAGAGAAGATAGACCTACTATGGACAGAGAGGCCAGGAGTGAGGCAGAGAAAACTTAGGGAAATTTCAAAGGTCAAAGGTTCCTAAAGGAAGCAGTCTGGAAGACAATGGACCGGAGAAAGGTGGAAAGGCAGGGGTTGGGAGGAGTCAAACTTGCCCTCAAATCCAAGAATGATTTATCTCCATAACATACACACACACGTATACACACACACACACACACACACACACACACACACACACACACACAAGCCCATCACTCAGTAGAGCATCTTCTTTTCTTTTCCCTCATTTTAAAATCTATTTTGTATCTCCTTCCAGTGAAACTCAAAATCTAAACCAAGGCTTCCCTTGCCTACCTAAAAATGTTAGTTACATCTAGTTTTCTCTAAGAGTCATAGATTTCTTGGAGTCAAGAATTTGGGGCTTCACATTTGAGGGGGTGGTAGGCACTGGAAAGGAAGGGGGAAGATTTAGTGAGACCTGGATTTTCACAGAAATAAAATCCTAGAGAGGCTTAATTTCTTGGAGATTTTCATTCCCACATTAGACAAGTCACTTTGGATAGAAATAGAATGTGGCTTTGATAAATTACTTATCTCATCTCTAATTACTCATTTCTAATGAGACTTGATTCCAAGTAATCTCCAACCCCAGCCTAAGTCCTGGTCATTTCAACATCCCATTGATAGAATAAAATGGCAATTCCACCACAGGATTCAGAGGGCCACTAAAGTTCCCTGTAAACAATAATGACCCATTACACCTTCATCTTTCCCCAGAAGTCTGGGGTTTCCCCAGGGACTGGGTACCCAAAGCAAAGAAGGGACAGCACCCCAGCTCCACATCTTTACAGCCTCTGGAAAGCCATCCTCATATTCCTAGTAATCAGCTTAACTTCACCCACGCATCTTCCCTCTACCAGTGATGGTGCATCTGGACTCACCTGAATGAATATATATTCATCCTGGACCACCAGGGAACTGATGTCAATGGAGCGGGCAAAAGGCCCACTCCGGGTAGTCTCAGCACATTCCTGGATCCTGCAGGTGAGGTAGTGAGCATCTGAAAGGGGAGGCAAGAGCGACACTTAGACACAGGGGAAAACGGCCAGCAAAGCTCTCAGCACACAGAGCTTTACCTCCTGGGAACAATGATGCAACTTAAAACAACCATGATATTGCATTTTCTTGTCCACATACTTTGTAATAATTTTTTAAAAAGAATATCTAGTTCAGGCAAGGGAGCAAGAAAGAGTTAATTTTATATCCTATCAGTTAAAGAGAAATTGGTACAGATTTCTGGAGGAACAAATTTGAAATATCTATCAGAATTTTAAATGTACATACCTTGTACTAATAATGCTAACAAGTGATGTTTTCTAGAGAAATGTTCATATATCTTCACAAAGAGGCATGGGCAAAAATGTTCATTGTGGTATTGTTCACAGCAATGAAAAACCAGAAACTGGCTAAATGTCCATGAACTGCTGCTGCTGCTGCTGAGTCGCTTCAGTCGTGTCCGACTCTGTGAGCCCCCAGAGACGGCAGCCCACCAGGCTCCCCCGTTCCTGGGATTCTCCAGGCAAGAACACTGGAGTGGGTTGCCATTTCCTTCTCCAATGCATGAAAGTGAAAAGTGAAAGTGAAGTCGCTCAGTCGTGTCCGACTCCTAGCGACCCCATGAATTGCAGCCTACCAGGCTCCTCCATCTATGGAATTTTCCAGGCAAGAGTACTGGAGTGGGGTGCCATCGCCTTCTCCGTCCATGAACTAAGGAACATTTAAATATTTCAAAGGTACAGATATAACAAAGCACCACACTGCAAATAAAAGAGACTCCACAGATGGTGCCACTGTAAAGAATCTGGTAAAGAATCCACCTGAAATGTAGGAGACACAGGTGACGCAGGCTCCATCCCTTGGTCAGGACGATCCCCTGGAGGAGGACATGGCAACCCACTCCAGTATTCTTGCCTGGAGAATCTCATGGACAGAGGAGCCTGGTGGGCTACAGTCCATGGATTGCAGAGTCAGATACCACTGCAGTGACTGAGCATGCACGAGCACCCATGGCATAATCCAATTGATGGAAAAAAAAATCAAAAAAAAGATGTCTTTATAAATATACGTTTGTGCCATAACTGCATAGAAATAAAATGTTTTAAAGAATATCTACACAAATGAGCTATGATTAATTCTGGGGAAAGGAATGGGCTTAAGGAGACAGAGTTGAAGTGGGGCCTTTCCTTTTTATATTATGTGCATCTTTATTGTGTCTACAATAAGAATATATTTACTTATTATATAATTACTTGTAAAATCTTCCTCAATCAACCCCTGAAATCTATGTGCTGAATGAGGACTCCAGGAGTCCACAGGTGCGTTTCTATAAAGAAACCTTTGCATACACTTGCTTTAAAAATAATGGTGTTTAAAAATAAATGGGTCAAAGTAAAAAGTAAAGCTCACTTGAGGATTAAAAGCAGAGAACTCTTTGTTATTGTCTAAAATGACATGCATTACTACATACATCTAATGTATTTGCCCACTTAAATATGTACACAGGTGTGCATGAGTACTGGAGGAGACATTGGGAGGAGTGGTAAGCAGCAGAGACAAAGGAAGGCAAAACTTTAAACGAGCAAAAATTTATAATAACTGAGTTTATAACAAGGGTACTTTAAACTATTCCTAATTCTTGTTCTTTAATTAAGTGATTGATGGAATGATCCAGCAAGTACTCCTTGTGTGTATATAATGTAGTGGGTATTATTTTAAAAGAACCAGGAATATGGCAGTGAATAAGGCAGAGATTTTCTATTCTGAAAGGCCCTGCTGTCTAAGAAGAGGTTCACACATATCTATAGCTAGCTATTACACACATTTATTAATGAACATGATGCTAATTTAACAAAGAAACGTGTTTTGGTAGGAAATAAATTCATTACCTGTGACAGCCCTACTCTTTAAATGTCTATATCTGGGCAAAGTCAATTTGCTTTGGTTTCCTAAACCCAGAAACATCAAACACTGATTTCATTCTCTCCATCAGCAGCCTCATCATCTGCCCAGCAGCTCAAGCCTCTTCACTTTTCTTTCTTCCACATGACATGCGACCCAGCTGGCCCAAAGCTTGAATTCTGTCCCTAAAGGGCTTCCAGAGTTTCTCTTCTTCTCTCTGTGACCCTTGCCACTTGCCTCAACAAGGCCTTCCGTTTCACAACTGCTAGTCAGGTGCAGGATGGATTGGAAAATGGTTGAACCTCAGGAAAGGAGCCAGCATCGTCTTTCAACCCTAACCTCAGCTAATCCCTCGTGGGTCAAAAACCAGCAACAGATCTGACTGACAGGGGACAAGGCCCACATAGTTTTCTGTGAAATAGGAGGTCTTTTACAACTAGCCTATTGAAATCAAATGTCTAAGGGGCCAGGTGAATAACATAAGAAGAAACTGAGTTGGGAAAGATGATGAATGGCAGCTGGTACATGGCCTCAGTGTCTGGGATCACTGCGGAACAGCTGGGACTATAGTAACATAGGCCAACACTTGCCTCTTTATGCGGGAGCTGCTTCTCTGCATCAGTCATCACTGAGATGCAGGAATGAGATGTTCTGAGTTTCTACATAAAGGCAAAGGTCCCAACTTTTTAATGTGAAATTTCCTAATGTTTAAAAAAGTGACAGCTAATTTAAATTTAAAATATGATGCAGGCCAAACAGTACAAGGCCAACCAAAACAAACCTACAGCCCAAACAAGCCCAGGAGCCATTCCTTTTGCATCTTGATTCTGTGGTTTGGTCCCTCCCTACCCTCATCCCCCTATGCCTGATGCATTAGCAAGACCAGCTTGCTTCCTCTTCTGTGAGTGCAGCCTGCAGGCCCCTTCCTCTTTGTCTCTGTCCACACAGAACAGAAAGCCAAGAGTGGCCTGGCTTTGCACCTCTGGCTGGGAGGACAGGGAAGGCAAGAAGCCCAGGCTACCATTTGGAGCACATGGCCTGTCCACTAGGAATATTCTTGGCCCCACACTGCCTGAGTAATTTGTTCCTAGAATAAAGCACTGAAACCCAGCAAAACGCTGTAAATACATGTAAAGAAACCACAAGTGTTGACATGACAACCCGCTTCTTTCTTGCCAGCGAGTGCCCTGGAAAGCTCCTTATACCAGTAATCAAAGGTGTGCACAGGAGGACATCTGTTTATCCCTCCCATGGGCTCATTTCCTCCCCTCTCTGTTTATTATTTACTCCCACACTTGGACACTTTGAAAAAAGAATCAGGTGTATTCGAGGTCACCCCAAACAAAACCAAAACCTACCTAAACCTTGGCCCCTAGTAGGTCAGCTATTATGCCAAACTTACCCTATTTTTGGCTCCCACCCTGATCGCCACTGCCCAGCATGGAACAGAAGGTCCAATTCAACAGAAAAGCAGCACTAAAATGAGTTTTGAAAGTCAGGGGCCTTGTAGTTTTTGGTCAGACTCATATTTGAGAAGTCTCAATACTTTTATTTTCCAAAACAAAGAGGCACAATAATAAGTGCCTGTACCTGCTGCCTGGAGAGAACCCAAAGTGGGGAGGCTGGGGAGAGGAATGAGTCAGGCGGGCCAGGCTACCAGGTGAAAGTGACCGAAGGTCACAGCACATTGTGGGTGTCATAAGGTGAGCAGGAGTCACCACTTGGCTCAAGCCTCTAATTTGCCAAGGGTCTTAAATTTGGACTTGGGACAGTATCTCCAAATGAGGCTGAATAAAGATTCTATGATGAAACTGAAAGCAGATATTTATCATATAACTTGAGATCCCCAAATAGGCTTCTAATGACTGTGACACTTTTTAAAGTAATTTATTCATTTATTTTATTTTTGGCTGGCCTGGTCTTCATCTCGACAGGCAGGCTTTCTCTGGTTGTGGTGTGATGGCTTTTATTGCAGTGGCTCCTCTTATTGTAGAGCACGGGCTCTAGGGTGTGCAGGCTTCAACAGTTGTGGCTCTCTAGCTCGAGAGCACAGGCTCAGTAGAAGGGCTTAGATGCCCAATGGCATGTGGAATCTTCCTGGACCAGGGATCGAACTCCTGTCCCCTGCATTGGCAGGAAGATTCTTAACTACTGGAACACCAGGGAAGTCCTATGCCTGTGGCACTTTTGTATATTTTAATAACACAAGATGCCCGATAAAAAGGAAGAGGTCCAGGTCTCTCAAGGATATTGTGGTGTAAAAGAAAGGCCTCTGAAAGTAGAAAGCTGTTGTTAAGTTGCTCAGTCATGTCTGATGTTTTGCAACCGCATGGACTGCAGCCCACCAGGCTTCCTGTCCTTTACCAACTCTGGGAGCTTGCTCAAACTCATGTCCATTGAGTTGGTGATGCCATCCAACCATTTCACTGTTCTCCTCTTCTCCTGCCTTCAATCTTTCCCAGCATCAGGGTCTTTCCTAATGAGTCAGCTCTTTGAGTTAGATGGCCAAAGTACTGGAGTTTCAGCATCAGCATTAGTCCTCCCAGTGAATATTCAGGACTGATTTCCTATAGTATTGATGGGTTTGATCTCCTTGCAGTGCAAGGGACTCTCAAGAGTCTTCTCCAACACCACAGTTCAAAAGCATAAGTTCTTTGGCATTCAGCCTTCTTTATGGCCCAACTCTCACATCCAAACATGACTACTGGGAAAACCATAGCTTTGATTAGACGGGCCTTTGTTGGCAAAGTAATGTCTCTGCTTTTTAACATGCTATAAGGAAAAGTGATAAATTAAAATCCTGAACTTGCTACTTGCTGATTATCCTTGGTTAAGCAGTAGTACCACTTTACATCTGTGAAGTGCAAACAAGGTAGTATTTGTCTCTCAGGACTGTCATCAGAATTAAATAAGATTAAGTATGAAATATGCTTAGTATGTGGTTGAATACATTTTTAAAAATCAAAAAAATAGTTCCTTTTTATTATGAAGAGAGAAAGAAAGGGATTTAACACTCAGTATCCTTCATACATTCAATTAATAGCAAGTACTGTTGTGCTTTATTGTGGAGAATCAAAAGACCGTGATAGCACAAGGCCAACTAGTAAAGTCATACTCTGGACTGACATCACTGTTCATTTTCTCTAAATGCTATAGGTGTTCAGACAAGAAAAACATGCCTGAGCTGGAATAATCAAGGAGGACTTGAAGAAGGAGACAGTGCCTGTGTTTAGCCTGGATGGAGAAGTGTTCTATGAGAGAAGAGAAATTTTAAGAAAGAGAGTAAAAACTGTATGTGGATGTTTAGGTAGGGAAAGCCCTTGGAAGGTATTATATAAATACACGATAATTGGTGGACATTGATACATCCTTATTTTTGAACTTAAAACCAGAAAGACTAGACTGAATGAAATTCTCATTTAGTTACTCTTGTGGTAAAACCCGAGAGAGATTTCCCAAATGGTTGAGAGCAACATAATCTTCATGACTAGTGTATTTCTAAATATCAAATGCCCTTATAAAGTATTTCTAAGATTTGGTGCAGTCACTCCTCAGCTTACGAAAACTAAAAATCAAAGGCTTTGTTCCTTGCCCTGTGAATAGAGATCTGCTTCATAACTTTATAGACTAGTTAGAAGGTGGTACCCAGAGAAGGCAATGGCACCCCACTCCAGTACTCTTGCCTGGAAAATCCCATGGAGCCTGGTAGGCTGCAGTCCATGGGGTCACTAAGAGTCGGACATGACTGAGCGACTTCACTTTCACTTTTCACTTTCATGCATTGGAGAAGGAAATGGCAACCCACTCTAGTGTTCTTGCCTGGAGAAGCCCAGGGACGGAGGAGCCTGGTGGGCTGATGCACAGAGTTGCACAGAGTCAGACACGACTGAAGCGACTTAGCAGCAAGGTGGTACCATCACACCACTGTGCCAGCCTCATGCCTCCCCATCTAGCAGATGGTGGCCCAAGGGTCTCATTTGGTGAGAAGGAGTGACTTTAGATTCACTGATTCATTTCTTTTGTATTTGGTCAAGGTGTATAGAGAAGCTGCATGCATCAGACACTCCCTGAGGTTCCAGAAACCTGAAAATATAAATCCGATTCTTGCCCTCAGAGGAATCCCAGGCCAGTGACAGAGACAGAATATTTACACAAATGAACATGCCTTGGGATCTGTGCTGCATAGAGGCTAATCAGAGAACTTAGGAATTCTGAAAAAGTATGAAGAAGACACCCCAGCATCCTTAGTCTTCCCAATAGGCTGCATCTCCACCAGGAGTTTTGTAAGGCAAGCTTCTCATCCTGTGAATCTACATCAGTGAGTTTCACAGTGAAGTCCAGCATTTTTCACTGTGTCAAACCTTTCCAAAAGGATCACCTTCTTAGAAGCCTGGATTAAAGTCTTGTCATCTTTGCTTCTCTCCTAGCACTGATTTTATAAAGCTTCAGTAAGTGCAAAATGCCAAAGAATGCTCAAACTACTACACAACTGCACTCATCTCACACACTAGTAAAATAATGCTCAAAATTCTCCAAGCCAGGCTTCAATATTACATGAACCGTGAACTTCCAGATGTTCAAGCTGGATTTAGAAAAGGCAGAGGAATCAGAGATCAAATTGCCAACATCCACTGGGTCACCGAAAAAGCAAGAGAATTCCAGAAAAAAAAATCTACTTCTGCTTTATTGACTAAGCCAAAGCCTTTGACTGTGTGGATCACAACAAACTCCAGAAAATTCTGTAAGAGATGGGAATACCAGACTACCTGACCTATCTCTTGAGAAAACTACATGCAGATCAGGAAGCAACAGTTAGAACTGGACATGGAACAACAGACTGTTTCCAAATAGGGAAAGGAGTACATCAAGCTGTATATTGTCACCCTGCTTATTTAACTTATATGCAGAGTACATCATGAGAAATGCTGGGCTGAAAGAAGTACAAGCTGTAATCAAGATTGTCGGTAGAAATATCAATAACCTCAGATATGCAGGTGACACCTCCCTTATGGCAGAAAGTGAAGAACTAAAGAGCCTCTTGATGAAAGTGAAAGAAGACAATGAAAATTTGGCTTAAAACTCAACATTCAGAAAACTAAGATCATGGCATCCGGTCCCATCACTTCATGGCAAATAGACAGGGAAACAGTAGAAACAGTGAAAGACTTTATTTTGGGGGCTTCAAAATCACTGCAGATGGTAACTACAGCCATGAAATTAAAAGATGCTTGCTCCTTGGAAGAAAAGTTATGACCAACCTAGATAGCATGTTAAAAAGCAGAGACATTACTCTGCCAACAAAGGTCTGTCTAGTCAAGGCTATGGTTTTTCCAGTAGTCAGGTATGGATATGAGAGTTGGACTATAAAGAAAGCTGAGTGCTGAAGAATTGATGCTTTTGATATGTGGTGTTGGAGAAGACTCTTGAGAGTCCCTTGACTGCAAGGAGATCCAACCAGTCAATCCTAAAGGAGATCAGTCCTAAGTGTTCATTGGAAGGACTGATGCTGAAGCTGGAAGTCCAATACTTTGGCCATCTGATGCAAAGAACTAACTCATTGGAAAAGACCCTGATGCTGGGAAAAAGATTGAGGGCAGGAGGTGAAGGGGACAACAGAGGATGAGATGGTTGGATGGCATCACTGACTCAACAGATATGAGTTTGTGTAAGCTCCAGGAATTGGTAATGGACAGGCAGGCCTGGTGTGCTGCAGTACATGAGGTCACAAAGAGCTGGACACGACTGAGCAACTGAAATGGAAGTTAAGTTGAACTGAATTACATTACATTTTTGTTACATTCAGATTTACGAGTATGTTTTGCTTTTAAGAGTATTAAATATTCAAACTATCCTAAATGTCGTGCCTCCTTCCATCTCAGAGAGGAAAGAAAAAAAAACTTTCCATGATTCTCTCAACTTCCATCCCTTCGGGTATACACATATTGTCAAAATTTTAAAAAGTGAATTAAAATTGTGAACAAAAAGCAAATTCTGCTCTTCAGGTCTTTTCTTAGAGAAATACTCAGGAGCTATTTATTTTAAATAACAGCATTGTGTTGGAGAAGACTCTTGAGAGTCCCTTGGATTGCATTCTAAAGGAGATCAGTCCTGGGTGTTCTTTGGAAGGAATGATTCTAAAGCTGAAACTCCAGTACTTTGGCCACCTCATGAGAAGAGTTGACTCCTTGGAAAAGACTCTGACTCTGGGAGGGATTGATGGCAGGAGGAGAAGGGGACGACAGAGGATGAGATAGCTAGATGGCATCACCGACTCGATGGACATGAGTCTGAGTGAACTCCGGGAGTTGGTGATGGACAGGGAGGCCTGGCATGCTGCGATTCATGGGGTCACAAGGAGTCGGACATGACTGAGCGACTGAACTGAACCGAACCGAACTCTCAAATGCAAATAAGTGAAATGGAGCAGATTTCAAGAAACTCTGAAAAAATATTTAGTTTCCAAAAGCCTCCCTTTTCTCACCTGGGGAGTGGGGCTAACCTATTTGCAGGTGTAGTGCAGAACAACAGAGACTGACATTATCAAAAAAATGTCCATCCAATACAGCACCCGAGACAAGGTAGGTACTATGAAACAGCAAGAAAAGATAGCTACCATTCCTTCCTGTTGTGCTTATGGATTTAGAGTTCTGGTGAACCTTCTTTGTACCCACAAATTCTAGTGTTTTTTCCTTCCTATGGCATGAGGGTAGTCTCGCAGAGTTACAGACGTTAAGAAATCATAGCAATTCTGAATGCCTTAGGCTTCCTAATGCTCCATTCAAGGCTCTTTCTGCTCCACTCACTAAATACACTGACTGTGAATATGATGACTCGATGGTAATGATGATGATAATAAGAAGTAACATTTTTGAGCCTTCACTCTGTTGTCTGGTTCAATAAAAAATATATGTATTAAACTGATTATTACAAGAAAGTAAGAGCCGTGCAGGAATGATTGCAACCCAGATAAGGAGTCACAGTTATGATGATTTCTTTTCACAGATGGGGGAACTTAAGCAGCGGTTAAGTAAATGTACCTGAATTCCATGGCTCTAGAAGGTGACAGAGCTAGGATTTGCACCCAGGCGATTGGACACTAGAATCAGTAATCCTAACTACTGTGTATTTAAACTGTGAAAGGAAAACCAGGCTGGGAATCAGACCAGAATCCACATTCTGGTTCTTTCCCTATCACCGAATATAATTGTTACATATCTTGGTGCTTTTTGGAAAGTGATACAATTTGAAAATTTCAAATACAGTCCAACTATTTTCTTTTTTTTAATTCTGAGGTCCTTTTTCAAGTGAAAGTGAAAGTCATTTAGTCGTGTCCAACTCTTTGCAACCCCATGGACTATACAGTCCATGCAATTCTCCAGGCCAGAATACTGGAGTGGGTAGCTTTTCCCTTCTCCAGGGGGAATCTTCCTAACCCAGGGATCAAACCCAGTCTCTCCCGCATTGCAGGTGGATTCTTTAAGGCAAAATTATTTGCCTCACTAATGACTGCCTGAATGCTCTGTTAAGGTGTAATGGGTTTAATCTTGGCTTAGTGAGAAGGTACAGTAACTCATGAAGAGTTAATAATGGTTCCAAGACAAGGAATGGTACTACACATGCTATGGGTTTTGATTCTAGAAATGTGAAGTCTAGGCGTTTCAAAACGCTTAGCTCATGTACAGGTGTACTTATTTCAGAGTCCTACAAGGCTCACATATAGCTTATGCTTGATAATTTCACTTCACAAAGCAGTCAGCATCATTTTGGGGTTGGTTTAATGGTTACACATTTGTTCACTGAATTGAAATCTGCTCATTGTAAATTTTACTCCACATAGGAACCTTGTTAGACAATTGATGAAAAAATGATACCAAAAATATATCCTTTATATTTGTGTTTTTCAAACGTGTGAAACACTGGAAGATCACAGAAAGGTTAGAAAAGCTTGTCCAAGGTCAAACAGACTCTAACTGACAGGGTTAATTCCCCAACTTAACTCTTAGTGAAAGTCACTCAGCCTGTCCAGCTCTTTGCAATCCCATGGATTATACAGTCCATGGAATTCTCTAGGCCAGATGGAATCTTCCCAATCCAGGGACTGAACCCAGCTCTCCCGCATTGCAGGCAGATTCTTTACCAGCTGAGCCACCAGGGAGGCCATAACTCTTAGGGCAGCACGTTAATCCTCTATTGACACTCAGCTGTCTCTTGGATGGGGAATGTGTATGCGACTGAGTAAGTGCGTGAAGGAGAAAGAAAGAGAAGAACATGAATAGGAATATTCACAGGGGACATTGATGACATTCAGAGAGAGATGATTTCCAGAAGAGAATGGGAGAAAAAGTCATTTGAATCTTTAATCTCGCAGCAGAAACAGGCTTCACACTGCTATTAACCAAACTGGTTGTCTTTGCCCTGTTTAAACTGTGCCAAGGCAAGAGAGCACTCAATGGTTTTAGTTTAATCTGGAAATCTGACTGCACAAGAGGAGGCCCAGGATTGGGGAAGAGTGGAGATTCTTACAGCAGACAAAGAAAAGGGGCCTGTTCATGCTGGACTTGTTCAGGAGTGTGGAGGCCAAGTTTAGAAACAGGATTGCCAGTGCCACGCCACAGCACTGAAGAGCCACACGCCCTGATGCCACACCTGCAGCCCCTGCATTCCAGGCAGTGCTGTCCAACGGACACACGAGCAGAGGCGCTGTGCCATGCTCAGTCACTTCAGCCGTGTTGCTCTGCAGGTGCCACAGAGCAGAGTAACTCCCGACCCCAGTACCAAGGCTCCTTCTCCAGGCTTGTTGAGGACAAGTGCCCTGGGCTGTGACTTCAGTACCGTGCAAGGTACAGGATCCACACAGCAGTGATCTTGAATAGGCACCTAGATAAAAATCACACTGGGAATGTGTGCTTCATAATATGGAGACTCCCAGGTCCTGTATCAGACCCCCTAAAGCAAAACCTCTGGGGGACCCCAGGAATCTGCAATGAAAACTGCTCACCAGAGGATGGTCATGAATGCCGCCTGTTGAGCAAAATGGCCATGTGAACTGTGATGAAAGAAGACGAAGAGAAATAGAATTTACTGTTCAAGATCCCTTTGACTATAATTTTCAAAACAGCAATTGGCAAAGGTATAAATGGCAATCCACTCCAGCACTCTTGCCTGGAAAATCCCATGGAGGGAGGAGCCTGATAGGCTACAGTCCATAGGGTCACAAAGAGTCAGACACGACTGAGCGACTTCACTTCACAAGGGTCTGCAACAGGCTGATTAACGAGCAGACTTTTCAATATGCCAATTGAAATGGTATAATGAAGGAAAGTCTGAGGAATTAAAAAAAAAAAATTATCTAAGATCCACTATTTCGCCTAATTTAAGATTCTTAGAGACATTATTGTTCTTTTAAATATATGAATTACAAAAGGACTCACGGGATCTAGGTATTATTTAATATACAAACACAAATATTTGTGTTCATTTTGTCACCTTTATATTTTCCTTGGTAAATGTTCTGTTCAACCTTTTCCCCATTTTTTATTGGGTTGTTTCTTACTCCTAGGTTTTAAAAGTTCTTTATGTGTTCTGGGTATAAGCCCTGTTAGTTATACAACCTACAAATAATTTCTCCTACTGTGTCTCCTGAAGAACAATTTTTTTCTTTACTGTGTCTCCTGAAGAACAATTTTTTTTTTTAATTTTGATGAAGTCTAATTTATCAATCTTTTACTTTATCAATTTTTCTCTTGGTGTCAATCTAAGGTCAAAAGATTTTCTCCTCTTTTTTCTTCCAAAAGCTTTATAATTTTATATTCTACATTTGGAAATATGATTCATTTTAAATTAAATTTTGTATAAGTTGTAAATCACAGGTAAAGGTTTGTTTTTCCCATAAGCTTGCCCAAATTTTTCCAAAGCCATTCATTAAAAATTATTATCCTCTCTCCACTCAATGTTTTGTCTCCTATAACCCTGCTTTACATATTTGTTCTAGAAGCTTTCCCCCCAGATTCCTTGTGATAGTCTATAAAGAGAATCATGTCAATGAGAATAACAACAGTTCAGTTTTTTCCTTTGTAATCTATATGAATTACATTTCATTTTCCTACTTTTCATGCACTGACTGGACTTTCAGCATAATGTTGAAAAGAGTTAATAGTAAACATCCCCGCCTTTTTCCTACACTTATGAGGGGGAACCATTCAACATCTCATTATTAAATATGATGTTAGCATTGGATATTTCATAGCTTATCTTTATTAGAAGTTCTCTTTCATTTGTAGTGTGTTGAGAGTTTTGTGTTCATGTTTTTATTCTCTCACTGGGCTAGCCATGTGAATTAGGTGAAATTCAAGTCTAAGTCAAATTCAAGTTTAAACTACCACATCAGGGTGAGGGGGAAGGAAATAAAATATATTTTGTTCCATGTTGCAATGATCAAAAGATAGAGATGTATGTGTATGCATGAGTGTGTAAGAAAGCATTCACCACACCGAAGAAGAAAGAAATCATGCATTTCATTAGTGTATGCAAAATAAAACATCCCCAGTTCAGCTCTGTCTTATGTGCATTTTCTAAATAAAGAGGGAGGGGGTTCAAGCCAATTCACTGGGTTGAAAGAAGGTTCTTTGAACTGTTGAAAAATTGATTTTATAAAACCTAAAAATCACACAGAATTAATATATACCATACTTTAACTAGTGTGGCACATGATGTTTATCCCTGTTTATATTTCTGTCTGCTGAGAAATGGAGTGTTTCCTGCTATAACAATACACAACGATTTCATATCATCAGCAATTCCGGCCCTCCAAATGCGAATTCCTGAGCCCTAAGAGCACCTAGGATGGAGCAGACCACCTGTGGTCTGGCAGGCACAGGCTGCAGCCACTCCCTGTGGCGAGCACTGAGGAACTCAGGATGTGAAAAACACAGGATACTGGCCCCAGATATGAAAGGAATGATTTCAGTGAGCCCAGACTCTTGCATCTTCCCATATAAAGAAAAGTGCTATATTCTTTAATTTGGGATATCTGGCTTTTCTTTAATTCACAAAATACTTTTGATGTTCAGACTACCTGCCCCTTGTTGCAGAATTCTATATAACCTGACTACTCCCCCACCTCCTCAGATCGGCTCTCTCAGGGTTACTTGAGATGCTGTCTCCCAGGTGTGATGTCCTAAAAATTCCCACCGAATAAAACATAACTCTCAACTTTAGGTTGTGACTATTTTTTAAGTCAACTCTGCTTTTTTTTCCATTTTTGACAAGAGGCCAGGAACCTTTCTATGTGTTTTGCATTTTTAATCTTGTAAAATTTCACAGCAATCCTGCACTATAGGCCTTATTCTAATGTGGACCAGGATTCTTGAACTTTTAGAAAATAGGTTTAAGCTTAATGTAAGAAACTACTTTTTTAAAAAAGGACAGAAACTTTCCTGTTTGTCCAGCAACAGAAAAGGATATGTGTTAAGCCTAAGCTCATGGAACCTGAGGACACACTAGAAGAGGTTGTTGGGGAAGGAACTCCTGGATCAGGTAGCAGGTCACACAGGCAGATACCACAGATCACACATATGGCTTAAAAAGGCTGACAGGCAATCAAGGCCAGGGCCGGGTTTGTCTTGAAAATTGGTCTGTGGTTCATCTGAGAGCTGCTGTCTTCTCCCCTCTGGCTCCTCTACTACTCCCCTTCAAACCCCTCCATCCCATCCTTCCTCCAGTGTTCCAGTTTCGTTCATTTTTTTTTTTTCTCCTCAACAGTAAGAGTAATTTAGAATTCAGGTTTAACCACACTTATGATCACTGAATTTGAATATGTGGCATTATCTCCCTAAATCTTAAATAGCTTTTCGGTTTAAAAAAAAAATGTACAAAGAGTGTGGGTCATCCCTCATCCTTGGATGCTTCAGAGACTTGCATTTACTCAAGAATCAAAAAGAAAAAGGAAAGAAGGCAGGAAGGAAGGAACTCAGCAGACTGACAGGCATAGAGTAACATGTCAATTGCCTTCTGACTCTTTTAAAAATAAAAACAAAGCTAACAAAATATATTCCCTGAAGTGCGCGTTTCTATCATACATCTGTGTTTGGCCTCAAAAGTGGTAGATTTCCCCAAGGACACAGCTCATGCTGCTTCTGTACTTAATGTATCCTGAATGATATCCTAATGTCAGCATACAGGCCAAACACAATCTCCTTATGTTTGTACATTCAACCCATAACCCTGAGGTGAGCGGGGCAAGGATGAGTGTCCCCAGATAATAGGGAGCTGGAGAACAGAGAGGTTAGGGGGTCTCGGTCTCATAGCTAATGGGTAGCAGAATCCAGGATCTCAACTCACAGTATGGCACTTTGATCTGCTGCACTGCTAAGTCACTGTTATTTTCATGGATTATTTGGGTCTCTTTATGACCTAGAATATGCTAATTAATTTTCATATATTTTAAATATTTCATGTATATCATATATATAATTCACATATTTAATACATTTTAAGTTGATCTTTTTTTATTCGACAGGAAAGGCCCCTATGGATACTTTCAGTTTCAGTTTAGTCTTAAGCTGGTACAAAATGATACTTTATCAATCAAATTCTGTTTAAGATGCATATAGGTGCATGATATAAAAGGGGTGAAATCTTGGATTCCATTGCTAATTTGCAGGGACAATAGAGGTCTTGCTCAGCATGGTATTTCTAGAGCTGAGAAATTTGCCTGGCACACAGTAGGCCATCCCTAAATATTTGCTGAACAGATGAACAAATAGTTTTGCAAATAATTTTTCCCATTACATTTTTTTCATAATCTTGACTATGTGAAGGTTTAGTTTTTTTAAAGCTTGCAATCCCTGCAATTCACCACATGAATGCAAAATACCACGATGAGCTATGGACATTCCTATTCGAATTACACTGAAGATGCCAGGAAATTACTAACAGGAGCCTCAAAATTCATCTCATTAACTCCCATCCCCAGAAAATTCATTCCTGAGAGTTTATTTCAATGAAACGTCTCCCTGGAGACTGAAGGCCTCTCCCCCACTCTAGGAAATAAAGATGGGTATGGCGGTAAGGGAGCTCAGGGCTTTTCATCTTCCCAAGTCATTAAAATGCAAATTGTGGGGGTGGAGGAGACAGGCCTGCAGGCAGATTCCCCCGCCGGCGGGTGGCCTCAGCACTCACATCCATCCGCTGTCCGCACCTCCATGTGCACCAGGTCTGCCTCCTTATCCAGTCCGGCCACTGACCTGGGGGAGGAAAGGAGAGTCAGAAGCTCAGTGACCGCAAGGACAGCTGACAACAATGTGGGGAGGGGTTCAGGGTTATTACTCAGAAAGCTGCTTTCTAAAGGAGGTCTGTCTTGCACTGAGGACCCACAGAATACGGTGACTCCCAGGCCCTGCAGAGCGGTGGCCTCTGGCAGCTGCCACCTGTACTGGTTACAACTCAGGTGTCCTGGAGCACTGCCAGGGAGTCAGAAACTCTCAAAAACATAGAAACAAAAAGAGCACAGAATAGTGTGTCCCATAGTAAAGCTGGTCTAAACTCCCGTCATTGACCCTCTACCGTCTCGCACCTATTTCTATGACATCCTTGCCACCTGAGGTGCCATCTTCCATACCACTTTCTTCTCCCTGGGGAAAGTCGTTAAACCTCCCTTCTGGCTGTTTGCTTCCAGACACTCCTGCCCTCCTGAGTTTGGACTTATCTACCTTTCCTTACCTCTACCTTGTAAACAATAAATATTTGATAACAAATACTCAATATCTGGTCTGACATGGACACAGTTCTGGTGATAGGAATGGGGAACCTTAGAATTCTATGGCCAACAGCCAGGAAAAGGAAAGCTGAGAATCTTTACAATCTAATTCCTATGGGCCTCCAACATCCCACATATAGAGCCCAGTCTTGCATAAGATATCCAGGCTAGAGCAGGACCAAGAAAGTCAAGCTTAGAAAGGCAACACAGACATGAAAACATTCACATACTAAAGACATTGCATAACCCACTCTCTCCAGCAAATTGGACACTTAGTCTTTCTACTCTTATTTTCAATCTCATTCAAAGATTGGTTTTCTGTTTTTTCAGTTCTGAATAGATAAAAGGCAGCAGGTTAGAAAGGAAAAGTCAAATTTAAAATAATAAGAATCAACAGCTGGCACCCAGATAGCAAGGCAAATAGAAAACTTATGAAAAACAGACCAAAGAACCCCAAACCCAACCTTCCACACCATAAATCTACTATGCATCTTCTGGTCCTAAGGCCCTAACTATTATTATATCACAGTTCACTATCTGACATCTGCGCCAAGAGGCTGTAGGCAGAGAAAATGGGAAGCAGGGGACTAATGACATCAGTTAACTCAATTTAAGAAAATAGGGCTGCAAATGACCTATTTTGGGAAAAATAAAATGATTTTTGTTAATGATTCTTGTGTTGAATGGAGAAGGCAATGGCAACCCACTCAAATACTCTTGCCTGTAAAATCCCATGGATGGAGGAGCCTGGTAGGCTTCAGTCCATGGGGTCCTGAAGCATCGGACGTGACTGAGCAACTTCACTTTCACTTTTCACTTTCAGGCACTGGAGAAGGAAATAGCACCCCACTCCAATGTTCTTGCCTGGAGAATCCCAGGGACCGCGGAGCCTGGTGGGCTGCCGTCTATGGGTCGCACAGAGTCAGACACGACTGAAGCGACTTAGCAGCAGCAGCATTGTGTTGAATGGCTAAACTTGAGTTACTTAAAAGTTCATTTATATGGACTTCCTTGGTGGCCCAGTGGTTGAGAGTCCGCCTGTCAGTGCAGGGAACATGAGTTCAATCCCTGGTCTGGGAGGATCCCACACGCTGCCAGGAAACTAGGCCTGTGTACCACGACTACTGAGCCCCACGCCCTAGGGCCCCTGCTCCACAGCATAAGAAACCACTGCAACGAGAAGCCCAAGCCCAAGCACTGCAGCTAGAGAGCAGCCCCCACTCCCTGCAGCTGGAGAAAGCCTGTGCTCAGCAACAGAGAAGGCGCATTTATGCGCAATAGTTCTTTCCCCAAAGAAGCTGAATGAAAGAGGTTTTTACTCTAGTGCTTTATTTTTTGCTTAATGATCATCAATATACTATCTTTTAATTTTTCCTCATCTCATTTGACCTTAAAGCAAAACACTTAAGGTAAGGAGAACAGTTATCACTAGTTATATTTGAGTGAATGGGAAACTGTGACCCAGAGCAAGGGACATGTGTCTAGATGACACAGGAACTAGGCCAGAATTAGACAGACTGATTGACTTAGTTCTCCACTGAGAGCAGCTCCCAGCTGTCTTGACTCCTATCCCTGCTGCCTGCAGTACCCTTGTATCCAACTCTCCCTGCCCCTTTTCTTCTCCAGATACCTCCTACCATTCCTTCACTGCTTAGTTGGCCTCTTTCCTCCAGCAGCATCCTTCCCTCCAGCAGATAAAGAAAAACTTTATCTGCATCCTTACCTCAATGTTTCTCAAACTTGGCTGCTTGTAAGAGTCACTGGGGAGCCTTGGAATATCTAGAGTCCTGAAGCCCTGCCCAAACCAATGAAATCAAAACCTTTGGGGTTGGATCAAGGGATCTGCATGTCTTAAAGCTCCGAGATGATTTCCATGCACAGCCAAGTCTTAGAATCACTGCTTTGCATAGTTTAATCACATCACTTACGCAGTTGCCCTTGTATGTCTTCCATCAGTTCAGTTCAGTCGCTCAGTCGCGTCCGACTCTTTGCGATCCCATGAATCATAGCACGCCAGGCCTCCGTGTCCATCACCAACTCCTGGAGTTCACTTAAACTGATGTCCATCGAGTCGGTGATGCCATCCAGCCATCTCATCCTCGGTCGTCCCCTTCTCCTCCTGCCCCCAATCCCTCCTAGCATCAGGGTCTTTTCTAATGAGTCAACCCTTTGCATGAGGTGGCCAAAGTATTGGAGCTTCAGCTTCAGCATCAGTCCTTCCAATGAACACCCAGGACTGATCTTCTTTAGGATGGACTGGTCGAATCTCCTTGCAGTCAAGGGGACTCTCAAGAGTCTTCTCCAGCACCACAGTTCAAAAGCATCAATTCTTCAGTGCTCAGCTTTCTTCACAGTCCAATTCTCACATCCATTCATGACTACTGGAAAAACCACAGCCTTGACTAGATGGACCTTTGTTGGCAAAGTAATGTCTCTGCTTTTCAATATACTATCTAGGTTGGTCATAACTTTCCTTCCAAGGAGTAAGGGTCTTTTAATTTCATGGCTGCAATCACCATCTGCAGTGATTTTGGAGCCCCCAAAATAAAGCCTGACACTGTTTCCACTGTTTCCCAATCTCTTTCCCATGAAGTGATGGGACCAGATGCCATGATCTTAGTTTTCAACTTTTTCACTCTCTTCTTTCACTTTCTTCAAGAGGCTTTTTAGTTCCTCTTCACTTTCTGCCATAAGGGTGGTGTAATCTGCATATCTGAGGTTATTGAGATTTCTCCCAGCAATCTTGATTCCAGCTTGTGCTTCTTCTAGCCCAGCGTTTCTCATGATGTACTCTGCATATAAGTTAAATAAGCAGGCTGACAATATACAGCCTTGACGTACTCCTTTTCCTATTTGGAAGCAGTCTGTTGTTCCATGTCCAGTTCGAACTGTTGCTCCCTGACTTGTATACAGATTTCTCAAGAGGCAGGTTAGGTGGTCTGATATTCCCATCTCTTTCAGAATTTTCCACAGTTTACTGTGATCCACACAGTCAAAGGCTTTGGCATAGTCAATAAAGCAGAAATAGATGTTTTTCTGGAACTCTCTTGCTTTTTTGATGATCCAGTGGATGCTGGCAATTTAGTCTCTGGTTCCTCTGCCTTTTCAAAAACCAGCTTGAACATCAGGGAGTTCACAGTTCACGTATTGCTGAAGCCTGGCTTGGAGAATTTTGAGCATTACTTTACTAGCGTGTGAGAAGAATGCAATTGTGCAGTAGTTTGAGCATTCTTTGGCATTGCCTTTCTTTGGGATTGGAATGCAAACTGACCTTTTCCAGTCCTGTGGCCACTGATGAGCTTTCCAAATTTGCTGGCATATTGAGTGTAGCACTTTCACACCATCGTGATTATCTGGGTCATGAAGATCTTCTTTGTACAGTTCTTTTGTGTATTCTTGCCACCTCTTCTTACTATCTTCTGCTTCTGTTAGGTCCAGACCATTTCTGTTCTTTATCGAGCCCATCTTTGCATGAACTGTTTCCTTGGTATCTCTAATTTTCTTGAAGAGATCTCTAGTCTTTCCCATTCTGTTGTTTTCCTCTAGTTCTTTGCATTGATCGCTGAGAAAGGCTTTCTTATCTCTCCTTGCTATTCTTTGGAACTACGCATTCAGATGCTTATATCTTTCCTTTTCTCCTTTGCTTTTCACCCCTCTTCTTTTCACAGCTATTTGTAAGGCCTCCCCAGACAGCCATTTTGCTTTTTGCATTTCTTTTCCATGGGGATGGTCTTGATCTCTGTTTTCCTGTACAATGTCACGAACCTCTGTCCATAGTTCATCAGGCACTCTGTCTATCAGATATAGTCCCTTAAATCTATTTCTCACTTCCACTGTATAATCATAAGGAATTTGATTTAGGTCATACCTGAATGGTCTAGTGGTTTTCCCCACTTTCTTCAATTTAAGTATGAATTTGGCAGTAAGGAGTTCATGATCTGAGCCACAGTGAGCTCCTGGTCTTGTTTTTGCTGACAGTATAGAGCTTCTCCATCTTTGGCTGCAAAGAATATAATCAATCTGATTTAGGTGTTGACCATCTGGTGATGTCCATGTGTAGAATCTTCTCTTGTGTTGTTGGAAAATAGAGCTTGTTATGACCAGTGCATTACTTAGATAAAATTTCAAAGAAGTAGGATTTTATTTTTTTAATCCTTGACAACACCCTTGTTAGACCATCAACAAATATGTTTTGAATAAATGATTACAACACTTTCACTCAGGCAAAACTTCATAAGGCCCCAAGTAAGCCCCGAGGTCATTTTTGGGTCTTAAAGAAAACTTTTCTTAGGCTCAAACAAGATCTCAGTTTCCTGTCTATGTCCCAGATCCTTTTTATCATGAAAATTACTCAACTAGTAAGAAAACAGAAAAAAATCTACATAGACCTGAATAACGTGTGAAGAGGTTTCTTCCTGGGAATATTTAGTTTTATAACAATTACCAAACTCAGCATCATCACACAAAGATCATTTGAAACCCTAAAGGGGAAAGATAGGGATTCTTCTTCAAAATATTGAGTTCTTGATCTGAGCAAGGACCAAGGACACAGGGGACAAAAGGACATAAGAAGGCACAGCCAAGCCTCCAGGAAAGAAACTGAAACTTCATGTGGCGCCTGGAACCACAAGCTCACAGACGCTATGATGGAAGTGCAGCTGTTACTGATGGGAATACTTGAAAAAGCCAAGTGGCTTTCAAACCTATTTTTTAGCAACTGAATTCTCTGTTCATATACAGTCTGCAAGTTCTAACATGTGCAATAGATCAAACAGGAACTTATCAGGAACCAAGAATGGCTCAGCCAGACAACCATGCCCAAGAGAGCTGGGCACAACAACTGTGAAACCATGATCTTGTTCAGCCCCTTCACTAAGCAGATGAGAAAACTGAGCTTCACACAACTGTCCAAAGACACACAGTTAGCCAGTGTCACTTGGCTCTAAAATCCAGTTTAGAACTTCAGGACAGCCTCTTTGTAGCACATGGGCTGCCGTGAGGAAGTGACAGAGCTAAACGCTGGTATGTTTTTCTCTCCTTATGGATGTGAATTCTAGAGAAAATTCTTCCCCAGAAATAAGAACACTGGATATTGGTATGTGCATGAGAGAGGTATTGAGGGGACAAAGGACAAATGCTTGAGAAACTGATTTGCTAGACTGTTAAATTTCGAGATAATCTTGTCTCAACACATTTCTCCAGCTCACACCACCAACATTCTCATCCTTGATGTTTTGGCTCAAACTGCCCCTCCACCTGGAATTTTCCTTCTGTCCCACTCTGCATATTCTCCACTTATGCTATAACTCAATACCACTTTCCATGACAGCCTCCTGATCTTAAATAAACGTTATAATGCCAAGAGAAACTTTCTAAAAATATTGACTACCAATGCACAGGTCCCAATCCTGTAAATTCTGGTTTCATTGGTCTGGAGCAATAGTCCTCTCACATTTTAGCTATATCATTTTATTAAAACAGATGCTAGGCTCAGCCCTCAGAGTTTTGTATTTGAGAGGCCTGGGGTAGGGCTCAATAATTTGCATTCTTAGCAAACACATAAAACATATGATGTTGATAGTCAGGGAACACACTCTGAGAACCACTCCCTGGAGTATCATCCAGGAATCAATAGCTTTTAGATGCTCGTGGGTGATAAGGAGGTGCAGTCAGAGTTGAAAATCACTCATTAGAGACTGAAATGCAACCTTCACAAACCAAGCTGAAATATCCCTTCCTTTTTATATATCAGTGGGGTAGTTAAAAGCATACATTCTGGAATCAGACACTCCAAGTTAGAGTCTCGGCTCCATCACTCAGTTGCCGTGGGATCACAGGCAATTAACTCAGTCTCTCCTTGCTGCAGGTTTCTAATCTGCACATTGGGGATATCATAATAGCACCTTTTCCAATGTTTTTTATGAGAACTAAATGCATGTAAACATTTCAAATAGAGGCATACATCAACACCTAACTCTATGTAATGCTTACTAATATAGAGCTCACATTATGTGGAACTAATACTTTTTAAGTGTAATATTTATTGAGCATCTAATGTACCAAAAATGTTATCATCATCTTTTTTTGGCCATGTGGCATGTGGGATCTTTGTTCCCCAACCAGGAATCAAACCCACACTCCCTGAATTGGAAGCACAGAGTGCTAACCACTGGACCTCCAGGAAAGACCCCTTTTATTATTAATTTAATATGTTGTCTCTCTTAATTCTTAAACAAACTTTTGAAATTGGCAGTATAATTTTTTTCAGATGAGGAAATGAAAATTTTGAGATGGCAAATTGCCTAATCATTGGTACAGAGTGAGAAAGAGATGGATCTTAGATTCATACATAATTTGTTTTATGCCATCAATTATCTGTGTACCTCAATTTTTTTTCTCCTTCTTTATTGTACTGTCCCTAAAGATAGGATTAAGATCTGATTAAATTATTTTTCCACTAGCGCCTAGCATTGTGCCTTCTTGCTCTGTATTATTAAATATCGCCTGAGTAGATAGATCAACACAAAAACCAAAGTAGTATTAACCCCAACAGCATGTTTAGGATAAATGTTGAAAATGGTTCCATAATATGGTGGAACAGATTTCATCTGTTTAATTAATCTCTAGGCAATTAAGTAAATAAAGTCTTCATTTTCCATTATTATGCTGTTATTTTCACCATTTATCCTCAAAGCAATATTGGATCTGTCAAACACAGTCATCTGTGATTTGCTTGACAAACGCACCACCATCCTTTGAAAACAGTAGGGCCACAAAAATCCAGGGATCTTATCTAGCTCAAATGAACACGGCTCCTCTAGTGGGCACTCTGGGAGCTCTCCTCCTACATCACAATAATCATAATCCCTGCCTCGGTCAACTGCTGGCTCCTCCCAGATCCACAGATTTCTAGGTATAGAACCCTATGCCCATGTTGTACTATACGGCTCTGTCCCTGTCTATAGCTGATTAGACCAGGGTAGATCCTCACCGAAGCTGGTTCAAAGACATGTTTCCCAGACTCTAGGACTGCCTTGAGAAACTGTAGCATGAGACTCAGAGAAACTTGTCTTAGACACCTTCAACTATTTAGCCAGAAAGAAGAGAGAAGCATAGATGAGAGGAAAAAAAGAAAGAAAGAAAGGCGGCACTTTGTGAGGTTATGGGATAGGGACCTTTGTGAGGTCTAAATGCATTCCCTTTCTGGGATTCTATTAATGTCTCTCTCTCTCTCTCTCTCTCTCTCTCTCTCTCTCTCTCTCTCTCTCTCTCTCTCTCAATAAGCACAGAGATCAAACCAGTCAATCCTAAAGGAAATTAACCATAAAATATTCCTTGGATGTGGAGAAGGCAATGGCACCCCACTCCATTACTCTTGCCTGGAAAATTGCATGGATGGAGGAGCCTGGTAGGCTGCAGTCCATGGGGTTGCTAAGAGTCGAACACACTGAGTGACTTCACTTCACTTCACTTTCACTGATGCTGTAGCTGAAGCTCCAATACTTTGGCCACCTGATGCAAAGAACTAACTCATTGGAAAATACCCTGATGCTGGGAAAGATTGAGGCAGGAAGAGAAGGGGACAACAGAGGATAGAATGGTTGGATGGTATCACCAACTCGGTGGACATGAGTTTCAGCAAGCTCTGTGAGATGATGAAAGACAGGGAAGCTTTGCATGTTGTAGTCCGTGGGGCCTCAGAGAGTCAGACATGACTGAGCAAGTGAACAACAACAAAATTAGTTACTGTTTCCCATACCCAGAATCATCACTAATATGCTCTCTAAAAGTTGCTCAGCATGTGCAGAGCCATTTCTGGACATAAGGGTTAGCTACCGTCCCTTCAGCATTCTGGTCCTCCCAGAAAATTAAAAGGGCTACTGATTACTGAATCAGTATCTCTCTAACAATAGGCTATGTTCTACTGGTGGATTGTAAAATACATCTAGCGAATCAAACCCCAGTTATTTTTTATAAAATATGGAATGGAAGTATCGGAGAGCAACAACAAAATTAGTTACTGTTTCCCATACCCAGAATCATCACAAAATTAGTTACTGTGAACAACAACAAAATTAGTTACTGTTTCCCATACCCAGAATCATCACTAATATGCTCTCTAAAAGTTGCTCAGCATGTGCAGAGCCATTTCTGGACATAAGGGTTAGCTACCGTCCCTTCAGCATTCTGGTCCTCCCAGAAAATTAAAAGGGCTACTGATTACTGAATCAGTATCTCTCTAACAATAGGCTATGTTCTACTGGTGGATTGTAAAATACATCTAGCGAATCAAACCCCAGTTATTTTTTATAAAATATGGAATGGAAGTATCGGAGAGCATCTTGTGTGGTAGACTATTTTTCATAACATGTAAAGATATATAAGAAGATATGGGCTTATCCAGGGACATAAGTAGAGCATTCCTTACTGGAGGAGCAGTATTGAAGGAAAGGAGGAGGAAGGGAAAGAGAGAGAAGGAAGGAGGAAGGAAGGGAGGGGCCAGGGAGGAAGGAAGGAAAGAGAAACCACATGGTCTAATGTAATATAATACTTTTCTAAATTCTAAATGGCTAGAATGAAATTCAGCAGTCACATGAACTATTTTCAGGACAAGGCATACACACATCAGGAGGTCACTTGCAACGGATGAGGAGTTTGAACTCAACTGAAGAATCTCAGTGAACCATAGCTAATATCATACTCATGCTGGCAGAAGCAATTTGAAGCTAAGCTTTGGTCATTGGGGTTTGTGCTTGTGCTAATATAGTGATAATCCATGAGGTTTTACCTGAATACAACTGAACAGCTGGTCTGCTAGGAATACAACCAGTAATCCCTTTGCAAGTACTGAAGACTCACTATATGTGAGCACTTAAGAAGCTGCCAACCAGTCTACCACATAGCCCATTTGTTTTCTACATACATATGGGCTATAGATTAGCGTAGCTCTAGAAAACAAGATCATGTCATATGATCACAGCTTAAAGAAAGGTAGCTCATAGAAAACTATTTGAGCCTATTAAACAGGCCAAGCACATTGCCTTATTTGTAGAGGGACTGCAGAGAACAGGCAATGCTCTTATTCCCAGCCTTTAGATTTTGGAATGTTCATTCTCAGACCCCACTACCTCTCTCCTGAGAGTACCTTTAATAGGTATTTATGGGGTAACACACAGAGGGAATTTCAGTCTTGTTGGAAAGGTACAGTGGATCAGGTAGGGTTTCACAGTGATGGGGATAAAAGGAGCAGGCTTGAAGAATGTGTGGGATTGGAAAGTCAGAAAGGAGAGAGCGATGATATGGCCTCAAGGCGTGATGGTGCAAATAGACATGATGGGGAGGAGAATATTGAGCAGCAGTCATAAGAGACCACTTTGGAGACAGAATAAGAAAGGATCTGAAGTCAGTGAAAAGCCACCATGCCAGAAATTATGAATTGCTTCCTGAAAACTAAAATCTGTGTCATTCCATAACACTGGACAAATTCCTGTCTTTCTGTAGGTACATTCGCTCTATTTCTTTAGAAGTTAATTTCTATTAAAACATCTTTTATAAACTGTTACTTAGAAAAGACTGTACTTTTAAAAAATGTTTTATTGGGAGATTGGGAGTGACATGTACACACTACTATGTATAATAAAATAGATAATAAGAACCAGCCATACACCACGGGGAACTCTACTCAATACTCTGTAATGACCTATATGGGAAAAGAATCTTTTAAAAAGGAGGATATATGCATATTTGTAACTGATTCACTTTGCTGTCCAGCAGGAACTAACACAATATTGAAAATCAACTATAAGTAAAATGTTAATCGCTCAGGCACATTTGACTCTTTTTGTAACCCCATGGACTACAGTCTGCCAGACTCCTCTGTCCATGTGATTCTCCAGGCAAGAATATGGGAGTGGGTAGCCATTCCCTTCTCTAGGGATTTTCCTGACCCAGGGATTGAACCTGGGCTCCTACATTGCAGGCAGATTCTTTACCATCTGAGCCACCAGGGACAACTGAATCAACTGTACTCCAACACAATTTTTTAAAACTTAGAACAACCTAATAATGTTGCTTTATCTTTATTTATTTTTGGTTTCTATGGGATATGCTTAACATATCACAACATGTGTTGTGTGACCCCCAAATGGCTGTGCATTGTGGGGATCCTCTCATGTCCTCATTCACTGAGGTCCTGAGCCAACACCTGAAACTTCCCAAATGCTTCTTGTGTGTCCAGCATGGACCCCAGCAGGAAAATGAGGGTCATGGGCCAGATGTAGTGGAAGGGTTAGAAAGTGGGGTAGGATATAATTTGAGAGAGAAATAGGTAATAAATATATAATAAAGATGTAGAGATCAGTTAAACAAAACAATCCAGTTCAGTTCAGTTGCTCAGTCATGTCTGACTCTTTCCAACCCCATGTAATGCAGCACGCAAGGCTTCCCTATCCATCACCAACTTCCAGAGCTTACTCAAACTCATGTCCATCGAGTCGGCCATGCCATCCAACCATCTCATCCTCTGTCATCTCTTCCCATCCCGCCTTCAATCTTTCCTAGCATCAAGGTCTTTTCCAATGTGTCAGTTCTTCGCATCAGGTGGCCAAAATATTGGAGTTTCAACTTCAGCATCAATACTTCCAATGGATACTCAGGACTGATTTCCTACAGGATTGACTGGTTTGAGCTGGTGCTCAGATTTCTTTATGGTCCATCTCTCACATCCATATATGACTACTGGAAAAAAAACATAACTTTGACTAGACAGATCTTTGTTGGCAAAGTAATGTCTCTGCTTTTTAATATGCTGTCTAGGTGGTCATAACTTTCCTGCCAAGTAGCAAGCATCTTTTAATTTCATGGCTGCAGTCACCATCCACAGGCAGTGATTTTTAAGCACAAGAAAATAGAGTCAGTCACTGTTTCCACTGTTTCCCTATCTATTTGCAATAAAGTGATGGGATCAGATGTCATAATCTTAGTTTTTTGAATGTTGAGTTTTAAGCCAAGTTTTTCATTGTCCTCTTTCACTTTCATCAAGAGGCTCTTTAGTTCTTCTTCACTTTTTGCCACAAGGGTGCTGCCGTCTGCACATCTGAGGTTATTGATATTTTTCCAAGATCTCTTGATTTCAGCTTGTGTTTACCCAGCCTGGCATTCTGCATGGTGTATTCTGCATATAAGTTAAATAAGCAGGGTGACAATATACAGCCTTGATGTAGTCCTTTCCCAATTTGGAACCAGTCTGTTGCTCCATGTCCAGTTCTAACTGTTGCTTCTTGACCTGAATATAGATTACTCAGGAGGCAGGTCAGGTGGTCTGGTATTCCCATCTCTCAGAATTGTTCATAGTTTATTGTAATCCACACAGTCAAAGGCTTTGGCATAGTCAATAAAGCAGAAATAGATGTTTTTCTGGAACTCTCTTGCTTTTTCCATGATCCAGTGGATGTTGGCAATTTGATCTCTGGTTCCTCTGCTTTTTCTCAAACCAGCTTGAACATCAGGAGTTCACAGTTCATGTATTGCTGAAGCCTGGCTTGGAGAATTTTGAGCATTACTTTACTAGCATGTCAGATGAGTGCAATCGTGTGGTAGTTTGAGCATTCTTGGCCTTGCCTTTCTTTGGGATTGGAATGAAAACTGATCTTTTCCAGTCCTGTGGCCACTGCTGAGTTTTCCAAATTTGCTGGCATATTGAGTGCATCACTTTGACAGCATCATCTTTCAGGATTTGAAATAGCTCAACTGGAATTCCATCACCTCCACTAGCTTTGTTCATAGTGATGCTTTCTAAGGCCCACTTGACTTCACATTCCAGGAATCTGGCTCTAGATGAGTGATCACACCATCGTGATTATCCAGGTCATGAAGATCTTTTTGTACAGTTCTTCCATGTATTCTTTTTTTTTTTAATTTTAATTTATTTATCTTTTTAATTACAATACTGTATTTGTTTTGCCATACATTGACACGAATCAGCCATAGGTGAACACAATCGCCCAATGCCGAAGCCCCCCTCCCACCTCCCACCCCACATCCTCTACCTGAATCATCCTGTGCATCAGCCCCATGCATCCTGCATCCTACACCAAACATAGATTAGCGCTTCGTTTCTTACAGGAATCTTCCATGTATTCTTGCCACCTGTTCTTAATATCTTCTGCTTCTGTTAGGTCCAGACCATTTCTGTCCTTTATCGAGCCCATCTTTGCATGAAATGTTCCCTTGGTATCTCTAATCTTCTTGAAGAGATTTCTAGTCTTTCCCATTCTGTTGTTTTCCTCTATTTCTTTGCCGTGATAGCTGAAGAAGGCTTTTTTTTATCTCTTCTTGCTATTCTTTGGAACTCTGCATTCAGATGCTTATATCTTTCCTTTTCTCCTTTGCTTTTCACCTCTCTTCTTTTCACAGCTATCTGTAAGGCCTCCCCAGACAGCCAGTTTGCTTTTTTCCATTTCTTTTCCATGGGGGTAGTCTTGATACCTGTCTCCTGTACAATGTCACGAACCTCATTCCATAGTTCATCAGGCACTCTATCTATCAGATCTAGGCCCTTAAATCTATTTCTCACTTCCACTGTATAATCTTAAGGGATTTGATTTAGGTCATACCTTAATGGATTGGAATGGATGAATTTAACTCAGATGACTATTATACCCACTACTGCAGGCAGGAATCCCTCAGAAGAAATGGAGTAGCCATCATGTTCAACAAAAGAGTCCGAAATGCAGTACTTGGATGCAATCTCAAAAACGACAGAATAATCTAAGTTCATCTCCAAGGCAAACCATTCAATATCACAGTTATCCAAGTCTATACCCCAACCAGTAATGCTGAAGAAGCTGAAGTTGAACAGTTTTATGAAGACCTATAAGACCTTTTAGAACTAACACCCAAAAAGATGTCCTTTTCATTATAGGGGACTAGAATGCTAAAGTAGGAAGTCAAGAAACACCTGGAGTAACAGGCAAATTTGGCCTTGGAATGAAGATGAAGCAGGGCAAAGACTAATAGAGTTTTGCCAAGAAAATGCACTGGTCATAGCAAACACCTTCTTCCAACAACACAAGAGAAGACTTTACACACGAACATCACCAGATGGTCAACACAGAAACCAGATTGATTATATTCTGTTATCTTAAAATGTAAATTATGGGAGTAGGTCTGGTGAGGTCTTTACAATCTCCAGACATTCTTTGGATTCATTGGAGAGTATATAACCCCATTGCTAACACTAGCAAGGAGGTACTCTTTCTGCCCCCTTCTGATCTGTGTCAGAAGCTTTCTCTATCTCCTTTATACTTTAATACAACTTTATTAACAAAAGCTCTGAGCAATCAAGCCTCGTCTCTGGCTCCAGATTGAATTCTTCTCCTCTGGAGGCCAAGAATCCCGGTGTCTTTACATGGTTCAACAACAACCTTTCAAAAGTGTCCAAGAAAACTTGCATTGGAGTGTAGGAAAAAAAAAGCACTGGGCTGGGGCAAAGACCTTAGTTCTGGTCACAGTCTAGCACTGTGGCTTTGGCTATGTCACTTGACCCCTCTGGGCACAGTTCCTCTCTCTGCAAATCACAGGGCTTGCCTGGTGTGGGGTGGGTGATGCCAGGATTCCCTCCCCTCTGGTCTCTGGCACTGAGAGACTCTGTGGCTCTGGAGGATGGAGGTACATGAGCTCTTCCTTTGTGCTGACCGTTCTTACACCCCTGTTCCATCCTGCTCTGTCTTACTTCTTGAGGCAGGGGTGGGATATCTTTCTAATCAAGTGAGTGCATCAGAAGGGAGAGGAAGCTCCTGCTGGAAGGTCCCTGAGGTGTTGCTGGCCACCAGCAGGGTACAGCTGCAGCTGAAGAGGGCTTTTCTCAACAGTCTTGTGCCACCAAATCCCATCTGCCCAGCACCTCTACGGGGACCAGAAGACCAGGGGGAGCAGGAAGACAAAGTTACTGCTGGGGACCACTGATCTGGAGGGCCCCACATGCAAGAGTTCACAGAGCACCTTCCCATCATCCTCCTGTAATCTCACTGCTCCAGTCCTAGCAGGTATTGTTCCCATTTTGCAGATAATCAAACCCCAAGACAAAGTCACTCAAGATAACCAGGTGGAGCTGGGATTCCCACCAGACTCTGCAGACTCTGAGGCCAGAGCTCTCAGTGCTGTGGGCTTTCCCCAGCTGCTTCTCCGTACATCAGCACATGCAATTAGATGCACGATTGGGTGGTATGGACTGGAAGTGCTGGAGGAACTGAGAGAGTTAATTTGAAAAGGCAAAGGGCATTAAGGAGACAGCTTGGGTGGATATTTTGTAGAAATTCTAGAGAAGAAAGAGAAAGGAACCAGGTATATTTATAGAGTAATAATGTGCAGAAGGGGGAAAATGTGCTGCCTCTGGCAATTCTCATCAAGTTAATGGATGTTGCCAATTACTGTGGTAACATTTTTAATTGTATCTTAGCTCTGAAGAGAATAAAAACAGAATTTCCTGATCTTTGCCTCAGGACTGTTAGGGCACACATTCTGGTACATTATGGTAGCATGGACATGCTTGCTCAGTCTACAAAGACAGCCCACTTCATGGGAAAGCCTTACTAAAGGCTGTGCCAGACCTAACCGGGGCTGAAAGGAATAGTTAGAGAAAAGGGTCTCTGCTTTTTACACATGGGTTTATGTGTATAAATGGGTCTGGAATACAACAGGAAATTATGTGAGGAAATTGGCTGTAATCACATGGGACCCTCATGAAGAAGACGGTAACCACAGCATCACTGATGCTCATGTACTGATAGCTAGTATGTGTGCGCTATGTTATGGTCCCTGTGATACGAGGCAGTGTGTGTGATACTATTCAAGACTCATAAGAATTGGTGTGGTTGTTTGAATAATGCCTGCTTCTCCTCGAAAATGTAAGTTTCCTAAAGGGAGGGGACTTTGCCTGCTTTGTCCACCATGGTGAATCCACTTCCTAGCATAAAGCTGGTACTTAATCATGAGGTTCAACCAATGATCAAAACTTCTAACTTTTGTCTGCATTTCATTAGCCAGGAACTACAGGCTCAGAGGAGCTAGGTTGGTGGATTGTCTAAGTCATCACAGCTAATAAATGGCAGCTCTCAGATTTAAACCCAGGTCCACTGGACTTGGCCCTGGAGGACATTTTATGATGCACCACAGAGCCTGCCTTTCTTCAACGGAAAAAGGAGGAGGGAGGTGAGAAAATGACCAACACATGTTTATCAGCTACAATGTTCCAGGCACCTCATTTCTTTACATCATTACATCATTTAATTCTAAGAAGAAATCTATGAAGCATGTATTGCCCAAAACCGAAAATGCATAAATATATAAAGAAAGCCAAAAGGTATACAAAAAGATGTTCAACATCAATAATCATCAAGGAAACACAAAGCAAAATCACAATGAGACATTACTTCACACTTGTTAGAATGGCTATTTTCAACAAGACAAGAAATAACAAGTGTTGGCAAGGATGTTTAGAACAGGAAAATTTTATTGCACTGCTGCTGGGAATTAAATTGCCAGCACTATGGAAAACAGTATGGAGGTTCCTCAAAAACTTAAAAACAGAGCTGCTGCATGATTTTTTAAAAATGCATAAATAGAGATCCTGAGAATTTAAGTGGCTTACCCAAGATTCGTCAGGTGGAAAAGGAGATGAGAGAAGATTCAAATGATCCCATAAGTTAACCTCAACAGAGCTTCCTTTTACTGCATGTGTCCCAAAGAGTGACACAGTGACACAGATCAAACTAGTCTGAGAAACACAAGGCATGGACGGGTGGGAAATAAAAGTGCACAGTCTCCTGTTCCTTCAAACAACTCTTTCAGGGACAACTTGGGGACAAACTGTGGCACAGGCAATTCTTTGATGATACCTCGCACCTCCATCCCCGATCCCCAGTTCCCTTTCTGTCTTTCTCTGATTTCTATATTCAGGGGTCTCATGATTCTCATCTTGCATGTATGCTAGGACTCAAGACAGTCATCTATCTAAATAGGCCTGCCCTTCCTGAATAATACCCTGGGATCTAAAATCAACCACCAGCAGCTCATGGCAATGTCCAGACCCTCAGCCAACAGCAGCCCCAAAAAAGTAACTGAAAGAATGAAAAGATCTCCTTCAGTAACAAGTGAGGAGATCTAGGGAGGGGCAGCAGAGCCAATGAATGCTAACCAGCTGCACTTAAGATGCAAGGATCAGTCACTGAACACCTTTGCCCAGCAGCCTCATTCTCTAAGCAGAGGGTATATGAGTGAATTACCCCCTTTCCTAGGCCTGGAAGGGAACACAGCCTACGTACTAACAGATTTTCAAACACTGTAAGATCTCTGCACATGAGACCTGCCCAGGAGCTCATGCCACACGCCCAGGTTTCCCAGTTTAGGACGCTAAACCTGGCTGATCTGAGTATCAGCCATTTCAACTCGAAGTCAGCACCAGCCCTTCCTGCCTCTTCCTTTTCCACATTTCTATCTTGTTCAGTACATTTCACTAAGAAGCAGGAACAAGAGGGGGCTTTACAGTCCAAGATCTCTCTGATTCTAGCGTCCCCACCAAGTTACGTGACCTTGACACTCATCTGACCTGTCTGAGCCTCAGAATCCTGTTAAGAGAAAAATAACATACTTATTTCTAAGTGTTGTTGTGAGGATCAAAGTCTGTGATAGTAAGGCTTTAATCGTAAGACATTCCTAGGCTTAGGAATACTCAACAACTCGTGTCAGGTCTTCCCAGTGTATTGTCAGTCTTTGACTCCGACTCCTGTTCCAAGCCCCCACACTCCCTTTTACCTGCATAGACACTGCTGGAGGCACATCTCCTGGCTAAGAGAAGAAACAGGTAAAATCACCAGCTTCTATCTAGGAGTTAGAACTATTTCATCTACCTCCCAAACCCCAGCACATTGTAGAGTCAACACATGAAAACTCCCAAGCCCTAGAAACTGAGACGAGGTGAGGACTCAGAGCCCTGGCACAGGACAGCGTACTCCTCTGAGATATTGCTCACACCTGCATCTGCCGGCCTGGAAAAGGGCTGCCTGGGGGAAGAGCAAGAAGTCAGACCCTCTGGGACAATTACAATTAAACTGAACCAGATGCTCTGAATTCCTCTCCTGGGAGCCATTCTGCTTGGTCCAGGGCTGGAGCAACATCAGTTAATGGGCCCTTTTTCATCTTTAATTTCTCTGATTCAGAAAGTTTACAAGATCAATTGCTAAGAGGGCTAATGTGAGGAGATGAGGCAGCAAGTTCCTCTGGGCCCAGAGTCAGCTAATTCCTTAGCTTCTAACTAGAGTCCACAGGGATTCACTTATATAAAGCCTGAGAACTTGCCTGGCTCAATAGCCCCTCCCACCCACAAAGCCCCTCTAGATAAAGAATTTGAATTGTAATCCAGCAAAAATTGGGGGCTTCCCTGGTACCTCAGCTGGTAAAGAATCTGCCTGCAATGCAGGAGACCCCAGTTCAACTCCTGGCTTGGGAAGATCCCCTGGAGGAGGGATAGGCTACTCACTCCAGTATTCTTGGTCTTCCCTGGTGGCTCAGACAGTAAAGAATCCACCTGCAATGTGGGAGACCTAGGTTTGATCCCTGGGTTGGGAAGATCCCCTGGAGGAGGGCATGGCAGCCCCCTCCACTATTCTTGCATGAAGAATTCCCATGGATAGAGGAACCTGGTAGGTATAGTCCATGGGGTCACAAAGAGTCTGACATGACTGACTAAGCACCAAAAACAGCTTATCAGCCTCAAGCCAGCCAACATTTCCCAGGAATCTCAGGAAGATCTTGCTGAATATATTTCTGCTCTGGCCCAGAGTAGGGCTCCTGAGCATGGAGCCTGCCCTGCTCAGTCTTCACACCCTAGCATCCCAGGGACCCTGATTCTTCAGACTAACAGAGACAATATAACATCATGACCACATCAATGGGAATTTAGACTACGCGAGTCTAAACCCCATTTCTACCTCTTTCTAAGCCTTGGTTTCCTCATCTGTAGATGGGAGTAACAGTATAGGTTTGTGGGCATATAGCTAAATGATGCCAGTAATGTGCTTAGCGTGGCACCTGCACTTGCTAAATGCTAACTATCACTCACTGTCCCTTCTGCCTGGGGCACCTGGTGCCAGCACATTGTGGTCATGCAAGGATGAATTCAAAATGGGCCAACACTGTGAATCATTTGTGTTTCATGGGGAAAATAGGATTATACTCAGACTTCATTTTAGCCTGTGTTCTAGTAATAGCCACTACATCCCTGAGAGATGTGACAGCCTTTTCATTTCACTATTTTCCTTATCTCCTTTATTGTCATAGTAAGTTAATCCCTCCTTTCCTCCATTCCCTCCCCACAGGTAGCCACATACAGGAACAATGCTGGCTGATGACAAGTTTACCAAATGATTCTTGGAAACAGCATGGAAGAAGGGAAAAGGAAAAAAAAGTGCCTCCCAACCAGGGGACAGACTTTCTCTGAATGGAAAAACAAACCAGAAGGGGCCTCGCTCCTACCAACTGTTCTGGAGGACACATTCTCCAGGATCCTTCATTTCCCTAACAGGACACTTGTCTCACTTCCCCCAACATGTCTGCATATTTTCCTTAATGATGGCAGAATTAAATGGAACCTTTTCTGTATAGCCAGCTCTGGGGGATTCTAGAAAGCCCAGGAAAGGAGTTTCAATTTGTGCACTTGCTGAGAATGAATTCTGCCTCATATAACTCCTGACAAATTGCCATTTTTAAAGGGGTTTGTTAATTTCCAATGAGCAAATGGCACATCAGATATCTTGTTTATTCAACAGATGCTCCTGAGCTAAACAAATGGTTCTTATTTAACAAATATGGAAACATCTTGTCAGCTTTGCTGAGATCATCCTGTGTAACCATCAAGGAAGGGTCCTGTAGTTTGTGGAGAAAATACGGGCTGCCTCCCTCCCATGCAGCATTCTCCAAAGGGCTAGGGATGGAGGTTCCATTGAAAGACATGAGGTGAAGCTTCTCGATCACAGGCTGGGAAGTGGCCCTTAGACAAAGGTCCTGGGATTTCTTCCCTCCTGTGAAGATGTCAGGTATTTCTGATTCAGCTCTATTTCATCCAGAAATCTCCTTCCTGTTGAATCTGAAAATAGCCTTGAAGGAAATAACCATCTGACACAGAGAGGTGGTATAGGAATTGTGGTTAATATCTCAGCTCTGGAGTAAAGCCTAGGTTGGATTCTGATGCTGCCACTTGGGAACTGTGTGAACTTGGGCTGCTTACTTAACCTCTCAAGCTTAGTTTTCTCTTCTGAGAAAGAGGTCTAATAATGACATGAAAGGCAAAGATGCTAGTGATAGTAATAAATGTTCATGCTATTCATCCTAGTTTGTTTGTTTGTTTAATGGAACTGAACCCAAGAATGACTCTAAGGGGCAGAGAAAGGTTGGGGAGGTCCCTGTTCCATGTCCTCCATTGTCTGGGAGCAGTAAACATGGCATCTTTGATACTGTGACGGCTTGATGACTCTGGTCAGAAATGAAATCTAAACAGAGAATGAAGTCCTTCCGAGTCTCAAAACTCTAGCTGATATCATAATTAATTTCAGCCAATGAGCTAAGGATCTGGCTAGACTAAGAGGTAGGCTATGATGAGGAGGGTGGGGAAAGAAGGAAAGGAAAGACGCCAGCTTGTCAGGAGCACACAAGGACATGTAGAGAGAGATGAGGGCTGACCTCTGTCAAGTCCAAATGTGCAAGGATAAATCCCATCTGCTGATGAGCACAGCACAGTACATAGTACTAATTATAAGAGGGATGTATTTTCAAAGCCTCCCTGCTGGGAAATATCATGGAAAATTACCCTGAGACTGCATCTAACATGCTGAAAATTAATTTACTCCACACTTGAGATGCTTTGGAGAGATGCAAAGTGAGGCTGATCCCAGATGAGCATAGTATTACCATGTACTGTCTGAAGGAGCTGCAGACATTAACTGACCTGAACCTGTAAAAGGACTGCAGAAGATACCCAGCCCCAACCAGGCATGGTTAATTACCTGACACATCTTCACAGTAACTCTATAAGGTAGAGAGCAGCATGATTATCATCGTTAGGTTGATGAAGAAACTTAGGCTTAGAAAAATGGCCCCAAACATTAGAACTTCTAATGGAGAAGCCAAGATGTCTATCTCAAGAAACATGTCCATCTTAGGAAACATGCCCTTAACATCTCTGAAAATGAAATGGGAAAGGGTTCAGGTGGTTTCAAAAGTTAGGTAACTTCTGAGCAGAATTTTAGGAGATATTAAGTAGTTTGTCTGGAACTGCAATGTTCCTCTTCCACTATCCCGGCAAAGGGAGGGCATGACTGAAGATCTGGAGCTAAATGATCGCCTGGTATGAGATGAGTAATAGGTGTAGAATGTAAGTCAGTAGGTGAATGTGAGTTTGGAAAGATGTTTCGGGTATTTGGTGTGAGAAGGCAGTCCACACCATGTTAAAGGGTTTGGAATTTAATCTCTAGGCTAGCCAAGACATGGAAACCACTCAAATGTCCATTGACAATGAATGGGTAAAGAAGAAATGATACATATACACAATGGAATATTACTCAGCCATAAAAAGAATTAAACCATGCCATTTGCAGCAACATAGATGGAACTGGAGATTATCATACTAAATGAAGTAAGCCAAAGACAAATATCACATGATATCATTTATACTTGGAATTAAAAAAAAAATTGATAGAAATGAACTCATACACAAAACAGAAATAGATCCACACACAGAGAAAACAAACTTACGGTTACCAGAGATGAAAGTGGGGGTGAAGTTAGAAGCGAAGTGAAATGAAGTCGCTCAGTCATGTCTGACTCTTTGCGACCCCGTGGACTGTAGCCCACCAGGCTCCTCCGTCCATGGGATTCTCCAGGCAAGAATACTGGAGTGGTTTGCCATTTCCTTCTCCAGGGATCTTCCCGACCCAAGGATACAACCCAGGTCACCCGCATTGCAGGCAGACACTTTAACCTCTGAGCCACCAGGGAAGTTAGAAGCTTGGGATTAACATATACGTGTGTGTGTGCTCATTTGTGTCTGACTCTTTGTGACTCCACAGGCTGCAGCTCACCAGGCTCCTCTGTCCACTGAATTTTCCAGGCAGGAATAGGCATCTTGGCTTCTCCAGTTTTTGGTCACCATTTCCCTACTCCAGGGGATCTTCCTGACCCAAGGACTGAACCCTCATCTCTTTCAGCTCCTGCAATGGCAGGCAGATTCTTTAAAACTGTGCTACCTATGATCCTTACTACTCAATATAAAGTAGATAGCCAACAAAGATTTACTGTATAGCACGGAGAACTATATTCATTATTTTTAAATAACCTATAAGGGAAAATAACCTGAAAAACTATATATATATATATATATATATATATATACACATATACACACATATATATAAATACACACACACACTGGAAAAGGTCAGTTTTCATTCCAATCCCAAAGAAAGGCAATAATACCAAAGAATGTTCAAACTACCACACAATTACACAATTGCACTCATCTTACACACTAGCAATGGAGAAGGAAATAGCAATCCACTCTAGTACTCTTGCCTGGAAAATCCCATGAATGGAGGAGCCTGGTGGGCTGTAGTCCATAGGGTCACGAAGAGTTGGACACGACTGAGCAACTTCATTTTCACTTTTCACTTTCATGCATTGAAGAAGGAAGTGGCAACCCACTCCAGGGTTCTTGCCTGGAGAATCCCAGGGACAGAGGAGCCTGGTAGGCTGCTGTTTCTGGGTTCGCACAGAGTCGGACACGACTGAAGTGACTTAGCAGCAGCAGCAGCAGCACACACTAGCAAAGTAATGTTCAGAATTCTCCAAGCTAGGCTTCAACAGTATGTGAACCATGAACTTCCAGATGTTCAAGCTGGATTTAGAAAAGGCAGAGGAACCAGAGATCAAATTGCCAACATCCACAGGACCATAGAGAAAGCAAGAGAATTCCAGAAAAACATTTACTTCTGTTTTATTGACTAAGCCAAAGCCTTTGACTGTGTGGATCACAACAAACTGGAAAATTCATCAAGAGATGGGATTACCAGACCACCTGACCTGTCTACTGAGAAATCTGTATGCAGGTCAAGAGGTAGCAGTTACAGCTGGACATGGAACAACAGACTGGTTCCCAATTGGGAAAGGAGTACGTATGCAGAGTACATCATGTGAAATGTCAGGCTGGATGAAGGACAAACTGGAGTCAAGGTTGCTGGGAGAAATATCAATAACCTCAGATAGGCAGATGACACCACCCTTATGGCAAAAAGTGAAGAAGAACTAAAAAGCTTCCTGATGAAAGTGAAAGAGGAGAGTAAAAAGTTGGCTTAAAGCTCAACATTCAGAAAACCTAGATTATGGCATCCAATCTCATTACTTCATGACAAATAGACTATTTGACAGAGAGAGACTATTTGGGGGATTCAAAATCACTGCAGATGGTGACTGTAGCCATGAAATTAAAAGATGTTTGCTCCTTAGAAGAAAAGTTATGACCAACCTAGACAGCATATTGAAAAGCAGAGACATTATTTTGCCGACAAAGGTCTGTCTAGTCAAAACTATGTTTTCCAGTAGTCATGTATGGATGTGAGAATTGGACTATAAAGAAAGCTGAGCGCTGAAGAATTTGATGCTTTTGAACTGTGGTGTTGGAGAAGACTGTTGAGAGTCCTTTGGACTGCAAGGTGATAAAACCAGTCAATCCTGAAGGAAATCAGTCCTGAGTATTCATTGGAAGGACTGATGCTGAAGGATTGATGCTAAAGCTCCAATACTTTGGCCACTTGTTGCAAAGGACTCATTGGAAAAGACCAATGACCTGGGAAAGATTGAAGGTAGGAGGAAAAGGAGATGACAGAGGGTGAGATGGTTGGCTGGCATGGCCGACTTGATGGACATGAATTTGAGCAAGCTCCAGGAGCTGGTGATGGAAGGGAAGCCTGGTGTGCTGCAGTTCATGGGGTCACAAAGAGTCAGACATGAACTGATGGCACTAGTGGTGGAAAAAAAAAAACCAAAAACCCTGCCTGCCAATCTAGGAAACATACGAGACACGAGTTTGATCCCCGGCTCAGAAGATCCCCTGGAGGAGGGCATGGCAACTCACTCCAGTATTCTTGCCTGGAGAATCCCATGGGTGGAGGAGCCTGGCAGGCTGCAGTCAAGTGGGTTGCAAAGTGTCAGACACAACTGAAGCGACTGACACACACACACACACATGTGTATATATATATATAACTGAGTCACTTCGCTATACACCTGAAGGTAACACATGGTTTAAATCAACTACACTTGAAGAAAAAAATTCTCTAGGCTATTTTTCCTTAATCTTGATTCCCTGGTTATGTTTATCATGTAAGACAGAATCTGGTGAGTACACCTTGATTTTGACACTATCTCAAATAGTCTTTAGTAAAATACTGCCCAACAATGATTCATGTTTATGGCATCTCTTTATGGATTGTCCAAAAAGGCAGATTATTATGGGCAGTAAGACAGAAATGACTGGGGACACATTAGCTGTCACACAATTGATTTTTGTTCATTTAGGAGTGCAAGTATGTAAGAATGACATAATGGTGCTGGTAACCTTGAATTGCCTCAGATTTACCAAAAAAAAAAAACAACCCAAAACTGAAGAAAGTGATAACTCATCAACATCAGTTTTTATTATTGGTCACAAAATTTTTGTGACACACTTCGCATGTAATCATGACTCACCAGGGTATCATTACACTTTTGTTTTAAATTCTTTTACATATCTCTTTTAATTTCAACAGAAGTTTTTCATCAAAAGGACAACATCATTTTGTCTGCAATTCGAAACTTACAAGGCAACATTAAGATTCTTACTGAAGAGGAGCAAAACTGGAAGGCAGAGAGGACAGAAAGGAAGCTGGGCTCAGTGAAAGCTGATGAGGATATATTTTTTTAATGCCCATAGGGATGATATTGACACAGCTGAAAAATATATCTTGCAAGTATCATAAACTGTCATGGGTTCAAGAGGCTGGGGATTACCGAGAGAATGAATGGAGTCCAGGTGATTTGAGATTTCCATGTTGGAAAAGATGGGTGGTGAGATTGCTTACTAAGATTATCCAGGAACTCAAGAGGAATGATTTTAACTAACTTGGGGGAAGGAGGAAGGCAGTATGTTCTGTCATGGAGATTTTTGGCTTTGAGGTCTATGAGGAATATCTCACTAGGGCTATCCCTCAGTGTCTGAACAATATCAGGGGAGAGATGTCTAAGTAGGGCATGGGAAGCACAAAATTCTGGAAAGAGTAAAGTAGGGGAAGGATTTGGTGATCATTACAGGAACTAACAGTCTTAAAGACAGTGGGTATGCTTTTCCGGGGAAATGAATCTTCTTTAAAAGCAAACAATAAAATGGTGAGGACATCTTGGAAAGACTGACATTTGTGGGGTGCCCAAATTAAGAGGAACCAACAAAATACAAAAATGGGATGGTCAGAAAGACAGAAAGAAAAAAAAAAAGAAAAGAAAATCACAGTGACCAAGGAAGGACGAACTCTAGAAGGAAGCTGACACCAGTGAGAATATTGCAGAAGTGAGGAAGAATGAGGAATGAAAAGAAAGCACAGGATTCACCACTGAGAGTTCCCCCAAGGAGCATGGTCCAAGGAGTAGTGGTGCAGAGACCTGACTGGGTGGGTTTAAAGGTGATTTGAAGATGAGGAACCACACTCATTATACATAGTTTCGTAAAATTTGGCAATGGAGAAAAGAAAATGGACAAATAGAAAAGTCACTTGAGTGGAAAAGACAATTCTGTTTCCTTTTTTCCTTAAATGGAGGAGAATTAATGATCTTCTTACTTCAAGGGAATAAGAGTTTGAAGATACTGGACCTAGAGAGTAACTGATGAAGTAAAACTGCTAAAAGGTTGGAAGAGACAGGATTAAAGGTGTAATTGAAATTTAAGTTCACTAAGAAGGTTCTGTTACTCTTCCAACACAGCAGAGAAATACAGAGAAAGAGAAAAGTTTTCAGGGAAAAGGGCAAAGGAAAGTAAGATGCATTTATATGCAGTAGTCTCTAGCTTTTGGTGAAACAGGAGGCTCAATGATTGCTGAAAGTAAGGGACAGGGAAGGATAGGAATGAAGGATAGGAATGAAGGTGAGTGGTAGAGAGTTGGACAAATTCACATCAGGAACAGTAAATTAAAAACACTCTGTGGCAAGAGCAAGAGCTGTTTGGCTAATCAAACAGGAGTGGAAGGAAACAAGTCATGGCTGGTGTTGAGCTATTGTAATTCTCTTTGTTCAAGAATGGAGTGACATGCAGTGGTGCCTACCAAATGAATGACAGACAAGAATGACAAAGCCAGTTAGGTCTCTAGGAGTGATGAGCCGAATGTGAGGCGGCAAATCCATAGCCCCATGCCAGCTCTGCTCCCGGCAAGGGAAAAGCAGCCTTCTGCGACCAATGAGATGAAGCCCCAGGCTGTCCTTAATTTATCCCCAGCTCTTTCAGTCTCTAAACCTAGACCCTTCTATTGTCCATCTCAACTTACTCAAGTCCACTGTTTCCTAGCAAGACCAGAAGTCTAGAATAGATTCCCCCAAAGCCTGAAGCATTGGAGAAGAGAGCCAAGAAACTGAGGTTCACAGGGAAAATTTCAGGGGGCAGCAGGGAGAAGCTGCTTTTTAGTAAGAAACGCAGGTCTTTTGTGCAACACGGTCACAAAATGTCAGCAGTGCCTGGCTCCACTGGAAGAGTCCCTGAATATTAATTTTTAACAACCTTTTCTGAGTATTAGCTTTTATAAAGCACAATGTTTACCCAGGGGACCATCCATAACAGTAGTTAAACAGAGACACTCTAATTCATTGTGTTTCCAGGGTCTTGGGAAATAGAAATCCTTTAAGTACCTTTACTCTGCTTCATGGGAGCTACTTTCCAAAGTTTAAATTGCTTATGTTTCAAACTACTCACCTCCTAAATTCCATTTATAAATCAAAGTAGCTTTTGAGCAGTTAGATGGGAGTGAAATGGATTAAGAAAGAGCAAACATACTGGGTCATTTGAGTTTATTGGATTTTTCACAATTTTTACTTCTAACCTCTTCTGTGAAGATGCTCTGAGTTAGCTCTGAGACCGGAGCTTTGGCTTGGAAATCAAGTACATTGCCGGAGAAGGACATGTTGTGACTGTCTTCTTAAACCTCCAACTCCCACCTTCAGAGATATCATGTCTTCTTTACTCTGGAGTTGGCCTGGCTAATGTCTGAGAGATCTAGCTGAAGGAGAGTTCTTTCTAGAATAACATCTTCTCATTCATAATCATTCAACTCCAGGCTCTAAAACTCACATTGGATATTTTATAACAGTGATCTAGAAGTTTCTACCCTCATCCAATTAAAATCAAAGGCTCTCAGTACCAGAAGGGTCCTCAAAGGTCATCAGGTAGGGTTGGTTTCCAAACCACTTGTGAATGAATATATTTTCCTGAACTATTACCAAATGATATTTTTATAAATGCAATAAAAATTTTTTTTAAAAATCACAGAACATCAAACTGCTATATGTCTCTGAAGATTCACAATGAACGTGCTTATTTTTACTTGTCTGATCACAAATCAGTAGCAGTTTGTGGACTACTGCTGGTAGGTACCTGGACTATCCTTTGAGTAGCAGAAATGCTGGTAAAAACTTCCTCGTGTACATAAGAAAGCTGAAATGTAAGAGGAAGAGGCAATTAACCACAAACAGAATGTCATTGCTGGAGAGCTAGGTTAGGACTGATGCTAGCCAGAACTACTGCATCTCTCCTATTCACTCATGCAGAGATCAAGAAAGATGGACCTCTACACGAAGAGTCCTCATTACCTGCACCCTACATAGTTTGATTTTAAATATATTTGTTTATCTGACAAGTTCGGGCTCCTTGTTATATGTACACGATTAAGGTGGGCTTTTCAGACTCCCAGACTAGCTTAGGTCTCTCGGTTTTACCCTCACATTACAACCTTTGCTTTTACTTTTACAACTGCTTTTACTAGAGTAAGCAATTACATCTTTATCTGATTATTTCATTACCATCTGTTTTCTCTGTTAGGCTCTGAAGACTAAGAGGGTAAAGACCATGTCTGTTTTGCCTACCATCATAGCCTGGTGCCTAGCATAGTGCTTGACCCGGAGCAGCTAATGAACACGTCTGTTGAAAGAATTCACTGGAGTAGTGAAGCATGCTAGGGTAGCACTCTGGGGCCACCTGCAGGCACCACGGGAGCTAGCAGGATGCCCAGAACTGCCACCAAAGGGGCGCTAGGACTGCTCAGAGCTGAGCCTAGCCAAGTCTTCTCCAGGGCAGCTTAGCTCTTCATGCCTAGCAACTTCTCCAGGCTTATTTCAAGGAGCATTTTATCAATTCATTTCTTCCTTCTCTCCTCCTCGTAATTATTTCTTTAATTATTTCAGTGTGAGGCAATGTATACAGGGATAAACTATCTGGCAAGACCTCTGCTGAGCAAGCTTACAATATAGATGGGGAGAGAGAGAAGTGCAAACGATCAGCTGATGAGAATGATAAACGTTAAAACAACATGAGTTCTAGGAATTTCAACTCCTCTGCGTAGGTTCTGAGCCCTTCACAGTCAGATGGCATACTACTTGACCAAGGGGTATTCAGCGTGCATCAGAAAGTGCAAAGCTTTCTGAAAGTGCAAAGCTCCAAACATCACCCTATTTCTGTCTCCAACTCTCAGCTCCTGCTGGGGCTCTGGCTGAAACACTCTCCCTCGTTTGGCTTTGCTAGATCTCACCTCACCAGATGTAACTCAAGTACCACGCCTGTGAGACCTACCCCACCCTTTAGTTTCCTGAGGCACAGATTATCCAGGATCACCCAGGTGAACACTGAAGTATTCAACACCTGATGATCAGGCCTCTCAGTTGATTATAAGCTCTTTGAAGGAAGGGATTGTGGCTGGTATATAGTTACTGTCCCCAGAGTTCTTCAAATCTGAAATCGTGAATGTTTCAGTAGAACTAGCTAGAAAGGCCAAAATGACTTAGTTTTAGGTTGACTTAGTTTTAGGTCACTGTACTGAGTCTACCATCACCTAGCACATGTACAAGCAAATTTAGGGCAAAATGCAAGTCAGTGTTATTGGAAGGCAACACAATCTATCTCAGAAGTAGCTGTGCTTGAGGTAATGACAAGGGAGTTTTTCAAGACTCGGTTTGTCAATTATAAAATGGGGACAGTTAGTCCAACTGGGAATAATGAGAACAATATATAATTAAGAGCAACCACGGTATGAGATAACAGGGTCACTGCACCACTGTCTATACCATGATTCTTGGTGAGTCTCTACCTCTCTGGGCCTCAGTTTCCTTATCTGTAAGCTAAGTCTGCCTTCTCAAGACTCTCTGCTTTAACTGTCCAGGTGTATCTTGGAAACCAGTATGTCTCACCTGGGTTCCCAAGGTCGATGACTGCTGATCTCTTCTGAGCAACCAGAAGGAAAGGTTTTTATTCATTACATACCCCCATCAATCATCTGGAGTCCAAAGAATGTTTAATATGGAATCACTTAATTTAATAGTCATTTTGACATAAGAAATTGTTTTCTTAAAGCAAGCACTGGCTGTAAAATCTCAAGTGATATTTTATGGCTGCTGTATAATAAAATCATTCAGAAATTAGTGATTAATGACATACAACAGTAAGTTTCTCCGTGGCCACCTCCCCCGACAGCTGCTTCTCTCTGGTCTTACCCACTTGCCAGTCCAGCAATCACACCAGCAGTGACAAGCCTCTTTCTATAACCAGGGTGGATTTCTGAGCCTAAAAGTCTGCATCTCCATCAAAAACTGTCCAAAGAAGCTTGGAGCCATAGTGGGGCTGAATGAAAGCATTTATTAATCAATAGACACATTCCATGGCATGGGGAAAAGTTAGAAAACGGAACTCCCTCAGACAACCACGGTTAACGTTCCAAACAAAAGAACAAAGTGTTGACTCCCTAGGTTTCGTTCTTCAGGGGCAGGGCTTTTGTGGGAAAGGCACATAGACTCTGTGAGCTGACCATCTCCGGCCGTCTCCTGCTGCCACACAGCCCTCTTAGCCCTGACCCTCCCACTCCACAAACACCAAACACCCTCTCATTGAGCAAGGTCCCAGCTATGGCATCCATCTTTGGCCTATCCTCTCACAAGTACCAAAAATTAAACTTGACAGTGTGGGATTTTAACCCAGAAAGATCATCCCCCCACCCTTTCCTAGTTCATAACACTCATCCATACAGTCTACTGGTACTAGTCTCATCTTACAAAGGAAGAAACTGAGGCCCTGGGTGTTCAAGAACACACGGCTAATATATAGTACAATCATGATTCCAACCTGGGCGTCTGCAGTCAGTGGATCCACCCTGGTCCACTGCATTGCTCTGCCTGCATCCCTGTTCACAGAAAAATTGCAGTAATAGGTGCCATGGATGAAGCACATTACTTGGCCTAGCATAAAGTGAAAGGGAGTGAAGTCACTCAGTCATGTCTGACTCTTTGTGACCCCGTGGACTGTAGCCCACCAGGCTCCTCCGTTCATGGGATTCTCCAGGCAAGAGTACTGGAGTGCGTTGCCATTTCCTTCTCCAGGGGATCTTATAAGCCCTCAATAAATGATAATTTCTGATTATCATTGTTATTTATTTCACAATGCTGTTTATGACTGCCTTGTTATTTACTGCTATTATCAAAACTCACTTCCCTTTAGGAACAAGGACAGGACTTGGCGTAACCTCTGCGCCCTGCTGTCGTGGATACAGTGGTGTGCTATCTAGACCCCACTCTCTTCAGGCATTCACTCCCCAGTGTTAGAAGTGTGAATGGCTGGGGACTCCCAGCTGAGCTGCCCTCTGGAGTATTCACAGCTGATGACAACCCTTCACCAAGGTCACACTTTTTCCCCAGTGGTAGCCCACATCAATGGCGGTCAGTGCGGAGGTAGGAAGGCTCCATTCTTTGGCTCAAGGCTGGACATCTCTGAAGGACCATCCCAGCTCAACAGCTCTCATGGGACCAGCAACTGCACCTGCATCACAGGACACTTCCCTGACGACACTGCTCCCCTCACCCCAAAGGGGTGCTATTCCTGAGCTCCAGGAAACCTCCTGCCACCAGTTCCTGACTCAAAGTCTAGCTGTCAAGGGAGCACTGCCTATAGCATCCACCTCCCCCAAAACTACACAAAACGCAAATACAAAAACAACAGACAATATTGCTTCAGTGCCTTTTTACACTAGGGAAATTACACCCAAGTCCAGAGTATAGTTTTCCATGAAGTGTGCAACTATCATGCTGAATTTAAATACTCATTAAAAATGTATCTGTAAAGTCTGAATCTGTGGTCATTATAACTTGTTGATTTATTTCCAAGTAGAACTTGAGTTTTTAGATATTATAAAGACAGGAAATAACATTCTAGAATGGGAGAAGGAGTTAGACTAATTTTCTATTCTTCAAGATGTTCTTTTTCTTTTTTCATTGCAAAGCACATCTTCCAGAATTTCCTGAAGTTCCATCTCCTCTTTCCAGTATTTGCTACTCCCAGTAATGGCCTTTGAATAGGCCACCTGGTCCCCAGTATTCCCTTTTATGATTTGCCCTTCATCCCACTGCAAGGATGACCTTCCTAAAGGCTGAATCTGAGTATGCCCATCACTGAGCAGAGCCCTTCAATTGTATTAACTGCAACCTGGCATTTAAAATCTCTAAGTTATCACTTTAATCTTCTTTCCCAGCCTTATTGGCATCTCTTCTATGAGCATAAAACTTGAACCTCCTGATAGACTGAACTATTAACAATTTTCTAAACACACCCTATGCTCTCCTACTTTCAGACTCTCCTCCTGATCCTTTCTCTGCCTGAAATGCCACCACTATGTTACACTGCTGCTGCTGCTAAGTCACTTCAGTCATATCTGACTCTGCGACCCCATAGACGGCCTCCCACCAGGCCCCTCTGTCCCTGGGATTCTCCAAGCAGGAACATTGGAGTGGGTTGCCATTTCCTTCTGCAATGCATGAAAGTGAAAAGTGAAAGTGAAGTCGCTCAGTCGTGTCCGACTCTTAGCGACATCATGGACTGCAGCCCACCAGGCTTCTCCATCCATGGGAGTTTCCAGGCAAGAGTACTGGAGCGGGGTGCCATTGCCTTCTCTGTTATGTCATACTAGAAGGCCCATAAGCACAAACATAGGTCTGCCTATGAAGCCAACTGTCAAGGCTCCTCTCAAATGCCACCTCCTCCATGAAGACTTTACTGATGCCACTTTCCCTGGCCATAGTAATCTCAGGTGGCACCTCTGTTGTGCCACCTCACCACTGTCCTTTGTACCAGGCACTTGTCCATTTGTCACAACTTTTCTTTGCTCTACTGTATCAGTAGCTTTTGCTGCATAATAACCCATGCTAAAATGCAACAGCTTACAACAGCAATGATATATTTTGCTCATACATCCAGGGGATAACTGGGGAATTTGTTTAGACTGGGCTGCATAGAAGGCTCTGCTTCAAACTAGTGACTGGGGCGGAGCTGGGCTCTGCACAGAGGTACAGGTGTAGGCGTGCCTCTTGTTGTTCATTATGGAACCTGGAATGAGGATCATAGCTACCAGGGGATGGCAGAGGCAAAAGACACACGCCCCAAGCAGGAAGGCACTTTAAAGCTTCTGCTGTGTTACATCTGTTAAATCGTGTCAACGCACGTCAAATAGATGAGCCACAGCCAGGCTGAGAAAGTACCTGCTGCGTACAGTCAAAAGGCATCATAAAGTTAAATGGCAGTGAGTTTAGAAGTAAATTCTATTACTTAAGAGACAATTAAGCATTGAAACAATAACCCACATCTACTGTCCTTTGTATGAATACACGATGCACAGAGTTAGGGGAGTCCAAACAGTCTCTTGAATAGAAGTCCTTAGGAAGTACAATGGATGTAGATAAAATCTATAATCTCATTTATGCCACAGTGTTAATAAAATCTACAGGCATCATTTTAATAACGACTAACATCTATACAGCACTTTACAGTTACAAAGCATCTTAATAATGCCTTACAGCTTTCAAGCACACTTAAATGTATTATCTCATTTAGCAGGGAGGGTTTGCATTTTTAAAAGATGCCTGGAGGTGGCAATGTCTTCACTGGTTGGAACTACTCTTTCACTGCGGATGTCAAGTACTGAGGAGAAAGGAAAGAGGGTCTGGTAAGGGAACTTTGGTAACCCCAGTCTGCAGCACCCAAAGCACAACACCTGGCACCCCACTACCACACCTCTCTGTTTTCAAAACCACTTCCTAACTCACTCCTCTGGTTTCTAAACCTAATATACAAAGGAACTGCTGGGAAAGAGTGCTGAAACAGAGGTACCTGAGGCCAAGGTCTATTGATTTCAACTGGGGGTTTCAGGGTGGGGACCAAGAATCTATGCTTTAATGAGCAGCTTAGGTCAATGTACTTCAGGTTCTCCCTTGACTGCCATCTGAGAAGCAAAATTATCTCTGTCAGAGGACTGACAGGATCTCCTTTCCTGCCACAACTTAATGTTGGAGATCAACACTCAGGCTGCAAGAGGATCATCGATGTCTAGGAAGAAAGCATTGAGCCAAACCTTCAAGACCTTCAGCTCTTTGAATTTTACAGATGAATATGTAGAAAGTGACAGGAATCTCATGAGCACCCCAGGCTTGGCCACTACCCAGTGGCAGAAATAGAATTATACTCAGAAGCCCTGACTCCTTCTCAGGCTCTTTCTACTGCACCTCACAGGTCAGAGATTTGCTCTTCCTAACGTACTGAGTTTCTCTCAGCTCTGGAAAATATTGTAAAGTGAAAAAAAAAAAAAGAAATGAAACTAAAAATAAAAGAATAAAACAGAAAAGAAATTACAAAGGAGACATGACATCACTCCCCTTATTATGTCACGTATGTTTCAAATCTCTTCTTCCATGAAAGGAGGAAATAGTCACAAAACCCAACTCCATTTGGTCTGTTCTGCTCTCACTTCTTTTAGCAACATGTGTTAAACAAGGGGCGGTGATGCTAAGAAAGGTTAGGACTCAGGATCCTGCACCTCTCATTCCCAGCATCGTTTGGACAAGTGCATGACCACCCATTTTAAATCCCCCAGTGCTTCTGGCCCAGCTCCTTGGCAATTATTGCACACTTTGGTGCTTTTTATAGATCAGACTCACTCCAGGGTCTGACCTTTGCAACGCTTCAGTCTCCCCACATCCATATGAAATGCTGAGTGGGCAGAGCAAGGATCCCCCTGGGGCTCTCTCTCTCTGCCTCCACTGTGCACGGTTCTGCCCAAATTACTTGACAGCTTGTCTTCGACACCGTGAAGGGAAAAGGTTGGAATGTCTGAACATGACACGGCTGGCCAGTGGGGGAGAAGAAAAGGGGCAGGGCACACCCTTAATCCATCATCCAGACCGTCTTTCCAAAGAGCAGATTCAAGTAAGAGGCCCGAAGGTGGAGAATGTGTTCTGATTGGGAGAAACTGAATGACAGTTCTGTCCCTCATTGTATTTGTAAACAAAGGGCATCAAGGTGGTAGCATACTTAGTTGCTGGATTCAGAAATACACAAACATGTACATTGAAGGAAAACTGCTGCCTTTGAAAAGCAATTTGTTGACAGCTGAAAAAGCCTAACTGACTAAAGAAATTTCCTGTTTTAAGCATTCCTGGTGGCTCAGAGGGTGAAGCGTCTGCCTGCCATGAGGGAGACGCAGGTTCAACCCCTGGGTTGGGAAGATCCCCAAATGGCCACCCACTCCAGTACTCTTGCCCGGAAAATCCCATGGACGGAGAAGCCTGGTAGGCTACAGTCTATGGGGTTGCAAAGAGCAACTTCACTTTCACTTTGAGAACAAAACAAGCTAGGGTGTAGTCACAACACCTAGGCTCAGTGCCATTTAACACCAAGTAAATGAGGGTATACATTTTTTTTCCAATTCAGTCACTAGTCTTTCACCCTCTCTCACATCTGGCTCTATGAATTATCACTTAACTTGTCAAAATCATTTCCATGTGAATGTGGACTTTTATCGTCTCACCAAAATACATTGAGCCCATTGATAGAGTGGAGGGTCACCAGACAGTATCCACATTAGCACAATAACTTAGGTACTTTGGCAAAATTTTAACCATTCGATAAGTGTCTGCACTACAGAACTGAATACTTCAGGGTGGTGCAGCCAGTAAGGAAGGTAACCTTTAGATTATTATACCCGCACGCAGCTTGTGTAAAATGGAAAGATCAGTCTAGATCAGCGATTTTATAAATATTTTTGCTTCTTTATTGAATGGTCTTCTATCTTCAAAATAAATCTTATGCAAACATTAAGAAGCTGAGTAGGTCTGACCGAGTAAAAATGATGGAGCCAAAGAACTGATCACTAAGCACTCCTAAGGTTTCTTGGTATATTAGGTAGTTCCTGGGGCAATTTGTCACCCTTCTCATTTAACTTATATGCAGAGTACATCATGTGAAATGCCAGGGTGGATGAAGCACAAGCTAGAATCAAGATTGCTGGGAGAAATATTAATAACCTCAGATACGCAGATGATACCATCCTTACGGCAGAAAGCGAAGAACTAAAGAGCCTCTTGATGAAAGTGAAAGAGGAGAGTGGAAAAGTTGGCTTAAAGTTCAACATTCAGAAAACTAAGACTATGGCATCCAATCCCATCACTTCATGGCAAATAGATGGGGAAACAATGGAAACAGTGACAGAGTATTTTGGGGGCCTAAAAATCACTGCAGATGGTGACTGCAGCCATGAAATTAAGACAGTTGCTCCTTGGGAGAAAAGCTATAACAAACCTAGACAGCATATTAAAAAGCAGAGACATTACTTTGCCAACAAAGGTCCACCTATTCAAAGCTATGTTTTTTCCAGTAGTCATGTATGGATGTGAGAGTTGGACTGTGAAGAAGGCTGAGCGCTGAAGAACTGATGCTTTTGAACTGTGGTGTTGGAGAAGACTCTTGAGAGTCCCTCGGACTGCAAGGAGATCCAACCAGTCCATCCTAAAGGAAAACAGTCCTGAATATGCATTGGAAGGACTGATACTGAAGCTGAAACTCCAATACTTTGGCAACCTGATACGAAGAACCAACTCATTTGAAAGACCCTGATGCTGGGAAAGACTGAAGATGGGAGGAGAAGGGGACAACAGAGGATGAGATGGCTGGATGGCATCACTGACATGATGGACATGAGTCTGAGCAGGCTCTGGGAGTTGGTGATGGACAGGGAGGCCTGGCGTGCTGCAGTCCACAGGGTCTCAAAGAGTCGGACATGACTGAGTGACTGAACTGACTGACTGGGGCAATTTATCAGAACATGCTTAGAACTTCCAAGAGTACTAGTGAAGAAATCACTAGACCAGGGTGATTAGTCCTGGTCTAATGATGCTAAAGCTGAAATCCAGTACTTTAGCCACCTCATGAGAAGAGTTGACTCACTGGAAAAGACTCTGATGCTGGGAGGGACTGGGGGCAGGAGGAGAAGGGGACGACAGAGGATGAGATGGCTGGATGGCATCACTGACTCAATCAATGGATGTAAGTCTGAGTGAACTCTGGGAGTTGGTGAGGGACAGGGAGGCCTGGTGTGCTGCGATTCATGGGGTTGCAAAGAGTCGGACACAACTGAGCGACTGAACTGAACTGAATCACCTCTTAGATGTCTGATCACCTTAGAGATAGAATCACCTCTTAGAACTTCCAAGAATACTAGACCAAAACCACTGGATCTTTTAGGGTCCTTTCCCCTCTAACTTTTCCATATTTCATTAGTATAAAAGAGAGTTTATTAATTCAGTATGACACTCTGCCACTATGAATATAATAATTATAAATACTCTACCTATACATAGAAAATTGTTTCAGCTAGGAAAAAGTGAAAAAATACATAAATGGGGAAACGTATTACAACTGTATTTTTGTGAAAAATTACTTTCATGTGTACAAAAATTAGAAGAGGACAAGAATAAAATGTGTGTTAAAGTCATTACATCATCAGTTCAATAAAAATCTATAATGCTGTTGTATTGATTACAGTATACACAGAAATGAATTATTTAAGAATATATACTAGGTTTATATTTTTATTTATTTTATTTTATTTTTACTTTATTCTACGTTACAATACTGTATCGGTTTTGCCATACATTAACATGAATCAGCCATAGGTGTACATGGTCTCCCAATGCCGAAGGCCCCTCCCACCTCCCACCCCATATCATCTCTCTGGATCATCCCGTGCACCAGCCCCAAGCATCCTGTATCCTGTATTGAACATAGACTGGCGCTTCGTTTCTTACATGATAGTATACATGTTTCAATGCCATTCTCCCAAATCATCCCACCTTCTCCCTCTCCCTCAGAGGCCAAAAGTCCGTTCTATACCTCTGTGTCTCTTCTGTTGTCTCACATAGAGGGTCATCATTACTATCTTTCTAAATTCCATATATATGTGTCAGTGTACTGTACTGGCGTTTTTCTTTCTGGCTTACTTCACTCTGTATAATCGGCTCCAGTTTCATCCATCTCATTAGAACTGATTTTTATTTTTAAAAGTCCACAGTTTCATACTTTTTCCACCAGAGAAGGAAACTTGGGATGAAGATATGTTAGAGGAGCTGCATCTGTCTTGAGAAAAATCAGTAGCTTATCTATTGACAGAGAGCTGTGCAGAATGCACTTAAGCATCACAAGGAAAGTGCCAAATGTTAATAAATCTTCATAAAATATGAATATCATGTCATTTCCCTACACAAAAGATGAATTCCCTCCATTAGCCAGAGAGCTATGTCTAAACCACTTACCCAGTGTTTGAAGCCCTTCACAGTCTGAATCTAGTCTATATGTCCAGCTTCATTTCTCACTGTCCCTCAACACAAATCCTATCTCCCTAGCACAGTGACTCCTAATCAGGGGTGAAGATGCCCCTCAGAGAACATTTGGCAATATCAGAATATTAGAGATACTTCTGGTTTTCACAACTAGAGGGATACTGTAAGCATTTACGGAATAAAGACCAAGGATCCAGCGAAACCTCTCACAACCCACAGTACAATTATCCATGCCAAAATGGTAAAAATGCTGTGGTTGAGAAACGCTATTTCAGCAGATATACTAACTGCTCTCCAAATATCCTGCGACTTCAGCTTTGTTCTAATCAGCTTCCCTTTGCAAGAAAACCTTTCTCCCTTTCTTACTTGCCAAGTAAACCCACTCTTCAAGGTTCATTAATCCCATTTCCTCTAAGTAACCTTCACTTGGTATACCAGGCTGACTCAGGCCCTTCAACTTCTGAGCAATCATGACATTTCTTACTCATATTCTATTGGTGCTTCCCGTTTCTAGCCATGTTCCATTCACAATCTGCACGGACATGTCTCAACATTTGCATCACATCTGTTAAAGTACACAGGACAAGATACAATACAATCTTTAGTTTATGGTTTTATGAATTTTATTAACATCAAACTAGAAATATTTTTCTCTAAAAATAGCTTTAACAAGTATAATAATAAGACATATCCTGATAGCTGGAGAAACAGATCAGAAATATGAACACTATTAGGTAATGAATGGGATTTGAACGTAGAAGAAAAATCAGATATGCAGATGCACTCAACCTTGCTCAGTTTCAAAGAGATGCTAAGTATTATCTGCCCCTAAATTAATGAGGATGGTCAATTCTTCCAATTATCTTCTCGTAAGTTGTTTTATTATTAATTTTCTATCTAATATTTATTGAGCACTTACGATGTTCCAAGCTAAAAAGACTGACATTTAGCCAGGAGGCAATGGCAGGGGTATACTGATGTCCCATCAGTCAGAAAGGACACCAGCTACGGCCAAAAATGAAAACTGGATATTGAAAACCATTCAGATCTTGCCAAATGAATTTATAGCTTTGCCACAATTCTAACCAACAATCTAAATAGCTGCTTTATAGTGGTGGGGGGAAGCAGGACATTTTGAAACATGACAAAGTGATTCTAAATTTATTTGGATGGACAGATGAGTAAAATAAGCCCAAGAATATTTGGGAAAAGAAGAAAAGGTTCTATTTTTGTTTTATGTTTTGCAAGAGAGGAGACTTGCCCAGTTAGGCACTATGTGGTGTCACAATCACTAAGCACAGTCTGGTCTGGCTCCGGGCACAGAGGACTGACCAACCCAGGAGGATAAAGGCTGTTGACAAGTGTTACCAACCTCAGTGGTCCCTAACTTCTGATCAGAGTTTCTCCTGCAGGAAACCATCAGAGGAAGTAGTCAGAAATATGGGCACAGAATTAAGCAGGAAGATGTTCAGTAGATTTTAATTACTTAAAAAAAATTAAAATCCTATAAATTCTGAAAATATCTATCCATCTAAATTCTAAAAATATGGATAAAATAATTATAAAATGATTAAATTATAATACAGTCACAAGATGAAATAGACAATTATCAGTATGAGATTTCTGAAGCATAATATAGGAGAATACAGAGTCTTTTAATATAGAGAATCTAATGTAGACTATATATGTATTATATACACTGTTTAATAAAGGAGCACTGCAAATCAGAAAACTCCAGCTAATATTTTCATGATCACAGTTGAGGGTATAATCTAAACATAAAGTAATAGGAGATATAACAGAAAAAATAAACAGATTTGAGCAATTTTTTAAAAGTATGTTTGGATATCATAAGCCAATTAAAATACAAAGAACAAACTGGAGACAACATTGAAACAAAATGAGAGACTATATAAAAACTTATAATAAAGAAGAAGCAAAAACAGATGGTCACATAAAAGAAATACAATGGCTAATAAATATATGAAAACTTGTCTAAGCTCACCAGTCTGATAAGAAATGCAAATTAAAACAAGGGAAATCCATTTTTGCATATTAAATTAGATTACTTTTTTAAATTAAATTTTTATGAGGTGTTGAAATGGCATTTCACTAGTTTGAGTGGAAATTGGTATAAACTTCCCAGAGAACAATTTGGCATGCTAATATTTATATATATTGTTTTGGTAGTCTATCCTTAAAAATCATAATAAACCAACCTTAGAAAGATAATTACTTAAAGGCTTTCAAAATAACATTCCAGTAACTTCCTTAATAGTAAATGTTTAGAAGCAAGAACAATGCAAAATAATAGTAGAGTGATTAAATTACTATATAGCCATCAATTAAAATACAACTCAAGTAATACAAATTTTAAATTATGTTTAGAGAGAGTACAGAATGGTACAGGAAAATGTTCAAGTATGTTTTAATAAGATACAAAATTTCATAAACAGTATGATTTCAATTGTCAAACAAACTTAAGTATATTGAAAATTATACTACATTACAGGGAAAAGTCTATGAAAAAGTACTTGATTCTTTTTTTAAGTGATGTCTTCTGGGCAGTGAAATTACAAGTAATTATTTTCTTTTTATTTTCCTGCATTTTCTTGAATGTCTACAATAAGCTTGTGTTGATGCTACAATCAGAAAATAGTAGTATATTGTGTTTGTATCTTTTAAAAATTGCTTTTGTATTTTCAGTATTGCCTTCCCATCTATTCCTACAAGCCTGAGGCACTTCTGCTCCAGGATTCTTCTTGGGTGAAGTTCTCTGGAAATTTTGCATTTCTTCTCAATGTCTTCCCTGCTTTATCAAGCTGTGAACTGAACTGTGTTCCCCACCCCAAACTCATCCTCACTCACATGAACCTCTAAAGTAAAAGTGAAAGTGTTAGTTGCTCTGTCATGTCCGACTCTTTGTGACCCCGTGGACTATAGCCCGCCAGGCTCCTCTGTCCCTGGGATTTTCCAGGCAAGAAAACTGGAGTGGGTGCCATTCCCTTCTCTAGGGTATCTTCCTGACTCAGGGATCAAACCAGGTCTTCTGCATTGCAGGCAGATCCAAAGGCAATGCTAGGCATTGCTATCTGGAGAGAAGACATTTGGGAGGTAATTAGGGTTAGATGAAGTCATGAGGGTAAAGTCCTCATCACGGCATTAGTGTCCTTATAAAAGGCAAGAGCACGAGAGGACACAGCAAGAAGGTAGAAGGCTATTAGCCAGAGAGAGGGCTCTCTCCAGAAACCATGCTGGCACTCTGATCTCCTCTCAGCCCCCAGAAGTAGGAGAAAATACATGTCTACTGTTGAAGCCACCCAGGTCTATGGCAGTTTGCTATGGTAGCCTCGGGTTAATACACACTCTTAAGCCAACCAGAAACAGAGCAAGCTTAGATTTCCTCAGTGAGGAAAACGGTGATTCCTCCTGCCTGTAACATTGTCTCCAATCTGCATATTAAACAACCTCCAACCCTTCAGCTGGGGTTTCCCTGGTGGCTCAGAGGCTAAAGCGTCTGCCTGCAATGCAGGAGATCTAGGTTCGATCCCTGGGTTGGGAAGATCCCCTGGAGAAGGAAATGGCAACCCACTCCAGTATTCTTGCCTGGAGAATCCCATGGACAGAGGAGCCTGGCGGGCTCCTGTCCACGGAGTCACAAAGAGTTGGACACGACTGAGCAACTTCACTTTCACTTTCAACCCTTCAGTTGGATGCTTTCTCCTTGGGCTGCGCAGCTCAATCTCCTTTTCTTTCTTCTCTCTCTAGACCTCTCCTTGACCCTCCAATTCTCAGATTCCCTAGTCAAGGCCACTAAACACAGCTCATCTATCTATCAGTGGTTCCACTGTCCCCACTTCTTCATAAAGGGAGAAGAAGCTCTAAATGGACAATTTGAGTTTCAGGAAAATTAGAGCAGTCTAAGTGCTTTACTCCACGTGGGTCTCTCCTGGCTTCTCCTCAAAGGACAGTAACCTCTGAAATCTCACCCATTGTGAGAACAATCACATTTCATACCCTCTGAAATTTTATCAGTGAGATCTCCCTGTCTCTGAGCTGAAGAACTATTTCTCGTATTTTCCACATAGTCATGGGGTGGAAGAAGCATTTGGAAGCCATGTGTCTCTAATTCCAGAGAAATCATCCAAGAATCTGGGAAAAAAAGAAATTATGTTTCCTGTTTGTATCTTGGAATTTTTCTTAGACTGGATTAGGTAAGTGGATGCATTGCCTAATTCAGTGTTTGACTTCTCTGCTTGACACACAAATCTTTTCAGAGTTCCCAAGGCAGGGTCAAATATGACACCTTCTCTTCACAGTAAAGACTTCATAAGTCTATAAAGTCTATAACTACCTACATCTCCTTGTTTACCTTCCTTCATAGAACTCATCTGTGCTTAGGATAATTATTACAAGTCCAACAGGTCTTGATTTCACCTGAAGAGGTGAGCTTTCTGTTTTCCTCATTGCACTGGCTGACCACCATGAATAGCTTTGAAGTGCTGCATTTGCTCTCAGCACTAAGATAGCTCTTCCAAGGCCAAGATGCAACCAGACATACAGCATACGGGTGGCCCCATCAGCAAAGTAGAAACCGATTTCTCCTTGTGAGCTAGCTTTCACATCCCCCCTTCTGACCTTGCACGTATTATTCTGAATGTAATGCATTTTTACATTGCTGCACCATTTAAAAAATGTAAGGGAAAGTTGAATTAAATATTATTTGTGGCGTACCCTGGTTTGCAAAGGGCCTCTAAATCTGATTCTATCAGGTCGATGCCTAAATCCCATTATTCGAGATTGCAAATGACTGTGTTTGCAAAATTGTAGAGGCAGCTTCAAAAATTCCGCCCATAATGGTAACTTTGTTTGAAAAGACCTTGATTTTCCAGGAAGCAATCTCAGGCCATTCTGCCTATCCCTTAACTGTCCTTCTGTCGTGGGTAATGTATTAACAGACAAAGGATGACTTGCGCGCGCAGGTGCTCAGGAACTGTAGTTTAGGAGTTTATCCTTGAAGCAAAACAGAACACATTCCAGAACAGGTGAGATCTCAGAGTTTAAATTGAAGTAAAGATGTAAGAGGGCTCACTAGCCACATTATCTCAAGGTAATCATGTCCCATTTTCACCTCCTGCTTCTCTGCTCTATGTCTTCCACTCTCACAGCCACTACTAGGCTGAGACAGGTAAGTCTAGGACTGAGATAAATGGGATTTTTGTAAGTGAGATTAACACTTCTCTGAATGGGAATGTGCACACTGGGCTCACCCTCACACGTACACACACAGGCGTCAAAGAGTATACTCAGAAAGCAAAATTATGCCATCAGAATGTAAAACAGAATAAAATAGAATAGAATGAAACAAGTTCAGACAATCTCACTATAAAACCTAGCAGCTAAAAACAACAAGTGTTTATTGTTTCACAGTTCTATGTGTCAGGAATCTGGGCATGACTCTGCTGAGTGCCTCTGTCTCAGGGTCTCACAGGCTTGATGAGCTGGCCAGAGCTGCAGTCTCCCTGAAGGCCTGACTGGAGAAGGACCCGCCTCCCAGCTCACTCACAAGATTGTTGGCAGGATTCAGTCATTTCTCGCTAGAACCGAGCTGTTGGACTGAGGCCCTCACTTCCTCCTGACTACAACCTCCCTCAGTTCCTTATCATATGGGCCTCTCCACAGGGCAATCACAAGAAGGTCCCTAAGAGAAAAACTTTTGTAGATGAATCTCTGAAGTGTCATCTTTTCATTTGTGCCGCACTTTAGTCACCAGAAGCAAGTCACTAAAAGGAGCTCAAACTCAATGGGAAGGTTCCCAGAAGACAGAGGGCATTGAGGACCATCTGGAAGCTGCCTGCCCCGAGAATGAAGTCAACAATAATTATAAGTAGGCTCATTCTTGCATATGTTTTAGGTGAGAACTACAACAGCACACAATTGACATTTTTAAAGAAAGGTATTAAAGAGACTCAAAATGTATATATTCTGATGTAATTATTCTTCTTTTAGTAGTGATTAAACCAAAGTCATTGGACTCTAACAATCACCAGCTCCCCCTCCTACATTTTCTAAGGGCTGTGCAGTAAATATTGATTTCCTGGAGGAAAGGGTAAGAGTGACAGATGGTGAAATGACCTTTTCCATATAAGAAAAGCTGATGATACCTGGGGAGGAAGGTGTGTGGGGTACAAGGTATTCTCTGGAAGGGGCCGTGCTGCGGACAATGAACCTCTGTGACTGAGAATAGTTTTAGAGCCCATGGAAAGAGAAGGGAAAGATGAGACAATAATTACCATGATGACCAGGATCTTGGACTGTTAGATATGGACAAAGGAAGTTTTAGAAAGACTCGCTGTGTGCTGTGTGATGTGATGCTTCTTTGCAACTCTTTTAAGAAAGCGTTCAATAAAAACTTTATTTCCCTAAAATGCTTCAGTGTTGAATTTTGGTCATTCCATTTGAATGTGACACTCTGTTGAGACTGGGACAAAACACAAGTTTTTATCTGGGCTACCAAGGACACTTGTCCAAGGAAAAAATCCTAGATATTAAGGAAATATGCATAAAATATTAAACTGTTATTTATGACAATGAAAAATATGAAAATTTCCAATGTTCAATAAAAACAGAGTTATAAAGTATGTCTCTTTACATAATGAAGTGTTGCATAGACAATTAAAATGATTGTAAAGATTTTATAATATCATAAAATTGTTATAATAGAACATTAAAAGGGGAGAAGGCAGATTATACAAATTCATGTGCAAAATGTTTGAGCTATGTATAAAAGAGCATATGCATGCAAAGAGACTGGAAAAAAACAAGAACAATGGAAGACTGGAAAGGAAATATTGTGATGAAAGGAGGTTTTAGTCCATATCCTTCCTTTCTTCTTTAAAAGATATATTCCTAGGACATTCTAGCTCTACACACCAGACGAGACATGTTTTGCTTTAACATTTTTCCTATCCTCCCTAATGACCTTTCTGAAAGAAGAAAATAGAAGCTGCTGGCACAACCATCATTAGAAACCTACAAAGAGTAAGGCCAATTAAATCAAAGGACAGTAGAGATGTGAAGCCCATCCTGACTGTCCCTGCATGCCAGCCACTCTCAGCCTGCAGCTAGGCACTGTTACAGCTTCAAAGAGCCATCCATTAGGAACCCTCTCCTTGAGCGCCCTGAAGTGGGCTGATCCAGAGCTTGTTCCACACCTGTTGACTTCTTATAGGGCTTTCTTTTTCTTCTGCTCTAAAGACCAGTCCATTTTAAAGCCCAAGGACCCCAGAAAAGGGTAAGAATTTAAGTTCCTGGCAGCTTTGGGTGTATTACTTTATCAGAACATTTTCCTGCAGTGACATCAAGGAAAAACAAAGAGACCTTGGTCTTTCAGGAGAGAGAACAATTAAGGGAAGTCAGTAAGAAAGAGACATAGGAGACACCTTTCTCTTGTTCATGATACTACACAAACAAATGCTATCAGGGATCAGAGGCACTTAGAGGCCAGGCCAGTTATACAGAGAACTCAGCAAGGCCTAGCATGCCTGTCCCCTCATTGAAAAAGAAGCCAGAGGAGGGTGAACACCTAGGGAGACTGAGGGGCCGCTGAGGGAAAGCTGTGAACCATAACAAAGTATTCAAATTGGATGTGCAATGAAAACAATCTTCCCACTGCAGCACGTGCCTGCCTGTTAAATATCTCCCAGTGGAAGAGCGGAGGCACTATTCATTTGCAGCTCAGTAGGCTACTAAACCAAAACCCACTTTTCCCTGTGATACCCCTGCCCAAGCAGAGACTAGAGAAAGATTACAGTAGGATATTTAGCTGCTCCTGTGTTCTCCCTGCAAACTAAAATTGCTAAAGCAACTGGGGCGATGAATACGGGCAAAAGACAGGGCTAGTAATCTGCCTGTTAACCACATATCAAGTGAGTGAAAGGGTCACACATAAAAGAGTTTGCATGTCAGTCTGATGCTCAGGGCATGATGGTAGAGTCACTCCATAGTGCAAGATTCCTAGGTGACCTCTCTTGATGGCATTAGAACATCTGGAATTCATAAAGAAAATTTTACCTGTAATGAACTTTTATTACTAATGCTAATATTATGGCTCATCGGAAAATTATGGCCCATGCCCTGTCTAACTCATAGGCACTATAGGGCACAAAGGAGGAAGTGAATAATCATGATACCCCTTACAGTTCTTGATGCATTTTCACAGACATTACACTGATCATCATCGTAGATGGTGGATTCTTCTGCACCCTTGGCAGAAATCATGTCTATATCACAGTGTCCTTCCCCACAGGTCCCCTCTAGGTTGCCACTTTCCACCAACTGAAGGCAGTATGGGAGAAGAAACCTAGCATTCATGAATATCCCTAGAAATTTGAAAATCTCCAAATTACAGACAACAATATTTGGGCAATATTCTGTCTGGGTTGCATGTTTACTCTGTTTGTCTACTTACTGCAAGATAAGTCTTTCACTTCAATTTCTTGTTTTTGGCATTTCTGCCCTTCCTTCCATGTGTCCCTATCAGTCCCAATACCACTTCACTCTGCATCATCCCTCAAAAAGAAGCAGTTTTAAGGCTTCTGGCTGTTGATTTGTCTTGTTTTTATGACATCAGAAAAATCAAGACTCAAGAAAGAGTGAGGACAATAAAGTTAGGTTGAGATGTGGCTTCTTGGACCCATTCAACTGTTACTAGATGTACACAGGAAAAGTCTCACCGGGCATAGGGTTTTCTGGATCCCAGAAAAAATGACAACTTAATTACATGTTATGGTCTTCAGAACCTGATGCTGGGAAAGATAGAAGGCAGGAGGAGAAGGGGACGACAGAGGACAAGATGGTTGGATGGCATCACTGACTCAGTGGACATGAGTTTGAACAAGCTCTGGGAAATGGTGAAGGATAGGAGAGAAGCCTAGTGGGCTGCAGTCCATGGGGTCACAAAGGGTCAGACGTGACTGAGCAACTGAATAAATTCAGAACTACTAATAAATATAGTACATAAAGATATAACTTACAAATTAAAAATCTGAAACAGAGAAATAAAATTGCCAAGAGTCCAGTTCTGAAAGGATGATATCTTTTCCTTTCAATAACTATACGAAGTTGACAGGAAGAATACTGTTCCCATTTATATGGATGCAGAGACCAGAGCCCTGAGAGGCTCTGTCTTAACCAAAGCTGTGCTCTATACTCTGACAAATGCACACTTAGTCTTTCCTCAAGGAGGTATCAAGTCGATATTTCCACTCCTAACCCATACAAGCCAAGTCTTTTCAGCATAGGAGCTTTCCACAATCATGATTCTATCCATGGGGAAAAAAAGGTCTATGTAAAATGAGCTCTTTCTCTACAACTCCAGTGACACCTAAAAGAATAATCGTGGCAATTATAGATCAGAAACAGAGAAGTGATAATTACAAAAATGGAATTTTCAGCTACTACTTGGCTAGCGAGCACAGGCACTAACTTTTATATTTCCCCATGGGGGCATATATGAAAGAAGCACAGAGTGGAAAAGAAATGAAACATAATTATCAAGACCTGGGGATTTACTCTTTTTGCTGTATAAAGGAAGGAGGAAGGCAGACAAAAGCTGGAACATTCCCTTCTTGCCCTCTGCAAATAGGAAAATGCTACCCTTCATCCACTTAACTTAATTTCCTTCAGGAATGATGACAAGGCTTATCCAGTCTACTGTACTTCCCTTCTTCATCAACTTGACTTCCTAGTCAGCTAACTGCCTTACCATCTCAAGAATTTGTTCCAGAAATAGCAGAGGGCTGTGTTTTTTTTATTTTTATTTATTTATTTTTAGGGACTTTTGAGTGATGGTTGGGCTTCCCTGGTGGCTCAGCTGGTAAAGAATCTGCCTGCAATGTGGGAGACCTAGGTTCGATCCCTGGGTTGGGAAGATCCCTGGAAGAAGGAAACAGCTACCCACTATAGTATTCTGGACTGGAGAATTCCATGCACTATTCTATGAGGTTGCAAAGAGTCAGACATGACTGAGCAACTTTCACTTTTCACATTCTTTTTGAGTGATGGTACACTGAGAAACTGGCCCATCTTAGCTGAGCAAAAACCAGTAATTATATAACTAGCACATCAGAGAAACAAGTATTTCCTTTTTCTGTCTCAGTCTATTGAGAAAAATCTTAATATAATTCTAAATACAGACCAAATAATAATTGAAATAGTAGTTATAGAACAAATAATAATTGGTCTGCACAGGGGAAAATGACTGGGAATAGTCCAAGCATTGAGGTAAAAGCAGTACTACCAGTTCCCTTTTTCCTCTGAGTACTTTGTATATAATAAGACATAGTTGATTTTCACAGTGTGCTTCAGCAATCATCATTTTAATTCTGAGCATAGTTCTGTAGGTGCAGAGGGGATAGGGTGAAATGTTGCTTCCAAAGACGTTGGCATGGTTGTGTATATATATATATATATGTTCAAAGAAGCATATATGTAAATCCCCCACACCACCCCCACCTTGTGGAAAGCATGAAGGGTCATCTCACGACTCTTTAAGAGAGCTGAACTAAGGTATTTAATATGAGACATGGAATAGGTACTACTTTTAAGTACTGTTAATTTTGTTTCTGTTTCTAATTAAGCACATAATTAAGCATATTATACACTTTGGTATATGCTTCCTACATACATTCCTAGATATATTTGGCCTTTGCTTCTGCAGAAATGAAAGCATGATACATGTTAGAAGCATTTCATATAGCTAGGAAGAGTCAAAAATAAACATCATATCAAACCAAGTTTACTCTGCTACAACCAAACTAACAATAGAATTCGTGTATAAAAAATACCAGTTAATAACACTTTCTGAATAGAGGAAGGGGCTAATTTTCCACCTGAAACATATTCACTCCTTGAAAAAATTGTCAAAATGTGCTCCACAGAAGTTGTTCTAAAAGATAATCAGGTGTGACATGAGAAAGGGTTCTCGAGTAAAGTGAGTGTGGGAATCAGTGACTTCGTGTTTGGCAGCTTCCTTTCCTCTGCCTTTCTCCGAGGCTCTAATATCCTAATGTGAATCCTGAGTCTCCACAAGGGCAGAGTTGCATAACTGTTACCTAAAACTGTGTGACCATAGAAACGCCTTTTGAAGGAGAAGCACTGCGTGAAACCAGTGTTCTTCATAGTACGTTTTAGGAAATGCTTGCTTTTTAGAATAGGTTCATAAAATACCTACTTTTTACTAAAAGAGGGAGACCAATACATAGCTAAGAGCACCCAGTCATGACCTTCTCATGAAGCTGTCTAGCCCAGGGCTTCTCACTTCAATGTGCACATAAAATCACCAGAGTTTTGCTTAATATATAGAGTTCTGCTTAATAAGTTTCAATGGGCCCCGAGATTCTGTATTTCTAAAACTTCCCAAGTGATGCTAATGCTACCAGTCCATGAACCAAACTGAGGAGCAAAGGGCTAGGACACACAATGACCTCAAGTGCTGAAGGTGTCCAGGAATTGCCAGAGTGCCATGTTGCCTGATTCCTGTCCAAGAGAGTGGTGAGACTGTGGATGGGGCTTACCAGTAAAACCTGTTGGGTGTGATGCGTTCATGCATGAGTTGCCACCGTCTTCCAAAGTCCATGGAGCTGTAGAGCTGCAAAACAAGGAAGTGAGCAGAGCATAAGCATCAAGGGACACTGTTTAACAGAAACATATGTGCCATCCTTCTGGAGATGAACATTCCAACCCACCAGAGTGCCTAACACACTCAAGTAGACATCCATCCTATCTAGATAAAAATATTAAGAAAATGACTGTGCTATGCTTATCGTAGGGTCTTCTAGCTCAATATATACCCAATCAACTGAGGCTTTTGAGTGTAAACTATTTCTGATGCCATCGATGTCCCACTTTTAGAGGTAAAACCTTTAGTAAAATTATATCTTTCTATTTTCTTCAAATTCTATGAAGTCTTTAGCTATATCTAAAATAACTCAGCAACACTAATTTAAAAAATATTTACTGAACAACTCTTACATGAAAGGCACTCTGATGGATAAGAAGATAAGAAAGAGGTAGATTCTGTGCTCATAGGAAAAATGAGATACATAGGTAAAAATGCGCATTAGCTGATACCTGAGCCAATATTACATGCAAAGTACTGTACTCTCAGCTTTATCTCCTACTTTATCAGTCTTTCCTAAATGAAATGGACCTTTCAATCCCTCTCACGATATCAGGCTCATTCACACTCTCATGTCTTTGTAAGATGGCAAGGATAAGACCACTCTTGTGCCTCAGAGTGAACGCAGGGCCCGTGCAAGTGTGGCTTCTTCCCCAAAGCTTTTTCTGATCTTTAGCCCACTCACTATTCTTCCCTTTCAGTTCACTGCACTCATCATTTGTTTCCACTGAGCCCTTATCATGGGTAAAATATAGCATGTCTTTCAGATTTGATTGCATTTATACTCCTTGAATACATACAAAGTGTTCACTAAATATGTATCGCCTAAATCAGTGATTAAAACAGGTAGGTAAAGACAGGTATCAACTCATGGAATGAGAAAAAAAAAAAAAAAACCAGCAGCAACAACAGAAGACCCCCAGGACTTTGGAAATAAAAAAAAAAAATAAATAAAAATAAAATAAAAACAAAAAAAACCTCTGCAAAGCCAAATGACTCAGATTGCACGTTCTCTTATTTTATGAATCCAGAGTCTGATCCTTTATAACATAAAAGGGGAAAAGTCAGCATCCCTGTAAGAGACTCACCAGGAGTGTGGAGTTTATTTTTAATTGAATACCAAAAGCATAATATCTGAATGTGACTGATAATGGAATAATAATGATGTTTATTATCACTTATATATTATTATTATTAATGTCTGACAGTGTTGCTGTTTCACATACCTTTTAGCCTTACAAGGACATGGAAGGGAAGGCAAGGCAATTATTACTAATGGAAAACGCTGCTCTCAGACATTCTCTGACCTACTCAGGCGCAGTTAACCACTTCCTCACAGTGTCACCAGTGTGCATCCTATCTGCCTCCAGGAAGCTGTTCACGCTTAGTCATTACTGGTCAGCTCTCCCTTCCGTAGAGGGAGAGTCAATAAAGGGGCAGTGATCATGCCTTATTCACCTTTGTGGTTACACAATGCCTGGTATATTACCAAAGAACACACAAAACTTGTTTCACAGTTAATGAGACAGTCCTAGAGAAATGACATTTATCAATAACCTCAGATACGCAGATGACACCATCTTTATGGCAGAAAGTGAAGAGGAACTAAAGAGCCTCTTGATGAAAGTAAAAGAGGAGAGTGAAAAAGTTGGCTTAAATCTCAACATTCAGAAAACTAAGATCATAGTATCCGGTCCCATCACTCCATGGGAAATAGATGGGGAAACAGTGGAAACAGTGTCAGACTTTATTATTTTGGGCTCCAAAATCACTGCAGATGGTGATTGCAGCCATGAAATTAAAAGACACTTACTCCTTGGAAGAAAAGTTATGACCAACCTAGATAGCATATTCAAAAGCAGAGACATTACTTTGCCTACTAAGGTCCGTCTAGTCAAGGCTATGGTTTTTCCTGTGGTCATACATGGATGTGAGAGATGGACTGTGAAGAAGGCTGAGCACCGAAGAATTGATGCTTTTGAAGTGTGGTGTTGGAGAAGACTCTTGAGAGTCCCTTGGACTGCAAGGAGAGCCAACCTGTCCATTCTGAAGGAGATCAACCCTGGAATTTCTTTGGAAGGAATGATGCTAAAGCTGAAACTCCAGTACTTTGGCCACCTCATGCGAAGAGTTGACTCATTGGAAAAGACTCTCATGCTGGGAGGGATTTGGGGCAGGAGAAGAAGGGGACGTCTGAGGATGAGATGGCTGGATGGCATCACTGACTCGATAGACCCGAGTATGAGTGAACGCCAGGAGTTGGTAATGGACAGGGAGGCCTAGCGTGCTGTGATTCATGGGGTCGCAAAGAGTTGGACATGACTGAGCGACTGAACTGAACTGAACTATTAATAGGATTTAGGTTTTTGGAGGCCCTAGCTCACATCTCCTTCCATGGAATCACAATGTCTAATCTATACTGAGAATTCCATCATGTTTACACTTTTCCACAAACATCTACAAGTGGGGAAACTAAGCAAGGCAGAAGTAAGTGGCCTCAAATTTACAGAAATAGGGTCAGGTGAAGGCCATACATGTAATCCCAGCTAGCTGCTGACCCATAGTGCTCTCCAGTGTACCACACCTGGTAATCTTTCCACCTGTAAATTGTGAGCCCATAATCTCACAATGCATACAGAATTAGCTTTTGTATGAACTTCTGGTAATCTCAAAAAAGTTATGAGGGGCCTGGAGAAGCCTGGTCCCATTTCAATTTCATTCAGCAAATATTCATTGAACATTGTCACCATGTTTCATTTAGCAAATATTTATTGAACATTGTCACCATGAACTACATTTTGAAGTCTTTTTTTAGTCTAGTAATTAACAGATATGTTTGTGTGATGTTTTATATATATATATATAAAACCTGAAGACACTGAAAGATACTAAAGATGCTGAAACTCAGCTCTACAAAGGGACTGTAGCAACAGTATGGAAAGCCAGGATATCTAAGTTGATTGAGCTGATCCCAGGTTTAATACTATACCACACCAACTCTACCAGCTCTTGTGGTTTTTATTCAAACTGGGCTTTCACTCTGTGAAAGTGAAAGTGAAAGTTTCTCAGTCATGTCCAACTCTTTGTGACTCCACGGACTATAGAGTTCTCCAGGCCAGAATACTGGAGTGGGTAGCCACTCCCTTCTCCAGGGGATCTTCCCAACCCAGGAAGTACCAAATACTATATGTGTCCAACTCTGCGCATGGAAAAATGGGCAAAATTACTGTGCCATTGTTCCGAGTCGCTCTCTTTATTCACCAATGTAGTGAATAAAATGATGGAATGGACATGAACTTCGGAAAACTTCAGAAGATGGTGAGGTGCACAGAGGTCTGGCATACTGTAGTCCATGGGGCAACAAAGAGTCAGACATAGAGTCACAAAGAGTGGCTGAACAACAACAACAGCTCTACACCATAAATTAAAGAGCACTCAACCACATTTAATTATTCAGGAAGCTAAAAGGGTAACCACATCTGGCCCTCAAATATATATACAGTTCTACCATGTCAAAGAAGAAGCTGAAGCTGAATGGTTCTAAAAACCTACAAGACCTTTTAGAACCAACACCCAAAAAAGATGTGCTTTTCATTATATGGGACTAGAATGCAAAAGTAGGAAGTCAAGAAATACCTGAAATAACAGGCAAATTTGGCCTTGGAGTATAAAATAAAGCAGGGCAAAGGCTACAGAGTTGTGCCAAGAGAAGTCACTGGTCATAGCAAATACCCTCTTCTGGCAACAAAAGAGATGACACTACACATGGACATCACCAGATGGTCAATACTGAAATCAGATTGATTATATTCTTTGCAGCCAAAGATGGAGAATCTCTATACAGTCAGCAAAAACAAGATGGGGAGCTGATTGTGCCTCAGATCATGAACTCCTTATAGCCAAATTCAGACTTAAATAGAAGAAAGTGAGGAGAACTACTAGACCATTCAGGTATGACCTAAATCAAATCCCTTATGATTATATAGTGGAAGTGACAAATAGATTCAAGAGATTAGATCTGATAGACATATTGTCTGAAGAATTATGGATGGAGGTTCATGACATTTTACAGAAGGCATTGATCAAGACCATCCCCAAGAAAAAGAAATACAAAAAGGGAAAATCGTTATCTGAAGAGGTCTTATAAATACCTGAGAAAAGTGACAAATGAAAGGCAAAGGAGAAAAAGAAAGATATAGCCATTTGAATGAAGATTTCCAAAGAATAGCACAGAAAGATAAGAAAGCCTTCCTCAGTGATCAATCCAAAGAAATAGAGGAAAACAACAGAATGGGAAAGACTAGAGATCTCTTCAAGAAAATTAAGATACCAGTAAAACATTTCATGCAAAGATGGGCACAATAAAGGACAGAAGTGGTATGGACCTAACAGAAGCAAAAGATATTAAGAAGAAGTGGCAAGAATACACAGAAGAACTATACAAAAAATATCTTCATGACTCAGATAACCATGATGGTATGATCACTCACCTAGAGCCAGACATCTTGAAATGTGAAGTCAACTGGGTCTTACGAAGCATCATTAGGAACAAAGCTAGTGGAGGTGACAAAATTCCAATTGAGCTCTTTCAAATCCTAAAAGATGATGCTGTGAAAGTGCTGCACTCAATATGCCAGCAAATTAGGAAAACTCAGCAGTGGCCACAGGACTAGAAAAGGTCAGTTTTCATTCCAATCCCTAAGAAAAGCTATGCCAAAAAATGTTCAAATTACTGCACAATTGCACTCATTCACATGCTAGCAAAATTATGCTCAAAATTCTCTAAGCTAGACTTCAACACCATGTGAACTGTGAACTAACAGATGTTCAAGCTGGATTTAGAAAAGGCAGAGGAACCAGAGATCAAATTGCCAACATCCACTGGATCATCAAAAAAGCAAGAGAGTTCGAGAAAAACATCTATTTCTGCTTTATTGACTAAGCCAAAGTGTACTGACTGTGTGGATCACAACAAACTGGAAAGTTCTTCAAGGGATGGGAATACTAGACCACTTTACCAGCCTCCCAAGAAATCTGTGTGCAGGTCAAGAAGCAACAGTTAGAACAGGACGTGGAACAACAGACTGGTTCCAAATCAGGAAAGGAGTATATCAAGGCTATATATTGTCACCCTCCTTCTTTAACTTATATGCAGAGTACATCATGTGAAATGCTGGGCTGGATGAAGCACAAGTTGGAATTAAGATTTCTGGGAGAAATATCAGTGACCTCAGATACACAGATGGCACCACCTTTATGTCAGAAAATGTAGAACTAAAGAGCCTCTCGATGAAAGTGAAAAGGAGAGGGGAAAAGTTGGCTTAAAACTCAACATTCAGAAAACTAAGATTATGGCATCTGATCCCATCACTTCATGGCAAAGATGGGGAAACAATGGAAACAGTGACTTTTTTTTTCTTTTTGATCTCCAAAATCACTGCAGATAGTGTCTGTAGCCATGAAATTAAAAATGCTTGCTCCTTGGAAGAAAAGCTATGACCAACCTACACAGCATATTAAAAGGCAGAGACATTACTTTGCCAACAACAGTCCTTCTAGTCAAAACAATGGTTTTTCCAGCAGTCATGCACGGATGTGAGAGATGGACCATAAAGAAAGCTGAGTGCCAAAGAACCGATGCTTTTGAACTGTGGTGTTGGAGAAGACTCTTGAGAGTTCCTTGGACTGCAAAGTGATCAAGCCAGTCCATCCTAAAGGAGATCAGTCTTGAATAGTCTTGGAAGGACTGATGCTGAAGCTGAAACTCCAATACTTTGGCCACCTGATGTGAAGAACTGACTCATTTGAAAAGACCCTGATACTCAGAGAGATTGAAGGCAGGAGAAGGAGACTACAGAGGATGAGATGGTTGGATGGCATCACCGACTTGATGGACATGAGTTTGAGTAGGCTCCAGGAGTTGGTAATGGACAGGGAGGCCCAGGTGCTGCAGTCCATGTGGTTGCAAAGAGTTGGACACAATTGAGTGACTGAACTGCACTGAACCATGTCAAAGAGGAAAATGGGGCAAAGGCTAACACGCTAGAAAAGGAGAGATAGGAAAGATAAATTGGAGTAAAAATGGAACAGTGAGGCTTCTTGGGGAAATGTACTTTGAGCTAGGCCTTTGGCAATAGACGATATGGAAAAGAGGTGTGTTAGATCAAGATTTTCCTGGGTGAGACACTAAGAACAAAGGTGTCAATATGGTGAAGGTCTTGGGCTGGGTTCTGGGGAGCTTTTAAGAGAAATAAGGGACGTGATGACAGCTGCTAGTGAAAAGCAGATGGAAACTGTCTATTTGTCTGTCTCCCTATTCATCCATTCATCTATATCTATTTTTACCTTTGTGGTGGTTGTTCAGTTGCTCAGTTGTATCCGATTCTTTGCTCACCCATGGACTGTAGCATGCCAGGCTTCCCTGTCCTTCACCATCTCCCAGAGCTTACTCAACTTGTGTCCACAGAGTCAGTGATGCCATCCAACCATCTCATCCTTGTCCCCTTCTCCTCCTGCCTTCAATCTTTCCCAGCATCAAGGTCTTTTTCAATGAGTCAGTTCTTCATGTCATATGGCCAAAGTACTGGAGTTTCAGCTTCAGCATCAGTCTTTCCAATAACTATTTAGGACTGATTTCCTTTAGGATTGACTGGTTTGATCTCTTTGCAGCCCAAGGGACTCTCAAGAGTCTTCTCCAACACCATAGTTCAAAAGCATCAATTCTCTGGAATTTTGTTTTTTTATTGTCCAGCTCTCTCATCCGTACATGACTACTGGGAAAACCATAGCTTTAAATATAGCCAAAGCCCCTTTGTTGGCAAAGTAATGTCTCTGCTTTTAATATGCTGTCTAAGTTTGTTACAGAGAAGGCAATGGCACCCGATTCCAGTACTTTTGCATGGAAAATCCCATGGATGAAGGAGCCTGGTGGGCTGCAGTCCATGGGGTCACTAAGAGTCAGACACGACTGAGTGACTTCATTTTAATTTTCACTTTCATGCATTGGAGAAGGAAATGGCAACCCACTCCAGTGTTCTTGCCTGGAGAATCCCAGGGATGGGTGAGCCTGGTGGGCTGCCATCTGTGGGGTTGCATGGAGTTGGACACAACTGAAGTGACTTAGCAGCAGCAGCAGCAGCTAGGTTTGTTATATCTTTTCTTCCAAGGAGAAAGTGTGTTTTAATTTCATGGCTGCAGTCAACATCTGCAGTGACTTTGGAGCCCCAAAATATAAAGTCTCTCACTGTTTCCACTGTTTCCCCATTTATTTGTCATTAAGTGATGGGACTGGATGTCATGATCTTAGTTTTGAATTCAACATTCAAAAAGTCGGCTTTAAGCCGACTTTTCACTCTCCTCTCTCACCTTCATGAAGAGACTCTTTAGTTCCTCTTTGCTTTCTGCCATAAAGGTGATATCATCTGCCTATCTGAGGTTATTGATATTTCTCCCAGCAATCTTGATTCCAGCTTGTGATTTATCCAGTCTTGCATTTCACATGGTGCACTTTGTATATAAGTTAAATAAGCAGGGTGACAACATACAGCCTTCACATATTCTTTTTGCAATTTGGAACCAGTCCATTGTTCCATGTCTGGTTCTAACTACTGCTTTTTGACCTGCATACAGGTTTCTCAGGAGTTAGGTAAGGTAGTCTGGTATTCCCTTCTTTTAAGAATTTTCCAGTTTGTTGTGATCCACATAGTCAAAGGCTTTATTTTAGTCAATGAAGAAGAAGTAGATGTTTTTCTGGCATTCTCTTGCTTTTTCTATGATCCAACGGATATTGGCCATTTGATCTTTTGTTCCTCTGCCTTTTCTAAATCCGCCTTGAACATGTACTGCTGAAGCCTAGCCTGGAGAATTTTGAGCATTATTTTGCTAGCGTGTGAAATGACTGCAATTGTGTGGGTGGTAGTTTGACCATTCTTTGGCACTGCCTTTCTTCAAGAATGAAAACTGACTTGTTCTAGTCTTGTGACCACTGCTAAATTTTCCTAATTTGCTAGCATACTGTGTGCAGCACTTGCACAGCATCATCTTTTAGGATTTGAAGTAACTCACCTCCACTAGCATTGTTCATAGTGATGTTTCCTAAGGCCTACTTGACTTCATATTCCAAGATGTCTGGCTTTAGGTGAGTGATCACACCATCATGGTTATCTGGGTCATGAAGATCGTTTTTGTATAGTTCTGTGTATTCTTGCCACCTCTTCAGAATATCTTCTGCTTCTGTTAGGTCCATACTTTTCTATCTTTTATTGTGCCCATCTTTGCATGAAATGTTCCTATGGTATCTAATTTTCTTGAAGAGATCTCTAGTTTTTCCCATTCTATTGTTTTCTTCCTTTTCTTTGCATTGTTCACTTAGGAAGGCTTTCCTTTTTATTCTTTGGAACTCTGCGTTCAAATGGATATATTTTTTTCCTTTTCTCCTATGACTTTTGCCTTTCTTCTTTTCTCAGCTATTTGTAAGGCCTCCTCTGACAACCATTTTTCCTTTTTGTGTCTCTTTTTCTTGGGGATTATTTTGATCACAGCCTATCATACCATGTTACAAACCTCCATCCATAATTCTTTAGCCACTCATGTATCATATATAATCAGATCTAATCCATACATTGGAGAGGTGTTTGGGTGAAAGGTGAGGGTTTGTGAGGACCCCACCATCCCATTGGGAAGAATACACCTACATAATTTATTGCAAGGACCGAGTATTCCATTCAGGGTTTTAAGAAATGGGATCACCCTCTTTCTTATGGTATTGCTCAAACTTAAGACAGGTGTTTCTCAATTAAAAATAGAAGAGACTTCAGTTGGTGCCTTCTAGCCAAAGATATCAATCAGACTCTGTCAAAACAGATTCCAAACAGAGAAAATAGAACCCCAAATTCCTTCTAATAAAACCCAGCATTATTGTGTCTTCCTCTGCTGCAAAATCTAGTGACAGGTCAGGGAAAAACCTTGAAGGTCACACTGATGCCACTGGAGTCTTAGTCCCCCAGGAAATCATCAGCCCTTCCATCACCAGGGACCCTGCATGTGGCAGAATGCAACCCCCCACAGCTCCTACTCAGGCATACCCTTGGAAGAAGCATGACTCCTCTCATCCCATGCTCTTCCCAACAGAAAGAGCAAGAGCTTGGCTGCCGATCTCATCTAAGCCTGTTCCACTTACTGTCTCCCGTCTCTGGTTTTGCTTTTTCAGCTCTTCATTTTGATTGATGGGAGAAAAATTAAATTGAACTCTCTGTCTCAAGGCTGATTTGAATGAACAGAAACAGTAGGCTCCTATTCATTAAGTTCCTTGGGTTATCTACCTTGTCTTGCAATCTACAGTAAGTTGCTGAGTCTGAAATGAATTTTATTCTCCCACATGCTGGATCCTTGCAGCCCCTCCGATTCATTCATTCACTAAAAGTGTTTCAAACAATTACTATGCTTTAAGCACTGAACTAAATTCTGGGATTGCAAAGGTTAAAAATATCATGGACAGTGGAAGACAGAAATTCAGACAATTACATTGCTATGAATTATATGTCATAATATTAATAGTAATTATCTCTGCAATGGTAAGATTGTGAGCAATTGATATTGTCTTCTTTTGGTTACTGGGATTTTAAGAAATTATTTCAAACATCTATTACTTTAGTAATTTAAAGAATAAAAGCTCTAACACTGAGAGACAAAGTACACAGGCAATTAATCAATAGATGGTGCTAAAAGATTTTTAGTAATATAAAAATGCTCATAATATATTATTTAAAATGTTATAAAACAGGCATATATTGATGCTAATTATATTTAAAATATTGCATACCTTGAAATATATTTGAAGAGAATATGCTAAAATATTAGCAGTGATTATCTCTGAATTGTGGAATGATAGGTAATTTACATACATTTTAAAGTTTCCCACCATTTTAAAATGTCTTTAAAATAGATATATATTATATTTCAAAAGTAATATAAACTTATGCTTTCTTCTATTTCTATTTTTTCTAATAATTTTCTATCTATAATGTATATGTTTGTCTATTTTTGAAAAGGCCAAGGAATTGCAATCTTTCCACTAGGGAACTGGAATTAAACAGAGCAATATGGGATTTTCCATAAAGTGGTATTTCAGGGAGATTATCACAGATAGTGGCAAAGCCTTTGTAGCACAGGCAACGTATTAGTGTTTATATAGTCCTGCATGGCTTCAACCCAAAGTGTCTCATGCAACATTAAAATGTATTTTCCAAATAGCAAGTATATTTAAAACATTCTTGTTTATACAAGGCTACATATGAGACTGTGTTCTCCATATCTTGCTTTATGATGTCCCCTTCCTGCAACGATGTCATTCCTGACTTTTAGCAAAGAACAATCCAGATCCTCTTCTCTCCCTTCTTTCACCATATGACATGGTCTCATCTCTCTTAACAAGTACATATTCAGTAGCAACACACACAGCAACCTAAAAGAATCATCAGCACAGCTGGAAAATATGAAAGAGCATGCTCTTTTCCTTATTGATTCAGTTATTCGTTTCCTAATTACATCAGCCTGCCAGGGAAAAGCATCTGATAGCTGAAGAACTAAAAAGGCAATTTAAGCAATGTTAAGGAATGTTCTTTAAGAAGAACAACATGTTGTATAGAGAAAGCTTAAGTTTCAAGAATAATATGATTGTGTTAGGAGGTTATGAGTTGAATTATGCCCCATCCTCCTCCTCCCTCAAAATGATCTGTCAAAGTTCTCACCCTCAGTATCTCAAAATGTGACCTTATATGGAAATAAGGTCTTTGCAGATGCAATCAAGTTAAAATAAGGTCAGGCTGGATGAGGCTTAATCCAGTATTCTCCTAAGGAGACATCTGGACACACAGACAGACACAGAGGGAAGACGAGGGGATGCCCAGAGAGAAGACCACATAAAGACAGAGAGTTTTGATGATGTATCTACAAGCCAAGGGATGCCAAAAACTTCTGGCAAATTACCAAAAGATAGGGAGAATCAAGACTCCTCTATAGGTTTTAGAGGTCCCATGATCCTGCTACCAACTCTATTTTGGACTTCTAGTCTCCAGGATGGCAGTACAGTGGACTTCTATTGCCCCAGCACATCCAGTTTGTGACACTTTATTATAGCAGCCTCTTACACCTGATACTAGGGGTAATAATGACAGATTATGTTACATTTCTCTGTTGTTTTCTTATCTCCACTACTAGGTGTTTAGTTGTAAGGCCAGAAGTTTTGTTTAGGTCCAGACTGTTTAATTTGTGGTTGAAAGCCAAAGTCTCATTTGCCTATATTTCTCTGTCCTGTGTATCTTTACCACACCCTTAAGGGTATTTTCTAAGAATATATTTGAATTTATAATGACCATATGGCAGTAACCAGACATAATCAGAAGAAGCAACAAAACACACATTTTATAGCAGCCTTTGGTATTCCAGCCAGATTCCCTAGAGCCAGCAGATCTTCCATGTACAGGGGAGGATGCTTTGGAATACATTTACACAAAAGCTCTAGTCTATAGGCAAACTCAAACTTACTGTGTAACTGTGACTTTTTCGTCAAAACCCTTATAGTTTATATAGCATTCTGCTGAATTGTGGTCATGACAGCCTGATCTTTCTAATAAAATGAGAACTTGTTTCTGCTCAAAATAAGTTATCTGAATCTATTTCCTTGGGAATCACAGAGCAAGTGGGAGGGCTTAACTGAGCTACCAAGGGCTGCAGGAAAACCCCCTGGGTTGTGGCAATAATTGCAGTAGACAGGAGAAAATCCAGGATCTCATAACAAGAGAGAGCACTTTCCAACATGTGCCCTGGTTCCTTCTTCAGAGGGGAAAATTCCACCTAATGTCCCTTTAAGCTCTGGGGACAGAGACAAGAACTTTTGTCCTCAGCAACCATTTTCCTTTGCCCTTGGGAGGTACAAGACATCTACACCATAGAGGTATTTATTAAAAGAGAGAGAGAGAGAGTCACCTAGTTATGCCATTCTATTGGAGATGGCAACATTTTTCCTCACTTTTTGAAGACTTCTAGCCACAAAGATTTTCTCTCTCTCAAATGGCTTACATCATCCATTTCTTCAGTTAACAAATATTGATCAAATACTTATTAAGAGCCAGCCCTGATCCATGGGTTTAAGATACATCAGTGAACCAAAAGACAAAAGTCTCTGCTGTCAGGAATCTTACATTCTAGTGGAGATCAAGAACGCAAATGCTCTCAAGTATGTTGTGTGAATATGTGAGGGGAGGTATAAGAAAAACAGGACCATTACTTGTATTTTTTAGATGCAGGCTCATTTTGCTGGCACTTAAGGCACTAAGGAAATTTCTTTGCTTATTCAGGAAGATTTTTTCACAATTTTATTGAAACCCTTGACACTCTTAAGGCTATCTTTTCTGTTCAGTTTAGTCACTCAGTCGTGTCCAACTCTTTGCAACCCCATGGACTGCAGCACGCCAGGCTTCCCTGTCCATCACTAACTCCCAGAGCTTTCTCAAACTCACGTCCATCGAGTTGGTGATGCCATCCAACCATTTCATCCTCTGTCATCCCCTTCTCCTCTTGCCTTCAATCTTTCCCAGCTCATTGGTATTTTCCAATGAGTCAGTTCTTCTCATCAGGTGACCAAAGTGTTGGAGTTTCAGCTTCAGCATCGGTCCTTCCAATGAACACCCAGGACTGATCTCCTTTAGAATGGACTGGTTGGATCTCCTTGCAGTCCAAGGGACCCTCAAGAGTCTTCTCCAATACCACAGTTCAAAAGCATCAATTCTTTGGTGCTCAGCTTTTTATAGTCCAACTCTCACATCCATACATGACTACTGGAAAAACCGTATCTTTGACTAGATGGACTTTTGTCAGCAAAGTAACATCTCTGCTTTTTAATATGCTGTCTAGGTTGTTTATAGCTTTTCTTCCAAGGAGCAAGAGTCTTTTAATTTCATGGCTGTGATCACCATCTGCAGTGATTTTGGAGCCCCACCAAAAAAGGTCTGTCTCTGTTACCATTGTTTCCCCATCTATTTGCCATGAAGTAATGGTATCAAATGCCATAATCTTAGTTTTCTGAATGCTGACTTTTAAGCCAACTTTTCCACTCTCCTCTTTCACTTTCATCAAGAGGCTCTTTAGTTCTTCTTCGCTTTCTGCCAAAGGGTGGTGTCATCTGCGTATCTGAGGTTATTAGTATTTCTCCCGGCAATCTCGATTCCAGCTTGTACTTCATCCTGCCCGACACTTTGAATGATGTACTCTGCATAGAATTTAAATAAGCAGGGTGGCAATATACAGCCTTGATGTACTCCTTTCCCAATTTGGAACCAGTCTATATTGTTCCACGCCTAGTTCTAACTGTTGCTCTTGACCTATATACAGATTTCTCAGGAGGCAGATAAGGTAGGCTAATAATCCCATCTCTATAAGAATTTCCCACATTTTGTTGCCATCCACACAGTCAAAGGCTTTGGCTTAGTCAATAAAGCAGATGTTTTTCTGGAACTCTCTTGCTTTTTCGATGATCCAGCAGATGCTGGCGATTTGATTTCTGATTCCTCTGCCTTTTCTAAATCCAGCTTGAATATCTGGAAGTTCACGGTTCATGTACTGTTGAAGTCTGGCTTGGAGAATTTTGAGCATTATCACTTTTCTCTTAACTTTAAGGAAAACACCATATGTGATGTTCGGCAGGTGACGTTTCCCCACAATCCTGGGGAGAAGCAGGTAGTCCTGAGAGCTCATGCTCCATCTGAAAATGGGCTCAGTTATTCCCTAGCTGGACAGGAGTGCTGAGCCAATGTGTTCAGGTTTTACAACCCCATTTAAGAGAACCTGAAAATTCTGATATTTTTAATGGGAAATTTCCATATTTTTTTCAATTTTGGCAAAAATTTAAAATGTACCATAGGACAAATAAGATATGTTTTGTTTTATTTTATTATTATTTTTTTACCTGATAGTATACATGTTTCAATGCCATTCTCCCAAATCATCCCACCCTCTCCCTCTCCCACAGAGTCTACAAGTCTGTTCTATACATCTGTGTCTCTTTTGCTATCTTGCATACAGGGTTATCATTACCATCTTCTAAATTCCATATATATGTGTTAGTATACTGATATGTTTTAAACCAAGTGACCAGGTGCTGCCTGAGGACTGCCAATTTGTGAACTGAATCTTAGTGTAGACTTATAACTTCCTGCAGGAGTAAAAGTCACTCAGTCATGTCCGACTCTTTGCGACCCCATGGACTATAGTCCACGGGATTCTCCAGGCCAGAATACTGGAGTGAGTAGCTTTTCCCTTCTCCAGGGGATTTTACAACCCAAGGATCAAATCAAGGTCACCCACATTGCAGGTGAATTCTTTAGCAGCTGAGCCTCAAGGGAAGCCCAAGAATACTGGAGTGGCCTGCAGGAGAGAGTAGGACTATTTGACCTTGGAGTAGGATTGCTAGATTTATCAAATAAAAATATAGAATGCCCAGAGAATTCAAATTTCAGTTAAAAATGAACAAATATTTTGTTTAACTCTACACCATGTAACATTAAGGATATGCCTATTTTTAATGTTATTTATCTGAAAATCAAATTTAATTGCGTATCCTATAATTTATCTGACAGTCTTACATTGAAGTCCCTCCCATTCCATTTCTACAAGTCTAGATTATAAGATGCATTCCCTTACATAAAGAATGCTCAGACTACCACACAATTGCACTCATTTCACATGCTAGTAAAGTAATGCTCAAAATTATCCAAGCCAGGCTTCACCAATACATGAACTGTGAACTTCCTGATGTTCAAGCTGGTTTTAGAAAAGGCAGAGGAACCATACATCAAATTGCCAGCATCCACTGGATCATGGAAAAAGCAAGAGAGTTCCAGAAAAACATCTATTTCTGCTTTATTGACTATGCCAAAGCCGTTGACTGTGTGGATCACAATAAACTGTGGAAAATTCTGAAAGAGATGGGAATACCAGACCACCTGACCTGCCTCCTGAGAAATCTGTTTGCAGGTCAGGAAGCAACAGTTAGAAATGGACATGGGACAACAGACTGGTTCCAAATAGGAAAAGGTGTACATCGAGGCTATATATTGTCACCCTGCTTATTTAACTTATATGCAGAGTACATCATGAGAAACGCTGGACTGGAAGAAACACAAGCTGGAATAAAGACTGCAGAGAGAAATATCAATCACCTCAAATATGCAGATGACACCCCCTTATGGCAGAAAGTGAAGAGGAACTAAAAGCCTCTTGATGAAAGCAAAAGTGGAGAGTGAAAAAGTTGACCTAAAGCTCAACATTCAGAAAATGAAGATCATGGTATCTGGTACCATCACTTCATGGGAAATAGATGGGGAAACAGTGGAAACAGTAGCAGACTTTATTTTTTGGGCTCCAAATCACTGCAGATGGTGACTGCAGCCATAAAATTAAAAGACGCTTACGCCTTGGAAGAAAAGTTATGACCAACCTAGATAGTATATTCAGAAGCGGAGACATTACTTTGCCAACTAAAGTCCATCTAGTCAAGGCTATGGTTTTTCCCGTGGTCATATATGGATGTGAGTTGGACTGTGAAGAATGCAGAGTGCCGAAGAATTGATGCTTTTGAACTGTGGTGTTGGAGAAGACTCTTGAGAGTCCCTTGGACTGCAAGGAGATTCAACCAGTCCATTCTGAAGGATATCAGCACTGGGATTTCTTTGGAAGGAATGATGCTAAAGCTGACACTCCAGTACTTTGGCCACCTCATGGGAAGAGCTGACTTATTGGAAAAGACTCTGATGCTGGGAGGGACTGGGGGCAGGAGAAGAAGGGGACGACAGAGGATGAGATGGCTGGATGGCATCATGGACTCGATGGACGTGAGTCTGAGTGAACTCTGGGAGTTGGTGATGGACAGGGAGGCCTGGCGTGCTGTGATTCAAGGGGTCACAAAGTGTCGGACACGACTGAGCGACTGAACTGAACTCTTGAACACTGGATGCCAGCAAGTGAATAAAGTGAGTGAAGTTGCTCAGTCATGTCTGACTCTTTGTGACCCCATGGACTGTAGCGTACCAGGCAAGTGTACTGGAATGAGTTGCCACTTCCTTCTCCAGAGGATCTTCCTGACCCAGGGATCAAACCCAAATCTCTCAATTTGTAGGCAGACACTTTACCATCTGAGTCACTGGGGAAGTGAATAAAAGAATCTCAGAATTATTATAAATATTCTCTGTAATCAACTAATTCAAACCATTGCACGTTATCTATTTAATGTCAATTGAGTACTGCTGCTGCTAAGTCGCTTCAGTCATGTCCGACTCTGTGCGACCCCATAGACGGCAGCCCACCACGCTCCACCGTCCCTGGGATTCTCCAGGCAAGAACACTGGAGTGGATTGCCATTTCCTTCTAGCATGTGCTAAATTCAGTGCCAGGTATGATAATACAAAGGTGAATAACCCAAGGTTCCCTGATCCTGTGAAATTCAAAGCCTGGAAGATACAATGGTTGTGGCAACAGCTAAGTGCATCATGACACAAGGAGACTCCTGCCAATGGAAGCAGAGGAGAGCTAGGAGAACTCAAAGGAAGGAGTGGTCAGTTCTGCTGGGCTTGACACTCGGCCAGGAGCTGAGTCAGAATATATGAGTAGGAGTTGGCCTGAAGGATAAGTTCCCCCAAAAACATTGCAGCCTACAAAGGTGAAGATTTCTGGACATTAGAAAAGATGTTGGAAATAAAACAAACATTATCTCATCCTCTTACAAAAGTAAAATTCATTTGGCTGTGGATCAGTGTACATTGGTTTAGCTGTGACATCTCAAAGGAGAAAGCAGAGATGGAAAAGGAGCTGAACAAGGTCATGTAAAAGATTCAAGAAGAAGAGGAGAAAACAATTCCAGAAGAGTGAATGTGAGGAATAATGAAGACTTGAAGATGGGCTGTGAGAGTGAAGGCTATGAAAGCAGAAAGATGTAAGTAGACACACACTTTTCTTATCAAATTTGAAACATCCTCCCTTGAAACTTAAAAGAGGTAAGATTACAACAGCAAAAATGAAGAACTACTTTTAAGAGCAAGTTCATAAATTTCAATACTCTAAGAAGTCAGTGAGGTAAGCACAGGATGTCCTATAAACAGTTTAAGACTCAGTGCCTTCCAAAGTTTTTCATCAGAACACCTCTAATGGCCAAAGGGAATAAAGCATCCTACCAGGAATCTGGGGATTTCCCAGGTGGCACCAGTGGTAAAAGTCCATCTGCCAATGCAGGAGACATAAGAGACACAGGTTTGATCCCTGAGTCAGGAAGATCCCCTGGAGAAGGAAATGGTAGTAACAGGTTTCTCTTATAAGCTCTCAAATTGCTTTTATGTAATCCATCCAACCATTAATCTGGTCATTTGTTCACTTAATGCACCATAACTTCAGGCAATCTCTTCAAATAAACTAGAGGCCCTTGGCTGACAGAAAGCCATCTGATATCATGATCCCTGTAAACAAACTTCTACTGAGCTGCTTGACAACAGAGAATCAGAGAATAATATTTTTATAGCTGAGAGTGGCCAATTCTTTTTACACATGGAGAGTCTAAGGCTCAGAAAACCTACAGGACTCGTCTAGTGCCACACAGCTAGCTAGTTTGAAGCTGGAATCTGAACCCAGGGTCTTGACTCCCAACCCAACGCTCTTATTACTGTGATGTATTATCTTGTTGAGGGGGAGTGGGGGTGGGGCGGTAACTGCTTAATCTAAAAGCAAAACAAGTTCACATAACCTCACAGGAACGATGGCTCATTTGGGTATACCATGCATGAATGACACTGTGCCTTGAATCTATTCAGCACTTTTATTTACAAATCATTTTCACAATTCATTTTATCCTCTTTTATGCTGAAGAGCATTTTCTGAGCTAACAGTCATATAAGAAAATCTTGTAAACAATTCACATATTATTTACCAAAATCTATTCTTTTGTCTCCATAGTCTTATTCTCTTGACCATTTTCCTTTGCAATCAGATTCTATTCATTTTTATGCATTGTGATTCAGAAACATCTCATTTTAAGCAGTACCTTTTGAACACAAATGTTGATATCCCTCCTCTAACAGACTTTATTTATTCTGACCCACAACCCTCCTCTTGTACCTGTGTTCTTTCTCCTTCATCTGCTTTGGTCTCACATCACATCCTACAATTAATATCCTCTTTATCACTTATTTTCTTGGCTATTCACTGCATTCAATTTGTCTTTAACTCTTTTCCAAGTTCAAATTTGTTTTTCTTTCCCCAAAACCTGAATCTAAAAGAGATGGGAAGAACGTATTATTATTATTATTATTTAGTTTCAGGTCATTTAATTTAAATTGCTTTCTTTAAGTATCAAAACAATAATACCTGCTTTCAAAATGAAAGAGATGAAGACTTCACTATACCTACCATATGAAACACCATTTGAAATATATTTTCAGGTGGACTATTTAAAGATGTTCATGATATTAGTGTTAACATGTGGCCAGAAAATCTAAGAGTTCATTAAAATTCAAGAGACTAAAGGCAACAACAGTGCATACTTCAAAATATTCTTTCATAAAAATAATAATAAAGACAAAAAGAAACCAACATTTATGAAAGATTTGCCCCTGACAGCTATTTTTGTATACAGCCTGACTGATTCAAAATAAATACTGTTTGATGTTTATTTCTGTCCATACTTCCTGGGGGAGAACATGGAGGCCCCCTGGGTGTAATGGACTTGCTTAAGATCCCAAAGTAAATTCCAAGCCATCTGATTCCAGACTGGGAGCTCGTGTACACCTGTGGCTGATTCATGTCAATGTATGGCAAAACCAATACAGTATTGTAAAGTAGAATAAAGTAAAAAAAAAAAGTGTTCATTCCAAAACATATACTGCCATTGGAAAAAAATGAGTGTTATCAAGGAAACAACCTGAATCGTAAGAGAACTCAAACTCTTCCCTTGGAAAGTTTTAGAAACTTGGGTTTGCAACACAAAAACTGACCAAGGAGGCGAACTCTATCCTAGAAAAGTTGTCAGAACTTGGGACTGTGACACAAAAACTGACCAAGGAGCAAAGAGGTTTATAATTGTTTTCAAATATGGGGAAAAGTTGTTCTGTGGAAGGACAATGAGACTTGCTCCTGCTGTATCATAGGGCAGAAGCAGGACCAGAAGGTGACCGAAACAGAAGTGAGTGTTGACTTGACATAAATAATATTTTAATGGAAAGAACTCCCTAGTGCTGAAAGAAGCTGTCTTGCATGGCAACAACTTCTTCAGGGAGTTACTGGATGTGTTTAAGTAGAAAATAGATGAGCACTTGGGTTAAAGTGATACCATCAGAAAATTAAAGTGTCAGATGGGGTTTAAGCCAATCAGTTCTTAGGTCCCTTTGGATTCATGATTTTTGATTCTTATTTCATGAGCAAAATCATGGAAGAGAACCCAAGGGAGTATTCATTTATGATGTTCCCTAAACATTTGTAAAAGCTGACAGAGGACCATTTTTCAAAGGTACTCAAATGTTGGAAAGGCCAGGACACTATGTGGCAGCTCTGAATTCATTCAGCCTCCCTGTTTCTAAAACCTTTGCAAAAGGATTCTCAGTTCCTCCCTTCAAGAACTAGTCTTTATTTCTTCACCCCTTGTTTTGGCATCAGAATGCAGTAGAAATGATGGTCCTGGTTCTGAGCATGGCCCCTAAGAAGCTGTGGACATTTCCAGTCTTTCAGAATGCTGCCACCATAGGTGAACAAACCTGCGCTAGCCTGCTAGGGGATGTAGGACCACATAGAACAGAACCCAGTTTACAGCCATCTCAGACCTGCATACAGCCAGCTGAGCTCTAACTAGAAGAGAAAGGCCACCCAAGATGAACTTAGCCACAGTGGACCATGGACATGTGAATCAATCTAGCTGAGACCAAAAGAAAAAAAAAAAAAAAATCCACCCAACTAATCCACAGAGTTGTGAGTCATAATGGTTTACTGTTGAAAACTTCTAAGTTTAGGGAGAGTTGGTTACACAACATTAACTACCTGATCCACAAATCTTAGATACAGGCCTTGGCTCTCTTAATGGCCTAACTGGGCTATTTTGAAGAAGACTTTAAATCTCTCAATCTCAGTATTCTTATATAAGTATAAAGAAAAGCTTTCTCCACAATAGCAGCTCTCAAATTGCTATCAAGTCACTCAGATGTCTTGCTAAAAAAAAAGTATACTTTGCACACCTCCTAAAATTCTGATTCAGAGTCAAGTGTGGACCCCCAAAAAAGCATTTTAACAAGATATTAGATGATTCTAACATAAATGCAGAGGAATGATACATGGAAAAAAACTGTTCTAGATCTTTCTTATGGGATTTTGGACATTTGTAACTAAGCTCATTGGGCTGCCTTCAGTCAGCCTCTACCTTCGTCGCAGGTAGATGATGCCCAGCTGAATATTTGGAGCTCCTCAGAAATAGGAATGTCACCGCTACTCTATGGCCCATTAGAGAAGAGTGATTTGTCCTAAAATCGGACACATTCTGACTCCTGGGAAACCCACTTCTAGCGCCATCCTAGAAACAAGAGCCTTGGAAAAGGAGATGGGCAGACTGCTTCCACTCAAAATGATTTTGTCCAACTGCCAGTGTTGGAACACAATTAAACAGCAAACAGCATAGCCTCAGCTAAAATGCACAGTAACAGCTGGACTGTGTGCCCTGAAAGTACAGTGCATTTATTACACAGATAATTAGATTTCCTTCTAGATCCAAAAGTCATACGGTCTGGGCATTAAGCAAAGGGGACTTACCACAGTCTAGTCAACCTTTTCCCAGAGTGCACAGAAAAGTGGGTCCTAAAATGAGTGAGGAGGGAGCTGGGATAGAGCCAGAAGTCAGCAACTGCTCCGATGCTCTTCTGTTCTTGGCTTTACTGACCCAAGTCAGTGGTTCTCAGCTCTTCATTAGAGTTGCCTAAAAGTTCTAAACAATACTAATACCTGGGCCCCATCTTGGAAAACTTAAATCAGAATCTCTAGGAATAGACTAGCTAGGCAAAGGTATTTTTAAAGCTCTCCAAGTAACTCTCATGTGCAGACAGGGTTGACTACTACTGGTCTAAGGCATAGATTGGCAAACCATGATCCACATGTTTTCACAAAGAAACTGACTGGAACCCAGCCACGCTCATTTGTCTATAGTTGAGTGTTGCAACAGAGATCACATGGCTGGCAACATCTAACATACTTACCATTCAACACTCTGCTGACCACTGCTCTTAGGTACTGATCTTCCACATGGGTTAAGAGGTCCCGATAGAGAAATTTTATCCTGAGTGTCCCTCGCCTTGGTTACACACCCTTTAATCTTATTTTTCCAACACCAGGAGCCTGAAGTACATGATGATAAAAATAACAACTAATATCCAACAAGCACTTATTAAATGTCAGGGATTAGGTCTGCATCAGTGTGTTTAAACCCTAAACTACCCTGAGAGGAAATCAGGCTAACATTAGGAATTCCAGTTAACATCATCTTACAGAACAGAAAACAGAGCTTTGGAGAGAACTAAGTAACTGGTCTGAAAACACAGAGCAAGTGTAGAGGTCAGATTTAAACCAGGCTGTCTGATTCCATGGCCTGTGTGCTCAATAAACACACAAGCCAAGATCCACAACATGGAAATATGGAGCTTCTGATCCAGACAGCAGCATGAGCTTGGGCAGGTTACTTCCATGGGCAGAGGAAGGGCAGTTCTAAGAAGACACGTCTTACAGAGTTATGGTAAGATCAGGGGTAGCATGATCCATGCCTACTAAAATGATGTCTGGAGACCAAAACTAATTTTTGTCAAAATTTTTTCTGGAGACATTCTTGACAATATTTCATTAATCACCTTCATCCATTGAATCACTCAGTAATTTAGTGAACATTTTACCTCAACCATGCTTGGTTCTATATTCTAAGGATTCAGCAAAGAACAAGATGCTGGAAAACACAGTTGTTAAAAAATAAATACTGAGACTTCCCTGGTGGTCTAGTGGTTAAGAATCCACATTTCTACTGCAGCAAGTGTGGATTCAATCCTTAAAATAAGATCCTACATGCGAAGATATATTTTAAACATTTTTTACCCACCTGCTGTCCATTTGTTTCCGCTACCATATAAACTCCATGATATGAGGGGTTACCAGCCTTTTGTGCTTATGAACAGTAGACAGGTCCCCAGTACTCTGCTTCAGTTCCATTATAAATAGTGAAACCACCAAAGAAAAGCACAAAAATACACACAAAAACAGCACAAAATAGTTGTTTATACTCCAAGAGTTCAACAAGAAGGCAGAGCATTGTCTTATTCAACCTCTGTTGGGAACATGCATATCAGATGACTCAATTTTTGCCACTCAGCACAGGTTTCCAAATGTCCAGAATCCTGAGTATTGATTTGGGGGTTAGAAATGAATTTTAGTGGGTAAATTCACATATTCAGAATCTGAATCAATGACGATCAGCTGTCTAATGTTATGCAAAGATAACTGCTAAGGAGAAAATCAAAGCAGGATAAGGGGATAAAGCAAGACAAGTGGTACTATTTCAGTGAAGGCAGTCAAGGAAGACCACTCCAAATAGCTAACATTTGACCAGAAACCTGAATTAAACGAAAGAGCAGGTGATATGAACATCTGAAGTGTGACCTAGGATGGAAGAAGAGTGAGGGTGAAGGTCGTGAAGTGGGAACGTAGTGGAGTGTGGGAGGAACAATCCAGCCCAGTGTATCTAGAACAGCGAGCATGGAAGAGAAGCTTCAGGAGACAAAGTCAGAGAGGAAGCAGGGAGGACTTCATGTATAAGGCATGTCTGTCTTTAATAGGATCTGGGGTCTTACATGCATGATGGAAGTGTATGGAAGCATTTCAGGAACAATCTGCCATAAATCTGATTAAAGTTTTAAAGATCATTGGCAGAAAGTGGAGGGACCACAGAGAAGAGACTATTGAGGTGGTTCAGAGAAAAGGAACATTGCCTTGAATTAGCCTGAGAGTGGTGAAATTGGGAAGGTGAGAGATTTGCAAAATATTCTGGGGATAAAGCCAATAAGATGTGGTGATGGTACAGTTCTGAGATCTGAGAATAAAAGAGGCATCACAGACAACTCAAAAATTTTGGACTGCTACCAATTGAGTAGTGGAAGAAGATGAGAGAAATGATCATGTTCAGGATATATTTTGCAGGTAAACATTACATGATTCGCTGCTGTACTAGAGCCAAGCTTGAGAGAAAGAGACAGTTCTGAAATGTTGAGCTTTTAGAAAGGAGTGTCATTTATTAAAATTTCAGTCTGGAAAAGGAAAGAGTATATGGGGGGTGTCAAGAGTTGCATGCATTAACTTAACTATTTAGATTTTTATGTGTGTGTGACAGAGAGAGAGAGAAGAGTGAAAATAATAAAGAAGTCATAGGTACCAATCAAATGTGTATAAATTACCCATTGGGTATACTCTGCTATACCCAATGGTATATGGTAGGGACCTCACAGAAGCAGAAGATATTAAGAAGAGTTGGCAAGAATACACAGAAGAACTGTACAAAAAGATCTTCATGACCCAGATAATCATGATGGTGTGATCACTCACCTAGAGCCAGACGTCCTGGAATGTGAAGTCAAGTGGGCCTTAGGAAGCATCACTACGAACAAAGCTAGTGGAGGTGATGGAATTCCAGTTGAGCTATTTCAGATCCTGAAAGATGATGCTGTGAAAGTGCTGCACTCAATGTGCCAGCAAATTTGGAAAACTCAGCAGTGGCCACAGGACTGGAAAAGGTCAGTTTTCATTACAATTCAAAGAAAGGCAATACCAAAGAATGCTCAAACTACCACACAATTGCACTCATTTCACATGCTAGGAAAGTAATGCTCAAAATTCTCCAAGCCAGGCTTCAGCAATATGTGAACCGTGAACTTCCAGATGTTCGAGCTGGTTTTAGAAAAGCCAGAGGAACCAGAGATCAAATTGCCAACATTTGCTGGATCATCAAAAAAGCAAGAGAGTTCCAGAAAAACATCTATTTCTGCTTTACTGACTATGCCAAAGTCTTTGACTGTGTAAATCACAATAAACTGTGGAAAATTCTTAAAGAGATGGGAATACCACACCACCTGACCTGCCTCCTGAGAAATCTTTATGCAAGTCAGGAAGCAACAGTTAGAAATGGACATGGAAAAACAGACTGGTTCCAAATAGGAAAAGGAGTATGTCAAGGCTGTATATTGTCACCCTGCTTATTTAACCAGAGAAGGCAATGGGCACCCTACTCTAGTACTCTTGCCTGGAAAATCCTATGGACAGAGGAGCCTGGCAGGTTGCAGTCCATGGGGTTGCTAAGAGTCAGCTACAACTGAGCGACTTCACTTTCACTTTTCATTTTCATGCATTGGAGAAGGAAATGGCAACCCACTCCAGTGTTTTTGCTTGGAGAATCCCAGGGGCAGGGGAGCCTAGTGGGCTGCCATCTATGGGGTCACACAGAGTCAGACACGACTGAAGTGACTTAGCAGTAGCAACAGCTTATTTAACTTATATGCAGAGCACATCATGAGAAACGCTGGGCTGTAGGAAGCACAAGATGGAATCAAGATTGCCAGGAGAAATATCAGTAACCTCAGATATGCAGATGACACCACCCTTATGGCAGAAAGCGAAGAAGAACTTAAGAGTCTCTTGATGAAAGTAAAGAGGAGAGTGAAAAGGTTGGCTTAAAGCTCAACATTCAGAAAATGAAGATCATGGCATCTGGTCCCATCACTTCATGGTAAATAGATGGGGAAACAGTGGAAACAGTGGCTGACTTTATATTTCTGGGCTCCAAAATCACTGCAGATGGTGATCACAGCCATGAAATTAAAAGATGCTTACTCCTTGGAAGAAAAGTTATGACCAACATAGACAGCTTGTTAAAAAGCAGAGACATTACTTTGCCAACAAAGGTCTGTCTAGTCAAGGCTATGGTTTTTTCAGTGGTCACGTATGGATGGAGAGTTGGACTATAAAGAAAGTTGAACACCAAAGAATTGATGCTTTTGAACTGCAGTGTTGGAGAAGACTCTTGAGAGTCCCTTGGACTGCAAGGAGATCCAACCAGTCCATTCTAAAGGAAATCAGTCCTGGGTGGTTCATTGAAAGGTCTGATGTTGAAGCTGAAACTCCAATATTTTGGTCACCTGATGCAAAGAGCTGACTCATTGGAAAAGACCCTGGTGCTGGGAGGGATTGAAGGGAGGAGAAGGGGATGACAGAGGGTAAGATGGCTGGATGGCATCACCAACTCAGTGGACATGGGTTTGGGTGGACTCCAGGAGTTAGTGATAGACAGGGAGGCCTGGTGTGCTGCGGTTCATGGAGTTGCAAAGAGTTGGACACTACTGAGTGACTGAACTGAACCGATACTCTGCTAATTACCAGGGATGGTGGTGATGGTTTAGTTATTAAGTCATGTCTGACTGTTGTGACCCCATGAAATGTACCTAGCCAGGCTCCTCTGCTCATTGGATTTCCCAGACAGGAATACTGGAGTGAATTGCCATTTCCTTCTCCAGGGCATAGGCATAAACAAAATACAGCCATCATGGAGGAGCTCAAAATTTGATGGGGGAAACAGACAAGTAAACAGATGATTATTCTGTTAATAAATTTTTTTTTGCAATGAAGGTTCTAAAACCACAGAATGACAGGCAATGCCCACAGCAACACAGAAAGAACACTGGAGATTCAGAAATCCTAATGTGAAACACCAAGTTATCCAAAGAAAGACCAGAGAAATAATGATTTGCTAGTCTCATAAATACAGTGAAGAGTTTATAGCTCAGCTGCTGATTAAATTTCTACCCTGGCAGGCCAATAGTTGCCATGACATCAAGTAGCACATAAATGTCTCATTGCTCAGAGGGCAGCCTCAGCTCCCAGAACTGGAACCCCAGGTTCATTCATTCATCTGCTGAGCTTGTTGCCTTTAATATGTAACCAAGAGCAACCTTTGGAGAGAGATGCCAACAAAACTCAAAGTCCTCAAGCAAGGGAAATGCCTCCATAGCCAAACAAAACAGCTTCCTCCAAAGTTTGAGCAAAGGGAAGAAAAGCTCTCTTGAGGAAAAGCTCTGCTGAAAGTCATATTCTTTTCCCTCTGAGTATGTTTCTATATTTCTCTCTGGTCTCAGTGCTGACAGAGACTAAACTGAAAGACACAAGCCTTTCCCTTAGACCCCACAGTTCAGCTGGTAGAAGCCAGCATTTTCAAAAAAGAACTTACTGTAGCAATGCAAGAGGGAAATAAACAAAGAAAATATAAAAGCCATGAAATTGTTGCACTCCCACAGCAGAGGTTCCTAACTCCACGATAGCTAAGAATGTTACCAGGCACACAGGCTGTTTTTTTACACATTCTGTCTGAAAGTTCTACCTTTAGAAAATGGCTCTATTTATTGCTCTCTCTCTCTCACACACACACACTCAGGCACACACTTTTATATATATTCCTTGACCACTTCTTTTTGAGATAATGCCTGCAACTTTTACTCTAGTCCAGAAGCATGAAAATATGTGGGTATTGAGAATGCTGAAGACCCTCTTCAAGGGGAATGAACAAGGCAAAACTCAGATTTCTTGAAACATAAGACAACTAAGACAGGGATTAGGTAATAACCTGATGCCCTCTTCTCCATTTCTCCTGCCCCTATCCTGTTTCATGAAAACTTTGCATTTCAGGGCTGGAACCATGCAGGAGTACCCTACGAACCTAGGGATGGGCGTATTAAATTTTTGTCTGATGGTAAAGTGGCCCCACACCCCTCCATTGTTGACATTTTGTACTCAAAGTACAGTTAAGGACAACCAACAGTCAAATGCATACTCAGCTACATCAGAAGACACCAGAACAAGAAAGTCTGTATAATCTTTGAGGAAAACCAGTAACACAAAGGGCTATGCAGTGAGCTCTCACCCAGAGGTTAGTCTTGTGCCACTGTATATCACATAACCATATAGATATACAGATGCCATTTTGTTTTATATTTGATTTTAACATTATTGCACCGAAACACTAAATTCCAACAGTGTTATCATGATATGGTCAAATCAAAAAAAAGAAAATAATGAGGAAAAGGGAAGGCTGGCTACTCCTTGAATTGGAGATTGCCCAGCTCCTGTCTGCCTAGGTGAAGGTGAAGTCACTCAGTCGTGTCTGACTCTTTGCGACCCCGTGGACTGTAATCTACTAGGCTTCTTCATCCATGGGATTCTCCAGGCAAGAATACTGGAGTGGATTGCCATTTCCTGCTCTAGGGGATCTTCCCAACCCAGGGATCGAACCCGGGTCTCCCACACTGGAGGCAGACGTTTTAACCTCTGAGCCACCAGGGAAGCACACAGGAACTACCCTGCCCGTGAGCTCCTCCTCCCATTTGAAACTGGATTTTATGGTTTGCTAATTTATTGCTATTTTCCCCTGTTCTCCCAGTCCTATCAGTGTTCAGCATTCACAATTTTGCCAGGAAACTTGGAATTTATTTTCAATTTCTTCCCCACTGCATTCCTCATCAACTACCGAGATACTTCAGGCTGATTTTCCAATACTGCGCTCCCACCACCACTGTCCCCAGGCGAGGGACAGAAGTTCCTCCTGGACCCATCACTTAGATGTGCTCATTCTCTGTGGCATGATTTATAGAAAGGCAGCCTCAATTACAATTTATCTTACTGTTTGCGTTGATGAAATGCTGAAAACACAGAATTGCCAAGATGGCACGGTACACAGCCTCCAACACAAACAGCTTTCAGCTGACAGCCTCAGGCACACACACACACACAAAGCTGCGGCACCGAAAACAAAGACTTAATCCATCAGTCTCAAAGACGGAAAGACCAGGGGCTGTTTTCCTAAGTCAGAAAAGTGGTCCCAGCACAACCGTCCTCTCTCCCACACTGGGAACACTCTGCTTTTTCTTCTGGCAGGAGCTTAGAGGCAGCCACCGGTATGGGCCAAGCAATTTCAGGAATGGCAGCCAGCAGACAGGAATCGGGAGAATAAAAAATAAATCTGCATATGTACTTCTATTTATAGCCCTTGTTTACTCACAGTAATAATAATAAAAAATGAAACCAGTAACTGAAATAAAAACAAATAGACCCATTTATCTACTAGCTTTGGTTTCACTTTTACTCTGTCAATTTGAAACTGGTGACAACGCCATGATAGTGTTTCACTCAACAGCAGAGTTTGTATAAATAGCTTATCCCAGTGCTCCTACCAGAAGTGAACCTGGAATGGGGGAGAGAGAGGGAACTGTAATATGTTTCATTGGTTGGTAGAACAAGGAGCATTTTAAATACAAGGTCATTCTTGGACTAACTACCCACAGATGCTCTATTATTTTTTTTTAATCCTGTCTCTTCTAAAGTCTTTTTATTACAGACTTAATGATCATGACATCTTAGAAATAACTGCTTTAAAAGTTCTGTGTTTGGAAAAAGTGCTCAAGGGAATTAACTGTCATTTTGGCTTACCTAGTCTACTCTCCCATAGAAGGCAATGGCTCTCCACTCCAGTGCTCTTGCCTGAAAACCCCATAGATGGAGAAGCCTGATGGGCTGCAGTCCATGGGGTTGCGAAGAGTCAGACACAACTGAGTGACTTCACTTTTCACGTTCATGCATTGGAGAAGGAAATGGCAACCCACTCCAGTGTTCTTGCCTGGAGAATCCCAGGGATGGGGAGCCTGATGGGCTGCCATCTATGGGGTCACACAGAGTCAGACACGACTGAAGTAACTTAGCAGCAGCAGCAGCAGCAGTCTACTCTCCATCTCCTTAATCATAGAAATCCTTGTATTGGCCTTTCTCTAACTTTCCACGTTGACCAAAAAGGATTGTTTTGGGTAAAATAGCTAAGAAGTCATCTCTTGACAATTGGGATATTTTAGTGTCTTAATTATTCAAATTAATGATTACTGATTATTTTCTGGAGCAATTTTAGGTTGCTGAAAAACAGGTGGAAATTCCCAGACAGCCTCTCTTTTTCTCACTATTATTAACATCTTGCATTAGTGTGGTAGATTGGTTATAATTAACTAAAGCTTACTGTTTTTATTCTTTGTGTACATCCTATGAGTTTTCACAAATGTAGAAGGAATGATATATATCCACTGGTGGCACACAATAGTTTCAACTGCCCTTAAAAATTCTTCATGCTCCACCTTTTCATCCTTCCTCTCTCCCTAGTCCTTGGAAACCACTGATTTTTTACTGTCTCCATAGCTTTGCCTTTTCCAGAATTTCATATATTTGGAATTATACATTATGATTTGTAGCTTATACAAATTGGCTTATACATATTGCAAAAAATAAATGTCTCCCAACTTTCTCTTCTCTTAACTGTAAGCTCTGAACCAGATTGGGGACACCATGAAAAACTAATCAAACAAAAGCCTAGTGCTTCCTAACATTATTAAGGGCAAATTCACAAAGATGCATTTTATATTATCCAGTGTGTTTATAGATATGTCAAGTGACTCAACTGAAATTATCCCATCTCAGGAACATTATTACAATTACCAGTTATTAGAATTGTTCATTATTAAAATGAGACTGTGTCAGAGTTCAGGTGGGAAAATAAAAGAGTGTTTGAGCTCTGTAAAACAGCACAGAGAGACAGTCATGCAACTGGTTGGTTAATTCTATTTTAGTGTATACACACGCTGATGGATCAAGTACCAGCCAATGGGTGTTACCCAAGACTCTATTAATGACAAGGCTTTGTGCAATGCGCTTTGGACATATGGATGTCTACGACACACGCCCTGCACGCTAGTAGCATATCATCTCCTGGGGGAGTGCGTTGCTTGCACTGTTAGCAATAGAAGTACATATGCATATGTGCTGGAGTAACAGAGGTACAGATGAGTGTAATGGGAGCTCAGACAAGGGAGATGCTTTCTGACTGACTGATATCTGAGCTGGTAGCTCTTCAGCAAGGGCAGAAACTCATACATAAGCAAGGGTACAGTGACAAGACAGCATAAAGAGGATGAGGAAATGGTGAAAATCAGGTGCCCTGCCCCTAACTCTGTAATCCAGCTTTTGTTACTTCATGTGGAGAGTTTTGGGGGAGGAAAGGGAGTTGCTTTGGTTTATTTGTCTGGTTTGCTAAAATAGTTCTTTAATGAGTTTGACTATCTTTAAGCAGGGCATGTTCACATCAATTTACTATAGTCCAAAACTGTTATTTCTATGATCTTCCCATACTTAGTGTGTATCCAAGATACATCCAATGAATACGGTTTGCAGAAAGAAGCAGAGGGTAATGCATATATGTTATAAACTGCATAAAGGTTGAATTCTGCAGTTACAAACTTGTATTTCACCCTGAAAGCAAGGGAGAGCCATTCGAGATCTGGCAATTTCATTTGGAAGAAATTATCTTACATGGTCAACACTTATGAGACCCCTTGCCTTAAAAATTATCATTCCATAAAGAGCAAATCCTATATCCTGGACATCCAGTGACAAGTAAATATGAGCAAACCTGTGGATTCTAATAACGGATCCAGAAAGCTCTCTAGTACAGCAATAAGACCATGGATACAAGGTATTTAAAACAAAATAGTAGATTTTCCAAGAGAGCAAATTTTGGCTCTGGTTTAGTCACTTGGGCTTCCTTTGTGGCTCAGCTAGTAAAGAATCCACCTGCAATGCAGGAGACCTGGGTTCGCTCCTTGGATTGGGAAGATTCCCTGGAGAAGGGAAAGGCTACCCACTCAAGTATTCTAGCTGAGAGAATGCCATGGACTGTATAGTCTATGGGGTTGCAAAAGTTGGACACGACTGAGAGACCTTCACTTTCATATTAGTCACCTGACTTAGGTGAAGTCAAGAAGTATTAGAGCTCTAAGACCTTGACATTCAAATGCAAGTTGTTGGTGCTTCTGCAAAATTAAGGTAAGAGAAAGGAATGCCTTTCTCTGGTAACCAGTCCCATTCTGACATAGAACAGAAAGATCATCTGCCACTTTCATCAGGAATAATGGACTCCTGCATCAAGCTGATCTTTAATTTAGAAATAATTGCATTCCTTCATTTATTGACTGCTGGGGTCCAGCCCCGGTGGGTCCAGGGAATTCGAAGCATGGATGGCATTGGTGAGGAAAGATGTGTTCATTTATTAATATAGAAATATAAGATTAGATTAGGAAGAAATAGTGTAGTAGGAAAATTAAGTGGAGAAAGAAGGCTGAATAACTTGGCTTGTAGGGAAGGGCCAATAAAATCTCTGGACAAGAGATTTGCACCATCTACGTGGGGCCACCAGTGCCTGCTTGAATCTCTAACGGTGCCCCACCTTAGGCTCCCTTTCACACGGGTCTTAAAAGCCAGGACAAGTAAGTAGACTTGGCGAGCCGCCCCCGTTACAGATGGGAATTCAGCCTGAAATTAGAGTGAAGAGGAGAGGGAAGGAGAGGGAGAAAAGGAGCAAGAGAGAGACATGTGGGGAGCCAGATTCCCAAGAAACTAGTCCGAGAGACTAGTCCGAGAAACTCATCCATCCTTTATTGTTCAGAAGGCCTTTTATGCTTTTGATAAAACATGGAGATCAATGCGTACACAGTTATGCAGCATTAATAGCCCAGATTCATCAAAAACAGGCTTTTTCTCTGCATATCAAATTGTATACACAAGTCTTAGGTAATTTACATCATCTTCCAGCCAAAAGGGCCAATTAACATTTTACAGCCTTTTTCCGATAAGGGTTTGTCAACCAGAAGACTTATTTGTGTTGATCTTCCCAAGGTCTGGTGTCACTCTCAGAAAAGCACTAAACAAAGTTACATTCTTACATAGCAAAGATACAGCAACTTATAACAAGTAAAGGGAGTACAGTGATTTACAGCAAAAGAGAAGCAATTAACTCAAAAGTCTAGTGTTGCTAACATCAAAACTACTATATATCTTTTTTCTACATCCTGATTACATTGAGTAACATCCTCCCAGGTGCCTAAAAGATAAAGAATATCGAGGTCTGGCAGCAATCCTTGAGTCAACAGTGAAAACCTGTCACCAATATGATTTTTAACTCTTTAGAAAAGGCTCTGTATCTTTAAGATGCTTTCAAGCTTTGTGCCTCTCGCAGTTGAGGGGCTGTAAGCAGTTCACAAGCTGTAAGAAGTCTGGGAAACCTGTTAGGCAAGCTAAAGAGCTATCAGAGGGAGTTTAACTGAAACATCCCTTTCAAATGCAGAAGACTAAAACCCTGATTTGACTTTTTCCTAGAGAATATCAGAAGAATGGAAAAGCAGACTGCAGAGGCCGGCAGATTCTTATTTTGGGGGATGGGGGCGGTGTGTGGATGCTCAGGAAATGCCAAGGGGAATCCCTGAAGCTTGATCACGTCCTTCTGTATGCCAGGCTTCCTTCCACATGACCTTGTCACAGGCGGGATTCCTCACACTGGCCCCCAGCAATTGACTCTTTCATCCATTCAACAAATGCCCACTGATGATCTGCTGCATGCTGGGTATTATTGTGAGTAATGCAAAAGTAACAAAGATGATAAGATGGATTAACTCCAGCATGCTTATTAGATACAACATAGGAGTGGGCATCTTTGAGCAAGGTAGAATAAGTAAGGGCTTGACAAAGGATGTGGCACAAAGTACACACCTGATAAAGAGCTACCCTTGGTACTATATGAAAGGATGAAGGAACATCAAGACTCAGAAGTAGCATGACCACTTTCTGTTGGATGACTAAAGGAAGCACTTGGGAAAGTGGCATCTGCTCAAGGATTAGCATGTGGGTTGGAGAGGTAAGAGGAGGGAGGGAAAGAGGCAGAACAACAAATTTTACAGAGGTGAACAGAACCCATATGTGTCTAGAATGTGAAGTATATGAAGAGGAAGAGTAGAGATGGAAGGTGCAGTCTAGACTGGAAGACACGAATGCTAACTCAAAATATGAGCAATGGAGAACAACTGGTTATTCTTCTGTGTGGGAATGACATATGACATATTCACAATACCACACACTGACTTCATGACACTCGACTGTTATCTTGCTCTCTTTTCAGTTTTATTGCCTGTAAAATGAGGAAAGGGTAGAGATGACTTCTAAAGAATGATCAAGTATGCTATTCTGTAGGAATTTTAACTTAGGTCAGTGCATAGGAAGCAGGTAGAGACACTGAAAGACATCTGAAAAATCAGGAAGCCACTATAGGTGTTAAAAACAAAGACAAGAACTGAGGTGGTAATGGTGGGGAATAGAAAAGAAGTGAAGATAATGAGAAGACAGTACGATACAATGATTTCAACATGGGTGACATGGGAGAGGAGCCCCAGACGTAAGTGACAGGAAGAATGCATGGGGCATTGGTAGAACAAGGGAAGAAAAGAAACAAAATTAAGTTTGTAGTTCAGCAGGTAAGGTGGAAGAAGTAAATAGTTCCTTGGTGCTCTCATGAACAGAAGTTTAAGATACAGAGAGAGGAAGAGAGAAACCGAGTATATAGTAACTGTAATTAGTCAAGGGAGACTCTAGATGAACAGCTATGGCTCTTCTAGACTCTACCAAGGGAAGCTATTCAACTCAACTGTGTTGAGTCTGTATTATATCAAAACTGTATATTCTGTTTTAAAATTAGAAGAGATAAAAGAGGAAAATACAGCCTCACATGTAATAACCTCCAAACGTAGTAGAGAAAAATGCCAAATCAACATAAGACTTGTGTCTATTGCTTTGCTAGTCTGCTCATTTGTACAGTTTCCAGTAACCCTGAAATCCCCTGGCACCACTTGTCCTCCAACTAGTTCATGAGATTTGTGTGTGACTATTGCCCCATTCTCACCTTGATATCAGGGTCAACATGTGATCTAGACCTAAGCCAAATGTTATAGCCTTGGTGATTAGTTTTGGGATAGGTGTGTGGCACAGCCCGAAGCAATTGGAGCTAATGTTAAGACTCTTTCTACCAGGGTTGTAAGAGACTAGGACAGAGGCATGGGGTTGCCACCACTCTGCAGGGCAAGCTTACGTATCAAGAACAAAGATGAAGTCAGAAAAAGGAAGAGCTGAAAGACACAGGAAAAGAGAGCACTGCCGGCATGTTTTGATCTCTTAGACTCAATCATACTTGAAATCTGATCTTCTCTTGAATGTCATACCTACTTACTCCACAAATTCCATTTGCTTATGTCAGTTTGAGATGGGATTTCATCGCTTCCAAACAAAATATTCTTTACTATATATAATATATATCCATAGGTAACACTGCATCATACAGAAACTAAGTCTTTATGTTCTGTAGGCTATGCTAGTCAGTGAATACTTCGTGCAAAAGGCCAGTTCTTAGAGGTTGGTTTGCTGTGCTTTGGCTGATGACATTTTTATATGGCACTGAAGGGAATATAAAAAATTATCTCAGTGCAGCCTTTGCTTATTGGGGGCCTCATGATTTCATGTAGGAAACAGCTGCACACCAAATTCAACAAATGAGTGAACAAAGCTTAAGGAGATGAAGAGTTGGAATCTAGCAGAGAAAGACCCATTCTTGTGAGACAAGTGAAATTAAAGAGGACTGTGGTGTTTCTTCAAATGAAGCATTTATTGAGCAACATTCTGTGTGCTAAAACTTCTCATATTTACTATCTCTGTAGTTCTGTTCTCAAAAGCATCAGTAATAATAATAATATGAGCCATAAAGTCCACGACTGCTCCCTCTATTTTGTTTTAGCCTGGACTATGAAATCTAAAATCCGTGCTTTAACCAGTAAGCTATACTACCTAGCAACCTCTTGCTGCCTGGCTGATCCAATTGGCCTTTCTGGTTAATCTATCCTCCTTCCTCCCTTGAGTCTGCAAAGACTCTTCACTTCACTTCTGGTAGTTAGAAGTGACTACTGCTACTGCTAAGTTGCTTCAGTCGTGTCCGACTCTGTGCGACCCTATAGACGGCAGTGACTAACTACCTTCCTATTGCTTGATTGCTTCTTGGAACCCTATAGTCATCCAAGTTAGGACCTTTCTACCACTGCCAGCCTGACTGCCCCTACCCTGCCTCTGGCTACACACACCCTAGCAGTACAACGATTTCATGCAGAGACCAGCAGAAGAAGCAGAGGGCTCTCACAAAAAAGTCCCTTTCATTACAACAAATAAGCTTGATAATTATCCAGAAGTGGCAGAAAAAAATATTACCAGCACAAGAAAATGAGCGACTTAATCTTTAAAATGAGATATAACGGAGTTTCTAGCACCACATCAAAAGTCATTGTTAAAAATATTGTTCTCCAAATGAGAACACTGCTCTCCCTGATTCCAAGAGCCACACTGGTTCAAAAATTTCAAGATTAATAGCAGTGTACATGTTGTTTTATGCAACTTTCCCTGCCCCACCCCCACCATAACTTGAAATAACATTTATTTTTTGAGCTTTGAGCGAACATGCTGAGTGGAGAGAAAAATAACTTTCACCAGGGATGTCAAGAAATTGGAGTGGCAGACAGGAATATCACTGGCTGCAGTCAGAGTCCACCTTTCAGACAACGTGATAGAGCCCTCAGAAGGTTTTACCTTTTATGATATTAATTTATATAAGAGGGAACACAAAAAAACTGATGACTACTTACAAAAATAGTTACAATAATAAAAGTGACAGCAATTAGTCAAACATGACTGTGTGGATCACAATAAACTGTGGAAAATTCTGATAGAGATGGGAATACCAGACCACCTGACCTGTCTCTTGAGAAATCTGTATGCCGATCAGGAAGCAGCAGTTAGAACTGGACATGGAACAAAAGACTGGTTCCAAGTAGGAAAAGGAGTACGTCAAGGCTGTATATTGTCACCCTGCTTATTTAACTTATACGCAGAGTACATCATGAGAAATGCTGGGCTGGAAGAAACACAAGCTGGAATCAAGATTGCTGGGAGAAATATCAATAACCTCAGATATGCAGATGACACCACCCTCATGACAGAAAGTGAAGAGGAACTAAAAAGCCTCTTGATGAAAGTGAAAGAGGAGAGTGAAAAAGTTAGCTTCAAGTTCAACATTCAGAAAACCAAGATCATGGCATCCGGTCCCATCACTTCATGGAAAATAGATGGGGAAACAGTGGAAACAATGTCAGACTTTATTTTGGGGGGCTCCAAAATCACTGCAGATGGTGATTGCAGCCATGAAATTAAAAGCCACTTACTCCTTGTAAGAAAAGTTATGACCAACCTAGATAGTATATTCAAAAGCGGAGACATTACTTTGCCGACTGAGGTCCATCTAGTCAAGGCTATGGTTTTACCTGTGGTCATGTATGAATGTGAGAGTTGGACTGTGAAGAAAGCTGAGCATGGAAGAATTGATGCTTTTGAACTGTGGTGTTGGAAAAGACTCTTGAGAGTCCCTTGGACTACAAGGAGATCCAACCAGTCCATTCTGAAGGAGATCAGCCCTGGGATTTCTTTGGAAGGAATGATGCTAAAGCTGAAACTCCAGTACTTTGGCCACCTCATGAAAAGAGTTGACTCACTGGAAAAGACTCTGATGCTGGGAGGGATTGGAGGCAGGAGGAGAAGGGGACAACAGAGGATGAAATGGCTGGATGACATCACTGACTTGATGGACGTGAGTCTGAGTGAACTCGGGGAGTTGGTGATGGACAGGGAGGCCTGGCGTGCTGCGATTCATGGGGTCGCAAAGAGTCGTACATGACTGAGCGACTGAAATGAACTGAAGTTTATTTTGCTTTACGGTTTCTTCCCAGTGCTATTTCTCAGTTTTTCAAAAGTCCTGTAAATATTTTATTCTTATAAAATATGTAGTATTTATAATATGCAATTATATAACATAAATGTAAGTTTTGAAGCACAACAGAATAAATACCTGTGATTCCCTACTGCCAAAAATTAAAAACTAGAACCTCACCTATTGCACTATCTATGTGCTCCCCCTGAACCCCAAAGGTAAGCACTCGCCAGAATTGGAGTTTTATTGTCCCCTTGATTTTAGAAGTAATCCTATTCCGTAAGTATGTAACTCTAAACACGTTAGGCAGTGTTTCTTTCTGAAATTTAAAAATTAAGTCATTACTGTTTAAAATCTACTTTGATAGGATTTTTTTCCTACCCAGGATATTTTTCCAAGATCCACCCATGCATGTTGTTCGATGCAGTTTTAGTTTGTTGATTTTCATGGCTGAATAATATTCTATTGTGTGAGTATAACACAATTTATTTGTCCATTTGCCTATCAATGGATACTTATTTCCAGCGTGTTTTGCTGTAAAAGCAATTATGTATGAACATCCGTGTGTGTGTCTCCTGGCAAGAGTTTCCCCAGGGTTTACACCAGGAGTTGATTGTTCAGTCATAGGATTTGCATGTAGTTGGTGTCAAAGCTACTGCCAGACTGTTTCCCAAAGTGATTATTCAAATTTAAGCTGTTACTCAGGATGTACTAGGATTCCCAATGAACTTCAACCACCTTCATACTTAAAATGCTGAGGTGTCATAATTTTGCCCATTTGGTTGGCATTAAATGCTATCTTATTGTCATCTTAATTAGCATTGCACCAATTACTAATGAGGTCGAGCATTTTTTTCATGTTTATTTTCCATTAGTGTATCCCCTTAAATGTTATGCCTTGTCATTTATTCTGGCAATTATTCTGTTAATTTGCCTGTGGTTCACTTATAAACTTCACTTTTTTCTTTATATAAAATAGATCCTTATCCTTTGATAGGGATAGTGCAAAAATTGCAAATATCTCCTCCAAGTTTGTGGCTTGTATTTTCACATACCATTTTAGTATTTTTTAGTGAAAAACTATTCCTCATTATTATAAACTTTAATTAATATAACTTGAATGTATTTATTTTTAGGTTAGCATTTTTAGGATCTTAATTAAGAAGCCCTTTTCCTGTAATAAAGTGTAAAATAAGACTTTCAGAATTTTCTCTTAAAGGTTAATATTTTCTTTCACATTTAATTCTTAGATTCATCTGGAATTTTATTTTTATGTATGTTAAGAAGTTCAGATCCAAATGTATTTATTTCCTCTGAATAAACAATTGTGCCATAACCACTAAACAGTTCATTCTACACCTACTGTTCTGTTTTGCTAACATTGTTATTATTAACTTGCCATATGTTTTGCATGAATCTTTTCTGAGCTTTGTGTTCTGTAACCACTTGTCAATATGCCTATGTCTCTGTGTGTATGTATGTATGTATGTGTGTGTGTGTATGCATGTATAAATTGAACAGGGACACAGAATAAAACTGAAACTGTTGATATCTGATAACCCAACAATATGCACTTTTTTCTCCTTTAGGTGAATATGGGTTATTTTTAGGCCTTTGCTGTTTTTCATGTATTAGAAAATCAACTTAATAAGTTTCTACAATCATATGTTGTTATTTTGATCAAATTATATTAAAACATAACAACTTGAAGAGATTGCCTTTTTTATGCTACTGAGACTTCTATTAAGTGTGCATGGTATATTTTTCCATTTAGTTTGCTTTCTTTTAAAGTTTTGAAGTTTTCTTCATAAAGGTCTTGCATAACTTTACTCTTATTGAAAAGTGAAACAAAAAAAAGAGTGAATATGAGATACTAAACAGCATACTGATAATTGTGATAAAAATAGATGTTTTTGCAGAATTTTTTATCTATTAAAAATAAAGTGATTAATTTTAAAGATAAAAAATACACATTGTAAATTATGTTTTCTAACTAATTATTGTGGAGGAATAAAAATCCATTTGATATTGATAAGCTTTATTAAGTTTAATAAATTGTCTGTAGTTTGACTCTTAAATGTAGAGAATCATATTATCAAAAGATGACTTTTTTTTTCTTATCTTATTATGATCCTTAAGATTCCCAATGCAACACTAATTCAAAGGTATAGTAAGTAGGTATTTTTGTCTTAGTCCTGATTTTAAAAGTAATATTTTTAATATTTAGCAATTTAAAATAACATTCATTACATTTTCTCATTGATAATTTTTATCATGTTAAAGAAACACTCATCTTCTACTCATTGGCTAAAGGTTTTTGTTTGTTTTGTTGTTTTTGTTCTGTAAATCACTAGTGGGTGTTGAATTCTATTCAAGAATCTTCATGAGTCAACTGAAATGTTAATGTAATTTTTCTCCTTAAAACTTTAATACAGGTAATTTCATTTTTCTAACATTAAATGATATTGCATCCTAAAAATAAATATTTTAGAATAATACATTTTCTTTTGCATACGCTGCTGGATTCAGTTTATCCCACTGAATCTTCACATTATGAAGTAGGTGCTTTACAGTCTCCCTTCAGAGTGTCATTTAGTAGTGATATGATCAAGGGTAAAGGTAGAACTTGCTCTCAAGCCTGTCTGGTTGCAAACTCCAAGATTTTAGCCCTCTGCCATAGCTCTTTGGATCCTTTGAAGTTTACAACTCATGAAAGTGCATCAACATACATTTGCATAGTGTCCACTAGTTAGTTTTTTTCCTCTTGAAACAGTAAGATCCAACAGGCTGATGTAATTAAACTGATGGACCTTGAAAATCAACCTTTTCGATGTTTGAGTGTAAAAAGAGGAAAAGATGATTGAACTTCTGGCATTAACATGCTCCAAGACCAGAGGGATAGATTATAAATGCAGACTAAAATGTCTTTTAGTCTATTCCCTATTAAAGGGAACGATTCTAAGTTTATCAAGTTACCATCTTAATAGGAAGGGAGGGACCTCATCTCCTTCTCATTTATGTATTAATAGAAGTATGTATCTATCAATTCTATTTACCCAAGCCCACCTGCACTTACATACTTCCTTATCAGAACCTTTACCATTGTAATCGTTCAATACAAAAGACATTCACTGAAAAAAAAAAAATTGGCAAGCTTTCACCAAACCATTCAATGTCCAAAAATTAATTCAGATCTCCTCTTAAGCATGTTTTTCCTTCACTTTGAACATGTATGTTTTCTCAGCCTACTCCAGTTACTCCACATCCTTTTCTAAATTCAGTCACTAGAGCCAAACACCATAGAGAACCCAAATGAACTGGAAAGAACCTAGGTCAAGCAAGGAAAATGCTTTGGAAAATTCAAGACTGGGTGTCAAGAGGCTCTGTCCCTTCGGTGCTATTAAAAGCCTGCCCACATTCAAGAGATCATGTTCTAGGCATTAATGGTATGCTGGAGATCCACAGAACTGACTGGAGTCTCTGCTCTGGAACTTTGCTTCTCTCACACTGTCTTGATGAGTCCTCTCTTGACCACCCTAAGTTGCAGCTCTCCCACCCTGACTCTCTCTAATCTTTCTGATGGTGTTTTCCTTATAGCACTTATGACAATAATTAACAACACATGTTATTGTTAGACCAATTCCAACAATAGTTAGCCAACTACAGTTGACCCTGAACAATGAAGGTTTGAACTGCCCAGGCCCACTTACATGCAGATATTTTTCAATAGTAAATACTACAGGTAGGGCTACATAATCAGTGGCTGGTTGAATTCATAGATAAGAGGAACCAAGGATACAGAGGGCTGACAATAAATATACACGGATTGACCCTCACATTGTTCAAGGGTCAACTGTATATCTAGAGTTGTATATCAACTATACAAACCAACAATAACAATAAGTGTCATAGCACTTTATTTTTAATTCGATACACATGGAAAGTTTCATGATGGGAGAAATTTTTTGTCTGCTTTTTGTTTGTTCCTTAATGTACTCAGGTGCCTAGAGTAGTGCCTGGGACATAGTCACTGTGCCATGAATACTGATGGAAAGAGAAAAGGAAACTGGAATGGAGGGAGGCAAGGAGAGGAAAGTGAAAGTGAAGTTGCTCACTCATGTCTGAAGTTGGCCTCAATCTCTCACTGTGCAACCTGGATTGGGACATGCTGACCACTGCTCTTGGTCACTAGAGCAGTGTCCATACTCATAAAATGTGGAGACGAATGACCTCAGCTCAGATATGCATAGAGAGTTTCCCAAGTACAGAACCAGCAAGAATAGCCATTTAAAGGTTTAAGAACTGTGTTAACCTTAAAACACCAAAATCAATAGAAAGCAGTAGAAAGGAATGTACCACTGATATGCACAGTGAGATGATGGAATCTGAGAATCCCTGTGCTTAATGAAAAAGACCAGGCACACAAATGAAGTGGGCACTGTATGACCCCATTTGTATAAGATGCAAACTAATCTACAATGATAAAAAGCAGAGTAGTGCTGGCTGGGGCCATAGGTGGAGGGAGGAATGGACTGCACAGAGGCACGAGACACCTTTGGCAGAGGTGATGGAAATGTTCTGCATTTTGGAAGTGATTTTGCAGGAGCTTATGATGTCAAACCCCATTGAACTGCTTACTTTAAATAAATGTACTTGAAATAAATATTTTCCAATAAAGTTGATAAGGAAAATAATACCATAACTAGCACAGGGAGAGGCAGATGGCTCTTTAGCTTGGTTTTCTATCCAAAGAACAACAGCAACCAGACGTCTGTATAATCATCAGTCCAGAGGTCTATGCAATCTCAATTATTTCTGCCACTTGCCCTGCCCCCTTTCTAGTCATCACTCCTCCTCCTGATATGAAGAAATCCTGAAAAAGTATATCAGCATGCACAGTTCTGTTCTATCCGTCTCAGTACCTGTGTGGCCACCCTAGATGTTGTTTGTACCGCTTGTCACCATACAAGGTTTAGCCAACACTCCATTTGAACCAAGGCAACCAAAATCCCCAGCATCTCCCTAGAGATCCACCCTGACCCTAACCTCCCTTACTGTCCTCTTAAAAGTATTTAAAGATCAGGAAAGTACCACAGAAAGAAAGAAAGAAAAAAACAGAAAGTGTACTTGCAATAGAAAGATTTTTCATTTAAATGCACCTTATTGTGTGATGTATTCCTTTAATTAAAGTGTGTGTCTGGGTGCACTGGTTGCCATTACAGTGCAATTCCTCATGTTTATTGAATGCAAGAGTAGCCAGGGCAATGCAGTGGAAACTCACACATTAGCCAGAGTGCAACTCAAAGCTATAGTTCCCTGATCTTTTGAGCTTTTAAGAGGCAGATAATCTTCAGGATTTGTGGCTCATTGCAATGAGACACTATCAATTTGCATAGCTCTCTTCTGAAGAAAACAATGTTTATTCCCAAAAACCTTATGTGGTTCATCTTGTTGTCTCACCGAGATTGCATCTTTCACCCCTAGAAGAAATACAGAACCAGAGAAAGGGCAGATGCTAGACAGTTTCTACAATCTTCAAGAGATGAGATAGGGATATTCCTAACACTCTCATCAACCATGTTACTTTATGGTTAATAGAGAACTCCTCCTAAAGGGCTTGTGAAGTGTTATTACCTCCCATTCTGACTGTGGAACTAAAGGCAGAGGGTGAATGAGGAACCAGGTGGCACAGAAAACAGCAGAGATGTGCTAGACCCATGCCTCTGGCTCCAAGGCCGGTGCTCTTTCCACCGCCACAGAGCTGGCAGTAAGGTGGCTGCTCTGATTCCGCCATGAGTCATGACCAGCTTTAGAACAAATCCTGGAAACTCTCTGGGTTTTAGTCTCTTTATCTGTAATCAGAGAGGATATTTCAACATCCATTTAATTCTTAAATTCTAATAGTCTCTTAAATATTCTTTCATAAACTGAGAAATGGGAAATCAGAAAAAAAGGAGTTTTATTTTATTCTTACAGGAGAATGGTTAGTTTTCTTCCTTGTGAGGGCTCTGCAGCAGCATGAAAAAGGTAGCATTTATTTCACTGTTGCTCCTGTCTTTTTCTCAAACATACTGAGAAAAATGCCATCATAAAATATCAGACGTTTAAAAATCAGTTATTAGTCAATTCACCCCAATAGGTCAACTGTTTTCATTCCTTCATAATCTCTGACAGGTCTCAACATACCTCTATACTTCTCCATTCTGATATATTATCTCACTGCAATTTTTACAAAGAAGAAGTTTTATCCTTCTGTTCTTCTTTAGGGCAAATATTGCACCTCTTGAACACTTTTTCTCTCCACCTAGATTGTAAGCTTCTTGAGGGCAGAGATCCTAAATAACACGTCTTCACATGTGCCTCAGTATTTATTATTTATTATTAGTAACACCAAAAGCCTTAATAGACATTTCTAGTATGTTCTTCTGCTTCTTGAATTTGTCTTTCCACAATTAAAGCTCCTCTTTCTTTTTCAGATTCCCCTAATAAAGTCAATTTGTCATTTTGGCTCTGGCATTCACTAGCTTTCAATATAGAGGCAAATCACATACTTCTCTATGACTTATTCTTAATTCTTCAACTTCAAAATTTAAAGAATTACAATTCCAAAATTTAAAAATTACCAATTCACCAGGTGAATGTGGTATAAAAAGAACACGGAAGCACTTGGCACAATAACTACTATACAACAAGTACTCAGTAAACATGTGTTAGACACAAGAATACAAAACAACATGTGTCTATGTTTATAGTTCCCCTTAGAGTTCAAGGGAAAAGAGAAGAAGAAAAAGAAAAAGAAAAACTATGCAGTCACAACTTGATCCAATCCTAACTTCTCAAAACTACTCACCATTACTCTGCCAGTAACATTCAACAAGATGGACAACATCCTCTAAAAACACAGTGGCTATAAAGTACTCACCACAAGCCTCTTCTGATAATGCAAATGCAACAAAAACCATGTTTCAGGTACCAAAGGATAGTTCAAAAATACATCAGAAGCATAAATACACCCATAATACCATTACGGCCTTCAAGTTCATCCAGATTGGAATAAATTCAGGACTGCTGATGGGAAAAAAAGAAAAAAATGTCTCCATGGGGAATTTCTACTGGATATTAGGAAAATACAGACCTTCATCCAAGAACTGATTATTGGGTGTTTAGTATATGCTGGGCACTAGTGACTGCGGAGAAGGCAATGGCACCCTATTCCAGTACTCTTGCCTGGAAAATCCCATGGACGGAGGAGCCTGGTGGGCTGCAGTCCACGGGGTCACGAAGAGTTGGACACGACTGAGTGACATCACTTTCACTTTTCACTTTCATGCACTGGAGAAGGAAATGGCAACCCATTCCAGTGTTCTTGCCTGGAGAAACCCAAGGATGGGGGAGCCTGGTGGACTGCCATCTATGAGGTCACACAGAGTTGGACACGACTGAAGTGACTTAGCAGCAGCAGTGATTCACAAAGGGACAAGGATCTTCTCCACTGTACACACAGTCTATGCAAAAAATAAATAAATAAATAAACGGATGTTTATAAGATGAAGCTGTACCTGTGCAAAACCAAAAGGAGACTGAATTTTACATAAGGCAGTTGGGGAAGGAATTTTTAAAAGATAGGATTTGAGCAGAGACTTGAAGGCAACAAGAACCTAAGTCAAGTGAATACCCTATATCCCAAACAGAGTGACAGGAAAGAGGGTTGAGCTAGGATTGTACTCGGCAATGGAAGCCTGGGTCATGGGGGCTCTGAGAGATGGAGATGGGCCCAGGGAAGGGGATGAGCAGGCACACAAGGAAGACTACATGTGATCCCTAGGCCATGAAAGTCTTTCAGGGTTTTACTGAGTGAGGTGGAATCTACTGGAGTTTGTGTGTGTGTATGTTTTTAATTGAAATAACATTGATTTATCACATTATATGTTTCACGCATTCAGTTCAGTTCAGTCGCTCAGTCGTGTCCAACTCTTTGTGACCCCATGAATCACAGCACGCCAGACCTCCCTGTCCATCACCAACTCCCAGAGTTCACTCAAACTCATGTGCATTCCGTCAGCGATGCCATCCAGCCATCTCATCCTCTGTCGTCCCCTTCTCCTCCTGCCCCCAATCCCTCCCAGCATCAGGGTCTTTTCCAGTGAGTCAACTCTTTACATGAGGTGGCCAAAGCACTGGAGTTTCAGCCTCCAGCATCAGTCCTTCCAATGAACACCCAGGACTGATCTCCTTTAGGATGGACTGGTTGGATCTCCTTGCAGTCCATGGAACTCTCAATAGTCTTCTCAACAGCACAGTTCAAAAGCATCAGTTCTTCAGCACTCAGCTTTCTTCACAGTCCAACTCTCAAATTCATACATGACCACTGGAAAAACCATAGCCTTGACTAGACAGACCTTTGTTGGCAAAGTAATGTCTCTGCTTTTCAATATGCTATCTAGGTTGGTCATAACTTTTCTTCCAAGGAGTAATCGTCTTTTAATTTCATGGCTGCAATCACCATCTGCAGTGATTTTGGAGCCTCCTAAAATAAAGTCTGCCACTGTTTGCACTGTTTCACCATCTATTTTCCATGAAGTGATGGGATCGGATGCCATGATCTTGGTTTTCTGAATGTTGAGCTTGAAGCTAACTTTTTCACTCTCCTCTTTCACTTTCATCAAGAGGCTTTTTAGTTCCTCTTCACTTTCTGCATACAATACTATATTTCTAACTTTGTATATTGTATAGCATGCTCAGCACTAAAAATTTAATTTCCATCTATCACCATCACATACAGTTGATTCCCTTTACCCATTTCACCCTTCCCTTCACTGGCCCCTTCCACTCTGGTAACTACTTCTCTCTTATCTGTACCTTAATGTTTGTTTTTCTTTGGTTTAGTGTATTCATGACTTTTTCCTGTCCATTTGCTTTTTTATATTACATATATGAATGAAATCACAAGATGTTTGTCTTTCTCCATCTGACTTATTTCACTTAGCATAATACCCTCAAGATGCATCCATGCTGTCATCATGGATAAGTAGCATTCCATTGTGTATAAATACCACATCTTTTTCCATTCATACACTGAGGGGCACTTAGGTCATTTCTATAACTCAGCTATTGTAAATAATGCATGTATCTTTTTAAATCAGTATTTTTGTATTCTTTGGAGATTTTTAATCAGGGATGACATAATACTTACATTTAGAAGATCATTTGCCTGCTTTATGAAGCCAAAATTTATGGTAGGTGGACAGCAAAGGAAGAGAAGGTGAGGGCAGGATGATGGTGCCACAGAGAAGACTGGAGCACTGGAGGAGTTCATGAGCAGCACTGGGATTCTAGAAATGTTTTAGAAATAGAGCCAAGATGACTTGTTTAGGGAAGAATGGTTGAATATGAAATAAAGAGAAGATCCAAGACTCTATTTTCCCCTGAAAATCTGAAAGAATGAAATGGTGAAAGGGGCAAATTTGTGAAGGGGAATGAATAGAAACCATATGTTTATTTTAGGATGGAATATTTGGCCCATTTATGAGATACCTATATTGAGAAGTTAAGTAGGCAGTTGGTGATGAACAAATCTGGGGTACAGAGGAGAGAATCTGGGCTAATAATTAGGATAAATAAATGATATTTTAAATCATGAGCCTGGATGAGATTATAATGGGAATGAATGAGGACAGAGATGGGAAGAGATCCAAGAATTGTGCCCAAGGGCTCTTAAGTATCTTGAGAGGTCAGAAAGATGAGGTAGCGTCAATAAAGGCTTCTGATAAAGAGGAGCCAGTGAGGGAGAAGATACAGTGTTCCTTCTTCCATATAATTCCCTGCCACCCCTCACTCCTCCTCCTACTGAACACTTTTCACTGGCATTGCTGTATAACTTCAATCCATCTTCCAAATCTCAGCCTTCATACTAATTTCTCAGAAAGGACTTCTCTAATCCCCAATATAAAGTTTTCTCTAGTAATCACATCACATTGGTCTTTGCCCTCTTAACACTTTGGGTATGAGTCTGTGCATATATTTCTTTATTATTAGAATTAGATATGACATTCTGTATCATTCCATTTTTGTTTACCACATGGTAAACATGTGGTATACCACATGTATACCACAATGAATATCCTCCTTCAGTTGGACTATTGTTTATCTGTATGCAAGTGAAAAGTGAAGTCACTCAGATGTGTCTGACTCTTTGCAACCCCATGGACTGTAGCCTACCAGGCTCCTCTGTTCCTGGAATTGTCCAGGCAATGGTACTGGAGTGGGTTGCCATTTCCTTCTCCAGAGGATCTTCCCAACCCAGGGATTGAACCCAGATCTACCGCATTGCAGGCAGATGCTTTACCATCTGAGCCACCAGGGAAACCCTCTGCATGCAAGCACACGGTCTAATCCCATTCACCCCAGGGTGCAATTGTTGAATTAATGGAAGAACAAACATCAGATTCCTTGCTAGGTGTCCTGTGTTCATTGAGTAACTGTTTGAAAGCCACCTTGCTAATAAGCAACTAGACCAGGATTTAAAATAAAACACAAGTCTATCTAATTCCAAGCAGATGCCCTTTCCATTTTGCCCCTACATCATAGCAGTTCAGTTAGTATTTGATGCTGGTCTACTTAAAAGTAATCAATTACAAATGGTAGAAGAAGTGAGGAGACTTGTTAAGCTCAAGCCTCATCTCCCCAGGTCATTACCCCATAGCTCTCCTCAAGTTCTCCACCTTTACTTACTCACTACCTCACACACTACACACTGCATGTCTGTCTATGCTGAAAGGTCACCATTTGTCCTTCCTCTGGAGCCACTTTCTGCCATCCTCTGGCCTGTTTTATGATCCCACAGGGCCCACCCACATGGACTGCATCAGCCTCCCTGGATTCCTCACCTTCCAGGTGGATTCAGCCAAAGGAAGGCACCTGCAGGAGTTTGGCAGGTAGGAAGACGAAGATGGCAGGATTTGTCTTTCCCACTTCCTGCCTGCCTGCCTGGCCCCATATTTTCAGCAGGTGCTCCCTCTCCTGTGAATTCGGCTGTTGGATGCTGCCCCAGACCACCTCAGCTAGCTCCAGGAATGCAAGTGTGCCTGCTGCTCCAGGCCCTGCGGTCTGGCAGCTCCCCACTGCCTCTCCCCACTGCTGGCTCTGAGGGCCTTGGGCTGCGCTGTTCCCTTCATGCTGCACACCCCTCTGAAGAGTCCCTTCACCCATTCCCACTGGAATTCTAGCTAGGGCCAACCTCTTCCTCTGGGCTGGAACCCTGGCTGATACAAGGTCAAAGCACACCCCTTCTTGGTGCCATCTTGCTCTGGCCCAGCCCACCTTCCCGCACAGCCCAGGCTGTCAAGCAGCCACTCTACCATGCCCACTCTGATTTTACAGCCATCCACAGCCCCATAAAAATCAATGGAACAAAAACCCAGAGAATCTTTATCACACCTGAGAAATTTCCCATAACTGCCCTGAAATTGTCCTGGATCTCCTGTGGTAAAACTTAAAGAGATGAATAAAAGAAAAAGAAGGAAGACATTTTGACATCCAGGTGTAAACAAGCAGTAATTCCCATCTTTTCCACGACTGGATGAGAAATGAAGTGCCCTGGAGGTGCTTGGCTGTCTGAAGACAGAGATAATGCCTCGTGGGCCTCCACTTCTGAGGGCCACACTGTTTGCATATACATTTTCCAAACCCCAGCTCTCAGTTCCTCAGGAGGGGAGCCATTGGCATCAAACAGAGCCTGGGCAGTAGGAACAGTGAGGGGGACGGGTGCCCAGCCTGAGTTCCCACCTCTGCCCGCTCATGCTAGGATGCTGGGTAAGCACAATTAATGACAAAGCGGTTTGTACAGTTTATGTAAACATATTAAGACCTTGCTCTGCACGTTTATCTGACATTAAGTGATTAACCAGCTGCATAAGCTAATATTTATACATGACTTGTAATTGTGCAATGCAAATTAGGCCCCATTTATCAAGGAATCGGAGAATTTAGAAAAGGAAACAAGAGTCCAGGGACATTCTAGTAAACCCTACATGTTCTAGATGAGGAAACTAAAGCAGAGAAGGGGAATGATATGTCCATAGTGGGGAAGAACAAGGGGTAAGGGTCCAAGTCTCCACTAGGTCTATTTCCTGCTTTATTTTTTTCTATTTTCCACTCACAAGGAGAACACAATACCAAATTCTTAAAGAGAATACAAATTCGAGTTTTTCTAACTTCTTTGAAGGCCATAATAATAATAACTAACATTCGGTCAGCTCTCACTCTATGCCAGTCAGATGCTAAGATCTCCATGGAGTAAAATGATTGAATCTCCCAACATCACTATGAGACTTTTGCACTTGTTAGGAATTTAAAAGATTGAGAGCACAGATTCTAGATCCTAGGTTCACATCCAGCTCTATTAAAGAGCTGCTTCTGTCCCTGCTTTTACATCTGTGAAATGGCAATGATGGCATTTATATCCCAGGGTGGTTGCATGATTAAGTAATAATCAAATAAAGCAGTTACCATGGTGCCTAAAACATAGCAAGCACTCTTAAGATGTTCCCTATTTTGTTGTTAATTATATTCTATATTTTGTAGATAAAGGAAGAAACACAGAGAGAGATTTTTAAATGTGCTCAAGGACACACACAGATTCCCAGCTGCTAAAGGACAAGGCCAGGTTCCAACCCAGGCCTTCTGTTTCCAGAGCCAACATTCCTTCTCACTGATACTGTCCAATAGCACATTCCATGGTGGAAGTGGCCTACAGTGGGGAAGAGCAAGGGGTAAGGGTCCCTTGTGCTAATGCATACACTGGGTACCAGCTGCATGTGGAACTATGAAATGTGGCAGGGGCAGCTGGGGAGTGGGTTTTTGTAAGTAATTTATAGCCTGTGTGAGTAATGACTACTGTATGGAACAGCTGACCTCTTCACTACCTTACTCATTTTGGAGTCTTTACACCTAGCTTAGTACCTGACCTATGGGAGGCACTCCACTCACTCTCTTAGATATAAACCCTTATCCCCGCCTTCCTGACATTAGGGTCTTCACAAGGCTGTCCTCTATAAGGGGTTATATAACTAAGATGATCCCATAAATGTCTGTAAAATGGATGAATAAATAAATGAACTGCCACCTCAGTGAGGTAAAAAATGGCTCCATGTGAAGCAAGGAGGGTCTCCTGGTCTCCCCTCCTCTGTCATGATGAAGACCCCTTACTCAGCCTGCAGCCTGTCAGGTGCCATCGGAGAAGGTGATGGCACCCCACTCCAGTACTCTTGCCTGGAAAATCCCATGGACGGAGGAGCCTGGTAGGCTGCAGTCCACGGGGTCGCAAAGAGTCAGACGGGACTGAGTGACTTCACTTTCACTTTTTCCTTTCATGCACTGGAGAAGGAAATGGCAACCCACTCCAGTGTTCTTGCCTGGAGAATCCCAGGGATGGGGAAGCCTGGTGGGCTGTCATCTATGGGTCGCACAGAGTTGGACACGACTGAAGCGACTTAGCAGCAGCAGCAAGGAAAAACAAGTGGCCAGATTCAGAGGCCATAAAGATCCTGAATTATTGGTCAGTTGGTTCCTACCTGGGCATACAGTTGAGTGTCTGGAGGAGAATTTGGAATGCACTGATCTCTCATTTTGATTCTGGTGGACATATCTCTCCATGTGCCTGGAGAACTTTCAAAATGCACTTAGAGTCCACTTATATCCTATTTGGGACCTGAAAAATTAAGACACCTCAGCATGCAGTCTGACCAGCCTCTGTTTGAATCCCAGTTCTGTTGTTTCTAGCTTGGGTGTGTTGAGTCTATTGATGCTGTAAAACCTTAGTCACCTTATCTTTAAAATGGGAACAACAGAGCCCTTCCCCAAAGGGTGGAAAGAGAGGCTGAGTATGAAGAGCTTAGTGCCATGCCCAATGTGTTGTACTTGTTCAAGAAACAATGTTCTACATCTCCCTGCAAAGGTGGAGTTGGCCTTGTCTAATTGGCCTGCCATTAGCCCATCCTTCCTTTCAATGTTTTTCCCTTGAGGGGATTCTACAGGCAACATTTCAAAGAAAAATAATATTCAAAGAGTGAGCATAATGCTGGACCCGATCCATATTTTTGCATAAATTTTCAAATGGCAAATGCAATTTCAGGGAAAATTTTGGATAATCACCATCACCATCAAAAAGCACTTAAGTGCCTCTTCATAAGTAGTACTGAAGGAAGAGGACAAGACCACAGAGTCCTGCCCTCCAGGCACGTTTCAAAAATCACTTAGACACAATCTGTTCTGTTCAGAAAATCTCCAAACCCAATGGCTTTCTCAGCTCTTATCCCTCTAACAGCACTTGATTCTCATTGAAACCTTGAACCTCTCTCCTTCCTTATAGCATCGTGCATTTCTGGCTTTCTTCCTGCCTCAGGAACATCCAACATTATTCCTTTGTCTCCTTGGCTGGCTGTTGTTATCTCTGTTCTGCTACTTACTGTCCATGTGACCTCTGAAAACTAACCTAACCATCCTGAACCTTGATACCACTATCCACAAAATCAATGTAATGATACCTACCTCAGAAGGTTATTTTGAAGATTATATAGGAGAAACAGTCCATAACTAAACCAGATGGTATGTCATCTCTTAACGAGACCTTTGACGTAATAAATAAAATAAAACTCAGAATCTTAAATAGCTTCCCAGCTTGGAAGGAAATTCCAAGGTGTCAAAATCAAACGAAAACTCAAAATCAAAGTTATAATCAGGAGCTATCTCAGTCATGATCTATGGCAAATACAGGCTCTTGGAACTGAGAGGTGGGTTCTAAGATCTATCCAAGGAAAAGAGAAATTTTTGCATCCTACAAGGTAAATAGTTGGAAACAGCCCATTTAAAAAGTTTGCAGTGTTATCAGACATGAGACAGAGCCTTAAAATACGTTACTCAGTGTCTGGACAAGCAACAACAAATTGCCTACTGATCAAAGTCTTGGATTAGGGTGTGTGAGAATAGCCACCAAAAGATAACAAAATCCCAGGCCAATTACTGTTATGGATCTGGAGTTTGAATTCATATGACCTGCATGAGAGATAGACAGATAGACATACAGATAGATAGATATGGCATATCTATTCATATGCTAAGGGGATCAAACAGAGGCAAATGCAAAACCACCTATGGGGGATATTTTACAAGCCAAGGAACCTCCTAAGAATTCAGAATAGAAAACTCCATGTGAAGATGAACTAATTATTTAAAACACATACATAATTCCCACCCCCAAAACATATACACACACACAAATAAAACTATGATATCTGAAATTAATGGAATTAATGAGTGAGTCAGAAGGAGGCTAGAATATTAAAATTAGTAGAAGTAAGACAGCACAATGCTTAGTATATATCAGGTATTCAACAGGCTCACTTTCCCACCCTCTTTTCTTTTATCCTAAATATTGCTTCCAAAAGTCTGCCTTTGTCTCCTGGTGTGGAACATTTATTTTTGCTTTTGTTATAGTTCATTCATTCATTCATTCAGCAAAGGAGCCCATGAACAGACCTGAGCTTTAGAAAGACTGTCCTTTGTGCTACCACCAAACTGACTCATACACCAACGCCAAAAAAAGGGATAAAATAATTCAAGTTAATACTGGAGAACCAGGGACCAAGACAGAGGCAAGAAGTTCAAGGAAAGGCAATCTATCTGCCTACAACAAGAGAGTAGCTATGTGGTTAAAAATATATATATGAGAGAAGGAGCTAGTGGGATAGAGCAGGGAGCCACCTGAGGAATCTTCAGTGCCACTAGTGGATTCTAATGGGTTGGGTCCCCAAGCTTAGGAGTGTAAAGCATCCTTCCAAACTTTGTGTGTGTGTTTTAAAGGCCAAGAGTTGAACCATGGAAGAATGAATCTTCCTGATCCCCGATTATATAACAGGGCTACAGTTCAGGGTTTTCAGAAGTTACTCATGGAGCAAGAGACGTTCACCCTGGAGGGGACAACAGTAACTGGAGCAAGTACTAAGCTGTGCCACCTATTTGAATGGTTTTCACAAGGAGAGAAAGAGGACTTCTGAGCTTTGGAAAAACAGTGTTTTAATGAGGTGGTACCAAAAGAGAAATTATTTCCAGTAGATAGAAGAGTAAAGCAGGTAGATTTTTATTTTAATGTGATGAGGCCCTAGCTAATAATTAGAATTCTCCAAAACCAGAATTGGCTGCTTTGACAAAATGAGCTCCCTGAAATTGGAAATGTGTAAACAGAAGCTCTGTGGTTGCTGTCAGAGCTAATATACAAAGGATTTACGAGCTGGACTAAAGACCTGTCCAGCTCACAGATTCTATGAGAAGAGCCTAAGAAGATAAAAGGCAAAGAAAAAGGTTAAAAGCAGCAGCAAATACCCTGCAAAACTATTTACCAATGAGAATATATAAAAGAAATTCCATATCTAGAAGTATTAATGAAAACAAAAGAATTTAACTAAATAAATGACAATAAGAGTGTTTTTCCTCTCTTCCTTTTTCCTGTTTCAGAACAGAGGGTGAGTACTCATTCACATATGCAATCCAAAGGAACAGCACCCAGCAACATGGGCACAACCGCAATGCTAAAAATGCCATCATTCCCACGCTGTCATCACTTGCCTCCTCTGTGCATATCTCCATGAGAAAGAGCTGGATCGAGCTCTGCTGTCTTCAGCCCTAAAATTAGGGAACATGGGCCCTGATGCATAGAGTCATAATCCCAGCTTGTGGCTTAAGGAGCAAAAGATAGCACAGTCACGGCCATCCACACTCCATACTAACCAAGGGCTGATGCTTTCTCCTGGGAAACTGTCCTTACTGATATACGGCCCTATTATCCAACTATTGCCCAAGTGGCCCCCTTGGCCTAAGACCTCTGGGCTTTCTAGTTTTGAGTCTGGAGAAGTAGGCATTAAGGAGATTGAAGGATCAAAGAACCTTGGGAGGTAACTTCACTCAAGAGAAAATATCCTCTGAAGTCCTAGAAAAGTTAAAACTCAAGATAGTAAAAAAAAAAAAAAAAAAAAAGAATTTAAAAAACACAGAATAAGAAAACAAACAGGGGGAAAAAAAAAAAAAAAACCCTGCCAAGAAGGATAAGGACAATCAGAGGCCAAATCACATGGAGATCAGTATCATCTGGTTGACTGCAGGGCCAAGCAGAGAGCTCACACTGGAAAAAGACAGCACAATGAAGGATCCTTTACCTACCGGACTCTCACGGTGCACCCACGAGCTTTATATCAGGATTCTCACCTACACAGAATGAAGTAAGTGCAGAGATGTAAAGTCACATATGTTAGGTCACACCACTGGGAAAAAAAGAGAAGCAGGGAGTTATAAACCCAGGTCTTTTGAGTCAAAGTCCAGTTCTCTCCAGATCCTAAATCTGTGTCCCTCAAGAGGGTCAACTTTCAGCTGACTATTAACTATGAATTGTCCTCTTAACTGTTTCCTTAACTGAGCCTTTTTCCATAACCTATCTGTCACCAAGCATGTGTCAAGTACCTAGTAAGTACCCCAGTGGGTTTCCCTCCTTGGTGAAATCTCCCTCATCCTTCAAAGTCCAGCTAACTCCCTCCCTCAATATTCTGTGGTCTCCACAGTCCCTTCCCTGCTGGTGGTCTCAGAAAGTCATTAGCTTCTTAGATTCCTATGTCAACATCTGTGATTAACAGTTCATTACTTTTTCTCTCTCATTAGACTGAGCTACTTCAGGGAAGGTCTGAGTCTGATTCATCATTATATCCACATAAGCACTGTACACAATTATTTAAACCTTTCAAGTTCTCAGTGAAGTTTTGTAGAATGGAAAAGCAACCTCCAGCATAAGAAAAAGAGGGTCTTGGTACAGAGCCAAGCTGTACACACGAAACAGACACTGAAGAAAAGATCATTACATGCTACACTGTGTATCCCATATTTTAATTACTGCAGAGATAATCCCTAAGGGAGTCCCCTGAAAACAAAAAGCACACATATACCTCTCTTCACCTTCAACTCCAGATGTGCTTTCTCCTCCCAGAGATTGGAAGCATCCACAAAGGGTTGTTCCCTATGACTATAAAGACAGGTCAGTGTCTGATCAAGACTGGATTTCTTGATATGTTTATGGAAAGTCCAAGTCTCACACCAAGAGAGACAGAGTTGGACAGAAAAGTACACATACTAAATTCTAAATGAAATTGAAAGTCTACATGAGGCTGATGAAAGGCAAAACTAAAGATTATCTCTAGGTTTTGAATAGTTTATGGTAAAGAAATGATGCACTCAAATAGCCTTTGCTATTTTAATATAGACAGTTCCCAACTTCCAGGGGAACTATGTCAAGAAGAAATCATCTTCACAAGATTACTTAGGCTTTTGCATCAGCTGTAATATCTTCTCTGTGCGGTAATCTGAGTTTCCAGGAACCATCTCTGGGAAAAAGCCACGTTTTTCATTTTCCATATACCTTGGCTGCATCTTCCTTCACTGAAATACTGAAGTATTTACTTTCATCTCTTCACTGGGATTTTAAAGTTATGTTTTATTAGTGAGGATTTTTTTTCTCTATTAGTAATTCTTGTCTCTCAAAGTTCCTTTAATGGCTTTAAAGCATCTTCTCTTACACTAGGTAATTTTCATACTTTTCTGAAACCAGTTAAAATAGTTCTATTATACAAGTGAAGAGGTACAGTAAGTATGCTCAGTCACAGAGGAACACAGTGTGGCCAATCCTGGTAAGTATTCTATGTGTTCTTGGGAAGAATGTATTCTGATTTGTTGGATGAAGTATTCTATCAATATCAGTTAGACTAAGTTGCTGTGTTGTTTAATTCTGCATCCTTACTGATTTTTCTACTTGTGCTATAAACTAACAAAGAATCAAAAATTAAATTTTATTTATTTATTTTTTTACTTTACAATATTGTATTGGTTTTGCCATATATCAACATGAATCTGCCACGGGTGTACACGTGTTCCCAATCCTGAACCCCCCCTCCCTCCTTCCTCCCCAAACCATCCCTCTGGGTCATCCCAGTGCACCAGCCCCAAGCATCCTGTATCCTGCATCAAACCTAGACTGGCGATTCGTTTCTTATATGGTATTATACATGTTTAAATGCCATTCTCCCAAATCATCCCACCCTCTTCCTCTCCCACAGAGTCCAAAAGACTGTTCTTCTATACATCTGTAATGCTTAGGGATAAATCTGGCAAAAGAGATGCAAGACCTATAAAATATTTTTATACAATATTGCTGAGTTAAAGAAAACCCAAATAAATAAAGATAATATGCTCATGAATCAGAAGACTTAATATATGTAAAATGTCAATTATACTCAAATTGACCTATAGACTTTCTGCAACCTTAATAAAAAATTCCAGAATCTTTTTCTAGAGAGGCAAAATTGACAAGCTGATTTTCAAAATCATTGGGAAATTCAAAGTACCTAGAATGACAACTTTTCGACAAATAAGAACTTTAACAGACTTACTCCCTGACTTCAAGACATTATAAAGTTACAATAATCAAGATATTGTAGCATTGGTGTTAAACAGACAAATAAATGGTTGAAATGAAATAGAGTCCAGAAATATAACTGTATGTATATGGACAACTGATTCTTTTAATTTTTATTTTTAATTTTAATTTTTACTTTACAATACTATATTGGTTTTGCCATACATTGACATGAATCCACCTAGGATGTACATGAGTTCCCACTCCTGAACCCCCCTCCCACCTCCTACCCCATATCATCTCTCTGGATCATCCCCGTGCACCAGCCCCAAGCATCCTATATCCTGTATCGAACATAGACTGGCGATTCATTTCTTACATGATAGTATACATGTTTCAATGCCATTCTCCCAAATCATCCCACCCTTGCCCTCTCCCACAGAGTCCAAAAGTCCATTCTATACATCTGTGTCTCTTTTGCTGTCTTGCATAGAAGGTTATCATTACCATCTTTCTAAATTCCATATATATGTGTTAGTATATTGTATTGGTATTTTTCTTTCTGGCTTACTTCACTCTGTATAATCGGCTCCAGTTTCATCCACCTCATTAGAACTGATTCAAATGTATTCTTTTTAATGGCTGAGTAATACTCCATTGTGTATATGTACCACTGCTTTCTTATCCATTCATCTGCTGATGGACATCTAGGTTGTTTCCATGTCCTGCCTATTATGAACAGTGCTGTGATGAACACTGGGGTATACGTGTCTCTTTCAATTCTGATTTCCTCAGTGTGTATGCCCAGCAGTGGGATTGCTGGGTCATAAGGCAGTTCTATTTGCAATTTTTAAGGAATCTTGACACTGTTCTCCATAGTGGCTGTACTGGTTTGCATTCCCACCAACAGTGTAAGAGGGTTCCCTTTTCTCCACATCCTCTCCAGCATTTATTGTTTGTAGACTTTTGGATCACAGCCATTCTGACTGGTGTGAAATGGTACCTCACTGTGGTCTTGATTCGCATTTCTCTGATAATGAGTGATGTTGAGCATCTTTTCATGTGTTTGTTAGCCATCCATATGTCTTCTTCAGAGAAATGTCTATTTAGTTCTTTGGACCAGTTTTTGATTGGGTCATTTATTTTTCTGGAATTGAGCTGCATAAGTTGCTTGTATATCTTTGAGATTAGTTGTTTGTAAGTTGCTTCATTTGCTATTATTTTCTCCCATTCAGAAGGCTGTGTTTTCACCTTGCTTATAGTTTCCTTTGTTGTGCAGAAGCTTTTAATTTTAATTAGATCCCATTTGTTTATTTTTGCTTTTATTTCCAGTATTCTGGGAGGTGGATCATAGAGGATCCTGCTGTGATTTATGTCGGAGAGTGTTTTGCCTGTGTTCTCCTCTAAGAGTTTTATAGTTTCTGGTCTTACATTTAGATCTTTAATCCATTTTGAGTTTATTTTTGTGTATGGTGTTAGAAAGTGATCTAGTTTCATTCTTTTCAAGTAGTTGACCAGTTTTCCCAGCACCACTTGTTAAAGAGATTGTCTTTAATCCATTGTATATTCTTGCCTCCTCTGCCGAAGATAAGGTGTCCACAGGTGTGTGGATTTATCTCTGCGCTTTCTATTTTGTTCCATTGGACAACTGATTCTTGACAAAAATTCAAAGGCAATTCAATGGAGATGTTATGATCTTTTCAATAAGTGGCATTGGAATAATTTTGTATCCACATGCAATAATAATAAACTTTGACTTATACCTCATATCATCTGCAAATTTAACTCAAAACAGATCATAAGGCTTAAATATAAAACTTAAAACTATAAAACATGTACAAAAGGGCAGAGGAGAAAATCTTTGTAAACTTGACTTTGGCAAAGATTTCCTAGATATTATACCAAAAATATGATCTAAAAACAAATAACTGAAAAATTACACTTTATTAAAGTGAAAAGAATTTCTTCCTTGAAACTCACTGTTAAGAGAATTAAAAGACAAGCTATGGTATGGGAGAAAAATATCTGGAAATCCTATATCTGATAAAGGACTTTCATTCAGAATATAGAAAGGCTCTCAATACTCAATAATAAGACAAAAACGAATCTTTAAATAGGCAAAATATTTTCTCAGTGATATCATCAAATAAATAATATAGAAAGCAAAAAGCACATGAAAAGATGATCAAAATATCCTTAGTCACTAAGAGAATGAAAACTAAAATCACACCTATTAGAATGATCAAAATTTTTTAAAAATAATTATAACAGATGGGAGTATATCAAACTAAAAAGTCTTTGCAAAGCAAAGAAATTATCAACAAATGAAAAGGCAGCCTACTCAGTGGGAGAAGATATTTTTAAATGATATATCCAACAAGGGGTTAATATCCAAAGTGTACAAAGAACTAGACATCTCTTCAATAAAATCTGAGATACCAAGGGGATACCAAGGGAATATTTCATACAAAGATGGGCTCGATAAAGGACAGAAATGGTATGGACCTAACAGAAGCAGAAAATATTAAGAAGAGGTGGCAAGAATACACAGAAGAACTATACAAAAAGATCTTCATGACCCAGATAACCATGATGGTGTGATCACTCACCTAGAGCCAGACATCCTGGCAAGTGAAGTCAATTGGGCCTTACGAAGCATCACTACCAACAAACTAGTGGAGGTGATGGAATTCTGTTGAGCTATTTCAAATCCAAAAAGATGATGCTGTGAAAGTGCTGAGCTCAATATGCCAGCAAATTTGGAAAACTCAGCAGTGGCCACAGGAGTGGAAAAGGTCAGTTTTCATTTCAATCCCAGAGAAAGGCAATGTCAAAGAATGTTCAAACTACTGTACAATTACACTCATCTCACACACTAGCAAAGTAATGCTCAAAATTTTCCAATCCAGGCTTCAAGAGTACATGACCCATGAATTTCCAAATGTTTAAGCTTAGAAAACGCAGAGGAAACTGAGATCAAATTGCCAACATCCTCTGGATCACTGAAAAAGCAAGAGTTCCAAAAAGCCTTTGACTGTGTGGATTACAACAAACTATGGAAAATTCTTGAAGAGATGGGAATAACAGACCACCTGACCTGCCTCCTGAGAAATCTGTATTCAGGTCAAGAAGCAGCAGTTAGAATTGGACATGGAATGACAGACTGGTTCCAAATAGGGAAAAGAATACTTCAAGTCTGTATATTGTTACCCTGCTTATTTAACTTATATGCAGAGTACATCATGAGAAATGCTGAGCTGGATGAAGCACAAGCTGGCATCAAGATTGCCAGGAGAAAAATCAATAAGCCCAGATATGCAGATGACACCATCCTTATGGCAGAAAGTGAAGAAGAACTCAAAAGCCTCTTGATGAAAGTGAAAGAGGAGAGCGAAAAAGTTGGCTTAAAGCTCAACATTCAGAAAACAAAGACCATGGCATCTGATCGTACCACTTCATGGGAAATAGATGAGGAAACAATGGAAACAATGTCAGACTTTATCTTTTGGGCTCCAAAATCACTGCAGATGGTGACTGTAGCCATGAAATTAAAAGACACTTGCTCCTTGGAAGAAAAGTTATGACCAACCTAGACAACATATTAAAAAGCCGAGACATCACTTTGCCAACAAAGGTCCATCTAGTCAAGGCTATGGTTTTTCCAGTAGTCATATACGGATGTGAGAGTTGGACTATAAAGAAACCTGAGCACCAAAGAATTGATGCTTTTGAACTGTGGTGTTGGAGAAGACTCTTGAGAGTCTCTTGGACTGCAAGGACATCTAACCACTCCATCCTAAAGGAAATCAGTCCTGAAGATTCATTGGAAGGACTGATGCTGAAGCTGAAACCCCAATACTTTGGCCACCTGATGTCAAAAGCTGACTCATTTGAAAAGACCCTGATGCTGGAAAAGATGAAGGCAGGAGAAGGAGACGACAGAGGATCAGACAGTTGGATGGCATCACCGACTCAATGGACATGAGTTTGAGTAAACTCCAGGAGTTGGTGATGGACAAGGAGGCCTGGTGTGCTGCAATCCATGGGGTTTCAAAGAGTCGGACATGACTGAGCAACTGAACTGAACTGAACTGTAGCCTGCCAGCCTCCTCTGTCCATAGGATTTTCCAGGAAAGAATACTGGAGCTTATTGCCATGCTCTCCTCCAGGGGATCTTCCCCACCCAAGGATCGAACCTGGGTCTCTTATGTCTCCTGCATTGGCAAGTAGGTTCTTAACCCCTAGTGCCACCTGAAAAGTCCATTCATAACATATCCAAATGTCAAATCATTAAATCATTACACTGCTGCTGCTGCTGCTGCTAAGTTGCGTCAGTCATGTCCGACTCTGTGCAATCCCATAGACAGAAGCCCACCAGGCTCCTCTGTCCCTGAGATTCTCCAGGCAAGAACACTGGAGTAGGTTGCCATTTCCTTCTCCAATCATTACACAGTATACCCGAAACTAACATAATAGTTTGTCAATTATATTTCAATTTAATCATTAATTAAAAATTAATTATAACAAGTGTTGATGAGGAGGTTGCACAACTGTAACTCTCATGTTCGACTCTTGGGAATGTAACATGACATGACCACCTTGAAAAACAGTTCGGCATGTTCCCCAAAATTTGAACCTACATCTATCATATGATCCAATCATTGCAGTATTATGTAGCTGTCCAAGAGAAATAAAAGCATATATCTGTGCAAAAACTTGTGCAGGAGTGCTCATAGCAGCTTTATGCATAATAGCCCAAACCTAGATTAATCCATTAATAGGTGAATGGATAAACCGATTTTGGTATAGAATTGAATACTCCCCAAACAAAGTAATAATAAACTGCTGATACATGCAACATGGATGGATCTCAAAATACTATGAGAAGAGAAAAAAAGCCATGCAAAAACAGAGTACATTCTGTTCCTCTTATACAAAATTCTAGAGAATGCATGCTAACCTATAGTTACTGTCAGCAAACTCCCAACTGTGAACACTGTGAGGGGGTGGGAGGAAGGAATTATAAAGGAGCATAAGTGAGTGATAAGTATGCTGGTTCTCTTGACTCTAGTTATGAATACATGGGCACGCCAGGGTCAAAACTTATCAAATTAGTACACTCTAATGTGTGCAGTCATTGCACATCAATTATGCCTCAATAAAGTTGTTTATACACATCTGAAAACAACTCATAGAGTGACCTTAGTTTTACTTTAAATAATGTTTATGAGCACTTAAAAATGTTTAACTCTAGAAGAATATCTTAACTCTTCAATACCTATATCTTCAAGATATCACTCTTCAAATGCCAAATAAACCATTTTGAAGCTAGCTCAGACCTTTTCCCTAAATATGTTTTCATAATGATCTAGAGTTCTATTTTTGTCATGCACAGTATTTTCACCATAAACACCTTTGGGACATGCAATTTCACAGTGCAACTATTCAATAATTAGTTGAAAAGCAATTTTGACATAAAAGATAAAATAACGGATTGGCAATTTGGTTTCATTTCATCATTGGCATGCTACTCCTATTTTTATATCATATAAATTTTAGGTCTCATATGGTCTATACTGTGATGAGTGGACACGATGGCCTTAAATTAGAGGATAACAACTCTGGTCTTAGGAAATACGGTGTTAAAAAAACTTACAGGAAGTGTGAGGCAAGAGAGTATAAAGCCAGTCTGTACACTACTAGAAAATGATAACAAAACAGTCTGCAAATCTTTCAGAAAACCCAGCCACCTTCCCACTCATCAAAACCAAGCCACGGCAAATGAAAAAGAGGTTGCTTATGATTCACAACAGGCTTTGGGAGCTTTAATTATGGAGTCTTTGGCTGATTTAGATACAATAGCTTGTTCACTCATGTCATCTTTGCCAAATTTATCACACAACATGAGAAACTGAAGGCAAGGAAGAAAAATCAAGCTTCCCCTATTCCCCGCAAAAAGACACGTTACGTGATTTCTGATGAACTTAAGTTTCTGAAAATGATAAAAATTCTTTGCTATTTGATAGTGTATAACATGATGCCCACAGAATGCCAGCATTTGATATGAAAATTGGCTTTGATGATTTGGTGAAATATAAGGATTGGGTATGTGATGGAACATCTAACTGAAATCCACATATGTTCTGCCAGTTATGTACATTACACATACTGATGGAAAATAACAGCATCCCTCCTCTGTTTTCCTTCCAGGGAAATTTAAAGAGAGTTACAGCAGATTTTTCTGTATCATGAAGAATTTATGTCCAACATTAGATCCTGAAGCCTTAACAATCAACTTTAGAAACAAATTATCTTAGTTTTCTCTAAGATACACCCAAATATGATAACCATCAGTGTACACATTTTAAATGTATTCAATATTTCTTATATTTTCATTTTTCACAATAAAATATTTTTCTAATTTTATTATTTTTCCATGTTTCATTGTGTTCTTTTAATGCCTTTCTTTTATTTTCATTATTTTATCTTTTATAGCAAATTATCTTCTGGTCAATTAGTTATGCAGTAAAACTGCCTGCAATGAAAGTAGGGAAAAGATGCAATACCTAGAACTCTATTTTGTAGACTTATCATCATCGCCATCAATTGCGCATTTCATCAATGCTTCTCTGTCTATGACAGGAGAGATAGTATCAGTATCCTTCATTACTGCATCCCTACGTCATGGTATACACTTTGTGCTCAATAAGTACTTGTGGAATATAACATCTCTGACCTGTTATCTGGGTGATTAAGGAGGAGGCTGTTGATACTTTCAATATACTAAAATATATGAGATAGTTTTTCCTCTCTAAGCTTTTTCTTCATTTTCCCATTTATTCTGTCAATATTCATTTGAGAAAAAAATTATTTCAAGATTCTAAAACATGAATCTTTGTAAGAATGTGTTAGGCCCTGGTATCTGTTAATAAGTTACTTGAGAGAAAGAAAAAAAAAAGACATACATCATGGCATACTTTTCAGTTATTTTTAATAATTAAGTTGTGATACCTGTAATGGTGATTAGATGAATAATATCAGTTGTTTACTTGATTTTTAAAGTGGTATTTCTCAGCATCAAAAAGGGGAAGAGATTGTATAAACCTGAGGGTAAACAGATTATATCAAGGGTAATGATCTACTAGTGAAACTGGAAAGCTCCCTCCAAAGGCTGGAGCCTCTGGGCTAGAAGGTTCCAGAAACTATCCTTGCCTGAGATTTAAAAAAAGAGAGAGTAGATACCTCTGCCATCTTCCAGTATCTCAATTATGAAAACACTCAAGTCCAATATTAGTACAACAACACTGGAAGAAAGAACAGTTAATGTATCTTTTCTCCTTCACTCATTCCCCAGCTGCTTATTACAAAGCTCTGCATTATGATCCCTGCTATCTCTACCAAGCGCTTCAAATCAGAAAGCCTTCATTTTAAAAAGACTGTTTCAATAACTTTCTCAGGCAGATTCTGCTGGATGCTGCCTTCCGTGCTCAGTGCGGCCAAGGGAGGCAATGGGCAAAATGTCAGAAAAGCAGCTGAACGGAAAAGCAACCACTAAAGAAGGTCTTTGTCCCTTCCACGCTACACCTTGGTGGCAACGCCCACCAGGGCCTTCCCTCTCCACTCAATGTGTTTGAGAAACAAGTATCTCCTTGGTCAGGAAAGAAATGTACTATGGGCACAGCCAATGACCTTAGATACTTTTGAAGGCAATTAGACTATCAGATCAATGATGTCCCTTGGATCTCCGTCACATCAGGGTTATCCGGCATCCCTCCTTCCTATAACTTCTACACAATCATCAAATTTGCTCCTATTTTCAAATCCCTCTATAATTTGTCTCCTTTCTTTTCAACTTCACAATTATTATCTTAACTCATTTCTTCTTTATCTCTTGTCCAGGGACTTAAAATTTAAGATCTTTGGCTGTCCTAAATACTGAGAAACATTTTGGCCTCTCCACCCCTCATGTACTTAAAGTATGTAAAACCATAAAATCAAAACATTTCAGAGTATGCTAACATGAAAATAGCTTTTTTCTAAATTTTTCTTTAAAGTCAGGATAGTTATATTTCCATAGATAAGGTTGTCTAGGGAAAGCTTTATCTCAGAAGTCATATTAGCACTGAGTTGTAAAAGATAGAGATAGGTAACTAGATAAAAAGGAGAAAAGGACTCCCAGAGGGAAGTATCTATGCCAAGGTATTCTGGGCTGAACCTAGAGGATACATTTCCCTAATACATGAGTGAACAAAAGACTTGAGGAAAGGGTTAGAAAATGAGATAGCCTTCAAATTACAATTATCTCTCTGCTGAGCTGACTTTATCTTCTAAGCTAAGGAGAAACATATTACAATAATGAATTGTAAGAAGATGTGTAGGTTTCCCTGGTGATTCAGTGGTAAAGAATCCACCTGCAACGTAGGAAACATGGGTTTGATCCCTGGGTTGGGAAGATCCCCTGGAGGAGGGTATGACAATTCACTTCAGTATTCTTTCCTGGGAAGTCCCATGGACAGAAGAGTATGGCAGGCTACAGTCCATGGGGTAGCAAAGAGTTGGATACGATTCAGTGACTAAACAGCATGTATAACACCTTCAAGTCATTTAAACCTCTTTCTCTGAGATCTACTGACATTTTCAAATGCAAAGAGAAAATGAAAATCTTAAACATCAAAACCAAAAATCAAACACAACAAATCTAGCTTATACAAGCAAATAGCCATGATTCTCAAAAATAAGTTTCTAGCAGAGATTTCTTTCAAACTGTTCCCCTATGTTCTCCATGGCCTGAGTACCATCTTTCCCCTCATACCTTCCATGATTCCCTAACTCCAGAGTCAAAACCAAAGACCAGTTTGAGACCTTCCTGACTAGTCTCAGGAACTCTCATGAGCATTTGGTTTTCATTCCAGGGATAAACCCCACCTTTACTTCCTTAACTGCCCACCCCAGCCTCCTAACACATTATTCCTGGTGGTTGGTTCCATTCCACTTGCCTCAGAAGCAATTGTGCTACACAGAGAAAACTCTTCAGGTCCGCACAGACCCAAAGCACAAGATTTTTATCACTTAGTAACTTGGACATGCATTATCAGCTGAATTGTATCTCCTTGCAACCCACTCCAATGTTCTCCCCTGGAGAATCCCAGGGACGGAGAAGCCTGGTGGGCTGCCATCTGTGGGGTCGCAGAGTCGGACACGACTGAAGTGACTTAGTAGCAAATCTATTTGTGGAATGCTAATCCCTAGTACCTTAGAATATGACTATATATGGAGATGAAGCTTTTAAAGAGTTAATTAGATTGAGCCCTAAAGAAATATGTTACTATAGGACGAGGAAATTAGAACACAGAAACACACAGAGAGGGAAGATTTTGTGAAGTACAAAGAGAATAGCCATCAAGAAGCCAAGGACAGCAACCTCAGAAGAATCCAACCACGCTGACACCTTGATCTAAGACTTCCAGCTTCCAAAACTGTGAGACCTTACATTTCTGCTGTTTAAGCCACCCAGTCTGTGGTACTTTGCCACAACAGACCTAAAATTAATACAGTATGTGACAAGATGGGGAACAGGTCTGTATTTCTTTTCACCATAATTTCTCTAATTTCTCTTTGGGGAACTTTTCTTATTTCAAGATGGCATGGATCAATGTTAAGAGAAGTCAAACGTATGACCTGTGTCTGGAACTCTGGATACCTGGGCTTCCAGGAAGCAGAGCCAGGTAACTAGAGGATTTTGCCTGCTGTCAGACAGAAGATGCACTGAAGCTGGGGCAAGGTCAGAGAGTGTGTTAGCATCCTCTCGCAGCTGTAACAAATTACCACAAAGGTAGTGGCTTACAACAACTCAAGTTTATCGTCTTATATTTCTGGAAGTCAGAAGTTCAAGTGAGTCTGACAGGGTTAACACCCAAATGTCAGCAGGGCTATCTTCCTTCCAGAGGTTTTGGAGGAGAACCCATTTCCCTATCTTTTCCAGCTTCTAGAGACTGCCTGCATCCCTTGGCCTGTGGCCCCATGTTCAGAAAGCATAATTTCAACATCTGCTTCTATCGTCATATCTCCTTTTTAAATGCTTGTTCTTCTGCCTCCTTCTTGTAAAACCAAACCCCTGCGGTTCCACTGAGCACACCTGGTAATGCAGGATACCCTCCTCATCTCAAGATCCTTAATTTCATCACATCCACCCTGTCCCCCTTGGCCCTTTATGGAAATGTATTTACAGGTCTGAGGATTCAGAGATGGGCATTATGTTGGGGGAGAGGATATTATTTGGTTAACAACAATGAGAAAAACGAGAGAGTGGCACAGCCCAGAAGGGACTTAAGAACACAGAAATGTCAAAGGAGACTTGCTTGTGTCCCCTGTCCTTCCCTTTAGAAATCTTCAGATACCATTACCAAAATTACAACATGCTTGTCACAGTTGGTTAGAGTTCCCCCAGGAGCAGACACTGAGATAAGAACTAAGTAGTGTATTTGGGAAGTAGTATGGGAGTACAGAAATTATAGCCAATGGAGTGTAGAAATGATATGTTATAAAGTCAGCTATCTCTGGGCAACTAGAGCTTAATTCCATTGGGACATTCTGGGGGAAAAAAGTGTAAAACTCTTTGGAGTTGTTCCACATGAGAAGAGAAGAAACTATCTCTACACCAAATTCTGTTGGTCATTGGCTGAGGGCTGCTCCTACATGTTAATTCCATGGCACTTCTATACATATGGATTGAGTAGCCTCAAAAGGCTTCAGAGAAAGCCCTCCAGCAAAGCAATGCAAATCTTACAATCAGAAGTCGATGGGACCATTTCCTTTACACCAAATGGATATGGGCAGGACTGTCAAAATTAGATTTTTCAGGGAAATCAGTGACATGGCTGACTTTTGCCTCCCTTATTGATATGGGGCTGAAATAGTCCATAAATATGAAGTAACAGCTGACACCTGGATTGCACAGAGCAGAAGCAACAACAGAAAGTGACTTCTGTGCTTGTCTTATACCTATAAACCTGCCACCGCTGCAACTCACCGTACAGTCTCTGTCCCTGAAAAATCCAGCCTTGAACTCATTGTTATCTGGCACCATTCAGGACTTCTGTAGAGCCCTGTTTCCAGTATTTCCCTGGTCCAAAGCCAATTTCCCCCTCCTCTCACACTCCCACATTTGGCTTAGACAGAACATCAGTCTGCAGTGCTGCGCATCTCTATTGCTCTTTTGAGTAGACAAAAATATATTGGATAGAGTTTCCCTCCACCTACTACTTCCTCCCTTCATTAAAAAAAAGAAAATTAAAAAGAAATTACCGAAAAAAAAAAAGTCCCCAACTGTTATTTTCTCCTTTCATTTCACTCCCAAGTCCTCAGCCCTTCCTCTCCATTCTCAGCCATAAATCAGGCCTTTCTGGAGTTTCCATATCCAAATGCACAAGGACAATATGCATGTGGGTACTTTTCAGTAAGAAGTCAATGTTCTATAATTTAATTTTCTCCTCTGACATTAAACCTGCCATTCTTTGCGTAATCGGAGTGATAAATGCAGAGTCAGACTTCATCTTCCTGACATTAATACCTATCAGTACTCCAAATGCAAACAATTGTGACATTAGACTTTTTAAAAATTACCAAGCACACCAACTTCACTTAATTAAACCATTTAAAAGCTGCTTTTGTTGCATTTAATGAATGATATATTATACTGCAATGAAACATGCAGCAATACAAATACTTCACAATGGCCTCAATTAAGACTCACTTCACTTATGCCAATTGACAACACAAGTATTCCACACTTCATTCAGTTTGTGCATTTTAAATGAACTGGTTAGTGAGAAGGGTGCTTCTTTGCTAATGAGTTTTGTAATCAAGGCATCTATTTTAATTTCAAATTGGTTAGATTGGGGGAAATTGCTAGACTAAATGACTGGTACTAATTAGGATTATAAAAATATTCATCATGCCATGGAATTAACATGGGGGTCTGATTTTCCTATATTTGCATATTGCTTGAGTTTTGGGGGAAAAATCTTGACAAATTGTCTTCTCTTTAGCAAACTGAACAAACACTATATCTGTTTTAGCCTTTCTTTTCATTTAAAACATAATACATATTCATGGTTTGTAAATGAAGTTAAATGATTTCAACTTCTATCTTCATTACCATATTAAAGATGTCTCTATAAACTTCCTTAAAAAACCCAGATTATAGTATTACCTATTTGAATGGCAAGGATTTATTTAATCTGTATGTTAACTCAAACACTGGAGCAAATGGATGGGAAAAGTGAGCCAAACTGCATGAAGCCTGAAACACACACACACAAAACTGCTTTGTTGTTTATTTTCTGCCAGGGGAGATTATTCAGTCTTACGACTTATCGGGAAGCAGTTTGATGACTTTCCTATTCAAGGCGCCACCTTGGTAAGTGACATCAGCGGAGGGATGTGCCGGAAGTAACTGGGTTCATCTGAAGATCTGGTCTCTGCCTGGGTGAGCTTGTTGTGTCGCTAGTACAGTGTTCTCTGAGGCTAAGGTCCCGTGTAAACTGGCCCCTATGGGATTCCCCAGGTGGCGGAAAGTCTGTCCATCTACTCGCCAGAGTCAGGTGTGACGGTCACAGTTGAGGGTCTCAGCCAGATGCAGAGGCCAGTCGCCTCACTGTCGGGGTGACCTTGAGCAAATGGACACTGCTTTCAGGAGTCACATACTCTCCTATTAACTTGGAAAGAACAACACCCACTTTGCCGATCCCTATGAGAATTCAATGCAACCATGTTCATAAAGGCACCCACTGGTGCCCATACACAGGGATACCCTAAGGACATACTTGCTCTGTTTCCAAGAAGCACTTACATGTTCAATTCCAAGTAACATAACATGAGGAATGTAAGAGTTACTGAGCACAAATACCAATTCACTGCATATGTCTATACCTCTCGGCTCCAGAGTATTTGTTTCCATTAAAGCTGTCAAATCAAATAACCAAATGCCAAGTCATAGGATACAGTCACAAAATTCATCTGAAAAACCACCAGAAGAAATCACTTTCTTAATATCTAACTATAGTGGGTGTTTCTAAATAATAAAACCTGTATCTATCACTGAGTTGTAAATAATATGGCTTGAGGTTATATCCAAAAAGAATAGTTTTTTTGTTAGAAAAAAACATAGTTCCTTGAGTTTCACAGTTAAAAGGGACCATAGTGAGAAGCAAAGCTAAAAAAGAAAAACCTCAGACTGGATATATTTCTAGTCCAGGGAAATTTTCCTCTACAGCACATTGCCTCTTGAAAATGTAGTTAAATTATAACTTAAAGTGATTTTACCTAAAGTGACCTTATTCACACTTAAAATCTTTTTAAAGATCACTGTCTTATATTTGGGACTAAACATAAGTTATTCAAGGCAGCAAGGAGATCCAAGCAGTCCATCCTAAAGGAAATCAGTCCTGAATATTCATTGGAAGGATTGATGCTGAAGCTGAAACTCAAATACTCTGGCCACCTGATGTGAAGAACTGACTCATTTGAAAAGACCCTGATGCTGGGAAAGATTGAAGGCAGGAGGAGAAGGGGACAACAGAGGATGAAATGGTTAGATGGCATCACCGACTCAATGGACATGAGTTTGAGAAAACTCCAGGAGTTGGTGATGGACAGGGAGGCCTGTTGTGCTGCAGTCCATGGGGCTGCAAAGAGTCAGACACAACTAAGCAACTGAACTGAACTGAATTGAATCATAAAAAGTAATCTAACAAAATAATACAAAATCTAAAAATACAAATGGCATTAAAAAAAAAAAACCCTAAAAACAATCCCATCATCTTAAGAGAACTCAGGTAATATTTGGCAATATCTTCTACCATTTTAAATTTTTTTCTTCTTCTTTCCCTCTTTGCTTCCTTCCTTCCGTCTTTTATTTGTTGCATACTTATACTCAAAGCATACTACTTAATTTTCTATGAATCGTGTAAGAATTTATATATATATATATATATATATATATATAATGCCTATGAGATATATAAGTACTAAATAGATATTAATATGTATCCATGTTGCTACAAGGTCATCATAATCACCATTTTAATGGCTGCATAATATTTGGGCAAATGTATATACTCTGATTTAAAATTCCTTAGTGTTGGACACTCAGTAAATTTCTATCCAGATTTTATGAGTGATTTTGATAAACCTTATTATGCCTAAATCTTTATGGTATTATTCTCTTGGTTCAGTCTCAGAAGTGAAGTAGCTGAATCAAGTTATGAAAACGTGTTTGTCGTCTGATATGTTGCCAAGATGTTTTCCAGGAAGAAAAACTCATTGGCATGACCATCAGTACAATTTCAGAATATGAGTTTCACCAAAACTTTGTCAACACTCGGTGTCTTCCTCACGGCACAGAAAGGAAAATATATTTAAATTAAAACTTATTAAATTAATTTTAAATGAGCATATTTTGAAAGTTTCCTTACGAATTCTCTGGATTAACTAGACTTATTGAATGTCAATGAATTCTTGCCTTTGGCTTACACTAATCCTCTAATGCTAATATTTTTAAAGTCTCCTTGTCTGTCAGTTACCTCATTTGCTATCTTCCAACCTTTCTTTGAAGGAATTCACCTTGAGTCTATTTCTTCACCAGTTTAGCCAGCCATTAAAAATGACCCTACTGATAGCAGCTGGACTTGGGGGGAGGTAATAACTGAAAAAGAACATAAGGGGGATGATGCTGGGATTCCGATCATGTTATGCTTCTTGATCAGGGTGCTGGTTCCATAGGTGCATTCAGTTTATGAAAATTAATTAAGCTCATGATATGTGTACTTTTCTGTATATATACTTTGATTTAAAACATTTAAAGACTGACCTTGACTTAAGGTCAGGTACCAGATGGAGGGGTCAAGGTAGAGGGAGAGAATGGAGGGAGGATAGGAGATTTGGCCAGGTCAGATCAGCCAGATCATAAGCACAGAGAGGCTTGCAAAAGAAGGAATAAGCAGAAGAACTCATAGATTCAACTGGAAAACTGGAAACCTAGGGTCAGAATTAGGCAAAGGGATGAGAGTTAGGGGTACTGGGGAACAGTGTGAGCACAAAGGACCAGCGCATATGTGAAGGTAAGGTCACTCCACAGGAAGGGGTGGAGGAACACAGAGAAGGCTGCATGCAGTCAGAAGCGACTGCAATCACACAAGCCTTTGCCCACCTATTCCTAGAGTCACCTCTTTCACCAAAGGATTGCCACACCTGAATTTCTACCATGAGAGCATAACTGCTTCAGGAAAGGTGTTGGGAAGAAATACCTGTATACCCTCCTTAATACTGCTGCATCTTCCATTATTTATTTTAGCAAATGTTCTTTTCCTGACCGAAAGGTGTCAGGTTACCAAAAGGGACACCTAGAAGGCAGAGGCAGGGACCTGAAGCCTGGGACACAGTATAGAAAAGGCAGGCTTGGGAAGATAAAGGCTTTGCTGAAGTCTGTTCCTTTGAGCCAGCATCCTTAGAGCAATGTTGCGAAGACTAGAGATTCCTACTGCACCTCCCTCACTGAATGCAAGTTAATATTGTGCATTAAACCAGTTTTGTCATTCAGAACTCAGCTCAAATAGGTTAACGCTGACATCTGAATAACACGGTGGTTGTGCCATCTTTTTAATATAAAATAGGGCCATTTTCTCTCAGTCCACTGTTTTTGTGTTCACCTTCAGGAAAGTGGCCTCCTGGAAACTGGTGTTTCTATGGTGATGGAGACAGCATGTTTCTATTGTATGGATGAGACATCTGTGAGAGCAGTGTGAGCTCACCCTAGGTGAGTGGGGCTATGGATTTCCTTTCTCCTCTTCAGTGACACATAAGTGATTTTATAGGCATGAAAGAGGACCCAATGAAAATGCAGTGTCTCTCTCTAAATAAAAGGTACCTTTGTCCTAGTCTTATTCCAAAGGGAATAGGCTTCAACACCACAGCCAGCCCAAGGTAATTCCCAACAGCGTCGTCCCCACCAGCTGGGGAGCCATGAAGCCTTTCTGTCATGGCTACTGAGGAAAGTAACCATCTCCCGCTAATCCTGAAGGCTCTGAGCACAATTACATTTCTAATCAGAGGGTTTTCATGAGAATATAAAGGAAAGAAACGTCTTCATTTGTACCAGCATTCCAGAAGTACAAATTTAAACTTTCCTTTGAGTTTTCAGGCCTTCTACACACTAGAAATGGCAACCCACTCCAGTGTTCTTGCCTGGAGAATCCCAGGGATGGCGGAGCCTGGTGGGCTGCTGTCTATGGGGTTGCACAGAGTCGGACACGACTGAAGCGACTTAGCAGCAGCACACACACTAGATACACCCTAACTCACTAGTGTCTGCTCACATGTGGCAGCCCATACCCTCCACTGCAGACCCTGTTTTGCCAGTGACCACACCCAGAGGAGCCTGGTGAACTACAGCTCATGGGGTCACAAAGAGTCAGACATGACGTAGCAACTAAACAACAATTCCCAAGATGGTATCGGTTTCTTAACCAGCTTGTCACTCTGTCAGCTGCTATTGAACTTGGTGTGTAGCCAGGAATAAAAACAAAACACCCATAGCTGCATACCCACCTCCCTCCCAATTACCATAGAGCAACCCTTCATCATGTGTGCCAGTGTTTCAGAAAGTGGTTTTTACATTGACATTTCAGGCAATTCTAGACTAGTCTAGCCCAGAAGCGTCTGAAAAACAATCATGTCTGAAATCCCATTGAGATTCTCATTTCTGATGGCCAAAACCAGCTAGGTGTGTTAAAGTTTCATTTTGCCAAGAAGACAAATGGTAACAGAGAACCCTGCAATCCCACCTCTCATTCAGGAAAACAACTATTACCAACTCTGCATCTCTGTGTCCAGGTTGTATGCATCTGTGAATATACAAGCATGTGCCCATTCAAAGAACTATACTGAGTTCCGTGTCAAAATTAGGGATTGTTTTTAGACATCAGCTTTCTGTAACTATGAGAATAACACCTAACTTTTAAAGGATGCTATGTCCTCAAAACCTATCCCAAAATCTTTTCAAAACTTCTCTGTTTCAGTAAGATTATTGAGCTCTCCAGCTAATTCAAAATATCACAAAGTGAGTTGTTTCAGTCGTTAGCAAGGAAGCATTCTGATGGAGGCAAGAGAGAATCCTGCCTTCTAAATAACTGGTAAATACACAGCTCTCCTAAGATGTTCTAGAGCTTTGGTTCTGAGAGGAGAGGAGTAGCTTTTCTTTTATTATTTCCAGTGTGGTCAACCATAACATTATTTCTGCTGTGCTATTTTTTAAACCACCAAGATTCTTATTAAAACATCTCCAAGATTCTTCCACACAAGAAAGAATCTCATCTTTATTGAGTCAGTTAATGTTAAAATGCAAGATGGCGGGAGAATCTGTAAGGCAGAGGGGAGCTGGCATAGGAGGTAATAGGACCCACAGTATAGCCAGAACAGAAGGACTTGATCAAAGGCCCACACACACTGAGACAGACACAGAAAGACTGTGAGACTGGAATGCATCAGAATTGGAGAGGCATGAGCCTCCCACAGGGTCAAGTGCAAGGTGCATTTGCCCTACCTCCCCCACCCTTTCATAGCTTTGGAAGTTGGAAGGCTTAGATCTCTTTCACCACCAACCCAACCCTGACCAGCACAAGGTAGCCAGGTTTCCCAGGGGATTCACAAGCTGCCAGCCAATATCTCAATGAACACAAGATTATGTGCACTCTAAATTTCTCGACACAATTTTGTTCTCTCCAGAGGTATTTCTTTAATTCTCCAGCAGTACCTTTATTGAGTGAGAGCTCCTGGCAAGTTTCCTGCAGCTTTGGGGGTAGCAATTTGGAAGGTAGAGCAATTGGATATTGTCCTTTTAAAATATCATTCAATTAGGTCTTTTGTAATACATACAACGTAAAGAGATAGCCTTACAGATTCTAAAGAAATTGCTAGTGCATTTCATCAAAGGCACAATAATGGAAACATCGATTCTCTCCTCACCACAAACATCTCCCTTTGATGCTGCAGTTACCTTAATACAAGCACTTTTCATTTTCTTTGGAAGAAGCCCACGCCTCAATGCATGCATGACAGAGAAGGCTGCAGTCCGAAATGAGACATTTGTACATCAATCTCGGCTATCCTTGCATCTTCATTTGCTGCTCCAAAGCATCCCTCTCCTTGACTCTAAACCAATAAATTACCCCCAAATAAAGAAAAACTCTGCTGTAACCTGAATGCCTGGATGATGTTTTACTGGCATCTCTACAAATGTTGCCGGGGGCATCATCAGCCTTCTCACACCATTTATTTAAAAAGAGTGGCACGGCACCAGTTAGAAACGTTATGGGCCTAAAGAACATGCAGCCACTTCGCACAAAAGATGTCAACAAGAAAGAAAACTTAAGGAAGAATGCATCCAGAAATGTTCAGTCTGGTTAGGAAAATCCATCAGTGCCCACTGCCACATTTGCAAATATTTTCAGCAGGTGAAAAAGCAACCACCAAGTCAGAAACTATCTTGAATGCACTATATTTGTAAGGGTGCTTCACGGGCAGTGCTGTAGATGTTCTCAGTGCTCTGGAGCTGAAGAAAAGGAATACTTCTATATTGCATTTGGTTTATCAACCTCTTGGTATGAGATGTCTGCTGCCTAGCTTGTCTAACCTAGCTTGTCTCTGCATAAATAAAAACATGGTTTAAGAGTTCTGAGTGTCATCTAAATAAATTATCATATAATAATAACATCTAAATGATTTATTTTTTTCAACATATATTCAAAATTCCTGGCTATACTAAGCATTTAAACAGAGACTATCTGACATTTGGCTAAGTCTTTCATACAATATCCACCTGATGGCATGAAAGAAATGTATTTGCAATGGTTTTTGCTCTGCAAATGTCATGTGGGTGTCCTTAGGGGATTGCATTTAGCACCTGATGCCCACCTTGAGGCTCTGTTAATGCGAGATATAAAGGTTATGTTGAAATTATTGTTTAAAAGTGCTGATATCTCATACACACACACTCATGTTTACAAACTACAGATTCAAACATAGTGAGGAGCAACTGTTTCAGGACTTGAGAGAACGGACAAGAAGCTATTTCAACAACATTATTCTGTAGACAACTCTATGTAAGACAGTACTCATAAGCATCCATCTCCTTTCACTGATTGATTCCGCAATATTGTGACATAATATTTTGTCATCACACACTGTACTAAGGTTCTGGAAAAAGCAGGAAATACAAGGACAATCTAAATTCTCTTCTCATAGATATAAATTGATCAAATATAAAGGGCTCATTACCATAGCAATGCATCCATCCACTAATTTATTTGCTTAACAAGTATTTGTGCTGTGCTTAGTAGCTCAGTTGTGTCTGATTCTTTGCAATCCCATGGACTGTAGCTCTCCAGGTTCCTCAGTCCATGGGCGATTCTCCAAGCAAGAATACTGGAGTGGGTTGCCATGCCCTCCTCCAAGGCTCTTCCCAACCCAGGGATCGAACCCAAGTCTCCTGCATTGCAGGCTGATTCTTTACTGTCTGAGCCCCCATGGAAGTCCAAACTTTCAAATATAACAAATATTTACTGATCATTATTAAATGGCAGGCACTGTCCTAGAGACTGGTGCTACAACACTGAGTGAAAGTAGGCACAACCCTGCTGTCCTGGAACTCATAATCTAGGGAGAAATGCCAATGATGCCAAGTGCACGTCAGTCAACAGGAAAATCTCAACCATGACAGGTACTCTGAAGGGAAGTGTGCATAGCCTTGTAAGAAAGAATATCAAGGGGATTTAACTTTGTCAAGGAGCTTAGGGATAATGTCCTGTGGAAGTAATGTCTGAGATCTGACAGTGAAGAGGTTTACTGTATGGAAGATCCCAGGCCCAGGCAAGGGAGCAAGGCAGACAGCTGTGGGGAGGGACTGAAGATCGTCACTGAAGTACTAACAGTGAGTTAGAAGAGAGAAGGAGGGACCAGACCAAGCGGGTGCTATTTATTGCAGCCTACTGAGGACTTTGGACTAATCTGTGAGCAAAGAGAAGATGCAGAAGGAATTTAAGCAAAGGCATGAAATCTAAAGATCTACATTTGGGAAATATATAGTTCAAGTTATAGGATGAACATATACTGTAAGAGCTATCAGGGGTACCTCCTAGGTTTCTGACTTTTGCAACTGAATGAATATAATTAGGGAATATTGGAAGAGACTAGCTTAGATGTGGGAAGATCAAGAGTTCGTCTTTGGAATATGTTGAACTGAAACGCTTCTGAGACATACAGTATACAAAGTCAAGTACACAGCTGGATATATGTATGGATCTGAAGCTCAAGGGGAAGACTCATTGGGGTACTCTATCTTGAATGTACTTTTAGAAAACAATGAAATGGACATGTCTGAGGCTTTCCTCCCTTTGCTAAACTGAGAACAATGGTATATTCCAATTCAAGGCAGCATGCTGTGATAGGATATGCCCAGACTTGAAGTCTGACAATAAGCTTCCAAGTTCTGGCTCCTCCAGCTACCAGGTGAGTGGTTTTGAACAAGTACCTTGGCTTTTCTGCACCTTTGCTTACTTCAGTCTCCATAAAATTATTTTGAATACACATTTCCCATTTATAGCACAGGGTTTGTTTTAAAGGTTAAATGAGTAAAATCATACAAAAACCCATCTTAAGCCTGTGAAATGACAAATGGCATTGCCATTAATGAAATATACCCACCTGCATATTTTGATATTAAAGACTAAAAAGGAAAGTTAGATGCTGCAGACACAATCAATGTCGTTGGAACAATGCAATGTCATTGAATACCCTCATATATATCGACTGAATAAATAGGCAAGTGCTTTTCACGGGGTGGTACCTGGGTGATAGGATGTGAATGAAAACAGAATTTGTTCACCTTTTGATCCAAACTGTAGGCCAGTACCCAGTCCTCTTGCTTGGGGTGAAAGAGCAGACTCTGGATGTAGAAGGTGAGCCGGTATTTCTGATAGGTTGCCCCTTCATCTGAGCTGATCAATATGCTGCTCTCTATCTCAGGATCACTAAGAAGCATGATCTAAAGAAAGGAAAGAGAAGAAAATATAGACAGAGTCACTAGCAGAGAATAAATACAAGAAATTAAAGCATAAATATAAAGTCTTTTCTACTTATATATCACAGCACAGAAAAAGGGCATCTGGGTCTCTAGATGAAATACTGGTATTTTTTTTTTCCTGATTCAATCCTTTATTGGTGAATTGAGCTAAAATACTGTGCAAGGTTAGGTCTGCATACAAATGAGGCTTCATTTTTCTGACGTCCATCTTCTAAATAGTTTCATTTTTTATATTTATACTTGTACATATTGGAAGTTTATTCTTATGGTCCTCTGTCCCTTGACCCTGGGACCATCACACCTCTCTCTTTTCACCTTCCCTCTGTCAATTCTCCACATCACTCTCCATCACTCTCTTGCTTCTAAGTCATGAAAAAGATCCCACTGTTTTGTTCCTTCTGAAGAGTTTTAGAGATTTAATTGATTGAGGTGGTTTCATGATCCCTTTGCCCTAGTTGTTTTCCAAAGCACATATCCCTGAGGCCCTTCTGGAGAAATACTGATGCTCAAGAAAGTCTGTCCTTCCCAAGCCGAATGCACAGAGCGGTGTAGTGAATAGACACCTGAGACAGCAAGTCCAGGTCTCAACATTTTTCTACATACTGTCACCTTGGAACATTCCTTAACTTCTAGAAGCCTTGGTTTCCTCAGTAATAACTGAGTCTGATGATACCAGAACTGGCTTTGAATGCTTGGCATAATGCATATTCTTGACAAGGGATAGCTATGGTTACCATCAACCTCTCAGGAGGCAGAAGTCTTCTCATAGGACCTCAGTGGCATCGGTCTCACTAAATGTGTGAGTGACTTTTCAGTATTTAAATCCAATAGACACTCAGACCTATCTTTCTCTTAGTTAAACTCTTGGCAGTCTTTGGGGCCACTGAAAATTCCATCCTTCTGGAAGCATTTTATTCCAGGGGCTTCTGTAAACCACACTTATCTTGGTTTTCCTTTCTACCTCTTTTGATTACTTAACTTTCTCTGATTATCCTTATAGTATAACCATTCCTCAACCCTCAGTTTTGACCTTCTCTTTTCACTAAATACATTGTTCCTCAATAACCTCTTCCACTCTCATTTTTATTTATTTTTTCGTTACCACTTTTCTGGCGACAATTCATAAATTAAAAGTTAATCTAAGGTCTCCTCTCAGTTTCAGACTTGAACACTAAGTGTTCTGGCACTTTCTTCAGTTTGAATATCCCACAAGACCTAAAACTCAGCATGTCCCAGAATACCTCATCCAAGCCCCTGTCCCCATCCCTAGTGTTTCCTACTTCCGTGAGTGTTTCCACCAGCCACCCATGTGAAGCTAAATGCCCGAGGTTCATCCCTAACTGTGCTTTATCATTCACCTCCTATAATTAATTAGTGTCTAAGCTCTGCATGTTTTACCTACTAATTAATTCTAAAATCAGATTCATTCTCTTCCTTCCCATTGTGGTTCTGTTAGTCCAAAATGTGACCATTTCTGTATTGGATTCCTGTAAGATACCCCTAGTCCATCTCACAGATTCAACCAGTATTCCTCCAATTCACTTTGTATACTGTGGCCAGAATAATCTAAAACCATTCAATGACTCATCTTTGATTTTCCTATATCCTAAGATTCTTAAAATGGGTTGACATAATCTGCCCCTTGTGTTTGTGTTTTGCTCCATCATTAGCACAGCTCTTTTGACCTTTATCATCTAGCTCAACCCAACTTCCTTGAGTTCCTAATGTTTGTTAAGTGACTTATGAGCAAATGAGTTTATTTCCTCTTGTAATTTGTCCTGTATTGGGCTGTACTGCCACTAGTTGTTAAGGTTACAGCTATACACAGTGTGTACCCTGGGGTCCAAAGTACCAAGTAAAGTCAAGGAAACATTTTCGTATGCTTCTAAAATGGAACTCTTGAAGAGCAGAGTTTTAAAAATTTACCAATAGTATATATCAGTATTATAAAGTAAGCTTTACACAAATTCAATGCCTTTAACTGCTAAGATTCATAGTCATTTTCCTTTTTTGCTGCTTTATAACTTCCAAGACAAGCTTACTTTCTTTTTCTCAAATATTTGCTTTAGCTTCATTGAAAAATGTTATTACTAGTTATCAGCAAATTTTTGAGAAATAGATGCAGTATAGGCAGTCTAGTTTCTTTTTTTTAATTCATGTGTGAAAAATCTAGGACAAAAGCTCTTCGTTTTGTAGACAGGATAACCGTCTCCTCCCTTCACCCCTGCTGACCTTGAAAAAACCTCAGAGGATGCATCCATGCTCCTTGAAGACTGCGAGGACAAATATACTGGGAAAGAATGAGGCTTTCATGACTACTCTCCCTCACTTCTCACCAAGTACTGATGGGCTACATAACAGGCAATGAAATCATTTCTCCCCTGGTGCAGAGAAATTAAACTGCTTCTTTTATGCAGGTATAAAGAAGTTTCATGCCTATGATTTTAATTAGAAGATAAGACCAACCTCATAAACGAACTTTATTTTATCCACCGTGAGTTACACTGAGGGTTACCACCAAATATCTAGTGCAGTGTACTCTCCTTTTCTAGCCGTTTCTTCCTGTGCACACACTCCACACTTGCATATACAAAGCACATTAACCTGCACACAACACAAAAGTTACATGTATGTGTACACACGTATGCTTACACGCACACCTCTGCAGCACATTTATGCATGCACATGTACCGAGAAGCAATTGTGTATAAGGTGTATTGACACTGTGAGTTGGCTTTAGGGGACTCTTTTTGGCAAGAGTACATTTTTATTGCAATCTTTCTCTGAAATCCTTTTACATACTTTGATATCACTGGCACTGTCTATATTCAATCTAGTGTCTGAGAAGAATGGAAGGAGGGATGTAGAAACCTATATGTTTTAGATTTCTGACCTGTGCTGGGTACTTTGCAGGATATTTTATCAACACCTCAAACAAATTATGTGATGTATCATTATTTGTGTTTTACAGGTAAGGAAACAGGCTCAGACGAGGAAAGTAACCTACCTGTTACCCCTCTAACAGACTCAAATGCCACCACCTCAAGTCACAGACACACATACTAGTGCTAATGCTTTGCTACACCTTGAAAAGCACTTTGCCATCTTTACCAAGGGACAAGGGGAAGCCAAAGAAGCAGCTTTTTATTCTTTTTTAAGCATCTTTAAGAAATTGGCTCAGTGGTAAAGAATCCACCTGCAACCAAAAAGACACAGGTTCAATTCTTGGGTCAGGAAGATACCCTGGAGAAGGGAATGGCAACCTACTCCAGTATTTTTGCCTGGGAAATCCCATGGACAGAGAAGCCTGGTGGGCTACAGTCCATGGGGACATGACTTCATAACTAAATAACAGCAAGAAATCTACACACAAATTTCCTCCTCTGACTCATTCAACTTTGGTCAAGAGGATATGAAGAATTAAATGAATAGGAATCCAAAGGGATGATAGAATGTTAGTGCTTGAAAAAGAAAAAGAAAAAAAAAGAGGGAACTGTAATAGTAACATAAATGGAATCAGAAAGCAAAGCCTCAGTAGAAGTTAAACCTCACAGTAAAATATGTATATTTCGTATCATCACTCCAAATCTTTGTTGTGACGAGACAAAGAATCAAGGAACATACACTCGTGTGACAGTATGACTCTACATAACAACTTCTATACCTACATATATAATGAAAATCACTCCACGTCCACCCAAATTGTTACTGGGAAGCAGGGATTTCAAAGGTAAAGAAAGGCCTACAAGGACAAAGCAGGTAAACTAAGTGAGCAAAGCAGATAAAGCAAGACAAGAAGCAATAAGTACTTTGTCAACATAGAGAGTGCACACATTTCCTTAAAATGTTTAAAATGAGATTGTTACCAAAAACATTTATACTCACATTAAATATCGTCTGTGGACTAAATTTTTCATATAGGCATGTGACTCTTGGCATAGTTATGAGAGTTTCATTCTACAAAGAAATTTACAACCCTTGCCTTTGAATCCATAATTGTAGGTATATATGTAGAAAGCCTATGGCAATACAGGTTCAGACTTCTGTGAATTCTGTATTTATGGGATTTTGATAGAATGAGCAGGAAAGAGTTCCCACTGGAGATTTTTTTATTTTGTTTTATTTGGTGTTTGCTTGAGTTTGGCTTTGAGTCTTTATCCAGCTTGTCCTGATACAAGATGCATTGGGTACATACATACGCTGGAAGAGAAGGGGGTCTTTCAAACAGGAACAGTTACCACTGCTATAGGCTGTGGGGCAGCTGTCCTGGGTTCACATCTCCAGTCTGCTACTTTATGTGTAAACGTGAGGATTTTACCCAGTTTTTCCAATCAGTTACCTCATCTAAGAAAAATACGGATAATAATCATGTTTAACTCACCATGCTATTGAAAGGATTAAATGAAATAATGATTAAAGAGCTTAGCATAGGGCCACAACTACTAAATAAACATGAATGTTTATCTATAAATTACCCAGAATAAGACCATAAGTAAAGGCAGAAGTAATGCCACACAGGTTGGAGATTTAGGTATTATTTGCCTCTGTCACGACTCCCCTCATTCCAGAATTTTGTTGATAAAAACCTAAGGGATGGTGGTGGGGGGGTATAGGTATAGGGGAAATGCTGTCCAATGAGCATAAAGTTTTAGGCCTGTAAGAGAACCAAGTTCTAGAGATCTGCTGAACAGCATAGTACCTGGAGTTAACAATACTGCACTATACAATTGGAAGACTTTGATAACAGTATAAATCTCATATTGTGCATTATCACAACTTTAAAAAAATGTGAAAGGATAGGGGAAAACAAAACTACATTTTACACTTATTTTACATGCATTTTACATTCCTGGCAACATTTTAAGAAAAAGCACACTCTATTAGCAAATATAAAACACCACCAAATTGAACATCAATCAGTAAGTAATTGTCAACTCACTAAATACAACTGTACTTTGAATGACCACTCTCATCTCTTCAGTGGGAGGCTCTGGCCCATGAAGAAATTAAACATACCTTAGGGTAAGAACATAACTGAACACTCCTTAGGAGTAAGAACCTCATACAACCCATCTCTTTGAATTGGATTATTCCCTGTACATGGGTTGTACCTCAGATTAGAGATGAACAAGTTTTAGAGTTTATCAATATACATATGGTCCTTTTACCTTTTAGTAGGAAATTCCTGGTAAAGTTGAATAATGGTGGCCCTAATTTTAATGCTGGGTTACAAATTATAAGGGACACAGGTGGAAGTCATGAATCAGGCAGAGATTTTGCTTCACTAACTTAGATTTTCCAAAGCCTATAAAGCTTGTTTGTGTCTAAATCAATCAAAATCAGTACTGGAAATGATAAAATTCTCCCCAGAAATCTTTCTAAAATGTCTACCTTCCTGCTGCTGGTTAAGTCTCAAAGCACCCAAATTATAAAATAATTGAATATGTTACTTTATTCAGTTGCCAAACTCTGCTTCTCCTGTGTATGGTCTACAAAATGGGATGAAAGCTATAGGTTTCTCAGCCTCTCACTCTGCCAGAGTTTCCAGAAATGCAAAGGAAACAAACTGTAGTTCAATGCTTTGCAAATAGTCTCTGAATAGGAGTAAGCAGACTTCCTCTGAATAGAAAAGGAGAAATGCTATAATTTACTGTATAATTGAGTCCTAATGGGAGACTCTTAGGAGCTCAGTAAGAAATAACAATAATATCAATATAAGCTCACAAAGAGTATAAGAGACATTCTTTAGGCTGACCCCTAAACCTACTGACATAATCAATATGTTGTTGAATATTGGTTTACCCACAAATAGAGCCTGTTACAGACAAGGCTCTTAATCACAATATAACAATATACTATCAGTATTCACCCCCACCACCATCTATCTATTTACCTCTCTAACATTTCCTCTTGTAGCAGAGGTTATAGCTGGCAGGAAACCCACTCTAGTGTTCTTGCCTGGAGAATCCCAGGGACAGGGGAGCCTGGTGGGCTGCCGTCCATGGGGTCGCACAGAGTCGCACACGACTAAAGCAACTTAGCAGCAGCAGCATCATAGCTAGCAGGAAAAGAGGTTGCCCCCAGGGGATATTCAACAATGCATGGAAACATTTTTTTCTATTGAATCAAAATTAACATAAAATATATTAGTTTCAAGTGTAGAACACAGTGATTTATATTTTTATACATTCTGAAATTGCTTCAGTAAGACCAGATACCAACTTGTTACCATACAAAGTTACTAGAATATTACTGACAACGTTCCTTATGTGTACTTCACTTCCTCCATAACTTACTACTTTATAGCTGGAACTTTGTACCTCTGATCCCCTTCACTTACTTCATCCATTCCCCATCCCTGGAGACATTTTAATTGCTACAACTGCAGGGTAGGGAAGAGAGTAACTGGCATTTAGTGGGTAGAGGCCAGGTATGCTGCTAAATAATTACAGTGCACAGGACAATGCCGGACAACCAGTAATTATCTAGGCCAAAATGTCAATAGTGCTACTATTGAGAAGACTGGTTTCCATATTTGTGCATTTATAAGTGTGTGTATGTATATATATACATACACACATATGCACACAAATATTATATATATCCTATTTAGGGAAACATATGTAAACTACACATACATTCTTCAAATAGAACATCAATGCATATTTATGCTTATGTGCATGTCTCTTTCACTCATTACCATTTATACATGCCATTCTTTTTGCCAAGATTAGACTCCCCACCTTTCAGACCTACCCATTATATTAAGTATATTTCTACTTATCCTTCAGAAATTAACTCAAGCATCACCAATAAAGCAACAATCATTGAGGCCAATCAAGAAAAAATATACAAAAATAACAAAATCAACAACAATAAAAAATAACTAAAAATTGAGCAAAGGACTTCAGTAAACATCCCCTCACCCCAAAATACAAAATATATCTTTGATGAGGATTTAAGGAAATTGGAACCCTTGTACATTGTTGATGGGAATTTAAAATGGTGTAACTGCTCTGGAAAACAGTACTTTTCTTCAAAAAATAAAAATGGAATTACATATGATCCAGCCTTTTCCCTTCTGGATATATAGCCTAAAGAACTGAAGGCAAGATCTTGGAGAGATATTTGTACACCCATGTTCATATTATTATTATTAACCACAGCCAAAATGTGGAAGCAACCCGTGTCTACTGATGGAAGAATAAATAAAATGTAGTATATACCTATATTGGAATATTATTCAGTCTTAAATAAGAAGGGGATTCTGACACATGCTACAATGTGGATTACACATAAAGACATTATGTTAAATGGAATAAATCAGTCATAAAAACACAAATACTATATGATTTCCATTAGAGTAATTATACTAGTCAAATTCGTAAAGAGAGAAAGTAAAAACATTACAGCCAGGAGCTGGGGGAAACAGGAAATTAGGAGTTGTTTAATGGGCATAGTTTTACAGATAGAAAGCGTTCTGGAGACGACTGCGCAACAATGTAAATGTGCTTAACAATCCTGAAATGCACATTTAAAATAGTTATGTTAAACTATGTGGCATGTGTACTTTACCACAATTTAAAACACAAAATTAGATACGAAATGAGATGAAACAATGGGCTGAGAAAACTTGAAAACTAATCGGGCATAAGAACTATTCATGCAACCATTCTTTACAGTCTTTACTTTATGCCAGCCTCTACTATAAGGTCCGGGGTAAGCGCAGTAATCAAGCCAAATGAAAACCCTGCCCTCAGAAAGCTTGCATCCAAGTGAGGGAAGAACAGAAAATAAGTAAACAGATAAGTAAAATATATAGCTTATCAGATGGGAATGAGTACTTTAGAGTAAAATAAATCAGGAAAGGAGACAGGAAGTGCTGAAGTCGGGGCGGGAACGGGGAGGGGTCTGAAATGTGAAGAGCAGGTTCAGGAAAAGCTTCACTGAGGTGACATTTCAGAAAGGATATAGGAGTCCAGAGGTCTAGAACAGAACAAAGGGCGGCAGAGTGCTGAATGTGGGGGCCAGTAAGTGATGCGAGCACCCTGGTTTTATCCCAGTGATGTGGAAAGCATTGGTGGGCTTCCAGCTAGGCACTGGGGCCTGCGGCTTGTATTTTGATCCTTTCACCAGGCTGAATAGAGCATTGTGAGAGGCAGGGAACAGCAAGGAAAGAATCAGAGAGACCAGTAGGAGGCCACTGAATCCAAGTGGGAGAGACTGTCGACTCAGGGCCAGCTCAGTTACTGAGATGTGGTCCATCTGTGGGTATAAAGGAAAAGTCAACAGATGAGCTGTAGGGAGTAAGAGAAACTGAAGAGTGCATTAGAAAGCTTCATACCCGTATGTTCATCTCTGTGTTGCTTATCATGATCAAAAATCCGAAATAACTCACATGATCAGGCAGATTTTTAATCTGAACAAGTGGGAAAACAGAACTGGCCTTTATGAGACAGGAAAGCTCATGGGAGGAGTAGATTGCAGGCTGTAGAAATAAGGAGTATGATTTTGAAAAGGCTTTCAGATGCTTAATAGGTTTCAGTGCTAATAGCCATCCAAAGGGGCTGAGGAGTAGACAGTAGATATACAAGGCTTATTTTCAGGAGCTGGAGCTGGCCTGCAGATGAGAATTTAAAAGACATCAGTGTTTGAACCGCATTTAAAAATATGAATCTGGACATCGGGGAGACATGATAAAGATACAAAAGAGCCTGAGAACTGGGTTCTAGCATGCTGCAGAAGAGTCAAAGAGATAAGAAGGCACCAGAAATGGAGTGTGTGAAAGAGGAGAACCCAGACAGCGCTGTGTTCTCAAAACCTTGAAACCAAGGGAAGAAAGTATATCTGAAAAGACAGTTGTTCAACTGTGTCACATGTAGCTGACAGTTCAGTAGAATGAAATCTGGAGAACTGACCACTGAATCTAGCAATGCGGGGGGATGCTGGTGGCCATGGCAAAGCAGAGAGTGAAGCCGGCAGGCCGTGTTGATGCAAGTACAAACTGGCATGACTGTTCTGAAAAGCAATGTGGCAACAGGGAGCAGGACTCATAAATATTCATAATTTGACCCTATAATTTCTCTTCTAGGACTCTGTCCAAGGAAACCATCAGGGACCCAATAAAAGGCTTATGCACCTGTGTGTTCATCTCAGTGTTATTTATAACAATAAAGCATTGGAAACAACTCAGATATCTGATAGAATAATTAAAGTAGGCTAAATCCATTAAATGGAATATTATGCAGCTATTAAGTATGAATTCAAATAGTTTTATGAAATGTGAAAATAATCATATGTGGAAGCAGTACAGAAAAAGCAGGCTGAAAACATATGAGGCATAATCTCAAATTCGTTAAAAATGGTTTCTATCTCATGCCCACATATATGTACAGAAGAACTGGAAGGAAAAACTCACTGCATGTTTAACAGTAGCTATTCCTGTGCAGCATGATCATGAGTAATTTTTTTCTTTACACTTTCCTATTTTTTCTAATATTCTGCAATTACCTTTATAATGATGAAATGTTTCTTTCTATGCTCCCCCCCATACACAGATATTCATACACACACACACATACACACACTCACACATTCACTCTTTCCCACTAGCCCTTTCAAGAATCCCAGCAGAGTTATGCTACCCATTGTCTGCCCTTGGAAAAACTGAGAACCTGGACAAATATGTGTGCACAGCGTGACTTCTGTTCTGAGAGCAGAACAGGCCTGGGTGACGGTCAGGTAGAGAGGGCACCGCACTGTAGAAGCAACAAGAGCACCCCGCCGCTCCGAGAGTGGACCTCGTCTCTGGAGCAAGAATCCCTGGTGTCCGCCCCCCACCCATGCTCTAAACCTTCCACCCGCTTTGCACTGCATGATGGCTCCCCCAGCACAGCTCTGATCCTGACCATGGCATTTCCTCACCATAAGAAATTCCAGTCCCCTCAACAGGTCATGAACATCAAGTCTGGCACCTCAGACATTGTATAAGTGGGTTCCTGCGCCGTTCTCAAGCTTGATCTCTACAACATAGCCATAAACCCTACTCAATAATTCTCTAAAAGTTTTTTTTTCCCCAATCACTATGCCCACTCCTCTAACATTCCTGGCTTTGCTAAAGTTCTTCCCTGGCCTAGAAAGCCCAGCATCCTCCCTCATCCATACTTTCCTTCCACCCATTTTAACTCTCTCCCTTCCATGAAGTTTCTCCAATGCTTCAGCAGAATGATCTCGACCTTCCACCAACTCCACTGGCAAATTCATTGCCACAGTGAACTATGGCTTCATGTTTAAAATATGTGAAAAGTTATAAATATATTCATATATTTTGACTTAGTTAAATTTTGTTTCACTTGTATTCATCTCACTCTGCCATCTGGATGTTAAGTCCCTGAAAGAAAATGTCACCGATATCACATGCCCTGGATGTCACCGATATCACATGCCCTGGATGTCACCTATATCACATGCCCTGGTCCTTCTGGGGTTCAAGGCAGCACACACTCAGTAAACACCTGATGTGTGGTGAGTGAAGGTCACTCAAGGGTCTCAAAGTTAGCTTGACCAAATGTTTACTACATTGGATTTGTGGTTCACCAGTGCCCTGGCCAGAGAAGCTGCCTTCATCTCAGTAAGAGCAGTCAGCAAATCTTTACAGAGAGCACTGTCCACTGGCAGCCCACCCCGCCCCAGTCCCACCTGCGGCAATGGTTTCTCGGGGCAGTAGTCTGTCACTCTGGTTCCTCTTGTCAAAGTCTAATGCAGATCAGTTAATAAATTGATGGCCATGTTAGTTAATAAACTGATGGCCATGTTATTTTTCTGCAAGATGTTTAATTCCAATATTTTTAAGAAAACAATCCTATCCCTGGAAGAGAAGGAAAAAGAAGTTTCACAATTAAAAAAAAAAAAAACACAAAAAACCTGAAATCTGTAAGCCTGGGTTGGAAGTCATTTTCATTCGTTTTGTCAAACTGTTTTAGCGTTTTGTTATGGTTTGACTTGAGGGTCTTTGGTTTGCTTGTTTGGTCTTTCTTCATCTTAGGAACACTAAAGAAAGATGCAAAACCAGACATGCATACCTGAGATCAGAGGGAGGGTGCTGAGATACAGGTTAGAAGGCAGAGGATTTGGTACAGTGTTTACATAGCCATCAATCATAACCAGGTGTACTGGGAAAGATCTTGAGAAATATCCGGCTAGCTGAATTAAGATCATCCACACTAGTTATTGTTTCAAGCCTCCACCTTGCTACTGTGCACATCTGGGACCACAGTGGAGCCCCAGAGTTAAGAATCACTGTTCAAAATCCTAAAATCAGAAAGGCAATGACTATATGAAGAGATAAAGAAAAAATGCCCACCGGCCTGCATATTATCTACCATCTACCACAAAACAAGCCTAACGTATAAGCCATCTTGTTGAAGCCATGGGTGACAAAGATTCTGAAAACACTCTAATGCACAAAGGATGGTAAAGGGAAATTAATTGCATAGTACTCATTATGACTAATTTTAAAATTGCAGATTGTCATTGATACAGTATTTATCTAGCATGGTAGCTTTAGTATTTCATTCTGGGAACACTATAAAAAAATATGGAAACCTGCTGAACTGTTTTTCCCAACAGATCTTGAATTCTTCATATGAGGAGCCTTCAAAACCTAGGCAATTTTCAGGGATTAATCCTACTGAGATTAGCAATTTGGGAATAATTATTTTTGTTAAAAGAGGCAAGACAAGTATTAGTTTATGCCAAGGAAAACAATTAGGGGAATAAACACGCTTGGAAATGTCCTATGTCATGATCTAATTGGAAGAAACTATGCTATGGAGAGCTTCATCAGCATCAGGAACAAATCACTCCACTCCAAGAGCAACTCCTTTTTAAAAATTAATTTATTTATTTTAATTGGAGGCTAATTATTTTACCCAACAAGAATGAGAAGCACGTGACCATGAGTTAGGACTCAACTCCTCACCCTCATCACTATTTATGCTTCTGAGAGACAGGACGGGCTCCCAAACATCTCAATGTTGGGTGTGATCAACAGGGAGCAAGGTGACTTTCTGAAGAGCAGCCCTTGGGGCCAATGGACCATCTAAACGCCAGTCTGTCCCAACTAGCGGTGCCTCGCTGTCCCTCAGAGATGCAGGAACCATCCTAAGAAAGGCAACGGAGGCCCTGAGCCCAGTCTCTCAGACCAGAGACACTGAGCTACCAGAAAGAGTGAAAATGAAAAAGAACGAGGCTCTGCAAGGAGCTGGAGGCCCTTGATCTGTGATTTCCACCTCCAGCTCAAGACATCTGCTCTGCCTTCCTTCACCTTCAAGTGGAGTTACTATCAAGGCCTTTGAGTGGCATCACATTTTATATTTTGCCAAGTCAATCCACAGCTGTTTTCTCCTCAGTCTGCTCCCTGAGGAAGGCAGGGCTGGTATTGTTACCCACTGTATTAGCTTCTTGTGGCTGGAAACAAATTACCACAAGCTTAATGGCTTAAAATGACGTAATTTTATTACCTAATAGTCCTGGATGTCAGACGCCCAAAGTGGGTCTCACTGCGCCCAAGTCAAGGTGTCAGCAGGGCTGCCTTCTCTCCTGGAGGCTTAGGGTGAGACTCTTCTCCCTTGTTTTGTCCAGCTTTTACGGGCTACTCCCAACCCCTGGTCTCAAAGCCCCCTTCCATCTTCAAAGCTAGCAACGGCCCGCCCAGTCATTCTCACATCACAACACTGACTCCTTCCCTCTAACAACTAAAAAAGCACAACCTAACAGCTGAGAATTCTGTTTTATTCAGTGAAATTGCTGAGGACTTAAGCCTGGGAGGCATTCTCTCAGATAGCTCTGAGGGATGGCTGTGAAGAGGCAAGCCAGGAGCCAGGATGCAAAGGAGTTTATGCAGCAAAACCAGGTAGTTAAAACATCAAAAAGACTACTGTTAATTAAAGAAAACTCAAACATCTCACCTTAATGAATTTAGCACTATTCGCTGTATGAGAAGATGCAATAGTCTGGGCTCATTGAAATCATTCCTTTGAGATGAACCCTACCTTTCCAGGGCCAGTAACCTGTTTTTCTCCTGCCTGAATCTTTTCAAGGTGCACAGCCAGGGTTGACAGCAGCAGCGGGATGGTCACAACCGCATGTACTTACTGATATGGCAGGGACAGTCTTTGTCCACATCACTTTTAAGGACCATTCCAGAGTGTTCCCCTGGCAACTGAGCCAGGCAGTTTCTCTCTGTAACCATCACCATCCTAAGCCAGGCAGTTTCCAGACAGGAAGGGGAAATAAAGCCACAGTGACAGTAAAAATTTTTAAGGCCAGCAGATGAACGACCTTAATTCCACCTACAATTTGAATCCCCCTTATCATGTAACCTAACATATAAACAGTCTAGGGATTAGGATCTTTCCAGGCAGCCAACCATGTCCCTTCCTAGGGGCAAGGAAACTAGGAGCCTGTGATGAGCAACTTTACCCAAGGTCACATCTGGTCACCGAGTGTAAAAACGGGGCTCAAACTCAGAACCTGCTTTCCCAAGTTGAGAGCTCTGTCCTTGCTGTTCTGGAAAGCGAAAGGACACAGCAAGGGAACAGAGTGAGTGCAAACACAGGAGCAGAAAGGAATCAGAGCTGGAGAGACTCCTTAGGTCTTTGTCCACCATCCGCTGCCCACCCCCTATCCCCCATCCCACCCCCCCCCCCGCCCTGCTTTGGTTTCCACCCCTTCAGTTGCAAATTTGACCCTCTTCTTCCCAAACAAAAGAGTCCTTGGCAGAACTATTTTTCTTTCCCTTTTGGGTTTTCAGGGAGTTGGGTTGTTTGGTGGGGCTTCCTCTCTTTCCCAACATGAAGCAGGAAGGGAGGGGACCAAGAGGCAGCAATTTTGCCAGGCAGGTATTCTCTGTAATGATCCATCATCCTGTGCTGGGTGGTCCCCAGACAGGCAAGGGAGAGAGAGCCACAATAACAGTAATAAACAGAGAGGAGGGTCTTCCAGGGAACAGCATAGTGAGCAGACCCAGCTGCCGAAGTCAGGGAGAGGGGTAAAGGCAAGAGAGGAAAAACTGAAGCGGAGAGATGGAGATGTCCAAAGGTGGTCATTTTATATTTTGCCCCAGTGACTGCTACTCTGTGTATGCGTGTGCACGTGTGTGTGCTTGTGTGTGTTTTCTTTCCCCATAGCTCCAAGGAAGAAAGAACCACACACACCCTCACAAACTTTAAGTTGCTGTTAAGGATGAAGCAGCACATTTGTCAAAAGGTCTAACTGCCACCGCAGATTCCAAAGCTTGCAAAGGATCCACCCCTATGGTGATTTAGATTAATCGCTTCTCATTAAGAGCCAATAAACAGACTGCACCAGGAGTGGTCCTCTCAGCCACAGCCCACTGTTGTGGTGTCTAATTGCCAAGCGAGAGCAGAGGAAGACCGGAGAGTTGTCAAATGTAATTTATAGGTTTTTAAGATCTAATCATTTTCTATAACATTAGATTAAATGACAGTTTGTATTAAAGAGGAAATTACATTGCGGCTCGCTTTCTTCACTTTGCCCCAGCTTTTCTAGCTATGGTTTTCAAAGAGCTCTAATTCCACAGCACAGGACCAGAAAATGCCCTTGACAGTGTACTTCAAAAGGATCAGTCCAAGGGCTTTCCTGCACCCAGAAGTCTGTCCAGAGAATGGGGACCAGAGATAAATGGGAATATTCTCTTAAGTGAAGCCCCTCCATTTAGGAGCCCCATAAAGTCAGCCCCCTCAACTTCATCAGAGCTGTGCTGTCTTACCCTGTGACTACCCTCAGCACTCAGACAAGGAAAAACTTGTACAAATAATATACCTACATTCCACTCCCAGGTATATATCTAAACGATTCAAACCAGATACTCAAATGCATGTACATTCCTGCTCACAGCAGCACTATGCACAGAATGTAGCTAAAACATGTGGAAACAGTCCAACCATAATCAACAGATGAATGGATAAGCAAATTCTGGTACATATACATGGACCATTCAGTTCAGTTCAGTCGCTCAGTTGTGTCCGACTCTTCGCGATCCCATGAACTGCAGCACGCCAGGCCTCCCTGTCCATCACCAACTCCTGGAGTTCACTCAAACTCACGTCCATCGAGTGGAATGAAGTACTGATAACCTGTCACAATATGGATGAACCTCAAAGACATTATGCTAGTGAAAGAAGCTGGGCAAGAAGGTCACATATCGTATGACACCATTGGTATGAAATATTCACAAAAGGCCAGTCCCTAAAGATAGGCAAGTTGGCGGTTTCCAAGGACTGGCTAGGGAGGAACAGGAAGTGACAATTTAATAGTTACAGGGTTTGGGGGACGGTGATGAAATGTGTTGGACAAGATAGAGGTGGTGGTTGTACAGTATGGTGAAGGCATTCAATGTCACTGAAGTCTTCATTTTAAAATGGTGAATTTTATGTTATGTGAATTTCACCTCAATAAAAATACAATAAAAGAGCTATGGCCAGCACTGGTTGTCTCCAGTCTACCTTGGGCAGGCCAAGAAAAACTAGGATGACAATATTAAACCAAAGTTACTAGTAAGTGCAAAACTGACTCCCATCTGGCTTGTAAAGTAAGTAGTCTCCTAACAAACCCCTCTCCTTGATGAAAAATAATAATAATATGATTGGTCTAAACAGCTCCCACAGCCCACGGCCATGGGGAAAGCCTGAAGAGCTATACTAACCCTGAAGCCCACTGCTGGCCTGTGAGTCTCAGCACTGCTCTATTTTCTTCCCACAATGCCCAACTGCAGCTCAGGCTGAAGCACCCCCACGAAGAACTCATGTGTCCTGCTGATGTAAGTAACAGTTCCAGGCTGACGACCACTCCCAGGAACAAATCCCATTCTAATCGTCTCAAGCCTCCTCTTCCTATTTCTTGAAAATTAACACTACCAACAGATTTAATTAACACGCAGAGGCTCCTTCATGCCTAAATACCATGCTTGAATACTCTCATTTTAGAGGATGGTGTACAGGTGCTTGCTTTATATAGCTTTATGAAGCATGTGTTATAAAACCACCTCACCCATATGGCTTTTCTATACCATGGCAGTCCATTCATTTCAATCCCATAAAATCCTAGCAATATTTAAGTGTGAAAGGTGACTTTCACTATGATATTTATTATCGGATAATAAAAAACGGGACAGATAGCCTTCAAACCTCCAGGCAATGGACTGAACCACGTCTCTTCTAAGCTTTTAATAACAGGACTACCATATTTCCTGGAAATGACACAAATTCTCAGAGTCCCCTTTGAGAGTCTCATTTGGCAGCATGAATTTTCTTAACATTTCTTTTTATTTTTACTTTAGTGGAGACCAAATCTCATATCAGTCAGAGGAAAATCAGTTAGTTGAATATTTGGATCTGTTTTCTCCATCAGACTGGACATTTTTAGCATAGCCCTGCCCTTCCCATTTGGCCAAGAATTCCCTATGACTCGTGTCTCCCCTTGCTGTAGATACTCCTATAGAACTCAACATAGAGAACTGTCAGAACACAGCGGGAATTAACTTATGTCACTGTTCCCATCTCTGGACCCTCTTGAATCCTATGTCCTGTTGCTATTATATGAGTTAGCTTGCTTATGGTCATCTATAACTCGGTATGTTTGTGTCTTTAGCAGAGAATAGTGACACTTGACTTACCTTTCCATCCCTGGCATTCAGCATAGTATCTAGTATGTTGCAGACGCAAATAGCTATATCTGAGTAAAATAATAATTAACTAACTCTGAGAAAACTATTATAGAGTATGATCATCAATCACAACTATATCAACACATAGTTGAGAGCACATGAAAGATACAGCAATCTTCTTAAAATCCCACAGTTGTCAATGATATAATTGTTAACCAACAGCTGCACCATGGAAAAGATCATCTGAATCCTCTGAAACCCCTGTTAAACACTACATCTTCCAACATCCACATTCCATATTCCACAGATATCCCAAATTGGGATTTCGGACTCAGGAAGCAGACCCCTGAACTGACCTTATGACAAACACTGAGATTATTCTAATGCATACACGTGTCGGCATCTCCCCTTTAGAGTGTCTGCAGCAAGAATATCAATTTTCCTCCAGTTTCTTACAGAACAGAAGTAAACTGCTAGTGTCTGACAGCCCTGTATTAAGGGGGTGGCCATTGAAAGTTTGAAGGACTCACACAAATTAAAATGGAGCATGAAATGCTGAGGCATCCTTTGCACAATGGGTTAGAGTTTCTGGACTCAGTGGGAAACCAAGGGCTGCAGATGAGGAGGAGGTGGCCCAGGGGCAGAACCAACCACAGCAAGGGAATCATGGCAGCGATGATTAATATCCTCCTCTGTCTAGTCTTTAACCCCCACTACTCTGCCACAGGGCTTTCCTGGTGGCTCAGCTGGTAAAGAATCCGCCTATAATGCGGGAGACCTGGGTTTGATCCCTGGATTGGGAAGATGCCCCGGAGAAGGGAACAGCTACCCACTCCAGTATTCTGGCCTGGAGAATTCAATGGACTGTATAGTCCCTGGGGCTGCAAAGAGTTGGACATGACTGAATGACTCTCACTCATCTGTCAGAGGTGGGATCCCCAAACCAACCCCCTCATAACTCTATGTCTTCTTCCCTAAAGAGCCTACATTTTCAGCTTTCTAAACATCACCCATTTATAGAACTGGAAAGAAATGAGCAACAACTGTGGAGCAATGAGCTGCTTTCTACATTTAGCTTCTGGACTAGAAATGAGCAGGAATTAGCCAGCTTCTGTCCTCATTAATAGGTAATAGTTGCCATCCCTGCTAATTTACAACATGTTAACACGACTTGAGCTACTCCCTGGCTGTCGTGACTAGCTTAAGGTGACATCAGAGGGAAACACACAATATTTGGTGTCACTGTGTGTGTTCATTTGGGCTAGAGAGGCAAGGATGTGGGAATGCAAACTTGGATTTGATCAGAATAGAGTAAGCACAGCTCTCAACTCAGTCCCAAGGTGGAAAGCAAGAGGACTTTCAGCCTTTGTTCCTGCCCCATGGTTTAATGCAGACCCTAAGGATCCTGGACATCTAGACTAGGAAGGGCCAATTTAAATCAAAGGGGAGAAAAAGATATAGTTGAGAGCAGTGAATTTCAAGCTTGAATATGTTCATGGACCACCAAAGATTGTATTAAAATACACATTCTGGTCCAATGGGTGTAGTGATGGGTATGAGATTCTAATAAGCTCCTAACTTAAGCCAATGCTTCCAGGTCTACAGACTATACCTTGACTAACATGGACTTAGAGAAAGTAAGGACTCTGAGATGTAAGTGGTGTAGTCTTGTGGTGCTTAGGCTTCAGTGTGTATCAGTCTCCCCTAAAGAACCTGTGGAACCACAGACTGCTGCCCCATACTACAAAGCGTGATTCAGGGATTTAGTGGGGGAGGTCTGAGATTCTGCATCTCTAAGAAGTTCTCAGAGGCTGCTGATGCTGTGGTTCAGGAATCACACTTTAGAAGCACTGGAGTAGTAAAAGGACACTAGACACAGAATCTGGCAGCCCTGGATTCAAACATCACTGTGGAGCCAACTCTCTCAGCTCTCAGAACCTGGTGCAAAAGCAGATAATAACAACTATGGGTTGGTTCATTGGTTTGAGTGGGTGTCAAATTAATGAGATAATGTACATAAAATTTTGATCATAATTTGTTAGCCCCTCAACAATGGACAACAGTGAACTTCCTTCTGGTTGTCAAGATTAGACAGAAGGAGGAATGTCTATGTGATAAGACTATCCTAGGATGTGGCTTCACCAAGATAAGATTTCACATCAAAAGCCAGTTTTGTCCAGGAGTCAGGATAATCATTAATCTATGTATTGTACCTGCTTCGATTTGTCCATGGGCTCCAAAATCACTGCAGATGGTGACTGCAGCCATGAAAGTAAGGCACTTACTCTTGGGAAGACAAGCTATGACAAACTTAGACAGCATATTAAAAAGCAGAGATGTTACTTTGCTGATAAAGGTCTTTCTAATCAAAGCTATGGCTTTTTCAGTAGTCATGTATGGATGTGAGAGTTGTACTATAAAGAAAGCTGAATGCCGAAGAATTGATGCTTTTGAACTGTGGTGTTGGAGAAGACTCTTGAGAGTCCCTTGGGCTGCAAGGAGATCCAACCAGTCCACCCTAAAGGAAATCAGTCCTGAATATTCACTGGAAGGACTGATGCTGAAGCTGAAGTTCCAATACTTTGGCCACCTCATGCAAAGAACTGACTCTGTGGAAAAGATCCTGATGCTAGGAAAGATTGAAGGCAAGAGAAGGGGATGACAGAGGATGAGATGGTTGGATGGCATCACCAACTCAATGGGCATGAGTTTGAGCAAGATCCAGGAGCTGCTGATGGACAGGGAAGCCTGGCAAGCTACAGTTCATAGGGTCACAAAGAGTCAGACATGACTGAGAGAATGAACTGAACTGATGCAAGGCAGTGTGAAAGGTGCCTCTGAGACTGGGGACTGAGCAAGATGGTTTGTACTCTCAAGAAACGTATAATATCACAGGAGACATTCAGTCCTAAGTAGTAAGAATTTGGTCTGTTATGGGTAAGACATTTCACAGGGAATATGCAAAACAAGGAATACAGTGAGTAGAATCAGTGAGGACTATAGAGTAAATTATCTGCAAATAATAAAAAATAACCAGAAAATGGGAATACTGCAAGTATCCTCTGTAGATGTCTGAAGGGCTCAGTAGAGGAACAGCTATTCCTCTGTAGATAGGAAGGTCAAAAAGCAGACTTTCTTCAAAAACACATTCCACTTAAGACATTCCTATTACACTATTACTTTGTTGACATCGTTTATATTTAAGACCCAACCTTTCAGTTATGAGACTACTGACAGAATAGTATTTACATATCAATTTTGAAATTTTAACTTTAGTGTATATAAAAATCACCTGGAAATTTTGGTAGACTATCCGCATCCCCTACTACATGCTCTAGAGATGCTGATTCTGAAGTTCTGAGGTAAAACATAAACCTCCCAAACCCCCATTTTTCCTAAGACACCATTTCTCCAGGCTGAGCTGAAGAAGAATGTTGCTTTTCCCCAAGCACTGAAACTAGCTCTGCTATTTCAAATGGAAATTTCCAGCGGGTTTTCTCCACAACTGATTTATAAAACATTTTTGTAACTAAACCAGATCTATAAAAATAGCCTTAAAATTTTAATCACAATCATAATAGCTAATATTCCTTGCTCTTGCAATGTGCCAAACTGTATACTAAGAATTTTTTTACATGCAGTGTTCACTTAACCCTCACAAGGACTCTAGGAATTAACACTCTTTATTAACCAGTTTTCAGAGAAAAGTCCAGCAATTTGAGGAAACATATAAGATTGTACAGCTAGGAGGTAATGTTGCAGGAACAAAAATTTGATATTTTTAACCCTTAAACTTATTATTGTACACTAGTCTAAAATCAGTATTTGGTGTGTGCGGGGGGGCGGGGGTTGTCAAAAAAAGGTAATAGGCAGTATCTCATTGGCTGCGGGTAGTGATCACACACAGCTTCATTTCAAAAGGTGACATTTTGAATGGGATAGAAAGTTAACAGGAAAAAGAGCAGAGAGTGTTGCAAAGAGAGCACAGTGTGTAAAGGCAGGGGATGCCCAGAGCAGCCCTGGTTTCTCTGCTCTGCTTGTTGTTGCTTTTATTTTCATTCCATCTTCACATCTCTTATTGCCCTGGCTTCTCCCTCTGAATCTTATACTGATGTTTACTGTAACTCACCTGACACCTGTACAGGTGGTCTCATGCAGCTTAAACAAAAACTGCACACAAGCTAAACTTGTGTATAAATTGGGAGTTTGGAATTGACACATAGCACTACTATATAATGGGCTTCCCTGGTGGCTCAGAGGTTAAAGCGTCTGCCTCCAATGCGGAAGACCTGGGTTCGATCCCCGGGTTGGGAAGATCCTCCCACTCCAGTATTCTTGCCTGGAGAGTCTCATGGACGGAGGAGCCTGGTAGGCTACAATCCACGGGGTCGTAAAGAGTCGGACACGACTGAGCGACTTCACCACCACCACCACTACTATATATAAAACAGATAACCAACAAGGAGCTACTATATAGCACAAGGAACTCTGCTTAATATTCTGTAATAACCTAAATGGGAAAATAATTTGAAAAAGAATAGTATGCGCATATCTGAATCACTTTGTTGTACACCTGAAACTAACACATTATAAACCACAGTCCAATCTAAAATAAAAATTATAAAAAATTAAATGCATAAATCAAATCTTATTCCTCCACTGACTTAAAGTTTCTTTTAGGTTCTCTGCCATGTAGCTAATGGTCTGTGAATCAACAGTGAACTATACCAAGGCACTGACCAGTAAATTCACTATTTGCTCTTCCACTCCCACCTCCACACACACACACACTCAAAGCCCACCTATTTTAAAATTCAAAATATTTATATTGTGGGTTTTCCTAAAGGGAACATGAATTTAAGTATACATTTGGTTCTGCTCAAAAAGTCACAATGAACAAAGGCCCCAAACTGGGAGCATGCCAGAGGACTGCTCTAAGGTTCTCTTTATTACATAAGTATATGGAATAAAAATAGGATGTATTTATGAAAGGCTGAAAGAAGTTCCAAGAGATAGCATCAAATTCCCTAAGAAGGAGAAGGTGAAAGTCATACTTAACTTATTTTCTTAATATGCTATACTTTGAACCCCTTAAAGAATGCCTACTCTGTTAAAATGTTTTACTCTCTTACTGGGAAAAAATAAATCAGTTCATCTATCATTTGCCTGAACTGCCAATTCCAACTAAAAGCCTGACTTCCCAGGCTTGAATTACTTTCCAAACTATTTCACTTTCCCTACAGCATGTAAGCAAAAAGCTCCTTCCACCATCCGTGTCTCCCCACTGACGCCGGAACACTAATATAGTATCTGTGGAAAACATAGCAATTTAGAAACAAAATGAACACAGCAATTTTAAACAAAGCCAACTCTCAATTTTCTGCCTCTGGAGTGGGATTATGTGTGCTCATGGAACCTACTGATGTTTTAAACATGGAACAAAAAAAACTTGACTTTAACTGTCAAAGCTTGGTTATTCATAATGTGAAGAAGACCTGGAAGGGTGTAATCCCAAGCGGTGACTAATTAAAGCATTTGTATCCTAGATGGTGGTCCTTTCTGCAACAAATTAGCTTGAATGAGCTGGGGCTACTATTAGCATGGATTTGCATTCCTTGACAGAGTAAGTAATATTTAGTGGGTGGTTGGCAGGAATGAGGGTGGTAGCAAATGGGACAGGGTGAAGAGTGGCCTATCATTAAATACTTTGCATAGAGACACAACTATGAACAATCAACATTACAATAATGGAGTTGTCTGTCCCATTTATTAACTCCTAAGAGGCAAATCTGATCTTCACTCATTCATTTCCTATGTGTTCTTCCTCTTGAGGAGGTTTCTTTCATTAGAGACCCTTTCTTTGGACTCATGAGGCATGTCGGGTCAAAGAAAAGGAAAGTCACTGATAGACACCAAACTGGAAAGTCAATAACATGAGGACAAGGCTATATTAAGATTTTAACTACTGTGTCCCCAGGCTTAGCACCCTGAAGATGCTGTGAAATGAATTTTTTAATTAACTTATTTTAAGAGGTTGTTCTTATTTTAAGAACAATATTGTGGTGGGTTTTGCCATACAACATGAATCAGTAATGGATGTACATGTGCTCCCCCATCCTGAACCCCATTCCCACCTCCCTCCCCACTCCATCCCTCTGTATTGTCCCAGAGCACTGGCTTTGATTGCCCTGCTTCATGCACTGAACTTGTACTGGTCATCTACTTTACATATGTAATATCATGCTTCAGTGCTATTCTCTCATTATCACCCCACCCTCACCTTCTCCCACAGAGTCCAAAAGTCTGTTCTTTACATCTGTGTCTCTTTTGTTGTATTGCATATAGGGTCACCATTACCATCTTTCTAAATTCCATTTTATGCATAATGTACTGTATTGGTGTTTCTCTTTCTGACTCACTTCACTCTGTATAATAGGCTCTAGTTTCATCCACCTCATTAGAACTGACTCAAACGTGTCCTATTTTACAGCTGAGTAATATTCCATTGTGTATATGTACCACAGCTCTCTTATCCATGCATCCGCTGATGGACATCTAGGTTGCTTCCATGTCCTAGTAATGTAAACAGTGCTGCAATAAACATCAGAGTGCATGTGTCTCTTTCAATTCTGGTTTCCTCGGTGTGTATGCCCAGTGGTGGGATTGCTGGGTCTTATGGCAGTTCTATTTCCAGTTTTTTAAGGAATCTCCACACTGTTCTCCATAGTAGCTGTACTAGTTTGCGTTCCCAGCAACAGTGTAAGAGTGTTCCCTTTTCTCCACACTCTCTTATTGTTTGTAGACATTTTGATGGCAGCCATTCTGATCAACACGAGATGGTACCTCATTGTGGTTTTGATTTGCATTTCTCTGATAATGAGTGATGTTGAGCATCTTTTCATGTGTTTGTTAGCCATCTGTATGTCTTCTTTGGAGAAATGTCTGTTTAGTCCTTTGGCCCATTTTTTTGATTGGGTCATTTATTTTTCTGGTATTGAGCTGCTTGTATATTTTGGAGATTAATTCTTTGTCAGTTGTTTCATTTGCTATTATTTTCTCCTATTCTGAAGGCTGCCTTTTCTTTTTTTTATTTTATTTTTATTTTTTATTTTTTAATACTTTATTCTACATTACAGTACTGTATTTGTTTTGCCATACATTGACATGAATCAGCCACAGGTGTCCACGAAATCTCCCATTGCCGAAGCCCCCTCCCACCTCCCACCCCATATCATCTCCCTGGATCATCCCGTGCACCAGCCCCAAGCATCCTGTATCCTGTATTGAACATACACTGGCGCTTTGTTTCTCACATGATAGTATACATGTTTCAATGCCATTCTCCCAAATCATCCCACCCACTCCCTCTCCCTCAGAGTCCAAAAGTCCGTTCTATACCTCTGTGTCTCTTTTGTTGTCTCACATAAAGGGTCATCATTACTGTCTTTCTAAATTCCATATATATGTGTCAGTATACTGTATTGGTGTTTTTCTTTCTGGCTTACTTCACTCTGTATAATCGGCTCCAGTTTCATCCATCTCATTAGAACTGAGTCAAATTTATTCTTTTTAGGGCTGAGTAATACTCCATTGTGTATATGTACCACAGCTTTCTTATCCATTCATCTGCTGATGGACATCTAGGTTGTTTCCATGTCCTGGCTATTATAAACAGTGCTTCAATGAACATTGGGGTACATGTGTCTCTTTCAATTCTGCTTTCCTTGGTGTGTATGAAGGCTGCCTTTTCACCTTGCCTAGTTTTCTTCATCATGAAGTGAATTCAGTTCAGTTCAGTTCAGTTCAGTTACTCGGTCATGTCCGACTCTTTGCAGCCCCATGAATCGCATCAGGCCAAGCCTCCCTGACCAACACCAACTCCCGGAGTTCACTCAAACTCACATCCGTCGAGTTGGTGATGCCATCCAGCCATCTCATCCTGTCGTCCCCTTCTCCTCCTGCCCCCAACCCCTCCTAGCATCAGAGTCTTTTCCAATGAGTCAACTCTTTGCGTGAGGTGGCCAAAGTACTGGAGTTTCAGCTTTAGCATCATTCCTTTCAAAGAACACCTAGGGCTGATCTCCTTTAGAATGGACTGGTTGGATCTCCTTGCAGTCCAAGGGACTCTCAAGAGTCTTCTCCAACACCACAGTTCAAAAGCATCAATTCCGCATTCAAATTTCTTCACAGTCCAACTCTCACATCCATACATGACCACTGGAAAAACCATAGCCTTGACTAGATGGACCTTTGCTGGCAAAGTAACGTCTCTGCTTTTCAATATGCTCTCTAGGTTGGTCATAAGTGAATTAATCCACGTCAACTAAGTTCCCAGCTGGATCACTTCTTTCATGAGAAGTCCCTCCTTCTACTCCACTGAACTGCACACTCTGTCCTTGCCTATTTCCATATAAATCACTTCCACACCCACCCAGGCTCTACAATTTTCATGTCCAGTTGGGTGTCATGTAATATCTGAATTTGGAGTCCCAGATCTTTGATGCTCATTTCTTTATCTTGTATGATGCATCCATATCTTGGTTTATTGGTAATGATCTACTAATTTGGTAAAGTCCTCATTCCTGGGCTTTGCATGCTGTCCTTTGTGACTTCCACCAGGTACAGTAGAACCCTGGGGATGGACTTAAATGCTAACAGGGAACATAGCTGACCTCTGGGAGTAAGCAGAACCCAGGGGCACTCGGGACAGGGCTGGACAGGGGTCAGTATCCTGGATCAGTCAGAGAGGTGGACAGTGTCCATGTGGGAAAAGCATGCAGCTTGTATATGTGTTATTTGTTTCTTAATTCCAAGCCCATTTTTGGTCCTGCTGGGAGTTCTCTGTAAAGAGTTCTTTAAACATTCTCACTCACTCTTATAATGACAAAAATAGATCTGGTGTGTATACAAAAGCAGTTTTATTTTCCAAATGCTTACGCTCAAGGTGTTTAAAACCCATAAAAGACAGCATTGGGTCAGGAACTGGGTCTTGGTAAGCATGCAATGGGGCAGACAACTCTCTGAGTTGATGGGATAGATGTGTTACTACATACGTCAGCCTCACTGTCCATAGAGGGATGGCATCCCTGTTCTGAGGGAGCCTTGGTATTTCTAGAATCACTGAACCTCCCTCAGAGGAGAGAAACAAAGCTCTTCTTTCTAAAACCCAGCATTTCCTAATCCTCCCTCAGTCCTAGCTGGAGTATGGGATTCCAAATCATACCCGTTCTTTCAAATATTGATAGAGAAGGAAAAACTTTCCCCAATCCACAAAAACTACAGCAAGCATGGATCATACTTCTCGTCTCTGCCAGAGAACCTTTATTTTTCAAAGTGAACCTCTCTCCAACAGCCTTTCCTTGGTCAATCACATTCCCTCCTGGAAGAGGAAACAGAGGAATTCTTTACATGTGATCAAAAGAAAAAGCAATGTGATGGTGAGGATGTGGTGGCATCAGTGCTAACCTCAACAGGCCACACCGTGGCTTTTTCTAAAACACGAGCCGCCATCACCTTTCTCCACCTCCCATGCCAGGTGCTGTAGACAACCCCAACCTGGGACCCCAAGAAGTGAGTTTGGCTTCAACACAGGTTGCTGTTCCCTGTGATCCTTGTTCCTTCTACATCTGCCTTCGCCTGTTCCCACACAAAAGGGATGGGCGGAGAGCTCAGAGGGAGAGAGGGCTTCAGTTTCTCTAGGATATAGAAACCCCACCAAGAAAGGATAACACTATTAACTCCAAACAAAGAGAAGCTGCTCTGATGCCTTCACTGCTTGGGCCACATGTGATTGGTTCTCCCGCAGAAGAGGGGAAGGATAATGGGCTGTGTAATCCAGGACGTGAGAGTGCTCGCTGCTAGGGGATACAGAGAAACCATGGAGTCAGAAAAGCTACTGATCTGCAGCCAACTTCACCTCTGAGCAGAAAAGGGCTCCCAGCATTTACAAAGAACTCTGAATGTCCCATTTCCACGTCAAAGCCCAGTGACTGTCTAAATACCACAAAGTATTTATCGAATTATTTTGGTTTCTGCTGATAAACGAGAAATAGACTGCTTCCATTATAACCATACCTACTACTCAGAGAAAGGGAGGGACCATGTGAGCCAGGCAGGGGCCAATGAGGCTGGAATTTACTAAACTGCTGCAAAACAGGAGAGGAGTGGGGCAGAGGGAGGGGGGTCCAAAGGAGAGAGCAGGGGAAAGGGGCCTTGAGCAGGAGAGCAGAAGGAACCAGCCTGGCATTCCAGGGTTTGCAACTCTTTATTCTCAATCCCCTACAGGCGTCTTACGCAGCCCCTATTCCCTTCATAGCCAGTTGTATATAAAGAACTTGTGGTCCCCACCACCAAACCTGTCAGTTCTTGAGTACATATGATATGCCAGTCACTGTGTGAAGCATTTTCATGAGCTGTTTCATTTTATAACAACACCCTAGAGGGTAAGTATTAATATTATTCCCATTTCATAGATAAAAATACTGAAGTTTTCAGAACTCAACCTACTCATTCAAATAACACTGGTAATAATAAGTTGTAGCACCTAAAACTCAAATCTGCCTGAAGCCAGCATTGGGGTCTTAAAAACCACACTGGATAGCTGTAAAATGTCCCATTCCCATAGCCCCAGATTGGGTCTCCTAAGCCACACAGTTTCTGCAACATGACTGAGGATTCACTGGTCTGAAGATAAAACAAAGCATAGAGCAAACACACTTTCCTTTTGTTGGGAATAGGTATGTGCGGCAAATTTTTCAAAAAACTGTGTGCTGCTCAACAAAGCAGCCATGCTCCCCATTTTAAATCAAAATGCCTCCTTAACCTCACAAAATAATATTATGTAAAGTATTGAAGTCAATATACACAGAGTTCACAGATCATTAGGGTGCAGCCTGGTGAATTTTCACAGGGGAGTGTGCTATATCTATTCACTTTCAACATAAACAAAAAGAACATTTAGCAGCTACTCAGAAAACCACATGTGCCCATTCTCTTCCCAAAGAAACCCATATTCCCTCTTCTACAAACACCCATTAGTTTTGACCATTTTTAAAATGTTGTATCAACAGAACTACACTTGTTTGTGTGACTCCACATTCTATGAGATTAACCCATTGTGTTGCTTGCTTATCAAAGTGCTTTCTTCTTTCCTTTGCTGTACAGTTTTCCATTGTATAAATATTCCACAACCTATTTGTCCATTTTTTTCTGTCAGTGGACATTTGAGTTGGTTCCAGATGCTGGCTTTTACTGGTATGAACAATAATGTTGGGAAGCTTTATGATTTCAACAGTCACATTTATATCTGTAATCTACCAGGAATGACTCTTTGTAGAAGTAAGATAGGAGTTCAGAATCTTCTTTTAAAAATAATAGGATAGTCAATAGACCAAGTTACATTTTTTAAAAAGAACATCCTCTTTATCACAGCATTTCACTGTTATTTTTGTTATACATCAAGAGCTATACACACACACACACACACACACACACATACATGTATATATACACACACTTCTGGGCTCCAGTCCATTGGTCTATTTTTCCATCTTTGTGCTAATATCATATTGTCTTAATTACTGCAACTTTAAATAAGTCTTGATATCTGGTAGTATAATTACTCCAGTGTTTTTGTGTTTTTTTTCAAGATTGTCTTATATATTCGTGGACCTTTATATTTTTCTGTAAATTTTAGAATCAGTTTGTCAAATTCTACAGAAAAAGTACACTGGAGTTTTTATTGGGGTTGTTTTGAATTAACAGATGAGTTTGGGACAAAATTAACATGCTTATAATATTGAGTCTTTCTATTCATAAACATGATTTTATCTCCATGTATTTAAGTCTCTTAAATGTATTTAAGTCTCCTTTATTTTCTCTCAGCAATATTTCATAGTCTTCTGTATCAAAATATTGTTAACTGTGTACTACACTCTATTCATTACCTCATTATAGTTACCTATTCATTTATCAGATATTATTTGATGTTATTACACAGAACCTTTTAACATTTTTATTTTCTATTTGCTTACCATCATATAGAATTTTATATAAATATATAAAATATAGAAATATGGCATATACCCAAACTTAAAGACATTATATTGAGTGATCTTGCCATATTCACTTATTAATTCTAGTGGTTTGTTTATAGACTCTCTTGAATACTCTACATAGACAATAATGTTATCATTTCCTTTTCTTCAAACCTCACACATTTCATTTCTTTCTTATCTTTTGCACTTGATAGAACCTCAATTATAAAGCCAAATAAAAGATGTGAAAGTGGGCATCCTATTCAATTGTTAATCTTAAGGAAAAAACATTAAAAATTTCACCATTAAGTGCTATTGCTGTTTTTTTTTAAGTGTATGTATATATACATATATATACACACATACATATATATATACACTTCATTATAGTAAGGAAATTCTCTTTCTAGTTGGCTAAGGGTTATTGATATGAATGAGTGTTGAGAATGTTGAAAAGTGAAAGTCATTCAGTCGTGTCCAACTCTTTGTGACCTCATAGACTGTATAGACCATGGAATTCTCCAGGCCAGAATACTGGAGTGAGTAGCTTTTCCCTTCTCAAGGGGATCTTCCAACCCAGGGATCGAACCCAGGTCTCCCACTTCGTGGGCAGATTCTTCACCAGCTGAGCCACAAGGGAAGCCCAAGAATGCTGGAGTGGGGAGCCTGTCTCTTCTCCAGCAGAGCTTCTTGACCCAGGAATAGAACCAGGGTCTCCTTCATTGCAGGTGGATTCTTTACCAACTGAGCGATCAGGGAAACCCTATGAGTATTGAGTGTCATCAAATATTTGTTGTGCATCAACTGAGATTATCATATGATTTTTTCCTTTATTATGTAAGTGTGGTGATTTATGTTTCACTTTTAACATTAATATCACCTTGCATTTCCGAAATAAACCCAACTTGGGTATGATATATTATCCTCTTTATATTTTGCTGGTTTGAGTTAGCTAATGTTTTGTTAAAGATGTTTGCATCTATGTTTACAAAAGGAACTAATCGGTAATTTTTTATTTATTTTAATGTCATTCTCAGGTCTTGATATTCAGGTTATGCTGCCCTCATAATAAGCTGGAAAGACATTCACCTTTTTCTATTCCCTGAAGAATTTCTCTAATATTCCTTTTATTTTTTCCCAAACATCTGGAAGAATTCACTGTTGAGGCCACCTAGGCCTGGTGACTTCTTGGTGAGAAGACTTTTCATCACTGATTCAGTTTCTCCAATAGACACTGGACTCTTCAAATTTTCAGTATTCCAAAGTATTTCAACAATTTCTCTAAGAAACTATGGTATTTGACTCCTAAGAGTTCTCAGAAAATGCTCCAACACATCCCGTGGTCAGATTCCCTCCACAGGGGTCAGCCTCTCCTTCCTGAGTCCTCATCCTTTTTTTTTTTTCAGTCTGATCTTGTTGACTTTCATCCTATCTCGGCATTGCCTCTCTGATGAATACAATATGCTTTTATCACTTAAAAAGAAAAGAAAATCCCTGTCCTTGCAGTAGGGTGATTTGTTGAGAATTTAACACAGCAGCATAACCTATTAAGACAGAAACACTGTCTTCTTTTTCAACACTCCAGACTCATCAAGCTGGAACAAAGGCTAGGTCCCAATTCCCCACATAAACTTCCCAGACAGGCAGCCAGGGCTTGGTTTCCAAGTACTGGACTCTCTTTCCCCCAAAGGAGACTTCACAGCTTTTTTGTTACTGTGTTTCAGAGCCAGAGTGAGAAGAGAAAGAGGCTTGTACTTGGAAGTCAGTGCTAAAATCACCTTTGCTTGTTTCTCCAAGGCCTAGACCAGTCCAGGGAAGTTAGTCAGATTTGTTGAAGTTTTGGTGCTCTGGTTGAAAACAGAAAAGTTCAAATCACGGAGTCTATTTCAATAACAGTAAGAAGAATTGTTATTCTCTTAGACAGATAAACAACATTCAGAATGGAAGATACTCACACGGGGTTGCCTGTGACTACTTACTGTATATAGACTATGAACGAAGCCTTGGGAAGGTGTGCACAACTTGATTCAACAGAGGGAGTGAAGACGGCTTTGGAGGGAGCCACGTCTGAATGGGCCAGACAGACACCTGTCAAGGGCCAAGTGTAGTGAAGACCATCACCAAATGACATTAAAGCTATTTCCATCCTTCCCTGGGCTGTGTGCCAGCCAGCATTTTTACATGACCCAAGGGGGAAGAGAGCTTGAAAGAATAACTGATACGAAATAGACCAGTAACTGTAGTAATTCAGGGCTCTAGTCCCCAATTTCTTTTTCACTTTTCAATGAAAACAAATTTTAAAATGTTTAATGTTTCCTTTTACTCTCCAAGTGTTATGGAACAAGGGGAATCCATGCCTGTATTTCTTTGGACATTTTGGAACAGGGTCACTGTGGAAACTGACCAGGAAATTAATTTTCTAAGTAGGTTTCTGGTGTGGGCAGTCACTTCACAGAGCCTCAGAGATGTTTTGGCCTGCCTTGACCTCCTTCTTCCCCGGTGGTACCTCCACCCAAAGGACAGAGATGTCCCCTAAAGTTGCAGAGTATGTTGGGAAGAGTGGCAGCAGGAATGTGATATGAAGTTGGATGGTTCATCTGCTTTGTTTGGGCACTTTCTGAGGTTATTTTCACTCCATAATGGCTTATTAATTTCAGTTTAGTAAAATGAATGTCCATGCAGTGCCACCCACTGTGTTAGGCACAAGGAAGCCTGGACAGAAAATGCTTGGTTCTGGCCCTGGGGGTCTTCAGTGTTTATCAGGGGAGACAGACAGGTGAATGGCTAAGCTACAGGGAGATTTATGCTAGGAGAGGATGAACAGAACGCTGTAAAAGCACTAGGGAGGGAGTAATCAGTTCCACCACAAATGATCCCCTCCCCTTCCTCATCTCCCCCCACCCCCCCAGCAGAAGGTGCTAGGCTCTGGATTCTGGCAGAGGATGCTGGTGAAAGATCATAAGCTGTAACAGCTGGAAGCCATTAGTCCCGATGCAATGACAGGAGAGGCCAGCAGAAGGCTGAACACAGGAGGTGCGTCCAGGATGAAGCAGCCAAATTCAGGTGCCATCTGGATCAGGAAAGCAGATAGGGAAGAGATAAAACCTGAAGCAAAAGACCTCTTGCTCAGTTAACCCTCCACAGGCCATGCCCAGGGAAATGCTGAGACCCATCCGCAGGTGACTGGGATGCAGCTGTACTGGAAATGTCCTCAACACCTGTACCACGGTTTCTGTTCAAGGCAGCAACAAGAATGCTGTTTTCTGAGAACTGGAGACCTTGTATCAGGCATTCTGACAGGTACAGGAATGGGAAAACAGCCCAGGCCCCAAAGAGCTAGCCATGTTTCTACAGAGAGAAACATTAAAAACAGTATGTAAAGTGGAAAGGCCAGTCAATGCAGGAGGAAACACTGGGTGAGTTGATAAGTAAGGGTCTCAAGGAGGTGATGACTCTGCACAGGGCCCTGAAGATGGTTAGAATCCAAGTAAGTAGAGAGGCAGCATGGGAAGGAACTTCTCCTAAGAAGACATTGTGAGCCCGAGCATAGGATCTGCTGGAGAAATGAAAGGGCACATGGAGCATGTCTGAATTCTACGAGGGTAGAAGAGTGGGCAGGAGGAAGTATCTGGTGCAACTAAGTGTGTTAGTTGCTTAGTCGTGTCCAATTCTTTGTGACCTCATGGACTGTAGCCCTCCAGGCTTCTCTGTCCAAGGAATTCTCCAGGCAAGAATATTGGAGTGGGTGGCCGTTCCTTCTGCAGGGAATCTTCCTGACCCAGGGATTTGACCCAGGTCTCCTGCGCTGCAAGTGGAGTCTTCACCAGATATCTGAGCCACCAGGTGAGGGAGGAGCTTTAATCCCTTGCTATGGATGTTAGTCTGAATCCTGAAGCAATGGGCAGTGACTAGCAGATTTTGAGCAGGGTGGGGACTGCATAAAAGCAAATTAACTTACATCATATTTTTCCCTGAAAAACAGACCTCGCTACCCAATAAACACCATCCAATTGCAAGATGTCAAAGTGCAGCCTTGTCTTGGATTATAAATTTACCTGCCAACTACTGAGAGTCATATCAGCTTGAGAAGGTTTGCTCTCTGCACTGTATTTATTTCCCAGTCAAAAATGCAAGGCACTAATAGCAGTAGAGAAAGAGGCAAGCTGAGGTTGAGTGGGTTCCTGGAGCACAGAAAGCCCTGGAAGTACAGAAAACACACTAAAATGTAGCAAAATCAAAGGGTAAGATGGGAGTCCAAACTCTGCCACTCAGTCATCCTCAACCAGGTCAAGCATCTACCACTTGGCTGGCTTCCATCCCCACTGGTGCTCAAATGTGAACCGGTCCTTTACGGCTGTGCCTCATAATTCAAGGTAGAAGTACACACAAGCACTGCCAAAGGAGAGCGACCAAACATGTGGGAAGCATCATTTGGAAGTGCCTGGTGGTGTGGCAAGGTACATGGAGCAGTGGGATTCCGCCACCACTTTGCTAAGTGACCTTCAATAACCCCCTGGGAGGTGAGAAAGGATGCATTCACCCGTTCTTATTAAAGCAACCAGGGGCATCTGCCTGGAGCTTAGGGAAGGGCTGTCCATCCAAAACCCAGGCTTGACTTGGCTGCGATGGAAAGGAGGAAAACATATCACAGGCACCATCCATATTCAGGTATTCAATGCTACTTTGCCTTGTGGTAAGTGAAGGGGACATGAGCTATTCAGTCAGAGAGAACTTAAACTGGCTTGCAAAACACGTATTCGGTTTTAGCAGTTACATAGAATGGAACTTGAATTTTATAGTGAAAGCTTCTAATGGATTTAATATTCAGCTTCCTGGGATTCAAATTGATACCTACTTTTTTCTACAACATGCCTTCTAAAGTGAAATTCAACTGCAACCACTAATCCATTTGACAAGCTCTCACTCATCTTTTAAAACTTAAGTCAAACATGACCTCTGTATCATGTCTTCTACTAACCACTCTCAGTAGACTTAATCACTTCCTCTTTTGTTACCAAAGCATTTAATACACCTCTATCGTAATATGTTTCCCTGGACAAAGACCCAGTCTTGTTCATCTTGGTGATTCCTGAGCCTGACACTGTGCTAACCACAGAGTGAATTTTTAATAAATGTCTGCTTTTTGATGCCAAACTGGGTTTATTTGCTCTTAATCCTATGTTCAACAACAAGAACTGCAAACATACTCTTTATTGTTGAATTCATCTTTGTTTGCCAAGACTTAGGTGTGCTCTTAAGTATAAGCCTGTCTCCTAAGATCTAGACCCATAAATCTAACTGCCTAAAAACTTTCATACCTCCATGAAGTCCATGAGGTCAAACTCAATATGCCCTAACCAAACTGATTATCTTTTGCCCAAAACCTGTTCTTTTTCTGTAGTTCATCCATGTGTAATTAATATCCCCAATCCCCACTCATTTATCTACTCAGCTGAAATCCTGAGAACCATCCTAAAATCTTTTGTATTGCAACATCCAAATAAACTCTAAGTTGAGTTGACTCCATGTCTTTAGCTCTTCTCAAAGCCAACCTTCCTCTCCAAGCTTCCACCACTGCAGGAGTCCAGGCCCTCAACATCCCTTGCCCAGAGCACCACGTCAGTCACTAGCGTTTCACTTGCTCTATTTCAAATACATAGTCCTATAACTTTTTTTTCTAATATATAATGAAGAACTTTTCATATCAACAAACCTAATCTTTTTAATTATCACATGATATTCTACCACACTAATGCATTTTAATTGACTAATACATCTCTCATGGTCAGGCATTTAGATGACTTCTAATCTTTTAAATAATTATTTCAAATAATAGCAGCCATTTTAATAATAATTTTTATAAGGCAATGTCATACTGAACTCTGATATCAATATCACCATCCTTCACCCTTACCTCCCAGAGTGACCTTTCTAAGCAACAGATCTGACCCAATGACACCCTACTCTGTGTTCTGTTAAGAACAAAACAAAACACTCAACTATCTAGCCCAGAAAAGGAGACCCTTACTATGTGGCACTTTACCACCTCTTTTTCCTCCTCTGCCACCTCCTCACATGGGCTTTCAGTCTATCCCCTGCAAAGTTCCTGGGGCTTCCTGAACATGCTTCATGCACTCACACATCTCAGCTTTCATGCATGTTATTTCCTCTGCCCAGAAACCCCCTGCAACCCGCCCCCCACCATGAGTCCTCAGTAAACCCTTGCTGATGCATTGACCTGGCTTCAATATTAGGTTCATTGTGAGCCCTCCTGCACTGCCAGGTAGAGCCAGCACCTCCTTCCTCTGTGACCCAGAGCATCTATCACCCTCCTGGACAAGCCTCCATGAAAGTAAAGGCCAGGGACACGAGAAACACACTCCAACATATTTGATAAATGAGGTTTTCTTTCTTCCAACTACACTAGTGGTTCTTGACGCATTTAAAAACTTGTCCCAGGTCAAAGAACTGATGCAGTTGAGCAGAACAAAGAGAAGCATGGACAGGTGAGTTCAGAACCTGTAAAGGTAAATCACACATTGGTATAGACTTCTGCCCAGTGACACTGGGCAGGTCATGGAAGTTTCTGAGTAAGGAATGCCATGATCAAAGTGACAATTTCTAAAAATAAATGACACATTCTGACTGGCATCATTTTTTGAAAGGATGACTGGGATAAGGGTCTGTTTCCTTACCACTTCCTATCCCTCCATCACTCTAGAGGTTGATGGTTCAGACCCTAAGTACTCACCTGAGGAGTTCAGGGTAAACTCAGCATGCATGAGTTCACACACAAGCAGCTGGAGGTTTCTAGAGAAAGCATCTTTATAGCTGCTTGAGAGGAGAGGGTGATGCAGAGTACTTTAAACCATTTATAGCTGTCTTAGGGTCCAGCAGAGGCAAGATGGTCTCTCCAGACAGCCGCGTCATGAAGCTATTACTGTTGAGGAAATCATCTTCAAGAAATAACTTTTTACAACCTTGCGTCTCCAAGACTGCTCTCCTCTGAGCTATGGAATATCAGCACTGTGATTTGGGATCAAGGCAGGGCGGCTGAGACCAGGAAGCCAGCGCTTTATCATTCCAAGCCGACTTTCTGGAGCTAACCTGTGTGCTAAAGTCTCCTCTGACATCAACTCACTCCTCTCCAAAGGTCCAGAGTGGCGTCAGGAAATCATCCATGCATATATCTTCTGTCACTGTCTCCCCAGGGATGATTAAAGATTGGAGGTTCAGGCCAAAGACCACTTTGGATAATTGCATCCTATCTCTCTGCTACTCTTCTTCTGTGTCCGTCCTTCTTGTCTGGCCTAGCTTGACTGTTTTAATCAGTCAAGTGCCTCTCCTGCTACCATCCCCCAACAAGGGATAAGGACCCCCATGAAAACAGGCTGCCAATAACCTCACAGTCTCAGGAGCCTGTGCCCAGGCTTGCCTTGCACCCTGTCCTCGAGCTCTCTTCTCTTCAGGTTGGTCTCTCCATTAGGGGTCTTTTCTCACCCTCTGAACTGTAGCACACCTTCTTTCTCCAACTTGGACCTTTTCCCTCTTGGTTCATCCTTGCCTCAGACTCTGATTTTTCTGCCTTGGCCTGCTCTGGGTCCAAGATGACCTTGGGGACCTTACCCGTAGCCAGATGCCCTTGGGAGACTGCCCACCTGAGTCACCCTGGTCTGAAAGACTGACTGATCCCAGTGCCCTGCAGGCTCTAAGTTTACTGGACACAGGAGCCTCAGAGCTCCCAATTGTCTGCATCCTCCTTGGCCACCCGTCTACCTATATCTGTCAACATTGGGCAGTGTCTTCTGTGCCACTTCACAAGAAGAGAACTGGGCTTGAAGCCAGAACTCTGATGTCCAAAGCCGTGCAAGTGAAAGCATTAGTTGCTCAGCTGTGTTCAACTCTTTGCAACCCCATAGACTGTAGTCCACCAGGCTCCTCTGTCCATGGGATTCTCCAGGTAAGAAATCTGGAGTGGGTTGCCATTCCCTTTTCCAGGGGATATTCCCAGCACAGGGATCAAACCCTCATCTCCTGCATTGTAGGCAGATGCTTTGCCCTCTAAGCCACCAGGATAGTCCTTAGTTCTGCCATTAAGAAGCTGGGTAACCTGGAGTATATGAGAGTTTTCTCATGGGGACTTAGTTTCTTCATCAGTTTGATGAGAGGCTTGAACCTTCAAGTCACCTACTAGCTCTGCACTAATCCAAACTGATCATGTGATGCCCAAGAAGACCCTGTACCCAGCTAAGATGAGGGCCATTTGTCAATGGGCAGCCCCAGCATGGGATTACCCCTTGTTTACAGACACCAGTTGTCCTGACATCAGGGTGATAAGAGTAATAGCAGTTGGATTTACTACCTTTGACACCTGGAATCAGTCACTGGCTAAGCATTTGCAAGTATTTTTCATTTATTCCTCCTCTCAGCCTATGAGGTAGGTATTTGCATTATCATGATTACACAGATGAAGAAATAGAAGCTTAGAAATGGTTAGAGAGGTAGAGCCAGGATTTGCACAAAGCGGCTTCTTGACCAAACAGCCCCCTGGGGACCAGCCAGCCTCGCCCTATGGGGGTTCCTCGTGGGAATGCCAGAGCAGAGCCCTGCAGCTCACTCCTGGGAACCACTGAATGCTCAGGCGCCTTCTGTGTGTGACAGGCCACTCCATTCTCCCTGCTCTATTGTCTGTCTGACTTTGAAGGAAACTCAGCACCCCTGCACTCCTCTCACTTCTCCTCAGTACAGGAAATGTATTCCATAACTTCTTAGCACAGGGCCATGGCACTGCATATCAGCACTATTTTAGATGTGTTAAAGAGATGATTCTGGAAGGTCAGAGTGTCCATCTAAGCCAAGGGAGGCCAATAAGCCATTGTATTATAGAGCTCATGTTTCCAATTTGGACATTCTGGGTTTGAAGCCTGGACTGGCCTCTCTGCAGCTGCGAGACCTTTGTCTTTTTGCTTCAGTGCTCTCTCTCTCTCTCTCTCTCTCTCTCACTTTCTCCCCCTTTGAACACCCACATTCATTCTCACCCTGTTGCCTTCCCAACTTTCTCATAAAATGGGGATAATTTTCCATTCTAGCAGTTGCTGCCGTAACTGCAGTTCCTGAGGTCTTACACCACCCACTTCTCTCCCAAATCTCAGTCCTAAATGAAAGTTCCACTTAAATACAATCTCTGCCTGTGTGGGGTCCAGGCCTGAAGTGCCTGTGCGCTCCCTGGGCCTGGCACAGAGGCCCCCACAAAGCGAGCAGCTCCCCAGATGCCCAGTGTTGAGACAGATCATCTGTACACCACCAAGAGGGAGCAATGAGACTGCGGGCACGTCTGCACAGATGGAGATGGCTTTCCATGGGGTTGCAACGCTGGAGGGCTCGCTGGGGCTCTGGAGCCAGGCCGACCTGGATGCAAAGCCCTGTTTCACCAGCTCTATGTGCCTAATGGGGCTTGGGTAATAATGGGTAGAAACTTCCTCTGCACATACTGCCCAAGGCTGGCAACCATCGCTTTTAATTTATACTCCATTAAGAGAGATAGAAGCAATCAATGGATCAGTGAGAAAGTACACAAGACAGGTGGCTGGATAGAGGGAGAAATAGAAGGGATGCAGAGGGGACAACATTTACTGTTGTTTTGCAAGTTGGACAGACTTTGCCTAATGCTGGCTTGACAGAGGTAGAGATTCCTTTTCCCATGAAAAAATCAGCTATCAGAGATGGGCTACGTGGAAACTGGGAGGCATCGCTGAGCAGAGGGGAAGCCAAACTGAGGTTCCTATAAGTGGGGTGGTGTGGAAGGGGTTGCAGTGTTGAACATCTACTCTTTGCACTCTATATTATTTCATTCTGAGGCTTGCTTCTTTAATCCCACTGTGAGCCCCATCTACAGATAGGAAAGCTATGGTTTAGAGAAGGTAAACAGTGCATCCAAGGTCACACAGCCAGGCATGGAGTGTACTCTGAAGCCCTTTTCTCCATATCAGAGCTCCTTGCTAGGCACTAGGGAGGAACAGGAACAGTGAGTAAGTTTCTAAACCAAGCTGCACTCTGACCCTCTCTGACAGCTGGGAGATCGTCATGTACATTTCTCACACCTCTGTCCTCTATGGTTCATTTCTTTCCTCAGTTTGGTCATCATAAGACATCCTGGGCCATTCCTCAGGGTTACGCTCATGCTGTGGAGGGACAGGCTGTCTGTCTGCTCCTGCATTCAGGGCACAAGTTGGGTGCCTGTTTGTCACTGAGGTTAGTGTCTCACATGCACTAGCTGGTCTGACCCCAACTGCAGGGGCCGGGCTTTGCTTCCTCCCAATCTGCCCTGCAGTTATTTGGCAGCCAGAGGATCCCAGGATGCTTGCCCCTCATGCCTGGACATGCCTGCCAGCTGAGCATGTGCTGAACATTGACGTCTGTCATTCTGACCTTGGGCTGGTAATGGGGGACGGGCTGAGGGCAAGGCATGTGTGCCAGAAGCAATCTCTCTGCTTGGCTGAGCTCACCAAGAAAGAAAACGATAGTCATCTCTTTCACCGGTGGTGATGGCTGTTTTTGTCACAGACATCTCTACCTTAGGGGCAGTGAGACCCGTTTGCTATGTAACTGTTATCAGAACATTAGGAAGAATATATCGTCCTGGCTTCCCAGACTCTCTGCAAAATTGTCTCTTGTCCATGATGCTCAGAAAACACACCCAGAAGGTCTGGGGAGGACAGAGAAGGGGGAAGAGATGGAGTAGGATGCCCGACATGGGCACCTCATCAGCCCAAGAGGTTCTTGTAAGCCTTTCTCATGCGCAGCTCTCTTGCTATCAGCCCCCAGCTCCAAAGCCTGCTATGGCTCCCCATGCCCTTTTGCACCGAGTTCTAACTCAATTCCTGAGCTTTGACGGGTCTACAACATCTAGCCCCATCCATCCCTCTCCAGACTTGCCACTGCTAAACACAATATGCCTCTAAATACGTCCAAACCCTCTTTCCCCTATGAGATTGTCATTTCTCTCCTCTTCAGATCCCAAGCTTTATTCCAAAAGGCTGCCTGATTTGCACCTCTATCTTTCACTGGCTCAGACTATGCCACAGGATAGCATCTTTCTTCAAGTCTGGCACAGTATTAATTCTTCCAGTTATTTCTAAAGTTTGCATAATGTTCTTTGTTGAACATCTTCTATACACACATAGATGCATATATGAATCTAAAGAAACCCAAAACCAATAAAAATAAAATTACAAAAAAAAAAAAACAGGTTAGTCAAACATAAATCATGATGAAGTACAGTAAAGAGCTAATTTTTATTATTCCTCTTAAATGCATGAATAATCTTAGTGCAAATCATATCTTTATTTTAAAAATATGATATACTCAATGCAAACCTCAAAGGGCACTTTGGAGAGAAGCCAGGCTATAGGTTTATATTCTTCCCATTTTCAAATAAAATGCAAAAGAAAAAAAAACTAGTAATCATTTTAATGACCCTTTAAATAAATTTTTGGCTACAGCACACTGCAGTAATTTATACAGGGGACCACATGCATATATTTGCTGAGAAAGGGACTTTGTGACTAAAGAGTGAATTTCCAAGAATCACTCTTGTTCCCTTTCCTTTAAGTGATTAGCTTGAATTAAACCACACTTCACGTCTACCTCATCGTTGAGTCACACTTGCAAAGGCAAATGGAAACCTGTAAACCCGTGTCTTTCCCCTCATTGATTCACCTCTCTTTTGATTTCTTCTTTCCTTTATTCTGATTTCTCAGTCCCTGAAGTTAGACAGTTTCATTCTTGGGGTTTTACTTTCTGGTTCTTTTTCTGAACATACCAAGAAAAGAAAGGTTTGGAGTTGGAATCAGTTATAAATGAAGACAGTTTGGTCCAAGTTCCGTTCTTCTCCTTTTTTCACTCCTTCCTTTCACACATTTTCCCCTAAACTCATCTCCTGAAACACTGCTCTAGCCTCTCAGTAACTGTTAATTTATGAGGCAAGAAAAACAAGCTGGTTGTGAATTAACAAGAGTGGGACCATTTCTCTCCATCAGCAGAATAATCAATCTCTCTCAGTCAGGCAGCAGATCTGGTTTTAAAAAACAGGGAAGATGATTGGAAAAACACAGGTGGTGGTGTGCCTCCTGAAAAGAGCAGGATGTGAGGCTTTCAGAAATCCAAGGTTCTGGGATCTGCTTCCTCCCCACAGAAGCCAAGAAGCAGGCAGCCCAGCAGCAGAGGTCCAGGAGGCCTGCGGCCGGCTCTCAGGGCGCCTGGATTCCAGGTGTGGTCCTAGGGGCAGCTTCTTCTGAGGGAGGGGTCCTTTTCTGTAGCTGGTTTCCTGCAAAACAATACTACCTTTCTCATTTTATTTGAATTATGGTCCTAGCAGGAGGGGACAAGTAAACAGTCTTTTATCCCCACTTTACAGCTTAAGAAACAGAGGCTGAAGCAATTCAAGTGACTTGGTCAAAGTTCCCCAGCTACTGCAGAGAGAGGCTGAAACCAGAAATCCCATCTGTTTTTTTCTTGACACTCTGCCCCGAAGGACCCAGTCTAATTTCTCTGAAAACTGTTTGCCTTGGGCACACTTATCAACCATTCTGTGCTTCCAACGTGCTAGAGGCGGCCTGGATTCCAGACCCTTGATTTCTCATTCAGGTTCATTTGAGACAAAATTCCAGCTGAGATATCCCTCAGGCTTTAAGACCAGAGACGTGACAAGCTATAGATATTTGGATGAAGCCTGTAGTTTGTAACACACACTGACTGAGATGGGTAGGAAGTACATACTCCCAACTGCTCCCCACCTGCACCCACTGTGGAACCCAGTCGGGGTTCCCCATCAGATCTGTGAGCTCTGGCTGAGAGCTCCTGGACTTGGCAGAGAACATAGCTCTGCTGCAAATGACTTCATGACCTTGGGCAAGTCCCCGAGTGGTCTCTTCTGTTTAGTGACAGCCTTCCTAGACAGTCTCTGAGGGCCTTTTTATCCCTGATACACAGTGAGTCCAAGAATTAAGTGTGAGTAAAAGTGAGTTCCATGAGCACATTAGACCAAGGTAAGTGATCATCAGCAATCAAATCTGAGTAGGTCACTGACCTCTTGGTGTCAAACTTTCATCGTTTGTAAATGGACTAATGATAGTACCAACATCATACACTTGCTGGTGAAGTATTAAATGGGTTAATTTATATAAAGCACTTGGAATAATTTTGGCACACAGTGAAACTTCTCAAAAGCTGCTGGCTGTTTCACCTTCTTATCATCATCATCATCATCAATGTTATTATTATTGCATTTTATTACTATCATAAACACTTGTTACTTTTGGTTTTTCAAGTTATTGTTGTTGTTGAATTTTTATTTTATTTTGAAGTATAATTGATTTGCAATGTGTTTTTAGTTTGAGGTGTATAGCAAAGTGATTCAGTTAATATCCATTCTTTTTAGATTCTTTGGAAACAGAAACAAATATTAGCTCTAGGAGGGATTTCTCTTATTTGCTTTTAAAATATAGCTTATTGTGCTTCTTCTGAAGGAAGGAAGAAAGCAGGGTCAACAGAGATGAGATGCCTGGTGGGGACTGCAGGAAGTAGGTGGCTATGAAGGAAGAAGTATGACACAGAAGAGCTTGTCCCTTGCCTGCTCTTTTGATATGCGGTGTCCTCGCCCCTGGGTTGCCAGAACAGATGCAGACAGCTTCTCCAGCTCCCTTTCCTGCTGGAGGAGGGCTGTGCATGCCTAGCTGAGGAACTGATGCTCATGGGAATTGCATCAGCTCATGCTGATGGAGTTCCTCAACTGTGCCACGGAAGATGCTGCCGTTTTGAGTTCCACCAGCAGAGACAGTAGGTTGCAGTCAATGTTAAGGTACCAGACCTGAGCCATGACAGTCTCAACAAGCTATACTAAGCCTAAGATTCAGATTCTTGTAAAACCTGAGTCATGATTCTGGGGAACCACACCCTGGGAAAGTCCCCAATGGCACCAAACCTGAGCCAATCTGGATAGGGATGCAGGATTTGAAAATCAGGCGTACGTACAGCTCAGCCAATCATTACCCGCCAGCTGTACTAAGAACCGCCTGTATAAAAGCAGCTGTGATTCAGAGCTCGGGGCTCTCATTAAGACTCCACTGTGCTGGATGAGACAGGAGCCCTAGCTCGAGCTAGCAATAAAACCCCTTTATGCTTCTGCATTGCTGTGGATGTCTTATTCTCTCAGTTTTGGGGACTCGGACTTCAGGGATAACAGGAATTAGCCACCTTCTGAACAAGGAACTCTGACTTAGAAGACCTGCCCTGAGTGACAGGGCTTAGCTGGCCAGTGAAGTGAAAGTGTTAGCCACTCAGTCGTGTCTGGCTTTTTGTGAGTCCACAGACTGTATGGCCCAACACGCTCCTCTGTCCATGGAACTCTTCAGGCAAGAACACAGGAGTGGGCAGCCATTCCCTCCTCTAGGGCATCTTCCTGAATACCTGGCCATAGGTCCAAGAGTTATGGGGATCACACCTTCCAAGGACTACCCACCTGACTGCCACCAAACCCAAAGTCCACAGGTCGTCACGTATCACCATGTAGCCCTCCGAGAGGCATAGTCCAATTGGTGGCCAGCCAGACTGTCTAAGCAGGAAGGAGCCTCAGAAAGTTTAGGACTCACCCTAGCCACTACACAAATACGGAAATGGATGCTCTGCTAGGAAGCTCACTTATTCAAGAACGTTCTGTAACCCAATTGGAGAACCAGGACCATAAAGAAGATGTCTGCCTCCTCCATCTGTTCTAATGGTCTTACCCTTACCTGGTGTAAAAGTCTCTCTGCACTGCCGGACCTACTATGTGAGTCCTTTGAGTCAAAGGGAGGGCCCCGTGAGCACTGCTCAGCTTAGTTTCTCTCTCACACAGATCATAAAAGCAGCACCACAGGGCCCCAGCAAGAGCAGCTTCTGTGTGTCATCCTTATCCTGTTGCCCCAAGGACCACACTAAATACCAGCTTTTTATCTGGAGACTTACTACTCGGAATATGACACATGAGGCCAATTGGGTCCAAAGGATTCGAGCAAATTTGGGATGGCCTGCCAGGTCCCACACACTGAACTCCACATCTTAGCCTATCTACAACATTTCAAAATAAATAAATTTATAAGCAAACAGGCAGAGACAAATCTCTTCAGGAAATCAGGAAACAGTGACGGTGACGGTGTGGCTGCTCTGAGCCTTTCTCCTCACATGAGGACAGTCACCAGGAGCCTAGATTACCAAGTGGCCACGGCGGCCCCCAGCTGGCCCACGTCTCTCTTGGGCACTATCTGTCTGGCCCTTGTCTGCATTCACATTTGAGGCCCTAGGTCTATGCGTGCAGCTGTTTCTGTATGCATCCTGTCTGGCTGAGTAGACTCTATATTTCTGAAAGCAGGAACCTCCCATCCAAAATACTTTGCTCAGAGCAAGACACTTAACAGATGGTTTAATAGCCTCAAATTATCCTTCTTTTCTTTTTTTTTTTTTGCATTCTTCTTTTGCTTTGCTTTAGTGTAAGGGATTTTAATATCTGTGAATTGAAAGCATACTACCTTAGAACTGATTTTCTCTGACCCTCCAGCAATCTCAGGAGACATGGTCAGGGGGTCCAAGATTTTAAGATTCTGTGTTTTGTTTAGAGGTTTCCCATTGTGTCAAAGAGAGCTCAGGGTCATGCTGCTGTATTGAGAGGCTGACGTGCAAATAACCAGCATCTGATCAGACACACAATGCCTCTTAACAGCTTGACAGAGACCGCCGGCTCATCAGAGAAATCTGAGTGGTGATTCCCACTGTATTTCTGCAGGGTAGCCTGGAAGTAATTATCCTTCTCACTGGTAAATCAATCAGGAAAGGAGGATCTAACACTCCTCTCCTCCTCCAAGAAACTGATAATCCTCTAACAGTAATGGGGAGAAAGCTCCAGGCAACAGAGTTACTGCGCATCCAGGGATGAAAGCAACCTGGTCTTTGTACCTGTGGCAGGGGCAGCGAAGCTGAAGCAGGTCAGAGTAGAGAGCTTGGCCTGTGTGGTCAGACAGAGGTGAGCAGAGATCCTGAACCCCCTCTTACCAGCTACTTTAGAGAAAGCAAATGGCTCATCTGCCTGAGCCTCAGTTTCTTCACCTGCCAAATGGGAATAAAACTACCAGGGCTCAGGGGATTAAAAGAGAAACTAAAAACTAAATGTAGAAATGAGCTTAGCCCAGTGCCCAAAACTTACTAGGAGCTCTTCTGATATCAGTGCTTACCACCTTCGCACTCCATCCCCACACACAGGCACACACACCTCTGCCCTACAGCAATTTGATCACATTCCCTGGCAGTCAGGATTTTCTGTGCTCTCTGTCGTTTCCAAAACACTGTTTCCAAATCTGCAGGTGGCAGCCGCTTTCGAGCCAGACCAATTAGGCCATAACCTGCCTGCATTTTTCCATTCACTCAAAGATTTGTTCTTAAACAGACACCCATGATAGCTGAGCCCCTCTCTTGTTGAGGCACAAAGACTTCAGCCTGTTTTACGAAGCACAGTGCCGGTAAATGCAGGCTTTTAACCTTGACATGTGTCATTCTGCATGGGTCTGTAGACAGAGGCAGCTGACAATAATGAGTTCCAGGAACCCAGGGATGTTTATCTCCTACAAAGGGAAGGGTAGGCTGTGAGCTAGAGCTCAGATGCCACCAGAACAGAGGGCTCCTCCAGAGGCAAACCTCACACACACGCATCAGAAACGAATGCACTGGTCTTCAAGCTCAAAGTGCCAGGCTCAGACATCACCCAGGAAATGACCAGAGAAAGGCAAACAGCAAGAAATGCAGAATCACATCAAATACAACTAGTGCAAATCAATGCCATTAAAACAATGCCGATGCCACCACAGGATGGTCTAGAACAGCTTCAGGTCAAGTAGCTCCCAGCATTTCGCACCTATACTCTATTTAGATACAACTAGTCCAAATTGCAGCTTCCTTAAGGGAGTATTTTTCCCTGGTGGTTCAGATGGTAGAGCATCTGCCTACAATGTGGGAGACCTGGGTTCAATCCCTGGGTTGGGAATATCCCCTGAAGAAGGAAATAGCAACCCATTCCAGTACTCTTGCCTGGAAAACCCCATGGACAGAGGAGCCTGGTAGGCTACAGTCCATGGGGTCCCAAAGAGTTGGACACGACTGAGTGACTTCACTTTCACTTTTAAAGGAGTCTAGCATTGCCAGACAGAGAAGGCAATGGCACCCCACTCCAGTACTCTTGCCTGGAAACTCCCATGGATGGAGGAACCTGGTGGGCTGCAGTCCATGGGGTCACTAAGGGCCGGACATGACTGAGCGACTTCACTTTCACTTTTCACTTTCATGCATTGGAGAAGGAAATGGCAACCCACTCCAGTGTTCTTGCCTGGAGAGTCCCAGGGACGGGGGGAGGACTGAAATGACTGAAATGACTTAGCAGCAGCAGCAGCATTGCCAGATGTTTCCTAATTCATCCCCGAAATTTGTCCCCCAAATAAAACTTTATTTATAAATAAACCTGGGAAGACTCTTGAAGACTCACCATTTACAAGTACAGCAAGCATGGTGTGATTTACAGAAAGACTCTTTCCTTGTCTTGCCTGCTTTCTAAGTGGTTGAGAGGACTGGCAATTATACAGATAACGATCCTAAAGAGAATCTGAGCATAGTAGATGTTCAATTAATGCTAACTAAGATTAATACTAGTAGGAGACTCTACACACATCAACATTTCTACTTTCAACCTAATAGCTTATTAGCTATCTACACTGGGAAATTTTATGTTGTCAAAAAGTATTAAGACATCAACAATTAGCTTTGGGAACAACTATATAAATACGAGCACACTTTACTGTCTTGCTAAGGGTGACAGAGCTCTGATGAACTCACAGCCTCCAGGGAAAGCAGTAGCCATCTGTTACATAAGTAACTCATTAGGTGAAAAGTCACTACTTCAACAAGATTAACTGAAAAATCTGCTAGAGACTACTGCCATTAGCCGCTTGATGAACATCGGGAGCTACAGATAATTTGAATGCTGAGAGAATCAAAAGAATCTTGCTTAATTGAAACAGATGAGAATTCAGATGACCACTGGTTTGAACTCTGAGATAAATGTAAAATAGGACCTTTTAAAAAGTTGCATTACAAGGTCATAATGACCCACATATCACTAGACCAGTAAAGAAGCATACAAGGGTATTTCATTTGCATCTATCATTTTTCCTGAGTGGCTTGAGAAGTGTAGGTCTGGTAAACTTAAATATTCTGGTTAAGAGAAAGTCACCACATAGAATATTTGTTCATTGCCAACATCTTGAGGCTCAGGATACAATCAAAAACACTTAACAATAAATGAAACAGAATTTAGTTTCATCCCTCCTTGGATGATTCAGAAAGCACTTCAAGATCACTCAGTCTCCTTATGAAGTCAATTTGTATTGCTGGTTCCAAAATAAATAAATCAGCAAATCCATGGAACTAGCCTATTTTTTGTCTCTTCCTAATCTGAGTGCAGAAAATATCTGCACTTTTAGCTTTCTGGGTGGCGGTGCCTCTTACATGGGATTTAACTGCATTTGGTGGTTTTTCTCTGAAAACACAGGCAAAATGGCCTTTTGGCAAGAGTTTGGGAGTTTCTTACGAAGTTAAAACATATGTTCGTGTGCATGCTTAGTCACTCAGTCATGTCTGACTCTGTGCAACCGTATAGACGAAAGCCCACCAGGCTCCTCTGTGGAGAGGGTTGCCATGCCCTTCTCCAGGGGATCTTCCTGACCCAGGGATTGAACCCACATCTCTTATGTCTCCTGCATTGGCAGGCAGGCAGGTTCTTAACCACTAGCGCCACCTGGGAAGCCCATAATTGGCTTAACCTTTGTTAATTGAGCAATAATTCCTCTGAGAAATTGCTCCAAAGAGCCCATGGTCTGAACATCATCTCTAGGATGGGGAAATGGAGGTGCCTTCTGCCCCAGTGGGCATCAAAGCCTAGCTTTACATTCTTTCTAACCCTCAGCATTTGTCTTATCCTCTCTTTGTCTCCCACACAACTGACCACCTGTAGGTTATACTAAGAAGAGATAAACTAGGAGTAGAGAAAAAGGGCAGAAGACTGAAAGATATGTTATGAGTAGGAGGCGAATGGAAAACATATGTGACAGATGACTACCAGAATGGATGCAGACAGGCCTGACTCTTCATATGCCCCTTGGGAAAATCCTTACAAAGATAGCTGATCTATCACCTCCATGAAGATATGATTACTTTTGTTGTGGTCCAGACATAGGTAGGTGAGAGGTCATTGCTGAAGGACATCTGCCATGTGTCAAACACCTCCTTCTTTCTTATCCCAGAGTGTAGACACTCCTTGTGATTCCACGTGACCCCAAGTCACTGTGTGGGTGGAGCTTCATGTTGAGAGTCAAAAACAAACTGCCCATCCTGCCATTGACTCTCTGAGCAACATGGGAAGGGCATTTGTCCTCCGTTGCACTCGGCTTCCTTCTTAATAAAAGGATAAGGCAGAGTGGAGATGGATCATGGCTGACTTGATTCAGTCAAGTTTAATCACGTGTCCGTCATGGACATGGCACTGAGCTTAAATTCCAGATCGTGAAGCAAGCTACCTCAAGCTCCCAGGTCAGGACTAGACCATCAATTTTAGAGCCCGGGGCTGTGGCCATATGGAAGGAAAAGGAGCAAAACATGCTCTGAAGCTAGAAAACCTGGACTGAGCATCAGGAACCCTCAGCTCTTACTCTGGGTCCTTTTATTACCCGGGTTTGGGGGCTTTTCTGGCTTCAGTTTCTCATCTGGAAATTGAGACTATTGTTATACACAAAAGATTAAGACTCCATGGACATCTTGGGTCAAGAGATGGGATTAAGGGTGTTCATTAACATCCAAAATTTCATAGCAAAATTTTGTGTGTGGCAGGGTATGTGTCTAAGAGGAGATCTAGAGCTTTAAACATATTTGCTGAGGAGTTGCAGTTCAAAACCATCAATCACTGCTTATTCAGATGAAATCTATTATCTTCCCCATGTCTAACATTCAATAATTCAAATAACAATATTGAAAGATGGAAAAATGACAACTCTTTGTGATTAAAAAAAAGAGAAACTACTCAGCTAAAACCAGGAACAGGTATCCTGATTATCAGTTTTTGGCACCTGGCTGGTGGGCACACTCCCAGGTGTGGGCACCCCTGGAGCTGCTGGTCACCAATGCTGAGCCAGGAGTCAGTCACCAGGTCTGCTCCTCCCTTCAGTGGGGATAGCTAGGTGGGAGTAAGAAGGGTTGGCTCTGGGTTACAACGCTAAGGGTTTGAGTCCAAGTTGCTCTGCTTTGAGTGGCACTGGCAATCATTGTTCTCAGTCACAGCTTGGACTCTGCCGGGTTGGAATCAGGAATCAGGGACACCTGAACAATGGGTTGAAGATCACCTCTGTGCCTACCTCGCTAAAGAAAAGGTGTGCGAAACCACTGGGGAGTAAAAATCAGATGACAAGGGGAGAACTGGGCAGTGCAATGCCACTTTCAGTCCTTTCAGTTCAGTTCAGTCGCTCTGTCGTGTCTGACTCTTTGCAACCCCATGAATCACAGCACACCAGGCCTTCCTCTCCATCACCAACTCCTGGAGTTCACTCAGACTCATGTCCATTGAGTGGGTGATGCCATCCAGCCATCTCATCCTCTGTTGTCCCCTTCTCCTCCTGCCCCCAATCCCTCCCAACATCAGGGTCTTTTCCAATGAGTCAACTCTTTGCCTGAGTTGGCCAAAGTACTGGAGTTTCAGCTTTAGCATCAGTCCTTCTGATGAACACCCAGGACTGATCTCCTTTAGGATGGACTGGCTGGATCTCCTTGCAGTCCAAGGGACTTTCAAGAGTCTTCTCCAGCACCACAGTTCAAAAGCATCAATTCTTTGGTACTCAGCTTTCTTCACAGTCCAACTCTTGCATCCATACATGACCACTGGAAAAACCATAGCCTTGACTAGACGGACCTTTGTTGGCAAATTAGAAACCTTGAAATGGCCTTTCATATCTTTGGGGTATCTACTGGGGCCAGGCCTGCCTAAGTTTCTGAATAGGAGTGCCTCCCTCACTGGGGAAAGATCACATCTCCCCACAGCCAATAGATCATACAGCACTTACTTTCTATAATCATCCATCATTCTGTGGAACCCGGGCCCCCTTCTTCCAAGAGGTCTCTGTGAGCAAAGTCTGACCTTATACAATTTCACCCAGGGGATAGAACCCACATCTCTTACATGTCTCCTGCATTGGCAGGCGAGCTCCTTACTATTGCACCACCTGGGAAGCCCAGAGTCAAGGCAACCCATTCTTAAATCCCGGATCTGTTCATCACCATACTATCTGTTACTGTCTGGCTTTAGGCTAGAAAGCTACTTCAACTCTCTGGGCTTCAGTTTCTTCCTCTGTAAAATGGGGATAGCAATCATTTGTACCCTAGGGATTCACTGTGAGGATGCATGAGATAAAGTGTGTAAAGCACACAGCACAAGCCCTCTTTGGCACAGAGAAGCTCCTAAAATAGTTACATCGCTTTGCCATTGTTGGTGTTCTCATTGTCTCTACTATCTTAAGGCAGTTGTTTGAATTACAGTGTCTTGACATACAAAATAGACATTCTGCAAGGGACTCCATGGCTACTGCCTTCTTCTTAACTCTTGGCCTTTGGCTTCCCTGCCACTTCACAGGGAGTGCTCAGGACCCAATGATCCCCCTTCTCACCTTCCTTTTGTTGGTGGGGTTGACGTAGAGGTAACTGAGGACAGTCTTCAAACCCACTTTGTCATTCAGCTTTTCATAGGTGGTGCCATAATCTGTTGATCTGCAGGTAAGAGAGGAAGAAAGCAAGGAAAAGATTGTTTTAATGGGGGATTGTGTTTCCAGGGGAGCCCAGCTCTACCCCAACCTGCATCTTTGTTCCCAAATTACATGAGTGCTTAAAAAGTGTTCCTCTGAGATAAAAGGCCCCATTAATTTTAGAACAGCAATTAGACTAATAATGCATCTGCTTACTACCTAAGCTTGCTCCCCTTTGTTCCCGGCCTTTCTCAGAGACCTACTTTCTTGCCCTTTGTGAAGTGGTGCGGTGACAGGAGCTGTGGAGGGAAGCTGCCTCCCGTGCTTAGCGCTCTGTCCTCCCAGAGCTCTGTGGGGAGAGGCCCGAGTCCCTGCTGGGGGAACAGTAGGGAGAAAGGCCAGACCTTCTCCTGAGGTACAGCCACCTTCACGCCCCTCTACTGAGCCTGAAACCAGGAGACCCTCAGAGGGGCAGGAAGTGCTGCATCCAGGAGATCATGGGATCCAACAGCCAAACCCGGCCACACCCAGCAGACTCTGAGGCTTCCCTCAGGAGCAATGGTGCATCAGGGGGAAGAACCAGCAACACGGACCGGCTGCCATTCGTTCCGCATGCCAGTGATCCTGCTGGCTACCTGTTCCTCCTTTGGGGGCTCTGACCTTGCACCAAGACCACGAGCCAGGGCTCTGAGAACAAAGGCAGACCAACCAATCCACAGGCTCCTTCCTTTCCATCCCACCTCTCTCCTTTCCATGGAGGAGGGAGAGCCAGTACCCAAAAGTGTAAAAGCCAAGAAGCCTAGCTTCCTGCTGCTCCCACCTTGCTTCCCCTCCCCCAACCCACACACCTCCCTCCCTTTTCAGGACCAGTATCATCAGGTTCTCATTCTGTCTGCCATCTCCTTCCTTAGCTAGACTCAGGAAATCTCCCCCACTGGAACTTCAGAAAGCCACAGAGGACTACTCATCATCTCTACGGTCAGGTGACCCCAGGGGTGCCAGCATTCCAACTCTGGCCCTGTGCTCTCCTAGTAAGAGCAACTGTCTGCCCTTGCCTTTTCCTTGATTACCTTCTAATCTAATCTCCCTTGATTTACCCACCTTCTAACTTGAATCTGCTTCTGCCTTGGCCCACAGCTTAGCTTTATAAGCCAAGTGTCCCAGGCCTGGCTTAAATACCCACCCTCACCTCTGGTATGGCTTCACTGGACTTCTCCCTGGTTGCTGCTCATTTCTCCTCTGCACAAGTACAAAGTTCCCCATCTGTTATACACCCAAGGCACATACTGTACATGAAATGTACTCTTTGATTTTCTGATATTGTCATGATTAGTTTCCTTATATTCTGTTTCCCTCACTACAACATAAGGTCCTCAAGGACGAGGAAATTCAGAGAATGCTATGGGAAGAGGAAAGAACATGAACTTGGGGCACAACAAACTCTAGTTCATTCTTAGATGGGCAGATCCCTGGTTTCATGACCAAGTGCAGGTTACTTTACCTGCTGGAGCCTCAAATTTCTTACTCAAAAAAGTAGGGATAATCTAATCTCACAGGGCATTTACAAGGATAAAACATACAACATGTTGGAAACTTCCTAACAGGATGTAGGCATTCTGAAATGTCAAAAATATATATACATAAATGAAAATACAAAGGACCTTCATGTCTTCTTCCAAAATGTACAGAAAGTTTTACACATCTTACACACTTGGCACATTTACTGAAGAAACAAAACATCAATGTTTCTAATCCTTCCTTAGGCTACAGGCCCTACATGGTCATTGGTTACGCTAACTTTAATAATCAGCATCCCCCAAAGACTGAATTCTTATCTTCTGTCTCCTGTCTACCTTAGGCACTAGAAGTCACTGCCAGTGAGAGAAATCATTGCCTTTATCTCTAGAACCCAGCTCAGTCTCCGGGTCTTAATGATTCTATCTCCTAAATAACTGAGACCCCTGATCGTCTCATCCTCATTCCAATGCAGTGGCTAGCGCATCATCATTTTTACAACAATCCCCCAATCAGATGCTCTTGTTCAACCTTCTCCCCCTCCCACCAATCTCCATGCTGTCATCAGGCTATATATCAAGCACACAGATCTGTCCACCTTACTCCCTGGTAGTAATCACCCACTGCCAACACACAGTGAAGTTGTATCTTTCAAGCATAGTCTTGTAAAGTCTGGGTGTAACTTCCTTACTAGACCCATTCCCAGCCACTGACTCCTCTGCCCCTTCCTCTCCAGCCTCATTCAGCTCTTGAATGTCCTGAATTTTTATTGCATATATTTGTGGCACAGCATTCCTTTCTATCTGAACTATCTCTTCCCCCTATTTCCTTTATTTAGTAAATTTCTCTCTAATTTTTATTCTCAACCCTATTATCACCCTCCTTCCAACTTCCTCACTGGGGAATTAATCACCATTTCCTTTGTGTTCTTGTACTACCTCACACATTTTACTGTTCTAGTGTTTATCCTATTGTTGTGATCATACTATTTTTATTCTGTAGTGTTTTCCTCAACTATACTTCCCCAAGAGCAAAAAGCCATTTCTTATAGCCGCCCAACGCATTGCACCATACATGGTACTACGTAAGTGCTGAAAATCTACTGATTTCTGTATTCTTTTGCTTTGTTTTTATTTGCGAGGGTTAATGAATATATGAATCTGTCTAAATCTACTCACATGTTCTCAAACACCTGCTGATGTCCAATCACAACTCAACAGAGAGCCACACCTAGAAAACATACCTGATACTTCAGATGCTGGCACAGTTTGCAGAATGGTAAAGTCTTTCAGCATCTGGTACCAGGGAAGGATCTGGCATCAGGTTAAATGACACTAAAAGTAAGGTTAAATGACACTAAAAGTAAGGTTAAATGACAGTCATTCTGATCTCCTATCCTACCCAGGGCAGGGGAGAAGACATATCATAATCTCAAGAGACTATCAATAGTATATTTTTCTTAATACAAATAAAACATTTTTATAGAACAAACTGCTTCTTGATTCTACAGTCTTAAAGGCACAAAGACGGCACCAGGTGGGGAAAGAACATTGAACTTGGAATCTAGAGTAAAGAACTGACTCTGAAATGTACTCAAAGTGTTACCCTGGAAAAGTCTTCTCTACGTCCGTTAAAGAATCATCCTGACATAATTCAGGACTATTGCAACGGGTATAGGGACCACAGTAATGAGGTTTTGAAATAGAGAAGGGAGATTAGGCCATACTTCAAATATACCAAGGAAAGCATAGGAACTTAAAGCCAAAGAGAAGGGTGGGGATCAGTGGATACAACATTACTAAGAAGGTATAGAAATTGTTTGCTGACTGGCAAGATTCTTGCTGAAGGCAGGCTGAGGTGATCAGATGTCACCTGGGTTATGGCTGGGGATGAGGACTTTGATCAGATATGAACTACAATGAGATATTGTAAAGGATGGTGGGGATTCTGGCTAAACTCACTTAGCAGTACTGTTGCTAAAAAAATGGCCTCTTGAGGACATATCTAAGGACTGGCCCTAGGTGAGAAGAGCTCAGAGGCTCCTGACTGGAGCTTGGTCAAGAAGAGAATCTTTGCCAAGCCCCATTCTATCTTCAACACAAGAGGTTTAACTCAGATAATCATAAGGCCTCTTCTGGACTTTAACTCTTATTATCCCACCAACACAGCGCTAAGCTGTTTCCAACTAACGACTGTTCTTCATGCTATATATAGCAAACATCTTGCTTGTAAGAGCTAAATTCTCAGGTCTCCTTTCATGACTGATGTCACAACAGACTTCCTTCCAGAATCCAAATAACCCTCATCAAAGGTAGTGTACTTAACATGATGCATAGTCTTTCTGGAAGCTGCACAACCAACTCACATTGACTTTGCTCTTTTCCAAAAGTGGCTGCTGAGGGTAGGAGCTTCCCAACAAATGATATGCCATGGCTCAGCTTCCTTTGCTTCTGGGCAGCAGCTGCTCAAGCAGGCACACAGACACAAGTCTCACCCAGTGAGGGCCCCTCAAGGAGCCAGTGGGCCCTGGGGCGAAAGGAGGCCCAGACTCTGCCCTTTCCAGCATGGACACTGCACTCTGCACTGAGCACACGTGTGGAGGGCTTCCTTCCCCTGGGCCTCTGTACCGCTGCCAGAGCCAGCAGTGCCAGGAGAAGTCACCTTGACAAAAAAGCAGATCATCCTTTACCTCGTGACTCTCGACATCTGCTGGCAGGGTCACTTAGAGGAAGCAGGCTCATTTCCCCTATTTTAAAGCTAACTTCCCAAATCCTGATGCTAAACTCCTAAAGCTGAAATGTCCAGAAAGCTGGAGACACTGGGCACCTGCCATGTGCCGGGCCCTGGGCCAGTTACCATTTGGAACAGCTCAGAACATACAGCTAACCTGGCAGGCAGCATGTGAGAGGTGCCCAGCCACAGCGCTCCCAGCTTCTGTGTCTGTGCTCAGATTCCTCCAGTTCCAGAAGGTTATTCCACTGCTCTGTGTGTGCGTGTGTACCTCTTGTTCTTCTGTTGTCTTTCATTATGAATTATTTCCAACACACAGAAAACTACAAGGCGCCAATCATAAATCCACCACTAGATGTATGTGTTGTCCATCAACACAAATACTTGATTATCTTTTCAAGTGTTTTTACATTTACATAAATGTTATCCCACAGGATATATGTTCTGCAGCTAGTTTATTTTGTCCAACATTCAGTTTGGAGGATTTTATGCATGTTGACACACCTAGCCATAATCCATTTATTTTAACTGCTATGGAGCATTGCAGTTTACCAATTAACCATTGTCTATTTATCCTTTCAAACTCTGATAAATATTTTGTCTTTTAAAATTTGCTATAAGTATTTCAATCACCATTTTTACACAAGTCTTTTCTAGAGAGATATCTTGATATGAAATTGCAACTCATACCCCATGCACAACTCTCATACCCCAAACTTAACTTCTCTGCTGATTACTGACAAATTTTTCTCTGAGGGGGCTGCACCTTCAAAGAGACACTCCCTTAGTCTCCAGCTCCAGAAACAGTCCTTCTTTATTGCCAGGGTCTGAGTCCACAGCTCCTGACCAGTCTTGTCCCAGCTCTCTCTGTGTCCAAAATCTTCAATTCCAGAGCAACTGAATCCAGTTAGTAGCTGGACCCTGAGTCCTGGCCTCAAGACTCAACCATCTCTTGTTTTCCCATTTGCATCACTGTTGGTCATCTGCTCTCTGGCTCTACCCTGCCTAGGGACCTGCTTGTTGTCAGGTTGACCCTCCCAACTGCCAATTACTCACACTCCTCCCCAGGTACCCCAGGCTCACTGGTAGACTAGATGTCCACCCTCTTCAACTCCCCCAGCACTCCTGGTTTGAGCCCTCTAACTATTTAGGAGCTCCTGTCCCATCCTGATAAGCCTCCAGAAGACCTCCATGTGGGCCAGTACACTCTGGGAGCACCCCCTTACCTCACCAACCTAACCCGTCATAACCCAGGTAGCTACCCAAGGCCACTTTCTCAATGACAATTTCCAGCACTGAGTTGTAAATCTAGTATACTTTCATCCACCCAGCAAGCTCCCATTCCTCTGATGAGCTTCTAGTGGAGAGGCTGGTGGCAACAAACATATGGGCTGCTATTTTAAAAGTAAAAGAACAGAAAAGAAAACCTTCCAGCCAACGCAGCCAAGTCGGCTTCCCATTAGAACTGAGCCGGAGCTCAGTACTCACCCCCGCCCTCACCCCAGCCCACTCTGCATTCCCAGCACCACATTCCTGCCAGAGGTGAGAGGGCTCTGCAGGGCATGCTGCCAGTTCTTATGGGGCCACCAGATGTTCAGGATGGGGCGGACGCACTGCTTTCCTAACCCTGCCAGCTGCCTTCCCCTGTTTGCCACCTGTGCTCCTCAATTCCTGCTTCCCCCTCCAAGGCTTGTCCCTGAGAAGGAACTATGAAATATCAAGTCTTTCACTCTTTGATTCTCTTATAAGTCTTTCATCTTCTCAGTGGACTCCCTTCTCTGTGATATTATCTAAGATTAGTAAACCACCTCAGTCCTGATAGTTCCTTTTCCTGTTAGCAATTTTATTTTATTTTGCTTAGTTCTTCATGCATATCTATCTGTATTATGGCATTGACTATGTGCTAGATACTGGGCTTGCCCTCTGCTCCACCCAAGTCAGGGGCACCTATGAGGCAGTTTAGCACAGGCAGTGAGCTGTCTCCTATAAAAGGGCCAGAGTGTAAGTATTTTAGGTTTTGATGATTTCTGTCAAAACTACTCAGCTCTACTCTTGTAGTTCAAAACAAGCCAAGCAGGATAGCTGATTGAATGGTGTGCTGTGTTGCAATAAAGCATATTTACAAGAGCATGCAGGGCATAACTTGTGGGGCACTAGTCTAGCTGACTACAGTATCAACCCCTACCATCCCTACCAACAGCCAGGCTTCCACCTCACTTTTGTCTCTCAGACAGCTTCCCAAGATTTTAGCCAAGGTATCTGATGCCCTGCCCCACCATTCCCTGCCTGGTTGCCATCAGGTCGAAGTGTCTGCCTCAGCCTAGCACTCAGACGTGTGTAGTCTGCCCCATTTCCTCCCCTTTCCCACTCTCCTGGTGAGATTACGGCTGGCAAGTGTCCAGATTGCCTCCTTTCTGACTCCTAGTTTTAGTACTAACTACATCGTGGAGACTTTTCCTACAACTTCAGCCCACACTCTCCCCTGAATATATCAACAGCATTAGGAGGTCCATATTTATTCTCTGAATACGCATATGTGCTCTTTTCAGCAATGACTAAAAGCTCTTTAAAAGAAAAATAACAAATAAAATAAATATATTCTGAAACTCCAAAAGTGCAGAGCACTAAGTAGAGAAAACAAAGAAGACAGAAGCAAGGCAAAGACAACTATACACAGAGCTGGGCAAACTAGACCATGCGCTCTTCACTTCTGCAAACAAATAGGGTCCCTATCATATGTACTCCGTAGAGAATAGTGAGAAACTTAGTTTAGCACCTGATAAACCCTGTCCATAAATGTGTATGGCTGTCATTTCTATGACTACTCACCCAGACTGTATTTTTCTCAAGGACAATCACCTTGCTTTTTCCCTTGATTTATAAACTCCTTGCTCTTAGTGGGTGAGGCACATGGATGCCCAATCAATCATTAAGGAATTTTTGGCCACTGTTTCCAATTGTGCCATGAAAATGTACTATGGCCCAGCTGCTGGGGAATCAAAAGGCAGGCCCATGCTTTCCAGTGCCAGACCCAGGCAAGTGCCCCACGCCCAAGCATTCCCCCTGAGTGACCTACACTACACTGAGAACAGTCAACAATCAAACACCAGAGGCAATGAGGGGCTCCAGTGTGCAGTGAACCTCAGCCCACTCTGCAGGCAGGTGAGGAGTTTCCACAGTTCAGCTCCAGACCCATGGCTGCCCAGAGAGTCTTTACCATCCAAATGGGAAAATCACTGATGCTCCCCTCTGGCCTGTTCCACTCCCAATCTTAGGGCCAGTGTCTAAAGCCACATTAATTCATGTCTTTGCAGTGGCAGAAGCCCAACCTGACCACAAATAACCAGCCAGAAAACTAATTTCAGACTCCAAGCCAAAGGCAAGTGATTTAAATAGCTTCCCTCCTAAGTGGGTATTGGCCCTATCCCCTACTTCCGAAAAACCACAGACAGGCTGAAGCCCAGGCAGAAGCTCACACATCTCTCCATAATTCTTCATGTCATCTGACTCCACAGCCTCATTATCTCGTTTCACAAAGAGACACAATGATACAGAATAATTAATGTTCTCCTGCCCCAGCTATCTGAATGAGAGCCATCACAGTGTTCCAAGTACAGGGAATTGAAGGTTACCTGACTCTGCAGACCAGATCATGCAGAATTCATAGTTTATATAAAATAAAATCTAGACCCACCAGCAGTACCGTTCCAGCTCAGATCTAGGAGAGAAGGATGGGGTGTGGGGAGTTAGACAAAACATTCAGATCTTTGGTCTTTCCCATTGAAGTATGAACACGTCAGTTCTCACTGAAGAATCTCAGTTCATAAAATAGGGCTGCTGGACTGTTATTCTGAGGACTCAAAATGACAAAAGACCTCAACACTATCAGCCAAGAGGCCTGTTTGTGACATATGGGTGAAGGGAGGAAAGAAGTCCTCCAGGGAAAGGAAAGCGCATGAGCAGACCCCTGAGAGGAGGTGGCATCCCATTGATTGGACCTTTATTCACATGCGTACTATGTATTTTATACAACATACGTACACATACACTATACAATAGCATTAAAGAAGCAGGTAATTTCAAGATTATTGACCTAGAAACATCTCTAAGATATGACTAAGTGAAAAAGGCTGCTGAATAATAATGCATCAAAGACACAAACAGTGTACCCAGACAAAACAAACCAATATATTTCCATTCAGTTTAGAAGAGCGCATACAAGTGCATTTTAAATTTTCTAGAAGAAAACACAAATGCACGGTAATAGAAATTACCTCTGATTAGGGGTCCAGGGTGGGTTGGTTGGCTATAAGAACTAGAGTTTATTTGTAATGTTATAATGTTTTCGAAACAAAAATATATCCATGTATCACTCATGCAGCTAAAAATAATCACAATACAGTGATTTGTTACAGAACAGTTACAAGGCAGATCAGTAAATTAACACATCTGTAGAGGAACTCTCTTATAGATAAGCATTTACATTCAAAAAGATAGCCCTGGCATAACCATAAGAGGATTCGTTTCAGAGTCAAGCAGATTTGGTTTCAAATCCAGCCTGTGCAACCTTAGACTAATGACATAAGTCTCCTATTTCATATCTACTCAATGGGAATATAAATATCGCCTTCACAGGATTACCATGGAGCTTAAATAGCCCTAATATCATGCAGTTCACTTCACTGTCAGTTGTTGGGAGACCTCATGGTGGAACAATAATGTGATCATTGGAGGAGAAATTGTCTCATACATCTCTCAGCAAATAGAAGGTAAGTTGTAGTTACATAAGCACCAGTGGGCAGGCTAAGGCCATCTCCTCCCCACTATATAAGCAATCAGCGACCATAAGGCACATGGGAAGATGGAGGGGTTGCTACGCATAACCAAAGATAGCCTCCAGCAGGTAGAAATTAAAGTCTAGGGAAAACAGACTTCACTTTTTTTCAGCAAGTTTTCCTGGGGAAAAAAAAATAATGAGGCACAAACTAGAAGGTTCTAGACAATTTTAGCAAGGCATTTCTATCTGGGGAGTAGATGTTTACCATTTCCCTTTAAAATTACATGCAGCCAGTTGAGTCCCTATGACATGCACGCAATTATGTCTGTCTGTGCACAACTAGAAACCCCCAGGATGAAATGGGTAGCTGCCTAGTGGAGAGATGTGAACTCATGGAGAGCCTTCAGCCCATCCCTCTACCCTGGAAAAGCTAAACTCTGTGCCTCATTCATCTGCAAATCGTTTTCTTCTCTGGCATAAGCATTATACCTTCTATGTGGTAAGCACTCAAGGCATTAATTAATCAGTCAAAACAGTCTGTTTCTTCTCTGAACAACCAGCCCTGTAGAGAAGACAGTGGTTCCTCTTGCTTCCATCTTCCTCCGAGAAGCCTCTCATCTTTCCTGCCTCTGGTTTCCTAGCACTCAGCATCAGCGTCACTGTCAGGGAGCACGGGATCTCCTCCCAGGGGATACACCTCTTTTCTCCTCTGCTGTTGTTTTATGTCATTATTTAACTTTTTGTGCATGAGGCTCCTTTTTCCAGAGAGAATCAGTCCTCTGAGGTCAAGGAGCTACTTGCCTGTCTCTTTTAACCCCTAATGCATGCTGATAATGCCATGCAGTTTAGATATTCAGGCTGAACAAATGTGTCCTAGGGACTGAAACAGTCACATTCAGATTCCCTGCTGCTTGTGAAAGGTTCTCCTGGGAGAGACTAACAGAGAAGCAGATGTTCCTTCAGGCAGAGCTGGTTCTATCAGTTTATCTTACTGGTCATCTGGGGAAGAAAGAAGACTAAAGCTATGCCAGCACCTGACATTGCCCAACCCAAGGAAGAAGAGGAAATTCCCAGATACCCAGGAGTGAATCTCAGGAACCATAGACACTCCATCTCCTCATGGGCCCAGAAATCTGAAATCTCACTTACCTCTTCCTCTAAAAGAATTATATGTTAATGGCTATGCTCCCTATGTATTATTTAAACATTACCCTGTTGAGCACCACTTTCTACACTCCAAATGCGCTTGGCATGAGATCAGAGCTATAGGGTTTGAAAACCAATCTCAGTTTTTTACAGCTTTCCTTAGAAAGGTTAAATAAGAAAAATAAGCAATTAGCCAGAAGTTGGGTTTGTTCTCAAGTCACAGAGTATTTCTTAAACCATCCTGCAGCCCTTAAAGAAATGCTCCTCTGAGACCCGAGGCAGGGCTCATTAAGTCCAGGTGACATGGACTGCCTCATCAGACTGGTGTCCATGGCTTTAGGGAAAATGAATGCCATACTCTAGGGTATTTTTAGAATATATATAAAAGGACTGAAAAGCAATGATAGAAACATAATAGAATATAGACAAGAATAATGTGCAACATGGACATCAATTATAGCCATGCTATACAGAGAAAAATCCACTTAATATTTTAGTATTTTTTCCTCTAATCTGTGTGTATGTGTATGTTTACAAAATTGGGAGTTATTCTCTGTATACAGTTTGCTGTCCTACTTTTCCACTTAACATAATATTTAAATATCTCCCCATGCTGCAACATAGCCTTCCAAAATAATCTTCAAAGCCTTACAGCATCTCAATGTACAAACATATCATAAATTACTCTAACTGCCTTCTTGGTCAGATGGTTGGTTTCTGGCCAAATGTTTATATTAAATAACTTTAGTGTGTATTCTTCTACATAAATCTTTATGTGCATCTTTATTTGTTTCCTTAAAGTACATTCATGTAAGGGCAATTATTAGTTCAAAGGGTAAAGATTATCATTAACATTCTTGTTATAAAATATTCTATTTGACATAAATATGCTGGTCAATCTGCACTTCCACTAACAGTACATGGAAGTACCAGTTTCACTGAATACTGGTCAATACTGAGCATAACTATTTTAAAATCTCCAGACATAGGTGTGTTGGCAACAATGTATTGCAAAAATATAAGCCCTTAATCGTGTCTTCACACTAAACTGCTTTGTCTTTAACAGCGGTTCCCAAACTTTTATGACTCAGGACTCCTTCATACTCTTAAAAATTAATCATACATTACATTCACAAATTTGCAATTTTAGAAATTACATCTGGCAAAATTTTACAATATTTATTAATTTATTTTAAAGTAATAAAGTTTTTATGATAAAGAATCTAGAGTTTCTCAAGCAAAAATAATTTAGTGAGAAAGCACAGCACAGTTTTACATTTTTGCTGAGTCCCTTAATATCTCACTTAATGGAAAACAGTTGGATTACATCTACATCTGTGCTTAATCATTATGATATCACATATGTCATACAACTTCTAGAAACCACTGTACTTTTGAGAATGAGAATTTTTTTAAAGCCCATAACATTTTATTATAATTTAAAAATAGCTTTGACTTCATTAATCCACTGATAGGGTCATGGACATTCCCCAGGGTTCCCAGGATCACACTTTGAGAACTCCTGCTCTATGCCAAACAACTGGGTCCCAAGAGAACTGCAACTTACAAAGAGATCATTTCTAATTTTAATAAAGGCTATGGACTTCTTGCAAATGTTCTCACTTCATTCTTCTTCCACCAGACCCTGTAAAGTTCAAATCCCATCTCCTGCATAAAGCCTTCTCATCTAACCTGCCTTTCAGTGATATTCCCTTTCTCTGATTCTTTACCGCTTTTATATTACTGCAGAACAATTTGGCCTATGCCCTCTGATTTTCACAGCCTCTTGTCCCCACCAAAGCCATAAGCTTCTTGAGGTCAGGGGATCAAGTCATTGGCACACACTTGGGCTCAATAACTGATTTCTCAGGAGAGCTACTCTAAGTCACTGTGGCATTTAAGGAACTAACATTTGCATGATACTTTACACAAAACACTTTCTCTTGAGATATTTAATTCTCACAAGGACCCTTTGACATAGACATTTTATCTTTGTCATAAAAATGAGGAAACAGAGACTCAGAAAGGTTAAGTGACTAAAGCAAATGACAATACTGAAACTTGAACCTTGGCCAACAGATTCCAAATCCCATGCACTCTACTCCAGTGCTTGGCTGCTAACTGGCAGTAGCAGTGACTGAGCCCCAAAAAGTGTCACAGCGTAGAGATTCCACAGACTCCTGCTTTCAGGGGAACTACAAAGACATTCCTAAGACGAAGTACTACACAAGTATTAAAAACAAGAGTGTCTGAAGTCAAAACTAAATTGGAATTCCTATCCTCCCACCTACTAGCAATAAGACACTGGCACATTTCCTTAGCTTTCTAGGCCTCACTTTCCCCATCTCTAATATAGGCATAATTGCCACCGGGCAGAGTTGTTGAGAGAACTCAATGAGAAAATCTACATAAAGCACAGTGCAAGAATCAGCTTCGCTCTTGGATATACTTCCATTCCTTCCTAAAACCGTCTCACCACCATCCCTTATTTCCCCTCTGGAAAACAAGAAGGATTTCATGAAATGAAGATAGGCACTGCCTAGAGCCTAAGCAATCTATTGGACAGGAAAATACTTCATCCCAGACACCTGGGTCTGGAGTCTTTGGAACACAGAGGCTGCAGAAGCCCAGGCCAAAAGCATCACTGGAAAGAAAGGCCAGTGTTTTGTACCAAAGGACACTCATTGCCAATCCATGTGAGAGCCTATACGGGTCTTAGCTCTGGAAGCCAGCCTACTCCTCTCAGCATACACATAGACTCCTCAAGCTCATGTCCCCTAGGAGTCTCTGGAACTCAGTACCTCTCCTGACATAGGTTGCTTCCTCTGGGGAAAAGGCAGTGCTCAGTTGGTCAGGTCAAGATGCTGATGGGAGACAGAGGCCAGGCTGGGAACAGTGCCCCCAGCCCATTAACAAATACTAGGACTGGCAGCAACACAGAGTGTTGACCATCTCCAGCGGCTCAAACTTCAGCATTCAGCAAGTCCCGTAAGTTACGGTCGATTGGGTTTCCAGAATCCTGTGGTTATCGACACTCCTTGTTTCTAACCAAAACCAATGATCCACAGTTTAAGCACTCTCCTCTTTTATAAAATGAGAGGGTTGAAATCAATGATCTCAAAGGTCCTGCCATCTTCAAACTTCTGTGCATCTCGTCAAGCTCCAAATGGCTTCTGGTTGCTTTCAAAATGCAGACCTGTGCTCTAAGGATGCAAATCTGTCATCACCAAGGGCCACTGAGGTCCTGCAAAAAACTGCCTGAGGTCAGGCATGTCCCTAGAATAAGTGTTCAGCTTCCCAAACGTCTACAAGCCTATGGATCATCTAACCTAGACAACTAAGGAATGCTCTCAGACAGTGTCATGTGGTCTTGGGGAGACAAGATCATTTCTCACTAAATAACTAGGAAGCATGGCATGAGTCAGTCTTGGAAGCCAAGGGATAATATGTGTCATTTTAAACGCAACATCTGAACCATCATGAAATGACAGGCAAAATAACAGCATAGCAGTGAAATTTTGATACAGCCCTTTCCTGGAAAGATTAGGGAGGAGGCAGAAGCTCAGAGAGAGGGACAATTAGTAAAGGGATTCAAAAAGCAATTAGATAAAACTCTGTGAGGACAAAGGTCCTACCAAGTCCCCAGTGTCCACTCCCTGGCCCTCAATCACTGTTTTCAATAAATACGTGAATAAAGGACAAATGAGTAGGAAGCAGTTAGAACAAATTCAATAGGATAACAGTGTTGTTAAATGAACACATTTTGGAGTTGGAGTCACAGCAAAGAGTCGAATGTGACTAATACACACACACACACACACACACACACCCCACACACACACACACATATCTATAAATGGGCGTGCTCAGTTGCTTCAGTCAAGTCTGGCTCTTTGCGACCCTATGGACTATAGCCCGCCAGGCTCCTCTGTCCTTGGGATTCTCCAGGCAAGAATACTGGAGTGGGTTGTCATGCCCTCGTCCAGGGGAGCCTCCTAATCCAGTGATTGAACCTGCATCTTCTGTGGCTCCTGCGTTGCACGTTGATTCTTGACTGCTGAGCCACTGGGGAAGCAAACAAATTGAACTAAGTACTGCACGGGGTTATTTGAGAACTCAGCGATAACTCAGTGAGGAAAAGCGCATAAAACATTTATCACAACGTCAGGCTTCTTATATGTGTGTGTGCTCAGTCACTGAGTCATGTTGACTCTTTGAGACCTCAGGAACTGTAGCCCACCAGGCTCCTCTGTCCATGGAATCTTCCAGGCAAGAATACTAGAATGGGATGATATTTCCTACAGGGGATCTTCCCAACCCAGAGACTGAACCCACATCTCTTGTATCTCCTGCATTGGCAGGCAGATCCTTCACCAATGTGCCACCTGGGAAGCCCTAGGCTTATTATTACGTAGGTTTTTAACATTGATTTTGGCATATGATGGTGATGATGAAAATGATGTGGATGATGATATTCATTAGTGCTAGCAGGCTCAGAGAAAAGGAAGGAAGATTTTATTGAAGAGGTGAGCTTTGAAGGAAAAGATGGAGAATCAGAAGTCCAGAGGAAGACACAAAGACTTGGAACTTGAAACACATGAATAATTTCAGAAAATAATTAGGAATCGAGCCTGATCTGAAAGAAATGTTCTTACACAGGCATAAATGAGCATAAGTTTCAATAAGTATAATAAGATTTGGTAGAGGGTCTTGAATATCTGCTAAAGAGCTTGAACTTTATCTTACAAATAACAGGGGCCCCCAACGTTCTGGAATCTGGCAGAGACAAAATAGAAGTCCATTTGGAAAGACTAATTGGTCGCTGATGGATATGATGAGCTGATGAAGCATGTTTTTCTAGAGGTAGAAAGACTTATTAGGAATCCATCTCACTAGCTTGATGACAGTAGGTTGTAAGAAATGAAGAGGGACACAGAAGAAGCATAACGTGTTTACTCACTTGGTGCAGAGATGAAGGAGAAGAAACAGGTGAAGACAACTTCAAGATTCCAAGCTTGAGTGCCTAAGAGAATACTGTTACCACCGACAGAAACAAGAGTGGAGCTGGCATCTCTGGAGCAGCTTATACAGTGTTTTTGAGAAAACAGAAAAACATCCTAGGCTCAGTTGCCTAAAACCAGAGCCTAAGACTGGGTCTAGAAGCTTGAGAATGATTGAGGGAATAGTGAAAGTCGTTCAGTTGTGTCCAGCTCTTTGCAAGCCCATAGACTGTCCATGTAATTCTCCAGGCCAGAATGCTGGAGTGGGTAGCCTTTCCCTTCTCCAGAAGATCTTCCCAACCCAGGGGTCGAACCCAGGTCTCCTGCATTGCAGGCAGAGTCTTCACCAGCTGAGCCACAAGGGAAGCTCAAGAACACTGGAATGGGTAGCCTATCCCTTCTCCAGCGGATCTTCCCGGCCCAGGAATCGAACCAGGGTCTCCCGTAATACAGGTGAATTCTTAACTGCGCTATCAGGGAAGCCCTGATTGAGGGAATGCTTGTAGGCAAAACCTAATGGAAGAGAGGGAGGCAAGACAGGGAAGTGGCAGCAGATCACTGGGGTTGAGGTTCCAGGTGAAGCCTGATCCACAGAGGGGGTTCAGTGGGTAACTCTCTCCACAGACTTGACCCACTCTAAGGCAAGGGGCCAGGATTTTGTGCTCCACATCAGCCAGTTATTGGCCATCCCAGATGTGGGAAGTGGTGACCTCTGGAGGAAGTCATCACATCTTGCAGCTGACGGATGCCTAAAGGGAATGTTAACCTAAATTTAACCTAAGGCTTACTAGCATGTAACTCTCAGCAATTGCCTTCTATCATTGCTGTGATTGGTAGCGTTAAGAAGATGGCAAGATATCCAACAAACTTGATGAATGAAAGAAAACAACACTGGGCAACTACAGTCCTCTGCCTCTGTACAACTTTCATCTGAGAATATCACTTCCTCTTTATTTTCTGACCTGCTTTGTGTAAGCAGCAGATAGCCTAGTAACTGTCATACCCCAGAGTTTCAACATCAGTCTTACAATTCATCAGAGGTGCAAAAGCATGAAAGAAAAGCTAGGTGAGGCTTTCTAAAAGTGGAGGAAAGATAGACTGTTTCTATTTTAAGCACCTGAATATGAATGGGAAAACCTCTGGTCCCTTCTCTTCAAGTTCATATATCCTGGCCTAGAACCATCTCTTCTGGATGGAGCCCATCTACAATGCTGCTGTAACACATCTAGAATTTTATATGGCTGGATTTTCCTTGTATGTGGTAGGAATCTCTCTGAAAGGCTGTGTATACATTTAAAGTTAGTTTTAATGTTCCAGTCAAGCTGAACTCTCTGTTTAAGAGCTGTATACTAAATCCTGTAGTAGAGAATCACCCCCAAATGTATATTTCCTCTGAAACTAAGATCTAACAGAAAACATGCTTGCATTTTATAGGAAGCTGGGCTTCAGTCTTTGACCCAGAAATCAACAGATGTTTATCAAATGCTCATAGTGTGACAGGCACTATGCTAGATACCGTATATCTTAGGAATAGTAAAAAGACATTCTGGCTCGAGAACAAAAGTGAATATAGGAAGAGAAAGGCTGGATGTGCATTCCAGAGAGTGTATACATTGAAGCATTAGCTGCAGTAGCAAACACCACCATGTCAGTGACTTAACACGGTGTGAGTGCACTTCTGATCCACTTCATAGTCTATCACAGACTAGCAGTGAGGTGTGGGCAGGAAGGGGCTCTTGTTCCACACCATGATTCAGAAACCTGGGCTCTTCTCATATCAAAATTCTGCTATCTTCTAGATATACTAGGAATTCTCAGTTGAACTGGTGGAAAGAGAAATGAGTGAGAATTGTTTCTATCATGAACAGAAGTGGCATCCATCACTCCCAGCCTCTCTCTGTGTGGGCCAGGAGTCAGTCATATGCCTATGTTTAAGGAAAGGAATGCTGCTCAGTCACAAGTCACGTCCAACTCTTTGCAACCCCATGAGGCATGACACTCCAGGCTCTGCCCTGTTCTTCACTGTATCTGGGAGTTTGTTCAAACTTATATCCATTGAGTCAATGATGCCATCCAACTATCTCATCCTCTGCATCACTGAGTGACTAAACAACAATAATAACACACACACAGATATATATACACATATACGTATATATGTACACACACAGAGATATATATACATATATATATATATGTATATATGTGTATATAGTGTTAGTCACACAGTCATATCCAACTCTTTGCGACCCCATGGACTGTAGCCCACCAGGCTCCTCTGTCCATGGGATTTCCCAGGCAAAAATACTGGAGTGGATTGTCATTTCCTTCTCCATGGAATCTTCCTGATTGAAGGCTGAACCCAGGTTTCCTGCATTACAGGCATATTCTTTACCATCTGAGCCATCAGCATTTGATTATACACACACACACACATACACACAAGTAAACAATGAAATTATATTTAGCCTTAAATAAGAAAAAATACTGCCATTTGTGACAACATGGATGAAGCTGAAGGGTATTATACTAAGTGAAATAAGCTAGTCAGGGACAAATACTGCATGATATGACTTTCATGTAGAATCTAAAAAAATAAATAAAAGAATCAAACTCATAGAAATAGAGTAGATTAGTGGTTGTCAGGGGCTGTAGGTAAAGGAGATAAAGGCTTGCAAAAGACACAAATTTTCAGTTTTGAGACTGAAAGGTCTTCAAGTCTGAGGATCTAATATTATGGCCACTGGTAATAACGTGTTATACAATTTAAATTTGCTGAAAGAGTAGAATTTAAGTGTTCTGACCCAATAATAGTAATAAATTATTCAACAAACTTGATCCCCCATGCAGTTAGAAACCTGCGCTCTAAAATCTATCTAATTTTTGGGAATAGGTAGTGGTGATTATTGTACAACTTTGTGAATATACGTAATGCTATTGAATTATGCCCTTAAAATGTCTAAAGTAGTAAATTTTATGTATATTTTTACCATAATAAAAAGAAATGTTCATTAGAAAGAAAGGGGAAAAAAAAAACTAGTCTCAATGAGCCCAAGGGGCTTGCTCTGGTTCACGTGTCTGCTAAGCCACGTGGGTGTTTGAAACCATGTCTCCTTGACTTTAGAACACAAGTCATTCTTCTCTGAGCCAAAGAGACTGGCAGACGACTTAAAAAGAGGCCATTAGAACCCAATCCTAAATCTCCTCCTCAGTGGTGCTAAGGAACATATGCGTAACCAGGGAGATTTTGCCCTCTGTTTTCCACCTCCGTGAAAATGAATGAGCTGAACTGAGTGTGAGAAGTCAGGATAGGCTGCAGGTATCTGAATCTGTGTCTCCAAAGGTTAGCTGGGAGGCATGAGTGGGGCTACTCCACTCAACATTTGGTATTCTTCTGTTTTTCAGCCATTTTAAAATGTGAAAGCTGTCCTTAGCACACAGGCTTCACATGAAACAGGAGGGAGGCAGGGTTTGGCTCATGGGCTACAGTCTGCTGACCTCTGCCTTTGGCCCCTGCCTTCTTGCCTCCTCCCCACTATTAGCTCCCTAACGCCTTGCTGACCTAGAAGCACCAACACTCAGCTTACCTCCTAGACCAAACTCTACGCTCATACTTCAAGCCATGCCCTCTCTGAGCTGTGCCTTGCCTGAACCACCCCAGTGCCAGGCCAGCATCCTGGACTTTGTCCTCGGTGGCTAGAATGCTCATCTGGCTCATGCTGGCTTTAGTAGTGGGAAAGCAAACAAAAGGGCTGCTAAATGCTGTGCTTCTTCATGCCTTCAAAAGACCTGCACTTTAAAAGTGGCCAAGCTGCAGCTTACCCAGTGGACCAGCATGCAGAACGCCCAAGCTGAGGTTCTTCCAAAAGTGAACGGGAAGCATCCACCACTTCCCTTTCTTTGCCACAAGCCCAGGGATGAAGCATGTGTCCTGCGAAGAGGGGAAGTGACAACCCCTGCAGGGGAAAAGATGCACCAAACCCATCTGGTCAGTGCAATCTGGCCAGGCCCATGCGGCTAAACTCATGTTGCCTAAAGCAACAGTTTACCTCCAGGTTGGAAAATGGCAGCAATAAAAATATAAATGGAATCCAGCCAGAGAGATGATTCTCAGTAAAAAGAGACTCTGCATAAGGAGAAATGGGGGAAAATATTTATATCCATAGAGAGAGAGACATTATCTTCTTCTCCAACACATTTTTCTGAAGTTACAAATCAATGGTTTCTATTTATTCCCATTGGAGGGAAAAACAAAAACCCTGAGATTTATGAGCAGTGTTGTTTATTTATAATCCAAAAACTCTTCTCATACCATATGGTTGGGAAATTTACAGAGATACAAAGTGAGAGGAAATTGCCTGCTTAATTCAATGGTCTTGGCAAAGCTAGCAGGCAGAGAGAGCATCCCAAACTCTTCCTCCGACACATGTGTAAGCGTGTACAGACGAGGAGGCCTGCAGGCAGAGAGCAGAGGGAGCCCTTCCCTCACCAGAAAACCCACAATGTAGTGTAGTGGGACTGAGAGCAGCTGATGAGCTCAGCTGAGAAGGACGGACTCATTTCTCTATCCCAGCACAGGCCAGAGAAAGGGAGACCGAGAAACAGACTGGAAAGGAGGGTGAGGGCTAAGAGATGTAGGAGCAAGCAATCTTCTGGACAAGCACAGCACACAAAGGTTCTCGGGAAGGCAAAGTACACACAGCTCTCTATTACACGTCTGTTCAATCATTTCCCTTCTCCATGTTGGTGGGAAATAAGCAGCAATTTCTGATTCCATCTCTGCTGCTCAGCGTGCTCTACAGAAAGGCAATCACTCCCTGCCTTTAAGAACAAACACAAGTTTGCACTGGACGCCTTCACCGCCTCCATGCTCTACCTTCCCCTTTCAGAATGATGACGAACAGAAAGAAAGGAAAACACTGAGGCTAAAGACGATTAATATAAATGAAAATAGCGGCCAGATATGGAAAGGGATGGAAAAGGATACCAACGGCACAGTGGGGCAAAGGAAAGCTCACCTCTTTGAGAAAGTCCTCCCTGACGAGTCTGTCCATGGGGCTCCATCCACTGAGTGTCCACAGCCCAGAGGCCCTACTCACACTACACTAGGGTTCCACACCCGCTGCCTGCAATGCCAGCTACCTTTTAATATGCGCACAACCGCTCTCCTGGTTCACCTGCCACTTCTGTTTGGATGACTCCCAAATCTTTTCCTGTTCCAGCCTCTCCCGTGAGTTCCAGTCTCACATTTCCAAATGCTGCGCAATGAGCCATTGGCTCTTCAGTTCCAGGACGCTAAAACTGAGCTCAGCGCTCCACCTCAACGCCGTTCCCACTGCCCACTTCCTCCCTCTTCCTTCCCTTTTCCTCTTCCATTCCCTACTTCTGTACTGGGCCAAACCCTCCCAGGTCTGAAAGCTTGTAGTCATCAGGACAATTTCTCCTCCTCACTCTCCTCTGATCGCTGTCAAGTCCTGTTAACTGTGCTTCAGGAATCTCTCTTGTGTTGGTCCTTCTCTCTCTCTTTCTGAACAACCGAGGTTAACAGAATGGGCCACCTGGGCAGCTGTAATGCTCCACCAGATCACTGTCCCTGCTCTAGACATCTTTCTCCTCAGCCCAGGGTTCACAGTGGCGTCCAGGCTCCCTTCCTACAGCATAGCTATAGGCAGTCAATTTCCAGCTCAAGGACCTCATGGTTTCTAGTTACTAAAAGCTCTAATTCTGGTTCCATATTCTGCCTCACCCTTCATCACCACTGTTCACCCCAACTCTAGGGGCTCCACACAGCTGAATCTCAGCAATTGCCTGATGGCATCTGATGAATGGACAATATGCAGAAGAGCAATGCTTTCTTTCTTCTCCACGACCATTTGGGAGAAATGCTGCCTCTGAGAGGACCTGTTGGGCTTCTAAAGCTGAACTGATTTGACAGTTACGAGTGTGTAAAACAATGATAAGAAAGCAAAGGGTGGATGAAAAAAGGAGACTACACCAGAGTTCACGACAAATAACAGGGAGGCAGCCTAGGTAAGCAGATTAAATAATTAAGAGCAAGACCCCAAAAAGATCTGTGAATAAAACAGAAGGTCCTGGGTGAGTGAGGAGAAGTGATTTATTGATGAGGAGTAGATGTAGCTAAACAATGTGATGAATTTGTCGGGGAGGAGTGTTGCAAGAAGGGAGGAGGGAACAGGTGCAAGAGGAAAGTCATAAATTTGTCATGGGAGAAAACCCAAAGTCCTTATCGGAACGGGTGAAGGGGTGTCTCCGAAGAGCAGAAGGCTGACCAGACTACTAAGTTGACAGGGCCTGCCTGAGAAGGAAATAACTGGAGGGAGCACAGAGCCATTCATCCTGCCGTGGACACTGCTGGCTCCTCTCGGCATGAAGAGCAGGCACAGCAAGGAGTCTCGGGCACCTGGAAGGAAAGGAGCCCTAATTCAGAGAAACGGACTCCACAGAAGCGCCTATTAAAGGCCTCATACTGGGAGACTGGGCAGCCAAAATGGGGCAAGACACAAAAGGGGACAAGAGGGACACAAGGCGTGTCACAGGTCAGAGGCACTGGAAACAACTGGTAGGTAGCACTGTTAAAATCTGATAACCACCCCCCCCCCAAATCTGATAACCAGGAAATCACACTAGGAGTGACATCAAGCTCCAGTGAACTCTGCCCTACCTTGTTCTGATTGCCAGAGCTGACGGTGCAGACAGTGTGGGGATTGGATGGCATCGCCATCAATTGCTCTATACCCAGAATGAGGTTACGCTTTGTACTCAGTGGTGCCCAGAAGACTGACTCACTGCTTTTGGAGAGTCTACTCCACAAGTTCCTACTGAGTATCTCCATCAGCCGTAAGGACGTTATTTATAAACACAAATCCCAACAAGTGGAAACCACATATTTTCCCATTGTCTCATCATCTGAATCAACCATTCCAGGAGGGATAAAGCAAATAAGATCCTAGCTCTCATCAATCTCACTATCTAAAATCAAAACAAGCCAGTGCAATAATAAACAAATTCAAAAGCTAAGATTATGAAGGATGCTGCAGAAATCAAGCGGGACTAGGGAGAGAGACCAGTAGAGGGCAATATCTTCTAAGAGGAAATGTCATTTAGGCTGGATCTGAAGCATACAAGCATGCAAAGTGTGGAATAAAAAGCATCACAGTGAGAATGGCATGTGTAAAGGTCCTGTGGTAGGAAAGAGGCTGACCAGTTTAAGGAATTAAAGAGAGGTAGTAAGGCTAGAGCATAGTGAACAAGGGAGAGAGAAGCACCTTTGTTGTCCAGTCTATGTCCCACACTGGGATGACACAAAATTGTAGAAAATAACATGTATTGATTGCCTTCTATGTCTTCTATGTGGGGTGAAGTATTTTTCAACTATGGTTTCTGTTTTTGCCTGCACAAGCTTATAGAAAGGACACAGTCAATCACAATGGAGATGTTTTCATTGGTCTTGGTTTGGCAAGAACTTGTAGATAAGACATAATCTCATTTTGCACCTTTAGGCAAAATATCACGATGCCTCTCCTTAAACACAGTTTTACTGCATTTTTATATACTTAAAATGTAAGTTTCTTAGCAACAGTGATGGACAGAACCCTGAAAGGATATCTTAAACATCAAACTGAAATTTTTTGAAGGGACACATCAACAACACATACATATTTTTACAACATCAAACAAAGCTGTAAAACTTAAAACAAGAATCTTCACAAAATATTCATGCTGACATACTGTCTGCACATTCTTCCTGAGAATCACAACCTTGTCTACAGAAATGTGTGTTTGACAAACAAAAATCAAAGAAGTAGAAATTCCATGAGATTCTGTCTAGGATTTCAAGCTTAGACGATTAAAGATCCAATGGCCAAATAATTACATTTGGAGGTAACAGTTGCAGAGTGTAAAATGACTAAAAGAGGAGAAACATGGAAGAAAGAAATCTGGGATCCAAGGTCAGCTTTGCCTTTAGACTAGTTGAATAAACCTTAAGTACCATTCACCTCTCTGGACGTTGATTTATCAGTATAAACTAAAGAATGCTGCTGCTGCTGCTAAGTCACTTCAGTCGTGTTCGACTCTGTGCGACCCCATAGATGGGAGCACCAGGCTCCTCCATCCCTGGGGTTCTCCAGGCAAGAACACTGGAGGAGGTTACCATTGCCTTCTCCAAACTAAGGAATAGGGACTACTGATTCTGAACATGACGGAGTAACCAGAACAGAATCTATCTTTTCACATGAAATGACTGTAAAGTAAAATAAATAAACAAAACAATTACTTCCAAGTCACTGGACAACAGGCAACAAAAACCAGGGATCCCCAAGAGATTGGAAACAAATGAGGTTAGTCTTACAATTGCCCTGGATCACTGCATGGAAAAAGTTTCCAGGCTATATGGTTATATGCAAAGTAAAGTATTCATATGGAGCCCAGTGATCTCCCTGAGTTGAGTTGATGAAATGGGGGATCTGGCCAGGCAAATGTACCTAGAATTTGCAAGAAATAGTACTAGAGAAGAGACAGCTGCAGAAGCAGAGAGAACTCTAGAGTAATGCAGAGCAACCCCCCCCTCAAGTTGTCAGCTGAGTGTTAATCGGTTCACGAAAATGAAGAAACCAAAGGATGAAGAAAGAATCACCTGAAAGGACCAGAAGGAGCAAACTCAGAAGCTCGTTGTGTTCAGCCGCTTTAGTCATGTCCAACTCTGCAACCCTACGCCCTGTGGCCCACCAGCCTCCTCTCTCCATGGGATTCTTCAGGCAAGAGTACTGGAATGGGTTGCCATGCCCTCCTCCAGGGGGTCTTCCCAACTTAGGGACTGAGCCTGTGTCTCTTACTTCTCCTGCACTGGCAGACAGGTTCTTTACCACTAGCGCTACCCTAGAAGTTAACACAGCATCAATAGCCATCACTGTGCCCACCAGCCAGAGTGGCAACCCTCAAAAATCATGGGATGAATACCTCAGAGAAGTTCTGCCTTAGTAGTGGGGCAAAATCAATCCTCAACAAAATGAAGTTCTGATCCCAGCTTATAAAGCTTAAAATTAACACCTGAAAGAATTCAAACACCCCCAAGTAACAAGTGTGTCCCAGAACGAGGCTCAACAATATTCACTGGAATTCAAAAATATCTAGCAACCAGTGAGACAAAAATATTAGTATCTGGCATTAAATAAAAATTATCTGGCATTGTAAGAAACAGAAAAAATGCATGCCCATAATGAACAGAAAAATTAACAAATCTAAACTACTAACTCTTAACTAGGGGTGATTTCCTACACTCTCCAATTTGGCAATCAAGGAACATTAGTCAATGATGAGAAACATCTAACTGTCAAGACTGAAGATGCTACTAGCATCTAGTGAATGGAAAACAGAGATTCCACTAAATACCCTACGATACACAGGAAATACCCCCACAACAACAGTAACAAAAAATTAGCCAATCTAAGATGTCACTGCTACTAGTGTTGGAAATATTATTCAAAACCATCTCAGGAATGAAACAAGTTATAGAATGAATAAATAAGGACATTAGAACAGTTATTAAAACTATTTTCCATATGTTCAAGAAGCTAGAACAAAAAGCATATATGTTAATTATATACCTGCAAAAAACAAAAGTAGATACAAACCAAACTTTCAGAGAGAAAAACTGTAATGTTTGACCGTAAAGTATGCTAAATGGAACTAATGTCAAATTAGACAATGCAGAGGAAAAGGCAAGTGAAAGTAAAACCATAATAACAGAAACTGCATGAAGGAAACACAAGAGAAAAATGGGAGGGAAAGGCATCATCAGTGTGCTGGAGGACATCAGGTAACTAAGAGTTCCTGAAGAGGCAGGGAACAGAACACATTTGAAGAAGTAATAGCTGAATATTTTCAAAAATTCACGAAAACTATAAAGCAGCATCCAAGAGACACAAAAAATCCCAAGTTATGAATGAAACAATATCAAAGTTCATCATAATCAGATTGCTTAACACCAATACTAAAGACATAGGCAAGAGAGAAAAAGGGTATGTCACAGTGAGAGGAACAAAGATACAGATGTTAGCAGATCTTCTGTTAGAAACAATGTAAATGACAAGGAAGTGAAGTAATATTTTTAAACACTGAGAACAACAACAACAAATACTATGCCACATGGAAATCTTGATCTAAGTGAATGAAGAGCATGGAAATGATAAATGCATGGATAAATATAAGCTTTTCTTATTATTTAAATACCTTTGATAGATAAATGATGCTTAAAGCAAAAATAATAACAGTGTATTATGATGGTTATAATAGAAGAAATAAAATTCATAGCTAAAATGACTGAAGAAAATTATTTCATGCAAAGATGGGCACAATAAAGGACAGAAATGGTATGGACCTAACAGAAGCGGAAGAAAGAAGATCACTCACCTAGAGCCAGACATCCTGGAATTCAAAGTTAGGTGGGCCTTAGGAGGAATCACTACAAACAAAGCTAGTGGAGGTAATGGAATTCCAGTTGAGCTATTTCAAATCCTAAAAGACGATGCTGTGAAAGTGCTGCACTCAATATGCCAGCAAATTTGGGAAACTCAGCAGTGGCCACAGGACTGGAAAAGGTCAGTTTTCATTCCAATCCCAAAGAAAGGCAATGCCAAAGAATGCTCAAACTACTGCACAACTGCACTCATCTCACATGCTAGTAAAGTAATGCTCAAAATTCTCCAAGCCAGGCTTCAACAGTATATGAACCATGAACTTCCAGATGTTCAAGTTGGATTTAGAAAAGGCAGAGGAACCAGAAATCAAATTGCCGACATCCACTGGATCATGGAAAAAGCAAGAGAGTTCCAGAAAAACATCTATTTCTGCTTTATTGACTATGCCAAAGCCTTTGACTGTGTGGACCACAATAAACTGTGAAAAATTCTGAAAGAGATGGGAATACCAGACCACCTGACCTGCCTCTTGAGTAATCTTTATGCAGGTCAAGGAAGCAACAGTTAGAACTGGACATGGAACAATAGACTGGTTCCAAATAGGAAAAGGAGTACGTCAAGGCTGTATACTGTCATCCTGCTTATTTAACTTATATGCAGAGTACATCATGAGAAACACTGGGCTGGAGGAAGCACAAGCTGGAATCCAGATTGCCAAGAATATATCAATAACCTCAGATATGCAGATGACACCACCCTTATGGCAGAAAGTGAAGAAGAACTAAAGAGTCTCTTGATGAAAGTGAAAGTGGAGAGTGAAAAAGTTGGCTTAAAGCTCAACATTCAGAAAACTAAGATCATGGCATCCAGTCCCATCACTTCTTGGCAAATAGATGGGGAAACAGTGGATACAGTGGCTGACTTTATTTTTCTGGGCTCCCAAATCACTGCAGATGGTGATTGCAGCCATGAAATTAAAACACTCTTGCTCCTTGGAAGAAAAGTTATGACCAACCTTTAAGCATATTAAAAGGCAGAGATATTACCAACAAAGGCCCACCTAATCAAGGGTATGGTTTTTCCAGTAGTCCTATATGATGTGAGAGTTGCACTATAAAGAAAGCTGAGTGCAGAAGAATGGATGCTTATGAACTGTAGTGTTGGAGAAGACTCTTGAGAGTCCCTTGCACTGCAAGGAGATCCAACCAGTCCATCCTAAAGGAAATCAGTCCTGAATATTCATTGGAAGGACTGATGTTGAAGCTGAAACTCCAATACTGTGGCCACCTGATGCAAAGAGCTGACTCATTTGAAAAGACCCTGTTGCTGGGAAAGATTGAAGGCAGGAGGAGAAAGGGATGACAGGATGAGATGGTTGGATGGCATCACTGACTTAATGAGTTTGAGCAAGATCCAGGAGGTAGTGATGGACAGGGAGGCCTGGCATGCTGCAGTCCATGGAGTTGCAAAGAGTTGGACATGACTTAGCGACTGAACTGACTGACTGACAATACTTTAAGGACACAAATAGGTTAAAAGCTAATGATAGGGGAAATGATGCAAAAAAAACACACCAATCAAAAGAAAGCCAGGGTGAATATACTATTATCATGAAATGTAGGTTTTGGAGTAAAGAATATTACCATGGATTAAGAGGACCATTGTATCATAATACAGTAGTCAATCTCTCTAGAAGGCATAACAATCCTATGTTTATGCACCTTCTAATAGAATTTCAAAATAGATGAAGTATAACAAGGCATAAGCAGGGCTAATATTCAAACATAATAATGTTAAAATAATGGAATTTGGTAAATTAATGATTTTCCCAAGCCCCCTAAATCTCCCCAACCATCCCTGCTGCTCCCCTAAGATCTTCATACAATTCTGTACAAGAAGAACATCTGTACCACACGGCGCCTCATTACCCTGTTCCAACCCTATTGCCTCTATCTACTCTGATTGATTTAGTATTTTAAATATAATTTCTGAGCTTAGATAAAGGTAGTATCCAAATTTCCTGCCACTTATAAGGTTTTACCACTCCATGTATTCAGATTGACTCAATACAGAGAAAAGAGCAGGTGCTGAAGGGGTGATTAGAGCAAAGAAACAAGAATGGGCATCTTTATTTTGCATTGGTGGTATATGCAGAATACAAGTTTAGAGAAACGTGAAACAAGGGCCTCCTCCATTTCACATTTCTCACTAAACACTACAAAGTCTGATGCTCTGTAGGGAAATACAATTCAGCTCAATGCTTGGTACCAACCAGCACATAAGTCTCTTTGCTCAACCACCCAGACTGTCATTTTGCTCTGGGATTTATAGATTTGATTTCAACATTTAATTCTCAGTCTTATTCTCAGTACCAAGGGAATGAAAGAGTAAAATCGTTTAAAAGAGGTTAAGTGTTACAATTGTATGACTCTAAAAAGTGAAAGTGAGGGAAACGGTTTTACGGTGCTCTCTAAAAGAAATCTATGATGTCTCAGTGCTGTAAGCAAGAAGAAAAGAGGGCTGAGGAAAAGCATAGCTTCCCAACCACCTCAGAAAAAGGTGACCATAAACCCACAACTCTTTTTTTGTTTAAAATTATTTAATTGAAGGGCTAATTGCTTTACAGATTGTTGTTGTTTTCTGTCAAACCTCAACATGAATCAGCCATAGGTAGACATATATCCCCTCCTCTTTTGGACCTCCCTCCCATCTCCCTCCCCGTCCCACCCCTCTAGGTTGATACAGAGCCCCTGTTTGAGTTTCCTGAGCCATACAGCAAATTCCCGTTGGCTATCTATTTTACATATGGTAATGTAAGTTTCCATGTTACTCTCTCCATACATAAGTCTATTCTCCATGTCTGTTTCTCCACTGCTGTCCTGTAAATAAAATCTTCAGTACCATTTTTCTAGATTCCATATATATGCTTCAGAATATGATATTTATCTTTCTCTTTCTGACTTACTTCACTCTGAATAATAGATTCCAGGTTCATTCCCCTCTTTAGATCTGACTCAAATATGTTCCTTTTCATGGTGGAAGGTACATAAACACAATATTCCATTGTGTTTATGTACCACAACTTCTTTAGCTATTTATCTGCTGATGGACATCTAGATTGCTTCCATGTTCTAGTTACTGCAAATAGTGCTACAGTGAACAATAGGATGCATGTGTCTTTTTCAATTTTGGTATAAACTCCCAGCTCTTAATAGCACTCATATAGGTCTCAGGCTGTCTCCATGGGATCACTCCTCTCCATGTTGCTGGCAGTACAGGAGATAGGAGAGACAGCCTGGCTTTTACTAAATGTGCAGGCATCTGTACTTGTACGCCCCATGCAGATCTGGCCACTGTACATCATGACAGATGCAGCAGAGCTTAAAACACACACAGAAACACAAGTAAAACAATAAGGTAACCGATTCAGAAGATATAAGCACAACTCTCAAAAGCAGTACCATTTGAAAATAATTCAGTTCACATGAAATCTAAGTAATTTTCTGAATGAAAGCTGCATGTCATCAACACTACCATTACCACCTGGAGATCTTGGGGCAGAGAGGATGCAGAGGTAAGCACCCATCACCTAACCCACAGTGGCAAGTCTAGCCCTTCCTATCACTGGACTCTTGTATAGGGGCTGCATTCCATATCACAAGCCTACAGGAGCAAGTTAAGCTCCTTGGTGGAGCTTTTAAAGCCCTCTAGCTCCTACATCTTCCCACCTCCATGTCTGTAACCATGTCTCTGATTATTCCTCTGCAGTCCCTCTCTACACCAGCAGGAATGAGTGAGTCCAAGTAACCACAAAGCCATACTCATTTCTGATCCAAGCTTTTTCTCATGCCAAATCTTTATCTAGAATACCCTCCATGACTTCCATGCCCAGCTCTTTCCCTAGCCATCTTTTCTGTCTTAGCTCAAGCTGCTCCCACCCAAGTTCCCTTTCCCAAGCACTTCAGTCTGTAATGCGTGCTTCTTACTCTGTAGTCTGTTAGCATTTACAAACAGTAAAGTGTCTATGCCATTTGTTCATAGATGTTTTCCATTTGCATATAATTACTGCTTATGTGAATTTTTTAGCTTGCCCCAATTAAATCATAAATTCTTATAAAATAGACACTCTAAAATAAATAATTTTTCCTACTATGTTTAGGGAGATATTCATTAAATTACTTGCAAAATGAAGAAATTTGAATATCTAGGATTACCCAGATGTTCCCACCTAAATATTACTTTTGGAAAATCTGCTGTCAACCTGCACTGCATCTCCTAAGCTCACAGACAGGAAAGTTTAAAAAAAAATCATATATTACAAATTCTAATCAGATTACTCAAAAATTTGGGCAAAGAAGATGGTGGGTAAACTGTGGAAAAAAAAAAAAAAACTCTAAGCAAGACTGAAAGCTATCACCATAGATAAAAGTGTAAACATTTTAATTCAGGAAATCTAGGGAGAAATATTTTCTCCACTATATTACAAATTTTATATATTATTTTAAACAAATAGTGCAACAGTAAACAGGCTCTATCTGACATGTCATTTCTAGCTGATACCTAACTACTGTCCTGAGTTCTAATGCAAAAAATATTACAATTCTTAATCTATATCTAGAGAAAAAATGTACATATATACACCACCATCAGAATGAATTCAGCTTTTGGGGCTTCCCAGGTGGCACCAGTCGTAAAAAAAAAATCTGCCTGCAGTGCAGGAGACACAAGAGATCCAGGCTCCATCTCTGGGTTGGGAAGGTCCCCTGAAGAAGAAAATGGCAACCCACTCCAGTATTCTTGCCCAGAAAATTCCACGGATAGAGGAGCTATGGGGTTGCAAAGTCAGACACGACTGAGAACACACCACCACCATATACACATACATTATTGTATAAAATATATACTATACATATACATAAATATATGCAATTCTTTACTTATATGGTGCCAGGACACATTCTGTGTAGGTGCCTATTCTGAACAAATGGAAATTTATGTAAAACTAAGTCCATAAAGTAAATGCAATGAACTCACCATTTATCATTGTGACAAAGATATTTAAATTCAATTTCCAAGAATATTGAAAAGAAAGAAGTCATATTTGACAAGAATTTTGGGACTGCTGATGAGAACGAGGGATCCAAATAGACTTTGCTGCCTCCACACAGGGATGACCAATCATTATGTATCATAATCCCCAAAATAAAAGCCTCCACCCCCAATCCATTATATAAAACTCTGGATCAAGTAATCCTTACTAGAGGAAAAAAAAAATAACGATGTATTTAAAGACTATGGAACAGGGCGCCAAGAGACATAAACGTCCTTACACAACTACTATCTAGCTAGGAATCTATGAGATCATCGCCTGGTATTTCTGAACTCTCAGTTTCCCAGTCTGTTAAACAGGAGGAAGAGCTGTGATGTCTTTTCTGACTCTGAGGTTCTTGCTTTACTGTGAACATTACCAAATCACCTGTCACAGTGACTAGTTATAGCTATTTGTTCTCTTTTCTAACTATTCTGCTGACATTGCCGTCTTAGCTGTTTCACTTCATATCATGCAAACTAAGAAAAATTCTTGGAAATAAGGAGAAAAAAAGTAGAAATCCTAAAGTTGAAATATTTTTGCATTAAGTGGCATTCAAAACCTTCCCAGGATATCAGGATAGCCATCCTATGTATGTTCTGTCAAATTTGATGGAGTATCTGCTTTATAGCAAACACTTCATGGAAGTAGGGCTGGTATGGGAGTGGAAGAGAAGTAGAAACAAACCAAAAAGTAATTTCTTGGTTATGCATTTTATTTTTGAGGGAGAACTTTTTTTCTTAAGCCTTAATAACCTGCAAGCATTTTAAAAGATGACCATTAACCTTTTTTCTAAGTCCAACAAAATTAAAAAAAATAAAATCCTGCTGAGTATTAAAGACCATATTACTACAAGGACTACCTATACAGCAGAGTCTCTGGAATACAAAGAAATGTTTTGAACATCTTTAAAGTGCTTCTTTGGAGAAGGCAATGGCATCCCACTCCAGTACTCTTGCCTGGAAAATCCCTTGGACGGAGGAGCCTGGAAGGCTGCAGTCTATGGGGTCGCTGAGGGTCAGACACGACTGAGCGACTTCACTTTCCCTTTTCACTTTCATGCATTGGAGAAGGAAATGGCAACCCACTCCAGTGTTCCTGCCTGGAGAATCCCAGGGGTGGGGGAGCCTGGTGGGCTGCCATCACTGGGGTCGCACAGAGTCGGACACGACTGAGGTGACTTAGCAGTAGCAGTAGCAAAGTGCTTCTTGGGCACTTGAGACATAAGTGTGTGCCCTCAGAAATCTAGGTCTCCTTGGCAGCATAACTGAAATCTGTTGTCCTTGAGATCTTCATTTACATGACCCTAATAAAGGCAACGGTTTTGGTTCCAAAATGTCCAATAATAGACATTGTTGCCATAGGAGACAGCAGTGCACTGGCTGTGCCTATGAGCGCCCATAATGGAACATGGAGATGATGCTTCCTGCGTGGGCAAGCAGCGGTTCAGGTCCCTTTCACGGTCCGGGTTTTACAGCAGAGATTAGCCTGTGCAACGTATTCCCAGATCCACTGGGGGATTCTCAGAAGCTCTGTTAAAATACTGACTTGGAAATTTACTACTAGTCCATCCACAATTTCCTGATTTCCTACCAACTTTGATGAAACAGAAGAAATAGAATTAGAAAATCTACAAACAAGAAATACAAGAGATGCACTGGGCAAGTACTCTAGTGCAGGACTACTATAATTAGTAGCAAGGATCTGTGGAGGAATGTGGAAGAAAGAAAACCTAGAAATATATATGGAACCATTTCTGGAGAGCTTTACTGATGGGCACATTCTTTTCTTTCAATTGATACTTATAGGAGTTCAATACTTCTTTTTGGAAATGTCTTTTTCTTTATACCTAAATGTCCCATTAAGTGTGATGGATTTCGTTCCCTATTTCTCAAAAGGTCACCTCTTGTCTATATCCAATGGACCCTACTCCCTCTTTTCTAAGACCAACCTATTATACACATCTCATACAGTATCACCTGATTATTTCTTCTAACTTCTATTTCTAATCTTCCTCAGTTCAGTTCAGTCGCTCAGTCGTGTCCAACTCTTTGCAACCCCGTGAATCGCAGCACACCAGGCCTCCCTGTCCATTACCAACTCCCAGAGTTCACTCAGATTCACATCCATTGAGTCACTGATGCCATCCAGCCATCTCATTCTTGGTCGTGCCCTTCTCCTCCTGCCCCCAATCCCTCCCAGCATCAGAGTCTTTTCCAATGAGTCAACTCTTCGCATGAAGTGGCCAAAAGGACTGGAGTTTCAGCTTTATCATCATTCCTTCCAAAGAAATCCCACGGCTGATCTTCAGAATGGACTGGTTTGATCTCCTTGCAGTCCAAGGGACTCTCAATAGTCCTCTCAACACCACAGTTCAAAAGCATTAATTCTTCGGCGCTCTGTCTTCTTCACAGTCCAACTGTCACATCCATACATGACCACAGGAAAAACTATAGCCTTGCCTAGACAGACCTTAGTCGGCAAAGTAATATCTCTGCTTTTGAAGATGCTATCTAGGTTGGTCATAACTTTTCTTCCAAGAAGCAAGCATCTTTTAATTTCATGGCTGCAATCACCATCTGCAGTGATTTTGGATTCCCAAAAATAAAGTCTGACACTGTTTCCACTGTTTCCCCATCTATTTCCCATGAAGTGATGGGACAAGATGCCATGATCTTCGTTTTCTGAATGTTGAGCTTTAAGCCAACTTTTTCACTCTCCTCTTTCACTTTCATCAGGAGGCTTTTTAGTTCCTCTTCATTTTCTGCCATAAGGGTGGTGTCATCTGCGTATCTGAGGTGATTGACATTTCTCCCAGCAATCTTGATTCCAGATTGTGTTTATTCCAGCCCAGTGTTTCTCATGATGTACTCTGCATATAAGTTAAATAAGCAGGGTGACAATATTCGGCCTCGACATACTCTTTTTCCTATTTGGAACCAGTCTGTTGTTCCATATCCAGTTCTAACTGATGCTTCCTGACCTGCATACAGATTTCTCAAGAGGCAGGTCAGGTGGTCAGGTATTCCCATCTCTTTCAGAATTTTCCACAGTTCATTGTGATCCACACCGTCAAAGGCTTTGGCATAGTCAATAAAGCAGAAATAGATGTTTTTCTGGAACTCTCTTGCTTTTTCCATGATCCAGTGGATGTTGGCAATTTGATCTTCCTACATCCCCTCAAAAATTTCAACAGCGCCCCCCCAAATCTGAATACTGCTTCCTTAATCTGTTATCCAAAGTTCACCATTCTAGCTTCTCTCTGAACTTCACAATATTTAAAGGTCTCTGATAGAACATACTGATTTTTACATTGCAGATCCTAGATGTTAGATTGCTTTATGTCACTTCTTACATCTTATTTATCTTTTTATCTGCCCCAGGAAGCAGGTGGTAGCCCTCCATGTCTGAGGACTGAATTAAATAATTAAGTCATCAAAGCATACTGTGTTAAATATCTCCTCTCTTTCTGAAGATCTGTATCACTCGTAGAATTGCAAACTGGAAGTTTATGGGCTAAGTCTTCCTGATCCTGTTTGATCTAGCCTGCCAAGAAGTATTTAAAAATCAGAACCTGAATGACTTCAGGGGGAATGTAAATGCTCCTGCTGACCACAGGCTCCACTCTCCTCTATTATCTGTTTTGATTTATCCATTTGTTCTCCTCCAAATATTTGATTCTACAATATTTGACTTTATATACTCTTGAATTATGACAACAACCGACTTTTATTGGATATTCACTTGTGCCAGAACTTGTTCCAGGGATTTTCATGTACTACTGAATTTAAACAATCTGAAAGTCAACAGTAGTGGCCTGGTGTTAGGCATTTAATAGTTCACTGGTGCTAGCATTATCCCCAACTGGACAGCTGGATCAACAAAAGTAGAGGCTGGTCCCTGCTGTGATTCACATACAGAAGGAACTTAAGGTACAATTACTGGCTGCTCACAGGAAAGAAGCGACGCCTTCTCTAAGAAGTTCAGCGAAGCTCGGGACAGTGGAGCACTGGTCTCAGGGACTACAGTAACAAACCCAACTCCCAGTTTTCTCAGAGGAATAGAAGTTGAATTGCCCCAGTTTGGCTAATACTTGAGAAGCTCCAGGTAAAAAGACGTTTACCTCCTTTTAGAGTCTTCTAATGCTTAGTAGGATCACCAATAAGAAATAAGACATTTCTGGGAGTTTCAGATCAACATGTACACACAACTATACTTAAAATGGATAACTAACAAGGACCTGCTGTTTAGCACATGGAACTCTGCTCAGTGTTACACGGCAGCCCAGATGCCAGGCGAGTTTGGGGGAGAATGGATCCATGCATATGTATGGCTGAATCCCTTGGCTGTTAACCTGAAACTATCACAACACTGTTAGTTAATCAGCTATACCCCAATACAAAATGAAAAGTTTAAAAAGAGAAATAAGATCTCCCTCATAGATTCCTGCCCCAGTTGGCTGCTCTGTGCAACATCTCAGCAAGACTTGACCCAAAGAGCCATTTTTCTCAGTTCAGATTCTCCACCAAGCTTTTTATGATACTAATAAATGAGGTAGAGTCTAAGGTTTTGCCTTTAAAAATACATATTTCAGAGTTTTCTTATCTTCCCTTCATTGCCGATGAATCCTTAACAGCCTGCTCATAGCCTTTGCGCAAAGGCACTTAATCTTCTCATCTAATGACACTGTCTACAGAGAGAAGCCGCTGTGTCTCCATTCACCAATAGCCAGATCAATCATGTGTCTCTAAGAAAATGAAGTCATACCAAGCTGGTTTTTAACATCACTGAGGGGTGTCATTAAGACCTCGGAGATCGTGTCTGTCGACAGGCTCCAATAGTTTATGATTAATTAGGTAACTCTTTCCCATAGACTCCCGCCCTGCCTCTGCTGTCAAACCCACTCACCCCAAAGTGTAGACTCTTGGGCTCCCCAGGCCCTATGGCAAGCAACCTGAATGAGGTCCAGGAAACTTGCCCACACTCACTGTTCTGATCTGGAGTAGATAAAGGAAGCTTCTCCTTTTCTTCTGAGAATGAACCAAGCAGATGGCACAGCCACCTGTAAACTTAAAATGTGTGCCCTTCCTCCCTGTGATTCTGTGATGCTGCTCTCCTGAGGACCCAATGCTTTCTTCTTAACTTCACTGTAAATCAGCAGCATTCTCTTTGAAGTAGAAGAGATGGGTCAACAGGGTAAATGATGTGTGACAATGAAATGGTGAATTAGCATTCTTTTCTCTAGTCCAACTGTTCACTGCTCTTTGTGATGTTGGAAAAGATTCTCTCATTCAAGGCTGTGGCTGGAAGGGGGCAGTGGATGGGGCTATTGGGATAGGTTATTATAGGCAACTATAGTTTGGGACTAGGCAGCATCAAACTGGAAGGCTGTCCAAGGAAATTTACAAATCACAATGTATATTATGGACAAGGGAGATGCTCTTGATCTCAAGCATGATCTTGATCTGGATGCTCCTTCTCTAAATAGGAGAGTTGAGTCAGATCCATGAACACATTTCCCAATGGGCTTTTTCTCTTCAGGCTTCAGTATACTGATTCATAAAATGGTTTTGTAGAATTCTACAGTTCTGGGAGACCATGCTCTTTACCATCACAAACACTGAGGTCATATTCATCAGGATTTCCCTTCAAAATCATAGCATTCTGAGGATACCTGCTTCATTAGCTGATGCTCTCATACTCATTTCTCCTTTCCCATTCCAAATATTAAGCTTTGCCCAAGAGTGTCTGGAGCCAGGAGGTTTCTTTTGACTCAGGACATAGTCACACTTTCAATCTTGCATCAAAGCCAAACTGAAAAAAGTGATTTGGGAACCACTTTTATGATAAATCTGGGCATTTCACAAGTGGTCAGACTGAGAATAAAGCAGAGATAGAAAGTAAATCAGGTGGATCTCCATCCACAATTTATTGCAAATGGAAATTCAGATTATTTTTTCCTTTAACTCTACAAAACTAGGGTATTAATCAGTGACAGTAATCTGTTAAAATTCTTCAAAGGAGAACCTAAAATTTTCAAAGGGAAATCTACCTACCCAATTCCACAGGGCATCCATCTGAAACCTTGGTTTCAGATCCCATATGGAAACTCACTGCGTTTCCCAGTGAAAAACAGAGATGCCTGCTGACTGCTGAAGAGGCAACGAGCTTTTATCACATTAAATATACCTGGAAAACATATGAATTCTTTAAGATAAGCATTGATGCTCCCATTTTACCAATGAGGAAACTTGAGCCCAAACAGTGTGGTGGCTTGGCCAAGGTCACAGAGTAAGCTAGGGATGGAGGTAGATCTGGCATTCAAGTGTATCCAGCACCATGCATTGTGATGATACAACCCATTCCATAACCTTTCTGCTACACTGCTCTACTTGTGTTTGTTTTGTTTTGTTTTTTACAAAACTACAACACTCTCCCTCAATCACCAGTGAAGCAAAAATTCTGCCTTTATAGCTGTCATTGTGCATGCTGCTGCTGCTAAGTTGCTTCAGTCGTGTCCAATTCTGTGTGACCCCATAGACGGCAGCCCATGAGGCTCCCCCATCCCTGGGATTTTCCAAGTAAGAACACTGGAGTGGGTTGCCATTTCCTTCTCCAGTGCATGAAAGTGAAAAGTGAAAGGGAAGTCGCTCAGTCGTGTCCGACTCTTAGCGACCCCATGGACTGCGGCCCACCAGGCTCCTCCATCCATGGGATTTTCCAGGCAAGAGTGCTGGAGTGGGGTGCCATGCCTTATCCGTCAATGTGCATACTTATACATATATATATAAGCAACTGAAAAAGTGAACACTGACCATCTTTCCATTCTTAATATGAAGTTCTTTAGTCTGTTACTTTTTCTCTATTAAAAGAATTCTCCTTAATCAAGGAAAAACGCTTAGAATCTGTCTGCATGTTGTAGGTTCTCTCCCAAGCTTGGTCTTTGCATCTGAATATTTCCATTTAAATGCTCCATCAGTTCAGTCAAAATGTTAATATTCTGATTACAAAGTATTGCTCTATGCATTTTTAACATGTTTCTTTCCCATTTCTTTCCCTCAATAAAGAACAGAGCTGGAGTTCACAAATAGGCAGGTCATTTTGGTTTAAAAGGGGAAATTTTACATATTACAATGCTATAGTAATTGATCAGTAGAAATATTTTGGCAGATTAAACTACAACCTATATGCACCCACCCATATTCAAATCACTTTTGTACTCTGCACACAGCTCCACAATTGCTAAGCCTCTGTGTGTTTATACTGATCAGAGGGACCAGTAAACCAGCAGCTATCCTTTTAAATCTGCATTAAAAATGGGTTTAGTGATGTGATTATGAAGTGTAACTCTTTTTCATACTTTGATGCATAAATGATGCTGAAGTTGGAGCAAATAAATAATCACAGTTTCAACTTCAAGACATTATCTCTCAGACTACAGAGATTATATATTTTAACAAGTCAGATACACAGAACCATGTCAAGAATTTTAAAATATTAATCTCTTTCTCCCCTGTATGAAGAGTGACAAACATGTGGTTTTGAAATCCAATTGTGGTTCACATCCTGACATTACCACTGCAGAAATGGACAGCATGTAATTGGAGATCCGCTTAGTAATGACCCCATCAACATGAGCTGCCTCTCAGCTCATCTGCATTACAATATTACAGAGCAAAGCAAGGGAGGCCAGGCTGGCGGAAAATGGGATTTCTAATAGGGGTTGGAGACTGTGCCTCAGTGTTCTGGAGGAAGGCTTTTCTCCCCACGGCGGGTGAAGGGGCAATGTCGAGGGGGAAAGGCTGCTAGAAGCATTGGTGGAGGAGGTGACAACCACAAGGATAGGTGCTGGAGGCACCAAGAAGCCCCTGACTCCAGAATGCTTTTCCTACCTACTCTGACAAATCTTTTAACACAAAGCAAAAATTTGAATCCTGTAATTAAGCATCAAAGACACGTATCCTGAAAGGATACAGTGATAGACTGAGTAACTGCTAGCAGATTTTGACAGAGGAAAGGAAAGGCAGAGAGTATGCAGCAGACAAACCAGAGGAAGAGAGATCGCACGGAGAAAAGGAGTGTTTAAGGAAGGCAGATAAGCTCTGTGTTGCCATTAGAAAAAGATAATGACAGCATGTATTGGTAAGTCTCAAAGGTCTTTAACAAGTCCCACCATATTTGATCTCAGCCATTGGTTCATTTAGGCCACCCATGTCATTAAGTATCTAATAATGAGGTTGAGCTACAGTGAATGCAAGGAGAAGAGAATGAAGGCATGCCACCTTCCAGGAACTTCCAGCCTGGTTGGGGAGCTGATATAAAATTATTTAAAAGTATAGATGAAACTATGTGCAAATGAATGCAGGGTGGCTTGGGCCCTGGGGTAAAGGATCTGAGCTGTGGACTCCTCACCTGCCCCAAGGCATCACCCTGGCTAACCATCACAACCACCTCTGTCCTGAGAAAGAGGTCAGTCTGCTCAGTCTCTCAGTCATGTCCAACTCTCTGTGACCCAATAAATCGCAGCACGGCAGGCCTCCCTGTCCATCACAAACTCCCGGAGTTCACTCAGACTCACGTCCATCGACTCAGTGATGCCATCCAGCCATCTCATCCTTGGTCGTGCCCTTCTCTTCCTGCCCCCAATCCCTCCCAGCATCAGAGTCTTTTCCAATGAGTCAACTCTTTGCACGAGGTGGCCAAAGTACTGGAGTTTCAGCTTTAGCATCATTCCTTCCAAAGAAATCCCAGGGCTGATCTCCTTCAGAATGGACTTGTTGGATCTCCTTGCAGTCCAAGAGACTCTCAAGAGTCTTCTCCAACACCACAGTTCAAAAGCATCAATTCTTCAGTGCTCAGCCTTCTTCACAGTCCAACTCTCACATCCATATATGACTACTGGAAAAACCATAGCCTGGACTACAGATGGACCTTAGTCAGCAAAGTAATGTCTCTGCTTTTGAATATGCTGTCTAGTTTGGTCATAATTTTTCTACCAAGGAGCAAGCATCTTTAAATTTCATGGCTGCAATCACCATCTGCAGTGATTTTGGAGCCCCAGAAAAATAAAGTCTGACACTGTTTCCACTGTTTCCCCATCTATTTCCCATAAAGTAATGGGACCAGATGCTATGATCTTGGTTTTCTGAATGTTGAGCTTTAAGCCAACTTTTTCGCTCTCCTCTTTCACTTTCATCAAGAGGCTTTTGAGTTCTTCTTCACTTTCTGCCATAAGGGTGGTGTCATCTGCATATCTGAGGTGATTGATATTTCTCCCAGCAATCTTGATTCCAGCTTTTGCTTCTTCCAGCCCAGTGTTTCTCATGATGTACTCTGCATATAAGTTAAATAAGCAGGGTGACAATATACAACCTTGACATTCTCCTTTTCCTATTTGGAACTAGTCTGTGTTCCATGTCCAGTTCTAACTGTTGCTTCCTGGCCTGCATACAGATTTTTCAAAAGGCAGGTGAGGTGGTCTGGTATTCCCATCTCTTTCAGAATTTTCCACAGTTCATTGTGATCCACACCGTCAAAGGCTTTGGCATAGTCAATAAAGCAGAAATAGATGTTTTTCTGGAACTCTCTTGCTTTTTCCATGATCCAGCAGATGTTGGCAATTTGATCTCTAGTTCCTCTGCCTTTTCTAAAACCAGCTTGAACACTGGAACATCTTGAACATCTGGAAGTTCACAGTTCACATATTGCTGAAGCCTGCCTTGGAGAATTTTGAGCATTACTTTACTAGCATGTGAGATGAATGCAATTGTGTGGTAGTTTGAGCATTCTTTGGCATTGCCTTTCTTTGGGATTGGAATGCAAGCTGACCTTTTCCAGTCCTGTGGCCACTGCTGAGTTTTCCAAATTTGCTGGCACATTGAGTGCAGCACTTTCACAGCATCATCTTTCAGGATTTGTAATATCTCTCCTGGAATTCCATCACCTCCACTAGCTTTGTTCACAGTGATGCTTTCTAAGGCCCACTTGACGTCACATTCCAGGATGTCTGGCTCTAGATGAGTGATCACACCATCATGATTATCCGGGTTGTGAAGCTCCTTTTTGTACAGTTCTTCTGTGTATTCTTGCCATCTCTTTTTAATATCTTCTACTGAAAGAGGAACTCCCCAGGTCAGTAGGTGCCCAATATTCTACTGGAGATCAGTGGAGAAATAACTCCAGAAAGAATGAAGGGATGGAGCCAAGGCAGAAACAATACCCAGCTGTGCATGTGATTGGTGATAGAAGCAAGGTCCAATGCTGTAAAGAGCAATATTGCATAGGAATCTGGAATGTCAGGTCCATGAATCAAGGCAAATTGGAAGTGGTCAAACAGGAGATGGCAAGAGTGAATATCGACATTCTAAGAATCTGCAAACTAAAATGGACTGGAATGGGTGAATTTAACTCAGATGACCATTATATCTACTACTACGGGCAGGAATCCCACAGAAGAAATGGAGTAGTCATCATGGTCAACAAAAGGCCAAAATGCAGTATTTGGATGCAGTCTCAAAAACGACAGAATGATCTCTGTTCATTTCAAGGCAAACCATTCAATACCACAGTAATCCAAGTCTATGCTTCAACCAGTAATGCTGAAGAAGCTAAAGTTGAACGGTTCTATGAAGACCTACAAGACCTTTTAGAACTAACACCCCAAAAGATGTCCTTTTCATTATAGGGGACTGGAATGCAAAAGTAGGAAGTCAAGAAACACCTGGAGTAACAGGCAAATTTGGCCTTGGAATACAGAATGAAGCAGGGCAAAGGCTAATAGACTTTTACCAAGAGAACGCACTGGTCATAGCAAACACCCTCTTCCAACAACACAAGAGAAGACTCTACACATGGACATCACCATATGGTCAACACCAAAATCAGATTGATTATATTCTTTGCAGCCAAAGTTGGAGAAGCTCTATAGTCAACAAAAACAAGACCAGGAGCTGACTGTGGCTCAGATCATGAACTCTTTATTGCCAAATTCAGACTGAAATTGAAGAAAGCAGGGAAAATCCCTAGATCATTCAGGTATGACCTAAATCAAATCCATTATGATTATACAGTGGAAGTGAGAAATAGACTTAAGGGCCTAGATCTGATAGAGTGCCTGATGAACTATGGAATGAGGGTCGTGACATTGTACAGGAGACAGGGATCAAGACCATCCCCAAGGAAAAGAAATGCAAAAAGCAAAATGGCTATCTGGGGGGGCCTTACAAATAGCTGTGAAAAGAAGAGAGGTGAAAAGCAAAGGAGAAAAGGAAAGATATAAGCATCTGAATGCAGAGTTCCAAAGAAAATCAAGAAGAGATAAGAAAGCCTTCTTCGGCGATAAATGCAAAGAAATAGAGGAAAAGAACAGAATGGGAAAGACTAGAGATCTCGTCAAGAAAATTAGAGATACCAAGGGAACATTTCATGCAAAGATGAGAAAGAGGTAGTTGGTAAAAATTCACTGGACTTCAACACTTTTTCTGGATGTCTCCATCTTTTGACCTTGCCTGCAGTCTTTGTATAGTGTTCAGCAGGTTAAGGACACTGTGCCAAGGGAGAGAGTGGGCCCAGTGTATGATCTGCTAGGCAGGCTGTGAACCTGTTCAGTGGAACAGGGTTGGGTTAAGGTTAGAGGAATTTCTCCAATTCACATGCACACTCTTTCTTTTTTTACCAAAGGAAGTAACTAGAGGAAGTAACTTTGTGCACATTAGACAAATGTGTATGTTAGACAATAGGACAGTAGTGGCCTACCCCTACCATCCTTTGCATGTACATTGTGCTAGGAAGAATAACGGCACATAAATTGTCCATGCCCTAATCCCTGGGATCCATGAATTCAGCACCTGCAAAAGGGTCTTTGCAGATGTATTTACTGATTTTGAGATAAGGAGAGTATCCTGGATTACTCAGGTGGGCCCAACCTAAGATGAGTCCCCAAAAGAGGAGAACTTTACCCAGATGTGGTAGAGTCAGAGTAACGGAGCATGAGAAAGCCTTGATCTGCCATTCTTGCCTTTGACACTGGCAAAGTGTATCATTAGCCAAGGGACACAGCAACCGCTAGAAGCTGGAAAAGCAAGCAAACAGATGCCCCGCTGCCCTTCTTGAGCCTCTGGAATAGAACACAGCCTGTGGAGACCTTGCTTTTAGCCCAGTGAGATCTGTCTCCAACTTCTAACCCACAGAACTGTGAAAATAATAAACATCTGTTGTTTGAAGACATTAAGTTTATGATAAGTTGTTATAGCAGCAATACGTAACTAATAAAAGCTTGATCCATCATAATCTACCTATCCTAAAATTCCCCAAAACAGAGTCCCAATGTGCAGCAGAAGTCTTGGGGAAAACATGTACCAAACAGTCTTTCGCAACATGCAGCTGTCCGTGAAAACCAGCAACTTTGCCGATGCAAACTGATGGCACAGGTTGGTGTTTCCCAGAGGTTCCTAAACGTTTGTCATTATTTCAGAGTGAACCCTTACAAATATTCATTATGGTGCTGCATTTCTTTTTCTTGGGGATGTTCTTGATCCCAGCCTCCTGTACGATGTCACAAACCTCCATCCATAGTTCTTCAGGCACTCTATCAGATCTAATCCCTTGAATATATTTCTCACTTCCACTGTATAATCATAAGGGATTTGATTAAGGTAACAACTGAATGGTCTAGTGCTTTTCCCCACTTGCTTCAATTTAAGTCTGAATTTTGCAATAAGGCATTCATGATCTGAGCCACAGTCAGCTCCTGGTCTTGTTTTTGCTGACTGTATAGAGTTTCTCCATCTTTGGCTGCAAAGAATATAATCAATTTGATTTCGATGTTGACCATATGGTGATGTCCATGTGTAGAGTCTTCTCTTGTGTTGTTGGAAGAGGGTGTTTCCTATGACCAGTGCGTTCTTTTGGTAAAAGTCTATTAGCCTTTGCCCTGCTTCATTCTGTATTCCAAGGCCAAATTTGCCTGTTACTCCAGGTGTTTCTTGACTTTCTACTTTTGCATTCCAGTCCCCTATAATGAAAAGGACATCTTTTTGGGGTGTTAGTTCTAAAAGGTCTTGTAGGTCTTCATAGAACCTACAAGTTCAACTTCAGCTTCTTCAGCGTTACTGGTTGGGGCATAAACTTGGATTACTGTGATACTGAATGGTTTGCCTTGGAAACGAACAGAGATCATTCTGTCATTTTTGAGATTGCATTCAAGTACTGCATTTCAGACTTTTTGTTGACCATGATGGCTACTCCATTTCTTCTAAGGGATTCTTGCCCACAGTAGTAGATATAATAATCATCTGAGTTAAATTCACCCATGCCAGTCTATTTTAGTTTGCTGATTCCTAAAATGTCGATATCCACTCTTGCCATCTCCTGTTTGACCACTTCCAATTTGCCTTGCTTTATGCACCTAACATTCCAGGTTCCTATGCAATATTGCTCTTTATAGCATTGAATTTTACTTCTATCACCAGTCACAGGCACATCTGGGTGTTGCTTTTGCTTTGGCTTCGTCTCTTCATTCTTTCAGGAGTAATTTCTCCGCTGATCTCCAGTAGCATATTGGGCAGCTACCAACCTGGGGAGTTCATCTTTCAGTGCCCTATCTTTTAGCCTTTTCATACAGTTCATGGGGTTCTTGATGCAAAAATACTGAAGTGGTTTGCCATACCCTTCTCCAGTGGACCATGTTTTGTCAGAACTCTCCACTATGACCCATCCGCCTTGAGTAGCCCTACAAGGCATGGCTCATAGGTTCACTGAGTTAGACAAGGCTGTGGTCCATGTAATCAAACTGGTTAGTTTTCTGTGATTGTGGTTTTCAGTTCTTCTGCCCTCTGAGGGGGAAGGATGAGAGGTTTATAGAAACTTCTGGATAGGAGAGAGTGACTGAGAGGGAAACTGGGTCAACTAGGTCTTGTTCTGATGGGTGGGGCCATGCTCAGTAAAACTTTAATCCAATTTTCTGTTGATGGGTGGGGCTGTGTCTCCTCCCTGTTATTTACTTGGGGCCAAACTATGGTGGAGGCAATGAAGAGAATGGTGATCTCCTTCAAAATGTCCCATGCACACACTGCTACAGTCAGTTCTCCCAACCCTGAAGCAGGCCACCGCCAAACCACGACTCTGCCAGAGACTCTTGGACACTCACAGGCAAGTCAGGGTCAGTCTCTTTGGGGCCACTGCTCCTTTCTCCTGGGTCCTGGTGCATACAAGGCTCTGTTTGTGCCCTGCAAGAGGGATTAGATGTGACAAACACAGTGCCTGAAACTATTGACAGAGATTCATAACACTGTACTGGAGGCTGTGATCAAGACCATCCCCAAGAAAAAGAAATGCAAAAAGGCAAAATGGCTGACTGAGGGGGCCTTACAAATAGCTGTGAAAAGAAGAGAAGTAAAACACAAAGGAGAAAAGGAAAGATATACCCATTTGAATGCAGAGTTCCAAAGAATAGCATGGAGAGATAAGAAAGACTTCCTCAGTGATCAGTGCAAAAAGTAGAGGAAAACAATAGAATGGAAAAGACTAGAGATCTTTTCAAGAAAATTAGAGATAACAAGGGAACATTTCATGCAAAGATGAGCACAATAAAGGACAGAAATGGTATGGACCTGACAGAAGCAGAAGATATTAAGAAGAGGTGGCAAGAATACACAGAACTATACAAAAAGATCTTCATGATCCAGATAATCACGATGATGTGGTCACTCACCTAGAGCCAGACATCTTGGAATGTGAAGTCAAGTGGGCCTTAGGACGAATCACTACAAACAAAGCTAGTGGAGGTGATGGCATTCCAGTTGAGCTATGTCAAACCCTAAAAGATGATGCTGTGAAAGTGTTGCACTCAAAATGCCAGCAAAACTCAGCAGTGGCCACAGGACTGGAAAAGATCAGTTTTCATTCCAATCCCAAAGAAAGGCAATGCCAAAGAATGCTCAAACTACCACACAATTGCACTCATCTCACACACTAGTAAAGTAATGCTCAAAATTCTCCAAGCCAGACTTCAACAGTATGTGAACTGAGAACTTCCAGATGTTCAAGCTGGATTTAGAAAAGGCAGAGGAACCAGAGATCAAATTGCCAACATCCGCTGGATCATGGAAAAAGCAAGAGAGTTCCAGAAAAACATCTATTTCTGCTTTATTGACTATGACAAAACCTTTGACTATGTGGATCACAACAAACCGTGGAAAATTCTGAAAGAGATGGGAATGCCAGACCACTTGACCTGCCTCTTGAAAAATCTGTATGCAAGTCAGGAAGCATCAGTTAGAACAGGACATGGAACAGACTGGTTCCAAATCGGGAAAGGAGTATGTCAAGGCTGTATATTCTCACCATGCTTATTTGACTTATACTCAGAGTACATCATGAGAAACATTGGGCTGAATAAAGCATAAGCTGGAATCAAGATTGCCAGGAGAAATATCAATAACCTCAGATATGCAGATGACACCACCCTTATGGCAGAAAGCGAAGAATAACTAAAGAGCCTCTTGATGAAAGCGAAAGGGGAGAGTGAAAAAGTTGGCTTAAAGCTCAACATTCAGAAAACTAAGATCATGGCATCTGGTTTCATCACTTCATGGCAAATAGATGGGGAAACAATAGAAACAGTGACAGACTTCATTTTGAGGGGCTCCAAAATCACTGGCAGATGGTGACTATAGCCATGATATTAAAAGATGCTTGCCCCTTGGAATTTATGACCAACCTAGACAGCATGTTAAATAGCAGAGACAATTACTTTGCCAACAAAGGTCTGCCTAGTCAAAGCTATGGTTTTCCCAGGAGTCATGTATGGATTTGAGAGTTAGACTATAAAGAAAGCTGAGAACCAAAGAATTGATGTTTTTGAACTGTGGTGTTGGAGAAGACTCTTGAGAGTCCCTTGGACTGCAAGGAGATCCAACTGATGTTGAAGGTGAAACTCCAATACTTTGGCCACCTAATGTGAAGAGCTGACTCACTGGAGAAGACCCTGATGCTGGTAAAGATTTAAGGTGGGAAGAGAAGGGGACAGCAGAGAATGAGATGGATAGATGGCATCACCAACTCAATGGACATGAGTTTGAGTCAACTCCGGGAGTTGGTGATATACAGGGAGTCCTGGCATGCTGCAGCCCATGGGGTCGCAAAAAGTCATATGCAACTGAACTGAACTGATGGTCCTGCAGTCAGGGTTTCATGGTAGCATCTCTGACCAATTTCCTCTGCCCTAAAATCTTCCAACAGATTGTGTAAATCCCTCCAATTCTCTGTACGAAAACTGTTGATACTTGTAACACATAGAGTGTATTCCACAGAGACTAAAATATGAATGAGGAAAGCAAATTTTATGCATTTACATTCTAACCAATATGGCTTTATTAATTTTTTTACACAAGTATTTTATCATTATTTAAAACCCTTTGTCAAATCACTTAAATGGTCTCATAATATTTCATCACATTATATAAAATAAGTTATTTAACCATTTTAATTGAGAATTCTCATCTTTTCCTGAGTAATGCATACATGTGTACACTCACACACACAGGCACAGACATTTATAGTTAAAGACAAGAAACACAAGAGGCAATAGCTCAGATTCTTCATGCTGCTGCTGCTGCTGCTGTTGCTAAGTCGCTTCAGTCGTGTCCAACTCTGGGCGACCCCATAGATGGCAGCCCAACAGGTTCCCCCTGTCCCTGGGATTCTCCAGGCAAGAACACTGGAGTGGGTTGCCATTTCCTTCTCCAGTGCACGAAAGTGAAAAGTGAAAGTGAAGTCGCTCAGTCGTGTCTGACTCTTCACGACCCCATGGACTGCATCCTACCAGGCTCCTCCATCAATGGGATTTGCCAGGCAAGAGTACTGGAATTTGTGCCTTCTCCTGCAAATTCTTCATAGGTTTTAAGTAAATCTTCTTAAACATCAAGTACCAAGTATTTTGCTCAAAATGTTCATATAATGGAATTCTCCACAGCCCTACCCTCACCACATCTCTTTCCTTATCAAAGTACCTTTTCATTTCTTTCATAGCATTTACTACCAGCTTTCATTACATTGCCTATTAATTTACCTGATTTTCACAAGCTTCCCTCACCAGCACATTGGCTTGCCAGGGGCAGACCATGAATGTTCTGTCCACATCATCCCGAGAGCATAGCCTAGTTTCAGCAATAGAGTGTAGGCACAACATACTTGTAAATAAAGAAATACAGTTCTCCATGGAAATCTCCAAGGCTATACCCTTGTCCCTAAGCTAATACTCAATAAAAAGACAAAAAAATTTCATGAACATATGCAACTGAAAAAACTGTGTATGAAAAAACTGTGTATATTTCTTTAAAAGCTAGATTCAACGTGACTGTCTTGATGACAGTCAAGATACCATCGGGTCATCTGAAGTCCTTTCTGAAAAAATAGTAACTTACAAACAAGCAAAAATTTGTCAAAATATAAATGTTATTACCAAAGAGACCTCTTTTAAGAAAACTAACTTTATAACACAGAGACTATAGAAGACTTTCAAAGTCAATGATAATGACAAAATTACCTTTTGAAACTGGAAACTGTAGATAACAATAGAGCAAGGACATGCTGTGTGGTATCTGATTCCTTCCCAGGAGATTTTCTTGCCCTCTCCCTGTATAATTAGCCTTCGTCTCCTCTCTTAGCCTGTTTTCTGCCCCTTATATAGCATTTTTTTATAAGGTCTTGCCTTGAAGTTACTTGTGAACGTCTTTCTTGGTTCTGAAACTCCTGAAGATGTGTTCAGATCATAATTTATCCCCTGTGCCTACTCCAGGTCCCTACACACAAGACTTGAGGGGATAAATGACAATAAGGTAAATTAACAGTGACAGGAAATTATTTATATTGAATATCTATAATGAGTCAAATACCTGTGTACTGACTTAATCCTCATAAAAGGTCTGATGAAATTGTTTCCATTTTATAGATGAGGAAATGAGGGATCAATAAGATTGTCTGAGGTCACACATATCACTATGGGTTGGAAAGAAGTGCAGCTAGGCATTGAAAGACGGAGAAAGTAAAAAGACAAAGAAAGGAATGAAAGACATTTCAAGTTCAACAATAAAGTGGGAAACGACAGGGCATGCTGGATGGTGGTGGTGGGTGGTGGTGGTGAAGCACGTGTTAGAGTTACTGAGAAACTGTAGATGTTGTGATTAGAACAGCTGGACCTGGACTGGGGTGTGGTGTGCATTGTATATGCCAGCCTTCAACCGCCATGCAGAGTTGGGTGGCATACAGAGGAGGCATCCTTTTCATTCCGCAATCTGCAAGGGTCAGAGCCATGGAAAGCTCTACTGAAGCCTCCTAACCTCCAACTCAGGCTCTTTCTTCTACAGCAAACTGAAAATATTATTATTTTCTAAAAGGACCTGAAGGCCTTTTGGAGTCTCTAGTATCACGCTCATAGAAACAGGTTTTTAATTGACATGCAATTTCTATCATTTAACAGATTAATTTGAAGGGCACATAACTAAAAAAATATTTTAGAACCTGACTTGCTTTGTTAATAGGTACAAGAAAATGCCGAAACCCAAAGTAAAAGAATAACCTTATGAAAATAAGCACCACTCCCCAATGACCAGGAAAATCAAAGCAAGTAACTAACATCTGATGATAATGTCATCCAGGACACACTGGTTACAATAGGAGATGATTACAGTCCTTAGAATACACTCCCTTTCAGGAATGTTGCCTGCTCTTTGTGACTTAAAACAACTGAAGCCACATCTTCCTTCATCAGCAGCTTTGCTGTTTTTCTTAAGAAATGTCAGGTCTAAGGACCGCATTAAGGTGAGAAATACAGTCTGTTTCTTGTTGGCATTTGACCTTGATACATGGAGTAATGCTAATGAGAGAGAAAAGACATGGTTCAAAAACTCCCCAATAAACTTGAGGAGTCTATGGTTTATGTTTGTCAGTGTTGTGTGAAAAAGCCATTTTCCTTTTGCCATGTGAGTCTAGCCACTCTAAAGTGTTCCCATCACTGTTATCGTGTCTAGAAATTCAAAAACACTAATAACTAATAATTATATCCACTGTAAAGTTCTGCATTGACCATCAGCCTGGCACTTATTCACTCAGACAGGCATGTAGGTTTTACAATTTGGAAACATTTCTAATATGCACCATTGAGCTCATGAGACCATCTATTTTTTCATGGGCATGGGCAGGCCAGCAGCAATAACTAACTAGGAATTTCATTAGAGCAGCTGGGTCTCAGCCACAATTTATAGACTCAAAACATCTTCAACACTTTAGAGCTGAATCTGAAATTTCAGAGGTGCATCTAGGCAAACTCTGACTTGAAAATTGAGCAGGTCAGTGACTTCTAGTAATAACAATTAACACTTTTTAAAGAATTTACTAAGTTCTAAGAGCTATGCTAACTACTTTACAAATATTTATTAATGTAAATAACACAATTAATTTATAAAGTGGACCCTATCAACATGCCTCATATTTTTTAATTACAACACAAATATATTTCTTATGCAAAATAGGACAAATGACACACATTTACATGATGCAAATAAAGTGGTGATAATTAAGTTTTCTCTTTGGGGTGCCACCATGATCATGTGGTTTGAATGAGGGTTAATGCCACATGGGGAATTTGCAAGCATGATGAAGCCAGTATAGAAAATGCACTTGGGTAGAAAGCTAGGTATGTGACAGGCTGCTAGGGAAAATGAAAACAGGAACGACAGAAGCATATATTCTTTTATGCACAAAAATGAAGACCTCAGATATGCTTTGCTGAAGAAGCCATCCACAAGACGTTAAATTATTTTTCCTTTGCTTTGGTTAAAACAGTCTAGGAATGATAATCAGTTTCCCTTCTATAAATAGCATATAAACCCAGTGATAGGACTACTTTTAGGAGAAAATAATTAACTTTTTTTAAAATTTTATTTTTACTTTATTTTGCTTTACAATACTGTATTGGTTTTGCCATACATTGACATGAATCTGCCACGGGTGTATACGAGCTCCTAATCCTAGTCTTAAACTAAATTAAACATTTACCAATTAATAAGTTTCTTAAAAAGGTACCATCTTGATCCTACAATCTTGGGCATAACACATACACTAGTTTAAAAATAAAATTTATCTCACAATAATAATAAGTGTTAATGCAATGAGCGAGAAAATGCAATTAATGTATCTTTTTAAAAAAATCCTAGCAATAAAAAATAAATTTTAAAAATAGACATTTTTGGAAGATAGTACATTCTAAAAGAATTATACTTCAGTATAGGACATAATTCAAACTATTGTTGGTATTAATATTTCAATATATTCTTAAAGAAATATTTAGAAAGAAGTTTCATACCTCAGAATTGGGACAGCACTTACAGTTTCATTTATGGCTATGAAAATGCAGTCAAGTTCCATTTAAAACTGTAGCCAGTGATGAAATATACTTCAAAAACATAAATATTTGGTCTGAAAATTTTTACTATTGGTTAAAAACAGACTGATATTGTTGCTGATGGAAATAACTTTAATCCAATGTGCAAAAAATGTACAGATATTTGTACTTAAGATATATAAGACCAAAGCTTCTGTATTATTTACACATTTAAAAAGATTTTATTTACTTTTATTTTTCATATAGATTTATTTTAATCAGAGGCTAATTATTTTACAATATTGTACTGCTTTTGCCATACATTGACATGAATCCACCATAGGTGTACATGTGTTCCCCATCCTGAACCCCACTCCCACCTCTCTCCCCATCCAATCCCTCTACACATTTAAACAGATTTTAAGCATAATGATTTCAGGAAGGACACTGCATCTCCTTTATGGATAATCATGTGCTACAGAGAACCCAAAAGCTTGATGACATTCTTTTAAATTACACAAATGTATCCAAAGAGGCATACCTGTTTCTGTCCTAAAACTTCAAAAGCAATTAGGAATTATTTTGATTGAGGAAATCTTGGAATGGTTACAAATGTGCAAACCTTGTCTCTGAGAGCCAGGTTCCAAATATGCCTCATTCTGAAGATGGGAAAGTTGAAGCTGAGAGGAGTAACTTGCCCAAGGTCACACAGCTATTTAGTGGCAGAGCCAGGACTTAAACTCAAGATTGACTGTTCATGTAAACCACTGCTGGGGGAAAAAAAAGTGCAAATAACAGTTTACATGCCAAGATGGCCTCTTGACCCAATGTACATCCCAAAATACAAGACAGGGTATAATTTTCTTGATTGGTCAAATGTTCTTGACTTTCTGGGAAAAAAAAATCTACATATTAACAAGCATTCATTGATCATTTATTTTAAGCAAAGTACTGTGTATGTAGAAAACATGATTCTTGCCTTTGAAGAAGACAGTGTCTTAAGCATGATAGGCCATGTGCCTTGAGAACTTGAAGGAAAGGAGGAGTTGAAAAATGAAAGACATCATGTATTCAAATAAAAACACAAATTCAGCAGACATAAAAGTATGAGAAAATTGTAGAAGAAAGAGAATGTGATCAGAGAGGCAAATTTCAGAGTTCACATTATTATAAAAAGGCAGCTCCAAATGATGATGAGAACCAAGATTTGGTAATGCTAGTAGATGGTTGAAAGAGAGAGCTAAGACTATGAGCTAAAAGCACTGACAGTTACTTCCATCATGAATGGAGAAGTCATCACAGAGGATAGATATTAAGGGACAATGATGAGAAGGAGAGTTGTAACCAGGGACATGGGAAGGAACATGGCAAAGCAGACTTGAGGTTGTTACAAGCTGAAGGGTCAGTAGGCAGTAGTTGTCCTCCATTATGACACTTTCACAGAGTTGGAATAGACAGTTCAGTGCAGTTCAGTCGCTCAGTCGTGTCTGACTCTTTGCGACCCCATGAATCGCAGCACGCCAGGCCTCCCTGTCCATCACCAACTCCCGGAGATCACTCAGACTCATGTCCATCGACTCATTGATGCCATCCAGCCATCTCATCCTCTGTTGTCCCCTTCTCCTCCTGCCCCCAATCCCTCTCAGCATCAGAGTCTTTTCCAATGAGTCAACTCTTTGCATGAGGTGGCCAAAGTACTGGAGTTAAAGCTTTAGCATCAGTCCTTCCAAAGAAATCCCAGGGCTGCTCTTCTTCAGAATGAACTGGCTGGATCTCCTTGCAGTCCAAGGGACTCTCAAGAGTCTTCTCCAACACCACAGTTCAAAAGCATCAATTCTTCAGTGTTCAGCCTTCTTCACAGTCCAACTCTCACATCCATACATGACTACTGGAAAAACCATAGCCTGGACTAGATGGACCTCAGTCGGCAAAGTAATGTCTCTTCTTTTGAATATGCTATCTAGGTTAGTCATAACTTTTCTTCCAAGGAGTAAGCGTCTTTTAATTTCATGGCTGCAATCACCATCTGCAGTGATTTTGGAGCCGCCCAAAAATAAAGTCTGACACTGTTTCCACTGTTTCCCCATGAAATGATGGGACCAGATGCCATGATCTTCGTTTTCTGAGTGTTGAGCTTTAAGCCAACTTTTTCACTCTCCTCTTTCACTTTCATCAAAGAGGCTTTTTAGTTCCTCTTTACTTTCTGCCATAAGGGTGGTATCATCTGCATATCTGAGGTGACTGATATTTCTCCCGGCAATCTTGATTCCAGCTTGTGTTTCTTCCAGCCCAGCATTTCTCATGATGTACTCTGCATATAAGTTAAATAAGCAGGGTGACAATATACAGCCTTGACATATTCCTTTTCCTATTTGGAACCAGTTTGTTGTTCCATGTCCAGTTCTAACTGATGCCTCCTGACCTGCATACAGATTTCTCAAGAGGCAGGTCAGGTGGTCTGGTATTCCCATCTCTTTCAGACTTTTCCATAGTTTGTTGTGATCCACACAGTCAAAGGCTTTGGCATAGTCAATAAAGCAGAAATAGATGTTTTTCTGGAACTCTCTTGCTTTTTCCATGATCCAGAGGATGTTGGCAATTTGATCTCTGATTCCTCCGCCTTTTCTAAAACTAGCTTGAACATCAGGAAGTTCACGGTTCACATATTGCTGAAGCCTGGCTTGGAGAATTTTGAGCATTACTTTACTAGCATGTGAGATGAATGCAATTGTGCGGTAGTTTGAGCATTCTTTGGCATTGCCTTTTTGGGATTGGAATGCAAACTACCTTTTCCAGTCCTGTGGCCACTGCTGAGTTTTCCAAATTTGCTGGCATACTGAGTGCATCACTTTGACAGCATCTTATTTCAGGATTTGAAATAGCTCAACTGGAATGAGTAGCCATTCCTAATCTCACCCGTCCAAATTACATATCATGTCTGTTTTCATTTATTAAGAAAATTACCTCTTGGGAGTTTTAGAAGCCCTCCATAGTTGATGCCCCCAAACTTTGGTGAAATAGCCAGCCTACAATAATCAAAAAGTATAGGTAATAAACATTGGAAAAGGACCAAGGTAATCAGTCCAGGGAACAGTAAGACCTTTAAAATCCTTCTCGTAATAGTTGAAATAGCCCTCGGCAGCAGATGTTCCCAACATCAACCAGAATAGCAACATGTGCTGGAGTGTTAGTCGCTCAGTAATGTCTGACTCTTTGTGACCCTGTGGACGTAGCCCACCAGGTTCCTTTGTCCATGCGATCCTCCAGGTAAGAATACTGGATTGTGTTGCCATTTCCTCCTCCAGAGGATCTTCCCGACCCAGAGGATCAATCTCCCAATCCTTGTCTCCTGCATTGCAGGCACATTCCCTACCATTGGAGTCACCAGAAAAGGCCGGTGTGTGCTGGAGACAAGACAGCAAAGGGTAAATGGACTGAAAGAGAAGCTCAGCAGGATGTTTGTGCCTCTCAGTGGCAGATGCGAATGACAGACAGCTACAGCCAAACCAGGGACTATAGGAAAAGTCTGGCACTCTGCCATTTACCAGAATTTGTCAGCATGGCCAAACCCTCTCACTCAAACAAAGAAGGAGGGTTTGGAGGAAGCAAATCAGATAAGCCCATGGCATCCTCACCCTTATTAATGTGAGTTCTTTGCATGGCCTTGTTCAGGATAAGCTCCCATTGCTGTGTTCACCTCACCACGGCAGTGAATTTCTAATGCAAGTCAACTGCCCAACAGTATTTGTATTACAATAATAACCTGGAAGAACTTGTTTAATATCGGAAGACTTAGTGGAGATGAATAGGTGCAACATGATATTCACGGGATAAAAATTCAATTAGAAGCTGCAAGTAGTGCTGGAGAGAGGTGGTTATTGTTCAACACATACCACGGGGCCCTTTGCCGGAATACAGCTATTAGCCGAACTGGTTGAGAAATTGTTTTCCCTTTATGGCAATCTGTTAGCTTGTACAAAGTTAAATTAATAAATACACCAAGCTGCCTCTGTGGTGGGAGAGCAGGATAAGGCCAAGGGCTAGTCCCATATTTTATAATTATGGATTAAGTGCATTATGCCATGCAAATTAAAGATATGCCACAATTATAATAAAAATGAGAGACTGTGCATCTGCAAATGGCGATTGTATGACTACTGCATCCAAAAGAGAATGCTGGGGCCCTACCTGCAAAAAGCAATTGTTTCTGCTCTAAAGAAAAAAAGGGAGGAAATTACTTTTCAGGCACACTTTCTTTCTGAATAGGCAGAACAGTACTTCTAAAGACAGTCAGGTGAAAGTCAAATGGGGCTCTTGACTGTCTCTACTCTGTGCTCAGAACCTGACCACGGCCTGATCTCACTGCTCAGAACCTATACTGTTCAGTGGGGGCACCCTGGAGTAAGTGGAGGTTATCAAGTTAATTTAGGAACGAATGGATTCCCAGCAACTAAGGAAGAATGGAAAGCCAGGGGTCTTATTCCACAGAGGGAAAGTGGTCCAGGAGAAAAAGACATCCAGCATTCCACCCCCCTTACTGAGTTTCTGCCTCAGAAGAAGCCCTTGCTATGTTTTTCTATTTTCTTTTAGTTTTGAAACGAGGAAGCAACAGTCCTTCTTGAGGAAATGACTGACATATTGGCATCCCCTGCTCCCTGCCGCAGAGGGCACAGATTCCTTGGATTTTTTTCTTTGATTTTTTTTTACCACATTTGTTGTGTGGGAGCATACTCAAGTGTCTGTGTCTGTGTGCCTGTGTGTGCGTGTGATTATAAATCACGTTCTGCAAACAGAGTATCAGTCCTTCGAGCCATTCGAGCCATAAGCTCTCACGCAAGGCAAATGATGATGCTTTCAGCACATAACACAATTTTCTTTCTGCCAAGATTCCAGCATATTGTGCTTCTCAGAAAACAAACTTTTCAACCCATATTGTTTGTAATAGTGCATGGGAGTGGGCGTGCGCCTGCACATTTGGGCAAGCACATGAGATGCACACAAAGAAATGGAGCTAAAGAAAGGACGCTCATCAGAAACCCAGACACCCCAAAAGGAGGTGTCCATGCAGTTAGCTGTTTCCTTCACTCCTGTATCATTCTTCTCCCATTCCTGGGGTTCCCAAATGATGACTTGCGGACTAACCCCTTGGGATTTTTGCAAAAGTATGAGGATTTTGAGGTCCAGTTTCACACTTACCGGTCCCGAGTCCCTGGAGGATGGGAGTCAGAAGGTAGAAATCTTAGCAAGATTGTGGTCTCTCATGGCCAGATGATACTGATGGACACTCAACTTGAAAAGCAATCATCTATTTTCTTGTCCAGATGAAAGACCCCAATATGCAGATATATTCTCAAAAATACTTAAGTAGGAGTATCATCAGACACAGTGCCCTCATTTTCCAGACAATGAAGCCAAAATCCAGGAAGGAAAATCAACTTGCCCAAGGTCACACAGGAGTCACTGCTGGAGTTCAAGCCAGGTTGGCAACAATCTCTGCCATTTATAAGTTAACATATAATTTAAGAGCACTTTGCCAATTACCATCACAGGCATTGCACATGGCATCGTATGAGTTTCATGCAGGAGTTATATTTATATGACACATTTGGGTACAGATGTGGGTACTAATGGGAAGCCAGATGTGGACATTGGGTACACAGTTGGGTATACCTTCTCCACCTCCTTGGAGGTGGGCTGCCAGTGTATAAACTTTGCTTTATTCAGCCACATAGACCAGTGTCTGGCTACATGTGAGTGATTTAAATTTGAATCAAATGATCAGTGAACAGAGCAGTTAGGTGGGACAGAGCAGAAGTCACCTCTTCACCTAAAGTACAACGGTGTTCCAATCAGTTAAGACTTTAATCAGAAATATGAGGCAAAAGAATAAAATAAAGACCTCTCAGCAGGGTGGAAGAGTGCCAAGCAAGCATATCCCACAATCCAAGTCTGTGCATCCCTGGGCACTCCCTACACTCCCCTCCCCTAGGTTTCCAGGAAGAGCTGAAGCAAGATTCCAGTTCAGTTGTGTCTTAGGGGCAGGCACATCTGGGCTTCAGCTCACAAACACTGATAGTAAGGATTCCAGCAAGAGGGCTCAAATATAAATGGATCAAGGATTCAAAACCAATTACCAAAGTATAATCTCACTCAGATGGGCATGGTAAGAATAATTACTCTCTGTAAGAAAAATGTCTGTTGTAGGCACATTGCAGAAGGCTGCATAATTAAATACAGCTGCCAATTCTCATTTATCTTCCTGGCAATTTGCACTTGAGGGTCCACCTGTATTGCCAGAGGCCCACAGCCAGCACACATAGCAGAGCTGAGAGCAGGGACCCACATTTCTAAAGTAACCGAACTCTATTGAAGCCTGCACCTTTGAAGAATCCTGACTCTGAACATCAGCGGGCATCACCAGTTTAGTTAAGGGAATAACATACATAGACTGCATGTCTTTCCCCCTCCCTTCCTGGAAAGTTCTCACCAATCTCTTTGCATAATTAAATCCTAGCCATCCAGCAAGGCCTAATCCACACTGGAGCTAGGTTCTCTGTGAAGCCATCTCTGTGCCTTTATCTCTTTCTCTGCAGAATGTGGATCATGAGAGTAGTCACCTCCTCAGACTGTTGTGAGAACTTAATCTACATGTAATTTTTGAACAGCACAGGGCAACATTAGTCATTTCTCAATAGATGTGACTACTGCTTTATTCTCTTACTCCTCTGGCCAACACTGGCTCACTTCTTCTGACTACTCCTGTCCCTAAGAACACAGAGGATCCCTTGAGCATGAAGGGCTGCTTTTGCTCATCTTGATCTCTGCTCACTCCTGTGCTTTGTGTTGGTCTCTAGGCTTCTTGAGGGTTAACAGCCTTAAATTCTTTGGCCTGTCATTATATAAGCTGCACAGAAGATAGGCCGGCAATAGAGTCAGAAGGATGCCTTACAGGTGGGCTCCTTGCAAGATTCCTTCCAAGTCAGACATCTAGGGGGGTAAGAGGAGCAGTGGCTAGAGGAGATGGGTGTGGGACAGGCATGCCTCATCCAAATCAAGCTGGGCACAGCCCTGCAGGGCCACTCTCAACATGGCAGACACCATCTCCACTCTGGCCAGCTTATCCCTCTCCACCGTGAACTTGTTTCTCCTCTCTGCTTCTCTGGTCGCTCTGAGCTCTGCCCTTTCAGCCAGCTGTCCTATGCCCTTTGCTATCCCCAGGACAAAGGTAGCCTGAATCCTCACACCTTCCCCGGTATCTCATCAAAGTCTCTCTCAAAACTTTCCCTCACACTGAGGTACCAGGAGATGATAGCAATTATAGGTATTACTTTTCATATTTATTAGATATAATAATGATCCATCAGTTTCATCAAGGAGATAGCACAGAGCCTGGCACATAGTGGGGTTTAAAATATGAGCTAGCACAGAACCTGGCACATAGTGGGGTTTAACAAATATGTGTTCAATAAATGCATGCATGAATGACTGAATGGCTCCCATTCATTGCCACTTACTAAAGGTGGCTCAGCGCTTCTCTTTCTCAAGGGTTTAGATCGGCCAAGAAGGAGAGTTGCAGATGATAGGATCAATATGGAAAAAAAGTAAATAGTAATTGAATTGAGTGCTTTTGTTTATACATATTTTACCTGAAAGATAAAAATAGGGTAAAATGTGTGCCATCCTTTGAGAGTTGCTGCGACTTAGAACATTCATCTACTATGCATCAACCATAATATTAATAGGACTAGCAACAACAGCAATAACAATGACAAGAATCTATAGCATTACTAGAGCTCTTTTGATGTGCCAGGAAGTGTGAACAAGAACCCCCTAATTGCTCCAGAAAACAACTCTGTGTAGTCGATGCCTTTATCATTATGCCCATTGTGCAGATGAGGACACCAAACTACAACAGTGGGAAAGGATGTGCAGCTAACAATGAGGAGGCCAAGCAAGAGCCCCGCAGCAGTCAGCACAACACAGCCTGTGCGGTGGTCACGCTTCCTGATATCCCAACTGAGTTCTGAGTTCAAACATTCGATCTAACACATTCAAACATGACACACGGTATGTTCTGCTTCAGGTTTGAGGAAAGACAGCTGGTAGCACTGCCCAGAAGGGCATGAGAGATCCATCAGGAAATCAGAGGCAGGGGAAAGATCGCTGGATTGTTTGGGCAAAGTCTGTCCTGGAAGCCACAGCATGGACTAGGCAGGTAAACGGGACCTCTATATGAAGTGGAAGATGCAAGTGAGCATCCCTGGCAAACTGCATGAAGCATGGAAGGTGGGCGATCCCATGAGAAAACAGCTCTACAACAACGGGAGATTCTACTGGGGGATGAACTCCTACAGAGTCCACATCAGACAGAGTGAGACATCCGACAGAGCTCAGGAGTTCCAACTTTCCTCATAGTTTTAGAACACTGTAATGTGGCATTTCTCAATGATGTGTTAACATCACTGGTATGCTTTAAATTAATGATCTCTATCTGCACATGTTATTTATAAAGAGATATTTCTCCAAGAAAGCAGCCAAGACATTTTCCTTCTGTCAGAGAACAAGCCCCTGGAGCATTCTGAAGTTAGCGTAAAGGAAAAAATGGATGGAACCACCTAGGCTGAACCACAAGGCTCCTCAGCAATTAAAAGCAACCATATTATGAAAAGAGGAAACTAGGATGGGGCGGGGGCAGCGGGGTGGTGTTTCTAAGAACCACACAGGGCCAGATCCCTGTGAGCTAATGAATGCAGAGAAGCTTGGGTTGTAAAACAAGATGAATACCACCCCTCATTAGTGCAGCATTTGATGGCTGTGTAAAAGGAAGAAAATGATCCACTTAAAAAGGGTCTTTAACATTGATGGGTCAATTTTGGCAATTACAGGATTTACGCAGCTATCTTTGCACCACACTGAAATAAGCCACAGCAAAAGCAATCTTCACTCACATGCTTAGCTGATGAGCATGCAGCTTTTGAAAGCTTGCCTGCTCGTTAGCTTTTAGGTCTTAGCTCAAATGTCAATCCCTAGGCAGGGCTGTGACCAGCAGGAGATAGGCAAGCAGGATGTCTAGGGCACAAAATGTAAGGAGGCCCATGCAGGACCCTAAAAGCGAATGCCTCCTTAAATAATGCAACCTGGGCACCTCACCTGCCTCTTCTGTCTCATCCTAGTCCCAGCTCCTCTTGTAGGTGAGGTCATCTCTGACCATTCTAATAAAAGTGCCCCTTGTTGACTGAAAACACACACATACCATGACTGTTGTGAATTCAGTTTTATTTGGGGCTTACTGAGGACTACAGCCTGGGAGACAGCCTCTCAGATAGCTCTGAGGAAGTGCTCCAAAGAGGTAAGAGGAGAGGCCAATATATCTAAGTTTAGTGAAGAGGATATACGCAACCAAGCACACATCTTGGCAGGTTACTGCTAGTCACAAGGAGCAGGTGTCTCTGTGACAGATTTTAGAGCTTTTCTGGGTACGGAATGCATGAAACTGCATTCATAAAATTTTCTCCTGAAAGTATTAATAACTATCTGAAAACCTATTCTGCCAGTTTTTTTCCAGAACAGAGTACCTCATTCCTGACCTCCACCCTGATCTTCTTCTTTCAGGGTGTGTTAAACGTCAGCTGACGTAGTCACTAGCAACTAATTCTCATAGAAGCTGATGGTGAGCAACATTCTTTAGTTGGTCCCCTCACTACTCCCTCCCCTCTACCCACTGACCACACACCCCTGTGGCACCCACCATATTCAGTTCTCACTGCTAGGCATCTGCTTCCTATTGTCCCCACTCTTGTGTCCACTCCATGAGAGCAGCAACATGGTCTATCTGTCTTCTCTCCTCCTGCCAGGAGTCCCTATTGCCTCACTGTGTCCAGCACATGGTAAGGAGGTTGCTGGGAATGTATGTGTTAAATGGGAATAAAACAAGAATGTTAAAGCCTCCTAAGAGAATGGTACCCAATGACTCTAGACAACCCAACAAAACCCTCCTAAATCCTTTTTTTTCTTCTCATATTAAAGTTTACAGAAGGAACTAGTGGTGTGGGTCCATGTACAAAATTGAAATACTCCAAAAGAGACTTAGGGTGGGGGAAGCACCCAAGTTAGTAAAGAGCAATTCAGAAAATATGAACTCCCCAAGCCTTAGAGTCACATTTTCCCAAAATGTTGACAGGAAAGAAAATAAACAATGAGTGAACAGTCACTTATAGTAAGCACTTCAAGATTATTTCAATTAATGTTCACATTAACCCTCTGAAATAAACTTTGTTCCCATTTTCCAGATGAGGACATGAATATGAAGATTAAAGAGGTTACGTAATCTGTCCATGATTTTACAGAGAATAACTGAGGTATCCAGTATTCAGATTCAGGTTTCCAAAATTATTCCTTCACATGGCTGCAGAAAGCATCTAGATTGATCTAACTTCAAGGACTCAAGGTATAAACATAACAAATTCTGCTGGTCACAGGCTTCCCAGGTGGCCCCAGTGGTAAGGAACCCACCTGCTAAGTCAGGAGATGTAAGAGACATGGGTTTCATCCCTGGGTCTGTAAGATTCCCTGGAGGAGGGCATAACAACCCACTCTAGTATTCTTGCCTGGAGAATCCCACGGACAAAGAAGCCTGAAAAGTTTACAGTCCATCAGCTCACAAAGAGTTGGACAGGACTGAAGCAACTTAGTACACAGACACAGCTGGTCATGACTGTCTCTAACTGATTATTCTAAAGAATTCCTGGATCAATAAATCCAACAAGCCTATCTTGAAAGAGCAGTCAGCATGATGAGATAAAAATTTTTTTGGAAGTATATCTTTTTACATGTTTTAAGTATCTGTTGCTTTCAACCATAATTTCCATGAACTTTTACTATATAAGTCTCCCTTGCCTTAATGTGTGTGTGTTTCTTCTTGATCAGACCTCTCTGCCTCAAGTAAGTAACCATGAAGTTAGGTTAAACTCCCTCAAAAGAAAACGCCAACAACTGTGTCCCTTTTCCTTCTCAGACCTCTTTTCAAATTCACTGTTCACTGTTTTAGCTGTATTTTAAATGTATTTTCTTGCTCCCTCCCTTTTCAAATTTCAGGGATAATACATATGAGGTGTCAGCCACAAGCTGATGAACATCAAAAGTGAGCAGAGAACTATTGTCTGATCCCTACGCATCTGTTGGCTTCCCAGGTGGCTCAGTGGTAAAGAATCTGTCTGCAATGCAGGAGATAGGGGTTCAGTGCCTGGGTCAGGAAGATCCCCTGGAGGAGGGCATGGCAACCCACTCCGGTATTTTTGCCTGAAAAATCCCATGGACAGAGGAGCCTAGTGGGCTACAGTCCACGGGGTCACAAAGAGTAGGATGGGGCTGAGAAAGTAAGCGTGCACTCATGCTACACATCTGCCTCCCATGAAGACTCGTGACCAAGGACAGGAGCAGTGCAGTCAGCCTCTAAGCGTGAGCACAGGCCTGCAGAGAAGGCGCAAGACGCAGGAGCCTTGCCACCTGGTCAATTCCGGGACAGAGCCGGACTTTTTCATGGTCAGGTGCACTGTGCTCAGCTTGGAGCTTCACTTCAGGGAAAAGAAAAAAGCCAAGATCCCCTCAGAGAAAGGCCTTTCAGACCCACAGGTTTCTCCTGGGTGAAAGCCCCAGCATTTGATTACCTCCATGTCCTCAGTTTCCCACTTTTATTCAAAAGCAAAGGGTTTAGTCACAAACCCCTAAAGACTGGACTCCTAAGACCTTACAGGGATGTCTGCCTTCCATCTGAAAGTGTGCTGGTTTCAGCTTTGGTCCAATGTCTTGCTCCAACCAAGTGACATGAAGTAAGTCACTTCCTCTCTCTGAACCTCACTTTCAGGAGGGAAGGCTTAATGATGTATTTTCCTCCTACAGGAAGTATCAGCAATCTGGTTGAGAGGATGTATAAAGGAAGAGATCTATGAGGAGTTATATCAAGAACTGCCATCTAGGGAGCTGAGAATCTCATGTCAACCTGTCTGCCTTGGCCTCTGCCTCCTGTCTCCCTTCTTGCTTCCCGCCCTTCACATGGTTCCCATCACGTGCCAAGCGCAATGCTTGGAAGTGAGAGAGAATGCTGTATGATACAAACACACTCCTGCTCTCAGTGAATCTCTGTTCAGTGGGAAAGGTAGCACAAAAGTGAAATAATTAACCGCTTCATAAGACATAAAATCAAATTATGTTGTACAAAATGAAGCTGTATAATAGAATTGTTAGACACTAAGAGACGGGACAGATTGAAAACCTCTTTTAGACAGGATGGCCGAGTAACATCTCTCTGGAAAAGAGATGCTCAGATTGAAGAAATAAAAGGTGAAGAAGAACTAGACTTGCAAAAATGTAACTGGAAGCAGAAGGAAAATGACAGTATTTTCCAGACAGATGTGAACTCCCCAGGTAGGAAGAAGGATGCTTTGTTCTAAAGCATCTGAGAGAGCACCAGCTTGCCTGTGGTGAGATGGGGCGCATTCACTATCACTCCACCAATTGCTCGTAAGGTCTAGAAAAACTTGGTGCATTCATATTTTATCACTGATGCTGTAATAGTGGACAGTGAAGAGCAAAATGATAGGTCCAATACTGTCTCTAATGCAAAGATGTTGGGAGTACCCTGGTCCAGCCCTCACTGGCTGAGGCTGTCCATCACCACACACACCAAAGGGCATGAAAGATAGCGCAGCCCAGGGAGGTCCTAATGAACAAACTTCCTGGAGCTTAGCACCAGGCACCACTTCAGGATGTCCTGGCCACAGGAGTGAGCTGAACCCTTAAGGGGCCGCATGTGGCTTTGGTATCCGTGTGTATGAAATGCCACTGAGGTTTGCTTAGACGCCCAAGACTGGACGGGCCCCTCTGTGCTGCATCCATCCAGTGACTGCAGGGAGGCCATGCTTGCGAGGGCTCTGAGGCCGTGGCTGCAGTAAACACTAAGCACTTCCCAACTCCTGCAGAGTCCTAGCAGGGGAAAATCTTTTTAAAAAATTTTAAACGTAAGGCTTTTAAAAACATGTAATAATTCCTGACATCTCTGAGCAAGATAGCAAACCCAGAACTCCATTCCCACACACACAGAGCATCCTGCTCAGCTCATACTACACCCAGCACTTCTCTATACATCTTGCCATCAAGATGTTTAGATTGTAAATAGTATCAGAAAGTACCTATTCTTGGTGCACAGCAGCCATTCAGATATCTTAACAAATATGAAAACAGCCCCTAAACATATACTGCCCTCACTTAATCCCCCACTCTCTTAGAAATTTTCCTTTTGTCAAGCCCGAGGAAACAATCTGGCCACTGCCTCAAAATGGCCAGTGAATTTTTATAACTGTGGTATTCTGTTGTGTCATTCTCAGTTTTCAGCTGGCTGGCTTCCAGCACATGCTGTCACTCCAAAATAGCCATTTATCCCATCCCACACCATCTAACTGTGACAAAGGACAGGCTCCAGAGCTTAAAACACTGCTACTACGAAGCTGGTGATGACCATAGGAGAAGCACCAGGAACCTAATGTCTGCTGGGGGCTGCTTGGCACTTGGAGTCACTGCAGGACCTGAGGCTACTGGATGCAGCCAGGTTTTCAATAGACCTGTACCAATATCAAGTACACCCAGGTGGGTCCTGGTCCTCTGCCTACCCAAAAGACATCTCTTCAGCACACAGACACTCAGAGCACACAGCCAAGTGCTGTGGGTGGTCTTAGGAAGCCATACATGGTAAGACCGAGTAGCAGGTAAGTGGGGAGAAAAGTAGATTCTAACGGACTCAAGAGAGAAGAGAGTGCCAGGCTAGGGTGCTCAACAAAATAGAGCATACATCCTGAAAGTGGTCAGCAGGAGAGAAAAGGGAATTCCAGAACAGACAGGGCATAAATAAAGGCAGGGCTGTTGGGAAATGAGGTAGTAACCTGGCTAGAACAAAATCTATGGAAGCATTTTCTCTGCTGGGAATTTCCTAGTTTCCATCTGTGGAGTAGGTACTAAGCTCTGAAGTGATAGGGTGACGGCCACCCAAGATACTACTCAAAGCTTGTAGTGGAAAAATTCCTTAGTTATGAATAAGCCATGAATCTGTTCTTCTTGGTTAAAAGTGAAAATTACCCGTGTGAACTTAAGCAGATTACTCATTTTATTAAAAACTCAGTTTCCCCACCTTCAAAAAGGAAAAGTAATAATAGTCCCTACTTCGTAAATTTTGGTGAAGGACTGGATGAAATAATAGAGCACAAAACAAGCAGATGTTTCCCCAACCGAATGTCACAGCTTAGCACACCATTTTTAGCACACATTTCCTAAACAAGAGATGGATGTGCTATTTCATAAGAATAGATTAAAAAGGTAAGAGCTCTTCAATCTTAATAAAAGAAGGAATGTGATTTTTTAATAAAGATTAGCAGATTTGATTATTTACAAAATGTAAAACTTGTTCATGAAAAGCAAAACTATGATAACAGGAAAAAGAGGATGGGGAAACATTGGCATAAGATTCAACAATGTTTTCCATTTATATATTGTATTAAAAGATGTATAAATGATAAGGCAAACAATCCAACAATAGATAAACATACAAAATGCATAAAAAGAAAAATGCATGAGGGATTACAAGTGAACAACAAAACAAAGAAAAACTTCTACTCACAATAATAATACAGAATCTGTAATTTTAAAAATTAAACAAAATTCCAATAATAGCATTCATTAGGGCTTTATTGGTGGCTCAGTAATAAAGAATCCACCTGCAGTGCAGGAGACCTGGGTTCAATCCCTGGGTAGGAAAGATCCCCTGAAGAAGGAAATGGCTACTCACTCCAATATTCCTGTCTGGAAAATCCTATGGACAGAGGAGCCTGGTTGGCTACAGTCCATGGGGTCGCAAAGAGTCGGACATGACGTAGCAATTGAGCGCACATACAAAGCATTCATTAAATGATGGCACACTCCTGCTTAAAGCCTTCTAGGTATCTTCCATGTGCCCAAAGTAAACCCCGTGTTTTTAAACAGCTGACCAGACACCACAGGTGTGCCTCTTGTCACCTTCCCACAGTTTATAGGCCACTCCTCACTCGCTCACTGGCTTACTTTGGCTTCTTGAAAAGGGAAACCCCCAACCACCGCAGAATCTTTGCACAGGGCTGCCTGGAATGTTTCCCCTCTCTTCTCTCCAAGCACTCAGCTCCCGGTTAATTCTGTCTCATCTTTCAGCCCCAGCTATGGGCACCTCCCAGATGTTATGGGTTGACTTACATCCCCCACAAAGATGCACATATTCACGTCCTCTCCCCGGTACCTCAGAACGTGACCTGATTTGGAAACTAGTTTGTTGCTGGTGTCATTAGTTAAGATGAGGTCAAATTAGAGCAGGGGAGAGGGACTAATCCAATATGACTAATACTCTTATAAAAAGGGGAAATTTGGATGCACGCAGGGAGAAGGCCATGTGAGCATGATGGAAAGGATGGGGTGGCGATGCTTCCACAAGCCACAGAGCTCCGAAGTCTGCCAGCAAGTAGGGGAGAGGAATGGAACAGAGCCTCACACAGACCTCAGAGGGAACCATCCCTGCCAATACCTTGTTCTCAGACTTCCAGCCTCCACAATTATGAGGCAATAGATTTCTGGGGTTTAAATCACCTACCTTGTGATATTTGTTACAGTGGCCCTAGGAAAGCCCTCCACGATCCTTCCCCCTGGAGCAGCTCCCGCCATTGCAGTGCCTCGGGGAGCCCGTGCTTTCTCTCACCCTCTGTGGAGAATCCTGGGTCACTGTCTGCCTCCACACTGGAGGAAAGCAGGAAAGGAGCAGGCAGCAGGCCTCTCTGCTCCCTTTCCACCCATGGACTCGTGCATGCGGCGCTCCCCACAAGTATCTGCTGACTGTGTCTGGGAAACACGCAAATAAGCCCTGGCAGGCAGGAGGCTGGATTGAGGGATGAGGACAAAAGGCAGAGTGGTCCAAGCCTGAACACTCGCAGAGCACATGTGCCGTGAGCCAGGGTTCTTCCAAACACATCACCATGAGAGGCACGGTGGCACTCGGCTGCCCGGTGCGGTAGGTACCGTCGTGACTCCTACTTCAGAAATGATGAAGTGGGGCCCAGTGGGGCCCAGAGAAGTTACTGCCCAAAGCTCACAGCTGGAAAGCGCTGAGACGTGAACCTTGGCAGTATGCACTAGTCTGTGCTCTCAACCTCTGCATACAGCGATTCTCAAGAGCATATAGGCAAGCAGGTACAGATAACAGGAAAGACAGAACAGAACATATAAGTTTCTGCTCAGCAAGTCCCTCAAGGGTTATTAAGAAAACTGTGGACATGAGACCTATTTCAAACCTTTACAGAAGGGAAGAATCTAGGCCCTCCATTGTTCCCACCCTTGATGATTCCATCACAGATCACGCCCTGAGTTGGAGGAGCTGTAGGTAAAATCCAGTTGGAACTCCCTGTAGTCTCCCTCCTCCACATGAATCTTGCACCAAGATCTTGCATTAAGAACATTATAAATCTTAGACTGACTGGAACCTCCGTAACAACTTCCAACCCCAGTCAGGCCATCCTTAGTGGCTGTCTAAGGTCCATCTAGTCAAGGCTGTGGTTTTTCCTGTGGTCATGTATAGATGTGAGAGTTGGACTGTGAAGAAGGCTGAGCACCAAAGAATTGATGCTTCTGAACTGTGGTGCTGGAGAAGACTCTTGAGAGTCCCTTGGACTGCAAGGAGATCCAACCAGTCCATTCTAAAGGAGATCAGCCTTGGAATTTCTTTGGAAGGAATGATGCTAAAGCTGAAACTGCAGTACTTTGGCCACCTCATGCGAAGAGTTGACTCATTGGAAAAGACTCTGATGCTGGGAAGGATTGGGGACAGGAGAAGGGGATGACCGAGGATGAGATGGCTGGATGGCATCACTGACTGATGAACATGAATCTGAGTGAAGTCCGGGAGATGGTGATGGACAGGGAGGCCTGGCGTGCTGCGATTCATGGGGTTGCAAGAGTCGGACACAACTGAGCGACTGAACTGAACTGAGACTAGGATGAAGTGCCCAGGCTCTAGCTTCCAAGCATTTGGATCCAAAGCCCAGCTCTACCATCTGCTGAGTGCATGACTTGGGAAAGTCATTTAAATTATCTGGCCTTGAGCTATAAAATGGGGACGACAGCGCTCTTTACCTAACCAAATTTGTATAAGGCTGAGTTAAACATATGTAAAGCACTTCAATCAGTACCTGACACATAGTGCTAAGTATGAGTAGCTACTTACTGTGGTTGCTACTATTTTCATCTCATCAATGCAGATGGGCCCAAATATCCTCACTAAGCAAGGGACATGTATATTCTTCTTGGAGACTGGGATACATCACTTCCCGGGATCTTACTACCCAATCTTATTCCAATAATTTTACAATAATTTAGGTACACTAATTATCCTAAGGCAAGTAAACACATACATGCAATATTCATATATTACATACATATATATGCACCTGGTAACTGTGTTAACTTTTCTCTTTAAATTTCAGAGGCATCTTTTTCAGCATAAGAGTTTCAGAAATACACTTTTTTCATAACCAACTCAAGTGTGCTGAGACTTATAATATCTCCTCTAGAAGTCTATCTACCCTAAGAAAATTATCTAAAATGCAGACAAAAGCAAAGCTTTATGTATCGAGATATTCATGGCAACATTTTTAAATAGTGAAGAACTATAAGACATTCTAAATCTCTAGAAATAGAGGAATAAATATAGTTAAATAAATTACAGAAAAGCAATACAATACACTATTATGTAAACATTAAAATTATGTTTGCAAACCATTTTGAATAACATAGAAAAATGCTTAGTCAAATGTTATAAGAAAATAAGAAACAAACCTGTTTATACAAGAGAATCACAATTATGTAAAACTGTATAGGTAAAAAATGGCTAAGTATATATGCTAAAATTTAACAATGGTTTTAAACAGGATTGTATACGGTAGTTTTACAGTACTCTTCATTTTTAAGTTTTGAAAAATGTTGTATTAGTGAAATTATTGCATGAAAATTTAAATATGTAAAAACTATTTTTAAAAACATAGAAGCTTAGGAGGCTCATTGTCACTTCCTTGTTGGCCACGCAAAATCTTGTATAACAACTCTCTTCTCAAGTCCTAGAGAATTCAGGCAGATGTTTTTAAAGAGAATGCCAATATAAGGCACCAGAGTAAATCAGAATTTGGTCCAATTCCAAATTCTTTGCAGTTTGCATTGTTACTATCCAGTCTTCCATATCCCCAACAGCAAGTTATGAAATGGAATAATAATCTTGGGAAGTCAATCACTTCCTTTGTTCTGTGTTCCATGCTTTCAGAATGCAAAAGTTTGAACTTTGTCTGAGTACAGGAAGCCAGTAAGGCATGTCTAGCTCCTGATGGCTCTTCATCAGGTCCAACTTGATAAGCCAGACATCGGATTCTAACTTCAATGGTATAGAACTTATGTTTATATATCTGAAAGCTAGTCAGACACTCAGGGGGTGAAGAGGAAGTTTCTAGTTTCCTTTAAGCAAAGGGATTTTAAATTTCAGTTTCCTGCCTTCCTCATTCCTGATCCATTAAATACCATTAGATTATTGGGCATTCTATAAAGGTAAGCAAATAAATAAGCACAGAAGCAAATGTGTGTATGGATGGAAGGATGGATGTAAAAAGCAGTAAGAATGTCTTAGCAGTCTCAGAATAGATCATCCTTTCCTATAGCTTTTTTCCCACATTAAATCATATTTTCTAAACATATCTTTCTAAAACACAGCTATTACCCCAAATTTTGTTAATGTTCATACTACTCAAAATGATCTACAGACCACTGCAGTCCCTATCAAACCCCCAAAGGCATTTTACATAGAAATAGAAAAAATTCTAAAGTTCACACAAAACCATAAAAGACCCTGAAAAGCCAATGAAATACCAATGAAATTTTGAACAAAAAGAACAAAGTTGGAAGAATCACACTTCCTGATTTCTAAATACATTACAAAGCTACAGTATTCAAAACAATAAGTACTGGCAAAAAAAAAAAAACAGGCATGTATTAGCCCTGAATACTCATTGGAAGGACTGATGCTGAAGATGAAGCTCCAATATTTTGGCCACCTGATGCAAAGAGCCAACTCATTGGAAAAGACCTCAATGCTGGGAAAGATTGAAGGCAGAAGGAAAAGAGGGTGACAGGATGAGATGGTTGGATGGCATCACTGATTCAGTGGACATGAATGTGGGCCAATTCTAGGAGATGGTGAAGGGCAGGGGGACCTGGCATGCTGCAGTCCACAGGGTTGCAAAAAGTCAGACACAGCTTGGAGACTGAAGACAAGATCAATGGAATTAAAATAGAGAGTCCAGAAGTAAACCCACACAAACACAGTCAACTGACTTTTAACAAAGGTGCCCAAAACACACAACAAGGAAATGACAGTCTCTCCAACAAAGAGTGTTGCAAAAACTAGGTATGCACACGCAGAATACAAAAAAAAAAAAAAAAACCACCCAAAATGGATTACAGACCTACATGTAAGGCCACTATAAACTCCTAGAAGAAAACAAAAGGGGAAAAACGTCTTGACATTGGCCTTGGCAATGATTTCTTGCATATGGCACCAAAGCATAAGCAGCAAAAGCAAAAATAGACAAGCAGGATCACATCAAATCAAAAACCTTCTTCACTGCAAAAGAAACAATCAACAAAATGAAAAGGCAACCTACAGAATGATAGAAAGTACTTTAAAACCATGTATCAGCATGATAAAGGCTTAATATTCAAAATTTAAGGAACTTCTACAATTCAAGAGCAAAAAAAAAAAAACATTTTAATGGGAAAATGAATTGAATAGATATTTCTCCAAAGAGGATATACAACATTATAGATGGAAATACGCTCAGCATCACAAATCATCAGGGAAATATGAATCAAAACAATAATGAAATAGCACCTCACACTGTGAGGATGGCTGTTATCAAAAAGAGATAACAAATGCTTGTGAATGTAGAGAAAAGGGAACACTAAAATTATTGGTTGGAATGTAAACTGCTAGGGCCACTATGGAGAAGAGTAACAAGGTTCCTCGTAAAATTAAAAATGGAACTACCATATATTCAACAATACCACTTCTGAGGATCAAAGAGATATCTGTACTCCCAAGTTCACCGTAGCATTCTTCACAACTATGAAAATGTGGATGCAACCTAATTGTATATCAACAAAAGAATGGATTTTTAAATGTGAAACTTTGTACCCTTTGTACAATGAAATATTATCCAGCCTTAAAGTGAATGAGACTGAAGGATTTCATGCTATATGAAATAAGCCAGACACAGAAGGATAAATACTACATAGTATTAATACAACTTACATGAGGAATCTAAATAGTGAAACTCATAGAAGCAGAGAGTACATTGGTGACTGTCAAGGGTTATTGGTGGAGATGGGAAATGGGGAGGTATTAAAGGGTACAAAGTTTCAGTTACACAAGATGATTATGTCATAGAAATCTACTCCACAGCACAGAGCTATAACTAACAATACTGTACTGTATACTTAAAATTTTGCTAAGAGGGTAGTTCAGTTCAGTCACTCAGTCGTGCCCAACTCTTTGCGATCCCAGAAACTGCAGCACACCAGGCCTCCCTATCCATCACCAACTCTTAGAGTTCACCCAAACCCATGTCCACTGAATCAGTGATGTCATCCAACCATCTCATCCTCTGTCGTCCCCTTCTCCTCCTGCCCTCAATCTTTCCCAGAATCAGGGTCTTTTCAAATAAGTCAGCTCTTTGCATCAGGTGGCCAAAGGATTGGAGATTCAACTTCAGCATCAGTCCTTCCAATGAATATTCAGGACTGATTTCTTTTAGGATGGACTGGTTGGATCTCCTTGCAGTCCAAGGGACTCTCAAGAGTCTTCTCCTACACCACAGTTCAAAAGCATCAATTCTTCGGCACTCAGTTTTCTTTATAGTCCAAGTCTCAAATCCATACAAGATCACTAGAAAAACCATAGCCTTGACTAAATGGACTTTTGTGGACAAAGTGATGTCTCTGCTTTTTAATATGCTGTCTAAGTTGGTCATAACTTTCCTTCCTAGGAGTAAGCGTCTTTTAATTTCATGGCTGCAATCACCACCTGCAGTGATTTTGGAGCCCAAAAAGATAAAGTCTGACACTGTTTCCACTGTTTCCCCAACTATTTCCCATGAAGTGATGGGACCAGATGCCATGATCTTAGTTTTTTGAATGTTGAGCTTTAAGCCAACTTCCTTTTCACTCTTTCACCTTCATCAAGAGGCTTTTTAATTCTTCTTCACTTTCTGCCATAAGGATGGTGTCATCTGCATATCTGAAGTTATTGATATTCCAGCTTGTGCTTGATCCAGCCCAATGTTTCTCATGATGTACTCTGCACATAAGTTAAATAAGCAGAGTGACAATATACAGCCTTGATGTACTCCTTTTCCTATTTGAAACCAGTCTGTTGTTCCATGTCCAGTTCTAACTGTTGCTTCCTGATCTGCATAGGTTTCTCAAGAGGCAGGTCAGGTGGTCTGGTATTCCCATCACTTGAAGAATTTTCCACAGTTTATTTTGATCCACACAGTCAAAGACTTTGGCATAGTCAATAAAGCAGAAATAGATGTTTTTCTGGAACTCTCTTGCTTTTTCCATGATCCAGCGGATGTTGGCAATTTGATCTCTGGTTCCTCTGCCTTTTCTCAAACCAGCTTGAACATCTGGAAGTCACAGTTCACATATTGCTGAAGCCTGCCTTGGAGAATTTTAACCATCACTTCACTAGCATGTGAGATGAGTGCAATTGTGCGGTAGCTGAGCATTCTTTGGCATTGCCTTTCTTTGGAATTGGAATGAAAACTGACCTTTTCTAGTCCTGTGGCCAGTGCTGAGTTTTCCAAATTTGTTGGCATATTGAGTGCAGCACTTGCACACCATCATCTTTCAGGATTTTAAACAGCTCCACTGGAATTCCATCACCTCCACTAGCTTTGTTCATAGTGATGCTTCCTAAGGCCCATTTGACTTCACATTCCGGGATGTCTGGCTCTAGTTGAGTGATCACACCATCGTGATTATCCGGGTCATAAAGATCTCTTTTGTACAGGTCTTCTGTGTATTCTTGCCACCTCTTCTTAATATCTTCTGCTTCTGTTAGGTTCCTACCATTTCTGTCCTTTATCGAGCCCATCTTTGCATGAAATGTTCCCTTGGTATCTCTAATTTTCTCATAGAGATCTCTAGTCTTTCCTATTCTATTGTTTTCTTCTATTTCATTGCATTGATCACTGAGGAAGGCATAGGGTAGATCTTATGTTAAATGTTGTCATCACAGAAAATAAAAATAAAGAGGGCAGTATAGGAAAATTTCAGAGGTCATTTATAAGTTTATGGCATAGATTATGGAGATGGCTTTGTGGACATACACTTATTTAAAAACTCATCAAGTAGTATACATTAAATATGTCTATTTTCAATCATATTTCCTCATGTGTTTTAAAAAAAGGGCAAAATACAAACAGACATTTCACCGAAGAAAATAAGCAGATGGACGAAAAAGCACATGGAAACTTGTACAACATCATCGGCTGTCAGGGAAATGCAAATTTAAACCTTAAAAAGCTATTATTGCCCATCTACTCAGAGAAGGAAATGGCAACCCACTCTAGTATTCTTGCCTAGAGAATCCTGTGAGGAGAGGAGCCTGGTGGGCTGCTGTCCATGGAGCCACACGGAGCCGGACACGACTGAAGTGACCTAGCATGCATGAGTGCATTGGAGAAGGGAATGGCAACCCACTCCAGTGTTCTTGCCTGGAGAATCCCAGGGATGGAGGAGTCTGGTGGGCTGCCATCTATGGGGTCGCACAGAGTTGGACACGACTGAAGCGACTTAGCAGCAGCAGACCATCTACTGGAATGGCTAATACCAGTTGTCATGGTCCCTGGAAATGTACGATCCATGATATCCTATGGTCCCTGGAGATGCCTAGGATTTTGCTGTTCCTATGGTTTTGTTGTTGTTTCTTCCTCCAAATGTTGAGCTATACCACTATGTTTTCTATAAATCCTACATGTGGCCCAAAGCCAGTGATGATTTCTGCTGCTTGTAAACAGAAAGTATGAATAGAAAGCCTTTCAGAGTTGCCTGAAAACCATCCCTGTTTGCTGCACTTTTGATCCAAAGCCTAGACTTGCAGCTGCCAACTCACCCTTACAGATTTATCTCAACACAATTCCATGGAAAGCAGCACCTTATAACCATTCTCCTATGGCACCAGTCTCTGAAATCAGTGTTAATTGCCCAATTAACAAGCCTGATGCTGATAGAATGTGAGCTAACTAGTAAGTGCCAAAGCTCATTCCAATTAGTAACCTTTATGGTTGTCATCTATGAAGATGAGGGTACAACTATGTATTTTTGCATGAATGATTGTGTTTGTCATTCTGAGCCAGCCAGAAGGAAAAATGGGTAAGAGGGCAAGAGGGCTGGGGAGAAGATTCTGAAAAATAAGTCTTCATAAGCATTTAAGAAATAAAAATAGCTATGAAGTCTCTGAGGTCAGTGGTCATCTCAAAATCAAGTGGTGAGCTCTTTAAAACCATAAGTTCTTAGATCTTGATCCCAGAAACTGATTCAGTAGGTTTGGAATAAGGCCCAGGAAACTGGATATTCTTGTATTTCCCCGGTGATTCTCATGAACAACCAGAAATGAAAATCACTGAGACAAGTGTCCAAGGAAACCCATTTCTGCTCCCCAAAGTAGTCCCCTGGTCATAAATTTCTTATAAAATGTGAATGGTTGCTGAGCTGGAAAGGCCAGGAAAAAGTGATTACTAATAAAAGCGCAAGATCATGAGGCTGCTGAGAACTGGGAGACCTAGATCTGGGTACCAGATGTGAAACCACTGACCACCAACCTACTCAAGAAATTGAGTTAATCCACCTGTAAAATTTCACAGGCCTCTCATCCCTCCTAGAAACATGAGACATGCCATGTATTCACATGGGCAACGACTGATGGACAGGGAGGCCTGGCGTGCTGCGATTCGTGGGTCGCAAAGAGTCGGACACGACTGAGCAACTAAACTGAACTGAACTGAAGATATTAGAGCCACTGAACGGAAGATCTTTTAAAAGATAACTATGTATTGCCTTATTCTTTTTTAAAAAAAAAAAACTTTGTCTTTAGTTGGAGGATAATTGCTTTACAATATTGTATTGCTTTCTGCCATACATCACCATGAATTAGTCATAGATATACACATGTCCCCTCCCTCTTGAAACTCCCTCCCACTTCTCACCCCATCTCACCCCTAGGTTATCACAGAGCACCCGATTTGAGCTCCCTGCATCATACAGTAAATTTCCACTGGTTGTCTCATTTTGCATACAGTAATGTATATATCTCACTGCCACTGTCTCACTTCATTCCGCCCTCTGCTTCCCCTCCTTGCCCACAAGTCTGTGCTCTGTGTTTATGTCTCCACTGCTGACCTGCAGGTAGCTTCATCAGTACCATCTTTCTAGACTCCATATAAATGCATTAATATATTTGTCTATCTCCTTCTGATTTCAAATTTTAGCTTTAATTTGGGCACAAACCATTCAGAAGCAAAAGTAAGCAGTGAAATGTTTCCCTTATAAGTTCAGTGATTTCTGAAAAGAAAGCTCACAGACACGTAACATAAAGAAGAGGTCTTTTTAACCAGTTTATGGCTCCCCAGGTAAAGTCTAGGATAGTGGTCTTCATGGGAGAAGTTGCCAGAAGCCTCCTAATGACATTTACAGTCCATGTCCAATAAAGTAATTGGCTTCCAAAGGATGAGAAAGTAACTATGAAAGCTTGACTACCTAATCGTTATAGTCATTATATATCAATATATAAGCAGGAATGGAGTATATAAAAATTCACTCTCCTATAAACTTGAAAATAGATAGGCTCTGTGTGCAATGAAATTTTTCCCTTTATTTGGCGGGGGGGGAGGGTGCTTCAAATCACATTCCAAGGGCCTACCCATCATAGTTTTACACACGTGGACATCTGGCAGGAAAAAAATTAAGGCACTAACTGAGAGAGTTGGGGAAAAAAATCCATTTATAAATGTTATTTTAGAAGGAACTGTCTGATCCTGTTTACTTATTAACTTCATTAGAAGGCTAATGAATCTACTGCTGAAAAAAATGAGAGGGAGCTCAGGGTGAGGAGAGGGATGGGCAGAATTTCACACCCTTTCTCCCAATGGTGAGGTTATTTATGATTGTGATAAAACAGCACCACATTTGGAAGGAAGGGAAAACAACATAAAATAACAATCAACAGGCACAATCCGTATGAAAGGATTGTGTTCTCTCAGCCACTGGACAAAAATCAAGATTTATACACGTCAGGATGGAAGAAAAAGACTAGGCCATAAAAAAAAAAAAAACCTTTTTCCAATAATAAATAGGAAAATATTAAATCTGCAAACCAGATCTGTTTCTCTAGTATTCACACTGCCCAGTTCTTCAGCAAAGTTAAGATGTCTAAGGTTTCAATATTTAGGGCAAACTCTTTTTTCATTCTGTTTTCTGGGGGAGCAAAGAGTTTATAGCTTGGATGATGCTCTTTATGTTTAATGAATTTAAATTCAGTAGTTAGAACAGGTGTTCTGGCTAACACCTGCCCCCTGGCTATTATCTGTCTATGAACAGCACATTAGTTTTCCTTAAGGGGGATGGCTGTGCTCACAATGTTAGCTCATAAAAGGGACCTGTTGGCCATCATAAATCCTGTGTGTGTTTCTTGTTTAAATTCCCAGGTTGACAGCATCTGTGGACCTGGAGTGGAAAGGGACTTAAGATCATTTCATCTAATATCTTTATTTAAGAGGAAATAGAATATGGCATGAATTGATTAATTAGCAACTTCTCATGACCAAGATAAACATGATGGTATGATCACTCACCTAGAGCCAGACATCTTGAAATGTGAAGTCAAGTGGGCCTTAGAAAGCATCACTATGAACAAAGTTAGTGGAGGTGATGGAGTTCCAGTTGAGCTATTTCAAATCCTGAAAGATCCAGTTGAGGTGTTTCAAATCCTGAAAGATGATGCTCTGAAAGTGCTGCACTCAATATGCCAGCAAATTTGGAAAAATTCAGCAGTGGCCACAGGACTGGAAAAGGTCAGTTTGCATTCCAATCCTAAAAAGGCAATGCCAAACTACCGCACAATTGCACTCATCTCACACGCTAGTAAAGTAATGCTCAAAATTCTCCAAGCCAGGCTTCAGCAATACGTGAATCGTGAACTTCCAGATGTTCAAGCTGGTTTTCAAAAAGGCAGAGGAACCAGAGATCAAATTGCCAACATCCAATGGATCATCAAAAAGCAAGAGAGTCCCAGAAAAACATCTATTTCTGCTTTATTGACTATGCCAAAGCCTTTGACTGTGTGGATCACAATAAACTGTGGAAAATTCTGAAAGAGATGGGAATACCATATCACCTGACCTGCCTCTTGAGAAACCTGTATGCAGGTCAGGAGGCAACAGTTACAACTGGACATGGAACAACAGGCTGGTTCCAAATAGGAAAAGGAGTACGTCAAGGCTGTATATTGTCACCCTGCTTATTTAACTTATATGCAGAGTACATCATGAGTAACGCTGGGCTGGAAGAAGCAAAAGCTGGAATCAAGATTGCCAGGAGAAATATCAATAACCTCAGATATGCAGATGACACCACCTTTATGATAGAAAGTAAAGAGGAACTAAAAAGCCTCTTGATGAAAGAGAAAGAAGAAAGTGAAAAAGTTGGCTTAAAGCTCAACACTCAGAAAACGAAGATCATGGCATCCAGTCCCATCCCTTCATGGGAAATAGATAGAGAAACAGTGTCAGACTTTATCTTTTGGGGCTCCAAAATCATTGCAGATGGTGGCTATATCCATGTAAAAGATGCTTACTTCTTGGAAGAAAAGTTATGACCAACCTAGACAGCATATTCAAAAGCAGAGACATTACTTTGCCGACTAAGGTCCGTCTAGTCAAGGCTATGGTTTTTCCATTGGTCATGTATGGATGTGAAAGTTGGACTGTGAAGAAGGCTGAGCGCCAAAGAACTGATACTTTTGAACTGTGGTGTTGGAGAAGACTCTTGAGAGTCCCCTGGACTGCAAGGAAATACAACCAATCCATTCTAAAGGAGATCAGTCCTGGGTGTTCTTTGGAAGGACTGATGCTAAAGCTGAAACTGCAGTACTTTGGCCACCTCATGCAAAGAGTTGACTCATTGGAAAAGACTCTGATGCTGGGAGGGATTGGGGGAAGGAGGAAAAGGGGACTACAGAGGATGAGATGGCTGGATGGCATCACCAACTTGATGGAACTGAGTTTGAGTGAACTCTGGGTGTTGGGGATGGACAGGGAGGCCTGGAGTACTCCAATTTATGGGGTTGCAAAAGTCGGACACGACTGAGTGACTGAACTGAACTGAACTAGCAACTGAGACAGGCCTAGAACCCAAGCTTCCTCTGAGCTCAGTGGCTCCCAGTCCTACCTGAAAATCAAAAACAATCATGGGGCTTTTAAAAGTATATATCCTGAGTAACCTCCAACTTTACCAAACTGGAATCCCTTGGTTAGGTGCCAGGAATCTAGATTTTTAACAGTCCACAAGTAATTCTGAGGATATAACAAATTTGAGAAACATGGATGACCCCAGAATGCCTTCCATATTAATTACATAGGAGGTAAGAAAGCTCTTCAAGAGGCTTACATCCCCCAATAGTTGCAGTAAAAGAAAATAACCAGCAATGGATGAGTTAACTCAACACTATGTTAAGGGAACTTAAATCAGATTGTGCTTTGCATCCTGCACCCCAAATCAGCAGCAATAGCTGATGTAGAAAAAACAATAAATATATTAACCTTCTCCCTTGTGCCAAGCACAGATGAATATCTAAAGGAAAAGACTCCAGAACACACTCTCAAAAGAAATGTAACATTTCCAGGCACTACATGCTTAGGATTCTAGGTATGTCTTGCACCCCAACCTCCTAAAAATATTAGCACAACTGTCCTCTGGCGCTGGTAGAAGCTGCTGGGCTAGGAGGATATGGGCCTACAAACAAACAATAATTATTACATAAAGCACTAACTAAATAGTATGTATTTTTTGCATTACATGCATTATCTCACTGAATCCTCACAAAGCTGCCATGAGATCTGTCTTCCTGTCATCTTGCTATATGAATAAGCAAACCTAAACAAAGAGAAATGAAGACATTGCTCAAGGTGGTACAGTTAGCAAGCAGTAGATCTCAAATTTATACCCAGGCAATTTGAAATCAGAACCTTTAATCACTACACATGCACTCTCCCATCTGTGACCAGGTGTTTCTGAGAACTATAGGAACTACTAGTTCTCATATGAAGCAGTCTTTCCTCTTAAAAGTTTCATATCCTAATGGAGAAAATTAGTTTCATTGAAAGTGAAGAAGAACTAAAGAGCCTCCTGATGAAAGTGAAAGAGGAGAGTGAAAAAGTTGGCTTAAAGCTCAACATTCAGAATACTAAGATCATGGCATCCAGTCCCATCACTTCATGGCAAATAGATGGGGAAACAGTGGAAACAGTGGCTGACTTTATTTTTATGGGCTCCAAAATCACTGCAGATAGTGATTGCAGCCATGAAATTAAAAGACACTTACTCCTTGGAAGGAAAGTTATGGCCAACCTAGAGAGCGTGTTAAAAAGCAGAGACATTACTTTGTCCACAAAGGTCCATCTAGTCAAGGCTATGGCTTTTCCAGTGGTCATGTATGGATGTGAGAGTTGGACTATAAAAAAGCTGAGCACTGAAGAATTGATGCTTTTGAACTATGGTGTTGGAAAAGACTCTTGAGAGTCCCTTGGACTGCAAGGAGATCCAACCAGTCCATCCTAAATGAGACCAGTCCTGGGTGTTCGTTGGAAGGACTGATGCTGAAGCTGAAACTCATACTTTGGCCACCTGATGTGAAGAACTGACTCATTTGAAAAGACCCTGATGCTGGGAAAGATTGAGGGCAGGAGGAGATGGGAACAACAGAGGATGAGATGGTTGGATGGCATCACCAACTCAAGAGACGTGGGTTTGGGTAGATTCTGGGAGTTGGTGATGGATAGGAAGGCCTGGCGTGCTGCAGTTCATGGGGTCACAAAGAGTCAGACACAACTGAGCAAATGAACTGAACTGAACTGAATGGAGAAATAAGACATTTTATATTAAACAGCAAAACAAAATATATGAACCGCATTGATCATTCCTCTAATTCATTCCTAGAATTGCTTTACATCCTCACAGAGTGAGGTGTGATAATAAAAATATAAGTACTTCTACAGTAGGGCCACTCATCGCAATGTGTTTTGCATGTACCTACATATACTTGCATATGCCTGACGCTGTTCTCTGTATGCATTAATCTTATCTTTCAACTGAACTAAACATTCCTTGAGGATAGCAATCACGACATACTTATTCCTCATCCCCCAGCAACGAGCACAGGGCTGCTTACATAAAGAATGCTCAATTAATATCTGTTCAGTTGAATGCTCTGTGACCAACACAGGAGTTTTCACCAGATTCGTTACCACTGAAAACAAACAGAAAAAGGCCCCAGTTCCAGAGGCAGGATCAGGCCCTCACATATGAAGCGCCTACCGAATAGGATGGAAAGCTTTTAATTAACAGCCTAGAAAAAAAAATGTCATTCCACTCTGCAGTTTTGTTTCCATTAATTCACTCAGATTCAGCAGGAATTCCACTAAGGAATTGGGATGAACAGCTGTAGAGGGAGGGAAGTACATAAATAAATCATGAGTGTCATTAAACTTTGTAAACTAATAACTTCTGGGAAGTGTTGGCAATTATTATCAGGGTTTTCTCGGCAAACAAAAAATTAATAAATCCAAAGGTCTCCACTTTCTATTTAAAAAAAAAAAAAAAAAAACAGCCTCACCCAGAAAGGTCACTGACAGAACAATTAGAGGAGGAAATACATGGTCCAGACAACAGCTTGCAAAGCAGATGAAAAGTCACAGGATTCCCCAGTGGCAGGGGGATAAGGCAACTCAATACAAGGAGAGCTCCAGCACAAGGCACGGCTGGGCTGGGGTTGGTGTGGGGCAATTGGAATGTCAGTTCAATTCTTTCAGCTTTTACTTAGTGTAGCCCAAGTGTTGGCAGTGTAGATCCAGAAACAGAAAGGGCACTGGTCCCTGTTCTCAAGAGGCTCCCAGGCTGGGAACACAGTGTGAGGATGAGACATCAGTGGGGAGCAGAGGAGAGGCACCCGGCCCAGGGAGGAAGGAGAGGAAAGCCATGCAGGAGGATGTGCCCAGGAAGTGGGCGCGTAAACACCCTCACCAGGAGCCCCTTGATCTGAAGTCCCCTTGCTGTGTGGGCCCTGAGACCAAGCATATAGGAGGAAGGGCTGAGCGTCCTTGTTGCTTTTCCATGAGCATATTGATTCTCACACTGCCAGGCTGGGGGTGGATGAAATGGAGCAAGAGGGGAAGAGGAAACTGAGGGGAAATAGCAATACCAGGGGACCATCCACCGCAAAGGACTCCTGGTTCCTCTTATGCCCAGAAAACTGCAGATTTGTTCAGCTCTGTGAGGACCCCTAGTCCAATAGGAATTCCAGATGAAAGCTCCTGTGGGGACCTCACACCCAATCAGAAGCTGGCCACTCACAGACCTTTGCCAGGGACTAGTGCTTGGGATAGACAGATGGAAGCTGGAGGATTGCCTGCTAGCTCATCTACCTCCATAAAATGGGACCTTAAAAGCAAATTTTTTGAGGAGAGGGCTTTGGCATAGTCAATAAAGCAGAAATAGATGTTTTTCTGGAACTCTCTTGCTTTTTCCATGATCCAGTGGATGTTGGCGATTTGATCTCTGGTTCCTCTGCCTTTTCAAAAACCAGCTTGAACATCAGGGAGTTCACAGTTCACATATTGCTGAAGCCTGCCTTGGAGAATTTTGAGCATTACTTTACTAGCATGTGAGATGAGTGCAACTGTGCAGTAGTTTGAGCATTCTTTGGCATTGCCTTTCTTTGGGATTGGAATGCAAACTGACCTTTTCCAGTCCTGTGGCCACTGCTGAGTTTTCCAAATTTGCTGGCATATTGAGTGCAGCACTTTCACAGCATCATCTTTCAGGATTTGAAATAGCTCAACTGGAATAGTTCGTGATGGACAGGGAGGCCTGGCATGCTGTGATTCATGGGGTCACAAAGAGTCGGACATGACTGAGTGACTGAACTGAACTGAACTGAGGAGAGGGCAATGTGTTTATCAATCCAAGTGTTAATGTTTAGAACATGGAGAACTGAGTCCAAGAAGCAATTTTCCAGTCCAAAAGATAAATCCCTACCATGGCTTATATTCAAAACTAAAGACTCAAAAACCTCAAGCAGTGGCTTAATAAGTCTTTTCACAGGGACCACTTCCAAGAAAAGTGGCACCCTTGCTCCCAAATCAAGGACCAGGAATGCCACTGAGTTCAGCAGAGATGCACAGACCCATGTGTGTAGAAGGGCATGAAGACGACACCAAAGCATGTGCCGCATGCCACGGTCACAGGAATAGGTGAGAATAGGACCAGTCTCTGGATGTGTGATGCCTGCACACCATACAACAATGGTCTATTCTCAGCTGACAATGGAGGAGATGTGAAGACTCTCTAAACAGACTCACATGCTTGAGAGAACAAACTTTTGATTGCCAAGGGGGAGAAAAAAAGGGAGGGAGGAGAGTGATGGAGTGGGATTTCAGGTTAGCAGATGTAAACTATTATACAGAGAATAAACAACAAGGTCATATATATAGCACAGGGAATTACAGTCAATATCCTTTGACAAACCATAATGAAAAAGAGTGTGGAAAAGGAGACATATATATATATATATATATATATATATATATATATATATACACACACACACATATTTACACATAAAATTTTGTTATACATTAGAAATGAACACAACATTATAAATCAACTATACTTCAATTTTTAAAAAAAGAAAAAGAAGAGAGCTGCCCATCCAGTTCCAGGGTTTCTATTTAGGGGATGTGTGTGTTCATGGAAGGAGATCAGGAGCCAGGGAAACCTCTTTATTTTTAATTGGAGGCTAATTACAATATTGTGGTGGTTTTGCCATACATTCACATGAATCAGCCATGGGCGTTCATGTGTTCCCCACCCTGACCCTCCCTCCCACCTCCCTCCCCATCCCATCCCTCAGGGTCATCCCAGTGCACCAGCCCTGAGCACCCCGTCTCATGCATCAAACCTGGTCTGGCGATCTATTTCACATATGATAATATACACCTTTCAATGCTATTCTCTCAAATCATCCCACCCTTGCCTTCTCCCCACAGAGTCCAAAAGACTGTTCTATACCTCTGTGTCTCTTTTGCTGTCTCGCATATAGGGTCATCATTACCATCTTTCTAAATTCCATATATATGTGCTAATATATCGTATTGGTGTTTTTCTTTCTGACTTCCCTCACTCTGCATAATAGAGGAGCCAGGGAACACTCTTAGACTTCTTATCCAAGAAACTCAACCAAAGTGTCTTCCTCTCCCTGAACTCACATCCTTATCTTTGAAATGATAAGATTCTGGGGCTCAAGGAGAATATTTGCTATGTTCCTTTCTCACCCCAAGTCTCTTCGACTCTACGGTCAATAGCCATGATTATTTCAGAATTACCAAGAATCACAGTTCAAAGACCTAGGAGTTCTGGTGACGACTTTTCTGTTTCTATGGACAGATTTCCACAGCCCTTGTTTCATTTTTAGATGACCAGAGTTTTAATATGGATCAGGTTAGCCCCTGACACTGCCCATATAATGTATCATAACATTATAAAATAGTTTCCTTCCAGAACAGGTGGAATTTTTACCTTTTGTCCTTTGATGAAACAGACATGCATTTCTATAGTGAAAAAAGTTTCCCACCCCCATTCCCACCTCGCCCAATGAACTGATAATATTTGAAAGAGAGATTACTAGACCTCTACTGGGCACTATGGTATTCAATAGCAATATTTAACTATTAAACAAACTGTGGCTGCATTTTGTATGTAAAATTGAGATATGTCCTTAAGTGTGAGATACACATTCAATTTCAAAGACTTACTACAAAAATCTAATGCAAAATTGCCCATTAATAATTTTATTGTCTATTGAAATGATAGTTCTATATAGCTAGGTTAAAGAAAATTTATAATTAAAATTAATCTCCACTGTTTCTTTTCACATTATTGACTGCTGGGAAATTATGTGGCTCCTATATATTTCTAATCAGACAGTGCTGGACTAGAGACCATTCATCTCAATTACAGAAGGAATATTTTAGCCTAGAAGTTGAAATCCCAGCCCAACCACTCGAAGCAATTTTCCCACTCTGGAAACTTCTCCCTCTTCCACTTTCCATATCATCCCAATCTTCTACTCATAAAAAATTATCTTATTCTGGAGGAGTCTATGAATCCACTCTTGCCCAGCATCAGAGCCAGCACACAGGGTGGACTAAGCAGGCTCAGGGTTCAGTAGGATTCCCCCTACTTCTTAGTTTCACAATCTGGAACATATTGTTTAACCTCTGCAGTGCTCAATGTTCCCATCTCTAAACTGAGCCCAGTGATACCTGACTCTCAAGTTTCTCAAAAAAGATAGAACAAGACAGCTCAGGTACAGGAACTCATAGAAAGAAGCAGCTCAAGTTGAAGATCGTACGATGACAACTGACTCTCTCTGAGCACCTCCCATGCATAGGTGCTGCACGGCAGGTATTTTTCAAGCAGTTGACATAGTTCATTTCAATGAAATTTCAAAACAACTGTATGTGGTAGGTGTAGATACAACCTTCATGGTACAGATGAGGAAACAGAGGCACAGAGAGGTGAAGGAATGTGTTCAAGATGACTCAGTGGCTCAGTGGAGGAATGTGGCCATCAGTCCCACTTTTAATTACCTTGATGAGGAGGAAGCTGATTAGATCTGAGCCTCCTGATCTGGACTCATTGCTCCTCCTTGGGTCTGGCCTCTATAAAGTCTGATAGAGCAGGTCTCTAGTATCACTCCTGACGGATGGACAACCTCCAGGCTTGACACACTGTGGACTGGAAACACCCTAAAAACAAATCCCTGGGTCTTTTTAAAAGTCACTCCCCAGCCTCATTAATTCTACAGGCTTGACACTCCATATGTAAAATGTCCTTTGACTAAAGGATGCCAACAGATGGCTGTGCTAAATGACCAATTTATGCACCCATTCTTGTGCTGGTGGAGAGAAAATATTTTGACCACCCCCGGTATAATGGCACCTAGGAGTTCCAGAAAGAATGTCACCAAGGACACACGCTACCGCTATGCTACAGACTGCTTTTAAACAGCCTTTTGTCTATTTAGAAGTAGATGGCTTCTGAATTATTAATTCAGTGAGACAAATAATTATGTCATACTGCAACCTGGCAGGGCGCATCATCTTGTCATGACAGCTGCTGCTCCAGGCACCTCTGCTGTACAGAAAATTGAAGAAGAATCACCAAATTCAATTTCAACTTAGTTAAGCATGTTGGACCAAATCACAGAAATGAAAAGGTGTGTGTTTAATTTAGTTTCTTTTCTCTGCTCACTGTATTAGTAAGGAAGATCATAGCGCTCTAGGCTCTAACTGTAAAATACATCACTAACAGCAGAGAAAAGAGGATAGGGGCACGGATCCTTAGGGATAAGGATAACAGTAAGAAGTAAGAAAACACCCGGTGAGGGCCCAGGAAGTTGGAAAGTTTCCACAAAGTTTAGGATCAGTCCCTTTCCTCAACTGGTTCCTAAGCTGGTCTTTATCAGACCTGTGAACCCTCCAGATAACACAAATGCATATTCACATAATGCGTACCCATAGGGAATGCCTATAACATCTACCAGCTTGTTTCAAATCCCTGAAAGGTCACACCATATATACTGTTATCTACAGTCTATGCTGAGTACTCCCCTTTGGTTTGGCCCCTCCTGTGAACCTGATGAGTCCTCTCACCCTCCCTCCCTTCCTAGTCCAGCACCCAGCTACTCTCCCTGCCTCCTTCCTGGTCCCCTTATCTCCTACAGCCTCGCCTTGCCTGGCCTTTGCCCTGTGCGAGGGACATTTTTCCACCTTCCATTTGCCAAACTGTAGCTCATCCATCACTCCAACTGCCATTCAGAGAATCTTTCTTACAAAATAACATTTCCAACTAGGTAGAAACTGCTATTCCAATTCCCCCTCCCCAGTCAGCATGAGGAACAACATCATAAATCACTGTTCATCCCTCCCTATCCCCCTGCTAACACCCTGGAAGGTCTGTGATAATTCCTAGACAGCACAGAATACAACCCTTTGCATGCACTTATAGTTTCCATCCCATGGATCCCTGCATTAGTGGATTCTTACAAACAAAACTACACAAATACACAGGGTTACAATAATCATTAATTATTACAATTAACTGAGCACTCTCCACATGTAACTGTCCTAAATGTTTGCACACTTAATATTTAATTTAGTCCTTACAATCCATCCATGAATTTATTCAACGAGCAAACATTTATTAAGTACCTCCTGTGTGCCAGACACTATTTGAGGTATTGAGGATACAGCACTGAAGCAAAATTTAAAAAAAAAAAAAAAGATTCTATCTTTACAGACTTATTTGTTAGTAGGTGTTAGGTTGAATATAAATAAATCAGTAAGTAAATATTTAGCAGCTAGAGGGTGACAGGTTCCAGGGAGGAAAATGCAGCCCACTGATGAAATGCCAAGTCCTGAGACAGAGGCCTCACTGATGAGGTGAGCAGAGAGGAAGGAGCTCAGACTCAAGGAAAAGCCGAGAGTAAGGGTCCTGCGGAAGATGCTGGCTTGTCCGAGGAACAGCAAGGACAATGTGGCTGGAGCAAAAGTGGGATTTGTACTGCCTCCAAGTTCCATTCAGAGAAACTGAGATTTATGAGAGCAAAATGGGTGGAATGGCAGTGCCCCTATCAAAATATGTCCCAACCCCCAGAACCCGCAATGGAATTATCCTTGAAAGAGCATCTCTGCAGATGTAATTAAGCTAAGAATCTGAAAATGAGCATCCTGGATTAGGGGGCTGCCCCTACGTCCAATGGCAAGTGTCCTTCTAAGGGAGGGAAGAGGAGAAGACAGAGGGGAATAACGCAGCCCAAGGAATGCTGACAGACACCAGAGGCTGAAGGAGGTGACGAAGGATTCTCTCTAGAGCCCCCAGAGGGAGGGGCCCAAAGACACCTTGATTTCAGACTTCTGGCCTCCAGCCTGGAAGAGAACACATTTCTGCAGTTTGCAGCCACTGAGTCTGTGGTCCTTGATTCCAGCATCCCCAAAAGCTGATCCAGAGAAGTTAGAAAGTGCCCAAAGCCACAGAACTCTTTGGGTGGACAAGCTAGATTTTGAATCCTAGCAATGGGACATCAGGGTGCCCTTAGGGCCATTCGGCCATCTGCTGGCCTTGACACACATTAGTGAATGTACTAACTCTCGTGTCCATGGGGTACACACTCTGTCACTCACTGGGCCTCCAGCATTAACCATCTGGCTTTGGCTCCTGGCTTTGCCTGGTTCACCCTTAGAACTACCAGACCTTTCCTGAAATATGACATGGGCTGCCAGGTATAGCTGTCTCTCATATGGGCTGCCAGGTATAGCTGTCTCTCACTATAAGGACAGGATTTTCTGGCTTATTTCATTATTTGCACCAAGCAGACAGTACTGGAGTCAGGCTTAAAGGATCCCCACAGCATCACTGTGATAGGGCCTGAGGGGATGGTTTCTGCGGTGCTCGTTCCCCAGGAGTCCTGCATGAGTGGAAACAGGCATGCTTTCATCTACGAGAGGCAGCCTGGTTACTTACACCTCTGCCAATTTCTACTAAGCACCAAATTAGGTTTTGGACATCCTGTACAAATGGAGGCAGGCCCTGCCGAGATGAGCAATTAACCCCTAAATATTTAATAGGTGCTGTGACTGCTCCCCTCCCAAGAGAGAGGCTCTGGCTGGTCCTCTGCAAACAGGTCAGATAAAGAAGCAGCCAGGTTCACAGATACGCATGCCCCAGAGCCCTCTGCTCCAAGACCCCAGAGACCCTCAGGACAGGTGCTGGGATGAAAGACACCACCAAGTGAATGGCCTTTTGTGACTGTGTTCTCTCCAGTGTTTACAAATGACAGAGTAAACAGGATAGACACACAGCCCTCTTGAGGCCCACGGATGTAATAAGCAGAGCATCAAGTACCGACTCAGAAAGGCTGATGAAACTCACCGGGGCCCTGGGTGACCACCAGCAGCATGGCTGGAATAGCAAACCTGCATGTGAGGAGGCGTATGCAAGAGTGTGTGTGTGGTGCCTCCTGTCCAGAGGAACTGTCAGGTTCAAGGCTTCCTTAAAGCCCTCTCTGACTTAATCCACTCACATCCTTCTCCCCATCCCAGCTTCCTGTCAGGGCTGATTTAATCAACAGGTACAGAGACATAGAGCCTAGGGTTCACAAAAATGCTGTCATTTCTTTAAAGTCAAAACCAAAGAATGAGCATGTTAGGCTGAAAACAGGTTTTAATATACAATATTAATATATTTTTTTACTCCAATGTAGTTGTAAAATATATTTTTAATATTATTTTATGAAAGAAGGAGTCCAGGAAGGCTAGGGACCACAAAAGTCATCACACAGATCCAATTCTCATGTGTGTTTATGCCCAGAAGCACAGGCTTCTCAAGAGTCACAGCAAAGGACAATGAGAAACAGTCCTTAGGCCGAGACTCACGCCAAGGCTAGCACCCTTCCTATATCAGGCTCCCTTATCCACAGTCTCCTCTTGCATCAGACATGCTCTGATCTATCTTTCATTCATGTTTGTTGAGCCAAAGGAGACGCAGCGTGAATGCAGAAGCGACCATAATGCCAAGGAGAATGTGTGACAGGCCCCAAGCAGGATCAGCAGAGTGCTACGGAATTCACAGATGGAGGCCATCACTGCCACCGGGGCATTAAAGTGGGCATCCAGGAGGAGGAGCATCTTCTGCTCCTTTCAAAACATGCTCTCCAGCAGCTCAGCTGGTGTTTCTCATGTGAGCCCAACCAGAGAAGCTAGTGAAGGACCTCTAATCCACTTACCTCCAAAGTGAGCTCTCTGTCACGCTCCCCAGGTTGAAGTCATACAGCTTCGTCAGGATAAGTATAACCTGAGAGAGGGATGCGGAGAAGGGCACAGGAGAGGAATGAGAAGGGGGGGGAAAAAAGAGGAAGTCAACTTCAGTTTGTGCAACAATATTCACTGCATCTCAAATCACCCAGAGGAGAACTTAGAATTTATCCGTTGAGTTGAGGGATATTATAGGATCAAGCATGGGGGAAAAATTATTAACGTAATGCTACCTCATAACTGGTAGCATTTATTTTAATCCTGACAGTGCTTCGCACTTGAAATAAAACGTGGCAAGAGGAATTAACTGGATATCTACAGTTGTTTCCCCACATCTGTCCTCCTTCAAGGTCAGGCACAGGCTGGCTAGCTCTGTTCACTCAGATGGCCACCCAGAGATCAGAGGATGGGCTTGCCTTTGATCTAGAGATGACTCTGACTTACAGACGTGGACCTAAAAGGGTAAGAAAGAACTGGGCCTGATTCTGTCTGTCTACAGAGGGATTCAAAGAGATTTCGTGTTCCCACCCCACTGCTAGCACCTCACAACCATAAAATCTCAAACAACATGCAAACCCAGCCGCCAACGCTCTCTGATGCCATCTGTCTTTCTCTGTGTCCCATCCACAGAGTAAGCAGACATTAGACTCCACCGGCCTCCAGGACCACTTTCCTGACTCCAGTTAAAAGAAACCCAGAAGAGCACAGCACACAACAAACAGCTGGACAGCCCGTAATAGGGTCAGAAGTTTTCTGAAATGCACTTTCATTGGCCAGACTACTCCCAGTCCCTGTAAATGTTTACAGTGGAGGACTCAGATCTCAGCCATTTCCCTGCTGCCCCCTCATGCGCCTGGACAGTGGCTAAGGCACTATCCCATATCTACAAGGATACAAAGTGCATGCACCTGAATCTATTTTAATCAAAACACAGGTGCCTCATATACAGCGCCTGCCTGCACACGTGATAATCCAGTTACACATAATTGTGTTTATCTAAATTTAATGCACAACTCATTTCACTTTTCTCAGCTCCTTCCCATTCCACAATTTAACTTCCTCCAGTTCATTTGCACAGCAGCCATTAAACTCTTTCCAAGATAATGAATTTCTCTACCAAGATGGGACTCTTGCATGCTAGGTATCCATTTAAGATTAAAGAAAAATAATCAGCCATTATATTGAACATTTTTATGGCATTTAACCAACTACAAGACACTCATTTTGAGATTTATTCTCATCCAGCACCCCATGGGGTCAGTCAGCACCATTTCCATCTCTTTTATGTAAACTAAGAAAAAATTAGAGGCAAGGATATGTCCCATTTATGGGTCAGAGAGAGTCCCTAAAAACCTGACTTGGAAATTTCAACTTCTCTGCAAGGTTATGACTGGAGGGTTCTTTAGGTCTCTTCCCAGATTTTGTCCTGTGATGAGGAGTCGTAGGTTGGAAAGAAACAGCCAAGCCGAGAAGAACATCAAAGATGCAACTATTTTAAGAACAGTAGAATCTACCAAACCACCGGATCTACTGGTAGCAAAAACGCAAGTGTTCACCTATGGCTGATTCGTGTCAATGTATGGCAAAACAAATACAGTATTGTAATTTAAAAAATGAAAAAAAAATGAAAAAAAAAAAAACGCAAGTTTGTGTGGCCGACGCACAATGGGGCCAAACATACCAAAATACCAGAGTTTGGAGCAGAGAAAGGTTTACTGCAGGCCCCTGCAAGGAGACAGGTGGCTTATGCCCTAAAAACTCTGAACTCACCAAAAGCTTTCAGCAAAACCTAGCTTTTCTAGCAAAGGTGAAGGAGGGGTGTGGTTAGTTGTGGCAGACTTTCTGGTGTTAGATCCTTTGTTCTTGAGGTCAGGTCACGGTCAGGTAACAATGTTCCTGTAAATCTCTACCAAACGAATGTTATTCTCTGTTCTGACAAGAAACACAGCTTTTGCCCTCCGAGGTCCAGGTCCTGGCTAAGAGGCAGACCTCAGTTAGCGACTCCCTCAGGGCCAGGTCCCCAGACCCTGCCCAGCTTTCACTGCTGAGGGAGCCAGGTACCCATAACCCAACTGGTCCTCTGGCTCCTCAGGCAACCCCCAACGGTGGGGGCAGGTCCTGTAGACCTTATCCACTGTGGACAGCTGCTGCCATTAGGTCATAGAGGTGGAGGTGGGGGGAGAGGGTTCATGGTCACCTCAAGGCCTGGGATGAGGCCAATGGGTGTCCCCAGCAAGGGCTCTGGAGCCCTGCAGGACACAGCTCCAAGGCTGTTCCCTGGGATCCCCCAGCTTCCCTGCTGAGCAGCAACCAGGAGCACTGGCAGGCACTAAAGGAAAAGGCTGGATCCAACTCTTACCTCACTCTCCACCTGATGACCACCATTCCACTGATGGTTGGCTGAATGACCCACAAAAGGTCGCTCATTGACAACTGGCCACTTGTGGGCGGGGCCCACTGTGGTGCCAACCAATGGCTGAGCAGAACCACCAAGAGTTGCTCATTGACAGATGCTTGCTTGGGGGAGGGGCCAACTGTGGTGCTGATCAATGGCTAAGCGGGACCTCTAACTGCCACTCTAACCTCCCATAGGTCTTCTGGTAATTAGATAACTAACCGTTGCCTGGTAATGGGTCTTGAGGTAATGGCACCCAGCAGCAGCCTTGTGCTAAGGGCTGCGCACACCCCTACTCTATTACACTATTCAGTTCAGTTCAGTTCAGTTCAGTTCAGTTGCTCAGTCATGTCCGACTCTTTGCGACCCCATGAATCGCAGCACACCAGGCCTCCCTGTCCATCACCAACTCCCCGGAGTTCACTCAGACTCACGTCCATCGAGTCAGTGATGCCATCCAGCCATCTTATCCTCTGTCATCCCCTTTTCCTCCTGCCCCCAATCCCTCCCAGCATCAGAGTCTTTTCCAATGAGTCAACTCTTCGCATGAGGTGGCCAAAGTACTGGAGTTTCAGCTTTAGCATCATTCCTTCCAAAGAAGTCCCAGAGCTGATCTCCTTCAGAATGGACTGGTTGGATCTCCTTGCCGTCCAAGGGACTCTCAAGAGTCTTCTCCAACAAGCAAGGAGCATGTATCCTATGCAAAGTATTGCACTCCATGCCTTTCCCGTTTGCTTCCTCACTTGTTAAATTCAGGGGCTAATGGAGACAGGATTTGTCCAAACCTTCTCCAACCAAATGCCTAGCAATGTGCCAATAATTCCTATTTGTTAAATTAATTCAAATGCATACACACCAGATTTCTCTTCATTTTACTGCTTTCATTGACGAAATCATTCTTTCACAGTCACTAGATAAAACAAATGGAGAAGGTGATGGCACCCCACTCCAGTACTCTTGCCTGGAAAAATCCCATGGATGGAGGAGCCTGGTAGGCTGCAGTCCATGGCATCGCGAAGAGTCGGACATGACCGAGTGACTTCTCTTTCATTTTTCACTTTCATGCATTGGAGAAGGAAATGGCGACCCACTCCCGTGTTCTTGCCTGGAGAGTCCCAGGGAAGGGGGAGCCTGGTGGGCTGCCATCTATGGGGTCACACAGAGTCGGACACTACTGAAGCGACTTAGCAGGTAAAACATGAGTGCTACGTGTAGACCATCCCAAATTCTGGAGAAACTCAAAACTATGTTCTTCTAGAAACAGGTCAGAACCCCTTTAGTGTCTGCTGGAGCAAGTCAGACTACTTCAGTGTCTTTCGATATCAAGCTTTCTGGGGCACCAAGCAATTTCCAGAAAGTGCAAAGCCCGTAAGGGGAGAAAAAAGAGATGTGGAGGGTAAGAGTCCTACTACTTAATAGAGGGTCTAACAAACAACTGGATCTGAGAACCCTTCTAAGAACCCAGAGCTGTTCTCATTCCATCAGCATTTTTACCCAGCGCTTAGACCACTCTCCTTCCCTCCCTCCATCTTCTCAGTCTTTCATTATGTTTCCTACATATCTAATTTCTTTTTGGTGTCTGCTTCTCAGAGGATCCAAATAAATACATCTTTCACAACTCCATGAATTTTATTTTTGCCTTCATAATAGATAGTTTCAATTTTGCTCTTAAAACACATACTTTTTTGGTTAGAAGCCTTTACTGGATCCTCTGCCTAAGGATGAAATCCAGATTCCTTACCTGGTATGTAAGGCACCTCATAGTCTGACCCACATACTGTCTCTAGGCACTTTTCCATGGATCTCAAGAAACTGCCCTCTGCTTTAACAATCCAAGTTCCCAAGGTGCTGCAGATAAGGAAATCCAGTCTCATGTCTCTGCTTTCCTTCTTTCCTGCTGTCTTGTGTCATTGCCTGTGAACAGTCCTTTCATTACTGCCTGAACGTGTCTACCTTCGTTCAAGAAACAGCTCAGGATCCATCTTCCTCAAGGAGCCTGAAGTCCTATTACATTCAAAATTGCATTACATAATTTGCCACAGAGTTAAACACTATCTAGATAGCTTCTGGATGTCACAGGATCTGCCTTCCCAGCTCGATTCTGAACACCGTGAGGCAGGTTTCATGTTTTCTACTCTGTCTCCCAAGAGACAGGCTCAGTACATCAAAGATTTCCAAAGATCATTATTTTTGAGTCAGTGAAAGATAATAGTGTCTTAGCTGTAAAGCATAGTCTTCAGAAGGGGATGGTGTCAATCCAGTCTATTATCCCTGTTTTACAGATGAGGAAACAGACAAAGAGAGACAAAGCGACTCAAGTTAAAGTTCCAACAGTGTGTGGCCTTGGTCAAGGGCCCAGGGCACTGTTCCTCCCACATTATGAGCAAAGTTGGAGCCTCACTGTCACTGGGGAGCCTGCTAAATGAAGATTCCCTGCAAGTCTGACTTGGTGAGTCTTGGGGAGGACCCAGAAATCTTCCTGTGGCTATTAGAGGACCAAGATTTAAGAAAGACTCCATCACACCATGATTCCTCTCCCAGGTTCGAGCTGCAGTAACACTGCCTTCCAGTGTGATGGATTCCTGATCTAGAAAAGCAGTCTGCCTTTAAATTGAGCTGAATTTTACAAAGAAAACAGGTCATAGGAGATGCATGAGGAGGATACTTCCCAACAAAATCACCCAGGCATTCCTCCAGAGGAAAGGTCCAAACACAGAGAATTAGGACTGGAAGCTTCCTTTCCCCTGGAGCCAGCAAAGAAGGACAAGAATAAAGTTATGAAGAGATGATAATGTAACCTTTAGCCCAACATATCCTGTGCCTAGCAAAGAAAACACAGATTGAAAGAAAGCCCACCAAACCCTTGCTTCTCTCACCAATCAAAGCCTTCCGAAGGCTCTGAGAAGGGAATTACCAGGGAAGAAAACTGAAAGCAGATGCAGAAAACCCACTAACAAGCCCCAGGCTACCTGGGAGGGGACTCAGATCAGAAAGAAGTGAGTGTGACCAAAGAATCACCAGTGGATAGATGAAGAAGGATGGAGGAGCTAGCCTGGGGTCCACAGCAAAGCTTGACACGACTCCTCTCCAGCAGATGTCCCCAGATGAGAGGTGCCAGTCCAATTCAAAGAAGAAAAAGCAGGGACCAAGAACTAACTGAACCATTGCCATGTGCTAAATACTAAACTGGGTGCTTCTCAATTCTCACAGCAAACTGTTGAGACTGAGAAGACACAATATAGTTAGCACTCCATTTTTCAGACGAGGAAAGTGCGTCCTAAGAGTTAAGCAGTCTGCTCCCCAATGTGCACAACTAGCAAGAGCCCAAGCCAGCATTCCCACCCGGGGCTATGAGACTCTGCCACCCATGCTTATTCTGCTCTAATACAATGCATCCTCCATTTAGCAAATGTTTATGTGAGCTTTTTGTGTGCAAGGCAATGAGCAGGCAAACTGAGCAGAGAAAAACACATTCCTGCCCTCAAAGAGTTTATCACTCAATCATGAATTCCACAAATATTTACTGAGCTCCTCTTATGTGAGTCAGACACCTGCTGAACTCAGGGAATCAGAGAAGGATCCAGAGCTCAAGGCCCACAGATGAAAGTAACTTTTGTTTTCTTTGCTTTTGGAGAAATAAATAGGAAACAGAGATGTGTAATGAAATAACGAGACAAATTGTTGAGAGACCCAAGTTTGTCAAATATGCTTTGTCAAGGGAGGGGACATATATATACCTATGGCTGATTCATGTTGAGGTTTGACAGAAAACAACAAAATTCTGTAAAGCAATTATCCTTCAATTAAAAAAATAAGTTAAAAAAATTCCTTTATGACCAACAGGCTACAATCCTAGGGGGATTCTTGACAGAGGAGAAATTAAAATAAATTGGAATTATTCATGAGTAAATAGCACCTCTCTTTTAATATAAGCTACACAGAGAAACACACACACAGAGTAGTAAAGCCACCTAAATAAAAGCTCCTGTGTACAGGCACATATAACCTTAAAATAGCATCAGACATAATCTCTGGAAGAACACTTGCTCATACATCTCTTATAGTTTTTATCAAATTGGATTAATGTGACATCTCCATATGTCTCATTTGTTAGATTGTGACCTCTCTGAGGTCACAAGTCAGGTCTCATTCAATTTTGCATCCCCAATGCCTAGCACAACACCTGACACATGGCAGGTGCTCTACAAGATCCAGCGAATGAATTATAAATGAATGACAATAAAAGGAGGGATGAGAAGATAAATGTATCTGAGAGGTACAGATAATGTGCTATAAGAGTTGAAAGGAGGAGGAAGCAATTAAATCAAAAATGTGGTCAGCAAAGTCTTCATGAGGGAAAGATTATATGAGCCCAAACTCGAAGTATCAAGAATTTGGATAGAGAGAAATGAAGCTCACTCCCTTGTCTGGCCTCTCTCTTTATTTCCCCCTCCCTCTCTTTCTTTCCTTCATGTTTTAATTGGACAGCAGTCAATAGAAAAAAGCAGGGTGGAAATGTGCCACTTTCACCCTGCTTGGTGGAAAAGACAGCATGAAGGTAGAGGTGAATGGGCCGTTAGAGGCAAGAGCAGTCATGCGTTGAGTGCAACGTCATGGGGGCACCGGCCACTTGGAGACACAGTCAAGCTGCACAAAGGTGGGAAAGAAGGCACAAAGGATGATAGAATCATGCATGAGGGACAGAGGAAGTCCAGCCTACCACCAACGATGGGTTGATAAAGTTTGATGAAAAGGAAGAGGGTGTTTACATAGATGGACTATACTGTAACAAGAGACTTACTATGCATAAACACATAACATATATAATATTAACATATAGTGTACAGTTCAATTCAGTTCAGTCACTCAGTCGTGTCCGACTCTTTGCAATCCCATGAATCGCAGCATGCCAGGCCTCCTATTAGATGACTAAAGTATATAACAAGAGACTTACCGTGTATGTATGTGTATACACACACACACACACATTATATATACACATATACATGCATATATATATATATATATATGTTGCTGTTGTTTAGTCACTAAGTCATGTCTGATTCTTTGTGACACCATGGACTGTGGTCCGCCAGGCTCCCCTGTCCATGGAATTTCCCAGGCAAGAATACTGGAGTGGGTTGCCATTTCCTTCTCCAGGGGAGCCTCTCAACCCAGGGACTGAACTCATGTCTCCTGCACTGGCAGGTGGCTTCTTTACCACTGAGACACCAGGAAAGCCTATGAACAAAAACAAGCCTATGCATGTGGGCTAAGTAGTTTCAGTCGTGTCCGACTCTTTGTGACCCTGTGAACCGCAGTCTCCAAGCAAGAATACTGAGACTCATATAATTAGGTGGCCATAAGGAACATGGCTTACTTCTGACAAAATCAGTTGGTGCTGCCCTTGCTGACCATCCACCTCCAATCCCCTTGTCTCTAGGAATCTAATGACTTTTACTGCCCCCAGATGCTCAGACCAGCCCTCAGCCAACTACTTGGTCTTTAGACACACATAGTGCCAGTAACTAATGTCTTTATTTGTCACATCCCCTCTCCCTTTCATTCTTCTACTCCTACCTATGCCAAACACAACATAAGATTCTTGGTGATAAAGTGATCAGAAGAGAAAAATGGCTCTTCCTTTAGTAAGACTGCATATTTCACGACAGAACCCACTGGGTCCAGCTGTCTGCCTCCTGGATGGGGCTCTCCTGGCAGCATGGAAAGAGCACTTGCAACTAGCGGGCTGCACTCAAAACCCAATCTCACCATATGCTACTGGGCGAGCCTGAGCAACTTATTTACGTTTTCAGAATCTGTTCCAATTTCCTAAAATGGGGATAATGATTCTCCTTCCCCTGCCAACCTCACAGGGTTTTTGAATCAAATCAAATAAGGAAAGTTGACCTGCTTTAGAAGCTGTACTATGCAAATATGAGTTATTAGTATGATAATTATTCTTCAGGAGGCAAGGCTTCCAAGTTATCCTTATTGATGGGGGAAGGAGGATTCAGATACTAGAGTTGCTAAGCTCCCTCTGAAAAATACCCACACGTTCTAGACCCCAGTTGTGATACAGGATGCTACAAATCAGATGTGATGTGTTCTCTGGGCTCCTCTACTCAGCTTCAGCTTCAGAAGGAAGGCAGGAAGCCCCAGGGGAGTCCTGTCCTCTGAAAGGATAATGCATAATCTGCAAATTCATAAATCACTGGGACGCTCTCGCCCGTGAGCACATTCAGTGAAGTGAGGACCTTTAATGCCTGTAAAATTTTACTCTGAAGGAAAATTACTTTAGTTCATTAAACCTTCCTGAAACCCTGGTGTCTTTAAATCCATCAGGTTCTATGCATGCCCCCTGAAGCTCCCCCTCACGTCTCACCACCTCATTCCTGCCCCTACCTGATAGTTCCTTGTTTCCAGCCAATTAAAATAGGAACCATGGCCTTTACTGAAAATGACTGACAGTGGTAATGTAGTAAGGATGCTAAAACATACTCCTCAGGGACTGTACACCAGAGTATATTTTTCAGTTTCAGCAGAGTCTAAATCCTGGAGTCCTCATCCCAACTCATGGGGCACTCCCCCAGGGAAGAGAAATTGAGCATTTGTAGTCCACAGCTGATGCTGGGAAAGACTGAGGGCAGGAGGCAGAGGGTGACAAAGGATGAGATGGTTGAATGGCATCAGCGACTCGATGCACATGAGTTTGAACAAACTCTGGGAGACAGTGAAGGACAGGGAAGCCTGATGTGCTGCAGTCCATGGGGTCACAAAGGGTCAGACACAATTTAGTGACTGAACAAGTCCACAGCCCAACTGATCCCCAATCTAACAATGTCTGGGCACCAACTTGATATCCCAAACTATGCTAGGTATGTGCCAAGTTCAGAAAAACATAAATTGTGCTCCCTGCCCACCACGAGTTTACAATCTAGCTGAGGACAAGAAATGGTACAAGAAATACTAACTTTATTATCTTGTTCCAGTGCATGAAATTTCACAAAACTGCTACACCCTTCCCTATGTTTTAAAGGGCAGATTGTCAACTCTGTGGTTTAAGAAAGAACCTCAGCATGACTCCTTATCCCACCCTCATCCCACATACAGCAAGCAAATACAAAATCTTCTGAAATGTACGATAGTCCACTGAATCATCCAATTTCTGATTCTCATAATTTTTTCATTCACCCACTAAGCAAATATGTATGGAATGTTTCCCACTGGCCAAGGGCTATGGGTTCAGCAGCGAAGAAAACAAACCAGCTTCTTTGCCCTCAGGGAGCTTACATTCTGGCGAGGAAGATAAACAGGTGGTGGCCCAGATGGTAGAGCCTCTGCCTGCAATGCGGGAGACCCAGGTTCATTTCCTGGGTCGGGAAGATCCCCTGGAGAAGGAAATGGAAATCCACTCCAGCACTCTTGCCTGGAAAATCCCATGGACCAAGGAGTCTGATAGGCTACAATCCATAGGGTCGCAAAGAGTCGGACACAACTGAGAGACTTCAGTTCGGGTAAGTAACACAGTAGTCAGATGACGGTGAGTGTTATGGGGTGGGGGTGGGGAGGGGCAGGCGGATAAACAAAAGGAGAGCAAGTCCTAACATGCAGGGTAGTCCAGGGCTATGCAGCTGCAGCAGAATAAAATGAGCCCAGGAAAACTATGAAAAACTGACACTCGAACAAAATCCTGAATGAGGTAAGGGACAAAGCCATGTAAGAGACAACAAAGGCAAAGATGCTGAGGCCTTTCGTATTCAATCAACATCAAGAGGACCAATGAGGATGGAGCTGAGAGAGACAAGAGAGAGTAGAAGGAGAGGAAGTCCGGGAGATTTGGGGAGGCTTAGAGCTTGAGGGGACTTGTGAAGGACTGTGAAGATCCTGGCTCTTTCTGAGTGAGACGAGGAGCTACTGGAGGATTATAACAGAGGACTTCAGTTTCACAGGGTGACTCCGCTTGCTATGTTAAGAAAGGCAGGGTGGGGAAAAATGCAAATTTGGATTGTGTTGTAACCATCCAGGTGAAAATGGTCCAAACAAGCATGGACAGGAAAAGAAACATGGTCTGCACATACTTTGAAGGTAAAGCCAGGAAGATTTGGTGAAAATTTGGATATGGGGTGTGAATAAAGAGAAGAGTCCAAAATGACCTTCAGATTTGGGACTAAGTAACTGGAAGCATATAGGTGCCATTTTATAGCAGGAGGAGGTTCGGAGGAAAGTTGAGACGTTTAGTTTTGGACATTAAGTTTGAGATGCCTAAGAGAATTCAAGTGGATGAGTCAAATAGCTGCATTAATAAGTCTGGAGTTCAGGGCAGAGAGTCCAGGCTAAAAATATCAATATGAGATTTGTCAGTGATTCAATTCAGTTCAGTTCAGTTACTCAGTCGTGTCCAACTCTTTGTGACCCCATGGACTGCAGCACGCCAGGCCTCCCAGTAAATCAACTCCTGGAGTTTCTCAAACTCATGTCCATCAAGTTGGTGATGCCATCCAACCATCTCATCCTCTGTTTTCCCCTTCTCCTCCCACCTTCAATCTTTCCCAGCATCAGGGTCTTTTCCAGTGAGTCAGTTCTTTGCATCAGGTGGCCAAAGTATTGGAGTTTCAGCTTCAGCATCAGTCCTTCCCATGAATATTCAGGACTGATTTCCTTTAGGATGGACTGGTTGGATCTCATTGCAGTGCAAGGGACTCTCAAGAGTCTTCTCCAACACCACAGTTCAAAAGCATCAATTCTTTGGCGCTCAGCCTTCTTCACAGTCCAACTCTCACATCCATACATGACCACAGGAAAAACCATAGCCTTGACTAGATGGACCTTAGTCGGCAATATGCTGTCTAGGTTGGTCATAACTAGGTTGTCAGTGATTAGATGGTATTTAAAAACATGAGACTAGGTTAGATCACCAGGACATGGAGTTTGAATAGAGATGAAGATTGAAAGTTGGGGCATTTTAGCATTGAGCAATCAGGGAAATGAAAAAGGGAAACCAGTATGTGCTTAAAACTTTTGAAACTGGCACAGTGAATATCTGTGTCCTGTATGAATATTCACCAAATGGTACTTACTACAGAAGAATCTCTCAATAAGTAGGTGGAACAATATGGCCTTCTGTTGGGGCCAGTAAGCCTTTCTTTCCAAAATGCCCCCATCTGCTCCATGGGTTCTTGTGTACAGTGGCTACTGTGGCAGAGATAGAACCTTTGCCTACATTTGCCATGTACTGGTGGCTCAGACAGTAAAGAATCTGCCTGCAATGCAGGAGACTTGGGTTCCATATCGGGGTTGGGAAGATCCCCTGGAGAGGTGAACAGCTACCCACTCCAGTATTCTTGCCTGGAGAATTCCATGGACAGAGAAGTCTGGCAGGCTCTGCTCTGGTACATGGGGTCACAAAGAGCTGGACACAACTGAGCAAATTTCACTTCACTTTCCCCTCACCAAAGCTGACACAGGCATCATTACTGCTGAGTCCCCAACCTGACAACTTCAGAAACCAACACTCAATATGGCACCTGGTGGCAAGTTGACTGCACCGTCTCACTCCTATCACATAGAGGAAGCAATTTATTCTCCTTGAACTTGCTTTTCCTTGCCTGCAGTGATTATACTAGAATCAAAATCTTTAAATTTCTGAGCACCTATTCACTCTCATGGATTCCAACACAATTGCATCTAACAAAGGAATGCATTTTGCAGCAAATGAAGTGTGGTCATGGACATGCTGATGGAATCTGCTGGTCTTCCTGCAAATTTCATCAGCCAGAAGCAGCTGACCTGATACACTGATTGAATGGACTTTCAAAGATTCAACAGCAAGCACTAGCTGGAAGCTAGCATTGTGTGAGGCTGTGGTGCAATCTTCTAGGATGTGAATGTAGCTAGTAAATAAACTAAAATTCTGATTCAAAGGTTTGAGAACAAAGGGACAAAAGTGGGAGAGTTCCTCTCATTGTTCCTTGACATAAACCATCACAGCATGTTTTATTCATGTCCCCACAACTTTTGGCTCTGTCAATAAGTTAACAGAGAACACCTGTCCCATTGAACTGGAAGCTGAACCGAATACCTAGCAACTTTGAGCTTCACGTGGTACCAGTGAACCAACAGGAAAAGAGGAGGCTACTTACGAACAGGGGATGGAGATGTACACTCACAGTAGCTAAAGGGGCAGACTGTGCTGCTATTTACTCTTGGCTCAGCTGACTTTCCTGCCTAATTATAGAAGGTAACCAGGACCCTGAGAACTGTATTTCTAAGACCCTCCTGTCTGTGGCTTCTGATTCTGCCAGTGGGGCTAGGGGTACTTGTGGGGATGTAGACAAGGGAGAAGCTAATCCCTTCAAACCTCTGTAGGCAACAGATCACCAGCAGCAACACGGGGTCCCAGTGACATGTGAGGCAGGTTCCTGTGCCCTCCTTGTGCAGCTCAGCACACCCACAGGAATCGCAGTGGGAGAGACTTTGGCCTTCTGTATTGTTCTTCTTCCTCCCGGGCAGGAGGGTTAATAGTTTCTGCAAAGTTGAGCAACTGCATTTTCTCTCTCTTGCCAGTACACTTGCAATCAATTCCTGTACTTGATGACTTCTCTCTAGAAATACCTAGAGTCGGGTACCCTCACTGACACAGAATGGTCTGTGAGTTTAGAGGAAACTCAGTGGAGTGTGTGTTCTGGAAGCCATGCAAAGAATGGGTTTCAAGAAGGAAGGCGTGATCGGCCTTGTGAGAAATGCGGCTGACACCTCATGTGCAAGGAAGATGAACCATTGGATTAGCTACTAGCTGACTTCAGGGCCTTCAAAATAACTAGTTGACTTAAGTTCTCCCCCTTCTACATCCTTACACCAGAATGACCTTTCTAAAGCAGAGGCTGAATTCCATTGCCTATACATTGTCAAACGATCTATAGTGGCTCCAGGCTGCCTTTCAGGTCAAATTCCCAGCACAGCATAAAAGGTCTTTCTCAACTTGGCCCCAATTGACATTGTAACCCCTCTCTAGAGCCACTTTTCCAAAATAACATCTAACTTTTAGCCACATCAGAATACCCATGTTTCTCCCTGTTCCATGCTCCCACACTTTCACACAAGCTCTTTTCTGTCTTCTGAAAGCTCTTCTCTCACTCTTCACCTGAGGATCTTTTTCTTCAAGGCCTAGCTCAAATACCATCAACACTCTGATGTCTTACCTGTCCTGCAAGACAGAAAAGATCTCCCCTCCCATCCATGCTCCCTTGCCTTGTTGCACATACTTCCAACTATACTACTCACAGTGGATTATAACTGTCTATTTGCATAGGTATCTCCACCATAAGGGTATGTGCTCCTTCAGGACAGACATCGTTTTTCTCATCATTGTACTACAAGAGTATTATCACACTCTTCATTAGCATGCTGCTATTAGCCAGCAGAGATACGATGCATTCAGTGAATTCAAAGTGTTGCCATAGGCATTCAAAGGAGGAGAAAATGAGTCTGGGCTGGGGTGATCAAGATGTCCTCATAAAGGATGAGAGGCATAAGTAAAGTCATAATAGATGGGTGGAAGTGGAAATTCCCAGATGTCTTCTTCCTGGAGTATCTCATGTAGTTTTTCAAAGGTATCTTTTTCCTGGATAAATTAGTCTGCCAAGTCTCCCCAAAAGGAAGAATTCAAAGTAACTGTGAAATAACTTCAAGAAGGTCCAGAGGATAAAACAAAAGGAACACAAGGCCAAGGGGGGAAGATGGTGAAAGCAATCTTCCTATATGACTGCATGAGTTGGATTTTTTTTAGATTTTTTTTTAATGTGGGCCATTTAAAAATCTTTATTGAATTTGTTACAATATTGTTTCTGTTTTATGTTTTGGTTTCTTTGGTCATGAGTCATATGGGATCTTAACACCTGAACCAGGAATTAAAGACTCACCCCCTGCATTGGAAGACAAACTCTTAACCACTGACCACTGGGGATATCCCTATGACCATATTAAGTTTTAACGTGATTTTACTCTCTGCTACAGTTACTGCTGCTGCTAAGTCACTTCAGTCGTGTCCGACTCTGTGTGACCCCATAGACGGCAGCCCACCAGGCTCCTGCGTCCCTGGGATTCTCCAGGCAAGAACACTGGAGTGGGCTGCCATTTCCTTCTCCAATGCATGAAAGTGAAAAGTGAAAGGGAAGTCGCTCAGTCGTGTCTGACTCTTCGCGATCCCATGGGCTGTAGCCTACCAGGCTCCTCTGCCCATGGGATTTTCCAGGCAAGAGCACTGGAGTTGGGTGCCATGACAAAGATATATACCTATACCTGACTGTATGTAGATGAAAGAAAACAGTATGTCTACAGTCAGAAACATGACTACGTAGAGTAATTTAGACAAGAGAAGAACAAACACAGAAAAGGTAGAGGTGGCGATGCTAGTATACACTGAGCACCTACAAAATGCCAAGCGCTGTGCTTGGTGTTCTACGTGCATTACACAGGTGATAAGCATAACCGCAGTGAAGAGCGGATATCATCATCCATAGAGTCCAGATGAAGAAACTGCCCGGGCCATGCTGCTGGGGAATGGTAGGAATCAGCACCCAAACACAGGTTTGTCTATTCCTATATGATCCAAGAAAGGGATATGAGATAGAGAAATTAATAGACATCAGTCATCCCTAATTAAAATGAGACCATTGTTAAGAAAGCACTTTGCAGCATGTGGCAGCTGAACAGGCCAGTGGCAGATAAAGGAACCAGAACGCAGCACTGCTAAAACTAGGAGCTTGTGAAAGATGGCTACTGAGTAGTCGGAGGTTGTCCTGGTTTCCAGCTATTAAAAATGAATTAAAAATCCATTCACTTTCATTTCCTAAGGGACACTGAAAAGGAAAGAGACAGCCATCCCTTAGAAATGATTTAGGTCGCATGTAGCCCAGTAAGGGGGTGGGGGCCAACTGACCCCAGAATTCCCTGCCAGTGTCCATATTCCATGATGAGAGATCACCAGAACTAGAGTTAATTAGCTCCAAGTATACCATTAAGTAGGACTCTGAGCCCATACCTTCCTACATGTCCATCACGCCTTCCATCCAACCACCACCAGCACCACTCTCATGAGGAAGCCAAGGGCAGTAACAGGTATAAACAGATGAAAGATGAAACTGTGGCTCCAAACCCATTGGTGTGAAACTTCTAGAGATAATCATCAATACAGAGGAAAATATAAGCAATCTGTTACCTTGGTAATACAGCAAAAACTCTGACCCAGACAGTCTTACTGTAGAGTTCAGGCTCTGCCATTTACCCTCTGTGTGACCTAAGGCAAGTAGCTTGCCCTATGGAGTCTCAGTGTCCTTATCTGGAAAATGAAGCCAATATCATTCCCTTCACTGGATTGATGTGAGGATTAGAATTATGCTCCAGACACATGGTCAGGCCTCAGTACACATTAAGTTCATCTCTGAGCAAACCAGGTCATTTGCCCACCCAAGTAGGAAAATGGCATGCCCCAAGATGGAGCACGTCACTTCTTTAGTGATGACAATTTGAAGCTCAGAAAATAAAGAGTAATTTCACCAGGCCTCTCACTGATGTAGAGATGAAAGCCTGGAGCGCTCCCTGGGTACTGGTGCTTACTTTGAGTGGACATACATTGACAGCCTCAGCAATGGGAAGATCACAGGCTCATCAAGTCCATTTTGACTAGTGTGTGATCCTACCCACTTGTCACTTTTCATTTCAGGGTCTGTCTCTGCTTTTCCTGCCTACAGGAACGCACACTTCCCTTCCTTCCACCATTCCTGTCAAGCAGCATCTTTCCCTCTTAGAGCTGAGGAAATGGAAGAGCTCTCAGCCAAACCATTGTACCTGCTGAACCAAGGGAATGTTCAAGGGATACGCAAGTCCCCAGATTGGAAGTAGCTAACAGCCCAAGAGACCCAGCGTAGGGACTTGACTAGACTATAAAATGCCTCAGGGCAACACAATGGTCTGTCCTAATTGTCACAATATCTTCAGCACCTGGGACAGTACCTGACATGTCCCAGATTCCCCATATAAAAGTGTGGAATGAATGGCCTACCATCTAATCCCATGATCTGATATTTCTCACAACCTGTCTCCTACTCAACCTGAAAAATTACTACACGCTCTCTCACGGTCAATGTGTACATTTGCAGTCACTCAGTTGTGTCCAACACTTTGTGACCCCAGGGACTGTAGCCCCCAGGCTCCTCTGCCCATGGGATTATCCAGGCAAGAACCCTGGAGTGGGTTGCCATTTTCCTCCTTCAGGGGATCTTCCCAACCCAGAAATCAAACTTGCCTCTCCTGTGGTCTCTACCACGTGGGAAGCCCTCTTATGGTCAATGTGCCATACTCAATGCTGTGGAGGATGTAAGGATGAAGGACACAAGGTTCCTGACACTTTCAGTGCAACCAGAGATATATATTTATACAACCACCTTCAGTGAAAGTTGCAACCACTCTGACTTGCACCCGGCTGTAAGTCATTTCACCTTTTGTCTCTTGGGAGTCTCACACTAAACCTGCAAGGTTGATATGTGATAGAAATGAGTGGTTTCCTAACAGGGATGATGTAGAGGATTACCCTGTGTGAAAATTTTTACAAGAGTACTATTTGAACTGGCTTAATTTAGTAGGTGAAGAAGGCAATGAGCTTTTCAGGCTAAGGATAAGCATGGAAAATGTCAATTGGGCTGAAATTTCCTGTCGTATTCCAGGCTTGGGGTGAAATTGGTGGGGCAGGGGTTCTGCTGAGGTTAGGGCTTCAGGTGTGTGGAGAAGGAGATGGAGACCCAGGTTGGAGTCAGACAACAATTATTTTAACTACTAGGTATGTAAGTTTCCAATTGGATGTAATAGAGTATTACAAAAAAAGTAGCTTAAAACAACATAAATATATTATCTTACAGCTTGGGAGATCAGACATCCAAAACGGGTTTCAGTGACTAAAACCAAGGTGTTGGCAGGGCTGTAGTCCTATATCCCTTCTGGAGGTTCTAAGGGAGAATCTGTTTTCTTGTCTTTTCCAGATTCCAGAGGTTATATATGTTCCTTGACTCCTGGTCCCCATCCATCTTCAAAGCCAGCAATGACTGATTGAGTCTCACATTGCTGCTGCTAAGTCGCTTCAGTCATATCCGACTCTGTGCGACCCCATAGACGGCAGCACACCAGGCTCCTCCGTCCCCGGGATTCTCCAGGCAAGAGTACTGGAGTGGGTTGCCATTTCCTTCTCACATTGCATCACTCTAATTCTGACTCTTCTTCCTCCTTCTCCCCCACTGAAGGATCCTTCTGATTACATTAAACCCAACCAGATAACCCAGGATACTCACTTTATCTTTTACTCAAATGATTACAGCCTTATTTCCATCTACTGTCCTAACACCCCTTTGCTATGTAATCCAAGGTCCCAGGGATTAAGATATGGATATTTTTGGGGGAGGACACTATTCTGCCTAGTACATCATGTTTTTAAAAGTTCCAACTCTTCTCAGGAAATAACACACAAATGTCTACTGTGCTTGAGCAGGTGAAAAGATCAGTTGACACCTGCATTTTGGAAATAAAACAGGAATATGAAGGGTGAATCAGTGAAGATGAAAAACAGGAAGTCGGGTAAGAAGGATATTACAATAGTCCCAATATAAGAGATAAGAGAATTGAACTAAGACAATGGTGATAGAAAAGGAAAGAGGGAAAGTAGTGGGTAGGAGCCTTAGGAAAATTGTTGCTAAAGTTGCAAACAGAGCACAATAGAAAAGCATCGAGTGGAAGATACCTCTGATGTTTTCAAGAAGTTAATGTGCTTCATTTTAATTCAAAGGCTTGGGCTTGAAATCCAGCTCCAACACTTTCAGGAGGACCATCTAATATGTTCCCACGGCCTAACTCTCTCATGCCCCCTGCTTGGTTGAATGGGTTTTTAGCTTATTTCCCTGCACCTATGCATTCTCTCTTTGTTGGAAACATGTTTATGACCAATTTGTTCCTTCCGCCTCACCTTTTTCTTGTTCATCTGCCTAGGGGACTGAAGGCCATGTTTGTTAATTACTATCTGCTCAGTGCCTGAACTGAGAATCTTCTTCCCTCGATTAACATTTCCTGGCCTCACTCACACGGCTGGTTACCTCTTGAGCTTCTTTTAGCAGACGGCTTGCCTGGATCTTACCCATGGGTTGTCAAGAGAATGGACCGTGGCAGTCAAATACCACGACCTAACAGATGAAGCATTGTAGCATTTATGAGGTGGGAATGAGGAGGGGTGTCAATTTTAATCCATTCAAGCTCCTAGACAAGCACTTGGTCAAAACCCCAGGGTTCTAAATCATATAGTAAAAGGACCATTCATTCAGGCAAGAGAATGCTCATAAATCTCAGACACTAGAGGTAAAAAAATATTTCGGGTATAATCAGGGCCATGCCAGACCTAGAGAAGAATTGTTCTCCTCTGAAGTGACTTAGCAGCAGCAGCAGCAGTCTCCTGTAGTGGCCAACATTCCTCTAGCAGCCAAACCAATATTCCCACTAGAAAGTTATCTGGATTGCCTAAAATAACACCAGCCTGGACTTCGTCTCCATATAACACCTTGAAAGGAACAGAACCTCCAGCGGCTGATGGAGGATGATTTAAGAGCCCTCTTGTGTGTAGCCTAGGACATAATAACAAAGAACACACAATTTATTTGTATTGATTCACCAGCACACATTTGATCATATCTCCTTGTCGTTCCTTTGGCTAAGAATCCATGGCCACAGCCCTGAGAAATTTATCTTTCACAAAATATCTCTGTAAAAATAAGTTCCTCACATATCTTAGCTACAGCAGAAGAGTCAGGTCAGAGAGGCTTGCCAAGGAAAAGGGGGAAAGGAGCCAGCGGCCTCCTTGTGTGCTGACCCTGTTCTAAACAATCTCCCTCCCACACACAAGGTGTGCTTGAAAATTAAAGCTTCAGTTCTGGGACAGGGACCATCAGATCCAAAAACAGAAATCAGTGCCAGATCAGATCATTGCTCTAGAAGAATGAGGAGCACAGAGGAATGGGTTGGACCTTGAGACAAAGAGAAGGAATGCAAAATAAGGAGCAGAAACAAGTCTGGACCCCATGTGAGACTCAGGCAGCATAAAAGTGCCCAGACGGTCAGCACTACTTTCATATAAGCTTGAATGAAGGTTATTCATCCAAATCATCTTGTGGTGGTGGTTTAGTTGCTCAGTCATGTCCAGCTCTTTTGCAGCCCCCATGGACTGTGGCCCTCCAGGCTCCTCTGTCCATAGGATTGCCCAGGGCAAAATACTGGAGTGGGTTGCCATTTTCTTCTGGAGGGGATCTTCCTGGCCCAGGGATCAAACCCCAGTCTTCTGCATTGCAGCTGGATTCTTTACCGACTGAGCCACCAGGGAAGCCCCTGCTTTGGGAGATTATTTCTTCCAAATAATGTTGTACTGAGCATCAATTATGTGCCTGGTTCTGCTCCACAAGCTGGAAAACACAGTTGTCTGTTTGTTTGTTTGTTTTTCCTCCAGAGACTCTCAATCTAGTGGAAGGGGGAAAAAAGGCAAGTAAGCATTTTATTTAATGTGATTTCTAGTGGACTACCTATTGCACTAACTCAAAAATTCTGTGATTCATAATTCCATGGTGCAGTGGCTCTTCTTACTCCATAATACAACAAAAATCGTGGGAAAAATAAAGAGAAATGGCATGCATTTTAACAAGGTTGAGCAACCTGGGTGGACACAAGGATCTTTAAACTTGACGTGGAATATGTTGAACGGATATCTAGAAGTAAACCATTTGCTATAGATGGTGTTATCTCATGGTAGGATTTATTCTTCAGCCTATTCAGCTGCCCTCAGCATTAATAACACTGCTGCTGCTAAGTCGTGTCAGTCTGTGTGACTCCACAGACGGCAACCCAACAGGCTCCTCTGTCCCTGGGTAGCCCCCCAAAGAAACAGAAATCCTTTCTGCTGTCACCAACAACATGTATGTGTCCTTCTCTCCCTGCCAGCACCCTCTTCAGTTCAGCTCAGTAGCTCAGTCGTGTCCAGCCCTTTGCGACCCCCTGAGTTGCAGCACGTCAGGCCTCCCTGTCCATCACCATCTCCCGGAGTTCACTCAAACTCACGTCCATCGAGTCAGTGATACCATCCAGCCATCTCATCCTCGGTCGTCCCCTTTTCTTCCTGCCCCAATCCCTCCCAGCATCAGAGTGTTTTCCAATGAGTCAACTCTTCCCATGAGGTGGCCAAAGTACTGGAGTTTCAGCTTTAGCATCATTCCTCCCAAAGAACACCCAGGCCTGATCTCCTTTAGAATGGACTGGTTGGATCTCCTTGCAGTCCAAGGGACTCTCAAGAGTCTTCTCTAACACCACAGTTCAAAAGCATCAATTCTTTGGTGCTCAGCTTTCTTAACAGTCCAACTCTCGCATCCATACACGACCACTGGAAAAACCATAGCCTTGACTAGACGGACTTTTATTGGCAAAGTAATGTTTCTGCTTTTCAATATACTATCTAGGTTGGTCATAACTTTTCTTCCAAGAACCCCCTTACATACCCTCAAGTGTCAGCTCCAACCTCACCCCCAGGAGAGAGCCATCCCTCCTTACCCCAGTCCTCATTCATCTCTCCATCAGTGGTCAACATATTTCCCGGGATCTCCCATCCTACATGTTTATCTTCCAATTTGACCTTGACACTCCTATTGAGTGGTAGAGGGAATTCATGTCCCTCCCTTGAAAGTGGACCTATCTTTGTTATTAACCAACAGAGTAGAGGGGAAGTGGTGCTAAGTGGCCTCCAAGGCTAGCTTGTGCACTCAGGATGGTTGCTCTCAAGGTCCCAATGCCATGTGTGAGGATGCCCAAACTGGTCCACAGTGGGAAACACCACACACAGGGGCCACAGTGTTTCAGCCCACAGCCCAGCTGAGAACCCAGTGGGGAGCAGGCATCGGCCCCCAGCTCTGAGGGGGACATCTTCAGAGCCTGCAACCCCCACTTTTGGGTCAGCTTCAGTTCTGGCTCCTTCCAGTGGAGGTTTCAGACAAGGTTTACCTAGTGCCTTGTCAAAACCCTTGACCCACAGAATCATGAACATAGTATGTTCGTGAACTTGTTTTCCTTTTGCACTACTAAATTTTGAGGTGATTTTGTCATGCAGAAAAAGTACCTGGAACACATGCATAAACCATGTGCAGCATTTAAGGCTTCCTTTTTTTTTTTTCTTATAATTAAATTTATTTATTTTTTAAATTACAATACTGTATTTGTTTTGCCATACATTGACACGAATCAGCCATAGGTGAACACAATCGCCCGAATGAAATTAGACCCCTCTCTAACACCATACACAAAAATAAACTCAAAATGGATTAAAGATCTAAATGTAAGACCAGAAACTATAAAACTCCTAGAGGAGAACATAGGCAAAACACTCTCCGACATAAATCACAGCAGGATCCTCTATGATCCATCTCCCAGTATACTGGAAATAAAAGCAAAGATAAACAAATGGGATCTAATTAAAATTAAAAGCTTCTGCACAACAAAGGAAACTATAAGCAAGGTGATAAGGCTTCCAGTCATTGTGCATGTGGAATTAGTTTTCTAATGACTTAAGTTATGTAGATCTAATTTTCATAGATAGACTGTAAACTCCTTGAGAGAACAGATTAAGACCCTATCAGCCAACTTCCAATGGGTATACTAAATACCACCTGCCCTAAAACATGTTCATCAAGAACCACTCAGACTTGCCCCCTCCTTAGGGAATGCCACATCTCAAAGAGGGCATGATCACCCATTCTGTTGTCCAGGCCAAAAGTCCAGGAATCCTGCTATATTCTTGTGCACACCACATGCAAACCCACTCCATTACTCTTCCCTACTATTTGTATCTCACTCCTCCATGTGTGGCTACCACTCCTTCCCAAGTTCAAATTCTCATCCTCTCTCATGAGCTCTGTTTTATCTGCCTCCTTACTGGTATCCCTGTCTCTAGTTGCCCAAGTCCTTCTTCCACAAGGTGCCAGGTTGCCTTCCCAACAAGCAAGTAAGACCATGTCATTTCTACAAATCCTCAGTGACTCCCTACTGCCTCCAGGGTAGAATCTAAAGTAACCAGCAAGGCACAAAGGCCTTCTCAACCTTGCCCATTCTAGGTCTCTAGCCTCATTTTCTGTCACTAGCTCTTTACTTTGGTTTCTACTCTCTGTATTACTCTGCACCACAGAATGGAAAAAACTTTCTGCAACTTTTTCAATTATCTCCCCCAAATAATATATAACCAGGGCACTCTGGCTTAATTTATTTCTCTCTCTCTCTCTCTGTTTCTCTCTCTGTCTCTCTCTCAATCATCTTTCACAATCTCATCTAGACTCTAGCCTGTGCTTTCCAATTAGCACTATGGGCATTAGCTACACAGCAATCACTTAAATTTTAAAAATAACTATTACTAATTCAGTTCTTCAGTCACACTAGTCACATTTCAAGCACTCAACAGTCACATGTGGCCAGTGGCTACCATACTGCAAACAGCAGATTACAGAATGTCTCCATCATTGCACAAAGCTCTGTTGAACAGTGCTGCTCTAGAGATTCTCAGCTAAGAGTTGTTCTTCAACTATACTCGGTTCTCACTTGCCCCCCACTGTTTTTCTCATCCAAATTACTGGTGTAATAGATAGCCAGATTCTCTATGGGCTTCCCTGGTGGCTCAGAGGTAACGAACCCACTTGCCAGTGCAGGAGATATGGGTTCTATCTTTGGATCGGGAAGAGCCCCTGGAGAAATGAATGGCAACCCACTCCAGTATTCTTGCCTGGAAAATCCCAAGGCAGAGGTGCCTGGACAGCTACAGTTCCTGGGGTTGCAAAAGAGTCAGACATGACTTGGCGACTAAGCAACAGTAAGAGTCTCTATCCTGCCCAGAATCCATGCTCTCTCCTCACGGGAACAATATCACTTTGGGGAAGCAAGTCTCCCCATGAGAAGACACGTGGTTCAGATGGTATGGACCAGGCACTGACCCATCCTAAGTCTAAGGAGTAGGCTCTGTTTGGCTCAGTTCCACTCCAATGGCACAGTGGTTGGCTTAGGGGAAGAAATGTTACCTAACTATAATGAAATGAAATGAAATTCAGCTTGAGTCTTGCTGGGACTTCTGGGAGAGAGGACCATCCTCTTTCAGGAAACATCCTAACAACCCCACTTCTTTTGATAACATTGAATAAAGAAATGAGTTCTAAAATAACTACAACCATTTTGCTGTCTTGAAGGGAGCTTCTGAAGTTGCTGAAGGAAGACAAAGTAAAATCAGCCAACAACGCACAACCCAGTAGAAATACTAAGGGAACCTAATTCCTTGATAATATCATTTGAGCTGCTGGATCAAGCCTGACCTGAAGCTATTGACCTCTAACCTTTATATCAGTCAATAAATCTTCCTTTTGTTCCAACACACATATTTTATTAACTATCATACTTGAAATACTACTCTCATATTTTAAGCCTCAAATCAGTTATCTTTTGCATAAAGCCTACCGTGGCTCTTTCAGCAGACTCTGCTACTCACTGTTTTATCTGTCCCTCAGTGCATCCCAACATTACATCAATGTTTCACTGAATTGCATTATTGATATTTTATTTTCTTTCTATATTATGAAATATGGGAGAGTAAGTTTTGAGCCTCTTAATCAGTATTATAAATAAATAAACTAAAATAACTAACTAAACCCTAACATAACCCTACCTGATACATAATAGATGCTTAAAATATCTGTTAACAAGTAAATATACGACAAATAGTAGTCAACTGACAAATTTCAACTAATGTTCTGCTGACTGTTTTAAAGCGAATAAACATTAACTTGTAAAAAATAATAATAATAATAATAATAATAATAATAGAAATAGAAGTCAATATTCACATCCATTTTCACCTTTAATTCTCCAAACCCTATGAAATGTGACTACTCCTATTGTCATTTTTTTTTCAGGGATGAACCAGAGTCTTTTTTTTTTAAGTATTCATTAAATTTGTTGTGGTGTAGCTTCTGTTTTATGTTTTGTTTTTTTTGGCCATGAGGCACGTGGTATTTTGGCTCCATGACCAAGGATTGAATGCATACCCCCTGCACTGGAAGGTGATGCCTTAACCACTGGACTGCCAGGGAAGTCCTGAGCCAGAGTCTTTAAAAGATTAAATAACTAAGTAAAGTCCCACAATATATAAATGGTAGTGCTTGGTATATTCTTTCCTCTGAAAAATCTAGCCCTGTTCCCTCCCAATGATTTATATTCCACCTCCTTCCCGATTAAGAGCATCAATTAACTCAGCAACATCAGTGCCACTAAACTTCCCAAGGCGGCCGGGGTACATTAGAACCTCTGCTGAATCTCTGCAAGACTAAGTTCAAAGTAAACCCAATGAAATCCTCAAGAGAGGACCACAAAGTCAACCTCAAGCCAACTCTTTATTCCAAGCTCAGGGCTCCAGGAAGACACAGGAGCTGGCAGGTGGGCTTCCAGAGTTGTTTGAGCAAGCTCAGCTCTTCAGGAGTGAGAACTTGACACTCCTTCCACAGTTCTGGCCACCTCTCCACTCTCCTGAAACCCAAGCTCCACCCTAAACTTTGCATCACACCCCACGCTCAGGTTCTTCCTCCAGGCCACCTACCTGGGCGCAGGCTCTGGTTTTTCTTCTAAAGTTGGAACTTTGACTCAAGAGAATAGGTTCCCTGTGAGTAGGAAGTGACCTGGGGAAAGGGAAGGAGCGTGCCTACTATCACTGTACAGGACTCTGAAGGGTCCCGGTGGACAGTGTGCAGCTCCACTTCAAGCAGAAATTAACCCAAAATCACAGCAGAGATGTCATGACCAGCTGGCAGGTGCCAATACGTAAAACATGCCACAAGCTTCTCGGGCATTGTAGGCCTATGAGGCAGGGAGTGCACTAATACAGGCGAGCGAGTGGAAGGCTGGGAACAGGAGAATGTGTGGGAGAGGGTCAGAAAGACAGAGAGAAGCAGGTGTATGTATGTGTGTGTGCACACACCTGTGTGCAACACATAACATATAAGAACCTCTCTAAGTGTGGCTTGTGGACCATAAGAATCAGACTTATCGGAGCAACTTACAAATATACAGATTCTGGATCCCACCCTTTCTACACTGAGTAACATCTCTGAGAGCTGGGACTGGTCATCTGCCTTTCACAGGCCGTGCCTGTAGCCAAGGCAGCACCAGGCTGACTCTTGCAGAAATAACAAACCTCCTCTGGGCTTGGGAGCAATGGACACACACTGCATGCAAAGGCAGGGGAAAGGGTCCATGAAGGCGCACACAGAGATGCTCACCTGGAATCTGGGCAACGTGACATCTTGGTACCCAAGCTGAAGGCTTGGCCGCTCTGCAGCTCTGACAGCTGAGAGCCTCTCGGGCTGACCTGTGCCTGGGGGAGGCCTTTCCTCAGCAACTATCTGTGCTGCAGGCTGTTACAGGGCTCTGCTCCCACACAGACCTAAACTGTCTGCAGGAGCCTCCAGAGGAGGCCCGAGGACATAGCTGCGTCTGGGGGAAGCTGGATTTGTTTCTAGAACTATAGTAACTCAAGACAATCAAGAATTATTAATACATGAGCAGTCCTTCCAGAAGATACTGGAGCTGGGGGTATGGGAAATACCAGAGTAGGGCCAAGGTGATGGGAGTCTTATAATGACTTTAATGTTTATTCCCAATGGGCCCAGAACAAGGAAGATGAATCTCCTTTTAATGGCCTTTATGCAGTCAAGATCTCTGGTTCAGCCAGAAGCCTCCCTTCTCACATATGAGCCTCACTCAAATTCTCCAGTAGCCTCTAATTAATCCAGTCCTGAGCAGCGGAAGTGTCACATCAGATAACCAGTACAGCAGGATGCAGCCACGGACACCTACAAGCCACCACTGATGATACATCCTGTGCTGAAGAGTGGATGGCCCCACCAGAGGAGCTCACCCCCACCATGCAGCCAAGGCCTGCAGAGGCCCCCTGCATGCTGAGGAGGACAGAGTTCTCAGGATTAAGTCCTAGGCTCTCCCACAGCCAGTCTGGAGGAGCTAAGCCCAGCATCACGACACAGCTGTATCCTGGCTCCTGGACCAGGGACTGGCATGAAAGAGATACTCAACAAACAAGTTGGCTGAATTAAAGCAGGAGCAAAGTCACAGGTGGTTAGTGAGCTCCTGGGATAGATATTATTTAACAGAGACGAATTACCCAAGAAACTAAATGTATACTAGAAAGTGAAAAGTGAAAGTGAAGTCGCTCAGTCCTGTCCAACTCTTTGCAACCCTATGGACTGTAGCCTACCAGGCCTCTCTGCCTGTGGGACTTTCTAGGCAAGAGTACTGGAGTGAGCTGCCATTTCTTTCTCCAGGGGATCTTCCCAACCCAGGGATCAAACCCGGGTCTCCGGCACTGCATACAGATGCTTTACCGTCTGAGCCCCCAGGGGAGCCTCAATGCATAGCAGTCAAGCCCTAAATCACAGAAAGTAAACACCCTTGGGTTTGCTTACATCCTGGGTTACATCCAGCACCACCACTTCCTGCATATCCTTGAGCAAGTTATTTAATCCCCAGAGCCTCCCTTTCTGCCTCTGCACACAGGCATGCAGCCTTCATAGGGCTGCCGTGAGGAATAACGAAAAAACTGTCAATCAGAACCTAGCATCTAACACATAGAAGGAAGTCAGGCACTGTTAGCTGGCATTAGAATTAGCTCCAGAAAGTCCCAGTTCTCTTAAGAGGTAGAGGAGAGAAGATATTCCAGAGAAACCCTCCAAGTTCAGGCCTGTTCTCCCCGTCATCCAGCTGAGGAAGCTCAGGCTCAGAGAAGCTAAGAAATCTCCCCAGGTTACACAGTGCAGAGTCAAGACTCAAGTCCAGGTGGGACCTCGAGGCCATGGATCTTTCCTCAGTGTGGTTTTTAAAAATCTCTGGTGGGTCTGGAAGATGACCTGAGGAGAACCAGGTCCTGCCTGGCCCCCTGGGCACAGTTGCGAATCCACTAAACTGACCAATTCCGTGCCTTCGAGTAGCTGTCATTCCTATAATGTGGAAACATGCTGTCAGGGAAAGCGCAGATACAAGAACAAGGAAAACGAGGAAAACCCTCGCAAAGGGAGGGTTCTCCTTATATTGGAAAGGATAACCATGTGCTGGTCCAAGACCGGAAGCCATGCTTACGGACACCAGAGAGAGACAGAGATGGCTGCAAGCACAGAACAGGTACTTTAGAAGGGGAGAAAAGCAAGTGCCCAGCAGACCATCTTCAGCCAGTTTCTAGAAGAGCAAATTAACTCACTTCTGAAAATCTGGGGTACCACTTGAATTAGTGAAAGTTAATTCTGAATTTACATTGGGAACATGTGTACACCCATGGTGGATTCATGTTGATGTGTGGCAAAATCAATACAATATTGTAAAGTAAAAAATAATAATAATAAATTTTTTAAAGAAAAAAAAGACATACTGAGAAGGAAAAAAAAAAAAAAGAATATCCTCCTGAACCCAGAGGATAAAATTCAACACACACTAACCTGAGTGATAACAGTCGACAGTGGCAGTACTGAGTTGTCTCTATCTGGGTCGGCCTCAGCACTGGGAATGAGTTAACTCACAAGAACCTTTCAAGATGAGTGTAGTTATCATTCCCCCATCATACAGATTTGGGAATGGAAGCTGAGAGGCTGTTGCGTCACTTGCTTGAGGGCCACTCGGACAAGCAGTGCTGGAGCAGGGTCTGGGTACCTGGGTTCAAGCACCCCCATGTTCTCCCTGCAGATGGGCTAAAGGCCCTGGGAGTGGCCTTTGTAAGTAAGCTGAGAGAGTGGGTGGGCCTAGAGCTACTCAGCACACTAGATGCTGTCTTGTCGTCTCTGCAAACTCAGCATATGCAGGAGACGCAGGCTCAATACTTGGGCTGAGAAGATCCCCTGGAGGAGGAAATAGCAACCCAGTCCAGTATTCTTGCCTGGGAAATCCCATGGACAGAGGAGCCAGTCCACAGGGTCGCAAAGAGTAGGACATGACTGAGCACACAAACCCTCCTGGGGATGCTGGCCCAGCCTGCTAGACAGCGTTCTAGCCCAATGACAAAGCTATTTATGCCATTAACCAGCTAATTCCACTTGGGGTAATATACTCATATTCCAAGGAACGTATTCAGGAAGAAAAAGAAAAAAAGCGATTTGTATGGAAATTTTCACAACACTGCTCTCCATCACAGGAAAAAAGAAACAAAAACACACACAACAATTAACCTAAATACCCAATAGCACAGACATATTCAAGCAATTAGTAGCATATTCTTTGATGGATTCCACATCGCTATTACAAATTAAAAACTAAAACCACATGGTCTACTTTAAAACAGATAGAGAAGGTAGAAACATACTTAAATTACAAATTAGACCAAAGAGTGCATTCAGGGTTATTAGAGCTATATGCAGATATGTATATCCACCGATGCTGGTGTTTGGTATCAATGAGATTACATTCTGTAAAGGCATACACACACACACACACACACACACACACTTATATATATGGGCTTCCCAGGTAGCGCTAGTGGTAAAGAACTCACCTCCCAACGCAGGAGATATGACAGACACGGATTTGATCTAAGGGTCAGGAAGATCCCCTAGAGAAGGAATGGCAACCCACTCCAGCATTCTTGCCTGGAGAATCCCATGAACAGAGGAGCCTGGTGGGCTACCGTCCATACGGTCACAGAGAGTCAGACATGACTGAAGCTACTTACCATGCACACACATATATGCACTGAAAAATTGTTTCTGTTTTATGCATTGATTTGCCTGAGATCTAACTAACATGTAACTGGGGAAATGCTAACATATTTCCCTTTACACATGGCCAGAAGTGATAATCAGAATAACATCTTGATCATTAGGATCAAGATGACTGTACTGAATCTTAATTTAAAACCTTTATTTATTTATAGCTTAGTGTATCCAAGTATGTTATGTTCCAGGATACCCAATGACTGACTTCCAAATTATTATTTGCTACTGTGGTTAGTTATTATTAATCCCTGAGGCTTAGCAGACGCACCAGCAATAACCATGTACACAGATCCTTCGTCTGTTAAAATTGTCTGTCCTGCCTCCTCCTTCAGACTGCAGGCTTTTTGATAAATAAGGATTGTGTCTTCCCACTTCTCCCAAGTGTATCCATAGAGAGCATCTTTGAGTTCTCATTCACAGACTGGATTATCAGTTAGAAATTCAATGACATAGAGGAAGAGAAAAGGGAGAACTGTAATTATCAACTGTATTTAAAGCTATACGTCCCTGGCAGCCTGCTGGGCTGCTGTCTATGGGGCTGCACAGAGTTGGACATGACTGAAGCGACTTAGCAGCAGCAGCAGCAATGTTAGAGACTTAAAAATAGGATCTCACTACAAATAAGCAACTTGCTGTGTTTTATTTTGGCATAGGACTTGAAACAAATAAAATGCTTTCCATATCCGTTAATTAATAAGCAGCACCTAGTCTTCCCTAGTAATGCAAAGATAAATTAGACTCAGTCCTGCCCTCCTCCAAAGTGTTTCACAACTAGTGGGTTAGATACATGAACACTCAATAGTAATCAAAAGAGGATGCCTTTAATAGAGGTTATTTAGCGTGAGGTGCTGTCAGAGAAGGGCAATCAGGTCAGGCTTCCAGGAGGAGGGGGTGACATCTGGGTTGAGTTCTAGAGGATGATTAAGGAGAGGGAGATATGGAAGGGAGGAGGGTGGTGGAAGAATAGGATGAGGGCAGAATTCCAGGCAAAGTGAAGAATGCCTGCCAAGGCAGAGGCATGATGGTTAAGAACAAATAGATCTCAAACACAGGGTTTGCGTCTAGGGCAGCTGAGGCTGCATCACCAGAAACGTCTGGCTTTTTTGAGAAGGGTCTTGCTTGATTATTTGGGGTAGTATGTGTCCTAGGAATGGGAAAGGCGAGCAGAAAGATGGAAAGGAAAGGATACAGCAAGTGACACACCTCACTGCAGCTAGGCAGAAAGAGAACTTTCTGAACCCCATCTCCAACCTAAAGGAAGGCAGATTCCACTTCCCCAACATGCTGGGACACTCAAAACACCACCACACCCCGTGCAGTGAAGAACTAGCAACTTGCAAACCATCCAGATAAGAGACGTCCTAGTGGAGTGTTACATGATTACGATGGGAGAAAACACAATTTCTGCCTGGTAAGTTGCACAGTTACTCTGGAACACAGTGAAAAATAATCTTGAGTTTTCTTAAATTCCTTCTAGAAACAAAAACAACAAAAAATTGACTCCTATACCTTATCAGTGAGAGAATTTTCCTGTATGAAGAAATAACTTTTAAAATTCCCCAAATGTTTGTGACAATGATAGAAGAAAATTATCTTCTCAGCAAACCCATCAAAATGCTGTTGTCCTGATTACTAATTTTGTTTCAGAGATGAATTATTTATCTTTAATGAAATTTCTTCCTAGCCAGAGCATCATCAGTGGAATATTCTCATTTGGGGCCATCAGTTCGACTCATAGAAAGAGCCAAGGATTATAGAAAGGACTGACATGGTCAGCCCTGAAGACAAAGCTTCCCTACCCCCAGGATATGTGGTGTGCTCACACCCAGTTCACCCTGGAAATATGTTGATGAGGCCACAGAAATGGGATGCCTTGGGTCTGACCATTCAGTAAATATTAATCAACCCTCTTCTAGGTTCCAGCCACTGAGTCAGGTGTGTATTATATATAAATAAATGTATGTCTATACATATAAATATATGTAGGCTTCCCCAGGGATCAGCAGTAAAAAAAAAAACCGCCTGCAATTCTGGAGATGTAGGTTAGATCCCTGGTTCAGGAAGATCCCCTGGTGGAGGGCTTGGCAACCCACTCCATGTTCTTGCCTGGAAAATTCCATTAACAGAGGAGCCTAGCAGACTACAGTCCAGAGAGTCAGACATGACTGAAGCAACTGAGCACACATATATAAATATGTGTGAAAGTGAAAGTGGCTCAATCGTGTGCAACTCTTTGTGAACCTATGGAACTGGGGACTATATAGTCCATGGAATTATCCAGGCCAGAATATTGGAGTGGGTATCCTTTCCCTTCTCCAGGGAATCTTCCCAACCCAGGGTTCAAAGCCAGGTCTCCTGCATTGCAGGCAAATTCTTACCAGCTGAGCCACCAGGAAAACCCAAGAATGCTGGAATGAGTAAGACTACCCCTTCTCTAGCATATCTTCCTGACCTAGGAATCAAACTGGGGTCTCCCACATTGCAGGCAGATTCTTTAACAACCGAGCTACCAGGGAAGCATAAATATGTCTATATAAATATATACAATTAATGTATATAAAAATACACTGCCTTTGTCAAAGAAATGAATATGTAATTACAAATTATAATGATGTTCTCTGAATTATAAAATAAATATATATCTTTATATCTTTTACTTTGTGAGGTCAGAAATGGTGAATGAATCATGAGAAGTAGCTAGCCATCTGAAGAAGAAAAGAAGGAAAATCACCGAACTTACATGGAACACTAGTGGTAAAGACTCAGGCTGAAAATACTCAATGCCTTGGGATAAGAATCCAAAAGAAAGTCATCAAGGCTGCAGCATGGCAGATAAGTGTGAGCTGGAGTTAAGAAGGTGGTGAAGCAGGCAGAGGTCCTGTAGGTCATGGAAAAAAAAACTATCCTAAGGATGATTTTGGAGCTAAAGGCCAAGGATCAGTGTCCTGGAGTTAGAGGTGAATATAATCATGGTTCTGTAAGAAAGAAGAGATGGGCTCTTCCTTCTGTTGCCAGAGAGATAGATAGATAGAGACATAAAATTCAAATTCCCACCACCCACCCATCATCAAAAGGAAACACCCTCATCAAAAGGAAATGGAAGTCAAACTGGCCCACACTTCCCCCAAATACCACTCTGCTCATCCTCTGGGAGGCTCTACAAGCCCCCCTTTCCCAGCTGATTCTCAGGGAGCACCACAGTGCTCCCTGCTACCACCCTCACCAGAGCCCTGCCCACACGCCGCCTACGAGTCTGAGCTGAAGCCAGACCATCAAAGAGAGAAAGCTGCTTCCCACCAGAACAGCCTTGGTTAGGGGCTGGGCCTCTCAGGTCCCCTTTCTTCCCATCCTTACTGTACTAGTACCACTATATCACTCACTGGATTATTTCAACATTGAGTGCTGTTATTATTTAAGAAAACAAGCCTTTTATTTTGGAATTGCAAACTGAGAGTAGAGATAGAAAGTAAAAAGGAAATAATATTTGAGTCAGAGAGGTTTTGTTTATTTGCTCTTTTAACTGAAAGAATATAAAATCTAGGTCAGAGTTTTTTTCTATTGTGACTGAATCGACCAAAGAATTGCTAGAGCCAACAAAACCCTGGAATAACTATGAATGGGCCTAGTGAGTCAAGAACTGAGCACCGGACTATCTGAACCAGCTTCCTTTCTTTAACATGGAAATGCCCTCTTTAGAAGCAGGACAGCTCTCCAAGGGGAACAGGGTCTCCACCTACCCCCTCATCTAATCATGGAAGGTGTCACTTTGGGATTAATCCTTTCTGATAGCACACCTCCCAGCAGGCAACTCCCTCGTTCTCAAAATACCAATGGCTTCTCTACCAGCCAACTAAGGCCCGGAGTCCTGAGGTTAGAACAAGGGCCCTCTGACATCTGGCTCCCCATCACCTGCCTGCATCACTCCCCAAATGAACATCAGGTCTACCCAGCGCTCTGCTTCCAAAGCTCTTCCCAGGAGATGCTGTGTTTCGGTCATTCCAGCTCTCCCTCCTCCTCACTCCATAAGGCTCATCCCAACTCCCAGTGCCTCTCCAGACATCCAGTGACCGGGACAGTGAGCACAGATGTAGATGGATGCTGCGACTCCTCTTCTAAGCTGGATAACCTCAGGCCACTTTCCAAATCTCTGAAAGTCTCAGTTTCTTTCCCCCGTAGACAAGCATGAGGCCCCTGCCTTTCCAGGCACTTGTGAGGAGTAAACGAGGCTATTTTTCTTTCATGTCTTACATCAAACTCTCTCTTAACCTCAACTCCCCCAGGCAGACACTTTCCTCTTACGTATGCATGTTACAATAATTACCATGTTGGTGGTAACTGCAGGTCTGACTCTCGTGCTGCTGGGGTCTCTTAGAGAAAAGGCACTCTGGCTTTGTATTCCCAGGAAATGAACAAGTGAAAGAATGTGTAAAGCACCTGGCCCAGCTCCTAGGGCATAAAACATGCCGATACATATTTTCCCTTCCTCTATGGTATCTTAATATGTTGTCTTGTGCTGCAATTATCATATGCATGTCTTATCTTTTTCACTGAATTTTAAGTTCCTTGGAGCTATGGGCATGTCTTAGTCATTTTTTAAAAGTTATTTTTTAAATTTACATATAGTAAAATTAACATATTTTGGTGCACGGTTCTATGAGTTTTGACAAATGCATAAAGTTGTGTAAGTACCTTAAACATTTTTATTCCTCCTGTTCCTCCTGGGTACTTTATCTCTCTAGAAATGTTTACTGAATAAATGAATCACTGAGTGAAGGAAACAATGAACAAATGCTTGCTGGGAAAGTTTCCATAATTGCCACCCAGATAGGTTTTTGAATCAAAGAAAATTCAGAAAATGAGGTTATAACTGCTATGGTACTTTTCTGCAAACTATTTCTTAGTATCTATTACAAATCTTTTAAAACGTGCTTATACCCTCCAGCCCAGTATTTCTACTTCTAAGACTATGTCCAGAGTAAATAGTCAGATGCCCACAGGAAGGACATAACCGCATTCTTTATAGTAGCAAACCATCTGAAACACTGTATATACTGCACAATAGAGAAAGGTTAATTAAGCTGTGATCTTTCCATATAAGACAAAATCACATCTCCATAACATTATTTTATAATACTATATGCAATATGTCACTGTGTAGTGTCAAGTGCCAAATACAATCTATAAAATAATACATAATACTAACAAATGTTTTTTAAATATATGCATATGTGTATAGTCTATATAATGACAATGTTAAATTAAAATTTTTATATAAAGTGTCAAGTATATTTTGCAAAATTAATGCACATGTATGTTGATATAACCATTCATGAGCAATAGGTGATTTTTATTTCCTTCATCATGCATTTCAGATTTTCTAATTTGTTATAATAGATACTCCTATTTCTTTTATAATCAGAAGGAAGTTACAAAAAATAGAGCTGAAAGGCCTTTATTTCTGCTTTAAAAAAAAACTCATAACCTTTATTTCATCTCTAGATGATTCAGCGGTGGCTAAATTTTAACATTCAAGATGTGGCATATGGCTGTGCTTACAGGAAAACGTGCTTTCTCTCTGAAGCGTGTTCAGAAATAGCCCATCCCACTGGTGGGTGACACACTTCCTGCACACCTACCGGAAGCAGCCTCTGTCCCAGAGGGCTGAGGCTTCAGCAGTCGTTACAGCAGGAGGATGTCAGATAAAGAACACCAGCAGAGTTGGGGACGTGTGCAGTAACTTCACCACTAAAAGAACCACAACTTTCTTTCAGCTCCAGTTAAGCTGGGAGTCTGCTTCATTCACTTCTGTATTCACAGCAGCCAGCAGAGTGGCAGCCTCCGCAACAGACAACCGGATAACGCTTGTTACACAAGGATGAGCAAGACAAGAGTGAAAGCTGAAGGTGGAGGAGAGAAGATGCAATCTGAGACTATGAAGTACACCTGCTTCCCTGGAGGACACATTTATGGCCAAATATCTGCAGCAACAGACCCAACTGTCACCCCTGCCGGTACCCAGGCTCATTTCCAGTTGTGACCTGCACAAGTCCAGGGTCTGCCTCTCCAGCCTTTGAATCTGGGGTGGCTTGTGATTTGCATGCCCAAGAAGACCATGGCAGAAGAAGAGCGTTCCAGTGCTGGGCCCAGGTCTCCAGACATTGCATGCTTCTATTTGCTCCTTTAGAACATTGCCTGGCCCCCATGAGAACACCCTGGGTTACCTGGGGACGAGACTCAGGGCCAGCCGCCTGCCAGGAACAGAGCCACCCAGCTCAGCCAAGACCAGAACAACCTGGCCCAGCCCAGCCTGCCAACTCACAGAATCCTAAAGCAATTAAATGTTCTCTTAAGCTATGAAGTGTTAGGAGATGAATGAAAAATGGACTTCCATTTCTGCTTTTAAATCTCTATTTATGTATCTTAAAGGCACACATTCTTAAATAATTCACATTCTTTCTCCCAGGGCCTCTGGTACTCTCTGAATGTCATGACTAGCCTTCTCATTACAAGTGACAAAAATCTAGAAATCATCCTCAAATCCTTCCTTGTCCTCCTCCACGTTCTTCTATATCCAACTGATCATCAAGTTCTGTTGATTTTGCCACCTAAATACTTCTCAAATCCATTTATTTCTCTCAGTATTATTAACACTTTTTCAAGTTACCATCAGTTCATTTCTATGTGGCCTTTGACAAGTCACTTTACTGTTCTGAGCCTTTGCTTTCTTGACTATAAAGTGAAAATAATGCTAGTACCTACTTCAGAGGTTGCTGTGTGTATTAAGCAAGGTTATCTAGGTATGTAAAAGAAAATCTAGGTTAATGTAAATTTTCAGTAAATGTTTATTTCCCTTAATAATAGATCATACAATGCCCATTTATTTAGGGCCTCTGTCGTCTTATCTACTGACAGTTCCCACCATCTTACTTACACAAAGGCAACAGCAGACCATCTTCACCGATGTCTAATAATTCTCTTCCTTCTAGGCCTTTACACATGCTTTTCCCTTTTTCTGGAATGTCCTACCCCACTATCTATCACGAGTGAACTCCTATCCATGCTTTAAAACCCAAGCCATATTTTACCCCCATACGTTCAGCTTTCCCTGAGCCCTCAGTAGAGTTAGACAGTCCCTCTAATCAGTCCCTCTTATATGTAATCTCTGTGTTCTACACATGCTTCTACTGAATTATACATTATCATAACTAATTCATTCCCATCCATCTTTACTGTAAGCTAGTTGAAGGCAGTGGCCAAGGTCTTCACATCCTCAGCACATAAGACAGTACCCAATACACAATACGTTAAAACTCTCATGCTGGAAAAGATTGAGGGCAGGAGGAGAAGGTGGTGACAGTGGATAAGATGACCAGATAGCACCATCTACTCAATGGACTTGAGTTTGAGCAAACTCTGGGAGACAGTGAAGGATAGGGAAGACTGGCGTGGTGCTGCTATCCATGGGATCACAAAGAATCAGACACAACTGAGCAATCTGAACAATAACATCACAGTAGGTGCTAAATAAATGATTGTTGAATGGATGAATAAATAAATGAAGATCCACTCATACACTTTGCACCAGCTCACAAAGGCAAAACCTACCCTGAATCAACAGAACCAACTTCTACCTCGGGATCCTTAGTCCTTTCAGTGCCAAAGTGACTGGCATCCGTGTGGAAAATATTTGCTATCACTCCCCCACCCAGATTCCGAATTCCAGTTCAAAGCCAAGTGCCTGTCTCCCTGCCAGGGCAGCCACAGCTTTGCAGCAAATGTTTCCTCCTCTCTTCTCTGCACATAACCTTAGCTGCTTTATTTACTACCCTAAACACCAGAATATGTATTTAAATATGTTGTAAAGTTCAGACAGCTGAGCCATACCCCTTCCTGGGAATCCATTTCACACCATGGCAGAGCTGGGCCTCCCAGCACTCACTCAGACTCTGATTTGAAGGTAAATTATGAAGGTTTTTTTCCTCGTGTGAGGACAACCTCATCATGCATCATATTCTATGGAATAATAGCTATAAATCCATCTGTTGCAAGCTGGGAGAGCAGCAAGTGTTGGGAACCACAGAATGTTTTTAACTTCTGGGCTGTCACCCTCATATTTAAAAAGTTCAGCGATAAAAATCAACCTCAAGTGAAAAAAAAGAGTGAGAGAGAGAAGAGATGGAGAGAAGCACTTGGAGGACAGGGACCGCTTCCCACCAAAACAACTGGAGATGCTCCCAACACGTGATTCTTGAACTTTCAGAAGGTCACTCCTCCCTTCCGGTCTGGGCAGCTCTTTCTGTCCTTGCCATGATGACTTCAATTCAGTTCTCTTAAATTTAAAGCCTCAAAGAGGAGCTCTTAGAGAAAAAGATTAAATGATAAATATTTTCTCCACAGACACACACACTTCACATAAAATTTTCTACTCAATAATAGGATATTTGTGAATTCCCTAAAGCCTCTCTATGGACCGAGTAACTTCCAAAAAGAATTTGTTCTATATTAGCCATCAGCTGAGACTGAAAGAAGAAACAGTGGTAGGATGAAGTCTCCAAACACCAAGCAGAGCAACAAACACATGAGACAGACACACATACACCCCACTTTCTCGCTTTCACACATACACACTCTTTGTGGAGGAGACTGAGCTAAAGGTTATTAGTGGGAGATAGTTTCTCAAGGGCGCCAATTCAAGAGTGTCTGAAAATGCTTCCTTGGAATGCATATCATAACGAGATTTTCACAGAGGTGTTCAGAATGCAAGAAGAATAAAAGGTGTAGGATGGCAGCTGTGTGGAATGTGGATCTGTCCAAAAAGCTCCTGAGGTTTAGAGGACTTTTCCAGTGTTTGTCAACAACCAACGTGGAAAGGGACATCTAAGCTCATCTCAACAGCTCCGAGCAAACCTTAAACCCTTAGTTTTCTTCCATATGCTCCATTATGAAAACCACAGCGCACCAATGACAATTTCAGGAAGAAGAAAAAGTATCTATACGCATACTTCAGTACAGTCACTCAATCATGTCTGACTCTTTGCGACCCCATGGTCTGCAGCAAGCCAGGCTTCCCTGTCCGTCACCAACTCCTGGAGCTTACTCAAACTCATGTCCATCACCTCGGTGATGCCACCCAACTCATCTCATCCTCTGTCGTCCCCTTCTCCCACCTTCACTCTTTCCCAGCATCGTAAGCACACTAGCCCCTTCCTATTTCTATCCCTAGGTTCTCTTCTGGTAGGATGAAATGTACACCTTTGCACAGACTTGTGGTCAAGTACACGTAGCATTTTCAGCTCTCTTTGCATTTTCACCTAACCTATCATACTCCTACTTTGCCCTGACTAAAATCTTCATGTGTTAGCTGCTCAGTCGTGTCTAACTCTTGGTGACTCCATGAACTGTAGCCCACCAGGTTCCTCTCTTCATGGGATTTTCCAGGCTAGAATACTGGAGTGGATTGCCATGCCCTTCTCCAGGGAATCTTCCTGATCAGGGATCAAATCCAGGTCTGCTGCATTTCAGACAGAGTCTTTACCATCTGAGCCACCAAGGAAACCCTAAAGTCTTCATAATGATCACTATTATTATCAGGGAACATACCTTAGTGTTTTCTTTTTTAAAAAATGTGATTTTATTTTCATGCATTTAGCATCTTTTCACTGTCAGACAAGTCCTTCGGATAAATTCTAATGTGTGATATCACTTAATCATAAGCAAAAGTCATTATTCTTATTATAGCTTTGGGTACATCCTACCATACTGCTTTCCAAAACAGTTGGTTTGATTTAGAGTGTCACCAGCAAGACCATTCCAGTTTCACCACTACTGAAGAGGGTTCTAGAGCTTACAGTACCGTTAGCCACTCAGAGACATCATGCTACTGTTATTTGAGGTTATTATTTATAATCCTTCTGTCTCACTTGTAACTAAGCTTCCCACCTCTCTATGCCTAGACTTACCCTCTGGGCACATAGGAAATTGACTCAGAGGAAACAGCCCAAAATGGAAGAAACACCTAACCTGAGATTGAGCCACAAATATTTTGCTTAGATTCCTAATGCTACTAATAACTAGCTACGCGATCTTAGCAAGGATTCTTAGCCTCTCTGTGCCGCAGTTCCCTCACTCGGGAGCTAAAGACAACTTGACCTACTTTATAGGAAGTTTAAAAGTGATAAAAAAAAATATTTATCATATTCATCTGCAAATGTTCTTAACTTTTCCCCAACTACCACCCTCATTCCATGGCCTTTACAATAAAGACTGAGATCATCTGCAGTAAGACAAGTATCTGAGACAGAGGTTTTAAAAAAAATAGTCTGAAATTTACTCATGAAAAAGAGAGAGGAAGAAAAGGTTAAATGATGAAAGGGGATAGGGACCAGGAGGAACAGAGACAAGTTTTGGGTGAGGGTGCAGAGGGCATGGAGAGGAGGGTTGGCCCTGGGCTGCAAAAAGTGAAGGATGATGGCCATGTGGAGGGTGGAAAGAGATGGGAATGGCATGTCAGCTAGAAGGAAGGGCACTGTGCTCATCCATCATGTTACGTCCTTTCTTTGTACTCCCTGACCCAAATTCCATCCTCTAGAAGAAAGTGATTGTGACTGGTTTCAATCTTAGATTCTTCTCACCCCCATTACCCCTTACTCTCTACTGCTCCAAGAGAAGCCCTATCCCCTTAGGATGACTCTTTAGCTCACTTCAGAATTCCTGAAATGGACCCCAACTCATCTTCGGTACTAATGTCTTCTAGCCAAAACCACTCTGAAACAACATTGGGAAAATCGAGATTTTTCTGATTATTCCTTGCACTTTTCTCTTTGGAGCCTTGCGCATGTTCCCTCTTGATATGGCTCCTACCCCAGAAAGCCTCCCCTGACCTTCTCACTGGAATTAATCTCATTGCCCTCCGTGACTTTGCACAATTTCATTTTTGCTTCTTCTATAAAGAAATCACATTCTAGTTGTACTAGTTCTGTGTATACGTGTCACTTTCCTTATATTCAAGGGTAAGAAACTGAAGTCAAGGACCAAAGTTTGTAGCACCCTGATCACTCACAAAGCAGGTGCTTATTACATCTGGGTGGACTTCCTGAAAAACAGTTCCATGTAGCACCTGAGAACCAGCTAAGGGTGATACTCAGGGTTTGTCTCTCCCTATCTGTCTACTTATCTAAACCCCTACTTATATGAGTGAATAATGAATAAATCAATGTACAAATGAAAGGATGAAACTTCAGAGTGTCTAGACTCAGACATTTCCTAAGGCACACAAGAAGCTCACACCTACCCTTCTGCCTATTTCTGGTAGAAATCAAATAAATTTGCCCAGTTCATATGATTTGGCCTCTATTCTGGCTTCAGGAAATGATGGGAGTGGGAATGGGAAAGTCACTCAGTCATGTCCGACTCTTTGCGACCCCACGGCCTGTAGCCTACCAGGCTTCTCAGTCCACGGGATTTTCCAGGCAAGAGTACTGGAGTGGGTTGCCATTTCCTTCTCCAGGGGATCTTCCCCGACCCAGGGATTGAACCCGGGTCTCCCGCATTGTAGGCAGGCGCTTTACCCACTGAGCCACCAGGGAAGAGGTGCTTATCCTATCTCTACCAGGATCTCCTACTGAGAAAAGACTAGATCTCCATTACAGTCTGAAGATTGAACATCAGCATTTAAAACATATGCATTCATGTGCTGCCTTCCATGATGCAGTTCATGGAAAGGGAGTGCACTAAGCTTCAGATTTTGTTGTTAATTATATGACAACAGTAGAGTTACTTCATCTATTTTAGCCTCTGTATCCACAGCTGTATAACGCACATAACCATGCCCTGTCCACTGCCAGGGCTGTAACAGTATATGAAATAATGTAAGTGAGGTCACTTTACAAAAGCATCAGGTATAATAATAGAGGAGGGAAAGTAAAATTTACTTTGAGCTCTTCCTTTGGAGCAAGGACCATGAAAGAAACTTTCAACATCTTGTTCTATCCTTTCTATAATCCATATTACCAAGAGTTCATATACATGAAGGGTGAGGTTGAAAGAACTGAAATCAAATCTTGATTCTGCCACTTAACAGTTGTGAGGCCTTGAGCCAGGTCCCTTGACCTTTGATTACCACTTGTATTCTCATCTAAACTGAGGATGATGAAAATCCTACCTTCCAGGTGCTAGTTAGAATCACACAAGATACTCTATGTGGGGAGAAAAAAATAAAGCTGTGGAAATTGGAAAGCACTAAGCAATTTCAAAGTATCATTACTAAAATAGAAGAAAACTTTACCCTTACAAGGTAACCAGATAACTAGAAATAAATGGTGATGTATACCCAGCAACTTGGGGACTGACATCCCAAAGCAACTTCTTGGCATTGATTTGGGTCCTAGCATTGGGTGGTAAATAATGATATAATGGCTCTTTCCCTGGAGTTTAAAACAGGCTTTAGCCAGGAATTAGAGACGATCTCTGTGACAGCAGTAAATTTAGTCAAGGAGGGAGACCTTGAGTCCTGAAGGAGCCAGAGGACCCTCCAAGGAAGAGCTGGAGGAGAAAGGATTAAGGGAAAAAAAAATACTGCTTTTCAAGAAAATCCAGAAGCAAAAATGGGGTCACTCACCTGTAGTAAGTGCTTGAGTGAGTAAATGAGCCTGGGGACTCACAGGGGAACAGAAATGCATTCTTCACAAACAGCAACCCAGAGACACCCAGAAAGGGAGAGAGGTGATGAGATAGAGGGAAAAATTGCTAGTGATGGGTAGTACAGAGGATTATAAAAGTGCTTACTGCAGAGGTTTTCAGAAATATTTTAGCCTAGGAAATCTCTCTTTAAAGGAAACTGATGTGAAAATCCAATGCATAAAAAAAAAGTAAAATCAAGATGAGGCATTTGAGGAGGGGTTTGGAGCCTGAAGGTTCAATCCCACAGCTTCTCTGTTCCCCTTTAGGTGGCTTCTGTGAGGAACATGAGGAACCCTAAGGGATATGACAACAGAATTAGATGGCCACTGACTGAATAAGGGACGAGATCTGTAACAACACCAACGTGCTTCCCTTTCTTCCTTTTAGAAGTGGAAACCCTCCCACCACGTTTTAGCCTTTATCTTGCTAGAAACTTTATTTTCTAGCTTCCCTTGCAACTAGAAGTGATCATGAGATTAAGTTTTTTCTTTTTTTGCCAAGGGAATGAGAGTGGAAGTGACATGTGCAATTTCTGAGTTAGTTCTCAAAAAGAAATGGACAGCTCTCTTCACCACCAACACGGACATAGTAGTAGCTAGCTTCGAGCATGTGGGAAGGACAGAGAGGCCAGTAAAGCAACAAGATGGAAAAAGTCTGGGTCTCTATGACCTTGTGATCAGAGTCGTCTCCCCTCCCTGAACCACCAAACACCTGGACATGGGAGAGAAATGTCCATCTTGTTCAAGCCTCAGTACTCTGGGTACCATGGTAACGGGTGTCAATGACCTAACTAACCACATCTGCAGGACCTAACCAGGTGCAGGCACCAAAAACTCAATTTGATGCCTCCTATCCACCTGACCTGCCTCTTGAGAAATCTGTATGCAGGCCAGGAAGCAACAGTTAGAACTGGACATGGAACAACAGACTGGTTCCAAATAGGAAAAGGAGTATGTCAAGGCTGTATTGTCACCCTGCTTATTTAACTTCTATGCAGAGTACATCATGAGAAATGCTGGACTGGAAGAAACACAAGCTGGAATCAAGACTGCTGGGAGAAATATCAATAACCTCAGATATGCTGATGACACCACCCTATGGCAGAAAGTGAAGAGGAGCTAAAGGGCCTCTTGATGAAGGTGAAAGAGGAAAGTGAAAAAGTTGGCTTAAAGCTCAACATTCAGAAAACAAAGATCATGGCATCTGGTCCTATCACTTCATGGGAAATAGATGGGGAAACAGTAGAAACAGTGTCAGACTTTATTTTGGGGGGGGTGGTGGCTCCAAAATCACCGCAGATGGTGACTGCAGCCATGAAATTAAAAGATGCTTATTCCTCGGAAGAAAAGTTATGAGCAACTTAGATAGTATATTCAAAAGCAGAGACATTACTTTGCCGACTAAGGTCCATCTAGTCAAGGCTATGGTTTTTCCTGTGGTCATGTATGGATGTGAGTTGGACTGTGAAGAAGGCTGCACGCTGAAGAATTGATGCTTTTGAACTGTGGTGTTGGAGAAGACTCTTGAGAGTCCCTTGGACTGCAAGGAGATACAACCAGTCCATTCTGAAGGAGATCAACCCTGGGATTTCTTTGAAAGGACTGATGCTAAAGCTGAAACTCCAGTACTTTGGCCACCTCATGCAAAGAGCTGACTCACTGGAAAAGACTCTGATGCTGGGAGGGGTTGGGGGCAGGAAGAGAAGGGGACGACAGAGGATGAGAGGGCTGGATAGCATCACTGACTTGATGGATGTTAGTCTGAGTGAACTCCGGTAACTGGTGATGGACAGGGAGGCCTGGTGTGCTGCAATTCATGGGGGTCGCAAAGAGTTACACATGACTGAGCGACTGAACTGATCCACCTCCAAGATCTTCTCTGAGCACATGACTTCCAGCCCCAAAACCAAAATGGTGACCTCTCTGACCTTCAGAAGTTGTCAGCAGCTTTAAATGGTAGCAGATTCTGTTTATGCTTCATTGTTCAGGGGAAAGTACTCTGAAGATGCACAACAGATCCCAGCTGGATCCTTAGACCAGGCTATAACAGCACAGAGTTCCTTTCCCGCCTTTGCTTTCACTCAGCGCCTCAGAACTGGAACTAGGATTTCACAGTCCTGCTCACTCTCCATTTCCTGACACTGCTGCTTCCAGGCTATTCTCAGGATGAGCTATTACTTCCTGGGGGAAACCACAGCCTAGTATCTATTTCTTTAAATCCCAAAGTGATCGATCAGCTCCGACTGAAAAGCGCCATCTCAATTCTAAGAACTATTACAGGATGTTGAGAAACCCCATAAGGTTCTATCTCTGCTGAGGCTGTTTTCGTTTTTCTTCTTTCCTATTTTCTCCTCTTGGATGATCCAATTGTAAAGCAAAGGCAGAATAAGGAGATGTGAGGTCCTCCAACACCCTCTCTTGGCTTCGAGAATCCATAATCTTTGTGAAACCACCATTAAATACTATGTCATTACTGAAAATGATGATGTTGAGGTATAGAAAAGAAACGTAAAGCACTGGAATATAAGAGCTATTCTAATACTACATCTAATTACCAAGAAGAACGATTCACCCAAATATTTAAAATGTCTTAAAATATAATAAAGTGGAAAGAGAGAATGTGAGCCATTGCTTTAGTGCGCTGGCAATGGGAAGTAGATCTCAGAGAATACAATTCCCATTTTAGCATCAAAGCAGCCAGGATCTTTCAAAACCATTGTAAAGTCTATTCTTATCAGTGAACTTAAGACCGTCAGAAGTGGTAAAACTTTTGAATTTTTTAAGTGTGTCTGAAGCTTGCCCTTGACATATACCACAATGACTGTAAACTTCTACATATTTGTAAATTCATGCACAGTTTTGCTATTAGAACCAACTGCATCCCTTAATGTTTTAGTTCCTCCTTTCAGGCTCTGCTTCAAAACAAACATGCCCAGATGAAAGTCCCAAGATGTAAAAATTATGTTCACAACAGGTTTGTATCTCACCCTCAGAGATCCCCTCTGCGCTGCATGACAATGCACCATTTGTTCATTCACACACTAAGTGTGCTGGCACACCCAGGGGTGATATTTTTTGCCCTCAGAATTACATGACAAAGTAGGCATTTTTCCTTTCATTTTACAAATGAGAAAAATTGTGATTTGAAAAGGTTAATTTTTCTAAGATCAAAATCAAAGGTCCTCAAGGTTGCAGAGCCTGTCCTCTGTCCTACTCTGTCTTCTTCCAAGGGAGCAGGGAAAGTGGAAAAAGAATAATACAAGCTGATCTGCCCTAACTAAAGCTCCATATGAGACAGTCCCTCTTAATAACCCCATGTTTACAGATGAGGAAGTCTGGAATGAGGAAGACAGGCTGAGTGACTTCCCAAGCTGACACCAACAAGTGGTTGAAATGAAATTTGAACCCAGGCCATCTGACTGTGCCCCTCACCACCTCATTAAAGCTGCCTCCGTAGACTAAAGGAAATGAGAAGACACGAATACGAGGTGAAGGGAGATAATAAAAGAGTCACTAATTTCTAAAAGGGAGAAGGGGAAAAGTCAGTCCTGGCTAGCTGAATCAGGGAAGGCTTCATAGTAAAGGCATGAGAGGATGATTAGCACAGCCATGAGGGGAACCAGAAGTGATGAAGGAAATTTACATAGTCAGGTACTTTCAGTGATTGACTCAGTTTAACCTCAAAACCATAGCTTGTCTTTACTCTTAGTTTTGTATATTCACTGGGTTTTGACAAATGTGTAATGATCTGTATCCACCATGATAATATCATGCAGAATTGTTTCACTGCCCTAAAAGTCTTTTCTTCTTCCCTTCCCCTTAACCTCTGGCAACCACCAATCTATTTATTTTCTCTACAGTTTTGCCTTTTCCAAATCGTCATATAGTTGGAATCATACAGTATGTAGTCTTTTGAGACTGGGTTCTTTCACTTAGTAATATGCATTTTAGGTTCCTCTATGTCTTTTCATAGCTTGGTAATTCATTTCTTCTTAATGCCAAATAATATTCCATTGTATGGATGTACCACAGTTTGTTGATCCATTTACCTCCAAAGGACATCGTGGTTGCTTCCAAGTCTTGGCAACTATGAACAAAGCTGCTATAAGTGTGCATATGCAGGGTTTTGTGTAGACATATGTTTTGATCTCATTTGGTTAAGTACCAAGAAGCATGATTGCTGGATCATATGGTGAGAGTATGTTTAGCTTCGTAAGAAGCTGCCAAACTGTCTTCCAAAGTGGCTGTACCACTTTGCATCCCCACCAGCCATGAACGAGAGTTCCTGTTGCTCCACATCCTCGCCAGCATTTGGTGTTGTCAGCGTGTTGGATTTCTGCCATTCTCATAGGTGTATAGTGGTTTCAAAGTTGCATTTTAAAAGAGCTTCCCTGTGATTCACATGCAGATGGCTCAAAGTTTTGAGAAATATGGAACTTACAGAAAAAAGAAGCTCTTACCATTTGCTTATACTTTCTTATATGAAGGTTACCAGGGCTGATACTCAACAGGAACTCACTGGTATAGCCACACCAGTTAACATATTGACATACTCTCAGCCCCATTAGTTAAAAAGCTTTTGCTCCAAGCTACCATCCAGACATGCTGCTTAGACCTTTCAGCTTTATTCACATCCTATAACTAAGTCACTAAGGCTTGGCATGAGAGGATCTCTAAGACTCCACTTCAGCTATAGCAAAGGTCCTTTCTAATTAGGCAGAGCACAGCCCTTCCCTGGTCATTGAATATTTTTAATATCAACTAATATCAATCACTAGATTGCCCCATGAGATTATGCACTATTTCCCAAACGTTCCTGATGACTATAAGCACTAGCTGAGCTTGTTTAAAAGATAAGGCCTGACCCTTAGAAATGCTGATTCAGTAGATCTGAGTTGGGACTCAGAAATCTGTGTATGTTTGTTCTCTTATTTTTTAAAAATACCTAAGATGATTTTTTTTTTTTTTTTGCAGTCTCCCAAGTGACAATCTTCTCTTGTCTTTGAGAGAATTTTACAATTAAAGGGAGAAGGGGATATTTACACCCAGGCTAGAAAAAGGCAACTAAGTCCAAAATGCATTGACTTTGAATGTAGAGACAATGGCTGGAGATATGAAATACCAATCCTTGTCTCACCTTGCTTGCTGTGTGACTTTGAGCAATTAACCTTAAACTCTCAGAGGCTTAAGCTCTCTAAAGTTACAGTTTGCTCTTGAGACTAGGTGAGATAAATGCATATGGCACATAGAAATTAGTCAAATGTTTACAGCCAACACATTTTCAGATTCTCTCTATATATTTTTTAAAATCAGGTTTGATTCAGAGCTTTCTCAGAAAAGAAAAGTTGGCAAAGGTTGGCTTAGCAAACAGCTTGGCTCCATCAAACCAATGGCAAATGCAGCTCCTTTGATCTTATTTATTTGGTGGGCATCTAGTCTACGTTGACATTTGCTGTTTTACAAAAACATACTCAATGGAAAAAACACTTTTAGCTTCATTCTGAGTTAGAAAACATTTACCTCAATCATTGTCATTAGTCACTAAAGGTTTCAATTTACAGACTTCTTACCTAGGCTACTTATTTTTCTCTTTTTATTTTTTTACAGAAGCAAATACTCTTGGTCTAGCTTCTTGCTTTGTTCTAGACTGCGGGTTGGGGGCAGGGGGTGGAATGGGAAATGCCTTCTTTGGAAATTTACCTCTTCTAAACCAGAATGATTCTTGGGAATCTCAGCCCATCCCATGTCATTACGGATGGATGCCACCCTGTCGTAAGTGCTAGGCTGCAAAGAGTAGAGAAATGGGTAGATAATGAAATTACTGAACACTCAAAGTGTCAGAGACTGACAGGCTGAGGCCATCCATCACCGATTATATGAGGCATTAACATGCTGCTTCCCTACCCAGAGACAAAGACAGCAACAAGAATAGTAAATAATCTGGAGTGAGTCTGTGAAAAAAAAACAGCAATTTAATGAACTGACAACCAGCCAATATCCTGAGTATGGCTTGCCTCTGCCCCTGAACTTGTTTTGCACCCAGGCACCAGCCCCTCAACTGATACAAGATGGCAATACTTCCTAAAATTCAATTATACACACACCATCTTCTTTTCAAACTACATCTGTGTAACACCTGTGCTAAGTGTACTTCTTTAAACTGGCTCTTCTTTTTACTAAAATTAATTGATGTTGAAAGAAAATTTGGTATTACTACCAAAATGGAAAATCAGTATCACCTTCCATAAATGTGGAGTAATCATGAAAATAATTACCAAGCAGAGAAAGCATGGCCATTAAAGTCTAGTCAATACTGTGCCCTGCTGTGGGCTCTGAGCCTGAAGCCTGCCCTTTCTTTGTTAAAATAAGAGATTATCAAGTGTTAGAAAGGTGTTAAAGACACACCAGCCCCAAACTGAGATTTTCTTCTTGACATCCTAAAGGGATTGAAAGCAAATTGAGAAAGGATTAATTATCTCACCAAATGAGCCAATGTTACTTACTGCCACATCCATGTACCAGATGAACTCCTACAAGCATCACATTTTGGGAAATACTGTTAAGCGCTTTGGCTACAGAAAGCATCGCACTGACAGGCTTTTCACAAATACAGAACCAGCTATGGAAATCGCAGACCCTACTAAATCCAGATCTGAGAAAACAACTGCGTTCTACCCAGCTAAAAGGTAGACAACGAGTGAAATCCTTCTTCAATGACTTTTCAGTGAAACATCTTAGAAGTAAATATCCTGCCCTCCTTTTGATAACCCCAATAAGGTTCAGCCAAAGCAACATCACTGATCAGGCTGGTTCTCAGTCCAAAGCAGGGCCAGTTCTAGCTGTCAGCCTGGTTGTTGCAGACATAATTCTTATTGCAGGTAAAACTGAATTTGGTAACTAGAGCCTTGGATCAGGAATCCATAATGAAACAAGGGTCATAGTGGAAGTAGGACTTGAAATTAGTAGTAATCATACTAATCAGGGTTTCCTTAGTGGGTCAGTGTTAAAGAATCCACGTGCCAGTGTGGGAGAGAGACACAGGTTCAGTCCCTGGGTCAGGAAGATTCCCTGGAGTAGAAATGACAACTCACTCCAGTATATCTTGCCTGGAGAATTCCATGGACAGAGGAGCCTGGTGGACTACGGTCCATGGGGCCGCAAAGCAACTAACACTTCACTTCATAGTAATGAATGACTAAGCAGGACCATGGACAGCTCCTCAGTGGTACCAAGCATTAATCATACAGAATAACTGGAGTTCTTCAGTTCCCAGCAGAAATGGGAGTCTTTTCTGGATCTCACCAAGTCTAAAATAATGATTCTAACAGAAGAGCTACTGACCCTTAGGAGGCATTTTGAAAATTTGGTGGGAGATGGGCAATACTGGACTTAGTGGACAGAGGCACAAAAGCTAATCACTCTATACTGTACCATGGAAAAATTATACCATATCCCTGAATAGAAAACAGTCATGGAAGACCCTGTTGGTTATTAACCAAGTCTAAATTCTTTTCATCTATAAGAAGAAAATATTTTTGTACAGTATCAATAGACTAAATTTTCTAGGTATACAACTACCTTATACGTTGAGGGAAGATAGCCTTTTGTTTCATAAAGAACTTACCCAAATTATGCATCATTTAAAAAATCATCTTAATAAATGAAACACCATTTATAGTGTTTGAATTTCCAATACCACACACCTGTGTCAGACTGCTTTTGTAGCTGTCTTATTCACAGTGATTCTGTGATGATGTCATTAAACTTTCCAGCATAGTCATACCTCAGGATTTAGTGAAACACACACTGTTTTGTTATAAATTTCTATCCATCTATTTCTCCCTTACATTAGTTAGGGCATTATGCTGATTTTAATTATGTGTGTAGGCAGTTTATATTTTCTCTGAATTTCATTTCAGTACTGTAAAGTGAGGATTTCAAAATATTTTTTTACAAAAAGGGAAACTAGGTCTGATATGCCTGAGAATGTTGTTCTCAGACATCAGGCCCACTGTGGTGTGCTTTAAGCATCTCCATGTCCCCCGCCGAGCCCATCAAGAGCCTTCCTGAGGGTAGAGAAAAGCAAGCTCTTAATCCTCTCTAAGCCCAAAGTGGGTGTTGGGCTATGACATCCAGAAGGACAGTGTATTTGCCAGGAAATTCAGCATCAGAGTGGTCCCTCCTGAACCCTCTTGATACCACAGGAGTCTCCTTGTCCTGGCAGAAAAACCTGAATAAGATATGTAGATATGTATTGTCTATTGAAGTAACTTTCCAAATCTTTTCCTCTTCAACTATGCTGGAGAAGAATCAATCAATTTCTGCCGCCTCCCGCCCCCCACAACCTCTTTACCTCTCTCCCTTCACACACACACACACAATCTACCTTGATATCCCTCCTTAAACTTTTGCTTAAGTCATTCTGATGGAGGCTCTTCATGTCAACTTCCCGTAGGATTCCTGTAGCTATTTCCCCTCTGGGTTTCTAAAAGACTCTCCATCTCAAACCACAGGCATCCACTCTGAGCCCCAGAACTCCCTGTATTTCTATTTGCCCTTCCCATCTACAGCAGCCACTTAGCTCTTTACCGCTTTGGCTTTGTGAAGGAAAATGTCCCAACCCTCAGCCTTTGAAGAAAAGTCAGGGCACTGGGGAATACCGTATGCTTCACTCCATGGAGCTGATGAGCAATACATGTACAACATTTTCCAGGCCAAAAACCTGGACACAAAATCTGACAAAAGTATGGGCATGAATTCTGACAACAGAACAAAGAATCTGGAATCATGACTGTTTCAGAAATTCAGGGATGAGTGATCCTGACAGGGAAGTCTTAGAAGTTTTTAGACAGAACTGCATGTTACTTTTCTCTGCCCAGGAAACTGAGATGAGACAAAGGCCCAGGCCTTGCATTTCTAACACTCTGTGGGCAACTTCTCCAGCTTTGTCACTGCTGACCTGCCTCACTCTACGCCCTTAAATTGTTGTCACTACCAGAGTCCCCTCTCTTCAACCATCCCTTTCTCTCCATGCTCTATTCCTGGGAAATCGAGTCCACTCTGACTGCTTCATTACCACCTAACTTCCAATGAATCCAAAATCTCCCTCTTTCATCCAGAGCGCCCTCCTGCTCCTTGGTCCTATTACCCAACTGCCTTCTTGAAACCTCCAAACTTTTGAACTACTGGGGGTGGTTTAGTTGCTAATTCATGTCCAACTCTTTGAAACCCCATGGACTGTAGCCTGCCAGGCTCCTCTGTCCATGGGATTCTCCATACAAGAATACCGGAGTGGGTTGCCATTTCCTTCTCCAGGGGATCTTCCTGACTCAGGCATCGAACCTGGGTCTCCTGCATTGCAGGCAGTTTCCTTCATTGTAGGCAGATTCTTCACCAGCTGAGCCACCAGGGAAGCCGTGGTGAGCCGCTGGTTCTTCAGTCATAACATGTCAACATCATACATGTTCTCCTTCCCTCACCTTCGCTAAAGAAAATTCCTGTTCCTGTATCTGCATTCGCGTTTGGATCAACAGTGTCAGCAGCAACCTTAAAGTCATATTACTGATCAAGTTGTTCCCCAAACTTACTTAATCATTACTAAGTCCTAACAACACTACCTTGGCAATGATAATTTGTTATCACATCCTTTGTGTTCCCACAATTTCCATCCTGATTATTATCATCTTTTGCCTGGAAGACGGTAATACCGTGGATTTTAACTGATTCTACTTCCTTCTCACAGCCTCCCACCTGTCTCTCAACCTTCCAACAAGAATGTCCTAACAAAATATATTGTCAAATCTCACACTTGGCCCCTCATCAAGCATTCAAAAGTCACCTGTGGTGCAGAATCCAAATTCCTAAACACAGCCTTCCATTATTGTTCCCTTTCAATCAGGAAGGACTAGAAGCACTTGAATCAGGCAGACCTGAGATGGAATAACAGGTTCACAGATTACTGGCTCTGTGACCTTGGGCAAGAATGAGAGTGCAGCCTCATTATTTTAATTATTCTAACTGTAGAGCCTGTGTTTATTGTACATAGAGCTCAACTTCCTATTCAGCCACTCGAGGTTAAAAAAAAAAATTCACCCATATGTGATGGGGCTTATGTTGTCTGACATTCAAAGTAACTTGCTTCTTAAGTGACAGGAATCTCTCTTCTCTCAAAAACAGAGATAATAGCAATGTTATTATAAATCTGTTTTAAGGACTAAAACAGAAAAAATATATATGCAGAGTATATATATCACATAATACATTTGTTCATATATTCATAAACATATATGTTCATATGCATATGCATTTATATAAACATATATCATGTATGCATATACATTTTATATCTATCTATCTATATTAGAGCACAAGTCCCAAGGCTCCTCTCCTCATCTGCCCCAACAAGATACTGATACCATGAAATGCTTTTTTTTTTTTTTAAACAAAGATTTACCTATTTATTTACTTTATTTTTGGCTGTGCTGGGTCTTCATTGCTGAGGGTGGGCTTTCTCTAGTTGTGGCAAGTGGGAGGGGCTACTCTGTTATGGTGAACAGGCTTCTTGTTGTGGTGGCTTCTCTTGTTACAGAGCACAGGCTGTAGGCACACAGGATTAGGTAATGATGGAGCACAGGCTTAGTTGCTGCATGGCATGTGGGATCTTCCCAGGCCAGGGTCTGAACTGGTGTCCCTTGCATTGAAAGGCAGATTCTTAATTATTGAACCACTAGGGAAGCCCTGAAACTCCTTTTTAATATATAAAACTTGGGATTTAAGTGATCCAAAAATCATTCGGTGTCAAAGCAGGGACACAGCCCTTGTGGAAGACCCAAGATCCTACATTCTACTGAAGCTAGAAGATATGAAAAAAAAAAAAAAAAGGATAATGCACAACCTACAAACTGTTGGAGTTTAGAGAAGGAAGCATCACTACAAACAAAGCTAGTGGGGGTGATGGAATTCCAGCTGAGCTATTTCGAATCCCAAAAGATGATGCCGAGAAAGAGCTGCACTCAATATGCCAACAGATTTGGAAACCTCAGCAGTGGCCACAGGACTGGAAAAAAGTCAGTTTTCATCGCAATCCCAAAGAAAGGCAATGCCAAAGAATGTTCAAACTGCTGCACAATTGCACTCATCTCACACACTAGCAAAGTAATGCTCAAAATCCTCCAAGCTAGGCTTCAACAGTATGTGAACTGAGAACTTCCAGATGTTCAAGCTAGATTTAGAAAAGCCAGAGATCAAATTGCCAACAGCTGTTGGATCATAGAAAAAGCAAGAGAATTCCAGAAAAGCATCTACTTTTTCTTCATTGACTATGCTAAAACCTTTGACTGTGTGGATCACAATAAACTGTGGAAAATTTTTTCAGAGATGCGAATACCAGGTGACCTTACCTGGCTCCTGAGAAATCTGTATGCAGGTCAAAAAGCAACAGTTAGAAACCAGGCTGGTTCCAAATTGGGAAAGAAGTACATCAAGGCTGTATATTGTCACCCTGCTTGTTTAACTTATACGCAGAGTACATCATACAAAATGCCAGGCTGAATGAAGCACAATCTGGAATCAAGATTGCTGGGAGAACTATACCTCAGATACGCAGATGATACCACCCTTATGGCAGAAAGCAAAGAAGAATTAAAGAACCTCTGGATGAAAGTGAAAGAGGAGAGTGAAAAAGTTCGCTTAAAACTCAACATTATAAACTAAGATTGTGGAATCTGGTCCCAACACTTCATGGCAAATAGATGGGGAAACAGTGGAAACAGTGAGAAACTTTATTTTCTTGGGCTCCAAATTCACTACAGATGGTGACTGCAGACATGAAATTAAAAGGCCCTTACTCCTTGGAAGAAAAGTTGTGACCAACTTGGACAGCATATTAAAAGGCAGAGACATTATTTTGCTAATAAATGTCTATCTAGTCAAAGCTATGGTTTTTCCAGTAGTCATGTACAGATGTACAGTTGGACCATAAAGAAAGCTGAGGACCGAAGAATTGATGATTTTCAGCTACGGTGTTGCAGAATAATCTTGAGTCCCTTGGATTGCAAGGAGATCAAACCAGTCAATCCTAAAGGAACTCAGTCCTGAATATTCATTGGAAGGACTGATGCTGAAGCTGAAGCTCCAATATTTTAGCCACGTGATGTGAAGAACTGACTAATTATAAAAGACCCTGATGCTGGGAAAGATTGACGGTAGGAGGAGAAGGGGACAACAGAGGATGAGATGGTTGGATGGCATCACTGATTCGATGGACGTAAGTTTGAGCAAGCTCCGGGAATTGGTGATGGACAGGGAGGCCTGGCATGCTGCAGTAATGGGGTTGCAAAGAGTTGGACATGACTGAGCGACTGAACTGAACTGAAGAACTGTAGCCATTCTGATACCAAGAATATTTAGAAGTTCACATTCCAAAGCAAGAATTGTTGCAAAACCCATAGTATTAAACATCCATTGTGTTCTAACTGCCAGGAACAGCATAAATGCTATATGCAATCCAAGGAAATAAAATACTCAGTGCCTTCAAGGACCAAACAGTCTTACAAAGTAATTAACCTGCTTAACCAGTGAAGCAAAGCAGAATGGGATGCAGTTGAGAAGAAGAACTAACCACATGCCATGGGAAGATAGACTATAAATAACATCAAGCTACACTGATAAATAGGCAACCCCAAGAGTGTGAGTGTGGCGGTTCTATCACACATTCTCTCTTTTTCCCACTGAGTTCTATTGCCCAGGTAACTCTAACAGGACAGGCCCATGATGTTTGAGGATAACTCACACTTTCTGGATCCCTGAGTTTTGAATTCACATCAGAACCATTCCCCAAACATGAGCTTTTTTGTTTTGTTTTGTTTTGTTTACAGGGAATGTAGACACTAGTCCAGGCTTCCCTCTACACTTATGCCTCTGATCTATTAACCTCCCTTCTTTCTTGATTCTCAGACAGAAACATAACACTCTGGCTTCAACAAAAGATTTTCATCATTGGTTGTATTATGGAAACAAGGTGTGAAAAATATAAATATCTGTTCTGACCACAGCCACCAAGACTCCCAATTCAAAAAGATCTTCAGTTTCCCCAGAGTTTTAGAGAACTCTGGATGATCCATTAGTTATCAACAGAAGAGCTTATGTGTGATGAATAGAGAGAGGAGGCCTAAAGAGACACTCTAGAGTCTGTGCGTCTGTGGTTGCTCCAGCCCCGGACCCTTTCAGACCAGCACGGGCACCCCCTCTAAGTCCTCCTGCATTACCCAAGCATAGCAGCCAGAATTCAAAGGCTTAGCCACCAACATTCCCATGCTCCAAGGTGAAGGCCAAAGGGTGGCTTTAGCATCAGTTCCTGAGGACTTGAGTTTCAACTGAATGAAGCGCCTTCATCAGAAAGAATGTTCATGAAATGCTCACTCTGCACACTGAAGATCACCACTAGGCTATCATCAACCAGCGATCTCTTCTGAGTGGTTTTAGACCCTTAAGCTCCTCTGAGCCTCTCTTAAGTCACCAGTTAAATGGTGATATCTTTTCTTTTCACAACTATTTGTAAGGCCTCCTCAGACAGCCATTTTGCTTTTTTGCATTTTTTTTTCCTTGGGGATGGTCTTGATCCCTGCCTCCTGTACAGTGTCACGAACCTCCATCCATAGTTCTTCAGGCACTCAGATCTAATCCCTTGAATCTATTTCTCACTTCCACTGTATAATCATAAAGGGTTTGATTTAGGTCATACCTGAATGGTCTAGTGGTTTTTCCCTACTTTCTTCAATTTAAATCTGAATTTGGCAAATGAGTTCATGATCTTAGCCATAGTCAGCTCCTGGTCTTGTTTTTGCTGACTGTATAGAGCTTCTCCATCTTTGACTGCAAAGAATATAATCAATCTGATTTTGGTATTGACCATCTGGTGATGTCCATGTGTAGAGCCATGAAATTAAAAGACATTTGCTCCTTGGAAGAAAAGTAATGACCAACCTAGACAGCATATTTAAAAGCAGAGACATTACTTTGCCAACAAAGGTCTGTCTACTCAAAGCTATGGTTTTTCCAGTAGTCATGTTATAGATGTGAGAGGTGGGACTATAAAGAAAACTAAGTGCTGAAGAATTGATGCTTTTGAACTGTGGTGTTGGAAAAGACTCTTGAGAGTCCCTTGGACTGCAACGAGATCCAGCCACTTCATCCTAAAGGAAATCAGTCCTGAATATTCATTGGAAGGACTGATGCTGAAGCTGAAACTTCTATATTTTCACTACCTGATGTGAATAACTGACTTATTTCAAAAGACCCTGATGCTGGGAAAGATTGAAGGCAGGAGGAGAAGGGGACCACTGAGGATAAGATGGTTGGATGGCATCACCAACTCAATGGATATGAGTTTGAGTAAACTCTGGGAGCTGGTGATGGATAGGGAGGCTTGGCATGCTGCAGTCCATGGGGTTGCAAAGAGTCGGACACAACTCAGCAACTAAACTGAACTGAAATGGAGATAATATCCTACTGGCATGAAGGCAAGGGACTGGATCAGATGACTTCCTGAGATATTCTAATTCTAACTCACCAGCTTAGCATCCAAGAAAAGCAAAGGATGGCTTTCAAGTTTGACAAGGGACCAATTTAAACTAATTTGGGACACACATAGATTTGTTTGCAGAGCTCCATGTTGCCTCCAGTGACCAGTTCCAAATGCAAAGTAACCAGTTAAAAAAGATCTACCTAGCCCAAGTCTCACTCCACCATGGGCTTCCTCCTTCCTTCCACAGGTTCAATATTTCCTTTCTTAGCCTTTCTCAGGCATACCTACCATTCCACTGGCTTTGCTTTGAATAGCTCATGCATGTTCCTTCTAGTTCTCAGTGCACCATAGGAGTTACATACCCAATGTTGAGGGGCCAGGGCTATTGCCAGATTCTCCAAATCCTACTTATTCATCTATGAGATGACCGACCAAGACAATGATGTTGTTTGTAGACTATAAAATCAAGCAATAAAACAGTTGCCTGAGTTTCAATCTTTATGCAAACTAGGAATGTCATCTTATGGAGGTCAAGTAGTCATGGACCTCAGTTTCCTAATCCTTAAAACAGGTCAGAGAGGGTTCAGTCTCGTTCACTCAATAGGGACTGCACATACATAGTGCAAAGACCCACACATGATTCTCCTAAAGGTAAATGCCTTAGTGCTAAGACCACATTTTTCTCATGTGAAGTATTCCCCACTAGCACTGGGAGTGGTATATAATAAGCATTCAGCAAAACAGTTGCTAAACTGATGCTCACCAAGTCATAATCCCTTCCTTCTGAGATCTTATATAAACATGAACATAAATAACTACCATAAAAAGTCAGAACTAAGAGATGAGTACTGAAACAAAGTTATGTCCTAAGAGAAAAAGCTGTTTTCATCTGGAACATCAGGGAAGGCTTTGGGAGGAGGTAGCATATAAGCCACTGAATGAGTAAACCATTAGACTGCAAAGATAGGGAAGAGCTGTGCCAGTAAGGCAACGGGTGGATCCTCCAATGGTAATCAGTCTACCTGGGGATTACAACTCAAGACCATAGGGTTTTCTCTCACACAGTCCTGAAAAGGATCTATGTCCTTTCTTCTTTTCCTTTTCTCTGGACTTCTTTCCAGTATGACCTATTTTCTGCTACCCTCTCCTATTTCCCCACCCACTGCAAACTCCTCCTGGGAAGTGGTTTGTTAATTTTCTTCTTGTCCACCCTAAGTTAATGGGCTTCTGGCTAAATACTTGAATTTATTCACCTTACACTGTCTTTTCAGCATTGTTTTCAGTAATTTATAGGAACTGCTGTCTGCTGCATTGTGTTATTTAGTACTGCGTGTGGTTCTCGGGTATAGTCTGCACGCTGGTCTTCTGCGGGAGGGAGAAGCAGTGTTATATGGAACTTGGACAGACTCTTGATCTCCTGTTCTGAGGGAAAAGCTCCTGTATGGGTGAGTTACCAAGGAGAGTTATGGCAGCATTGGCACAGAATCCCTTGAGTCATGCCAAACCATTAAGAAAGCGACAGGATAAGGGAGAAAGTCCTGAATTATCTGACAAAGTTGACCACTGGGACAGCCAAGGTTCCCACTAGTCAAAGGAAGCCAGACAGAGGAAGCATCAGCCCAAAAGCCGCAGAGCCAGATTATTCTTTACATGGAGGAGGCAGCAGAAGGTCAGAGCAGGACCATCTAAAGTACTCACTTCCACTTACAACTACACTTTCAAAGGGCAATCATTATACTCTTAATGATTATCAAGTTCTTATTCTGAATACATGTTGTACTAAGAATGATTTCCTTTGTTAATTTCACTTTCTCAGCAATTTTGTTCTAGTTTTCACTTTTCCTGTCACAGATATATACCCTGAGAAGAAAGCCTCCCAGTTGCAATGTTTTAAATCAGTAAAACCCTGCATGATGTAAGTTTTTGAAGACCAGCCTAGGGAGGGATATGTTCATCTCTGCCCTGATTAAAAGGTGAGTAAGTCCTCAATCTCTAGGAATCTGGTGTCCAATACAAGAACAGGATGCCTCTTCAATAACTTGGAGCAGAACACACATACAGGCAGAAATCAGATTGTTTCCTGGCTATCTGGTCAACCTTCCTCTATGGACTCTACACCAACACCCAGGAGGATGCTTTCTGACTAGAAAGGCTTCCGTCAATCATCAGCAAAGGGAATGTAGAATCCCTCTAGAAAGGCTTCTGTCAATCATTAGCAAAGGGAATGTAGAATCCCACAGACCTTGAAAATATATGACCTGCAGATTTTTTCAAGCTGAATTTGATCCAAGAGGGGCATGCCACTATGGTTGTCAAAGACCTAGCCACTTCTACTGTGTCCGACTTGGCCATTCCAAACATTTGTATCACCTCTTTGACCCCTGATTCACAGGAAAGAAACTCTGAGAGCTCCCAAGAAATAGACCACCCACCCTACACCTACTGAAGAACAGCAAGACAGAAGAGGCAATGAGCCTGGGTGGTGGAAACAATGATGTCATTAGGAAGGAAGCTTGAGCTTCTAATAAATGGCACATAACAAATTGGTGTGGTATAAATGCAATTTATGTGGACCATAATGTACTCAATTCATTCCCATAAATGAAGGTAAAATCGTACCTCACCTGACAGGTTCTAGTTCTTACTTATCATTAGCAGTGATAAATCCCACACAATAATGGGAATTCCTGGAGACAACTTTTCATTTCTGGGTAGCTTTGGTTAGTCACATTCAAACCACAATTTGTTCATCCTTCCAAAAGCAAAGCTTGCTAGGCATTATTAGATTTGAAAATCATTTTTAGCCTTAAGTGATTTTTGAGAAAGTAATACATGCATATAGGGGGAAAAATCCAGAAGCACAAAAGGATTTTCTACAACCAGCTTTCTTGCTTCCCCCGTCTCTCAATAAAATCCTTCCCTAGTGGCAAAAAATATTATAAATTTCTTGTAAGTCATCTCAGAAATCACCCTTGTAGATGTAAGGTACATATTTAGAGATCACTCTTATACAAATGGTAGCATGCTATATACAATGTATTGAACCTTTTTAAAAAACTGTATCATGGAGACCAGCCCTTATCAGTGGAAACAAATCTTCCTCATTCCTTTTAACAGCTGCATAGTATTCTATTTTATGGATGAACCATAACTGACGTAGCCATTCACCAACTGATGGACATCATGGTTATTGTTCCAGTCTTCTGTCCCCACAATGCAGCAATAAGTGGTCTTCTGGCTCCATTTTCATTTCTTTCAATGCAGCTACTGCCCAATTCAGCTTCTCTACCTTCTTCATCCAGATTCTGGAGCCTCACCCGAGAGACAGAACACAGTCTCTGCAGAGCTGTGGTTCTTAGCAAAATGAAATAAAATAAAATCTTCCCTCCAGAAACCCATCTGGAGGGAGTTGCTATGAGGAGAACCTGTAAGAATAATAAATTTCTCTTGACGCAAGAGCTGCAAGGAAGCTGCCCAGGCCTCAGCGATGGGCTTCTCAGTTGAGATGTCAACAGCTATACTGAAAGCAGAAAATGGAGCCATGTGAGTCTGTAATTGTAACCCCTACTCTCACAGGCAGAGAGCTGCCTGCTTGTAGCTGCTGCTCATTACCTGCTTACAACTGTAATTTCTATGTGGTCTTTTTCCCTACCCTGTGGTTCACTGGGAATTCAGAGCTGCAGTAGTGGTGCTGGGCATTTTGAAAAAGAGAATGAAAAAGTAACAATTATGGAAAAGCGATTTCTTCTTTTGAATCCAACTGCTATGGACTTCACTGCCCCTCTTCAGGTGAGAACATCACAACCTTGTATAGACACAGATTGTTTCTGGAAAAAGAAACCCCACCTGCCTGTCCTGTGAGAGTGTCAGATGGCTAGGCTGCATTGTAGCTGAGTTCAAAGTACTCACCGGCTCAAACAAACAGATCAACTCATCTTCCTCCCAGGATGCCTAGAGTACGTGTCCTAGCCAGAAAAGAAGGAAGCTAATCATTTTATTAGATTCATTATGGAGCCCAAATGATACAGGAAACAGAGGTAACTGGCATTAACATGATTCACTGCAAAGATGCTCATCTTTCTGCAAAGTTCTCCCTCTGCAAAGACTCACACATCAGTGAGCTCCATCAATAAGGACATGTGATCAGAAAAGACAGCCTCAACCCCTACCAAATATATTGGTAGGAGCTGTGGGGCTGTGGACTATAACCAGTGAGCCAATTTTTAAAACTTCAAAGTGAGACCCTGTGTCCTCTGTACTTTGCCTATAACAACTATGGGAAGTCACTCAAGTGGATTCAGCTCAGCAGAGGACACTGAAAAGGGAAAATGGGCAGTGTTTCCCTAGGGCCCTGGAAAGTTTGGGGTGATTTCTTAAAGTGCTTCTCAGGTCAAGCGTGAGTCCAGAATAAAATACCAGACATCAAGCAGACCCAGCCAACCCTGCACAATTCTTCCAGCAACTGGACCTTAGACCAGTGCCTTTTCCTATATCGCCTATTGCTGAGAGAAAGAAGAGCATTTTTTTCATCTTTGACTTCCCAGTAGGTGGTATTTAGTTTCTCGGAAACAAAATAAATACGTGTTGAATGAATAAATGAGCTAAAACAACAGGTGTTACTAACTTACTCTGTTAAATTATGATTCCCTAAGAAGAGTTCTCTGAGGTGAGGAACTGAGGGGCTCCTTTCCTTGAACACCCCAGTGATGAGGCTCAGTGCAATCCCACAAAAGGAGCCACCATCTCTAAGGAGTGTCCCCAAAATGAAGCATGTCAAATCCTGAGTTTGTAAATACAGACCACCATGCACCACCTCGAATCACATACAAAATTGTGTATATGCATCTGTATGCATTTTTCTGCAAGAAGTTCCTTTGTTTCAGTTAGATTCTCAAAGGGATCCATATCCCCAAAGAGCTTGCTGTTCACTGACTTACAGAATCAGAAAGCACGGAGCAGTCTTCTGCCCTCCCTGATGTGGAGGTGGGGGGCGGGGGCGGGAATGGAGCCGGGGAGGCTGCAGGTGTGAGTTCTGCTGACTAACAAGCATCATTGCTCTGCTTTATGGAAATAGATAAATCACCAGGACTTAAAGAAGCTCAGTCCCAAGAATGCTTTTGTGCTTGACAGCAAGCGCATTTTCTTCCACCAAGTCAACATCTCCAGAAAGTGCAGCCAAGCCCTGTCGGTTCAAGAAAAAGAAAAGAAGCTTGGAGCAAGATTAAAGAAATAAATAAACCACAGTCTGCAAGCTTGGGAAATAGGCTCATCCTATAATGGTGCTAAATCGCTTGATTCTGGAAGGAGGACAAGAACAGGTGATGCGCCCTGTCAGCTCAGATCCCAGAAGCTCAGCAGTGAGAAGGCGTCTTTCATCTCTGCCCACACAGGGGGACTGGGGAGCTGAGTGCTTCCTCTGGGCGTGGAGGAGTGCTCAGCTCTGGATTTGTTCAGTGGTGTTAGGGAAATATTACCTGGGTGCATCTCCTTCTGCATTATCCAGTAAACATCCCTCATCATAAAATGCCTGGCTGGCGTCTTGCCCTGCATTTAAAGAGACCTGATCCTTGCCTATCTCTAGAACAGTTTCTCCACCTTGGCCCTATGGACATTTGAGTCCAGATATCTCTTTATTGCAGGTGACTGGCCTGTGCATTTAGGATGTGTAACAGCAACATCCCTGGTATTTACTCAGTAGATGCCAGGAGCATTCTCCCCATTAGCTGTAACAGCCCCAAGACGTCTCCAGACTTTATCAAAAGTCCCCCAGAGAGCAACATCACCCACAGTGAGAACCGGTGCTCCCACTGGGTCCTGGGGAACATCAGATCTGAGGGATGTTAACAGCTGTTACTTAGAGGAAAACAGAATACTGTGGTCAAACAGTCTAGGAAACCCTGGATTAAATGACGATAAACCAGGACTCTTCCACGATGGATTTCTCAGAGTCTGAAATAGATCAGGGTGCACCGTGAATCTATAAGAGAGAAACATAATACCCAGCATTCTCCCAAAGGCATTTGGCTGCAGAATCCTTTTATCTCAGAGCCTTCAGGATTAGTATTCTGGGGAATTTACTTTTGGAAACACTTCTGTAAGGCAAAATTGGAAATATACCTCTAAGACAAACACACCCAGAGGAAGAGATGGGGAAGCTGAAGATGCTGAGAGCAGGCTGTGCACACACCATGACTTCCAGGATGCAATTTATCTTAGAACCCCAGACTCCATCATTAGACATTCATTTTTTTGAGAACAGGTTTAGATTTTCAGGCTTCAAAAGTGCCAAATATTTTGGAAGCTATTAAAACACCCTCAGCTAATGCTTCATAAGCAGGGTAAGGTTATCAGAGAATTTCCCAATGGTGAGAGCTGGCTGGGTCCAATGGTCTGTGGAGAACGGGAAACCACACAGGGACTCAGAGTAGAAAAGAAAGTAACATAGGAAAGAAAGTAAGGAAAGAAGACATCAGAACAAACCTCTTTCAGTTCACTGTTCTGGCCAGGGCTCTCTCTGATGCAATAACCACAACGTGCCCTTGTGGACTTTAAAAGATGGGAGACAGTGGGAAGCCTGTCTTGTAAGATGGGGTTGTACTGTTTTTGTAAAATAGATTTACAATAGTATTATTTTACTAAACAGACCTCATGGTAATTTTTACAGATTTCCATGACCATAAAAAATTAGAGCTAGAAAGAACCTTGAACCCTCTATTTCTATTTATTTTTAATGTGTTTATCTATAAAAGTCATTTATTCAAAGCCAAAAACACAAAATGCAAAATCATAACAATTCTCTTTTAGCATGACTGTGCCCTCGCCAACACTTAACCCCCATTTCAACCTTCTTTGCAGCCCCTGAAGAACCTTTCAGAAACCCCAAGCTGTTTGGAGCACCATCTGAAACACAGTCCCTCCCCCTCCCACTTCACAACCAGAGGAAACTGAGGCCCAGACAGACAGTGACACTTGCCTGAGGTCCCAGCTTCCGGGTAAGAGAGTCAGGAGCGGAACCCAGGTTCACACCCAGGTGAGCTCAGCACACCTCTCGTCTCCCCGCATGCTGAGTCGGGTGCTAATAGAGAACAAGCTGCCTTGGAATGCAGCGATCACCTCATTTCTGCAAGTATTCAAGAATAGCAGATAACCACTTGTAAGGTCACCGTGAATCTTTCACATGAAAGATGAATTAGACATCTTTGCAATCTCTTCTTACAGTCTCACTAGCCCTGCCCTGTCCTCCCTGTCATTAGCGACAGGGAGCATGGGGAAGCCTGTTCTTAGAGAAGAGACACAGCCCCAGAGAAAAGAGTGACCACGATCACTGCCCATCCCATCTGGCTCCCGAGCTCTCGCCTCCTCTTGATCAAAGTAGGCCAGCTGAAATGAACAGCGTGGGGCTCGGCGTGGGTGAACGATGCTAGACAGCCAGGTGACACATCCCTAAACCAAGTCAACAACTCCAGGCTCAGTGTGTATCAGGCAGAAATATGACAGCGACTGTCAATCACAGGAAATATCATAAAAGAGGTTTAAAATAATAGAGCTTCCTCGGAACTGCTAATACGAATGATCCATGCACAAGATGGCAGACCCTGCTCCAGATTACTGAGTGTGGAGGCATCTCTGTGAGTATGTGTGTGTGGGTCCACACACCTGCACCTCACAATACACATAGAAACAAAGCTGGCACTATGTCTGCAAAACTCAGTAACTGTAGCCTTATTCCATCTCAGTTCTTCTACCTGAAGGAGACAGGTGATGGCGGAGAAGTGAGACAGACCCAGTGGACCAGGAAAGAGGCAGGAAGACCCACCCTGATTGATGCCAAAGCATGGCATAGTGATAGGTGGCCAGCCTGGGCCTGATGATTAGCAGGAGGAAACAGGGGGCACCCAGTGAACCTGTCAGCATTTTCTATTGCTTTTCTGGAATCTAGGAAAGGATATCTTATTGTGGTTCAGTTGCTCAGTCACGTCTGACTTTTTGTGACCCCATGGATTGCAGCACGCCAGGCTTCCCTGTCCTTCACTATCTCCTGGAGTTTGTTCAAACTCATGTCCATTGAGTCGATGATACCATCCAACCAGCTCATCCTCTGTCTTCCCCTTCTTCTCCTGCCCTCAATCTTTCCCAGCATCAAGATATTGTCTAATGAGTCGGCTCGTCGCATCAGGCGGCCAAAGTACTGGAGCTTCAGCTTCAGCCTTTTTGGAATGTAGGAAAGGACATCTGATATTTGGCAATGAGGGAGGCACAGTGACAGCCAAAAGTTCCTCAGGTTTGCACTTTCTATTATTGTCTTGTTTGCCCCGTATGTTTTTCATCTTTTTATTTTGGTGTGTGGGTGTGTGTGTGGGGGGGTGGGTGTGTGGGTGTGTGTGTGTGTGTGTGACTTTTGCATTTTCTCCAGGAGTCACGATGCCCTCCTCACACATAAGCTGACAAGTGGCTCAAATCTATGTCCTCCAACAAGCTGGGGCCTCTGAAAGGCCCAGAATAAACCCAGCTCTTCCTCATATGCTGCCTTTCTGCGAGGATCAAGGAAGTGACTGATGTGGAAGGACTCTGAAGTATAAGGCACTGTGAAGCAGAGGAATACACACGATTCCACAGGGCAGGCAGCTGTGGTGGGTGGGGAAAGTCCTGGTCTCAGCATCACAAGGGGTTCAAACCCAGCTCTTCTACTTACCAGCTGTGATATAAGCAAGCTAGTTAGCTTCTCCAGGATGCACTTGACCATTGTGAAGTTCATGTGAGATATAAAGGTGGGCTTCCCAGGTGGCGCAGAGCAGAGAATCTGCCTGTCAATGCAGGAGACGCAAGAGACTCAGGTTCAATCCCTGGATCAGGAAGATGCCCTGGAGTAGGAAATGGCAACCCAACCCACTCCAGTATTCCCGCCTGGAAAATTCCTTGGACAGAGGAGCCTGGCTGGCTAGAGTCCATGGGGTCACAAAGAGTCGGGATACAACTGAGCAACTGAACACACATGAACTATAAAACATTGTGATGTTAGATATTAGAATTACCACAGCTGCTTCTAGAGCTCTCTGCTCTGTAATCCCCAGTGATACTCATTTTATGTCCAAAATATATCTCACTGGTACAAGAGTGTTCTCCATTCATTGCTACTAATAGTGGTTGTTACCGTTGTTCAGTTGCTAAGTTGTGCCTGATTCTTGCAATCCCATGGACTAGAGCCTGCCAGTCTCCTCTGTCCATAGGATTTTTCCAGGCAAGAATACTGGAGTGAGTTGCCATTTCCTTCTCCGGGGTTTCTTCCTGACCCAGGGATCGAACCCAAGTCTCCTGCATTGGCAGGAGGATTCTTTACCACTGAGCCATCAGGTAAGTCCAGCTAACTGTGGTATGCACATAAGAGAAAGCTATGTAATGTATCTCATAAAAATTATAAACTGCTCTATGATATTAGAGAACAATATATTTCCTAGCAGCACTGGTAACAGCAGTAGTCTATAGCTAGAATATTCTACATTCTATAGTGTGTTATTATTCTCTCCCTAAGAAGGCAGTGAGCTCCTGAACAGAAGTCTCATTTGACATTTCTGTGTCCCTGCAAGATGAGGATCACCCAGCAGATATTTAGCAAACGTTTGATGACTGACAAAAGCCGCAGGCAACCCTGGTTGATGCCATCTCAGCAGGCTCTGGCCTGGCCTCCCCATAAAGGTAACTGGTTTCAGAGCCTTAGCGCAGCAGATTCCAGCAGAGATGCTTCTCATCTCCATCGCACCCAGAGATCCAGTTTCAAATATCCTTGCCCCACAAAAGGAAAATCTGCTTTGGGCTCAGAAGCCCTTCCATATCCAAACAGAGACCAAAAGCAGAACAGGACTCCTCATCTAATGAAATAGCCCCTTTGGAAAGAAGGTCAGTGACCGAGGGCTCATGTCTCTAAACCAAGCAAGGTCAGTGACCGAGGGCTCATGTCTCTAAACCAAGCAGTCTCATGTCACCAGTCTGAATGAGGGGACTATGCAGGGAAGGGTTCAGTGTGGGAAAGAGGTGAGAACATGGGGGCTGGGCCTAAGATTTATTAATAACTTCCCTTTCTTCCATCCCTCCTCTTCTCTCTCTCTCTATCTCAGGGTGACCTCCATAAGTCACAGCACAACAGAACATTTATTATTATTATAATTACAGTGATCATATTGGTACATACGCTCACAGATGCCTCTGAACGTGTGACGTGCTAATTCTCCTGCATTTCCAATTCATAGTGTCCCGGAGCCAAAAATACTCCGTTCTCAGAAGATGTTCAGCTTTTTTTTTTTTTTAATCTGCCTCTTTTCTCAGCGCAACTCTTTCCAGTGCTGCACAATACAGCCAATTCTCTGTACCACCCCCCACCCCTGCCTCCCTCCTCCTTCCCACAAGTAAAACTGCACTGTGCTTAAGGTTAATATGCCTGTCAAGACTTCCCCCAATGAACAACAGGTTAATGATGTGCACATCTCCTTAAATAATTCATACTTCTAATAACCATGTTAGTCAGCACTTACACAGCCCATCAACTGATGTGGGGTAGTGCAGGTGGAGGCTGGGGAGAGTGGAGGCTTGCGTGGCACAGACGGGAAATGAAGAGGGACCTCGCATGCCATCCTATCTGATCAGAGTCACAGGGGAGACAGAAGCAGCTTCCGAACATGAAAGCCAACAGCAGGAGCCACTGCGCCACGTGGGAAGAGGAGAGGGCAGGAGATCAGATGGAAGGCTCAGCGTCTAAGGGCCAAAGGATCACTGGGCAAGAGAGATGGTTTTTTTTTCCCAAATACCACAATGTCTTTACAAGACATCAGATGCACACGCACGTCAAGGGCCCAGCCGCCTTCTAGCTTCCTCCCGGGAGTTCCCCCAGATTACCAGTACCAGATGGGAAGGAACCTCTTATTCTCAACTGTTTCTCTCCAGTGTTATTATTTGCTCCTTGATGCAAATCCCCCTGCGTTTTCAGTTGTGTATTTTTCTCTTCTAACCAGCTAGACGTCGGACGTCTGACCTCCCTTTTACCACTCAATTTCTACATTTGAAATAATGTGGATGGACCTAAAGAGTAATGTTTAGTGAAATAAGTCAGGCAGAGAAACACAAATATTCTATGCTATCACTTACAGGTGGAACCTAAAAAAAAAAACAAATGTATATAGCAAAATAGAACCAAGCTCACAGAAAAAACTGATAGTTATCAGATGGGGAAAGGGGTATGGGATTAAGATAAGACATTCAAACTACTATGTAGAAAATATTAATAAGCAAGCAATAAGGATATGTTATAGACAGAGCTCAGAGAAATATAGCCATTATCTGTAATAACTTTGAATGGAGCTGCTGCTGCTAAGTCGCTTCAGTCGTGTCTGACTCTGTGCGACCCCATAGACGGCAGCCCACCAGGTTCTCCCGTCCCTGGGATTCTCCAGGCAAGAACACTGGAGTGGGTTGCCATTTCCTTCTCCAATGCGTGAAAGTGAGGTCACTCAGTCATGTCCGACTCTTAGCGACCCCATGGACTGCAGCCTACCAGGCTCCTCCGTCCATGGGATTTTCCAGGGAAGAGTACTGGAGTGGGGTGCCATTGCCTTCTCTGTTGAATGGAGTACAACCTATCAAACTATTGAATGGCTATGTTGCACACTCAAGGCTAGTATAAAATGGTAAGTTGACTCTAATTCAACAAACATTTATTTTAATAAAAAAATTTTAAGAATTTCTGGATAGAAGACCATGGTAAATGTATAACTGTCCTATGGTTGCTGTAACAAATGACCACACATTTTGAGTCTTAAAAATAACACAGATGTATTCCCTTAACTTTCTGAAAGTCGGGGAGCCTGACATGGGTCATGCAGGGCTAGTTCCTGGGGGCTCCAGGGGAGAAACCACTTCCCTGCCTATTTCAGCTTCAGGAGGCTGGCAGCCCTCCTCAGTCCATGACCCCTTCCTCAAATCACTCCAACCTCTGGCTTCCAGAGTCCTGTCTCCCTAGTTCTTCTCATCTCTTGCTTTCTTGTGATATCACCCCTGAGACGATCCAGGATAATTTCCCTACCCCAAGATCCTTACCCAATTACACCAACAACAATCCCTTTCACCATGTAGGGTAACATTACAAGGTTCCAGAGATAAGGACATGAATATCTTGGGAGGGCAGCTAGCATTCAGCCTACCATCCTTAGAGTACCTAGAGAGTGCCCCAGCTACTAAAAAAAAAAAAAAAAAAAAAAAAAGGCTGCTATGAAGCTACATAGAAAAGATATGATAAGAGCATTGAACATGATGTCTGGATGGTAAGCCGCTGATGACTGTTGTTGCTGCTGCTAAGTCAGGTCAGTCGTGTCCAACTCTGTGTGACCCCATAGATGGCAGCCCACCAGGCTCCCGTCCCTGGGATTCTCCAGGCAAGAATACTGGAGTGGGTTGCCATTTCCTCCTCCAGTGCATGAAAGTGAAAACTGAAAGTGAAGTCACTCAGTCGTGTCCAACTCTTTGAGACCCCAAAGACTGTAGCCTACAACACTCCTCCATCCATGGGATTTCCCAGGCAAGAGTACTGGAGTGGGTTGCCATTGCCTTAGGTCTTCTTATTATCCAACACAGATGACATGTCGGACAGGTCTGAACACCCACTGTCCACCATGAGCTTTGACGCACCTCATCTCACGGCATGCGCACTGCAAACCCTGAGATGGATGTGGTCGTCCCTCTTCAGAGGATGAGATAATATCAGCTCAGAGAGTAAGTGACACGTCCAGGGTCACACAGCTGACAAATGGCAGAGATGAGGTTAAGATTCAGATTTATCTGAATGGGCAAATATAAATATTTGGCCAATACTGTTACCTAACCCACTATGTATCAAAATGGGTTCTGGGTCAGAATCACCTTTGAAATAGAGCAGCAATAAAATTTCCCATCCTGGAGATTCTAAGTCTATATTGAGTGGGGCCTGCAATATATCTTTTAACAAACTAGATGTAAAATTTAAATGCTTGGGCAAATTTGTGAAATAGGAGCCTAATCATGGTGACTGAGTGGTAAAGAATTTACCTGCCAATGCAGCAGATGTGGGTTTGATCTCCTTGGGTCAGGAAGATCCTCTGGAGAAGGAAAGGGCAACCTGCTTCAGTATTCTTGCCTGGAGAATCCCACGGACAGAGAAGCCTGGTGGGCTACAGTCCATGGGGTTGCAAAAGAATCATATACGACTTAGCAACTAAACAATAACAACAGTTTACCCCCAAAATAATATCAATGTCCTCCCTGAAGTCACAGTGAAACTCTCGTCTCTTTTAAATACAACTCCTTGCCACACACACACACTTACACACAAAATCAGATACACAGAGTTTCTCAACAACAGCACCACCGATGTTTGAGGCCAGATACTTCTTTGTTCTGGGATTCTGTCCTGTGCATTGCAGGATATCCAGCAGCATTCTTGGCCTCTACCCACTAGATACCAGTAACACTCTCCCCTCGGTTACGACAAATGTCTCCAGACATCTCTGAAAGTCCCCTGGGAGGCAAAATTGCCTCTGGTTGGAAACCACTGTGACGAGGGGAAGGGTGATGGCGAAAAGAATGGTTATGACAGCAAAGTCATTGCCTGCGGAGACCTGGGGTCACTGGCCAGCTCAGGTGAGGACGAAGCACTGGGAAGTGCAGCACCTGGGCATCAACAGTGTAGAGTTCTCGTCCCACCGACCCACCCAGGGCTCATCACTGTAACCTGGGCACGTGCAATGAGCCAGAAACAGCCCCACTCCCCACCACCCCCATTTCTCTCTGTCCTTGTAAGTCTTTCTCTCTGCCTCTCTGTCTCCACTGCCATGTAACAGAGAGGAACTATGCAGGGCTTTGCGAGGCTTTACGCCTTTTTTTTCCTTTGCTGTGGAATAAGTCCAGGTACTTTTATTTTTATTATAGTTGATACCTTCAGCAAAGACTATACAGAAAAGTTCTGAGACCTGAGATGTAAGATTATTACAGTTTTGCCTGCTCCAGGATCTCAAAGAGGGATGAGCTGAGACAGCAATCTTACGGAAAGCCCTAAGAACAGGCTGGTTCTAGAGGCGGGCATGTGTTTGGATTCTGGACTAGCCTTTAAGAAAAGATAAAAGACAACCTTCCCTGCAAACTACATCTGACATAAGTTTTTGGCAAGAGTGTCCTGCATGGAACACAGTTTATTCCATTTCAAATTAATCTCATTTCATGAGCAGAGTGTGACCTGAAAAAGAAAGAAAAGGTTCTAAAAAGCAGCCAACAACAAAAAGACTCAAATTATTAAGCAAAAATGTGTGATTTTCAAAAGGCAAATGCAGCTGACTTTTAGATGGGGGCTTCATGCCAACACCAACTATCTTTGCTTTGCCCGGCAACATAGGAGCAGCATGAACAGAAAGAATTCAAAAACAGACAGGAGAATTCCCCCACCTTGGGGAATGTTAGTACGCTATGGCCTGAAGGAAGACTTGAAGAAATAGCACAGAGCTCCCCTCCTCCAGAAAACCTCCCCCAACCACCGTGGACTTCCACGAACTCCTTCATACACCTAGGTGTAGCCCCTGCCCCGCACATCCAGGCATGCTGTCACCTCGTACCCCCAACCCTAGCTCCCATACTCTGTCTCAGCATCCTTAGTACCTACAACACCTTGCTGAGCACAGCAGCTTATATGTCTGCCTCCCCTTCAGACTAGAAGCTTCCAGAGGCAAAAACCAGGTTCAGTCACTCAAAGACCCGTAGCATACAACACTAGCAAGTGTTCAATATCTAATTACTCTATGAAAGAACAGGAAGGAAAGACTGCCAGGAGGGAAAGCGCTACAATGACCGTGTACTTGCTGGGGTCGGAAAAGCCATGATGTATCTCTTCCTCTAGGTTCTTGCTATTCAGGTGAGCACACCTTGTCTCCCAGTTAAGCAGCGACTCCTGGCTTCAGGAGCTATTTATTCTCACCTGTAGAAAGAAGCCTACCACACCAACTTGGTGCCAGCCCAGCACTGGAAAGATGGACACCAATGCTGTCCTGTCCAAAAGACTTCAAGTTCAGTGCTGCCAAGAGAGAGTCAGTCTCTGTGCCATGCCCATGCCCAAGGGAGCACTGAAGCCTGTCATCCTGCATTTGCAGAGCTGGTCTGGCTTCCTTGCGTCTCTGTTTCCTATCAGCAGGAGCACACCGGCCACTGGCTTTCTAGTTTGTGACTCCAGAAGTTGAACACATTTACTCTGATATCCTGATGACTGCATTCCTATCCCAAGTGCTGATGGATGCCCATCACAGACTGGGTATCTGTCTGCCTGAAGCTTAGACAGTGTCTTGCAGGCAAGAAACTCCTGACCTGCATGTATCTTTGTATTCCTAATACCTAATCAAAGCCTGGCACCTAACAGGGAAAGGAGGCACATTTATTGGCATTTCTGTGTCTCAAGCATCATATGTGATGGGCTCTAGACTCATTCTCTCATGCATTCCTCAAAAGGAAGGGACTCTTTATTTTCTCACTTCATAGGTGGAGAAACTAAGACACAGAGAGTTTAAGTACATGCCCAAGGCCACAGCTAACAGCAAATCATAGATTAAAATCCAGGTTTCCGACTCAAATTCCTATGTTGCTTCCAGTGTAGAATACTTCATCCCAAGAGTGGACATTCAATAAATGCTTGTTGAGTTAAATTCAATTCCCAGAACACTCTAAAATGGAACACACACTCAGACCAGGCTCCTCACGGCTTACTGCTGCTTGTTAAAATTATTCTTAGCTAACAAGAAATAATTAGAGTCCCCGGAGTACAGTCCATTAGAAATACGTCCTTGGGAATTAGAACATAAAACAAGCCTAAATAGGAATGTCTCTGTTTGTTGATGAAGCTCATAAAATCACAGAACCTCAGAGCTGAGGGGGACCTCGGCTAGATCACCTAGTTCAAATCCACCCTTCTTTTAAAGAGAGGTACACGGAGGCAGAGGTGGAAAATGACTGGCTCAATGTCGTAAGCATGTCAAAGTGAAGCAACGACAGAACCAGAATTCTGAATGGCCCCTCGTGGCTCCCTTTGTGCCCTGGGAATGAATGTATTCGTGGCTCAATGGTGTCTCTTTACGACCCCATGGACTGTAGCCTGCAAGGCTCTTCTGTCCATGGAATTCTCCAGGCAAGAATACTGAAGTGGGGACCCAGGGATCAAACCTGGGTCTCCCACATTGCAGGCAGATACTTTACCGTCTAAGTCGCAGGGAAGTTCTAAGTATCCTGGGTGTGACTGGTCACTGCCCACTCCCCCTCCAGAATCCAGGCTCGCAGAGAGACTCTTGGCCAGATTTCTCTCTGTAATCAGGTGACTGGGACTCACAGACACAGATGGAAGCTGCCACATCACCCAGCATTTAATCACCCGCAAAAGCCATTTCCCACATCGTTTGCCCCATGGCCAGAAATATTATCTTCAAATAATCAAGACTCAGCAAATACCCTCCAAGGCACAAGACTGTCTTCCTCTTTTCCCGAGGATACGCTGATATCAGCACAGGCTGCAGAGAAAGAAGGGGCTGGTGCTCAGTGCCACCCGCTCAGAGGCCGGGGGCAACAGTGCAGCCTCCAAGATCCAGGCATCAGTTTCAGAGAGCCTCCAAGGAGGAGAAGGACAGCCCTTGGCCAGCTGTGATGGAGAAGCTGGGCCAGTCTGTCCAGTGAAAAGGAAAGAATGATCTCCAGCTGAGAGCACAGAGAGTCAGAGTGGGGAGGGGCAGGGATGACATAAGCCAACAGAACAATTATTCCTGGAGTTTACCCTGTACAGGAAGGTATACATCCCACCTTCTTTCGAACAGATGGGAGATGGCTTGTGAAATTAACCACCACAGAGAATATCATATTACAAAGTAAAAAAAAAAAAAAAAGTTTAAAGAATAATCAAAAACAATGCAAAAGGAAAAGAGAGGAGGTATTTTCAGTTGTTGAGAGATGGGAGAAACCAGCCTGGTTTGGTCTGTCTGCCCTGAACCGAGCACGCTTCATGGGACATGTTTCTGGTAGCCATCCTCTCAAATCTGTCTCAGAATTTCCATCTGACCAATAAGGAAACTGAGCTCAGAGAGGCTAAGTTACTTGACTGGCGACGTACAGCTGGTGTTCATCTTCCAGTTCTGAGTTCAGCTTCTCCCCTGCTGCTGCCTCCTGCTCTGTACGCCTATGCCCAACCCTGAGTCAGCTGGCAGGGGTGTGCTGGGAAATGTTTAAACACAGGCTCAGAAAGGAAAAATAAGAACCCTGATTTATACAGCATCCATCAATTTCCATAGTGTAAATATTGTCATCGTGGCCAATTTCAAACCATCCATGTGCATTAACCAGCTCACAAAATTTCCCAAAATGTAACTTTCAGCTCACAAAGCCACTCGGCACCAGCAACCACTACTGCTGAGGAGTAATCAGAGGTGTCTGGGTGCAGCCGCTGCCTGCAAGGAGCCCACGGCCCGATTAGGAGGATGTGGACAGATTAACACACACGATGCTATGCAGGAGAGAGGTGTGCTGGGGCGACAAGCTATGCCTCCATGGACTGGCAGGACTTGACCCCTGCCACCTCTCAGGCCTCACCTCCTTCCAGAAGCCTCCAGGCTCACAACTATGCTGTTTTACTGATTAGCTTGCAGCCCCTTCAATTCTCATTCTAAACGTTGCTTCTTCAAGAAAGCCTTGCCTGACGCCAGGTCTCCCTGGAAAGCATTCCGATAGCAACCAAGATTCAAACTACAACCTGTTCATTATGATAGGATATGTCTGCCCTCCGCCCAGGGATCCCAGGGCCCCTTTACAGGGTCAGGGGCCAAGAGGCCACTGCCTGAGCCAAACTGCATCCACGTTTGCAAATGGGGTCCCCACTTCTCACATCAGCAGCGCTCATTAGCTAACTGTATGCTCACAGAATTTGAGAAAAAGGAAATCTTGGAATTAGAAGGCAACTCGCCTAACACAGCTTCTCAAACTTTAAGGTGTACAGAATCCCCAGAAATAGGGCATTAGTAAATAGGAATAGGGGATATCCTCTTTCCAACAACTCAATGCAGATTTCGATTTACACCTCAGGTGTGAGATTCTGCATTTCTATCAGGTTCCCAGGTGCTGCTGATGCTGCTGGCCTTTGGACCACAGGTGGAGTGATACAGATCTTAGCGATGTGCACTGTCCCAAAGGGCTCCCACCAGCCCCCAAAATCGGTACCAGAGTTTGAAGGCTTAGTAGGAAAAAGGGACCAAAAATATCTCAATAAATTTATGTTGATTACACATTAAAATATTTTGGATATATTAAGTAAAATAAATTATTAAAAATAATCTCACCCATTTTTTACTATTTTGAACGTAATTACTAGGAAACTGTGCATTCCCTGTGGTGCTCACGCTGTATGCTGTATTTTTATTGGACAATGCTGTCATGGAACCTCCCAGCAAACACACAGGAAACCCCACAAGGGCAGCATCCATGGAAGTGCTTCTGCAGCTTCATCAGAGGAGTACTCCTCTCCTCCCATGTCCAGTAAAGTCCCACACTCCACTCTGGGAACACTGCTGCTGGTGCTGCTGCTAAGTCGCTTCAGTCATGTCCGACTCTGTGCGACCCCATAGACGGCAGCCCACTAGGCTCCCCCGACCCTGGGATTCTCCAGGCAAGAACACTGGAGTGGTTGCCATTTCCTTCTCCAATGCATGAAAGTGAAAAGTGAAAGGGAAGTCACTCAGTCGTGTCCAACTCCTAGCGACCCCATGGACTGCAGCCCACCAGGCTCCTCCATCCATGGGATTTTCCAGGCAAGAGTACTGGAGTGGGTTGCCATTGACTTCTCTGCTGGAAACATTAAGTTAATCAAAATCAAATTGCTTCCTTCTTCATCAGATTCCCCAGAACCTTTATGTGGCTCCTGTGCTTTGAGAACTTCACAAGACCCACTTGAGAACAAAGGGTCTAGTGTGCAGTATTTCCCAGACTTACTTGTTATCTCTATAGAAGTACATGGCTTCAGACTTAGCAGGTAAACTCCCAGGTCCCAACCTAAGCTGGTCAAATTAGAGTTTCTGGAAGTAGGGTCCAAGAATCAATTTTTTAATAATCAGATGGTCCTTATAACATTACTTTGGAATGACCAGAAAGAATCCTTTGACTGCTGTTGATTACCCCTAGAAATAAGAAGCTCATCACTGTATAAGGCAGCCAGCTTCACTATGGGGCAGCTAATACTCTTGTAACAATCCTTACCCAGCTGGTGATATTATTACCAGCATTATCATTATCCCAAGCGGCCCCCCAAGAAAAGCCATCTGACCAAACTGTACCTCTGAAAATCTAGAGGACTGAGGGCTCGCCAACCTCAAACCCTCCATCTTTCAGATAAGGAACTGAGACGGCAGAAGGGCAGTCCTATCCTAGGTCACGCACATGGACAGAATCAGACTCGGAATCAGTGGCTAATTCTCAAAGCCCTGCCTCAGACCCCTGCAGCCCAAAACCCCTCTGGCTCTGACCAGAGATCCCAGCCCTGCTGGAGGCTGGCTCCAGTTCCTGGTGGACCTCCCTTAGTTCCAGCAAGTTGTCTTGGAGGACCATGCCACCCCTCCCCCTGCCCTGCTCCCTTTAGGCACCAGACTGGAACCCTGGGAATGCCTGCCAGCCTCTCCCATCAGGTGCTGAATCTTACAGCCAGCCCCAGCTCCTCAGCAGGCATCTCACACCTGGGCACACTCCCCAGTGCAAGGACCACAGCGGCATCACTCCCTGGGGTAGGAATGTCCATGGCCACACTCCAAATACCACACCAGACACTTATGTTTTAAAAATCTTTCCAAAAGTAGAGACAGCCGGCAGCAACCCTGTGGGCACAGTGCCGGGAAGGCCTCTGGAGCCAGTCCTGTGAACTGGCCTCACCCCGGCTTTCCCTCTAGCTATATGCTGATAGCAATGGAGAGACCCCCAGGGTGTCACTGCTCCCACTCTCTCTGTTCTTCCTGGTGGAGGAGTAAAAAGCCTGCAGCTGGTGACTCCCTCATTCCTGATGAACCCACAATGTTTCTCATGCCCCCTGAGAGATCCACTTCCTTAACTGCAAGTAAATTAGTGGTTCCCTGACCCTCCTGTCACTCAGGAAAACAGGAGAGCAGGGAGGCTTGGAAGATGGGCAGGGAGGGAGGCAGGAGATGCGGTAGCAAAGAAGTGACAAAGTGAAGCCCAGGGTCAAGGTTCCACACTTGAGTGTCTCCTTAGGCTGAGACACTCTCTCAAGCTGTGTGGATTCTGTTTGCACAGTCAGTAGGAATCTACGAGCTGCCTCAGCCCTCACCTCCTCTGTGCCCACGTCCTTACACACTTATCTACACGCTTTGTGCAGCTCGTATTTTGCCTCCACGTCAGGTCACTCCAGTGTCACTCAGGAGCAGGAGAGCCTCCAATTAGGCAGAGAAGAAGATGCTTCTTGCATAGAAAATTGGATTGGGGGAGCAAGAGGTGACTCCTGATTCATGAAGCTCCTGAATAGCAAATTCTCCATCACCAGAAGCTTCAACAAGCACTGAATGGTTAACAAACACCACAAGAGAACTAAACACCATCGCCTTCAAGTGCCCCAATGACTTATTATATAGATGCTGTTTGGTGGCCATGGAGACCACACTGTCGAACAAAACAGAAAATTAAATAAGCAAAAAGATTTTATTTTTTTCTTCCTATGTATCAAGAGCTCCTCTCCTCCTTTCACTTCCCCTAGCCCCATCTCAAGCACAACTTCTCTTTAAATATTCTTTGCATTATAAAATATAATTTACAAACAGAAAAAATAGGCTGCTGGGCTTTTTAATATAACACTCTCAGAGTTCTCAAAAACTGCCTGTTCTCCACCTCCTCACTACTTAACTCCAATCCAGTGTGCCTACTTCCCTCCCCTAGAAGAAGGAAGAGAGCCCGCACTAAATGACTCTCAAACTTTAATGCACATAAGCAGCAGCTGGGGAGGTTGTAAAGCAGTGTGAATTCAGAGTGCCTTCCCAACAGACTCAGATCCCATGCTTCTGCTTCTGAGAACTCGGGCAACCATAATTATAACAAGCCAGGCAGGTAATTCTGAGGCAGTTCTCTGAGTCACACCTGGAGAAGCTCTCCTCAAGTAACAGTTCCGAGCCAGGTCAAGGAGAACATATTTAGAAGTTTATTTTCAGAAAACATCTGATGTAAGTGCTAATTCTGCTTCATCCAGTTTAACCCCTGGGTGCAAGCTCCCTGAATCTGTCCTGCCCTGGAATGCCATGAGCTTTGATGGGCTCCTCATGAGTAGTAAAATGACTCAGACAGCGGCGCCTACTGACCATCTTTTATATTACAGCCAAGCTCTACTATTGTAAATAATTTTTGTAAAAATGAACCAGGGCCACAATTCTATTTGCTGGTCTCTTCAGTGTATAATTTCCACCCTGGCACAAGGGGCACGGTGGTGGGCACTGTTTTTAGGCTTGCTTGTTCAGTCGTGCTGTGGGGAGGGAGGACCACTGCAAACAAATATCACTGGCGTGTGCTCACAGTGATTCAGCCACACTGGGCTTGCCCCACTCACGGCGTGTGTGCTTTCCCAGTCTGCACTGCTCAGGCTCTAGGTTGCTCTGCCGGAAACTGTCTGAGGCTGGCCCTGGGTTGCATGCACTCCCCAGGTCTAAGCCGCTCAGGTTCAGGTTCTCGGGTACTCCACAAAGGCGCAGACTCGGTTGGGCCTGCGTCTTGTGCCCATCCCAGGTCCAAGCAGTTCAGGTGACCAGGTGCTTGGCGAGCGCTGTCGCCCCCAGCTGAAGGCTCTGACTTATCGCCTCCCCCGTCCCAGCTGCTCAGTTTTCTGGGTGTACAACAGGTGCGCCTTCTCAGGTGTGCCCTGTGTCTCTTCTGGGAGCTGATCTCTGGCTGCGACCCTCCCGGCGTATGTCGACCGTCCAGAATCCCAAGAAGTCTCGGTTAGCAAGAAGTCTGCTTGCAGTATGGCAGGCGATGCCTCTTGGGGGCCGCGATTGCCCCCTTCCGGCTCTGGCTGCCTTCGCCTGCCTGTCTCCGGCAGGGGATGGACCGGTCCACAGCCCGCTGGCTCTGCTCAGTCTTTTGTTGTGTGAGAAGGCCTGGCGGTGTCTTAGGTTAGAGCTTTTTGCGGGATAGCTATCCCACAGTCTAGGTTGCTGTCTCAAGCTAGTCCCTCAGATTGCCCTCAGGGCATTCAGGCCTGGTCCTTACCCTAAGCAATGCAGCCCGCGCCTCCCTGTCCAGCCCCCCTCGTGCGAGTGGGGGATGCAAGCCTCTGGCTGCTGCTCCGCTGGGAGTTGCTATTAGGCACATCATCTGTGGGTTTTAATTATTTATTTATTTTTCTTCCCTGTTATTTTGCCCTCTTGAGATTCCAAGGCTCACCCACAGAACCGCCAGAGTGTTTCCTGGTGTTTGGAAACTTCTCTCTTTTTAAGACTCCCTTCCCAGGACGGATCTCCGTCCCTACCACTTTGTCTCTCTTTTTATCTTTTATATTTTGTCCTACCTTCTTTTGAAGACAATGGGCTGCCTTTTCTGCGTGCCTGATGTCCTCTGACAGCATTCAAAAGTTGTTTTGTGGAATTTGCTCAGCGTTCAAATGTTCTTTCGATGAATTTGTGGGGAGAGAGTGGTCTCCCCGTCCTATTCCTCTGCCATCTTAGGACCGCCCCTAGGGCCACAATTCTAAAGAGAAGTAGTTAACACTCAACTTTCAGAGCAGAACCTAAAAGCTTGCCAGAGGCAAGTCCTCTGAATGCAGCATTACAAAAGGTGTTGTTTCTGCAGGGCTGGCAGATAGGGTTTCACCTGTATCTCAAGGTGGGATTTCATCAAGCATGCCAAGGGTATAGGCCTGAGATCCCGAAGCTCCTCAGAGTTTTTCATTTACTCAGTGATTCAGAAAGCAAACCCTGTCAGCCTCTGGGGAAGGTCGTTTTCTTAGCTGCTCCAGAGCAGAGGAAGTATACAAACATTGCCCACTAACTCAGCAAGTATTTACGCATCATTTGCTCTGTAAAATTCCTGGGTTGTGTCAGAACAAGGCATGGAACCAGCTCTCTGCAGACTTACACTTAAGTTGGGAAATAAGATGTTGAGAGTCAGAATTACATTTAATCAGTGGTCAGGGAGGACCCAGGGACACTATTCTCCAAAAATACTGAAGAACATGAATCCAAGGAATGGCCACTTTTTGCATCTTTCCTCTAAACCCAGAAAAAACTAGAAACCTGATAGTCATTACCTAGGAAATAGGGAGTATTTACATTACATCAAACCCATGCAGGCAGGCAGTCATGGTAGATGGAATAATGAGAGAACGTGTCACAAAAAGCAAAGACCCTCCTTTGAGGGAAGTACAGAAAGGAAGCAGCCACCTTCCAGCAAATAATTCAAGTCACAATGCAGAGTTATGTTCTTTATATACTACGGCCCCACAGCTTCTTGATCCCATTGTGCAGCATCTGCTCCTTCTATCAGTGACCTCCCCAAATCCTGACTCCATCGTGGCCCTTACAGCAGCAGCAAGAGAAAGTCAAGGTGAGTACTCAGCTTGCCACCATGAAGGAGGAAAGCCTCCTCCAACAGTCAGAGGTATGAAGGGCCCTTCCTGTCACCATTCATTCATTCATCCATGGTTCATATAGCAGCGACATGCCCTGCCCTATTCCAGTGCTTGATATGCAAGAGGGGACAAGACGACAGAGCCCCAGCTCCTCCCACATGCCTCAGACAGGACATAAGCAAGTGAACAAGCACTGTGGATGTAATGCACTAGAACAAAGGCATGTAAAGACGCTGCTTCACTCACTGCCCACAAAGCACCACTCCACACACGAGAGTTGGGGTGTGGATCCAGCGTTGGCTTAAGGAGGCAAATACTGACCAGATCTGGGGAAAGCATCTACTCCATCAGCACGCTCCTGACCACTCAGAGCTCCACTCATGGATGCCACAGCAATCAGACCCCACCTCACCTTCAAGATTCTCTCTGGTCTGACTTTACAGCATTAGGGGGTCCTCCCCCAGGCTTCATCTCACTCACCTCTCTCCCATCTGGATTATTTCCTGGGTCATTTCTCCTAAAATCAGCAGGATGACACCAGAATCGAGGAGAAGTACTGCTTCCAGAAATTCTAGAAGACAAAGAATCCTCTAGGAAACAAAGCAAATTTCTAACATCTGTGAACTCAAATGGGAAGTTAATGGCTGTGGATACTAGGGTGTCCCACCTCGCAGGGCTAGATGAAGCGGCATGGCATGGTGGCTGAAACACAGACTGCACAGCCATCCTCCCTAGGTGGGAACCCCCGCTCTGACACTCACTAGCTGGAGGATCTTGGGCAACACGCTTAATATCTCAGTGGTTACTTCTTTATCTGGGAAACAGTACTTAATTCACAATGTTATTATGAAAATTAACTGAACTGATATCTATAATACACTTTGAATTACAGCTGGCACAAAGAAAGAGTCTTGGAAGTTTTTGTTAAAAAGATCTTTCTTTCTCCCCATCCAATAGCATGTATGAAGGTTATCAGAGACTCCATGTTAAGTCCAGTCATAACCCTCATGTTATAGCAACACTGTCTTAAAAAAAAAGTCTGTATTGCATGCAAAGTGTCAGCTAGAAAGAACCAGCATTGACTCAATGCCTGCTGTGCACCCCCACTGGGGTGTGTATTCCCACATACATTATATACCACTCAATCTCCCAACAGCCTTGAGACATCAAAATCATTATCCTCAGTTTCACAGATCTGGAGACAGAGGTTCAGAAATTCCTCTGACCTATTTAGGAACTAGAGACTAGCTCTATGACTCTCTAGTTTTGTAAGAGTCCATAAACCTCTTAACTGTTTCATGTCATTGTTCCTCTATTTCCACAGAAAGAGTATGAGTTGGGTCCACAAGAGAATGGGGTTTATGAGGAAAAGTGGAGCTGGGGAGTCTGCCCTCCTCTCTGTCCAAATCTATAGAGAAAGAAATTGCAGAAGATGGAGGAAGTGTGGCTAAGATAGAGAGAAAAGACTAGGCTCCATGGGGCCATAAGGAAAGAGAGGTGGAGTTGGGGAGCCTAGAAAGAAGTCCTGGAGCTTCATAAGAGGAATTTCTTGCAAGGTCTCTGATTCTTGGTAGAGATTCAAACTTCGGTCAATCTGGCTTTAAGGACCAGCCCACCACTTATCCTGTTCTCTGTCAAAGGCAGACATCAATAATCGACCACAGCACTCATGCCTTTAGGCCTGGAAAGAGTTTCAGCCTTCAGACTCCAAGAAGCCCTGCCAATCAATCAGAGTTGACTGCTAGATAAAATCTATTTGTCATTACTTCTATTCACCGTGCTGTCAAAAGAAGTCAAAGAAGTCCCCTGTCTTTAAAGTGTGGACAATCTACTTAAGGAAATGACAAGGACAGAGGAAACAAGTGAAAATATACATTCCTAGAACCTGCTGGATGAACTTGGTTAAAAATTCTGGACAGAAAAAAAAAAAAAGACCACCCCACCCCCATGGGGCCAGGCAATGAAGGCAATTAGCTGTGCTTTGAGAAACTAGCAAGTCCTTGCTTTCTTAGCTTAAACTTCTAGAATGCTTTATGATTTACAAAGCAGCATCACTTTGCTCTCAAAACTACCTCACCAGACAGCTGGGCACCTTGTAAATGCATAAAGCATTAAATTCTTAGCAGTTTTAGTGGTTCATAAATTTTTAAGTAGGAAATCATTTTTGCAAGTAATTTCCTTTACAAGTCTCATGCCCCTCCTTTCTTTTTCCTATTTTGTTGCACCAGCCAGACTCTCAGAGCCTCACTACTCAATGTATGGCCTATGAACCAGCAGCACTGGCCTCCCCTGGAAGCTGGCTGAAAAGGCAAAATCTTAGGCTCCATCTCAAAATTCTCAGAATCTGCACTTAACGTGATCCTCAGGTGATTCACACACATATTAAAATGAGAGAAACATTGCTCTGTGTTCGACTCTTTGTGACCCTATTGACTGTAGCCTGTGAGGCTCCACTGTCCATGGGATTCTCCAGGCAAAAATACTGGGGTGGATTGCCATGCCCCACTCCAGGGGATCTTCCTGACCCAGGGATCAAAACCAGTGTCTCATTACGTCTCCTACACTGCAGGGAGGTGCTTTACCCCTAGCGCCACCTGGGAAGCCCAAGCATTGCTCTACCACCTACTAGAAAAAACAGAAACTGTAAAAGCTCTCCTTATTTTTGCTCTGATTGTAATGAGAAGGTATCTATTCAGATGGTAAAGAATCCACCCACAATGCAGGAGACCCAGGTTTGATCCCCGGGTTGGGAAGATCCCCTGGAGTAAGGAAATGGCAACTTACTCCAGTATTCTTGACTGGAGAATTCCATGAACAGAGGAGCCTAGTGGGCTACAGTCCATGGGACTGCAGAGAGTCGGACACAACTGAGCAACTAACACTTTATGATGCTTATTAGAAGTTTTTGACAGCTATCCGGTATCAGTTAAAGCAGAAATCGTGATGTAAATATTAATTAACTATGAAAAAAATTAAAGTCTAGAGAAGTTGGGTCTCCCACAAGATGACCCAGCTCATAAGTGACAGACTAAGCAGAAATGTCCATGTCTGTGCTGTCGCGATGCTGACTACCATCAGACGGAAGGACAGACTAATAGTTATTCACACCTAGCATGAGGTTCCAGAGAAGGCAATGGCACCCCGCTCCAGCACTCTTGCCTGGAAAATCCCATGGACAGAGGAGCGTGGAAGGCTGCAGTGCATGGGGTTGCTGAGGGTCAGACATGACTGAGAGACTTCACTTTCACTTTTCACTTTCATGCATTGGAGAAGGAAATGGCACCCCACTCCAGTGTTCTTGCCTGGAGAATCCCAGGGACAGGGGAGTCTGGTGGGCTGCCACCTATGGGGTCGCACAGAGTCGGACATGACTGAGGCGACTTAGCAGGAGCAACAGCAGCAGCATGAGGTTCTAGCCATCAATACATATCTGTTGAATGAACAACTGAACGAATGTCACTGTGCTTTTCTTTCATGTAATGGTACATTTCTGCACAGCTGAATGAACATTAAGTGTTAGATCCTTGAATATCTGTGAGCCACATGACTCAGTGTGCAAGAAGAAACTCTATTTTAAGGTACTCTGCACTAAATCCTGTCACAAAGAGGGAAAAAAAATAGCCTGCTTCATGAAAATGTACTCCTTAATAGATTTTAATCAACAAGTGTTGATTGGGTGCAGCTGTGTGCCTATAACTGTCTATAGTTCTAATAAGGATTCAGGAAACATAAGACAGAGGTTCTCACAGTTAACATGCATCAGAATCACCTGGAGGGCTTATTAAACCACAGTTTGCTGGTCTACCTCTCTTCCTCCTCGTTGCTCATCCAGTAGGTCCGGGGTGTGGGCCAAAATTTAGCATCTCCAATAAGGGACAGGATAATGTTGGAATTGGAGGGGAAGAGCTTTGTCTATCTGTCCCTCCCCCAAAAGGTCAGAGACAAGCCTGCAGGAGCTATTTCTACAAGATTCCTGTACTCAGAACTTTTGTCCTAGATGTTTTCACTCTGGTGACTGGAGAAGGGAAAGGCGAGAAAAGGGAAAAATACTCATGAATTTTTCATATGGTGCCTCAGCTGACTTTTTAGTTCCCTGAACACCTATTAAAGTGCCACTGTAATAATGTCATTGTTTGCTCGTCATTTTCTACCTGACTCTTAGGGAGGAAAAAACAGAAACAATAATTCCTGGCTCTGATTGGGAGGTCACAGGAAATCATCTACCACTTGTACTAAGGCTTTTGAAGATCAAAGGGCTAAACAATCACATTTTCATTTGTGTGGCATCATTTAAGGAGGCAGAATTCCATAGATGTACATTTTTTTTCAGATAAATGAAGCTTGTCCTTAAGCATTAGATTTGTTTTTGAATTTTAACCATTTCAAATGCAAATAATTTCAGAATGGTACCTACTTTCCAGTTTTCTCGACAAAACACATGAAGCAAAAGGTACTTCAGAATCCTCATTGTAAACAGCTTGTATTTTCACTCTACTCTAATAGGTGATGTCCCAGCTTACTGTCACGCTTAGGGCTGCTTGCCCCCAAAATAACTGCTTCACACTGATGAGTTCTATTTGCCTCCAATGTCAATTCCCCACCCCTACTTACTTCCCAGATAATTCATTGCTCTAAATCTGTTAGGAATTTAGAAACTTAACCAGCATCATTACAATAGTATGTAAAAAGAGAGTTAATAGCCTCCAAGCAAGGGCCAAAGACAGTGTTGGCTATATAAGTTGTATGACCTTGAGCCATCTTGCCTTGACATCTACGAACCATGATTATTTATTTATTGCTTCCTGATGCAGCCTGGATAGTAGGGTATGCCTGAGAAGCAATACTTAGATAAATGTGTTACTGTTTAGAAATTTTTTTTTATTAGCATGTGTACATGCAGGTGTTTGGTCATTCCTTCACTGTGTGTGTGTGTGTGTGTGTGTGTGTGTGTGTGTGTGAAGCACTGACTGCCTGCTAGGTATGGTCTTGGCAAAGGTACAGAATCCTCTCCACGTGAACTCAGGCTAGTAGGAGTCCACTCCTTCTTGTCACCCCCACCCACACTCTCCTGCTCTGCAGCCATTCTCCAACCACTGCAGCTTGACCACTCCCAGGACCATTCCCTCCTGTGGGTCTCCAGACTTTGCTCTTTCCTCCCCTAGGACTCTCTTCCCACAGGTCTTTGCAGAGCTGACTCCTCCTATGCTCACAGGTCTCACTCAGCAATCATTCAATCTGAGAGGCCTCCCTGATGGTCCCATCTCCAACTGCCTCTTGCTCCCTTCTAGTACATTACTGTGTTTTCTCTTCTTCACAAAGAAGATGCAAACAGCTGTGTCTTTGGAGAAGACCCTCATGCTGGGCAAGATTGAAGGCAGGAGGAAAAGAGAGCGGCAGAGGATGAGATGGTTGGATAGCATCATGAATTCAATGGACACAAACCTGAGCAAACTCCAGGAGATGGTGAAGGACAGGGAAACCAGCCATACTGCAGTCCATGGGGTCACAACTTAGTGACTTGGGGACATGGGGACACAACTTAGTGAACAAACAACAAAAACAATCTTCTTCATAGACCCCTCAATGATCTGACATGATCCCATCCACTAACATCCTGTGTGTCTACCTGTCCCACTTCTGCACAAGTGTCCCCAGCCCAAGGGCCTCCGAGGTGTCAGCCAGCAGCCCAAGCTCCCCGGGATAGCACCAGGCCCTCTGCGGATCACCTGGTGACCCAGCAAAGCAGCACAAATGGTTAAATGACAGCAGGGTAAGTTCTGGGTAAGGAGAGCAGAGAATACCTGCCCGAGCCTGGAAGGAGGAAGAGACGACTCAAGGAGGGGATATCTGAGTTGGACTGAGGGTATTCCAGACCAAAGGATACATGCAATAAATGCATAAGCAGCCAAGACCTACCGTACAGCACTGCGAATGCTGCTCAGTGTTATGTGGCAGCCTGGGTGGGAGGGAGTTTGGGGGAGAATGGATACAAGAACATGTTTGCCTGAGTCCCCTTGCTGTTCACCTGAAACTATCACATTGTTAATCAGCTATATCCCAATACAAAATAAAAAGTTTTTTTTTTTTATAAAAAGAACATATGTAATAAACGTACTAAAAATATATATTAAGATAATCCCTCCACAAAGTCTCAGGCTAATGACTTAAATATTGCCCCAAACTCCTCCACACTGCTGGATGGGCAATAAGGAAGATGAAGCCCCTCCACCACCATCTCCCTCTGGGTGATGCATTGTCTTCTCAAAGTGGAGTGAGTGCACACACACACACACACACACACACAGCACATGGAGCCTGGATTAGTCAGCTCAGGCTGCCAGAACAAAGTCCCACAGACTGCATGGTTACACAATAGAAATATACTGTCTCACAGTTCCAGAGGCTAGAAGACCAAGATCAAGGTGTGGACACGATTGATTCTGTCTGAGGACTGGGAGAAAGAATCTGCCCCATGCCTCTCCCCTCACTTCTGGTGGTTTGCTGGCAACCTTGGGTGTTCCTGGGTTTCATCACTCTGATCTCTGCCTTCATCTTCACATGCAGTTCTATGTCCAAAGCTGCCTTTCAATAAGGACACCAGTCATCCTGGGTTAGGGGCGCACCCTTCTCCAGTATGACCTTACATTAACTAATCATATTGGCAATGACCCTGTTTCCAAATAAGGTCACATTCTAAAGTGCTGGGGATTCAGGCTTCAACATATATATATTTTAGAAGGATACAATTCAACCCATGGCAGAACCTCAGATTGGAAACCAGCTTCCCTAGCAGGGTCTGTGTCTGTAGGATGAAGATATGTCTGGGGTCCAACCAGGGATGCAATGGAGGCATATTAGCCTTGTCAGGCCACTAAGAGTGTGAGAGTGTGTGTGTGTGTGTGTGCACACACACGCACACACACATGCTCAGTCATGTCCAACTCTTTGCAACCCTAAGGTCGTTAGCTCACCAGGCTCCTCTGTCCATGGGATTTTCCAGGCAAGAATACTGGAGTGAATGACCATTTCCTCTTTCAGGGCATCTTCCCAATCCAGGGATCAAACTCATATCTCCTGTGTCTCCTGCAGATTCTTCACCACTAGTGCCACCAAGGCCACTAAGCGGGGAGCACAAAGCCAACAGGCCCCTGGCTTTGAGGAGCCGCCTGGAAGAAGACCTGGAGAACGGATGTGAGCTCTGTTCACACCCACGGTCCCCTGAGTACCAGGCTGTTTCTCTTAACAGCTTAAAAGCCCCCTAAGGTTTGAGTTGTCATTTTAAAGTGATGAGGTCCAGGACATTCAGGAGATAAGAGATCCCAGAGCCTGGACCTTGGACACAGGCTGTACAGATGAGGAAATAGACACCGTTTGCTCATCTGCGAAGTGTAAGGTTGGACTCTTCTTGCTGTCTTGGTCAATGGTTCCAGGCTATAGTGTACTTTATACCTGGCAGCCCTTGATGAACATTTATCAAAGAGCTGAATGACAGAAGGAATGAATGAGTCCGAAGTCAAGACGATAAGGATAAGGTGCAATAATCATCACAGTGGTTAACCTCAATCAAAAAAGAAAAAAGAAAAGAAAGGATCAGAAACAAATCTAGGGTAAAGATCCTTGCCCTCTGGAAGTAGTTAAAAATCAAATAGTATCATAGCCAGTGCAATGGAGCAATGCAATCTCACCCAGGGTCTAATCAGACTTCTGAATACATATACACATAGGTCTAGCCAGAATTTTCTTTGCCTCAAAACACAGATCTCAGACCTTTTCTCCCCAACCAGGACCCGTCTGTTCCAGGGGCTTAGTCTAAATCCATTCATTAGTGCTGAGGCTCCCAAACAATCCAGTCCAAGAAGTAATTATATTATTTCTGGGGCCAAGAATTCTCCTGCTTCCACATCCCAGCCTAATGTGAGTTCTTCCCACAAAGGACTGAGAAGGTACAGCCAAGAATACAATCAAAGAGAAGGACAACCTGTAATCTTAACTTTCCCTTTGTACGATCAGCATCAAGGCGGCAGGAAAAAAAACAACTGTCAGTGCAGAGAGCAGGCAGACACCTGTGTGGAGAGACCTTGCCCACGTAAAATGAAAAGTGCCTCCCTTTAATGCCAGAGTTTAAGAGGAGAGACCTCTTCAGAGATGAGAAACACGAAAGAAAAAGAGAAAGAGAAAGAAATGGAGAGAGTTCACGCGTCCCACCAAATTGAATTTCAAACCACCACCACAAAGCAAGAGCCAGCTCAGAAAAAGCAAGAGGAAAGTCGATTCTCCTGACAGTGAGCTGCAGCCCTCCAAACACACAGGAACACAGACACATAGGCAGTGCAGCCAGAGCTGGAGTGCAAACAAGAGGCGCGATCTCTGAGAGCAAAACCAGCCAGAGAAAGTGGGCCCCCGGACGCCAGTTCTGTTGCTGCACCTGCCTGGTGTCTGAAGGACAAGCATGCCCAGTCCTGCCTCAGAGAACTTTGCAAATGAGATGCAAAGCAGACTGCAGTGAGACTCTGCAGGCCCAGAGGACGAGAGCTAATGACAATTATTGAGTTTTAATAACTGGGTAATTGCTGAGCAGACCAGTAGAGGCCAAAAGGCCAATGCCTTTGCTTTGCCAAGAAAGCCAAGGGTTAGGTGTTAACTGCATAAAATTAAGTGTGTCACTCCCCTGGTCACTTGTAATTGGGCTCTGCTGCCACGTGATGTGGGAACAAACCATTTGGGCCTCTGGCAGACCCACCTGGACAAAGCAGGCACAAACTTTTGTGAACTGTCATTGGGCTCCAACACCTCACCTTGGACAACAGCAGCTGTTCAGTGCTGGAGTGAGAGGTGTGAAGGTATAAAAGTTGTTCTTGAACGTGGATTCAGACCTTCCAGCTTTAGAAACCAAGAGACTATCTCAGGAAGGATCCTGAGAGCAGGTGGAACTGTTAAGAGGTCAAGTCCTCAGCACTGAGTTCCAGATATCACTAATCTGAAAGTCAGGAAGGTTTCCCCAGGCACCAGCACAGGACATGAACATCCTGGCTCAGGCAATGCACTGCCAGCCGCTTGGGAAACTGAGGTGCTTAAGCTCCTAAGGGATCTGACTTATATCACTCTGCCCACTCTCAGAGGGTTGGTGCCAGGTGAGGTCCACTCTGACTCACAGCATGCTCCATTCTGCCTGCTCACTCCAGCCTCCAACTCTTCACTGGTGCTCTCCACTCTTGGAATGCTTCCTCCTGTTCCAGTCAAACCCCTCCTGGTACCTTCTAAGTTCCATCTTATCCCCACCCCACACCCCACTTATCCACCAGGAAACCCTGTTTATGAAGAAGGTGCTGAACAAGCATCACCTGCCCTTCACAGTGAGTTACCCGCTGAACTCTTTCAGCCCTCAGTCAATTCCAAGCCCAAAGGGTATTTAGAATCATCCAGTCCAACTTTATAGATAAAAATAAACTAAAGCCTTGTGTATCAACTATATCTCAATCAAAAACGAAAATCAAAATTAAAATAATTAAATAAACCAACCAAACCCCCAGCAGGTAACCTAGCTTATCTAGACATCCTTTTGTTAATTTTGGATTCATGTATGGTAATCTCATGGGTCTAATATGCTCTTATATATCTTAAAGACAGAGCTGTTACATTATTCTATACATTAGTCTTTTATATAACCACATAGTATTTAACGTAAGAATACCTGGAAGTAGATCCTTAATAAATATCTGCCCACCACTGGTCCTTTTCCTCTACCGTCCACTGATGACCTAACTCCAGAAAGAGTACTATGGGGTTCAGAGTGACCTTGGCTTCCTCTAACCCACGGATGAAGAGCTATATAACAGCTTAATAACAGAGAAGAGCAAGCCACTTTGGCTGTTTTTCTAAAGGCAGCAGGCAACAAGACAGGGAAGAGAGATGGGTTCCTCAGCTTCATCCAGAGAGATCTCTACTCAGTCCCCACACACTACCAGAGTACATGCTATTTCCCAGCTGTGTGTAAAGTAACAGTACTTGAAAGTCAAAAAGACAGTCCTTGCTCTCGACTTTCAATCTAAGGAGGAAGACAGACAGGAACCTAGATCATTATGACTCCATGTGACAAAGTGAAATGACAGAGAAAAGGCAAAAGAGTGTCATTCTAGATTCTTAAACGAAACTCCATATGTCTCTCAACTCAGCAGTATGTTTCCTGTGAACAAAGGCGGAACGGCTCGACTATCTGCCAAAGTCCCCAGCACACCTCTTCTTCTAGGTTTTCTTCCATCCCACCCTCCTCACCCCAAACGTCCTCACTTCCCCTGTAAATTTAATACATATCAGAAACCCAAGCTTCAGATTGAATCCTAAACCTTTAGGATTAGTCTTTTCATCCAGGCTCTCCTAACTACCTTACCACTTCCTTTTGGCAGCACTTATTTTGTCTCTGTAGTATTTCCTGTCCAATTCTTATGTCCTTACTTAACTCTCATGCAATCTTATTATTGATCTAAATTTTCAAAAGTCCTTAATAGTAGGTCTCAAGTTCTCTTCTGAAGAAAATCCACATATGGGCAACTCTCAGATACACAGCAAGAGATCAGCATATGTCCTTGCAGAATAAAGGCACAAGCAAATGAATGTGTCATATTACTAGTCAGGTTTCAATTGTTTGTCAAGAATTCCAAATAAATCTATCCTCTTGCAGTCTTCTCGCCTCCCTATTATACACTAAGACGGGGAGGCACGATACTCTTTGGGTCAACCAGAATGAGTTCACCTGGAATGCATTAGCCACAGATCTCTGCTAAGATCAGCCAGATTATTTCAATAGTACCTCTTCTAATTTAATTTTTTCTTTGGCATCCCCCTCCATCCTGCCCTGACTCCATCTGGATTTTTTTTTTTTAGTGCTTGGGGAAAAGGAGAAAATGAGAAAATGAGCTGGCAGGAAAAGAGTATAATTCAGTGGTTCAAATTGCCATCCTCTAATGAGTAGAATAAATCTTTATTGATGCTAATAAACAACATGGCAGTACATGGGCACGGAGGTCAGGGTCCAGCCTGGTAGGGCCCCAGCAGAGATTGATTTCTGTAATCAGTTTTCATTCCCGTCTGAATAACCCAAGTTACAAGTGGTCTGGATGGGAACCATTTCCTGGGTAAATTTCCACATACAAGAAGCCCATGAGCCCAAACACTGCTCTCACCACCAAGCCCAGGGAAGCTTATCTATCTTATGATGCCTCTCTTGACTTCTCCCTTTACAGCACCTAAAACCAGAAATGCCACAGGAAAAGAGTTTTACCCCACTATTTGGAACTCTGTCTCCAAAATATGCTGATAGGTATGAGACAGAAAAAGTCCTTCTCTCTACAGTAGGGGGTCTCCCATCTCTGAGCTCTAATGCTTGATGATCTGAAGTGGAGCTGATGTAATAATAATAGAAATAAAGTGCACAATAAATGTAACATGGTTAAATCATCCTGAAACCATCCCCACCATCACAAGTCCACAGAAAAATTTGTCTTCCATGAAACTGATCCTTGGTGCCAAAAGGGTTGGGGACCACTGCTCTACACGGTTACATCTAAGGCAGGTGATAATCCACAGAGGACCCAAACCTGGCCACACGTTCACATCACCTAGAGAGCTAGCTAACAACAGCCATATAGATTCTGACTCAGTGGGTCTTGGGAGGAGTCTGACAATCTGAAGTTTAACAAGAGTCCCTAGATGACTCTACAGTAACCAACCTATTAGATAGACTGGTAAACAAATGGAAACATTGTGGAAGGTGCTTTTGAGTCAGGAGGTCTAGGTTGAAGTCTCACCTCTACTATACACTGCAAAGTGGGGAAGAAGTTAATTAACTTTTGGGTAAGAGAAGCTTCTTCAGAAAGCTGCTGTAGGCTTTTAAGCACAAAACACTCCCAAAACTAGCAGTGTAGAGCCAGACCTGTGGCAGAATTTTTGTAAATAGAAACTGCCCACAAAGAGAGTCAGACAGTCTAGCCAGTCCAAATGTCACTAATCATATCAGGTCTATCGAATTAAAGCTCTGTATTAGGATGTAAGTATGATTTAATCATTTCACATACATAAATTCTCACTGAGAATAAAGTACAGTTGGGGTTTTTGAAAATATAGTCACCATAATGATAGCACAGAATTCCACTGCGACAGCCTTGGACTTTTAGATCATTGATCTCTGAAGAATGTCATAATGATGCAGCCTCATTCATAACATGAGACCATAACATAAACTCCAAGGACAATGTCATACTTGAAAATAAGATCGTCTTTCAAAATGTCTACTACAGAGTAATAAAAGTTAGTATCTTTAAAAGCCACATTTAGAAGGAACAGAGGGGATAAAGACCAAAAGATCAATGAAGTTGCCCGTTACAATGGTTCTTATACTTGTATTATCAAGGTTAATGATTTGTATAGTATTAAGAAATGGGTTCTTCACTAAAGCTAAGTATTGCTATCAGCAAACACTTGCATTCCTTCAGCAAACACTTGTATTCTTTCTGTTCTTGTTTTTATATACATTCAGTATTCAGAGTACCTTTCAGAATTTGGCCTTAAAGGAAAGGTGTAAGAGACTTCAGCATTTAATTTTCCTCTTGACATAACTCAATCCAGTCACTCTACATGAATGTAGATCACTTATTTCTTGGCAAGAAAATTTGCTGGTAAATATCATTTAACCTTTCTCAAATAGTGAAGGTGGCTCTGGTTCCATCCATCAAATAGATTCCTCACTCTTAATTTAAATTATTAGAAGGTGCCCTAAACCTTTTTCTGTGGGAGAGACCCAAGCAAATCATATTTGGATAGATTCCCCATGGTTGTCTATAGTCCGTGCCAGATTCTTAAAAGATACCTAGCCAGGTACAGCATTTAATTAAAGGAAGGTCAAGCAATCGGGTGGACATACTCCTGCTTGAGCATTTAATTGCTAGAAAGAGATTAATAAACTATTTTTGGAGTCAAACTCCCTGTTTCCATGAAGGTTTAAAGAAAAAAAAAAATCCTCACTAAATCCCACTAGCAAGATCTTTCCAGGTTGCTTAATAATCAAAGACAACCACTGTCCATAGGCATTCAGTTCAGTTCAGTTGCTCAGTCATGTCCAACTCTTTGCAACCCCATGGACTGCAGCACACCAGGCCTCCATGTCCATCACCAACTCTGAAGTTTACTCAAACTCATATCTATTGAGTCTGTGATGCCATCCAACCATCTCATCCTCTGTCATGCCCTTCTCCTTCTGCCTTCAATCTTTCCCAACATCAGGGTCTTTTCAAATGAGTCAGCTCTTCGCATCAGATTGCCAAAGTATTGGAGCTTCTGCATCAGTCCTTCCAATGAATATTCAGGACTGATTTCCTATAGGATGGACTGGTTGCATCTCCTTACAGTCCAAGGGTCTCTCAAGAGTCTTCTCCAACACCACTAATCAAAAGCATCAATTCTTTGGTGCTCAGCTTTCTTTATAGTCCAACTCTCACATCTCTACATGACTACTAGAAAAACCATAGCTTTGACTAGATGGACATTTGTTGGCAAAATAATGTCTCTGTTTTTAATATGCTGTCTATGTTGGTCATAACTTTTCTTCCAAGGAGCAAGCATCTTTTAACTTCTTGGCTGCAGTCACCATCTGCAGTGACTTTGGAATCCAAAAAATAAAGTCTGTCACTGTTTCCACTGTTTCCCCATCTATTGGCCATGAAAGTGATGGGACCAGATGCCATGATCTTAGTTTTCTGAATGTTGAGCTCTGAGCCAACTTTTTCACTCTCCTCTTTCACTTTCATAAAGAGGTTCTTTAGTTCTTCTTCACCTTCTGCCATAAGGGTGGTGTCATCTGCATATCTAAGGTTATTGGTATTTCTCCCAGCAAGCTTGATTCCAGCTTATGCTTCATCCACCCCAACATTTCTCATGATGTACTCTGCATATAAGTTAAATAAGCAGGGTGACAATATACAGCCTTGACGTACTCCTTTCCTGATTTGGAACCAGTCTGTTGTTTCATGTCCAGTTCTAACTCTTGCTTCCTGACCTGCATACAGATTTCTCAAGAGGTAGGTCAGGTGGTCTAGTATTCCCATCTCTTGAAGAATTGTCCAGTTTATTGTGATCCACCAGAGAAGGCAATGGCACCCCACTCCAGTACTCTTGCCTGGAAAATCCCATGGACGGAGGAGCCTGGTAGGCTGCAGGCCATGGGGTCACTAAGAGTCAGGCACAACTGAGTGACTTCCTTTCACTTTTCACTTTTATGCATTGGAGAAGGAAATGGCAACCCACTCCAGTGTTCTTGCCTGGAGAATCCCAGGGATGGGGGAGCCTGGTGGGCTGCCGTCTATGGGGTTGCACAGAGTCGTACATGACTGAAGTGACTTAGCAATAGCAGTAGCAGTATTGTGATCCACACAGTCAAACACTTTGGCATAGTCAATAAAGCAGAAATAGATGTTTTTCTGGAACTCTTTTGCTTTTTTGATGATCCAGCAGATGTTGGCAATTTGATCTCTGGTTTCTCTGCCTTTTCTAAAACCAGCTTGCACATCTAGAAGTTCTCAGTTCACATGCTGTTGAAGCCTGGCTTGGAGAATTTGGACCATGACTTTACTAGCGTGTGAGATGAGTGCAATTGTGCAGTAGTTTGAGCATTCTTTGGCATTGCCTTTCTTTGGGATTGGAATGGAAACTGACCTTTTCCAGTCCTGTGACCACTGCTGAATTTTCCAAATTTGCTGGCATATTGAGTACAATACTTTCACAGCATTATCTTTTAGGATTTGAAATAACTCAACTGCAATTCCATTACCTCCACTAGCTTTGTTCATAGTGATGGTTCCTAAGGTTCACTTGACTTCGCATTCCAGGATGTCTGGCTCTAGGTGAGTGATCGCATCGTTGTGACTATCTGTGTCATGAAGATCTTTTTGTATAGTTCTTCTGTGTATTTTTGCCACCTCTTCTAAATATCTTCTGCTTCTTTTAGGTCCATACCATTTCTGTCCTTTATTGTGCCCATCTTTGCATGAAATGTTCCCTTGGTATCTCTAATTTTCTTGAAGAGATCTCTAGTCTTTCCCATTCTATTGTTTTCCTCTATTTCTTTGCACTTTCTTATCTCTCCTTGCTATTCTTTGGGTATATCTTTCCTCTTCTCCTTTGCTTTTTGGTTCTCTTCTTGTCACAGCTATTTGTAAGGCCTCCTCAGACAGCCATTTTGCTTTTTTGCATTTCTTTTTCTTGCAGATGGTCTTGATCCCTGTCTCCTGTACAATGTCACGAACCTCCATCCATAGTTCTTCAGACACTCTGTCTATCAGATCTAATCCCTTGAATCTATTTTTCACTTCCACTGTATAATTATAAAGGATTTTATTTATGTCATACCTGAATGGTCTAATGGTTTTCCCTACTTCCTTCAATTTAAGTGTGAATTTGGCAATAAGGTGTTCATGATCTGAGCCACAGTCAGCTCCTGGTCTTGCTTTTGCTGACTGTATAGAGCTTCTCCATCTTTGGCTGCAAAGAATATAATCAGTCTGACTTCAGTATTGACCATCCTGTAATGTCCATGTGTAGAGTCTTCTCTTGTGTTGTTGGAAGGGCAAAACACGTCAATATTCTTGCCTTGGGAACCCCATGAACAGTATAGGCATTCAAGATCAATGGAAAATATATAACCTCTCTAAAGTCCATAGTAACTATCAGAAACCCAAGAGTAACTTCATTATTGTACCCTGCCCCATTCCACGCTATGAGCTTTTATTTTTAACATGAAATATTCAAATGCAAGTAATTAATTCCATCTAAAAGAATCAAGTACTAGTGAAAAGAAGATATATTTCAATCACTTAACAGATATAAGAATAATCACAATGGAATGCACCTAATACTGTTGAGATCTTATTCTCAAAGAAATGGAAAAGGGAAAAAATGGAAAAGTGTAACTAAATGAATCTATGATCAATTAGTGTGGTAGGCCCAGGCCACAACACAGCAAAACAATTTAAATGTGTCCTTGAGGTCCTTCCACTTTAAAAAAAAAAAAAAAAAAAACAAGGCTTATGGTGATTCTCCATCCCCCTACATTTGCCAGCTATTGAACTTTACTCAGCTTTGCAACCCAGTGTCCTCATGCTCCAAAATGATCTTTCCTTTCCTTAACACCAACAATTTCTTAAAATCTTGTGTTTAGCTGGAACTTGTATAGGAAATTAATGAAAAACTTAATTCTCTATCAATTGCAGTTTAACATGTGGACCTTCCATTAGCATTTTTATGAGAACATTTTTAAAGAAAAAGGATGATGACTTAATTCAACTGAATAAAACCTGAAAGGTGAAATTCCAATTTTTGTATAAAGTCACTCCAGAATATGAGAGAATTTACCTGGGAAGGAGCCACCTTCATGTCCCTCCTCGTCTCACATTATTTACGAGGGAAGTCAAAGAAGAATAAATGCACTTTCCCTAAAGCAGGATTACTGTAGCTTGTTCTCACCCCAGGATGTAATGAATGAAGAGATCCTGATTCTTGCCTCTCATTTCACAGCTGAGGAAGCTAAAGATCACAGCCATTTAATGATCTGCCCTAGATCACACAGAAAGCTACAGTCATCTTATTTACTTTCTGCTTTATATGGGCTTTGGAGAAATAAATATATCCTACTTCTTCTGCATCTACTTAACCTTTACATTCAGTTGCCATGTTCTGTATCACCTGGAAAATCAGAAATAGCCTCCTAATTAGCCTCCCTGACTGCATGGGGGCATAAGTCTTACAGGGTGTTGAGAGTCTCTGTCACTCGAATGCCTAGTCCCCACATTGCAGGACATACCAGTAATCTTACAGGAATGTCTTTTGAGATTCACCCCATGTGGCCTTCCAACCCAGGATTGGTAACTTCTCATAACAGAAATTCCGTAACCTCCGAAGAAAACTCATCTCATGACCAGGCATTTCTATTTGGAATGTATTCATTATTTCAGCCATTCTCCCTATGGCTGCCAGAGATTAGCATGAATTCTTCAATTTGATACCATATTAAACAATCCTAATAGCTCTTCTATTTGATACTCTTACAATATCTGAGGGCTGCTATCATGGCTCTTCTTTGCCTTCTCTTTCTCTTTTCTATATTAATAATCCCCTGTCTCTTCAAACATTCCCTATATGACGGGTTTGAAGTTTGGTCATAGGGTTTTCCTCCTACACGTCCTCCAATTTGTCCATGTCCTATTATGTTTCCACCAAAACAGGAAAATTATTCTAAACTGAACCATTACAAACACGATATTCCAAGCTTAAACGTGCACAGTACAAAGAAATCATCCCTATTCTCATTGTAGATTACAGAGGTTAAGGTTTCATGAGCTTTTGGCTTATTATATCAGAGTTGACTCATGGTGAACCGTGAGCTTACTGTTTTTCAAGCCACTTGATAATATTTTACTCATGCTACTAATTCTGTGAAACATCTCCCTGATCCGATTTTGTGCAGTTTAATTTTGGGATTTGTAGAACTTTACATTTATCCCTGCTACATTTTGTTCTGTTAGAGTTGGCCCAGATCGCTGGTCTATAAATACCATTTTATATCCTGTTTCTGTCTTAGTATTCACTGTCTCTCCTGTCTTTGTATTATTAGAACATTGGATGAATTTGCCACCAGTATCTTCCCCCAAGCTGAGGGGAAACGATGCCTGCATCTCAGGCAGAGTAGAGAGCAGGACCAAGGACAGCAGCTTAACTGTTAACCTTAACTGTTAAGCTCTCCAGGTTAACTTACAACCATGGTCAATATCCCTTGAGAACAACTGCTTGAACAGTTATTATGCCATTCAGTTTCCATGAGATACACATATAAATCCATAAAACAGAAAAAATATGTGTCTTAATGCATCTCTGTGGGACCTAGGGGCTTCCCAGGTGGCACTAGTGGTAAAGAACCCGCCTGCAGTGCAGAAGCCACATGAGATGTGGGTTTGATCCCTGCATCAGATCTTCTTGAGGAAGGCATGGCAACCCATTCCAGTATTCTTGCCTGGAGAATCCCATGGACAAAAGAGCCTGGCAGGCTACAGTCCATGGGGTCGCATAGTTGGACATGACTGAAGGGTAGTTAATGAGCATGCACGCACCCATAGAATCTAGTAAGATGGTCCTGATGAAACTGTTTGCAGTAGTAATAGAGATGCTGATATAGACAAAAGACTTGTGGACACAGTGGTGAAGGGAGAGAGTGGGATAAACTGAGAAAGTAGCAATGACATATATACACTGCCGTATGTAAAACAGACAACTAGTGAGAAGCTGATATATCACCCAAAGAGCCCAGCCTGGTGCTCTGTGATGACCTAGAGGTGTGAGATGGGGGGTGGTGGAGGAGAGAATGAAGAGGGAGGGGGGTGTGTGTGTGTATACAGTTATGATCAAGGCTATGGTTTTTCCAGCAGTCACGTATGGATGTGAGAGTCAGACTGTGAAGAAAGCTGAGCGCAGAAGAATTGATGCTTTTGAACTGTGGTGTTGGAGAAGACTCTTGAGAGTCCCTTGGACTGCAAGGAGATCCAGCCAGTCCATCCTAAAGAGATCTGTCCTGGGTGTCCATTGGAGGGACTGATGTTGAAGCTGAAACTCCAATATTTTGGTCACCTGATGTGAAGAGCTGACTCATTGGAAAGACCCTGATGTTCAAAACATTGAAGGCAGGAGGAGAAGGCAATGACAGAGGAGGAGATGGCTGGATGGCATCACCAACTCAATGGACATGAGTCTGGGTAAACTCCAGGAGTTGGTGATGGACAGGGAGGCCTGGCGTGCTGCAGTTCATGGAGTAGCAAAGAGTCAGACACGACTGAGCGACTGAACTGAACTGATGACTGACTGGTGTTGTTGTATGGCAGAAACCAACACAACACTGTAAAGCAATTATCCTCCAATTAAAATAAGTAAACAAATTTTTAAAAATCTGTATTAATCACAAAAATATCACAAGGAAGTTGTTCAAATATGTTCCTGAGATCTTTTCTGCTCATGTTATTTTTTTCCTCACATAATAGATTATTGACCCTTACAAAATAAGCAAAATTGACTGCTTGCCTCAAACCCTCACAGCATCCTGGTTATCATCAAATCCTCCTCATTATTTTAATATAACCTTCTAAATCTTGCTCATGGTCATTTTCAAGCCCACTGCTCCAGAGTGTGACATCCATCATCTGACATTTGTCTAGCTCATGCTTGAAATTAGTCAGTCTTTAACAGTGATCTCCAAGGTAATGTTTTTCAGAGCACTGGCATAAAAATGCTCCATGATAGAAGACTTGGATTTATTTAAATCAATATGATATTTTACCAGTCTCTTCACATACCTTACATGGCTTTTCTCATTTTTCCATGTTCATTTACACATGTTCATTCTGCACCACTGAATCCAGACATTTACCTTGACCCAGAAGGCAAAATTAAAGTGGAAACTGATGTACTCTGCTTTCTCCCTGTGATCCATAACTTCCTTAATATCTCTGTCCTAATATTTACAAAAATCTCACTCTTGCCCTTGTGTATTTTTTTAACTATAAAATATTCTAAAATTTGGCCTTCCAAATGATTATTTTAGGTCAGTGTCACCCACTCGTGTATATTACACACACTTGGCCTTTGAACACATTTTTAAATATAATGCTTAAACACTATGTCTGATGCTGATCAAGACAAAATAAAGTTATATGGCCATGTAATAATGTAATTTTTGTTATTTTCAGATTTTCAAAGAACAATATTCATTCTCATTTCTTTGCAAGGGACCTATAATTAGTTTAGGCACAGAAAATATCAATGAAGATATGTTTTAAAAAACAATAAAAATCCTTCCATGTGGAAATCAAAGAAAGAAAACAGACAATATCAAATATATAAAACATAAGGAAAATAATTTATAATTTACTAGATCCTAAAAAATGAAAGCTAAGAGCTGGAAGAAGCACAAGCTGGAATCAAGATTTCCAGGAGAAATAGCAATCACCTCAGGTATGCAGATGACACCACCCTTAAGGCAGAAAGTGAAGAGGAACTAAAAGCCTCTTGATGAAAGTGAAAGTGGAGAGTGAAAAAGTTGGCTTAAAGTTCAACATTCAGAAAACGAAGATCATGGCATCTGGTCCCATCATTTCATGGCAAAAAGAAGGAGAAACAGTGGAAACAGTGTCAGACTTTATTTTGGGGGGCTCCAAAATCACTGCAGATGGTGACTGCAGCCATGAAATTAAAAGACGCTTACTCCTTGGAAGAAAAGTTATGACCAACCTAGATAGCATATTCAAAAGCAGAGACATTACTTTGCCAACAAAGGTTCATCTAGTCAAGGCTATGGTTTTCCATATGATCATGTATGGATGCGAGAGTTGGACTGTGAAGAAAGCTGAGCACCGAAGAATTGATGCTTTTGAACTGTGGTGTTGGAGAAGACTCTTGAGAGTCCCTTGGACTGCAAGGAGATCCAACCTGTCCATTCTGAAGGAGATCAGCCCTGGGATTACTTTGGAGGGAATGATGCTGAAGCTGAAACTCCAGTACTTTGGCCACCTCATGTGAAGAGTTGACTCACTGGAAAAGACTCTGCTGCTGGGAGGGACTGGGGGCAGGAGGAGAGGGGGACGACAGAGGATGAGATGGCTGGATGGCATCACTGACTCAACGGATGTGAGTCTGAGTGAACTCTGGGAGTTGGTGATGGACAGGGAGGCCTGGCGTACTGCGATTCATGGGGTCGCAAAGAGTCAGACATGACTAAGCGACTGAACTGAACTGAAGATAGCACAGCATCGATACTTAAGAGCCTTGGTTTGGGGGTTAACAAAACTGAGTTCAACTGCTTTTGTTCAGTTCACACTAAGTGTGTAATCCTGAGATACTTACTTAGAGATACTTACTTATTCTTTCCAAGACCTTATCTTCCTCATTTGTGAGATATGGATAATCCTAGTGCCTCCCACTTAAGGGGCTTGCAGGATTCAGTGAAAAACAAGAAATAATTGATTTGTTCAGTTATTGACATACAACAAGCACTCACCAACTGCACAGTATATGTTCCCATTTAAAATCCACTTTTAATATTGACTACTTGAGCCAAAGATGCCCCAATTTTTTAAGGAGCATGAAATATGAGGTAGATATAAATAGCTTAGGAGAAAAGAAACTAGGAAAACAGCTAACACAGAAAACACAATCAAGTTCAAGTTGATAAAGTCATATCTGTCTGGCTCTGGCCTTGCACTGTAACTTCCTAAAGGACAAGGTCCCTGAAATACATTTCTTTGTGACCACCTTGCATGCACGTGCATGCACACACACATACCATACACACAGCCATATCTTGCACAGAGTGAGGTACATGCCAAGTGCTAAGTAACCATGCTTGACCGAGCAGTGAGCTCCTCAGAGTCAGAAAACAAGACGTAAATTTACAACACTTCAGGCTACACACAAATCAACTGCAGTTGCTGTTAAATCACCAAGTTGTGTCTTGACTCTTTCCGACCCCATGGACTGCAACACGCCAGGCTTCCCTTCACCATCTCCTGAAGTTTACCCAAGTTTATGCCCACTGAATCAGTGATGCCATCTAAACATCTCATCCTCTCTCACCCTCTTCTTCTGCCTTCAATCTTACCCAGCATCAGGGTCTTTTCTAATGAGTCAGCTGTTTGCATCAGGTGGCCAAAGTATTGGAGCTTCAGCATCAGTCCTTCTGCAGAGTATTCAGGATTGATTTCTTTTAATATTGACTGGTTTGATTTCCTTGCTTTCCAACTGTAGTAGGCATGCTATATACCCAGGTTCCCTTTCCTGGGAACTACCTCACCCACATCATGAGGTAGCCTCCCTGCAGTCATGTTTTTGCTATATAACCCTGCCCCTTTGACCACAGCAGACAGGTTTCATGGTGGACACCTGCCCACCATGAGTGGACAGCTGGGAAAACTGGCTTCTCTCTCCTGAGGGTCTATTAGGAATTCAGTTACACTCTTGGTGGAGATATGGAAGGAGGGTCTGCAAACCCCTGGCTCTGAAGCCTTGGATTTGCTTAATCCCCACCCTTTTTTTTTCAAGTCTGGCCACTCCCTGAAATGCCTCTGGTACTACAGTATCTTTCCAATGAATTTCATTTTCTTCCTTAAGTGAATTCCAGATGGTTTCTGTTGCTTTTAGTTTAAAAACGAAAACAGAACCAATACACTGAGGCAAATGAAGAGAAAGAATGCCAGTTATACCATCAGCCTGGCCTTGCCTATGGCTGTAGATGCTTTTGATGGATACAAACAACCAAAACAAGGTCTAATAGTTTACTAATGTGTTAGAACAGAATGAATGGAACTTAGGAAAGAGATTATGGAATCATATTAGCAAAATATATCTTCAAGATCCATAAGAGATCTTTAGACTCAGACCACATAAAATCAGAAAAAGCCAGAATTTTCCAAGAGAGAAATTTTCTTAGAAGGTTAATCAAAATTATGTGGCAAAATAAGGGCCAGCACTGGCTGAGCGCTTCCTATATGCTAACCACTGCCCCAAGTGGTTCTATGTGCATAAACTACCCCCATGACAACTCTGTGACATGTGGCTACTAAAGAGAAGGAAACTCAGGGATTGAGAGGTGAAGGATGTTCTCAAGGTTTCATGACTAAAAAGCGGCAGATGGAGGTTTCAAACCCAGTGCTCTTAACAATGGCAGTGGGGCATCTTGCAAGCTGACTGCATTCTTGCTGATGCTGGCATTTCGGGTGCAGAAATGTAAAGGCAAAGAGAGGAAACTCTCTGGCAGAAGGCATCTGACATTATCCATGTGAACTTCTTCATTCATGCAGCAGGCTTTTCCTGATGCTCCCTACATGACAGGCACTGTGCTAGGTGCTGAGAACAGCCCCAATGACACCTCCCTTATAAAACATGGTGCCCAGGGTTACAGGACTTCCCAGGTGGTGCAGGGATAAAGAATCCACCTGCCAATGCCAGAGACACAAGAGGTATGGGTTTGATACCTGGCTGGGGAAAATCCCCTGAAAGAGGAAATGGCAGCCCGCTCTAGTATTCTTGCCTGGAAAATTCCATGGACAGAGGAGCCTGGGGGGCTACAGTCTATGGGGTCACACAGAGTCTGACATGACCAAGCATGTAAACACACATACACACAGAGTCATAAGATGCATGCACAGTCTATTTATGGGCACAGTATATACAGTGCAATATCTTATACTAAGTAGGCATTCAATAATCTTCGAGAAATAACCTACACTCCACACATGGGAAGCATCCCTCGCCTTCTTACAAACTCCAGGTATGTCAGCACCCCTCACAAATTCTCTAGGGACCTTGTGTCTCTATCAGAGATTTCCCACAGTGCTTTCAGAAATATCTGTGTGTCTGTTCAGCCCGCTACAATATAAGCTATTTACATATCAGTTCAGTTCTGATGGCTCAGAGGTTAAAGCGTCTGCCTGCAATGCAGGAGACCTGGGTTCGAACCCTGGGTCAGGAAGATCCCCTGGAGAAGGAAATGGCAACCCACTCCAGTATTCTTGCCTGGAGAATCCCACGGACAGGGGAGCCTGGTGGGCTACAGTCCATGGGGTCGCGAAGAGTCGGACATGACTGAGTGACTTCACTTCACTTCACTTCTTCAGTTCAGTTCAGTTCAGTCACTCAGTCGTGTCTGACTCTTTGCGACCCCGTAAATCTCAGCACGCCGGGCTTCCCTGTCCTTCACCAACTCCCAGAGTTCACTCAGACTCACGTCCATCGAGTCATATGACTGTGCTATTCACCTGCCTCACTAGGGCTGGGAAAAATTCCCAGCATATGGAGGTACTCAACAAATGTTTGTTGTATGAATGGACTCCTCAGGGTGACCTAGTACCTCTCCAGAAGACCTTCCTTTGAAAACAAAAGTCTTGTCAGGACAAGCGCTCTGAGCAGCTGGTCCTTTGGCAGAGATGAGCTTGTTCTAAACCAGTTGTTCTCTTTCCTCCTGTCTTCTTTCTGACAACTTTCCCCACTGGGACGTGGCCAGCCAGATGCCTGGTGCAGCTGAGCCACAGGACCACGGAGCAAGGTCCCCGGTGAACCACACTCACGGCATTAGCTTCACTAGTTTAGGTCTTAAGACACTTAGGGTGACGTGCCCCACTCAGCAGAGCAAGCATCAGACGTAGAGGTGAATGCCTGCATCTCCACCCAGCACATGGGTAACTATGAACAAGCAAACCTCTCTGAGCGTTGATCTTCTCACTTAAATACTCATCTTAGGGAATCATCTTGAGGATTAAATGGGTATCACACAAATGAAAGTGCCAGAACACAGTAGAGATCAATAAATATGAATAGCCCACCCCCAATGAATACAACATACCTTTTAAAAGTATACACTGATCCTTTTAGACATTTTAGGATCTATTTTTCTACCTCCTCCGTTTTCATCTTTCTGAGTTAGTAGACTTCTCAATGCAGGGGTGACAATAGGGAACAGCTAGGCAACAACAATGATTAGAAAGAAAAACCACATCATTACTTGAGGATGATAGACTCATTAATTTATTTTACTGTAAAATCTTGCATGGGAAGCCCCCTTGAAACCTCTCAAGTCACAAAAACCAAAGGCTTATTGCCATGTTCACTGAGCAAATGAAACATCACTCCTCAAACCACAACTAATTTTATGTTTAACTTTTTTAAACAAACCGTAACAAATACTAAGTGTAGCTAATCATTTCCTGATTCCTTTGGTATTCATTGTAATAGCACTAATTACGATAAACACATTTGGAATTAATGTGCATGTCATATGCATATATCAATTCCATTCTAATTTGCCATTGATTAACGCCTGTGAAGTGAACATGGAGTCTTCAGTTTTAATACACCACTCACATCTTGAGGCAGCACAGCCTTAAAAAGGGGTCCCAGGCAAAGTAGCAGCCTGCTGAAGGCAAAAGTCAAGAGAGGCATTACAGGAAGAAGATTCTAAGTGTCTTTCCCTTCTCAGAATGATGCATTCTGGGGGTCCGGGCAGAGTTCAAGTTTTGCAAGCACAGCATTAGAACACATCAGTGTGGGAGAAAATTGAATTTGGGGGTTAAAGACTGGGCTTGGAAGCTGATCTGGTTTCAAATTCTAGCTTTGCCCCTTGAAACTGTTAGCTGCTCAGTCGTGTCCAGCTCTCTGTGACCCCATGGATTGTAACCCGAGAGGCTCCTCTGTCCATGGGATTCTCCAGGCAAGAGTACTGGAGCAGGTTGCCATTCCCTTCTCCAGAGGATCTTCCCAACCCAGGGGTTGAACTTGGGTCTCCGCACTGCAGGCAGATTCTTTACCATCTGACCACCAGGTAAGCCCCAGTTTTGCCCTTTATTAGGTGGTGTGTTGTTTTAGACAAGTCAATCAGTCTCTAACGTTCAGCTCCTTCATCTGTAACAGTAGAGATAACATAGGATAGTTGTAAGGATTAATAAGAAAAAGTAAATACTTCACTATTCTCAGCAAATGGTTTGTGCTTTAACAGAAAAGCAGTGTTATTATAATTGATAATGATCACCATAATTATAATATAGAATTTGCTATTACAGCTAGGAATCTCATTCGACAGAAAGCACCAGCATAAGTAAATATCCCCCAGGCAGGTCCAGTATGTCAGAGGTCTAAGAGTGAGATAGGCAAGAGAATGCAAAGATAACTCTGACTGTTTTCAGTTTTTGTTTGGGGGGTTTTTGAATAAAACTGTTTTAGGGTTTAGGTTTAGAGCTCAGGGTGGAAATGGGCAAAGGGGAGCACCGAAGGAAATGGCAACCCAGTCCAGTACTCTTGCCTGGAGAATCCCCATGGACAGAGGAGCCTGGCGGGCTATAGTCCATGGGGTCACAAAAAGTCGGACATGACAGCAACTTCACTTTCTCTTCACTTTTCACTGGCATGAGGAGGTTGCCCTATCACTCTCTGCCAGCCACCGTGCACAAGCTCATCAAGCTTTTAAGAGCTGGTTTCTTCATTTGTAATATGGAGATGATAATATCTATCTCACAGTGCTGTGAGGATCAAATGAGGTGATGAAACGGGTAATGGTGAAAGCATCATCATCAGAGTTTATTACTATTATTATTGGCATCATTATCATCACCATGAATGAATGAAGGTTTAGGCAAGCCCATTCTGAGATCCTTTTCTTGGAGCCCTAGCCTTTATGCCTGAATAAAGGATGCTTCTCATTGTCCTCTTCCTCTCTTTCAAGCCTCCACTTCTACATCTGTACAGACCAGGCAGACTTCCTGTGGTTTTCATCCCTAGCCTGCTACCTCACCAAAAGCAAGCTCATGTGTGCAAAGGGACTTAGGACAGCACAGAGACAGCTCAGAACAAACTCATCCCCTCTCAAAAGTTAGAATCGAATCCACCACTTCCTGAGAACCTGCTCTCAATAATACTGACTTACTGAAGAGAACATCTTGGACACAAGTTATAAGGCACCCAACTCCTGCTGGACTCTAGCAGGAGTCTCCAGACTCCCCACCCCCATGGTGAGGCACCAGGTCAAGGAACTCCAGCACAAGGTGAATGCCTCTCACAATACATCCGCTGCCTTGCCTCCCACTACCCCATTCAAACCTTAAGCTTAACCTCCCCCTCACTCCAGAGCAGGACACCCTTGAGTGGAGAGGCCATTTGAAGAAAAAAAGGCTTTTCCATACCCAACCTTGATTATGGGCATATGGCAGATGCTTCATTTTAAAAGTTAAAAAATATCAGAAGATTGCAAGGGTTGGTGAGGTTGTGAAAAAGAACACTGGAACACTGTACACTGTTAGTGGGGATATAAAGTGGTACAGCTGCTGTGATAAATAGTACAGAGATTCCTCAAAAAATTATAATTAATTAAACTAATTAAAGTAAAACTACTGTACAACCCAGAAAATCCCACTTCCAAGTCTGTATCCAAAAGAATTGAAATGCGGATCTTAGAAACTGATATCTGCACTCCCATATTCTTGACAGCATTAATCACAATAGTCAAGATACGGAAACAATCCAAGGGTCCAGTGACAGATGAAGGGATAAAGAAAATGTGGTGGGTACGCATAGTGGAATGGTATTGCGCCTTAAAAAGAAGGAAATCCTACCATTTGCAACAGCAGGCATGCACTGGGAAGACAGGAAGCTAAGTGAAATAGGTCAGTCACAGAAGGAGAAACAGTGCAGATTCCTCTTACCCAAGTCACCTCAAATAGTCAAACAGAGGGAAGCTGACAACAGAAGGCGGTTACCCGGGGATGGGGGACGATGACAGGGGCAGCTGCATTTCAATAAGTGTAAAGTTACAGTTACACAAGAGGAACAGTTCCAGAGTTCTACTGTGCAACAGTACCTAGAGTCACCAGCATGGTGCTGTGCACCTAGAAATGTGTTAAGAGGGCAGATCTCATGCTGCATTCTTATCGCGAGACAAAACAAAGAGACGCAAGAAAACCTTTGCAGGTGATGCATGTTTATTTCCCGGATTGTGGTGACGTACCATAAGCATATACATATGCCCAAACTCACCAAACTGTATAAACTAATTATGTACAGTGTTTCATATACCAATTATATACACTTCAGTAAAGATGGGGGAAAAAAGGAAACTTACTACTCATTACCAAAGGAAGGTGGGATTGGATAGGAGTATATATGTAGTGGATGAGGGGTAGTGGGGATTATTAGTATTTGCTTTAAAATCATTTAATTTTTTAATCTAAGATAAATTTTAACCACAAAGATGATAAGGACTAAAATTTTCCCAAATTTGGCAAAAGACACAAACCTAAGGATTCAAAAACTTAGCAAACTCCTAACAGGATAAACCCAAAGAAACACATACCAAGACATATCACAAACTTCTGAAACCTAAAGACAAAGGGGGAAAAAAATCTAGAAAGTTGCAAAAGAAACACCTTACCTACAAGGAAAAAACCATTTAAATGATCATGAATTTCTCATGAGAAGTGAGTGACACCAGGAAAAGTGGCATGACATTTTCTAAGAGCTGAAAGAATAAAATACTACCAACCCCAAATTCTCTATCCAACAAAAACATCTTTTAGGAATGAAAGGGTAAAGGAAAACATTCTCCAAGAAAAGAAAACTAAGAAAAAAAATTTTTTTTTTACCAGTAGACCTATTACAAAAGAAGGACTAAAGGAAGCTCTTGAAACAGAAAATAAAAAGTGATCAAACAAGGAAACTTAGAAAATAAGGAAAGAAAACACCACCAGAACGGACCACAGGAGAAAAGCAATCACAAGGATACTGCCTAGCCTGCAAATCAGAAATGCACAGTGAAATCAACAGACATGAGGATCACTGACAGTGCAAGTGGGGTGGATGAACCTGCTTCTGGAGAGTGCCTGGGCTGAAACGCTCTCAAAGGTTAGACACGTGGATGAGTTACAGATGTGTGGATGAGTTGTGAACAAAGAAAAAGGCATCACATTAAAAGCCTGAACACCAAGCAAGACAACAAATAGTAAAGCAAGTTTCCAATTTAAAAAGTCAAAAGAAGACCAAGAGAAGGGAACATTTTAAAAGAAAACTTTCCCTTGCAAACAGTACAAGAGAAACAGTCTTCAGAAGGACTCATTCCCCAAAAGAGAATATGACAACTATTTAACAGAACAAACTACCAAATCACCAAGGTCATAAAAATTACTATAATGCCAAAGTTCTTTCAGGATGCCACCAATAATAACCAAAAACATGAATGCTGAATTCATCAATGTCAATTTAAAATATGTTTCTAATTCTTGACAGAATAATGAAGCATCAGTGTGCTCTCTAGAAGGAAGCCCTCACTTGCAACCAAATACATGTGTACAGGTGCCAGGATGTGTCTGCCCAGGTACAGGCATGCGCACTTAGAGGGTGTTCATTATACCTGGGTGTTTACTTCTCTTAGGAAGATACAGAACATTATAAAGAAAACAACCCTTCCACACGAACAAGAAATGGCTTTGTTTTCCACAAGCTCACCCCCGCTCCCATGGCCTTATTCCTTTTCCTTCCTCTTCATTTGAAGTCAGACCCCCAACTTCAGGCTGTCTCAGCTCCACCCAGTCAATTCACAGGAGGGTCTGGCTGGGGGCAAATGACTGGCCTGTGAGAGATGACACTCACAGGCCCGAGGCCCAGGAACTCAACATTGAAAAATTAAGATGACAATTTAGTCCAGTCACAGGAGGACAATTAGGAAGGCTGACTGGTTTGTTTCATAAGTGGATTCCTGGGCAGCCCAAGTATGACAGCTGTTCAACACCAGCCCAAGGGGATAAGCCAAGATGAAAAAGAAAATGAGTTCAACCAAGCCTCATTCTGCTATTAAAAAGAAGAAACAGAGAGAGCAAAATGTATTTGACTTGACTTTGAGCTATGACTGTATTGTGCTTCAAAGACTGTATTTTTCCTTGAGGGAGGGGGTGGTCAGATTAGAGGCCACACTTCGAAAGAAAAGAAAACTGATTATTAGGGAGCATTTCAGAACTGGTTTCAAGAAACTTGGGGCCTGGCTGGAGTCTGTGGCACATGTAATAACTGTGTCCCAAAAGAAATCCTGGGATGCTCATCCCCAAAGCCGGCTGCAATTGCTGTCTTTTCATCTCAGCAGTCATCAACAGGCCAAAAACTCAGCTATGGCTCTCATTAATTTCCACCATCACGACTGATCTCTGCAGCTTTAGTCAGGGAGGGAGCTGAAGGCTTTGTCTTTTTCATAGGTAATTTACAATTACAAGGGCCAGTTTCCTTGAACACTACAGTGGGGCAGAGGGGCTTGGGGAGCAAGCTTCATTCTCTCCCAAAGAAACAAAGGGATGTGTCTAAAAAAAAAAAAAAAAAAAAAGCAGACGGTGAGAGCTCATGAATACCCCAGCTCTAGCTCCAGCCAGAAATAAACATGAAAAATAATGAAAGTCCTGAAAATGAACAGCTGAGGATAACATCTCCAGCTACATTCGGGGGCAGCTCTCAAAAACCACCTGGAGTTTCCTGAATCCCGAGCAATAACTTTCAAACTATTTCCTAAGCCAATTTTTTGAGAGCCCTGAATGGCTGGCATAAGTGCCAAGAACAATGGCACAGCTTCCACCAGCGCTGCCGGGCCCCTGCCCGCCGCAGACATTCACCAGGCAGGAGGGCCGCGTGAAAGGCGAGCGGCAGGGGGACAGCCCCCTCTGGAAGCCCTTCTCTTTCCTGATGCTCTTCACCAACTCTTAAATTTGTACTCCACCCTTTCTGGGGAAAGACTTTTTAAACTGACAACCTTAAAGGGGCAGATTCTTCTACCAACTATATAAAAAAAATTTTTAAGTCTTAAGAAAGAGAAATCTAACTTGCCAGGCATATTAATAAGTTAGTAACAGAGCCTGCAAATATGTCACCTAACACTCTTATCACAGGTACAAGGTCACTGTTGTTTTTATGTCTGATGATGAGAGGTTAAATCATTCAGTCAAGGTCATAAAGCTCAAAGTACCTGTGTATGTGTCTTCTAAGTTGCTTCAGTTGTGTCCGACTCTTTATGACCCTATGGACCACAGTCCACCACGCCCCTCTGTCCATGGAATTCTCCACGCAAGAATACTAGAGTGGGTTGCTGTGCCCTCCTCAAGGGGATCTTCCCAACCCAGGGATCAAACTCACGTCTCTTACGTCTACCTGTATTGGCAGGCAGGTTCTTTACCACAAACACCACTTGGGAAGCCTCAAGAGTACCTGTGTTGGGATTAAACCCAGCTAGCTCCATTCAAAGCCTATGGATGTACTTTTCACTGCAGAATGTCATCTCTCCTGTCAAGCGGTCCTGAGCGGGATCAGTAGAGGCGATGGAGAGAGTTAACAGAGGTGAACCCTTCTGCCCACATGTGGACCCTCAGGTGTCATTCATCACCTTAGTGATGGTCGCTAAGACCATCACTGCCTGCATAAGAGTGCAACCCACACACTGGACAATAGATCTTCCTGGGTCCTGTGCACAGGCACAGGGTCTCCTGTGCTCCGGCTTCTTAAGCATTTTGCTTCTTAGGGAGAAATGCATACTCTGCCTCTGAAGCTCTTTCAATCTACCTGGGAAGATAGGACCACGGTCAGCTCTTAACTGAACTACGAAAAACCAGCCTGCCGTTTGTGCCACAACTTTCTCTACTTTCTCTACCCTTAGTCTTCTTGTGTCTCCTCTTCACCTTCAAGGGCTGCAGGATACACTCACTGCTGTGATGGCTCCTAGAGCTAAAAGAAAAGACCACTGACCAACTCACATCAAATGCACAGAACTGCAGATGTTCATCCTTATAATAAACAAGTATATTTCTAATGATAAAAATTATCATTGGATGCTGGACTAGGAAAAAAATTCATTTCTAGGAAGAGATCTTTCTAGCATCCATAAAAACAAACTACAGCAGTAAACTATTTTTTTCCCACACTTCAGATTAAGCCACCCAACACATGCATATTCATACAGACACACACACGTGCACAGGCACACAGTAATGTTTGTACTCCAACTCAATCCAATTAGTACATTTAGTACATGCTGAGAGCCTACTGTTGTAGTGAGAGCCATGAAAGTAGGCTGCCAAGATGAGCAAGATACTAGGATCCTTAAGAAATTTATGATCTGGGGACAGACATTCACCTAGGCATCACTGAGGGGACATCACAGCCCCAGTCCTTTGGTTTTGTGTGCTTAATCACTCAGTCATGTCTGACTCTTTGCAACCCCATGGACTCTAGCCTGCAAGGCTTCTCTGTCCATGGAATTTTCCAGGCAAGAATACTGGAGTGGGTTTCCATTTCCTACTCTAGTGGATCTTCCTGACTCAGGGATCGAATTCATGTCTCCTGTGTCTCCTGCATTGCAGACAGATTCTTTACCCACTGAGCCATCAGGGAAGTCCCCTTTGGTTTTGAGGAGATGCTAAGAGCAGCCCCACGTAAATGATGTTACCTTTGCAAACTCATTCAAAAGAGGGGGTTCCTCTCTTCCTTCCCCCACTACAAAACAGCGATTGAAAAAATCGAAACCTTTGGACATTATAGCAAAGCACCAAGTCGGTTCCTCCCGAGAGAAACTGATGGGGAAACACTGCAAAGCTGCTTTATTGAAATGCATAAACTATTGGGATTATCTGCAGGCAAGTCTCAGATCTCCATATTTATTAAACCTAAATCAATGCCTGACATCAGAAATGTGCAAGAGATTTGCTGAATGAATGAATGAACTGTAGAAATCAGGGAGGCACTGGGTCCAGTTCTTTAGGGTATAGTTGAGTGGCCTTAAGCAAGCCCTTCCGCCCTCCTCATCTCTGCTGAGTGGGCAGCAGTGCCAGCCCTCCCCACCATCAGGACCCCTGGGAGCAGCAGAGGAGCTCACGGACTCCAGAGCATTTTCAGAAGCATAAAGCATTCTGTAAGTTCAAGGGCTGTTATGATTCTTTTGCAGATGCCCGTGCCAGTCCATAGCTGCTCTTGTAGGGAAATTGAATTCATCCCTGATTAATCAGCCTGTTTACTGTAGCAGCTCATGGTAGCCTGACTTGCCCCCACTCTGGCTCCGGGGCACTCTTCTCTGCTGTTTGCTGCTCAGCCCCTCAACCTTCAGACACTATAGCCAGAAATAGGGCTTAGAGGGGCCTCTTCTTCTCGCCTGTAGGCCCTGCCTGCATGAGGTCCATCACCCCGACCCCTTACCCACCTCCATTCTGATTACACCAGGCAGTGCGCAGAATGCCTACACAAAGCTTCCCAGCTTGACAGCCTCTTTGGGTGTCAAAGTGCTGCTGTAACCCTTTCTTCCTTGTCTGTCCTGCTCATTTCACAGCTATTTATTCTCAGGGAAGCGGAGAAATATCTCTGCTCTGCAATATGACATTTTAGCCCAAGATAAAGGCTTCTAAACAGCAGCCAACAGCAGCATGTGTGTAAAAGCAGAGGTTGATCCGAAGTTAAGGAGACTGAGACTAGAGTTGATCTTTCTAGTAATTTGATACCCTCTTTCCTCTGGGGACCCCCGCAGAGATACTTGGCACTAGGCATGTTTAACTTCCTGCAGTGGAGCTGGTTCTCTGTGTTCCTGTCTCCCAGGCATCTAATACCATCTTTAAAAGCAGTGTCTTCCTGGGGTGAGTGATTCACCTTTCAAATACAAGTGCCACCGTTTAGGAACACCGTGTTCAGAGACAACAGGGAACACTGATGTAACAATGGCCCTGACGTCATGTTCCTCTGGGTCTCTCTGTAGCCATAACGTCTGCTATTAAGCCTCTGAGCTAGCACAATACAAAGCAAAACAATATCCTATTTTATTACAAGTGTATCAGACCCCTATGCAGAGTCCCTTCTTGCTCTCTTTGTCTATGACCCCTAGAGTCCTTATCCAATAAGCAATCAAGATGGATTCACCAAGGGACAAGGCAACACCAAGTATTGATATAAGTCAGGGTCCTGCCCTCCTGATATATACACTAGAGCAAGCTAGGATTCTCGAGCACTTGTTGCAACTAGTTAAGAGTGTTATGTTCATTCTCTCATTTAAACCTCCTTAAAACCCTATGAGACATTCCCCAATGTTGAAGAAACTGTTTTAGAGAATTTAACTAATGTACCCAAGTTAGTGGAAGGGCTAAGATTTGAATTCGGCCTCTGATTTCTGAGCCCACATCCTGAAGGCAGCATCAGTAAAGCACCAACATGAAGCAACCAGGGAATTCTGAAGGGCTAAACGGTGCTGGCCAGCATTCATCCCCTCATTTGTTCTCACTCATTCTTTCACAATATCTACTGAGCATCTTCAGAGTGCCAGCCACATTCTAGACACAGGAGCAATGTCCCTGCCCACTTCCAGCCAATCTGTACAGGCTTAGGGACGTCCAGGCAGGTCCACAGACGGGGAAGATTCCAGGGTAAGACCTGGAAAACTGCAAAAGTGTAAGGGATCACAGTAGGAGAAACAGTGGGAGCCAAGTCCTAGAGGCTGGAATGTTCACAGATGAAAGCTGACAGGGAAACTGAGGCTCCTGGTGCCAGAGCTGAAAAGACTCAGGGACTAGGTGGCCGTTTCTGGGAAAATCCTGAGCAGTGACTCCTGGGAAGGAGATGGTTTAGGATTAGACCCCAAGCCCTTCCCTTTCTCCCCAAACAAACAACACTCAGTACATGAAGGCACAGACTAAGAAGATACATCAATTAGCATCTCTGTCTCTGGCTGGGACCCAAGAAAATCCTTTGAAAAGCTTGCCATGATGCTCCCATGGACCACTTATTATGGTGGCAGAAGTGAGTATGCGGATTGTGATGATGTTTCTCCAAGCCCCCTCCAGGCCTCTTTCCCATGCAGTCAGCTCAGCAAGAGCCAAGGAATGAGGGGGATAAAGGGGGTGCTCTACCAGATAACCAGATAGCACCCAGCTGCCTTGGGAATGCACTCACTCACTCAGAGCCCATCTAGTCACTGCCATCCCAGTCATGATGAAAACATACCACATCCAACTCAATCTTGGGTCCTTGACCCTGGGATCACCCTTTTACTGGATAGAACAGATAGCTGGACTCTCCACTTTTTTTTCTTCTGTCTGGAAAAGATATTATTGACTGTCCAGCAAAACGCCTAAACAGCAGCTGAGGAAAACCAGTGAGGAAACTGGGAGGCTGATGAGGACCTAGAGAGATATGGCCTAGCTTGCCTGCAGCTGGTCTTGGGCTCAGACTCTCCTGGCACCCAGTTCAGGTGGATCTCTCCACTGACCACAAAGCACGCCCCCTGACCCCCTGCCAAGTGTCAGTGCTCTAGAATGCAAGAGATGCACCATGGCAGTCTAGACAGGGAGGCAGAAAGTCAGGTTTCAGATCAACTCTGTCCCTTCCTAGCTACGGAGACTTGGTCCAAACATATTTCCTTAAGCCTCAGTTTCCTGATCTGTGAAATGCCAAAAAAAAAAAAAAAAAGTTCCCTCCTTCACAGGGCTATCCAGAAGGGCAGGCTATCCAGAAGGGCAAATAAAATAATCCAAGTAAAGCCCCTGAACAATGTCTGGCAGGTAGTAGCTGTTCATCTCTCATGCCTCCAAGTCCAGGCTTCTCCAGACTGCAAATCTGGGCTTGACATGAATTTCAACTCTTAGAATCTTGACCACTCTCCTATAGCAAGGACAACAAAAAGAAGTCCAAAATATGCCAAGCAGTAAGTCTGAAAGAAGACCTGCTCTAACTGATGCTCATGAATTATACTGTTCTCACAAAACATGATAGAGATAGCTATTTACTGCTCCATTTTACAGATAAGGAAACTGAGGTTCAGTGAGACTAACACATTCCCCAAGGTCCACATAGCCAGTCACTGGTGGATTGGGAAGTCCCCATGTTCTTTGCCCTCTAGCATGCTGTCAGCCTTTCATCTCTCTCAAAAGTGCTGTGCCCAGAAGGAGCCACCTCATTCCAAGCATTCCAAAACCAGTGATGGGAAGGACTTTTCCCAGCCTCATCACAGGTTCTGTAGCTCCATTCATGCCATTTGACACATATTGAACTTGAAATTATATCTTCAGAAATACGAGTGGTCAAACCTCCCCTTCCTGGCCTTGTGCAGCTGTTCCACTGTTTTTAATGCAAGGTTAAAGCCCAGCATATGACCCTATTAACCATCATTTCAAGTTAAATCAAGTTCATTTTTCCAAGCCTGAACTAATCATTTTAGATTTGAATCTTTTCATCCAACATATCTATTATCTCTCCCATCTTTCTTTGTCATTGATTAAAGGAAATGTTAACAACACAGGATAAAGAATAGAACCTCCTGACTCCAGAAATCTTCCTCTGGCTTAAGAATTGCTTCATTACAAAGGATTCCAGAGATTGGATACATCTCCATATGCCATACAGTAGGACCTTGTTTATCCATTCCAAATGTTAACAATTTGCATCTACTAATCCAAAATCTCAGTCCATCCCTCTTCCTCTCCCTGCCTCTTAGTAACCACAAGTCTGTTCTCTATGTCTGCGAGTCTATTTCTGTTTTGTAAATAGGTTGATTTGTGCCACATTTTAGATTCCACATATAACCATAATGGAAAGAATATTTTAAAAAAGAATGTATATACATGTATGACTGAATCACTTTGCTATACAGCAGAAATTAGGATAATACCATAAATCAACTATATTTCAGTTTAAAAACTAAATTTAAAAAAAAAAAAAACATACTCTGAGCATACCATTCCATGAATAACTGATCCAGCCCAAAGCCCTCTGTCTTGAGCCCAAGGTACCCTGAGGGGCTTTCCAATGCCTTGCTGAAATCAGGACATACCATGCCTACTGCAAAGAAGGAAAGAGGTTAGCTAAAAAGACTCACTCCTCAGTTAGCACATGATTATTCCTAGTGATTACTATTTGTTTTTCCGAAGTTACACAATCCCTCTTTTAAATACTCAATTTTAGAATCTTGCCCAGGATTTTCTACTAGCACATGAATTTGTAAACTACCTTATACAGACCATTTTGAAAATATGAATAATTCCTTGCCTCCTTCTGGAACATTCCCACTCTACAATGATTTCCTCCAATATCACCAGCAATATTGTATTACACCAAAATTTGACATCTAACTCGGGATGGGATCTTTTGAGATCGAGAGACTTGAGCTCATTTAAAGCAGATGGAGCTTTACTCTATCGAATCATCAGGGCTGGCGGCCCACTCTTAACAGTCCTGATCTACCCCAGGCTTGTGGCCCACAGGACTTGTCTTCCATGGAGCCTGGACTTCTGCCGTCACTTGCTAAGCTCAGAAAAGCTGGAGCTAGGAAAGATCAGCCAGATACTAGGAATTTCCTGGGCTTATATTGAGACATTCTTTGAGCCTACAGGCCTCAAGAGAGCCCCATCACAGAAACCAGTCCTTGACTTCTGGTAGGACAGGTGAAAAGGCTTTCTGCCTGGGGGTAGTATTTATCAATGTATGAAGGTCTTCATATGCAGTGTAACATAATCCCAAAATTCAAGGGCCTTTGACCTGATTTGACCTAGTCTGACTCTTTACACTGCTCTAACCTGACTCCCAAATCCTTTTCCGGTCTCAACCATTTTCATATTATCATCTCAGGTACACATGCTCCCAACATCCAGACCCACTATAAACAGAGTGAATTCTCAGCCTTGCCTGGGTTTTCTCAGTCCTGCAATAGAACTCAGTCCCCTCAAACTTTCATTGTTCGAGTCTAAGAAAACCACTAGAAGCACAAGGTCATGGGTAAAGTTGAGATCGAAGCAAGGTTTAACCTCTGGAGTTCACTTTCTTTTCTAGAGGTAACCTGAGAACTACAAGCTGCACCCCTGACTTTTAAAATCACTCAGAAGCCTTTGACTCAGAAATTTTATCCCTAAGGATTTCAAGGAAATAATCAAAGATGGTTTAAAAAAATGACAAAGCCACATGAACAAAATTTATGAAACAAACCTACATGTTCAAGAATGGGGATTGATTTAAAAAAAAAAAAAAACTACTCGTACAGCCACAAATGGAATGATGTAGATAGACAGATTATATATAAGGATAGATATATGATACATAAGGATATATCCTTTAAGGATTCTGATCATAGCATATTTGATTGCATGAGAAAAAATGTTCATGATATATTGTAAAGGGAAATATCAGACTACAAAATAATACATACATAAGATCTTAAAGCGATATATAGACAGAAAGATAAAAATGACTGGAGAGACAGATGGAAAGGAGAGAGAGGAGACACTGGAGGGACAGGCAAAAGATATTAATAGTGGCTATTTCTGGATAGTGGGTTTTCAAGAACATGAGTGTGATTTTCTATTTCTTACACATTTTTCTGTAAAAACAAAAGGGACGTTTATTATTTTGAAATTAATGAAAACCCACCAGTGTAGTTATGACATATCCTCTCACTTCAAGGATATAATTTATTCTCCGTTCATTCATTCAGCAAATGAGGTCCAAACACCTACCTTCATCACACTTTTGGTAAAGAGACAATAGTGAACACAAACACCTATAACAAAAGACACTATAAACAGCCAGTGCCACATGAATATACAGACAAATACTGGAGCTCACAGACCCAGCAGGGAACTGGGCAGGACCCTTAAACTAGGCTGAATTCCAACAGATGGAGATGGTGTAGGGGGTAGATGACCAACCCATCCTGGTTCACCAAGACTTCACCAGCTTGAGCACTAAAAGTCCAGGAGAATTGAGACAACTGGTAACCCACAATGGGAAATGGGAAATGCTCTCTGCAGGAGAAAAGGATCAGGCAAAGCTTTCTCAGTAGACAGAAGGCAGCCCACCTAGAGGAAAGGTGAATAGGAGCCAAGCTGCAGATGACACCAAAGTCTAGTCAGAGGAGAGGATGTTAAGTCCATCTGGCAACCAGAGGAGTAGCAATTTGGGAATAATAATTGGGCAGGAGTCCAGCTGGCAAACTAGAGGAGGGAAGGAATCAAGGTGAGTTCTCAAAAAGGTGCCCAAGGGGGAGTCTGTCTTAGGGGAAGTGTGTGGCAGGATGGTACTAAGGCCATTTATATGCAAAACATGCAAAATAGTTGCTCTAAGTCACATCAGATTCCACAGTTCCTAATGCAATGTCAGCTGTCATTCTCAAACCACCACCCCCTCCACCACTTCACCATTTTTGCAGAAAGCAAGAGTCTGGATGAATAAGTGTGGTTTTTATTCCCAGCAAAAACAGACTGCCTAACAAAGTAAAACACTGTTTGCCCGCAAGTCCTTCAGAGTCATGAAGAAACACCAGGCACAGTGCTCAGGAGAGAATCAGACCAGGTGGTCCTCTGAGAGTCCCCAGGAGGAAGGCGCTCCACGCTGCGGGAGCTCCTGGAACTGGGAGCCGCTGAGCACTGAGGGAGGCGAACTGGCCTCTGCTGGCTTGAACTGCCAGGCTTGGTTACTCAAAACCTCTCTGTGCAGAGAGCTCGGCTGGTTGATCATCTTTCTGACACTGTCTTACACACAAGAGGGGAAAGAGAGATCTTTTGTGAGATGTGACTTCCCCGGCCCTAAGGACACTAAGATCCAATTTCATGAGTTTCCCTCACCCCCAACACACATGCAAACACATTCCTCCAATCTCAGTATGAGTATAATTCTCATGGTTTCTTGCTCCCAACAAGCTTACCTTTGTGCAAACACCAGGAGAAAACCCAGATGATTTCTGTCGACTTAAAATAATAAAAACACCCAGCTTTTCACCTGTGTGTAGTGTGTTTACCCTTTCCACTGTCCTTTATATCTGCTGTCCTTTATCCTCATGACAGTCCTGGAGATAGGTATAAATGATCCCACCGCCCCTATTTAACAGAGAAGGAAACCGAAACGGAGAGATGAAGCAATTTAGCCTAAGATCAGACAGTGATACATAATAATGACTTCCCCTGTGTTGCACCCACCATCATTCTCCGCAACCTCCCCCATTGTGGAGAGGGCCTGAGTCAAGGAATACAGAAGTAAAGGGATGTAGTTCCAGCCTCAAATTACTTACATTCCACCACAATGACAAAACCTAAAACCTAAACTAACCAGCCCACATGTGGGCACATATACACTAAACACTCAAGTAGAAAGGGCACACAAAACCAAGGGACACTTTTACTGATGAAGAAATAAAAGAATGGGGACTTAGAGAAAGATACTCTTCTAGATCTGAGCTGTTCAATACAATAGTCATGTGTATTAACTGAGCACAAGAAATGTGTCTAGTCAGCACTGAGATGGGCTGCAGGTGTTACATACACACCAGATTTCAAAGACTTAGTATGGAAGAAAACAATATAAAAGCATCATTGATATTTTATATCTATATGTTGAAATGATAACACGATAATTGACATGCAGTGCTGGAAAGGGAGCTGAGATGATAAAACCCTTCCCTGGAGGCCCACCCATCACACATCCCACACCCTTTCTGTTTTTGCTCCACAGCCCTTGTCCCTTTCTAACACGCTGTATGATGAATATACTTTCTAGCTGACTATCATCCACTAGAAAGTAAACTCCACAGGGCCAGGGTTATTGCTGCTTTAATAACTGCTATATTGTCACCACATGGTGCTTGCTTTCACTGAATCAATGAATCAATAAAAACTCAGCAGTGGCCACAGGAAAGGAAAAGGTCAGTTTTCATTCCAATCCCAAAGAAAGGCAATGCCAAAGAATGCGCAAACTACCGCACTCATCTCACATGCTAGTAAAGGAATGCTCAAAATTCTCCAAGCCAGGCTTCAGCAATACGTGAACTGTGAACTCCTGATATTCAAGCTGGTTTTAGAAAAGGCAGAGGAAGCAGAGATCAAATTGCCAACATCCGCTGGATCATGGAAAAAGCAAGAGAGTTCCAGAAAAACATCTATTTCTGCTTTATTGACTATGCCAAAGCCTTTGACTGTGTGGATCACAATAAACTGTGGAAAATTCTGAAAGAGATGGGAATACCAGACCACCTAACTTGCCTCTTGAGAAATCTGTATGCAGGTCAGGAAGCAATAGTTAGAGCTGGACATGGAACAACAGACTGGTTCCAAATAGGAAAAGGAGTACGTCAAGGCTGTATATTGTCACTCTGTTTATTTAACTTATATGCAGAGTATCTCATGAGAAATGCTGGACTGGAAGAAACACAAGCTGGAATCAAGATTGCCGGGGAAATATCAATAACCTCAGATATGCAGATGACACCACCCTTATGGCAGAAAGTGAAGAGGAGCTAAAAGCCTCTTGATGAAAGTGAAAGAGGAGAGTGAAAAAGTTGGCCTCAAGCTCAACATTCAGAAAACTAAGATCATGGCATCTGGTTCCATCACTTCATGGGAAATAGATGGGGAAACAGTGTCAGACTTTATATTTTTGGGTTCCAAAATCACTGCAGATGGTGACTGCAGCCATGAAATTAGAAGATGCTTACTCCTTGGAAGAAAAGTTATGACCCACCTAGATAGTATATTCAAAAGCAGAGACATTACTTTGCCGACTAAGGTCCATCTAGTCAAGGCTATGATTTTTCCTGTGGTCATGTATGGATGTGAGAGTTGGACTGTGAAGAAGGCTGAGCACCGAAGAATTGATGCTTTTAAACTGTGGTGTCGGAGAAAACTCTCTTGAGAGTCCCTTGGACTGCAAGGAGATCCAACCAGTCCATTCTGAGGGAGATCAACTCTGGGATTTCTTTGGAGGGAATGATGCTGAAGCTGAAACTCCAGTACTTTGGCCACCTCATGTGAAGAGTTGATTCACTGGAAAAGACTCTGATGCTGGGAGGGATTGGGAGCAGGAGGAGAAGGGGATGACAGAGGATGAGATGGCTGGATGGCATCACGGACTCGATGGACGTGAGTCTGAGTGAACTCCAAGAGATGGTAATGAACAGGGAGGCCTGGCGTACTGTGATTCATGTGGTCGCAAAGAGTCGGACACTACTGAGTGACTGAACTGAACTGAACTGAACAGGGGCCAAGAACACTGAAAGTGCTGGGTTGAAAGCAGCAGGGCAGCAGTCATCTTTAAGCTGTGGGCATCTTCTCAGAGAGGAAGGTTTCCTACGGCACAACAGATGCTTCCTTTGTGTCCTACACCCCTAAACCCACTCATTCTTCAAGGAGCATGCTGCCAGGCTCTGGGATTGCTACCAGCTCGCCTGGGACAGGAGCACAGCCTCTCCCTCCTCAGCCTCTCTAGCCCTTCCCAACTGGGCTCACTGAGCTAAGAGAACCATATATTAGCGTGGCCTGGAAAACTGCATTGTGCAAACGTTTTCATTCAGCAGCAAAATCATTTGATTTCACTGAAGCTTGTCTTTGTAAGGCCAACCAAAGCTAGACTGACAGACAGCCTTAAACACACTAACCAGGAAGTTGTCTGAAGAGGTGATGAAGCAGAGTTGTGGGGGAGGAGTCAAGTGACTAGGACTGGATTCTGGCACAGTTATACAGTACTTGCTGTGTGGCAGGACAAACAACCTCTCTGAACCTTCCATGTCCTCATCTTTAGTGGAGGAGTAACATAATGCTATCTCACAAGGCTGTTATCTGGTTTTAAGGAAATGATGCATATGAAAAGTGCTTTGTGGCATGGGAAGCACTCTCCAAGTAGATTTGTTACTATTTTATGATTGTTATTATTGGAAAAGCCACAAGAGTAAGAATGAGGGGGGGATTTAGGTGTTGGAGATGCAGGGAGATCATAAATCTAGCCATGAATGGTCACTTGGCGATTTGAACTGCATGATGGCCCATCACAACAAGCCTGGGAAAGCAGATGAAACACAAGGATTTGCTCCCTCCCACTTCCCTCCACATCTCCTCTAAGCCCAGAATTCACAAGGCAGCACCCTGGCTCAAACACCCTCATCTCTGAACCATCAAGTATCCAAAGCCAGACATGGGGACCTGGACTTGAGAGAGATTCTCTGAGCTCAGAAGCCCATGATGCTTCCAAAACGCTTCCAGTACAAGTCCACGGTCATCCCCAAGGACAGTCTTAACCTAGGATCCCAATTTCTGGAGAATAGCTGGGGCGAAGAGGAGGCACAGCTCGATGCTGGAGACCTGTCTGAGGTCGCCACTGGCCTAGGTCACATCTACACTCTACACAGTGGGTGTGGCCTGAGTTGGGCTGCCATGTAAGGGCCAGCCTAGAAGAGCTTGAAAAACACAGATTTCAGGTCAGAGATACCCATGCTAAATTCTGGCCTCTGAACAGCTGCCCAATTATGTCACCTTAAATTAGAGGCTTGGCTCTCTGTGCCTCCATTTTCTCCTATGAGGATGGGCAAGAGCCCTTTGCTTGTAACTCTTCCCATGTGCCTGTCCCATGTCATGGTAAACTGTATGTGTTTAATCCAAGACTGTCCAGGTTCCAAACCCAGACAGGATACTCAGAAGGTATATCAATTATCAGTTTCTCTGTGCTTGTGTTTTCTCAATCAAATATGAACAATAAAAGAATCTACTTCTTAGGCATGTTGTGAGGATTAAAGTAATTCTTCCATGTAAAGTGCTTAGAACAGAGTCTAGCATACTCTAAGTACTCAATTGTGATAGCTAATATTTGCTTAATAAAAATAAATAATAATAATAGTAAATGACTGCTGATGGTGTTTAAAACCCAAAACAGTCCTGCCTTAGCCCATACTGGCACTAGTGGTAAAGAACCCTCCTACCAATGCATGAGATGTAACAGATGCAGATTCAGTCCCTGGATTGGGAAGATCCTATGCGGAAGGGCAGGGCAACCCACTCCAGTATTCCTACCTGGAGAATCCCATGGACATAGGAGCCTGGTGGGCTACAGTCCATTGGATCGCAAAGAGGGAGACACAGCTAAAGCAACTTAGCATGCACGCATACACTAGCACATAACAGGAAATTGATCAACGTTTTCAGGGAATGATTCTGGGGACTTCTAATCTCCCCACATTGTCGTGTTCCACCTACTCATAAAATCTGTTTCTAAGCCAATGGCCAGTGGAGGTGATGGAATTCCAGTTGAGCTACTTCAAATCCTAAAAGATGATGCTGTGAAAGTGCTGCACTCAATATGCCAGCAAATTTGGAAAACTCAGCAGTGGCCACAGGACTGGAAAAGGTCAGTTTTCATTCCAATTCCAAAGAAAGGCAATGCCAAAGAATGCTGAAACCACCACACAATTGCACTCATCTCACATGCCAGCAAAGTAATGCTCAAAATTCTCCAAGCTAGGGTTTATAAGTTCAAGCTAGGTTTAGAAAAGGCAGAGGAAACAGACATCAAGTTGTCAACATCCACTGGATCATCAAAAAGCAAGAGAGTCCCAGAAAAACATCTATTTCTGCTTTATTGACTATGCCAAAGCCTTTGACTGTGTGGATCACAATAAACTGTGGAAAATTCTGAAAGAGATGGGAATACCAGACCACCTGACCTGTGTCTTGAGAAATCTGTATGCAGGTCAGGGATCAACAGTTAGAAATGGACATGGAACAACAGACTCCCTCCAAATAGGAAAAGGAGTATGTCAAGGCTGTATATTGTCGCCCTGCTTATTTAACTTATATGCAGAATGGGCTGGAGGAAGCACAAGCTGGAATCAAGATTGCCAGGAGAAATATCAATAACCTTAGATATGCAGATGACAGCACCCTCATGGCAGAAAGTGAAGAACTAAAGCGCCTCCTGATGAAAGTGAAAGGAAAGAGTGAAAAAGTTGGCTTAAAGCTCAACATTCAGAAAACTAAGATCATGGTATCCGGTCCCATCACTTCATGGCAAATAGATGGGGAAATAGTGGAAACAGTGGCTGACTTTATTATGGGGGCTGCCAAATCACTGTTGGTGGTAACTGCAGCCATGAAATTAAAAGACGCTTACTCCTTGGAAGAAAAGTTCGACCAACCTAGATAGTATATTCAAAAGCAGAGACATTACTTTGCCAACAAAGGTCCGTCTAGTCAAGGCTATGGTTTGTCCAGTGGTCGTGTATGGATGTAAGAGCTGGGCGATAAAGAAAGCTGAGCACTGAAGAATGGATGCTTTTGAACTGTGGTGTTGGAGAAGACCCTTGAGAGTCCCTTGACTGCAAGGAGATCCAACCAGTCCATCCTAAACGAGACCAGTCCTGGGTGTTCATTGGAAGGACTGATGTTGAAGCTGAAACTCCAATACTTTGGCCACCTGATGCGAAAAGCTGACTCATTTGAAAAGACCGTGATGCTGGGAAAGATTGAAGGCAGGAGAAGGGGATGACAGAGGATGAGATGGTTGGATGGCATCACTGAGTCAATGGACATGAGTTTGGGTAAACTCTGGGGGTTGGTGATAGACAGGGAGGCCTGGTGTGCTGCAGTCCATGGGGTCACAAAGAGTCAGACATGACTGAGTGACTGAACTGAACTGAGGTCAGTGGAGGGAGACTTGTCACTGTCACCTTGTGCTTCACATGCTGCCTTTTTGTGGTGATACTGACTTCTTCATATGGGCTTTCCTGGTGGCTCTGAGGCTAAAGCATCTGCCTCCAATGCGGGAGACCCGGGTTCGATTCCTGGGTTGGGAAGATCCCCTGGAGAAGGAAATGGCAATCCACTCCAGTATTCTTGCCTGGAGAATCCCATGGACAGAGAAGCCTAGTAGATTACAGTCCACGGGGTCACAGAGTCGGACAGAACTGAGTGACTTCACCCTTCACCTGACTTCTTCATAAACTTCTTGTGAAAGGGAGACCCCTCTGTCCCAAGCAGTCTCCAAAGGGTCTGGTCTGGAGGAAGCTGCATGAGAACAAGAAAAGGCAGCCATAGAAGATCCGAGTCAGGTGAACTCATTGCTCTAAATGGGCTGGGAGTGAATTAGTTTGGTCCAAAGATGAGCATCACTCCATGGGAAATAGATGGGGAAACAGTGTAAACAGTGGCAGACTTTATTTTTGGGGGCTCCAAAATCACTGCAGATGGTGATTGCAGCCATGAAATTAAAAGACGCTTACTCCTTGGAAGAAAAGTTATGACCAACCTAGATAGCATATTCAAAAGCAGAGACATTGCTTTGCCGACTAAGGTCCATCTAGTCAAGGCTATGGTTTTTCCAGTGGTCATGTATGGATATGAGAGTTGGACTGTGAAAAAGGCTGAGCGCTGAAAAATTGTTGCTTTTGAACTGTGGTGTTGGAGAAGACTCTTGAGAGTCCCTTGGACTGCAAGGAGATCCAACCAGTCCATTCTGAAGGAGATCAGCCCTGGGTTTTCTTTGGAAGGAATGATGCTGAAGCTGAAACTCCAGTACTTTGGCCGCCTCATGCCGAAGAATTGACTCATTGGAAAAGACTCTGTGTCTCTTGCTGTCTCGCATACAGGGTTATCATTACCGCCTTTCTAAATTCCGAGTCGCAGTCCAGGTTCAATGCATGATACTAGATACTTGGAGCTGGTGCACTGAGACGACCCAGAGGGATGGTATGGGGAGGGAGAAGGGAGGGAGGGTTCAGGATGGGGAACACGTGTATTCCTGTGGTAGATACATGTTGATGTATGGCAAAAGCAATACAATATTGTAAAGTAATTAACCTCCAATTAAAATAAATAAATTTATATTAAAAAATTAAAAATAAAAATTATAGATAATAAAAATTGGGGGAAAAAAAACAAGAATCTGATGCTGGGAGGGATTGGGGGCAGGAGGAGAAGGGGACGACAGAGGATGAGATGGCTGGATGGCATCACGGACTCGATGGACGTGAGTCTGAGTGAACTCCGGGAGTTGGTGATGGACAGGGAGGCCTGGCGTGCTGCGATTCACAGGGTCGCAAAGAGTCGGACACACTGAGCGACTGAACTGAACTGAAAGATGAGCATAAACCTCACGGGTCTGCTGTTCCTTCCAGCTGAATGCTCTTCCCACTTCATTCCAGCTTTTCTCAGCTGTCACCTCCCAAGAGACACTCTCTGAATTAAGTGCTCCAACATTCTCCATCCTTTATCCTGCTTTGCTTTTCTTCATAGAATTTTACATGACAATTGCTTATTAATTTCTCAACTGCCTCCTCCCCAGGGGAAAGGCAGGGAGACTCACTTGTTTTGTTCTCTGCTGAGCTTAGAACAGTGCCTGACACACACACAGGAGGTGCTCAAGAAATATTTGCTCAGTGAATGAAAGAAGCAGAGGTCCTCTCCTGGCAGACATGACCACCAGCAGTCTGGACAGGACTGCAGAGTTGACACCCTTCTGCCAAATGACTTTTCTCAAGCCCAGAAGGATGGGCTGAGCTGGGTTGTAGGGCAAAGGAAACCTGCAAACCCAGGTCCCAACTCAGTTGTTTCAGGTGGAAAGTAAGACTTTGACTGCCTTCATCTGGAAAACACATGCCGTGACATTCCATCATTCAATTAGAAAATTAAAGAGTTGCAACAAAATTAATTTCTTATCACCAGGGAAATTAAAATGTCTGCAAATAAATCCTACCCCTGCAGCCCAGTTTCAGGTGGCTGATACATCTGATGTGTTGGCAGCAGTGAGAACCAAGAGGGAAGTATTGGGAAAACCAGTTTCTAGCTGGAGGGGAAGGTTTAAGAAAGGTAAAAAAATAAAATAAGGAAAATTAAAAATACACCACCACCATCAAAAGCAACAACAGCAACCACTGCCACCCAAGTTTGTGTTCGTAATGTCGTCTCCAAAATGTGCAAATGATTATGACTTAGGGACCTAAAATGCAGGCTATCCAGTTAACATCTCATTCTCAAGACCAGAATTCAGACATTAATTGTTACCCCAAATGACTTGAGTTCTACCATTTTAGCACGATATTTAAGAATATGGGTTTTGCAATTAGATACTGCTGCTAAGTCACTTCACTCGTGTCCGACTCTGTGCAACCCCATAGATGGCAGCCCACCAGGCTCCCTGCCCCTGGGATTCTCCAGGCAAGAATACTGGAGTGGGTTTCCATTTCCTTTTCCAATGCATGGAAGTGAAAAGTGAAGTCGCTCAGTCGTGTCCAACTCTCAGTGTGCCCCCATGGACTGCAGCCTTCCAGGCTCCTCCATCCATGGGATTTTCCAGGCAAGAGTACTGGAATGGGGTGCCATTGCCTTCTCCGATAAGCCTCTTACTATCAGTGTGGTCTTGGGATACATACTAACTTCTCTGATCCTTGAATTCCTCACCTATAAAATAGGGATTGTTAAATGATGTATAATTGTACATGAAGCTTCCCAGGTGAGGCAAATGGTAAAGAACCCACCTGCCAATACAGGAAATCTAAGAGACTTGGGTTCCATCCCTGGGTCGGGAAAATCCCCTGGAAGAGGGCACCGCAACCCACTCCAGTATTCTTGCCTGGAAAATCCCACAGACAGAGGAGCCTGGTGGGCTAAGGGTCGCACAGAGTCACACTACTGAAGCAATTTAGCATGCACACAGATACATAAAGCAAAGTAGGTGCTCAAAATGTAAAATACATTTTTATCATTATATCAATACCATTAATACCAGAAATGTTAAAAATAATGATATCAATAATAAACATAAAAGGTAATTTCTCTCAAGTGTATAAATGGGGCTGGTACATATCAAAACACAGAACAGGTCTGGCAAGAAATCTCATAGGGGCCTATAGTTCCCTCGGAGCTCTCCTAGAGCCTTGTTCAAGACCCACTGTGACATTCCTGTTCTAAGTAGGACACAGTGAGATGGCCTGGAGTGATCCCTAAGAGACTAGTGGATTCCATGTGATTCATTCAGTGACTCCACACACCCAATCCAAACCTCCCCACTCTTGTTACACCCAACTCCCACCCCATCCCCCTCCTTCCAAACCCACAGAAGGTGTATGCAATTTAAAAAAAAAAAAAAGAAAGAAGGGATTTATGAAAGCATCCAGGGAGACAGGAGTGACAGACTGGAGGTCTAGACAGAACTGCTCTCAACTCCAAGGTAAAAGTGAGGACCCAGGCCAGACAGGGTGGGACAGAGGAGGATGGGTGGGTGAGCCCAGCGCACTCCAATGGGTCTCCATCGTGGTGATTCGAAGGGATGGGCAAGCCCTATTGTCACTCTCTCTTTGTGATATTACTCTCTTTCCCTGGAGTCACCAGCAATTAAAGGGCTTCATGATTGCCTGAGGGACAGGAGTAAGGAATGAGCTGGAAAAGGCATCCTTTTCCATCCAGGAGAAATATAGTCCTCCCAAATAAAGGAAAATTAAAACAGGGAGGGGTCCCCAACCCCTGAGCCATGTAGCAGGTGGTCAGGGTTAGGTTTAGGATGTATCTGAAACAGCTTCAAATCTCCACACACTCTGGACTAAAGTCAAAGCAAAATATTCTCTTCAGTTCAGTTGCCCAGTCATGTCTGACTTTTTGTGACGCCATGAACCGCAGCAGACCAGGCCTCCCTGTCCATCACCAACTCCCAGAGTCTACCCAAACTCATGTCCATTGACTCAGTGATGCCATCCAACCATCTCATCCTCTGTTGTCCCCTTCTCCTCCTGCCCTCAATCTTTCCCAGCATCAGGGTCTTTTCAAATGAGACAGCTCTTCCCATCAGGCGGCCAAAGGATTGGAGTTTCAGCTTCAGTATCAGTCCTTCCAATGAACACCAAGGACTGGTCTCATTTAGGATGGACTGGTTGGATCTCCTTGTAGTTCAAGGGACTCTCAAGAGTCTTCTCCAACACCACAGTTCAAAAGCATCAGTTCTACTGCACTCAGGTTTCTTTATAGTCCAACTCTCACATCCATACACGACCACTGGACAAACCATAGCCTTGACTAGACGGACCTTTGTTGACAAAGTAATGTCTCTGCTTTTTAATATGCTGTCTGCTGCTGCTGCTGCTAAGTCACTTCAGTTGTGTCCAACTCTGTACGACCCCATAGACAGCAGCCCACCAGGTTCCCCCGTCCCTGGGATTCTCCAGGCAAGAACATTGGAGTGGGTTGCCATTTCCTTCTCCAATGCATGAAAGTGAAAAGTGAAAGTGAAGTCGTTCAGTCATGCCCGACTCTTAGCGACCCAGTGGACTGCAACCTACCAGGCTCCTCTGTCCATAGGATTTTCCAGGCAAGAGTACTGGAGTGGGGTGCCATTGCCTTCTCCAAATATGCTGTCTAGGTTGGTCATAATGTTTCTTCCAAGGAGTAATCGTCTTTTAATTTCATGGCTGCAATCACCATCTGCAGTGATTTTGGAGCCCAGAAAATAAAGTCAGCCACTGTTTCCACGGTTTCCCCATCTATTTGCCACGAAGTGATGGGACCGGATGCCATGATCTTAGCTTTCTGAATGTTGAGCTTTAAGCCAACTTTTTCACTCTCCTCTTTCACTTTCATCAAGAGGCTCTTTAGTTCTTCGCTTTCTGCCGTAAGGGTGGTGTCATCTGTGTATCTGAGATTATTGTTATTTCTCCCGGCAATCTTGATTCCAGCTTGTGCTTTCTCCAGCCCAGCATTTCTCATGATGTACTTTGTGTATAAGTTAATTAAGCAGAGTGACAATATACAGCCTTGACGTATATTCTGAGATGGCCGCAAAAGCACTGAAAGCCGGCTTCCTTTCCCAATATCCTATCTTTGTGAAGCAGGGCTTTCCCGCAGTGACAGCAATGAGATTACAGAGTAGACTGGGCATAGCAACACACTTCAGGTGTCATTGTCTCCCATCACCCCAGATGGGACCATCTAACTGCCGGAAAACAAGCTCAGGGCTCCCACTGATTCTGCACTATGATGAATTGTATAATTATTTCATTATATATAATTCAATAATAACAGAAACAAAGTGCACCATAAATGTAATGTGCTTGAATCATCCCAAAACCATTCTCCACCCCCCAGTCTGTGGAAAAACTGTCTTCCATGAAACCAACCCCTGGTGCCAAAAAGGTTGGGAACCAGTGAAAATACGGTGACTAAAGGAAACCCAAGTCATTCGGGGGCGGGGGGTGGGGACTGATGATGGAGTTTAAAAATGGTCATCTCAAAGCTAGGAAGTTTGGGGTGGGCAGGAGGGATTTACCAAAAAGTATAAGTCAGAGCCAAATCCTTTTTCTCCAGCTCAGAATCCAAGCATTAATTTTTGCTGGCTGTATGCACCAAACAAGCTATCATAAGCAATTTAGTAACCAGTGGAGCAAAGATAAATGGACTCACTCTCCCCTTTTTACTAAATTCTCTAGCCATACATCTTTCACTGCACAATGGCTCACGTGAATTATCGGGAAACTCCCTTACTTTGCTCCCTTGAGCCTCTCGGGAAGAGGAGGGGCCAGGACTTGAGCTGGTGAACTTCTGTGCTCAAGGGCAAGGGCTATGGCGGGACGCAAAGACTGCAGCAGGTGACATTGGCGTGGTCCATATTCATTCACAGCTGTGGGCGGGTTTATCCAGGGCGCCAATTATCTAATTGCTGCTAATGTTCCCTCTATTTACTCAGCTGCAAATTTGCAAGTTGGGGCCTGACTCAGAAGGAGGGGATAATAATGGGAGATATATTTCCATTTGAAAATTCATGAATAAGCAGCAAGAGCCCTGTTTATTAAAATTTAGATGCAGATAAACAATAAGTATAGTTCTAGGAATAATTGCAGGGTTTCCACAGTTACAGAAAAACCAGCCCTTTTGTCAACACTTCATTGTTCTATTTATACCTTGGGAGATATTGCACTGAGTTTCTATAAATACAGTGGAAACTCATCCATCTCAACTCCTTCTCATGTGGAAAGCCTTAACCTTGTCCGCAATAAAAGAATAGCATCCCGAGTGTGTCTGATGTTAGGTCTCAGGACTGTCATAGACGAATCCTTCCTAATAGAAGGGATAAAGCAGAATAGGCTTGCATTGGGCTGGGCAGGGGGAGGGGAAGCAACAGGCGTTCTAGTCTGGTTTCTGAAATCGACATGAAGCAGCTACATCTTCAGCATCTCAGCCCGTGAGTGTTAAGATTCTCAGTGATTAAAAGCAGAGGAAACAAACTGGCCAAAGCATCTCGATCCCTGCTCAGGATGGAAGCTCGTCAGGGACAGTCGGGTCGTATATACGTTTTCTCTGACTGTGACTCTGTCTTCCTCTGGGGATATTAGGCCCCTCTGTCCTATTATATTACGAACCTTTATCACAGCAATCTTGAAATCTACTTTTTCAATCCTCCCACCCACAAAGTACCCAGCACTACACTTTGTACCACCCAGTGTTAATCAGCAAGAGTCTGGTTCAATAAAGGCCTTCTGATCCCAAATAATCCAAAGAAACACCCCCATAGCAGGACAAGATTGTGCTGTCCTGAAGAACAATGAATATTTATGAGAAGATCACATTTTTAAAGTGCTTTACCATTTGGCAGGCACTGTGTGAATTACTTTCCAAATAAAAATCTAATCATCCCACCAGCTCAGTGAAGGCAGTCCTATTACTCTTTTATTAAGGACTAAAAGGAAGCAATAGGGTACATTCCCTGAACACACAGTGAGTTAAGTACCAAGGCCAGGACTTGAACCCAACACCTATCTGCAACTAGAATATATGCTCTTAGCCACTGCATCATGCAAATTTTCTGCTTCTTAGATCCAACCTCAGACTGCATCACTTAGTGGATAAGCCCCCTGAGTGGCCTATCTTGGTGCCATGGGTCAGACAGATCTTCCTTCTATTAATTCATTAATCACTATACACACACATACACACACACACACACACACACACACACACATACACACACACAGAGCTTTAGTCTCTCTCTTTCCATAATCCTTCCTTTGCAATAGCTGACCCTATATCCACAGCAATTTTCCATGTGCCCACACTAATCTGTCTCATGTTTAGGGAAAAAAATCACTTCATATACAAGGTATATAGTAAATACATACAGTAAATATATAAAGTGCACATACATATGCATGTGTATCAGTTTCTTGTTGCTGTCTCCATACAGGTAAGGTAAAATTATCTACAGGGAAAAGAGACTACACCAGAAATGGGGCCCTGATGTATACACTACACCCCTTGCCAGCTGACGTACCATATGCTGCAGTGGAGCCAGATTCATTAAAGGAATTTACATATACAGAATTTTAATACAAATGACGTCCTTCAGTTGTCTATCTCTCTAGAAACTCTAGTCCCTGAACATTTCACAGGTTTCAGAGCCAAAGGAGAAGTGGCTGAAATAAGAAGCAATGGCAAGGAGGGTCCCTAAGGGAGTGCAGGAGACATTTTATCGTTTGCTCATCAGCAAGACAGCAGCTGTGTCAGAGGTAGGGCAGGGGTTTGGGGAGCCAGCTGGCAGGCTCATCCAGAAATCTGTGCCCTGTTCATTGGAGAGAGATTTCTCTTCACAGTAATATTCTGCAAATGGTAGGGAAAGTTCCGGCCTTTTGATTTGAGCCCAGCATCCCTATAGCTAGTTTGTCCTGGTGGCTCAGACAGTAAAGAATCTGCCTGCAATGCAGGAGGCCTGGGTTTGATCCCTAGGTTGGGAAGATCCCCTGGAGAAGGGAATGGCAATCCATTCCAGTATTCTTGCCTGAAAAATCCCATGGAAAGAGGAACCTGGGGGGCCACGGTCCACAAAGTGGCAAAGAGTCAGACAAGACTAAGCGACTAACACACTTTTCCCTATAGGTAGAGGGAGATGCCCAACTATGAGTTCAAGCACCAGTGATCCTGAAAAATTCATAGCCATCAATGTTCTCTCCTTCTCTTACTGCATTGTTCACACATCCATTTAACAAAGTATTCAACATATACTTGACCCAGCCACTGGACCAGCTCAACCAAGTATATGCTCCCTCAACTGAGTTTTGCTTAACCAACCTGCTGGATTAACTGCCATTCTCCATTCTGTGATGCCCGCCTAATAAGTGAATCACATGTTATCACTCAACCATTGCTTCTCCCACCAGCCAACATATGTGTTTGCAACAGCTAACTGTGCTTGTTCTCCAAACTGTATAGCTGTCATACTTGTTATTATATTATTTAATTAAATAGTATGTAAATCAACAGAAAAGAGTGCCCCCAAATCCATGTCTCCATAAATACTTATTTGAATGTTTTGCAAAGATTTGATAAAGGTGAGTCACTGAAAAATACAGGTTAATTACATGTAAAGAGGAGAAGAATAAAATACCGGATGTAGGGAAGAACCTAGTATCTTTGAATGGCTTCCCCAGTGTCTTCATACATCATGAAAAACAAAAATCAGAAACTAGAAATTATAGATAATGTATTAGAGGTATGATTTTAAAGAGTAACATGATCTAGAACTCTAGTCAGCAGAATATAAGACAGAGCCTGCCTATATCAAATAATGGATCAATGAACGTACAGCTTCAGCTTTCAGGTAAAATAATATATTCAGCACATGTATGAACTTTATTTTTGTGTGATTTCTCCCAAATGCCAGACAAATGTTTCAGTTACTAGCAACTGGTCTCCACTGTAAGAGACAAACAACCACAGTCCAGTGAATGTGGGCTGTAAGAGAGGCATGTGGAGTAGCAGAGGGAGGGGGGAAGATGGAGAATCTCAACCAGGCTTACGGTGGGAAGAGGAAAGAGGAAAGGAAACACCTTCAGGGAGAAGGAACGTGTGTGTATAGTCTTGAAGAAGAGCTCGGAAGGCAAAATGGAGGCGAAAGGTATTCCAGGCCCACAGAGCAGCACGCGTCAGGCAGGTGGTGCATGTGTGGGACCCAGGTGAGTTGGTGTGGCTGGAGCACTGAACATGTGCAGCACTGGTGGTTCCTTCCACGCTTGCTGTTCGCCAGGCACCGCACCAAGATCCGCACTCGTGCAACACACCGTCTTGTCGCCCTATGGAGACACGGATCCATCACACTGCACAAAGCTTCTTTATGTACACTCTCCAGAAATCTGATCCTCAGAAGGTTAGAACCAGGCCTGTCTCTGCTTTTGGTCCCACTCGCCCCCTCCCACCACCACCACCACACACACACACAGACACACACACACACACACACACACACACACACACACACATCTCTACCCCACCTCTGACTTCCAACCCAATGCAGAGCACAAACTTATTCCTCAGTAAATACCATCAAAATGAACCTGGACAGGCTATCACATCTGACCAACAATAAATTCACACTAGCCAACAGGAGCCAGCCCTGAAAATAACCATCTTATTTTCTTTTCTGCTGGTGCTATTTCCTTCTAAATTGTAATGCTTATCCAACCACCCAAACTGAAATAGGTGGCACTAATCTGCCACTGAAATAGGTGGCAGATTAGATTATGTGATACACCTCTACACCCTCCAAGAACTTTCCTAGTAATCAGAGTAGCTGCTATTTTTTTCCAGTTGGTTGCTGACAACGTTTCAAAATGAATCCTCCTACACTCTTATTTTTACCCTCAACTAGCTGACTTTAATTGTAAGGTTTATAGCCCAGATGGAGCAGAAAATTTCTTTGATTTCCTTCAGAAGTGAGGTTTGGTAGAAAGCAGCTTCATCAGGCTACTCTTAACATTCTGTTTTCATTCTCTGCCTGCCCTCACCCCCAACCTTTATCATTTGATCTAAGCTACTATTCCACTGGCTTTCTTGAGAGTTCAACTTCTAAATAAAGAGACCAAATTTCTCTTCGGTCTTTGGGACAATCTTTGTTTTAAAAGGTCAGGAAAATCTAAACTCATGTAAAATCAGTCAACATGAAGTTTTCTCTATGTGGTTGTTCAGTTCCTAAATCGTGTCCGACTCTTTGCAGCTCAATGAACTGCAGCATGCCAGCCCTTCACTACCTCCCTGAGTTTGCTCAAATTATATCCACTGAGTCAGTGATGCCATCCAGCCATCTCATCCTCTGTCACCCCCTTCTCCTCTTGCCCTCAATCTTTCCCAGCATTAGGGTCTTTTCTAATGAATCGGCTCTTCACATCAGGTGGCCAAAGTATTGGAGCTAATGAATTGGATCACTTGAAGATAAGCTTGGTAAGCATTTGGTTTACCAGCACATCCCCTGTGCTGCACTTAGTCACTCAGTTGGAAGTTGGATCCGACTCTTTGCAACCCCATGGAATATGGCCCACCAGGCTCCTCTATCCACGAGAATCCTCCAAGCAAGAATACTGGAGTGGGTTGCTATGCCCTGTTCCAGGGGATCTTCCCAACCCAGGGATCAAACCCAGGTCTCCTGCATTGCAGGTGGAGTGTTTACCATCTTTACCATTCCTGAGCCACCAGGGAAGCCCAGTACATCCCCAATGCCAAGCAAAAGATACAGTGCCAAGCAGGTGCTCAATACAGAGAAACTGAATGAATGGTAATCCTCAAAACCATTCTGCAGGGTAAGCAAGATGGATGTTCTCCCAGCTGAGGATAAATTTACTCAAGAGAAGCAATTTAGCTTAGGCTCCCTTATTTGAGGACTCCATCAACATTTGTCTGGTGCCATTTTACTAGACCATATTCCAGCATGTTCCACCAATAGAACAGGAAGATTTTTGCTTCTGCAGAGCTGAAATCAGTCCCCCAAGTCCAGTCCAAGATTCACTGCTCTTAAGATGGAAATTAAGAAACTAGAAAAGGGGTTCTTGGAAATACCACTTAAAACTGAATCCTGTAACAGAACTCTGCCAGAAAAGGAAATGGATCATGATGGAGGCTATAGAAATACTGAAAGTACAGTGTGTTTCAGCTGTGTCCAGGCAGAGGAGTCCACATAGACTCCAGCAGACTGTGTACACAAAGGATCTGCAAACAACTTCCCAGGGCCAAGTCTGGCCCTCCATCTGTGTGTGTGTGTGTGTGTGTGTGTGTGTGTGTGCTTAGTCGCTCAGTTGTGTCCAATTCTTGAGACCCCACAGCCTGTAACCTGCCCAGCTCCTCTGTCCATGGGATTCTCCAGGCAAGAATACTGGAGTGGGTATCTGTTTTTGTAAATACAGTTTTATTGGAACAAACGCTTGCCCATTCATGGACATATTGTAAATGGGGGCTTTCACATTATAACAGCAAAGTCATGTAGTCTACCCTATATCCCACAAAACCAAAAACCTTTACTATCTGCCTTGTTACAGAAAAAAGTTTGCCAGCTCCTAGTATAGACTCATGAAATAATAACATGAGAATCAACAGCAGCAGAAGAAATGAAATAAAATATTACTGATATTCAAAGAGCTGGAAGCATCATTTTTTTACCCAGCACCAAAAAAATAAAATCCACATTCTCACATCCTTGATACTCAGAAGCCTTTTGTCAATAACATCTATTCTTGCCTGAGCTTTTGAACCAGACACCTACTCCCTTCAGTTTGACTATATTTAGGATCAGCAATCAGTGGAGAAGCTTAGAAAGCAAACTTTTTTACTGTATTTTAAAAGAAAAACAAGAAAAGTGCATGTTGAATGCAACGCTACAATAAATGGAAACTTAGCATGCCTTGTAAAATGCTCTAGATCTCATTAAATGATTTCTTGTCTATTATCCTTGGGCTCACCAAGGGATCTGAATGGATTCTCCAGTGAAAGTGGAATGTTTAAGATGTTACTCTTTTGAAAGGAAATAGCATATTGGAACCATAAATGATGAAGACCAATTGTTAGGAAGACTGATTTCAAATTTGCCCCAAAAGTTATGCTTTTGAACTATGGTGTTGGAGAAAACTCTTGAGAGTCCCTTGGACTGTAAGGAGGTCAAACCAGTAAATCCTAAAAGAAATAAGTCTTGAATATTCACTGGAAGGACTGATGGTGAAGCTGAATACTTTGGCTGAATACTTTCCAATACTTTGGCCACCTGATGCAAAGAACTGACTCATGTGAAAAGACCCTGATGCTGGGAAAGATTGAGGGCAGGAGGAGAAGGGGATGACAGAGGATGAGATGGTTGGATGGCATCACCGATTCAATGGACACAAGTTTGAGTAAACTCCGGGAGTTGGTACTGGACAGGGAAGCCTCGTGTGCTGCAGTCCATGGGGTCACAAAGAGTTGGACACGACTGCGTGATTGAACTGAACTGATTTTCTATCTTTAGACTTTGCCACTGATATTCCCTTGTAAACCACTTAACCCTCCCTATGCCTTACTTTCCTACAACTATTAAATGAAGAAGATAATATCCATCTTCTACCCCTTATCTGCCTCCTCCTAACCAGTGGTTTTAGAAAGGATGCATAAGACAGCATTCATTATGAGTTTTTAAAAAGCCTTTCTCAGGTAAATGCTAAACCACTGCTACGTGTATGCTATCCAAGCCCAGGTTGTTTTCCAGGGAGGTGGAGCTCAGCAAACACCAACATGATATAGTAGAATAAATGCCGGAGATTAAAGGGCAAATGACCTATCAACTCATCTCCCACCTTATTCCAAGCATGGAAATGCAAGAAGAAAACTTTCTGGTAAATTCTAAGGAAGGAACTTTAGCATCTTCATCCTCCGAAGGCTAAGCAATTGTTGCTTTCTATCAGGATGAATAACTTTTTCTGGAAATTGGGATAGAAAGTCAAAGGGTTAAGTCACTTTCTCCAGCCTTAGAGGGCTAGGGTTGTGGTTGGCTGTGAGATCCAATAGGTTCCTGTCTCTGATGGCCACATCCTTTGCTGCAGTCCAGGCTAAGATGAGATCCAAGGCTGACAGTGTGGAGCAGAGAACATCTAAGGCCATAAGACCAAAGAGTCCCACCTCAAGATGCCAGCATCATCTGGTGCCACCTTGATCTGAACCTCTCCCTCTCCCTCACCCTCTCCGAGTCTCTCTCTGGTCTGGCCAACACCCCCTTGCATTTTAAAACTGTTCCTCTCATTCAATTTTATTGTGATAAGGAGGCCCATCAGACAGTCTGACTCTTCAAGCGGACCAGTCATTGGTCCAGAAGTTGGGCAGGGGAGGAGGACACATGAACAAAATGGGCAACTTTTTTCATAGGCAAAAATAAAGAAAAGGAGAAGAGAATCAAGAGGGGAAGGAACAGAGAGGCTGTCTCTCCTTCTGTCACTGCAAGCTCTAAAATCCCATCTTTCCTACTGCATGGAGAGTGCCTCCTATAAAACAAAGAAGCTGAGAATGAGAAAAGCAGAAAGAAAGAAGTGAGAGGAAAAGACAGACTCAACCCCGCTGAACCACTGGATCTAACCTCCGTTGAAAGCCACATCCACTTCAGAGCCCTTAATTAAGGTTAAGTTTTTAGTCTGGTTAAATACTTTGGATTAAACTAATTCTGAGTTTGGTTTATGTAGCTTCCACCCAAAGCTTCCTGACCAGTATGGTGAATGTACATTTCAAGTCATCTCATTTACCTTCACAAAGGGATCAAGGGATAGGCTGTGGGTGGCTCAGGCAAACCTGAAATCACAGCTGAAATCACACCTGAAACCCACCCCTGAAATCACAGCTCAGCATCTGCCCATCCATCCATGTATCTGAAACACCTAAAGCAGTACTTTAACTTCGTTCTGTTTCATGGCATGTTACATTTGCAATTTGTCAACAGCCGCTTGAATGGGTATTTATTACACTTTCATTTAGAACTGAGTGAGAAAAATAATTTGTAAGTATCTCAGAATACATTAGTTCTAGAATAAAGCTCATATTGCATTCAGATAAAATTACCCTAATGAGTAAAACACTCATTCTTTAAGAGGGAGCGGACACGTGTATACCTGTGGACGATTCATGTTGATGTATGGCAGAAACCACCACAATATTGTAAAGTAGTTATCCTCCAATTAAAATAATTTTTAATTATGTTTTTAAAATCTATTAGCTCTTACTTTTTCTGATAAGAATTTCCTGATTATCTTTGTTATTTGCTTTTCTTGATTATAACTTAATACTTTGCACCCAAATTCTTAAAGCCTTTAAACTGATATGAAAGACTCCCATATTAAAGACCCTTTCTGCTCCCCCTATCTGATATCCACAAGCACCCTGCCTTCCAGAAAAACCAGTCCACTTTATCCCAGACAGACTATTACATTCCTGCTGCTTTGAATCTGAACAGACAATACGCTTGACCCATTCACCTTCCACTCATTCATCTAGAGATCCCAAGATTAGCTTCTCTTCAAGAGTCAGTTGGGTCTTATGTCATCTATGAAACAGTACTAGACATCCTAGCCAGTTAACTCTCTCATCTCCAAGTGTGTACCTGATTGCTAGCTGACATTTATAGATATCTGGTAGAACAGTGATCCATATGCATAATTAGTTCTACAGTCTTGAGGAGGCTTCTGAGTATAAGTCTTCCCTTCACACCACCAAGACTTTCCCTCAAGAGCTCTGCACACATGTCCAGGGGTGATAATGATGATGAAGACATAGGGATGATGACCAGGTAATCAGAGACCAAAGCTAAAGCCCAAACGATCCACCTGTGAGATAATTTGGGAGTCCAGGCTTTTATCCTTTTACACCTAAACCCTTGGGTCTTTCCTATGCAAAGGGGTCCCAGTAACCAGTGATTTCAACACTCTAGAAACTAATAAACAAGACTCAAAGCAGCAAGATGGATCACATTTGCTTACAATGACCCAACATTTCTCACAGAACCTCAAACACTTGGAGTTCAAAAGGTCCCAGAAGGCTGTTCCTTTTTCCATTCCCTTCGTCCAAGTGCTACCTAGCCTCCAAAACCTTTCTGTTGTGAGACTAAAAAGACCCATGCTGTTTCCTGACTCCTTCATACCACAGTGACCCCACTTTCTCCAAAATCATACTGGAAGGAGAATTTTCATGGCCCATGATGAATAACCAATGGCATGCTTCCCTGTGTTATTTAATTGTCTTCCCATCTTCTCAACTAGACTGCAGGTTCCCCAATACAGGGACAATTCCTTCCATAGCTTGGTATCCTTCCCTTTGTCCGGTCCAGAGTCACACAAGGTAAGCATTTAATAGACATTTTTTTCAGTGAGAAGTCTAATTATGTTGCCTTATAGTGAAACTACTCCTTTTTCTTCCTGAAAGGCTTGAAGCTAATTTGGGAGAGCTGATACAAAGGAGGGTATATGGGCACCTCTGCTAAAGAGAATGACCAACAATAGGCTGAACCACGGGAGTGACAATGGTTCACTGTGATGGTGGAGACACAGTCAAGGCCTGTTGACAATCAAACGCAAAACAAAATCCTAAAAATTATCACCCAGGAATCAGCACGTACAGATTTAGTTTGGTGCTCAAAGTGATGTATGTAAGCATACACAGGCTGTGTGGACACAGTTTTGATATCCTGTGGTTATTTGTAGAAAGAGACTGAAAGGAAATTTCATACAAAACAGGAAGTCTAGGTCTTAGATCCTGGTCTGATCACTGGTCCAGTATGACTTTGCATAAGCCAGGAAACTCCAACCCTCAGATTTCCATCTTTAAAATGGGGCTACTAGTGCCTGCCCTGCTCCACACTGCATGACGCACGGGTGGCTCCAGTTAATGGTCCTCATGAACCCAAGGTCTCCTGAACTCAAAGCAACATAGTGCACTAAACCCTTTAAAAGTTGCCCTCCATTAGAGCACACTGGAGACACTGGGCTCGCTCAGACTCCTGGGTGAAGGAATTAAACCACAGACAGGACTGTGAATACACTGAACAGCATCACTTAACTAGGCCCTTCACCTAGATACACTAATAGGGCTAGATCACCTACTATGTCATGGAGAGTGTCCTGGATGCATCTGAAAATTAACTTTTCATAGAGGATCCTTTCTGATGCTTATTTACATGTTGGACGCTTAGCACCCAATGATGCACCTGTTCTCTTTGAATAGCCCCCTTGTTGTGTGAAGCCTGTGTGAGCATTTTAACAGACTTGGGCAGCAGCCCTGTGATAATGTGCAAATGGGCTCAGATTAAAGTCCATACCCTAAAACTACAAAGGAAGAAAAGGATTACCCTATCTTCAGCACACAGGCAAAGCACACCACCAGGAAAAGTTCTCCATGACATAAAAAGGAATGGCCAGCAGGACCTAGACAATCTAGCCAGAACAAACTTTCACCAAGAAGGACATCAAAGAATCCTAGTCCAAATGTATTCATGATGTTCAATCTCTTCTGAAAAATCAGTGCCGAATTGTGTGCCAAGGAGAGTCATGCACCTATAATCTCTCATCAAGCTATACTTTGCCTTTAGTTCCATTTGGCCATTGACGACTCAGCCCCTCTTGTGTATTCAGACTGGTGCAAGTTGAGGATCATATGTTTAAATGGTATAATGGGTGTTTGAACAAAGGCTATTCACTGAAGTTTTACTTACTATATTGAAAATCTTGAAACAACACAGATATCCACCAATCACAGTCATCTAAATAAATTTTACTGCAACTATTCAGTAGAGTATTGTGTATGTGTACAGCTCAGTCGTTTCCAACTCTTTGCGACCCCATGGACTTCAGCCCACTAGGCTCCTCTGTCTATAGGATCTCCCAGACAAGAATACTGGGTTGACAGTTTCCTTCTCAGGGGATCTTCCCAACCCAGGGATCAAACTCGCATCTCTTGCATCTCTGGCATTGGCAGACAGGTTCTTTACCACTGGTGCCACCTGAGAAGCCAGGAGAGTATTACGCACAAGCAGAAAAGAATGAAGTAGATTTATATGTGCAGATCTAAAAAGATACTCAACTACATAAGTGAAAAAAGGCAATACACAGTAGAATTAATAATCAGTCAGTTCAGTTCAGTCGCTCAGTCATGTCCTACTCTTTGCGACCCCAGGGACAGCAGCATGACAGGCTTCCCTGTCCATCACCAACTCCAGGAACTTACTCAAACGCATGTCCATCACGTCGATGATGCCATCCAACCATCTCACCCTCTGTCATCCATTCTCCTCCCACCTTCAATCTTTCCCAGCACCAGGGTCTTTTCCAAGGAGTCGGTTCTTCACATCAGGTGGCCAAAGTAGTAGAGTTTCAGCTTCAGCATCAGTCCTTCCAACAAGTGTTCAGGACTGACTTCCTTTAGGATGGGCTGGTTGGATCTCCTTGAAGTTCAAGGGACTCTCAAGAGTCTTCTCCAACACTACAGTTCAAAAGCATCCATTCCTCAGTGTTCAGCTTTCTTTATAGTCCAACCCTCACATCTATACATAATTACTGGAAAAACCATAGCTTTGACTAGAAGGACCTTTGTTGGCATAGTAATGCTTCTGCTTTTTAATATGCTCTCTAGGTTGGTCATAGCTTTCTTCCAAGGAGCAAAAGTCTTTTAATTTTATGGTTGCAATCACCACCTGCAGTGATTTTAGAGCCCCCAAAAATAAAGTTTCTCACTGTTTCCACTGTTTCTCCATCTATTTGCCATGAAGTGATGGGACCAGATGCCATAATCTTTGTTTTCTGAATGTTGAGTTTTAAGTAAACTTTTTCACTCTCCTCTTCACTTTCATCAAGAGGTTCTTTAGTTCTTCTTCACTTTCTGCCATAAAGGTAGTGTCATCTGTGTATCTGAGATTATTGTTATTTCTCCTGGCAATCTTGATTCCAGTTTGTGCTTCATCCAGCCCAGCATTTCAATAATAGGATCTTACTTATTCGGTATATATATATATATGCATATACACACACATATGTTGCTATAAATCTGTATGCATATGATCATACATGTACAGAGCAAAGTAGAGGGCTACATGTTCTAAATGTGTGGTAGTGGTTACCCTAGAGGAATGGAATTTGTGTTGAGAGCCAGAGATGGAGAAGAGCCTTTCACTGTTTATATTATACATGTCAGTAATGTTGAATTTCTTTCCATTCCTTTTATACTTCTGTTATAATCATCCAACAAAGATGTTATTTTAAAGTGGTATACTAAAAACTTGTAATTATGTTTGTGCTGTGCTGTGCTTAGTCACTATTAACTAGACTTATTGTAGTGATCATCGTACAATCTACTCAAGTAACAAATCATTATGTTGTACATGTGAAACTAATATACAGTTAACCTTTGAACAATGCAGGGGTTAATCTGAATATAACTTATAGTCAGTCCTCTGTATTCTTGCCTGAAGAACTCCATAGACAGAGGAGCCTGATGGGTTACAGTCCACGGGGTCAAAAGAGTCAGATATGATTGAGTGACTAACACTTTCACTTTTCACTCTGTATCCGTGGTTACCCCGCATCTGCAGATTCAATCAATCACATAACTGTATAGTATTATAGTACTGAAAAATATCTGCAGATAAGTGAACCCAGGAAAGTTCAAACCCTCACTGTTCAAGGGCCAGTGTAATGTTATATGTCAATTATATGTCAGTTTTTTAAATGATGTACTAAACTGTTTCTCCAGCATCATAACCATTCCTACTGGTAACCATCACCTAAGCTCCTTAACATTCCACTGAGTGACTGAGTGAAGTCGCTCAGTCGTGTCCGACTCTTTGTGACCCTGTGGACTAGGACTACCAGGCTCCTCCGTCCATGGGATTCTCCAGGCAAGAATACTGGAGTGGGTTACCATTTCCTTCTCCAGGGGATGTTCCTGACCCAGGGATCGAACCCGGGTCTCCCTCATTGGAGGCGGACGCTTTAACCTCTGAGCCACCAGGGAAGCCCTCAAACTAAGAAACCACAAATATACTCTTAGGGGCACACACATGTGCAGGCACACATACACACACACACACACAAACACATTTGGAAGATTGAAAGACCCTAAATGTGAAAATATCTTTGTGAAGGTCCTCCACAGAACATGTGATTTCTTTCTTTCTTTCTTTCTTTTTTTTTTTTTTTACTTTTTATTTTGTATTGGGGTATAGGTGTTGGAGAAGACTCCTGAGAGTTCCTTGGACTGCAAGGAGATCCAACCAGTCCATCCTAAGGAGATCAGTCCTGGGTGTTCATTGGAAGGACTGATGTTGAAGCTGAAATTCCAATACTTTGGCCACATGATGTGAAGAGCTGACTCATTTTATTTTTTTTAAATTAATTTATTTATTTATTTATTTTTTAAAAAATTACAATACTGTATTTGTTTTGCCATACATTGACATGAATCAGCCATAGGTGAACACAATCTCCCAATGCCGAAGCCCCCTCCCACCTCCCACCCCACATCCTCTACTTGAATCATCCCGTGCATCAGCCCCATGCATCCTGCATCCTACATTGAACATAGATTGGCGCTTCGTTTCTTACAGGAAAATATACGTTTCATTGCCATTCTCCCAAACCATCCCACCCTTTCCCTCTCCCTCAGAGTACAAAAGTCCACTCCATAACTCTGTGTCTCTTTGTTGTCTCACATATAGAGTCATCACCACTGTCTTCTAAATTCCATATATATGTGTCAGTATACTGTATTGGTGTTTTTCTTTCTGGCTTACTTCACTCTGTATAATCGGTTCCAATTTCATCCATCTCATTAGAACTGAGTCGAATTTATTCTTTTTAAGGGCTGAGTAGTATTCTATAGTGTATATGTACCATAGCTTTCTTATCCATTCATCTGCTGATGGACATCTAGGTTGCTTCCATGTCCTGGCTATTATTTTAAAAGACCCTGATGCTGGGAAAAATTGAGGGCAGGAGGAGAAGGGGATGACAGAGGATGAGATGGTTGGATGGCATCATCGATGGACATGGGTTTGGGTGGATTCCAGGAGTTGGTGATGGACAGGGAGGCCTGGCGTGCTGCGATTCATGGGGCCGCAGAGTCGGACACGACTGTGTGACTGAACTAAACTGAACTGAACAGATAGCCAAGTAAAAATGTGATAGTTTCAGGTGAACAGCAAAGGGACTCAGCCGTACATATACATGTATCCATTTTCCCCAAAACACCCCTCTCATCCAGGCTGCCACATAACAGTGAGCAGAGTTCCCTGTGCTATACAGTAGGTCCATTTTAAACATAGCAGCGTGTATATGTCTATCCCAAACTCTCGAGTATCCCTTCACCCTATCCTTCCCCCACCCCCTGGCAACCATAAATTCATTCTCTGAGTCTGTGAGAGAGAGCCTATGATTTCTAGCAAAACTTTAAAGACCCACAATGATAAAATTCCAGGAAACAAAGCAGATCCGAGTGTCGCAGACCACTCTTTATAACAAAGTTTGACATGAATCACCAGGAGGGCCTCCTTCATAGCTCAAAGCATTCCTACTTTCACTGAAATTTATTGAGCCCCGATCATGACTGTGCAGTCAATACGTTCCCCAAATACAGAAAGCTTCCTTGAAATTTTATAGCTATATATTTTATAAAGTTTTAAAGCTAATAAAATGAAAGCTACATTTACAGAGGACCTACTGTTTTTCAAGCATTGCACTAAGCACTTATACCAATGATCTCAAGTAATTATTGCAAGACAGGTGTTCTTAGGTTGAGACCCTGCTGCTGCTGCTGCTGCTGCTGCTACTGCTGCTGCTAAGTCGCTTCAGTTGTGTCTAACTCTGTGTGACCCCAAAGACGGCAGCCCACCAGGCTCCCCCATCCCTGGGATTCTCCAGGCAAGAATACTGGAGTGGGTTGCCATTGCCTTCCCCAATGCATGAAAGTGAAAAGTGAAAGTGAAGTCGCTCAGTCGTGTCTGACTCTTAGTGACCTCATGGACTGCAGCCTACCACGCTCCTCCGTCCATGGGATTTTCCAGGCAAGAGTACTGGAGTGGGGTGCCATTGCCTTCTCCAAGGTTGAGACCGTAGGTCTCTACAAATCAAGATTTGCATGCAGGAGGGTTTGTGGGGGCAGGGGATAGTTAAGGGAAGCTCAAGATGAACACCCGTGGGGAAGGGAAGGCTGCAGGACTCAGCAGAGGGAAATAAAGTCCCCTCTCCATGAAAACAGGGACGATGCAGCCACAACAGAGGCCTCCCTCAGCCCAGCACAGGAGCTCTGGAGTTATCTCCCCTTGCATCAAGATGGCAGGCCTTTACACCTTTGACATGGACACAGCCTACCTCAAGGGAGCAGACATGACCTTGGATTAGGCAGCTCTCAGGCTGAGGGCCATTTCTAAGGACTCAGCTGCCAACACTCCCAGAAGCTGGGGGACGAAGACTCATCCTGAAAGGGCAAATGTTCACAATGCAGCCCAGCATCTATTGCACAAGCTACGATAAAAGCCACATTCCAGAAATGAGCATGTGGCAACAGAGAAATCAAATCACCAGTGCAAGACATGGTTTGGGGTGGCCAGGCGGCATTCCTTCTTCCAAAATTCCTTCCCTTATGGCGGCGACAGAGGATGAGAGAGTTGGATGGCATCATCGACTCAATGGACATGAGTTTGAGCAAACTTCAGGAGACGGTGAAGGACAGGGAAGCCTGGTGTGCTGCAGCCCATGGGGTCACAAAAAGCCGGACACGAGTGAGCAACTGAACAAATGCCACGCTGCCTCACCAAACCAAGCACCTACCCACTTGGAGCCTCTGTCTCAGAGAAAGTTAGTTTCTGGTCTGCAGCTCACCATTCAAATCTGATCTTTTATGCAGTAAGAACAGCCATTTCCCATCAAAAGGAAAGGAAGAAAAGAATTCTTGAATTCAATAATAAAAGGAATCTACCAAACCAAAGACACCTGTCACAAATGCAGGTAACCTGCTTAAAAATGCAGGTTTCCATTCTTTGAGTTACAAATATAGAGAAAAAAACTCATAGTTACCAGGTGTGAGGGGTGGGGAGGGAAAAATTGGGAGATTGGGATAGACATGTACACACTACTATATACAAAATAGATAACTAGTAAGGGTCTACTATAGAGCACAAAGAACTCTACTCAACACTCTGTAATGGCCTATATGAGAAAAGAATCTAAAAAGAGTGTGCATGTGTATAACTGATTCACTTTGCTGTACACCTGAAACTACCACACACTGTAAATCAATTACACTCCAATAAAAATAATTTTTAAAAAGCAGATTTTCAAGACTGTTGAGTCAGAATCTCTAGGGTTTGTGTGAGAAGCTGCATATTTAAACAGATTTCAAGATGATTCAGATCCTAAAAGATGATGCTGTGAAAGTGCTGCACTCAATATGCCAGCAAATTTGGCAAACTCAGCAGTGGCCACAGGACTGGAAATGGTCAGCTTTCATTTCAATCCCAAAGAAAAGCAATGCCAAAGAATGCTCAAACTACCACACAATTGCACTCATGTCACACACTAGCAAAGTAATGCCCAAAATTCTCCAAGCCAGGCTTCAACAATACATGAATCATGAAATTCCAGATGTTCCAGTTGGTTTTAGAAAAAGAAGAGGAAACAGAGACTAAATTGCAAACATCCATTGCATCATTGAAAAAGCAAGAGAGTTCCAGAAAAACATCTATTTCTGCTTTATTGACTATGCCAAAGCCTTTGACTATGTGAATTACAATAAATTATGGAAAATTCTTCAAGAGATGGAAATACCAGACCACCTGACCTGCCTCCTGAGAAATCTGTATGCAGGTCAGGAAGCAACAGTTAGAACTGGACATGGAACAACAGACTGGTTCCAAATAGGAAAAGGAGTACATCAGGCTGTATATTGTCACCTTGCTTATTTAACTTATATGCAGAGTACATCATGAGAAATGCTGGGCTGGAGGAAGCACAATCTGGAATCAAGATTGCTGGGAGAAATATCAATAACCTTGGATATGCAGATGACACCACCCTTATGGCAGAAAGTGAAGAACTAGAGAGCCTCTTGATGAAAGTGAAAGAGGAGAGTGAAAAAGTTGGCTTAAAGCTCAACATTCAGAAAACTAAGATCATGGCATCCAGTCCCATCACTTCATGGCAAATAGATGGGAAAACAGTGGAAACAGTGACACTTTATTTTGGGGGGCTCCAAAATCACTGCAGATGGTGATTGCAGCCATGAAATTAAAAGATGGTTACTCCTTGGAAGAAAAGCTATGATCAACCTAGCTGCTGCTGCTGCTGCTGCAAAGTCACTTCAGTCGTGTCTGACTCTGTACGACCCCATAGATAGCAGCCCACCAGGCTCCACCATCCCTGGGACTCTCCCAGGGAGAGTGGGTGCCATTTCCTTCTTCAGTGCATGAAAGTGAAAAGTGAAAGTGAAGTCACTGTGTCGTGTCCAACTCTCAGCGACCCCATGGACAACAGCCCACCAGGCTCCTCTGTCCATGGCATTTTCCAGGCAAGAGTACTAGAGTAGGGTGCCATTGCCTTCTCCAGATCAACCTAGACAGCATCTTAAAAAGCAGAGACATTACTTTGCCAACAAAGGTCCATCTAGTCAAGGCTATGGTTTTCCAGTAGTCATGTGTGGATGTGAGAGTCGGACTGGAAAGAAAGCTAAGCACTGAAGACTTGATGCTTTTGAACTGTGGTGTTGGAGAAGATTCTTGAGAGTCCTTTGGCCTGCAAGGAGATCCAACCAGTCCATCCTAAAGGAAATCAGTCCTGAATATTCGTTGGAAGGACTGATGCTGAAGCTGAAACTCCAATAGTCTGGCCGCCTGATGCAAAGAGCTGACTCATTTGAAAAGACCCTGATGCTGGGAAAGATTGCAAGTAGGAGGAGAAGAGGATGACAGAGGATGACATGGTCGGATGGCATCACCGACTCAATGGACATGAATCTGAGTCAACTCTGGGAGTTCTTAATGGACAGGGAGGCCTGGCATGCTGCAGTCCATGGGGTCGCAAAGAGTCGGACACAACTGAGCGACTGAACTGAACTGAAAGTTTGAAGGCTTACATACCTGCCATGTTCATCATGACTTTTCTTTTTAATTTCCCCATTCCCTGGCTCCATATGTCCCAAATAGTCACTCAGCAGTCAGCAAGTCCTTATTGGAAACGTGTAGTCTATTGATGTCCCTGGGGTTCAGCAATCCATGGAAAGACGTTCTGTTATCTCAGGTAGAGTGCAAGTTTGACAAGAATAAGAATGAGGATTCATTCAATAAATATGGGGCATCCAAATATGGGTGCCCATCCATATACAGGTGCCACAGGATATAGAGAGGTGTAGCCATGGGCCAACCTTTCAGGAGCTCATTGTGAATACACACCCAACTCCATCCACCTTGTGGCCTAAGGCTTCAGAGACACTCTGCATCTAAAGCTGCCCTTGACCCCTGAAGCACCTTTCATCCAGACCTGGTTCTGGAAGGCCAATGTCCATATTTATTTTCTCTGCTGCTGCAGACACAGACTGTCCTCTGCCATCCATCCCTCCTTCTCTCCTTTCTCCTTAAGGCCTCCTATATCCTCCATTCTCCCTGCTCTTTTCCAAATGATGAGAAAGGTGGATGAAGACTCAACTCCTCCTCCAGCCCCATACAGAGATGGTCCCACCTCATAAAGATTGCTAGGTTACTAAAAGACACCAGCTGCAAAAACCAAGCACCTGCCCTTAAATCAAGTCATGGTCAGCTCACAAATGTCTTCAAGTATCCACACTGCAGGGTGAGAAATCACACACTTGTCCAAAATGGGAGGTCAAGTATAAAGGTGAAATCCAACACATACCACAGACCATTTAATTTGCAAAATGGACCTACGAGATAACATCTTAAGGCACACAATGAAGACATACAAGGTGAGGAAAAGAGCACTCAACGATTGTTACTGTAGCATTTACTCCATATCTGAAGTAAGCAGAAAGAAACAGAGAAGTCACAAGAGAGAAGAGGAAAACCATAGGTGAGTGTTGTCCCAAAGCCGGAGGCCAACTGCTCCAGACCAGACAAGGAACAGGAAAACTAAACAGCCCAAGTGGGAAGGGGGGATGAATAAGGAAATACTCCCTAGGGGACGTGATTTTTTTCTCTTTTACTGGTACTGATCCAGCAGAGCCTTCCCTATTTCTGTTTCTTTTTATTTTTTTAGTTTTCTAAACCCACACAAAACAACTTCTTCCAACCCCCAACTCTAGTCATTTTCACTCTCCACCCACCACCACTTCATCATAGCCTGGTTGCTAATGCGGTGGGCCAGCCCAGTCTGACAGGTCCAGGGGTCCCTTGTCACTATGTGGATGGAATTCCTCTATTTGGTTGCTATGACACTATGGAGCTAGGACTTTCCAGCTTTGTTACCATGGAATCCTTCCTTCTCCATCCTTCACCGCATGTCAAGGGGGCATAGCACTGAAGGATAACTGCCCACAGGCTGCTGGCCAAGCCCATCTCCCTGGACATTGTTCTAAAGGACCCAGTGGTCAGAGCCAGCGGCAATCACACACCTGAACCAAGGCAGCCTGCAGAAGAGTGTTCCAGGAAACCCCTCAAAAGATTAGCTACAAAGAAACAGCCTTTTAAGATCTGTATCTGAAAAAAAAAAAAAGTGCTCTGAACACATGTGGAGGTCTGTTTCATAAAGGAACCATGGAATCATCAGTATCAGAGGGAAGCCTTAGCACAAATCTTGCCTGGCCCTTAAGAGGCACACCCAGAGGTGGGCAGTAACTGTCTGGATCACAGATCACTGGAAAACAGCTATTGCCCACCCTCTGTTCTGGAACCCAAGACCTGGCCCTAATTGAGTATTCTCAGGAAGGTTGAGAAGGGGGAGAAGGGGGACATGAAAGAAGAAAAGACTCATCTCTGTACAGTTCAGTTCAGTTGCTCAGTCATATCCAACTCTTTGCGACCCCATGAATTGCAGCACGCCAGGCATGAAGAGTTGACTCATTGGAAAAGACTCTGATGCTGGGAGGGATTGAGGGCAGGAGAAGGGGACAACAGAGGATGAGATGGCTGGACGGCATCACTGACTTGATGGACATGGGTCTGAGTGAATTCTGGGAGTTGGTGATGGACAGGGATGTCTGGCGTGCTGTGATTCATGGGGTCGCAGAGTCAGACACAACTGAGTGACTGAACTGAACTGAACTATGGCCTCCCCGTCCAACAGCAACTCCCAGAGTTCACTCAAACTCATGTCCATTGAGTCAGCGATGCCATTCAGCCATCTCATCCTCGGTCATCCCCTTTGCCTCCTGCCCCCAATCCCTCCCAGCATCAGTTTTTCCAATGAGTCAACTCTTCACATGAGGTGGCCAAAGTACTGCAGTTTCAGCTTTAGCATCATTCCTTTCAAAGAAATCCCAGGACTGATCTCCTTCAGAATGGACTGATTGGATCTCCTTGCAGTCCAAGAGACTCTCAAGAGTCTTCTCCAACACCACAGTTCAAAAGCATCAATTCTTCGGCACTCAGCTTTCTTCATAGTCCAACTCTCACATCCATACATGACCACTGGAAAAACCATAGTCTTGACTAGATGGACCTTTGTTGGCAAAGTAATGTCTTTTCTTTTCAATATGCTATCTCTGTACAGTGAGAACAAAAATAAACTTCCTGTTGCACAGATGCACACACCTCTGAATTAACACGGGTTATGTGAGGGTCTGTGCAGCTCTGATGATTGCAAAGCACCCCAGATGAGACCTAGGTTCTAATCCTGCCTCAACCCTGTGATTTGGGCACAGAATTTCTTCTCCATGAATTTTACTCCTAAGCAGATCATCTCCCTGGGCCCCACCCAAGTGGCCAGACTTCACTGTTAATGGGGGCTCCAGGGATGGGACTTCTGAATCTGCCCTCCTCAGAGGAGCAGAGCAGCAGAAACCAGGCTACAGAGGACTGGATCCTCGGATTCATGTCCTATCCCCTGCCCCAAGGAGTCCCAAGGCCAGCGAAGGGCTTCACCACTAAGAACAGGCCTCTGTAGTACTGCCACCCCTGGGCAGAGGCATTTAAAAAGGACTCTCCCACCTGCAGGCAAAGGCTAAGAGCTACTCCAGCCCCTCCTTGGAGGGTGGGAACTCAGAGCTGACCCAGGCACTGTAGCTGCTCCTGTCAAACATACACAGACTGTCCAAAGATCCCTTCCACTGGCCACACAGCAACCAAACTGAAGAAATCCAAGGAAACTCACTTGAAAACCAAAACATGCAAAAGAAGGGAATGTGATGATGTCACAGAGTGGAAGTATCTGTCCAAATTTAACCAGTACAGCCATATGCAAGCTGGGAAGGTAGGGTTTACAGCAGAATCAGCCCCCACAGCCCTTCCTCTCTGTTAAACACATCTGGGGAGTCCTGATCCATAATTCCTTTGCTCCAAGCCTTCACTGTTTCCACACACCTCACTCCACAGCCTACCCACAAATGGCCCTGGGCTGGGAAGGGGGTGCAATGGAGAACCAGCCACAAGGCCCTTGCCTCACAAGTGTGGTCATCCAGTGGTGAAGACTAACAAAAGAGAAAGAAATTAAATTCCAAGTTGTAATAAACTCTTGTGAGAGGAAACATTGTATTAAACAAAATAATCTTCTAAGGGGAAGGAGAGTTAGGACAGGTTTCTCTGATGAAGTGACATTTAAGTTGACATATGAAGGATGATGTGGGGTCAGTCCATGAACAGTGAGAGGATGTAGGTGTTCATGATGCACCAACAGCATGTGCAAGGGGCCTAAGGCAGAAACAATTAAAGAAATAATTCAAGGAACTTCCTATCTGGATGAAGAGACAGATATGCAAACAAACAACCATGAGTTCATAAGATAACAGAGAACAAAGTGAGCGGAACCAAAATGAGAAGGGAAAGAGCCCCTGAAAGCCAAGGTGGCCAGGCACTGGCTAGTCAGAAGGGCTTCCTGGAGGAGGACGCATATGATCTGAATCTTGAGAAATGAGTGGATTTTGCCCAGGCAGGAGAAACACGATGTACAAAGAGCTGGAGGGGTGAGGGACACAGAGCTTCCCTGAACTACAAGCAATTATACACACACAGCCTCTGCCTGGGCAGGTCCCCTTGCCACAAGCAGCTCCTGGAGCCTCAGGTGGGAGGAAAGGAGTGAGGAAAGGTGAAGCAAGAAACAGATAGAGGACTTCCCTGGCAGGCCAGTGGTTAAGACTTGACCTTCCGGTCTGATCCCTGCCAGGTAGATAAGATCCCATATGCCTCAGGGCCAAAAAACCAAAACATAAAACAGTAGCAATACTGTAACAAATTCAATAAAGAGTCTAAAAACAGTCCACATTAAAAAAAAAAAAAAAAAAACCAGATCCAACGGTTTAAACCATGAAGAGCCTTGCGTGCCAAGGCAAGGAGAAGGAAGAAGGAGGGAGACTCCTCAATAGATGGAGCAACAGAATGTACACTGAGTAACAGGTCACTCCCAGCCACACTCGGAATGGGGCACTTCCTCAGTGCAGGGGATCGAGGGCCCTGCTGCCAAAGGCCCCGCCTTGCTGGGGAGGTGACAGGTCAGCACGTGGCAGGGCAGAAGCCTGTGGGTGGGGAACAGCAGGTACCCAAGGATAAGGCTGCGTCAGAACCCCACCCACACCAGCTCTCTCGGAAAGGCTGGTAAGCGGGGGATTAGGGAGAGAAGGAGAGAGACAGGAGAGAGGACAGGGAGGAGGCGAAAGAGCAGAACAGGAGGGCTTGGAGCAGGAGCTACACACCCCCTGGGCTGGGAAAGCTCCGAGCGCCCTGGCTGTTCCTCTCAAGAAGAAAACAGAAGCGGTCCCCTCCGCTGCGTCCCCAGTGCTGGGAACTACGGTGTGGTCTCTCCACATACGCTGCTACTCTCCCTGCCCACGGCCTGCTGGCAGGCGCCCAGTCTGCGCACTCCTGATTCACAAGGCCCTCCGCATCCACCAAGCACGCAGCTTCTGTGATACATCTGAGTCCTCCCTCAAGTGCCCCCTACACACACACACGTGCACACATACATGTACACACATAGGCACATACCTATACACAGACTCACATACTCATACACATGTACATGCACATGCACACGCGTGCACATGTATACACACCTGTATATATACAGAAACATATACACATATGTACACACATGCAAGCATACACACACACACACAGCCTCTGCCTTGGCAGGTCCCCTTGCCTCTCTGGCCCCCATGTCTTCCAAGGACTCCCTGACTATTTCTGGGACTGACCTAGGGGATCCAGATCCTGCTTCTAAATGGTTCAATTGGTTAAGATCCAAAGATAAAATACACTAGTTAAATATGAATTTCAGATAAACAACACATTGATTTGGACTTATATTTGTTAAATCTGGCAATAATATGATTGATGGTTCAGGCAGGCAAACTCTTCTTCCTTTTGCTCCAAATTCTTCTCTGAAACAACAAATGATGAAGATGACGATGTTGCCAATGTTGTCAGTGATGACAGCTAACATTTTTGAGCTGTTAGGCACTAGGCCCCGTGCAAAAGGAAGTACATGTCTTATTTCATCAAATCCTCACAGCAACCCTCTGAGATCAATATGATTATTATCCCCATTTTTCAGATGAAGAAGCTGAGACTTATATCTTGCTTGAGTCTACACAGCCAGAAAAGTGGAAGCTAAGATTGGACACATCAGAATCAAACTTCAGAGCCTGTGCCCGAAGCTTCCCACCAACATCTTGAGACCCACAGCAGATGAGGAGATATCAGTGAGCCAAAGAGTTCTTGTGTGCTCACCTGCTCAGTTACTACACCTGGGTTTGAAATCACTTAGCCAGAGAATCCCAAGAGACTTCTCCTTCCACACTCTACTATGTGGTACTCACCCACCCACAACCCTGGGCTCCCTCCCGGCCCTTGCTCTCAGTGCACAGCCACTCAGGGAAGAACTTCACCAGTGATTCACACTTAGTGTGTACTTACATATGCTGTGACCTCTACCAGACATTTGAACTTAGAGTCATCTCTATTAAGCATTAATAATAAAGATCTTCACCATGAAAGGAAGCTCAATCACTGGTATTTGGTATTGGGAAAGGGGTTTCCCATTTACCCAGCCAAACCCTATCTGGAGGCAGCAGGAAGAGGCAAGGGACCCAGAGACATTCCAAGTGTCTCGGGCAGTACCTTATCCTCCAGCCCAGACTGGCTGGATGATTTTTTTAAAGTTTGAGTCACATTCTCTAATTGAGAGAGCTTACTGTCCAGCTAGGGAGAAGAAACTCTTAAGATGGAGGGAAGATTTTCGGCAAGGCTGGTTGAATGGATGAACGGATGGATGAGTGCTTGGCTAGGTGAGTGCAAAACTGGAGGCTGGATGGAGACTGAATGAATGGAGGAATGGGTGAGTAGACGGGTGGACAGACAGATTGATACATGGGTAGATGGATGGACATGTGCGTGGGTGGGTATATGAAGGATGGATGAATAGGTGGATGGATGTTTGAATGTATGCAGAACTGAGGGAGGTGGGTTTGTGATTCTTAGAGAGACCACTGACCACATGGGGCTCCTCCTGGGAGCCTGGGTCTTTTCCATAATGTACAGTGAAAGGATTAAACACAAAGAGAGAGGAGAAAGGGAAGAGGACAGGCTAGCTAGGAAGGGGTAAGGAGGGAGGAAGTGGGGAAGGAAAACATAGAGGAGAAGGAAAAGGTGGGTGGCATTTTGAATTCATTTGGCTCCCTCACAAGCTTCCTGAACCTTCCAGGCTGTTACACCAAGGTACAGATGTCCCCGTGGGGACCTCAGCTTTTCATCTCTGCAATTTACTGAGTGTGGGTGTTCTAGAGGCTCACGACAATTGGTTACTCGTCACTTTATTTATCCAGGAGGCTGGTACAAGGGGTGAGTAAGGCCGCCACCACCGCAGTCTGAGGCTGCAGCAGTTGGCAGCTCTTTCACCTGCACTCCCATTGCCAGCCCCAAGGAGTCACTACTGCATACTGACGCCCCTAAAACAGCTGAGACCCAGAGAGCATGCCTACAGAGCCCCTGCCTGCCTGCCCCTGGGGAAGCCAGACCCTGCTCAGAACCTGCTTTCCATACAGACAGCGGTGCCTCCTGCCTGACTCCTCTCACTACTGAGAAGCTAACAAGGGTCCACAAGAGAAATCAGAGCCCACGGCCCCTGAAGAGACGTCCTGCGCCCCTGCCCTGCCTGCTCTTACCTCCCTTCACTCTGTATGCATTGCCTTCCCAAGTTCCCTGCACTTCCCCCCTCCTCACCCCAGGGCTCCTGGACCTCACTGACCCCTGACCACAAGCAGCAAAAGGTCAGCCAAGAGAAGGGTCAGCCAATCCCAGAGAGGCAGGAACATCAACAGTTTCTCCACCTCAACTCCAGTGAGTCTCACTGGGGGGTGGTGCCATCTCTTAGAAGACACAAGGAGCTGGAAGGGAGAACACTAAGGACATTGACCTGACGGGCTGGAAGCAGGGACGCTAAGTCCAGCCATGCCCATGACAGTCTGGTACCAGAAAGGACATTCTTCCTGCCCACCAAAGCCAATGTGCCCCCTATTTTTAAAATATTGCTTAGAGCCACGCCGAACTGCCGGGCATTTAGACATTTCCAGAAGGACTCAGAGGTGTGGAAGGTGGGCCAGGGCTGGAGGTGGCAGGCAAAAGAAACATAAAAACATTAGATGCTGTTTTCCCCATGCAACCTGTCCAGTAACCCCCCACCCTCCTTCCCAGGGCAGACTGGAGGCAGGATGCCTCCACCTTATCCATGTCTACAGTCATTTCTTGAATGCTTGACCCAAGTTCCATCAAGGAGGGGTCCCTACGCCTGCAATTAAAATATCAGACCTGAAAGTGCATTAAAAAAATAACAGCTGGCCTGTTGAACACTCACTAGATTCAGTCATTCTTCAGCCTCACATGGACTCCTCACAACAACCCTACAAGGTAATTATACCATTATCCCCTTTATACAAGAAAGGAAACCAAAGTCAGGGAGGCTAAGGAACAGGCCCAAGTTCACAGAGCTGCTAAGTGGAGGAGTCTAGCCATATAGCCCCAGGGCCTGGCCTTGGATTCATTCATTCAGCAAATATCTATTAGGCACCAAATAGAATTTCTTCCAAGTAAACAAATTGCCTTCTAGAGAGGCCATTTCTTTTCACAGCTCAGGAGATAAAGGGGAGCCGGAGAGCTTGCAATCACAGTGTTTCTCCCACCTTGCTTTGCTAAGCTTCCCCACCTCAAGGATCCTCCTCCACTGCACTATGTGGGAGCTGGAAACAAAACAGGCAAAACTGTTTTTATGGAGCCTGCATTCTCCTGACGAGAGAGACAATAAATAAGATGAATTTGTAAAACCTATAATATGCAAGACAGTTACAAGGAGGAACTAGAGCAGGGAAGGAAGCTGAATCGGAGAGATGCATAATTTTAGAGTGGGTGGCAAGGGCAGGCCTCAGTCAGAAGTAACTTTAAGCAAAAACCAGAAGGAAATAAGACAGTGACCCATGCAGCTAGCTGGAGACAGCATCTTCCAGGGAGAAGAGTCAGTGCAAAGGCCCTGAGGCAGGAGCTGTGCTGATATGTTAGGGAGCAGAGAACTCAGTGTTTGCCGGATCAAGTGAAGCAAGGAAGCAAGCAGGAAGTGAGGGCAGTGGCAAGGATCAGTCATGGCGCCTTGAACCTGATCAGTCCCTTCATGATGGATGGCACAACTGAGCTCAGAGAGGCTGGCAATTTGTTAAAAGCCATTCAGGGCTAGGGGCTTCCTGGTGGCTCAAATGGGAAGAGACAGGGAGCCAGGTGCTAGGAACTTCTGGTAATGGTGAGCTTTCTCTCTCCTCGGGCTATTAAAAAAAAAAAAAATCTCCAGAAAGGGGCTCTATTGGAGAAAATCCCTACCGGGCTCAGGAGCATCTCCTCACATGTGCATGACACAGGAAGAGCTCCTCACTCCCACTGTAAAGCAGGGACACAACCCACGGGGTGCCGCGTGTGCCACAGTCACACCTACGTGTGAGCAGGCTTCCCCCACGAAAGAGGGAATCTAGCAGAGGCAGGGATGTCACAGGAAGGTTTGCTATTTTCCCCTTCCACTGCCAAGGTGCCTGCCCTACTGGCCTCCCTGACCTGGGTGCTGGCTTCTGGAAGGTGTCCTGAAGGCTCTCAAGTAGGTTCTCAGGAGGGTTCAGTTCTTGCAACCAAGCACCCCCATCGTGTGCCTGCCTCCTCACACTGCAACATTTCACAAGAACCTTTTGAGAACCCAGAGGCTGACAGCACAAGGAAGCCCCAGGAATTCACGGATCAGGGCCTCTGAGCAAGCAGCAACGGCAGCCAGGTCATGCAGTGCAGCTCAGCTGTGTCTCCACACCTCACAAGTACACACTAGTGCAGCCATCACAACAACCCCCGAGGTGTGGTCTGTGATTATCCCCATTATACAGATAAGGAAACTGAGGCACAGGGAGGTTACATGACTTGCTCAGGATCGTGTTCATTCATGCTAAGAGCCAGAGCTGGGATATGAACCACAGCAGTCTGACTCGAGTCCTTCAAGGACCTGCCCCAATGTCACACTCACTACGCTGAGAATAGACGCCTTGGAGGCCGGACTAGGAAACGATGTGGTCCTGCTGGGGGTCCCATCTCTGTGCCGGCAAGTCCTCTGTGCTCCTCTGGGAATGCCAGGTTTCAGATGCTCCTTACACCTCCCTGGTGACCCTGGCATATCTGATCATGTGTCTGTCTCATCCAGGACTAGGCTGCAAGCCGCAGAAGCTCTGTTCTAGTCTATTCGCATGCTGAGGGAGTTGATGGTAAGTAGACGTGAGCAGAAATGAACAAAGATGGGCAGGTCCAGATGTCTCAGGTATCTCCTTAGGGAACTTTCAGATAGAATATTACGGCACTTGGGTCATTTCCTATTTGCCTCCCACCCAGTCCCACAGCAAGCCTAAAATAGCTACATACAGATGCTCTCCCTTTTTTTCCTTTTATTGAATTTAACTGAATGTTTCAGTTTAATTTAAAAACACAAAGGTTAAAGACCTATTGGAAAAGACCCTGATGCTGGGAAAGATGGAGGACAGGAGAGGAGGGCGACAGAGGATGAGATGGTTGGATGGCATCACCGATTCAATGGACATGAGTTTAAGCAAACTCATGGAGAGAGTAAAGAACAGGGAAGCCCGGCATGCAGCAGTCCATGGGGTCACAAAGACTCAAACACGACTTAGATACTGAACAAGAACAAATAGGTTAAAATGTTGGATGTATTGTGCTATGCATGAATATTTATCACTCTGGGCTATATAAATCGAATCAGTTCAGTTCAGTCGCTCAGTCATGTCCAACTCTCTGCAACCCCATGGACTACAGCGCGCCAGGCCTCCTGTCCATCACCAACTGCCAGACTTTACTCAAACTCATGTCCATTGAATCAGTGATGCCATCCAACCATCTCATCCTCTGTTGTCCCCTTCTCCTCTCTCCTTCAATCTTTCCCAGCATCAAGGTCTTTTCAAATGAGTCAGCCCTTCCCATCAGGGGGCCAAAGTATTGGAGTTTCAGCTTCAACATCAGTCCTTCCAATGAACACCCAGGACTGATCTCCTTTAGGATGGTCTGGTTGGATCTCCTTGCAGTCCAAGGGATTCTCAAGAGTCTTCTCCAACACCATAGTGTTGGAGCATCAATTCTCTGGCACTCAGCTTTCTTTATAGTCCAACTCTCACATCCATACATGACCACTGGAAAAAACCATAGCCTTGACTAGACACACCTTTGTTGACAAAGTAATGTCTACTTTTTAATATGCTGTCTAGGTTGGTCATAACTTTTCTTCCAAGGAGTAAGCATCTTTTAATTTCATGGCTGCAATCACCATCTGCAGTGATTTTGGAGCCCAAAAAAAGTAAAGTCTGCCACTGTTTCCACTTTTTCCCCATCTATTTGCCATGAAGTGATGGGCCAGATACCATGATCTTTGTTTTCTTAATGTTGAGCTTTATGCCAACTTTTTCACTCTCCTCTTTCACTTTCATCAAGAGGCTCTTCAGTTCTTCTTTACTTTCTGCAATAAAGGTGGTACCATCTGCATATCTGAGGTTATTGATAACTACTAGCAATTAAAAGAAGGTCAACAGAAGGCTTTCTGGAATTCTCTACCAAATGAAGGGGAAGAATAGACACTGTAATCAGGAGCTCTGGGCGAGGACTCTGCAGGAAAGGGAAGAAGATCTCAGCTGACAAGGCAAAAGTGTGTGCTTAAAGGGCCATTCCAGCCCCTAGAGCAAGTTCCAAAAGAGTTTGAAATAGGGCTGTTCTACCCAGAAGTCATCTATTTAGATGAGGAAAAAGTGGACTTGGTGTGAAAGTACCTAACTGAGAGAACAGAGTTCCAGGAGAAGATGAAGAAAGGCACTGTAACTTCAGCTGCCTGAGTGTTTCTTCCTTCTCTACCACTCACCTGAAGGTGTTCTGGGCTGGAGGAAGCACAAGCTGGAATCAAGATTGTCGGGAGAAATATCAGTAACCTCAGATATGCAGATGACACCACCCTCATGGCAGAAAGTGAAGAAGAACTAAAGAGCCTCTTGATGAAAGTGAAAGAGGAAAGTGAAAAAGTTGGTTAAAGCTCAACATTCAGAAAACTAAGATCATGGCATCTGGTCCCATCACTTCATGGCCAATAGATGGAGAAACAGTGGAAACAGTGGCTGACTTTATTTTACTGGGCTCCAAAATCACTGCAGATGGTGATTACAGCCATGAAATTAAAAGATGCTTACTCCTTGGAAGAAAAGTTATGACCAACCTAAAAGCATATTAAAAAGTAGAGATATTACCTTGCCAACAAAGGTCCGTCTAGTCAAGGCTATGGTTTTTCCAGTGGTCATGTATGGATGTGAGAGTTGGACTATAAAGAAAGCTGAGTGCAGAAGAATTGATGCTTTTGAACTGTGGCATTGGAGAAGACTCTTGAGAGTCCCTTGAACTCTCAACCAGTCCATCCTAAAGGAGGTCAGTCCTGGGTGTTCATTGGAAGAAATGATGTTGAAGCTAAAACCCCAAAACTTTGGCCACCTGATGTGAAGAGCTGACTTACTGGAAAAGACCCTGATGCTGGGAAAGATTGAGGGCAGAAGAAGAAGGGGAATGACAGAGGATGAGATGGATGGCATCACCAACTCAATAGGCATGGGTTTAGGTGAACTCCGGGAGTTGGTGATGGACAGCGAGGCCTGGCGTGCGGCAGTTCATGGAGTCACAAAGAGTCAGACACAACTGAGCGGCTGAACTGAACTGAACTGAAGAGTCCTGAGACAAGTCAGTCATGTAAAGAAAGCATCTGGCCAAAGGGTGCCCCTGGGCACTGTGGTGGGAATGTAAATTAGTTCGGCCACTATGGCAAACAGTATAAATGTTCCTTAAAAACTAAAATCAGAGCTACTATATGATCCAGAAGTTCCACTACTGGGCATATATATGGAAAAACCAAAAACCTAATTTAAAAAGATACAAGCACCTCAATGTTCATATCAGCACTATTTACAATAACCAAGATATGGAAGCAATCCAAGTGCCTATCAACAGACAGTGAGATTAAGACATGATACATACATACATACACACACACACACACACACACACACACACACCTGGTATATTATTCAGCCATTAAAAAGTGAAATATTGCCATTTGCAGCAATGTGGATGGACCTAGAGAATATTATCCTTGGTGAAATTAGTCACAGACAGACAAATGCTACATCATTTATAAATAGAATCTAAAAAATAATAAAAATGGATGTATATACTAAACAGGAACAAACTCACAGAGCTAGAAAACAAACTTATGGTTACCACAGGGGAAAGGAGGAGGGACAAACAGAAGGTATGGGATTAACAGATACAAACTACTACACATAAGAAAGGATTTACCGTGCAGGGAATTATGGGCTTCCCAGGTGGCGCTAGTGGTTAAGAACTTGCCTGCCAATGCAGGCAACAAGAGACTCAGCTTAGATCCCTAGTTCAAGGAGGGAGGCATGGCTACCCATTCCAGTATTCTTGCTTGGAGAGTCCCATGGACAGAGGAGCCTGGTGGGCTACAGTTCAAAGGGTTGCAAAGAGTCAGACGCAGCTGAAGCCACTTAGCATGCACAGAGAATTATACCCAATATCTTACAGTGGCCTATAATGGAATGAAGGAATAAAGAAAGAAAGGAGGGAAAAGAAAAGAGAGAAGCTGGCAATGCTCCTGATACATAGTCAGTGCTCAATAAATGATGGCTCCTTCCTTTCTCTTTCAAGATGGATAAAGTTCTCAACAGCCACGGTTGGCCCAAATGGGCCACTCCAACAGGTTTTCCTTCCTTCTCCACAAGCAAGAGAATCCAGTTTCATCTCATTTGATTTCTATCTTAGAAGGAAACTGGAAGAAACATTCCAAAGTCCTCCACACACCCCTCTACAGCTGCCTTAGACTCCACCTATGTTTCTCCCAGGCAAAGTTCCTCCTCCAAGTGCACAAAATCAGCCTCCTTCCAATTTCTCATCTCTTTAGAACCCTATAAGGTTCTAAAGAACAATTCTCTTCCTTCTCTGAATAGAATTCCTTCAAACATTTGGTGCTCCCATCCCCCAAGTCATCACTTTCCCAGGTTAAACAAAGCTAATATTTTCCACAGTTTCTTTTACAAGAGGATTCCAATGTCCTTCCCCCATCCTGGTCTCTCTCAGCAAATGATGTTCTCATTTATCTTGGGCATCCAGACCTGAAGGCATCACTGTAGACATGGCCCAGCAATAATAACTATACACACTAACATTGATGGAATACTTACTATGCCCCAGGTATGTGTAAGAGCTTTTCTTGTGCGAATTCATTTACTAACTGCCTTTGCAGCTCTGCTCTCTGCCTTGGGAAGTCACTCGTGTGCACTAGGTCTAGGCCACCCAACTAATCAACTCCAGATATGAGGTGTCACCTCACTTTAACAAGGCTTATTACTAAAGCCTCAGGTCATTGTTGGAGAATGCAATGGCACCCCACTCCAGTACTCTTGCCTGGAGAATCCCATGGATGGAGGAGGCTGGTGGGCTACAGTCCATGTCGTGGCTAAGAGTCAGACACGACTGAGCGACTTCACTTTCACTTTTCGCTTTCTTGCATTGGAGAAGGAAATGGCAACCCACTCCAGTGTTCTTGCCTGGAGAATCCCAGGACAGGGGAGCCTGGTGGGCTGCCGTCTATGGGGTCGCACAAAGTCGGACATGACTGAGGCGACTTAGCAGCAGGTCGTTGTAGCACATCACCACCTGAGGGCAGGAGGTAGAAGACATGAAATGCTGAGGTTCCTCCTTGTTTACTCTCTAAGTATTTATTCTCAAGGGCTCTGTCCTCAGTTAAGAGATTTAATTTTGGCATCTTCACAATTTTCTATTTTCAGGCCATACATGTGTTGTTGTGTCTACTGTTGACATCAATTCTATTGCTCCTAGAATGTTCCTAGCACATAAGAATGCCTATTGCTCTAAAAAAATGCCTGGTCATGAACCATCCCTCTTGAAAATGTTGTGCAAGAGAGAAAAATGTAGAAAATCTCAGCAACGAAAGCAATTTCAGTGGTCCTTTTTACTAAATACACACGCACTGCATGGTTTGTCTTCAGGAACAGGGAACGGATGGTATCGAATGAGCCACACTTTCCCCAGAAGGTCACACTTAGGGACAACTGGCCACTCTTAGGAAACTGGCTGTACCCCTGGGGTCACCTGTACCAAGCAAGGTGATAACAATGGTCTCATTCCCACCACACTTCACCCCTGCACCAAACACTCATGACCACCCCTGGGAACCAGTATTTCATGTTTCAGTGATGATGATGATGGCTTGGGAGCCCTCGTGCAGGCAACTTCTTAGCCCAAAACTCAGCCTCTTCCCCCAGTAAACTCCTGCCACACAACAGTCAGGCTTCCCTAGTGGCTCAGATGGTAAAGACTCTGCCTGCAACATGGCAGACTCGGGTTCAATCCCTGGGTTGGGAAGATCCATTGTAGAAGGAAATGGCAACCCACTCCAGTATTCTTGCCTGGAGAATCCCATGGACAGAGGAGTCTGATGGGCTACCGTCTGTGGGGTCACAAAGAGTTGAACACGATTCAACAAGCAACACACATGCATAACAAACACACCAGCTTTCCGCGGGTAAGTGGTGAAAGATTGGCTAATGTGAGAGGGAGTACCTTGAACGTATTAAAACACTGCAAAACATGTTTGCATTTGTCCTTCAAAGAGTAAAAACCCCTCTGTATTCTGTTTCTTCTTCAGTGCTTTTTTTTTGTGATTGTTTTCTATTGTTTTCACCATAAATGAAACCATCCTAATTCAGTCAGGACCAGAAAACCAAACAATAGCCTCAGGATAGACTTTGCAAAGAGAAAGAAAAACCCACAGGGAACCAGGCCAGCTGCAGAGGACTCAGGCAACACAGCAGCTTTGTGGCATACAGACACCCCTAGGTCAGTCTGGGACAAAGACCTCAGCCCACAGGAGATGAGCTTGGCTGGCCGCCACAAGAGTTGGGCTTGCCTGAGATGAGGAGGGTGGTTGCAGCTTTTCTTCAGCCTGAAGCATGGCCATCTCACTTACTCTGTGTGCACCACTTACTGTTGGATGGCCATGGTTCGCAGAGAGCTGACACTGAGACACCAAAGAGGCACCAGCCATGCCCATTCATCTCCTGCCCAACACTGTGTTCTGAGTGACCCAGGTCAGCTGGTACTATGTTATGGGCATCTCAAAACTGAATTAAAATAAGAAGGAGTCTAGAAAAAGGGATTTCATATCACCTGATGAAGGAGAAAAGGTGGTACCCACCACCATTCTCCACTGGAAGAAGAATGAGATTGAGCTTGAGTCCAAGATTAAGATCAAGGCTGAGACAGATCGGACTTCCCTGGTGGTACAGTGGTTAAGAATCTGCCTCCCAGTGCAGGGGACACAGGTTCAATCCCTGATCCGAGAGGACTCTGCATGCCACAGAGCAGCGAAGCTTGTGCGTCGCAACTACTCAGCCTGTGCTCTAGAGGCCCCAGTTGCAACTGCTGAAACCCATGCACCCCAGAGCCTGTGCTCCACAGCAAGAGAAGCCACCGCAACGAGAAACCGGTGCACTGCAACAGAAAGTGGTTCCTGCTCGCCCGAACTAGAGAAAGCCCAGGACAGCAATGAAGACTCAGCATAATCAAAATAAATAAATATTTTTTAAGATAATGATTGAAAAAGAGACAGAAAAAAATCAGATACAAAGAGACACAGTAAAGACAGAGGCCCTAGGAGGAATGTGCAATAACTGCTCTCTTCCTTAGAGGTCTTCCTCTCCTGCTTCCCAGGAAAACTGAATTCTCACCCAGCTCCAGCCTTGATTAGCCATGTGACCCTGTTGATCATAACTTCCTACAACCCTCAGAGTGCCTGGTACATAGGAAGCATCCAGGAAACTCTTCTTCTCCTTTTAGCATACTTCATTTCCTCCTCTCTCTTGTCGCTCTTATTCTTACTCATATTATCATCATTATCATTCCCTTCTATATATTCGTTTTTACTAAAAAGTGATACATTCAGAAACAATCATAAAATGTTACACTTGAAAAATATTTTTACCCCTAATATGATAAAGGTATATATAACCACCTACAGCAAACACAGTGATTCACTATGACATATTGAAAGCTTTTCCCCTATATTCAGAAATAAGAGAAAGATGTCAGCTGTTACCACTTCTATTCAATACTTTTGGGAGGTTATAATTTGGCTAATAAGACAAAAAGTTAATTAAAGGATGTAAATACAAGAAACAAAACACCCATTCACAAGTGAAATAATGGTGTGAAAAGAAAATTCAAAAGAATCTAAAGATAATACTACCAATCAGCTATTAAAAAAGAAAAGTTTTTAAATTTCCACTTAAAATAGCATCAGACAGCATCAAACTCTGGGGAATAAATGTATTTGAAGATTTTCAAGACAATTTTATAGAAAACTGTGGAACACTGCTGAAAGAAATTAAGGAAAACCAAATAATGTCAATTTTCATCCAAATGACCAACTAATATAAGATAACCCTAGCCAAAAATCCTAGCAGGCTTTTTTGTGGAAATTAGCAAGTTGATCCTAAAATATATATGGAAATGCAAAGAGCTGAGAGCCAAGAAGAAAACACAAAATATTGACAAAATTAAATTACCAAATAATATGATGGATTATAAAGCTACAGTATTAAGACAGTGTGGCATTGGTGTTAGGATAGAAAAAGAGGCCAACAGAACCAAACAGAGAATTCACAAATAAAGACACTTGAGTTGCAATAAAGATATATTTTCAGTAAATGGTGTTAGGTCACTTGAAATTCTATATGAGAAAAGGAAATGAATTTGACCTCCTTCTTCAGAATTCTGCACATTAAAAAGAAAGAAAGAAAGAAATTCTAGATGGATTATGGGCCTAAAGGTGAATGTTAAAACCGTAAAACGTGTAAAAGAAAACACAGACTAAAACCTTCCTGATACAGGAACAGGCAAAGATTTTATAAGCTTAAAAACACTGATAAATTGTACTTTATTAAAATTAAGGGTACAATTAAAATTGTACTTTATTAAAATCCTTTTATAAAAAGTGCACCATTAACAGAATAACAAAGCAGGCCACAAACTGAAAGAAGATATTCTACAATAAATATATCTGACAAAGAACTTAAATCCAGAATATAAAGAGCTCCCATAAATCCATTTTAAAAATACAGAATTTAACATAAAATGGACAAAATATTTGAACAGGCATTCTACTGAAAAGGATATCCAATGGCCATGCTGCATATAAAAAATGGTCAACATCCATCAGTTATCAAATTTAAAACCACATGAGATATGTTAATATCACCACATAAGCCTCTGCAAGGAAGCGGCACAAATGCAAATCAAACATTGCTCAAAGGGGTATAGTTGGCATAACTTTGGGAGGTTGTCTGATATTATCTACTAAAGTCTATTCTACTCCTTGGAAGGAAAGTTATGACCAACCTAGACAGCATATTAAAAAGCAGAGACATTGCTTTCCCAACAAAGGTCCATCTAGTCAAGGCTATGGTTTTCCAGTAGTCATGTATGGATGTAAGAGGTGGACTATAAAGAACACTGAGCACCGAAGAATTGATGCTTTTGAACTGTGGTGTTGGAGAAGACTCTTCAGAGTCCCTTGGACTGCAAGGAGATCTAACCAGTCCATCCTAAGGGAGATCAGTCCTGGGTATTCATTGGAAGGACTGATGTTGAAGCTGAAACTCCAATACTTTGGCCACCTGATGCAAAGAGCTGACTCATTTGAAAAGACCCTGATGCTGGGAAAGATTGAGGGCAGGAGGAAAAGGGGACGACAGAGGATGAGATGGTTGGATGGCATCATCGACTCGATGGACATGAGTTTGGGTGGACTCCAGGAGTTGGTGATGGACAAGGAGGCCTGGAGTGCTGCAGTTTATGGTATCGCAAAGAGTCAGACACAACTGAGCGACTGAACTGAACTGAATTCTATTATCCAATTATTCCAGTCCCGGGCATACACTCAAGAGAAATGAGCGTACATATCCACCAAAAATAAGATATACAAGAATGTTCATACAATCAAAAAAAAAAATATAGAAACAACCAGATGTCCATCAATTATAGAATGAGTAAATAAGTTGGGTGCATTTCTACATTGTAATACTAGACAATTTTTTAAATAATAAGGCTATATACATCAAATAGGGATAGATTTCAGACATAAAGTTAAGTGGAAAAAAACAGGACATATTACACATACCACATATGTGCTGCTATGTAATGGATTAGGCCAAAACTCAGTGGCTTAAAATAACAGATATTTATTGTATCCACTCTGTAGTTTGGGAATCCAGGTGCAGCTTAGCTGAGTCCTCCAGTTCAGAGCTGCTCACAAGGCTCTGATCAGACTATCAGTCAGACTATGGTGATCTCAAGCCTCAACTCGGGGAATACCTGCTTCCAGGCTCACTTATACGACTGTTGGGCCACAAGCCTCAGTTCTTCACCGGCCGTTGCCCAGAGGACAGCTCGCAGCATGGTAGCTGGTTTTGTCAGAGCAAACTAGAAGAACCAGAGAGTACAAGCAAAATGCAAGTCACAGCCTTGAGGAACCTAATCTTGGAAGTGCTATCCCATCACTCTTGCCATATCCTATTCATCAGAAGCAGGCTTCAGGGTCCAGTCCACATCCAAGGGAGGACATCACACAAAGGCATGATTATCAAGAGGCAGAGATGATTGGGAGCCCTCTTAGAGGCTGCCTGCCACACATTATTCCATGTACGTGAATTTCAAGAACAGACACATCTTGATAGAAATCAAAATATTGATTATTTCCATGGGGAGAGGCTATTGATGAGAAGGAGAAATGAAGGAGCTGTCTGGGATGCTAAAGATGTTCTATATCTTGATCTCACTTACATGCTGGGGTAACATCAGTGTAATCACACATAAAAAAATTTCACTGAGAGGTACTATTCAAATCTGTGCACTCTAGTGCATGTATATTACACATCAATTAAAAACAATTAAAGGATCTAGTAGCCACTATCTTCTCCCTTCTATATCTGAAGATATAAAAGGTGATCTGAGTTCCTGAGGTCAGAGAGCTAGTTTTGAGCGGTTAACCCTGATTAGCCTCTCTCATATGGTTAGTGTCTGCATGTCACCTCACACGTGCCGCTGGCTGGATTTTCCCTCTGGCAGTTCCATGTGAAGAGAACTGTTTGCAATTAGAGGCAGAGTCTATACCTATGTAATGTGCACCTCCAGCGCTAAGGTCAAGGTTACACTCCAGAAAATATCTCTGTTATTTGACTAAGTTCTCAGAAATCAGTTTCATACCAGGAGTTACACTTCCTGGGCCCTCTTCACTTATGGTGCCTGAAAATGATAAACAATAAAAATGCCAATTATTCTGATCTTTCAAACTCAAAATTTGAGAAAATCTAGACGTGATCTGGGTAACAGCCAAAGTTTTGCGCTGAGCTCAAAAAGCGTTTATTTAACAAGCTATTCAGGGAAAACATAAAGGGTACATTTGGCCCACTTAATTACAGTTGATTTAATGAGAATGACATCATAATCAGATGTTAGAGATACATCTCACTGAATCTGAACCCCAACACCCTGAAGTAGGGACTAAGATACACACCAGCATTGTAAATGAAGACATTATATGTAAAGAATATAAGTAAACGGCCCAAGATTATCTGGCTAGTAAGAGGCCCCACCAAGTGAGGCCAAGCTGCTGTGGATGCTGCTCCCAAGTCTATCATCGTTCAGTCACTAAGTCATATCCGACTCTTGGCAACACCATGAACTGCAGCACACCAGGTTTCCTTATCTTTCACCATCTCCCAGAGTTTGCTCAAACTCATGTCCATTGAGTCAATGATGCGATCTAACCATTTCATCCTCTGCCACCCTCTTCTTCTTTTGCTCTCAATCTTTCCCAGAATTGGGGTCTTTTCCAAGTCTGTGATCTTAAGGAATTCATTATACAACTCTTCATGCATGACTTTTAAAAAAGCCACTTAGTTCTGTATGTGCCAGTCAGTCATAAATGGTTCAGAGAGAATCAACATAGAATCAGCATAGGTCCAGAAGGGCCACATTAGCAGTTAGACTGGCATCCTCTAGGTCTTAGAAAGAACAAGCTTGGATTGTAATTGCACTTTATTTGGCTTACTAATTAAAATGTGTACACATGCACGGACACACACAGAGGCCTGCCACTGCCAAAGTATAATAGCAGAGCTCCAACAGTAAGGTGCTCAGCTGGGATGGGCAACCTCACCTCAGGAGACCAAACATAGAGCTGTCCACTTTAAGTCCCAGGGGTGCAATGAAGGGCACCAACACTCCTGACAGCTCAGCAGGGTGGCACGAATGCAGAGGAATGGGCTTCCTCAGACCCATCCATCTGCCGGGGGAGGGGGTGCACCAAGACATCAGCACCCAGAAGTATTCTGTAATGAAGCCCTCAAAGCCCTTGGAACACTGAGAAGAACTAAGCTAATCAGTCCTACAGACTTAGACCAATTTCACTAAGAGAATATATGGCCAGATCACACGACTACAATAGGCCATCGCAATGGCTGGGAACCACGCAAACCGCAACAAGAAACAAGCTGTTGAATTAAACATGACTGACCATTTCCTTGGGGGATTTCCCCTTTTAATGTTCATTTGTTACTTGTTGATTCATTTATCAGCCAGAGTTTAACAAGTCTAAAAGAGAATATTTTTAATCATGCAAAATCTAGCCATTATTTATTTCTCCTATAAAAAAGGCCACTACTCCTTTATTTCTGCAGGAGATAGTCTAGCCTGATCCCTGGGTAAGCCAGGGATGTCTTATATTAGAGGAGAATGTCTTCTCTCTCCTGGGTCGGAAGATGCCCTAGAGAAAGGAAACGGCAACCCACTCCAGTATTCTTGCTGGAGAATTCCATGGACAGAGGAGGCTGGTAGGCTGCAGTTCATGGGGTCACAGAGTCAAGACATGACTGAGTGACTTTCACTTTCTCTCATATGCAGAACCATGTTTCCAAATCTCATAATACATGAACATAAGTCAGTTTCTACTCACTCGCCAAAACCTCCTCACTGAAGCACCATGCATTCATGTTACCTGTAGCAGAATTTTAACTATTTCTATTTTATTTACTTAATAACTGTCTCCAATACACACACACATATGCACACACACACAAACTGGAAGCTTCATGAGAGCACAGACCACAACTTCTGCCTCTAATTCTCAACTCTGCCTTTTCCAGTTAAGTAATCTGAGTCATGTTACTGAACCTCTCTGATCCAGTAGTGCACGGAGATTTTGTGAGGCTCAAATGAGAAATACACATACAATACAGCAAATTTAATCAACTTCACCTAACTATTACTGAACAAGAACAAAGAGTCCGGAGTCCGCATGCCACAACAGCTCTTCCTCCTTATCCTAGATGAGGTTTATTCTGGCAATCCATGGCTAGACTTTCTGTGCAAGAATCCAAACAGAAAAATCCCACATCCTCCCATCACATGGTATTTTATTGGAATTTCATCTCTCCAGACAATCTTAATTCCCTCCTCTCCTCTCCCCCTCGCCCTGTCTGATGCTATGATGCTACAATCCAGTCTCTGTGACTCGGGACTGTTTCCATGGTGATGAGCAGTGATGTCATAAAGGGGATTGTTACAGGGCTGAATGAAATCTGGCACCAGATGCACCCTGCCTCCTTATATAAGGGGGGTGGGGGACAAGCCCATGGGCACATCTCAGAAAAATGGGAAACCGAATCACCAGAGGGACGGCAAGGGATGACCAGAGGGAGAGAAAGTTCCAATCCCTTCCACACAATAGCAGCCCCATTTGGAAAAGAACGGATTTAACAGACCTCACTAAGACAAGAATCGTGTTTCGCCAAAGAAAACAAAAGGAACGAACAAGAGGCAGCAACTACCGAAGACTCCGCGTTCTGGTGTAGGAAGAGCCAAGCTCGCAGAGGCTGCATCCACCAAAGCCCACTGCAGTGTTTATTGAGTAAAAAGCTACCAACTCTTCCCTGCTGAAGCCTTCGATTGTCATGTGAGTCTGACTGCTCCAAAGACAGACCACAGTGATTGTCAGCCCAGCATGCATTTTGAAAGTAAAAAGTCTTACCAGAAAAACAGCAGCCAACGTCAGCTTAATTCCTAAGAGGAACTCAAGCCACCTTATTAAAAAAAATTCTCAGAGGAGATTTTATTCAAAGGAGCATCCTGTAATGCCATCTCTAGGTTCTGCAAAAGTAAGCCTGGTCTTGTCTGCACAGCTGAAGGAAGGAGAGCTTTACCCAGAAGAGCAAAGCTTGCAAGTACAGAAGCACTGGTCACATTGGAAAGGCCTGGTCAGGGTGCTCACTGTCAAGGCCAGATCCCTCTATGTGTACCCCTTGAAATTACAGATTGAGTGACTGACACAATTGTAAGTGCCAAGGAATGGGCTCTTCTCAATAAAACGTTTCCCTTGGCCCCACAGTAGGCTCTGGGAGCCAGTGCTTTAGCCACTGCAGAGTCCCCTTTTCCTTCTCTAGGCAGCTGGTTCTCCTGAATACTCTGCTCCTGGCAAGTTTGGTCCATAGCAGTAGCTAAATACAAGTGTCGTGCACATGTACTTTTATGACCTTCATCATTATTTATGAATTAAATTCAAAGGAAAGTCATATCCATCCAGGAAACTTGACATATGCTTTCCTTACACCCACATATGCATGGAGTTCAGACTGCTCATGCTGCTGATGCTGCTGCTAAGTCGCTTCAGTCGTGTCTGACTCTGTGCGACCCCATAGACAGTAGCCCACCAGGCTCCCCTGTCCCTGGGATTCTCCAGGCAAGAACACTGGAGTGGGTTGCCATTTCCTTCTCCAATGCATGAAAGTGAAAAGTGAAAGTGAAGTCACTCAGTCGTGTCTGACTCTTAACGACCCCATTGCCTGCAGCCTACCAGGCTCCTCCGTCCATGGGATTTTCCAGGCAAGAGTACTGGAGCTTGCTTATTATTCTGAATAGGAGGAGGCCATGCTTTCCAGATGTCAGTAAGGGCAGCAACGAGCCAGTTATCTTGTCTCAGAGAAAGTCAAGTGGCCTGAGGGCCCCATTTCCAGGCCACTCTCCAGTCCCTAAACATAATCTCTCATGCCTCCTAAGCTTGGCCCACGCTGCCCTCTTGGCCAAGAATGTCCCTCACCCCCATCCTAACCGTCACAGTCCCCTCAACTATAACATCTGGGTTCTGGCCAAATGGCCTAGATCCTCCTTTCTGAATGTTTCCTTCCAAGAAGGAGTTCCTCCCTCCTTCACTGCCATCTCTTCCCCCTACAAGCAGGAGCTCTTGAGGGCAAGAACCATTCCTTATTCATACTGAAAACAGGCTCCAGCCTCTGCAATAGACGTATGCCCAGGTGGATGGGGGAACAAGAACCAGGACCCTTGAGTTCTGCAAATCTTCACTGCCAACTTCAAAATAAAAGTCGATTTTTAAAATCGAGTTTTGGTGATTCCAGTGACTAATTTTATGGACAAAGTTCCATAATATCAAAGAGGAGCAGGGTAGTCCAATGAGAAGGGCTGGGACTCTGGAGCCACAAACTCTGGTTCTAAGACACCAAGCAAATGGTATATCCTCCAGAATGTTTATCCTCCAATTTTCTCATCTGTAAAGACAGAAAAGGGTGGAAGCCTCAGCTCAAAGTCCAGTTCTAACACTCTAACTCAATGAGGCAGCATGCGGCACTTCCACATCCTGCAACAAGAGCATGTTATGTTTCAAGGATGATTTCTCAAAGCACTGTACTGCCCTCCTGGTTGTCTCTTTCAGTCTCTCTTGGAGTCCTGCCTCCTGGTTGGTGCTCACAATGCACTGTAGGCTGGAGACGGATGACAATTCCCCAGGAAGGGCAGGCCATAAAGACAAATGGAACTACTGCCCTTGTTAATGCCACATCACCAGAAGAGAATCTCCCCACTCTGCCCAAACACTTCTGAGCATAACCTTGGCCAGGTCCCAGGCACGCGCTGAGCTCTCCTCGAGTCTTGCATGAGCGGTGCTAATTCCATTATTTTACAAACACGTCTCTGTGTACCTGTATATTCTGTCACTCTCCTTGTCCATGACAAACATCTGGCATAAAAATTACCTTCAGAAATGTGTTAAGGCAGACAGCAAGCATATCCAGAGGCCTGGGGAAGGTGAGAAAACTGGAGATTGGTGGAGATGTTCTTCATTACTGTGCATCAGACAAATAAAGGAGAAAGAAAAGTAGGGGGTGCCAGGGTGAAAGGAAAAACTGATGGTTCATTCACCAACAGCATGCATGTGTTCAAAGTCTAGCCTAGTTGCTCAGCAACCAAGAAAAAGCATTTCAGAGAGCAAGGGGCTAATTGGATCAATGAATTAATTAGACATTTCCAGAGCCAGTGCCATAAATGACGACAGGCTTGGGTGGCCAGTTTTCTGCTAGTAAAGTACCTTCGATAGTACTTCGAGAAAGCAGAAGAGAGAAACAAACTGCAAGTCTCAACAGTTGCTCACATGCATGAATGCGTGCTAAATCGCTTGTCATGCCTGAGTCTTTGCAACCCTATGGACTTTAGCAGGCCAGGCTGCTCTGTCCATAGGATTCTCCCAACAAGAATACTGGAATGGGTTGCCATGCCCTCCTTCAGGGGATCTTCCCTGCCTCTGCGTTGGTCCAGCAAATTTAGGGAGCTGGGAAGAGTGGGAGGCAGATAACAGTGTGTCAGAGATGCTATCTTAGGAGGGTAGGTGATGAAGGAAACCCCAGTCTTGGGGGAGAAGTTGAACTAAATAATCTTTGAGGTCTCTCTCGACTCTAACATTTAATCAGTTTTTCTCTGCAGGGTAGGGAATGGGGGAAAGGACTGAATCTCCACTCTCACAGCCTAAGGATAACTTTTTCCCCCACACCATCATGTGGGGTTTCCTTTGCTGTGTTTAAAGGAATCAGGTTCCCATGAAGGTCGATAGACGGCAGTTGTTGAGGAGTTTGTGTGGGAAATGAGATGTTTTGTTGGTGGCTGCTTTTTCCCTGCTCTGCTTTGCTTCCTCCCCGTTGCCTTGCTTTAATTACAGCAGAACCCCACTGCTTCCTCTAATGATGGAGAGGCTGCTCCTGCACAGAGCTCACAGTAGAGAGGAGGGTGCAGGCAAGAGGTCCTGCTGGTGGGAAGAGAACAGACCCAGGGCAAGGAGAGAGGGTGGCCAGCAGCTGCCGGAGCCCATCTCTCAGCTCAACTGGACCCTGCAGTGAGAGGAGAGGAAAGAAAAGAGTTATGGATGGGGTAGGAGAAAGCAGAAGAGAGAAACAAACTGCAAGTCTCAACAGTTGCTCACATGCATGAATGCATGCTAAATCGCTTGTCATGCCTGAGTCTTTGCAACCCTATGGACTCTAGCAGGCCAGGCTGCTCTGTCCATAGGATTCTCCCAACAAGAATACTGGAATGGGTTGCCATGCCCTCCTCCAGGGGATCTTCCCAACCCAGGGATTGAACCGGCATCTCCTGAGACTCCTGCACTGCAGGCGAATTCTTTACCATTGAGCCACCAGGGAAGCCGACTTGCTCAGATACCAAAGAGAATTCAGCGAAAATAATCAATTTAAGTGTCTGTCAACTGATGACTGGATAAAGAAAATGTAGTATTTATATTTAACAAAATATGCTTCAGCCTTAAAAAACAAAAGTAAATCCTACCATCTGCAACCTGGAGGATATTTTTTCTAAGTGAAATAAGGCAGGCGCAGAAAGACAAAGACAGTATGCTCTGTCTTATATGTGGAATCTCAAAAAGTCAAACTCACAGAAGCAGAGGGTAGAATGGTAGTTGTTGAGGGCTAGGAGGTGGGATAAATGGGGAGATGTTGGCCAGAATATGAAGTTTCAGTTAAGAGTTCCAATGTACAGCATGGCGAGGACAGTTAACAATACTGTAGTGTATACTTGAAATTTGCTAGTAGACTAGATCCTCGATGTCTTCACCACATAAAAAGAGTAATTATGTGAAGTGACAGGTTTGTTCATTAGCTTGATCATAGTAATCATTTCACAATGTACATGTGCATCAAAACATTACACTGCATACCTTAAATATGGACAATCTTTATTTGTCAATTATACCTCCAAAAAGCTGGGGCGGGGGGAATCCACTAAAATGCAAATATCTCAGGAAAATGAAGGGAAGAATAAAGGGCTAGTATCAGAAGGTTCTCTCAGAGCAGGAAGAGTAAGGAACATGGAGAGTGTTGGGCAGAGGGTAGGGTAAGAGCCAGGGTGGTTTTCCCAGCATCACTCTCTTTTCTTATTTCTCTTTAATAAACACTGGTCCAGCCCCCAGGCCTGAGAGCTGACAGGGACTCTGGGTCGGGAAGATCCCCTGGAGAAGGAAATGGCAACCCACTCCAGTACTCTTGCCTGGAAAATTCCATGGACGGAGGACCCTGGTAGGCTAGAGTCCATGGGGTCACAAACAGTCGGACACCACTGAGTGATTTCTCTTTCTGGGGCATTTGAGATCTCCTCCTGCCCCTGGAAATTTCATCCTCTACTCAAGTGCTAACTCATAGGGTAACCCCACGTTAAATACTAAAATTCACAAGAAACAATGGGTCCTATCCATTCACAAAGGATTCAGGATAGACTTGTTAAAAGCAGGATAAATTCTCTCTAAAAGCCTGTTTTTAGGAAACCACTTAAATTTAAAACAAGAAGAGGGGGCTGCAAGAGAAAGTTCCACAAAACAGAGCTGTGCAGCAGGTGGACACAAGCGTTTCATCCTCAGGGTCACCTGCTGCTCTTTAAAGACGCTTATCTCTACCCTCTTACCATTTCCACTCCCTTCGGGAGAAATTTAAATAGGGTTGAATCTGAGATTAAAGAGAAAGAGAAGGCTATTGATAAGTCTTAGTTCACCCCTCTAGCCATTACAGGATCATTTCCCACTGCGCAGGGCTTTTCTCTGCTGGAGCATTTCATGAGTCCCTCCTCCCCCAACCCTGAGGAAGGGAAGTGGCATCTTTCTCCTCCCCTTAAAACACATCCTTACAGTGGTGAAAACGGCTCTCAGGAGGCAGATCTACCCGGAGGTGAAAGTAAAGTGTTAGTTGCTCAGTTGTGTCCTACTTTTTGTGATCCCATGGATTGCAGTCCGCCAGGCTCTTCTGTCCATGGAATTCTCTAGGCAAGAATCCTGGAGTGGATATCTATTCCCTTCTCCAGGGGATTTTCCTGACCCAGAGACTGAACCCAGGTCCCCTGCATTATAGGTGGATTCTTTACCCTCTGAGCCACCCAGGAAGCCCCAGCCAGGAGGCAGACCAAGCTAGTATTCAGGACCTCTTATTACCGCCTAATCACCCCCATTTTCAAGTGCACACCCTGTCAAACATTTCAGATTCACCAAATCCCCACATTGGTGTGCAAAATAAGGATTATAATTCAGCTAAATTAAAGAGACAGCTAGGTTTCAGAAAAGAAACTGCCCAAAGTCACAGAGCTGGTCAATGATGGAGCTAAGAATCAAGGTGAGGTCCATCTACCTAAGCATGACTCTGCCACCTAAAGCACCCCAGCTTCTGTCTCCCCACAAGTCATCTAATTTACTCATTCCATCCTACTGGGAGAAAACAGCCCAAGACTGTATTAACAACTTAATGGGAAACAAGAACCTCAAGGTGCCAAAAAAGATCAGTGGATGAGGAATCAGCTAGACAGACATTAGTGTGGGCTCCTCCACTATCTTGGTGAATTTAAACACTCTGCAGTTTCTCTTAGCCATATTTTTCATACCTGGAAAAGGATATGGTTAGATCATTAAGTGTTCTTTCTAGCTTTAAAATATGACCTCTGAACCATTTATATTCTTAGAGAATCTTGGAGAGGACCATGTTTAACCCAAAGGAATGACTCAAATTGTCAAGTTTCTGCCCCTGCCAAAAAAAAAAAAAAAAAAAATATTGGGCACAGAATCCTTTCTTCTGCCTCCCAAAGTCACATCACAAGTATGAGCAACTTTTCTTATGATTTGGTAGCCACAGCACTCCCTTACACATGTCTGGAAGTGTATAGTTTATAATACCCTTTCAAACATATGATTTCATTTTGATCCCTCCAGCTATTACACAGATGAGAAAATGAGTCTCCATGTTGACTGACTCGGACCATTTCATAAAGCTGGTAGAAGATGATATGGAGACTGGCTTTCCAGTTCCAGTTTTTAGTCACAAGCAAAGGGATGCTCCTGAGTGTACCCTGTCCTTGGATCCAGAGTCCTCTTGCAGGCTGAGCCTGTTCATACAACCACTAAGCTATGACCATCGTCATCCCCATTAATCTCTTTTGAGGCCATAACAGACACTAAGTAATAGTTGCTGAAATAACTAATAAAGGATGCTAGTACCATTTCAACACATACACCTGAAAATCTGCCAACTCCATCTCCAGGTCAGATCAACTCTGTTTAGAGGCATGTTCACATTAACACTCACATGTACACACGCATGACCTCCCCACAATTTCTCTCCTTACCTCCACTCCTGAAAAGGCCCACTGAGAAGTATTTTTATCCCAGACATGATTCTTTCAGTACCCCTCAGTCCAAACTGTGATGAGGCTGGCTGAGGCAGGGGATCATCAATGAGCAACAATGCCTCTCTACTGCCTGCCTATGTTCAGTTACCTGGTTGCCATGGTGGTGTTTCATACCATATCATCAGCTCTACCCCCAACTCCATTTCTTTAAAAATTCATAAGTGTGCAAAAAAGAAAACAAAAACACAAAACAAAACCAGAAGAGGGAAAAGGCAGTCTTGAAATCCATTCAACTGAAGAAGCATATGTTCCTGCAGGCATAGTAGGTATTAATAATTCAACAAAATATTACAGTAATTACTATACTTTGCAAAATCACAACAGTGCACTTTAGCACAACTCCTACCAATCTTGCAACTGCCATTAATAAATAAAACACAATTCCCTGTATTAAATTTGTTGTTTAAAAGCTAAATATTTTATCAGAATACATTTTAAATAATCCATCAAGACCAAGTAAATCCCTGGCCCCACATTACTCCCCTGTTTAAGTGAAACCCCATCTCTCTGGCTAGAGGAGAAATTGACTTTGACTGTACCAAGAATACACTGAGTGTCAAGGCTGGAAGGCCCTCATGGAAGGACCTGAGGACTGCTCAGCTCACACACTCTGCTGGAATCTGCCAAGATGCTGGAGAGAAAGAAAGGAGAAAGAGAGTGGAAGATGAATTCTTTTGAACCATGAATCTGACCTACTTCATTCAGCTCCAGGAAAAGAAGCCATGAACTATAAAGAGAGGTGAGTAGCAGAAAACCACCAAAAAGACACACCTAAGTATAGCCTTGAACATGTATGAGGCTCATGGCCTTGAAATACAAGCGAGCCTCCCTTTACACTGTACTCGTGGTCCCACACGTTTGCTGCATCCCGTCTATCAAATTTTGATTTTATCTGCTGTATCAGCTTTTGCTGCAAAAGTGCTGCAGGACAAATCACTCAAATCTCAATCTTTTCAAAAAAAAAAAATCAATCATTTATTCTCATAAGTATACAGGGCAGCTAGGGCTTGGCTGGGCAATCTTGCTGCCCATGGCTGGGCTGGGCAGGGCTGGGCTGGACTGATCTAGGCTGGGCTTGGATGGAAGTAGCTACAGACGACTTATCTCCCATTCTCTACCCAGGACTGGTGGGCCAACCTGGGCATGTTTTTCTCATGGCTACTGCAGAGGTGCAAGACAGCAGGTAGATATACAATGCCTTCTGATAACTAAGCTTAGAACTAGCCATACTTCTATTGGCCAAAGCAAGTCACAAGGCCAAATTCAAGGTTAGGAGATGAGGAAGAAGGTCCCAACCATAGAGAAACGGCATTGCAAAAGCCCAATACTAAGGGAGTTAGAGAGAGTGAAGAATTAGAGAGAGAAGCCAACAACACAGCCGATCACACTTGCTAAATAGTTCTTCAGTTGGTTTCTTCTCACCACTTACACTGCCACCACCCAAGCCACCATCCTCTTTAGCCATTGCAACACTCTGGTCTCCACGAATCCAGCCTTTTCTCCCTCCAACCCATCAGTCAGTCAGTCAGTTGGTAAGACATGTTCTGAAACTCTTTGCATCCCCCTGGACTGTAGCCTGCCAGGCCCCTCTGTCCATGTGATCTTCCAATAAAGAATACTGAAGTGGGCTGCCATTTCCTCCTCCAAGGTATTTTTACGACCCAGGGATGAATCTGCATCTCCCACCTGTATCTCCTGCACTGGTAGGCAGATTCTTTACCATTTGAACTACCTCGGAAACCCAACCCACAGAGTGGTCAAATTTAATTATATGACTCTCCTACTTTGAACATTCCCAACATTCCCTTTGCTCTTAGGATAAAGAATAAACTCCTGCCACTGGGCCTATATTGCCTTTCTTGGTCCAGTCCATGCCTGTCTATCTCAGTTCATCTCCCACCAGCCCCTAGCCCACAAACCCTCTGCTCCAGTCACTCTGTCCTTCCTGTTCCTTTCAGAAACCCCAGTCCCTCATGCCACAGAGCTGGGTATCCAAGACACTCTGCCCATTCTTCCTCATCTAACTGATTGTGCTCATCTGCTTCTGCCTCTCAGCCCTCTCCCAGGTAAACGTTCTTGGTGAACCTCTGACAGTATCATGAACCTCTCCTTCAGAGCTCACCATTATGTACTCAGAGCCCAGCAGCACCTGGCACACAGACGGTACACCACAAATATCTGCTGAATATCAACAACATTTCTTAAGCTATTTTAATTGTTTTTAAATAAAAGATGGCTGCAGATGGTTATGGAGAAGGCAATGGCACCCCACTCCAGTACTCCTGCCTGGAAAATCCCATGCGACGAGGAGCCTGGTAGGCTGCAGGCCATGGGGTCGCTGAGGGTCAGACACAACTGTGCGACTTCACTTTCACTTTTCACTTTCATGCATTGGAGAAGGAAATGGCAACCCACTCCAGTGTTCTTGCCTGGAGAATCCCAGGGAGGGAGGAGCATAGTAGGCTGCCGTCTATGGGGTCGCATAGAGTCGGATACGACTGAAGCAACTTAGCAGCAGCAGCAGCAGCAGACGGTTACTGCAGCCATGAAATTAAAAGACGTTTGCTCCTTGGAAGGAAAGTTATGACCAACCTAGACAGCATATTAAAAAGCAGAGACATTACTTTGCCAACAAAGGTCCATCTAGTCGAGGCTATGGTTTTTCCAGTAGTCATGTATGGATGTGAGAGTTCGACTGGAAAGAAAGATGAGCACTGAAGAATTGATACTTTTGAACGGTGCTTTTGGAGAGGATTCTTGAGAGTCCCTTGGACAGCAGGGAGATTCAATCAGTCCATCCTAAAGGAATATTGGCTGATATATATGTGAATATATACTACTACTGAATATTCATTGGAAGGACTGATGCTGAATCTGAAACTCCAATCCTTTGGCCACCTGATGCGAAGAACTTCATTTGAACTTTCATTTGAACAGACTCTATGCTGGGAAAGATTGAAGGCAGGAGGAGAAGGGGACGACAGAGGATGAGATGGTTGGATGGCATCACTGACTCAATGGACATGAGTCTGAGTAAACTCCGGGAGTTGGTAAGAGACAGGAAGGCCTGGCGTGCTGCAGTCCACAGGGTCGCAAAGAGTCGGATACAACTGAGCAACTGAACTGAACTGAAGACTACCTCATCTGGTTGTGCTATACATTAAAGATATTCAAATAGTGTGTCTATGGCAAATTGCTTCAGAGAGAATTTAATTTCCCCACACCACACTGATGATTTGTATAAATGTGGTTTTAATTCATGAGGTTCCCTTAAAGGGCTGGGCCTCAACAATAGGAACAAAGCCATGATGTCCCATGTTAGGCATCCCCTTTCCTCATGCTCATCAGTTCCCTGAGGGGGAAAACAGCAAACTATGCAGAATCAGAAAGTACTCTAAGAATGTCAAAGACCCAGGGGAAATTTTTTTGACCTTACATTTCTATGTCCAGATGAGCCATCAAAGCCATGTGAGATAAAAATAAATTTTAGACATATCCACAGTGAAAATAAAAGTATCACTCAAGCACTGGGTGACTACATCCTATACCATCCAAGGCGGGATCATTTGAGAGTTAAAAGGAACCTAGTAAGATTTATGTCAGGACACAGGAATAAGTCAGGACATTCCTCTGCATTCTCTGAGAAAGAACACTTGAAGATCTACCACAGAAAAATGAAATGCAATCCAAAAAAAATAAAAAAGAGGAAGGGAATTCAAGAAACAGAGGCACCAATCCAGGACTAGAAATAACTGGTAATATCAAGATGACAACAAGGAGGCAGGCCTAGAAAGAAATCAGTTCAAATTAGAATATCCATTAATGATACAATTTAGAAGCTGGGCTATCTTAATACTATGGTGAAAAAATAGATGTTTCTTTTGTCTTCCTATGAGGAACATTCTCACTGAAGGACACAGATTTAGTCATTAGGATTACATCTATTTCTAATCATGCTACTTAACTTTTTATAGATAATAAAACAATCATAATATTTTAAACATTTTATGAGTTTCCATTTACTGCGGTCTTGATTATGTTCAGTGTATTTCCTAAGAATGCTCAAATTTAGCACATATTTTGCATGATCTCACATATTTCTTTACAATATTTGTCTAATATGTGAGTCCCACACAAAGACCATAGACTTTTGGGGTATCCAGTCAGCATCACACACTTTTCTGCACATCCTGCATCACTAGGTATATAGCAGATGCTCTCCCAAACACTTCATATTATCTGAAAAGTATAAAGCAATCAATACAGATCAAGTCCTAGAACAAAAGCTGTTTTTAAAAGACATCAAATTACACTCCTACCTGAGAATTTTATGATATTAGATGTGACTTGAAATAAATTGTACATCATGCCGGGAATAAGAATATCAAGGTTTTTGTTTTTGTTTAGCAGCATGGTATGCATGCTAATGAAAGTGTTTCATTTGTGCTGGGAGATATGGGAGAAGGCAAAAGAAATGTGTGATTTCAAAATTGCTGCATAAGGACCTCCAGCTACTCAAAGAATGAAGGAGAGGTGATGTGAACTAACACCATGAGATCACACTGCCTCTGTTAATAGCGCTTTGAAAAGTACTCTTTTCAAAAGGCTGCCGTAGCTTGTTATTTAACTGTGACATAAGCAGAGCAAATAGCATTGTCCCCATTTCACACGTAAAGAAATGACTGACCTGATGCCACATCTAGCTTGTGCTGATATGGGTCTGCCTCAAGAGTTGCATAACTCTTCCATTTATAGATAAGAAAACCGGATCCCAGAATAAGCAAGTAACTTCATTAGCATCACACTAAGCAAACAAGTTATTGAATGGATGAATGAATGAAAGTACATCTGTTTTGGATAAAACCAAATATAAAAAAATAAAATAAAATAAAAAGACAAATATATACATGTTTAAAAAAAGCATCTTCCAATTTTTTTAAATCATAGTTCTAGACCCTTTCCTTACTAATGTACCCATTAAAATTTGTTTTATTCACAGACAAATAAGCTACTACACCTGGAAGGGTCTTCATTCTCTTACACCTAAAAACAGGTGACTTGCAGAAGAGAGTAAACGTAAACCAGAAGGCAGCTACACATCCCAACTCCCAGGCCAGTGTTCTTTCCAGACTCTCAAGATGCCCCACACTAAGGATATCTCAGATGGGGAGATACCAACTGTAAGCTCAGCTGCTTTCTGCCAAAATCTTGACAAAGTCCAAGAAAAAAAGTATCACATCTTATTCCTAGGCCAGAGATCATGCACCAGCAGGTATGGGTCCAAATATGAGGGAGACTAGCCTGGCAGGCTACAGTGCATGTGGTCCCAGAGTCAGACACGACTGAGCGACCGAACAACAACATATCATGAAGAACAAGTCCATGACATACAGGTATATGTACGGTGAGTCCCTTCACCATTCACCTGAAACTATCACAACATTGTTATTAAAGCAGCAGCAGCAGCCTATGCCCTGGGGTGGGGTGGGGCTCCTTAGCTCTGAGAAGTGATAGCGAAAGCTAATTTGGAGGTATGCATCCCCTCCTCAAACCCCCCAACACCGTGTTCTTCCCACTCAATATAACCTGGGCTCCGTCCCTGTGGAAGGAGCCAACCCAAAAGGAAGGCCCTCTCAGAACCACGATCAGTGCCTCCATCTCCCCCTCGGTACCGAGTCAGTACCATGGTGGGGCCGGATGCAGAACTTTAAAAGGGTAAGAGAAATACTTGAGGATAACCTTAAGTGTCAACCTGACAGAGCCATGGGGTGTCCAGATACTTGACAGACAATATACTTAAAGTCCATCTAGTCAAAGCTGTGGTTTTCTCAGTAGTCAAGTATGGATGTGAGAGTTGGACCATAAAAAAGGTTGAGTGTCAAAGAATTGATGCTTTTGAACTGTGGTGTTGGAGAAAACTCTTGAGAGTCCCTTGGACTGCAGGATCAAACCAGTCAATCCTAAAGGAAATCAACCCTGAATATTCATTAGAAGAACCGATGCTGAAAGTGAAGAACCAATATGTGGCCACCTGATGCAAAGAGCTGACTCCTTAGAAAAGACTCTGATGCTGGGAAAGACTGAAAGCAGGAAGAGAAGGGATGACAGAGGATGTGGCAGTTGGACGGGAGCAAGCTCCAGAAGACGGTGAAGGACAAGGAAGCGTGGCATGCTGCAGTCCATGGGGTCACAAAAAGTCAGACAGGACTGAGCAATTGAACAAAAACAACAACAAAATATCAATGTGTCTATGAAAGGGACTCATTTGAAAAGACCCTGATGCTGGGAAAGATTGAAGACGGGAGGAGAAGGGGACGACAGAGGATGAGATGGTTGGATGGCATCATCGACTCAATGGACATGAGTTTGAGTAAACTCCAGGAGTTGGTGACGGACAGGGAGGCCTGGCGTGCTGTGGTTCATGGGGTCACAAAGAGTAGGACACAACTGAGCAACCGAACTGAACTGAAGGGGTTCCTGGAAGAGCTTAGCATATGAATTGGTAGACTAAGTAAAGCAGATTGCCCTTCCAGCGTGGGTGGGCCTCATTCAACCCCCTCTAGGTCTGAATAGAACAAAAAGCCTGAGTAAGAAAATAAGTCTTTTTCCTTGTCTGTCTTTAAGTTGGGACACTGGCCTCCTCCGGAGCCTTCAGACATGGATGAGATGGGAACTACAGGATCAGCTCTCCCAGAATTCCAGCTGCTAATGCTGGCTGTGGACTCTCATCTTCCATGACAGTATCAGCCAATTCCTTACTTAAATCTCTCAAATATATATACAAATATATAAAAATATTTACTTAGAGAGATATATATCCTATTGGTTCTGTTTCACTGAAGACCCAGGCTAACACACTCAGAAATAACTAAAGGTATTAGTTCCTTTTCCTCCAGAAACATACTCTGAAACAAAGCCTTGTTGACCCTTGAACAATACAGGTTTTAACAGCGTGAGTTCACTTATACTTGGATTTTTCTCAGTAAACATATACTACAGGATCTGTGTGCTTGGTTGAATCCCCAGACAGGGAGTTTTGAATACCGGAGGGCCAGCTATAAAGTTATACATAGATTTGTAACTGTATGGAGAGCCATGCCTCTAACCCCCACATTACTGAAGGGTCAAATGTAACTTATTTGGAAGGTGATCCGAGGAAATACTGATTGAGCTAGAAATAGCAGAGCACGATGGGAAGGTAGCCAATAAAACAAGCAAATTACCACCTTGGGTATCTGGCACTTAATTCCAGGAATGGCTTCTGGGAGAAAGTGTAGGAAACAAGCTTCAGAGTCACCCCACCCCAAAGGGAAAGGGAGTTGGGGTATTTATCCATCAACTTCCAGTAGTCATTATCAGGCTCCCTACTTCTTGATAGAAATCAACTCCCTGCTTCCAACCTGAGCCTGTGTGATCGAAGCTCCAGGCAGCACACAGTCCCTGGTGCTGGTGGTCAGAAGTCAGTCCCATTTGCAGACTAATGGCAAGTGCAGAGAGCAGGGTCCCAACAGATCTGCTACAAGGACAGACACTCAAGCCACCCCATCTCCTGCCTAAGTGATAATGAGAACTAACATCTTTAACCAGTATAATATCTATTTCACTATGCCCTTCACAGTATTACCTATAAGATTCACAACATCCTTACAAGTTCAGGATTATCCCCATTTTATAGCCAGTGAAACTAAGGTTCAGAGACTTTCTTGGAATCACTGCTGCTTGGGTACCTTCTCAGAAGAGAAAAAAAAATCTGAATTTCGAGAAATCTTCCAGTGAAAAGTTTTCTTTCAAGCATGAATAACATTGAAAGCACCATAGTGATGTAAGCAACTTCTTTGCCTCTAAAGATTCTTTCCTCTACCTGCCACTAGCCTAGAACACAAGCTTCTCTGCATCTCCAGTACCACGGCCTCCAAATCGTAACAAGCTCCCTCCACACGTGTAATCACATTCAGATACGGCAGCTTGAGTGACTGCCAAAAAAAGTTCAACTGTGTAATTGTTCTCCATTTCCCACTGAGAACAGATTTTAAAAGGAAAAAGTTCATTTCTTATGCAGCAGTGTGATCTTTAACCTGATTCTAACCATCTGGAAGAAAAATTGCCTCCCTCACCATAAATGCCAAGAAGGCTTTGAGAGGACTGAGTCAGGTGTGTGGGGCTTGAGAACCAGGGACAGAGGACTGCAATGCCCCCACGGGGTAGATCCTATGTCTGGAAGCAGCAGGAAGAAATCAGACTCTTCCCCATGCCCAAGACAGTCATTCTTTACCCAGGTAGTTATACGTATTTAAGAATTTAGTCATGTCATTCAGCTCAGTAAGTTTCTATTGACTGACTACTGTGCACAAGAAAGTGAGGGGCACCAAGTCAGAAAATGCAGAAGAGATGGGGGAACCAAGCCTGAGCATCATTTCTGGATTACTTTATCTCTAGAGTTTTAGTTGAGTCATTTATGGGTTGAATGGACTGCAGAATGGATGCATTTTACAAAACATCCGTGCCCTTTTTCCTGCAGGAAGGGACTGAATGACCAGCCCCCAGGACTCAACTCCTTGGTTGTTAACGAAATGTTCATCTACTGGCCAAACCCTCCCACAATGAACTCACAGGTTATTACGGCTCTTCCTCACTCCTTTGAAACAATTCCTCATGCAGTATTTGTCTTATTATTCCATTCTACTTATTTTCACTTCTTTCCCAGGGCAACACTCCCTCTAGTGTCTGTGTAGGGATCTCAGGTCCCATTCATCCTGCACAGGGTGCGGACAGAAAAGGGAATTCAAGCCTGCACCTTGATGGGTGTGGATCACAACAAAATATTCATGGGTTTGGCCAATATGCTAATTCTGAGAAAGAAGCTACAGATATTCTGCAACGAGTTCCAGCCACAGACAGTCCCATCTCCTGCCAGGCACAGAGCAGAGATAGGAGACAGAAAGGAAAAATAAACCCGGAGCATCAAGGTCCATCCCATGACTTGGATGAAATGAGTCTTTGGCACTCTAGACCCTTCTTGTCTGCCAGTTCCAGTAGCCCTGCGTCCTCTTTTCTTAAAGCTACACGTTTCACTCACTTCCTTCAAGAAGTCTTCCATGATTAGCTGTGAGGTACAATCACAGATGCCCAAGCCAAGAGAAGCTACTCTGCATCTTTCTGGATGCCTTTCTCAAAACTCCACTCAATGAAAGCCCTGAAAAAAATGTCCTACTTGTTAGTTATCTATTAGGACCCTACCCATCTGATTCCAATTATTTCTAAGAAAATTCTGAGTATGAACTTCAAGCAGCCAAGTCCCCAGCCAGTCGCACTTTTCTCTCTCTCTCTCTCTCTGTCACTGTCTCCTTCGGTATGACACAGAAGGCAGATAACACAGACTTGTCTGAGTCGGGACGTGGACTATGGCTGGCAGCTGAAACAAGTGCCTCACTGAGAACTAGGTTCTAGCTGAGGCTTAGGGATCAGCTCACTGGGAAACTGAGCATTCACCTCCTTTCTCTGCTTCCATGTTTCCTTCTGAAAATGAAGAGGAAACCCCATCCAATATAAGAATAACAAGTAAACCAATTAAATGTCTGGAGGACTAACTACAGGTCAGGTGCTTCTTTTCAACACTTTGCTAAGCACAGCATCTTATTTAATTCTTAAAACAGCCCAATATGAGAGGTACTATTTTATCATTCCTTTTATGGGTATAACAAATAGACAAGAGAGGGTGACAACTTACCTAACGTCACACAGCTATTAAGAGACAGAGGCAGACAGCCCAACTTAAAAATGGGCAGAACTGAACAGACATTTCTTCAAAGAAGACAGACAGATGGCTAATGGGTACATGAAAAGATGCTCAACACCGCTAATCATCAGGGAAATGCAAATCAAAGCCACACTGAGGTATCACCTCGCACCTATCAGAAGATCTATCATCAAAAAGAATAGAAGTAGGTGTTGGCAATATGTGAAGAAAAGGGGTTCCTCCTACACTTCTGGTGGGATGTAAATCGGTACAGCTGCTCCAGAAAACAACATGAAGGTTTCTCAAAAAATTGAAAATAGAACCGTCTTCTGACCTAATAATTGCATTCACAGGCATATATCAAAAACCAAACAAAAAATTAATTCAAAAAGATACATGCACTCCAATGTCCATAGCAGCACTATTTACAATTGCTAAGAAGTGGAAGCAACCTAAATGTTCATCAGCAGATGAATAGATAAAGAAAACGTGATGGTGGTGTGTGTCTGTATGTGTGTATACACAATGGAATACTACTCAGCCATAAAAAAGAATGAAAGGTTGTCGTTTGCAGCAACATGAGCGGACTTAGAGGGCATTATGCTAAACGAAATAAGTCAGAGAAAGACTAAGAGTGCATGATATCATTTATATGTAGGATTTTAAAATATATAACAAACTAGTAACTCTAACAAAAAAGAACCAGACTCACAGATACAGAGAGCAAACGAGTGGCTACCAATACCAAGAGGGAAGTGGGGAGGAGGAGGATAGGGGTAGGGGAGTAAGAGAAACAAGCTATTAGATATAAAATAAGCTATAAAGATATACTATACAACACAGGGAAGATAGCCAATATTTTATAATAACTATAAATGGAAAATAACCTTTAAAAATTGTGAATCACTATATTGTATACCTGTAACTTATATAACACTGTACAGCAACTTTATACTAATCTTTAAAAAGAGTAAGTTAAACTTAACCCAAGAAAGAGAGAGAAACAAAGACAGGATTCAAAGCTAGGCATCTGGCTTCAGAACTTATTCTCCTGTTCCCTATATGGCTGTGTTTCTTGCTCCTGCTGCTGCTGCTGCTGTTAAGTCGCTTCAGTCGTGTCCGACTCTGTGCGACCCCATAGACAGCAGCCCACCATGCTCCGCCATCCCTGAGATTCTCCAGGCAAGAGTACGGAGTGGATTGCCATTTCCTTCTCCAATGCATGAAAGTGAAAAGTGAAAGTGAAGTCACTCAGTCGTATCCGACTCTTAGCTAGTTTACTTCTATTCCTAGTATATACTGAAAAGTATAATCCTGATTGCATTCATGATGAAAACTCTCAAGCATGCATTCACACAAGTCACATAGTCATATCCAGGCGAAATAACCTACAACCTAACAGGAGCCTTGATGATCCTATATAACAATGGTCAGCTTTTCCCCTAAGGTAGGTTTCTTCCAGCACAGGTCAAGTACCAGGGCCCTGCTTAGCAACAGGCACAGATTTGGTCACCAACCGCCCTGAACAGCTGGCCCTACTGTGCTCCAGGTCCTCTCACCCTAACCTAGTAGGGATGGTTTCCTCTGCCTCCCAGCAAGGAGTTCATACCAGGAAGCTACTTGTACAATCCTGAAGTTCTCAGACTCCATTACTTTTGGAAATTTACTATAGCACATTTATTAGCATACTATAAAGAACAGCATCTCCATAAATAATTAAACCCAAACTACACTGAGCAAAATGTTCCTGGTGATGCAACTCACTTGGTTCACTCACTAACTCAGATGATGAGGTGTCTCACAAGAGGTCCCCATTAACAATGGTTAGTAAGACACGGACTTCACAGTAAGGAGCTGGTCCTTACTGTCTGCAGTCACTGTGGTGTGTAGGCAGGGTGGCCACAGGATGCAGCCAGGGAGCAAGAGGGAGGAATCTATCCCTCAGTCTCTCTGGCTAGTCTGTGTGTACTCATCCTATGCCTCACTCTATCCGACCTATAAAATGGGCAGCACCCTACCTCACTTGAGTGAATATTACAGAAAATGGTCTGTAAAAGCAAAAAAAAAAAGAGAGAAGCAGGAGTATGCAGAGGACAGCTACAGAAAGAAAGACCAGGGGAGAGTTCACACTGTAGGCTGCCATGCTTCTGCCTGAGCCTCATACCCTTCATCTCTCTGCTGAGTGATGTGATGAAGACCATTCCCAAGAGCACAGCCAGCCTTGGCCTCCTGTTGGTCTAAGGTGCCCATAGCATCTCCCACAATGACCCTCCTCTGAGCTCACAGCCTGAAACGATCACTTGGCAAATAATCACACATCACCCTGTGGCATCTGTCTTGTTGTCATGTGCTATTAAACTTTACAGAAGAGCAGCCTCATCCCCAAAGCATATTAGAAGGACCTCGAGGCAAATGCCATCTTATCCTTCTTTGTCTCCATCACAGTCCTACCAACCCCACAGTCCCCAAAACCGTGCCACACACCCAGTGATCACTAGGCAAATGATTGAACATCTTATGTGAGTCCATCTGATCTCTCAGGTACATAAGGAAAAAGCCAGGATGGTTGACTAGTACCTATTTCCATCCTCTCATTAGGTGGGGTAGAGAGGTCTCTACATCTTCTGTTAAAAGTCATACATAAAATAATAAACTGAGTGTGTAAACTCAGCGCTGTTAAGAAACAGTGTCAGCTGTCCTCCCTGATCAGCTAGGGCACCGTCCAGTTCCCAGGGTCAGTTCAGCAAGTACGGACTGAGCTATGTGCCAAGCACTGGACCACATATCACAAAGACCACATGAGAAAAGCAGAACTCACAGGAGGTGTGGGACGTGGGGTGCTGTAGCTAGTAATTTAGCACTTATCCCTCATCTTTGAAACATACATAAAATAACCAAGTGATAAGCTAAATATAATCAAGAGTGTGGTACACTCTGTAAATTCTATAAACAGGAAAATAAATGCTGCTAGGAAAGGTTCTAAAGAGAATCATGTTTGGATCTTAAACTGAACCATAAGTAATGTGTGTGTCTCCATAGAGGAAGAGGGGTATCCTGAGTGGAGAAGACCTCAAGAGCAGAGGCTTAGAGTGAAAAAGAGAGGATAGGGACAACGAAGGGGCTGCCTTGGCTAGAGTTAAGGGGTCTATCAGGGAACAGTCAAATGCAGAGCTGAAGAAGCAGGGCCAGGACATATGCAGTGAGGGGCCTTGAAAGCCAGGCTGCTGCTGCTAAGTCACTTCAGTCATGTCTGACTCTGTGCGACCCCAAAGACGGCAGCCCACCAGGCTCCACCGTCCCTGGGATCCTCCAGACAAGAATACTGGAGTGGGTTGCCATTTCCTTCTCCAATGCATGAAAGTGAAAAGTGAAAGTGAAGTCGCTCAGCAGTGTCAGACTCCTCGCAACCCCATGGACTGCACCCCACCAGGCTCCTCCATCCATGAGACTTTCCAGGCAAGACTATTGGACTTTCCAGACAAAAGGGGTGCCATTGCCCTCTCCATGAAAGCCAGGCTAAAGGACTTTAAATTCAAATTCAAGAAGCTAAAGGCTCTTGGAGAAGGCAATGGCACCCCACTCCAGTACTCTTGCTTGGAAAATCCCATGAACAGAGGAGCCTGGTAGGCTGCAGTCCATGGGGTCTACAAAGAGTCAGACACAACTGAGCGACTTCATTTTCACTTTCCACTTTCATGCATTGGAGAAGGAAATGGCAACCCACTCCAGTGTTCTTGCCTGGAGAATCCCAGGGATGGCGGAACCTGGTGGGCTCTCGTCTATGGGGTCGCACAGAGTTGGACACGACCAAGCGACTTAGCATCGGCAGCAAAGGCTTTCAAGCTAGAATGGAGACCTACTGGATGAAATGCTCCTGGATACAGCAGCTGTCAAGTTATGAACAACCTGAGAAAAATCATTGCTATCCCAAGGGACAAGGATTTCCAATTCCTTCGTAGCCTCTGCTCAGTGAGACTTGGGACTCACTCAGTCACTGACTTAGTCAAACCCAGTTGAGTTTCTCTACTGCACACAAGGCAGAGCTCTCTTGTCTCCACTCTTCTACCAACGAAGTCAGAGCAGCATCCAGACCTTTCAGTAACCCACCACCCAGAGGAATAACCAAGGTTAGCTGAAGGCCATCTATACCACAGTACCAGAGATACTTACCCAAAGTGGCCCACCAGGAACTGGCATGCTACACTTTCCAACTTCACAAGACCTCTTTCCCCCAAAACTTGCTGCAAACTAATCCTCTGGCATCTTCTGCTCATAGGGGAAGTGCCTCAAGCCAGCCAGGAGCTTCCCTGGTGGTTCAGATGCTAAAGTCTGCCTGCAACGCGGGAGACCCGGATTCGGCCCCTGCGTGGGGAAGATCTCCTGGAGAAGAAAATGGCAGCCCAATCCAGTAATCTTGTTTGGAAAATTCCAAGGATGGAGGAGCCTGGTGGGCTACAGTCCATGGGATCACAAAGAGTCAGACACGACTGAGCAACTAACACTTCAAGTGAGCCAAGAGGTCAAAGGAAGCAGGAAATCAACAGTTAAATCAAGCTCCCAGGCCCTGAAGTACCTGGCCTTGGATAAACCCTTTGGACACAACCTCCTATTTCACCATCCAGTTTGTCACACTTCTCTGCGCCCTGTAGGATGATTCAGGGCCCACAGAGCATCCAGTTCCAAAGTTCCCCCAGTTACAGTAAGAGATTTACCCAGCCTGAGGAAGAGGCAGTTCTCCCTTCAGCCCCCTGAGTCTTCTTGCCACCATCCCCTCCCCTTAAATCCAACGCAATCAGAGAAGCCACTTCCTGTGTGCCTTCTCTGCCAACTACAAAGCGATTTCCAACCGCTGCATTTCTGCAATCATTAAATCAGACCTCCCAATTAAGGAGTTTGCAACTTCTGCTCACCTTGGAAATCACTGCAGGATCTGAGAAGCAAATCACGCCCTGTAACCAACCAACTGGGCCATCATAGAAAATGCAGAGCAGACAAACAGCCTGTGTGTGGCCACTCCACTCCCCTCCTCCCACCGCCAGGCTGACCGTGAGTGACCGGGAGCAATTAGCGCTGCTCTGTCCCACTGCATTTCCCAGCTCTGTCTCCACTGAGATGGCTTCCCTTGTAATATTAATTAAAAACAGATTCTTTTGGCAAACCCCTGAAGAATGGCTCCAGTGGCAGGCTTCTTTATTAAGCCTCTGAGAAGACAAAATGCATTAAGATATTGTGACACGGGTACAGTGAGCGGGGACGAGAAGGCTAGACATCCCAGCCAAAAGCTATTTGAAAAATCTGTTTGGGAGCCACAGTTAGATGCTCCAGTGAGTGAGACACAATTAATCTGATCAAATCTGTCACTATTTTGCACATTAGGAGTAAATATTTTTAGAGCGTTGTCCAGCTGAATTAGTTAAGAGCATGAAACCAGGCCTGGGAGCATCTGGCTATTCCACCTGCTGGTGTGCTCAGGGCAGGATAGGGACCTCGAGTTATCAGCATCTTCCCGTTCTCTTCACCAAGGTGGAGCATTGGGCACACGAAGTAAAGACTGTCTGGCAAGGCATCCCAACCAGACACACCGCAGGGCAGTACAGAGTGAGCCGCAGGAAAGGCTTGGGGATCAGTCTAAGGGAGGAGGCAACACTCACATCCCAGTGCCGGGAACAAACGAGGGATTCCCCCATCACGGCTTTATAATGCTCAGGGGCCTGGAAAGGGGGCTGCTGTCTTCACAGCCTCCCTCTCTCCAGAGTCATTTGCCAACTCACTAACCAAGCAGGAAGGTGTATTTCTTCTTTCGAAAGAGAAGTGCAGGCTGATGTGATTTTCTGTATCCCTGTAAGCCCCAGGGTCTGGACTCCCTCTGGGCATTTGTGAAACACTTTCTAGCCCATTAATCACCAGAATCCCAGCTGGAGACAACCAAAGAGAAAGGCAAATCGCTCTTCCAGGGTAGAGGCTTCAAGCCCAGGCTCACTCTCCTCTCCCCAGAAATACCTGGCAGGGCAAGAAAGGCCAGAGGGGAACCCAGACTCCGTCTCCTCCTGACTCAAACCTGCTGGGCACTTCCTCTGTTGCCCATCAAGTCATGCCAGCCCCTTCTGGGACCAAAGTGAATATGTGACTCAAGCCTGGAATGAGACTCTCAGCCCCTGGGCACATGCTGGGCATGTGGGGAAGGGATGGAGACCCCTTCACTTGCATACCCCTCTGCTCATGTGTGTGCATACGTGCTCAGTTGCTGCAGTCTTGTCTGACTCTCTGCAACCCTGTAGACTGTAGCCCACCAAGGCTCCTCTGTCCATGGGATTTTCCAGGCAAGGATATTGGAGTGGGTTGCCATGCCCTCCTCCAGGGGACCTTCCCAACCCAAAGACTGAACCCACATCTCCTGCATTGCAGGCAGATTCCTTACTCATTGAGCCACCTGGGAAGCCCCATCTCCTCATGCCTGACCACAAATGGCCAGAGTAGAGTTCAATTTTCAGATATATGGAGTAACTGGAAACTCTCCTCCAAAAGGAACTCACAGGAGGAATGTGGTCCACCAGAGGCAGTTGAGGGAGAGCAGCAAGCCCCACAGTGTGTTAACTGGTGGGCTTCCTGGAGAAGGACATAGCTAACACTCAAGTCAGAAGGGAAGATGGAATTTTCTTTTCATGCCCAAAGAGCTTGAAACAAGAATCCACGTTCTCTGCCTTGAGGACTTCTCCAACCAGTGACAAAGGGACTTTCCAGAAGGAACATCCTCTCCATCACTCCTTACCCTGGCTTTTTTTTTTTCCCTAACAGCACCTTCTTTTGCTGACCTCAGGAGAGGAGGAGAGGAGAAAGAAATTGATTAGATTTAAAGAAAGAAAGAAACTGACTGGGTAATGTTGGCAGAAACTGGTTTTCTAGCTACGCCCCCCCAGCCCCCCTACCACCACCACCACTAGGGGTTGTTTCCTTAAAGTCTCCTAGAGGCAGGGCTGGGTTAGCTTGTTTGCTCATCTTCCTCGGGGCAAAACAGACTGACCCTTGAGGAAGCCTTTTCCACTGGAAGTGCCTGGGAAGCATGGTCTAAAGAGGCAGTCCCTCTCTGGAGCAGACAGAGCAGACACATGGGGTCCCCGCACTCACCTGTGCTGCCATCTCCTTTGCTCAGACAGTAACTCTGGCCAGGAGCACAACCAATGAACCCCCGAGGTGGGCTATTCCTGGACTGCCCAAATCTCATCACTGTCATTAAGAACTCCAAAGCCAACTGGTCCACTCCTCAGGCCCTTTGGGCCCGCCTTTTCCCGGAGAGCCATTTCCCAGGAGGGTATAGGGCTAGGCTTACCCCCCTCACTTCCTCTGCTGTGCAACTGCCTTGAAGACGGTCAGAGAAGGCCATGCACATGCAACTGCTATCTGCAGAGAGCATGCGCTAACACCCCATCTTCAGGGGATTTGTCAACACACAGAAATGATCCTTAAAAGCAGAAACATAAGAGAACTCTTTCGGCAGAGTGACTTTATATCGTCCCAGGGTGGCACGCTAAAATCGAAGGACATCACCTCCACCTCCTCCTCCTCCTAGGGATACATTTGCTTCCACACATCCACTCCATCCTCCTCACTGAGTAAGAACACGAACAAAATAATGCACATACACGCGATTGCTCATTCTCAAACCAAGAGAAGTTGAGAGTCACAAACCCTGCTGTCAGAGAATTACATGTCGCCCTGTCTTTCTCTTTCCACCTCCCCCGCCACACACACACACACAATCCTCCCAGCACCTGCAAGTCCCCGATCACCCATCCCTCCTACATGTCCACCCCTAAGCCCAGAGCTGACGGCTCTGAAGCTGTGGGGGGCCCTCACTGAGATGCAGCCACCACCGCGCTGCTGAGGAGCTGCTCTGCCCAAATGCTTCAACCCAGGCTGGGCTGCCTGCTTGGTGCTGTATGTCTATAAGAACCAGGAAATCTGTGCTCGGGACTGCTGATGAGCCCCTCTCTAAGGACTCCTCGCTTTCCTGTTTCTCACTAGTCACCCCTGCGACACCCCCCAGGCGCTGTTAAAATAAGGCGAGGATTTCCTAGGGAAATCTTTAATGTCAGTCATGAAGAGAAACACAAAGGGAGTGGAGGCGGTGCTTTCCCATCGAGAGAGTTCCCCAAAGCTGCAGGTAGGGACATCCACCATCCTCCAGATTCTGCCCAGAGCCCCGGTTCTGAGCTGACGCTATGAGCCAGAGAGGAGGAAAGGGTTTTTGCAGGATTGGCTGAAGTGGGGCCCGAGGAAGGCAGGGGATGGGGTAAATGGTCGGAGCACTCCCCCACGGTTCCTGGGCTGGACTGCTCGCTCTGGCGGCCAGCTGGGGGCGGGGTGGGGAGCCCCTCCAGGCACGCGCTGCAGGCTGCTGCAGCTGCCGGGGTAGATTTTATTCTGCGCCCTAAGGCCGGCCCGCGGCCGCCCAGAGGCTCTGGCGCCGCCGGAGTGGATTCCAGGGCGCCACCTGTCGGTACAGCAGCTTCCCAGGGTAACCTGGCAGCCGAGAGAAAGGCGTGGAGAGGCGCGTAGAAAGCCCCGGCGAGTTTGCAGTCGCAGGACGCAGCGGCAGGGGCGATTCTATGCTCAGTGACTTAACTGTGCTTCTGCTTGCGTGAGAACAAGGGGTGCGGGACGGGTGTTGAATTTTACTTCACACTTTAAACTTTTTTCCCCTGACTCTCCTATAGCTTTGCAGGGCAGCTGCCTAGGTTTTGAAGGGGAAAACTGATGTCAAGAAAGGCCCAGACTTGGGCCAACTTGGCCCAGCCTCCCGCTAAGACTGGGACAAAGTGTGCCTGGGGCCCAGGGCAGCATCCTAAGTGGGGCGGGCAGCAGTAGTCCGAATGGCACAATCTCCTGGTTTTTTCTGTGGTTGGAGGAGAGAGGGGGAACCCCGGGCAATCGCAGGAGTCAGTCAGCCTGTCCAGCGGTTCTTTCTCCAAATCAGTATACTTCCCCGCCCAAGAATTCACGCGCACACGCACACCTGACCGGACAACTGACTCCCCAAGCCGAGCACCAGAGAAAGTGATCACTGATCCCGATAAGGCACCTCTTTCCCCTCTTCCCTCCAGACAGCCCCAATCCTAGGGTCCCGGTAAACAAATTCACACAGTCTTAGAACAAACTCCGCTAACCTGTTGGGGGCGTGGGGGAAAGCGGGATGCACCAGACCAAAAGTCGAGGAGCCCCCTGCTCCTGCGTTCACCTCAACCCAGGGCAACTCTCTGCCCCTCCTTCTCGCCCCCACCCACCCCCCGAGCCCACCCTCCGTTTTCCTTTGCTGTGGGGAGACAGTGAGCTCCGCAGCCGGGCGGATACTCACGCTGCTGTTGTGTCCCGACCAGTGTACCATGGCTTGGTTGTGAGCCGAGTCCCCGGTCAGCGCGAACGAGGTGCTGGGTAACCGAAGCTCTTCAGCCGCTGAACCCCCGGTCCGTGGTGCCTTCACCTCCTCCCGGAGACCCTTGGCCAGAGGGCGGCTTCCTTTGGAACCATCGGCTAAGACAGTAGCCCGGGCATCCTCGTGTTCCAGGGCACTGGGGGCTGCGCCCGACGACTCCTCCTCACGCCGCTAGGCTTGCCAGGAGTCGAGATGCCCGGTCCCCACCGCGAGCTTGCTGGAGACAGCCCTCCGGCTTCTCCTTGCTTCTTTCCGCCGCTGCCACTGCTTGGCTGGGGCAGCGGCTCTGGTCCCGGCCGGCGCTCCAGTGCGGCGCCTCTCCGTACAGTCGCCAGCTCCTCCGGCCACTGGCTTGCCATTGCCAGCGGTGAGAGACGAGGCAGCGCCGGGGACCGCGAAGCCAGAGCCGCTAGGCGCCCAGGACCGCCCGCGGTGTCCCAAGTGATCTCGGCGCCGGCCAGGACCCACGTCGACAGGAGCAGGAGCCCGGTCCGGGCGAGGGGCGCCCCGGGCCAGCCTGCAGGGCGCTCGGTGCGCGCCGCCTCCATCCCGCTGCGGCTGCCGCGGCTCGGGCTGGCAAGTGTGTGGCGCCCGCCGAGGTGCGGGTCCGGCGCGGGGGTGTGTGCTGCGCGCGCCGGCGAGCAAGCAAAATGAGTGTGTGTCGGAGGAGTGGGGAGGGGGCGGCCGGGGGAAGGAGGTGGCTCGGCCTGGTGTGCCTTGCTGGTCCTCTCCACTCTTCGCTCCTGGATCTCGATCGCTGGCTCTCTCCTCCACAGGGTGATTCCAAAACCCGAGAAAAATTAATAAATACCCCGTAGGTGCTTTTTCATTTTCTTAAAATAAGATCCCCCAAAATCTTCCCCGCTGAGCTGCTTCAGAAATTTTGTCAAAAGGAGTATTCAAAGGTAATTTTAAAAAAATCCTCTTTTAAAATATGAAAAGCAACCCCAATCCAGGAGGAGAGGCTGGCGACGGACCCTAGTCCGGAGTCTCTCTGAAACCCAGTCTCCAACCTGCTCTCGGCGAAGAGTTGGGAGCCGCTTCTGGCCGCGTTTAGGGGGTTACTCTTCGGGCATGCTGTGGGGGCGGGAGATGGCGCGCAGGGAAAGTTGGGGGGGCGTAGTCTCGCGGGAGGAGGAGGAGGAGTAAAGTGTTTTCAGCGCCAACTGTTCAGGTTGCGGAGCCTAAGGGGAGCCCGGAGTCTCCGTGCAGAGGCAGCTTGCAGAAGCCGAGCGCGGGATGGACTCCGCTCCGGGCTCCCAGCCTATTCTTCCCGCCACCCCCACTTCTACCCAGTGCCTCCGCCCGGTGCGGGGGCGCGGGGGAGTACGTGCGTGCGCGTGCGTGAGGGGAGGCTAGGGGTGCGCCCGAGGCTGGTGGGCGGGTACCCAGGGGGTACCTGGCTGAACCAGGGGTGCCTGGGTGTGCGGGGGCGGGCGACTCTCTGCGTGCGCGTTTGCACGCGTATTTGTGCGTGTTAGTGTGAGCAATGGAGTGTGGGGCAGGGAGGGGTGCGTTCGGGCTGTGGGCACGTGTGGATCAGGCACCGGCTGTGTTCGCATTTCCGTGAACCTGTGAGTCGTCAGAAAGGCAATACTGAGAGCAAGGCGGGCGGTTCTGGACAGCTCGCTCTTCCAAGGCGCCCCGCTCACCCATAGGCCCCCATCGCCTGCGGACGTAAGCTGAGTGTTGCTAGAACCTCCGGGAGGGCTGGGGGAGAGAACTAGGAGGCGCTGGAAGCCCGGTCTGGGGGTTGCCAGCTCCTCCCCGATTCGCCAGCTCTTTTTCCCAGGATCCCAGCTGGAGCTGGGGAAAGACAGTCATCCAGACCGATTGCTCCTACCCGGAGGACGAGAGCCCATCTTTCCGCCTCCGATTATGAGATTGCTCCCTCATCTCCCCAGATTCATTACTAAAAGGGCTCAGTTGTTCTCTCGAAGTGTCGTGCTGCCAATTAGAGGGTCCTGGCCAGCGCCGTGCAGGCCTGGAGATCAGTTCCCACTGTCCCCAGCTGCAGAAGCACAGCCGGGCCGCGTGGAACTCAGCCTGGGCTGGGACTCTTCCCGACCGAAGGAAAGGGGAGACTCGGGGTGAGCTGGAGAGAGGAAGCTAGGACCCATAGACAACCCGAAGATGTGGTTTACAGGCCCTGGGGCAAGAAGTATAGCAGCGGCTGCTGCGAGGAGCTCCGGGAATTTCTAGGGGGTGAAAAGACCTAGATGCGTGGAACGGGAGGAGGGGCTATTAAGAAAGGAGTAGGATGGAGGGAGTGTTCTGGAATCGATAGAAGAGTTCTCTTGTGGGAGACGGTTAAAGCGCGGGCGAGGGGGCTCCAAGGAGAGGGACGGAAAGAAAGGTGGAAGGAAAGGTTTAAAAAGGGCGGATGGGCAGCGGGGTTGCGGACAAAGACAGCGGGGAGGTGACGAAGTGGTGGAGAGCAGGCGAAATACTGGTGCAAAAATAAAGGGGAGAGCAAAGAAGAGGCAAAAGAGAGCCACAGGAGGGTCAAGAGGCATGCGAAGGACAGAGGCGCCTGGGATCAGAGCCTGCCAAGGATGGAGACAACCTGCGGTTCCCCGGAGCCGCCACCAGACCCCTCGTGAACTTGCTTTAACACCCGCCCGCCAGGAGCTGAAATGGAAATTGGGAACGGAGGAGGCTAGGCCAGAGAACCACACCCTTGACCACGTACGTCCCACTCAGAATGAAACTGGTCCTTGGAGTCTGTGGATTTCCAAAGACCACGGCGATCCGCCGCCCCAAGAAAAGTTCCGCGCTGAAGGCTGAGATGGGCTCAGAATCGGGCGCTGGACCCGAGCCGGCAATACGCAGGTTCCCAGCGCCCCTGCCGGGGAAGGCCTGGCACTGCAGCCGGAGCCAGAGCTCTGGGCCTGGGGACGGACGGGAAGCCTCCCCTCTGCTTGGGCTCTGAGCAAAGCTGGTAGATGTCAGAGCGGAAGGGCTGGGTCTGGACTGTTAGGTAGGGCTGCCAGACCAGAGGCTCACATAGCCCAGAGAGGGTCCGGCCTTCCAAACCCCAGGCCCGCAGGGGAGGTGGGCTGTCCAAGCCCCTTGCGGTCCCCCGTGGAGAGCAGTTGTCTGCAAGAGGAAAGTTGGGGTCTCTCCTCTTTCTTTCTCACCCAGATGCAGCCCACAGAAAGGTCCCATCCTCAAGATGGACTTGTGGATATGTGGCTATGAAATATTTTTTTGGGAAAAAATGGATAAAAGACTCCAGGTGCAACATTTTCATGTCTTTCCCTGCACCAGTCCCTCCTCTTAGCCTTCTCCATTCATTAGCACAGCCTCTCCTATCTTCTGTCTCTTCCTACTTCACCCCTTGCCTAAACAATCCTTGCCCTCTGCGCTGTGCTGCCCCTCCCTCTGCAGCTGCTCATTTCCCATCAGCCTTCTCTAGTGTCCAGACCTCTGCAGGTCTCTCCTTCCTCACCAACCTCTCTCTGCTGGACTTTCTGCAACCTGACACCTGCCTTCAGGTGACTCATCAAAGCCCTATCCCAACATACACCGCCAGCGGCTCCCTGAGACAGCGGGCCCAGCAACCTCTGCTTCGCGCATTTGCAAATGTGTTCCATTTGGAAAGATCTCCCTTGGTCTACAAGGTACCCAGGTTCTTCTCTGACCAATCTTAGTCAAGTTTACCAGCCTCTCTTCTTCCTTACTCAAATGTGGAGCCTCAATCTCCATCATCTCCCCAGTTCTCTGTACCTGGTTCTCATTCCACCTTCTCTCCATGAGTAAGCCCCACGTTCTCATCCATGTCTGTGCTACTTCAACAATCACCAGTGCATTAACTCCTGGATATACAACCCTACTCCATCCTCTCCTGTGAGCTTCCTATCCAAATTCCCTTTTGCATATCCACATTGAAAACCATCCACATCAATTTCTAAAAATCATCCCCAGTACCTCAGTTATGCAGACTAGACATTTAACATGTAACCTTAGCTCTTCCCTCTTTTAATCCCCACATCCAGGAAAATCACTGCAAAGTCCTATTTAAAAAACCTTTTTACCTGTCCTTTTCTGTCTATTCCCAGGGTCATTGCCTTAGATCTGAACTTCATCATCTCTTGTAGGACTTTGCTATAGTTTCCTGTCTTTTCCTGCTCTTCAGCACTTTGTTTCTCCAAGACAGCCTCTCCACTGTCCATCTGTGCTGTCCAGTATAAACATGTGAGCCACAAAGGTAATTTAAAATTTTCTGGTAGCCTCATTTTAAAAAGTAAGAAACTAATGAAATTCATGTTAATGGTATATTTCAACAAGCTAAATATATATCCAAAATATTTTCATTTAAACTTATAATCAACAGAAAAAGTGTTGAAGTATTTTTACATATTTTTGTACTAAGTCTTCAAAAATCCAGTGTGTATTTTACACTTATGAAAATGAAAGTCTATCAGTCATGTCCAACTCTTTGCAACCTCATGGACTGTACAGTCCATGGAATTCTCCAGGCCAGAATACTGGAGTGGGTAGCTTTTTCCCTTATCCAGAGGATCTTCCCAACCCAAGGATCAAACCGAGGTCTCCTGCATTGCACATGGATTCTTTACCAGCTAAGCCACAAGGCAAGTCCGATTTTATACTTATAGCACATCCCAGCTCAGACTAGCTACATTTCAAGTGCTCGGTAACCACATGTGACTAATGGCTATTGTTTTCGACAGTACAGTTCCAAGCTCCATGTTGTTGGTGGAAATACACTGTTAAACAGAAGGAAGATGATGTCATGTATTGCTCTCCTCAAAAATTGATTGTCGACTATTGCCCACGAAGTCCAAACTTTTTAGAATGGTGCCTAACGCTCCAGGCATTCCCTCACCTCCAGGAACTTGATTATTCTCTTTCTTAAGCCTGTAATCTGTCCTATGCCACAGTTTCTGTTCTGGTTTGGTTTAAATGCCAGCTCTTCCATGAACCCAGCCCCCTCTGTCCCATAATGCCTCATACTGTATCCATTGTTATCATTACTGCGTCATCTTCATCGTCATCATCACCAAATTCTTTGTCTTCCTGCTCTAAGATGGGAGTTGTTAAATATTTATCTGGAATTTAAAAGAGAGGGCTCCCATGTCCTTTGCTGGCATAATGCCTACTGTAGCTGAGAAAGGCAGGTTGGGAGCTAAGATTAGCCCTAACCCAGTCCCAGTGGGGAGAGCAAAGCAGCCCTCATGAAGAATACATTTTCCCTCTGGGTTTCTAGCCTCTTACAAACAACTGGAGAAAATAAATTGTTTGCTATAAGTTATCCATGAGAGTACCTTAAACATCACCCTAATACGGCTTCTTTCAGGTTTTTGTTTTGTTTTGTTTTGTTTTAACCATCACAGTGAAATAACACTCAGGGAAATTGCACTTTCTCTCCCATCACAATTATACACACGTGCACATGCTCACACACAGTCTTCCAACCCCTTAATAATCTAACAAATATCTTGCCACCAGCACCCACAGCTGGCACATATAGGGAAGCATTGTAATTATGCCTATTTCACATACTTTATAACATGTTCAGCACTCATTTGAGGATCTAAAGACAAATTCTTCATAAAACTCAGAGCCGGGAAAAAATTGGATTTCTCCTGTGAAGCTGACATGCCAACATCTCCTAAAGGCTTTCTTAAAATGGCTTTGTCTTCTCACTCTGTCGTCCTCTTGTCTCCCTAGGCAGGCTGAGTATCATGTTCACTTGCTCTAACAGTCTTCAGAACAAGATCTTTATCCTCTGCTCCCCTTTTATGAAATACTGTTTGTTGTTATAGTTTGATATCCTTTGGTCATACTATATCTGTGCATTGTTGATAAGCCACTTCATATCCTTTTAAGAACTAAATAGGAAATTAATTAATTGATTAACATCAAAACAACAGTCCACATTGTAACTCTGGATTTCTACAGAGGAAATGATTGTAAAACAAAACCTGAAATGCAGATGAAAGCAGTTAGAAGACCACTGAAATCGGGACTTCACACAGTAGTAGGAAGAACTGTGTAGAAAACAAGAACTGTCTGTTTTGCTTAATGCTCTGTCTTCAAGCACCTGGCCCAATACCTGGCAAAGCACTGACCCTCAATAAATGTGCAATAAAAGACGAAACAGGTGAATGTAAATAATAACACTTCTGCTGCAACTACGAATCATCTTTTCTTTTTAGCATATGCATACTTTCTAAAGAAGCAAAAGCTCGGAGATTTGATTAACACTATTCCCTATCACAGGTGACCATCTGCCCAGCAGTCATAGGTGTAGGTAGTACATTAGGAATCTTGCCTCAAAGGACACCAAAAATTTTATGATGAGGGAAAGTGGAAAAGAAAGAAGAAAAGCAGAGGAAAGAAGGCAGGAAAGAACAACCTGAAAACCAACATTTAGCCCAGGCTTTCTTTACATCAGGCTCTAGGTCTTCTATGCCCACTGCTTCATTTAATTCTGACAAAGTCATTTTTCTCAGTTCCAATCAACACATTGAGAAGCAAAAATGTATACAGGTGAAGCAGTGATGAGGAAGCGGACATGGTGATGCGAATGATGAGCATTAACATACGATGAGATGACTCTGAACCAGATGTGTGGCAAGGACCCATCAGCATTCCAGCAGAGTGATTTAAGAGTTCAGACTTTGGAGCTAAATTTCTGTGTTCACATTCCACCATACCAAACACCAATGGTGTGGTTTCAAACAAATGACTTAACCTCTTTGCATCTCTATTGTTGTTGTTCAGTTGCTCATCTGTAAATAGGGAGGGTGAAAATTCTTACTGATAGAGTCACTCAGTTGTGTCCAACTCTTTGCAACCTCATGAACTGCAGCATGCCAGGCCTCCCTGTCCATCACCAACTCCCGGAGTTCACTCAAACTTATGTCCTTCGAGTCAGTGATGCCATCCAACCATCTCATCCTCTGTCGTCCCCTTCTCCTCCTCCCCTAGTCCCTCTCAGTATCAGTGTCTTTTCCAGTGAGTCAACTGTTCACATGAGGTGGCCAAAGTATTGGAGTTTCAGCTTCAACATCAGTCCTTCCAATAAACACTCAGGACTCACCTCCTTTAGGATGGACTGGTTGGATCTCCTTGCAGTCCAAGGGACTCTCAAAAGTCTTCTCCAACACCACAGTTCAAAAGCATCAATTCTTCGGCGCTCAGCTTTCTTCACAGTCCAACTCTCACATCCATACATGACCACAGGAAAAACCTTAGCCTTGACTAGATGGACCTTTGTTGGCAAACTAAAGTCTCTGCTTTTTAATATGCTATCTAGGTTGGTCATAACTTTTCTTCCAAGGAGTAAGCATCTTTTAATTTCATGGCTGCAGTCAACATCTGCAGTGATTTTGGAGCCCCCAAAAATAAAGTCTGATACTGTTTCCACTGTTTCCCCATCTATTTGCCATGAAGTGATAGGACCAGATGCCATGATGTTCGTTTTCTGAATGTTGAGCTTTAAGCCAACTTTTCACTCTCCTCTTTCACATTCATCAAGAGGGTCTTTAGATCCTCTTCACTTTCTTCCATAAGGGTGGTGTCATCTGCAAATCTGAGGTTATTGATATTTCTCCCAGCAATCTTGATTCCAGCTTGTGCTTCTTCCAGCCCAGCAGTTCTCATGATGTACTCTGCATATAAGTTAAATAAACAGGGTGACAATATACAGCCTTAACGTACTCCTTTTCCTCTTTGGAAATTTAGTGAAGATTAAATGAATTAATGTACATACAGCAGTTAAACGAAGTGTGGTACCGATTCAGTGCTTTATTAAGTCTGGCTATAAATGTCCTTACTCTTCTTAATAGTCTTGTGGAGGCCAGTATTTTATGCCCATTTCACAGATGAGGAAACTTTGATTCAGAAAGGTTGGGTAGCATACCTTGTGAGCGACAGAACTAGGGGTTTGAATCTGGATCTGTTTGACATAAGGGCTAAACTCTTGCACAGTGGTCTCTACTGTCTTCCTACCCCAGGCAGATCACATAACATGCCCTAGAAAATACTTGTATTCAGGTCTATTTGGCTCCAAAGCTTTGTGCTCTTGCTGCTGCATCACCTGTCTTCCCACCCAAGCTCACACCATGAGGACGAACCCTCGTAGCTAATACTCATTGAGCATAGGGCTCCCATAACATGCCTAGCAATTTAAGAAGAGGGTAGTGATTTGGTTAGTGGTGTACTTTTCTTTAAATGGCACCCCTAGTAAGGAAGTGATTATGGTAGTCAGTGAATTCCAGGCGTGCATTCAAGTAGCGAGTTCAGGTTTGAAGAAGTCAAGTTAACAGTGGGAAATGAACAACATCCAGGAAAGCACATACCCATTAAGCTACAGAAAGTCATCAGCAACTTTGTCAACATTTTCCCCAAAGTCATGCCTCCAGAAGGAAAGAAGGGCAAAAATCTAAGGAGGTGAATGCAATTGGGAAAGATGGTTTGAAGGAACATGGGATTTTTTTTTATTCTTCTCCCCATTGCTCTAAAAGCAATGCTATCTTTCCTAAAGAAAAGGTGGTTTCTGTAAAACAACATGGAAAATGAAAGCTTCCAACTAAGACCCTTGGCACTGGTGAGAGGATGAGCCAGGAGAGTAAGCATATGAGCCTGAGAAAGAATAGTTTGAGAGGTTGGAGGGGAATCCATAGAGAATGGCATCACTGAAGCAAAGGGAAATAAGAGTTTTATAAAGAGTAGGCTGTGTTATCAAGTGCTCCTGGGTCAGTTCACAAGCCTCCAAACTCAGAACAGACTGCATCCTGCTGGATCTCAAATACCATCCTAGACAAGGGGACCAGGAGGAGGACACCTGCTTCCACCTCAACCTCCTGACCCAAGTTCTGACCTTAGCCACAAAGACCAGACATGTATTTTTTTTTAAGGCAAGTGTGTCAATCTAGGTATTACAAGAAGCAGATGACACAACAGGATTAGACCTGCAAGCCTTGTAAGGGGGAAAAGAGAGGGAGCCAGGAGCAGTGGCAGAGAAAGCCGCCAGCCCAAGATGCACGTCTAGAGTCTCATGGAGGAAAGAGGGAAGGGAAGAAGGAAAGTTGAGTGAAAGAATCTTTGGTTACTGTGCATTCTTAGAAAGTGGGGCAAGACAGAGGGGAGTCCCCAAGTCGAAGTCACTCCTTGAGGAGTTCTCTAGCTCCCAGAAGCAGGCCTGCCATGGTATCCATGCCACGCCCGGGCCTGGGCTTGGAGCGGCCTCTGGGAAACACAGCTTGGGCACTAATGTGGTAATGGACTTCAGAGCGCCGCTGCTGGGGCACTGGTCAATTAGGCATTATTCAGCTTTTCATTCTAAAAGAAGGTATTCGCACATTATCCCTACAGGGTGGTTTTGAGAAGTCAATGAATAATATATGTAAACGCTAACCTAGTGCCTGATGAACCTAACAGGCTCTTCCTAAATGATCGTCAAATGAATAAAAGAGTAATTGAATGAATGAACGGAAGACAGGAAGGAGATGTGAGTAATTGAAGTAGACTATCTTACAGTAGAAAGGCAGGGAATTTTCTAGGAGAGGTGGAGATGAGGATATGAAAGGATTTAAAATGTAGTCTTGGCTTTCCCAGTGCTAGCTGAGAAATTTTAACAAGTCTCCTGGTTATGACAGAGGAAAGAAAATCCACTTCACTGAATTTGAGGATTAAAGGAAAGAACATACAAGGAAGTAACAAGCAAGCTTACAGAGTGACATAAAAGGAAAGGTGTGGCCTGCTGTTGTAGGTGACATCCACGTAGTTACAGAGCTCATCTCTTTAGACTGGATCCAAGACAACCCCCAGTTCAGATTTCTAGAACCCAGAGACATCCACGTAGTTACAGAGCTCATCTCTTTAGACTGGATCCAAGACAACCCCCAGTTCAGATTTCTAGAACCCAGTATTTGCTTAGAGAGAGTCTTTGTTGCATTCAGCCTCCCTTTCTTTTCCCATGACTTCTAGTTCTGTGCTCTCCAAAGAATTTTACACAGAAAGAACATCTAATTCATCCTTCAGTGTTGATGTCTTAATGTCCCCTTCCTGGGAGTCCAATATTTGCCTTTAAAAAGACACCAGCAGATGCTTACCAAGTTAACAAGGGGAATAGACCAGCACGTGAAACTCCAGGCAGCAATGACAGGGAGGTCCTAGTGGAGCTGTCCTGTCCCCCAGGGATACCACTGTTGGGTTCGGGCCCAGAGACCAGGGAAGAAAATAGGACTGGAGGTGAAATGCAAAAGCAAAGAGAAAACAAGAGAAGGGTGAGAAAAGGAGAGAGAGAGAGAAGCGAAGTCCCTGGCTGGTGGTAGTGTGAATATTGGGGAGAAAAAGCCTAAACAAATAAGCCTTCAGGTCCTGGAGATGGGACATGCTTTCCTGGGAGAGTCCAGTGGGCAAGCAAGGATTCTGGATCCGAACAAGTTCAGATCCGAGTTCTGCCTTTCTAGCTGTGTGACCCTGGGTAAAGTGTGTTAACCCTTCTGAGTTTCTCCATCTGTAGATGTCAATAGTTCCTATCTCAGTGAGTTTTTGAGGGTTCAATGAGACAATGCCTGAATAATGCCTGACACATAAGTAGCACTTTATAAATTATTATTAGACCCTCTTAACCTCCCTCTCTAATTCCCCTCTTCATCCCCCCCCGCCAAAAAAAACATATGTTCTATCAGCCCAAGGATGATTTCTTTCTTGAGAAGTCAAAGCTTTTATTCCCATGATGAGACTGCAGAATTAGAGGGCAAATCACCTCTTACAAAAGGCCCCAGGGGCCACCTCCATGCTGTGGCTCTGAACAATGGTGCGTGCCCCCCCTCCTCCCAGAGTCCTGGGAGGTGGTCAGATCTAGACCCCCCAATGCTCAGAGAACTTAAACCCACCCTCCAAAGCTAAGGAGAGGGAGGACTAGGAGATTTTCTCTCAAAGCAAGTTAGGATCCAAGAGAAGGAAAAAGAGTGGTCTGGGTGGAGAAACCAAGGGAGAAGGGCCCCTCAGAGTTTGAACAGTCAAAGAGAGATGAGGCTGCAGCTCAGAAGCATCACCGGGAAGGACAGGAAACCCTCAAGGATGACCCGAGGCTGCTTGAGAAGTGATGATGAGACCAGAAGAAGATGTATGGTGGATGGCCTGTGGTCCTCTGGCCCCCACACTCAGGGGTCATGACCCTTTCACTCATCCCAGAGCCAGAATCAGGAGCCAGCCAGAGCCCTAAGAGAGCTGGCGGTTCTGGGGAAATTGTTTAAGCGTGGCAGAGAGAGCAAAGCTGGAGCTAAATATAGCCTGAAAACAAACATGTGGTTTACAACCCAGCCAGAAGAGAGACCACATGGGAGGTCACAGCAACCGGAGATTCCCCCACTGAAAATCACGCAGGGTGTTCCTGCACTGCTCCTGCGCCTGGGGCCCAGGCTCGGTCTTGCCGCACGTTCTCTGCCCGTGCTGCTCATCCCTTCCCCTGCCCACCTAGTCCACTCTCCATCTTCCTTCAGATCCTAGGTCAACCTTCGCCTCCTTCAGGGAGCCTCCCCTGACCTCAAGAGCCCCTTCCCTTCTCCTTAGGGTGACCACATGCCCCAGCTCAGGCCACTTTCCCAACCTAATTTGTAATAGTACCGCTGTTCACTCTCAGAAGTGTCCCAGTTTGAGCAATAAGTTATATGGTCACCCACCCTACCTATTACAGGCTTTCCCTAGGACTATCTGCCTCTTCTTTAAAGCATTATTTTAGTTGAATTTGGGCTCTGCTGGTGGCTCAGTGGCAAAGAATCTGCCTGTAATGCAGGAGACCTGGGTTCCATCCCTGAGTTGGGAAGATCCCCTGGAGGAGGGCATGGCAACCCAGTCCAGTGTTCTTGCCTGGAGAATCCCAGGGACAGGGGAGCTGGTGGGCTGCCGTCTATGGGGTCGCACAGAGTCAGACACGACTGAAGCAACTTAGCAGCAGCAGCAGCAGCATGGTGATTGCATATTTAGTTTGTTTTTTTTTCCTTTTTTTAAAACAAACTGCCAAAGTGTTTTCCAGGGTGGCCGTACTGTTTTACATCCCCACCAGCAATGGGAGAGGGATCCAGTTTCTCAGAATCTTCTCCAGCATTTAGTGTTCCCCCGAGTCTCCTTCATTTTAGCCATGCTGGCTGGTGGGTAATGAATCACACTGTGGCTTTAACTTGCGTTTCCCTAGTGGCAATGCTGTTGAACATCTTTTGATGTCCTGTTTGCCATCCGCATGCTCACTCAGTGAAATGTCTCTTCATATCTTTTGCCCATTTTCTGATTGGACTAGTTTGTTTGCCTGTTGAGTTTTGAAAGTTATGTATGTATTCTTGATTGTCCTTGCTGGATAGTCGTTTGGAAATGCTTTCTTCCAGTCTATGGCTTGCCTTCTCATCCTCTTAACAGGATCTTTCACACAGCAGAACTTTTCAACTGTAATGAAGTCCAATATATCACTTTTTCTTTTATGGATCATAGTTTTAATGTCATTAGTACTTTTTGCCTAGCCTTAGATTATAAACATTTTCTACTATGATTTTTTTCCTAAACGTTTTACAGTTTACATTTTACATTTAAGTTCATGATCAATTTTTAAAGTTTATTCAAGTATAGTTGATTTACAATGTTATATTAGTTTCTGCTGTACATATATGCACATGCTTTTTCTGATTCACTGGGAAAGACCTTGATGCTGGGAAAGATTGAAGGCTTGAGTCATGTCCGACTCTTCCAGGAGGAGGAGGGGATGACAGAGGATGAGATGGGTGTGTGGCATCACCGACTCAGTGGCCACGAGCATGAGCAAGCTACAGGACCTGGTGATCAGACATGACTAAGTAACTGAACTGAACTGAACACGCTTTTTCATGTTCTTTTCCATTATGGTTTGTCACAGGATATTGAATATAATTCCCTCTGCCATACAGTAGGACATTGTTGTTTATCTATTCCACACATAATGGTTTGTGTCTGCTAATCCCAAACTCCCAGTCCATCCCTAATCCACTTCTTCCCTGTGCCAACTACAAGTCTGTCCTCTGTTTTATAGATAAGTGCATTTGCATCATATTTTAGATTCCTCATGTAAGTGTCATGATTCATTTTTATTTAACTTTTGTATAAGGTATGAGATAGTTTGAGGTTCATTTGTATGGCTATAGATATCCAATTGCTCCAGCTATCTTTCTGCCACTGAATTACTTTTGTACCTCCATCAAAAATAAGGGGCATATTTGTGTGGGCCTGAGTTCTCTGTTCTATTCAACTGATCAATCAAATCTGCCTATTCTTCTGCCAGTACCACACAGAGTTCATTATTGCAGCTATATATTATCTTGAAATCAGATAGACTGATATCTTCCACTTTATTCCTCTTTTCAAAATTGTTTTACCTCTTTCAAATCTTTTGATGTAAACTGTTATTTTTAATATAAACTTTAGAATAATCTTGTGTATGTTTATTAAAAACATCTTGCTGGGATTTTGAGTTGATATTAAAACTGTATACCACTTTAAGAAGAACAGACTTCTTTAATATTAATTATTGAGTCTTCCCATTCATGGACACAGTATGTCTCTTTAATTATTTATATCTCCTTTGCTTTCTCTTATCAGCATTTCATAGCTCTTAGCATAAAATTCCAGCACATGTCTTGTTACACTTATACCTAGATATTTCTTTTTTCAGTCACTATAAATATTTCAGAGAAGGCAATGGCAACCCACTCCAGTACTCTTGCTTGGAAATTCCCATGGACAGAGGAGTCTGGTGTCCATGGGGTCGCACAGAGTCAGACACGACTGAAGCAACTTAGCAGCAGCACCAGCAGCAAACAATATTTAATGTGTATGTATGCGTGTGTGTATTTGGCCATTCCATGTAGCCTGTGGGATCTTAGTTCCTGGAACAGAGATTGAACCCAGCCCATGGCTATGAAAGTGCCAAGTCCTAACCAGTGGACTGCCAGGGAAGTCCCTGCTGCTGCTAAGTCACTTCAGTCATGTCTGACTCTGTGCGACCCCATAGATGGCAGCCCACCAGGCTCCCCCATCCCTGGGATTCTCCAGGCAAGAACACTGGAGTGGGTTGCCATTTTCTTCTCCAATGCATGAAAGTGAAAAGTGAAAGTGAAGTCGCTCAGTCGTGTCCAACTCTTCCAGACCCCATGGACTGTAGCCTACCAGGCTCCTCTGCCCATGGAATTTCCAAGCAAGAGTACTGGAGTGGGGTGCCACTGCCTTCTCCAAGAGAAGTCCCTAAATAGCATTTATTTTTAAAGTTTGGTGCCCATGAGTTCATTGCTAGCATATAGAAATACAATTAATGTTTCTATCTTTACTTGAATCCCGTCACCTTGCTGAACTCATTTAATCCAGGATTACTTTTATAGATACCTTTGGATTTTCTAAGTGAATAATCATGTCATATTGCAAATAGAGATAGCTTTATTTCTTATGGCAGAAACTGAAGAAGAACTAAAGAGCCTCTTGATGAAAGTAAAAGAGGAGAGTAAAAAGTTGGCTTAAAAGTCAACATTCAGAAAACTAAGATCACGGCATCCGGTCCCATCACTTCATGGCAAATAGATGGAGAAACAGTGGAAACAGTGTCAGACTTTATTTTGGGGGGCTCCAAAATCACTGCAGATGGTGACTGCAGCCATGAAATTAAAAGATGCTTGCTCCTTGGAAGAAAAGTTGTGAGCAACATAGATAGCATATTAAAAAGCAGAGACATTACTTTGCCAACAAAGGTCTGTCTAGTCAAGGCTATGGTTTTTCCAGTAGTAGTGCACAGATGTGAGAGTTGGACTATAAAGAAAGCTGAGTGCCAAAGAATTGATACTTTAGAACTAAGGTGTTGGAGAAGACTCTTGAGAGTCCCTTGGACTGCAAGGAGATCCAACCAGTCCATTCTAAAGGAGATCAGTCCTGGGTGTTCACTGGAAGGACTGATACTGAAGCTGAAACTCCAATACTTTGGCCACCTGATGCAAAGAGCTGACTCATTTGAAAAGATCCTGATGCTGGGAAAGATTGAGGGCAGGAGGAGAAGAGAGTGACAGAGGATGAGATGGTTGGATGGCATCACCGACTCAGTGGACATGGGTTTGGGTGAACTCTGGGAGTTGGTAATGGACAGGGAGGCCTGCCGTGCTGTGGTTCATAGGGTCTCAAAGAGTCAGACACAACTGAGCAACTGAACTGAATCAAGTCCATAATGCCTTTTCTTTTCTTTTCTTTTCTTGCTTTATTGCTCAGGATTAAACTTGTCGAACTGTGCTAAATGAAAGTGGTAAGAATATACATCCTTCCCTTGTTTCTGAAATTAGGGGAAAGCATTCAGTATTTCACCAGTAAGTACAGTTTTACCTGTTGTTTTTTTGTAGTGCTCTTTATCAAAGAGAAAGGTCTCCTCTATTCCTAATATGCTGAGTTTTTAATCACAAATAGGTGTTAAATTTTGTTAAATGCTATTTCTTTTTTGGCAGACAGGAATTCACATGTTAAATGCTTTTTCTGCATTGATTGGTATGATCAGTTCATTTTTCTTCTTTAATCTATTGATATTGATTGATATATTAAAACAGTCTTAGAAGCCTGGAATAAACCCCACTTGATCATAGTATATAATTCATTTTGTATATTGCTGAATTGTATTTGCTAATATTTTGCTAAACATTTTTGTGTCTATTTCCATGAATAATATTGGTCTGTGGTTCTCCCTCTCCCTTTTTTGTTACTGTTTGATTTTAGTATCCGGATAATACTAACTTAATAAAGTGAATTGGGAAATGTTCCCTCTTCTTCTATTTTCTGGAAAACATTATGCAAAATTGGTCTTAATTCTTTAAACATTAAAATAAAGTACTTCCTATAGTAATTCATTTAAGGTAGGTTTGCTAGTAATAAATCCTATTAGTGTTTCTTCATCTGAGAATGACTTCATTTTCCTTTCATACTTTAAGGATAGTTTCACTGGCTATGGGTTTGTGGGTTGACATTTCTTCATTTTCAGCACTTGAACAAATGCCATGTCACTTCTTTCTGACTTCCATGACTTTTGATAAGAAATCTACTGTCGTTTGAATTGTGTTTTTCCCCTATAGCTAATGTAATTCACTTGCTGCTTTCAAGAGTTTTCTTTGTCTTCAGTTTTTAGAAGTTTGATTGTGATGTGTTTTGCTGTGAATTTCATTGTGTTGTTTTTCTGACTGTTCACTCAGCTTCTTGAATATGTAGGTATGTCTTTTGACAAATTTGAGAAGCTTTCAGTCATTATCTCTGTGAGTACTTTTCTATCCTCCTTTTTTTCCTTGTCTCTTTCTTTAAGTCCCAGGACATGAATGTTAGATCTTTTGTTACAGCCCCACAGGCCTCTGAGATTTTGTTCATTTTCTTTCAGTCAATTTTCTCCCTGCTGGTCAGGTTGGATAATTTCTACTGTTCTGCCTTTGAGTTCAATGATTCTTCTCTTGGTCCACTCTACTCTGCTGTTGAATTTATCCTTTGAGGAAGCTTTTTTTTTTTTTTTCCAATTATTATGCTTTCCAGTTCTATAATTTCCATTTGTTTCTTCTTTATATCTTCTATTTCCTTGCTGAAACTTTCTACATTTTTATTTCTTTCAAACATATTTATTATTACTTGTTGAAGTATTTTACAGCTGCTTTTCAATCTTTGTCAGAGAATCTCAACTTCCCTGTCATCTCGGTGCTGGCATCTATTGATTGTGTTCTTACATTCAATTTGAGACTTCCTGATTCCTAGTATGACAAGTGGTTTTTCACCGAAATCTGGAATTATGAATATTATATTTGAGGCTGAATTTTATTTGAACCCCTGTCTTAACTGGCTTCTTCTGATGTAGCTCTGGCAAAGGGGGAAGGGATATCATTTTGTTACTTCCAGGTAAGGGTATGAGTCTACATTCCCTACTTGGCCTCCATTGACACCGAGTAGGGTGTGAGGCTGGGCAAAGGTTTGAGTTCCCTATCCCCAACAAACCTCCACTGATACCTCTCTAGCTAGGAGGAGTAGGACTGTAGCTCATTACTGCTTCACTATGGCCTCTACTAACACAAAAATATGGAGGTGAGATATGACTTCATTACCCTTGGGCAGAGGTTAAAGTCCTGACTCTCCACTAGGCATACTCTGACCCCACTCCAGCAGGGTCAGGGCAGAAATGGCTTCTACTGACATCACAGATGGGGATGGGGGAAGCCTCTTTACCACCTGGAGTAGATCAAAGCTTTGGCTTCCTGTTATACTTGGCCTTCGTCTAACATAACTGCAGCGGGGGCTTGCAGCACCCTGTTAAAACCACAAAGGGTGCAAGTCTAGGATCTTCAGTCAGCCTTTGCAAGTCTAGGTGGAAGTGAAGCCACAGTTTCTTTAGTGGCGTTTAGACAGAGTAGACCTATCATTGTCTGAAAGTTCTCCATCTTGCCAAGCTTCATCTTTCCTGGTCCTCTGGCTAGAAAGAGGGATTTTTTTATTGTCTTTGCCTATTGGTATTTCCAAGTTTCTTGTTTCTTCATATCCAAGTCTGGGACACATAAGGCAAGAAGAAGATTCAGGGAGCTCACCCCATCGTTCCTTGAGTCCCAGGTCCCTGGCTGATCTGCCTTATTTCCACGTTTCAGAGTCTTATTACATTTATTTTACATATAACATCATGTGGTTTGTTGTATTAATACATAGCAGGAAGTATAAGACAATACACCTACTTCATCTTCCCAGAAGCTGGTCGTACCTACTTTTACTCATCATCATATGTTCAACAGACTTCCCAGGTGACGCTAGTGGAAGAGAATCCACCTGCCAATGCAACAGACCCAAGAGACGTGCGTTCGATCCCCAAGTTGAGAGGATACCTGGAGTAGGAAATGGCAACCTGCTCCAATATTCTTGCCTGGAAAAAATCCATGGAGAGAGGAGCCTAATCTAGTGGGCTACATTCCATGGGGTTGCAAAGAGTCAGACAGGACTGAGTGACTGTACTCATATGTTCAACACCAAACTCAGTTCCTGGCACAGAGTAATAGATCTTCAATGAATGTATGTATACAACCAAATCCAAATTCGCTAGTGTTTAAGTAAGCCCTTCATCCTACATGTGAGCTTTTCTGTGGGTCCATGCTTGCTCAGGCTATAAAGGGGCCTCCAAGAAGTAGGTGGCCTTCCATTTTCTGTAGCAAGTACGTCCCTGAAGGGTTATATATCTGTAAAATTGAGATAATCATAGAACCAACCTTCCAGGTTATGGTAAAGATTAAATAAGACATCCACACAAAGCACTAAGAAATGCTTCTGTCAAATTGTAAGCTCTCAATAAATACTATTACCAGGCAAAAAAAAAAAAAATACCCTGAATTTTTGTCAGTTAGATTGCATTTCTCAGTGATTCTCCTTATCATTTTAAAGGTGATGTCATTTCATTTCTGATTCATTTTCAACCTGACAATGGTCCCCAAAGCTTAGTTTCTCAGCCTCCCTCTCAGCCTTTGTGACAGGCCATTGGTAATCTATAAATGGACTGATGGTCAGTGCAGCCAAAGGTCTTTAGAATTTATTGAATTCTGGTGTTCCTTCTTTTGTCATGCCCTTACATCACCCCCTAATTGTTCCATTTTCTAGACTCACATATTGGTTTCTTTGAATTCTGCATGTTGGAAGTTGAACATAATTAACTCTTGTGCTTACATGCTGCACTTTATAGAGATTTTCCATTGGATCATCCTGGGTGGCACAGTTATAATAATACCTATTTTTCCCCATTGATAGTAATTCATCATAATAACAGTACCTGCAGCTCATGGGGCATTTATTATGTTCAGGCCCCTTTTTCAGAACTTTACCAGCATCTTCTCAATTAATCCTCATGAAAGAACAGGGATATAGGCCCTCTCACACCCCCCTTATCAAATGAGAAAACTAAGATTTAGAGAGTTATGTAACTCACCTAAGAGCTCCTAGGTATTCGGGCCAGCATTCCATCCCAGGCCTGAATGAGGCCAAGAACTCTTCCCTGAGAAGTGGGACCACCTTCTTTAACAATAACAACCACCACACAAACCAGTGATGTTTGCCCAGATGTCTCCTTTTCCAGAGGTATAAAGCAGCTTACATCCTGAGCTCACAGAAATAAAAAATTCTAACAGGCTAACAGGAGGAGGTCTGAGTTCCGCTTAATTGACCGGGTGTAATTATTTCCATTGAATTGCTCTACATCTGGGGATGGCTCCTTACTAAGCAGACTTGCCCAGTGATTCCCATCAGCACCTGCTAGAGTCTGGAGGAAATTAATTGCATAGAAAGTTCTCGGCTAAATCACTGAGTGTCTTTATTTCCACCAGTGCCTCAAACACATACCTACACACACACACACACAGAGCCGTGTGCTAAAAGGGTTTTGTCAGAAGATAGGTTTGTCCTTTAGTTCAGATGCTGCTTCTGAATGACACAGATCAAACCATTTTGAGGCCCTCACCTCAGTGGCAAAGTTACTCCAAACAGCCTGAACAGGGCCCTCTAGATAGCAGTGAGCAATACAGTCTCTGGACCACCCAGACCAGAGACACACTCACTCCCAATCCCCACCAACAAAAGGAACAAACCAGACAAAATATACAGAGGAAATGTGTTTGGCCAAAGTTGCCTCTCTCCTCTTTGTAAACGCAAGGAGAAGATAAATTACAGCTTCTGTTAGTAACATAATTACTTTAATTAAAATTTAGGGGGTCGGAAAAGGCAATTCTGAATGTCAGCTTTCCAATGATTTTTGTTAAGCCTGGGAGAACAGAAATACAGTCTTGTAAATAACTAGCATATCATAACTGGAGCAATGTGTGTATTGTAAACACTTTGAGTTGGAATAGCAATTAAATGATAACCAGGATTGCATTCTCTGCCCTCCCTGGCCTCTGTCCTCATTTCACAGCCAGGTAACAATCACATGCATAGGACTATGGTGGCCTCTTTTCCCCTTAACCCCATCCAAGTCATTGTCAACCTCTAAGGCCCTTCTCAACCTCTTCCTTCAACGGTTTCCTAAAGACTCTGCCCCAAAGAAACCCTCTCATACTAATCAGCCACACTTGTTCTCTACACCAGACATTTTCCTCCTTAATTGGACTGATTTCAGCTTTGTGCTACAGTCTGTCATATACAGCCCTCTAATTGTGTCAGGTCTCCCTAATAAGATTATAAACTCTTGGGAGGCATCGAATGTGTCATACTGAGCAAACAGACATTTAGAACTGGAGGGATCTCAGAGACTATATTGCAGATGAGAAAACACCAGTCACAGAGCTGGTTTGGAGCTGAGCTAGGACTAGAGTTCAGTCATTCTAACTCACAGTTCAATGTGGTTCCAACCCTGGATCGGTGGCAGGTTTTGAACAAGTCCCATCAAGTATCACCTTGGTCAGGTATGAGGGAGAGGGTGTTAGGAGCAACTTTCCTTAGACAGCCACCCTTCAAGCTCCATTCCAGAGGGACTTGTCCCATTGAATGGGGTGAGAGAAGGCAAGTTAGGTGGAGAGCTAAGGAGAGGCTCCAGTCCAGAACATGTGCTTGCAACTGGAAGCCTAGCCAGCTGCTGTCATCTGGGCTGGGGGCGAGGACAGGTGTGCTCTCTGAAGGACAATGAGAGAGGCCAGGCTGGCCCAGCTTCCCTGCAGCATTTTGAGAGACACAGGGCTTGTATTAAAGAAGTTCCTCCAGCTCCTCCCCACCTCTCTCCTTTCTCAACCTAGGTGACTTAGCTCAGGTTCTCTAGAAGCTGACTTTCTGAGTGATTTTTATAGGTGATCCTCCCAGAGAAGTGGAAGGGACAGGAGAAGAACAGGGAAGAAGCCAAAAGGGCACAATTTCATGAAAAATCCCATGGAAGGTAGCTTCATCATGATCCTGGAGGGATGCTCATGAGTGTAAGTCACCGCTGGGAGTTATCCCAACCAGAGGATGGAGGGCTGGGATTTCATAGTCCCAGCCTGCAGTCACTGGCTCAGGATGCACCGGCGGCACATAAGTTCCCAGGCCTTTCTAGCTTCTCTTATGATTGAGCGGAATGAACGCCAGGTGGCCAAGGGTAGGCCTTTGAAAAAGAGCCATAGGATCTATTGGGAGCTAAAGGACAAGGGGTTGAGGGGACCATAAATGGTGAAACGGTTTACCTGGTGGCTCAGATGGTAAAGAATCTGCCTGCAATGTGGGAGACCCAGGTTCAGTCCCTAGGTCAGGAAGATTCCCTGGAGAAGGGCTCCAGTATTCTTGCCTGGAGAATCCCATGGACAGAGGAACCTGGTGAGTCAGTCCATGGGATCACGAAGAGTCCAGACGTGACTGGGCGACTAACACTTTCACTTTCACACATGGTAAAAGGGGATCCAAAGACATCCGAGCAAAGCACCAACACTGTCAGTAACACTAGGACATTTCTATCTAGTCCACAAGCAGCTTGGAAACTTTATAGACAAGTCTCTGTAGCCTTCATTTTCTGGTTGCATAAAGGGGTGACCAGAGGTATAGGAAGTAGACAAGGTTTCCACTGAGGAAAAGATCCTCAGGGCGCAAGTCAAGAAATGCGGTTAGGGGAGAAGTCATTTTGATCGACACTTTGAAACATTCTCCCACCACACTTTGCATTCACAGCAAGGCGGGAGTCACTAGGAAGGCTGGCTGCCAGGCTGCCAGGAACTTCTCCAGGTGGCATATACCTTGGGGCCTCAGGAAGTGGGGAGCGTATTGTTTAAGAATGCAACCCTACAGCTAACCAATGACAAGTCCCTGGACAGATTACTTAACATTGGTATGACTCAGTTTCATCATTTATAAAAATGAGGAATTGTAAGAACTATCTCATAGATTTATTGTGAGGAATAAATACGTCTGTGTGTGTGAGAGAGAGAGAAAGAGAGAGGGGGTGGTATTTAGCAGTGGCGTTGAATACAGTAAGTGCTTGTGGCTGCTGCTGCTGCTAAGTCGCTTCAGTCATGTCCGACTCTGTGCGACCCCAAAGACGGCAGCCCACCAGGCTCCCCTGTCCCTGGGATTCTCCAGGCAAGAACACTGGAGTGGGTTGCCATTTCCTTCTCCAATGCATGAAAGTGAAAAGTGAAAGTGAAGTCGCTCAGTCACGTCCGACCCTTAGTGACCCCATGGACTGCAGCCCACTAGGCTCCTCTGTCCATGGGATTTTCCAGGCAAGAGTACTTGTGGCAGGTTGTATTTTTTCAAATAAAGCCACAACATTACTTCCCATTGCATTTGGCATTTTCTCATCAAAGGAGGGAGTCTCTTTCCCCTCCCTTTGAATCTAGGTGAACCTCTGACTCTCTTGTAACAAATGGCAGGCAATTGGAGGTGACGTGACTTTTGAGGTGACATCAGATCAACTATGCTTCAATTTAAAAAATTAAATTAAAAAAATTTTAAGTTGTTAGAGCTTCCACCTGGTTCACTGAGAACCTTGCCTTTGGAGCCCTGGGAACAACATATTGTGAGGAAGCCTTGAGCAGTTCACATGAAGAGAACATGTGGGGAGGTCCTGAGTTGATATGAAAAGAGAGAAATGCCAGTCAGCCCCCAGTCCCTGGTCATTGTTCAAATGCAGTCCAGGCCAGAACTGTTCAGCTGACTCTTTCCAGATTTCTGATCCACAGAAACAGTATGAAACAGTAAAATGATTGTTCTTGACTCAAGCCACTAAGTGATGATTTATTACAACAGGTAACTGAAATGGTGCTTCATAAACGCTAGGTCTTGACTTTGCTAGGATATCATCCACAGCCTCTCAGGTTCTAAAATGTGGTTTTGTTTTATTCCACTAAGAATGACTCAGTAAGTCGGGGATGGACTCTCACTAATCGAGGTCACAAAGGACTGATGTGCAAGCCAGAATGACCATTTACTCTCATAATAAAACTGCAAAGTGGTTAAACATTCTGCCCACAGACCAGATTATTCCTCCATGTAAGAAATTTACTTCAGAAAATAAAGTATAATCAAGTATCTAGTGAGTGTAAAGTGAGAATAAGGGAAAGTAGTTACCTGACTCAAATGATTTGACGGTATCAGGTCAAGGGAGCACACTGCCTTCACCTCCCTGGAAACTACCCACCAGTTGCCAGAACCCAACAGCCCAGACCTTGGGCGAAGACATCAGCTCCTTCATGTGGCCTTTGGATGGACACTGATGGCATCCAGCCATCTGATATTCTCTTTTCCATATTTAATACAGACAATTCTCCTTGTGATTGGTACAGTATTTCTTTAGCCTAGCAGATATTAATAGTGTTCTATAAAGAAATTACATTTCATAATGTTCTATGAAAAATAAAATAGCCCTGTTAATTCAAAAATACTAGATTCAGCAAAATTTAAAGGGGTTCATTACTACAGGACTTCCCAGAACATTGACTTTGCAAATCATGATGCAAACCACCCAGAGGAAGATACAATAAGACAATGAATTCTGTCCCCACCAACCCCCAGCTCGCAGTTTGTTGAACGCTGTTTTCAAGTTAGTTTCCATCAAATCACATTCTGAACCAGAAACCATTCTGACTACTTAAGTTGTCTTTCTATCTAACTTTTCTGGCCTGATAGACTGATTTTATAATTTAACTCTCAGAAGATTTACCTCATTTTCCTTCTGTCCAAATTCTCCTTAAGGGTATTGGACTTCTGCCGTTATGGAGTTCTGGACTAGAGGGGTGGAGGGGACATCATGAACACTGTAATTTAGGGACAGTGCTGGGACAGAGATCCAAAATGTTGTGATGCTTCTGGAAATGCCAGAAATAACTTTGGAAGAGGGCAGCAGCATTTAAGGAGAGCTTTGAATACAGGAGTTTGATATGAGTTTAAGAAGCAAAGCTGAGAAAAAGGGGAGGGCACTTCAGGCTAAATGACCAGAATATGCAAGAGGTCTAGAGAAGAGCAGAAAACAGAGTATTCGGGGAGTTGGGAGGAGCACATGATGGTGGAGGGATGAAGCTGACTCTGTAGGAAGAGTCTAGAAAGCCATATTAAAGAGTGAGTGTGTGTGTGTGTGCATGCGTGCTCAGTCATGTCTGACTCTTTTGGGACCCCATGGACTGTAGCCCACCAGGCTCCTCTGTCCATGGAATTTTCCAGGCAAATATACTAGAGTGATTTGCCATTTACTACTCAGGGGATCTTCCTAACCCAATGATCGAACCCACATCTCTTGAGTCTCCCGCACTGACAGGTGGAGTTCTTTACCGCTGTGCCACCAGATGAAGATATGCTGCTGCTGCTAAGTTGCTTCAGTTGTGTTCAACTCTGTGCAACCCCATAGACGGCAGCCCACCCGGCTGTCCCATCCCTGGGATTCTTCAGGCAAGAACACTGGAGTGGGTTGCCATTTCCTTCTCCAATGCATGAAAGTGAAAGTGAAGTCATGTCTGACTCCTAGTGATCCCGTGGACTGCAGCCTACCAGGCTCCTTCATCCATGGGACCTTCCCGGCAAGAGTACTGGAGTGGGGTGCCATTGTCTTCTCCGTCCAGATGAAGGTATAGGGATGCAGAAATGGACTGTGAAAGAGTGAGTGTAGCCAGAATAGCCCCAGGAGCTGGAAAAGGACCCTGAAGCTAGTGGATGGAGTCAACAGGGAAAGCAGAATGTGGGAGACTGCTTAGGAAGTGACTAGACAGGGGAGATGGTGAAGGACAGGGAAGGACTGGTGGGCTGCCGGCCATAGGGTCGCAAGTAGTTGGGCACAACTGGGCGACTGAATAACAACAGAATATCCCACAGGAAGATTAAGTGATGCTCAGAAATCTGTGGTGGCTCTGTCATCTCCTTCATATTCCATGAAACAGGAGACAGACTATTAGAACAGCTGCCCTAAAGGAAAAAAAATATACTGAGCTCTGTGCTTGGAGCTCTTTGAAAAATCATCACCACATCATTTCAGATGTGCAACTTCACACAATGACAAAACAGACAGAAAGCCCTGCTTGGTGAGAGCACAGAAACAAACCACACTAATCCAGCCCTGCAGAAAGGAGAATAGGATTCATCACAGCTCTCAGTACAGGGAGACATGAGGGGACAGCCACACTCCCCGAAGCTGATAGAAAACTGCTGATGTCTGCCACTCAATCAGTACTCTGCTCTGAACTCTCTCCCACGTCACCAGAGGATGTTCAGTTCTAGAATCCTGTGGGGCTTCCTTTTAGCGCTGTTCAGAAGTCCCAGGGTTCTTGTACCTTCTAAATGTTCAAAGGACAATCCTTGTCACCAGTCCCCATGGCTACGACAAGGTGATCCTGGTTTAAGCTAGTCTGGTCATCTGAGGTGGTAGATTCGAGGCAGAGTCCAGAAATCTCCCAGCCCAGGAACCAAAGCCACAGTATTCAACTTCCAAGCATCTGCAAACCCACCTGACAATCACCCCAAAGTGGGAAGCCAGTCTCTTCCCCTCACAGGGCCCAAGAAAGTCAGTCATCACCTAACCTTGAAGAATCTCAACTCCGCTTCCCCTCCAGCTGTCTCTGTCTCTCCCCTCCAAAAGACCTGCTCCAGCTCAAGTCAGAAACTTAAATACCTAAGATGACCAGCAGGTACCTGGGCAAATGAGTGGTATCTACTAGCTGGGAGATTATAAAACAGCAACTGACTCTCAAGTCTGGGTGAGGAAGACAAGACAGAGTGATAGGGATTGTAGCTAACCATCCAGGTCTTCTAAAGCAGACAAGGTCATTGCTGGCCCTTAAGATGCACAGCCAATATGGACTAGGCACTCGATGTTCTGGGAAAAGCTTAAAATCTGGGTTTGTACACAGATTTCTTCATTTAAATTTCTTCATTTAAAAAATTTAAAAACAATCAGATTTAAAATGCCAACGCAAGAGACACAGGAGATATAGGTTCAATCCCTGGGTTGGGAAGATGCCCTGCAGTAGGAAACGGCAACCCACTCCAGTATGCTTGCCTGGAACGTTCCATGGACAGAGGAGCCTGGTGGGCTGCAGTCCACGGGGTCACAAAGAGTTGGACATGACTGAGCATGCAGATATGCACGATACACATACACGATACACACACGATACACATACACAGTGATACTGCTCAGGGCATACGGGACATAGCTCTTCACTAGTTTCAGCCCTGGACCAGTTGTGTAAGACACAAATGGTCTCGGGAAAGCCTGAGCTTTCAAACACAAAGGAAAAGTCTGCTGTAGTCTAGCAGGCACAAAAGCTCCTGAGGCAAAGGAACTCAAATTTTTGTCTATGTCTTATGTTCTTGGAAGCTGTGTTGTGGGTTATAACTACAATAAAAAGGACAAGTTGAAATCTCCATAAGGAATTCTGCCCCAGCTGTGTTACAGAGCAACCTGGGATCAGGGAAGAATGTCTATAAGTGACGACAATACCCCAAGTCTTCCTGGAGAAGTGAGGACGGTGGGCAGAGGTGTTATTCAATTAGGACACACAAGTGTGTCAGCTGTTAAAATATTGAAATACTAGGATTCTACCACTGTCTCAACTCTTGTTATCGATGCCCAGAACCTAACAAGATTTAGATAATTTGGTATTCATGTTATCTGAACTCAGTATCTAAACTCACACTATACCAACTCGGTACCCACGCTAAGTACTCAGAGTTGCGGCCTCACTTTCTTGGGCAAGGTGGCTATGCCCACACTTGGTCGGTGGAGAGGAGGGCAGGATCTAGTGATTCTACTGAGCACTTCTCCCATAGTGTCCCTAGGCGGGTGAGGAGCCAACCAATGAAATCTTCCACAGAGCCAGAGAAGGGTGAGCTATCGTTATCTGCCCTTTGAGATGACTCCTGGTCCCTCCAAATATGACCCTCTTAATGGTATTCTTTCAGTCTCATGCTACGCCTGTGGCTCAGGGGCCTTTTGCAAGGCAGTCTGTGGTTTCAACTGTCCAGATACATCACACATTTTTAGCAATGCTGGGAAGTAGCAAGCAGGACCCATCTGATCTCTCTTCTCTTTCTCCCCCACATTTTCTCTGTGAAGGAGAGTCTCCACCCTCCCCACCGCTTCTCCAAGATATTGCTTACACCAGTGAATCACTTCATTTTCTTTTAACTCTTTCCTCTGAAAACTCCCCACTTTCTTCTATTCTTTGGTCCTCATTGTCCATGGTTGCCCTTTGCCCAGAATCAGCAAATATGAGTTTCTCTTTCCTCTAAGCAGAAAGGCTTCAAATCCTCTTACTACAGAAAAGAAATGAATCAAGAATAAAGCTGTTAATTTTCCACATGAAAACAGCCATAAGCTTCATATCTTTGCTCCAGGCCATGTGTCACTCATTTGTCCCTTTTGTCTCCGATGCATTCCTATCCTTTGCCCAGGAAAAATGCATTTCTCTGACTTCCTTGCAGGCTGCCTTCTGGGTTAGCCAATAAGAGAAAATGTTGGCAGATTGCTGGGCAGAAAAGAGGGAGAAGTCAGAGTATTCCTCCCCTTTCTCTCTGCTTTGATTAGCATTTCCTCTGGGGTCCCAGCTCCCATCAGGCAGTCTACTATAGATCCAGACCCTGCTGAATAGTTTGAACTCCAGCTCTCTGGCTCCGGTCATACCATCTTCTCTCTTTAGTGCCTATATCTTAAAGTTTGTAGAGGTTTCTTGCTTCTGTTTATCTCTGGGTTGCCTCATGGTCCTGTTTGACTCAACTCTCCCAACACCTTTATAATCGATTCTTCATATTTAATTCTTTCTGTTGACTACCTGTGCAGAGTACTAGTATGTACTCTGTTTCTCTGACTGGATACTGGCTAACTCGGATGACCTCATCATCAGAGCACCAGCCTCGTTTTCTTGATTGTACCATAGAGGGTAGTATCAAACTATGGAGCAATGCATTAATATGATAATGTCCTTGAGACCCCCAACTCTCTACCAAAGCCACCACAAGCTAGGAGACTATCTTTTCTGATGTATACAGTTCCGTTCAGTTCAGTTCAGTCTCTCAGTCATGTCCGACTCTGCAACTCCATAAACTGCAGCACGCCAGGCCTCCCTGTCCATCAGCAACTCCTGGAGTTCACTCAAACTCATGTCCACCGAGTCGGTGATGCCATGTATACAGTAGTCTTGTAACAAATTTTCTTTTAGTTCAGTTCAGTCGCTCAGTCGTGTCTGACTCTTTGCGACCCCATGAATCACAGCACACCAGGCCTCCCTGTCCATCACCAACTCCCAGAGTTCACTCAGACTCATGTCCATCAAATCAGTGATGCCATCCAGCCATCTCATCCTCTGGTGTCCCCTTCTCCTCCTGTCCCCAATCTCTCCCCAAATCAGAGTCTTTTCCAATGAGTCAACTCTTCTCATGAGGTGGCCAAAGTACTGGAGTTTCAGCTTTAGCATCATTCCTTCCAAAGAAATCCCAGGGCCGATCTCCTTCAGAATGGACTAGTTGGATCTCCTTGCAGTCCAAGGGACTCTCAAGAGTCTTCTCCAACACCACAGTTCAAAAGCATCAATTCTTCAGTGCTCAGCCTTCTTCACAGTCCAACTTTCACATCCATACATGACCACTGGAAAACCCATAGCCTTGACTAGATGGACCTTTGTTGGCAAAGTAATGTCTCTGCTTTTGAATATGCTATCTAGCTAAAAGTAACAAATATTTTATTTAAATGGCAGATGATAGGAAGTATTGCATTTGCTTCCAGGAAACTCATAAAATGAAAAATGAACTCATATATTCTGGAAAAAAATTGGTCAGATACTAAAAAATAATTTGTCAAATACAAAATACAATTCACATTCCTTATGATTCATGAATATATAGGTTGGACCTAAAGGTCTTAATCCTGAGATATTCTTCCACTTGGAGATTAAAACTAACCTTTTTCTCAGACAAAGTTTTTGTTATTTCTCTGTCATATACAATCATTGGTAGAAAAAAATAAGACTAATTAGCTACTTCAAAAAGTATCTAATTGAAAAACTTGTCATGATTCTGTGTTACTTTTTACCTACGCTTCATCCTTCCTTAATTCTTCTGACAATGATACTCAGATTTTCCTCTGGAGGAAGCCAGTGCCTCACTCTCCCTCTGCCCTTTATGTGCCTGTGTGAGTGCTCAGTTCTGATTCCTTTGACCCACTGGACTATAGCCTGCCAGGCTCCTTTGTCTATTCTTTTTCCAAGGGATCTTCCTGACTCAGGGATTGAACCCACTTAGCCTACATCTCCTACATTGGGAGGAGGATTCTTTACTACTCTGCCACCTGGGAAGCCTGCCCTTTATATAGAACAGATTATATCCCAAGTACCCTGGGGAGTCATGTGACTCAGATCAGGCCAATCAGCAGCAACACTCATGGTCATGATGACTGATTGACTGACAAATGGGCACATGATCTAATCTAAGCCAATCAGGTCAAACAGAGCAAATCCTGGGACTTTTGCTTGAGCAATCAAGAAAGAATTTCTTTTTCTCACAGCTTAGAGGTGTGAAGATGCAAGCCTGGAATTCCCACTTGGGGGAGACTCTGAGTAAAATCAAAGAGAAATGCACTGAGGAAAAATGGAGAGAGAGAATCCAGGTCCTGATGGTATCATTTGCATATGTTTATCCAATTACTCTTAAGTTAATGTGCTGTTGAAATACATTGGGATGGCAAAAACTTTTGGCCAATTCAATATATATATATATCGAACACTCTAATTTTTTTTAAAATCCTGATATCATTTATTGGTACAAAAATTACTCAGGTACAACATGGTGTCTAGACCTGGCTACATTTTATATTTGGAGGATTCAATTTAATACTTCTTTTGCTCATAACTCTCAACATGTCGTAGAACTTTCTGTGTTCAGCACCTCCATGACAGAATTTCTGTACTCTAAGCCCTTGCTTTAAACACAGCATTTAGACCTCATTGAAAAAAAGCCCCTACACACACACACACACACACACACACACACACACACACACACCCTTTGTGTGTGTTTCTATGTTTTGGTTTAAGAAAGTTTGTATTGGATTTCTATCCCTTGCACCCAAAAAGGTTCTACCTAATACACCCATAACAAGTAAGACATTGTGTTGGGCACCATGGAGACTCTCAAGATGAGCAAATTCCTCTCTCTCAATTGAGAGAGGAAATAAATGGTTCCATTATTTGAAGCTGATGATATTATTGGAAGAGGAAGTAGAAAGCACAACTAATTATTCCACTTGTATTTTGCCTCTATCATTTCAAGAGAAGCAAACATCATATGGAGAGGGCAGAACAAATGTTTTTTCAGGGCTCAGAAATCTCAGATAAATGAGAAGATGGAAGAAGGCTCTCCATTGCCTTGAGTGAGTCCACACTGCTTGGCCCACCTGAGCTACACTGAAGTGTGCTAACAGGACTTAAAGATGAGCACACCAAGCCACAGGGCATGCTCTCTAAAGGACTGTGAGGAATTGAGAAATTGTCTGGATTTTTAATGAATTTTATTATTTACAGTCCAGTGAGTTGTATTTAATCCTTGGAAAAATTAAACAGTTGGTTTTTTAACACATTAGAAAAATGTGTTCATTTCTTAAATTAAATATTTTTAAAGGAACTAATTAGTCCCATTTTTTCACCAGCAATTGTATATATAACAAGAGAAACAACAATAACAAACACCTTAGTCTGAAAAAAATAGATTTAATCTCAAAATTGAGGGATGTATCATGATTAAGACCTTTAAGCCCAATCTGTACATTCAAGAATGACAAGGAATTTGAATTGGATTTTAGTATTTGACCAATTTCTTTTCCTCCAGAACAACAGCATGAGTTCAAAAAGAACAAGGAATACCAAACCAATCTCCTGTCATTAATAAAGTTATAAGATAAGCATAAAAGGGAATATGGCAGATATAACGAATCCAAATGGTAAAGAGATTGGCAGTATTTTTTCTTGTTTTTGAAGGTTCTTATTTTCCAGTGGAGAAATAAGAAGCCACGGGATAGTACAGCTAAAATTATTAATTGATCAGAGCTAAACACTGTTTGATCAATGGAGTAACTGTAGAGGGGTCTCCAAGGGAATGCTATGAGACTTTATCCTACTTAAAATGATGTATCAGTGATTTTGATCCTTATTGATTTTAAAATCGTATCAACATGGGAGAGACTGGTTAATGAAATCAGGACTTAAAAGATCATAACAGACTAATAATTTATCTTAAAAGCAACAATATGATTTTTTTAATAAAAATGTAAAGTCCTACATTTAGGTTAGAAAAAAAAATTACACAAGTTCAGAAGGAGGAAGACCTGGTTTGACTGCTTCGCATCCTAAAGAGATGAGGTATTTCGGTTGACCGCACAGTGCAATGTGATGTCACCACTATGGATGACAATATAGGATACTTCCTGGCGCGGGGAAAATAACATGTAACATTTTCTTAAGTGGATCAAACCAGTTTATAAAATTTATAAGACACATACACAAACATAGTTATTAATAGAAAGAAGATCCAAAAAGTAGCAGTGACTCTCAGTGGTGATAATCCAGGTCACATTCTTTCTGTTTTACATATTTGCTGCAGTTACTTTGTATAATAAAGCATTTGCTGAAAATACTTTGTATAATAAAAATTTTATTTTGGCTCAATACAAAAAGTGTAAAGTGGCTTATAAGAAAAGAAACAACCCAAATGCAGTTTTAGGGTGCATTCAGAGAATTATGTTTCCTGGAAAAGAGACATTGATCAGTTCACCATGCTCTGTACTGGGATGGCCATATTGTATCATAATATCTCCACCTGCTTCACTCCCAGAATTTATCACAATGTGTAAAATGCCTTTATTTGCTCTTTCATTGACTTCTGCTCCACTAGCCAGAATGTTTGTGAGGCCAGAGACTCTGACCTTCCTTATTACTGTGTCGCCAGCACCTCATCCCGTACCTGAAACAATGAAGACATTCAAATAACATTCATTAAATAAGTGAATAATGGAGGCTTTACTATATTGCACTTTACTGTGCCTATCTTTCAGTCTAGGATGCATTTACTGGATATATTCTTGGGAAACTTTTCACACATATCAGATCCAGAAGAGAAGGAGAAATAATGAAACGGCAAGAAGCCAATTATCAAAATTTCAAAGTTTGGGCTTGATACATATTCACAAGTAACTAGGGGACAGCTGCAGTGTGGTGGATTAAAAATAAATTACTTTCACGTGATTAAGGTTGCTCTCTTTCCAAAGGTTGTCATTTAGTCTCTTTTGACAGGACCTTGAGGAGCAGAAGAGAATAAGATAACTGCTATGATTGGGCAAAATAAAATATAACAAAGCTAGAGCTCTTCTGAGGGCTGGGTGTTCGGGCTCTATGGATTCATATTTAAATCAGATTCTGAGCAGATGAAAGGCATGTACAATAAGTCAGCCTGAAGAGAAAGACAGGCATATGTGCCCCTCTGGGAAACAACTGAGCCTTTAGCAGGCGCCAGGATTTGGGAAAACTAGGGTGTGGGGGTGGGGTAAAGGTTGGAAGGGAGGAGGGAAGGAGCCGTCAGTCTCCGTGCCACTTTCAAGATCCACAGTAAGTGTGTTTCTGTAGGCAAATTGCATCTCAGAGGAGCCCTGTAGCTCAAGATAAAGATGTCCATATAAGATGCAAATTAGGACCCCACTGCAGAGGTGACTGCTAAGAGCTCATAACCTGGGGAGAGGCTTGGAAACAGCCTGAAGAAAGGACAGTTTGGTGAGAGGGAGAAGATGGAATGTCTTTGGCTAAAAGAAAGTTGCTGTCATAGTCCCCGATGGTGATGTTGCTGTATTATCCCTGGGCTCTCTGAGCCATGGGCACAGATGAGAGAGGGCTGAATCTCTTGGGCCGATCATCTAGCACTGGAAGAGGAAAATTCCTCTCCTCCTGTCTGCCTGGTTTTAGGATCCCACCCGATTTTCCTTCACACCTTATATCTCCACCGCTGGGTCCACTTGCTGCAAATGTGCAGGTTTCTCTCCACCAGCCTCTGCCTAAGCCATCCCTGGGCACAAGGAGAGTGTCTTTCCCCCTTGTCCTCAGATGTAGTGTCTGAATGACAGCTTGTTTGGTACTTTACAACTGACTTCCTTGGTGGCTCAGTCGGTAAAGAATCCTCCTGCAATGCGGGAGACCTGGATTCAATCCCTTGGTTGGGAAGATCCCCTGGAGGAGGACAGGGCAACCCACTCCAGTGTTCTTGCCTGGAGAATCCCCATGGACAGAGGAGCCTGGCGGGCTGCAATCCATGGGGTGGCACAGAGTCGAACACAACTAAGCAGCTTAACACACAAACACATCCACATACCACGTACTGTGTACTGTGTCTCACTTGACCTTCACAACAATCCTTTGGGGAACCCAATGAGAAAGAGAAAAAGTGTTAATAACTGCTAAGCATTAACACCTCTGGAGCGTGGCACAGCTGAGCGTGGGTCCTGCTCTCACCTCCTATCTGTGTAACTTAAGCCTCACCTTTTTGTGCCTCAGTTTCCTGTTCTCAGCCTGACTTTCAGCCCAGAAGGTGATACAGAGTTTGCTTAAGAACTTAGCTCTGGAGACTGACTGCCCAGGTAGAATCTCTGCCACTGACCATACATATGACTTTGGGCAAGTTACTGAAGCTCTCAGGGTCCACATCTAGAAACAGAGGATGATGATATGGCCAACTTGGAGGTTTGCTGTGAGCATTAGAGAAGTAAACGCATGTGAAACACTCTGATGAAAATCTGGTGTACTGTTATCATTATATACACTTTACTATTAGTCTTGTGTGCACGCTAAGTCTCTTCAGTCATGTCCGACTCATTGCAACCCTATGGACTGTAGCCCACCAGGCTCCTCTGTCCATGGGATTCTCCAGGCAAGAATACTGGAATGAGTTGCCCTGTCCTCCTCCAGGGGATCTTATTAGTCTTCAAAAACAATTTTTTTGTCCTGCTACCAAAAGTAACACATCAGCACTGCAGAAATCTTGGGGGATCTTTAGTTTGCTATTTATATGCAATTATTTTTTAACAAGAGTCTTAGTGAGCGCTGCTCTAAAATATTTGGCCAATGCCTCCTCTCCCATGGCCCTATCCCCCTCCATCCAGGCTGACCTCATCACTGAGCTGGAAAGCAGAAGTGAGAACTCAAGAGCTGGGCGGGCCAGCACCCCTCCACCAACCACTTTCCTTCCCCCAATAACAACCATGGCCACAAACAATCAGGAGAGAACAGAATGCTAATCAGCCCAGAAGCTTCTTCCTTGGAGCTGGTGGCTTATTTATATGAGTTTTTGTTGCTCTGTTGCCATTTTAATTTGTCCCCTCTGCACCACTCTCCCTCTGGCAAGTAGAGCCACTCACTTTCAGAATCTAGGAGGATGACAAAGTTCCCATAATGTGTGCTGACCTGGAAAAAGAGAGGAAAAAGGAAACATCCATATGCTTCCAGGTGAGGGAAGGAAATGGGTTCTCCATGGTCTCCCCTCCCGTGGCCTCCCCTACCACACCTGAGAAGCCCCCTCACCCCCTCAACCCAACCAAATGCCAGGCTGCCTTCCCAAAGTCAGACAGGGCCTCTTGGTGCTTCCAGCCACACCCTTCTGAGATACAGGGGGTGTTTCTCTTAAGTAGCTCAAGTATGAGGAATCGGATAATTTAACATCTAACCTAGGACAGTTTTCAAGTGAAAGGGGACACAGTTACCAGTAAGTTGCAGAGACCAGGATGGGTGGTCACCCTGGAAGTCTCCACAGGCTTTGGCCCCAGGTTCCTGATGGGCAACTGCTTCGTACCTGGGTCTCCCCACGAGAGCACTAATTCTCAGAGCCAAATCGCCTTTTGAAGCTTCAAGTTGCCCCACCTTTAGTCTCTTCTCCAGATTTTTTTGTTCAATCTTACAATGTTCTAACTACAATGGAAGAAGCAAATATTCATCCAAAACAGAAAAGATGTCCATGTTCCCTCATTAGAGAAGGAAGAAACCTCATTCCATACCAGGCCTACACTCCACACCGGGCTTCACCGATATTTGTTGAATGAATGGTATTAAATTCAAGTAGTTCTTGGGATAATAAAATAGATAACATTGATTAAGTGCTTTTTCTATGACAGGCGCAAGGCTCAATACTTTAAACATCTTATCTCATCTGATGCTCCTAATAACCCCAGGAGAAGAGACATCCCAAATAACAGATGAGGGAACAGAGACTTAGAAATGTTGAGTAATTATCTGAAGTCACGGAGCTGGTAAGGGGCAATGCTAAGACTCAAGTCCAAGTCTCTCTATCAACAAAATCCCCTTTTCTAAACACGATTAATACAGATACAGATAATTATAATAATAACAAGCACTGTGTGCCAGGCACACTAAGCCTTTTACATCTCTAACTATAACACATGTCCATACACTATCACTATAACATTGGTATTGATTATACCCATCCTACAGGTGAAGAGATTGAGGCACAGAGAGGCTAAATGACATGTCCAGGGTCACACAGCTCCTACAGTGCCTGAGCTGAGACACAAACCCAAGCAGTGCAGCTTGAGAGGCCCTGTCCTCTACCATCCCTCCTATCTCCCCATCTCACTCCTCTACTACTGATCATGATCCGGGACAACAGTTTTGAATGGGAACTTTTCTTTAGCAGGACTTTGATGCTTTCATTCAGTGTAAAAACCTATTATTATTTCTTTGACCCTGGACTTCCTGGGAACTGTCAGGAACACAGCAGAAGACACACGTCATTCTCCTCCAGAAACTTCCAGTCCCTTCCAGGCTGAGATTCCATAAGTAGTAGGTCTTCACCGAGTCCCAGCTAGACACCAGCACTGTGCTAGGCCTTGTGCATCCCAGCTTTCTTTGATCTGCACAACCATCCTAGGGTTTTGTGGAGACCCATGCTATCCATTTAATAGGTAAAGAAACAATGACTTCCAGGAGAAAAAGAGATCCCTTAGCTGTTGGCTGTGGCTCCACCTGGCCAGGAATTCTCCCAGGTCCATCCTCAGATCAGTCAGCTTCACGCAAGCCAACAGTATTCACACTTAATTTTTTTCTTAATATTCAGTTCTCATATACACACATACATATATACACTTACAAAAAAGCCTAGCCTATTTAAGAACTAAATATAGAACTGATTGCTGGGCTCAATGTTTATTCTAATCCGTGCAGGTTCATAAAGTCCACTTTAGACCCAAATAAGGCTGACTCACATATGTAAAAGAAAATCAGTTCCTATTTACAAGCTCCATAAAATCTGCTGCAAATACTTAGGCAGAAAGATACAGCAAAGGCATTTACAACCTTCCCCACACGTCTCACTGGCAGGGGTCTTCTGGAGGAACTTTGGAGAGGGCTGAAAACCCAAAAACTATAAGGCTCAAGTAATCTACAAGGGTAATATATCTTAATTACTAAATGAACAGGGTAATCTGAGAATACTGTATTCAAATGGATTTTCCTTTGCAAAACCGCTGCAAACTACACCATAAATGATATGTTTAAGGGACCAGACTCATAAATATACACATATACAGGCTTTTTGTCCCTAAAATGTCCAAGCAATGTTGTCATTTCTGTGGGCAAACACTATCCCCATGCCCAGCCTGGTGCCACCCAAGCTCATCAGTCCTTAAACATCACCTACTAGCCCTGGTGGCTCAGAGGATAAAGTGTCTGCCTGCAATGCAGGAGACCTGGGTTCGATCCCTGGGTTGGGAAGATCCCCTGGAAAGGAAATGGCAACCCACTCCAGTATTGTTGCCTGGAGAATTCCATGGACGGAGGAGCCTGGTGGGCTACAGTCCACGGGGTCGCAAAGAGTCGGACACGACTGAGTGACTTCACCTTCACTAGCCCTCCAGCAACTAGCCCTCCAGCATCTCTTCCTTGCCCCAACCTGTAGTGTGCACAGGTCAGGAGATAAGAATGGAAACACTGCTTCTGGTTCTCAAGAAATCTGCCACGTGACCCATAGGTTATTCAAAGAAGAAATTAGCTGGGGTCTGTTTATAATGGGTCCTGAAAGCCTTTGACTCTGTAGATCACAACAAACTGGGAAATTCTTCAAGAGATGGGAATACCAGATCACCATACTTGCCTCCTAAGAAATCTGTATGGAGGTTAAGAAACAACAGTTAAAACCAGACATGGAACAACAGACTGGTTCCAAACTGGGAAAGGAGTACATCAAGTCTGTATATTGTCATCCTGCTTATTTAACTTATATGCGGAGTACATCATGTGAAATGCCAAGCTGGATGAAACACAAGTTGGAAAGAAATTTTCAGGGAGAAATATCAATAACCCCAGATATGCAGATGACACCACCCTTATGGCAGAAAGTGAAGCACTAAAGAGCCTCTTGATGAAAGTGAAAGAGGAGAGTGAAAAAGTTGGCTTAAAGCTCAACATTCAGAAACCTAAGATCATGGTATCCAGTCCCATCACTCCATGGCAAATAGATGCAGAAACAGTAGAAACAGTGACAGACTTTATTTTGGGGGGCTCCAAAATCACTGCAGATGGTGACTGCAGCCTTGAAATTAAAACACGCTTGCTCCTTGGAAGAAAAGCTATGACCAACCTAGACAGCATATTAAAAAGCAGAGACATTACTTTGCCAAAAAGGTCCGTCTTGTCAAAGCTATGGTTTTTCCAGTAGCCATGTATGGATGTGAGAGTTGGACTATAAAGAAAGCTGAGCACTGAAGAATTGATGCTTTTGAACTGTGGTGTTGGAGAAGACTCTTGAGAGTGGAGATCAAACCAGTCCATCCTAAAGGAGATCAGTCCTGAATGTTCATTGGAAGGACTGATGCTGAAGCTGAAACTCCAATCCTTTGGCCACCTGATGCGAAGAACTGACTCATTAGAAAAGACCCTGATGCTGGGAAAGATTGATGGCAGGAGGAGAAGGGGATGACAGAGGATGAGAGATAGTTGGATGGCATCACCAACTCAATGGACACGAGTTTGAGCAAGCTCCGGGAGTTGGTGATGGACAGGGACGCCTGGCATGCTGTAGTCCTTGGGGTTTCAGAGAGTCGGACATGACTGAGTGATTGAACTGAACTGAAAGCCCACTGGAAATGACTGGAGGAAAGAGGAGGTTTGTTGTCAAGAGCAGCATCTTGAGGGAGCACAGCAGACTCCTCTCTCTGCCTCTCTCTGGAACCCCCAGTCTTGCTCTCTCAACTCTCTCTGAGGCTTCTCCTACCTCATCTTAGCCTCTCCACCAGTCCCCTCTGCATCCACACAACCAGCAGTGTATAGAATGGGCAGGACTCCTGATTAGGCAACTAAATCTGCTGCTAAGGAATGAGGAGGCTGGCTGAAGGCTGAGAAACTCTGAGTCCTCAAAGTCATTACCTCCGAAGGACGAAGGACGGACTAACTGCCTTGGAGACCTCCTTGTCCCATTTGCTGTGCCCCCAGGGAAGGAGCAGCCTGGCTTATTTTACAAGGGCTTTGAAGTTGGTCCTCTGAGTCTGATTCTCCCTGAGGAGAAGGACTCTCTGCAACGGGGCCACTTTCCAAAAGAGATGATAACAAAACCAAGCAGGACTCTGTGGGGATCCTGGGCATGGATGCTTTTCTGTGTCCCCTGTTTCTTGATTGTAGGAAATGGGCTTCAGTCTCCAAGACCTTCCCAGAGTTCCAAAGGGCAGTTTCAAACAGTTGCTAATCAAGGAAGAGAGGAGCTGCCGAAACAAGGGAGGGGCAGTCAAGAGACAATGAGTTCAGCTCAGTTGCTCAGTCAGTCATGTCCAGCTCTTTGCCGCTGCATGGACTTCAGCACGCCAGGCCTCCCTGTCCATCACCAACTCCCAGAGTTTACTCAAACTCATGTCCTCTGAGTCGGTGATGCTATCCAACCAGCTCATCCCCATCCAACCATCTCATCCTCTATCATCCCCTTCTCCACCCGCCCTCAATCTTTCCCAGCATCAGGGTCTTTTCAAATGAGTCAGTTTTTCGCATCAGGTGGCCAAAGGATTGGAGTTTCAGCTTCAGCATCAGTCCTTCCAGTGAATATTCAGGACTGATTTCCTTTAGGATGAACTGGTTATATTTCCTTGCTGTGCAAGGGACTGTCAAGAGTCTTCTCCAATACCACAATTCAAAAGCATCCATTATTTGGTACTCAGCTTTCTTTACAGTCCAACTCTGACATCCATACATGACTACTGGAAAAACCATAGCTTTCAGTAAATGGACATTTATCAGCAAAGTAATGTCTCTGCTTTTTAATATGCTGTCTAGGTTGGTCATAACTTTCCTTCCAAGGAGTAAGTGTCTTTTAATATCATGGCTGCAGTCACCATCTGCAGTGATTTTGGAGCCCCCAAAAATAAAGTCTGTCACTCTTTCCACTGTTTCCCCATCTATTTGCCATGAAGTGATGGGACCAGATGCCATGATCTTAGTTTTCCAAATGTTGAGTTTTAAGCCAACTTTTACACTCTCCTCTTTCACTTTCATCAAGAGGGTCTTTAGTTCTTTGCTTTCTGCCATAGAAGTGGTGTCATCTGTATATCTGATAACAGAGAAGCCTTAGGACAAGATCCTGGTTCCACTTCAAGGGATACACATAACAATGTATTTGAGCTCTTCTGCAGAACTAAGTGAAGTGAAGTCGTTAAGTCATGTCCGACTCTTTGAGACCTGTGGACTGTAGCCCACCAAGCTCCTCCATCCATGGGATTCTCCAGGCAAGAACACTGGAGTGGGTTGGCATTTCCTTCTCCAATGCATGAAAGTGAAGTCGCTCAGTCATGTCCGACTCTTAGAGACCCCATGGACTGCAGCCTGCCAGGCTCCTCTGTCCATGGGATTTTCCAGGCAAGTGTACTGGAGTGGGGTGCCATTGCCTTCTCCAGATATGCCCATCACCAACCCTAATAAAAGGCAAAGGTAGAACATGCCTCTAATGAAGAAAGGAAACTAGACTTTGCTAAAAGACAAATTTATGCAGGTATTTGAACCTCACATTCTTCCTGAAAGACCAAGGGAGTATCCAGGGCTCAATGAAGCTGAGAAACTTTCCCAAGTCACACTGCTAGCTGCAGGACTGAACCCTGCTCTTTCTATAATGCTGAGAGCTTCCTCTAAGAACATTGCATTGCCCGAGAGAGGTGCTGAGAACGTGAAGAATGCAAACTGAACTGGGAAAATCGCCAACAACCATGCTGGGAGTGTTATTATGTAAAATTAAATTGCTGTTGTACTTTTGAAATCAACAATGTTGGGGGGGTGGTAGTCTTTAGATGATTTGTTTGAAATAGCCACAATCAGAGATTGATGATGATAAAGAGAGACCTACGAAGTACCAAGAGAAGACCCCCAAATAGCACTAAATAAGCCCCCTTAGTAGAGAAGCAACCAGACCCACATACCCCAGTCAGTCTTATATTGCAATGCTATATGGTAATTAGTGTTCCTAATGATACCTCTGGGTTATCAAGAAAGGATAAATTACCCTGCCATGTTGTCTAAGTGAACAGAAAGCACGGTCAGGATGCTATTGATTCTGCATCTGTCTTGGCCAGGCAGTGTGATCTTGGAAAAGTCAGTGAACCCCTCTGGACTTCAGTCATCTCACTGATAAAATGAGGGTTGTGTCAACTCTAAGTCTTTCATGCAAACAAAGAGATCCTGGAGAGAGTAACTATTCCCACCCATCCCACTCCAACAGTACCAGCAGCCCTCATGGGGTTCCTCCCATGGACCATCTAATTCATACATGGTCGTTTATGCCAAAGGTATAAACGTGTCCTCTCTGCTCATACCCCCTAAGAGTTCTTTTCTTCACAGCAGCTCTACTTTTCCCCAGATTGTCACTGGGGATAACATGACCATATTCATTTTAAAACCAGGGGACACTTTGCTACTTATGGAAAAGAAAAATGATTTATATGGCAGAATTATTTTTACTTAGGATTTTTAAGGGCACAAGTTACACTGTTTAGATGGTAAGCTACCTTTGCCATCTATAGGCAGTGCAGGTCCCTTCATTCCCCTAAAAATCAAAATGTATTTCAGAGAAACTGCTGATGCCCTGGCTTCTACACTGGAGTGTGCTGAGGCTGAATGCAGACCTGGAAGAGATGTCTCTGCTCTGCTGGAAGCCTTGGTAGGGCTGAGGGTTTGAGGTACATTCTATAGCCCTATCTCACGCTCAAGGGTCAAAACCAGTCTAGGTCAGAGAAGGAAATGTGAGGCTGTCAGCCCCCAGTTCCATTCACATCCAGCTCTTGAAGTTACAGCTTTAGAGGTCCAGTCCTGGAAGCCCTGTTCTTTAACTTCCAGAGCACACTGTATAAAACCAAATACCCTGGGGGAGATAAGACCTTAATCCCTGGATGGTAAATAAATTTTATCTTAACTACCGACTTTGATCAATTGGTAATGACTGCCGGGAGTATTCTACTGAGAAAGAGTCTAAAACTGTTCCCCAGGGGGGTATTCAAAATATTTAACAACCCACCAATCAACTCTTCTTGGCCCCTTGATAGTCTGGATGTTAACTCTTCAGTTGCTAGGTCAGTTTTGGGAGGTCCAAGCAAAAAATCTCAGCAGCAGCTATTTACCAGTTGACGCAGAAGATGATTACATATAAAGTATGATTACAGGTAAAGTGTTACATGTAAAGTATCAGCTCTGCCCGTGCATCAGGTTCATGGGAACTGGGCAGCAATGGATTAGCCGTGTCAGCCTTCCATGGAGGCAAAGGAGAACACAGCACCTTGTCAAACATTTTCTCTCCCTGTCTGCCAACTTGACCTTCTAAAGAATCCACATTGTCCTTGGTGGGTCATGAGACCAGAAACTCCTGAGTTGTAAGCACTGTAAATTTGACTGGTTGCAAATAGAGAGGGTGAACCTCAGATATATTCATACTGGATATGGGTACATTGATTTGTTTTCCATTCAATAAACTACCATTGATGTGAAACTAGAACACTCATTGATAATTTTGTTGGACTGTACCTTAAAAAGCTAACAATGATAGAACTGCTTCTATTCAGCAGCAGTTAAAATTATGGGTAAGATGAAGCCTATGGATCTGACACAGATGGTGGCTTTCCGACCCTAGGAGCCCTGGAAAGGTCGTCAAGTTCTTCTGGCCTTTCCTGAGTGCTTCAAAGTTGGAAGCTATTGCTAAAAACCTTAGGCAGAGAGCAATTCATGGTTACCTGGAAGGTGGGACACCTGGTCTGACAGGTAGAGCAGATTACTCTTCAGCCATAGAGGACATCTAGCAACGAGGGTCTAAATCTCTTGCATACCCCAGTGTGCATCAGAAACACCTGGGACTGTGTTAAAATAAAGATTTGTGGCCCAGAAATAAGAGATTCCAGCTCAACAGAAATCTGCACTTTAAAGACTTTCCACTTGACTCTGTTGCAGGTTGTAGATCTCATATGGAAAAAAAAACTCAGTGGGAACGAGAGCCCAAGAGGCTTCTGAGGGTGGTGGAAACTGACAGTAAAATAGAAGAAAACAATACCAAGGGGACACGGGGCAGCTGACGTCCCCTCCACCCACTCTGGCCTTCCTGGCACATGGTTAGATCCTGCCTTCACCAGAATAGTGAATGGGGTTCATTGATTGATGCAGAGTGACAAGGGATTGCTGCACATTCATCATTTCGAATCTCACCGCAGCAGAAACCTACATGGTGAACACTCCCACCATCACTCTCCTTTTAGGTAACAAAACTAGGCCCGGGGCCACCCAGCTTGAAAGTGGTGAAGCCGGGGCTTGTAACCAGGCAGCCTATCTCCAGAGCCCAGATACTCGTGGCCCACCGGGGCTGCTGAGGTACGAGAACAATTCTGATATACCTGAGACAATAGCCGGCAAGATCCTCGTAGATGAGCCAGAATACAAATACAACTATTAACTCTTCTCAATTTATAGTGACTAGGACTGGGAGAAAAAGAGCAGAACCTAAAACTAACAGTAACTCAGACTGCACAGGATAAATTTCCTTATAATTAAAATACAACTAAAGAGTCCTATCTCCTTGACCAAATTTAGATTTACAAAATTGAACCTGAGAATACTGGACCTGAAAAGAATAAAATTATTATGGTGAGAACTAACATTTGAAATGGTCCCCCTCCCCAAAAAAACAAACCTGCGTAATAAATCAGATATTTATTCATTGTACAATATATAGGGAATCAGTTCAGTTCAGTTCAGTTGCTCAGTCATGTCCGACTCTTTGCGACCCCATGAATCACAGCACACCAGGCCTCCCTGTCCATCACCAACTCCCAGAGTTCACTCAAACTCATATCCATCGAGTCAGTGATGCCATCCAGCCATCTCATCCTCAGTCGTCCCCCTCTCCTCCTGCCCCCAATCCCTCCCAGCATCAAAGTCTTTTCCAGTGAGTCAACTCTTCACATGAGGTGGCCAAAGTACTGGAGTTTCAGCTTTAGCATCATTCCTTCCAAAGAAATCCCAGGGCTGATCTCCTTCAGAATGGATTGGTTGTACTTCCTTGCAGTCCAGGGGACTCTCAAGAGTCTTCTCTAACACCACAGTTCAAAAGCATCAAATTTTGGCACTCAGCCTTCTTCACAGTCCAACTGTCACATCCATCCATGACCACAGGAAAACCCATAGCCTTGACTAGATGGAACTTATCGGCAAAGTAATGTCTCTGCTTTTGAATATGCTAACTAGGTTGGTCATAACTTTCCTTCCAAGGAGTAAGCGTCTTCTAATTTCATGGCTGCAGTTACCATCTGCAGTGATTTTGGATGCCCAAAAAATAAAGTCTGACACCGTTTCCACTGTTTCCCCATCTATTTCCCATGAAGTGATGGGATCAGATGTCATGATCTTAGTTTTCTGAATGTTGAGCTTTAAGCCAACTTTTTTCAATTTCCTCTTTTACTTTCATCAAGAGGCTTTTTAGTTCCTCTTCACTTTCTGCCTTAAGGGTGGTGTCATCTGCATATCTGAGGTTATTGATATTTCTCCCGGCAATCTTGATTCCAGCTTGTGTTTCTTCCAGTCCAGCGTTTCTCATGATGTACTCTGCATATAAGTTAAATAAGCAGGGTGACAATATACAGCCTTGACGTACTCTTTTTCCTATTTGGAACCAGTCTGTTGTTCCATGTCCAGTTCTAACTGTTGCTTCCTGATCTGCATAGGTTTCTCAAGAGGCAGGTCAGGTGGTCTGTATTCCCATCTCTTTCAGAATTTTCCACAGTTTATTGTGACCCACACAGTCAAAGTCTTTGGCATCATCAATAAAGCAGAAATAGATGTTTTCTGGAACTCTCTTCCTTTTCCATGATCCAGCAGATGTTGGCAATTTGATCTCTGGTTCCTCTGCCTTTTCTAAAACCAGCTTGAACATCAGGTAGTTCACGGTTCACGTAATGCTGAAGCCTGGCTTGCAGAATTTTGAGCATTCCTTTACTAGCATGTGAGATGAGTGTAATTGTGTGGTAGTTTGAGAATTCTTTGGCATTGCATTTCTTTGTGGTTAGAATGAAAACTGACTTTTTCCAGTCCTGTGGCCACTGCTGAGTTTTCCAAATTTGCTGGATATTGAGTGCAGCACTTTCACAGCATCATCTTTCAGGATTTGAAACAGCTCAACTGGAATTCCATCACCTCCACTAGCTTTGTTCATAGTGATGCTTTCTAAGGCCCACTTGACTTCACATTCCAAGATGTCTGGCTCTAGATGAGTGATCGCATCATCATGATTATCTGGGTCGTGAAGATCTTTTTGTACAGTTCTTCCATGTATTCTTGCCACCTCTTCGTAATATTTTCTGCTTCTGTTAGGTCCATACCATTTCTGTCCTTTATCGAGCCCATCTTTGCATGAAATGTTCCCTTGGTATCTCTAATTTTCTTGAAGAGATCTCTAGTCTTTCCCATTCTGTTGTTTTCCTCTATTTCTTTGCATTGATCGCTGAAGAAGGCTTTCTTATCTCTCTTGCTATTCTTTCCTTTTCTCCTTTGCTTATATCTTTCCTTTTCTCCTTTGCTTTTTGCCTCTCTTCTTTTCACAGCTATTTGTAAGGCCTCCCCAGACAGCCATTTTGCTTTTTGCATTTCTTTTCCATGGGGATGGTCTTGATCCCTGTCTCCTGTACAATGTCACGACCCTCATTCCATAGTTCATCAGGCACTCTATCTATCAGATCTAGGCCCTTAAATCTATTTCTCACTTCCACTGTATAATCATAAGGGATTTGATTTAGGTCATACCTGAATGGTCTAGCGGTTTTCCCTACTTTCTTCAGTTTAAGTCTGAATTTGGTAATAAGGAGTTCGTGATCTGAGCCACAGTCAGCTCCTGGTCTTCTTTTGTTGACTATACAGAGCTTCTCCATCTTTGGCTGCACAGAATACAATCAGTCTGATTTCAGTGTTGACCATCTGGGGATGTCCATGTGTAGAGTCTTCTCCTGTGTTGTTGGAAGAGGGTGTTTGCTATGACCAGTGCATTTTCTTGGCAAAACTCTATTAGTCTTTGCCCTGCTTAATTCCGCATTCCAAGGCCAAATTTGCCTGTTACTCCAGGTGTTTCTTGACTTTCTACTTTTGCATTCCAGTCCTCTATAATGAAAAGGACATCTTTTGGGGGTGTTCGTTCTAAAAGGTCTTCTAAGTCTTCATAGAACTGTTCAACTTCAGCTTCTTCACTGTTACTGGTTGGGGCATAGACTTGGATTTCTGTGATATTGAATGGCTTGCCTTGGAGACGAACAGAGATCATTCTGTTGTTTGAGATTGCATCCAAGTACTGCATTTCGGACTCTTTTGTTGACCATGATGGCTACTCCATTTCTTCTGAGGGGATTCCTGCCCGCAATAGTAGATATAATGGTCATCTGAGTTAAATTCACCCATTCCAGTCCATTTTAGTTCGCTGATTCACAGAATGTCGACATTCACCCTTGCCATCTCTTGTTTGACCACTTCCAATTTGCCTTGATTCATGGACCTGACATTCCAGGTTCCTGTGCAATATTGCTCTTTACAGCATCAGGTCTTGCTTCTATCACCAGTCACATCCACAACTGGGTACTGTTTTTGCTTTGGCTCCATCCCTTCATTCTTTTTGGAGTTATTTCTCCACTGATCTCCAGTAGCATATTGGGCACCTAATGACCTGGGGAGTTCCTCTTTTAGTATCCTATCATTTTGCCTTTTCATACTGTTTATGGGGTTCTCAAGGCAAGAATACTGAAGTGGCTTGCCATTCCCTTCTCCAGTGGACCACGTTCTGTCAGACCTCTCCACCATGATCCACCCATCTTGGGTTCCCCCGTAGGCATGGCTTGGTTTCATTGAGTTATGCAAGGCTGTAGTTCTAATGTGATTAGATTGACTAGTTTTCTGTGAGTATGGTTTCAGTGTGTCTGCCCTCTGATGCCCTCTTGCAACACCTACCATCTTACTTGGGTTTCTCTTACCTTGGGCATGGGGTATCTCTTCATGGCTGCTCCAGCAAAGCGTAGCAGCTGCTCCTTACCTTGGATGAGGGGTATCTCCTTACAGACGCTGTTCCTGACCTTCAATATGGGATAGCTCCTCTAGGTGGCTCCCTGCGCAGCCACCTCTCGGGTTGCTCCTCCTGGCCACCGGCCCTGGCCTCAGGCGTGGGTGGCTCCTCCCAGCTGCCGCCTCTGGCCTCAGGCTCAGGGTGGCCCCTCAGAGTCACTGCCCCTGGCCTTGGGCGTGAGGTGGCTTCTCCTGGTCGCCCCTGACCTCAGACGCAGGGTGTCTCCTCCTGGTCGCCTCTGACCCCCGACGCAGGGCAGCTCCTCTCAGCCGTTCCTGCACCATCGCAGCCTGGCACCCTAGGCCGCTGGCTGTAAGAGCCGGTGCACTATAGAACCTCTCGTAATGAAATGGAAATGAAAGCCAAATTATTGGAAGTTTTTAGATATCATTGGATAGCGAAAGATGATCAAGGAGCTAACTTTGGGGAATTTCCTGGCAGTCCAATAGTTAGGACTCCACGCTCTCACTGTCAAGGGCCTGGGTTTGATCTCTGGTGATGGAACAAAGATTATATGAGACACAGTGTGGACAAAAATAGTTTTTTTAATTCCAATTAAAATGATCTTATTTATAAACATGGAATCAAAATGTCCTTATGGGGTCAAAATAGCAAGCATGAGCATTCAGTAGGTCACACTGGACTGTAGTTATACACGGTGCCTATCACTTGGGCAGCCACCCTCCCTCAAAGTCAGGATTTGTAGAATAATCAAGACACAAAAATCCTGTGTCCATCGGGAGAGAGAAGAGCATGTCCTCCACATTCCTCCAGCAACAATGTGCTATTCACTTTCCAAGGAAACCAAGATGAGAATCACTGCTGAACTGACACCCTGTGTTTATATTCTTGATGCAAGTAAACAGCATTCCCCTCGAGGACAGGAAGAAGACTTTGAGAAATACTGCTTTAAATACTGAGACCCTCCCCTACCTCCTGGCCTCTCTCTACCCCACTCTCCCCGCCCTGAGTATTTAACACCTGCACCCCACTCATCAGCTATTGCTCTAGTCTACACCATCGCCATCACTCATCTGGACCACTGCACTAACCTCACCCAGCATCCTATTCTCATTGTTGCCTCCTTCCCATCATTCTTCATTCTGTAGCTGGAGAGAGCTCTCAAAAATATAAGTCAAATTATGTTCCTCTACTTAGAGCCATACAGTGGTTCCCTGTTGCACTTAGAATAAACCATAAAATCCTTGTCCTTTTTATGAAACCCTTTACATTCTGACCCTGCCTGCTTCACCAGATATATCTGTATCACCTGCCCATCTCCCACCTCACTCCTCCTGCACTACCTGGCTTTTCTTTCTTCCAGTTAATCCCCACCACGGACCCTTTGCATCAGCAGTTCTCTCTAGCTAGGGCACTCTGTTCTCTGAAAGATCCTGCTGGCTCCTTCCTGACTTTCAGATCTCAGCTTCAATGACATGTCCTTGGAGAGCCTTTTCTGACCTCCCCCAACCCAAGATACCACAGTCACTATTGTTTCATCCTAGTTCAATTATCTTCATTCACGCCGCATCGCCTACTTTGAGTTGTGCGTTCATTTTTGTTGGAGCCTTCCATGATATGGTTAGGTTCCATAAAGGCCAGAACTGATTTACCTTGTTCACTATATGTAAGCACCCAACATGTATCTATGGATACAGTGAATGAATAGACAGATGAATGAATAAGTAAATGAAAAAATGAAGTAACTCAAGGCTACTGAAATTTTAGGAGCTGGTGTGCTGGGCATACCCAGAGAAATGAAAGTAAGCTGATCTTCCTTGTCTCAGCCCAAACCCTTGCCAAAGTCCCTCCCCTTTTCCTTTAGGAAGTCTGCCCCATCCTCCTGTGAGTTTCTACATCAGTGAGCGCCAAAGAATTAGTGCTTTTGAACTGTGGTGTTGGAGAAGACTCTTGAGATTCCCTTGGACTACAAGGAGATCCAACCAGTCCATTCTTAAGGAGATCAGCCATGGGTGTTCCTTGGAAGGAATGATGCTAAAGCTGAAACTCCAGTACTTTGGCCACCTCATGCAAAGAGTTGACTCATTGGAAAAGACTCTGATGCTGGGAGGATTGGGGGCAGGAGGAAGAGGGGATGACAGAGGATAAGATGGCTGGATTGCATCACCGACTCGATGGACATGAGTTTGAGTGAACTCTGGGAGATCGTGATGGACAGGGAGGCCTGGCATGCTGCAATTCATGGGGTCACAAAGAGTCAGACACGACTGAGTGACTGAACTGAACTGAACTGACATTTATGATTCACTCTTGATTCCAGAATGAAATCACCTCCATCATCATTTTGTATTATATTCCATGTGATATCTCATGGCCTTGGATCTCCCCAACCAGTGTAAACCCCTGCAGGTTTAGAATGTAATTTTTGGTGACCTTTGGATCCTAGTGGACACCCAATAAATATTTCACAAACCATAGAAGGTCAAGGTTGGGAGTGATCTTAGAGATCACCTTCTGGAGATTTCTATGTGGAGGTAACAGAGCTGAGACCAAGAGACATAAATTGACCTGCCTAAGGTTGAATGATCAGCCAGACACAGGATGGCTCCTCAAACCTGGATGTCCTGTTTCCCAGGCCAGGATTTTTCCACTGTATCAGTGGACCATTAGGAATGCAGATTTCTGGGCACCCACTCAGATCTGGAATAGGGCCCAGAATCAAGTGCCCAAAGTAACTAGGAAATCCCAAAGGCAGGGCTGCTTCTGTAACTTGATGTTGTGCAGTGCTTAGTTCGGAGAAGGCAATGGCACCCCCACTCCAGTACTCTTGTCTGGAAAATCTCATGGACAGAGGAGCCTGGTGGGCTGCAGTCCATGGGGTTTAAAACTCAACATTCAGAGTCGGACACAACTGAGCAACTTCACTTTCACTTTTCTCTTTCATGCATCGGAGAAGGAAATGGCAACCCACTCCAGTATTCTTGCCTGAGAATCCCAGGGACTGGCGAGCCTGGTGGGCTGCCATCAATGGGGTTGCACAGAGTCGGACACGACTAAAGCGACTTAGCAGTAGCAGCAGCAGTGCTTAATTGCTTAGTAATGTCCAGCTGTTTGCAACCCCATGGACAGCTGCCCTCCAGGATCCTCTGTCCATGGGGATTCTCCAGGCAAGAATACTGGAGTGGGTTGCCATGCTCTCCTCCAGGGGATGTTCCCAACCCAGGGATCGAACCCAGGTCTCCTGCATTGCAGGAGATTCTTTACTAACCGAGCCACCAAGGAAGCCCAACTTCATGTTAGGTGAGACCATATGAACTTGCTTACATTCAGGAGCTCTTGAAATACAAAATGGAAATTTCATATGTTTTGAGCTAATAATATGCTGATATCATGTGAAATGTTGAGCTAGATGAAGCACAAGCTGGAATCCAGATACCAGGAGAAATATCAATAAACTCAGATATGCACATGACACCACCCTTATGTCAGAAAGAAAAGAGGAATTAAAAGACCTCTTGATGAAAGTGAAAGAGGAAAGTGGAAAAGTTGGCTTTAAAACTCAACATTCAAAAATCTAAGATCATAGCATCTGGTCCCATCACTTCATATTTTCTTGGGCTCCGAAATCACTGCAGATGGTGACTGCAGCCATGAAATTAAAAGACACTTGCTTCTTGGAAGAAATGCTATGACCAACCTAGACAACATATTAAAAAGCAGAGACATTACTTTGCAGGAAAAGGTCCGTCTAGTCAAGGCTATGATTTTTCCAGTAGTCATGTATGGAGTTGAGAGTTGGACCATAAAGAAAGCTGGGCATCGAAGAATGAATGCCTTTGAACTGGGGTCTTGAGAGTCCCTTGGACTGCAAGGAGATCAAACCAGTCAATCCTCAAGGAAATCAGTTCTGAATATTCATTGGAAGAACTGACGCTGAAGCTGAAGCTCCAATACTTTGGCCACCTGATGTGAAGAGCTGACTCATTTGAAAAGACCCTGATGAAGATTGAAGGCAGGAGGAGAAGGGGACAACAGAGAATGAGATGGTTGGATGGCATCACCGACTTGATGGACACGAATTTGAAGAAGCTCTGGGAGTTGGTGATGGACAGTGAAGCCTGGCGTGCTTCAGTCCATGGAGTTGCAAAGAGTCAGACACAACTGAGCGACTGAACTGAACTGAATAATAATCTCTTGGGTATAAGGTGTTCCTTGTAACCAAGGAAAAGACGCTGAGGAGAGATAATCACTCTATAAGGGAGGAAAAAATAAAAACAAAAAAACTGAAAGTCTGAGGAGAAGGATAATAAATAGTCTCTCTGAAGTAGAAATTTCAAGTAGAACAGGGAGACCTTCCCCTCCTGGACCAAAAGCTACCCTGAGGTGCCAGGTGACAGTGTGGGTATCACTGGCCATATCAAGTCTTCATCCCTGAAAACACCATACACAGTAAGGCAAGTCTCTAAAGGTGATGTATTGAGGGGGCCCTCTCACCAAGGGCCATTTTGGCCCTTTATACAGACCACCTCATCCTCACAACAGTCTGTACTGTCAGTGTTCCTATTTTACAGATGAGGAAACCAAGGCAGGGAGGGGCAAGGACTAGCCCAAGGCTGAGGATTAGAAAGTGATGGAGACCTTGCTCTCACTCACTGCTCTATTTTGAAGACGGTCCAGGGAAAGTCATAGGACCATTCAGCACAGACTTGGAAAAACCACTTCCAGCATCGAGTGGACAGTAGACTAAAGGACCTTTGAGGAAACTTTTTAACCTGGGGTTTCCAGATTTCAGGATTTTGAGTGTGGTGTTTGGAAGAGGGGGTTCACCATAGGTTCTTTTCCCTAAACACTGTCCTCCCTCCCCTCTTTCCCTTGCCTCCTGGCCAGGTATACACTGTTGCTGGGGGAACATACGGGGGTGGGCCGAGGAGTTCAGAATTCCAATCTCCTATTTCCACCTGATATCCCCTGGGCACTCATTTATCCACAGGAAATGCTGTGTCTTACAAACTGCTCTCAACACCACAGAAGCAGGTATACTCCCCGCCCAACACCACTCTACAGACAAAGAAACTAAGTCACAGGAGAGGGGCCTGGCCTCAGCTGGGCAGTGACAGGGCCAGGACGGGAACCTGGGTCTGTCTGATTCCAGAAATTTCTGCCCTTTTCACAAAACCCCAGAATGCCCGTGAAAGGTAGCTGCAAAACACAGCTGTCTCTTCCCTGTTCTTCTCCAGATGTTAACGTGGCCTGAGAGCCAAGTGGAGCTAAGTGGGAGGGAAGGAGTCTAAACTCTTGGTTCTGACTGCAAATGGCATGTGCCTCCCACAGCCCCAGTCCTCACATCAGAGAAGCTGGCAGCCCACATAGGCTTATCCCAGGTGGTGCCACATACACGCCCCACACAAAGCAGAGGGTGGGATACAGCACGTGCCTTTTCTTACTCTGTTTATTAAAAAGCTTGATCACAAGAGCCTGTAATGAGAGTCTGACAATATTCTTCTCTTCAGGTGCGGTCAGTGGGAGCCTGTGCCAAGCTGTCAGCTCCCTGGCAGCGGGGTGAAAACGCCTCCCAAAGGTTCACCTCTGGGCGGCCACCTCCCAAGCAGCCCGGCTCCGGTTCTGGCAGGGACGGGTGCTGTTTCCTTTATTTTGCCTGATAATGATACCATTGTCCTTGCGGGTTCCTTTGGCTGGTTTTTGGGTTTTATGCTATGGGAGTTCTCAATGAGCCCCTCTCCTCCACCATCTGCTGATGATGATTGCGTTCGTGGCAGCAGCGACGGAGGCTCCGTCCCGTCTGGACTCTGAAGCAGCGAGAGGGGACTCAGAGCCTGGCTCCAGCCCAGCGCCGCTGCTCCCCCCACTGTGGGGAGACCAGAGAAGACAGAGATGGGGAGGGCTGAGTTTCCTCTTAGAAGAGCAAGTAAAATGGAACAATTCCACTCCCGGGTGTTTACCGAAGAGAAACAAATGTATGTCCACAGGAGCCCTTGTACACAAATATCCACAGCACTTTTCTTTTTAACCACCTAAAACTGGAAATAACCCAAATGTCCATCAGCTGGTGGGTGGATTAACAAAGATATATCCATACAATGGACTGCTACTTGGCAATAAACATGCTGCCAACACACCCAACAGGATTGAACCTCAAAAAGCATTATGCTAAGAGGAGGAAACCAAAGACACAAAAGGCTCCTTACTGTCAATTCTATTTATGTGAATCTCTAGAAAAGGCAAAGCTATAGTTAAAGAAAAATAAACCACTGGTTGCCAAGGGTTGGGAGCTGTGGAAACAGACTGACTACTAAGGGTTATGAGTGACCTTCAGGCGCTGATGGAAATGTCCTATATCTTGCTTGTGCTACTGGTTACTAAATATATACATTCATCAAAACTCATTCAACTGCGCTCTTAAAATGATCAAATTTTATTGCATGTAAACCTTACTTCAAGAATACTGTTGTTTTGTTTGTTTGTTTGTTTTCAATTGAACAGGTTGTTTTTAAACCACAAGATGTTTCAGAGCCTTTGGGACACTGATGTACATTTTAAATCTTCAGGAAAGAGCTGCAGATATGGCCCAGGTTTTTCAAATTCACTTGACAAAAGGTTTAATCAAAAGTTTTACAGAACATTAGTTAAAATCTTGAGGAAACAGGTAGAGAAAATCGCATTAGAGAATTAGCAACCTGGATAAAGCATTGCCCTCTCGTCATCATCATCTTTAAAAACTCAAACCCCCTTGAGAAAAAGAACACATTCAGCTGGACATCTTCATGGGAGCCCTGGATGAGTAGGCAATTTCCTGCAGGTTGAACACCAGGTACTATTGGCGTAAGCCCACTGGGTGAGGGAGAGGGTCCTGGGAGGGGAAGCAGGAGCCAGAAGCCTGACTGGGTGGGTGCCCTGTATGCTGTGGCCATCCATTCATCCATCATTCACCCTGTGAGACCCTCTGCCATGTGCCAGGGGAACAGTCATATAAAGTGCCCACCCTCTAGTAGCCCACAGCCTTGCTACGCCTACTGACAGCTGTCTGTCCCCGAGTTCCAGTGCCCATGAGACCCTCTCATCCATGATTTTCTTCCGTGACTTCTATTTGTAACTGTCTTTTCCCTAGTGAGGCAGGAGGGTGCACCTTCCTGCCCACCTCCAACCACCGTGATCACCAGCTCTAACAAATGGGTCACCCCAAGCTCCCCTGATCACCACAAGGGATTTAGCGCTGGCCCTGGAAAGCTCTGGCAGGTGGCAGTAAAAGGAGAGAGTCTTACAGCTCATTACATCTCAAGCCACATGCAAATTCTTCCTACCCCTCCATAAGCCTACCTGTCGCTCTGAACCAGAAAAACCAGATGAGAGAGAGCATTGTGGAGACAGCTGCATGGAACAGGGGTTCCCAACCCCCAGGCCATGGACCAATATCAGTTGGTGGCCTGTTTGGAACCGAGTCACACAGCAGATTAGGGTTAGGTTTAGGTATGTTTGAGAAGCTTCAAATCTCCATAGATTAAAGTCACAGTGGAATATCCTGAGATTGCCACAAAAGCACTGAAAAGCCTGCTTCCACTTACAACATCCAATTTTTGTGAAGCAGGGCTTTCTGCAGTGACAGCAATGAGATTGCAGAGTAGACTGGACATAGCAACACACTTCAGGTGGCACTGTCTCCCATCACTCCAGATGGGACCATCCAGCTGCCCGAAAACAAGCTCAGGGCTCCCCATGGATTCTGCATTATGATGAACTGCATCGTTATTTCATTATCTATCACAATGTAATAATAAGAGAAGTAGACAACAAATGTAATGCACTTGAATCATCCCCAAACTATCCCAACCTCACCCCACCCCGCCCAGTCCATGGAAAAATTTTCTTCCATGACACTGGTCCCAGGTGCCAACAAGGTTGGGGACCGCTGGCATAGAACATGCCTACTTTGCTAAGTGGATGAGCCCTGGTCCAACAAGCTCTTCTGTCTCGCTTCTGCCTCTCAGGGCTCCTCTGACATGACTACCTGGTTCCTGCCCAGAAACTCTAGGGAAGCAAAGCTCAGACCCAAGCCTGGGACTCTAGTCTGCTCTTTCTAGAAATAGCTCCTAATTCTGGCACAATTTCCCCCCACTCCTCACCTAGGAAAGAAGGCAGACCCAGGAATATAAAAGACTCTCCTCATCTTTTCCGTATTCCATGCACCTTTCTTGTCATCCAGTCACACACACACACACACACACACACACACACACACACACACACCACACACAAAGACGACAACCCTAAGCCACCAAGGCTTAGAGACAGAAGTGCCTGGGAGATGGAACCAGAATTGGTAACGCACGACTGCCCTGATCTGCAGCTCCCCTACTGTTCAGGATCTAGAGAGGGTGCCCAGAGCCCCAGGAACATGCTCTGGAAACAAACAGAATCTTGGAAACGTGCTCTGCTGAAGGGAAACTGTCAGATGTTTTGGCTGCCCATCACTTTCTACACAGGGTTCTTGGGTAAGAAAGCACCATTTCCTCTACAGGAACCTGGAGTCATGCACAGTCCGCTAGGCTCCGGGCTATGGGACCTTGCACAGGTGACCCCAGCTCCATCAGGAGATGCGCGCACACCAGACCTTGCCCAGGACCTGGGAACACGGGGACTCCAGAATGGCAGCGGGACTGCAGCCTCCAGCAGCAGGGGTGAACCCCATGTCCACCTGCGTCCAGCACACATGGCAGTGTCCTCACCAGGCTGTTGGAAACCACAGGTCTCCTAGTTTTCCTGGAGATATTGGCTTTCCAAGGCTGACTCTGCAGCCTTCCAATCGTTCCCCCTTTAACATCTTTTTAATGACTTCCATTGCTGATACACGACTTCCATTGCTGATACACGATCATTACACTGTGTATGCACAATACCCATTGCCTCTAAACTAGCCGTTGTCAGACTTTTTGCTCAAGACCACCTCACACTTTAAAAATTAAGGGTCAAGATCTTTTGTTTATTCCATTACATCTATTATTATTGCATTAGAAATTAAAAGTGAGACTTTTTAAAAAATATTAATGATTTAAAAATAATAATGAAGTTATTGTAGTGAAAGTGAAGTAGCTCAGTTGTGTCTGACTCTTTGCGACCCCATGGACTGTAGCCTACCAGGCTTCTCCATCCGTGGGATTTCCAGGGCAAGAGTACCAGAGTGGGTTGCCAGTTTCTTCTCCAAATTTACAACACGTTAACATAAATTAGGTGTTTTATAAAAACTGTATTCCCCCCAAAATTTAGTGGTATGAAATGGCATTGTTTTCTGTGTTTGCAGGTCTCGGTAATGGCTGGCTTCATAGAAGACAGCATATCATCTCTCTGCATCTCCCTTCAATCTGTTTTGATACCACACATCTTGTAGATTTGGATAACTCCATTGCACATTCATGACAAAGGCTGAAAAAGACAAATATCTCCCAGTTGTTACAGGGACACATGTGAGCTCACATACCCCTCTGAAAGGGTCTCTGAAACTCATGGGAGTTCTCAGAGTACACTTTGAGAATCACTAGTTTAAGCCTATCAGATCTACTTATGGGACTGACTAGCTGGCTAAGGATCCACACTTGATCTTGTGAGGGAAATGACCCTGGTCCTCTGGCACTGGTGAAAAGAGTGGGAAAAGCAGCAGCAAACCAATGGGACCAAAAGCCGAGCAGTCACCACCATCTCCCCAGCAAGATCACACATTCCATGAGGGCAGGCTTGGATTCTATTTTGTTGACTGCTCCATCCACAGAGAGGAGACCTTCTGGTAGGCACTCAATAAATATGTGTTGAGAGAATGAGTAAAATAAATGCATGTGTATATTTATTTTGAAAGTGAAGGGTTAGTCGCTTAATCGAGTCTCTTTGTGACCCCCTGGACTGCAGCCTGCCAGACTCTTCTATCCATGGAGTTCTCTTGGTATTCTCAAGAATACCAGAGTGGGTAGCCATTCCCTTCTCCAGGGGATCTTCCCTGACTCAGGGGTATATTTTAAGGAACCTGCTAAAAAAAAAAAAAATTAAGAAAGAAAACAGAAAAGCCTAGATGCCCTAGGTGATAAACCTCACTCCTAGGAACACTCAGCTTTCCAGAATCACAACTAGACAGGAAGCACTGTGATAGCCAATGCTGTGACTTGTCTGGGTTACCCCAGCACTTCGCAGGAGGTCACCACCGCATAGGTGCTCCGGGTAGCTGCATGAATGAGCACACAATGGAAAGGTGACGGTCTGGTGTGGCAGGTGTCTGCCGCGCGCATTCTGTCACTGTAATGCTTTTCACGAACATCTCCTGGAGGCTGATGCATCCAAACCATCGCCTCAGTGAGGAGGCCAAGGAATTAACCGGCCCAGTCATTTTCAATTTCTTTCTTCATAACAGAATCGTTATCTCAGATGGCATTTTCCAGCGCACACTGCAGGAGAAGTGGGGCTGCTTCAGATGAGGCGGCACTCCGTGGAATCAACCTCTTCATCTGCCCCTCTATTCCCCCTTGTATTCCCCACCACCATGCAGACCCCATCCCAGGAGCAATCTGAGGCCACAGCCCAATCCAGACACTCCCCAGAGAGATAAGAGTCTTGGTACTACTGAGCCTGTTTCCAGATGTGATAAACTTTTATCTCCTGTCCCTGGGTCCCTGGCCTCCGTGAGTCACACTCCTATGTCCTCTTTTGCTGCCTCAGCCAGCTTGAGGAAGGTTTTTGTCACTTGTAGCCAGAGCAGCCTTAATAAAGGTAGCTGATCTGTGTGGATGCCATCACAGGAGCCCCTAAGCCTTTATCTTTTCCCAGCAATCAACCCCATGAGCCCTACTGGGAAACTGTGGGCTGAGGATGGAGAAGGAGCAGCAGCAAAAGCTGTGACCATCTATTGACCAGCACGTTCCCAGCCTGCAGGGCAGGGGTTCTTCACCCTAGACAAAATTAGTTAACCTCCTTGGCTCTCTTCCAGCAGACACACACACACGCACACACACACACACACACACACACAGAGGTGGAGATATAAAAAAGAGAGAGAGAGAACTCTTTCATTCTGGGTAAGATCTAAATGCAATTATAATTCAGTAGATCCATGAGGAAATTGACAAGAGCCAGTGCTTTGCACAAGACATGCTCTGATTTCATGCCGACAAATTATTTTTTAAAGGGCATTAATATCACAAGCTGATGACTTTTAGCCCTGAGCAAATGATGCATTTTAATGCTTCTTTACACACCGCTCTCAGCCCAAGTGAAGCTGTCTTCTTCGGCAAACCATTAGCAAACATTTACATTTCAAAACTCAACAGGACGGTTGTTGTTAGGTTTTTCTTTCTTTTCATATATGCCCGCACAGATAACTCATACTTCACATGCTAAGTGTTGTGCAGTATCCTGTTTCTAACCCCTGGCATACCTTTAGAAGATGGTGGCTCCTGGTTTTCAGGCCTACAATCTAAAGATTGATTTTGAAAGGAAGAAAGAAAGATAGTGGCATCATCAAACACTATTACCTTTGTGGCAGGCATGCTCTTTTTGAAATGGCAGTGTATTTTCAGGTTCCTTTATTCCTCAGCACAGGCGAAGGAACCAGACATTGGGTGCCGTCGCCTGTTTGAGAGTCAGAGCAGGATCCTCAGAGAGCAAAGTCTAGTGGTTAGTGTTTATCTTTCCAAGTGGAGCCAAAATGACACTGAACCCGGGGGTGGGGGAGAATTAGAATCAATTAGGGGCAGAAGCTCATTTTCCTCTTTAATAGACACAACTTGGATAAGAGTCACAGAATTAGAGGTTTTGAGTGTGCAGTCAGGATCTGATGCATTTTAGGTCATCACCGTACAGCTCAGTCTATGCTCTAGACTAGAGTCTTCAATGCCCCCAACTATAACATGTTTGAGCATGCAGACTGCAGGCAGAGAGGTATGGGTTGAAATTCCAGCTCAGCCACTCCCTGGCAGTGACACCTTGTACAAGCGACTCAGCCTCTTCAGTTTTCTCCATCTGTAAAATGGGAATAACAAGGCCGCCCAGCTCACTGAGTTACTGCTGATATGATGATTCCTGTGACAAGGTCCACACACATTTTTCCTTCCCAGAGGGAACCTTTCCATCCATGCTGCTCCACCACCTCCATGGCTTAGGTTCACTCTTCTCCCAAGACTGGCTGTGCAGCTTCGTCCCAAACCTTACAATCTCCTTTAATAGCCTGGGGAGGTAATCATTCAGAGAAACAAGATGATGGAAACAACGTTGTGCTGAGACAGGATTGCAGGGGTCGCTGTGCAACGCTCTACATTTACTAAAGCTCATTGGCTTGCACATGCGCAGTGAGCGGATTTTATGGGGTGTGAATTAGACATCAATAAAAACAGTGGAGAAGGAAGCGGAAACCACTCCAGCACTCTTGCCTGGGAAATCCCATGGAAAGAGGAGCCTGGTGTGCTGCAGTCCACAGGGTGGCACATGAAGAGCCAGACACAGCTTAGTGACCAAACGCCAGCAACAAGAAAATAAGCAACCAGGCCAGAAAGGTTAGCAAGGATCCAAAAGGTTACCTGACAAAGATTAACAAACGGTTTGAAATCCCCTATGTGTGTGAGACTTACGATCCGACTCGAACATTCTCGACTCCTCGTGCCCTTTAAATAAAAGGGGCACCTGACATGCACGGGGCTTCCCTGGTGACTCAGATGGTAAAGAATCTGCCTGCAACATGGGAGATCCAGGTTTGATCCCTGGGTCAGGAAGATCCCCTGAAGAAGGGATTGGCTAGCCACTCCAGCATTCTTGTCTGGAGAATCCCATGGGCAGAGGAGCCGGGAGAGCTACAGTCCACGGGGTCGCTAAGAGTTGGACACGACTGGGCAGCTAACACTTTCACTGACTTGCATACTCTTTCCTTTCACCTGTCTGCTCTGTGTCTCATGCTGGGACAACTGACAGATCATGAGTCTTTAAGGCAAGACCCACCTCCTTGCCCTGCTTCCCCAGAGGAAATGTGCTCCCCTGCTCTCGGCCCACCTTTCCTTCCCCAGGTGACACTGATTGGAAGGAACTCAGTGAATATGCATAGCACTGGGGAGATGCGGTACCAGGAAACCCAGCCCCAGGAGCGATCTTGTTACTGAGCTAGGGGAAAGCTGAGAGAAAACACAATCCATTCTACCTAATGTTCACTCGCCCTGACAGCTCATCTCTCCCACACACTCATTCCCCCAAATATTTATCTATCTTGCTTCCTCTCTGGGTACACAATAGCCCTCGCTAGCTTGAACGGAGATGACATTCTCCTGAAAAACGTCTTTTGCGGTGATGTGTGCACTCCGTTATTTTGGGAGCAGCCGACATCGCTACAGGATGGCTATTTAGAGTCCCTGGGGCATCCTTCCAGTGCAAAATGCCTCTGTCCTTCATTCTCCATCTCTGTCCCACTCAGGTGGGCAAGACACAGCCTGCTTCAAGGTGACCTTAGAAGGAGGGGGAGCACACCCCAGCGTTTTGACCCCTTAGGAAGCTGCTGGTGGCTCTGCTTTCTCCTCTGGAGCCCCTATCCCAGTCCCTGTCCCCTGCTCGAAACAGCACCTTAAACCCACTTCCCACTTCCCAGGGGTCTGCTTCCTGCGCACATCTTCCCAAATGTTCTCAGGATGAGTCAAAGTGTTAGTCGCTCAGTCATGTCCAGCTCTTTGCGATGCTATGGACTGTGGCCTGCCAGGCTCCTCTGTCCTTGTGATTCTCTAGGCAAGAATACTGGAGTGGGTAGCCATTCCCTTCTGCAGAGGATCTTCCCCACCCAGGGACCAAACCCATGACTCCTGCATTACAGACAGACTCTTTACTTGCCTGAGTCACCAATTTCTGACTGTGGTTTTCCCCAACAGATTTAAGGTAAGGCAAAGGAAGAACACAATGAGCAGCCCCATAACCACCCAAGAAAGGAGCTGACATGGGCAGATTGAAATCACCCTTGCAGTGGTAGGGACCACACCACTGACACGGGGGTCAAGAGAGCCAAGTGCTCAGAGGGCCACTCAGGGCCCAGGCTCTGATGGGGACCTTGATTTTATACCTCACCCACAGACCTCAAGGAACAAAGGCCAGCAGACTTCTGCAGAATGGGGAGCAACAGAGACTCCACCAGACACCCAGGGTGAGCCTGGGCAGCCCGTGGATGTGTCCTTCCTGCTGACTGAACAGGTTTTAGCAGGGCCTGGTTTAAGGAGGCCCTATCACGCCCATCTCCACGTAATCTCCCATCCTATTTTCTTTTTAGGCTTTTTTTTTTTTTCTCTGTCTGAATAGAACAACCCTGTGCCTTCTTTCTTCTGAAGCCACCCTGCAAATCTCAGGGCCCAGAAATAACGTCTGGCTTCCTCCTTTTAGGCCTCCTGTTCTCACACCCTGTTCTTCTGAAGTACAAGAAGGTTCAGCGTTTTAGCACCTACTTGAGCTAGAATTCATCACTATCCAAGAGGATCCCTGCTCTGTCCGAAGCTGCCTGGTTGGTCATCCAGAACAAATCAGATAACAGATGCAAAGCTTCACTTCCTGACCCTTCTTCAAGTGCTTACATGTGAGATTATTCTGCCCCAGAAGGGCCAGTCTTGGAGGAGGACAGAGAACACTGCCCATAGAAAGGGCCCTAGGAAGGTTTCCCTAGGTTCCCCATCTAGTTCCCTGGGGAAACCTGTCAGTCTATACCCACCTGCCTCATCCTCTGTCTAGCAGCCCTCTCCTCCCTCCAGCTAGGTCTCTCCTCTCAATAAGACTCCTCGCTCAGCCTCTTGATCCTCAGCTCATGATGACATTTAGCCCCTAATGCGCATCTCAGACCTTCTATCCTGCCTTTACTCAGACTCCAGCCCCCATTCTGTGCACCACAACCACCCAAAACCCTCTGATCAGAGGACCTGGCAGCCCTGTCTGCAACCCCAGGGGTCAGCCATAAGCCTTGCATTCTGCCCAGCTTCGCCCACCCACAGCCCTTCTCCACAATAAATCTCACCCCCCACCCAGCCAGGGCTTCTCTGATAGCTCAGTCAGTAAAGAACCTGCTTGCAATACAGGAGACCTGGGTTTGATCCCTGGGTTTGGAAGATCCCCTCCAGGAGGGCATGGCAATCCAGTTCAGTACTCTTGCCTGGAGAATCCCATGCACAGAGGAGCCTGGCAGGCTACAGTCCATCGGGTCGCAAAGAGTTGGACACGACTGAGGGACTAAGCACCCACCCAGCCAGAGCACAGATCCAGATCCAGTCGGGAGCGTCATCTTTGATGCCCTGCCCTCGCTCATCCCCCTGGTGACCATCCACCAGTGAATCCTGCAGGTTCTGACTCCCACAGAGGTCCCTCGCGCACGTGCTCTCTTCCCTCTCTGGAATAGGCCTCTCTGATGTGTCCACGCCCATGCCCCAGCTTCCCTTCCTCCAGAGGAGACGGCGGAACAAGTCACACCACTCCCTCCCTAGCTTAATGTCCCCAGTGACTACCCTGGCACATGAGATAAAATCCAGACTCCATCCCATGATCCAGGTGGTCCTGCTAATCCTCAGTTCACCCTTCATACTTAACGTCCTACCACACTCTCCGTGAACAAATGCCTCCTTACTATACTACACGTTACTCTCCAACTTCCTGCGCTTCTTAAGGAAGAACGGAAGCATTCTCCGGGCGCGTGCTCACAGTCGTCCTGATAGTCATCAGACACCTACACTGCCCCGTAGCACTTGCCCACTTCTCCAACCAAAGCAGAAACTAAGCGCATCATCTCTGCTCTCCAGTCACAGTTTTCTACCTGGGGCTTAAGCCTTACCTCCCAACATCATCCCTTTTTCTAAATTCACGGTATTTTCTAACCGTGTCCCTATTCACTATACGCAGCGGAAAACGCAGAAAACCTTCCCTGGTGGCTCAGAGGTTAAAGCGTCTGCCTGCAATATGGGAGACCTAGGTTCGATCCCTGGGTTGGGAAGATCCCCTGGAGAAGGAAATGGCAACCCACTCCAGTATTCCTTCCTGGAGAATCCCATGGACAAAGCAGCGTGGGGGCTGCAGTCCACAGGGTTGCAAAGAGTAGGACACGACTGAGCGAGTCAAGTTGCTGAAAGTAATGGAAACTCTTTGGTGCCCCCTTGTGGTCACAGCTAGTTAGCCGGCTGAGATGTGCCCATAAGAAGGTAGGTTTTTCTGTTGCTTTTGGGGGTGGAGAAGGCTGCTCTGGGGTCTCTGCAAAGGGAGTTTCAAGCTGGGGAGGGAAGTACTTTCAGGTACCAATCCTAGATATATATATATATATATATCCACCATCCGCAGGCGGAGGAATCCAGATCAAAATCCTTTCCAGCAAGCGTCTGAGTCTCAGATTCCTGTTTCCTAAAATGAGGTAATAACCCCAGCCCAGCTACCCAAGTGTGAAATAACCATGAGATGCAGACTGAGTACTGGACCTACTGAATATGTGTGTGTATGTATGTATGTGTATATATATATGTATATATATATTCCAGCATTCAACCTTGATATATTCTAAATGCTTCTCCTGTCCCCACACCCTTGCTATTCATATGAGTTTTCTGGAATCACCGAATGAGTCAGGCAGGATGGGGAGGAGGATGGATTGGGGGTGATGTGTGTCTGACAAAGAGGTGCCCATATGCCACTCATCATCATACGGAAATGTCCTGGAGAAAACGTCAGCAGCAAGATGTTGCAAGTGGTGAAGCAGAAAGGTGGTGGTGGTGGTTGGGGGTGGGGGGTAGGTGGGTGTTGTCACCGTCCTGGGGAAATTCAAGGGCAGATGTTGGGTTCTGGCATTTGCCCAGATGAAAAGCCAAGAATCTATGATTAAGAAAACTAACCCTAATCTCCTGTGTTTCCAATACTTCTAGAGCCCCTAACTTTAAAATATTCATCTTTGCACCCCCTGGAACCTATTAAACTGTTGGACACCAACAGGTACTTAAGAAATAGGCAGTGCATGACTGAGAGTGAGTGCATTTGGAGGAATAAATGAATTTGATTTTGAGTAAATGTGTGCAACTCTACAAGCCTCTAGCTCTGAAGCTGCTTACTTTCTAGTCCTGCTCGAGCCCCTAAAGACCCTATTCTTGTCCTCTGTAAGCTTGAGCTTTTTCATCTCTCTTATTTTGACTACAGTGGGAAAAGGTCATGGCTCACTATGTCATGAGTGCCTAGAGTCTTGAAATCCCTCTCTGCACAACTTTACATTGTCTGCCCATCACATTGCTTAAACTGAATAAAGAAAATATGCCTGCTTCTAACAGTGAAAATGGATAACCTTTTCCCTCAGACCTACAGCTGTTAATTCTGGCTGGACATTAGAATAAACTGAGAAGCGTATGTACACATACACACACAATCAGTCCTCAGGACCCATCTCAGAGCTATTACATAGAACTTTCTAGGAGGGGTCAGGGCCTGGGCATCAGTATTCTTCCAAAGCTCCCAATACACATGTGTGCATGCTAAGTCGTTTCAGTCCTGTCTGACTCTTTGCAGAGCTATGGACTGTAGCCTGCCAGGCTCCTCTGTCCATAGGATTCCCCAGGCAAGAATACTGGAGTGGGTTGCCATGCCCTCCTCCAAGGGATCTTCCCAACCCAGGGACTGAACCCACACCTCTTTTCTCCTGTACTGGCACCACCTGGGAAGCCCCTTGATATGCATCTGGGGTTAAAAGTTGCTGCGTGAAGGAGTGGGCCCTTGCCCAGAGGGCACAGCCTCACTGACGATGCAGGATGGAGCGGTAGGCTTTAATGTTGCCTTCCAAGCACCACGAGACTCAGACCAGGAAGAAAGGGAGGATCCTGAGCCCTACACTGGTAAAGAGTTCCAGTTCTCACTCCTCCTCGAGCACCTCTCTTGCTGATGGCCAAGAGGGGGGATGGGACCCCAAGGGGCTAGATCTTTCTTGTCTGATATTGGAATTTAGGAACAGTTTCCAGCAGGTGGGCTGGCATCAGCACAAGCTCCAGGGTGGCCCTGCCAGCTCCAGCTGGCCTGGACAGAGAGCCACAGTAATGGTTCAGGGACAGGAAGACCTTCTTTTCACAGCACTAACTGGGTGGAAACTGGGCTTTCAATGCAAATAATCTAACATTTGGGGGTGCTGCATAAGGAACCCACTATTCATTTAAAATTATGTTTTCAACAGCCACTCATGTATTTCAAACACAGCACATGAACCTAAATTCAATCTGCTGCATTGTAATTTCTTGCTTTTAATTTAAGGCCCCCAGGCCTCAACTAATTTAAGGGACAATCTGGTGATGACAAGGAGACCATCTTCTTACAAAAATGTCATCAGCATAAGGGACTACTTCACAAATGTGGAGCACAGCTGAGACTTTCCAAATCTTACCTACACTTTCGGAGTCTTTTAAAGCTATGCACCTGAGCCATAAAAAACAAAATAAAGTCTGTCTATTAGGTAGCAAATCATGGTGGTGCCCATTGCTTCTATTCTCCACCAGACCGTTTGTTCTCTGTAATGCCTCTGTGCTCTTAAACATTAGACGGCTGCCTTTGAAACCACGGAATAAACATGAGCACGGTTCATCCCTTTGTCATGTTCAAACAGTGATTTGACCGTGTCCCGCTGGCTCTCGGTGAGAACAGCAGACTTCGGATCATCAATAAGCCCCACGCTGAGATCAGAAGTCCACCCCAGGCACAGGGTACCAATGGCTTGTCACGGATGGATGGGAGGATTGTCAAGCTGCCTCTCTGCGTCTGACAGAGACACTGGGGAGAAAGTCTGTTTTAGGACTCCTGCAGGGTGCTCTGATCAGCAGGCCAGGAACCCGGTGGTGCTGCCTCAGTAGGCAGAGTGGCACTCACCTTGACTGCGTCACCCAGAGTCAAGCAGGCACTCTGAGCTGGTCACCCTGGGGTGCCCCTACACAGAGAGGAGGCCTTCAGAGGACTCTCTGTCCATAATGGAGGGAAGTTACAGCTGTGAACCCTGGCTCTCCGAGGGCTCATCCCTGGTAGCTGTTGAGAAGTCATCTATGCTTTCAGAAGACCTTGCCTTTCCCTTGCCTCATCCTCCCCCCTTTCCCCTCTGTCCTCAAAAAGTACTTGCCACACAGAACACACAATAAATAAAGTTCCCAAAGAGCAAATAAGCGATCCCTCATTAAAAGCTAATCCACAAGATAAGAGAGAGCGAGATCCAGGCTGGATCCTCCTCTTCTTTCAGGATTTTTGCTTAGAACTCATTCATTCATTTTCAGTGCCCATTCCCAGCCATCACTGCCTTGATGGGGCTTTGCCTGGCCCTTGCAGAGGAAAAACCAAGCAGAAGGTGCTGCTGGGCAGAGTCTGACAGATTCTTAAATGAACCCCTTTCTTTGCTAGAAGAGAGAATCGAAAGGCAGAGAATTAGAGAGACCTCACGGAGAAGGCTTTCAGTAAATGTTGGTTCAGTGGAAAACAGAGCAGCCCTGTCGCAGAGCATGCCATGAGTTCCCTGTCTGGTGCCCCGTCCGAAGGAGTGCCCTGTGGGGAGGCAGCCTTCCTGCTCAGATGCCCGGGTCCTTCGAGCCTACAGGTTCCGCTGGAGCCCACTCCCAAGTGCCACCCTGGCTCGATGAGCTGGAGAGACCCCCCGAATGTAACCTGCCTGCAGGAGAGCCTCAGGCCCTCTGGGTGCCTGAGAAGAGGTGAAGGGAAACCATCTCAGCTTTGGCTTGTGCGGAGTCAGGGGTGAAGGCGCCCTGTGCTGTGAGAGGGGCCCGGCAGGGCTTGTGAGCGCCTAGTGAACAGTGGAGAGGGAAGCGCTGGGATTGACTGCAGAAACAGTCTAGGTGCCCCCCTGCCCTCCAGGGCTGACTACCTGAGTGCCAGTGGGCACGTTAGGTCACTTCTTCCCCTAAATACTGTCTGTAGTAGTGTCTCCCAAAGTACACTCGCCAGAACATTCCTTGTGGCCCATGTAACACTGTCCTATAAAAATGTTCAGATATCCCTGCTTCCAAGCTAGTCTTCCACAGTGTGAAAGAGAGCTACGGTGCATCTTGGGGTCCTAAGGCTCTGAACGTTCCTACAGCAGATGAACCTGTTTCAGCTAGCATTGTCCACCCGTTTGACAATGACCATGCAGCCTTTTTCACAGGAGCATCTCCAGGGCAACTAATTTGGAAGAAGGCCGGTGTATAGAGTGATTCTCAACCTCTCCCTAGTGGGGGGGCGGCAATGTTGCTGCCAGGGAACGTTGTGCAATGTTTGCAGACCTTTGGGATTGTCACAGCTGGAGGTGGGTGGGGTTGCTAATGACATCTGATGATCTGAGGCCACAGATACTGATAAACATCCCACCATAGCCAAGGCAGCCCCCCACAACTAAGTGTTACCCAACATGGCAGAAGGGTCAAGACTAAGAATCTGTGGTCTACAGCCATTTCGACGTTTTCTCACCATTCACTCTCTTTTTCACCTCTGGCAACCAAACCAGCCCTGCTTCCCTGGGTTCACCCACCTGCCATCTAACTACCCATCCTGAAGCCTTTTCTCACGTCTTGCCCAGCTTGACCTTTTGCAGCACTTGGTGCTGATGATCTCCCTGTTGTTCTTGAAACCCTTTCCTTAGCTTCTGAGACCTTTCTCCTGGTTCTTCTTCAGCCTCTCGGGCTTTCCTCCCCTCCTGCATCCGTGTAAACGGAAGATGTACCCTCTTCTCTCTGGTTCTCTCCTCTTTCCCTGGATGACCATATCTCAAGTGACCACAGAAGCCAGAGACAGCTTCTGCATGGTGAACTCCTGGGGAACCTGGATGAGTAGGAGATGGTTCTGCTTTTGGAAGGACGAATTTAGAGAGGGCAGTGAGTGTATTAGTCTGCTCAGGCTGCGGGAACAAAATGCTACAGATTGGGTGGCTTAAATAATAGAAATTTATTTTCTTAAGTTCTGGAGGCTGAAAATTCACAATCAAGGTGTTGGCAGATTTGGTTTCTCCCGGGGCTTCTCTCCATGGCTTGCAGATGTCTGCCTAATTACCTCTTCTTGTAAGGACACCAGTCAGACTGGATTACAGCCCACCTAAACAGCCTCGTTTTATCTTAATCACTTCTTTAAAGGCTCTATCTCCAAATACAGTCAAATTCCAAGGTGCTGTGGTTAGGGCCTCAAGGTATAAATTTAGGGGTAGGTAAAATCTTTCCTGGAGAAGGAAGTGGCAACCCACTCCAGTATTCTTGCCTGAGAAATCCCACGGACAGAGGAGCCTGGCAGGCTAAAGTCTATGGGTTTGCAAAGAGTCAGACACAACTAAGCAACTAACACACACAAAATCTTTCTTCCCATCTTTCTCCTTCCCTTTTCCTCTTCTCTCTCCAGCAGGTAAAACTGAATTTCCATGAGACCAATGTACACACCATCAACATGAGATATTTCCAGTACTTGACCTATGCTGAGTTGATGGCAGTTGCATTAAGCATGTCAATTTCAGAGGATACTGAGCTCAAAGAGAGCTGAGAAGCTCCGCTGGTAGGCAACAGGGGGTAGGGTAGAGCTTCTGAGACCACCTTTGGACACATACCTGGAGAAGGAGTAGATATCTTAGAGCACACAGGCCACACAGAAGCATGAATCCTGAAGTAGGAGATGTGCCCAGAGGTATGCTGAGCAGCAAGAGTGGGTGAAGGTAGCAGAGGGTTCACACCACGGAGGCAAGAGAGCAAGCAGGCCGAAAGAGAAGTCAGATCCAGTCAGAGCTTAGAGGAGCAAGAACGTCAGAACAATGGCTCTGGGCTTTCCCCTGCAGATGCTACAAAACCATCCAAAACTGTAGAGTCTAGGAATGGCTCAGTGTGGGATGCCTGCTTAATGCAAGAGATTAATCCAAAAGACAGCATAAGGTTGCAAACAGCCAGAGACTTAGAGGTGACATAAGACTTCCCGCAATACTCTGCTCAAAGTCAAGGTCAAAAAGGCTGATTATGATCTCAGTCTGAATACCCTCCCCCAAAATATCAGAACCATCACATGACTCACCAGCTTCAAGCCACTAATCAAAGTACAAAGACCAACCTCATGCCAACAAAAATCAATTTCTGCTGTGCCTTTTGCTTTACAAATGATCCAGATTTTCTGAGTGCCGTGGATGTGATAAGGTAACTCTTCCAATAAGATTATTTCATGCAAGAAACAGTCTCCTTTTCAATAAATAGTTTTAAACTATTCTCCCTGGTTTCTGAATTACACTACACTCTGAAGATATATAAATATCAGGTAGCAGTTTTATTTCCTGTGAGTGGAGAGCTTTGGTTTAATAAGGAGGAGAGAGGTGGGGTGATAGACTGTTGGAGAGGAAGCAAGATCTATTAGATCATCTCGGCCATCTCGCTGGGCCTGCCCGAGATTGCTCCCAGCTGCACTGGCATATTCACTGCTGCTCAGGCTAGTCCAGTTTTAAATGATTTAAGGGTAATATATTAAAGGCTCATGACCAGCTATAAAGAGGTGCTTCTTCCTGAGACACTAGCAAAGGCTTGGCTGTAATTTTAGATGGATGCTCATCCCACCAGAGGTCAGGGGGCACCTAGCTGTCCTTCAGGCTATATCACATCAGGGCCGCAGAGGTCACATCCATTTGGACTGTGGTCGCCATTCAAGAAAAAGAGTCCCAGTGCCGTGTGCATTTATCAAAACTCAAAAGCAACCATGAGCTGTATGCATTCTTATTGTCCAAGGCACTCAGTACAGGTAGGTTTCAAAAGGAACAGACAGACATCACAGAAAGGTGCCAAGCAAATTCTGGAACTGATAATATAACTGAAACCAAAAACTTACTAAAGGGTTTTAATCATAGATTTTAGTTAAAAAAAGAAAGAAAGAAAGAAATCAGTGAGCTTGAACATAGGTAAACTGAAATTATCTAGTCTGAGGAGTAGGGAAAAAGAATGAAGAAATGAACAGAGCCTAACAGATCTGTGGAAAACAAAAGTGTAACAACGTACACAATCAAAACAGCATATTTTGGACACGAAAACAGAACTGTGAATCAGTGGAACAGAATAGACAGCTCCGAAATAACCCCACACACCTATAGTCAATCAGTCTTCAACAAAGGAGGCAAGAAAACACGATGGAGAAAAGACAATCTCTGTGGCAAATGGTGTTGGAAAACCGGAGTCACACGAAAAGCAATAAAATTAGAACACACCCTCACACCATACACAGAAATAAAATAGCTAAAGACTTAAATATAAGACATGACATCATAAAACTCCTAGAAGAGATCATTGGCAAAACATTCTCTGACATAAATCAGGGCAATGTTCTCTTAGGTCAGTCTCCCAAGGCAAAAGGAAATAAAAGCAAAAAGAAACAAATATGGCCTAACCAAACTTAAAGGCTTCTGCACAGCAAATGAAACCATAAATGAAACAAAAAGACAGCCTATGGCATGGGAGAAAATATTTGCAAGTGATGAGATCAACAAGAGCTTAATCTCCAAACTATACAAACAACTCAATTGGGAAAAAAAGGGAAAAAAGGACAGATGGCCAATAGACACATAAAAGATGCTCAACATTGCTAACTATTAGAGCAATGAAAATCAAAACTAAAATGAAGTACCACCTCACACAAGTCAGAATCAGTTCAGTCGCTCAGTCATATCCAACTCTTTGTGACCCCATGGACCGCAGCATACCAGGCCTCCCTGTCCATCACCAACTCCTGGAGTTTACCCAAACTCATGCCCATTGAGTCAGTAATGCCATCCAACCATCTCATCCTCTGCCATCCCCTTCTCCTCCTGCCCTCAATCTTTTCCAATATCAGGGTCTTTTCAAATGAGTCAGCTCCTCACATCATGTGGCCAAAGTATTGGAATTTCAGTTTCAACATCAGTCCTTCCAATGAACACTCAGGACTGATCTCTTTTAGGATGGACTGGTTTGATCTCCTTGCAGTCCGAAGGACTCTCAAGGGTCTTCTCCAACACCACAGTTCAAAAGCATCAATTCTTCAGCACTCAGCTTTCTTTATAGTCCAACTGTCACATTCATATATGACCACTGGAAAAACCATAGCCTTGACTAGATGAACATTTGTTGGCAAAGTAATGTCTCTGCTTTTTAATATGCTATCTAAGGGTTGCTCATAACTTTCCTTCCAAGGAGCAAGCATCTTTGAATTTCATGGCTGCAGTCACTTTCTGCAGTGATTTTGGAGCCCGAAAAGATAAAGTCTATCACTATTTCCACTGTTTCCCCATCTCTTTGCCATGAAGTGATGAGACTGGATTCCATGATCTTAGTTTTCTGAATGTTGAGCTTTAAGCCAACTTTTTCACTCTTCCCTTTCATTTTCATCAAGAGGCTCTTCAGTTCTTCTTCGCTTTCTGCCATAAGGGTGGCATTATCTGCATAACTGAGGTTATTGATATTTCTCCCAGCAATCTTGATTCCAGCTTGTGCTTCTTCCAGCCCAGTGTTTCTCATGATGTACTCCGCATAGAAGTTAAATAAGCAGGGTGACAATATACAGCCTTGACATACTCCTTTTCCTATTTGGAACCAGTCTGTTGCTCCATGTCCATTTCTAACTGTTGCTTCCTGACCTGCATACAGATTTCTCAAGAAGCAGGTCAGGTGGTCTGGTATTCCCATCTCTTTCAGAATTTTCCACAGTTTATTGTGATCCACACGGTTACAGGCTTTGTTATAGTCAATAAAGCAGAAATAGATGTTTTCCTGGAACTCTCTTGCTTTTTTGATGATCCAATAAATGTTGGCAATTTGATCTCTGGTTCCTCTGCCTTTTCTAAAACCAAGTCAGAATGGCCATCATCAAAAAAGTCTACAAATAATAAATGCTAGAAAGGGTGTGGAGAAAAGAGAACCCTCCTACACTGTTGGTGGGAATGTAAATTGATGCAGCTACTGTGAAGAACAATATAGAGGTTCCTTAAAAAACTAAAAATAAAGCTACTATATGATACAACAATCTCACTCCTGGGCATCCACCTGGAAAAGATGAAAATTCTAATTCCAAAAGATACACACACACCAATGTTCACAGCAGCACTATTTACAATACCCAAGTCATGGAAGCAACCTAAGTGTTCATCAACAGATGAATGAATCACGATGTGCCACATATATACATAGATACATACACATTGGACTACTACACAGCAATAAAAACGAATGAAATAATTCCATCTGCAGCAACATGAGTGACCTAGAGATTGCCCCATAAGCTAAGTCAGAAAGAGAAAGTCAAATACCATATGAAATTACTTATATGTGGAATCTAAAATACAACACAAATGAACATATCTACAAAAGAGAAATATGCCCAGACGTAGAGAATAGATTTGTGGTTGCCAAGGGGGAACAGGGTTGGGAAGAGAAGGACTGGAAGTTTGAGATTAGCAAATGAAAACTACTATACATATTGTAGAATGGATAAATGAGGTCCTACTGTAGAGTACAGGGGACTATATTCAATACTTTGTGATAAATCACAAAAGAATACATATATATATATATATTTAACTGAATCACTTTGCTATACAGAAGAAATTAACATAACATTGTAAATCAACTATATGCTTCAATTTATTTTTTTAATCATGCTGGGACAACTAGATATCCAAAGGCAAAAGAATGAGGTTGGGCCTCTGCCTCACATCATATACAAATATTATCAAAATGTATCAACAACCTAAAATACTTAGAAGAAAATTTAGGGATAAATCTTAAAGACCCTGAATTTAGAAATAGATTCCTATATATGAAAGTGAAAGTATGAACAAAAAAAAAAAGAAAAAAAATAGATTGGACTTCAAAATTTACAACTCTGTGCCTCAAAGTACATCATCAAGAAAGTGAAAAGACAACCTACAGAACAAGAAAGAGTATTTGTAGATTATTTATCCAATAGCTTTCAAAGACAAACAATTCAATTAAAAATTGGGCAAAAGGCTTGAGTAGAGATTTCTCTAAGAATATATACAAATGAGCAGCAACAAACACATGAAGGAATGATCAACATCATTAGTCATTACAGAATTATAAACAAAACCCACAATGAGATACCACTTCACACCCACTAGGATAGTTATTAAAAACAAAAACAAAAACATATACACACAAAATCACAAGTGTTGGTGAAGATACGGAAGAACTGGAACCCTTGTACGTTGCTGGTGGGAATGTAAAGCATTCAGCTGCTGTGGAAAACAGCTTTGGTGGTTACTCAAAAAGTTAATTAGAGCTACAGTGTAAATAAGTAACTCCCTTCAAATTTGGATATGGATATTTGATATAGATCCAAAATAATTGAAAACAAGTACTGAAACAAATGTATGTATACCCATGTTCTTAACAGCACCATTTCACAACACCCAAAAGGTAGAACCCCAAATGTTCTTCACTGGATGAATGCATAAAAAATCGTGACATATATAGACAATGAAATACTATTGAGCCATAGAGAGGAATGAGATACTGATATATGCTACAACCGGGATGAACCCAGGGAACATTATACTGAGCCAAAGAAGCCAGACACAAAATATTACATCTTATATGATTCCATTTATATGAAATACCCAGAACAGTGAAATCCAAAGAAACAGAAGGCAGATTCTTTGTTGTCAGGGACTGGAGGGGACAGGGAAATGGAGGTTAACTGCCCTTTGGAGGCGATAAAAATATCATAGAATTACAAAGAGGTGGTAAAGGCACACCTTTGTAAATGTACTAAATTCCACTGACTCCTTCACTTTAAAATGGTTTGTTTTTATCTTGTGTACATTTCACCTCAGAAAAAGCAAATCAGATAAATCAAGTTTTGAGTTTTTAATAGCTTATTAAAAAAAAAAAGCTACTGGAAGGTAGAAATCGAATCTCACTCAACTTTATGTGCCCTCACCCCTTGATATTTAGCGCTATCTGCCGCATGAAGTGGAGAAGGCAATGGCGCCCCACTCCAGTACTCTTGCCTGGAAAATCCCATGGATGGAGGAGCCTGGTGGGCTACAGTTCATGGGGTTGCTAAGAGTCGGACACGACTGAGCAGCTTCACTTTCACTTTTCACTTTCATGCATTGGAGAAGGAAATGGCAACCCACTCCAGTGTTCTTGCCTGGAGAATCCCAGGGATGGGGGAGCCTGGTGGGCTACCGTCTGTGGGGTCACACACAGTTGGACATGACGGAAGCGACTTAGCAGCAGCAGCCTCATGAAGACAAGAAGCAGTGTTTGCCTGAATGAATAAATAACCTGAAGAAAAGCTATATGTAAACTACGGAGACTTAGAAATTCCCTAATATCTTCCTTACTTTCTTCACTTGTTTAAGTGTTTCCTTAGATTTTCTTTTTCCAACCACAAAAGCAACACTCACTGGTTTCTACAAGCCAACCACCAAGGTATGCAAAGCCTTTCCACCACCTGCTCACCCCACACTTCAACACTGCGGCCTCCGCACTCTCACAAACACCAGTTCCAGGTATTAATAGACTTAACAGTCTGGTGTGTATTTTACACTTACAAGTTTTCTTCATGCTTAATCAGAGATCCCCCGAATGATGTGTGCAACTCATCTCTCAGTTATCATCTTGGTATTAGTATTCTGAGAGCGAGTTACTCCTGTGCTCTTTCATTCGTCCATCTCCTCCCCCGATGCCAGGGACCAAGACAGAATGATAAGGAGGCGTCTTCCCAGGTCAAAGGTAGGAATTTCAACAGCTCCATGCACTGCCTAATTACAGAAAGGAGGAGTCTGATTTGAAACTTTAAATGAGAACACTTAGGTAGTTGAGACATTTGGCAACACCCATTTTCCCTCCCCTAATACATGCTATTCATTACTTTATAACCATCCCTGCCTATCAGCAGAGACTGTCTGCCTCCCAACATAAATTTTATCCAGGATTATTGACTTAATTTTTAATTCACACGTAGCATTCCATCACCTCCAAACATTTACTTGTTTACAGTCAACCCTCTCTATCTTCAGGTTTTGCATCTGCTGACTCAACCAAACACTGCTCTGAAGTATTTGGCGGGAAAAACATCCAGAAAATTTCAAAGAGCAAAGCTTTAATTTGCCATAACCTGGCAACTATGTACATTTTAAATGGTCTAAAGTACACTGGAGGATGTGCATAGGTTATATGCAAACACTACACTATTTTATACAAGGGATTTGCGCATCCATGGATTTTGATATCTACCAGGGTCCTAGAATCAGTCCCCGTGGATATCAAAGCATAGCTGTATTTACTTATTTTTCTTAGTGTCTGCCCCTTCCGCCTCCATCATGTTACCGCCACAGGGCAGAGATTTTAGCCTGCTCTGTTCATTGACATAAGTCCAGCATCTAGAATACTGCCTGGTAGATAATAGGTAATCATATGAGAATATATCATTACAAGATCTCCCCCTTTAGGACCTCTTATAAAGGTCATCTCCCTCTAGAAAAAGTTAGGGGTATAAATTTGGTATATTTCCTCTTGTCCCCTCTCCTCCGTGGTTCCCCAGGAAGATTACAGCTAAATAAGGGAAAGTGGTTCCATCCCTGGGTCGGGAATATCCCCTGGAGAAGGGAATGGCAACCCACTCCAGTTTTCTTACCTGGAGAATTCCATGGACAGAGGAGCCTGGTGAGTTACAGTCTATGGGGTCACAAAGAGTCAGACACAAGTGAGCAACACACACACACACGGGAAGAGTTGGGAGTTGACCAGTTGACAAGGTTCTAGACTGCCTGGAGCTACCAGTTTCTCACTTCTGTGTCCCCAGTGAAGTTTAGAAACAATAGTCCCTTCTTGTGAATCATCCCAAGAGAACTGATAAGCAAGCCCCTCTACATAATCTCACTGAGTCTTTAGCCCAACTTTTGGGAGAGGCAGAGGAGGTATCGCCTGTCTCGGAAAGGCATCTGGGAGGCTTCTGAGTGACAACGGAACTGACATCAGAATCCCCAGCTCCAACTGCTCAGGACTATCGCCAGAGCCACACAGAAGCATGTCCTCTCCCTCATGAGGTCATGTTTAAAACTCCAATTCAGTATCCTATTTTTCTGCCAGAGCAAGCAGCGGTCCCTATTTGGGGACCAATAGAGTACAAAACAGAGGCTCAAGGTTTTTTCAAGAAGTATTGGTTGGCCAGCATTTTGTTGCCTGTCTTTCAGTTTGGGTTTGTCTGGTGTTTTCTCATGAGCAGACTGAGGCTATGCATTTTTGGCAAAAATGCACAAGTGGTATTTTTGCACAGAAGTGAAGATGTGCCCTGAGCACAATGCTCTTTGACAGCGTCAAGGTCTTAAGAGGCAAGGAAAGACTAAGGAATTGTTAGGAGTACAGAAAATGAACAGGAAAACAACCAAATGCAATGTGGAATCCTGGATAGGACCCCAGAACCCAAGAAGGATATCAGCAGAAATGGTTCTGTGCTAAGGTTAATGTCTTAGTCTCGATCATTGCACCGAGGTGATGGAAGTCATTAATGTTAGGGGATATTCGGAAACGTAGATGGAGACACTGTGTGTGCGAACTAAGTCACTTCAGTTTTGTCTGACTCTTTACAACCCCATGAACCGCAGCCTGCCAGGCTCCTCCATCCATGGGATTCTCCAGGCAAGAATACTGGAGTGGGTTGCCATTTCCTTCTCCATGGACACACTGTACCATCTTACAACTTTTTCTGTAAGCCTAAAATTCAATATAAAATATTTAAAAGATGTTTTGGCTGTTCCTTATTCTCCTCACCTTTATTTATCTGGAAAGAGAGAGAGGGAAAGACATGTCTTTCACACTCCTTTAGAGTCACAAAAGTAGGAATACCCAAGCCCAACCCAAAGGAGACCTGGATGGTTGCCAGTAGCTTCTGGGCACAGAGGTGGATGACCAGTGGCAGGCGGGCTCTTGCTGAAATTCCAAGATATTCCATCTTGGATGTGTGTGTGCAAGTCGCTTCAGCTGTGTCTGACTCTGTGCAATCCTGTGGACTATAGCACCCCCAGGCTCCTGTCCATGGGATTCTCCAGGCAAGGATACTGGAATGGGTTGCCGTGCCCTCCTCCAGGGGACCTTCCTGGCCCAGGGATGGAATTTGTGTCTTTTATGTCTCCTGCATTGGCAGGCAGGTTCTCTACCACTAGCCCATAGTTCTTTACCACCTGGGAAGCCCATAGTTGGCTGGAATTTTTGTTCCCATAGACTTAACTGTCCTGACACAGAACCTGGAGGACTAGCCTCATTGGTCAAACCCTTAACCCACTTGGGAGGGCCTTACTGTCCCGCTAATCTGCCTAGCCACTCACTTATCCTTTCTGTATGCTGGGGCCCCACATGCAGGGGTAAGCATTTCAGAGGACTTATTCCCACTTCCATGTCCTGACTCCAACTCTGACCCAACTTGTGCTTAATAATTTTTCCATCACTTTAGATGGCAGTGGTGTGTTCCAAGTTGTGTGTGTATGAGTGTGTGCATGTGTATATGTGTGCATACACACACTCTAAAACAAGTGATTTTTCTACTTACACTGTATAAGTTTTACACCATCAAGCCATACTCAATATTTTTGTAGTATTAGTAAAGTTTAAATCTTGTCATTATCAACCTGCAGGTAGCAAAAATAAAGGACTTCCCACAAATCCCATCTGTAAGCATCTCATTCATTCAGTAGATATGTATTGGAAACCTGAGCATCATACACTGTGGAGCAATAAGGAGTGACTCACTTTCAGTCTTCCTTCTACAACACAGAGTAAGTGAACCTTCTTTGAAGGGCCTGAACCCCCTCCCATGACTCACTGGGAGGCCTAGCTTCTTATCCATCCACGAGATGTGTATCCAGCCATAGACATGCAGAAAGCAAAGGTTAGTATCAATGTGACAGACATTTTAGAGGAATGGAAAAAGGCAATTCATCAGATATGGAAGTATCTAAAAGGAAAGAATCGTGGAGACCATCCTCTGCTCTCATTTCTAAGTACCAAGGCCAGATTCTAACAAGAGCATTAGATCTTAAACAAAGGAGGCCTTTTTTCACCTCCTATTCAGACAAATGGGTTATAACCACAACCATAACCACAACCTGCTATAACCAAACTAACATGGACTAAAAGTGTTAGTAGCTCAGTCAGGCTCAACTCTCTGCAACCCATGGACTGCAGCCTGCCAGGCTCCTCTGCCCATGGGATTCACCAAGCAAGAATACTGGAGTGGGTTGACATTCACTTCTCCAAGGGATCATCCTGACCCAGGGATCAAACTCCAGTTTCCTGCACAGCAGGGAGATTCTTTACTGTCTGAGCCACTAGGGAAGCCCTTGGACTAACATAGACTGGATGTCTTCTAAACGGAAATGTCTCTCACAGGTTTGGAGGCTGGAAGTCTGGTGTCAGGGTGCTGACATGATCAGGTTCTATATCTGCTGAGGGCCTCCTTCCTGATACATAAACAGCCATCTTCCCCATGTAACCTCACTTGGCAGAGGAGGTAGGGGAGATGTCTCGGGCCTCTCCTATCAGGCCACAAATCTCATTCATCAGGGCTCTGCCCTCATGACCTAATCACCTCCTAAAGGCCCCACCACCTAATACTATCATCTTGGGGTTAGGATTGCAACAAAAATTTTGAAACAATCAGACCATGGTATTGACCCACCTCAGTCCCCATTTCCTCTTCTAATAGATTAGGTCCTGGGCTCATCCTTACAGGTGGAAATGAAGAATAGGAAATGATTTGGGCCCAACCTGACATGAACTTTACTGTTGAGGTTCCAGACTGCTGTAGGGGAGTAGAGTAAGGAATAGACCTTGGGAACAGACCCCAGGACCCAGAGAAAGTTTTCAGACCCTGTTTCTCTTTATGGATATAATGAGATAACCACGGCGTTTTAGAGACTACTGACCACAGTCCTGAGCCCCGGCTTCTCCCGGGGTCCACAGGCTGTGCCGGAAAAGTACTGAGTCAGCAGTGCTCAGAGCTGCCTCCCCTGAATGCTCAGAGCAGCTGCTTTTCATTTAGTCCCTTAAATGTCTCTCAGCGTGAGTGAGAGGAGCCAGCTATCTTGTTGCCCGACACGTCAGGAGAGGCGGCCGCCCCACATCTGCTCAGCCCTTATTTTTAATTGCTTAATAATAGTGAGTGGGCTTCCCTCCTCCCCCCTACCAGGCAAAGCAGCGTGGGGGCTTTGACATTCAGGGCCTGGCGTGTGGGCAGCAAACACAGATGAGGCTGGGAAAATGTCAGCCTCCTACAGCTTCTCTCCCAATTAATCACAGCACCATATGACAGGGCATACCTCCGAGGAGGAGCACTGGGCTGGCAGCGGGGAGAGCTCACTCCAGCCCCAGCCTGGCTACCAAATTAGGCCTGTGACGTAGCTTGAGCAGCTCACCCTCTGGGAAGCTCGAGTTTCCACTCGTTTGAAACTTTTTATTTAAAAGGAATGGGGATTGGACGAAAGGATCTTTAAGGCAAAGGTCTCACAGGTGAGTGATTAAGAGCTTGTGATTCAGACCACCTGGGTCCACTTCTGGCTTCCACCACCTGCTGATGGTGGGATTCCAAGTCAGAGATCTGAGTTATCTGGGTCACAGTTCCTCCAACTATTGATACAGAGATGAGCATCTCAACAGGACCAGGCAGCAAGATGGCTGGAAGGACTTAGAATGAAGCATAGCATGAAGTGTGCATTTCATAAAAGTTGGTTGCTATTATTGTTCCAATTCTAGTCAACTAAGTCAAGTTCCAAGGGAACGTCAACTAAGACAAGTCAACTAAGTCACGTTCCAAGGGAACATCAACTAAGACAAGTCAACTAAGTCAAGTTCCAAGGGAAGTATTTTCAAAGATGAATAAAACATGGAAATTGCCTCCAGATACTTAGCCTTATAGGGAAGACAAGCATATGTCTAAAACAGCAAGATGGAGGAGGTAGGCTGCCTGTAACAGAAGAGGGAACATCATGTGCCAAGGATGGGCTGACCTGCACTGGGGGCTCAAGGAGCATGGCTGAGCCAGTTAAGTGGGCTCAACACACTTAACCCACACAGATGTCCAAATGACGTTGTTCCCATCAACCTCAGAGGGATGCAATCTCAGAGGAGTTATAAAATTTGCCTGAGATCACAACGCTTCTAAGTGTCCAAGATGGGGATTCAAAGTCAAGCCTTAGGTCATTTCCCTTCAACTCTGCACCACCGGGGAACTGGTGGGGACTGGCAGATGCTTCACACAGGAAGTAGCATTAGAGCAGTCTAAGTCCCCACATTCGCTATTACAGAAAGGCAGGACTTCTGGGACATGTCCCAAGAATGTTTCATAGCTATAAAGGTAAGTTCTTTTAACTTCTCTGAGCCCCAGTTTCTTCACTTTCTGAATAACTATAGTGCCTACCACAGAGCTCATGGGGCTGAACTAAGTGAGTTTACACATGCAAAGCTCTTAATAGTTCTGTCACACGGAAAGCACTTGTGTGTGTTAGTCACTTAGTCGTGTCCGACTCTTTGCAACCCCATGGACTGTAGCTCGCCAGGTTCCTCTGTCATTGGAATTCTCAAGAGAAGAATACTGGAGTGGGTTGCCATTCCCTTCTCCAAGGGATCTTCCCAACCCAGGGATCAAACCTGGGTTTCCTGCATTGCAGGCAGACTCTTTACTGTCTGATCCCCCAGGGAAGCCACTGTGTCTTCATCACTGTCACCATCTGCCCTCAGTGCCCCTGGAGCTGACAGGACCACCCTTGATAAAAGGGGAACCTTTTTTTCCACGAGGGCTCTCTCAAGACCCTTTCCTAGCAGGTGCCTGAAGTGGGTAATCAGTCACTTGTTCCTGAGGTTAAGAATCTGTCCTATGCCTGAGGTCTTCCTGTAAACAGAAAAGCCACTGAGAACGACTCACACATGCAATTCTTCATGCTCTGAGAAAGCAATCCGTGCCTTAGGAAGGATGGGTGACTAGGAAACTGAGGCAGGGGCGGACAACAGAAGGGCTGCTACAGATGGGGACCACCCGAAAGTAGAGGGGGTAAAGCTAACTGCCATCTCCTTCCCAACCCCGAGGGCTCCCTTTCTGCTCTGCTAGGAGGCTGCACCCCTCCCCACCCCCAGCCTCTGGCACGGATGGTATACGAGCTGGCCCTCATTAGCATGTGCTGCCAGAGCGCAGGGCGTGAGTGATGGCTCCCCCAGAACAGAGGCGTGTTTGATGTCGGCTTGTCAGCCCCACCATCCTTCACAGAGACCTGGGGCCAAGATTCACATCCTCTGTCGGAGGCTCATCTAACACCCTGAGCTGGCCTCCACGGGGGTCCAATTTGTATACCTTCTCCCTGAGAACGGCAGGCAATTTCTCAGGGGCCAGACACAGGGAACCGGTAGCAATGTTCCATTTTTCCTTGGGACTATCTTAGGGGCTGCAGTCAGGATAAAGTAAGAAGATGGGGAAAGGAGGGAAAGACCTGGAAGAAGTGCATGAACCACAGCCTTTAACCCTTGGAGCACCTGCCCTCCCTCCCCCAGCCACATCTCAGGTTTTCCAGGGACTGTCACTTGGAATAATTGTATATTATTCAGTTATCAATTCAAGACACTAGTCTGTCACAACAAGCAGTTGTTCACCAAGAGAAAAGGATGCCAAAATCTGATTCCTAAGAGAAGGAACATCCTCAGATCAAGATGAAGTAGTCTCGCTATTTTAGTTGGAAGCCTTATTTTGCCTCTCTGTTCTGTCCCTCACTCGGGTTGCCACATCTTTAATTTGCTAACTCCCTCTGATGTGCTGGGCAGAGGGCTGGGGGTTGGGAGACACGCACAGCTGACTGTGGCCAAGTCTCTGCTCTAGGAGCTCTGTGACCAGAGCCTGTGGTTCTAAGCCTGCCGAGGACAGAGACTGGGCCGGGAGTCGCTCATTCTGCCCTGTAGCTTCACAGTTGGAGAAGGCAATGGCAACCCACTCCAGTACTCTTGCCTGGAAAATCCCATGGATGGAGGAGCCTGGTGGGCTGCAGTCCATGGGGTCACTAAGGGTCGGACCCGACTGAGCGACTTCACTTTCCCTTTTCACTTTCATGCATTGGAGAAGGAAATGGCAACCCACTCCAGTGTTCTTTCCTGGAGAATCCCAGGGACGGGGGAGCCTGGTGGGCTGCCGTCTATGGGGTCGCAGAGAGTCGGACATGACTGAAGTGACTCAGCAGCAGCAGCTTCACAGTGCCTGGCACACGGTAGACCTCAGTGGCACTTTTCAATGCTCAGTTTTAGTAGCATCTTTCCCACAAAAAATGACATAGAAGTCAACAGGAATGAAGTCTTACATTCTTTTCTATCTAATTCATTCCAAGGGAAGATTTACCGGTAAGATTCAACAGTAAAGATGCTACAAAAGTTGACACCATACCACACATTCTGTGTGAAACTGATGGAAAGAATTCTGGGCTGGAGGCCACAAGTTAATGCTGGCTTTGCCCAGAGGTCCTGTGAAGGTCCCTATTGTAACTGGGAACCCCCTGGACCACTCTGAGCCTGTTGCTTGTAGGGCCGGCTCTTCTGCCTGATCTCTAAGACTATGAGGCAGAGGGGGCTCAAAGATGCTTTAAAATGGTGGCTTTCAGCTGGGGTCTATAGGTTCTGCTCTTAAAACCTAAAGCTGAGGAATCAAAATGGTGACCCCAGACATGGGGATTTTGTCACACAAGGTATTAAAGAAACCCAAATTTTCAACATTGAAAAATTAAGAGATTTTACATTTTAAACTGGATTTCCAGCTGCTCTTGAAAAATAGGAACTCTGACAACACCAGACCAGAAGCTCAGCATGAAAGCCATCTTTTGTAGCTGGAGAATGGCTCCAGCCTTTAGACTGAGCCTGTGCTCAGCAGGTCAGCACAGCTCACACTGCAATCAGCTTTCCTGCTTTAAGCCAACCACCCCTCTCCCCTCCAGACCCTGCAGCCATCTGAATGGGTTAACAAGCCTGAGCAGATTCACTTGTGGCTTATGACCGCACGTGCCCAACACTACCTAGGAATTCACACTTACAGGCACAAGCGGACTCCCAAGAATCCAGAGGAAAGGGACTTCAGAATGTGGGGGGAGGGAGATGGTGAAGGAAAGATGGGAGACGTGTGTGGTCCAGCTTGGGGCCCATGTGTAAACCGTTCTGGCCAGACCAGGGGCCTGTGCAGGGGAGCTGGTGGGATGCAAGGCTGGGAATGGCAAGTTGAGCCAGTACTGTTGGAACAAAGAAACTGAATGCCAAGTACTATTATTCTCCGCCTTTCCTGCCAAGAACTCCAGATACAACACAGAGTTTAGGGACTAAGGCTGCCAAGCCGCCCTGCACACACTTCCACCCCCACCTTCATGACGAGAGTCGAGGTAGGAGTCTCGGCCTAGGGAAACACATGGCTAAGTACAAAGTTCTGAAAACCACCCTCCACCTTCACAAACTCTGCACTCTAGGCTTCCTCCACCAACCACAAGCGTCTCACCCAGACCCAGCAGCAGCAGTGGGCCAACTTCTAGGTTGAATCCTACAAAGCACCTCAGGGGAAAGAGAGAAGAGGGAAAAAAACTTCCTTTCAGCTTCATTAGAGTTCTTGCTTAACTGAGCTAAAAATAAAACTAATTGCTTTTGCTATTCTAAAGTGAAAAATCAGTTTTTAAAGGATCAAGATTCTCTCCCTGACTGGAGAAATCATTGAATTAGGACTAGATGGGCTGCCAATGAATTATGAATGTAGTAATCAAGTCTTCTTGGAAGGCCAAAGTCTTGGTTACAAATGGGCACTAAAATTAGAAATATGCTGAAGCTGCCTAAAGCCGACACCCTTTTGTCATTTTTTTTTAAAAGAGGGAAGAGACACAAACTGTTCCTCCTCAGGTATCTGGCTTGTTCTCAAGCAATGCCTCGTTCTCACCTTTGAAGAAAACGTCTACACAGAAGAGTATAGGAATGCCAGCCTACCCCACCCCCAAAAGCCCCTCAATCTCCCCTAATGGTAGTTGTGAAAATGCTTCCCATTCTCCTTATTCATGATCTGGAATCCCACAAATTAAAAGCATTTTAAGACAGTGAGCAGACTCTTCAAATCCAAGAGAGCAGGGATCAGTCATCTTCATCTTAGTGGGTTAACAGTGATTCAGTCTTTCATCAGAACAAGGATTGAGCCGACAGGATTGGGAGATGGAGGAGACAGGGTGTGTGTGTCTGGAGGAAAGTGAGAAGAGAAGGACTACACTCAAGGGTGGGGTTCAAGGGAGGACGAGGATGACTAGGGCGGCCTTCTACCTCCCAGCCCTCAGCCAGGAGGAGAAGAGGTCCCCACAGAAAGCTCAGAGGATGAGAAAAGCCAACCTGAGCCAATAACAATAATAACAGCAACATTCCCTCAAGAAAGTATGGCACCTGAGAAGGCGCTACCTTACCTCATTTTGTTGAGGGTGGATTCATTTAAGCAAAAAAGGTGGCTGGGAGGCACTATCTTTCCTCAAACCCTTGACCTGTGGCATGGCCTCTGAAGACAGGGTCAGTTCTAACCACAAGGCTCCCTCAACTGAAGCTGCTTCCACGAGCTTACTAGTCCCAGCCCTGGAGTGGTGAGTTAGGGGAGGGAGGTCAGAACTCTGCTTCTCCTCCAGCTCAGGATTGAAAGTGAGCCCAGCTCCTCGATCCCTTGCCACTTGCTGAGCAGGAACATATGGGCTTAATCAGTGGTTCTCAGCCCTGATTGCACATTAGATTCACCTGGGAGATTTTTCAATGTTGATGCCAAGGTCTTATCCCAGACCAATTAAATGTAGTGTCTAGGAGTGGCTCCAGGCATCACTACTTGTTACAGCTTTCTCATGATTCTATTACTAATATGCAGTCTCGGCTGAGAACCAGACTTTTTTTATAATCGTTTTTAAAATTGAAGTATAGTTAATTTGCAATGTTGTGTTGCTGCTGCTAAGTTGCTTCAGTCGTGTCCGACTCTGTGCGACCCCACAGACGGCAGCCCACCAGACTCCGCTGTCCCTGGGATTCTCCAGGCAAGAACACTGGAGTGGGTTGCCATTTCCTTAGTTTCTGGTATACAGCAAAGCAGTTCAGATATAGATAGACATGTATATTCTTTCTCAGATTCTTTCCCATTATAGGTTATTATAAGATATTGAATATAGTTCTCTGGGCTATACAGTAGGTCCTTGCTATCTGTTTTATATATATTAATGCGTCCATGTTAATTCCAAACTTGTGCCTATGTTAATTCCAGACTCCTAATTTATCTCTCTTCCCTCCCTCATCCCCTTTGTTAACAGTAAGTATGTTTTCTGTCAGTGAGCCTACTTCTGTTTTGCAAATAAGTTCATTTGTATCATTTTTTTCAATCCCACTTAGACATGGAATCATATATTTGTCTTCGTCTGTCTAGCATACTTAGTATAATAATTTCTAAGTCATACGAGATGCTGCAAATGGCATTCTTTCTTTTTGTGGCTGAATAATATTCTGTTGTATATATACCACATCTTCCTTATTCATTCATTTGTCAGTGGTTGCCTCCTTGTCTTGGTTATTGCAAATAGAGCTGCTATGAACACTGGGGTACATGTATCTTTTTGAATTAGAGTTTTGTCGAGGTATATGCCAAGGAGTGGAATTTCTGGATCATGTGGTAACTCTAATTTTAGTTTTTAAAAGAAAATTTATACTGTTTTCCATGGAGATTGCACCAATTTACATTCTCACCAACAGTGTAAGAAGGGAGAACCATTGACTTCATCATTCCCATCCATCACCTCTTCTCCATCTTCCCGCCCCTCTTCTCACTTCCCAGACCCAGACTGTGGGGCTTCTCTAGCATGAGAGTCTCTGAAGGTAGCAAAGTCTTCATCTCCCAGAGTGGACTGGATTCTGGAGCATCTCTATGTAGCACTCAGCTTCCCCACACATCCCAAATCATTCCATTAGAAGACATCTTTAAGGCACATCTTAGCCAGGGCAGCAGGTAGGATTCATCCTCCAGCCAACTCTATTGGACCAGAGTGGATCTTTAGGGCACTATATTGAGAAAATCCTTCTCAAGAGGACATTCCTAAGTTCAGTGGGAAAGAATACTATCTTTAATTTCAATATCAGCTAAGGATACAGGAGAGGAAAATGGGGGTACCGAAGCCTTAGTATCTGTCAAGCCTAAAAAGTTCCTTTTCTGGATTATAAGTAAAAGAGACCCAGAGAAAGGAAGCCCCCATTATAGCATGCACCCATTAACCACTTCAATACATCAACAAGTTCACTTAAAAGGTACTGTCTGTGTCTAAAACTATAGAACCTTGCTGCTCAAACCAGGGTCCATAGGCCATTGGGTTCGGCATCTGACAAGCTGGGAGCTTGTTAGAAATGCAGAATCCTGGGATCCACAGAAGACTAACTGGATTCAAACCTGCATTTAACAAGGTTCTCTGGGGCTTCAGCTTCACAATGAATTTTTAAAGTACTGTTAGGGAGTAGAGAAGATGGGAATAACAGTGGACTCTGCCACAGTCCAGATGAGGAATGCCAAAAAAAAAAAAAGGGGGTCAAAAAGAACAATGCTAAGTCTTGTAAGAGAACAAAAAAATGCTGCTGAGCCCACAGAGGGGAGAGATCTACATAACCACAAAAGCACAGAGGGTTTCAGACAGAAGAGAGGCTTGGGGCTGAGCGACATAAGATGGATGGAGTTTGGATAGGCAGTTAGGGTCCTATCACTCTTCGGCAGCCCTCCCTCACTGTTTTTTGAAACTTTTTATTTTATATCGGAGTATAGTTGATTAACGGTGTTGCATTAGTTTCAGGCATATAGCAAAGTAAATCAGTTATCCATGTACATGTATCTCTTTTTCAAATTCTTTTCCCATTTAGGTTACCTAACACTGAGCAGAGTTCCCTGTGCTATATAGTAGCTCACCATGGGGAACCCTCTCCTCTCACCCTCTCCTTTTCCAAAGCTCCAGATGTAGATCAACTGTTTCTGGTGGGAGCCTTCTCTTCTCAACGGACTTGGAAGCTTCTTGAAGCCAGAGATGGATCTTTCCCCTGCCCCATCTCCTGCATATATTCACACAGGACCAGGCTCAGAAGGAACACTCCAACCCTTTAAAAAAATAAATGAATGATTGACTGAATGAACAAGGAAAGACTGAAGCCAGGTCTGTAACAACACAGACCTCAGCTCCATAATGGAGGTCCATAACCACCTCCCCAGACTGACCCAATGAGACTAAGCTGGTACCCCAAATTATTGGACTAGGACTTTAGAAAACTTACTGTAGAAACAAAACCCTCACCCAGGTCTGGTTTGGCTGTGAATAAGTTGGGGCCCCTTTCTTCTGGAAGAAAATTCTGTGGTCCCAACATTCAATGCAGAACCACAGAAGGAGAGAAGCAGAAAATCAGGCTTAAAGAGATGGGGTGGGACCCCTGCCTGAAACTTTATGGAGCAGGGCTGACACTCTGCAGGGTTGGTTTCCATAGTCAAGATGTTCCCTCTCATATAGCACCCTCCAAAGGCCCTGGCCAGCCAATCCACAGACCCTATCCACCTCCAGCCCATCCAACAAAGTTAATATACTCTGCAGAGAGTAAAGAGATGTGCGGTATAAAATGTTATATCATCCTGTATGATGAGAAAAACTCAAATAGAGCTTTAGAGTCATGGATATTTTCCATATATTTATTATTTCACAGTCCTGCTTTTGTAAACTCTACAAAAAATAAAAAATGGAGAATGCACCCTTTGGGGTGATACTACCTGTGTTTAGATCCTAACTCTGGCACTTTTCAGCTATTTAACTAAAGCAAGCTATTTAACTACTCTATACCACAAGACCCTTATCAATAAAAGGGAGATAGTAATAATAACGCCTATACCACAAGGGTGTCTTGGGATTAAAAGAGCTAATGCATGAGTGAGTTCTTGGTGAAAAGTGAAAGTGCCAATCGCTCAGTCATGTCCAGCTATTGAGACCCCCATAGACTGTTGCTCACCAGGCTCCTCTGTCCATGGAATTCTCCAGGCAAGAATACTGGAATGGGTTGCCATTCCCTTCTCCAGGGGATCTTTTGACCCAGGGATTGAACCTGGGTCTCCTGCATTGCAGGCACCATCTAAGCCACCAGTACACACTACATATTCAATAAAAGTTAGTGATTAGTTTCTGCCTTTGGCTCCTGCCCCATCCCTTTCTTCTAGACGCATCTCATTACACATGTCTCCCCTGTGCCCACTCTATGAACGTGACCCCTGCATGCCCAGTTTGTCCCACAGACATCATCTAGGCCTGGTCTAAGGTACCACCTCATGTTTCAAAGAAAGCAATCCCCTCTGACACTTCTTTACACTGATTATTCCCTTAGGTTTCAGTTCAGTTCAGTTCAGTTGCTCAGTTGTGTCCAACTCTTTGCAACCCCACAGACCTCAGAAAGCCAGGCCTCCCTGTCCATCACTAACTCCTGGAATTTACTCAAACTCATGTCCATTGAGTCAGTGATGCCATCCAACTATTTCATCCTCTGTCGTTCCCTTCTCCTCCTACCTTCAATCTTGCCCAGCATCAGGGTTTTTCAAATGAGTCAGTTCTTTGCATCAGGTGGCCAAAGTACTGGAGTTTCAGCTTCAACGTCAGTCCTTGCAACGAATATTCAGGATTGATCTCCTTTAGGATGGACTCGTTGGATCTCCTTGCAGTCCAAGGGACTCTTAAGAGTCTTCTCCAACACCACCGTTCAAAAGCATCCATTCTTTGGCACTCAGCTTTCTTTATAGTCAAACTCTCACATCCATTCATGACTACTAGAAAAACCATAGCTTTAACTAGATGTACCTTTGTTGGAAAAGTAATGTCTCTGCTTTTTAATATGCTGTCTATTTTGGTCATAGCTTTTCTTCCAAAGAGCAAGTGTCATTTAGTTTCATGGCTGCAGTCATCATTTGCAGTGATTCTGGAGCCCCCAAAATAAAGTCTGTCACTGTTTCCACTGTTTCGCCATCTATTTCTCATGAAGTGATGGGACCAGATGCCATGATCTTAGTTTTCTGACTGTTGAGTTTTAAGCCAACTTTTTCACTCTCTTTCACTTTCATCAAGAGGCTCTTTAGCTCCTCTTCACTTTCTGCCATAAGGGTGGTGTCATCTGCATATCTGAGGTTATTGATATTTCTCCCAACAATCCTGATTCCAGCTTGTGCTTCATCCAGCCCAACGTTTCTTGTGATGTACTCTGCATATAAGTTAAATAAGCAGGGTGACAATATACAGCCTTGACATACTCCTTTCCCAATTTGGACCCAGTCCCTTGTTCCATGTCCAGTTCTAACTGTTGCTTCCTGACCTGCACGCAGATTTCTCAAGAGGCAGGTCAGATGGTCTGGTATTCACATCTCTTTAAGAACTTTCCCACAGTTTGTTGTGATCCATACCGTCAAAGGCTTTGGCATAGTCAATGAAGCTGAAATAGATGCTTTTCTGGAACTCTCTTGCTTTTTTGATGATCCAGTGGATGTTGGCAATTTGATCTTTGGTTTTTCTGCCTTTTCTAAAACCAGCTTGAACATCTGGAAGTTCATGGTTCACACATTGTTGAAGCCTGGCTTGGAGAATTTTGAGCATTACTTTACTAGCATGTGAATGAATGCAATTATGTGGTAGTTTGAGCATTGCTTTTCTTTGGGATTGAAATGAAAACTGACCTTTTCCAGTCCTGTGGCCACTGCTGAGTCTGTGGTCCCTTAGGGTATATTCTCAATAAACTTGAAAGTATTTGATAATGTAATTTAATCTATAAAGAAAGAATGCATTTTAAAATCAGAATAAAATATACTGGATAACTAATAATGACCTACTGTATAGCACAGGGAATTCTTCTCAATGCTCTGTGTAATGACCTATAAAGGAAAAGGATCTAAAAAGAGAGTGATCTATGTATATGTATAACTGACTTACTTTGCTATACAGCAAAAACTAATACAACATTGCAAATCAATTATATTCAGATAAAAAACTTTTAAATCAGAAAGACCTCAGTTTGAATTCCAGTTACTCCACTTACAAATATGAATCCTTGGACAAGTTTCTTAAACTATATGACATTCAGTCTCCCCACTTAAAATAGGTTATAGCTTTTACCTCCTAGGAATATTATTAAGATTAAGTGAACCACTGAGCATCAAGTACATGAAACACAATAGACAGTCAATGGAAGCCAATTGTATAATGACTTTTCAGTTTTCTTTTAAGGATTTTCAATCTCCTCCAAGCGAGAGTCAGCATGTTTTGCTACCATGACTTTCAAATCATTTTAGGGAGCAAAATACTCCCATTAAAATAAATCAAACAGATAAAATTGATCCCATCACCCCTTTCCCTCCAGAAAGGTCTCCTGAGACACTGTTTCTGAACCTTTAGAAAACTACTTGCATAAAATGAATTGGAAGTCTTAAATTCTAATATCTGTTATGCCACTAACCCCCAGCAAGACCTTGGGCAAGTTACTTCTGCTCTCCGAGCCTCAGCTCTCTCACCATTAAAATGGAGAGCTTAGGTATGTGATCACTAAAGACTCTCTCACTTCTTTAAAACTCAAGGAAGATTCTGGTTACTGGATCTGCTAATTGGTTTTCCTGTCTTCTCCCCACACCTACCTCAATCTGTTATGCTGAGTAATTGTTTGCTGGCATCTCTGAGACAGCTATAGCCCCATCACTAGGGTACAACTGGCTTTATTAAAGGAAGCAATATAATCATGTGTTACCTTGCTCCACCCCGGCACTTGCGTGTGGCAGAACATCACATGCAACTATCAAAAGAAGAATTAGTCAAGGGTCCTGGGAGTGAGGCTATGGCTTTGGCTAGATGGTGAACAAAGCAAAAATGGCATGCTTACCTTAGTCCAAAGACCCTGAACTATCTTCCAAAATGGAAAGTCAGGAGCTGAGTTCCATGGGACTTTAAAGACCATGTTGTTTCTCTTCAAAATATCCTTAACCTCCCAACTATCTATTATAAAAGAAGATGAACATTTACAAATTACCTGGAGACTTTCATTAGTGTCTGGAGAGTATATTACCTAGAAGGCAAGTTGTCCAATGTTGAGTGAATGGCAAGAAGTTGAGCATGAGAAGGCAAATTCTCACAGGGATGGCAGACAGGGGAAAGAAAGTAGTGGAGGGCCTGGCCCAAAACTTAATGAGTTCAAGTAAAGCATAGATCTGGGCAAGATGAATGCCAGAATAAAGCCAAAGATCTTATCATTTCCTCAAAGGCTGTCTGTCCAGATCTGCATGCAAAGCAGAATGAGGCTTAATGAGAGGTTGAAAATAACAGCTGTAATTGTGAAAATACAGATAAATCATGGTGCGTAAAAAGAGTCCTGAAACACTTTCAGGTCTTGCCTTTAACATATACAAAACAGAGTATACCTCCCAAAAATGGTAGTAGAATTAAGTGGGGAAAAGCATACATACATATATTAGAGTCCTATGAAACAATGATTGTTGTTGTTTTTCACTCAGTCACGTCCGGCTCTTTGCAATCCCATAGACTGTATCATGCTAGGCTCCTCTCTCCTTCACTATATCCCAGAGTTTGCTCAGATTCATGTCCATTGAGTCAGTGATGTTATCTAACCATCTCATCCTCTGCTGCTCCCTTCTCTTTTGCCTTCTCTCTTTCCCAGCATCAGGGTCTTTTCCAATGAGTGGCTCTTTGCATCAGGGTGGCCAAAGTATTAGAGCTTCAGCTTCAGTCCTTCCAATGAGTTTCCAGGCTTGATTTCCTTTAGGATTGACTGGTTTGGTCTCTCTGCAGTTTAAGGGACTCTCAAGAGTCTTCTCCAGCACCAAAATTTGAAAGTATCAGTTCTTTGGCACTCAACCTTCTTTATGGTTCAACTCTCACATCTGTACATGACTACTGGAAAAACCATAGCTTTGACTATATAGACCTTTATTAAAACAGTTATATGTTTAACAAACATAAGATGCTATTTATTAAAGTATTGGACCCAAGCAGTGCTTGTGATCAGCATGAGGGACAGATGACAGCTGAGTTAACTGCCTTTCAGATCTTTCTCAAGCTCCTAAGCACATCCAGGATTGGCCTTACCCTTGAAATAAATCTTAAGATTTATTTGTCAGGATAGGCCCAAACTGCCTAAAATGCTTACTCAACATATGAGTCATGCAATATATATGCAACATTTCCTCATAAATGAGTAGCTCAGCAGGTGAGCCTCCCTACTGGATGGCAGAGTTAATTCCTCAGTGTCCTCTTGAAGATGAAGCAGGAGCCTTGGAACATATCAACAGAAGATGACCTAGAGCAGAGGTTAGCAAAATTCTGTGAGGGTCGGATAGTAAATATTCTAAGCTTTTCAGGCTGTACAATTTCTGTTGCAACTGCTCAACTCTGTCATGGTAATGCAAAGGCATGCACGCTCAGTTGCTCAGTCACGTCTGACTCTTTGTGACCCCATGGACTGTAGCCCACCAGGTTCCTCTAATGGGGTTCTCCAGGCAAGAATACTGGAGTGGGTTACCATTTCCTTCACCAGGGGGATCTTCCCAACCCAGGGATCAAACCCACATTTCTTGCCTTGGTAGGCAGATTTTTACCACTGAGCCACTTGAAAGCCCATAATGCAAAAGCATCCATAGTCAACTTCTAAACAAATGAGCATGACAGTGTTCTAATAACATTTTATTTACAAGAAAAGATGATGGGATGGATTTTTCCCATAAGCTGTGGTTTACTGACCTCTGATCTAGAGAGCCAGTTTGAATCATTCTAGGCAGGACTGGGTAATGTTTTACCATTATGCACCCAACTTTGTTGGATATAAGGGATATTTAAGACATGTGAATCATCCTTTCATTATCCTGAACCTCAACTTTGGCCCTTATTTCAGATAACTCTTTGGGAGATCTTGGGTAGTCCTAGCTAGAGAATGTAGAAAAGATCAAGAAAAGGCAAAAGGAAAAGAAAAAAATTTGAACAGTCATGAAAAGTTAATATGGAGTCTTAGAGTTGGCCTTGCAAGAGACATAATGCTTCAATTGACAGACATATTTCCATAGAAAACAACAAGATTGGACCACTGGGAATTGAATGAGAGAGGGAAACCATGACTGCAGTAGAAGCAGCTTGAATCAAATACAAGGAGAGGCTCGACATCAATCAGGCATTTACTTTAAGCTAGGACCAGCCCTGGGAGTTTTGCAAATGTGATTGTGTTTAGTCCTCATCACTCCTCTCCAGTAGAATATTACTTGTACTAAAACATGAGAGGTCTAGGGGCAGAGAAATGGTGTCACTTGCCCTGGGAGCTGCAGCTGATGGACACCAGGATGACAACCGAGAATAATTTAACATCAGAGCCCACACTTGCCATCCCCACTTCCCATTTGCCTTAGATTCCAAAGCCTGAGTCACTTAGGGGGACCAAGGGCCGGTCCCTGTGAGGCTCCGAGTCCAGAGGGTGGACCCTTTCCTCTTCAACACCTTCCCATTTCAACTGGGCCATCCTGGCCAGTCTCGGCTCTCTCCAGAGACTTCTATGCAGCTACCCAAATGGGAGATGACTGAGAACCCCTCTCCTCCTGAAGACCTTCTCTCTCTCTTATGTGCAGGTAATTCCGTGACCTTCGTTAAGTCCCCTGGAGAGGGCAAAGCTCAGCAAAAGCGGACACAGAGGGGAATGGGCCTGGGGGCAGAGAAGACTGACTGAGGCCCTGGGGGCTCCCAGACTTATCCCCCACTGCCCTCCCTGCTCAAAGAGGGCCTGAATGACAGTTGCAAATTTCATATGAAATCCATCCCTCAGTGCTGCCAAGGGTAGGGCGGGTGGGGGAATGTTTGAAAGTCAAGCTATAATACACCTGCAATAAAAGTTTACCAGCTTTCATATAGGCTCCCAATAATGAGGGGAGATATTTCAGCAGCTCGGAGAGTGCCGGGAGAGGAAAAGCAATTCCCAGCACCACTTCTTCAAGGTGAGAATCTGCCTCCCATATGGTGCATACCTGGAAGTTTCTCCCATTTAAAGGGGATAGTATCAAGTTGTGTGTCTCTTTCCTCCTCACTGGGGTTTGTAATGATTCCTCAGATCTTTTGAATGAAGAGTCTTAAAGCACTAAGTTTGCCCTGGAGATGAACGGTGAATAGTTATACCCCAGACCTTGGAAGAGTCCAAAGTTACAGCAACAGAGAGGTAAAGGGATAAGGAATTACAGAGTGTTCAAGGAGTTCAGAGCTGGGGGCAGGGGTCTGACGGGAAAGCTTGTGTCCTCAAGTTGTGAGCTCTGGGAAATGAATGGAGGCCAGATCAAAATGTGGCTGCCCTAGACAAGACCTTAGGGGGGCCATGTCCCCATGAGGGGGCCAGAAACTTAAGAGAAAGTAGAGAGAAGACTCTTCCGGGGTGCCTGGGGGAGGGGGCCCAACTGGGGAGCCAGAGAGAATGCTTGGCCCCCTGGAAGCACAGGAGATGCCTTCAGCGCTACGGGAGAGGGGAGAGAAAGGAGGCGATGGCCAAGATAAGGAAACAGCACTTGCGGGAGGCAGGCACAAAGGCAAATGACCCTGGTGTGGGACCAGCAGGAGGGAGCCTGCTCCTCCCAGCTGCCCTCCTGCTCCACCCAGAGAGCAGGGGCGCCTTCTCCCTCCGCAGGAAGCTTATGGCAACCTGGACCAAGATGCCCTTGGGGTCTGACACAGAACCGCAGAGCCCCATGCTGTTCACTGGCTAACAGGCACCATGTCAAATCTTATTAACAGAAACATGCCCTATTTCAAACACATGATCGTGCAGACACAGACAAGACTCGAACTGACATGCAAGCTTTCAATAAAAAGAGTATGTTCCACAAATCAAGAGTGTGAAAGAATTCTGGGCTAGAGGGATAATTAACCTATTTGGAGAAAAGCAACCAGATTTCAAGAACCTGGAATGGCACGAGTGCCTCTCTCTGTATCTCTTATGCACGGTAGCTGTCTCCCTACTTCAGAGGACCAGCAGACTCTCTGCCACATAACACTTCTGTCAGCCACTAATTGGTGGTGGTGATGGTGGTGTTTAGTCGATAAGTTGTATCCAACTCTTTCGTGACCCCATGGACTGTAGCTGTCCATGGGATTTTCCAGGCGAGAATACTGGAGTAGGTTGTCATTTCCCTCTCCAAGGCATCTTTCTGGCCCAGGGATTGAATCCATGTCTCTTGCATTGGCAGGTGGATTCCTTACCACTGAGCCATCAGGGAAGCACCAGCTGGTGTTGCCACCTGTGCTTAAAACAGTGAGAGTGACTGTCTCCCTCTTTTAAAGTCCAGCTCACATCACCCCTCTCCTGCTCCCGCATGAGACCCTCGAGGACTTCTCAGTCCAACAACTTTCTCTAAAGTGTCCAGAGTCTAAGTCACCTAGGTGCCATTTACGGGTAATCTTGAAATATAAGTTCCGTCACATGCCCAGAAGTTACAACCCTAACTAGACCAGGAGTATTAATACTTAAGAGACCAAAAGACAATCTTAATAGTAATGTGACTGCGTAGGTCACCAAGACTTCTGTGTTGGCTAATTGAAAGGGAAGTGTGATTTCCTCAAAAAATCTTTGTATAAAGTAAGCCAGAAAGAAAAACACCAATACAGTATACTGACACATGTATATGGAATTTAGAAAGATGGTAATGATGACCCTGTATGCGAGACAGCAAAAGAGACACAGATGTATAGAACGGACTTTTGGACTCAGAGGGAGAGGGAGAGGGTGGGATGATTTGGGAGAATGGCATTGAAACATGCATGCTATCATGTAAGAAATGAAGCGCCAGTCTATGTTCGATACAGGATACAGGATGCTTGGGGCTGGTGCAGGGGATGATCCAGAGGGATGATATGGGGTGGGAGGAGGGAGGGAGGTTCAGGATTGGGAGCTCGTATACACCTGTGGCGGATTCATGTCAATGTATGGCAAAACCAATACAGTATTGTAAAGTGGAATAAAGTAAAAATAAAATTTTTTTAAAATCTTTGTATAAGGATACTATGACATGCTAAGTCGCTTCAGTTGTGTCCGACTCTGTGTGACCCCATAGATGGTGGCCCACCAGGCTCCCCTGTCCCTGGGATTCTCCAGGAAAGAACACTGGAGTGGGTTGCCATTTCCTCCTCCAATGCATGAAAGTTAAAAGTGAAAGTGAAGTCGGTCAGTCATGTCTGACTCTTAGTGACCCCATGGACTGCAGCCTATGAGGCTCCTCTGTCCATGGGATTTTCCAGGCAAGAGTACTGTCAGTTCAGTTGAGTTCAGTTCAGTCGCTCAGTCGTGTCTGACTCTTTGCGACCCCATGAATTGCAGCACGCCAGGCCTCCCTGTCCATCATCAACTCCCGGAGTTCACTCAGACTCATGTCCATCGAGTCCGTGATGCCATCCAGCCATCTCATTCTCTGTCGTCCCCTTCTCTTCCTGCCCCCAATCCCTCCCAGCATCAAAGTCTTTTCCAATGAGTCAACTCTTCACAAGAGTACTGTAGGAAGCAATTAAAAACAATGAGTTGGAGCCATATATATTGATTGACCTAGGGTGATATGATACTTTCAGTGGAAAAAACTGTTGTAGGTTATGCACATCCTGTGATCTTATTTTTGAAGGAAAAAACCTTATATTTTGTAAACATTTAAATATATTTTGAGTGAGCACAGAGAAACGGAAGGAAGAACATACACGAAACTGCTAATGTTTGTTGTGGGGGTGGGGTGGGGGAGGGAGTCGGCTTTTTCTTTGCAGGTCTCTGTGTGCTTTGTCTGCAACGAACATGCATTACTTTTTACTCTGAGGGGGCGTCTGTCTGTAAGTGTTACAAATACGCGAAGTCCGGCTATGTCAGATTTTGCTCTAATCCAGACAGCAGCATCTCTTTCCCACAAGGCTTAAGGCCAAGCTTGGCACGGGGGAGGGGCCTGGCAGATCATCTGTCTCCTGCCATCCCGTGTGGCATCCATGCACAGACTTCCTGGGCATCTTAAACAGTGCCGTCCCTGCCCACTTCTCCTTGAAGGAACCATGGGCGGCTTTGTTCCCTTCTGTCCCAGGGAGCCCCGCTTGAAACAGCAGATAGCACTTGAAAACTAGACAGTGCCCCCAGGAGGCTGGCGTCCATGTACAGCGAATAAGACTCCCTTACTAGCCGGGTTCAGCCAACAGAAGGATCAAGTCAGCAGAGGGTGGGAGGAGAGAGGGGCCAGGCCCCTCACTCCTCCAGCTCCCTCACAGCCCAGCCCCAGGCGGGTAATAGCTGTGCTCCTCTGCTGGAAAGCCCCTGCTCTGCTGGGTGCCCCGTCTTCAGTCTTCTTGGAGTGTGTAAGTGCTTCATGTCCTGGTGGGGGGCGAGTGTGGTAAGTTTCTTGCTGTTACTAATCCAGAGGTATTTCACATCCTCAAATGGTTCCCTCCAACATGCCTACACTTGTGAACAGTCCCTTTATTAAACTCTCATCCCCTACCCCGTGAAGGTACCATCTGTTTCATGCCAGGACCCTGAGCTGCTTCCCTGGTTCTACCACTGGCAAAGGGCTCCAGGGAGCTCCAGCACACAGCAGGGCTGTATCAAATATTGTCCATGTTGGAAAAGACCCTGATGCTGGGAAAGACTGAAGGCAGGAGAAGAAGGGGCTGACAGAGGATGGGATGGTTGGATGGCATCATCCACTCAATGGGCATGAGTCTGAGCAAATGCTGAGAGAGCGAAGGTCAGGGAAGTCAGGCGTGCGGCAGTCCATGGGGTCTCAAAGAGTCGGACATGACTGAGTGACTGAACAACAACAACAAGCATTTTGAGAAGCCGCTCCAAGGCAGAGACAGGCATAGTCTGGAAACACCTCTCTCAGGCAAGCAGTTCAGCCTGAACCGGGCACTGGGGGGTACAGTAACAGGCACAGCTGAGCACCCTGGGTCTCTTATGCACTAGCCATGGAGACGTGGTCACCTTCTTGATGGTCACTTGAAGAGAGGAATCAAGCAAGCTAAGAGAAATGCCTCTGTGCAGGCTAGACACAATCAGAGGGCGCCGTGGGGCCAGCTGCTGTAACCTGTAGCTCCCATGGCAAAACTCTGCTCCTGTGACTCTCATCCAGTGGGTGTCAATCAAGCAAGGAACAGGGAGAGAACAGATGCAAACAAGCCAACTAAAAATATACCCGTTGCTGACTTCGTTAAATGTGCAGGAACATTCTCGGTCCCTGGGGCAATGACAGGACCTCAAGATCTCAAGGGGCACAAGTGAAATGGCAGCTAAAGTAAAATTTAATATAAAAACAACAACAGGAATGACAAATATAGATATCTGATACCAAAAAAATCTGTTCATATTCAAATCCTAGTTTGACCTACCACTAACACCTAGTTATTAATCAAGCTGAGCAAGGGTGAGCTGTGACCTCTGTCCCAGTTCCAGAGACTATCATTCAATCTGTGTGTGCTATTAATCCATGAACTCCAGGGAGTTCATGTGAGGGGAGACCCATCTCAGGCTCAGTTCAGTTCAGTCACTCAGTCATGTCCATCTCTTTGCGGCCCTGTGGACTGCAGAACACCAGGCTTCCCTGTCCATCACCAACTCCTGGATCTTGCTCAGACTCATGTCCATCGAGTTGGTGACGCCATCTAACCATCTCACCCTCTGTCATCCCCTTCTCTTCCTGCCTTCAATCTTTCCCAGCATCAGGGTCTTTTCCAATGAGTCTTCTTCACATCAGGTGGCCAAAGTATTCTTAAGGCAAGAATCTCAGGCTCGTTTCTAGACAGAGCAGGAAGTTACAACCAAGTGGAGCATGAAGGTCAGGCACAGATGACGACAGACAAGCCAGCAACTCCTCTACCATCACCCACCACACACCCACCCACCTTACTGGCAGCAAGAAAGCAAAGACAGTCTAAACCCAGGTATAGAACAGCCAGGAAAACAAAGAACTGGTTTTCCTATCCATAAAGGCCCATATTCTACCTTTGAGAACACTGATTGAATGTTACGGAAGTCAAGGTTAAACAGGCTTAATCAGAAAAGGGGACTGACTGACTGACTCATGTAACTGAAGTCGAGGGATGGGTCAGGCATGACTGATCTAGGTCCCCAGGAATCTCTAACTCTCTGCCTCTCAGATCCGCTTTCCTTGGTGGGACTTGCTTCTCACTATTCATGAGTGGTTCCCAGCAGCTCCAGGCTAATACCTGCTATTAGGCAACTCCAGACTGAAGCGACTTAGCAGCAGCAGCAGCAGCAAAGTACATGAAAGTTCCCGAAGGAGTCTTAAATTTGCGTCTCAGTGCTGTGACCTGCGTCACTTGCCTGTCTGTAACCATTCCTGTGGCTAAGAAAAGAGAATGCTCAGATTGGCCAGGCCTGGGTCTTGCGCTTACCCCTGGGTCTTGGAAGTAGAGTAGTCTGGCACAGAGTAGGCATTCGAAAAATACATGCTGAAAGGAAGAAGGCGTGAATGAAAGAATCAGTGAATGGCCCAGCGGTGTGAAATTTCACAGTACATTGCGGGACAGTGAGTTGGCTACTGTAGGTGAAAGAATGTAACGGGAAAGTCAAGGATAAGTAGATAGGATCTGATGTGATAGCCATGGGCAAGGTACTCTGAGTACAAGCCACAGGACACACGGAGAAGCCCAGATGAGCTGCGTGCCTCTGGAGCTTACAACCTGCCAGGGCTCATGTTCCAACAATCTATTATAATAAGGAAAATATGCCGGGGCCTACAAGAGCAGGGGGATGTCTTCCCACCTGGGGAGGGAGGAGGGCTTCAGAGACCTTTCAGTGGAGGCATCTATTTTCTATTTGGATTTGATGAGTGGGCTAGTTTAGACAGGTGGGAAAGAATGAATGTTTTAAGTAGGAAGGTTGATTAAGAATTATGGGGGCTGGGATTTAGGAGAGGCCTGTGAGAAGGAGCACCTAGGAAGGGGCTATAAATGGGTTCAGGAGGCCCCAAGGGCTGAGTCTTGTGGCTAAAGGTTGAGAGCTTTACATTTTGGCCTTGGGGCAGCTTCTTGAGCCAGTTCATCTCTCAGTCACCTTAGAAATAGCATCTATCTGCTCTCAGGGCATCTCAACTGGCATTCATGGTCTTAAGGAATTGACAAGATCTCACGTTCCAGTGGGCTGCTGCTGCAGGGGTGGGCGATTCTTCTCTAAGAGGCAGCATCTTCAGGCTGCAAATCGCCTCCCTGACTTTCAACCGTTTCCAGCAGCAACGGCGTAGCTCATCTTAAACAGCCACATTTCCTGGCATGAGTGATAAACTCAACTTTAAACTGATTATTGAAATCTATAAGCTATTAATCCAGTGGCTGCAGCGAAGCCCCATTCTCTCCACTGTTTAATCTTCACTTACAATGGCAGGATTGGTGCGCTCTTTCAGCGGCTCTCTGCAGGCCCTGCCATGCCTTCTCCAGACCCCTTCCACAGTCACTCCACACAGCAAATACACTCACATAATCTCCTCTCTTCATCTCCCTCTTCTCATCCCTTATCTCTCTATCTCTGTCCCTGAATGAGGCATATCTGGAAATTTTCACATATTTGTCCCTGTGAGGCAAATCCCCGGGAAGAAAATCTGTGCAGATGGAATGAACGGATTCATAAGGATCTTTGCTCACCCTGCAAAGGAATGGTCCAGTAGGCTCAGATGTCCACTTGGTTTGATGAGCCATCTTAGCTGGCTGTCTGGATTGGGTCCCTCCTCAGGTTACCCAGGAACATCACTGAAGTGAGTGTTACTCCTCTCCCCAATAAGCAGCTTTACTGCAGGTCTGAAGCTCACAGGTGCCAGGTCTGGCACTCATTCAGCCGTCAGAGCTGCCTTCTGTCCCCACACCAGACAAATCACAAGCACAGAGGCCCTTGTGTGATTTTCTAGAGCAGGGGCTCCAGAAGGGACCTAAGGAGGTTATGGCCTTCCTCGTATCCATCCTGCTGCCTAAGGCTTTGCCCTCTGGAGACAACAGCAAATGGCCAAGACCAGTGTTACTACATATATGGCACTTTCTTCTTCTTCTTAGAAAAGAAATTCACACGTAATAGAATGAAGAGAACTGACATAGACAGGGAAACTGATCCCCAGGTACAGGGCTTCTTCTGGCAGCAGGGCAACGGGGGGCCTCCTGTTTATCTTCCTTTGTCAAATTTGGTTCATTTATTCTCTTCAGCACTAGGCTCTCTCCACTCGGATTGGTCCCCAGGATGAATTCTCAGTTAGGTTCAAAACATGTCACTAGGTGGTATCTGCTTACATCCATCCAGCCATCAATCAACAGTTTGCGGAGCACTGCAGGCTAATGACACCCAGAGCCCTGTGCTTGACCCTGGGCAAGATGGGTGGGGCGGGGGTGGGGGTACCGTGACACAGAAGTATTTCTCTTGCTGAGAGCTTCTAACTCATTAGACAGACAGATGCAATCCCCACAAACCTCCCAGATGGCAATTAGATTACAACCAAGGGCATGTGCCAGCTGTCTTAAGGAAGGCTCCCAGATTCTGACATGTGACGCTTCCACTTACGTCTCATCCGCCCAGTATGAATGTATCTGCCTTGAGTGGGGCCAGCGGGCTGGAGCAGGCGGGTAGAGGTGAGGGGGTTCAAGAAGGCTTCATGAGACACTCAGAGCAGGCAAATGTGTGCACGTGCTTGAGTACGTGTGCGTGTGCCTCTTCAGACTGGCCTTCGCCAGCCGTCTCAAGCCGCAACCCTTCTCCCTCTTCCCTTGGCACTCTCTGCCTTCCCTCCCCTTGCTTCCTCTTCTGCCCACCCACAACACACTCAAGAACCAGTGGCCTTTTCAGCCCCAGAGATAAGTAATTTATTGTGATTAAAGGCATGCCCCTTACCAAGGGGCATTTGAAAAGGGGCGATCAACGCTGAACCCCTAGGACTAGGTCTCTAACAGGAAGCACTCAGTGATGGGGAGATGGGTTTTCTAACAGCTGTTATAAGCCTCCTGTAACTCACACACAGTGCTAGGTAAATCACATCCATTATCTCATTCAACCCTCATAACAATTCTGCAAAGACACATTCCCAGCCCTCAGAAGGGAAACTGGGGCGTGGAGGCAGGAGCTGGGCTTGCCCAAGGTCATCTCGAGGTGGAGCAACTCTGCCCCTTTTCAATACCCTTTACCTGAATGGGGACAAAATATCGCAGGGAGGTTGGGGACAGATGGGAAGACATGTTCCTCAGAGCCCCACCAGGCACAGACTCACAGAACCACGCCCTGATCTGGGCTGACCCCACATCTGTCAGATCCGTCTAGAGCCTGCCTCTCAACCCCTGCTCCCTCTGAGGCCACCCGATGCAAATAGCCAGCTCATTGGAGAAGACCCTGATGCTGGGAAAGACTGAGGGCAAAAGAGAAGAAGATGGCAGATGGCTGGCTGGCATCACCAACTCACTGGACATGAATCTGAGCAGACTCCAGGAGATAGTGAAGGACAGGGAAGCCTGGCGTGCTGCAGTCCATGGGGTCACAAAGAGCTGGACACGACTGAGCGACTGAACACATTCCAGAGCCTGCCTTTCAACCACTCCCTGTTTCCCTCATGCCCCGCCCCTTCCCTCTCCCTGCCCCTCTCCCTCTCCCTCCCTTCCCTCCCTCCTCTTTCACTTTGAGGGGGATTATCCACCCTTGCATTCATAACTTCCCACATGAGCCACTGGTTTGGGGCCATCCCTAAGCAGTTTTTAAGAAAGCAATCTAAGCTGAACTGAGTGTACCTCCTCGTCTCAGATTTTAGCAATGGAGTCATTTCTCTGGAAAATAATGATAACGAAAAATGGCCTCCAATTATTCAAAGCCTATTTCTATGAATAATTCAGGAACAAAGGAGTGCCCTTACCCACTTGCCAACAGCACCCCCCCTCCAACCTCACCCCTTCCTCACTCTTGGGGTGCTTTTTAATTCTACCCCGAAGACTGTAACTCTCTGCACACTGAAGTGCTCAGAAATTTGGTCACCTGGAAAAGGGTGCATGTGTGCTAAGTTGCTTCAGTCATGTCTGACTCTTTACAACCTGTAGATTATAACCTGCCAGGCTCCTCTGTCCATGGGATTCTCCAGGCAAGAAAACTTGAGTGGGTTGCCATGTCCTTCTCCAAGGGATCTTCCCCAACCCAGGGTTTGAATCCATGTCTTCCATCCAAGTACTAACCAGGCCCAACCCTGCTTAGCTTCTGAGATCAGATGAGATCGGGCGTGTTCAGGGTGGTATGGCCGTAGATGAACCCCTGTCTCTTACATCTCCTGCATTGGCAGGCAGGTTCTTTACCACTAGCACCACCTGGGAAGCCTCATCTGGAAATACCAGTTAAAATAACCACCAGTCTGACAGTGTGCTAAACATGTTGTGTGCATTCCCTCATGGAATTCCCTCTGAATCTGGTGCTATCTACTTATTACAGATGAGGAAGCAGAGGCTCAGAAAGTGAAAGAAATTATCCCAAGGTCATCTAACTAGAAAGTGATGGAGGAAGGACTCAAGCCGAGGAGATGCCAGAGCCTGCACCCCCGACCAGCACTCCGATGCTGAGTGCAGATGGCCGGCTATGGGGTGAGGGGCAGGGATAGAAGAGGGGGTGGGAAGCAGTTCCTAGGCTGCAGTCCTGACCAGCTCTCTCCTTGTGCCCACTCTCAACTCCAAGCAGAGCTCTCTTTCAGCTCGTTCCAGTTCTTTAGGATTTGCACTGAATTGTTCCTCTTCCTGGGACGTTTCTGGAGTCAATTTATACTATTAGCATCCTGCGGGAAAACTTTTCGAGCCCTCTGGCACCCGGGGGCAGGCTTTGCCTTATCTGAAGTCCAGCTCCTCAGTGGAAACTTTGTGAAGTTTTATGTATAAGTGGAAGCAGACCCTCCCTCATCTTGTCACCATAGCAACCTATGTCCCATGATAACTGAGAGATGAGAGGCACAAGCGTGCAAACCAGACTTATAGCTTTCTGGTCTAAAATGCTTGTACATGGATCTGTTCTGGTTCTTTGATTTCTCCCTGTGAGGCAGGGCAGTGGTACCTTCTCTACATGCAGCACAGAGAAGGGGCTCAAGTTGGCTAAGACTCTGCCAGCAGACAAAGCCTAGATACCCAACAGCAGGAGAGGAAAGGAGGCACATTGACCCTGTTTGGGCAGAGCCAGCCAGGGGACTCCAGTATCCATCCCCCTTTCCTCCTTAGAAACAGAATTCTGACACTTATTCCCACAAACTGTCTCTAGGAATAAAGCCTATATGCCCTGTTTTCCCCTGGCAGCTGGGTTCTAATCACAGGAAATGGAGCAGAAATACGTGAAAAACTTATAGGAAACCTTCCTTTTCTTTCCCTCTTCCCATTTGCTGCTCATATGCAGATGTGATGGCAGTAAAGGACCAAAGTCCCTGCCACATTGGCAAGAGAGTCCCTGACTTCATCCACCTCTTGCTCTCCTCCCACCTGCTGGCCCTTCACACTGGCCAGACCCACCTGGGAAATGGAGGACTCTAGCTGGGTGGTCCTTAGTGGTCAGCCTCTGGGACTCAAGTAAGGAACCTCCAATCAAGGAGACACGATGTCAGAAGACCCTTCACCCATTTCCCCCTCTTTAAACCCACCTCAGCATTCCCTGCCAAAAACGTTTGAGCCTAAAACCAATTTGTATACAAACCATTATTTGTACATGCTAAATTTTTGTCGTTGCTATTGTTTTCATTTTTTCATTGTGATAAAATACAGATTACATAAAATTTACCATTTTAATTAGTTTTAAGGGCATCGTTCAGGGGCATTAAGTACCCTGACATGGTTGTACAACCACACGATTATCTATCACTAGAACTTTGTTATCACTCTAAACTGAACTCCATACCCATTAAACAATAACCCTTCCCTCTAGCTGCTGGTAACCCTTATGCTACTTTCTGCTTCAATGAGCTTGATGACTCTGCTGCTGCTGCTAAGTCGCTTCAGTCGTGTTCGACTCTGTGTGACCCCATAGACGGCAGCCCGCTAGGCTCCTCTGTCCCTGGAATTCTCCAGGCAAGAACACTGGAGTGGGTTGCCATTTCCTTCTCCAATGCATGAAAGTGAAAAGTGGAAGTGAAGTCATTCCACCATGCCCAACTCTTAGCGACCCCATGGACTGCAGCCCACCAGGCTCCTCCGTCCATGGGATTTTCCCAGGCAAGAGTACTGGAGTGGGGTGACATTGCCTTCTCCTTGATGACTCTAGATACCTCATAAGTGGAATCATACAATATTTGTCCTTTTGTGACTGGCTTATTTCACTTAGCATAATGTGCTCAAGGTTCATACATCTGGTAGATGTATCAGAATTTCCTTCTTTTTAGAGACATATTTCATTGCATGTATAACCATATCTTGTTTATGCATTCATTCATAGATGGACACAGGTTGTTCCCACATTTTGACTATTGTGAATAACCTTGCTATGAACGTGGGTGTATAATACCTGTCTGATTTCCTGCTTTTGATGGTTTTGGATATATACCCAGCAGTGGGATTTGGGGCACACGATAATTCTGTGTTTCATTTTTTTGAGGAACCACCATATTGCTTTTCCACTGTGACTGCATCATTTCGTGTCTCTATCACTGCTGATTGTTCTTCGTGGCATTTTATGCACCTGTCTGTGGTTTCCTCATCCAGACAATCAGCACCTTCTGTATAAGAACCCCACCTTCTCTTGCCTATAGTTGGGACAGCAGTAACTACTTATGGGAGACCCCAGATAGAAAGACACTGCAAGACACCAGACTCAACCTAGAAAGAAAAACAGCCAAGAAAACAAGTGCAGAGACATGGACTGTAACACAGAAACAGCATGCTATCCCACAGATTATTTAAGGACGTCTTCCCAATAAAGATAGTATTTGAGTTGAAACATGAAAGATGAGAAGGATGCCTACAGCCGGCACTGAGAAAAGAAACTCTGGGTGAGTGAAGCAGTGAGAGAAAAGACACAGCAGTGTGAAAACTTCTGGGGGACCAGAGGGCACCCAGGGAGGCCAGTACCTAGAAGAACAGCTGTGCATTAGAAGCGGATGAGAAGCATGGCCATCACGATGCTCCAGAAGAGGGGAATGCACAGTGTGAAAACCCTGAAGTCACAGACAAGCATGGAAACCCAATTAGGCTCCCTCACCTCCTGTGTCCCATCATCCCTTCTGCTGCTAGTAATGCAGTGAGCTGGCTGGGAAACCCCATGACAGAATGATGGAAAAGTCTGATTTTCTAAAAAGCACCGAAGTCAGACTTTATTGGAGATGCACACACTCTCACGTGCGCACACACATTATCTTACGCTGCAGAGATGCTTACGGAAGTCAGGGATGGGAAACAACACCTATTGTAACTCTGGGGGAAATGTGCTGCTCCTCAAAGAAGCTCAGTTTCTTTCTTCCTCCCACAAAAGCTGTCATCATTCAGGTCTTAATAGCAACAGACTCAGTAAAGAGATGAAGATGTCTGGGGAAATTTTTACACCTCCTCCACCTCCATTCAGTCTTACATTTGGGGAACAACCAACCACTTCAAGTCACTTTTCAATGTTTCATTCTTTCTAAAAGGTTAAAAACAACTCACCTCAAAGCCTTCCATGTTTCTCAATCTGTATTTTAGGTTAGCAGTTGTGTTAAACAACTGTTACTGAGGAATGAACCACCCGCCCCCACCACCAGATCCCATGGGCACCAACAATAGGCACGTATGTGTCCCTCAGCAGGCGGGCTGGGCAGTGCTGCTTCACTTGTTTCTCACTCTTATCCTGGGGCTGGGGTGAGTCAAGCGATGGTCACAGCATAAGAGTGCAAGTCAATTGCACCAGCACGTCCCAAGCCTCTGCTTGCAAGATTCCCCCTAGTATCCCATCAGCTAAAGCAGCCCAACACTGAAGAGCAGGGACATGTAATCCACCTTTGTGAGAGGGACTGCAAAGTGACCCAGCATGGGGAATAGACACAGAGAGGGGTAATCCCCTCCCCATAGTAAGTAAAGTATCTGCTATTCACCAAGCTCCACATTTGCTGAGTTTCTACCATATGCAAGGCACCATGGATACCAAGTTGAATTCCATTCAGTCTTCCCTCCAGAAATTTACAACCTAATAAAAAAAAGAGAGATAAGTCCATAAAGAGGTTAACCCTGAAATATGAAGCAAAGAACTTGGGGTGGCAGTGACATATTCTGTCTGTGAAAGTCAAGAAATACTTTGCAGGAGAGGGAATATCTTAGGTACAATAATGATTTTGATGGATTAAAAATAAAAAGGACTCTTAGCTCTCCAGTCAAGAACAAGAAATCCAAGATCAAAGACAATGCCTAATGTGTTCTTTTATGCTGTAAACTGCTTTCATAGTACTGGATGCTAAGGGTATAGGGGGTGTTGGGTTCCCAACTTGATCAGGCTGAAGAGAATTCAAGAAGTCACCTAAACTAAGACCTGTATCAGGACCCCAGAACTCTACTAAGCCCTGGGGACCCAAAGATGAACAAGACACAGTTCCCTGCCTTAAAGATCAGGCAGTCTTTAAGACTCTCGGAATAGATAAGAGATGTTTGCACATGTGTGTACGTGTGTGGCTTATGATTGTGGGAAATAAATGAACCTGTTTGCAACACCAACACCACATGAAACAAGGACAGCGGTAATGTGGCAGCTTCAAGGACAACAGAAATTTGCTGAGAGGCTTCAGGTCAAGGTCTGTACTTTGTACTTTTCGCTGGAAAAGGATCTGAATTCTCTGTCTGTAGGTATCTGGAGTGGAATTTCTTGTGAAGCCCCTGAGCTCCAAAGAGTTTGAGTGAAACATGACTGTCTTCTCAAAACTTGGAAATTAGGAGCAAGATTACCTCTTCAGATCCAACTGTTCTCAGTTACTTTGGGAAACCAAGGCAGCATAGTAGACCCTTCTCTTGCTGATGATCCAAACTAACAAATGCTCAAGGTCATCTAGAGGTTAATGCAGCCGGGAATTCTCACTGTGAAGTCAAGGATGGTGATGAGTAAGTCTGTAAGCACCCTGAAATGACCAACAAAATGTGTGCTTTCGTGACTACACTTCTGGAGTAAGAATTCATAGCTTTCATCAGTCTATATTCTCAGCACAATTGTCCTCAGTAGAATCCTCAGCACACCTTCCAAAAAAGTCTAAAAAGTTGACCCACTCCTTCATTTATTCAACAAACACTAACACTGACAATTCAGAGAGCAGGTACCTGGCCCAGGGAATACAAACCAGATAAGATGCCATGCCAGCCTTCAGGGAGGACAATGCATATGTCATCTTGCTCTTTCAAGAAACTTATTAGACAGCTCAGCAAAACTTGAAACCCTTTCAAAATATGGGCCCATCTGGTCACTCAACTTATTCCTTGGGATTCCTCAAATCCTGTCCCCTCACCCACACTACTCTGTCCCTGTCTCCCTCCCTGCCAGCTTGCAACAGACATTCAAGAAGCACCTCCTTTGGGCCCAGCTCTGGGGCTGCATCTTTTTAATTGCTGGAACCATACATTGGACTGAGCCAATTTGAGGCAATTCATCTCTATGGCAAAAGAAAACAAAAAATCTAGGATGAGGATGTCGCCTCCCCTCTCCTCCCCTCTGCCTGCCACCCCCTGCCCCAGTCAGGGAAAGCTTTGTTTTCTCCTTGAAGAAGCCATAATGAAGACTCCCCTATGTTTACAGTTTACGGAAGAAGAACATTAGAGAATTGCCATGGTTACAGGCCCCATTCTGCCTCCATTTGAGGACCAGAGGGAGCTGGAGGGAAAGCACCGAGCTACAGCTCCTGGTGCTGCTCAGCCCGGAATCATCATCAAAAAAAAAAATGTTTACATCAGAGGAGAAATTGCTTCTCGAGTAGCAAAGGGAAAACGCCAGGCTTGATGAGATTGTTACACAGAATCTTGGCTGGGTTGTTTCTCCCTTGCTCCCCCTTCCCCCGCCCCATTATTATTTAAGGTTGTATTAAATCAGGCAAAGGGAGCAGACGACAAATGCAACTTAGTGTCAGCAGCTCTGGCAGGACGCCCGGGCTGGGGCTGGCCCCATAGCGCATCCTCTTCACCTTGGGCTGCAGCAGCGGAGGCTGCCAGCATCAGCATCTCCCTGCAGACCCTGCGGGAGAGCCAGACCAAAGCTTCCTGCCCCCAACCCGCCCAGCTCACCCGCTTCAGGGCACAGACCATCCTGGTTCTGAAACAGAACCAAGGTAGGCTAGAACCAGGCAGCCAGCATCCTAACATAGCTCTGTTCGTCATCCTAACACAGCTCTGTCTGTCCTCGGGCAGGTGACTTTGAGTCTCTGAACTATGATTTCCCTTCCTTTCAAATAGGGCTTAGGTAACTGTGGTGTTGGAGAAGACTCTTGAGAGTCCCTTGGACTGCAAGGAGATCCAACCAGTCCATTCTGAAGGAGATCAACCCTGGGATTTCTTTGGAAGGAATGATGCTGAAGCTGAAACCCCAGTACTTTGGCCACCTCATGCGTAGAGTTGACTCATTGGAAAAGAGTCTGATGCTGGGAGGGACTGGGGGCAGGGGGAGAAGGGGGACGACAGAGGATGAGATGGCTGGATGGCATCACTGACTCGATGGACCTGAGTCTGAGTGAACTCCAGGAGATGGTGATGGACAGGGAGGCCTGGCGTGCTGCAATTCATGGGGCTGTGAAGAGTCAGACACGACTGAGCAACTGAACTGAACTGAACTGAGCCATCCTAAAAGCAAGGCAGTGTGGAATGATGCTCTTAAGGGTCAGGTCCTCTCATGCTTTAGCTCTCTCACCCGAGGAATGGGAATGATGGCAGCACTCAGCCCTTGGAGTTGTGAGGATAAACACTGCCTCACTCAGAAGCGGGTGTAGCTATGAGGAGGTGCCATCAATGGGCCCCTTTCCTCACCCCTATGGCTACAGCACACAGCACATTGTTCTAAGTGCCTCTGTTCTTTCAAAAAGCCCATAGATTAATGCATTTCTGCAATAAAGGGTGTTGTTTGGGTTCCAGATGGCAAGAGAGGCTGTTGACATTATAACAGAATGATTTTACACTCCTCTTTCTTCCTTCCTCTTCCCCACCTCAAGCCCTCCCCCAAAGGAACACAGGAATATGGGATTACCGTGTGGCATTTGTGAGGAGCTTATCCTGAGGGGACCTGTCGGGGAGGCTGGGCTGGGGTATGAGTGGTCCCTGGGGTTGGGAGAAGTCTTCTCTGGTAACAACCTGAGGCTGGGAAGCCTAGATTTCTTCAATCCCAGCTCCTGAAGGCAGAGTTGTCTTGGGAAGGGGTTCTTGAAGAGGGAAAGCAGGAGCTGAGATGTTCCAGTGGGGAAGCCACAGCTGAAGGTGAGGAAACCAGGTCTCATTTGTTAATAGCAAGGGACTGATTCATGAGCGTGCACTGTCTGTGCTAAGCGAGCACCAAGCCTGCCTTGTCTCACTGTGGCCACAGGCCCACGCCCTCTGAGGCACACGCTGTGCTCTCCACAGTGTGCACGTGAAGAGATTGTACGTCATAGCCTCCTGCCCGAGCTCATACAGCTTACACAGAGCTGAGCCCGGCTTTGACCCCGGATGGTCTGGGTCCCTCCACCCAGTAGGGAAAGTGCTGGGGGCTGCATACCAGTGCCGTGGGCATCAAACTCAAACCCTCTGCTGCTTTCTATCACTATTCAGTTCTCTTCATCTTGTTGACACCCCTGAGAACTTGGGAAGGTATTATTTGAAAATCTAGCCTTGTCTCAACTATGCAGATGCCTGGAAGGAGAATTTGAGAGCCAGAAGGTAGCTTCATGCCTGTGAAGCCAGGAGTCTCACCCCCACACAGAGATGCTTCACCCACAGGCGGCCCTGGAAGACCCAGACTTCAGTTCTTCCAACAGGAGGGACTCGTTCACACAGGCCTGTGAGTATATCAGTTGGTTTAACCAATCAGCTGAAGTAGAACTGTGCCAGCCGGGAAGGTGTGCAGAGGAAGCCGCCAGGAGCTGTCCTAAGTACTTGACAGGCATTCTAGCACTTCGTCCTCACAGCTATCTGATGAGATAGTACTGAATTTGTCTCCCTTGTATGTATGGAGAAGGAGCCTCAGCATGGTTCAGTACCCTCTCCAAGTTCCTGAAGCAGAAAGTGACAGAACTCAGAGCTGCCCAGATCCAGACTCCAAATCTCATTCTCTGTGCCTAATGGGATCCTCCCCCTACCCCACAAGGCAGAAAGTGAAAAGAACTGTCATAAAAGCATAAGACAGACCTGTCTAACCCCAGATCTAGTGGCTCTTGGGCATGAAGGCAAGTTCCCTGTCTTCAGGGAAGTCTGGCCTCATTGGAGGGACAGGACACCAAAACCAGCTGGGGAGCACAGGGAGAAGGTCCACAGTGAGGGGTGAAGGCAAGTGTCGATAACTGTAGAAGAGAGATCCCTGAGGGCTTCTGGGAGGAGGTGAGCTGAGCTGAGAGACTCTTCAGAGCAGAGGGGAGCCAACCCAAGCAAAGACAGAAATGGGGACATGTATGGAAGGAGCAGAGGGAAGAGTGGAAAAACCAGTAGACCCTGAGTGGTGAGATAGAGAAGCCCTGCAGGGGGCAGTAAGGAGTGGTAGGAAGTCTCAGAGTTAGTGTGTGACAGACTTCAGGGTCAAGAGTGACCGGGTGTGCTGAGCCTTTGACTCCCCACTTGTCCCGAGGAAGGGCTCTGGGAAGTGGGACAAAGTGACTTAGACAGGGAAGCTCAAGTCATACCCCACCCATCCCCAGCCCCCCCTCTCAGAAGGAAAAGCAATTTTCCATCTTAACGTATCCGAGTCCCAAACCTGCTGACCTGTGAAAAACCCTTCCAAGTGATTTATTTGCCTCCTCTTGCTAAGACAACTGCCTCATTATTTTAAGTCACGAACACGGCAGAAGCACATGCTCCCTTCAGGGTCAGACCCGGGCTTCTCGTGGGAACCCAAGAAAGCCCAGGAGGCCTTGCTTGGAAGGGGTCGCTACAGCACTCTGGGGCCACGAGGAAGTCCTCAGAGGCCCCAGCTCACAAGGGATTTGCCCCAGGAGGTGTCAGACCAAGAGAAGGTCTAGGCTCACTCAACAACCTGTGAAAAACCTCAGGAAGGCTCAGTTCATGTAAGGATGAAACCAAGACACCATGTCATGACGGACATCCCAGAGGCGCTCTCATGGAGTCTGCAGTGGACTCAGCTGGAATTGAAGACAGTCTTTTAACAGTCACTGCTTATTCTCAGCAATAGAAATAACAATATCCCAAATACCCCCACCTCACCTCCATTTCCTCCTTTATAACACTCAAAGGATGAGTGTTATAGACGGGTCACTGAATATTTTCATATACCAACTGCACCTTCTGTTTTCAGAGTGGACGTGCTCTCTTCTCAATTAAAGGGACAGTTTCTTCTGTAATTACAAGAATGGGACTGTCTTTAATCTTCTTGTAGATCCCTTCTGGGATCTGGCACAAGACTGGCACAGGGTGAAAACTCAAACAAGAGGTGTTTAACCAGCTCATTGTAGAGGCAGAAGGGGCCTGTGGGTGAGAAAACTCAACCTGCTGGACTGGCCAGGTAAAGAATGTCTCCCTTTGTGCTGAAATCATGGCCTGCCCATTGCCCACACATACAGAGGAAGGATGGATGGAAGCAGGGATGGGTGGATGGATGGGTGGGTAGATACAGATAGAATTATCTAATCCTGAGATTTCTCTGGCCCCGTAGTCCCTTCAAACTAACCCTGAATCTTGACTTTCCTTCCTCCTCCACCAGCTCAGTTATTTCAGCCAAGCTGAACCCAAAGGCTGGAGGGGCAGGTTGATTAGTTTTCTCACTTGCTTACGTTATGTGGTTTGGTCGCTAAGTCGTGTCTGACTCTTGAGACCCTATGGACTGTAACCTGCCAGGCTTCTCTGTCCATAGGATTTTCCAGGCAAAAATACTAGAATGGGTTGCCATTTCCTTCTTGAGGGGATCTTCCTGACCCAGAGATCAAACCCACGTCTCCTACACTGTGGGCAGATTCTTTACGGACTGAGATACCAAAGTAAATAATGTAAAAACAACTAGTGCCACATCCCAAATATTAGGAGGCCGAAGCCGTCAGCCTCCTAATTAATGCCATTGCCTGCAGGCCCTCACTAACTTGTCCTTCTGAGCTTTCCCCACAGGTCATGCCAAGCCCAGTGCAGCCTGCTTTGACCCCCAGCTAGTGACCTCCTGTCCTGCCCAACCTAGAGACACACACATTTCTAACAAGTTCAGTGTGAGGCAATGCATTGCCATCATGTTCTCCAGAATGTGGTTACCAATGGCATATCAGAAAATAGGCTATGTCTTTGAGGAAATGCCAGGATGGTCCCTCCAGTGCAAGGGTCCCCAACCCCCAGGCCACAAATCAGTACCAGTCCATGGCCTGTTAGGAACTGGGCCACATGGCAGGAGGTGAGTGGCAGGCAAGTGAGCAAAACTCCATCTTTATTTACAGCTGTTCCCCATCACTTGCATCCCCTGGATCCATGAAAAATTGTCTTCTATGAAATCTGTCCCTGCTGCCATAAAGGTTGGGGACCACTGGTCTAGAGTTTCCTTCCCAAACCTTAAGTTTACCCCACCCAAGCACTGGTCTAGAGTTTCCTTCCCAAATCTTAAGTTTACCCCACCCAAGTTTCATCTCTGATTCCTCAGTCCTCATCAGTAAACCCTCCTCCAACATCCACATCCTTCTGTCTACTATGTGGGAAGGAGAAACTGTCTCTTTCCAGCAGCCTCATATTTCAATCTCAGTCCACCAGAAAAAGGTATCTTGTGTTAGTTTCTCCCCAAAGGACATTCTACAAAACATCTGTCCAGTTCTCCTTGAAACTGTCAAGGTCATCAGAGCAATGAAAGTCTGAGAAACTGTCATAACCAAGAAGTGCCAAAGCAGACATGAGGACTAAATGAGGCACCTTTGATGGAATCCTGAATCAGAAAGAGGACGTTAGGCAAAAAACTAAGGAAATCAGAATAAAGTGTGGACTTCGGTTCATAATACATATTGTTCCATTGCATAGGGCAAACATACTGTACTAATGTAAGACTTTAATAATAGGTCCAACTGGGTGTGGAGTATTACTATCTTTGAAATTTTACTGTAAGTCTAAAAGTGTTCTAAGAATTAAAAGTGTATTTTAAAAAGCTAATGGAAATACTTGGGTCCCAAACCCCACCCCACCCCTGAAACAGAAGCACATACCTCTCGCAGGGCAGAACATATTCAGATATGTTGCGTGCTGCCATGCAGTGAACGCCCCCAGCAAGTTCAAGTTTCCTAAGGAAAGGACCAAGTCTTCTCTTTCTCTTGCTGCTTGGATAGACTTGTAACCCAGAGCCAAGCACATTGTTGTTGTTGATCAAAACCTAGTCGTGTCCAACTCTTTGCAACCCCATGGACTGCAGCACGCCAGGCCTCCTTGTCCCTCACCACCACCTGAAGTTTCGGTGATGATGCTTAATAAATTACCTGATAATTGTTTAAAATATCTCACTACCTCAGAAAACTTTGGAGGTAAGAGGGGATGGTGAATGCTGCCCAGTTTTGCATTTAACTATAGTAAGTATTTTCCACAAAGAAATCAAATGACTCTGATAAGTTCAATGAGGCAGATCACTGCAAATTCACAATTAGCTGACCCACACAAATAAGACACTCATCATACTTAATACTCAGTGCCTGTGTTCCCAATATGCCAGGTGTTGTTAAATGACTTCATTTAATCCTCACAACAATCCTAAGTAGCAGGTAGTTATAACTGGTAAAATCCCAGTTTATAGATGAGGAGACTGGAGCCCAGTAAGACTGTAGGTCAAAGTAATATGCTAGTAATTGGTGGAGTTTTACTTTAATCCAGGCAGATTAGTTTGACACTAAATCAACTCTAGGCAAATGCATTCTCCTTATGTTAACTATCTACAGGTCTATGTTAATGATTTCAACCTGTTTCTCAACAAGGTCTGTGGGTTCCATGTTCAAAAGACTGCAGATTCTCAATAAGTAGGTCAAAACAAACAGGCATGTCTAAGTCTGTCTCCAGACTAAGAGAGACAGGGCTGCTCACAGCTTTCAGAAGTGCAGCTTCTCCCCAACAAATGGCTTGTCTTCCATCTGCCAGGACACTAGGTTTGGGTCCTGACTCTGCCATCTGGTGACTCTGGCCTCCCTCCACCTACCTCCCCACACAGCACCCTCAGTTTCCCCCTGGACAGTGAGAGGGTTGGACTAATCCATCTCTGGTGTCCTTTCCAGCTGGAACACTCCGGGGCTCTTTAGACACATAAATGGAGCCCCCAGGGAGCAACACTACCTGGGTCAGAACCTGCAATGGGGGTACATGTGGATAGGTGTCTGAGGAGGGAGCCCAGCCTTCATCTTTTCACTCCCAGTAACCCCAGCTTAAATCCTCAAAGCCCCACTTTCATCATCTCTGAGATTCCAGGGCCCAGATCTAAGCCATGGCCTGGAGCTGATTTCAGGTCCCCCACAATCACCTGGAACAGGGACAGTTTAGTGTAGGAATTTCTTTGAATAAAACAGATGAGATCGGATGTCTTGAAGATCCTCCCTCAAGGACCCGTTGTTTGGGCCTCCACTCATTTCTGCCAGTGAGCGCCTTGATTGTCGGGCTTAGAAATACAGGTAGCAGGTGCCAGCTGGAGCAGCACCTGATCCCTTCTCGACATCTCCTGCAGACACCTGCCCAGAGCCTCCTGGAGCTGCAGCTGGTGGTGGCTTTCCCCACCAATGAATGGAGTCAAGATAACCAGACTCCCCATACAGACAGGCCAAGGGCCCTGCTTGCCTTCTAGCTGCATCTAATGCCTCTAGAAAAAGCCCTGGAAGGGACAGCCATACCTTGCTCTTCCCACAGACTCCTGAAACTTTAAAATAGTTTTAAAGGAATGTGGGCATGTAACTAGAACATCAGGCTTGAGTTCAAGAGACTTCTAGACTCCAGCCCCAGCTTAGGCACTAACAAGATGTGGGGCTTTGGGCTTGTCAGTCATCTTCACTGGGACTCAATTTTCTCATAGATTGAATTAGTTTTAATTCTACATTAACTATATAATTAATTGTATCCATATCCAAACTGTATACCCTGTAATGATGATTTAAGAACTCAGTTAGGTAGTAGACAACAACAGCCCTTTCTACTTAAAGAGAGCTGAACTTCATGCTAAATCCAGTCTCTTACTTTAATTGAAAACTAAGCATTTTGGGCATAACAAATTACTGCCACCTTACCTACTACAAACAGTATCTATTTGTTTGTTTTAGTTCTGCAGGTCTGAAGGCCAGGCCAGGTGGCCAGGTTGCTCTGCTCTGAGAAACAGGTTGCAGTCAAGGTGTCAGCCATAACACATTCCTTTTGGTGCCTCTGAAAACAAATCCACTGTCAAATAGCTCCTTGAAGTTGTAGGACTCAGGTTAGGTTTTTTTGCTGGCTATCAGTTAGGGGCTGTTCTCGGCCCCCAGAGGTTTTGTTCCATGGCTCCCTCCATCTTTAAGCCAACAGTGGAAAAACTCTCATGTTTGAATCTCCTACCTCACATTTCAAATCTCTGACGTCTCCAGTCTCTGACTTCTAGATCCAGATATAAAGGGCTGGTGTGCTTCAGGTCAAGCCTACACCTGATCATCTCCCTATCTTAAACTCAACTGAGTTGAGACCTTCCTAAACATTTGCAAAGTCACTTCACAGGCATAGCGAGATTAGTTCTTAAGTAGTTGGGGAAAAGCACCTATATAGAGTTTCTGACTATTCCAAATAAAGCTGCTATGAATACTGTGCAACCAGCCAACAATGACAAAACCAAGCACTTTACATACATTCAAACCAGGTGGACCTGGGATAGATTCATGCTCATGTCCTAAACCTCAATCACAGACACAGGCAACGAGGCCAAACCACCTGTCACACTGCTGAACCAACAGGCAGAAAAGGGGGCTCAAGCATGGGTGGGCTGGGGCAGCTGAGCCGGGCAAGGGGACTGATCCAAAGGGAGACTGGGTGGCTGCTCCACCATGGGACTAGAGAAATGATGTCTGGAACTCCAGACGTACCTTGGGCACTCTTCCAGTCAATAATCCTGGCTAATGGATTATTAATGGTTAAAGGCAGCAATCTAATAGACTTAGATCTCACAGGAATGAAGCTCACCCACCAGGAGAACTCCACACAGAAGGAGCCTACCCTGCCAGCATCAGGCCTTTCTGAATTTCTTTCTTTTTCTGAGGGAAGAATCCACCCCCGGCAATCTCACACAGATGCTCTTTTTCGTTTTGTTTTTAAATCACAGGGACATTGTACTACACAGACTTTTGAGCCTGAACCATAGAATCTCCAGGTTGGCAGCCACTTCAAAAATAATTCAGTTCAGCGGTGTCTAGAGCAGTCCAATTCATAAGGACAGAAAGCGCCATGGTGGTTGTCAGGAGCTGGGGGAGAACGGATGGGTTTTGTGAGATGAAGAGAGCTCTGGAAATTGGTTGTACAACAATGTGGATAAATTTAAATGCCTCTGAACTTTAAAGAAAGGCTGAAATGGTAAATTTTATGTTATGTGATTTTTTTAATTTGTGATCAAGTTTTAAAAATTTAATTAAAAATAACTCAAAAAATTTTTGAAATGTAGTTCAAGCCCAGATCACCACCATTGTTGAACCCCATTCTACAGCATCCTTTCTAAGAGGACTAGTCCAGCAACACCACTGAGACCCCATGCAGGTGCGCTTCTCTGCTGTTCAGTCGCTCAGTCGTATCCAGCTCTTTGCAGCCCCATGGACTGAAGCACGCCAGGCTTCCCTGTCCTTCACTATCTCCCAGAGTTTGCTCAAATTCCTATCCATTGAGTCAGTGATAGCATCCAATAATTTCATCTGTCATCCCCTCCTCCTCCTGCCTTTCCCGGCATCAGGGTCTTTTCCAATGAGTTGGCTCTTCACATTAGGTGGCCAAAGTATTGGAGCTTCAGCTCCAGTGTCAGTCCTTCCAAAGTGTGCTGTGAACTGGGAGGGGGCACCAGGGGAGGGGGAAGACTGGGCAGGAGGCAGGGGAATGGGTCTTGTCCCCCATAACTGTACTCTGGGGAAACAGTAGGGGCTCATATTTTAAACACACTCACATAGACTCTGGGCCAGTCCTCAGCCCTCTCCTGCTCTGTCCTCTGTAACAGAAGACTTGGGGTAACTCCTATGTCAATAGGCTTCTGAGTGGGTTGCCCAATGGAAAACATTAGTAGGAGACTGGAGGGTTGGAGGAAGAAGACAGAGCTTGATCCTCCAGCCTGATCGGCGGGGGGGGGGGGCAACTACATCCTGTGGTTGCTAATCTCTGGGTTGCCTCACCATCCCTTTCAGCTTGAGGCTTTTCCATCACATTACACTGTCCAGCGTTGTAAAAACTCACCGAGTCTGTTTTCCTTGTTGGACCCTGTCTCCTGATAGCAGCTCCCCTGGTTATGTCAGCATCTCAGGCCTAGGAGGCAAAGCATCTCTGGTCCATTGCTCCTTGTGCAGTTCATCAGAGGACCTGTGCTCCAGAAGAGGGACCGACAGACCCCAAGTGGCTAAGGAAGGAGCTCAGGGGTCCTGTGGTCTCAGGACTTGAACTGACAGTCTAAGAGCTCCCCACCTGTAGCTCAGGCTCTGCCACTGCTGTGGGACCTACCATCCCCCTATGACCGGACGTACTCCGGGACCACTGAGAACTGAAAGCAATGGTGTGCTTGGTGGAAGAGGAGTCTGGAGCAGCTCAGGAAGCCAACCACCCCACCACCACCCCCCCGCCGCCGACTCCCCTCAGGAGGACATGTAAACCCTCGCCAGGCACTCAAGGTGGTCTGTAGAGCAGCACGCGGTGGGGCAGGAGTCATTCTCTTCTAATCAAGAGTAATCTTGTTCATAGACCTGCACATCCACAACAAAAGCCACATATGGCTTTTTCTCATTTCAATGAATAAAGATTAAATAAAGCTGAAAATGGTTCTTCAGTTGCACAAGGTATATATCTCAAGTGCTCATCGTGTGGCCAGTGGCTGCATACTGAACACCAGGGATGCAGGACATTTCCATCCATGGGGCAGTGCTATGACAAAGCTGCCTTTGTCAACAGAGAGAGGAATGGAACTCGCATAATACGAATTAACCAATTACAAGTTAGCCACCGAACACTCTCTCAGCTATGTGTTTGACCAAAGGATGATGGCATTTTTATGCAGAAATGGCTTTTTAGCTAGACTAGCTGGGGGCTCAGGCAGAGTGAAAAGGCAGAGAGATTATTTTCTAATGCTTCTTCCAAAAATGCATGCATTAAGAGTTTATGGGATTCATATAAGTACCAAATTCACTAGAGCAAAGAGACTTTTAGAAATGAAAAAGAGAGAGATTTACTTAAATGGGAAAGCAAAGAAACAACATGTTTACTCTTTACTTGGCTCTTTTAAAAGAAAAGAAACAAAAGAGCTGCCACTAAAATGTATTTAACTACAGCGCAAGCTTAGCAGGCCAGGAGATGCTGGCAGAGGGCGAAGGAGATATGATATTTAACCTGTCTGTTCTGACAAGAAAATTAAAGACAATTGAGCACAGCATTAAGCCTGGAGAAACAGAGAAAGTTCTTTTGCATCATACCTTCTCTCACTAGAACTCCAAGCTGGAAATGGTTCTATTTCCAGCTCATCCAAAATCCACATGCTGCAAAGCCAAATAAATAAATAAATTTTTTTTTAAATTATAAAAAAACAGAAAATTAACATGTGATACAGTATTATTCATATTCATTGTTTTATTACTCTTCATTGGAATCACTGATGCTGAAGCTGAAGCTCCAATACTTTTTGGCCATCTGATGCAACAGCCCACTCATTGGAAAAGATCCTGATGTTGGGAAAGACTGAAGGCAGGAGGAGAAGGGAACGACAGAGGATGAGATTGTTGGATAGCATCACTGACTCGATGGACATTAGTTTGAGCAAACTCTAGGAGATGGTGAAAGACAAGGAAACCTGGCATGCTGCAGTACATGGGGTCACAAACAGTCAGACACAACTGAGCTACTGAACAACAGTATTAACTAAAGTACAGATTTTGCTCAAATTTCACAAAATCTTATACATGTCAGTTGTTTGTTTTCATACCTTATTCAAGATTCCACATTGTATTTAGCTGCATTGAGCAGCTTCAGCTGCATGCAAAAAATTCTGGTAGATTCTCTGTCCGTTTTCATTCCATTATAAATATTTACCTTGTTATGGCTTCTTAGATACACCCATTATTTAACAGTGGACATTTAATTTCCAAATACATGGGGCTTTTAAAGTATCTCTGATATTAATTTCTCATTTATTCTCTGCAATCACCCTCTGTGTTTTTTCAGTCTTCTCACTTTACTGAGGCTTTCAATGGCTAAGTCAAAGATCTCTCATGGTAAACATCACATTGCACCTGAAAATATATGGGCTATTTTCAAACATCTTTTGATACTGATTTCTAACATAATTGCATGGTGATAAGAGAACAGATTCTGTATGATTTCAGTACCTTTAGACCATGAAATGCTTGCACCTTGTTTTATGTCCCTGGATTTGTTCCATTATCTCCTAGTTTGTAGTCTATGGGAACTTGAATAGAATTTGCATCCTACTGTTGTGTGAAAATTCTATGAATCTTAATTATATGAATTGTTAAAAACAAAAGAATGAGATCAGTCTATAAATACTGACTTAGAAGGATGTCCATACTATCAAGATAAGAAAAAAAAAAGCAAGTTACAAATTCTACATACTAACTAGGGTGGGAAGGGCGGGAGGTGTCCAAGAGGCCAGAAGGATAGAGGGAATCATTAAAAAGCCTTAGAAAATAGACACTTTCCCTACAAGTCAAAAGGTTCAGAAGGCTACAGGGATGTTGACCTAATCTGGAGAGAAAAGGCTTCCTTCCCAACTCATGAAAGTGGATCTCACTCACAATTTCCTGGGCCCTACATCCTGGTTCAGTAGACCCTGAGATGGGGGCCCAAGAACTTTCTCAGGTGGTGCTGATGCTGCCCTTGGGTGCCACACTGTGAGAACTACTTCTCTAGATAGAAGTTCCACACAGGGCAGCTCAAAAGAGCGTCATGTTCCCCATTGTCCACTCAGGGCTGTCTAAATGAGCAGAATGAGATGCATCAACTGGGTTCCCTTTATCTTTATTAAATTTATTAAGATGAATGAATGAGATGGAATTAGTCAAGCAGACCAAAGAGTTCAAAATTAGAAGGAGGGTTCATTGATTTGTTCTTAGTTAGTGTGTCCATATGCAAGACACTGCTTGGCGCTGAGAGTGATGCAAACCATTGAATAGTTAGAGAGACGTCCCCCTCCAGGTGGTTTATCAGAAGAAATATGTTACACACGATTCTCTTGCATGATGAGTAGGACTGATGAAATGAGGGAAGCACTGCCACAATGTTGTGGATTTCAGACAAGAATCACCTGGCTCTGTGTCCCTGCTTTGCTCACCACACCACCTTTGTCAGATGAGTAAGGGAGCGCACAGTCTCTGGGGGAGTGCCACATTCGGAGATGGAAATTCTTTTCCCGTTATTTGATGAGTTCAAGCAAGAGTGTCTCTTCCCAGGTAGGGTTGTTGTTTTTTTTTAATGTTACATTAATATATTATTCATCTTGATTACTGAGGTTTTGGTGCCCTTCCTGCTTAAATTTTGCACCCAAGGTACAAACCTGACTCTCCTTACTCTAATCCTGGCCGTGGTTGTAAGACTGGCACCGGGATGCTTATCTTCCCTCTGAGGCTCAGAGATGTGGAGTGATTTGCCCAAGATCACACAGTAAGTGCAAACCCATCACTCAGACACAGGACTTTTGACTCCCACATCTATGACTCTTTCCTCTAAGTCCCATTTCCCCAGATTCACACCCTCTGGTACCCCTGTTTTCCCGCCACTCAGATTCCTTCAGGCAGGTTGTCAGAGCCCATTCCCCACCATGACAGCCTCCCCACCATGCACGCAGAAAACGTCACTGCCCTCTGTCTGCCAACACCCTCAGTCCACACCAGAGAGCCTTTCTTTTGCCTGCTGGGTGTCCAGTCGGAAAATGACAATTCACCTATCGAATCAGAACGAACAACTCGTCAAACCAAGAAAAGGTCATCATTAACATTAATTTAACATTTACCATGGACCGGGCATTCTACGCACATCATTTCATTCGATCTTTACGTCAAATCTAGGGAGCAAGGTACTCCTAGCCTTTCCATTTCAAGAAATGCCCAGTACAGAAAGCTATGTCTGTCCAAAGTCACAAAGGCAGTGAAGAGGAGAGAGAGGATTCCAACCCGGACAGTCTGCTCCCAGAGGCTGTACCCTGCCCTGCTGCACCACCCATCAGAGGAGACAGGAAACTCCTATGGTCCAGCAGGTCCCCACGGTGTTTCTAATCACTTCTTTCAGCCAGTGACTGATTGTACTCCTACTATGTGTGGGTGCCAAATGAGATTTAAAGGTTATGAGGTTCCAGCCCAGCAGGATTTTCAGGCACCAAAGAGCCTGGTCCTTCGTGGATAACACCCAGATCATTTTTTTCAAAGAAAAAAATGACACATTTTTAGCAAGAAAGAAGATGCCAGAAGGTAATTGCTTTGCAAATTACTGTAAGTTATAAACGGATCAATGATCTTTCTCCGAAGTTGGAATCAATGGTAATTAGCAATATGCAAATCCCACCCCAAGCCCTTTGCTGCCCACAAAGAAGTGGGAGGCACCCTTAGAAACCGTTGACATTCACTGCAAGGAGCCCCAGGGGATGCTCACCAAATGGGATTTGCAGGCTGAAAAATGAAGCGGGGTGGTCAGGGTCCGGGGAAGCCTGTCCCTGCTGGAGGTGGAGGACAAGGCGCTCTTCAGAGCACTCCAGCAGAAGCCCTGCCTCTGCACCCAGCTCGGCCTGAGTGAGGGCAGCAAAGGAAGAGCCGCTTCAGGTGCGAAATTCCTTCCATGCTGCACAGTGAGATGGGAGCGGAGCAGGAAAATGGTCAGGGTTTAATTTCTAAATGAAACCAAAACGTCCACTCCCTGAAGGAAGAAGTCAGCTTGGGATGTGAAGAATGAGCACTGGACGGGGACTCTGAAAACCTGGGTACCACTCCAAGCTGGCCTTGAGCCCTTGAGTTAGTCACCTTGCCTCTTAGGTACTCAAGTCTTCATTCATAGATGGAGTAGACTCCAGTGCATGAAGCTCTTGGACTCCTGCCCAGGACCAGCTGAACCAGGAGGTAGAGCCCAGGAAATTGCTAGTGAGACCCATTTTCATGAGTAGGGAAGGAGGCCTTTTCTTTACAGATTAGGACAACGCCCCTGTAGCCTTCTAACACTTTTGTTCTTGATATGCCAAGAGTAAAGGATGGGCCACCAGACCATCTCAAAGATGTGCAGTAAGCACCCCAGCACCCATGCGAGCAGCTTCACCTCAAGAAATTTGGGGAAGGCTTCTTGGAGAAGGTAACATCTGAGCTGGAGTTCAAAGAATGATTCTCTATGTCATTTCCAAGCAATTCACTTGTAACTCCATCTGTGGTCATGGAAGTTTAAAGCAGTGCTACTTGAGCCTTTATGAACATGTGAATTACTGGCAGGGGGAGCTATCTATAAAATGTGCAGTCCTAGGGTCTATCTCCCACACATTCTGATCAATCGTCTGAAATTGGGACTGAGAATTTGCATTTTAACAAGCTCACCAGGGATTCTGGGGCAGCTGGTCTGTGGATCACAGAGAAAAAACTGGTTCGGTCCTTTCTGATTCTATCTGTACTATTACAAGAAAAAGCCCTAAGAGCTGTTTTCAGACACCTGTCAAGACACTTGGCATTTGAAAACGATTCCCTAACCTTCCACAGAGGTCTCCCCTCCCAAGAAGCAAAGCAACAGCTGCTACCACAACACTGGTGCCTCCGAAAGAATGCTAAGTTCTTCAGAGCTGACGCCCCATATTCCATTCATCCCCTGCCAACGGCCAGTGGCTCAGCGTCTGTTCTAGAGGTGCTCAGGAAGCCGGCTGGGAGGGTGTCCCCAGGCTGTTCCCTCAGTCCTACCCTCCTGGTCCCTCCCAGCTGACTCACGACTGGCTCCATGACTGTGAAGCACCTCATTTTCCTCCCTCCAGTTCCTTCTGTCCGTTTTCCCATCCCTGTCAATAAAAGGGGTCTTCATGCATCTCCATTTGGGGAGCAGAAGGTGAGGAGGCCACTTTTATGGTAGAGAAAGTCATACTGCTCTGACCAGAATGCTCATCCCTCAGACCTTTGCCTCAGTCCAAAGCTCACTTCTCCAGAGAGGGCTGCCCCCACCAGCCCACCTACCATCCCCACGTGCACATCATCCGTGTGACAACCCCCCCGACCATCTCATCTCGGTCTCTGGGATAGCCCTTCAAATGACAGTTCCCAGGCCACCAGGCTTCCAGGTACCTGTACCTTCTACGGTCATACTCCCTTGAATCTAGGCTGATCCTGTGACTTGTTTTAACCAAAGAATGTGGCAGCCATGAGGCTGTGCCTTAAGAGGGCCTGACAGCTTCTGCTTCTGTGCTTGTGAAAGGCTGGAGCCCCTGTGTAGGAAATCCAGGCCTCTTCCTAGATATCCTAGATGGAGAAGCCACAGGCAGAAGGAGATGTCTTGAAGCCACATGGTGAGTGGACGAGCAGGCAGCTGATCTAGCTAATGCCAGACATGGCCAACCTCAACCAAATGCAGTCACACACAGGGACTATCAGCCACACAAAAGAGCCACCCTGATGAGTTCAGTCCTGATAGGGCTTCCCCAGCAGCTCAGACAGTAAAGAATCTGCCTGCAACTCAAAAGACCCAGGTCTGATCCTTGGGTTGGGAAGATCCCCTAGAAAAGCGAATAGCTACCCATTCCAGTATTCTTGCCTGGAGAATTCCACAGACAGAGGACCCTGATGGGCTATAGTCCATGGGGTCTCAAAGAGTCAGACATGACTGAGCAACTAACACGCTCACCTTGAATAAGTGTTGTTCTAAACCAGAGTCTTAGGATGGCGCATCACACAGCAATAGACACATGATACCATATCTTTCTGTCTCGCTATCTTCATACCATCTATCGCAAATAAACAAGGAAGTCTCTGCCTCTAGAAGGCAAGTTCCACGAGGGGAGGATCCATCTGCGTGCTGTGTCCCTACCCGGTAGAACCTTACTCAGCCTAGAGCAGAAGCCCCTGAGTATTGGTGGGTGAGTTCACCCCTCCTCATCTGAACCTCAGGTTGGACCAGGAGAAAACGGAAGACAATAGTCCAGTGCCCTGCAGCCTTGCTGCCAGACCCAGAGTCAGAAAGACACGTTGATTTTCCATTAGCAAACTTCATGCTAATCAAAGCAAACTTTAAAGGAATAAGAAAAAACAGCTATTGAGGACTTTATGCTTGTTCAGAGGCGCCCCAAACAGCTGGCTTACAAGCTGCGAGTACAGCAGTTCCCTGGGGTCATGGGAAGCAGCAGCCGAGACCAAATGGCACCAGTCTTTGCAGGCCCAGAGCCAACAGCTGGCCTCCTGTGCCCCCCTCACCCTGCCCTGAGTGATGACACTTCCCCACCTCCTGCAGAGCACAGCCAGCTGCTGACGCCAAAGGAAGCCAAGGTTTCCCTCTGGAGTGGGCCAGTCGGCTAAATGCGGGACAAGGGAAATCGTGTGCAAAGATGCTTCCTGGCTGCTTTTTGCACAGACAGCCCCCTGACACCAAGCCTTTTACTCCCATCTGCAAACTCTGCCCTCTTTGTCCTTTGTATTTGCAAAGGCCTGGGATCCTTTCTCTCTAGGTAGCAGTTGCTGGCTAGAAATACAAGGAGCTGTAAAAGAGTACCCTTCCCAGGACCCCCTGCTGGCACTGGGATTTTGGAGGGGATATAGTCAACCCTCTTATCTTTAGCCTTGCTAAGTTTCCTTGTCTTTTCTTGGGTGGACGGTCTCTCTGCATTCGTGTGAGGGTTCAATTAGACAATGCATTTAAAGCAGCAGTTCTCACACACCAGAGCCATTTGGAGGACTGGTTCAAACATAGGTTTCCAGGTTTCATGCCAGTGTTTCAGTAGATCAGGCATGAGGACCAAGGACTTGCACTTGCAGCAGCTTTCTAGGTGACACTCGAGCTGCTGGCCAGGGACGCCACTCTGAGAACCAGTGACTGAATGGAGTAGATAAATAAATATGAACATCTGAATCCATACACGTATACTCAAGGAGCTCCGATTTTTCTAGAATTATCCCAAATTTTAGTCAATAGAAATACTTAAGTCCTCTTAAGTTATCCCATACTACAGCTCTCCAGGGGCTCTCAAGAAGACAGCCTTGCAGCAAAGTGGTTGTAAAGGAGAGAGAGGAGAGGATAAATATTTCACAGCCTCAGAAGGTGGCGTTCCTTATGTGTCCAGAAAGAAACCAAGGAGCGTCTAGAGAGAAAAGAGAGGAATCATAACCCTGGATCCCTTGCCTAGGAAGGGCTTACTTACTAGTCAAGGAGGAGTGTCAGGTGGAAGGGGGCTCTTAGAGCAGGGGCGGGGGCGTCAGTGGATGGCCCAGGATCCACTGAACATCCTCAGCCTTTGAGATCCACGGGCCTCCTGTATCAGAATCACAGGAACTCAGGCGTGCTGATCTCCCTCTAGACCTGCAGGGTCAGAATCTATGAAGGGGAGGTCTAGGATTCTATTTCAATACCCTCCCAAGTCAGCTTTCTATATACTGATATTTCCTCAGGTATCTCACATCCAGTAAAAATTGCAAAAGGCTGGGGAAGGGGGAAACGAACAGTTAGCATGTCAAGGGTACAGCGTTTCCGCTGGGGAAAATGAAAACATTCTGGAGATGGGTGATGGTGATGGCTGCAGAACAGTGTGAATGTACTTAAAGTCACAAAACTGTACCCTTAACGGTTAAAATCATAAGTTGGTGTCAGGTTAATTTTACCACAATAAAAATAAAAACCTACTAAGGAGATTTTAAAAATGAAGGAGATGAGCTTCATTACACATGGCCTTGACTAAGCTGTCATAACGTATCGGATGAAGTTCAGAAAGGCAAAAGAAATCATGCTTTGAGGTATCCCTGCCCAGGTGAGTGCCTGGTCTCATTCTAACAATAGACACTTCTGAATGAAGCCAAAGTATCTTCGGGTTAAATAGGAGGCAATATTCCTGGTGAATATACAGCTCCCTTTGCCCCTCTTCTGGGGTCCCCAGGCAATATTCAGATCTATGGTAGGGGCTTTCTCAAGCACTGCTCCCCACCCACGCCAGGAGGCAATGTCCCTTGCAGGTGCATGAAGCTGGAGAGGCCCTCTGCTGTAAATATCCACATCAGCACTCCATGACAGGTCTCGAACCCACAGCAGATCCATATTGCCTAACCTCAATGCCTGGCCAGTACAGAAAGTTCTAAGCCTGCAAGAGTGAGGATGAAAACACCCTCTAGAGGATCACAAATTCAAGGAGGCCCGGCCTCGATTGTAAGTTATCCACTCCCTCCACCGTCTTCCCCACATCACACACCTGTTTATAATGAAACATAAGAAAGACCTAGGAAATTGCTGTCCCTGTGCTCAGGAATGAAAGAAGCATTATTTGTTTATGTTTTCCAAGTTCATCACAGGGATCTGTCAAGTCCCACTTTAATCTCGCCTCCTCAGCAAAATCATGGCTGAATTCTCCAAACGGTACTCATCTCCCCCTCTTCTTCTTCTAAATGAACCAGAATCAAGGATGTGGCATTTATTATGCATGGCCTTGTGTCTTTTCCTGGTATAAATAGCTTGAGAGGGTACAAAAGGTATGAGGTTTGTAGCCAGAGAGATTTAGGCTTGAGGCTATTCCTGCCACTCCCTGACTGTCTAACTTGGATGCTGAGCCTCAGAATCTGAATCTGTGCTTAGAATTTAGGGAGTTCAGTCCGGATAAAGAACTAAGAAGGTGAAATAATAGCTGTCAGAGTGCCCAGCACTGCAGAGCACACAACAGAAACTCTCTGAATACCATTAAGTTTCCAGAAGGTGAGGAAAACACAGTCTCCTCTCTTTCCCCAGAGTCATGGTTCTCAACCCTATCTGCATATCAGCAGAGTCTGGTGGGTAACCTTGGATGCTCAGAGACACTGGGATGGAGCAAGCATCTATTCTTTTAGAGCTCCCCTAGTCACTTCCCTAGAGAAAACAGCACACTACTGAGTTCAACAAATGTCCAAGAAGGACTTAATCAATTGATCGATATGCAGTGTAAGTGATCAATATGATTGACAAGAGGGGACTATTTCTAGCAGGCATTGTTACTGTTAAGTTTCATTTTAACAGTGAGAAAGCCCCACAGAATATTAGACATCTTCAGATGAGCATTAACTGAGCTGCCAAACACTTGCTTTTAAGGCCAAGGATCCCAATAATATTTTTATTAATTATTCACATTTGACAGCAGTGTCTCTTCACTTATGGAGACACCTTATTAGGAAAATAACCACCTACTTTGAGACATACTTTGTTTGCTGCAGCCGTGAAAAATAAAGGGGTCATGGAGGGACTTTGGGAGGAAGAGCTGAGAAGCCCAGTGGTGTATAAACAGAAAGCTGGATGGTTACTGAACTGACCCCAGAGTCATGTAATTAGAGTACAGGGGTGGAAATCTCATTAACTACAAAAATGATTAGTGGAGAAAGAAAAAAAGAGGGAAGAGTAAAGATAGAGATACTGAGCTGCCAAGAGAAGGCTGCTCAGAAGGAGGCGGGCGCTGTCACTGGAGTCAGTTCTGGGGGGTCTATGCAGGAGTTTGAGAGACATGACAGAAGGTACGGGAGCTGGCGGCCCCAGTCCACTGGGGGTTCCATGAGAGTAGAGAAGAGGTTGAAAACCCTCAGAGCATGTAAATGGCCACCGTCTCTGTCTTCCAAAACCTAGGCTCAGGGTTAAGTGACAGCCCCCCTGCAGGCACAGAGGTGTGCAGAGGGAGACCTTGACCACACATGGCTGTAAAGAGTCCTCTGTGATCTGAGAGTAGCCGAGGCGGGAGCTGAGAATGAAGTCAAGGGCCCAAGTGAGCCCAGTCCCCTGCTAGCTAACCCTACCTGATACCTGCTCCCCAAACCCCAGCTCCCTCCTGGACATACCAAGTCTGATCCTCCCTTGACCCAGGTAGACAAGTGCTAATTCATACCATGTCCCAAGACCTCAGGAGGAATTTGTTCCCTTTGACTAGATTCATTCTGTTCACATATGCTGTTAGACAGTGAACAGGGATGGGCAGACACAGAGGACAGTGTGTGATGAATGAATGAATGGAAAATATTAATAACAGCAATAATAACTAGCATTTATTAAACCCATGTCATATCCAACTGCTTGTGATCCCATGGACTGTAGCCCACCAGGCTCCTCTGTCCATGGAATTCTCCAGGCAAGAATGTTGGAGTGAGTCACCAATTTCTTTTCCAAGGGGTCTTACCAACCCAGGATCAAATCTGCGTCTCTTACATCTCCTACGTTGGGAGGTGGGTTCTTTACAACTAGCGCCACCTAGAAAGCCCTGTAATATGCCAGACACTATGTTAAATGAACTATATTATCATTGTTTTCTTAAACAACCCATGAAGAAGACAATGGGTTGGCCCAAAAGTTCATTCAGGTTTTTCCACAGCAGCTTATAGAAAAACTTAATGAAGTTTTTGGCGAACCCAATACTACATTCCAGTTTTACACATCAGAAGCCTGAAGTTCAGATTTCACAGCCAAGCCACATGGCCAGGAATCGGTGGAGATGAAATTTAAGTCCACATCTGCCTGCCCCAGCATTTGAAGAGCTCAAAGCCTAACTAAGCAGAGCAACTGTACTTCTGAAAGAATCAGAACCTTGCAAACATCCAGCTTTGGAGTAGAGGAGGGGAGAGAACAGGGGAGAAGAGGCCAGGGTGCCTGGCAGTAGGGCAAGGCAGGAGCCTGAGAGCCTGGTGGCTTCCTGTTCAGAAGAACCCATCCACATGGGCCAGCAGGTTTTTTACCATTTGACTTTTACTGCCTTTGGATGTGCAATGTGTACTGTTCTCCAATGTCTTATCACAGTCTGACTCACACAACAGTCCTCTCTACAGCTCCTGTGGACATTCAGACTGGGGCTCCCAGGAAAAGATTATGGCCCTCTAAGGGAAAGCACTCCATGGTGAAGTTATAGTACAACATTCTGCTTTAGTCATGTTGATGCATGGCAGAAACCGTACATCAACATGAATTTATTTATGTTATTTAACTTATATGCAGAGTACATCAAGTGAAATGCCAGGCTGGATGAAGCACAAGCTGGAATCATAACCTCAGATATGCAGATGACACCACCCTTATGGCAGAAAGCAAAGAAGAACTAAAAAGCCTCCTGAGGAAAGTGAAAGAGGAGAGTGAAAAAGTTGGCTTAAAACTCAACATTCAGAAAATGAAGATCATGGTATCCAGTCCCATCACTTCATGGCAAATAGATAGGGAAACAATGGAAACAGTGACAGACTTTATTTTAGGGGACTCCAAAACCACTGCAGATGGTGACTGCAGCCATGAAATTAAAAGACACATGCTCCTTGGAAGAAAAACTACAACAAACCTAGACAGCATATTAAAAGCAGAGACATTACTTTGCCAACAAAGGTCCATGTAGTCAAAGCTATGGTTTTTCCAGTAGTCATGTTTGGATGTGAGAGTTGGACCATAAAGAAAACTGAGAGCTGAAGAATGGATGCTTTTGAACTGTGGTGTTGGAGAAGACTCTCGAGAGTCCCTTGGACTGAAAGGAGATTAAACTAGTCAATCCTAAAGGAAATCAGTCCTGAATATTCATTGGAAGGACTGATAAGGAAGCTGAAGCTCCAATACTTTGGCCACCTGATGGGAAGAACTGACTCATTGGAAAAGACCCTGATGCTGGGAAAGATTGAAGGCAGAAGGAGAAGGGGACAAAAGAGAATGAGATGGTTGGATGATGTAACTGACTTGATGGAATGAGTTTGAGCAAGCTCTGGGAGTTGGTGATGGACAGGGAAGCCTGGTAGTTCATGGAGTCGCAAAGAGTCAGACATGGCTGAGTGAGTGAACTAAACTAATGGCAGAAACCAACACAATATTGTAAAGCAATTATCCTTCAATTAAAAATAAATTTAAAAATAAAATAATTGTTCACATCCATAAATAAAAGTAAAATAAAACAGTGAAAAAAATTTTTAATAAAATAAATAAAAGTACAAAGGGGCTACTTTTTCTTAATCTGTTTGAAGATATGTGTATGGGAGCACATGTGCCCATATATGTGCATGTGTAAAATTTTGCTGAAACATGAAACCCAAGCATAGGATGTGTATAGATTTTCCATTCTTCCTCAGAGCAGACAGGCATATAAATTTTAGGATACAGTAGCCTCAGGTTACCTCGATAAGAACAGTGGTCATAATTTATTAGTATCCTCTGTACCCTCTAGAAAGGAAAAACCCGTCACATGGCCATTGCCAGGGATTTAAAGTCCTTGTAGAATTTTCTCAAAGATTCTTCAGAACACCTACCCACATACTTCCTTGAATAAGAGAGAAGAATAGAACTGCATGTAGAACCAAAGGAAATGCATATACACCGTGGCCTGTCTCACCTAGAATGCCTATCGGAGAGCGGCAAGCAGCCAGGCAGCAGCAGTCTGATGTGGGGAAATGGGTTTAGAAGACACACACGCTCTCTGGACCATTCTCAACTCAGACCAGACCTCACTCAGAACTGTCAATCTCCACAAGTAGGTCAGCACCTGAGCTTCAGGCAAAGACAGTATAAAATGTAGGAAGAGACATTAGTCATCTTTATATCCCAAAACCTAGTCACCTTAAGACTCCAAAACACGAGCAACCCCAGGAGAAACCAAAATCCCACAACCCAAATGAAAGTCCTGCCTTGTCTGGTTTGCTATTAACCTGAGCCAGTGAATTCCTTAAATTAGCATCGTCAGTTCAGTTCAGTTCAGTTCAGTCACTCAGTCGTGTCCGACTCTTTGTGTCCCCCATGAATTGCAGCACACCAGACCTCCCTGTCCATCACCAGCTCCCGGAGTCCACTCAGACTCGCATCCATCGAGTCAGTGATGCCATCCAGCCATCTCATCCTTGGCCGTCCCCTTCTCCTCCTGCCCCCAATCCCTCCCAGCATCAGAGTCTTTTCCAATGGGTCAACTCTTTGCATGAGGTGGCCAAAGTACTGGAGTTTCAGCTTTAGCATCATTCCTTCCAAAGGAATCCCAGGGTTGATCTCCTTCAGAATGGACTGGTTGGATCTCCTTGCAGTCCAGGGGACTCTTAAGAGTCTTCTCCAACACCACAGTTCAAAGGCATCAATTCTTCGGTGCTCAGCCTTCCTCACAGTCCAACTCTCACATCCATACATGACCACTGGAAAAACCATAGCCTTGACTAGACGGACCTTAATTGGCAAAGTAATGTCTCTGCTTTTGAATACACTATCTAGGTTGGTCATAACTTTACTTCCAAGGAGTGTCTTCTAATGTCATGGCTGCAGCCACCATCTGCAGTGATTTTGGAGCCCCCAAACATAAAGTCTGACACTGTTTTCACTGTTTCCCCATCTATTTCCCATGAAGTGATGGAACCGGATGCCATGACCTTCGTTTTCTGAATGTTGAGCTTTAAGCCAACTTTTTCACTCTCCTCTTTTACTTTCATCAAGAGGCTTTTTAGTTCCTCTTCACTTTCTGCCATAAGGGTGGTGTCATCTGCATATCTGAGGTTATTGATATTTCTCCCGGCAATCTTGATTCCAGCTTGTGTTTCTTCCAGTCCAGCATTTCTTATGACGTACCTCATATAAGTTAAATAGCAGGGTGACAATACACAGCCTTGACGTACTCCTTTTCCTATTTGGAACCAGTCTGTTGTTCCATGTCCTTACATCATAGGTCATTTAAATGGTATAAAGTTCTGCCATTTGGCAGAGGAACTGGGGGAGTAAGTGGAATAAAACCGTGCTCATTGACAGGAAACTTGAAGCCAAAATGGGTCTGCTGGAGACTCCTGCTTTCAGGGAACATCAGTATATTTGCACTGGCTCTCACAGATTGTTCTGGAAAACCTCTCTCCTCCATGATAAACTAGATTATGCTTTTATGCTCAGACTAGATCGTCTAAATCCATGTTCGCTAAAGCCCCATTTAGATAAGTCTTCCTGAGCCTGGGGAACCAAGTCCTTCATCAGTATCTTCTCACAGAGTGTGCTACATAACTGCTCACAGGGGAGATTTTTAAACTGCAGAGTCAAAGCACTCAGTAGCTGCAGTTATATGTTTGTGTGCATGTATGTTGGAACACACACACAAATATGTATGTATATACACATATATGGAGCTTCCTTGGTAGCTCAGCTGGCAAAGAATCCACCGAAATGCAGGAGACTCTGGTTCGATTCCTGGGTCAGGAAGATCCCCTGGAGAAGGGATAGGCTACCCACTCCAGTATTCTTGGGCTTCCCTGGTAGCTCAGATGGTAAAGAATCTGCCTGCAATGTGGGAGACCTGGGTTCAAGCCCTGGGTAAAAGATCCCCTGGAGGAGAGAATGGCAACCCACTCCAATATTCTTGCCTGGAAAAACCCCATGGACAGAGGAGCCTAGAGGGCTACAATCCATGGGGTCGCAATGAGTTGGACATGACTGAGAGACTAAGCACAGCACAGCACATATAGACATATATATACAGCACATAGCTCTACACACATACACACACAGCAAATAGCTACTTATAATATATATTTGCTTAAGTGCATAGATAGACGGTTTCCCCGGTGGCACTAGTGGTAAAGAACCCACCTGCCAATGCAGGAAACATAAGAGGCACAGGTTCAATCCCTGGGTTGGGAAGATTCCTGGAGAAGGAAATGACAGCCCACTCCAGTATTCTTGTCTGGAGAACCCCATGAACAGAGGATCCTGGCAGGCTACAGTACAAGGGGTCTCAAAAGAGTTGGACATGACTGAGGACACACGTGCCGCATAAAAGACTGAGAAAGCTTCCCGGCAGCAAATTTCCTAAAGGAAGTGGGAGATAAGGAGGAATAACCCCATATCAAATCCTCAAGACGAGAGTTGAAGACTAATTCTGCTGATAATGTGGAATCTGTCACTGGGCCCTGTTCTTGCCTAACCCTTGTGTTGTATCCTTTGGGCCTATTAGCTAATTTATACCTGGAAAAGGTCAGTTTTCATTCCCATCCCAAAGAAAGGCAATGTCAAAGAATGTTCAACTACTGCACAATTGCACTCATCCCACACACTAATAAAGTAATGCTCAAAATTCTCCAAGCCAGGTTTCAACAGTATGTGAACCGTGAACTTCCAGATGTTCTAGCTGGTTTTAGAAAAGGCAGAGGAACCAGAGATCAAATTGCCAACATCTGTTGGATTATCAAAAAAACAAGAGAGTTCCAGAAAAACATCTATTTCTCTTTTATTGACTATGCCAAAGCCTTTGTTGTGTGTGGGTCACAACAAACTGTGGAAAATTCTTAAAAAGATGGGAATACCAGACCATCTGACCTGCCTCTTGAGAAATCTATATGCAGGTCAAGAAGAAACTGGTAGAACTGGACATGGAATAACAGATTGGTTCCAAATAGGAAAAGGAGTATGTCAAGGCTGTATCTTGTCACCTTGCTTATTTAACTTATATGCAAAGTACATCATGAGAAATGCTGGGCTGTATGAAGCACAAGCTGGAATCAAGATTGCCGGGAGAAATATCAATAACCTGAGATATGCAGATGATCTTCTTATGGCAGAAAGCAAAGAATAACTAAAGGGTCTCTTGAGGAAAGTGAAAGAGGAGTGTGAAAAAGTTGGTTTAAAGCTCAACATTCAGAAAACTAAGATCATGGCATCTGGTCTCATCACTTTATGGCAAATAAATGGTGAAACAATGGAAACAGTGACAGACTTTAAATTTGGGAGCTACAAAATCACCGCAGATGGAGACTGCAGCCATAAAATTAAAAGAAGCTTACTCCTTGGAAGAAAAGTTATGACCAACCTAGACAGCATATTAAAAAGCAGAGACATTACTTTGCCAACAAAGGTCCATCCAGTCAAAGCTATGTTTTTTCCAGTAGTCATGTAGGGATGTGAGATTTGGACCATAAAGAAAGCTGAGAGCAGAAGAATGGATGCTTTTGAACTGTGGTGTTGGAGAAGACTCTTGAGAGACCACAAGGGGATCCAACCAGTTCATCCTAAAGGAGATCAGTCCTGAATGTTCATTGGAAGGACTGATGTTGAAGCTGAAACTCCAATACTTCGGCCATCTGATGCGAAGGGCTGACTCATTGGAAAAGACCCTGATGCTGGGAAAGATTGAAGGCAGGAGGAGAAGAAGACGACAGAGGATGAGATGGTTGGATGGCATTACCAACTCAACGGACATGAGTTTGAGTAAACTCTGGGAGTTGGCAATGGACAGGGAGGCCTGGTGTGCTGCAGTCCATGGGGTCGCGAGTTGGACATGACTGAGTGACTGAACTGAACTGATCTGCTAACATTATAATCATCACTACATACACTGAATTCTGCATGCATTATCTTATTCAGCCTTTAAATAGTCCCAAGTCAGGTGCTGTGTGCCCAGTCAGTCACACCTGACTCTTTTGTGACCCTATGGACTGTAGCCTGTAGGCTCCTCTGTCCATGGGATTTCCCAGGGAAGCATATGGGAGTGGGTTGCCATTTCCTCCTCCAGGAGATCCTCCAGAGCCAAGGACTGAACCCAGGTCTCCTGCATTGCAGGCAGATTCTTTACTATCTGAGCCACCAGGTGTTGTGCTGTTTCTGTTTCACAGATGGAGGTGTTGAAGCTCAAAGAAGGAAAGAAATGTTTCTAGTATGGACGGCTTCTGCACTGGAGAGTCAGGTTTTAAACTCCAATCAGTCTGAACCCATTGCCCAGATTCTAACCTCACGCTATCCTAATTCCCTGGGAAGAGAGGAGCTTGAATAAATATTGAAATGCTTGATGTCTGACCACTCTTTAAGCAGCAGCTGTGGGCAGGATGGTTTTGGGGAAGCACAGAGTGGAGACAGCAATTCCCTCCAACTGTGCCCGGACCGCCATGCATGAGCACCTCCAAAGTTCCCTGCAGCCTTAGTGACATCGCAGGGGTGGGGACATGTGTTCGCAGAGGGACACAGAGGCGCTCCGTGGGGAATGGGGCAGAGATGGGGGCAGGGTCAGTGCCCTGTGGACGTGGTGACACACACAGTTGGCCCAGAGGCAGCAGCGTTCAGCAGGAGCCTGCAGCAGCTGACCAGCTCCCCTGTGAGCTCTCACAGGACAACCCCTGCACACACCAGGGACCCCCGAGGGGCTTTAGGCAACGATGGGGTTCTGCACCTAGCAGGGGAGGGTGAGAGCTAGGGAAAGCACAGAGGATTACTGCTGACCTGACCCACTTTAACCCGTAGGCTACAATGGCCTGAGGAAATGCGCGTGAAGAGAGAGAAAGAACCATCTGATATCCATTCTGACCTTTTTTTTTTTTTTGGAATGATCATAACTTCTTTGAAACCAAAAGCCCAAGTTAGATGGCAAAATAATAATAATAATAAAATTTGCATTTTACTATTATTAATAATAATAATAAAATTACAAATGAGGGTAATAGTTTCAGTTACCCAGTGCCAGCTTCACCCTAATTATCCTCCATGTTGATGAGAATCATTGCTTAAAGTCTTTCCAAAAGTGCCAGTCAGCCCTGACTGTCCAGGGAAATATCTACTGGCTCCATGAGCAGAACTCACACTCCATAGCCCTCAAGCCATGGGAGTATATTCCCACATCCACCAACACATACGTGCACAGGCACCCATACAAAAGACCCACCGGTAGATGCAGAGTTGACAAGCCCAGCCTAAGGGCTTGGCCTTGCCTTTCCCCAGCAGATGCCCTATGGAAAAGCACTGGCCTGTCTACGCCCTGTGGCTTCAGTCATCAGGAGGGAAGGCTAATTAGTCAGTCTGAGCTCCACGGAGGAGATGCTGACAGACTCAATAAGCAGCCAGTGTTAGGCTCCAGGGGGAGTGGGAGGCTGGCCACGTGAAGGAGCAGAGGGCAGCAGGTCCTCGGGCACGAGACGGGCAAGCAGGCACTCTCCAAAGAGCCCTTTACCTGCTGAATTCCAGCCTGAATTCCAGAGGTCGTTTTCAAGCAACATTACGGAAGCCTTACCAAGCATCAGGCACTGTGTCTGTGTTGCCTCAGACACCCATGCCTGTGCAAGGGGAGTGGGTGGTGGAGACAGGCAGCCGATGGCAAATGTCACAGGGCTTTGCAGGGTGTGCACAACATACCATCATCCTGGAGTGTCAGTTCTCCGTCTAAAGAAGTGTGGGGCAGAGAGGCTCCGTGGATAGCAAAACAGGCAGGAATAGCCTAGAATACAGCACAAACCCTGCAGAAATGTTTAAAATAAAGAGACTTTACAGTCAGAGCTATACTCCCACACCCTCCTGGGGCATGTTGTCAGCTAGGGTATGTCAGTGGACTCGGCCCTCATAAAGCAGCTCTGAAGGTTAGATTTCAGAATTTCTTCCTCAGATTAAAAAACAATAGCTGTGTGATCTTAACTATATACAAATGGATGCTTAGTTGTGAAAATATACAAATGAGACCTAGAAAGACACATCAAACAGTAAACTATGATTACAAATGACTTCATGTTTTGCTTCTTGTGGTTTTTTTTTTTTTGGTTTCCTATTATACACATGATAACTTTTAAGAAATTTTTAAAATTCTAAATATTTTAAAACCCTTTAAAAACAATACTAGTAATGGCTTAACGCCTTGCCCAAGCTCACCCAGCTCATGACTGAGCTAAAAGTATAAACTAAGTGTGTCTGATTCCACCATTCCATTCAAGAAGACAGCTGGGGAGAACACAAGTCACTGTTCATACTAGGAGAAGAAAACAGGCTCCTTAGTTATTCCTTGGTTTTCCCAGGGAGCACCAAGGGAACCCAGGCAGGCAGAGAGAGATGGTGTCCAGAAAAAGACAGTGGACAGACTCAGAGAGGAACAGGTCCAAACAGGATGGGGACATCTGTACAGTCAACCACAGAGCTTAAGGAAACTCTGAAACAAACAAAAATTGTCTGTTCCCCTAATGATCAGGTGTGATGGACACTGGGTTACACAAAGAATTAAAAGTTTCTTTTTCATTTCCTTCAATATATTTTTCTTAAGAAGTGTCGTAGACTCAGGACATCACAGAAGCCTACTGATTGTGAAAAACTGATTTAGTTTTAATAAGTTTGTTTGTATACTTTCTGAACCTTGTTGGAAACATTAAATTATAGTGGTTTCCAAGTATTTTTGAAGATTAAAATTCACAAAGCTTGGATGAGCTTTTATTTCATTTGCATATCCTTATTTCCTTGCATATCTTCCACGTTGAAAGAGATACTGCAGGCAAGGAAAGTCAGGTCTGGAACCTGCCCTAGGGAGAGTCTCACAGGGCACAGGGATGCTGGGACAGACACGGGCAGATGGCCCCCTGGAGGCTGCGCCACCTTCCTGCCTGGACAGCCCTGCCTAAAGGTTATAGTTGAGCAGAAGTGCAGAAACTCACCCATCCAACAGACAATTAACTAGCCAGGCAACTGTTCTAGGCACTGGGAACTCAACAGTGAACAGAACTGCCAAACATTTTCTGGAATAACCGAACTGAATCAAATTCAGACTCTTGGGTGAGTAAAATAAGCTGCAAGGAAATATTGTACAACATAGGAAATATAGACAGCATCTTAAAACAACAGTAGAGTATAACCTTTAAAATGTGAACAGTATGATGTACACCTGTAACTTACAGTAATATACATCAACTACATTTAAATGTTTTTAAATAAGTGAGAATTAAAAGGTACTTAGATTAGTGCCTGGAAGATAGAAGCACTCTGTAAATACTAGCTTTTATTAAAAACAATAACACAAATAAGATAGAGAATTTATGGTTCACTGAATGGTATTTTCTAAATGTTCAGTATACGAAAGTTAGTTACCTTTTCTCTGGCCTCCTCTCTCGGGCCCCAAACAGGTGACAGAAGGGGGCTAGGAACACACTGAATGTTAGTGAATATATGCATCAAAGTGACTTTACTACAAACCAAAGAAACCAATGATGAACTCCCTTTGATTTTTGCACCAGCTGTCCCTGAGAAGAGCTGAATGATGCCTGCATCCATTATCCAGGCACCTGAGGCCACATGCAGGGGTTTCATTAGCATTTCACTTTGTTCATCACCCTTGATAACCCCAATCATGGCCTTGATTTCCCCCTGGATGGGGCAATAGGTGTCTCTCTCCTTACAGGATAAAAATAAATAAATAAAGTAGGGAGGAAGGCAGGGTAGGGGTGAGGAAGATGCTGTAAATTGTGTCCTCTGGGTTCAGAGAAAATCAGTTCTGGATGCTGTTCACAAATAGAACTGGGACCGGCTCCACCAAAGGAGGATGTTAAGTAAAAAGTAAAGTTCACAGCTCCTTGCTAACTGTCCTCACTCAGCCCCCGGGGCTGACCTTCACCTGGGAGGAGGGGCCTCATCCTTAAAAGATGCAACAGAGAAGAGCGAGTTGATGAGCTGTGGGGAACAGATGCCTTGATTTCCTCCCTGGGAGCCTCAATGCTGTTTCAGCTTAATTAGCGGACTGTGCTCTCCTCACACCTGGATGGGACTCTGGATGGGAATCTGGAGGGCTGAGCAAACACCCCCTGGGCTCCGAAAAATGGCTCCTAAAAGGTGGCTCCATGCCTTCCCCACCTTCCAGGCTCTGTCTGAGCCACAGGAGTCTGCCTCCCAGCCACACCTCTCCCAGCATGCTTCTGGCAACGTCTGGAGACTTACTTCACCAAGCGTTCTTCTATCTATAACTAACATCTATCCTCACAATAGGACCCACTTCAAAGGGTTCTTGTGATAATGAATAGAGGTCACAGACTTTGGGTACTCAGCAAGAGACTGGCCCATGGTGAGGACTCTTCCTATTATTCATCTCATTTTCCTTTCTCAGTAAGAAATTTGAAACCCCAACATATTTCTGACTAGACAAACCAATTAGAAGATACTAACTTGTAAATCCCTATTTAGATAGTCTTCTTACAATACCTAGAAGTTTAGGAAAACCAGACCCTTGGAAGTTCATTGGTTTACACAAGGATATCAATATAATCAAGGAAAATTAAAGGAAATTCAGATTTTTAAAGACCAGTGATGTTCTCCTCCCTGACTATATTTTATAATCACTCAGGCAACATTTTTGAAAAAAAGAATTCCCCAAGCTTATTCCTGAGATTCTTATGAATTAGTCAATGATAGCGTCCCTAATATTTCTTGTATTAAGACATTTATTTTTTAGAGGACTTTAAGGTTCTTGGCAAAATTGAAGGGAAGGTACAGATTCCCCACGGACCCTCTGAACCCACGCATGTGTAGCCCCTCTCACAATGAACAGATCCTACTAGAGAGGTATATCGTATGTTACAAAGGATGAACCTATATTGACATATCATAATCACCCAAAGGCCATAGTTTACCCTATGGTCCATTCATAGTATTGTATATTCAATGGGTTTGGACAAATGTATTATGACAAGTATCCATCATTATGATATCATATAGAGTATTTTCACCGCCTAAAAAATTCTCTACGTTCCACCTACACACTCCTCCTATATCCCTCCTGGCAACCACTGAACTTTTATAGTCTCCATAATTTTGCCTTTTCCAGAATGTCCTACACTTGGAATCATACAGGATGTAGCCTTTTCAGGTTGATTTCTTTCACTTAGTAATATGCATTCAAGTTTCCTCCACATCCCTTCATGGCTTGATAGCTCATTTCTGGATGTCCCACAGTATATTTGTTCATTTACCTACTAAAGATCATCTTGGTTGCTTGAAAGTTGGGCAATTATGAATAAAGCTGCTATAAACACCTGTATGCAGAATTCTATGTGAACATGTATTTTTACCTCCTTTGGGTAAAAGACCAAACAGCGTAGTTGTTGGATAATGTGCTAACAGTATGTTCTGTTTTATAAGAAACCGTCAAACTGTCATCTAAAGTTGCTATGTGATTTCACATTCCCACTATCAAAGAATGAGAATTCCTGTTGCTCTACATCCTTGCCAGCACTTGATATTGTCAATGTAAATTTTTGCCCTACTAATAGGTGTAGAGTGGTATTTCTTAGTTGTTTTATTTTGTATTTTCTGATGACATGCAGTGTGATATCTCTTCATAAGTTTATTTGCCATCTGTATACATCTTTTGGGTAAGGTGTCTGTTAAGATCTTTGAATTGCTTTAAAACCAGTTTCTTTTCTTATTACTGAGTTTTAAGAGTTCTTTGTATATTTCAGATAAAGGTCCTTGGTCAGAGGTGTCTTTTGAAAATATTTTTTCCCCACATGATCACAATGTATAATTCTTTTTAGACATTGTTGGATTCTCTTGGCTAATGTTTTGTTGAAGGTATTTGCATCTGTGTTCATGAGAAATAATGGTCTGTTGTTTTCTTTTCCTGTAATGTCTTTGTCTGGTTTTGTAGTTAGCGCGATCACCATCTCACAGATTCAGGTATGACCTAAATCAAATCCCTTACGATTAAACCATGGAAGTGACAAATAGATTCAAGGATTATATCTGATGGACAGAGTGCCTGAAGAACTATGGATGGAGGTTCGTAATACTGTACAGGAGGCAGTGATCAAAATCATTCCCAAGAAAAAGAAATGCAAAAAGGCAAAATGGTTGACTGAGGGGGCTTTGCAAATAGCTGAGATAGAAAGAGAAACAAAGAGCAAAAGAGAAAAGATATACCCATCTGAATGCAGAGATACAAAGAATAGCAAGGAGAGATAAGAAAGCTTTCCTAAGTGAACAATGCAAAGAAATAGAGGAAAACAATGGAATGGAAATGACTAGAGATATCTTCAAGAAAATTAGAGCTACCAAGGGAATATTTCATGCAAAGATGGGCACAATAGAGGACAGAAATGGTATGGACCTAACAGAAGCAGAAGTTATTAAGAAGAGGTGGCAAGAATGCACAGAAGAACTATACAAAAAAGGTCTTAATGACCTGATAACCCTGAAGGTGTGATCAGTGACCTCAAGCCTGACATCCTGGACTGAGAAGTCAAGTGGGCCTTAGGAAGCATCACTACAAACAAAGCTAGTTCAGGTGATGGAATTCCAGCTGAGCTATTTCAAATTCTAAAAGATGATGCTGTTAAAGTGCTGCACTCAGTATGCCAACAAATTTTAAAAATTCAGCAGTGCCCATAGGACTGCAAAAGGTCAGTTTTCATTCCAATCTCAAAGAACAGAGAAGGTGATGGCTCCCGACTCTAGTACTCTTGCCTGGAAAATCCCATGGATGGAGTAGCCTGGTGGGCTGCAGTCCATGGGGTCATGAAGAGTTGGACACAACTAAGCAACTTCACTTTCACCAAAGGCAATGCCAAAGAATGTTCAAATTACCACACAACTGCACTCATTTCACAGGCTAGCAAGGTCATGTTCAAAATCTTCCAACAGTACTTGAAACAAGAATTTCCAGATGCTCAAGTTATATTTAGAAAAGGAAGAGGAATCAGAGATCAAATTGCCAACATCCATCAGATTATAGATAAAGCAAGAGAATTCCAGAAAAACATCTATTTCTGCTTCATTTACTACACTAATGCCTTTGACTGTGTGAATGACAAAAAACTGGAAAATTCTTAAAGAGATGGGAATACCAGACCACCTGACCTGTCCCCTGAGAAACATGTGTGCAGGTCAAGAAGCAACATTTAGAATCAGACATGGAACAACATACTGGTTCCAAATTGGAAAAGGAGTACGTCTAGGCAGTGTATTGTCACCTTGCTTATTTAACATCTGTGGAGAGTACATTTGAAATGTGTGTGAAATGCTGGGCTGGATGAAACACAAGCTGGAATCAAGATTGCCAGGAGAAATATCAATAACCTCAGATTATTGCAGATGTGCAGATGACACCCTTATGGCAGAAAGCAAAGAATTAGAGTCTCTTGATGAAAGTGAAAGAGGAGAGTGGAAAAAGCTGGCTTAAAACTCAGTATTCAAAAAACTAAGATCATGACATCTGGTCCTATCACTTCATGGCAAATAGATGGGGAAACAATGGAAACAGTGACAGACTTTATTTTCTTGGGCTCCAAAATCACTGTGAACAGTGACTGTAGCCATGAAATTAAAAGATACTTGCTCCTTGTAAGAAAAGCTATGACAAACCTGTACAGTGTATTAAAAAGCAGAGACATTACTTGGTCAGCAAAGGTCCATATAGTCAAAGCTATTCTGTTTCTAATAGTCATGTATAGATGTGAGAGTTGGACCATAAAAGAAGCTGAGTGCCATAGAATTGGTGCTTTTAAACTGTGATGTTGGAGAACTCTTGAGAGTCCCTTGGACAGCAAGGAGATCAAAACAGTCAATCCTAAAAGAAATTAACCCTGAATATTCATTGGAAGGACTGATGCTAAAACTGAAGCTCCAATACTTTGGCCACCTGATGCAAAAAGCTGACTCACTGGAAAAGATCCTGATGCTGGGAAAGACTGAAGGCAATAGGCGAAGGGGATGACAGGACAAGATGGTTGGATGGCATCACCGACTCAATGGACATGAGTTTGAACAAACTCTGGGAAATAGTGAAGAACAGGGAAGCCTGGTGTGCTGTCCATGGGTCGCAAAGAGTAGGACACAACTGAGCGATTAAACAACACCTCCCAGAATGAGTTAGAGGTGTCACCTCTGCTTCTCCTCTGACAGAGACTATAGAGAAGTGGTATAATTCCATCCTTGAGTGAACCCATCTGAGCCCAGTGCTTTTGTTTTGGAAGGTTATTAATTATTGGTTCAAGTAATTTAATAGATGCAAGCCTGTTCAGATTGTCTATTTCTTCCTGTGTGAATTTTGGCAAACTGTGCCTCCCTTGGAATTGGTTCCATGTCCAGTTCTAACTGTTGCTTCCTGACCTGCATACAGATTTCTCAAGAGGAAAGTCAGGTGGTCTGGTATTCCCATCTCTTTCAGAATTTTCCACAGTTTATTGTGATCCACACAGTCAAAGGCTTTGGCATAGTCAATAAAGCAGAAATAGATGTTTTTCTGGAACTCTCTTGCTTTTTCCATGATTCAGCAGATGTTGGCAATTTGATCTCTGGTTCCTCTGCCTTTTCTAAAACCAGCTTGAACATCAGGGAGTTCATGGTTCACGTATTGCTGAAGCCTGGCTTGCAGAATTTTGAGCATTACTTTACTAGCATGTGAGATGAGTGCAATTGTGCGGTAGGTTGAGCATTCTTTGGCATTGCCTTTCTTTGGGATTGGAAGGAAAACTGACCTTTTCCAGTCCTGTGGCCACTGCTGAGTTTTCCACATTTGCTGGCATATTGAGTGCAGCACTTTCACAGCATCATCTTTCAGGATTTGAAATAGCTCAATTGGCATTCCATCACCTCCACTAGCTTTGTTCGTAGTGATGCTTTCTAAGGCCCACTTGACTTCACATTCCAAGATGTCTGGTTCTAGATTAGTGATCACATCATCATGACTATCTGGGTCTTGAAGATCTTTTTGTACAGTTCTTCTGTGTATTCTTGCCACCTCTTCTTAATGTCTTCTGCTTTTGTTAGGTCCATACCATTTCTGTCCTTTATCGAGCCCATCTTTGCATGAAGTGTTCCCTTTCCTGTGGTCATGTACAGATGTGAGAGTTGGACTGTGAAGAAGGCTGAGCGCCGAAGAACTGATGCTTTTGAACTGTAGTGTTGGAGAAGACTCTTGAGAGTCCCTTGGACTGCAAGGAGGTCCAACCAGTCCATTCTGAAGGAGATCAGCCCTGGGATTTCTTTGGAGGGAATGATGCTAAAGCTGAAACTCCAGTACTTCGGCCACCTCATGAGAAGAGTTGACCCACTGGAAAAGACTCTGATGCTGGGAGGGATTGGGGGCAGGAGGAGAAGGGGGACGACCGAGGATGAGATGGCTGGATGGCATCATGGACTCGATGGAAGTGAGTCTGAGTAGACTCCAGGAGTTGGTGATGGATAGGGAGGCCTGGCGTGCTACGGTTCATGGGGTCGCAGAGAGTCGGACACGACTGAGTGACTGAACTGAACTGAATTGGAATTGGTTCATTTTATCTAAGTTATCAAATTTGGGGGCACTGAATTGTTTATAGTATTGCTTTGCTATCCTTTTTAATGTCCTGGGATGTATAGTAATATTCCCTTTTTCATTTCTGATGTTAGTAATTTCTGTCCTCTTTTTTTCTTAGCCTGACTAGAGGTTTATCAATTTTATTGATTGTTTCAAAGAACCAGCTTTTGGTTTCATTGATTTTCTGCATTGATTTCCTGTTTTCCATTCCATTGACTTCTGCTCTAATTCTTATTCTTTCTTCTGCTTACTTTGGATTTAATTTTCTCTACTTTTTCCAGTTTCTTAGAAATTCATGGGTTTCCTAGAAACACATAGCTGATTTTACTTTTTTGTCTTTTCTAATACATGCACTCAATTCTGTAAGTATCTCTCTAGGTACTTCTTTCATAGAATTTCACAAATTTTGTTAGGGCTGTATTCTCATTTTCATTTGGCTGAAAAGATTTTTAAGTTTCTCTTTAGACTTCTACTATGACCCTGTGTTACTTAGAAATTGTTATTTAGTCTCCACGTACTTCTGTTTATCTTTCTGTTATTGATTTCTAGTTTAAAGCCAGTGTTGTCTGAAAGCAGACATTATATGGTTTTTATTCTTTTAAATGTGTCAAGGTTTGTTTTATGGCCCAGAATATGGTCTGTCTGGTGAATGTTCTGTGTGAGCTTGAAAAGAATCTGTATTCTGCTGTTGTTGGGTGAAGTAGTATTTATATTTCCTCTCCAGCTGATTGAACGTGCTGTTGAGATCAACTCTGTCCTTACTGGTTTTCTGCCTACTGGATCTGTCCATTTCTTATAGAGAAGTGTTGAAGTCTCTAGCTTTGATAGTGGAGTCATCTGTTTCTATTTGCAATACTATTGGGTTAGGCCTCATGTGGGTTGATAACAATTGTTAAGGAATAACAGTTGTTAAGGAATGCTATTTCTTTTTGGAGAATCAACTTTTTAATTATTATATAACGTCCTTCTCCATCTTTGCTAAATTTCTTTAGTTTGAAATCTGCTCTGAGATTAAAATAACTACTCTTTCTTTCTTTAGCTTAGTGTTAGCCAGGTCTGTTTTTCTCCATCCATTTATTTTTAATATACATGTGTTTTTATATTAGTAGATTTTTTTCAACAAGGACCTACTGGATAGCTCAGGGAATTCTACTCAATGTTATGTGGTAACCTGGAATGGAGGGGAATTTGGGGGAGAATGGATACATGTCTATGTATGGCTGAGTCCCTTTGCTGTCCACCCGAAACTATCACAGCATTGTTAACTGGCTATACGCCAATACAAAATTAAAAGTTAAATAAAGGCAAAGAAAGTAGGTTTCTTATAGACAACATGCAATTCACCTTTTTTGATCCACTCTAATGATCTCTGTCTTTTAATTGGTGCATTTAGACTATTGTTTTTCGAAGTGATGATTGATACAATTGGATTAATATCTATCATATTTGCTACTGTTTTCTATTTGATACCCTTGTTCTTTGATCCTATCTCTGTCTTCTAGTCTTTTTTTTAATTTTGTGGGGCTTTTTTTTCTTTTTGCAAAGCATCTTATTTGATTTCATTTTCTCTTTTTTATTAACAAATTGGTTATACTCATTTGGATTTTTGAAAACCTACAGCGGTCATTTTCTGCCAACTTCTTTTCTGCTATTTCAGGTTGTCTGTCTCTTCTTTCACCAAGTCCATTCCATGAAAGCCGCTTTCTGCTCTTGTCGGGCCATGCTGTGATCAGTTATTCAGTTAATAACTGTATTTTGCACTTAGATTGAGGTGTGATTCTGGCCTTCAGGAGCTGATGATCACAGTCACCATTTACTGAGCATTTATTTTGTGATAACCACTGTCCCTGCTACTGCTACTGCTACTGCTAAGTCGCCTCAGTCGTGTCCAACTCTGTGCAACCCCAGAGACAGCAGACCGTCAGGCTCCCCCGTCTCTGGGATTCTCCAGGCAAGAACACTGGAGTGGATTGCCATTTCCTTCTCCAGTGCATGAAAGTGAAAAGCAAAAGTGAAGTCACTCAGTCGTATCCGACTCTCTGCAACCCCATGGACTGCAGCCTACCAGGCTCCTCCATCCATGGGGTTTTCCAGGCAAGAGTACTGGAGTGGGGTGCCATTGCCTTCAGGTTCTCTTAATTGCTTCAAGACAGAGGCATTACTATTCCAGCTTCATATAACCCTCATTCTACATTGCCACCATCATTTTTTTTCCAGGAGAAATTAGGACAGTCCAAGGTCAAAACTGGGATCTAAACCCTGATGTGCCCCCTTCTTGGCAGGTTAGAAACCTGGCTTTCTCCTTCCTCCAAAGTTCATCTTTTGACCCATGGAGGAAGGATCATTTGTCCTCAGCACCAGCAAGTGCACGTTGTGATTTTTAATTAAATTACTTTTTTTTAATTTTAAAAATTTAAAGCAGAGGCATTTGGGGACAAGCATTGTAAAGGATGACCTCACCCCTTCTGGGCATTCTGATCTAATCTCAGCTGTAATAACAGTACAGTGGAGTCATCAGGGGCACCAAGCATTCGGGGGCACCCTGCCCGTAGCTGATTCAATCCAAAATGGCCATTTTGACCAAATGATGGCCTTTGATCGGCCACTGCTGGGAATTTGAAATGGAAAAGCTGAGATTCAGCCACAAATGGGAGCAGATCAGTAGAAGGGTTTAGCTGGATCACACTCATGGAGAGGCAAGAATGCAAGCTCAGGGAACTCTACTGCTGCTCCAGTCCTGGGGGTGGCCTGGTTCCCTGTCCTGTGGCCTAACTGACCTCAGTTTACTTGGATTCCAGCAGGCCCACTGCCTTAGAATATTTTTCCCCTTAGTTAACTCCAGGGGACTTCCATTCCTAGCAAATATATGAGCTCTAATGTAAATTGATTTTTACCTTTAAAAAAATAGAAATGTACCACCTTCATGAAAATATAAGATAGTCTCTACTGAGCTCATGCACTGACTATAACAAACAACCAGGCAGCTGGGGGTGGAGCTCCCACCATGCACTTGACCCCATGCCAGGGCTTGGAGTGAAGGAGGGACAGGGTCTGCGGGGTGGCAGGCTTATCCTAGTCATCACAGAGGGAGAAGACAGGAGTGAGGGCACAGAGCCTGAAGGGATCGGTGCCCCAGGAGTTCTTATGCCCAGAGGGGACAGGAAGGAAGGAAATGGAGCAACTTTTGTTCCATGTTTGCTCCTCACTTGCTTCCAGCTCTCTGGCCGCCAGAGACGGGCGGGGCTGTCTCTCAGGCTGAGCACTTCTCTGAGAGCTGGGAGAGAGAATAAAGCCGCAGCCAAACTCGCTAACACCCTTGCCAAGCCAATAAACCGCAGTCCGTGGGAAAGGTGAGCTCACCCAAGGACAGTTATCACTAATGAAAAACTGTACAAGATATGAAAATAGCTTTTTAAAGGAGCCTTAGGCCCCATGGGCATCTGCAGCATCTGGTCTAGCATCACATGCTTACTCTCCCAGCCAAATCCTAACCCTCCATCGGCCCCTGATTCTGTAAGAATACAGAGAACATGGGTCCCATGGCATACCGTGAAGTCCTTAAAACAAGAAGAGGGTGGGACAGTTTTGTCCTCCAGAGTCTGTTTCTCCCTCAATAGGCAAAGAGAATTGGGCTGGGAGTCTGGCATGGCAGGGTGGGATGGGGGGGGGGCAGTAAGTGTGTGAATTCCTCCTTCCCCAGGTCAACCTCCCTGGACTCCCATTTCTCCTCCTGTGAGGTGGGAAGACTGGAGGAGACAGACGCAGAGGCTCCGTTTGGCACTAACTCAGCATCACATAGAGTCAGCAAGTGTCTGGTTCAGCTGGGGAAACTGCTGCACAATGACCCCAGGGGCCTCCATCCTTGTTCAGAGTGAGTCCCACCCTCCACGTCCTGTTAGAGACAGGCTGAGCTGAACACTCCCAGCTCCTGGAGCCCCAGCACTTAGCAGGAGGTAAGCCAGAAGCTTTTGTTTCCTGCTCTGATGGTACACACACAACCCAAAGATGCAGAGCAGATGGGTGTCAGAGAAAAGGGAGTCCCTGGTTAGACCTGGGAAAGCAGTAAAAACATGAAGTAGAAGAAAAACAAAAATTAAGAGCAAGAGGGATGGGGGGAAATAAATGGAGAAGAGAGAGAGGTGCCTTGTTAAAGAGCTGCATGATTCTGGACTAAAAATATAAAATAAAATCCTAGGGGATAAGAGCACTAAAAAGGGCCATCAATTCATGTTGACTTATTCCGGAGCCACCAAACTTCATGAGGCATCTATAGCCCTGGCTCCCCCTGAGCCCCCTACCCCATCATCCAAGAATGTGCTCTGTCTGCCCGCAGCTCTCCTTCCCCCATCTCCTCCAAACCCTAGCTGCTTCTGAATAAGCCCCTTGGTTCTGTAAGCCATTTTCTTAGATTGCATCTAACGTAAAATGTTCCACTAGAATAATTGTGTTTTCATGTCACCGACCAAGAGAAAAGACTTGAGATGCTTTGAAAAAGCAGTCAAGCCCTGGTAGCTTTAATAGGCTGGCAGGAAGAATAATAAGTGTACTTTAAGACAGATTTTAAACAAAGTAGAAGCTCCAGAGAGACTGAGAAAATGACAGAGGGGGAGAGAGAGTAACCACAAAGGAGCAGGTTTCAGAGCATCCCTCTCAAACCCTGGTACCTCACTTGAAATCCAAGACAGGATCTCAGAAAATGAGCTCCAACAACCAAAATCTCCCGTGTCAACAATGTCCATCCGGCAGCCCTGGCATGGATACTATGGCTACAGCTGGCAACTTAGATGGACAACTGATGACCAGCCCTCTGCCATGTGCAGGCTAGACCATGGGTAACATATGGGGTCACCTATGTGTGGTTCCTCCAGACCAGGCAGGAAATCCTTGGCCTTTCAGGGAATCCCACTAGGGCTCCCACCATTCAGCTGCTGCAAGCCACAAGGTCACCCGGTGACAAGACACCAGGCATCCTAAACCCAACCAAAGTTTCAACTGTTTTACTTTGTTTATTTTTTTGTTGAAGGATAATTGCTTTACAGAATTTTGTTGTTTTCTGTCAAACCTCAGCATGAATCAGCCATAGGTATACATATAGCCCCTCCCTTAGAACTTCCCTCCCACCCCACCCCTCTAGGTTGATAGAGAGTCCCTGTTTGAGTTTCCTGAGCCATACAGCAAATGCCCATTGGCTATCTATTTTACATATGGTAATGTAAGTTTCCATATTACTCTTTCCATATATCTCACCCTCTCCTCCCCTCTCCCCTTGCCCATAAGTCTGTTCTCTATGTCTCTTTCTCCATTGTTGCCCTGTAAATAAATTCTTCAGAACCATTTTTCTAGATTGTGTATCTGTGTGTTAGAATATGATATTTATCTTTCTCTTTCTGACTCACTTCACTCTGTGTAATAGGTTCTAGGTTCATCCACCTCATCAGAACTGACTCAAATGCATTCCTTTTATGGCTGAGTAATATCCCATTGTGTATATGTGCCTCCACTTCTTTTACCCATTCATCTGTCTGTGGGCATCTAGGCTGCTTCCATGTTCTAGCTATTGTAAATAGTGCTGCAATGAACAATGGGATACATGTGTCTTTTTCAACCTTGGTTTCCTCAGGGTATATGCCTAGGAGTGGGATTGCTGGGTCATATGGTGGTTTTATTCCTAGTTTTTTAAGGAATCTCCATACCATTTTTATAGTGCCTGTATCAATTTACATTCCCACCAACAGTGCAAGAGCACTCCCTTTTCTCTGCTGCTGCTGCTGCTGTTCAGTCGCTTCAGTCGTGTCTGACTCTGTGCAACCCCATAGACAGCAGCCCACCAGGCTCGCCCATCCCTGGGATTCTCCAGGTAAGAACACTGGAGTGGGTTGCCATTTCCTTCTCCGATGCATGAAAGTGAAAAGTGAAAGTGAAGTCGCTCAGTCATGTCCGACTCTTAGCAACCCCATGGACTGCAGCCTATCAGGCTCCTCCATCCCGTGGGATTTTCCAGGCAAGAGTACTGGAGTGGGTTGCCATTCCCTTTTCTCTATAACTACTTTAAACTTGAGTTTGGGAACTTTCTTGGAGTGGGCATGAAGTGGGAGGGAGCAGTCCTCACCATTGGGAGTGAAAGACCTCTTCACCCATCACTAGAAACTGCCTCCTAACAGGCTTTCTGTTTGCAAACCTGGCCCCCATCGCCAGTCTGCTCTCCTTGCTGCAGCCAGATACTCATCTGAGAAACTTGAACCTGATACTGTCAGGGGAGGATCTGGTCTGCTGAAAACACTATAGGGACTTACTATGTTTCAGAATAAGAATGAAATCCTTAACATGATCTAAGGGGTGACTGTATACTCTGTTATCTGAACCATTTGGAGTAAGGGAGACCCTGTTCCAAATTTTCTGCAGAAACTGAAGCAAACAAGAACTGTCTCCAGAAAACTAAGATATATGGTCATCATCCACCCAGGACCTGCATATTCTGGCCCCAGTCGCTCTCCTTCAGAGTAAGCCACCTTCCTGCTGATTCTACATTCTAGCCATGCCGACCTTCTTGCACTCTCTCATGCTCTTTCTTACCACAGAACCTTTGCATGTGCTGAGCCTCCCACCTAGAATCCCTTTGGCCATCCCCTTTAACCAAGTAGCTTCAACTCATCACCCATATCTCAGTTTAAACAATCCTTGGAAGCCAGGCTTTCCCTGATCTCCTCCCCCAACTCACAACCAGCTGGGATCAGATCCTTCTGTTATGTGTTCCTGAAGAGACATGTTCTTTCCTTTAGATCATCTATCTCCCCTTGTGCTTGTTTGCTCATTTGCTTAATAAACTGATTTGCTTCATCAGATTCCATGAGGACAGAGATTAGATGTTTCCAACTCACATTATGCACTTTGAAGCCAGCACAGTGCCTGGAACAGAGTAGGTACTCAATAACTCCATGATGAATTAACAAGGAGGGGCTCAAGTTCTTTCTAGAACATGCAGGGGAACTCACTTTGTGCCCAGCCTCCAAGCTCTGCATCAGATTCACATCAGGTCCTCATGTGCTCTCACCCTGCCTGTCCCAGAACAGCCAGTCCTCTCCTTACTCCTCCATCCTCCCTGGTCTGACACAGTCTGGCCCTCCAGATGGAGCAATGGATTGTGTCCTGTTTTGGAATATTCTTGAATAGTGTTGTGAGTTGCAGCTGTGTCTCCCAACCAGTGTAAGCTAAGAGCACAATCCTCGTGATGAAGGAAATCTCTGAGTTTGGAGCCAACTCTCCACCTGAGTGGCTCTCAGTCTTTTCACTAGGCTTTAGCTCAGTGTTTAAGAGCACATTTCAGAAGACGAACTACCTGGGTTCCACTCCCGGTTCCACCATTCATTAGCTGGGGACCGTGACAAATTGTTCTACCTTTCTGTGTCCCCTTCTGTGAAATGGGAATGATCATTTTGCTACTCTTGTAGAGGATTTAAGAGGACGAGATGAGCTTTTGTGTGTAAAGTTTTTAGCAAAGGTGGTGTTCTAAATGACATGTGGTAATGTGTAATAAGCAAAGCTATTATTACCAGAAACACCTTGGCAGTGATTCTGAGGGTGGTGATAAAATCACAAAGAGACTTCAAGTTATTTAAGTACACATACCACGGGAGATGCCTCTCCCAATCTCCCCAGAGCCCCTCCCAATCTCCCCAGAGCCCCATCTCGGAAAACACTTCCTAGTGACTGAAGCCTGGAAAGTGCAGGGGCCCCTCCTGTATCATCCCTGACTTTGCTCCCATAGCTTCAGGGTCAAAGGGATCACCACTTCCCTCCCAAGACAGGCCAATCTTATTAGACACAGCTTTAGTCCTTAATCCTTTCAAGAAACATTCTGCAAGGCTCTACAAACTGGGGAAGCCCCTAAAGGTGAGAATCAAGTCTTTCTTGTCCACTACTATAAGCCGAGTGCCCAGCATGGTCCAGACATGTAGGGGGTTCCCAATAAATATTTTTTGACTGACTGACTACTTTTTGCCAGGCACAGATTCTAGGCAAAAGGCAACGGTGACTAACAGAGGCATAGCCTCTGCCCCATGGGGCTTATGATCTAGCTGAAAAGATACAGATATTAAGAGGCCATTACATTACAGTATGCTAAGATAGGGGTGGAAATTCAGGGTACTTTGAGAGCGTGGAGGAGAAGCCACTAAACTAGACTCAGGGAGCCAGGGAAGGCTGCCTGGAGGAAGAAGGCATTTTAACATTTAACCCTTGGATTTGAAGGATGAGAAAGTTGTCCAAGAGAAGCTGAGGTAGGGGGAAGTTTCCTACAGGCAAAGGGAACAGCACTGTGAAGTCGCAAGGCAAGAGGAATGAAATATCCAAGGAACTGAAAGGTATCTGAGATAAATGGATGGTTGAAGACAAGGAAGAGTGTTTGAGGGAGTTTGGTGAAGGAGCCAGACTGCTTTACACAGCCTAGAAGCCATGTTAAGACATGTGGACTTTATCCTAAAGCAGCAGAAAGCATTCCTCAGATATTTATTAAACAACTTCTGTGTATAAAGACCAGAGGGGACTTCCTGGTGGTCCAATGGCTAAGACTCTGTGCTCCCAGTGCAGGGGCCCTGGGTTTGATCCCTGATTAGAGAACTAGATCCCACATGCTGCAACTAAGATCAAAGATCTCACTTGGGGGAGGAGGTAGGAGGGAGGTTCAAGAGAGAGGGGACAGCCAGAGTAATGGAAATAAAAGCAAAAATAAACAAATGGGACCTAATTAAACTTAAAAGCTTTTGCCCAATGAAGGAAACTATAAGCAAGGTGAAAAGACAGCCTTTAGAATGGGAGAAAATAATAGCAAATGAAGCAACTGATAAAGCGTTCATCTCAAAAGTATACAAGCAACTCCTACAGCTCAATTCCAGAAAAATAAGTGACCCAGTCAAAAAAATGGGCCAAAGAAATAAACAGACATTTCTCCCAAAAAGACATACAGATGGCTAACAAACACTTGAAAAGATTCTCAACATCACTCATTATCAGAGAAATGCAAATCAAAACCACAATGAGGTACCATCTCACGCCGGTCAGAATGGCTGTGACCCAAAAGTCTACAAGCAATAAATGCTGGAAAGGGTGTGGAGAAAAAGGAACACTCTTACACTGTTGGTGGGAATGTAAACAAGTACAGCCACTATGGAGAACAGTGTGGAGATTCCTTAAGAAACTGGAAATAGAACTGCCATATGACCCAACAATCCCACTGCTGGGCATACACACCAAGGAAACCAGAATTGAAAGAGACACATGTACCCCAGTGTTCATCGCAGCACTGTTTATAATAGCCAAGACATGGAAGTAACCTAGATGTCCATCGACAGACGAATGGATAAGAAAGCTGTAGTACATATACACAATGGAATATTACTCAGCTATTAAAAAGAATGCATTTGAATCAGTTCTAATAAGGTGGATGAAACTGGAACCTACTATACAGAGAGAAGTAAGTCAGAAAGAAAAACATTAATACAGTATATTAATGTATATATTTGGAATTTAGAAAGATGGTAATGATGACCCTATATGCAAGACAGCAAAAAGACACAGATGTAAAGAACAGGCTTTTGGACTCTGTGGGAGAAGGTGAGGGTGGGATGATTTGAGAGAATAGCATTGAAACATGTATTTTATCATATGTGAAACAGATCGCCAGTCCAGGTTCGTTCGATGCATGAGGCAGGGTGCTCAGGGCTGGTGCACTGGGATGACCCTGAGGGATGGGATGGGGAGGGAGGTAGGAAGGAAGGTCAGGATGTGGAACATATGTATATTCATGGCTTATTCATGTGAATGTATGGCAAAAACCACCACAATATTGTAAAGTAATTAGCCTCCAATTAAAGTAAATTTAAAAGAGAGAGGGGACATATTTATACTTTTGGCTGATTCATGTTGTTGTATGTCAGAAGCCAATACAACATTGTAAAGCAATTATCCTCCAGTTAAAAATAAATTTAAAGATCCCACACGTTGCAACTAAGATCTGGCACAGCAAAATAATAACTAAAACAAAAAATTTTTTTTAGAAAGCAGTCAGGGCACTGGTGATCCAGAAAGGAAACAAGTCAGACGCAATACTTGCCCTCATGGACTTCACAGTTTCATGCAGAGAACAGACATGAATCCAATAATAACTGAACAAATAAATGTATCATCGTCAAGGATGATGAGCCATCCAGAACAGCCTGCCCAGATCTTTCTGAGATGATGGATACATGTGGACACAGCACAGATGCCTATGGCTGGCATGCACTTAGAATGTGACTAATGTGACTGAAGAATCAAATGTTTAACTTTATTAAACTTTTATTATCTTAAATGCAAATTTAAATAACCACAGGAGGCTAGTACCTACTGCATTGGACAACAGAGAAAAGAATAGCCTCGGTTCTGAGAGCAGATAACAGACGAACCCGGGCTCACTGGCAGGATCCGGATAGGAGTCCCAAGAAAGAGACAAGAGTTAGGATCTCAATTATGAGGTGGCAAGATACTGTCCACTGGCTTATCCTCAAACTCCTAATATAGAGTGGGAAGAACACTAAAACTAGAATACAAGAGACTTGAGTTATAACCCTGGCTCAGGGATTTAAAAGCCAGGTATCACGTTACTTGGAGCCCCTGATTTACTCAGGGCCTCAGTCTGCTCATCTGTAAAGTGGGACTCTCTGTTCTACCTACTCTGCAGAACTGCTCTAGGGAGCGAACAAAACCATGTATACGAAAAACACTGAAAACTGTAAGTACCATTTGAACATAGGATATGATTTTAATATCTCTTTCATTCATTACAAAAGAAAGACACACACATTGTAGAAAACTTGGAAAACTGTAGAAAGATTCAGAGGTAAAGAAAATTTGTAAAGAACATATTTCAGCTGTCTCTTCAGTCATTTTTTTAATTTTTCTGGCATCTGTGTGCGTATATGTAGTTTTTTAAAATAAACACAGGGGCACACCTACATGCTCTTTTGTAGTCTGCTTTTCCCCTTCGAGATGCCCCCAGATCATTAGGTAGTTTTCTGTGCTTGTTAGTCACTTAGTCCTGTCCGACTCTTTGAGACTCCATGGACTATAGTCCACCAGACTCCTCTGTCCATCGAATTCTCCAGACAAGAATACTGGAGTGGGTTGCCACTCCCTTCACCAGGGGATCTTACCAGCCCAGGAATTGAACCTGAGTCTCTCGCATTGCAGGCAGAATCTTTACCATCCGGGCCTCCGGGAAGCCCAGATCACTTTCTACGTGGTCTTTAATGTTTGCAGAGCGTTTCGTAAGCTGTTGTCTTCTTACCTTCAGAGCTGATCACTTCCTGCATCAGCAGGTTGACAGTGAGTGGGGGCAAGTCCCCAAGTGCTTCCTGCTCTGCGTGGCTCTGGGCCCAAGAACACATTTAAACACCACAGCACCGGATCCTGCAATTTGTTGCCTTGATGCCCCTGAACCAACCAAATTACAAACAAGGAAGCCTCTCAAGCTCAGCTGATCCCACCCAGAGCTGTGCTCTCACTTCTCTGAGAATCAAGCCAAGCTTAGACAGCCAGATTCACTGGTAATTTCACATCAGCGCTTGGCATCCAGCACTGTGTGGGTAGAACGTCCCAGGGGTGATCATCAGGTTCCCTGGCCAGGCCACCCCAAGGCTGAGCTATTTGGGGAATAGCTTCCTTTTTTGTCACCGATGAGTTTCACTGGGCTTTAATGTGTTCAAAGTTCAGGTGGCCCTGGACCCCCTGGGAGGCACTCCTGCTGAATTGGTTTTCAGGCTGTGCCACTTTAAACATGATTCGAGAAAAATTACCGGAGCCTCCACTCCATCTGTCTCTGGAAATGGTCTTTGTGCTCAGATCATTTGCCAGCGACACTCCATCTCCACAATTACCTCGGCTATTTTATCTTTATCTGTCTGGAACACTGAAGGGGGAGCAGCAGATAACGCTCTTATTTAAGTGGCGCGTTCAGCTTAAACACTTTTGCACCTCAGAGTCCAAAACACCCAGCGCTGCCCTGGCCTCTCCTGGGCACCCAGCCCCTGCACTGTCTTTAGGTTCTGAACATGATGAAGGAGGGCCATCCATGACCCAGTTGCATCATAGCAAGACCGCATCCTTAGGAATGCAGGGACAAGCCTGAGCTCTGACCACAACCAGAACCACCTCTTCACATGCCTTTGGATCCCCAGGAAGCCCTATGCTGGAAAGGTCAAGGAGAGCAAAGGCCAGCCAGGATGTTAATCTACCTGGTCCCTACCCATGGATCTTTTCACACACCTCCTTTATATACACATTGTACACACCATGAGGAAGAAAGATGCCACCGCGTGCCTCCTGCCTTCAGGGAGATAAGAGATATCATATCATATCATATCAAAAGATAATGAACAGAACCAGGCAGTACATGCCAGGTTAATAATAACAGCTAGCGATATTGAGCTCCTACTACATGCCAGGCATTCCGCTGAGCACTTCATCACATTGTCTTATTTACTCCTCAAAACTTCCTATGAGGTGGACATGATGAGCCTCATTTTTCAGACGAAGACACTGAGCTATGGTGAGATTAAACAATTTGCCCCACGTCACACAAGCAGAGCTTGCAGCCAGAGCTTTCTGCTTTATTAGCAAGACACTGCTGCTTCAAAAGGAGGAGTTAATTGGTGGAAGAGAGTGGAGCCCAACCTCACTTTCTAATAAAGCCAGTCCATTGGTGGGTATGAGGGTCAGAACCAGAATCTGATCCAAAGAATGTGGGGCAGCCCCTGTGGGTGGTAGACACAGCTCCCCCAGGCTCTGCTCCTCCTCCAGAAACATGTACGGTCCTGGCATCACCCTCTCTGCCCCGCCTTGAGAGGGGAGGCACTCTCTTTCCTTCCTTCTTTCCTTCTTTCTATTTCTTTCTCCCTTTAAAATGAGACTTCATTTCTTCCACTCAAGAACTGGGCCAAAACCAGAGGCACACTGGCCACATGGGCCTTGGGAGGGCTTAGGCCATTGTTCAGAGGACCTTGAAATAGATATGCCCTGAGACATCACAGGAGTTCAAGGTAAAGAAGGGGAGCAAGAAGAGCCTAAAACAGCGCAGGACAAGCCACCGCGGACCTTAGCCTCGTGATGAGGGAGTCGGGGACGAAGTAGGAAACGGATCTGGCTTAGGTTGCCAGCCCCTAAGCATGCTCTGAGACAAGGCTCTGGGGGTGACTCAGAAGTAATAGCAAGGTATATGTACCAGGGGTTCAGGACTGGGAACACGTGTACACCCGTGGTGGATTCATGTTGATGTATGGCAAAACCAATACACTATTGTAAAGTAAAAAAATAAAATAAAATAAAAAATAAAGAACTAAAAAGACAAAAAAGAAAAGAAGTAATAGCAAGGGCTGGAGAACTGAGATGGAAAAGGATGGAAGTGAATACCTGGCGTGTTAACAGGAAGTTTACCATTGGAGGCAACTGGGGCCCAACTGCACAGGGACCTCCCGGCGACAACACACAGCAAACAGGAGCTGCCCCACTCTGGGGGCTGGGGGTTTGGGGTCTCAGCCCATCAGCACCTTCACAGGAACAGTTAAGGGCTGCTTCCATAGGAGATGACTCCCCAGCCTGCCAGCCCACCCCACCTGCTCAGGCTAAGCAAGCTCCTCCAACCGGAGAGGGAGCCCAGGCAGACAGTCGCAGGGGCCTGCAGAAGAGAGCCCCAGCTGGGTGGGCCTGGGCCAGGTGAGCAGCACCAACAAGGTCAGAGCCAGGGTAAACAGTAGCAGGGAGGCGAGGAACGTAAGGGCGCAGTGCAAGTCCTCAAGCTGAAAGGGCACAGAGGACTGAGCTCCCGGTGATGCCGTGCTGGCGACCAGGTGACGCTGGCTCAGGCAGGGTGGGGGTCTCTAGGGCCCAGGGTGGGCTGATGGGGAGGCAGCCCAGGGGCAAGTCACTCGACTCTCTGCCCCACGTGGACCCGGTCTGCAGCCCCTTCGGGGTCCTAGGGACGAGCCGACAGACGAGCCGGGCCCAGACCCCAGGACACGGAAGGGCATCTTTCGCTTCCCTCCCTCCCTCCCACACTGCTCAGCAGGGCGGGCTGCAGGGCAGGACTCCCCGCACCCTTGACTCCTGACCCGGGGGCTGGATGATTTTCCTGAGATGCTGCCTCCCCTGTTGCAGCCCAGACCCACTGCCTGACCCTGTCACAGTGGCCCCAGAACTGTCACTCTACAAATAATGGCGGTCAGGGTGTGACAGGTGCAGAAGGCAACACGAGAGCCTGAGACGGACATTTGTGATTTCACGTTCGGGAAAACCCAGACCTTCAAACAGAAGTGCTATTTCCGTTTTCTCCCTCCCATTCTTCTTTAACCTCAGGCTGAGGGAGGAATAAACCCTCTTTGATTTGCAGACTGAATTCTTTAAAAAGCCAGCTTGTCCTTTTTTTAATTTATATTTTTTCCTTTTTGCTTGGGGTGGACACCAGGGGCACAAAATGGGAACGTGGTACCTTGGTCAGATGTCTTGAAATGCCAAAAGTTACTATAGGGAATATCAGGCTACCAATCCATCTTTCCTGCTAATCCAAAAGTCAAATAAGTCCATGGAGGGCTTTTTTTCTAGAATTTCAGGCTCCCTGAGGACTAATTTCTCTGAAAGCTGCATTAAACTAATAGCACCATAAAAGGCCCATTGTGAGATGTAATTGGTTTGCAGGACTTTCCTATAAAAATAATAAAAGACTGCCAAAGGCAGTTTCCAAAGGTCAATTATCTTTGTGTTGCTTGAGTTGAATGGAGGTCAGTCCCAGAATTCCATTTTATAGGCATATTAATCAAAACCAGACTACTCTACCCATCTGACCCCATCAGCTGTCCAAGGAGTCGTGGGCTCTCCACCTTATGCTCATCTCCTAAAGGACACTGGGCTCCTTTTTTCCCAGAAGGATACAGGCCCATTGCCACAGAATGCAGAGCTGGGAGCTGAAGTTTTCAAGGCAGAATGAAAGGAAGGAAAGTTACACCCTGAGCACATACACACACACACACACACACACACACACACACACACACAAGAGAGAGTCAGGCCATGTGTTTAGAGATTATATGAGACAGGGCCCCTGTCCCCAAGTTGCTAGAGAAGCAGTTATGACTTTTGGCTATATTTGATCAAAACCAACTCAGACAGTAAAGAATCTGCCTGCACTGCAGGAGACCTGGGTTCCACCCCTGGGTTGGGAAGATCCCCTCAAGGAGGACATGACAACCCACTCCAGTATTCTTGCCTGGGGAATCCCCATGGACAGAGGAGCCTGGCAGGCTATGGTGTCGCAAAGAGTTAGATATGACTGAGTGACTAAGCACAGCACAATTTAAAGTAGCTTAAGGAATAGTGACACCATGGACTATACAACATGGACTGTACTTCCCAACACTTCAGGGAAGTCCCAGGGAAAAGTGAAAAGTTCAGTTGGCTAACATAACTGGGAATTTTAAGGATGGCTGGATCCAAGGGCCTGAATGATGTCAACTTGTTGATGAGAGGGTGTTCTCACCTGCCCGTGTGTGTGTGTGTGTGTGTGTGTGCTGTGTGTATCTGTGTCTGTGTCTGTGTCTGTGTCTGTGTCTGTGTGTGTGTGTGTGTGCTGTGTCTGTGCTGTGCTGTGTGTGTGTGTGTGTGGTGTCTGGTCTGTGTGAGTATGTGCCCCTTTCCTCCCCGTTAACTTCTCCTGCTGCCTCTTCCTCTCTTTCCAGGTCTGTCTCTACACTGCTGGCTCCAGCTCTCAGACAAGCTCTCTGCCACATGGCCAGCAAGATCAGGCTGCCATTGTCCCCCATTGAGCTATCTAGGTATAAAGAAATATTTTGGCACTGTGTTCACACATCAATTCCAGGAAAAACTCTGGTTATCACTGTTTGGATCACCTGCCCACTCCCTGGACCAATGGTTGTATCCAAGGGGTTGCAATAAATTTGCTCAGACTGGGTCATCTGTGGCAATAATATCTTGAGAGAGAGGGAATATATATAGCATCTTTAATAATTAACTGTATCACGTTGAATAGGAGGAGAGGAGTTTCCCCCAAGGACAGGATGCTGGCAAACAAAACTCTGCCACCAAAAGAAAGCTATCCAAATTCAAAATTCACTCTACTGGTTAAATTAAGGTGTCGTCACTCTAAATAATCCATTAATCTATCCATCTCTCCTTTTTTCCACCCACCCATCCATCCATCCACCCATTCACTCATCCAGCCACCCATTCATCTGTTAAGGAAACACTGACGGAATTGCCCACCTAAGCCAGACACCATGATAGCCACTTGTGTGAGTTGTCTCGCAATAAGAAGTCCTGGTAAATAACATGGGGCTGCAGCCAAAAAACTAACCAGGGGAATCCAGGAGGGGCCAAAAGGAGGGAAGAGACATTGGAGCATATGTCCTACCAGCCTCCCTGAACCCTTCTCAGTGGAATCCATCTTGACTGAGAGATTCAGTCGCCACCAGGAAGAACCCTGAGTCACACCAAATACAGGCCAAGATGACTGCTGGAGACAGCCTGGAAACTAGCCCTATTACCATAAAACCTGAGGCTGAACCACAGGGCAGAGCAGTTCTCCCCAGTTCCCTTACTCTGCTGCGTTCTGCCCAGGCACCCCTTCCCAGCAAAGTCTCTTGCTATGTCAGCATGTAGGTCTCCTCAGAAAATTCATTTCTTAGTGTTAGACAAAAGCCCACTCTCAGGCCCTGGAGGGAATCCCCTTTCCTGCAATACATCCATCCATTCATCTACCCACCCATCCATCTATCCATCCGCGTATCTGACAAAAGAGTTGGTTTTACAGGAACAAGATCTTCCCCTTCTTGTCCCTGCTCAAAATAAAATCTGAAAACAATTCCTCTTGCAGGACCTTAAGTCTCTAAAAGAATGAGTTATCCCCAAGCCTTAGAGTCTGTAAGTCTCAAAAAGGAGAAATAAAAAGTATGGAAGGTTAAGCGTCAAAATATTAAAAATGGTTACCTCCAAATGGTGTGTGTGGCTCCTTTTTGTTTTCGTATCATGTTTTTTAATCTTCCTGTAATAAAAACGTATTGCTTGCATAATTTGAAAAAGAAAAAGAAATCATGCTGAAAACCTCTCAGTCTCATTACTCTGATTCTACACTCACCAAGCAACACTCTGGGGCCTTAAACTGGTTTCCCAAGTCAACTTTGCTACTAAAGAGAGACCAGGCTGACCATCTCACTGAAAGACAATAGCTATGACTTTTGATAAAAATAATGTTGCTCAACCATGCTAGTCTAGCAAGTCTTTTCAGACTCTTGGACTACTCATGGGGTACTGACCCAACAGCCAGTTTCTTCTTAGCAAAACCTGAAGGCAGCACCCAAGGCCTTCGAGGATAAAAGTGTCTTTGCCTTCTCACAATAGCCCTGCGGTGGCTGGCCACATTAGCGGCCGGCCATAGGGCCATTATTCATTAGCAGCTAAGTAAAAGCCAGTGCATTTTCTATCATCGACATGAGAGAGTAGTCTCTTGATGCAATCAGTGATTGTCCACCCTGAGCATGAAAGGGATGTGACCTTCCTGGGAACAGCGGTAGAAATGTTCCAGCTGGAGCTAGGGGCTGCATAAAGAGTTATTTCTATGTTAAGAATAAAAGTGGAAATTATTAGGCCTTTGAAATAGCTTAAACTTAGATCGTAATATTTCGAATAGGATCAAAGTGCCTGGGAATGGCACAGGACTTTTCATGGAGTCTTTTGTCACACAGGTATGGAAATACACATGGTAGTCAGTCAAAAGTATTTGAAACTTTTATATCCAGACTCATGTTGGAGGAGGTAGGATTATTGGTCAGATAAGGAATACAAGTTTTAAGGGATGTTGGTGCTTCTCAGATAGGAAACCATTAAATGATTGACCACCGTTTCATAATATTCACATGGACCCTGAATTTGATATATTCTCCAAGGAAAACAGCTATCACTTAGAAATAAGCTAACATTTCCTTTTCATCTCCTACGATTTATATGTTATTTCAAGTAGTCCCTTTACAACAACCCTACACATTTTAGAAAGTAGGAAATCAATGACTAAAACTAGTAACTGGAAGAACCAGACTTGAACCCAAGCCTGTCTTGACTCCATCCTATATCCCTTCCATGAGCCCTGTGTGTCCTCTGTCAGGCCCCAAATATGTTTGCATGTAGCATGCACATTTTCAGGCATCACACGTGTGATAAGTTTGTGCAGTGCTCAGGAGCCACATTTTCTGCATCAACTCTATTAATATGCAGGCAATGGAAAGGGATGCCAAGCGAGAAAAAGTCAAATGAAAAAGGAAAATAGAAGGTAGAGTTAACTCCGAAAGAGTAAAATCAATTTACAGAATCCTTCCACTGCATAGAGAGCAGTGGCTGAGCAGTGGGTTCAGGACGAATCTGGCCATTTCTGGTTTAAATACAACCTCTTCAGAGGAAATTTCCTGAGGTGTCAGGTAGGCATAATTCTAAAATGCAGCGGTAAGCATCAGTAGGGAAATAAACCCTGAGGTTATAAATCCCATAAGGAAACAGTAAAAATGCCTCTGACTAGATAACAGCACGACACACCAATGTTCCAGAAAGACAAACATAAACATAAGTCGCTGCCTTCTTTAAGAAAAGAAAACGTGGTGACAAATGGACTCTCACTATTTGCGGAGTCCTTCCTATTAGTGCTCAGAAAGTTACAGGGCCCGGGGGCCCTGTTCTCAGACGGAGCTTTTCTGGGAGGGGGTGCTGGCCAGGCCCGGTTTATTTCTTCTAATTCTCAGACTGGGAAAAGTACAAATCTCTCTTTAGAGGTTTATAGAAAACAGAACTGGCTTATTGAGAGTGTGGCTTTTGTGTTGTTGTTCTTTACAATAACAAGAGGATTTGGACACACACTTGGTTTATGAAGTCTAAATCCTGTTTAAATCTATAGAAGTTAAAAAGACATGTGATGGTTTTTGGAGAAGAAAGCAGGGCCGGTGTCAAATTGTACTGAGCAGTGTTCCCTACTGTTGTGAGATATTCATGAAGCTCCAGGTCTTCAGCAAGGAGAGCTGAGACTAGGAAACTCATTTCAAATCATATCTCAGGTACGTGTGTGAACCAAAATAAGATAAAAGTCATTAATTTTTTTTTCTATTAAGCCAGCCAGCACCAGTGAAATAGTTCTCTCCTTTTCTTATTTGATCCTGAAATCTGGTAAATACAAGAGCCAAGATTCCTGTTCTAAATCTTCAAAGAACTGCATAAAATTGTTCTTTTCCTTCTTCCTTAGCAAAAACAACAAGGTGTGAACAAAACTGTCATTCCACACGTTAATTAAAACAGGGAAATATAATTAGCTGCTACAAGCATGTCTTTCTCATTGCAAACATTAGTGATGCCAAGGAGATTAGTGTCTCTATCACTGTTAGGGTAACAGCCCACCTGATGGGTAGGTGTGTTCTACCTGTCTTGATTTGGTAACACAATGTCCCAAATTAATTTCTGAATGATTTCCTCAGGCTTTTTCACAGATGAAGAGAGTCACAGAGGCTAAGGACATCCTCAGGCAAATCTTCACATCTGTGATCATAAACGTCCTTAGACCAAACCACTTAACTTCCTGCTGCTGCTGCTGCTGCTGCTAAGTCACTTCAGTCGTGTCCAACTCTGTGCGACCCCATAGATGGCAGCCCACCAGGCTCCCCCGTCCCTGGGATTCTCCAGGCAAGAACACTGGAGTGGGTTGCCATTTCCTTCTCCTGCAATAACGTAAATGGGGGTAATGCTAGAAAGGCAGCCCACATTGACCCTGAAACTCAGGGCAAAACTGGAACAATCTCAGATTGTAACAAACTACACAGCTGGCATTCAAGGATTTAACCATCTAAACTAAAAACCCCACTGCCTTCGGTCTATATTTGACCCCATAACAAAACATTGAGACTCTAGCAGATTTTGTTTAGATGAGGTGATACAAATTATTTGGGCTTTCTAGATGGCCCTAGTATTAAAGAGCTCAACTGCCAATGCAAGAGACATAAGAGACTCAGGTTCCATCCCTGGGTCGGGAAGATCCCCTGGAGGAGGAAATGGCAACCCACTCTAGTATTCTTGCCTGGAGAATCCCATGGACAGAAGAGCCTGGTAGGCTACAGTCCATGGGGTCACACAGAATCGGACACAACTGAGTGACTCACACTTTTACTTTCAATATTGGAGTTGGGAGGGCTTCTTCCAATGTGTCGGAGCTTTCTTGAATGAACACATTCTCTAATAGCCTAATACATGATCTTCCCCGCTCTGCTTCAACACTTCAGATGTAAACATTCACCATATTTGAGGTCAAGAGGGTCGTATTTGAGGCAACCTGTTGCATTGACAGACTGCAAACTTGTATAGGCTGTTCTGTCTTCCGTTTGCTGGAGGTTGTCTAACTTGTCATTGTTTGTGGTTGTATGCTCAGGGACTCCACAGAATACATCGACTCCCCTTATAGCTTGGCAACCCCTCACCTAGCTAGAGATAGCAATATCATCCCTTCCAGCAAGAGCGCTGGGCTCAGACGACTGCAGAAGTCACAGTAGGTAGGCTCTGTGGGACTCTGGGCAACCAGAGAGCAGCTCATCCAAAGGGATGAGCAATGGCTTTGGAGCCATGCCAATGTGTCATAACTAAATGAAGATCCAGTGCTGCTGGAGTTCCCAAATTTCCAAGTGAAGCATGAAATCTGGGTTTGTATTTCAAATTTCCCAGTTTCTGAAAGCTGACAACCAAATCAGAAAATAATTTTAAACATCATGTAGGCCAAATGAAACACATCTGCCAGTCAGATTGAAATCACAAGAACACAAGCTAGAATTCACTTCTCTAAAACTTTTTCTACTCTGAGCCAGGGGCATGGTAGTTTAGATGACAATGGCAAACACTGTTTGGGGTCTCTTTTTACTTGTATTGCCCTATACACTGGCCAGGAGTCGGTGGGAAAGGGAGGCCTGGTGTGCTGCAATTCATGGAGTCGCAAAAAGTCGGACACGACTAAGCGACTAAACTGAACTGAACTGATACAGCGGCCTGCAGAAATGGTTAAGTGACATGCTGAGAGCATACATTTGCATTTACCTGGAGGCTTTCTTTTTTAAATAATTTAAACCAAACTAATTCCTCATTTCAAGACTCTGCATGTGTGCTCAGTTATGTCCAATTCTTTGTGACAAGAATGGACCCAAACTCATGTCCATTGAGTCAGTGATATCTTCCTTGGTAAAATTTAATTACTACCATCCCTTCTTGGATTGAGTTTGCACCAGACTAGAATTAGTGATTCACTTCCAAAAACAAAGTAAGGAGAAGAAAAATGTCACTTGACAGTGGAGAAACCTGGCAAACACCACCTTAACCAAATGATAAAGGTGAATGTCATCAGTGATGTTACATGCCTGTCATGTTTCTCTTGACATGAAGGGATTAGAGGGCACTTCCCCTCTGTGGTATTCTCCACCCACTCACCCCCACTAAGAAAAACTATAACCTCAATCCATTCGTGAGGAAAATATTAGCAAAGTTCATATTAGAGGCATATCTACAAACTATTGTTTAAAGGAAGAGGAAGTAACTGGTTGGGTCAAATGTTGTTGAGAGATTGTATAAGATTAGGACAGGGAGGTTTCTACTGACTTGACTGTTTCCACAGGGGTGGCTGAAAGCTGAAGCTAGATTGGAAAGGGTAGAAAAGTGGGTGGGACCAAGGATAGATAACGGGTTCAAGAAGATTTTCTGGAAAAAAATACTGGGATATGAGTGGAAGGAGGATGTGAAATCAAGGAAGATGGTTGCTGGTTTCTAATGGGCCGTGCTAGCAAATGTCTCTAAGTGAAGGAGGATGATCCTGCAGAGCAGGACTGACCAGTGATGCAGAAGTTCAGCTCAGCTCAGTCGCCCAGTCATGTCCGACTCCTTGGGACCCCAAGGACCGCAGCACGCCAGGCCTCCCTGTCCATCACCAACTCCCACAGTCCACCCAAACCCATGTCCATCAAGTCGGTGATGCCATCCAACCATCTCATCCTCTGTCGTCCCCTTCTCCTCCTGCCCTCAAGCTTTCCCAGCATCAGGGTCTTTTCCAGTGAGTCAGTTCTTCACATCAGGTGGCCAAAGTACTGAAGTTTCAGCTTCAACATCAGTCCTTCCAATGGACACCCAGAACTGATCTCCTTTAGGATGGACTGGTTGGATCTCCTTGCAGTCCAAGGGACGCTCAAGAGTCTTCTCCAACACCACAGTTCAAAAGCATCCATTCTTTGGCTCTCAGCTTTCTTTATCGTCCAACTCTCATATCCATACAAGACCACTGGAAAACCATAGCCTTGACTAGATGGACCTTTGTTGGCAAAGTGCTATCTCTGCTTTTAATATGCTATCTAGGTTGGTCATAACTTTGTTTCCAAGGAGTAAGCATCTCTGCAAAAGAGAGCTAATAAAACTTGCTAAAATATCATGTTCTTGAGAAAGTGAGGAGATAAGACCCAGAACACAAGAAAAGAGGCTGACCTTCTAAAGAAGTGGGGACACTTTTCACCTCTTAATGGAAGGAAATAAAGATAAGCAAAGTTCTAAGTAAATTTCTAGATTGCCTGGTGGAGAGAGTATGGTTTCTACATCCTCGATTAGGTATGAAACAAGCCATGAATTAAAATCGAAGGTAAGGGAAGAGGAAGGCTGGTTTAAAAAAGGAGCATGCTCACGCTAGGAGCACTGCCAGTCCATTGTTGGTCATATGGAAGGAAAGGATAAAAAGAGATAAGTAAAAACAAAGCAGTGGAGTCTAAGTTTTGAAGGGCTCAGTGATATAGGAAAACTGTGCATCGGTTATTCTGGAGCATAATTTTGGAAAAACAGGAAAAAGAATATTTAAAATCAAGACTTCAAGACTATAAATAATTGGAATAATTCATAGTAAGTGGAATAATTGGATGGTGACTAGAGGCAGAAGGGAGGAAAAGTTATTGGATGTGAAGATCTCAAGGAACTGGGAGCCCAGCACATTGTATGGCTCATCCACACAGTTGTTCACATCACCAGAAGCAATGAGAGGTATGAAAAAAACACAATGATCCACTATCCAAGGCATGTGCAGATTCATGAGGAGAATGCCTAGGATGTGGGTGTGTAGATGATTGAACTTCAAAGGGCTGATGGAAGATACTGCAGGATGGTCCAACATCAGACACACTAATAGTCTGAAGGAGAAAAGAACAGAAATTAGAGTAGAAAGGCAGAACAAAGATGACGCCTCCCCCTATCCTCAACCTGAAGTGGCGTATGGAGTACAGGAGCTATAAGAAGAAAAAGTCTCTACTCAAGAGAGATGCAAAGAAATGAGCCAAATCTCCCTTAGGGCAAGGAGAGGAGGAAGGGGAAGTCTACTCAGAATAAAAGGTTGAGAATGTTGGAAGTTGCTGACCAAAGGTCAGAGTTCAGAGGGCACAATGAGGCTGAGGAGGGATAGAAGGCTGGGTCAGTTTGAATAGTATGAGAATGGGATGGCCATGAGCTTGTTCTTCCATCAGGAGGAGAAAGGGCTTCCTTGGTGGCTCAGTGGTAAAGAATCCGCCTGCCAGTGCAGGAGACATGGGTTCAAGCTCTGGTCTGGGGAGATCCCTATGCCTTGCATCACCACTATTGAGCCTGTGCTCTGGAGGCCAGGAGCCACAACTATTGAGCCCATGTGCTGCAGCTACTGAAGCCTGTGAGCCCTAGAGCACATGCTCAGCAACAAGAGAGGCCACCACAATGCCACGAATAGGAGCCACTGCTCATCACAACTATAGAAGAGCCCGTGCAGCAGCAAGGACCCAGCACAGCCAAAAATAAATTAAAATTTTTTAATGAAGAAAAATCTCAATATCATGAGGAAGGGTATGATCAGACTAGGCAAAAAGGCATATCAGTTCAAGTCCTGCCTCTGAAAATCAGCCTCCAGGACCCCGGAGGCTGCCTCCTCTCTCGCTGGTGAGGCCAAGTGTGTCTGAAGACAGACAGACTTCTTTCAAGGAGGTGATACTGTGTGTAAAGCAGTCATTCTCAAGCCTGGTTGTGCAGCAGAACCACATGGGAGCTTTAAAAAAATCCTGATGCCCGCATTGCACCTGGGCCAATAAAATCAGAGTCTCTAGGGGAGGGACCAGACATGAGCATTTTTGAAAGGTCCCCAAATGATTCCCATAGCAACCAGGTTTGAGAATGTGGATTCCCCTCCCAAAGATTCTGAGGTGTGAGCTAGGCTTTAGGGTCATTGAAAGCCTTTGTGATGATAGCTATTACTGTGATTGTTATATTGTCCTTATTCAGTTCCCTTATACCATCACAATGAGAAGGAGGAAAAGGAATTATCTTAATTTAAATAGAATAAACAAGGTTATTCCAGAACTAGAGGAAAGAATCCCTGGCATTCTGTCTCAGATTAACTGTAAGAAAAACTAATTGCTTATGTGAAAGAGGTGAAATTGACACAATATACTTTAATAGGTGTTGGATTTTATAACACTCATTTAAACAGCAAAACAGAAGGCTTCAGGATCTGAGGATTCTTGACTATATTCATTCAGACAACAGTAAAATAGTTTTCATAATGTTTATTACCCATTCAATTCACCACTTGGAACAATATTTTCAGCTTTTGCAGAGTATTACTGGGAGCAAGCAGATGATTTTTAGATAATAGTAATTAAAACTGACATTAAATAAAAAAATTAAAAGCTGACACTGACTGAGTACTTATGCTGTGCCCGGCACTGTGCAAATATCACAAATGGTCTCCTGTAACCCTCATAACAATTCTATGAGATAGATATTGTTATTATCCCCAATTTATAAATGAGAGTCCAAAGTCTGGAGAGGCTACTTAACCAGCCTGATCTCAAAGAGCTATAATTGGGAGGTTATGGATTCAAATTAAAAAGTCCATGTGGTCCCCAAACCTATATGCTCTTAACCACTATGTCATCCTGTCTACCTACAAGATTCCATAAGCCATAAAGGGAATTGAATTGTGGGCAGAGACGGAATTAGCCTCTGAGAAAAAGTAGAGACATTCTCTCTTACATGATAGAATAAAAGAGGAAAAGGGTAGCCAGGGGAAAAATGTAAAGGAACTTGAAAGTAAAGAGGAAAAATGCAAACATTCTAAAATTTATAAGGACATCGCTACATTTTCTAAGTGTTTAGCACAAAAAATTATATACAGTATAAACTCAAATATATATATTGATGGCTAAATACTCTTTCAATTGTCATTGTATCATTAGACAAGAAATCTTAATGAAAATAATCACTTTGTCAGAGCTTAGGCAATGGAAGCCTTTTGTTCATTTTAAATTGTTATATTTATTATAATCATAATGTGTGCATTAATATCTTTGAAAATATAAATATTAGGAGGAAAAAGAGAGAGAAAGAAGGGCGACAGGGAGGAAACAGTCTTTCTTCTAGTAAAAAGCCACTTAATAAATGCAGAAGGAATGATGGAATAAGAAAATCACCATTTAGCAAAATATTATAACTGCTATAGATTCAGGAAAGAATCATCAATAGTGCTTAAACTAAAGAGTAAAATTTAAAGGAGGAAAGAATATTGACATAGTCCCAAATTATTTATCTATTTTATACATACATATATATATAGTTGCAATGGGTTGGAGAGTAAATTTGCAGTGGAGAAACACAGTGATACCACCTTCAGCAAAATATTAAACTTAACGTAATCAGAAAGGAAATGACTGTCTCCTGATGTGGTGCAATGAGAAGCACTCAGCATAACTTCTGTGATATTCTGCCAAAATTGTATGACCTAAATTACGGGATAATATACAAAATCTGAGTAAAGTTTCTAGATTAGAAAATATTATTCACAGTGTTAATTTTTCTAAGATTGATTTTATTGGAGTTATGTGACAGAGTTCCTTGTTTTTAGGAAATACATTCTGAAGCATTTGGGAGTAAAGAGGCATCTCTCTTAAATGGGTTCAGAAAAAAAATAGATATATGAATAAAACTAAAGTAGTAAAATGATAGCAGTTGGTTAATCTGGGTGAAACATATCAATGAACACTTTGTACAATTCTTGCAGCTTTTCTGTAAGTCTAAAAACAGTTTTATTTGAAAAAAATTTTTGAATAAGACTCTAAGGTAATTCACAAGCAATTTAAATATCTACCAAAACAAAGTTGCATACTCTTTAAAGACAACAATCTAGACGCAATATCTAACATCCAATATAAAATTACCAGATTTGCAAAGATGCAGGAAAATGTGACCCAAACCAGAAGAAAATTCAGTCAGTAGAAACAGCCCTAAATTCCATAGACAATGTAATTAGAAGACAGGGATTTCAAAACAGCTATTGTAAAAATAAAAATAGCTAATGTACCTAAAGAATGCATGAACATAAAGAGGGAGAGAGATGAAAGATACAGAAGTAACCAAATGAAACTTCTAAAGCTGAAAAAATCTGAAATAAGAAATTTACTGAATGAGGTTTCAGTTCAGTCACTCAGTTGAGTCCAACTCTTTGAGAGCCCAGGGACTGCAGTACTGCAGGCCTCCCTGTCCATCACCAACTCCCCGAGTTTAATCAAATTTATGCCCATTGAGTTGGTGATGCCATCCAACCATCTCATCCTCAGTCGTCCCCTTCTCCTCCTGTCCCCAATCCCTTCCAGCATCAGAGTCTTTTCCACTGAGTCAACTCTTTGCATGAGGTGGCCAAAGTACTGGACTTTCAGCTTTAGCATCATTCCTTCCAAAGAACACCCATGGCTGATCTCCTTTAGGATGGACTGGTTGGATCTCCTTGCAGTCCAAGGGACTCTCAAGAGTCTTCTCCAACACACAGTTCAAAAGCATCCATTCTTCGGAGCTCAGCTTTCTTTATAGTCCAAGCTCACATCCATACATGACCACAGGAAAAACCATAGCCACAGGGAAAACCATACCATTTGTCAATTATACCTCAACAAATCTAAAAAGAAACAGTGCAAACGCAGACAGGTGAAGAGGAATGGATGAGACAAATAGAAAACAAATAGAAATATGGTAGACCTAAACTAAACAAGGGCTTCCCTTGTAGCTCAGTCGGTAAAGAATCTGCCTGCAGTGCAGGAGACCCAGCTTTGATCCCTGGGTTGGGAAGATCCCCTGGAGAAGGAAATGGCAACCCACTCCAGTATCCTTGCCTAGAAAATCTCATGGACAGAGGAACCTGGTGGATTGCAGTCCATGGGGTCGCAAAGAATCGGGCACGACTGAGCGACTAACACACACAAACTAAACAATATTGATAGCTGTTCTAAATGTAATTGGTCTAATTCCTCCAATTAAAAGGGCTAGATTGCCCTCCATACTGAACTTAAATGGGAAAATAAGCAATATTGCACTATATGCTATCTATTAGTATGGTGGGGATATTTCAGTATAAGAATGTGTGCATGCTAAGTCACTTCAGTTGTGTCCAACTCTTCTCAGCCGTATGGACTGTAGCCTGCCAGGCTCCTCTGTCCGTGGGATTCTCCAGGCAAAAATACTGGAGTGGGTTGCCGTGCTCTCCTCCAGGGGAACTTCCCAACCCAGGGATAGAACCCACATCTCTTATAGGAGTCTCTTGGATGGGCAAGTGGGTTTTTCACTAGTAGCACCACCTGGCAAGCCCGATATAACGATACCAATAGCTTGCATATAATAAGATGTGAAAAACTATAATATAATAACACCAATAATAAAAAAAACTAGAATGACTATATTAATATTAGACAAAGTAAACTCTGAGATACTCAGTATTACTAGGAATAAAAAGCTTTTATAATAATAACAGGGATTACCAAGAAGATAAAATCCTAAATGTCTATACACTAATTTCAAAGCTTCAAAATAACAAGCATCAAAAACTGACAACAGTGAAAGGCTAAACAGACAAAGCCACAGTCACCTTTAGAGCTTTCTCACTCCATTCTCAGCAATCAATAGAATAAGTAGAAAGAAAAGCAGTAACAATTTAGAAGACAGGACTTGAACAACACTAGCAAGCTAACTTGACCCAATTGACAGTTACACAACATTCCACCCCACAAAAAGCAAAATATACATTATTTTCAAGGGCATATAAAACAGTTATCAAGATAGTCAATACTCCAGGCCAATGAAACAAATTGCAATCATTTTGGAATGGTTCAAAGCATACAGGACACATTCTCTGATGATAACAGAATTAAATTAAAAATTAGTAACAGAAAGATACCTGAAGAAGCACCTAGGTGTTTGTGAAATTTAAAAATATGATTCTAAATAGTTCATGAGTCAGAGAAACAGTCACACAGGAAAACAGAAACTAATCAGACTGAATAATAATGAATACAGAACATATTAAAATGTTGGCTGCATTGTAAGCAGAGCTTAGAAATATATTGCTCTAATGCTAGATTTTAAATAAGGAAAGAGCTAAAACCAATTACCTTAAGAAGCTATAAAAGAATGAGAAAATAAGATAAAATCAAACCCAAAGTAGGAGAAACTACTAAGTATTAGAACAGAAATCAATTAAATAAAAAATGGACAATAGAGAAAACTAAAACAAAAAGCAAGTTCTTCGAAAATATCAATAAAAGTTTGTTGTTAAATTCCTAGATAGACTCTCATAAAGTAAAAAGGAGAGATTTAAATTGCCAATAGCTAGAATAAAAGAAGGAATATTTGTTCGCATCCTAGCAACATTAAGGGTAGTAAAAGAATATTTTGAACAACTTTAAGTCAATAAAGTTAACAACCTATGTGAAATACACAAGCTCCTTGAAAGACACAATTTGTCAAAAGCAACCAAGATGAAAGGGAAAATCCAAATAACACTGTGCTGTGCTGAGTCACTTAGTCGTGCCTGCAACCCTATGGGCTCTAGCCCACTGGCCTCTTCTGTTCATGGGGATTCTCCAGGTAAGAATACTGGAGTGGGTTGCCATACCCTCCTCCAGGGATCTTCCCAACCCAGGGATCAAACCCAGGTCTCCCACATTGCAGGCAGATTCTTCACCATCTTGGCCACCAGGGAAGCCCAAGAATACTGGAGTGGGCAGCCTATCCCGTCTCCAGCGGATCTTCCCGACCCAGGAATCGAACCAGGGTCTCCTGCATGGCAGGCGGATTCTTTACCAGCTGAGCCACCAGGAAAGTCCCCAGATAACCCTATATATATTTAAAACCTTCCCACAAGAAAAATTGTGATTTCAGAGAACTTTAATGGAAAATTATATCAACTATAATATTTAGGGAAGGAATAATACCATTCCTAAACAAAGTATTTGAGGAAACAGTGGCGAGAGATCATTTCCCAGTTCAGTTTGTGAGGCCAAGAAAACTTTGAAATCCAAACCAGACAGAGATAGTATAAGAAAATTACAGACCAATAACCCTGATGAACATAGCTATAAAAATCATTAACAAAACGTTATAAAATCTAATTCAACAACATATAAAGATGATGATATGTATAAAAATGACCAAGTGGGGTTTACACAAAGAATGAAAGTTGGCTTAACATTTGAAAGTCAAAGTAATTCACCATGTTAGGAAAATAAATGAGAAAATAAGTATGATTAACTCAATACATACAGAAAAAGCACTGAAGAAATTCAGTATCCATGCATGATTAAAAACTTAGCTAACAAGCAATAAAGGGGAAATTCCTCAACCTAAGAAAAGGCATCTATGAAAATCCTACAGCTAACATCACAATTCATGATGAAAGACTCAAACCTTCCTCCTAACATCAAGAACAAGGCAGAGATGCTGCTCACACCATGATAATCTAACAATTACTTGAAGTCCTGGCCATGCAAGTATGGTGGTTATGAGCAAAGACACAAATACTAAAAAGCATACTGATTGGAAACAGAGAAAAACTGTCTTTATTTGTAGAAAACATGTTTACATCTATAGAAAATACTAAGTATTTCCCAAAAGTTGTAAAACAAATTAATTTAGCACTGTCCTCAGATACAAAAGGAATATACAAAAGTCAGTTGTATTTCCACAGACTGATAACAAATGGAAAATAAGAGTTAAAACATCATTTACAATAACATAAGAAACGGCAAAATATTTAAGCAGAAATTTAACAAAATATGCGCAATGTCTGTACACTGAAGACTACAAAATGCTGTTGAGAAAAAAGTGTAATCTAAATAAATGGGGATATGTGCCATGTTCATGGACTGAAAATTTAAATAAGTGGGGACATGTGCCATGTTTGTGGATTGAAAGCCTCAATATTGTCAGAATAATCTCCCCAAACTGATCTCTAGATTCAACGCACTCTCAACCAAATTCCCAGCAGGTTTTTCTGTAGAAACTGCTAAGCTGAGGCTAAGCTGCATATAGATATAGATAAATCAAAAAAAGTTGAAGATCTTATACTGTTAAATTTCAAGACTTAAACTTATTGTCATCAGAATAGATACATACCGCACTATACAACAGAACAAAGTTCACATATAGAACTATTCAAATAAAGTCAACTGATTTTCTATTAATACAAATATGCCAAGGTAATTCAATGGAAAATGTAGTCTTTTCAGCAAATGGCGCTGAACAACTGGATATCCGTAAGGAACAAAATGAACCACTACTCTAACCTCACACCACACATAAAATTAACTCTAAATGGACATAAATATAACATAAAAACTAAAACTGTAATAAAACTTCTAGATAAAAACATATAAAAATCATTCCTACCTTAGAGTCGGCAAAAATTACTTAGGACAAGAAAAGTACAAACTGCATAACAAAAATCAGGATAAATTAGATCTCAATAAAATACAAAAGGTCTGCTCTTCAAAATACACTATTAAGAAATGAAAAGGTATGCCACAGACCAAGTGAAAATATTTGCAATACATATATCTTATAAACATTTTGTATCCAGAAGATATAAAGAACTTTTACAACCTAATAAAAGATTTTTAAATGGTCAAAAGATTTGAAGACTCTTCACATACGAATGACCAAAACCACATGGAATAAAGTGCTTAACATTAATCGTCATTGGAAAATACTAATACAAATATTAACCACAATGAAATATCACTATATATCCAATAGAATGGCTAAAATAAATACTTAAAATTCTGAATATTGACAAAGATTGGAATAATTGGAATTTACACACATTGTTGGTAGGAATGTAAAATGGCCCAATCAGTTAGGAAAACAGTTTGGCAGTTTCTTATTAGGCTAAAATGCATGTGTACCCTAGAAAGACTGAAGGCAGGAGAAGGGGGCAACAGACAATGAGATGGTTGGATGGCGTCACTGACTCAATGGACATGAGTTTGAGCAAACTGTGGGAGATAGTGGACAGGGAAGCCTGGAAGCCTGTAATCATGAGGTCACAAAGAGTCAGACACAGCTGAGCAACTGAACAATAACAACCACTGAACTGATCCAGCATTTCCATTCCTTCTTATTTACTAAGGGAAATGATAATATATGTTCACATAAACACTTGAACATGAACATTCATGGAGACTTTATTCATAATAGCTAAACATTAGAAATAACCCGAATCCTCATCAACTGGTAAATCAACAGACAAATTGTGCTGTTGATATAATGGAATATTACTCAGCAATAAATATGAATTACTGACAGAAACAATGTGGGTGAGTCTCTGTCTCTCACACACACACACACACACGAACATTCAAGTACATGAAAAAGGCAGGTGCAAAAGAGTGCCTACTGTGTGATTCCATTTATATGCACTCTAAGAAAGACATAACTAGTATATGATAAAAAAAAAAAAAAAACAGATCCATCATTGCTTAGGCTGTATGGGGCTGTGAACATTGACTGCCAAGGGACATAAGGGCATTCTTGGGGGAGGGGCATCGGTAATTGTGACACTTGTTCCTTGGGCATATGCATTTGTCAAAACTTACCAGACTATACACTGAAAACAGTGCTTTCATTATATGAATCTCAATTACATCTCTGATTTTTAAAAGCAAAATATATCTGTATATACTTATTTTAAATGTCCAGAAAGACACATTCAAAATTATAAAATAATAGTATTTCAAAGGTAACGTTCAAAACATGTAATACTTGAGAATTACAAGCACCAGCTAGTCAGAACAGATGACAGGAAGAACAACTGGAACAATCAGTCTAGGTGAATGAGACGTTTATTAGCCCAGGAAAACAATAGTCATCAATAGATGGTATAATTATTGATGCCCTGTTTCTTCTTTTGCTTATTCTCTAATTTTCTATTCTGTATTTTAATCAGGTACTTTAAAGTCAGGGAGGAAATCTATTTTTAATTATAAAAAGAAAAAATGGTATACCTGTTGATATCACATTTCATACTATTATAAAATTCTAATGGGTCTCAAAACCCTAATGGAACTTTTAAATAATAGATATGAGAAATGGTATACTAAAACAGCATTGAATTAGAAGTTAAAAATGGATAATGTCATAAAAATATTTCCTATCTACTACAAAGAAAATAGTGAGATATATTTTTAAACTATTTTACCATTTTAATATTCTAAAATGCCCTCCCTTTTCTCCTATTAAACTAGCTCTCAATACAATTATGAGAGAGAATGTGCTGTGTTTAGCTGCTCAGTTGTGTCCGACTCTTTGCGGCCCCATAGACTGTAGCCCACCAGGCTCCTCTGTCCATGGGGATTTTCCAGGCAAGAATACTGGAGTGGGTAGCCTATCTATCCTCCAGGGGATCCTCCCGACCCAGGAATCAAACGGGGGTCTCCTGCACTGCAGGCAGGTTCTTTACCAGCTGAGCTACCAGGGAAGCCCATGAGAGAGAATATCTTTCCTCAAATTATCTAGGCTCTACAATGCCATTCTACTCTAAAGCCGTGACATAGTATTTTCTGATGGGTATCTTGGCCTAGGTCAAACTTCAGAATCAGCTTGAGCACAGCAGGAAATCAAACAATAGTTATCAACCCTGGATAAATTTTTATAGCAAAATTATAGCCCATCACAAGGAGAGTTGCTGCCGTCTCCTGCTAGCATGGCCACTTCCATCTCTGTGGCTTATCACAGCAACAAACCTTTGCTCTGAGCAATTTCTTCAGAGGTAAGCACAATAAAATCCTGGCTATAAGAGCAGTTGCTGAGAAGCTATGATCAGCAAATAATGACCAGGAGTCCCCTTTATCATGTCTCTCTCCATTAACAGAGAAACCATACCAGCTCCCCATCAGCCCAGTGGAGAGTCAGTGACTGGTTTAGCAACAGGACTCCTTTCTGAAATGCTCAAAACCCCAGGGTAAACATGATGCTATTGTATAATCTCCTAATGTTGCTTTACAGTGCAGCTCAAATTTGTGATTTTAAAAGCACCTTAGCCCACTACGAGTTCAGTTATCTTTAATGATCTGCAAATCTTAGTGTTTTTAATAGCTCATTTACTGTGGCTACAGTGGCAACACCCGTACCTAAATAGTTATTGCTTATAATATCCTGGGCTGTCAGGATATACAGTAAATGAGAGGCAGCAGCAGTATCTCCCACCTTTCGCTAGCCTTAATTTACTCTTCCTCCTCTTGAACATAAGCACAGTGAGCTTACAGAGCTGCTGCGTCAGCTCCCAGAGCCTGTGTGATCTCGGCTGAAGGGATCAAGATCAGAGGTCACTGGCAGAGGCTGACCACCCTTCTCCATACATGGCTAGAAACAGAAGATGGCAGCAAGAGGCCACCAGGGTCTTTCCCTCTAGAAGCTCTGACTTCTGAAAGTGAAGGATCTGTCCCCAGATCAAAACTACAAGGAAAATAAATAGATGTTTTCATGAAGTCCCCAATATGGCATTTCTGCAAGATACTAAACTATAAATTACATGAGCAAATATAACTTCCTCCAGACATTTTAATGCATTCACCCTCTAAACAAAGAATCATCTTTATAACTGATATAATAAAGTATTATGTAATAACTGTTATTCTCAAATTTCAAAACTTAAGATATTTCTTACGTAAGGATAATGGTAGATACTGATCAATTACAATGTGCCTGACATTGCTCTAAGCATTAACTCATTTTATCTTCAACTCTGTTGTTAAAATGAGCCAGGATTTGAATCTGGCATCTGTCTCCAGAGTCTCTGCCACACTGTGCTAGAACAAGAATTATAGACCCCATGACCCTAGAGAAAGTGAAAGTTGCAGTTGTGTCTGACTCTCTGCGACCCCATGGATTATATAGACAGGTCATGGAATTCACCAGGCCAGAATACTGGAGTGGGTAGCTATTCCCTTCTCCAGGGAATCTTCCCAGCCTAAGGATTGAACCCAGGTCTCCTGCATTGCACATGGATTCTTTATCAGCTGAGCCACAAGGAAGCCCCATCCCTAAACAAGTGACCCTAATATAAAGCCACCCAAGGGCTCAGAAGGAAGTTGGTTACAGCCATACTTCAAAATGTCCCTGAATAGCTGGAAAACCCTCCAATGCTGTACATTTCATAACTGCCTTGCCTCACCTTACCTGCAAAAGTCTTCTGTCTAAACAGAATACAGCAAATCCCCTACACACGAACAAGTTCTGTTCTGAAAGCACATATGTAAGTCCAATTTGTTCATAAGTCCAACAAAGTTAGATTAGGTAGCCAACTAACACAATCAGCTATGTGATACTGTATTGTGGTAGGTTTATAGTACTTTTCACACAAATAATACATAGAAAACAAACACCAAAAATAAAGAAAACATTTTTAATCTTACAGCACAGTACCTTGAAAAGTACAGTAGTACAGTACAACAGCTGGCATACAGGGGCTGGCATCAAGTGAACAGGCAAGAAGAGTTACTAACTGGAGCTGGGAGATGGTAAATCTGAAGGATTGTCAGCAATAGGAGATAGAGGACAAGCTGCAGTTTCACTCATGCCTGATGCTGATGGAACACATGTTCACATCTTTGAAAGTTCACAACTTGAGGGTGTGTACACAGGGGACTTAGCATATGGTTGGTTGGCTCTGAGGGAAGACAGCATCTGTGATTTTCAAAAATAGAAATACCCCCATTGTGATTCTTTAGGTTTAAGGTTTTCTAAGCAAATTCTCTCATGTATGTAACCATCCTCATGCTCCCACGTGGTATACAAATTGCTGATGATCACAGCTCATCATAGGCTCACCAGCTACCCTGGAGGTTGATTCCCATCTGCAGATCTCAATTGGGATCATGTAGGACAAGCAGCAGAGGATGGTGCTGCCTGACTCAGTTCCCTATCACTTAACCACTTCTGCTTCCAACAGTCAGCAACTGCTACCTCTTTGTCTAAGATCTGCTTTGCCTACCAACAGGGAAGACCAAAGGAACCCCTCCAGAGCAGTCCTTGGTCAGTGGCTGGAAGCCTGAGGGTATAAATATCCCAGCTCCCTCACCCTGATGGGACAAACTCTGAGATGTGATTCCATTGTTTTCAGAGGCCCCTGCAAGGTCCAGCAAAAGTCTGCAACTGCAGAACTTGACTTCGTGCCTTAGCCTGGTGTCCCACGTCCCCACTCTTAGGGTGTTTCCTGGGATCACTGCTGAGTCAATCACTTTCATGGCCATCATTGCCTTGGGTCTTTCTTCTGGTGGTGAACCAAGAGGGACAGAAGAACATGATTTTAGATCCCTCTAAACTCCCACCTCTCTGGATAATCTAAACAAACACCTTGGGATCCTTAAGTCTCCTGCTCCTCATGATGAATGAAATGAAATTATCCACTTTATACTATCCTTGCTTATCCATGAGCTACTTATCCCTCAAACATTTTTAAAAAACTGCAGAGGTCAAGTTATTGTGAGAAAGATGGCCAGGGTGTCCCACACCACTGAACACTCTAAACAGGGGAACTTTGAACTGATGCCCACCTAACTGTGGTTTCAAAATAAAGAAAATAACAATGGATTTAGTTATTCAAAATGCTGGCCTGCAGCCTGGAAACCAAACAGATCTCTGGCCCTTGTAACTCTGCTCTCTTAATGTGAGGTCTAGAAAGGACAGATCTTCAGAGGATACCAGCCCAAACCCCTCATTTTACAGTCTTGGTCCTCCTAGTCACATCTTTGTGTTAAACATTTCTCACAGTAGTTTTAAACTTTACGTATTCTACCAAAACAAAGATTGAGATCTCTACAAGGGTTCTTTTTATTTTTTATGATGAAGTGTTTATTAGTATGTTTTTTGGAATAGGTTTTCATACGCCAGGCCTGAAAAGAAATTCCACGTAGAAATTACTCTCAAAACACTTTTTAAATAGTTTAGAGTATGTCCACCTTTCTCATCGCTCATCAATGACTTGTTAATGAGGAATAATTAAAATAGATTCTTATTAATAAGAATATACTGCATTTCAAAAAAAACATTTTTAAATGTAAAATCTATGCACCAGTGTCTGTGCAGAGAAATTAGGGTCCAAAGTTTCATCCATATGCAGCATCTAGATGTGGTGCATTGCAAAATAAATCAGTGTGGTAGTAACAAAAGATCTGCGTCATGCAATGGTTGAATTCATATAATTCAACCTGATTGAATAAATTTAATTACCCTCTGTTAATATCCATGTGGATTAAATAGAAAGTCATCACTCTTCTATGTACAGGACTATAATAGTTCTGCGTTTCTTTCCATCCTGGAATCCGAGGACTGATTTCCCAAAATGTCTGTGATCCAAGGGATTTCAAAGAGATTCCTCCAAAATGTTTCAGAGTAAATTCCAATGAGTTGTTCAGAAGGACCCAGCAGGCAGCTTCGAGTTATGACTTCACCTTGGATGACTTGCTGAGGGGAAATCCACCCCCAGTAAAACGAGGGCCACTTGGTTTGGCCATTGAGAAGGTGTCCTCCATGCTTACTCTGTCCTTGTTTCTGTAACAGAGGAGGTGAGAGTTAACTTTCTTACCATCTTCTTCCTCTTCTAAGTTTGGTGTTAAGTTCTTAGGGTGAGTTAACCACTAAAAACTGCTTTGATCAAAGCTTCCAGTTTGAGACAAGGTGGTGGTTTAAATGTAATTAGGTGTTACTGATAACACATAGAATTAGGGAAAGACACAATTAAACATGCCTTCCTAATGTTGATCTAAATACAGACAGAAGGCCTCATTATAGCTCAAGCGCTGGGACCTAGAGGCTCCTGACTTGTAATCATCTTCCTATTTTATAAAGCATTTGTTTAGTTCCAAAGATCAGTCAGAGGAATCTTTCTCTTGGCTCAATTATAATGACTAATTCATCATTTATCAACTTTTATATTCCAAAGTTTCAGTGGAAATTTATAAATATTTATCATACACACACAGGGCATTTTCATCAAACTTGGACATTAATAAAATACAAATTTTCCTATAACTTTAGATGAGCAGCAGTTATTATTAAAAATACTTTAAAACACAGGAAAAGCTGGAAAATATAAATTAGATAGTACTTTTGGCAATAGATAAAGGAAGAAACTCTCTAAAATCTACAATATATCTTCTATAGAGATCTTTAAATGACCTCCCTCACACACACACACATATTCAGGTTTCCTGCAGAAGTATCTTAAACTTATATAGATAACCTATTGTATAATTAGGGTCTTATAGAAAACATCTTTGGAGTCCCTTTTTCAAAATAAAAATTGAGCAAACTACTAAGATTAAAACCAATTAGATTTGACTACTAGAAATTAGTTACTTCAGAGAAGAGAATTTTACTTTTTGCAAAACAATCTGACTTGTACTGCAGACTCCATGCCAGCCTGGGGTATAGAGTAGGGGAGTCAAGGATAGGTGGGTGGGGTATATAGGTCAGGATTGGAGGATGAAAAAATGGTGTTTGAGAAAAATGAAAAAAAAAAAAGCAAAAAGCAAAAAGGTAAAAATGATATGAGTTGCTATTTTATAAAGAGTATGTGTGAGGAGAATATCTGCAGAGATTATTCTAAATTATTCCATTTGGAAAGAATCTGTACAGGATTGGTTCATCAATTCAGCTGTCTCTTAGCAGAATTGATTTCATTATTATAAAAGCCATCCTCCATAAATAGTACAAAAGCTTTAGCCTCGAGTGGATCCAGCAAAGGAGACGCCTTCAAGTACTCTGACAACTTGTCTACCTCCTGACTGTTGTTAGATGCAGGCAAGGCCCCCCCTCCTGCTGCCCTCTCTTGCCTCAAATAACCTAAATTTTCCTCTCCAAAGGAACTAAAGCTTAATGCTTCTGGCCTGATCTACGCCGACTAACGGGAATAATGTCTCCTTTACATGATCTTTTTAATGTATTTATAGACCATCCTAATGACTCCCTTCAGCCTTCTTTCTTTCGGTCTAAACCGTCTCAGCACTTTTGTTCTTCTGGTCATATTTTCCTTCAGCTCCTTAATCTTTTTCTTTTTCCTGCTGTTCTCCTCCTAAGAACTCATATTTTTCTGTCTCCCTCCAGTTTATGGATCCCAACTAAATGGAATCACCATTGATGCCCTCTGGAGAGGTCAGTCACAAGGAATAAGTATCAAGGCAAAAACAGAGAGTCTAGAGCAGGGTACTAGAACTTTCCATGATGGTAGAAAAACCCTGTACCTGGCCTGCCAGATAGAGCATCCACTAGCCACATACAGCTACTAAGTAGGGGAAATGTGACTAGTGCAGTTAAGGAACTGAATTTCTAATTTGATTTAATTGTAATTCACTTCGATTTAAATAGCCACAAGGGGCATACTGCCTGGGGCAGTGCAGTTCTAGTGGATGGGCCACTGGGAGGGGCTGAGCTAGTAGACTTTACTTTTGCAGGCTCCAAAATCACTGCAGATGGTGACTGCAGCCATGAAATTAAAAGATGCTTGCTCCTTGGAAGAAAAACTGTGACCAACCTAGACAGCATATTAAAAAGCAGAGACATTACTTTGCCAACAAAGGTTCATCTAGTCAAAGCTATGTCATGTCAGTAGTCATGTATGGATATGAGAGTTGGACCTTAAAGAAAGCTGAGCACCAAAGAACTGATGCTTTTGAATAGTGGTATTGGAAAAGACTCTTGAGAGTCCCTTGGACTGCAAGGAGATCCAACCAGTCCATCCTAAAGGAAATCAGTCCTGAATATTCATTGGAAGGACTGATATTGAAGCTGAAACTCCAATACTTTGGCCACCTGATGCAAAGAACTGACTCCTTGGAAAAGACCCTGATGCTGGGAAAGACTGAAGGCAGGAGGAAAAGGGGATGACAGAGGATTAGATTGTTGGATGGCATCATGAACTTGATGGACATGAGTTTGAGCAAGCTCTGGGAGGTGGTGATGGACAGGGAAGCCTGGCATGCTGCAGTCCATGGGGCTGCAAAGAGTTGGACACGACTGAGGGACCGAACTGAACCAAGCTATCAGAGGGGCGTCTTTCTGTCAGTCAGCATGTTCTCTGTCCAGAAAACTCTGTGTGTGTGTGTGTGTGTGTGTGTGTGTGTGGTGGGAAGATTGAAAGCCCAAAGGAAACTAGGAACTGTCATCTAAATGTGGAATGAAGGGATATTCTGATTTACAAAAAGAGTGGATTTTTACTGGCAAATGAATTTGCATCTGCTGCTGCTAAGTCGCTTTAGTCATGTCTGACTCTGTGCAACCCCATAGACAGCAGCCTGCCAGGCTCCCCCGTCCTGGGATTCCCCAGGCAAGAACACAAGTGGGTTGCCATTTCCTTCTCCAGTGTATGAAAGTGAAAAGTGAAAGTGAAGTCGCTCACTCGTGTCCAACTCTTAGTGACCCCATGGACTGCAGCCCACCAGGCTTCTCCGTCCATGAGATTTTCTAGGCAAGAGTAGTGGAGTGGGATGCCATTGGAATTTGCATCTAGCTACTTTAAATAGCTATTTGCCACTAATGAATCATAGAGGATGCATTCAGACGCTCTTTCACCATGTCCTTGAAACATCCATGTGGATGACACACCAAGCCTGACTTTCAATTACCAGTGTGAGCCTCTGCAGAATGAACTCTACGACTTGGGCAATGCCATACAGCCAAGGTTCAAACCTACAGATTCATCTGGGTCCCCTCGTTCATCCCAGGATTAGGAAAACAATAACAAAGTGAGGAGAACATTTGTTCTTGGGCATAACAGTTCAGTTCAGTCGCTCAGTTGTGTCCAACTATTTGTGACCCCATGAATCGCAGCACGCCAGGCCAACCTGTCCATCACCAACTCCCGGAGTTCACTCAGACTCACGTCCATCGAGTCCGTGATGCCATCCAAACATCTCATTCTCTGTCGTCGCCTTCTCCTCCTGCCCCCAATCCCTCCCAGCATCAGAATATTTTCCACTGAGTCAACTCTTCACAAGAGGTGGCCAAAGAAGTGGAGTTGCAGCTTTAGCATCATTCCCTCCAAAGAAATCCCAGGGCTGATCTCCTTCAGAATGGACTGGTTGGATCTCCTGGCAGTCCAAGGGACTCTCAAGAGTCTTCTCCAACACCACAGTTCAAAAGCGTCAATTCTTCGGCGCTCAGCTTTCTTCACAGTCCAACTCTCACATCCATACATGACTCCTGGAAAAACCATAGCCTTGACTAGACAGATCTTTGTTGGCAGAGTAATGTCTTTGCTTTTTAATATGCTATCTAGGTTGGTCATAACTTTTCTTCTAAGGAGTAAGTGTCTTCTAATTTCATGGCTGCAGTCACCATCGGCAGTGATTTTGGAGCCCCAAAAATAAAGTCTGTTTATTAAAAACTTTTTCCACTGTTTCCCCATCTATTTCCCATGAAATGATGGGACCAGATGCCATGATCTTAGTTTTCTGAATGTTGCGCTTTAAGCCAACTTTTTCACTCTCTACTTTCACTTTCATCAAGAGGCTTTTTAGTTCCTCTTCACTTTCTGTCATAAGGGTGGTGTCATCTGCATATCTGAGGTTATTGATATTTCTCCTGGCAGTCTTGATTCCAGCTTGTGATTCTTCCAGCCCAGCATTTCTCATGATGTACTCTGCATATAAGTTAAATAAGCAGGGTGACAATATACAGTCTTGACATACTCCTTTTCCTATTTGGAACCAGTCTGTTGTTCCATGTCCAGTTCTAACTGTTGCTTTCTGACCTGCATGTAGGTTTTTCAAGAGGCAGGTCAGGTGGTCTGGTATTCCCATCTCTCTCAGAATTTTCCACAGTTTATTGTGATCCACACAGTCAAAGGCTTTGGCATAGTCAATAAAGCAGAAATAGATGTTTTTCTGGAACTCTTGCTTTTTGCATGATCCAGCGGATGTTGGCAATTTGATCTCTGGTTCCTCTGCCTTTTCTAAAACCAGTTTGAACATCAGGAAGTTCACGGTTCACATATTGCTGAAGCCTGGCTTGCAGAATTTTGAGCATTACTTTACTAGTGTGTGAGATGAGTGCAATTGTGCAGTAGGCTGAGCATTCTTTGGCATTGCCTTTCTTTGGGATTGGAAGGAAAACTGACCTTTTCCAGTCCTGTGGCCACTGCTGAGTTTTCCACATTTGCTGGCATATTGAGTGCAGCACTTTCACAGCATCATCTTTCAGGATTTGAAACAGCTCAATTGGCATTCCATCACCTCCACTAGCTTTGTTCATAGTGATGCTTTCTAAGGCCCACTTGACTTCACATTCCAGGATGTCTGGCTCTAGATGAGTGATCACACCATCATGATTATCCAGGTCGTTAAGATCTTTTTCATACAGTTCTTCTGTGTATTCTTTCCACCTCTTAATATCTTCTGCTTCTGTTAGGTCCAGACCATTTCTGTCCTTTATCGAGCCCATCTTTGCATGAAATGTTCCCTTGGTGTCTCTGATTTTCTTGAAGAGATCTCTAGTCTTTCCCATTCTGTTGTTTGCCTCTATTTCTTTGCATTGATCGCTGAAGAAGGCTTTCTTATCTCTTCTTGCTATTCTTTGGAACTATGCATTCAGATGCTTGTATCTTTTCTTTTCTCCTTTGCTTTTCACTTCTCTTCTTTTCACAGCTATTTGTAAGGCCTTCTCATACAACCATTTTGCTTTTTGCATTTCTTTTTCTTGGGTATGGTCTTGATCCTTGTCTCCTGTACAATGTCACGAACCTCATTCCATAGTTCATCAGGCACTCTATCTATCAGATCTAGTCCCTTAAATCTATTTCTCACTTCCACTGTATAATCATAAGGGATTTGATTTAGGTCATACCTGAATGGTCTAGCAGTTTTCCCTACTCTCTTCAATTTAAGTCTGAATTTGGCAATAAGGAGTTCATGATGTGAGCCACAGTCAGCTCCTGGTCTTGTTTTTGTTGACTGTATAGAGCTTCTCCATCTTTGGCTGCAAAGAATATAATCAATCTGATTTCAGTGTTGACCATCTGGTGATGTCCATCTGTAGAGTCTTCTCTTGTGTTGTTGGAAGAGGGTGTTTGCTATAACCAGTGCATTTTCTTGGCAAAACTCTATTAGTCTTTGCCCTGCTTCATTCCATATTCCAAGGCCAAATTTGCCTGTTACTCCAGGTGTTTCTTGACTTCCTACTTTTGCATTTCAGTTCCCTATAATGAAAAGGACATCTTTTGGAGGTGTTAGTTCTAAAAGGTCTTGTAGGTCTTCATAGAACCATTCAACTTTGGCTTCTTCAGCGTTACTGGTTGGGGCATAGACTTGGATTACCATGATATTGAGTGGTTTGCCTTGGGCATATAGCCATCCTGAAACCAAAATGTTCACCTGACACGTGCAGTATCATCTCCTAGAAGAAAGGTGCTCCATGCTGATACCCTACATCAGATATAGAAGACAGGCACTAGACAGAGAAATGGTTCAGAAACGGCTTATCTAAGACATAGGTGAAAATTGTGTGTGTGTGAACTGCTCATAATTATAGTGGTCCAGCTATGTTATTAGAAAGCACAGCTTTAGCAAACCGAGACCTCTTAAGAAAATTACCTGTGGTTTGAAATGTGAGTGTGCTTCAGCCCATGCCACTCTGACTGTGAACCTACTTTGCAGGCATAGTCCTGGCATGGTCAGCCTCAAACTCTGAGAACAATGTGGGGGAAAATATCACACTAGGTTTCCTCTGCTCCAAAGGAGGTCCACCAGAGAGCTGATATTAATGGATCCCTGTTAGGGTCCTCAGAGGAGGCAATGGCACTCTACTCCAGCACTCTTGCCTGGAAAAATCCCATGGACGGAGGAGCCTGGTGGGCTGCAGTCCATGGGGTCACCAAGAGTCGAACACGCCTGAGCAACTTCACTTTCACTTTTCACTTTCATGCATTGGAGAAGGAAATGGCAACCCACTCCAGCGTTCTTGCCTGGAGAATCCCAGGGATGGGGGAGCCTCATGGGCTGCCGTCTATGGGGTCGCACAGAGTCGGACACGACTGAAGCGACTTAGCAGCAGCAGCAGTTAGGGTCCTAAGGAGGGGTCAAGTCAGACAAGACACTCATCTTGCTCTGACAACAACCCACTGAGCGACCCTGCAGAAAGTTATTTGCTCACCCCTGACTTAGTTTATCCCAATGAGGTCTGTGGCTCTGTAGCTGTCCATAATTATTTTTCTCATCAGCAGTTAAAAGGCGCAACAAAACTAGAACATTTGACTAATTCTTACTTCTGAATGTATTCTTTACGTTTCTGAGCAAGGTATTTCTTCTTTAAATTCAGCAGTTCATTGGTAAGTTTTTCGATCTCGTACTTGTATTCTTGGCTCTGTGATTCATACATATTCAATTCTGAAGACAAAACCTAGTATGACAAATAAAGCAGCAGTAACAGGAGATACATGATGAGACAATATCCTTTTCTGAAAAATCTTTTTAATCTGCTGCCACTTACCTCGGTGAGGCTAGAAATACAAAACCATGCCCAGATTTAATGGTTAATCTGCATACTTCTACCAGTTCAAGGTCTGTATCTGGGTAAAAATCTGATGAACGTTCTGAAGACTCATAACCCAATGACCAATTTAATGAAACCTCATTCCCCTGCTTAAAAGGAGAGCTATCAGGCACATCCAAACAGGCTCACATATGAATGGTGTAACGCACTCAAGAATATTGAGAGTCAAAAGAGAAAAACTCCCAGACATATACTATAAAATTGCTTCTTAAAGTTTATTTTAAAATGTTCAGGAAAGTCATTACTAAGCAGTGTGATTCATCTGAGGATTATTGTAAAAACTATTCAGAATCATCCTGCCACCACCACCATTAAGCAGGCATTCAATTTACGTGTTTTCCAAGGTTGTTGTTCTGCTGAATGTCAATCACCTCTTTACTGCACCCTTTGGGACTATTCACAAGTTCTCTCTTTATCGGAACACTGGGATATTTACCTCTAAGATGCAGAGGGCTATGACATATGCATGAGAGAGGGTACTACATGTGAGGGGCTGTGCTAGGAAGCCTAATTACCTGCCTCTTGCTCTGTTGTGTTCAGTAGATGCTACTGGTTTCAGGGTGGACAAAAAAGAAGACATTTACTCATCTAAACAGATGTGTAAAGAATGCTAAAGTAAGAGGTGCCCCCAACAAAAATCAAGGGGGACAAAGGGAGGCTATCGTTGTAAGGGACATGCAATAGATGCAATTGTTTTTCCTCTAGCTCTCCATTTTTTAAACTTTACATGAAAGGCAATCTTTATCTTTTGAGTGTTCATCCGCTTCTGAACAGGTGTCTTAGGTGGCACTAGTGGTAAAGAATCCGCCTGCCAATGCTAGGAGATGTAAGAGACACAGGTCAGGGAGATCCCTGGAGAAGGGCATGGCAACCTGGCCCAGGATTCTTGCCTGGAGAATCCCATGGACAGAGGAGCCTAGCAGACTCTGGTCCATAGGGTTGAAAAGAGTCGGACACAACTGAAGCAACTTCACAAACTCAAACACACTACTTCTGAATTCCTTTCTCCTAACTGTTGTGATTCTATCTATCTATCCTATCTGACTAAGGGTTCTGACCATGTTATCATAAGCTAGAGAAAATGATTTTCATGTTGGAAGAAAATTTGCCTCAATAGTTAAACTGTTGAAGCTGAAACTCCAATACTTTGGCCACCTGATGTGAAGAGCTGACTCATTTGAGAAGACCCTGATGCAGGGAAAGATTGAGGGCAAGAGGAAAAGGGGACGACAGAGGATGAGATGGTTGGATGGCATCACTGACTCAATAGACACGGGTTTGGGTGGACTCTGGCAGTTGATGATGGATAGGGAGGCCTGGCATGCTGCAGGTCATGGTGTCGCAAAGACTTGGACATGACTGAGCAACTGAACTGAACTGAACTTAGGAACAAAGATCTTGCTTCCAAATAATGAACGTGGAATTTCTTAACAGAGTCCAGATCATGAGGACAAATTGACGGGCAGGCTTGGTACTATGCACTGCTGAATCTTCCACTAGGGGTCACATGTCATTCAGAGAAAAACATCTGTATACCCTGAGATAAAGGGTTAAAGTGACAAAATCCTCCTGTGAACCACTGAATGCAGCCCATTGCTAAGAGTGCCTATCTGACAGCAGTGTAAAGAGAGACCTGGGCTTTTCTAATCTACACCCAACTTCTGAGAAAACAAGTTTTTATTTTGCTTGTTATATTCAATTGTTTAAAGGGATGAAAATAATCAAAAGATTATGCCTCTTGCAAAACTCAAATTATGTCTCAGGATACTCATGTAAAACGAATGCTTAGAGTGGTAAGTTGAAAATTAATGCTTTCATTACACTTCTGTTTCATCTGCCGTTTTAAAGTAAAAGGATATGATTTTACAACATTCTCTTTGTGAAAGGATTAGTACCATATTAGTCTCACAGCATCTATTTTACCCCAGGCAGAAAGGCAATGACTATTACCGTCGTTGCACAGGTAAATGCCAGAATTCAGCTAGCATATGCTACAGTCTGTGCCTGTGTGTGTATAAGGCTTCCCTAGCATGCCAAGAATATCTAAGTACTTTTTAGGAGGTAAAGCTGAAAATAGAGTGGGAACACACAGTTTTTGAGAAAACTTTCAAATGTGTAATTGTAAAACATTCCACCGCCCCAGCTAGGGTTCTTGTGTCACTTAGCAGAGAACTTATGCTAACAGAATCCTAAACTGATTTGACTTCCCCTTCATGACTACTTATTTAGATAGTCCTGCAGCAAGGCTCCTGGGGACAGGGGAGTGGCCTGTGCTTTGTGTACATTTATTTCAGGTGGATAAATAGTAAAAACCTGCTCTGACACAGTGTTCTGCCTTAGTGGGCCATAGTGTTAAAATCTTTCTTCTGTTCTTCCCCCACCATCCAAATCCTCCAAATCGTGTTGAGATAATCCACACAAACCCTCCTCCCCAAATTTCCACTCCATCGCCATCATCCTCTCTCCAATTGTTTCTCCACATGTTCGTCTACCTGTTTTGTGGGAGTCTATTAGTCTAGGAGCAGAGGGGTACCTTTGAGGCTTGCCTGGGACTGGACTGCTAAAAAGCTGAATTCAGTGGAGTGCAGCCTTTGGGAGACTGGCTCCTCATGCCACGGTGGTAGACTGGTCCAGGGTGTTCCCCAGAGTGTGGCCATCCTTCAGCTAGGAAGGCGCAGAAGCTACCACTTACTTTAAGCTGCTTGGTCTTCTCCCGCAGTGTATGGCGATATATCTGCAGCTGCTCCGCGGCCTCGGGCCCAGGCTGCCGAGCCAGGATGTGCTTTAGTTCCACATACAGTTTCTCCTTTTCCTGGTGGAGAGCATAACCACAGGTGGAGATAAACAGTCCCATCAAGACAAGGACAATGACTTTAACAGCATGGTCAGGATGATTTGGGATCATCCTAAGGTCCTTCTCAGCCCCACACTGATTACATTCACTCGCAGATTCACCCAGTCAAGCATCAAGCTGTCGAGGGTCCTGGCCCTGCCCATCAGCTAGTCGGCAGCAGCCTCGCGATCCCCAGGTTGTGCAGCCAACCACACGGAAAGCCCGCCCTCCAGGGGACTGGCAATCACCGCATGAGGAGTGGCCTCACAGCCAGCCTGGTCAGGGACCACCCCCACCTACCAGCATGCCCACAGCAGTCAGCCCTGCTACACAGGAGGACACACAGTCCACATGGGTGTACCATTGGAGCATACTGCTCTGGTGACCAGAGGGGAATGTGTTGTTCCAAAGGAGATCTCCTACATAAGGCAATTTCCCCACGACTGGAAAAGGTAACCAATGTACCTAACACATAGAAACAAACAGAGAGAACTGAGAAAAAGGAGAAGACAGAGGAATATGTTCCAACTGGAAGAACAAGACATAACCTCAGAAACATGACTAAAGGAAGTGAGATAAGCAATCTATTCAACAAAGGGCTCAAGGCAATAATCATAAAGATGCTCACTGAACTTGACAGAAGAATGGATGAATGCAGTAAAAATTGCAACAAAGCATTAGAGAATATAAAGAACCAAACACAGATAAAGAATACAATGCTGCTGCTGCTGCTAAGTCGCTTCAGTCGTGTCCAACTCTGTGTGACCCCATAGACAGCAGCCCACCAGGCTCCTCTGTCCCTGGGATTCTCCAGGCAAGAACACTGGAGTGGGTTGCCATTTCCTTCTCCAAAGCATGAAAGTGAAACTGGGATGAAAACAAACAAACAAACAAACAAAAACACCATAATGAATCAACAGCAGATTAGATGATACAAAGGAATGATAAACTGGAAGACAGAGTAGTAGAAATTACCAAAGCTAAAAAGAAAAAAATGAATTTTTTAAAAAAATGAGTACTAGTTTAAAAAGAACTTTGGTATAACAACAAGTGTAATAACACTTGCATTATAGGGTCCCAAGAAGGAGAAGTGAGAAATGGGCAGAGAAAATATTTGAAGAAATAATAGCTGAAAACTTCCCAGCCTGGGACAGCAAACAGACAGCCAGGTCCAGGAAGCACAGGGAATAGCATCAAACAGAATCAGTCTTAACAGGACCACAGCAAGATACACTATAAGTACAATGGCAAAAATTAAAGATAATAGGAATATATGAAGAGCAGCAAAAAAAAAGCAACTAGTTATATACATGGGAACTTCCATAAGATTATCAGCTGACTTTTCAGAAGAAACTTTGCATGCCAAAAGGGAGTGTCACAGTATATTCAAAGTGATGAAAGGATAAAACTTACAATCAAGAATCATTGAGGGTGGAGAAAAGATGGCAGAGGAATAGGACGGGGAGAACACTTTCTCCCTCACTACTTCATCAAAGGAACATTTCAACGCTGAGTAAACCCCACAAAACAACTTCTGATTACTGGCAGAGGACATCAGGCATCCAGCAAAGCAGATCATTGGCTTCAAAACCAGGTAGGAATAAATATAAAAGATGAAAAAGGGACAAAGGAGGTAGGGAGGGAGCCCCGTCCCGGGAAGGGAATCCCATTCCAGGAAGAGACTCTTAAAAAGAGAGGTTTCCAAACATCAGGAAACATTCTTGCAGCAGAGTCTGTGGTGAGCCCTGGAAGCACAGAGGGCAACATAACAGGAAGGAAAAATAAATAAATAATTAAAACCAACAGATTACAAGTTCAACAGCAAAACCCCCAGTGGATAAGCAGCGCAAACTCCTGCATCCGACAGCAGCAAATGGGGCTGGGCGGGGGAGCGCGAGGCGCCAGCGACAGTGCTTTCTAAGAATTGGGCCGCGGGAGGCGTAGGCTGCAGGGCTTTTCTCAAGAATCAGGGCATAATGTGGCCAGAATCAGGTCCGCGCATGGCCAGATGAACTATCTTGGACTAGCAAACCGGACTGTGGGATAGCTAACACACGAAACACTCGAACATAAGACACCAACAGGCCCGCGCACAGAACAAAGGACGGATCGGCATTAGCCGGCTGCAGACCATCCCCCTCCGGTGACAGGCAGCCAATCGCAGCTCAAGAGAGACGTTACCTACCAAATTGCAAGCAGGTTTCTTTGCTAATTAAGACTTCTGGGGGCTCTGGACAGTCATCATCTGCCTGAGAAAGAGCGCCAGCGGCACTCCCAGAAAACTGGGCAGCACAGAAAGGCCAGAAATCTCAGCAATTGCACTCACCAAACTCCCTAGCTACTTGGACCTGGGAAGGGCACAAAGCGCAGGCTCAACCAAATCTGTGCCTCAGAGGGCTTCCTGAGTGACTAGCCAGAGTGGCTTAGACCGGGGAGGTGCATGAAGCCTAGGGCAGGCCTCAGACGGTTATCCGCGAGAAGGGGCAAGCCCAGCGCAGAGTCCAACACCTCCCTCCCTGTGCCAAGATGGAAATCAGACACCAAAGAGACCAGCAAACAGAGGAAGTCAAACAGAGGGAGCTGCCTTGGTAGTGACCCCACACAGCCCACAATGCCAGAGAAAGCGCCAGATATACCTTTACTACTTTTATGATCAAAAAAATTTGGGGGAGGTGATGTGGAAGCATGATTTTTTTTTAAGATTTTTTTTTTGAAAATTTTTTTCTTCTTTTCTTTCTCGTCTTTTTTTAAACTTTCTTAAATTTTTAAGTCCTCTATATCTCTATTTATTATTTTTATAACCTATTATTACTTTAAAAAAACCCTATTTTTAAAGCAAACGCCATATATAGTCTTTTTGGTGGTGGAAGTTGTTGTCTTTTAATAATTCTGGAGTCTTTTTTTTTTTATATTTTTAAATTTTTTCCTTCTTCTTTTCTTTAATAATTTGTTTCTGAAAATCCAATCTCTACTCCAGATTTTTAATCTTGGCATTTTGGTATTTGTTGCCAATTTTGTACATTTAAAAACCTAATCTTCAGTACCCAATCGTACATGAGTGCGAGATTACTGGCTTGACCACTCTCTCCTCCTTTGGACTCTTTTTTCTCCACCAGGTGGCCTCTGTCTCCTCCCTCTCCCTCCTCTTCTCTACCCAACTCTGAATCTCTGTGTGTTCCAGAAGGTGGAGAACACTCAGGGAATTGGTTACTGGCCGGACCTGTATCCATCCTTTCAATCTCCCTCTTTTATCCTCCTGGCCACCTCTGTCTACTTCCTCCCTCTCCTCTTCCAGGTATAACTCTGTGACCACCTCTGAGAGGTCCAGACTTTGGAGCACACACAAGAAAGTGGTTATGGGCTAGCTTGCTCTCTCCTCTTTTGATTCTACCTCATCCCATTCCACTCACCTCTAACTACCCCCTCCCTCTTCTCTCCTCCAAGTAACTCAGTGATCCTCTAGGGGCGACCCTCAAGGTGGAGAAACCTATCATCTTTAACCTAGATGTTTTAACATTAGTGCTGTATAGATGGAGAAATCATGAGGCTATTGTAAAAAAAAAAAAATCTGAAAACCAGAAACAGGAGGCTTAAGTCCGAATCCTGAAATCATCAGAGAATTCCTGAATACAAGGAACATTATCCAATAGGAGCTCATCAAACGCCTTCATACCTACACTGAAATTGAGCACCACCCAAGGGCCAACAAGTTCCAAAACAAGACACACCACACAAATTTTCCAGCAACACAAGAACAAGCCCCTGAGCTTCAATATACTGGCAGCTCAAAATACTCCAAAACCATTGACGTCTCATAACCCATTACTAGACACTTTACAGCACTCCAGAGAGAAGAAATCCAGCTCCACCCACCAGAACTCCAACACAAGCCTCCCTAATCAAGAAACCTTGACAAGCCACTGATACAACACCACACACAGTGAGGAAGCTCAATAATAAAGAGAATTCCACAAATTCCCAGAATATAGAAAGGCCACCCCAAACGCAGAAATATAACCAAGATGAAGAGACAGAGGAATACCCAGCAGGTAAAAGAACAGGAGACTTGCCCACCAAACCAAACAAAAGAGGAAGAGATAGGGAATCTACCTGAGAAAGAATTCCAAATATTGATAGTGAAAATGATCCAAAATCTTGAAATCAAAATGGAATCACAGATAAATAGCCTGGAGTCAAGGATTGAGAAGATGCAAGAAAGGTTTAACAAGTACCTAGAAGAAATAAAAGAGTCAACATTTAATGAATAATGCAATAAATGAGATCAGAAACACTCTGGAGGCAACAAATAGTAGAATATCAGAGGCAGAAGATAAGATTAGTGAAATAGAAGATAGAATGGTAGAAATAAATGAATCAGTGAGAAAAAAAGAAAAACGAATTAAAAAAATGAGGACAACCTCAGAGACCTCCAAGACAATATGAAACGCGCCAACATTCAAATTATAGGAGTCCCAGAAGAAGAAGACAAAAAGAAAGACCATGAGAAAATACTTGAGGAGATAATAGTTGAAAATTTCCCTAAAATGGGGAAAGAAATAATCACCCAAGTCCAAGAAACCCAGAGAGTGCCAAACAGGATAAACCCAAGGCGCAACACCCCAAGACATATTTTAATCAAACTAACAAAGACCAAACACAAAGAACAAATATTAAAAGCAGCAAGGGAAAAACAACAAATAATACACAAGGGGATCCTCATAAGAATAACTGCAGATCTTTCAATAGAAACTCTTCAGGCCAGGAGGGAATGGCAATACATACTTAAAGTGATGAAAGATAATAACCTTCAGCCAAGACTACTGTACCCAGCAAGGATCTCATTCAAATATGAAGGAGAAATCAAAAGCTTAACAGACAAGCAAAAGCTGAGAGAATTCGGCACCACCAAACCAGCTCTCCAACAAACACTAAAGGATAGACTTTAGACAGGAAACACAAAAGGGCATATAAACCTGAACCCAAAACAATAAAGTAAATGGCAACAGGAGCATACTTATCAATAATTACCTTAAATGTAAATGGGTTGAATGCCCCAACCAAAAGGCAAAGACTGGCTGAATGGATACAAAAACAAGATCCCTATATATGCTGCTTACAAGAGACCCACCTCAAAACAGCGGACACATACAGACTGAAAGTGAAGGGCTGGAAAAAGATATTCCATGCAAATAGAGACCAAAAGAAAGCAGGAGTAGCAATACTCATATCCGATAAAATAGACTTTAAAACAAAGGCTGTGAAAAGGGACAAAGAAGGGCACTACATAATGATTAAAGGATCAATCCAAGAAGAAGATATAACAATTATAAATATATATGCACCCAACATAGGAGCACCGCAATATGTAAGACAAATGCTAACAAGCACAAAAGGGGAAATTAATAATAATACAATAATAGTGGGAGACTTTAATACCCCACTCACACCTATGGACAAATCAACTAAACAGAAAATTAACAAAGAAACACAAACTTTAAATGATACAATAGACCAGTTAGACCTAATTGATATCTATAGGACATTTCACCCCCAAAACAATGAATTTCACCTTTTTCTTAAGTGCACACAGAACCTTTTCCAGGATAGATCACATCCTGGGTCATAAATCTAACCTTGATAAATTCAAAAAAATCAAAACTATTCCAAGCATCTTCTCTGACCATAATGCACTAAGGTTAGATCTCAATTACAGGAGAAAAGCTATTAAAAATTCCAACATTTGGAGGCTGAACGACACCCTTCTGAATAATCAACAAATCACAGAAGAAATCAAAAAAGAAATCAAATTATGCATCGAAATGAATGAAAATGAAAACACAACTACACAGAACCTATGGGACACTATAAAAGCAGTGCTAAGAGGAAAGTTCATAGCCATACAGGCATACCTCAAGAAACAAGAAAAAAGCCAAATAAATAACCTAACTCTACATCTAAAGCAACTAGAAAGGGAAGAAATAGAGAACCCCAGAGTTAGTAGAAGGAAAGAAATCCTAAAAATTAGGGCAGAAATAAATGCAAAAGAAACAAAAGAGACCATAGCAAAAATCAACAAAGCAAAAAAGCTGGTTCTTTGAAAGGATAAATAAAATTGACAAACCATTAGCCAGACTCATCAAGAAACAAAGAGAAAAAAATCAAATCAACAAAATTAGAAATGAAAATGGAGAGATCATGACAGACAACACAGAAATACAAAGAATCATAAGAGACTACTATCAGCAATTATATGCCAATAAAATGGACAACTTGGAAGAAATGGACAAATTCTTAGAAAAGTACAACTTTCCAAAACTGAACCAGGAAGAAATAGAAAATCTTAACAGACCCATCACAAGCATGGAAATTGAAACTGTAATCAGAAATCTTCCAGCAAACAAAAGCCCAGGTCCAGACGGCTTCACAGCTGAATTCTACCAAAAATTTCGAGAAGAGCTAACACCTATCTTACTGAAGCTATTCCAGAAAATTGCAGAGGAAGGTAAACTTCCAAACTCATTCTATGAGACCACCATCACCCTAATACCAAAACCTGACAAAGATGCCACAAAAAGAAAAACTGCAGGCCAATATCACTGATGAACATAGATGCAAAAATCCTTAACAAAATCCTAGCAATCAGAATCCAGCAACACATTAAAAAGATTATACACCATGACCAAGTGGGCTTTATCCCAGGGATGCAAGGATTCTTCAATATCCGCAAATCAATCAATGTAATTCACCACATTAACAAATTGAAAAATAAAAATCATATGATTATCTCAATAGATGCAGAGGCCTTCAACAAAAGTCAACATCCATTTATGATAAAAACTCTCCAGAAAGCAGGAATAGAAGGGACGTATCTCAACATAATAAAAGCTATATATGACAAAACCACAGCAAACATTATCCTCAATGGTGAAAAATTGAAAGCATTTCCCCTAAAGTCAGGAACAAGAAAAGGGTGCCCACTTTCACCACTACTATTCAATATAGTTCTGGAAGTTTTGGCCACAGCAATCAGAGCAGAAAAAGAAATAAAAGGAATCCAAATTGGAAAAGAAGAAATAAAAGTCTCACTGTTTGTAGATGACATGATCCTCTACATAGAAAATCCTAAAGACTCCACCAGAAAACTACTAGAGCTAATCAATGAATATAGTAAAGTTGCAGGATATAAAATCAACACTCAGAAATCCCTTGCATTCCTATACACTAATAATGAGAAAGTAGAAAAAAGAAGTTAAGGAAACAATTCCATTCACCATTGCAACGAAAAGAATAAAATACTTAGGGATATACCTACCTAAAGAAACTAAAGACCTATATATCGAAAACTATAAAACACTGATGAAAGAAACCAAAGAGGACACTAATAGATGGAGAAATATACCATGCTCATGGGTCGGAAGAGTCAATATAGTGAAAATGAGTATACTACCCAAAGCAATCTACAGATTCAATGCAATTCCTATCAAGCTACCAGCAGTGTTTTTCACAGAACTAGATCAAATAATCTCAAGATTTGTATGGAAATACAAAAAAAACCTTGAATAGCCAAAGCAAGCTTGAGAAAGAAGAATGGAACTGGAGGAATCAACTTGCCTGACTTCAGGCTCTACTACAAAGCCACAGTCATTAAGACACTATGGTACTGGCACAAAGCAGAAATATAGATCAATGGAACAAAATAGAAAGCCCTGAGATAAATCCACACACCTATGGACACCTTATCTTCGACAAAGGAGGCAAGAATATACAATGGAGAAAAGACAGTCTCTTTAACAGGTGGTTCTGGGAAAACTGGTCAACCACTTATAAAAGAATGAAACTAGATCTCTTTCTAACACCACACACAAAAATAAACTCAAAATGGATTAAAGATCTAAATGTAAGACCAGAAACTATAAAACTCCTAGAGGAAAACATAAGCAAAACACTCTCCGACATAAATCACAGCAGGATCCTCTATGAGCCACCTCCCAGTATAATGGAAATAAAAGCAAAAATAAACAAATGGGATCTAATTAAAATTAAAAGCTTCTGCACAACAAAGGAAACTATAAGCAAGGTGAAAAGACAGCCTTCAGAATGGGAGAAAACTATAGCAAATGAAGCAACAGACAAACAGCTAATCTCAAAGATATACAAGCAACTTATGCAGCTCAACTCCAGAAAAATTAACGAACCAATAAAAAAAATGGGCCAAAGAACTAAATAGACATTTCTCCAAAGAAGACATATGGATGGCTAACAAACACATGAAAAGATGCTCAACATCACTCATTATCAGAGAAATGCAAATCAAGACCACAATGAGGTACCATTTCACACCAGTCAGAATGGCTGCGATCCAAAAGTCTACAAGCAATAAATGCTGGAGAGGATGTGGAGAAAAGGGAACCCTCTTACACTGTTGGTGGGAATGCAAACTAGTACAGCCACTATGGAAAACAGTGTGATTCCTTAAAAAATTGAAAATAGAACTGCCTTATGTCCCAGCAATCCCACTGCTGGGCATACACACTGAGGAAACCAGAATTGAAAGAGACACATGTACCCCAATGTTCATTGCAGCATTGTTTATAATTGCCAGGACATGGAAACAACCTAGATGTCCATCAGTAGATGAATGGATAAGAAAACTGTGGTACATTTACACAATGGAGTATTACTCAGCCCTTAAAAAGAATAAATTTGACTCAGTTCCAGGACATGGAAACAACCTAGATGTCCATCAGTAGATGAATGGATAAGAAAACTGTGGTACATTTACACAATGGAGTATTACTCAGCCCTTAAAAAGAATAAATTTGACTCAGTTCTAATGAGATGGATGAAACTGGAGCTGATTATACAGAGTGAAGTAAGCCAGAAAGAAAAACACCAATACAATTATACTGACACATATATGTGGAATTTAGAAAGATAGTAATGATGACCCTGTATATGAGACAACAAAAGAGACACAGAGGTATGGAATGGACTTTTGGACTCTGAGGGAGAGGGAGAGGGTGGGATGATTTGGGAGAATGGCACTGAAATAGGTATAATATCATATAAGAAACGAAGTGCCAGTCTATGTTCAATGCAGGATGCAGGATGCTTGGGGCTGGTGCACGGGATGATCCAGGGAGATGATGTGGGGTGGGAGGTGGGAGGGGGCTTTGACATTGGCAGATCATGTACACCTGTGGCTGATTCGTGTCAATGTATGGCAAAACAAATACAGTATTGTAATGTAGAATAAAGTATTATTAAAAAAAAGTGATGCAGACCCAACCTGATGCTAAATAGCTGCTTTATATATACAGTTAGAATAATATCAGTTTGTTCAAGATATGGCAGAAAAGGTTGATTTTTAAATCTCAAGACTGAGAGGGGAATGGGCTTCCCTGGTGGCTGAGCAGTAAAGAATCCACCTGCAATTTAGAAGACAGGTTTAATTCCTAGGTTGGGAAGATCCTATGGAGAAGGAATTAGCAATCCACTCCAGTATTCTTGCCTGGGAAATGCCATGAACAGAGCATCTGGTGGGCTACAGTCTATGGGGTGGCAAAAGAGCTGGGCATGATTTAGCAATGAAACAACAATAAAGCAGGGAAGTTCCAGTTCAATTAGTTACATGTATGCTATCATGTTTAATTATTTATATTTAATGTGTGTATTCTAATGTTTCTTTGTTTTTAAAAAATAAATCTTGAGCTTTCTAAAAGAAAAAAAAAAAAAGAATTATCTACCCAGAAAGGTTATCATTTAGATTAGAAGGAGAGATAATGATAAACCCAGTTTGTATGGTCAATTAAACTATGACAAAGGAGGCGAGGATATACAATGGAGAAAAGACATCCTCTTTAATAAATGGTGCTGGAAAAACTGCACAGGGCGCATGCAAAAGAATCAAACTAAACTAGTTTTTCACACCATATACAAAAGTAAACTTGAAATGGATTAAAGACAGATGTAAGACCTAAAGCCATGAAAATTCCTGGAAGAAAACAGGCAGTAAACTCTTTGACATCAGTCTTTATAAACTTTTTTTTTTTGGATCCATCTCCTCAGGCAAGGGATAAAAAAATAAACAAACAGAACTATATCAAACTAAAATGCTTTTGCACAGAAAAGTAAACTATCAACAAGGCTGTCTACTCAATGGGAAAAGATATTTGCAAATGATAAATATAACAAGGGGTTAATATCCAAAATATATGAAGAACTCATACAACTCAACATCAAAAAATAAAAACTAAGTGACTCAGCTAAAAAACAGTGGACCTGAATAAACATTTTTCCAAAGATGACATACAGATGGCCAACAGACACATGAAAAGATACCCAGCATCACAAACCATGAAGTGAAAGAAAGAAAGTGAAGTCGCTCAGTCGTGTCTGACTCTTTGCAACCCCATGGACCGTAGCCCACCAGGCTCCTCCATCCATGGGATTCTCCAGGCAAGAATACTGGAGTGGGTTGCCATTTCCTTCTCCAGGGGATCTTCCCAACCCAGGGATCGAACCCAGGTCTCCGGCATTGCAGGCAGATGCTTTAACCTCTGAGCCAAAACCACAATGAGATACCAACTCAGAATGGCTATCATCAGAAAAGACTATAAATAAAAAGTGTTGGTGAGGATGTGGAAAAAAGGGAGTGTTTGTGCACTGTTAGTGGGACTACAAATTGGTGCAGCCAATTTGTAAATTGGAAAAGAGTGTGGAGGTTCCACAAAAATTAAAAATAGAACTACCAGATGATTCAGCAATTCGACTTCTGGGTATTTACCTTAAGAAAACAAAAACTAATTTGAAAAGATATATGCATACCAACTTTCATTCCTGCATTATTTGTAATAGCCAAGCTATGGGAGCAACCTAAGTGTCCACTGATAGATAAATGGATAAAGAAGATGCATTATATGTATACAGTGATATTACTAGCCATAAAAATAAAATCTTGCAATTTACAACAACTTGGATAGACCTAGAGGGCATAATGCTATGTGAAATGAGTCAGACAGAGAAAGACAAATACCGTATGATCTCATTTAAAGGTAGAATCTGAAAAACAAAACAAGCAAAACAAAACATGGACTCACAGATCAAAAGAACAACTGGGTAGTTGCCAGAGGGGAGGGGGTTAGAGGGATCCTTAGCTGAAGAGGATTAAGAGTTATAAAACAAATAAGCCATGGGGATATAACATACAGGACAAGAAAACTAGTTAATAATATTGTAACAACTTTGTGTGAGGACAGATGGTTACTAGACTTAGTGTCACGATCACTTCATAATATATGCAAATGTCAAATCACTATGTAGTACGCCTAAAATACACATAATATTGTACATCAATCATATTTCAATTTTTGAAAATTGTGCATATCCCAGCCCTGATCAAGGACCAGGATGTGCACAGCATTTGGATAAGAATAATAAGACAAACGAGGAAGAAAACATCTCTCTCTACCTAAACTTATGATCACATGACTGAGAGACAAAGATGACAGAAAATTTCGACAAAGTATTATGGCCAATAAAAGCAGGGAGTGACTAACTCTTATTTGGAGTAGTTGGGGGAAATATCATAAAAATGTCACTTGAACTGTCCCTTGAGGAATGAGTAGGATTTTTCCCCAAGCAGAGTGAGAAAAGAGTTTTTATGCCAAGGTTCAGTGATAGAACAGGGGAAAGGTAGTCCAAGGTTCAGTTCAGTTGCTTAGTCGTGTCCAACTCTTTTGCGACCACATGAATTGCAGCACGCCAGGCCTCCCTGTTCATCACCATCTCTCAGAGTTCACTCAGACTCACGTCCATCGAGTCCATGATACCATCCAGCCATCTCATCCTCAGTTGGATGCAATCTCAAAAATGACAGAATGATCTCTCTTCATTTCCATGGAAAACCATTCAATATCACAAGAATCCAAGTCTATGCCCTGACCAGTAATGCTGAAGAAGCTGAAGTTGAATGGTTCTATGAAGACCTACAAGACTTTCTAGAACTAACACCCTAAAAGATGTCCTTTTCATTATAGAGGACTGGAATGCAAAAGTAGGAAGGTAAGAAACACCTGGAGTAACAGGCAAATTTGGCCTTGGGTATGGAATGAAGCAGGGCAAAGGCTAATAGAGTTTAGCCAAGAGAATGCACTGATCATAGCAAACAGCCTCTTCCAACAACACAAAAGAACACTCTACACATGGACATCATCAGATGGTCAATACTGAAATCAGATTGATTATATTTTTTTAGCCAAAGATGGAGAAGATCTATACAATCAGCAAAAACAAGACTGGGAGCTGACTGTAGCTCATATCATGAACTCCTTATTGCCAAATTCAGACTTAAGTTGAAGAAAGTAAGAAAAAGCACTAAACAATACAGGTATGACCTAAATCGAATTCCTTATGATTATACAATGGAAGTGAGAAATAGATTCAAGGGATTAGATTTGATAGACAGAGTGCGTGAATAACCAAAGACGGAGGTTCATTACATTGTACAAGAGGCAGTGATCAAGACCATCCCCAAGAAAAAGAAATGTGAAAAGACAAAATGGTTGTCTGAGGCAGCCTTTCAAACAGTTATGAAAAGAAGAGAAGCAAAAGGCAAAGGAGAAAAGGAAAAATATACTCATTTGAATGCAGAGTTCCAAAGAATAGCAAGGAGAGATAACAAAGCCTTCCTCAGTGATCAATGCAAAGAAAAAGAGGAAAACAATAGAATGAGAAAGACTAGAGATCTCTTCAAGAAAATTAGAGACACCAAGGGAATATTTCATGCAAAGGAGTGCATAAAGGACAGAAATGGTATGGACCTAACAGAAGCAAAAGATATTAGAAGACAAGGCAAGAATACACAGAGCTATACAAAAAAGATCTTCACAACCCAGATAATCACGATGATAGCCGGTGCACTAAGCGCAGGCGGCTGCAGCTGGTGCACTAAGCACAGCCAAGAGGAGCTACCCCATGTCTGAGGTCAGGGGCAGCGGCCTAGAGTGCCAGGCTGCGACAGAGCAGGAATGGCTGACAGGAGCTACCCCGCATCCGAGGCCAGGGCGATGGTCGGAAGGAGCATCCCCACATCCAAGGAGCACTGGCTGGGCAGACACAGGAGGGCCTAGAGGAGCCATCCCACATTGAAGGTCAGGTAGGGCAGCAGTGAGGAGATACCCCTCATCCAAGATAAGGAGCAGCAGCTGTGCTTTGCTGGAGCAGCCTGAAGAGATACCCCACGCACAAGGTAAGAGAAACCCAAGTAAGATGGTAGGTGTTGCAAGAGGGCAGCAGGGAGCAGACACACTGAAACCTTACTCACAGAAAACTAGTCAATCTAATCACACTAGGACCACAGCCTTGTCTAACTCAATGAAACTAAGCCATGCCCGCAGGGCAACCCAAAATGGGCAGGTCATGGTGGAGAGGTTTGACAGAATGTGGTCCAATGGAGAAGGGAATGACAAGCCACTTCAGTATTCTTGCCTTGAGAACCTCATGAACAGTATGAAAAGGCAAAATGGTGATACTGAAAGAGGAACTCCCCAGGTCAGTAGGTGCCCAATATGCTACTGGAGATCAGTGGAGAAATAACTCCAAGAAGAATGAAGGGATGGAGCCAAAGCAAAACAATACCCAGCTGTGGATGTGACTGGTGATAGAACCAAGATCTGATGCTGTAAAGAGCATTATTGCATAGGAACCTGGAATGTCAGGTCCATGAATCAAGGCAAATTGGAAGTTGTAAAATAAGAGACAGCAAGGGTGAATGTTGACATTCTAGGAATCAGCAAACTAAAATGGACTGGAATGGGTAAGTTTAACTCAGATGACCATTATATCTACTACTGCAGGAAGGAATCACTCAGAAAAAATGGAGTAGCCATTATGGTCAACAAAAGAGTCCAAAATGCAGTACTTGGATGCAATCTCAAAAAATGATCTCTGTTCCTCTCTAAGGCAAACCATTCAATATCACGGTAATCCAAGTCTATGCCCCAACCAGTAACGCTGAAGAAGCCAAAGTTGAATGGTTCTATGAAGACCTACAAGACCTTTTAGAACTAACACCCAAAAAAGATGTCCTTTTCATTATAGGGAACTGGAATGCAAATGTAGGAAGTCAAGAAACACCTGGAGTAACAGGCAAATTTGGCCTTGGAATGTGGAAAGAAGCAGGGCAAAGACTAATAGAGTTTTGCCAAGAAAATGCACTCATCATAGCAAACACCCTCTTCCAACAACACAAGAGAAGACTCTACAAATGGACATCACCAGATGGTCAATACCGAAATATAATCAATACAGATTGATTATATTCTTTGCAGCCAAAGATGGAGAAGCTCTACACAGTCAACAAAAACAAGACCAGGAGCTGACTGTGGCTCAGATCATGAACTCCTTATTGCCAAATTCAGACTTAAATTGAAGAAAGCAGGGAAAACCGCTAGACTATTCAGGTATGACCTAAATCAAATCCCTTATGATTATACAGTGGAAATGAGAAATAGATTTAAGGGACTAGATCTGATAGATAGAGTGCCTGATGAACTATGGAATGAGGTTCGTAACATTGTACAGGAGACAGGGATCAAGACCATCCCCATGGAAAAGAAATGCAAAAAAGCAAAATGGCTGTCTGGGGAGGCCTTACAAATAGCTGTGAAAAGAAGAGAAGCGAAAAGCAAAGGAGAAAAGGAAAGATACAAGCATCTGAATGCAGAGTTCCAAAGAATAGCCAAAAGAGACAAGAAAGCCTTCTTCAGCGATCACTGCAAAGAAATAGAGGCAAACAACAGAATGGGAAAGACTAGAGATCTCTTCAAGAAAATTAGAGAAACCAAAGGAATATTTCATGCAAAGATGGGCTCAATAAAGGACAGAAATGGTCTGGACCTAACAGAAGCAGAAGATATTAAGAAGAGGTGGCAAAAATGCACAGAAGAACTGTACAAAAAAATCTTCACAATCCAGATAATCATGATGGTGTGATCACTCATCTAGAGCCAGATATCCTGGAATGTGAAGTCAAGTGGGCCTTAGAAAGCATCACTACGAACAAACCTAGTGGAGGTGATGGAATTCCAGTAGAGCTGTTTCAAATCCTGAAAGATGATGCTGTGAAAGTGCTGCACTCAATATGACAGCAAATTTGGAAAACTCAGCACTGGCCACAGGACTGGAAAAGGTCAGTTTTCCTTCCAATCCCAAAGAAAGGCAATGCCAAAGAATGCTCAAGCTTACAGAGTCATTTCCTAGACAGGTTGATAAGAAGTCTAGGGGTCCCCAAGGAGAGAGGGGTCTGGAATACTCAGAAAGGAGGAAGAAAGGACAAACTTTTTTTCTTCTCTGCATTCCTTAGGATTATATAACAATAATGTATTCTGCCTGAAGACAGTCTCTGGATTAAACCTTCTGGCTAATTCTGTTATCTTACAATGTAAATTATGGGAGTAGGTCTGTTGAGGTCTTTACAACCTCCAGACATTCTTTGGATTCATTGGAGAGTATATAACTTCATTGCTAACACTAACAAGCAGGTACTCTTTCTGCCCCTTCGGATGCCTATGTCAGAAGCTTTCTCTATCTCCTTTATACTTTAATAAAGCTTTATTACACAAAAGCTCTGAGCGATCAAGCCTTGTCTCTGGCCCCAGATAGAATTCTTCTCCTCCAGGGGCCAAGAATCCTGGCGTCGTGATTCAACAACAACCTTTCACTACCGCACAATTGCACTCATCTCACATGCTAGTAAAGTAATGCTCAAAATTCTCCAAGCCAGGCTTCAGCAATACGTGAACCGTGAACTCCCTGATGTTCAAGCTGGTTTTATAAAAGGCAGAGGAACCAGGGATCAAATTGCCAACATCCACTGGATCATGGAAAAAGCAAGTGAGTTCCAGAAAAACATCTATTTCTGCTTTATTGACTATGCCAAAGCCTTTGACTGTGTGGATCACAATAAACTGTGAAAAATTCTGAGAGAGACGGGAATACCAGACCACCTGATCTGCCTCTTGAGAAATCTGTATGCAGGTCAGGAAGCAACAGTTAGAACTGGACATGGAACAACAGACTGGTTCCAAATAGGAAAAGGAGTACGTCAAGGCTGTATATTGTCACCTTGCTTATTTAACTTATATGCAGAGTACATCATGAGAAATGCTGGGCTGGAAGAAGCACAAGCTGGAATCAAGATTGCCGGGAGAAACATCAATAACCTCCGATATGCAGATGACACCACCCTTATGGCAGAAAGTGAAGAGGAACTAAGAAGCCTCTTGATGAAAGTGAAAGAGGAGAGTGAAAAAGTTGGCTTAAAGCTCAACATTCAGAAAACTAAGATCATGGCATCTGGTCCCATCACTTCCTGGGAAATAGATGGGGAAACAGTGGAAACAGTGTCAGACTTTATTTTTGGGGGCTCCAAAATCACTGAAGATGATGACTGCAGCTGTGAAATTAAAAGACACTCCTTGGAAGAAAAGTTATAATCAACCTAGATAGCATATTCAAAAGCAGAGACATTACTTTGCCGACTAAGGTCCATCTAGTCAAGGCTATGGTTTTTCCTGTGGTCATGTATGGATGTGAGAGTTGGACTGTGAAGATGGCTGAGCGCCGAAGAATTGATGCTTTTGAACTGTGGTGTTGGAGAAGACTCTTGAGAGTCCCTTGGACTTCAAGGAGATCCAACCAGTCCATTCTGAAGGAGATTGGTCCTGGGTGTTCTTTGGAAGGAATGATGCTAAAGCTGAAACTCCAGTACTTTGGCCACCTCATGCGAAGAGCTGACCCATTGAAAAGACTTTAATGCTGGGAGGGATTGGGGGCAGGAGGAGAATGGGACAAAAGAGGATGAGATGGCTGGATGGCATCAATGACTCGACGGACACGAATCTGAGTGAACTCCAGGAGTTGGTGATGGACAGGGAGGACTGGCGTGCTGCGATTCATGGGTCGCAAAGAGTCGGACACGACTGAGCGACTGAACTGAACTGAACTGATGATCACTCACCTAGAGCCAGACATCCTGGAATGTGAAATTTAGTGGGCCTTAGGAAGCATCACTATGAACAAAGCTAGTGGAGGTGATGGAATTCAAGTTGAGCTATTTCAAATCCTAAAAGATGATGCTGTGAAAGAGCTTCCCTCAATATGCTAGCAAATTTGGAAAACTCAGAAATGGCCACAGGACTGGAAAAGGTCCACTTTCATTCCAATCCCAAAGAAAGTCAATGACAAAGAATGCCCAAACTATTGCACAATTACACTCATCTCACACGCTAGTATAGTAATGCTCAAAATTCTCCAAGCCAGGCTTCAAAGGCATGTGAACTGTGAAATTCCAGATGTTCAAGATGTCTTTAGATAAGGCAGAGGAAACAGAGATCAAATTGCCAACATTTATTGGATCATCGAAAAAGGGAGAGAGTTCCAGAAAGATACCTACTTCAGCTTTATTGACTATGCCAAAGCCTTTGACTGTGTGGATCACAATAAACTGTGGAAAATTCTGAAAGAGATGGTAATACCAGGCCACCTGACCTGCCTCCTGAGAAATCTGTATGCAGGTCAAGAAGCAACAGTTAGAACTAGACATGGAACAACAGACTGGTTCCAAATCAGGAAAGGAGTATGTCAAGGCTGTATAGTGTTACCCTGCTTATTTAACTTACATGCAGAGTACATCATGAGATACGCTGGACTGGATGAAACACAAGCCGGAATCAAGGTTGCCATAAGAATTATCAATAACCTCAGATATGCAGATGACACCACACTTATGGCAGAATGCGAAGAACTAAAAAGCCTCTTCATGAAAGTGAAAGAGGAGAGTGAAAAAGTTGGCTTAAACCTCAACATTCAGAAAATTAAGATCATGGCATCTGGTCCCATCACTTCATGGCAAATAGATGGGGAAACAGTGGAAACAGTGACCGACTGTTTTTGGGGCTCCAAAGTCACTGCAGATGGTGATTGCAGCCATGAAATTAAAAGATGCTTGCTCCTTGGAAGAAAAGCTATGACCAACCTAGACAGCATAGTAAAAAGCAGAGACATTACTTTGCCAACAAATGTCCATGTAGTCAAAGCTACGGTTTTTCCAGTAGTCATGTAGAGATGTAACAGTTGGACTATAAAGAAAGCTGAGAACCAAAGAATTAATGCTTTTGAACTGTGGTGTTGGAGAAGACTCTTGAGAGTCCCTTGAACTGCAAGGAGATCCAACCAGTCCATCCTAAAGGAAATCAGTCCTGAATATTCATTGAAGGACCGATGCTGAAGTTGAAACTCCACGACTCTGGTCACCTGATGTGAAGAACTGACTCTTTGAAAAGACCCTGATGCTGGGAAAGATTGGAGGTGAGAGGAGAAAGGGATGACAGAGGATGAGATGGTTGGATGGCATCACTGACGTTATGGACATGAGTCTGAGTAAACTCTGGGAGTTGGTGATGGACAGGGAGGCCTGGCATGCTGCAGTCCATGGGGTCATAAAGAGTCGGACATGACTGAGGGACTGAACTTCACTGAAGTCCAATTCAGCAGGTGCACTGGGAAGGTGAGAGGAGAAGAGAGATCAAAGCCTGGGTGTGTAGGTTGGCAATGTGGTTTGGGACCACATCCTTAGGCAACTGGGAGCCAAGGATGAGCCATGTCTTGGTTTGTTTTAAGAGGAATAACTCCAGCAGGAAATCCAGAGAACAGAATAAGTCCCAGTACAAGCAAAAGATGAAGAAAACTGGACCCAAGATCACTAGAACAGGGAAGTGGGTAGATGTGAAGAGAGTTCTGAGGTAGGACCAGGGGGATTTGGTGAATGACCAGCCAAGTGAGGAAAGAAGGAACAGGAGCCAAGAGGACCTCAGAGTCTTTAACATGGACACTTCTGCAGTCTGGAGGCTGTTTGCAGTAGGCTGGGACAGGGGAGAATAGGGAGAGAGGGCAGGGAACTGTTACTACATTCTCCGCTGACCTTCAGTGGGTTCCTGAAATGTTAAGGTTGAAGCCCTGTGGGAATATCTAGAAGAGGAGTTGAAAGTAAGTTCTCAGACTTGAGAATTGAGGAGCATGTTGGATCTAGAGATGGGTCTTGTCCAGAGCCATGAAGGTGGATCCATCAACTGGGATGGCTTACAGGGAGGCCAGGGCAACCAGAGTTTTGGGAAAACTAGCATAGAAGGGGTGGGTAAGTGAGAGAGACCCAGAGAAAGAGAATGAGGGAGAGTAAAATAGATGTCTAAAAAGGCAGGAATGTTTTGAATGGTCAGTGATATCAAAGACAAGAAACAGGAACAGAAGACTTACGGCCTCTGGGGTGGGCTGTGAGGACCAGGCAACCTTGGTCAGAGAGGCTGAAGACCAAATCAGAAGTAACAGTGAGTCTTTTAAGAAATAGGCCATAGGAAGAAAAGAGATTTGGAACTGGTTTGAGGGAGTAGTAGAAATCCAGGAAAACTAGGATATGCAAATTTGTAGAACTAAAGGAAAGGACTTCCCAGGATTCCAAAGCAAATCATAATTCTATGACTTAATTAAACCAATAAACAATACCGAATTCCCACTTGAGCTCTGAAGTTTAATGGCTTGTAACGTGTTTTCAAATCCTTGAACTAAGGATATTACATTGGAGCAAAGATTTATTTCTAAGGCATCTCAATTCTGGATTCCCATTTCTCTAAACTGCACTCATGTGAACAAACATTGATAAAGACTGGTGTGTCTACTCATTTGTCTCTGTACTTACCACTCACTTCCTTAAGGTAATTAATTATGTTTAAGGAAAAAAATATAAGTAATAGCCATCTCATTAAATGAAACATTCAGTCAAATGGAAACTAATTTTTACCTAGAGCTAAGTAATCTTACATTGTCATCAAATGACTGGTTAGTGAATTTTCTTTTACCTAATATTTAGATGACATTTATTTTCTCTGGCAAAAAACAGATTATTTGATGACAATGTAAGATTTGTTTTAGTTTTTCCTTTTCCTGGCCAAATTATAGAAAATGTATTACAAATAACATGACTCTACTGTCACAAGACTGTATTCAACTTAAAAATTAGTCAGACAGCAATAAGCTTCTAGAGAAACAAATATCAAAATAATACTTACCATTTAAGAAACAATTCCAGAAGTGAAATGAAAACCCAAAAACCAGCACAAAAAAAGAAAACTTGGACAAGCAGAATTACAAAGTGGCAATTTTCCTTTGCTGTACAACACCTCCTGTCACCCCTCACAATATAACCTTCCCAGTAAATGGATGCAGCCAGCAATGAGAAAGATATCAGGAGGTGAGTTTATTTTCTATAGCCACTTAACACCTGCTCTGTTGGGGAAATAACACATCTGAAAAGACTTCAAGATTCAATTTGGAGAGGGTAATAAATATGTGGGGAAACCCATGAAACTGTTTTGCCCCTTTCTTTAATCTCACTGTTCTCTACACCAAGAGTACAGAAGACCTGAAAAGTAAAGATCTCCCAGTGATGAGGGGGGAGCAATCTGGTTTGGGGTATAATAATGTTTTAAACCGAAAAAGGTCATCTTACTCCAAGAACCCTCAAACGTTTTGCAGGCATAATTCTTTTCAATTGTTCCTGGTAGGGAAGGAGAAATGAGTCATAGAAAAGCCTTCAAGAAGCAAATATCTTTTCCTCACCTCACAGGTGAGAATCACAAGGTCAACAGGAATGAGTGGTGTGTGTGGATTCCTTCGACAAGTCAAAAACCTTGTCATAATATACTGAAGGATCACTGTTCCCATGCAGCACCTCCTCTGGGGCTTGAAGACGTGTCACAGCCCTGAACATAACCAACCAGGGTCAGATTGAGTTACAGAATTCCTAAAGGCTGCATGATTACGTGGATGTGAATTTGAGCAAGCTCCAGGAGATAGTGAAGGACAGGGAAAACTGGAGTACTACAGTCGATCAAGTTGAAAAGAGTTGGACACAACTCAGCGACTGAACAACAGCAACACCATAACACCACTAGGAGAATGGAGCCATGTACAGAGCCAGGTGAGAGGGAATCAGAGGTCAGAGTATGACTCGGTCCCACTTCTGTTGACCCAGCCCATCTGGACAGGCCTTGCCGTGTCCTCTAACAGGGCACGCAATCTTCATACACAGAGTGGACGATGTTGCCACTTGTCCTGTCTTCTGTAACTCCCTGGGGTTTTACTGTGTCTGTAAAATGAAATGAAATAGGTTTATTCTAAAGGATAACTGAGTGACTGAATAGTGAGGGTCCACAAGTGTGGAGAAGAAATGAAGAAACAGTGAATTATCATGAAAATTGCCTGAGTATTCAAAGTCATAAAGTGCTGAGAGTGAAATAACCCAGGACAAGTGATGCATGTGCATTCATGGCAGGTGGAAGGAATACCAAACGATACTTTAGGATGAATAAGCGGGAATGGAGCTGAGTGGTGGAAATGAGCTGCCAGGCTTCAACATGCGTGAACTTGGGTCTATGCTTACAACAGAAAACCCAGCTTTTGATAAAAACAACGTGAAGCCTGGTCAGCATTAACATTCTAGCCGTGTGTATCATACAGATTTGTATTTGGGGAGAACGTGCTAGTAATTTAGATAAACATGGAGTGTTTGATGGATTGAAGGTCTTAAGTACGATTGTTTTCCAATTTATTTCTCTCCTAACCCTCTACAAGGGCCAACCAAGCTCTTCAAACATTGTGCAATGGTGTGTATAATAACCCCATTTAGAGACAAAGCATGCAGTTCTATTATATAGAGAATCTATCTTATGCAACAGAGACTCATTAGCTGTCCGATGTATATTGTCTCCATAAGCCAGCAGTGGAAGAACCAGCTGCCTTGTAATACATATCCTGTCCTTCCTCATTAAGCCACATCCATTTCTTTTAAACCAAGTCAATTAATTTGTCACTGGGTTAGAAGCACCATATGCCAATGGAACATCATAAGAAAATCATAAATAGTTTATTATTTCCCCACCAACAAAATATCACATCTTCGGGTTGGCACTTCTTTTTTTATTCAGAGTCTGTGCTTAATGCTCATCAATATTACTTTGTAGCATGCTTCACACTTTAAATTAATTTATGAACAGTTATACTGGGGGAAAAAAAGCTCAGCTATTAATACCAAGAGACTAGCCCTCTCTTTGCCTGAGCATAACATTAACCATACTACTTCCATCCTTGAAACGATGCTCTCTTCCTAGACATCGCAGTCTCTCAGGTGGACAGACTGTAAGATATGTTTATGGATTCTTTTCCTGCAAGAATCACTGCCAAGTGATTCTGGATACCAGCACGGCTCATTGTCAATATTGGCTGAGTACAGTGGTAAGAAATTAACTACAGTATTAGCTTCAAATAACGATGTCATTACATGGTGACAGTCTGAACCCCACATTGGAAACTCCAGATATGGAACCACTCAGACTTCAAGTGTTTGTATTTCATCTAATAATAAATTAAAAGTCTATGTTCTGAACAGTCTATGCAAATAAGAGTCAGTGCCATTCTGGCTATAATTCAGAGGAATAAATTGAGTTGTTCACAGAACTCCTTTCCCCACTGAGCCACAGTTTTATATGCACTGTCTGTTTCTTTTCCACACCTTCTGCTTTGCCTCTTCAGCTGAAGATAGAAGGTAGTTCACATTCGGTGTGCAATTTAATGCTCTTCTTCCTCAGCTCATCTACTTGGGGCAACAACTGACTAAGAGGAACTAACGTATTCTGTTTTAATCTGAATCTGAGCTTAGCAAATATCAGTGCCTTGATTCTGTGCACCCTAGATTCATCAGTTTGCTTGGGCGAGCGTTTGGGAATAATTACCACATCCTGTGGACTAACTCACTCGTGCACAACAAGCAACTCCTTTCCTGACCCAAATGTACACACTTACGTGCATCCGCCAGGGCAGAAACTACCCACTCAGATGTTTAGATGTCACACATTCCAAGGAAGAGACACCTATCTTGCCTTCACTCTTGCTCACTCAATGGCTTCCAGACAAAGCTGATTTTTTTTTAATCCCATAACCACTACTTCCGAGAAAGCCTACTTCACAGAGTATACAGAAAATCTCATTTCCAAAATGTCAACAGATGCCATTTGTGTTACTTCAATATTTAATCTTTATGAGTCCATTCTTTCTTTCCAATTGAATTATGAGGCTTTAAGGTCAGAACCACAACAGATTGTTCTAAAGCTCCCTCTCAACCCTACTACTAATCTAAACACATTCGGGTTACTCAGTAATTTTGTTGCTTGCAATTTGTATTGTCAGCAAACTATGCCCATCATATTTTAGTAGGACACATCAATAGAGGTAAGATATATTTATGTTGAGAACTTTTACTTAAATTAGGCCATTGGGTACCATCTTCCTGTTAACAGAGCTTGTATATAATTCAATACTGTGAGCCAATACTGTAAGTTTCATAGATTTGAGCTAAACTTTTCATTGTGTATATTGTATGTAATTGAGGAAATCACCTGATATTTTAGTTAAATGTTTACAGTGGTTTCCTGATAGTGCAAGTTGTTTCAAATACTGCTTTTAATTCTTAAGGCTTACAAATGTATTCACTTAATTCTGAAAACTTGGCTTGTATGTGCACGTGCATACTGATACATGTAAGAATGAAAATGCAAGCATAATTCTTAACTACAGTCCTCAACTAAATAATGTGCTGACATTTTTAACAACCTCCTTAAACACAGAAATTCTAATTGCACACATCACTCTTTTCCATAATTAAAAATGCAATACACTTTTGCCTCTTTGCTTGGCTTTAGTCCTTTTCTATCTTCCCACCCCCATCTACAATTTTTAACAAAAGACTAAAACCAGATTTAAATTTTTAAACAAAATTGCTTCCTTCTCTATAAAGCCACTCCAGAACACTGCCTAATTTATCTAGGAATGCCTGTTTTCATTAGTAGGAAAATAAATTAGAAACTTTGTAAACATATTACATTTCTATCTGGCATTTGAAAAGGAAAAAATAATGGCTGGTACCTTGGGGCTTTCTTGTTTATTAGGTTTATAACAAAAATGTCAGCTAAACTGAACTCTGGACCTATCTTGTTTATGATGTCATGAAGTAGTAAAGCTCCCTGGAGAGGACAGGAGATGCTAGATTTGGGGATGAAATAGAATTACACAGCTGACTTCCTTATGAGCATGGAACCACTTGGTTACACAGTGGTTCTTGGCTTCAGATGTAGATGATTAAGTGTTTTATGAGGCATGGGAGAAATTTGCATGCACTAACTTTCACCGTTTTTGTAACAATAGAAAATAGTTTCTATTGCTTTCTGATATAAGCAATGCAGACTTTCTTTTTCTTCTTCTTTAACACAAACTTTCTTGAGAGATCTTTTCACAAGGGATTTTATTTCCAAATGCAAATATGTGTTTAAAAGACCCGTACAAAGCATATAATTGTCTAGAGCAGCCTTAATTTTATTACCGCGACTATTGGCTTGTTATACCTTTGTACCTTACCTAGCAACTTAATGTATGTGAAGAATTAGCACGTGTTACATAATGATAGCGTTGTCTTTTCTTAAAGCTTGTAATGAAACAGGTATAGATAAATTCAAGCCAAATAAGTTTCTATTTGGTACCACTGCCACTACATGTGATTAGTACTAATCACATGCATATGATATTGCCAATGTCATACACACAAAGACAAGTAAGGTCAAAAACTTCAAGGCGCTTACTATTCAGCTGAGGAAAAACAAATAATAAGCCGTAAAGCAAGACAATAATGCCAGGCCTACAGAGAGGTGGTAGGCGTGGTGTGCAGTTTGCGAGTAGGTTTGAAGGCAGAGATGAGATTCATTTGGTGGCCCACAGAGAGGGAAATATCAATAGTTCAGACTGGCCTTGGTCGTAGCATTAGTAGCAGCAATATTTGTATTCATGAATTAGAGAAGGGCCTCCCTCTCAAAGGACAAATTTAATAGCTAAAGCCACTTGAAGTCCATCCACTTGAAATGTGATCATTTTTCATAAGAAATAGTAAGGAAAAAAAAATTCAAATGAGATGTTTCTCCTTGAAAAACTCATCTAAAACCCATAAAAGAAGTTTATCTTGTCTTATTTAATATTTTATATTTTAATTGTAATGATATACTACTTACTAGAACAAAAATCCATTTAAATGATTGGATCTTTTAACATAACTAACATTTTTACAGCACAATTTAACTTCATATATCTGACTTCTGCAATACACCATTTTCTTCCATTTTTATTATTTAACAGCCATACAAAAGAATATCAATACCATATACAACTACCAAGCATAATAACAAACTGAATGCTCAGGACTAATCGATCCCCAACTTTATGAAATAGAACACCATTAGCACCTAGATCAGTATATTCCTTTTTCTGTCCCATCCTGGTGACTACACTGCTATCACCGTCAGCCAAGGTAAGCGCCATTCTGAATCTCATTATTACCCTTCCCTAGATTTTTTTCATGGAATTTTATTATATACCTATTATTTTAATTTTGTTTTGCTTTGAGCTTTATAAAAACATATCCAAGTCTACCCAGTTTCCTTTGACTTGCTTGTTTTATTCATCATGATGGGTCTAAGATTTGTTGATGTCATCAGGTGTTTCTGTTCATGTAGTTCACCCGATGTTCTATTGAATGAGATTTCTACAATTTACTCATTCTCCTGTTGGTGGGTATTTGGGCTGTTTCTAAGGTTTTTGTTTTAACCAACAGTGTAGCTAGGAACATTCTCGTGCATATTCCCTAGCTCAGAAGTACAAGTGCTTCCAGAACATAGAACTAAAAGTGGAATTGCTGCATCTTCAAGACACATCAATGTTCAATTTTTAAGACCATGTAAAATAATTTTCCAAAGCGTTGTGTAAAAGTCCCCACTGATCTACATCCTTGCCATTACTTGATGTCATCAGGCATTCCTCAGCACAGTACTCAACTAAACCATACCCACACTCCTGGTCCATTGAGATTATAAAATAATCTACATTACATTAAGTTGTGAAATAGGCGGTGATTTATAACAGAGCAATAGATAAACCTCTTTTATCCCTCTAGAAGTTGCAAAATTGTATCTCAACGTAGTTGTATATTTCATTTCTCTGCTTAGAAAATAAAGTTGAACATTTTTTTCATGTTTATTCATCATTCACGTTTCCTCTTCTGAGAAATGCCTGTTCACATACATAATTTTCCTTTTACTGAGTTGTCTTTCTCTTATTGACTTATGATCTTTAATATATTTTATATATAAAGATATACAGAGCTTGTGACTTGCTTTCTTTGACTTCTTTAAAGAAGCAGGCATTCTTAATTTTAATGTACTTAGTAAGATTTACCCATAATTTATTTCATGGTTAATGCTTTTTGTATCTTGGTTAAGTGCTCAAACCAGTTACTTTTTAAAGATTTCCCTTAGCAGAAATATTCAAAGCCCTCATTAATTCCTCCCAAATCCCATTAATCCTTTGATATAAAACATTCTTTTGAGGTAACTATACTTTACTTGTTAAATTTTCTTTTTCTGTCAGATGCTGATTCATCCTTTGTATGTGATTGCATCATTTTTCTAATAGCTCTTGCATTGACTTCATGAGACTTGACATCTTTTATAAAGTTTACAGTTTTACTTAACAACTGCTTTACATTGTATTTGCACTTTCTGTTGGGTACTAATAACATTGGACAATTCTACTGAAGAAGAGAGACCAGTGATGTCAAAATGGGTAGGAGTTAGTCACGTGATGCTGGTTAGGAGGTCTGAGAAATAACAGTCATATTAATTGCAAGCTCATTAGTGAACATATTTACATTATGACAACATTCACTTTCCTACACAGTCTTACAATTTGGGAGACTCAGACAAAGAAAATTGGAAAAAGGGCATCAAAAGCCATAGCAGCAGCTCCCACTTATAGAACAGGTATTATGGATGTGCCAGGCATGATGTTAAGCTCAGTACGTATGTCATTTCAATAACTCATCAAAACAAACCTGAGAACTGATTGTTACTATTCCTGTTTGCTAGATGAGAAAGTCGAGGCTCAAAAGCATCAGTGCCTTCGCCAAATGAAACAACTAGAAAATGGCAGAACCAAGATCTGAACCTTTATGAAACAGAATATTTCAAAGACTGAGATATATCCATTTTGCTCTTAAGTAACACATGTACTGCTTCTTACAGCAAGTGGAGAGTAAAAGAAGAGAAAAACATAAACAAAGGTATAAAGGGAAAGAGTAGGAACATGAAAGCCTGCAGACTTACTAGAGTAAAAAGAAGGATTGATGGGTCTTGAGTGACAGGCGATGACTATATTTTCGACACAACAGGCAGAAATCATTGAGGGTTTCTTGGTGGGCAATATTAATATATTATTATTATAGTATTTATACCATATTATTATATTGTATTTATGTATGGCTCAAATTATTTACAAGATAAATATATATATATAATAGAACATTTTAAAGACTGAGATTAAACTATGTATAAGTATATATGTATAAATTCTAACATTTTCTTCCAAAATTTAGTAGATTTTTTTCAAGTGCTCCACTTTGAAAAACACAGGTCTAAGATAATAGAAATGAGGACCTAAATCAAGGTGATGCCTGGGGGCAAAAATATAAGGTTAGGAACAGACGCAAGAGCATCTGAAGATGGAATTTACTGACATAGTAGGAGGAGAATGGAGGAATTAGACATGACTTTGGTATTTTAAGCCTCTTCATAGCTGGAAAAACTGCCACACCATGAAAATGTGCATGCAAGCCATGGGAAGAGCTGGATTCAGGAAGATGATGAGCTCAGTTTTAAAAAGTGAATCAATAGGACATCCTCTTGACCAACAAGTATTAAGAAATATGAATCCAAAATGCAGCAGAGTCTAGATTAGCCTCTGGGACTGTATCTATATAAAGGTGAAAATCACAGCCTTAATTGAGAACAAGATCCTCGGAGGAGAAGGCAGTAAAAACAGTATTCACAGATATGCCTCAGAGAATGGTGACCATCTAGGGAAGCAGAAAAGAGGAAAAAGAGCCAAGAAAGAAGAGAGAGGGAACAGTCAGCAAAGGAGGAGAATCAGCAAACTTGTGAGCCCTGAGATAACACAAGAAGAAAGTGTAGAAATTGTTTGATAGCATTAAATATGGTTGAGGTCAACAAGGACAAGTGCTGAAACCACTGGAATTGTTTACTCATCTATTTAAACATAAATTCCAAGAGCTAAGACATGGAAGCAACCTAAATGTTCATTAACAGATGAATGGATAAAGATGTGGTATTTACATGCACACACACACACACACACACACACACACACACGTACACAATGGAATATTACTCAGCCACAAAAAGAATAAAATAATGTCATGCCATTTTCAGTAACATAGATAGACCTAGAGATCATAATACTTAAGCGAAATAAATCAGAGAAAAACAAATATCATATGATATTGCTTATCATCTAAAAAAATAATACAAATGAATTTATATAGAAATAGACCTGTAGGCATAGAAAACAAACTTATGGTTACCAAAGGGGAAAGGAGGAAGAAGGTAAAATAGGAGTTTGATATTAACATATACATACAACTGTACACAAAATAAATGTCCAACAAGGACCTACTGCATAACACAGAGAACTATATTCAATATTTTATAATTACCTATAAGGGAAAATAATCTGGAAAAAGAATATACATATATATATATATAAATTATATATATAATTTCCCAAGCACTCAAGGGTTTCATCTGCAAAGGCCACCTGTCTGGGTCCATATGTTTCTTTCCCCTGGATCTCTCTCTCTGGGATCCTTGCATCTTAGTGATTTGTTCAGAGTGACTGAATTAGGTTGCCTGAACCTTTGGTTTCTAAGGACAGTGTTCAGTTCAGTTGCTCAGTCATGTCCGATTCTTTGCAGCCCCATGAACCACAGCACACCAGGCCTCCCTGTCCATCACCAACTCCCACAGTCCACCCAAACCCATGTCCATTGAGTTGGTGATGCCATCCAGCCATCTCATCCTCTGTCGTCCCCTTCTCCTCCTGCCCTCAATCTTTCCCAGCATCAGGGTCTTTTCCAGTAAGTCAGCTCTTTGCATCAGGTGGCCAAAGTATTGGAGTTTCAGCTTCAACATCAGTCCTTCCAATGAACACCCAGGACTGATCTCCTTTAGGATGGACTGGCTGGATCTCCTTGCAGGGGCATTCTTTAATCAAGCACATATCTAGGGCCTCCTAATCTCTTCTCCTTAAAGCCTAGGGGTGAAGGGTCAGGCCAGACAGTGAAGGTCAAGCTTCCTCTCATCAAAGTGCCACTGAGGTAGGAAATAAAAAGGAAATCCTAGAACCATAAAAAAATTAATTAGGCCTATCATATAAACAATCCCTTGGGGATTAATAGGAAAAGACAGGATGCTTCCAATTATTCACAAAATAGTCACTATAATACTAGCTAACACTTACTGAGCATGTATCACAAGCTTTGAAAAATACAGACACTATGCATGTAATCCTCATACACAAGCTCCATTTCACAGATAAGGAAACTGAGGCTCAGCAAGGCTAAGTAACTTGCCCAAGCACACCTATGAATTACAGAGTCAGGATTCTAACCCAGGCCAGTGTGACTCCAAGCCTGGACCAACACACTCCTGGCTTCTTTCCAATCCCCTGCCAAACAGCCTCCCTCCACTAGTCTCAGCCAGCAGCCAAACCAGAGGGAGTGAGGGATCAGGGGAGAATAGAGCAGCTGTATGTAGAGCTGCATAAAGCACCCTACACAACCAAGTTATTAAAACATGCTATGTGTACAGTGAAAAGTAGCTCAGGGATATCTTGCTAATGTGGAAAATTCTTCAGAAAATACATAGTTCTAAGTAAGCCAGCTCAATATCAAAATAAGAAATACTCTAATGGAATTACATATTCCAGTTTGAAATAACTCCAAGTAACTTAGATTTTTGTGATTAAATCCTAAACAGCTTCCAAGCAAAAATAGAACCATGACATCAGAGGATGGGCTCAGAGCATGGAGGGCTCCGTCTTTGCTCCCCCTTCATGTTCCCTGTGAGCCCAGCATGCTAAGTCACTGTCACTCCCTAATCTCCAGATTCATGTAAGCCTTCATGCCTTTGTTCCAGCCACTCCTGTCTCCAGAAAGTCTAGTCCCACCTCAATCCCTGGTCAAACAACGTTATCCTTTAAGATTCTGCTCAAAGTAACTTACTTAGGACTTTCTAATTTCCTTTAATTAACTGCATCTTTGGTGTTATCACAGTGTTCTTGGGTATTTTAGCCTTGGATTGATTTAGCCATATTCTTCAGTTCATGATACATTATTCATCACTGGTCCATCTTTAACTTTATATATGGTATAAATAACACTGAAATATCTACATACACTACATCTTCAGTACAACATTTTATACAGCTGACTTATTTTCCCTGAATTAATTTCTAAAAAGTAGAAATTCTAAGTCAGACATACTACCAAATTCTCTTCTAGAACATTTACATCAATTCAAGCTCCACCCACAGTATACAGAAGTACCTATTACCCCTACATTCTCAGTTCAGTTCAGTCACTCAGTCATGTCTGACTTTTTGCGACCCCATGAATCGCAGCACGCCAGGCCTCCCTGTCCATCACCAACTCCCGGAGTTCACTCAGACTCGCGTCCATCGAGTCAGTGATGCCATCCAGCCATCTCATCCTCGGTCGTCCCCTTCTCCTGCCCCCAATCCCTCCCAGCATCAGAGTCTTTTCCAATGAGTCAACTCTTCTCATGAGGTGGCCAAAGTACTGGAGTTTCAGCTTTAGCATCATTCCTTCCAAAGAACACCCAAGACCGATCTCCTTTAGAATGAACTGGTTGGATCTCCTTTCGGTCCAAGAGACTCTCAAGAGTCTTCTCCAACACCACAGTTCAAAAGCATCAATTCTTCGGCGCTCAGCCTTCTTCACAATCCTACTCTCACATCCATACATGACCACTGGAAAAACAATACCCTTGCCTAGACGGACCTTTGTTGGCAAAGTAATGTCTCTGCTTTTGAATATCCTGTCTAGGTTGGTCATAACTTTCCTTCCAAGGAGCAAGTGTCTTTTAATTTCCTGGCTGCAATCACCATCTGCAGTGATTTTGAAGCCCAAAAAAACTAAAGTCTGACACTGTTTCCACTGTTTCCTCATCTATTTCCCATGAAGTGATGGGACCAGATGCTATGATCTTAGTTTTCTGAATGTTGAGCTTTAAGCCAACTTTTTCACATTCTCAGCAGCACTAAGTATATTCAACTTTTTATCATGTAGGAAAAAGGATAGCTACTTTTAAAATTTTCACTCTTTTGATTACTAGTAATGTTAATCATATTGTTATATGTTTATTAACCTTTCATATTTTTCCTTTGTGAATTGCTTACTTATGATCTCTATTAAATTATTCATTGAGGTGATCATCTTTTCCCAATTGACTTACAAAAGTTCATTATATACTAAAAATATCGATGCTTTTTCTGCCATATTTGCTGCAAAATTTTTTTTTTTTTTGTCTTTCCATTTTTAAAGTGTTTTCTGCTATATTGATCATGTTTCACACTTTTTAGGTAGAGAAAACTATAACTTCTCTTTGTTATTTCTTCCTTTGGTATTACACTAGAAAGTTCTTCCCCAACCTCTAGGTACATAACCTAGAGTGACGCTCATCTATGTGTACCAGGAGACTTGTATAAGAAAGCTCACTGAAATACATTCACAGTAGTGAACATTTAGGGGAAAAAACCCGTGCCTTGTAAAAAAATAAACACAGTAGAATATAAATATAGTAGATAAATAACAGTGAAATATACAACAGAATTACCTGGAGCATCTATGTGATTCATCATGGATATTTCCCAAAATACAATGTTGAGTGGGGAGGAAAAAAAAACAAAAATGAATAATAATACATGTACTCTATTACCATGTGTATAAATGAAAGTAATTCTCCATGTTGGTTTGTAGATGCATCAATTTGTAGTAAAAGCATAAAAACATACTGAAGGAATACACATCAAATTCATGATAGTTGTTGCCTCTAGGAAAGGCAGGGGAAAAAATGGAACTCTGAAAGGGTACAAAGGGGCATTCACTTCATGTGAAAAATCTACTCTTTCTTCTAATCAAAAACATATGTGCACCCCGGTCTCATCACAACCACCCTAAAAACCCCAACCAAATTTCCTGCCATTGCTCCCTCCCAAGCCATTTTTGGATGTGCTTGACAGCCTCTCTGATCTCCCCCAAAAGCCTCATCATGTGAGTAATATATTTTTTATAATATGTTTGTATTAGGTTTATTAGGTATATTATACTATATTAGGAGAAGGCAATGGCACCCCACTCCAGTATTCTTGCCTGGAAAATCCCATGGATGGAGGAGCCTGGTAGGCTGCAGTCCATGGGGTCGCTGAGGGTCAGACACGACTGAGTGATTTCACTTTCACTTTTCACTTTCATGCATTGGAGAAGGAAATGGCAACCCACTCCAGTGTTCTTGCCTGGGGAATCCCAGGGATGGGGGAGCCTCATGGGCTGCCATCTATGGGGTAACACAGAGTCAGACACGACTGAAGTGACTTAGCAGCAGCAGCAGCATACTATATTAGGTTTATTATAATATAATAAACCTTTTATAATAACCCTCTCAAAAAATGTGACAAAACATTAATATTTACCATTCTGGGTGAGTAGTGAGTTATTTTCTTCTCTTACACTCTATTTTTCTGCATTAACATTTTTCTCCAAATGAAAAAAAAGGAGAGCACATCCCACCTACCAAGAATATATAGAAAATCACTTTTATTTTATTCTACATTTGCATATTTCTTAAAATTTATGATATAAAATAGGACTCGAATGAATGAATAAGTGAACCAACAAAAGCAAGTGACAGAGTAAATGAATGAAAAGAACGAATGAACAGCTAATCCATCTAAATGACTACATTATTCTCTCTCTCAAATTCAGATTATGTAAACAGACTCAGTGAATCAGAAAGAATTTAGCAGCCATGCTGACATTCGAGGAACTGTGTCCATAAGCCAGGTTGATGCCAATCCATACAGTAGCCACTTGCCATATGCGGCTTATCAAGCACTTGAAATGTGGGTTGTCTGAATTGCTATGTGTTGTAAAAATGTGAGCTACATACTAAGATACTCTGAACTTAGTAGCCCCAAAATGTAAAATACCATATTAATAACTTAAAACTCATTTCATGTTAAAATGATATCTTGGATCAATTGGGTTGAAAGATTTATACTATTAAATTAATTTCACCTGATTCTTTTTATCCTGTTATTGAAACTACTAGACAATTTACAGTTATAGATAAGGCTTACATTACAGTTTTACTGGACAGCAATGAAATAGAAAAACAATGTTGTTTTAGATCTAAAATTGCAGAAGAAAAAAACATGTTCACTTTTCACATATGCCTAATATGAATGCAAACCATCCACCTCTTATATACAAATAATGACATGAAACTAGATGAAAAAATATGAGGTCATTTTGCTGCACAGTTGACAACTCGGAAAATTAGGCCTTACGCAAATTGTTCTATAAAGCACTTAATAAAATTTTAAGGAAGTGGAAAATTTTTTATTAAGTTCTGTAATACAAAGTAGATTCATTTCCAAAAGAAGATCATAAGGTGAGAATGTAACATGAAAAACAACAGCTGGAATGAAACGGCATTTTGTTGCCAGTCTTCCAATGTTTCTGCTGTCCCAGGTGCTGGAGTGCTGAGTCGCTCAGTCATGTCCAACTCTGTGCGGCCCCACGGACTGTCGCCCACCAGGCTCCTCTGTCCATGAGGATTCTCCAGGCAAGAATACTGGAGTGGGTTATCATGCCCTCCTCCAGGGGATCTTCCCAACCCAGGGGATCAAACCCGGGTCTCCCCTACTGCACATCTGAGCTCCAGGGAAGCCCGAAATGTAGTAAATACAGTTGTCGCATGGATCATCACTACATGAATTCCTGGTATTTCAGTGGTCTTGGGGTTACTCTCTTTTAATGTGGTCTATTTTTGGCTGGAAAGTGATGGTGCTAATAAGGCCCTCTTGATACTAAGACCCATGAGGTCCAGTCACAGAGCAGTACCATGGCCAAGAAAGTTACTAGTAATAAAAAGTCATTTCAGACTAACTTCGCAACTTCCTTCGTATCAACTACTGCAAAGGGGATATATTATCCACATCAGTTCTTACAATCCCCCCTTCACTCATAATCTGCAGCTATTCTCACATCCTTGACCCAACAATTCCTAGAAAAACTTCATTCATGTGCTGTCTGTCCTTCCCTCCTTCACTGAGATTATGATTATGTATCTCAAAAGCCAGGAGAAAACCAGTCAGACAAGGATAGATCCTTTCTTCTAAGTGCAGAGAAGGGGCTGACAGTGAGAAGGCAAAGCAGAACCCTCTCAAGCAGGCAGGAAAGAGGAAAGGTTGTGAAAAAAAATTAAGTTTATACTTGATATCCTGTCCAAACCGGCCAAAGCTAGGCTAAGGGTCAACACAGGTGAGTGCTGTGTGCTTAGTTGCTAGGTGGTATCTGACTCTTTGCGATCCCATGGACTGTAACCCACCAGACTCCTCTGTCTGTGGGATTCTCCAGGCAAGAGTACTGGAGTGAGTTGCCATGCCCTCCTCCAGGGGATCTTCTCAACCCAGGGATCGAAATCCAGGTCTCCCGTATTGCAGGAGGATTCTTTACCATCTCAGCCACCAGGGAACACAAGTAGCTAAACATATTAAAAGACCACATTTTATAGAATAAAAGCAAGGCATGGTATAAAAATGAACCTTGTGGCCATCTTTTACTTAGACCTTGTAGAAGTGGAAGGATTTCACAAGTCAAAGAGCATCTGCAATAGTCTGTATTAAAGAGAAATTGCATATATTCTCCAAATATGTGCCATTGGGAGACACAGTGATTTTCAGAAATGACACTAAGAGATGCTTCAATAACAAGGAAAAATTTCATAAACAAGTTCAGGAAATAGAGTCTGATATACCACAATGGGCACTGGTGTTTTGTTTTTTTGTGGGGTTTTTTTTTTTTTTTTTTTTTGCTTTGCTTTTATCCAGTTGAAATAGCATACCTGAAATTCCATAGCCAGTTTAATATGAATGTCATTACTCCAAGAGCAGGATTTAAAATGCCCCAATTCCACATTCCCCTCTCTGAATGCAGGCTCCTCACTTATTATTTCTTTCACTCCTTCACTCTCTACCCTCCTGGGGACCTACTGTCACTCAGCCTTCCTGCTCCACACTGCCCATTAGCCTCTTCCTGGCTGTATTGTCCTGCTTCGCCTACCTCTACCCAGAGTCAAATACTTGCCAGTGCCCTCTGCACTCTTAATTCCCTGCTCCCTGATCTGCACACCCACTGTGCATACACCCAATCTGACCTCTGCCCAACAGTCGGGTTTCTCAGCTCCCACGCTACCCGGTGCTGCCGGAGCCCACTACAGAATGAATGTACCCAGAGGACCATTACTAAGTCAAGCTGTGCGTGGTGACTTGCTTCCTTCCTCTGCTTAGCAATTCTCACTTTCATTCTTGTGAACACCCAGAGGTCACCTCCCTAGCAGCCTCTCCGGACCCCAGGACTCCAATTTCACCTTGGTCACACTCCCTCTCAGCAGATGACTTGATCTGAACAGAGGTGTCTTAAGAGACCCCAATCTTCATCACAAGACATCAGTGCTAATAAATGTTCTCTTCCTTCCTGAAATGAAGAGCTGGATGCCTTCATCCTCTCTCCCAGTATGTGTGTATAAATAAATGCATGTAGCATACACCCAGGGCTTCCCTGGTGGCTCAGATGGTAAAGAATCTGCCCGCAATGCAGGAGACCCAGGTTTGATCCCTGTGTCAGCAAGATCCCCTGGAGGAGGGCATGGCAACCCACTCTAGTATTCTTGCCTGGAGAATTCCAGGGACAGAGGAGCCTGGCAGACTATAGTTCATGGGGTCACAAAGAGACATGACTGAACGACTAACATCACACTAAATACACCCATTCACAAAAACCACACATATTATACACGCACACACACCCAGCACACACACACATACATCTTGCCTTCCTTGAATCTTCTCTCCTTCTTCTGGGCTCACTCTCTGCTCTCACGGCCTGACATGCAAATGAACCTCAGCCTCTCTCTCTAAAATCTTTACCAATGATTGAGAGAGCATGCCACTCCATTACACTTGGAGATGCAACAAGAAAGGTCAGAAGTGTTGCATGGTTTATTCTGCATTTCTAAGTTCTTTGAATCTTTTGTAACAGCTTATATTAATGTTTTAAGATTTTTCATAGCAGTTTATATGTATATTTTTTTAAATTTCCCCAAATCCTTCATAACTAAATGTTTTACACAAGAAACCCAAGTCTATTTCCTCCATTCCCACATCTCTTCCCTTCTGAGCTCCTGGTGGCCAGGCTTCCATGCCCAGTGACTTCCACAACTGGACTCTTGAAGGGCACCGTGGGCAACTACCTTGTGGCCACATCCTTCCCTCTGTCCTACTCTTAAAAACACCAACAATGATGACCTACCCCCTCTTTGAAACTCTCTCCTCCCTTGGCCTCTACAAGATGAGCTCTGAGTTCCATTATAAAACCAGATACACTTCACTGAAAGATCCAGCAAATGATCAAATGAGTTTTCCCTTTCCTTCTCCTAAAATCAAAGGAAGTGAGAGGAGCTGCAGAATGGGAGCCTCTACATGCATGTATGTGTGTTTGCTTATGAAACATCATTCTCTAAACTGCACACTACACATTCTCACACTGTCTTCTCCACTGGCTCCACTTCAGGGGAAAGAAAAAGGTGATAAGGCCACATCAAAGTGTCCATAACCCTCAGCATTGCCAAGGGAACTCCTTGTCAGCTGTCCTCTACATACACCCCCTTCCAGGGCCACAGGGTGGAGCTCTCCTTTCCTGAGCTACTTTGCTCAGCTTCCCGCCACTCCACCTCTCTCCTGTCAGGAAGAGGCAAAGATAATGTTTTCCTTGAACAAGATTTTGAGAAATGAAGAGGGGTTCCGTGTATGGACAAGGCAAGATTGGACATTCTCCATGGGGACTTTCACTTTCAAAGACAGAAAGTCCGCATGTAGAAAACTACAATTAGGTAAGCGTTTTGGGTGCACATTAGCGATCAGTGAGGGTGAGCATTCAATGGGGTCATGTAGGTGGGAGAATTTTGCAAACTGTAACTTGCTGAGTAAATGTTAGATTATCTCGCATCATCTATCTCAGAGTTGTTGGAGACAAAATGAGACAATATATGGAAAATGGCTTTGTCAACTGGAAAAAAATTTATAATTTATATTATGTGATGTTTTGCCTCTAGGCAGATTAAGAGTCAGACCATGGCAATACTGAAGAAAATTAAAATACTTGCTAATTTCGTTTAAATCCACATTCATGGAGCAGTTTATAAACTGAGAATTCTAACTAATTTCCATCTTCTCACCTCTTTTCAAATGAATTGATTGCAATAAGCTTCAAACTCTGTTAACAACAGAGTCAAGTTCCTGGTGACTCTAAATTACCAGACTTTGGATTTGAGGCCTAAAAGTCAACTTTTATGCCCAGGCCACAATACCAAGGCCAGCCCCTTTTCTCTTGTGACCATTTCCTTCATTTCAATTGCCTTGGGCATCATAACATTGTGATTTTATTGCAGTAAACTCCTGGCCATTCACTCTATCTTTAGCCCCTATGATTTATAATCCATCCTTCCTACGCAAAGAGTCAGACACAATGGAGCAGCTGAACTGAACTGAACTGAACTTCCTACAGATGCTCAAAAAATCAACACTGTTTTTCCTATTCCAACTAATTTTTTTAATAACTGATATCATAAACGAAGTGGTGAGTCAAGAAATTAAAACAAATTGAATAATTATTGAAAAGGAAGAAGAAAATCATCACTTCTTAGAAGACCTAAAAACCCTAGAAATTTTACTGAGAAGCTATGTAGATTGGATACAAATAAGCGTGCAAAAATCAACAGCTTCCCAACATGCCAGTAGTAACCAACTGGAACACATAATGGGGGAAAGATTTTTCACCCTGGCTGCCGATGCCCACCAGAGGCACAGTCAGGAAGAGTGAAGTGGGAGGAAAGAGTGACTGGACTCTCTCATTCCTCTGTGATGGTTACTATCTTCAGCCTTTTTATGACACAGTTTCTTTCCTGTTTTGCTTTGTATTGTTTTCATCTTCTGTTTAGGATTTAAAGAGACTCGTGGTTCAAGTTTCAGCCTGGGCAGCTCTGGGTTTTGGGCGGGGCGGAGGAGGGGGGGTACATGTGGGAGATCATGGGAGAATAAGAGCAGGATGGATGGGATGTGGCCAACAGGCCCCAAGGCTGCCACCAGCTGCACCAGCCTGGGAGTTAGCACTGACAGGGATGGAAAACTGAAAGCCACCTCTAACTCTTCTCTGTACTGCACAGACATTCAATTGCCAAGTCCTATAAATTGATCCTTTTGAAGAGTTCATGGATTTACTCCTTTCTCCCCAGCCCTAGTCCTCTCCTTTGCCAATATCCTCAGAAATTTGGGCCCAGATTACAATCATCTCTTAGGGGCTCCTTCAGCTGCAGTCCCTAATTCATGTCCCTTTCTGTTTTTCTTTCTCATCACTTTACTGTGTCACACTCTTGACTGGTTAACATCCTATAGAATGTATGCCTGGAAGGCCATCCAATCTGGGCTAGAATACAAGGTTCATCTCTCACTCCAGACTGAATGGGTTTGAGCCCCAAGTCTTCCTCTGGTTAGCTCTGTGACCTTGATCATATTACTTGATCACTCTGAGCATCAGTGTCCTCATTTGTAAAACTGGCCTAATGTATATGTGATAAAAAATTACTGTGAGTATTACAAATAATACATAAAATATAGGATCCATCTAGGGATTAGACACACAATAATTCAACAGGCATTCAAAACCCATAACTTCCGCCATGAGAGTTATGGTCATTATCACAATTAGAGTCTACAGTTGTCTGCTGGAGCAAGTTTAATGCCTAAGCTTGTGTCTAAGACCATATAATTTGTCCCCCTGCCCCAACTTATCCAAGGCACTCCCCAACTCAAAACAACCAGCTCTGGGTCCATGCTACTCAGCCCCATCTCCAGGACCCAAACATCCTCACCCCTATCCCAGAACTTTGACTCTTCATTTTCTTTCAGCTTAATGTGCCCTTTTCACATGTTTCCAAATATGCCTACAAGGACTCTTTCCATCACCTGCCTGCTTTGTGTTTCCACAGTACCTCTCTCAACCCCCACCACCACCATCACACACAGTTAGCTCTTACCACCCTGTGTGTCCAGCTCTGTCTTGAGCAGTTCTGAATGAGTTCTCTCATTTCATCCTCATAACAGCCCTAAAAACCAAGGACTATTATTCTTGTCACTTTAGAGCTGGAGTCACTGGGGCTCTGAGAGAGTGAGTTGCTTGCCCAAGGTCACAAAGTCAGCTACTGGCAAAATCAGAACTCAAAAACTAGGTCTGAACTCTCAACTGCAACCCCAACCTTTCTCAACACATATTTTTAGGCAATGGCTGGATGAGTCACCTTAATATGTCAAAATCCAACCCAGTCACATCTTGTTTATCCTTGAGGAAGCTAATTCCTATTACTTTGCCCTGCTCTTGCCTCTTTGGCACTTACAGTGGTTTTAAAGCACACACACCATACTGTACACTGTCCTATACCGTGTCTGCACTGGATAACTGGGCACTCACTTTTGCTGGGATCTATTATAATGTGATTGTGCACAATTGGGTATCCTTCACTAAGGTGCCACCATAAAGGACACACACTGTTCGTAGAGACCAGTCTCATTTCTTCCCAGATATACCTCAGGAATCTTCTCCAATAGAATACAAATTTCTTGTAGGTAAGAACCACATCTTATATTTCTTTGTGTCTCACAAACTTCTACAGATATTAGAGATACCCTCAAAATACCTTTTGGCTCACACTTGGTCTAAGCAGGCTTTCTTAACTAGGGGGTGGGGGGAGGGACTGCAGGTCCCTGGAGGTATGCAGGACAAAAGAAGAAAGAGGGAATGAATGATCTTCTGTTATCTTCTCAGAAGAGAGAGCACAGCTGGGTGCCTAAACACACTGAAAAAAATGTTTCCAGTTGTCAGAAGCCTGAAGCAAACTGGGTTTGATGACGTCAATATGCTGCTTATTATACTACATATTTGGCATCAATTCCAGAGAAGACTGTGAGTCAGGAACTCAGAAAAAGTCTCCTGGGCATATAGGCAGCTCCTGGTCTGTCTCTTCCACATTAAATACACTCAGGGTAGGGAATACACATTTTTAAATGCATGAAACATGAGCCAGACTTGACACCCATCTATCAGAGCTGCTTTAAGGATAATAAAATCAGTGCTGCCATAATAAGGAGGGGGAACTTGATGACCCACTGGAGATTTCTTCCAATCTAAATGATTCTATAAATTCCCCTAAAATCATAAAAAAGCAGATTAAGGATTCATGTAGGCGTTTGGACTATAAATACAAATTAATTTCTGCTCCAGTTGCAGTTTTTTTCTCATCTTTGCAAGAAGCACCTCTATCTCCGAGATGTTTCTGGGTGAAACACCAATATAACAGCTAAAGATAGATAGGACTCCCCAGGTTCTCGCTGGTGACTATTTTCTTCTAATTTCACAAATAAATCTGCATCTTGAAATGCACTCAATTGAATCTTGCTGCTGTCCAGAAACATTTATCACTGAAAATCTGTTTTGTTTGGGGAGTAAGATATAATTATGTACAGATTCAATAAGAACTTAAATGTTCCATTGAGAAATTCTTTATTGAAAATGTTTTGTTTTAACTCTAAGTAATCTGTTTCCATTTTCAGTTACTAGCCATATTACTGCAATTCTTTTGAATTTTTAATAACATTTCCTTATCAGAGCTCAATAACTAGAAATCAAAAGAAACATTTTGAACATTTGAACTATGAACATTTTTAAAAGATTAACTTATCAATTTATATGTTTTTGGTTCACATACTTACTCTTATTCAACATGAAGTTAGAGACCAAAATAGAAATGAACAAATGGATTACAGATAATGTTTCCAAATGCATAGGGATAAATGCATATCCCTGAGGAAACGTGCTCCATTATGACATCACAGCTGTTTCTCCTATAAAAAGAACTATGTCCTGCAGCAAACTATAATTTCCCAAATAAAGGGAATAAAAGATTAAAGAAAAGAAAAACATGTCAGCAATGGATTTCTCAAATCCAAGGATAGCAACCAGATGCCAAGCATATTAAAATACCGTATCTGACAAAGGATTTTAAAAAGAAATCTTGTACCACTTGAATGCTTAAATATAAAGTATTTCCCCTTTAAATATACCAAGGGAAGGAGACTGTGGTATATTGTTTCAAGAATGGCTGCATGTCTCATGATCTTAGTCCTCTCCCACATTTACTCCGGGCTTGGAGTAAATGATCTTAGTCCTCTCCCACATTTACTCCTGTGACTAGCTTTGGTCAGTGGAACACTAGCAAGCACGACATGAGTGGAGGCTCAAAAAGTACTTGCATATTGGGGCTTGTCTTTTCTTGCTGCTCGTGGTAACCCTGAAATTGATACCAGTGTATTCAAGAGAATAAACCTAGACTAGCCTAGTGGACACATGCAGTCTGTCACTTCCACCACTCCAGCCAGCTGCCAGCACCATACATGTGAGTTATGCCATCTAGGTTAACCAGCTCCTAGCAACCTGCCAGCTGACTGTAGAAACACAAGTGAGTCCTGGCAAGCCAAGCAGAAGAACTGGCTGGCTGAGCCCAGCCTAAATTGCCAACTGAAGAAATCAGAATCTAATAAAGGGCTTTGTTTTATTCCCCAAAGTGAGTTTGCCTATGAAATATTGAGTTATATTAAGCCATTTATAAGCTAGTAGTTTGGAAATCCTTCTAAAATCTCCATCCCATGTAGAATCTATGATATCTACCAGATATCAGTCATTCACTGTAAGCATAAGGCTATGTGCTTGATGATAAAAATGGCCTTGATTAATCTATACAAAAACTTTATATGAAAGGTGTTAATATAACCTACATTTTACAAATCAAGAACTGAGGCTTAGAAAGTTAAGTTGGTTGGGGTTACATGGTATTATGAGTAAGCTTGGACTAACACATTTGATTTGCTCAAGAGTCTGAGCTCTTAATCACTATATTTTTCTGTCTGATATCACCTATACCATCTGCTATGAAAGCCTTCTCTTGTCCATTGGGCTGGAGAATTGTTGGGGCTGTGATATTCTCTTGAATCGTAAGTGATCAGGCAGAGCAGACACAATGAAGCCTAGCCACCCGACTGAAGACACAGTGAGATGGATGGTGGACATGATGGGTCTCGCTCCGGCCTGCTGACCTCTGACACAGAAACTGGAAGAGCAAGAGAGTTTCAGCAGAGGGGCAGGAGCTATCTAACATATGACAACCTGGCCCGTCAGCAACAAGTGGCCCAAGTCTCAGGCTATGACCAACAAGATGAATAATGCCCCCTTTCCAGTCTTAGGGGATGAGTGTGAGGAGGAAAAGGAGTCTTGTCAGGAGTTGGAGAAACGGGGTGGGAAGTTGGGCAGAAGTCCCTTTCTTCTCGCGAGTGTAGAAGGCATTCCCACGAGGAGAGAGAAGAGCCTCAACACATACCACAGACTTACTGTCTGTCCGTTCTTTGCTAACGAAATCTCTGGAATCAGGCTTGCTTTGCTCTGTATTTCTGACATTTTTAAATGCCTCAACCCTAACTCAATACTGAGATAAAACAGGGATGAGGAGAAAGAAGTCAATCAATAACAGCCCCTTTCGAAAACTACTTGTTTCAAATCAACATAACATGAACAAAACCCTTCCTGACCCAATCAAAGGTCTAGCCCATCAGTCAGCTGTGTATTTCCTTGGGCTGGCTGAAATCACAAGTGTTTAAGGTACTTATGGTTGAAGGTATAAATTGGTTTTTAACCTCCATCTGCCTAATGGAGTCTACCAGAGCCAATCTCTTTTAAGAAACTCTTAAAGCTTGCACGACTCTAATGCTAGAGGAAGTTATTGCTGGCACATTTATAGAGAACTAGTGAGAGGGAATATGAAAAGGGCTATGATAATTGGGAACATTAAGTATACCTAGGCGAGTGTGAAGAGACACAGGGTGAGAAACTTATTTACCTTAAATGAAGCTGAACACAATTTTCAGAAAAGACCAAAACATCTGCATATTAACATCCCGCTCCCATAAAGGAGACCAATGGGTCCTAGACAACCAGCAGGATTGCCCTTTCTCTGAGGGCTGCCAATAATGGCAGAGGCGTTTTCTGAGGACCCATAAAGCTCTCTGACCATTAGTTTTTGACCTGTTAAATGGGGTCATTACAAAGTTTAAGAGATAGAGAAGTAGTTTCTGATTTTAGATTTCTTGGCTCTGAATAAGTCCCCTCCCCAGATCTTGAAAGCATCATTTTGCATCTTCTTTTGCTAAGTTTTGACATGAAAAAGAGAAAGACTAATAGGTAATGTAGTGTCTGTTCTGTGTCTGGGATTGTTCTAAATGTTTTACATGTATGAACATAATCTCCCCAGCAATGCTGTGAGATAGGCATGACTGTCTTTACTTAACAAATGCAGAAACTGAATTAGTGTTTCTGAGCTGGTGGCAGGCTTGTGGGTAAAGAATTTGCCTGCAATGCAGGAGACACGGGCTTGATCCCTGGATCGGGAAGATGCCCTGGAAGAGGAAATGACAACCCACTCCAGTATTCTTGCCTGAAAAATCCCATAGACAGAGGAACCTGGTGGGCTACAGTCCAAAAGAGTCACAAAGAGGAGGACACAAGTGAGTAACTAAGTACACTCACTCGAGCTGGTGGCACAGCCCAGATTCAAACTCCAGTCATCCAGCTCCAGGACCCACATGCTCGACAACCGGAAACTCTCAGGAGCTCTTACCAATCGTTTCATAAAGGAAAGGAATGCACAAGAATAAGTAAATACAAAGACTATCACTTCAAAAAATAACATCTTACATCTCCAAAGGCAAGAAAGAAGGACCAGGGAAAAACAGAGGTCCCCAAAACTGAAAAATAAAACTGACTTTATGATAGACATTGTGCTTATTGACATATATTAAAAAGCAGAGACATTACTCAGTTAACAAAGGTCTGTCTAGTCAAAGCTATGGTTTTTCCAGTAGTCATGTGTGTATGTGAGAGTTGGACTATAAAGAAAGCTAAACACCGAAGAATTTATACTTTTGAACTGTGGTGTTGGAGAAGGCTCTTGAGAGTCACTTGGACAGCGAGGCAATCCAACCAGTCCATTCTAAAGGAAATCAGTCCTGAATATTCATTGGAAGGACTGATGCTAAAGCTGAAGCTCTAATATTTTGGCCACCTGGTGTGAAGAACTGATTCTTTGGAAAAGATCCTGATGCTGGGAAACATTGAAGGCAGGAGGAGAAGGGGATGACAGAGGATGAGATGGTTGGATGGCATCACCAACTCAGTGGACATGAGTTTGAGTAGGCTCCGGGAGCTGGTGATGGACAGGGAAGCCTGGTGTGCTGCAGTCCATGGGGTCACAAAGACTCAGACACAACTGAGCCACAGAACTGAAGTGTGCTCATTGCATTACAGACCAAAGAATGTTTGGAAACATACAGATTTTCCCAACGCTCAGAGGAACATTTGGGAATGACTGAGACAAATATATGGAAGGTGCTCTGATAACATGCCCACCAGACACTAATGGTTGCTGTGGCGCTCTGAATGGTTTCTGTGGTGCCACCCTCTCCAAGCGCTCGCACTGAGGTTGTCTCAGACAAACCAAGTGGACAGGGGTATATGGGGCCCGGCAGGCCGCCCACATGGATGTGTGCACAGCATTAGCCTCCTGGGTTCTGAACAACCTATCTCCGATTGCTCCTTCTGTGCTCCCTGACGTGCAGCAGCATGTGCCAGACATCAGGAGTTCCCGGGAAGTTCCAGGAAGAGATGCCAGGGAGGCAGCAGCCCCTCAGGGGCGCACTGGGAAAGAAGCCCCCGCCACCATTCCCAACATGTTAGATATTCTCTGGTGAGGATGGGAGGCTCTGCAGGAGGTATCTCTCCCGCGCTTCATTCATCTTCCCTTTGATGTTAGACCAGAGTAGAAGCCTGCAGACGGCCTTCTAGTCCGTAGCTTCAGCTCACACTGCCTTTCAGGACATCCGTCTCTCTAGGCCCGGAGTACCTTCAGCTCTGGTTGGGAAGGGTGCTCACTTAGCTATCCACTAACAGGGTGGGCAAGAATGGCTAGTGTCTGTCACACCACCGGCCCCTGGGACATGATGTCAGAATTCACCTTCCACATCTTAAGGCAGTTCATGAATAATTGAATGATTCCTTTGGAATCGGGAAGAGGGAGCAGTCGCAGAAATGGGATGGTTAATGGCTTTAGGAGGAGGTGTCATAGAACAGAGTTGAGAGGCTCAGTTCTGGATTCCAGTGATGGAAGTTTCTAGGGGGAGGCAGGAAATCCTTACCGTCAAGGGCTGGAGCGTGACTGCTGTGGACTTTGTGGGCCATACAGGCTGTGTCACAACCACTCTGCTCTGCTGCGGTGGCATGAAGGGAGTCGTGGACAAGAAAGGAGTGGATGAGTGTGGCTATGTGTCAAGTGTGGCTTTGTGGACACTGAAATATTAATTTTGTATCATTTTTACATGTCACACAATAATCCAACAGGCATTCCACCCAATATTGCCGGGGCAACCTTCAACCAGTGGGGGATGGGAGAGAATGGACAGCACGGCCTCTCTTCCTCTGATGGGACGGCTCTGCAGCAGTTAAAGTGAGATTCCTCAGAGGAACACCGGTGTCACCAGAACTCGGATGTCCACAGTGGTGACCAGCTCTCTCCCCTCCTGCCCTGGCTCTTCCTCCCCACCCTCCCTCATGCTCCCTCCCTCCAGCTTGCTGGGACCACCCCCCAAACCACCAGAACCCCAGCCCCTCATCTCGGTCTCCGATTAGGGAGCCCAAACTGTGACCCTCAGCCACTCTAGAGCCTTGCTCAGAGGGGCACTGGGTCCTGTGCAGAATCACAGGACTTGTCACACTGCCCTGTGGTTACAGACCCAGGAGGGCTGTCAAGGCCAGGACTACATCTGTCTCATTTACCCTGGTACCCCAGGGCCCTGGCGTGTTATGTGAGCAGATGCCTGCCGTCCATCTGCTGCCCACGCATCGAGAGGGGCAGGAAGCAGCCCTTGGCTTCTCTGATTCAGAAAACACTTTTCCGTTTCAGAAAAGCTTGTAAAATGAAATTAAGGTAGAGTCATTAGCAGCAGGGGAAACGACATCTTAAAAAGACATCTTCTGTTAAGCCCACCTACAGCTGCCCCCGCAAAACACACTCTGCCTTCTCTGTCTCTGGGCTCACCTCCTGTGAGGATTCCAGCCTCACTCACTTCTGACCATCACTGCACAACCTGCAGCCTCTCCCATCTCCTCCCTCCCCGCAGCCTCCCCCATCTCCTCTCTCCCCAGCTCCTCTTTCCCTTGATTCTCACGCTATGTACTTCTGTCAAGAAATCATAACAACAGACTAAATCAAAGAAATTGAAACAAGGAAAGCTGATCGTGCTGCTGGTGCTCCTTTAACTCTCTTTGTCCCCCAGGCCTTGAAGCTAGAGGCTGCAAACTGCCTCCTATGGGTCAAGGGTGGTTGGTTAATATATTTCTGGGAGGCCTGGGTGATGTTCTTAAAGTTGCCAGTATTTTAAACTCAGTACAGTAAACATAAAAATCCGTATATCTAACTATTCTTGAAAAACATGAAAGATTTGATGACTTGGGCCTGCAGTCAGCTGGGATGAGGTTAGCTGCTTGCTGGAGAGGGGACCCAAAGCCCCCTGGGTGCTGCAGTCCACACCACTCCCTTCTGACTCTCATTCTCAGGCCTCTTGTCAGTTGCCACTTATGATCATGATACACAAAGTTCACCTTGCTCTTTCTTGTTACCTGTCTGGCCCTGAAGGTGCGGGTTTCTGAGCTAAACTCTTGGACAAAACGAGTCCCTGCTGCTATACATGTTCCTTGTGTTTCTAAGTGCCTCTGGCAAGGGATCAGAGCCTCCTACTCCAATGCTAGCAGGACTTATGCCATTATTTGGAATCCCTTCTTGATGTGATGATGACGATGATGATGATGATGTAATGATACCCCAGTAACAGACAGCAGTTACTCATGGCACATATGCCTGCCTAATCCTGCAGATGCTTTAAAAAAAAAAAGAAGAAGAAGAAAGACAAAGAAAATAAATAAAAGAGAAAAAAAAGAAAGAAAGAAAGAAATCATTACTACCGAGGGATTTGAAGATGAGAAACAAATGGAGTGAAAACAGAAAAGGAGAGGGCAGAAGGCCTGTCTCAGGGAGGCCTGCATTGCCCTCACTTCCTTGGATGGAGGGTGGCCTGGTGGGGAAAAAAAAAAAAAAAAACCCTTCCCATCCATGCTTTAGATTCCAGTTCTGGCAAGAATACTTCTTACAGACACTGTAAAGCCAAGTTCAAGAACCATGTCCACGTTCACCGTGAACAAAGGGAGAAATTTGAGCGCACCGCATGAATTAGCCTGCCTCAGCACGCAAAAGCAGTTCTCATCAAGTTTATTGATTCATAAACCACAGTATATCCCAGGCTCCTGCAAAGTTAGAAGTTAATAACAAAAATGCAAAGGCAACAGGAAGAATAATTCCCGTAACCTCTCGTAGCTCAAAGACAGAACTCAAATGACTGTGCCATACACTACTTACTAAAGAACCACGATTCTTGCAGTATCTAATCAGTCTCTAAACAAATATTTGTGAGGGATGAAATAATCATTACAACAGATACAGGAACTGCTTTGCAAAGCTTATGGTCAAGCACGAAAGCCATTAAGCATACAGTTACAATTATCTCATTAGTTACAAGTGTGACGGTGGTAAGAAAGCAAAGTCAAGTGCCAAGAAACCTAACCTAGAGATCCAAGAGGGACTCCTGAGGAACGAGCGTTCAAGCTCAGAGCTGGGCCTCCCAGGCGGCACTAGTGGTAAAGAACTTGCCTGCCAGTGCAGGAGACATGAGCCGTGGGTTTGACCCCTGGGGCAAGATGATCCCCTGGAGGAGGGCATCACAACCCACTCCATGGCAGCCCACTCCAGGATTCTTGCCTCGAGAAGCCCGTGGATAGAGGAGCCTGGAAGACGATGATCCACAAGGTTACAAAGAGTCAGACATGACTGAAGAGACTTAGCACACTCACACATGCTAAAAGGTAAACGGGAGTTGCCCAGGCAAAGAGCCTGTCCATCTTTATTGAGCACCTGTTATATTCCTGGTACTATATCAGACCCTGGGATTAGAAAGATGAATAAACAAGTGCCTTTCCTCAAAGAACTCACAGTCTACTGGGGGCAAATAGACTTCCTTTACATCTGCTGCCAGGACATGATAGGGGCTCTTCAGCACCCTGGAACAAATTAAAGTCATTTTAAAAGTGTTCTGATACTCAGAAGAATTCAACCAAAAATCTTCCTAATTACAAAATGTTCTGTTGTGTATTCAGAGAACCTCTCTAAAAATTTAATAAAACAGAAGAAATTGAGAAACTGTCAAACCCTGTGGAGCACCTGGGGCTTCACCAAGATAACAAGGCTTGTTTTCTGCAGATGCTCAAGCTCTGGAAGAAAACTCACAGCAGGCCCAGGGCAGCCCAACCATCCAAAAAAAAAAAAAAAGTGAAATGAGGAACTGGACAGAGGGGAGTGAGGAAGGCTATTAAACTTTGGAGACCTGGAAAAAATGCTTTTGGCTAATAATATTAATAATCATCACCATAATGATAATGGTAACTAAACACTGATCACCCTGTATGAGTATTTACACTCAGTTCTGTGGGTAGGTCTCAGTTTGTGGATGAGAAAACTAGAGATTAGAATAAATGAGAAATTTCTGTTTATGGCATTATGGCATACTAAATAATGCAAAAACTAAAGTCCACAAAGCATTAGACTTGCTCAAGAAAAAAAAAAAACACATTCTTTCAATCACAAAATGGCAGTTGCAAGTAGTTTGATCTTCAAGTGTCAAAATCAAAGCGTGAACTGCACATTAGAACAGTAAATAGATACTGCAGCTCTCCCGTGGGGCACTGACTGGGACAAGTGGCCAGACTCACTGAGCAAGGGGCTTGGATTTGAATGGCCATAAGAGGATAAAAGATGAGGTGCTGAGCCTGCATGAAGTGGGCAGTTCCACTCCACGGAGACTCCTCCACTTACAGTTCGGAACTTAAAAGAGTTACACTCTCACTGAAAAGAGACAACAGAAAGAAATTCATCCACTAGGACAGGAAGACCACAGTGAAATCCCTCTCTCCACTAAGACAGGAAGACCACAGTGAAATCCAACTCTCTCTCCACTAGGACAGGAAGATCACAGTAAAATCTAACTCTCTCTCCACTAGGACAGGAAGACCACAGTGAAATCTATCTCTCCACTAGGACAGGAAGACCACAGTGAAATTAACTATCTCTCCCAGGATATGGGTGGGAGAAAATGGCTACCTTAAGAATTTGTATCCATGGGTCTTCAATCATGAGTTCAGAGTTCTAACGAGGTTACCCAAAGTGAGTAATACAAAAAATTATCCCAAGTAAGTGATGTTTCCTAGGGCACCTGACAGAAACAAATGAAAGGACACCCCCTTTACCTGGACCATTCCCAAGTTCTATAAATAAAGTCTTTCTGAAAATGAGTTCATAATCCAAAATCCAACACAAAAGGAAAAAAGTCCACCATGAACACCATGAATGAAAGTCATCATTCACAGTAAACAATAGGTAAGAAAATCCCATGGACAGAGGAGCCTGGCAGGCTATAGTCCATAGGCTCACAAAGAGCCGGGCACGACTGAAGTGACACAGCGTGCATGCAGCTTAAAGGCATATACTGGAAATTTAAATTTGTACTTCTAATTACCATAGAAGAAATAGTAGATGTTTTAAATAGTGGATATTTTCTGCCATCCACAGAAATAGGGGTTATTTTAAGACTTACTCACAAAGGAGAAACTATTTAGAACTGAATGAAAATGAAAATGCCACTTTTCAAAACCTGTGGGAAGAAACTGAAGTTTTTAAAGGACATTTTGCAGCTGTCAATGCTTATTTATATTAGAAACACAGGCTGCACATTAATGAGCTGAGCACCAACCTTAACAAGGTAGAAAAAGAACAGAATGAATCCAAAGTACGTAGATGGAAGTTGAAAAGTTAGAGTAGTCAGTGAAGTATGAAACAAGCTGCCAATAGAGAGGTCTGGCAAAACACAAAATTTGGTTCCTTTTAAAACTGACAAAGTGATAAGAATAGGAGAGGCCGGGTAATGATGAAGTCACAGGAAGCATGGGCACTGGAGCTGATGGCCTTGTGACTTGTGGCTGGCACCGGTGGAGCCACAGGGCAAACCTTGGATCGTGGACTCTAGTGCCCAAGCACTAACTCATTATCCTTACAACAGCACCTCTGAGTCATGTATTCAGACAGGAGTATCTTCCTCCCATAATGAAACTGGGCATTAGTATCTCCATTTAATCAATCCTAAAGGAAATCCACCCTGAATATTCACTGGAAGGAACTGTTGGGGAAGCTGAAGCTCCAATAATTTGGCTGCCTGATGGGAAGAACCGACTCATTTGTAAGGACTCTGATGCTGGGAAATATTAAAGGCAAAAGGAGAAGAGGATGGCAAAGGATGAGATGGCTGAATAGCATCACTGACTCAATGGACATGAATCTGAGCAGTAGTAGAGGACAGAGGAGCCTGGCATGATGCAGTCCATGGGGTCAGGCACAACTTAGCAACTGAACTACAACAAACAAATGAAGAAGCTAAAATTGGGGGAATATAAGTAATTCTCCTGAAGTCATGAAATATAAACTGTTAGAATTGATCCAAGACCGGATTTTCCTGACTCCAAAGTCTGTCCTCTTAACTACCTGTGCTCGCCTGTAAAAGGAGGAAGATCCCTGTTGGCTTCTCACCGTGCACTCAGCTTCAGGGAAAATGTCTTTTCTAACGCAAAATGTAAAATAAGAGGGCCAAGTACCCATTGCTCATATAGAGAAGCTCCTACTTTTAGTAACGATAACCCAGCGGTTAAGGTTATGGGCTTTGGAATGATAAATAATAATTGGCAACTTTTATGTCAAGCATAATGTTAAAACTCCTTCAATCCTCCTTTCAACATCCCTTTTATTTTTTTACATTTTGCCAATTTTATTTCATTGATCCTCCATCTCCACATTCACATGTCTCCCATCGCTTCTCCCTTTCCTTCATTTCTTTACTGGAAAATTCTAGAAAAAACTCTGGACTATGTACCATTTCATTTGTAAATACTTCAGTACATCTCTCATATGAAAAAGGCTTTTTTTTTTTTTTTACAAAACATAACCATAATACTCTTATTACACCTTACATAATCAACACTAATTTCTTAATATCATCTAACACATATCCCACATTCAGATTTCATTGACTACAGAGAAAACGATGAGCAGAGACACACACCTTGCATGAGGCCAGCCTAACGGAGGGCCCAGGGGAAGGAGGGAGCTACTGAGGCTGCTATGTGGTGAATGGTGACCCAGGACATTGAAGTGCCACGCTTTCCCCACATGGGGGCTGGATGAGAGTGATGAAACCTGAGAGGGTGACTGAGGGCAGGTAAAGTGAAGGGAGATAAATGCATTCTGTTGACACAATTACGTGCTAGGTTCTGTGCAGCCCACAGAGGGAAGCCATGCTCTTTCCCACATTGGATTACTCAGTTTTGCAGGGAGCTGTTGAAGTTTAATGGTTAAACTCCTGGGAACAAGTAGCCTTCTATCCTAGAATTATCTACCAAGTGCTGCTTAATTTTATTACAGAGGAGAACCACAGACTTCCCTCATACTGGACTGCCTGGAGAATCAGAGATAGGGGCTGGGAGCAAAGCTCAGGAGCTTTCTTCTCACTTCTGGGGAGTCAGGACCAGGAGCATGGCTGTGAGTGTACAAGACAGGGCAAGGCACAATATCAGGGAGGGGGTTCCTGAGCCATCAGTCTTTCTATGTGTGATTTAACTCAGTAAAAGTTTATTTCTCCTTCCTACAAAGTCCATTATAGGGTTGGGGTCTCTCCAAAACAGGTTTCCCTCCCCAGTATAAAGGGCTTGACATTCCAGATTGTTCTGAGCTTGTGGCTCCTCTCTCTGTATGTACTTAGGAGGCAGAAAAAGATAGCACTAGAGTCCTGTATCAACAAATAAATGCTTCAGCTAGGAAGTGAGATACCTGTTCACAACCCACTGCTCAAGACGATTAATATCTCAGGATCCTGTCCAACCGCAAGAAGCAAAGAAGTCTAACCACTCCCTTCTTACTCCTCACTAGGATACAAGCTCCATGATGATGCGCATTTTGTCTCCTTGTCCAGCACAATATCCTTAGATAGAAGAGCACCTGGGCATGTTATTAAATTGAATGAAGGAATGTAATGCCAGCAAGAAACACACCCTTATATCTCGGGAGAAGAGACAGAGTCCCAGGGGTGTAAGGCTGAGGGTATCGGATAAGATCTATGCACTCGGGAGCTACAGAGCTGGCTGCGCTTAAGGAATAATACTACTTGGTGCCATTCATCTTAGGAAAGAAAATGAAATCCTGCTGAGAGCGCCAGACCAACACCTCAGGTGGCTTTAGACCATAAAACACTGAAGCTGAGGCCCAAAGCAACTGAGCAAACCACCAGCAGCATGAGTGAGTGCTCAGTTCCTGGAAGGAGCTGCAACGACCACAAATGCATCTCTGAGCATCAGTCTTACACACCCTTAATGTCCCAATAGCATCCTTTTTTCAGGTCCTAGTATTGTCCCATAATACAGATGAAGAACTTCAGGCACACAGAAGTTAATTCCACACAGCTTACAGATTTGCAAAAGCAGGATTACAAGCCAGGCCACTTAACACTAGAGCTTGTATTCTTTATCCATTAACTCCTGGGGTCCAACTTTCTCCTTCATTGATTGGGAATGGCAAACCCCACCATCTCCCCAGAACTGTGCAGAGGAAAGGAGGATGAGGGGATAAAGCCACCAGCACAGTGTCTGGCACAATGATGATGATGATAGTAGTGACAACTGGTTCTTCCAAAGATACAGATACACAAAGATGTTACCACTGTTGACTGCTTCAGAATAACTCACTACATGAAATCTTCAAAAAGATACCTTTTCTTCCATTTCACGCTCACAAACCTTCAAGAGGACATTTGTGCTCTATGTGAAGGCTAGTTTTCAAAATCAAAGTCATGGCATTTCACATTATATGAAGATATGAAGAAAAGCGTTTAAAAGAATCTAACAAAACTACAGAGAAGTTGAGGGGAGGGAGCTCACATTACTCAATGCAGTAGATGTATCTTTGAACTTAATTTTCTAGAATTCTTGAAATATTAGTGATGGCAGCATAAAAGACCAATTAATCAGGTTGTTTGTTCTCTGTGTGTGAGTCCCTGTTGCCATCTACAGTTAAAAATGGGGCATGCAACGCTGCCAAATATCTAGCTCTAAAAACAGAGTACTGGAGATGATGGTGCTAAGGAAATAGGTTTGTTTGATGAGCACAGAGAACGAAAATGGTACCTGGAGGAGCAGCTCTTTTCAACCACCTCTTCTGTCTTGCTGATGAGACGCTTCTGCAGTGTATGTATTTTCTGTATCAGCTCAAAGGTACTGGGGTCACTGGCCTATTCAAGGGGAAAAAAATAAAGCAGCTGAGATTACCAGGTTCAGAGCACTGAGGTCCCTACAGAATTACTGTTCTATTAAAGTCTATTGCAAAGTTATAGATACAATATAGACAAGAATCAGAAACAAGACAAAACAAAACAAAATGCATTGCACAACAGATGAGACAGTCATCAAAACAGACTGATGTTTATTAGTCTAGTATCGTCTAGTATCTAATACCGTCTCTGTTGTCCCTAGTGAGCCCATAAGTGGAAAGTGAGTATGTTTATTCCACTAGGGGAAATAATATCAGCAGCAATGATGGCAGCTCCTGGGCCTAATACCTGATTCTTTGCACCATCTGAACACTATGTTAGGTGCTTTTCACACATTATCAAATTTTAGTCACTCGACAGTCCTGTTAGACAGTATTACCTTCCCCTTTTACAGATAAAGCAACTGAGGCTCAGAGGAGGTCATCTACCCATGCTGATAAAAGGTCAGAGCTGGATTCAAGCCCAGATATGCCTGATTCTAAAGCCCAGGCTTCTTAATTACTATTATTACCTATGATGGGGCAAGTTCCCAGAATGTGGAAGTCTGCTAATTATTAGCAGTAGGACACGACCATGGCATTTAGCTCTCAAATGGCATTATCAATCCATAAAGCTCTGATGCACCCTCAATAACTATCTGTGTACAATTCAAGCAAGATCTACTGTTATACATTGATAATTTGTCCTCTAGACATTGAGCCAAAGGTTCACTTTCAACTATACTGACATTTGGAATTAATCTAGCAGCTAAATATTTTCAACTGCCTCCCAAAGTCTCTGTTTTCTAATTTTTTAAATAGAAATTGACATGGCATTGGAAACTTTAAAAGATCTGCTCGAAAATACATGGAATAAACTAATGTGACAGTAAATGAATTTACAGTTATCATCTCTCTTCCCCAGACACATTCATGTTATTGTTAGTTTAGTAAACTACCCCACTCTTGGCATTTGAAGAGGAATAAATGAGGGTCCAAAAGGCAGAAGATATTCCACTATGACTTTGCTTAAGAAATACTAAGCAGTGCCAACTGATATCCATATTTTGGAAGTAGATTTGGCATACACATTCACTTGGCAAGACTGGACACTGTTAAAATTCAGGCCCCATGTTTACAAAACAATTTATAATGCATCATCCTTAATGCTTTCTCCATTTAAAGGAAAAAATGAAAATGAAAAACAAAAACCTACTTGGCTGATTTTCTCCTTTTCCTTGCTCTTTCTTATATCACATACACCTATTCTCCCAACACTCCAACTGTTAGTCAAAGCCCCTTCTTGCACCCACATTACTGGGGACTACTAGAGGAGATGGGCATCTTTTTATTGAATAAGCAGAGCTTCTCTTTTACTGTTATCTGCTGGTGGAAATGAATCTCAGGAGGTCATAAAATAAATTAAGAGGTTTATTATCCATCATCTTCCAAAGGGACTTTGGCTGTGTCCCCCAGATCCTAAAAGAAGGAGTCTGACGAACACAATACTAGTTCTTTGAAAAGAAGGCAAGTTTAAAAGCCGCGCTTCCTTTCGGGAAATAAAAGGATGCAAAGGCTTTTAAAAACAAAACCCAAATCTGGAACAATCTAGTCTACATTTGATCCAGTCTTTTACGTTTTGGGTAAATGGCACAGATTAAGTAAAACTGTGCTTGTCATTGCACTTTAGGTAAGAAGACAAGTAGGGTAGAGAGAGATTCGGGGGGTGGGAGGAAGGTTCTCCCGAATGTTACCTCAAGCTTCCTCCATCTGTGCACATTCATAGGGTTCTCCAGTTCCTCTTCCAAGGCTCGGCATCTCGTCCTCTCCTTCAGGAACTCTCTTTGCGTGTGAAAAAGCTCCTGCCTAAATAGGTCAAACTCTCTTTAGCAAACAAATTCTCTGCCCAGTATTTGAATATCCTTCCTTTAATGGTTTCGTGCATGCTACATCTTACAGAAAAAGATGGACTGGGAAGACTTCGGGAACACTGAAACCAAGCGCCTAAGGCAAGACACAGGTGATATCAACTCTTGCAGAGGGAAAGCTTCAGCTTTAGCTTTAGGGAGGGCGGAAAAAAAGTACCAGGAACTGATTCTTGATACCCAGGGAATTTTAGAAGTGTATGGAAAGAACAGGGAAAGGGTAAATCATGAGGATTTCAATATATTGTTCCACGTTTCTAAATGTCTTCTACAGTAGCAGTGAGAGAACAAGCTATGTTCAACCATGAGGTACGGCCCTGCAATGCAAGCGACCGAGGCTCAGGTGAAAGCTGACATCCATTAAGATTGTGTATCACCACCCTGGCAACATACTGGAATCACCCGGGGAACTATGACAACATGCCTTCACCTGGACCAACCCCCAAAGGAGTTCTGCTTTAATTGGTCTAGCATGAGGCTTGGGTTTCATAGATTCTTAAAGTTGTGCTGGTAATTCTATTGAAGAAGGAAATGGCAACCCACTCCAGTGTTCTTGCCTGGAGAATCCCAGGGACAGGGGAGCCTGGTGGGCTGCCATCTATGGGGTCTCACAGAGTCAGACATGACTGAAGTGACTTAGCAGCAGCAGCTGGTAATTCTAATGTGCAGCCAGTACTGAAAAATACTGAATTAGGAGTGATCGTTTATCTCATGTTCCACAATTACACAGGTGACTGAAAAAGTCCCGAAGAACTAGCTCTGGCTCAAATACACTTCTCAAATCTCTAGTTAATAGGTAACCAGAGTCTACAACCATCCGCTGGCTGCCAGTCTATTGAACGAGAAGTTTTGTTGGGAGGCGGAGCAGAGGCAAGCACTCAGGTTGACACAGGCAAGAAGGATATTATTATCGGTCCTCGTCTGCTGCGAGTGTGCAGATTACTAATACCAAGCCATCTCTTTTACTTAATTGCTTCATTTAAACCAATAATACAACTTCCCCTCATTAGCAAGACAAACCATTAGAATTAACTGCTTGATGCTCACTCAACAGGGAGCTCGAACAAGCTGCTCAGAATTAAAAGCATATTTTTAACACTACTATTTTCTAGAGTGTCATCCGCAGAGAGGGGCAAGGGTATTGGGAACGATGATTGATGATTTCTTTTGCACCAGACTCTGTGCTAGGCACGTTACATTTTCGTGTTTAATTTTAACAAATTTAAAGCTCAAATAAGTTGTGATTTGCCCAAGATCACACAGCTTGTAGGTGGCAAGTCTGAGACTGGAATTCATGCCCGCTTGCCTCCAATATCTTTATTAAGTCTATTAAGTTCCTTTATAAGGAATTCCTAGCTGGCTCAGGGGTAAAGAATCCTCCTGCCAATGCAGGAGAAGCAGAAAATTAGGGTTCTATCTCTGGGTTGGAAAGATCCCCTGGAGGAGGAAATGGCAACCCACTTTAGTATTCTTGCTTGGAAAATCCCATGGACAGAGGAGCCTGGCGGTTTACAGTCCATGGGGTTGCAAAGAGTCAAACACAACTGAACGACTGACCATGTACCTCCCACTATAAAAATAAAATCTAGTATCAACAAACTGAGAATGGGTAGAATTTGGTGCTTTGCATATGTAACAAAAAATAACACATGGCTGGCAAATTTGTGTTAATCACTCAGTCATGTCCAACTCTTTGGGACCCCATGGACAGTAGTAGCTCACCAGGCTCTCCTGTCCGTGGAATTCTCCAGGCAAGAACACTGGAGTGGGTTGCCATTCATTTCTCCAGGAGATCTTCCAGACCCAGGGATCGAACCCAGGTTTCCTGCATTGCAAGCAGATTCTTTACCAACTGAGCTGCCAGGCAAGTTTAGTTATGGGCCTGGAGATCATTCAATAGTGTCTTAAGAGTAAATCCAATTGCCTCCAAAATGTCAGTGGTGTATCTCTGGATAGGAGACTTATGAGTGATTTTCTAATCCCTTCTTTACATTTTTTCTGCATGCCCCATATTTTCTACAATGAATTTGTATTACTTTCATAGTCTGAAATATGAACAACTCTTTAAAAAGAGAGTATTGATCTATCCTTGATGGTGGCAACTTACCTTCCTATTCCCAAACGTATTCACTGCATCTAAATATCAAAACTATCTAATTCAGTTAATTTAAGAAGCAGATCCAGACTGTGTCCTTGTCCCAAGGTGGCCAAGGATACTGTTCATCTATAAGTCTATGGAGGATAAGATAGTTACTGAGAAAACACCAGACCTATTATTTGGTTTCCTGCAATTGCCCACATAAAACATGGTGATGTTTTCCCAAAGGGAAAGTAGGGCTTGTATAATGTAAGATTTAAAGCAAAAAGAAGGCGCACTAAGCTCAAGTGAAAGCTGTGGAAGATAAATCAAGAGTGAGATGTAAAATTTGGCTGCCTTCTAAGGAAACAGAGTTTTCAAATAGTGATAAAATTAAAATTTCCCCCTCTTTTCATTCTGTGTGTAATTCCAAGAAAAGATGTGCAAATGTTACCAGGATTCAATTTAAATATTGATGTTCCATCTCTTGCATACTGCCTTATTAAAGAAATTCTAAAGAGCTCATTGGGGGAATTTTTTTCTGAATTGTAACTACTTTGTGGTTATGATTTAACTGAAACTTCTTTCACCAAATCCAGAATAAAGTTTTTAAAAAACACTTTTGCACTTGCTCATGTTCCCCTGAAAGGAAATGAATTCATTTTTTGTAACGTAGAATGGACACAATGTAGATTATGGATTATGGAAAAGTTGTTCTCATTATTTGCTAATCATTTCAACATAAAGAATTATTTTATGCAACCAGAAAAAGACTTTCAATGGCCAGGACTACCCTGATGGTCCAGTGGTTAAAACTCAGGGGCCAATGCGGAGGACCCAGGTTTGATCGCTGGTCAAGGAACTAGATCCCATGTGCTATAACTAAGACCTGGCGAGGCCAAATAAATATCTTTTTTAAAAGATACATATACACAATGGAGTATTACTCAGCCCTTAAAAAGAATAAATTTGACTCAGTTCTAATGAGATGGATGAAACTGGAGCCGATTATACAGAGTGAAGTAAGCCAGAAAGAAAAACACCAATACAGTATACTGACACATATCTATGGAATTTAGAAAGATGGTGATGATGACCCTGTATGTGAGACAACAAAAGAGACACAGATGTATAGAACAGACTTTTGGACTCTGTGGGAGAGGGAGAGGGTGGGATGATTTGGGAGAATGGCATTGAAACATGTATACTATCATGTAGTAAATGAAGCGCCAGTCTATGTTTGATACAGGATACAGGATGCTTGGGGCTGGTGCACGGGGATGATCCAGAGAGATGATATGGGGTGGGAGGGTGGGAGGGGTTTCAGGATTGGGAGCTCCTGTACACCTGTGGCTGATTCATGTCAATGTATGGCAAAACCAATACAGTATTGTAAAGTAGAATAAAGTAAAAATTAAATTTAAAAAAAAAAAAGACCTTCAGTGACCAATAGGAGGAACATAAGGTCCTTAGGAGGTCCCCATAGGCTGCTATGCGCTCACCTCCAAGGGGGTCTTCCATTACCTGAGTTCATCGACATTGGCCACACTCCTGGCAAGAATCCCTTTCTCCCGGCGAAGCTTCTTGATCTCAAGTTTGAGGATTCTCATGTCCTCCAACCTCTGGTTATACTGGCTCTCGCCTTTATTCAGCACAGACTGCTGGATCTTGATCTTCTCATAGAGCAAAGCCAACTCATCATTGCGCCGAACTAGCTGCGATCCAAGGATATCTCTCTCGCTGATGACCTAGAAAGATAGGGCAGGGCATGGCCACTGGGGGACAAAAACGTCCCACATTTCATTACAGCAGCAGCATTCAGAGCATCAGTGAACGCCCATCCAATGCCCGCACGTGCTAGGCACTCAGTAGGTGAGGCACTGAAAATAGCCTGCTAGACAGCCAATACTGGACTCCTCTCATAAGAGCTGGCAATCTTGTTGAAAAGAGTACAACAAATTATATTATTAATAATAATAGCCCATGGCCCATGGGTTTTTGCCAACAAGTTATTGTATGTGTTTAAATCTGAACGTCTTTAGGGTAGGCAAGCTCTGGCCAAGTTCTACCACTCCTTATTGGCTTGTACCACACGCTTCCCTGGTGACACAGATGGTAAAGAATCTGCCTGCAATGCAGGAGACCTGGGTTCGACTCCTGGATCAGGAAGATCCCCTAGAGAAGTGACTGACTACCCACTCTAGTATTCTTGCCTGGAGAATTCCAGGGGGAGAGCTCTGGCAGGCTACAGTCCATGGAGTCACAAAGAGTTGGACATGACTGAGTGACTAACACTTTCACTTTCACTGTCTTGCACAAGCCAATGTCTCTTTTTTTAACCTGCTAGATCTCTGAAAGCATTTAAGTTTCTAACCCCCAAAATTATGTAATTATTCATTGTAATTATATGCAACAATGATATTATGCTAGAATGTAAACTCCCTGAGGGCAGGGTAACTTATTTTCTTGTTGGTCAGTATATCCCCAGAGCCTAAAGGAGTCGGTGACACATAGTAAGTGCTTGTAAATAGGAGCAGAATAAATGAATGGATATTTCATAATTAATCAACAGGAAGTGGGCCTCTGGGGCTGTTCTGAGAGACTCAATGGAAGAGCTCAGAAAAGAATGAGGTTTTGTGAGGAGCTGAATCAAACAATTGTGTCTGCTGATAGAGTCTGCAGGTCTGGGGAGGTGTGGTCTCTTCCTACCTGGTCCAATTCCTTCTTCTGTCTCAGCCTCTCCCCATCAGCCTCTGCTATAATTCGCAGGAGTTTTCTCTCCTCGGCTTCCTGCTTTTCAATGAAGTGTTTGGTCTCCAGGGCTTGTTGTCTCAGCTTCTGCAGCTCGGCCTGACAACGAGTGAAAGATACAGACCGATTTCACTCTGTAACAGCACAAACCAGGTCAACAGGGCCCAGATTTAGATGGATAGTGTGCTTCTTATAATTCCCTGTGATGTCTCGTTTAGCATGGTTTGATCATCCTTGCAAGCAAACAAAGCTTAACACACACACACACAATACACACACACACACACACACACACACACACACACACACACACACACCGGCCTGTAAAGAAACAACAATGCATATTACAGTGATCATGTTTATTCTATGAGTTGTGCCCTTGAGGAATTTCCACCATTTTTCTATATCAGTATAGCAGGACCCTCATTGGTATTCAACAGCAGTTCTCTTACCAGCTAAACATGAGGAGAATCCACAGATAGTACAGAGAAGGATGTGGGGGGTGAGCACGGTGGGGGAGGGACTGGGCGGAGGTATATCTGTATGTATCAGCTCCTATAACAATCCTAATATCATCAGCATATCAACTGCAGAAATAAAGTCTATTATAAGCAAAATGTGAATTAATAAAGACAACAACCAAACGACTGTCTTATAAAACATCCTGATGGAACAGAAGAGATGCTATAGTATAAAAAGATATATAGATCCTACTCCTAAGACGATTCCAACCTAGATGAGAGGATGAGATATACAAGTATTATGCAAATATTAACAAGTCCAGGCAATAATGTTTCAGGATTTTTTTCGTCACACAGACAGTGAATTGATGCCACAGGAGGTCAGAGGACTGCAGCACTTAGGAAGGCTTCCTGGAAGAACTTGGATCCTGAGGCTCTTGAGGCTATATGGAAATCCTAAGAGAAGCAAGGAAAGGATGCTTTGGTAAGTTTCAGAAGGAAAATTCTTCTCATCACAGGACACATTTGCTCCAAATCCATAAGTATATTTGTGGCTTACAACACCTCTGGCATGATATTAAGTATTGTGCCTAGCTACTCTTGTCCCAATTTCACAAATGCAATTAGAGACAAAGAAGAGCAAATAAACCTGGCTCAAGGTCACGCAGCTAATAAGAAAGCAAAGTTGAGATTCCAACCTAGAGTTTTTCATTCCAGAGTTTCTGTTCCCTTTGCTATCACCATACAATAGTTCCAAGTCAAATACAGAAGATGAATAAGACGTGAGGGATTTACCACCCACTGGAGATGACAAATATAACCAACCACCCTACAGTGTGGAAATGCTCTCTACTGTGAAGAAGAACATGGGAGTACAGGACAGAGTTCCTATTTCTTCCTGGGGATGAGAGAGAAAAACAAGTCTGGGCATTGGCAGTTGACAGTTATTTCTAAAAGGGAGATGTACGTGCTGGGGGAGAGCAGTCAGTGGTCAGGCTCACGTGAACAGAGGCATGCAAACTCTAAAGCACCTGGTGCGTCTACCAGATGGCAAAACATCCAATGTGGCTGAGTTGGAGTACTAGGTAGGGAACAGCAGGAAGTAAGCCTGGTGAAACAGCTGAGACAACCTGAGAAGGGCCCTGTACGCCATGGGCTGTGGAGAGTATGCACGTGGGAGCCAGAGAGTTAATCATATTAGAGGAAAAAAGAATACGGCTTTGAGGTTCCATGCCCATATACGGACAGGTGTATCACAGCCACGTCAGCACAAGAAGGAAAGACGGAGGAAGAGCTCTGCTTTCACCCATACCTGAAATCACAAGGGAGAGGACAAGACAATATTAAGCCTCCAACTTTTCAATGGCCTGCAGGTCAACATGTGAAAAGGAAAAATTAATAACTTTTTCCTTCAAGGAAGAATTGGGTTCCCCTACCTCCACCCACCCAGAAATGTCACAGAATGGATGACAGAAAACCAAAGATTTGCAAGTGAGTGCCTACGAACCAACCCAACTTTAGTTGCCACCTGCCTCTAATCCATGAAGACAAAGAGTCATTAATCCCATAGCTCAGATTCATCTAAACAGTTACAAGACACCACACACCTAGCAATCGACCTGTAATGTCACAAACTAAACGCAGCTAGCTACTGTAAAACACAGGGTTTCCTTTATGACATTTTGTTTGCTCATTCATGAAATATATGTTGGTCCAGGGATAAGCAATGGGAATGAGTTAATGAGAAAAGATCTGGTCTGGCATTGTATTTACCACTTTGGGGGATTGCCTGTTAGGAAAGAGAGTCAAGAACCAGCCTTTCTATTTCTCTAATCATTTAAGGTGACAGTGGAGACAGCAGTAAAATACCTGTTTGGCTCACGCTTTCTTTAATAAAACTTTTATTTTCCCAGATGTGCAACATTCACTTCCCTGTGCCTAAGTGCCGAGAGCTGATCAGAATCCATCAGCAGGACAAAATGAAACCACTGTTATATTAAAATGTAATCAATGGTGTGTAAAAGTATCTGTCTGAAATGTAAAACCACTCGTGCGTTTGGCATTGCTTGGTGCTTTTTCCCTAACATATCAAAATTCTGAGTGGTCTCCTTATGTCATAAATTTATGGGCTGTAAACAAGATGTGGCACTAGACGCTGGCAGCAAATGTTAACGTCAACAAAATACCTTAGGTCTCATGCATCTAGCAGTTGTAAATCTGAGCTGCCTCATCCAGGAAAGATGGTAACAGCTACTGTGCACCCAAAAGCTCATCAAGCAATATTCTAGATGGGGCCCGAGGCATAAAGTTGTAATACAACAGCAGGACATGCTCTTCGGCCACTACCTCCACAATTATACAGTTTTGTGATAGGTGTTCACGGCGTATGTATCACCCAGTCTGGCTGCGGGCATAAGTCATATCTCAAGAACCACACTTGGGAACTTCTCTGGTGGTCCAGTGGTTAAGAATCAGCCGGCCAACACAAGGTACATAGGTTTGATCCCTGGCCTGGGAAGATTCTACATGCTGCAGGGCAACTAAGCCTATGGGCAGCAACTGTGGAGGACGTGTTCTAGAGCCCAGGAGCCATAGCTATGGAGGCCTGCACACCCCAGAGCCCATGTTCAATAAAAGAAGCCGCTGCAGTGAGAAGCCTTTGCAGCACAATGAAGAGTAGCCCCGCACACAGCAACTAGAGGGGAGCCCTGCTCGCCACAGCTAGACAAAGCCCTGTGCAGCAAGAAGACCCAGTCCAGCCAAAAATAAATAAATAATTTTTTTTTAAAAGAAGCATACTCGAGTGAGTTTAACCCCTTCACATGGGATCCCAACATTCACTGGGTTTCACAGAAACTTTCTGTTTATATCCTGCAAAATAAATAGGACCATCTGAAGTCTTCTAACCACGAGAATAATCAGGCTTTCTCTCTCTCTCCTCCCCCTCCCTCCAACAGTTCCCATCCATGTTGCTCTAGAGAGTCCACTGAGTACAAGGATATGGTGCCCTGAAGCCAGTTGCTAATGTGATGCTGAGCTCTGGACACGGAGAATTTGCTGCTGAATTATTCACCAAGAATCAAAGTGCTGTCAGATTGATGCGGGATGATGGGGTGGTGATGAACAGAATCGAGAGCTTGTTAGGACTGGAAGGCAGACACTCCACATGAGATGGCCCCTTTAGTGCTGATGAAACAAGACGGGGACAGAACGGGCAGATGAACACAGATGCAGCAACATCTACAAGGAACTATTGACATCCTGCCATAACCATCATGTGCTGATGATGTCTAGAATCCTGAGGAGTCTGCAGAGCCTGGCAGCAACTGAAAAAGAAACTTGGAAACAAGACTTTTCTATCTAGGCAGGGTTGGGGGGGCAGTGATGAATGAGGATGGGGATGATCTCTTATGGACAACTGTTTGTCGTGGGCTTGGAGAAGCAATAAATTGGGTTGTCCTGTCAAAAAGCATCTCATGGTCTACCAAACAGGCTAGGGCTTGCCCTTCTGGGAGGGATTATGTACCAACATAGCTTTGTATAACTCACTATAATAAGCTACATGTCTCTCATGGAGCAAAGTTACTAAAAAAAAAAAAACAATCTGCCCTTTCCTCCAGGGTTTTGGTTTGCAAAGCTCAGATGCATGAAATTCAGAGACCTCTGTAAATGTGATTCATCTTTGAGGCTAAAAAAGTTAAGAGGCTGAAACTCAACATTTGAGCTGTCATATTTTTCTAAAGGATGTCAAATGGGCTTAATGATAGGCCAAAATTATCCAGTCAAAGCACCACTGCAAGTCACCATTGGATAACCTCAAATAATAAATCAAGGAGGCAGCCTTTTCTTTCTGTTCCTAATTCTTGCCTTAATGGGAAAAGCTGAGGAAAAGGCATCCTATTTTCACAGTAAGTCCAAAGCAATCATCTTCCTGTAATCGATGACACAAAGCTATCCAGACCTAGGATTCACCATTTGGAGCAGACTTTCTAGAACAGAAGCCCTTTAATCATCTCCCTTAGTCACCAGCTGCCAACTCTGCTGGCACAGGACCAAAGAGACAGAAACTTTATTTTATCATGATTAAAATAATATAAAGTTTATGATTTAAACTTTATTATAAACTTTATTCCTTTATTTTATTATGATGCTTCTTTGGAGCTATATGTATAGACGTCTAATGATGGAGGGTGTAATTGAAACATAGTAATCAAAGTCCAGCTAAGAAATCGGGAATAATCCCTTTTTGCATAGGACATTGCTTATTCTAAAGTAGGACTTTGTCTTCCTTGGACCCCATTATGCAGCAATAATTAATCTTTTGAAAAGAGCATTCCTTGGAAAGTAAGAGATGAGGATCAATGTCATCCTCTGTAAAGGCAGAGATGATGTACAAATCCAGTTACACTGAAGCCTTGCTAACATGGGTCCATGAGGCCTATGAGTGAAGCAGTGTTTGCAATAAGATTCTTCTGATTCTGCCAATGATAAATAAACACCATCCTACCATAGACTTCCAGGGTGGAACAAACAACCTCCTATAAAACTATTAATATGCTTTCAAACAAGGAGAATAAGGGCAAAGATGTAAGGTATTTTCAAATTTCAGAATATATAGTTATGTTTCTTTATATGTAAATAAATTTTCATACAGAATTTTCTGTTTTTTTCTATCATGAGCAGGAGGAGATGAAAGTCTTAGGTAAATATATCAATTACCATATCATTATTGTAAAGGCACTTTCACTACATTTTAATTTCTTTCCATCCTCATGTGTCTTAACTTAATGTAGAAGTTCTATTTCCATGAAGACCTATCATTAAGTTGACAAAACCTGTTGTTAAACTGAGAGTGCATATTTCAGTCTACAGCATCATAGAATCAAGGAAATTTGACATTAAATCTGTCCAATGCTACATATTCATTTTCAAGATAGGAACTATCTTTGAAGATAATCATGTGCAGAAATTCAGTCTTTCACTGGCTAGAGAAGTTTCTGCAAATGGCTCATAAACATACACATTTAAAAAAATAAAAGTGGCACTGTTCTCTCAGAAGTTTCTTTTTTAATTCTTTGGGCAAATGGATTAGAAGGGAAATTTACTGGATTGGCTAGGAAATTCATTAGGTTTAATGAATATGTATAGTAAAATGTATTTAACTCAAAGTTTTGATATGGTATAATTATTTGGCATATATTTGGGGGCCGAGTCTTTATGTTATATTAGTAGACCTAGAATGTTCTAAATTTGTAGATTTAAAAGGATATATCTCAGCAATATGGGAAGACAAAGGTGGTTCCCTAGAGGAGTGGCTGCAAAGTTCTCAGACTCACAGAAGTAAGGTGATCCATGAACCCAGTTGAGGGCCAACCAAGTAAGGACAAAGTCTGACACCCGGTGAGACAATGATGTCACAGGCAGAAACAGCACGTGCACATGAAGTAGATGAGTATCAGGGCATCGGCACAAGGGATTCTGCCAGCATTGTCTCATAGAAGCCCCGGGGAGAAGTTTGGGAGGGTTGAGTGCAAACAAAAGGCTGGACTTGAGCTGTAAATGTAAAGAGGTCGTAGTGAGCCTGAAAGTTCCAGGACTTACTTCCTGGGCACTGCTGACCTGCTAGGTTCTCTTCCACTGATGCCGTGATGACCAGCACAGGTAATCTAGGAGCTCAGCATCTCCACTGGCCCCTTCCCGGTCTAGCTGGGAGCACCCCCTGCAGGGAAGACTGACCTCGAGGTGGTGGAGTTCGCCCTCCTGGTGCTTTGGTTGTTCTCCCTGCCCCCTGCCCCCGCCCCCGCCCCCGGCCCGGCCCGGCCATCTTCACTGAGCTCGGGCGAGCCTGGCCCCAGTGGGTCTAACGACTGACAGCGGTGCGCCTTTATTATCAGGCCTGTACCTTCAGCGTTTCCTTCTCCTTTTCTATGCGCTGCTGCTCCAGATGTAGTTTCACAAGTGCTGACTCCTTAGCTGAGATTTCTTCTTTCAGTTGATCTACCTGATGGGTCATAATCTTTAATTTTCTCTTCATTTCCGTTATTTCATCCTAACAAAATGGAAGGAGATATGTTTGAAAGTGAATTAAATAGACATCATCCACTATGGAAGCTCAATGCATAGTCAAGAGCTTTTAAGGGAGATTCATTTAAAACAATGATTTCCTGATTGATTACAACTGGGTATCTTTGTATCTTGTGCCCATAGACCTCAAAGTATTTCATAGCATTAACTCTCCAAATATTTTCATGAGATAAATGTAAAAATACATGATGAATATGCCATACACATACACACATGCACACACTTTACTCTTCACTGTATAAGAGACAAATTGGAATCACAACAAAAACATTTTTAACTAAAAAATTACAAAGCAAAATTCTGCACTTAATTGACAAGAGTATGCTACTCCCCTCTGAGTCATGATAGCTATTAGCAGTTTTAAAAATGAGAAACAGGAGAATGGCAGTTCTACATAATAATTAAAACCAGAGCCTCTGTCTTCACATCTGATCAAGTTGTGTCATTTCCATTTCAAACAATCTGACAGTTCTGCATAAACTGATCTTTTCTTTCAGGTGAATTCCCCGATTTCTTCTTTCTCAGTCTATTGTAAATTCTGCTATTAGAATAACAGAAACTGCTTTAAACCCAGCATGGGAAGGGAGCAAAATGTAAAGACATAAATATATTCTTTACCTGAGCCTCAACCAGATTTTTACTATACAGATTCCTGTCTGACCTCACAGCTTCATACAGGTTCTGTTGCTGTTTTAATTTAGTCTCTGATTCAGCGATTTTTTTCCTATAGTCAAAAATCTGCATTTCACGGACTTTTATTTCTTCCATGTTCATGAGGACCTGGAGGAGAAAGAAGTGATAAAGATGGTTAAATAGCCCATCTGTGGTTATTGGTTCAGGACAAACAGATTTTGCATCTCAGGGTAGCGAGCAGAAATGCCAGCAATCAGAAAATCTGACTGTGGCTATAATCACTGTGGTACGACACAGAAGTTCAGCCCAGCTGATTAGGGGCAAACATATACTTTATCTACAGCACCGTTCTGCTCAAGCATGAAAGCTTAGCACAGTTATTCTGTGATCACAAAACAGAAAAGAAAATAAAGAAATTCTTTCAATTCTGAAAACCTCTCTTGCCCACCCCAACTACCAAAAAGGAATTAAAAAAAGCACAAGCTTAAACAGATCTTAACACAAAGCACTAGGAAGGAAGGGTAAGAGATAGATTAGCTGTTTGGCCACAGTCATGGCTTTATAAGGTTAACCACAAGAAAGGAAAGTGACCTCTGACATTGATAGCAATCATAACGCTATCTTTACCAAAGTCAAACGCACTCCCATCAGGGAAACCCAAAAGACTTCATAAAAATACGTGGTCTACTGTGTGCAAAACACTTTTAGGCAAGATGAGATGCAGAAGTAGTTGCCTCTTTTTGCAAGTATGGAAAACTGAGGCCCAAAATTCCACCGTGAGCCAATGCTTCTTGACAAGGAATCCACACAGTGGAAATGACACCATCATGATATTTAGCTGCAATGACCACGGAAACTGATTTTCTAAGGACAAACTTCTTGTAAAATTCCTTAAGGAAAAAAAAAATTTGCAAGGAAAACTGGTTGAATGACTAGAGCTTATACTTTAACAACAGCTAGAACACACCAGGAGAAAATTCTTAAGAATATTTCACTGCATTTCAGTGGAATTCTCTTAATTAATGACTGCAGTTGAAGGAAATAAACAGAGAAACATGACAGAGAAAGAAGGAAGGGGATGCACTTGAAGTAACACAGCCAGGGAAGCTTCCTCGAAAGAAGAGATTTACCTAGAACCTAGAGGTCAAAAAGGACCTATTTGTCATGGTGATACTGTGATCAGGTTTTGGATACCTGTGAGCATCATGTTCCCAATCCCTAGTCATTGCAGTAGCGAATCCTTTTACTCTGCTTGTAGAATTAGTATTCCAGAAAATATATTCTAAGAAACCCTCTTCTAATGTTTCCCCAACAGAGTTAATGATGGCTGGTGTTTAATATATTTCCCCTTATATCTTTAAATAGTGAAAGAAGTGTTAGTCACTCAGTCATGTCCAGCTCTTTGCGACCCCATGGTCTAGAGCCCACCAGGCTCCTCTGTCCATGGAATTCTCCAGGCAGAGTTACTGGAGTGGGTTGCCATTCTCCTCTTCAGGGGAATCTTCCCAATGCAGGGATTGAGCCCAAGTCTCCCACATTGTGGGCAGATTCTTTACCATTTGAAGTGAAGTGAAGTGAAGTCGCTCAGTCGTGTCTGACTCTTTGGGACCCCATGGACTGTAGCCTACCAGGCTTCTCTGTCCATGGGATTCTCCCAGGCAAGAATACTGGAGTGGGTTACCATTTCCTTCTCCAGGGGATCTTCCCGACCCAGGGATCGAACCCGGGTCTCCCGCAATGGAGGCAGACACTTTAACCTCTGAGCCACCAGGGAAGCCCTTACCATTTGAGCCACCAGTGAAATCCAATACCTTTCAAAGTTTTCTTAGATTTATATTTAAGGAAGGATGGAATCAAATTTTAATGAATGTCTTTATAGCATATATTATTTTGTACAACACTATCAGTTCCATTGATCTGATATACTTAGTAACAAATGTCTTCTTTCACAAGTATTCTGATTTTATTTCTTTATTCATAGTCCCATATGCTGTAATTCTAAATAAGTGCATAAATGAGAAATAAACATTTATTTTCTCCTTCTTAGCTTCCCTGGTGGCTCAGACAATAAAGTATCTGCCTGCAACGCAGGAGACCTGGGTTCAGTCCCTGGATTGGGAGATCCCCTGAAGAAGGAAATGGCAACCCACTCCAGTACTTTTGCCTGGAAAATCCCATGGATGAAGGAGCCTGGTAGGCTACAGTCCATGGGGTCGCAGAGATCAGATATGAGTCAGATATGACTAAGCGACTTTACTTCTCTTTCTTATTTACTTGAACCTTTTTCTCCCTTCCACCCACATCAGTCCCTCATTGACATAGAAAGAAACCAGGTTAACGATCCAGTATGTGTTCTTCCATATTTTTCTTTGAATTCTGCATATTCTATTTAGGTCTACTCATGTCGTTATTGTAATAATAGCTAATATTTCTCAGGTACTTTCTATATACCAAGGATTTTACAGGTATTAACTCATTCAATCTTCATAAAAGTCCCCATAGATGTGCATTATCATATCCCAATTTTACAAATAAGGAAACTGAAATCAAAAGAAGTAATATAGTTCACAGCTAGCCAACTAGTGAATATACAGGTTCAGGGGTTTGTTTTCCTTTTGCTTTCTGAATTTGGTCGTTATTTTTCAGCAAAGTGGGATCCTCTTCTATATTTTTATGCACCTTGCTTTTTATACTTTGTGGGAATTCTCTTTAAAAGGGACATAATGCCCTACAGTGCAGGTGAACCCCTCCCCTCTGATGGGCGTTCACATGGTTTCCATTTTTTTGCCAGTCTGAATCATACTACAGTGAACATTTTATACATGTGTTCTTATGCACTTGTTCTTTTACTTCTGTTGGGATGGATTCCCAGAAAAGGAGTATGTGGCTCAAAAGACATATATATTTTGAACTTTAATAGATACTGCTAGATTGTTTTCAAAAATGGCTGTAACATTTTACATTTTCATACCGCCAGCAATAGCTTTCTTAATAGAAAACTATCCTTGTGGTTTCAGGATAAACCCTCTTTGGTCATACTAGATGATTCTTTTAATGTACTGTTGAATTTGGTTTGCTAGAATTTCATTTAGGATGCTACATACATATTTATAAGTGACCTAAGTCTACAGTTTCCTTTTGGTTCTATTTTAATATCAAGATTTCTGCTAGTTTCATAAAGTGAGCTGAGTACTCTTTTGTTAATTCATTCAACTCACCTTCTTATTCATTTACTCATTGAACATACATTGAGGATCCATCTATGGCAGGCACTATAAAAGCACCAGTGATGTAAAGAAAAATAAGAGGCATTCCCTAGCCTCAAATTCACTTCTAGTGAGTGACTCCACTGTAAAATGATAATCAAGGAATGGATACAACCAATAATCTGAGATACGCACAGGTTGCTATGAGAGAATTAAACACTGGGAGAGTAATAGGGTGGCCATATGCATCTTATCTAAGAAGTTAATATTTGGTATTTACATAATTTGTGAGCACTACCTCTTCCTTCTTGTTCCTAGGTCATCCCACCCAAGGACTCATTCATCCCCAAGCTCTCTCCAAGGCCTGGAGTTTTTGTTCATTATCACAGCAGAAGGCATGGGTTAGGCCAGTAAAATAATGCCAATCAATATTACCCCCAAGACCAACACAACACTGTAAAGCAATTATCCTCCAATAAAAAGTAAATTAATAAAAAAGAAAAATAAATGAAATACAGACATTCCAACAGAAAAAACAATTACCCCCAAGAATACATAATACATTTTTCTAAATTCATACACAGAAAAAAAATTTTACATAGCCTGGGAATTATCTGATTCTTAAAAGTTTGAAGGAACTCAATTCTAAAATAATTAGGCCCCCAGTGACAACACTGGAGCTAATTCTCTCTCAGATGTTTTGGTTCCTTCCATCGTTATTAATCGGAGAAGGCAATGGCACCCCACTCCACTACTCTTGCCTGGAAAATCCCATCGACGGAGGAGCCTGGAAGGCTGCAGTCCATGGGGTCGCTGAGGGTCGGACACGACTGAGCGACTTCACTTTCACTTTTCACTTTGATGCATTGGAGAAGGAAATGACAACCCACTCCAGTGTTCTTGCCTGGAGAATCCCAGGGAAGCGGGAAGCCTGGTGGGCTGCCATCTATGGGGTCGCACAGAGTCAGACATGACTGAAGTGACTTACCAGCATGGTTATTGATTTTCTACGGTTTCTACTTCTCCTTGAGTCAAGCCTTGATGCATGTACATATTTTCAAGAAAAATATCTATTTCAACCAATCTTTTACATTTATACAACCAGAGTTGCACAAAGTACTTCTTTATATTCATTTATTTGGCTGCACCGGGTCTTAGTTGCAGCACGTGGATCCTCAATGCTCAAGGCAGCATGTGGGTTCTTTAGCTGTAGCATGCAAGATCTTTTATTTGCAGCGTGTGAGATCCAATTCCTAGAAGTGAAGTGAAGTCACTCAGTCATGTCCAACTCTTGGTGACCCCATGGACTGTAGCCCACCAGGCTCCTCCATCCACGGGATTTTCTAGGCAAGAGTACTGGAGTGAGTTGCCATTTTCTTCCCAGGGGATCTTTCCAATCCAGGGATCAAACCCAGGTCTCCGGCATTGCAGGCAGACGCTTTATCCTCTCAGCCACCAGGGAACCCCTAGTTCCTTGACTAGGGATCAAACTCAGGCCCCCTGCATTGGGAGCATGGAGTCTTAGCCACTGGACAGCAGGGAAGTCCTTGTACAAAGTATTTTATACTATTTTGCTGTTTTATTTTTATTAATTTCCATCACCCACTTTGTGTGCCAAGAAAATGGCCCAAGGTAAGAATATATAAAGACTCAGTGATGAATGGCTTGCATTGTTGGTTAGGGGGCTTGAAGGAACAAAATTAGAAAACTTGAGAAGAGGAGGTCTGCAGAAGAGGCATGTGCGTAGATCTGAAATGAAAAGACATTTCACTCCTTTTTCCATCGTCTCTTTGATCTATCCCTTGAAAATGAGTAGCAGGTGGCCTTTTAAGATACCACCACTAGCAACTAAAATGTTTAAGTTAGGAACAAATGGGAAACCTAAATAAGGTATCCATTCCTGGATCTGTTACTTGTTTGATTTTTTTAAAGAAAGACACTATCTTAGCCCCAAATGTAGCCTTTCTATGGACATGACCACCTTCCTTGGGGTCAGTGAGATGAACAGATTGAAAATACTTTGAACAGCATCATCAGCATTCAGAATATCAAGCAGAACATCAGAGAAAAGAAAAAAATTGCTTGTTCAATCACTTAGAAAAGTATTACAGCAAGAATAATCCTTTGCACAGACAGAATAATGCTCCAGAGAAAAGATGTAACCAAGGGCATTTCTTTCTGGGGCACCCAGCTAGCCAGGTTCATCTTTTTGCAAACAACAGTACACAAAATCTAACTTGTTTCCAGATTCTTGAAGCTGGGAGTAATAGGAACCCATCATGGCACCGAAAAGATCAAAGGTTATTTCGTTTAAGGACAGCAAAAAGTTTTAAAGTATAGAAACAAAGGGAAAAGACAATTCACAAAGCAATTTAGTTCCAAGTCGTTGGGACTCAGTTTTTTTGAAGGGACTCATTCAAACCAATGTCACATAGAGGTTCAAATCCTAAAAATTCATAAAATGTGCGGAGTATTAGGTAGACACAAAACCCTTCATCAGCAAAATGTTCCCAGTTTAAAAGGATATATAAGAGAATGCAGAATGCCAGCTATGGGTCTGGACCTTAATTAATTGATTATACTTTAGATACCTCAAACCAACTCTGAGATAAATCACATCCAAATAGAGAGAGTTTTATTACAGCCAGAGGGTTGGAGAGCCTAGCATGTGGAGGCCTACTTCAGAAGAGACCAGAAAATGCTTACAGTGCACTATGAGGGCACAGTCTCAGTTTATAACCTACTGCCTTTTCTTTTCCTGTTAAAACAACCTGCCAATAGAAATAATAGTGAGATAAAAATCAATAACGTGTGCAGGAAATCTGCAGCCATAGTCAAAACATCATATGTACTAAGGCAGGAAGAGAAAGTAGGTCATTGAATTTGGAATCTTTTAACTTGCAATTGATGAAATATCAGTACAATAAACTTTTAAAGTAAGTTTTTCTGACTTGGTGTCAATGGTTTGAATGCTGACAATGCCTTTACTTCCATAATAAAACTGGAAAACTCACCCTCAAAAAAAAAAAAAAATTTGTGCCCAGTCATGTGAAATTTTAAGTTTTCTCTATTTGTCTTGCTTTCTTATTTTATCCTCTATCTCAAATTCAGGGAGGCATATCTATTTTTCTATCTGCTTTTAATAACATGTTATGCTACAAATGAAGGCTATAATATCTGCCTAGAAGGACTATAATGAGGATAAAAGTGAGAAAAATTATATTTATGCCATAATAGAAGTACCAGGCATATCATAATTTAATCATCTAATAAATGTTAATAGACTATCATGGTATGTTAACATTATGTGATATTATATGACATTAGTACTTTAAAAATCAATTTGGTTTTTGGTATGGATCACTCTGTTCTCCTCCAGGAAAAGAATGATCCATTGTACACTTATTTCATTATAACATGAAAAGCTTATAATTTGTGTATGTCCCCTTAAAGGCTCTCTCCAGAGTTCTACCCTATTAAAGATGCTCTGTATTAAAAACTTCAAATTAATATTGAAAAAACAGAAACTTCATTTTATTATGAAGCACCTATTCAGTGAATGATATTTCTTTGATCAGCTTCTGCTATCCTCAGTTACTTCTAAATCCTTGAAAGCACATCATTATTCATTTCTTGGAACCTCTGTCTACAAGAGCTTTGCTTGACATTGTTATAAGGCAAATAAGCAGCGAGCTAAGAAACTTGTCGGTAGGAATTCATTGTGAAATATGCTTTTCAGTATATAAGAAGCCTGGGAGGGGACAGCTAGAAGTTTAATATTTAGAATGAAAAAGAAGGGGGTCCTAAAATGAGCCAAATGCATAATGTGGAGAATGTTCCCCAGTTTTAACCATTACCTAGGAAAGATATTACCTAAAATTTATAAAAGTCTAGAAAAGAACAAATATGGTGGACCATAACTTATAATTGGGCTTCTCTAGTAGCTTGGTCAGTAAAGAATCTGCCTGCATTGCAGGAGACCTGGGTTCGATCCTTGGGTCAGAAAGATCCCCCGGAGAAGAAAATGGCAACCCACTCCAGTATTCTTGCCTGGAAAATCCCATGGACAGAGGCCCCTGGTGGGCTACAGTCCATAGGGTCACAAGAATGGACATGACTTAGCGACTGTACCACCACAACTTATAATGCCACTCTTGGTGCCTCTCAATATAGCTGAATAATAAAATTTATACTGCACCAGAGGAAAACCCATGAAGATAACAAGTGCTGAATATATACTGTGTGAAATATCTAGTGGGGAGCTGCTGTATAGCCCAAGGAGCTCAGCTCAGGGATGACCTAGAGGGATGGGATGGGGTAGGGGGAGGCTGAAGGAGGGGATATATACACATATAGCTGATTCACTTTGCTGTGCAGCGAACAACACGGCAAAGCAATTATACTCCAGTAATAAAAGAAAAAAAGTCCAACTATAAAGAATAAGTGCTGAAACACTATAGCAGCTTGTCATGGCTCCATGAATATTTGCTCCCACCACCTCTCTGGGAGGAGTCTACTTGCTCCTACTGTAGAGGCTGGGCCTGGACATGTGACTTGCCATAGCTGATGGGATGTCAGAGAACATTAGGCAAGTAGAGACCCATGAACTGTGCTTGCGTGGTTGGGTCTGTCCTTTGCATTCCTTCCATTCTCCATGAGAACAGTGTGCATGTCCTGGAGGATGAGAAGCACACAGAGCAAATCTGGACCTAACCCACAGCCCCAGGCCAAGCCCAGCAAGCTCAGCCCAGATCAGCTGACCCTTGTCAATTGCAAATGTGTGAGGGGGAAATAAGTGCTTGTTTTTGCATACCGGCGAGACCTGGTGGTTGTTCATTATGCAATAATATCATGGCACATGTTAACTGAGACAAACACATAAGGAAAGGCTTGGGATTCTGAGCCATCCAATTCTGGCACAAAAAGGAATCTTCTTCCTCATTTGCAAATGCCAAGTTAAATTAATAAAATGTAATGTAGGGCTTTCAGTGGCTTAGATTTCACCTTTTTTTCCTTCTAAATAGAAAGAATCAGAAAGCAAATGTTGACACTGTTTTTGCAGCCCAGAAGAAAGAGGAGATCAGGCCAGAAGTCACTCACAGCTAAAATTGCCGATAATTCAGATAACATTGTCCGTCATGGCAACCTATTTCAAAAGAATTTAAAGGCGAGCAGACCCATAAGTTTAAGAAAGTTTAGGCACTCAGTCATGTCCACTTTGTGACCTCATGGGATAACAGATTACTGAAGAAGAATTTAATATAGATACCTAAAAATAAGTCTTTGACTAGTTGATTCAGTTGTCTAATTATGCTTTCCATTCACCCTTTCAAAATATATTTGAATACCTATTTAATGAATAAGTAACATAAAGAACTCAAGAAGATTTGCCCTTAAGGAACTTGTAAATGGCATGAGACACACTCCAAAACGCAAATACTGTAATAACATCAGATTTCTTCACCTGCCAGAGAGGGGAACCAAGTACAGATGGATTAGAAAACATTTTAAATAAAGCTCCTCTAAGGTTTTATTGGTCCTTGACTGAAGGGCAAGGTTTTTAGTATTTTTCTTTGGATCAGGATACTAAAGTAATATATATTCATTTCAGAAAATTTGAAGAACACAGAAAGTACAAAAGAGGTAAATTAAAAACGATCTGTATCCCTACTACTCAGAAATACCTAGTTTTCACATGTTGATCCATTACCTTCTACTCTTTTTCCTGTTAAAAAGAAGGAACTAAACTTCAGCTTTCTCTTCTTGCCTAACTCTCAGAGAGTACTTTTCTTTATCTTTGTGGGTTAAACCACATACATACACACGACTTTCTCCCAGAGCAAGTCTATGAGATTTCTCCTGTCACTGATTTTGCCAGAAACATGCTCACTCTGCATGTACAGTTCCTTCTTCATCTCCAGAAAATATTTTCTGTTACATCTTTGATTTGGGGCTCAGTTCCCCCATCATAGACCAGCAACCTATAGGATGCTTTTTATTTCCTATCCTTATCTCTTATCCTCTCTTTGATCATTTTTGTCTTTTGTTTCCACCTATATTCTAAGAGAATGAAGAAAACCTTGGAAAAAAGCTATGACCAACTTAGACAGCATATTAAAAAGCAGAGACATTACTTGGCTGACACAGGTCTGTCTAGTCAAAGCTATGGTTTTCCTAGTAGTCAAGTATGGATGTGAAAGTTAGACCATAAAAAAAGCTGAGCACTGAAGAACTGATGCTTTTGAACTGTGATGCTGGAGAACACTCTTGAGAGTCCCTTGGACTGCAAGGAGATCCAACCAGTCCATCCTAAAAGGGATCAGTCCTGAATGTTCATTGGAAGGACTGATGTTAAAGCTGAAGCTCCAATACTTGGGCCACCTCATGTGAACAACTGACTCATTTGAAAAGACCCTGATGCTGGGAAAGACTGAAGGCAGGAGGAGAAGGGGGACAACAGAGGATGAGATGGTTGGATGGTATTATCAACTCAATGGACATGAGTTTGAGCAAGCTCCAGGAGTCAGTGATGGACAGTAAAGCCTGGTGTCCTGCAGTCCATAGGATCACAAAGAGTCGGAAACAACTGAGTGACTGAACTGAACTGAACATTCTAAGAGAAGTACTCAAGTGTGCATTCCACTTCACTGATTCCATTTTCCACATCAGTTCTGTTCTTTACTAACTTACTAACTTCAATGTGGATTTTAAATCTACCATTGCTTGCTTTGGGTTGGTTTGAGGTTTGCATGTGTTTTAGTCTCTTTACAACTGCTCCTTATTTTATCCATCACTTTCTTTCTTTATCTTTGTTTTGTCTTAGAAGTAATGTCATCTTGGACTTATAACCCAGATGATAGTCCTCTGTCCTACCGGGATCACACTGTTCTTAACCACAACAACAGAACATCTAAAATCTTCATTTTCTGTGCTAGGAAGCCCAACATGACCAACCTAGTATCTCCAAGAATTCTTAGAAGAATTATGCTTCTATTCACTATGGCTTTGATTTCCTATTTCAATAGAATTCCACATTCTCGATTGACACTTTTCTCTGGCACATATGGTTCCTTTTCAAGGTGTGTTACCTCACATCCCACATCCCTCATCAGCCAATCCCTGCCCCCACAAAGCACAATCCAACCACAGGGTTGATGAAGACTGTCACTGAAGGTTGCAGGTACAGAGCACAGTAAAGAGCTTAAACTTGACCATCGGAGGTCCCATGCTTAGCACTTCCTCAGTGTTTCCTGCCCTGGGAACTGGTCCTGTCTCCCAGAAGAGTCCAGCCTACTCTCTCATCTTCTCCTGTCTCCCCCATTTCCTGCTCACCACTGCTCCTCTCCTTCCCAACTGCAAGCAAGTTCGAGGAACTGTGAATTGAGGGCCAGGTGGATTTTCCTTGGTTCACCTCTACTGGATTTAAAATGCTCATCCAATCTCTTTTCTTCTATTTTAGGATGGCCTTATGTCAACCTTAGTGTTTGATGCCATTAAGACTTCTCATCTCTGTTACTGACATTTAACAAGAAGTTGAAAATAGCTACATTCAAATGCCACTTTGAACAAAAATTCTGGCCTGTTTATCTACAAATTAATTATTGACTTGCTTATTTATGAAATATTTCATAGCATGTACTATGTGCCAGATATCATTCTAAATACTTTACTGACATTACCTCATTTAATTTTCACTACCCACCCCATGATATAATGACCCCAAATCCTTTTCGTATGCACACAGATAAAATTTAGGTCAAATCATATAAATAATTTTGCATTTTGTTTTTATCGGGTTCATATTGTGACCATATTCCCCATTTAAAAATATTTTTCAAACACTTAATTTTAATGGCACATGGCAAATTTGCACAATTTATTTTGAAGAATTTTCTTTTATAAAAATCTTTGCATTCTTATTCTTCATATACTGTTTTTACAAAAGAAATTTTGGGGTCAAAAGGATAAACTTGGAACAACCCACTTTAGAAGGAGATGAAAATATCAGTTTCATGACATCTTCCCCCAGTCCCTGGTATTATTCCTCAACTTCCTATAAATAGGATACATGAAAGGGAGCTTTCTGTTTGTGGGAATGAGGTACTTGTGTGTGTGTGTGTGTGTGTGTGTGTGTGTGTGACAGTAAAGAAAGAAATATGAGAAGGTGTCAAAAGATAGACATGTTTTTAATAAGAAGTCCAGAGGCGATACAAGTTGCTGTAGCAGCTGATACACGCTGTCAGGAGTTAAGTAAGAGAGAAAAATTATAGTTGATAAACAATATTTTAAGAACTTGTGCTTAAATTATTTAGGTGAGACATTATGCAACCTTGTACAGTTAAACATCAGAAATTGTGAAAAACAGTTACCAGAAAAACTTGGTACAAGTATCTCTCCTTCATAAGGAAAGAGAGAAGCACACAATCCTATATTAAAATCAGTGACAGCAATCTTTTTTTAATCACTCATCATCTATCTATTTGTTCAACCCAGTTTTGGCACCTACTATTTACAAGCATTTACTATGTGCTGGAAATGAAGAGAAGATAAAGTCCTTGCTCCCAAGAGCTCACTACAAACAAAGGTATAAATAAAAAAGTACACTAGAAGATGGTGAGTTCTTCCAGAGATATCAACAAACCCATTAAGTAGGAAGTGACTAGCTCTGCCTAAGGAGTTAAAATAGGTTTGACCCCAGACATGAGCATTTGATTTGGGTACTGAAGCATGAATAAGAATTTTTCATTCAGAGAAGGGGGAGGAAAGGGCTTTCCAGATAAAACAAAGAGCTTAGCCTCTGTTGCATAAGTCAGAATATATGAATTGCTGTGTCTTGCATGGGTTACAGGTATGTAACAAAAAACACTGATTCACTCTACCCATAGGTGGGCCAGGTGGGACCTGGGCAGCTAGCATCCGTGGGTGAGCCCCTCCAGCCCTGCACAGGCTCATCCCTCTCATTCCCACATACTGTAGACATGCTATTTTCTACACTGCTGTGATGCAAAGAATGTTAGGAAGCACTGCCCCAGGTTGCTGAGGGATGACTGAGGTTTGTAAGGCTGGGAGTAATAATAAAATTTCACTGGAATTTTTAACAACTCTGACAACGGGATGGCAGCCAGGAGTGGCAGGAGACTGACGGCCAGGAGGGAAGACGTAGGAGGTTACACAGATTATACGTTCAGATATAGTCTGTCTCACCAGGTAATGCCCCCTCCCTTAGTAGGATCACACTGCTGCCCAAGGATATCAGACTTGATCACGTAACTCCCTTTGATCAAGGAAATATGAGTGGACTGCCCTTTACCCTTCCTTTGCCAGCAGAAGCTCTGAGACCATATCAAAGGTTCACCATTACACAGTTTTCCCTCTATAAGAGGCCAACACATTCCAAAAGAGTCCATCTGTAATGAAGAGGACGTGAAGCAGAGCTGTGGCTGACCCTCAAAGGTCATTAATGTGAACAAAACATAGATTTCTGTTGCTATAAAGGACTGAGACCTGAGGGTTATTTGCTGCAACTTAATCAGACGGAGCTTTTCCATCTTTGGCTGCAAAGAATATAATCAACAAAAACAAGACCAGGAGCTGACTGTGGCTCAGATCATGAACTCCTTATTGCCAAATTCAGACTCAAATTGAAGAAAGTAGGGAAAACCACTAGACCATTCAGGTATGACCTAAATCAAATCCCTTATGATTACACAGTGGAAGTCAGAAATAGATTTAAGGGACTAGATCTGATAGATAGAGTGCCTGATGAACTATGGAATGAGTTTCATGACATTGTACAGGAGACAGGGATCAAGACCATCCCCATGGAAAAGAAATGCAAAAAAGCAAAATGGCTGTCTGGGGAGGCCTTACAAATAGCTGTGAAAAGAAGAGAGGCAAAAAGCAAAGGAGAAAAGGAAAGATATAAGCATCTGAATGATCTGAATGCAGAGTTCCAAAGAATAGCAAGAAGAGATAAGAAAGCCTTCTTCAGCGATCAATGCAAAGAAATAGAGGAAAACAACAGAATGGGAAAGATTAGAGATCTCTTCAAAAAAATTAGAGACACCAAAGGAACATTTCATGCAAAGATGGGCTCGATAAAGGACAGAAATGGTATGAACCTAACAGAAGCAGAAGATATTAAGAAGAGGTGGCAGGAATACACAGAAGAACTGTACAAAAAGATCTTCATGACCCAGGTAATCATGATGATGTGATCACTAATCTAGAGCCAGACATCTTGGAATATGAAGTCAAGTGGGCCTTAGAAAGCATCATTACGAACAAAGCTAGTGGAGGTGATGGCATTCCAGTTGAGTTGTTTCAAATCCTGAAAGATGATGCTGTGAAAGTGCTGCACTCAATATACCAGCAAATTTGGAAAACTCATCAGTGGCCACAGGACTGGAAAAGGTCAGTTTTCATTCCAATCCCAAAGAAAGGCAATGCCAAAGAATGTTCAAACGACCACACAACTGCACTCATCTCACATGCTAGTACAGTAATACTCAAAATTCTCCAAGCCAGGCTTCAGCAATATGTGAATTGTGAACTCCCTGATGTTCAAGCTGGTTTTAGAAAAGGAACCAGAGGAGGTTTTAGAATAGGAACCAGATCAAATTGCCAACATCCGCTGGATCATGGAAAAAGCAAGAGAGTTCCAGAAAAACATCTATTTCTGCTCTATTGACTATGCCAAAGCCTTTGACTGTGTGGATCACAATAAACTGTGAAAAATTCTGAAAGAGATTGGAATACCAGACCACCTAACCTGCCTCTTGAGAAATCTGTATGCAGGTCAGGAAGCAACAGTTAGAACTGGACATGGAAAAACAGACTGGTTCCAAATAGGAAAAGGAGTATGTCAAGGCTATATATTGTCACCCTGCTTATTTAACTTATATGCAGAGTACACCATGAGAAACGCTGGACTGGAAGAAACACAAGCTGGAATCAAGATTGCCAGGAGAAATATCAATAACCTCAGATATGTAGATGACACCACCCTTATGGCAGAAAGTGAAGAGGAACTAAAAAGCCTCTTGATGAAAGTGAAAGAGGAGAGTGAAAAAGTTGGCTTAAAGCTCAACATTCAGAAAACGAAGATCCTGGCATCTGGTCCCATCACTTCCTGGGAAATAGATGGGGAAACAGTGGAAACAGTGTCAGACTTTATTTTGGGGGGCTCCAAAATCACTGCAGATGGTGACTGCAGCCATGAAATTAAAAGATGCTTACTCCTTGGAAGAAAAGTTATGATCAACCTAGATAGCATATTCAAAAGCAGAGACATTACTTTGCCGACTAAGGTTCGTCTAGTCAAGGCTATGGTTTTTCCTGTGGTCATGTATGGATGTGAGAGTTGGACTGTGAAGAAGGCTGAGCGCCAAAGAATTGATGCTTTTGAACTGTGGTGTTGGAGAAGATTCTTGAGACTCCCTTGGACTGCAAGGAGATCCAACCAGTCCATTCTGAAGGAGATCAGCCCTGGGATTTCTTTGAAAGGAATGATGCTAAAGCTGAAACTCCAGTACTTTGGCCACCTCATGCAAAGAGTTGACTCATTGGAAAAGACTCTGATGCTGGGAAGGATTGGGGGCAGGAGGAGAAGGGGATGACAGAGGATGAGATGGCTGGATGGCATCACGGACTCGATGGACGTGAGTCTGAGTGAACTCCGGGAGATGGTGATGGACAGGGAGGCCTGGCGTGCTGCTATTCATGGAGTCGCAAAGAGTTGGACACGACTGAGTGACTGAACTGAACTAAATCTGTTGGATACAGAGGCTAACAAGCTTAGCCACAGTAGAGAACATGAGTGCCTGAACTGACAACTAGTCCTTTCAGAGTCAGTAAATCAATCAGTGGAGCTTCTTACATGACCGAGTTGCAAGAAGAATATGCTGTTTTACAATGGCTTCCAAGCAGGGGTGTGAGGATCACGGGGCATCTTTTCCAGGGAGGACATGTCCTGCCAGGGATGGACTGATCACATGCATTTGTCTTCCTCCAAAGTTACGTTCTGCAAATATCTAATCAGCATTTGTTTACTCTAAATGGGCAGTAGCTGATTTGCTAGCAGAGCTTATTGCCCGAAATCTTAAATCTGCATGTGAACCACAAGCTGCAATCTGAATAATCTGTCTTTGCAACAATGTGTGGCAATCAGAAATAATGCACTGACGCTCAACCCATTCCATGGAGGAGTAGCTTACCTTTTGGGTAAGGTCACTGGCTTCATTGATGTACCGATCTCGCTCCTTTTCCAGTTGAAAGATGATCTTTCTCTGCTTCTGAGCTTCCTCTTTGTAGTTTTGGATTTCTTCCTCCAGATTCTTCTTGGCTTGCTCATGGAGCTTTACCAGGTCTATCTGTTTCTGGGTTGCACTGACCGCCTTAAGCATATTCTGAAAATAAGGACAGCGCCGAGAAATATTTGTGGGGTTTTGGTTAAATTTACTTGTTGCCTAAATCCTAAAATAATTACGAGCATTGTTTGGGAGATGAATAAAAATAATCATAATAATCATATTTTCTACAGATTACTAAGAGCTTGTTATGTTAATTTTTCACAGAGCCTTATAAACACACATAAAAGGCAGTAAGAGATAACATCCCTAGGAAGTGGGCCTATATTGCTCCCATATTAGGGGCAGGAAACTGAGAATGAGAAGATAAGCTACTTGCCTACAAGTTCATGGGCTTTCCCAGTGGCTCAGTGGTAAAGAATCTACCTGCAATACAGGAGGAGCAGGAGACACAGGTTCGATCCCTGGGTTGGGCACATCCCCTGGAAGAAGGCATGTTAACCCATTCTAGTATTCTTTCCTGGAGAATCCCATGAACAGAGGAGCCTGGTAGGCTACCATCCATAGGCTCACAAAGAGACAGACGTGACTGGGCACATACACACGCACACACAAGTTCACACAACAGGGGAGTGACAGAGCTAGGGTTTGAATCCCGAGCTGGCTGACCCCAAAGCCAGTCTCTATTCCAACTCTAGCCTTTCACTTGTGAAGTTAGAACAGCTGAACCTAATTATGTAACACAGGCTTTGACTACAAAATAAAATAAAAGCCTTCGTATTAAAAGTACAGATATCCAGAATTAACATATGATCCAACAATATCACTTCTGGCTATCTACTCAAAAGAACTGAAACATGTGTTCAAACAAAAACTTGTACGTGAACACTCACAGCAGCACTATTTATAAAAGCCAAAATGGGAAAACAACCCAAATGTTCATCAACTGGATGAATAAATAAACAAAATGTGCTATATCCACACAGTGGAATACTACTCATCCATAAAAGGAATGAAGTAGACGCTACAACATGGTTGAAGCTTGAAAATATTATCCTGAGTGAAAGATGTCAGATATAAGAAGTCATATATGGTATGACTCCAGTTATATAAATATCCAGAATGGTCAAATCCACAGAAACAGAAAGCAGATGGGTAACTTCCAAGGATGGGATGGGGGAAAGAGGGGTGTGACTGCCTGAGAGGTACAGGGTTTCCTTTTGGGTGATGAAAATGTTCTGGAACTAGATTTATTATGTTTTACACAACATTGTGAATGTACAAAATGTCACTAATGGCAAATTTTGTTTTCTGTGTATTTTACTACATTAAAAAGAATTAACCTAGTTTAAAAAACAAACAAAAAAAACACACAGATGCTCACATCCTAACTCCAGAGATTCGGTGGATCTGGGATGGGACTCTGGCACCTACATTTTTGGGGGTGGGGGAAGCTGCCCTGGTAGTTTCTGATGCTACTGCAATGGAAGTGCCTTGGTTTGGCTGCGCAAGAAGTCAGGTTGCTCCTCTGGAACACAGAATTAATACAGTGCAACTCTACAGCCATGGTCATGATGGACCACAACATGTCTGCTTCTAGAGCCACAGCTGAATGGACCCAGCAACTTCCGAAACGGAGCCTCTAGATTTTTGTAACTCAGTAGAAGATGTAAACTCAGGAGCTGTTTATTGGCGATAGCTTTATTCTGCCACTTGGACAGGGAAACAGAGAGAGAGAGATGATTTTACTGAAAGACAGAAATGAAGCTATGACTCAGCTGGAAGTCTAGTGGTGGAGGGAGAGGGCTTTCTGTTCAGAACAAGAGTAAAGGCCAGGTTTTCTTCATTCCTGAGGCCCAGATGTATCCTTAGGTTCTATGTTGCTGTTTAGTTGCTAAGTCACGTCTGACCCTTTGTGAACTCATGGACTGTAGCCTGCCAGGTTCCTCTATCCACAGGATATTCCAGGCAGGAATACTGGAGAAGGTTGCCATTTCCTTCTCCAGGGATTTTCCCAACCCAGGGATCAAACCCATGTCTTCTCCACTGGCAGGTGGGTTCCTTACCACTGAGCCACCTGGAGAGCCCCCTGGGTTCCACGAGGCACTTCGTATCCCTTCCCAAATCTCTAACCAATACAGACCTGCAGTCAGGACTGAAAACCACTGGAATATAAACTGATTAAAAAAAAAAAAAGACATGAAACCTTGGTCGGATGACGACATAGAAAAATGGAAAAGGTCAACTTTACTTTCAAGAACTGAATTAAACATTTGCTCTGTGAAAGATAAAGTCCCTTCAACACGACACTGAGAGAACCAAATATATGAACATCGCTGCCTGTCAGAACTATCTCACTCATTCATTCAGTGAAGGTGGCATTCCAAGTCAGTTAGGAAAGGATGTATTATCAACAAAGGTTGACTGCACACCTGCAGAGGAGCAGGCGCCCTGTCAGGCACTAAGGATGCAATGGCTGGGAAAGACAAAAAAGTTTAAAAAGTACCTGCCCTCAAGACGAAACTGATGTAGTCAAATTAACAAATAAGTGTAAAATTAAAGTGTTAGGTGTCCTATTGTGGCAGAAAATCCAAAGGCAATTTACCAGAACTTACAAAATATAAATGTATTAAATGTTTTATATGTTACCAAAAAAATTTTTTTAATCTAACTCCAACAATAGTATTTATATTATTATTTTTATTATATTATTTATATATTATGCTATTTATAAATTTATGGAATAAAAGCACAGTTCTAGGATTATGCAAAAAAAAAAATTAATGACTTTCTGAAGAAGTGCTCAGCATGTAAAGATACTTACTCTTCTACTCTTTTCTAAGATTCCCTAAATAGTCTGCTCTAAGCTACAGGATAATCTACTTTGTTAACATTTATTCATTTCTGCGAAACGTAAAGAAATATTAAAATAATAAATATTAAAGTAATAAAAAATTGAAATGAATGAATATAGGCTGTATCTCCTTTGATAAGATGAAGCTCTCCTGACCAAAAGCCAGCGAGCTGTCTGCTGTGGAAGCAGCCTCCCCACTCTACCCCTGGCACGGCGCTCATGCTTCATTCTCCCTGGAGGGAATTCTTGAGCAGGAACACGTAGCCTAGACCTGTGAATGTAGTTACTCTCCTCAGAGTGACTGTCAATGGAGGTAATCCTCTGGAAGGGGCTAGAAGAGGAAAGGGGGGTGGGGGCGGGGTCTGTAAGCTTCAAGCTCCCCCCAGCCTCTCCCTCAGCTTTGGACCATATTGAGCTCAAAGACTAGGAGGAATAAGCACCAAAAGCAGAAACCAAGGCCTCCAACTCTCCAGAAAAGATGGAGGAAAGGTTAGAGACTCGGTATGGCCAACTGGCCATCCTTTAAACACCTAAAAGTTAAAGTTTATTAGAACTCACTTGTATTTCCTGGATTGGCACAAAATTGCAAATTATGGATATTAAAATCAGAAATCTTGACCAACTGCTTAGATGCCAAATAAGACACCAGCAATAGGAACAGAACCCACAAGACTCTCTGCAATCCCCTGCTAGTTTATACGATAATTCTTCAAAGTGCCTTTGTGCTCACAGGTGATACTGTGGTTTCAGTTCACAGCCAGTGAACGTGGATGTGGACAGCTGCGTAGAGGACAATTGAGCACTATTATTAGTTCTAATCTACTTTTGTTTGGCTCAGAGTTTTCTTTCCCCTGCAACCGGTTATAGGCCGATATTATAGCACTAAAGAAAGACATTTATTCACCAGCGTTACTGTAACAAACGCACCTTATTCAATATGTCCCTTTCTCTCAGAAGCTCATCCATTGCTTTCTTATCAAGTTCTGCTTGTTTCTTTGAGGCCTCCACCTCTAAATCACCAGAGAGAAAAACAATAATAAATATAAAGAGAGCCTGCCAAGAAAGAATCAGCCAAAGTGACACGAAAACTGCTTTATATATTTATCTGTAGCTATAAAACTGCTTTCTGATGAGTGGTACGTGATCTTCATTATAACTCAGTGAGGTAAGTCTTCCCATCCCACCAAGAGATGGAAACTGAGGCTTAGAGACCCATACACCAAGGGTCTGCACCCAAGAGGTGACAGGGCTAAGGTTGGGAGTTTGGTCTTTCTGACTCCAAAAAGTCCTAGTTATTTAGTCCTTTTAAGTTGTGTCTGGCTCTTTTGTGAGCCCATGGACTGTAGCCCTCCAGGCTCCTCCAGACATAGGATTTCCCAGGCAAGAATACTGGAGTAGGTTGCCACTTCCTTCTCCAGGGGATCTTCCCGACCCAGGGATCAAACCCATGTCTCCTTCACTGGCAGGCAGATTCTTTACCACTTTGATGCCAGGGAAGCCCCAAAAGTCCTTGCTCTCCTGAAATATTTTTTATTATAGAAGTAATTAGAAACACAGGAAGAAATTGGAAAATAATTCCAAAAAATAAACTAAAGGGAAAATTTTTTTAAAAATCAGAAATCTAGGAGGGGACATATGTATACCTGTGGCTGATTCATGTTAATATTTGGCAGAAACCAACACAACACAATACTGTAAAGCAATTATCCATCAATTAATATAAACAAATTTATTTTAAAAATCAGAATCTACTTAAGGTTTTGATGTGTCTCTTTCCTGACATTTTGCTATGCAAATACATGTGTGTATATAAATATATGTGTACACCACATACACCAAGATGGAGCCATAACACATACTGTCTTGTAACTTGCTTTTACAACTAACCAATATAAATAAATACCTCTCTATAATACAAATGTGTATCTACATCAGAATGTTTAAAGACTTCATATTTCACTATATAAAAATGTTTATTAAGCCAATCCTTATCTTAACATTTAAATTGCTTCTTTTTATTTTCTGTCTTGCAATTACAAGCAATAATCTTATGAAAGTTCCTGCTCATTTGGTCATTTAGGAGAGGAAGTCCTTGAATCAAGTGATTTTCTTTTTAAAGACCTTTTTCTCCAGCTGCCGAATTTCTCTCCAAAAATTAACAGCAGTTTAAATCCACACCCAAACTAGAACTGTTATTACCATTCTCCTTGATCTTTGACAACCCGATAGCATTTCCTAAACCAGTATGTCTATATGCAATTCATGTATCTTTGATTGGCAGTGAGGTCGACTACTTTCTCATGCTTCATGATCAATTATTTGTTTTCTGTTTTTCAAATTGCCCACACTAGCCCTCTGCCCATTTTTCTCATGAATTATTTACCTTTCTGTGAATTTGAAAGAGCACCTTACATATATTAAGAATGGCGATACTAACTCTTTGGCAATATTTTAGTCAATTTGTCTTCTTAGACAGAGTCTTTGGAGGCTTCTCTGGTGGCTCAGTGGTAAAGAATCTACCACCAATGCAGGAGATACAGGTTCAATCCCTGGGTCGAGAGGATCCCTTGGAGAAGGAAATGGCAACCCACTCCAGTATTCTTGCCTGAGAAATCCCGTGGACAGAGGAGCCTCGGAGGCTACAATCCATGGAGTCACAAAAGAGTCGGGCACGACTTAGCAACTAAACAGCAACAGAGTCTTTAATTTCATTAAATCTCTCCATCTTGACTTTACTGTTCCTACGTTTGACCTTAACTTTTTCCCAAAAAATAGTTTATTGTCTTACTATCATTTCCTTAATAATCCATACTGCACACTGGTATGAAACAGCACCTTTATCTTAAATGATAATCATGAGTCTTTTTGTAGCCTTTCCAGTCCTTTCCATTGATCTGTTTATTCACACATTTTCACTAAACTATTTGATTACTAAAGCTTTATAATACATTTAAACACCTGGTAAAGGCTAATGCTCCTTTCTCACTCTTCTTTTCCAGAATTTTATGGCTATAGTCACCTGTTTATTCTTCTGGAGGAACCCTAGAATCAGTTTTCAAGTCCCAAGCAACATAACTCTCTGAAATTTTTATTGGAAATATTAAGTGTGCAGATTAATTTGGACAGATTTATATCTATACCATATTGAGTTTTCTCATCCAGGAACTTGGTGTATTGGTCCATTTTTCAAGTCTTCCTTTATGCCCCTCAAAAGAATTCTGTAGTATTTTATATATATAGGTCTTACAGATATTTTGGTAACTTTATTCATAGATATTTTATTACTTTAGTTGCTATTGTGAAAGGGGGGTCTTCCATCATACATTGTAACTGATTCTTTGTAGGAAAAGAAAGCCATTGATATCTATATATTTCTTTTATAACCTGCCACCCTGTTGAACTCCTGTTAGTTCTGGCAATTTTTCAGTTCGCTTCTTGGATTTTGTTGCAGGAAATCATAACATATGGGGGCCTCGTGCTCTTAGCCATTATGTGCAATGCCACTGTCTGATAGGGCACATCAAAAGGAAGTGCTCCCTAAGAAGAAATAACGATGCTAACGAGATCTACAAAACAACCAGAAGAGAGAGCACGATGACTTCTTTAAACATGATTTAAGAATGAAGAATTGGGGTCAATATTTAATGGAGAATTCTTTTGTGCAGGCAGCTTAAAACTATTTCCTGCAAAAATACAGAAATTTTAATATGGGAATGCTTTTGAAATTCACTAAGCCAATCACAAAATGTGCTCTGCCAGTTCTACCTTTGTGTGTGTGTCTCTGTCACTGAAGATACTAGGTTATAAACTCATGCTGCACTGTAAGCATCCTGAGGGCAGGAAGCTCCAGGCACCCAATGCCTGACATAATGCCTGCACACAGTCTGGACTCAGTTTATTGAATGAGTACATAAATGGAGAAATGATCAATATCAACCGCAACTGCGCCTCAGTAAAAGATTGTTTCCAATGTCTTAGAAGGAAATATATTGGCACTTCTCAAAGACTTTAGTGACAAGCATTCTAATAATCTTATCTAGGGATCTAGATTTTACTTAACTTTTAGGGAGGCAATGTACATGTTTATGCTTCTGGGTATGTCATCTCAGTCAGTGAGTTATGGCTGAGTTCAGTGAGGTGTTCCTACCTCACATTTTCCCGGTGCAGTCAGAAGTCAAATCCCGATCCCTCTGTCTCCAAGTCTCTGAGCTGTTTCTACCACACCATATTTAACCAGTATATACCATATTTTTAATTATATTCTTTTTCAGGAGGGGATAGCATTCTCTCATTACTTTTATAAGCAGTAATATATCTGGATAATAATAGATGACATTTCGTAAGCACTTACTACGTGCTAGGCACTGTCCTTTCGATATTAGCCATTTCATCCCCAAAAGCTAAATGAGAAGGAGGTGGGATCTGAACTGAGGCACACCTGACTTCAGAGTCTGTATCCTTAACAATGTTTCTATACCACCTGGCCTCCTGTGGCACTTAAATTTTCCTTCCACGGGTCAAAGTGATAGTTGGGTAGAATAGGGATTTGGTAAGAGGAAAGGAGTTGGAAGCCATTTATTTTTGTCTTGCTGATTCTGGGTACACTATTGTCTCATATACTGCTTATGGGGAATATTCAAGTTTCATTTTTCCTGCATCTTCTGTGAAAAAGAAAACTGAAGGAAGGTTCATGTAGAACCCAGACTTAGGAGTATACGTGTGTGCTAAGTCACTTCAGTAGTGTCTGACTCTTTGTGACGCTATGGACCATAGCCAGCCAGGGTCCTCTGTCCACGGGATTCTCCAGGGAAGAATACTGAAATGTGTTGCCCTTTGCTCATGCAGGGGATCTTCCCAACCCAGGGATCAAACCAGTGTTTCTTATGTCTCCTGCTGTTACTTACCTCATTGACAAATACTGAGCAAAATTTTGGGCTCAGTATAATCCGTTAAAGAGTTTTTAAGGTAAGAAAGTTCAAGGTATACAAAATGATGTCTCCTCCATATTATCTACTTACTAGTTTGAACGTTGCTTCACTGAATTCATTTCGCCTGATTTGTGCTTACATGTATGGAGTTGTCAAAAGACATAAGTCACCAATGAAATTGCTTATAATCTAATAAAAACAAAACACAATGATTCTTGGTTTACCTCTCTCTAGTCCCAAGATCTGATTTTTAGGGTTTCCTTGTGCTGTTCCACTTCTCCCTTTTGATCTTCAATCTGGTGCAATTTCTTATGGATTTGTTCTCTGATTTTGTTGAGCTTCCCGATGTCAAGGCGCATCTGATGGACTTCTTCCTCTTTGGCCTGTAGTTAGTGAGAAAGGATTACCAGGGATACTTGGTCAGTAAAGGATCGGTGACTGGATGATGGTAAACTCAGAATCAACAGAAGAACATTCTTTCTAGGTCAGTGCAGAATTATTCTGTGGAATTAAATCAAAACACACACTGTGTAGTTTTTGAGAGAAATTGAAAAACTCTAGCCTCTGAATAAAATATATGGTTAAATGAGCTAAAAGCAATGAAAAAGACACCTGCTGTCTCAAGATACCATTGAATCGTTGAATCAAATAATATAAGAATGCCGAGCACAGCTCGTTTATGCATCATAAACGTGTGAAATTTTTGTACAAATGTTGTATTTATTACCAACTTTCAGACTCACAAAGTGATCTCTCTTGTAGGTTATTAACATGCTGTAAAATATTGGTCTTTTGGATCCACATTGCCACTGTGGATAACTACAGCTACATACAATAGAAAAGTCACTCTCCCCTTCCTCAGAGTACATTAGTCTTGTTGTTGCTCGGTAGGTCAGTCATGTCTGACACTTTGCAACCTCATGGACTGCAGTATGCCAGGCTTCCCTGTCCTTCACTCTTTCCCAGAGTTTGCTCAAACTCATGTCCATTGAGTCAGTGATGCCATCCAACCATCTTATCCTCTGTCGTCCCCTTCTCCTGCCTTTAATCTTTCCCACCATCAGGGTATTTTCCAATGAGTCAGCTCTTCACATCAGGTGTATACTTGGCAAAGTACTGGAGCTTCAGCTTCAGTATCAGTCCTTCCAATGAACATTCAGGGTTGATTTTCTTTAAGACTGACTGGTTTGATCTCCTTGCTCTCCAAAGGACTCTTCAGCATCACAGTCTGAAAGCATCAATTCTTCAGCACTCAGCCTTTTTATTGTCCAGCTCTCACATCCTTACATGACTGTTGGAAAAACCATAGCTTTGACTGGATGGACCTTTGTTAATTACCTAAGTAATTTTTGTACATTACCTAAGTAATATCTCTGCTTTTTAATACACTGTCTAGGTCTGTCATAGCTTTTCTTCCAAGGAGCAAGTGTCTTTTAATTTCATGGCTGCAGTCACTATCTGCAGTGATTTTGGAGCCCAAGAAAATAGTCTGTCACTGTTTCCATTGTTTCCCCATCTATTGCCATGAAGTGATGGGACCAGATGCCATGATCTTCGTTTTTCGAATGTTGAGTTTTAAGTCAGTTTTTTCATTCTCCACTTTAACCTTCATCAAGAAGCTCTTTAGTTCATCTTTGCTTTCTGCCATAAGGGTGGTATCATCTGCATATCTGAGGTTATTGCTATTTCTCCTGGCAATCTTGATTCCAGCTTGTGCTTCATTCAGCCTGGCATTTTGTATGATGTACACTGCATATAAGTTAAATAAGCAGGGTGACAATATACAGCCTTGACATAGTCCTTTTCCAATTGGAACCAGTCCATTGTTCCATGTTGGTTCTAACTGTTGTTTCTTGACCTGCATACAGGTTTCTCAGAAAGCAGGTAAGATAGAATTTTCCACAGTTTGTTGTGATCCATATAGTCAAAGGCTTTAGCATGATCAATGAAACAGAAGTAGATGTTTTTCTGGAATTCTTGTGTTTTTCTATGATCCAATGGATTTTGGCAATTTGATTCAGATGTTCATTATATCGACTGCTGTAGGCAAAAATCCCTTAGAAGAAGCCCTCATAGTCAACAAAAGAGTCCAAAATGCAGTACTTGAGTTCAGTCTCAAAAACAACAGGATGATCTCAGATCCTTTCCAAAGCAAACCATTCAACATCACAGGAATACAAGCCTATGCCCTAACCACTAATGCCGAAGAAGCTGAAGTTGAACAATTATATGAAGACCTACAAGACCTACTAGAACTAACACCAATAAAAAGATGTCCTTTTCATCATAGGGGACTGGAATGCAAAAGTAGGAAGTCAAGAAATACCTGGAGTAACAGGCAAGTTTGGCCTTGGAGTACAGAAGGAAGTAGGCCAAAGGCTAACAGTTTTGCCAAGAGAATGCACTGGTCATAGCAAACACTCCCTTCCAACAACACAAGACAACTCTACACATGGATATTACCAGATGGTAAATACCAAAATCAGATTGATTATATTCTTTGTAGCCAAAGATGGAGAAGCCCTATACAGTCAGCAAAAACAAAACCAGGAGCTGACTGTAGCTCAGCTCATGAACTCCTTATTGCAAATTCAGACTTGAATGGAAGAAAGTAGGGAAAACCACTAGGCCATTCAAGTATGATCTAAATCAAATCCCTTATGATTGTACAGTGGAAGTGAGAAATAGATTCAAAGAATTAGACCTGACAGACAGAGTGCCTGTAGAACTATGGACAGAGGTTTGTAACACAGCACAGGAGGCGGAGATCAAAACCATCCCCCAGAAAAAGAAATGCAAAAGGCAAAATGGTTGTCTGAGGAGGCCTTACAAATACCTGTGAAAAAGAAGAGAAACGAAAGACAAAGGAGAAAAGGAAAGATACACCCTGAATACAGAATTCCAAAGAACAGTAAGGAGGATAAGAAAGTCTTTTTAAGTGAACAGTTTCAAAGAAATAAAAGAAAATGATACAGTGGGAAAGACTAGAGATTGCTTCAAGAAAATCAGAGATACCAAGGGAATATTTCATGCAAAGATGGACACAATAAAGGACAGAAATGGTGTGGACCTATCAGAAGCAGAAGATATTAAGAAGAGGTGGCAAGAATACACAGAAGAACTATGCAAAAAGATCTTCACAACCAAGATAATCACGATGGTATGATCACTCACCTAGAACCAGACAGCCTAGAGTATGAAGTCAAGCGGTCCTTAAGAAGTGTCACTACGAACAAAGCTGGTGGAGACAATGGAATTCCAGCTGAGCTATTTCAAATCCTAAAAGATGATGCTGTGAAAGTGCTGCACTCAATATGCCAGCAAATTTGGAAAACTCAGCAGTGGCCACTGGACTGGAAAACATCAGTTTCCATTCCAATCCCAAAGAGGAGCAATGCCAAAGAGTGTTCAAACTACTGCACAATTGCACTCATTTCACATGCTAGTAAAGTAATGCCCAAAATCCTTCAAGCCAGGCTTCAACAGTATGTGAACTGAGAACTTCCAAATGTACAACCTGGATTTAGAAAAGGCAGAGGAACCAGAGATCAAATTGTCAACATCTGTTGGATCATAAAAAGCCAAGAGAATTCCAGAAAAACATCTACTTCTGCAGAGTACGTTAGTCTATGACTGTCCATATGGACAGGAGGACAGGGTGGCATTAATGAGCAAGTCTACATGATATCAAAAGGTATCAAAATGACAATTCTAGCAAAGTAAAGCACCAGATTTTTGTCTCTGGACTTCAAGTTTTATGAATCTTTTTAAAATTTTCCATTCTTAGAAACTAGTTGATTTTCTGCAAATAGAGAGTAGCAATTATCCCCAGTTTTGATAATGAAGAGACTGCACTTAGCTAGGCATGTTATGCTCAGAGCACTGCTAGAAACAGAATCCCAGAGGTTTAGGATATGATAACAAAATAGTCCGTCTTTCAAGGTGCCCCATGCACGTTACCAAAGGAGAGAATTATTGACTTAAGTATTTTCACTTTAATTTCACCTCAGGGGCTAATACATTATTTTGCCTTCAGTAGTCATTTCATTTCTGCTTTAACTTAGAGCATTCTCATAAAGAACAGTGAGTCAAGCCTTTCTGGACTGCTTAAATGTTCCTCAGCCCCAGATCCTGTGGGGTCCAAATTAGTTCATCTAAGATCTCTTTCAATTAAAAAATAAAATGTTCTAATTCAGTAGTTATTAATCTAGACCTCATAGTGATACTTCAGAAAAATTTCTGTAAATTTCTAAGACTATGCAAAATAATATATAAGATGTACAAATATTAGTAAGTGTGTATGTGTATGTATGCTTTTATCAGATTCCCAAAGGGGCTTTTATCTTGACACATAAACTGTCAAGATTTACTACTAGAATCAATGTATTTTTGTGATTAGTCATTGCCCAGTATTCTAACAATACTAGAATAAGGTTTATGATTTTTCAGAACTGCTGATAAACATAATGCCACTCTGCTAAGCATGTAGGCAGACAATATGTATCCAGGTATAAAACGGTTATCCAAACTTAATTTGCAAGCACTCTTCGGTGAGGGGAGACCATTCTTGAAATTTACACTGGACAGAAGTGAAAATCATGATTCAGCAGTCCTAAAAGTAGACACCAAACAGTACCAGTCCACCCCCGACCCCTCCCATTCCATACAAGCAGTGCAATATAATCTGACTTCTTTGTCACTCACATGTGTAAATGCTTTCTAGCTCTGGGCAGCTGGTTACTTGCAAGGCTGAACTACAGAGATGAACATCTGAGCTCGCTTTGGAAAATCTCTGTATAATCATATGACCAAGAATCAGCTTTGCAATAAGAATGGACATTATTATATTAAACTGCTTCTGGGCATAAAGCAATCACTGTAGGTTTACACCTGCCTCTGATGGACCAACGCTAACGCAGGTTATGTAACCAAGGGCTCCCAACAGCATCGATCAGCCTGTATTTATACTACTAGGGCATGAAAAAGGGCACGCCAAAGGAACAGACATGTCACTCAGTGTTTACTTTGAGCTCCAACGCCTTCTGCTGGTTTTCTTGGGATAGCTGCTCACAAACCAAACTGTGCTGTTCGTTCTCTTGCTGAAGTTTAGCATTTCTCATCTGAAACTGCTCCAGCTCCTTTGCGGCTCTCTCATTGAGTATCTGAAAGATGCAGAACAAGCTGGTTAATGCTTTTACAGGGGCTGCATAACCACACAGGAGGCCAGGAAGACTTCCTGGGACAGGCAAGGCAACCACCCATTTTTTTCATCTTTGCAGAAATGGTTCTCGCTCCCCAGTGAAAGCACAAATGCACTCAAATATGATGACTGTTTAATGGCTGAGGGAAATGATGCCTTCTAATGAATAACACAGAGAGCATAATTTTTTTTTCTGGGAGCCTTGGGAAACCTTGTTCACAGGTGGTGGATAAATATTTTAATGCCTGTTTGCCATTTGGCAGGCTTCGCAAACGCAACAATTGCTATAATCATTGCAAATGAGCTAGAGATTCAAGCAGGCTTTATCGGCTATGGGGCTCCAGAAGCTACATCTTCAGAAGCAAATCCTGCATTAACATGCCTATGATGCTTTTGTGAACAGAACCTTTCACTAAACACCAACACAAGAGACAATTCTCCTTAATCCAACTTAAGTCAAAACTGTAGAACAGTAGTGGAATAATTTATAACTGCCTGACTTCAGAGTCAGTTTGATTTTCCTCTTCCTTACTTTGACTATCCTAAGAAGACATGGTTTCATAAATACATTTTTATAAACACACATATTTTGGGAGGTCATTTCTGTTGGGAAAATACTGGGGAGATGAAGGGATATCAAAAAGATTAAAGACGGGAAAAGGGGGGAAGATAGTTTAGAAAACACTTATTCCAATAACTTCCATTCAAGCAAAAGTTAAACACAGAAAGAATCCATCCAACTTCCCATCAATAAGGACTAAATAAGCTTTTCCATGGGTCCTGACTATTGTTTTCGAAGACCAAAAACCTCTCAAAGAAAGGTTTTCACGCTCAAAGAAAGCCTCATATTTTTCTCATGTATAAGCACATCATATATTATTTACTTGATTTCTGGCTTTATGTAAAATTAATAAAGCAACTGACAAATGAATGTGCTCTAATATCTAATTTTTAAGTAGAAAAATGCTGCATGGCTTGAAAAATGGTTTGGAAACTTCTGAAAAGAACATACTTTCAAGAAATGACTTTTTCAATTACATGAATTCGTTCTTTAAGAAATTAGAAACGACAGATTAGTATTTGTGTTACCTTAAACTGTTACTAGAGAGGAAATGTTAGAAAAGTACCGTATTTAGAACGCATAAAGACTGTGTGTGGTTTTCCAAACTTGAAACTTAAAAATAAGCATGTTAAAAATAAATCTTGTTATATTTACAGGCTGGAACGCTCTGTCCAATAGAACTTTCTGCAATGAACTGAGTGTTCTCTGTTTTGCGTATCTACTGGCTATGAGCACTTGAAATGGTGCGACTTGAGGAACCGAATTTTTATTTGACTTGATTTTAAATAATTTAGATGTAAATAGCCATATGTGGTTAGCTAGCACATTAGACAGTGTGGTTCTATAACTGTGGCAATAACATAAATGACTCTCACAAACACGATATGAGGAGAAAGACACTAGACACCAAAGGGTCCCTCCTGTATGATTTCCTTTCTGTAAAGTACAGAAGCAGGCAAAACTAATGTCTGCTCAGAACTTGGAAGAGAGCTGACCTTTGTGGGAGAGAGTGACTGGGAGGGGGGCACCAAACGGGCAGGCTTCTGCAGTGCTGCTTCTCCCAGGCTGGATACAGGTGACCAGGATGTGTTCAAGGGCAGAAAATTCTCCAAGCTGTACACCTGTGACTTACACACTTTTCTATGTGTTATGTTATACATCAGTAAAATGGTTAAAAGAGATTAACCTGTTGGATTATGGGGTGGGGGTGGAGAGGGCACGGGACAGGGGAGGACATCTCTGCCATCAGAGTCATTCAAAGACCAAACACAGTGCTACGTGTGTGTTACCAGCGTCCATCAGCACCCATAGTAAAGGGATCTGCTGCTTTCCAGAGGAAGTTCAAGGATCACCTTTGGCCAGGCCCCACGGCGCAGCCCCTGCCCAGCCCACCTTCTGCTCTTTCAGCTGCTGCTCCAGCCTCTGAAGTTCCTCCTTGCTCTTCTGCACGTACTGCTGCAGTGCCTTGATTTCTGTCTGCCTGCTGTCCATGTCCGTCTGAATCTGCCTGAGCTCCTTCTCCAGTTTTTCTTTCTTCCGGGTCTCCCGTGAAGCTTCATTCTGACGTTGCTGGATTTCTTGTTGGAACTACGGGCATAGAAAGGACAGGCGGGGGAAGAGATGAGCCCCTCTCTAGGACGAGTGTCAACAAGCTGAACTTCTCCCTCTCTCAGATATTTTCAGGGCAGTGATATTTTAGTAATATTTCTCCTGTAGGAGAGTCATCTTTGAACCCCAATGTTCAAACTTTTCATGAATATTCTGTATCGTTTTTCAGAGCCTCGGCACCAAATGTATACCCTGATGGTGGGAACAAATCCACAAAGAAAGATATAAAGTCCAGTTAAATATGGAAGCTCAGAGTTCTAGGGAGGTCAGACATGGAAAGAATTCATCCAACTCTCCATCGACAGAAACAAAATACAATGTAGCCAGCTACCCTAAATATGAAAATGTGTTTTCCATGAGTCCTGGATATTGCTAAACACAGTACTGTATAGTTTTATCATGATGGCCGAGTTCTATGAAAAGTCATTATCTTATCTCACACTCCAAGGAGTCTCCTGTTATTTTCCTGAAGCTTGCACTTGTGTACCATCTATTTGACCTCTGGCTTTACAGCAACGTGTACGGAAGGATTCAGCTAGGTGGCTTCCTCACAAAGGAGAAAGGTCGGGGAACTGCTTCCACCATCCCCAGAGGCAGGGCATCTTGGCTGTCACAGAGGATACCTTCTTGGGCCAGAAATGTAAGCAGGGCCCTGTCTTGGTGACTTCTCAGGCAAAAACTATTGAGAAGAATGACTCAAGTGAAACTGCTCTTGCAAAAACAAACCAGAGAAACAAGCAGAAGCATGGATGCTTCATCTGCGGAACAGGGCGGGTAAATCAGAGAGAGGAACAAGACGGGAAGGAGACTGGAGAAGGACGAAAGCTCCTTCTGGAAGGTGATGCTTCTTCGTCTTTCTCTCCATGTTCAGAACAGACCTGGCTGATGGCCTGCTCTGCCTCTTCCCTGGACCGCTCCATTTCTTGCTGCTGTTCAATGGTCTGAGCTAAGCATTCTCGTAATTTCACCACTTCTGACAACAGCTGGTCTCGCTCCTTTGTCACTTCTTCTTTGAACTTCAGCAAATCCCGGATACTATGAAAGAAGAACATGGGAGTCAGACTTAACAGCCACAGCCACCTGTTCAGAGATCCTGTTTATCATCCTCTGAAGTCATTTTCATGGGAAAGACTTCCGGTCAAGGATCAACACTATTCAAGTGTGAAAGAGAGATCTTTATCTCTGACATTGGAGCTATTTGTGAGTTGTTAACTGGAAAAAGAGACATTCCAGTAACAATATGAATATGATCCCTTTTCTTGTTTTTAAGCAACTACAGTCCATGTGTGTGTGCTACAGGCATTTTTATAGAAATCAAGATTAAGCACCAAACTGATAACCAGTTATCTCTGAGGAATGAAGTTTAAAGTGGAAAAGTTGACAGGCTGATTTTTACTTCTGACTTTCCATATTCCTGTTGTATTTCAATTTGTTATGATAAAACTTTAGTTAACAAGAGCTATTGTTAGCTCTTGTAATTAACCCTAAGGAGATGTCAATTTAGGAAATTATTTGCTTAATATATTCACTGGAGAGCTATAACCACAGCTATAAAATCTAAAATGAAGCAAAAGCTTAAGCAAACAATACACATTGTCAGTTTTTTACTCATTCACTCATGAGATTCATTTCTCCCAAAGGGACATACCACATAAAATGTTCCCAAGAACAAAATTTGGAAAATTTTTAGTGATGCCAGTTTTGGGAGGATGCGTGCATGCCTGCTAGGCACTTGAGTTGTGCCCGACTCTATGCAATGCTATAGACTGCAGCCTGCCAGTTTCCTCTGTCCACGGGATTCTCCAGTAAGCATACTGGAGTGGGCTGCCATGCCCTCCTCCAAGGGATCTTCCCGACCCAGAGACTGAACCAGCATCTCTTATGTCTCCTGCACTGGCAGGCAGGTTCTTTATCACCTGGGAAGCCTTTTGGGAGGGTATGTGGTAATACTTGTTGATATAAATTGTAAACCAGTTACCTCAGCATTTCAAAAACAATTACATATGGTTTGGCATGACTTACTTCAGAATTAGAATTTTGAAAGTAGAAAAACTATGTCTGATAAGACCACTATAGCAGAATTCATCTAGAATAAGGCAGCTACTTTAGAGCTAAGGGACCAGAGAACTTGCATTTAAGATGCTTGTAGCTGACAACCATCAAATGACTATTGGGAGCACAGTGCTTGGATAATATGCATTGACCATCCTTTGATATGATTGTTTAATAAGGAACCCTCAAAATCGCAAACTCTTCTCCCAAAAGACAACCTGGAATTTGAAGTGAAGTGAAGTCGCTCAGTCGTGTCCGACCCTCAGCGACCCCATGGATTGCAGCCTTCCAGGTTCCTCCGTCCATGGGATTTTCCAGGCAAGAGTGCTGGAGTGGATTGCCATTTCCTTCTCCAAGGTTACTGCCATTTCCTTCTCGAAGGTTACTGCAAAGATAGACTGCTACATCTAAGTACACTGTGGAAGATAAAATGCAAGCTGGATTCTTTCATCAGCTCTGCTACTCATCATGTTCTAATTTTCATTAAAACTCCTCTTAACGAAATCAGCTCCCTCATGTTACTCTTCAATAGCTACTCTGATTGTATGTGACTTCTTTAACAAGAAAATAGAGTCATTATGAACACCACATCTTCTGTTTATTTTTCCTATTCCCTCCTGCATTTAGAACTATCTATTAACATTGGATAAATGTGTCTAGAAAGCATAGGAAACCTAAACAGCAGGTAAACATTGTCAAGGATGCCTAAGGAAGTGCATGCTCATTCCTGGTTCATTAATTAATGCAAGGCTTTGCATGACCTGCAGAGTGCTAGGTTCGTAGAGGAAAGGTCAAGATAGCTTTCTTCCTTCAAGGAGTTTACAGCTTAATGGGCAGAGAAGTGCAAATCATTTAAGTACAACATGATAAGTGTCATCTTTGAGGGAAACATTGGGTCCTACGACAGGATTCCCACCTGGTTTGGGTGGTAAAGAATCTGCCTGCCAATGCAGGAGCCACCGGAAACATGGGTTCAATTCCTGGATCAGGAAAATCCCCTGGAGGAAGAAATGGCAGCCCACTCTAGTATTCTTGCCAGGATAAACCCATGGACAGAGGAGCTTGACAGGCTACAGCCCATGGTGTCACAGAGAGTCAGACACAACTGGGCACACAAGCATAAACTATTGGGTCCTATGGAAAACAGGGAACACAATGACTCCTCTGCCTGATCATTAGGTCTGGGGCTAGGGATGAGGCTGGAATAAAGAAGCTGATGGTGATAAAGTTAAGATGGTGTTTAAGATGGGTCTTGAAGGATGAATAATTGTTTACTGTGTGGAGAAGGGAAGAAAAGAGATCCGTGGCATGGAAAACAGTATGGCCAAATGCATCGAGACATGGGCAAGCACGGTGCTGCTGGATGTGAGTCTAGCAAGGCTGACTGGGGCAGATCTATGAAGGGCTTTGTATGTTCAAGACTTTGGTCTTTATCCTCTGGAAATGAGTAGTTGTCGAGGGTGCAACGTGTTGGCGATGGAAGCATGCAGTAGTACATGTTTGAGAAGCATAAGGCTAGTATGAAAGATGGTAACAAGGGGAGATGTCTCCTTGAAGGCAGAGAGAACGGTTAGGAGTCTGCTGCCAAATCCTGCAGAGAATGGGAGACCCAGTGGTGATGGGGAGGAGGGGAAGAATGAAGTGATGCTTAGAAGACTGAGTCAACAAGATAAAACTTTAAGGGATGGAGGGGTAACAGGTGTCAAGAGCAAACTATTTTCTGGCCTAGAACCTGAGGAAGTAGGAAGGATAGTGGTATGGCTAGTCATGGGTCAAAGGACGTTTGGGAGGCTCTGGGAACCTGAGTAGAAAGTCAGCCATTTCCATTCCATACAAGTTTCATAGAAATAAACTTGAAATCTTGACTCATTTTCAAACGGTATCGCTGACTTTATAGAGCCAGAAGTTTGATATAACCACAAGTTAGTCCCGAGGGGACTTCCCTAGTGGCCCAGTGGCTAAGACTCTGCACTCCCAATGCAGGGAGTCCAGGTTTGATCCCTGGTCAGCAAACCAGTTCCCACACACCACAGCTAAAGAGTTCACATGTTGCAACTAAGACCCAGAACAGCCAAATAAATAAATAAATGTTAAAAAAAAAAAAAAGAATACCTTTATTTAAAAAAGAAAAAAATAAAGTTCTTGGGTGTGGAAAAAAGAGTATTAAAAATAGTAATAGACAAGAAACTATCTTTGGGAACCCAACAAGGGAGTGGCTCATATTCACAAAGAACCAGCAAGCCCCAGGCTGTCTGTTGAAGAAAGAGTCCTCTGCAAAAGTAAAATGACCTACTTGCTATCTTGGTCCATGGACAGTCCAGACCCTTGCTCGACTAGTTTGGTTAGGTTCACTATTTCCTCTTTCAGGGCAAGAATCGTCTCCTTTGCCTTCTGCTCTTTATCATAGGCTGAATCCACCATCTTCCAGGCCTTTTCAATTTCCTAGATGAGCCATCGGATATAAGTGAGAAAAACCAAACTAGGTTCCAGATGTAACATAAATTGAATAAATAGAATAATAAAACAAGTACAATATAGAAGTTATTTATAGGGACAGATTATACCTTATACAGTATGTATTAAATATATATTGACGTACTGCACTGTTTGGCATAAGTTAGTCAATACTGAAGAGCTGTTTTAAAGATGGAAACTGGCAAAGGATATTTCCTCTTGTGTAGGTGAATGTAGTTACAGGGTTCACATACTGTAAGAGTTGCTAGAATTAGTGGGATTATTTCTAATAAAGGTGTTAAGATATGTTTACAAAATCAAAATGAAAGTTCATGTGCTTTCCAAGTCCAGATAGTATATAGAATAAAAAGAAGAAAAGGAATGATCTTGGATCCAAGTTCTAAATGTGAAGCTCTTCATAGATTCCATATTAAAAATAGTTTTGCCTTCAGGCCCTAAGTGAGCTCCTGGATGGCTATGTGAACTTTAGAGACATCCATAGAAACAAGACCTTGACTGTACACAACAGCCTTGATAATTCCCATTTGCAGAAACCTAAGCCTAGGCCTTCTCATTGAATGCTTATAGGGGAAAAGCAGTACTATTCTGAATGCAATGTGGAATACTAACAGAAATACTTAAAAGAGAATCACAGGCTTTATAGTACATGGATGAACGCAGTAAATGTTGCAACAGACGTGAGTTTTGCCCTGACACGTAATTTTCTTGCAAAATTTCATCAAGTGGAATGTGAGCCCTTTTACACAAATAAGAATCTACATGTTTAAGGCGAAAATATTTTACTTTTATGTGACAAGAATAAAATGAGTGGAAGAAAGTATTTAATTAAATAAATTCATCCCATTACATTAGAAAGAGATGATTCTTGGGTAACTGCAGCACATAATTTAGTGATTCAAAACAAAATGTCAGTTCATGGGATATTTTTTTCTGTAGCAACCATATGTATTATTTTCAGCAAAACGAAAGATATTTAAATGAAAATATGATTATATGAAGTTCTGTCTGAAGCAGTTTCACCAATTATATTTTAGTCAATTCATGACTTTAATTTTCAGTTTGTTAGTTTACAATAAAAAGTGGGAGGGAGTTCTCATCATAAAACGATCTAAAGCCTTCTTATATTGGTATTCCTGCAAAGATTAAAAGAAAATAGCAATAGAGAGAGAAAGACACTGCAAAAATTGGGGTATGTTTAACTATATGATATCAAGGGAATTATCTAAACATTTTGTGATTATTGTTCAGCACTAGGGTTTCAATTATAAAATAAAATATCTTAACCTCTTATTACCCTACAATCTACAATGAATGTTTGTGTTTCACCTTCAAAACAATGTAACATACTTAAGGATGAAAAAAATAAAGTGTAAAATAAAGCCATGCTTCCTCAATAACCACTTCTCCAGACTGAATCCCTATTCCCCCATTATGAGAAACTGGGACAATCATTGCAAGCCAAAGAGTGATAAGAGAAAAGATCATGAAAACTACCATCTGGAAATTCTCAAGGTAATCTCTCCCAAAATGTTGGAAAAAATAGGAATATGAAAATATCTTTAACAAGCTATCAACATAAGGTACTTAAATATTTATCTTTCTTCAAACAAGAGATACTGAGATTCCTAATATTGCACTTACTTATGGGCAAATGTTTTTGCTAACCCAGTATTTCCTAGAACCAAGTCAGTAAGGTTCTACATTATATTCTACATAGTGAAATTCACTCAAGCAAATTATTTTCTTTGAAAATGAAAATTTTCATTATTTTTCATAAAATTTTCAAAATTTCCATTATTCCCTAGGCTTAATGAATATATAAATCATGTAAATTTTTACTTAATAACTCTTTTACTACCGTCCAGAGCTGCCAATATAATGAAAGGATGATGTTTTAAAGATGGGATGCATTTATGGCAGCTCGGCATGGTTCCTTTTCTAGAACATGACTGACCTTTTTCAGGGATGCGATGGTGGTCTGATCATCCTGAGAGAGCTTCAGGGCAGTGGCGACCTTCGCAGAATTAACCACAATCTCTGCATTCAGCTCTCTGCACTTGGCCATCAGACGCTTTTCATTGTCATAAGACTTTTTCATGACAGCATGAAGCTTCTCATATTCAACCCTAAATTTCTCCAAACCTCTGTCCCCTGAAAGTTCACTGAGAACCTCCTGGAAATCCCTTTCGATTTCTTCATATGCAGTTTCCTCCAGCATTAGCTTTTCACTCTTTTCCTGTTCAAAAGTCAAAGATGAGAATGAAGATTGCAATATTTACCTCATCACTGTTCAGGAATGACTATTACTATCCGTGAATAAGACCTTTGTACAAGCAAAATAAAAGCTCCTGATAAACAGGCGATGTATACGAAGGTCTGCATATACATGGGCTTCTCTGGTGGCTCAGTGGTAAAGAATCCACCTGCCAATGCAGGAGACTCAGGAGACACTGGTTTTTTCCTGGATTGGAAAGATACCCTGGCGGAGGACATGGAAACCCACTCCAGTATTCTTGCCTGGAGAATCCCATGGATGGAGGAGCCTGGCAGGTTACAGTCCGTACAGTCGCAAAGAGTCGGACACGACTGAATGAGCATAAGCATTCTGCATATATGTAGACATAAGCATAAGATAATAATATTTCCTAATATTTCCTCCCACATAGTGCTAAGGATTAGATTAGATGGGATAATTCATGTTAAACACTTAGCCAAGTGCCTGGTAAACAGTAGGTACTCAATAAATTTTGAGAGCTGTTATGATTATTCCAAGCCTGCTTCTTACCATCCCCAGGACTGCAGAGGGAAGCCACAGCATGCTGAGGTCAGACATAACATAGAAACCATGAAATCACACTTACAATGAAACCTGTATTCTATTTTAAAATATTCCATCATTTTTACCCCTTTAAAAATTAGCCTAGTTCATCTCCACAAGAATTTTGAAATGCCCCGTGGGCAATGGTCATGGACTTTCTCCACATTTGCTTTCCACGATTAGCTGGGCAGCAAATTATTTAAAATAAAAGCATATAGATGTAATTCAAGCAAGTCTGACTTAGATGAGAACCAAGAGTTAGTTATATAAGAATTCATATGTCCCTAGCATTGTGGGCAGAATTGTGTACCCTAGAGAAAGGGCACTACTGAGGCGACTTAGCAGCAGCAGCAGAGAAAGGTATGATGAAGTTCTAACCCCCAGTAACTGTGACAGTGACTTTATTTGGAAATAGAGTCATTGCATATACAATTAAGTTGAAGTCATACTGGAATAGGGTCAGTCCTAATACCTTATGACTAGTGTCCTTATAATAAGGGAGGAGTTTTTATAATTATGTGGGATAATCGATGTCAACTAAATTTATTGTGATAATGACTTCAAATTGTATACATAAATCAAGAGGGCCTCTCTGGTGGCACAGAGGATAAAGAATCTGTCTACAATATGGGAGACCCAGATTCAATTGAAGATTCCTTGGAGAAGGGAAAACAACCCACTCTGGTATTCTTGGACTTCCCTGGTAGCTCAGTGGTAAAGAATCCACCAGTAATGGAGGAGCTGCAGGAGACACGGGTTCGATTTCTGGATTGGGAAGTTCCCTTGGAGGAGGGCATGGCAACTCACTCTAGTATTGTTTCCTGGAGAATCTCATGGAGAGAAGAGCCTGGTGGGCTACAGTCCATGGGGTCAAAAAGAGTCGGACACAACTGAAGTGACTTAGCACACACACATATATCAAATCATTATGTTATACACCTAAAATTAATACAATGCTACATGTCAATCATATCTCAGTAAAAAAACTAGGGGAGGCATTTGGACACAGATGCACACACACACACAAGAACCCATGTGACAGATGGAGGCAGAGATTAGACTGATAGAACTGCACGCCAAGGAAAACTCAGGATGGCTGGCCACCACCAAAAGCTAGGAAAAGGCAAGGAAGTATTTTATTCATAGTCTCAGAGGAGCAGGGCTCTGCAGACATCTTGATTTCAGACTCCTTAGTCTCCAGAACTGTGAAATAATAAATTTCCGCTGTAAGCTACCCAGTTTGTGGTACTATGTTACAGATGCCCTCACCAGTGAATACACCTGTTTCTTACTACAAACGGCATGAAAGTGAAGTGAAAGTGAAAGTGAAGTTGCTCAGCCGTGTCCGACTCTGCGACCCCGTGGACTGTAGCCTACCAGGCTTCTCCATCCATGGGATTCTCCAGGCAAGAATACTGGAGTGGGTTACCATTTCCTTCTCCAGGGGACCTTCCCGACCCAGGGATCGAACCCGGGTCTCCCGCTTTGGAGGCAGACGCTTTAACCTCTGAACCACCAGGGAAGCCCTACAAATGGCATAATAATAATAAAAAAGAATAAGTATGGTTAATATATTTATTCAGAAAATATTGATTGAATATCTTCAGTATACAAGTTGGAATGAAGAGGCTAGAGGAGATACTAAAGTAAGGAAAGAACAGCCTTCCCATAGGAAATGTGTACATTAAGAGCTGATGCAGTATGTATGCAGAAAATAGAAGCATGGAGTTTGATACCAGCCATAAAATAGATTCAAAATTCTATGAGGACCTATAGGAAGATGGAATTACTTCCAGCAGCAAGAATTAAAGCCAGTTTCATAAAGGAAGTGGCATTTGAGCAGGCATAAAAGGGAGATTGGAGTTTTCACAGATAGAGGTAAAGAGAAAGGGCATTCTTGGCCCATGGCAAAACTTGATCAAAGACTCAGGGCCAAGCAGGTATCCGTGATTTGAAATTCGTTAAGAAGCTCAAATTAGCTAAAGAAGTATGATGTGGAGAGGGACAGAGACTAGACAGGGAGTTAGGGACAGACTGGACACCTTGAAAGGCATTCTAAGGAATATAGAGCAGATTATTCTGGAAGCCACAGGTAACCACTTAACCTTTTGAGCTCAAAGAACTGATAAGTTTTGAAAGGTCTTATTTATGTTTGTAACATTATGCTTTGATATCTCCACTAAAACAGGCTTTAAAATCAAAACTATTGCTAACACTGTTGATGGGAATGTAAATTGCTACAGTCACTATGGAGAACAGTATGGAGGCTTCTTAAAAACTACAAATAGAGCTACCATATGACTCAGCAATCCTACTCCTGGGCATATATCTGGAGAAAACCATAATTCATTCAAATAGATACATGCATCCCAATGTTCACTGCAGCACTGTTGAAGGCAATGGCACCCCACTCCAGTACTCTTGCCTGGAAAATCCTATGGACGGAGGAGCCTGGTGGGCTGCAGTCCATGGGGTCCCCCAAGAGTCGGGCACGACTGAGCGACTTCACTTTTGCTTTTCACTTTCACGCATTGGAGAAGGAAATGGCAACCCACTCCAGTATTCTTGCCTGGAGAATCCCAGAGACAGAGCCCAGTGGGCTGCCGTCTATGGGGTCGCACAGAGTCGGACACGACTGAAGCGACTTAGCAGCAGCAGCAGCAGCACTGTTAACAATAGCCAGGACGTGGAAGCAACCTAAATGTCCATCAACAGAGAAATAGATAAAGAAGATGTGGTACAAGGTGGGATGGGGGAAGGGAGACTCGGGGGAAGGGAGACTCAAGAGGGAGGGGATATATGTATACATACATACAGCTATTTCACTTTGTTGTACAGCAGCAACGAACACTGCAAGGCAATTAAACACCAATACTAAAAATTCTAAAAAGATCTGGTACATGTATACAATGGAATATGACTCATATTACTTAGCCATAAAAAGGAATGAAAGAATGCCATTTGCAGCAACACGGATGTACCTAGAGACTGTTGTACTGAGTGAAGTAAGTCAGACAGAGAAAGACAAATATCATATGTTATCTCTTATATGTGGAATCTTTTTAAAAAGGTACAAATGAACCTATTTGTAAAGTAGAAATAGAATCACAGATGTTAAAAACAAACTTATGGTTATCAGGGGGAAAAGATGCAGGAGAAGGATAAATTGGGAGATTAGGATTGACATATACATACTACCATATATAAAATAGATAACTAACAACCCTCTGTTGTACAGCACAGGGAACTGTACTCAATACACAGTGTAATGACCTACATGGGAAAAGAGTCTTTAAAATAGTGGTTATATGTGTATGTGTATCTGATTCACTCTGCTGTACACCCAAAAATAACACAACATTGTAAATCAACTATATTCCAAGAATTTTTTAAGAAAAACTTCAATTGCTAGTCAAAGAAATTAACTGACACAATCTCTAATCCCAATAGGAAAGTAAAAGTCAAATTCACCCTGCAGACTCTGGGTAAGTTGTCTAGTTTACCTTCTGCCCTGATAAACCCATCTTTTCCAACATAGAGAAAGTCAACATGCTACTGGTCTTCAAAAACACCTATACTGTTGATCACACTTCTAAATATGACATGCAAGCAAAACAGAGTCTACATCTTAAACCAGATATGGAGTCACAAGCATGTTTATAGAACATTTTGTATAACATTAGTATTAATACTAACATTAAACTCAACAGAGCTTTTCTTCCTGACTAAAAAGCAGATTATTGCAAAGATCACAAAACAGCAATTCCACAAGGAAGGAAAACTCATATTAAGGAATGGTGCTGCTGCTGCTGCTGCTGCTGCTGCTGAAGTCGTTTCAGTCGTGTCTGACTCTGTGCAACCCCATAGACGGCAGCCCACCAGGCTCCTCCATCCCTGGGATTCCCCAGGTGAGAACACTGGAGTGGGTTGCCATTTCTTTCTCCAGTGCATGCAAGGATGCTAAGTCACTTCAGTCGTGTCCAACTCTATGCAACGCTATGGACAGCAGTCCACCAGGCTCTTCTATCCACAGGATTCTCCAGGCAAGAATACTGGAGTGGGTTGCCATTTCCTTCTCCAAGAAATGGTCCTGCTGCTGCTCAACGCTTTCCCCTTGTTGATGCTAAACATGAACACACAACAAACATTTATCCCAGCAATGTTCTTGGTCCCCTCCCTGTAAATGGTATTTACTGGACATGGAACAACAGACTGGTTCCAAATTGGGAAAGGAATATGTCAAGGCTGTATATTGTCACCGTGCTTATTTAACTTATCTGCAGAGTACATCATGCGAAATGCTGGACTGGATGAAGCGCAAGCTAGAATCAAGATTGCTGGGATAAACATCAATAACCTCAGATATGCAGATGACACACCACCCTTATGGCAGAAAGTGAAGAAGAACTAAAGAGCCTCTTGATGAAGGTTAAAGATGGGAGTGAAAAAGCTGGCTGAAAACTCAACATTCAAGAAACAAAGATCATGGCATCTGGTTCCATCACTTCGTGGCAAATAGATGGAGAAACAATGGAAACAGTGAGACTTTATTGTTTTGAGCTCCAAAATCACTGTAGATGGTGACTGCAGCCATGAAATTAAAAGATGCTTGCTCCTTGGAAGAAAAGCTATGATCAACCTAGACAGCATATTAAAAAGCAGAAACATTATTTTGCCAGCAAAGGTCCATCTAGTCAAAGCTATGGTTTTTCCAGCAGTCATGTATAGATGTGAGAGTTGGACTATAAAGAAAGCTGAGCACCAAAGAATTGATGCTTTTGAACTGTGGTGTTGGAGAAGACTCTTTTTTGTTGTTGTTTTGGCGGAGGGGCGGGGTTTTGCCTACGTTTTATTCTAGAACTTTTATGGTGTCTTGAGAGTCCCTTGAACTGCAAGGAGATCAAACCAGTCAGTCCTAAAGGAAATCAATCTTGAATATTCATTGGAAGGACTGATGCTGAAGCTGAAATTCCAATACTTTGGCCACCTGATGCGAAGAACTGACTTATTTGAAAAGACCCTGATGCTGGGAAAGATTGAAGACAGGAGGAGAAGAGGACGACAGAGGATGAGATGGTTGGATGGTATCACCAACTCGATAGACATGAGTTTGAGCAAGCTCCGGGAGTTGGTGACGGATAGGGGAAGCCTGGCGAGCTGCAGTCCACGGGGTCACAAAGAGTCAGACGCTACTGAGCAACTAAACTGAAACGGTATTAACATCAACACTTGATCACTAGCCTAAAGATTTGTTCACAACAAAGGTTTTCCCTGTGTACCTGGCACTTAGCACAAGCATGGAAAAATATCAAAGAAAAAAGTTGTAAAGAAACTTCTATGAACAAAAGAAATTTGCTTGTATTGTCATTTTAAAATATATTGCAATTCAAATCAAAGCAAAAATAATCTTTTAGCTGTGACCCATAACCAGTTGGTATCTATACTGTTATAGCATATAATAGTATCTACTTCAGAAGCAGGATTTCATCATGAACTGATTAGAAAGGAGCTGTGATGCTCCTTCTTACAACACTGATTTGGGTGCGTACTGTTAGCCAGGCACTTTTCTAGGTGCTGAGAGTAGTGGAGAAAAGGGAAAAGAAAAAGAGAGCTGCAGTGAAAAATGAGGCTGCATGGAAATGAAGACTTATGAAAGCAAAAAGTGAGGTTGCTCAGTCATGTCCGACTCTTTGCGACCCTGTGGACTGTAGTCTACCAGGCTCCTCTGTCCATGGGATTTTCCAGGCAAGGGTACTGGAGTGGGTTGCCATTTCCTTCTGCAGGGTATGAAAGCAAAGGTGAGGAAAATTTGACTGAGGTCAAGGGAAAAGAAAAATAGATTAAAAAATGACAGTAGATTATGAAAGGGAAGAGAGACAAGAAAATAATTAGTTCATAGTATTGATATCTGGGGCTTACATAGGGAAAATGAAGAAGAATGAAATAAACCAAGAGCACTAATTGGAGGAGAAAAGGAAATAAAGGAAAAATTAAAGAACTAGAAGGAACAGGAGGAGGAAATGGGAAGAAAAGAGGTATGAATGAGTGTGGGTACTGAAGGTAAGAAATTTGGCCTTGGATGGACAACGAACACATGAAAAAATGCTCGACATCACTCATTTTCAGAGAAATGCAAATCTAAACTACAGTGAGGTTATCACCTCACACCAGTAAGAATGGCCACCATCAAAAAATCTACAAACAACAAACGCTGGAGAGGATGTGGAGAAAAAGGAACCCTCTCGCACTGTTAGTAGGAATGTAAACTGATAGAGCTACTGTGGAGAACAGTATAGAAATTCCTTAAAAAAAAACTAGGAATAAGACTACCATGCTGCCTGCCTGGGGCCAAGTCGCTTCAGTCATGTCCGACTCTGTGCGACCCCATCCCTGGGATTCTCCAGGCAAGGACACTATATGACCCAGCAATCCCATGACTGGGCATATACCCTGGAAAACCATAACTCAAAAAGATCCATGTTCCCCTCTGTTCATTGCAGCACTATTTACAATAGCTAGGACATGGAAGCAACCTAGATGTCCATTGACAGATGGATCAAGAAGCTGTGGTACACATACACAAGGGAATATTACTCAACCACAAAAAGGAGCAAATCTGAGTCAGTTGAACTGAGGTAGATGACCATAGTCCCTGTTGTACAGAGTAAAGTAAGTCAGAAAGAGAAAAACAAGTATTGTATATTAACACATAAACATGGAATCTAGAAAAATGGTACTGATTAAGCTATTTGCAGGGTAAGAATAGAGACAGAGATGTAGAGAATGGACTTGTAGACACAGCAGGGGAAAGGAGAGGGTGGGACAAATTGAGAGAGCATCATTGCCACGTATACACTACCATGTGTAAAACAGACAGCTAGCGGGAAGTTCTGGAGAAGGCAATGGCACCCACTCCAGGACTCTTGCCTGGAAAATCCCATGGACGGAGGAGCCTGGTAGGCTGCAGTCCATGGGGTCGCTGAGAGTTGGACACGACTCAGTGACTTCACTTTCACTTTTCACTTTCATGCATTGGAGAAGGAAATGGCAGCCCACTCCAGTGTTCTTGCCTGGAAAATCTCAGGGACGGTGGAGCCTGGTGGGCTGCTGTCTATGGGGTCTCACAGAGTTGGACACGACTGAAGTGACTTAACAGCAGCAGCAGCAGTGGGAAGTTGCTATTAACACAGGGAGCTCAGCCCAGTGCTCTGTGACAACCTATAGGGGTGCAACAGGGGGTGGGGGGAGGCTCTAGATGGAGGGGATATATGTATACTTGGCTCAGACGGTAAAGCGTCTGTCTACAATGCAGGAGACCCGGGGTTCAATCCCTGGGTTGGGAAGATCCCCTGGAGAAGGAAATGGCAATCCACTCCAGTACTATTGCCTGGAAAATCCCATTGACAGAGGAGCCTGGTAGGCTACAGTCCATGGGGTTGCAGAATCGGACACGACTGAGCGACTTCACTCATGATTGATTGATTGATTGATTCACATTGTTGTACAACAGAAACCAACACAACACTGTAAAGCAATTATCCTCCAATTAAAAGTAAATTAAAAATTTTTTCAAAGAAAGACATTTGGCAGGATGGATGAAGTGATGGAGACTAGAGAGGGAAGCAGATGGAGAGTATGAGAGAAATTGTATGATAAGGAGAGAGAGTTGTTGACCGCAGGAAGATGAAATTTGCAAGTGCAGACTAGGTGTGGAGGAGATGGAATGATGAGGGGATGTGAAAGGTGTAAAGGAGACCAAAGAAGGATTAGAACAGGGGTATAACGGTGGGACCAGGCCTGGCTTCATGGGTGTGTGAACTATTCAGTTGCAGGAGCCTCCTTGCTAAGATGTGCTCCACACTTGGTTTACTGTTCTGCTCCAACCGGTTAATTTTTTTTTAACATGAGACTCTGCATTTTCATTTTTCCTTGAACCCCACAAACTATGTAACTGATCCTGCTGGAACTGACCATGTGATGAGAGAGACTGGGGAGGTCTCTGATGGAGTGATGAATGATTTGAATTAGGGCCATAATGGTTGAGGACTGGGACTGGCAAGTGAGGACAGGGATCTGAGGTTGTCCAGGTTATCAGTGAGGGTGCTAAGGCACCGGCTGATGGACAGGGGAGCCGGGTGTGCTGCAGTCCACAGGGCCATAAAGAGGCCAACACGACTTAGCTGCTGAACAACAATGGACAGGCAAGGGGTCACTAAAGAGTTGCAGAAATAACCTCATCAGTGAGGCTGAGGTTGGAGTGTTACAAAGGGGAGTGAAAGGAGGGCATAAGACATTAACACAGAGGTCAGTGACAGCCCAGGGCAGTTAGTGATGGGCTGAAATGAGTAGCCAGCTGATAGGGAACCGTGGTGTGATGTGGTCAGTAAATACGGGTGACACTGGATATTTATGAAGCCTTCTTCCAGGTTTCCCCATTCAGCAAGACATCAATATTTCTGTGTGTATCTCTCTTGTGGTTTCACCTTTTGACTCAAAACCTAGGAGTGGGGGCCTGTCATATGTGTGTGTGTGGGGGGGGTTGCTTATGAAAGTCCTACCGCACTTTGCACCGTGCAGAGTTTAACAGGGAGCGGTGGGGCCGGAGGCGGGGGAGTCCACCCAATGCAAGGAGGGGCAAGAAAGAGCGGACCCAGCGCCAACGGGAACCGAGGAGAGGGGCGGTAGGGCGTGAGGTTGTGGGAGGGATAGGATGCTGACTGAAGGACTGTTCGGAATCGGTGGATGTGACACGGGCTAGCAAAAGAGAGGAGGGGAGGGGTCGAAGGAGAGGCGACAGAGAAGGGGGGCGCTGACTTCTGACCTCGGCCATCCTGGCGCGCTCTGCGGGTGGCCTCGGAGGCAGCGGTGGAGATCGCGGAAACTCGGCCGCAGCTGAGAAGGGGGGCCGAAACCCGGCGCCCGCGCGTCCCCCGGTCTCCTGGCAACCGCCTGGCCCCCTGGGGGGCGCTAGCGAAGGTTCCAAAGGGGAGGAGCCTCCGAGGCGGGCACCCGGCTGTGCTCCCGAGTCGCGAGTGCATCCCGAGTGGGGCGGGACCGGGGCCGCGAGCCGCGGAGTCTCCGAGCGGCTGGGAGGAGTCCCGGGGTGTGCGGAAGCGAGCAACACCCAAGACCCAGGAGACTCGGGTTGAGACCCGGGATTAGACCCCGGAGCCGGCAATGGAGAACCAACGACTGACGCTTAGAAGATGTGGATCAGACGGTTCGAAAGAAGGAAAGCCCGGCAGTCTCCTCTGCCTTCTGTCACAAAGTGACTCGGTCGCGGGAGCAGGAAATACTCTCGGTTCGCGTCAATTCCAGCCCTTGTGAAGCAGCTACTGTGTGCAAGACATAGAGTGGAGGGGGTGGGCGGGAGAGAACTAAGGTAGAGGAAACACAGACCCTGGCCCCAAAGGCTGTAGTCACCAGTGGTGAGGAAAACAGGGGGCAAAGGTCGAGGCACCCCGAAGAAATACGTGGAGACACGTCCTGAAAATCTGCCTGGTATCTGATTTCCTTCTTCCTCCCTGTCCCTCCTCCTCCACGCCTTTAGACTTCAGGTGCAGGGTTGGAGTAATTAAACTCTTTAATGAAAGACCTCTCTTTGTTTCCTTTTTTCTCATTTTCCCCACACCTCAACTTCAGCCTCCATAGGAATTCATACTACTGTGCTTGAATATATGGGCTTCCCCGGTGGCTCCCACCTGCAATCCAGGAGACCTAGGAGATGCTGGTTGGATCCCTGGGTGGGAAAGATCCCCTGGGTACGACAATGGCAACCCACTCCAGTATTTTTGCCTGGAGAATCCCATGGACAGAGGAGCCCAGCGGGCTACAGTCCATAGGGTCACAAAGAGTCCGGACAAGACTGAAGCGACTGCGCCGGCACGCACGTGCCTGGGTATATATTATTGAAAAAAAGTAGAGCATTTCCATTAGTGCATGTTTTTAATTGTAACAGTGGTATTGCACTTTAAGGATCATCCTTTTTCTAGTTTTCACTCAGCAGTCTTTTTAAGGTTCTGTCTCTGTTTGGTCGGAGAAGGCAATGGCACCCCACTCCAGGACTCTTGCCTGGAAAATCCCGTGGACGGAGGAGCTTGGTAGGCTGCAGTCCATGGGGTTGCTAAGGGTCGGACACGACTGAGCAACTCTGTTTTGTAGGTGTTGCAATCCCAATTCATTGCTTCTTATTGTGGCACTGCTTTCTGCGTTGGACATCCTTACCTTTTACGTTCAGTCCCCCGGTGCTGGATACCAAGGCTGGCTCCACCTCTCCAATATCATAAACAGTGCAGCTATGGTCATCCTTGTCAACGGTCTTCTATGGACCTATGAACAAACTCCTCTGAAATATATGCCTAGGAGTGAAATTGTTAAAACCAAAGGGGATGCACAAGGCCATCCTATTCAACTTGTCCTGCACAGACACATCCAGCCAGCCAGCCAGTGGGGACTGGAAAAACAGACCCCACCCTCTTGCCCACGTCATGTGCTTTGCTGGAAGAAGACATGTCCTTTCCTTCCCACCAAAATTTTCTTCCTTAGTCAAACCATGAACCTACAGGCTGTTATTATCCAGAGGGTATGCCCTCTTCAGATTCATAGTGTGGTGGACACTATTTTCCAATGGCACAAAGGTGCCTAGTAGCCTGGTGGAAGCCCTGGGTACTTGACTTCACCAGTACTGCTAGATGGCACACCAGAACTGCTGCCCTACACCACATTCCAGGGTGTCCCCTACTCCCATCCTTACCAGCATGCAGTGGTTTATTTATTCATAAATAGTCATATAGTGTTTACTAAGTCTCAGATACTATTCTCAGGGCTTTACAAATACTGATTCATCTAATTAGCCAGTTTCCTAATTTGTGTAAGTATCATGGAATTTACGTCAGCACATTGTTTTAATTTGCATTTCTCTATGAGTGAAACTGAGCAGTTCTTGGTACATTTATAAGCCACTTGGGGTCCCCTTCTGTGAATTGTCTATTTATAGCCTTTGCCTATTTTTCTATTGCTCTTTTTGATTTGCAAGAGGTCTTTGTAACATCTAGACATTAATCTACTTTCAAAGACTGGCCATGTTGCTTGTGATATCCTTTGTAGAAGAATAATCTTTAATTTTATAGCTCTTCATCCTCTGTATGCTTTTTAGTATAATTTAATAAGTCCTTCTCAGTCCCAAGGTTATAAACATATTCTCTATCATCCTCTTCTATTAGCTTACTAATTTTACTTTTACATGTCTAGTTCAATCCATCTGGAGCCTTTCCTTTCTCCAGGGGATTTTCCCAACCCAGGGATAGAACCCAGGTCTCCTGCAGGAGGATTCTATACCAGCTGAGTCACAGGAAAACCCAAGAATACTGGAGTGGGTAGCCTGTCCCTTACTCCAGTGGGACCTTCCCGACCCAGGATCAAACCAGGGTCTCCTGCATTGCAGGTGAATTCTTTACCAGCTGAGCTACCAGGGACGCCCAATTAGCTTAATGATTTTCCTTTTACACATTTAGTTCTTTAATCCATCCATATATGGTGTGAGATAAGGATCCAGTTTTATTTTTCTCAATGGAGTGAGTCCTCTTTTAACATCTTCCCCAAATATAGATGGGTCTGTTCTAAACTCTCTGGTTTATTCCTGTGTCAGCACCACTAAGGTTTTATTACTATGATTTTGTAGTCAGTCATCATAGTTAAAGGACGGAACACGCCTCCCTGCTCTGTCAAAATTGCATTGGCTATTCATGAATCTTTATTGCCCCATATAAGTTTTCAGGATATTTTTCAAGTTCCTCACGACAAGCGTTAATTGGAACTTCACTGAATTTATGAATTAATTTGAGGGAAATTAACATTTGTACACTGATATCTCATTCATGAACACAGACTGTGTCTCTGGTGGACGCATAGAGCAAACTATGGCTGAGCCATAATGTGCAGGGAAATAGTGAAAGAGGTGGTACATGAAGCTGGAGAAGCAGGTTGAACCAAACTTTTAGCCAAGTTAATAGAAATGAGGTGGAGATGGAGCAGGAAACGACTCAGGCTGCTTTGTGTTTACAGAAAACTTGATCACAACCCTGGGACCAGCTCATGGGACCACCAAGAGTTTCCAGAGAAACTCCCTAATAACACTGTTAAAGGTACACAGCCATAAAGAAAGACCTAGAGGCCCTGGCCTCCCGTATCTTGTACTGGTGTCACTTGTAGAGTGGTGTGTCTTCCCACTGCCTGGGAATTGCCTATGGGACAGCCTCACAAGCAGATGGCCTGCCAAGGCTGCAGCAGTTCAGGGCAGAGAACACTTTGTTTAAGCAACTACTACAGAACAACAGCTCCCAAGGCTGGCCATAGGAGCCGCAGCAGTGAGTCAGACACAGTCACTGCCCTTTGGCTTTGGGGGAAGAAAGAGAGAAAAATCTACAGTTAATTCTAACATGATGTGATGGTGTCATTTACAACAGACTCTGTCAACAGCAAGCACTATGAGTGCTCAGGGACTCTAGACACTGATACCTGAGAGTATTTTTTATCATGTGGGGACAGAAAGACAGAACACAGACACTCAGGGAACCCCTCGAGGTGGACAGGAACATGACATCTTTAATTCACAGGAAAGAGATGCAGGAGGACATCAAAAGGATGGATGAGTGAATGAGAGGATGGGTGGCTTGACAAATTAATTTATGATGATGAAAAAAAAAATGCTTTGTGTCCCAATTTTCCAGATTACAGCCGAAGACTCCTCACTACCAGGCTCCCCTTTGTTGCTCTAATTAAAAGGAGCACTAGGTGGCATCGTACTACCAAAAGTCCTCATCTTCTAGAGCCTTTGGGAGAAACTCTCGCCAGACCCGGTCAGCCCCTAATTTAGACAAGAGTGCTTCCATCAATCTCAGTTCTCATTATACCCACTTAATTTGTTTACTGAGCACCTACTATATCCCTTCACACCATGGAGACTATGAAGGAATCAAGTCTCCCCTCCCTAAAGGAGCAGAAGGGGAAGCAAAACACGCAGTGCCCCCCTCCTCCAAAGAAATCAGTCCAAGACACGATGCAGTAAACACTGAAATGAGGATGTAAGGACAGAACATCCTGTGTAATCTGGTCCCATCAGCCATCTGCTGCCTTCTCCCACCACTCACTTGCTGCGATGGCTTCTTTTGATTCTTTGTACAGGTCACGTTCTTCCCTGTTACCACTATGGAATAATCGACCTTCCCTCTTCAACCTGGCTGACTGCCACCCATCCTTCCTTCAGATCTAACTAACTTAGAGAACATTCCTGACCTGCCACTCTACTTTTCAAGTACCTCCTTTTCTGCTTCTTGGACCATCCCATAATGGTAATTAACTATGGATTCATGGAAATAGTTGTTTCATATCTGTCCTTGTTGTTGAACCCAAGTTCATGTCCCCAATGCACAGTGAGGCCAAACAAACTGAAATATCAGAGTCTCCTTATTTAATGGGCAGACCGCACTCAGAAAGCCAGAACTCCCTGATGATTTGGGGGCAGGGGGCAGGTTACAAAGTGTGTGACCTTTTCTTGATTGGTTGGTGATGAGGTAACAAAGGTCGTATTCCAGGAATCTCAATCATCAACCTTCAGGTTCCAAGCAGTCCCGGTTCCTCCTGTTTGTGTTTAGACAGAAGTTACCATCCCCCACCCAGGTGAATGCCCTAGAAGAGATCAGTTCAGTTCAGTTCAGTCGCTCAGTCGTGTCCAGCTCTTTGCAGCCCCATGAATCACAGCACACCAGGCCCCCCGTCCATCACCCACTCCCAGAGTTCACTCAGACTCATGTCCATCGAGTTGGTGATGCCATCCAGCCACCTCATCCTCTGTCGTCCCTTTCTCCTCCTGGCCCCAATCCCTCCCAGCATCAGGGTCTTTTCCAATGAGTCAACTCTTCACATGAGGTGGCCAAAGTACTGGAGTTTCAGCTTCAGCATCAGTCCTTCCAGTGAACACCCAGGACTGATCTCCTTTAGAATGGACTGGTTGGACCTCCTTGCAGTTCAAGAAACTCTCAAGAGGAGATACATTATATTATTATGTATACCATTTGAGGAGGAACTAGGACTCTGCTTTATGGCTGTGATATTGTTTCTCTTTTGTTTCTGCATTCCCTCCACTCTCCAATTAGTAACTGTTTGAATCTGCCCTTTGGTACTCAGGGAGGGTCTAGGAGTCAGAAGCCTTTTTCCTACAATTAAGAAAGGAGCTATAGGCTTTTGTACCCAGGAGGGTCCTGTTCAGTTTCATCTTTTCTACCAGCTGTCAAACAACAAGAGAGTAAGTATCTCTTTCTTGTTCAGCCTGTCTCTATTGGTGTTATGGGCTAAACTGGATCTCCCTAAAATTCATATGTTGAATCCCTAAGCCCCAGTACCTCGGAACGTGACTGTATTTGAGAAATACGGTCTTCAAAGAGGTGAATAAGTTAAAATGAGGCCATTAGGGTGGGCCCTAATGGCCAAATCTGACTTCTGCTTTTATAAGAAAAGGAAATCTGGGCACACAAAGAGACACACAGACGAAAGATACAGCAAGAAAGCGACCATCTGCAAGCCAAGCAGAAGGTCATAGGAGAAACCAAACCCTCAGACACCTTGATCTGGGATGTCCCACCTCTAGAACTGTGAGCAAATGTCTATTGTTTAAGCCACCCAGTCTGTGGTTCTTTATTACGGCAGCCCCAGTAAATTAATACAAACAGCCATCACGCCTCTCTGGACCTATTAAGTGAAGGACTATTGAATGAGTTCTGAAATAAGGAAGACCTGTGAAGGATGGGTGGTATTAGTAAGGAAAGGTACCTGGTAGATGTGGTTCTTAAACTTGACTGTAAGTGATACATGGAGACAGAATCCCAAGTGTGGAAAATAGCACCCGGCAGACACCAATGTAAAAATGCAAAAATCCTGCTCCAGGAAGGGTGGGGTCCATATCAGGGGCTCATGGACATTAATGTTGATATGAAGGTCTGGGTGAATGTGGAGCCTTTGGAAGACTAGTAGAGTCATAGCTATAAACTCAAGGACCAGGAACAGCAAAGGATGCACCCATTTGCTCTGCTAAATAATTTAAATGTATGATCATGATCTGTAATACATATGCAAAGCTCCTTGTTTAAACCTGGATATCTTTGTTGAGTCACTCAGTTGTGTCCAATTCTTTGTGACCCCATGGACTGCAGCCCTCCAGGCTCTTCTGTCCTCCATCATCTCCTGGAGTTTGCTCAAATTCCTGTCCATTGAGTTGGTGATACTATCTAACTATGTCATCTTCTGCCACCCCCTTCTCCTTTTGCCTTCAGTCTTTCCCAGCATCAGGGTCTTTTCCAGTGAGTCAGCTCTTCTCATCAAGTGGCCAAAGTATTGGAGCTTCAGCTTCAGCATCAGACTTTCCAATGTATATTTAGGGTTGATTTCCTTTAGGATTGACAGGTTTGATCTCCTTACAGCCCAAGGGATTCTCAAGAGTCTTCTCTAGCACTAAAATTTGAAAGCATCAATTTTTGGCACTCAGCCTTCTTTATGGTCCAACTCTCACATATGTACATGACTGCAGGAAAACATAGCTTTGAAACCTGGATATAGTGCCTCTTGGTTAACTTCCTTAGGACTTGCTGTGTGCTATGACTCAGTAACAAAAGCAGCATTTTCTGTACACAGTGCTCACCTCTTCAACAGCATTCCATGAGGCTATGAAGTGAAACTCCAGAAAAGCTGAAAGAAACATGGATATGCGCCTCCACATGGAAATTCCAGCCTGCAATACAAAATGGCTGTGTCCTAAAAGAAACCTACTCCTCCAATGGATCAGAGAGCTCCTAGAAGCAATTTGGGGGAGTCTGTGAAGCCTAGAATCCCCATTCAGAAATGTTCCTCCCACCTCCCTGCTCCACTTCTGGCCAAAGCTGAAAGGGTTAGGAGTGGAAACTTAACCCACGTGACCCATTATCTTTCCTGGGAATTTATAATTAGGACCAAAAGTTGCAAGTCGCTCATTATGGAGCCTGGAACTGAGTAGTGCCACCCAAAAGAGGCAGAGAAGGCAGACTGCATAGAGGGAAGAATAAATGAACAAGAAGGGGGATTTCACAGGCTCAAGAGAGGAAGGAAGAACTGGGGGAGGGGGCTCCCTTGGTTGTTGATGCATTTTCAGATGCTGGGTGCAATCCCTGAGGGGACCCAGCACACCTGCTCTCTTGGTTTCTGCCAGATATTTTGCATCCTCCTAACAAATTCACCTTATTTGTTTAAGCAGCAAGTTTCCACTATTTATCTCCCCACCCCAACCCCACCAAAAGAAAAAGACAAAATAGGACCAACACAGGTCCTGTTTGCAGAGGAATTGTGATGTCGCTGGATTTAATGTCCATGAAATCTAAACACTGCATTTGGGGTTGCAAACAACATGGGAAAAACTGCTCCAGTCATCAGAGTTAACACTTTCCCCCAGGCTTTTGGGAAGATTAAAAGCCCACGTGTTACAGAAAATTGTTATCATTTATCAGATGACCCCATGCTCACCTTAAATGACAAAACAGAGTCCCAGCTGGCTAGTACTCTCTGAAACTGTTTGTGCCATATTTTATTCCTTTAATCTGCTTCTTTTCCACACTGCTGCAGACCTAACTTAACAGAACATTTGCTGAGCATTTGACATCGATTCCCAAAGGGTCTTCATACAAATGCCTCTCTTGATATCCTAGGAGGCAGCAAAGCTCAGCAGATTTATTAGGAAGCTTGAAAGGTCGGGCCCAAGGTGGAAGCGGAGTACAATCTTCACTGCCTGGGATCATTTTTACAAGGAGACTGTGTCACAACCCAGTCATCTTAACTGCCCCTCTCTCACTGGGTCAAATTCCTTCTGGATGTGACTGGACAGGTAAGAGCTCACTCAGGGGGTGCTCCTTGCCCAAGAGGCCAGGCCAGGTTTGCAGTTTGACGTTCTACCTAAAACTAGTGAAGATTTACACAGACCAACCAGCTAACCTAACCAACTTGCTGAAAAAGACTGAATAGATCCACACAACCTGTTCCCACTACAAATAAACACATACACTAAATGAATGAAGAAGTAAATAAGTAACTAAACAGAATTTTTAAAATCACCTTAAGAGAGAAAACTGTAAGTGAAAAAAAAAATCAAGGCACAAATCTCTTTGATGATGGGCCAGTGCTCTTGTTTTCTACCCTCCCCTGAAAACATTGTGTTTTCAAATACATCGAGTCTTAACGTGTGCTGGTGCCTTGTCTAGAATATCCTATGTCTTCTTTGCCAGTGAGTTTTTTCAAGAGTCAGCTCTGTGCATACCTCCCAGAGGAAGTCTTCCCCTGTTTGGCACACCTTCTCTGTATTACTAGAAAATCTGAGCATCCCTCTATCAATGCACTGTATTGTAATCATGTGTTTATATCTATGTCTGGAAAGACCAGTCTTTTCTTTAATACATCTATGGTGCTGACTCATAAGAGACATTCAAAACAGAAAGTTTGTTAAAGGAAGGAAAAATGGAAAGAAGGATGGAAGGGAGAGAGGGAGAGAGGAAGGAAGAAAGGAAAAATAGAATCAGCTTATGCACCTGGGCACATTCTTGGGAGTGATTAGTGACTAGCCAAAAGCTATTGGAACATAAACATTTAAGATTCTAAGGTAATTAAATAAGATCATCTCCAAGTATACACTAGGCCCTCAAATAGAAATATTAAGTATCTCATTTCTCTTCCCATCTGTGATGCAAGTGTCTAAGAACCAAGGCTTTTCTTTTAATCCACAGGGTTCGATGCACAGTAGGCACTCAACAAAAGTTACAATTTGCTTCTCTTAGCGAAGATAAGCATCAGTAAAGTGAAACTCTTTGCTATCTTAAAGGAATAAATTCTTTCCACCCTGTAGATAGATTGCTTTATTTCCAATATCTGCTGCCAAATCTATCTAACAGTTTCACTAAGGAAAAATGCCTGCTGAGCATCTACTGTGAGCAGGTGTTCTTGGAGGCAGTGCAAGGGAGGCAAAAAACCTCCACACCTCCCCTCCAGTGCTACCAAAGGAACTTGAAACACAGCATAAGCTAAACAGGACAATGCAAACATCCAGGATGGTAGAGACCAGCCTAGATACCATCGTGTTCTAGAATCTAGCACCATAATCTGCAAACTAGTTTTATAAAGAATCAGATTAAGAAATATTTTGGCCTTCACCAGGCCACACATTTTCTGTAGCAGCTATTTTCACTCTGCCATAAGCACAGAAGCAGCCACAGACAATATATAAATGAATGGGCTTGGTTGTGATTCAAGAAAACTTTATTTACAGAAACAGGTGGCACTCTGGAGTTGGCCTGACAGCCAGAGTTTGCCACTCCTGATTTAGCACAATGCCTGGCATATAGTAGGTGCCCACATATTGAATGAATGAATGAACGAGGAAATGAAGATTTTTCTAAGGTATCGGCACGGTGATTTGTCTTAAAGCATTCATGTACCATCATTAGACATTAACTACCAGGAGAGCAATGAATACCTCCTGACCAGAAATATGCTTGATAGAAATTATCTGATAGTCTTTCCCACTCCAAGTGGTGTGTGTGGATGGAAACTTAACAAACAAAACCACTAACAGCTTTAGAGATGTGAACCAGAAGATCAGTTTAAAGTATTTTTTCCAAACCATGGATCATGACTCTTGAGTAAGTTGTAGCCTGCATTTTTTTTTTTTTTTCAAAAAAGGATAAGAGATGTAGAGAGAAAAAGAAAGGGAATACACTAGAGTCTATTACATATAGTAAGCATAAGGATTGTTTCTAAGGTAACTGTCTTTCATTTCTAAAGTACTTATATGTGAGAGTATTCACATTCTGGGGTAGAATGTACTTTCAGAAAAGATTGGGAAAATGTTTTATTATAATCTCATTCTATTATAATCCCATTCTTGGGGAAATTCAGTGTATTTGTACATTTGAAGAGGATTTACTTCTTCATAGCAAAGTAGTTGAAGGCAAGATTCTGGAGCAAATTTCCTGGTTCAAATCCTGACTCTAACTTGTTACCTGTATAATCTTAGATAAGTTAATTAGCTTCTCTGGGCCTGTTTCTTTACCTGTGAAATGGGAATGCAAATAATACCTACTGTTGTTGTTTAGTTGCTAAGTCATGTCTGACTCTTTTGTGACACTATGGACTATAGCCCACCAGGCATCTCTGTCCTTGGGATTTCCCAGGCAAGGATACTGGAGTGGGTTGCCATTTCCTTCTCCACGGGATCTTCCCAACCCAGGGATCAAACCTGAGTCCCCTGTGTTGCAGGTGAATTCTTTACCGCTGAACCACCAAGGCTTTCTAACAATACCTATTATGGTTATTATGAGAATTAAACAAGTTATCATATGTGAAGTGTTTAGAGCAACATCTAACACAGAGTATAAATTTTAACTATTATTATGTGGCCTTCCCAGGTGGCCCTAGTGGTAAAGAACCTGCTTGCCAATGCAGGAGACATAAGAGACACGGGTTCAATCCCTGGGTTGGGAAGATCCCCTGGAGGAGGAAAATGGCAATCCAGTATTCTTGCCTGGAGAATCTCATGGACTGAAGAGCCTAGAGAGCTTCAGTGCAGAGCGTCTCAAAGAGTTGGATACAACTGAGGTGACTTAACACATATACATGCATGCTGTCACTAAACAATAATGTGACCTTCGGTACGTGACCTAAATTCTTTTGGTTTCATTTTTTATTGGTAAAAAGATCTCCAAAGGGCTTGCTGGCAGCAACATTCCAAGAAGGGATGGGAAGTGGTTTCCCAACACAAACCTTGAAGAAAGCAAATGCAAATCATCCGTCCTGTACAACGACGCCTTTGAGGTCTCAGCAAAGCAGCCTGTTTCAGAGAAAAAACTCTATAAAGCCAATTTGTTATTATCTCTCAAAACTGCATGCACAGGTGAATTCAGGATGGTGAGAGACTGACCAAATCAAAGGAAAGCTCTTCTTTCCATCCAATGGACCCTGCATGACTAGCACTGGCTTCCTGTCTCTTCCACTGTCAAGTATTTTATTCCATACACTGGGATAACCACAGCTGGGGATGAACAGGAAATCTGTCCCCGTGTTTGTTCGGCTTTTTGTTTCCAGCATTCCTGTGAAGTATAGTGTGAGGCTGCCCTGTAGTTGTTCTGGGGTTGATCACAAGTCACTTTTCACTGTGGAATTTGAAGCCCCGTTTAGCACCAAAGATCATAAAAAAAAAAAATCCATTTACTTTCATACACACAAAAGAAGTCAACAGAAAAACAGGTGAAGTTATTAGTGATTACTCAAACAAAATGGTCAGTAATAATGTTCTGTTTAGCCCCATCTATAATTAAAGAAATGCACAGCAAGACATTGAGATATTTTTTACCTATAAAAGAGGCAAACTAATTAAAGTCAAAAATAGTCAATGCAGAAAAAGATGCAGGGACAACAAACATTCTCACACTTTTATGAGAGTCCAAATTGGTGAAACTTCTTTGGAGGACAATTTTGCAATAAATAGCAAAACAGTAAATATTCATAACCTTCGACCAGCCCCGAAACTAGGAAGATATTGAACAAAAGCAGCCTATATACAGACTTCTCCTTTGAGAAAAATAAAGCCCTATTTGTTTAATTTCTTGTCTTAGACACACATAAAATTATAATCAGGTAATCTATTGTTTGTAACCTAACACATCCCTAATTGACAAATCTAAAAAGTGCAGGGGGTGGTGAGAGGACATTCTCATCTTGCACTAATTTTAATATTTCCCATTAATCATAACATTGGCTTTGGAGAAGAATTTCACTCTCTACTTTTATCATACCACAGAAATGTTTATCTACATTTGGATGATGATTTTTTTCTAATGGCTTTTCAGATCTTAGTGATGGTCTTTCAGTTTTCATTTTTGATCTATTTGTGATGTAATGTTCTTTTGATGTGCTATGGAATTCTGTGTTAATATTTAGAATTTATAAAACAGTATTCACAAGTGAAATTAGTATCTTACTTTTCTTTATTTTCCCCTTTTTAATGAGTTATTTTCATTGGATTTTTGCTGGATATATTACCATTGACTTAAGAAGGAAAAAAAAAAAGATTCTGCCCACTGAGAGTTTTTAAAATGTAAATGACTAAAATTTATTTCTAAATATTATATTTGTACTTTTTCAAATCTGCCCTATTGTTTCATAGTGGTATGTTCTATTCTTCTGTCTTTATAATTATGTTGAACATAACTATTTTAGTCTTTTCAAGTTGTTATACTGCCTCAAGTTCTTAAGGAGCTTCTCCTGTTTATCACCGATCCAGTCCCGCATGTGGCTCATTTCCTAGTTAAGTTTACAATTTCTTATTATAAACTCATCTCCAATGGGAGTTTTTATCTGTCAGAGATCAAGAAAAAAAAATTGTGTTTTGCATTCGCTTCTGACAGGATTGGGGGATTCATCACTTTGGAATCAGCTTCTATATTCTTTCTGGACTCCAGGGTTCTCTCAACACATGGGTAATATTGGGACCTCACAACTAATCATGGCAAAGGCAGGTTAGTGGTTTCAGTCTCTATAGCACATATTTTAAAATTCATCCAGAGGCCCCAGGTAAACTACAAACTTCTTTGGTGTGGTCCTGGATGAGTGGGAGACTTTTTCTCCTAAGATCCTTCCCAGGGTGTCGGCTCTAGGCAGGAGTCTCAAGTCCAAATCTCTGCTTTTCTAGAACCCAAGGTTTGTGTGGGTACCAACCCCAGTCCTTAGCCATTTGTGCTTATATTCATGTCAAATAACCCTATTTGCCTTTGAGTTCCTTCTTTCTGTCTCGCACCTAGTAATCCCCCTTTCTTTTTTCAATTGTTGGTTTTTGACCCAGCATTTCTGTATTCAGCAGAGGTTCCCTGAGTTCTTGGCCCCTCACATTCCCAGAAGATGAATCTTTGCACATTCCTGTCTTTTTAAAATATGTATTTTTAAAACTTCACTTACTTGGCTGTGCCAGGTCTTAGTTGCAGCACGCAAGAATCTTCATTGCGACATGTAGGATCTTTTTTTTTTTAACCTGTAGGATTTTTTTTTTTTTTTAACTTGGGCTTCCCTGGTGGCTCAGTGGTAAAGAATCTGCCAGCCAATGCAGGAGACACGGGTTTGATCCCTGGGGTTGGGAAGATCCCCTGGGGAAAGAAATAGCAACCCATCCCATTCTTGCCTGGGAAATCCCATGGACTGAGGGGCCTGGCAGCAATCCATGGGGGTAGCAAAAGAGTTGGACCAATTTAGCAACTAAACAACTCAGGATCTTGAGCTGTGGCATGCAAACTATTAGCTGTGGCATGTGGGATCTAGTTCCCTGAGGAGGGATCCAACCAGGGGCCCCTGCACCGGGAGCTTGGAGTCTTAGCCACTGGACCACCAGGGAAATCTCTGTACTTTCCTGTCTTTTAAAAAAAAGCCTTTCTAGAATAAGCACAAGGTGCTATGGAAACTACATGGGGGAGGGGGAGTGTCTAACCCAGGCGTGGGGGGTTCAAGGAAGACTTCCTAGAGAAGAAATCACCTATTCGGAGACCTTAAGACTAAGCACACATTCAGTTCAGTTCAGTTCAGTTCAGTCACATCCGACTCTGCGAGCCCATGAATCGCAGCACACCAGGCCTCCCTGTCCATCACCAACTCCCGGACATTAGCCATGCAAAAAAAAAAAAATGTGTGTACATCGGGGATGATAGGTTGGAGGAAAAGGTGGAGGGCGTGAAGGTTGCAGACAGAAGATAGAGTCCATGTGAACATCCGGGGGCCGAAACTAACCTCAGATCACATTCAGAGAAGCACAAGTTCCAAGAACTACAAGAATTTCGGTGTGGAAAGTGGAATGAGATATGTGCTTGGTAAGATAAGTATTAAGAGAGGCCGGCTCATGAACGACTCACGTGCCTAGATAGGAAAGTGGACTTAACACTGAGAACAGAGTGGTCCTGAAGGTGACCGTGAGGTCGCGGAGAGTGAAATCGACAGGTCTGAAAGAAAAACAAATGTAATAGATTTGTTGCCCCTATCAGTAAATAGAAACCACCATTAGAAAACACTGAAACAACTTTGCCTATAGGACAATCCAAGACTTTGCATATAGGACAATCCCAGAGGGCATTCAAGCACTGTTCTTGGCATTCTATCCTACACAATATAACTCTGATTTCTACCCCAAGGATTACAAGGCAGGGTAGTGCTGCTCAGTCCAGGGTCCCCACCTCCCAGGAATTCCACCCCCCCCCGACTTGGGGGATGGGTGGGTGAATACCTCACCCATCCAACTGGCTGGCATTTTCAAAATCACCACCCTTTCAGGAAGGTTTCCACAGATCATCCCATTCCTCACCTCTCCCCAACACCCCTCCAAAACTCTACTATAACTGTCTCTGATATAAGGAAGAACTGTGAACAGCAGCAGAAGCTTGAAAACAAGAGTAACCTGGGCCAAGGGCCAGGGGGTCTATTTTTAGAACTTGTTCTCATTGCCTGTTTATCTTTCAGACTCAGCCTAATGTCTTCCAGGCGACTGTGAAAGCTATTTGGCTGGCTTGCGGAGGAGAGGAAGAAGGTGATCTAAAACCAAACAGCAGTGGCAATGGTGATAATCATTCAGACAGTGTGTTCTCATAATTTCCCCCAATGTACCCTCAGTGGCCTTTAATTCCTGCAAAGCCACTTACCTAGGATTTATTCAAGCCCTTCCTAGCCACTTCTAATGGCTGTGGAATTTGGGCAAGTCACAAAGTGAAGACAATTATGGATTTCATAACCCATCAAGTCTGTCCTGGCCTCAGTTCCTCCTAAAATAGTGGTCTAACATCCCAACTGTAAACACGCTTTGGACACTAAAGCGCCCTCTACAGATGAAAGTATTTAGTAATGAAGCTCCTTTGTGCCTAGTTACTCAAGAAAAGGCAAAAATGCATTCAATTATCATAGAATTTGGTGAGCTATTTTAATCCACTTAGAAGTCGAAAAGAAGGACCGGCGTTGTGCTAGACTTCTATTTCCCTCCAAAGGACAATATAAGTGGCCCCTGGAATTCTACCGCTTGTAAAACGCGCCGCGGAAAACCCTGTGTAGGCTTGCAGGGACTTAACTCCTTCCTTTCCGCCTTCCCAGACAGACTTTTAAGGGCGTCCTCTCCTGACTCCCTGTCCATTCGCCCCAGTTTAAATCCAGCAGCCAGATTCCGTCTTGCCCGATCACCCTCCAGTTCTGCTGGCCCCTATGCAGTTTCTGGGGTGGTCGATGGGCAGATTTCCGCGGCGGACCCTGGGTCAGCCGCCCCCAGCCCTCACGGTCCACCTTAAGGAGCCTCCGCGGCAGGGAGGAGAGGCGGGTGTTTTGTTCTTTTAAGAAGGAAAAGTTTCTTTGACATCTAGGAAATGAGTAACTCTGAAGTCTTCTAGAGCCTGGCGGATGGGGGCCAGAAGGCGGGAGCCGGCCGAGGTATAGCCGCCCCCGTCCCTCTAATTGTCGGGCGGGACGCTCAGCCGCAGCGGCGGCGAGACAGCGGATTCCGGGGCCCCCGAGACCCGCGGGCGCAGCAGGGACTCGCGCGATCCCTCCCGCCTCGGGGAGCGGGAACCGAAGCCGAAGGTAAGTACTGGGCCCGCGGCCGCGAGGCTCTGCGTCCTCCCGGAGCATCTCGTGGGCTGGAAGGAAGAAGAGGGACCAGGCGGAGCTGCGCCGGAGATGGAGGCGGATTGGAGCGGCGCGCCCGCTCGGCCCCCCGGGTTGGGACTGACTTGGGGGGCTGGGGGTACGGCGCCCGAACACAGGCGCGGGTTGGAAAGGGAGGCTGTCCTCTCCCTCTTCGCGCCGTGCGGGGTCCTGCATCCCAGCCTCTCTTCTCTGGCTTCTCCCCGGCCGCGGAGACCCCAGTGAGCGCTGCCCGTGGCAGCTCCGCGCGGCGGCAGCCCCTCCTCCCGGCTCACCGAACCGCGATGCCGGAAGCGGGACCACGTTGTTGTTTTTACCGCCCCGAAGATCCGTTACTTTGGACCGTGTGAGCAGAGCTCTGGAGCTCAAAGAGTAATCGAGTCGCCCTGCTTCTTAGCCAGCTCCCTTCCATCCTTCCTTCCCGCTCCTGGAAGGAGGGAGGAGGTATGAAGTCTTTGTTTTCTAGGTTTAACGTAGTGAAGCCATGAGGTTGCTGAAGGCGAGATAAAGCCCCCTCCGCTCCCTCTTTCCGGGCTGTTAGTAGAGGAGACCCCACGCCGTGCAGAACTTTCTCTTGGGGCTGCTGCTATCTCCACCGCCCTCTAGTAGCATCCCAGACCCTTTCCCAGAGTTTCCAACTTCCTGGCTGCGATTTGGAGGAACTTGGATGCCCCAGGACTGGGCTTCCCATCCAAAGCGCTCCTTTTCTTTAAAAGCAAAAGTGCTGTAGGTCCCAGGAAGGGCAAGTATTTTACTGAACCCCCTCAGGGACCACACTTTGCCTTTTGCTCCTCGGAAAGCTGTGAGAACCATCCCTCCTTACACTCCCCCTCCTCCCCAAAACTAGAAGAGTACCAAGTACTGGTGGATCCTGGACCCTGTCCTTTTGAATCTAAATCAGTTCAGAGTCCTATTTTGGTGGGGAGGAGGAGTAGGGAGGTTCTTCTTTTGGATTTGACCCAGGGTTCTTCCCTTTCATAAACTAGTTCTACTGCTGAGTGGCTGCCAGGTAAAGCAAACCTGTGCAGGGTGCAGTCCCAGGTCCAAGCCAGCCTTGCAAAAGGCCTGGTGCACAGGTAGAACTGCTGCCATCCACCTCTCCTGTATAGCATATTGGGCTGTGCTTTTGAGTCCTCTCTCCAGCCTACAAGCCTGAAGTGGCTTTCACTGTTTGCTGACTCCCTGTGTGCTGCTGCTGCTCCAGGCCGTCCTGCTCTCACATTTTCCACTTGTGGGTAACCATGAAGTGGTTAGGCTGACTCTCCAATGGAAAGAGTTTTGTGCAAGTGCCATCCTCCAGCTCGGTAATTTTCAAAGATGCAGTTTCAAGTTCCAACTTTCGGGTGGCAAGGATTTGAACTTTTAACCTCATGCCATCAGCCCAGAAGCTGTCACCAAGAATGCCTCCCAGCTCCTGCAGCATGCATGAGAGGAACAAAGATGAGGGTTTGTGGGTGAACTTTTATCTGAGGGCAAAAATGGAGGAACTTCTGGTAGAAACTTCTAGCAAAATTGCCCACCTGAGAAAGTATTGTCTGCAAGGAACCTGGTCTTGTGTTTTTTTCTTTTCTTGGACCCCCTTGGGATCAATAAAGGGAAAAAGATGGGAGGGTTCGGTCTGGAGGAGAAGTATCTCTGGGTGGAGGGCTGGAGTGCACAGCCCTGTTCTCACTTGTCCGCAGGGGAGAGGTGGAATACCATGAGAGTTGGGAAGGTGTTTCTTGTCAGGGAGAAGGGAATGACTGGCAGTATTTCCTCCAGAGATGAGAAACCTAGGGGAAGGTGGCTCTGGCCTTCAGGAATTTCCAACTTTGTCACTCAAGAGAAGGAGGAGACTTGCTCTGTCTGGCCTCAGAGGTTCACAGGGTGGGAGAAGCAGGAGATGGATTTTACTGACTCAGAAATAAGGAGGAACTTGCTGCCAACTGGGGCACCTCAGTAGTTAAGGCGCTGCTGTCACTGTCAGGAGACAGGTGACCGTTAACAATTACGAAGGAGAGGGTCCCTCCAGAGTCCAGGACTCCGTGGCTCCATGTTTGGGGTGCAGAGTCCCCTCAATTGGAGGGCAGCCCTGGGGGCCCTTGGAGAAAGCTTTACCCCACGAGCCTGCTAAGGGAGGGGTAAGTGCTCCAGATGTGCTGGACAGCTGAGAAGCAGGACCTTACTTGTGGCTGGGACTAATCATGCCTTGCTGGGGAAAGGGATGTAGCCAAGAGAGTACCAAGAGCTGACAATAATAACCTCCTAGCCTGTTCCATCATCTGCATGAATTAGAATAAGGTACTTCCCCTTAACAAGAAGATGGCACCTTGGTATCATTTAGAAAACAGGGGCCTCATCTGGGTGGACAGAGCCAAGGCACATAGCTGAGCATGCTGGCATGTGAGCTTGAGTCATCCTTTCCACTCTCCCAGCCAGGTGTTCTTGAGCAGTATACCATCCATACAGCCATACGCAGCAGCGTGATAACCAATTATTGAGGGCTTAACATTTGCCAGGCTTTTCTTCCTCCCAAAATTGCTTGGCCTGTATTAACTCATTTAATCTTCTCAGTAACCCCGTGACATAGGTATTGGTATCCCCATTCTATAGTTGAGGAAACTCAATCACAGAGAAGTACAGTGTTCAGAAGCCTGAAAGTCACTGAGCATTCACAGAACAAGAAGCAGGTGAAGTTTCAAAAGCTAGTTTGGTTGAGGCCCCTCGTGAGAAAGAGATAAGAGCGATTGCTCTTTTCTTTGTCAGAGGAAGGAAACCCACTGTCAGCTCAGATGGAGGAAGATGGAAAACTTACCTGGCAGCTGAAGGAAAGGAAAGAGAGGCAGGGCTGGCGCAAGCTTCAGATGTCTTTCCTTTTTAATCACTGGGCAGTGTGACATCGCACATCCAGTCTGGGGCCTGTCCTAAGGGTGATGAGTAAGTGCTGCCTGGGTGTGGTGCAGAGGAAAGGGGCCATGCAGGGTCCCTGACCTGAGCAGAGAATAACTGAGGGAATGGAGGATGGAAGAAGTATCTGAACGCCGCTGTCCTGACACTTGCAAGCTCTACAGCCCCTCTCCCTGGCCAGTGCTGCTCGTCTGCAAATGCCCTTCCCAAGCTCATCCAGAAAGACTTTCCAAAACTGCATCTCACAGCGCTGTGTATATGGTCACTTATTTTTCACCCTATACATTATTACAGCACTTAATTAGCTGGAATGGAGCATTTTACTATCTGCTGTCTATGCTGCTGCCGCTAAGTCGCTTCAGTCGTGTCCGACTCTGTGCAGCCCCACAGATAGCAGCCTACAAGGCTCCCCCGTCCCTGGGATTCTCCAGGCAAGAACACTGGAGTGGGTTGCCATTTCCTTCTCCAGTGCATGAAAGTGAAAAATGAAAGTGATGTCGCTCAGTCGTGTCCAACTCTTAGCAACCCCATGGACTGCAGCCTACCAGGCTCCTCTATCCATGGGATTTTCCAGGCAAGAGTTCTGGAGTGGGGTGCCATTGCCTTTTCCATCTACTGTCTACAGACAGTATTTTAAACAAAATAGACTTCTCAGCTAATGGGAAATTCATCATGGCCTTGGAAAGGTCGACTGGTGCCTAGCCGATTTCCCATGTCATGTGACCTGTCCCAGACTCTGGCTCTTAACTGCACACATTCGGAAACCTTGTCTCCACAATTTTCAGAACAGTTTGGACTTGAGCTACTGAGTCATCTACAGAGAGCTCTCGTACACTACAAAGTGTACAAATAAAATTGCTAGAGTATTAATTTGCAAGAAGACTTTGTAACCATTGTAGAGCCAGTGATACTGGCTTCTTGAATCCTGGACAAGCCACATGGGAAACTAAAAATCAGAAGGCAGCTTGTGCTCAGCAAAGCTGGATTCAGGTCAGGGAGGCAGAGGGCAGGGGCAGCAGTGGTCCAATAGCGTGGACTCTGTTCACTTCTGTGGCCCCATCACCAGTTGAGAGATGCCTGCCAGGTAGATCAGCAGTCCTCTATGTTATGTGTATCTCCTTAGCCAGTCCCTCAAGGGCAGTGTTTGCCAGTAGAATGTCCCCCTGTCCTCTTTCATACTTTTTTAAATTTTATTTACTTATTTCATTTAGTGCTTTCTAAGCAGTAGTTCCCAGCTACATTAAGTTGTATTTGCATAAGTTAAATAACTACTATAAAATCTCAGAGTTGTAGGTTCAGGCCACAGGGGTAAATGCAAGCCAAGGAGATGGTCAGGTGGCCTGGATGGGTCAACAAGAAGCCAATTATAGAGCAAAGAAACATGGTCCTTTCCTTAGTCAACACAGATACTCAATGAACTGGAAGGGCCGGGACTGACCACTTACTGCACACCCAGTGTGAACATGAGGGTGATACAGTCCTAAGTCCTCACTTTGGCTGTCTGAACCACCTGGCCTGCCCAGCTGGCCTCTGGATTTAAAGGGTTCTCCCTGGTCTCTGTCCAGCCCCCTCATGGCTCTTCTTTAGAAAGCCACAAGCCTCCAGGTGCCCCAGAGCTAAGGAAGTATGACTCACATCGACCTTGACTTATGGCAGGCTTGGGTTGAGTCCTGGCTCCAGAGCAGGACTTGGGCAAGTGCTTTGACTGTTCCAAGCCTCGGCTCTGTCATTAGTAAAATGTGGACAACCCCTCACAGGGCCTGCTTATAAGCCACTGTGATGGTGCCTGGTGCAGAGCAGTCTCTGGCTGGTATGAGCACTGAGGTCAATGGAGGATCAGCATTCTCTGCCAGATTGGGACCTCACTTCCCCACTGCTTCCTCCTCTTGGCTCTGGGCAAAGGGCAAAGCCACAGGGACCCAGGCTCTCCCAGATGGTGAAAATGAGATTGGTACCCTGGTGTGGAGTTCATTCAGAGCTGAGGGTAAAGCTACCCATCCGGACCTTTCCACCAACACTAGGAGAGGGAAAGCCTGGTTTGAGGCATGGCCTGAGCAGGCACCCAGAGGGGAGAGAGGGTGAGGTTTTTCTTGGACAGGAAGAGGATTGTTTGGTTGTGCCCACGAGGTGTACGGGGTCCACCTGGGCAGTTTGGAACCTGGGATGTCTTCCTGTAGGAAGCTCAAGCCCCTTCATCCACGTGGCCCACCCCATGACATCAGCAGAATGGAAGCACCTCACCAGTGACATCACTGTTGCCCAAGGCAACAGACGCCTCCACCTTAAGTTATACTGGGAGGAACAAGAACCACCCAACTGTAAGACAGAAGTTGAAGGGAAGGAGTGCTACATCCACAGGTCTGTTCCTCGGGATGGGCTAGGGAAAGAGGGCAAGGCTGCAAGTCCGAGGTCTGGGCTATGAGCCTTTTGGTGGAGGGTCTTTGGGCCTTGGGTTTGCTCCCCAGCCCGAAGTACTGACAGCTGCCTTCTTGTCTGAGTCTCTGAGCTGCAATTCAGACCAAGAAGGATGCCTCCTGAGGGGCTTCTTGTGGCTTCCATGGCTGAGCCTCCCGTATACAACCTGAATCAGTCCGCAAAGGGAGTAGGGTGAGAGCAGACAGTAGTGATGGGGAGGTCAGAAAAGGGGCTTTCCCTTCTTCTTCACCTCCTCCCACTAAAGGAAAATAAGAAACATGGCCTCCTTCCTAGGGAGGCTGACCTAAGAGAGAACCTTCATTCATTGATGGAACAAGTATGCTCTTACTGTGCACCTACAAAGTGCTCGACACTGTGCTGGGGCCTCGGTAGCCTCACGGGGCCTTGTGATCAGATGCACACAGAGGAAGACTGTACAGAATCCACTGCCCCAGGGGCGGTTACCAACTGGAAATAGAAACAAGGTCTCTGAGTCTGCCTCTCACCCAGCTCTGGCATGCCCCATGGAACTCTAAGTGGGTACATGAGACCTGTGGAATCCTTTCCTCCCCAGCAGTTTATGTAGGAATCTGAGGGTGTCTGAGATACACTGGAGATTTGGTGAGTGGTGTTAGCGAGGACAGCCGTGGGTATCCATGGTGTCCTGCCTAAGGACAGAATCTGACAAAGTCTGAGCATCAGTGGTAAGAGGACAACAGGCAGACCACCAACCCCAGATCCTCTCTTGCTCTGTGATATTGACACACAAGACTCAGTTTCTCTGTCTGTTTAATGGGGACAGTAACAACCAGAAGCAGATAATATTCAGTGCACTTGAAATCCTCTGATGGAACTCCTAAGAAAAAAAATTCAAAGCCCACAGTGTTTAACAGACTCACTGCCAGGTGAATAGCACAGCAGGATCCTTGCTGTGCCCAGGAGGAGGGGCTCCCCTTTGTAGCTCTCCTGGGCTTCCTCCCTCCAGGTCACTTCCCTGCACTGCAGATGCAGGAGGGTCTCCTACCCCTGCCTCAAACCTCAGGGAGGGCATTGTCCTCATAATTGCCCAGCTGGTTGATGCACAACCACATGCTCATAACAAACAGTTCTCCTGGGAGCTTGTTTCAATAGCCTTCTTAGTAGCAGTCTGGGGACCCGCCTGGAGTTCCTGAAAAGGTCCTTTGTTTGCCGACTTTGTTTCAGAGTCACTGAGGAGGTAGGCATGCCTGGGCCGGAGGGGAAGGGGGGGTGCCTGGGCTCCACCCTTGTGTGCCTCCTCTGAATGCCCCCATGCATCCATTCCTCTTCCTCCTAATGCCTCACCCCTAAACACACTGCCCAGGGTCTCAGGAGACTTCACTCCTCTTTCCCCATGCACTGCAGAGGAGGCTTCCCCATCCTTTGAACTGAAAAGCCATCTCAGATATCCAGGGTCACACACCCAGAATCTCTGGATGGAAGGAGCATCATAGCTTCATTAAGTCTGACTCCTTGCATCATGCCCACATTTCACCTAAATTGTCCCTGTTTTTCCAATGGACAGAAGAGCCTGGTGGGCTACAGTCCATGGGGTTGCAAAGAGTCAGACACGACGGAGCACATTGAGCAAGAGCGTTTCCCTCAATGTTAGAGGGAAAGAAAGCCCATAGGTGCACGTCTGATGTTTCACAGGTCACTGAGCAGCACGGTATCACGGAAGGACCAGGGGCTTGAAAGTTGGGCAGTCCTGGGTTCAAATCCCAGCTCCGCGATGTTGGTGTGGGTGGCTACCCCTCTGTGGCCTCCTTTTGAGGTTTACTGTGAGGATGATATAGCAAAGTAAAGTGTTTTGCATCATGCTTGAATCTCAATAAATGGAGCTTGTCGGTTGCTGTTTACTAAGCCGTCCCCTGGGTGTCAGGGCCCTGCAGCTTGTCTGGTGTCCTACAGAAAGACCAAGCTGCTTGTCACTCTACCAAGGATTGCTCTTCTGCTTCTTCCCTTGCCTGATTTGCATCTCACCCTGTCATCCTTCATTTGTCTTCCTTTTCTCCAAGGCTCTCAAGCAAGGAGGTGGGTGTCAAGGGGAGAGGTAGCTGAGGGTCAGATAACTTGTGTCGGAGTTCATTCCTGGGACATCATTGTGGTCGGTGGTGGTGGTTAGCCAGCCTGCAGTTAGCAGAAGGCTGTACAGACCTAAAGTGGCTGTGGTCTGTCCCTAGGGGTGTGCTCACATTTCCCGAGCCATTGACCACTGTTAGGGCTTTACTTTGCTTTTTAGATGGCAGGGTGCCTCCCAGGGGAAAAAAAAAACTTAGAATTTACTTTATCCAGGATGCCCCGCTCCACTCCCATTTCAAGTTTCTCTTCCAGGGAATACAGGTCGTGAGGTTCTTTTCCTAGTCCTGACTTCATTCATTCATTCAGCAAGCATCCATACAGCACCTTTAATGCCGGGTATCAGAGACCAGCACTGGTTTCTCCTAGGTGCTCAGAAATGGTGGAGGAGCTCTCATTGTTGCCTCCAGATGGGCAGGGCAGGGAGCTGTGAACTTCCCAGGTGCCAAACTTCCTGCTCTCCCTTGGTGGCAGGCCCTGGGGCCTTTAGAAGAAAACAGGAGGTAGAGGTGACAACTTTCCCCTGTCCCCAGGCTTCTGGGGATGCCGCAGGAATGCAGGCCATCTTACCTCTGCCCAGAGGAGTCCCTAAGATGCACCCAGCAGGATTTAACAAATCAAAACGGAGACCTGGCCTCCCCCACCAATACCAACCAACACCAGTAACAATGTCCTTTACGGAGCACGACCATGTGGCTGCCATGCCATGAAGTAGGTGCTATTGTTATAGCAAGTGGGAGAGCCGGGATTCAAATCCAGGCCTCTGATTTGAGTCTGGCCCTTCTCTAGGAAGCCTCTGCAAAGTGTTAAGCCCTTCTGAGCTGAAGAGCTTTGGGCTGTTTCTTTCTGGGTGGCCTTGGGGTGGCAGGATGTCCGGTGAGCTTGGCAGTGGCAGTGGCAGTTTGCAGCGCATCCCAGCCAGACCCGTGTGTACCTGAGTTGGTTCTGGGACACCTACTGTGTGCCAGGTGTAGCCTGGGGTAGAAGCTAGGACAGAGCGTGGGCATCCTCACAATGTCATCACTCCAACCCTGTGGCTGGGAAACCTCGTGGTTGTAGATGGTGGTTTTATGTAACTCACAGGGAGGGTGACTGTGTTCCTGGGTGATTCTGGGGGTCATTTTTCTCACAGTTCCTAGGTCCCCCTGGAGGAGGAGGACTGGTTTGTTCTGACTGGTGTGGTGAGGGAGGTCCCTGCAGCGGAGAACCCAGCCAAGAGGGCCAACCGCAGCTCTTATGTTTTTTACAGCTGGGTTGGCCTCCTTCTTGCCTTTGAGTCTCTTGCTGTTCCCCTTTATTAAGATGAAAGGGGTCTTTAGATCTTTGCAGTCACGAAGCAGCGTGACTCTGTGTGTGTGTGTGTGTGTGTGTGTGTGTGTGTGTGTGTGTTCGTGCTCTCGTGCCCAGAGCGCTTCCTTTCCTCCCCACCTCTCTCCCCTCCCTCAGCCCAGCTGGGGCCCTGACTTTGTGTCAGGTACGCCCAAGCCTCAGGGGACCAGGGTGGGAACACAGCCTAGGATTTCACTGTGGTGGGGGCCAGCACCCTCCTAAGCCTGAACAGAGTAAGAGGCAGTAGGGAGGGTGGGGAGAGGGAAGAGGCGGGGAGTGGGGGAACTGGCTGTTCTGTGGCCCCAGAAAAGCCCCTGGGGCCCATCTCTTGTGCCCAGAGAGGCCCCGGGTGTCTCCCTGAGCTGGGCTCTTTGTTCCAACCCAGGGAAGGTGGCTGCTGGGCACAATCTACTTAATCCCTCCATCCCCAGCTCAGCTCTGAGAGGGGCCTGCGGGTGGGTGGAAGGGCCTTCCCTTCCCTGCCCTTTGTTGTCCTTTGTATTTACTCTCAGCTTCCTGCTCCACCCCCTTGAGTCCCTCCCCTAAGCCTGTGCGTTTGCTGTGGTCTGGAGCCTGCTTCCCACCCCCTGCTGCAGACCGCCCTCCGTGTCCCAAAAGCAGGATCTACCCTGAGCATTTGCTGCTGTGCTTGGAGACCTGGGGTCAGAAAACACAGGATGCAGGGAGAGACAGTGGACAGTCTGGGGAGCCCTGGTGTGGCCACCCTAAAGTGAGTGTTCATGCTGCCCTCCGGGCAGCTGCTCTTGGGAGTGAGATGGGGCCCAGGGGCAGAGGAGACTTCCCAGAAACAGCAGTTTAAGCCAAGCCAATGTCTGACAGTCAGCAGGACTGCTTCGCTGTGGGACACGATTAGTACTACACTTCTGTTAAAACGCACCCTGTAGCTTCAAGTCTGGAAACCTGGTGTGGGAATTGGGTTTCAAGGGAAGCCCTTGGGTACACACCCGCTGTAGGAAATGCATGGAGGGTGTTTATAGACGCCTCTAGAAAGCTAATGTCTCCATGTGCAAGGTGTAAGCCAGTGGGCCCCCAGGGTCACCATGTCCTTGGCACAGGAGCAGGCGGCACTGCATGTGGTCTCTGCCAGGAGCTCTGCAGAATGTCAAGGCACACAGGCCCACCTTGACCCCAGAGGAGCCCAACCACGGAGGGCGGTGGGATACGACCAGAGCTCAGGCCAGCAGCTCCTTGTGATGAAGCAGCAGCCTGGGTCCACTGGGGAGACAGCAGAGTCCAGAACCGCAGGCCTGGCACAGGCCCTCTGGCTCCTCTGCTCTCTTCCTACTTGTGTGACCTTGAGCGATTGCTCACCCTCTCGTTGCCTTGGGCTCCTGCCTGGGAAATGGGGCTGCTGCACGGTCAAATGAACCAAGAGCAAAGCCTTGAGGAGCAGGGCTCTGTTGGGTCCCTACTTGGGTCACATTTCTGGAAACACCGTCTACACTAGTGCCAGATGCCCGCCTGCAATTGAGAGGTTTAATAAATAGGCTGTCTCTTCCCCTTGTTCATCTGTCCCCTTCAAGAAAAGGATTTGTCTCGAGTTGGGGGAAGAGATGATCCAGAAGACTTTGGGAAGTGGTTTCTGAAATGGGCTGAGTGTGAGGACTGTATGATGGGGTTAGGTGTGGACGTTGTAGGAAATGGTGGGAAAGTAAGTCTAGGAGGTGTTCAGAGAACAGTAGATAATTTGAAGTGACCCTCGTGGGAGGGAAGAGAACAAAGGGCATCCCCTGACTGAACTAGGGGCTCAGACCTATGTCTCATGGACACAGGATCACCCTGAAGTGCGGCAGGGAGACCTCTAGGGCCTGGGCTACCTGAGGTGGCTGGAATTAGGGGAGAGCTCGGAAGAGCTGATTCCAAAGGACCGCACCCGGCCAGGAGGAAGAGCCCTGTAGTGTGGCATCCTATGCTTGGAATCCCAGGTGATGGCTGGTCTGCTGCTGGTGGCCAGCAGAAATGGGAAGCGGGGTGGCCAAGCTGGGATGCGCGGCGAGACTGCATTGGCCGGCTAAGGGCTGCTGTAACTGAAGATCACAAACGTGGTGGCTCGAAACAGCAGGATTCTGCTCTCTCGTAGCTGTAGAGGCCAAAAGTCTGAAATCAAGGTACTCCAAGGACCACACTCCCTCCAAATGCCCTAAGGAAGAATCCTCTCTTGCCTCTTTCAGCTTCCCATGGCTCCAGACCTTTGTGGGCTATGGAGCATCACTCCAGCCTCTGCCTCCATCTTCCATCACCACCTCCTCCTTGTCTGTTTTCTCCTTTTCTGTCTCTTTAGAAGGACAGTTGTCTTTGCATTCAGGGTGATTGAGAAGTGTCTCACCTCAAGATGCTTAATTAAATTACACGTGTAAAGACCCTTTGTGCAAATACAGCCCCATTCATAGGGTCTGGGTATGAGCACATGGACTTGTCCTGTTGAGATGTGCCATTCAACAGCAGTAACTTATATTCCAGGAGCCTTGGGAAGGATGAATGAGAGAGGAGGGTGTGGGCCCCAGCTCAGGACTGCCAGGGGAGCCCTTCCTTTTCTCGGTGACTGCAGCCTCCTTGTTATCCCTTAGCCTCTGAGACTCCAGGCCTTAGTCTGTCTGTCTGTCTCTCATCCCAAGAATTTTACTGTGATTTTCCATGATGCCCTGTGGTTCAGGGCCTCAGTGGTAGGGAAGTCAGGCAGCATGGCTGGACAGAGGAGGCCCTGTCCTTCTTGGGAGACTGATGGCTTCTCTGCCTTGTCCGTCCCATGCCGGCCGAGGGATGTGCATGGGATGTGGTGGAAGAACAGGAACAGGAGGGATCTGGGCTGTCCCATCTGTCTGGGCAGAGTCCAGGCCACTATCCTTGCTGCACCTGGGCTGGCCAGCTGCTTGACCCCAGTCCAGAGGGTGAGGTTGGCATCCTAGTGGCATTGTGGAAGCGCTTCCCTCTTCTGAGAGTGGGCCTGGTGGAAACGCCACACTCTGGCAGATGTGAGCGGGCTCCCTCAAGGAGTCTGGCCAGTGTGGCCACAGCAGAGCTCCCATCAGTGGAAAGGCTGCTCCCCCAGTGTACAGTTCCCAGGGGCCCATCAGTAGATAGTCCACCTCCCCGGGCATGGGTATGGGGGCTCTGCTCTCTCCCTTGTTCTGCCCTGCTCCCCCCACCCCTACCTGGGCCAGGGCCAGTCTTGACCCCTGGCATTTCCCTGGGTTAGGAAGGGGTGGTGAGGGTGCAGCTCTCGGCCCTGGGAGCCACAGGCCTTGGACTGTAATCTGAGTGCTGCTCAGTGGCCGCCCATTAGGCCACATGGTCACTCTTTCCTTCCCGTCCCTGGAGAGACTCTGCAGAAGGCCCATGCAAGCCCCAGGCACCGGCTGGTTAGGATTAACTGAGGGTGGCTGCTGGGGCCGACTGGAAGACACTGCATTGGGGTCAGCACTGGACTAGGAGTGAAAAGTTGAGCGGGGCTGAGAGGTGGGGGGAGGTATTTCAGGGAGTCCCGGATGCAAAGGCGCTAGCTAGCAGGTGGCGGTGTGGCTGAGGGGAGGGGAGAGTGAGGAGAGTCCCGGGGTCACAGGCAGCCTTGAGTGGAATGCTGGGTGGGGAGTAGGCGGCGACAGTGGGCAGGGAGGGGAGGCATGTGAGGGGCAGCAGACTCAGGGTGGCCCGCTGATACAGTTTATTTGGCTCACATTGATTTCAAAGAATTTTTGAAAGAGTGGACAGCAGAGTAAAATTGAGATGTCGGTCAAATGCAGATTTCTGGCTTCTCTTGGAGGAAACAGCAAAGATCATGCCATTTGGGGTGCATAGAACATGCAGTGTGGTGGCTTCCCCAGAAAAGGCCTGAGTGGCCCAGCTGTCCAGCACCTGCCCTGAGCCAGTTATGGTGGGGAAGTGTCCCCTCCCCACTCCATCCCCACATCACCACCACTCCTGCCCCAAGGAAGGCGAAAAAGAGATAAAGGAAGGAGCCCGGTGGCCACAAAAGTGGCAGCTCTGAGAAGTGGGAGGCTGAGGCCAAGACGGAGGTCCTGCCCACCAGTGGGAGGAGTTAAAGGTGATGCAGTGGAAGGTGGGGGTGCTGCAAAGACACTGAAAAGAGGAAGCCCTGGGGACCCAAAACTGCACCCTTTCTACCCACTTTCTCAACTAATTTTGGTCCTCTTCCTTCCTCTTTCCCCCGCCCCTCCCTCTCTGCCCAGGCCTCAGGCTGGCCAGTACCCAGTTCCCACCCCTAGAGCTGTTCACCCTCTCCCTGAAGTTCCCCTCCCCCACCCGCTGGTGGGGTACAGGTGAAGGGACCCCAGCCTGAAATGCACCGGTGGAGGCTGTCTGCCTTGCCCGGGCGGGACCTCTCTCCTCTCCAGCAGGGGAGTCCCGTCCTGAGAGGCGGCAGCCAGTGGTGCAGCGCTGCCCTTATGGCACTGTCTGTGCTGGGTCTGTCTGTCCCCTGGCTCAGAGTCAGGCGGCGAGGAAGGGATGGAGACCCGTCACTCACAAGGCGGGCCATTCCTCCCAAGTAGGTGATAAGCCAACTCCCACTGACACGCTGGGCGCCTGCAGGTGTCCAGCCCCGAGTGTGGTGCCTGGAGGAGGTAGGGGTGGGGATGGAGATGATGTTCAGCTTCGAGCCCTTGCTGGCACTGCAGGTAGAAAGGCAGGGACACAGCGTAAACCCACCAGTAAAGAGCAGGGATGTGGCTGACCCACGGGGGTTTGGAAAAGGGCAGGCTCTCCGGAGGAGGGACCCCTGAGCCCGCCCCTGAATGGTGGGTGCTGTTGAACAGCAGAGAAGCTGGTCAGACACCACCATGGGATGTGGCCTCTGCCGAGAGAGAAGAGTGGAATCGGGCGTGAGACAGACAGACCGTACGTCACCAGGACCCAGACAGCCTGCTCCAGAGGCCCAAACTGCAAACCAAGACTCGGGGTCGAACTCGCACTCTGCATTCCCCCTCTCTTTGCTTATAGTCCTGTTTCTCCAAGGCCTGGGAAGCTTGGGGTCAGCCAACCCGATGATTTTGGTGGTTGCCACCGGCAGAGTAGCCAGGGTGTCACCAGGCCGGAGAGGTGTCCTATCAGCCCCTGGGGGATGGAAGGAGTAGAGCAGAGAGAGGAAGGCAGGCTTCATCACAGACTGCAGTCCAGGAAATCTTAGAGGCCGCCTAGTGAAACTCCCTGACCATCAGTCTCTTCACAAGATAGGGGTGCCGCAACCACCTATCTGGTGTTCTGAAAACTAAATGACAAAACACATGCAGAGTAATTAGCTTCCTGTTAGCTGTTAACGAAAAACATCACCTTTCACTAATCCTCTTCTGCCTGTGAGGGGCCACAGTCCACCTGGACCACTTCCACCTTCACCCAGTCTCCCAGTCAAGTGTGTCTCCTCGTTATGCCTCAGTTTCCCCATCTGTAAAATGGGGCTTAGGTGAGTACCACTCTAAATTGTGACTTTCTTAAATTTGTGGATTTATTTCCCCCTAACAACATGTATCTCGTTGGCCAGGACTGTGAAACTCCAGCACAAGGCCAGGGACACAGGAGGGGTTCAGCCCAAACTTTGGATAGTTTGGGTCTCCTTTAGCCACTTCTTTCTTGGGAGGCCCAGAATCTAAGCAACAGGAAAGGGACTCCAGTAACCCCACAGGACCTGGGCTGTCAGTGCATTCGCCTGCCATCAGCCCACCTCCCTGTTCCATTTTGTAAGGACGCACAGGTTCTCCTTTCAGCTCTGAAGATGACACCAGGGCCTGAGCTATATCTGCCGTGGTAATTAGCAGAGCTAATTGCATCTGAGAGGCTAGGTGTGAGGCAAACCCTTGGCGAGTGCCTGGATCTGGGCTGCAGGGACACTGTGGAGTCCCACCCTCCTCCTCCCTAGAAGCCTGCCTGGCTTGGGAAGGGGTGTATCTCAGACTGGAGTGGGCATTAGAACCACCTAGAGGTGCTGGCCCCACCCCTGGAATTTCTGATCAGTAGGTCTGGAGCTGCACCTGAAAATTTGCTTTTCTGACACATCTCCAAGTGATGTTAGGGATGCTGAGCCACAGCCACACTGGAACCACTGTCTCGGGGAGGTGGAGGGCCTGGCTGGTTGGCTGCTAAGAAAGGCACCCCCACGGCTGAGGCCACAGTCAGCCAGCCCCAGGTGAGGGCAGGTGGGTGACAGAGCCAGGCAGGTGTTGATGAACACAGTTATAGGGCTGGACACAGGCTCCTGCTGTTCTCAATCTGTTGTTGGAATTCTGCCTGGAAGGAAAGGGGCGTGGTGGATATGGAACCAGGTCGATGGGCGCAGAGAAGATTTACAGATAAAGAAGTTCCCACAAAGAACAGCAGTGAAACTCCCTCTGAATGTTGTAGCCTATTGTTCACTCTGTCTGCCTCTTGCAAGGATTATAGTGTTTTCACTACTGAGGATCATGCCATCCTCATCTCTGTGGGCCCTGTAGCACCCAGCATGTTCCTTGCACACTATTAAGTTTAGGAAGATCCCCTGGAGGAGGGCATGGCACCATACTCCAGTATTCCTGCCTGGAGAATTCCAGCACTTTTACTTCACTAGGATGTCCTGGCTACTGCTCACAGCAACCCCTGTAACCTTCTAAGTGGTGGGTGTTACCCCTGTTTCACGGGTGGGTTAACCAAAGCCCAAAATGAGAAGTAATTTTCTAGCCACACAACTAGAAAAGGCACAGCTAGGCTGAGAAAGCCTGCTCTGACTGCTTCCACCAAAGCCCAAGTTACTTCCACTGTGTTATATTTGTGTGTGAGCGCTAAGTTGCTTCAGTTGTGTCCACTCTTTGCGACTCTATGGATTGCAGCCCTCCAGGCTCCTCTGTCCATTGAATTCTCCAGGCAAGAATACTGGAGATGGTTACCATGCCCTTCTCCAGGGGATCTTCCCGACCCAGGGATCAAACCCGGGACTCCTGCATTTCAGGCAGATTCTTTACCATCTGAGCTACCAGGGAAGCCCCACATCCTAGTGAGGGCTTGATAAAATGAAGTGTATCACTATTTTTTTTTGGCCGTGTGGCATGCAGAATCTTAGTTCCCTGACCAGGGTGGAACCTATGCCCCTGCATTGAGAGGGCAGAGTCTGAACCACTAGATCGCTAGGGAAGTCCCACTGTTAACCAACTCTTAGTGGCATTTATTGGATTAAGCTGGTGGGGGTGCCTTGGGGGCCTGGGGGACGTGGAAGTGAGGGACCCACAGAAGGAAGGGGAGGTCTTAGATTTCTCCCCAGGGCCTGGGGCTTCCAGCCAGACTCAGAGTAAGGGTTTGAGTAAACCATTGGTCCAGGCTGACCACACGCAGCGCTCCGCCCAGCCCCCGTGACCCTGGACATTTGCCAGGCTAAGTTTAGCCGTGACCTGCACGGACTGCCACGCTCTGTGGGCAGGGGCGGGGGTGGAGGAGGAACTCAGCAGGTTTCCTGCCTGCTTCCTGGCAAGCAGACCCACAAAAGCCCTCTAAGTGACCCAGCTGGATGTCTCAGACTACATGTATGGGGCAGCCTTGCAGAGGTAAGAGGTTTGGGCCAAGGCAGAGGTGGAATACCTAAATCTGGGGGAAAGGGACCCTTTGGTGAGAGTGTGTGTGTGTGTGTGTGTGTGTGTGTGTGTGTGTGTGCATGTATCCACGGTTTTGTGAGAGGCTCTAGCTGCTGTCCTGGCCCTGTGGTCTCCAAAAGTCCCAACATCCAGATTCTCTCCCTCATTCTTCTGACCCTCGAGGACCCTGGGGCAGAGTTCTTGAGACTAGGCTTGGGGAGGGGAAGTAATGGAGGCTTCTAACCCAGCCCTACCTAGTGCGGACTCAGCAGCTCCGCCTTGTTCCCCATCACTCAGGCGCCACAGGCAAAGCCAGCCTGCACAAAGGGTATCAGGAGCCGAGACAGCAGCTGGGATCCCATCCCATCCCCAGGAGGGCGGAGGTGGTTTAAACTAGAAGTGAGTCAGAGGGAACTCTGGCAGGGTGGATGGAGTGGTTTACCAAGGAACAGCAGGCTTGGGGGAGCATTTTGTGCTTTCAGAGCACTTTTGAGCGTGTGTTCCTCCACACTCCTGGGACTTGGGTAGGGTTGGTGTGCTTGACAGGTGAGATAATAAGCCCCGAGAGGCCAAGGAGGAAGGAGCTGGTGTTGTAACGTGCTTACCCCATGCTGGGCACTGTGCTCAGCACCTGAGTTGGATGGTCTTGCTTAACTTCCCCTCTCTATGAAGGAGGGCCTGCTGTCAGCTCCATCTCACAGGTAAAGCAGTGGAGCCCTAGAGAAGCCGAGTGACTCACCCACGACCCTTCGGCAAGGGACAGAGTCATGGTTCAAACCTGGGCCTGTCTCTACAGCCCAGGGTCCTTTGTGATTCCTGCTCCTTTTGAGTCTTGTTCGTAATCTTACTATTGCTAGGGTTCTGTGGCTGCCTGCATCCCCTGTAGGGGCATTTGTTTGGCCCACCGCATCTGCAGAGCCCTGCAGGCAGGTTCATCTATTACTCTCATCCCATCACAGCTAACCTTTTATATGAAAACTTGCTCAGGGGAAAGCATTTTGGACTTCCCTAGTAGCTCAGATGTTAAACATCCGCCTGCAATGCAGGAGACCTGGGTTCGATCCCTGGGTTAGGAAGATCCCCTGGAGAAGGAAATGGCAACCCACTCCTATATCCTTGCCTGGAAGATTCCATAGACAGAGGAGCCTGGCGGGCTGTAGTCCAAGGGGTCGCAAAGAGATGGACACAACTGAGTGACTAACACACAAGCACTTTGCTGCGTGCTTTCTGTGCATTATTTCCTTCACAACAGCAGGCATTATTATTCCCATTTTACAGATGCAAAGACGGAGATTCTGAAAAGTTGAATGGTTTGTCCAAGGTCACATATCTGGTAGTGCACATGCTCGGGCTAACCCAGTCTGTCCCCTCCAGAGTCTATTCCTCTTAGCCTCTCATCACAATGTTGATTGATCTAGTTGATTTGGAGTTTTGAAACTTGCCTGTCCTCGTTTAGTGCATCATCTTGCAGCAGGCATGAGGACATACACAGGGAGCCCTGTGGAAGCTGTGGATAGAGAAGAGGAGGACTTCCCAATTATAGGACTTAGTGATGGCGCCCACTCCCCAGCTGGTGGCATCCTACCCTAGAAACTGACCTCAAGAATCAGGTGTTGCCAAAGACTTTGGCTGTGACTTGTCAGGGCCTGCTTGTGCCCAAGTGTGGCAGTCTGTAGTACAGGCCCTTTAGGGCCTCAAAACGCCCAAATTACTCCTGACTGACTGCTGCCTGGTATTCTACTATTATATATGTTGTATGTGTTAGTCGCCTGGTCGTGTCTCACTCTTTGCAACCCCATGGACTGTAGCTGGCCAAGCTCCTCTGTCCATGGGATTTCCCAGGCAAGAGTACTGGAGTGGGTTGTCATTTCTATTACTAGTACTCCACTCCTTTATCCTAAAGTTCTGGTCCATGTTTATCAGCCAGCCTTACAGTTTTATCCTGGACCACCCTGGTCAAATTTTCCACCAATGTTTCTCTAATGTGGAAACCAGGGCTGGCCTGTTCATGCAATTATCCTGCATGCTGCTCCTTGTCTTGGGGCAGAGAAACTGGCTGGCTGCCCCCTGCACTTTTTCCTCACCCTACCTCCCTCCCAGCCCAACTTCCTTCACTTTCTCCTGTCCTCCATTGACTTCTCCAGTGGAAATGCGTAAGCGTCTCAAAGTTCACCACTTAGGCCTGAACGTAACTACCCTGAATTCTGCTGCTGCTGGACCTCCCCACCCCCAACAATTTTGGTTCCTGCTAATGAGGAGGGGTCACCTCTGAGCAGCAGGTTTTGCCCAAGTGTGAAAACTCAGGCTATCTACATCCTGGCACTGCCAGGTAGAATCTGCAGAGGTGGTGTTGTTCAGTCACATAGTCGTGTCCAACTCTTTAAAACCCCATGGACTGTAGTATGCCAGCCCTCCCTGTTCCTCATCATCTCCCAGAGTTTGCCCAAGTTCATATTCATTGCACTGGTGATGTCATCCAGAGGTGTTCTTAACCTACTGATACATACCTGCTTCTTGGTACCATTAGGGTAAGAACCAGAACATGTGACTTTCAGGTTGCAAATTCAAGGTCAGAGAATGGGGCTCCTATCAGGTCTATTGGCATGCTTTGGGGCAGATGTGGGGGCTCTTGGTTTTCCAGCAATAATCTCCTTTGTCCATTTGCTTTCCTAGCTGAGGTCCCCAACAGGAAGTGGGTGGGGCAAATGCCAAAAGGCCAACTGTTACTTCCCAAGATTCCAGCCAGAGGAAAGAGAGGGTATAATATAAGGGTTACGATGTGAGACAGTCCTTTGAAGACTTTAATGTGGATGGTATTAAAATGCAGATTCTGGTTCCGTGGGTCTGAGGTGGGGCCAAAATTCTGCATTTCTAACAAACTCCCAGGGGATGCTGCAGCTGCACGGTCTGAAGAGCAAGTATTATAAGGGGTTAGTCCTTACCCCAAAGTCACTTGAGACCTAAAAATCCTGGAGGAATGGCACGTCTCCTTTCACAGTTAAGAAGCCAGGTTAGACGTTCAGATGACTAGTGAGAGGAAAGTCAATGACTCAGTCACTCTGGTTGTTCCCTAGATTGTCCAGGGAAAGATCCAGGATCAGCCAGAATAACAGTGTCTGAATTTAGGGTGGGGTCTTCCGATCAGAAGGAGAGGTTTTCACTGGGGGTATATACGGGCTCAAGACTGTTTCAGCTGCTGCTCAGTAAACATGCTGTGTGCCGTGCTGTGTAGGTAGTTTGCATGAACAGTGAATTCATTAATATGATGACCTTCTGGGTGCTCTGGCTCTCCTTTTGTACAGTAAGGAAAGTGAGGCTCAGAGGGGTGAGTTAACATGCCCAAGGTCACACAGCTAATTCAGTGAGTGACAGAGCTGGCTTTGGAACCCAGCCCTTCTGTTCTTAACCACTGCTGCTGCTGCTAAGTCACTTCAGTCGTGTCCGACTCTGTGCGACCCCATAGATGGCAGCCCACCAAGCTCCCCCATCCCTGGGATTCTCCAGGCAAAAACACTGGAGTGGGTTGCCATTTCCTTCTCCAGTGCATGAAAGTGAAAAGTGAAAGTGAAGTCGCTCAGTCGTGTCCAACCCTCAGCGACCCCATGGACTGCAGTCTACCAGGCTCCTCCATCCATGGGATTTTCCAGGCAAGGGTTCTGGAGTAGGGTGCCATTGCCTTCTCCGCCTAACCACTAGGCTATACTATACTGAGGAATCAGCCATTCACTGAAGGGGAAGAAAGGATGTCTTATACACCATTATTTTGGTTTCAAGTTTTAGAAAAGAAACTGACTTAAACAAAAGAGAATATATTGAGAATTCCCTGGTTGCCTAGTGGTTAGGATTCTAGGCTTTCACTGCCAGGCCCAGTTTCAATTCCTGTTGATCTCAGGGAACTGAGATCCTGCAAGCCATACGGTGCAGCCAAAATTAAAAAGGAATGTATTGATTTATATGACTACAAAGTCCAGAGGTAATGGCTTCAGGCACTGCTGGGTCCATGTTGGCACCTCTCTCTGGCAGATCTCCCTTTGAGGTAGCTAGAGAGCCAATAGCAGGTATAACCCCTCAGGGTTGCCTGAGCAACCCTAGGCAACAGGGTGAGCCTTTCTCCCCATTGGTCCCAACAAATCCTACCTCTGTCTCCCATTGGCCAGAGCAGGTCATGAACTCATCCATAAACAACCACTGCCAGGGTAAGGAGGCGTATGAAGTAGTCAGGCGGGGTTATATCCTCATCCCTTGACTGGGGGTGGGTTCATCCCCTCATCCCCTCCCAAATCATGAGGACTAGAAAGGCAATGGCACCCCACTCCAGTACTCTTGCCTGGAAAATCCCATGGGCGAAGGGGCCTGGTAGGCTGCAGTCCATGGGGTCGTGAAAACCCCATGTCCGACGTGAAAAGTCAGACACGACTGAGCCGACTTCCCTTTCACTTTTCACTTTCATGCATTGGAGAAGGCAATGGCAACCCACTCCAGTGTTCTTGCCTGGAGAATCCCAGGGACGGGGGAGTCTGGTGGGCTTCCTTCTGTCTATGGGGTCGCACAGAGTCGGACAGGACTGAAGCGACTTAGCAGCAGCAGCAGCAGCAGGAGTAGAAAAGATTCGGTTCCCAGGGGAAGTGGGTGCTGCTACCAGAAAGAGGACTGTTTGGGCAGACAGAAACTGGTCCACCACTGTGGTGGTTTCGCCAGGATGCTGGTGTGGGATTTCAGGGTTCTTGTTCCCAACAAGGCTGGGCTGTGGGTTGGGTGGGGCGGAGGTCAGTGGGAGGGAATGACAAGGGAGTGAGCAGTGTTGAGGAAAGCTAGGTGTGACCAATCGTGTCTCTCTCTGTTCCCAGGAAAGCTGCGCCATGGCCCTGGGGCTTTTCCGGGTGTGCCTAGTCGTGGTGACGGCCATCATCAACCACCCGCTGCTGTTCCCGCGAGAGAACGCCACGGTCCCCGAGAATGAGGAGGAGATCATCCGTCAGATGCAGGCGCACCAGGAGAAGCTGCAGCTGGAGCAGCTGCGTCTAGAGGGAGGAGATGGCGCGGCTGGCGGCCGACAAGGAGGCCGAGAAGGAGGCACTGGAGCGGGTGGCAGAGGAGGGCCAGCAGCAGGATGAGAGCCGCACCGCCTGGGACCTGTGGAGCACTCTCTGCATGATCCTCTTCCTGGTGATCGAGGTGTGGCGGCAAGACCACCAGGACGCGCCCTCGCCCGAGTGCCTGGGCTCGGATGAGGACGAGCTGCCCGACCTGGAGGGCGCCCGCTCCGGGGCCTCACCCTGCCCAATAGGGCCACGCTCGACCACTTCTACGAGCGCTGCATCCGGGGAGCCACAGCTGACGCCGCCCGCACCCGGGAGTTTGTGGAAGGCTTCGTGGATGACTTGCTGGAAGCCCTGAGGAGCCTGTGCAGCCGGGACTCGGACATGGAGGTGGAGGACTTCATCGGCGTGGACAGCATGTACGAGAACTGGCAGGTGAACAAGCCTCTGCTGTGCAACCTCTTCGTACCCTTCATGCCCCCGGAGCCCTACCACTTCCACCCAGAGCTCTGGTGCTCCAGCCGCTCTGTGCCTTTGGATCGCCAGGGCTATGGCCAGATCAAGGTGGTCCGGGCCGACGAGGACACGCTGGGCTGTATCTGCGGCAAGACCAAGCTTGGAGAAGACATGCTGTGTCTCCTCCACGGCAGGAACAACATGGTGTGCCACGGCAGCAAGGCAGCAGACCCGCTGTGCGCCCCCAACTCCCCGTACCTGGATACCATGCGCGTCATGAAGTGGTTCCAGACCGCCCTCACCAGAGCCTGGCACCGCATCGAGCACAAGTACGAGTTCGACCTGGCCTTTGGCCAGCTGGACACCCCGGGCTCCCTCAAGATCAGGTTCCGCTCGGGGAAGTTCATGCCCTTCAACCTGATTCCCGCGATCCAGTGTGACGCCTCCGATCTGTACTTCGTCTCCCACCTTGCCCGGGAGCCCGGCGGGGGGACCCGGGCATCCAGCACCGATTGGCTTCTGTCCTTTGCTGTCTATGAGCGCCAGTTCCTCAGGGTAACCTCGAAGGCGCTGCCCGAGGGCGCCTGCCACCTCAGCTGCTTGCAGATCGCCTCCTTCCTGCTCTCCAAGCAGAGCCGCCTGACCCGGCCCCAGCGGGCTGGGCAACTATCACCTGAAGACCGCCCTTCTGCACCTCTTGCTCGCCCGGCGGCCTGCCGACTGGAAAGCCGAGCAGCTCCACGCCTCGTCTCCACGAGCTGCTCTGCTTCCTGGAGAAAAGCCTGCTGGAGAAGAAGCTCCAGCACTTTTTCATTGGCAACCGCAAGGTGCCAGAGGCCATGGGACTCCCTGAGGCCGTGCGCAGGGCGGAGCCTCTCAACCTCTTCCGGCCCTTCGTCCTACAGCGAAGTCTCTACCGGAAGACAGTGGACTCCTTCTATGAGATGCTCAAGAATGCCCCAGCGCTCATTAGCGAGTACTCCCTCCATATTCCCTCAGACCATGCCAGCCTGCCCCGAAAACTGTCATCTTGTAGAGCATCCACGACCCAGAGGGCCAGGACACAGGGCATACTATGCGTTCACACCCCCGGGGGCATCTGCAAGCCCTGTCCTGGGAAGACGGCAGGCTTTATAGGGTGCCATGGCTCAGCCCGCCGGGGAAGCCAGACCCTATAGCACAGAGGAAATGGAATTCCAAGCCAAAGCTGGTTTGCGTTCATGCCGTTGGGACTTGCCAGTTGAAGCTATTGTCTGGGTTTAGGGACTGATCCTTTGCAGCTGACTTTTGGATCACTACCAGTGACAAAGATGATGATAGAACTCTATGGATTCTGAGTTACGGGACAATGCAAACAGCGATTTGGGTGTGATTCTTTTATATCCCAGGTCCAGTCTTTACTTGAATATCAACAAAGGATCTACAGGAATGCTAACAGGAACCCAAGTTAAGACCCTGCACCCTGATTTTCTGGTAACCCTTGGCCGCAGGCATCTGCAGCCAAACAGTGGGCCATCAGTATGGGTATTTGCAGCGTTCAATCTATAGCCTGCAGTACAGGGATCCCCATTGTGGCTGCCATTTTTATACTGTTTGGAGAAAAGACTTGGATTTGCAGCCCAAGTGGCTAATGTGTCTGTTGTACAGAAGTGGGTACCTGGGAGAGATAAGTTGAAGTTGGCCGTTATTTCAGTTCCACATCTCACTCAGCGTGCACCCATTTCTCTCTGCCCCTTCCCCTTGGATGCTGCGTTTTGAACCCTATAGGGGCCACATACCATGTGGGTGCAAGCTCAGTGGCTCCTCACCCTCATTTGTCTTCACAGCTGGCCTCTCCAGCCACCAGTATGTTGGGAGGTGGCGGCACTGAAGGTGGAAGATGAGAGAGAAAGAAGGGCACTCACAGGATGACTGGAGCGAAGGACAGCGCCTGGTACCTGGGGTGCTGGGGTCTGGCCTTCAGAGAAGATGCCGCCCCATTCAGAGAAGATCATAGAGATGAGGGATGGCATCGCCCTGGGTTTCCCTCAGGGTTCCATTCTTAGGGCAAAGGGTGCCTGGAAGCAAGATCTGTTGTGGAATCCCAGCTCCTCGTGCAGACCCCCACATTCCCTTGGTGGTTCATTCCAGTGGGGTTCCCTTGCTGCACAGAACCCCCTTTCTGGATAGGCTTTGCTGACCACACAGATGACCAGCACCCGCAGAGCCTGACAGAGGCTTGGCTGATGAGACACACGAAGACAGACCATAGGCGCAGCCCACAGGCCTCAGAGAGGGCGCCTTGGCACTACGGGCCGTGGCCCCCGGGCAGGCACAGAGCCTGCGGTCAGCGTTGGCCTCGCCTCCAGGCCTGGCTCGGGGGCTTGAAGCCGCTCCCTCCTCCATTTGTGGCTTCACTAGCCCTCTGGGAGCTCCTCTCTTGGCATCGCTTCAGTCACCCTGCAGAGGGCCAGGCAGGAAGCAAGGATGAGTGCTCCTTCCCCAGCACTCTCCCTCCAGGGCTGAAGCTGCCAATACCTCCCAGACTCATGCCTGATTCCTTAGGGGTGTCAGGCTTACCATGAACGAAGAAAAGATCCTGTCTCTGCCCCAGGAGTGCTCTCACCTAGCCTTGGAAATTTCCAGAAGATGGACAGTTTGCCTGAGAGGGTTAATTTGCAGTGGTTGGCTCAGCTGTGATGAAGCATTACAGACTGTAGGAAGTTTTCCATGTGAGCTGGGGTTAGACTGAGCAGCGCCTGGGCTTGCCCCTCCCCAGGCTCACATGGTCTCCAGCAATAACCCTAAGCTCCCATTCTGTGGGGATTCATTTCCAGAGTTGGGATGAATTTCCTTATTTATTGTCACCCATGCCTTTACTTTCTGATCTTCATCCTCATCTGATGTACTTTGAAGAGACCAAGAACCAGTCTCCTTAAGCCAAGATCAAGCCTCAGTCTCCCCCAGCTTCCCCTTTGCTTCCAGAAGAAAATTCACCGAAAAATTACCTTCTGGCCTCTTGTTTATACAAAGACAACAACTCAGCGGGGAAATGGGGATCTTTATGTACCAAAGCTGCTTCTGAAGCAGGAAGCAGCGGGACTCTTGATGTTTCATGCTGCCTTATTTATATTAAAGGAAGAATTAAATTCTTGCAAGGAGTAGAAACTGGTCACAGTATTTGTTTTTAACTTCAGGAAATCTGTGAGCTTCCCAGGACAGAGCTGGGGAGAGGGTGGATTTTCTATTGACAAGAGGAAGCTTTCACTCCCTTTTTTTATTCTTATGCTTTTGGAAAACTTTTAAAAATTGCAAAATAGAGTATTTCTAGCCCATCTCTGAGGCAGCCTGCAGAGTTTCAGAAAGGGCCTTTGAAAGCCAGCTATAGGGTGGATTTCAACACAAAACCCTGTTTCACACAGCTGATTGTGTGCAGAGAGTGTGGGGGCCTGGGAGTAACATGAAGCTTGGCTTGAAGAAAATAGATTGCCTTATAAACAGAAGAGTTCTAGGCCTGTAGGGCACTTAGGCCTTTTCACTAAGTACAGCTTTCTCCAAGGAATCTCTTTTTCTTCCCAAGGATGCTAGACTTTACCCAGTGTCTGCTCACTTGCTATGCCAAATGCCTAGGACTTTTTCTGTGCATCTTGGCAAGTGTAATGAGTAGGGCTGGCCTGAAGCCACAAAGCTGGTTAGGTTGAAGGAGGACCCCTCCTCCCTCAAAACCCCAGCCCCTCTCTCTACCTTGTCAAAGCACAGCTTAAGTTGAGAACCTGCTTTGTAATCAAACCAGCACTGGTTTATAATCAAGACTGTCATCAGAATAACATGAAGGGCTAGGTCAAATGCCCAGGCACCAACTAGACCCTACAGGGCACCCAGGTAAGGCTCCTAAAGCCCCCTCAAGTGACTGGTGATACCCCTAGTTGATTGAGCATGGCTTTTCTCTTCCTTTCCAAAACTTAGAACCCAGACCTGGTAGGAGCCACTGAGCCTGCTTGGGATCTGTGGTCCAAGGGGAATCTGGCACCCCACAGGTTTCTGAGAATACACTGGTATGAGAAGCAGAGAGGATGTGGAAGGCAAAGCTGGTGAGCACTCCTTTCCGGCAGGTCAGTTTGGGTATCACTGGCGCGCGGCTTCCTGGGCCACACAGCAGACTTCAGTGCAGGAATCTGCCTTCTGCCAAGTTCCCCAGGTGTTGCTGGAAGACCAAGAACCCTGATAACTGGAGGATTAGGGAAGGCCTCACGGTCAGGCACTGCCAGAGACTGTTTCTCAAAGCTGGGCAGGACTGACCAGGAAAAGCATTTCAGCCAGAACCATGGAGTGAGAGCAGGAAGGCACCGTGTGTGTGTGTGTGTGTGTGGCTCAGTCATGTCCAACTCTGCCTGCCAGGCTCATCTGTGGCAAGAATACTGGAGTGGGTTGTCATTTCCTCCTCTCGGGGTTCTTGCTGACCCAGGGATTGAACCTGTGTCTTCCTGCATTGCAGGCAGTTTCTTTACTTTGTGAGCCACCAGGAAAGCTCTCAGGAAAGCACCATGGACATAGGCAACATTTAAGCCGCCCCTGCTGTGCACCAAGCACCCTTCCGGAGTGGGTTTGGTGGCAGCAGTCAGCAAATGTCCCGCAAGTTCTAACTGAAGTCATTCTGCAGACTGTGATTCAGAGCGTTCTCATGCCCTGTCTGGTCTCTGCCCATGGGACAGAGCGGGAAGATTGTTTGGTTTGGCCAGTGGATGACAAGCAGAGAGAGCCAAGAACCAGTGACAGAGTTTGGGCCTTCAGTTCACCTCCCCCGTCCCCTCCCCTGCCTCACCCCTCCCACTACTCTGGAGGGACATCTTTCAGAGTTAACATTTTTCCTTGCCATCCAAAGATAGCTTGTTTTTCTAACTCATGGTTGTTTTTTTTTTTTTAAACAAAAACAATGTAGTCATGATTTAAAAATCCAGCCACTGACAGAAAAATGAAATAACAGGCAAAAGCCCCTACTCTTGACTTCTCAACCCATTTCCCCAGCGTTAATGAATAGGAAGCAACTTGTGTATCCTCCCAACATCTTTCCATGTGGGTGCATGCGTGTCAAGTCACTTCAGTCGTGTCTGACTCTTTGTGACCCTTTGGACTATAGCCGCCCCCAGACTCCTCCGTCCGTGGGATTCTCCAGGCAAGAATCCTGGAGGGGGTTGCCACGCCCTCCTCCAGGGGAGGTTCCCCACCCAGGGATCTAGCTTCTCTTCCATCCCCTGCACTGGTGGGCAGATTCTGCGTCACTTGGGAAGTACATTTTCCTGTGTATGTGTCACATGTGTGGATGCAACCCTTTTGTTCTTTTTTTTTTTTTTTTTGGCCACACTCTTCTGCATACAGCATCCCAGCTCCCCAACCAGGGATCACATCCATGCCCCCTGCTTTCAGAGTGTGAAATCTTAACCACTGGACCACAGGGGAAGTCTGCCTTTTGTTCTTTTTCATGTAAATTGCACCACAGCATCTTAACTTTTCTTGGACATCTTTGTTGACTGTTTGACCTATCTTAGTCTTTAAAATAGCTGTTTGCTGTCTCCCTGTGTGATACATGTACCCTAATTTACCCACCCTCCCCTGAGGAACACTTAAGTATCCTCTCTTTTTTTTTTTTTTTTTTGCTGTTTAAACAACACTGCAGTGAACATCTCTGTATTAAACCTGCTTTGAGGTGAACCTTTGCTAATAATTGCTATGATCTGTACTCACCAACTTGTTGCATATGGATTTACCACCAAGCATCTTAAGAATAATCCTTTTATTCTGAGATTTATTTAATCGTCATGACTCTGGAGTGAGGAAAGGGCTTTTTTTTTTTTTTTTTTTTTAACCAAGGACTGAGTAACAGCTTGTGTTCCACCCTAGGTCAGATGATCTATAGGGAACAGAAATATAAAACAAGGAGAGGGCTCTTTCCCCAAGGAAGTGAGTCTTTTAGGACGGGAAGAACAATGTCCACAAAGTAAACCAGAGAAAAGTGAAGACTAGTAAGTAACTGAAAGTGAAACAATACGGCTCTGAGGCCTGTGCAGGAAGACAGGAATATGAGAGCTACTGGATCAGCTTAGGGTTTGAGCTGTTAAGGCAAACACACATCTCTTCATCGTTCATCCAGTTACGTGGTCATGTATTTGCCCCTTCACAAAACACTGCGTGCCTATCACTGTTATATGCCAGGCACTGTGCCAGCTGCTAGGAGAACGAAGTGCAAGTGAGACCCTTTGTCCTTTTACACAGGAAAATGTGAAGAGCCTCCCCAAAGAAAATCAAATCCGTACAATTGTCGTTCCAGCACCAAATGCCAGTGCTGAATTCATCTGAGCCCCAGGGCTGGTTCATTTTCTCCTGCACAATGAGGAACCCCTGCTTTAGAGATGACAGTGGTGTTTTCTATCCCTTTGGTGTTTCTCAACAGCCCCACAAAGAAACCAGAAGATAAAACTGTCAACAGCAAATTCTCTCCCACCAAGATGGAACCACATAAATCTCAGTGATGTTCAAAGATATTTCTTTCCTAGATCAGAACAGGTAGGTCTTAGAAGTTGCAAGGTGAGATTTTCAGGCCGGGGATCGGGGTGGGGATAGGGAGTCAGGAAGAATTCAGTCTTATCTGACTCTTTAAAACCCACTAATCGGTAATATTTAAGGTTTCTCTTAGGGTCAGTTTATTTGAAATAGAAATAGAAAGCAGAGACCCACTTCCTGCCACTTCTTACAAGCTTCCCTTGGGCCTGTCTTCCTGGAGATGACTCACACAGCCCCCAAGCCTCATTTATCACCTATTGCTGGAGACGACTGAGTTATGTTAGACCAAGGGTCTCTTGGGACATTGATGGGACCTCCAAAGGCTGAAAATGGCGTTGGATCTCTCCCAAAAGGCATGGCTAGTGCTGAATCAGCCCCCAGGAGTTGAACCTCAGGTCCAAGAGCTCCCTGTCAGAGACAAGGAATTAACCCATACATGCCCCCAATTCCTGATACCCCTAGAATCAGGGCCAGCAGAGGCGACAGCAAAAACTTTAGTGGAGCCAGGTTCAAGGCCAGAGAGGTGGGTGCCGTCCAGCCCCCTTGACGACACAACTCCCACCAGAAGGATTCCTGAGACTCTCTCTCCACATATCTGTCTCCTCACAGTATTTTGTAATCCTTCAGACAGGGAAACTACTGAAGCCACACCCCTCCAGGACAGAACAAGACCTCAAGCAGTAAGATTGCTTAGCTGAGTGTTCAAGGAACCAGAAAGACAGGAAGGAGGTCCCCCTGCCCCCTCTCCATCAAGGAGGTCCCCTGCCCCCTTTCCATCCATTGTGAGGTTCTGCCCCTGGGAGACCCAGATTTCTGTGACAAAGCCATGCAAGAACCAATAAGACTGAGATTCCAGACAGTGCAGATGGCACAGGGGCTAAGAGCTTGGGCTCTGTGGTCAAGTCTCAGCAGTGCCACGTCCTGCTCAGCAAGTCAACTAATTTCTATGAGCCGTGGTTTTGCCTCCATCTCTTCTGCAAATTGGGGATAATGCTGCCCATCTCGTGGAGTCATTGAGAAGGCTGAGTGAACAGGGCACATGGGAAGCACTTAGCTTAGGGCTTGATGAGTAATAAACAACAAAAACAGGAGCAGTTATTACCCTTGCCCTTAGGAGGGCTCCTTACAGCCAAATTCCTACTTCATGTTTCCCCCACTGATGATGAGGCTGTCCCTGAGTACCCACTCTCCCCATGTGAGTCTGTCTTCCCTGGGTTCACTTAGCACACACTGTGGGACTTGTAGTACCTGTTTCTTTCACAACTACCTTAGGGCCAGGTGCATGCTCAGAAATTGCACTTGACCATAGTGTCTGGGGCACTTTGCTTGGTTTCTCTGCCTCCTCTGCTTTCTTAGTCCCTTTGCAGAACAACCAGAGCTTAGACCAGAAGTTGCATAGCAACAGTAGAGCCAGAGAGAGGGTACCAGGCAGAGCATCCCTGTTTCTCGGGAGATCAGGTACTCTTCTGGACAGCAAAGAGGGGAGTCAGCTATGACAGCTGCCTGGAAGCAGCCCCTGGAAGCGGGTGCAGGTTTCTATGTCATCCATCCAATCACGTCTGCCCTTTTACAAAACAGTGGCTATCACTACTATATGCCGGGCACTGTGCTAGCTGCTAGGAAATCAAAATTGAAGTAAGACACTATTCCTACCTTCAGAGAGCTCCCAGTCTAGAGAGATAAGCAGAAGGAGAAGTCAGAGGAGGGCAGGAGGCAAGTGAGTAATGGGTGAAGGGGGAGCAGAGGAGTGGAGAGGTTAAGAGTATGGCATCTGGAGTCCACTTCTTCCATTCAAACCTGGACTTCACCCATTCTTGGCCATGTGACATCTGGACATGTTACTTCCTCTCAATGCCTCAGTTTAACCATCTATAAAATGGGGGTAATTAGCAGTTACCTCAAAGACTGTGAGCTATCACTAGAATATGTAAAGTGCCTGACATATGGCAGGCAAGCACTCAGTAAATGGAAGATTTTCTGTTGTCTAACTCTACCCTGAGTCCCCTCTTCCACACACCCAAAGCCAGTCTTAGATGAGAGCTTCCTCCAGCACTTCCTCCACAGAGCCTCAGCTAACTCTTCCCTTGGCTTCAGGCTCAGCAGTGCCCCTGTCGCTGCACTTGGGAAGACTATGTGTACCCCACCCACTGCTGCCAGCAGATTACCAGGACAATGTCCCAGATAAAGACCCCAAGGGGGCCTTTCTACTTAGCACATGAATGGCCAATACTTATTTCAGGATAGAATTTCTTAACTATTTCCTGCTCTGATCATTTATAAGTTTTCTCAGTATTCATCCTACTTTCCTCCTTTGACAGAAATATTCAGATAGACACACACACACACACACACACACACATTGAGAGGTTTTCCTAAACCCGTGAAGTGTAAATGAAATATTCCACAGCTTTGGAAGTATAAACCCAGATTTAGCAAAGTCTGGGGGCTTCCCAGTGGCACTAGTGGTAAACAATTCACTTGCCAATGCAAGAGATTCAGGAGACATGGGTTCAATCCGCAGGCTGAGAAGATTCCCTTGGAAAAGACATAGCAATGCACTCCAGTATTCTTGCCTGGAAAATCCCATGGACAGGGGAGCCTTGCAGACTACAGTCCACAGGGGTCGCAAAAGAGTTGTACACAACCAAGTGACAGCACACACACCCATGCTAGCAGACATCCACCCTCCTTGCTTCCCAGCCCTCAGTCCTCCGCTGCTGGGGAAGGGGGTACCGCATTCAGCCTCCTCAGGGCAGGCAGCACAGAGCCTGGCTCAGTGGCTTGTCCTGCGTGGCTGATGGATGGGCCTGTGAATGGCTCTTTCCCACTGGCTCCAAGCCAGGGAGCTGACTGCTGCTCTCCAACCACGCCCTTTGAAGAGGCTGTCTGCTACTAACAAAGTGGGCTGGGGACTCTTGCTGTCTGCAAAGGCATTCTTGGTTGTGGTGGATCCTTGGGAGGAAATGACAGGGCAGAGTAGCCCACAGTTGTTGTCTGGAGCACGTGGTAATCATCTTTTCCATTAACAGCACCGTCCCAGGTGCTTTTGTGTTCCACGCAACATCCAAGCTGTCTGGTAGCTGGGCAGGCCTTGCAAACCCCTAACACTTTCACCCGTGTAAGGTGGTAACATGCTCCAAGAGGGTAGAGAAGCAGGATTCTGAGAACTCCTCCATAACATGGGAGAGAGTATTTATTTTACCATCATCAGTAACATGGTTAAGATTCCAAGATGCACGATATTAAAACTGGGCTTTGGATACACTGAATGGGAATGGGAGAAGGGAGCATTTGAGATTAAACCTACACACCCAAGTGAAAGTGAAAGTCGCTCAGTTGTGTCCAACTCTTTGCAACCCCATGGACTGTATGCTGCTAAGTCGCTTCAGTCGTGTCCAACTCTGTGCGACCCCACATACGGCATCCCATCAGGCTCCGCCGTCCCTGGAATTCTCCAGGCAAGAACACTGGAGCGGGTTGCAATTTCCTTCTCCAATGCATGAAAGTGAAAAGTGAATGTGAAGTCGCTCAGTCATGTCCGACTCTTAGCGACCCCATGGACTGCAGCCTACCAGGCTCCTCTGTCCATGGGATTGTCCAGGCAAGAGTACTGGAGTGGGGTGCCATTGCCTTCTCCGCATGGACTGTATAGTCCATGGAATTCTCCAGGCCAGAATACTGGAGTGGGTAGCCTTTCCCTTCTCCAGGGGATCTTCCCAACCCAGGGATTGAACCTAGGTCTCCCACATTGCAGGTGGATTCTTTACCAGCTGAGCCACAAGGAAAGCCCAAGGATACTTGAGTGGGTAGCCTATCCCTTCTCCAATGGATCTTCTCAACCCAGGAATCGAACTGGGGTCTCCTGCATTGCAGGTGGATTCTTTACCAACTGAGCTATGAGGGAAGCCTCAAAGCCACCCAAAAATAACTCTAAACCATGGATCAAGCTGTGTGCAATCCTGTTTGGTGGAGTGTTAGGAGAATTAACTCAGAGTTCATGTTTGACCATCCGCAGAAGCCTCACTCGACATGGCATTAGCCTCACTCGACATGCTATTAGCGTTGTTGTCCATTCACTGAGCATTTCCCTGGCAGATGCTAAGTCCTGACATGGATGATCCCATCATTCTTCAGTAGCCCTATGGAACAGGTCGTTAGTGGTCCCGTGTTACAGATAAGAAACTAAAGCTCAGAAAGCTGGAGCAACTTACCCATGGAATTTAATGAGTGGCAGAGTGAGAATTTGAACCCATTCATCTGACCACACAGGCCTCTTCTTATCCTCTATGGTGTACCACCTCTTTGCCCAAAGAAGAATTCTTGTCTGAACTTTGAAAAAAATCTAGTTGCAGAAAAGCACCAGGAGGCTGCTCTGAGGAAGATTAGAGAATGGAGGAGACAGCATTTGCAAAGACTCTAGAGGTCTGACAAGGCAGAGGCAAGCAAAATGTTGGTAAAGCCCAGATGCTCAGCTTTCCAGGGACTCACAGATGTGAACGAAAGGGAAATGGGGGCGGGGGAGGCTCCTGGGTGGGCCCAGTGTTCATTGTGTGTTTGAGGGGAAGAAGGGGCTGAAGGCTAATCAGTGAGAAGCCCCTCGGGCTGGATGGCTGACTGCTTGTATAACTTTTGATAACAAACAGAACCAAGCTGACATAACCACAGAGGAGCCTAAGGCAGAGCGGTGTTGTCCCTTTCCATCAAGACCATTGACTCCGACAGAGGAGATGTGGACCAGGTGGTACACAAGGTGAGAACTTAAGGAGAGAGAAACACCCCACCCCCACCCCCACCACCAAAGCTCCAACATGGAGAAATGTGGAGGCACCTGAGGGGAGTCCCGTGGCAGTGAAGATGCTCTACCTTGGACTTGACCGTTTAGATTTAATCCACTCTAACCCAGCCACTCTGCTTGCTATCTGCCATCAGAAAGGTTTAGAGCTAGAAGGAATCTCAAGCAACCCTTACTCACCATCCCCACCACTCCCCACCACCCACCCACCACCATAACCACGGCCAGCTATCCTGACCACTCCCCCACACTGTGTCAGGATGTAACTGGACTCAGCCCAGGTGGGCTTCTGTCCAGAACTGTGAAGAAAAGAAGTCCACGTGACTCCTCTGATCATCAGCTCTGATATTAACATCATCTATGACAATGAGGCTCTTTTGGTGTGGTGGTTTAAACTACTTTTTCTAATTTGCTGGACATAGAGAACAGATTTCACCTTAAACCCACAGTTCAACATGCTTTTATAAGATATTCTCCAATTGTCAAAAGTGATTTTCTCTGGGACATGGGATGATGCACAACCTCCTGTTTCACGGAAATTTTTTAACCCTGATGTATTATTTCTACCTCCCCCACCCCACCAATAAAATAAGTGGTTATTTTGAAAGTTCCTCATGGAGGCTTATTTTAATTGTCTCTTTTCTCCAGGCTAAATGAGCCTAGTTTCATCCAGAGGTCAATAATTCAGATCCCTCTGTGGCTCAGACAGATGACATAAAGGAATGAGAAGGAAGTCGTGGAAGGCCCAGCCTGCACACTTCCCCATGGGTACTCTCCTCCATCCTTTATTTCCTGGTTCTCCAAGCTTTCTAAATTAGTACTTGGAGCCTCAGAAGAGAATATCTTTGGTTTTAGCCATCCAGCGACAAGCCTTTATTTGTTGTCTCAACAGCAGTCTCGGTCCCGTGCCAAATGCTGGCCAGCACACAGGATTTATACCTGCAAAGATGATCAGTCCCTGGGTCCCAGGAGAGCCACGGAAGCCAAGCAAGCATCCCAAGGAAATGTGACTCGCAGACCTCACTCTGCGTTGGCTTGGGCGCCATGGCAACAGAGCACCCATTCCTGAGCAGATGGCACAGTAGACTGCCCGGTCACGTGGTGCGTGCTCTGGCAGACTGGCTACCTCCCTGAGCTGGCTCGCTCTGTCCAGCTGGCACGGAGTCACACTGGTAACTTTTTACATGAGTCAAAATCCACCCAGTGGCAACAGATGGCCAGGTCAGGATGAGACATGGGGAGAAATGGGCGGGTTTGGGCTGAGTCAGAGGCAGAAGGAGCAGACAGCTCCTCTGTGGGCACTGACAAGTCTGAACCTCACTCCACATCACTCCTGCCACTGCCTGGTCTCAGCGTGGCTAGAGGCTGGGGAAAGAGCCCATGTGAACAAAGCAAATGATCACAGGCTGATCTTGAGACTCTGAGATAAAATGGTGTTGGCCAGGCCTGTCCCACTCCCAGGGCACCTGTTGTCACACCTGGCCATCCTCTGGGGCTCCTTATCATCTTTGGAGGAGGCACATCTGGACAGAGCCCACCGAGGTGCCATGCCTAGCCAATGGAAGCATTCCAATATATTGGTGTGGCTGCCCTGGAGAACAAGTGAAAATTTCTTTAAAAACTAAAAACAGAGTTACCATATGATCCAGCAACCCCACTCCTGGGCATATATCTGGGAAAAATGAAAACTCTAATTCGAAAAGACACATGCACCCCAATATTCATAGCAGCACTATTTACAACAGCCAAGACATAGAAGCAACTTAAGTGTGGACATTTAGAATGAAGATGTGAGATATATATATATATATATATATAGACATATATACATATCATATGTTGTTTAGTTGCTAAGTGGTGTCTGATTCTTTGCAATGCCATGACTGTCAGGCTCCTCTGCCCATGGGATTTCCAAGGTAAGAATATAGGAATGGGTTGCCATTTCCTTCTCCACAGGCTCTTCCTGACCCAGGGATCAAACTCACGTCTCCAGCATTGGTAGATGGATTTTTTTACCACTGAGTAATCAAGGAAGAGTAATGAGTAATATTCAGTTCAGTCGCTCAGTCGTGTCTGACTCTTTGCAACCCCATGAACTGCAGCACGCCAGGCCTCCCTGTCCATCACCAACTCTCGGAGTTCACTCAGACTCACGTCCATCGAGTCGGTGATCCCATCTAGCCATCTCATCCTCTGTCGTCCCCTTTTCCTCCTGCCGCCAATCCCTCCCAGCATCAGAGTCTTTTCCAATGAGTCAACTCTTCGCACGAAGTGGCCAAAGTACTGGAGTTTCAGCTTTAGCATCACTCCTTCCAAAGAACACCCAGGGCTGAGCTCCTTCAGAATGGACTGGTTGGATCTCCTTGCAGTCCAAGGGACTCTCAAGAGTCTATTACTCAGCCATAAAAAGAATAAAATATTGCCATTTGCAGCACCATGAACAGACCTAGAGATTATCATACTAAGTGAAGTAAGTCAGACAGAGAAAGACAAATACTGTATATCACTTGTGTATGGAATTAAAAATGCAATACAAATGAACTTAGTTACAAAACAGAAACAGACTCAAAGACATAGAAAACAAGCATGGTTACCAAAGGGGAAATGGGGGAGGGATAAATCAGGAGTATGGGCTTAGCAGATACACACTGCTAAACATAAAAGAGATAAAACATAAGGACTACTATATAATACAGGGAACTGTGTTCAATATCTTATAATAATCTATAATGGAAAAGAATCTGAAAAAGAATATGTATATGTAACTGAATCACTTTGTTGCATACCTGAAATGAATACAACATTGTAAACCAACTATACTGCAGTTTAAACAACCTTTTTTAAAAAGAGAAACCTTCCCACTACAGGGCAAGCAGCTCCAAAGCTCTAGGTTTAAACTCTCAACCAGGATAAGTGGAGAGATCAGGAGCTCTGCTGTTTTTGTCATCCTTATCACTCACGTGGCCCAGGCTTGGTACACAACAGGCAATCAGGGGCATGTGTTGGGGTGAATTGAAAGCATCTGTGACGCAAATCCAACAGAATGACCTTTGCCTATGACTGGGTTTAGGGTATGTGTAATTTTTAAGGCAGGATGTCAACTCTAGAACATTTTGTGAGCCATTCTGAGCACCAGGAGCACCGGTGATATTCTGACGTCTTTAGTCCAGGGTGATACTGGGTGTTTCATTTCCTGCTTTGGAATTCTTTCCGTCACAAGACCTCGGTGTCTCCCAGGCCCACAGCCAAAAGTTGGAGCCAGAGAGAGACTCATGCACGCCCACAAGATTGCAGCTCTCATCTGCCAAATAGAGAGTATGTGGACCTGAAGTGCTTTCTTCCTTCTCATCTCTCTCACCAGGAAGATATGCAGGGTACCAGTCTGTAGTGACAGCATCAGTGATGGGGCAGCGGCCTTGAACCTCAGCATCAGCATCAGCACCAATAACCTGGAGGTCAAACTGGGGCAAAGGTCATCAAGCTGGGAGGCACAGGTCCCCCTAAACATCTCTGGACATTAACACTGAGATTTCTAGAGAATCACTAGATGCTACAGGCTAGAGGAGTCATAAAATGATTATCAGAAATGATTCTGTCTCCACTTTTATTTGGAACCTTAAAGAAAATGAAGAGAAACTGCCCCACCAAAAGAAGTGCAGAATCAAGACAGGCTTGGGAATTCTGGGTGGTGAAGGGGTGGACTGCAAGGCTCAGCAACTTAGCCCGTAGTCAAAGGCACCGGGGTTGTTCTGAAAATATAGATTCAAGAAGCCCAGGAAGGTGTTCTTATCTGTGAGAAGAGAACAGACTGTGGGATCCTGCTTCATGGCTGCAATCCAGAGTCGGAGCGCGGGGTGTGGTTCACACAGCTGCAGGACAGGAGAGAAGCGTTAGCCGGTCTGAAGGTGAAGGGGGATGCAAGTCACTTTTTAGACTACAAGCTACACGAGATGAGTTTATTGGGGCAACAGAGCTATCTTAGTTACCTTCCTATCAACTGAGCACAGTCACTCACTGGAGGAAAATCTGACTTGAAATGGCTGTGTGTCTTCAGAATCACCAAAGTTGTTGTTTTTAACCCTGCAGTTAAAATACTTGTGGACTGAGTGCTCTGGGGAAATAAGGTATCTGTTTTTCCCAGTTTACCAACGAAAAGACACATTCTTCAGTCATTCTCAGATTTTACTTTTGGGGGATTGAAAGAAAAAAAAGTTTCCAAGAACACATTTTTAAAGAAATGAGTAAAACAATCATGAAACCTTGAAATAACGGAGCTGACTGGGCCCTTTCAGGGACTGATCAGAACATGTAGGTCTCGGATCTGTAGGGACTTGCCCAGACGGTAATCTTGTTAATGGAAAATCCAGGAGGAGAGGGTTCCTAATGTGTGGTTCAAGCTCTGTCCCCAGAGGAGACAGGTTTTGGCGAGGTTTATGTTCTGACATGGCTTAAAATATCCAAGGCTGTGACATCTGACCTGCCCTAAGTGAGGAGCTCATAAGGTGAATCCTGGGTAAACTCAAGTGTGTGCATTATAACAGTCCAGACGCAGTTCCGCCTTGGCAGGACTGCATTCCCCAACACCAGAATGGCCCAGCACCCGCCAAGTGGCCGGCTGGTGTGAGGGCAGAGGCAGCACAGGTTCAAGGTCTGCCGTGAGTGTCATGGGAACAAAGCACGTGTCTGTCCCGGGCGCCTGTGCGGTCTCCCTGAGACCACTCCCTTTCTTCTACTTGAAGCATCCCGACACCCATGTGGTGTATGGCTGGCCATTTTGTTTCTCTGGTATCAAGCATATATGACTTTAAAAATCATTTGTTTTTTAAGGGTATGCCTATCTGAGGAAAGATCCCTCTGGTAACTTAGGGGCCCTGTAAGGGATGTGAGGTCCTCAGGGCAACACGCCAGGACCAGGTAGAGGGCCAGCGACGGAGCTGCAGACAAGCCACCAAAACCCTGTGACTGAGGCCGTCCACCTGCTTCTGCACTCACCACCGGCTATGCTGGATGGTGGAGAGGACAGCCAGTGGCTCTGAAACACTAGGGAGGCTTCTGGATGCAGTCTTAGCAGCAGCAACATGGATAAAGTGTATGCCCGCAGTTAGTGGCACAAGAGCACAGGGGCATTTGAACAAGGAAGCACACAGCTTGCAACTCTACCTCCCACATTCTCGTGGAACATGTCCAGAGGAGGACAGATGGCACAAAGATCATTTGAAGCTCTGCTACCCAGTGTGACCCTAGGAATCTATGACCATACAACTTAATGGCTTACTCGGCTATTCCATATACATCCAGCCGCTCAAACCAGGGCCAAAAGAGGTAATCAATCATGGATATACAGTCTCCACCAAAGAAGACAGTGTTCTGATAGCCAAGAATCTGGAAGTTTAAACAGAGCAAAAGCAAGTTAATTAACCCAGCTGCTAATGTATGTATAGGCACTAAATACAAATATCAAATTAAGTCCCAAAGAAGGAGACCCAAGGCTTGGCGTCGTCTTCCATTTGGTTAGGTGAATGCTTCTTCCCTTCTGAGGTTTCTTCCATCTCCTCCAGGGTCTGTGCTCCAGGCCATACTTGGCCCCGCCCTCCTTTCAACCCTGGAGTACCCCAGCAGCTCATCTGATTGGAGGATTTGAAAGAACAGCCCTGCCTCTCTCAGCCTAGAACAGGCTACTCCCTGTTCTAAGCTTTCTAGGGCTCAGCCCCTGGAGAGGGGGCCCTGCCTCTGAACAGCACTGCCCATTACTGGGAGGGAGGGGCCACATAAGGAGCCTCACTTGTGTGGTCGTGTCCCCTGATTCTCCAGGATCCAGTTTATCTGTAATAAAGGGGATACCATAGTCTCCACATGTCTTCCTCTTTAGCCTTATTTTTCAGCCAATTCAAAACTAAGGCAAGGAAGAGCAGGGCTATCTGACGGGCTCTCTCAAATCCCAATACTGTCTTTCTATCATATTTTCCTTTTTATTTGAGCTTTTTGAATTTCATATGTGTTGGCCACTCAACATTATCAAATTTTTACATTAAAACAGAAGTTTTCATTCCCAAACAGGACAAATCAACACAGACAGATGAACCATCAAGAAAACAAACTCTTGACAAAGAGCTAGCCAAAGACAGTGGTGGCGGCAGAGTGGGGGATAGGGAGGTACTTGAATATTTAAAAGGCAATAGTATTTAGCAGAGGTTATTGTTGAGCCAGTTCTTCCCACTGAGAAATGTATGATGCCAATTATCTAGTTAAGTCAAACAAAACACTCTCTTTGACTCACATAACTCATAATCAATTAAATCCTTCCCTGTAGCAAACGATCTAGATCCCTATATCCTTTATCTAGATTCCTATATCCTTTATCTGGGCTTCCCTGTTGGTGCTAGTGGTAAAGAATCCACCTGCCAATGCAGGAGATGAAAGAGACGTGATTTCGATCCCTGAGTCAGGAATAGCCCCTGGAGTAGGGAATGGCACGAAGAAGGCAATGGCATCCCACTCCAGTACTCTTGCCTGGAAAATCCCATGGACAGAGGGGCCTGGTGGGCTGCAGTCCATGGGGTTGCTAGAAGTTGGACACAACTGAGCACCTTCACTTTCATTTTTCACTTTCATGCATTGGAGAAGGAAATGGCAATCCACTCCAGTATTCTTGCCTGGAGAAGCCCGGGGACGGGGGACCCTAGTGGGCTGCCGTCTATGGGGTCGCACAGAGTCGGACACGACTGAAGTGACTTAGCAGCAGCAGCAGCAAGGAATGGCAACCCACTTCGTATTCCTTCCTGGAAAATTCTATGGACAGAGGAGCCTGGAGTGCTGCAGTCCATGGGCCACAAAGAGCTGGACACCACTGAGCAACTGAGCACATGTCCTTTACCTAGATTTCAAACTTTCTGTCTCTCAGGCTTGATCTTTCATCCTTCAGGCCAGCTTGTTGCTTCAGTGAGGTAGTCTAGGGGTGGAGTTAAGAATGAACTCTGGGTCTGGCAGACCTGGTCCTCTCCTGGGTTCCGCCTCTCATTCAACATGGTGATGTGAAGGTAAGGTGAAGTTGCTCAGTCGTGTCCGACTCTTTGTGACCCCGTGGACTGTAACCTACTAGGCTTCTCCATCCATGGGATTCTCCAGGCAAGAATACTGGAGTGGATTGCCATTTCCTTCTCCAGGGTATCTTCCCAACCCAGGTATCAAACCCGGGTCTCCCACATTGGAGGCAGACATTTTAACCTCTGAGCCACCAATGAAACCCAAACAATTTACTCACCTTCTCCTCCAGGCCTCATGCCCTCACTTGTATAATGGTGGTAATGTTACTGCCCACCTTAGAGGTTACGGTAAGGAATAATGGAGTCATGCACCAATAAACGTGAGCTCTCATGATGAAAAATCACAGAGACCTCCAGAGGTTACATCTACAGAAAGTAAATCCTTCGCCACCACCCTTCTCAGAGGAGAAAGCAAGTCTTGGCACCCTAAAGTCTATGTCTTCATTATCTCCCGGCATGGCATAGGAGAGTTCCCCTGACTCATCTGAAATAATGTTAGGTGGCATCATTTTGTTTGAAGAAGATGGTACTAAAATGGCAGAGCCTGGCCAATGAAAATTTAAAAGAGGCTATTATCAGTCATTTGTAGTAAGACCTGATTTACAAGGAAAAGGAACCATCCAGTTTTCATGAATTCCAGAAAGCCCTAACCCTTCTTTATGTTCAGGATCAGATAATAATTACCCAAACATTTATCACTGGCTTTGAAACATACATGTGCAGCTTATTATTGGTCTTCACAGCACAAATCAGAACTGAATCTAAACAGACTGACTCTGGAACTTTTATATAACTCTTCTGCTTTACAGGGCAGAGATGCTCTTGAGAAAGTCCTTATCAAAACAGACCATATATGGGCATTTATTGGAACCCATGATAAGTCTTTTGTTAAGGTGATGAGATATTTTGAAAATGAATAACTGCTTAGTAACTGATGTTTATTTAGTATATTTTAAAGCCTTTCATTTACTCAAAGTAAGAGTATGTCTTTGAATACATATCATCATATAGATGCAATTAATTTTTAACAGAATGGTACACTTATTCATTCAAGCATTAGGAACCATCGAAATTGTTTTGCTTCTATTTATCAAGGAAGTCTGTCCTCTGTTTTTTAGGTATATCTTTGTAAAACTACCCTCAGCTGTGTAAACACTCATAGGAACTTCCCTGGCTGTCCAGTGGTTAAGAGTCTACGCTTCCACTGTAAGGGGCATGGGTTCAATCCCTGGTCAGGGAACTTAAGATCCTGCATGCCCATGCAGTGTAGTCAAAAAAAAAAAAAGTGAGTCTTCAAGAAAAAAGCCATTCATAACATAATTCAACCTTTATCAAGGTATTCATCTCAATGAAAAGTCAAGATAAGTATATGGATGAAACTGATGTCTTCTGCCAGCCTCTCCCCTGCCCCTGTGATACATTTACACACTCCCTCAGACTTTCTTAAATCCAGGTGTGCCATCAAAATTCCTTGGAGCTCCTGATACAGCTGCAGATTCTTGAGCCCTGCCTCAAACAGGCATTTCTCCACCAGATTTCATACAAAGCAAGTCTAAACATCCCAGTAGAAAAGCAGTCTTCCTATAAACCAAAGTGCCAGCTTCTCTACAGATACATCACAGTGACCCAGGGGCACATCCTGGCCAGGCCTCTTTGGAAGCTCATTACCATCTTTAGGACCTTCAGTAGGAGAGCTCCCTTCTCTGCAACCCTGAGACATTCCAGACATGTAAAATGACTTGTTCCCTAAGAATCACAAAACTTCAGTACTGGAAGGGCCCCTGGATTCATCTAGTATAACTCCCTTTCCATTTTTCCATTTATTTATACCATGCTCACTAGACAAAGGATTAGAGGTGCAGTGTATAACAATGTGTACACTAAAATATTAAATATGAAAAATCACAACATGCTAAGAAAGGGAAAAATAAAAGTTAGAACATAAGGTCAAAATAAGGAAGGAAAATGGTCTCGATATCAAGCCAAGGCTCCTGCAGAGTTCCTTAATAAATAAAGCTTTGAATTTGACTCGAGTTTCCTGGCAGTTCAAGCAGAGAGGAAAGCATGCTAGTGAGCTGATTCTTGTCTCCTGTGTGGAAGACACCCTTGCTTAGAGAGAAGGAAATTCCGTCCCAGGGAAGAGAGGGCTCTCTGGTTAGTGACAAAACCAAGACAAAGACATCATTCTCCTAAGTCCCAGACTAGTGTCAACCCTGTGTCAACTTCAAATATGTATGTATGAGGACTGTAATCACAGAGGCTTTCCCAAGTCTCTTGTGAATTCTTTGTCTGTTCCTTAAATTTAAGTATCAGCAACAAGCTCAGAATCAGCAAACCCTGAAACCCTCTTTCCTTCTGCCAAGGACTGGCCCAGCTTTGAGAGGCCCTCTGTGAGGACTCCCCCGACCCCTGCCTCGCAATCTTCCTCTCTCTCATTCTCTGTCAGTCAGGCAACTAACTGATGGACAGGTGAGATACAATCATGGCAAAAGAGCTTTTCAAAATTCTCTCCTTCCTCTCTCATTCCATGGATAAGACGGTCTTCAGGAAACTTGACTTAAAATAGTTCTGTATTCTCAGTTTAAACTAAGTCCCTTTTGTTGCTGTTCAGTCCCTCAGTCGTGTCCAGCTGTTTGCGACCCCATGGACTACAGCATGCCAGGCTTCCCTGTCATGCACTATCTCCTTGAGCTTGCTCAAAATAATGTCCACTGAGTCGATGATGCCACCCAACTATCTCATCCTCTCACCACCTTCTCCTCTTGCCCTCAATCTTTCCCAGGATCAGAGTCTTTTCCAATGAGTCGGCTCTTTGCATCAGGTGGCCAAAGTATTGGAGCTTCAGCTTCAGTCCTTCCAATGGATATTCAGAGCTGATTTCCTTTAGGATTAACTGGTTTTATGTCCTGGGACTCTCAAGAGTCTTTAGCACCACAGTTCTAAAGCATCAATTCTTTGGCACTCAGTCTTCTTTATGGTCCAACTCCCACATCTTGACAAATTTAGGACAGTCAGAAGTAAAATAATATGACAGTCTTAATTTCCTATGTCTTATCTTTCCTAAATGTTCTGTCATCAGAACAGGAAGCTGCAGCTTTGCCTCCACCCACTGAGCAGTGGCTATGTTAATAGCCAATGTCTTAAACAAACAAACAAAAAAACCTCTGTTTTGCAGTATTTCTGTCACCCACCTGTCACTGAAGGACCTAAGCTACTCCATTTTGTTAACAGAAAAATTCCATTTTGTAAGGTTCCAGGAAAAGAGCCTTTGAAAAAGCCAAGAGCCTTTGGAAATCCCCTGACCTCACCCCACCACCCTTGAGCCAATTGGACCACAGACCAGAATTTCCTGACTTAACGTTCAGGAACCCGTGGCCAGCCCGGGGAATGGGAACCAATCAGAACCCAACACCTAACCCTTCCACAGAAGGTAGCCAATTAGACGTCTCCCCAACCCAGAAACTCCCGTTTTTCAAATTTCTCTCACGAGAATACCCTATATAAGCAATGTAACCCAGAGCTCAGGGCTCCTCTCTATAGCCGCTGCATCGGTATCAGTGGGAGCCCCAGCTCGAGCTTGGTAATAAAACTCTCTTGCTTTTGCATCAGATAGCGGCTCCCTGGTGGTGACTCGGAGATTTTGCGACTTGGGCATAACATCACATACAGTGATACTGGTCATTCTTAATGTTGAATAACTTTTCTCACAATGGACTCTCTCAGTCTCAGAAATACTGCCCTTCAAGATGGCCTTCTAAGAGAAGATACTTTCCACCAAGGCCCTAGGCATTCCCAGAAGGCCACACATGGCCTGGGGAAGAAACTGAACCTCCAGCTTCAAGCCCTGGGATTTCCTTAATGTAGTAACACATCTTGCATTCAGATTAAGACGTGAGCTATTTCAGGAAAAAGCCATTTGACTTCTGGAGTAGTAGAAAACGCTATTTTTAAAATTTCTTTGTTCTCCAGTTCACTGAAAAATGACTACAGATCCTTCTCTTGCTTCTGGACGTGACTTGGAAAAAGGAATGAGCATGCAAATGAAGAGGGAGAGACTGGCTGGTAACACGTGAGTACGCTGTTTCCACCCCTGAACTTGAACCCTGGAAGGGCCGCTTATCTGCCTCGAAGGCCTCTCAGGCTCCCCCAGGCGGACAAAAGAGGTTCCCGCTAGCGCGCACGTAGAAGGAAGAAGAGCGCTGGGCTCCCCCTCCGTGGCCATCGTGGTGAGGCGCACTGGCCAAGGCTCTCCAGCTAGGAGGTTCACCAAGGAGGAAAGGGAAATCTGCAAAAATTTTTGTGAGGGACAAGATTATAATCCAAAAGAGAAGCCCAGACTTCCTCAAACAAGACATCCTAAGAATCTTCACTCTACAGTTTTGGGCGTTCAAGTGCAGGGTCAATAACTGCACTTGGGGTCTTAACGCACCACCTGCCCTGCACAGAAAAGTCTCCTGGCTCTAAATCAGGACATGCTGGCTCTGGCCCGGTTGGAGGAGGAAGGAAGCGGTTTTTCTTGATGGAAACAGTTCTTATGAAGCAGAACCAGCCCCCTCGTATAAAATACACAAAGCCACCTGCTGTTACATCAGCAATGCAGACCCTAACCAGAAGCAGAAATACTCAACCCACTCCAGGGCAGATATCTTTTGAGTTCGTACAAGATAAGGGAAGATTCTCAAGATTTTGAATTTCAGGTGTCTGCTCCACTGACTTTCAATAGCTGAGTTCAGCTAATGAAGATTAACAGATTCCCTTTAAAACAAACCAAGGATACAGAACAAACTTAGAGTATACATAAAACCCACTTCTCTGGAAAGAAGCCTGAGAAGCAGGGTCTGTGCCAAACACACCCCTCCTGCTGGTCACCACTTACAACCAGGAGTTTCCTGTGAAGATTCAGAATGCAACCAGTCAACATTTGGCAGGTAACCAAAGGACCACCCTGGAAATTCTATCCTGGAATCCCTTTCATAGGTTTAATTCTTTTTGTTGAAATATATATTGTAAGATCATAGCGGGGGAAAGCTAGTGGGACAAGGCTTGACAAGTCAAATATTTTTAAAGTGATGGGTGGTAGATGAAAATATAAAAGCATATTATCAAATTTCTGAAGGGGGAAAGGATTTCCTATGTACAAAAGCAGTGGAAGAAATCACAGCAGGAAAGATCACACAATGTTTTTAATGTTAAATTTCTATCTGTACAAAAAGGACAAAAGTTAAAACAATGTATCTTAAAAACAGGCCAATAGCCTTTACATATAAAGAACTCTTACAAAAATTAACAAGGAAAATCAGGAAGATCTTGACAGACAGATGGGTAGCAGACCATTTTCACAAATAAAACACAAAGAAATGGAATACTTTGGGGAAAATATACCACCTCACTATCAATCAAAGAAATATACACTAAAGCAACTATGAGAAACTACTGTTTCTCAAGACAGGCAAGTATCTTTTTAAATGAAATCTCTCAACAGTGAAAAGGGATTGGTGCAAAGGGCATTTTCGACACTCTCGGAGGGTAGGGGGTATCCAGCACAAGTCTTGGGGGAAGCAATTCAGCAACATTCCGCTCTAGCTTCTCAAATGGTCATACCCTTTGATCCGGTAATTCTGTTCCTGGAAGTCTGGCCTAAGGACATATTTTAAAACAGAGAAAGGGCTTTTATGCAAAAGAGCTGCTGTTTCTGGGAGGCATCATTAATAATGATAAGCAACTGAAACAATCTAAATAATCCTAATGAGTGTGCTGGATACATAACTCTGGCTTATGCATATGGCAAATTATGCAGAATGAAAAGTGATTTTTTTTCCACCTTTAATAATTATACATATAATAGAGAAAAATATTCTCATTATTTAAAAAAATTCAAACATTGAAAGCAGTATAGAGGGCAAAGGCTCTTCCTTCCTATCCTTGCTCTTTTTTTTTTTTTCCTATCCTTGCTCTTAACTACTTTTCTTTCCCACCCCCAGGCTAATCCCCTTCCAGCAGTAGGCACCAGCAGGAGTCTGATTTGAGTCTCTCCAGATATTTTTCTAAGCATTTATTTACATGTGTGCATATAATCTCAGATATGCAGATGATAACACCACCCTAATGGCAGAACGTGAAGAGGAACTAAAGAGCCTCTTGATAAAGGTGCAAAAAGAGTGGAAAAGCTGGTTTAAAATTCAGCATTCAAAACACTAAGATCATGGCATCCAGTCCCATAACTTCATGGCGGCAAATAGATGGGGGAAAAATGGAAACAGTGACAGACTTTATTTTCTTGGGCCCAAAATCACTGTGGACGGTGACTGCAGCCATGAACTTAAAAGATGTTTGCTCCTTGGAAGAAACACTATGACGAACCTAGATAGCATATTAAAAAGCAGAGACATCACTTTGGTGACAAAGGTCCATATAGTCAAAGCTATGTTTTTTCCAGTAGTCATGTACGGATGTGAGTTGGAACATTAAGAAGGCTGAGCACTGAAGAATTGATGCTTTAAAATTGTGGTGCTGGAGAAGACTCTTGAGAGTCCTTTGGACAGCAAGGAAATAAAACCACTCAATCTTAAAAGAAATCAACCCTGAATATTCATTGGAAGGATGGTGCCAAAGCTCCAATACTTTGGCTACCTGATACAAAGAGCCAACTCGTTGGAAAAGACCCTGATGATGGGAAAAATTGAAGGCAGGAAGAGAAGAGGGTGAAAGAGAATGAGATGGTTGGATGGCATCACTGACTTAATGGACATGACTTTGAGCAAACTCAGGGAGATAGTGAAGGACAGCCTCTGTAGTCCATGGGGTCAAAAAGAGTCGGACATGACTAAGCAACTGAACAACAAAAAATGTGTCTCAAAGAACTATAAAAATAACATGGAAAAATGAGGTTATATAACAAGCACAAATAAACCTTCAATTTTGATGATACTTGTTTGAACGAAAAATGTAAAAGTCAAACGGCATTTAGTTAAAAAGAAGAAAACGTTAGAGTATAAGATTGCCAACTTAAACTGACCTGTTTGCTTGCGGATAACATGGAATATGATACACTGCTCTCTTGAGTTGCTTATCACTCAAGACAATTCATAGATATTTAAGATATTTTCAACTCACAGAAAATCCTGATTGTACAAAACCATGGAGAAAAACTATACACATCATCTCTATTAATACAGAGAAAACATCTCTATTAGAATTATTCTGACAAGTTTCAATTTCACTAGAATCTCCTAGAGTCAATATACTGGTATCAAGAGGAATGTATCAAATAATTCAAGCCCAGCGGGCATCTTTCAGATTCTGATATGACCTATGTTGTACTTATAATTCCTACTAACATTCTATGGGACAAAAACCAATTCAAATATGGAACAATACTGCATACTCAGCGGTCCTTAATTAGCCTGGCTAGAGTCGGACATGACTGAAGCGACTTAGCAGCAGCAGCAGCAGCAGCAGCCCTTAACTAGCCAGAATTTCACTGATGCTACTTATTACATCTGAGAGGGCCACTGGCAAGACTAAATAAGAGGAGTACGCAAAGCAACTTTAGCATCAAGCCCAGCACAAAAATACAGGTTCACTTCCTGGAAGAACCCAAACTGAGGAACTGTGCCTCCATTGTAATATTATACATTTACTTAGCAATCTGTAATTTTCAAGGTTCATCCATCATTCAAATGCAAAGTAGGAAGGAGATAGGTCAACATATGTTTTCAATTATCTTTGAATTTAAAAGATTTTGTTTCAAGGCTCCTTTCCCTGGCCCAGCATTTAACTTGTAAGAAGGTAACCAGACATGATAAAATCAGTTCAGCTAATCTTTGAAAATAAAGACCATAAAAATTCTCTATGGGCAAGAGCTATCAAACTTCTTTTTGAAAGCAAGGTCCCCCTCCCTCTTCAAGTTCAAGCTTATTAGATGTTATGTTAAACACAATGTTGAAAGCAGGGCTGGTCTGGCTGAAGCAGGCTCTAAAACCGCCAGCAGCCCTCCTCTCACTGGGCTGCCCCTCTGCAAAACTTGTGAACACATCTTTTAAAAGACCCTTTCATTCTATGAATGTGGAAACGAAGGCACAGAGAGGTCCAGAACCTTGATGAAGGTTCTGGAATCCCATAAAGCCAAGCCTAGGAGCCAAGACTCTTTCTACCTCATCCTACTTGCCTGCTCAGACTTAAGACCACAGTCTGAGTTCTCAGGACCAAAGGCTGACATTTCTTACACATAATGCCGAATCCATAAATGCTGAAACTATATAAATCTAAGACAGGCAGCTGTAACTGTCAATAAATTTAACCACTTCCACTTCACAAAGGTGAGATGGAAGAATATTAGTAATCACCCTTCTTTTAAGGGGATAAAAATAGCGTTCCCTGGTTGCCAAAGAATTACAACCCACCCATAGGGGGATTTATCAGTTTCTAGAACAAAGACAAAGGACATCAAAGGCCCACCTTCCAGACTATAAGAGAGGTACAGGGTAAGTAGCCCTATTACTGCTAGATACGTGGAGGATTGGATAACAAAGATTGCTCCTTGATTAACCCATAGACACCTCCCCCATGTTTGTTTTTTTAACATTTATTTATTTGGCTGCTCAGGTCTTGGCTGTGGCATGTAAGGTATTTTCAGCTGTGGCATGTGGGATCTAGTTGCCTGACCAGGGATAGAGCCTGAGCCCTCTGTGTTGGGAGCATGGAATTTTAGCCCCTGGATTACCAGGGAAGTTTCTCCCCTTCTTTCTTAATTACAGAACTCTCATTTTATGCAAGGTGGTCCCAGCTATGAGATTAAATTTCCCAACTTCCCCTGCAGATATTTATAACTCAATGACTAAGTTCTGGTCAATGAAATTTAAGTAATCATTGGACAGAACTTCTAGGAAAGCCTTTAAAGGAGTATGGCTTTTTGCCAGGTTTTTTTCCTTTCTGTTGTCCTTTCTATAACCTGGAACTTGGATGTGATAGCTGAAGTTCCAGCAGCTAATTGTGTTATTTTGAGGATGTAAGCCTCACACTGAAAATGACAGAACAGGAAGAGAAAAAAAAACTTCAGTCCCTGTTAACTTCATAAAGAAGCCATCAAAACGGCCCTATAATACTGTACCTCTAGGTTTGTGTGTGTGTGTGTGAAGGAATAAATCCTTATAATTTTTTAAATCAATACTAGAAGCCAAACACAATCCCTAACCAATATTGACCTTGGACTCAGAAGCAGAAGCTACAGAATCCGTGCAGAGATAGGTCAGGAATGTGGTGATTCTGGGAAAGGAACAAATTCATCACATGCCCTCCCTTACCCCTAGGCAGATTTTCAAGAAAAATTACAGAGGAGGTCAGTGGAGCTCAAGTACCCACAAGTCAGATGACTAGTAGTTGAACTTATCAAAGTCTGACAGGAAAAGTATATAAGTCTGTGAAAGCGGAGGGTGTCAGGGTGACCAGGGTGTGGACCTGCATCACTTTATCCTCCACATCTGGCCAGGAGAGGGCCCCATTTTCACCTCTTCCAGGTTGCAGAACTCCTGACGCAGGGCCAGCTTCAGATCAGCGCAGTCTCTCCCGCATCTCAATGCTACCAGACACTCCTTGGTCAAATGTGGGACCTGATCGGAGGACACAGGCTCTTAGCAGAGAAGTCCGAGGGCACACCGTGCTCCTGCTCTGCCTGACAAAGCAGCCAGAGCTCTGTCACTCTGTCCACAGTGCCACCTGATGGCGATCTCTGTGGTTTCAGGAATCCCCTTGTCACAGCTAAACAAGGTGCTTTAAAGGGGGCTCTCTGGTACACCTTACTTGTTCAGCTATTTCCATACTGTACAATCTTAGGTGGGGCACTTTCCTTCTTTAAGCCTCAGTGTTCTCATCTGAAGAATGGACACAAGAATAGTAGCCACCTTAAAGGGTGGGACCTGATGAGGGGCAGTGATGGGGATTAAACAGATTAACCTTTATAAAATAGTTAGAACAGTGCTTAGTACATCACTAGTGCTCCCTAAACATCAATCACTATATCACTGAGTCATTTTTGTTTCTTTAAAAAAAAGTTATAATAAAATTTCTCCATCACATTCTCTCCCAATATCAACAGCTGTCCCCTTTTCTCTCTTCTTCACATTTCCTGGACAGTAGGCACTCTTGTTCCCCATAAAGGGCAATCTCCTTCTGTGCATTACCTTTTTCACACCCCGATATTTTTTTCACCTGAAACCCTGGAAATAGCCCTTCAAAGTATCACCAGTCTTCCACTCTTTCAATATTCCTTAAGTTACACAATCATAACTATGCCATAATCATAACTCTTGAGACTGCTCGTTCCACTGGAAAAGTAGCTATTGGCAAAGACTTTAACCTTTAATATCAGAGGTCACAGCTTTACTATAATTCCACACCAGTTATCCTCCTAAGGCACACACAGATATTAAAATAAATCAATTTCACCAATGATTTGACTTTTAAAATGGATTGGAGGTTGAGAAAGACATATAAAGTAAAATAGAGTGTTAAGCGTTTTGTGTTTTTTAATGGATATACCTTATAGAATAGCTCCAATAACATCTTTTGGCGAGCTCGCTCATAAGGGTCATATGGGTACAGCTTCCTTCCAGGGTAAGGCGTCATCCAGGTACTCACAAGCAATGACAGATTCATAGATCAGTTGACATTTGCTGTTCTCCAGGACAGGAATTTGGCCAAAAGGATGCTTTGTAAAGTACCATTCAGGCTTGTTTCTCAGGTTAATGTTGATAACTTCATGTCTTATAAAGCAAAGGGGAAACAGGACAGAACAAAAATGAGAGGATTAGGCAGACACTCATCTTCCCCACCCCCTGAAGTGTGCAAAGACCCCATGTGAGATCTTAGTTTCTAGACCAGGGATCAAACCTGTGCCCCCTGCAGTGCAAGTACAGAATCTTAACCATTAGATTGCCAAGGAAATCCCCAGACACTAATCTTGAAAGCAGAAACAATCAATCTACAAAATTAAAATTTGCAGTAAGTTTTTAAAAATGAGGTTTGTACAAAGAAAAGTACATAACAACATCATTCTTCTTTTCAACAGTAGGATGTGTTCGATGTTTTCTATGCCTTATCCCATTCGCTCTCCATGATTCCCACAAGATAAACTAGGGAATCATGATGAGGTGCAAACAAGGGAAGGCAAAGAAATCATTTAATACATCCCTTCTGAGAAAGAAGGCTCCTTGTGGTTCAATCTCTTGCCCAATATTACACACCAGGAAGTAGCATAGCCAAGATGGAAGGCCAGGCAGTCTGACTCAGAGCTCACAAGCTTAACCACGGCACCACAGATTTTAGTACATTTTAAAGTCTGAAAGTACAAATCTGATATCTGGACACATTTTTTTGTTCACCACAACTGGAGGGAGGGGGATTCTACTGGCATCTAATGGGCAGAGGCCAGGGACGCTGCAAGATATCCAGCAACACACAGGACAGCTCCTCCTCCTCACCAAACACACAAGGCCAAGAACCATCTGCCCCAAATGTCAGCCGCGCCGAGGGTGAGAAACTCTGCCCTAAAGAAGGACTTCCATCAATTCTCCAGCTGCCACTTCATCACTGTGGGGAAAACATCAATCTATTGTTATTTTTCTTTTTAAAAAAAGTAACCTTTGGGCCAACTAGAATTGAGCAAGAGGGAATAACCTGGAAAAAAAGCCATAGACACTCCACAGAGCAGAATTTTATATATATATATATATATATATATATATATATTTTAAAGTCTCTGTAATAGTCTCTGCATCTCTATAACACAAAACTCTGAAGTCATCCCCTAATGATACACATTGGAGGCTAAAGTAACACTTTAGCTTTGAGCTGGCTCCATGCAGCCTCCCCCATTCCAGTAAAGTTGCTCTGCCTTCAAAATCCAGACCTCCTTTGCAGGAGCTAGTCTTGCAAAATTACTTCTATGACCAACGTGCACTCATTTTTCAGGTGTGTGGGCAACGTCTTGATAGCAGTCCTTTCTGTTTCTTTGTTTGGAACTATTTGCTCATTCATTCATAAAGTAGTTTTAAGTGCCTATTATTGGCGAGGTTCTCTTCTAGCCCATGAATAAGAAAGACAAAGTCCTCGTCTTCAGGAACATACATTTGTGTGTGCGCCCCAGAGAGAGAGAGAGACAGTGTGTGTGAGAGTGTGTGTGTGAGTGTGGGTGTTGGAGGAGGGGCAATGGAAGTGAGGCTGGGGAGTGTAGAGGGAAAACAGTTAAGTAAGGAAACGTTAGTGCAATAAAGGGAACAGAACTGTCCTGAATATACCTGGGGGTGGGGTCTGGGCTGCATTTCATAGGGCTGTCAGAGAAGGCCTTGGTAGCCTCCGCGGTCTGCTCTTTCACATACTTTAGGGAAGAAACCCAGCTCACCAGAGCCATCATTCAGTTTGCTCCCAGTGGGCCTAACAGTTTCCTGCAGAGACCAGATTCTGCATTTCAGGATGGCCCACCTGCCCTCTGCTAACCGTTTATTGACTTCGTCTCAGAAGAAAGTGACAGACAGCCTGTGACACCTAAGCGGGGCGCCCCAGGTGGTGAACGTTCCCCGCGCCTATGGGGCCTCCCTCCGCTCACCTGATGCCTTTGGCCTGGAGGACCAGGCGCGTCCTGTGCGCGTAGGGACAGAACCTCATGCTGTAGAGGCGGATTACGCCTTCAGGGACCGGCCCTGGCGGGATGCTCCCCTGCGGGTGGAGGGGGACGGGGGAGGCGGGTCAGCCCTGAGTGGAGAGGGCTCACTCGCCTTCCCAGGACCCCACGAGGGCCGCGGTCCTCCTCCTCCCGGGGCCCAGAGAGGACACCTTTTTTTTTTTTTTTTGCACGTGGCTTTTTTGCGGAGGAACCGCGATCCTCCTCGCCGCCGCGCTGGTCTGCGAGCCAAGGACCAGCAACCGCCTCTCAGAGCCAACATCCAGCCAGCCGGCAGCCCCAGCCAGCGGACAACTGTCAAGAGGACTCACCTTTCCCCAAGGTCCTGGTGGCGTCGTCACTCATGCTCTCCCGGCGTCTGCGCAACGACCAACGCTCACAGTCTTTGCCGTGAAGCTTGCTGCCGCCGGCGCAGGGGGCCAAGGACAGCAGCGTTCCGGCGCGCCCCGCTGGCCCCAAATACAACTTTGGAGCAACAGGGCCGTGGCGGGGTCGTAGGGAAGTGATCCAGGACGGCAGCTAAGACAATTCAACCTGAAGAGACAGAGCCCCAGACTCAGAAGCCAGCGTAGCAGGAGTGGGAAAAACAAACCTGAGGAGTACCCCTTGCTTTGAACTCACAACATCCTGCGCGGTCTTTTCTCTGCATCAAGAATCTGTGAAGAACAGGCATGTGAATTCCACTTATTCCAAGGGAATTTAATACAAATTGGCCAGGGTGACACTAACGTTTTCTTTCCCATTCTAAGCCCTCCCTCCTGGTCATACTCTGTACATGAGTGTACTTTATCTTAAAATAAGGCCAAGGATTTCCCTGGTGGCTCAGTGGGACAGGACTTGGATCTCGGATCAGGGAAGATCCCATATGCCCCATGCGCCACAGCTATAAGCCTGTGCCCTAGTGCCTGGGAACCACAACTACTGAGTCCACCTGCCCTGGAGCCTGTGCTTGGCAAGGAGAGGCCACATCGCTGAGAAGCCCAGGCACAACTAAAGAGTAACCCCCCCGCTTGCCATCTATGCAGCAATTAAGACCCAGTACAGCATAAATAAATCAATTATAAAATAAGGCCAAACTTTTTCATCATCTAGCAGATAAGAAAAACTTACTGTTAAGATCTTGCACAACCCTAAAGTGTCTCTTTTATGTCCTCACTACTCTAGTTCCAGCCTTATTTATGAGATTTTACTCAAGTTATGAAACTGGTAATGAATAGGAAACCAGATATCTAGAGGCAGAGACTAATCTGTGCGCTCTCTTCAACTCCCAGTATACATTTCAAAGCAAACCCTTTTTAATTACCAAGGACATACTGCTAACAGCCCAGCAATACAGAGATCACTTGGATAGCTCTTCCATCTACATGAGATAAAGGGGGTAACTAGCCTTTGCTCTGACCCTCAATCACAGCAGATGGTGATTGCAGCCATGAAATTAAAAGACGCTTACTCCTTGGAAGGAAAGTTATGACCAACCTAGACAGCAAATTAAAAAGCAGAGACATTACTTTGTCAACAAAGGTCCATCTAGTCAAGGCTATGGATTTTTCAGTAGTCATGCACGCATGTGAGAGTTGGACTATGAAGAGAGCTGAGCACCGAAGAATTGATGCTTTTGAACTGTGGTGTTGGAGAGGACTCTTGAGAGCCCCTTGGACTGCAAGGAGTTCAAAATACTCAATCCTAAAGGAAATCAGTCCTGAATATTCATTGGAACGACTGATGCTAAACTGCACCTCCAATACTTTGGCCACCTGATGTGAAGAACTGACTCATTTGAAAAGACGCTGATGCTGGGAAAGATTGAGGGCAGGAGGAGAAGGGGACGACAGAGGATGAGATGGTTGGATGGCATCACAGACTTAATGGACATAAGTTTGAGTAAACTCTGGGAGTTGGTGATGGACAGGGAGGCCTGGCATGTTGCAGTCCATGGGGTCGCAAAGAGCCGGACATGACTGAACAACTGAACTGAAATGAACTGACCAGTGCATAAAAAGAAACAGTCAATATACCCATGCCATGTGAGAGCTTCTGGTAGACAAGGAAATGACTCCTGATCAGGTAAATGTGACATTCACATAAAGGAAATATAGTATTTCAAATAGTTGACTTTCATATAAACAGATTCTAAAGGGAAAGGCCATATGAGGAATGTGAAACTCTCTAAACTCAAAGTAAATTATACTAACATGTACTTAATGTTTTATGTGTATTAACTCACAAAATTCTTAAAGTAATCCTACAAGGATTCTCTTCTTACCTCATTTTAAAAGACAAGTAAACAGAGGCTAGCAAGGCTAAGTCACTTGTCAAAAGCCTGATAACTAGTAAGAGGTGGAAGGAGGTTGATGAAGCCTGGAAGTTTGATTTCCAGGGCAAGTCACTCCATCTAGAATCTTAATCTAAACCAGAGATGGGCAAACTTTTTCTGTTAAGGTCAAGACAGTAAACATTTTAGGCTTCTCAAGCCATCTTGTCTCAGCTACTGAACTCTACCCTCATAAGGTGAAAATAGCCATATATAATATGTAAATAAATGGGCATGGCTATGTTCCAATAAACCACTATTTATGAATAGTAAATTTGAATTTCATATACAGGTATATTTTAACAGATTACTTTTTAGAGCAAGTTCACAGAAAAATTTAGCAGAAAATAGAGGTTCCAACCAACCTATCCCCACACATGCATAGCTTCCCCATCAACATCCTGCATCAGGGTGGTACACTTCTTACACTCAGTGGATCTATATTGAAACATCATTATCACCCAACGTCTAGTTTGCATTAGGACTCACTCTTGGTGAATTCCACGTAGTTTTTACATGTTACAAATTACACTTCTTCACTGAAATGTTTTCCCCTAACTATTCTTAGCTCTTGAACTGCAAAGATATGAGCAGTGGGCTTGACTTGACCCACTGGCTTTAGTTTGCCCATCCCTGGTATACACTGATGATGACTGGACTAGCAACCAAACTGAGGATTCCATTTGAAAAGTAAAAGGTTCCTGGGTCCATCTTTCTACTACACTAGAGGAAAATGTATTTTCATGTTGTGTCTCCTTATTCCCACCTTTTCAGTAAAACCAACTCTGAGAGCTGGTAAATATTGTTTATTAAAAATACAGCTGACCCTTGAACAACTAGAGATTTCAGAGCACTGGTCCACCACTGTCAGCCCTTCACATCTGTGCTTCTACACCTGCAGATTCAACCAACTGCAGACCATGTAGTACTGTAGCATATATTCAGTGAAAAACATCCATGTATACATGGACCCTTGCAAATCAAATCCATGTTGTTCAAGGGTCAACTGTATACTTGTATTAATATATGGGAAGTCATGGGGTGAAGGTCTATTTGATGTAGTCAGGGAAGAATGGACAAAGGGGTGGAATGTTTTTCCTCTGAAGGGAAGGAATATTATGTCAAGGTTCTCACTTGGCACTGTATTCAAACCCTGACCTTGGCACTTAAGCAAGCTATCTGACCTCTTTGATCTTCATCTTCCTCACCTGCAAAATGAGAACACTAAGTACCTACTCAATGGGTTTTGAGTATTAAATGCAATTGTTCAGGTGGCTATCCTCAGTATAGTAAGAGTTTAGTCTACTTCAAAATTAATGATTAATCCTAGTGAATAAGGACACATTTTTAATAGTATAGTATATTCTGATTTTATATCCAGAAAGATAAAATGCACTACAATTGAGCTTTGCCTTGCACATCAGAATTAAAGTTCAACTCAGAATGCTTATTTCACCAGTTACCTATTTAACAACAATTGAATGGGCTGAATGCTGCAGGTTACATTTCAGTTTTTAATTTTTACCACTGAACAATATGGTTACCCTAGAAAGATTTTAATTGTGACATGTAAGTTTAACCCTATTTTCTCTTTGAGACTCAGTAAGTACCGCTTGGAAATCCCCTTTGCAAATTTCCCTCGTTTGTTATTATATCATGTTTATACCTCTATTATACTGAGTTACTTAAGCAAGGAATAAATGGTAATTAGGCTACATTAAACCTACTCCAAATTGGCTTCTAGAGACCTGAAATATGATGGAATCTGTTTTGAAAATGTGGAGCTCTTCAGTCCTGGGTGAAGATGTCCTAAGCTTTCTAGGAAAAAAAGAGCCACCACAGAAATAATCTTTTCACTCTATTTATATGAGTCTCTGTTTTGAGGAGAGGAAATGGGGTTTGCATTTTGCAGTTTTTCAAAATTGTACTGTCATACTAATCTCAGATAGTGGAAGAACTTGGAAGATGTTCCTCTTAATATTTCAGAAGCTTGATTTACATGACAAATTATGTTAGTTATGTTATGTTATTCAGCAAGTTCAAAGAGTTAGACAAGTGAGAAAAAGGCTTTTTCAAATGGGCCCAGATTTAGGACTTATTTCCAAAAAGTTAGGATCATAGAGAATCTTGTGTTCTAATGTCTCTGGGACATTAAACAAGATTACTAAAGTTATTGGTGGGAGAAGTGTCCTCTTTGCAATGGTGCAGGTTCAAAGGAGACTTTCTAAGTACTTGATTCTCCTTTCATATCCCTATTTTATAACTTATGGGATCAAAGAAAAATATTAACAATTTTCCACTTGAATAAGCAATGGCAGATTTTCAAGATCCTAAAATAAACCAAAATCAAACATTTGTAACATCAAACAAAACACATTGGGTTTCAAAAGGAATGTCAACACTTCTGATACAGCCCAGGCATAATAGTGGTGTGTCAAAAGGTAGATACAGTCCTCTTCCAGCTCACTGTCTAAAATCTAAAAGTTGATGAATGAAGAGTCTGAGACAGAGGTATATTCTTATTTTCAGAATGATCTGAATGACTATGAGTTCAGGCTGTATTTGAATCTCCTTTTTAGCATTTACTAGCTGGGTGACCCTGGACATATTGCAACTTTCTATGCCTTAGTGTCCTCATGTGTAATCCTGAGCCAATGGTGCCAATACATCATGTGGTTTGGGGAGAATTAATTTAGACAGTGGATGACAAGCCTGTATTACTTAGGATCCCTCTATTACCTAGTAAGCATTTGACAATGGCTACTATTTTTATTATCTGAACGTAGCATGGAAGACTCATAGTTCTGACAAGACAGAACGTTCCTGGGGACCAAATGCCCCCGACTGCCAGCGCTCTGTGCTGTGCTTAGTTGCTCAGTAGTGTCTGACTCTGTGACCCCATGGACTGTAGCCCACCAGGCTCCTCTCTCCGTGGGCTTTTTCAGGCAAGAATACTGGAGTGGGTTGCCATGCCCTCCTCCAGGGGATCTTCCCAACCCAGGTGCCTACAGTGTAGCTAAAATAGCGGTGCCCAATGCAGGGCTGACAATCAGTGATATGGAGTCATCTTTACTTGTCTCAATCAAATCAGAAAATGGACTTTCCCCCCTGTAAGTTAAAGGCATTAGCTTTAAAGACCTGTTTCTTATTCTCAGGAGAAGGCAATGGCACCCCACTCCAGTACTCTTGCCTGGAAAATCCCATGGACGGAGGAGCCTGGTAGGCTGCAGTCCATGGGGTCGCGAAGAGTCGGACACGACTGAGCGACTTCCCTTTCACTTTTCACTTTCATGCATTGGAGAAGGAAATGGCAACCCGCTCCAGTGTTCAACTTGCCTAGAGAATCCCAGGGACGGGGGAGCCTGGTGGGCTGCCGTCTATGGGCTCGCACAGAGTTGGACACGACTGAGGTGACTTAACAGCAGCAGTCTTATTCTCAGAGTAGCTTTTTGTTGTTGTTGTTAAAATGTTTGATGAAACTTTGGTGAAGACAGTTGGGCTTCCGTAGTTGGGCTTTCGTCTAAAGTGAAAGTGAAAGTGAAGTCGCTTAGTCGTGTCGACTCTTTGCGACCCCATGGACTGTAGCCTACCAGGCTCCTCCCTCCATGGGATTCTCCAGGCAAGAGCACTGGAGTGGGTTGCCATTTCCTTCTCCAGGGGATCTTCCCGACCCGGGGATCGAACCCGGGTCTCCCGCATTCCAGGCAGACGCTTTAACCTCTGAAAGTGTTACGCAAAATTAAAAATCGGCAATCCCATTCTGGGTCCCCAAATTCGTGAAAAATCTCAAGTTTCAGAATTGACCTCAAACCCCTCTCCCCTTCAATACTACGCGGGCCCCAGCAACCCACCCGATGCAGGCAAAGTGACAGACGCCCCTGAGGAAACTCCCGACGGGCGGCAAACGGAACCGGATATGGAGCGGAGGTGGGGGAGCGGGGGGCTGGGGGGGGTCGCAGAGAGAGGCGGGGCCCAGGCGGAACCCGCCCCTTAGAACGCGACTCTGTCCGCCAATTGGCCGCGGTGCCCGGAGCTTCACCAATCCCCCAAGTCTTTGGAAGCGCTCCAGCCGAGCGGTACAAAGGGGAGCTAATGGGCGGCCGCGTTACAGTCTCCTGGGTACCGGAATCTTGGATCCCAATGGGTCTGTGGCTGGCCAAAGTCGAAGCCGAATAGTGGCTAGTCGTGGCACCTCAGCGCCCGGGTCTACATCCGACTGAAGTCCGCCCGCAGCGGACCCGGGCTTGTTGGGTGGGGCAGGCGGACGGCAGCAGAGATGGGTCAGCTCCGAGCGTGGGCATTGGTGGCGGCGGAGGTGGGCGGCTGGAGACCTTTTGTGAAGTCAACCAGTTCGCTGCTGTCTCCTAGGGTGCGGCCCCTAGATCACCTGCATCACCACAGGGCGAAAGGCCCATTTCATATGTGTACTCCTGGGCCCACCCGGACCTACGGAATCGCAAATCCATGGGTGAGCCTTAGGGGATTGCTAGGCGCTCTTACTTTTAAGAGTATGAGGGCAGGTCGAAAGCCTGCTCCCTAGTTCTGATAAACGAACCCTGTACCGGGTATGTTCTGCAGCGCTTTCTTCCAGCATCTTAAGACTTCACAACCTCAGGACCTTAATTGAATCATCTGTAGAATGAAATGATGCTCTCTGGACCTACTTTCTCACGGAGGTGATGTGATGATAGAACGTGAATAGTGAGTGAGAAGCCCAATGAGCTAAAGTGTATAAAGACGACATTAGTATTTCTGAATTACTCATCCAGCTTTAGAATGGATGTGGCCTTCTCAGCATTTACTTTATATACATGGAACACCTTTTGTGCTGGGCAGCATAGGATTTGGTAGGAAGGATTTTGAAAGGGCTAGTGATTGAAGCCTGAGAGAACCAATAGGAGACCACCTAGTCACTTGGCTTTGAGTTAATGTGGGTCTGGACTTCAGTGACAACAGCAGTTATTAGTGTTGTATAAAAAGCATGAAACCGAGTCAGACATGGAAAAGAAAGAATGAGGAATTGAAAAGTTCTTAACTCAGAATCTAGAAGACGAACTGGAAAGGGCATCTCTTGCAATTATAACACAGTATCCATGTGGAAATGTCCTATGGGCAGTTAAAAATCCAGATTGACTTCCAGCTCTCACTAGAGGTAATTTAGAAATTTTCAGCATGGAGTGTGATAGAACGCTTAGAGTCATTTGAACACCCTGAGATGGGAAATGTGATTATATTGCTGCAGGAGGGCCTTGAGGAAAGCCCACCGTTTGGCCAAATTTGGTGTCAAATCAGAGGTGACTCAATAAGACATGAGAGCACATGGTAAAATAAAACCATGGTATTATTCATATTAGTGAAGGAAAGTATCAGCTATGTCTTCATTGCTGACTCTTGTCCCCATCAGAGTCCATAGTCACAAGCCTCAGGGCTGTTCTGCAAGTAGAGGTTGAAGAAACCTTGAAAGGTCTTTGCATCAGTGAGGAGAGATGATACTGTGGGATCCTTCTTCATGGCTGCCATCCACAGCTTAAGAGCTGGAGTGTGGTCTACACACCTGTGGGAAATGGAAATAATGAAGGGATGAACAAGGCTAAGTAGGAAGGTATTGCAAAGGCTCCTTTAACTCTGCAGTTTCATATCATTTTCCTCTAATCTTTTCAAAGAGTTCTTTAGAAATACTACTTTAAGATGTGCATAATCATAAAATAAGAGATTTGGAAGATATTGTAGAGGTCCTTGTTTTGTGGAAGAGGAATCTAAGACTAGAGTGAAGTGACTTGCTCAGTTAACCTAAGAACTTGTCCAAACCAAGAGACTGATAGCTTTTTAAAATGAGAATGTGAAAGACAATCAAGAACATGACATATTACTCTGTGGTCAGACCGTGACTAATAGCAACTGAGCAGCTCGAAGCTCTAGGAAATGGGAGTAAGCCAAGGTGGCTGCTAAACTTCAAACCATGGAGTTCGGGAAACAGTGTTGGACTCTTGCTGGTAAATGGAAGGTGGCATCGGTCACACAATCCTGCCTGACATCCTTACGAAAATGTGCATCCTTATGGGGTTTTAACCAGGAGAGGAGAAGTAAATCACTTTTCAAACATTTTACTACCTGTTACAGAATTCCCCACCCCTGCCCAGCCCAGAGATGGGAGAAAATGGTGAGTGTAGGTAGGTATAGGACCTGCTCTGGAAAGTCCAAGTCTCCTCCTGTCTGCTTGTTCCTATTCATGTCAATTGAATGAGATACATTAATTTTTGTCTATATGAAAGGTTAGTATACATAATTCCAGTTATCATTGTCCTAAATCATGGAAAAAATATTCAAATGTCTTACTCATTCAACTCCAGAGCTTCCAGCCGTTCAAACCAGGGCCAGATGAGGTAATCAATCATAGAAAGAGAATTGCCACCAAAGAAGGTTGTCTTCTTATCAGTCAGAACCTGAATTTTAAACAGCATAAGAATACTGTCCATCAGGACTAAAATGGATAAACTGTGCAGTAGTCATATGCTGGAACACTATACAAAGAATAGGGATGAACTATACACAGCATATACAACCTCAGAAATTGGATCCTGTATGAAAGAAGTCAGACCCCAAAGTGTATATGATTCCATTTGTACAAAGTACAAAAATCATCCCAAAACTAATATTCTGTTTCTTGATATGGATGCCAATTTCATGGCTGTGTTCACTTTGTAAATTCAAGCTGTACTCTTACGCTTTGGGTAAGTCTCTGCATATGATAGGTCAATAAAACTTTACTGAAAATAAACTGGACATAATTAGATTATCTATTAAACAATGCCACATAAAATTCTTTGAAAACCAAGTACAAAAGTATATGTCTGAAATTTAAGGCGGTGAATTAATATTACGGTTTTGCAAACAGAAGATTGAGAATATTATCTGGCTAATAAACAACAAAGCATTTTATAAAACATCCATGATTTTTCTCAGGGCCCTTAGAACATCCTATACTGTAGATAGATTATTTCTATCTACCCGAGTATTTATTTTTGGTCTACTATCAAACCAATCATCTGAATGGTATGAACTGCCTCTCACTTTCTACCTCCCATACTGTTCAGCAGAGTGCCTTGCAGTTATTAGGCACTCAGAATTATACAATGAACCAATGTTGTCTAGGTCTGTCCTTAAATTGTAGTGCCTGGTAATTATATTATGCATAAGTAAAATTAAGAATGATAGTTTCAGTTAGAAGGAAATACTCTCTCAACAGCCTGAAAACATGGAAATAGTACCACTCACTTTAACGCATGAGTCCTTAACCTAGAGTCTGAAATTAGATGGGAAGAAAATTATATGTCCCCCAACTAACCTCAAATTTAGTAGGTAGTATGTGGATTTTCTACTGCTTGGGGACTTGGCACCTTAAACCTCTACCTTGTTCAAGAGTCAGCTGTAGTTGTACATAGCTGCTGCTGCTGCTGCTGCTGCTAAGCTGCTTCAGTCGTGTCCAACTCTGCGACCCCATAAAGAGCAGCCCACCAGGCTCCCCCGTCCCTGGGATTCTCCAGGCAAGAACACTGGAGTGGGTTGCCATTTCCTTCTCCAGTGCATGAAAGTGAAAAGTGAAAGTGAAGTCACTCAGTTGTGTCGGACTCTTCATGACCCAATGGACTGCAGCCTGCCAGGCTCCTCTGTCCATGGGATTTTCCAGGCAAGAGTACTGGAGTGGGTTGCCATTGCCTTCTCTGAGTTGTACATAGAGATTTTTCTAAATCAGGAAACATGATCCTCTTTCTGTCTATACATATGAGAATATGAAATACATAACTGTAAAGAAAAATATAAATTACAAAACTCATTCATTACAAATGAATTATAATCCATTACAGTCCAATTACAAAACTGGAATATAAAAATCCTGAAAATCAATTAACATTAAGGAAACTGAACTACTGATAAAAACTCTACCCCTGTAAAAGACACTGGACTCAAATGTTTTACAGAAATTGCCAAACCCTATCAAATGGTTTCAGAACTTAGAAAACCAGAGAAAGTAACCTGACTCATTTTATGAGTTGAGAAAATCCCTGATATAAAAACCAAATAGTGAATTCCCTGGGGGTCCAGTGGTTAGGACTCTCTGCTTTCATTGCCAGGGGCCTCCTGGCATGGGCCAAAATAACACACCCACCACCACAACGAAAAAAACCACAAAGATATGATAACAAAGTAGTCTCTTTTATGAACAAATATGCAATAATCAAATATCAACTAGTTTTAAAATATATATGAAAATCCATTGAAAGCAAGTCGGTTTTACACAGTAATACTGGCACGGTTCAACACCAGAAAAATCCGTCAATGCTACCATACCTATTCATCAGATTAAAGGGAAAATATTCAGTGACCATTTCATCAGATGTAATAGATGAAGACAAAATACTCAATAAAATCCAACACTCTCATGACTTTAAAAAATATTAGCAAACTAGTAATAGGACTTTCTTAATGAGAAAAAAAAGCTCTGAAAAAATATACAGTAAATGGCAACCTACTCCAGTATTCTTGCCTGGAAAATCCCATGGACAGAGGAGTCTGGTGGTTTATAGTCCACAGGGTCACAAAGAGTTGGACATGACTGAGTGACTTCGCAGTTTACAGTAAACTTCAAACTTACTGATTAAAGGTTAGGATACATTTCCATATGAGACAAGAACTGTGTCTTCCCTCAGTAAAAACCTAAGGCTGAGTGTGAATGGAAGAGAATTCCATATAAAGGTCCAAAAGCATCTCTCCCACAAAGGAGGAAAAAACACATCTGGGTTTCCCCAAATGGCAGACTGTTGCGGGAAATGTTCATTATATAATAAACATTTTTATATAATTTTATTTAAGTTTTAATGTCTAAAATAATTTTATTTCCATAAAGTTTATTATATAATATTAAGTGGAAAAAACCACAATGACTTATGTTCTGATTATAGTTATGTTAACGTTTTAAATATATGTTAAAGGACTGAAAACAAGCATGAAAAAAACAAACAGGTGTAAAGCTGTGGAAATTTGGTTGAAATTTTTCCTTAATATTTATTTTGGTGTCAGTGCAATAAAGTTTTAAAAGCAGGCCCATGACAAAATATTTTTAGGTATTTTGGTTTGTATCTTAAATACAGCTGCTATCTGTATCGTTGAAACTAAAATTTCCTATTTGATGTTATTTCTAATTACCTTAAAGTCATTTTGGAGATGGGAGTATGAAAAAAAGAGGAGAAATAAGTGTGGGTATAATATATCACTTAATCCAATAAGAATCAAGGAGAAGGGATTGATTACCTCCTCTAGCTTGGTGATTTCTTTATGCAATTCTTCTTTTAGGCCAGAGCAGTCTTCCTTATTTTGTGTTCTAAGAATCCCAGATATCAAAGGTGGTACCTAGACAGAGAATAATGTCTTAGTTTATCAGTGTGAGGCTAACCATACTGACCCTGTCACATTAAAGCAGGATAGAACCCTCACAGTCTGTGTCAGGGTATTCTATACACCTGAAATGTGTACCAGTTCCTCTTCACAGAGGTTATATACTGATCCTAGAAACAGTTTTGTCACCAAAGATGCTGTACTGTTTAGGATTTTATAAGCTGCAAATAAGCCATTTTGGTGAGTCTGAATCAAATATACCTTTAAAGGACACTGAATGGCATGTACTGTACATGAAAGAGACTTGAAGACAATTTGGCAAAGTGAGAAGGAGAAAGAGTCTTCTAGCAAGAATAGAGAAGAAGGTGGCAAGTTTGGGAAAAATAAAAATATTCAGCATGACATGAATATAAAGTATTAGGAGAAGAGTGAAGAGATGTAACTTTGAAAAGTAAACAGGGTCCAGATTATGAAAGGGCGCATAGGACATGTCAGAGCCGGCAAGAGCATAATCCTGTTTCTTTCCCTCCCAAATCACTGAACCAAGAGTGACAGCACGGATTCAGCTTTAAAAACAAAGATATTTTAAATAGGAGCTGAAATTTCTTAAATACGCACCTTCGAAAAGGACTCAAAGACCATCTTTTGGCAAGCCTTCTCATAGGGGTCGCCTGGCAACAGCTTCTTCTCTGGATATGCTTCATCCAGGTACTCACAAGTGATGGCAGATTCACTGATCAACTGACCCAGACTGGTTTCCAGAACCGGCACCAGGCCTGAGGGATTCTTCTTGAAGAACCACTCAGGCTTATTTTTCAGATTTATGTTGATGACTTCATGCCTGAAAAACACATAAACCACAGTGAAGACAGTAACATTTTTCTTGTATTCCTGAATAAAATGTCTTTGGTCCCATCACCCACTTAGCTGATCAGACCCCAAATTTTGGAGTCAGCGTGGTCTTTATTCCTTCCCCCTACCCCCTCTTCCTCAAATCACCTGGATCAGCAAGACCTGTCAGCTAGACCTTCCAATCAGTCTGACTTCATCTGCTTCTCAGCTTTAACACTTGCCACCTCGTCTAAGACATCACCTGCCACCTGAATCTCCACAGCAGTCCCACTGGCCCCCGTGCTTCCCCTGTGACCTCCGTATAGTTCATTCTCCATATCCATTTACAAAAGTAAATTGGATGAGGCCACCCTCCTGCTTACTTACAGCCCCTCAAGTGCTCCTCACTGCAGTGAGGATAAACTAAACCCCTTTCCATGCCATGTGATCTGGCCCCTGCTTACCTGTCACATGTTTCGTATGACTTGTGGTTTGGTCATTATGATCTGGCCACAATGACCTTTTAAATATTTCTTGAATTACTTTCTCCACTGTCCTGATGATATGTAACTGAAATTACTTTGCTTACTTAATTACATGTTTGTAATGTCACCTCCCTAGAATATAAGCTCCAGGAAAGCAGTGATCTTGTGTGTCTTGATCATATTCAAAAACAAACATGTAAATCAGCAAAGTTTTAAACAGATTTATATGCTATGAAAAAATATAAACATTTTCAGATAGGTACTCAGTACACACTGGTTGAATAAATAAGTGGAAATGCTTCAAGATTGTCCATTAGATATTCCATTTGGGACTGCTGCTGTTGCTAAGTCATCTCAGTCGAGTCCGACTCTGTGTGACCCCATAGAAGGCAGCCCACCAGGCTCCCCTGTCCCTGGGATTCTCCAGGCAAGAACACTGGAGTGGGTGGCCATTTCCTTCTCCAATGCATGAAAGTGAAAAGTCAAAGGGAAGTCACTCAGTAGTGTCTGACTCAGCCTACCAGGCTCCTCTGTCCATGGGATTTTTCCAGGGAAGAGAACTGGAGTGGGGGATACATCAGATACATCTTAGTCCCCCATTTTGGACTAAGATGTATCTTAATTGCAAAAATAAATCAGCCAACTAATGAGTTTGTTCACACCCACTATATAGAATCAACATGATAAAATTAAATTCCTTTTGCTAATTTGAATAGAAAGCTAGTCATTTTTATAAGAATATTAGAGAATCCAAAAATTCAACCACAAAATAAGCTCCCATATTAAATCTCCATGCATTGATATTTTTTAAAACTGCCACATGGGTAAATCACACTAAGTAAACCCATAAAGAAGAAACAAGTGAAGTCCAGACTATACTAAGATTGTATTTAGATCTAACTTCTCTCTTGTCTGAGAGATTTTAGGGGAAATAAGAGGAAGGGAAGTTTCATATAATTGCTACAGCCAGATCCATATCATTGTCAAAACTGGATGAGTGTTCAATAGAACAGATTACTCAGAAATAATACACCCTAACATCTTTTGTTTCCTTTCTCCCCATCCACCTCAGAAGCTTACAATAGCAGCATTTAGCTTGAGGTACTATTAAATACACAACCCTACCCTCTCCCCCATGGAAACAAAGGAATAGCCAGATTGAGTACTGGCATCTGTGTGTATGTATTACAGGGTTCTTCTGCTGCCAGATTACTGTACACTCAGATACAAGCCACTGCAAGAACAATGAGGCTCCCTGCCAATCAAGATTTCTGCAGTTTCATACTGTGAAAAGAAAGGGTAAATCCTGGGCTTTTGTAATAATGGAGTGTTACTCAGTCATTAAAAAGAATACATTTGAGTCAGTTCTAATGAGGTAGATGAAACTGGAGCCTATTATACAAAGTGAAGTAAGCCAGAAAGAAAAACACCAATAGAGTATACTAACGCATATATATGGAATTTAGAAAGATGGTAACAATGACCCTGTATGCGAGACACCAAAAAAGGCACAGATGTATAGAACAGTCTTACGGACTCTGTGGGAGAGGGTGAGAGTAGAATGATTTAGGAGAATGGCATTGAAACATGTATAATATCATATGCCAGTCTAGGTTTGATACATGATACAGGATGCTCAGGGCTGGTGCACTGGGATGACCTAGAGGGACGGAATGTGGAGGGAGGGGTGGGAGGGGGTTCAGGATGGGGAACACGTGTGCACCTGTGGCGGATTCATGTTGATGTATGGCAAAAGCAATGCCATACTGTAAATTAATTGGCCTCCAATTAAGATAAATTTATATTTTAAAACCCTAAAAAAAAAAAAAAAAAAAAGAAGGCTCTCGGAACACATGTGCATTTTGGTATCTTGGTAATGAGCCAACAGGGCAACATACCTGCTGCAACAAGTTGGAAGATGAGAGAAAACAGTGCTTTAGTAGATTCTATCTGTGGGGTAAAGTCTACCACCTCTCTAATCAAAGTCTCCTGGGACTCAAAACGAACCCATGAACATGGTATGTTAGCTGCTCAGTCATGTCCGACTCTTTGTGACGCCATGGACTGCAGTCCACCAGGTTCCTCTGTTGTTTGCACTGTTAGGCAACAGTTACCACCCTTCACTCTCCATACATGCGCTTTTATGATAAGATCACTTTAATTTTCCTTTGGAAAACTGTCCCAGAAAGATAAAGTTTTCAATCTAGAGTTCCAGAGGGGCACTAACCCAGAACTCTGTGCCTCCAAATTCAGCTGTCCTGATCCTGAACCTTTCAGTTGTATGAGCACAAGATATGTCATTTTTCAATCCAGTTGAATTGGATATCTGCTATGTATTGATAAATGTTACTAAATGTTAAGTATTTTGCTCTGTATTTAAAATCAGTTTCATCTAAAGACACAAGAGTTACTCAAGTAATTAATCCAAAAATAATTTGTTTTTTTTTTCTTTAAAATGTATAGCTTACTTTTTTAGGGAAAAGTATTGCCTGTTTAATTCTCCCTCTAGCAGGCTAAAATTAATTTTAAAACTCTAAGCATATAGATGGAAAGTTTCTTTGGAATGGGGGCTATGTTTTAAACTCCCACATCACAGGTATTTGATGTCTGTTCAACAGATCCCAAAGGTCATTGGAAGAGAGGCAGTTCCAATGGCTGTTCAAATCGGAGAAAAGTCAATGACTTGGATATTTCCTGTAGATAACTAGTTTCTGTGGGGCTTTCCCAAAATCTGAATCTTAAGACAGAGACACTTTATTTTATTAAAAAACCCAAGCTATAAGAAAATGCCCCATATAGTTAATTCAGGACTCTACCAGTAGGATAGTCAAGGTCTGGACTCAGTAGTAGGGTAAATTACCCACTGTTCAGGAAAGGGCTATATCTTCAGAATAAAAGCAAAAAATATTTAGATAAATAGGACGCGAATGAAGTGGGATGAAGGAGAAGGCAGTACAGAAGGATTCAGGGATGTGCCAAAGCTAAAAAGCCACTGCCTGTGATTCCCATTCCAGTGATCTCTGCATACCACCAACTTTACTGGAGCCCCAGCTTTGCTGACCCATAAAATGGTTAGGTTAATCTAAAAGAGATGTCCTCAACTGGTGCAGTCTGCAGCATTCCTTCCACTCCCCACCAGGGGAACAGAGTTCACGGCTTTTTATGCATGCAATAAGTCGCTTCAGCCCTGTATGACTCTTTGCAACCCCGTGGACTGTAGCCCGCCAGGCTCCTCTGTCCATGGGATTCTCCAGGCAAGAATACTGGAGTGGGTTGTCATGCCCGCCTCCAGGGGATCCTCCCAACCCAGGGATCCTCCCAACCCAGGGATCCAACTCGAGTCTCATGTCTCCTGCACTGGCAGGCGAGTTCTTTACCAATAGGCCTTTATCACCCCCGCAGAAGGCTGAAAATAGTGTATTTGGCAGTAAAGGACGCTGTGGCTATCAGAGATTCTCATCCCCCGCCCCCGGGCCTGTCCAAGCCTCGCTAACAGCTGGTTCCTGGCAGGCTAGAGCGGCCCCCTGCCTCGGTCCTCACCGGATACCCTTGGCCGTCAGGACCAGTCGAGTCCTCTGGGCATACGGGCAGAACCTCATGCTGTAGACACGGATCAGGCCCTCGGGGACGGGCCCCGGGGGCGCGCTTCCTGCGGAGAGAAGCGGACGCGGTTACAGCCTGGACCGCAGTGGGGACATCCGGTTTCCCGCGAATGTGAAGTCCCCTGGGCCGCTCAGGTCCGGAGCAGAACCACCTCCCACCCCTCAGCACGCGTCGGATCACGGTCGGCAGGTCTCACCCTTGCCCAGGCTCCTAGCTGATCCTCCGGACATGTCGCCGCCGCACAGATAAAGCTGGCGCCGGGGTTTGCAGGCGAATTAAAAAGTCGATCGCCCCGCCCTCCCTCTTTCCCTCCCTCCCTTCCCATCAGACGTAAACGAAACCCACGCGCAGAAGCCCTCCGGGGCGGCCCTACCCCGCTCTCTGCTGCATTCCCCGCCCCCCTCCCCCCCTCTGCGCATCCCCGCCCCCCCCCCCCCCCCCCCTCCAAGGAAAACGCCGCAGCCCTCTCGCTCGCCTGGTGGGCGATCACGGCCGGACGCCACCCTGTAAGCCCTGAGGCAGCGGCCGGCCTTCCGGGTTTGGTGGGGATTAAGTCTTAATTAGAACACCTCAGGTGGCGGCGACTGTGCCAGAGTTCATCGTGCTGGCCAAGAGGTGCTGACATATCGAGATGCACAAATGACGCTCAAAATCGTCAGAGCCCTTCCCTGCCCCAGAAGGATGGTGGCCTTCACTTTGCAGGCGAGTGGATCCACGCCCCACTCAGATCCTGACCTCCCACGCCCGGCGCCCTGGCGGCGGAAGGCTAGCCCTGGCCACAGTCACGTGGCTCCGACTTAGTTGCAGCTCTTCCTACCCCAAGGCTTCCAATACTTCAGGGCCTGTGCCCCGGGCTCCAGTGCTTGCTCGAGATTCCAGAACAGGCTCTCGCAAGGTTCCTTTCTATAGCCCAGGGCCAGTCGCACAAGCATCTGGAGAGCCTTTTCCCTTTTTCTGTCTGGACTAACTTAAAATGACTACTGGGAGCGTTGCCGTCCCTACTGTCACTCTTAGGACACATCCTTTTAATTTTAACCCAAAGGAAACAGCACAAATTTGGATATGACTAATATCTGAAGGATGATGTGACTTTCAAATATCTATTAACTGGGGATTTTGAAGCCCTAGAAGGGGTACACGCTCAGAGTCAAGTAGGTCAGTGGATTTAGTCTATAGGTCTATGAAAATTGTCTGGCCAGGTCATCCACTCATTCAGCCCCCTCTTAATTAGGAAAGAGGGGCTTCCAGAGCACATAATACAGATACTGGAAAAGAGTGCATGCTCAATTGCTCAGTCATGTCTGACTCTTTGTGACCCCGTGGACTGTAGCCTGCCAAGCTCCTCTGTTCATGGAATTTTTCAGGCAAGAATACTGGAATGGATTGCTATTTCCTACTCCCTTTGGAAAAGAGTAGTCAATATTTTATTTGACTACTGTGCCATTTATTTATTATTATAAAAGCTGAGCTCCAAAGAATTGATGCTTTTGAACTGTGATGTTAGAGAAGACTCTTGAGAGTCCCTTGGACTGCAAGGAGATCCAGCCAGTCCATCCTAAAGGAAATCAGTCCTGACTATTCATTGGAAGGACTGATGCTGAAGCTGAAACTCCAATACTTTGACCACTTAATGTGAAGAACTGACTTATTGGAAAAAACCCTGGTGCTGGGAAGGATTGAAGGCAGGAGTAGAAGGGGACGACAGAGGATGAGATGGTTGGATGGCATCACCAACTTGATGGACCAAGTTTGAGCAAACTTCGGGAGTTGGTGATGGACAGGGAGGCCTGGCATGCTGCAGTCCATGCGGTCGCAGAGTCGGACCCAACTAAGCGAATGAAATGAACTGAACTGTGCCATTTATTTGGGAAGGGAGAGGCAGGGTGTGCTTTTATTTTTATTAGCTCTATTATTAGAGCAGCAGAGTAAGGTAATAAACACATCCATCTTGGAGCCTTCCTGCCTGAGTTTGATTATGATTCCATGCCTGTCTTAGTTTGCTAGGGCTGCCATTATCAAAATACCCCAAACTGAGTGACTTAAACACCTGAAATTTATTCTCATAATTCTTGAGGCTAGAAGTCCCAGATCAAGGTGTGAGCAGGGTTGGTTGTCTGGTGGAACACAATTCAAGTGCTTCTTGAATCTGTCTCCCAGCCTTTCATCCTTAGTACGGCTTAAAAAAAAAAACCTCTTTTCTATTCCTGGAATAGATTGGTTTATTGAGTACTTCCCTCTACAGTTCCAACTGACTAGCAGAATGCACAGGAGAAACTCAATAAACATTTCTCGATGGAATGAAGGAAAGAATTTGGCAAGACAGGAAGGAAAGCCCTAAAGAAGGGAAGAGGGGAGGATTGGAGGAGAGGGAAGAGGGAAGGGAAGAGAGGGCAAGTAAGGGTCTGAGAGGGAAGGTCAGAAGTAAGGCAAATTGCTAACCTATCAGTTACTTCCAGAAGCTGTCTGTCCTTGAAATAGCCGAGGGTACAACACAAAGTGTAATACAGTAACTGAAGGTTTTGCATTTCAGACTTGGCTTTAAAGTCTTTTAAATTAGCTTTGTAATTTGTAAATTACTCAGTTTTGTCATCTTGGGGAAAGTCTCTTATTGTCCCTTTCTTTTTCTGTAAAATGGGGCTAATTGGGGATTTGAATAGTGAGTGAAATTATACCTGCACCGGCGTTTGGACGGTCAGCACTAAACGTTTAAGTCGACTGTCGTTATTTACTAATATCTTAACTATTTGCCCTAGGCTGGGCACTCCAGTACCCACTGGAGGCCTACCCCCTGCTTCACTCGCCGCTCTCCCGTTGGTTGAGACAGCTCAGCGCTGCCACCAATCGGCTTGGTTCGAGGGGGAGCAGCGAAAGGGCAGAACCAATGGGCGCAGGGGGCATGGGAACCTAAACAGTGGAGGCTTCCCGTCTGCAAGCTGGGGGCAATTCCGCGCCTCCGAGTAACAGACTCTCAACGGCCCCCGGCCGGGGTGAGACACAGGGCCCTTGGGGCAAGGCCTACAGCGTCACGTCTTTGGAGTGCGGGGTCCCCGGCCTCGCCGCTCACACTTCGGTCTTGAGAAAATTCTTCCCTCAAACTACATCCTCTCCCTTCCCTCCGCTTCTTAGAGCTGCTCACTTTCAAATTCCACCTCTTCCCGGCCAACCCCCAGTGCCTTCCTGCACACTCCGTTAACTTTTCTCCCGCCCCTCCCCACTCCAGTCCCCAGCGCGTCCAGTTATTCAGTGGCCACTTTAGTAACAGCTCTTTCCCGCCTTTAGTGATTTTCCCCGCACTTAGGGCCATCAGTCCCTTTCGTCTGTCCCCTATCCACTGACTCTGGATTTGTTTGAACTTACAGTGGCATGTGAAAAACATAAAACGCTGCACAGGTGTAAGTTGGCATCGCTTTCCTTCCACATTCTAGAGTGTTACTTGGACTGTGTTCCAAACAGCGTCCACCACGGGTCCTGATTATACTATTCCCTTTTAGTTTATCTCCAAACCAGTGTCCTCCTCTTGTCCTCTCCACCATCTTTAAGCTTATCTTTAACATTTAAATAGAGGTAGACTCTCCCCTCCTCTCAGACTCTCCTCTCCTTTCTCTAGCTTACACTCACCATGCACTTCTTTAAAATATATTCCTTTTGTGTTCGCACCTTTTTCATTCATGTCCTGTGATTATTCCTTTTACTTTCTGCATTTATCTCTAAGTTTTAAATCTAAAATATGGCTACACACACTCCTTTTTGTAAAGCAAAATTTCCTACTGGGCTTACAACCATAAAGCAGGCTGTCCTATTCGAAGTTGCTTTTTAAAGTTGATTTTTAAAATTAAAACTAGTTTTAAAGGTAAAGCCCAGAATGCACCCTGTTTTCTTTGAGAATTAAGCTCTTTTCTCTGTCGTTTTCACATTTTCTTTTCCACGTATACAGGACTTCAGAAATCCTTCCCAAATTTTCTTAGGTTTGAACAGAGGTTGTGCTTCACTGAAGAAGTTCTCTGGAGAAGGCTTTTGAGACCTAGAGAATTTTCAGTCTGCATTTAAATTTCTATAGTGCCTGGACTGGAACTGTCCAGTTCAGAACACACAGCAACCTCGTGTGTTCTTTTACCTGAGAGATTGTTTTGGGCAGAAATGGGGTGAAAAGGGAATAGATGAGTTTCAAAGATGTTAATGATCTGTTGCTTGTGTTAGGTAGTTAGAATAGAGAAAAGGAGTCCAAAACGGCGGTGGCTAAAAGACGAGGGAGGGAAAAGCCTGTGAAAATAGAGCAAAGGAAGGTCTGAGGACCGGAGTGAAGACCTCAGGTACAGCAAACAGCACTCCTGGCTAAGCCCAATTTGCATAGGGCAGGCCCAGGGGAGGAAAAACAAAGGAAAAGGAGCAGCCAAAGCGCTTTCTCTCTCTCTCCCCCAGCATTGGTGCGCTCTTTATCTCTCTGTCTCTTCCCCAATCCCCCTGCCTCCCCACAACCAGAGCGCTGGCGCGCTCCTCCACTCTCTTCTCTTCGCGTCTTTGGGTTGGCCTGCCCTCACACTTAGAGGATGGATTCTCCTGCTAACTTCTAAATAAAATAGAGCTGTAACACTGATTTGTTTAAGAGCTACAACACGGTCTGTCCTAGACCCGAGAGCTGTGATGCGCGGAGGGCTTTAATGTCTGTCACTCCAGATCTTTGTTGTGACGAGACAGAACCGAGGAGCATACACTCGCCTGACGCTTGCTGCACTATTTATAAAAAGAAAAAGTATTTAAAATATATTTTATTGAGGGCAGTTGTATCTTTTCCTAGGTAGGTGCAAGTGTTCCCCAAGAAGAATGTTCATTTTGTCAAGAACAGCACCATTTCCCACCCTTGTGGGAATTTCATAGTACTTATTAATATAGGAATCAAGAAAAGACTGTACCCCAGTGTATGAATGGAATTGTGGGCATCGTGGCAACTAGTGTTCCGTATGAAGTTGTGGCTTTTTCTGACCAGCAGCTCTGATCCCTCATCTACATATACAACTTCCTCTAAAATGAGCAGAAAGATCAAATTGAAAGGTATCTTGCAAGACTCTTCCTTTACCATGACCAAAGGACTGCATTAAAGATGTGACCATATCTAGTTCTTATAAATGTGGGGTTTTGGGGTTTTTTGACTGGTTGGGTTTTTTTGTTGTTGTTGTAATAAGCATTTCTAAGGACCAAATCAGGCTGATCACATAGGATTTAATTAAGTAGGCTGGAGCCTTGCTACTCAAAGTGTGGTCTGCTTACAGTCAACATTGCATCACCTAGGACGGCTGAAACTCTGCTCCCATCACAGACCTATGAATCAGAATCTGCATTTTAACAATATTTCCCCAGTTAATTCATATGCAGGTTAAACTTGAGAAGCACTGGACTAGTACACTACTAGAGCACTAACTGCTGTTTAGAAACCTTTTTAGAACAGTTTTTTCTTTCCTGATGATTTATTGAAAATCTGGCTGAAGAGATGTGTATAACTTCTAGGTAAGTCTCTGAGCCTCAATTTCCTTTTCTATGATAAAGATAAATCTACTGTCAAGACTGTGCTGAAAAAAATTGAAATTATATATGTAACATGAAACCTTATATGTTATGTATAATTAGCATATGTTAACACATATAAATGACATGTATAATATGTCACTTATGTAATATGTCAATCAGTGTTGTTGTTCAGTCACTCAGTTGTGCTGAAGGAAGGAAAAGACTTTAATCAGAAAGCCAGCTGACAGAGAAGATAGCAGGCTAGAGCCTCACGATAACCATCTTATTGGGGTCTGGATGCCAGGTTCTTTTATAGATCATAAAGAAATAAGCAATGAGGAACTAAAGTCAAAAGGCAGAATAGAGAGTGTGATGCAGTGGGGAAGTAAAGTTGAAAGGGTGTTCAGTGTTCAGTCTTGCAAAACATCTCCAAGGGAATGGCCTGCCTTTGGAAGGGGTGTGTTAATCTCTCCTTGGTGGGTAGGGACAAAGTTTCTCTCCGTGTGCTGAACAAAGGCACTTTAGTTTACAGTCAAGCAGAGGAGCAGGGTCCTCCAGGCACGCCATTAAGTATGATTATAATAATAAAAGCAATGAAAAGCAAGTCAAAGAGACAGTTTCCAACATAGAGTCAGAACTGGCTTCCTCCCTGCAGCAATACAAGGGATGTCTACAGGCATACCTTGTTTTATTGTTCGCAACTATTGCATTTGTGTGTGTGCGCGCGGCAACCCTGCACTGAGCAAATCTATTGGCACCATTTGCTCAATTCGTGACTCTGTCCCATTTGGTAATTCTTATAATATTTCAAACTGTTTATTATTATATTTGTTATGGTGATGAGTGATATTTGATGTTACCGTTGTATTCACTTTGGGAGGCAATGAACTATACTCTTGTAAGAGGGCAAACTTAATCTCTAATTTTTTTGTATGTTCCATCAAACAGCCATTATCCTGTCTCTCTTTCTTCATGTCTCCCTATTCTTTGGGACCCAACAATATTGAAATTAGGCCCATTAATAACCTGACAGTGGCCTCTAAGTGTTCAAGTGAAAGGAAGAGTTGCATATCTCTCACTTTAAATCAAAAGCTAGAAGTAATTAAGCTTAGTGACGAAGGCATGTCAAAAGCTGAAAGAGACTGGAAGCTAGGCCTCTTATACCACATAGTTAGGCAGGAATGAATGCAAAAGAAAAATTCTTGAAGGAAATTCAAAGTGTTACTCCAGTAAACACACAAATGATACGAAAGTGAAAAGGTCTCATTGCTGATACAAGTAAGTAAGTGAAGTCGCTCAGTCATGTCCAACTCTGCAACCCCAAGAGTCTGCCAGGCTCCTCCATCCATGGGATTCTCCAGGCAAGAATACTTGAGTGGGTTGCCATTTCCTCCTTCAGCGGGACTTCCTGACCCAAGGATCAAACCAGGGTCTCCCGCTTTGCAGACAGACTCTTTACCATCTGAGCCACCAGAGAAGCCTACATTGCTAATATCGAGAAACTTTATATTTCTTCTGGATATAAGATCAGACCAGCCTTAACATTCCCTTAAGCCAAAACCTGATCCACAGCAAGTCCTTAACTGTCTTTAATTCTGTGAAGGCTGAGAGAGGTGAGGAAGTTGCAAAGAGAAGTTTGAAGCTACCAGAGGTTGGCTCAAGAGGTTCAAATAAAGACGCTATCTCCATAACATAAAAGTACAAGGTGAAGCAAGAAGTGCTGATATAGAAGCTGCAGCAACTTATCCATAAGATCTAACTAGATGGCTACACTAAAAAGATTTTCAGTGTAAACAAAACAGCCTTATATTGAAAGAAGACATCATCTAGGACTTTTCTAGCTAGATAGGAAAAGTCAATTCCTGGCTTCAAAGCTTCAAAGGACAGACTGACTCTTCTGTTAGAGGCTAATGCAGCTCGTGACTTGAGGTTGGAGCCAGTGCTCATTTAACATTCTGAAAGTTCAGGGGCCTTTATAATTATAATAAATCTCCTCCACCTGTGCTGGAACAACGTAGCCTGGATGACAACACATCTGTTGACAGCATAGTTTACTGAGTATTTTAAGCTCACTATTGAAACCTGCTCAGAAAAGAAGATTTCTTTCAAAATGCTACTCATTGACAATGCACCTGGTCACCCAAGAGCTCTGATGGAGATGTACAATGGGATTGGTGCTGTTTTCATGTCCTAACACAACATCCTTTCTGCAGCCCATGAATCAAAGAGTAATTTCAACTTTAAAGTCTTATAATTTAGGACATGTATGTTGTGAGACAATAGCTGCCATAAGTAGTGACTCTTCTACTAGATCTGGGTAAAGTAGATTGGAAATCTCTGGAAAGGGTTCACTGCTGTAGATGCCATTAAGAACATTCATGACTCACTGGAAGAGGTCAAAATATCAGTATTAACAGGGGTTTGGAAGAAGTCGGTTCTAACCTTGATGGATGACTTTGAGGGTCCCAGATTTAGTGGAGAAAGTTTTAGTACACGTAGTGGAAATAGCAAGAGAACTAAAACTAGAAGTTTAGCCTAAAGATGTGATTGAATTGCTGCAATCTCATTGAATAGATGCAGAGTTGATTTTTTATTGCTGAGCATAGGAAGTGCTTTCTTGAGAAGGAAACTACTCCTGGCAAGAACACTATTACGATTGTTGAAATGGTAACAAAAGGTTTAGAACATTATATAAATAAGCTTAGTTGACAAAGCAGTGACAAGGTTTAAAAGAATTGACTCCAGTTTTGAAAGAGGTTTTATTGTTGACAAACAGAATTGCATGCTACAGAGAAATCATTCATGAATGGGTGAGTAAATCAAGCAATATTCATTGTGGTCCTATTTTAATAAATTGCCACAGCCACCCCAACCTTTAGCAATCACCAACCCCAGTCAACAGCCACGAACAAGAAGGCAAGACCCTCCATCAGCAAAAAGCTTATGACTCTAAAGCCTCAGCTGATGTATTATTTTTAGAGATAAAGTATTTTTTAATTAGGTTGTATAAATGATTTCTTTAAACATAATATTATTACACATTTAATAGACTATATTATAGTGTAGACATAACTTTTATATGTATTGGGAAAACCAAAAATTTGTGATTCACTTTATAGCAATATTTACTTTATTCCTGTGGTCTGGAGCCAAACCTGTAATATCTCTGAGATATGCTTCTATATGGACTGTATCTGCTCTTCATCTTTAAAATACTCCCAGTTTCGTTACTTGGTATAGTCTTATCAAAGGAATTAATAGTTAATTCAAACTAGTAGCCAACATTCATGTTGAATTATTAAACTCTAAAGGAATCCATAAAATTAGGATGAAATCATCAAGGATACACAATGTTACTACTGTTATTTAATATCAACTTGGAAGTTCTAGTCAATGCAACAAAATATGAACATATAAAACTTATAGCTAGGGGAAAAGAGATAATGGATAATACAATAATCTTCTAGGACTGATAAAAGAATGCTCAGTAAGATGCTGGTTTCAAAATAAATATCCTTACAATTAGAAGATTTAAATACTTAGGAGTGACTCTAATGAAGAAAATTACAAAAATCACTGACATAATATTTAAACATATAGAGACATACTCCTGCATGGAAAGTCTGGTTATCATACATGTAGTTCTGATATTCTTTACAGAAAGAAGTTCATAGTTTTATCAAATGTTTTAGAGACCAGGAGTACTTAAATGAATGATTTCAAGGTTCATCTAGAAGAACAGAAAGTAGAGAATGGGGATAATTTGAAAGAGAATATGACAAGGCAGAAGGCCCTCCTTAGAATTATGTTGCTGGCATCATATAGGGTGTGATTGTTTATATTAGAAAAAAGTATCAAGTTAAGTCCTTATGTTATACTGCATATCAAAACATAAATCAAAAAAGTAAGAGAAAATATAAACAACAAACCTATTGAAAAATAGATGAAACTGTGGTAGAAAATTGAAGTAATTTAAGGATGAGGAAGGGCTTTTTGCACAAAAGAAAAAAGTGAAAATAAAAAAATTGACATATTTCATTACATACAAATTTTAAACCTATGAATATTGAAAATACCATGAAAAGTTAAAAGGCAAATAATAAACTGAAGAAAGTATTTGGGACAAATATGGCAAAATATTTTCAGACCATTTATGAAATAAGAAAAAAGATATCTCATTAGAACAATGGATAAGGAACTCACCCAAACCACAAAACTGCTAATGACCAAAACCAAAAGTGTTTCATTTGAATATTCATTTCATAAAGTGTCATTTAAACAAAAGTGAGGTTTTTTCTACTTATCAAAGTCACAGTTCTTTTAAAGTTCATATTTGCTAGCACAGAGTGCAGTGAAACTGGGAGCGCTCTTTTCCTAATGGTGGGAATATGAATTCACACAAGCTTCCTGAGAAGTAAATATCTACTCAATATCCACATCAAGAACTATTCAGTTTAAAGGAAATAATCAGAAATATGGCCACACATTTGTGTGCAAACGAATTAAAAGCACTGTCACAATAGCAGAAGATTGGAAGCAACCTAAATTTCCAGTAATCTGTGTATGGTTAAATAAGCTAAAGATCCCGTAAAGAGGTGCTATGCAAATGTTAAAATTCACATTTTTGAAAAATTATTGATGATAAAATGCTCAAAGTAAGCAAGCAAAAAAATAAAAACTCAATAGAAGTCATGGAATATGTGATCCAAGTTCCATTTCTAAAATGAATTATTATGTAGGCCATTTATTTAATCCATGATTATTATAGCTATAAGGAGCAAAGTTGTATTTAACAAAAAAAATGTATTTTTATAAGTAAAAACACAAGAAAACACCAAAAACAAATTTATCAGATTTTGTAGTATAATTAAGGAGCAGTTGTTTTTCTTCTCTGGATGGCTAGTGTGTGTGTGTGTTTTCTTCAAAAGTCTTGTGTTTTGTAAATTTAAAATAAATGTAAAGAAAATATAAAATTAATAATCTTCAATTATGGGAGGAAGTGTCTGTCTAGCCAGGACAGAAAATTATTCCATTAAAGCCTCTGTCCAACAAGAATTTATTTTTGCATTGGATGCTCAGAAAATACAAGCTGTTTTTACTGATCAGACTGCTAAGTAAACCCAATAAATGATAAAGTTTAGTGGAATAGTAAGTTCAGTTAAAGTGAAAAGTGTAAAAATGCAGAGAATAGGGCCATTAAAAATATGCAGAATGAGCAACAGAGAATTGGATGTAAAGAAGACAGACATAGGAGAAGGCAAAAGTTGTGTCTATGGAACCACAGTGAAGAACAGCAGCTAAAGGAAGGGAAACTAAAGCCTCACACACAAGGAAGCAGAAGCAGACACTTCCCTGCATTAGCATCCTCACTATGTAGATTTTAAACACATTGTTGCTAAGACTTTAAAGTCAAGTTGCATTTGTTCAACTGTAGGTGCAAATGAGAAAATAACTTTTATAGTTGTTCTAAGGACTGGAAGATATTAAGCTAAGGGCCAGATATGGCCTAAGGGACAAAGACATCCAGTTAAGCTACAATTATTGCAACTGCCCTGTGTATTTCAAGTTGTTTGAATAACTTCTCTAATTACCGTGTTTCATATATTTAGGGAATATTTTATGGTTCTTGGGCCATTTCAAGGCACACAGGGACATACATTGTGCAGTGTGCTTAATTTGGCACTGAAGTCATGAGACAGTGACCTCATGGCCTTAGTTCACTCAAAAATCTTTTAAACACAGATCTTAACTTTGCTCATAGCTTTCTGTTAATAGTGTTAGAAATCAGCCTAGACATTGCATGAGGCAAACACATTTGAATTATGTGAAAATTATTAAATAAGGGAAATTAAACTATAAAGCTATAGTTAACCTGACCATAATGATTAAATCTTTGCACTGTATTTTATATTATAGGCAATGTTCTCCTGGACTATACTTTCCTTCAGTTACTGTGGCACCTACCTGCCTAGTTACTCCTCCCTCCCAGAATTTGCCCTCTGGTAAGTTGCAGCCTCCTGCAGAATGCCTTTCATTGGGTCACACTTTAATTTATCCTTCTGGATTTTATCAAAGCACGTCTAGTGAGAAACTGGAACAAGGAAAAAACGTAAGGAATAGAAGTCCTAATCATAAGGCTTAATATAATCAGTACTTTCAGGCAGCAAACTGGCAGGGCAAAAGCTAACAGAGATTAATTACTGTCTTTCTCTTTTTATTAATGTTTTATAATATTTCCTTTGTCAAGTAAAGAATACATGAATAAGTACATAATGTTTCATCTTTTCTTCAAAGGGTACCTATGAATTATTTTCATTATTTCCACTCATGTTGAAATTAAGATGGTCTTCATATTAGAGCTCAGTTTGAAGTAACTGTTTTTAGGGACATTAGAACAATTAAATGTGCAGAGAGTGGAACATTATACCACATTTCCCAGCTGTATAGGAAATACTTGTGAATAAGACACACCTTCAAAGATGCATTCACTGTTCTATCCAATAATATAAACTCCTTTGGGGGGAATTTGTCTTATCGAGGGGAAATACTTAATATTCTCAATCCAAGAATGATTGTGAATACTTACATACCAGTATTTTTCATGGAAATACGTAACAATCTTGAATAACATTTAGTTTATGCAGAATTTCTTTGCTGTCTGTGCAGAGAAATTTTACTGTTTACTGGTGGTCTAGTTGTTAAGACTCCAGGTTCCCACTGCAGTGGATACAGGTTAGGGAACTATGATCCTGTAATCAGCCAAAAACTAAAAAAAAAAAAAAAAAAAACCTACAACTTTCAGTTCAGTTCAGTCGTTTAGTCATGTCTGACTCTTTTTCGACCCCATGAATCGCAGCACCCCAGGCCTCCCTGTCCATCACCAACTCCCAGAGTTCACTCAGACTCACGTCCATCGAGTCGATGATGCCATCCAGCCATCTCATCCTCTGTCGTCCCCTTCTCCTCCTGCCCCCAATCCCTCCCAGCATCAGGGTCTTTTCCAATGAGTCAGCTCTTCGCATGAGGTAGCCGAAGTATTGGAGTTTCAGCTTCAGCATCAGTCCTTCCAATGAACACCCAGGACTGATCTCCTTTAGAATGGACTGGTTGGATCTCCTTGCAGTCCAAGGGAGTCTCAAGAGTCTTCTCCAACACCACAGTTCAAAAGCATCAATTCTTTGGTGCTCAGCTTTCTTCACAGTACAACTCTCACATCCATACATGACCACTGGAAAAACCATAGCCTTGACTAGACGGACCTTTGTTGGCAAAGTAACATCTCTGCTTTTTAATATGCTATCTCGTTGGTCATAACTTTCCTTCCAAGGAATAAGCATCTTTTAATTTCATGGCTGCAATCACCATCTGCAGTGATTTTGGAGCCCCCAAAATAAAATCTGACAGTTTCCACTGTTTCCCCATCTATTTCCCGTCTATTTGAAGTGATGGGACTGATTGCCATGATCTTAGTTTTCTGAATGTTGAGCTTTAAGCCAACTTTTTTCACTCTCCTCTTTCATCAAGAGGTTCTTTAGTTCCTCTTCGCTTTCTGCCATAAGGGTGGTGTCATCTGCATATCTGAGGTTATTGATATTTCTCCCGGCAATCTTGATTCCAGCTTGTGCTTCTTCCAGCACTTTACTGAGATATAATTGATGTATAATTCACTGTGTGTGTGTGTGTGTGTGTGTGTGTGTGTGTGTGTGTGTGTATACACAAACAACTTTATATGTATATAAACAACTTGATAACTTTTGACTTACCCATAAAATCATCACTATAATTGGGAAAATGAATATATCCATCATCTCCAAAAGTTTTTCTGTGCTCCTTCAGGTCCTTCCTTATTGGCTCTCACCACACATACCTGTATACCACTGAATCCCTGCCCCTTACTCCCAGGGAATCACTGATGTGCTTATTCACATTCTGGGTTAGTTTGCATTTTCAAGAATTACACATACATTATATACTCTTTTGGGGGTCTGGCTTCTTCCATGCAGCACAATTATTTTTAAATTCTTCCATGCTGCTGTGTTTCAGTTGTTGATTCCTTTCTATTCCATGGTATGGATATATCACAGTTTATTTACCTACTCACCTCGATGGTTGTATTAGTTTGCTAGGGTTGCCATTAACAAAGTACCACAAACTGAGTGGCTTAAACACTAAAATTTATTGTCTCAGTTCTGGAGGCCAGAAGATCAAGTGTCAGCAGGGTTGATTCCTGCTGAGCTATGACGGAGAATTTGTTACTGACTGTGAATAACTGAGCTATGATGGAGAATCTGTTCCTGACTGTGAATAACTGTCCTCGTGTTCACATGGTATTCTCCTTCTGTGTGTATCTGTCTCTTAATTTCCCCCTTTATAAGGATACTAATCATACTGGAGTAGGGCCACATTAAATTACCTCATTTCATTTCAGAAAGACCCTACTTCCAAATACAGTAACATTCTGAGATACTGAGAATAAGGACATCAACCTACAAATTTTGAGGGACAAAATTCAATTCATAGCAATATTTAAAGGATGAGCTTTGTGATGAGGAAAAGGAAGAGGATTCCAAGCAGAGGAAAGGCATATGCAGAAGCCATGAGGTCAGAAAACTTTGAAGATCTAATTAAGCAATCTTAATGATGTGAACAAGAGATCAGCTATGAGAGGCAAGCACAGGGACAGTCTGAGGCCAGCTCATGAGCAGCCATAAGCGTAAGTAGTTTATCATCCAGTCTATCAGCATGGACTGGGATAGCCGTTAGAGTCATTTGAGCATTCTGAGACAGGAAATATGTATATATTTCTGCAGGAGAGTCATAAGGAAAGCCCACAGTATAGCCAAATTTGATGTCAAATCAGAGAAGGTAATCCCATAAGACATGAGAAAACTTGGTAAAATAAAAGCATGGTATTATTCATATTAGTGAAGCAAAGCATGAGCTATGTCTTCATTGCTGACTCTTGTCTCCATCAGAGACCATAGTCACAGGCCTCGGGGCTGTTCTGCAAGTAGAGGTTGAAGAAACCTCGAAGGGTCTTCACATCAGTGGGGAGGGATGATACTGTGGGATCATTCTTCATGGCTGCCATCCAGAGCTTTAGATTTGGAGTGCGGTCTACATGCCTGCGGGAGATGGAAAGAATGAAGGGATGAACAAGGCTACATAGGAAGGCATTGCAAATGCTCCTGTAACTCGCCAGTTGCATATTGTTTTCCTCTAATCTTTTCAAGTAGTCCTTTAGAAATAGTTCTTTAAGATAGGCATAATCATAAAATATGAGATGTGAAAGATATTGTAGAGGTCCTTGTTTTATGGAAGAGGAATCTAAAACTAGAGTGAAGTGAATTGCTCAGTTAACCTAAGAACTTGTCCAAACTGAGACTGATATTTTTTTAAATCAAGAACACGAAAGACGACCATTACATATTTATTACTCTCTGGTCAGATTGTGACTCATAGTAACTGTAAGCTCTAGGAAGTAGCAGTAAGCTAAGGTGGCTGCTAAACTTCAAAACATGGAGTTTGGATAACAGTGTGGGACTCTTGCTGGTAACTGGGAGGTGGCATTGGTCACACAATCCTGCCTGACATCTTTATGAAAATGTATATCCTTATGGACTTTTAACCAAGAGGGAAAGAGTTAATCATTTTTCAAACATTTTACTACCTGTCACGGAACTCCCCACCCTTGCCCACCCCCAGAGATGGGAGAAAATCATGAGTGTAGGTATAGGACATGCCCTGGAAAGTCAAAGTATCCTTCTATTGGCTGCTCCCATTAATCTACTTGATGAGATACATTAATTTTGCCCATAAAAAAGTTAGTATATACAATTCCACTTATCATTATCTTAAATTATGCAAAAAAATATTCAAATGTCTTACTCATTTAACTCCAAAGCTTCTAGCCATTCAAACCAGGGCCAGATGAGATAATCAATCATAGAAAGAGAATTGCCACCAAAGAAGGTTGTCTTCTTATTAGTCAGAACCTGAACATTAAACAGCATAAGAATACTTCTTATTTCTGCATCTGGTAAGGCAAGTCAAGTAAGTAACAGTAGCAACTTTTGCCCTGACATAGTCAAGTTGGGGGTTGTCTGATTAGTTTAAGCTTTAGAATCTCTTGGTTTTGGATAATGCAAAACAGTCTATTTTGCTGGAAAGGGGAAAAAAGTAAAACAAGCCACAGAATACAAGATCTTTGCAATACACATACCGAACAAAGGACTGGTATTGAGAATATACAAAGAACTCCTGGGAATCAGTAAGAAAGAGGCAAACAGTTCATCAGAAAATTGGGCAAGACTTGAATTTCACAAATGAGAAGTTCCAAATGGTCAATAATCATTTGAAAAAGTGCTCAGCTACATGAGTCATTCAGGAAATGCAAATTAAAATGAAAATATCATACTACTTCACATCCGTCAGAATGGCTAAAAGGAACAAGATGAAGTTAGTAACTCTGTGGACCCACTGCTGACAGGAGTATAAATTGGTTTAGCCATTTTTTTTTTAATATTATCTACTAAAGCTGAGTGCATGCATACTCTATAACCCAGTAATTCTACTTTTTGAAAATGTGAACATATAGTCACTAAAACACAGGTATAAGAATGTTCATCACAGCACTATTTTATAACCCCAGAGTGGGAATCTTTACAATCCATCAGGACTAAAATGAAAAAAATTATGCAGTAGTCATACACTGGAACACCACACAAAAATGAACTAACTACAGACAGCATGGATGGGCTTCAGAAACGAGATTATATGAAAGAAGCCAGACCCCAAGGAGTGAAGTTATGATTCCATTTGTATGAAGTACAAAAATCATTCAAAACTAATATTCTTTCTTGATACGGGTGCCAGTTTCATGGTTGTGTTTACTTTGTAAATTCATCAAGCTATTCTCTTACGCTTTGGGTAAATTTCTGCATAAATTTCTTCAGTAGAAAAGTTAACTTAGAATATATTGGAAATAACTAGATTAATTATTAAACAGATGCCAAGTAAAATTCTTTGAAAACCAAGCACAAAAGTGTATGCCTGAAATTTAAGAAGGTGAATTGGTATTACAGTTTTACAAAGAGAAGAACTGAGATTATCTAGCTAATTAACACCAAACCATTTTGCCATTTATAAGATATCCATAGTTTTTTTCAGGGCCCTTATAATATTCTGCATTGTAAACAGGTTGCTTATATCTACCTGAGTATGTTCTTGGTCTACCACCAAATTAACCATCTACATAGTATGAACTGTCTATCACTTTCTACCTCCCATACTGTTCAGCAGAGTACCTTGAATTATTAGGTACTCAGAATGGTACAATGAATCAACACTGTTTGGGGCTGTCCTTAAACTGTAGTGACTGGTAATTATATTGTGCATAATAAAGTAAGTATTATAGTTTCAGTCAGAAGGAAATAACCTCTCAGCAGCCTGAAACATGGAAATGATCGTACTCATTTCAAAGCATGAGTCCTTAACTGGGAGTCTATATGCAAAGATGGGAAGAAATTTATATGCCTCCCAACTAACCCCAAATTTAGCAGGAAGTGTATGGATTTTCTACTGCTGAAAGGGTCAGCACCCTCAGCCTCCACATTGTTCAGGGCCAACTATAGTTGTACATAGAGATTTTTTTGAAATCAGGAGACATGATCATCTTCATGTCCATATATATGAAAACTTAGATGAAATGGACAATTTTCAGTAAAAATAGAAATTACCCAAATTGATTTTAAGAAAAAATACAACACCCCCAAGTTAATTACCATTAAAAATTGAACTCTACCCACATAAAAGACACCAGACTCAAATATTTTACAGAAATAGCCAAGACATATCAAATGGTTTCAGAGCTTAGACATCCAGAGAAAGTAACAACTCACTTTATGAGGTGAGAATATCCTTGATATAAAAAACCAAATAAAGATACTACTATAACAAAGTAACCTGTTATATAAACAAATAAACAAATATTCTTTAAATATTAACTAATTTTAGAATATATGTGAAAACCATTTAAAACAATTAGGTTTTATCCCAGTAATGGTAGCATGGTTCAACACCAGAAAAATCTGTTAGTTATACTATACTCTTCAGTTTAAAGGGAAACACTTTTTATGAACATTTGAATAGATGTAATAGAAACAGACCAGCATTCAATAAAATCGAACACTCATTCATGGCTTTTAAAAAAAAACAGCAAACTTCGAGGCTCAGTTGGTAAAAAATCTGCCTGCAGTGCAGGAGACCCAGGTTTGATCCCTGGGTTGGGAAGATCCCCTGGAGAAGGAAATGGCAACCCACTCTTGCCTGGAGAATCCCATGGACAGAGGAGCCTGGCCGGCTGCAGTCCATGGGGTCACAAGAGCTGGACACAACTTAGTGACTAAAGAGAGAGAGAGAGAGTAATAGAACTTTCCTAATGGGGAAAAAAAAAAGGTCTCTGAAATAATCTACAGCAAAATTCATACTTACTGATAAAAGCCTGCATTTCCATATGAAACAGGAACTGTGTCTTCCCTCAGTAAAAACCTAATGCTCAGTGTGAATGGAAGAGGAATTCTTGTGTAAAGGTCCAAATGGCAGCTCTCCTGCAAAGCAGGTAAACCATATCTGGGCTTCCCCAAGTGTCTGTCTAATTCATGGCATCTCTTTGTGGAGGGGAATGTTTATTATATAATATTAAGTAGAAAAAGAACACAAATGATTTATACTCTGATTATGGTTAGGTTAATGTTTAAAAATATACATAGAACAAGCATAGAGAAATTAAAACAGGTGACAAATTGTGGAAATGTGGGTGACATTTTTCTTTGATATTTTAATGTCAATGCAATAAAATGTTCTAAAAGCAAGTCCATGACAAAACATTTTTAGGTGTTTTCACTTATATCCTAAACACAACAGTTTATAGCTATCTGTTGTAAACTAAAATCTCCTTTTTGGTGTTATTTCTAATTACCTTAAAGTGATTTTGGAGATGGGAATAATATGAAAAAAGAACAGAAGAAAAAAATAGATACCACGTATTACTCCCATAAAATCAAGAAGGGGTTGATTACCTCCTCCAGCTTGCTGAATTCTTTATGCAGTTCTTCTTTCAGGCCAGAGCAATCTTCCTTATTTTGCTTTCTAAGAAAGCTTACCATCAAAGATGGTACCTAGACAGAGAAAAATTTCTTAGTTTATCAGTGTTAAGCTAACTATATCAGCCCCTTCATATAAAAGCACCACAGAACCCTTATAGTCCCAGAGTCAGGGTGTTCTAGAAACTTTAGTGTCTGTACTCAGAGAAAAACAGTTTCTGTACTCTTAAAAACAGTTTGTGACCTAAGATGCTGTAAGAGTCAAAATTTTATAAGGAGCAATTAGGAGAAGCCCTCTTGTTGAGTTTGAGTTAAACATATCTTAAAAGGACACTGATAGAATTGTTGCTCATTGAATTGTTGAGAGGCTGAACAAACAGGTCTGGAACTGAACTGGACCATTCCAAAGTCATGCTGGAAACTGACCTGATGGGAAGCACTCTTTGCCACCAGTGAACTGAGCACGCTATGCTACGGGTTGTGCCCCTGCAAGATGCTGGACTATAAGGTTAGTGATGCCAGGCTGGAATTGAATCTTGCAATCATCCCAGCTCCTGAACGCCAGGAGCTCTCCCACCAGCCACTCTCATCAGCAGAACCGGTGCCCCACCCCATGCCTACTTCTCCACATGTCTCATTTCTGAACTGAACCCTACCATGTGTGCATGTGAGAGGAAGAGCCTAGGTCCCAGGCCTTGGCACCGGCTGTAAAGAGAGCTGGGAAGGAGATTTTCCTGGTCTCTACCTTGGGACAAGCATGAGAAGACAGCTCAAAGTGGTTGACAACCCGAAGATTTGACAGGTATAGCAGCAGATTCTTTAATGCTTGTGGTGGACGTGTTTGTGTTTTAATGCTGTCTTTGGTATTGTCTCACTGCAAGAGACAGAAATCCACTTGTCCCAGTGTAAGTAAGCAAGCCCTTGTAAAAGTACATGTTGGTACAGCTTGCCTTCATTGGAACTGAAGGTTTGCAGGCAGCCATTCCTTCCACATTTCCATCTGGGTCTGGATGGTCTTACATCTCTGCTTCTCCTTGAATGTCTGCTTCATATTATTTGCCAAATGTCAATTCCCTTTGCAATGTTCTTAACCTCTGCTTTCCTAAAAATTCTTTTTTGTGTGTCTTTGGGTTAAGTCTCCAATGATGTAAACATACAGCTCCAAAATCTCAGTACCTTTATTGGCTTAGTTTGGGTCTCATTCTCAAGTTCTTAGGAAAAAAATTATTGGTCTGGGGTACAGCTGGAGCATTTCTGGCTTGCTGAGCTGTGGTCAGGAGGATGGGGTCATGTGGTACTTAAGCCAACCTCTTCTCTGGTGTGAGCAGGGAAGAAACAGTGGGCATCTCCAGCTGTTAGCTCCTTTTCTTTCTAGACAGTACAAGGAATCTCAGTATTATGATTCTTTAATTCTCCAATATCTTTCTTGTAAACACCATATTCCCTGTCTATCATCTTTGACAGTGGCAATCTCTCATTCTGCTAAGCCAGACTCCCTCTTCCTTCCCCACTGGTTTTTCCCTTTTCAGTGTTTCCTTAGACAATATGTTCTTCCTACAAATCTCACTTTCTAGATTTTTTTTTTTTTTTACCATTTCTTTTCCTAGAGACAAGATGTTTCCTATTATGTTGACATATATCCTGATGAACTAACAGAATTATATAGATATAACCTGATGTGGCTATTCACATTGTCTACTGTTGGTTATTTCTTTTTAATACTAATTGTTTGAACTAATCTAACTGTTTGAATTAATACTGATGCTAATTCAAACACAGAAAGTTCTTCTACAGGAATGCCATTACTCAGCCCATAAGGAGCTGTTGCCAACACACAGGAGATGCTCACAGATAAACACTGTGGCTAGAAGAACAAAAGCTAACACTGAGTATTTACCATGTATCGGATTTCAGGTGTTTTATATTAACTGATTTTTTTCAGTGGCACAGGAACCCTTATTATACTCATTTTATACATGAGCTGAGGTACAGAAGTAAATAATAAGTAACTTGCTTAGAGTCACACAGCTAAGAAGTGGCAGGGCTGGTGACAAACCTAGGCAGTGAGCCTAGGAAACACGGCTCTCATCCTCAGAAGCTCACAGCCCTGGGACAACACACAGGCATACAACTTACATACAAGAAGGCAGCAGTCCCCACAGAGGAAAGTTATCACATGTGTGAACAGAGCTGGACACTAACAAGCTTCTGGAAGACAGCAGTCTCCGGACAGGTACAGCGGCTCCTTAGTGTTTGCTGGGGGTGGCAGGGTTGGGGTGGAGGTGGGGGTTGGGTTCCACAACACCCCACCTCCAGACAGAAAAAAATCTGAATGCTCAAACCCCTTATATAAATCGGCACAGTACAGTCAGCCCTTAGCCTCTATGGTTCCAGTCATACAGGAGTGCAGACTGCACAAAAGAGAACTTGAGACAACCAGGCAAAGTGAGAAGGGGGAAGAGTCTTTAGAGAAGAAGGTAGCAAATCTGGGAAAAATTTCAGCATGACAAGAATATAAAGTGTTAGGAAAGTAAAAAGGATTCAGCTCATGAAAGGGCGCATAGGACATGTCAGAGCCGGCAAGAGCATAATCCTGCTTCTTTCCCTCCCAAATCACTGAACCAAGAGTGACAGCGCTGATTTAGCTTTAAAAAACAAAGATATTTTAAATAGGAGCTGAAATTTCTTAAACACGCACCTTCGAAAAGGACTCAAAGATCATCTTTTGGCAAGCCTTCTCATAGGGGTTGCCTGGCAACAGCTTCTTCTCTGGATATGCTTCATCCAGGTACTCACAAGTGATGGCAGATTCATAGATCAACTGACCCAGACTGGTTTCCAGAACCGGCACCAGGCCTAAGGGATTCTTCTTGAAAAACCACTCAGGCTTATTTTTCAGGTTGATGTTGATGACTTCATGCCTGAAAACACATAAACCACAGTGAAGACAGTAACATTTTTCTTGTATTCCTGAATAAAATCGGTCCCATTACCCACTTAGCTGATCAGACTCCAAAATTTGGAGTCAGCGTGGCCTTGATTCCTTCCCCCTACCCCTCTTCCTCAAATCGCATGGATCAGCAAGACCTGTCAGCTAGACCTTCAAATCACTGTCTGGCTTCATCTGCTTCTCAGCTTTAACACTGCCACCTCGTCCAAGACATCACCTGCCACCTGAACCTCTACGGTAGTCCCACTGGGCCCTCTGCTTCCACTGTGGCCTCCCAACAGTCAGTCGTTAAGTCGTGTTAGAATCTTTGCAACCCCACAGCCGTGGACTGCAGCCCACCAGGCTCCACTGTCCATGGGATTTCCCAGGTAAGAATACTGGAGTGGGTTACCTTTTCCTTCTCCAGGGGATCTTCCAGACACAGATATTGAACCAGTATCTCCTACACTGGCAGGTGGATTCTTTACCACTGAGCCACCTGGGAAGTCCCCACTCTCCGTTTACAAAGGTAAGTTGGATGAGGCCACCCTCCTGCTTATTTACAACAATTGCGCCTCACTGCAATGAGGATAAACTCTGAACCCCTATTTATGCCATGTGATCTGGCCCTAGGTTACCTGTCTCATCTGTTTCCTATGACTTTTGCTTTGGTCATTATGATCTGACCACACTGGCCTTTTTTATATCTCTTGAATTACTTTCTTCATTGAACTTAAGATATGCATCTGAAGTTACTTTGCTAACTTAATTACATATTTGTTATGTCACCTCCTTAGAATGTAAGCTCCATGAAAGCAGTGATCTGCTTGTGTGTCTTGGTCATATTCATAAACAAACATGTAAATGAGCAAAGTTTCAAATAGATTCAAATGGTATGAAGATATATAAACATTTTCAGATAGGTACTCAACACACATTGGTTGAATAAATGAGTGGAAATTCTTCAAGATTGTCAATTAGATATTCCATTTGGGACTAAGATGTATTTTAATTGTAAAAATACCTGAGCCAACTAATTGAGTTTGTTCAGGTCTCACTATATGAGAATCAACATGATAGTAATAAAATTCAGTTTCTTTTGCTAATCTGAATAGAAAGGTCATCAATTTTCACAAGAATATTAAGGAATCAAAAAATTCTTCCACAAAATAAGCTTTCAGATTAAATTTCCATGCATTGATATTTTTTAAAAATGGCACATGAGTAAATTACACTAAATAAACCCATAAAGAAGAAACAGGTGAAGTCCGAACTATATTAAGATTGTTTTTAGATCTGATTTCTGTCCTGCCTGAAAGATTTAGGGGAAATAAGAGGAAGGGAAGTTTCATATAATTGTTAAAAGTCAGGTCTCAGGTCCATATCATTGTCAAAGCTGGATAAGGTTTCAATAGAACCAATTAGTTACTCAGAAAAAATACATCCCAACATCTTTTGTTCCTTTATCCCATCCACCTGAGTAGCTACAAAATCATTTAGCTTGAGGATTAAATACACAATCCTACCCTCTCCCCCAAAGAAAGAAAGGAATACCCAGAATGAATAGTGGCGTTTGTGTGTATGTATTAAAGGGTTTGTCTGCTGACAGATTACTGTACACTCACATACAAGCCACTGCAAGAATAATGAAGCTCTCTGCCAATGAATTATCAAGATTTCTGAAATTTCACACTATGAAAACAAAAGGTAAATTCTAGGCTTTCATAATAAAGAAGGTTCTCAGAACACATATGCATTTTGGTAATCTGGCATGATGAGCCAACAAGGTAATATACCTGCTGCAACAAGTTGGAAGATGTGCCTTTTAGAGAAAACCTGGCTTTAGTAGATTCTATAATGATCCAACCAGTCAATCCTAAAGGAAATCAGTCCTGAATATTCCTTGGAAGGACTGATGCTGAAGCTGAAACTCTAGTACTTTGTCCACCTGATGCGAAGAACTGACTCACTGGAAAAGATCCTGACACTGGGAAAGACTGAAGGCAGGAGGAGAAGGGGATGACAGTGGATGAGATGGCTGGATGGCATCACGGATGCAACGGACATGAGTTTGAGTAGGCTCTGGGAGTTGGTGATGGATAGGGAAGCCTGGCGTGCTGCAGTCCACGGGGTCGCAAAGTTGGACACAACTGAGCGACTGAATTGAATTGATAAGGCTATACGGTCAGCATGCATGCATGCTAAGTCGCTTCAGTCATGTCTGACTCTTTGCAAGCCTAAGGACTGTATAGCCCGCCAGGCTTCTCTGTCCATAGGGATTCTCCAGGCAAGAATATGGAGTGGGTTGCCATGCCCTCCTCCAGAGGATCTTCTTGACCAAGGGATCGAATCTGCATCTCTTAAGTCTCCTACATTGTCAGGCAGTTTCTTTACCACTAGCGCCACCTGAGAAGCCCCATAGTAAAGTCAGCTACCTCTCTAATCAAAGTCCCCTGGGACTAAAACTAATCCATGAACATAGTAGACCTCTGTTGTTTGCATTGCCTGGCAGCTGTTACCACCCTTCACCCCCTATACACACATTTTTTATGGTAAATCAATCCCATTTCCCTTTGGAAAACTGTGCCAGTAAGATAGGGTTGTTTTCAACCTAGAAGTCCAGAGAGGCACTCACCCAGGACTTGGTGCCCTCAAATCCAGCTGTGTTTTGATGCTGGATTTTTCTTTAAAAAAATTTTAACTTAATTTTTGGTTGCACTGAGTCTTTGTTGCTGTGCAAAGGCTTTCTCTAGGTGTGGAGAGTGGGAGTTACACTCTAGTTTTGGTTACACTCTAATGAGCACAAGATATGTCTTTTTCCAATCCAACTGAATTGGATATCTGTTAATTGCAATAAGAGATTCTGACTAATACAGTAAATATTACGATATTTAGATAAGACAATGTTTTAATAAATGTTACTAAATGTTGAATATTTTGCTATGTATTCAGAATCAGTTTCACCCAGAATATGATGGAAATCTTACTGAAGTGATGACTAATTGATAAATAATGTGGGTTTTTTTTTAACCTTTGGAAAATATCTTACCTTTTTAGGGAAAAGGAATTGCCTGCTTAATTCTACCCCTAGAAGACTAAAAGTAGTTTATACATTCTAAGCACATAGATAGAAAATTTCTTTGGAATGGGAACTCTCTCTTAAAACTTCCACACCATATGTATCTAATGTTTGTTCAACAGATTCCAAAGGTCACTGTAAGGGAGAAGGTTCCAGTGGCTCTTCAGTGTCAGAGAAAAGCCAGTGACTTGCATATTTCTTGTGGAAAGCGCCTATGTCAACAACCTTGCTGTGTGGCTTCCCCAAAGCATGAATTTTTAGGCACAGACACTTTACTTGCTTCAACCAATAACCCAAACTATAGAAATATGCACAGTACAATTAACTCAGCACTCCGCCCAGAGGAGTGTCAAGGCCGGGACTCTGGACTGGGATATAGGGCAGTATAGCAGCACTCAGGGATCTGCCAGAGCTCAAAGAGCTACTGCTTGTGAGTACAATTGCTGTGATCTCTGCATACCACGGGCTTTACTGGAGGTCTAGCTTTTCTGGAGGTCTAGCGTTTCTGATCCATAAAATGGCTAATCTAAAGGGAATGTCCCAGACTGGTGGAGTCTGTGGCATCGGCCCCCGCCCCCCGCCCCTACCTCGGGGATAGGGTCCCTAAGTTGCTCTATCTCGAAGGGCTGAAAATAGTTTATTTTGCAGTAAAGGGGTCCTGCCAGAGTCTCCCACTGAGGCCTTCCTCAGCAGCTGGTTCATGGCCACATCGGGGAGCAGCCCCTTCTTGGTCCTCACCGGATTCCCTTGGCCCTCAGGACCAGGAGCGTCCTCTTGGCGTAAGGACAGAACCTCATGCTGTAGACACGGATCAGGCCCTCGGGGACGGGCCCCGGGGGCGCGCTTCCTGCGAGGAGAGGCGGACGCAGTTACAGCCCAGAGAGTGGCAGGGACCCCCCAGCCTCCAGGTGTCCACCGGACCCAGCGGTGGAGAGGTCCCGCGCGCTGCGGCCCCGGCCTCTCCCCGGGCGGGTGCCTTCCCAGGAGGTTCAGCCGCACCCCGACCCGCGGCCGAGGGCCGCCCAGATCCCCGCTGCAGATCGCGGAGGGCAGCCTCACCCTTCCCCAGGCTCCTGACCGTTCCGCCGGACATCGCAACGCAGCACAGGCCGAGCTCCCAGTGGAGTTTAAAGTTCAACCAGGAAGTCGGTCGCCCCTCCCCTATTTTTCTCAGAAGCGCCAGTCTGGGGCAGACGCCAGCCCGGCCTGGGCTGTGTGCACGGGGACCCGCGCTACCGGGGCGCTGAAAGGAAACCTGAGCGCAGAAGCCCCTGGAAGACCCGACCCAGCGCGCAGGCGGATTCCCCACCCTCTTCAAGAAGGAAGGCCCAGCTACCGCAGCCTGGGCGTCTGGAGAGATCACAGCCAATATTCCCACTGCAGGGCCTTTGCAGTACATGTGAAAACTGGAGTCTTAAACTCACCCTCTCTGAGCCTGTTTCTTCTGCAGTATGGTTGTTGGAAGGATTCGATTTTTACTAAGTTCTTAATACATACTAGGAGCTCAATAAATTGAGGTTTATTATGACTACTATAAAATGGATCAATTACAGGAAAATAAGTATATACTCTCTGTTGCAACTGCTTACCTTTACTGTATAAACGTTCATAATTTACATCTTTCTATCTAGAGAAAAGATGCTCAGATGTTGCTTTCTCAATTTTCTTATACACATTGCCTTTCACAAAAGCAAATACTTGTCTAATACACAGAAGGTCATTGATATGTTTACTTAATAAATGGAGTAATTTCCAATATGCTGTATAATCTTTTTCCATGTTTAAAGATCCTAGAAAACCTACTTCATAGGTGAACATTTTATTTTATTTATTTATTTTTATGGGTGAACATTTTAGCGAGATGAGAAAAGTCATCTTTCAGATATCACAGAGCTTGGCTACAACCCAAGAAAAGCTGAGAAGCTGGGAGTGAGATGAATTCTTCGTAGAAAATAAATGTCCTTTGTTGTTGTTTTGTTTTCCTGTGGATGGTTCTGAACAGGTTTTGGGTTTTTAGCTCAATAAACTCGAATAGACCATTGCTCTTTTGGCCTTTAAGACAAACTGAGATCTACAAAGGGATAAAACTTCAAGCTGAGGATTAGGCTTAATCTGTTCAGGACTGGTCTAGTGATGCTGGGATGGATATTTGCAAGGAAAGAAAGTAGAGAGAGGTAAAGTGGGTTTAGGAGGATTGCGCACTTCCTAAAAATGGTGAAACACACTGCTTATCATCTTTGGGAGCTCGGGGCTGCTCCTTGCATCACTGATTAGATTTTTTTAATTTATGAGTCTTAGATTTTATTTCTAATTTCAAAAATCGTTCACAGTGAGAACTCATCCATTTTCCTCAACTGTCCCTCCAAGTCCATTTCTGGGATAGCCTGTCTTTCACCTTCCAGACTAAGAAAGAAAAAGCACTCCTCTTCCTGTGATCTGCACGGTGTAGAGGTCACAGCATCTCCACCTGAATACCAACCACAGATATTCCCCAGAAACCCCGTTAGAGACCTCCATTTTCATCTAAAACCCAGTCAGATTGCAAAAAGACTTGCTTTCCCACTGCTTTTTCAATTGATTTTATTCAGTTTCTCCTTTGCTCTAGCACAGGGCAGGTTCGGCTTCTCAGGTCATGGCTGATTCCAGCCCAGATCACTATCTCTTACCTAGAGTTCACACTTCTTCCTCACCTTCTGTCATCTACCTGCCATTTACTCTGGGAGCAGTAGCAAGATTTGCCTCCTCACCTTCTTTTCTAGTGATGGCTTTTAAATGCTCAAGTTATAGTTAAAAGAATATTGTGTTTTCTGGGGGTGGGGTGGGGGTGCAGGGAGGGCTTGATGGAACACAAATAAGTCAACTAGTGAGGAGTGGCAACAGAAACTATCCAAAGCTTAAGCAATACTTGAGAAGAAAGTTTGACTGTTGTCCAAGCCACTTCTCTCTGTGACTCAGCAATGTGGGATTTTGTCAGCCAAACAGTGTAGACCCTTAACTCCAAGCACCACCTGTGTTTGGCACTCACATTTCAGCAAAGAAATTCTTCAGGGCAGAAACACGTAGCTCCACTCCTTCCTCACCCCATGTCAGCAAAGTGCATCACCATCTCTGATTGTGATAATCAGACTCCCAGGAGCATCCTGGATTCTTCCTTCTGTCTTACCCCTCTTCATCAATCCATCACCAAAGCCCACAGTTGTTGTTTTTAATATTTATTTATTTGGCTGTTCCAGGTCTCAGTTGTAACATACAGGATCTTTGATCTTCACTGTGGCATCTGGGATTTTTAGTTGTGGCTTACAAACTCTTAGATGCAGCATGTGGGGTTTAGTTCCCTGACTAGGGATCAAACCCAGGCCCCTGCACTAGGAACAGAGTCTTCTTCACTGGACTACCAGGAAGTCCTGATATAGGTTTTTACCTTTAAAATATTTTTAACACATTACCTCATCAATGGCTTTCAACTTGGGGTGATTCTGCCCCCCCATAATGGAACATTTGACAATATCCACAGACATTTTAAAAAATTATCTTACTTACTTATTCTTGGCTGCGCTGGATCTTTGTTGCTGTGCAGGCTTTTCTCTAGTTGCAACAAGTCGGGGCTGCTCTCTAGTTTCAGTATGCATGCTTCTCATTGCGGTGGATTCTGTTGCAGAGCTCATACTCCAAGTTGCCGAGGCTTCAGTAATTGCTACACATGGGCTCAGTAGTTGTTGCTCCCTGGCTTAGTTGCTCTGAAGCATATGGGATCTTCCCTGATAAGGGATCAAACCCATTTCTCTTGCACTGGCAGGCGGATTCTTTACCATTGAGTCACCAGGGAAGTCCCCATAGACATTTTTGATTGTCACAACAGTAGAGGTGCTACTAACAGGGATGCTGCTAACCATTCTGCAATGAGACTTACCCTCATATCCAGTCCCAGATGCCAGTAGTGCTCAGCTTGACAACCCTGCTTTGCTTCCCTTGTTAGAATCATGAAATCAATTCCTAACAGATCTTCCCATTTCTATTCTCCCCACTCTCCTACCCAATTGATAATCCTCCAGCCAGAATGATCTTTTATAAACATAAATCTTATCTTTTCATTCCTCTATTTAAAACTGTTTAATGTCTTTCCCTGGCTCTTAGGATAAAGACCAGCATTCACAACTTGGTATTTACCTGGCCATTGCTCCTTCTCCAGCCTTCAGCGTTTTCTACTGACCTCCCTCTATTTCAGTAACACTGCCCTTCCCAGTTCTTACCATCTGTTGTCCTGCCTTGATACTTTAAAAAAAACTGTCCTCTATTCCTTCCCCATCCCCTCCCCTCAGCAACCACTCTTTATCCTTTAAATCTCAGGGAAAACAGCACATGCACACAGCAATCAGCTCTGACACTGCCCATGCAACCAGGAGAGAATTACACCATAAGCCCTCATAATATCGTTTTTCTTTTCTTCTTAATTCAATCTACCATTCTACCTTTATGTAATGAAATGGATGTCTATTCCACACTCGCTGGGCTCCACTAAAAGGAAGTTCTTCTAAGTTCCACAAAGAAAGGAACTGTATCTGGTTTGCTCACTATTTTGTTCCAAGCGACTAGCACAACGCACAGTAATACTCAGTAAATATTAATGTTTGCGAATGAAATGAAGACGAGAAGGTGGCAAGATGAGAAGAGACGTAAAGAAGGGAAGAAAGAGGACCTGAAGGGAGGGAAGGAGTTCAGAAGTAAAGGGGGGGGAGGGGGAAGGGCAAGAGAGGGAAGTGAAGAAGCAAGGTCAAACTGCGAGTCTTTTGATCCGTTACTTCCAGAAGCTGTATGCCTCCTTGAAATAGTGGAGGATATGTTAGAGTATGTAATTAGTAATCAAGGGTTTGATGCTCTAGATTTAGACTCGATCTGGCTTTAAGTCCCTCTCAGTTTTGTAGTCTTGGGCAATTACTTCTCTTACTCTGCTTTCCTTTTCTACAAAATGAGTCTGATAGAGGATTTGAATATTAAATGAAATAATATCTGAACCGCCCTTGGAACAACGTCTGGCACGGTCAGCACTCAATATTAAAGCCTGCTATTGCTATTTATTATTTGTGTAATTACTTGTCCGAGGCTGGCTTACTCCAGCACCCTGGGGCCAGCCCCCTTGTTTCGCCTTCCGCTCTCCCATTGGTTGAGACAGCTCAGCACTCCCACCAATCCGCTTGGCTCAAGAGAGAGAAGCCGAAAGGGCAGAACCAATGGGCGCAGGCGTTACGGTATCCCGGATACGGTGTAAACAGTGGCGGCTCTGCCAGCCCAGCAGCCGGGGACCTTAGGGTAACCGTTGCAGACCCTGGCCTGGGTCAGGTGTTGGCTGCCCCCGGCCGGCTGAGAAATATCTGGGCCATGGCGCAAGGCCGGGAGCGAGATGAAGTCCACAACGTCGCCCTGGGCGCGTCCCTGTCCGTGAGGTGCGGCGTCCCTGCGACTGACTCCTCTCGCGGAAATTCTTCCCTCAGGACTACAACCTCTCCCTACCCTTTGCTTCCTCTTGTCCTGTAGCCCTGCCTCCCACAAATTCGACCTCTTCTTCAGCCACCAACGCCTTCCTGCAGACTTCCTTTCTCTGCGACTTCGCTCCCCTCATTTCCTTACTCAATGACAACAGTTCCATCTCTTTCTACTCCTCCCTGCCCACCCGCCCCAACTCACCCCTCACCCCCTATCCCGCCGCTGTCTTACCCAGTACTGCTCTCCTACACTCTTAATTTCTGCCTCCTCTTTCCGACTATTACCTTCAATAATCTTTTCTTTTCATGTATGTTCCCCACCGCCCACACCCATCCCAGTGACAACCCTCTTTCCATCCTAATGGTCTTTGGTGATTTTCTCCGTACGTAGGGCCATCAGGCTCTCCCTTCTCTCTCCTATCCACCGATCCTGGATTTGTTTGCTCCTGTAGTGCCCTTTGAAAAACATAAAACGCTGCGCAGGTGTAAGTTGGCATCGCTTTCCTTCCACATTCTAGACTGTTACTTGCACGGTGTTCCAAACAGCATCCTTCACCGGTCCTGGCTGTACTCCCTATTCCCTAGAAGTTTCTGTCCGAACCAGTGTCCTTCTCTGGTCCTCTCCATCATCTTTAAGCTTACCTTTAACATTTAAATAGAGGTAGACTCTCCCCTCATTTCAGACTCTCATCTTTGTCTTCTTCCTCTAGCTCAACATTCACCACACACTCCTTACTTAAAAATATATCACTTTCGTGTTCTAACCTTTTCATTCATGTCTACTTACTTCTTTTACTTTGTGCATTTATCTCTTCTCTAGTTTAAGATCTAAAACAGAGCTGCACACACTCCATCTCAGTAAAGAAGCAATTTTCCTATTTGGCTCCGAACCACTAAGCAGGCTCTCTCTCTCTCTTTTTTTAACTTTTCATTTTATATTGGAATATAGCTGATCAACAACCTTGTGATAGTTTCAGGTGGATCTAGGCTATCTTATTTAAAGCTTTTTTAAACATTTATTTTTTAAATCAAAACTAGTTTCAAAGGTAAGGCCGAGGATGCACCTGCTTTCTATTAGGATCAAGCTCTTTTTGCTCTCTCTTGTTTTTACTTTTTCTTTTCCATGCATGCAAGACCTCAGAAATCCTTCTGAGATTTTCTCAGAAGGAAGATTTTCTTTGAGGTTTGAACAGAGGTTGTGCTTCACTAGGAAACTCTCTGAAGAAGATTCTCAAGACCTGTGGAACCTTAGGTCTACACCTAACTTTCTTTAGTGCCTGAGCTGGAACTGGTCTCACAGCAACCTTGTGTGTTCTTTCATCTGAGAGATGGTTTGGGGCAGAAAGGGGGTGAAAAGAGAATAGATGAGTTTCAAGTCTGTTCATGATCTATTGTTTGCTTTGTTTAAAACAGAAAGAAAGTATTTGAAATGTATTCTTTTCTATTGATGTGACCTATTTTTTTCCCAAAGATGGGTGCAAGGATTCCCCAAGCAGAATGTTCATTTTGTCAATGACAGCACCATTTGCTACCCTTCTGGGAATTTCGTAATATTTATCAATATTGAGACCAAGAAAAGAACTGTACTCCAGTGTATGAATGGAATTGTGGGCGTCGTGGCAACTAACATTCCTCATGAAGTTGTGGCTTTTTCTGATCGACGGCTAAGACCGCTCATATACATATACAACTTTCCTGGATTAACCAGAAGGACCAAATTAAAAGGTATCTTACAAGACCCTTCCTCTGACATGACTGAAAGATTTTGTCTTAAGATGTGACCAGATCTAGCTCTTATACATGAAGGTTTTCTTTCTTTCTTTCTTTTTGAAAGGTTGTTTTTTCAGTTTTGGTGGTTTTCATTTTGTTTTTTTTAGGAACACTCATTTATAAGGAAGGAAACGGGGATCACTGAGAATTTAATTAAGTAGGATAGAGCCTTGCTACTCAATATATGTTCTCCTTACAATCAACATTGCATCACCTAGGATGCTTGTAAATGCAGAAACTCTGCTCTCATCCAAAACCTACTGAACTATAATCTACATTTTAACCAGATTCCCTAGGTGATTCATATGTACATTAAACTTGAAAGGCACTGGATTAGAATATTATAACAGAAATGCTGTTTGTAAACCTTTTTACAACAATATTTTCTTTCCTTATGATTTATTGAAAATCTAACTGAATGGATATCATATAACTTCTAAAGGATAAGTCTCTGAGCCTCAATTTCCTTATGCATGAAATGAAGATAATGGTATCTATTGTTAACAAATGAAATTATATATAACATATAATTGAATAGTATATAATGTCTGTGAAAATATATGTATGTATATATATATATGTATCACCTTTTTAGTCATGTCTGACTCTTGCAACTCCATGGATAGTACACTAGGCTCCTCTGTCCATGGAATTTCCCAGGCAAGAATACCCGAGTGGGTTGCCGCTTCCTTCTCCATATGTCATATATACAATGTGAATCAATGTTTCCTACCATTTGAGTTATTATTAACTCATTCATAGACACAACTGTCCCAGACTGGCCTACTGCACATTGGGGACTATCTGTTCTATTATGCTTTGCTTTATTGTGCTTTATAGATACTGTATTTTTAAAGATTGAAGGTTCATTGCAGCCCTGCATTGAGCCACTCTACTGGCACCATTTTTACAATAGGTATTTGCTCACTTCGTGTCTCTGTGTCACATTTTAGTAGTCATTACAATTTTTCAAGCTTTTTCATTATTATATTTGTTGTAGTGATCAGTGACCTATTCAATAGAATACAGTTACTATTGTATTTGTTTTGGGGTGCCACAAACTACACCCATATAAGATGACAGACTTAATCTCTAAATCTTTTGTTATGTGCTGACTGTTAAACTAAGCAACCATTCCCCTGTCTCTCTCTCTCCCTCCTCAGGCCTCTCTATTTCTTGAGACACAGCAATGTTGAAATTAAGCCCATTAATAACCCTACGAAATTAAGCCATTAATAACTTCCCTGGTAGCTCAGTGGTAAAGAATCTGTTTGCAATGCAGGAGGCACTGGAGATGCGGGTCGATCCCTGGGTAGGGAAGATCCCCTGGAGGAGGAAACAGCAACCCACTCCAGTTTTCTTGCCTAGAGAATCCCATGGACAGAGCAGTCTGACAGGCTACAGTCCCTAGTCTTTCAAAGAGTCGAACGCAGCTGAAACAACTGAGCATGTAGCGCAATAACCCTACAATGGCCTCTAAGCATTCAAGTGAAAGGAGGAGTCACATACCCCTCCCTTTAAATCAAAAGCTAGAAATAATTAAGCTCAGTGAAGAAGACATGTCAAAAGCCAAGAGTGGTCAAAAGCTAGGCCTCTTGCACCAAATAGTTAACTAAGTTGTGAATGCAAAGGAAAAGTTCTTAAAGGAAATTCAAAGTGCTGCTCCAGTGAACACAGATATAAGAAAGCAAAATAACAGCATTGCTGATATGGAGAAAGTTTTAATGATCTGTATGAGATGGCTGGATGGCATCACCGACTCGATGGACATGAGTTTGAATGAACTCCGGGAGTTGGTGATGGACAGGGAGGCCTGGCGTGTTGTTATTCATGGGGTCGCAAAGAGTCGGACACGACTGAGCGACTGAACTGAACTGAATTGAACTGATGAGCAAATAGCCTTAAATTCCCTTAAGCCAAAACCTATTCAATACCCAGGCCCTAACTCTTCAGTTCTATGAAGACTGAGAGAGCTGAGGAAGCTGCAGAAGAAAAATTCAAAGCTATCAGTCATTGGTTCATGAGGTTTAAAGAAAGAAGTCATCTCCATAATATAAAAGTGTAAGGTGAAGCAACAAGTGCTGATGTAGAAGCTGTAGGAGGTCATCCAAAAGATCTTGCTAAGATAATTAATAAATGTGGCTAGACTATGGAACATATTTTCACTGTATTTAGATGAATCAGCTTTGCACTGGAAGAAGATGTCTTCTAGGACTTTAATACAGAGAGAAGAGGTCAGTTCAGTTCAGTTCAGTTCAGTTCAGTCGCTCAGTCGTATCTGACTCTTTGCGACCCCGTGAACCACAGCACGCCAGGCCTCCCTGTCCATCACCAACTCCTGGAGTTCACTCAGACTCATGTCCATCGAGTCAGTGATGCCATCCAACCATCCCATCCTCTGTCATCCCCTTCACCTCCTGCCCACAATCTTTCCCAGCATCAGGACCTTTTCAAATGAGTCAGCTCTTCGCAATAGGTGGCCAAAGTATTAGAGTTTCAGCTTTAACATCAGTCCTACCAGTGAACACCAAGTGATCTCCTTTAGGATGGACTGGTTGGATCTCCTTGCAGTCCAAGGGACTCTTAAGAGTCTTCTCCAACACCACAGTTCAAAAGCATCAATTTCTCGGCACTTCGCTTTCTTTATAGTCCAACTCTCACATCCATACATGACTACTGTAAAAACTATAGCCTTGACTAGATGGACCTTTGTTGACAAAGTAATGTCTCTGCCTTTGAATATGCTATCTAGGTTGGTCATAACTTTCCTTCCAAGGAGTAAGCATCTTTTAATTTCATGGCTGCAATCACCATCTGAAGTGATTTTGGAGCCCAGAAAAATAAAGTCAGCACTGTTTACACTGTTTCCCCATCTATTTCACATGAAGTGATGGGACCGGATCCCATGATCTTCATTTTCTGAATGTTGAGCTTTAAGCCAACTTTTTCACTGTCCTCTTTCACTTTCATCAAGAGGCTCTTTAGTTCTTCTTCACTTTCTGCCATAAGGGTGGTATCATCTGCATATCTGAGGTAATTGATATTTCTCCTGGCAGTCTCGATTCCAGCTTGTGCTTCCTCCAGCCCAGTGTTTCTCATGATGTACTCTGCAAATAAGTTAAATAAGCAGAGTCACAATATACAGTGTTGATGTACTCCTTTTTCTATTTTGAATCAGTCTTTTGTTCCATGTCCAGTTCTAACTGTTGCTTCCTGGCCTGCATACAGGTTTCTCAAGAGGCAGGTCAGATGGTCTGGTATTCCCATCTCTGTCAGAATTTTCCACAGTTTATTGTGATCTACACAGTCAAAGGCTTTGGCATAGTCAATAAAGGAGAAATAGATATTTTTCTGGAACTCTTTTGCTTTTTCGATGATCCAACGGATGTTGGCAATTTGATCTCTGGTTCCTCTACCTTTTCTAAAACCCGCTTGAACATCTGGAATTTCATGATTCACGTATTGCTGAAGCCTGGCTTGGAGAATTTTAAGCATTACTTTACTAGCGTGTGCTGCTGCTGCTGCTGCTAAGTTGCTTCAGTCATGTCTGACTCTATGCGACCCCATAGGTGATAGCCCACCAGTCAATGAGTGCAATTGTGTGGTAGTTTGAACATTTTTGCATTGGCTTTCTTTGGGATTGGAATGAAAACTGACCTTTCCCAGTCCTGTGGCCACTGCTGAGTTTTCCAAATTTGCTGGCATATTGAGTGCAGCACTTTCACAGTATCATCTTCCAGGATTTGAAATAGCTCAACTGGAATTCCATCACCTCCACTAGCTTTGTTTGTAGTAATGCTTCCTAAGGCCCACTTGACTTCACATTCCAGGATGTCTGGCTCTAGGTGAGTGATCACACCATCATGGTTATCTGGGTCGTGAAGAACTTTTTTGTACAGTTCTTCTGTGTATCCTTGCCACCTCTTCTTAACATCTGCTTCTGATAGACCCCTACCATTTCTTACCTGACAGAATGTGGTCCACTGGAGAAGGGAATGGCAAACCACTTCAGTATTCTTGCCTTGCAAACCCCATGAACAGTATGAAAAGGCAAAATGATAGGACACTGAAAGATGAACTCCCCAGGTTGATAGGTGCACAACATGCTATTGGAGATCATTGGAGAAATAACTCCAGAAAGAATGAAGGGATGGAGCCAAAGCAAAAACAATACCCAGTTGTGGATGGGACTGGTGATAGAAGCAAGGTTCAATGCTGTAAAGAGCAATATTGCATAGGAACTTGGAATGTTAGGTCCATGAATCAAGGCAAATTGGAAGTGGTCAAACAGGAGATGGCAAGAGTGAACATTGACATTCTAGGAATCAATGAACTAAGATGGACTGGAATGGGTGAATTTAACTCAGATGAACATTATATCTACTACTGTGGGCAGGAATCCCTCAGAAGAAATGGAGTAGCCATCATGCTCAACAAAACAGTCCGAAATGCAGTACTTGGATGCAATCTCAAAAATGACAGAATGATCTCTGTTCATTTCCAAGGCAAACCATTCAATATCATGGTAATCCAAGTCTATGCCCCGACCAGTAATGCTGAAGAAGCTGAAGTTGAACAGTTCTATGAAGACCTACAAGACCCTCTAGAACTAACACCCAAAAAGATGTCCTTTTCATTATAGGGGACTGGAGTGCAAAAGTAGGAAGTCAAGAAACACCTGGAGTAATAGGTAAATTTGGCCTTGGAGTACAGAATGAAGCAGGGCAAAGGCTAATAGCGTTCTGCCAAGAGAATGTACTAGTCATAACAAACACCCTCTTCCATCAACACAAGGGAAGACTCTACCCATGGACATCACCAGATGGTCACCACCAAAATCAGATTGATTATATTCTTTGCAGCCAAAGATGAAGAAGCTCTATACAGTCAGCAAAAACAAGACTGAGAGCTGACTGTGGCTCAGATCATGAACTCCTTATTGCCAAATTCAGGCTGAAATTGAAGAAAGTGGAGAAAACCATTGGACTATTTAGGTATGACCTAAATCACATCCCTTATGACTATACAGTGGAAGTGAGAAATAGATTTAAGGGACTAGATCTGATAGACACAGTGCCTGATGAACTATGGAATGAGGTTCATGACATTGTACAGGAGACAGGGATCAATACCATCCCCAGGAAAAAGAAATGCAAAAAAGCAAAAAGGCTGTCTGAGGAGGCCTTAGAAATAGCTGTGAAGAGAAGGGAAGCAAAAAGCAAAGGAGAAAAGGAAAGATATACCTATCTGAATGCAGAGTTTTAAAGAATAGCAAGGAGAGATAAGAAAGCCTTCCTCAGTGATCAATGTAAAGAAATAGAGGAAGAGGTCAGCACCTGGTTTCAAAGCTTCAAAGGCAGGCTGACTCTTGTTAGGGATAAATGCAGCTTGTAACTTGAAGTTGAAGCCAATGCTCATTTATCATTTTGAAAATCTAGAGCTGTTAAAAGTTATGGTAAATCTACTCTGTGTGTACTCTGCAAATCCTGTTGTCTCTACTCTACACATCCTGGATGAGAGCATATCTATTTACAGCATGTTTTACTAAATATTTTAATATTCAGTAAAATATTTAATGTTTAATAATTTAATATTTCACTATTGAGAGCTACTGCTCGGAAAAGAAATTCCTTTCAAAATATTACTGCTCATTGACAGTGCAGCTGGTCACCCAAGGGTTCTGATGAAGATGTACAATGAGATTAATGTTGTTTTCATGCCTGATAACACAGCATCTCTTCTGCAGCCTGTGGATCAAGGAGTAACTTCTCCAGTCAAGTCCTGTTGTTCAAGAAATATATTTTGTAAGACTGTAGGTGCCATAGGTGGTGACTCCTTTAATAGGTCTGGACAAAGTATTAATAGATTGAAAACCTCCAGAAAAGATTCACCATTCTAGATGCAGTTAATAAGATTTGTAATTCATTGAAAGAGGTCAAAATATCAATACCAATAGGAGTTTGAAAGGAGTGGATTCCAGCCGTGATGGATGACTGAGCAGTTCGAGACTTCAGTGGAGGAAGTCACTGCAGATGTGGTGGAAATGGCAAGAGAACTAGAATGAGAAGTGGCGCCTGAAGATGTGGCTGAATTGCTGCACTCTCATTGTAAAGCTTAAACAGATGAGGAGTTTCTTTTCATGGATGAGCTAAGAAAGTAGTTTATTGAGTTGGAATCTATTTCTGGTGACAATGCTATGAGGCTGTTGAAGTGACAAGAAAGGGCTTAGAATATTATATAAACTTGGTTGATAAAGTGATGGTAGAGTTTGAGAAGACCGACTTCAGTTTTGAAAGGAGTTCTACACTGGGCAAAATGCTATCAAACAGCACTGCATGCTACAGAGATATCATTCGTGAAAGGAAGAGACTTTGACATGGCAAACTTCATTGTTGTCTTACTGTAATTGCCACAGCCACCCAGCCTTCAGCAATCACTTCTCCAGTCAGCAGCCATCAACACTGATGCAAGTCCCTCCACCAGCAAAAAGATTGTTATTTACTAAAAGCTCAAATGGTGCTTAGCATCTTTTGGTAATCCCTTCTCCAGGGTATCTTCCCAACCCATGGACTGAACTCCAGGTCTCCTGCATTGCAGGCAGATTCTTTACAGTCTGAGTCACCAGGGAAGTCCAAGAATACTGGAGTGGGTAACCTACACCTTCTCCAGAAGATCTTCCCAACCCAGAAATCGAACCGGAGTCTCCTGAATTGCAGGTAGATTCTTTACCCTATCAGGGGAGCCCCATCTTTTGGTAATAAAATATTTTGAAATTAAGAAAGGTACATTTTAAAAACAAAATTCTATTGCACACTTACTAGACTACAGTATAGTTTAAATATAACCTTTATATGTACTGGGAAACCAAAAAATCTTGTGACTTTCTTTATGCAATATTTGCTTTATTGCACTGGTCTGAAGCCAAACCCATAATCTACAAAGTATGCCAGTACCTGAATGTAACTACCCTTCTTCTTTAAAATTTCCCCAAGCTTTCTTATTTGGCTGTTGCCCTGTTCAAGCAATGAAAATTAATTCAAACCAATAGCCAGCATTCATGTTAAATAATGAAACTCTAAAAGCATTTACAATTAAGTTAGGACTAAGTCATTGAGGATACCTGTTGTTACCACTAATATTAAAACCAGCTTGGAGTTTCCAGCCAATGCAACACAATATGAAACTGAAAAATTATACCTATGGAAAAGGAGTTAATAGATAATAGTGTACTAAGACTAACAACATAATGCCAGTAAAATGCTGATTTCAAAATAAATATCCATGCAATTGGAAGATTTAAATGCTTAGGAATGCTTCAAGGAAGAAATATGACTGACCTCAATGAATAAAAACATAAAAGTCACTGATATAAAATATTTAAACATAAAGAAGCATATTTCTGCATGAAAATTATAGTTATTATAACTATATTTCTCATATTCTTCACAGAATGTAAATCATAGGTTTACTAAATAAATGTTCTTCCAGAACAAAAAGTAGAGAATGAGAATAATTTGAAAGAGGTTGATGCCAAGGCCAAGGGCCCTCTTAGCATAATGGTGCTGTAGACAGGTAGATTGTGGTATTGGTATAGGGATCACTCCATCAGTGGGAGAGTTGAAGGCTGGGGACAGGGTCTAGGATCTATAAAGCTAAGTATATGATGAAGATGCTCCCAGACATGTACACACACACACACCAGTAGATGATCTGGATTATTCAATGATGATGTTAAGAAAACTTATTAAAAGTATCAAGTTATATACTCATTGTTATACTGTACACCAAAACTTATATCAAACAAAAATAAGAGCTCATTATAAACAACAAACCCGTTGAAAAGTAGTAAATATGTGGTGGAAAACTGAAATAATTTGAGGATGGAGAAGAACTTTTCACATAAAGAATGCAACTTAAAATAGACATATTTTTGATTACATACAAATTTAAAACTTGTGAACATCAAAATACCATAAAAATTAAAAGGCAAATAACAAACTGAGGGAAATATTTGAACAAATATGACCAAGTGTTTTCAGAGCATTTATGAAATGATAAGGAAAAAGACAGATAATCTGATAGAACAGTGGAAAAAGAACTTGTCCAAACCACAAGACTAGCAGTATCCAAAAGCATAAAGTCTTCCATCTCAATATTAATTTTATTTATTTTTCAACATTCATTTAAAGGAGTTTCTTAAACTGAGATGAAGTTTTTCTGCTCATCAAGGTCACAGTTTTTTAAAAGCTTATAATTGCTAGGCAGAATGTTAAATTGAAAACATTTTTGTTATTGTTGTTGAAGGTAGAGGTAAAAAGTGATACAGGGACATGAATGTAAAGAAGATAAGCATAGGAGGCAAAGCTTGCATCTATGGAACTGCACTGAGGAGCAGCAGCTAAAGGAGGGGAAACCAGAGCCCCACATATAAGGAAGGCAGAAGCAGATACTTCCCTGTATTAGCATCCTCACTATGCACATTTTAAACATGTTGCTAAGACTTTTAAAGTCATGTTTCATTTCTTCAGCTGCAGGTACAAATGAGAAAAGAACTTTTTTAGTTGTTCTAAACACCGAAAGATATTAAGCTAAGGGCCAGATATGACCTATGGGGCAGAGATATGGAAGCAAGCTAGAATTATTGCAGCTCTTCAAGGTTTTTCAGGTTGTTTGAATGAATAACTTTTCTAATTACCATGGTTCATGTATTTATTCTTGGGCCATTTCAAGTCACATGGGGACGTACATGGTGCAGAATACTCAATTTTGCACTGCAGTCACAAGACAGCGACCTCATGGCTTAATTCACTCTAAAGTCTTTAAAAAATGGATCTTAAGTTTCCTCATAACTTTCTATTAATAGTGTTAGATGTCAGTCAAGACACCTCTTATTCTAGGGGCCAAAGCATTTGAATTATGTAAAAATTATTAAATATGGGAAATTAAACTATAAGACTATAGCTAATCTGAACATGATTAAATCCTTATAATGGGTTTTTATATTATAGGCAACATTCTCCTAGACTACACTTTACTTTCCTTCAGTTACTGTGGCACCTACCTGGCTAGTTACTCCTCCCTTCCAGAATTTGAACTGGCCCTCTGGTAAGTTGCAGCCTCCTGCAGAATTCTTTTCATTGGGTCACACTTTAATCTTGTCTTTCTAGATTGTATCAGAGGACATCTACATGAAAAATCTGAAACAAGGAAAAGTGAAACAAATAACAGTCCTAATCATTGGCTTAATATAATCCCCACTTTCGGGCAGCAAATTGGCAGGGCAAAAGCTAACAGATTAATTACTGTCTTTCTCTTCTTATTAATGTGTTATAATATTCCTTTGTCAGGTAAAGAATACATGGATAATTACATAAAGTTTTATCTTCTCTTAAATCATATGATACCTTTGAATTATTTTATACTTTCCACTAATGTTGAAATTAAGATGTCTCTATATTAGAGCTCAGTTTGAAGTAATTATTTTTAGGGACATTAGAACAATTATATGTTCAAAGAGTAGAACATCATACTCCATTTTCCAGCTGTAAAGAAAATACTTGGTAATAAGACACATGCCTGGTCTTTGCTGGGTCACTTCATGTGGCCACCTTCAAGATGCACTCACTGTTCTATCCATAATATAGACTCCTTCTGGGGGAAATTTGTCTTATTAAGGTGAAATATGGACTATTCCAATGATGATTGAGAATACCCCTTACAGACCAGCTTTTCTCGGGGCTTCTGTGGCGACTCAGCTGTTAAAGAAGCCACCTGCCAATGCACGAGATGCAGGAAACTTGGGTTCAGTCCCTGGGAGGGGAAGATCCCCTGGAGAAGGAAACAGCAACCCACTCCAGTATACTTGCCTTTACAACTTTACTGAGATATAATTGATGTATAATAAACTATATATATATAACTTGATGACTTTTGACTTATTCATGAAACCATCACCATGACCAGGATGATGAATATATCCATTATCTCCAGGTTTTCCTGTGCTCCTTCAGATCCAGGTATGCCACACATACATGTGGCTTCCCAGGGTAAAGCATCCACCTGGCAATGCAGGGGAATCAGGAGACTCAGGAAACTCAGAGTTGATCCCTGTGTTGGGGAGATCCCCTGGAGAAGGAAATGGCAACCCACTCCAATATTCTTGCCTGGGAAATCCCATGGACAGAGAAGCCTGGGGGCTACAGTCCATGGGGCCTCATAGAGCCGGCCATGACTGAGTGACTGGGCACACATACCTGTACACCATTGCTTCCATGCCTTCACCCCTGGGGAACCAGTGGTGTATTTTCTCTCACTCTGAGTTAGTTTGCATTTTATAGAATTGCATATACATTATACGCTATTTTTTAAAATCTGACCTCTTCCATGCTGCACAGTTATCTTTAAATTCTCCCACGCTGCTGTGTGTTTCAGTAGCTCATTCCTTTGTATTCCATGGTATACTACACAATCTGTTTACTCACTCGCCTGTTAATGATTGTTTTAGTTTGCTAGGGCTGCCTTAACAAAGTACCACAAACTGAGTGGTTTAACCACAGAAATTTATTGTCCAGTTCTGGAGGGCAGAAATCTGAGATCAAGGTGCCAGCAGGATTGATTCCTGCTGAGCTATGACAGAGAATCTGTTCCTGACTGTGAATAACTGTCCTCGTGTTCACATGGTGTTCTCCTTGTTTGTTTGTATGTCTGCCTCTTAATTTCCCCTTTTCTAAGGTTACTAATCATATTGGAGTCGGGCCACACTAAATGACTTCATTTCATTTAGGAAAGACCCTCCTTCCAAATTAGGTCACACTCTGAGATACTGAGGGTGAGGACCTTAACCTACGAATTGTAGGAGACACAAATCCATCCATAACAATGCTTAAAAGATGAGGAGGAATGAGATTTGTGAAGAGGAGAAGGAAGAAGATTCTAAGCAGAGAAAAGGCATGTGCAAAGGCCATGAGGTCAGAAAATATGGCAAATTTGAAGATTTAACTAAGAAGTTGTAATGCCATAAACAAGAGACTAGCCATGAAAGGCAAGCCCAAAGGGACACTGTGAGGCCAGTGTGTGATCAGCCTTGTAAATATGTGACAGTGGAGTTTATCATCCAAATCTGGACACTTGTGAGAATGAAAGGGATATGTTATTAATAATGCAAAAGGATACTCATCCTCTGTATAAGTCATGCAAGTTGGCACATCCTTTATCATAGAGGCAATGGGAGTCTATTAAGGACTTTTACCAGGGATGTGAAAATAACATAGTCAGTCTGCATATAAAGATCTTCTGGTCACATCAAAGAGGGAACATCAATTAGGAGGCTTTGGTGATCCAGATGAGAGATAGTTGTGGCATGGACTAGAATAGTGAGCATAGGGATGCAGGAAAGTGGAGATTTCTGAGAGGTGTTTAGGAGGCAGCCCCATTGGGCTTGGTGACTGCCTGAATGTTGGGCATGGTGCTGAGCGAGAGGGACAGTTGAGGGTTTTACCCAGAGTTGTGATTTGGGAAACTTGGGGACATGATGGTGCTTTTCAGAAAGATATAGAAGGCCTGGGTGGAGGGAGGTTGGAAGGCGATTGGGGAAGATGAGTTGGGACAAGCTGAGTTGAGGGTGCCTGAGATAAAGAAATGGTGATGTTTAGTTGGCAGTTGATATATCAGTTAGGATTAAGGTTCAGTTGCTGCTACAGAAACCCAAATCACCCTAAAGAGATGGCGTAAACAAGATAGGAGTTTTTTTCTCCTATGCAGCAGTTTGGGTATGAGCAGCCTGTGGCTGATCTGATGGCTTACCGGTGTCTGGGATCTGTCTCTCCTATTCTGTTGTTCTCACACTCCTAGGGTGTTGCGCTCATCTCTAGGCTAAAGTAGGGCACCAGCCATATATTTTGGGAGCCACATGGAAGGGAAGAGCATAATGGAGAGAGCACAAACCTTTGTTGGATACACAGCGTGGGAGCTGTACGCATCACTGCCACTTAGAGCCCACTGGCCAGCTTGGTCACAAGCCACATGGAGCTACAAAGCATGCTGGGAAATACAGCCTTCACTGCGGGTGACCATGTACCTGCTTAGAAACTAGGGGATTCTGTTACTAGGAAGGAGAAATGGAGAATAGATTTTGAGAGACGCAGTTTGCCTCTATCCTAGACAGCTAGGACCAGAGCTCAGGAGAGAGAGCTGGAGACTAACATTTGGGAGTTGTTGGATTAGTAGTCAGAGTGCTGAAAGTGGACAGAGCACCTACAGAGTACCTTGAGCAGAACCCAGAGGAATGCCAATAAAAGGGGCTGAAAGGGGAAAAGGGCCTCACAGGACATTCAGAAGGAGCCGTCATGGAGCGAGGACAGACAGGGGCATGGAGGTTCCAAAATGCACCTGAGCCTGGATTCTGAAGAAAGCAGAGCCTGAGGCAGAAACTCACATATCCCTTCTTTAGGAGACAGTACAGTTCCAGGAAGGAGGCAAGCTAAAAGGGAGGGGGAGGGAGGGAGGGAGGGAAGGAAGAGACCCAGTGTGAGCACACGTTAATTCACTGGGCACCACTTAGCTGCTCTGTCCCACAGGTGGTCTTTTGAGAGGCCATGTAGAATACCGTGAACATGGACAGTCCCTGGGCCATGACACAAGGGGCTGGGAAGGGGAGACAAAGATATGGGAACTTGGCCACCACTCCTGTTACCCCATCAATCAAAAGTCCCCGGCACAGGGTATTAACTCTGCCGCGCTTTCAGACTTAGTGCAACCTGAGGCTCTGGGTGTGTGGAGCAGGCATGAGATGAGGTGCGAGCAAGGTGGGCCCATGAAGTTAGCTGAAGCCTATGCAGTTAGGCAGCCACCAAGTCAGCTAGGCAGACCAGGTGATCCAGGGCCCAGAAACGGCATGGGGCTGACAGTTAGCGGTTTCACATAAGAGCTTTGTTGACAGAGAGTCCAAGAGTCATCCCGAAGGTAGTTGTGGTGAGCGGAGTCCAGTCCTGCAGAAGTTAAATTAGACAAGGACTGAAAAGATCCTGCCAGGTTTGGGATGAAGGTGGATGTCAGTGGATCTTGGAGACAGATAGATGGGAGACAGATATCCATGTCAGCGAAATGGTGGCGATCGGGTGCAGATATCCTGGGATGAGGGGAGAACAGGAGTGAGGAAGAGGACGCAGTGAGTTTAAACAACTCATTCAGGGAGGTTGGCTCCAAGGGAAGAGAGACATGCAAGTGTGAGATTAGAGGAGGGATTTTTTAAAAGATGGTACAGATGAGCACTTCAGGGTTGACGGAGAGGAGTCAGGAGAGAGGGAGAGCCCAAGGGTGCAAAAGAGAAGGAATAATGGGTGAACTAATGTTCTTAAGAAGTCAAGACCTGTAGGGTCCAGAGCACAGGTGGTAAAACTGGCCTTAAGCAGAAGGGGGGATATGTCTTCCATTGTAACAGAAGGATAAGGAAAGAATGATACAGAACTTGGCAGGTTGTCACACTCGATCTCAGAAATTTGGAGGAATTTTCAGCTGATAAACTCTGTTTTCTTCATCGAAGTCAAGGCCATTTACTGAGAGTAAGAAGGAGCCGGAGGAGTTAGAGCCTTCAGGAAAATGGAGAATATTTAAAAGTCAGCACTTTAGAGAATAGGGAAGAGAACCAGCCAGAGAAACAAAGGAGGATTGGAGGTTGTATTGAGGGTCCTCGTTGGTGGTAAACATGGATTTATAATATCACTGGCAAACATAGGCCTGTGACATTTGTTCTTTTGTTTCAGCAGCTCAGGTTTTCAGCCATATCCATCCAGGGTTGATGTGTTTTCCCAGGCATCTGAGGCAGAAAGTAAAAACAATCCAGGGAATCAGTGATACCAGCAAGAGGTTAGTTAATGTGATGGATGGGACCTCTGTGATGGGGATGGAAGGAGGTGGAAGCAGGAGGGAGCCAAGAAACAGGGTGAACTCCACACAATTTAGTTCTATTTTGCAATTCACAACCCTGAGTGGAGTTCTGGCTCCTTGTGAGGGGACAGCTCACATGAATTTTTCTTCTGTTTATCTAGCAAAGGACCTTGCTCATGATAGGCATTCAAGATATTCTCTCAAGTGGGTAAATGAATTGATCTGTTTTAAACTACTAGTATTATGATTTTTGTTTATTGTTAAAGGGGCAAAAACCAAACAATGTAACCAAGCATAACCCTATGGGCTCTTCCGGGGACAGGTGGTAGTTGTTTAGTCCCTAAGGCATGTCTGACTCTTTGAGACCCCGTGGACTGTAGCCCGCCAGGCTGCTCTGTCCATGGGATTTCCCAGGCAAGAATACTGGAGTGGGTTGCCATTTCCTTCTCCAGGGGATCTTCCCCACCCAGGAACTGAACCTGCATCTCCTGCATTGGCAAGTGGATTCTTTAGTGCTGAGCCACATGGGAAGCCTACTATGATTTTTAAAACTCAGTAAATGATCAGCTGGCATCAGTGCGTACAGGGCATCTCAACTTATAAGGAGTACTCATCTGTAGTACTAAGCGATTTAGGCACCTACACTTTTCAGCACATGTGATGGTACTTTCCACTTTCTAGATATAAATGGGTCAAATCCAAATTTGATAAGGAGCATGAAACAGCCTTACTCGACGTTGCAGTCATATTTTAAAATAATTGTCTTGCTTTCCTAGGAGGGTACACTATAATTATAAGCACAATTATTTTAACCTTGATATTAAGATAATAGAGTAATAAATTATATAATAAATTCTTAAGTTATGTAAGTTGTTTTCAAGTTTTGGGAATAGCCAAAAATTCATTCAGGTTTTCATTCTCTCTTATGGAAAAGCCTGAATGAACTTTATGGCCAACCCAATAATTAGATATATGTTCTCAAGACATGAAATTCAAATGAATTATTTTTCACCAAACTCAATTTTGTCTCAGGAACTGGGAATCAGGTGTCATTTTGTGCAGGAAGTCACAACCCGGTGTAGATGTGAGCCAGATGACTTTTAATCCCATGAACTGGCACCAGCTGTGCTTGTCAAGTCCAAGTGCAGTAACTGTGTGGACCATCGAAAGAAGTAACCAGGAACATTATCTCAAAGCAACGTAAGAGACTTCATTACAACATAGCAAAATGGGTATTTTTGTTTGCATTCATGTAATGGGATTGGGTCGATTTGGTGAATTAAATGGCTTTATACACACATCTTAAAACATCTTTTCCCATACTTTGGATTGGTTGGTTGCATTTTGAAGGGATTCTCTTTAACTTGATTTCCCATTGAGTTTAAATATCAACCTTATTACAACATGGTTTAATTTTCCAAAATTGTATTTACTCTCGCCATTTCAAAATATGCCTATTGTATTAAATATATATGCATTTCTAAAAGATCTTGTTTTTTGTTCCTATTATTTTGATACCCAATTGAAATCTCAAAAATAAGAACATTGTAGATATGGGAAATGGATAGATTGTATCTTCAGCCACATTGTCTATAAACAAAAGGGTCGTGGCATGTAGTGAAGTCATGGAATTGCCTATTTCAATAGGACTGGATCAAGGAGAAGTTAAAAGACTTCTTGTTAAAAGAAGTTAAAAGACTTAATGTCCTGGTGATAGTTGATGATCATGGTACCTTTGCTGAAAAGAGTGTAAAGACTTAAGGAGGTCCTGAGCCTCCCTTTAAGGTGGTCCTGAGCCTACTATTCTCTCCACACTCCCCAAAGTCAAAGACTAAGGGGACATTGGACATGCACATTCTTGAAGTTGCAGATTTTGAAAATCTGCCTTCTTAAAGAGAAATGTAAAGCTAGTTAATAAAGTTTTCAAACTGGAGAACCCTAAGAGAGGCACTTCTTTCTCCTCAGTATTCTTTATGTCTCAATTTTATTTTTAAGAGAATCCATTGAATAACCAAATCTGTCTCAGGGCATAGTTGAAAACACTGTACCTTTTCATAAAGTGGATAATGCCTCTATCAGATCTTTGCCAGGGCAGGCAAGTAACTTATCACTTTTTCTTTTGTTTCTCTTGAGTATTCTTCTCCAGTTCTGAATGTTGAGTTGTGATTTTTCTATAAGAAAATAAAATGAGAGGCTAAGTAAGTGGATTGTCCTGGATCAGAAAACAAGCAGGATTTGAAAATACTTAGTGAAGCCTTACATTTGAGTGGTAAATACTATTCTTGCGTGATGATTTTTCAAAATTATTCACCATTCATAAAACAGAATCAAGGACGTTTTAAACTTAACACATAAAACCATGAGTTCTCTAAACTCATCTTTATAACCATGTTATAGTTTAAAAGTAAATCTATGGTAAATCTTAAATTCCTGATACCAGAGGTTGTAAAGGTAGCTGAGTTTAATCTACATATATGTTAATTTTGGTCCATGTGTTTTTATTTGAGTTAGTTACCAATATTTAAAATATGAGAAATTTCTCATCAATTCCAGATTATGATATTCTCTTGAAATTTTGAAATCAAAATTCTCACAATTCAGCAAACCCTCTTGGTTAGAACTGAGTGGCACCTGCCAGCTTTAGGAGGTGGGTACAGAGAAAAAAATTCTTAGATTTTCTGTTTGTCAGAAAAAGCCTAGTTCTTCCCTGCTGTGTTTTTCTTCCTCTTGAGTCTCCTTTACTCTCACAATGAACACTTGATTTCTGACATTTGTGGAGGAAGTTTTCCCCTCCACACCAAACAATTCTCCGTGATATCAGCTGGGTGTTTACGATTTGACTCAATTCTGACTCTCTACCCCCAGATTCCACAGGCTAAGGGTTCGGTCCTACAAGAACTGCCCTCCCCTTCCACTTTAGATGCTAGCTGCAGACTAGGTTGTTACCTGTACTTTCGACTAACCAGTTACAGATCAGAGATTTCAATGACCCTCTCCTGGGGTTACATTAATTTCCAAGAACAACTCACAGAACTCAGGACAGCACTTACTGACGTTTACTAGTTTATTGAAGGATATGATGAAGGATGCAGATGAGCAGCAGATGGTGATACATGGGGTGAGGTCTAGGAGGGTCTTGAATGAAGGAATTTCTGTCCCATTTCTGGGAGTTGGTTAGACTGCATCACCCTCCCAGTGTATCTGCTCACCAGCCTGGAAGCTCTCCAGACTCCCTACCACTACATGATCAATTATTCGCTCCATTTCTAGCTCCTCTGCTCTCTCTGGAAGATGGGAGTAGAAGCTGAAACTTCCAAGCCTCTAGTCATGGCTTGGTCCTTCTGGTGAGCGGTACCCATTCAGGAGCCCTCCAGGAGCCCACCCAGAATCGCCTCAATAGAACAAAAGAAGCTCCTAATGCACTTAGGAACTTATAAGAGTTTCAGGAATTCTGTGCCCGGAAACTAGGTAGAGACCCTGTATATATTTTTCCATTCTTTCACAGGAGGGAAAATACTTTCCCATCTGCCACAGTCCCACCTGGTCACACAGCACTGGCCTAACCCCTGTGAGGGTTCAAGTTTCCAATTTCTGCTTTGGATACTAACTTTTAAGATGTTTGAAAAATCCCTATATACTTGATTCATGACTGTGTATTACCTGTCCTTTTATGATGAATAGTTTTAAATCTACTCTTTTATCTGGTTTCTGTTAGTTTTTTTTTTTTTAATGAGTTGTAACACCTCCAAATTTGCTTACCACTTATTTGAAGCAGTTCTATCAGTGCCTAGTTTCTGTTAATCTGATTATTCTGACATCTTTTTTGCCCCTACAGGTCAGTAAAATTGCCTTTGGAAGATGGATCATTTTTTAATGAAACAGATGTCATTTTCCCCCAGTCGTTGCCCAAGGACCCTATCTATGGACCTGTGCTCCCTCTGTCAGCCATTGCTGGACTCGTGGGTGAAGAGGCAGAAACTTTCAGGGTAATGACCTGGCCCCTCTCCTTGTGTGCCTGTTGGCTTTCATGACATCCCAGGAGATAGGCAAGACAGAGAGGATCTTCCTGGTTTTTATTACAGATTAACCCTGGAGACCATGAGAGATGAAGGCTCCGGAGTTCTGAGTTTGAGTAACTAGGAAGATGATGGCCCTTGCTAACTGAAGCAGGAGGCCCAGCTGTGTGTGTTTCAGAGTTGGACATGCTGACTTTGGAGTGCTAGGTGCCCAGGTGGAGGTGCTAGGTGGCATCCAGGTGGAGATGCCAGGTGGACGCGGGCAACGTGGACCTAGCGTTGGAGAGAAGGCAGGGCTGGAGATGAAATAAGTTAGAGTCATTACTGCAGAGAGGATAGTAGGAGCATGGAGCATGGGGTGGGGGAATGGGTAGGGGGTGAGGGAAAGGAGAGAGAGGGTGTCAGGGAAGAGAGCCAGAGACGAAAATGTCTGCAAAAGACAGGAGGAAGAAGTGGAGTCTGAGGAGGCGCAGTCACAGAAATAGAAAATCCAGGAGAGAATGAAGCCCTGGAAAACAGTGGAAGAAAGTTTCATAAGGGAGTTGGCCAACAGTTACTCATTTTTTTTTCATTCAACAGATATTTATCAAGCTCCTTGTGTATAACAGGCACAGTTTTAGACAACAGGGTCATGTGGCGAACAACCAGGCATAGGCCCACCTCTCGGAGCATCCATTCTATTAGAGAGACAGAGATAACGACATCAGTACCAAAAGTAAAGAGATGCAGTAAATCGTTGCAAAACGTGGGAAATGTTCTAACAGGGTACATGGGGGATGGGGGTGGGGGGAGGGAGAGATCAACATGCTGCTCAAGGAAGGCCTCTGGAGGGATGGCTCTGAAGGACAAGGGGCATTCCTCCTGCTATAAGCAGGGTAAGGAGTGTTCAGGCAGAGGGCACTGCACGTGCGAAGACCCTGGGAGAGAAGAGAATTCAGTATTCTTGAGGAGCTGAGAAGAGAATCCTGTGGCTGGAGCACAGTGAACGGGGAGCTGGGGAGTAAGGCACCGTGATGGTCAAGAAGGAGGCCGGGGGCAGAGAGTGACGCCTGCAGGGTCTTTGGGGTGAAAGTAAGGAGCTGGATTCTGCTGCGCCTCTGAAACCCGCATTGTGTGAACACTTGTGTGAAAGCTCCAAGCCAAGGAGAACGGAAGTAGAGGCTCCCAAATGCTTCTGACTACTGCGGAGTGTTAGGCTACAGATGTTTCCAATAGTTCCATGTGATAGCTGGCTTATGAAAAAGTCTCTGGCAAGCAAAATTTGTACGCTTATAGTATTTCTTCTAAAGGATGACAATTATTCAATTTTCCTGATTACAAAAGATAACTAATTCCTGTTAATAGTACAAGTCTTAGCCGAAACTGCCACAGTGGGGCAGCAAAGTAAAAACAAACACATCAGCCTTCAAGATTTACAACTGGAAAATATGTTTCTATGTTTAGTTTTTGATACCAAAGAAGCCACATTTTCAACTATTTCAACCCCATCATTCACCCTGTGTACTAACTTCGTGGATCCTACATAAAGCATTTAAAACTCAGGCAATTGTTCTTATCATTTAAAAAATGTCAAGTAAGAGAAAAGATTGCATGCTCTTAGTATTTCCTCTAAAGGATGACAGTTATCACTTTTTCAAATTATAGAAAATAGCTAATTCTTTTAATAGTACAGGAAATGCCTATACTTTTAATAGTACGGAAATGCCTTCTTTAAATGCTTAAATATGGAGTTACCATTTTTAAAAAATGCTCTAATAAAACAGACATATTTCTTTCCTAGGATTTTTGTAACTCAGTACATTTCAATTTTTCCTGAAAACAGAAATTTAATATTAAAGCTTGACATCTCTAAATTATATAAGGACTGTTACTAAAGCCATTTATTTTACATTTAAATTAGAAGTCAGTTTTGACACTATTTAATTCTTTCATCTTATAGATAAATAAGGTGAAAAAAATTGCTAACATACTGAGTAATGTCTATACAAGTGAAAGGGTAACTAAACTTCGATCTCAAACGTCTTGATTCTATTCCTTTGAATGAAATTTCTTGTGACCCAGTACCAATGGCAAAGAAATTAGTAAGGATTTGACCATTTAAAGGTCTTAAAAATTGACAAATGTGGATTTTTATAAAATTACAAATATTAAATATCTCTTGTAGCTAACAGTAGAAAACCACATAATAGGTCTTTAAATGGGCAAGGATCACGTTACACAACTTATTTGGGGCATTAGAAATGGTATCCAGTAGTAGCATGGCGGAAATCAAAGGCAGATGTTATCTGGGCAGAAATTGTATCCAAGATAGTGAATTTAATCCGAAGTGTCCAGTTTTCTTTTTCCATCGACCTTAAAAAAATGGCTAAATAGAAATTCCTCTTAAAGCTCAAGTATTCTGACACATATTCAGATGCTTACATTTTCTAAAGCAATATTAAGTTGGGTGAGTATTTTATGTTTGTTCTTCAAGTGATCAAAATGTTTGATCCCAGAGGATTGAGCAAGGATATGGTGTTACCAACAAATACTTTTAAACACTTGCCGGCACCTTTTCTTTTAAAATTTTCAGTTTCCATAATTGAAAATTATTCTTTCTGCTTACACCATGTAATAATATCACATTTATTTTTAAATGGCACAGAACATATTTATTGATGAAAGAAAATAATAGGAAGACAAGCCCAGGTTTATCTTAAATAAAACTGCACACAGTACTAGTTTAATATTCTAAGTCAAGAAAATTCCAAGTTTTAATCTTCACCCTCTGAGGCATAATATGTTCACTTACATTATGAGAACCAGATATGTGTGGTTTTAAAAATTTTCAAGTTCATTGCCATACTAGGAAATAGTCTTTCTTTTTGTGATTTATAGTCAAATGTCATCAAGACAACCAGGGAACTTTTAAATTATGAAGATTAAATAATGGTAGTCAGTAACTCTTTTCCCTCTGAGTCAGATCTCAGATACCACAAAAACGTCATTGATCAGCAACAGTTTAATCCTTTTGAGTGATTTTGTCCCTTTTTTATGCCCACTGGGTGGCCAAATTGTGACTCGTTTTATTTTCTAAGGATTCATGGCTATGAGGGCATGAAATAGACCAACCATACATTAAAGATGACAAGATGACCTAGCCTTTAAAAACTTATAATGAGAAGTGCTTCTATACATGAAGCACCTATGCTTTCATATTTCATGGTCCATCTCAAATGACAATTCTCTCTCTGTCCATTTCCTTCACTCCATCAGGAAGAACAAATTGTTTTCTTGTAGGTTCTCTTGTAATATTTAAATGATCTTCTGCTATAAACTACCATGTTTTCTGATTCTGATGTTTGCTGATACTACTACTCCTCGGTAGCTGATTGTCCTATTGAGAAGAGGGATAATCTTAGCAATACAAGAGATCTCTCTGGTACAATACATGGTATATAATCAACACCCAGTAAATGTTTGTGGAAATACTAATATGCAAAAATTTGTATCAGTTTGGAATCCAGTAGAATAATTACTTTGGCAGGGCTACACCTGCTTTACCTTTCCTAAATTAAAGAGTAATATATGCTATTTAAATAATTGAGTATTTATTATAATGGTGGCCTGCATGATCAAGTTCTGAATGGAAAAATGGCTATTTATATGGGTTTACCATATTCCCCGACCATGAGACCTATTCCAACTTCCCCAGCTTTATTTTTCTCTCACAGCACTTTCAACACATAATATTTTATGTATGTATGTATATACAATTCTTTTTCCTTAATTTCTTTTTGCTCTGCTTTCCCTCACCAGGATTAAGTCCCATGAGGGTAGATTTTTTTTGTTTTGTTCACTGCTACATCCCTGTGCTTAGAACAGTGCATGATATGTAACTACTTGGTAGATGAATGAATAAATGAATGAAATAAATATGGATCTCTCAAAGAATATAAGAATTCTATTAATTTGGCTGTTAGCTTATTAAAAATGTTTTCTGTTCCCCTGGCTCTACGGATGCCTAAAGAAAACAAAGATGTTATGTTGTAGCTAATGCAATTCTAAATAATAGGATAGCATTAAAAAACCCCAAGATAGTACTAAATGTTTTGTTATAAACAAATATGTAAATAGATAAATAAAAGTAAAGTGTAGTATGTTTGACTTGATTAAATAGAAAGGAAAGAAGGCCATGCTATGTTACTTTATAGTACCCTGAATTCAGAATCTTAATCAGTGCTCTGGGGGCAGAGGTGAGGGCGTGTGTCCAAAATATTTTACCTCCAGGAAGATAACCAGGTCATCCAAGACTTACAACGAGGCCTGCTCTGTGTGGACAGAAGGGGGAGTGACCTCTCCCTTGCTGGACAGAGTGTTTAAAGCTATAGGGGACACAATACTGAAATATTATCATCTAAGGCAGAGATCAGCAAACTATCACCTGCCTTTATGTGACTTCAAGCAAGCTAAGACTGTTCTTCTACATTGTTTTTAAGTGTTTTTTTTGTTTGTTTGTTTGTTTGTTTTTTAAAGAAAGGGATATAACAGAGACCTATGTGGTCCACAAAGCTTATTTTTTACCTAGTCCTTTAGAGGGAAAATTTGCCACAGACCCGTAGTTTTAGTTCCCAAAGCCAGTTTTTCTTCTAGGTTCATTCCATAGATTTTGTGCATTTCTGAGTTTTCCATGGAATCAAAGTCAGGGAGGATGTTTCATAAACTAGAGAGGCGGTGAGAACCAGACCAGGGGTCCTCTTCTCATTCTCTGTTACAGAGAACTAAGCAGAGGGTTGAGGCCAACCACTCCATAGAAAAATCACATTCATGCCCCCTGCCATGAACCAGGAAAGAAAAGGTTGACCCAAATCTTCCTCAAATGGGGTGATTTTCACTAAACAATGACTTTCTTAGATCCAAGATATCAAAAAGTCCACCAAGAAATAGTGTACAAATTATTACTCAAGACTTTTGCAACAAAACCTATGACACTAGAACTCTCAATGTGTTGGCAAAAACCCCTAATATTTTTCCTAGGGAATTAAAATGTAGAGAAAGAAATGGAGCAGGAAGAAGTTCATTTAGCTCTGGGCAAAGGGCAGGACCAATAAATGCATGTAGACACATATTAATTTGTTTTCATCTTGGAAATTGTTTTTGTTGAGTATTTCTCTGTCTCTTAAGCCATGACTGTTGTCTTAACACAAGGTTTTAAATCTTTCCTTGAAGCCTAAAGATGATCTGTATTCTTTGCTTCACCCGACTATGCACTGCTGGACTCCAACAAGTGACCTGTACATTGGCTGTGAAGAGGGTCACCTGTTAATGGTTAATGGAGAAAACCTGAAGGTAACTGTGCTTAATAAGATAGAAGACGGACCACGAAGGGGTAAGAAACTGCTTTGCTTCATCTTCCCAGAAGTGTAGCCACTGGTGATGGTTTTGCACTTGACAATGCATGTTTTGTTCTGTATTTTTCTCTTTCTAGAGACATCTTTGATTCCTCCTTCTTCTTTATCCTCTAGTTAGTTACCAAGTTCTCTGGATGTTTCTTTTAGCTACCCATATTAAGTGTTCTATGCTCTAGACTTTCTACTCTCTATATACATATTTTACATAATCCTTAAAACAAGTTCATAAGGAAATACATTTTTATCTTCATGATATAGATGAAGAAATGGAGGCATTAAGAACTTAAGAAACATGCCCAAATTCACATAACTAGTAAACTATAGAGCTGACACCTGAACCCAGACAGTAAGACTTCAGAGTCCAAGTTCATACTATGCTGTATCCTTCTGCATACATAGGTGCTCAGTTGCTCGGCTCTGTCCGACTGTTTGTGACGCCATGGACTGTAGTCCACCAGGCTCCTCAGCCCATGAAATTTTCCAGGCACGAATACTGGAGTGGGCTGCCATTTCCTACTTCGGTGTCTTCCCCACCCAAGGATCAGACCTGCATCTCTTGCATCTCCTGCATTCACAGGCAGATTCTTTACCACTAGCGCCCCCTGGGAAGCCCTCCTCATCATATGCCTGTTTAATCAGCTAATATGCCCTTCCCTGCCTTCCACAGTAACTCTTTCTCCACCATACCTTCCTTTAGGACTACCCACCATCTTGAAAATTACTTTCCATTGCCTCACTAGCATTTCTGAGAGAATCTGATCTGTTCTCCTTAGATCAAGTGTCCACTCCTGGTCCCATCAGAGTTGGCCTGGGTCAGAGAAGCCAGTATCACCTTGTGTGAAGCTACATGTAGACACTTTGAGAAGGGAGTCTCACCAGGGCAAGATCTCCAGCCTGACCAATGCACTTTCCACTCTAATTCTTCTTATTCTTTCACACCTTGATTTCTGCAGCAACCATAGAGCTGATTTCATTGAGTTTAATCCATAGATGACCCAAACCAGGATTCCATCCCTGCCAAACTGCCCTTCTTTTTTTCCCTTTTTCTAATTTTTATTATTTTTTAATTTAAATTTCTTTATTTTAATTGGAGGCTAATTACTTTACAGTATTGTATTTGTTTTGCCATACCTCAACACTGCCCCTCTTGAAGACCATTTTCCACGTTTAACTCAAGGATGACTATGGCTTAATTTCAAGTCCTCTCTGATCTTTTCTTACCTGCACCATTAATATTATTTCTGACTACTCCCCAGTATAAGTTTTCTGATCTATCCAGTCATTTCTTCCCATCATTTCACAGACATTTCACAGCCTGCTTTTTCCCTTGTCACTTTTCACTCTGAATCCTCCAGTTTGTAGCTCAAACACGACATCCTACAGCAAGTCTTCCCCATCTACACGTCTTCATATACTCCCTCTCCTGTTCCCTGACTCACACTCCACTGTGCAAGTAAAGCCATTAGGTTCAGCTTTCCTACCCCAGCCTGCCATACTCCCCCACCTCACTCTTCCCATTACTCTCATCTGTACTCTCCAGGCCTGGGCCACCCTCTGATCTTATGTTCACAATGCCATCCCTCAGCTCTCTAAAGAATAAGCTTCTCTTCTGGCCTGTCATTCCAGTTTCAGCTCTCCCGCTTGAGCCTCATAGAAGCTCTCATCATTCCTGTACTCTCTCTAAATTCTGCCTGCTGGCACTGAGAGTTACCTTTGTCTAGGATGCCATGTCTTCCTCTCTACCTGGTGAAATTATCCATTGTGGAGCCTCTGTGTCCTCACTCCAACCTACAGGCAAACTCAGGTGCCCCATCTGGGGTTCCATCAGTCTCACATCTTTGTGAGAGCCTCATCCTCTGCTGTTATCAAATATAATGCCTCCTGTGCCTGACTGTCCTTCCCAGTCAGTCAGTTGATTAGCTCAGTTGCGAGTGACTCTTTGCGACCCCGTGGACTGCAGCACGCCAGGCCTCCTTGTCCATCACCAACTCCCAGAGCTTGCTCAAACTCATGTCCATCGAGTTGGTGATGCCATCCAAACAGCTCATCCTCTGTCATCCCCTTCTCCTCCTGCCCTCAGTCTTTCTCAGCATCAGGGTCTTTTCAAATGAGTCAGCTCTTTGCATCAGGTAGCCAAAGTATTGGAATTTCAGCTTCAGCATCAGTCCTTCCAATGAATATTCAGGACTGATCTTCTTTAGGATAAACTGGTTGGATCTCCTTGCAGTCTAAGGGACTCTCAAGAGTCTTCTCCAATACCACAGTTCAAAAGCATCGGTTCTTCAGTACTCAGCTTTCTTTATAGTCCAACTCTCACCTCCATACATGACTACTGGGAAAGCCATAGCTTTGCCTAGATGGAGCTTTGTTGGCAAAGTAATGTCTCTGCTTTTTAATATGCTGTCTAGGTTGGTCATAGCTTTTCTTCCAAGGAGCAAGTGTCTTTTAATTTTTGGCTGCCAATCACCATCTGCAGTGATTTTGGAGCCCCCAAAATAAAGTGTGTCACTGTTTCCATTGTTTCCCCATCTATTTGCCATGAAGTGATGGGACTGGATGCCATGATCTTAGTTTTCTGAATGTTGATTTTTAAGCCAGCTTTTTCACTCTCTTTCACTTTCATCAAGAGGCTTTTTAGTTCTTCTTCACTTTCTGCCATAAGGGTGGTATCATCTGCATATCTGAGGTTACTGATATTTCTCCCAGCAATCTTGATTCCAGCTTGTGCTTCATCCAGCCCAGCATTTTGCATGATATACTCTGCACATAAGTTAAATAAGACTGTCTTTCCCACTAGTCATCAACTCTGAAGTCAGGAACAGTGACTTCAACTTTGGTTCTATAGTTTAATCCCAGAGATTGCTAGAGGGTAAACTGGTACCTCTTTGTGTTTGTAAAGTGAATTATAAAACAATATTTCTCATTTCCAAATTTCTATTTTGCAATGTTTTATACAATTTAGGACTTAGTTGTCTATAGTCTTTTTTTAGCCTTACTGCACAGCATATGGGATCTTAGTTCCCCAATCAAAGATCGAACGTGCACCTCTTGCAGTGAAAGTTGAGAGTCTTAACTACTGGACCTCCAGGGAAGTCCCTGTACATAGTCTTTTATTGCTCACTAATTCCATCCTATATACTATTTCTTATCATTTTCATGATATATATATCAAAATACTTCCAAATAAATGTTTTCTGTCTTCTACGATGTGGAAGACCCTGGTGACTTTGAGTTGATATAGGTGGCAAATATATAATCTCATAATTAACAGCCTCAAGGTATTTATATTTTATTAAAGAGAATAAGACAAGTCGACACATAATTGCAGCCAGAAAAATCAAGATGTGAGGAAAGCCTCATAAAGCTCTATGGGAATTCAGATGAGGAAAAAATGCCAAATTAAGTCATGTTGTAGGTGGCATTTGAAATAGCCCTTAAAGGATAGGTTCACAGGCAGAGATGAGGGTAGGTGAAATTTTGGACAATGGTATCTGTGTAAAGAAGAAAACATGGGGGAGCTTGAGAAATAAGAAGTTGTCCAGTTTGTCTGGAGCATCGTTATGCAGAAATAGTGGTAATAAAGGGACATCTAAGTGGTACCACATCTGACCTTGAATGTCTGACTGAGGTGTTGATACCTAATCTATCTGACAGTGGAATGACATCAACTCCTGAGCGGAGATGTAACCCAGTTGGAACTGTGCTTGCGGACATAAATTATCCATAGTTTAGGAAAGGAGTAGCTATAAGCAGCAGGCATCTAGACTAGGCCGGAGTCATAGCAACGGACTCTGGTGGCAGCTGGATTAAAGAGAAGCAGCTACTGGGAGGCGAACAGTCTTTGGAGGAAGGGCACTATGCGTCTTAGCATCTGGCAAAATGCTGAGCAGGTAGCATGCAAGAAACAGAAGTCTGGCAGGTGTCTCTGTCTTGTAGTTCTTGCAGTTTATCTACATAAAAGCTAGTGTGCTTTTTTGACATTCCCCCAGGACAATGTTTTATTAATAACAAAGATCTTATAAATCTTATAAATCTTTTTTATTTTTACTTTTTAAAATCCACCGTGTTTTATTTATTGAGGTACAAATTTACATGCCATAAAATATGCAAATCTTAAGTATACAGCTTAATAATGATATCATTTTTGTCTTTTTCCCCCCGGCCTCTTAAAATCTCTGATAATTTCTTTCCTTAAAAGGAAATATATTTACTACATAATTCCACAGTATCACTCCCATAGATCTGATGATACAGAACATAAAAAAAAATTCATGCGATTTATCATTAATCACTAATTTATCATAATCATCAGTAACCATTGCAAAGCAGCTTTTATTCTTTATTGTTTGAAAGGCATCATAGCGTATATTCTGATAGGAAGTTGATCTGTAGAAAAAGGAATTACAAAGTCCTAGTAAAGCAAGTGAGACCAATCAATCTGTATGGCACTTTTAATTATCTGTCACCTGTTTTACTTTGTTTTCTTTCCCAAAGTTGAAAGAAATTTCATCAGTCCAGTCACCATGGCGTATCAGAAGGGAGGCGTGCTTGCTTCTGGAATTGTAATGTATTTTTTGTTCAAAATTAATTTTGCTTTCAAGAAAAATAACAAACCCCTGAAGCTAACACAGTGTTGCAAATTAACTATACTTCAGCTTAAAATGGTTAAAAAATATGTCAAACGGAAAAAGAAAATATACAAAATTTCTATTTGCTGCCATTTACTATGGTGAACCATAATATGTGATATCAAGTTCTGTCAGTTTATTAATTAAAATTCTTTTTCAGGGGTGCTAATATAAAACTTTTTATTACAAATTATATATATATATATATACACACATAAAATTATAGAAAACATTATAGTGAACTATATCATATGTCTGTCTTATTGCAAATAAATAAAATTTAAAAACCCACCACCCCCAAAACATACATACACACACACACACACTCAAAGGAGTCAGGTCTTCCAGAGTTCACCAACCAGTAAGTGGAGAAGCTGGAAATTGAACCCAAGCATGGTAAACTCCAAAGTCCTTTGTCTCATTTTTTAGGGCACACAGCTTCAGTAAGTAAGAAAAGGGGTCCAGACCATGTTACTTTTCCATGTGGTTGTAATCAATGCTAAGGTTTGAAGCTGACCTACAGTAAAATCTCTGGTCTACTGGTAGCTGTCCCAAACCACTGTTAGCTTTGTCTCTTCTTTTGCCACAGAGCACACCTCCAGGCCCTAAGGGCAGCTGCAAAATGCTGTCAGAATGAAAGCTCCACCAACAGAAGCAGTTTGGAGCTCATAAACGTACATTTAGTTCACAGTCTCCTCTCCCCAACCTCTCAATGGACTCCCTCCTTCTACGTTTAGTCTTCATTTGTCCTTCTCAAGTCACCCTTGGTGGTTTGTTTGTTTGTTTGTTTTTTAATCTAGTTTAAAGGAAAGCTTGGAGCATCTGTTCTGGTGAGGGATGGAGAGTGATGATGATCTTGGAGAAAGCACCATGCATGTTTTTCCCCAGGTCCCAAGTCTGAACCAAACCATCTCACAAATACCTCTTAGTCATTAGGGGGTCTAATCTAGAAATAATGGCTGAGTTTGCCCAAAATCTTTTCATTACTGTAAAAATAACTTAAGTTCTTCTTGAAAGTGGTTAGATTAACCTAAAACTGTTTACAACTTACTGATCAACATTTAACCAACCCATTTTTACTGGATACGTACCCTGTTTCTAGCACTGTGTGAAAAACTAGAAAGGAGAATACAAAGGAAATAAACAGCACACTCCCTACCTTTGAGTCATTTAGAGATTTAAGAAATGCACACAATAATGATTAAAGAACGTACATTAAGGCTAAGGTCCGTCGAATTAAGGAGACTGCTGAATACCAGCCACACAGTAAACCCTGCCTCATCTACCCTGTGTCCTTTATCATGAAGAAAGTGGTAAGGTGATAAATACTAAAGAAGTTCAAAGAAAGGGGAGCTTAGTAAAATTTTAGGTAATTGAAAATGTGTCAGAAAAAAAGATAAAATTAAAAACTGAGCAGGAAACATGGTTAGAAATTGGCTAAACAAAGGTATGAAGACAGAGCATTCTAGATAATGTAAACATAGATGATGTTTCCAAAAATGAACAGTAGATGCTAATCAATAAATCTTAGCTGATTTGATGAAGAAAGCATACTATGCATGGACTGAGACTAATTTTCATTTATCTCATTGTTTTTGGTTTCTAGGATGGCTTTGTGTATTCTTTACTTATTAAAGATACAAATTACAAAGTAGAGGATTTTCTTGAGGTTGAAAGGCCGGTGGAACATTTGATGTTTTCTCCTAGTTACAGAATGTTGCTGATTCAGACAGACAAGGTATGCTAGATGGTAAATTCTTGCTAGGTTTTCAGATATTATTATTATCATCATTGCATGACAGAAATAAAGGGCAGAATGCTGCATAATGATCCGTTACTAGTCAGGACTCATTAGCTTGCAAATGAAAAATCAGCCTATTTAAAAGTCCAGGAAACACTTGAGTGTTTGTTTCTTATTTTTGTGTATATATAACTGAAAGCAAGCAAGGAATTGATATGAATCTGGGCGCTCCTGTGTTGCTACTAGCCTTGTTTTTCTGCCATATCTTAGCTCTGTTTCCTCTCTACTTCCTCCCTTTCTATGAAGATGGTGTCAGAAGAACCTCCTGAAACTCCAGTTTTATATTTTTATCCTCTTGGTGACCTTAGTAGAAAGATACCAGTTGGGAAAAAAATGTCCTGTAACCTGGACTTGTACTAACTAACTTGTGTCACCTTTCTACCCCTGGGTCAATTACTATGTCCAGAGGGATTCTAAACTTTCATTGACCAGGCTTAGGTCACATGTCTAACCTTGGAGCCTAGGTAGGGTCATCTCAGTTTAGTTCAGTTCAGTTGCTCAGTCATGTCCAACTCTTTGCACACACCAGGCCTCCCTGTTCATCACCATCTCCCAGAGTTTACTCATACTCATGTCCATTGAGTCATTGATGCCATCCAATGATCTCATCCTCTGTCATCTACTCAAACTAAAGTGAGATTGTGGTAATGGGTGGTTCGCTAAGGAGAGTACAGGTTCTGTAAGAGAAGAAGGGAGGAAAATAAATGCAGGATAAAATCAAATGCCCACATGAATTATACTGTTAGGAAGACTCCTAAGTCAGGAATAGCAGTTTATATTGTTGGGCAATGATTGTAGATAAATTACAAGTAAAATGGAATGATTTTTTGTCTAAAAGAAATTGAAACTGAAATATGGAAGACTTAAGTTTCTGTGTTTACCAGAAGTTAAACCAACTGTGTTAATGATGTTTTAATAAATGAAAAACCTAAAAAAAAATAAATTTTTAAAAAAATGAAAAACTTGAAGTATCCATGGAGGACAGAAAACAATAAAAAATGAAACCTAAGAGAAGGGAGAGACACAAATAGAAATCATACAAAAGAAAAATATACTTGCACAGTAAAAATTAAATGAATATGTCTGACAGAAGACTGGACGCAGCCAAAGAGAGAACAGATGAAGATAGATTGGAAGAAGTAATTCAGAATGTACCCAAGAGACGGAAGTATACGAAATAAAGAAGGGAGGGTAAGAGAAATGAATGATACAGTGACAAGATCTAACATGTATTTGATTGGAATTCCAAAGAGGAGAGTCAGACAGAAACAATATTTAAGGAGATATTTTCCAGAACTGATTAAAGACATGAATTTACAGCTTCAGGAGGCCCAGTGAATCCCAAGCAGGATACATAAAAAGATATACACACCTAGACTTACCAGTGTGAAATTGTTGAAAACTAAAGACAAAGAGAAAATCTTAAAAGTAGTCAGAGAAAAAAACAGATTATTTCAAGGGACTTTCAATTAGGCTAACAGCTGACTTCTTTGGCAATAATATACGTAAGAAAGAGCAGAATGATATCTTCTATGTAGTTCAGGGGTCAGCAAACTGTGGACCCTTGGGTCAAAACCAGCCTCCTGCTTGTTTCTGTAAATAAAGTTTTACTGGAACACAGTCAGACCCACTTGTTTGTGTATTGTCTACGGCTGCTTTGGCACTGTGATGTAGTATTAAGTAGTTGGAGAGACCACATGGCCTGCAAAGCCTAAAATATTTATTGGTTGTCCCTTTATAGAAAAAGTTTGCTGACCCCTGATTTAGTGAAATAAGGTTGCTATCACTGAATTTTATACCCAGGGAAAATACTTTCAGTATAGGGATGAAAAACGACATTTTTAGAAATGAGCATTTGTTAGTATGTCAATCACTAGAGAAAATTCTAAAGAACATACTTCAGGCAGAAGGAAAATGATCCCAGATGGAAAGACTGCGATGCAAAAAGAATGAAGAGCAGTAGTAAATGTGTGGAGAAATGTAACTGAAGACTGACCGTATAAAACAACAATAATGTGAAGTTGGCGGGAAAGGCGTGTGCTGTGTGCTTAGGCGCTCAGCCGTGTCTGACTCTTCGCATCCCTTTGGCTGCAGCCCGCCGGTCTCCTCTGTCCACTGGATTTTTCAGACAAGAATACTAGAGCAGGTTGCCATTTCCTTCTCCAGGGGATCATCCAGACTCGGGGATCAAAACCGAGTCTCCTGCATTGGCAGGTAGATTCTTTCACCCGCTGAGAGAGTAAAGGTTTTAAGTTCTTCTGATGTTTATAAATTAAGTATACGTGCTCTGACCTGTAAGGTAACCATAAAAGAACTGAAACATCAGATGAAATTTCCACATAATAGAGGGGCAAAATGCAAGCGTTAAAGAAAGCAACCCCAAAGAAGAAAAGATATACAAACAACTGAGAAGAAAACAGGAAGCATAAATTAAAGTGTACTGTTTAACCTCAAATCTACTAGTAATTACAATTAAAGCAAAACAGTTGATCTAGTTAAAAGGCAAATATTAGCATATTTGATTTAAAAAAAAGCCAAACCTAACTATGCACTGTATTCAAGTGACATATCTAAACCATAAGATTGAAAGTAAATTTTTAAAAATATAGTAACACTGAAAGCAAATTAAAAATTGAAAGTAAATAAAAAGATAGGAAAAGCTATATCATATAAACATTAACCAAAAGAAAGTCTTTGGAGATATATTAATATTAGACAAAATAGACTTTTGGGCAAAAATCATTCCTAAGCATAAATGAGTTTATTAATATTTTAGAATAGTAAAATGTTAAATTCACTACAAGTCTATAACTTTTAAGATATATATGTACCAAATAAAATAACTTCAAAATATATAAAGCAAAACATGACAAAATGACAAGGAAAAGCAAAGTCATGATCTCAACAGATTTTAATATACTTTTCTCAGTACTTAGTAGAATAAATGTGTGTGTTTAACACAGTAGCCAAGGTGAGAAAAGCATCTCTACTACTCAGAGCCCTCCAGTGATTGCCTATGTTATTCTGAGTAAAAGCCAAAATCTTCACTATGCTTTACAAGGTTCTTCATCCTTATCTCTCACGGGTCTTCTTCACCCTGCTTTGGTCATGCTGGCCATCATGTAAGCTTTTGTACTCACCAGGTTTGCTCCTCCTTCAGAGTGCACTGACTGTTCTTCTGTCTGGAATGCATTCCCCAGAGTCTGCATGAACACCTTCCTCATTTCCTTCAAGTCTTTTCCCTAAACTCACCTTCTCAATAAAGTGTTTCTTGGACACTCAGGTTTGAATTCTACCATCTTATTTTGCCATGTCATATGCTCTTTCCCTGCTTTATTTTTTTTTCTGTCTACAATTATTGCTCTTTAACTTATATATTATTTAGATATCTTATTTATTGACTGAATCCCCCAGTAGAATGTAAGCTCCATGAAGGCAGGGAATTTTTTCTGTCCTGTCCTCTGATATAGCCCCCGCATCCAGAGCTGTGTCTGGCACAGTGCGTCCACTCCACATTTGTTGAAGGAATGAATGAAAGGTAAAATCAGTAAATACCTACCAAAGTTTAGACTTTACAGAGTTGTGTTTTTTTACATAAACAAGAATAAAAACATTCATGTTTAACTCAAGTAAACTTGAAGAACTTGTGATCAGTTTAAAGCAGACTTCTTATTGCTGGTAACCATACAGTAGTATAGTTACTTGGCAGAGATGCATAACGTACAAGATAGATTTTCTTTTTTGGAGAGGTGAATTTGGAACCGGAGAATGATAAACAAGTTTTAAAGTAACAGCTTGAGACACACCTCTACAAATTTCACAAAATTTTATTTAAGTTTCATTAGTACCCATCATGGTCTAATATGTGATAGAATTTAGTTCATCTTAACAACTTTTTGGTTTTCCACATTCTTCAAACTTTCTGCATAAATAAACATAATTTTTGAAGTCAGGAAAAAGTGCTTCATTATGTTTTATAATCTAAGAAACAAATGCCTGGAAATGGAGAAAAGAAGTCTTATTTATTGAATATTTTAATTGATGAGTGAATGCAAGAATCAATAAAACAAGTGTTTAGATTTTAAGCTCCTCAAGGTCAGGGCCTTGCTGAGTTTATCTCTACTTTCCCATCACATTTTCCCACACAGTGTCTTATTTACAGTGAACATTTAATAACTATTTGTTCAACAGAACACACAACAGTTGCATTATTTTTTTCTTTTTTGGTATATTTACAGGGGTCTATTTTTATTTATACTTTTGGTGAGGAGCCAACCTTTGAAAAAGTCCTAGAGGCTTGTGATGGGAAATTTCAGGCAACAGACTTTATCACACCTGGAAATGAATACTGCATGGTAAGGGATATTGTCTTTGTTCCACAATAGGATTTAAGGATGAGATTTGGAAATTTATGTGCAACCTGTTGCAAATAGGAAGCAGAGTGTACTCTTGAAGATGCAGGAGAAATGCCAGCCACTTCCATCGTTAGGTCTACTCCCCAGTTACAATGACATCATCACATTGTGACTTCATAATATTAAGTCTCTGAACATGACTAAGGCAATTAAAATCTAAAGAGCCATCCTGTTTGTATTCACCACCCAAGCTTTCCAAGCCATATCTTTAAACACATTCATTGCTAGTGAGTTGTCAACACTCATTAAACTATTAGTGTTTACCCTTTTTCAGAGTGATCCAACCCCATCTGAACATGAAAATGAAATAGTTGCCATGCATAAAACATGTGTTCAATCTACTTTAAAAACCCCACCCTCTACATTTAGAAAAGAAATTTTTTTTCTGATGATTAACTGCTTACCTTTAGTTGATCTCAAGAAATATAATTCACTTTCCATATGATTCATCAACAAATCAATTAAGATTTTGGGAGTTCTAGCAAATATTAATAAAAAGATGCATAAACTATGGACTAGGTAACACTTAGGGTTCTTCCAGTTGTCAGATTCTGATTATTTGCTTTTTCTTTCAGATATTCTCTGATAAGAAATAAATTTAAAAATTTAATACAAGATTTTCACATTTAGAATTAGATACTTGATCCACAACATCATGTACTCCCTCCCTCCTATTCAAGAAACAGAATTTAAACTGTATCACGTTGCAGTTACTTTTAAAATGCTTTCAGTCTTGATCCTGTGAAAGAAGAAAAATGAACAAGATGAATTTTGGGTTTCCAGTCTAGCATGTAAAGAACCTTACATCAGGGGGAAAGAAAAGCTGAATAAACTTAAAATCAACCATTCCTCTCAGACCCATCAGAGAATTGGGGTCATAGGGGAAACCACTGCCCCCAAAATTATAGAGACAGACAGGCAGATGCAAAGAATCATAGCTTACTGGAGCAGATACCCAGAAGTAGAAACCAGCCCTGGAGCCAGTACCCAGGGGGATTACAATGGGAGAATCTGCACATCTCAGACCAAAAACAAGGACACTAGAGGCAGTTTTAGTTTCTGACATGTTCAGCTGCAGCAGACAATAAACACAGTCTAACTCCTAGCCAGATAAACATAAAACCCCATATTACAGCCCTCTTAATTCATATCCTTTTACCCAGTACATCATGTCCAGCTTTTAACAAAAATTATAAGGCATACTAAAAGACAGTAACAGTTAGAAGATACAGAGAAAGCATCAGAACCAGACTCAGATATTGTTGTATCTGAAAAAAATTATAAAGATGTTGTAATTTATCAGGCCAGAAATTTAAAACAACTATGATTAATATACTAAGGGGTCCTATGAAAACAGTGAAACGTGAAAGAATGATTGGAAAATATAAGAGATATGGAAACACAAAGAATGAAAATATTAGAAATATAAAACACTGTAACAGAAATGAAGAATGCCTTTGGTGGGCTCATCAATAGACTGAATATTGCAGAAGAAAGAATCAATAAGCTTGAAGAAATGTCAGTAGAACCTTCAACACTGAAATTCAAAAAGAAAAAAAAGAATTAAAAAAACCAGAATATCCAAGAACATGGGACAATTATAAAAGGTATAGTGTACACATAATAGGAATACCAGAAGGAGAAGAAAGGAAGGAATGAACAGAGGAAATGTGAGAAGTAATAATGGATGAGAATTTTTCAAAATTCATGTCAGACATCTAACTAGAGATCTGGGAAGCTGAGAGAACACTAGGAGGACGAATACCAAAAAAATTTATACCAACACATATTAAGTGAAAAAGAACTAAAGAGTCTCTTGATGAAAGTGGAAGAGGAGAGTGAAAAAGTTGGCTTAAACCTCAACATTCAGAAAACTAAGATCATGGCATCTGGTCCCATCACTTCATAGCAAGTAGATGGGGAAACAATGGAAACAGTAAGAGACTTTATTTTCTTGGGCTCCAAAATCACTGCAGATGGTGACTGCAGCCATGAAATTAAAAGACACTCCTTGGAAGAAAAGTTATGACCAACCTAGACAGTATATTAAAAAGCAGAGACATTACTTTACATATTAAATATGTGTTTAATACATATTAAATATTATTATTTAATATGCATTTAGTACATATTAAATACATATTTACATATTACTTTACATATTAAAAAGCAGAGACATTACAACAAAGGTCCGTGTAGTTAAAGCTATGGTTTTTCCAGTAGTCATGTATGGATGTGAGAGTTGGACTATAAAGAAAGCTGAGCACCGAAGAATTGATACTTTTGAACTGTGGTGTTGGAGAAGACTCTTGAGAGTTCCTTGGACTGCAAGGAGATTCAGCCACTCCTGAAGGAGATCACTCCTGAATATTCATTGGACTATCTGATACTGAAGCTGAAGCTTCAACACTTTGGCCACCTTATGCAAAGAACTGACTCATTTGAAAAGATCCTCATGCTAGGAAAGATTGAAGGTGGGAGGAGAAGGGGACGACAGGGGATGAGCTGGTTGGATGGCATCACCAACTCAAGGGACATGAGTTTGAGTAAACTCTGGGAGCTGGTAATAGACAGGGAGACCTGGCATGCTGCAGTCCATGGGGTTGCAGAGTCAGACATGACTGAGCAACTGTACTGAACTGAACTGAAAGGTAATAATTAATATTTGTTCAGAAGTATTAACATTGAGATTGTAAAGTAATTTTAATCCACATAAATAAAATGAAATTTTATTTTCAATCATCAGTGATCAACATACTAGAAAGGAATTTAGAACATGCTCCCGTAGCAGTCTTATTTTCCATTTGAGTTTTATTTTTCTTTCTTTTACAGACACTCACACAGTCAGGGGAAGTTTGTGTTTGGGGTATAGAGGATGGTGCTTGTGTCAGCAGGATTTATCTGAATATCCAAGTAAGTGTGCCTTAAAAATGGATTTTTAAAAAATATTGAATTCTAATCCAACCTACCTTCTTGTGTTCACATGTCAACAGTCTGTGGAAGTACTTGTTACAGAGATGTTAATGTATTTTACCTTATATGTTTAGAATAATTCTTGTGTATAAAGTATGTTCCACAGCCCAGAGTGTAGAACATAAGGTATTGTATTGGTATATAGGAAAGAACAAACTTTCCCTTGGTGGCAATTATTTCTGAAAACCTAGTGATTTATATCTCTCTCATGCTGCAAATTCATTGTGGATGGACAGGATCTCTTTTCCCCCATGGTCTTTCAGGGAACAAAGCTGACAGAGGCTCCACCAATTCATAGCTCCTCAGTACCACGGGCTGGGCTTCCCACTCGGCTCAGTGGCAAAGAGTCCGCCCGACAATGCAGAAGATACAGGAGGGTTCAGTCTCCCGGCTGGGAGGATCCCCTGGAGGAGGAAATGGCAACCCACTCCAGTATTCTTGCCTGAAAGAGTCCATGCATAGAGGAGCCTGGCAGGCTACACAGTCCATGGGGTCACAAAGAGTCAGACTCAACTGAGCGACTGAGCATGCACGCACACCGTGGGGTGGGAGGAGTTCTGGAGAGTCTTGAACTAGCAATTAAGTGTTTTTAATAAAAAGCGAAACATTCCTTGGCCGTAACTAGGTAGATGGCCCCATCTAACCTCAAGGGGATCAGTCAGAAATGAAAGAAAGGTGCCACTCTCACCAGCTTGAGCCAAAAATGAAAAAGTGTGGGCTATTGACTCAATTAACTATAAAGAATAGAGTTTCTCTGGGCTCAGCTGTGGCTTTATCCAGCAACTCAAGTGATACTACCAAGGATCTCGTCTGTCTTTCTGTCTGTGTACTACATCTTCATTTCATCTAAGACTTCGTGTGATACCCAAATGCCACAAACACCATCCTCACATCAGATCATCAGGGGAGAAACCTCCTACAGTGGGAGGGGAAGAGAAAAGAAGTCTCTCCTTTTCAGAAGGCTCATTAAACAGACCCTAACATCCTAACACCCCTGAGCCAATCACTGTGGACACGGGCAGGAGAAATGCTAGCTGGCTTAAAATCAGCCTTGGAAATGAGACTTAGATTATTCCACTCAACTGAAAATAGAAGAGAGATGGTTTCTTAGAGGATATTCAAGAAATTTTCCAGAAGGAAGGTGCATGTAGGCTGGGTGGCAAACTGCAGTTGCTCACTTAAACCTAAGCATAACCTACCATAGGTGATGCCATTCTTTCCACCATGGTCATGGTGCACATAAAACAATATTTTAAAAGTATAAAAAGACCAAGAAACAATGGTAAGGCTATTTTTTCTTAAATTATCATCTTTTTCTATATTTCATAAATTCTTAATGAGATATGGATCTAGATAGTAGGGAGAAAAGTTACAATCCTTCTCTATTGTAAATTAAAATCTCAATAATAATGCAAGATGAAGCATCATACTTCATATAAGAGGATGCAAGATGCAAAAGATATAATTCAATGAGATAGGTAAATTCATTCTAAAGAGTAAAGATAAAAATTCTTACCTAAAAGAATATGTGTAGACTCCATAATCAGTGTGGCAAAGGTTTACATGTATTCATTTCTGTTAGAATTACTAGAACTAGAAAAATCTTAAAGTTCATCTGATCACACCTCTTTTTACAGATGAGAGACATACAAACCTAAGGGTCTGTATAATCAGAACTTACCTTGCACTTCTAGCTAAGGAGGGATAGGAAAGTCGCTCAGCCGTGTCTGACTCTTTGCGAGCCCCTATTAATTGATGGAGCCTCTGTCGGCTTTGTTCCCTGAAAGACCCTGGGGGAAAAGAGATCCTGTCAATCCGCAATGAATTTGCAGCGTGAGTGAGATATAAATCGCTAGGTTTTCAGAAATAATTGCCACCAAGGAAAAGTTTGTTCTTTCCCATATACCAATACAATACCTTGGGCTATACAGTCCTTGGAATTCTCCAGTCCAAAATACTGGAATGGGTAGCCTTTCCCTTCTCCAGGGGATCTTCCCAACCCAGGGATCAAACCCAGGTCTCCCACATTGCAGGCAGATTCTTTACCAACTGAGCCACAGGAGAGGACCAACAATACTGGACTGTGTAGACCATCCCTTCTCCAGTGGATCTTCCCGACCCAGGAATCAAACCAGGGTCTCCTGCATTGCAGGTGGATTCTTTACCAGCTGAGCCACCAGGGAAGCCCAAGGAGGGATATAGTTACCATCAAAAGACCCTCTTTCTGCTTCAGATATCTTCCTTTCCCCTGACCAGAAGTGGGAGATTTGGGCAATTGTCACAGTTAAGCAGACATCCCTTCAATGAGCTCAAAAACAAGCATGGTAAAAAAAAAACAACAACAAGCATGGTACATTCATGTAGGTCAGCCTTTGTTGGGGAGAATCAGTGATTTTTCCTTACTGAAGATTACTGCCATCCTCTGGAGAACTGATAAGTGGGTTGATCCAGCAGTACAGAGGCTAGACCGCCCTGCCTATGCCCAGGACTGTATTCTCCATGAACATTTTAGGCAGTGGTCCTCAGAGAACCCTGCTTAGCATCATGATGGCAGGATGCCCAAACACTAATACTTTCACTTGATATTACCTGCCAGGGTAACTAAGATCCCTCCAAATATTGCTATATATTTTAGCCTAGTCAACTATTGCCCTGGAACAGAGGGTAATTTCAACCGATTGTGTTGAGGAAACACAGATACACACACATTCTAAGAGCTCCCATAAAGGTTTTCAGCTAAAACACCCCCAAACCCTCACCATTTTATTCCCAGTTCATACTGAGATACCAATATGCTCACCCTGGGTAAGCCTCAGAAAACTCACTTTAATAAAATGAAAACCTGCTCAATGGAGAAACTGCATTCTAATGAGGCAGGACACCTGAGTTTTCCTCTGAGCTTTGTTATCAGCTTTGGGATCCTGGGGGCAAATTGCTACATTTTCCTTTGCCCCTGCTTTCTAACCTGCGAAAGGATCACCTCAAGATCTTTTCCATTTCTAACATTCTGTTATTTTATTCAAAACAACCTCCAGAATGTAATTATGTTACCTACAGGAGTCCCCCTCTCTGGTGTTTCTTGTGCCAATAGAGCAATACTGAGTTCGGTTCAACAGCAAAGGAAAATCTTATTTTTTGATCAGAGGGTGGAGAGGTGGGAGCTCTCCTTTCAGAGCACACGCCTTTGTCACAGGGAGTGGCTGAGGCTGCTCTATGGAGTTCTCCTTGAGGGAGGGCAGCGTTGCCATGGGGCCAGTCCAGCTGTGCTGCTCCCCTCGAGACCCAAACTCTGGGTGCAGCATCTGTGTGCACAGCCATGCCTGCTGCCATCCTAAATCTCGAATTGAGGTGTTTCCGGCAGTACATCTCTACAGGGCCACGGAGTTGAGGTGCTGCAGCGGTCTCACACTAAGAACTCTGGACTGAAGTGCTAGGTACAAGACTGCTGTACATGTACCCTGTGAGCAGGTGAAATTAGACTAAAGCTTAGACCTTATCACCTAGTTTTCATCTGACTTTTCTGGGAAACCCCAGTGGGCTTTGTCAGTGAAAACTATAGAAATGACTCTGATTCCTTAAGTATCATGACCACAAATTTGTTCTCTTAGATATCATCTTCTGTAAATGACTGTTGGAGAAGCAGGAATCTGTGATGCGTTTCTTTGGTGACAGGCCGCGTGCTCCATGATACAGTTATTTTCTGAAGTCTTCCTCAGTTATACCAGCATCCCAGGGTCTACTATTATCTAGTAGATGAATGCTGATTTTAAAAAATCACTAACATTCAATAAAGATGTCCAAAAGATGCTAGGAATATATTTTAAATTTCCTATTTTATTTTTCATTATTATCAGGTATAATCATTTTCTAATCAATTAAGGATAAAAATGAAGCCGTGGTTTAAAGGTCAGGCAACTGTCTCATATTTTTATCATTCCAGTTTTAGGATAAAAGAGTGTGATATATAGATTCCTATGACTTCTTATGTGATTGATTAGCTGAAGATTGTTGAGTGTATAATTTGTAATACCACATGACACTTGCCACTCTTCTCGTTCTGCGGGTTTTTCAAATAAACTGTAAAACTCTTAAGTGTAGGAAAGCAGGCTTCTTTTTCTGGTGCCGTGAAGCTGGGGGTTATTTTATTTTTTATTGAAGTTAATTGGTTTATAGTATTGTGTTAATTTTTCAGGTGAACAGCATAGTGATTCAGTATTTTTGTGGAGTGTACTCAATTCAGCTCATTATAAGATTAGTGGGTATAATTCCCTGTGCTATACAGTGTACCCTTCTGCTAATGTGTTTCATATCTGGTAGTTGATGTCTGTTAATCCCATGTCCCTATTTTACCCTGCTCTCCTCTCTCTCCTTTGGTTTTCCATATCTGTGAGTCTATGTCTGTTTTGCACCTGTCTTAAACAGGCAACAGTTCTGGCTTGCTCTCCATCCTCCCTGTCTGCAGCCGTGGGGACCGAGGATGGCCGTGTCCACTTCCTCGACGTCCGGGATGTCGAATCCCCTCATGAAGTTCATAAGGCCTTTCTCTCTGAATCACCTGTGCAGCACCTCCTGTAAGTACCATCCGTTTCTGGCAGCAAATTTGTCAGGCCTGTCTGTTGAGAATTCCACTGAAGTTTTAACTTTTTTAGGTTTTACATGGGTTGTTTTGAAAATTAGTACATTGGCTCAGTTCTACATTCAAGAAATACAGAGGTGTATATAGTTCAATACACTTTTCCACTGTTATCCCCAAATACCCAGTTCTCCTCCTTGGAGACAGCTTGTTAACTAGTTTCTTGTGTCTTTTTACTGGACATATTTTATTCACAAACAAGCAGAAAAATAAGTACTTCCTTTTAATTGCATGAATGTGTATCAAGCCCTTAGAGTGTACCAGAACTTCTGTTGTATTAACCTCGTAAGTTAGGTATCCATATTGTCTCCATTTTAAAGATAAGGAAGATGATACACAAAGAATTTAAATAACAATTAATTTCACACATGTTGTAAATGGCAAATGTTAAGATTTGAACACAGACAATTGGGCTCCAGAGTCCTTGCTTTTGCTCTTATAGGGTAGCAAACCATATACAATGTTCTGCACCACAATTTTTTTCACTTAATGGTATATCTTACAGAAAGTCTTCTATCCACACATGAAGACCTTCATTCTTTTTACAGCTACATAGTATTCCATCACATGGAATATATTCCATAATTTTTAAGACAGTATATTGATAGACATTTAGATGATTTCAAATTTTTGAAACTGTACTTTTAGAAGACAGCTAGAGACACTGAGTTTAAACTTACTATATTATTATTATTATTATTATCTTTGATTAACTTATCATAATACCAAATATTAACAAGAAATGACATTTTTGTTCTGCTTTACAGCTTGATGTGCTATTACATATTGTAGTTTACTGAATGTGATGCTTGCCAAACGTTCAGCAAAGTATTATGCTTGTCCCTGTTTCACAAGTGAGATAATTTAGGTTCAGAAAGAAGCATTTGCCAAGATTAGTCAGCTAGCTCTGGAAGGAGCCAGGGTTCCACCATCTGTGCTATTCCTACAAGCTCTGCTGCCTTTGTAGGGAAGGATCTGCAATCTCTCTCCATTTACATTCTACTCCTGTGTATCATTTTGTTGGCATCTCTCCTTTCTCAGATGTTTCTCTCTTATCCTAATTTGCATTTCCCACTTTTTCTAATTTGATCAAAGTAGAGAAACATTTTGCTACGTTCTTCTTCTTCCTGCCAGGACTGGTACTGAGGGACATTGGAATGATCAACTCATCTCTAATTTGAGAATTGCTTATGTACACCTGAAATATCAGAAAGCTTTACTGTCATATTTTGTTCACTTATGATGACATAGTTGACTGTTTTTAGTGAATCTTCTTGACCATATACTTATAAATTACAATTTAGAAACAACATTAGCCTAAAATGTAATGATTAAATTTATGTATAATCACTTACCTTTTATAAGATCTGATAATATTAAAAATAATAAACCATAAGAATAATTTGTTTGGGATATATATCCATGATGTCTTTCAATAAATTTGTTTACCATCTTATTAATGAAACAAGTAGAATCTGATAATCAGATTTCTTCTTTTCTAGGTATGACCAGAGAGGAATGTATGTATTAGTTGGAACATCAGAAGGACACATCTTTGTTATCAATGCCAAACCCTCAAGTTTATTTGAGATTCTTGGATTCATAGGTACTTACACTGAATTCTTTTTTTCCCCAATATGGGCAGCATGTGGGATCTTAGTTCCTTGACCAGGGATCAAACCCAGGCCCCCACCCTGTGAACACGGAGTCTTAACCACCAGATCGCCAGTAAAGTTGCCATAGAATGCTCATTAGCTTAAGATATTGGTCAATTTATTCTAAAGAATTTAAAGTTGTGAAATGAAGCAATACTTGTAGCATGTTTTCTAAAACAGAAACACTAAAATAGCTGTTCAAAGTTACTAAGGAGAATTCCTGTATCATATTTAGAGGTTTTTGTACATCTACTTGGTATACAGTTGATATTAAATAACTTCTTGAATCAGTTGATGAATTAATGAAATGGCTAAATGTTTCTAATGTTACTGCAAATGGAAGTTGAGTCAGTTTATCCCTGAAATACTTTTTTAAAAATATTTACTTATGTATTTGGCTGTGCTGGGTCTTAGCTGCCACGCCAGAATCTTTAGTTGTGGCGGGCAGGATCTGTAGTTGCAGCATGTGGAATCCAGCTCCCCGACCAGAGATTGAACCAGGCCCCCTGCATTGGGAGTGTGGAGTCTTGGCCACTGAACCACCAGGGAAGTCCCAAAATAACTTTTAAATAGTATTTGATCTCTATTTAATTAAGATATCTAAAGAAAGTTTTGTTACATGCATCTTTACTCTGTGCTTCCATAACCGAGGGCTCAGGTTCAGTCCCTGGCTGGGCAACTAAGATCCCACAAACCATGCAGTGCGGCCAAAAGTAAACACATGAATAAAATTTTTAAAAATGACATTCAGCTTTTTCAGTAATGTGTGTCCAAGTGCCCATGTAAACCACAGAACTGACAGGCGAGATAGCACTTTGGTGATAAATAATAATAACAAATACTTTTCTCTCTGGCTTTATATACCTAATGTAAATGTAAATTTTCAAATCTTTATACTGATTTTTAAAAACTGAGTTTATTAAGTGTAAAATGCGGAACCTAGGCCCTGTGGAAGCATGAAAATGTCAAGGAAGAAATTTAGTGGAGGAAGAATAGCAGAGTGCTGTGTAGGCTCAGGAAAAGAAGTAATTAGTTCTCAGGTGTGAAGAAAGGAGTGGAGGTAAAGAGTAGGCACAGAGAATATGGAGCAGGAGAATTTTCCAAGGATTTAAAGTAGTGGAGGATGGGGCTTGTTGACATTCTCGCTCAGGACAGAAGTTTGAGCAATGGCACTTGGAATGGTAAGAAGTCCGGCATAACAAGTATATGAGTTTACCAGATTATGATCATGAAGACAAGGTTTGAAACAAAGTGGAGGGTCTTGAACATCATCCCAATTCATCCCAAGGAGTCTGGACTTTGTTCTGTAGTTAATGACACATCATCATCAGTTTTCAAGATGGGACTAGTGTGATTTGATTTGGTTTTTATAGGATGACTCTGGCATCATTGCGAAGGCTGGAGAAGAAAGGCAAGAGAACAGAATAAAAAATTCAGAAAAACATTATAGTAACTCACACAAGACATGCTGTTAGTCATAACAAAAGTCAACATTTATTGAAGGAGTCCTTATCATGTAATATCCAGTATTCTAAGTACTTGGCGTGTGTTAACTCATTTAATTCTTATAGGCAACTTTTGTGAGGTAGAGACCACTGTTATGCCCAGTTTAAAGATAAGGCAGTTGAGGCACAATGAGATAAGTATTTATCCAAAGCCACATAGGTAGCCAGGACTCAAGCTCAGGAAGTCTGGCTTCAGAGCTTGTGCTCCTATCCACAGTGTACAAGATCATGCAGCAGTCATGGAAAGCGGAAGGAGTGGATGGCTATGAGCAATGGAACTGGCAGAACCTGATAATTAATTATATGTGAAGGGAAGGGATCAGCAACAACTCTGAAGTTTCTAACCCAGATGGTGGAAGTGTGTGCTGTCATCAGCTGAAGTAAAAACTCAAGGGAAGAAAAAGTTATGGAGGCTGAGGGATAGGGTGAGCTGACAAGCTCTGTAGAGTTGAAGCCAATAAGATCTTCATTTGGAGATATTTACCATTAATTCAGAAATGAAGATTTGTAGTTCAAAGTTTAACGATGGAGTTCTGATCTTGAAATCACGGAAGCTCAGGAGATGGTTTAAGACAGAGATGAAGCAAACCCAACTGTGTAATGAGGTACCTTAAATATGTAAATTAGATGGCATGGAGTGTGATGGCTGACCTCAGAATGAGTACCAGTCCTGCCTAAATGTTCCATTTTTCAACATATCTTGTCATTCAGAGTATAGGATGGGAAAAGCTACTTACTCTGAAGTTGTAGACAGAGAAGACAAGGCTGTAAAGAAAACTAAAGATGGGCGAGAGGACTGGGAGTCACCCGCACCAGCAAGAGCTTGGAGAAGGAAGGCTGTATGAATGGTGGGCTGTGGCTGAAGTGTCAGTGGCACGAGGGCTAGGGTGAGGCAGTCGCTGTGTGAGCCCGGGGAGAGCTACTCCTTTGGGACAGAGAGACAGAGTTTCAGGTGGGAATGGCAGTCAGAAAAGGAAGTTAGTAACCAGCAATTTCTGCTCTCAGATGTTTGCAGTGGAGAAAAGGGAATTCGTAATTGGTGGGGAAATAGGGTTGAAGGAACATTCTAATCTGAAGATAGGGGAGTCTTGAGACCTCAATAGGAGAAGACGTAAAAGACCCAAGGAAATTAAAAGAGGTAATTAATAGCACATGGTGTAATAATATATTGGAGGCATAGGCTCGAAACCACAGATGGAAAGGGTTACATTTTATTCCTAAAAATGTCAAGAAATGAAGAAGGAAGCCAAGAACAGAAAATGTGAGGTTCAGGATGAGGAAGTTGAAGTCAAGTTTATGTCAGATGTTCTCTGTCTTCCTTGTTCAGTGAGAGGAAAGGACACCCTGAGGGGAGGGGCTGAGATGGGGCCCGAGACGGTGGACACACACAGAGCAGCTGTGTGGAGTGGCCGTAGTGGAGCTGGAGAGATTCCAAGGTGGGCCCCAGGCAAGGCCCCCTTGCGGAAGTGGGATTCGCTGGCTTACTGCAGCAAGCATATTCCTACCACACCTGCGATACCTTGACTGTGCAAAAATGTTTATTCAGTACTGGGAATGGGCAAATGGCTGGAGTGGACATTCAAGAGGCCAGAGCTTGTGGGCACTGCTGGGTAGGGTAGAGCCGGCAGACTCTGGAGGCCCCTCTGGCTGGATGGAAGCTGAGTCCCACCCAGATGAATTGAATCTGCGCACTTAGACATCTCATGGGGAGAATCCCCCATCTGTTCATCAAAAAATGTTTCTATCACTTATGTTCAAAGACCACTTAAATATCCAATAAGTAAATTTGGATCAAAAGATTTAGTTAAGACAGGTCTATAATGTGATATCTTACCCAGAAATATGAAAGCTTCTATAAGCATATCAATAATGACTTGTGTTGACTTCCATTTGCTTTCAGAGATGGGCAAAGGCATTTTACAAATATCCACTGTGTCTTCATTGGAAACAGACATAGTAGAAGTGATGGTGCTTTTCTCACTTCCAGAAACAAGAAGAAGCAGGCTGGAAATATTTTCTCTGCCTAAAATACTACCAGAAGGTAAAGAAAAGTGAGCAAGCAATTCTGTCCTGGGCACCTAGTTGAATAGTTGCTATAGCTTTCTTTCCTTTTCCAGTGATAACATTTTTTTTTTTCTAACATGTGAAGAGGCAAATGGCCAAAACCTTTCCTGTGTCTTACAAAGTAAAGCTGATGTGACTGCTAAATAATGTGAAATGTGGGCTTTCCTCTCAGTTCAGTTCAGTGTCTGACTTTTTGTGATTCCATGGACTGTAGCATGCCAGGTTTCCCTGTCCATCACCAACTCCCAGAGCTTGCTCAAACTCATGTCCATTGAGTCGGTGATACTATCCAACTATCTCATCCTCTGTCATCCCCTTCTCCTCCTGCCTTCAGTCTTTCCCAGCACTGGGGTCTTTTCCAAGGAGTCAATTCTTCGCATCAGGTGGCCAAAGTGTTGGAGTTTCAGCTTCAGCATCAGTCCTTCCAATGAACATTCAAGACTGATTTCCTTTAGCATAGACTGATTGGATCTCCTTGCAGTCCAAGGAACTCTCAAGAGTCTTCTCCGACAGCAAAGTTCAAAAGCATCAATTCTTCGGAGCTCAGCTTTCTTTATAATCCAACTCTCACATCCATACAAGACTACTGGAAAAACCATAGCTTTGACTAGATGGATCTTGGCAAAAGTAATGTCTCTGCCTTTGAATATGCTATCTAGGTTGGTCACAGCTTTTCTTCCAAGGAGTAAGTGTCTTTTAATTTCACGGCTAAAGTCTCCATCTGCAGTGGTTTCAGAGCCCCAATAAATAAAGTCTGTCACTGTTTCCACTGTTTCCCTATCTATTTGCCATAAAGTAATGGGACCAGATGCCATGATCTTACTCTTCTGAATGTTGAGGTTTAAGCCAAATTTTTCACTCTTCTCTTACACTTTCATTAAGAGGCTCCTTAGTTCTTCCCTTTCTGCCATAAGTGTGGTATCATCTGCATATATGAGGTTATTGATATTTCTCCCAGCAATCTTGACTCCAGCTTGTGCTTCATCCAGTCCAGCATTTCTCATGATGTACTCTGCATATAAGTTAAATAAGCAGGGTGACAATGTACAGCCTTGACATACTCCTTTCCCACTTTGGAACCAGTCTGTTGTTCCATGTCCAGTTCTAACTATTGCTTCTTGACCTGCATTCAAATCTTTCAGGAGGCAGGTAAGGTGGTCTGGTATTCCCATCTCTTTCAAATTTTCCACAGTTTGTGGTGATCCATACCGTCAAAGGCTTAGGCATAGTCAGTAAAGAAGAAGTAGATGTTTTTCTGGAACTCTCTTGCTTTTTTGATGATCCAGTGGATGTTGGCAATTTGATCTCTGGTTCCTCTGCCTTTTCTAAATCCAGCTTGAACATCTGGAAATTCACAGTTCACGTACTGTTGAAGCCTGGCTTGGAGAATTTTGAGCATTACTTTACTACCGTGTGAGATGAGTGCAATTGTGGAGTAGTTTGAGCATTCTTTGGCATTGCCTTTCTTTGGGATTGGAATGAAAACTGACCTTTTCCAGTCCTGTGGCCACTGCTGAGTTTTCCAAATTTGCTGGCATGTTGGGTGCATCACTTTCACAACATCATCTTTCAGGATTTGAAATAGCTCAACTGGAATTCCATCACCTCCACTAGCTTTGTTCACAGTGATGCTTCCTAAGGCCCACTTGACTTCACATTCCAGGATGTCTGGCTCTAGGTGAGTGATCACACCATCATGATTATCTGGGCCATGAAGATCTTTTTTGTATAGTTCTTCTGTGTTTTCTTGCCACTTCTTCTTAATATCTTCAGATTCTGTTAGGTCCATACCATGTCTATCCTTTACTATGCTCATCTTTGCATGAATATTCCCCTGGTATCTCTAATTTTCTTGAAAAGATCTCTAGTCTTTCCCATTCTGTTGTTTTCTTCTATTTCTTTGCATTGCTCACTGAGGAAGGCTTTCTTATCTCTCTTTGCTATTTTTGGAACTCTGTGTTCAAATGGGTATATCTTTCCTTTTCTCCTTTGCCTTTCGCTTCTCCTTTTCACAACTATTTGTAAGGTCTCCTGAGACAACCATTTTGCCTTTTTGCATTTCTTTTTCTTGGGGATGGTCTTGATCACTGCCTCCTATACAATGTTACAGACCTCCGTTCATAATTCTTCAGGCACTCTGTCTGTCAGATCTAATCCCTTGAATCTATTTGTCACTAGATCCTGTCATTCATACAAATCTTATTATCAGAGGAAAAAAAAGATAAACTGTCACTTTTGTAAGTTGAATTTCACATGCTAGTAAAGTATAGCTCAAAATTCTTCAAGCCAGGCTTCAGCAATATGTGAACCATGAACTTCCTGATGTTCAAGCTGGTTTTAGAAAAGGCAGAGGAACCAGAGATCAAATTGCCAACATCCACTGGATCATGGAAAAAGCAAGAGAGTTCCAGAAAAACATCTATTTCTGCTTTATTGACTATGCCAAAGCCTTTGACTGTGTGGATCACAATAAACTCTGGAAAATTCTGAAAGAGATGGGAATACCAGACCACCTGACCTGCCTCTTGAGAAACCGATATGCAGATCAGGAAGCAACAGTTAGAACTGGACATGGAACAACAGACTGGTTCCAAATAGGAAAAGGAGTATGTCAAGGCTGTATATTGTCATCCTGCTTATTTAACTTATATGCAGAGTACATCATGAGAAACGCTGGACTGGGAGAAACACTGGACTGGAAAAACACAAGCTGGAATCAAGGTTGCCGGGAGAAATATCAATAACCTCAGATATGCAGATGACACCACACTTATGACAGAAAGTAAAGAGGAAATAAAGTCTCTTGATGAAAGTGAGAGAGGAGAGTGAAAAAGTTTGCTTAAAGCTCAACATTCAGAAAACAAAGATCCTAGCATCCGGTCCCATCACTTCATGGGAAATAGATGGGGAAACAGTGGAAACAGTGTCAGATTTTTTTTGGGGGCCTCCAAAATCACTGCAGATGCTGATTGCAACCATGAAATTAAAGACACTTAGTCCTTGGAAGAAAAGTTATGACCAACCTAGATAGCATATTCACAAAGAAGAGACATTACTTTGCCGACAAAGGTCCATCTAGTCAAGGCTATGGTTTTTCCAGTAGTCATGTATGGATGTGAAAGTTGAACTGTGAAGAAGGCTGAGCGCCAAAGCATTGCTGCTTTTGAACTGTGGTGTTGGAGAAGACTCTTGAGAGTCCCTTGGACTGCAAGGAGATCCAACCAGTCCATTCTGAAGGAGATCAGCCCTGGGATTTCTTTGGAAGGAATGATGCTAAAGCTGAAACTCCAGTACTTTGGTCACCTCATGCGAAGAGTTGACTCATTGGAAAAGACTGTGATGCTGGGAGGGACTGGGCGCAGGAGGAGAGGGGGACGACTGAGAATGAGATGGCTGGATGGCATCACTGACTCGATGGACGTGAGTCTGAGTGAACTCTAGGAGTTGGTGATGGACAGGGAGGCCTGGCGTGCTGCAATTCATGGGGTTGCAAAGAGTCGGACATGACTGAGCGACTGAACTGAACTGAACTGAACTAATATCTCTTTTTGTTGTTGTTGTGTCCAACCCTCGTGACCCCATGGACTGGGTCCACTAGGCTCCTCTGTGCATGGGATTTCCCAGACAAAAGTACTAGTGTGGCTTGCTATTTCCTTCTCCACTCTTTTTGTAGCTTTTAATATACAGAGTCAAATTCATATATGTTATTATGTAGTTACTTTCATTGATAAGACCATGAAGAAAGCTTTTTGGATAAAAAGGTCTGATAAAATAGACACTTTGTTTTAAATAACAAATATATCTGGGTAGCTATTTTGCAAATATTTAACTATAGAGTATAAGAAAGTAAAAACCTCAAGGTACTTTTATGTCTTAATTAAGACTGTCTAGATCATCATGAGTTTCATCATGTCTCTACTTAACTGATAAAATTAACAGAAGTCTTATAAAATATAATTTACTTACTGTTAGTCATTTAATGCTCAAGTATTTCTAATGGAGCCAAGTTGTTTTCCAATCATTTATATCCCATAATAGTCTCTACATTAACTGAGCATTTAATTTTTTATTTTGCTTTTCATAGTTGTCATAACAATTAAAAAAATAAAATCAATAAATGGTACAAATTATCTATCTTCTTCCCCAAATATTACAGTTTCCACAAGCTTTGCTGATGAACGAGGGAGGCTGAGAGATGAATTCATTCATAAGTTTGTGTATGAAACAGAGCACAGTCTGTCCTCTGCGGTCTTGAACTTGCATAGTAACCGAGTATATGGCTTCTGTAACCAAGTGCCATACATCTGCAGCTATCTTCTTCCTGAAAAAGTATGCCGAAACTTAAGCATTCTGTCTTTTTCTTAGCACTCAAGATTGGTACATTGTATTCAGTAGACATGATCCACGCTTTAACACTCTAGTCCAGTTAAAAAGTGTCTTTATTATGGTAAAATAACCTCTTTGAATTAAATATATTAGCATGATTTGTTAATTCATCATAAAATATTTTTGAACAACCTCATACTTGTGGCGCATGCATCATACTTGTCAGATAAACATGCAGATGACACAATATTAGTTTAGTGACTTTCAAAACTATTTTTTTAAATCTATCATTAGAAAGTCTGTTCTACAGGGGTCAGGAGCTACAACGTTGATGATTTCCAGTGGAACTTTATACTTGAGTCTTAAAGAAAGTTGCAAACAAAATGCCTCTGTGTTTCTAGTATCCTTTCATCATACTCTTCAAACTTCTTCCATATTGCATCATTTCCTGCTACACACACTGACCCAGATTATATCACCCTTCTTTTTCTAAATCCTTCAATCAAAAGCCTTCTCTCTCAGAGTAGCCAATATCAGCAAGGTCTGAAACAAAGACATTCAAAACAGGAAAGAATGGTTTGCAGTAAGGAGGATTTAAGAAAAGCTTCCTGGTAGAAGTAATAGTTGAACTGGACTTTGAAGAATAGTTCAGATTTAGACATGAGAAATATTGTGTGTAATCTTGGCAGGGAGGTGGGATTCCTGAAGTAGGGAGGGAAGCCAGATTGGTGGGCATGGGATGGGGAAGAGCATTCCAGGTAAAAGTCACAACACATGCAGAAGTTTGAAGGTGGAAATACGTGAGAAATGTGTGTTGGGGGCCGGGGGGGGGGTAGCGGTGATGGTGGTGGTGGAAATTGACTCATTTATTTTGACTTGAGGATAGGAGTATTTGGAAAGGATTAGTAAAAAATCAAGATAGTCAGTTGTAGTCTGGGATTTTTAATGGTAGCTGATATACAGAGGAGACTTTTCTTAGTTAGCTAAAATGAACATTTATTTGCAATCAAATATTTTAAAATGTGGTACAAATACAGGTGTCCACTTTATCATGTATCAGTTTATTTCCAATGACAATGTTTATGGATTTGCATCTGACTATATATGCATAACTGCAAGGTGCCACTCCCTGATCTTTTCTATAATATGGTCATTTTCTTTGATTGGCAGGAGCATAGTGGTGTTCACATTCTTAAGCCATACCAAAAAATACAAAGCAAACTATATGGACCTGGAATGCTCTCTCTGTCTCCACATGGATTGTGGCTCATAACAATAGCTAAATGTGGAATTCTGTTTATCCGAGATATTCATACTTTGGTAAACTCCTTTTTTTTCCCCTCAATCATGGGATTTGCATCTTGATCTCATCTAAGGAACAAAAGCTCTTAGGAAAGGAATTGGAACTGTTAAGTAAATTGACTCATAACTTATTTGCCACTGATGGTGTTATTGACTTCAACATTAGCTGTATTTATGTGCCAAAGTTTGAGTCTCTAAGGGAGGAAATGCAGGCCACTAGACTGAGATCTGCAAAGAAGGAACATGGGGCAGTAGGTGAGCTCCAGTCCATCTCCATCACCACTTACTGTGTGGCGAGAAAATTCACTGAACTGCTCCTCTGCAATATTAGGAAGGCCTTGCTTAGTCTCACCCTGTGAGATTCTGGTAAGAGCCAAGGAGAGGGTATATACAAAACTTCTTTGGAAACAGTGCATTGTTGTGCAAATCTGGGATGACTGCTGCTAGCTCCCCAGCCTGGAGGGCCTCTGGCCTACTGGCTGCCACCCTCCCCCACCCCCAGCCTGCGTCTTCCTGTGATGCTGGAAGAATACACAGGGTGTGGCCCGTAAGAGCCCTCCCCAACCCCTGCAGACTTCAGGGTCACTCGTCCTACCACCACTTCTGATTTCCATTGTTCTCAGATCTCTGTTTAAATGAAAATAGTTTCTTCTCCCCCAAGTGGAAGATCCTTTTCTAGGTTTTGAGATCAAGTTGTACTGGTTATCAGTACAATTTAATTCTTTCATATTATATAGGGAAAGACCTTAAATGTCTTACAAATCATTTTTAAATGAACAGTTTGCAAACTAGTACATTTTCTCTTATTCAAATGATTTGTAAATGTATGCTACAACTGATAGTGGCATGACAGCAATATGTCAGAGTTTTTCTGGATGATTTTGTGCAACGTGCCTCATATGGGAGGTTATTCATGGCAGTACTGCTTGTAAAAGCAACCTAATATCCATTAACAGAGGACTGGATAAATAAATAATCGTGCATAAACAGTACATAAATAAAGTATGGAATATTATGCTGTAATACAGCATGAGGAAATCTTTATGCAACAATATGGAAAGAATCCCAAGACATATTATTATAATAAGTAAGAAAGGCAAAGTGTGTAATACACATATTGTTATACTTCATATTAAAAATTGTATAAAAATTTACTTATATACAGTAAAATCCTCTGAAAGGATATTTAAGGTATATTGATTGCCTTTGGGAGGTATTGGGGAAGGTGAAGGAAGGAGATTTCACTGCATACTCTTTTATAGTTTTTTTAAATTTTGAAACATTTGAATGTATTTCCTATTCAAAAATTGAAAAAGAATTTTTTTTAAACTATCATGGTTGATAACTAGTGTGACAAAGAAATCCATTTTTGGTCAAAAATTTAAACCATTGCACTGTGTACCAGCTAATGATGTGTATGGGTTCTAATTAAACTGATTTAATTGGCCTCCTCCATCATTCTTCACTCAGTGCCCATCGCCTCCTCTCATCACACTCAGCCTCTTTGCACATCAAGGGGACTTGCTTAATCCTTGAAGATATCTGAATTTGCCTGCACTGTCCATTCTCAGGAAGTCTGTTCTCCTTTCCATATCTGATTTCCCTACTGGTGACAATAATTCCTCTTTTTCCATATTACCTAGAAAGGAGAACAGATCAATACTGATGAATGTATTTTGTATTAGTAATTTTCAGTTCTATGTAGTACTAAGAGGCTACTCCATACCAACTAAAATGCTGTTAAAAAATAGGAAAAGGTTTATCCATAAGCAAAAGTGCATGTAACCCCCTTAGAAAAAAAACCCTGCGGTAAAACTGCACTTGTAATTTCTGCACTTTGTTCCTAAAACTATTAAGGAAACATTTACTCGGTGTCGGAGTCATTCTCACCAGGGGCACGGGATTCAATCGGTGAGAATTTCAATGGATGGACAAAGCATTCTGGTGAATGGAAGAGATGACAACACACTGGTTAACCTACGATGGCGGTAAGTACATGTTCCAGTAAGCAACCTCACATAATATGGTGTTTTGAAATGTAGATGTTGTTATTTAGGTAATGGCAGGGCCAACATAACTGAAGACAACTGCCATTGAAATAACTGTTGTACTAATGATCCCAAGAGAGGGGAAGATGCCATGCTATGCGAGGGCCATATAGGGAGGCACCAGGGAGGGCTAGGAGACAGAGGGAGCAGGGAAAACATGGGCAAGAGTCTTAATTTTGGTTTCCATGGTGAGGAGCAGCCCAGGCTTAGGATTGGCTAGTTTGGATAACTTCAGTGGGTTCTGGGCCATAGGAGCTGCTGCTAGTTGTCCAATACTTGACCCAGGGATTACTAGGAGAGGAAAATAGTGGCCCCAAGTTTGAAAGACCAATAGAGGATTTGCTTGGGGCTGTGGGCTTGTGGGTCTGCATTTGAAAGGTGAGTTCCAGGTAGGTTGTTTACTATCTCTATGACTTGCTGGTCCTGGAAGGGACAAGACCCCAGATGTCAAAGCATCAAAATACAAAAAATAAAAAGACAGTTAAGACCTATAAAGTGACTGGTCCTCCCTATCATAACATCTGTTGGAAGAATACAAAGAATGAAGACAACTCTTAACAGTAGATCATTTTTAAAAGTCCTATTTATCCCTAAAAACCTGACATAGGTATGTGCGTTTCTGCACATGCATACAGATTTACTTTCCTAATTAGACTTTGCTTTCCTAATCAGATAATGTTAAATTAATTTAGACTTTGCTTAGACTAAAACTAAAATTCTAAATAAACAAATAATCGCCAAGCTACAGATAATGGCCAGGGCATAGAGATCATGCAGGTGATGCCCTGGACTTGAAATGTCACCTTATTTGATCTGCCAGTGGATGCCACTTATCAATGTGCAATTTGCTTCCATAGAAATACTATCTCATAGTGCTTCCTATAAGCAAGACAGTAACAAAACTTACTAGGCACCTGACAACCCCTCTAAATCATCTACAACCATGTCATTCAAGGTGGGATCTACAGCTCCTGTGAGCTTGTTAGAAATGCATATTCTTGGGCCTCATCGAACTTTTTGAGTCTGAATCTTTACGGGTGGGGCCCTGGAATCTGTTTTCACAAGCCCTCCAGGCCATGCTGATATGCCTGAAGTTTGAGATGCTCTGGTGTACTGAGTGGAAGTAATAATGCTTCAGTGCGGGGCAGGGACTATGAGGACTGAACAGGGGAAGGTGATCATATACAGCGTGAAGCAGCACAGCACCTAGTATATTCCGAAGGCTCAACCAGAGCAGTAACTCTTCTGTGCAGTGGCCAGGCTGGGTGAGCAGAGAGGACCTGTAGGGTAAGGGATGGGGTCAGCCTGGGGAGAGCTGGCCCCAGGGAGATCAGGAAGCTTCTTGTGTCCTGCAGCCCATGAGAGTGCTGTCCTCTAAGAAGCAGGGTCCTAATAGCTTCAGGGCACTGTGGAGAATTGACCACATATTTCTCTGTATAGAAATGGATAGGAACCTGTAAGTAACACTGCTAAATGTGTCTTTTTCAAATTGTCATGTTGTAACCTAAGTGTTTTCCTTTTTATTAATATAGGCGGTTTGGAGGAATCTTAGCCAATGATATTCTTGAATATAGCCAGCAACTTACAACTTACCTGAAGACCATCATGGATGAGGAGAATGATTATTTAAGTATAGCAAGAAGAGAATCCTTGGATTTGGAATCAGAATCTGAACATGCAGTTGAGTTTCAATATAGTTTTCTTTCTCCTTTCTCCCTCCCTCCTTCCTTTCCTTCCTTCCTAAACTGGTATGTTTTCAGGTTATAGTTTTCTTTTAGCAGATATTTTAGTAATATTCCTCTTTATCCAGATATCCCATGATTTTCAAAAACAGCATGCACTACATCTAAGAGAAAAATATTCTACATTTTCTCAAAGCAAAATCACAAATATTACCTTTCAGACCTTATTTAAAACCATAGTACAAGGTCTATCTGGAAAAAGAAATCTGTTACAATTCTGGTGCTTGTTCAGACTAGTCTCTCTGTACTTTTGCATCATGTGTGTTATTTAGAATGTGTCTACCCAGAGGACATTTATTCACTCAGTCATTTAATAAATGTTTATTGAGGGCCTGCAGAGTGCTAAACTATGGTAAGATAGCCATAAACAGTTGGGAAAATTTCTGCTTTCATGGAGCCCACATTCCAGTTGAGGTTTGAGGGTGAGCAGAGAAAGATAAATGAATAATCAAATACATAAGAAAAATTAGATAGTAGCAAGATCTATTTACTGAATAAAAAGGAGTTGGTGTGAAAGTACTGGCTGGAATAGCCCCTCCAAGGAGAAGGTCTGTGACTTGACTTAAAAAAAAGTACAGATTTGTGGGGGAGGGCAAGTACTCAGGGCAGAGGGAGAAAGAGCTTAGTACATTTGAAGACCTAAAAATAAAAAAGATCTGTGCAGTTGAAGTGAGCAAGGGAGAGTGGTAGGAGCTGAGGTCCTTGAGATGGGAAAAAGAACAGGCAAAGAAGGGCTTTGTAAACCAGGTAACATTTGGATATAATTTTACATGTAGTGAGAACCTATTAAAGTGTTCTGAGCAAAGGATTTACAGGGTCTTATTTACACTTTTTTAAATGACTGCTTCTGCTGTGTGGAGTATGATTCCGCCTGCTTTGATAGGCAGCAGATAGGTGTAAGAGTGAAAGCAGACAGAGCAAGGAGTTAGAAGGCTCAGGCAACCGCAATAGAGGTGGAAGAGTGCTGTGGAGAAGGGGCAGACTCCAGGCAGCTTGCAGAGGCAGAGCGGACAGAACTTCTGATGAGTTGGACCTAGAGGGAAAGGGAAAGAAAGGACTCAAGGATGAAGCCTCCATCTTTTACTGGAGGGTACCACTCACGGAGAAGGGAGAGACTATGGTGGGGGAGCCACTGTAGGGAGAAAGAAGAAAATCCAAACTCAGTTCCCCAGACTGAGCCTGAGGACACTGTTAGAACACTGTTAGCATGAGAACATATCCAAGTGAGATGCCAAGTAGGCCACGGTATAGATGTTCCGGGAGAGCCCAGGATGCGAGATGTTCATCTGAGAGGCGAGGGTGTATGAACGGAATTTAAAGCCATAAAACTAGGTAAGATCATCATGGAAGAGTGGATGGTGAGAAATCAAGGGGGACTAAGACTTCTAGAGACCAGGAGAAGAGTTCAGGGAGGCAAAGGAGATTGAGAAGAACCAGTGAGGAGTGGCCAGTGAGGAGAACCAACAGAGTGTGACATCCCAAACTCTCTCAAGACTTTTTGCCACAAAGGGGAGAAAAAAATCATGTGGCAGCTAAAAGGGAATCAGGTGGTCAGTGAAGAGTAGCTTTCCTGGGACAGGAGGTTCCAGAGCATGTTTAGATACTGTTGGGAAAGATTCAGTAGAAGGCAGAAATGGATGGTACAGAAGGGTGATGCAGAGGCCTTGAAAAGGAAGAAACTATTAAGATCCTAAGCACAAATGGAGGGGCAGGCCTTACCAGGCCATAGCATCTGGTCTACAGGAACAGGAAGAAGGCAACAATGGTGATCATTGTTGCTTTCTCAGTAAGAAGCATGGCTGATATAAGGACAGATTGGAAGGAATAAAATTAAGCATTACATCTTGAGCAGGCAAAATGCTTATTAACATTTTTTTAATGCAACAAGTACAGAGGGATTCAAACAATGAAATGAAGTAGGGGAGGAGGAGAACTTGATGAATTTTTAATTTAAGAAATATCTGTCTTCTTCTAAGGTAACTGAGAATATGCGGTTAAGCACTGACTCATCACAGGAGGAATTAGTCAAAGTTGATAAGATAGAAGAAATTCCATGGATACAACAGAAAAGCCAAGAGGTATTCATAAAACATAAAAGAGGTTTGAAATAATGCTTTGTAGGTGTGTCAGGTAGATTCATTTCCTATGAAAACCTATTGGAAAGTTAGAAAGTAGAGATACTGCTTGGCAGAGCATTACACTGTGTAAGTGTAACTTTCCTGAAAGTAAGCAAGCACATCAAACACAGCTCAGCCTTTCCAGATTAAGTTATATGCGCTTTAAGCACTGCACCTAGGCTAATGTGAAACCAAAGAAAAGTGTCCAGATGTGCCAAAGCAAAGAATGAACTGTGACACCTCGTGTTGCAGTACATTTGAGAGGATGCTGCAAGGTTGGCTTACATGAAAGGGGTGAGTCAGGAACAGAAGAGACCCTGTGGCTTCCGATGTGCAGGAAGGTGCCAGAGGTGGCAGCCGTGTCTGGATTTAGTCTGCTCTCGCACAATACCCAAGGAAATAGCAGACTGGTTTTCCTTTATCAACTACTCTGTTTAATTTTTCACCATTTTCTTACTGTTGGCCTTATCATTGACCTCAGTTCCAAGCTGCTTCAGTGGTCACTTACATAGCAACAGTTCAGACTTAAGCATAAGTATTGCAGTGGTATTATTACTACTCCATGTACACTTTATATTATTAGTCTTTAATTTTTTTCCTTATTTTTCTACAGAAGTGCTATCTGTGTATCTATATACATACACATGTATCTCTGATCTCTTACTTATCTAAATGATGTACTTGTTCCGTTGCAGGCCATCAAAAATGAGGTTAAATTGTTTTCCAACAAAAGGAAAGAGATAAAAAGAGGAATCAAAGCACTCGCTAAAACTGTAAGTGTTGTGATATCACAGCTAAGCTGTGATGACAAACTCCAAAAACATAATGGCTTAGGGATGAAGTGTTTCTTTCTTTCCCTATATAATGGTTCTGGGTGGGTGTTCAGGCCGGTGGCTACTCTGTTCCATGCAGTCATTCAGAGACCCAGGCTGACAGAGACTCTGCTGTTTTTAGCACATGGCTTCTAAGGTTGCCCTGCTTGATTTCATCCCACTCAACGGGAAGAGGGAGAGAGCATGGAGGCATGCATTGGGCAGATCTAGAGGTGGCCCTTATTATTGTTAGATTGAACCACAGAGATTGCTATTTTATATGGTTCAGCCAAATATACTCCAAATATTTTTCTGTTTTGTCTAAGGCATAGATCTAACTTTTTTTTTTTAATAAACACTGCATTTTACCAATTCACTTTATTGAATGTGGCCATCCTTTTCCTGCTGATTTGCAGTGCCTCCCTGGATTCCCATGAATATGGAATTGTTTCTAAATAGTCTGTATTCTGAAATTGAGCACTGATCTTTTCCTTAGCCAATTCCAAACCATTTTGATTGCTATAGATTTATAAAATGTGGTTATATCTTGAAAGAAATTCTCCCTTTGCTCTTCATTTTCAGAAAATATTGGCCTCTTAATGCACACTTTTTAATTTGAATTTTAAAATCACCTTGTCAAGCTCTGTAAAGATTTATTTTTATTTTTTAATATAAATTTATTTACTTTAATTGGATGCTAATTACTTTACAATATTGTACTGGTTTTGCCATACATTGACATGAATCTGCCACAGGTGTACATGTGTTCCCCATCTTAATTGAGAATAACTGCTTACAGTTTGATTTGGAGAAGAATTTCTTTGCCATCTTTGAAATTTTTTACATGTTTATATATATTATTTAAGATTTATGTTATAAATGTTGTAAATCTTTTATATAATATATAACATCAATAAATATATATATATTTCCAAATTTTTAACAAGTTCTTTAGTGAAGTTTCATAGTCTAAAAGTGACTTTGTGTATGTTTCTTATTAGATCCTTTGTGGATGGAATATTTTCTATTACATTTTCTAACTGGATACTACTGGATATGAATGTTACTACTTTTGTATATGACCACCTTTCTGAATTCTCTTTTAGTTCTGTTGCTTTGTCAATTGCATCTCTTAGATTGTGTAAGTGGACTATCAATATCTCCTGAAAATCATGTCTCTTATCAATCTTTTTTTTCTGATGATTTTGAATATTTTTTCCTCAGACAGTTTTAATAGATTTTTATTATTTATTTATTTATTACTTTATTTTTACTTATCAATCTTTATATTACTTTATTTCTTTTTCTTATGTTATGGTAAGGGCTTCTAATGTAATAGTGGTCAGAACGTGTTTGTCTACTAACCTTAATGGGAACATTTCTAACTTTTAAGTGTAATGCCTGCTATTTTTCTGTTAGATATCCTTTTACAAATTAAAAGAATTCCCTTCCTATACCTTGTTTTATAGGAGTCTTTATTGTTAATTTATTGTGAAATTTATCATGTTTTGTATTCTTTGTATTCCTCAGATAGACTTTGGTCATTTTAAGTAGTATACCAGATTCAACTTGCTAATGTTTTATTATTATTTCTGTATTTCTAGTCATAAATAATATTGGTCTATTTTTCATATGCTGTCTTGGTCTAATTATGATATTGGAGTTAGAACAGCATTATCAAGTGATTTGAGTAGCTTTCTACTTTTTTTCCCATTTTCTGGAATAGTTTGTATAGAATGGAAATTCTCCATTTCTTTAAAAAGGATTTGATAAACAACTCCCTCCTACCCTCCCCCACATACATTTAAAACTATCTGGGTCTGATGTCTGTTGCAGAGTTGATTCTTTCCTATTGTTTCAAGTTCTTCTATGGTTATCAGTCTTACCAGGTTTTCTATTTCTTTTCAGGTATAGATTTAATAAATTATATTTTCTTAGAAAACTGTTTGTCTAAATGTATAAAATTATGTAACATTCTACTTTTTAAGTCTCTTCTGATTTTTGCATTATAGTCCTATTTTATTCTTAATGCTGTATGTTTGTGACTTTTATCTTTTTTCTTGATCACCCTATCCAACAGAATGTCTATTTTATTAACATTTCCAAAGAATCAGGTATGGTTTTATTGATTTGACTCTGTTATTTTGAGATAACATTATAGTTTACTTTCTACCTATACCTTTTATAAATTTAAGATTTGATCAGTTTAAAATTTTATTCATTCCTCCTTGCTTCATTCAGTTTTATTTTTCCTCTTTTACTTTTTTTTTAGTTGGAAGTGTGGTTTATTTCCTAGTTTTTTCCATTATACTATGCGTTTGACCATAAATATTCCACTGTGTACTGCTTTGACTACATTGCATTGATTTTGATATACAACTTTCTCATTTTTGCTTAGTTGTAAATATTTCTAATTCCATTTTGAACATATCAACCAAAGGGTTTTCTACAAGAATGTATGTATTTTCCTGTTTTTTATTTCCAGATTGTTTTGTCTTTTATTTATTTATAGATTGTTTTGCATATCTTCCTGTTGCTAACTTTGAACTTTATTTCACTATGCTCAGTAAATAAAGCTTGTTGAGATTATCTCTGTGACCTTGTACCTAGTCACTTTTTGTGAGTGTTTCATGTGTTAGTGAAGAATATTTTGTTTTCTGGGTTTTGGGGGCAAGATGGGTAAAATATTCTTTAAATTCCTATTAGATCAATCTAACGGTGTTAGTAAAGTTTATGTTTTTGCTATTTAAACTGATTTCTAGGTGATAAGCAGTTTGTCAATTTATCCCTGTATTTCTATCTTATTTATGTTAGATGAAAAAACATGCATGACAGATTGCCTTTATAGATTGCTCCTTTTATCCTTGTGAAATATTTATATTTGCCTCTTTGGATGTTTTTAACTGTACACTTTGATTTTTATATTAATATTTTTGCTCTGTTTCCTTTTGTTAGCTCTTATTTACATATCTTTTTCAGCTGCTTTATTTCCAACTTTATTATGTCCCCTAATTAGTATAGAGTTGGACTACTTTCTTTAAATCCTATCTAAGAGTTTTAATGAATGAGTTTAGCCACATTTACTATAATTATTGATATGTTTAAACTTAATCCCTGCCATTTTACTTTGGGTTTTCTGTTAATTTCCAAGTTTTTTTCTTTCTCCTTCCCTGTTTGGATTGCTTGTGCATTTTTTGTTATTATCTTTCTTTTCTTTCTTTCTTTTTTTTTAAACCATTTTGGGACTTTTCTATTTTTTCATAATTCTATTTTTTTTTCAATTCTATGGGACTTTCCTGCTATCTAGTGGTTAAAGACTCCTTGTTTCCAATGCAAAGGACAAGGGTTTAATCCTTGGCTGGGGAACTAAGATCCCACACACTGCACCATGTAGTCAAAAAAAAAAAAAAATCAAATTCTAACCCACGTGCTCGGAGAAGGCGATGGCACCCCACTGCAGTACTCTTGCCTGGAAAATCCCATGGACAGAGGAGCATGGTGTTCTGCAGTCCGTGGGGTCGCTAAGAGTCGGACACTACTGAATGACGTCACTTTCACTTTTCATTTTCCTGCATTGGAGAAGGAAATGGCAACCCTCTCCAATGTTCTTGCCTGGAGAATCCCAGGGACAGGGGAGCCTGGTGGGCTGCCATCTATGGGGTCGCACAGAGTCGGACACGACTGAAGCGACTTAGCAGCAGCAGCAGCAGCAGCAGCAGCAGCAGCAGCCCACGTGCTTGACTTACTTTTTTTTTTTTTTTTTGTAACATTACCTGGCGCCTTCCTGCTCAATAGTATAGAGCACAGAGGCACTGACATTGCCTAGAATCTCAACCCCATCCCAGACATCCTGAGTAAGAATCTGCTGTTTTGACACGATCCCCAGGTGATTCACAGGCACTAATATTAAGCTGGAGAAACTCTAGTTTAGTGTGTGTCATACTGTGTGCGTGCTGTCATTGCAGTCGTGTCCAACTCTTTGTGACCTGTGAACTGCAGCCCGCCAGGCTCCTGGGACCATGGGATTCTGCATGCAAGAATACTGGAGTGGATTGCCATGCCTTCCTCCAATCAAAGCCATGTCTCTCACATCTGCATTGGCAGGCAGGCCCTTTACCACTAGCAGCACCCAGGAAGCCCATGTCAGATCCTGCCTGCCCTCCAGACTAGAGTCCAGTGTGCTTACTTTGTTCTTACTTTTGCTTTCTCATCTCCTTCTGCTCCCACTTTGTCTCACTGTTATCAGTTAGAATTGTAGCTTAAATTGGTATTTTTTAAACTCTTAAAAATGTGTAAATCTTGTTTAGACTTAGTAAGAATTTCCTCTGACTTCAGTATATCCTTAATAATCCTTTCAGAGGGGTAGGTATTAGTGAACTTTCTGGGTCCCTGACCTTTTACAAATGACTCTATTTTGACCTCACACTTGAATGATGGTTTGTTGACTATAGAATTAGAGATTCAAAGTTTTTCTTCCACTTAAAACTTTGACCCAAAGCTATCGATCCGTTGTATTTTTGAATCCAGTGTCACTGATGTGGGTTCTTCTCTTGGTCTTATTCTTCTATTTTTGTGATACTCTTTTCCTCTTTGGAAATGTTTAGGATTTGTTTCTTGTTTCCATACAGTCTGTTTCTAGTTCTGGGTTATTTGTTAAATCTTGAGTTTTCATGCTTTATTGTGTCTTTAAAAATTCTCTCTATTGTTTCTTTAAACACTGTGGCCCCAGGTCTCCTATTCTCTTCTTCTTAAAGTCATATTAGTAACAGGTACTTCTAGATATGTCACACGCATTGATTGACTTTCCTTTTACCCTTTCATCTTTTTATCCTTTGTTATACACAGGGAGAACTGACTTTTACCGATCACTATCTTCAACTGTGTCCATTTCACTATTCAGCCCATCTATTGAATTTTCTGTTTGTTTTGAAGATTAAACTTTTCAGTTCCGTGACTCTTAATTATTTTGACAATACAATATTTTGCATCCCTAGTTACTGTGAAATTCTACTCTCCTTGCTCAATTAACTCTCTTTCTTTGCATAACAAGTTTTCTACTTATTAAATTTATTGTCTCTCTTCAGTGGTTTTGTTATACCCCAAATATTTGGAGATCTATTTTTGATTATTGCATGCTCATCTTTATAATTGAAATTCCCTGTTATAATTTTACCACAACAATGCAGCAAGCTTGGGAAGAAGATGTGTAGAAGATCTAACTTCAGCAGATAATTCCAGTCTTCCCTTTGCCGGAATATTGTCCCATGGACCCTTGGGCTATGCTGCATCATTCAGATCCAACTGATTTTCACATTTCAGAACCAGCTTCCGTGCTGTGAAGGATTCTTTCTTCCTCTTTTGATTGCAGTATTGGATTTATTGGTTTATTATACACTTCTTTCTCTTGATTTTATGGATTGGCAAGAAAGGAAGATTGCAAAGCCCATTTTCAGTCCATTTTGAAACTGAAGTCATTTTTTTCTATTATATTGTCTTTGTTGTTTTGGTTGATTTCTAAGGGCTCTTTATATCTTGAAGATATTAATACTTTGTCATATATGTTGTAATATGTGTCCCCCAAAAAAGAAATGCAAAAAGCAAAATGGCTGTCTGAAGAGGCCTTACAAATAGCTGTGAAAAGAGGGGAAGCAAAAAGCAAAGGAGAAAAGGAAAGATATACCCATTTGAATGCAGAGTTCCAAAGAATATCAAGGAGAGATAAGAAAGCCTTCCTCAGTGATCAATGCAAAAAAATAGAGGAAAACAATAGAATGGGAAAGACTAGAGATCTCTTCAAGAAAATTAGAGATACCAAGGGAACGTTTCATGCAAGAGAGGTTTAAGAAGAGGTGGCAAGAATACACAGAAGAACTGTACAAAAAGATCTTCATGACCCAGATAATCACGATTGTGTGATCACTCACCTAGAGCCAGACATCCTGGAATGTGAAGTCAAGTGGGCCTTAGAAAGCATCACTGTGAACAAAGCTAGTGGAGGTGATGGAATTCCAGTGGAGCTATTTCAAATCCTGAAAAACAATGATGTGAAAGCGCTGCACTCAACATGCCAGCAAATTTGGAAAACTCAGCAGTGGCCACAAGATTGGAAAAGGTCAGTTTTCATTCCAATCCCAAAGAAAGGCAATGCCAAAGAATGCTCGAACTACCGCACAATTGCACTCATCTCACATGCTAATAAAATGATGCTCAAAATTCTCCAAGCCAGGCTTCGGCAAACGTGAACCGTGAACTTCCAGATGTTCAAGCTGGTTTTAGAAAAGGCAGAGGAACCAGAGATCAAATTGCCAACATCCGCTGGATCATGGAAAAGCAAGAGAGTTCCAGAAAAACATCTATTTCTGCTTTATTGACTATGCCAAAGCTTTTGACTGTGTGGATCACAATAAACTGTGGAAAATTCTTCAAGAGATGGGCATACAAGACCACCTGACCTGCCTCTTGAGAAACCTATATGCAGGTCAAGAAGCAACAGTTAGAACTGGACATGGAACAACAGACTGGTTCCAAATAGGAAAAGGAGTATGTCAAGGCTGTATATTGTCACCCTGCTTATTTAACTTTTATGCAGAGTACATCATGAGAAACGCTGGGCTGGAAGAAGCACAAGCTAGAATCAAGATTGCCAGGAGAAATATCAATAACTTCGGATATATAGATGACATCACCCTTATGGCAGAGAGTGAAAAGGAACTAAAGAACCTCTTGATGAAAGTGAAAGAGGAGAGTGAAAAAGTTGGCTTAAACTCAACATTCAGAAAACGAAGATCATGGCATCCAGTCCTATCACTTCATGGCAAATAGATGGAGAAACAGTGGAAACAGAGTCAGACTTTATTTTTCTGGGCTCCAAAATCATTTCAGATGTTGATTGCAGCCGTGAAATTAAAAGATGCTTACTCCTTGGAAGCAATGTTATGACCAACCTAGATAGCATATTAAAAGCAGAGACATTACTTTGCCAGCAAAGGTCTGTCTAATCAAGACTATGGTTTTTCCTGTGGTCATGTATGGATGTGAACGTTGCACTATAAAGAAAGCTGAGCGCCGAAGAATTGATACTTTTGAACTGTGGTGTTGGAGAAGACTCTTTAGAGTCCCTTGAACTACAAGGAGATCCAACCAGTCCATCCTAAAGGAGATCAGTCCTGGGTGTTCATTGGAAGGAATGATGCTAAAGCTTAAACTCCAGTACTTTGGCCACCTGATTCCAAGAGCTGACTCATTTGAAAAGACCCTGATGCTGGGAAAAATTGAAGGCAGGAGGAGAAGGAGGTGATAGAGAATGAGATGGTTGGATGGCATCACCGACTTGATGGACATGGGTATGGGTGGACTCCGGGAGTTGGTGATGGACAGGGAGGCCTGGTGTGCTGTGATTCATGGGGTGGCAACGAGTTGGACATGACTGAACGACTGAGCTGAACTGAACTGATGTATCCTTTGTCTCTGAATCTTTTGAAGCTATAAGCTTTTAAAGATATTTTTATTATAGAAATATTCAAATATACATATAAAGAGAAGGAATAATAATCTAATCTAATCACCAATAGTGTTTCCTATACACCATCCACTAGGGCTTCCCAGGTGGTTCAGTGGTAAAGAATTCTCCTGCCAGTGCTGGAGATGCAGGAGACTTGTATTTGATCCCTGATTCGGGAAGATCCTCTGGAGAAGGGAATAGCGACCCACTCCAGTATTCTTCCCTGGAGAATCCCATGGACAGAGGAGCGATGGGTTGCACAGAGTTAGACATAACTGAGTGACTGAGCATGCACATAAACACCATCCTCTCCCATGCCCCTCTCCCCTTGCACATATACAATATCCTCCAGGATATTTTTTTGAAAACTATCCTGGATTTCATATCATTTCACCTTTAATTATTTAAGTATATGTATCTAAAAGATAACTCTGAAAATACTTAAGAAGAATACGATTAGCATACCTAAATATCTGTAATTTTTAATATCATTACATATTTTTGTTGTTTTTAGATAAGTAAGCTTTTATGAATTAACCCTCTCACCTAATTCTTTGCTTGACAGTTACATTTAGACAAACAGAATATCTATTTTTTATTGGTTGCTGTCTGAAGAGACTCAATGAAACGTCTCTTTAAAGTTTAACTGTTTACTCATCTCCAACCTTTCCTACTTGAAAAATCAGGTTCTTGACATGATGGAAGAAAATGAAGCAGTAGATGATATTGCAAAATTAGAGCAACAAGAATTTGGCCTGGATCTTGAAGAACTGGAAAGGCTGCATAATGAAAATGAGCAAGAAGTGGAAAAGGTAACGAAAAACTTTATTTAAGCCCCATAAAGATTTAATAAAGAAAGTAAAAGAAAATGGGAAGGAGAACTTTTCCAGAATAATGCAAATAAAATAAAACTTTTCTACCATAACGTGAATAAAGCAAACTTAGTGCATATAAATGGAATGAGTCCAAGAAGTTATGGGGAAGAGGAGCATCTAGACCAGCCAGACAGTTGTTGTCTCTTCACCATGACATTATGCCAACCACCTTCTGCCATATATTTGAACATTTTTGAAAGTCTCCTCAGCCACCTGGAACCAACTTCAAACATTTTTTGTTTAGTAAGCCCTTTCTTAATTTGAGTTGAAATCATTCTCCCTGTACTCACTGATTCTTCTAACCTTTGAGCACCATCTACACTATAGCCATTGTGAAAGTGGTTGGAGAAGACTAGCAATGTATCCCCTTTTCTTATTATAACAGATAGGAACCAATCTAGGGCCTTTTTGAATGTTATTTGATTGTTGTAACAACCCAAAAGGTAGGTTATTGTTTTCCTCACTTAAGGAAACTAAGGCATAGACACTCAGTCACTTGGTTAAGAGAATACAACTTGAGTCAGAGGCAGGAAGCAGCCCTGGTCTTGCCCTCTGTGCTTCTGGCTCATCCTCCTTGGCCCTGGCCTCACTGGGATGCCACCAGCTTCTCCCAGCCCGTTCATCTTGACCACCCTAAAATGAGTTGGCTGAGATGCCTGCTCCCCGTCCTCATCCTCTCCTTGCTTCTTTCTTTAAGCTCACGTCCGACCGCCTCAGCCCCAGGAACCTGCCCCTCTGGACGCCTGAGCACTGAGGCAGCCACTGTGCTCACTCGACTCCAACCCAGGCCTCTGCCCCAGGGGCCCCACTCCTTGTTTCTTATCAAATTCCTGTGCCTCCCTCGAGGAGCTTCCTTGATGCTCTGACTCAGCCTTTGGTACAGAGATAGGCTCTTCACATGCTCACTTCCCTCATGTTGTTTATTTTTCCTGAACTCGGGGCTTTTGTGGAGATATCAGCCCTACACTGGATGTGATAGTAGAACCCGACAGTCCAGGACAGAACGCTGTTAGCAGATGGCACCATAAATCCACCTGGGAGCAGAATATTTGTCCCTGGGAGAGCAAGGGATCCCTGTCCTAAAGAGAGCAGGCTACTAGCCAGCTCTGGCCAGGATCCCACCAATAAGGAAGAGACCAAAGCCCAATAATGACCACCTGGACATTAATTAATATTAATTAATGCATAATAGTAATACTGTCCCACAGTATTAATATTTTTTGAAAGGGTTGATCAAGTAGCCTCAGAAGTAGTAAAGGGAAAGCCTGGAAGGGCCCTAGAAATCAGTCAGATTCTGACAACTGATATGCCAAAAGAGCTGTTTATTTAAGAAAAAGTAATTTTAAACTGTTTTAGCCATTAACTCAATGGACAAAATCAAAAACAAAATGCAAATTAAACGTGATATTTGTTCAGACAATGAATAAAATAAAAATAAATAAATGAATGAGTGAATGAATGAATCTGAGAGATACTATTCTCAGCTAGTTTTCTAATAATTCTTCCAACAAAGTGAAATTTTTAAAAAAAGGTCTGCACAACATTGTAAATCAACTACACTACAGTAAAAAATAAATTTTTGAAAAAGATTCTGAAGAGGACCCTAACAACTAAAGATTGTTGGGTGTCACTTTCAGACTAGCTCTTGGTAAATATTATTGAAATAAGAATACTTCATCACTTAAATATTAGTTAATAGAATCAGTTAAGTAGATAAAAACTAATTGAGGTAACATATGTTTCTAAATGGGAAAAAGTACATCATACGATCCCCAGGAGTAGCAGAACATTCATTTCATGGTAGATATAAATAAAAGGAGAATTTAGTACAGTAAAGACCCCAAGACAGAGGTCACAAACTGGCACTTCGGATATACACTGACAAGAATTAAGCCAACATTTTTAGCCATTTCAAACTTCTCTAATAAAGCAAGAATACTTGGCCCGGTGGGTTTGCTTCACCGCCTTGCACCAGCCAGCCAGCTCTGTGAAGTGTGTGTGGCTATCTAGCTAACACAGCTGTGCAACGGCCCGCACACCTGCTGTGGCTGCTGTGTAGAACCTGCCCTTAGTGGTGTTCTTGTTGACGCCCTGGTCCTCAAGGAAGGAAATCCTGAGCCTGCAGACTAAACCTCAGGTTCTCAAAGATAGGGGAATACCCCCTCCAAGTGCATCTGGTTAAGGAATTTACAGTAAAGCTATTTTCTTTGAGGCCACAGTTTCAACATTATTTTTCCCTTCTGTGTTCTTTAAGATAAAAAGGATGCTGAGATGCAAAACCTAGCCAAGAGATATTTGGCTGAAATCATCAAAGAAGAATGCTGGAATTCGATGGCTGTGAAAGGCCGAGCTCTTACGGTAACAGATATAACTTCAAGTACATCTTAGCCAATGAAAATTTTCATTGAAAGTCTCATGGCAGAAAATTTTAAAAAGAAAAAGTGCAGCCAGGATATGGAAGCAACCTAGATGTCCATCAGCAGATGAATGGATAAGAAAGCTGTATACACAATGGAGTATTACTCAGCCATTAAAAAGAATACATTTGAATCAGTTCTAATGAGGTGGATGAAACTAGAGCCTATTATATAAAGTGAAGCAAGCCAGAAAGAAAAACACCCATACAGTATACTAACGAATATATATGGAATTTAGAAAGATGGTAACAATAACCCTGTATGCGAGGCAGCAAAAGAAACACAGATGTATAGAACAGTCTTTTGAACTCTGTGGGAGAGGGAGAGGTGGGATGATTTGGGAGAATGGCATTGAAACATGTATAATATCATATATGAAATGAATCACCAGTCCAGGTTCGATGCATGATACTGGATGCTTGGGGCTGGTGCACTGGGACGATCCAGAGGGATTGTACAGGGAGGGGAGGGGGGGGTGGTTCAGGATAGGGAACACACGTATACCTGTGGCGGATTCGTGTTGATGTATAGTAAAACCAATACAATATTGTAATAACCTCCAATTAAAATAAATAAATTTATATTTAAAAATTAAAAAGAAAAAGTACAGGAAAGTCCATATATAGGAAAGCAAACCATGCCTTGCCCCTTCCTGTGCTGGATTCCGCCTCCATGTGTCACTTTCTCTGGGTCTTATTCTTTCTTCTCTGCTTGGTCCCCATGTGCTTCTAAACCAGCATCTCTTAAGATTTGTCTTACACCTCTTTCTCTCTTTCCTCTATGACACCACCTGCATCCAAGTCTCAATGTCTATTCCAAAAAGCCACCTCACTCACATTCCACACAGATTGAAAACTAGATCTAATAATGTTCACATTTCTACCTGTGTCTAGCTTCACATTTTCTAAAGGGCTGTTTTTGTGCCTTTTGTTAAGATTCCTCCCAATTCAGTTTCCCTCTTTGTCCCAATTATTTATGCCTGTGATCCTGGAGTAACTATTAACGGCATCTTTTTCACTTTCAAATATGCCATCTGTTTAGATCATGAAGTATTGGTCACCCTACATTTATGAGCTAAACAGGATTTCTTGAGAACGGCACATTTGGGGCTGGGTAATTCTTGGTTATGGGTGCTGTCCTAGGGATTGGAGGATTTTTCCAACAGTCCTAGCCTCTGTCTACTAGGCCCCGGTAGTATCCACCACGCCTATTAGTGACAGTCAAAACTGTCTCCAGACTGCCAAACGTCCCGGGGGCCTGAAGAGGACAGGGACAGGGGCAAGCAAAATCACTTCTAGTTGAGAAGCACTGCTCTAGAAATAGATCTTTCACAAAAATACAGTATTTTCTTACAAAAGTTACACCAGACCAGTACTGATGGCATGCATTGTTCTTTTTTAAAAACTTCCATCAGCCATTTTGCTCACGCATGATGGTAGCCTATGAATCAGTTTTAATCAGAGAAAACATCTCCCACAGTGCCCCAGATACACCTAAGTGTACTGACAATGTATTTTTTCATTTTGCTTTTTTACCCCCAAGTGCTTTCACACCCCCATGTGATTGAGAACTTCCCAATGAAAGAACGCACAGATGAAGAGTTGAAAGAACTGAAAAGAGTTGTGCAGCAAAAGAAGATTGAAACAGAGTGTCTTAAAGTACAATTTTAAATATATATGTGTGTTTATATACGATGTTTTCTGTCTCAGTATTTCCTTCATACAGATTTGAGTTGGACTACTACTTCAGAGAAGCCTAGATATTGTTTGTATTTCTATTTGTAGGCCTGTATCTAAATAGTAAGTCTAGAACCTATATATCCTAACTACTTTGACTATCCCTCAAATATGATGATATACTTTTAAAAATTATATTTGGGAGTTTGTTCTTGTTCTGGTCATGAGTTCTTCATCCACTCATAACTCATTTTTATCATCTCTTATCACTGGGGATTATATTTTAAGATAGTTGGCCAGGGATGAAGTAGAATCTGTTTTGATGGGATTTATGGTTTTCCTAAAGTAATCCTAGCATTTCCCTCCCAACAATCTCTGTCAAACCACTTAAAAATACTGTCCAATTGGTATAGTTTCATTTTGCCAGAACTTTGCATGCATTCTTTTTCTGACACATAAATTGAAGGCATGCTTAATTCTTCTTGCTTACACATAATAGCCCTGTGGGAATAAGTTCCTGTAAAACATGAAGAGAAGGTATATTTTTAATGCTTAAGTACCAAGAAAGACTCAAAATATTTACAAGCAGCTGTCATCCTGACAGAAGAATATGAATATTACACACTATCAAGAACATTTTTTAGTTTTATGATTTATCCACAGTTTATCAGTTTCTGAAGCTTTCTCTCCAGCAGGTTCAGGAACTATCCATCACTTTAAATTCAGTTACTGGCAAGACAATTAACATTTTAAAATACTTGTTGAAATAATTAAGTTGTCTCAAACCTGCTCTTCAGAGAATTCTTCTTATTGCATAACTCTCATTTCATCTTTTTCTGTATTTAGCTACGGAAAGAAATTGTAGAGGTTCAATCTGCAATCACCATGGTTAAAAAGCACCTTGAAGAGGAGGACGAAGAAGAGGAAGAAGACGGGACAATAAAAGATACCGGCTTGCCCAATTACATGCTCGGCAGTCTGAGTACTGATTTTAGGGTACATACCTCTTTATTGTCAAGCCAACTGGAACTTCATTCCAGAGAGGAGAAAATCAACCAAATTATATTGCTGAAAGTGGGTGAATTTTTTCTTTATCTTTAAAAACCTCAAACTTTTCATGAAGTGTCCTGCAAAGGCTCAAACTGAAATCTAATGCCAATCAAATGATGTCCTTAAAGTACACAGAGAAACATGCAGATGGCTAGCTCCATTTTCTTTAAACAGAGCTTATGGACAAGAGTTGTTTTCATCAATGTGGAGTGGGTTCTGTGATACCAAGTTTTGTAAAGAGCACCCTCCACTGGCTAACATCACAAACCATCTTTCTTCAAAGGTCTTTGGGAAGCTCAAAAATAAAAGAAATCCTTGAATGCCACCTTCTAGGTAACCCAGATGTCAGTTAGGAACTCCTTGTAAGATCAAGATGTGATTGCTTATCTATCTCCTTAACCTGGGGAAATACAATTTCCTTTCTAAGATTTCTATAAGTTCTGGGGCTCAGGGATAAGCGATGGTGTCCTTCAGGCTTGATTTCAACCCAATAAGTCAGCTTCAGAACACACCACCTGTACAAGCCAACTGAAGGCTTTTGCAAACCCAGTAACTTGAGATTGCACCAATGCAGATGGTTTGATATTTAATGTTTGGTCATCCCTGTTCTTGAAAATCTTTCAGCCCTGTCTGCAATCTGAGTTCTAACTTCCTACTGTGTTATTCTGCTATCTCTTCCTATCTTTTTCTCTTCTTCATCTCCTCCAATACCTGAAATTCCTATGTATTTATTCTGAGAACTGTTGAGTTATCTCTTTGGTTGCTTAGCTTCTGTTGACTTATGCCCTCAGTGTCCCACCTTCCTGCCACTTTATTAAAACCTTTTCCCTACAGAAAGTATTTTCAGGCTAGGAGAAATTTTGGTGCCAGCTGTTAAGACCATTTTCCACCCTGCTGTAATGGTTTCATCTTCAGTAGAATAGATATTTAGCTTGAACTCTGATGATAAAATAAAGTCTGCTTTTAGTATGACCCATCATTCTACTCATCAGTAGAGCTAGCGGCAAAGCAGTTGCCAAACCAGAGATACCTTAGAAATTGGCTGATTCAACTAGCTAGATTGGGCTCCCTTTCTAGTTAAAAATGACCTGTCCATGCAGAGGAAGAATATTGTACGTAGCTGTGCTTCTATGGGAGCTTCTCCAAACAACCTCTACAGTGCATCTTCTCTTCACCTCATCTACCCAAACATGATTCCAAAAAAGACATTTTCCAACTTAAATACTGAATGAAAGTGTTAGTCGCTCGATCATGTCTGGCTCTTTGCAACCCTATGGACTGTAGCCCACCAGGCTCCTCTGTCCATGGAATTCTCCAGGCAAGAATACTGAAGTGGGTAGCTATTCCCATCTCCAGCTGATCTTCCTGACCCAGAGATCAAACCCCGGTTTCCTGCATTGAAGGCAGATTCTTTACCATCTGAGTAACCAGGGAAGCCCAGATACTGAATGTTGGTTTCAAATGTTCTTATGATGGATTAAAAAAAAAAAAAAGCATACACAAAAGTAGAGAAAACAGTACAAAGAGCCTCCACGTATCCATTATCCACTTCAGCATTTGTCAATATACCTGCACACTGACTGAATTACAATGTACATTTCTGGATATGCACTGTGGTGTAACAGTTATGCTCTTGCCTTAATCCTGCTCAGGGTCAGATGCCACTACAGATTACTGAACCAAGAAATGACTTAATGCACACAGTATCTTAGATTAACTTGTGTATAATTTGTAAAATGATTTTGGAGAAAAAGTAAAAGTGTGGGCCCATGTTGCCAGTAAGGGTATAATACATGATGTGTTTATAACATTGATATTTCAGGATATTATTTACCAGGTAAAAACAGCTTTCAATAGTGAGTTTGATGCTGCATATAAACAAAAAGAGATTGAAATTGCACGTGTGAAGGAAAAAAATGTAAGGATTAAAGAAATTATTTTAGATCTGGAGTTGGAAGAATCAGTCTGGCAACCAGAATTCGAGGACTGTGAAAAGCCAGAGAGAACCCTTGTTGTGGGAAGTAGTGAGGTATGATTATCTGTGTATCATCGCTCGCCTTCTTTCTCACGACATTTTCTAGGCTCTTATTTATTATTCTTGTTTTTGCTGCTAAAAGCCAACTGTATAAGGTACAAATCTTGGTTACAAGTAACAAAATCAGCTAACATAGCCCCAGAAATAATGAGGATTTCTTTTATGAATTCCATGGAGTCCAGAGAAGATTTGGACACCAAGCTTAGAAAGAAGCAGGAACCACATACCAGAGCCTTGTGAGGAGACCACAAGTGCTCTTTCTTCATCTTTTGATTCACTTCTGTCTGCATTTCAGCAGCCTCTAGTAGTTTCTGTTATATCTCCTATATTCTAGAGAGCATCTGGTCCGAACTATAATCTCTTAGTCATAGGTCCAGATTTGCCTGGAAAGGGGCTCCTTGGGCCAGCGTGGGCCCTCTAGCTATAGAGGTTGGGTCACATCATGGGAATGAGCCTGACCGAGCTCCAGTAGTTAGGTAGCCGTTACAACAGTATGGGTTCCGGAGGAAGCGGCTCACTTGTCAGCCTTCTTAAAACCTGTTTGGCACGGAGACAGTTACAATTAAATACCTAAAGAGAACATTTCAAATATAACCATATTTCATTTATAAGAAGTGATTCAAAGAGAATACCCTTGCTCACATGAAACAATCTCGATTACTTCAGGGCAAAAGATTAAAGTGTTGCTTAGACGTAATAGTAACACCAACAGTCCCTGTTGAAAGTAATCATCTATTTTTCTCTCTCATTTGGGATCTCATCTTCATTCCAAAATGGGAAATTGGTGGCAAAACCTGGGTATTCCCTCTATCCCCCTAATTCCGTCTAACCCCCTCCTGGTGTGTAGAAGGAAACTTTGGGTTTTGTAAGAATAACAGCAGGAAACTACATTTTCTCTTTCAGATTTCAGCTCAAAGACATATTAAACCGTGGCAAAAAGCCAAAGCAGACTTGCTCGTGACCCGTGAAATGGAGCGATTGCTTCTGATACGGGTATGCAGTTTTCCTCTGGTGGCACCTAAGACCCTTTTTCCTTTTAGGTACACTTGTTCCTAACTTGGCTGAATAGTCTTGTACCAGAGACAGACATTAGGGCATCCGTCGTGGTCAGAGGTCACTGGAATCTCAGTGGCCTCTTCTCCCCTCCATGCATGCCACTGCCCGCCCTCCCCAATCCACAGTCAGTCTAACACTGGGGTGGGGCTGTCCCTAGTGCCACTGGAGTGGTCTTTGTCTCAGTGACCCTCTCTGACCCTGGCTCTTTCCCAAGGGCCCTGACGCAAGACGCCGAGCCCTCATGGACATGATGGGAGGAGTTCTGGAAGTCAAGAAGGAAGACATTTTGAGAATGGTGAGATTCCTGGCCATCCTTATGGAAGGTGGAATGGGATGGAGCAAGCTACTTAACCATGACCATTTTTTCCTACGTGAACCTAAATTTTAGAAATTCTACAGCAATAAATATACCTTCCCCACTGCCTCATAGGGCTTCCCCGGTGGCTCAGACAGTAAAGAATCTGCCTGCAATGCCTGGGTTCGATTCCTGAGTCAGGAAGATCCCCTGGAGAAGGGAATGGCAACCCACTCCAGTATTCTTGCCTGGAGAATTCTATGGACAGAGGAGCCTGGCGGGCTGTAGTCCATGGGGCAGCATAGAGCTGGACATGACGGAGTGACTAACACTTTGACTTCACTCAGTAGCTTATAAACATGTATCAGGCGAATAAGTTTGAAACCACAGGCTTGTCCTCCAACCTGAAAAAAAAAGCCAACAAATGAACAACTAAAAAGCAACTACAGTGGTTTTGGTCTCTACAGAAAGCAGGGACAAAACTTCACCTGTAATTCTCCAGATACACCAAGGAATATGCCCTTTGATACCTGACATAGGTATCCCTGGAGCTCTGACATAGTTCTGGCTATGAGGATATCAACTTGCAGGTCTGAACTTGTCAGCTCAGAATCAGGATTCATCCCAAACTATTCACTCCTGGCTTAAGTCACAGAAAAACAGTTGTGACATTTTTTCATATCCTTTGGTCAAAGTGTTAGGCCATTGTCTTGCCAATGCGAAGAACCCTTTAAAGGGCTCTTTTTTAAAACTGTAACATAACTCTGAGTTTTACTGTATTGCTACATTTACATTTAACCTAGATGCTTTTCTTTATTTCTTCAGGAGATTCCTCAGCCTCCATTCATGGTAAAACCTGATGCTTTGTGGTCTGAAGAGGAAAGGAAACTCTTCAAAGAGTATGAGAAAAAAGTCAAGGAGTTAAATGAAGAAAGAGATAAGTATAGAAAGGTCAGAAGAGCAGAGAATATGGCCTACCTGACCAAGGGTTTTGTTTCAGTATCTTTTAAATGACATTTCAAAAGGCATTTTCTCAGTGCCTTTAGTAACCTCAGGATGTTGTTTCAGCTTAAATTCTCAAGAGAATTTGAGGAAGTGCGTGCAGATAAATTTAAAGACTTAGAACAATTTTAAACACTAAGAACACACAGCAAAACTGAAGGTTCTTACTGATTTCCCATGTTACATCATTACCATTCATTTGGCCCTTCGTTCATTCTTCAGATGTTTGATGAACACCTATGACAGGATGTTCAGGGCATCATAAGGTACTGCTGTCTCTTGCCTACGTCAATTTAAGCTGTATGCTCTTGCTGTATTTGCTCTCAATTTCAAGGAAAAGACTTGAAAGAAGAATGATGCAATCAATAGAATTCTAATTTGAGATTTTTGAAATGCAGGACTCCTACTTTTCTCCTTCCATCATAAAGAAACATCCCAACATTGGAATTGCTTCCAATTATAATAGAGATGTAAAAGGTGATGGTATACAACCACGTTAATATTTATCCTTCTGTGAAGAAAGTAAAATCATACCATCATTCAAGGCAGGACAGTTTGTCAGCTTTATAGAGGCCGTATTTTATGAACAACTCCTTTGAACCTATTGTTAACTTGTCCCTGTTTTTATTCACTGCATCCTCTAACAGTGCCCTTGCGTTTTATCCAAAATGAGTAGTTCTGAGTGCAGTAAAGATGTCAAGAAATTGACAGAATTCAGATGTCTAAAGTGGTGGCATTTATTTCATGGTCTTGCACTCTCTTGCCTACACCTTCACCCCCTGCCCCTTGACCAGGCTCACCTGGTAAAAAGTCAGCCTTGATTAAACCAGCACTCAACTTTCTCTGCATTCACACCATGCAGTGAGTGAAGAAATATAATAAAGTGACTATAAGTTTTGCTTTTGGAGTTGGACAGTTTGAGTCCAATGTGGCTCATGGAAATGTTATTATCTCTCAAAACTTCCATCTCCTTATCTGTAAAATGGGCATTCTGGAACCTTCTTTCTGTACTATTGTGGGGATGCAAGAAGGCAATACCTGTAGTTTTCTTAGCATTGCCCCCGAACTCAGGAAATGACTCCATGTTAGCTGTTTTAAAGAATAAAAATAATAGTTCACACTCATAGTATTAAAAAAAATTTAAAAATTAAATCACCGTGAGATCATTAAAAAAAGAAAAGAAAAAATGCTCCATGGTTTCACTCTGATGACCTTAGTCTTTATTGGGTTCTTAAAGCTGCTCAACGATGCTATCCCCCTAGGTTTCAATTTCCCCCTGGTTTAACCTGGTGGATTTTTTAAAATGCAGATTCAGATTCTTTCATTCTGAGGACAGAGAAGGCCCCTGAGAGTCTACATTTCTATTGAGCAACCACATGGTTCAGCTGCTGCTGCTGGTCAGTGGTCTACACTTTACGTGGCAAGATCCTAGAGGACCATGCCATGTGCTCTCCTCTGTCCTCAGACTTCTGACACCTGACCCTCAACTCTCCCCTTAGTTTCACTCAGAGAAGAGGAGCAACTAGAAGCACTTTTCCTTACCCTTCTCCCACCACATCTACCACCCATCCACCTTGAATCCATAGCTCCTTCTTGCCTTTCTCGGGTAAAATGGCCTTGTAGCTCCCATACCTCATGTTCCACTCCACGCACTGGGTCCCGTCCCATCCGCCTGCTTCATGCTGTCGCTCCAGCCATCTGCCCCACTTCCCTGCAGCATCAGTTTGCCCCTCTCTACTGGATTTTCCACAGATGCACGCAGTACTCTTGCGTATTGTATACATCTCTAATATTTACAAAAGAAAAAGACTCCTTTGAAGGTTTGTAAAAGAAAAAAATCCTTTGTATTATGGAAAATGTCAAACATATATAAAAGTAGAGAGACAATATAACAGACCCAGGAGTAACATCTGTGGCTGAAGGGGAAGCCCAGAATACCTCACAAGGCCTGCCCTCCACCTGCCCCTTCCTTTTGGCAAAATGTAAACAATCACTCCCAAGGAACATCTGATGTTCCTACATGTTAACTTTGGTGCTGATTTCCTTTTAGTCTTTAGAAACAGAAATGAAGAAACTTCAAAATTCTATTCAAGAGAGCACACAGAATTTTGATGAACATTTGAAAAGACTCTTTGAAAGGAGAGTGAAGGCAGAGATGGTTGTCAACCAGGTAAATAAAAGCTTCACTTATATGACATTCTTTTAAGGAGCCGCCAAGGCCTTTCACTCTTCTCAGGATAAAGAGCAACACCCTGTCTGGCAGGAAGGCCCTGCACTTGCTGGCCCTGCATCCTGTTCCAGCCTCATCTGTGCCACCTTCCCCCTCACTTGCCATGCTCTACTCTCTGCCACCTGGTTCACACCTCCTTGCTCCCAACTCTGCCAATAATACTCTCTTCCAACCTGCACTGTATTTACCCATCTGTCAGGTCCCAACTAGGTTAGCTCTTCCTGTTATGCGCTCTGTTCTTTTACTTTCTATCACTTAATACAACTGAATTTTAATTTATTGAGTTACTTTTTAATGCCCCCAAGACTAAGCTCCATGAGGGTAGGGACTGAGTATCTCTTGTTCATCCTTATATTTCCAGCAACTGGGAAAGGGTTGGGCTCATCCTATATGTGGAATAACCGAATAGTCTACATGCCCCAAAAATCAGATGAAAAATCTGACTTACTTTTTCAGCAGTAAGAATGTAAAGGAAGTATACAATAACTTAAAAACAAGAAGACGAAGAATGAAGCCTTTAAATTCTGAGGGAAAATTATTCCTAACAGATTCTATGTCAGACCAAACTATTAATTGAATATAAAAAGAGAATAAAGATATTTTGAGAAATGCAAGGTCTCAAAATTTTTGAGCACCCATTCTCTGCAAGTTAATGGAAGATGAATCTCACCAAAGCAAAGGGCATCAACCAAGAGAGATGAGAGGAGTTAAGGAAGCTCCTGGATGGTGTCTGTATTGTCAGGGTCCCAACAGGAAAAACACCCTAAAAGGGTTACATTTAAGAGCGGGGGATGCAGGGACTCCTAACTGAGGTATGGGTAGGGTTAAGGGAAACAGCAAAGAGTGGCGAAACTCCCGGAGACTGGAGGTAATGGGAAGCCAGTATCATGGCTAGAGCTAAAGAGGCAAGGGAAGGGCACTATTCCCGGGACCCAGTAAGACCTGTAGCCATGGGAGAGGGGCTGTTCCTCGGGAGTTGCGGCCACAGAGAGAACATGGTCGCAGGCCCAGGAGGGAGGGAATGTGCGCATACGGTAGTTAGTGGGGAGACTGAGTGCTCCAGCATTAGTCGTAAGAGTGCATTAATCATAATGGCCCCAAAAGTGGAAATAACCCACATGTCCAGTTATGAATGAATAAATAAAGTGTTGTTTATTCATGTAATGGCACATTATTCAACAATAAAAAGTACTAATACATTCTCCAACATGGATGAACCTGGAAAGCATGCTAAGTGAAAGAAGCCAGACACTCTTGGCCACATGTTGAGTGATTCTATTTATAGGAAATGTCCAGAAGAGGCAAATCCATAGAGACCAAGTTAATTAGCGGTTGCCTTGGGGTGGAGGCAGGAAGACCTCTGGAAGGTGTGGGGAGAAATGAGAAATGACTGCTAACAGATTTTTTTTCGAAGTGCTGAAATATTCTAAAATTGTGGTGTTGGTTGCACAACTGAGAATATAACTTAAAAACCATTGAACTACAGATTTGAAAGAACCGAATTGTATGGATTGTGAAAGACATCTTAATAAAGCTGTTATTTTTAAAAGACATACTTAAAACATCCTTTCATTCAAGTGAAGTCACTCAGTCGTGTCCGACCCTTTGTGACCCAATGGACTATAGCCTATCAGGCTCCTCCATCCATGGCTTTTTCCAGGCAAGAATACTGGAGTGGGTTGCCATTTCCTTCTCCAGGAGATCTTCCAGACCCAGGGACTGAACCTGGGTCTCTCGCATTGTAGGCAGACGCTTTACCCATCTGAGCCACCAAGGAAGATTTTCATACAAGACAATGAGGAAATTATTAAAGGCTACTATCAAAAGGAGTCCACTTTAAAAGACCCCCTAAATGGGACAATTCAAGATTCAACAATGATAACAATTGCAATTAATTGAAAGCCTATCAAATTTATTAGGTTAATGAATTTGTGATATTTTAAAAATAAAAATGCCTTCAAAGGATAAAAACCAGTTTATTATCTAAAAACTAATAAAGAGAAAGTGTCAAGAATTTACTCTGCTTTTCTGTATGAACTACACTGCCAGGTAACCAAATAGCAGATAGGGAGAAACATGCCTTTATGAAATGATCTCAATTAATAAGTGAAGGAATGATAGAAATATAGTATCACCATTTTTCAGCTCTCAAAGGATTAATGAAGCTAAGCACTGATATCTACAGCTGCTAACATCTCAGAAAGAAAGACAATTTGACGCTACCTGTTTCCTGATCAAAAAACACCATGTCCCCTGTGGTCTTTTAAAAGGATCAGACACAGGTCTGATCTGTCCCTTGACCCAGCTGCAAATTTTCAAGAAACACATGGGGTAAAGGATTCTGTTGAACTCACCATAAGTAAGCAGTGAGCAAAACTCAGACTAGGTGAAACTACAGATAACTACAAATAAATGTGAGGGCTGAAAGAGAACCTGTGGATAATAATAGGCTTTCAAAATGTGACAGTTTTTTCAACAGACAAGTTATACAGTAGTGCCCAGAAAATGTGTACTTGGGTAATAATACTGTAAAGAAACACAAGGAAGTGATTACTGTAAAAGTCAAGACAATGGTTATTATTGGAGTTGAGATTAGGATGGGGACACATGGAAGGGCTCTGGTTAAGTTCCAGTTCTTGAATTGAGTGGTGATTACAATGGTGTTTTGCCTTAATAATAACTCATTAAACTATACATTTGTTTTATGTGTTTTCCTATGTATATGTTTTATCTTGCAATGAAAATTGAAAAAGGTAAAAACAACTGAGTAGTTATTGCAAGATTATATTCCTTTGCTTGAAAAGAATTCTCTTTCTTGTGTGTCGTAAACTTGCTTGGTGAGTGCCAAGTCTGTGACCCTCAATAGAAAATCCTTTCCCAGGTAGGCACATTGATCGTTTTTCCCCTTTTAAAATATTTCTACAGGAGGAATTGAAAATAAACAACCTTATTTTCTCTTTGCTGTTGGATGAAGAAATAAGCTCCAGAGAAACATTCCTGAACAACTACCTTGCAAGGAAGCAGGAGGAGAGGGTAAATACAGTGTCTGATATCTGAGTATCAGCAGTTTCTGACCAATTGCTCCCACTTGACAAGAGTCCACACTCCTGCCTGGCCCCTTCTTTCTTTCTACATTCCTTCTCAAATGTGTGTGTGTGTTCCTTGGCTCCCTGTCTGGAACTTTTAACCACTGACTGGCTATGGGACCTTGGACAAGACATAACCATTAAAGCTATTTTCAAGCTCTTCTCTAGGGTGTATTGTTCTCTCTGGACCATTTGGCACTCTGTTTCACTAAATATGTAAGTAATGGGTTAGCTTATAGAATGAAAAGCTGTAATATTTTTTAAAATGCTAATAGATACGTTTCATGAAAGAGACAATGAATACAAAATGCTTGTCACATAATAATTTTCAAAAGATGTCAGCTTTTATTAATAGTATTAATAAATGACATTTATGAATGAATGATTTAAAGTATCATATGACATTCATTTGTGTTTGCCAGACACTCAAAGGCAGGCAGGGGGATGAGAAAGCCATTTAATGAAAATAAGAAAGGGCTTCAGCTGTACCCTGACTAGGAGTTGTTGGCCTGGGGAAGCCTGCGGCAAGTTACTTAGAGGCTGGGCTACCTATGTGTTTGGTTTGGGAAGCAGATTTGGCGTTCCCTGGTTGGTCCTCAGTTGAAAATGGTGGCAAAAATTAGGAAAGCTGAAAGTTACTGACTGAGTTCTGACAGTTTAGGGGCCAGTCACTGCAGAGGCTGTGGTTTCAATTCCTGGCTGGTTGCAGACTCTGAGTCAGTTCTATTTTTATATATGGCCTGGCCATCCTCCATTTACTAATATATATCCAGTCTCAGAACCCAAGCCCACATGACTCCCAAGCCTGTGCAATTTCACCACCCACACTGCTCTGCCAAGGGTGTAGTATGCTCCCTGGTCACTTACACACTCATGTCCAGAGCTGGCTACACTTTGAAACAGGTGATTGGATGTTTGTCCTTTCAAAGCCTCCAGTCGGTTTACGTTCTTCTATGAATGTTATCTGTAATTGATACTTCAGTTCACATTAATCTTGCACTAGGGAATTCCTTGTTCTTTTAGTATGCTCAATATTTGTATTTATCCTGTTCTGATCTTCTATTGCTGATGTTATTCTAGAACCACACCACAGAGGCCATCCGGAAGTCTAGAGAAGACCTGGATATGTACAAGGAACACTATGACAACTTACTGGCGGAAGACAAAGTGAGAGCTGTTGCCTCAGTCACTTCCCAGTGTGATAGCATTGCTACTGCCTGGATTTGGGGAAGATTAAAAGGGATATAATCTAATCTTCTCATAGAATTTTCTCCTACTGTAATTCTCAGTTATGGGTAAAGTCCATTCTATGCCACTGTGTATTTCTAAAAATCACTGTGTAAAATAAATTTTTGTAAAGTTCTCTGGTTTAAGCTTTCTCTTGCACAAAAAGGAGAGAGCTCATCTAGACTTGAGAGCCTTTCAAACTTCAGGTTGCAATCTCCCTTAGTTGGTTATGAAATCAATTAAGTAGGCTATGACCAGCAGATTTATAAATGGAAAAGACTAGGATAGAAAAGCAAACAGAAGAATAGAATGGAATGTAACAAAATAGAGGTACCTTGTCTGTTTTATAAATATTATTTTGTGAAACTTCAATTCTAAATAAAACCCCAGTGGCTCAGACAGTAAAGAATCTGCCTGCAATGCAGGAGACCTGGGTTCAAACCCTGGGTCGGGAAGATTTCCTAGAGAAGGGAATGGCAACCCGCACCAGTTTCTTGCCTGGAGAATCCCATGGACAGAGGAGCCTGGAAGGCTGCAGTCTATAGGGCTACAAAGAGTCGGACACGACTGAGTGACTAACGCTTCACTTTCACTTCACTTCAGTTCAAGTGATTTCTAAGACCTCTTATATGAAATATTATTTTGTTTACTGAGGCGCTTCTTCTTTAAGGTAAATCTTTGTGAAATCCTTGCACAGTGAGTGCTCACCCTTTAACAAGTCTATGTTATAAACCAAGTATTCATGGATTTTTAAAAATCAAAGTGATACAATTAATATTTTAGAGTATTGTCACAGATAAAAGCCTTCTGAACAAAGTTACAATCCTGGGAATGATATGTTTTTCTTTAGGTTCTGGATCGCAGCTTTAAAAAGGAATTTTCCGAAATTCCCAGTCATCAGGTGGATATACTCTACAAACTTTTTAAACGCCGACCAAGGTTTGTTTCTCCTTTGCTATCATGTTTCTGAGAAAAAGAAATTGTTATTAGATTTCAGCTTTTTCTCCCAATTATTTCATAATATTCGGTATAACATCATGAAAATGTCCAAGCATTTTGATCTTAACTCAGTTTTTTAAAGATAATTATATCTTAACAGTAGGCAATGAAGACTGGTGACGTCATTATTTAGAAATTAAGTGTCTAGGTAATCAGTGCTACTATAGGTTCTGTTTTATACATGAAAGTAGTTTCTGACAAGATATAGATGGCAGATAGATTTATAAACTGTTTTTCCCAAGGTGTGCTCTAACACATATGCATCCCTTGCGGTGTGAATTGGAATTACACATAAAAGGCTTCCAGGACAAAATAAGTTTAAGGAAATACAGGGTTGAAAAAGATATATAATTTTCTTTACTGAAGAACATTACAGAACTTTCTGTAGCCTTTGCATCCCATGTGAGAAATAGAGTAGGAAGTGTTTTCCAGACCCTTTCCTCAGAGCAGCTCATGTGATTGCATTCAAGACAAAGTTTGAAAAATGCCAGTATGAATGACTGACAATAGCCATTATCAAAATAGTTCTAAAATATCTGATTTTGATACTTGAGAGTACCAAACAATTAATTTCACAGATTTCCAAATTTTTACCTATATAGATTTCCATAATTTTTAATCAAACATAATGTAGGAATCATGGAGTTTGTCACAAAGGTATAGGCTTATCTGTGTCTAAGATACAAACTGATTCTCTTACTTTTGACAGATTATATGCAACCTGAGAAATTCAGCCTAGAACAAATCTTGTATCTTGGTTTCCCTGTTTTTAAAGGAGTGAGTTATAACATGCCTATGAAGAAAGAAGTGAGACCTACTGAAAGGCAGTAGTGTAAAAAGTATAAGCTGTATGTCCAGCAGCATTAGCTTTAAACACTAACTCCACACCTATCAGACCTGTGGCCTTGGTCAGTCACTTCTCTCAGAGACTTCCTTCCTTCTAGAAAAAGATGATAACTATAGTAACTTCACAGAGAAGGCAATGGCACCCCACTCCAGTACTCTTGCCTGGAAAATCCCATGGACGGAGGAGCCTGGTGGGCTACAGGCCATGGTCGCTAAGAGTGAGGCACGACTGAGCGACTTCACTTTCACTTTTCACTCTCATGCATTGGAGAAGGAAGTAGCAACCCACTCCAGTATTCTTGCCTGGAGAATCCCAGGGACAGAGGAGCCTAGTGGGCTGCCATCTCTGGGGTTGCACAGGGTCGAACACGACTGAAGTGACTTAGCATAGTAACTTCACAGCATATTGTGAGGGAGTTTGAGAGTGAGTGCTGGTACAAATCTCAGTACCCGTCTCTTCCCAGCTGCAGCCCAGGCAAACAAAACCAATCCATACTGTAGATAAAAAAGAGGCACTTCTCCAGGTGCATATATAGCTGAACATATTCTAGGCTATTCACCTGCAACAAGGACATCAGCAGAGGGTGTGTGGGTCAGAACCAGGGAATATCCATACTTTTCTCAGCCATTTACTTGCCTGCTTAAAATGCCCAGAAGGGAGACATTTTCTCATGCAGCTAAAGCTTCCAGTGCTGATTGCAGTTGGGGGACATCTGTAGTCCACTTAAGGTCATGTCTGAGAATCCCAGAGATGTCGAAATGTCCCAGCAGGTTCTTTTCTCTTTGGGGTAATCCACCCACTAACCACAGGGAAGTGCCATGCAATGTCACACCTCTGCTAAAGTTTATATGATTTAACAGTGATTGTTTCGTAGGGGAAAATATGAAACATTGATGGGCTTTTATTGATAATACCAGGATTCACAAACACAAAGTACATGCAGAAACGACTAGTCTTGTGCCTTTTGGAGAGCGACCAGGATCTGGGAAATTGAATAAGGATGCCTTTGCCCAGTTAATGAAAGCCATGGATGACTTGGACAGTATTAATAATATGCCAGAAGGCTTGGACACCTCCGTCTGGGAACGTTTCTGCATGGCCAGAAGAGCAAAAGTGGAAAATGAACAGAAAGTATATAACATTTTATCATTCCATTTTATTTCATTTCACTTAGTATGCTAGTATCAAATACATAGTTTATGGTGGTCAGTCCTTCTAAGAAAAGCTAATTATATAGGTTTCCCACTAGGGTAGCAGTTAGTAATATTAATAATAATGATAAAGAAATAAAATATTAACCTTAGTCTGATTGAGGGCTAAGTACAAGCCTACTTGTAGACCCACTGTCCAAAATGACGGCCATTAGCCACACATGGTTATTTTTTTATGTGAAATAAATGTGGACAGTTCTAATTGAGACATGCTCTTACTGGAAAATATGGGCAGAGTTTTAGAAGACTTAGCATGAAAAAAAGAATGGAAAATGTCCCAATATTTTTTATATTCTTTACAGGTTGAAATGATAATTTTGGATATATTGTGTTAAATAAAAGAGTAATTTCACTGTTTCATTTCACTTTTGTAATGTGGCTCCTACAAAATTTAAAGTTGTGTGTGCAGCTGGCATTGATGGCTCACATGACATTTCTCTTGGACAACACTCTTATTGACACAACCTCTGCCGTCTGCTCTGGTCCTAAGTAGTCTTCATCTCTTTTTGCATAGACTAGAATTATATTTCACCCGAACCATCCAGAACAAACTTTATAGTTTTGCTAGAATGTTTTGTTAATGTAAAAAAACAGTAGGGATTTGAGAGTGTGTTTAACTGGGAAAAGACTCCTTCCTCTTGTTGCTTCTTGACGACACCCTGCCTCCACTCCCCCAAATTCCCTAAACTGGGTGTCACATGTGTGAGGCTGTCATATTTTTGTTGAAGTATCTATGACTGTAAAATGTTGTCTAGGATGATAAGATAAGTGAAGTTGCTCAGTCGTGTCTGACTCTTCGCGACCCCATGGATTGCAGCCTACCAGGCTCCTCCGTCCATGGGATTTTCCAGGAGAGAGTACTGGAGTGGGGTGCCATCGCCTTCTCCGAAGAAAAATCCTAGCTGCATGCATATTGTCTTTCAGTGAGAAGCAATTTTGACACTTTGGGGGATACTTTTCTAATTATTCATGGGATGTGCCATGTAAGTTTCAAGTTTCTTGTATTACATAATGGCAGGGATTTGAATTTTTGCTAATTTATTAGAAAGTTGGATTTAAGGTTTTGTAACAAAGTTAAAAGATGTATATTTCTCAAGTTCTTTAAAATTAGTTTGCTTTTATTTCTAAAGCTCCATATGTTCTGAGATGTTTGTGGTTTGATTTCTTCAGGTAAAGCAGAAAGCTGCTGGCTTAATAGAAATGGTGGCTTTCCTCCGGAGAAGAACTGAGGATGATGAGAAGGTGCAACATGAAATTGAAAAAGTGTTCCATGAGCTCATCCTGTAATTTGAACCTTTCATTCACGTTCATGTTTTCAAAATCTAAGCTAGGTCTAAATTAAGTTGTGTTATCATGGGGGAGAGTGCTGACTCACTGGTTTACAGCTGGCACTGACTTTACCTATTCATGCTCTATAGCTTCTCTTTGAGAAAGTGCATTTTGTTATGTAAGACTTTATTTCAGAATGAAATTTACCTTCATGCTCCCTGTTCTTACTGCAAACCATCAAGTTTTTCTTTTCTTTTTTTTTTTTTAACTTTTCAATGTTTTTCCTTTTAGAATCCTTTTTAGAATTTGAAGTATAATTTACTTATATTAGTTTCAGATGCACCAGTAGTGATCTGATATTACTATACATTATTCAGTGATCTCCATGATAAGCCTCGTTAGCATTTGTCATCATACAAAATTCTGATAATATTATTGACTATATTTATATTCCCTGTGGTACACCTTACATCCCTGTGACTTACTTAACAAACATGTACGTTTGGGGAAAGGCTTTTATTTTAATCTCCTTCCACATAAAAATACAAAGAATATGTTTCTGCTAGTAAGTACTTTTCGGCTCAAGCCACACAAGCAAACAGTGTGGAAATTTAAGCAGATATCCAAGAAATTTCCATCTATATGCCTGACAAGCTAATATTTTTCTTCAGGGGAGCTTGTTGCATTTTCCTGAGTGACTAAGATACTGTCTTCTGTCCTTGCTTCACTTTTGGCCACATTATAGCCACACTGATAAATAGCACTCTGATGTCTCCAAATTCATCATTAAACATCATTTTCAGATCTAGGTGATAAGCAAGAATATGGATTACCTAAAAATAGATCTGATAAGTAGCATGCAGATTAAACATTGTTAATATAATATCACGGAGAAGGCAATGGCACCCCACTCCAGTACTCTTGCCTGGAAAATCCCATGGACAGAGGAGCATGGTAGGCTGCAGTCCATGGGGTCGCTGAGGGTAGGACATGACTGAGCAACTTCACTTTGACTTCACTTTCATGCACTGGAGAAGGAAATGGCAACCCACTCCAGTGTTCTTGCCTGGAGAATCCCAGGGACAGGGGAGCCTGGTGGGCTGCCATCTATGGGGTCGTACAGAGTCAGACACGACTGGAGCAACTTAGCAGCAGTATAATATCAGAGATCAATACATGAAGTCAGAACAAATCTACCTAAAGTAGATTTGTTATTTGGTAGTGTCTCTGTTTTTTTCTACTTACATTCAAAAGCATATTAATCTTTTCTTAATCATGAAGTAAAATATTATGGATGTGTTTCTGTGCATACCATTCTGTAAGCAGCCCAAGTGTAATTCCATATCCTCAAGAAAAGAAGTATCACAGAGATCTCTAGGAAAGCTTGTCATTGGAAAAATATTTTCCACATTAATCTCCAGTGTGTTTCCCTTCAGCTTAAGGAAAATTAATTTTGAATTTTATATTCAATTTTTATATCATACATATTTTATTGAATGTATATATCAAATGATAGGTGAACTTTGGAATATAAATATGTCGCAACTACTTATTTTGAAGTCTTTTTCAATTTAGATTACAGGAAGACAAAGTGAAATTCCAGTTGAATTTGACGATCCAAATCCTCCTTAAACAAGGACAGGTAGAACTGGAGAATTTCCAGTTAATGCTGGATTATTCTGATGCAATCCTCATCAACAAGATAATAATTGAAGACTTGAATTCTGTGATTCGGGTAATTAACATTTTTAAAAAGAAAAAAAACAACATGTCACCTGCTGTGCCAAATATTTTTCATGTTCCCCCATTTCTATGGAAAATCATTTTCATTCAGTTGAGTCAGTAAGTGATTCCTACCCGGAAGAAGTTTATACATGTGTCCAGGCCCCACCTGTAGACATGGGTATATTTTTTTAAAAGCTTGCCAGATAATTTTAAGGTAGAAAGAAGTTCAAGACCATAGAGTTAAATGTTCATTCTAATATACCATCATTTCGTTAGAGTCAATTTCCTCACCTAATGATAAGTTTGATAAGCTTAGATAATTAATTTCAGATCTTGCTTGTTTTTTAATATAAACATCTAATGTAAAAATTTTCCTTCTAAGCACTATTTTAGCTACACTCTACAAATTTTGATAGTTTGTATTTTTATTTTCTTTCAATTTAAAATATTATCTAATTCCCCATGTAACTTCCTATTAGACATTACTATGGGTTATTTAGAAGTATGTTATTTAATTTCCAAATATTTGGGAATTTTGAGCTATTTGGAAATTATGTGCTAATGTTGCTACACGTATTACTTGCTCGTAACCCACATTGCATTACTATTGTTCCTTTAGGCAGTCAGTTGTCTTTAAAAGTGATTAAAAATAAAGAAAAAATGATTTTCTATTTCCCTTCAATTTCACTATTTCAAGAGATCTTTCTTTGTGTGGATTGAAGTTTCTGTTTTGTATTAAATACCTTCTGCTTAAAGAATTTCTTTTAACTTAACTGAATTGTCTGCTGGTGATGAAATCTGTTTTCCTTTGTCTGAAACTGTCTTTGGTTCACCTCTATTATTGAAAGATATTTCGCTGGGTTCCCTGGATTGACAGACTCTTTCTCTGTCTCTCAGTCTTTTCACTTTAAAGTTGTTCATCTTATTCTGGCTTACAGAACTTCTGACAAGATGCCTACTGTGTCTTGATAATCTTTGCACCTCTTAATGTAGTGTGTCTGCCTTTGAGATTTTCTCTTTATCTTTGATTTTCAGCAGTCTGAACATATGTCTAGGGGTGTGTGTGTGTGTGTGTGTGTGTGTGTGTGTGTGTATGATCCTTTTAATGTATTCTTGACTTTGGCTTGATAATATATTTTGTCCAGGATTCTTGCATCCATATTTATCAAGGATATCGACCTATAATTTTCTCTTATTGTGTTGTCTTTTTCTGGATTTGATAACAGGGAAATATTGCCCTCATAAAATGTTTGGGCGTATCCCCTTCTTTTCAATTTTTTTCTCAAGTGTTTGGAAAGGATTTATATAAGTTCTGGTATGTTCTATTTTCACTTACATTCATTTCAAAGTATTTTCTAATACTGCTTATGATTTCTTTCCCCATTTCTTTCTTTCTTTCCTCATTGATTATTTAATAATATATGATTGAGTCTCCACATATTTGCAAATATTCCGGTTTTCTTTGTTATTGATTTCTAGTTTCATTCCCTTGTGGTCATATCAGATACTTTGTATGATTTTCATCTTTTAAAATGCATTTAGATTCATTTTATGGCCAAACATATGGTTTGTATTTGAGAATACAGAATAGTGTGCATTCTGCTGGTACTGAGTGAGGCATTCTGTGTATGTCTCTTAGGTCTTGTTCAAATCCTTTATTTCCATATTGATCTTCTATATACTTAAAAACCATGAAATAAACAGTTCCATGGAAGAGGGAACCATGCACTATATCAATTACTTGACAAGAGCATGGTTGTCAACACTCGGAGTGTTGGTTCAGGAGCTCAAATGGCGATGGCTGAAGAAATAATATAAAGTGAGGAAGTTGAGACTGGGACTATTAATAAATCTTATGAAAAAGTTGACTGAAAGGAAAGCAGAGAGGAAATGTAGTAGTCTGATAGAAGTGTTTCTCAACCTCAGGACTATCGACTTTTGAGCTGGATGGTTATTTGTTGGAGAGAGCTCATGTGCTGTGTATTATGTGGAGTTTAGAAGCACCCCTGGCCTTTACCTACTAGATGCTAGTAGCAATGCCTCCCCCTTCCAGTTGTCGGCCAAAATGCTTCCCAATGTAGTTGAATGTCTGCTGGTGGGGCAATGTTTTGCCCATTTGAGAGATACTGCTGCAGAGAAATGTTTGACCTTAAGATTTGGGAGCTGGTGTTGACAAGATCAAGGGTATGATCATGGGAGCTGGTGGCTGAGCAAACAGAGAAAATATCATTGAAAGTGAGAGATTCAAGGAATTGAGGCCAAGCAGTGATCAAAAGATTAAAATAATTTTTAAAGATAGTAGTAGTTGGCATAGTCTAATGGCATGATCTTGAAAAAGCTAAGTTCTCTAAGAAGAAGAGAGGAAAAATATAAAATGTTAACTGATGAAACTTATATACACATTTATTTCAGAATCTTAGTAGTTTCACTGTTAGCAATCTGGGGGAAGTTTCATGAAAATATTACTGAACTTCATGTAGTCCATTTGAAATGAAGTATAGAACATCCAAATCATTAAATATCATCTTTAACCCCTTCAATTTTCTTATTTTCTCACTAGCTACCAACCAGATACTGTTGTGCCTAGTGTGTTAAACTACAATCCTTTATCTTTAGTGTCAAGAAGCAGGGGAGAATAGGGGTACAAACACTTACAGATTGATGATGGTAGAAGGAATGCCTGCCTAATCATTGAAATAAAAGTAAATTGGCTATGCCATTCAAATTATCTTATAATCCTTAGTAACTTTCTTGCTTTATGTCTTGATCACACTGTGCCCATGAAGTAATTTTTAATACCTGCTACATTTTTAAAAGAAGATAGAGTTATCTCTGCATCCCAAGTGTTTTCTAAGAAAAGCATTCAGCTTCAACTATTCTGAATACAGAATGTTATATGAGTGCCAGTTGTGTGTGTGATTTTTTTAAGACACAAGGACAAAAGAAGGTTGCTAGCATGATGGAAAGTAAAGAAGTCCATAAAGGAATATTTCAGATTGAGTGGGAACATAAGAAGATGGAGATGGAAATGGAAGATCTAAATCAGAAGGCTTGGGATATTCAGATGCTGTTTTTTTCAAGAGATCGTCAAAAGGTAAGTTCTCCCTCTGCCGCACTATATAATTTTAATTTCAGTCATTAATGTATTCACTCATTTAGCCAATATTTAATAAGATGCTCTGTGATGTCAAGCATATCCTATGATAGTGTTTCATAAAGTGACTGTGGATTCTGTCTCTTCTTCTGTAGTTACATTTGCTGCCTCTGGTCCTTTGTTACCCAGGCGGTAGCATAGCTCTATCTTGCGATTCACCAGGAATTTCCTAATTGTCAAACCTAGTGATCCCTTTCCCAGTCATCACCATCCCTGTAGTATTTGACCATTGACCGTCTTCATTCTTTTTTTTCTTCCTTCTGGCCAGGAGCATGTGAGATCTTAATTCCCCAACCAGGGATCATACGTACATTTCCCCACAAACTCCCCTCCCCCACAGTGGAAGCAGAGTTTTAACCACTGGACCTCCTGGGAGGTCCATCTTCATTTTTAATATTGCCTATTGTTTTGGTTTTAATCATCCCTCCTTTCTCCTGTATTTCTTCCAACATGTCAAATCACTCTGCCTCTTTTCCTGATTTCTCTTTTGTTTCTACCTCTTAAGTATAGTGATTAAGATTCTGCCCTCAGCTCTGTGTTTCCTTCCATGCCCTCTCCTTTAATGATTTCTCTTTTTCTACCTTCCATGACCACTTCCAAGACTCATCCAAGCTTTCTGGATTCCAATTCAATTCCAGTCTCACTTATCTGAACCTGACCTTTTCTCAAGCATTATTTCTGTGTTATCTCCCAACAGCACCTCTTCTTATTTTGCTTATTTCTGTTCTTTCAGCCATTCACTTGGGATTAAAGTCGCTGTCCTCTGATTTCTCTCCTTCCCTTGTCTTCCAAGCCTTGCCTAGTGTATCCATTTATTCCCTCATTCTTTGTGCCCCTAGCCTTTACCTTGCTTCAGTTCTTCCTTTTCAATGGTTTCTAGTATTTTATAACAATCTTCTAACAAGTCTCTTGACTTTGGGTTTTTCTCTATCTCATCTATAGATTCACACTCCTATTCAGCTCTAATAACATTCCTTACTCTGCTCCATTGTAAACTTCCTCTTCTTACCTGGCCAATGAATTTTCAAGTTCTTAAGTGGTGTTGAGTATCTTTCAGTCTTTCTCAAATTCATTCCTCACATAAGTCTTTTACACATCAGTATTTTCAAACCAAACTGATTCTATTTTCTAGGATTCTACCTCTGTGCCTTTGCAATACTGGTTCTTCTACCTGGAATGTTTTTCAATTTTTTTCACATCCTGAATCTATCTACTTTTGAAGGTCTGTTCAAATGCCACCTAATCCATAAAGCCTTTTGATTTCCAAGCTCAGAGAAATCATAGCCCATCTCAAACCACCTTTTAATTTGCATGTCACTTATGTATCTTCTGGCAACTAATCATATTACTTATTCTCTTCTTCTTGATGTCTAGGTCATGTTATCTTTGTTATCTCCCTCAGTATCTTTAACTATTAGTAGGATATTGTTAATATGGAACTCATGAGACACTGTCAAATAAAACAGTGAATATTTGGTGAGTTGAATAAATGAAAAAATAAACTAGGCATTGGTAGTTATTAGTATATAGGTGAGCGCATCAATAACTAAACATGAGTAAATATTATGGCACAAAGTCAAATCAATCCTCACTTGGATAGGTATTTTTATGAGAAACAGGAGCTTCCAAAACTAAGATAATCTTTATAAAATTATCTCTTGGAAGAAATAGAGAAAAATATACTTACTTTGTGGTTCTTTTTTTCCTCTCAAAGTACCTAAATGAACCAAACTATGAGACTCTGATTGCCATTCAGATTGGAATAATGGAGCAGACTATTGCTGTTTTAGATAAGGTAGGAATCAAAGATATTGATCATTATATTTCCAGTATCTGTGAATGATATGAACAAAGTAATAGTTTTCAAACCATGAATTCAAATAGAACCTACCAAAACTTGGTCTTTTATAATGATATTCGGGATGTAATTCAGTTCAGTTGTTCATTCGTGTCCGACTCTTTGCAACCCCATGGACTGTAGCACGCCAGGCCTCACTATCCATCACCAACTCCCAGAGTTTACTCAAACTCATGTCCACTGAGTCGGTGATGCCATCCAACCATCTCTTCCTCTGTCACCCCCCTTTTCCTCCTGTCTTCAAACCTTCCCAGCATTAGGGTCTTTTCAAATGAGTCAGTTCTTCGCATCAGGTGGCCAAAGTATTGGAGTTTCAGCTTTAACATCGGTTCTTCCAGTGAACATTCAGGACTGATTTCCTTTAGGATGGATGTAATCAGAGGTCCCTAAATAGCATCTTTGGACCCATAACCATTGTGATAGCTGGAAGGACTTTAAAAAATATTTTAATTTTACATTGGAGTATTGTTGATTAATAATGTGTTAGTTTCAGGTGTACAGCAACGTGATTCAGTTATACATACACGTGTATCCATTCTTTTTCAAGTTCTTTTCCCATTTAGGTTATTACAGAATACTAAGCGAAGTTTCTTGTGCTATACAGTAGGTCTTTGTTGGTTATCCTCTTGGTTTCCCTGGTGGCTCAAATGGTAAAGAGTCTGCCTGCAATGCAAAAGACCTGGGTTCAATCCCTGGGTTGGAAAGATCCCCTGGAGAAGGAAATGGCAGCCCACTCCATTATTCTAGCCTGGAAAATTCCATGGACGGAGGAGCCTGGCAGGCTACAATCCATGGGGTCACAAAGAGTTGGACACAACTGAGCGACTTCACTTGTTGGTTATCTATTTTAAATATAGAAGTGTGTATATCTCAATCTCAACCTTCCATTCTGTTTTTCCCCCATCATTCCCCAGCTCTGTAACCATGTTTGTCCTCTAAATCTGTATGTTTCTGTCTTGTAAATAAGTTCATTTGTATCATTTTCTTTAGATTCCAGGTGTAAATGAGATCATATGATATGTCTTTGACTTACTTCACTTAGTATGATAATCTCCAGGTCTGTTCATATTGCTGCAAATGTCATTATTTCATTCTTTTTAATGACTAATATTCCATTATATATATGTACCACATCTTCATCCATTTATCTGTTAATGGACATTTAGGCTGTGAAGCACTTCAACATCCTTTGGGGCTATTGGAGTGTAGGTGAATTTCCTGTTTCACATTTGGTTATGATTTTATGTAGCAGAAGTGTTGATAGTCTTTCCTTAGCATTGTAAAGGCTTTGTTTTACCCTAACTGCCTGAGCACTCAGTTTTGAGTGTTTAACATATATAAGATGGAAACAAAGTACTCGCTAGGCTGTATTCTTAAAATCTCTCATTTCTAAGAATATATAAAGTTTCTTCTAAAATGTATATTAACAGACCATTCTATCTTTCAACAAATAATTTAAGTACCTACTGTGTGTAGGCATTATGCTAGGCACTAGGGGTATGGTGGTAAGATATCTTAATGCTGACAATGTATTTAAAATTTAAGAATATCTTTATAAAATATTTTCTTTCAAAATTATTTTTGTGGGATGTCCTGGGAACAAAATTTCAGACCCACAAAAAGAATGTGGAGAACTGCAAAAAGCTGCTTAAAAAACTGAGAAGGTACAGCAATCAAAAAGATATAGCAAATTATACCCTAAGTTGCAACTTACGAGAAGAGCTGGTGGCTGTCTCAGAGAGAAAAGACATCTGTAATGCAGTGGGTAAGACTTTTTTTCCTTTAATTAACTGTCAGTTTGTTTAAAAGTAATCAGAATTCCTAAAATCTGTACAGTGGTTATAAAGTTACCAGTATTTGTTCCATATGTTTAACTATTTCAGAGTACTGTTTCTGTATTTTAAAATGTAGATAATTCAACTAATTCCATCTTCTTCATTTTGGGGATAGGGTCTAAACTGACTTGTGAAAAGATTGCCAAAGAACGATATGAAAACATGTTGCGACAACAAAAGTTAACAAAAATTTCAAAACAACAAGCTGAACAGATTTCAATACTACAGGCTGAAGTTGAAAGATTAAGAATGAAAACATTTCCTGCTCTTGTTCAAATGTAAAAATACTGTGGAAAACGTAAGACCAAATCAATCATTTTTAAAATAATTTCATTTGGTTAAAATGATTTGTTTATCTTATATCAGAATATTTAAGTAGAATCTTCTCTTAGTGTCATATTTTTGATAGCAAATTTTGATTTTAGTCTTAATCATTATAAAAATGTTTGTCCTGCATGAATAAATGTCTAAAATAACATGAATTATTTTTATTCAAGAATTAACAAGATTTTATCTCAGAATATATTCAAGATCTATTTTATTGTCTTAATCAAAAATATTTTCACAGTAGTAGTATAGACAGTCTTGAAGACAAAAAATTATTCTTAGCCACTACTGCCATTTCTAATTTTATAAAATTAACAGAAACATTATGAGATTATGATTTTTATCTTTTATATTTTTCCGTATTTCCCATTTTCTTCAGTAAGCACTTCTCTATAACTGGAAAAAATTCACAGAATGTTAAAGATTATTCCCTCTGCTGTCAATGTGAACAAAGTGGCTTATTTTTTAAAAGCCCTAAATCATTTGTAAATTACAAGATATTTTCTACATAAGCATTCTACATAAACATGACATAATCGTCTATCTCATATTTATTGTAACAGAACTTTGTGTCCTACCCAAGAGTTTAGTAAACAGAAAAAAACACGTTTTCTCATTTTGTGATATTGTGATTTATAAGAAGAAATATATATATAAGAATATATAATATATAATAATATATAAGAAGAAATATATTTGGTCTTTGACCCCATTCCTGGCACAGAAGTCCTAAAACACTTGGAATTTCCTAAGTGATGAGAGAGGTACAGTTATCTTGTTAATGAGGTGACTTTTGCACTGCATGTAAGGACAGGGGCTGGTTGCCCGAACCAACGCTGTGTCCCAACCTCCAATCCACCTACCCACTCTCCTCACACTCCCACCCTCACCCCCACCTCCAAGGAAGGTAAAGGAACTGGAAGTTGAACTGATCACCAATGACCAGTGATTTAATCAATCATGCCTATGTAATGAGGTCTCCATAAAATCCCACAAGGACAGGGTTTGGAGAGAGTGCTGAGAGCAAGTAAGCTGAGTCTTTTCCCATACCTTGCCTTATGCATTTCTTCCATCTGGAGATTCCTGAGTCAGATCCTTTTATATGGTAATTTGGTAAATGTTTCTCTGAGTTTTGTGAGCCATTCTAGCAAATTAATTGAACCCAAGGAAGGAGAGTCTCCGGAACCTATTTATTGCCAGTGGGTCAGAAGCCCAGTTGACAATGTGGGCTTTCAGTTGACATCTAAAGTGGAGGGCAGTCTTATGGGACTGAGATCTTAACTTGTTGAATCTGATGCTATCTCCAGATAGATGTGTCAGAACTGAGTTGAACTGTATTATAAGACATCCACATGGTGTTTGAGAATTGTTTGGTGTGGAGAAACACAGCCACAAGCAAACGAATTTGGTGATAAGAATTCTTATACTTCCATGAAATAGTTTATCACTTTATTCATGTAGATGATGATAAGTAATGAGATTAACTGTTCAGAAAACTGCTTTGCTTTTCCATAGCCTATGGACTGACTGCATTCTAAGGTGATAATCAGCGGGATCATTAACCACAATCTCCAAATGGTATCAATGTCTCATTGTTCTACAATTCATGAATTAATTGTTAAGTTTAATCTGCAATACCATATCCAGTGTACACTGGTGTAGGTAAAGCCAAGAGAGCAATTATAAAATATTATATTTAGAAAAAATTTTTAGAAGTTTTAAAAACTTCCATTTAAAAACTGCCAGGATAGTACCATAATTGATCACCTGTTCAGTGATCACCTGTTCAGGGGGAATAGTAAGAAAAATAATCTCATTTTGACAACTCCCCTTTGTAGACCTAGAGTGAGTCCTAGTCAGTTTGGCTTATTAAGCATGGTAGTGTCCATTAGTAACGTTTCCATGTCACCTCAGTTAACTGTTGGAGCCTTTATTTGCTACTAGTCAAGGCCACAAATATCACTGGACAGTGCTCTGTGGATTGCTGGATCTTAAACAACCTGTGTGGTTTGTTTCTTAATGTCCACCCTGAGTGATCTTGCAGTGCTCCTTGCTTAAATGCCTCATCTTTGAGGCACAGATAGAATGGAAATTAGCAAGAGTCTCTTGCCCTAGGATGAATTCTAGTAGCATAGCAGCACTTGCAACAGGAGGCATCTTCTGGTTTCAGGGTGTTGGTAGGTGCTTTGGAAAGGCACATGGGTGGTGCGTGCAACCCAATCTTTTCTGATTCTTCTCAGTTTCTGCTGAACTAACAGCAGTTATATTCATATTTTTATAGCCCTTTAAAATATTATCTATTTTATCAAGTAGTGATATAATTAACTGGGTCAAATAAAACATGGTTTTGAGGATAGGGCTTAAGAGTATGAGCTCTGTTGCTGTGTTCTTTGGGATAAATAACCACTTGATCTTAAAATTTCCTCGTCTTTAAAACTGGAGTGTTTGGTAATTATAATACTCAAGTGAGTTAACATATTTTTAGAAATATGGTCTAAGCAAATGCTAAGTGTTAGTTTTCATCTTAATGGATAAAAATAGTTCTTTTTCACCATTCTTTAAAAATATATATCCTATTAAATGGAGGTGAAATTAACAAGTTATTTAAAAGGGGACTGCTTCAAGGGCATCCCTAGGCCCCAAGCTCTCCCATAAGCCCCATCCATACTCCACGATCTCCCTCCGTTTATAGAAATGCCCACTGAGCTGCTGGAGCCCTCAGCCAAGGCCTTAGAAATCCTCCTTACTGTACCCCCACCTCCTCCCCAACTCTCCCAAACCAGAGTCTCACTGATGCTGTACTTCTTCTAAGTGGACATCTGAGGGTGACTCCAGATGTGCTAATCAGCAGCGGGGCAGCTGCAGTCAAATGCCAGCACCACCAGGGAAGCCACTGCCCCAGCCCCACTTAGGACCTCAGGCTCAGCAGTAAGAAGCAGTGAAGGCTGGTCCACATAGCTTCCCAGGGATGCCCATCTGGGAATACTAGAGCCAGAGAAGGCCCATGTGAGGACTGGGCCAGTCCTCTTGGATTCACAGAAGCCAGTGACAATGGCAATGTCTAGAAGGTAAGAATTGGGGCGGGGGGGCGGGGGGGGTGGGGGGTGGCGGGGTAAGTTACATGGGCACTAACAGAATGCATATAAGAGCAGAGTCCTGATATGCCAACATTAATAGTTTGTTGGCTCATAGGGAAGGACTGGACTGAAAAAAAGCACTTGGGAGTGGAGGTGGGGAGCTTAGGGTTTACCAAGTAGTAGGGAAGTACTTTTTAAGATTTTTTTTTTTTTTGGTTAGAGGTGGGGGGAAACTAAAACAAAAAAAAAAACAAGCAAAGCTGTGTTAGCCCTTAAAACAACCCAAGAACAGAAATCCCAGAAAGTCCTCAGGAAGACTGAACCAAGAAACCACTGATTCACAAAGGTCTTTCTCTGCCTTTCCCTGTAAGGGCACACTTAAACACACAAGCTTTTCTGCTTCCAAGTTCACAAACAACTGCTCTGGTCACAAAAAGAGACGGGCTTTCTTTTCTTCAGTTTCAGATTCTCAAGGACTGGGCCAGGTTGGGTCATATGTCTGTCTATGGCCAGGATAATATATTAGGTACCACCCCCAGTGAAGGTGGGTTTCTGGCTGAGTCACTGTTAATGGAGTGAAAGTGAAAGTCACTCAGTAGTGCCTCTTTGCAACCCCATGGACTATACAGTCCCTGGAATTCTCTAGGCCAGAATACTGGAGTGGGTAGCCATTCCCTTCTCCAGGGGATCTTCCCAACCCAGGGATCAAACCCAGGTCTCCAGCATTACAGGCAGATTCTTTTCCAGCTGAGCCACCAGGGAAGCCTATTAATGGAATAGATATGCTAACTTTAACCTTTTTCACAGATATGATTGGAAAGGCAGATGAATGTAAAAATGCTGTATACCATCCCTTGAAGTGGGAAATGAGCATATATGGTTTTATAAAAATAGATGATCATTTCACTAAATGAGATATGGAATACAGGTGACAAATTTGAAGAGACAGAAATTAATACAGTTTTGAACATGAGTTTACATACCTGCTATACCATCCAGATAAACATGAGGTAAATGGGTGAAAACAAGGCAGAGGCATATACTTAGGGGAGGCAAGTATTTTTAGACAAGTTTACATTTAGACATTCACTAGATAGACTAGTTAACATTTAAAATAAAACATTTTACCACAATAAATAAAACAATGTATTAAAACTCGCTTCCACAATTCTCCAAATTATCTTAACATGATTTAATTAAAACATTTTTTTTCATCTTTAACTGGCAAGTTTTCTTTGGGAAATTTATTCAAAACACTAAATTTTCATTTTTGAACCTTGTTTATATTTATATAACAGAGGCCCTAAATTGATCCAGGTTCACCAGGATACCTTTCTCCAAGCCCTAATGGTTTATATCTTCCCTTTAAAATGTATGAGTATCTTTTAATTAAGTTGTCATTCACAAAGATATTCTGGAGAAAAAAATTATGAATTAAACACCTATAAATTCTTCTTCATTTCTGTTATAGTGTAGCAATTTATCATCTAACCCATAATGGTCTATCAGCTGAGTAAGGCTTAGTTTCTTGTTCTCCTCAGACATAGCTGACTGCAACTCATAAAGCAACTGCTGGCTACAGCTTCTCCACTTCTCTATTAACAACTGTAACTGAGACAGGTCATTCTGAAACAGAAACAAAACAAAGGCACGAATGTATGTCATCCTATTTTAACTTACTTAATGAAAATTGTTAAATCAGTCAATGAATAGTAGCTTTAAAGGGTAACACATTTGGACATGAATGGGACGTCTACCCAGGAAAAAAAGAAAAATGGTTTTAAGTAAAAACCTTACCCTCAGAGAAAAAAATAAGGCAAAACTATGTAAAGAAGCAATAATATAGGTTAAAAAATATCTACTTTTTCTACTACAGCTATACTTTAAAACATATTCAAATTAATATTTTTTCAGTGTCACAATCTCATAAAACTCAAGTAGTTGTATTTAGAAAAATCCTAAAAATTCAAAAGAGCAAATAAGATATAGCATTCCATCATTGATTACACACTGGAAAAGAGCAATTACAATATAAATGAATAATCCAGATAAATAAAGGTCATCTTCTAAGTGCCCAAATTCTATTCACTTACCTACCTGGGTTGAGATCTAAAATTTATTCTATTTTTGTTGTTTACTTAAAGAAAATGCTTGAAACATTTTAATAATTTGTTGGTAATAATTTAATTACACAAAATTATTACTAAAAATACTTTTTATTGTACTCTGTGGCTCATTTTTAGCCTGTTTCTCTTCACTGTCACTGTTGCTTCTGTTCTCATTGCAATTTGCAGCTAACATTTGAAACTTCTAACACTGCTGTGGGATGGAAACTAGAGAAAAAAGCTTCAACTGCATATTAAATGTGGGCTGGGGCTTTCGAAAATGTATACCTGGTGTTTAAGGCCTCTTCTCTAAATCTTATGACTTATATTTGAGTTAAAGTTGTTGTAAGCCAGGTCTCTTGGTAATTGGCTTATTTCTTAGTATTGTAAAATAAAGTTGTATTTTCTTTTGAAACACTTTCTTACCATTTATCTAAAAACAAAAAAAAATTATTAGGCAATGTCTCTGAAATTCTTCTCACCTTTGATCTATACATTTTGACTAGCTTCAGCCTCCGAAGAAGGTCTTCTTTCTCGTGAATCTGCTTCATCAATTTTGCTTTTTCTTTGTTTAGTTCATGTTTGGCAAGATTCTCACTCATAAAGTCATTCTGGAGATCACTGCATGACTCAGTATCAAGTGATTTAGATTCACAAACATTGATGTTCTTGAAGGTATCTTTAAAATATGTACTTTCTTCAGATTCACTATCTATGTGTTTAAAATTTTCGTGAAATTCCAAACAGCTTTCTTCTGTTGAAGGTACTGATTTCTCTGAAAAAGTCTGATCATTTTCCTCACTCTCTACTTTAAGCCGTTTTACCACACTGTAACAGGAATTAAATGAAGATCTGGTTTTCCTTAATCGTTCTCTAAGGGTTGCACTCATAGGCTGAAAAGGCATCAAATGTTAATAATGTCAATCAAGAAAAACATTCTTGATAGAAATAAATCTACTAGGAATCAAGACTACATTTCTGTGGCAGACACCACTAGATGGCTTTCTGTCTCCATATATCTAAAGTAACCATCACAAAATATCTTTCAATTTCTGGAAGCTCTACTAAGTTTTATTCTCTTTTAAGCCAGCACCCTTCTAAAATGTCATTGAGACACTTATCTCAGTAATCACAAACATTTGTTCAGGAATTAGTCCAAGCCTGATATGGTTAGGTGCTTAGTTACAAATTAAGGAAAAGATCTTTCTACCAAAGACCTCCATGACATCAAACTTTTTGTTTGGAATGCTGTAATAACTTGAACTGAAAATAAATGAAAATAATTGAGTCAGGATGAAAATCTAAGGGGAAGGTCCAATACATTTTCTAAAAGGAAACACCTAAAATGATGTTAGTAAAAATTTTACTTATTAACCTACACACTCTTAACAATGTTCAGTAGACTTAAAACCACCATTACTGCAATACTTAGAAATACACACCCAGTAAAAGAACTAAGATTTTCATACTTGTTTTCTTGAACTACTTGAATGGGGAGATGGTGGAATGGCACCAGCTTGTGGAGTGCTAGGTAACATCAAAGCCGAGTTTGATGGACCTTCCATCTTGAAATCTTGCTTTACTTCTAAAAAACAAAAAATAATGACAAAACAGAAATCAAATTCGCCCACAACTCTATATATTCAATTTTAAACAAATTATTTTTATTGTATATAACAAGCCAGTCGACTTCCTTCTTTCACTTAGCTGTGATTCATTCTTGCTTTTTTGTGTGCAGTTTTCTGTTTACTTCCCTAAATTAGATTGTTGGTCATTATGGTGACTACTAGCTTTTTCATGACAAGTTACCCAGCTAACATCTCATATAAAGAACTCTCCATTTGTTTTTACTGACTGATAAAATAATGATGTAAGTCTCAAAACCTGCCATATGGTGGTGGCCTGGAGGGGTGCTGGGGGCGGGGCGGGGCGGGGTGGAGGGTGGGAGGGGAGGAGAATAACATTCAGGAATTCTTTAATCTCATTAAGCCAGTTTCACAATGAAGGAAAATGTAATTGAAATCCTTTAGTGCTTTAAGTGAAATCGCTCAGTCGTGTCCGACTCTGCGACCCCATGGTCTATACAGTCCATGGCATTCTCTAGGCCAGAATCCTGGAGCAGGTAGCCGGTCCCTTCTGCAGGGGATCGTCCCAACCCAGGGATCGAACCCAGGTCTCCCGTATTGCAGGCAGATTCTTTACCAGCTGAGCCACAAGGGGAAGCCCAATATTTTAAAATTTTAAAAATACATATTTATAACTTCTTTAAAGGGCTTGTCGGTTAGTTTTTAAATTGAGTTCATCTTATGCCTTTATCTGTTGATTACTCTTCCTCTTGATTATGGATCACATTCTACTTCCCAGTACTATCCCACTTAAATAAACATAATCAGACCTGTTACACTACCCTAAATCTTAGAAGCTGTGTGCCTAAAACTAACGACCCCGGGGTGAGGAATAAGGAGCACAAGCACAGGTAAGTTTACTCCTGTCTGCATCGTTTTCAATTAAACAGCGAAGAGGCCGTGAAAAGGAGAGACTGAAATTTCTCAAAGGCCATCAACTTGACAGGGTAAAATACCAAGGAGCCCTCCCTCCCCTCCAGCCACTACAGAAGGCCCACACGAGCCCTCGAGACACCCAAAACCTGAGGTGGAGCTGAGAGGTGCCTTGACCGCGGAAAGGGAGCATTATTCAATTCCCCATCCGAAACCCGAAGAAGTTCAGCTGTCAGACACCCACTCCACACCCCGCACGGTACCTCCCTCAGCCATCCCCAGACAGCACAAAGAGCGCGCTAGCCGCCGCGGCGTTTCAGAGAACCGGCCGCGCGGGAGGAGGAAGAGACGCGCGATTGGACAGATTGATTGACACACAGCTCCTCTTCGCCCAGCGCCCGGAGAGGCGGGGACTGCGCGCGCGCGGCCTTGAGACTCCGCAAGGGGGCGGGACGAAACGGAGGGGCCGTGACGCGTGATTGGCCGAGTTGACCGATACGCGCGGCTCTGCTCCGCCCAGCGCCCGAGAGTTGCGGCCCTGCGCGCGCGGCCGTTTGCTGGGAAGAGCTTTAAAGCAACTAACGGTTCCCATGAGGGGCTCGCTCTTCTTCGCGGCGTCTCCTCGCTCTTCTTCTTTTTTAAATACCGCCTTCCTTTGCTGCTTCCTGGTTTTTGTGTTTCTAAATGCCCCTCCTGTTCTCCTGGCTCCTGTCAGTCTCTTCGCGCTCCCCACAGCAAAGGCCTTTTCTCAGACTCCACGGGACCCAGAGACTCCGGGCCTGCTGTGTGTTATATTTACAGCTTGTAAACTCCAAAGGCAAAGACTACAAAAAGATGGGTCAGTGGCCCGTTGACAGACACATTAGAAATCTAAGAACCCCAGCGGATGCAGTAGAGTTTCTTTTAGACTGCTTCCTCAAAGTATGCGGTCCCGCCACGGGTGTTTTGTGTTTTGTTTTGTTTTTCTTTCTTTTGGCGAATCTACCTGAAATTTTAGATTTCTTAGCTTGGCTCCGAATCTTTTCGTCAAATCTGAAAGAAAATGTAGCCTAAGAAAAGTCGTTGGGGTGCAATATAGGAAGCAGAACAATTACTAAGATTAGGTTGGTCCAAATCCTGGCTGAATACTGGGCAGTGGCATCCTCGGTCTAAAATAACCCTCCTCGTTTCCTGTGTATCGAGCTTCTGTTGCTGTGCAACAACGAAGTGAACTAATTGGGTGGAGCACTGAGTTTGGGAAAAGACAGTTGAGTAATTTCTGAGTCACGTGGAAGTTGGGAATTTTAGCGGGGCAGTGTTTTGAATTCTAAGGAATAGCCATTGTAAACGTTGACACTGTCTTTTTACTAATGTCTGATATAAATGGCTTAGAAGTAGCAAGGACCCAGAAGGAATAACTGAGTGCTAAACAGTGGAATGTATCTACAGAACTTGAAGACTACCTAATGCAGTGATTAAGAACATAAATGTTGGAGTCAGATTGCTTAGGTTCAGATCTCAGCGCCCTTGTGTTGTTTGTAATGGAATGTGTCTGTGTCTCAGCTTCCTCATCCATAAAGAGGGGATAATAGTATCAATCCTCCTAGGATTTGAAGAATTAAATGAGAATTCAGGACAGGCAGTGAAAAGCGGCAATAGGTATCTAGGAGGTACTCAAAAATTGTTATATAAGGAACTACAATATAGTCAGCATTCTCTAATTGATCTAAAGGAATGCATCATATAATCCTTTCATCCATCCCTTATCTCCCTTCAAAAGGTCGCAGATTTTTAAAAGATGCAATGGTTTGTGGGACGTAAGCCATAAATAGCAGAAAACTTGGAGCTGCCACATAGAGTTAAATAATGTATTACAATTCTTCTAAAATTATCAAAAACTATATGAATCTCAAGGAATTTACAAAATGAAAGTGAGAACTTGTGATTTTGGCTTGCTAAGCCACAGATCCAAGTCTGTACGTTCATTTCTCCCTTTTTCATCCATTGGCATCAGTTACACTGAAAAAAAGCAGAGTGATTTGTCCTGACACTAAAAGCACAATGCACACTCTGCATATTCTTTACACCTTGGGGCATAACATTGGGTTGTTTTTATGATTCCCTAAAATCAGCTGCTCCAAAAACCTTTTATCTTTATAACCTAAGCTTAGAACTGTGTTTTTGCTGGCTCCATAAATGAAAACATCTTGCCTAGTAAATGTTCTGACTTGCTTAGTATATGAACCTGTATATTAAGTGGGATTGTTTTGGCCAGATTTTCAAAGAACTTCAGAAGGAGTACTCAGAAGAACCTGTATTTCAGAAATGTGCATTTGTTGACCTACATCTCTGATTTCCAGTGGTGTTAGAACTAAACGATTTTCCCATGCACAAGTTTGTGTTTTACTTACTCCCATTACATACCAAAGTGGAAACAGACCTTTCACTCTCAATTTACTGTAAGGGATCTGGAATATAGCCTCTATAGTTTTCATTGTATCTTTAGATAAGGCCTAGCAATCATTTTCATGTCTTTCAGAGCCTGAAGTTTACTGGCCTGTAAGTAGTTGTTTCCCACACATGACATTGTATGTTTCATAGTATGTTTCAAACATAGTATGTTTCATTGTATTCAAACTTCAGGCAAGTAAAAATTCTGCCCTAGAGAACCAGAAGGCAGGGATCCTACTCCACCATAGAGAACAATTTGAGCAATAGAATTCAGTGATGATAGTAATTAATATTAACCTAAGTCAGGCTTTCTCTGTGTGTTTTTAAATTTCATACCCAAGGCTACTGTTCACCACTTTGTTATTCATCAGGGTGTGGTAAAATGCTTCTGTCCATTCTTGTCCATGATTATTGTTGGTGAGATAATGACATAAACCTAAAAACCTTTATGTGGGTTTTTCTTTCTTAATAGCAAAAAGAGAATAGTGAATAGTCTCTCTGTCTCTCCATACAGCAAAGCACACATACATACACACACACTCTTTTAAGCTACAATTTAAAATTTTATTATATCATTTTTTTGTAATTTTTAACATTACTTTAATAATAATCTTAACAGTCACCTCTGGATGACCTAGATTCCATTCCATTGACTTTTCTTATTGACAACAAAGTTCATTTCATGTAGACACAGTATCCATAGGTATTTTTTAACAATTAAAATATAAACACACACTTTTAAAACCAGAATTCAAATTCACCTGGGTGAAGAAATGTATATAATCCACATGATTAAGTTGATTTGTAAAGTACATTAGAACAAGTTAAACTGTATAACACTCACAAGAAGATCTACTAAATTCTCTCAACTAGCGTTCAATATTTCTTATGACACTGGTATATAAGTTGAAAGACTCTCCTCTAGGGACTGTCATACAAAGTGAAGTAAGTCAGAAAGAGAAAAACATATCATACAATGTCGCTTATATGTGGGATCTAGAAAAATGATAGATATGAACTTATTTGCAAAGCAGAAATAGAGACACAGACATAGAAAACAGACATATGGCTACAAGGAGGGAGGTGAGGGTGGGAAGAACTGGAAGATTGGAATTGACCTGTGTACACTGCTATGTATAAAATAGATAACTAACGAGAACCTGCTGTATAGCACAGGGAGCTCTACCCCTCTACCCAGTGCTCTGTGGTGACCCAAGTGGGAAGGAAATCCAAAAAGGGGGGATATATGTATACATACAGCTGATTCACTTTGCTATATAGCAGAAACTAATACAACATTGCAAAGCAACTATACTCCAATAAAAATTGATTTAAAAACTCTAGGCTTCTCCTGCCATGAATTCAAGTCTCATCCTACAGACCTATCCATGATGAAGAAGATGTGTTTTAGTGTGCCGTTATAAATTTCCCTTTGAATAATTGACAAACTATTTCTTTTTGAAACTAATTTTATTTCTTTTCCCTATGGCTTAGATATCTTAAATGGAATTCTGTAATGTTTAATTGATTTACTTGTAGAGACCACTGAAGACTGTTATCAAAGGGTGTTCTTTGAGAGTAAACTCTTTAATATTTTTTTCATCAGGTTAAAAAGAGAGGATTTTATTTTCAACTTCAAGATGAAAGAGCCCTTGAATTAGATATTAGGCATGCCTAAATGGTTGCCTCACTGAGTAGAATGACTGCTTCAAGCATGGAGATATGTGGAGGGTCAATGATAAAAACCTGTTCACCACCAAGCAACCAGAAAATTGGTCTGGTAACTAAAGTTGAGGGTAGTATACTAAACAAGAACCTAAAGAGATCCTTTCACATGAAAGTCCTGTCTTGTTCTATTAGATCTGGCATTTTGTCAAGTGCTTTAGAGACTAGAGAAGAGTGTCTGATTCACTGCTATTAGTGGGGTGTGTTCTCTTGGAGAAGAATAGAGTGATTCAGGTTAGATTAATACCTGTGAGGAAGGGGGTAGGGTGTGGGTGAGTGGGAGGGTCGTGGCAGAGGAGCTAGATTGTGGAATAGTAATGGTAATAAAAGTATTGCTCAAGGCCACATCTTTCTCAAATCCTTTATTAACTCAGAAATGTCACCCCTACACCTATTCAGAGGGGGAAAAAGGCAATAGATGTCAGCAAATCCTCGAGCAACAGAACATGTCTTATAATCATCTTCAATCACCTAAGTTTGAGAGATAACAACTCCCAAGATAATTTCACAGTATTGAAATCTGTTTGAAGTGCCGACAAAGAAGTCAACTCACTTTTCTACTCTCACCTTTTATTACTGTTTTAGTCTTGAGAATATAAAATATTTCTTTTTGGTGATGCTTTTTTAAGATGGAGGAGTAAGCATGTCCATTGCTCAGTCGCTAAGTTGTATCCAACTCTTTGGGACCCCGTGGACTGTAGCCCGCCAGGTTCCTCTGTCTACAGGATTTTCCAGATAATAACACTGGAGTGGGTTGTCATTTCCTCCTCCAGGGGATCTTCTTGACCCAGGGATTGAATTGTATCTTCTGTATCTCCTGCATTGGCAGGTGGATTCTTTACCACTGAGCCTCCTGGGATGCCTTAAGAATGTATATTAGTACCAGGAAAATAAGGAGTTAAGAGACCATTCTACCATGTTCTAGGACACTGTTGACCTTTTGGCTTCTGCTCTTCCATATCTTGGCAAACTTTGATGCCAAGTATGCGTGGTAAATTGCTTCAGTTGTGTCTGACTCTTTGTGACCCTGTGGACTGTAGCCCACTGGGCTCCTCTGTCCATGGGATTCTCCCTCCAGGCAAGAATACTGGAGTGGGTTGCCATGCCCTCCTCCAGGGCATCTTACCAACCCAGGGATGGAACCCCTGTCTCCAGCATTGGTAGGCGAGTTCTTTACCACTAGTACCATCTGTAGCAGTGGAGTAAATCTGTGAATTAGTGTATAACCAGGAATTTTCTGGTCCAGCTCAGGATCTAAGGGCTTCCCTGGTGGCTCAGACAATAAATAATCTGCCTGCAATGCAGGAGACCCAGGTTCCATCCCTGGGTCAGTAAGATCCCCTGGAGAAGGATATGGCAATCCACTCCAATATTCTTGCCTGAAGAATTCCATGGACAGAGGAGCCTTGTGGGCTGCGGTCCATGGGGTCACAAAGAATCAGATATGACTGAGTGACTAACACTTTCACTTTCTTTCAGGATCTAAGAGCTAGACTGAAACTTGATCCCTTTGCCACCACTCCCAAAGGCAACGTAAGATGTCTTCTATTTTCATCATGGCCATTTATGAGCAATATGAAACCCACTGAATGCCAGAACCTCTGACCATGAGGTCTGACTCCCCAGGGAGGATCCCTTGGAGAAGCATGGTCAAAGGTGAGAAAGACAACTTGACAAAAGCATCTCTTCCTTGATCCTCTCCCTTCCACCTCCAAAATCATGGCTAGTGCTCACTAACCCCACTGCTGCTGCTACTGCTGCTAAGTCACTTCAGTCATGTCCGACTCTGTGCGACCCCATAGATGGCAGCCCACCGGGGTCCACCGTCCCTGGGATTCTCCAGGCAAGTACACTGGAGTGGGTTGCCACTTCCTTCTCCAATGCATGAAAGTGAAAAGTGAAAGTGAAGTCGCTCAGTCATGTCAGACTCCCAGCGACCCCATGGACTGCAGCCCACCAGGCTCCTCCGTCCATGGGATTCTCCAGGCAAGAGTACTGGAGTGGCACTAACCCCACATTGAGTCTAAATTACACTGCTTGCCAGTGATATCAACATTACCCAGCTCTCCACCTCTATCACACATCTGTGGCTCTCCAAAAAATAATGTATGAAGTTTAATGATGATGTTGATGACCCACATTTGGCAAATGATATCACTATCAGTTCAGTTCAGTTCAGTCGCTCAGTCGTGTCCGACTCTTTGCGACCTCATGAATCACAGCACGCCAGGGTTCCCTGTTCATTACCATCTCCCAGAGTTCACTCAGACTCACGTCCATCAAATCCATGATGCCATCCAGCCATCTCATCCTTGGTCGTCCCCTTCTCCTCCTGCCCCCAATCCCTCCCAGCATCAGAGTCTTTTTAAGTGAGTCAACTCTTCTCATGAAGTGAAGTGGCCAAAGTACTGGAGTTTCAGCTTTAGCATCATTCCTTCCAAAGAAATCCCAGGGCTGATCTCCTTCAGAATGGACTGTTTGGATCTCCTTGCAGTCCAAGGGACTCTCAAGAGTCTTCTCCAACACCACAGTTCAAAAGCATCAATTCTTCGGCACTCAGGCACTCAGCCTTCTTCACAGTCCAACTCTCACATCCATACATGACCACTGGAAAAACCATAGCCTTGACTAGACGGACCTTAGTCGGCAAAGTAATGTTTCTGCTTTTGAATATGCTACCTAGGTTGGTCATAACTTTCCTTCCAAGGAGTAAGTGTCTTCTAATTTCATGGCTGCAGACACCATCTGCAGTGATTTTGGAGCCCCAGAAAATAAAGTCTGACACTGTTTCCACTGTTTCCCCATCTATTTCCCATGAAGTGATGGGACCATATGCCATGATCTTCGTTTTCTGAATGTTGAGCTTTAAGCCAACTTTTTCGCTCTCCTCTTTCACTTTCATCAAGAGGCTCTTTAGCTCCTCTTCACTTTCTGCCATAAGGATAGTGTCATCTGCATATCTGAGGTTATTGATATATATTTTGTAGTAAAAAAAAATCCCTCCCATAGATAGGATCTTGGAAAAAGAGCATAGAATACAGCCTATATTCACCCTCACACGTTTCTCCAAGACTTCATTCAGCTATTTAAACTTTATTCACAGAAGATTAAGACAGGTAATACTTTTCATTCAACAATGTACACTTTTAGCTCAAACTCTTCCCAACTTTCCACCTCCCAAAATTTCCCCGTATGTCACTATGGTTATTATTATAGCAGCTATCAAGTGCCTATATCATCTCAGTTATTTTTCACTTTTTGTAAGTTACGAATTCTGAGTCAAATCATCTTTTTCTTTGTAGCCACTTTCCAACTATTATCTTCTTTTTAAGTCATTGAGAAAGTTACTTAATCTCTTGTCAATACTCCACAGTACTCCATTGTACTGTTTTTACTCTCTTCCTCATACTTGTTTATAACTTGTGAATCTGTACCTTTTTAAAATGCTGGATATTGATAACTCAACATTTATGCTGCCGAAGATGTGCTGAGAGTGAAATTCATACCAAGTGTAGGAATAACACTCACCAGCAAAGATGGTCTTCTTGACTTTTGAAAGCCTGTCATTTGGCAGGAAGGATACCTTGATACCAAAGAACATGGAGCTGGGTTTTGGAGGGCAAGCAACTAATCACGTACATATTTGTTAAGCAAGTTCCTAAGAAATTATAAATTATAAACTGCACAGTTTTAAAGGAAAAAAAACAACAACACTACTACGGGTTGGCATTCTATGAAATGCCTTCCTAGCCTGACTCTGGGCCATTGAAACAGGGTATTTTGAACGTGCATGTACAAGTTTAAGATTTTTGTTAAGCTGCCAAATATTTTAATATAACAGTAATTAGCATAAAGCTTGTGCAATTAAGCTACCCCAAAAGTAATGAGTTTGAATCTTTGGCAAGATGCTCCTCTTTAAAAAAAAAAAAAAGCAGTTTCCCAGTGCATATTATTTTCACTCAGATCTATTTTCCTGAGGTTTTGAAGGTATGTAAACCTGACTTTATTTCATTCCAATAACTGTCCACAAGGATAGCAATTTATTTTCAGTCACTAAATTTTAGGATGAATCAATCAACCAGTTTTACCCACCAATACAACCATATAAATACTTTCCATTTTTATAGTTTGAAAGAATCAGGTTTACTGTTCCCCTCAATCTAGGTAGATTCTTCTGCACTCAGAATGGGATTAAGTCCCCAAAGTAAACTCTAGGTAGAGAATCCATTTCAGAAAAAGAAATTCATGGATATTAATGATATCAAAGCTGTGGTGAGCCAGTACCCAAAGTAACTTGATTTTAAGGAGTGAAAGTAGTATGTTATCACAGGTTTGAAAGACTACTGGTAAGAATTACTATTGGACTATTGAGAATACCTATGAGACTCAAATTTACAAATACTAATTAGCAGTTCTCAAGGCAAACCTTCCAAATGCATCACCTTTCAATCAATACTCCAGCTAATATTACAGGAAGCTCTTCTGGACCACTATGCTGGTAACTGAAGCTGTCCTCAAGAGCTCAGAACTGACTGCCAAGGATTATGTAGGAGGAGATGGAGGGAGAAAGGGAAGGGAGTGAGATATTTTTACTATGTGTTCCTTGCCCTTAAAAAAAAAAAGCAAAACAAAACTTCTGTATTTTAAAACACAATTTTGATAAGAGATTACCGATTACTAGGCTTGTTTACTCCATACTACAAGTTATTCTGCAGATTTAACCTGGGTTTTGAGATCCAAATAGCAGATCAAACACCGTGAGACCTGAGCCCACTTAATTAGGGTGAAATTCTGAGAAAATCATGATTTCCTCCTTAAAGAGAAATGCATATTTCATGTTCTTAAGAGCCTTTGATATAACTGACTAAAAAGGATTTGGAAGTTCATGATTTTATGATTAACATTTTATGATGTAAACATGAATTTAGTAGATACACATGTACTTTCTTAGGGCTGATATAGTATTCTAATAATCATGTTAAACTTGATTGTATCTTATCAGTGAGATAAGCCACATTTTACCATAGGTGAAGTTTTAAATTAGTAAAGCTGTTAAGCCACAGACCTCACCTACTTGATTTTTCTTTGCCTTCCAAATCTTTTCTTTGCTGATTTTTGTTGCTGTATGCAGTGAATTGCAAGTGAAATGGGCTGTGGTCACAAACTGTGAAAGAGAGGTTGCTTGCATCTGTACTAAACATGATATAATCTTGGGTTGTCAGTTTAAGTTGGGGAAAATGGGGAAGCATTTGGGATTTTTGTTTGAACACAAGTTTTAGTGAATACAAATGACATACATTGATGTTTATAACTCTTTTTCTCTTATAAGTTTCTCAAGAGGCAGGTCAAGTGGTCTGGTATTCCCATCTCTTTCAGAATTTTCCACAGTTTATTGTGATCCTCTTGAGAAACCTATATGCAAGTCAGGAAGCAACGGTTAGAACTGGACATGGAACAATAGACTGGTTCCAAATAGGAAAAAAGTACGTCAAGGCTGTATATTGTCACCCTGCTTATTTAACTTATATGCAGAACACATCATGAGAAATGCTGGACTGGAAGAAGCACAAGCTGGAATCAAGATTGCCAGGAAAAATATCAATAACCTCAGATATGCAGATGACACCACCCTTATGGCAGAAAGTGAAGAGGAGCTAAAGAGCCTCTTAATGAAAGTGAAAGAGGAGAGTGAAAAAGTTGGCTTAAAGCTCAACATTCGGAAAACGAAGATCATGGCATCTGGTCCCATCACTTCATGGGAAATAGATGGGGAAACAGTGGAAACAGTGTCAGACTTTATTTTGGGGGCTCCAAAATCACTGCAGATGCTGATTGCAGCCATGAAATTAAAAGATGCTTACTCCTTGGAAGGAAAGTTATGACCAACCTAGGTAGCATATTCAAAAGCAGAGACATTAGTTTGCCGACTAAGGTCCGTCTAGTCAAGGCTATGGTTTTTCCAGTGGTCATGTATGGATGTGAGAGTTGGACTGTGAAGAAAGCTGAGCACCAAAGAATTGATGCTTTTGAACTGTGGTGTTGGAGAAGACTCTTGAGAGTCCCTTGGACTGCAAGGAGATCCAAACAGTCCATCCTAAAGGAGATCAGTCCTGAGTGTTGTTTGGAAGGAAGGATGCTAAAGCTGAAACTCCAATACTTTGGCCACCTCGTGCGAAAAGATGACTCATTGGAAAAGACTCTGATGCTGGGAGTGATTAGGGGCAGGAGGAGAAGGGGACAACAGAGGATGAGATGGCTGGATGGCATCACTGACTCGATGCACATGAGCTTGGGTGAACTCTGGGAGTTGGTGATGCACAGGGAGGCCTGGCGTGCTGCAATTCATGGGGTCACAAAGAGTTGGGCACGACTGAGCGACTGAATTGAACTGACACAGTCAAAGGCTTTGGCATAGTCAATAAAGCAGAAATAGATGTTTTTCTGGAACTCTCTTGCTTTTCGATGATCCAGCAGATGCTGGCAATTTGATCTCTGGTTTCTCTGCCTTTTCTAAAACCAGCTTAAACATCTGGAAGTTCACGGTTCATATATTGCTGAAGCCAGGTTTGGACATATGTTGGGCTGCTTCAAAGAACACTAATTCTATTCATTCCGCTAACTGTGCTTTTTACCAATAATACAATCTCTGGAAAAAGTAGAGAAATGTGAGTCATTTCAGGGACAACAGAAGAAGGTAAGTAAGTTTTATTTATCTGAAAAATTGAGATTGGTTTTATTTTGTCCCATTTATTCATTTTATTTGCCTCAATATATTTTGTCTCTCACTCCTCCTCTTCAGCATCAATAGCGCTGCCCAAGCTCTAGCCTGGGGGCATGCACATCCCCTGACTCCTAGACTTGCACCCTGCTTTCTCTGTGCCTCTCACTTACCAGGCAGGTCCATCTGTTCTCTACATTACTGCCAGGATGATTGTTCGAAAGATGTTTAAATTTTCCAGTGACACCCAAATCTCTTCTGGATAAAAATCCAAATTCCTCACTAAATCACTCAAACATACCTTTCCAATTTGAGCTGGTACCATTTCTCAGCACACACCCTGTACACAAGCCTTCTTGAATCATGTGCTTACAGTTCCCATAACAGGCCAGGCTCCTCTCCTGCTTGTCATCTAACTTGGTTCTTCTGCTTGGAAAACACAGGCATGTGTGTATGCATGCACACAAGCACGCCTGTGAACACATATGCACCTCCTTCTGTTTGATATCTCCTCCCACCTCACTAAGATCAGAGTCAAAATCTCCTTTCTGTCTCACTTCCCATTAACCCACATTCTCCTCCTCTGCCCAAGTCATCTAGCTAAAGTTGAATGTTTTTCCTCTTTTACAGCACCCAGTAGGATTCATAATACATATATCATCACGAGAATTTGAGATCAGGGACTGTGTCTTTGATCTCTATATCCCCTGCACCTGCACAATAGACTTAGCAGACTTTAGGGGGTTCAACGGGGAGATAAAATGCTAAGGGTACAAGGGAAGTGTTTAAGGAGTTCCCATAAGGTTGAGACAAGGAAGCCTTCATGGGAAAAAATGGTATTTGAGCTATATGTTATTGTCTTCACAACAATCCAGGTAGATCTTCCTTCCTACTTTTCAATCAACATCTTTTTTTGTAACTGATTCTGTTAAATATATTCTGTAAGTATATAAACCCAATTACAGGCCACAGAGACACCTTGGGTAATAATATAGCGATAGATTGCGACTGAGAAACTTTTGAATACCTGATGTAAGGGCTTATTGACAGGCTTATAAATACAATGTACTGTTACCCTTGTTGCTGTATATTGAATCATGAAGGAAGCATAATTACCAGTTAAAAAGAGAATGGATAGTAGAGTCAGACATACCAGGGTTTAAATCTCAACTCTGCCTTTACAATCCATGTTAACTCATGCTCTCATTAAAAGTGTTTCCTCATATTGTACAAAATGGGGTAATAATAACTATGCCATTAAATCTTGTGAGGCAGATGAAGTGCTTAATATGGAATGTGGTAGACAGTAACCCTGAACACAGGGATGGAGGTGGTAGTGCTGGCGGTGGAGGTGGTGATGACCTGGTCACCACTTGAAAGCTGAGGATGGAAGCAGCTGTCAGGGGCAGCACAAGAGAGATGCTTGATAGGGGAACTTTTCTCGTCTGTTTCATTTAGCCAAAATTTCTCAAACTGTGCTCCAATAGAACATTAGTGTTCTATGAGCTGGTCTGAGGTGTTTCACAGGTAAAATCAAAATTAGGGTGATCTTTTTTAAATATGTAGGAAAAATTAAAATAAGGAATTGAATGCTTCCGGTTTTTTTTTTCCTGTGCACTCATCTTAAAACTTCAGCATCTGTTAATGGATGACAGATGACAGGATGGATAGGTAGAAAATTCATATTAAGAAAAAAATGAGTAAATTGATTTGTTTTACATGTTCTTTCAATATTTAACAAACGATTGTTTCATAAGTTTTTTTTTTAAGACTTGTAAACATGTAGTTTGGTCACTTTCTTGCTGATATTATTGCTCCTATTGCCAAAATTAAATGTGATTTTATTTCATGCTATTCTGCAAAAGCATGAAATCTGCAAACCACCATGGCATCCCCCTGCTCCACCACTTGCAGAAGCACATGGTCTGTTATTGCCAGCATCCCCTTGTCTGAAGCTCTAGAGTCCTGGTTATTAGGGCACAATTTAGACTTTACTAAAGTACCCAAGGAGAACCCAACCATTCACCTCCTAACTATCTTTTATATTAGAGAAACACTGCCTTATAAATACAGAATTTAAAAGTTCTGTTACACATTTCTGTTACTTATGGTAAAGGCTGTGAATGAATAAGTACATCTCTACCTCCTGGAGTCACTGTATAGGAGGATATCCCAAGGATTGGTATTAGGAAATGGGAAATGTCAAAGAAGCATGTCCTGTTTTAGCCTGTGCTTTTCACCAGTCGTCCTCAAGTGGAGAGAACAGTGAAGCTCACAGTTAATGACTGAATAGGTGGGTGCTCAAATTTGGAAAACACAGATGAATAAATCTTGACTCATCTTCCTCTCAGAACTCCTCTGAGTCTCAGAGTAACTTGTCTGTTGCTTACTCTTGACAAGTGGGTGAGTCTAGCACATTTTTAGGCAATGACTGGCATGACGGATTGCTGAGAACTGCAGGACTCCAGTCTGCTGAGTGGCCTTGAGCAGCCCTCATCTTTTGGTGGGGCTGCAGGGTTACTTCTTGCATGTTTATCCTGCTGACCCTACCATGTTTATCCAGAGGCACACAAGAAAAGTATTTGAAAATCTCATTATTCAAAGATAAAATGGCTCAAAGAACATGGCATGAATTTTGGGACCCAAGTCTAGGTTTTTCCACATAGACTCATACTATTGAAGCAAGCCCTGCATAAACACTTCAGTTCAAGTCAAGTTGCATTTTGCAAGTAATGCTTCACATTCAAGGATGTGGCATGATTATAATTTTAATTATTTGTATTTTTGCTAACTGCTTATCTCAAGGGTTGACTTCATTGCTGTGAAGTGGAATCTGAAATGCTAAGAAAAAAGTGACGAATATCAGTCTCTCTTACTAAGGTTTCTGTACCCAGACCTCAGTTGGATTTATAAGAAAAGCTTAAGTTTTAAGGTAATAAGCACTTCTATGTCTTAGCTACATTTTATATACTACATGTGGTATGATCGTCGCTCAGTCATGTCTGACTCTTGGCAACCCATGAACTATAGCCTGCCAGGCTCATCTATCCATGGGATTTTCCAGGCCAAAATACTGGAGTGGGTTGCCATTTCCTTCTCCAAGGGATCTGCCTGACTCAGGGATTGTACCTGGGTCCCCAGCATTGCAAGCAGACTCTTTACCACCTGAGCCACCAGGGGAGGTATAATACTATGTGTGTATATATACACACACATATATACATATTTAATTTTTTTAAATCCTTGTATGAATAGACTTTATTTTTAGAGCACTTTTAGGTTTACAGAGATATTGAGCAAAAATTACAAAGAGATCTCAGATACCCGCTCATTTCTTCTTCCCACCAACAATATAATTTCTTCTACTATTAGTAGCTCGTGTCATTGGTGTGGTACATTTATTACAATTGGTGAAAGAGTATTGAAACATTATTATTAAAGTTGCAGTTTACATGAGGGTTCATTCTTTGGGGTGTACATTCCATGAGCTTTGACAAATGTGTAATGAAGTATATCCCCCACTACAGTTGAATGAATTTTTAAATTTAGTTTAAGTTGGTATTTGTTTTCTTAGCTTCATGTAGTTTCTGTAATAATTATTCTTTCCCCTTGCTGACCGATTTTGTCTTCTTTATTAATGACAGCTGTTTCCCTGATAGGATGTAAATTTATTTTTATGCCATTAGCCATTGGTTTGAATTAGGTAATATCAAGTTAAGGTTTTAGGGTTAAGAACTTGGGCAAAAGAAGTTGCTTCCCAGGCCCACAATTTTAGGGATAGCCTACCTCCACTTGTCCTTGGCAGTTAGATGTGTCAACATTCTGGTGAAAGATTCTATTATAGTGTTTCAAGGAAGCCTTGCCGTAGGCCATTCTACCCTCAGTCCCCACAGTGAGGTTCACTGAGTCACGCTCTGAATCAACACAAGACTTGGGACAGGATGTGTAAGCTCTTGCTCCTGGCACAGTCATCTCAAAAAGCTTAGTACATGTTACCATATGAATATAAATCATACTCACCTGGAGAGGATCTGCACAGCAGATTTCTTCTCTCCTCCCTCTACATTCTCCAGGGCAGAGCCTCAGAAATGACTAACGTTATGCCAGGAAGGGAAGAGAACTCTTCTTTCCTGCCTTAGTTTACTAAGGATAAGCAGTATAGTGGTAGCTTCTAGCAGGTATGCAGGACAATGGGGAAATCTAAAGACTGCATTTTGGCCTTAGAGTGAACTTTGTTGGATATGTAATTATGAATACTGGATTAGAGAAACATCTACTTTTTTAGTCACTGAAAAGAACAACATACTGGGAGTGTTGATTATTTCCTGAAAGAAGAGAAAGCAGATATGCTCACAGGTGTTCAGAAACAACCAAAAAACTTGTCACATAAGCACAATCCCCAGATAGAACTAATGAAACTCAAATAGAAATAAGGAAAGTCAAAGATCGCGTCCAAGGCAACTTATTGTTGTCATGAGATGGATGGGTTCACTAACATTTTAAATCAGATAATACCAAAATTACACTGGTACAGTCTCATTATAATACTAATTTTTCTAAATTAGAACTTTAGGAAGGACTGAATTGATATGCAATGACCTGAGGTTTAATGAAATTTTTCTTCATGGGAAATATTAAAATGAGAGAATTATGGGGAATTATTTGGAAAAAATAAAACCATTTTCAACACTTTTTAATCTACTTGTATACCTACAAGCATGATGATAATTACCTATTCAATGACATAGTGTCTTCAACCACTACAACCAAGCAGTGTGTTACTGGAATTTGAGGTGCAGCAAAGCAAGGGTGAACTTTTCACATTCATTCATTTGGATTGTCTCCTATATTATACTTGTTTACTTGAAGCTTATGTGAGTTCTCAAAATATCATGAATTATATGTTTTTCCTCTGTTACTCATCTTTGTTGTGTCTATCCACCAGATCATAAATCTTATTTAGAAACAGCAAATATATAGACATCTCTTTACTGACAAAATTCTTGCCTAGTGATACACCATGACCTGTTGGTTCAGGTATGGCTGAGAAAGTCACTGAGATACCCAGTAGGATTCCCCATTCTGAGGTCAAATCTGTCCTCTAGTGAATGCCATTAGCTGCTTTATGAACAGCAAGGTTCTCAGATGTGTTTCAATTCAGATCAGTTCAGTCGCTTAGTGGTGTCAACTCATTGTGACCCCATGGACTGCAGCATGCCAGGATTCCCTGTCCATCACCAACTCCCAGAGCCTGCTCAAACTCAAGTCCATTGAGTTGATGATGCCATCCAACATCTCATCCTCTGTCTTCCCCTTCTCCTCCTGCCCTCAGTTTTTCTCAGCATCAGGGTCTTTTCCAATGAGTCAGTTCTTCACAGCAAGTGGCCAGAGTATTGGAGTTTCAGCTTCAGCATCAGTTCTTCCAATGAATATTCAGGACTGATTTCCTTCAGGAGTGACTGGTTGGATCTCCTTGCAGTCCAAGGGACTCTCAAGAGTCTTCTCCAACACCACAGTTCAAAAACATCAGTTCTTTGGCACTCAGCTTTCTTTAAAGTCCAACTCACATCCATTCATAGCTTTGACTAGACAGACCTTTGTTGGCAAAATAAATAATGCCTCTGCTTCTTAATATGCTGTCTAGGTTGGTCATAGCTTTCCTTCCAAGGAGTGTCTTTTAATTTCATGGCTGCAGTCACCATCTGCAGTGATTTTGGAGCCCAAGAAAATAAAGTGTGTCACTGTTTGCCCATCTATTTGCCATGAAGTAGTGGGACCAGATGCCATGATCGTTTTCTGAATGTTGAGTTTTAAGCCAACTTTTTCACTCTCCTCTTTCACTTTCATTAAGAGGCTCTTTAGTTCTTCTTCATTTTCTGCCATAAGGGTGGTGTCATCTGCATATCTGAGGTTATTGATATTTCTCCCAGCAATCTTGATTCCAGCTTGTGCTTCATCCAGCCCAGCATTTTTGCATGATGTACTCTGCATATAAATTAAATAAGCAGAGTGACAATGTACAGCCTAGACATACTCCTTTCCCAATTTGGAACCAGTCTGCTGTTCCATGTCCAGTTCTAACTGTTGCTTCTTGACCTGCATACAAATTTCTCAGGAGGCAGATAAGGTGGTTTGGTATTCCCATCTGTTTCAGAATTTCCACAGTTTGTTGGGATCCACACAGTCAAATGCTTTGGCATAGTCAGTAAAGCAGAAGTAGATGTTTTTCTGGAACTCTCTTGCTTTTTCAATGATCCAGCGGATGTTGCCAATTTGATCTCTGGTTCCTCTGCCTTTTATAAATCCAGTTTGAACATCTGGAAGTTCATGGTTCACATACTGTTGAAGCCTCACTTGGAGAATTTTGAGCATTACTTTGCTCGCAGGTGAGATGAATGCAATTGTGCGGTAGTTTGAGCATTCTTTGGCTTTTCCTTTCCTTTGGGTTTGGAATGAAAACTGATCTTTTCCAGTCCTGTGGCCACTGCTGAATTTTCCAAATTTGCTGGCATATTGAGTGCAGCACTTTCACAGCATCATCTTTTAGGATTTGAAATAGCTCAACTAGAATCCCATCACCTCCACTAGCGTTGTTTGTAATGCCCACTTTACTTCACATTTCAGGATGTCTGGCTCTAGATAAGTGATCACATCATCATGGTTATCTGGGTCCTGAAGATCTTTTTGTACAGTTCTTCTGTGTGTTCTTGCCACCTCTTCTAAATATCTTCTGTTTCTGTTAGGTCCATACCATTTCTGTCCTTTATTGTGCCCATCTTTGCATATGTTCCCTTGGTATCTCTAATTTTCTTAAAGAGATCTCTAATCTTTCCCATTCTATTGTTTTCCTCTGTTTCTTTGCATTGATCATTGAGGAAGGCTTTCTTATCTCGCCTTGCTATTCTTTGGAACTCTGCATTCAAATGGGTATATCTTTCCTGATTGTCTTTAGGTGACTAAAACTGCACGAAGGTAAACAGAGTCCATCCACAGAGTTAATGATCTGTGGAATATCACATTCATCTCAAAATAAACTGTGTGCTCATTTCATTTACTGTGTGGTGGATGTCATCTGCCTTAAGAATGAATGCACTGTTCTTCTCACATGAAAATAACTCTTGGCTCTGAACTCTAAATTTTTAGGACAACTTTTTGAGTTGTATGGGGAGGTACTGAGCCCTAATCAATAATGTTGCCTAATTGCCTTGTAAGCAGCATCTCTGAAGGCAATAAGCTGAATTGTGTTTTCAGTATTCATTGATATTAGAAACCCACAGAAAATTCTTAATACAGTCCATAGCATGTGAATAAGCAACTCTGAGTGCTCATACTGTTTTGTTTAAAAGATTGCAAAAAGAATATGCATCAAGTTTCTGGGCCAGAGTCTCACCTGAAAGGGACTACCTTTGATTTTCACATCCTGCTTCATTGCTGACTGAGGGAGTTAGTTCACAACATCTTGCCCATTCATATTTTAGTGAAATTCTTTATTCCAATAGAAAAGCCTCTGCCAGGGATGCCAAGAATCTGGGGTGTACAGATTGAAACTCAGCATGTGAAGGTAGCTGCCTTAGAAATGTTGTTGTTGTTCAGTTGTCCAATGATTTCCAACTCTTTGTGACCCCATGGACTGCAGCATACCAGGCTTCCCTGTCCCTCACCATCTCCCAAAGTTCACCCAAGTTCATGTCCATTGCTTTGGTGATGCCATCCAGCCATCTCATTCTCTAATGCCCTCTTCTCCTTCTGCCCTCAATCTTTCCCAGCATCAGAGACTTTTCCAGTGAGTTAGTTGTTCGCATCAGATAACCAGAATGCTGGAGTTTCAGCTTCAGCATCAATCTTTCCAATGAGTATTCAGGGTTGATTTCCCTTAAGATTGACTGGTTTGATCCTCTTGCTGTCCAAGGGACTCTCAGGAGTCTTCTGCAGCACACAGTTTAAAGACATCAATTCTTCAGTGCTCCACCTTCTTTACCAGCTCTCACAACTATACGTGATCACTGGGAAGACCATAGCCTTGACTACATGGACCTTTGTTGGCAGAGTAATGTCTCTGCTTTTCAACACACTGTCTAGATTTGTAATGCTTTCCTGCCAAGAAAGCTATGACAGGTGCTTTCACTAGTTTGAAAAAAAAAAAGCACAGATGTCCTTTAAGTCTCTTTTTGGAACAACTATTGAAAATAAATAATTTTTCTGGAAAATGCTCTTTTCATAGCTCTAAGCACCCTTCAAAACTACCTGATGTCAGCATGATTTTACCAAGCCCCTTACAATGACGGAATATTTCTTACACATTTCCCTGTAGGCTAGAATGTACCTCCCACAAATAAAATCAAGGAGTGCCTACATCTTGCCTTTACCTGAAAATGTCTTGGGGTTACAGTTATGACATGTCATCATTCAAAGAGATTAGAGCATCAGACTTAAAATAAGCTGGCAACAGAACCCCAAAAGAAAACACACAAAAAGTTACAAGATTGTAAAAACTCCAGGACCAGAGAGCAAGCAAGTTCTTGTCCCTTTACCTACTTAAGAGAAAATAGGGAAGCGTTCCCCATGGGAAAAACAAATGAACTTCAACCCCAGAGCTTCATTTCAGAGCTTCATCTTGACAACTAGGAGGTTAGGAACAAGCACCTTTTCTATTTTTGTCAGCTGGTATACAGAATTATGCTCCATAGTGGAAAATGGCCCAACCGCTCCTATTATCCGCATGTACAGGAATGGCTAAAAGATGGAAACATGCCCCTCAGTCACTTCTCTCATCACGCTCAGAGTATGTCACAGAGTCTAACCCAGATTGGAAACTGTTAATACAACATTGGAAGGGAAGAGGATTAAGCTGGAAAAGTGTTCTGACTTTTCTGTGGAGGGCTCTAGATGCATCCAATCCCTTCCAATTTGAGGAAAAACAATCTAAAATACACTTCTCATCATCCCATCCACTGTCTTCCTCTCCTCTTCTCTCTTTCGTTTTCTTTGTTAACTTCATGAACCCCCTATTTTACTGCTTTTCCCTCATACTTGCTTTCTGTTCTCTTTTTCCTTGTTTCATTCCTCATTCCATTTTAAATATTTTCTGAATAGTCACAGGGGGCCTGATACAGACCCTGCCCTGTAGACCATCATGACTGTGACTGAGGAGAGAGAAGGGGAAGTAACAAGTCTGGTTTTTAACATGGTGAGTTTAAATGCAGCAGGACATCTGTGGAGGTAAGTAGGAGTCGTTGTGAATACTAATCGGGAGCAAGAGAGGGAAAGAGAGAAAGGAGTTTTATTCAATGCCCCTTATACTACAGGCACTGTGTTCAATATTAGGAATACAGTGAAAAGATAAAACTCGGCCCATTTCTCCAAGGACTTTAAAAAAACAAAGTATTTTAAGAAAATTCAACTGTTACGAGACACAGAGAGAAAAAAATGGGCAGATGCTGAAGACACACACAGGACAAGTGGCCAGAGGTACCCCACGTAGGGGAACAGGGTCAAGTCAAGACTCTCAGTTTCAATAAGCAGAACAGCCAGAATGGTGTCCATAGACATTTAACTTGAGGTTGGCCCTTGAGGCTCAGTCGATATTGAATTGTTTTCCCCAGTCTCACCCATGGGATGTTAGCTTTTCTGATTTGTGTTCTTTCTCTAACTGGGTACTGATCTCAGAGTGGCAGAACAGTTTCCACCTTTATATGGGGAGAGGAAATCCATGGCTACCTGTAAGACCTTCTCTCCAAGTAGTTTAAAGAAGCTTAAGTTCCTTATCTTTATTTGTCAGGCTTAACACTATGCTGATTTTGCAAAATAGCCAATGATATCTTTACATCTCTTCCCATGAGTTTTCTGGGCCCTAGAACAAGCCTGAGGGTATTCTGGGATGATAAAGCTGGCAATCTGATGGGCTGTAAGAACTGGGAGTACAAGTAGATCATTACTGTGGAGCTTTTGTGTGGTGTGAGATCAAATGAAATTAACTTTCTGTTTCAGACTTTCCAGCTTTTGTGATAAAATCCCCTTTGAATATTAACTTATCAGATCTTGAAACTAATGCAAGTCCCCTCCCACCCTGTCCCACCCCCAGCCACATTTGACTGAGCATCAGAGAAAACTTTTTTCTTCCATCTTCCATTCCTGTCTCTCTCCTCACCTAAAAAATCTTCATAGGTTGATTGAATAAGTTAAGTCTCATGTAAACAACTTAACTCACTCAATCCTTTCTCAGATGCCTGAGTTAACCCAGACAAACCAAAAATGGAAGCTCAAAGGTCACATACCTGCTACATTTTTATCCCTTTAAAGGAAAAGTCCCCTTTTGTGCTTTTCCTGTGCCAAGAACCTTGCTCTCTACCCATGAGTTATCCCTAAGAAAGCAGACAGCCTTGAATATTGGCAAGACTTCTATATATAATAAATCAATATGGCAAGCCATCAACTGGGATATTTCTTTCAGTCTGGGTTTGTTTTCCCAGGTTTTCAGTTTAGATTGGTGACTTCCTTTCAAAACTACCTATTAAAATGTTATTTTTAAAAAATGTTGTTAAAGTTATGGTAATATATTGTTAATTGATTACTTCTTGAACCTCATAATACTCTTGCAAGTTACATAGGATTATTATGAAATACTTATATTGAAGTTAAAGTTGCTTCTTGTTGCTTCTAGGTAAAAAGAAGGACTGCTTCTTCGATCTTTACCCTTTTGCCATTGAAAAGTTTAATTGAGTTCTTTAGCTATTCCATAGAGGTGGAGTATTTGAAATAATCAGAAATTATTAAATTTTAGTACTCCATTTCAGGTACTCTTCCTGCAGCAGTTATTTTAATATAGATGAAATGCACACAGTCTGATAAGTGTAAGTGGCAAAAACATTACCTTATACAACATATTTGATTTTATGCCACACTAATTATCCTGCCCTTTCAAATAATCTGTTAGTATGAAGGAGATCTGAGCCCATTTCTTCCAAAAGAAAATAGTGGGTGGAAAAAGTTAGCAAAAGCAGGATTATTCTGTTTAACCTCATAATTGAGAATTGTTAAAACTTCCACAGAATTTTAATAGCATAGATTTGGGCCACAAATTTGGGGGTGACTCTTGAAGTTCCTCAGTATTTAGGATAGTTAAAAGCATCTTAAACAACTTTCTCAAATGCCATAGCATGAAGAAGCAAACAAAAGATCTGTACCCTAGTCCTGATTCTACCATTAATTACCTTCAGCAACTTATTCAGTCTATTTGATGATCAATTTTCTCACTTGCATCATTGTTGGTTGATCTCTAAGACCTCTTTGAGCTCCAAGATTTTATGATATTAATATTAGAACCATGCCCATTTTAAACTAAAATTAGTCTCAGAGTCTAGCGTTCTTCTGAGAATGTTTAATCTCTTCATGGTACTTGTGAAAACTAGGTGTCTGTGTGGTCTTCACAATGAGGGAGGTACATTTGAGCCTTTACATTCGTGTGAGTCACTCTCAACTCTTGGAGATATAAATATCTCTTCTGAAGGTCAAAATATTTTGTAGAGTTTTATATCATGATACTTGTACTTTTGGAATCAACTGGTTGGAAAATTAGGCTATGCCAGAGGGCTATGTTGACTCTGATAATGTTAAAAACTAATTTGTATTTTATTATTCACAATAGCATTTATATATATTTAGAGAATACTATTACTTATTATGTATCTATATTTGAAAAAAACTATTATTCATTTTTAGGTATCAGTGAGGATGCTTTCAACACCAATAACCATATTGGCTTAAATGATAAGGAAGTCTATACTTGCACATGCAAGGGATCCAGAGGTAGGGTGGCCTCAGGACTGTTTATTCAGGTGCTCAAGTGTTGGCACTGAGAAGCAAGGATGTTTTCAGTTCTTTTCCCCTCACTGTAGAGATCTGCTGAGAAGGCAATGGCATCCCACTCCAGTACTCTTGCCTGGAAAATCCCATGGATGGAGGAGCCTGGAAGGCTGCAGTCCATGGGGTCGCTGAGGGTCGGACTTGACTGAGCGACTTCACTTTCACTTTTCACCTATTAATGTTGCTACTGGGAAAAAAAAAAGCAGAAATCTGCCCACTAACCCAGTCTCAAATGAGATCATGGAAGTTATGGTTAGGTATTATCTCTGCCAATTATTTCTGCCATAAGAATGGTAATAAAAGAAGTCAGAAGGCAAAACCCAGTGCATCTGCTCCCAGTCAAAAAGTGGGTATTCCAGAATGTCTAGGCCAACCAAGAAGAAATCTCACTAGCCAGGAGCTAAAAGACATATGAGGAAAAATTTGAATCATTTTAAATATTGTATTGGGAAGATAATAAAGGAGCAATGGGACAACACTTTGATTGCCTAAATCTCCTGGTGTCCTAAAAGTCTCACTCCACTTTTTTTTTAATTTTAGGATTTTCGCATGTTCCTAGAATATAGGAACTGGGAAGGGGGTGGGGACTGAAATGCTCATTGCTCCCACATTAACAACAATAAAAATCCAGATGAAATATAAAACCATAATTCCCTTCAGCCCAGCAGAGCACTGAGTTTGCAGGACAATCAAGCAGCCTTTTCCCCGGAGAAGGCAATGGCACCCCACTCCAGTACTCTTGCCTGGAAAATCCCATGGACGGAGGAGCCTGGTAGGCTGCAGTCCATGGGGTCGCTGAGAGTCGAACACAACTGAGTGACTTCACTTTCACTTTTCACTTTCATGCATTGGAGAAGGAAATGGCAACCCACTCCAGTGTTCTTGCCTGGAGAATCCCAGGGATGAGGGAGCCTAGTGGGCTGCCGTCTATGGGGTCGCACAGAGTCAGACATGACTGAAGCGACTTAGCAGCAGCAGCAGCAGGCCTTTTCCCAGGACACAGAACACAAGTACTGGTCATCTATAGCAGGACACACAGAAAGACCCCAGTCACCTTACAATGAGGTTAAGAAAATTCAGGTAAAAGTTTTAATCAGTTTCAAAGTCTTTCTTTCCCAACTGCATATGAAACATTAATAAAGGAAGACTTTTTTCCAGGGCATAAACAAACCTCAACAAATTTAAGGGAACTGCAGTCATACCAAGTATGTTCTCTGACCACAATGTAATAAAACTAGAAGTTAATAATGGAAACTCTTTGGAAAATCCCCCAAATATTTTAAAATTAAATTACTCTTGTGTCAAAAAGAAAGTCACAAGGGAAATTAAAAGATGCCTTAAATGAAATGAAAACAATACATCAAAGTTTGTGGGAGACTGTACATATTTAGAATATTTAGCAGTAATGTTTGTATTACACATTATAATGTAATGTGTGTGTATGCTCAGTCGCTTCAGTGGTGTCCAGCTCTTTGTGACCCATAGACTATACAGTCTGCCAGGCACCTCTGTCCATGGGATTCTCCAGGCAAGAATACTGAAGTGGGTTGCCATACCCTCTTCCAGTGGATCTTCCCAACCCAGGGATCAAACCCACGACCCCTGTAGCTCCTGCATTACAGGTGGATTCTTTACCTACTGAGCCACAGGAGAAACCCATAAAGGTTATAATAGATGAGAAGAAAGATCTCAAATCAATTATGTAGGCTTCCACCTTAAGAAACAATCAGCAAGGAATGCCCTGGCAGTCCAGTGGTTAGAACTCCATGCTTTCACTGCCAAGGGCCCAGGTTCAATTCCTGGTTGAGGAACTAAGATCCCACAAGCCTCGAGGTGTGGCCAGAAAAAAAAAAAAAGACTAAAATCAAGCAGAAGGGAGGAAATAATAAATGGCCAGAAATGAATGAAACTGAGAATATAAAACAATAGAGACTTCTGGTTTTCCAGTTCTACATGTACGGGGCCAACATTCAAGCCTAACAAGTAAATATCTGAATACATTGAAAAAGCGACATGTCTTCTTGGACTCCTGAGAGGGGAGAACACAGAGCAAACCACTGCCCCCAAGATTGGAGAGTCAGACAGGTGAACAGAGAGAGTCATGTTTTACTGGAGCAGAGATTCATGAGCAGAAACTACCCCTGAAACAGGTGCTGGTTTAGGAAAACCTGAACTGTAGCCAGCAAACTGCTAAAGACTCAGTGGGACAACTCAGAGGGTTGAAAACTCCAGAGGGACCCAGTTACATGTAGCCCCATAATATTGTGAGATTAACTTTCAGGTGTTTGACCTCATTCCATAGTAAATATTGGAGGAAAAATCCCTTTTGCTTCTGGCAGGAAGAAAAAAGGAATCATGTTGAAATACACCACAGAACTCATTCTTAACAAGTCCCACCGTCAGGCAAAACTAGTAAACTAGAGCCTAACCTGCTGGAGTATTTTCATGAGCCTAAATGACCCGGAGAAGGGAATACTGAGCTCCAGCCAACTCTAGCTATTCTGTCCCACTTACGTGGGTAGAAAAAAAAATTCAAACAATTGTAAAGTTCGCAGTCCAAAGGCATAAACTTTAAGACTGAGATCTAATCACAGGACTAAAGAATGGTCCCCTCTCCCACACCTCGCCACCACATACCTAGATGTCTGTTTACAGCTATTCCTTTTACCTGGTAAGTCGTGTCCAGCTTATCAATAAAAAATTAGAAGGTACACCAGAAGGCAAAAAACACAATATGAAGAATCAGATATGCATTAGAACCAGATACAGCAGAGATTTTTGAATTATCAGACTGGGAATTTAAAACTACTACAATTAATATGCTATTGGCTCTAATGGATGAAGCAGACAGGATGCAAGAACAGATAGGCAATGTAGGCAGAGAGATGGAAATATTAAGAAAGAACCAAAAGAAATCCTAGATAATAGAAAAAAATCATAAGGGAAATTTTAAAATGCCTTCGACAGGCTTATTAATAGACTAGATGCAGCTGAGGAAAGTGTATATGGGCTAGAAGATATATCAATAGACTTCACAAAAATATAAGAGCAAAAAGAACAAATGACTGCAAAATATAGGTCTTTGAAACTATTACAAAATGTGCAATACATCTGACATGGATACAAGAAGGATAATAAAGGGAGAAAGAAGCAGAAGAAATATCTAAAGCAATAATAATGGCTGAGAATTTCCCCAAATTCATGTCATACACTAAACCCCAGACAGGAGGCTTAGAGAACACCAAACAGGATAAATGGTAAAAAAAAAAAAAAAAAAAAAAACCACACCCTACCCATAGGCATATCATTTTCAAGCTACAGAAAATAAAAAGATTTTTAAAATGCCAAAAAGTCAGAAGAATACCTTACCTATGGAAGAACAAAGATAAGAATTATATCTGACTTCTCAGAAACCATACAATGAGTGGACTGAAATATTTAAAGTGTTGAGAGAAAAACCCCACTACAGACTGGTTCCAAATAGGAAAAAGAGTATGTCAAGGCTGTATATTGTCACCCTGCTTACTGAACTTATATGCAGAATATATCATGAGAAATTCTGGGCTAGATGAAGCACAAGCTGGAATCAAGATTGCCAGGAGAAATATCAGTAACCTTGGATATGTAGATGACACACCACCCTTATGGCAGAAAGTGAAGAACTAAACAGCCTCTTGATGAAAGTGAAAGATGAGAGTGAAAAAGTTGATTTAAAGCTCAACATTCAGAAAATGAAGATCATAGCATCTGGTCCCATCACTTCATGGGAAATAGATGGGGAAACAATTGAAACAGTGGCAGACTTTTATTTTGGGGGGCTCCAAAATCACTGCAGCACACCCAAGGTAAGAGAAACCCAAGTAAGATGGTAGGTGTTGCAAGAGGGCATCAGAGGGCAGACACACTGAAACCATACTCACAGAAAACTAGTCAATCTAATCACACTAGGACCACAGCCTTGTCTAACTCAATGAAACTAAGCCATGCCCGCGGGGCAACCCAAGACGGGCAGGTCATGGTGGAGAGGTCTGACAGAATGTGGTACACTGGAGAAGGGAATGGCAAGCCACTTCAGTATTCTTGCCTTGAAAACCCCATGAACAGTATGAAAAGGCAAAATGATAGGATACTGAAAGAGGTACTCCCCAGGTCAGTAGGAGCCCAATATGCTACTGGAGGTCAGTGGAGAAATAACTCCAGAAAAAATGAAGGGATGGAGCCAAAGCAAAAACAATACCCAGCTGTGGATGTGACTGGTGATAGAAGCAAGGTCCGATGCTGTAAAGAGCAATATTGCATAGGAACCTGGAATGTCAGGTCCATGAATCAAGACAAATTGGAAGTGGTCAAACAGGAGATGGCAAGAGTGAACGTTGACATTCTAGGAATCAGTGAACTAAAATGGATTGGAATGGGTGAATTTAACTCAGGTGACCATTATATCTACTACTGCGGGTAGGAATCCTTCAGAAGAAATGGAGTAGCCATCATGGTCAACAGAAGAGTCCGAAATGCAGTACTTGGATGCAATCTCAAAAACAACAGAATGATCTCTGTTCATTTCCAAGGCAAACCATTCAATATCACAGTAATCCAAGTCTATGCCCCAACCAGTAATGCTGAAGAAGCCGAAGTTGAACAGTTCTATGAAGACCTACAAGACCTTTAAGAACGAACACCCAAAAAGATGTCCTTTTCATTATAGGGGACTGGAATGCTAAAGTAGGAAGTCAAGAAACACCTGGAGTAACAGGCAAATTTGGCCTTGGAATATGGAAAGAAGCAGGGCAAAGACTAATAAAGTTTTGCCAAGATAATGCACTGGTCATAGGAAACACCCTCTTCCAACAACACAAGAGAAGACTCTACACATGGACATCACCAGATGGTCAACACCGAAATCAGATTGATTATATTCTCTGCAGCAAAAGATGGAGAAGCTCTATACAGTCAACAAAAGAAGACCAGGAGCTGACTGTGGCTCAGACCATGAACTCCTTATTACCAAATTCAGACTTAAATTGGAGAAAGCAGGGAAAACCACTAAACCATTCAGGTATGACCTAATCAAATCCCTTATGATTATACAGTGGAAGTGAGAAATAGATTTAAGGGCCTAGACCTGATAGGTAGAGTGCCTGATGAACTATGGACAGAGGTTTGTGACTGTACAGGAGACAGGGATCAAGATCATCCCCATTGAAAAGAAATGCAAAAAAGCAAAATGGCTGTCGGGGGAAGCCTTACAAATAGCTGTGAAAAGAAGAGAAGCAAAAAGCCAAGGAGGAAAGGAAAGCTATAAGCATCTGAATGCATAGTTTCAAAGAATAGCAAGAAGAGATAAGAAAGCCTTCTTCAGTGATCAATGCAAAGAAATAGAGGAAAACAACAGAATGGGAAAGACTAGAGATCTCCTCAAGAGAATTAGAGATACCAAGGGAACATTTCATGCAAAGATGGGCTCAATAAAGGACAGAAATGGTCTGGACCTAACAGAAGCAGAAGATATTAAGAAGAGATGGCAAGAATACACAGAATAACTGTACAGAAAGGATCTTCACAACCTGGATAATCACGATGGTGTGATAACTCACCTAGAGCCAGACATCCTGAAATGTGATGTCAAGTGGGCCTTAGAAAGCATCACTATGAACAAAGCTAGTGGAGGTGATGGAATTCCAGTAGAGCTATTTCAAATCCTGAAAGATCATGCTGTGAAAGCGCTGCATTCAATATGCCAGAAAATTTGGAAAACTCAGCAGTTGCCACAGGACTGGAAAAGGTCAGTTTTCATTCCAAACCCAAAGAAAGACAATGCCAAAGAATGCTCAAACTACCGCACAATTGCACTCATCTCACACGCTAGTAAAGTAATGCTCAAAATTCTCCAAGCCAGGCTTCAGCAATACGTGAACCGTGAACTTCCTGATGTTCAAGCTGGTTTTAAAAAGGCAGAGGAACCAGAGATCAAATTGCCAACATCTGCTGGATCATGGAAAAAGCAAGAGAGTTCCAGAAAAACATCTATTTCTGCTTCATTGACTATGCCAAAGCCTTTGACTGTGTGGCTCACAATAAACTTTGGAAAATTCTGAAAGAGATGGGAATACCAGACCACCTGACCTGCCTCTTGAGAAATCTGTATGCAGGTCAGGAAGCAACAGTTAGAACTGGACATGGAACAACAGACTGGTTCCAAATAGGAAAAGGAGTACGTTAAGGCTGTATATTGTCACCCTGCTTATTGAACTTATATGCAGAGTACATCATGAGAAACACTGGACTGGAAGAAACACAAGCTGGAATCAAGATTGCCAGGAGAAATATCAATAACCTCAGATATGCAGATGACACCACCCTTATGGCAGAAAGTGAAGAGGAATTAAAAAGTCTCTTGATGAAAGTAAAAGAGGAGAGTGCAAAAATTGGCTTAAAGCTCAACATTCAGAAAACGAAGATCATGGCATCTGGTCCCATCACTCCATGGGAAATGGATGGGGAAACAGTGGAAACAGTGTCAGACTTTATTTTGGGGGGCTCCAAAATCACTGCAGATGGTGACTGCAGCCATGAAATTAAAAGACACTTACTCCTTGGAAGAAAAGTTATGACCAACCTAGGTAGCATATTCAAAAGCAGAGACATTACTTTGCCGACTAAGGCCTGTCTAGTCAAGGCTATGGTTTTTCCAGTGGTCATGTATGGATGTGAGAGTTGAACTGTGAAGAAGGCTAAGCGCCGAAGAATTGATGCTTTTGAACTGTGGTGTTGGAGAAGACTCTTGAGAGTCCCTTGGACTACAAGGAGATCCAACCAGTCCATTCTGAAGGAGATCAGCCCTGGGATTTCTTTGGAAAAAATGATGCTAAAGCTGAAACTCCAGTACTTTGGCCACCTCATGCAAAGAGTTGACTCATTAGAAAAGACTTTGATGCTGGGAGGGATTGGGGGCAGGAGAAGAAGGGGACAACCAAGAATGAGATGGCTGGATGGCATCACTGACTCGATGAATGCGAGTCTGAGTGAACTTTGGGAGTTGGTGATGGACAGGGAGGCCTGGAGTGCTGTGATTCATGGGATCGCAAAGAGTCAGACACGACTGAGCGACTGAATTGAACTGAACTGATGAGTGCAGCCATGAAATTAAAAGACGCTCCTTGGAAGAAAAGCTATGACCAATCCAGACAGCATATTAAGAAGCAGAGTCATTACTTTGCCAACAATGGTCCATCTAGTCAACGCTATATATAGATGTGAGAGTTGGACTATAAGGGAAGCTGAGCGCCAAAGAACTGATGCTTTTCACCTGTGGTGTTGGAGAAGACTCTTGAAAGTCCCTTGGACTGCAAGGAGATCCAACCAATCACTCCTGAAGAAAATCAGTCCTGGATATTCACTGGAAGGACTGATGCTGAAGATGAAACTCCAATACTTTGGCCACTGAAGCAAAGAACTGACTCATTTGAAAAGACTTTCATGCTAGGAAAGATTGAAAGTGGGAGGAGAAGGGGACGACAGAGGATGAGATGGTTGGATGGCATCACTGACTCAGTGAACATGAGTTTGAGTAAACTCTGGGAGCTGGTGATGGACAGGGAGGCCTGGTGTGCTGCAGTCCATGGGGTCACAAAGAGTCAGACATGACTGAGTGACTGAACTGAACCTACTGTTCTGTGCCCTGTGAACTTATCCTTCAAAAGTGAAAGAGAAATAAAGGTTTCTGGTACAAACAAAAATTGAGGGACTGAGTTGCCTATAGACCTGCCTTCAAAGCAATGTTAGAAGTTTGTAGAGAGAAGGAAAATGATAATGGTCAAAAATTGTATGGTATACAACAAGAACCTACTGTATAGCACATGAAACTCTGTTCAGTGTTATGTGGAGGCAGCCTGGAGGGGAGGGGAGTTTGGGGGAGAATGAACATGTGTATATTTATGGCTAGGTCTTTCCCTGTTCACCTGAAACTATCTCAACATTGTTTATTAATTGGCTATACCCCAATACAAAATTAAAAGTTTAAGAAAAATAAAACTGTATGGTATGATTTCCAAATACTTAGGAATTTTCTAGATACATTTTAGATACTGATTTTTTTTTGAAGTGTACTTGATGTACAATATGTTACTGATGTACAACATAGTGATTCACAATTTTTAAAGGTTATACTTATCATTATTATGAAATTTTGGCTATATTCCCTGTGTTGTACAATATATCCTTGTAGCTTATTTTATACATAGTGGTTTATACCTTTTAATCCCCCACATCTATTTTCCCCTCACCCTTCTCTTTCCCTGCTGGTAGCCACTATTTTTTTCTCTATTATATACTGATTAATTTAACACTTCTATAGTCAGAGCGGAGAAGGCAATGGCACCCCACTCCAGTACTCTTGCCTGGAAAATCCCATGGATGGAGGAGCCTGGTAGGCTGCAGTCCATGGGGTCGCTAAGAGTCGGACATGACTGAGCGACTTCACTTTCACTTTTCACTTTCATGCATTGGAGAAGGAAATGGCAACCCACTCCAGTGTTCTTGTGTGGAGAATCCCAGGGACTGGGGAGCCTGGTGGGCTGCTGTCTATGCGGTCGCAGAGTGTGGTCACACAGTGTCGGACACGACTGAAGTGACTTAGCAGCAGCAACAGCAGCATAGTCAGAGAGTATATTTTATAAGTTCTGTATTTCAGTATGGTTTGAAATTTGCTGAGATTTGTTTTATGGCTTAGCTTATGGTTTTCTTTTGATGAAAGCTCTCTGTATACGTAAACTGAACACATTTTCTATTACTGTTTGATATGCTGCTGCTGTTGCTAAGTCGCTTCAGTCGTGTCCAACTCTGTGCGACCCCGTGAACTGCAGCCCACCAGGCTCCTCCGTCCGTCGGATTTTCCAAGCAAGAGTACTGGAGTGAGGTGCCATTGGTGTTCTATAAACATCCTTTAAGTCATATTGGTAAACCTGACAATTTTTCTAATATAAATATCCTGAGAGACTATTTTCTTCTATCAATTATTAAAATAGTGTTTAAACAACTATGGTTATGGTTTGTGTCTCCTTAATCCTAATTTTTATTTATTTAGAAGCTATTAATTGCATAAATGCTTAGTTTTTTATAACTTCTTAAGTAGTTGACTAGTTTTTTTCTTTATTCTGACATAACCTTCTTTATCAGAGAAGGCAATGGCACCCCACTCCAGCACTCTTGCCTGGAAAATCCCATGGATGGAGGAGCCCGATAGGCTGCAGTCCATGGGGTCGCTAAGAGTCGGACACGACTGAGTGACTTCACTTTTGCTTTTCACTTTCATGCATTGGAGAAGGAAATGGCAACCCACTCCAGTGTTCTTGCTGAGAGAATCCCAGGGATGGGGGACCCTGGTGGGCTGCCATCTATGGGGTCGCACAGAGTCGGACACGACTGAAGTGACCTAGCAGCAGCAGCAATCTTCTTTATATCTAGCATGTCTCATGGTCTGGCAGTATATTTCGAGATACTAAAAAAATGCAGTTTTCTTACAACAAAATCCTGTTGTTTCTCTTATTCTTAGTTGATTTAATATATAACAGTTTGTTCAGAATAATACCAACAGTGTATTCAATTATGGATGCTTGTGTGTTGTGTGTATATATTCACATTTCTATATGCTTTTGTAAGTTAAATGAAAAATAGCAGTGACATAAGAGACAGGAGGGAGGAGTTAGAATTATTTTATTATAAGGTACTCTTATTTCCCATGAGATGCTATAACATTATTTGAAAGTGGACTTTAGTTGTAAGTGTATATGGCAAACTCTAGGGCAACCACTAAATAAAGTTTAAAAAGCAGAAACAAAAATACAGTCAATATGCTAAGAAAGGAGAGAAACTAAAATCAGATACTCAAAATCACAAATCACACAGCAGGAAAAAAGTAGAAAACAAAAAATAGAAACAGGTAACAGATAGGAAACAGTGACAAAATATTATAGATATTAATATAGCTATATCAATAATTAAGCTTTGAATGTCAATGATCCCTGGTGGTCCAGTGATTAGGACTTCACCTTCCAGGGAGTATGAATTGGACCCTTGGCTGGGGAGCTAAGATCCCACATACCTCATGGCCAAAACATCAAAACATAAAACAGAAGCAATATTGTAACAGATTCAATAAACTCTTTAAAAATAGTCCATAAAGAAATCTTAATAAATAAATAAATGCACCAATTAAAATAGATTGTCAGAGTGGACCAAACACAAGACCAACTCTTTGTTGTTTACAAGAAACCCACTCTCAGTATAAAGATGCATATAAACTAAAAGTATGGAAGAAAAATAAAACAACTGAGACCTTGTTTTGTTTTGTTTTTGGCTGCACTGTATGTGAAAATTCCCAACCAAGGATTGAACCAGTGTCCCTGCGTTGGACGGACAGAGTTTTAAGCACTGGACTACCAGGGAAACACAGCATAACATGCTAACGACTTAAAGAAAGCCAGAATATTCATTCATTTGGCAGACAAACCAAAAGAAATTATTAGGGGTAAAGAAAAGCATTTCATCATGATAAAGAGGTCAATTCAATAAAAAGGTGAAAATGAAAGTTTCTCAGTCATGTCCAACTCTTTGGACCCCATGGACTGTAGCCTGACAGGCTCCTCTGTCCATGGAATTCTCCAGGCAAGAATACCGGAGTAGGTAGCTATTCCCAGTTCTTAATGTGTATGCACCTAACAGAGTGTCAAACTACATGAAGCAAACATTAACAGAATTACAAAGAGAAATAGATGAATCAACTATCATAATTGAAGACTTCAACACTCCTCTATCAGAAATAGATAGATTCAGCAGGCAGAAAATCAGTAGGGACCTGTACTGAACTCAACATCATTGATCAGCAGAATATAGTTGCTATCTATAGACTACTATTTCATCCAAAAACAACAAAATACACATTTTCTCAAGATTCCATGGAACATTCACCAAATTAAATCACACTGTGGGCTATAAACACACTCAAACAAATTTAAGATAAAAGTTATATAATGTCTGCTCTCAATTACAATGAAATTAAACTAGAAATCAGTAATAGGTATGAAAGCCTGATACAACATTTAAAAATCAGTTTATGTAATCCATTACATCAATAGGCTAAAAAAAAAAATCACATGATCGTATTAGTAGATAGACTTACAGACAATGAACCGTAATAGAAAGCTCAGAAATAGAACCAGATTTATGAATAGTTGATTTCTGACAAATTTACAAAGGTCACTCAATGAAGAAAGGGTAACCCTTTTAATGAATAATGTTGGAACAATTGGATATCCTTGTGTTAAAAATGAATCTTAATCCATACCTCTAACTTGGCACAAATTTACTCAAAATGATTCATAGACATAAATGTAAAGCTGAAAGTAATAAAACTTATAGGAAAAAAAATGAGAAAATCCTTGTGAACTTGGATTAAGCCAAGATTTCTTACACATGTCTCCATTAATAGAAAAAAAAGATAAATTGGACTTCTAAGAAACTCAATAAAATGTCACTTCTAGCCACAGACTAAGATAAAATATTTGGAAAAACATCTGTTTGATAAAGACTCGTATTCAGAATATATGAATTCTCAAATTCAATAATAAGAAAACAACCCAGTTTGAAAATGGGCAAAGATTTGAACAGACACTTCACCAAAGAAGATATATGAGTAGCAAATAAATCCATCCACATCATGATGGTCCACATCATCAGTCACCAGAGAAATGCAAAGTAAAACCATAATAAAATCCCACTCCACACTTAACAGAACAGCAAAAATCAAAAAATGGACAATACTAAGAGCTAATAAGAATGCAGAACAATGAATTCTCACATGTTATTGGAAGACATGCAAAAGGGTACAAACATTTTTTAAAGCAATTTGCCAGTTTCTTATCCATTATCTGCATTTATCTAGGTCAGTATTCTACTCCTAGATACTTACTCAAGAGAGATGGAAACTTGCATTCATATAAAATCTGTACATGAGTTTATAGCAACTTTATTCATAATTAAACAAAAATTGGACACAATCCAAATGACCATCAATATGTGAATGTATGAAAATTGCATATTCAAATAATAGAGTATTAGTTAGTTATAAAAATACAAAGGAATCATGTGCATAATGATATGGATGAATCTCAATTGTTAAGTCAAAGAAGCCAGGACATTTTGGAAAAGGCAGAACTATGGGAACAGAGAATAGATGAACAGTCACCAGGGACTGGAATGTGGGGCTACAATGGAGCACAAGGGATTTGGGGCTATGACAGAGCTGTTCTTTATCTTGAATGTGGTGGTGGTTAAACACCTATATGCATTTGACAAAACTCATAGGATACTTCAGAGAAGGCAATGGCACCCCACTCCAGTACTCTTGCCTGGGAAAATCCCATGGACGGAGGAGCCTGGTAGGCTGCAGTCCATGGGGTCTTGAGGAGTCGGACACGACTGAGCAACTGCATTTTCACTTCTCACTTTCATGCATTGGAGAAGGAAATGGCAACCCACTCCAGTGTGTTCTTGCCTGGAGAATCCCAGGGATGGGGGAGCCTGGTGGGCTGCTGTCTATGGGGTCACACAGAGCTGGACACGACTAAAGTGACTTAGCAGCAGCAGTGGCAGTATAGGACACTTAAGGCAAATTTTACTGAATGTAAGTTATGTGAGTTACATCTGATTCTGGCAGATGGCTATAACATCAGATCCTCCAAAACACAAGATGGGAGCCACTGGTGTAACAATAATTCAGAAACTTTCAGATGCATGTTATAATCAGTGGAATATAAGTCAATAGGAATGTCAGACAATGAGATCTAATTTTCAGTGTGAGTCTATGTACAGGAGTTAATACCCATGAGGAAAACAGTGGTAATCACAAACCAGATAATAGGGTGTGGTCTTCATCTTAACAAAGATAGTCCTTGTGGGGACATGTTTTGTGAGAACCAAACCCATTTTCTGAATCATGGCCTACAGTACAAAGGAAAGCTCATCTCCTGACACAGACCTTGCAAACCTTTGGGCTAAAAGCCAATAAAATGCAGTAATAAAGCCCTCTGTCAGGTGGTTTCCTGCTGTTTTGTTAAATTCTTTTCTCTTGCTTCTCAATAAAGATCAAACCTAATACAAATTTTAAATAACTGGCTTACTTATATGCACTTTTGAGTGCACATCTTTGTCTGAGCACCACTGAACTTTTCATCCCCTTGATGCTTCTGACATATCTCCCATGTCACTTCTGAGCAAATAAAGTGCAAATATCTTGGTTTCCCCAGTTCTTAGAAAGGCTTAACACCACCAGGGTGGGCAGGTCAACACTGCCAAATGTAAGGCTAGAAATCACTTCTCACTCAGACAAGAGGATTTTCATTTCTTCCATGAATGCAGGAAGCTTTTGGATTACAAGCATATTTTTTCTGATTATGAAAGAATAGCATCTGCTAAGGCCCAAGCGTCACTTATTTTTCTTTGGTCCATTGCTGACTTTTGGTAAAACTATCTATAAATGTTGAATCATTAGAAACAAGCTGCAGATAACTTAGTAGGGCGTGTGTCAGCCATAACACATGGTGGTTTTTCACTTATTAAATGTATTACCTATTGTTGATAAACTCTAATATTATTCTATTGTCTTAATATCTACATTTTTCAGGACAGAAAAGTAAATCATTTTTTAAAATGATTTGTAGTGTGTTAGGTCATGAACATAGACAAAATGGAGACAGAGAAGAATCCAAACCAAAGAGAGTGACTTTTTTTTCCTGTATCCTTCATTGAAATGTAAGCTCTAACAGGTAGACTTTTGAGGATAGTAACTTAGTAGGAAAAGGGAGGGAAGGTGCAGTGGTGTGTGTTTGGTTTGGAAAACTCTCAGCGTCTTCCTAGGCCCTGCCCTCTCTCTCATTCGACAGGAATTGCTAGATGTCTTGTCCTAGCCTCACTGATACACCTGGGTTCCTTTCCTTTTTACCTTTGCCTTGCTAAACATGAAGCCCTTATTGTCTCTCACCCAAACTATTGCCGCCATAGTCTGCTGATCAGCCCCACTATCCCATCTCTTTCTTATTTACTCTACACCATCATCAAATCCATCTTTGGCCCAATGCTCATTTTATTTTTTTACTTCCCACAACTGTCCTTCACCCACGGAACAACATAGACCCTCGAAGACTGGCATTTCAGATTCCCCATGATCTGATGGTCATACCCATACGTCAGACCTCTCCCCCACCTACTCCTTTTTCATTATACATTTCACCTTCCTCCTCTCCTCTACTCTCTCCTGGGTCTGTGCCTCTCATGCTGGACTCTGCACTTGAAATTCCATCCTCACTCCAATTTTCTCAGTACCATTCAGCCTTCAAAGTCCAGCTCAAATAACACCACTTTCATGAAGCTTTTGCCCCCAGCTGGAAGTGAATTTCCATAGTTCTTCATTCTCTTGTGCATTATTCTTCCCTATATTGTAATTATTTATCCATGTGGTGGATTTAGCCATGTATCTTTCCTTTACATTGTCAGTGCCTCGAGGGCAGGTTTTACAGCTCATTCTCAATTGTTATCTATATACCTAATACCTTGTTCATGGTAGATCCTCAATAGATGTTTCTTTATTCGTTCTACAAATAAGTGTGAGTTTTGAGTGGATAAAAGAACCAATAGATCTGAAATTAAAAGACAGGAAATCAGGTTGCTTTGTTATTATAATAAAGGCAGCAAGGAACAAAATTTAGGAGCAACTCAAGAACCATTATAGAAAAAGAGCAGATGGAGACATTAAGCTAATAGTGAAGGGCAGGAGTTGGTACTATTTTTTAGCTGTATCATTCCAAAAGCCAAACCTCTCCATTGACTCTGACATATGCTGCTATCATAATTGTTTACGGGGAAGTCTTATTATCCAGGAGCATTTGCTAACCAAAGAGAAAGCTAGTAGGAAATATGGTCTTCTAGCCTTAGAAAGGTAGTCTCAAACAGTGGCAAATAATTATTGTATCATTTTTATTTTAATGTGTAGGAATTTATTTTTAAAATTCAGTGGGTATACTGTCCACAAAAGAGCTGAATCAATGATTATAGATACTTAAATTATCTCACTAAATAGACAACTTTCTTCTCTCATCTCCTTCTCATGAACTTCACCTCCTTCTCATGAACTTCACCTCCTTCTCAGTGAACTTCACTTCATGTTGTTTCTTAGAAATGCAAGGCAAGTGTGTCCCAAAGCGTCAGGATCCTCAGATGAAAGTATCATAAGAATACCATGTCACTTTCATGTGTTTCTGTTTTATAGGGAGAGGGTCATAGATTAGGTAGAAATCCATCTATAGGGTTCACTCCTTTTAACCAAACAAATCAAGAGAAATCTACGATTGGTGAGGTAGTAACTATCCATTTGACAAAAACACCACCCTGATGACAAAAACTGGATTTACACATCACTTTTCAGAAACTCGTCAGCCATGGAAAATGGGGGCCGCCTACACTCTTGTTCACTCAGCAAGGGATGAAAGTGGTCACCAAGTGCCAATCTGGGCTACACGTGAATGGATATTTTTTCCTCCCCAACCTATTTAAAAGTCAGTAGGTAATCTGGGCAAGGTGAATATTTTTTCAGTTGCCTCTTAAGGAAATTTTCCTTCTGATGCATCAAAAATTGATTAAATATGACTCATCAACATAGCTGCAAATGGAGCAGGAACAAGAAACACCTTTCCGGTGTCTTAGTCACTGCTATCTCCTAAATCTCGTTCTTCATTTTAGCAGGAATTTTGCTGCTTCTTGGTTTAACTTAAAGTATTTAGAAGACCATTATTTCAGTACCAAGCATATGGTAGGAACATGTTATATGAATGTTGGGTGAACATAAGGTTTCTTTTACTCCATGTACCAAGATAATGTCTTACTGCAAATGATTTTGCCAAGCGCAATAAACTATGAGCTTAGAGTAACTAGAATATAAGGACTTAATTCTAATTTTCTTCTCCTCAAAGTGCCTAGTACAAGACTCTGTAAACAGTATCCACACATGCACATATGAATAGATGGGAGCATCCATACACACCACAAACACACATACCTCCTACACACGGCTATTGAGTAAGCTCAGAGGATCCTGGATGAATTACTTTGTGATTTATCTGTTTTAGAACTGACTTTTTCATTGTCCCTGTAGAATACCCATATTATTACGGAAACCCAAGGGAAGGAAAAAACCTGTCATGCTGATGTCTATGGTTGGTTAGCATGTTTGGTTTTATATAGTAGTTATAGCTGAATAATAGATTCTGTGGGTGTCAAGTCCTAATAGATGGATTTTTATCTAAAGTCATCAATAAATTATACCAGCACCACAATGGTGTTGACTGAAAAGATCCCCACTATTCGAATGATTTCAGTTCTTATTTAAGAACTTATTTCACTTGCCCTCAGCCTGACCTGTTTGGATACTGCCTATTTCAATTCAAAGCTATGGGCATACTTATATTTTAAGATACAGTACACAAGGATCCAAAAGTCAGTTGGAATATAAGCTCTGCCATATTTCTGTATAGCAATCTCCCGTCCTCCTCCTGTTTGTCATTTTACTCTCACACCACTACCATATTCAACACTCCTGACACCAGACGTAATTTTCTCCCCACACTAGTCAGTGCTGCTACAGTCAGATATCCAACAATTCAATCAGTGAAGATGCTCTCTACCTGAAGACAGGATCAGATCCCGTAGGTCAAGGGCTCAGTCCCCCAACTTCAGATGCCCATGGCAAGCTGTAGGCCCCCAGGTTGCTCACAACTTCTGTCCAACTTGGCTACAGACTGGAGGCTTCCGTTACCCTCTTGCCCTTGGATTTGATTATTTGCTAGAAGAGCTCGCAGAATTCAGGAAACATTTTTATTTACCAATTGTTTAAAGATATGATAAAAGATACAGATGAACAGCCAGCCAGATGAAGAGATGCATAGATAGGATGAGGTCTGGGAGGGTCCTGAGAGCAAAACCTTTCGTCCCCATGGAGTTGGGGGAGAATGAGGCGTGCCATCCCCCAGTGCGCAGATGTGTTCACCAACCGGGAGGCTCATTAAATCACAGACTGTTGGGATTTTATGGAGGCCTCACCATGTAGGCATGATCAATCATTAACTTCTTTTCCATCTCTTTACCTGTCTCTGGAGCCACTTAGATGTAAGATCTTTGGCCGGGTGACTAAACCTCTCTGAATTTCACCCTTCTCAGCTATAAAATGAAGATAATAACAGTGTATACCTCTTAGAGTTACTGTAGAGGTTAAGAGTTACTGTAGAGGTTAAAATAAGTATGTAAAATATTTGGCACATAATAGATATTAGAAAGATTAGTTCCACTCTCTTTTTTTCATAATAGTATAAACACTCACCAGTCAGTGGCTGCATAAAGTTATTCCCTAATGTCAATTTAAGAACATTTGTAAAGTACCAAAAAACACCTCCCTACCACAGCTCATGAGACCTTGTGTGATCTAGCCCCTGCCTATCTCTCCAGCTTCTCTTTCCCCGCCACCCTCCCTTCAATTGGTGCACTTAAATATATTGCTCCATCACTCTTCCTCAAACTCACCATGTGCCTTTCACTTAAGAGCCTTCTCTCCTTTTTCTAGATTCTAGAACTCTCCATCTCTCCTTTCACCTGTGTAATCTCTTTTCTACCTTCGTCAGTTTAGTGTCACTTTTTTAGCAGCACTTTCTTGTGTATCCTTTAAGATGATGTCTCTTCATTTGCTCTCTTACAGTATCCAGAATTCTTCGGTATAGTAGTTATCACATTCTTAATTGTACATTGGTACATATGTGTTTGTTATGTAGATAATTTGTTATGAATTGTCTCCTCTTAAAATTCAGATGTTGAAGCCTAGCCCCCAATACCTGAGAATGTGATAATATTTGGAGATATGACCTTATAATAAACAATTAGGTTTAAAAAGGCTGTTACCACTATGGAGATTCCTTAGAAAACTGGAAATAGAACTGTCACACAACCCAACAATCCCACTGCTGGGCATACACACCAAGGAAACCAGAATTGAAAGAGACACATGTACCCCAATGTTCATCACAGCACTGTTTACAATAATCAGAACATGGAAGCAACCTAGATATCCATCGGCAGATGAATGGATAAGAAACCTGTGGTACATATACACAATGGAATATTACTCAGCTATTAAAAAAGAATTCATTTGAATCAGTTCTAATAAGGTGGATGAAAGGAGTCTATTATACAGAGTGAAGTCAGAAAGAAAAACACCAATACAGTATATTAATGCATATATATGGAATTTATAAAGATGGTAATGAAGACCCTATATGCGAGACAGCAAAAGAGACACAGATGTAAAGAACAGACTTTTGGAGTCTGTGGCAGAAGGCGAGGGTGGGATGATTTGAGAGAACAGCATTGAAATATGTATATTATCATATGTGAAATAGATCGCTAGTCCAGGTTCAACACATGAGACAGGGTGCTCAGGGCTGGTGCACTGGGATAACCCTGAGGGATGGGATGGGGAGGGAGGAGGGAGGGGAGGGTCAGGATGGGGAACACATGTACACTCATGGCTGATTCATGTGAATGTATGGCCAAAACCACCACAATATTGTAATTAGCCTCCAATTAAAATAAATTTTAAAAGGCTGTCAGGTGAACCCCTAATCCAGTCTGACTGGTGTCCCTATAGTGAGAGGAGATTGGACACACAGACCAGAGATGCACATGCAGAGAGGGCCATGCAAAGATAGAAAGATGATATTGTCATTCAGTCACCAAGTCGTGTCCAGCTCTTTGAGACCCCATGGACTGTAGCACTCCAGGCAAGAAGATAGTTGTCTGATTGGCCTCAGGATGCGCCAAGCCTGCCAATGCCTTGATCTGGGACTTCTGTCATCGAGAGTTGGGAGACGACTAATTTGTGTTGTTTAAGCTTTTTAAAAAAAATTATATGGAGTTAATTTCAAAATCTAATTGGTTTCATTCAATGATGAATCAAACAACATTCCATTCAGTAAACAGAAGGGTTTTCCTAGGGGTTGTACAAAATGGAAGGCTTTCATAGGCAGAAGGAGAGAGGAGCAGGTACGTTACTCAGTTCAGTTCAGTCGCTCAGTTGTGTCCAACTTTTCGCGACCCCATGAATCGCAGCATGCCAGGCCTCCCTGTCCATCACCAACTCCCAGAGTCCATCCAAACCCATGTCCATTGAGTCAGTGATGCCATCCAACCACCTCATCCTCTGTAGTCCCCTCCTCCTCCTTGCCCTCAATCTTTCCCAGCATCAGGGTATTTTCAAATGAGTCAACCCTTCACATCAAGTAGCCAAAGCATTGGAGTTTTGGCTTCAGCATCAGTCCTTCCAATGAACACCCAGGACTGATCTCCTTTAGGATGGACTGGTTGGATCTCCTTGCCGTCCAAGGGACTCTCAAGAGTCTTCTCCAACACCACAGTTCAAAAGCATCGATTCTTCGGCGCTCAGCTTTCTTTATACTCCAACTCTCACATCCATACATGACCACTGGAAAAACCATAGCCTTGCCTTGACGAACCTTTGTTGGCAAAGTAATGTCTCTGCTTTTTAATACGCTGTCTAGGTTGGTCATAACTTTCCTTCCAAGGAGCAAGAATCTTTTAATTTCATGGCTGCAGTCACAACCTGCAGTGATTTTGGAGCCCAGAAAAATAAAATCTGACACTGTTTCCACTGTTTCCCCATCTATTTCCCATGAAGTGATGGAACCAGATGCCATGATCTTAGTTTTCTGAATGTTGAGTTTTAAGCCAATTTTTTCACTCTCCTCTTTCACTTTCATCAAGAGGCTTTTTAGTTCTTCACTTTCTGCCATAAGGGTGGTGTCATCTGCATATCTGAGGTTATTGATATTTTTCCTGGCAATCTTGATTCCAGCTTGTGCTGGAAGCTTGTGCTTCTTCCAGCCCAGTGTTTCTCATGATGTACTCTGCATAGAAGTTAAATAAGCAGGGTGACAGTATACAGCCTTGGCGTACTCCTTTTCCTATTTGGAACCAGTCTGTTGTTCCATGTCCAGTTCTAACTGTTGCTTCCTGACCTGCATACAGGTTTCTCAAGAGGCAGGCCAGGTGGTCTGGTATAAGTTATTAGCTTGAAAAAAAAATTGTTCCAGGCCAGGTCATCTTATGTTGGGGGTAAGGGAATGGCAAGGGTCTTTTTATGCAGATTACCTTACTAGGGCTGATTAGGAGATTTCAATGTTTGTTTAAAAGTCACAAGCAATAAATGCTGGAGAGGATGTGGAGAAAAGGGAACCCTCTTACACTGCTGGTGGGAATGCAAACTAGTACAGCCATTATGGAAAACAGTGTGGAGAGTCCTTAAAAATTGCAAATGGAACTGCCTTATGACCCAGCAATCCCACTGCTGGGCATACACACTGAGGAAACCAGAATTGAAAGAGACACATGTACCCCAATGTTCATTGCAGCACTGTTTATAATAGCCAGGACATGGAAGCAACCTAGATGTCCATCAGCAGATGAATGGATAAGAAAGCTGTGGTACATATACACAATGGAGTACTACTCAGCCCTTAAAAAGAATAAATTTGACTCAGTTCTAATAAGATGGATGAAATTAGAACCGATTATACAGAGTGAAGTAAGCCAGAAAGAGAAACACCAATACAGTATACTGACACATATATATGGAATTTAGAAGATAGTAATGATGACCCTATATGTGAGACAACAAAAGAGACACAGAGGTATAGAACAGACTTTTGGACTCTGAGGGAGAGGGAAAGGGTGGGATGGTTTGGGAGAATGGCATTGAAACATGTATACTTTCTTGTAAGAAACGAAGCGCCAGTCTATGTTCAATGCAGGATGCAGGATGCATGGGGCTGGTGCACAGGATGATTCAGGTAGAGGATGTGGGGTGGGAGGTGGGAGGGGGCTTCGGCATTGGGAGATTGTGTTCACCTGTGGCTGATTCATGTCAATGTATGGCAAAACAAATACAGTATTGTAATTAAAATAAATAAATAAATAAAAATTTTTAAAAAGTCACATACCCGGAGAGGTTGAAACTGCAGTTAAGTCTCACGTAGCTGTTGCTGGGGCAAATGAAGGGCTTCCCTGGTGGAGCTAGTGGTAAAGAACCTGCTTGCCAATGCAAGAGACATAAGAGACGTGGGTTTGATCCCTGGGTTAAGAAGATCCCCTGGAGGGCAGACCAACCCACTGCAGTGTTCTTGCCTGGAGAATCCTGTGGACAGAGGAGCCTGGTGGGCTACAGTCAATACAGTCCCACAGAGTTGGACACAACTGAAGCAACTTAGCACACTAGCATGGGACAAATGGTTTGGGTCTTGTTTTATTTTTTAGCAAATCCCTTTTTGATAAACTGTAACTGAGAGACATGACCAAAATTTAAGGCATTAGCGCCACTCAGCTGCTGCTGCTGCTGCGTTGCTTCAGTCATGTCTGACTCTGTGCGACCCCATAGACGGCAGCCCACCAGGCTCCCCCGTCCCTGGGATTCTCCAGGCAAGAACACTGGAGTGGGTTGCCATTTCCTTCTCCAATGCATGCGAGTGAAAAGTGAAAGTGAAGTCGCTCAGTCGTGTCGGGACCCTCAGTGACCCCATGGACTGCAGCCTTCCAGGCTCCTCTGTCCATGGGATTTTCCAAGCAAGAGCCACTCTTGGCTACCACTCTGTAGTTCTTGCATCTTCGTTAATCCTGGTTGTGGTATCCTGAGGTCCTTCTGTTTGGTTTAATCCTTGTGACAGTCACAGGTCACAGTCCCCTGTTCATAATCCTTAAATCGGTCATTCTCTTTCCTTTTCTGACATGCCAGACTTAGGGAGATGATTGCTTGGCAGTTAGTGGCTGCAAACATATATTTAGTTTTTGAGAGGATATGATGTACCAGGGGATTTTTACAATAACTATAAATAGATCAATTCCCAGTGTTTGGAGTGCACTTTGGAGCTGTGGTCCCCAAAACCCAAACCAATCAGAATCAAATAAAAAGACACCATCAAAGGAGTTATTTCTAAGCCAAGTGGCTTGGTCAGCGATTTTTTAAATTTTATTTCAATTAATTTTTATTGGAGTATAGTTGCTCTACAGTGTGTTAGTTTCTAACATACAGTGAAGTGAATCAGCTATACATATATGTGTGTGTGTGTGTGTGTGTGTGTGATAAATATATATATATATATATATATATATATATATCCTTTTTAAATTTCCTTCCCATTTAGGTCCCCACAGGGTTCCCTGATTGCTTAGTTTGTAAAGAATCCGGCTGCAATGCAGGAGACCTGGGTTCGCTCCCTGACTTGGGAAGATCCCCTAGAGACAGGAAAGGCTTCCCACTCCAGTGTTCTGGCCTGGAGAATTACATGGACTCTATAGTCCGTGGGGTCACACAGAGTCGGACATAACTGAGTGACTTTCACTCACTCAGAGTTCCCTGAGCGAAAGAGTAGGTTCTTATTACTACTAGTAGTACTACTAAGCCACTTCAGTCGTGTCTGACTCTGTGTGACCCCATAGACGGCAGCCCACCAGGCTCCCCCGTCCCTGGGATTCTCCAGGCAAGAACACTGGAGTGGGTTGCCATTTCCTTCTCCAATGCATGAAAGTGAAAAGTGAAAGTGAAGTCTCTCAGTCGTGTCAGACTCTTAGCGATCCCATGGACTGCAGCCCACCAGGCTCCTCCGCCCATGGCATTTTCCAGGAAAGAGTACTGTAGTGGGTTGCCATTGCCTTCTCCGAGGTTCTCATTAGTTATCTACTTACTCAGTAATCACTTGTAACCAAGTTTCAACTTCTCACAAAGTGCTAATCCAGGTGCATCAAGTAGTGTTGGCCACAGCCTAGACACCTCCTTACTTAGCTAAAAGAAAATCAAGGACTATCCTATTATCAAGAACAAACTTGGCTAGAGAGTCCAACGATTTTTGCTGGGAAGCTAATTGCTTAGTAAGAGAATCTGCTTTATCATCAAGGGTTAAGGAGAGGTCTCAGGAAGAGAGGGAGGAGAGAAATAGGTGAGGGAGATTAAGAAGTATAAAATAAATGACTCACAAGCATGAAATGTACAGTGTGGGAAGCATAGTCAAGAACTACATCATACCTTCATATAGTAACATAAATAGACTTACGGTGGTCATTTCGAAATGTATAGAAATACCAAATAACTATATTGTGCACCAAGAACTAACATAGTGTTGGCCAACTATATTTCAAAAGCAAACTCACTCAGAAAAAGAGTTCAGATTTGTGGTTACTAGAGGTGAGGAGCAGGAGAGGGAAATGGATGAAGGCAGTCAAAAGATAGAAATTTCCAGTTATAAGATATATAAGTAATAGGGTTTCAATGTACAACAAAATAAATGTAATTAACACTGCCATATGTTATATATGAAAATCATTAAGAGAGTAAATCTTAGGAGTCCTCATCACAAAGAATAAATATTTTTTCTATTTCTTTAATTTCACATCTATGTGAGATGATGGATATTCACTAAATTCAGTGTGATAATCATTTCATGATATGTGAAGATCAAGTCGCTAATCTGTGCATCTTGAACCTATACAGTGCTGTATATAGATTATGTCTCAATAAAACTGAAATAAGAAAAAAAGAGTTTCAGAGAGGTTACTGATCATAGTCTCACTTATGTCTACTCCTAATCAGAAAACTAGGCCATGTTCACTGCTAAAGAGAGAAACTGTGAATCAGGAAAAAACTCCTGGTCAGTCCTTTCCGGAATAGTTAGGGACATGGTTAGATAGCCTAGGAGGCACTGCTCAGCTGCGCTTCAGCCATTCAGGCACCCATAGGTCCACTCACAGGTTACAGCTGCAGACAAAAGCAAATCCTGTTGGAGCACAAACTTATTTCCATGAAGGTGGCACTGTTACTGGATTCATTTATAAGAACTGTTGTGTGAGCCCCTTCAAGTCAGGAGTTGGTGAGATTTTCTCTTAGCCTGAAATAAAAGTTGCTCTAAATTTCAGAGGTTACTCCCCTTATCAGTGTCTTGGGAGATACAGATGAGGGTGTTATCTTTCTAGGTCAATGTCAGAGTAAAGGAAAGAGAAGAAAGGGTTTCATGTTTAAGTAGAAGGTCTTAATCTCTCTGTGGTGGGAGGGGGCTTTGGACCATTGCTCACAAGGCTGGGATCAAAACAGGCCTCTGCTATTATTTCAGGCAAATGGCTAGAGCAGACAAGGCCACAGGAAGCTCCTCTAACTATTGGGGCAGAACTGAGGTGCTAAGAGCTGAACCCTAATTTCTCTTCCAGTTGAGCTGTACTGACCTGGGCATTCTGCAATCTGATAATGCTTAACTGGCTTAATTAGGAGCAGTTGGCACAGCCCAAGCCCCTTCCCACCACAGTAAGTGAACACCAGCAGGAGCCAGCAACAACTGGTGGTTTCTTTCTCACTAACAAGCTTACATATAATAGAAATGGCCTTTGCTTGTTGTGGGGGTCATTAATTGCCCCAAGACCATGCCTCCCTTTGGCTGTTCTGAGATTTTTAAATTGTTCCCAAGGAGAGTGAGTTTTAGGGAAACAAACTTGCTGGAGTCATCCAGGCTTCTCACTGGGATTGGAAAGTCAAAAAGCCCTTTGTTTTTGGCTGGTCTTTGGCTGTCAGCCCTCTCTGCGAGCCATTAGCCCAAGGCTGGGGCCTCCTGCCATCTGTCATCATGGGATTCTAGATGGAGAAGGGGAAGAGGATGTTTGAACGAGAGCTGGTCTTTATTGTCTCCCAAGGCATGTCTTATTTGCCCAGCACTGTCCATCACTCTCCAAATCAGGGCCAGGGACAGCGGAGAGCATGGGCAAAATGCTGGCGCCCCAGCACATGTCACCAAGGGAGGTGCTTAGGCCTCACTGGGGCGCCCAGGACTCATTCCTGGGCCAGGGTGGGTTCTCACTGCTACAGCGTCTGGGAAGGTATCACAGTGCAGAGTATAAACCTATTCAGCCCCTGGGTGGGTCTTTGTCGAAGCAACAGGAAGGACTGGGTCCACTCCCATCAAACAGCCTGAGCAGAGGGGCCACGAAGATGTCTCAGCCTGAAGCTAGAAGGTCTCAAGTGAGGAGAATCTCCCAAATAGGTGATTCTTAGTCCTGTCTGCTGGAGAAGGCAATGGCAACCCACTCCAGTATTCTTGCCTGGAAAAATTCCATGGACGGAGGAGCCTGGTAGGCTGCAGTCCATGGGGTCGCAAAGAGTTGGACACGACTGAAACGACTTCACTTTCACTTTTCGCTTTCATGCATTGGAGAAGGAAATGGCAACCCACTCCAGTGTTCTTGCCTGGAGAATCCCACGGATGGGAGAGCCTGGTGGGCTGCCGTCTATGGGGTCACACAGAGTCGGACACGACTGAAGCGACTTAGCAGCAGCTTAATCTATCACTTTGGAAGCAGCCTAACTTGATGGCAGCTCTTCCTTGTCAGTTAGATTTGGAGATCTCTAGAATCTGTACAGAACCACAGGTCAGGTATAGTCCTTGTAGTTGTGAGATGTGTATCTGAGGCTCAAGTCCTGTAGTCTCAGCTGCCATCTGGGTAGTGAGGAGGACCAGTCACTGCCCCTTTCAAGGTGATTGAAGGGCCATCTTTGTTCTTGTGATTCCAAAACAGAAGGATGGGAGAAATTTAAAAACATTTCTCCCAGCCAGATATTTGAGGAAACTAGAAGAATTCAGGATTCAATCTAGTTTACATTTATATAACAAAACCTCAAAGATAATTAACAAGACTAGAATCTAATATCTATAAAGGTACAAACATATTTCTCTTTAAATTTTTCCCAGCATAATCTCAGTGAAACTCACTTGTTTATATTAAATTTGGCCTGATTGTTGATGTAAGTGCAAGAAGGGAAGGCTACAACCCATCCAGAAAACATACATGCAACAACAAAAATATATTGATCACCTATACTAAATGACAACTGAACAAAGTCCAGGTAGATACACTCAAAGGACCCAGAAGGAGGAGTTCTGAGGCCTCTGGGGCCAAATAAAAGTTTTCCCTATTGTGGATTAAGAAATTTGAAAACAAAATGGATTTTGCCAGGGAACCAGGAAGAACCAAGCCTCTGCCTTTTTCCCCCCCATAGCCCTTCCTGTTCATTTCATTTACAGCCACTGTTTACCCATTTTAATGTCTCTGATTCAGGAGCAGACTGTTGCCATGTTACAAGGACATCAGAATGTCAGAAGTTAGGCAACGAGGGGTCATTTTCTGCAGAAGCAGAATGGGCTTCACCCTCAAGCCCCACAGTCGCTATAGATTCTATTGCTGCTGCCCTTGCATGAAAACCAGCCAGGGAGTTTCCCTGATATCATGTTTAGTCCTTTAGTGCAAGCCTCAGTTTTGATGACAGATGACATTTTATACCAGGGCTCGTTAGACTTCCAGGCATTTTACATAATTTCTGGAACACTTACATCTACCTCTGAAGACACAACATTAAGAAAAAAAATTATTACTGTTACTTCTTATTTGGCAATGCTTCTCATGTAATTTAATATATGAAGAAAGCCTAACTAGTTTAACAAATATTTGGGATGTTCCAGGGGCCCTCTGGAAAAATCCCAAAGCTTTTCCTAGATCAGAAAGACTTTATTTTTAGAACTTGATTTTGGAAGGTTTGTCAGAAATATCCAAAGTTGGACACTTGACTAAATAGGATTATGGATCAATATAAAACAATTCTTAATTATTTAGTTAGCAGATGAAAGAAAACTTAAGTTCTACTTTAACATAAATACACTATGATGTTAAACTTTAAATTTTAAAACCCTTATAGTAAAAATTGGATTTTAACCAGTTTGATTACATGAGGTACAATACTTTTTCTCTTTCTTTCTGTATACATTTACTCTGTCCTTCATTTTCATCCATTTCTTTGAAATAAACACATATTCTGGTTTAGACAAAATTACTCTCACTTCCTCTTAACAAAAATGCATCTTCAATCCTCATTCCTTTTCTTAGCCAAAAACACAATCTACTTTCCTGGTATATGGAGATGCTTTGCTTTTTATTTTCAGTAGCTTTAATAACATTAGTATTCTAAACCCTTAATTTCTAGTGAAAATTTAGGATGTAAACAATTGTACACTGTCTCTTATACCAGCATTCTTTAGATTGACAAATTTGTGAATACATTTCATTATTTCTAGAAACGTGCTTCTTCATAATGTAATCTTTCATTGTGATAAAAGGACATGTTTTCTAACAGAACCAAATATACCTTTGTGTGTGTGTGAAGTCGCTCAGTCATGTCCAACTCTTTGCGACCCCGTGGACTGTAGCCCACCAAACTCCTCTGTCCATGGGATTCTCCAGGCAAGAGCACTGGAGTGGGTTGCCATTTCCTTCTCCAAGGGATCTTCCCAACCCAGGGATTGAACCCAGGTCTCCTGAATTGTAGGCAGACACTTTAACCTCTGAGCCACCAGGGAAGCCCAAGTATACCTTAAGTTCCTCTGAAAATAAACCCAAAATAGATAAACCTATGTTCAATAAATAATATTTTAGTTTTTTTGAAACACTCTATTCAGTGAATTTCTATCATTAACCTTAATTTACCAAAATTCTAAGGTTTCAATTTACTAAAATATTTTAGAAGTTAATTTTAAGTACACATGCCAGAAAATATAATTGTTGAAATGTTTATAAACTCTTTTCCCAAACTAAATCGTTCGGTCCCAAAAGTGGTTTGTACTATCTGAACTTCATCATATCTACTTTTCTTACTGATAAATTTGTAAACAAATGTAGAATAAAAAGTGTTAATATTTAAAGCTGATAACTCTAAAGACATGTCTGTTTTAATTAAACCAACAAACTTTAACTAAATTTTATTTATGAAAGATTAATTTTAGATCATATGGATTTAAAAATAACATTTGGATTAGTCTCTATATTCTGAAAGTTGTGGAATATCCAACTCTTAATTTATATAAGTACTTGAGTTTAAACCAAATTAAATACAGCTCTTTTGCAAAATTATTTTTGGCAATAGCAGCCATAGGTACAAAGTATCTCACATCCATAATATGCGCATATAGACACACATAGACATGCCAGCAGAGATCTTACAGCAACTCATATTTATGGAGAAGACACTTGAGTTTTGCCTTTTTTTTTTTTTTTAATCTTCCCAATTTCCAAATACTTCTTCCCCATTTTTTTTCTGATGAGAAACATGTGTATTTCAAAGAATGGCTCTTAGGTTCTAGAGAAGATGAGGGTAGAAGATTCATAGAGAAGGCATCCAAATTTTCTCCAAGATGGAGTTTGGGGGCATATTTACCGGACAATTCTGTTTCTAATGTCCCGATATCTACAACTATTTTGAAATGAATAAAGGAGGTTTGAGAATTGACAAAAAAGAATTGGTGCGCCCATCCATCTATGGTTGGAGTATCTCTTTCTCTCAATATATTTAGCTTAGGGGAGAAGCCCTTTGAAAATAAATTCCTAGCAGGCCCTGAATAACAGCTTCCAATCTGGCCTCATTTGTAATCATAAAGTTAATAAATCCTTTCAAATATCTTGTCAGGTTTCGGTTGGGACAAACTGAATATTTATGGCAGTATTGAACAACCCAATAAATTTTAACTTCAGTTCCCTCTTGGCTGTTCAAGGGAATAATACAGCAGTTTACCAGAAAACCCCTGAGTTTTGTCAACTTTGGGAGGGTTCTGTATCAGGGCACCTAAGTTGATGTTGAAGAATCTGCCTAGGGCCTTTGAGGACAATCTTTTTTCCAGTGTCTCTTTCCGTTGTTTATAATTGAAGCATCAATTTCTGGGCCAGTGTTTTGATGAACTCCTAGAAGACTGTAATGGGGGAGGCCCAGGTGTTGTTTTAAATACTGGCTGTGTCTTTCATTTTCATTAGTTTTTACAACAAAACTTAATGAAACTGTTTTGAAATTTCAAAAAATTTTAGAGCCTTCATCATACTAATTAAAATAGGTATTCTGTTCTGTTTGATTTGGGAACTCTTGCTTTTAAGGGCACTATTTTTTTAATTTAAATGTATTTATTTTAATTGGAGGCTAATTGCTTTACAATATTGTATTGGTTTTGCCATACATCAACATGAATCCACCACGGGTGTACCCATGTTCCCCCTCCTGAACCCTCCTCCCACCTCCCTTCCCATACCATCCCTCTGGGTCATCCCAGTGCACCAGCCCCAAGCATCCTGTATCTTGCATTGAACCTGGACTGGCGATTTGTTTCTTATATGATATCATACAGGTTTCAATGCCATTCTCCCAAATCATCCCACCCTCTCCCTCTCCCACAGAGTCCAAAAGACTGTTCTATACATCTATGTCTCTTTTGCTGTCTCGCATACAGGGTTATCATTACCATCTTTCTAAGTTCATATATATGCGTTAGTATATTGTATTGGTGTTTTTCTTTCTGGCTTACTTCACTCTATGTAATCGGCTCCAGTTTCATCCACCTCATTAGAACTGATCCAAATGTATTCTTTTTAATGGCTGAGTAATACTCCATTGTGTATATGTACCACAGCTTTCTTATCCATTCATCCGCTGATGGGCATCTAAGTTGCTTCCATGTCCTGCCTATTATAAACAATGCTGTGATGAACATTGGGGTACACATGTCTCTTTCAGTTCTGGTTTCCTCGGTGTGTATGCCCAGCAGTGGGATTGCTAGGTCACTTTTTAAATGATCTTGTCTGTTTGAAATTTTCTTCATAATAACCATTGTAATTCTAGATTGTTTTTAGTAAAATCTTGCCACCTTCAACTTCCATTCCGGGACTATCAATGTTAAACATAAAGCAAATGAGTGTGCCATAAGGTGGCTCACACAACTCTTTAAATTATCCCATTGCTCTTACCTAGGCCTTTGGGTTTCTTGGAGCCACACTAATAATCTGGGGTGTGGGGAAAGAACTGAATCCACAGGTCCCCCAAAATGAGGACTGTGGAAAGATTCCAAATAAATGGGAGACTACCGCTGCCACCAGTAGTTCCCAACATGGGATCTGGGATCTGGTGACAAAGCCTCACAGGAGTTTCTTTTTGGTTTTCCAGGTACCAACTGAGCAATAGCCTTTATCTGCACAAAACAAGACAAACACCTTAATGTATTGGCAGCAGCTAAGAGATGTTCACATGTCCTGACCAGAAGACAGCCCTGAGTGCACCACCAACAGTTCCCATGGAATCTTGGACTGGGGAAAAGATTGGATCAGCAAACCCCAAGGAATGGGGCCTGTGATCTGCTTCCACATAAATGGAAAGCTCCAGTTACCAGCAGCAGCTACCAGCATGAAACCTGAAGAAGGATTCACAACAGAACCGCAGACCAAACCATCAGCAGTGTTCAATGTGGAATCCAGGGACAGAGCCAAGGGCTGGATTTTTCACCTGGACAACTGTGGTCTGAAAGGTTAGAGACTGGGCTGCGGGCAGAACCATCTGCCAGTTCAGTTGGGTTCTGAGTAGAGTCATCTATGTGCTCAAGCTAACTTGTTCTGAGGAGGAAAGCCAATTAGATTGGGAGCTTGAATGCAAAAAGCATAGCTTAGCAGAGAGAAACTCGCCAACATCCCTTGGAAACAGTGAGAAAGGAGTGAACTCAAAATGGGTTATGTGGCACCACGCTTGAACGTTCTGAATGCCTTCAGAAGTTCACCCAGATCACCCTGCTGCCACCAATCTGTTAAAAAGAAAAAGTTGACAGAGTGGATCTGAGAGTCTAATTGGCTTTGTTCAAAGATTCAAGAATCAAGGAGCATCTGGTCCAATAAATAGAAGCTCTCTGAGGGGCTGTACAAAATGAAAGACTTTTATAGACAGAGGAGGGTGGGCGAGGATGTTATTAGCAAAAGATAAGAAAGAATTGTTTCAGGACAGATCATTATTTGGGGGGAAAGGGAATGGCAGGGTTCTTATTATGCAAATTACCTCACTAAGTGCTGATCAGGAAATTTAGGATTGTCTACTTAAAGATTCCATTCCTAGGAAAAATGAAAACTGCAATTAAGTCTTGCTTTACTGTGTTGTTGGGGCAAATGACTCCATCTGGGGCTTGCTATTTCTCTTTAGCAAGGCCAGCGGTATTTTGTTACAGCAGCCCTAGCAGACTAATACATTTTAAACCTGTCTGCCTCCATGGGACCCTGAACTCCATAATAACTGAAAATATATCTATATTTCACCACTAAATTCTCAGTTCAATGTCTGACTTCAAGTAGGAGCCAAAAAGCCAGTATATCTTTGTTTAATTCATGAATTAATGAATAAGTGAATGAGACAGTGTTATGCTAATTTCATGCTGAAAGCTTTCCATCTTACAGTTTCTTCAATAATCTTCTGTGAGATGAACAGCAGACATGATGAGTAACTATTTAAGGAAGTCAGGAACATTCCAGGAGACAAGAATCCAATAGTGTCACATTCTAGACCATTGAAAGTGTTCTGAAATGAGCAACTTCAGTGCAGAAATATTGGGAGCTTAGGAGTGAGAACCCCATGAGGGTGCTTAGTGGTCTGCTACTCGTCCACCCAGTATGAGTACCCACAATAGCATGGTGCAGACATGCATGGATACTGTGCTACCAGAATCCCACAACTCCCCTCTAGGATCCAGGAATGATGCCTCAGATCAAGGAATCCAGACCTGGCATTGGGTCCCAAGAAGATGTTATGGCTCCAAAGAACTGCCTGAGTGAGTTCCAGGGTCAGATTTCCCATATTACCAATACCAAGAGTCTCAAGTAGACTTTAGGGGGCCCCAGAAAACCAGATGCCATCCAGTGTTCATGAGAACTTTCTAGATTGGTGCAAATTGGCCCTCTAGAAAAGTCTAAGGGTCCTATGAGTTGTACCCGGAGTTATAGGGCCTCTGGGAGTTCACATGTGTCTTTGCTTGTATAGAGACTACATGGGTACTGATTTGAGGGCTAAGAAGGTCCTTAACCCTCCCCAACAGTATCTCTTTCCATTATTAGCTGGCTAAATGCCTAAAATCTGGTTCCTCACTTGACTCTTTGGAGTCAGCATTACTTTATCTGGTTACTTTAAAAAGTGAACCCTATGCCACCAAATTACTCTCTATTTTCAGTCATTAACATTTTACTTTGAATTAGTTCACCACTGTTTCCTTCAGGTAAGCTTGACCTGGGTTGGATCAGAATCAGAGAAAGAGGGAAAAGGTATATATAGGAGAGTTAGTTAGTGTTAGTTGCTCAGTCATGTCCGACTCTTTGCGACCCCATGGACTGTAGCCTGCCAGGCTTATCTGTCCATGGGATTTCCCAGGCAAGAATACCGGAGTGGGTTGCCATTTCCTTCTCCAGGGACTCTTCCTGACCCAGGGGTAGAACTGGGTCTCCTGCATGGCAGGCAGATTCTTTACTGTTTAAGCCACCAGCATTTGTCCATGATATATAGGGGAAACAGATCTCAGAAATAAATCCTGTCAACTTCATAGTTTTTCTAGGGCTTCCGCTCAGACCCTCACCACAGGTCCCCCACAGGCCTGGATACACCACAAGTCACACACATTGGGATTTTTACTATTCCCATGGCAGCTGGATTTAGAAAAGGCAGAGGAACCAGAGATCAAATTGCCAACATCTGTTGGATCATTGAAAAAGTGAGAGAGTTCCAGAAAAGCATCTACTTCTGCTTTATTGGCTATGCCAAAGCCTTTGACTGTATGGATCACAACAAACTGTGGAAAATTCTTAAAGAGATGGGAATACCAGGCCACCTGACCTGCCTCTTGAGAAATCTGTATGTAGGTCAAGAAGTAACAGTGAGAACCAGACATGGAACAACAGACTGGTTCCAAATCAGGAAAGGAGTATGTCAAGGCTGTATATTGTCACCCTGCTTATTTAACTTATATGCAGAGTACATCACACAAAATGCCAAGCTGGATGAAGCACAAGCTGGAATCAAGATTGCTGGAAGAAGTATCAGTAACCTCAGATATGCAGATGACACCACCCTTATGGCAGAAAGTGAAGAAGAACTAAAGAGCTTGATAAAAGTGAAAGAAGAGAATAAAAAAGTTGGCTTAAAACTCAACATTAAAAAAACTAAGATCATGGCATCTGGTCCCATCACTTCATGGCAAACAGATGGGGAAACAATGGAAACAGTGACATACTTTATTTTGGGGGGCTCCAAAATCACTGCAGATGGTGATTGCAGCCATGAAATCAAAAGATGCTTACTCCTTGGAAGGAAAGTTATGACCAACTTAGACAGCATATTCAAAAGCAGAAACATTACTTTGCCAACAAAGGTCCATCTAGTCGAGGCTATGATTTTTCCAGTGGTCATGTATGGATGTGAGAGGTGGACTATAAAGAAAGCTGAGTGCCGAAGAATCGATGCTTTTGAACTGTGGTTTTGGAAGAAGACTCTTGAGAGTCCCTTGGACTGCAAGGAGATCCAACCAGTCCATCCTAAAGGAAATCAGTCCTGAATGTTCATTGGAAGGACTGATGGTGAAGCTGAAACTCCAATACTTTGGCCACTGATGCAAAAAAACTAAATCATTTGAAAAGACCCTGATGCTGGGAAAGATTGAAGGTGGGAGGAGAAGGGGATGACAGAGGATGAGATGGTTGGATGGCATCACTGACTCAATGGACATGAGTTTGAGTAAATTCCAGGAGTTGGTGATGGACAGGGAGGCCTGGCATGCGGCAGTCCACGGGGTCATAAAGAGGTGGACGTGACTGAGTGACTGAACTGAGCTGAAGTGATGGCAGCAAGGGAGGGGAATACCAAGCTGTGGCAGTTCTCTGGCTGTAAAAGGTAAGGAGGAGTAATAAAAGGTCATTTCCTTTATGCTGAGCCTTTGCTCCCTTTTTCCATGGCCCATAAATGGTTAATCCCAGAGCTCTAAACTGGAGAAGCTTTCTGCCTCCTGTAAAGTTTGATTCCTGGAGGCAGATTTTTTTTTCAATCCTGCAAGTGTCAGATAATTGGAAGGGTGGAGTCATGCTTTAAACCGCAACACACCTTTGTCAGGACTTGTTTGGAAGCAAAGAACTGAAAGAAACAAGGGGGAGAGAAGTGAACATTTTTGAAAGATCACTCAGCTCTAACACACCTTGACTGGGTCTGGATAAAAAAAAAAAAAAAGTGGGAACGGCAAACAGTCTAGAAGAAAACATCAGGGGAAGAAAGAAGGGACATTTACTCAAAGTTGTTTCCGATTCCTTCGGCATCTCAAACTAGGTAAGTCATGGGAATTTGGTGGTTCTCGCTTCTTGTAAGACTTTAATTTGAGGTTTGCCGCTGAGAACTTGAATGTTTGTCAGAGAATCTAAGATGACATTCTTTAATTTCCAGTGTTCTGTTGATGTGATTAATTGATCATAAATGATTAGTTTGACTTCTGTGTTCTACTTAGGGTAGGTCTTTTAAAGGGACAAGAAAGTTTTGACAGTGGAAAAGAGAATAAAAAGGCAGTGAAGATAAAGTGAACTCTGGTGACAAGATTTCTTTGGTATTGTTTTCAGTATTGTAAAATGACTTGTGTTAAACTGTTTTATTTAGAATATAAAGAGTTTAAAATTCCTTCTCTCTCTCAATCTCGGTTTCTCTTTCTCTCTCCCTACCCTTCTCTACTTTCCCTCTCTCCCCTTGATAGCAGAGAACAGCTCAGAAATCAAAGTGTAGCTGAGTAGGGGTTTCTAGAAGTAACCCCCGAGCACCAGTGTGCTCCCCCAGAGTCTGTGCTCGCAGGTTCTGACTAAGCTCAAGGGGCTGGCTGTATATCACACTCTACACTTACTACCCCTAATCTAAAGTAAAGTGAAATATCTGAAATGATATAGTTAATCCAGGAACTTCCTGGAGTCAAACTTGGAACAAGGAAAAAAAAAATCTGTCACATTTTACAGGCCAATGTAGACCAAAAGAAATTCATTTTGGGATGAGAACTACCAGTTTAGGTGTCTCACAGACCACATTAACTACTAACTGACAGTTTACCACTTTACTTTTTTGAAGTGTTGGCAAATCCTCTAGCACCTCATTTCTTTGAGAAGCAGCTAATCAGTAGCTTAATGGTTGGATTTGTTCTTTCCATAAAGTGTAGGGAGATTTTTTAAAGAAATCTGTTTGAAGAGCGGAATCATTCCTCTTACCCCCATGTGCTTTCTATTAGAGCTAAGGCACAAATCTAAGTCGAAACTAAACTAAAGCAAATGTACAGCCCCCAGTGGAGCCCTTTTGAAAATCAGAGAAGGCTTGCTTTACTCTCAGCCCCTTCAAAACCCTCCCACGAAGCTGATCAGAGTTAACAGGAGGGCACTTAAAGCAAGGAGTCTTGCTTCAAGCTTGGATAGAAACCCAGATTGCTGAAACCGCTCTGACCTAAGAACTAACCACATTTTAAATTATGCCTGACCAAAAGAAGTTTGCATCTGCCTGGTTTGGCTCATTTGCCACTGTTAGTGGTAGCAGGATTTAACCAAACATGGCTATAAACAAGCACCTTAATCACCAAGCTAGGACCCAAGCTCCCCCAGCCCTGGTTATGAAAATGGAGGATGCTAAATGCAGAGGTGGGGGCACCCATTGCTTGCCAGAGGGGTGTAGAGACAGAAGCCTCTGAGACTATCAACCCTAGGGCATGGGTATTCATACCCCCTGCAAACTGCTTGGCCCTTCTGTGTTAACAGAGCAATAGCTAGTGGGTGGTTTTCCCACACTTTGGCTATTTTGTTGTTGTTTTAAAATGTAAAGTGTACAGAGATTGAGTCACAAGAGCTGTAAGGATACCTGTGGTTCCTTAGCAGAGGATAGGGACATTTACTCCTAAAATAGAAAAACATTTCCTTCTCTATTCCCTGCTTTGTGCTAAAGACAAAGCATTTCATGAATTGTTACAAGAAGGTCAACTGAGATGGTTTTCTCTTGGTATCCATAATTTGGCCTTATTTGTGCCTGGGTTACACCCCATCATCAATAGGAATAGTTTTAGATGGATGTGACATCATTTAAATGAAGAGGAAAGGGAAAAAAACTCATAAAAGTAGAAAAATGATTCTGAATTGTGTTTTCTTACATAAGAAAATGGCACAGGATCATTTTTATGTCTTCAAAGAACATTATGAAATAACCACGAAGCAGCCCCTTAGAACTATGAATGGAAATTAACATAATTTTGGAACTGAGGACTTGAATGACCTGCTTATCCTCAGTTCTAGTAAAGTGGCCCAAACATCCCAGAAGTTTAAAATTATGCTACTTGACTGTGCTTTCGTTAAGTAGTACTTTTGGGGCAAAGGTGTTCAGATAAGCACTGCTGGGAGAGGCAGGCTCAGCCACGAGTCTGGGCATGTACTTTCCTTTCCCTTATGCTACACTTTTTAAAAACTCTCGGCACTTAAAATATTTAAGAAGGAAATCCTGTGGGAAAACTGTAGCCCTGTGGGATGATCCCCATCCAGGTTTGTGCCTCAATCCATCATTTTTGCTTTGATAACTCACAGAAAATTTCGTCTCAGCTCTGGTTGAAAGGCATTTGTCTCCTGATACATCCCTACCATTTCTGACTATCAGTCTGGGTAAAGCCAGTAGAGGTCCTTCCTTATTTCAGGCCCAAGGAATCACTGTGTAAGGCCATAGGATGCAGCCATGTAGGAGCTCCAGGCTGAAACAGAGCTTGCATCTACCTTCACCCACCCAGGGGCCCTTCTATCTCTGGAGCACTGGCCAGTGAGGGCTCCCCTCCCTCCCATTCTGGAGGGGGGGCATCTGACTTCTTAGCAGGCTATCTCCTTGTGCCCTCTGGAAATTAGGGAACTCTTGGCTTTTTTGTTGCATTTCTTAAGGCTTCATCATTGGGACCTAAGAAAAAGATAGGGGCTACCTAGAAACGTTTGTTATATTTTTTAGGTACAGAAAGAACAGGAAAACACTTGCCAGGTCGGCTGCCTAGACTCTGAGACTCCTACCAAATGGACTGGAGCTATCATCAGTCTGCCTTGATGGCTATAAGTGGAAACGACCCAGCCAATCCAAATTTATAGCTGCCGGCAGCAACTTTCATTTAAGGATGATAATAAGTGATAACTTGTGGAAAGTTAAAGTTTCCATAGGTTGTTATGAAATATTATCCTTATAACAATTCAGGTGCTGCCAGGCTAGATGGCTCCCCACTGGCATCCAGGGGCATGTGAACATCTAATCTCCAAAATGCCTCCTGGATCACAGCTGATGATGAATTTTTAAAAAAAAAGAGGTGGAGGGAGCTTCAGAGATGCCAAAGGCAATTAATGCTTAAATGGTGGATTTCAAAGAGGGTGTCAGGCTGTACGTAGATTGGTGGGACATAGTCCTACAGGAGCACAGACAGTCACAAGACAGGTCTGGCCCTCTGATAAAGCTGGACTCCACTGTTAAATTGCTCCTGGAGCCTCTGCTCTTCGGCTCTGGGAAACATACCTACAAAGAACTTCTATGTCTTCTTAGATGCAGCCAGGAATTTTTCCATGATGTCTCATTCCTTGCCTAGAGCTGCATTTAAAAAACCCAAGTGAGCAAAGAGCTGGCACATTCGATCAGGCTCTGATGCTAACTGTGTGGATCTTGGTGGATTCCACCAAGTAGTTGACCAGTTGGTCTTGCGTGGTCTTGATTTTCAGTGGGGAACTCACCCTGGGCTGCATTAGGACTTTTGTCGACCTAGATACTTTGGCCTTTGTGGATATCCTTCCTCTATTAAAAAAAAAAAAAAAAAAGACAAAAAACTGCATGAAAGACTATAATCCAAGTTAGAGTGTATTCATTTTTCCATTTGATTTTAAAAGAAGTTAAACAATTTTTGCGGGCCCCTGAAAGTATCATGGGACCAGGCCCTGTGCCCATTGTACCTAGTGGATAAGTAGACTGTAAAGTCACCAGGCAGGAGAAAAAGACTGAAAGGAGAGATCTTCAAGAAAGGGATGTCCTGGGTGGGAGTAGCTTGTTCCAGAATTCTAAAATCCCGATTTGAACTGCACCCAAAAGATCAAGTAGGAGGAAAGGAAGGTTGGGCAGAGAGAACCCCAGGGAAAGCCAGGTTTCAAGTCCTTGCAGAGCCTGAGACTGGTAACTACAGCCAAAAAGCACCCAGTTGGAACAGGGATCCTTGCCTTGGTCTCCTGAACTGTGCTCCTCCCCAGCCCAGCCCAGCCCCGCCCCACCCCTGAGTCAGCCTTGCCTCATCCCACCCATGTTTCAGGACACAGTGGACAAGATGTCAGTGATTTTTCTGCCCAGAGTAAGAGTGAAGGAGGAATGTAGATGACTTGTACAAATCTTTTCCTACATATTTCAGTAGATTTTACATTGACTTTCTTGTTGTTGTTTTTCCTACATAAGTCTGTAAAGAAGCATAGTAGGGCTGTTGTGTTAAAGAGAAAATTTCATGTGGTGAAGTATAAAGTTCCACACAAGTATGACCATCATAATGGTTTTTATCCTGATTTCAACCCATCAAACATCATTCTCACATCTGAACTCTGAATAATGAAGCATGAATGTCTTCTATTCACAGAGCATTGTATAGAACACTGAACATTGTGGGGTACATCAGAATGAATTAGCTGAAAGCACCACATGCTTTGAGAGATACTGTACTACTTGGCAAAAAGTGGAAGTTTTATAGTCAAATGTCAGGGTGCCAGAGCTATGTAAGACCTTTAATGATCAGCAGGGTGCAACCTGGTCAACTGGACCCTGAAAAAAAAAAAAAGATCTCAGTACAAAAGAATAGGATCCAAGCTGGAACTATTAAATTACTCCCTAACTAATACAATAAATGGGAATGACTCTTATTAAGATATATGCACATGAAAGAATTATGCTTTGAATCCTGGGAATCCAGTTTTAGCTCTCAGCTTGAATAGTAGGGACCTACGCTTATGAAAAGGGGTGGTAATGGACATGGCTATTCCTGGTTTTGGCTTTTCCTATAGGTGGAGATGATATGGATGTAACCAAGAACAAACGAGATGGCACTGAAGTCACTGAAAGAAGTAAGAGCGTGATAAATGTCATTATAAAAGTGATAAAAAAATTTGGAAAAAGTAAATAATTCATCCCTAATTCTACCACAACTACTGTATCTTTTTCTATTTCTTATGTTTTTTGTTTTTAGTTTTTCCTTAGTTTTTTTGCTCTTTTTCACTGTACAGTTTTAAATGTATTCCTAAATAGGCTTTATTTTTTTCCCTTTAAGAAGCCTTTTGTTGATTTTTTAAATACACTTGTAATCGCAATGTGTTCCGTTTTTCTTCAAAGACCAGAATTGCCATTTCAATGTTACAGTTTTTATAACCAGCATTTTTAATGATTTCATAATATCCTGTTGAATGAATTTGCTAGAGTTTATTCAATCGTGTTCTTATTTAGGGATACAGAGTGATGGAAATCCAAAAGAATAATATCCCCATTCCTGCAGGGACAAAGTTGGAATCACACTGGTGTCACAGTTGCGGTCTACACTGAAAACTGAACACAGGCACATTTCTTTTGTGAAACTGCCCAAATGATAAATTCAGAGACATTTAAACTGTCCCCTTAGCAGCTCTAACTCTTTCATCTGTCCTGTGACTTTCATATATCTCCAATAAAAAAAAAAAAAAAGAAAACTCTTGTGTCCACAGACTTGGAACTCTTAAGAAATAATTTATTTTTATGTGTCATAGAATCCCCAAAGTCCACACAACAAGAGGCTTAGTGAAAGCTCAAGGACTATTATTCAAATCAAGCTGCCATTTTTGTCTCTACAACCATTTCCTTTTATGCATGCGATGCTGCTTCTGCTCCTTTAATAACCCCGTGTTGCTGCTAAGACAACCAAACTAACAGGAACACGCAGAGTGAAGAAAGAAGGGGTGACGAGTGGGAGCAGTAATGCCCGTGTGGGAAGAAGCGGTTGCCAGCACGCAGTGACGCCCCACCATCTTCTTCATCCTTTTCTTTTTTCATGAGCCACACCTGCATACATACCACATATACACATATACTTGGGCCTGTGCACACACATATGCATGAGAAGTGTGATTTCAGAAAACAGGGGGCCCAGCTAAATAGGGGCACCTTGATGTCCAACCCAGAGGAGGTTGTGGTTGGTGATGGTCACAGACACAAAATTGGCCCAGTTATAGTTTCAGAATCTACCCACCCCCCCATGCTGCTGTAGAGGAGAGAGTGATTCAGGAAGGCAAGAGTTCTTTATTCTAACTGGTGTTTTTAAAAAAACACAAAAAATGTTATGATCTCCATAGCCTCACCACCACTTGGCACCTTCTCCATTTCAGGAGGCAAAGGGACTGATTCTCAAGTCTGTCTTGAATTTTCACCTGTCCATGATTTCACCAAGCACCAAATGTGACTTATCAACCCCCTTCCTTCGTACATCTCCTCACACTCAGGCATGGCCCTGAAAGATTTTAGAATGAATTATGCGTCCTTGAGATACCCCCAAATTCACAAAGAAGTTCAAGGTCATTATCCACATCACAGTGGAATCAGCCAGGAAGAAGTACTGGCCTCAGCTGGGCTGGGTGATTGTTCAGAAGGGACAGTGCAGAGAAAGGGGCAGGTTCTGTTCCTCCTTCAAAGGTGAATCCAGGCCTGGGCTAGATCTAATTGTTAGATGAGAGACATTAATGCATGGTAACTCATTTTTCAAATCAGTGGGTAACTAACTACTTTTGGTCCCAAAGAAATATAAATCTATTTTCTAGATACATTAAGTCCCATTGTTATTGCACCTATTTGCTTTTACAGAAGGTCAGATCAAATCCCTTGAAGCACAAGCGTATAAAAATCTACCTTGAACCTAATTTAATGTGCTGAGCTTATGAAAGATGTGAGGCCTTGCCAAAGTGGAGGAATTGTAGTGCACTGTGTAAGAGCTCCTCTTTTCTTTGTCTTTTTCTAGTCATCACAGAAACAGTAACTACAAGACTTACATCCTTACCACCAAGTAAGTGACTTATTTTGAGAACTTGCTTCTCACTAAGGCTCATGTGAAGGGCTCCACATGTAACCTTTTTCAAGGGCTCTCACTCATCAGTCCAGAATATCGGAAATCGTTTTTTTTAAACAGCTGTGTTGACTTTAACTTATATCCCACATAATCCACCAGTTTGAAGTGTGTAATTCAGTGGTCATTAGTGCATCCATAGAGTCGTGTGGCCCCTTTGCAACAATCTAGTTTTAGAACATTTCCATCCTCTCTCCCCTCTGCCTGGCTCCTAAAACACACAAATCTGGTTTCTGTCTCTCTAGATTTGATTGGACACTAAAATATCAGAAATCTTCTCCAGCCTGGGCCTGGGTTAGGAGGAGGCAACCATAGTCAGGCTTCTGTTTGAATGTGCTCTTCTCTCAGGAGGTCGCTGGGGTTAGTGGAGTCTATAATGGAAATCAAGCCCCGAGCTAGCCCTGCACCTCCTGGGAATCCTGGTTCAGGAGCGGGTGGGAAGCCCCCACATCCACACATAGGTTGGAGCATGACGGGCTGCCAGGTCCAACACCATCCTCATAGAGCTGTCCCTCGGCCCTCTGACACTTCCAGTGGCTGCCCGGTCCAGGGCACTGGCCAGGCATTCATAAAAGTCCAGCCCGGGCCCTGGCCTCAAGGAGTTTTCATCACTTGCTGACTTTTCTAATATTTAAATTACCCTAATCAGCAACCACCCTGGGAACTTTCTTTTTAAATTCGGTAGATTATTTGCTCTTGACATTTGTATCAAAACCAAACAAGATCTGTGTGGTGCCAGTGGGAAAGGGCCCCAAACCAAGAGGGCTGTGGGTGAGAGGCCAGGGAAGGTGCGTGAGAGGGGCTGCTGAGTCCACTTGTAAATTGTCACCTGCTCCTTGTTTCTGCAGAAGGGGGGACCAGCAATGGCTATGCTAAAACAGGGTCTCTGGGTGGAGGGAGCCGGCTGGAGAAGCAGAGCCTGACGCATGGCAGCAGCGGCTACATAAACTCAAGTAAGTGCCTGCTGGTGGGAGGGGTCGGGGAAGGGCAGCTGGGCAGGGAGAGGGATCACCTCCACTGTCTGCCACCCGTTCCAAATGCCCCAAAGAGCTGTGAGGCATATTTCAAACGGGATCAGTTGTCATTATGTCCCCAATATAAGTAACATGATTAAGAACCCTTCCTAGAGAGGTGACTCCTTTCCCACTGAACTACTTACTCTCTTTAAGTCATTTCTTTTAGAAAAGGGTATGCATGTCTGAGGGTTTACAATGTGAATTAACAATAACAAAACAACAAAAGAACTTAATGATTAGGTTACTGTGCTAAGGAAATCCGGTGACATACAACCCCAGACTGTGAGTTTCCACTGGGCAAAGATCCAACACAGACCCAGCAGATCCCAAAGAAATAATATTTCCTGGTAACTTTCAACTGAAACACAACAAACAAAGCAGAGAAAATACATATACACACACACTGCCTCTAAACCTACAGTTTTAAACTTTTTATTTTATATTGGAGCATAGTCAATTAGCAATGATGCGGTAGTTTCAGGTGGATGGCAAAGGGACTCAGCTGTACATATAAACGTACCCATCCTCCCCCAAACTCCCCTCCTACCCAGGCTGCCAGATAACATTGAACAGAGTTCCCTGTGCTATATAGCAGGATCTTGTTGGTTATCCATTTAAGATACCACAGAGTGTACATGTCCATCCCAAAGTGAAATGAAGTGAAAGTTGCTCAGTCGCATCCAACTCTGCGATCTGCAGAGTCCATGGGATTCTCTAGGCTAGAATACTAGAGTGGGTAGCCTTTCCCTTCTCCAGGGGATCTTCCCAACCAAGGGATCGAACTCAGGTCTCCAGCATCGAAGGTCGATTATTTACCAACTGAGCCACAAGGGAAGCCCATCTCAAATTCCTAACAATTCTTTACTTCCATTCCCCATTCTCTCACCCTGCCCACCCACCCCCCCACCCCCCCCCCGCCCCCATCAATCTGCAACTGGAAATTCATTCTCTAAGTCTGTGAGTCCAGAGTCATTTTTAAATCTTGGAATGACACTGAAGAGAAGACCCAGGATATGTAAACAGCTGGGCTGTCCAAGAGCTGCACATGTCCTTACCTGTGGAGAAATTTGCGTGTGGGTTTGTATTCCAGTGCACCCAACAGAGGTCTACAATTACAGGCCAGGTCTTTAGAAAACATCCTGCTTCTCCACTTCCATGCACTTTGGCTACAGACAGAAAGGGCCTCCTCGCCTTTCAGGATTCTGGGAAAGGGCAGCAGCAGTAATTCCACCTCCGTTTCTGAGCACCCTTTCGGTCACGCTCTGCTGAGGCCTCTGGCCCCTCCACAGGGCCCTCCTTCATTAGGACTGACTGCGTGTCCCTGGTAAAACTGTATGTCACCCTGTGAAGTGCTCTGAGGGTTTATGTCTTTCCCCACTTGTAGGTGGGAGCATGCGAGCAATGCCTCCACCTCCAGTTACAGGAGGGCCCATTCACCTGCCTCCACTCTGCCCAACTCACCAGGCTCGACTTTCGAGAGGAAGACTCATGTCACCCGCCATGGAACATATGAAGGTATGGGCCCCACAGACTTTAAGAAAGAACTACTCTCTCCCCTCAGCAGCTTCTCTCATCCTCTGAATGAATTCAGTTATTTTGTCCTAAAGTAGAGCCTCTGGTATGACTTTCTGGTGGGGCTACTTTGCAGGCAACAGGACACATAGGACTTGAGCTCAGGGAAGAAGTCAAGGCAAGACAGCCAGCGTGGGGTTATCCACAAAGAGTTGTTAGCAGAAGTTGGAAAACTGAAGGAGTTTGTCAGGGAAGAGAGTTCAAAAGCAGAAGAGAACACAGAAAGATAAACTTTGGGGGAAATGGAGAAAGAAGAGGCAGATCACAGAAAGGGAGAAGTCAATGGCAATGCCATTTAAGTCAGAGAGAGAGGGGGCAAGCTTATGATCAAGAAGGAGGAGGTGAGAGGAAGACATCTTGGGTCCCTAAGGTTACTGGAATTCCTGGTGATCTACGTAAATCTACAGTTTTAGTGGGAAACAGACAAGCCAGGTGCAAATGGGTCTAACAGTGAATGAGATGGGTACTAGTGATGGAAAAGCAGGGTATCCTGCTTCTGGATATCCCAGTAAATGATTTTGACCCAGGGCTGCCAAGGGTAGGGGAGAACCCTAACTCCAGGCCAGGTGGAGGGGATCACCGCAAGTGCACCCTGCTGCTCTGCCAGCACCGGTCTCTTCATTTAACAAGGCCCACCTCCGGAGCAAGCCGCACGAGGCCAGAGAACTGCTGGTGCTGACAGCGTGTTCGTTTGATCAGAGATGGGTCAGCGGCATCAGCACTGCTTAGGGCAGAGTTGAGGAAGTGAAAACAAAAGGAAATGAAACAGCTGTCCTTTGTTCAAACCTCATCCCACCGAAGTAGATCAGTGACCAGAAGGAAGTGCCACAAGCAAGGCCCTTGGGCATAATGTGTTTGAATCCTGGGCTGAACACCCAGGCTGCAGAGGTGCAGAAAGGACCCACTCTCTCAGAAGCTATTTGGGTTTAAGTGGCCGTTTGTACCGTTTGTCCTTTCTCCAGGGAGCTCCAGCGGCAACTCTTCCCCTGAGTACCCTCGGAAGGAATTTGGTATGTCCTAACTTTGTTTTCTAAAGAAATGGTCTGTCACTCCTGGCAGGGATGGAGAGGGAACATCATGAGTTAACATCATGAGTTAAGTGGATTCTTCTAGAAGAGTCTTATCTCTGCTGATCTCTTTTTCTCAGCTCTTTTCATGAAGGATCTTAAGGGGAGGAATGGTCAGATGCATCAGTTTGCCGTCAAAGTCTTTGCTCATGAAATGGCAAGCTTTTCATACAAGACTCAGGCTTGGGCAGATAAGCCCTAAGGCCAGGCAACAATCATAGAGTTTTCCCTTCCTCCAGGACCCACAGAGACCGTCCTACAAAGGGGAGCAGGGGTGAAAATGCACAAATATCAAACATCCCAGCCCCTCTACCACAGCAGCCTCAAAGGGGCACGTTTAACCAAATGAAACCCAAGGTGGGATCTTAAATCTTGAGTCCATAGTCTTGGGTTCCCACTGTGCATAAGAACTGATGATGTGAGTGATTATAATTTCATTTATTTACTTGCTTACAGTGCAAAAACCAAGACAGTCTCTAACAAAAAACTAAAGGAAAAACCTGGCAGTCTTTTGATATATTTAATCAATGTGATCAACCAGTCCAAATGGATCATGATTACCTTAGTTAACATTCTAAGTGTGAGCCAATTTAACATTCATTTGCTAACTTAACACCCTAAACACACTGGGGCTTACGTAACTTTCGCTGCCCTTTGGCCATGTGGGCATCATTTATTAAACATCCACCATCCGTAAAGGTTTCTACCTGGATATAAATGCACTATGAAAACAACCTCCCCCACCCAAATAGGTCTGCCTCCATATCACAGATATTTAGCATGCCACCTCATATATGCCTAATATTACTTTTCTTTGTTTCTCAGCATCTTCTTCAACCAGAGGACGTAGCCAAACACGAGGTAATCTCTGTCACTGGGTTCAGTTCAGTTCATCCAACTAGTATTTTCTGAGCATCTAACCTGTGTCCAGACATGAGCCAGGAAAAGTGAGGAGTAAAGAATGAATAAGCCATGGTTTCGGACCTCAAGGAGCCTGTAGCGCCTGGGGGTCTCCTTTGGGAAGGGTGGCTTTGTGACAGCAGTGTAGCAAGTGTGTGGAGTGGTTCGCTCTGCTGTGGATTGTCTGAAAGTGCTAGCATCACATCTCATTTCACGTCCAGTCTCCTGGGTGACTTTAGCAAGTTGTACTGTAATTGCATTTACACAGGAAAAAAAAAGAGAAGAACAGAAAAGAGCACAAGCCCCTCTTTTTCATTGTTCCAGGGGATGAAGTTCTCTGCGAGAGTTTTGCACTCTCCACAACTGCTTGTGGATAAGGCCCTAGGAGGGAATGTGGTCCTGGAGAAAGTTGCCCTTGATTTATCCGGTGAGGGTGGCAAGGAGTGTGTCAGGGCTGTGCTGAAGGCAGGGTTCCTAGGCCCTGGGCATTCGTAAGGGTCAGTCTAAGCCTCCCAGGGCCATGGAAAGTTAGGCGCATACCAGCCACGCACAACTTGGTAGTTGACTGATGCTGACGCTCCTCCTGAAACTTAGAATGTTAAATCACCCACTTGCTGCCCTTGAGGCCAAGATGACTAAGGAAATACTAGAATTCTCTTGCTATTGGCTAAGAAACCCTGGAGACAGGAGAGCAGCTTGGTTCTGGTAAAGGAGAGTGGGCCCTGGGAAGCTGTTCTGAGTCGCTCAGTCATGTCCGACTCTCTGCAACCCCATGGACTGCAGCCCGCCAGGTTCCTCTGTCCATGGGATTCTCCAGGCGAGAATACTGGAGTGGGGTGCCATTTCCTCCCCCAGGGCCCTAGGAAAGGAGCTGGTTATTGCCCACTGTGATGGCGCCTCCAGGCTCAGCCTGGGGTTTCTGCTCTCAGCGGCTGGTGGGGGGCGGGGGCGGGGTCAGGGGGTAGGGCGCTGTGGTCCCCGGTAAGGAGAGGACACCTCTAAGCAGCACTCATCCTGGGCACACCTGGGTTTCCTGCCCCCGGATCACAGAGCAGCCCAGAGATTAATCTGCAGCTCAGAGCTCAGTCAGGCACCGTGAGCCCAGCCCCTCCTCACAGCTGTTCCGTCTCTCCCCTGCACAGAGAGCGAGATCCGAGTCCGACTGCAGAGCGCGTCCCCGTCTACCCGCTGTAAGTGCCTCAGTCCTGGGAGGGGCCCAAGAGTCCAGGGCTCCTGCTGTGTGTGCGCAGCCACTCGTGCCATAAATGACAGGTCTAAGGCTGTGACAGGGACCCAGGGCTGCGTGCAGCGGTGAGGAGCTGAGCAAGTCCTGGGCCCTGCTGCTCTGTAGTTCACAGGCACTAAAGCGCCAGCCGTGGCAGATCCGGGATGGAGGGAGCGGGGGGCCAGCCAGTCACTGGAAGGGAGACTGAAGGAGGGTCTCAGCGAGATGATTGGGCACCTCCTGAGACACGGGAGGGAGTTTCAGTACACCTGAAGGAAAGGAGCAGGAGGGGACTCAAGGAGGTGGTTAAGACCAGAGAAGGCAGAAGTGTGAGAGTTCGAACCTGGTTATCTCAGATGTCAGGGATTCCTTTGTCTCTGTTGACCATGTGGCACTCCTGTTGTGGGTGGGTGGGAGCCAAGAACAGACCAGGAAGAGAAAGAGCTGGCTTGGGCAGCTCAGGAATCAGAGACTGGGACTTGTCCCGGAGCTCAGGGCCTGGGCCGTGGGATCCAACGCCAGGCCTGATACAGTCTCACCTGAGTCTTTCCAGGCTTGAGAAGGGGGTTGTGGAGCACACAGTCCGGAGCTCTCAGGGGCAGGGGCACCTGGGGGTCCTCCGGCACGTGTCCTCAGCAAATGTCTCCTCTCACACGTTGCCCTTGCACCATGCCGCCCTCCTCTTCCGTTTGCCACCTCAGGAGGCACAGCACGTTTTACTCCACCGAATCACCTCAGTGCAAATCCTCATTGCCAGAGGGTCTGGAAATTAACTCACAAGAAAGCAGCATAATGTTTAAGAGTTATGGGCCACACATTCCTTTTGACACTTCGGAGCATACAAGGTCAGAGACCCCACACCGGAGGCAGCCTCTACTCGGGATGAGACCACCGCTGAACCATTTGTTTCTAAGCGTCTTGTTCTCTGGCTATCCCAGGTGTGAATGCTCCCCTGATCCGGGATGACGAGGTCTTCCAGCCACAGAATCTTCCCTGTGATGTCTAATTAGGAAATATCTACTGAGGACTTTGACCTCCTTGTAGAGCCACTAGATTTATGAGGCTATTAACATTACAAAGTGCCAGGTTAATCAGTGCTATAAATTGACAAAATGCAGAAGTGACAAGGCTAACCAGAAATGTCCCAGCAGGTGAAGCGGATGCTTCATCCTCCCCCAGTGTTCAGGGTACCGTGAACGTTCACTGCTGCAGCTGGACTTGGGAAGGAATCCCAAGCCGAACGAAAAACTGGGGATTCCTTTCAGGGACAGAATTGGATGACGTCAAACGTTTGCTCAAGGGGAGCCGCTCAGCAAGCGTGAGCCCCACCCGGAATTCCTCTAACACACTCCCCATCCCCAAGAAAGGCACCGTGGAGACCAAGGTGGTGACAGCGAGCTCCCAGTCAGGTAAGCCCCTCCCCCGCCCCCCACCGCCCCAGGCTGCCGTGGAAGGAAGGGAGTAAGGTGACAGGTGTGCCCAGGCAGGCTTTTCAGGATGCAGCGGAGACTTCACAAAACCCTGGGCACTGCTCTTCCTGCAGCATGGAAATGTGGCCTGCATCCTTCTCACCTCCATCTGGTCAGCCTTCCCACGTGCAGGCCATCGTCTGGCTCTAGAGCCTAGAGATTCTCCCAGGAAATTCTTGACTTGTCCTGGGAATGTGTTGGCCAGGTTCCCCGAAGGAAGAATATTGGGGAAAGTTATAGTGTTTTCTGCCATTCATTCACTCATCCAATAAACATTTATTATGTACTGCCTCTATTCCAAGCACCGGACACTAAGGAAAGGCAGTGAGCAGGGTAGACTGAGGGGAAGACAAGCAGGAGGAGTGTAGTTCAGGACTCATACATCATGTGCCTGCCAAGTGCAAGGCAGGTTCTGTGGGAGGCAGAGAGATGAATCAGCAGGTCCCTGGGGGAAGGTGAGGAGAGAAGCCAGTTCTGCTATATATGAGATGAAGCTTTCCTCTCACTACTGGAAAAAAAAAAAAAACACCTTGAGATAACAATCTTTTGTTTTTCAATATAAAACCAAAACCTCAGAGTAGTTTGTGACCTGGGTGGCTAACTCCCACTCAGTTTGTTAATAGGCAGAATTGGTTTCAGATTTGAGATGCGCCCAATGCCACTCAGGGTAACGGCATGCCCCTTGGGCCTGGTTGGCACAAAGAAATGTTTAAGGAGCGTTCAACAGGAGAAGGCTGCCACCGGTACAGAGTGGCCTCGGAACTGAGGGCTTCCCTTCCTGCTGCTGTCTGGAATTCTACTCTAAAGGAGTCGTAGCTCCACGGTATCTGTGAAGGGGAGTCAGCAACAGAGAGAGAGAGAGACCGTTAGTGGGGACAGTGTGCTGGGAGGTGGTAAGGGGGGCTTAGAAGGAGAAATGGGTGGATCCTAGAGCAAAATTTACCTACTTCAAATTTCATCAAGAGCCAACAAGAATTTCTGACCCAAAAGATCAGGTTTTCACCAGCAACAAGATTTCAGACAGAAGTGGGATGACCAACTGCTGCAGTTTCCTTAGACTGAGGGAGTTGCCAGGACTAGGGACCTTCAGGGCTAAAACTGGGAAAGTCCTGGCAAACCAAGCCCGCTGGGTTCCCCCAGCACAGAGAATGGGTTTGTCTCACTGGGGTGTGTGTATGCTTTCAGTGTCTGGCACCTGTGATACAACCATCCTGGATGCCAACCTTCCCTCCCATGTGTGGTCCTCCACGTTGCCGGCGGGGTCCTCCATGGGCACCTATCACAACAACATCACAACCCAGAGCTCATCCCTGCTCAACACCAATGCCTATTCTGCAGGATCAGGTATGTGGCTCGCGGCTCACAGCCCCTCCCTGTCCTGACCCCTCCACATCTCACACTGGGGCTGAACGGCCCCACCAGCATTTGCCATCTCCATGGCTTCCTAGAAAGGCCTCCTGTGGCCAAGCAGCCCAAGATTTTTCCACTGGAACTTCAACTCAATTTCTATGCTGATTCCTCTGGTGGAACACACACACACACACACACACAACACACACACACATTTATCTATATATGATGAGAAAGAACATGAAAACAAATATAAAGATTAACTGTGAACTTGAGAACTTTAACTTCTCTGGGTTTTAAGTGCCCTCTCTGTGAAGCAGTCACGAACGAGATGGGCTTGGCTGGAATCGATGTCCATTCAAAGCCCCACCAACCTGCAACTGCCCATTGGCTATTATGACCCAAGGCACACCATGGACTAATGATTGGTTCCATGCTGCAAAGCAGGAGCCCAAGGTTTTCCTGAAAACAGTAGTGTAACACAGTGCAATGCTGGCTTTTCTTCCAGTGCTTCTCTGCCCCTGTTCTGTGTGGATGTACTCTCACCAACCTTCTTCCCTCCCCCGCAGTCTTTGGAGTTCCAAATAACATGGCCTCCTGCTCCCCAACTCTGCAGCCCGGAATCAGCACCAGCTCCTCAGGTCAGTGCTTGCCAGCTTGAAAAAAATGATTGCTCTTGCCTCATGAGGGAAGTGTAATGATTTGTAGGGAAGATGTTCTTCCTGACCAAGAGCATGAGGACTTCCTCCATACACATGGCAGCGCAGAAGCAGTAACCAAGGAGCAGCGTTAGAAGATTCAGAGCCTGCCCTCCATCACAGACGCAGCTCAGTCCCCAAGGAAAAAGGGGGGCCAGAGCCTGCACTTACGTGCTTATTCTGTGCCTGTCCCTTATCTAATAGGAGAAGCGGAGAGATGGAAGTAAAGGGACTAAGTGAGGCAGAGCTTGCGACATTTTTAGGTGGAAAGCCCTTGTTAATTTAGAAAGAACTTAACCACATCTTAAATGTTGTAGTTCCTTGAGGTCTCAAACAATGTTATTGCTTTGCTTCCAATGCAGATGGATAATCTTTTAAAAGTATTTATTCACTCTACGTCCACATACATCATCATAGCCTGTATGTAAATAAGTTATCAGCCCATTTCTTTTGTTAAAGGAATCTGCTTTCTTTCTGTTATCATGACTAATATCACATAGTGATGTAGGCCGTTTTTATTTTCCTTGGCCTTTTTAACTTCTTATTTCAACACCTCCAATTAACTAGTGTCCCACAAACCCAGCAGATACCAGATTCAAGCTTTTTCCTCTTGCCTTTGCTAGTTTACTCTGCAAAGTCCTGACTGAGGAGGATGGGCTGATGTTGGATTTTGTGGCCCACACTCCAGATAGGATGGAATATAAGAAGCTGTTAGCTAGGGAGGAATGAGCGTCTACACTGTTAAAAACAGACAACCAACCAGCCTTTGAAATACTACTGGGGGTGAGGGGACTTCTAGGTGCTTGAGTCAGAAGGAAAAATAGGGTCCTGTGCTGTTAGTGCCTCAGCCATTGTGTCTGTCTGCAGTTCCCATGCTGTGTACCAAGGCACCCTTGGGTCCTGCAGAGAAGGGAACTCCTGGGATATTTGAAATTTTTGAGGCATACAGTATCATCTGTCAGACCCTATGCAAACTACTACTATTAAGTTGTGTGGACCTAAGTTACTCAATAAATGGAGCTTAGGAATTTTCTGGGTGGGGCGGTGGGGGCAAGAAGCAGTGTTTAAAAATTACCATGTCAGTAAGAGTGTGGGAACTGAGAAGGTTCAGGATCTCTGTCATATCCAAGAGCATTCATCGTGAAAGTGGTTTAGTGGGCTCCTGGGGCTGGCTGCCTTACTTAGAGGGCCTCGTCTATGTACCTGCTCTCACCTGTCCTTAATTCCTCTCAGTGTTCGGCGTGCAGAACAATCTGGCCCCCAGCTCATCCACCCTGTCCCACGGCGTGGCCGCCACCTCCACAGGTCTGTAACTGGGGTTTGGCGCCTAGGAGCTGGGAAGCAACGCCTCTTTGCAGCTATTGCTCACAATAGCCCTTTTCAGCAATGGAATTAGAGGGACCAAAATGTCCCTAAAAGTCAACTGACCTTTCCCATCAAAGAAACAACCCTCCATACACTGACCAGAGATGCCAGTCTCAGTCAAGTGCTGGCTCAGACATGAGTGAGAGCCTTGCTGGGGGTGTGTCCTCTGTGTCCCCATGTCTCACCACTGTCCTTAACTGCCCACTGTCACTGGATGTCAATCATTTGGCTGCCTTTACAGTGCACCCCTCTGTGCAAACCTGGGGGAGGCAGGACAGAAGAGGCACGAGCCTCAGCCTTTGCCCTCAGCTTGCTTACGGTTCAGTTGGAGGGCTTCTCTGATGGCTCAGATGGTAAAGAGTTTGCCTGCAGTGTGGGAGACCCGGGTTCAATCCCTGGGTCAGGAAGATCCCCTGGAGAAGGGAATGGCTATCCACTCCAGTATTCTTGCCTGGAAAGTCTCCTGGGCAGAGGAGCCTGGCAGGTTACAGTCCAGGGGGTAGCAAAGAGTGAATGTCTCACGCATATGAAACATCTGGGGGATCCTGTAAGAGAGCATGAATTAAGCTGTGCTGACCAGGTGTTGGTACTGTAGGAGTTCAGAAGGGAAGTAGATGGGGGGCGGGGAGGGGGAGTCTAGGAGGACTTCATGGAGGAGGTGGCCTTTGGAACAATCCTCCAAGGATGAGGATTATATCATACAAAGTTTCATCTAAGTTGATGTTGTCCCCATGGCTGGAGAGAGTTGATTTCATGATTCATTATTATTCTGTTCATTACTATTGTTCAGTATTATCTTCCTCTCCCCTGGGAGGCTGCCTGTCTGCCAGGGCAAGTCAGCTGCTTCTGCACAGTGCAGAACTGCCCCCTGTGCCCCACTCATCCAGTGGGTCTTGTCTTGCAGCATACGGTGTGAAGAAAAACATGCCCCAGAGCCCCACTGCTGTGAGCACTGGGGTGTCCACTTCTGCAGGTAAGTGCTGTCGCCAGCTACTGGAGGCAGGCCAGCACACTGGAAGGTCTGTTCCTTAGTCACATGTGGCAGGAGGGGACATAACCCATGAGTGGTCTGAGGTCTACAAATGGGACTCACCCGAGGGCCTCTTGGTTGTTTCCAAGAGTGAGCGGCTGGGTGTGCCTCTCACCTTACCTTGGCCTTCCTGTGCAAGGGGGCCATGAAGCTCCGCCCCTCCACACCTGCCCAAGGTCAGGCCGACACAGCCCAGCCCCCACCCCTGTTGGAAGCCCCATCACAAGAGCCAGGGTGCCCCCTGGAAGCTGCCACACCCTCCCTACTTTCTGTGGCATCTTTATCAACTCGGACACATGACACATAGTAGCCTGTTTTCTCTGCTGCTCTGATCCTGGTGTGTTTCCCTCCATTCAACAAGTTATCCATCCAAAACCTGTTTTGTGTGAGACAGTGTTCTGAGTGCCCGGTGTAGACACAGGGGCTTCCCAGATGATTCAGTGGTAAAGAATTCACCTGCCAACGCAGGGGATGAGGGTTCTATCCCTGGGTTGAGAAGATACCCTGAAGAAGGAAATGGCAACCCGCTCCAGTATTCTTGCCTGGAAAATTTCATGGACAGAGGAGCGGGGGTGGGCTACAGTCAATGTGGTTGCAAAGAGTCTGATACAACTTAGCAACTGAACAGGCACACACTGTGCAGACACACAGATGAAGAGGCTAGATTCCCATTCTCACCAGGCTGACAGTTCCAGTGGAGGAAGCAGATAACAGACAAGTGGACAACGTATACAGTATAATTACAGAAAATGACACGCAGCTGAAGGACAGACATAGTGAGGTGGTAGAGACAGGGATGTGTGCATGCTAGATGCAGTAGTCCGGAAAAGCTCCTCCAGCATGCAAATACTTGAGACTTTCCATTAGAAATGAACCTACCCAGTTAATTAAAGAAGGGCCTGCCTGGCGTAGCAACTTTGGCCCATTCACTGAAGATCCTATAGAGTCCAGGTGGGAGGCAGCCCCTCAGGCCAGCCCCCAGTGCTTCTGATGTTGACCCAACCTCCTGATGGCCAGGCCCAGCCACTCAGGGGAAGATGTCTCTGGTCCCCAAGATGCTTCTTAGTAATAGCTGTCAGCGTCAGCGAGCAGGAGCCCCTCAGACACACCCACTCATCCCTTTCTTTCCCTCCACCCTCCTTTTCTTCTTCTCCTGGTTACTTCTTCCTTTTTCCTCTCCTTCCACCTTTTCCACCTCATCAACCACTTCTTTCCTCTCCAGCCAGCACCACAAATGTCCAGAATGATGACCTCTTGCACAAGGACTGTAAATTCCTGATCCTGGAGAAGGACAACACGCCCGCCAAGAAGGAGATGGAGCTGCTGATCATGACCAAGGACAGCGGGAAGGTCTTCACAGCCTCCCCAGCCAGCGTCACTGCAAGTACGTGGGAGCCCATGAGACTCAGGTTTTGGAAGAAAGACAGTGTAGGCAAATGTCCTAGCAAGGTGATATGAGATGTTTGAATGATGAAACCATAGTCATTCCATTCAAATGAAAACTGTTGAGTAATGTCCCAGGGTCTGCCTTGAATGCACACAAGCTAGGAAAATTCCAGCAAAGAGCTCCTAACAGGGTCTTTGGGCAATAATAAGTTACCTAACCACAGACCCAGACTGGGGCAGGGGGTTAACCCCAGGAAAGCAGGGCCCTCTTCCTACCAGGCCAACCTCTACCTCTACAAGCGGGAAAGGATGTGGGTGGGGGAACGGGGAAAGAAGATCCAGGATCATCACGGGTTGTGTGCACAGCTTCTTTTTCAGAGGACACCCTAAAAAGGAAAAACAAGCTGCATACACCGACACCTACCTAGTGTCAGAAGCTAACGGTAAGAGCAAGTACGATCGCTGTCCACTTTGGCCATTCCGTCTGTCGTTGATCTGTCTTCCGAGACCTCAGACCTCAGCGTGTGGTCCTGACCAGTAGCATCATAAGACCCAGGAGCATGTTAGAAATGCAGAGTCCTGGGCCCCTAACCCAGACCTGCTGTGTCAGAGACTGCATTTCCCAAACTCCCTATTGATTGGTGTGTGCTTATCATGGAAGCAAAGACTTTCTGCAGCACATCCAAAGTCCACAGTGGCCTTTTCTTTCTCACCTTACTAGTCCTCCCATGACCTTCAGAACTCACAGGAAAAAAAAGCTTTGCAAAGCACTCGCTAGCTTTTTTTTTCTTCCCAAATACCTGGATTCTGTCCTGGATTACCATAGTTCTTCACACGGTGGTTCCTGTGAATCTCTCCAAATCATGGATTTCAGGGAGCTCAATAAAGGAAGAGAAAAGTTAAGCCATGGAACATTTTTTTTTAATGCAAATGAAATCAGTTACAATCCTCTCAAGGTCTAACACTAAGTCTTCATTTTTTTTCCTAGATACTTAAATGTTTTTCTTTGCTTATCTGAAGCTAGGTCTTCTAAATTAGCAGTTCCTTACATTTTAGGGGTGGAGGTGGGGTTGTGGAGCCAAAGGACGCTTTTCAGAACCTGGTGAAAGCTGTAAACAATTTTTCCAGAAAATCTCACACACGCCCACAAACTCAGTGATCGTATAGCATCTGGGACTCACTCTCAGCCCTCCTCCTGGCCCATCTTTCCCTTTCTTTTCCTTCCAGTTCAGGTTAAGAACCTGCGTGCAAAGCCTTTTAACCAAGAAATCAAGAATCATTTCTCACAAGCACATTTATTGTGGGAATGCCATGGTCACCCCTAGTATGTCCTCCAAAAAATGTCTTGGGCTTTAAGGTCACAGAAGTTTATTACAGTATATTTTTGCCCACTGTGAATTGTTTGCCAAGCCAAGTCTTCATCAACATAATTATTGCAGCGTGAGATCCGTGAGGACTGAGTTAATGGTGTTCCTGCTCATGGCTGTTCCACGAGGTCCCTGGGGCACACCTACTTCAAGCCCCACAGCAAGTCCACACACAGGCTGGACCGTCCTGTGGGCTCCTGCAGTTTAAGGGCACAGCCAAAACAGTGATCTCGGTGTTTCTTTCAGGAGATGTGAAGACTGTGTCTGCAAAGGGCAAGGGCTCCTCTGCAGGTGAGTAAGAGCGGCGGGTCCCACAGCAACAGGAGTGGAGGAGCTGGTGATGGTGAATGGACCAGATAACAGCCCCCTAGCATGGGGCCAGTGCACACACGAAGAGCCCAGCTCCAGAGCTTCCCCAAAAGCCTTCAAAGGGAGTGGGGTGGAGGGCGGTGGAGGGGTTGGCTGCGGGCCAAAGCAGGGCTGCAGAAGGAGCTCAGCTCAGGAGACATGCTCACAGTCACAGTGTACCTGCGTGACGCCCACTGTCTGGGTGCCCACTGCCTGGGTGCCAACTATCCGTCCAGGATCTGTCAACATGGCAGGAGCAACACAGCAGGGCTACTGGTGGGTCTTACAAACCACTCTCCTCCCCCTGCCCACACGCCTTCAAGGGGACCCTAGGATCACACACATCTCCAGGCCCTTACACGTTCCTCACCTGCCCCCATCGGCCCACTTTAGATATTAAAAACAAAATACACTTTCACTAAAAAGAAATAAAAAGCCTCCTGGCCACCCTTTTAGTGCTGAGTATAGTTCTAGGCACTGTGGGGATTACAAAGAAAGAGCCCTGTGACCCGAGATGTGGAGATGGGGATCATTCAGATTTGGGCTTCATAAAATGCTTTAGGTTGTGGCAGATCCATGTTCATAATCAATAATTTTAACCCTGATGCTCTGTGCTACATCCTCTGCTAATTACGCTGCATGCCTTATCTCATTTAACATCCATTTCATGAAGAAAGGTCAACTTTGAACTCCATTTTATAAAAAGAGTAATCAGAGAGGTTAAGGGACCTTCTCAGGCTCACACAGCTCAAGCCCAGGATTGTCAGACCTCTGCTCATCACCAGCCATCACAGCTCCATGTTTATTCCAGGAGCCACAGGGCCCTACCTGCAAGCACAACTCATATTCACTCAGGCCTGCAGGAAATCACAAGTTAGAGCCTTTGGAGGGAAGGGGGCACGAGCTGCCGGCATTCGCCTTATCCTTGCCCTCTCTTCCACAGACGTCCACGGCTACGACCACCGCCATGGTGCGGGGGGCGGCGGCGGCGGTGGCGCCCTTGGCAGTGGGGCCGCCGGTGGAGGGGGCAAGGGCTCATGGGGGCGGCGCCTGCCTGGTGCCCCTGTGGCTCCTGGTGCAGCTGGTGGAAGTGGCTGCTGGGCCTGCTGCTCACCTGGCTACTGCTCCTGGGGCTGCTCTTCGGCCTCATCGCTCTGGGTACGTGTGGCAGCTCCCCACTGACTGTTCAGAAGGGCAGGAACCAGCAAGTATCCCAAGTGTCAGGTGCCAAGGGGTCCGAGATCATGGGTGCAGACCCCTTGTTCCTGCAGAAGAGGAAGCTGGGGCTCCAGGAGGCCCCTGGTCAAGGTCCTGTGGCTGCTCCGTGGCAGAGCTGGGTCTCTAAGGCAGCTCCTGGTTCTCAGGGGCTCAGGGGCCCAGGGCCCCGTGCCAGTGGCATCCTGCTCCAAGCACCTGGCCACCCTTAATAATCAGGCCAGACCTTTCATAGCCTTTCTACTTTCCATGCCCCATTGACTCTCACACCAGCTCCCTTGGGAAACTTGAGGGCCAGCTCTGTCACCAGGTGGCTCAGAGGTTAAAGCGTCTGCCTTCAATGCGGGAGACCCAGGTTCGGTCCCTGGGTCGGGAGATCCCCTGGAGAAGGAAATGGCAACCCACTGGAGAATCCCATGGAAGGAAAAGCCTAGTAGGTTACAGTCCACGGGGTCGCAAAGAGTCGGACACGACTGAGCGACTTCACCTTCACCTTCACCTTCTGTCACCATGGCCAGAAGGCTCAGTTCCAGTTTTGAGTAGCTCAACCTGCTGGCAGCCACGGCAGACTCTCTCCCCCAAAATATTCCAGTAAAATGTCCCCTCAGCATGAAGAAGCCACCATGGACTCCAGAGCCCCCAGTTCAGCCTCCCCTGGAGCACTAGGAAGGCACTGGCTGGCAGGCTCCCGTGCTGATGCTGTCTCTGTGTGTCTGTTCAGCGGAGGAGGTGAGGAACCTGAAGGCACGTGTGGAGGAGCTGGAGAAAATGAGGGGCCGCTTGCCTTACAACGAGAAGATGGAGAGGAGCAGCCAGGACTCTGTGCAGGCGATTGCACCCAGGCTGGGGGAAGGTCTAGGAAAATCTGGGCTTGACGGCTACAATCTGGAGGACATCTGGCAATTCGTGAGTGTCAGGCTGAAGACAGAACAGGAAAACGGTGAGCACATCACAGGGAAAAAGGCCAGCAGCTCCCAGTCCTGGCTCCTGTATGTGGGGTGGTGTCTGTTTAGGGCAATCCCCAGCGCCCCTCACTCAGCTCTCTTGACAGCTCTGGGAGGGAGGGAGGATCCATATTGGTATCCCATTTTATGGTTAGAAAAACTGAGAGCTAGGGAGCATTGTCCAGCCTGCATACTTTAGAATCAGGTAGCTAGCCCTAACCTGTTTCGTCCCACCATACCACTGATCCCTTTCAGATATGTGTGTGTTGTGCTTGTGTGTGTGTGTGACACAGAAGATGTGCAGCTAACTCTGGCTTTGCTCTCTCTTGTAGGAAATCTCCGAGGAAGCCCTGGGCCTAAAGGTATCGCAGTGGATAGAGCCCTTTTCCTGCACTTGGAGCCAAGTTTTCTGGGGGTGGGGAGTGGAGGGGGGTGGAAACCTCTTTTTTTTTTTTCAAATTGAAGGATGAGCAATGGAAAGATCTTACAGAATCTGCTGGGAGGGCTGAGAACTGGCTCTACCATCAGAATATCTTAGGATGGGAAGGGAGCTAAAGTGTCGTCTAAGAGAGGCGAGTGACGAGCCCAAGAGACACCGATGGTGATGGAGAGGAAGGCATACCACATGCCAGATCACTGTGAAATGTCATTTACATGCTGTCCACTGACCTTTAGGAGAGAATGGCCCGTGGCTTCTCACCACATCTCACAGTTTTCATGTCTCTCTTATTTTAGGTGACATGGGAGTTCAAGGTCCTAAAGGTAAATAGAACACATAAATTTTTACCATAAATATTAGTGAGGGTTGAAGTTTAAAGCGATCAGCAAGTGCCAGAAAAGACACTTCCCACCCTCCCTGGCCATCCCCCACTTGTGATAGGACCGTGAATTGCAGAGCAGCATGCAGACCCTTAGGCTTTCGGGAAGAGGCAGGGAGTGGGGGAGGTGAGGGCTTCCCAACAGAACAGAGCTGCACTCCGGGGCAGTACAGTCGCTGGCCCAATCTCAGGGGTTCCCACAACAAGGACCCTGAGGAGGCCTGTGGTCTCAATCAGCCCAGGTGGTTCCAAGGCCAGGGGTACACAGACCATTCTGAGATTCACTATTGGAGATGGCAGGGTCACCCCATCTCTTCCCAGCTTCACCGCCCTTCTCAAGAGATCCCACTGCAGGAACTGGGGTTCCTCTACTTGGTGGCCTCCCAACTTCAGGATTCCCTGCCCCCCACACACACACTCTGGGTCATCACCTCTGCATTCCATTCCCCAAGGCTCCAGCTTGCAGGCTGTGAACCCATCCTGACCATTGTGGACTAAAAACACAGTCACAACCTGAAAGTAGAGAGTTATTTTGTTTGGTGGGAATGTTTAGGACTCTGAGCCCGGAAAACAGCATGTCAGGACCTCTGAGAGAACTGCTCTGAGCGGGTAGTGGGGGTCAGGCTATATAGAAGTTTGCAACAAAGGGAGCAGGCAGTCTGAACATGATCAGAGATCAGGTATCCAGGTAAGGAAGTGAGCACTCTATGTATGGAAGGAGGCAAGCCTCTGGGCTCGCTGAATTCATTTCTTTCATGTGCACCCAGCTGTATGGCCTCAATACTGTTTCCTTGTTCACCTTGCTTCTTGCATTCCCCAGCTCCTCAGCAATCACCGTGGGGGTGGCAGCATCTGCTGGATCACTGTTTGGGGAGTCCTTATTCACATTTGGAGGCCAGAAATCACTGATGGCTGTGAAATTTCTTGTTCGTTAATACAGGAGATATTTTCATTTCATACCATCATGCAGTCAAATCTGAATCACAGATAAACAATAACTCATTCTTCACTATAAGTATGGCCCAAATACTACAAATTTGTTCAGTGTTTATCTGCAATTCAGACTTAACTGAGCGTCCCATATTATAGTTTGGCCATCCTACCTGAATTCCACTGGAGGCTCCCTTAGGTGATCAGCCTGGGTCCTCTGCTTGACTTTTCTTTCTCCGTTCCCATAGGAGACCGCGGGTTCCCTGGAACTCCAGGTGTGTAGCCTCTGAGGGTGCTGCTGGGGTTGTGGACCGGTGGGTCCTGGCCTGTGGGGTCTGAGAGGAAAGCAAGGCTGAGCTATTCTTGTGCGTCCGCAGGTATCCCTGGGCCCTTGGGCCACCAAGGTCCAGAGGGACCAAAGGGACAGAAAGGCAACATGGGTAAGAATCATTTCTCTGTTCACTTATTCCCTCATTCATTCATTCATTCATTCAGTAAATGTTTTTGTTAGGTACCTGCTGTGTGCCAGGCCCTCTTTTAGGTGCTGGGGAGAGAGTAGTGATCAAAACAGAGAACCCCTGCCTACTTTCAGGTGCAGATAAACAATAGACATGATAGATAAAGTATACAGAGGGAGGAAGTGACTGGTAAAATAGGAACATAGAGCCCAGGGGGCCTGGAAGGGCTGAGGGGTAATTGAAAATAGGCTGGCAGGGAAGGCCTCGCTGAGAAGGTGCCATTTGAGCAGAGATGTGAAGTGGGAGAGGGAGCCAGGCCTAAGACGATCCAGCGGGACCTTCAAGGCAGAGGGAGCAGCTACAGGCCTGGGGCAAGGGTCTAGGAGCTTGGGGAGGAGGAGGAGGAGGAAGGAGGGCATCTGGAGCCCTCCAAGGAGGCCAAGAGTCAAGAGGGAGGGGCCTTGGAGACCTTGCAAGGATATGGCTTTTATTCTCAGTGAGCTGAGAAGTTGTTTGCAGGTTGGGGCAGAAATGGGACATGATCCATTTGCATTTTCAAACTCTCTGGCTTCTGCACTGAGTCTGGGCTGCAGAGGGAGAGAAGTAGGGAGGTGGGTGTGGAGACTCCAGGCAGGTATCCTGCCAGCAAGCTGCTGCCTAGCTGGTGACCAGCTGAGGTGGGCATTTCTGTCTTTAGGTGAGCCTGGCATGGAGGGACCCATGGGCCAGAGAGGGCGAGAAGGTCCCATGGGACCACGCGGTGAACCAGGGCCCGCTGGGTTCGGAGAGAAAGGAGACCGAGGTAAGAGGCGATTCCTTCACTGGGAGGACTGGCTGCATCCACGCTTCCTCCTCACGCGGTTCTCCCTCCCCCTCTCTCTCACTTGCCTTAGCTGAGCACCTGCTTTGAGCCAGGGTCTGTGCTGGATCCTGTGGTCTAAGAAAGGGTCATGGGCTGGGATGTGGGTTCAGGCCCAATGGATCCGAGACCACCAGCAGGGTGGGGAGTGTTTTCCACCCTGCAAATGAGACCACATGGGCTGAGTGGGCAACCAAAGCGGGGGAACTCTCTCAGAGTGCTTATTTCTCCCCAGGGGATGCTGGTAAACCCGGGTATTCCAGGCCCACCCGGTGTCCCAGGCTCTGTCGGTCCCAAAGGTAAGTCAAGTGCCCACACAGCGCCCAGGTCTGCCATGTCCAGGAGGCATCTCAGAGGTCCAGACACTGGGATCCCAGACAGCCCTAATCCACAGCTCCAGGGTTGACAGGCCCAGAGAGGGTCCCCCTCCCCAGAAAAGAGTCCCTGGGTGTCAGGATTGGAGCTATATTTTTGGCTCTGTGGTGAATTTGGGGGTTATGCCTCCATCTCTGATAAATGACCCTGTTATGTGGCCCCTAAGTGAGCGAATGGATCTGGAAATCAGAAGTCAAGACAATTTCCTTGGCAAACAGGGCCCAGAGGCAAACATTCGAGAGCTATCTGTCTGGACATGCCAAGGAATAGGGCCTTCTCACAGTACGATGTCCAGCTGGTCCCCTCTCCTCCCTGCCCCTGCCGCAGCCCAAATGTTCCACTGGGAAGGAGCAAGGGGTCTCTTGATCCTGGCAGCCACAGCTTCCTCCCGAAGGAGGACTTCACACTGGGGTCACTCCTGGACCTGCCGACTCTGGGGTCCTGGTGCACACACGCAGCCCTCACCTGGGGTGTACGCCCCACCCTCTCCACATGCCACTCTGCATGGGGTCAATGTCCCGGCCGGCACCCGACCCATCTGATCATCACTGTCGTGTTGTCCTCCTCAGGTTCCAGTGGCTCTCCTGGCCCACAGGGTCCCCCAGGTCAGTGGCCTTCTTCTCAAAAATAAATGCTATTTCTGAGGCAGAGAGGAGGTTAAAATGGAGAAACAAACATTTTTAAAGCCAAAGAAGCAATTCTAAAGAGAGCCTCCTGGAGACACAAAGCTCACTTCTGCCTGTGTGTCCCCTGTGGCTAAGGTCAGGTACAGTGGGTCCCATGAGACTCTGTTCTTACCCGACTTGGGGGACCAGACCCTCTAGCACTTCCAGCAGGCGGCTCCCATCCTGCCTTGCTCTGAGCAAAGCGCCTACCTCCCCTCATCCCTGTGGGCCAGAGCTCGTGCCCGGCGTCTCGAGCTGCAGCCCACACTGTCCTGCGGTCCAGTGTCCCTGCCAGGGTCCCCACAGGTTCTCATGCCTGGGCCTGGGAATAGCAGGGCCAGGAACCCAGTCCAGGATGAAGGAGCAGGGCTATGGGAGGAGACTGTGAACAGCAGCGCTTGACTGTTACGCCAGGGAGTGTGTTTGTGCATGTGTGTGCCCAGCAGGTATGCGTGTGTGGATGTAGGCATGTACGCGTGTGCACGTCCATCCCTTCCAAAGCTGGGGACACTCCTCCAACCATGTGGTTTCCTCTATGTGCAGGCTCTATAGGGCCCCAAGGACTCCGAGGTGAAGTGGGACTCCCGGTATCAAAGGTGAGCAGGGGCCAGGGGCTGGAGGGAGGGGACATTACTCAGAGATGCAGCTCTCTCAGGAAGGAGGTCTGGGGCACAGGGAGGGATCTGGTGGACACGCCAACCGCCTGCGCAGGCCGACAGGTGTGTGAGGGGCAGGGGCAGTCAGGACGGTGGGGGAGCCTGACTTCAGACACAGATTCTGCCCCTTCTTGTTCGTCCCACCAAGGCTCTTCACGCTGACGTGACCGTTTCCTTTTCAGGCGACAAAGGACCCATGGGACCCCCGGGACCCAAAGGTGTGCTGCTCCTGCTGCTGCTCGGACACCCCACAGCCTGGGGACCCGGATGTGAACCCTGCCCCCGGGTCTTGACAGCCAGACCCTAGGCTGGGAGGGACCCAAGACTCCAGTCCAGCCCCTCAGATAGTGCTGCTGAGGCTCAGAGAGGGAAGGCAGCACCAGCGTCACCGTGCTGCGGTCGGGAGGTCCCCGGAGGGGCAAGGACACGGCCCTGAGGCCTCTCCCCACCAGCCTGGACTCCCTGTTACCCCCAGCACCCACTGGTGAGACAGAAAGGCCTGGGTCAGTTTGCGGCTGGGCCCTGACCCAGGAGAAATCTATCTAGCTTGCTTTCTGGGTCTTTGTTAATGCTGAGTTCTCACCAACATTCAGCTGACAGCAGAGACCTGTTCTACAGCCAGGGTCCCTCTTGCTGAGTGAGATTCTTTTCTTTGCTCCTGACTGATGCTTGCTTTCTCTACCCCTACCCCCCACCCCATGTTTATTTCAGGTGACCAGGGAGAGAAAGGACCCCGAGGCCTCACAGGTCAGTCCCACACAGGAGTCTACTGTTACTTTAAAGACTTTTTATAAATCCATTGGATACTGTAAGTGGTGGGGTAGGGGGAAATACAGAAGCATCAGACAGAATCTCTGTCTAAAAACCTTCCGAGGACTTGCAATCTAGAGTGGAGTATAAGCCAGCATCAGCAATATATGTTTGGGACAGAAAAATAGGTTATGACTGTCTCTGATTCTTTTGAAGAATTTACTTGGAAAACTAAGTTTTCCCCAAAATGGCAGACCCTTTACACTACTCATATCCCATCCCTCCCTTACCTCCTGCCAACTTGCACAACTGAAAGGAAATAGGACTAGTGCTTTGGCCACAAGAGGTAGCTTTTTGTTGCCAAGGAAATGAGACTCATACACAGGCCCCTCCAGACCAGGCGTGGCCTCTGGACCAGTCCAGGCCTGCTGCCGGGGGTGGGAGGCCTGACTTTAGAACGAAAGCAGACACTGTCCCCAGCCTCCGGCTGGCATGCCAGGTTCCTCTGGTCGGAGGGGTGGCAGGCTTCAGGGTGTCTGGCAGGGTGGCATGCTCCTCCATCACCTAGTCCACTTGCTTTGCAGGCGAGCCTGGCTTGAAAGGTTTACCTGGTGCCGTGGGTGAGCCCGGGGCTAAAGGAGCGATGGGTGAGTGTCTCAAAGCAGCACGCACCACGGGTCTGCACCGCTGCCATCATCATCACGGCCCTAGAGCTGAGATCCATCTAGAGCTGTGTCCCCCATTCTTTAATCTGTCCATGCCTTGCAGAGACTCCAGTTACAGGCTCTTGCTGGATCTGGGCATCCTCTTGGGGCTCACAGAGCTGCCACTGTCTCTGACAGCTTCTTACTGCTCTGAGGGTGGGGGGCCTTGGCAAGACATGGTCCATCCCCCTTCCCCGCCACCCTCCTCCGCACCCCTCCACCCCCGAGTTCCGGCCTCCAAGGTACTCAGGTCCCTGGGGAGGACAGGCAAGAGCTGAGGTTCTTCAGAACCCGCAAAATTCTAGGCACAGCCCTGATACTCCAGGGCTGATCTCACAGCCAGATCGCAGGGTTCAGCCCTTCAGCTGACCCTCCCTGAGGGGCCTGTCAGCCAGGACAAGGAAGCTGGCCAAAGACCCCCCATGTGGCCAGGCATTTGGCAACATGTCCCAGAAGGGTTTAAGCCCCACTGATGGGGATGTGGTGCCTTGATGATCTCATTCATTTAACAAACTATTAGGAAGTGCTGACGGAGTTCAGGATGCTGTGCTGGGCAATAAGATGCTTTACCTTCCTTGAGGGAGATAAAGCTTGTGTGAGGTGACGAGGGTCATGAGAGGTACAGGGTGCTCTGAGGAAACAGCAGAGAGAGAGGCTTCTTCCAGCCAGAAGGAGGAAGGAAAGGGCTTTTCAGATAGTTTGAAAAAGTAAAGAAGATTTTACCCCAGAGGCAGCCATATGAGTGAGGAAAGACGGAGAGGTGGCAAAGGCAAGAGCTGGTCCCAGATGGACATGACTTTGGACAGAGGTTAGCATGATGCCTACAGCAGAGAAGACAAGGTCTTAGAGGACACTGGCCTCCAGGCCAACATGCATTGAGCATCTTGTGGGGGACATGCAGCGGGGACCATGGAAGAGTTCTCGGCAGGAAAGGAGGCATTAGGAGGAGAGGACAGGGGAAAGCTGTGCCCAGCAGTGTGACAAGGACGGGGCTTCTTCCGAGTCTCATGGCTGTGGGAGGGGCTGCATAGGCTCCCACCCCACCACCACCTAGGAGACAGCTTGCGAGGCTGCAGGGTGGTTGAAGGAGGAGCCCCAGGGAAGCTCCCAGAGTCCCTGAAGAGCTTTGATCTGCTTTCCCAGGACCCGCCGGCCCCGACGGACATCAAGGCCCAAGAGGTTGGTCGCGGAGCTGCTCTCCTCACTCCCCCACCTCCCTGCCTACCCCTCCGAGCCCCGTCCACGTCCCAGCAGGCAGTCCCCAGTCCTCCAGTCACAATGCCAGGGGGTGTATATCACAGGGAGGTGGGCAAGGCCCGAGTCTCACCCCCCTTCCTCCCTTCTATCTGCTGGCAAGTTAGTCAGTAGAACCCCAAGAGCCCCCAGCTCCCATGTGCAGCCCAGCCAGCTTGCCTAGAGGGAAAACTCTCCACGTGGCATTGCTCACTCTAGGGGAACAAGGTCTTCCAGGAATGCCGGGAACCCGGGGCTTACCAGGACCTTCTGGGGACCCAGGAAGCCAGGTAAAGAGCGGGAACGGGGGGCTGGCCCTGCTGTGTGTGTGTGTGTGTGTGTGTGTGTGTGTGTGTGTGTGTGTACCTTTCTGAGTCCATTTTCCTCCAGAAGCTCATCAGGAAAATGCTGGCTTGAGCGCGGGCATAATGACTGTGGGTCCTAACAGCTCAGTCACCAAGTCTGGAAACTCAGGAAAAAGATCAACTCCAAAAGCAAGGAGTTCTAGAAAGCATCAAGGAGTCTTAAAAATGGCAGTTTATCGCCACTCAGTTCCTGGTTCATCTGAGCCCTCCAGACCTCCTCAGGCCATAGCTGGAAGAGTCACCAGTGGCTGCCAGGCTGGGAAAAGAAGCGGCTGTTAGGGTCACCACCAAAGGCCCAACGGGAGCAAGATCCCCTGCAGGAGGACTAAATCAAAACAAGAAAGCCGTGAGGGCAGATGGCAATCCTCCGGGGCCTGTGAGGAGCCGGGGCCCCCGGGCTCCTCTGGCGGCTGCACAGACGGGGAGCGCCAAGGAGACAGCCTAGGGGGCAGCATGAAGTCAGTGAGTGTGTGAACTTTCTGGGTTTGTAGCTCGCAGACACCCAAGGGTCTGAGACCCCGGAAAGGCTAAGGACCATCCCCCAGTGGAGCAGTGGGTCAGAGAACTGCTCATCACCCAGAGGTGGCGAGGACCCTGGAGTCCAGCTGCCCCCACACAGGGTTCGTCTCCCTGCACCGCTCCTGGGCTGAGGCGGGGGCTCCTCAGCCCTTCAACTCTCCTCTCGTGTCTTCTTTTCGCATAGGTCTCACTGGACCCCAAGGGCCTCAGGGTGAGTTACTGGGCCCTCCCACCCCCTGGCACTCCGCCGCAGCTTCTCCCGACGCCAGTGTTTCCACACTTCCCCTCGCCCTCCAGCAAGAATGGATTCAGGCCATTTCACTGAGTCTGAAGAAACACCTTAGGCAGGAAAAAGACTCACAGAACAATCTAGAAAGGCATTCTGGAAGAGATGAGGTTAGATCACTAGCAAATTCTGTCTGCCTGAGCCTGGCCCCCTATGGTGCAGGGACACCCCCCCAACCCCCCGCCTGCAACACGCACACCCCTACCCTGTGAGGAGGCTCCAGGCTCAGCAGTCCCGTTAGTCCCACGGAGACCACATCCTCCATGGCTTAGCAGGGAGTGGGTGTCATGTCACGCAGAGGGCCCAGCCTCTCTGGGACAGCCCGTGTCCATTCTGTCCAATAGCTGGAGAGTGTGCACCCACCTGGATCTGAGAAACTGTCACCACACCAGCCCCAACCCCTAAAGGAAATTAGGCAGAGATGTCAAATAAAATCAAACAACATCTCCCCCAACAGTTCAGTACACAGGGACTTGTTTCTAATGCTTCCTGGTGGAATTCAGTGGATGAAAGCAAGAGGCAATGTTATCACATATAGGAATATATCTGGTATATCAGATATATAGCCCAGCCCCTACTCCCTGAGGCTGCAGGGGCTGAGATCCTCCACAGCAGGGTCCATGCACCTCTGCCTCCCTCCAGCCCAGCTGTTGCCCCATTTCCTAGAGACAGAGAAGGGCTCAGAGCAAGAGGCTGCCCGAGGGGCTGCTGGGCCCAGGTGGAAGTCAGAGTCAGCTGAGCCTGCAGGCCTGCTGGGCCTGATTGTGGCCTTGCTGGGTGACCGAGTGCTAGGTGCCACCACAGGGTGTCTGAGACTGCTGGCCCTTCAGCATCCTGACTTACTTGTTCTCAATCACATCAGGAATCCCTGGTACCCCCCGGCCGACCAGGAGTTAAAGGTAAGTGGTTTTTGCAAACAAACTAGTCATTTTTGCAGCAGGCCCCTCTCTGGCAAGAGCCTGGATCACCAGTGGCATCTAGTGGCTGCAGAGGAAGGCTGTGAGGTTGAGGAGCCAAGGATTCTTCTGATCAACTAAGCCTTGAATCTTCAAGCCCCACTCTGTTCCCCAGAGTCTAGAACCTCACTTTGGTGCCTGGGTTTCCCCCAGCCTTTGAAGAAAGAGGATCTGGAAGGATGCTGCCGCCGCCCTGAAGGCCTTTCCATCCCACCTCTAAAACACCTCGAGAGTGCTCCCTCCCCTCACTTAGGCTGGTCCCCCGTGGTGTGACTCCCCTGGGACAGGTTCTATAATCCACATAGACCTCAGTGTAACTGGGACACTGCCACCTCCTTTCTGAGAGGGGGCTTTCATTCAGGAGGGTCTCAGATGCTACTGAGAGGGCAAAGTCAGAGTTCTGGGGGAGCATCCTCAGGACTGGACCCTTCCTCATAGGGCAACGCTAGCATCCGCCCCCAGCCCTGAGCCAGTCCAGGACAGGCGTTGCTCGGGACGGTCCTCGCCTTCCGTCCCTGTGAGCCTACCATCCTGAACCCTGACATTCCATAGAGCTGCCCTCTGTCACCGTAACCTTGTGGGGACCTACTTTTCAGAAACTATTTCCAACAACTGGTTGGGGCCAAGGAGTTCTTTCAGACACATCCAGGCCAGACACATCTCCAGGTCCACAGATCTGCTCAGGGAGAGGCCTGGGATTCTCCAGGAGAGCACCCCCTGCCCTTCTCCAGGGGCTGTGGCTTTCTGTCCAGTGTGCACAGGAGGTGGACATTGTCCCTGATACTAGATTGTGTTCCAACAAAAATAACTCAAGCACTTTCTCTTAGATTTGACCCCCAGGGGCTGGCAGGACACAAATAGAGACCACCCCTCTGCTCCCCTAAATGGGGAAATCAGCATCACCCCTCAGTGTGTGGATGACTGAATACCCACAGGCCTTGGGAAATGACAAGAAAGTTCTAGTCAAGGACTTTTCCATCCTCTACTTCACTCTCTTGGTTCTCTAGAATCTGTGGGTCTCCAGTCCGCAGAGATTCCTCTGAGATGGCCTTGAGAAAGTGTGAATCTGCCATCCCCTTCTTGGAAAGCTTTCATGCACATTTGCCCTCTCAACCCTCTGAAACACAAGGCAGAAAAGACATCTGTTAACCTTTACATAACTCAGGATTCCTCAGACCACAGATCCCCCGCCCCTTAACTCTGCACAGCCCCTATCCTGTCACAGGGAACTAGCACCTGAGGAGCATGGGAGCTCGACCTGACCCTGCAGGCTTACTACCTCTGCTCTTTGACCTCAGTACTCTTTCCACCTAGAGAAATTCCAGTAAGAGCCTTCAATGCCCATGGTGAGAGAAGATAGACTATGAGAGTGGGAATGACTCCTGAGTTGGCATATTCTGGCCTCATCAAAAGGCACACTCTTCAACACCCACCAGTGAAGCCCCTTCACAGAGACCCAGCTTTGTCCAAAAGCTATTGTGAGCCAAGAAGATTGATGCTCTGGCCTCCAGGGTCTCCTGGGCACAGACTGGTGCTTAATGCATCCTGCCTGTTCCCCTTTAGTTCATTCAAATACCTTTAGCCTGAGGGTTAGAAGCCCAGGAGTGGGTCTCAAATGCAATCAGAAGCTTTGAAAATGATTTATTGAACCACTAACTGTCCAGTGTGCACAGGAGGTGGACATTGTCCCTGACTGACCACTCTCCTCTTCCTCCCCTCCCAGGTGAACCAGGAGCTCCAGGCAAGATCGTGACTTCAGGTAGGCAGGCCCTGCAGAGGTACTGGGCATCTGTCCTGGCTCTGTCTCCACACCCTCCACATCTGCAGGCTTGGTGCTTTGGGCGGAATGCAGTGCTGAGCTCTGCCAGTCAGAGGGAGGAAGGTGGGGGAATTTTAGATGTTGTACTGGCCCAACCTGGCCCACAGCCCAGCCTGGTCCCTGTGCCTCTGAATGAGGAGAGTGGGGTTCAGTGTTGAACGTGCCTTCTGTTTACAGAGGGATCGTCGACTATCACCGTCCCAGGTCCCCCGGGACCTCCTGGAGCCATGGGACCTCCGGGACCTCCAGGAGCCCCAGGTCAGTCTGTTTTCTTGCTTTGCCCCAGGTCAGCATCAGGCTTGCTGACGTTTGACTACAGTAGCATTCAGTCAAATCTGAAACCTGGGTTGGAACCTAGGGAAGAATAGGAAGAGGCTGAGAAAGCCCCTCCCCAACAGCCTGATGAGCCCTGATTACTCCCCAGCAAGAATCCCAAGCCCTGTGTGTGCTTTGCTTCCGTAGGGCCCCACAGCACCACTGCAGGCTCCAGCAGGTAAATGATGTGCTTAAGGCCACGCAGCTAAGAAGTAGCTGAGTCAGGGTCTGGCCCAGGTTCCTCTGCCTCTGGACCTATCAAGAGTCTGTTCTCAAATTGTTTCCTCTTGGAAAACAACTTGACAATATGCATCAAGGGCAACAAAAATGCTAGGAGTCTATTTGAAGCAAACATCCCTAAATTGTCCAACAATAATGAGATGGCTACAAAAATATGAAGACTTAAAAGAAAGATGATTAAAGGGGAGAATACTCGATAACGGGCTTCCCTGGTGACTCAGTCAATAAAGAATCTGCCTGCAATGTGGGAGACCTGGATTCTATCCCTGGGTTGGGAAGATCCCTTGGAGAAAGAAATGGCAACCCACTCCAGTATTCTTGCCTAGAGAATCCCTATGGACAGAGGAGTCTTGCAGGCTATAGTCTATGGGGTCGTAAGCGTCAGACATGACTGAGCAACTTAGCACAGCATACTTACAATAATGTGTGCTTGGTGGTTGCAACTACATTTTTATAAGAAAAAAATTGTTGGAAGGAAATAAAACAAAATGCCTGCAAGTTAAAGAATTATGGGTGATGTTTTTCTATTTATCTAAAATGCCTGTTATTTTTATATCTTTTCAATTATTTAAAATGTTTGTGTGTAAATGAAACACATTATTTAACACGACCAGTGCAAGTATAGACCAGCCTTCTCTCCTGATAAACTCCAGTGACAGAGGGGACACTGTGGGTGTTTAGAAATCTCTAATCATCAGAGGCCAGTGTCAGAGTCCTGCCCATCCCAGGGGCCCCAGTGCCTGGCAGAGAATTTCTCACCAGAACAAACCACAGGGCTGGTCTCAAATTGCTTATTGCTTTCAAATAAGCAAGCTGACCACTTTGGGCCACTGTTCCATGCCTTGTGAGGAAGCTACTTATATACCTAGGCACCTGCCTTTTCTTCAGTTCTTCCAGAACTCTGACCCTCAAGGTGTGGTAAAACCTATTCTTCCCCAACCCCATTTCCAGGCCCTGTTGGTCCAGCTGGTCTCCCAGGACAGCAAGGTATGTATCGCTCTGAAAGAATGCATGACTATAGGCTGTGGGGAAAGCTTCCTTCCCAGGGTGGAAATGTGCCCATCTTTAAATGAAGTGAGAGAAGTGCATCCTGGGAAGGGAGGCGAGGGGACCCCCAGCCCATCACAAGGCCCTTGCAAAGCCTCAGCAGCCAGAGGAGACACCTCTTCCCACCCCCTTCCATGTTTCTAGGGGTCCCCTAGGAAATTGAGATTGAGGCTCCTGGGATCAAGCTTAGCAATTTTCACAGGCCTCAGGCTTCTTGTGACCAGATCCTGAGAATCAGGTCACTGTCCAGCAACTTAGCCAAATATCCAAACTGTATCCAAAATACCATCTGGCTCCAGATCCTCCATTTCTTCCTGGGGTGTTTCTGGTTCCCAGCCAACACTCTGGCCCCACCCACACTTGGCCCAGCCCCGCCCATCCTCAGCTCAGCCCCACACTGACAGATTGTTGAGAGCAGTGACCCCCACCTCTGTGTCCTCCCCACAGGCCCGCGAGGGGAGCCAGGCCTGGCTGGCGAATCATTCATGGGCAGCAGCAGCTCCATCTCTGAGGTCCTGTCCACCCGTGAGTACCATCATTTTCTCTGGAACAGGTGACGCGGGGGTGGGAGTGGGGGAGGTGGCCGTGCATGGGGGCCTGCGGCAGCTGCACCCGTGAGTCATCGTGAGCCCCCGTGTAAGGATGGCCGGTTCCTCCGAGGACGCAGTGCTAGCTGAGAGAGAAGAGAACAGAGGGCTTTATCAGCCATGGAGATGAGTCACAGGCAACGGCGCGAGCTGTCAGAGAGGTTCTTCCAATTCCAGGAGGACCAGGGCCACGTGGCGTGTCTGCACCCAGCCCTGTGGCTGTGATGAGAGGAGTCCTGGACCTCCTCGCCCAAAACAGCCACAAGGGTCCCTGGGCTCTCAGCCCCGGACTCAGCCCGGCAGGGCTGACTCCTGGGTCCTCCTGTCCCCCATCCTTTAAAGATCCCAGGCAGAGATGCTGCGGGCCGCCCTCCAGGACACCTTAACAACAAAGACAGCGCCGGCCCTGGTCCGGCAGTCACCATGTGCCTGCCACCGTGCCTTGGTGTCCCACTGAGTCTGTGCAATGCCCTGGGGATACAGGTCTTGGCCTCTGGTTTACAGCAGAGGGAACTGCCGCTGAAAGAGCTCAAGATCTTGCCCAAAGTCACAAGCCAGCAGTGGTGAAGCAGGTCTTGAACTCAGGCTATCTGACAGCAAAGCCATGCTTCTGCCCATCACTGCCACATTGGCACCAGCCACCAGGGAGCTCCACTCAGCCCCACCCTACTCGGAGCCAAAGGCGCCTCTAGCCAAGGCGTCCATGACCCATGACCTGGTGTGGGGGTGTGAGTAGAGTTGCTGATGATCCTGGTGAGGGGTAAGGCTGGCAGAGAGAGCAGTCTCATGACAGCTTTTACTCATTTCTGGTTTCTTCTTTCCACAGAAGGTATTGATTTACGAGGCCCCCAGGCCCACCTGGACCACCTGGGCCACCAGGTGAGCACCTCAGGGATCTTTGGAAGGTGGGAAACCTTGGGGACGGGGCAGGGGCTCGAGGCACTTAGTGAGGAAGCAAGACCCTGGGTTCAGCATTGCCTCTTCCTTACCCTTTTCTACAAGACTGTCCATGCCAGGCCCCCAGGACCCCAATGCCCAGCAGGTGAGAGCGGGGTAGGTGGGAGACTATGGGACCAGAGCCCGGGCCGCTTCCCAGCTGGTTCTTAGAAAAGAGCTTCTCTGCTGCTTCCCCTGGGCAGAGGGTTCCTGGCCACTTCTTGGAATTAATAAGTCTTGGGCGGTTCTCTTATCTAGGGGAAGGCTTGCCAGGCCCACCGGGCCCACCGGGATCTCTCCTGACCAGCTCAGGTAATGCTGGGGAGTCAAAGCACTCCTGTTCCCCACCTCAGCCCCAGCCCCAACCCCAACACATGCTGTGGTCACGAGCATGCGGCCTTCCTGACCTACTCTCCACGCTCCCTCCTCTGACTTGCCACCACGGATGTGTTTGCATAAATGCCATGCTACCTGCTGCATGGAAAGAGGGAGCTGATGTCAAGCCAGCCACCCTGAGCCCCTGGTGGCCTAGCCTGGGGGAGACCGCTGATTCTGTCCTTGGGGAGCTTCTGGGCTGACTGGAGAGACCTAGTTCCTGTCCTCAGGGAGTCCAGTTCTGATAAAGTGGGCAGGACACATGCTCCTGAAATGAGATAAATGCTGACAGTAAAACAGAGAAACATATGGAAATGAGTTTAGAGCAAACTTTAGCCCAGAACTTGTCCCTAGCAGAAAATCCATCCATCCACGCAGCAGCTTGTCCATTCCTTCTTTACTCGTACGTATTTCTATCCAACTTCCCGACCAACCATCCATCCATCCATTCACTTGACAAATATTAATCGTCTACAGAACGACTGGTACTGTTCTAGATGCTACTTCCTCACAAACATCATTGCGTCCACACTCAAAACTGTTTCTTCCCTCAACAGAGACCTTCTTCTCTGGCCCTCCAGGCCCACCTGGCCCCCAGGCCCCAAGGGAGACCAAGGTGAGAGCAGTGTCTTAGGGGCCCGGGAGTCAGTGTGCCTTTGGCCTGCTGGTGGCCAGAGGAATTTGGACAAGACTGGACGAGCTGGGGCAGATCTTCATTCTCCTGCCACATCCCATTAGGAGCTCAGCAGCTTGGAGCAGGGGCCAGGGGTTGGTCAGAAGCTCTGCAAAGCATATCCGCCTCTGCCTTGTCCTGTTGGAGGAGAGGTGTGGGGAGCCCCAAGCCCTGAGTCTGCTCTGGGCCCAGAGCCCCTGTCCCACGCCCCTCCTCGGGCCCCTTGAAGTCGCAGCATCTGGTTGGGACATGTCTCACAACTGTCTGCTTTCTCCCCCAGGCCCCCAGGCCCCCGAGGACACCAAGGTACAGGGGAACTGGCCTCAAACAATCCTAGGGGCGGGGGCTGACCTTCCGAGATCCCTGAGCTTCTGGGGTTTGGTCCAAATGAGTGATCAGAGGGTGTCTGTGGTTGAGAATTCTGTGCCTGCGTGTGTGTGTGTGCATGTGTCTGTGCAGCAGCTCTAGGTACTGCCCGAGGGCTGGTGCTGCCCCAGCCGTGTCATGAGTCTTAGAGAGCCTCGGGAGGGAGGTGGTGTCTTTGGTTGGGGCATGGAGAGAGGGAGGCGGGCACAGCTGACTGTCCCCTCTCTGCTGTGTCCCTCAGGCGAGCGAGGCCCCCAGGGCTGTCAGGCTCAGGTAAGTGCTGAGCGCCACCGTCCCCCCACTGGAGCCTCTCCCACCCGCTGACTGCACTGTGTTGTTGGCCTCCAGGCGCCAGTTCTCTTGGACTCAACCTGCAGGGACCACCAGGCCCACCCGGCCCTCAGGGACCCAAGGGTGACAAAGGTCAGTGCCGGCAGTGGAGAGTGGGAACAAGGCTGGCTCCCAGAGCCTGAAGAGAGGGCAAGGAGTACTTGCTGGTGCTCCAGCTGTGGGAGGAAGAAGAGGCTAAAGAAAGGAGAAACTGGAGGGAGAAAGGGTCAGGGTTGGAGGGATACAGTCTCTGCCCAAGGAAGCTGTAGTATCATTCCAGAAATGAGACTGAGAAACATGGGACAGTTGTTGAGTCACAAGCTGATATAGTGTGGTTGAGCTTAACCAGGGAGGCTTCCTGGAGGAAGTGATGCAAACAGCTTCTTCTTTTGGATTCCAGGTGATCCCGGAGTCCCAGGGGCTCCGGGCATTCCTGGTGGGCCCTCTCGAGGTAAGAACCCAAGGTGTCCAAAATTCTCCCCATCTTCAAGTGAGGTTGATTGTACCAATAAGAATATTAACTAATTCATCCACTAATCCATGATTCAGTGTTAATGAGGTACTTTCTCTACATGCTAGATTCTGAACTGCCCCTGAGGAGGTTACAAGTTAGCAGGGGAGGGAGACAAGGATGCCTGCATGATAAAAGATGACTAACAATGCCAATGACTGTGATGGCGAGAACAGAGATCGGGAGCTAGGGGTTCAGGGGCGAGGAGGGTTGTGTGGGCAGAGCACAGGTTGTCGAAGGAAAGGGAGGGCTCAGCCTGGGAGAGCTCCTAGGAGCTCTTTGGCCACTGTCCTGAGAAAGACTCTCCTCAGACTGTGAAAGCATTGCCTGGGCTCCTTGGTTTGACCCCAGAGAGGACAGACCAACTCAGTGGCCTTCTCTCCTGCAGGGGATCGTCGTCAAGCACCATGTTCATGCAGGGTCCACCAGGCCCACCAGGGCCCCCCGGGCCTCCAGGCTCCCTCAGCAGCTCTGGCCTGGAGATTCAGCAATACATCTCTGACTACATGCAGAGTGAGTGTCCCATGTCTGAGTGGGGCAGCATGCATGTGTATGTGTGTGTGTGTGTACACAGGTGTGTGCTAGGAGTGCAGGTCCATGAGCTCCCTAACTCCCACCTTCTCACACCTGCCCACACACATAGACTTGTACATGGACATAGAGCCCCAGTAGAGGCTCATATACCCACGCACCTTTCCATGTGCACACACACACACACACTTTCACCCATGTGTGCGTGCCCCAGACCACATCCCTGCACGCTCCATGGAGGTGAGGGCGTGGCTTCCAAACATTTCCACACCAGAGCTTGGTCAGATGTGCCACTGACTGGGGTCTTGCTGGCCCACAGCCCTCAAGATCCACCTGACCAAGCACAGACTCTGCCTCAGTCTTTCCATCTGTAACAAGGGGAGTCCAGGCTCCCTGCTGGACCTGCCTTGGCCCACGCGTGGGTCAAGTGCTCAGGTCACCTCTGTGGGGAGACATGCCCTCTTGGGAACAGGCTTGACTTGATTTCACTGTTGGCAGGTGACAGTATCAGGTCTTATCTGTCTGGAGTTCAGGGCCCCCAGGCCCACCTGGTCCCCCCTGGGCCTGTCACCACCGTCACCGGTGAGACTTTCGACTACTCACAGCTGGCCAGCCTCGTCGTGAGCTACTTACAGAGTAAGCTTCTTGCCACCCCTGTGATGACAAGCCTCCTCCCAGGTCCATGGTCATGCCTGGAGCCTCGTCTCTTAATTTATTGTTTGCTTTGCCCTTTTTGTGAATGTGATGTTCAATGTTGAATTCATAGTAATCAGGCTGCTGGATCTAGCTTCCAAAAGGTTTGTTCAGATTAAGAAAAACAGAGATTATAAATATCCTGCCAATGCCCCATTCATTCATTTCCCCACAAGGGAAGCAGCTGGGTGACCAGGCCTCTGATTCTGGAGTTATGAGGGCACTGCTTCAGTACCAGTGAAGCAGGTGACCCAGTTTCCTTCCCCACAGCTTCCGGGTACAGCATCGGCACATCCTCCACCTCCATCTCTTCTGAAGACATCCTGGCTGCGCTCCGGCGTGAGTTGCCTGGGCAGGCAGCGGGGGTCAGGGGGCTGGAGGGCGCCCTTCTCTTCTGGCTGACTTACCAGGCACACTTGGCGGCCCCTCGGGACAAGGAGCCACTCTCGCCGCTCCCAGCAGTCAGCTGGACAGAGGGTGTCAGATCTCCCCTGAGGGCTGAGTGTAGCAGGTACCCCTTCAGCTACTGGCAGCTTGCCAATGTCCCAGCTCACACGTCACTCAGGCCGGTCTGCAAGGAGGCCAAGCTGGCCGGTGGTCCATGGCGCCTCCTCTCCTTTCAGGCGATGACGTGCGTCAGTATCTACGGCAGTACCTGATGCCGCAAGGAGCCAGTGGAGATTGGTTTCTCCAGTCTCTGGATTATGCAGAGCTGAGCAACCGCATCCTCAGCTACATGTCCAGTGAGTGTCTGCCTCCCTGGCAAGGAGGGCAGGAGGGCCTGGGTGGGCATGCAGGGGCTAGACATCCCTGACCCTCTCCCACTAGGCTGCACCCAACCCAGAGGAGGGGTGGTATTCAGAGTGGTTCAAACCTGTGCCCCAGAGCTGGTCACAGAGCCTGGGGAGGGAAGCCAGAGCGAGTGCCCCAGGCACTGTTCTGCAAGGACTGTGTACACGACTCACATGCACACTTCTCTAGACACACGCCCACCTTTACATGCACACACACATGCACATGCCCAGCAAGAGAGAGCTGACCTGCACTCTTCCCCAGCCTCAGAGTCTCTCCTCTGCAGTGTCCTTACCCAGGATCTCATGCCTGCGTCTCTCTGTCTCTCCCTACTGCCCCTCTCACCCCTTTCCTGACCCCTGCTTCCATTCAAGTTGCTTCCATCTGGCTTCCTCTCTAACATGGTGTTTCCACCCTCCCTTCCCTGCCTGACCTTCACCCATCACAACTTGGGGTTTTGTTCCTCAGGCACTGGAGTCAGCATCGGGCTTCCTGGCCCCCGGGGCCCCCAGGCTTGCCGGGCACATCCTATGAGGAGCTCCTTTCCTTGCTCCAAGGTAGGGCTGATCAGGGCCATCTGATCAAGTGCTTCAGGGCGGAGGGCAGAGCCCCTTGGCCCAGGCCTAACTGATCCTTGCTCTTCCTTGGTGTCTCAGGGTCTGAATTCAGAGGTATCGTTGGGCCCCCAGGTCCCCCTGGGCCCCCAGGGCTCCCAGGCAGTTCATGGTCCAGCATCAGCATGGAGGACCTCTCATCCTACCTGCAGAGTAAGGAGTGAGGCAGGCAAGCTGCTCTCAGCCCTGCAGGGGAGATGTGGTGGGGTGGGGGTGGGGGAAGACTGTGCTCTGAAGTCATGAGAGCACTGGAGCCAGCAGGTGCCCAGGTGCCCAGCCGGGAGCTCCGAGTCCCAGGAGAGCTGCGGGAGGGACGTGATGTGGGTTGGATGAGGCTTGGGGCTGAGGGTAGAGGGCAGTGGGGAACCCTCACTTTGGAGGAAGCCAGGACCTGGGTGTGCGGGTCTCCCTGTCTCCTTCTAGAGGGGGTCCAGGCTGGGAATTCAGTGGTCCTAGCGATGGATCCCTGATCCTTCTGTCTCTTGCTTCCTGCTCAGCTGCCGGCTTGTCATCCATCCCAGGCCCTCCTGGGCCCCCAGGTCCCCGGGCCCTAGAGGGCCCCCGGGTGTCTCAGGAGCTCTGGTGACATACGCAGCTGAAAACAGTGACAGCTTCCGGAGTGAGCTGATCAGCTATCTCACAAGTAGGTGCCCCTGACGCTCCTGTCCCTCCTCTGCCCCCTCCCAGTCTGGGGTTCTCTCTGTGAGAGAGTGGCCAGGGTTTGAAGGGCCTGGAGGCTGAACACCTTAGCCACCCCAGCAGGGGAAGTCCGGCTTCTTTGCAGCCCACACTCCACTCGGTGTGAGTTCACATCCTGCTAAAGGGTGTCAAGAACCACCCCCAGTTCCCACTTCTTCCTTTCCCCCAGACCCAGCTCCCAGTAATGCCGCTTCCTCCCCACAGGTCCTGATGTGCGCAGCTTCATCGTTGGCCCCCGGGTCCCCCGGGCCCCAAGGCCCCCCGGGGACAGCTCCTACAGCCGGAGCGGCAGCTCCTCCTCTTTCAGTCGGGACACCTCCTATAGCTCCTCCATGGGCATAGGAGGAGCCAGTGGAGGCTCCCTGGGCGAAGGAGGAGCCTTTGGCATGGACATGGGCCGAGGCTACGGGGCCGCGGCCGAGGGTGGCATGTATGGCGGCGATGGCAGATTCGGGGCTGGCTTTGCCGGAGGTCTGGATTACAATGAGCTGGCTGTTCGGGTGTCAGAGAGCTTGCAGCGTAAGTGGGGACATGAAGCCTCAGCACCGTGGGGTTGGGAGCATGAGAGCACCTCCACCCTGAGGACAGCAGTCCTGGCATCAGACGGGCGGGGACTGAAGACGAGCTTGGCTCAAGTGGCCCAGTCAGCACTGCAGCCTGTGTGCAGGGAGCAAAGAAGCTGGGGGCCTGTTTCCCCTTCTTACTTGTGCTTCTCCGGTGTCTGACTATGGAGGGGGCTGAGGGAAGGCTGGTGGCTAAGCCCTTTCCCCTTGCGGCCTACCAACACAACTATGTGGTAGCGAAAGGCCTGCAGTTCAAGCCCTCGGAGGTGGAGACCTGCCCATCAACACGGGAGACAGCAGCAGTTGCAGGGCCCTTTCCTTGCTGCTGCCTAAGAGTCAAAGCTGCATTGGGAGATAGTCAGCGGGCCCTGTGCTCCCACCTTGAAGAGGGGGCCAGTGACCCCTACTCCCTGTGCCTACCACACTCTGTGTTTCACAGGTCAGGGTCTGCTCCAAGGGATGGCCTACACGGTGCAGGGCCCCCAGGCCGGCCTGGGCCCCAGGGGCCCCTGGCATCAGCAAGATCTTCTCCGCCTACAGCAATGTGACCGAGGACCTCATGGACTTTTTCCGAAGTAAGGGCAGTCCCCATTTACCTTCCCCAGACTTACCTTGCTGCACAGTCTCAAGAACAAGAGTCCCGAAAAACCTCATTAACTCTTGAGATGCTAAAAAGATAAATTCTAAACTTTGTTTTCCTCTTACAAGTCCAAACTCTACCGCTAGGGACAATCACTTTACTTGCCAAGCACCAGGGTGATCTCTAGTCTAAGGCCCGTTTCTCCCCCTTGCAGCTTATGGAGCCATCCCAGGACCCCCTGGGCAGAAGGGAGAGATGGGCATCCCTGGGCCCAAAGGTAAGAGGTGGCTGAAACAGCCACCTGTGGAATGCCCACCCCTGTGGGAAGCAGCTCCGTGGTGGGGGAGTGGGTGCAGCTCCTCCTCTGGGGAGGAGCCCTGTGCTGCTGTGCCCCCACTTAGCCATGCCCCCCGTCCTCCTAGGAGAGAGGGGGCCCTGCTGGGCCACCAGGTCGGTCTGGGCCACCCGGCCCTCGAGGGCACAAGGGAGAAAAAGGAGACAAAGGTAAGGCTCGCAGCTACAGTTTGGGTTTCTGGAGGCCTGGGAGGCAGGCCGCGTGTTCCACAGCAAGCCTGAAAATCTTAGGCAAATGCCAGTTATTAAAAGGAGACACTGCCAACAATGTCAATTGTGTAGCAATCAAGTGAACCACCAGGGGGAAGGAAGGAGAGCGTCAGTGCGAGGAGGAGAGGGAAAAAACCAGGCTGGTGACGAGACGGGGTAATCCATTTAAATCGATCGATAGTCTTACAGAAGAGCTCATCTTCCAGGCCAGTTTTGCAGTGGTCACAGTTGCTGTGACCCCACAGACTGCAAGACGCTTTCTAACTTCCTGTTCACCGTCCCACTTCTAGGTGACCAAGTCTACACTGGGCGGAGGAGGAGGAGCATTGCCGTCAAGCCATAAGCAACCCATGGAGCAGCCCCCTGGACCAGTTCTTGCAATGGCTTATGGCACTTATGTCAAGACCTCTCCAGAGGGTAAACGCGGAGTCTCACTGTCTGACCGACACAGCAAATAGTCAACTAGAACCCTTATCTTAGTCTGGGACAATGTGTATGTCTGCAGAATTCAGTCCAAGATAGACAGTCTGAGACAGCTTCACAGGGTGGACTCGGGAGTGGCTACGTGCAGTGTTGGAGGATGAGGCCGGTCTCCCTGCTGTCCAGGCCCGAGCACCGTGGCTTAACACCAGCCTAGGAAAGCCAGATACACAAAAGCTGTCTCAGGCGCCCTTCAGCTTTTCCTAAAAACAAACCCAGAAACTGGAAGATGGGATTGGGGTACCACTCGAAGGGGCTGTTTGGTTAACGCTGCAGGGCTGTGCTCCCAGCTCCTCCCTCTCCTCTTTACCCTGCATTCTCTAGTCGTAACAAACAGAATCAGCTGGTTGAGAAGAAACTCTTGCAACTGAAAACATTAAGAAATCTACTTCCCTTGCAGGTGGTGACAGGGTCTCTGCTAGTTACTTCTCACTGTGCGTCACGTTTCCCCTCACTTAGGAAGTTTGATCGCAGCTATGCTGTCCCGTAGGCCCACACTAGAGCTGATAGTATGTTACACTGAACTAGGCTGTGGCAGACAGGAAGAGAAGGGCAAGGGGCAAAGAGGAGAGAAGGGGAGAGGCGGGAGAGCAGACTGCCTGCCGGGAAGCCAGCACCCCTGCTCTGCACCTAGGAAGCGCATGGGGGACTGGGTGCAGTTGGTTTGAAAGCACTTTTCAATGTCTATAAACATTTATGTGGTCTGTTAGATGAAGAGTCATTTCAATTGCAAAATCTCCAATTAAACGGCTTTTTTCTTTTTTAACATTGTTTTAATGTGATCTATCTAACCAAAAACTACATAAATAAAGGTGGGGGAGAGAAGGAAGAAAGGAAAGAAGGAAAAGAAGGCAAAGAAAATAGTTTTTGGTTTATTAAGTCTGACGTTTTACTAATGAAAACTTACTATGCATAATGAATGACTGCATCGTGCCTTTTTCATATTTTAGTTTTACCTAGAGGCTTGACTCAATTTGTTTTTGTAACAGTAGCCTTAGAAGCTCAAGTATTCATATCCTCGTTAGTGATTCTTATCTTGATTAACCAAACGTTTGAGTTTTGTCCTAGTTGAGACTTACCCATCCAAGCTATCCGCAAGTCTTCACAGAATCTGACACCCAAGAGAAATAGGGTAAAAGCCCTAAACTGCTAACTTCTCTGAACAGAACCCAAATATGAGTTATGTCCTCAGCTGGATGGCAGCGGGTCTTAGTCTCTTTTGTTTCATTAAAAAAAAAAAAAGTCCAGCATGAGCTCTGCAGTATGCAATACTCCTGCATTAGAAAATGACACGCGGTGCCTGCCTCCGGCCAAGCTGACCACTTGCCAGGTGATGCTGCCTAATGTCTACTGAATCTCACATATTAGTGATGAAAAACACAGGTTACTTTTAGTAGAAATGAGTCATATGGTTTGTGAAATGTTTGAGAAAAAGAATCTATTTCAAGGGAAAAAAGGACATTAAAAGAGAGGTATATATATATACACATATGTTGATGGAAATATTTTAAGCACCACTCAAAGGAGGGGTTTGCTTGACAAAACACACTCCCTCCAAGTTAGCAGTGAAAAGGACACTCGTGTGTGGTGAGTAGAGTCTGGAACAAAGGTACCTCTGATTGTCCCGGTCAGACGATCTGGAGAACTGCAAGTTTAAAATACAGCTAGGATTTTTAAAACTGCTACAAGACATTCTCATGCAGGACAATCTAGTTTCAAAGAATCTCAATAAAAGACTGCTTCCCAAAGTAGATTAAGAAATAACTTTATTTTTCATTTGTCAATCCCATGATTGAAAAGACATGTTGCTCCCAAACAGACAAGAGGCATTTTCTAAAACAAATTCTTTCTGAAAAATGTAGCTTGTGGAGTTATTACACTGCAAATCAGAGAAGGATCACAAAAAGCTGCAGCCAGCATTGAACACTGGTATAACACTCTACCCCAAGCTGGACAGCAGAAGTTTTAAAGCTATATCAAAACCATGTCAGCCATAGGGTAGCAACAAGAGTGGCATTAATTGTTGTGCCTTCAACTTAAGAAAAGCATTGAACACATCCCATTTCCTATAAAAGATCATTTCCCAGAAAAGAATGGATTTATTCAATCAGAAGCCTATTAGAACTGGAACTAAAGAGCTCTCCTCCTCCGCCTCAGTTTTACATTTTCCTTTAGTCAACAGTATCTCGAGCTAATCGTCTGACAGAATTTGGCTTCTCAGAAGAGTCTTTGTCATTTCAGCACAATGTGGAATGGGGAAAACTGCAGTGACAAGGGAACTAGGAGAGTACAAAGGACAGTCGCTTCTGAAACTCACTGATGCTCAAGAAATCAGGAGGCCCTCTGTGACAGTGAGTCTCATGCCTGAGAGCTTTGTGCTTGAGGAAACACTCCTTAGAGGTAGCTCTGGTTCTAGTTTATATTTAATTACAATTTGCTGTATCCTGTCACAGGGAAGTTCCATTTTCAGCAAGGTATAAGCACTCCAAATTCCTCTTTACCCACCCTATAGCTTCCCCACAGAAAAGGGTAAGAAAAGCTTAACTGACTCCACAGAGTTATAGCAGCTAATTCAGCAATTCACACCTAACCATGGATGGACAGGACCAGGAAAGGCAACCTGGTGCAGCGAGCTGCGCGAGCTAGGCCTGCAGAAGTGTGTGGCCTGCAGAAGTGTGGGGCCAGCACGGCCGCAGCGCGCAGGGGACGGGGGCGAGGCCGAGCGGCCACAGGGCATGCGTGGAGAACTGCTTCCACGCACTTCCTAGCACATTCTGGCACAGCAACAAAACCACCAAATCAGGAATGGATTTGACTGTACTCTTTAATTTCAAAGGCATCTTGGCCCCTCCCCAACCTATGTACACTTCATGGAAGAGAGAAAGACCATTCTTCTGTATGTGAATACAGGGCCCAGCAGGAAGGGGCAGGGATGGGCACAAACAGCACGGTCTATAACAAAACACTTTCGGAAAAGATGTATGTAAGTCTAAGCATGAAAATGAAGGTTTCACCTCTACATGTGTATCGTTCTGTAGTCCTGCTCCCACATGAATATGGTCTGGTCATATTTGAAAGAGAACTCGAGTGTGAACAAGGAATCCAAAGGGTCATTTCACAGAGATCCAAGAGCTGCTAATAAACTTACCAGAGGGTCAATCCTTCTACTCTGAGCCTCTTTCCTTTATTCAATTCTCTGAATGTCAAGTTGAAAAGAATAAAAAGAACCAAATATTCAGACCAAATTAACTATGGGCCATAAGCTATTCAGCACATAGGATATCACTTAAATGATACTGAAAAAATGTCTACTGTACTGCCTGAAGTATTCATTTTTAAAAGTCAATATACTGAAAATCTCAGAGGAGGAAGTGGTATGAGAACCTTCTTCCTCTCCTTCAAATAAATCATTAAATACACTGGGTAACATTATACTGTCATTTCTATCATAACAATATAAACAATTTCCATCATCCTGAACATTATAAAGATATATATATATATTTTTAAAGGCTTTCAAAACATTTTTCAGTCCAGCATTTGAGAATAAAGCGTTAAAAGTTTTGTATACAGTAACACATTCATGTGATAAGTGTATGAATTTACAACCATACATAATATATATATGTATATATATTTATATAAAAAACAAACTTGGGCAGAAGTTAAGGCTACCTACAAAATTGTCCAAGTAAATTATGCTTGTCAAAACAATTACAAAATTAAAATCACATGCATTTTTAAATCATCTATAAACCACTGACAAAATAAGGTTCAGCATTCAAAGTTTTCAAATTAACTGTAAGAAAGTGCTACAGATATTTACATTTTCTTAACATGAATCAGTGTTCCCACAAAGTTTCATTTGCATGTTTCACCAGCCTCAACTGTAACATAACTAAAAACTGACATTTCTACAATTTGGTACCTAGCACTCATTAATAAGCTGCAAACAGCAGGCAGCAAGCTTCATCTACAAATGTGCTGTCTCACAACCTCAAAATATGGTTTGTAATACTGTCTGACCTGACACGTGCTTGAAAATCTAACCCTCAAGAGGGACTGGAGTGAACATTTCATTAATAATTACACATATCAAGCAACCACAGGATCAAGGTTTCAGGACTTTCCCACTCAGATCACGTAAATAATTTAAACATGGAAAAAACAAAACCAAAATATGAATGACTTTATCTCAAAACAATAAAAAGTCATTTCTAGTATTTGCCTAAATGTTTTATTTAAATTCTTCCTTCAAAATTACTCTGAACAAATGCCTCTTTTGAGATTAATTTCACAAAAATATATTCATAAATATAACTCAGAGCCTGCCGGCCTATGACAGAATTTTAAACAGAATTTGCTAAGATGGGAGAAGCCATTTAACCAGCTCATGCTTTACTTCAGGAAATAAGCTGAGATAGCTAAATCTTTTTTTTTTTTTTTTTGGTGAGTTTTATATTTTCAATTTGGATGTCTAACAGCTACCTTTTATTTTTTCATCTTTCCAACTTATACTTTAGGATGAAAATTTCTATCAAATGGTAATACAAGCAAGATTTAAAAAACAGTAATGCTTAATGCTAAGGGTGTTTTGTCCCTGTTGAATCAAAAGAAGGAAATGCTATTTTAGACTGAATCGAAATTTAGTGTTTTAGGCACTATTTTATATAATAAAGCTAGCACCTTAATTATCAGTTTATGTCTAAACAAGTAATTATTTTAGACAAATTACTGAAATAATTTTTCTCTTTTAAGAGTCCAATGCTAACATTTAAAGATAATAGATTTATTTACTGAATCAATATCATATTTTGAGCAACTCAAAATTTTTTTCATGAGAGCTACTTCCCCCAAAATTATTCCAATTCTCCACAGTGTAGAGAGCTTCAATTATAGATTTTAGACATCACTGAGAAGTTAAGTCATGTAAAAAGATATTTACTAATACTTAAATGACGTAACAGTTCTCTTTAAATAACTTTCAGGTAACAGTATCTAAACGACACGATTTTAAAGAGCATATCCAAATATCACCTGAGGAAATTCCTGCGAGGTGCTGCTTTGCCAACATGGCCCAGCATCTGTCTTAGCTCCTTTCCCTTCATCGTTGCTAAACAAGTAAAACAAACAAAAAACACCTAGAAGGTGAGGCAGGTGATTGTCTTCGTGAGCTCTCTGATAGACTATGGCTAAAGACGAAGAGAACAGAATGACGTACTTAAAAGCCAAACCCAACCACAGCATGCTTCCCATTGTTATGAACCAGTGGAATGCAAGCTAGGAATAGGGTAGAATTTGGAAATCCGGCTCTGCGTTGATGGGTTAAGGCATTCAGACTCCCCGGTCATTTTAAAGAACATTTCCTGTTCCTGTAGTTTCCTAGCAAACTCTTCTTCCAGTGTCTTAAAAGGAAGGGAAAAAGAAATAATGCATCAGTATTACAAACAGAACTTACTCTGAAACAGTCAAGATAAAATTATTTGCCCCAAAGTCTTTGTATGTTATCCTAACGAAGACGACACTGTTCAACAGCTAGGACTACAGGCTGCGCAGCTCTGGGTTCAGGTCTTGGCTCAGCCACATGAAACTTCAATTACTTCTCTATATTACAGAACCATTTCATTCTTCTGCTGTGAAATAGCAATAACACCACCTACCTCACTGGGTTGTTATGTGAGGATTAAATGTGTTAATAATGTACTTAACCCATATTAGGCACTCAACAGATGGCACCTATTATTAACTACTGTCTGTCTCTTCCACATGGGAACTTCAGCATTTTCTATTTTTATTTTGATTGCTGATATGCATGTCTTCTCTTCCACACTGTACCATAGATTAAAGGTAAGACCTAAGGCAGACTCATCTTTACACACAGTGTGGGACAACTATATTAAGTACTTGCTAAGTATCTGAGGTAATCAGTTACTTTGTGGGCAAGTGACTCAGGAGAAGTCCTGCTGCAGAAAACAAAGTACAGGAAAAGACGGAAGGACCCAGGAAAATTTCTCAGAGGAAGACCGTGAGCTTGGTTTCCGTGGAAAGAGGAGAATTCGACAGACAGGATGGGGAAGGCAGCCCAGGGTGAGTGAGCTGGCACAGCGCAGCGGCAGGAAGCTGGAGCTGCTGCGAGGAGCGGTGGCCATGCCCGGCACTGGGCCGGGAACTGGGGCCAGGGGCGGGCGGGCGGCGAGTCAGGAGGGCTGGCGTGGCCAGTGTGGCACCGTGAAGGCTCCAACGTCCAAGCAAGGTGTTTACATTCTGTCCTGACGAAACTAAAGATCTACCAATACCACCACGCCAGCATCAGAGATGCTCGAGATAAACACTGGTGACGGCAGCCGAGGGAGGAAGAGAGGAGAGGGAACAGAGGCCAGACGGGCCGTTAGGACATTACCAGCAATTTTAAGAAGGGAGACAGCAGAGGGAGAGAAAGACCATGAAATCAGAGTCCAAGTTATCTGCTATCTGCCCGAATGTGGGGTCTGATGGAAATGAAAGATAATTCCGGTTTCTAGCCTAGATGTCAGTTAAGAGGACAGGAATATTGGGAAGAACACCCAATGGTGGGTAGGACTGGAGAGAGGAGAACGGTGAGATGGAGATGAATGAAAAGGGTTACTGAGTTTAGCTTTACCTCCACTGCGTTTACAATCTTTAGTCAACAATGAATACCATTCAACAGGCAGTACTGATCATTTGCAGTCTGCAGGAACTGTTCCAGAAACTGGGTATGCAGAGTGAACAAGGTATGATGCCCTGCCCTCAAGGAGCTTACACTCTGGTGAGAGAAGACAGACAGTAAAGAAATGGGGCTGGTGGTGATAAATATTATGAAGAGAAACAAAGAAAGGTGAGGGGACAGAGGAGTGTTCAAGGTGGGCACTGAAGCTATTTTATACCCAGTCATCAAAAAAGAAACCTCTGATGAGATGATAATGCAACAGAAGGAATAAAATGAGGACGGATGGAACATTCAGAGGGGACATGGGAAGTGAGAGCATGAACCAACACTAAAAACAATAAAACTACAGCAATAACAAACATTCACGGGATCCTGACCAAATCTTAAGTACTGTGCAAGAACTGACACGTGCTGTCCACACACAGCTTCTGTTTACTGTCTTAACCAGGCCAGTTAGGGAGGCAGTAACATCCTCATTTTACACATGAGGAAAACGGGGCTCAGAAGAGTTAAGAGGAAAAATTAATCACTGTCAGCATTGAGACTCGAACCCAGACTTGTATCATTTTAGAATTTGTATTCTATACAAGTTTTGGAATTGTCCTTAAATATGTCCTTCCGCTTCCACAGTGGAAGCCAGGACAATCTATAAGATCATCATGCAAAGAGCAGAGGTTAGAATGCAAAATGGGAAAGGTCTACCTTTCAGGTGACAAAATGACAAAGAAAAGTGATTAAAAAAAAAAAAGCACAGAGAAAGAAGAGATTATGTCACAAACACCAGGTGAGAAGAGACTTTTAAGAATAACAGGTGGATAATGCCACCAGACTGTGACCGCTGCCAACCAGCTCAACTGGGGAGGACTTTAAAGCAAAAGCTAGACTTCAAAGGGTGAAAGGAGGAACTGGAGAAGGGACTTCTCACTTCCATCCCCGTGTGTACCCTTTGAATTCAGAAACACATGAATGTACCACCTATTCAAAAACGTAACAATAAACAAAATTCAAGTGAAAAAGCCACACTATCAGCTGACTTGGTCAGTTCTATTAGCACATGGTAGGAGCTAAATCGGAGAAGGTAATGGCACCCCACTCCAGTACTCCTGCCTGGAAAATCCCCATGGATGGAGGAGCCTGTAGGCTGCAGTCCATGGGGCTGCTAAGTCGGTCACTTCCACTTCTCATTTTCATGCATTGGAGAAAGAAATGGCAACCCACTCCAGTATTCTTGCCTGGAGAATCCCAGGGACGGGGAGCCTGGTGGGCTGCCATCTGTGGAGTCGCACAGAGTCGGACACGACTGGAGCGACTTAGCAGCAACAGGAGCTAAATATTGTTTCCTTGATTAACTGACTGGATGAATGGAAGAAAGGAATGGTTGAAATGTATAGCAGGCAGGAAGCCCAAGAGAAAATAAAGGTTTAAAGTTTGAAAGCTAAGAGAATCATATAAGGAATAGAAAAAACAGAGTTCAAAAATGGTTAACCAGCTGGGCCAGGCTAGCAGGGAGCAAATGCACATAAGGAAGACGGCTGGTTGGCTGTGGGGTAGGAAGCCTTTCTTACTTTACTAGATTGCCAATGAACACAGCACGTAAGGGCCTTATAATCTGGCTCCAGTTCACACATCCAGACTAAGCTGCCATCCCTTCCTTCTCTCCCTCCCTAATGCCTACACACAGGCACACACTCCCTCTCACCCCTACCATGACACGGAGCTACATGTGATTCCTACAGACATCATTTTCACTCTTTCTCTTCTCTGTACTTACATTGCCCCATCCCACTCCAACCTGTCTGTCCTCCCAGCGAGCTCTTGCTCATCCATCAAGCCTCGTTTGGCTCACAAGGCGTCTCCTCTTGCATGCCTCCTGCCTTCCCCGGACAGACTGGAGCGTTCCTCCTCTGCTGCTGGCACACTGCGCTACTCTGCTCTGCCCCGGGCACTTATCTCCTTCAGAGAAAGGCCCCTGTTGATCTGCAGCTGCTTGTCAGCTAGACTCCGAACCTCTGGGACTTGGACTCCTCATCTCTGTGTCTCCCGTCCCTGACACATATTAGGTAAAGAGCCAACAGCTAGCAGGACGAATGCAAGTGTATTTTAATTAAAGCTTTTAAAATTACCTTTTTCCCTAGGTCTCAATTTCTCTCTCCATTCCTTTAATTCTTGGCTGTGTTCCTCATCTAACTCCTTTAGTTTCTGAGTCTCATGTTCAACCAAGAGGTGACATTTTTCATTCTGAAAAGAAAGTTTGAATTAAAAACATTTTAGATCACATTAGCAATTTTTCACAAATACAATTATCTTCCAAAATAAAAAATATGTATATTCATCAGACATAAAGCTATTACTGAGGTTGAAATTCTCTTCTAACAACCAAGGACCAAGAATTATGAAGTGAGTCATAGTTTCACTTTTGCAAGTTTGGAGGCTAGATCCGTTACTTACCATATAAAAAGAACTTAACTAGAAGACTAGTTTGATCCTGATTTCCCATTCTAAGGTTTACTCACAAAACTGACACTTCAGAGGGCACCTTGCAAGCATTTTATCCAATGGTACCAGAACATGGGATCAGAAACTATTTTCTGCTCTAGAAAATTAAGCAAGTATATACGATATCCATAATGTCTATATACTACTTTGAAATTGTAAACATTTTAGAAATTATATATTAGGAGAAAATTTCTCATATATTGATCATTTTTTTCAAAAACCTTGAAGAAAATGAACTATTTATCCTGAAATACAAAGAATTTTAAAATTCAGAACATAACAAAATAGCCTACATCATTTTCAAAACTTTGTTCATCTTCTTTGCAAAATATACTACAAATTCTCAACAGTACTTCTGAAAGAATCAACTTCTTATATCATAAACTGGTTTCATGTTTATACTAATCACAGCTGTAGAAAATCTCAACAGGTGCCTGTGATACTAAACTGATCTTCCTTTGGGGCTACAGAGGAAAGAAAACCTTTACGTTCTGGGGTCCTCTCAAGCCACGTGCGGCTTACTGTGAGCACCTATCGCGTCCTCAGCACCGCCGCCGGCACGGCGCTCTCTGCCCGGCAGCTCCGCTTTCTGGCTTCTGGAGCTGACCTGAAGCTGATGCAGCTCACGGACATTGGCTTCACACTGCAGCTGAAGATCCCGCATTTGATTTTCATGTTTTTGATGCTGAGCCATTCTCTCATTTTTCTGCCTCTTTTCTTCTTGAGAAGCAAACTATAAATAAGAAAAATAAGATAAATATGGTTAATAGGCAATGTAATTTCTGCATCTTCCAAAAGTGTAATTAAGGAATTTAACAAAGCTTAAAGTACAATAAACTAAAGCTACAAGTAATAATACGCTAGGACTCAAAGCTGGAGTCTACATCATGGCTTTGGTGGGGGTAGTGAGGCGGGCAGAGATTGCTGATTCAATCCTTGTTTCTCCTATCTGCTTAGTGACCTCAGTTAATCTGTGCGTGGGAACTGTGACTAAAGAACTACAGTGAGGCCGTATGTTTGACTGTAAAGCTGGTCAAATCACCTTATTCCCAAGGCTGGTCTTGGGATCAATCTAGCCCTGGATCTTGTGTGGGGCATGGGAGATAGCAGCTTTCAGTGGCCAGCACGGGAGGAGAGGGGAGCTAGGACACGCCATGTCTGTACAGAGCCCAAAGTGGCTCCAATGTTTACAACACAATTCCGTGGTACTTCTAAAGACCATCCAAAACTTCTACACCTAAAAAAGAAGAGAGTAATCTGCTTATTTACTTGTTTAATTTTGTCACGGTCCTGATCTGGCGTTGCTGTTGAGTTAATTCTCAAACTCTTCTTAAACATGGCCATCCGAGTCTTGGCTTCGCTACGCTGAATCTTAGGCAGTCTTGCTCTTTCTTGAGTCTGTCTGTTTTTCAGCTCCTCAATAAGTCGTTGATTGTAACGCTGCATTTGTTCTGTTTCCTGATTCCGTAAAGCATTAGGCCAAAAAAAAAAGAAAAGAAATTTATAAGAAAATAAAGCTGATAGTAATAAGAGTCTTATGTTAACTCTCTTATACTAACCCTAACCCTAATTATAGGGAGTCCACATTTTTAAGATATCTGAATTTATAAGGAGCCAAAATAGCTGTCTTTGAGAGACAAGATGAAGACTATAATGTGTAACAGGTCTTTAAGCACTATGTATTAGTTACCTTTCTTGGAATTTGTAGAAAAGAAGTTTGCAATAATGATCAACATATAATTAATTACTCCAGATTTCATCAAAGAAATTTTAGGACAAAAGAAAGGATACTTAAAACTTATTCTGTAAAATATATAAATTTCAAAAATAAACAGCTCTGCCAAGTTTAAAATGAACAAAAAGTGAACAAATTTGCTTTCATTAACCTTCTCATGGCGCTTAAGTAGCTGGTGTCTTTGCATAAAATACTGATCTTTAAGTTGCTGTTTGAGCAGCTGGTGTTTTTCTTGTAAGTGTCGTTCTTCAAGCTCCCAAATCGCAGCTTCTCGAGCTGGAAGAAGAAGGTAATTTTCAAAATGTCACTTTGCTTGTTTCATGAATGTACTCTGGTCCTTGTCTTAATATTTACATAAAAGTGTTCTAATACACTAATTAATACACACAGACGTTCTGAGCTATAAAAGAAATATTACCAATGTAAAGATAATATCCATTACCACTTTCCATTCTGTTCTAATGTCCTGTAAACAAAGAACGCCCCACTCCCAACACTGAAATTCCATTTAATCGTATCAGTGAGAAAGAAAAAATGCCCAAGGTATTTGTTCGAGGAAATAAGTGCTTAAAATTCCATTCTATCATGTAGCCAATAAAGTATACCATTACAGGGTATAAGGAGCACCTAGAATCACTTAGGTGCATTTCTAGCACCACCTGGACAAAAAGATGTTTCAGGGATTATATGTCTGCTTCACTTCTATTGCCTTAAAGGAATTCTATGTCTTGCAGTAGTTCTGAATTGTATATTTTCCTCTTATTTACCTTTTTATCTTTCCCTCTACCACTCTAGCAAAAGAAAGCATTTAAATAATTTCCAGGTATATCTCTGCAATGTTTCAAGACATATTATGTATATACATAGGCCACATATTTCATATACCTCTCATGAGCTGCTGCTTGTTATTCAGGCACTCTCTTTCAATATTGGCTAACTCTGCCTTCTGCTGTTGGATGATCTTTTTCAGAGAGCCGTCTAATTCTTGTTGTTGCTTCTGAACAAACTCTTGTTCCTAATAGGCATAGGTAACCATCAGTTAGTAAGTATCTATGGAGCAAAACATCCATTTATCTATGTGGCTGTATGTATCAGTGATTAACAAGACTTCTGAACCAAGTTTCTAAAGTTAACTAGATTTAACAATCACCAAAATTATACAGTATAGGCATAACATATGTTTGTCACCCGACTCAAGACCAGAAAGAAAGCAGAATATTTAATATTGTGAACTCACTACTAAGAATAATACAAACAAAAGAAGTCTATATAAACTACTCATGATTAAAATGCCCAATTATGCTGACATCTTTGAGAAAAAATAAATTTCACCTTCTAAAACTGACTATTCAATCCACTAGAGTGTGGCTACAATAAAAATGAAAAAGAATGCCTTTTAGGAAGAGAGGCAATAAAGAACAAACAAGTAAAACAGGAGTTGGGAATTTTAAAGTCTGTATTTTTCTATTAACAGAGTTAGGAGGCAACACCATGGCTATACTAACAGAGAAAGACAGTTTCTGTGTCTCTAGCCTGTGCATAAAAAGAGCCATACTTTAAGGACTTAGTGAGAAATAATGCTTTGATAGAGAAGCAGGAACTAGAAACAGTAAAGAAAGCTACATTTTATAACTCTACAAACAAAATTCCTTATAATGAGAGAATTCCCACCAACATGTTTGGGAGTCACTCATTCAACAAATATTTACTGAATACATACTATTTGCTCAAATGCCAAATTTATGCTTTTTAAAAATCTCTCAATTATTGTATAAGGAAAGGAAAGGAAAGGTTAAAGGGACTTATGGTTGCTATGCTAGATTATACATTTGTGGATCGAACAGTAACAATACCCATATTGAAGAAATGCAAAATTTTCAAGTAACCAATTGGATCTCTATCTCTCATTATGGCAGTTATGGTAGCTTGTGATTAACTCAAGGGATATTCTTATCAATTTGAGTGTAGATTTAGAGATTTAGGGTTGAAGCAGCACTTCACCTATAATCCCTTCTCTTGCATATCTAAGAGGTAATAAAACCTCAGGATTCATTTTGGAACCATTTTTCAGGCCTTGGACAGAGTCTGGCAGCATCTGGATCACTACCAGCCTGGTCTTCAATGCAGAGTGAGCCTAGCAGTGTTCCTCAAGATGCTTCTCTTACTACTGATTCTCTGGAAATGAGAATCAGGTCTCACCATCCCTGATAACAATCCTGTTAATTTATTGTCACAAATGCTGCTGTCTCATCTGCATTGTGATTTGTATTTTAGCATGAATACAAATGTACAGCAGCAGAGAGACTAGTGAACTGCTTCTAAGAAGTACAACTACCAGTAGAGTTTTGTATCGATTATGATCTTTTGTACTGGGGACAAGAAATGTATTTATGTGTCATTAAAAAAAGACTCAATGTACATTGTCAGTTTTGTAGATAAAATTAATGCTGAGCATTTATCCAAAAAAAATACAAATGCCAACTTGACTACAGTCACATAATTTTATCATAGCAAAAAGAAAAGAACTCAATGACTATTACAAAGCTAATTAGATTTATTTAATAAGATTGCAAAATCTCCATCCTATCTTATAAGCAGTTATAACAAAGTAAGTTGTTCAAGCTTCTCTTTTCTTACAGTAAATATCATTTATAATAAAAATTAAACTGATTCTCTAATTTCACTGTAAAATTTCTATATGTAAACTTGTTTAATAAACAATATATCCTGCAGATACATCAAAAATTTTATTTTGTTCAGTATTTTTATTAGTTTGCATATATAACTTAAAAAACATGTGTGGACAAAAATAATTGGTCCAAATTATCATAAATATAAATATTACATTTAGACGAAGAAATCAAGTGCAAAAGATTGGATGAATAAGTACCTATGTGAAAATAAAAAGGTGAACACAGTGAACCCTTCAACAACACAGGTTTGAGTTGCATGGGTCCAAATAAAGGTGGATTTTTTTCACTAAATATGTCCTAAACATCACGTGGTTGGCTGACTGTGCAGATGTGGAACTGTGATGTGGAGGACCAACTGTAAAGTTTTACGTGAATGTTGGATTGCGTGGAAGGTCAGCACCCCAAAACCCAAATTGTTGAAGGGCCAACTGTATAAACCAGTGCCATTAAAAAAGTGAACGTGATTTCTTGACAATGCAATTTTTGGTTATATTATTGTATTTGTCGAAATTAAGTAAGAGTTCAGTTCAAAGAAAACCTTTTTCAAGCACTTAATAAATTCTGGGGTCTGTACTACTCACACGGTTACTAAAAACAATAAAAGACAGCATTCCCTTCAAGGAGCTTCCACTCTGTTGGTCCCAAATTGGTTTTATCTGTCAGTCCCTATAAAGCATAGTGGGCCCCTTCCCTCAGTAACATACTTTCAAAAGTTTCAAAGTAAACCACAGAGAACACAATCCAAGGGATAAAAGGATCCAGAAATGAAGATCCAAAGTGAATGACAAAGAACTGCAGAAGCAAGCCCTGAAGTGGCCAGTGTATAAGAGGGAAAAAAGAATGAAGACTGTTATCTAGAAGCTGGCAGAACTAGCACCATGCTCCTCCAGAAGATAAAACGAAGATCAACAGGTAAGAATCAAGGCACATAAACTACAGAAATGGTTCCTCATCTTCCGAGTTTGCAGAGACCCCAACTGCCTCACTGAGCTATGGGCCTGAATAACTAAACAGAGTGTGGATGATCACACAGCCAAATTATATGCAACTGATTTTTTATATTAAAGCTTAAAAGTACCTAAAAGGGTCCCTTATTCATTAGGTATTCTTTATACTGATTTTAAATATGGTTAAGATCTGACTTCCATCACAGTTACCCGTCCTCTTTCTCAGTACCAGCACAGTTAACTCCTATTTATTGAGCCCTTAGCAGTAGCGGCAGTGTTAGCCACTCCACTGTGTCCAACTCTTTGCGACCCCACAAACTGGCTGGCTCCTCTGTCCGTGGGATTCTCCAGGCAAGAATAATGGAGTGGACTGCCATTCCCTTCTCCAGAGGATCTTCCTGACCCAGGGATCGAACCCAAGTCTCCTGTATTGCAGGCAGATTCTTTGCCCTCTGAGCTACAGGGAAGATCAAAGGGTTCCTTACATGCTAATTAATATATTTTTATTATCATAAAAGAAATGAAAATTTAGTATCACTGAGCTTTCATTAAAGTTCCTAACTTCAAAAGCCAAGTATAATACATTCACAGGGGAATCTGTAATTAGAAATTACTTACGATATAAAAGAAAAGTGATCTTACATTCCAAAAAAACTGCACAAACTACAATGACTTTAATAAAATAACAACAGATCAATTCTATCCCTAGGAGTAACAACTTCAAAATGGACATATAAATTATAAAATGAGTGCCCTTTAAATGTACAAGTTTTAATTCTGATAACGGAATTTTATTAGTCCGATAACTGTAAACATTAAAAATACAGCTTTGGGTTCTAGGAAACTATAAGGAAGAATTATGATATGTGGGGCTATTTGAATACAGAATTTGATCATTTTAACTTAAAAGAAAAGTGTAAAATGGTAATGATCAGAAAAGTGTTTGTAATTCATTAACTCCTCCCTCTCATCATAAAATAACATTTTGCTTACTCTTATAAAATGATAGAGTCCAATGGCTGTCAATAATAAAGATAAACAAGTAATTTCAGGAGAGGGGGAAGAAGGGGTTGAAATCGAGCTGTATTCTATCTACTCCAGTTGTATGTATCAAACATCACAAACAAAATTAGAGTGTTAAATAAGCTACTTGTTTCCCTATAGAAACTGTGAGAAAGAATACAGCCTGGAATTCCACACTTAATTTAAAACTACAACGTGGAGAATAGCAACCCACTATGCATAATGGGACAATTTGAATAGTGAAAACTAAATGGAACTGAAATCACCACTTTTAACATGGCTTTTCTGACCATAACCGTAATTAAAATATCCACATAAACATATATGCAATCAAAACGTCACTTCACACAAAGATAAAAATCTAATCACAGCATTCATTCAATTTCTCACATGTGCAAAAACACAGAAAAAACTATAGGAAAGGCATTTCTTGAAAAAGATGAAAACCTCAGATTAAAATCTGTGGTGGAGTAGACAGGAAAAAGAACACTATAGTAACAGTGTTCTAGTTCCAGCTCTACCACTAATCTCTTTTGCTACTTTAGGCAAATCACATAGTCTTCTGTGCTTCGATTTCTTCATCTGTAAAATGGGTACACTCCACCTCCATATTAGGGGATTGGCAGTGAGAATTAAATGTGAACACTCTTCAAAGAATACTGTACTATAAAGTTCATGTTGGGTTATTACTATTGACATTGTCATTTATCAATCTTCTAGATTTATAACGAATGAAACTAACAGTGAAAAGGCACATGTGAGCCAGAGAAAAGCAGGTAGAACAGAAGGCATCCTCCTGGAAGGCACGGGGGACTTACGTCCTGCATTTGGGCGTTGAAGACTGCGCAGGATGACAACTGAAAAGACTGAATCATGGCCTGAGCAACACCCTGTGGGTCAGAATACAGCGCGCCTCCCAGGTGAGAACAGAGCGGAAAGACTTTTTGTAAATGGAAAGAATAATTATACAAAAGCTGAGTTTCCTGAGGCCTGCAACAAGTCAGTTAACAAAAGGGCCTGTAGAATGAAGGATCTGAACTAGATCAGTGGTTTCCAACCTCTAGTTTGCTGCTGTTGTTTAAGCCAGCTGAACTCTCTTTTTTAAAAATTCGCCAAAAAAAACCTCAGTTTATAAAACAGATGAAAAGTGGTACTGCTCTGGACGTAGGGGTACAGAGCTCTATTGTTCTCATTTCTGAAGAATTTGCAATGTGCTTCTTCCAAACTCAACAGCTCCTAGGAGTACAGTCTGAAGACCACCGGACTAGATTATCAAATAAATTCTAATTTCATGTCTGTATGGTTATTATTCATAGTCTTTTACAAGTTTAAAATATTAGACTCTGTAAGGTTATCTAGCATCTTCATCAAAAGCAGTAGCTAAATATAAATACTTTTGAAATCAGTTAATTACTAAATTTGTCATTAAATTTACAGAAAGAAATTTACTACTGATTTTAGCTTTAGTCGGAAAATATAGGCTGGCATCGCAAACTATATGAAAAATCACCTACAAAGTTTTATTAAAGCACCATTAAAGCGCTGGATCAACTGATTCAGTCAACACTAAATTCTTACTTTCTACTCTATAATAGAGTCTGACACACTGCCTTTTGGAATTAAAATCCATATCCCTTCACAAGGCAAAAACCAAACTGTTGTTATCTGGTGTGAAATCCGAATTATCCAAAAACAGATGGGGGGCCAACAAGGACCTCCTCTTCAGCTGTCAGTAGACATGGCTAATGACCACTGGGCCAAGCCAGTAAGAGTTCAGACTCGGCACAGAACAGGTAGCTTAAATACGAGGCAGGATGACATGGCCCAGTGTGTGAGGCATGGAGGCAAACGTGCCTAGATGAGAATTCCAGCTGTACCATTAACCCAATGTGTGAACTTGGCGAGTCATTCTGCCTCCTGTGCTTTCATTCCCTCACCTGTAGAATGTGGGTCATATGAGTAACTACCTCCTGTGTTGTGAGGTTACACGAGTTCATACAGGTGAAATCAGTATGACACACCGTAAACACGGTGTCTGCTATTACCACCTTGATGACAGGCATGCCTTGGAGATATTGTAGGTTCAGCTCTAGTCCACACAATAAAGCCAAACACATGAATTATTTGGTTTCCCAAATATGTAAGTTATGTTTATGCTACACTGTATTCTATTAAATAAAGTATGCAATAGCACTGTCTGAAAAAAACAACATACATACCTTAATTTAAAAGTTTATTGCTGAAAATGCTGACCATTACCTGACCCTTCAGTAAGTTGTAGTAGTAACATCAAAGATTTTAGATCAGAGATCACCATCACAAATATAATAATAATAAAAAGGCTTGAAATACTGTGAGCATTACCAAAAGGTAACAGAGACATGAAGTAAGCAAATACTGTTGGAAAAATGGTGCTGACACACTTGCCTGATGCAGGGTTACATTAACCTTCAATCGGGGGTGGGGTGGGGGTGGGGGACCCACAGTACTGCAAAAACACAAAGCAGCGAAGAACAACAGAAAGAGGTGTGCCTGTAGGAATCCCCATACTAGGCCGAGACAAAATTTTGACTCACAGAAAGAAAAAAAAAACACCTAAATTTATTTAAATAGCCTAGTTTTATTAAAATTTTAAAATTCCAAGATATTTTTCTTATTTTTAATGGTGTTAAAGTAATTCCTAGTTTGAAATGATGGTGACAAGTAAATGACAGTTTCAAATATCCTGCCTTGACAAAAAACAACAAAAAAATTTTAATGACAATGCACTGGTCGTGGTCCCCAAAAGTTTCTGTTGGTTTCTATATTCCTTTTCACGAATCTATAAAATTCAAAAGGCTGGGAACAAACTTTTTAAATTATATAAAAACCCACATTAAAAGGGCAATTTAAAGCAACAAATAATAAATAATCCATGTCTCTTCTCCTTTTCATTAACATTTGTAACTACAAACTGAGCTCATTTCTCTCTTTGCCTCCAGGCTGGGTACAAACTTAATTAAAAGAAAGATGATCCCAAATATAAAAGACCTCGTAGAGTAATGTGAGGTAATTCTCGAAAATTCTGTTGAAAATACCAATTTATCTAGTTTTGTAAAGAATTTACCCATTAACAGGTTCAGCCTTATCATAACCTAAAATCAAGTTTACTTAGGTAACAACTGTCTATTTTTGTAACTGCTAGATTCTGAATCAAAAAGAACATACTTAATATTTAAAATATGGTTTGAAGTAGCTTATATTGTTGAGTTTAACAGTAATAAATGTATGATCTACCATTTAACATTATCATTTACCAGCTTGTGGAGTCTTATTTCCCTAACCAGAGATTGAACCCAGGCCAAAGTAGTGAAAGTCCAGAATCCTAACCACTAGGCCAACAAGGGATTTCCCAAATTAATGGCCTTTGAATATGCATTCTTTTGTACGCACAAAGCTTATATACTCACCCTCTATATTTTTCTGTCCTAAAAGCCTTCTATCAAACATTGACATTACCACTTAAAAATGTAAGCTTCCATCACAATTAAAATAAGAATACAGTGGATTATACATTAACATACACATTTATTTCATCTGCAGTCAGCTTTCCAAACATTTCACTTAATTTCATATTAGCAACTTAAATGTCATCATTAGTGTGAATTAGGTACTACATAAAGAATGCCCTGGGACCCTTTGTCTGAGGAGATGTCAACATCATATAATAAATACAGAATTTACCCTTTTAACCATGGTTTATTGAGCTGTGAGAACAATGCCGCTTTCTGTTTTTAGTAGCATTAAGCTGCTGCTGTTACCTGAGCATGCTGGCTTTGTGCAAGCTCCTCTTTCCTGCGTTTCATGAGCTCTTTTCTCAGCTCTTTGGGTGCTCTCTCCACTTCATTTATAACCTACAGTGTATAAGCATGCAGGAGGTGGGGAAAAATACTTTCTCCACAGCAAGCATTTATGTGAGCAGACAAGCTACAAGTCAGATAAAGCTGTTAAAAAGTTCCTTTCAACATGCATTAGCACAGGTGTTAGTTTGACGAAAAGAATGAAAGGATAGAACATGCTTAATCATAGTGCAGAAAGGGACATTACACCATATAAAGGTTAACTAGCTGCTTAATTATCCCTACATGTCATTCTCTCTTAAATTCGAGATCAGTAAAGAGTTACTTGCAGCACTGATGCGGAACTAAAGGTGATGAACCCAAGTAACCTTGAAAGACCATAAAATTATAAATGTATCTACTGATGTTGGCTATTGACACTGTTTGATATACTGGATATAAGGAAAACTTTCATTTATAAAACTGCAACATTTCATGATTGGCTTGATAAAACCAATGAAATAATTCTAAATGAAATCCACTTAATGAGATCAAAAGAAAAACAACAGTAAGCCTTAGAATAACACGAAGGAGAAATAAATGCACCCTAAGTTTTCTTTTTTATAAAACACCATTTTATACATGGTGTGATAAAAATGAACATATTTGAAAACTTTGGGGTTAAGTTAGAATAATATTGTTCTTTGCTGATAGATTAACCCAAAATCAATTGTCAACTTTAATATCTGTAATATGAAGCCCTCAAAAATAAGTTTTGTATGCTATGATTTATTACACCAGATAAAGTATATTATAAAATAAAGTGTATTTTAGAGCTCCTTCTTTTAATCACTTCAAAATCCAAGATGTGTATTCCACCTAAGAACAAATCTGTAATCCAACTACAAAAGACAATCATGTGTTTATAAGTAGAAGCACCAAAAGCAACCAGATTCCAAATCACCACATGCCATTTATGGTCTGTGAAAGAGACTGATTTTGATTTAACAAGTGTATTTAAAATTTCCCATCAGTAATCTCTCATGAAACCAAATCACCATTAAAAAGAAGAGACTCCCCAAATGCAAGAAGTTTAGCAATAAGGAAAAAAATACATAATTATTTAAAATATGCATATCACAATCTCAAACTCATTCGATGGCTAAACCTCTCCTACTCCAAAACAGTAACAATAATTAGAAACATTTTTATCTCTAAAATTAAATCATATATTTACCTACAAAATTTTTAAAATGTAATCTGATATTAGAAAACAACCTTTTAATAAAAACTATCCATCTATCCATGGTTTTAAGAAAAATTAACATTTGGTCTCAATAAAGTCATACATCATGGTATACAAAGCAATTATATATGAAATAAAATAAACAGTAACAAAACAGTAATTTTTAGAAACAGAAGCCACATCAAATGGCTATATACCATTTCACTCATCTTTACCTAGAGAAATCAAAGAATGTACGATTAATATTTGATTCTATCCTTTTAAAACCAGATCCTGAAGTTCAGCAATATGATATTCCATTTTCTGCATTTCACTGTTAAAATCAATGAGTCTGAGTATTGGGGACATGCAACAAAAGTGAAAATGTATTCACTAGTTTGCTCCAAAACTAATAAATCTGATCATAATATTGTCCAAGGGGTCTTTTATATCATTAAAAGATAAATTCTCCTCCTACACTAAAAGAACAGAATAAATTATAAAATTATCTCTCAAAACTGCTAATATGTAAAAGTTCTCTTAATTTTAATTGGGAAAGAAAAAGACACATTAATACAATATGTAAATCCTCTTTCTGAAACAATGACAATCTTTCATAGTAAATAATACCACACAACAGATTCTATGACAATATGGAACAGTTTCAGGAAAAATGAAAAAATTCATTCTTGTCAAATGACTTTACAGATATTTTCCACCTGTGACTTTTCAAAGTATCTCACACTTTGATAAACTTGGAGATATTATTTCAAATTTCAGGTTATTCAGCTTTTGTTTGGACACAGTATCTGAGAAAGGTACTCAAGATAATCAAGAAAAATAATTTTAAGCATGAATTAAATTTGCAAACAAATACTAAATTGAAATATTGTTGCCACCTGCAAATAGATCATAGCATGTTTTCTTGAAAAAAAAATTCACTATGTCAGGACTTAAATGTTGCATTAATAAAGGAGGAATGATAGGTTAAAAGGAAAATGGATTAGACTCAATTTGAAGTCTTGTTTCAAGGGTTAGCTGGATATTTAATGTGTGTTTGTGAACTTGAAAAGGTCATTAAAACCTTTTCTACTCTAGTTTTCTTGGCAGGAAAACTAGGTAACATCTGGCCTTACTGCTACCCTACATGACTGCTGGGAAGACTGAAAAAAAAAAATGAATGAGTGCCACTTAACTAACAAGTATTATTCTTTATTCCTTAAACACGTGCACACTGAAAAGGATAGTTACACTTACCTCCTTCTTTCGGTTCTTCAACATATTCTGAAATTTGGACAACTCTTTTTCTTGTTCACCTTTAATGCGTTTGGCTTCATCTCGTAAGCGATTTGTGTGTTCCTGTTCTAGACGTTCAATAGTCTGTTTCTGCTGTTTTTCTAGATTTTCAATCTCCTGATCATATTGTCGTTTCTTGCTCTGTAAAATGATGTAGCTCAAGATCATTTAACATTAATGCTCATATCAACTTATTATACTGAAAATGTTTACTAAGAGCACATATTGATTACTGGCATTTAAACTTAGTGATAAAATCCATACCCTCTGCAATACTGAACAAGTCAAATTCACTAAAATATGTTTTTAAATTTTTTTAATTTTTCAAAAGATGAGCATTTTCATTTTTTTCTAATAAGGAAAATACTTTTTTCTGTAAGTATAGAATATTCAAAAATTATAGACAATCCAGAAGAATATCCAATTGCTATGAAATACTAAAGTAAGAAAAATTTCAATATTTTTCCTATTTTTGATAAATTAAAAATCAAGTCTATTTTAAAAACATACCATTACTTGTTATTTTCAGACTTACTCTTCCTCATCAAGATTCTTAAAATAAACATCCTATTTCATTGAAACAAACCTTTTAGAATTATAAAGCTATTCTCTCAACAAGATTCCTGTTTATATAATACTTGAATAACACTGCAATTTTAGACATAGGTACTTATTTGTAAAGGCGTTTCCTTTCAAAAAATTGAAAAGCAAAATATTCTGGAAAATATGGGGAGAGGAGAAACACAGTTTTTGTAAGGTTCTGAAAAAAACAGAATATACTGCAAAAATACTCAATGAAAACAAAAGCTCATTATTTCCTTAGGAATTCTCGGTTAGGACCCAACAAATGAAATCAGCAAGGCCAAACTTCACACAAAACAATCCTTACCACTTAAAATTATAAAACATAAGAACTATAATCAACCATGAATCCTATAGCATTTCAAATGATCTTTTTTCTAACCTACATTAAGCTAGATGTTCAACATAGGTTATTGAAATTTTATATCACGTTAACAATTCCTTTTCCAACTTTGGACACAAAGTAAAAATTTAAAGACTCAGTGACAATTACCCTTGACAAGTCAGCACTAACTTCTCTAGTAGCTGTGAAAATGGATGTGGAAGCTTAACTAGGAGCCAGAGAAGTAAGCAGATTCTGAAAAATCCCTCAAGAAGTTCTAATACTCAACCGATTTTGAAGACAATTGCTCTAGAGCAGCTTAAAATCTTGGATTCTGAGAGGCAGTTTCAGCAATAAAAAGTTGCCCAGCAATAGAAATCTGCAAACCACCTATTAGCTTCAGAATTCCAGGTTTCCATGACAGATTTTAATCAAAGAAAAATGAAGACACCCAACACACTGTAAGTCAGGCAAATGGCCAAAAACAGGAAGAAAAGAAAAGAAAACATCCAAAACACCAAAAAGAAAAGGCCAAAAACATATCACAAAGCCAGAGAAATCTAGTAAACAGAGGAAAAAGTTCTAAAACCTTCCAGCAGTGATTTTTTAAGCAGTAAATTTCTTTATGAACAAAATGGTACAAAATTCCAAGACTTTACCATCATCTCCTGCTCAAAACGTCGGAAAATTTGCTCTCGCTGTTGCTGCAGTTTACCATTCAGCTGCTGTTGGGCTCTTTGTTCTTCTTTTTGAAGAAATCTTAATTCCCGAAGTTCCTGACGTCTGATAAAATTTGTGACAATAGAAAAAAGGAGCAAAAATTACACCACTGAAGTAATGCTTTACAAGAAAAAACTTGAAAACTAACATTTCTTCCAATGGAAAAGTAATAAAACAATAACTCAAAACTGCCAAGACTACTCATTTCTCTATTCTTCAGACTCTGCAGAGACCTGAGAAGTTACAAAACCAGCTGAAATCACGTTGTTTCTCTACTCACCTAAGAAACCTCAACTCTTCGGTTTTGGAGTCACTATCAGTAACTATCTTTGACGTTGTTACACTTACTTCTACACCATCAACAACAAATTTGCGTGTTTTCTTCAATGTTTTCTTTTGTCTTCTTGTTTCCTAAGTAAGATTTTATTTTAGTTAGGCATTATATGGGGAATTCTAGAGAAGGAAAACATATTCTTAAAAAAACAAAAACAAGAAACAGAACTGCCTACTATGAAGACACATACAAAGCTGAACAGAAAGCAGTAAGACATCTCTGAAACCAATTATACCAAATACACCTCATCTGATTTTCACATGACTTTACAGATGAAACCAATCTTTTTCAAGTGAAATTATGCATTTTGATGATATGCATATATAATTTTTATGATACTACATCACAGTTAGGCACAAGTGGTAATGACCAATTCACAAAAATGAGTAATTAGTACAATCTTTACATGTTAACCATCCTTTCTTCCTCTTTTTACCTTGTAGGTTCTCAGACACCTCTGTTTTTCTGTTTCAGAAACACTTACAATGCCATTAAAAATGAATTCCTGGGGCACATCCCTCAAAAGAATCTAAATCAGCAAGTCTGAAAAGGCTGAGGCTTTTATTTTGAAAAGGCTCTCAGATAACTTTAAAACACTGCCACAACTGAGATTCAAAATTCATTTAATCAACAACAATAATATCACCAGCCCTCCTTCATTTCAGGGTCAGAGATGGAGGAGTGATTTTAGTTACTAGAAAGACAGCACCTCCACCACACCACCAGATCTGCCAGCTAGCTACCGCCTGAAATTCTTTATCAAGACCAAACTGTTCATTCCTCAACTGGTATCCAAATGTTTTTTAAAGGCAAAGAGAAATAACAGAAGTATGTAACACTGCTATAAACACATCTTGGTAAACATGTAAATACTGATAACAGATAATTACTTAGTTGTGATAGGTGGAAATGTTAGAAAGCAGAGGGATCAAAAGGAGAATGTGAAAATACTGCATTTAAAAGGCATTAGAATTTTTAAGTTGGTCTTTGGCACTTTGCAGTCTTCACCCTCTTACTGTTCTACTCTCTAGGTTTCCAGTATCCTCACACTGCTCTCCCCTAAGCCCTGGACTATGACCACCCTATACAGACATCTAAAACCTAAAGTGGGCATGCTCCAACTACCTCCCTGTAACCTCCAAATTTTCCATTTCTTCAGTTCCTACTAAAGCATCCACAATTTAATGTCGCCTTAATTCTCACAGAAATATTTGCCTTTTTTTTTTTTTGGAAAGGCTGACTATAACTACTAAGTCTGTAAATGAACTTCAGAAAACTGAAATTTCAGGCACTGAAACAAAATAAACTGAAAACTGAAGACCATCTAAGCAATACATGTAGTATTAATCTGGGGCACATAGGCAGGCGGATCAGTCATGCCCTGGAGTCCTATCCCTAAGGTTAGTTCTAAGTTCCTGCTTTTCTGCCACCTGTCAATCCAGAGTCTCTAAGCAGTCTGTGGCTCACTTGTGTTGGAATTCCATGGGATCTTTTGTTACAAACACTGATTCTCTGGCCTCACTCCATACTTTTACATAGCTCTCCCTAATGATTACCTTTTAGGCACACTCAGATTGGAGAATTATGCTCTAACAGCTCCAAGCCTTCTGGGTTTTAGTGTCTGGTGTGGTTTTCCCATAATGATTTACAGAGCAGCAGAAACGGCTATGACTGAGGAGTTAAGAGTGGTCATCTGCATGGCCAGCAGTAAATCAAGGGATGTCTAACTCCTAAACATTCTTTAAAAGAGATCATTCTTATAAGCCCTCTATTCTTTCAAATATTCTGATTCTTGCTAAAATTATACCAAGAGATGTGCAGTAGGCAAACTCAAATACCAGTAAGCGATTTATTATACTATTTATGTTGAGTTGGCAAAAATAGGTAGGTACTACCAAAAATTTAACGATCCCATCCAGAATCTCTCTAGTTTTATTTTTAACTGATTGCTCTCATAGCCCTGAAGAATTTTATAGGGTTAATACTACACTGATTTAGTGTTGGTTTGTTTGAAAGTCATCAGTTTTACATAAACTCTCAACTGCCAAAACGACAAAGAAAAACCCAAACACGGACCCATCTACACTTACTTGTAAAGACATTGATCCACTGTCTTTAGTTTTGCTTAGGAAGCTAGAGATGGAGAGATTCAAGTCAACGCTGCTGTTATCAGCGGTGGAACCAGTGCCCGAATCAGTATCGTTTTCCTTTTGATTCTCAGATTCTGGTAACATGGTTTCCGTTTTTGATAAAGCACCTACTTCTTTATTTTCTGCATCTTCAGGATTGATATTAATACTGGGTATTGGAACAGGCTGAGGTTCACTGGGCTGCGAGCGGCAGTAACTTGAGGTTCTGCTTTAACTGGCACTTCACGTGGACTTTCTTTTGCTCTGTGTCCGTCTGAGCAGTGGCTTTATGAACATGCGGAGTTTCACTTTCTGAAGCTTTCTGGTCAGTGTCAGTCACTGCCCTTCTGACCTCTGTCCCTTCAGTGCCACTTGACTCAGTAATCTCAACTTCATCTGTCCCGACTTCCTCACTGGTCTCCAGTCGGTTCTCTGAACTGCTGATTAGTTGTTCCTCACCTTTACCGTCTACAGATTTTTTGTCTGTCTCATTAGTTTCAACTCCTTCTTCAACAGAAACCTCCCCAGTACCACCAGCCTCAGGACCCTCTGTGGACTTGATCGCTAATGTCTGGCCTACGTCACCCGCTTCTTTCCCATCATTTCGCTGAGCATCCTCAGCACTGCTCTCAGCTGCCCTCTGAGCAACACCTTCTGCCTCATTTGTTCCTATCACTTTACTTGTATCACTGATCATATCTTTTTCAGTTTTGTCATCCTTTCCCAATTTCTCTTGAGTGTCTTCCTTTGTAAACTCAACTTCATTTTCAATTGCCTGAATATCTGCCTCTTTTTCTCCAGTCTCTTCAGAAACTAAATCCATTGCTTGGACAGTAATATCTTCAATTTCTTCAGATTTTATAAACTTATTTTCAAATATCTGCTGCTTTTCCTGATCTGTTTCTTCTTCAGGTTTCAGATTCTGTTCAGTATTTGTTTCTGAAGTTATCATTACATTATTTTCCTTTCCTTCACTGACTGAATTAATGTCCACTGCCTCATGGTCTTCTGTGTCAGGAAGATTTTCAAGCTTGGGTCTCTTCTCTTCTCTTCCATTTTCCTCAATTACTGCTGCTTTACTATGAAGTTCAGCCATAGCTTCTAAATGAGTATCATTAACATGTTCATCAGTATCCACCACAACCTTTTCAGGTTCATCACTGGTGGGTTTTTCAGTAAGAATTTTACTGTTAAATTTGTCTTCAGAAGTATTACGTTCTGTTTTTTCTGACACAGATTCCAAAATACAAGCATTTTGTGAAAGCTTATCTTCTTCAGAGCTGGCAATACTCAGGTCAGAGGAGGCACGCTTACTGGCAGGTATTGGCTAAAAAGATTTTATACAGTTTTAGTGTTAAAAACCGTAATATCAAGATGGTGACCAAAACAATATTTCATATATATGTGCATGTGTGTGTGTGTGTGTGTGTGTGTGTGTGTATATATATATATGATGAATTCATATAGTGATTTAATATTTTTATTCAGTAAAATTTGATAAAATTATAAAAATAATTTAAAGAACTGACAAATCTTCACATAATAAATATGACAAAAATGGATAGCAAGGAGCAAACTTGATAAATCTTCAGCTCTAAAGTAAAGGTTTTTGTACTGCTAACCCAATAAATCAGGCTTCCTGGGTAGTTCCGTAGTAAAGAATCCACCTGCCAATGCAGGAGACACAGGTTTGATTCCTGGGTTGGGAAGACCCTTGGAGGAGGAGATGGCAACCCACTCCAGTATTCTTGCCTGGGACATCCCAGACAGAGAAGCCTCATGGGTTACAGTCCATGGGGTTGCCAAAGAGTTGGACCGACTTAACAACTAAACAACAACAACCCAATCACTTAGACATACGTGGAATCGTAACTCAACACTCAACTCTAAAAATTAGCAAAACACAATTTCCTTTTTAAATACTGACCAGAGAATTTTCTGTTTCCTCATCATCATCCTCCTCTTTGCCATCTTCAACTTCTTCTGTAACTTCAGCCTTTGCCTCTGCAATCAACTCTCGAATCGGTTTGTTGGAATCAACGGTCACAAAAGGATGCTGTTTGATCATTAAAAAGAGCACACTCAGTAACAACTGAAATGCTTGAGGAGTGAGTTTCATATATATGAAACACATTATTATGTGGTAAAAACACTGACATGTAAATAGGAAAAATACAAACAACTTCAGATGATAGTACATCTGGGATAAAACGGCGGGGAAGGGAACTGAACAGGAATAGGGGCTGCCTGCAACTCTATCTCCACATGTTTTTAAGAATCTGAAAGAAATATGTCAAAAATGGTAACACATTACTTCTGGGTAATAGCTTCATGTACTCTGCTGTATGTCTGAAAATTTCATAACCTAAAATCTAAATTAAAATTAAACCAAGTTTCAAATACATTACTAGTTCTTAAAAAGTAATAGTATGCTTACATTTCATATAAAACCTCAATAAAATACTTACAAAAAGCTTTAGAGTTCTGTTAAAAGTGTCTATAAATACCTGTTTGTTTTTTTACATAGTTCTAATGTTTTTAAGAGTAAGAAGATATTTTATTCATCTCTGTACTCTGCACTTAGTGTTTGGCACAGACTAAGGCCTTCCAGTGTGGAGGAAGTGAAACAAGAGAAAATGCATTTCAAGGTTACACTTGTTGTACAGACAGAAAGGCAATTTTTCTTGCTTCTCCCTCCAGATAAATAGCAACCTAAAAAACTATAATGGAGGAGCTGTACAATAACTCAACCTAACAGTAACTGCTTCAAGACTTGTCATTCTACTTGTCTACCTCTACTACTGTTTGACAAAATTTTATTTCAAATATTACAAACAAGTCCTGCTATAAAACAAAATTATTCAATCACTTCAACACCATTTTTTCTTAAAGTTAGCCATATTTACTGAACATTTACCCTCATTGTAAGAGACACTAAAAAAAAATTAATTAGCTCACGGCCCCTGTCAGCAAGGTACTTGTTTTCTAGTAATGGAGAAACCGAATGGAAGTGATTGACAAAGTGGAAATAACTAAACAAAATGAAAAGAACACAGACTGAATCAGAAAAGCATAGAAGAAATTACTTAAAAGCTAAATAAATGCTTTAGTAAGGGGAGCACATGTCTGTAAAGTAAATGTTAACTACTACAATGTATCCTGTGTTTGCACAGGAAAACTGAAGGGAATCTGAATCTGTATTCATCCTAAAGAGATGTTCCAACACTCATATGGCTTGCCACTGTCATCCCACTCTTATATTACCTGCAGTAGCTGAGATGTAGTCCACCTGGAATCCACATTCTTTTCCAAGCATTTCTTTAGAAAGTCCTTAAAATTTGAAGACCTTCAAAATAAAATTTTAATAATGACATTCTATTTTCTTGTTATTAAAATCAAAACTATGAGAAACCATGGTTAAGTTCTATCATGTATGTAATAGTATTAATTCAACATAAAACTAGTTCATGAGAATGTTAATATTCATAAGTCATTCATTTATAAATACAAGTCACATGTATGTAAGTAGGCTTATAGTTTTAAGTCATTGAGATACAGTCAAATGTTCATAAGAAAGCTAAAAATCACAAAAATTATTCTATTATATTAAACTCCACAAATACAGATCACATATATGCCTCAGCTTCTCACAGAAAATACTTTTTCATGTAGAACTCCAATCACTGCTATTCCCAAATTGATGGGGAAAGTTAATAATAAGAGTTTATATGATCCTAAGTCTCAAAAATACATCAATATCAGTTTTCTATTTCATACGACCTTTGTACCATGTACCTAAGTTTAAATACCCGTGGAAAGCTGGAAGAATAAATCTTCAAGTTTTGCTTCTTAAAGAGTTTTGTTTAGGAATATTTTACCATTTTGATGGCTGTGCTAATGTAGGGGGCTCAGATTTTGCTATTTTTAGCAGCACTCTCATTGGATTTAATTCATGATGAGGCGGTTCTATCTCAGCCATTTCTATTAAAGTGATACCCAGGGACCAAACGTCAGCTTTGTAGTCATAGGGTCTGTCCTTTGATGTTTCACACATGACCACCTCAGGAGCCATCCTATGAAGACAGAGAATTGAAAATTAAGATGTTTAACTTAAAATGGTGATCAAAAACCACATAAAAGACAGACAGTATAATCAAACATGCGGACAAAAGTAACATATAATAACTGTTGACACATCTAATGCAGCAAATCCATAAAACTGGATACATACCAATAGGGTGTGCCAATAAAGGAATCTCTCCTTTGAATTGTCCTTGTGTTTTTAGCTGATACTCCAAAATCCGCTTGAAACAAATAACCATACAAAAGTATTACTGATGGTTTTTAAGCCAAGTTTATTATATTCAACTTAAGGGAAAAGCATATCAAGTCTTTAATAAGACCACTGTTATTAAAGGGTAAGCAAAATAGAACTGGAGTGGCAACCCACTCCAGTACTCTTGCCTGGAGAATCCCCATGGACAGAGGAGCCCAACAGGCTATACAGTCCATGGGGTTGCAAAGAGTCGGACACAACTGAGTGACTAAGCACAGCACACAAAGTGGAAAGAGAAATAACTTCCCTATCACCCTAATTTTGACCACGCTCTTTCTACCATATCCCCACCCTCTCCACAAAAACACTGCCACAGAAAAGATTCCATCATTAATACACTTAATAACACCGTCTTCACACATCTTCAGATCACAAATTCTCCAGAACTGAAAAAAAAATAGCAATTTTAAAACAGAACAGTCTATCCACTTCAAAGTAAATGTCAAGCAGTGCTACATGTTGCAAGTAAATTGAAGGGCAGCTTTTCTACAGTGTGAGAGACAGAAATTATACCAAAGAAGCCTTAAGTGACAGCAGGCCTGCGTGCTCAACTGTGTCCGACTCTTTGGGACCCCACAGACTGCAGACTGCCAGGCTCCTCTGTCCGTGGGCATCTCCAGGCAGGAATACTGGCATGGGTTGCCATGCCCTCCTCCGGGGGATCTTCCTGACGCTGCATCTCCTGCGTCTTCTGCATCGCAGACAGACTCTTCACTGCTGAGCCACTGGGGAAGCCCAAAGGACAGCATATGTCTGCTAATTTCCTCATAATATTACATCACAAAGAAAAAACTCAGGAACGATGTTTCCTGATTTAAATCACAGGGCACAGCAACATCATAACTTTATCAGTTGCTTACTCCTTTTCAGCTTAGAGCTCGATCACTAATAGCAACACAAAATTGCTATTGCTGCATAAATTACCTCATGCCATATACATTTCACTCCTAAAATTTCATCTGACATGCCACAATTCTCAGAACTGAATAAATACCAAAGATCTAGTATTTGTATTCATGCCCCAAGGTCTGGCACAGAATACACACAATAAATGGCACCTACTATCACTAATAATATGTGTAATTTTAACCTCTGTGATACTCCGGCAGTAGAACTTTTAAAACTCATGAAATCCTGCCCTGTATTCTAATTATTTGTATCTATTACATAGTTTTTTTCCTTTTTGACCAGATAGTTCTCCTGCTTAAAACACCCTGGTAGCCGCCTACTGCCTACAGAATGATGTCACACTTGCTAATATGGGGTTAGGAGGGTTTCCCTGCTAGCTCAGATGGCAAAGAATCTGCGTGCAATGCAGGAGACCCCAGTTAGAGTCCTCGGCCAGGAAGATCCCCTGGAGAAGGGACAGGCTACCCACTCCAGTATTCTTGGGCTTCCCTGGTGACTCAGACAGTAAAGAATCGGCCTGCAATGTGGGAGACCTGGGTTTGATCCATGGGTTGGGAAGATTCCCCTGGAGAAGGGCATGGCAACCCACTCCAAGAATACTCCAGTATTCTTGAGAATCCCCATGGACAGAGGAGCAGGCTACAGTCCATGGGGTCAGAAAGAGTTGCACACAGCTGAGCGATTAAGCACACAGTCAACTCAGTATTTACTCCATTTCAGTGTTTTTTGAGAACCCAGTAACAGTCTTTTTAACTTTTTTCCCCTTAGAACATGACTGGGAAAGGAGGTCCGAAACCAGACCTAAACCACAAATGTCCACTGCCACAGTCATACTCCCTAAGTACTCTTAAGAGCAGGCGATAAACTAAGGAGGGACAAGAAGCCACCTTCATTCTTATACAAGGGGGAAAATTAAGGTCATTATTAAGTACTTTACAGTTCTACTTACAATAATGTGGCAGATACATGCTGGTCTGTTAAAATAGCATTTACATATTTATTTCCATTTGCAAGAATGTGATCTGATAATAAAAATTTGGTTATTGTAATGTATATATGGCTCCTGAGGATACTACAGTTCTATAATATCTGTATATACTTACTACAATGTCACAGAAATGGAAGACATTCTGTATACATGAATTAATGAGGTGCAATTATTTTAAATGTCAACCAACACAAAAATATTTCAGCATACTAAATCTTCAAAGATATAGTTATTTTTAATGCCATGTATTATTTTATACAAATGTATATTGCTGTATTCAAATTAGATTTTAGAACATTTACAGAAAACATGTACCAAAAATAGATCAAAATTATACTATTTCAAAACAAGCTATAAGACTTTAAAATATAAGACATAAAAAAAGTAACATATATCAGCATTTTAAAACTCATGAATGAGGTGACAGAACACAAGAGAAATCAGAAATAAAAAATCATTTTAGAAACAAAGACTAAACTAGGAGGAATGCAAGAGCAAATAAACACAACGAATTCACACCCACTATCACTTCACACCCATTAGGATGGGTACCATCAAAAATACAGAAAATAACAAGTGCAGGTAAGGAGGTAGAAAAATTGGAACCCCTGTGCATTGCTATGGAAATGTAAATTTGTGCAACCACTGTGGAAAATGTACGATGGTTCTTCGAAAAATTAAACACAGAATTATCATACAATCTGGGTATCTGCCCAAAAGAAATGAAGGCAGGAACTCAAAACAGATATTGCACACCCATGTTCATAACAGCATTATTCATAGAAGCCCAAAGGTAGAAGCAACCAAAGTGTCCACCAATGGATGAATGAATGAGTCAAACATGGTGTATACATATGCTGATAACAGAATATTATTCAGCCTTAAAAGGCAGAAAATTAACACATGAATTTGAATAGCACGTATGTAGGAATTCAGGAGAGCCTTGCTCTGTCCTTTGGAAGGGCCTAGAAGGCAGGCCAGTCCAGAAACTATAAGCATACCTAACACTTAGACTGTAGTCTTAACATACCATGTCCTAATAAATGAAAGAATACAAAACCACACAGGCTTTTGCCAAAAAGCCTTTGGATTTATCTGCAAATTGAGGGAAATACAGGGAGGAACTTACTGAAGTCATCAGGAGTATGCAGCCAGCAAAATACAAGATAAGGAAAACTACAGGTCCAACAGCTCAGGTCCCACAGACGAGTGTTTCTCAACTTCTTTTAACCTCTCCTAAAGAGCCTTTTCAGACATTTTTCCCCAATCCTCTCTCTCATGAAATTTTAATGTCACAGATTTATACTGTGTATCTGTTCATGTACTATCAGTGGGCCTTTGGAGGGTCACAACCATGGTAATACTGAAATTTTCTTTCTTTGAGAAAGCATGCCATGAAAACGCGTGACACAGATAAAACAAAGAGAAGAAAGAAATGGTTGGGGGGGTATGAGCCATACATTAAAAAGAGACTTAAAAGAAAAAGCAGGTTTTAAACATGGGCAAGTCTAAACTCTAAAGTCAAGAGATGAACACTGGGTGATATAGCCATAAAGAAACACAGGGAAGTGATCAGTATAAAGGTTAGTGCACAGGTTACCTGTGGAGAAGAGAAGGACAGTGACTTGAGATGAGGCACATGGTGCAGCTCCTAAGGTGCCTGCTGCTGCTGCTAAGTCGCGGCAGGCGTGTCCGACTCTCTGCGACCCCACAGACGGCAGCCCACCAGGCTCCCCCGTCCCTGGGATTCTCCAGGCAAGAATACTGGAGTGGGTTGCCATTTCCTTCTCCAATGCATCAAAGCGAAAAGTGAAAAGTGAAGTCGCTCAGTCGTGTCCGACTCTTAGCGACCCCGTGGACTGCAGCCCACCAGGCTCCTCCGTCCATGGGATTTTCCAGGCAAGAGTACTGGAATGGGTGGCCGGTGCCTGACATATTTCTATTTCTTTATCAAGTGGTGATTACAGAGCTACAAGTCAATAAGCTACACAACTCTTAATGTGGTTTCCTGTATTTATTTCTCAAAAAAATATTTAAAATTTAGTACTATATCAAAGTATACCTGCTTAGAGGTCATGACAAAAAGTGAACTATGATCACTGTTATCAGCATGGCCTTTGGATATATTTTGTCCTTTTAATATCTGTCCAAAATACTCAAATTTAGGCTTCACCACCAGAGTTTTTTTATAATTCATATCTTAGGGATACTTAAAAAGGACTGTATCTTCTATCTGTATGTGTATATATGAAATTCATTAATTTCCCATCTAAAGTCTTATCTATTCTTCCTTATGAAATTATCATTTATTCCCTCAGTGCAAAAAAAAAAACAAAAACTATTTGCAACCTTATACTTAATTTAGCATCTTTTTACACTTACTTTGTGAGTTTAGCCAAGATACTGTATCTACAAAATAGAATATAAAACTAAAGACAGAAAAAGAAAACAACTAGATATGAGTTCTGGAAATGAAGACAAAACTAAGTGGTTTTACATAATGTGTCATTTTCTAAATGTATTTTATTTATAAATATTAATTCTACATATAAAAATTTAAGGGAAAACTATTAGGCAGTCTTTTAAAAGTGTGTCTTTTAAAAAACAACAATCCATCCTTTCTTATTGTTTAAAGAGTCTTTATATTAGGTGCCTATACTTAGAAATTCTGGGAGTTAATGAATAATTATTTACCCAAGTTTTTTTTTTTTTTTTTTTTTGGCCTCACCTCATGTCTTGCAGGATCTTAGTTCCCAGGACATTGGCAGTGAAAGCACCAAGTCTTAACCACTGGACTGCAAGGGAATTCCCTCCAAGGAGGTATTTTAAAAATTGTTGCTGCTGTTTAGTCACTAAGTCGTATCTCACTCTTTGCAACCCCATGGACTGCAGCCCACCAGGCCCCTCTGTCCATGGGACTTCCCAGGCAAGAATATTGGAATGGGTTGCCATTTCCTTCTCCAGGGGATCTTCCCAACTCAGGGATCAAATCCACATCTCCTGTTTAGCAAACAGATTCTTTTCCACTGCACCAAGCCTCAATTTAAAAAATTAACATGAAGTAATTCTCCATGTTTTACATATTTTAACGTAATTCTCTTTGTTTCACATATTAGTATCAGAGTCATAACAGAACAATATTAAGTAACAGACATACAGGGAGAAATCTCAAAGCGTAAAATCAAATGTTTTATCTAAAAGAATAAACTTACCCAACTTAATATCTCCATCTAAGGTAAACAGAATGTTGCCAGCCTTTAGATCTCTGTGGATGATTTTATTATCATGTAAGTAGTTTAAAGCCTCTAAAGTCTGCTTACAAACTACTTGTATTTGGGACTCAGTTAATGGTCTCTCAAGCTCTGCAACGAAAAAGTAAACAAGCATTTTTGTGCTGTGAAAGTGTATCAGCAGCCTATATACCTTTAATATCTTTACTGTCACTGTTGAAGATTATATACATTGAAATGACTTTTTAAAAAGTATAACACAAATATTACTTTCTTCACATATTACCAGTTCAGTTCAGTTCAGTTGGTCAGTCGTGTCGGACTCTTTACAACCCCATGAATCGAAGCTTGCCAGGCCTCCCTGTCCATCACCAACTCCCGGAGTTTACCCAAACTCATGTCCATCAAGTCGATGATGCCATCCAGCCATCTCATCCTCTGTTGTCCCCTTCTCCTCCTGCCCCCAATCCCTCCCAGCATCAGGGATTTTTCCAATGAGTCAACTCTTCGCCTGACGTGGCCAAAGTACTGGAGTTTCAGCTTTAGCATCAGTCCTTCCAATGAAATCCCAGGGCAGATCTCCTTCAGAATGGACTGGTTGGATCTCCTTGCAGTCCAAGGGACTCTCAAGAGTCTTCTCCAACATCACAGTTCAAAAGCATCAATTCTTCGGCACTCAGCTTTCTTCATAGTCCAACTCTCACATCCATACATGACTATTGGAAAAATCATAGCCTTGACTAGACAGACCTTTGTTGGCAAAGTAATGTCTCTGCTTTTGAATATGCTGTCTAGGTTGGTCATAACTTTCCTTCCAAGGAGTAAGGGTCTTTTCATTTCATGGCTGCAATCACCATCTGCAGTGATTTTGGAGCCCCCCAAAATAAAGTCTGACACTGTTTCCATTGTTTCTCCATCTCTTTGCCTTGAAGTAATGGGACCGGATGCCATGATCTTCGTTTTCTGAATGTTGAGCTTTAAGCCAACTTTTCCACTCTCCTCTTTCACTTTCATCAAGAGGCTTTTTAGTTCCTGGTGTCATCTGCATATCTGAGGTTACTGATATTTCTCCCGTCAATCTTGATTTCAGCTTGTGTTTCTTCCAGCCGAGCGTTTCTTGTGATGTACTCTACATATAAGTTAAATAAGCAGGGTGACAATATACAGCCCTGACGTACTCCTTTTCCTATATGGAGCCAGTCAGTTGTTCCATATCCAGTTCTAACTGTTGCTTCCTGACCTGCATATAGGTTTCTCAAGAGGCAGGTCATCCTGGAATGTAAAGTGGGCCTTAGAAAGCATCACCATGAACAAAGCTAGTGGAGGTGATAGAATTTCAGTTGAGCTATTTCAAATCCTGAAAGATCATGCTGTGAAAGTGCTGCACTCAATATGCCAGCAAATTTGGAAAACTCAGCAGTGGCCACAGGACCCAAAAAGGTCAGTTTTCATTCCAATCCCAAAGAAAGGCAATGCCAAAGAATGTTCAAACTACCACACAATTGCACTCATCTCACACGCTAGTAAAGTAATGATCAAAATTCTCCAAGCCAGGCTTTAACAGTTTATGAACTGTGAACTTCCAGATGTTTAAGATGGATTTAGAAAAGGCAGAGGAACCAGATTTCAAATTGCCAACATCTGTTGGATCATCAAAAAAAAGCAAGAGAGTTCCAGAAAACCATCTATTTCTGCTTATTGACTATGCCAAAGCCTTTGACTGTGTGGATCACAATAAACTGTGGAAAATTCTGAAACAGATGGAAATACCAGACCACCTGACCTGCCACTTGAGAAACCTATATGCAGGTCAGGAAGCAACATTTAATTTTAAAATTTTATTATGGTCATCTAAGAATACAAGAATAATTAGGCTAATTTAACTTACTGAACGTAACAATAAGATAAATATACATGTATAAATGTTTGAAATCCACTGACTTTTTCTAACGTATCATTTAAGATATAAATGTAAGGAACAAAAAGGCATTTACCAAGCATCACAGCGTCCACTGCTCCACCAGCACAAAATTCAATGAGGATCTGCAGGCAAATAAAAAAGCACATGTCTAACACAACACTGATTCTGAGTATTTTTCCTTCAAGCTAGCAAAAAGATAAATAAATAGCTATCAAATAACCTAAGTTTCATAAACAATATTATGCTAACAACCATAAAGACTCTTTGTAGAAAGAGTTCCATGTCTTGCTCTACATGTGAGAAAGCACGAAGGGAACACACTATGCAAGTATGTACATCTCTGTTCACCGCCACCTGTAGTGCCCAGGTTCTCTAAAATTACCAGATACAGAATTTTTACTAAGGGCCATATTATACATCCATTTCCTCACCACTCAAAGACTTTATACTCTCCTTTTTAAGGTAACTATTGTGAGTTAAATGAACAAGTATATTTTTAACTTTACTAACAGGAATACATCCTAAAAGGTTGCTTTTAGTTTTTCTAAAAACTTGGGGAAGACATACACAAGAGCTTCAGATACTAGCTCACTTATCACTTCCCACTGGATGCCTTCCCAAACCTCCCTGGTACACAGCACCATGCATTTTTCCTTCTTAATCCTCAGCACCGTTTTCATTTTGTATTTTTATGACTCTTCAATTAATTCATGTCTCTCTCTCCCTCCCACTGTCCCTCATAGTTGTCTAGCTGTTTCTGTTAATTACATAGCTTAACAAATTGTATAGATTCATAGTTTTTTCTCCTCTATAGAACACCATTTTATTTTTTACAGGAGCTTATTTTTTATAATATGTTGTTTTTCAAATTCATTATATGATATGAAAAATAATTTGGGGAGACAGATCATTATTATCCTATAGTGGAGTAAACAGAGTGATAAAGATTAACTGATTTATCCAAGCTCCTGCCTAGCATCACCAAAATAAAAAGGAAAGCTTTTTGATTCGCAACCAGGTATAGCTTATACTATCTACTCTTCTTTTGTAATACTTTGCTTATTTCTTCAAGAAGACAAACTAAAACTCCATTGAAAAAGTCCTCTTGATTAAATTAGTATTGGTGCAGAGCAAGTGACTGACTGCTTATTATAAATACTAACATTTTACTTATATATTTATTTATGCCTAACATTTTCTAAAAATGAATAAAATTTTTACATACAGACCTGGCCACAACAAAATAAATGTTAAAAAAAATTTTAATACTTAAATTTAAATTAAGAAACTAATACAAGACACTTCAAACTAACATTAAAAAACAAATAAATAAATAAAAGACCTGGAGAGAAAAAAAGACTTGAAAGAAAGAAGTTCCAACCGGGAAAAAATATTAATTCAAAACAAAAAGGAATCTAATTTCGTTATTTAGGAAATTTAAAATTCTCCACCAAGTTTCTACATTTCGGTCCAATGTCAAACAATCATGAAATATAGTATTCTGAAATACACATCTAAACATCTGCTGAAGCTAAGGATATGTTGCTGTGCTGTTAATCACCCTCTCATGGGTCAATTCTTGTTCAAGTAGCGAAGAGGTAGTCCAAAAAAGGTCTATACAACTTATAAATCTCTTCAGGACAATTACTTATTTTGGCTATTCCTACAGATTAACCAAAAATACTTACCCAAAGATTATTCTCATAATAGAAGGCATCTAGAAGCTTGACTATATTAGGGTGATCACAAGATGCTAATATGTCAATTTCAACCATGTAGTCTTCAAGTTCTTCTTCAGATTTGGTGTCAATCACCTTTGCAGCAGCTAAAACATTGGTCTCTTTATTCTGAGCCTAAAAACAAAAGTATCATTATGTCCATGATTACAATGCATACTTGCTTTATAAATATTATTTTTTAATAAACTTTATTTTTTGTTTTCAGTTCACAGTAAATCTAAGCAGGAAGTACAGTGCAATTCAGTTCAGTCGCTCATTCATGTCCGACTTTTTGTGACCCCATGGACTACAGCATGGCAAGCCTCCCTGTCCATCACCAACTTCTGGAGTTCACTTGAACTCATGTCCATTGAGTCAGTGAGGCCATCCAACCATCTCATCCTGTGTCGTCCCATTTCCTCCCGCCCTCAATCTTTCCCGACATCAGGGTCTTTTCAAATGACTCAGTTCTTCACAGCAGGTGGCGAAAGTATTGGAGCTTCAGTTTCGGCATCAGTCCTTCCAATGAATATTCAGGACTATTTTCCTTTAGGATGGACTGGTTGGATCTCCTTGCAGTCCAAGGGACTCTTAAGAGTCTTCTCCAACACCACAGTTCAAAAGCATCAATTCTTTAGCGCTCAGCATTGTTCACAGTCCAACTCTCATATCCATACATGACTACTGGAAAAACCATAGCCTTGACTAAACGGACCTTTGTTGGCAAAGTAATGCTTCTGCTTTTAATATGCTGTCTAGGTTGGTCATAACTTTCCTTCCAAGGAGCAAAAATCTTTTAATTTCATGGCTGAAGTCACCACCTGCAGTGATTTTGGAGCCCAAGAAAATAAAGTCTCTCACTGTTTCCACTGTTCCCCCATCTATTGCCATGAAGTGATGGGACTAAGTGCCATGATCTTAGTTTTCTGAATGTTGAGTTTTAAAGCCAACTTTAATGGCAACCCACTCCAGTACTCTTGTCTGGAAAATCCCATGGATGGAGGAGCCTGGTAGGCTACCGTCTATAGGGTTGCACAGAGTCGGACACAACTGAGCAACTTCACACTTTTTTACTCTCCTCTTTCACTTTCATCAAGAAGCTCTTTAGTTCTTCTTCACTTTCTGCCATAAGGGTGGTGTCATCTGCATATCTGAGGTTATTGTTATTTCTCCCAGCAATCTTGATTCTAGCCTGTACTTCATCCAGCCCAGCGATTCTCATGATGTACTCTGCATACAAGTTAAAAAAGCAGGGTGACAATATACAGCCTTGATGTACTACTTGCCCTATTTGGAACAAGTCTGTTGTTCCATGTCCAGTTCTAACTGTTGCTTCCTGACCTGCATACAGATTTCTCGAGGCAGGTCAGGTAGTCTAGTATTCCCATCTCTCTGAGAATTTTCCAGTTTATTGTGATCCACACAGTCAAAGGTTTTGGTGTAGTCAATAAAGCAGAAATATATGTTTTCTTGGAACTCTCTTGCTTTTTTGATGATCCAACGGATGTTGGCAATTTGATCTCTGGTTCTTCTGCCTTTTCTAAATCCAGCTTGAATTTCTGGAAGTTCACGGTTCATATACTGCTGAAGCCTGGCTTGGAGAATTTTGAGCATTACTTTACTAGCATGCAAGATGAGTGCAATTGTGCAGCCGTTTGAGCATTCTTTGGCATTGCCTTTCTTTGGGATTGGAATGAAACCTGACCTTTTCGGGTCCTGTGGCCACTGCTGAGTTTTCCAAATTTGCTGGCATACTGAGTGCAGCACTTTTACAGTATCATCTTTCAGGATTTGAAACAGCTCAACTGGAATTCCATCACCTCCACGAGCTTTGCTTGTAGTGATGCTTCCTAAGCATCACTACAATGACTTCGCATTCCAGGATGTCTGGCTCTAGGTGAGTGATCACAGCATTGTGATTATCTGGGTCGTGAAGATCTTTTTTGTACAGTTCTTCTGTGTATTCTTGCCACCTCTTCTTCTTATCTTCTGCTTCTGTTAGATCCATACCATTTCTGCCCTTTATTGAGCCCATCTTTGCATGAAATGTTCCCTTGTTATCTCTAATTTTCCTGTAGAGATCTCTATCCCATTCTATTGTCTTCCTCTATTTCTTTGCATTGATTGCTGAGGAAGGCTTTCTTATCTTTCCTTGCTATTCTTTGGAACTCTGCATTCAAATGGGTATATATTTCCTTTCTCCTTTGCCTTTCACTTCTCTTTTATTCACAGCTATTTGTAAGGCCTCCTCAGACAACCAATTTTGCCTTTTTGCATTTCTTTTCCTTAGGGAAGGTCTTGATCCCTGTCTCCTGGTCCACAGTTCTTCAGGCACTCTATCAGATCTAATCCCTTGAATCTACTTCTTACTTCCACTGTATAATCATAAAGGATTTGATTTATGTCATACCTGAATGGCCTAGTGGTTTTCCCTACTTTCTTCAATTTAAGTCTGAATTTGGCAATAAAGAGTTCACGGTCTGTGCCACAGTCAGCTCCTGGTCTTGTTTTTGCCAACTATAGAGCTTCTCCATCTTTGGCTGCAAAGAATATAATCAATCTGATTTCAGTATCAACCATCTTGTGATGTCCATGTGCAGAGTCTTCTCTTGTGTTGTTGAAAGAGGGTGTTTGCCATGACCAGTGCATTCTCTTGGCAAAACTCTTTTTAGCCTTTGCCCTGCCTCATTCTGTCCTCCAAGGCCAAATGAGCCTGTTACTCCAGGTGTTTCTTGACTTCCTACTTTGCATTCTAGTCCCCTATAATGAAAAGGACATCTTTTGGGGTGTTAGTCCTAGAAGGTCTTGAAGGTCTTCACAGAACCGTTCAGCTTCTTCAGCATTGCTGGTTGGGGCACAGACTTGGATTACTGTGATATTGAATGGTTTGCCTCAGAAATGAACAGATCATTCTGTCATTTTTGAGACTGCATCGAAGTACTGCATTGTGACTCTCTTGTTGACTATGACGGCTACTTCATTTCTTCTAACAGATTCTTGCCCACAGCAGTAGATATAATGTACAGAAAGTAGATATAATGTAGCAGAAAGTACAAAGAGCTTCCATATGCATCCCTTCCCTGTTCATGCACAGCCTTCCCCACTGCCAACATTCTGCGCCAGAGCGGGACATTTGTTAAAGCTGAGCAATCTATATTGAAACACCATCACTACCTGAAGTGCACTGTTTACACTAGGATGACCTCCTGGTGTGCCTTCTATGGGTCTGGACAAAATACATGATATGTATCCACCATGTTAATATCATACAGAATAGTTTCACTGCCCTAAAAATCTCTATGCTTGGCCTATTCATCCCACTCTTTCTCCTAACCCCTCCCCTGATCTTTTACTGTCTCCATAGTTTTCTGTTTTTCATACAGTATGTAGCCTTTTCAGATTGGCTTCTTCCACTGAGTAACATGCATTTAAGATTCCTCCACATCTTTTCACGGTTTGATATCTAATTTCTTTTAGTGCTAAATAATAGTTGGATACACAGATGTAGTAGGCATGTTTATTCATTCACCAACTGAAGGCACCTTTGGTTGTTTCCAAGTTTTAGCAATGATGAATAAAGCTGCTATAAACATCTGCATGCAACTTTTTGTGTGGACTTAAGTTTTCAGCTTCTCTGAGTAAGTACAAAGGAGCAGAATTACTGGATCATATGGTAAAAGTATGTGTATAGTGCACCACCTTCCCTGGTGGCTCAGACAGCAAAGCGTCTGCCTACAATATGGGAGACCCAGGTTCAATCCCTGGGTGGGGGAAGAACCCCTGGAGAAGGAAATGGCCACCCACTCCAATTCTCTTGCCTGGAAAATCCCATGGACTGAGGAGCCTGGTAGGCTACAGTCCATGGGGCTGCAAAGAGTCGGACACGACTGAGCGACTTCACTTTTCTTCAAAAGTATGTGTAGTTTTGCAAGATACTGACAAATTGTCTTCTAAAGTGGGAAACAGTGGAAACAGTGAGACTTTATTTTTGGGCTCCAAAATAACTGCAGATGGTGACTGCAGCCATGAAATTAAAAGATGCTTGCTCCTTGGAAGAAAAGTTATGACCAACCTAGACAGCATATTAAAAAACAAAGATATTACTTTACCAACAAAGGTCCATCTAGTCAAAGCTATGGTTTTTCCAGTAGTCACGTATGGATGTGAGAGTTGGACTATAAAGTCCAACTTTTTTTTTGAACACCAAAAACTTGATGCTTTTGAACTATACTGTTGGAGAAGACTCTTGAGATTCCCTTGGACTGCAAGGAGATCCAACCAGTCCATCCTAAAGGAAATCAGTCCTGAGTATTCATTGGAAGGACTGATGCTGAGGCTGAAACTCCAATACTTTGGCCACCTGATGCGAAGAGCTGACTCACTGGAAATGCCCCTGATGCTGGGAAAGATTGAGGGTAGGAGGAGAAGGGAATGACAGAGGATGAGATGGTTGGATGGCATCATCGACTGGATGGACGTGGGTTTGAGTAAACTTTAAGAGTTGGTGATGAACATGGAGGCCTGGTGTGCTGAAGTCCATGGGGTCTAAAAGAGTCGGACACAACTGAGCAACTGAACTGAACTCAAAGTGACTATACTATTTTGCATTCCAAACAGCAATAACTGAGAGTTCCTGTTGCTCCAATAGTCTAGTAGTCATGTATGGATGTGAGAGTTGGACTATTAAGAAAGCTGAGTGCTGCAGAATTGATGCTTTTGAACTGTGGTGTTGGAGAAGACTCTTCAGAGTTCCTTGGATGGCACGGAGATCCAACCAGTCCATCCTAAAGGGAATCAGTCCTGAATATTCATTGGAAGGACTGATGCTGAAGCTGAAACTCCAATAATTTGGCCACCTGATGCAAAGAACTGACTCACTGTAAAAGACCCTGATGCTGGGAAAGATTGAAGGTGAGAGGAGAAGGGGATGACAGAGGATGAGATGGTGGGATGGCATCACCAACACAATGGACGTGAGTTAGAGTAAACTCCAAGAGCTGGTGATGGACAGGGAGGCCTGGCGTGCTGCAGTCCATGGGGTGGCAAAGAGTCGGTCACAACTTGGGTGACTGCACTGAACTGCTGCTCCCCACCCTTGCCAGCATTTGGTTGTGCTGGTGGAGGTTTCTGTCATTCTAATACGTGTGCAGTGTGGTGTGCCCTTGTTTAAATTTACAACTCTCTAAGGACAGATGATGTTGAGCATCTTTTCATATACTTATTGGCCACTGAATATCTTCTTTGGTAAGATGCCCAAATCTTTCGGTTATTTTTTAATCAGACCATAGGCTTTCAAACTGTTGAGTTTTAAGAATTCTTAATATATTTCAAATTACAGTCCTTTATCAGATATGTCCTTTGCAAACATTTTCTCCTAGTCAGTGGCTTATCTTCTCATTCTCTGTTATACTTATTTTTAAAGGTAGTCTAAACATAAATATTAACAGATACATGCTAAGTACTTAATACAGATAGAATTTCAAGTTGCAGGTTCTAATGGATCAGACTGTTAGGGTTCAAATTATGATTCTGCCACTTAATAACTATGTTGGGCAACTTACAAAATCCCTCTCTTAGACTTAGCTTCCTCATCAATAAAATGTACTTACAACTCACAAGTCTGTGAGAATTAATATAACAGATATTTGCCAAGGGAAAAAAATACATATAAACATTTAATACACTGCCTGCCATTCACAGTAAAAAGAATTCAAAATGTTACTTGGAATTATTACTATTAGTAGTTAATCCTCAAAATGATACCATGATACATTAGCATTCCTGCGGATAAACTTAGAGAGATTAAAATGCTTCCACAAGACCAGGAAGAAGTAAGAGGCAGAATCGAGATTCAAATCCAGGCTGTTTCCCAAACTCTTTTTATCTTAATCATTACCCTTCCTAGTTTCCCTATATTTCCATCAGTTTCATCATTTTTCACTGTTTTTAGTACTTTAACTTTTCCATTTTCTTCTTTAACTGAATAACTTCTCATTTCCATTTATTACAAAGGGAAGGTTTCCAAATGTGTAGTAGGAGTCAAGATCATTATTTTAAAATTAGGAATCAAATCATAAAATACTAACTGAAGTGAAGTCGCTCAGTTGTGTCTGACTCTTTGCGACCCTATGGACTGTAGACTACCAGGCTTCTCCATCTATGGGATTCTCGAGGCAAGAATACTGGAGTGGGTTGCCATTTCCTTCTCCAGGAGATTTTCCTGACCCAGGGATTGAACCCGGATCTCCCACACTGTAGGCAGACGCTTTACCGTCTGAGCCACCAGGGAAGTCAAAAATACTAACAAGGTTTTTTTTAAAAATTACACGGACAGAAGAGTCTGGTGGGCTACAGGTTCATGGAGTTGCAGAGCTGGACAAGACGACTGAGCACACACACAAAGGTCTTTAAAGGAGATTTTCAACATTATGCATGTTACCATCACTTCAGCAAATCTATCATTTTATAAGAAAAACAGCAAACTTTCAAAAGCTAGTAATAAGTATCTTAATAAATAAATGCCCAGTTCCATTTTAATAATTTTTGAGGAGAAAATTTTATAAAATATATATATATATATGCAGAAAACATTCATCAAAGCACTGTTTATAATAAAGAAAACTTAATCAGCCTAAATGTCAATTAACAAAAACCTACTTAAATCATTCAGAATGCTTCTACAATGGAGAATTATGCAACCATTAAAATTAACTGACTAATCAATTAATATTTCTTAAGATAGAACAAAAACCACAATATATTTCTGAATGGAAGAAAAGCAACTTACTAAACAGGAAAGATATGCAATTTTACAAAAACTACACATCCACTTTTACACAGGGATAGCTATGTAAGAAATACTTGGAAAGACATCATTGGGGGATGGCAGTTTCATGTGCCTTTGACTTTCTCTGTAGCTTTCACACTGTTTACATTTTTAATGGACATGTATTATTTTTATAGAGGCAATAAGGTACTAAAACATCAGTCTATGGGATATTTCTTAGGGATCTATTACCTAATCTTGGAGATGATGATGGAAGAACAATTAAACTAGGTATAAGCCTCTATGTGGGAATTCTTCTAGTACACTTCGCTTTATTTTACCTCCTTAGGTAAAAACAGAGGTAGAAATTAATGCTAATTACTAATAAAATAACCCTAATGTTTAGGGTTCAGAGAATGGTGGTGTAGTCACTAAGTCATGTCAGATTCTCTGTGACCCCAGGGACTATAGCCCACCAGGCTCCTCTGTCCATGGATTTTCCAAGCAAGAATATGGATTGGAGAAGGAAATGGCAACCCACTCCAGTGGTCTTGCCTGGAGAATCCCAGGGACGGGGGAGCCTGGCGGGCTGCCATCTATGGGGTCGCACAGAGTCAGATAGGACTGAAGCGACTTAGCAGCAGCAGCCATTTCCTTCTCCAGGAGATCTTCCCCACCCAGGGATCGAAAGCTGGTCTCCTGCATTGCACGCAGATTCTTTACTGACTGAGCTAACAGGGAAGCCCATTATCTTATGTTCTGCAAAGAAAGAAAAACTGCTAATAAACTATGACAGAAGCTTGTCATTTAGAATTTTCACATTATTCCTTTTTAAGAGCTCTTTTGGATAGATCTAGAGAAAAATTGCTATTGTATATTACCTTTGTAAATACAGGAAAAATAAAACACTTCACAGTTAACTCTTCTGAGTCACTTTTTCACTCAGAATTATCTAATGTCTGTGTTTTCACACAATATTATTCTCTGGTCACAAAAAGCTTTGGTAATACAGCATTTCTTTAAAAGTATTCCTCTACTACTGTCTAGAAAATTTTCTTTGAAGCCACTATCTCCTATTTTGAAATCATAATACTGATATTCTCTTGATCTTATAACAGCTGCTAAAAGAAGCTTTTAGATGACAACCAAGACTCACATTCTTTCTTCACAACATTCTTAAATGGTTTATTGACTGAAACATCAAAAATGGGTTGCAACTGTATGATACCTGAGACGCAGCTACATTCACAATGCACAATGACATATATATCACAACTGCCACCTGGCGAACAATATTAAGGCATCAAACAATATCCCAGTTTCAGAAATGTTAAAAGTTGAAGGTCTGTCTTAACTGGGTGAAACATGGCATTAAGTTTATCTAAGAAAGACACTTCAGTTGAAAAAATAATACATAGAACTCACCCTCCCCCGAGTCAGGAAATAAGTCAGTGAGAAATGTCCTTCTCTCACCATTTAATGTAACACTTTGGGGAAAAATAAAGTAGAGAAACTGTCCTTGAAAAGGAACACTATAAAACACAAGCAGTGGTAAGAGGCCAAGGATATTGTGAGTAGAGTTAAAAAGTCATCCTTCTTTTGCATGCCTCTACTCATGGCAGGAGAGATTTTAAAGATGTATCTTTTACTTGTTAATAGAATGGCATGAAAGAGGAAAAATAATTAATACTAGATAATCTCTAATTCTTTGTAGCAACAAATTTCATTATTCCATTGCCCTGGATATACTGATTAAGTCAGCGATAGTACCACTTGGTTTAATAAAAATAATAAATAAAATTCACATTAGAAAATATAGTGCCTCTTACATACTGCTTGAAAATATTCATCACGATCTGGTTTGAGAGAACTCTAAAATTCAAAACTGAAATAAACTGATGTGTGCAAAACCATACTTTAAACAGACATAATGCAAATAAGGCGTTAAAAGAAACAATCACATCTACTACCTAAAAGCATGAAAATTCTAGACAAAATTTTAACTAAACAAATATTAATAAAAAGAATGAAATAACAAACACTCAGATGTTAATTTAAAGGAGCTATAATTTCAGTGGGTAAAGTTTTCAAAAATCAGTCATGATCACTTAAAAATCACTATGTTTTTATCTTCACGAATCACAGGAGCCAAGGAAAGAGACGGCAATGACACAAACTCAGCAACTTGGAGGAAAAGATTCTGCAGAGCTGAAACTCAGATCCCGGAGAGAGTGGGGCTCAGCTGCTGCTGGGCCTCTGAACTCGGAAGAGGGATCTTGTGGGACCAGGGTACCTTCTGAGGAAGAGAGGATGAGGCAATCAGAGCTGGTGTCTGTAAGGGTTATGATAAGACTAGCTCTGCGAGTGTTAGAAGAGCTACAAACTGAATCTGGGATGATGGTCAGAGTAACAGCAAAGCAGACCGGGAGCCACAGGAAGCAGAAAGATGCAAGCGCTCTCTCGCCTCCTCCGTGCAGCCTTCCTGCAGTGTTCAACACTTCTGAAACCTAAAAGTGAGCTCGTGGCAAGACAGACACGGTGATCTGCAAAAATCTCAGAACAACGTCACAAAGCAGAACCACAGAAAGGGGTGTTTGGAGCTGACGATGACAGATGGGAGAACTAAGACACAGTATATTAAATATCTGGTTAATAAATATTCAAATTTCCAAAGAGCAGTCTGGGAAAAAAACAGCACTAGAGAAAGAAGATAGTTTTAGACTGTTTAGATACTAGTAACTGTTTTATATTACATGCTAATCCTGGTGATCTTCTCAGAACCCACATAAGATTTTGGTAGGAATAAGAGTGAATATCATATAAAAACAAAATTATTCAACATAACTTAGCAAAGATACACAGTTAATTTCCACTATTTATTCTCATTTGTTCTACAGAGTCACTACAAACCCTGAATTAGTGAATACTGAACCACTGCTCCTAGAAGAAACACACACACACATTCCCCCACACAGACTATAACCTTAGATCTCAAACAGCTCATCCTGGTAGATTCAATTTGTTTCACTAAAGAGAAAATGAAGTCCAGAAATGTTAGGTGATTTGTTCGAGGCTGCCCCAACAACAGATGCCAGAGTTTGGGTTCAAACCCCATCCAACTAGTCCCCAACCAGGAGCCTCTTGCACTACCGTACGCAGCCCCGTCTCCTTCCATCCTCTGGGCCTCTCTGTATGAGGCCAGACAAGACAGAGCGCTACCAAGTTCGATCTCAGCACGAAACAAGTGCATCTAGGCACTCACATCTTACACAGCTTTGCACGTGTACACAAATAACTGTGAAAGCACTGCAGGCACAGGTTTGGGGGCTACAAATATATTTTAGTAAGTAGATAAATTTGCAAATAAAGAATCTGCAAATAATGAGGGTCAGCTGTACAACATACTCTTCCATTAACAGGTGAAAAATATTACAGATATCCTTTTTTAAAGGAATTCTCCACTGCAGAGGGCACGGGTTTGATCCTTAGTCAGGGAGCTAAGGACCTGCATACCATGTGGTGTGGCCAAATTAATTAATTTAAATGCTTTTAAAAGAACACATTTTCATGCCATTTCCTGAATTCTGCAAAAAGAAAAGAACAGACTTTATATTCTCTTTATATTCTCAAACACTACTTTATTTATATTGCTCTGGTTATTTACAGAAAACTTAGTTATTGGTCAGTCAAGATACCAACAACAAAGTGTCAATAATAAGTTAATGTTGGTTAAATCAGCAGTTTCTAAAATGTTTTACCAATTCTCAGATAACACAGTTTCCCCATTTATTTCATGGACTTGCTGACTCTGAGCAGCATGAATGAACTGCAACATTTCTGATAACTGTGTGATAGATAAGCTTTAGGAATTTGCACGGGTTACATAGCTGAAAGGCTGAAAAAAATGAGAACACAAAAAGAATTTTTAAAAATATTTAGAAATAGGAAAAAGACATACTACTTCTGGAAATTAATTCAAGAAAAATAAAGGCTTTTAAATGGTAAGGAAGATCATTACCACAAAAACATTCTCAATGTTAAATTATAAAAGTAAAGGGCCAAAACAAGTTGCTGTCAAGATAAGAAATTCAACACAAATACTATGACTTTTATAAGGAAAAAAGATAAGCCAGCACATTAAAGTCATTTTTACAATTCAAAGTTTCAGTTACCTTTTTTAAAATATAAATGTATATATGCTAGGAATTTGGACTTCATTGGTATTGAGTTCAAAATACAATGCAGTATTTAATAAACACCAGGTAACTTCAGTAGCATAATACAGAAGTAGCTACCCATTCTGAAAAGAGACTTTCTTTCTCCTTTCATAGAAAGAGAAAAATGATGAATAAAGGGAGAAAAAAGTGTGAAAAAAAGAACTGTTAAGTGAAATAAAGCAATGTGCAGAACAATATTTAAAAATATGACCCTTTCCTTTTTAATTTGAAAAATCCAAACCTACAAAGAAATTGAACAGTGACCAACCATATACCCCTCACCCAGAGTTACCAACTGTTAACATTTTGTCATCCTTGCTGTCAAATCACTATTTTGTAGACTGTCCCACTATTTGGATTTGTCTGTTTCCTCATTATTAGATTGAGGTTAAATATCTTTGATAAAAAACACATTAGGTGACTATACAGTTCCCAATGAGTAGCACCAGAAAACACAGCTTATCTTACTACTGTTGATTAACCCTAGGTTTGATCACTTAAGATGGTACCCATCAGTTCTCTCTACTGAAAAGGTGCATTATATGGAGTGGTATTACAATACTTATGAGGTGAAACCCTGTTCCTCCACACTCTTTCACATAAGGATTTTAATATCCATCAATAATTTTTGCCTGAATTACTATCGTATGGTTGCACGAGTTTTTTTGAATTATATCAATCTAATTGTATCAACTAGTTAGCATTCCTCTAGCAGGTCACTATTTTGTTGTTGATATTTTTGTAGTTCAAATTAACCTGTATTCTTTGGCATGTCCCCATTAATTTTTGACCATATTCTTTGATTTTTGAGCGTATGAGCATAAAGCTCATTCTTGAGCTTTCTCATACAATATATCCCAGGCTCCTCTGGGAAAAAACAATGAGTGGGGAGGATTTTACTTTTCAATTTCATCATTTCTGTACTTCTCTAGTTTAGACCTAGATCAGACATTTCAATGAGTCCTGGTTAGTTTTAATGGGGAATGGTATTTAGAAACCAAGAGCTAGGAGTATTAATTATCATCATTTCTAGGCCTTTGTCAGTAGAAAATAGGAATAGGTATATATGTATTGCAGCCATGAAATTAAAAGACGCTTGCTCCTTGGAAGGAAAGTTATGACCAACCTAGACAACATATTATAAAGCAGAGACATTATTTTGCCAACAAAGGTCCATCTAGTTAAGGTTATGGTTTTTCCAATAGTCAAGTATGGATGTGAGAGTTGGACTATAAAGAAAGCTGAGTGCAGAAGAATTGATGCTTTTAAATTGTGGTGTTGGAGAAGACTCTTGAGGGTCCCTTGGACTGCAAGGAGGTCCAACCAGTCCATTCTAAAGGATGTCCTGGGTCCTGGTGTTCATGGGTTTGGATGGACTCCGAGAGTTGGTAATGGACAGGGAGGCCTGGGGAGCTGCAGTTCATGGGGTCACAAAGAGTCGGACACAACTGAGCTGAACTGAACTGACTGTGTGTGTGTACATGTGCACACAAGTGGATGTGTTATATCATAAGTTCAAACTGAAACCTCTAGTTCAAAAATCAACATCACAGGGTTCTTCCTTACATTTCAAGCTTTTAACCCCTTTCTCTCAGTTATAACCCTAATTCTTAAAACAAAACTGTATTAACTAATTTGTTCTATCCTATAGTATATATAAAGTATTTTCAGAATTATAACATCAATATCACTACTAGTAATAAACCTGTTTAATCAAGTTCAAGCATTCTTTACTATTCTTTTTATCCTTTAAATATATCCCACTAGTCTTGACCCAGAGGGACGGGATGGGGAAGGAGGTGGGAGGAGGGGTTCAGGATGGGGAAAACATGTACCCCATGGCTGATTCATGTCAATGTATGACAAAACCACCACAATACTGTAAAGTAATTAGCCTCCAATTAAAATAAATTTAAAAATAAATAAATATATCCCACTAGTCAGAGTACTCTACTCAAAAATCATTTCAAGCACTTTTCTAGTATGACTATGTTATCAATTTGATATGCACTTAAGTTCACCTGTATATACATGTGTGTGTGTCAATATATTTTCAGTTTTACTAAAAAGCACTCATACATATGCTCAAACAGGCATAAAATTTTATCTGAAAAGACACACAGATAGTGTTACAGTGACTGACTTTGGGGAAAAGGACTGGTGGGAAACATTTTCATTTTTCAATTTTATCATTTTTGTACTGTTCAAGCTTCTAACCACATTAGTATCCCCTTGAATTCTTGTTAACAGGTTAACTAAAAGATATAACCTAAAAGGTTATTTTTATATAGTCTTCTTTATACTCTGCAATATTTTCAGAATAGTATTTAAATTTTTAGAAACAGATAAAACATATTTTAGGGTTTTTTTCAGGTGGAACAGGGTCTTCCCTGATGGTTCAATGGTAAAGAATCTGCCTGCCAAAGCAGGAGATGCGGTTTGAACCCTGGGTTGGGAAGACAACCTGGAGAAGAGAATGGCCATCCACTCCAGTATTCTTGACTGGAAAATGCAATGGACAGAGGAGACTGGTGGGCTACAGTCCATGGGGTTGCAAAAAAGTCAAACACAACTTAGTGACTAAACAACAAGGGTGAATAAAGCTTCATGTCAATCCACAGAAAAAAATTACCAGATGAATTAAAATTAAAATTCTTAATATACTACTAAAAGTCAAGAAGAAAATATAGATAAATACGAATCTAATTCCTTGGTAGGGAAAGTTTTTCTAAGCATGAAAGCGAAGAAGAAAAAGGCAAAGAAACACACTGACAGACTCTGTAAAATAAAGAACACTATGTCTTTATATCAAAAAAGCAACATAAACTAATTTAACTAAAATAAATACACCATTATGATAAAGTACTCATTTTCACAGTACATAAAAAGTACTTTCAGATCAACAAGAAAACAAACAGCTCATCAGAATATGGATAATTCAATTATTTTTAAAATGGCGATATCTTTAGAAACCAAAGATACGAAAAATGAAATAAACAGATACTCTTTTTGTCTATCGAAAAAGCAAATATTTTTAAAAGGATAAAAACTAACCTTGAAAAGGTCAAGGAACAAAAAGGCACAGAAATAGACCACTGTTAGGTTGTTTAAACAGGCATAACCCATGTACATGTATGTTAAGTATACAGAAAAATATCGAGGAGCATATACATGAAACTGATGATGGGCAGTTCCCTGGTGGGGACTTTCACCGCCATGGCCTGGATTCAGCCTCTGGTCAGGAAACTGAGATCCTGCAAGCTGTACAGCATGGCCAGGAGGAAAAAAAAAAAAAGAAAGAAACCATGATAGTTGATACAGAAACCAAATAGTTACATTTACAGAGAGAAGAGAAGGAACAATAATTAGAGTGATGGCCAAAGAGACTAACTTTTTCCCTAATAAATTAATATTCCTTATCAAGAGAAATTCTTTGCATAACTAAAAATTAATTTCAAGATAAGTTTATACACTTCTAGAGTTAATTTCACAGTAAACATTAATAAATGATCATGTATTTTGCCCTAACAATTCTAAGAATTTATCCTAAAGAAATAAGGAATGTCAGAGAGATATATCATGAGTATATGGATATCTGACATATGCTGGAGGCACTGAAAAGCAATATGGAAAGGGTGATCTTTTCAGTAAATGGTGCTGAGACAACTAGGTATCTACATAGAAAAAATGAAACTGGACTCCCTATTTCATACTATAGACAAGAACCAACATCAGTTTAATTACAGACCTAATACAGAAGACAACACCATAAAACTTTAAGAATGTAACACAGAAGGACAACTTCATCACTTTGGGTAAGAAAATTTTTAAAGACAAAAAGTACCAACTATGTATAAAAGGCTAATATACTGAACTACACTAAAATCTGAAACATCTATATAAAGAAGGACATCATAAGGAGAAACAAAAGACACACTATAAAGCAAGAGAAAAGAAGGTGCACCACATACACCTTGAGAGGATTAGTATCAGGAAAACACAGGCTCCCATAAACCAACGAGAAAAGGAACCCAAAAGACTTTAACATAAGCACTTCAGAGAAGAAGAAACCCAAACGGCCAACAAGTATATAAAAAGAAACTCAATCTCACTAGTAATCACAGAAACAAAACCCCAGTGGGAACAGGAATTGACTGTAAATGGGCACAAGAGGGCTTCAGGTGGTCATAAGAGGATTCTAAAGCTAGACCGCAGTCATGGTTGCACAACTGTACTAATTTATTAAAACTCACCAAATTATATACGTAGAATGGGTGAATTCTGTGTTTTATATACAGTGATAAAGTTATTTTTTTAATCGGCAACAAATAGGAAAATTCACTGGAAAAAATACCCAAATACTCAACAGGCATGAAAAGGTACTCAATTTTTTCAGTCATCGGGAAAATGTAAATAAAACTCACCACAATGGCTAACATAAAATATTAATAACAGTATTAATAATAATAGCAAGTGTTGCTGAGGATATAGAACAATTCAGAAAACTGCCATCCCCTACTGATGGGGGGTGTAAATTGGTACAACCACTTTAGAAGACTGGCAGTATCTTCTGAATCTTAAAACACACATAGCCAATAACCTAGAAAATCCATTCCCAGGTACATATACAATAGAAATGAATGTAAATGTACATCAAGATGTATAACAATATTCACAAGTCTTATTCTTAATATACAAAAAGTGGAAATAATCCAAAAGTCCACCAAAAGTAGAATGGATAAATTTTAATATTTCATATATTGCAATACTATAGAACAAATGAACAAAAAAGATCGGAGGACTACTACATACAACTAGAGACAAATTCCAGACACAAAACACACCTATAATTACATTTATATGAAGCCCCAAAATACACCAAAATGCTGCAGTAGTCTAGGTAAGAGATAATGGCAATTATGACTAGTATTACAACAATAAAGAAAGGAGGAGACAGAGTCAAGAAATATTTATAGGTGAAATTAACAGGCCTGGTGATTGATTGGGTCTGGTAAGTAAGGAAGCAGAAGATGTTAAAAATGACTTCCAGGTCCCTGGTCTATGCAGTTGGTAGATGGAGATGTCAATTACTGAATGAGGAACACAGGAGAAGCAGATTTGGGACTGACATCAGGAATTCAATTAATTCATGTTTTTACTTGCTGTTTAAGGAATCTGTGAGACATTCACGGAGAAAGCAATGGCACTTACTCCAGTACTCTTGCCTGAAGAATCCCATGGACGGAGGAGCCTGGGAGGCTGCGACCATGGGGTCGCTAAGAGTCAGACACAACTGAGAGACTTCGCTTTCACTTTTCACTTTCATGCATTGGAAAAGGAAATGGCAACCCACTCCAGTGTTCTTGCCTCGAGAATCCCAGGGACGGGGGAGCCTGGTGGGCTGCTGTCTACGGGGTCGCACAGAGTCGGACATGACTGACAAAACTCAGCAGCAGCAGCGCTGAGACATTCAGGTGGAAAGCTCTAATAGATAGCTGGATGGGTGGATCCAGAGTTCAGAAAGGAGATCTCGGGATAGGGACCAAAACTGCATGTAGATGGTAACTGACGCCACAGAGAAGATGGGCTCTCAAAAGAAAGATGAGGGCCTAAATACAGCCCTGTGGAACCCCAACACTGAATGTCAGGAAGAGCAAGAAGAGCCAGCAAAAACATCTGAAGAGTAGACACAGAGGTACGAGAAAAATCAGGACTATGGTGACCTAAAAGCCAGCTTTTTAAAGGAAATGATGGTCAAGGATCTCAAATGCTCCAGAGAGAGGTCAAGTAAAAGAATTAAGTGTCCATTTAACTCTTTTACTTGAATCCTAAGACCACGACAAGAGCCAGTTAATTAGGTGAGCAGGAAGATGTCAAATAGAAAGAACAAGAAAATGTCACAGAACTGAAGAACATGAGTCTCTGAACTGAAAAGACTAACCAAGAGCCCAGCAAAATGAAAGGAAGAAAAAAAATACATATATCAAAGTACATTACCATGCACAGAGGATAAAATGTAAATTCTAATAGCTATCAAGAGAAAAAGATCACAAGGGACCAGAAAACAAAATAGCAACGGACTTTCAATAGCGACACTTGAAGCCAAAAGGCAATGAATGGAAAAGTCTAAAATCCCAAGAAAAATGCACTTTTGAACTAGAATTCTACAACCAAACTATACATCAAGTGTGACATTACAATAAAGACATATTCAGACAGGCCTAGTCTTAAAAAAACAATAAACCTTCCATGTATCCTTTCTCAGAAGACTACTGAAGGATGTACATAACCAAAACAAGGAGGAAATTCCAATGGCAAAAACAATGCATTTAAGACACTCCCGAAGTAGTCTGAGTTCCTAAGATTCTAGAGTCGAAAATTACGATTTATTATTGACAGACATTTTTTAAAAAGATCTAGAAATAAAACAGATGCACAGATGGAAAGACCAGTATTATGGAGATGTTATTTTTTACAAAGTTAATCTATAAATTCAATAAAACTCCTTCAAAAAACACAACAGGCTTTCTGTGTAACTCGTGCATGCGTGTGTGCAGGCTCTGTCACTTAGTCGTGTCTGACTCTCTGCAACCCTACGGACTGTAGCTCATCAGGCTTCTCTGTCCACAGGATGTCCCAGGCAAGAATACTGGAGTGGGTTGCCATTTCCTTCTCCAGGGGATCTTCCTGACCCAGGGATCAAACTCACATCTCCTGTGTCTCCTGCATTGGTAGGAGGATTCTTTACCACTGAGCCACATGGGAAGCCCTTTGTGTAACTCAGTTAGGCTATTTCTAAAATGTACATGAGAGCCCTAACGGCCAAGAATATACTAGACATTACTGAAGAAGGAGGGAAGGAAGTCTTTCTCTAGCAGAGATTTGTTTTGATGCTTTCCTAATTAAGACAGTGGAAAACTGATAAAGGAACAGACAAACTGATCAATGAAGAGACTAGAAACCCCAGAAACAGACACAAGCTGCAGAGCAGTGAGGAAGTCCCCCCAGCGATGAGCCATGGGACAACTGTGTGCCCACTGTAGAAGACAAGGAAATTGGACCCCCTATCTCATGTGCAAAAATCTTCACTAAGTGGGTTGTAGACATAAATGTTAAAGGCAAAATCATAAAAGCTCTTAGAAGATAAGATAGCGGTTTATCTCCATGATCTAAGGTTAGGAAAACTTTTCTCGCCTTTTTTTAAATTCAAAAATAGAATTGGCTTTATTAGGTGATTCATGAATCAGGCAGCATCTCATCCAACAACTGCAAGGGCGCCCCAGGAAAGAATTTCTCAAATACAATACAGAACGCATTAACTGAAAAAGAAAAAAAAAAAAACAAAAGGAAGTATGTTAAAATCAAGAATTTCTTGTTCATTAAAAGGCACCATAAAGAAAATGAAAAGATGGGCACAGAAAAAGAATGTATTTGCAATAGCCATAACCAGCAAATGGTTAAAATCCAGAACACACAACAAATAAACAAGAAAAAGACATCCAAGAGGAACATGAACAAGACAGTGAACAAAGAAGAAATCCAAGTTACTAACAATCCTATGAAAAGAAACGCTTATTAGTAGTCAGAGAAAAGATGAATTAAAACCACAATGAAAAATAAAACATCAGATTGTCAAAACTTAAAGAGTCCAACAATATCAAATGGTGGAGAGAATGCAGAGTAAGGACAATTCTCATAGGACGCTGGTGGGAGTGTAAACTGGTGTAGTCCAGTAATATTAAAGATACACTACCGTATAACCTAGCAATTCTACTTCTACGTTAAGTCTTAGTGAAATTCATGCATACATGCACCAGTATAAAAGCCAAAAACTGAAAACAACTGATATAACCAACAGGACAATGGTATATAACTGGTGATATAATCATATATTGGAATTCTATGCAACAATTAAAATTAACTACAACTCTAGTGATAATAAAGACAAATCTCACAAACCTAAAGCTGATTCTGAAAGAGGTAAGACATAAAATACACTCAGTACATACAAAACTAAAGTTATGATGCTTATACACTGCTAGATAGTAAACTATAAGGAAAGCAAAGAAATGAATAACTTACAGGCAGGATAGTGGTTTCCTTTAGTGGGAGAACAGAGTCAATTCAGAGAGGAGGGGAAAAGGATTCTAGAATACTGGCAGAAGTCCTTTACTCTGATGGTTGTTAATACTGAGTTCACTTTATTACTGTTTGCTAAATGTACATCTATGTGTTGTTCTTTTCAATATAATGATTATATGTTTCACTATTTTTTAAAAAGGCGCATGCCCATCAGGGTCATAAAATGAATCACTTTTCATCCAGCACAAGTCAGTAACCCAGCTTCAATTCAACAGATCATTTTATGGCATTCCTTTTTTTCTGTTAAAATCAACAGAAATCCAAACATACAAAAAAGTGAGGGATATTACTTATCTTCATTTATATGTCAAATAATACTATTAAAAAAGAGAAAATAAATTTAAAATCAGGAAGCTCTTTCAAGCAAGAAAGTAACTGTTACAGAGCTATGTGGTGCAGGACTAAGTGGAAAGAATACAACTATAGGATGAAAAAATGTTTCAAACAAACTAAATACACAAGACAATTGCCTATTTAGAAATTAATCTTTGTAAACAGTTATAAGCATATGATAGTTGGAATCAACTTCAGAAACAGCTTTCTATTGCACACTATACATACTACTGTAAGGTTTGATTGCTTTTCCTCCTACACAGAAGGAAGTTTATAAATTTAAATTTTCTAGGGAATCTTGGACAGGAAAAGAGGTTAGGAAAAAGACATACCAGGTGAGATAAGTTTAAATTTTAAATTTTCTGTTTTAAAAAGTTCACAGCTTACTCCTTGGAAGCATAAAACAGTGAGACAAAAGAGAAGATGCAAAGAACTCCCATTCTTTGAATATCACACTAAAATATATACCAAGCCCATAAAAATTATCCTTGACACAGTCTCACAGTGTTAAACCACATGGAGTAAGGCTCTTATTTTTCAGAAAATTTTCAATAGGTATCTCACAATAGGAAGACATATTCACTTTGCAATGCCATGAAAGAATTAAATCACAGAGTATTAGCATGTCAACACAATCTGTGCCAGAAAATGGTTTTACTATTTTCCTAGGTCCCTTTTCCTGTCCCATCCCATATTTCGTTTTCAAGCTCTAAATATAACGAAAGTAATTTTCTGCCATTTCCTGAGCCCTTTTTCGTGTCTTACATTTATTATTTCCTTTAATTCTCTCATACTGAGGAGTAGGTTTTACTGATGAGAAAAACGAAACATGGAATGATTAAGTAACTTACCCAATGTCAGAGGTCGCTATTGAGGGAGCCAAGATACAGTCCAACTCCAGAGCCAGTATCTTAATACTATACTGTTTCTATTCAATAAAACATTTATACCATGAAAACTGCCCATAATCACCTGGTGAATGGTGAAGGTCAAGTCGCTCAGTCGTGTCTGACTCTTTACGACCCCGTGGACTGCAACCTATTAGGCTTCTCTGTCCATGGGATTCTCCAGCCAAGAATACTGGAGTAGATTGCCATTTCCTTCTCCAGGCCATAATCACCTACTGCCTTCTAACTTCCAGATCCCAGATGCCTTGAGGATTTATTACGTCTTTCCTAGATAACTGTATACTCACACAACATTAATGTTTAACTTCCCTAAACATTTAGGGAAATCTATGATTTTTCAGCTAAGAAAAAGGAGGTCCAGAGACATTAAGTGTCCTGTCCAAGACCTCAAAGCTCGTTTGCGAAAACCAGCAATAAAACACAATTTTTAACTCCCAGAAGCATCTTCCCACTGCACTAAAAGCCCTGTCTACCACACATCTATACTGTAAGCTCTTGCTGAAATCCACACCCTCCACATTAGGTACTGAAGTTTACTCTGTCAACTTTCACAGCACACAAGAGCATCAACAGCACTCACAAGCAGGTAACACACATTCTTTCATTTCAACAAATATAAAGAGAAATGCACTATGTGCTAAGGCAATAGAATTAACCCAAATGTATATCATAATTTGGCCCCTGGTCTTATCATAAGAACATAAACGCATTAACATGTGACAAGTGCCATAGTGGCAACGTGAACAATGTGTTTTGAAAGCACACAGATCTTTCAGACTAAGCAGGCGGGGCTTTGAGATGTGTCAGAGCCAGTGCAAACGCAGGGTGGGATGGTGCTTAGAAAGAAGGAAAAATGCTATCACTTCTACCACCAGAGGTTTAAGTTAAAAAAAAAAAAGCAGCAGCAGCAGTAATCATAAGCACAGGGTCAGAAGGGTTGAGTTCAAATCTAGGCTGTGACTGGTGTGAATGTGAGCAATTTCTGTGTCTCAGCATCTTCATCTATGAAATGGAGATACTAGTGACCTGCATGTCTCCCAGGACTTTCGTGGGGGCCAAATTACGAGTAAGTTAAACATAAGTTATTTATATTTCACATCTAGGCAACCTTGTGGGTCCTTCCCCTTAAAAAGTGTCTCATAGAAACCTCACCCTTCAGATGAAAATATTCCAATGACATCATTCACATACTCCTTACAGGATAGTAAACATTTAACACAAATGCCCTCAGACTGAAACAGCAAACTTCCTTCTACTGAAACGAATATCTGGGTATAAAAAATATTTGCGTATATATATGGGGGAGTATGTGTTTTTTAATTTTTAGGCCCTGGAATGGATTTCTAGTCAATGCTTATTATATTTAGAAACTAGTATCAGATGCAGGTTTCCTTCTGGAAACTTTCTATCAGAAATTACATTCCATTTTACAGTATGCTGTCAAGCAACCAACTCAAGAATAGCCTGCAAGTAGCAATCGCTTTGCTCTCATCCCAAGAGACTGGTTATGTATAAGCTATAGATACAACCAAATGCATACCCTGGACCCCAAAAGGGAATTATTTTAGTATAAGCATATATATGAATGCAAAGAGCTTAACTGAAAAATAGAAATCCACTTTAAAGTATAATGAGTTTCTGATATGAAAACATTTGAGGGCTAAACCAGACCCCTCCTTTTAATGAAAAAACACACTCATTTCCTTTAACGTTGAACAGAGTAGACTGTATCCCTTGCCTCCCTTTGGCAACCATTCTTTAAACTATATCCAGGCCCTAATTTGTTCAACCTTAAACCGTACGTCTTAGCTACTCCTCGGATGGTAACCTAAATAAAGTTTCAACGTACGTTTACTAAGTCAAAAGACGGTCCCAAAGACAGGAACGCGACGCGAGAGCAAGAAATCCTCGTGCCACTCCCGGCCGCTGGCTGTTTGATCTCTCAAGTGTAACTTCCTTTTCTCTCTTACCTTATACACTTTGCCAAAGGCTCCGTCGCCCAATTCTCCTATAATTTCCCAAAACTCCTCCGGGTTCAGGTCCCTCTTCACATGTTCGTACTGCTTCTTCTTCTTATCGCTCCCCAACTTGAAGATCTTACGGAAATTGAAGAAGGACATTTTTCCTCCCCAACAGAGTTCCTCACACTTAAGGATCAAAAACAATAAGAGGCAAAGTTTCTCCTCCCTCGTCTCCCGCGCGAGCCCGGCGGGCGGCGGCGGGCGCGGGCAGTTCGGGCTCCCGCCGCTCCGGCCAGGCGGTCCCGGGGGAAGGCGGGGCGCGACTCCCCCTCCGGCCCACCGGGTGGGAGCGCTGCGCGGGCGGCCCCGCCGCCGAGCCCGGCCCGCGAGCTGCACGGCTAAACGCCTGGCCCCCGGCCGGCCCTCGTGGGGCGGCACCTGCCCCCGACGCTCGTCCCCACCCGGCCCGGCCCGACGGGTCCGCGCGGTCCGGACGCCAGCGGCCGCGGCGGTTAGGCCCTTGTCAAAGCGAGTCTACAGGGGCGGCGGCTACTCCGGGCTAGGGACGCAGCTGGCGGCTCGGAGGCGAGCAGTCGGCTGGCCGAGCTCTCCTGCCCCGGGCCGGAAATCGCGGGTCTCCTCTGCAGCAGTCCGCTCCCGCGGCTCGAGGCCCGCGCGTCCCCTGGGCTCTGGGGCGCAGCCGCCGCCGCCTCGCTCCCTCCCGAGCCCACGCAGCCTCTGCCTGGAGCGCGCGCCGACGCCGACGCCGCAGCGCGCCCGCCAGCTCCCCGGCCGCGCGCTCGGCTCTCCGCGCGCTCGCGCGGGGTGGTACCTCTGGCCCCGCGCACGCGCGTTGAGTCCCGCAAACTGGCTGCCCAAAGAGGCTTGCGGGCGCCCTGCTCCGGGCGATGTGGATTATGGAGCGGGTAGCGGGTTGATGATTCCCCGGAGTTTGCCCTCCAAGCCCCAAATCCTTGTCAGTCCACGGCTTTGATGGAATTGCCCTTTGCGCACGACCCTCTTGGTTGCGCTAGCGGATGTGGCCTCCATTCTGGATCTGGGAAAATGTGTAAAGAGTGAAAGCTGAGCTGCCCCGATCTGGACTTTTTCTCTCTCAAACGAGCCTCAGAATAGAGTGGGAGGGAAGAATATGCGATGGCTGTTTGCTTTGGATCCAGAATCTATCAGCTCTCTGACGTTGGGCGGGTAACCTCTCCGAGCCTCAGTTTCTTCATGATGAAGTCTAGGTCCTTGAAGTTCCAATCCGGGGATTGTGGCGAGGAGTAAGGCGATGGAGAAAATCCCTACGCCCTGTGCCTGCGCTGGTAAATGCTCAATTTCAGTTCCTGCTGTTGTTTAAAATGTGCACGTAAAATAGACATAAATATGTAAAAGTTAAGCCCGCTTCTTAAGTGGTGACTAGGGCTTTCTTTTGAGGGTAATCGGTCTTCTTCTGGCCACTTCCATTGCCGTCATCCTGGTGTCACCCTTCATGGCTCCATCTGAACCGCTAGCTAAGGCCTTCACTTCCTGACCTGCCTCCTGCCCCCTTGTACAGCACTAGTGGAAGGCCACCTACTGTGGGCTCTGGCTAGGATCTGTCAGATGGTGCCTTCCCGTCCTCGAAAGAGAGTGCTTTCAAGGCAGTCGCTGATTAGGCATCACGATATCCAGGTACTGTACCAACATTCTTGGCATATGATAGGTTAGCCGATCTCTTGAATGAATGAATGAATGAACGTTATCTGAAGCAGAAGACATATTGCTATGTAACCCTACCAAATCATTTTTCCCTCCAATCCCAAAGTGACATAACAAAACCCGGCTTCTACTAAGAGGGATATGGTGATTTTGTTTCTCAAGACTCTATTTTTTGATAGTCTTATAACCTATAATGGAAAAGAATAAAAACGAACATGTCTATATAATATAAATACGTATATCTGAATCACTTCACTGTACACCTGAAAATAACATTGTAAATCAACTATATTTTAGTAAATATTAAAACTAAAAAATAAGTCGTTATAAGGAATAAATAAAATTAAACTATATACTTTTGTATTTTGACAAGCATAAACACCTGTGAAAACAATGCCATAATTAATCTATTTTCAATTTAGGCAGGTGGCTTACATGAAAAGATAATATGTGCTCATTGTGGGAACTGAAGAAATACACAAAAAAATTAAAAAATGTTATAGTTCTACCATTTAGAGATAACCATTGGCAAGACTTCATCATATTTCCAAACAGAACATTCTGGCTGTACATTAAATTTTTTTACATGGATAAAATTATACTGCCTATAAAGATTTGAAACATACTTTTCATATTTCAGTGATTAGTGTTTTCTTCCATCATGAGATATTTAATAGATTACATAACAACTTTTCTCTGTTTCAGATAAAACATTGATAAATATCTTTGTTCACAGATCCTTTTCCACATATTTGATTATTTCCTTAGGATAAATTATAAGAAGTAGATTTGGGTCCAAGGATATGTCTTTCCTTTTTGTTCTTTTCGAAATAGAAAAACCTTTACCATTTTTTCAATTAAAAGATAGCATATTCTTGTTGTAAAATAATTCAAATGATGCAGAAATGATAAACTAGGAAGCTGTCTATAATTCTCCCCTCTTGCCTTCACCCTACCCGACTTCACCCCCAACCTAACCATGTTAAGAGTTAAAACTTTATGAGCAGGAGGGAACTTTGAGTGGTAATAAAAAGGTTCTAAAACTGGATTGTGGTAATGATTGCAAAACTACAGGCATTTACCGAGAATCATTGGATTATAAACTTACAGTGGATGAATTTGCGGCTTCCCTGGTGGTTCACATGGTAAAGAATCTGCCTACAATCCAGGAAAACTAAGTTTGATCCCTGGGTTGGGAAGATCCCCTGGAGAAACGAATTATACCAAAACAAAACTACTTTTAAAAAGTTATAGATGTATGACCAAAAAAATGACCAAATTATTTTCTGTGCATATGATTTTTAATATAAAAGGACATCTGATATGGATCATGGACATCTTTCTATGCCAGCACAAATAGATATATCTAATCCTTTTTAATAGGGACATAGAGTCCCAGTATATATAGCTGTACCATCATTTACTGAAGCATTTCTCCACTGGCAGGCATTTAGGTGGTTTCCAGTTTTTGTCATTAAAAACAACGCTGCAGTGAGCATGCATATACAAGCATCTTTGTGTATTTGTCTGATTATATTTCTTTAAGATAAAGTTCAAGAAGTGGAACTGCTGACTCAAAGAACATAATTTAAAGTGCTTTTACCTGTTGCCAAATTGGCCTCCAGAAAGATTGTAGAGTGCTGCTCTCTGTTCCTACTAGCAATCTATGTATGAGAATGTCAGTTCCACCAGACTCTCAATAGCACCAATCTGTCTTTTTAAGCTTTGCCAAGATAGTCCAAAATTATCTCTTATTGACATTTCTCTGATTATTGGTGATGTAACCGCCTGACCTGCCTCTTGAGAAATCTGTATGCAGGTCAGGAAGCAACAGTTAGAACTGGACATGGAACAACAGACTGGTTCCAAATAGGAAAAGGAGTACATCAAGGCTGTATATTGTCACCCTGCTTTTTTAACTTGTATGCAGTGTACATCATGAGAAACACTGGACTGGAAGAAACACAAGCTGGAATCAAGATTGCTGGGAGAAATATCAATAACCTCAGATATGCAGATGATACCATCCTTATGGCAGAAAGTGAAGAGGAACTAAAAATCCTCTTGATGAAAGTTAAAGAGGAGAATGAAAAAGTTGTCTTAAAGCTCAACATTCAGAAAACGAAGATGATGGCATCTGGTCCCATCACTTCATGGGAAATAGATGGGGAAACAGTGGAAACAGTGTCAGACTTTTGGAGGGGGTCTCCAAAATCACTGCAGATGGTGACTGCAGCCATGAAATTAAAAGACACTTACTCCTTGGAAGAAAAGTTATGACCAACCTAGATAGTATATTCAAAAGCAGAAACATTACTTTGCCAACTAAGGTCTGTCTAGTGAAGGCTATGGTTTTTCCAGTAGTCATGTATGGATGTGAGAGTTGGACTGTGAAGAAAGCTGAGTGCCAAAGAACTGATGCTTTTGAACTATGGTGTTGGAGAAGACTCTTGAGAGTCTCTTGGACTGCAAGGAGATCCAACCAGTCCATTCTGAAGGAGATCAGCCCTGGGATTTCTTTGGAAGGAATGATGCTAAAGCTGAAACTCCAGTACTTTGGCCACCTCACGTGAAGAGTTGACTCATTGGAAAAGACCCTGATGCTGGGAGGGATTGGGGGCAGGAGGAGAAGGGGACGACAGAGGATGAGATGGCTGGATGGCATCACTGACTCGATGGACGTGAGTTTGAGTGAACTCCAGGAGTTGGTGATGGACAGGGAGGCCTGGTGTGCTGTGATTCATGGGGTCACAAAGAGTCGGACACAACTGAGCGACTGAACTGAACTGAACTTTTGCAAATGTATACTGGCCACTTTTACCTCATATTTTATAAATTGCTTCATCATATCAATGAATAATATCAAATGACATTCTCATTATTGTATAAATGAGATGATCAAGAACCTCACTAATATACTTTGGTGAAATGATCATGGAGAGTTAATAATAGCTTTTATAGCTTTTCCATGGAGCTACACTCACAGAAATTATTTAATAATGCCAAGTGAGACGATATTTAGACAGATGCCAATTTTCCCAGTAATGACTAGGATTCCCATAATATTTAGATGTTTGTGTTATCTGTAAAAATAATTTGCCTCCCTTGAATTTTTAATCCTTTAAAAATTAAGCTTAAGCAGTGACCACATGGGAAAAAATATATATATAATATTCATTTCATATCCAATGTTTTGTCACTAACACTCACTTGGTAAGAGATTGGTAAGAGAAGAACTATCTTCACAATTTACCAGATCACTAATCTTCACTGATAACAGCAGGGATACCACTGAAAATTAGAAACTGAATATATATGGAGTGCTTACTGCGAGTTAGGCACTGCGCTGTGTGGTTTACGTGTGGTTTACGCGTGGTTTACGCGCATCATCTCATTTAAACCTCATATCAACCCTGTGAGGTAGGTTCTGTGATAGCTACCATGTAAAAGTGAGGAAAACTGAGACAGCATTAAATATAAAAAGCAAGGTCATGGCCTCAAAGGGAGTAATGGAAGACTCGAACTTGAATGCAGATCTCAGTAAACCAATTCCTTAGCGTGTAACAACTCCACTGTGACTCTGTCCTCATCCTTACTGAGCTTCTGTAACAGCTGTCGCACAGGATTGCTGTCTCTGCTATTTCTTTCTCCATCCCTTTGTAACTTGAAAGCTTCCTCTACTCATGGTCTCCACTTTGTGAGCTTCCAAACTGTGTGTGTGTGTGTGTGTGTAAATATTTTTACATATAAATGTGTATGAGTGTGTGAAAGTGTATGGGTGCTGGATATGTTTGTGTATGAGTGTGTATATGCTATATGTGTATAGGGATATGTCTGTTTGTGTGTGTGAGCATGTATCTCAGTATGGATCTAAAGGTACGTGTATGTTTCTCCCTATAGACTGAAAACACCTGGAGGGCAGGGACTGTGTCTTCTCATCCTTACACCCCCTGCATCTAGCCCAATGTGTCTGTCATATTCTATATATTTTTGTCGGGTAATGAATGAAAATAAAAGAACTTTATACCTAGTGAAAGCAAACTACATGCCAATTCCTTTTCCCTTCCTTTGTTCTAGTTTAAGCGGTGAATTTGCCAAGTTCTTTAAATATTGCTGTAGATGTTACATGGAAGGAGCAAATACCTTTCATGCACAAGTACCCTGTGGTATAAATACGTCTTTCTATCCTTGTGGAGTTACAGTTTAGAAAGTAATTTTTCAGGTATTTTAAGAAAGCAAACTGCACTTATGACAATTTTCTCCTAAAATAGAGTTTATGTGTCAGTCACAAAAATCCAAACCAGATTTTTGGTCATTTTTTCCTATTTTAAAAGTAAACAAATTACCTGATTTAAGCTATTTTTTATTCAAGAAGAGAATCCAAAAATATCCTCCCTTCTCCTTCATCTCCCTTTCTGCGTCATACAGAACTGTTACACTTACACTCCCACCCTTTCCTCATCCCTAGCCATTCTGCTGAAATGAATCATAAGCATTTCACAGCGTAACAAGTCTTAACATATTCAGATCTTTAGGAAATTAAAAAAAAAAAAACACTATACAGACATACTTCTTTTACAAGTGGTATTCAAATTCCAATGTAAAAATCAAGACATCAAAATATCTTTTGAACTTTAAGGATTTGAATGATCCATATCAAATTTATTTCTTTCAGACGTTAACTAGCCGCATCATTCAGGCAACAAAGCCTGTGAAGTCAATCAAGCCTGTAAGGTTGATAGAAGCATTTGTGCTAATCTATTGCTTTATGCTTTTATGTATTACATTTCTTCTATCTTTGCTACATAAGATTATTTTGAGGACTGGCTCAAAATTACTCGTCCTGGAATTTCCCTGGTGGTTCAGTGGTGGTTCAATCTCTGATCAAGGAACTAGACCCCACATGCCACAACTAAAGATTTTGCATGTCCCAGCTAAGACCTGGTGTAGCCAAATAAATAAAAATAAAATATATTAAAAAAAAAAAACTTCTCCTGTGATTAACCAGTTCTTTGGGCACGTCACTACTCTACACCCTGAGGATTACACAGGTTTCACTTTTAACAGAGGTGGGTTCAAGGAGATAAAATAATCCAGAATGACCCAGAAAGCAGTATAACACCCAAGATATTCAAAATTTTGCAGTATTATAGTTTGCCTCTTCAGAATGATCATATGATCTTTAAGAGCCTTCTCAACTATAAAATTCTGTTTTCATGAAACCCCTAACTTCAGTTGCCTTGTATGCTAGTAATTGTGTCCATTTTTCTGACACAATTTTGACTGAAGAATAAATCAATGCAATTAGGAATTTTAAAAGAAGGGCATGTAAAGAAGGGTATGTCTGCCAAATGTCATTGAGAATCTCTCTGAAAACTCTTCTTGGGATAACCTTTAAGAAATTTACCTATGATATGGACTGAGAGGTGGGAGGTGGGAGGGGGCTCCGGCATTGGGAGATCGTATACACCTGTTGCTGATTCATGTCAATGTATGGCAAAACCAATACAGTATTGTAACATAGAATAAAGTAAAAATTAAAAAAAAAAAGATTTTAAAAAAAAGGAAATTTACCTAGTAAGATGTCACACTGTCACGTGCTGGAGGGAAGGAGGTATGTTTTCAGAATAATGTCAGTGGCTGTCTTCCAAAAGAAATTTTTATTTTTTTCCTGTAAAGAAATAACTTACCAAAAAAAAAAAAAAAGAAAGAAATAACTTACAACCCCTTGTTACCATCTCATATTTCTTCCTCTTCCTCTTCCTCTTCTAATCTTTTAGAACCTAGTACCTCACCCAAGGTTTTAATGAAAACTTTGTTACTGCAAATTCCTGTTTCACAAAGCCATCACAGCAATTACAAACCACGTTTTGTGGCCTATTACAGTAAATCATTAACACTATCATGAGATGCTGCCTGTTTGTCTGGGTGATTATAATTTTTTTCTATTCTTATGACCCATATTTTTTGTTGCTACAGGAAGAAATTAACCAATATAGATTTTTATTACAAGCATATATATTCTCGACTTTTTATCCATGGGAACTTCATAAAATGGCATCTCTAACAAAAATGAACAAATTATGTGTGACTGAAGGTTTAGCTGCATAAACATATGTAGAGTTGAGTCTTTAAATCCCTATTCATAATTGCTATCTTTCATTCACTCCTTCATCCAATACATAGTCTCAATTTTCTGTTATACTCCAAGCAGTATCCTAGGGACTGAGGAATCAGTTGAAATCAAAACAGAGTTAAAAAGATAATAATAAAAAAAAAAAACATGAAGCCTCTTGGAACTTATGTTCTTGATGATTAAGTGGGATTTAGACAAATAATAAAGAAGAGATAATATCTTCTAACCCAGTGATTCTCAACTAGGGTCTAGGGGTGATCTCGCTTGCCCCTCACCCAGATATTTGGCAATTTTTACAGACATTTTAGTTGTCACAATAAGGGGATGGGGTGTTCCTAGCATCTAGTGGGTAGAGGCCAAAGATGTTGCTAAACATTCTGCAATGAACTGGACAGTTCCCCATCTCACCCCTAACAGGGAATTATCCAGCCAAGGTTGAGAAACACTGAACTAATCTTTAGTATTAGAGTCCTGGATGTTGATTGCCTTTGAGAGAGTAGTGAGTGGAAGAGGACGTGTATGGGGGTGAGTAAAGGATGACTTCTGGTTGCTGATTACATAAATACACTTATTATGCAAAAATTTCTCTTAACTCAAAAACATTCTAACTCTGCTCTTACGGTTGGTGCATTTTTCTACCTGTATAATTTTAACATGCACCCACTACATTTTTTGAAACTCCTCCCACCAAGAGGTGAAGGATCAACGTTTCATCCCCTTGAATCTTAGATCTGTGACTGCTTAACTAATATAATACAGCAGAAGTGACACCATGCACATTTCCAGACCCAGACTTTAAGAAATTGGCAATTTCTACTTCCTGCCATTTGGAACGCTCACTCTTAGAACCCAGCCACCATACTCTGAGGAAGCCCAAAACAACCCATGGAGAGGCCCATGTGGAGGGAACTATACGGAAGGAAAGAGAGGCCCCAGGCTGTCAGTCCTTGTTGAGCTCTACCTGACAGCCAGCATCAACGTGCCAGCCATGCCAGTGAAGCATCTTAAAGCCAATTCTCCTGCCGCTATTCAAACTACCCCAGCTGACATTCAATGGAGAAGAACCAAGCCCTCCCCACTGAGCCCTGCCCAAATTGCAGATTCATGAGCTAAATAAACAGCTCCTTTAATTTAAGTGACTATGTTTCAGAACAGTTTCTTAAGCAGCAATCTATAACTGAATCAATGTTAAATAATTCAGAATTTTACTTTAAATAAAAGTACCATAGCAAAGTACCAAGGTAACGTACTCTTTAAGAGTACCATAGCCGAAGATGGAGAAACTCTACACAGTCAGCAAAAACAAAACTGGGAGCTGTCTGTGGCTCAGATTATGAACTCCAGATCAGAATTAAATTGAAGAAAGTGGGGGAAAACCACTAGGCCATTCAAGTATGACCTAAATCAAATCCCTTACAATTATACAGTGAAAGTGACAAATAGATTCAAGGGATTAGATCTGATAGAAAGAGTGCCTGAAGAACTATAGACAGAGGTTCATAACATTGTACAGGAGGCAGTGATCAAAACCATCTCCAAGAAAAAGAAATGCAAAAGGCAAAATAGTTGTCTGAGAAGGCCTGAAAAATAGCTGAGAAAGGAAAAGAAGCGAAAGGCAAGGAGAAAAGGAAAGATATAAGCATCTGAATGCAGAGTTCCAAAGAACAGCAGGAGAGATAAGAAAGCCTTCCTCAGTGATCAATGCAAAAAAATAGAGGAAAACAATAGGATGGGAAAGACTAGAGATCTCTTCAAGAAAATTAGAGATACCAAGGGAACATTTCATGCAAAGATGGGCCCAATAAAGGACAGAAACATTATAGACCTAACAGAGCAGAAGATATTAAGAAGAGGTGGCAAGAATGCACAGAACTGTACAAAAAAGATCTTCATGACCAAGATAATCACAGTGGTGTGATCACTCACCTAAGCCAGACATCCTGGAATGCAAAGTCAAGTGCGGCTTAGGAAGCATCACTGTAAACGAAGCTGGTGGAGGTGATGGAATTCCAGCTGAGCTATTTCCAATCCTAAAAGATGATGCTGTTAAAAGTGCTGCACTCAATATGCCAGCAAATTTGGAAAATTCAGCAGTGACCACAGGACTGCAAAAGGTCAGTTTTCATTCCAATCCCAATGACAAAGAATGTTCAAACTACCACACAATTGCACTCATTTCACATGCTAGCAAGGTCATACTCAAAATCCTCAAAGCTAGTCTTTAACAGTACATGAACTGAGAATTTCCAGATGTTCAAGCTGGATTTAGAAAAGGCAGAGGAACCAGAAATCAAATTGCCAACATCCATTGGATCATAGAAAAAGCAAGGGAATTTCAGTAAAACATCTGCTTACTATGAGGATCACAACAAACTGAAAATTCTTAAAGACATAGGAATACCAGATCACCTTACCTGCCACCTGAGAAACCTGTATGCAGGTCAAGAAGCAACAGTTAGAACCAGACATGGAACAAAGGACTGGTTCAAAATTGGGAAAGGAGTACATCAAGGCTATACATTGTCACCTTGCTTATTTTACTTATATGCAGAGTACATCATGCAAAATGCTGGGCTGGATGAAGCACAAGATGGAATCAAGATTCCAGGAGAAATATCAATAACCTCCGATATGCAGATGACATCACCCTTATGGCAGAAAGCAAAGAGGAACTAAAGAACTTCTTGCTGAGAATGAAAGAGGCGGAACTGGCTTAAAAGTGTCAGTTGGCTTAAAACTCAACATTCAAAAAATGAAGATCATGGCATCCAGTCCCATTACTTCATGGCAAATAGTTGGGGAAACAATGAAAACAGTGACAGACTATTTTCTTGGGCTCCAAAATCACTGGATGATAACTGCAGCCATGAAATTAAAAGACATGTACTCCTTGGAAGAAAAGTTATGACAAACCTAGATGGCATATTAAAAAGCGAGCCAGACATCCTGGAATGTGAAGTCAAGTGGGCTTTAGAAAGCATCACTATGAACAAAGCTAGTAGAGGTGATGGAATTCCAGTTAAGCTATTTCAAATCCTGAAAGATCATGCTGTGAAAGTGCTGCACTCAATAGGCCAGCAAGTGTGGAAAACTCAGCAATGGCCACAGGGCTGGAAAAGGTCGGTTTTCATTCCGATCCCAAAGAAAGGCAATGCCAAAGAATGCTCAAATGACTGCATAATTGCACTCATCTCACGTGCTAGTAAAGTAATGCTCAAAATTCTCCAAGCCAGGCTTCAACAATACGTGAACCGTAAACTTCCTGATGTTCAAGCTGGTTTTAGAAAAGGCAAAGGAACCAGACTTCAAATTGCCAACATCTGCTGGATCAAGGAAAAAGCAAGAGAGTTCCAGAAAAACATCTATTTCTGCTTTATTGACTATGCCAAAGCCTTTGACTGTGTGGATCACAATAAACTGTGGAAAATTCTGAGAGAGACGGGAATACCAGACCACCTGACCTGCCTCTTGAGAAATCTGTATGCAGGTCAGGAAGCAACAGTTAGAACTGGACATGGAACAACAGACTGGTTCCAAATAGGAAAAGGAATACGTCAAGGCTGCATATTGTCACCCTGCTTACTGAACTTCTATGCAGAGTACATCATAAGAAACACTGGACTGGAAGAAACACAAGCTGGAATCAAGATTGCTGGGAGAAATATCAATAACCTCAGATATGCAGATGATACCACCCTTATGGCAGAAAGTGAAGAGGAACTAAAAATCCTCTTGATGAAAGTGAAAGAGGAGACTGCAAAAGTTGTCTTAAAGCTCAACATTCAGAAAATGAAGATCATGGCATCTGGTCCCATCACTTCATGGGAAATAGATGGGGAAACAGTGGAAACAGTGTCAGACTTTATTTTGGGGTCTCCAAAATCACTGCAGATGGTGACTGCAGCCATGAAATTAAAAGCCGCTTGCTTACTCCTTGAAAGAAAAGTTATGACCAGCCTAGATAGCACATTCAAAAGCAGAAACATTACTTTGCTGACTAAGGTCCTTCTAGTCAAGGCTATGGTTTTTCCTGTGGTCATGTATGGATGTGAGAGTTGGACTGTGAAGAAGGCTGAGCGCCGAAGAACTGATGCTTTTGAACTGTGGTGTTGGAGAAGACCCTTGAGAGTCCCTTGGACTGCAAGGAGATCCAACCAGTCCATTCTGAAGGAGATCAGCCCTGGGTGTTCATTGGAAGGAATGATGCTAAAGCTGAAACTCCAGTACTTTGGCCACCTCATGCGAAGAGCTGACTCATTAGAAAAGACTCTGATGCTGGGAGGGATTGGGGGCAGGAGGAGAAGGGGACGACAGAGGATGAGATGGCTGGATGGCATCATTGACTCAGTGGCCGTGAGTCTGAATGAATTCCAGGAGCTGGTGATGGACAGGGAGGCCTGGCGTGCTGCGATTCATGGGGTCGCAAAGAGTCGGACGTGACTGAACTGAACTGAACTGGACTGAACTTTGCTGACAGAGATCTGTATACTCAAAGCTATGGTTTTTAAGTAGTCCTGTATGGATGTGAGAGTTGGACCATAAAGAAAGTTGAGTGCCCAAGAACTGATGCTTTTGAACTGTGGTGTTGGAGAAGACTCTTGAGAGTCCCTTGGACTACAAGGAGATCAAGAGATCTCCTTGATCTCCTTACAAGGATTGATAGGTTAATCAATCCTAAAGGAAATTAGTCCTGAATATTCATTGGAAGGACTGGTGCTAAAGCTGAAACTCCAATACTTTAGCCACCTAATGTGAAGAGCCAATTTATTGGAAAAGACTCTGATGCTGGGAAAGATTAAAGGCAGGAGAAGGGAATGACAGAGGATGAGATGGTTGGGTGGCATCACTGATTCAATGGACATGAGTGTGAGCAAGCTCCGGGGATGGTGAAGGACAGGGAAGCCTAGCATGCTGCTGTCCATGGGGTCGCAAATATTTGGACACGACTGAATGACTGAACAGCTACATTCAGAATAGTATGCTAACCAGTTTCCCAGGTACCCTTGTGATCATCCTTCTTTAGCCTTTCAGATGCTCCACTGGAACCTGACCTCTGCCAGTAGAGTTCTCCAGTCTGCCTTTAATCGACTATTATCCTAGATCCTCAGTGCCTTGATTTCCATCCACTGGCCTTACTGTCAAGTTTTAGCCACCCGATCTATGCCTGATTGCTGGAAAACTTATTTTTTGTTTGAACCTTCATGTTCAAACTGCACTGACCCTAATCAGCTCCCTCTCAAACCAAATAAGTTAGAAATGCTGGCTCCCAGATTTCTTTTGGCTTGGGGAAAGACACTTGTGTGGCTTTTGCACACTGCCCAAGGGGTAGGGGAAGGCTGAAATCCAGCACACATTTTTTTTAACCAGGCTGAATGCCTGTGAGTCTATCAGCCCAAAGGCATTTCTGGTTTTAACAAAGATGATTTAGAAAGTAATGTTATCACTGGCCTCTAAAATAGACCTCAGGTGTCATCGTTTAAACATCAAGAATATTCCCTTTCCATCTTTTCCATTGTCTTGGGCTCTGTGCTATCTCATGGCATTTCAGACAGGTCTTTCAAATATGAGACATTCGACTGGGTGACCTCTAAAGAATTTTGTGCCTCAAGTTCTATGATTCTATATTCCATTTCTCCTGTCTCCCCTCTTCTATGGACTTAATGCCCTGTCCCTCCACCTGAGAAGTCTACTCTCTGCAGTCCTCTGCTCCCTGCTGCAGCAGAAGTTTCAGTTCTTCCCAACCCACCCCAAATTATCCCCTTTTCTAACAGCTTCACGTATAATGTGCAAACACTCAATTAAATTGTAAAGGTAAATCCTATTGACTTCTATTACAACTTTTTAAAAAGTGGAAAGCTATGATTACTTTTTAGTTAGTTTTTTTTTAAGAGAAAACTTAAAATAATTTTAACATGTTGCATGTTCTTGCTCAGAGAGCAAGTTCACCCTGCTCTGCCTTATAGTTCTATCCAGACAATGCAGGAGACCTGGGTTCGATCCCTGGGTTGGGAAGATCCCCTGGAGAAGGGAAAGGCTATCCACTCCAGTATTCTGGCCCAGAGAATTCCATGGACTGCATAGTCCATAGGGTCACAAAGAGTCGGACACAACTGAGCGATTTTCACTTTCACTTTTCAGACCCTCAAAAGATGGATGATATCCACCTGCATTGGTGAGGGTGGATCTTCTTTAGTCAGTCTGCCGATTCAAATGCTAATCTCTTCCGAAACACCTCTATAGACATACCCAGAAATGATGATTTACCAGCTGCCTGGGCATCCCCCAGTCAAGTTGACACTAAAATTAACCATCATGTCATACAATGGAATACTAATTAGCAACAAAAAGGAATGAACTATTAGATCCACACAATGACATGAATGAATCTCAAAAACTGAACAGTGTGAAAGAAGCCAGACCGAGAAAAAAAAAAAAAGAGTACATGGAAACTAAAATGCAAACTAAACCAGAGTGATAAAAATCATGCCAATGGCTGTTGAGAATGAGGAGGGAGAGGAACTACTCAGGGACACGTAGAAGCTTGTGGCGGGTGGGGGGGAGGGGGTAAGGGGGGGTTAAAAGTGTGTTCATTATTTTGATTATGATGATGGATTCATAGGTGAATATATATGTCAAAACTTACCAGATTGTACACTTTAAATATGTGCTATTTGTTGTGCTTTTTACACCTCATTGAAACTGAAAATTACATTTTAATGATGTTATCCAATCAATCAATGCTGTTAAGTCACTTCAGTCGTGTCCAACTCTGTGCAACCCCATGGATGGCAGCCCACCAGGCTACCTTGTCCCTGGAATTCTCCAGGCAAGAACACTGGAGTGGGTTGCCATTTCCTTCTCCAGTGCATCAAAGTGAAAAGTGAAAAGTGAAAGTGAAGTCGCTCGCTCACTTGTGTCCAATCCTCAGCAACCCCTCAGCAGCCTTCCAGGCTCCTCTGTCCACGGGATTTTCCAGGCAAGAGTACTGGAGTGGGGGTGCCATTGCCTTCTCCAAATCAATCAACAATTTTAGTCAATTATTGTGACTTTATATCTTATTTAAAGGCAACTCCTGGGTTTCTCCTTAGTAATGGTAATAATAAACACAGGTTTATATACGGCTATACAACTAAGTTCACAATCAGTCCCTAAGCAAAACATTAAGAGATGGTCTTTTGATAACTTTGTTCACTGAATATTTATTTTCATAGAAAAGAAAAATGGTAGCATTCAGGGGTGACCTGAGCGGGCTTCAATGCACCCGTCATCTCCATTGGCAATGACACCTTCCATTCTTTGAAATGGACCAATATTTTAGACATGGTTTTTCTCAGTGTTTTGTAAATGCTTGGAGGTAAATCCTCCAGCCTCCAGTTCCAAACCAGTAAGCTCCCAACACATACAATTCTGTGTCACCCCTGGGAGAGATCTCCCCCTTTTAGTGACTCTTTCTATAATGTGGAAGCCACTTTGGTGGTTTGTATACCTGTGATTAGCACCAATAATTATCCTGAGATTCATTGAACGTTTTGTTTCTAATTGATATTCACTAAATTCCTCAAAACGTAGGCTTCCAGCAGAACCCTGCAAGTTCTTTGCTCCCACTGAACCTCTCCGCCTCAGGAAACCATCTTAATTCCGTTCTACAGCTTTGCCTTTCAGATGTTTGCTGGTTCACATAACAACAAGGATTAAGGAATTACTAAAGGATAAAGACGGCTTTGAAGCCAGTATTATTGCCATCCAACCCCAGAACCGATCTTGCTAAACCCACAAACTCAGAAGCACAAACTCCCTTCAAGAGAGCTTTCCTTTGTCTTCCTCTCAAGCCACATGATTTACTTTCCCAAAGGGAGGTTGTGTTCCATTATGTTTTGATTGCATCCAGATTCTCCAGATAAACTCATTTACAAGGTGGTACACTCCTGTAAACCAGGCCAACTTAATTACTTTCAAATTACTCACCCCTTTATTGAACAGGCAAAACAAGCTAGCTTGATTATTAATATAAAAGCACTGTACCGTGATATGCTTCTTCAGCTTCAATAAAACATTATATGTGTTAAAGACTGAGGGTTTCTGTGCAGTCAAAGTATTACTTCTGTGTGTACTACACAGAAGAATAAATCAGTATTCCCTTAATTCCCAAGGGCAGGTAGCATATTCTGAGGATATAACACCACTACAATGAGTGGGTGGAAGCAGAGTTTAAAGAAAAAAACGATGCTTCTAGGACAGAAGACATTTCATCTTCTGCAATTTGCTGAATATGAGAAATTAAGGGCTCAGGAAGACCAGCCATTATATGGTGTTGATCAGTATTTTAATATGAGAAGGCAAGCTTTGAGGAAGAGCCAAAAGCCAAGGCCATTCTTAGCTGGATCAGCTATCTGTAAAAGGGTTAACTATGTGGCATTTTCCTGACAAATTCAAAATGTTATTGCGCCTGTAGAAAAATGGGTTTTGCAACAGTGCGCGTGTGTGCTGAGTTGCTTTAGTCATATCCAACGCTTTGCAACCCTAAGGACTGTAGCTCTCCAGGCTCCCTGTCCATGGGATTCCCCAGGCGAGAATGCTGGAGTGGGTTGCCGTGCCCTGCTCTTTTCAACAGTAGTGCTGTTAAATATGCCACTCAGTTCCTTCTTTGGAAGGAAGAGTCTGGAACTTCCCGGGCAGTCCAGTGGTTAAGAGTCCACACTTCCACTGCAGGGGACCCAGGTTCAATCAATCTCTGGTCAGGAAACTAAGATCTAGCATGCCACAAATTTAAAAAATAAAATAAGTGAGAGACTTATTCCTTTGCCTGATTGGAGACCAGTTTTGACTCAGCTACTGAATCTCCTCTCCCTGGGTACATCAAGACTTACCTGGCCCTCTCACTCCAATGCAGGACAACTCTGAAGAGCCGTTCCAGCTCCAGAGATTCCAGAAGGCTTAGTTGAGAGTATTGTTGAGACAGTTTCATAGCCCACCTTCTTCCTGCCCAATCCTGCTTCCTTCCCTTCCCTTTCACAGGAGTTGAACACAACTGTGCATGCCAAGTAATAAACTTGCAGTGCAGTTATCTCTGTCTCACAGCTGACTTCCCTCAAACCCCCTTATTCCCAGATGTAGTGGATAGAACTGACATATTGTGTAAATTTGAGGTGTATGACCAGTGGATTTGCAATATGTATACATGCATATATACATATTGCAAAATGATTACCACCATAGCACCAGCTAACACCACCATCATGTAACATAAATACCATTTCCTTGTTTGTGGTAAGAACATTTAAGATCTACTCTCTTAGCAAGTTTCTAGTGTATGATATAATAAATTAACTATAATCACAAAGCTGTACATTAGATCCTCAGAACTTACTCATCTTACAGTTGAAAGTGTGGTACTACTTTGACCAATATCTCCGCATTTTCCCCACACCCCAACCCTGGTAACCATCCTTCTGTTCCCTTCTGTGAGTTCAGCTCTCCTAGATTCCATGTGTCGGAGAAGGCAATGGCACCCCACTCCAGTACTCTTGCCTGGAAAATCCCATGGATGGAGGAGCCTGGTAGGCTGCAGTCCACAGGGTCGCTGAGGGTCAGACACGACTGAGCGACTTCACTTTCACTTTTCACTTTCATCCATTGGAGAAGGGAATGGCAACCCACTTCAGTATTCTTGCCTGGAGAATCCCAGGGATGGGGGAGCCTGGTGGGCTGCGTTTCTGGGGTCGCACCCAGTTGGACACGACTGAAGCAGCAGATTCCATGTGTAAGTGATATCACACAGTATTTGTCTTTCTCTGACTTATTTCCCTTATGTAATACCCTCGTGGTCTATCCACAAAAGGCAGAATGTCCTTTCTCATAACTGAATAATATTTCATTCTGTGGCCCCAGGAAGTCCTCTATATTTATATACATACATATATATATATGTATGTATCACCTTCTTTATCCATTCATCCAATTATGGACCCCCTAGATTGTTTCCATATCTTGACTATTGTAAACAATGCTGCAGTGAACACGACACCCAAAATCTCTCCTATCTGTTTTCATCTTTATTTTTTCAATAAACAACCAAACAGAATATAAAATGGAAGATTAAAATCCATACCATTACTCTCCTAGTTTCCCAGAAGGAATCAATTCTTAACTATTGTTCATATATTCTTTCAGAAGTATTCTGAAGCTCCAACACACACATGTATGTTCCCTTGTTTTTGCAGAGTATAATATGTAAAATGTTGTGCAATCTGATTGGTTTCATTTATATATATTCCATATATCTTTTCATACTAGTACATAGAGATTTCTTCCTAGTGGCTCCATATTACACCACTATATAGACATACCCTTTTTTTTTTTTTTTTTGGCCACACCGCAAGGCATGTAGGATCTTAGTTGCCTGACCAGGAATCAAATCCATATCCCATGCATTGGAAGCACAGAATCTTAATCACTGGACCTCCAGGGAAGTCCCCATAATTTTTTAATCAGACTTTCCTACACAAATATGTAGATAGTTTTCTGTTTGTTTGTTTGTTTATTTTCACAAATATTGCAAAAGATACTTTATAATGATATCCTTGCCCACTTGTGTAGTATATCTAAAGCATAGATTCATAGAAGTAGAATTCCTAGATCAAATCTTGTGAAAATATTTTGTTTTTAATTTAAGATATTGCCAAACTGATTTCCTAAAAGGCAGTCCCAATTTAAATTCCAGAAATTCCTAAAATCAAAGCAAGAAAATGTCCCTTTTCCTTGCACTCTCACCAACTGTGGGCTTAACAAAAGATTTTCATTTTTGCCAATGATAATAGGTGGGAAATATTACTTTACACTTGTAGAATGCCTTTGTTCGAATTTTTTAAAGATGTCCCTTCTGGGTGAAGGAAAAAAATTTTAAGCATCCAAAATTTTTTTAATAACAAAGTAGGATCTGGGGTTAGTTTTTGTAGCTACTGCTGGCCCATCAGCCTGGATGAAAGAATTTTAAAGTTCCCTCCCTACCCCCAACTTTCTAAATGTACACCGACCATGACAGAGTGTAAAATTTTCCATTCAGGGCTCCATTTCCACACCAATCACCTTTGCACATTGTCCAAGCTGAATGACTCCACCTAGCAGCTCTAGAAACTCATTGTTTGAAATTACATTTCTTTAACTATGAGTTATATCCATATAATCCTTTGTACTTTCCTTGGCTTTTTTTTTTCTTTATGGAGAAAATGGTTCTAAGTAGCTCAAAACCCACTGAGATGATATTCTCATGATTCTGTATAACACCCCAATAGAACAAATGAATAGTAAATAATGTGTCATTTGCTATCTTATTTACTGTATTGGAACAAGTTGTCTTTAAACTTAGTTGTTTGGTCACTTGGTCGTGTCTGACTCTGTGAACCCATGGACTGCAGCAGGTCAGACTTCCCTGTCCTTCACCATCTCCTGGAGCTGCCTTAACTAAATTTATATATCCAAAAATGGTAGTATCCAAAGGTATGAAGCAATTCCTAGATACTTATCCCCTTAAGTACTCTAGAAATAATGATAATGCTAAGAAATACCAGTAATCAAGTGTCTGATATGTGATGAGTAGATGAAGAGAAAGTATAGCCCAGAGGCCTCATGCACAGCTTAACTTTGACACAGAGCCTGAGGTCTCATTGAATCTATTCTGGCCTCTAAACAACTTGTAAAATTTACTTCACCTCTGAACACCCTTCATCCCTTCTGAAATGTGGATAATATTAATAATAATAGAACCATCCTGATGGGGTTGTGGCAAAGATTAAATGATATACAAGAAACCCTAGATATGATACCTGCTACCTAGTACATTGCTCAACAATTGTGATCTATTTTGACTGGACATTGTACATACATTATGTGACTCTCTTGATTCTAACCACAGAATTTCAATAAGCCTCTATAGCCTGCACAATAATATCATTTTTGAAGCTGTGTTCTCTAAAACTGTAGAGGAACCCTGGGGCTTCCATAAAGAAAGTGGAAAGTGGAGAGTGAAAAATTCCATTTTTATCTATTATACCGTTCAAAGAAAGCTTAATGTGAAAAAAAGAAAGTTTCTTTTTCCTTCTTTTTTTTTAAGTGGAGCTTTCTCTGAACCACAGGGGGAAATCCTGGCTTTCAAGGTTTTCCAATAGTTTGGCCTCAGACCTACTTTTCCAGACTTATCTGCCTTGATACTTATCATCCTATCCACTACAATGGTGTATTGCTTCAGGCACACTAGATTCTTTAGAGATGAGGCACCTGCCATTTATCTCAGAGATATTTTCTTCAGAGACTAACAGAGTGTCTGACACTTAGCAGGCCTTCAGTAAACACTGGTTAAATCAATAAATGAATCAGTAAATGGATCCTCCACTTCAGTTAAATTTGTATCCTGGACACCTCTCTTGTGTCTTGCATGTCTCTCCTCCCTGTCTTTTGTTTGTGAATCTTTCCTTGTCCAGAGCGCCATTCACTATCTCACCTCCACCAAATTCTTAAATCAGTCTTTAAGGCTAAAGTCAAATTGTGTGTTTCCTATACGCCCAATCTGGACCCTTCTAATTGGAAGGCTTTCTCCTCTAGACTCATATGCTGGATGAGTTGTTTGTAAATCACTCTGTGCTGTAGTATGCATTACTTTCTAGTAACATTATCTGCATATCTTATCTTCCTGTCCTGGAGACCAGTGACCATGCCTTAAAGTCATCTGTTTTCCTTTATTGCTTCACCCAGTCTCAGTGTGCTCAACAAATATTTAAGGAGTAGCATATTCTTGAGAGTCCCTTGGACTGCAAGGACAGACAACCAGTCCATTCTAAAGGAGGTCAGTCCTGGGTGTTCTTTGGAAGGAATGATGCTAAAGCTGAAACTCCAGTACTTTGGTCACCTCATGCAAAGAGATGACTCATTGGAAAAGACTCTGATGCTGGGAGGGATTGGGGGCAGGAGGAGAAGGGGACGACAGAGGATGAGATGGCTGGATGGCATCACCGACTCAATGGACGTGAGTTTGAGTGATGGACAGGGAGGACTAGCGTGCTGTGATTCATGGGGTTGCAAAGAGTCGGACACAACTGAGCGACTGAACTGAACTGAACTGAAAACGAATGAATGAATGTTTTAGTCCTTGATATCCAAGTCAGGGTAGCCCCAGAAAAAATGAGGGACACACAAGAAATTACGAGTGAAACAACTTTTTATCAAAAGTTTCCAACACTGACCCCTGGCAATGAGTACTCTTGCCCCTGGCATAGGTGATCAAGGAAATCCTCAATTTCATACACTAAGGAACAACCATATCGATTTACAACAGTGTAAGCTTAAATTCAGGTGGCTCCAATTGTAAAAATCCACCTGCCAATGCAAGAGACATGGCTCAATCCCTGGGTCAGGAAGATCTCCTGGAGAAGGAAATGGCAACCCACTCCCATATTTTTACCTGCAAAATTCCATGGACACAGGAGCTTGGCGGGCTGCAGTTCATGGAGTTGCAAAGAGCTGGACACAAGTGAGCAACTGAGCAGGCACACACACACAAGCTTAAGTTCAGATAACAAAGCAAAGATAAAAGGAAGACTTTTTTTACTCTCTGCAACTGTACAATGAATATGTTTGGAGACAAAACCCTTCTTTCTGCAGCATCCACTATGAAGGAGGGCAACCTAGGCATCTATGAAGAGCAGTGTTTCAGATACCCATGGCTATATAACAAACCAGCCCAACACATGGTAATTTAAAATATCCATATTATATTGTGTCTCTCAGTCTTGTATATCGAGTAGATGTCTACTTCTCAGGTACAGTTGTGGTCATTTGTGTGGCTGTAGTGATCTGACCACTTGCCTGGAGCTAGAGAGTCCAGGATGGTCTCACTCACATGTCTGGTAATTGACGCTGGCTGTATTGTGGGACCCAACGGCTGTCCTTCAGGTATGCTAAACTGGGTCTCTGCACAGCATGAAGCATCTCAGGGTTGCAAGATAGCAATGGCAGAAGCTGCAAGTTCTCTTACGATCTATGTCCTGAAATTCACACAGCATCACTTCTGTCACGTTCTATTAGTCAGAGCAAGTCACAAAGCCAGCTCAGTTTCAAGTGGTGGAAAATTAGACTCATTTTGTCGATGGGAGGAGCAGCAAAATCACATTTGAAAGAGACATGGACACTTGGATTCATTGGGGACCGTTATGATGACCCACCACAGGCAGTTCCAGACACTCATTTATATGCCCCATAATTCCAGTAAATGAGAACCTCCTAACTACTTCGGTAGTCAGTACAAAAGGGATACTGACTTCTTATTCGAAAAAAAAAAAGTAATATAGACTCATGGGAGAGATTTTAGAAATAGTATCAAAACAAAGGAAAGAAAATAGAAATCACCTATAATACCCCCTCCAAATAACCATTGTTAAGACTTAGGTTTATATCTATCCAACCTTTGCTCTAAAAAATAGATAATTATACACTGCTACATAAGCTATACATTATGGTACACATTCTTACCAGGTGCTGTGCTGTGTACTTTGCATAGATTATCTCATTTAACACCCACCATAATCTTATGTCTGGAAAATCCCATGGATGGAGGAACCCGGTGGGCTATAGTCCATGGGGTCGCAAATAATTGGATACAACTGAGCGACTAACGCTTTCACTTTTGTAATCCTATGAGACAGATGGATGCTATTGTCTCCATTTTCCAGAAGAGGAAATTTGAGGCCTTGGCTAATTTGCCTAATGTCATATAGACACACATATGTATGTGTGTGTGTGTATGTCTATGTATATATATATATAAAGCATACTACTGTGAACTCTGTTTTCATATAATATTCTCTCATGCAAATTTCCTTTCTTGTTAACTTTGAATCAGCTAAATCTAAATTGGAAAGCAACAATGACTTATATAATATCTGAGATTCTGGTTCTTAGCCATGATTGCTTCTTGAACCTGTCAGGTGGTTGCAGATTAGAACAAAATAATGATATATGCCCTTTGCTGCAAAGTGCTAGCTTTGAAATGTTAATCTTTCATAAAAGACTTGAGGCTTGATTTTGGCAAAGCTTGTTGGTGGAGAAAATAACATCTGAATTTTTTTAATGTTATGATACATTTCCTAAAAGCCCAGTAGCAGAGAGCAAAGTTGGAACATGTTCATTTCTCCAGGAACCACGAAGTGAGAAATAACAGGCATCAGGGACCACAGGAAAATCACAGATCTCAGGTGTTTCATTGGTCACTTACCTCGCAGTAAATGAACGTGTCCTTCCAGTGCACACATCTTACTTTTCTATTTTTAAGCACAAAATTTTGTATATTCTAGAGCAAAAATTGTCATGGGTTTGTGACAAGTGGGAGGAAAGTGACAGGTGGAAATGTTCGGGAAGAGAAGCACAACAGGTCTCTTTTGACATGAAACTGTAGATTAATAACATAAGAAAATGTGAAAATGACAAACAGATAAGAAGCAATGGTGGTGGTGGTTTAGTTGCAAAGTGGTGTCTAACTTTTTGCAACATCATAGACTAGCCTGCCAGAGTCCTCTGTCCATGGGATTTTTCCAAGCAAGAATACTGGAGTGGGTTGCCATTTCCTCCTCCAGGGGATCCTTCCAACCCAGGGATCAAACCTAAGTCTGTCTCTGGCATTGCAGGCAGATTCTTTACCAATGGATCCACCTGGGAAGCCCTATGAGAAGCACGTAAATGTAGAAAATAAAGCAATTACTTTGGAAATTTGGTACTTATCTATTCTTGTATGTAAGAGGATGATTTATTATGATTCACTTCAATTTCTACCTATCAAAAATAGAAGACTCAGTAAGCTTTGCTAGGAAAACTTTTTAAAAACTATGGTAATTATTAAAATCATGCTCATAATTCATTTCTAGCTAGCAATATAGTAATGAAGATAAACTTATGAACAAAGCATTTTACTAACAAAAAGGAAAACTTCGTGTAGGCCTAATGTTGCTTTTAATACTTAACAGATATCATTGTGTTTTACACTTTTGAAGAAATATGTGAGAAAAATAAAACAACTAATCAGAATGGAATTTCTATGTGTTGGTTGCTATGTAGCCTTCCTGTGGATTTTTACCTTTGTAAATACTAAACCTCTATTTCAAGTCGTCCCAAATGTCCAATCAAATCGAGATTAAATATTATTGGTTTGGCTTTATTCAGTTCAGGTCAGTCGCTCAGTCGTGTCCAACTCTTTGCAACCCCATGAATCGCAGCATGCCAGGCCTCCCTGTCCATCACCAACTCCTGGAGTTCACCCAAACTCATGTGCATCAAGTCGGTGATGCCATCCAACCATCTCATCCTCTGTTGTCCCCTTCTCCTCCTGCCCCCAACCCCTCCCAGCATCAGTCTTTTCCAATGAGTCAACTCTTCACATGAGGTGGCTAAAGTATTGGAGTTTCAGCCTCAGCATCAGTCCTTCCAATGAACACTCAAGGCTGATCTCCTTCAGAATGGACTGGTTGGATCTCCTTGCAGTCCAAGGGACTCCCAAGGGTCTTCTCCAACACCACAGTTCGAAGGCATCAATTCTTCGGCACTCAGCTTTCTTCACAGTCCAACTCTCACATCCATACATGACTACTGGAAAAACCATAGCCTTGACTAGACGGACCTTAGTCGGCAAAGTAATGTCTCTGCTTTTGAATGTACTATCTAGGTTGGTCATAACTTTTCTTCCAAGGAGTAAGCGTCTTTTAATTTCACAGCTGCAATCACCATCTGCAGTAATTTTGGAGCCCCCCAAAATAAAGTCTGACACTGTTTCCACTGTTTCCCCATCTATTTCCCATGAAGTGATGGGACCAGATGCCATCATTTTCGTTTACTGAATGTTGAGCTGTAAGCCAACTTTTTCACTCTCTTCTTTCACTTTCATCAAGAGGCTTTTTAGTTGCTCTTCACTTTCTGCCATAAGGGTGGTGTCATCTGCATATCTGAGCTTATTGATATTTCTCCTGGCAATCCTGATTCCAGCTTGTGCTTCTTCCAGCCCAGCGTTGCTCATGATGTACTCTGCATAGAAGTTAAATAAGCAGGGTGACAATATACAGCCTTGACATACTCTTTTTCCTATTTGGAACCAGTCTGTTGTTCCATGTCCAGTTCTAACTGTTGCTTCCTGACCTGTATATAGGTTTCTCAAGAGACAAGTGAGGTGGTCTGGTTACTAGTTCTTTTTCATATGCCAACTACAATGGATTAGAAATGGCTGACTTGAACACTGAGTTGAAACAGGTTCTGAGTTTCAGTGATCAAGTTCAGAAGGGATTCTGAGATAATTTACTGGCTTCTGCGACTGGCACAGGGAGTGGCAGCATGAATGCCTTTGTTGTCATCTCTGCTACAATGTAAGGAACTATTTCTTTACATGAAACATTTGTTTAAGTTTAGCTTTTTCTTCACAGTCATTCAACGCATATTTATTGAGCACTGACTTTGTCCCAGAAAATGTTCTAAGTGCTGAGGATACAGCAGTGAACAAAAATACACACACAGACATTTGAATATAGTACTTTACTATTTTCAAAGGTTTTTCTCTAAAAGGTATCTCATTTAATCCTCACTATAGCCTAAAAAACAGGTGAAATAGGTGATGATATCTACATATTACAAATGAGACTAAAGCATAAGAAGTTTGAATGCACTTCCTTAGCTTAAGTATACCCACCAAAACAGCATAGGGAGAAAAAAAAAAAAAAACAAGAGCAAACAAATACTTGTGAATCATTAAAGACATTTTTATTAAAATAAAGAATAAATTTAACCATTTCCATTTAATACTGTATAAAAACAATATAAGAATTGGAAAGGAAGAACCAAAGCTGTTTTTATTTATGGTCTGTAGCTTATCTATAAATTCTAAAAAGTCTACATACAATTGATATCAGGGCAAAAGACTTCTGGATACAAAATCAACATATGAAAATCAATAGAATTTCTATGCATCAGCAGTACTAACCGAAAATGTAATAGTAAAAAAATCTCAGCTTATTTGTAGAGTATGACAATCTCAACCCAAAGTTTACATTGAAACCAAAAGGCTCAGCAATAGATGAGACAGCAATGAAGATCAAGATAGAGGAATATCCAAACTACCAGATATCAAGACCTATAGGATTATAGCAATTAAGACAGCATAGCTTTGACTCAGAGACAGAAAAATAAACCAATGAAACAGATTAAAGCACCTATAAACAGAACCCTGCATAAATGGAAACGTTATATGGCAAAATTGTATTGCCATCAATTGAAAAGATAGACTAATCAATGAATGGTCTTGAAGGGAGTTCCCTGGTGGCCTGGTGGTTAGGATTCCAGGCTGTCACTGCCATGGCCCAGTTTTAATCAGGGGTTGGGGAACTGAGATCCCATAAGCTGAGCATCATGGCCAAAAATAGACAAAAAGCCCTGAGAAACTGGGTATTTTTATGGGAAAACAAAGTTCATAACTTACTCCAAACACACACATACACAAACACATGCATACAGGCTCAGAAACTTTCACAGATGGATTATATGCTTAAAAATGAAAAGTTTTTAAAACTTTCAAAAAGAAATACAAAGAATATCTCAACAACCATGAGGATACAACCATGAGACAGGAAAGAATTCTCACATAAAACAGCAGCAGCAGCAGATTAATAAATATAAATTTCTACCTAACAAAAATATTGTAAGCAAAGTAAAAAGATAAGCTACGTATTTGGAAAAAGTATTTCCAGTGAGTGCAACTGATAAAACATTAATTTCCAAAGTAAAAATGTATTTCCACAAAACACTAGGATAAGGAAACCCACCACCACCATCACAAAGGAACAGGCAGTCTCAAAAGAACTCAAGGACAAACAAGCATTTGAAAAGATGCTTAGCATCACTCACAATCAGCAGAACACAGTTTAAAACACTGATTTCATATCTTCAAACTGGCAGAAAAGTTTTAAAAGCTAAGAAAACTCAATGTCAGTGAAGATGTAGAGCAAGAGAGATTCTCAAACACTCAACTGTATAGTCATTCAGAGCTACGTCAACCACCCAGGCTCATGGAGAATCCAGATCTTCCAGGACTGCCATTTGAAAGCATGGCTTCCACAGTCTCTGCAGCAGGAAAGAGAGCTCAGAGAAGTCATTGTTCTATGCTTACTTTGGAACTTATGCACACACCACACCTGCTTACAGCCTATTGGTAGAACTAGTCTTCTGCTACCAATCTGCCTGCAAAGGAGGCTAAGAAATGAAGTTTTTCTGAGTGTCCCAGGAAGAGGAAAATGAAATAGGATTTGATAAACATATAGCATTTTCTCCATTATAATTGATAAAAGTATTAAAATTTTATAAAAACTGGGTGGTAGATAAAAATTAACTGGGCTCATTGTATCATTCTTTATATTTTTCTGTAGCTTTACATTTTTCATGATTATTTAAAAGGGAGGAAAATGAAGAAAGATTAAATGACCCATCCAGAGTTACAGAGCTAATAAGTGGTGAACTGGACTAGAACTGTTCTCCCTAGAATGAAATTTTCCTCACAGAGGCAAATTCAGGTACTAAAGTCAGATTATTCATTTAAGACATATTTATGGAGTTCCCATTATATTCCTGTCCTTAAAGAGGGCACAGAACAAAGATAGGAGAGACTGACACATAAATTATTATAACATATTACAGTTATCACAATGGAACATGAGAAAATGTGTACAAAGCTCTCTTGGTCATTAAAACCTGGTAACATAATCGCTGGAAACTTCTTCATGATGGTTTTGAGTCCCAGAAAATTTTTAAATGTGCACTAGCAGTGTATGAGGTCAATGTAATCTTCAATTATGAGAGCCGAATTTTAGTAGAGAGTTATTTCAGGAAATTCCTGAAGCAAAACTTCACCATGAACTCCACCCAGTTCATATCCAGCCTGTACAGGCTTGCAAGGGAGATGCTGTTAATATATACATACACACACACACACACACACACACACATATATAGTCTTCCTTGACCTCACTTCTTCAGATAAGAAGCTCTTTGCTCTTTCACACAAAGGCAGAATAGAGTGAAACAATGAAGAGGAAAATTGTTCACTTTACTGGTATTGAAGCCGCACGTTGTTGAAGGATCTAGGCTGACAACTCGCAAAGCATGGCACACTTGCGGAGGTCAGAAACTGACAAAACCGTGTCTTTTCTAGACCATCCTCCATGACCAAATACACAGCTGCTTCTGACAGTTTATATTATTGTCAGAATAATATTCTCTTCAATACAGTTATAAAATAGTCCCCTTATATACACAACTATGTTTATTCAATGAGTTCCATAATGAAGTTCATTCATTTACTCAACACAGAAGTCTGAGTTGCGTATATAGTCATAAGCAAAACAGACATGTTCTCTGACTTCTTGGAGCTTATAGTCCAGTTGGGGCAAAGGCATTAATCAAACAAGTACCCCAATAAGTATATTTATACATGGACAAGAGATATGAAGATAAATAAAGAGTTCTGTGAGAGAGAATAGAGACTACTAAGGATGCTAATTTAGAATGAAGGGATTCGGGGCTGTCTGACCGGTGATAGATTAGACCAGGGAAGTTATGGAAGAAAGTTAAGATATTTGTGATATCTTCCAATAGTTACATTGCTAAGATTTGATGATTCATAGATATGTAGATGGAGAGAAAGAGAAGGTCTAAGGTGACTTTCAGGCCCAATCCTCGATAAAAAATATTCCCCTCATATTCTTAGAATGTTTTTTCTCATCTATTGCTTAGGTCTTTGTGCTCAGATGGAATCACACACTACCGGCTTTTTGGTTCTCCAGCTTGCAGATGGCAGATCATGGGATTTCATGCCCTGCCTAATCCCGTGAGCCAGTGCCTATAATCTTCTCATACGAGTCTGTATATTCATCCTATTGGTTCCATTTCTCTAAAAGCCCTAGTACAAATACTAGACTCACTGTTCTGCACCTTGCATTCTTCACTTGTCATATCTGAAAGATCTTTTCATACAGTCTTTTTAATGACAATGTGTGATTTAAATTGACCTGATTTGACTTAATTTGATTATTCTGTCCTTCATGGATGGACATTTATCTTGTTTCTAACTACAGGCCATTACAGAAATGCTGCAGTAGTAATAAAAAGCGAGATACCTCGCTTCACACATAGATAAGCTTCTCTACAGAAAAATAAATCCTATAGGTAGAATACAGAGTCAAAAGGCATGTGCATTTGTAATTTTGGTAGCTATTGTCATAATTTTAAAGGATACTCCAGTTTACACTTCTATCTACAATATACTGAAGTTCTTTCTTTCTCACCTTCTCACCTACATTTATGTCATCAAACTTTTGATCTTTGGCAATGTGAGAAGCGTAAATTGCATGATTCTAACATGCATTTCTCTTAGAGTGAAATTGAACATCTTTTCCTATAGCTCTAACAGTGGTAAGGTTTCATCTTTTCTGTGAAATGAGCACATATTTTATGTGAAAGAAACTTTTCAAAGTTAAAATGAATAAAAAGTGTTCTTTGATCAACTATGAGTAGGTAGACTGCCAAATCAGGTTGTGCTGTCCTTTGAACATGAAGTAGCACAGATCAAGTTTGATGAAGTCATTAACCAATTTGCAGATGTTAAGTCTCAAAATGTTATTACTTATCACTGAGCTTGAACTAAAATTGGCATATTTTTTTTTTCCCCTTTTTTTCCCAAAGGAGCTAGAGTTCATCCATGGAACAACATGGGTGAATCTTGAATGCAGATTGCCAAGTGAAAGAAGCCAGAAGGGTAATTTACACTCTGGAAAAGGCAAAACTCTTTAGAGATGGAAAACAGCTCAACCGGTCATTGCTACAGATTCGGGAAGAGAGGAGGACCAACTAGGTTATGAAAGGGGGACTTTTAGGACCATGAAACTATTCTGTGAGTTGCTGTGGTAGTAGCTACGTGGCACTATCCATTTGTAGAAACCTGTAGAACTCTACCATCTGAGCCACCAGTCCAGATATGGGTATCCCTGCCTGTCATGTGTGAAACCAGGGTTCAATTCCTTGACAGGGAGGTGACTTCTATGGAATTTCCTGGTGGATCAGATGGTAAAGAATTTGTCTGCAATGCAGGAAACCTGGGTTCAGTCCCTGGTTCGGGAAGATCCCCTGGAGAAGGGAATGGCTACCCACTCCAGTATTCATGCCTGAAGAATTCCTAGGACAGAGGAGCCTGGTGGGCTATAGTCCATGGGGTCACAAAGAGCCAGACAGGACTGAGCAACTAACAGAGAACTTTACAGAACACATGTGAACCATAATGTATGCAAATTTAAAAAAAATCAACTGAAAGGGAAGGAGAATCCTGGGGTGGACTATAGCCTGTGACCAGAGAGTCTAACTGTATCACTATTATGCAATATATCCTCACCTTGGAAATGGGGGAAAGAGATGCCGACCTACCTAGCTTTGGAAATAACTGGAAATTGAAAGACTAAAAACAGAAGAAACAGTACATCACACTGTGTTATGGTTGGTAAAGGTGCTTCTTCAGGGGAACAAGTTCCAAAACTGCTATATATATGTGAGAGAATAATCAAATGACTGGCGAGTGGTGGGAGCCACATTGCCCATTATCAGTGAGAGAGGTTACAGATAAGCAAAGGGAGGAGGCTAGAATGAGCCCTGTGGTTTTGGATTAGTCTGGGAGACATTTATATGAACTCATGTTAATAATCTCAATGTAGATATTGATGGACATAAATTTAACTTGTATCCATATATATAGATACAGATGACATAACCTATAATAATCTATATCTACATATCTAGATATGTTCTTGTACACAGGTTAGTACACGTGCATGTATTTCTTAGCTCTGTCTGCTGAGAGGGCTCAGCAGTTCTAAAACAACCACATTTTAGTAGTAGCAAGCACCCACAGTGCCCAGATCTTCGTTTCTGACACCATTCTCCAATAAAAGGAACCAGGACTCCTTGGAAAAATGGCTGATTTTAGGACTGAGTCTGGGAATATATAAGATGAGCCTGGGGCATCTTATAGTGCTAGAAAATAAAGAAACACTCAAGAAAATACATATACATAAACAGTATACATCAAAGGGACACCAAAGCTAATTGAAGGAGCTCCCAAAGGCCAAAGCTGGAAAAATTGGGGCAAAAAGAGAGAGATTTAATCCAAAGCATGAAGTAAATATCCAAGTGCCTATACAAATATAAATAAATGATTGAATAAATAAATAAATGGGTGAGAAGAGACAAATTTCCCCCATACAAAAGAATCCTAAATAATCCCCTTTCCACTCGTTAAGTGTGGGTTACACTTAGTGATTTGCTTCCAAAGAGCACAGTATGAAAAGGAGAGGGAAGGGGACTCCCCTGGTGGTCCAGAGGTGACGACTCCAAGCTTCCAGTGCTCACCAAGCTTCCAATGCAAAGGATGAGGGTTTGATCCCTGGTCAGGGAACTAAGATCCAACATGCTTCACAGAGTATATGTATTTTGAAAAAGAAAGAAAGAAAGAAAAAGGATGGGAGAAAGTAGTCCTACAGTGAAGAAACCTGGCAAACACTACCTTGGCCAGGTGATCAAAGTGAACACTGTCAATAACAAATCCTGTTGATAGCACTGACTTTTGATCATTATGTATTGAGAATGACTTGATTTCTGTGGTCTTCTTCCCCAAAACCTGTAACACCAGGAGAACCATGAGAAAAAACATCAGACTGGGGAACAATCTACAAAATACCTGACCAGTACTGCTCAAAACTGTCAAGGTCATCGAAAACAAGGAAAGTCTGAGAAATTGTTACAGCCCAGAGGAGCCTAGGGAGACATGGCCACTAAATGTCATGTAATATTATAAATAGGATCCTGGAACAGAGAAAGGATATTATGAAGAAAAAAAAAAGAAAAAATTCTGAATAAAGTATGAGTTTATCTTAAAAAGATTTGGCGATATTTTTTCATCAGTCGTTGACAAATGTATCATACTAATGTAAGCTGTTAATAATAGGGAAAAGTGGGTGAGGGTATATGGCAAAGCTCTGTACTTATTTTTACAACTTTTCTATAAATCTAACACCAGTTTAAAATAGTTTATTTAAATATGAAAGATAAGATTGATAGGTGGAGAGAGAAACAAATAAGTGGGTAACTGATAAGGCAAGGATTGTGAATTTTTACCGGTAAAAATCTATGTGCTGGGTGTAGTGTTCATTGAAACTGCTTGAAAAAATTTGTAATAAAATGGAAAAAATATGTTAATGGAATTAAAAACAAGCTTTTTCTCTTTTTCTTTTGCTATAATCTTTCCTTCTGTGTTCCTTCTGCATTTATCTATAGGACAGGCCTATGATACATACAAAGTACAAACAAAGGAAACTTTTCACTGCTGCATTTCTCTCCTGGCCATTATCACTGTTTGTTCTGTTTCATGATTATCACTGAGACTAATTTGATCAGATGGAAAGGTGTTTAAAACTGATCCCCTCTGGGTATCACGTCACTAAATATGGCACTGCTGAGTACAAGTGAGTATAGGTTGCCCAGGGTAGCTCAGTTCCTGTCTTGGGGACAGGCTGTGATGGCGGGAGATCAAGGCCGTGACGGCAGTTTGGCTGGGTTGTCTGCAGGGCACTGACAGCCCGCAGGGCAGCAGCTGCAGTGGCAGTGTGGGGACTGGCAGCCTTGGCGGGGGCTGCCCTGCCCCTGGGACAGCAAGGGCATCTGCAGCAGAAATCAGGGTGCTCTGGGGGCCCGGGCATTGGCTGCCTTGGCCAGACAGAATCCCAGGGAGGTGGAACAGAGCCAGAGGAGGGAAACAGTGATGCCACCTGGTATCTGGGAGTAGAGCCAGAGAAATGTGATTTTTATATCAGGATCCCAATTTTACCCCCTAGTCAGGAGACGTGGGTTAAAGCTTTAGCAGCACCTTTATATTTTCCATGCAAATTGTTGGAGAACAGTTGTGAAAAGCATGAATGTTTTGTTGCCTTTTATAACTCATTTGGCTCTTTCTTTTGAACGGCTCCTCCCTGCCTTCCTAATACGAATAATGAGGAATTGGATGTGCAACCTATTGTCTGCTGAGGTCCCTCCGCCCAGTCCATTTTGGGCTCTGTTTCTCTGGTTTTCTGAAAGTTTCCAAGGTATTTAGGTTCTCTGTTGCCTGAGGGTTTACCTTTCATATTAGAGTCTTCATTTTGTAGCACAAGAATCTGAACGTGAAACTCCACTGCCCCTCGCACCAGCGGTGGGAGGTACCCCTTCACTGAAGATGCTAGAAGGTGATGGAAAGGGGCTTTCCAAGGCAATGCAAACAACTCCAAATGTACTGGTCTGCTGGCTAGAGAGGCCCAAGAGGCAGGACTGTAGTCACCACATTCTGGACTTGTCTCAAAGCCCCAGTCTAAGCTAGAAGTCTTGCTGTTGTAGCTGTTTAGTCGCTAAGTTGTGTCTTTTTGTGACCCCATGGACTGTTGCGCGCCAGGCTCCTCTGTCCATGGGATTTCCCAGTCAAGAGTATTGGAGTGGGTTGTCATTTCCTCCTCCAGGGGATCTCCTTGACCCAAGAATCAAACCCTGGTCTCCTGTGTCTCCTACATTGGCAGATGGATTCTTTACCACCGAGCCACCAGGAAAGGCCCAGAAGTTGTCTTAGTTGCCAGCAAAAGGGCCAAAGCAGTATTCATGAGCATGGATAAGGCTGCCTGAAGAGACCTAAGGGCCGACCAGGCATTGTGTTTCCTTCTCAGTAGTGGAAGGCATGAAATGAAAATTTGTCCTTCACTATGGAGAGAATGTCCCAGCATAGCCCACCCTCTACACCCCTAAAAACTTCACTGATATAGGAGAGCCCTGGATCTTTGCAGGGCTTAACTCCCACCCTCTGATGAACAAGCATCTCACCAAGACCTTCAGTTTACTGGCACTTCCTGCTCACCTAGTGTGATTAATATGTTATCATTGACGCCTAGCAGATTGATTTAATAAAATATTTTCTCCAAACTTCCCAGAGTCATTCTAACAGTGTGAGGGCAACAACTGGGGTTCTTGCCTGAATAAACTTGTATGTCACAGGTGAATGCTCTCTTTGGAATGAATTCTTCCTCCTCCAACTTTACATTCTTAGCCCCCTTGACCACATATACCCAGGCTCTCTCTATATTCTTTCAGCTTCTACCAATACAGCTTTTTGAGACATAATGACTTTTTCTTCTCATTGCTTATGTTGTGACTTAACTCAAGTTATTGGTTTTGGGTGGAGAGTGAAGGTGGCAGAGTAGGTTAAGATCTTTTGAGGAAAAAAATTTTTTAAATTTTATTTATTAAACTTTGCTTGATTTCAAGTATTGTGTTAGTTTCAGGTGTACAGCTTCAGATTCTTTTCCATTACAGATTGTTACAAGATATTGAATATAGTTCTATGTTCTGTATGGTAAATCCATTGTTTCTTTTATACACAGTGGTGTGTATCTATAGGAAGTGTTTTCTTATAAGGCAAAAATCTCTGTATCAACTTCAAAAGCTAGAAGTGCTAAATTTTAACCTGGAGAACAGGCCAATTCTGCAGGCCAAAGGATTCAGAGGACACCTGGAGAGTCAAGATTTACAAGGACGTTGACACACCGGTCCTCATCCCATATCTCAGGATCTCATTCCTTTTCAACAAAGGTCATGACTGACATAGCCAACTTGTTGCCACTGCTGCTAAGTTGCTTCAGTCATGTCTGACTCTGTGCGATCCCATAGACGGCAGGCCACCAGTCTCCCCTGTCCCTGGGATCCTCCAGGCAAGAATACTGGAGTGGGTTGCCATTTCCTTCTCCAATGCACGAAAGTGAAAAGGGAAAATGAAGTCACTCAGTCGTGTCTGACTCCTAGCGACCCCATGAACTGCAGCCCATCAAGCTCCTCCGTCCATGGGATTTGCCAGGCAAGAGCACTAGAGTGGGTTGCCATTGCCTTCTCCAGCCGACTTGTCAGGACTGGGAATTCTGTCTTCGCTGGAGCTCTGCTACCTTGTAATTTAAGTTCTAGGCCTTAGCCCCAGGAGATTCCGCCTCCCAAATTGGTGATTAATCACTCTCAGCCTTTCTTGTCTCTCCCTAATACATTGATAGTGGCCAGTAGCACCCATTCCAGTGTCCTTAAAGGACTACCTTCCCTGAATCTCTGGGTGCCCAGGATGCAGCATTCCCTCCAGTGCATTCCCTTCCACTAGCATTCCACTCCAGTTCACTGCTGGCCCAAGTTCACAGTTGCACTGCGACTTTGCCAGTGATTCCACCTATCACTGCTAACGCTCAGTTGCTTCAGTTGTGTCCGACTCTTTGCGACTCCATGAACCGTAGCATGTCAGGCTCCTCTGTCTGTGGGATTCTCCAAGCAAGAATACTGGAGTGGATTGTCATTCTCTTCTCCAGGGGATCTTCCTGACCCAGGGATCAAACCTGTGACTCTTACATCTCCTGCGCTGGTTGGCAGGTTCTAGCGCCACCTGGCAATAATAGAGTCATTGCCTACCACTGGTGACGGGTTTTTATTACCGGCCAGTCATCAGGTGACCCAGCTCCAAAGACTTATTCCAGAATCTCTTTCCTAGGACCACCCCAGTTGTGTGCCAACTATTAGAGAGCAGATTTCTCAACACACTCAAACTCCGAGATTTGCCTGTAGCGGGTATATTAGGGAGTGCCTGCAGGAGTTGCCCCTGCAAGGGAGCTAGGGAAGCAGGATTGTGTAGAAGGAGAAGTTGAATTGCAAGGAGTTGTAACAGAGGCTTCAGTTGTCACCACAGGGATCTCCAGAGAAGGGGTGGCCAATCAGAAATGTCCTGAATTGAGGACTGGGCTCCATCAATGGCTTACAGCTCCTGGGGACAGGGCATAATTTGGAGTGAGGCAGTTGCCTGAGTAGGGTCTCAACTGTAAGCTGACACTCCCAACAACTGGTGAAAAGAGTGTCCTGGTCCTGACATGAGCATCTGGGTGGTATACTGTGGCATCTACTCAGTAGGATGGCCAGGGCAACCAGGGCTGAGGGACCTCCCAGGACACAACATCAATGCTGAAATTAGAACAGTCATATTTTGATACTCTAGAATCCCTGAAAATACTAACAGGAGCTGCAGACTTGCCAGTGACATATTTCTCAACAATAATGAATAATACCAGTAAAATAAAAATCAGTAGTTAAGATGCTGGGTTTGATGAATGTTTAAGGATGAGCTTAACTACAAAAGGCTACTAGAATATGTGTAACAGCATTTGACTTGTAACTTCAGTGGCTGAGTCATGGTATAAGAAAATTAGTATCTCTTCAGTCAAGTCCTTGACATGAAAACTGAGAAGTTACTCAAATAAGACCATTACAAGGAAATAAAAGATCATATCAGGGACTTCCCTGGCGGTCCAGTGGTTTCAGCCCTGGTCAAAGAACTAAGATCCCACATGCAGCAGAGCAAATAAACCCACACACCACAACTACAGAGCCTGTGAGCTCTGGAGCCTATGTCCCACAACTTGAGAGTCCGTGCACTGCAACAAAGATTGCGTGTGCCGCAACTAAGACCCAACAAATAAATAAATTTAAATGTTTTAAACTTTTCATTTATTTTTAAAAACATTTTAATAAACTTTTTTTTAAAATACCATATCAGAAAAACTAAAAATATCAGGCTGTTTTTAAAAAAGGCATCAGGTTGGCTAGCAATAGCACAAGAATCATCTGAGATCTGATTGCAAATGCAGAGTCCCACCAGCAGAAATACTGATCTGGCACCCCAAGGTTGGGGAGGAGACCCTAGGGAACTAACTGCCTTTTTAATAAGCAAGTGACACCAGATCACAGTCTAAGAGAAAGGCACTACTTCTATCACCCACTTCTGTGAGTCCATTGGCTAATCACCAATTATGTTTTTAAGTTTCCAGAAAGTCAGATTGCTAGACAAAATATAGGATACTCAATTAAATTTGCATTTCAGATAAATATTAGATAACATTTTGGTAAAAAGATTTCCCATAGGAACATAAAATAGTAATATAAAATATAATGAAATAGTAATATAATATTTAATAAAATATAAACAGGAGTATTATTATAAATCACATGATTAAATTTAATAGTATGAAAAATTATGGGTTCTATACTAAAATTTAATATAAATTATTACTAAGAATTTTTCATTGTTTATCTGAATTTCAAATTCGTAGGCCATCCTGCATTATTATTTGCTAAATCTGCCAACCCCTACTATTGAGGGAATTTCCAAACACACAGATGCAGCAAGAATAGTAGCAGAAATCCACACGTAACCATCCCTCTGCTTAGGCAATTATCAATATTTTGCCCCAATTATTTTTGTTTAAATTTTGTACCAACCATTAGGTTCTATGCTGTGAGAGATACATAAAAGAAAGATATCCTTAGAGGCCTATGGTCAAGTTGAGGGTACATGATAAACATTCAAGAAGTGCTAAAGCATATAATTCTGACTGTAAGTTTCACAAGAGTTCAGGGAACAGAGCATCTGTGTTGATTGGGGTGGTCTTGGATAATGTGAGCCTGGAGTTGAGATTGTCTTAGACCTGGTAAAAGCAATCTGTATAAATAAGGAAGAAGGGGCAGGATTTCTAAGTAGAGTAACCAGCATGACCAGGTTATATTCACTTTGCTCTATATGAGTTTCTTTCCATCAAAAGCACTCATCCCGCACACTTCACACTTTAATCTTCGGGGCCCACAGCAGCTGTCAGCCATCAGGCTAATAGGCACCAAGCACTACTGCAAATTACATCATGAGAACCGATCAGCTCTTGAACATGTCAGCACAATGGCTATTTAATCTTCTCCGGGTGACTCGTTAATTAACCTCTGCAATATGCTGTCTTTGACATCATTGGGGAGTTCAATTTTTCCTCGATTGAAAGTCCCCTTGGGGAGAATTATAAATTGATAACAGAAACAATATTCTATTCCATTGGCCAGCTTTGTGATAATGATTATGAAATGCTATGACTACCTGAGCCTATAGGCACATGTCAAATAATTAAGAAAAGTGAAGGCTGATGTTGTCTGTATCTTATCACTTGAATTACATTAACATTAAAAATGGTCTATTTTTCTTCACAAGTGACAATAACACAAAATGTGGGGTTTTATAATTTAATAAGTTTTCACTTTTTAATTCCTCTCAACTTTAAATGCAATTAATTCAAAGCTAAGGATGAAAAACTATTAATATTTTATTGAAATAAAATATAGATGAAGAAACATTTAATGACCAGTATCCTCAGAAGAAGGCTTCCCAGGTGGCGCAGTGGTAAAAATCCACCTGCCAATGCTGGAGACCCAGGTTTGATCCCTGGAACAGAGAAATCCAGTGGAGAAAGAAATGGCAACCCACTCCAGTATTCTTGCCTGGGAGACCCCATGAACAGAGGAGCCTGGTGGGCTACAGTTCATGGGGTCACAAAGAGCTGGACACAACTGAGCAGCTGAGCACACACACACATCATCAGAAGCTCCTCATGGTTCCTTCTGGGAAGGCACCACCCTCCCCCGCAAAATAACCACTATCTTGACTTCAAACAACATAGAAGACTTTCACTTGGTTTGTAATTTTTGTAAATAAAACATACGGTATACACTCTCTTTTGTATCTGGCTTGTTTCACTCAACATCACATTTGTGAAATTCAAGGGATGCTAATTTTTAAATGACTTTTGTTATTAAATAATATATACTCGACAGTAAAAAATTGGAAAACACCATCATTTTTAATTAGTTTAATGTCTGTATATAATTTATTTGATCAAGATTGTAAGCTTTTACAAAAGTCCTGCATAAAAAGTTCTCATTTTTAAACTTTGAGAGATGGTATATCTCCATTCCATCTTCTTAAAATTGAAGTATACTTGATTTCAGTGTTGTATTAATTTCCAGTGTATAGCATCATGATTCCGTTATATATATATATATTATACATATAATATATATATATAACTGAATTATATATATATTATATTATATATATAATATATATATTATATATATATATTCTTTTTCAGATTCCTTTCCATTATAAATTATCACAAGACATCAAATATAATCCCCTGTGCTATACAGTAGGTCCTTGTTGTTTATCTATTTTATATATAGTAGTGTGTATCTGTTAATCCCAAAGCCCTAATTTATCCCTACCCTCCCCTCAAAATGTTCTCATTTCTTTTGATGTTTTTATTAATGATTTTATGCTGGCCTATTATTATTAACTCTTAATCCTATTTCTCCAAAACATAATCCTTAGTTCCAACTGCTTCACAATCCTTGCAGAATGTTTACAATAAGAAGAGAAATATAAGAAAAGACACCGATAGTTTATTTTCCAGCTGATGTGCTCTCTGGTAGCTGGTTGCCACTAGGGAAGTGGTTGTGTTGCCAGCTTGGCCCCTGTAAAGACACCTGTCATCAGCCAGAGTGACGCTCTGGGGCTTACTCAGAAGAGTGGGTGTGCATCTAAAACTTAAGGTCAAGGGTCAAGACTGGATCGCTTTTACTTACCTCATTATGAGTTCAATTCATAATCATCCATCTAGCTCATAAACTACCTGGTAAGCCCAGGAACCTCCAACCTTGGTAACAGATCCTGTAGATTTGTGGCCTAATTGACCAGGCATGAACTGTGGTGTTGGAGAAGACTCTTGAGAGTCCCTTGGACTGCAAGGAGATCCAATCAGTCCATTCTAAAGGAGATCAGTCCTGGGTATTCTTTGGAGGGAATGATGCTAAAGCTGAAACTCCAGTACTTTGGCCACCTCATGCGAAGAGTTGACTCATTGGAAAGACTCTGATGCTGGGAAGGATTGGGGGCAGGAGGAGAAGGGGACGACCGAGGATGAAATGGCTGGATGGCATCACTGACTTGATGGACATGAGTTTGAGTGAACTCCGGGAGTTGGTGATGGACAGGGAGGCCTGGCGTGCTGCGATTCATGGGGTCACAAAGAGTCGGACATGACTGAGAGACTGAACTGAACTGAACTGAAAGTAGTACACAGGTGACTGTCACATAAGTTTACATACCTCAAACCACAGCCGTGCCCAGCATTGTCCTGAGATATACGCTTTTTTCCCGTTTTCAAAATTGTGGTAACAAACACATAAAATTTACCATCTTAATCTTTTCACGTGTATGGTTCAGTGATACTAAGTACATTCATGTTGTTGGGCAACCATCACCAGTATCCATCCCCAGAACGCTTTTCATCTTGCAAAACTGAAACTGCGTGTGTGTGCTCTCAGTCATGTCTGAAACTCTGTACTCATGGACTAATAATTCCCTCTTTGCTCCTCCCCAGTCCCTGGCAACCACTGTCCTTCTTTCTTTGAGATACAGACTTTTAAAATACAAAATTCAAATTATTTCTTATGCTTTCAAGCCAGGCTCTTGGGACACAAGTTTTACTTATGAGAAGTCATTCTCTGCCCTTTAGAATGAACCCAAGCTCGTTACCTCATGCTGTCTTCAGCTTTCCAGAGACCATCCTCCTAAGGTTTGGATCCCCTTTGGTGAAATTAGACCACATATGCAGGAAAGAAGAGCTACTTGTTTTAAATGCAAGGACCTAGACAGTGTCTCACCCTCAGCCGCCTCTTAATGTCAATTCCAGTTCTTCTCATTCCAGAAAGTTCTCCAGTGGTTTACACTGGTGTGCACAGTGCCTTCTGCTGACTTAAGAATCTTCTAACTCCATAAAGTAGGATGGAATGTGAGTAGCTTCTTTCTCCAACTAGCTAATTTCTGATCTTGTTCTAAGGTTCAGTCCTTTACCCCTATTTCTTGGCTTCCTTATCCTGCCTGATTGATCTGCTATTAACCAAAAGCTGGTTGAGAATATCAGCAATGATCTCTCTAAAATGTAATAAAAACACTAGACAAAAGTGACCAAAACAGGACTTCCCTGCTGTCCAGTGTTCAAGATTCTGTGCTCCCAATTCAGGAGGCGTGAGTTTGATTCCTGGTTGGGAAACTAAGATCCCACATTCTGCAAAGTGTGGCCTAAAAAAGAAGTGAAAGGGAAAGGGAAGTCGCTCAGTGGTGTCCGACTCTTAGCAACCCCATGGACTGCAGCCTACCAGGCTTCTCGGCCCATGGGATTTTCCAGGCAAGAGTACTGGAGTGGGATGCCATTGCCTTCTCCTCAAAAAAAAAGAAAAGAATGGACCAAAACAACCATTTCAGCACTCTGAGAATAGCTCAAAGGCACGCAACTATCTGAAAAGTGCTCATGCTTCGACTTCAGGGAAGAAAATGGAAGTCTGTTGCATTGTGGCCCCTCCCATTTCCTTCCTCATTCTTAGGTCCAGGTTGGTCAATCTAGATGTTCTGTCCAGACAGAGCAGGCTGTCAGTACCAAAAGTACCTCTGCCACCATTGCAGTGGCTCATTCAGTTTGAAGTGCCCATACCTCCAGCAAGAAATGAAGATGACCAGAGATGATAATTATATGGGCTAATATAAAAGACTGCAGTTATCTATTTCTTATGCCTTAACTTCTTTAAAAGACATACAATTATTTAAAGCAATAATTATAACATTGTGTTGTTGGTTTTATAACTTATATAGGTATACCCTATATGACAATAATAGCACAAAAGCGGAGAAGGGAATACAGATATATTGAGGCAAAGTTTCTATGCATTTCTAGAATTTAATTAGTATTAATCTGAAGTAGATTGTGATAAAATAACATGTATATTAAAATCCCTAAAAACTAAATTATTTTTGAAAATTAACAGAATTTAAATGTTACAATGAAAATATTTAGCATAAAAGAAGCCAGTCAAGACAGAGCAGAAGAATGAAGAAGTGAGTTGAGCTATAGAAAACAGATAAATGATGAATATAAATCTGACCATATCAATAATTACATTACATATGAAATGACTAAACACTCAAATCAAAATGAAGAGATTGTCAGACTAGATAAAAAGGCAAAATCCAACTATGCTGTCTACAGAAGACACACCTATGCAAAGACACAAATAGATGGGAAGTGAAAGGATGGAGAAAGATATCTCGTTACCGGTAACCATTTGAGAACTGAAGTGATTATATTACTATTAGACAAAATAGACTTTAAGAAATATTACTCGAGACTAAGAGGGACATTTCATAATGATAAAAGAGTAGTAAGGAAAATTTAACACTTATAAATCTATGTGCACTTAACTAGAACTCAGAATACATGAAGTGAAAACTGACAACTACATCAGAAGTAATCCAAGTGAAAAGGGGAAGCAAGATTACTGCTTCCTAATCCCACCAACTCTGGTCCCCCACCTTACTCTCTGAAGTTACATAGCATTTATTAGACATATTGCCTTCATGGGTTTACTTGCTTAGCTTACTCAGAGCCTTTTTGCCATTTGTATGCCTAGTATATAGAACTCTTTAGCACATAAGGGTTCATTTCAAAAAGTTAATTGATAGGTGAATGGCATCAGGCAGACAGAGGAGAAACAAAAGAGAGTTCCATATTCTAGGAACTCTCAGTTGGTCTAGATGCCTTTAGTAGCATTTTCCAAATTGAATTCCTTGAGATGTTATTAATAATAGAATCTGGGGCTCAAACTTGACCTACTCTGTCAATTTCTTGGACATTCTCAGTGCCCATTACTGAGTTGAAATCTATTTTCTTTTGTTCTCAATCTCATTTGTCTAGATTTTTATTAATGTCTTGAGGAACAGCATTGAAGATGCCAGCCTAGAAAGTAGGACAGCTGTGAGGATTTGGTGGGGTCCCAGCCCATAGAGTTGGATTGTACCCAGGCTAAGAGGAACTACATATGAACTAGGTATGAAATACAAGGAAATTTGAACTTTATTTTGCAGACTACATATAGTCATTGAAAGATTTTAGACAAGGGAGAAATATTGTCTAAACTGTATTTTATAAGCATCATCCTGGCAGGAGCATAGGTGATAAATTGGAGGGAAGCCCAGCTAGAGGCAGAAGGACTAGTTGGGAGGGGCCAGTGATCCAGGCAATAAATGATGAGAGCCTGGACTAAGGCTGTGGTAACAGGAGCAGGGAGGAGGGACTAAATTAAGAGGACGTATCTAGGAAGCAGAGTTGACAGGTCTTTGTGATTAATTGCATTAAGGGTGAAAAGATAGAGATATTCATAATACATTCCAGTTTTCTGATTTAGATGGTTAGCATGTGATGATAATATTCACATGACAGAAAAGAGAGAGGTAAAACTGGGGCAAGAGGTTTAGTCTGCGGTACCCAGGAGAGTTCAGTTGGAACTTCAGATGTGGAGCTGAGGAGAGTTCTTGGCTAGATGTAAAGAGGAGAGAGTCTCTAGAACAATGGTTCTCTTGAAGCCATGGGTTTGGATTAAGCTACTCAGTAAGAGGACATGGGATGAGAAGGAAGTGGTCAGGAAACTGGACTTGAACTTCCCTGGTGGTGCAGTGGATAAGAATGCCTGCCAATGCAGGGCACATGAGTTCAGTCTCTGGTCCAGGAAGATTCCACATGCTGAGGGGCAAATAAAGCCCCTGTGCCACTCCAGAGCCCACGTGCTGCAATGCTGAAGCCCACACATCCTAGAGTCTGTGCTCCACAAGTAAAGAGACACCATCACAATGGGAAATAGATGGGGAAACAGTGCAAACAGCACCTGACTTTATTTTGGGGGGCTCCAAAATCACTGCAGATGGTGACTGCAGCCATGAAATTAAAAGACGCTTACTCCTTGGAAGAAAAGTTATGACCAACCTAGATAGCATATTAAAAAGCAGAGACATTACTTTGCCAACAAAGGCCCATCTAGTCAAGATTACCGTTTTTCCAGTGGTCATGTATGGATGTTAGAGTTGGACTATAAAGAAAACTGAGCACCAAAGAATTGGTGCTTTTGAACTGTGGTGTTGGAGAAGACTCTTGAGATTTCCTTGGACTGCAAGGAGATCCAACCAGTCAGTCCTAAAGGATCAGTCCCGAGGGTTCATTGGAAGGACTGATGTTGAAACTCCAATACTTTGGCCATCTGATGCAAAGAGCTGACTCATTTGAAAAGACCCTGATGCTGGGAAAGACTGAAGGCGGGAGAAGGGGACAACAGAGGATGAGATGGTTGGATGGCATCACCGACTCAATGGACATGAGTGTGGGTAAATTCCGGGAGTTGGTGATGGACAGGGAGGCCTGGCATGCTGCAGTCCATGGGGTCACAAAGAGTCAGACACGACTGAGAGACTGAACTGAACGGAACTGAACCACAATGGGAAGCCTGCACACCACAACGGAGAGTAGCCACCCCCCTCACCTAAACTAGAGAAAGCCCATGCACAATGATGAAGACCCAGCACAATCAAAAATAGATACATTTTTTAGAACAGGAGATTGAACTCTGGGGAACATCAACACATAAGAGATTAAGGGAGGAAGAGGACACTGCAAAGGAAGCAACAGAAAGGGAGAAGAGGAACCCAAAAGGATACCAGGAAACCAAGGTGCGTAGGAAGAGAATATAACCAGCTTATCATCCAAAGCTAGGAAATCGGGGAAAAAGATGAATGATAAGGAAAGGAAAGTACCATTGTATTTGAGAAATTCAATATAATTGTTAACTTTAGGAGAGGAGTTTCAGTGGAGTGGTGTGCTGGAGGAAAGTTAGCTGAAGGTTAAGTTAGGGTGAGCCAAACCATGATATATCAAATTGGAGATGAAGAAATGTGGATAGGGAATATGTATGACTCTTCCAAGAAACTTTGAACAGAGAGCAAGAGAGTGCGAGAACAGTAGTTCAGGGGCTGGGGTTTTCCGAGAGGCTGTTTTCTTAAGCTTAAAAGAGAGAGGTGAGCCTGTGGATGTGCCCAGGAGAAGTCAGAGAGAGGGAGACAGTGATATCCCGGTAGACTGAGCAAGACTGCTGAGGAGGCAGGACAAGTGGTACAGGTGAGGCCCCCAGCAAGATAGCCAGCAGTGTTTTTTACTGTAGTCTTTTATTATCATTTGGTAAATATCCCTAGGCACAATTTTTTGAATAGATTCAGTAAATTGCGTAGAGAAGTCTTCTTACATATTTTTGGGTTCCTTACCATAGTATGTTAGATTCAGCAGGAACCTCTGCAATTTAAAAAAATTTTTAAATCATTCCTCTGATAGATAACCACACTCTATAGCTTACAGGGAAGAAAAATAGAATCTAATTCAAGCCCTTCTACAATCTTGATTTCAGCCTGTTTCTGCTAGCTGCCCTCCTTCCTGTGTCAGTCTGCCTTGTTGGCTTGCCCACAGATGTACCATTCTGCTGTCTTTGCCCTGCTCCCAGCCCATCACTGTATTATCCCTCTTTTTACATAGAAGGAGACTGAGAATAAAATTCCAACCTCTTATGGCCTGTGAGGCCCTCTGGGATCTGCCTTCTGCTCGTGTGCCAATTACGTATACAACTGTTCTCTCCATCCTCTCTTTTGTTCCTCCAGGAGGGAAGTCCTTTTCCACCTCCAGATATTCACCCCTTACTTTGACCACTGCCTGGAATGCTCTTAGCACTTTTCATAGTTGATTCTGTCCTTCAGGTCTCCTGTCATCCAATCAAAGCAGATCTATATAAAGCAGATCCCATAACATACTTCTAATTTCCTTCAAAGCACTAAGACCAATCTGTACTTATGTTAGTCATTTATTTGTCTACTGTCTTTCCCTTTCCCTCCAACAGAATGGAAGCTCCCTGAAGGCTGTACTCAATCTGCCTTATCTCATTTTTACCCACCAGCGTCCAGTACAGTGCTTGACAAATACGTTTCATGAATGAATGAATCGTTCCTCCACAGTCTCAAAATCCAGCTTAAATCCCTCCTCCACTGTGAATGATGATAACAGCTTATACATGCTTATAAGATGTTATCATCATTCACTATTGCAGCAGGACACACTTTGAGTGTTTACTTTGTTCCAGTGGTTACATACATCACCTTACTTGATAAGCACCCTTCTCTTTCCTTCCAGTTTACCTCCTGTAACCCACATAGTAGTTATTAGTCAGGCCACACAATTTAGCCTCTTGTTTTATTTAATATATTACTCTTTTCGTTCCAGTGAAGTAAAAATTTCTAGTGCTTCCCCTAGCACACAGAGTATTTAAAGTAGGCTGAGTGGTCAAAAATGCCACCCCCACCCTCCCAGGCTTATAACATTAACATAATAGCATTGATAAGCTGTCTTTATTATAAACTTCTAACTGCTACTCTACTAACGTAAACCTCAAATCTAAGTCAATGTGTAAAAGAGCACTCTATTCTACCTGTTAGGTGTAGAAAACAGTTAAGGTGACATGGTTTGTGCTTTGAGGTAGACGATATACAGTTCAATCCCCTCATTTTCTAGAAGAATTTATTCAGTTCAGTTCAGTTCAGTCGCTCAGTCATGTCCGACTCTTCATGACCCCATGAATTGCAGCACACCAGGCCTCCCTGTCCATCACCATCTCCCGGAGTTCATTGTCTGGTCTGTCAGAAATGCTTGCAAAACCAAGTTATTTCACACTGAGAAGTCATAAGAAAGGTTCCTAGCATTGTGCTGACGGTTGGGTTTAAAATGTCTGCTTTGCAGTGCTGTGGAATCCCAGCTGAAGAGTCCTCCAGGCCCTTTGCACGTGTAAGTATGACTTGGGAACATGGAATATCTCCTGATGGTGATAACAGAGAAAAGGATCCTTACAAACTCTTCCAGATGCTTTAACAGTCTAGAGCATTCTATTCTACACCCAACTCTACATTTTGAGCATGGATCAAAAGGAACATCCTTAAACTCCAAGGAGTCCTTTCATGGTAAATGATGACTTCAGGGGCAGTCTGTTCCTGGGTGTGGGGCCACACCTATCAACTGGCTGTGGCTGTCCCCAAGGTCATTAATAAGCTTGGAGTCCTGAACAGCCTTCGTTTCTAGCACTGTACCCTTAAGAGTCATAAGAGTCATTCCTAGAATCTTCTTGGGCTCTGCCTACACTGAGTAGTGATTTTATTCTCGAGTTCCACCCTGGGACAGATGTGTGCAGTCAGAAATGTCACCCAACCTGTCTTTCCCCACCTTACAAGTCAGCTGGAAGCACTCATCCTACCTGGTGTCATATTGGGTGTCCTTCCTTGAAGAGAATCTCCCCTATTAGAAAAATGTCTTAATTAAACCTTAATCTTGATAGACTCAACTGTTCATCACAGGGAGTCTGGGCAATGCTCTTTACCAAGGATTCTGTTTTTTAGCTTCTTCAGTGGCCAGGGATGTAATTAAATGCCATTGTTTCAATGACACACATTTTCCATTCCAGCTGCTTGAAGCTCCTTTTCTGCTAAATAGTTTGGCAGTTATCTCTTCGGCCACCACTTATGTCCCATAGGAATGGCCTTCAGCATGACCTGCACTGCACCCCTTCTGCCATTTTACAGAGTCCCTGTAAGTTAGGAAGAACTCCTGCCATCTCAAGTGATGTCATGATGTGGCTTATTTATTTATGAGAGTAACATGGCTATCTTTTCTCACTTTTAACTGGGGTTACAGGGGACAGGCACCATCAAGTTGGCCATAATTGACCAAAATGCTAGTTTTCAAGTCTTAAACGCACAACATTCTGGAGTACACACAGAATAAGAGGAAAGGAGACAAAATTTGTCATGATCTTGCAAAGAAGGCTCATCTCCAGCAGAGCCAAGGCCTCACATTCACTCAAGAGCTCGAGTTTAGGTACCAACATTATCTAAAGTGAGACTGTATATTATCAAAGTGGGTGTTACTAAATCATTTATCAAGTATAAATAAATATTTAAAATACCACAATGTAACCCTGCTTTTGGTATTGCTTTATTTGTTCATTTAACTTATCAGGGAAGGAAACAAAAAGTCTAACCCAGTCCAAACCTCTTGGAGGTCGTGGGTCAGGGTCCCACCACTAAGTTGGGATGAAAGGAGGATTTAAGAAGGCAGGGATTGGGCAGCAGGAGTTTTAGGGCCAGCTTCCAGGCCTCGGAGATTTGGGTTCTGCACTTTCGCGGAGATTCACGAAAGTCGCTGCTAGAAGCAATGGACCCCGCACAGCCCTTGCCAAGGCCGGCCCCCACCTAGAAAGGAGCCCCTGGCTAGGCCGCAGCGGGATGCAGAATAGGGGCGTGGCCGCGGGCAGAGTGGGCGCGGCCTCGTTAGGAAGGGGCGGAGCCGCGGGCGGCCAGAAGGAAGGGCCTGGGCGGGGACACAGTGGTAGGTCCCGCGCGCGGGAGGGTGTCGGGCCCAACCCCCAACTCCTTAGCGGGGAGCACCGGAGGTGACTTCGACCTAGCGCTTCTGCTCCGGGCGGGGTTGGCGGCGCCGCCTCCAGGCTTTGGGTGCCCGCGGCCTTGGAGCCCCGAAAGGGCCGGGCATGCGCGCTCCGAGGACCTGTGGGCCGACGGCGCGGGTGCGGCAGGAGGGGCCGCGACCGGGTCTGTTTTTCGTTTCCCTTTCCTCCCTTTCTCAGTCTCATCCCCAACACCGGAAGGTGCAGGGGCCGAGCTATAAACGGTCCCACCCACGCTGCCCCCCTCTCTTGTTTGGCCACGAGGGTGCCCATTCCCCTCTGGAACCTACGTATTAAAGCGGTTTCGGGGTACGCGTATATGGCCTTATGTCCCCCAAGTGAAAAGTTGGTGTTTAGCCATTTAGAAACGGGTACCTTGGAGAAGGAGAAACACTGCCGTGGGGCAGAAGAGAAAGCCTGGAGACACTCAGGGGCCCTCACTGGAGGAACACCTCCTTCCTTGGCGCGCAGTTTGACAGGCCCGGGCCCCTGTGTTTACCCCTCCCAGAGTTCGGGATGCCCGCCCCCGGGGACAGCTTAGGGGCCGTGAAGGTTTCAGTACCCAAGTTACCAGCTTTGCGTCCTGGTTTTTGTCTCCCTTCTAGATCTCGGCTTTAGATGGTGAGCTTTTCAGGGCTGGCAAGAAGCCACAGCCCAGTCTCCAGATGGAGTCTAAATCCAGCCAGTGTGAAGACGAAACTCCTTCCCTCTTGTGGGGTTTGGATCCTGTGTTTCTAGCCTTTGCAAAACTCTACATCAGGGATATCCTGGACTTGAAGGAGTCTGGCCAGGTACCAGGTATGCGGCTGGTCACCCAGGTGGCTGCTCTGGGCTGCATCTGCACCCTACCCTCTCTTCCCCCAAGGCTGCAGAAATCTGGGGCTTAGGGGCTTAGAAGAACCTTTCCAGCTGCAACTTTGAAACTGACCTAAGCTGCATCCTCAGACAAGTTCATTTCTGTGCAAGTTCAAAACAATCTAAATCTTTTTTAAAAATAGATGTTTGGGGGAGTAACTTTGTACTAAAGAATGTTTTTACTTGGGTTTGAGGTCTTTCATATTTAAAAATGCTCAGTTGTTTTTCTCTGGGCCTGTTTGTGGTAGAAAGCTTAGGCCTTGCTTCTTTTCTAACCACTTACCTGGCCTAGGTATGGGTATGTGACTCACCTGTAAAGCTTAAGAGTCTTCTTTGTAAAGAGAGGATTAACTGTGCCTGATTTTCTTGTGGAGTTTGGTTTTGTTTTGAATAGATCAGAATCAAGATCAGAATCAAAATAATATAAACTCCCCAAGAGGAAAGACATCATCTGCCTTGTTCATCTATGTAATCCCAGCTCTTAAACAGTGCCTGGCCTCTAATGGGCTCTAGAATCATAGTAATTGGAGCAACAAAGCATTATAAAGTTATAAATCATTTTTAAAATCAGAGTGGTGGTCACTAAAGATAGGATCTTCATACGTCCAAATACAGCAAGTACAGTTCATCCACATAGCTATGGATGAATCTTCACATGTTTATTATGCTATATGAGTTTGATTAAACTCTCTGCTATTTTGAATGAATAGCAAGCTATGAGTCAAAAGTGGTTAAGAATCTCATGTACAATTTTAATGAGACCACGTTTTGTGTTTCCCATGCTCAGTACCAATATATTTGGATGACCTTATACCAAAGGCTTTTGTACAGATTTTTTTCACCACACCTTTATTTTCTAAGTATTGTTGGAAATGATCTGGTTTTTTTCCTTGGAAGGCAGCCATCCTTCCTCTCTGTTGTCTGTTTCTCAGACAAGTCTAGTATTCTCCGTAACTCATCTCCTTGGGAAGAAATTAATTCACACCAAATGCCAGTCTTGCTTGAAGATCTTCTGTAGGTGTTCAAGGAAGTATCAGGGACATGACAGGGGCCAAACTGTTCCTGTGGGTGAAGGACTTTATAATGTATTAACACATCATGGAAAACTGCTCCCAGTGATTTTTGTTATGTCACTGGTGGTAATGTTTCAGATGTCATTTTTAAAATGAAACTGTTGCCAAACCCAGGTTTGTGTGCGCTTGCACAGCAAGACCAAAGAAACCAAAATGTTGGGGTTTGGAACAGAGAAAGGTTTATTGTAAGGGCCAAGCAAGGAGAACAGGCACCTCAGGCTCAGAAAACCCGAACTCCCTTCATGGTTTTCAGGGAAGAATTTTTAAAAGCAACATTTGGAATGAGGGCTACGGGGTGTATGACTCTTCTGATTGGTTGGTGGTCAGGTAACTGCCTGCTATTACCAGAATCGAAATCATCAGTCTCCTGGTTCTGACCAGTCTTCTGGGGTCTCAGCTTGTAGTTACCATCATCCTGGGTGGGGGTTCTTAGTACCTGCAGAAGAACTCAAAGCTGTGAATCAGGTTGTTAGGTATACCTCTTCAGGGGGAACTGGGAGTCTGTTTTGTTTGTGGTGCTATTGTTTGTTGACTGCTTGGGCTTTGTTTCTGCATCCCCCACTCCCCTAATTAGTAGCTTGAATCTGCCCTTTGGAACTCGGGTTAGGTCTAAGAGGCTGAAACCTTTTTCTCTTTAAAAAAAAAAAAAAAAAGACACAGAAATGCTTTTGTACCCAGGAGGGCCCCTGCAGGGCCCTGCTTGGTTTCAAAACTTCTTGAAGTCATTAACTAATTTCACAGAGTGATCTTCTTTAAACTGTCGCATCCTGAAGGGTGGGAAGTAACTACTAGTCTGGGTTTTAGTTTTGTATTGTTTTGCTGTTGTTGTGTTTGGTTTGGTTGTCATAAAGAAAAAAAACTTTTATTTTGACCGCAAAACATTTAGAAATGCTTAAACAGCAAAGAATATCTTAAAATAACAAAAGTTAACCAAAAATGACTTAAAAAAAAGAAACAAATGTATAATGAAGAATTTGGGTGGTCTTTGTGGGAGGCTCCTGGAAGATCTTTGGATTTCTGGAATGATAGTGTTTTTGTTATTCAAGGTGGACTCCTTGAACTGGCTGAGTTTATGCTAATGAGGTACCTCATGCTGGGCCCCTGGGTAGTTTCAGGGTGGGGGCCTTTCAGGCCTGAAAACCCAACCATGTGATTAAGAGGGCTGGTTTTGAGCCAGGTGACATCAATCCAACCCTGTGGGAGGGGAGGGGACTGGCGATTGAGTTGTCAAGTGGGCAGTGATTGAGTCAGTCTTGCTTGTGTAATGAAATCCTCATTAAGACTCTGGACATTGAGGCTTGGGTGAGCTTTCCTGGTTGGTAATCATACATCAGTGTGTGAAGGCGATGTGTCCTGAGCACCCGGCAGCTTTATGCTTAGACTCTCCCAGACCTTGTCCAATGTATCTCTACCTTTGGCTGGTCCCAGTTTGTCCCCTTCATTATAAAACTGTAGTCTTAAGTATAGCACCTTCCCGAGTCCCGGGTGTCATTCTGTTAAAGTATCAGGCCTGAGTTTGTCGTGGAGGGTGTTTCTAGCCAGTTGGTCAGAAGTGTGCATGGCCTGAGGAGCCTCGAACTTGGGGCTGGTGCCTGAAGTGAGAGTCTCTTACGGGAGACTCTGCCCTTAACTTGTGAAGTTCAACCTTACTCTGGCTAGTCAGCATCAGAATTGTCTTGCAGAATGGTTGCCAATTGTCAGCTCTCCTAAATTAACCTATGAATTTAGGGTTAAACTAACAGGATGTCGTGAAGTTTGACTATGGTCATGATGTTGTTTAGGTTTGGGGTTTTGGTTTGGTTTGTTACAGCTCATAGCATACAGAAATGGTCTTTATTATTCTGAATTTCTTTATCTATATCAAGCTTTACTGATGGGATAAAATAATAGAGAATCTTTTATTTGAATCAAAATATGATGCTTATATTATCTAATTGTAGACCCAATGACATGGATATAATGTATTTATAAGAATTATATTAAATGAATAATGTATTTTTTAAAAATATTATCTTTAGGCATTTTAATGCTATCAGACTTCAGTAAGAGTATTTGTGAAGTGAAGTCACTCAGTTGTGTCCGACTCTTTGTGACCCCATGGACTGTAGCCTACCAAGCTCCTCTGTCCATAGTATTATCCAGGCAAGAGTACTGCAGTGGGTTCCCATTTCCTTCTCCAGGAGATCTTCCCTTCCCAGGGATTGAACCCAGTTCTCCCGCACTGTAGGCAGACGCTTTACCATCTGAGCCACTGGGGAAGAGTATTTGTAGCATCAATTAAATAACAGCAGTTAGATCAACTCAATGGGTGTGAGTTAACTCTGGAAGTTGGTGAAGCCTGGCGTGCAGCAGTCCACAAGGGTCTCAAAGAGCCAGACACTATTGAGTGACTGAACAACAACAAGACCAACAAATAAAGTTGCTTTTAAAAAAAGAGAATAAAGGCCATGTCTCGCAGTGGGCGTGGCTGTTCAGGTCATTGCTGTGAAAGCTGAATCAAAGCTGCCTGTGACCCTGGGTCCCTGAGCCCTCCCAGCATGACTGTCCTCCTTCCTTCCTGGGGACCTGACGATCCAGGCAGTGGATCCCCTGAGGTGGTTGGGGCTCTGGGAGCCGCATGTGGAGCAAAGGCAGCAGGAGTGAAAGGCCCACTTCACAAAGGCTGCAGGTTAAACTCATTGTCAGCTATCTGTTGTGTTGGTGGTTTTCTTTTCTTTGCTCCTCAGGCTTTCTCTCAGTCCGTCGAGCTACCGTCCAAATTCCTTTTCTCACAGAAGAGACTTGGTGTTGAGAGAAGGAAGTGGCTCTCTCCATCGCTTTTCAACGTCCTTCTCCTTCTTCTGGAGGTTGTGCTTCTGAAGTGTATCATCTGAGTTTCTGTGCACTTGGGGGAACCTCCTTCCAAGCAGTGTATTTCCTCTTCAAACAGTTTTCTCTGAGTGATTTTACTCAAACCATCTGTTATTTTCTGCTATATGTGTCCTTCACTGTTCTATCTTGCTTTTATGTGTTTCCTTGTTATTTTGCATCTTTGAGTGACTTTGGCCTTGAAGACAAGCATTGGCAGTCTATGAGATGAAAGTTTAGGGGGTTCTCTTTTCTGTCTGTTTTCAAGAAAGCCTACTGTGTCCTCAAGTGGAGACCTGTTCAGATTTTTAAATTGTTGCCCCATGCAGAGTTGGTAATGTCAGAGGACTGGCATCCACCCCAGGTGACTTGAGGACTTGGTTGGCTTTGCGTCATCAATCCTGTATTCTCCACGTGCTTGCCTTTTCCGTGTACTTCAGCCCAGGTGGAACACCTTTTGGCTGGCGCGTCTCCCCCTTCTTAAAATATATCCACTCTTTGTTATAAAAAACCACCATAGCGGTGCATACCAGGGTATCCCAGGAAGACCCAAAGAGTCCTGGGGCTTGTTTCAAACTTTTGTGGCTTCAAGGCCAGCTGGAAAGACATTTCAGGGGCAGGCGGGAGGCCCTCCAGGGATCCACAAGGCTCCGTGGCTCTGCCCTTAACTTCTGGTGTCCTGGGAGCTACAGCTAACCACACAGAGCCCGGTGGGCTGTTGCGCCTCTGATGGCACCAGGAGCGCACCATTTCTAAAGCCTGACAACCGGGACCGACCTTCAGTTAGGTTAGGGGAGGGAAAGGCCAGTCAGGCTTTAGAGAGTTCTCCCTAAGTTAGCTCTGCTCAGTACTCAAATAGAGTCCGGGGCATTTGGAGAAACACAAAGGGCTGACCACAGCCAGAGACCAGTCTGGAACTCGGGTCACCATCACCCCCATCCGGCCCTACAGCAAAGCTGGATGAAAGCAAGGTCACTGTCACGCCCCGTCTGCGTGTGAGCGTGTCCTGGCGCGGTGGTGGTGCGGAGGATGCCATGCCCCACCCCCTCATTTAAACTTCCCTTCTGCCACAGGAACCCTGAGCCTGCCAGGAAAGGTCCTGTGGGACCTGGCCCCCTCTGAAGGCGCACTCTCTCCTTCGTGTCTGGTCGGTGCAGGCAGGCAGGGCCGGGGGACTGAGGGTCTCCCCACAGCTCATCGCTGGATTCCAATGGTGAGAACTCGGAAGTCATTCAGGAACTGCCCTACTCTGGAGATTTCATGGATTTTCCGTGGAGTCAGTTCAACCCTGTCCAATCCAGGTGTTCCTAGAGGGACGCGACTCTGTTCCAGGAGTGACGCAGGGACCCAGGCTCCTTAGCCCATGTGGCCCTGCCACTTCAGCTCTTGGCCCCCAAGGTTGGCCTCTGCACAGGCTCTCCAGTCTGCTAAGTCATCTCTAGAAGTCTGCCTCTGCTAGGGAGATGGCCCTCCTTTCCGCTAAATTTGACACCTTCAAACCATGTCTCTCGCTCCTAAAATATCAGGCTGACTGAGGCTCAGAGTCTCCTTGTCCATCTCCCACCCAGGGACTCAACCATGGGTGACAGGTTCCCAGCCCCTGTATCCACGTGGGAAACGGAACCATCAGCGAAGTCATTCTGGGGGGTTTCTGAAGGGCTTCAGGGTTCAGTGCAGGGCCCCCTCCCCCAGGGGATGTGGAGAAGATAAGGTCTGAGCAGGCGTGGCAAGAACCAGAGAGCCTGAGGGTGGCCAAATGCTGAAGTGATAACTGAGTCTTTGTTTACAGTTCATGTATGTATTTGAAAAGGAAGTCACCGTTTAAGTTTATAGCCTCTTTCTGAAAGTAAAGGATTCAGTCTTCACAGGGAGGAGAAAAAGAGGCGAGGGAAGATTTTAATGCAGACTCTTCAGCTGCAGTTGATAGGAAGCCAGTGCAGGTAGCTTAAGCTCAAACAGGCAGTTCAGGTCAGGACGTTGGGGGTTCCGCAGGAGGTGGGCCAGCACTGGGGCCTCAGGTGGGAATGGGGGACTCACCAGTGCTAGGAGTCCCCCTCTCTGTTCCATCTCTGTCACTGAGTCCAGAAAAGGCCTCTGGTTGTTGGGGGTAGGGTTCTCCCTTTCAGGTTTCTCCTCTGGGGGAACCTGCCTGCTGGCATCTATCTTGCCTAAGCTTTGGAAGTAGAATTTTTAAAAGAGAAGTTTTTGAGTTGTAATCTGCTGACCCCAAAGGGTCATGTTTTATAATGTAATTATCTTCTCTTTTTCTTAAAAAAAAAAAGCTACTGCTAATTCGTAGAAGTGATGACTGGTTTCCTGTAAAAGCCAAAGAAGCCTTTCTGGTGGTTTGCCCTTTTTCCTTTTCCAGTCCCTCAAAACATAAGTACTGTGTCAGGTCTTGTAATACATGGCTGTCTTTATGGCCTTATGAGAGTTCTACAGGGAGGTGCATTTCATTGTCACAGGTGGAGAGATTAACCATATGTAGTTGGGCAGTATTGGTTTTCTCTTGTCTGTACTTGCACGAGCTTCTTAAAACCAAACTTTAATTTAGAACCCTTGAGGAAAAGATATCTGCATTTCTTAGGGCTTGGCGTTGGTCAATAGCCGATTCTTACGTCTGAAATTTTAGCAAGCAGCATTCCATTGAGTTTCTGACACAGTTAACATTTACTGAAGCAGAAAACGTCATCATACATTATATGGACTTTGCCTTCTTCTTCCCTTTAATTTCAGGTGTATTTTTTTACAATGGGCATCCAATAAAACAGGTGGATATCTTAGGAACCGTAATTGGAGTGAGAGAAAAAGATGCATTCTACAGTTACGGAGGTAAGAACAATTCTGACATTGAGTTTATGTGGAAGGACCACACTTAGCTGGACGTTGAATCTAAAGAAACCCCAGCCTTTTAGAGCAGCGGAGGTCTCTCACAAACTCTATGTACTTGGCCTCTAACGGGAACCATTTGCAGCCACCAACAAGAACTAAGTGTCCAATGAAGCAACAGGTAGGAATAATACTGACGAATACTGTCGAGTGACAATTGTTGGGGAGCTGGGAGACAGAATTAAAATGCAGTCCAGGTTCGCTGGCTGATCAGGGACAGACACCTGATACCTAGGGCATAGCTATAAATAGCAGAGGATGGTAGTATACGTTTATATTGATAACCTTTAAAGTAAGAAGGCCAGACTAACATTAAAGTAGACTTAAAGAAGATGGGGAGAGATGAAAAATAATTAATAAGATTTATATCCAAAACAGTTTAAATAAAAAAGCATTTTGGTACCCAGAGGTTTGAGTTATCAGAAAATTTCCCTTCCCTTATGATGACAAACTAAATAAAAGTTTTCTATATAGTTTGAACACCAGCAAATTGTTAGACTATGATTTTAGTCTCACGGGTCTTAATTTTTTTTTTTCATTAAATTTAATGTAATCATTTTAATATATTGTCTAAAATTCTCATAGTTAAGAGGCCAAGCTAAATGTTTTGTGGGAAGCTTAACTTTGAATTCCAAACCTTTGCTGTAATTGACTTTGTCTGACTTGGATTTGCATTCTTGTTCTAATTTGGGGGAAAACAGAAGGTAGTTCAGCTAGTGACCAAGAACATCCCCTTGACTGTCTGTGTGTGGTTGATAATTTACAGATACAGTTTCTTCAACATATATTCATTTTCCTGGGGATGACTGTCTTGTGTTTGTGACATGTGACAGGGGAGATTTCTCTCATCCTCTGCTTTTTCCCAGCCTATATATATTTTTAAAACTCTAAAATAGATCATCTTGTCATATATCCCCATCCTGGATCTCTTCTCTGCCTTATTTTACCAAAGATACTGGTTCTCTTTTTTTTTTCTCCAGACCAGTAAACATTCACCAAGTTCCTGTAGCATTCTCAACTGCTGGCTAGTACCTTATCTGTAAGACATTATAGTACTTCCGTTCCAAGTACCAGTGATGAAATATTAGTATCTTTCAGTTTACAGAGCACTTCTACATGCATAATTTCATGTTGTTCTCGTCCTAATCTTTTGAAGTAGAAAAGACAAATATTATTGCCATTTTATAGACGAGAAAACTAAAGCTCAGTTATTTGTTCAAGGTTCCACTGATGATCCAGTCTCTTTACTGACTCCAGTGTGCTGTGTAGTCTCTGTATAACTCAAATGTGGTTTTTCTCTCTCCTACATCCCTCCCCGCAAAAGACCAGCTGCCTCTTTTTTTTTTTTTTTTTTAACTTCTATTTATTTGGCTTAGGTCTTATTTGCAGCATGCAGGATCCTTTGTTTTCTTTTTTCCTTTTTTTTTTTTTTAGTTATGGTATGTGGGATCTAGTTTCCTATCCAGGGATCAAACAACCCAGGCCCTCTGCTTGGGAGCGTGGAGTTCAAACCACTGGGCCACCAGTGAAGTCCCTGCATCTGGTTTTTAATTTTCTGATTTTTAGGTCAAAATGTGGCTATTTGAGAACATTAGTCCTGGCTCTAGAACCAGGCCAGATATAATGCCTCTGACCTAAAAGGGCTTCATCTAACCCCTTCTCTCATTATGAAAAGATGAAGGTGATATGGCTGCCTCTTCCCCAATAACCATTTCTCCTAGACTGGATGTCGTGAGCGTGTGACACATTTGTGGTTTGTGGAGACATGAAAAGCATTTGAAGGTTGAGAGTAGAAACACTTCTGCGACTTTAATTCTCGTGAGGCCTGCTCAAGAGAGAGCTATACACTCCCTGACACTCTTAGGCCCAGCTTGGCTCTCGGGCTTCCTGCCAGGTGGCCACACCTGCTGTCCCAGGTCCTGTTTGTTCCTCCTGACTCACCCCACTCCTATATGCGAAATTTGCTTCCTGTTTAGCCCGAGTTCGTCCCATGGCTGAAACAAAAGGTCAGCAGCCCAGGTTAGGACTGCCCAACACTGCAGGGACGCTCCCCTTCTAGGATGTTCCAGCAGCAAGACCTCAGGGTGTCAGGACAGGGTCTGCAAGGAGGTTACAAACCAGGAAGTCAGAGAGTTTTTTGGGTGGGGGGCGGGATCCTGAGCATACATAGCACTTGGCAGCAACTCAAGCTCAGACCTAGAATCCAGGGAGACTATAGTTAAGACCAGAATGACCTCATGTTTTCTAGGACAAGTGCTCGGGTGCTAATATTTTTACTTAACATGGTAAATCAAGAGTTTTAAACTGGCCAGAAAAGTAGTGTTGCCTAGAAGTGTCATACATTTTATTGATTTTTTTTTTTTTTTCTTTTTCTTTAAAGTGATACTCATAAGATAAAATTTAAAGCCAGAGAAAATTTTAATAAATTTTCATAAAATTCCTGTGAAAATCTATAAATCAGACAAAAACAGTGTCAGTGTTTGGGTGAACATCCTTCCTATATTTTTAACATGTTCCTAATATGAAGAAGTGGGGCTTCCTGGGTGGTGCTAGTGGTGAAGAATCTACCTGCCAATCAGTGAAGGAGACATGAGAGACACGGGTTTGATCCCTGGGTCAGGAATATCCCCTGGAGTAGGAAGTGGCAACCCATTCCAGTATTCTTGCCTGGAAAATTCCATGGACAGAGGAGTCTGGCAGGCTACAATCCATGGGGCCACAAAGAGTCCGACCTGACTGAGCACAATATGAAGAGACATAGATATTCCTTCTTTCCTCATTGCTATTATGCGTATTTCTTTCTCGTTTTAATATTCCTGAAATTAAGCTTACAGTTAATGTATACATTGACTTTGGGGTTCCTTCTATATTCTCCAAAAGAAACTTTTATAAATATTTTAGTGTCTTAAGATCATTTCTATCAAAACAGACTAATATTTTATACAAATCAGATTACATATATATAAGACATATATGTCTATATATATCATTTCTATTTTACAATGAGATAACTTTTAACAGCAGTGACTGTGAGACTGAAAGACACTCAGTTGGGTCCAACTCTTTGCGATCCCATGGACTGTACCGTCCATGGAATTCTCCAGGCCAGAATACTGGAGTGGGTAGCCTTTCTTTCTCCAGAGGATCTTCCCAACCCAGGGATCAAACCCAGGTCTCTCGGGTTGTGGGCAGATCCTCTACCAGCTGAGCCCTCAGGGAAGCCCGCAGTGCCTGTAGATCTCCACTGTAGCTTTGTGTTCTCGTGGCCATTTAACCAGTTACATATTTACAAACATTTAGGTTATTTCCAACTTTCAGTACTGTAAACTATCTTACAGTGAACGGCTTTATACAAGATGTATGTATCTGTGTATATTTGTTCTGTTGTTCTCATCATTATCAATTACAGAAGTAAGTACTAAGTCAGAGAATATAAACATTTCAAAATTTGATACACATTTCCAAACTTAATCTTTAGAAATTTGGTGTGAACTTACATTACTACTAATAGCATGTGATTAAAAATACTGATTAAAAATCAGTATTTTTTAATATTTGTCATTCTAGTAGTTGAGAAATCATTTAAATTTTCTTTTTTTTTTCTGGTAACTAGTAATTTAGCATACTGACATATGTCTTTTTTATACCTTTTATACCTTTCATGAATGGCATATTTTTTCCTTTGCTACCTTTTCTCTTATAGTCTTGATCTTTTCCTTATTAGTTTCTGTGATTTCTTTATATATTAAGATATTAACCCCATCATTTGTAAAATTGCTATACAGTATTCGTTTTTAGTTGTTCACATATATCAAATTTCTTTTTAATGAATTCTGATTTTCAGGTCTGCTTAAAGAAGTCTTCCCCCCACCAACTCTTAAGTCCAGGGTTGAAAGTATTCACCCATATTTTCTTCTCATCTTCTGAAGTTTATCTGTATTATATTTAATAAGATAAAATCCATCTAGAATTTATTTTAGTTTAAGAAGTCTTCTCAGATTCTGCTTTCAACACAGATTTAAACCAGCAATAAAAAGATTTTGCCGTGTATTTCTTCTGTATTACATAGTGTACTTTTATAACAGTCTAGCTGTTGGTTTTTAAAAAATCGTTCAGCCCACTGACCCCTTGTTGATCAGTCTCTGTTCTGACCTTGTCAGAAATTAAGCAAAGAGAAACACTTACCATCCCTGATCAAACATCTCTAAATTTCTCTGCAGTTGTAAATCCAAGTACAATGGAAATTCTTTTATTTTTCTTTTGCACTGTGGATAAAATAAGCCAGACCAGTACTGTTTGTGTGACCAAGATATAATTATGTTGTATCATGAAAGTAAAACATAGCTCTCTGTGATATGCTTAGCTTTCCTTACATCCCCTGCAGTGATAAGGCTGGGCAGAAGTTAATACCCTTGAGATAGGGCAAGAGAAACATTGACTACATTCTGCTGGGCTCATGTATTACGGTGACATTCCAGAGAATCAGTTCCCACTGGGGTGTGGTAAGCAGTTATTTCTAAGGGTGGAAAAAAGTTTGATCAGGGATTTGCCTAACCAGGCTGTTGAAAAATGTCATCTTTCAGTTCGGCTGAATGTAATGGTAGTGTTCTAATTTACTAGTAATGGCCCACATCTCTGTTTACTCTTTGACACTTCTATTTCAGTGGATGATAGCACTGGAGTTATAAACTGCATCTGCTGGAAAAGGCTGAATAATACCAAATCCTCATCAGGTAATTTTATTTGCCATGCTTCTTTATTTTTATGGTGCTTCCCTTGTGACTCAGCTGGTAAAGAATCTGCACGCAATGCAGGAGACCTGGGTTTGATCTCTGAGTTGGGAAGATCCCCTAGAGGAGGAAAGGCTACCCACTCCAGTATTCTGGCCTGGAGAATTCCACTGACTGTATAGTTCATATAGGCTATGGGGTCGCAAAGAGTCAGACACGACTGAGTGACTTCACTTTTCACTTCACTTTACTTTTACAGCTGACCAACAGATGTAACTCAAGCTAGCTCAGGTGAGCAGCAGTAGTGCTAATTTTCATATTTATCCATTGGTGAATTACACTGATAACTTGAAGCACTATACCCAGAACTTTGGTGCTCTGTAAGCTGATATAGGGAGCCCATTGCTTTTCTTGCTTCCATTTCTTGGTGCTCACTTCCTCCTAAGCCTATAGGAATAGTGAACGGATAACTAGAAGTTTCAGCATTTCATTTTTACCATCCAGTTATTATAAAAGTCAAGATGGGTTAGCCTAATTGCTGATCAAGTGAGAACCCTCTTGCTCTGGATGTATCATTTGACCAATGCTCTTTTGAAAGCCTTGGCCTTGATATGGTTGCGACTAGCTTCTATGTTCGCATGATCTGGATTTTCTGAAATCTCTAGCTTATTCATACAGATATGCCAGGAGTTCTGAGACTGATGAGAAGGTAAGATAGGATTCCTTTGAAGTTAGCCATTAAATAATACAAACTAAAGAAGAACTTTAAAATTGTATTGAACTCATTGGCTATAACTGAAACATCTTTTGGAATTTCTTGAATATATTTTAGTGGTCCTTAGGTAGCTTATGAGCTGCTTAAATTCATAATATTAAAAAAATACATGTATTATACAATAGTGGTGATCATTTTTGATTCTAGAGAGGCGATGGGAACTTCGCTTATTTCTTTCTGCAGCATCTTTAGTATGGTGCCATTACATTGGGGTTATTCAATAAATATTGCCAGCTCTGATATCTAACATGCGCTATCTATGTCCTTCTGTTATACATGGTGAGAATGAATAACACTTAGAGTAGTTTCTTCTCTTTTTTTCCCCTGACATTACCTATCAGAATCTCATCTCCCTACTTTGACTCTAGTGACCAGTAGGGATGCCCCTTTGCTTAATTTTTGGATGTATTTACATTTAGAATTTGACCATCATTTTCATATAACTTTGATATTCCCATTTCCTAATTTGGGAACATTTGTATCAGTGGTACTATAAAGCTGAGGAAGCTTTGTAGATTTTTTAAAAAAATGAAGGGAGACAACAGATACGTCACAAGGTATGAAATAAACCTATGAAACAATCAGATATTTGAATTTTCATGTATGTCCAGGGTACTAAAATTACTTTCAGGTTTGTGGTTGTATTGTCACGATCTTCAATCAGAAGGGGTGGTTTCAGTGTGCTGTCTTTAGACTGAGGGTCAGCATGCTTGTTCTATATGGGGCCAGACAATAATTGTGTTCTGCTTTGTGGGCCCAGTGGTCTGCACCTCAACCATTCAACATCACCATTGTAACACCAGAGTGACTACAGGTAGTACATAAACAAAGGGTCATGGTTGTGTTTCAATAAAACTTTATTTATAAAAAGAGATTGTGGATGGATTTGGTCCATGGGCTGTCATTGATACAATGCTGTTTTTAGACATTGTTTTCATTTTTAAAATCAACTCTTTTTTAAAAAAATAAATGATATCATCAGATATATTATGTAACTCTTAGTAATTTTTAAGACAAAATGTCTATTAATACTGAAAGTGAGATTTTAAAAATAACTGTAAGTAGACCAATAGATGCGTAGTCACAGTTGGTAGCCTTAATTAGAAATTGCTTTGAGAATAAAAAGTGAGGGTAAGGGTACAAGGCAAAAGCCTGAAAGTGATCCTCATTATGTTATATATGAAGTGATATTTTAAAATTGTTCCCAACTAGCCCATTCTCTCCTTTTAACTTAATTGCCCTCAGTTTTAAAGCTTTCCCCTGGAAAGTGGCCATTGAAGACTAATTTTTTTAAACAAAATTTAGTCTAAGTCAGAAATCATGTTCCAGTTGGTATCTGGGTAAAAATATAATATTAACTCTTATAAATGTCACATTGAATGTACCATTTGGACTCAGCTTATGAGAAAAGTTAAGAAAGCTTGACATTTAATATTAAAATTTTAAAGGGATTTATCTTTCGGAGTGGAATAGGCTACTTAAAATGAAATTGTCAGACTCCAACCATCTCATTATACTCATTAAATTACACAGCTTGAGCTGTTCTTTCAGCAGTTTGGTTCACCCTTTAAATGAAAGCTGAGCCTCTTTTTCTCAGACCAGCTCTCAGTCTGATCATTTCAGCAGTGCTATACGAATCATTTATTATACCTATAACATCTGAATCATGGCAGTGAAATTTATAAATATGTTTAAAATTCAGCCTAAGTAGAAGAGGACTTAAAGATAGGAACCCAGACAGAATAACCTTTTAAAAGTAATACTTGGGTATTTTCTGAAAAAACCCAGTAAGTTGAGTAACATTAAGCTGATTGTATCTAGATTCCAAGCTATTGGTTACTGGTCTACACAGAGTTCTTTGAGCTCTTTGGGTTGCTTTTTCCCTTAGTATAGTCAGTGTATTAAAAGAAAAGTAATGCCTTTGTACGTTACAGGGCCACGGTTATCTCAGTTGTATTAGATTAAAAAGCAGAAAATTTGATCAATAGACTTTTATTCATTCCATTATAGGAATCCTAGTATATGACAAAGCAGAAATAATACAACAATAGGAAATAAGTAAGCATTTAACAAATGTTGTTGGTTGATGTTCAGGTTGATATGTTGGTTGGAAATGTTCAGGTTGATAACAATATTTAAAAAGAGGTGACTGTGACCACTGTCTTGCAACTTATATAAAATAACCCGAAGAAGATAAGAGTTATGTATTTATCAGAATAAGTATGGGGCTGTCTATGTTAAGCTCTTATATATGTTTAGCTGTTAAAGCAAAGAAAGCTATCACTGGTGACAAGAGATAGATTAAACAATTTTTTCAAACTTTTATGTATTAAAATGAAATCAAATAAACATTTTTTGAAAAGCACTGGAATGTGGAAAAGGGATGTAATAAGCATTACTGATAAAGCTTCCCTGCATTTTTTTCAGAAATAAACATAAAATGTTCAAAAGAGATGAAGGCTTATGCATAAAGAAATGCAGAGAGTGGTTCATCTTATGTAAAAACACATAGTCTGTCTGGCAATTTAAAAGCAAATGAAATGCTGTAGAATCATTATTTATTTTTTTAAGGTGTTAAAAACCCAAATGACTGAAGCCAGTGTAGGAGCCATAAGGCTACATGCCTTGCTGGTGACACTTTGTAAAAGGAGAATGGTGATTGTTTGTTTTCTTACAAACATTCTGATAATATGCAATGATCTCTAAACCTGTTTGTCCTTTTCTATCCAGTAATCCCCCCATGAAAATCCCCAAGGAAAGCAAAATTTTTGTCTTGAGGGCCTTCATTTTTCATTAAGCATCTGACATTTTTTGAATGTTTCCTGTGGTGGATCTGGCATTATGCTAAGCTCATGATGTAAGGACTGACTAAGACGATACACAACAAGTCCATGTGGGAGAGGGACTGTTACATCCACAACAGAACTGAGGAAACAGGCACAGTGAGGTTAAGCAACCTGCCCAAGGTCAGACAGCTAACAGGAAGTAACCTGACATTCAAGCCAGGTCTGTCTGACTCCATTACCCAAGTGCTGACCTCGAAGCCCTGTATAGGGCTAGTGATAAAAACCAAAAAAAAAAAAAAAATTACAAAAGCAGAAAGAGGAAACATCTAATGAGACTATCTAAAACCGTGGCGTATGAACATGCTGGAATGCTCTGTTGTCATTTCAAATGCTGGATTGTATAGATTCTGTGGATACATGTGTGTATTTGAAGTGATGCTAGACAGAAAACAACACAAAGTTGTTTATACACACTAGCTGTAACTATGGAAAATATGAGTATATTCATGGCGCAAGCAGCTGAGAATAAAGAATAAGCAGGAAGGCTCTGGGCTTAGAGACTGCCTGAGTTCACACTCCAGCTTTGTTGCTAACCAGTCGTTTTACTGCGGGCAAGTTGTTTGACGTCTCTGTCACTCAGTTTCCTCATTAGTAAAATGGGGCTAATAATAAATAAGAGTGGTTGTGAGGATTAGATGTGCTGATAGGTTATGAAGTCTTCAGAACAGCACTGGCGGTACCTGAACATTCGTGGCTATTCTTATTTTCATTATTTAACTAATACATTTTGGAAGTAAATTCAAGTGATGGAAATTATTTAGAATTGAGTGTGCATTGGGTTGTTTTCACCATAAAGTTGCTTTCTCAGTCACTCAGTTGTGTCTGACTCTTTGCAAATCCATGGATGGTAGTCCTCCAAGTTCCTCTGTCCATGAGATTTCCCAAGCAAGAAGGCTGGAGTGGGTTGCCATTTCCTCATGCAGGGGATATTCCGGATGCAGGGACAGAACCTCTGTCCCTTGCATCTCCTGCACTGAGAGGCAAATTCTTGAAGTTGTTTAAATTTATAGTTTAAAGTGGTGTGAGTGAGTGTTCTTGTGTGTGTGTGTGTGTGTAAGTGAGCAAGAGCAGGAGAGAGCAAGAAGTCAGCCTAGTTACTCAACAAAGAAGAGAAGTGAGAGAGATTAGGGTATTGAGTACCTCAATGGAACACTAGCCTTGGGCAGATTTGCCTTCCCCATAAACAACTGCAAATGGAGACTCTTGGGCCCCTTTCCCCTCAGGCAAATATTCTGTCTCCCTGCAAGGACACTTTTCAAGGGTTGTTTAGAGCTATTGCCACCAAACCCAGCTGAACTCACACAGAATTCAGCTCAAGCCTTTTGCACAGGTGATGTTGGAGGAGGAAAGAAGACACTGGACACTGGGTTGTCCAGCCTCCCACCAGACTCTGTTCCCGTCATCTAGACCTTTGAATAATTACAGCTTATGACTTTTATTCAGTAGAGGATTCTGAAGGATGACTCAGATTTCCTACAGTCGAGCAACCAGTCAGAAGTAGAATAAATAAATATCTTGTGTCTGTCTTACCCCAAGCTCTCTCTCAAAGATGGTGGAGTGATCACGTTATGTGTTTCCTTCTTTCCGTCTGACCCTAACAGCTACAGCCGCTCCAAGTGCAAGAGAGCTGAGCTTAACCTCTCAGCTTAAGAAGCTACAAGAGACAATTGCCCAGAGAGCAAAGTTAGAAATTGGGGACATTATCCGGGTCAGAGGCCACATCCGCATGTTCAGAGGAGAGCGAGAGATTCATGCCACGACTTACTGTAAGCATACGGTATCTCTGCCCAATTGCTTGTTATTTTGTGTGTGTGCCCAGTAAGCTCATTTAGTAAAAAGTCAAATCTGAAAAATTCAAATGAAAAGCTTTAATGAAAAAAATTGTATTTGCAACATGATTCCTTAAGAAAATAAGCATTTATTTATTTTGAAGAGAAGTAACTTTAAATAAATTGGGAAAGAAAATAAGTGACTTAGTATATATGGCTGACATTTTATTTGGACAACATAGTAGAGTCTCTAAAATACTTTGAAAGTTTTTAGTGTGAATCCATTTGGGGAAGAGCGTTCATAGTCTTGAAAATGACAGGAGATTTCTGGAGCTGACATTTTATTTGGACAACATAGTAGAGTCTCTAAAATACTTTGAAAGTTTTTAGTGTGAATCCATTTGGGGAAGAGCGTTCATAGTCTTGAAAATGACAGGAGATTTCTGGAGCACCACTGAGGAAGTCAGCTAATCGGAAGCATGACAGTGCTTTGTCATCTGAGCCCTGCCCTTTGCACTGATCTGGCTGGTTTGCACTTGGAAATCTCAAGGGCAGCCCCAGTCATCCACCACTGTCCCAGATGCATGAATATGTCTGTATGCTTTCCCTCACCTTGGTCTACTCTGATCATGTCTGTGACACTCCGGGCATCACCTCCCCTTTCATGGGATGGCCAGATACCATTTAGTGCCTCTAGACCATGTGATCCTGGGCATCCCTAAGGAAGAAGGCCCCCCAAGGGCCCCATTTACTGTTGCCCCAGCAGCAGTCTGGACTTGAGAAAGAACTAATCTCAGTGTTGTTCCCGTGGCTCGTTAGATAAAGTGGATGACCCAGTGTGCAACGTTCAGATCGCAAGGATGCTGGAGCTGCCTGCCATCTACAGGAAAGTGTATGACCAGCCCTTCCACAGGCCTGCCCTAAAGGAAGATGAGGCACTGAGGTAGGTTATGGACTTTGAGTGCTATGGGTGTGAGCCAGCCAGTGGGATCCCAGGTGCTGGGGGTGGGCCTGAGCCATCCACTCCCTCCCTGTGGGGCCCCAGGCAAGTCTGTCCCTGTCCAGATGCCTCTGCGTCCTCATCTGTAACATGAAGGAGGTCACAGTGCAGATGTTCTGAGCTGGTAGGAAGGAAAATACATGTGTGATTGGAATCTCTGAAGGAGCGGAGGGGGGAGCAGAGAAAAAATATTTGAAAAATTCACAGATGATAATTTTCCAAGTCTGATAAGAACTGAACACTCACAGATGATCTAAGAAGGTCCATGAACCCCAAGAAATCTGAAGAAAACTGCACCAAGGCTCACTGTGATCAAGGAAACACTGCCTCAGCCAGAGAGGAATTTATTCTCTTTGAGAGAGGGAAAAATAAACAGGAGGAGTAAGAATATATGTGTGTTAGTAACTCTATGCCTCAAAGAACTCAGAAGACAGAAATAGCCATAGTGGCTGCTGGGGATGGGTGGATGGGAGCTGGGAGGAGGGTGGAAAGGAGACTCTTTACCATGTATCCTTTAATCTTATAAACATACTTATAGATTACATATTCCAAAAACTTACTTTAAAAATCCCCAAACTAGAGACCTGTGTAAACAGTGGAAGTTCTCCATTTTCCTGTCTCCCGCCTCAGTACCATTCCCCAGAGGTTACCACGGTGCAGGGTCACAGTGTGTATCCTGTTAGACTTGTTTGTTCTGCGCACACACAAGCATGCGTATCCACCTGCATATGTTGTGGGTTGTCATTTGCTTCTTGACAAAAATGGCACTGTCCTCCACATACTGTTCTTCAGCTTGATTTTTTTTTCTAAATCACATGAATATCAATTCCCGTAGTTCAGCCTCATACTTTTAAACAACCATGCAGTGTTCACTGCGTGCGTTGCCCCTTATGTGAAAAACACACATCCTTGTAACACTTCACTTGCTAGCCATTTGTGTGTGCATGCTCAGTCATATCCGACTCTTTGCAAACCTTGGGACTGTAGCTCACCAGGCTCCTCTGTCCGTGGGATTTCCTAGGCAAGAATACTGGAGTGGGTTGCCATTTCCTTCTTCAGGGGATCTTCCCAACCCTGGGATTGAACCCACATCTCCTGCGTTGGCAGGTGGATTCTTTACCACTGAGCCACTTGGGGATCCCGTTTCAGGTTCATGCATGTTCAGAAGCAACAAACGTAATATTAATAGTTTTCTGCAAGTCTTGTTGAAACTTTCCCCCAGCAGCAATCCTGGCACCCTGGACCTTGACAGTCTCACGTGTCTGCTGAGTGAAAAGGCCAAAGAGTTCCTTGTGGAGAACAGAGTACAAACCTTTTACCAGCAGGAGTTGGAGACTGTGGAGTCCCTTCTGTCCCTTGCCAACCAGCCTGTGATTCACAGCGCCAGCTCTGGACAAGTAAGTGCGGCATGCCCATGTGAGAAACCAAGGCCCCTGCCCCAGATCTGCAGCTGGAGAGAGTGGGTAGACGTGACTGTGGCGTTAAAACTCACAGGGTGTACTCAGAGTGTGGAGGTTATGTTGATTCTGTTCTGGAAAGGTCACTGACCACTGAGAATTTGAAAGGAGAATGGACGTGCCCTTTTCCCCTCCTTAATCTCATGAAGCTTAATCTTTGGGTAGAAAAAAAAAATAGTCTAAGGTTCATAGTACTTTGTATTCACTGAGATGGGCATTTAATTTCAGCAGGAGCCAAAGAAGGGGGAAATAGATGAGAAGAACTGATTATTCTTGCAAAATTATTTTTGACCAGCAAGATGATTCTTGAACTTCAACCAAGGTTTTTAATGACTTGCTCTCTCTTCTCCATAATACGGTTAACTTGTCCTGTCTTAGGAGTTTGAATAAAGAACAAGTTGTATTCAGTCTGGTTTATAAACAAAAATTTTAAGGAACACTCAAATAATTTTTTATTTGTCCTAGAAAGAGTTCTCCCCGTTTTTCACCCATAGTGTTATAGGGTGAACTTAAGTTGTTTGGAATTAAAAATTATCTGAGACTTTGCTTTTAGGCTTTCCCTTTCCGCACAGTTCCTCAGTTGTTGTAACACAACTTGTGTTTGTTTATTCCACCGGGAATGATCTCTGCTTGAATGTCACCTTCTTGCCCTCCCTGACCTTCTCCTCTAATAGTCATCAGCTTCCTCACCGTGTTATGACCCTGTTTCCACATCTCTTGATAACACTGGTATTTATTTGTCCGGCTGTCTATTCCTCCACCAGAATTTAAGTTCTCTAAGAGCAGAGGCTTTGTCTGTCTCTTTCTTTGCTGTTCTAGGCCTGGAACAAAGCTGGCATAAAGTATGTTCTCCACAGTTATTTATGTTGATAGAAACAATGAATGATTTTAAAAATTCAGGTAGCCCAGGAATTAATCCCCTGGCAGTCCAGTGGTTAGGGCTCGGAGCTTTTGCTGCCAAGTGCCCGGGTTCAGTCCCTAGTTGGGAAGCCAAGATCCCACAAGCCTCGCTGCATAGCCAAAAAATAAAAGGAAACAAGCAACAAAAATTAAATAAAACAGAAAATAAAAATTCAAATAGTCCCATCCTCCCTCCTCCTCCCCTTTCTCTAGAGACAAATGCCATTACTAGTGTCATGAATATCCTTCTGCAGATAATCTGCACATATAAACTAGAGGTAGTTGTAGCCTTTCTTTTACACAAATGGTATCCTACTAAACACTATGTCTACGTAGCTTTTCATTGTGTGTGTTTCTTGTAGGTCCTTTTCCCAGCCATGTGAACAGAGTTGCCAGTCCATAATAATCTTTTACTCTGTGTACCATAATTTCTTGAGGGCTCTGGTCATTCCTGCACTGTTCAGAGTTTTCTAGTCTTTTGTCATGAGCAGTGGGGCTGACGTGATAACCCTTGTGAGGTAATATGATTATTCTTCACGATTCCGATGGAGGGCTTCCCTGGTGGCTCAGTGGTAAAGAATCCGCCTGCCAATGCAGGAGACGTGGGCTCAGTCCCTGGGTCTGGAGGATTCCCCTGGAGAAGGAGATGGCAACCCACTCCAGTACTCTTGCCTGGGAAATCCCATGGACAGAGAAGCCTGGCGGGCTGCAGTCCATGGGGTCGCAAAGAGTCGGACACGACCGAGCAACTAGACAACAGCAGCAGCATTCTGGTGGAACAGATACCAAGTCCCCATCCCCACCTTCGGAGCGCGACCACTGCATCTTAGTTTCGTTCGTGAACCTAATTACCTCTTCCTGGCACCAGGCCGCGTGCCCAGTGACCCGCAGTTTCACACACGGAGGTGAGGGATACCGTTTCAGGAAACACCGAGGTGGGGTGGGTCAGGACTGGCCGCTTTGTTCTGCACCGCCGTGGCTTCTGCACAGGGCTGGCTCCCCAGCTGTCCACTGGCAGCACAGTGACCTTCCTCCCACTTAATCATTTAGAGGAGGCTCAGTGCCAGCTTGGCCTCCGAGGACTTCTGAGCACTCTCTTGGCATGTTTAGAAGGAAACTTTGAAGCTTAGCAAAGACCACGTTCTTCCTGTGAGCCAGCTCTTCTGCGAGAATTAAGTAGGGAGAACTGAGGACTAGAAAGCCCCTCCATTCAGAACATTCCAAAGGGGACTTTTGGCATGATTATCTTTTTGTAAACGTTCAGAGCAGAAATCCGTGCCTGCCCAGTGCTGTGTGTTTAAAAAGCAATGAATATGGCGCTATATCTGTTTTGTCTCTGGAAGCTATTTTCCCATCAATTATGAATTATTCTCTCACGTGGCTCTGGTTGGGGAGGTCAGTGTTATGACATTGAATTCTGTTTAATAGAGCCTGGGAGACCTAAGACACTTCACAGTGACGGTGAAACCCTAGATCCTTTGGCACTTTCTATAGTCATACAGATGAAAGCTTAACAACAACAAAAAATGGTCGTGATCATGTTATACTTGAGAAGGTGGGAAGAGTGGGTTTGAATGTTTTCCTCCTTTCTTTTTTTCCATGGTGGCCCATCTTAGCACATCCAGAAACATGATAAGCAAACTTGCAAAACCATTGTTTCTTTGACAGCTGGATAAATGTTGAGTTTGTTTGGGAATGAAGACTATATATATACTTCAGAGACCCACCCAGTTCCTGACCCGCCACGAGGAGAGGCCTGCGGAGGCTCAGCCCGTTTAGCCAGTCACTGTTTTTGTTTCTGAGCAGTTTCGGTTTCCTGAATGGAATGAGTCTGTCACTGCTCTTTAGAAAAAGACAAGAAAGACACACCTCTCAGGCCAAGGAAACCTCCTAGCTACAAGGACCACTGGGGGTTTTATCCTCGGGACCATGTCTTTACAACCAGCAGGGAATTACGTCCCAAGGTCAGCTGAGGCAAATGTTTTTGGAAAGGAAGCTTCACACGTTGTTGATATTTACAGAGAGCCTTTTCTGCTGGCCCCCGCTGGTTCACAGCCGAAACCGCTGTTACTCTCCCATGCCTCGCACCGTCCCTTCCTGCTGCTCCGTCTCACTGAGCTCGGGGAGGAGGAACCGGGCTTCCTGTATGGTCTGGGGATAATCAACAGTCATTTTCAGTGACAGGAATAACCACGTAAAAGTGTCTCTAGTCAGTTTCCAGTTTACTTCTATATTGATAAGAGACGGAATAAACTCAACTCTTAGGATCTTTCTATTAAAGATGAATCACCTTAGAATTATGAAGATGAACTAGTTGTATAGAGTTGTGGTGGGGGAGCCTGTGTTGGGTTGATCATTGCTTTTCCTAAGTAAGAGCGCTCATGTATGAAATTAGAAATAGCTCTCCCCCAGCTCCCCCTGAATAAAAGGCATGTGGCCAAGGGTGGCTGGATGAGGTGTTTATTCTAAACAACCCAGATAGCTTTTCTGCCTGTGGGAGTCATCAAGTATTTCTCAACCTTATTCTCCCTTCAGAGAATGGATGCTGTCATTACCTGAAATGCTTGTCACCTCTCAGACCCAGGTTCTAATGCCGAGGTTCCCTAGGCCTGTTCTGTTGAGGAAAGAAAACCTTGACTCTGAACATGATCAAGAAAGTTAGACTCTTCTCTTCAGCCCCGGAGAGCATGTTTCTGAAACGTCGCCAAGATCTAGCAAGTTCAAACTGTGTTGTCGGGAGGCCTCTCCTAGGAAGCAAAGGTTTCTTTCAGCATGGAATTGTCAATACTGGAGGCCATGTTGGGATGCATTTTCTCTGCCTGTCACTTTGAAGGAACATCAGAGAAAATCTGAGGTACACTTTCTGTTTCAGCATCTGTGGGTGCTGTCCCGCCAGCCTCCATAAGGTCCTCCCGTTAGAGAGGCACGACTTTGCCTTCGCTTTGCCATGTTTTTCTTTTTTAGGCTCTCTGATCTTTTTAATATCTTTACAGATTTCTCTCACATTAAAAATGGATCTGAGGGCTTCCCTGGTGCTCCACTGGTTAAGTCTTTGCCTTCCAGTGTCGATCCCTGATGGAGGAGCTAGGATCCCACATGCCTCATGGCCAAAAAGCCAAAAATGTAACATTGTAACGAACTCAGTAAAGACTTTTTTAAAAAATGGTCACATCTTAAAAAAAAAAAGTGAGTATGTACCTTGAAAGACAGGTATTACTCACCACTTCCTTTGTTTTAGGGAGGAACTGAAAATCCCTAGTGGAATAGTTAGAAAGCTACTTCCTGTCTCTACAGGGCATTTCTTTCCACTGGTGGCACATACATTTTTTGGTCACCCACTGTGTGTCAGGGAGCAGGTGGCCGAGGTGAAGCACGGGGTCCCCAATTCAAGAAGCCCGCCATCTGATTAACCATGGTGGGACATGGTGGGAAACGTGGCTTCCTTGAAATAAGAAGTAGGATGACCTGGTAACCTCTGTAGGCACACTTAGAGAAGGGAAGGGATAGTGGTTGCAGAGAGCGCAACCTGATAGCAGCCTCTGCCTCTCTTGCTTCCCCTAGGGCCCTGTCTGCCTTCAGCCCATGGACCCTCCCCTTTGATAGGTCTCTGCATAGCTGTTTGCCTTCACTATCCTCTATTTAAAATAAGGAGTCTATTTACTACTCTTATGTGTTGGAATCCCTAACCTATTTCAGTGTGTATAAAATTCTTTGATGTCCTTAGGAAGAAGTTGTATTATTGTTGTTCAGTCACTAAGTTGTGTCCATCTCTTTGCGACTCCATGAACTGCAGCGCACCAGGCTTCCCTGTCCTTAACTGTCTCCTGGAGTTTGTTCAGACTCCTGTCTATTGAGTCCATGATGCCATCCAGCCATCACACCCTCTGTCATCCCCTTCTATTCTTGCCCTCTATCTTTGCCAGCATCAAGGTCTTTTCCAATGAGTCGGCCCTTTGTATGAGGTGACCAAAGTATTGGAGCTTCAGCTTCAGCATCAGTCCTTCCAATGAATATTCAGGGTTGATTTCCCTTATATGTATATATTCTTGTGTATATAATATATATACATATATGGATATATGAAAATCTTTGATTTTTTAAATGCAGAACCAAAGATTCTATACATATTGACTCACTTTGTTGATTAAAATTGTGGCCATATGTAAATTTGATTATTTACAAATTTTAACATTGTAAATAAATCATTACAAAATTTAATATTAGCCATATTAAAATTGATAAAACAATTTTAATCAAAGAAGTGAGCCAATATGTATAGAATCTTTTGTTCTATATAAAAAAATTTAAAGATTTTTGTCTTGATTTTTCCATTTCCCATCATTAAGTTAATGAAACAAACAAAAAAAGGGGGTAGAGCAGTTATCAAGTGTGATTCTGGCAGAGCAGACTTCCCAGCCCTCATTAAATACTATCCTGCTAGGCCCGTGTATACCTGAATCTTTCTGACTCTACCATAAAAAGCCTGTTGGGTGAATTTATAACCAGTTGGTCTAGGGAGTTGCCCTCAAGTGCTATAAGATGAGACTTAACTTCTTTTTCTTCCTTCCTACAGATGGGTTTTAAGAATGACACCACTTCCAGAGCAATTCACAGTATATTTAAGAATGCTATAAAGCTGCTGCAGGAAAAAGGACTCGTTTTCCAGAAAGATGGTGGTTTTGATAACCTGTTCTATGTAAGAGACTTGCGACGTAACTTTTTTCCCCCTTAGCTTCCATTTGCAAATATATGTATTACTTAGGAATACTTATTTGCTGTTTTTAAAAGTCAGTCATTAAGGAGGTACATAAGGAGTGGAAGCTGGCCTTTATCTTTCCTCTGGTATCATTTTTGGCAGTACATTCTTCTGCACACTTATAAATATATGCCCCTGTTATTAAAAAAAAAAAATTTGTGATCATCCTCTAAATCAGGATTTCTCAACTTCAGTTGTTTGGGCCAGTTGATTCTTTGTTGTGGGGGCTGTATTGTTGTATTGTAGGGTGTGTGGCAGTATCCTTGGTCTTCACCCACTTGAGAGCAGTAGCTGTACGCCCAGCTGTGGCAACCTTAATGTCCCCAGACATTGCCAAGTCTCCCTTGGTAGAGTGCAGAACCACTGCTCTGAATAACAGTCTACGTTTTTGGATACCAGAATAGCACAGCACCGGCCTCTCTCCATGTGAGTCCTCATTCTTTTTGACATCTGTATGGTAGTCTGTGTTATGGGGACTTGCCATCAATTATTTAACCACATCTCGCTGATGGACTTTTATGTTGTTTTCATCTTTTGTTCTCAAGTACACTGCTGCTATGTCTGTCTTTTTGTGGACTTCTGTAAGTATTTCTGTGAGATTGACTCTTAAAAGAGGAATGGTTGGAGCAGAGGGCATGTTCCTTTAAGGTTTGGGTTAATACAATCTGCTTGGCTCCACTAAAGGTGGTAACAATTACCATTCCCACCAGGGATTCAAGTGCTTGCTTGCCTCAGTGAATAAAAAGTTGCTCAGTCGTGAAAGTTGCTCAGTCGTGTTCGACTCTTGGCGACTCCATGGACTGTAGCCTGCAAGGCTCCTCTGTCCATGGGATTTTCTAGGCAAGAATACTGGAGTGGGTTGCCATTTCCTTCACCTCCTACTGCCTGACTTTAATACTGGAGGAACAAAGCTGACAGTGATATCCATGTCCACGTCAGTAGCACAGATGTGGCTTGAGCAGCATGTGATTCTTCTGAAGACAGAGCAAAACCCTGAGGACACCCAGGAGCCTCACTCTCTACAGCGTGATTCCTTAACAGGACGTTTTCTTGATGTTTATTTCCTCTAGTGATTCCCCTGTTTTAGAAAGTTTTTAAATTAAGATATGTTTTAAATACTATTTCAGTAACTTTTGAAAAGGGTATTCCGTTCTGCATAAGGGTGGGGGGGTGGTAGGGGGCCAGGGAAGGTTATTGCCTCTTGTGGGGCATCTCACCCCTAACAGCCCCCACCCCCACCCCCACTGTTGCATTCTCCCATGAGGTTCTGCGTGGCCTCTTGGATTGGTAGGAAGCAGCTCTTCCTGAGGAACAGCAGACGTGGGCAGCCATCCAGCGCTGAGGTGTGGCAGGGCTGGGGCACTTCCTCCTGTGAATCAGTCTGAGCTGGAGTGAGGTGATCCAGCTGTAATAGCTATATTTTCCTCAGCAGAACCACCCCACTTTGCTGACTTCACTCCCTGCCCCCACCTCAACCCTGGCCCTAGGTTTCTGTTTTCCTGAGGGCATCACCTCAGGCATCGTTATCCTCTGTCTGTCTAGTGCTTTCCAGCTTTCAGCAGCTCTCCCACATTGCCTTAATCTTCCCAGCAACCCATGAGTCCACAGACGGGTCCCTGTCAGTATCGCCGTCTTAAATCTGGTCATTCCACATCCCATTGGCCCAGGATGCATTCCTGACGCATGTGTTTGTCCACTTCTTTCTTTTTTTTCCTTCCATTTTTCCTTTTTTTCTCTTTTTCTTCCTCTTTTCCTTTCTTTATTCCTTTCTCTCTCTCTCTTTTTTTTTTTTTGTCATTAGATTTACTACTGAATGTGATGGTGAAGCCCATTTGGTGGCTGTTTCCCTGTTACCTGAGCTAGCTGAGAAAGGAACCCAGGTTATATTTGCCTTTGAGAACAGACAGTGTTTCCGTTTATAGGCTAGACTTACTCTCTTCTAGCTTTTCCTTACAGTTTTATTTCTTTTGTTTTTCCCTATGGTTGGGTGAAGGCACGTGAAACCCAAGAAGAAACACAAGAGGAAAGAGTCCTGGGATTTGATCACTGTGCCTCCCTCAAAAATATAACAAATAAGAAAAATTTTATGAATGTGTTATAAATATTAAGAAGAAAGTTGCTCCTCAAAAAGCAAGGAATTCCAGATTTTCTTTCTATCCTGGCCCCAGTGAACCACCTCCCATGGGAATATGTCTGTGGGTCACACACAGAGCAGTAAGCTGCTTGGGGATAGAACTGATGTGACAACAAGTCTGATTTCGAAAACCACACTCATTGATGGCAAATGGATGATGATTGTTATGAAATCTTTAGGAGCGACCCTAAATACTAATTTGGAAGGGTAGGTGACACAGCCTCTCTGTCACTTAACCTTTCTCTCCAAACTCTCTTTTTCCTGTTTAGGTAACAAGAGAAGACAAAGAATTGCACAGAAAGATCCACCAGATCATTCAAGAAGAATGCCAGAAACCAAATCGTAAGTGGTGTAATATCCATGTATCCCAGTGTCTTGGAAGGGGAAATGTTCCCTCCTGGAGAGCACTGGACAGAGGGTTAGGAAACCTAGGGCTTTTCCCAGTAACAGCTTAGGGCGTGACTGGTTCAGACACCTGCCTTCTCGGAGGCTCAGGTTTCTCCTGACTTGTTGTTCTGACCTGGGCCACATCTAAGAGTCAACCTTGGAGCTTTTATGAACATACCACACTCAGGTCCCAGCCCCAGGGACTCTGATTCACTCGGGGGTCTAGACAGTAAACTCCTCGGGTGATTCTGATACAGTGAGGTCAGTCGTCAGGCTAGGAGTTTTTGACGTCTTTCTGGTTTCATAGTCTCTTATGTGCATGCTAAGCTGGTTCAGTCATGTCCAACTCTTTGCGACCCTGTGGACTGTAGCCTGCCAAACTCCTCTGGTCATGGGCTTCTCCAGGCAAGAATACTGGAGCGGGTTGCCATGCACTCCTCCAGGTGATCTTCCCGGCCCGGGGATTGAACCCACATCTCTTATGTCTCCTGCACTGGCAGGTGGGTTCTTTACCACTAACACCACCAAATTTGTGTTATTCCTTGTTCCACTCTGACTTCTTGTCTCTAAACCCAAACCTGATATTTTCCTCTCTTCTACCATCAAGCCCTTCAGTGTTGGAAGGAGTGGTTCGAGACATTACAATTTAGGAAGAGTGTAATTCAGTCATCTAGAAGTCTGATAAAAAAGAGAAATGGTTTAGAAAAAGAGTTGGGTTTAGTGGAGTTAGGTCAGCCCCTAGTGGTTAGAAACTCAAATTGTAGATAGTCTGAGAATAGACTTTGCCATTTTCACACTAGTTAGAAATAAAGCATTTGTCTTATCTTTAAATCCTGTGTAAACTGACCACTCTTAAAGGTGACTTTTTATAGTCTACCTTTTTGTAAACATACGCTAAGAACAAATGTCGGCATACGTCAACAAATGACGCCAGAAGAAGAGTAGCTTAAAGGTTGGTTAAGGAGCACAGTCAGGTCTCTTCCCCCTGCTTGCTTGCTTTCCAGAGAGGTCCACCTCCTGAGACCTGGATCTTTGCCAGGCTGAGTCAGTGGGTGGAGCAGGACCAGGTCTCCAGCCCTGGTGATGATGGTATGCAGCCCTGTTTAGCCTTTGAGGACCCATGAGGTCACCTCCCAGAGTGGTGTGATAACAGCTCTTAAAATAAACTGAAAGCAATCTATTATTTGATGAAAGGTTTCTTAACTATTGTTCACTTCATTCAGAACAAGAAGGAAAAGTATCCTTTAGTTGCACTGAGGGGAAACTGCCTGTCCACAACTGAAGAGCTTTTTAGAGCAATGAAATGCACGATTCTTCCACCAAGAAGGGATGAGAGGGGAGGCTGCTTCCCAGGTGACATTCCTGCACTCATGCTAGTCCCAAGATCCTAGGGCCTGGTGAAGAAAATGAAAGCAATTCACACTACCTTTCTTAGGAGAGTCAAATAGCCTGGGTGACCTGAGGGTCTATAAAGTGGCAGGTTTTATATCCACTTCTAATCCACAGGCCAGGTCCTTCTTTGGTGTGTCTGTCAATGCTCTGCTAGTCAGTCTATAAAGGGAGCCTCTAAAACTGATAAGCCAGTTCCCTGAAACTAGTGAATTCCCAGGAGTTGAATTCTGGAGCGTGGATAACAGGATGCCAACAAAAATATCATGTAGGGACTTAGAGTCTGTTGTAGCCACCCCTTTTCATAAGAAATACCTATGACATTAAAAAGTTATTCAGAATATTATATGCATAGGGTAAAAAGTAAAAGTACAAAAACACAGAGAAAAGTCAGACTTCCTCCCAACACCAAGTCACAGGCTCTGTGTTTCCCTTTCCAAGGTAGTAGATGTCATTGGTTCCGGTGTATCCTAGAGATATTAAATGCATTTATAAAACACATCTGTATAGTTTATCCTTCCTAAAATGCCTAAATAAAGCTTAGCATATAATACTCAATGTTCTGTACACTGTATTTTAAATCTAGAGGTCGTTCTAGAGGTCATTCAGCAACAGTATGTGTATTAAGTACCTGCCTTTTTAATAGCTGTCTTTATATTTCACTGTATATATTGATAGCTTCCCTAGTGGCTCAAAGGGTAAAGCGTTAGCCTGCAGTGCAGGTAGACCTGGGTTCCATCCCTGGGTCAGGAAGATCCTCTGGAGAAGTAAATGGCAACCCACTCCAGTACCTTTGCCCGGAAAATCCCATGGACAGAGGAGCCGGTAGGCTACAGTCCATGGGGTCGCAAAGAGTCGGACACAACTGAGCTACTTCACTTTCACTTTCATATGTATTGATAGACAGATATTTGACCATTTATTTAATCGTGGCTGTGAGAGTTGGATCATAAAGAAGGCTGAATGCCAAGGAATTGATGCTTTTGAACTCTGGTATTGGAGAAGACTCTTGAGAGTCTCTTGGACTACAAGGAGTTCAAACCAGTCAATCTAAAAGGAAATCAGCCCTGAATATTCATTAGAAGGACTGATGCTAAAACTGAAGCTCCAGTATTTTGGCCACCTGAAGTGAAGAGCCAACTCATTAGAAAAGGCCTTGATACTAGGAAATATTGAAGGCAGGAGGAGAAGGGGATGACAGAGGGCGAGATAGTTGGATGGCATCACTGACTCAGTGGACATGAGTTGAGTGAGCTCCAGGAGATGGTGAAGGACAGGGAAGCCTGGCATATTGCAGTCCATGGGGTCACAAAGAGTCAGACATAACTGAGCAACTCAACTACAACAACTGAACCTTTAGTTCATTCCCAGTCTTTCAAACAAAACACAGAACTGAGTTTTCCTTGGCAGGATCATTGGTTCAGTCGCTCAGTCGTGTCCAACTCTTTGAGACCCCATGAATCACAGCACACCAGGCCTCCCTGTCCATCACCAACTCCCAGAGTTTACCCAAACTCATGTCCATGAAGTCAGTGATGCCATCCAGCCATCTCATCCTCTGTCGTCCCCCTTCTCCTCCTGCCCCCAATCCCTCCCAGCATCAGGGTCTTTTCCAGTGAGTCAACTCTTTACATGAGGTGGCCAAAGTATTGGAGTTTCAGCTTCAGCATCAGCCCTTCCAGTGAACATCCAGGACTGATCTCCTTTAGGATGGACTGGTTGGATCTCCTTGCAGGTCAAGAAACTCTCAAGAATCTTCTCCAACACCACAGTTTAAAAGCATCAATGATTGGTAGAAGAACTTAAAATCTTTATAGTCACTTATGAGGTCGCAAAGAGTCAGACATGACTGAGCAATTGAACTGAACTGATGAGTATTTTAGCAAAGGGTAAACCTACAGTAATGACAGGATCATAAACACGGGCCAGTCTTAAGTCCCTAAAGCACTGGTACTAGGCTTGCCTAAAGATGGGCCGTGTGGCATAGTTGTGAAGAGCGAGCTGTTGGAGCCAGCTTACCTGGGTTTGAATCCCGGTTCTGCCACTTTGAATATGTGGCCTTGGGTAAGTCTATGGCTCAGTTTCTTTACATGCAAAACAGTTAATAATGGTACCTACATTGTGGCTTGTTATAAGGATGAAATAAACTGGTGTTTTATAAAACTCTCAGGAAGCTGGAAGAGTGAGAAACATCAAAAACCTTTCCCTCCGCTTAGACAGCAGTCCCATCTGTCTGCTATAGCTATTTTGGAACTCTAGAGTATCTATAAAGGCTGGCAACTTCCAGAGGCAGATTTGGACAGTAATTGGGCTTGCTTCCAGTGAAGATTCAAATCTTAGTAGCAGCTGCCCACCCCTTACCTCCAGCTATATAGCAGGCAGCTGTGCATGTGTTTCTGGCTCTAGGGTGGGCAGAAAGGGCCCAGTCCTCCATGTGTCAGGGGTCTGTGCTCTGGTCACTCGTTACTGCTTCAGATCACAGAGCTGTGGACAGAGAGGTGGGTGGCCATTGTTCCACTTCCTCCCATTGCTGTGCCTGCCTCACCCAACAGCTGAGGTGACTTCCAAGGGATTTTAAAAAGACTGGCACCCTTCTTATTAAAAACCCTTCATTTCTTTTTTGCCCCTTTGGAGCCAGAAAAGAAAGACTTAAGACATTCAAAATCAACTACATATATGAGGAAAATTAGGAAGTGACCTCACATACCCAAGAAAAGGCACAGACTCAGAAATAGACCTGAGAAGACCTTAGGTTTCCATCTCAGGCTATTCTTGGCTCAGAGACGGCCTACAACAACCAAAAAAAACTAGAAACAATAACAAAAAAACAGCTACCACCAGGAAAGGGGAGGAATCTAATCTCCAGAATTACCACATTATTAGATTCAAGTGTCCAGTTTTCAACTAAAAGCGAAAGCTATACAAAGAGACAGGAAACTATGACCCATTCAAACCAAGGGGCGGGGGGAAGCAACAGAAAGTATCCCTGAAAAAGACCTGATGGCTTATCTGTTGCACAGAGGCTTTAAAACAACTGTCTTAAAGATGCTCATAAAATGATGGGTGAATAAAATGGAAAATATTGATTAAGAGAAAAACTAAAAGAAATTCTAACAAGGACAGAAACTAAAATGCAACATTTACTAGTGATTCAAAGGCAGATTTGAACAGGAAGAAGAATCAACAGGGCTCTGAAAAAAAAAAATGAACAGAACCTAAGGGACCCGTGGGACATCATCAAATGGACCAACATATGTGTTATGGGAGTCTCAGAAGAAGAGAGCAGGGGCAGTTATGCTAATATCAGACAAAATAGCCTTTAAATCAAAATGTTACAAGAAACAAAGAAGGATATTATATATTAATAAAAGGCTCATAAGAAGACATAGCAATTTTAAATGTTATGTGTCTAGTGACAGACCATCGGAATATTACATGAAGCAAAAACTGACAGAATTGAAAGGAAAAATAAATAGTTCTATAGTAATAGTTGGAGATTTCAGTACTCCACTCTCAATAGTGGATAGAAAAACTGGATAAAGAAGCAGAGAATAAGAAGATAAGGAAGCAGAGGACATATAAGACCATAAGTCAGCCAGATCTAACCTGTGCACACAGAAGGCCACCTGACAGCCTCATGCGTGTTCTTCTCATGCATACGTGGGGCCTTCTCCAGGATAGAACATGTTAGACCATCAGTAATTCTCAAGAGATTTTAAAAGAGATATCATACAAAGCATCTCTCTGACCAGTATCTTTTGAAGTTAGAAGACAATAACAGAAGTAAAGCTGAAAAATTTACAGATTTGTGAGAATTAAATAATATACTCTTAACCAATTCACCAAAGAAGAAATTAGAAAATACTTAAGAGATGAATGAAAACTAAAACACAGCATACCAAAACTTATGGGACACTGCAAAGCCGGGTATAAAGGGGAACTTTATAGCTAAGAACACTTACATAGGTTTACAGTTTAAGGAACTAAAAAGAACAAAGTAGCTCAAAGCTAATAGAAGGAAGGAAGGAATAATAATTAGAGCACAGATAAATGAAATAGAGAAGAGAAAAACAATAGAGAAAATCAAAGAAGCCAAAAACTGCTTCTTTGAAAAGATCATCAAAATTGCTAAACATTTAGCTGGGTGGACTGAAAAAAAAAGGAAAAACTCAGATTACTAAAATCAGAAATGAAAATGAGGACATCAATACTGATTCTACAGAAATAAAAGGATTATAAAAGTCCTGTAAACAATTGTATGCCAACAAATTGTATAACCAGATGAAATGGACAAATTCCTAGAAACACAGAGCCTCCCAAGACTAAATAATGAAGACATGGAAAATCTGAATAGATCTACAGTAAGGAGGTTGAATCAGTAGTAAATAATTTCCCAACAAAGAAAAGTTTGGACCTAATGGTTTCACCGGTGAATTTTAAACATTTAAAGACCTAATGCCAGTCCTTTTCCGCCTGTGACTGGAAGACTCTTTTATGAACAGCCTTGCTAGACAACCCTCAGATGGCAGAATGGCCTTTGTGAAGAAGTCCTGTAAGACCTCTGGGGCAGTCAGCACTGCTGAACATACGTGCCTATACATCACCTTGAGCCCTGAGCCTGAGCACCCAGGTCTTATAAAAACTAAGATTACAAGCTGAGCAGTGCTAGAATTCCCAGTGTTCCCTCTCTGCTGTGTGCAAACCCATTTTTGCTTGGTGTCCTCTACCTACCATCATCAACTCTTCCCCTTGGGAAAAGTTGAAGCTTCTTTAGAGCGCGGACTAGGTTTTGTGCATTTTCTTAGGTTATGAATATAACGATAAGTAAATTCACCAAGGATGAAGCACCCACCGTGAGTCTCCTTTCATCAACACAACCAGAGGTGAAGCAGGTGCTTTTCTTCCATTTTATATATGAGGATGCGGGATGAGAAGCATGGGCCACTTTGCCCCAGTCACAGAGCCAGCACTTGAATTCAAGTCCCTTGAACTCCAGAGTCTGCTTTCCACCTGCCCTCTGTGCCCTCTGTTCCCACTTGCTTCGTGCTGCACATGTATTAATAGTAGGTGTTCAGGAATAAATGTTGAAGAAACAGCCTGGAAATGTGGAGACCAGAGGAGTTTCCCAGCAGTAACCCTGGTTGGTAGGAATAATGAGTTGAGTAGCCACTAGAGGTCAGAATTAACAAGTCTTTGTTAGCCCACTGCCTGTGATCGGCCCTGACCCTTACAGCTGGGAAGGACCTCAGAGGTGCCCCCATCTCCGGTCCCTCTCCCTATTGGTCAGAAAACCAGGCTTGAAGATGCAGTGACTTGCCCAAAGCCACAGCCATGTTTTGCCCATCACCACAACCCCTTTAGGACTTTCCTGGAGCCTAAAGCATTCTGTCATCTGAAAACAATGTTCAGTGACTGCAGAACACTAGTGGGGCAAGTGCTAGGCATATGTCAGTGAGAGACCTGACTGTGCTAAAAACTGGGGAGGGTTGGTTTCCAGGAATGAGGTTTGACTTTGACTCAGTGTTACAAATAAGTTTTATGTCATGACCCAGTAAATTCTATCATTTTACTATACATTTTACTTCAACTATATACATGTATAATTGAATATAAATTAATATTTAGCCTACCTTAATATTTATCCTACCTAAAATGCAGTGCATTCTGTAATCTCATATTCTCGTCAGCCTCAGTCTGTTTGGTAAGAGAAGAATGCTAATCACAACCCACTAAATTGATTTCATGATCCTCTAGTGGTCATTACTTCAGTATGACTACTAGTATTGCAAAATGCTTGATGTCTTAGGAAAGCGGTCAGTCACCCTGAGCTGTCATAAATGGTCCCATTTGTTCTGGTAGAGGGTTAGAAGTTCCTTGAACACAGCCACCACAGACAGACAGTTTGGAAGCCTAGGCAGAGAGGAGTGAGAAGAGGCCAAAGGTCACCATTGCAGTCCCATGGTCCAGGATTTACGGAAGGAATAAGGAGACTGCTGCAGCCTGGCTCTGCTGTCCCCCTCAGGAGGCTCCCACCTGGGCAGCTAGGGGGTTAGCACGGAACATGTGCTCCTGTACATGTGACTTCCCGAGAGAAAAAGATGATCAAGTGCTACCATCCCACGGGGTTATGAGTATACAGTTACTGACTGGGAATCCTGGGAGGCGGAAGGCCTGTGTCCCCGAGCAGCGGTCCCTGGCACACGCCTGAGCACAGGTGATTTAGTTTGTTGTCCTCAGTAAGGTGGGCCAGCGCGTCTCCTGCTTCAGTGTGCACAGAACCATCGGGGCGGGTGGGGAGGTCTTGTGAAGCTGCAGGTTCTGATTCAGGAAATATAGAGAAGGACTTCCATGTAGAGGAGAGGACAGGGGGTGGGAGGGAGAGGAGAGGGTCTGGCGGGTGTGTCCGAGCTGCGCCAACTCCCTTTTTCCCACAGACGTGGAGAAGGGCTGCCACTTCCTGCACATCCTGGCCTGTGCCCGCCTGAGCCTCAGCCCAGGCCTGAGTGAGGCCGTGCTGGAGCAAGCGCTGCAGCTGCTGGAGGACCAGAGTGACATCGTCAGCACCACGGAGAAATACTACACGGCATTCTGAGCAGAGGCCGGCAGGCAGCACAGGCAGAGCGGGGAGGAGGGGACCAGCCGGCATTCACTCCCAAGCTCTGGTTTTAACATCGTGCCCAGGCTTATAGGTCTGGGGGCAAATATCTCATAACAAACTATGAAATCTGGTAATTTGAGGAATGGGAATTTGGCATAAATTCTAGAGGCTGCCTTCTACCTGCCATCACTTCAGTCACTCAGTTGTGTCAACTCTCTGGACTGCAGCACGCCAGGCTTCTCTGTCCATCCCACTCCCAGAGCTTGCTCAAACTCCTGTCCATCGAGTCAGTAATACCATTCACCCATCTTGTGCTCTGTTGTGCCCTTCTCCTCCTGCCTTCAGTCTTTCCCTGCATCAGGGTCTTTTCTAATGAATCAGTTCTTCACATCTACGTGCTGTATTCTGGGATAAAATTACTTATCTCAGCCACGACATGCAAGAAAACTCTCCTCATTGGACTCTGGGCTGGACCGAGCATCATTCACAGAGGAGAAGAGAAAGAAACTGCTAGTGGCGGGCCTGGTTGGAGGTTCTGCTGTGGGAAGGGGCCTTCCATGATAAAGGCCCCTGGACGCAGAAACAGAAGAGCATACAGATCACCAGCTGAGACGCTTTTGAAAACTTCGGACTATCAGGTACTTTCTTGGCATCTCTTGGTGGTTAAGACCCTGGCGTAGGGGACTAGGTCTCCCTGGATGAGTGTTGCTGACCTGTAATTTCTATGGGTCAAACCCCAGCAGTAGGTCCCGTCTTGGGTTGAATTGTTTATAGTGATAGGAATAAAACAGAATCTAAGGCATGGCTCTATTTGCTATTTTCCTTTTTTCCCTTCTGAATCACAGGGCGTTTCAGTACATGTCCCTGTGCTTGAGGACACTGTGACTAAATTCAACACATCATCTCTTAATATTCTGAAGTTCTCCGAGGCTGCCGGCCAGTTACCTGGCAGTGATAGGTGTTATTTTCAAGGTTACCATTGAACATGCAGGGTGCCCTGACATCTTCCAAACACTCGGGATGTGCCCAGACAGGTGATGGGGTCATGTTTTTGCTGGGAAAGACAGGTAAAGGGAAGAAATCTGGCGTACAGCATAGGCTTGTTCTAACAGCCCGATGACAAATCCCGCCAGCGAAAAGCAAGTGCAGGGAAAGATTTGGAGTTAATTACAGTCATTTCACAAAAGCACATCTGCCTTTGGCTGCATCCTTAGAATTTGACGTAATAAGCTTTTAGCAGCTCTCCTGGAGAGCCTGCAGGCCCTGGTCTGTTCTGCTCTGTGTGGAAACAAAGTGGTTTTACACTCAAAAGTCGCCTGTGGCTCCATGTGTGAGTCCTGGGTGAGTCCTGACAAACAACTTCCTGTCTTGGACTTTCCTGACTTGACCCAAACCTCTGCCCGGTTTCTAGAAGTTATTACCCAGATAGGTGCCCTGTATTCAGAAAGGTTCCTGTAGAACGGGGTTTACCTCGAATGACACCCCCAGTGGTTCCTCCTTGAGGTCAGCAGCTGTTCCGTACTGAACACATTTCAGATTGTTGGAGCTTCCAGGAAGGGGTCTTGAGTCGGAACATAAAAGGACACATCCTTGCACACAACCACCCAGCTTCTAGGGGAGCTATAAACCCAAGGAGGTGATCATAGAGAATGGAGAGGATGAGTGTCCAGGGTGCCCACTGCTGTGTAAAACTGGGGTAAATATTCCTCTATAGGGAAAAATTAGTTATGGTACATGTACACAATGAACTACTGTGCAGCCATTAAGTTAATGGAGTAGACAAATACTGTTGCCATGGAGCAGTATCCCCGGGAGATTGAGTGGGAGGAGGATTGGAGTTCCAGATCTATTTATATAATACCACTGACCTGCAACCCCCTGTGGGTGTCTATATGTTTCTAAACAGAGAGTGTTTCTGCACATCCATCCATATAAATGTGGCAAGTATACGCATACATACAGTTGCCCACTCCACTCCTAGGGTTCAGTCCCAGACCTCTTTTCTGTTTAGCTTGCTCCCACGGGAATCTCGACCAGTCCCAAGGCTCAGACCATCTGTATGTTGACAAACCCCAGTTTACATCCAGTTCACACCTCTTGGAACTCCTGACCCTCCTATCAGCCTCCTGCTGACAGCATGATTTAGGTGTCCAACAGACATCACAAACGTAAGATACCCAAAGCCAGGCCCCCACCCACTGCTGACCCCAAACGTGCTCCTTCAGAAGTTTTCCTGGTTCAGGAAGAGGCAGCTCCATTTTCCCAGTTGCTCAGGCCAAGCCGGTTGACTCCTCTCCTCTCATATCCCACGTCCAGCCTGCCCAAAATGGCATCTCACTCCTCTACCACCACCCCTGGAGTATGGCGGGGCTCCTACCGTCCTCTCTGCTCCCTGGCCCCTCTTGAGTTCACTGTTGGCACAGCAGCCCCGCTCCACAGTGCTTTTCTTTTTCTTTTTTTTTTAAATTTATTTATTTTTTTAATTACAATACTATATTTGTTTTGCCATACATTGACACGAATCAGCCATAGGTGAACACAATCTCCCAATGCCGAAGCCCCCCCTCCACCTCCCACCCCACATCCTCTACTTGAATCATCCTGTGCATCAGCCCCATGCATCCTGCATCCTACATTGAACATAGGGAACATGCTGTTTCTTATTTACCCTGCTTATATTCTCACCAACAGAAGGAACGCTCCCATGAGAGCAAGGCTTTCTCTCCTTTTCATTCCCTGCTGTGTCCCAGCACCTGAAACAGGGCCCAGCGCATCTTGCAAGCGATTCCACGACTATGTCTGTGCGTGGCTCCCCTCCACCTGCTAGTAGCTTCCTCTTTCCTGGGGACTTTCTCCAGTGTCTTGGAAGGCTGTTCAGGCTGGAAGTACTCAGAATTAACACCTACCAGCTTCAGCCAATGGGACCTGGGGTATGAATACTTCTGTTCCCTCACCCTTCCAGTGAAATATCTCTGAGGCTCATGTTCTACAGCACTTCCCAGAGTTTGTCTGTGGGATGAGGCTCCATCCGCCCACAACAGCAGCTAGCTTGATAGTCACCCTCAATTGGCTACCTTACCCTGTCTTACTTTACCCCTCTCCGATACTGTTTGCTGCAGCTCCCAAATGAACGGCTTCCTCTTTGATTCTTATCTCAGGGTCAGATTCTGAACAAGCACAACACAAATGCTCACAAGTTTATTTGAGAAATTCTAATGAATATGCACATCAGATTGTTAGAAATGCTCCCCTAAGTGACACACTTGTTACCTCTGAAAGGGGAGATGTCAGATGCTTTTTAACTACATATCTATACTTGAACAGTGTTACAATTAGTAAATGTCATTACACACTTGCCCAACTGTCTCATAAACATCTTTTTAATTAAAAAAAAAAAATTGGTGGCACAGTAAGCAACATGTAGAATCTTAATTCCCCAACCAGGGATCAAACCCGTGCCTCCTGCATTGGAAGAGCAGAATCTTAACCAGTGGACCACCAGGAGAGTCCTGACTGTCATTATACAGAAATAACACAGCTGCCTCTCGCTCCCCACCCCACACTCACATAACCTAAATCATGAGTGAACCAGGAATGCAGTGAGACTCTTCCCTCCATGGTAAGATGAGGGAAGCTCCTAGAAAAACTCTCTGGGGCTACAGCTGGGTCACTGCTCATGAACTGAAGAGCAACCGAGGGTCCCCTGAGGAGGGAAACTGAGCAGACATCCCCCTGTCCTTTCCATGTGCACGTTTCAGGAGCCGTGAACACTGCCTATAGTTAACGTAAGGGGAGAAGACACATAGTGCTCTGTCTGGTCAAGGATATGTTTGAGCACTCATGAGTATCCCCATCTGGTAAGCGCCCAGTGCTTCTCATCCCTGTAAGACACTTCTAATTATTTCCCCCTCTGATAGTGTGCCAGCACACTGGCCGGAAAAAAGCCAAGCAGAAAGAAGTCTATTCAGTGATGAGGAACCCAAAACTTGGTGCCAAGGATTAAAACCAAGCAAACTTGTAATTTTCCACTGGAGAAAACATCCGCACTTTTCTATTAGTGCCGTCTCTTCTCTACAAGTGGCCTGTAGAGCAACTGCCGGAAGAAAGCATCTCATTGTTTCCTTACTAGATTTACATGAAGCATACAGGCAGACTCAGGAAGACAGTGGTGAGGTTTGCTGGAGAAGCTGGCAGCAGGCACTGGAAGAGAAATAGAGCAACCTGAAGGGAAATCATGTCCGTGGACGAAGAACCTTGCAATAAGAGTTTTTACTTGCATGATAGTCTATTACTGGTGGAGGCTCTAAATGTGATCCCAAACTCCCATGTAAGTAAGTTTTTACTTAATCCGAATTTTTTTTAATGGCTTATTTTTATTGAACTTTTATTAGGTATAAACCCAAACAGGTCAGTCTCAGGTTTTCCATGTTCAGAGGAATTCTAAATCAAATCCCAAATTCCTGAAGAGACGCCAGCCTCTTCCTATGTGTCAAATTTAAATGATAGATTTCACTTTGTAACATCAAAGAGGAATTTTGAAGACCACAAAATAGCCCTGGTTTTTGTTGTTTTTGTTTTTAAACAGAGACAGTAAAGTGGTGTCTCATTAATTCACACTGATGAGGTGAAATCTGTATAAGTTAGTGAAACACCTGGGCTTGAAATAGTGCCACCTTGTGGCTTTTGGTCTACCCAGTGAATCATATTATGTCTGAATTACTATGAGGGAACAGGTTTGCAGCTCTTAGGAAAGCTGCTCTAATGAATGATTACTTAAATTATGTATCATTTGTTATTATTCAGTATCACTTAGTTTTTATGTATTTTGTATCATTTTCATGTATTATATATATCATTTAATATCAATAGGTGATTTTATAGCACTTGGATTTAAGAGATTAGAAAACATACTTCCATACAAAAATTGTACACAAATGTTCTCAGCACTATTATTCCTAATAACCAAAAACTGGAAACCACCCAGATGACCAGCTACTAATAAGTGGATAAATAGATGTGAAACATTCATACAATGGAATATTAATCAGCCATAAAAAGGAATAGAGTACCGATACATATTACAGTATAGATGAACCTTGAAAACATTGTGCTAAGTGAAAGATGTCAGATACAAGAGGCCACATATTGTATGATTCCATTTATAGGAAATGTCCAAAATGGGCAAATCCATGAAGACAAAAAATGGGTTAGGGCAGGTGGAGAGTTGGTGGCACAGGGTTTCTTTTGGGAGTGACAAGTTTTCTGGAATTAGGTAGTGATGGTGTTTGCACAACGCTGAACGTGCTTGAACTGTGAGTTAGGTTGGGGTTCCTCACAGAGTGGCAGCAGGGTTCCAGGTTAGGCACCCCACGGAAGAGCACATCCCCATGGGAGCCACACGGCCGCCCTGTGCAGAGTCCCGGAGCCGCATGGTGCCACTTTGCAGCATTCTGAGCGTCAGGGCTGTCACAGAGTGCCGCCCAGACTCCAGAAAAAGGAATAAACTACCCCTGATGGGGGCTAACAAGGCTCTGGAAATGCATGTAGATCTGCAAGGAGATCCAACCAGTCCACCCTAAAGGAGACCAGTCCTGGGTGTTCATTGGGAGGACTGATGCTGAAGCTGAAACTCCAGTACTTTGGCCACCTGATGCGAAGAGCTGGTTCACTGGAGAAAAACCCTGATCCTGGGAAAGATTGAAGGCGGGAGGAAAAGGGACGACAAAGGATGAGATTGTTGGATGGCATCACCAACTCAATGGACATGAGTCTGAGTAAGCTCTGAGAGTTAGTGATGGACAGGGAAGCCTGGCATGCTGCAGTCCATGGGGTCGAAGAGTCGGACATGACTGAGCGGCTGAACTGTCTGCGAAGTACACATAGAATGGGAAGATTGCTGTGGCCACACTGGGGAAATGCAGTCGCTCACAGAGAATCTTTCAGGTTTTATATGCATACAGCCTCGTTCTTTTTTTCAGCTTACTTATTTGCAGCATGCCAGATCTTAGTTGCAGTATGTGACATCTAGGTCCCTGACCAGGGATCGAACCAGGGCCCCTGCGTTGGCGCCCTAGCCATTGGACCACCAGAGAAGTCCCTGTCACAGCCTTGTTCTTAAAAAAAATTTTTTTAATATCAAAAGTACAAAGAAAGGAGAAAAACTGGTGTATCACTTCACAGGTACTCTTTTTTTTTCTTAAATTATATGTATACTTAGAAAAATAACAATATTTTGCCCAAAATATATGTCAGTATTTTAAATGCATCTTGCTTTTTTGTTTAATAATATATCTTAAAATTTAGGTGTGTGTGTGTGTGTGTGGTTCCACTTCGGCATGCAAGATTGACTGTGTTCTTTTGAATGGTCAGATAATTCCTTTGTATGTTTAACCTTTTTATGTATCCTTTAAGGTTTTTAACCAGACCCTCTAATGAAAGATATTTAATTGGTCACCAGTGTGTTGCTATTGTGACCAATTATGCAGAAACATCCTTGTACATTTTCCTTTTCTTTGGCATACGTTTGCATATATTTGTAAGGTAAGTTTTATTTTGTTTTGTTTTTATGTTTTTGGCTGCTGTGTCGGGTCTTAGTTGCAGTATGCGGGATTTTCATTGCGGGCACAGACTCTCTAGTTGTGGGGCAGGGGTTTAGTTGCTCCCACAGAAATGTGGGATTTTAGTTCCCTAAACAGCATCCCTGGCACTGCATGGCAGATTCTTAACCATAAACCACCAGGGAAATCCCTGTATGGTAAATTTTTATTAACACAACCACCAGGAGAAAGGTCTTGAATATTTAAAAATTCAAAATATTCATTGGAAAGGTTGATCTGTTATTTCTTATCTTAAAAAAATACTTTTAAAATTTTTATTATTTATTTGGCTGTGCTGAGCCTTAGTTGCGGCATGCGGTATCTTTAGTTGCATCATGCGACTCTTTGTTGCAGTATATAGGATCTAGTTCCCTGACCAAGGATCATATCTGGGCCCCATGACTGGGAGTGTGGAGTCTTAGCCCATGGACCACCAGGGAAGTAAGTCCTATTTTCTCTTATTTATGAACCTACTCTTTGCTTACAAGCTCACCAACACTTGTACATGTTTGAAGAAGGAAATGGCAACCCATTCCAATATTCTTGCCTGGGAAATCCCGTGGACAGAGGAGCCTGGTGGGCTACAGTCCATGCGGTCGCAAAGAGTCAGACACGACTGATTGTACATATTAAAATTGTATATATTATCAGTAGTTTTAATCACTGTCTATCTGATTGGTAAAAACAACTTGTAGGTTTTGCTTGCATTTCTGCTTCTTTACATATGAGTGGCATCTAGCGTCAGTTCATTCCAAGCAACCTCTGGATGAATGTAGTTCTGCCCTGGACACTGGCCATTATTTCCAGCAGAGGCTGAGGGAGGCCTGGTCGTATCAGCCACAGAAACAGTCCAAGGCCGGACGCTGAGGTCCTAGTTAATACACAGCTGGAATAAACATCCTGAAGAACTCAAACCTCAGTGTTCCCCATTTGCTACTTCAAGTGCTTGGACACATGCCTGCCCAAATGTTATATAATACATGAAGGCAGCAATCTTTTAAAAACCAATCACCATATTATAGACTCAGTCCTCTCATAAACCATTCAACTCTGGTTCAGTGACTCTGTCCCCAGTCAGATAAACTGTAAGAAACTAAAGATGTTTTTAAGAAAGTGCTAATTAAGTGGAGAAGATAGGTTTAGTAATAGAAATGGTCTTAATGTTGCTTCCACTTTAATCAGCACAGCCTAATTATCATAATAAGGTGATGCTTGCATTTTCATCATTGACCAGGTTTGGTACAGTTCATGGGGCACTGGGCAACACCCATTTAGGTAATCTTGGCTGAAAATTGCATCCTCAGGGAGAAGGCTTTTTAGTTTTGTTCTGAGGGCAGTCAGTGAATGGAAGAAAGAAAGCAGGGGTGAAGACAGAAAATGCTTCTGTTTTTGTTTTTGGGTTTTTAGCTTTACTTCAGAGCAGAGCAACAGTGGTGTCACATAAGCAGTGATATGTGGCACAAGTAACCTGTGAAAAGTACAGAGTTTTCTGATGTACTGAGATTTGCAAATGACTAATATAAATTTGGTGGCAGAATAATATATTGAGCTGTTAGCATGGCATTTGTATTTTCTGTCTATTTCTTCTTCCAAGCAAGAAACCAGCCTTGCCTCCAGGAGGTTTGGTTTGAAGGCTGAAACCAGAAGTTGTTTGTGCAGACAAGCTGGCTTATGTTTTCTGGAAGCCTGGAGCCTGGGAGGGACTGGAGATGAGTGGGCTTCAGGCCTGGCAGACCAGAATGTGCTGCCCAGGGTGCCTGCGGCAGGTGGCAGGTTGGCAGGACTTCTGTGGGGAGGTTTTGCAGTGTCTCTTGCAGACTTAAGCATTGGCTTAAGATCCCCAGCCTCAGCCGAGATTCCCAAGCATGGAAAGGAAGCTTCTATAAGCGTCCTCTAAAGGAACACCCTGGGGACATCAGCAGAAGACTTGGTCTCAGAAAAGTGGACATAGCACCCATTTTCCAGGCACCATGTACCCTCCCATGTGATGGATTTTCACGCATCCCAAGAGAAGGGGAGAGCCTGCCCCACCCCATTACCACCAATATTATTTTCTTTCCAGCCTAGAGAATGAGGGCTCCCAAGCCTCAGCTAACTTGAAATAAAGAAAAAGAAGGCATATGATGTGTCGCCCCTCACCCTGAGTTTTAGGAGTAAGATTCCTACTGCACCGCAGTTAGAAGCAAGGCAAGGTGAATTTTAGAACAAGATCACATTCCCACCCCACCCACTTTTGCATTCCAGAATGGTCTGTTCAGTGGAGGAAAAAAAAAGTATTGAGTTGGCCAAAAGTTCATTCGGGTTTTTCCGTAAGCTGTTATGGCAAAACCCAAACTTTTGGCCAACCCAGATATTCCAGCAGTAGCACCCTGCATATGAAAACCACTTGTCCTGTGTCCCTGTGGAAACAATCGGAAATCTCAGCCTCAGGAGATGGGGAGGGCCATATGATGAGTTTGTTATGTATCATCAGTGGGGTCCACCTTATCATGAACTGAAAATGTCACCCTCTCCTGCAACCATCATGCATGGTGACCAGCTGGACGTGACCTGGACCACAGGCAAGTGATCAGAGAGGATCTAACCTAGGAGAAGGCCCAAAACCACCTGAGCAGCAAGTCTTCTTCCAACATGAAGAAGCTTGAAAAGGCCTGACTCATCCAGCAGCCAGCCCAGCCCAGCCCAGCCCAGTGCCTCAGGAGGAGTCAGCAAACGGCCTGTGTGGTTTCCTTCCAGTCCCAGCTTGCCTTGACCTGGTGGAAGGCAAGAAGTAGACACGCCACTCCTGGAAACAAGAGCCAGCTTGGGAATGGTGGTGTCAGCACTCCGTGGAGGGCTGAGCTGGGCACAAGCCCACACCCCATTGGGGTGAGTCTGAGGGCAAGGTCAGGAGGCATCTGCCATTTCTGTCCATTTGTTGTGGACCCGGGTAACCAGGAAAAATAGGAGGTGGACATGTTCTGAACCTATAGCCAGCTGAGGTCTTGGACTTGACTGTTCCCATGTATTCCCTCAGAGGTTACCCACATCACAGTTCACTTGGAATTCTGTGACAGACCCAGCAGTAGGGACAGAATGGTGCTTAATAAATGTTTCAGTGGGTGGCCAGTGCATTGTACTTATTGAGTGTCAACTGTACGCCTAGGCATCATGCCATGTTGTAGAGGGGGATGCCAAGGCAAAGCTCCAACCCTGTCTCCAGGGCACTTGAAGTAAAGTGGATCATAAGCACATGTCTATATGACTTACAACCCATGGATACATATGGTCTTATTTGACCCTCAGAGTTTAAAAATACTCAGTTGAGTTCAGTTGCTCAGTCCTGTCTGACTCTTCGTGACCCTATGGACTGCAGCACACCATGCTTTCCTGTTGGTAAAAATATTAAACCAACATATAAAAAAAATTGGCTGTCATCTGTATTTTTAAAAAAAAAATGTATGTGTATGTGTTTGAGAAACCACAGAAGAAACTGTATCAGGGATGTCTTCCTCAGATATGGAATTGGGGGCTGAAGTGGGTAGAAGACTTATTGCAATGTTTTGTAATTTTTTGATGTATCACACAAAAAATGCTATAACTCTACAAATTAAAAAAGGGATGGGGAAAATCCTTCCAAAGTCTAGCTTTCTGGATTTTTCTTGACAAAGAATTGTAACAGTACTGGGAACATTTACTCTGGAAGCAGTGTGTAGGTGGGGAGAAGGGCAGCATTAAAGATTTAAAGCTGAAAGCCGGCATCAGATTTACATTTTGGAAAGAATGCTTTGGCAGCAGGTTGGAGGAGCATTGCTCAGGGGCAGGTAGACCAGAGGGACATGACTACAGTGACCCAGGGAAGGTTAGTAAGGGCCTGAATGGGGATGGTGACAAGCAGACGGATGTCAGAGACCCAAATGCAACGGACCCGAGGTGGGTAATTGATTCAGGAAAGGAGGGTGGGGAAGGATGGAGTATCGCCCAGGTTCTGGAGGACAGACCATAGGGATGGCTGTAGGAGTCTCAGGCTAATGGAAGGGTAAGAGGGCTCAGAAGATCTGTGCGTGTGTGCGTGCTAAGTCGCTTCAATTGTATCCAACTCTCCGACCATATGGGTCTGTGCGCCTTCTCAACTGGATTCAGCAGAAATGCTTAGCTTAAAGAGTGTGGCTCCTGAAGTACAAGGAAAGGCCCTCATTGGAAATGCACTCTCACAGGCAATTAATTAGCTCCTCCCCACCCCATTCCAGGTAGTCAGAGTCTCTGTGAGTTACCAGAGAAAACGGCCCCTCTGGAGAATGCCACCTGGGAGAACTAGAATTTCAAACAGAGAAGCTTACTGCTTGTGGTTGAAGAAGGCAAAGAAGCACCAACTGAGAAGTCGTTAAAATTGCATCCCTTTAGGGAATGCATTTTCTTGGATCTATGTCCATCCTTTGCAGTGATATTAGTCACTGCTGAAGCCCTTTTGGGGTCACTGAGCCACCAGTAGGATGCTGTTTCTGGGAGGATTACCTTGAGCAACCAACCCCAAACAGCAACCCCATGCATCAACAAGCCCTGCTGCCCTGGCAACACCACCATCCACAGGGAGGGGTAGGTGTCCCAGCCCTGAGGCTGGAGGCAAGCAATAAATGAACCAGCCTGGAGCCTCTGTGATCCTCCTTTCCTATGCATGACAAAGCTTGATCAAATTTGCTACTTGAAGCAGAGTTGAAAATATTTTCCCTTTGGGACTCAGTGGTCAGATACCAATTTATTAACATCGTGGCCTCAGCTCAGACTTAGTCCATGACGTATCAAAGATGTTTAAACTAAAGTGGAAGTACTTAATAATACTAACAGTTATGAGAGTTAACTTTTATTGAACAGTTGCACCAGTCACCCAGGCAACTTAAATCTCAACATAAACCTAAATAGGTATATACTATTATCATTCCCACCTTACAGATGAGGAAATTGAGGCCAAGACTGACTACTATGTCCAAGGATATGTAACTGCCTACTACGTGGAAGAGCCAGGTTTCTACCCAGTGAGCTTAACCACTAGGCTGTACTGCTTTCAGGATCAGAGAAGCCTGTTCTCTGGTGGCTCAGAACTGGGATCTCAACACAATGTCTACAGGTTTAGACTGATTTATATTTTATTTTTGCTCCAGCTGAGCCTGCACTGAGAACACCAGTTCTGGTGATGAAGGTTATATTGGTTGAGTGGATGGGGTGATATCACGTCACACCCTTGGCAGGGAGGGAGCAGGTGTTTACTGAAGCATGGAGAAGATCTGGGACAAGGCAGAGAACATTCCTGCCTAAACAATATGGTCCCAGAGGAAGACCAAGAGAATATGTTTCAGTAACCTCCAAGGGGGTTGGGTTAGCTCCTGTAGTATTGGTATTCTCAGGTTTTTTTTTTTTTTTTTTTTTAATATTTAAGATGTTTAATGGTGAAATAGTCCAAACATACAGAAAATAATGAAGCAGAAAATCTAGATACCACTGAGATGAGACAGCTGATGTTATTTTCCCATCTGTGCTTCTGTTCTCCTCTTGAGGGAAACATAATGTTGGTGATACAGCTAAAGCCAACTTCAGTCCTGCTTTGCCTCCATTCCCACAGATAACAACTACCTTGAAGCTGATGTGCATCACCCTGATGCAGGTATTTTATTGTTGGATAACTTAAAAGCAGTAAATTGTGCAAATCTTGATCCTACAGTTTGACGAATTTTTACATATGTATGCGTGCTAAGTTGTTTCAGTCATGTCCAGCTCTTTGCAACACCATGGACTGTAGCCCACCAGGCTCCTCTGTCCATGGGGTTCTCTGGACAAGAATACTGGAGTGGATTGCCATGTCCTTCTCCAGGAAATCTTCCTGACCCTGGAATCAAACCTACATCTCTTATGTCTCCTACAGTGACAGTTGGGTTCTTTACCACTAGCGCCACCTGGGAAGCCCTTACATACGTATACTTCCAAAATAAGATACAAATCAATAACTTGTTCAGGACCTCAGGGGCTCCTTTGCCTCACATTTCGAAAAGAAATTGACGGAGTTGCCAACATTTAAAAACTCTGGAGATTTAATGTAAAAATCCAAATTTCTATCTTCTCTTGAAATTTTGGAAAATCTGGCTACACCAAGCTCAGATTCTGACTGGAGACAGTGTAGATCTGCCCACTTCACATGAAGCGTGAGCTCCCCATTTACCTACTGCATCCATCAGGTCCTATGTTGTATCCAGCCCACTTCATTCATTTACAAAACCTAACCTGTGACTCATCCCCCGAAAGGTGCCACTCTATTTTTAATAAAGTGCTGCCAACCTAAGAAGGCTGAGAACAATTGCTTTAGCCATCCTAAAGAAAGCAGAGGTGGAGAAAAATTGTCCTCCTCTCCAGTGTGCAAGGTACTTGGGAAGCTGCTGACCATGCATGCCATCAAGCAGAAAGGAACCTGATTCTGCAGATCTTTGTTACTCAAAGTCTGATCCTTGGACCAGCAGCATCAGCAGCATCTGGGAACATGTTAGAAATGTAAAATCTCAATTCCCTCCCCAGACCTACTACGTTAGTCTGCTAGGGTTGCCATAACAAAGTCCCACTGGGCACTAACAAAGTAAACTGAGTGGCCTAAACAATGGAAATTTTTCACAGTTCTGGAGGCTTGAAGTCCAAGATCAAGGTGTCAGCAGAGTCAGTTTCTTCTACAGTCTCTCTCTTTGGGGTCTCCAGGTATCTTCACATGGTCTTTCTTCTGTGTCTATCTGTCTTGTCTTCTTACAAGTCATATTAGATCAGAGACCACTTCAGTGACCTCATTTCACTTTTAATCACCTCTGTAAAGACCGTGCATCTCCAAATACAGTCACGTTTGAGATACTGGGGTTAGGATCTCCGCATATGAAATTGGAGGAGATGCAGTTCAGCCTATAACACCTACTAAATCAGTATTTACACTTGAAAAAGATCCCCAGCGCTCATTAAAGTTGGAAAAGTACTGCCCAGGGCCTGCTCCCCAGGGGATAAAACACCAGTGGGTCTGTCTGGGGGTGGAGGCAGGGAAAGGGGAAGAAGCCAGAGTGAGTTTTTAGATGAACTTTCCATTCTACCGGTCTGGTAGGATGACAGTTTTGTGAAGGTATTCCCTCTTCTTGAAGTTGTAAGGGGTTAATTCCCTCTTGATGGGGAGTCCCTGCTTCTCACTGAGGAGCAGAGACCCTTTGCACTTTGGAGAATGTCAGGTCATTTCACCTGGTCATTACCTGCAGGCTTTCTCTATCAAGGTGTTAGGGAAGCACACTGATTGAAACCGTCCACCCTGGCCAGGCACCATAGTAACCATTTGCATAAGTTGTTTTACGACAGGAGGCCCTGCTAAGGAACATGGAACTAACAAGCCTCCACCAACCGGAAGAGTTCAGGAAAGGTCAAAAGGAGACACCACCTGACCAACCACCTCCCAGAATCTTTCTCTCTGGCATCCATCTTGGCTGAACAAGGTGTGCACCACTAGGCAGGACTCTGAGTCAGAATGATTGGCTAAAGACAACTCGGAAACTAATCCCATCACCATAAAACCCAAGACTGCAAGCCACTTGCCAGAGATGTTCTCCTGGGTTCCCTTACCCTACTGCTCTCGACCCAGGTGCCCTTTCCCAATAAAATCTCTTGCTTTGTCAGCACACGTCTCCTCGGACAATTCATTTCCGAGTGTTAGACAATAGCCCAGTTTGGGGCCCTGGAAGGGGTCCCCCTTCCTGCAACAAAGGTACAGGTGTGTCTTTGGGATTTCCTGGAAGGGAGACCAGAAGATACCACACTACATTCTTCCCCACTGTGTACAAACTCATTTATCACCTCTGTCATAGACTTGATGCTGTGGCGACAGTTGCTATGGAGATTCTCGTATGCATGTTTGAGGCTAATCCTGACCCCTACTGTCAATCAACACCGTTTAAACTAGAGGTTTTCAAGCCTTGTTCCATAAGACTATAAGGTGCTTCCAGGGTTTCACAAATATTTTATTCAAATCTTAATTTAAAATAATTTAAATTTATTTTTTAAATTACAAAGATATATGTGCTTGGAAGTGGGGGACTCAAGCAGGATACAGTATGGAATATATGCTACAAAGTGAATGCCCAAATTCCCATCTGGTTGACAAGGGAGGCCTGGTGTGCTGCGATTCATGGGGTCACAAAGAGCCAGACACGGCTGAGCAACTGAACTGAGCTGAAGGTAGCTTGTTTAAAGCTAATTCCTAATATTACAAAATTCTGGACCCCTCCCACACACACACAAAAAAACTCATATTTGATGGCACTGAAGAGCATCCAGACATTAAAGGGTGGGAACCACTCTGGGTGAGACCCACATTCATATAGCTTTACCACTAAGGCAGTCAGTCTCAAACTAAAACTTGTTAAAATATAGATTGCTAGACTCCACCTTGAGTTTCTAATTCACTAGGTCTGGGATGCCGCCCTAAATTTTGCATTTTATCCATTCCCTATGTGATGCTAATTACTGGTTGAAGGCCCACACTAAGAGAACCACAATCAGCTCACACAGGGTAGAGGTCATTGAAAGACTAAAATCACAGGCTTAGTGGCCTGATGATTCTGAGGAGTTTGCAAATAGAGTGGCTGGAGATTGAGGTGAAAATTCTGAAAAGGAGAGTTACAGAGTAGGAAGTCCCGAAATGTGTATAAATTCTCCTCAAATCCTTGACTGACTCTTGAATTGTACATGTCCAAGTGAGACTGAAAGGAATCCAGGGAAAACAACAGTTGATGGCTGGAAGAGATGTAGCAGAGACTTCAACCACTGCCCATGCCAGGGGTGATGGTTTCGTACCAAGTTATGGGGCTTTGGCACACAACTCAAGCTTTCAATTGAAGGCATGGAAGGGCCACACTCTCAGAGTAAAGACTACATCTCTGACTGTGTTGACCAAGAAGGCTGTAAAACACGAAACAAGTTTATTTGGGGGTCTTAGGAATTACAATTCAGGAGAAACGGATTCAAGTAAAACTGAAAGAATATTCCAGAGTAGAGGAGGCAGGGCCTTGTAAAGGGAAAAACCACAAAGCTGTCAAAAATGCTCATGCCAAAAAAAAAAAAAAAAAAGCCACTCAATGGCAACAGAAAATAATGATATTTAGTTGTTTGGAGAAGTCACCTTTTATGGCAATAAAAATTACCCAAGTCCTAAATATGTTTTGTGTAGTAAATTTTGCACCTGATTTTTACAGACCCTGCCAAGCAGCAATGCCATTTTGAGACTAAATACAGTGGAACATGAAAACAAAGCTTTACGATTCATTCCATGGAAAACGAACAGCTTAATGTTTTCATAAAAACATATGCAAAAAGTCTGGTGATGAAAATGAATGTACAGTGCCACAGATAAACAACACATTGCATATGAAGTCTTGAGAAGAACATACTATTAAGGAAAAGCTTAGGAAACCTCGAGCTGTTAATTAATAAGACCTATTAGTAATAGGGCAATAAGAACACAGAAAAGAACAAGCTACTGGGGAAGAGTGGAAGTACTGCAGATCATTCTGCCCAGAGAGAAGTTTGCAAATGCACAAATCGCAATGGAAATGCAAGTTCCCTGAGGGCAAGGCTCTGGTCTACCTTATTCACAGAGTAAATACAGTTGTTCCTCAGATTGCTTGGGGGATTGGTTCCAGGACACCCAGTCCGTCAGTTTGGCCACTCAGTCATGTCTGACTCTTTGCAACCCCATGGACTATAGCACACCAGGCTTCCCTGTCCATCACCAACTCCCAGAGCTTGCTCAACTCGTGTCCATCAAGTCAGTGATGCCATCCAACCATCTCATCCTCTGTCATCCCCTTCTCCTCCCACCTTCAATCTTTCCCAGCATCAGGGTCTTTTCAAATGAGTCAGCTCTTCACATCAGGTGGCCAAAGTATTGGAGTTTCAGCTTCAGTATCAGTCCTTCCAATGAATATTCAGGACTGTTTTCCTTCAGGAGTAACTGGTTGGATCTCCTTGCAGTCCAAGGGACTCTCAAGAGTCTTCTCCAACACCACAGTTCAAAGGCATCAGTTCTTTGGCACTCAGCTTTCTTTATAGTCCAACTCTCATATCTATATATAACTTTGACTAGACGGACCTTTGTTGGCAAAGTAATGTCTCTGCTTTTCAATAGTCTATCTAGGTTGGATGGCTTATGGCAGAAAGTGAAGAGAAACTAAAAAGCCTCTTGATGAAAGTGAAAGAGGAGAGTGAAAAAAGTTGGCTTATAGCTCAACATTTGGAAAACTAAGATCATGGCATATGGTCCCATTACTTCATGAGAAATAGATGGGGAAACAGTGGAAACAGTGTCAGACTTTATTTTTTGGACTCCAAAATCACTACATATGGTGACTGCAGCCATGAAATTAAAAGATGCTTACTCCTTGGAAGGAAAGTTATGACCAACCTAGATAGCATATTAAAAAGCAGAGACATTACTTTGCCAACAAAGGTCTGTCTAGTCAAGGCTATGGTTTTCCCAGTGGTCATGTATGGATGTGAGAGTTGGACTGTGAAGAGAGCTGAGTGCCGAAGAATTGATGCTTTTGAACTGTGGTGTTGGAGAAGACTCTTGAGAGTCCCTTAACCTGCAAGGAGATCCAACCAGTCCATCCCAAAGGAGATCATTCCTGAGTGTTCTTTGGAAGGAATGATGCTGAAGCTGAAACTCTAATACTCTGGCCACCTTATGCGGCCATTGGACTCATTGGAAAAGACTCTGATGCTGGGAGGGATTGGGGGCAAGGAGGAGAAGGGGACGACAGAGGATGAGATGGCTGGATGGCATCACTGACTCGATGGGCATGAGTTTGTTTAAACTCTGGGAGTGGTGATGGACAGGGAGGCCTGGCATTGCTGCGATTCATGGGGTTGCAGAGACACGACTGAGCGACTGAACTGAACTGAACTGAGGTTTGTCATAGTTTTTCTTCCAAGGAGCAAGCGTCTTTTAATTTCATGGCTGCAGTTACCATCTGCAGTGATTTTGGAGCCCAAGAAAATAAAGTCTGTCACTGTTTTCATTGTTTCCCCATCTATTTGCCATGAAATGATGGCACTGGATGCCATGATCTTCATTTTTTGAATGTTGAACTTTAAGCCAGCTTTTTCACTCTCCTCTTTCATTTTCATGAAGAGGCTCTTTAGTTCTTTGCTTTCTGCCATAAGGGTGGTGGTGTTGTGCCCAAGTTGCGAAATCTCCCAGTGACCACCAGGGAGCCAATATCCGATGCAAAAGCAAGAGAGTTTGTATTACCAAGCTCGAGCTGGGGCTCCCACCGTTAGCAACACAGCGGCTAAGGAGAGGAGCCTCGAGTTTTGGGTTACCCTGCTTATATAGGGAATATTCAGGTAAAAGGGTAACAAAGGGGTGTTCAGGCTGAAGGACTACTGATTGGTTACCCTCTTCTATAGGGTTGTGTGTGGATTTCTGATTTTTTTTTTTTTTTACTTCCACGGTAACTCATTACTTCCAAGGCAAATCACAAATTCTTGAACTTAAAGTCAGGAGGTTTAACCTAAGGGCTGATTGGCTCGTGCACAGTGGGGCAAGTTTAGGCAATATCCAAAGTCTAAGTCTGTTTGCCTGGAACTTTTGCAAAATGGAGCTCTTTTACAAGATGGAGTAGCTCAGACTCTTCATTCCTCACTTCTCAAGGGCCCAAGAGAGACCCAATCATGGGTCTGTAGTTAGCTTTATATTGTCTTTTACCAGGGGTGGGTTTGGTAGAGCTGCATATTGGGATCTGCACACCATGAGCTGATGCGGAGTTTGATGAAGGCCACCAATTTGTTTAGTAAGCATGGCCCGAGGGTGAGTAGCAGTAACAAGATAATCAGGGGCCCTACCAAGGAAGATATGAGAGTTGTGAACCAGGATTCAAACCAATTTTGAGACATTTCTCTTTCTCTTTTTCTCTGACTCAGCCTTTCTCTTATCTTGGCCAGGGACTCCCTGACTCCCCGAGTGACTCACATAAAAACAACGTTCTTCCCCTAACGGAGCACATAGGCACCCCCCCGAGAGACTTCATACTCAAGATACTTCTTGAGAATTGGGGTGGAGGTCTCTTTCTTCTGTAACTTCTTCCTGCTGTGCATGGGCGTAGGCCTGCCTAGCAGAGCAGAAGTCTCTCTCTACCTGATCTAAGTTGGGGTTTTTCACATCTGAAACCAGCTTCTACCCTTGCAGTAACAACAATTTAGTTGGCCCCTCTCAGAGATGAAATAGACAAGGGCCAAACAGGAGACCTAACAGGATGGTCATCTCTATTCTCCGGAAACAGAAGGCAACATTTGGGGTGAGGATTGCAGGGTTTGTGACCCCCTTCTGATTGGTTGGTGGTGAGTCAACAGAGCTGTGCTCCAGGAATCTTGTGTTCAGCCTGAAGTCACCATCTTCCACCTGGGTGGGGGCTCAAAGACATTGTTATGTATATTTCTTTGAGTGGGAACCAGGACTCTTGTCTGGAGGCTGTACCAACCTTTGATTGTTTGTTTTTGTATCCCCTTCCTTCCCTGATTAGCAATTGTTTGAGTCCAATTGCTTTGGAATTCAGGGAACAAGGAGGCCTGGCATGCTGGGATTAATGGGGTCGCAAAGAGTTGGACTCAACTGAGCAACTGAACTGACTGAACTGAACTGAAGAAACAGCAATTTTGTAAAAGAGGTGAAATACAAATAACATAGCCAGCAGTATTAGTAAAGTCACAAGTAAAGACTTAGGTTAAGAACTTCCATTAGATGTAGCCCAGTATATCTTCAGGTCATCTGACTTTGTCTGCCCCGTAGAATCTTTATCTTCCAGGGAAATTATATGTTGGCACCATCTGTAAGGCACATAGCCTAGTTTTCTAGTGTTATTAGACTGATTATCTTTAGTATGATTTAAATTTTTTTTTCCAACACAGAGGAGACTTTAAACCTAAATTACCGTAGTCTGATGTTATCTATATAAGTCCATCCCATAATTGTGGGAGATTTTCCTCTCCTTTGTGGAAACTTTTCTTGTTCTGATTGAGCTTGGATAATAGAAAAAAGCTCAAATTTATAGCCAGAGTCAGAGCAGGCATTATTAATTGGCTTGGTGAGGGGATCCTATCTAGTAATATCACAGTGACCTGAATATGACTATAATTTTTAAGTAAATTTTCTCAGGGCCAACCAGTTAGAGTCTGGTAGTAGAGAAATTTACCAAGGTAACCCAGAACTAGACACAGGTAATCCAATGGGGTTTCCCCACACAGGTAATTGGCCACAAACCCCACAATTGGATTGATTTTTAAGACTAGCATAGGATCAGGCCTATGATAGAAAAGCATTTAACTTATATGCAAAGGTCTAAGAAGTCAAGAAAACATAAATGATCATACGAATCGGGTCCAGCATCTCGGGAAGCTGTCTACCTCTGATGTCGTCGTCTTCTCATCCTGGTGTAGTGTAGTTTCTCCTGATTAAAAAAAGTCCTTCCATCCATGTTGGAGACAGTCCCTTAAATTATGTCTTTTTCCAGTCCTGGTTGCAGGTCATGAGGCAGCTGATCTTCATCCAAAGATAGATTACTGAGATAAGCTTCAGAAACAAACTTAGGGTGTTCTTCAAGAACTCAATTAAATTTTACATTAATATCACATAACAGCAAAGAACTATCTAAGAGATGAGTCTTACTAGATGCAGACCTCCATTAACAAACTGGTATTTAACATTTTGAAATATCTTTTTCTCCTTAAAGTTACCCTTATTTTTATTAAATATAACCAAATTAAGGCTAGTTTGTTTGCAAAATAGGTCTGTTCTCACTGATTTTGGTCTGATGATTTTTATAACCATAATTGATTATAGGCTTTTTATTTTGATGAAACATTTATAGAGTCTCAGACTGAACTTTTAAAATAAAACAGGGCTGGGAAACTCACACCAAAGGCTTATCAAGATTTTGCCTAACAAATCTAGGTGAATTCTTCCCTTTTAAGGTTTCAAAAATTTTTGAGACTTTTGTACCCATGAGATAACCTTCCTAACTCATTTGATAAACTTACTGGAAACCTAAGAACTTCCAATTTTTAGAGGAGTCAGAAAATATAATTGTTTTGTTTATAACATTTAGTTTTACCAAAGTATTGTCATAATTAGTTTGAGAGGAAGATTTTCCCTACTCCCTGAAAACATAAGATTCAAACCCATAATTTTTCAGATAGAAACCATAAAAGTTATAAGCTGGTTCATTCAGTCCTTTTGTTAACTTTTGTGAGGTCATCAGGTTTTCCATTAAAATACCAGGACATATCAGAATGTTTAAAACGCCATATAATTTCTAGGATATCTGTATTAGTTATTTTACCATACATTATAACATGAGCGGACTTATTACTCATTTGATAATCTTTTCCATGTAATTTAACAAACCAAATAAACACAGTTTAATATCTCTCTTTGGGATGCTCCAGGGGCCCGCTGAAGCACCCCAAAGTTAGCTAGAGATATAAAAGCTCATATCTCATTTACATTTTTAGAAGTTTTTTTTTTTCACTTGAGGTAGTTTCCTTGTTGACAAACTTGTAACAGATATAAAATTTAACTTATATTAAACCTAGGTACAATGAAATATTTTACTTAACGTTACTCTAAGACATGTCTATATTTAGATAGGTCAACAAACAAACATTAATATTAGGTATTTAACATTGAATATTACCCAGTTCGCATGAACCTGGAATTAATTGTTTAATTTAGAATTACTTGATTTGTAAGCGCTTACCTTTTTTTAAGCCAAATAAATAGAGCTCATATACAAATTAACAAATTAACCTCAAAAATATTACCCAGAGACAGAGACATACCAAGACATATTTAGACAGACACAGTGGCAAGATCTAGTTTCAAGTCTCTCTCTTTTTTTTTTTTTAGTGTCAGGAGTTAGAGATGGTCGAACCCAGGTCTCCCATATTGCAGGCAGACGCTTTAACCTCGGCTCCACCAGGGAAGCCCTTAAGTACAAAAAGTCTCTCAGAAAACCTCCTATGGAGACATAGAACTTCAGATCTAAGTACTACCATCAAAGGTTTTGAGGGAGGAAAGGAAGCCAGGTTGAAAAAGGAAGGGGGAAGGAGGCTTATTTGTTCCCTATTCCTCATCAGGATCTCCTGTGGTAAAACAACTCATGCAAATGGTTACTATGGTGCCTGGCCAGGGTGGGCGGTTCCAGTCAGTGTGCTTCCCCTAACAATTCCCGCCTGCAAGATGGGGTATAGCGGCGCCGTTGGTTCAGTTTTCCTGGGTTTCTTCAGATTCTCTCCCACCTGTGTCACCAACACCCGAGTGGTAGAAAGTTCCTGTTGAGGCAAAAAGATGCTACCCAAGGAGGGGGTGTACTATGATATTTTCCCACACTGTGATATAGGGGACTTGGTCAGGGCGTCCGGCCTGCGGTCGCAGGATGATATTCCGAAGGCCAGCCCACATGGAACGACGGCCATTCTGCTGCAAAAAGTAATTAGTTTATCTTTCTTAATTTCAACACTGAGGTCACGGGCGTGCTTCTTGACCTCTTTAAAATGCTCAGTCATCAAAGATAGAGGAGTAGGGCTAGATTGATGTTGCCCCATCATTCCTGGATCAATCAGACGTTGGTAAATTTACGCAAACAATACAGACAGCCACACAGACAGAGAGACAGAAGAAACAGACCTTCGGGAGTCCAGAGGCGAAACTGAAAGTAGGACAACAGCCTCTGGCCATTCAGCGGGGGCGACCCACTATTGTCAACAGAGTTCAGGGGGTCGGGGACGTCTCCCAATGACCCACACCGGTGACCCGTCAGCGCATCCGCCTGAGTCATGTACCGGTCTCAAAAAATAGGCCTTGTCAGAGACAGAAAGAAAAGCAGGAAAAAAAACTTACCGGTTACAGATAACTCTCCGGATCGGTCTTCCCATGGAGCCGATGGGAGATCCCAGATGAGCACCCAAATGTTGTGCCCAAGTCACGAAATCTCCCAATGACCACCAGGGAGCCAATATCGGATGCAAAAGCAGGAGAGTTTGTATTACCAAGCTCGAGCTGGGGCTCCCACTGTTACCGACGCAGCGGCTAAGGAGTGGAGCCCCGAGTTTTGGGTTACCCTGCTTATATAGGGAATATTCAGGTAAAAGGGTAACAAAGGGGTGTTCAGGCTGAAGGACTACTGATTGGTTACCCTCTTCTATAGGGTTGTGTGTGGATTTCTGATTGGTTTCTTTACTTCCATGGTAACTCATTACTTCCAAGGTAAATCACAAATTCTTGAACTTAAAGTCAGGAGGTTTAACCTAAGGGCTGATTGGCTCATGCAGGGGCAAGTTTAGGAAATATCCAAAGTCTAAGTCTGTTTGCCTGGAACCTTTGCAAAATGGAGCTCTTTTACAAGATGGAGTAGCTCAGGCTCTTCAGTGTTAAATCTGAGTACCTGAGGTTATTGATATTTTTCCCAGCAATCTAGATTCGAGCCTGTGCACCAGGACACCCAGCAATTCCAAAATCCAAAGATGCTGAAGTCCCGTGTGTAAAACCACACAGTAGAGTTGGCCCTCTGTCCCTGTGGATAAGGAAGTCCAACTGTACTCAGTACTCACTGAATGAATTAATACTCCAACTTCCAACTTGCTTCAAGTTTGAAGGTTAAAGTTATATACAAGCTACAGGCCAATGGGATCAGAGAACAAATGGTGTTTATTTTAGTAAATGATATTAATAATTATACTGATAATAATGGTCAACATTTACTGAGGATTTATCATGTGCCCTCACTATGCTGACCATTTTATTGGGTTGGCCAAAAAAGTCCATTTAGGTTTTTCTATGACATTTCACAGACTGATCTCATGTTCACCTGACAGTGACTCCATAAGATAGGCATTATTATCTCTATTTTACAGACAGGAAACAGAAGCTTAGAAAGGTGAAACAACTTTCAAAGTTGCACAGAGAATAGCGGTAGAGCAGGAATCCAGATCTAGAGCCACACTCTTTCCACCGCCTTCCTCTGCCGTGTTTGCATTCAGAAAAGCTATCAAAAGAAAGATCTTTTTTTTTTTTTTTAACCTGCCGTGAAATGTTAGCAAAAATGTAGTGACATTTAGATGGGGAGAAAACAGTGATGGGGGAAAAGTGAGGAAGTGGTGGCTTCTATTAAGTTGTGCCTATGCCAGGGTTACGCTGTATGATCCATACGTCAAGCATTAGCCATCATCAAGAAGACAGAATCTTTTTAAAAAATAATATTTATTTAGTCGGTTATTTTTGGCTGTACTGGGTCTTTTTTGCTGCACAGGCTTTTCTCTAGTTGCAACAAGCAGGGGTTACTCTCCAGCTGCAGTGCGTGAGCTTCTCATTGCGGTGGCTTCTCTTGTAGAGCGTGGGCGCTAGGGCATGAGGGTTCAGTGGCTGCAGCATGTGGACTTAGAAGTTGCAGTTCCCGGGGTCTGGAGCACAGGCTCAATAGTTGTGGCCCACGGGCTCAGTGGCCCTGTGGCATGTTGGATCATCCCAGACAAGGGATCAAACCTTTGTCTCCTGCATTAGCAGGCAGACTCTTTAACACTGAGCCACCAGGTAAAACTCCAAGAAGAGAATCTTAAAATGCATTATATATATAGCATCTCAGTGACGCTGAAGTGCTGTCTTCTCACTGAAAACTTTTCAGACATTTCTAAGTTATTATAATAATATGGGCAATTAGATCCAGAATTTACTTTTTACTTTCCAGGCCAGAGCAAGATGCTGGTATGACCATTTCAAGTGAGAAAAGAAATTACTGCCAGAAACTACTCTCTATCTGGATCAAGAAAATCTATTATTAGCTAAATCCTTCTTTTATTTAAGTGAGCATATGAACTTTGTGGGGACATAAACAATCCACATAGCAAGTTGTAAAATATATACACTCAAGTGTACAATGCTAGGGCACAGCCAAAACTTCCACAGGGATCAGGACAGAGACCATTTCCAGCATAGTCCTCTGTGCCTGTCTCAGCTCATACTTCTCAGAGGCAACCATTTATATGGCCTCTAGCACTACAAGTTAACTATTTTTAACATTATGTAAATGAAACCATATAGTATGCATATATCTTTTGCATCTGCCTCTATTTGCTCAACATGTGTCTGTGAACTTCAACCAGTTTGCTGTCTGAACCTGTTGTTTGGTTTTTGTCACTGGTGTATAGTATTCTATTGTAGGAACACCACACCTCTACTGACCCACTCAGCATTGGTGGACGTTAGAGTGGCTTTCAGTTTTGAGTTATTGTGATTAGTGCTGCTATAAATGCTTTCATATTTTTTGGTGGACATATGTATAGATTTCTCTTGGGTGAAATTTCTCTTGAATGAAATTGCAGGGTCATGGTATAGGTATATTAGACAGACTTGAGTAGCTGCAACAGAGATTGTATGGCCCCCCAGATTGAAAATATTTACTACTGTTGGTTTAATGAACAGTTAGTGGAAAACTTGTCATGTGTCAGCCCTTGTTCTCAGCACAGGGGGTGTATCATGGTGAAAAGACAGACCAGCATTTCTGTCCTTATGAGCTGGCATTCTCATGTTTCTTTTTTTAAAAAAATATTTATTTATTTGGCTGTCCCCGGTCTTAGTTGCAGCATGTGAACTCTTAGTTGCAGCATGTGGGATCCAGCTCCCCAACCAGGGATTGAGCCCCCAGGCCTCTGCCTTGGGAGCACGGAGTCCCAGCCACTGGACCACCAGAGGAGTCCCCTCATGTTTCAGTAATATCATGAATTAATCATCAGACATTTATCTACATGATTTCTTAGCCATCCATCAGGGAGAATTTTCCATTTTGTTTCTAAAACTCTGAGCAGTGGTGACCCCTCTTGTGTTAGGCAGGGTAGACAAATTGGCCTGAAAGACTGGGATTTTCCAAGGCTCTCCTGGCACAAATGGTCTAGGTCCTTCACAATAAACAGTATCCTCAAGTGGAAATTCACAACCCCTGGTCTCTAACGCCTCCCATCTCCGTGGAGTATTCCTGCAGGATGCTTTGCCCTTGTAGGCTGAGCTGGGCCGACTTTGACTCCTTCCATCAGACAGCCCTTCGGGTGGCAGTCATCACCCCCGACTGCAAGGTCTAGGTCAACGTGCAGCAGTACGGGTCTAGGGCTGTTTTCTTGGAAGAAACGATTTAAGTAACTTCAAACCGTTCAATATACTTAGTTAACTATTAAGTTAACTATTAAGAAACTTCCTCCTCTTCCCCACCCCGCCCCCAAATTAAAGGGAAAACATAGGAAACATCTGATTTCCATTAAAATGAAAATAAACTTTTAAAATATCTTTTATGAGTTTGAAGCTGTATCCATGTAATTTACTTTTACGGATAGCAAGCATGTAAGTGACATTATCCAGGTATGAAAGCTCATGAAATAAAAGACAACTTAGAAAATACTGCTTTCAGTGCAAATAATAAATGCCTTACTTTCAATGCAAGGAGAAAAGTGCACATTTAATAGAAAATTTATTTCTTCCAGCCCTTACTAAATAAATGCTGAACAAATTTTTTAAAAATACTAGTGAGTCGAAGAGGCCCAAAGCCTTGGTTTATTTCTTGTCTAATTCATTGTTTCTTCTACCTTGACTGTGAACCCCACAAGGGAGGGCATTCTTGTTTGTGATTAAATTCCTGTTTATGGAATACACAAGCACTATGCTTACTCATCAGAGTGCCTGGCACAACGCATAGGAGCTTAATAAATAACGGCTGATATTATTGTTGTTATTGTTACTATTATTATCATGACTTTATTATAGCTAAAGGAAACTTCTAACCTTGACTAGAACAGCATCCGTATATTGCAGGCTAAGAAAAAGTCAGAATACTAAATAGCATAATCATCCCCTCAAGGCATGCCTACATGCCTTTGATTGTCCTCAGCACCTGATTCCCTCATCCCTGACCAATATCACCAGACAGAGGATGCTCTACCTTCTAAAGTTCTCTTTATCCACCCAGAACTGTCAGCCTAGTCTAAGCTATTGTCATCTCTCTCTTTTTTAAATTAGGCCGACAGTCAAAACATTTTATTTATTAAAAAATTTTTTTATTGGAATATAGTTGATTTACAATGTTACATTACTTTCTGCTGTACAGCAAGTGAATCAGTTATACATATACTTATCCACTCTTAAAGATCCTTTTCCCATATAGGTCATTACAGAGGCCTGCTGTACAGTAGGCACCTATGAGTTATCTATTTTATATATGCTGTGCTGCACTTAGTCCCTCCGTCATGTCCGAATCTTTCCAACCCCATGGACTATAACCTGGCAGCCTCCCCTGTTCACAGGGATTCTCCAGGAAAGAATACTGGAGTGGGTTGCCATGCCCTCCTCCAGGGATTGTCTCAACCCAGGGATCAAACCCAGGTTTCCCACATTGCAGGTGGATTCTTTACCAGCTGAGCTACCAGAGAAGCCCAACTATTTTATACATAGTAGTGTGGATATGTCAATGTCATCGCCTCTTGTATCCCACTGCCGATCTACCAAATGCCCCCCTGCTTATCCTCCAGGCAGCCCTCTTTACCAGGGAACCATCATGATCCTTTTAAAATGCAAATTCAAAAACTCAATCTTTCTCCAAAAGGAAATGTACACTATAGAGTGTTTAAATGAATTAATTTTAAAACTTTATATCGCTACCTCCAGAGATGACAAACATTTATACTTTAGTATATGTTTTCTCCACCTTGACAACATTACTCACAATTATAATATTACATTTATTTGGATGATTCATAAAACAATGTGTATCTTCCTCAAAAGTGTAAAACTCCTAAGGACAAGGACTTTGGTTTGCCCCAAGTGTAGCCCCAGTTCCTAATAAAGTGGGTGACATAATTGGTAACTTAAGTATTCATTGAGTGAATAAATAAATGCATAATGTCCTTGAAAAAGTAAACAATAATTTAGTAGGGGTGTTTTGGGGTATGGGGGCCACTCACACCAGCCCTCTTTCTTCTAATTAATTCCCAGTCCAGTGGGTTAGCTCTGATAGTCATCCTTATGCTACATGACCCCACCCCCTGATAATTGACTGGAACAGGGTGGACATAAGACCCAAACTGGGCCAATCAAGAGTGTTTTTCCTGGGTACTAGGATCTAGACTGCAGAAGCAACCAGTCTCAAGTGTCTGAAATTAAGGGACTGGTAGACATTTGGGTAGTAGGGGACTCCTGCTATGTGGGTAAAGTAGCAGAGAAAAGCAGTCTGCAGATCAAGAAGAATAAAACAGACACACCCATAAGCAGAGATAAGAGATGGAGGAAAATATCAAGTTCTCAAAGATTTGCTACCTCCTGGTTCGGCTCTAAGTCCAAAATGTCCACGGATGAGATAGCACTGTACCTTGGAAATTGAGCCCCTTCTCCTTTTTTCAGCTGGCTCAGCTCAGCTGAAAAACCAACTGAGTCTCAACTGAAACATGAGCTATTTATATATTAGGCAGTAAGATTAATCAAAGTGATCATAGTAATCTGCCTGGGGCAACACCTTGTAGATGCCAGTCAGAATCCCAGCAGATTCACCTAGGTGGGAAAACCCAGCAAGCTGTCTTCCTCAACCTGCCATAGTCTATCAGGTAAGAAATGAACCAACTATGGGATACCTTCTGTATGAGACAGAGAGGGCAGGACATTACCGAAGCCAGACTTGACTTTTGAGAGTCTTGGATCTTTCACCTGAAATAGGCAAGTGGATTCAAACAGGATAAAGAACAGTAATTTCTAACATTTCTCAATAGAGAATTGGAAGAAAGAAAAAAAAAGCAGTCAAACCAAAACCAGACTCATAATTTTGGTTATTTGTGGCTTCAGGTTATTTTAAGAAACTGCCTTTGAATTCCCCAACGGATTTTTTCTTTCCTGTTCTTTTTTGTCATCCAATGGACAAGTCAGGGTTTGCTGGCTTCTGGGAGATCCAGGGGATTTTGAAAAATAAAATCTGTGGTGGTTTATGGTTAAAATGGAACTATGTACACTGATCTTTTATACCAAGAGGATGCTGGTAAGTCCCTACCAGGCAGGAATGTACTTGAAGGCAAGCTCAGTAGTTGAGATAGAACATCCACACCCTCATCCCAGAAGGTCTTAAAGTACCATGTGCTAGTTTGGGGACCAGATGTCCCATCAGTGTTAGGGATGTAGTCTGGAGTTACGGAATAAATTTTTTTTTTTCCATTGTGAATCTAATTGTGTCCTTGGCTTCTCTGGCTATGCAAGTTAGCAGATTTCTCTCTGGTATTCCAGGGCAATGGTTGTTTGCTAAGGCTGGAACTTGATTTGGTTCTATCAAATAATTCTGCTGCATAAGGACCCTCACCCTCAGAGTCAAGGCTGAGACAGGAGGCTGAGACTCTCAATGGCATCTTGTACAAAAGCTGGCTGAGATTTTGCTGATGAACTTACTGTGCTGGGAGTCAAATAAAGGTGCTTTCCACCACCTCGTGGTTTGGCAAGCAGGAGGGGCCTGTTATTACAGCTGCAATTAGTGAACAATAGGGCTAAGCAGACAGGGCAATTCTGGTGTCTCATCCTGGTCCCATTCCCCAGAAACCTAGGGGAGGAGAAGTCTGGCCAGTAATTTACTCCCCTCTGGAGAAAGCAGAAGTTGATCTCACTGTCTACTCCAGATTCAGGAGGGACCATTCTCAAGACATTCCCCAAACAGCTGTTTATTAGGGCTGATTTGAAAGAGAGAGAAAGGAAGAAGGAGAATTAAGAGAGATGCATATACACCCTGGACTGCTTATAGTCTGTAAACTGGCAGGTTATTGGTACCAGGTGCCAGGCCCACCTACCTGCTCCTGCCAAAGGTCAGCCAGGGACAGAAAGGGATACAGAGCAGGGCCAGCTGCTTTGTGTTAAAAGGTGCTAAAACCACTTTGACCAGGAGGGGGCTCCAAATCTCACTAAAATGTGCACATCTCTGGGTTAGTTCAGTTCAGTTCAGTCGCTCAGTGGTGTCTGACTCTTTGTGACCCCATGGACTGCAGCAGGCCAGGCCTCCCTGTCCGTCGCCTACTCCCGGAGTCATAGACCGATAAGACTTCACTTTATCTACCAACCTAGAGCATGCATGGGCCCAGTGGGCCCAGAATACCACCAGAAACCCAGAGATGGGGAAGTGACTTCAAAGTCACAAGATTGGGATATGGTTGAGTAGGACCAGAACCCAGGATGGGTAGCTCTTTGCAGCGTGTAGGCATCACTTTCATCAGCAGCATCGACAAATATCCAATTTTAACATACAAGCATTCATTGAGTGCCTGGCATGTATAAAGCTCTCTGCTGGGTTGGGGGTGTATGTGGCAGGTGGCTGGGGTGCTGCTGTCAGGGTGGGGAGGGAAAAGGTGATGCCACAGTCCAAGTCCATGGTTCTCAGACCCTCACCTGCTTCTTACTGGTTTAGAATGTACAAGCTAAGCACAGCAAAATTAAAAAAAAAAAAAAGATGTAAATAAGGGTTCAATACAGTAGTGGCTGAACTGTCAAAGGGTAATTTTTGATTAGTAGCCAAATGAATGTTTGGTAATTTAACTGTTTTCACCACTTTCCTGTATGTTGTCATCTTTGAGGTGGTTATGAAGATTACACGGGAGAGAAGGTGGGGTGGGCTCTGCACATGGGAGCTGATCAGATTTCCATGTGCACAAAGGGACTTTGGAGACACACATGGTCCCTGACCTTAAGGAGCATCCTGCCTGGAATAGGCAGAAGAGGGGGTTTCTAAGGAGCCTGCGATGCGTGTGTGAATGGAGAACTGGAGTGGAGAATGGAATGGAATCAAGGGAGAGCAGCATTCTGGATCTGCAGGCATCTGTGATGCTCTAAATGATCTCTTCTTGCATGAATAGGCTTATAAGAGTGGTGAAGGACAAAGATGGGAGGTCTGGTACTCCCTAGCTGTGTGGCATTGGGCAGCTTGCTTAGTTTCTCTTGGCCTCAGTTTGTGCCTCTGTAAAATTAAGGAATAAGTAAACTCTCTGATCCCTTCCAGTTGGAAAATTCTTTGGTTCTAAGCATCCTACAGTTCTCTGTTTCTGAAAAATCAGACTTTCAGGTATCAGTCAGTTTGTATCTTTATTTTGGGTCCTCTTTCCCTTATTTATCCTAAACTTAAAAAAAAAATGACATTATACTTTGTCATTAGAACTCATATAATGTCCTTGAATTGGAGTCATCCTCAATTCATGGATGGAGGTGGCAAAATAGGGGTTTAGCTAGTCCTCTCCAGCACTACTAACTCCTTGAGCAGATGTCTGTAACACAGACCACCCAGTGTACCTACTATGTGCCAGGGATGCTGGACATTGAACAAATGAGACGCTGTCTTGTATCCAAGGGGCCTTCAGCTAGTGTCAGTCATTGCTGGAAAAGTGCCAGGCACATGCGAGACACTCAGTAAACATGTGTTGAGCAGAAAGGCATGCCTAAGGCACTGTTGCAAAAGAAGTCTGCATAAGCTTGACATGTACCCAGGGAAGAAGGGAGAGTCTGTACCATTTTATACTTAAAGTCTCTTGGCTCTATAGCCCCAGGAGAGGGAGATTTTCTCCCATAGGTATTGATAACTTCTATGCAACTAATCCCCAGAGATCTTGGCACCATGGGGCTGGGTGGGGGCTGGTGCTCAGTTGCTCCCTCCAGCTGAGATAATTGGGAGCACAGGGAGAAGTGGGGAGTCCTCAAGTTGTGCTTCAAGACCCTGAATTTAGGAGATGTCAGGTTGTCAGGGTTTCTTAAACCAGAAGAAGGTCATCACCTTGTAGCCAAGCACCCTCCCTCTCTCCCCAAATCTCTTATCCTCAAGTCCATGTTCAAATCCTGATCCAGAAGGAGGAGGGTGAGCAGGAAACCACCAGTGCCTCTTGGGGAAGTGCTCGGACTCACAAGGGGACCCAGGACAGCCAACCCTCTCCTTTTTTTTCCCCCTCCAGCAGCTGAACACCCCTCACCAGGGGCTTCTCCAGGCTTCACTAGCACTTCCAGAACACCTTGCAGTCCACAGAGGAAGAGTGGCTGAGTGCTGTTAAGAATCTTTTGACCAGGAACCCACTGGTTGTCTAAATTTTCTACCAGCAGCCCTCCCAGGTTCCCAGAGCCCAGCCCTTTCCTTGCAGAGCTCAGCACTGAGGGTCTATCCAGGCCTCCCTCCCACTCCCACAAGGAACGGGATTTGCTCAAGGCAGTGATGCCTGGTCTCCTGCTTTCCACAGCACTGGGCATCACTTTCAGATCTTCTTCTCCCAGGATGCCTGGCCAGCATCCACAGTGATTTTTCTATCATCCTCTCTGATACAGAAGCCCATTGCCTGGTGTCAGGATCTCTCACGGTCTGGAGCCCCTATGCCCATCCTTCTCCTTGTTTCCTCTTCCTGTGTCTCACCCCCTTCCCTGACTCTTCCCCAGGTGGACACTATCCTCCTGGCCCTCTGTGTTGTCATCCGCAGGTTCAGGCTTCAATGTCTTTACTCCATCTTTTCTTCTCCCCGATCATTCATTCAACAGATTCTCGTACAGTGACTACTAGTGTGGATAAGATGAAGGTTTGCTACAGGAGGAGTGCAAAGAAGTAGGAGATAACTTACAGTCAGTCCTGTGCACCAGGCACTCTCGGAAGAGACGAATGTGTTATGGACAAATACGCACAAGTCGAACAGCTTGGGGCAAGTGCAACCAGCCTGGAGGACTTCAGAAGAGGCAGAGTATTCCAAGGTATTCTAAACTCTGCCCACAGAGAGTTTAGAGACCATACAGAGTCCCTACAACACAGACAGTTTCTTCAAGGAAGTTCTCCTGGATTATTCCAGGCCTCTATTTTCTGGAATCCTGAAGGGCATTTCAAATAGAAGGGGGAAAAAGTGGAAGCAGAAACAAATTTTACTTTCTTGGGCTCCAAAAATCACTGTGGACAGTGACTGCAGCCACGAGAGTAAAAGACGCTTGCTCCTTGGAAGGAAAGCTATGACAAACCTAGACAACATAGTAAACACTAGAGACATCACTCTGACAAAGGTCCGTGTAGTCAAAGCTATGGTTTCCCTAGTAGTCATGTACAGATGTGAGAATTGGACCTTAAAGAAGGCTGAGCACCAAAGAATTGATGCTTTTGATCTGTGGTACTGGAGAAGTCTCTTGAGAGTCTCTTGGAAGCAAGGAGATGAAACCAGTCAATCCTAAAGGAAATCAACCCTGAATACTCATTGGAAGGACTGATGCTGAAGCTGAAGTTCTGATACCTTGGCCACCTAATGCAAAGAGCTGACTCATCGGAAAAGACTGTGATGCTAGGAAAGACTGAAGGCAAAAGGAGAAGGGGTAGCAGAGGATGAGATGTTTAGATAGCATCACTGACTCAGTCGACATGAATCTGCCCAAACTCTGGGAGACAGGGGAGGACAGAGGAGCCTGGCATGCTGCAGTCCATCGGGTCACAAAGAGTCGGACATGACTCAGCAACTGAGCAACAATTAACGGACATTTCCAGGTGGCTCAGAGGTAAGAATCTGCCTGCCAAGCAGGAGATGCAGTTTTGATCCCTAAGTCAGTAAGATCCCCTAGAGAAGGAAATGGCAACCCAGGATCCCATTATTCTTGCTGGGATAATCCCATGGACAGAGAAGCTTGGCAGGCTACAGTCTGTGGGATCACAGAGTCGGACACAACTGAGCATGCAATGGACATTTTATTACATACTGTCTTAATGGTGTCCCTATTTCTCAAGCGTACTTTTTTTCTCTTTGAGGGAAGGGACAAGCATTTGTCAATTGGATTCAGTTTTCAGTTCCACAAACATCACCTGAATTCTCTCACTCTCTCTTTTGTTTTTAATACCCTGTAAAGGAGCACATAATAAGTGCTCAATCAAGCCTAAACTTCTAGAATTTTAGAGAAGAAATTTAAAAATATATATATTTTAAATGTCAATATCCATACATGCTAATTATGAAAAAGAAAACAAAAAAAACCCTCAAAATTGTCTCCAAAGGAGTAACTCCTGCTAGGAGTTTGGAATGTATGTAGGGAGAAAATCTTAAAAGGCCATCTAGTTCAGCACCCCCATTTCACAGAAAACTTTAAAATGACTCTAATGCCTGTGGTATTAAGTGATTTGCTCCAGGTCAACTAATTAGATAGCAGCATCGTTTGGTGTCCTAGCACCCTTCTCCAAGACAGCTGGAAGGATAATAGGCTACTCTGTACCAAGCAATTGTGTGAATAGTCTTAGAACTTAGGACCTACATGAGTTCTGACAGTACAGAGAAAAAAGTATTAACACAATTAGAACTCCTGGCCTCCATTTCAGATGCTTGGCATTGCTCCACAGTCACAAAGTTTATTGTGAATGTGAACAATAGGATCAACTGTGAAGACACTACTTTAAATATTTGAAATTAGAATGGAAAAATGCTAGAAACAGATGGGGGGGTGGGGTGGGGTGTAAATTGAATTAAATAGTAATTGTGTCCCAAGTCCAGGGATGGACAAGTGATTTGAACAGTAGTTGGTTTTCTAAACCAGAGGGAGAGGCGGTGAGAAAGTCAGAGCCTGGGGCCAGTGATGAGCTGGTCCCCAACCCAGTGGTGGATTTTCCCTTCCCTCCTCCCCGACCTGGAGGAGAGGGTCCCAGGGAAGCCTTAGACTTAAAGGCAGGAGTGTTATCTTCTTCTAACCTCACTGGTAAATGATATCACAGATTGGTTATCCAGGCTCAGATCGATAAGCGACTCAGGCAGTGGATCGATCACATTTCCGGGGAGAATTTTACCCTTTGTGACCCGCAGGGGGCAGGTGGTTTTTCAAAAGAGGCTCTGGCTTGAAAGATTTAATGCCGCCTGCTTCCCCAGTCCTGACTCCAGCTCAGAGGGCCTGAGCGAAAACAGTGGGGTAATAAACTGCTTTTCATGAAAGAGCTCTGGGGGACAGGAGTGGGAGGGGGCCGTAAAGGTGGGGGCCGAAAGGCACAAATCCGCTCCCTGACCGAAAGCCAGGGCGGGGGGCGCGCTGGGTTCATTCCCCCTCGCCCCTCCTCCCTCCGAAGCCACCCCGAGTTTCTGTGCCTGGCGAAGTCGCCCAGCGCCGCGCCAGGCCGCTGGCCGCGCGCTCTGCGCGGTGGGGGCGCGCGGGCCCGCTCCGGCCTCTCCGGCCGGGCTGCCGCCCCCTCCCCGTCGCCCCGAGCCCCTCCCCCGGGCCCGGAGCCCCTCCCCGCGCGCTTCCCCTCTCTCCCCTCCCTTCCCTTCTCTGCCTGCCCGGCCCTGCCTCCGCCTCCTGCGCCCGCAGCCTCCGTCAGCGCCGAGCCCCCGGAGCCGGAGCGCAGAGAAGGGGCGCCGCCGGCCCCTCCCCAGCGCGCTGACAGCGGGCTCCGGGGCCCCCGCCCCGTCCCCTCGCCGGCGGGACACACCCCCCGCCCCTCCTCTGCTCCGCCAGTTCCCGCCGGACCCACCGGGCGGCGGAGAGAGCGGGCGGGCGAGCCGGAGAGCTGCGGCGGCGCGGGAGGGAAGGGGAGCGCGGCAGGCCCACGGGGAGCCGCCCGGGCGCACGGAGCCCGCGTGCCCTCTGAACAGCCCCCGCCCAGCGGCTGTACCTGTGGGCTTGGGGAGCCCGGGCAGCGGCGCGCCGGCCCGAGGTAGCTGGGGACACCCGGGGACCCGGGAAGCGGGACAAGGAGCCGGGGCCGGACCGGGATGAGAAGGTGACGCCGCCGGGGGGCGCCACTCGCTTTGTGGGGGAAGATGCTCGCCTACTGCGTGCAAGATGCCACCGTGGTGGACGTGGAGAAACGGAGGAACCCCTCCAAGCACTATGTGAGTACACCCCCACGACTCCTGCGGGAGCCTGGCCAAGAACCCCCTGAGGGCCCCTGGGTGGCCCCTCAGCCCTCTCCGTGCTAAGTCCCGGAGCTGAGCGCCTACAGGGCAGCCTTTGGCGGTGGAGTCTCTTCGCCGGGCTGTGATCTCCAGGGAAGCCTTTTCTGACCTTCCTCCGCTGCTCCCCTCCACCCCCCGCCCCACGCCCGTTTTCTTTTTGGCATTGCAATTGGCAAGTGGCTGCCCTTGTCTGTTACAACGGTGAAGTCATCTGTCCGCCTGAGCTTTGATGGATGGTGGGGGAACGTTCTTCAAACCCTTGCTGGGAAGCTCCGTTGGGAAAGAGCATCTTCTCGGCCCTCCCTGGGGGCTCGGGTCGCTCAGGCGCACGCAGACCGAGATGCTTTCAGAGGTTTACCCTGGGGACGGACGCCTTGCACGAGCCTCCTACTTGTGCCCTGGTCTCTGTCTCCCCAGGCTTGGGTCTGGGGGGCCGAGAGAAGCCGCCGAGCCCCTGCCCTACCTCCACCCTCAGCCCTGAGCTTTGATTTCCTTCTTAAAGCCCTCGTGTCGGTCGGTGTGAGGAAAATTGTGGCTTTTCCTTTTATCCCTCCTCTGGACGTGACCCTTAACCGGGGTTCATTTCCTCTTAAGTGATGCTCCGTCTCCGACACGAGGAGGGAAATGTTTGCTGTGGTCTCCGAGGAGCGGCCGGCTGCCCCTCCCCCTGCCTTCCCAGACTTAATGGGAAGGGGCTAAGGTTGACCGAGCCGAGCTGGGGGGCCAGTAGAACGCGACGCCCTTTCATCTCAGCCCATCCCCGTCTTCCCATCCTTCCCACCTTAGGAAGTAAATGGTGTCCTTGGCTCCCAAGGCTGCCAGTCCTAGCGGCTTTGCTCCTGTGCTTGAGATGGAAGAGACAGACAGCAAGGACTGCATCTTATTTGCAAATTAGGCATTTAAAGGAGCATTTAGAATGCTCAAAGCATTAATTTTCACAATTAAAACAGGCTGTGGGTTGCTGCCCTAGACAGCACATTGATCTCTGCCTTTTATTTCCTTGTTGGAAGGGGACTGAATTTGTGCTAATGTCAGCCTCAGGCTACTCTTTCTGTCTTTATCCCCAATAGCTCTGATCTTCGGGTCTCTTTTTAGTGGAATAAATGAGCATGGGCTCAGGTTGAGGAGGAGGTAAACCGAGGAGTCTGGCTCCTGAGGGGACGGAAAGGTGGGTGCTGCTGGGAGGGTTCGTCCTTTTGTGTCACTGGCCCAGCAGGCATCTCCCCCTGCCCTTTTGAGAAAGCTGTCTTTGGAGGATTTGGGTTCCCGTGTGGTCGCCCTCCTCTGAGGCAAATGTCCATTGGTATATCCCAGCCCTTATTATGAAGTCAGCCTTCCTAACTTCTTTTCTCGAATGTTGCAGTTTTAGGGCTTCTTTTCTAGTCCTCAGGTAAGGTAGGCACTGCTTTCAACAGATGGCACTCTCTGTGGAGCTTAGGTGAAACATCAGACCTTAGCTGTGACCAGTGATGTGCAGGGTTACAGATGTAGAACACACCAGCCGGGAGCATTGCTAAAGGGGCTAGGGGCCTGCTGCGAACAGTGTGGAGAGGGGGATTAGTGCTGAGGCTTTGAGTGAGAGGCTCTCGTTCAAAGCCTGGCTCAGACACTGACTAGCTATGCAACTCTGGGCAACTTATTGAACCTCCATGTACCTCAGTTTCCTCATTTTTAAAATGAGGATAATAGTAGTATCTACTTCATAGAACCGTCTGGAGAATTAAATGAGGTCATCCATGCAAAGCACTTAGTGCGGTCCTGGCACATAAGGCACTCATTAGATGGTAGCTTATGATTGGCATGATTCTGACTAAGAAAGCACTTTTGAAAAGCAGCTATTAATGGTCTGGCAAGAAGGAAGAAAGATTTGGGGTTTTAAGATTGCTAATAACTTGTTCTCTGTGAAAAAAATACAAAAAGAAAAAGTCCCGTCCAATCCCATTGACATGGTCCGTTCCTCCCTTTTCATGGACAGTGTTTTCTGGGATGTGTCCATTTCCCGTGTTGAGAATCAGTGATGCTCTGTGTGGGCTGGGAGTGATGTCACTGAGCAGACGGGGGCATACAGAGCCCTGAACGCAGGTTGGGGGAAAACAGCTAAAGGAGACACTGTTGTGTGTTACGGAGCTGTGGAGCTGGCAGGGACATGAGGACTCTTGGGACTCCACCCCTCATTTTACAGATGAGGAAACTGAGAACCGGTTGGGGTAGAGTCACTTGTGACACAGCAAGTCACAGCACCTGGGTCTAACTGGCCTTCTGCTCATCACGTGGGTTGGGCTCATGTAAGTGCCCTGGAAGGCTGGTTGGGGTTAACGAGGAAGGCAAATATCTGGTCATAGCAAGAGGTCCCTGCACGTGTGGGGCATTAATGCATCAGGAGAGGGGGCTTATAGTAGAATGTGTCGACGGGGCCGACGGGCCCAACAGGGCAGGAGGAGCCAGGCGGGGAGTCAGCGCCTCTGAAGCCTAGGGTCGCCTCCTCCCTTGGCCTCTGCAAGGCCGACCCCACACACCAGAAGGTCAAGTGTTCCAGCCAAGGCACTTTGGTGTGGGTAGCTGGCAGGACACTCTGCGCCCGTGTCATGTATGTCCTGGAAGCCCTTCTGCACTGCATAAGCTTGCCGTCTTCCCGCCTCTCCTGGTGAGGTGATGGTGAGTTCTGACTCCGCGGTTCGGCAAATTGCAGAGCTGAGCGGCTTTATGGGATATGCACGTTAGCCGGAGCTAGCTGATGAGAGGCCTGGGGCCCAAGCAGGAGGGGCTCTGCTGGCTCCAGAAGGCTGGGAACACACTGCCGAGGTCTTCTCAGGACAGGCTTGGCTCTGGGATGGGTGTGGAGCTGCCTAGATACCAAGGGTCTTGTGTTTTGGCCTGTTTATGAAAGGGCAGGCAGGTGACCTGCATCATTTGGGTGGTACTGTCAGCCCTTGGCTTCTTTCCTCTCTACCAGGGCCTTGCTTGGGACACTGGGAGTGGGGAGTGTTTGGGGGAGGTAGGCAGCTGCTACTTACACCAGGCTCCTTGCCTGGAGTTGGGCTCCTCTCTCAGCTGTTATGAGCTGTCCTTGGAGAGACCCTCGGTAAACTGGCTTTGGCCTCAGACCACTTGTCTTTCAAATGGTCCTAATGACGCTGGGTGCAGACTGCAGTTACCTTTGACAACTTTCCATAAGGGTGTGAGCTCTGGTTCACATTTTTTGCACCCACATGCATGTGTAGGTGTAAAGCAAGTCATATGGTGTTGGAGAGGAGCTAGTGCATCTAAAGCAAACAAGAAATTATTTGTTTGGATTTGAGAGGCGTTGTGCTTTCGCAGTCATTTCCTCTCCTGATTGTTTATTTCAGACAAACACCAGTCGTGAATGTTCTGATCCTCTACAGGACTCTTCAGGGAATGCAAACGATAGCCAGTGCGAGCAGTTACTGTCGTCGGTGCCAGATGCTCAATGTGCAGGATTTCATGTGACTCCTACAATCCATGCAAAGTCTTTGATTTCTTTATACAGATGGGTGAGCTGAGACATGGAGAAGTGAGAAGTTGCTCAGGGTCTCCCAGTTAGAGATATGGGTCAACTCAGGTCACTTCACCTCCAGAGGAAGATACGAACCTAGAGTGAGGCCCTTCTCCTTCACTGGAATTGGTTGTGGAGACCAGGCTTAGGTTTACAGGACAACGAGAGAGCAATGCCAGGTTGCGTTTGAGGACTGACTCACTAACTAGGACGTTCACCTGGTGCCCCAGAGGAGGGCATGTGACAGGCAATGGGGGAGGTCACTGTGAGGCAGGGGATTAGAGCAAACCCAAGATGATGTCTGCTCTCCAGTGATGCCTGAGCTGATAAATGAAGGATCCACCCTGGAGAAATAATACATTCTCCCGTGTGTTTAGAGCATCGCAGATTTCGGGCTTGGTCCTGGGAGCTACATTTTTAGGAACTGGGCATAGACGCATTCATTTTTCCCCTTAAGGCCTTAGACTGTGGGTCCAGCCCCTCAGGAGGAAGGGGTGTGCAGCTGCAGGATGGACAGGGCCTTTTCAGGCCAGTCCCACTGTAGAATGACTGGTGTTAGGCAGATCAGGGTTTGAATCTTGGCTCTGACTCTTCCTGGGTGAGCAGCCTGGAGCCAACCACTCTGGGTCTCAGTTTCCTCTCCGGTAACCTTACAAGGATTTTGGAAAATTGATCTGAGATAATTTGGGGGCAAAGCTTCTACTCTTAGCCTTACCTAGTGGCGCTAATGATAAAGAACCTGCCTGCCAATGCAGGAGACGCAAGAGACGTGGGTTCACTCCTGGGTCGGGAAGATCCCCTGGAGGAGGGACGTGGCAATCCGCTCCAGCGTTCTTGCCTGGGGAATCCCCTGGACAGAGGAGCCTAGCAAGCTTCAGCCCATGGGGTCACAAAGAGTTGGACACGACTGAAGCAAGTACCTGGTGCCCATCAGGGGTACTCAACATACTAGCTTCTGTCTGGTGCTCCTTATCACCGAAACCCTTGAGTCCATTTAGAATCTGATAGGCGAAGCTGTGAGAGAAGGGAAGACTGAGGCAAAAAGGAAGGCCAGCTGTTCACAGTCTGATGGGAAAGTGGGCTACATGCCCCATGGAAAACACCCAACATACAAGAGAAACAGATAAACAAGGAGCAGCTGTTCAGACCTGGAGGGCTTCCTGGAGCTGTCCAAGTGTTGGCTTCCTGGTGTGTTGGGAAGGAACATGTGTTGGGGGAGTGGAGTAGAGAGGTGCTGCAGGTGAGGGCAAGGTCGTATAGGATCCCAGCCCCACAGTCAGTGCCACACGTGGGTTAGCACTCTTCTCTGCTTTCTTTTGGGCTCCCCAGGTGGCTCAGAGGGTAAAGAATCTGCCTGCAATGCAGGAGACATGGGTTCTATCCCTGGGTCAGGAAGATCCCCTAGAGGGAGGGCATGGCAACCCACTCCAGTATTCTTGCCTGGGAAATCACATGGACAGAGGAGCCTGGTAGGCTACAGTTGATAGATGTGCAGAGTTGGACACCACTGAAGCGACAGAGCACATGTTTTCTTACTGTCTGTCTGTCTGTCTGTCTGTCTCTCTCTCTCTCTCTCTCTCACACACACACACACACACACACACACACATGAGAACAGTTTTTTCTCTTGCTCCAAGGAGGGAAGTGATCTAGGGGTGATTCACAGGTCTGACAAGGATTCCTGCTCATGGAACAACCGGCCACATCCTTCAAGGCTGATGGAAGAAGGAACACAGTCAGTCATTTATCATGGTTCTCTTTAGAGCCAGCCGAGCGAGGGCTTAGGGGGACAGATCTGGATTGGAATCACCATGTGTGGTGGCAGGCAGAGGGGAGGCAAAGGGAAGGGAAAAATAAACCTATTTGATGTCATTGGAGACCGGTTCCAGCTCCAGAAATATAAGCGCCAGCTGCTGCATTTTCCAAAGAGATATTCCGAGGCCAGCATGAGTTAATCGTTGGTGGAGACAGTGAATTAGAAGAGTGTTGTTAGGACTTCTGACTTTGGGGTTTGCACCGCGGTCCCTGGAAATTGCCTTCTAATTTCCTCAGCCTGAGTCACTGACCAGACTATTTCTTGGCCAGAAAAAGCCTAACAGGCAACTCTGTTCTCTTTGCCTCTTTATTAAATGAAATAAAACAAGTAATAGAGTTATACATACGGTAGTCACACTTACTCCTCTTGAGTTCTGAGAGTCCAGGAACAGGCTCATGGGTTAGGACAGGGATCCCGGGAACAGGAAGGACAAGGGGTGTGTGTGGGAAATGAGGTGGAGACTCTGGCTCTGGAAACAGTTTCTGAGTCAGGGCCAGAGGTGTTCTCTGCCGTGGCTATTGCCAACAATAACGGAAGAGTCCAGGAGGGTGATCAGCATTTCAGGAGGCGATTCCCAGGGCTGTGTGTGACTTCTCGCCTGGGCCAGGTTGCTTTGGCTGCTGCTCTGTGTAGTGGAGTCAGGACATCAGGGAGGGAGGGTGGCATGCTGGGCCACCAGGAGGCCCCCAGGAGCCTCCAGGCTGCTCACTTTAGCAGCAGGTGCTAAGCAGAATCCAGTGAGGATGTCGAGATGCAGTGAGAAGGAGGAGAACCAGTGTATGAGTGCCTGCTATGTGCCAGGCAGTGCAGAAGAGACCTTTCAGAGGGGATTTCATTTTAACATCATAACCTCCCCATGAAGTAGGTCAGTGTTTTTATCCCCACTTTACAGGAGTTTCTACTGAGGCCCAGAGAGTTTATGCGGCTCTCACTCAGAGTAATTCAGTGTCAGGGCTGGGATCCTTACTCTGGCATCTGACACCGGAGTCTATGAGCTTGTCACTTTCTTCTCCATTAGAGCCAGGTCGATGTGAGGGATATGAAAGGAACCAAAGAGTCTGGGCCACATCTCCTGGAGAGAGAGTAAGATGTGTGTCTGGAAGGCTGTATTGTTGGAGAGTCCCTGTGCTCTGCTATCCCCATGCCAGAATCCTGTCTCTACCACTTACTGCCCTGGGAGTCAGTGCAAGTTCCTTCTTTCTCTGTGCCTCAGTTTCCTTACCTGTTAAAAACAAACAAAACCAAACACACAAACAAAAATGAGGGGGAAATAGGACCTAGCTCGAAGGGCTGTGGTGAAGAGTAAATGAGTCGATAAATGTAAAGAGCTTAGAACAGTAGCTGGCACATATTAAGCGCTGCAAAGGCATTTGTACTAATATTAAGACCCCCTTTCCTGGTGGCTCAGATGGGAAAGAATCTGCCTGCAATGTGGGAGACCTGGGTTCAATCCCTGGGTTGGGAATATCCCCTAGAGAAGGAAATGGCAACCTTCTCCAGTATTATTGCCTGGAGAGTTCCATGGACAGAGGAGCCTGGTGGGCTACAGTCTATGGGGTTGCAAAGAGTTGGACACGGCTGAGCAACCAACAGTTTCACTTTCAAAGCTTCAGAAGGAGTTCTCTGTGAACTGGAGGTTTTCAGGGAAGACTGACTGGCAAAGACCAGCTTCGTGATGGGCCTCAAGGAGTAACTGGGGATTAGGTGGGAAAGAATAGGATTTAGGTGGGAAAAAGAGGGGAAGGCATGCCAAGAAAGGGAAAGGTGCTGGAGGTGGAATGTGCAAGGAAAACATGGGCAAAACCCAAGCCGGGAAAGATGGGGAGGAAGGGCAGCCAGCTGTTGAGAGCCTCACATCCCGTCTAGAGGCTTCACCTCCGCAACTTCCATTCCTCCCAAGGATTACAGGGGATGGGACCTGCTTGCCACTGTGGGGTCCTTCTGATGAGCCCCAGAACTGGCTCTAGGGTGGTTGTTGCAGCCATGGCCGGAACAGAGCTACCTGTGTAGGGATTGGAATCATGTCTGTGTGTTGGGGACTCTACAGTTGGCAGGCCAGAGCCTGCTCTGTTTATAGCTCTTACTCGGAAAGGTCAGGCTGCCTCATAAAAGTTGATTGCACCCCGGAGGTCTTGGGGAATGAAGGTGGTGGAGGGGCAGCAAGAAGTGAGGTGTTGACTGCTTTGGGCCTCATCCGTGGAGGGCCCTGCCGCCAGGGCCTTATGTCACAGCGAGGTCATTTCCATCTTCAGTCCCTAGCGCTACCACTCAAGCACCCCAGTGGCAAGAGAGGAGACCCTTGTTCTTGGAGGGTCTGGGGGCTAATGCTGAACAGCTTGCTGGGCGTAGGATGTCTCCAAAGTCTCAGCGTCACCTGAAACTTTCAGGCCAGCGTTGTCTTCTATCTCAGCATCTCTCTCAGCCAGTTTTAGTTAGAAAGACAGTGCTTCAAACTACCTCTTGGTTTATTTAACCCTCACCCCATTGTCAGATGTTCCAGTAAGCATGATTCTTTAGGGAAAATGTAATAATAACAGCTAACATTTCTAAATGTTTTTTACATGCTGAGTTTTACATGGAAACTCTCAAAACAGCATGCTGAAACGTGTAGTTACTACTGACATCTGCTTCATGCAGGCCAGGATGCCGAGGTCCAGAGCTTAAAATGAATTGCCAAACACTATGCAGCTAAGAAGCTGACCCAGGCCTGCTGGCTCCAAAACTGACCTTGTCCCCACAGCAGCCTCACAGCCCTCAATCTCTCGTTGCATCTGGGAAGACCAGGCCCCAAGGAGATTCTACCTGAGGCCTGGCTAGTTGGCTCTTTAAGATGGGAGACCTTCCACATGTCACCTTCCCCACTCAATCTCCATTTGCCCGTCTAGAAAATGGACTCATTGCTTCCTTTCTGGCCTGCTGCCTTGCAGAGGGGGAGGGTAGATATGAAAGCTGCTTTGGAAAATGCTGAGCCTAGCAAAAATAGCTGTGAGAAGTGATCCTAGAACCCTCTGTCTGGCTTCTTCATCATTTGGGAAGGTGATGCTTTACCAAAGAGCTCTTCTTGATTCAAGCGAATTTCTAGACAAGGTCCCTCTGCCATACTTCTGCCCCAAGAAGCCTGTTCAGTTCAGTTCAGTTGCTCAGTCATGTGCAACTTTTGTGACCCCATGAATCGCAGCACGCCAGGCCTCCTTGTCCATCACCAACTCCCGGAGTTCACTCGAACTCACGTCCATCGAGTCAGTGATGCCATTCAGCCATCTCATCCTCTGTCATCCCCTTCTCCTCCTGCCCCCAATCCCTCCCAGCATCAGAGTCTTTTCTAATGAGTCAACTCATTGCATGAGATAGCCGAAGTACTGGAGTTTCAGCTTTAGCATCATTCCTTCCGAAGAACACCCAGGACTGATCTCCTTTAGAATGGACTGGCTGGATCTCCTTGCAGTCCAAGGGACTCTCAAGAGTCTTCTCCAACACCACAGTTCAAAAGCATCAATTCTTCGGCACTCAGCTTTCTTCACAGTCCAACTCTCACATCCATACGTGACTACTGGAAAAACCATAGCCTTGACTAGATGGACCTTTGTTGGCAAAGTAATGTCTCTGCTTTTTAATATGCTGTCTAGGTTGAACATAACTTTCCTTCCAAGGAGTAAGTGTCTTTTAATTTCATGGCTGCAGCCACCATCTGCAGTGATTTTGGAGCCCCCAAAATAAAGTCTGACACTGTTTCCCCATCTATTTGCCATGAAGTGATGGGACCAGATGCCATGATCTTCGGTTTCCGAATGTTGAGCTTTAAGCCAACTTTTTCACTCTTCTCTTTCACTCTCATCAAGAGGCTTTTTAGTTCCTCTTCACTTTCTGCCATAAGGATGGTGTCATCTGCATATCTGAGCTTATTGATATTTTTTGCGGCAATCTTGATTCCAGCTTGTGCTTCTTCCAGTCCAGCATTTCTCATGATGTACTCTGCATACAAGTTTAATAAGCAGGGTGACAATATACAGCCTATTTGGAACCTGTTTGGTTCCTATTTGGAACCAGTCTGTTGTTTCATGTCCAGTTCTAACTGTTGCTTCCTGACTTGCATGTAGGTTTCTCAAGAGGCAGGCCAGGTGGTCTGGTATTCCCATCTCTTTCAGAATTTTCCACAGTTTATTGTGATCCACACAGTTGTAGCCAGGGTCAATTCAGGACCACTCTAGACACTTAGTGAAGATGTTCTCTAGAAAGCCACCTCTGGGAACTTTGCTTCTCTCCAAGTCAGTCATTTCTGTGAATGGGAAATACAGAGCTATCTCCAGTGCCGTCTCTGCCTGCTGTCACCTGAGGGGAGGAGGTGACATCCAGGGGGCTGAGCTAGTGATGTGGAAGCAGCTGTGCTTTCTGCCCTCCACTCAGCGGCCCTCTCCAGCCTTTGCTGTCATTTCCTTTGCCTGGTGAGGAAGCCGCCCTCCCTGAGCCTGGGTGGAAGTGCGTGGGTGGGGTGGGGGCCAATCCCTTCCTCTCTGTGTATCAGTGCTGCATAAATTATGCAGCGGGGGCCTGTGGGGGCCCTCTTGTCTGTCTCTGGATCCCTGGAGTGTGAACTTCAGACCTGGAGGAAATTGATCACTCCAGGGGGTAGGGGGGTGGGGTGCTGCCCAGTGCTGATAGTAAACGTCAGGGCGGGAGCAGGTGGGGTAAAGGGTGGAGCGGGTGTGCATTTTAAGCCGTGTTGTATTCATAAAGAGGCTGCTCTTTATGAAAGTTGTGGTCGCACTGGTAGTGGAGCACAGGGCCCGGTATGTGGGCCCCTCACCCTAGGCGATGCCTGGGTCACGCTGTCACTGTGACTTATGTGTGGGCCCCTCTCCCAGAGGGACCCGGGTGCTGCCCCAGGGTAGCGGGGGCTGCTCCCGGCTCAGCACAGGGTCCTCCTGGGGAGTAGTATTCCTCGTGGAGAGGGCTGGCCTTGCGGCTTTGCCCACCTGAGGGTTCTGAGCACTGAGGGATTGTCTCTGGCGTTTGAAGCGGCTGCTCTGTGAACTCTTTCATGGTAGGCCCCATTCTGACCCAGCTTTATTCCGTTTCCTGATGGCCCAGGCCCAAAGCGCTATTTTAAGGGCCTTGCCTGTGTGGGAGAATTTCTCTTTGTAACAAGAGGGAGGGAGGCCTGGCATGGCGCTGGCAGTGGGGGCTTCGAGAGAAGGCAGTTCTTTCCTGAATTCTGCCTCATGGGCAGGGCTCAGCGGGCCCTTAGCACAGGGCGCTGGCACCCAGGAGGGAGCCAGTCGCTTGTCCATGAGGGCAGGGCTTCCAAAGGTGGCTTCCTAGGAATTTCTGCTTGCCTAAGCCTAGGCAGCTTGCCTAACTGATCCTTTTCTCGCAGAGCTAAGGCCTGTAATAGGCAATGTCTGGACTTGGGTCTCAAGCGGGGGTTAATCATTGACTTTAGTCATCACTCACTGGCAGTTGGAGAAAAGCAGCCTCATTTTTCCCATGATCACTGGACATGGTGGCTCCCAGGTAGGGGAAGTGGGGAAGTTGAATCAGAGGATGTGTGATAGAGCCCTTCTAGGTGCAAGCATGGTGCTGGGGCTTCTTATCTGCTGTCTTCTTTAATCCCCATCGACACCCTGAGCATCATCCCTGTATAGACAAGGAAGCAGGGGCTCAGGGAGGGGCAGCCTCTCGCCTTGCATCACGTGGCCCTGAACAGTGAGAGCCAGGGTTTGAACCCAGATGTCTGCAGTGACAAAACCCGTGCAGGTTTGGGTCCCACTGGGCGCCGTGCAAGTTTGATGGCTCACCTATCCCCGCCACACAAAGATTAGGTAGCTAGTTGGCAGTATTTGTCTTTTGTCCTGCCCCCAGCTGGAGATATCCACACATATCAAAAACTAGCTGCACTGGGTCTTTTTCTGCCCACTCTGGTCTTCGTCAGACTCTGGTCTCCGTGGCTGTATTTCTCCCTCTGCTGCACACACCCTTGGGAATCCCAGCCATGATCTGTGGTTCTGTTGGGGTACAGATAGCTGAGAGCACTGCCTTGGGCATAAGAAGGGAAGTGAACCCAAAGGGTTATGTACAGCAGGCCTTCCTAGAAGGCTGGGGCCCTGAAGCTTTATAGTGGTTTTGTCTTTCAAGAGCTTCCCAAGAGGCTGGGGGCCTAGGGAACACATCATGTGTGTCCCTGATAAAACTTCAAGGGTCTGGACTAAACCCTGGTTATCTGCCCACCCTGACCTTCCCCCAAGCCCCTCCATGGACACATGATGTGGTTGGAACTGGCATTTGGGATAAGATAACAAGCCTCTTGCTACCCAGAATGGACCCCTAGCAAGGTCCGGCCGCTATTTTGGGATTCAAAGTTTTATTCCCCGGGGACTCTTGTGCAGAGCACTTTTGAAAGCCTGCTCCTTCAGAAGCTCCAGCTGCAGGGGGCGCTCCATCGTCTCCTGGAGGGTGGGGGGCTAGCATGGCACTGTGGCTGGCAGCAGGGAGTGGTTTACTTCCCCGGCACTTTCAGCCTGCTGCTTGTTCTAGCTAAACTAGGCTCTGGCAACTGGACAGCGCTGGAGAGGGCCTCAGGTGTCAGCATTTGGAAGCTGAGGACATGAGGCTGGAGGCATGGTGCAATGCGTCGACACCATGGGCTCAGCTCTGAAACTCTTACTGCCTTGTTACGTGTGTTCACATTTCCTCTCTGCCGTGGGCCTCAGCTTTCTCATCTGTAAAATGTGAATCAGTTCAGCTCAGTCGCTCAGTCATGTCTGTCTCTGTGACCCCATGGACGGCAGCATGCCAGGCTGTCACTCTGCATAATGTTGGGCGCATGATAGGTTTTCAATAAATGGCAGTTGTTGTTATTATTATCTTGGTCATCCTTCATGGTTCTTTTTTTTTTTGTTGATTGGTTGGGTTTTTTTGTTTTGTTTTCTAGTCCCCCCCACCTTTTTTTTTTGGTTGTACTGGGTCTTCATTCCTGTGTGTGGGATTTCTCTTGTTGCGATGCTTGAGCAGGGGCTTCTCTTTGTTATGAAGCACAGGTTCTAGGTGCTCGGGCTTCCGTAGTTGAGGCAGGCAAGCTCAGTAGTTGCAGTTTTCAGGCTCTAGAGTATAGGCTCCATGCTTATGGTGCTTAGTTGCTCCAAGGCATGTCGAGTCTTCTCAGACCAGGGATCGAACCCATGTCCCCTGCACTGGCAGGTGGCTTCCTAGCCAGTGTACCTCCAGGAAAGTCCTCATGCTTCATGGTTTTGCTTAGTTTCTGTCACCTCTCAGAAGCGTCTTTGACTTCTCATCTTACAGTATCTCCTGTCTGTGAATTTTTGTAATGTTTATTGTTTTTACCTCTCCTGTAACTCTTACCAAGAATGACCTTGGGTTGCTCAGTTTGGGGCAAGCCTATGTCTCGATTGATTAAAAGGCTTATTGAGGGATGGACTCTGATCTGATGCTTATTTATCTTCATTTATTCATTTATTTTAATATTAATTCATTCAGTTAATCAACATTTGAATGTTTAGTGTGTGCTGGGCACTGGGAACATCGCAGGACTGCTAAAAATCCTTGCCCTTTTGGAGCTCACATTCTGCTAGGGGAAGGGAAACAATAAACAAATGAAAAATTGGGGAAATCTGGAGTGTGGTCGATGGGAGATAAACATTGTAGAAAAAACTGAGCGAGAGGAGGGCGACAGGGAATGGCGGCCGTGGTGTGAGTTGTTGTGTTAGCTCTTAGAGCTTGGCCAGGGAAGGAGGAGGACAAGTGAGGCCCACAGGTGTTTGGAGGGGAAGTGGTTGATGGAGAGGGAGCAGCAAGTGCTAAGACCCTGAGGTAAGACCACGCCTGGCCCTTTCAGGGAGGAGCAGGGGGCTGGTATGGCCCAGGGGTGTGAGCAATGGGGAGAGCAGTGGGCAGCGAGGTCAGACAGGTAAAGGATCCAGTTTGGGTCCAGACTGAGCCAGGGTGCTCTGCTCAGCAGCAAGGCTTCTTGACTTGCTGAAGATGGAAACTGGCCAAAAACACCTACTGTGTGCAAGGCACCACCATGCTGAAAGCAGTTTCTCCGACTGGGAGCCCAGGGGTGGCAAGCTCTTACAAAGGCAGCAGCCCCCACATCCTCCCATCTTTAACACCCGCTCCCTAATGCTAGTAGAAGGTCTGGATCACGGTAGGTCCTCAAACAATGAGATAAATCTGTAGATGAAGGCTTTATTCTATTAAACCCCCTTCCTCCTACCCCACTCTTTTTTTTTTTTTAAAGAACCACAGCTTTTAACTTACAATTGTAGCAATTGGTTATTTGAAATGTCAAGTATATATTCCTGTTCTTGCCTAGGAAATCCCATGGACAGAGGAGCCTGGCAGTCTACAGTCCGTGGGGTTGCAAAAAGTCAGACACAACTTAGTGACTAAGCATGCACTTATAATATGCTAAGTGTGGTCAGATCCTCAGGCCAGTCCCCAAAACCTTTCTCATCCATGGAGTAGGTGGAATTATAGCACCAAGAACCAGATGTCTCTAGTTCACCTGTATCACGGGCTAGCTTAGTCCATGTGTAATATCCAGGGAAGCTGTCCTCCACTGTTCAGTGAGAAGGAAACTTCCAGGCTAATTGATGATGATGATAATAATAATCATACTACTAATAATGTTTGGAGCATGAATTATGTGCCAGTCATTCTGCTAAGCACTTTGTTCATTGAATCCTTACAACAACTTGATGAGAAAAGCACTCTTACGGTCCTTACTTTATTGATGAGAAAACAGAGACGCAGAGAGAGGTTAATTTACCAATGGTCATAAGCTAGGAGGAGGCAGGCCTGGGGTTCTGAGCCAGGCAATGGGGATACAAGCCTCTTGTATCTTATGTCCTGGCCTTCCAGGGAATCCTGCCAGCCACTGCCTAGGTTGTCCAATAGACCTTAGATACCAAGTATAGAAGTCAGGGAACTGAGACTACTGGTGGCAGGCAGGAGCGGCCCCCTTTGTCCCTGAAACAGGAAAAACCATTTGTTCCTGGAATCTGACACTTCAGGGGGTGGGTTTGCTGTGTGCCATTGTCTTCCTGGGCCATTTACAAGTCCAGCACTTGGGGCTGGGGAGGGGGTGCGGGGTGGAATGGGGAGCACTATGTCGGTTGGTGGAGCCCAGATTAGAGTGTCTGGCAAGATGTTTCTGACACCTAGGCCATTCAGCTCTTAGCAAAGCCCAGCAGGTGGCCAGGGCTGTTGCTTTAGCTGGGAGGGGGCACCTCCCCATCTGCCCTGCCCGGTTTATTGTTAGAATGAGCTGGGCCCTAACTAGTCCTTCCTCTCTTCCCAGGCCCCAAAATAAACAGCAGCTGTTGGCTGCATCGTATCTGTCTCTGCCCGTCTGTCAGCAGCCACTGGCTCTCGTTTGGCCCTGCCTCTTTTGGGTTTAATGGCATGGGGCATTGGGGACTTTGCAGAGCCTGCCTTGGTGGCCAACTGGTGTGCCCTGGCATGCCCTCTCCCAGGCAATGCTGACCTGTTGGCCACATGCTGGCACTGGCCCCTCCTGCCCTTCAGGTGCTCACAGTGATCACAGAACTCAGGCTCCAGACTCTGACATCAGTTCTGCTCCTGGCTCTCCTGCTTAGCTGCTGACTTTGGGCAGGTAGCCTAACTCTGAACCTCAGTTTCCTTCTCTGTGAAAATCTGGGCTGCCCCGGTGGCTCAGTGGTAAAGAATCCACTTGCAGTGCAGATGATGTGGGTTCAATCCCTGGGTTGGGAAGATCCCCTGGAGAAGGAAATGGCAACCCACTCCAGTGTTCTTGCCGGGGAAATCCCGTGGACAGAGGAGCCCAGCGGGCTACAGTCCACAGTGTCACAAGAGAGTTAGATGTGACTTAGTGACTATACAACAACGACAAAAATCTGGTCATGGGTTCTATATCCTGGCATCCTGTGAAGATTAAGACGGTACAGTGCTGTCTGGCTTCTGCCACTGAAGCCAGACTGGGTGAGTCCTCTCTTTAGCACAAAGGAAATTTGTGCCTTCAAGGGAGGTACTGGAGCCCTCCCCACTGAAGTTTCTCATCTGGACAACATGGGTAATAAATGCCTCTCCTAGGCTGGTGGTGAGGAGTAAATGAGCAGTGCCAAGCACAGAATAAGAGCTCAATGAATGGAATAATGTGTGCTCCCTTTGACAGATAAGACAGAACACCTCCTAAAAGAGTCACTTACTTGCAGGCACACATTCGAGAACTGACAGAATGGCTCCTCTCCTAAGGATTGGATCCGCACGGCTGTGCCATTCACTTGGTTTTGTTTCTAGCCTGTGTTCAGAACTTCCGCTTGAAAGGCTGAGGGTGGGGGAGCGGGGGTGATGGCAGAACTGGTTATAAAGCAGGATGCAGGCATAAGCAAGGAAAGCTGGGATTTCTGTTCCACTTGGCAGTGGCTCTGCTGATGTAATATAAGAAACGGAAAGAAGACCGAGTCCGAGGCCGTGACCTGCCTTCAACTGGGGGTAGGTCCCCCTGGGGTTGACCAGTTATCTCTGCTGATGTGTGAGCCCCAAGATGTTCTTTCATGTGATCTCTACAACCTCCCTGTGGGCCAGCTCGCCTTGGCTCCATACTCTGGGAAACTCTTGTGTTTTTGACTCTTCCTTGCAATCTATTCTCCCTTGTGGAAAGATTGTATTGGGAACCCCAATTAAAGCATCCAGAGTTATCATTCTCAAAAAGGAAAAAAAAAAGCACTTGACCCCAATTGTGTTTGACCTCAGTGCTACATGCCACTGTGGGCACATGAAGCCCCCAGAAAGAGACCCTCACTCAGCACGGAGCATTTGCCCCGTCTTCCTGGAAGCCTGATCTTTAAAAAGGAGGCTGAGTGTGCTGTCTTGCCTCCTCCGTGCTGTTCTTGTCCCAGGAGAGAGGTCAGTGGCAGTTTCATTCCCAACATTTGGGGTAACACTTTCTGATAGACTGTGATGAGGATGAGGCTGCACTTTTGAAAAGAACGTAGCAAAGTAGTTTAGAGCAGGACCCTGGAACCAGATTGCCTAAATCCAAGTTTCCCCTCTTCTACCTTAGACAATCACTTAACTTCTTTGTTCTTCAGTCTCCTCTTCCATAAAATGGGGATAATAACAGAGCCATCCTCGTAGGATTGTCGGGAGGATTAAATGAGATAATGATGATAAAGGCACTTAGAACAGTGCTTGGGGCAGAGTTAGTGCTGCCTGAGGGTCCCTGTTGTCAGCTGAGCCGGGCAGGGCAGGTGTAGGCAGCTCCTCATCAATCCAGCCCCAACAGATACATATAGAGAAGCCTGGAGAAGCCACCTGGTGTGTGTGATAGAGGCATCTGGGTTGGGGGTCATGGCATGTTCTAGAGGAAGGGGTTATCCTGTGCTGACTCCATCATTTCCTAGCCCAGTGACTAGCGAGCTGCTCACCCCTCCAGCTCAGTTTCCTCAGCTGACTGTGCCCAGGCCTTCCTCATAGGGTCATTCCGAGAACCCGAGACCGGGAAAGCATCTCGGGGCCACTCTCCTTCCTGGTGGCCATTTAAACAGCCTTGGGGTTTGGCATGGGGACCGGGGTTGGGGGGTGTCAGTGGACTCCAGCCTGACCTCGCATCACACTCTTCCCATACCTCTCTCTCATGAGCAGCTCCTGGGAGGAGGGGGTTATTGCAGCAGAGTGGCCCCCACAGAGGGTGGCGGTGCCTCCTGCTGGTACCAGCGGTGTCCCAGGTTGTCAAGCTCCCCACAAACAGTCTCGCTGGCTCTGAGGGGCCTGCTAGGAAGGGCTGCAGGTCTTCTGCCTGTTTCACAGGTAGGAGAGGCTCGGAGAGGCACTGTAAATGTGGAGGACACCATCAGGGCCCCATACCCCACACCCTGAGCTCAGCTGAGTTCTCCTGCAGTGGTTTCCAGCATGCTGGCAACTCCCCGCTCCAGCTTCCCCCTGTTCCCTCTCCCCACCTCACCTCTCTGGGAGAGAGCTTCCTCCAGCCAGGGCACCACAGGAGCTTGCTCCACCCAAGCAGGTGCAGCTGAGGGAGACCAGGGGAGGGAGTGGAAGCAAGTTGTCATCCCATCATTCCATCATCCCTGGGAGTTGATATCTCAGCTGCTTGCTCTCCACTGGGACAATTTGGAGGTGATTTCCAGCCAGAGGCCCAGAGGATCCCCAGCAGGACTGAGCCCCAGATGCCCACAGCAGTGACATGCCCATTAAGTACCCTCTATAGAAGACGATTGCTTCTTGGCAAGAAAGCTATGACAAACCTAGACAGGGTATTAAAAAGCAAAGATATCACTTTGCTGACAAAAGTCTGTATAGTCAAGGCTATGGTCTTTCCAGTAGTCATGTACAGATGTGAGTTGGACCATAAAGATGGCAGAGTGCCAAAGAATTGATGCTTTCCAATTATGGTGCTGGAGAAGACTCTTGAGATTCCCTTGGACTGCAGGGAGATCAAACTAGGCAATAAGGAAATCAACCCTGAATACTCATTGGGAGGACTGTTGCTGAAGCTCCAGTACTCTGGCCACCAGATGCAAATAGCCAACTCATTGGAAAAGACCCTGATGCTGGGAAAGATTGAAGGCAGAAGGAAAAGAGAGTGGTGGGATGAGATGGTTGGATGGCATCACCAATTCAATGGACATGAACTTGGGCAAACTTTGGGAGATGATGAGGAACAGGGAGGCCTGGCATTTGCAGTCCATGGGGTTGCAAAGAGTTGGACACAACCTGGCTACTACACAACCACAACAATCAGCCTCTGTCCTTTTCTGGTTTCACTTTCCCTACTTCTTCACTTGGGGGTTCCAGGAATCATCTCCTTGGTAAACAGCCTGCACCCAAGGCCTGTCTCAGGGTCTGCTTTGGGATGAACCCAAATTGTGATAGCTGGCTTCCTGCCGCTGGCAAGTGGTGGAGCTGGAGTGAGAACCTCTGCGACTCAGTTCCCCAGGCCGTGCTGTCTTTCTGGAGGTTCCTGGGTTCTTGTTATAGAAGAGTTGGAAAAGATCCTTGTGCGATCCAGGGTTGTTGTTTTTTTTTTTAAGCTAATAAGAGGCAGTGAGTCATCATGGGCAGGGCTGAAGAATTCTTGATCAATACAGCGGCTTCTGCGGACCTCATCAGAGAAGGAGCCCAGTCAATGCAAACTTGACCAAGAGAAGCAGGGCCTTAGAAATGTGGGAATCTGACTCTATATAAACTTGTCTCAGGACAGAAGTAAACAAACAAGGGACTTATGGATAAACAGAAATCTAGTGTCTTTACCCATCATAGGTCAGGCCGGGAGCATAGGTTAGCAGTGTGTGTCTGAGGAAGTAAGGGACGAGAGTTTCTGGCCTCTGTGCTCAGGTGCAGGGTGACATATGGGAGCAAGACACTCTGTTGTTTTTATTGCTGTAATCTAGCTTCTTGTAACAGTGTTGGAAATTGTGGTGAGACTTGGTGTCCTTAGAGTTGGTGAAAGCATCTTTAAGAAGATAGAAAAAAAAGGTGAGTGTGGAATGCATGTATATGTGGGGATGTGTTAGGTGCGTGTGTGTTTGCATTGGTGTGTTGTTGGGGGTGTATTTGGGGATATCTTGTGTGTGTGTATGTTACTGGTGTTTGGGGATATGTCTGGGTGATGTATTTATATCTCTGTGTTTGGGAGTGTATGTTTATGTGTGTGTGTGTGTGTGTGTGTGTGTGTGTGTGTGTTTTTGGATGTGATATGTTTATGTGTGTGTGTGTGTATGTGGAATACAAGCTGTTGGGTCATTGTTCATTAGGCATATTCCTGGGGCCATCTTGTATCCTTGAAATTTCCTTACGGTCAGGCTCAAGGGTCCAGAAATACTTAGATTTTAGTATAAAATGGTTTCATAGATTCTCACGCGTGTTTACCATAACTATCTTTTCTCTTGTGCCTCTTCTGAGTTTGGCAGACCTCATTTCACTCTCACAAAAGAAAGACAGAATTACTCCCATCTTACAGGTAGGGAAACTAGGAATGGGGACGGTTAGGTCACTAACTCAAGGTAACAGGGCTAATTAAGTGGTAGAACTGGGATCTGACCAGCCTCTTAACTTCTACCCTCCCCTGCCCCCTCCGCCCTCATGGGGTGAGCTGGTGGGTGGAATTCTGCCATACTTTGCACACATAGAAAGGGCCCTGCTCTCCATCTAGGGCACTTGCTTCAGGAACATGACTTCTGGCTTCAGAGGAGGCTTTGGAGGAAGGCTGTGAGGCAGGGCCGCCTGAACCAGACTGGTGTGGACACGCCAGAGGGCCTGATCCTGGAGAGCCTGATCCCAAGAAGGACTTGTGACCCTGAGCAGGGTGGAGATGGAGGAGAGACTGAGGAAGCAAGGGAGGAATTGAGAAGGAGTGGGGAGGAAGCTGCAAGAGTCCTTGGGCTCATCCCCGGGCCTCAAGGAGAGGGTAGGTACACATTTTTGCTGAGTAAGGAAGCTTATACTTGGCTTTACCCTTCAAGAGCAAATGTCCATCTCCAGTTTTACGGTGAGCCAGTCACGTGTCCAGGTGTGTGTGGCCAGGGCAGTGTGGAAATGTCTGTGTTATCTGTTATGTGATCTAACCTCTAATAAGGTGACATGCAGAGAAACAGGCCTCCCTAGCCTGGATTCCTGGAAGGAAGAGAGGGTGGCCATTTCGTCAGTGTGCACTCTTTTTTTTTTTCTTTTTTCGTCTTGACAGACAGAATCAGTGGGGGCCCTGGGCTTGCCTGGCCGATCCCACCCATAAGAGTTCATGTCAGACCAGTGGGAAATCCCACAGAAGCTGAGGTCCCAGATATGTGTCTTGGGACTCATTCATGGGGCTCAGATACCCTTGGTTTCCCCTGGCTGCTGGGAGAGGACTCTCTGGTACCCAGCCAGCTCGGCAACTCCAAACAACTCCTCAGGAGCAGACAGTTTCTGCCAGCGTTCCTGAGAACTGTAAAGATCCACTTCTGCCTCACCCACGTGCCCCGAACATCAGCCAGGATATACCCTAGGAAGAAGGTGGATTCAGGCAAGGCAGCCTCAGAAGCCCTAATTTTCAAAAGCCATCTTTTAATAAATTCCCAGCACCAATGCTATTAATATTAGGTGTTAAACTATTACGGTGTTAACCCTGTGGACTTGTCTGACTCTCTGCTGATATGGCATCACTGACTCAACGTACATGTTTGAGCAAACTCTGGGAGATAGTGAAGGACAGGGAAGCCTGGCATGCTATAGTCCATGGGCTTGCAGAGTTGGACATGACTTAGTCACTGAACAACAACAATTGCTGATGTGAATTAGGGTGGAGGGGCAGAGTGCAGCAGTTATAGGCACAGCAGAGTCCCCCACAAGCCACGTGACTGGCAAATTATTTTAATCTCCTTGAGCTTCAGGGGTGATAAAAACAGCACAGACTCAGAGCTGGTGACTGGCACCGAAGCATTATTAATGATAAAAACACAGGAAACAGTGGGAGCAGGGCATCCTCGTGTTACGGCTGCAGGTAGTCCACACTGATGCTCTTAGCCCCCCCCCCTTTCTTGGGGCACAGCTTTTGAGATATAATTCTCATACCATACAGTCAACCCATTTAAAGTATACAGGTCAGTGGTTTGGGGTATGTTTATATTGATAGAATTGTGGCACGGTCAATTTTGGAACACTTTTATTACCCCAAGAAACACTTCTAACCTCCTCCCTCACACTGGTCCCCAGCCCTTGTAAATTCATTTCCCTCTGTCCTTATGGATTTGCCTATTCTGGACATTTTATATAAATAGAATCAACAACTATGTGGACTTTTGTGACTGACTTTCTTCACTGATATAAGGTTTTCCAAGTTCATCCACCATCAGCCCTTTTGATGGCTTATGGGAGAAGCTTGATTCTTTTTTTGTGCTGGCACAGGAGCCCAGGGCACAGAGCCTCACCATGGCCTTGGCAAGTGGCTTGTGGCCCCAAGTGCAGGTTCTCCTGGAGCATCTCCTCTCCCTACCTTTTGGAGCATCTGGCTCTTCTCTGCTGCTTTCCTGTTTTGAAGCTGGTGGAGGCTGGATCTTGTAGGAAAATGTTGAACGTGCCTAGAGTTTATTTCCATTACTTCCTCTGGCCTGGTCAGCAGCGTGGGGGCAGGGTGGAAACTGTGCAAAGTCTTTGCTTATCTATCCCTGGGGACTCTCTTTCCGGGAGGGGATGGGGAGAGAGACAACGCAGCATCTTTATTTGTTTTTAATGTTGACTAACTTCCCAGCCCCCTTACCACATTCTGGTGAAAGTCCCTGGGTTCCTAGTCAGGCTGTCCTCCCTTGAGACACAGGGTCATGGGACTTATCTCTTGGGGGCAGCTGACAGGGAAGTCGCCAAGCATTTTGGAGTCCTCTGCATGTGGACTCAAAGACAGCATTTGCTTGTCCTCTAGCTAGAGCTGGTCCAGTGCAAAACTGGAAATCCGTTAGGAGGCATTTGGCTGCAAGTAACTAAATCTCATCTAAAACTATCTTCAACTATATAGAAATTTATCACCTTACTCTTAAGGCAGTTCAGAAGTAGATAGCAAAAAAATTATAATTTAAAAACTATAGGATTAACATTTAGGTCATTTTAAACTTTTATTTTTTCCATTTTAGACAGTAGTGCCCTAAACATCCATATGTATATATGTGTGTGTGTGTGTATGTATTTGGGAACTTAGGCTACTATTTTTGTAGGATACATTGTCAGAGCAACATTGATAGGAAAGAGTGTCTGGGATTTAGGACAGGTAGATCAGCCCACATTTAATCCATTTTTCTATTCCTTCGGTATCTAATTTCATACAATGAGAATTGACATTTCCAATGAAGACCCTTGTAGATCCCTGATGTTTGTGGAATCAGTTCAGGAACATGGTATTATCTTACATCTCCATCCACAATTTATGGCCGAGCATCAGGCTAAAGTAATGTTTAAAAGCAAAAGGCACAATGCAAAAGGCTTTTTGGTCAACCCAGGTATTTGGTATAATTTGTACTCTGAGTACCCTACTTAGCAGTTTTGTTCAAAAGATTATTTGATTCCCTGTTGGAAAGCGCAGGGGGAAATGTCTTAACAATACCAAGTGTTTAGACTATGAGGAAGTGGGGAGCCTCAGATGTTGCTGGTGGAAGCAGAGTCCTACCATGTGCCTGGGGAGGAACAAAACTGGAATACTCTGTGAACTAAGGCTACCACTTGGGATAACACAAAATCACAGGAGAAGAGGATGGATAGATAAATATGCTATATTCATATGATGGAATTCTGTGCCGTTAATGCGAATAAGATTTATAAGTGTCAACCTGGAATGATCCCCAGGACAATACTGAGTGAAAAGGCAAGCAATAGAAATTATCTCTTGCACCATTTATATAAATATTATTTATCTAAATTTCATACCATTACCATAAATTAAAAATTATTCCCAAGAAAATAGTGCATTATACATGTTTACATATGTTAGTGGAAAAAGTATAAAAACACAGATCAGAAGGAAACACACAGAAAAATTCATGACACTGGCCACTTCTAGATGGGGAGAGAGAAATGGGGCTGGGAGGAGGACAAGGTATTTAAACTTTATCCATAATGTGTTTCTCTAATTTTAAAAATGTTAAAAATTTTAGCCTTTATTTATTTTGATTGCCTCCTAGAAGGATTTGTTGTATGTTGCATGTATTCTTCATTTGTTCATTCACTCATTCAGCAAAGGTTTGTTAAATGCCTACTATGTGCTGGGTATTGTTCTAGGCTCAAGATTATATAGCATACAAAAGCAGACAAAAATCCCTGTCCTAGGGAATTTATATTCCAGTGAAATGTGAAACAAAAAAACTTCAAAGTAAAAAATTATAATACAATTCCCAAGTTAAAAAGATAAGTTAATAAAAAGTTAAAAATTTTAACATTTAAATGTATTCTTTCTTTGTTTATTTAATGATTTTGCAAATTTACCATAAAGCAATAATTCATATTAAAAATTCATTTTGTATTTATTGAGGAAAAATATTAAACTCAGAATCAAGTGCCTTAGTCACTGGTATGGAAGTTGGGTCTAAATCAGAATTTAAAAGGGCAAGAAAGATAGGGGCATCTTAACATAGCTTTGATTCCAACAAAGAATTTGGTTGAGTGACTCTTGAAATAGCAAAAGTAGCAATTACAAAAAGTAGCCCAGAGCCCATCACACTGGGTGAGCCCAACTGGGAATAGAGCTTATCTGTTCAGTGCCTTGGGTGGGATGTATCATATATTAGAACACTGAGCATGAAATGAATGCTTTGTGGAGATACAGGAGCAGGTGTGCGCAGGAGCGTGTGTGTATCTGTGTGCCTATGAGCACACGCGTATGTCTAGTGGATTGCTTACTCTCTGCCCTGCGCTGTTGAGTGCTTTCTGAGTTCTCTGTCGGTTAATCCTCACAACCCTGGGAGGTAGATGTGTTATCACATCACCATCTTACCAAAGAGGAAAGAGTCTTAGCCAGGGTGGCAGAGTCAGTGATTGGTGGGCTGGGAATCAGAGCCAGGTGCCCTGACCTCTGGAGCTGGTGCTCTCATTCCTTAGGCTACTCAGGGGGTGGGCGTGGGGGAAAGACAGTTCTGGGGAATGCGGTGACAGAGCAGCTGATAGATGATGAGGAGACTGGTTGTGGGACCTTGGGGCATGAGGAGAGACTGGGGCCCGGGGCTGGAGCATCATGCTTTGGTGTTCAGACTTCCTGAAAGCACAAGAAGCCCCTGGAGGTGCTGCTTGACATGACCCAGGGTGTGTTTAAAGACGTAACTGCACATGTGGTGTGAAGGATGGATTGGATTTCAGGGACTAGAGGAAACTGGAAGACCGGGAGGGGATGGCAGTGTGATGCAGCCACAGCTGATGAGTGGGTCAGGCTCTCGAGCCAACAAGGAGGATTGAACATCCGTTAAATTGCTCTTCCAGTTCAATGCTGAGGGTACTTTGTACATGATTCTGTGCAGCATCAGAACCACTGAACTAGAGTAACAGAAACAAAAGGCAGATCCATAGCCCTCGCTGGACTGTAACATAAGAGATTGGAGGTAGCTGCAGTCCATCCGCAGAGCTGACTCCATTCTCCTTTAAGGTTAAACCTTGATAACCTGCAACCCCTTTCAGTTCAGTTCAGTCACTCAGTTGTGTCTGACTCTTTGCAGCCCCATGGACTGCAGCACGCCAGCACTGCAGCCTTCCCTGTCCATCACCAACTCCTTAAGCCTGCTCAAACTCATGTCCATTGAGTTGGTGATACCATCCAACCATCTCATCCTCTGTCATCCCCTTCTCCTCCCACTTTCAATCTTTCTCAGCATCAGGGTCTTTTCCAATAAGTGAGTTCTTTGCATCAGGTGGCCAAAGTATTAGAGTTTCAGCTTCAGCATCAGTCCCTCCAATGAATACTTAGGACTGATTTCCTTCAGGATTGACTGGTTGGATCTCCTTGCTGTCCAAGGGACTCTCAAGAGTCTTCTCCAACTCCACAGTTCAAAAGCGTCAGTTCTTCAGCACTCAGCTTTCTTTATGGTCCAACTCTCACCATCCACACATGACTACTGGAAAAACCATAGCCTTGACTAGATGGACCTTTGTTGGCAAAGTAATGTCTCTGCTTTTTATCATGCTGTCTGGGTTGGTTGTAGCTTTTCTTCCAAGGAACAAGCATCTTTTAATTTCATGGCTGCAGTCACCATCTGCAGTGATTTTGGAGCCCAAGAAAATAAAGTCTGTTACTGTTTCCATTGTTGCCCCATCTATTTGCCATGAAGTGATGGGACCAGATGCCATGATCTTCGTTTTTGAATGTTAAGTTTCAAGCCTGTATGCAGGTCAGGAAGCAACAGTTAGGACTGGACATGGAACAACAGACTGGTTCCAAACAGGAAAAGCAGTACGTCAAGGCTGTATATTATCACCCTGCTTATTTAATTTATATGTAGAGTACATCATGAGAAACGCTGGGCTGGAAGAAGCACAGACTGGAATCAGGTGCTGGGAGAAATATCAATAACCTCAGATATGCAGATGACACCACCCTTATGGCAGAAAGTGAAGAGGAACTAAAGAGGCTCTTGATGAAAGTGAAAGAGAAGAGTGAAAAAGTTGGCTTAAAGCTCAACATTCAGAAAACTAAAATCATGGCATCTGGTCCCATCATTTCATGGCAGATAGATGGGGAAACAGTGGAAACAGTAGCTGACTTTATTTATCTGGGCTCCAAAATCACTGCAGATGGTGACTGCAGCCATGAAATTAAAAGACCCTTACTCCTTGGAAGGAAAGTTATGACCAACCTAGATAGCATATTCAAAAGCAGAGACATTACTTTGCCAACAAAGGTCCATCTAGTCAAGGCTATGGTTTTTCCAGTAGTCATGTGTGGATGTGAGAGTTGGACTATAAAGAAAGCTGAGCACTGAAGAATTGATGCTTTTGAACTGTGATGTTGGAGAAGACTCTTGAGAGTCCCTTGGACTTCAAGGAGATCCAACCAGTCCATTCTGAAGGAAATCAGTCCTAAATATTCATTGGAAGGACTGATGCTGAAGCTGAAACTCTAATACTTTGGCCACCTGATGCAAAGAGCTGACTCATTTGAAAAGACTCTGATGCTAGGAAAGATTGAGGGCAGGAGAAGGGGACGACAGAGGGTAGGGTGGCTGGATGGCATCACCAACTCAATGGACATGGGTTTGGGTGAACTGTGGGAGTTGGTGATGGACAGGGACACCTGGCGAGCTGCGGTTCATTGGGTCACAAAGAGTCGGACACGACTGAGTGACTGAACGGAACTGAACTGAAGTTTCAAGCCAGCTTTCTCACTCTCCTCTTTCAGTTTCATCAAGAGGTTCTTTAGTTCTTCTTTACTTTCTGCCGTAAGGGTGGTGTCATCTGCATATCTGAGGTTATTGATATTTTTCCCAGCAATCTTAATTCCAGCCTGTGCTTCCTCCAGCCCAGCGTTTATCATGATGTACTCTGCATATAAGTTAAATAAGCAGGGTGACAAAATACAGCCTTGAGGTACTCCTTTCCTGATTTGGAACCAGTCTGCTGTTCCATGTCCAGTTCTAACTGTTGCTTCTTGACCTGCATACAGATTTCTCAAGAGGCAGATCAGGTGGTCTAGTATTCTCATCTCTTTCAGAATTTTCCAGAGTTTGTTATGATCCACATGGTCAAAGGCTTTGGTATAGTCAATAAAGCAGAAGTAGATGTTTTTCTGGAACTCACTTGCTTTTTTCGATGATCCAGCGGATGTTGGCAATTTGATCTCTGCTCCCTCTGCCTTTTCTAAATCCAGCTTAAACATCTGGAAGTTCACGGTTCACATACTGCTGAAGCCTGGCTTGGAGAATGTTGAGCATTACTTTACTAGCGTGTGAGATGAGTGCAATTGTGCGGTAGGTTGAGCATTCTTTGGCATTGCCTTTCTTTGGGATTGGAACGAAAATTGACCTTTTCTAATTCTGTGGCCACTGTTGAGTTTTCCAAATTTGCGGGCATATTGAGTGCAGCACTTTCACAGCAGCGTCTTTTAGGATTTGAAATAGCTCCACTGGAGTTCCATCACCTCCACTAGCTTTGTTTGTAGTGATGCTTCCTAAGGCCCACTTGACTTCACATTCCAGGATGTCTGGCTCTAGGTGTGTGATCACACCATCATGATTATCTGGGTCATGAAGATCTTTTTGTACAGTTCTTCTGTGTATTCTTGCCACCTCTTCTTAATATCTTCTGCTTCTGTTAGGTTCATACCATTTCTGTCCTTTATGGAGCCCATCTTTGCATGAAATGTTCCCTTGGTATCCCTTGGTATCTCTAATTTTCTTGAAGAGATCGGTGTGAAAGTGAAGTCGCTCAGTTGTGTCTGACTCTTTGCGACCCCATGGACTGTAGCCTACCAAGCTCCTCCCTCCATGGGATTCTCCAGGCAAGAATACTGGAGTGGGTTGCCATTCCCTTCTCCAGGGGATCTTCCCAACCCAGGGATCGAACCCAGGTCTCCAGCATTCCAGGCAGATGCTTTAACCTCTGAGCCACCAGGGAAGCCCTCCCATTCTATTGTTTTCCCCTATTTCTTTGCATTGATCACTTAGGAAGGCTTTCTTATCTCCTTCCTGTTCTTTGGAACTCTGCATTCAGATAGATGTATCTTTCCTTTCCTTGGGGATGATTTTGATCACCACCTCCTGTACAGTGCTAAGAACCTCCACCCATACTTCTTCAGGCACTTTAATCTATCAGATCTAATCCCTTGAATCTATTTGTCACTTAGGTCATACCTGAATGGTCTAGTGGTTTTCCCTACTTTCTTCAATTTAAGTCTAAATTTTGCAATAAGGAGTTCATGATCTGAGCCACAGTCAGCTCCTGGTCTTGCTATTGCTGACTGTTTGGAGCTTCTCCATCTTTGGCTACAAAGAATATAATCAGTCTGATTTTGGTATTGACCCTCTGATGATGTCCACGTTTAGAGTCTTCCCTTGTGTTGTTGGAAGAGGGTGTTTGCCATGACCAGTGCATTCTCTTGGCAAAATCTGTTAGCCTTTGCCCTGCTTCATTTTGTACTCCAAGGCCAAACTTGCCTGTTACTCCAGGTATCTCTTGATGTTAAGGGACCAGACCTGAGCCATGACAGGCTCAACAAGCTATACTAAGCCTAAGATTCAGATTCTTGTAAAACCTGAGTCATGATTCTGGGAAACCACACCCTGGGAAAGTCCCACTTGCGCCAAACACGAGCCAATCAGAATCGGGGTTTTGATTCAAACCCGAGCCAATGAGATTTTGTGATTTGTGTGATTAGACCAATGAGATTTTGTGATTTGTGTGATTTGAAAAATCCTGCATGCACGTGCATGAACTAACCAATCGCTGTTTGCCAACTCTTCTGTTGCAACATTTGAACTGGGCTAAATGTATAAATACTGCTGTAATCCAGAGCTCGAGGCTCTCGTCAAGACTCCACTGCACTGGATGAGACGGGAGCCCTAGCTCGAGCTAGCAATAAAACCCCTTTTTGCTTTTGCATTGCCATGGACGCCTTATTCTCTCGGTTCTGGGATCCAGACTCTGGGCATAACAGTGACTTTCTACTTTTGCATTCCAGTCCTCTGTGATGAAAAGCACATCTTTCTTAGAAGTTCTTGTAGGTCTTCATAGAAGCATTCAGCTTCAGCTTCTTCGGCATTAGTGGTTGGGGCATAGAGTTGGACTATTGTGATATTGAATGGTTTGCCTTGGAAATGAACAGAGATCATTCTCTTTTGAAATTGCACCCAAGTACTGCGTTTCCAACTCTTTTGTTGACTATGAGGGCTTCTCTATTTCTTCTAAGGGATTCTTGCCCACAGTAGTAGATATAAGGGTCATCTGAGTTAAATTCAGTCCCTCTAGGGGGTTGTAGTCAGGAGGATGGACCCAGAAGGTGAAGGTAGCACCAGAGGGGTGAGATTCCACTGCAGCTGCTGGTTTCGTGGCCTTTCTCTGTGCTGGTTTTCCTCACTTCTCATCATTCCTCTTATCTCCTGGGATAACCCCTTTCCACTTACCAAACAAAGGTGTTTCCCTAGATTCTGTCTAGTCATGAAACCTTATGCTTCCATTTTCTCCTCTCTGTACTCTTTGCTTCTGGATCTTCTTTTCCACTTAAATCTATGACCTTGGGGCAGATCTGTGTCCCTAAGAAGACCTTCTCCTGGCTCCAGACAGCCAACACCTTCTCCCAGAGGGCAGACTGTCCCCTGCCACTCATCCGACCCTACTCCCTGACTGCACAAGTATTTAAATTAAATAGCACCACCATTTTCCCAATCCCCAGAGTCAAAATCTGGGATATTTGACTTCTCCCCTGACATTCACTTGGATTACGTGATCTGCTGAGAAGTGGTTCCCAGATATACCTGGGAAGCTGGTGAAGAATTTCTTTCTTTGGGATCACGTGCTCCAAACCTGGAGGCTGATTCAGGTAGCCTGGCGTGAGGGCGGGACCCAGAGTCCATGTCTTTTCGAAGCTCCCCAGGAACTTCTGATGCTGAGCGAAGTGCTGGAACTACTGCCCGGGTCTGCTTCTGCGCTGTCTCATGGATTCATTAGCCTTTCACTTCCATCTTGCACTCCTTTCTCCATCACCCTAATTCTAGACCACCTGGCAGTTTAGATGGGCTTCTGCAGGGCATTGCAGCCAGCCAAAACTGGAACGGTCACCTTGTGGTCACCCAGAGTCTCTCTCGGCACCTTTGCCCCAAAGCCATTTTCATTGCCTAGAACTTGCCCCCTCACCTGCTGAAACCGTTAAGCCTCATGTCAGATGTGTCTTCTAAAGGACCATCGAAATCCACCCAAGACAGATGGGCTTCCTCCGCTCCTAGCTTGTAATAAATACTGGTTTACATATTTCTTCCCTCTGCAGGATTAATTGAACAAGCATGTGTAAAGCACTAACCCAGATACTTAGGATGAGGAGGGGCAGACAGGGTCCTTTGTCCTTACACTCCAGGCTACTCACTAGATGCTAAACTCCTTAGGACAAGGGCTCTGGAGGACCCTGAGTGTGCCCCTCCGTCAATACTTGCTGGCCTTGGCTCTGTGTCTTGCCTTTCCTGCCCGAAAGAGTAGGTCACATGCTGGTTTTTCTGCCCTCAGGTGCAGCAAGTTAGTTGTGTTTTTCAGTTTATTGCACACCATCCCATTGCAATGCCCTCCTCCTGCTTTATTTTTATTTTTTCTTCTTCATCCCTAATCTTCACTCCTATCCTTTCCCCCTTATGCATCCCCTCTAACCTGTTTTAACATAGACCCATGTGTCCTCAGAAGGGGGCTTCTTCCCAGGTTGTGCTATTGGTAAAGAATCCACCTGCCAATGCGGGAGATGCAAGAGACAGGGATTCGATCCCTGGGTCAGGAAGATCTCCTGAGTAGGAAATGGCAACCCACTCCAGTATGCTTGCCGGGAGAATTCCATGGGCAGAGGAGCCTGCTTCATGGGACTACAAAGTGTCAGACACAACTGAGCAAAACACACATATCCTTAGAAAACAGGTTGTTTTGTTCATGTGTGTGGTTTGTAATCTACATTAATGGTGCTGTGCTGTAGATTTGGTTGGGTGATTTCCTTTTTACTCAAAACGATGTTTGCAAGATCTGTTCATGTTGTATGCATCTGCTTTATTGCTGCTGCCTGTTGTGTGGTGTTCCATACTGTCAGCCACCACATTTTGTTTACTGGCTCCCTATTCTTAATGGACACCTAGCTTACCTCCAACACTTCCTACTGCAAGCGTTGTTGTAGAAAAACATCCCTGTACACTGCAGCCCTTTCACTCTGCACAGATTTCCCCGCACAGACACCCGGGAGCGGGATCACTAGGGCACAGGGCATATACAAACTGAGTTTAAGTACCACCCTTTTTTTTTTTAGAACAGCTAAATGGTTTATTCACCTCCCAGCAATGAACCAGAGTTCTGTCTCCCTACACCCTCACCAACACTTGGTATTATCCAGAAAAGTAGATTTTTCTCTCTCCTTTCCAGAGAGCGTCTTCCAGGCTGTTGGCGCTTCTCCCCATGGACCAATCCAACCAAGATTGGAAGACGTAGTAAATTCTAATGTCTTCATATCATTCCTTCCTGGCCTGTCTCCCTTGCCTGTAATGAAAGTTCTTTTACAATTCCCCACCCAGTTCTCACTAATGGGACCAGAAACCTAAAACCTTTCTCAATTATCTTAAGAACTCAGCCAGCTTTTCAAAACTAAACCTCCTTTGTTTTTCAAGTTAATCCTGAATAAGCCCCTCTTATCTCGTTTTCCCCCCTTTGCCCAGTGCCTCCAAGCCTCACTGGCCACTCTTATGAATGCCCCAGCAATGGCCTCGGACAGATCCTGCTTCATTCACCTGTGTGTGCCATGGGTTGGGGGGTAGGGACTGCAGACCTGCCCCGGATGTCGCTCCCATCACAGAAGCCAGGTCTGGGATTTCACTCTCTTTAAAAGTGCGGCCTGTAGCCTTGTTTGCAAACAGAAATCAGTTGGGCTTTTTTTTTTTTTTAATGTACACACTTTTTAATGTAAAAATGCAGAAAATTTCCTTTATAGACAATTTCTCATAGATCTAGCATGTAATGTCAAAGGTACCTGTAATCCCATTAACTATGATTCTACAGAGACAGATCAAATACATCTAGAAAAAACAGGCACACTAGACTATGAATTCTACTGAAGACAGAGACCATTATTTTAAATACATTTAAATTCCTCAATTCCTGATAGGCTTCTCAGAACACAGTTTCTTGGTTAATGAATAGTAAATTGATTTATTGGTGAAATTAGCAACTATGGAGCTTCCTGACGATATAAAATCAGTGGATAATTCACAGAAACTAGCTTCCAGATTTTCATTTGAATTACTACTGTGACACAACATAATTTAGTACCAAATGTTTAAAAACCCATTATAATTACCAGACTCTGAAATATGCATCATTTGGATCTCATCAACTACATAAAACTCATCCATTTTCCTTTTGAAAAAGGCAATAGAAATCCCAAAGAATAAGGGAAAGACTACTAATTAAAGGTATGATAACTAATTGAGCACCATGATTTCATTCTCAGGACCTCCCAAGAGGCTGGAAGGAGGAAGGGAAGAAGTGAGGATGTTAAAGAAATAAGGGTTGCTCTTAACTTCTGGCCCCTTTTGTGCTGTGAGGCAAGGCAAGGTCTAGCGAAAAACAAAACTGTGGAGGCTGGAGATTAAAACAAAAGCTTTTGGTTCAGACGGTAAAGGAGGCCCTGGAGAACAGTAGACTCAGTTTATCCAGAAGGCAGTGCTGGAGTTGGCTTCAGCAACTAGGGGGTTTCTTCTTGGCGTCCATGTCCTTTTTAATTTCTTCAAGTTTTTAGGCCTATTTGCTCGGGATAATTATAGGGAAGAAGACCTCTACCTAATACTATCCAACTTGGGCCTGAATGTTTCAGTGGATAATTAATTATAACTGTTCTATGACATCTTTTTTTATTTTGGGGGCCACGCTGCACGGCTTGTGGGATCTTAGTTCCCCCGGCCAGGGATGGAACCTGAGCCCTGCCCAGTGAGACTGGGGAGTCTTAACCACTGCTCCTCCAGGGAATTCCCTGTTCTATGACATCTTATGTTGCTGGGGTGGACTATTACTGAAGTCTGCAACCTTGCCTGGTTCCAGCAAAACACAAATGTGGCTTTAGGCACTATGTTAGGTACACACTATATGTTTGCCTGATTTCTTCAGGTCCTCTGTGCGTTCTGGGAGGGTGATGACTAGGGTCTTCCTTACCCTCTGGCTCTGCAGAGCCTGCTTGCCCACTCCCCACCCACCCCCTCCCCACCCACCTCTCCCCACCGCTGCCCCTCCAGCTCCTGTTCCTAGAGCTTTGCACTTAGCAGGTGCTTGGTAAACACTTGTTGGGTGGTTGACACAGGATTACATGTTAATCCATTGTTTTCAAAGTCTCAAACCAGACCTGTTTAAACAAACAAACAGAATCCTCCCTTTAAAAAGTGGCATTACCTTCTTACTCTTGCACATGTTCATTTATTGTTCTTTGGGGTGGAGTGGTTCTTGGGAGAGTAACTCTGAGAACCTATTAAAAGAGACATAATAAATTATACCCTTTAGAGAAGATTGGATAGCTGCTTGTATCCCAGAATTGGAGTGGGGAGCACAACATTTCAGGTTCCTCTGCTCACCACCCCCACGCCCACCCCCACCCTCTACCTCCACCCCTGCGCAGGACTTGCCTTCCAGAGTAGTGTGTGGCATCCTACAGATTGCCATTAAATAAACAGTCCCTTGAAAAAAGTGCTGCCTATGTCTTGAATCAGGAGAGCTAAATATTATGGAAAAGGCCAAATATTTCCATCGTGTTAAGAAAATAAGAACCCGGCCATGTGGGACATCCCACTCAGTGGGCAAAAGACGTGGTGGAGACTTCAAAAGAAAGAACTGTCAAGACAGCATGAGCGGCAATGGGCGACTGCCCCGTTGTGTGTGTGTGTGTGTGTGTGTGTGTGTGTGTTTCCATATGCTATGGGAGAAGTTGTGGCTGTACCGTTTACCTGGGAAATAAATTAACAACCGCACTGGTGTCTGTATCTCCGCTCACCCCAGCGATGGGCCAGCTGTGACTCGGCCTGGGGCTGAGCTTAGAAGGAGGGGGAGGAAGTGCTGAACAGAAACAGTCTTTGTTCTTGCAAGACCCGAAAGGCAGATTCACGGGAAGAGAGTCCTCGTGGGCCTGGAATGAAGATGGACCCTGGGAGATAGGGCTGATGGCTCTAGCAGAGGCCCTGCCTTTGGGCTGTTGGCCAGGGAGGGCCCTGACCCTGAAGTGGAATATCTGAGTGATGAGATCCCGCTGGCTTCCCCCGGCCCACCTCCCTTCGCCAGGTTGAGCTTGTGAAGCTGGGGGAGTGCCATAAGGCCAGGCGGCCTGACTTTAATTGGAAAGAGACCAGGAATCATCTTGCTTTTATTAAAAAGTTAGGCTGGGTTATCTCAGGGCCGTCCCCGAGGGACGGCGATGCTTCAAAGCTGACCAAGTGCTGAGCTGCTGGCCTGCCCACTTTAATGAGCTGGGGGAAGCTCATGTGAGGAGCAGCAGTAAAATTGCTCACCAGACTTGAGACGTGAGAATGTTGTTTTTAAACCTGAGAATATTGTCCTTGACTCGTTGGGAAGAACTCTCAGGTGCAGAAAGTGGACTCGTGTCCTTCCTGCTGCTTTGGGGCCCGACAGGCTCACGAGCTTCCCAGCTTCCTCTCCTGAGCACAAGTCTCCTGTTCCTGGCCACGTGTGGCTGCCAAGATGCTCTACATCAGCTGATGGAGGACCACAGCATCCTATTACAAAGATTTTCCTCCTTCTCTCCCCTCCCCAAAGATACCAGTGTCCTGTGCCACCGTGCTGGGCCCTACTGGGCTGATGACCACCATCTCTGGCACTTGCTGAATTCTAGCCAGGGACTGTGTCAGTCAGTCAGTTCAGTCGCTCAGTTGTGTCCGACTCTTTGTGACCCGGTTGACTGCAGCACGCCAGGCTTCCCTGTCCATCACCAACTCCCTAAGCTTGCTAAAGCTTGTGTCCATCAAGTCGGTGATGCCATCCAACCATCTCATCCTCTGTCAACCCCTTCTCCTCCTACCTTCAATCTTTCTCAGCATCAGAGTCGTTTGTAATGAATCAATTTTTTGCATCAGGTGGCCAAAGTATTGGAGTTTCAGCTTCAGCATCAGTCCTTCCAATGAATATTCAGGACTGATTTCCTTTAGGATTCACTGGTTGGATCTCCTTGTCCAAGGGACTCTCAAGAGTCTTCTCCAACACCACAGTTCAAAAGCATCAATTCTTCGGCACTCAGCTTTCTTCACAGTCCAACTCTCACATCCATACTTGACCACTGGAAAAAACCATAGCTTTGACTAGACGGACCTTTGTTAGCAAAGTAATGTCTCTGCTTTTTAATATGCTGTCTGAGTTGGCCATAGCTTTTCTTCCAAGGAACAAGTGTCTTTTAATTTTATGGCTGCAGTCACCATCTGCAGTGATTTTGGAGCCCCCAAAAATAAAGTCTCTCAAAACTCAGTAAACACAGGCCTCACTATAAGCTTCACACCAGCCCTCTACAAAGGCAGGACTATCACCATCCACTCTTGCTAACTCCATTTAACAGATGAGGAAACAGAGGCTCCAGCAGGCATAGAAATGTTTGCCCACGGTCACACAGATGATCTGTGGCAGGGCTGTAATTTACACCTGTTGCTGTTGTTTAGTCACAAAGTCATGTCTGGCTGTTTGCAACCCCAAGGACTGTAGCCTGCCAGTCTCCTCTGAGCATGGGATTCTCCAGGCAAGAACACTGGAGTGGGTTGCCATGCCCTTCTCCAGGGGATCTTCCCAACCCAGAGACTGAACTTGCATCTCCTGCTTTGGCAGACAGATTCTTTGCCCCTGAGCTATGAGGGAAACCCGAGAGTTTGCACATAGGCCCATGTCTTTCAACACTGCCCCCTCTGTCTGAGGACTGTACAGAGATGGCCAGGAAACAGCCTTGTCCTCAACACTTCACAGTTGAGGTGGAGAGTGAAGTGAACACTTCCTCTTTAGAAAGACAATTTGGTACCAAAAACTCCAGGTGAGCTCTAAGGAGGGGGCTGGAAAGAGTTTAGGGTGCATACAACGTGCCAGGCTCTGTGCTACATGCCTCGTGTCCATGACTTCTTTTTAATTTTCACAGCAATCCTGTGAGATTCACAGGACCGAGGATCAGAGAAGTTTAGTCACTTACTCAACACCACACAGCTCATGGGTGGTGTATCTGGGCTCAAGCTCACATGTCTGATATTTCATAATAACTATTAATGGAGTGTAGCCTTTAAAAATTGTGAATCACTGTATTGTGCACCTGTAACCTATATAACATTGTACAGCAACTATACTTCAATTAAAAAAAAAAAAAACTCACATTTTAAACTCCAAAGCACATTCTCTTTGCCTGATCCCATGGTAGAGACTTGGTAGATAACTTGAATAGAGCTGTCAGGGAGGGAGGGTCTGGGAGAGGAGGGAGGGGAGAGAAGGGATTTAAGGAGTGTGCACTCCAGGATAGGGAAACAGAAGAGAAGGAGGGTCCAGGAATAGCAGGAATCCCACCAGCCCTCCCAAGAGTGAGCCAAGACCCTGTCTTCATCACCACCCCAAAGCCATGGCCCCCGAGTCACAGCTGATGATATGCAGTGACTGCTGAAGGCCAACTTTCCTTGGTTCCAGAGTGATGACCCCGCCGCCCCCCCACCAACCCCATCCCTCCACCCGAGCTCCCCAGTAATTCATGATGTGGTCACCACAGTGGGTGTGGACCTGTCAGGATAACTGGTTAGCCCTGGGACATCCTTGTTGGGAAGGAACTGGATTCATCCCTTGATCACATGCATGCTCTCTGCTTGTCTCCACTTCCTGCCCAATTGGAAACTCACCTGTCCTTGACCCCCAGCCCCTCCAGGCACCTTTTCCTAGTTCCCTAATGCTGTCCATGCAGAACCCTTGCACTGGTTCAGCCATGCTGTCCTTGAGAAAGCATGCCCATATCTGTTTTCTCATCTGACCTTTCATTCATCCGACAAGCGTTTATTAAATGCCTGCTGTGTGCCAGGCACTCTTTGAAGTGTTACAAGTTCCTGCATGAATCAACAATTACAAGTCAGGAGAGGAAGATTACAGGCTGGCTGGGAAGACCGACTTTATGAACAGTGTCATGCAGGGACCTGCAGGGATGGACTGAGATTAGGATAGGAACAGCATGCTCTGGAAGCACGAATAGCAGTTGTTTAGTTGCTCAGTCTGGTCCGACTCTTTGCAACCCCATTGACTGCAGCATGCCAGGCTTCCATATCCTTCACCATCTCCCGGAGTTTGCTCAAACTCATGTCCATTGTGATGCTGTCTAGCCATCTCAGATAGAATGGGATGAGATGAACAGGAGGCAGCCTTGCAAATTTAGAAGGAAAGAGAAGGGTGTTCCAAGCCGAGCAAAGAGCGCTGATAAAGTCTTAGTGGGGTAGTAGAGAGAGAGGCATTTCAGGATTCACATGAGGGCAGTTCCCTATTACTGCTGTGATTCCCATTGTATAGGTAGTTAGGTGAGGCCCAGGAATGCTACTTTCTCCTAACCTGGGGCTGGGCCTAGGTTGCTGCCAGGTTCTAAAGTGTGCCTGGGGCACCAGATGCCATTGGACTCACTAAGAAAACAGTCCTAGCCTCAGGAGCCAGCTCCACCCACATTCTGGGCTCGAAGGCTGGCCACGTTCCCAGTAGATCTAAAGCTCTCTGATCACGAGAAGGAGCTAGAGAACACGTGAAGAGCCTGGGTTGGGGGATTCTGGGCTCAGTGCAGAGAAGGGACAGAATCAAGTGGAGCCTTGTTTAGGGAAACCTGAGAGGCAGCATCGTCCAGTAGAAGGGGCAGAAGCTTTGGAGTCCCCTAGACCTGGCCGTGCATCCGGGTTTCCATCTGTGTGACCTTAGGTGAGTCATGTGACCTCTCAAAGCCCAGGTGCCCTTGCTTGCACAAGGGGAGTGACAGTGTTATTGACACGACCTTTGTGCCTGAAATGCTCAGATAGGACTCTGGCATATGTTAAGGCCTGAGGACGCCCAGGCATCTTTATTGACTAGAGTTCATGAAACGGTGGGTTTGCAAAACAGGTCAATTTGTGATTTCTTTAATTTACAAAGGGACTTCTTTTTCTGTTTGTTCTAGTTTTGTGTTTTGCTGCACTACTCGGCATGTGGGATCTTAGTTCCCTGACCAGGGATCAAACCTCCAACCCCTGCATTGTAAGTGTGGAGTCTTAACCACTGGACTGCTAAGGAAGTCCTTTCAAGAGGACTTCTTGTTTTTTAAACAAATCTGCTGATGAATCTTTTGTACAGAGAGTTCCTCTTACAGTTTGGAAATAAATGTATTTTATATACAATTGTGTTTTATCCGGGAGCCACCCCTCCTTGTTCTCAGCTTCATCCAGAACTGAGCTGAGTGTGTCAGTGCTGACCTGAGAAGAGTCTCTAGGTTTGTGCCACCTAGAGAGGGACAGGGCTGTGTTCTCTGCCCGTGACCCAAAGTGTTTGTCCATGACTTGGATGGGATTTTAAGGTCATGATGCTCGCATCTTTACCATCTGAGCCACCAGGGAAGCCCAGCAATCATGTATGTTGTGAGAGTTGGACCATAGAGAGGGCTGTGCGCCAAAGAATTGATGCTTTTGAACTGTGGTGTTGGAGAATTCTCTTGAGAGTCCCTTGGACAGCAAGGAAATCAAACCAGTCAATTGTAAAGGATATCAGTTCTGAATGTTATTGGAAGGACTGATGCTAAAGCTGAAGCTCCAATCCTTTGGCCACCTGATGCAAAGAACTGACTCACTGGAAAAGACCCTGGTGCTGGGAAAGATTAAAGGTGGGAGGAGAAGGGGATGACAGAGGATGAGATGGTTGGATGGCATCACCAACTCAATGGGCATGAGTTTGAGTAAGCTCCGGGAGTTGGTGATGGACAGGGAAGCCTGGCATGCTATAGTTCTTGGGGTTGCAAAGAGACATGACTGAGCAACTGAACTGAACAGAACTGTTCACATCTATAGGCAACCCAGGGAGGGAGGAGAAAGATGGGGTCAGGCAATAAGCCAGCTTCCAAAAATACCTTGAAGAAGACTGGGATCAAATAGGCATGAGTGTAACCTGTTTTTATTCTAGAAACCAGTGGCCGAGTGCTGGTAGCAGAAGGTTTCATTTTCATAGAAGAGGAAGTATGACGTTAGGGTTTGGGTCATCTGAGAGGTCGGCAGATGGCCACGTGAGTGACTTTCCAACCCTAGATCCGCATTCAGAGTTCATGGTTCTTAGAATGCTCAGAATGCCAGGGTTTGGAACGTTTAGAGGAGGGAGGTGGTGAGAATGTGCTTCTGTTCCACCATCTCGGTCTGTCTGCACCTGGGAGGGTGGGTTTGGCCAGGTGCACGTTGCGTGAGGACAGGGTACATGGAGGAGAGCCTGGGGGAGGAGAGCACAGGCTGGTCATGGGGAGCAACAGAAGTGGGGCAGTCCACCCCCCGAACAGAGGAGCCACCTGAAGAGGGGGTTTGTGTAGCGCCCTTATTCAGGAGAGGAGTTTGATCTGAGCCCTGTGGCTCCAGGGCAGAGCTGGCAGGTGTGGCTGGCAGCCAGCAGGCAGGAGATTCAGAGCAGTGTAAGGAGGAACAGTCTGACGCTCAGATGCCCAGAGATTGCACAGACTGCTTTGCTCATCACCTCCCTGCCCCCGCTGGACGGATACAAGCGCAAAGGCAGGGCTCAGTGACCTTTGGGTTCCCTTCTGGTCCTGAGTCTGATTCCCTGATGGGCTGACACTGGCTCTTTCCATGTGTGGCCGAAACCTGGGGGCACAGCTCTTGCTCCCTCGGTCCCTCCACTGAGCCTCCCATTTGTGTCCATGAAGGTGCTGGTGTCAGAGCCTCGGGGCTTGGGGGTGGGGACAGGGTGAGTGGTCGTCCTTTACACTAGCAGTCTGTCCTTGGCCTTGTTGAATGTTTGCGTGTACCCAGAACCTCCTGTAGAATCTGAGGACTTCTAGATCCAAGGGCACAGAGCCCATGCTGCCCATGCTGGATACCACCCTCTGGCTCCAGGTCCCCTTTCCCTTGCATTTGACCCGGCCTGTGCACAGGCAGCCTCCCCAAGCCACAGAAAAGCCCAGAGAACAGAGAATTTTAGAAGCTGGGGGTGGGGGGAGGGGAGGAACACCAGCAGTCGTGTCCCAGCTCTGCCCTTTCTCATGTCTTCCCACTTCAAACACAAGAAAACTGAGGCCCACAGGGATGAAATGAGTTGACCGAAGCCACTGCCAGAACCAAACTCCATCCCTGCTCTCCTGCCCTCGTGTGTGTGCATGCCTAGTCACTCGCTCGTGTCTGACCCTTTTGCAACCGCATGGACTGTAGCCCTCCAGGCTCCTCTGTCCATGAAATTTTCTAGGCAAGAGTACTGATGAATTGCCATTTCCTTCTCTAGGGGATCTTCCCAACCCAGGGATCGAACCCAGGTCTCTGGTACTTCGGGTGGATTGTTTACTGTCTGAGCCACCAGGGAGGCCCTTCTCTGCCCTTAGGACCCACTGGATGTCTCCTCTGCCTCTGCAGGGTACTGCAGAAGGGGCGGGCATCTGGTCCTTGACAGTCAGTGGGAGAGTGCCATATGGGCACATTCCACAAGGCTTCAGCTTTCAAAATAGCCCGCAGGCCTGTGAGCTTCCTCCTAAGGGCCAGGGGGTAGCCACCAGCTGGCAGGGGACAGCCTAGGGTAGAAGTCTGAGGTGGAGGGAGGGAGTATGGGTGCTGAGATGTCTTTTCACACCAGTAAAGAGTAAGGCCTCGGCAAGCTGAGTGGCCTGACTTGGCTGTCCTGGCCGAGGCCTGGCCCCTGCCCGCTGTACCTTCTTCCCTCTGCTTAGCTGCTTCTGCACGCTCTTTCCTGCCTCCCATCCCCAAGCTCCCTCAACTTTCTGGGAGTTCACGAGGTGTAGTGTGAGGTCAGAGGCTGTCACAAGGTGGGAAAGAGCACAGAGGTTGGAATCCAAGCTTAGTACATCCTGACTGTGTGACCTCGAGTGAGTCACTTACCCTCTTGGAAACAACATTTTCTTCTGTAAGATGGGGCAATCCTTGTGCCCTTTTCCAGGGCTGGCATACCGATCCCCTGAGCTTGGTATTTATTACCCTTTCAGAAACCTAGCACCTTCTCTGTAGGATGGGGATGGTCCTGTGCCCGTTTGCAGGGTTGGTGTATGGGTCCCCTGAGCTTGGTATATATGGCTGCCTCCAGCATAGACCCTGCTTGGAGCTCCTGTCCCTTCCTCAGGTGCCATAAAAATTGCAGCACTTGGCTGACCAGGACCAGACATCCAGTCCTGGAAAGGAAGTGGTTAAAGCCAGACCAATGAAAGCAGAATGAGGAATGACACCTTCTTAGACAAAGTCAGCACTGCTTTAAGAAGTATTTATGCAGAAGGATTGATTCTCCTGTAGTTTTCTCTTACTTCTTGCTTGGTATAACCTTTCTGTGGGCATAACTAGAAGACCTTGCTCTTGGGGTTGTTGCAAAGTATTTAATTCTGAAGATGTCCCAGAACAACTCGATGGATCTTGCCCCAAACACCCTTGAACATAAAACTTGACACACTTTCATGAGTCAAGGATAAATTCTGTGAATCAGATAAATTTCTAGCAGGGGAACTAAGTATGTCAAAGAGTTTGCATTTCTCATTTTGATATATACTGGCAAATGGCCCTCTTAAAAGATCTCATGTCCCTCCTACAGTGTGTGAGACGTGTCTGTTTCCTCGTACCTTCATCAGCTCTGGGACCTACTGAACTTGAGTGTTTTGCCAGTCAGTTAAGAAAAAGAGTTCTGATTTCTTTTTCAATTCTGCATAAGATTGAGTGTCTTTCCGTGGATGGTTCAGTCACTTGTATTTCTTTTTTGGTAAATACCTACTTACATTCTTGGCCCATTAAACATTTTTCTGTTGGATGGTTCAACTCATTCATTTGGATTTAAAGGGTTATCCCTGGTGGGTGGGTGGGAAGTCTCCCAGGGGGCTTGGTGGTATTGACGTCACTTTCCTTTGGGGCTGTGAGTTGGAGGTGAGCCTCTTTGCAGCCTCCACCCAAGTGGCCGCCCTGGGCTTGCTATGAGCTTCCTAGGGTTCTCTTTGTTAACGAGCGTGAAAGTGCTGCTTCTCTCTACATCACAGTGCTGGCCAGCATGTCAGGGCAGAGCTTATGATTGGACAGCTGAGGGAGGGGCTTGATGTTGGATGCACTGCTTCTTGGATTAGGGGAGTAGGGAGCGTGGCAGGATGCCAGGGCAGAACCTGTGTGTGTGTGTGTGTATGTGTGTGTGTGTGTGTGTGTGTGTAGTTGTGTGAGCCCCAGGATTTCTTTGGGGAGCTTGGGCTTCTAGGGGTTTATATTTGCATAAGAAGCATCCCATTAGTGAGTGTATTCCAAATAGGAAATTTACTAAACTTGCTTTTATGCACAGTATGTAAAAACACCCAGAAAAGGTCAGTCGTCTATTTCCCAACATAAGTAGCTATCAAAATAAATAAGACAGATGAAGTCACTATAACCATAACAGATTTACCACTTGTATCTGGAGCTGGCCAGCGGAGCTTGGTGGGGACTAAGCCTCCTCTGGCACTGCCACCGGAGGAAGCCAAGAAATAAATGAGCGACCAAATGCTGGGTGTTTGCTGTGGGCCAGGCGTGTGCTGAGCACTTTGCTTGCATTTTAATCATCACTCAAACTCTTCAAAGCATGTCCTCTTATTACCCTCCGTTTGCAGGCAAGGAAATGGAGGCTCAGAGAAATGAGATAATTTGTCCACCTAATTTTCTTACAGCACATAGAGGCAAAGCTAGGATTTAGTACCAGAAGCTGTTGGGCACTACCCACTGGACTTGCCTGTCTTTTCTCCCCAGCCCTGACCCCCTTGGTTAAAGTTGGAGGGAGACTGTACATAGAGGCTAGAAGACGACAGGCCCACAGTGTCCTGGCTGAGTGTCCCAACCCCCGGCCCCGCCCTCCACAGCCCAGCTGGCATCGCTGAAAACGGCTGGGAGGGGGTGGGCCCTTATTTGGGGCTTTGGTGTGCGGCCTGGGAGGGCTGGAATCGATAGCTCATGGCTTGCCCTGCTTGGGCCTGGGTGTGAGTGTGGGTGTGGGGAGGGGGTTTGCTCCCTGGGGGTGGGCTGTGGCCAAGTGAAACAGGCTGAGGTCAGAGGGAGCGGGCCGCCCCCTGGAGGGAATGCCTGGATGACGTGACTTTGGGGGCGCTGGGGGAGGAGGCCAACTGTGTGTTTCTCATCTCACCTCCACGCCTCGGCCAGATGGGGAATCGGTGCGGGAAGCCGAGCCAGATGCAGCGTCTGGCAGGCTTCCCTGGCTCCTGCGCGCAGCTCTTCTCTAGCCAGCTTGGCAGATCCCTCCACTATCTCCCCGAGGGGACCAGGGAGCAAATGACGTCCCAGAGTTGGCTGCGGCAGAGCAGGGGTCTCCTCTGGCTACGCAGCAGGCAGAGGCGGGGAGAAAGCAGGTCAGGGACCCAGAAGACGTGGCCTGTACCCTCTTCCCTCATCCTGATGGCTCTGCCTTCAGAGCCAAGTTTGGGGGAGGGACAGGTTTATAAGGTTTGCTGTCAGATCTGGGGCCTGGGAGCTAAGTGAGCATAAAACAAAGCCTCTGATTTCGAGGGCTTGGTCGCTCTCCTTTTGCAAAGCTGCTCACGCTTTTTCTGCACTGACCGCCTCTAGGTGTCTGCCGTTCTTCGCACTATCCTCTGTCATTTCTAAGTGTCCATCTTTCTTCACGCTGTCCACCAATGAGCAGCAAAGCGCCCTGGGCACTGCCAGGACCTGAGGTCTCTCTGCTTCCAACTCTGAGCTCTCCCCCAGTCATGCCACGGCATCCTGACTGTGATCCCTCTGGGGTCCCAGAAGCTTTGGGGCAGGGCTTAGTCTCCAAGTATCCCTTCCCAGACCCCATTTTCCTGCCCTGGTTCTTATCACTAGCCTGCTGGTGCCTACTCCTGGCTCAGGGACCTGTCTGTTCCTCCTGGGCTCCTCCATCCTCATGTCTTCCTCCCCTGCTCCTTAGATCTCCCCACACTTGTTCTTCCGTCCTTCTTACATCCCAAACTGTTCCAAGTTTCCCACCCCAGAAACACTTTAGCATCACCTCTGTTTCTCTGGCTTCCTCCCTTCCGACTCTGTCCTGCCCTCATCTTTCCCTCCAGCCTCAGATCCAGGGACTCTTTGCCCATCTCCTCCCACTCACCCCCTTGAGCTTCAGGCTGCAGCCACCCCAGCTGCTCTTGGTCCTCTACCCAGCTCAGGCTGTGGTAGACCAACTCTCCCAGTGTTTGTGCCCTTCCTTCTGCTTAAGACACCCTTCTGCCACCACCACCCTGGCTCTCACCTCTGCCCGGCTGACCTTCCTCATCTTTCGTCCTTCAGCCCACCTTCAACATCGCCCCCTCCAGAAAGCTGTCTTGCTGGGTGCCTCTCTCCTCTGATTCCCCTCTCAATGTGGCCTCCACAGCAGATTAGCTGTGCTTCTCTTTCTCTTGGGCCAGGAGCTCCTGGGGCCAGGGCGCTATTTTATTTGACTTTGGGCTGCTGGTGTCAGATGAGCTCAGCATGCAGTAAACTTCATAGGACTGATCTGAATTTTGTCAGAGAGAAATCGATCATTTGCCCAATGTCCTTAGATATTATAGGAAAACAAGGGAAGTCAGGATAAAACACTTGCTTTCGAGAAGTCTGTGACCCGGTTGAGAACAGAATTGGGAATGGATTCAGGAAATGACCCCATATGAAATTAGCAAACTGGGTCTCCGATGCTGAAGTGGGTGCTATAGCTATGGGTGCCCTTAAGGGTTTTGGAAAAGGTGGAAAAGACTGTGAGCAGAGGGTCTGAGAGGGCTGGAGGAGGGCAAGGGCTGGGTGGGATCAGATGAAAGAAGGCTGGGCCAAACTCCGGAGTCAGGAGTGTGAGCAGAGAACATGTTTCTAGAGAAAGTGAGCAGATTCACCTAGTTCTGCAATTACCCGCTGTGGGCACTTCCAATGTCAGAGCAGCATTAGTGGATTTTAAGTGCAGTTTCCCTGTCCTAGAAGCCAAACAGGAGCTGATGGTGTTTCCAGTTTTGCTGCTTGACTGGGAAACTTTTACTGCGGGCCAGGTTCTGCCAGGGCCAACGAACTCTCCAGGCAGAGAGCGGGATGTTTCCGGCTTTGGTTCTTTCTAGTCATCACTGGAAGGGAACCTGGTCTCTTCTTCCTGAGTCTGGGAAACCAGGTGCATTTCAAACCAGTCTTTCTCATTAATCAGCTAGACACACCTACTGTGTGCCAGTGTTGGTGATCTGTACCACAGTTTCCTCCAAGACTGATGGTCATGACATGACCCATAACTATATAGGTTTGCTGTGTCCCCTTGGGCAGAGGGAGCCCCAGGGCTGAGGCAGTCCAGGAAGGCTTCTAGGAGGTAGTGGGTCTAGATTGAACTTTGGGGAAATTAGACAAACTGAAAGGAGAGAGAGATGGAGCCTTTTCTGGCAAGAACTCCTTAACTGAGACTGACATCATTTCCTCCTAATATTTTAAAAATGCTTAGTTGTAGTCTATTTCTGTCTTTACAGACTTGTCTATTCTGGGAGTTTCGTAGAAATGGAATCATATGTGTGGTCCTTTGTGTCTAGCTTCTGTAACTTAGCATAATGCTGTTGAGGTTCATCCATGCTGTAGCAGGTGACAGTACTTATTCCTTTTTATTACTTAACAGTTTTTCATTGTGTGGCTATAATATATCATTTTATTTATCCATTCATTAGTTGCAGGACATTTGGGTTGTTCTCACTTTGGGGCTATGATGTAATACATATAATATTTTGTAATACAGTGCTGCTATGAACATTCACATAGAAGTTTTGGTGTGGACGTGAGTTTCCATTTCTCTTGGGTAGATACTTTGGAATACAATTGCTGGGTTTATATGGTAATTCTATGTTTAACCATTTGAGGAACTGCCAGACTATTTTCCAAAGCAGCTGCACTATTTTACAACCATTTATTCCCGTCAATAATGTATGGAGGTTTTAATTTCTCTACATCCTTTTGTTGTTGTTCAGTGGCTAAGTCGCGTCCAACTCTTTGCGACCCCATGGAGTGCAGCATGCCAGACTCCTCTGTCCTCCACTGTCTCCCAGAGTTTGCTCAAATTCATGTCCACCGAGCGGTGATGTTATCCAACTGTCTCATCCTCTGCCGCCCCCTTCTGCTTTTGCCTTCCATCTTTCTCCAGCATCCAGGTCTTTTCCAGTGAATTGGCTCTTCAAATCAGGTGGCTGAAGTATTGGAGCTTCAGCTTCAGCAACAGTTCTTCCAATGAATATTCAGGGTTGATTTCCTTTAGGATTGACTGGTTTGATCTCCTTTCTATCCAGGGGGCTCTCAAGAGCCTTCTCCAGCACTGCAATTCGAAAGCATTAATTCTTTGGTGCTCAGCCTTCTTTATGGTCCAACTCTCACATCTGCACATGTCTACAGGAAAAATGATAGTTTTAACTGTGATTTGTCAGCAATTTTTGCCTACACTTATTATTATCTGTCTGTTTGATTATAGCCATCCTAGTGGGTGTAAAATGATACTTCATTATAGTTTTGATTTGCATTCTCCTAATGGCTAGTTGGACGGAGAAGGCAATGGCACCCCCACTCCAGTACTCTTAACCTGGAAAATCCCATGGACAGAGGAGCCTGGTAGGCTGCAGTCCATGGAGTTGCGAAGGGTCGGACACGAATGAGCGACTTCACTTTCACTTTTTCATGCATTGGAGAAGGAAATGACAACCCACTCCAGTGTTCTTGCCTGGAGAATCCAGGGACGGGGGAGCCTGGTGGGCTGCCTTCTATGGGGTCGCACAGAGTCGGACACGACCGAAGCGACTTAGCAGCAGTAGCAGCAATGGCTAGATGGAAGGGCTTCCCTGGTGGTTCAGTAGGAAAGAATATGCCTGCCAAACAGGAGACGTGAGTTCAAGCCTTGGGTTAGGAAGATCCCCTGGAGAAGAAAATGGGAATCCACTGTAGTATTATTGCCTAGAAAATCCCATGGATGGAGAATCCTGATGGGCTACAGTGCATAGAGTTGAAAAATAGTCAGACGTGACTTAGGGACTAAACAGCAGCAGCAGCAGATGGCTAAGCAATGTTGAGCATCTCTTTTTGTACTTATTAGTCATTTGTATATCTTCTTTGGAGAAAAGTCTATTCAGATCCTTTGCCAGTTTTTAAGTTGTGTTGTCTTTTTGTTATTGAGTTGAAAGAGTTCTTTATATACATGGATTTCAAATATTTTCTTTTACTTTCTTGCTGGTGTCCTTTGAAGGACAAGTTTTTAATCTTGGTAAAATCCAATTTATCTATTGCTTTTTTCTTTTTTTTGATTACTGTATTTTTGGTGTCATGTCTTAAAAACCATTGTCTAGTCCAAAGTCTTAAAGATTTGCACCCATGTTTTCTTCTAAGACTTTTGTATAGTTTTATCACTCGCACTGAGGTATTTGATCCATTTTGGGTTAATTTTTGTATATGATGTGAGGTAGGTTCCCTTCTAATTTTGGATGGAATCAAACGGAGATCCTGCCCACCTCCCCCAGCTGGTAAGTAGTGCTTTTCTCTAGATCTCACCTCAAATATTTTCTCCTGAAAGAAGCCTTCCCTGACCATCAGTCTGACTTAGCCACCTCCCCTGAAGTCAGTTTTGATCACTGTACTCCATTTTATTAGACCATCAGAAATGATCGTATTTGTGCCTGAAGCCCCATGAGGATGGACTTGTCTGACTCACTTCTGGTATGGCCAGTACCTTGTGCAGAGTCTGACACTCAGCTGATGCTCAGGACGATTTTTTGCAAGTGGAAGACTTTTTGCTAAAGGAGTTGTATTCCCAGTGGATTTTGCTAAAATTTTCTTAGTGTTTCTGGCCTCCTGGAGTTGGAAGTTGGAGGGCTGAGTGGAAAGTGGTTTCCCAGCAACATCACAGGCAAGTGATCACTCACATCTGCCTTGATGGTCCCTTACTTCACAAGACGTCCCATCCCATCCTTGGCCAGCTCTAGTTGGCAAGTTCTTCCCAACATTGGGCAAGACCCGCTTTTCTATGTTTTGTACTCACTGTCCACCACCTTCCTTTGGGTATACTTGGAGTTGACCCACTCGTACTGACACTCCTTTAAATATTTGAAACCAGCTGTTGTGTGTCTCTTAAATGCCTTCTCTGGGCTCAGCACCTCTAATTCTTGCAGCTGTTCATCCTGGAGCCGAAAAGGGCTGGACTCTGACCCCTGAGTTGCTGATACAGGCCCCATGGAGGTGGGGACAGCCATGGGCTGCTGAAGAAGCAAAGGCCCAGCCACAGCTCAGAACAGATGAAGCCCTGTCCTCCTGTTTTCTTCTCCCCACTTGAGTTGGTGCATTCCAAAACTGGAGCAGAACTTTGAGAACAAGCACTAAATACAACCCCCCTAACTGGATCTCTTGAAGACAAGCTGACTCTCTACTAGTACTCATTACTTATAATAATACTGCTTGCTACTTGAAGAGTGGTTTTTTTTCAGCTTGTCTGGTGGTCTGTTTGGTGTTGGTCCAGGTCCACCTTGAGTGTGTTAGCTACAAGTTGGGCACTTGCCATGGGCACTTGCCATCTACTTCTGCAAGGATTAAGTCATGTGCTCCTGCAGCTGCTGACCTTCAGAACCCCCTGAAAGGAGCCCAAGGTGGAGACTGGGGGAGGGTACTGGCAGAACAGGTCTTTAGATTGTTAGATGTTTCCAGGAGCTGAGTTTATGAGTCTAATTCTCCTATCTCCTCATATCTAGAAAAGCACTAAAATCCTTCAGGGTGACAGCTGTTTCTCATGACTAGCAGAAAGCTTCATGAGACGAGCAGAAACCTTCTGGAAAATGATGTGCCTGATTGCCTGTCTTCTCCCTTCACCAGAGTCACCTACATACTGTCCTTCCCCTGCTTCTTTGGAGCAGTTTTTCACGCTGTCTGAGGTGCTCTCTCCCAGGCTGCAGTCCTCATTTTACTCTACGTAAAACTAAACCAGCAACTCCTACGTTGTGCTTTTCTTTTTTAATCAACAAGTGTTTCTCAACCTGAAACCACCTGTAGACTTAGCTGGGAGCTCTGAAAACTACCCGTGTCCACCCCACCTTCCCGGATTCTAATTCAAATGGTATGGGTAGCGCTGGTAGACAGTGTTTTTAAAGCACTCCAGGTGATGGTATGTGTAGACAGGGTTACAGACTTTGGCTTCAAGAGCTCCACGTCGAACTTAAAATCCCCTTCAGCTCCCCCGAGAATGAGCACTTACTGGATGTTGGCAGAATATCTAGGAGCTGACACTAGTCAGAGTACAGGCTAAGAGAACGCAATTGTTTTGTAAAGATAGAAATCTCATTTTAAATTTGAAAGCCAAACATAGTCCAATAAAACAATATAGAGATGTATAAAGTGAAATTATTCTAGTCTTCTTAACCCAAATAACCACGATCATCAATTTGTGGCATTTTCCCAAATTTTTTAAATGTACACACACACACATATATGTGCAAATCCCCGTATACAACTCCCCCTCCCCTGAAATAAATCTAATCTTATTGTATACACACTATTTTGTAATATTTTTTCTCTTCTCAATATATTGTGAACATTTTCCCTTGATGACACAGAAAGAGCCACCTTATCTTTAATAGATATATGACTCATAATTTGACCATTTTTAAAACCAATAGACTGTCAACCCTCCTTATTTTTTGCTGTTTCAAGCAAAGCTGCATGAACATCTTTATATATAAATATATATATAAATACACACACACACACATGCCTAGATGCACATATATACACACTTGTGTGGATAAATTCTTAAAAGTAAAATTGCTGTATCAAAGGGAATGCCGGTTTAGAGATTGCTAAAATGATTGTTCCTGTCTATCCCATGCAATAGAATTCCTAGTGACAGCAGTTCGCCTTGTGTCAGAAGTCAAGCTTTGCTGAGCACAGCAGAGAGGAAGGTGTGAGTGTGTCAGATGGCGGGGAGGAAACGGTGGAGTCACTTCCCCTTCAGGCTGTGTGTAGAAGAATCCGCTGGCCTCTGGCCTTGCCTGGCTGCTGTGTTTCCCAGGAAGAGGAAACCAACTCGTGTGTGTTAACCTCTGCTTGCTCCCCAGGGTGTGACGGGAGAGCAGGGCACGTTCACAGGATGTGTGTGTCCAGGTCAGCAGGCCCAGGTCAGCCGTTGATTTCGGAGAATGTGGGGCTAGAATCGTCCTTTCCAGCCCGGTCCTAGATTGCTGGGCTATGTCCAAGCCCCTTGGAAGCCCAGAACCATGGTCCTTTCCAGGGTTTTAGCAAGTATCTGGTTGTTTAACGTTTCCAGGTCTCTAGCTAGCTCCTGAATGTCAATATACATCTAGAATTTTTCTCAATTTCCACCATAGAGAGAGGCTCCTCCCCCTAGCCCGGGTATCCCTCCACCCTCTCTGAGCTCCTGGGCATTACTCAAGACACCTATGCTCACCTATTCTGGGCCTCTCCATCGGAGGACCCACTGGCCCAAGGTGGTCAGATGCGTCTGTTCTGATAAGCTGGCTTGTGACCAGAGGGAGGTGGCAGGGCTGGAGGGAGGGAGGTGCAGAGGTCCAACCCCATGCCCTCAGGTACTCTGGAGAGCAAGCAGTGAGGGGCGACACCCGGAGCCCTAGAAGATGCAGTGCCTTCCTTTCTTGACCCAGGAAGGGTCATTGGTGCCTCCAGAAACTTCTAGGGAAGAGGCAAAACTCCAAGAGCGCAAAAGACTGTACTAGGGTCTTTGAAGGGGAAGATGGGAAGGAGAGGTCATGTGTGGCCAGCAGCTACAGCGACCCCAGCACCGTGCTTGTTGCTTCCCTTATGTTCTCATTAAGCTTCATGGTGGGGCACGTGTTACCACACCCATTTTACAGATGGGGAATAGAGGCTCAGAGACAGAAACAACTTCTCCAGTAGCCAGATTGGATTGTGTCTGAACCATGCAAAATAGAGTCCTGGTCCTCAAGCTGGTCTCACTACCCTGCTGCCACGTGGGGGTCCTCAGTACTGACTGATGGGTCACCTACAGGTAAAGCAACCGATTGAAGAGCAAATCGTCACGGCGGGGGCTCTGCCTGGCTCAAGGCAGTCTGGTGTAGTTATCAAAAAGGACGAAGGGGTCAAGCTGCGGGGTCAACACCGCGTTTAAACCTGAGCTTCATCATGTACCCGTGGAACTTCAGGTAGATCTGTTATTTCTCAAGGCCTCTTCATTTGTTAACTGGAGATGATAACAACACTTTCCCCCACAGAATCAATGTCAGGATTAAATGAGATCATCAAGATAAAGTGCTTAGCAAAGCCTGGAATGCAGTTAAGTGATCAATACAGGGGCATGGCTATAATTTTTATTCCTACTGAAACCACAGGCTCCTGCATTGAAGAGAAAGGTTTGTAAAAAAAAAAAAAGAAAAAAACAACCAAAAAACTGGCTCATCCTGCTGTCCTAGCTCTGGTGACTGCAAGGACAGAGTTTCGGCGCTGAACCTTTTAAAGGTCTGTGTAAGTTTTGTCAATCCTGCTAGCTTCTACTTGGCACACTCATTTCCTCTCCAGGAAACATGAAAAAGGAAGAAAAAACGCCTCCGACCCTGAGGGGCCTGCCACAGCCCATCCATCCTTTCTGTGGGGTGCTCCCAAGGATGGCCATTGTTCTCCCGGCCCTGGGCAGCAGAGCTATTTTTACTCTTCTACTTTCCCAGGCTGGCCTTGTTAGTAGTGTGTGTGGGGGAGAGAGAGAGAGAGAGAGAGAGTGTGTGTGTGTCTGTGTGTGTGTGTGTGTGTGTGTGTGTGTGTGTGTGTGTGTGTGTGTGTGTGTGTGCGTTCCCCTGCCCCTGTCTGTCTGTGTCCCTGATTCTTACTTCCTGCTCCCCTCCTGCTCCTATTCCTGGTGTCATGATTCAAGTCTCAGGGCAAATGGAAAGAAGTCAGTTCACCCCCCACCCCGCCCCCCTTCCTGAGTATCCAAATAGCTAAGGGTCACTTGGGCACTCACCATGGGCCAGCCCCACCTGGTGTCATCACATTTAATGGGAATATAAACCACACTTTGCAGCTAACGAGACCCTCTCACTCAGAGAGGCTAAGACACATGCTCAGGCCCACACAGCAGCGAAGCGTGAAGCTAAAATTCAAACCCACCAAACGCCTTCCAAAGCCATCTTTCTCCTCTGCAATGCCGGTGCTGCCTTTGGTGCTTCGCTCCAGCTGGTTTTCCTGCTTGATTGGTCAGTGTGAGTCTGGCTGCTCCAGCTGAGCTGGAGGGCCTGGAGGTCGGGGTCTCTGCCTCATCTGTCGTGTGGCACAAAAGCCAGCAGCAGGCACTAATGTCACTCGACATCAGTGGGTTTCTCTGTTCTTCTCTTACTTCAGTTCAGTTCGGTTCAGTCACTCAGTCATGTCCAACTCTTTGCAACCCCATGAATTGCAGCACGCGAGGCCTCCTCCCTGTCCATCACCAACTCCCAGAGTTCACTCAAACTCATGTCCATCAAGTTGGTGATGCCATCCAACCATCTCATCCTCTGTCATCCCCTTCTCCTCCTGCCCCCAATCCCTCCCAGCATCAGTCTTTACCAATGAGTCAACTCTTCACATGAGGTGGCCAAAGTACTGGAGTTTCAGCTTTAGCATCATTCCTTTCAAAGAATACCCAGGACTGATCTTTAGAATGAACTGGTTGGATCTCCTTGCAGTCCAAGGGACTCTCAAGAGTCTTCTCCAACACCACAGTTCAAAAGCATCAATTCTTCGGTGCTCAGCTTTCTTCACAGGCCAACTCTCACATCCATACATTGACTACTGGAAAAACCATAGCCTTGACTAGACGGACCTTAGTCGGCAAAGTAATGTCTCTGCTTTTGAATATGCTATCTAGGTTGGTCATAACTTTTCTTCCAAGGAGTAAGTGTCTTTAATTTCATGGCTGCAGCCACCATCTGCAGTGATTTTGGAGCCCCCAAAAGTAAAGTCTGACACTGTTTCCACTGTTTCCCCATCTATTTCCCAGATGCCATGATCTTCGTTTTCTGAATGTTGAGCTTTAAGCCAACTTTTGCACTCTCCTCTTTCACTTTCATCAAGAGGCTTTTAGTTGCTCTTCACTTTCTGCCATAAGGGTGGTGTCATCTGCATATCTGAGGTTACTGATATTTCTCCCAGCAATCTTGACTCCAGCTTGTGCTTCTTCCAGCCCAGCGTTTCTCATGATGTACTCTGCATATAAGTTAAATAAGCAGGGTGACAATATACAGCCTTGACGTACTCCTTTTCCTATTTGGAACCAGTCTGTTGTTCTATGTCCAGTTCTAACTGTTGCTTCCTGACCTGCATATAGGTTTCTCAAGAGGCAGGTCAACTGGTCTTGTATTCCCATCTCTTTCAGAATTTTCCACAGTTTATTGTGATCTACACAGTCAAAGGCTTTGGCATAGTCAATGAAGCAGAAATAGATGTTTTTCTGGAGCTCTCTTGCTTTTTCCATGATCCAGCCGACTTACTTAGGGGACATTAAATGAGCACCTCTTAGGTATAAATTGTCTTGCTGGGCATTAGAATGCCATGATCTGCCTTGAAGGAACTTCTGTTCTAATGGGGAGATATGGGGTAGATCAAACATCCTCAGACCGCCCCAGAGTGAGGTAACCACAGTTCTTCCCATCTTGTAGAGGAACGAATGCAGTAACCAGCTATTGGAAGCTTCCTCCAAACCCTCTTGCCTACACACTGCCCTCCAAATTAAATAATAAAGGCCCGGGATTCACGCAAATGATGACAGGTGCTAAGAGTGACAGATCCCCACTAGACATTCTTGAAGGTGTTTGATACAGTTTAGGAGCCTGCTGACTATCTCCCTCCTTCACATCCCTTTAAAAGCCCCCTTTCCCAAATACAAGTCAAAACCACAATGAGGTGTCACTTCACACCGTCAGAATGGCTGTTATCAGAAAGACAACAAATCATGAATGTTGGCCAGGGTGTGGAGAAACAGGAACCCTCAGGAACTGTTGGTGGGAATGTAAATTGGTGCAGATCCTGGAAAACAGTGTGGTGTTTCCTCAAAAATTAAAAATAGAACTGCCATATGATCCAGCAGTTCCACTTCTGGGTGTTTATCTAAAGAAAATGAAAACACTGATGAGAAAAGATATGTGCACTTTTACATTCATTGCAGCATTGTATGTGATAGCTAAGACAGGGAAGCAACTCAAGTGCCTATCAACAGATGAACAGATAAAGAAGGTGTGAGATACACATATGTAGGAAAGTGAAAGTGGTAGTCACACAGTCGTGTCCGACTCTTTGCGACCCCATGGACTGTAGCTCGCCAGGCTCTCTCTGTTCACGGAATTTTCCAGGCAAGAATACCGGAGTGGTTTGCCATTCCCTTCTCCAGGGGATCTTCCTGACCCAGGGATCAAACCCAGGTCTCCCATGTTGCAGGCAGGTTCTTTACCATCTGAGCCACCAGGGTAGCCCATATATATGCATGTGTGTATATAGATGTATATATGTTCCATATGTATACATAAGGGAATATTACTCAGCCATACAGAGAATGAAATTTTACCATCTGTAGCAGCATGTTCTGCTAAGGGAAGTAAGTCAGATGGAGAAAGACAAATACGACATGATTTCACTTATATGTGAAAACTAACAAACAGAAATGAACAAACAACAGAAACAAAGTCATAGATACAGAAAACAAACAAGTGGCTGCCAGAGGAGAGGGGCGAGGGGAGGAGAAAATAGATGAGAGAGATTAAGAAGTACAAACTTTCAGCCAAGAAATAAATGAGTCACAGGTATGAAATTACAGTGCAGTAAATATTGTCAATAATCATGTAGTACCTTTGTATGGTGACAGATAGTAACCAGACTTATTATGGTGATGATTTTGAAATGTGTAGCAATATCAAATCATTATATTACGCACCAAGAACTAACATAGTATTATAGGTCAATTTACTTCAAAACAAACTTGTAGCAAAAGAGATCAGATTTCTGGTTACCAGAAAAGGGTGGGTGGAGTGGGAATTTGATGAAGGATAAAAATTCCCAGTTGTGAGATAAGTAAGTATTAGGGATATAACTTACAACATGAGAAATGTAATTAACACTGCTGTATATCACATGTGAAAGTTGTTAAGAGAGTAAATCCTAAGAGTTCTCATCACAAGAAAAAAATTTTCTATTTCTTTGATGCTATATCCATATTAAATGCTGGATGTTCATGAAGCTTATTATGGCAGTCATTTCATGATGGATGTAAGTCAAATCATTACGCCGCACACTATAAATGTGTACAGTGTTGTATGTCAAGTATATCCCAATGAAACTGGGAGGGGGAAAGCTCTTTTCCCAGAGGAGAGCCTTTTGCCACAGGTTTATAGTGGGTGCATGGCAGCTATGTTTTGGAGGGGTGGGTGGATCCTGGTTCTGGGAGGAACCTTCTGTGGGCCATACGTCTCGTCTCTCGCAAGCCTTTCTGAGGTTCGCTTCTACTGTGTTCGTTGTGATTGCTCCCTAAAGAGGTCCAGAGGGAGCCTGGCTAGGGTGGTCTGAGGCCTGAAAAGCTCCACCATCTGGTCATGAACCCATACTGAACGTGTGTGTGTGTGTGTGTGTGTGTGTGTGTGTGTGTGTGTGTGCATTCACGCGTGTGTGCTTTAGAAGGGAGGTTGCCCCCAAGTCCACGCTTCTAAGTGCTGCTTGTTGCTCAAATCTGCAGTGTCATTTACCCTCCCCACCCCATGAATAATCATGCACTCCAGAGGAGGTGTCAGAGTTTTAGAGGACCACACCCTGAGGGTGCTCAGAAATGTTAGCCAGGTGGCCACAGGCCATTAAACTTGATTTTGCTGGCAGGTTGTGGGCTGGCAAAGCTTTTGTACCAAGCCAGATGTATTTATATTTTGCCCCTTGACCACTGAGAATTTGCTTCTGGAGGTGGCGGTAGTCCCCAGGTGTTGCTGCTAGTTAGTGACCTCTTTGGTGCTTTAAAGCCAGTAGATTTTCAGTCATTAGCCAGCTAGTCATATTTCATGGTGCCCAGCAGACTGCCAGGCCTGGGATACCTCAGAGGAGTGAGAAAACACAGTTGCTGCCTTTGGGGAGACTGGGAGGACATAGTCACCCAAGTGAAATGTACAGGGTGACAGTATGCGTCCAGGGCTGGGTCATCCTGAGTCAACAAGTAATAAACAGAGGCAGATCTAGTAAGTGGCTAGATGTGAAAAACAGACTGTGAGCACCGCAAGAGAGGACCACAGACTTGCTAGGCTGGTGGGCCCAGGTCAGATGATGAAACCTGGGAGGCTTTCAAATTGGGTGCAGCCAACTATTATCAAGATGGGTCTTTGACACCGGAGTCTCCACCTCTTATTAGTGGGGGTCAGTGGGCCCCAGGCAGAAGGAGAAGGGGCATTAGCCCAGCATTGGTGGAGCCCTTGCCTTGGGAGCGGCAGCCCTGGGATCCTCTGCCCTGCTGGGTGAGGTGGATCTTGGGGATCAACCTGGTCTAGTTTGAGACTCCCCTGCCCTTCATAGGACTTTGTACATGGGGCCCTTTGAATAGAAGGTTAGATCCAATTGGTACCTTAGGTAGGCTAGCATGATGAACTTCTCCAGCAGGAAGCCAGAGCTGCAATCAGCTCCCTAAAGAAGAATTCCCCTTTCCTGGCTGTTGAAATGTGTTCGTTCAAACCTCTGTGGCCATAGCCTTTAGCAGCCTGTTCCAAACATTAAGCATCCGTTCATCTAGAAGATCTGAGAAAGTGGAGGAACTGGGTCCTGAGGAGATACTGTAACCTCAAGGGACCTGGAAAGCAGTGACAACCTACCCAGGGGACACAGTGCTGTGTCCTGGTTAGAAACGTTCTGTATGCATTAGAAGGAGGGACTCCTTTCTCTGTGTGCCTGCATCCCAGAGCCGTGGTGCACAGTTTGGGGTGCAGAGTATAGGCTAACTTTTGGCCCCTACTTGTCCCAAGCAGTCTTTGGACAGTAAACAACTTATACAACTATAGGCGACAGCCCTCGTCTTCGCCAATATTCCCACCCTGTGTTGGTATGAGCAGGTGAAGGAAGGTTGTCATTGGGTTTCCACTTGGTTGAGGGCCAGGGGCAGCTGGCAGGGGTTTAGGGAAAATAAGACCTCCTCAGTAAACTGAGCCACCGTGGCCAGGTGGAGGATTTCCCCACACTTCCTAACTTCTTGCCTCTAACTGTACTCTTCATCCGCAAAGGGAGCAGTGGGTACTTACCGGCACTTTCTAATTTAGCGTGGGCAGGTCCCAGGCCTTCTAGGAATGATTAGGCCATAGCCTTGGGTCATTAATTGGTCACAGTCCAGGTCTGAGCATGGCCTTCCCTCCACAGGAACTGGGCTGGGCTTCAGTCTCAGTTCTCTGGAGCTGAGCTGCTGGTCTGATTTGCATCAAGGCTGTTTCCTTGTTGAAAGGAGCAGGACTTGGAAGTCTTGGAAGCCACAGACATTTCTGGGCCTAATGAGCTGAGCAGATGGAAAGTGACCCAAGATGGCCCCAGAATGGGTGGGCTGGTGAAACGGAGGCATCGCGGAGTTTCTGTAGTTGAGTCTGTGGAGGAGGGTGAGCGTGGCAGGTGAACTTGAGACTCTAGGGCTTCCTCTCTGGGGGAGGCTGGACGCAATCCCTAGATGCTTGCCATCTGCCTGAAGTGGCCAGAGATGGGGAAATAGAATCCATGCGTTTTTTAATCCAGAAGGAAGGGAAACTCCACCCGGGGAAACATGACTCCAAGTATAGTGCGTGCAGGCAGAATGTTTAATTGCAAACCTTTCTTGAGACCCAGCTGCTGGGTAACCTTATCCTGGTCACTCCTGCAGCCAGAAGAGGGTTTACCTGGGCCCCTGACGCAGACCCGGTGAACAGAGCTGGCTTTCTCCAGTGACCTCTGCCCTGTCCCCTTCCCCTCCACCTGCTCCTTCTCTATGGTTCATCCCTAGGGTTTCCCACACTGCCAGCTCAGGCGGGCTTGAGGAACTCTGATGTGCGGGTGGGACAATGGGAGCAGGGCTGGAATTGTGATGATCTAGGTGCCCATCTGGGCTGATGATCTAGGATGATCGAGCTTTGGAAGCAAGCAGACCAGCAAACAACGAGGGAAGGGTGCCTGGAGGGTATCTGTGGATCCTCCCTGGCCTCCAGGGAGGCCTCTGACCCTTTCTTTACCTCAAGGTTTACACTGTTTGTCCAGGAGAGTGGGCTGGGCATGGGGGTGGAAGGCTCTGGCAAGTCCCAGAGGTCTGGGAGAAACTGGAATGGAGGCTTATTTCCCCACTCCCACATCTAGTCACCAGTTGTTGTTCAGTCACTCAGTCACTCAGTGTCCGACTCTGTGACCCCTTAAACTGCAGCATGCCAGGCTTCCCTGTCCTTCACTATCTCCCAGAGTTTGCTCAAACTCATGTCTATTGAGTCAGTGATGCCATCCAACCATCTCATCCTCTGTCACCCTCTTCTCCTCCTGCCCTCAATCTTTCCCAGAGTCAGGGTCTTTTCCAGTGAGTGGCTTTTCGCATCAGGTGGCTGAAATATTGAAGCTTCAGCTTTAGCATCAGTCCTTCCAATGAATATATAGGGTTGACTTCCTTTAGGATCGACTGGTTTGATCGCTTTGCTGTCCAAGTAACAGTCACCAGAGAGCCAGTTTTTCTTGTGGGTTCAGGTCAAGCCTTGGCAACAGTGCCCTGTGGCTCTTCGACTGTTTTGAATAGAAAGGAGGAAGGGCAGGTGTTCCTGGTCCTGTGCTGATCAGTCCTAGACTAGGAATTAGGAAGCCTGGTCTCTTGTCCTAGGTCTGCCGCTTACAGGGGGAGCACACCTGTGATGAAACCAACGTAGTGGGTCAGGTTGGTAGCTTTGCAGGCTGTGTGCACAGAGTAGAGGAAGAGCCTGAGGGTCTGAGAGGCTGGGCTGAGGTCTCATAGCCATGATAAGAAAGGTCCGAAAAGTGGCTGACTCCAGAGTCTGTGCCTCTTCCCTGGCGAATCGCCATCCTAGGTCCTAGGTTCCTCCTTTGCAAACGGAGGGGCCTCCCAGCTGCCAGAGCCAGCGAGCCTATGATTAATTCTCCCTGGGAGGTGACGGGAAGCCCCTAATTACTAGAGAGGATGGAGCAGGGGTCATGCTAAGCCCAGTTAAGCCCTTCCTCTGGGTCCCGCTTGGCTGGCCAGGGAGAAAGACTGCTGTCTAATGGCCTGCAAGTGAGGGCAGGCTCTTTCCAAGAGGGCCCACTCACTTGGGGCCTCCTTCTGGCGTGTTGTGCATAACGTCTCTAGGAAGGGGAGATGTGGGTGGAAGGGAGTTGTAGCCAGCAGGATTTGGGATTGAAGGAGCTAGAAATCAACAGGGGGATGGGGGTGAGCTATAACCCCCAGAAAAACCCCAGAGCATCCTGCCACAGTTGGTGGAGCCGGGTGTGTATGAGTTTCCTCCGTGTCTGTCTGGCTTTGCAGCATTCTTCACTGTCGACTTCTGTCTGGACCAAGTTCTGTCTCTTCTTGGTCTCAGGCTCTCAGAACTAGTCTGCCTCTCCCATATTCCTCAAGGGTTGTACAGACCCTTCTCAGATCACCCAAAACTTTATTGAAAAAGATGCCATTCAGTCCTGATCACGAAGTCTGATTAAATATCCCCACTCCTGAATTTACATATAGGTAGACAGTCCAGTATAGTTAAGAGCATAGGGATTAAACTCAGCTGGACTTGGGTTCAACCCTTTGCTCTGTATTTTCCTAGCTGTGTGACCTTGGGCAAGTTATTTGGCTTCTCTGGACCTCAACTTCCTCTTGTGCAAAACGGGATGGCAGTAGTAGCTACCTCACTGAGCTGAAGATTAAATGAGCTAGTGCATATGAGTGCTTTACACTGTGCTGGCACATAGTAACCATTACCTAAATGGTTTCTACAGTTTATTGTATGAGATATATGTTTATATATGATATAAAGCAAAGCATATCCCTGGGTGTTTATTTATGTCAGTAGTTTATTTTGGGCTTGTGAGGACAGGGACAGCCTTTTCACTTAATGTTCTTTCTTGTTGGGATCACATAAAACATGTCATAAATACCCCATTTCAGGGTGGCAACACTCAGCTGTATTTGCTTTGCTTTATAGCTGTCTCCTTGGGTGCGTTTTCAGAACAAACACTCCGCACTGCACGAGGCTAGCTCTGTGACTTAGAGATTGGAGTGGAGAAGGGACTAGATTCAGGGCTTGTTTTCTTGGCTGTTAACTGAACGGCCAAGCGACAGCCTCACACACCCGTGTGCAAAACCCTTGCTGTGGACTCAGTGTTCGTGCCTCCCCCAGCCCCTCCCTGCTAAGTCCACATGTTAAAGTCCAGATCCCCGGTATGATGGTATCCGAGGTGGAGCCTTTGAGAATTAATTAGGTCCAGACGCGGTCATGAAGGTAGACGCAATGATGAGTTTAGTGTCCTTAAAAGAAGACAAGGACACTGGAGCTCTTGTCTCCACCATGTGAAGGTACGACAAGGTGACCAAGAAGCAGGTTCCACCGGGAACCTTGATCTGGGGTTTCCAGCTTCCATGACTGTAAGAAATCAACATTGTTGTCTAAGCCACCCAGGCTATGGAGTTTTGTTACAGGGGCCCAGCAGATCAGACCGCCCTGCTCCAGGCAGTGAAGCCCGCCGCTCTGATGCCAAGGTGTCCGCACGCACCTCCTCTTCGCTCCCATTCCTTCCTTGTCACGACCCTGGCTTCTCCGGCCACTTTGTTCCCCTCTCTGGTGGATTCCCCCTCACACCTCCTGAATCAGAATCACCAGGCAGAGGCCCAGGAATAGGGATTTTTACTGAGTTCCCCAGGTGATTCCGATGGACAGGGCATCCTGGCAGGGGACTGGTGCAGGGACCTAGAGCTGCCCAGTCTGCTCTGAAGGCGGAAGGAGCAAACATCTTAACTCTGAGTCGGAGACTTCACAGCAGGCACCGGGGAAGTTCAGCAGAGTAGCTCTGAGGTTGTGTGGGGGACCTTCCCTCTAACCGAGGCCTCGCCCAGGAAGGCATGTCTTTGGTGTGGGTTCAGGTGAGAGGAACAGAAATGGTGTGAACAATAGGCCAGATTGTATGGGTCTTCCCCGGTCAGCAGTCCTGCCCACCTCCTGGGCCAGGCAGCCTTCCACGGTGGCCTGAGGCCATCAGTGGTCCAGAGCCTGACTGAGCACTGGGAACTGGGGTAACACTGGGAATGGGGTCCTGAAATGCCTTCATTTCAGAAAAGTCTACAGATCTTCCACACGCTAACTTCCCTCCTGCGCATCTATGTCTCAGCCAGAAGGCGAGGGTGGTCATTCAGTGCGGCAGAGTGTTTGCTAGGCACCGACTCTGTGCCAGGTGCAGAGCTAAGACTCAGGGACACTGGGATGAATCACACATCTCTGAAATGCTCACAGCCTCCTGAAGCAGGTTTAGAGTGGGATCCGAGGATCAACTGAGGCAGAATCAGCTGAGGCAGAATCAGAGTGGTTTGTTTAAAACATAGACACCCAGTTTCAACAAACATACCACTCTGGTGAGGGGTGTTGATACTGGGAGAGGTTGTGCAAGTGTGGAGGCGGGGATAGAAAGGAACCCTTTGTACCTTCTGCTCAGTTTTCCTGTGAACCTGAAACTGCTCTATAAAAATTGTTTAACAAAAGAAAATGTAGATGCCTGAGCCTCCAAAACCCAGGTCTACTTATGTAGAATTGTAGAGGGTGGAATTCTGACATCTGTAATTTTGGAAGGCCCTTTGCAGAATCTCATTCACTATAAAGTTTGAGAATCAGTGGAAATTAGCTACTTAGATTTTTTTTTTTAACAAGCCCAAATTTATGTTCATTGTATAAAGTATATATAAATAAGAAGATAGAAATTAAAACCACTTGTAACCCTACCCACCTAATATAATCATCCTTAGCAATTTATTGAATACCCTTCTAGGTGTGTGTGTGTGTTTAGACCTATATGTAGCATCCATGTATACTTGACACTATGCTAAAGCCCTGGGGACAAAGATGAGAGAAAGAATGGTCTTGTATGGAATACCCACAGTCATGGGAAATGATGATTGGTGCAGCTTGAGGCCCTGCCTTAGGTACCCACTCACCTTCTCTTACCTGTCCCCCACAGGTATACATCATCAACGTGACCTGGTCCGACTCCACATCCCAGACCATCTACCGGAGGTACAGCAAGTTCTTTGACCTGCAGGTGAGTGAGTCTGAGCTCAAATGGGGCCTGGTTCCATATGAAGTGGCCTGAGCCTCTGGTGGGCTAGCCTGTCTCCTTCCTCACTCATTCAGAGACCCCCTTCCAGCAATCTCAAGGTCAGAGTTTAGGCAGAACAGAGGGATGGAGGAGGGAACCTTAGCAGTCAGTCTGGGCTGAGCTCAGTCTTGGATGTTGCAGACAGACACTTGGGGCTATGTTGACTTCTTAACATGACTGTTAACAGTCATGCTTTGTCACCCTCCTGCATTTGGAGGCTGGGAAGATGGCCGTGGGTGCTGTGTGCCTGAGCAGACATGCATCTATAAACATACAGAGTGAGACACAAGCCACCACATCATTGTAGGCAAAGAAAAGCAAACACACAGAAAAGACTGAAGCAGAAAATAAGCAATGTCTTGAACTACAGACACAAACTGGGCAGATCACTGTGTCTGTCTAACTGAATAAGGCTCTGCTGTCCTGTTTGTATGCATATATAATATGTGAGTCTCTTTCCCATACCCAGGCGTGTCACATGGGGGATGGTAACATGGATCCCACAGCTCCACTGTAGACACCTCCCTTGATGTCAATTAAGTTGGCTAGGCTTCTTTAGGTCACAAGCAACAGTTTCATGCTCGTACTGGCTTAGGTGAAAAGGAGACTTGGTTGGAATGATATACCAGGGAAGCTTATGCAGTCAGTCAGGTGGTGGAAGGGAGAGTGAGACAGTGGCTCCAAGAATGCCTGGAAATAAGGCTGCGCTCCCCCTGTCTTGTCTTGGCTTTTCTCTGGGCACTGTCCTCAGCAGTTTGGCAGTCAGTGGCTCCCAAATTCCCTACCTTGTGGTTTCCACCAGCAGAGACTGCCTTTCTCCCAGTTCTAAATGGAAAAACCCCAGGCAAGACTCTGATTGGCTTGACATAGATCAGGTGCCCTCTCTGCACCAATCATTACAGCCGAGGCTGGAAGGGCATGAACACCAACATGGCCACTAGGGGGCCCACCCCTGTTTATCAGAAGCTGAGAGCTTCCAGACTCTTCCTTAGGGCCATGAGCCTGGTTTAGGCCTATTAAAAACACAAAGAAGGGACATCCACCGCTGGCCCTCACAACTGAGGTCCACTTCTTCCTCTGGTGGTGAGTCATCTTGGAGATGCCAGACTTGCATGTTTACCTCCAAGTACTTGACTTTATCCCATTGTCCTTATGGCTCTGCCTATGAGATGAGCCGGAGGTGAGCCAGCTTCCTGCGTTACAAATCCTCTCTTAATGTAACAATATGGGATTGCGAGCCACTCCTTACCCTCCTCACTTCCTCCTCTCCCCTCATCAATTCCTGTCCAGTCTCCTTGTGTCCTTCTGGTGTAAACTGTTGGAATTTGCTGATACCCCCTCAATGGGTATAGTGTGCTGGACAGGAAATGATCACTTAGTTGGGGAGAGGGAACCCTGAAAGGACTCATTGATGAGCCAGAAAGGGTCTGAGAGCCAGCAGAAACTCTCAAATCAGAACTTTTCTTCCCCCCTTTTCTGTTCTATTCCCCCACCCCCTCCCTGGTTACAGAATCTCACAAGAAAGGAATGCTGCTCCCCCAACTTCTCCCTTGCCTGCAGGGCTCATTTCCTGTCGAGAGGGGACACATGGATGAAGCCGCTTGTGTGATGCGCTGGCCCTAGTCACGAGCATGGCCAGGCCTGTCCATATGGGTCATCGCCACCCTGTAGATGCAGTTTGGAAAGGGTGGTTCTTCGGAATTTAACCTTTCAAGCAAATATCTTTGGAAACCTGTTTTTTCAGAACTTGACATAAGGCCATATAGTGGCATTCATTTTAGAAAGCCTTTCTCATTTATCAAGATCTCTGATTTTAATATGGCGGCTCCTATAAGAGGAAGAATATAAACAGCATTGCTAATTCCATCTCTGGTCACTGGTGGCTCCCAGATCTCAGTTCTGAGCTGAGACACTGGGGATGCATTTCCTGGGACTGGTTGCTGGCTCTGTCACTCTGTAACTCCAGACAAGTTCCTTAACTGCTCCACTTTCTCATCCATAGAATGAAGATTCGAATGGTGCCCACCCAGTAGGGTTGTATGAGGATTAAATGAGAGAATCCATGTTTTCCCGACACATGCTTGTCTAGTACATTACTCAGTGTTAATGGTGAGGAGAGTGCCGGGATGCCTGGTTGAAGGGTGTGGGGGCTTAGCACCTCCTGTCATAGTATTGCTCTCTTGTTTCCCTCCCTTGGCTTCACTCTCCTGCGGAGCTGTGCAGTGCCCAGTCCTCTGTCAGGGTGTTCAGAGCCCCACAGGCTCTCTCTGGAGCTTGCCACTCAGGCAGGATGGAGTGAGCTAGGAGTGGGGGTGTGGTCCACAAGGGCCTGCTCTCAGAATCCTTCTGCTCCTGCCCTTGTAGGCTGTGCTCCACATTGGAACCCTGAAAGTCCTGGGCTGACTAAGCCAGCCTGGGGAAAGCTGCTTAACTGGCTTTACTACCTCATGGTTCTGAGTTTTCTGGGGATCATATACTTTATATCCCAAATATTGCAGGAGGTATACTAAAAAGTTATTCATTGTTTACCTGAGATTCCTATTTTATCTTTTGTCCTGTATTTTCACCTGCTACCTCTGGCAGCCTTAGGCTGACTGTGCGTGGTGAGTGTGGAAGTATAAAGGTGAGGAAGCCAAGGCTGGAGTGAATGGGCCTTTGATAAGGCCTCTACCACATGTAGAGAAGAAATGGCCCAGGCTGAGGGACACTCAGTTGAGAAGAACAAGGTCCTGTCTTTCCAGAGGTCTGTATCTGATGGGGGAAATAGGCTTTTAAGCAATTAAGTCCTCTATAGATGAAATGAACACTAGATTGAAGTACAAGTAACATGCTGAGGGATGGAGAGGAAGGAAGAACATTCTTCTTGGGAGGGGGCAGCTAAGAAGATGCACATATGGTTTTGATTGGTGATAGAAGCCGAGAGTGATAGAGCCACCCACCCCCACTCCAGTTTGAGGGGATTCGGTTGCTTTTTGAGATTTATAGTTATTGAGGTAAAATGTGTCCCTAACTTATGTCGTAGTTTGTTCATTTATGTCTGCTTGTCTACCTCCTCTCCCTCTGTTGATCCATCCATCCATCCATCCATCCTCAATCCATCCAGTCTTAAGTGCCTACCTTCTGGGTCCAGGCAGGATGCCAGGCTCTGGGTGGGGATTTATTGGTGAGCAAAAGCAGATCTGGTTACTGCTTTTATGGGACTTACAGCTTAGTGAGGGGAGACAGGTTTTAGTTTAAAATATACATACATATTATTTTATACTATTCTAAATGCTGCAAAGAAAACCACTATAGACATGTTATAGGGAAACATTATACTCTGTTATAAGAGCAGGCTACCCTGAAGAAGTTAATTTGACAGATCAGTGAGTTCTTATACTTTATTTGGGGGATCAGAGTTTCTTTTGTACATCCCTTCAGACATGCATGAATGTACATATACAATTCTGATCACCTTCTTGGTCATTCACACCCACCTCAAACCCTTCCAAGGGCACTAGAGGAGGACCCCGTACTCTGCCCCACAGCTTCTCCTCTCCATGTCTTCTGCCTTGAGCCTTCAGACTCAGTGGTTCTCTCTCCTTCTCACCCAGGAGGGTGCACCCGGAACCCAGCTCCTCCTTCTGCCCGTTGGGAAGCACCAGATATGGAGCCTTTAGACCTATGCTATCCAGTGCAGTGGCCACAAGCCACATGTAGCTAGTTATATTTAAGTTAATTTAAAAACTTAAATTTTAAAAATTAAGTTTAATTAAAAAAAATTTTTTTATTTACTTGTTTATCTGGCTGTTCTGGGTCTTCATGGCTGTGCAGGCTTTCTCTGGTTGTGGCAAGCGGGGGCCGTTCTTCGTTGCAGTGCTCAGGCTTCTCATGGCCATTACTTCTCCTGTTGCACAGCATGGGCTTTAGGTGTGCAGGCTTCAGGAGTCACAGCTCTTGAGCTCTAGAGCACAGTGCGCTACAGCAGATACAGAACTTTTCTATCATCTCAGGAAGTTCTGTTTGTCTGGGCCGCCTCTGACCATCTGGGACACACAACAGGCTCCATCTGGCTTTATGCCCACCCAGGCATGCTCTGCCATTTCCCAAGGCCTCCCCAGTTGTCCTCTAACATCTTCCAGGGCCCCTGCAGCAGGAGGGAGGCTGCATTCCACCATGACTTGCCCCATCCATAGAGCAGTTCAGATTCAACAACTCTTCCAAACACCTCTTCTGGAAACCAGGTCAGTTACTAGAGAGGGCTCCTAAGGGCATTTCAGATGTCACGTTGGGAACAGAGAGAGGAGAGGCTCTTGGTCTCCAAGTGGAAATTGGTTTCTTCTAAAAATAATTCGCCACTCAGCCCTATCTGAGGAAAGGGACCTGTCCCAGAGGGAGCTGGCAGGGACAGTGTCTGATGTGAAGGCCTGTTTGGTTATAAAGGGCTTGGGTTATAGGAGGTGGACATGGAGGTGGAGTCAAGGGGGAGGAGGAAGGAGAAGGCCTGCAGATCCTCTTAAGTTGCCTTCTTTTAGGCGCTGGACCATATTTCCAGCCTCTGTAAATTTCCTCGCACAACTTCTTCACTGTTGAGTGTCTCCTCCAAGGCCTGGCCCCATTGAGGAAGGACCGGAAGGCTCTCTGATGCTCCGGCTCCATCGAAGGTTGTTTCACAATCTGATTACAAGATGCAGGGATGTAGTAACTGCTCTGCAAACATTGACTCCATAGTGCTGCTGGCCCTTTAGTCTGAACTCCGGCCAGTGAGTGCACAGGGTCAATATTTGATCAGACCAGGGAGAGGCCCTTTAGCCTCCCCCACGCTGTTTGGAAGATAGAGTTAAGAAAGCTGTTAAGGTTTGCTCATTTGCTCTAAAGGACTTAACCTATTTTGAAGATCTTTTTTTTTATCTCTCTTCCTTATTCATCTCTCCAGCCTGTCCACCCACCTACCCACCCAGGGTCACACAGCCCTCCAATAGCCAGGCTAATGATGGGTGAAGAAAACTATAATCCTTGAATTATTAATAACTGACCTTAGGAGGGATGTGTATTGTGAGGGGACATGTTCTGATGTAATATATGGAGAGTCATAGGATCACGGCATTTTTATAATTAGAATTCTACTTCCAGTCCATCATTTTGCTGGTAAACATCTATGTTCATTTTTCTATTCATTAGATTTATATGAACTTTAGTTTAGTTTGGTGTCCAGAGCAGGCCTCTGCTCAGGTCCAACTGGGATGATCCTGGTGTGTGCAGGGGTCAACTTGAGCGTAGAAGAGGTGTCTGGGGGAGGTGTCTTTCTTGCCTGCTCTTTTAATCATCAAAGCAAGCCCTGTGTTGTTTGAGATCATTGACCCTAGACTAAAGCCTGGAGGAGGTAACTTGCCAAGTTCTAAGAACAGTTTTATATCCAGGATTCTAGAGAGTTCCGGCACCTGGTGTGGCAGTTCTAGAACCAGCGGTGAGATGAGCTGAGACTCATTGTGATTGCTCACAGGCCCCAGACAGACAAGAACATTGACCTTAACCGAGATCAGTCCCTGATTCCAGGAAGCCTCCTATTGTTTGCCACGGCAAAAATGGGAGCATAGATTGTGCCTAAGTAAACTGTCGTCTCATACCACTTCATATAGCAGTCAAAAAAAAAATGAGATTGTCCTGTGGATGGAGCGCTAAGAAATGTTAATGAATGACCGATGCAAGTTTCAAAAAAATGTATGACAGTAGTTATGCAAAAACAAGATATATCTTTACAAATACATACATAAAATAAATACATAATTATTCTTAAAAGGTCTGGAAGGATGCGTTCCAAATTGGTAATGGAATTATCTCTGAAAGAGGTCTGGGGACATGGGTAGGAGGAAGGGCTTGGTTAAAGGGGAATCTTAGCTTTATTTGTAATGTTTTACTCTTTTAGAAAAGGAGAATGGGTTTATATATTATTTACAACATTTATGTATAATAATTGAAAGGATGCCTGTGGGAGTAGGTGGGAAAAGCGGGAGATCTAAAATAAACTATGTCTCTCCTGGCCGTTACAGTGTTTGTGGTGGTCACTCAGCCCCTCAGTAGTGTCTGACTCTGTGGACACATGGACTGCAGCGCACCAGGCCTCCCTGTCCTTTACCAGCTCCTGAAGCTTGCTCAAACTCATGTCCATTGAGTCAGTGATGCCATCCAACCATCTCGTCATCTGTCATCCCCTTCTCCTCCCACCTTCAATCTTTCCCAGCATCAGAGTTTTTTCTAAAGAGTCAGCTCTTCGCATCAGGTCACCAACATATTGGAGCTTTAGCATCAGTCCTTCCAATGAATATTCAGGGTTGATTTCATTTAGGATTGAGTAGGTTTGATCTCCTTGAAGTCCAAGGAACTCTCAATGAGAGTCTTCTCCAACACCACAGCTCAAAAGCATCAATTCTTCAGTGTTCAGCCTTCTTTATGGTCCAACTCTCACATCCTTACATGACTACTAGAAAAACCAAAGCATACATTATAGTATACTGAGACAGAAAACACACAGGTTAAAAAAAAATAGACATGAAGAACATATCTAACAAGATAAAGAAAGTGAAAATGATAATTAAAATCATATTATCTCATATTTCCTGAACCAGCATTCTAGATCATTCCTGTGGAATGACACTGATTAGACTCCATTACAGCAAACCCCAGGGACGTGTCCAGATTATCTTGTCAAACTGGAATCCTGTGTTCAGATATTGCATACAGCACATGAACATGTGTGTACTGGGCCAAGAGACGCCTGGGTGGTGGTTCTTGTGTCATGATGAACCACACTAAGAGCCCCATGGCTGTGGAGAGTTGTGGTTAAGGGGAGGTAATCCAGATTCCAAGACCAGCTCTATCACTTACTAGCTGTATATAACCCTCCATGAGTTATTTAACCTCTCTGTGCCTCGGTTTTCTCACCTGTGTAATGGGGATAATAAAAATACCTGCCTCGTGGGTAGGGTAGAAGGAATGAAATGAGACAATCCATGTAAAGAAAGCCCTGAGAATAGTGACTGGTGTGAAACTCTAGACAGAGAAGCTGAGCCTGCATCAGTTAGGTCCTCAGAAACTTAACTCCAAGAGAAAAAATAGCTGGACATCCCCACTCTAGCTGGAGGCCAAGGTTTCTTCTTGTGCCCCATTTATACTTCACTTTCACCAAATGAAGTTTATATTTCACTTTCACGAAGTAGTTGTGTCTGCCACCTCTGTCTGTGAGAGAGGCAGGTGGTGGTGGTAAGGGTTTCACAGATAACTCTTTCACATGCAAAGTGTAACTAATTTCCAACCCATCTTCCTCTGTTAGGAAAACACAGCTCTTTAAAAGTAATTATTGATCAACAGTTTCTCCTTGCCCTTGGAAAGAGGCATCTTTCAGATTCCTGATTGGCACAGGGGGATTCAGGGAGCCCTGTGGGGATTCCAATAGCTCCAGAGAATTCTGTGGCTGGCCTCCCCCCCCCAGGAGCTGGCTCTGCCTCAGCAGCTCCCTTTCATCTGGCCCCGTGGGCTGAGGGTGAACTCCAGCTTCCTCTCTGTCTCTACTGATTTCCACTTTGGCAGTTCTGCCTAGCATAGGGGTGAGGATAGGGGAGGGCCATGGGGTGTTTGTTCTCCAGGGATTGTTAGGCGGGAAGGCCTGGGGAAGTGGTATCTCCAGGCCAGTTCAGGATGGAAAGCCATTGACCACTGAGTTGGACTCCTGGGTTGCTTGGTGGATTTATTTATTTATCTATAAACTTGAAGGCGGGTTTATTTTTTTCTGCTCTAAGCAGATGGAATTTGCTTAGTTTGTACAATGATGCCTTCTTGTGTCGTTTCCCCAACTCCATGGGTTTAAGAATGACCTTGTACACAAGGGTTCTCGCAGGTCCAGGATAGATGGGGAGAGGTGGCCGCAGGCAGGGTACATAGGAGAGGGTCTCTGCACATCTGTGCCAGGTGCATGCTGTCAGCCACCCCCACCACCTGCCCTGGGCAGAGCCTAAGGATGCAGAGAAGAGAGGGGCTTGTCTGAAGGCCTGGAGCAGCCCAGAGCTGTGGGGTCCTTGCCATGCTGCAACTGCCTTGGGGAAATTAATCTTTTCTTATACAGACGAGTACTTGGTCTGTGAGGGCCTATTTTGGTACCTGCATGTGTTTGGTCAATTCGTCTTCCTGACCAATGATCTGTAGGTGATCTTAGCACATGTCTCCAGAGGAGTTCCTCAGGGACCAAACCATGTCTGGCAAGACCCTCACTGGAACCACCACGGAGTTGGAAGCCACCTCTGCCTTGTTCTCTTGGTTCATCCTCTCTCAGGGTTAAGGTGGGATTGTCACATGGTAGGGGAAAATGTAGAGATTGATGAAAATTGTAAAAAAAAAAAAGCTAGAATGTCCTCTGGATGGTAAATCTTGGCACGAACAGTTGGCTCTAAGCCTCTGGGTGAAATCTGGTGAGGGTGGACACTGAGGGGCTGAGAGGGGGCTGCCTACTCCCCACTGTTCTGCAGGGCAGATGAAAACGTGTCTTTCAGGGAGAGAGATCAGCTGTGTGCAAATATCATAAAATGGGAGGTACATGCTTGCCAACCAGCTTTAACTAGATCTGCTGGAGAATTAGGGTGGAAATCATCTACCAGGAAGATAGCATGTCTAGCACTCATGTTGCCACTTTCTGGTCTGGTGCCCACGACAGGCATCACTAATCAATTGTGGTACATTCTCATCCTCTGTCAATGGCTGACATTGTTTATCGAGCCAGAGCCTGGGATCTCAGTCTTTCTAAAAACAAAACTCCAAATAGCTTCAGGAAGACACTGTCTATCAGTTGGCAGTGGTACCTTGAGATGAAACTATTGGCCATCCCCTGACGTAGTCCATTTCCTTTGTTTGACAGATGAGGAAATGAGGCCCTACAAGGGGTAAGTGGCTCTTTCACATCACAGGGCCAGCAAGTGACAGCAAGACTAGGACTCAGGTGCTCTAGCTTTAGTTCGTTCCAATCTGGAATTCTAGCCTCCCTTCCAGAAGTTTCTTTCTGTTTTTGGCTGAGGAGGGCAGGAAGCCCCCACTGAATCATCAAGAGAGCTCCTGGGGCACAGGGCTGGGCAACCATTCCACCTTCCCCGGCGAAAAGAGGCCTGTGCACAGCAGAAGACCTCTCTGGCTCCCAGAAAGGTCCAACCTGCTGCTGCCTGGAGCTCAATCCATGTCCTCTCTGCTGCTGCCCACTTCTCTCATTGGCTATAAACCCCAGCTTTGCCAGAGGCAGCATCTGAGTCAGGCCACACCAGCTGCCTGACTGCTCTGAGGTGTGAACCTTGTTTTCCTGGCATGAGGGTGTCATGGCAGGGTGTGTTTGGGTGTTGCGTTAGGCCTTGCCACCCTCATCTCCCTCCTCCTCTCTCAGGCCGCAAGGTCTGACCTAGAAAACCCAGCTCTGCCCCTACCAGACCCCCATAGATCCCTCTTGTATAACCGTGGGAAAGTTGACTGGGAAATGGATGGGAGCAAATGTTCCCTTCAAACTGGAGAATGAAGGAACATCTATGGTGGTGGCCAGGTGAGTGGTGTGTGTGTGTGTGTGTGTTTGCTCTCTGAAGCCTTTAGCTATGACCAAGTCACTCCCTTTCCACAGGAAGGAGTTTCAGATTAATCTTGGCACCTTGGAGGAGTGCCAGCTACATGCCTACACAAGGCCTGGTAACGGGGATCCCAAGGGGAAAAGTCAGGGTCGTCCTGGGTAGAAAAGCCAGGCTGGTAGCCTTGGCCTGAGCCAGAGCTGTCAGCTGGTGGGAGGATCAGGGGAGGGCAGAAGGCGTAGAACGAGTGAGCAACGCCTGATGTGGATCACTGCAATGAGGCCTGCCACTTGGGCATCCCCGCAGACTTGCTGAGGTCTCAGCATCCATGCACCCCAACCCCAGGGTAGCAGCAGTTGGTTTTGCTTTTGCCTCGTGGGGACCTGGGTCAACCAGGGTAAACTGGGAGCCTGAGCTATGGGCTTGTTTGTGGGAAGACAGACCCCAGGTGAGCCAGAGGTGCCAGCTACACCGATTCCCTCACTGGCTCCCCACCACTCTGGTGGACCCCAGCCCCCATGTGATGTTAGGGGCTGCCATTCCAGCATCTCAGGGCCATTTCCTCCAGCCAGGCCATTGTATGAGTTACTGGAGACTTGGAGTTCTTCCCTTTTATTCAAATTTTAGCTAGAGCCAAGGAAAAAGATTTTAGTTCCTCAGAGACCTTCACAGTTGGTTGATAACATCAGGCTCCAGAAGAGTGAGCTCATGGGGTTCCTGGAACCAACTCCCCAACTTTCTGAGTGGAGCAGTTTGTCCTGGTGGTGGGACGCTCAGACTTTGTTGTCAGACAGACTTACATGAGTGTGACCTCAGCCCTACCTCTTATCAGCTGTGTGACACTGAGCCATTACTGGCCTCCAAGAGACTCAGCCTTCTCATCTGCTAAGTAAGTGTTAGTCACCCAGTCTTGTGACCCCAAGGACTGCAGCCCACCAGGCTCTTCTGTCCATGAGATTTTCCAGGCAAGGATACTGGAGTGGGTTGCCATTTCCTTCTCCAGGGGATCTTCCTGACCCAGGGATTGAACCCCGGTCTCCTGCACTGCAGGCAGATTCTTTACCGACTGAGCTAATGACTCTAATTGCAGAAGTAGCCTCATAGAGTCCTCACGACATTTCCAGAAGACAAGACACGGGCAGTCTTTCCTGCTGAGCCTGGAGCAGCTCTGGAGCATCACTAGGATGGCGATCATTGCCCTGTGAACACTGATCCTGCCAGCCTGGACAGGGGCAACACTTTCCCAATGAAAGGGTCCTAGGCACCCCCAAGCTGCAGTAGAGAAGTGCTCCAGGGCTGGCCAAGAGACAGCCCCACACACCAGCCAGGGTCTGGCTCCGTCTGCTAATTAGGGGAGCATTTATCTGGTTCCCAGAAGAACAAAGTGGCCGGTTCAGCCACGCTGGAAGGCTGAGTTCAGTGAGGGTGTGGGGGTTACTGAGGTGGAGGCTAGGAATGGGGCGGGTGTGGAGGCGTCCCTGGGGCTAAATGGACCACATTCAGATATACCTTTAAAAAAATCCACCCAAACAGGAAGCATGAGGCTGGTGTATAGCTGGAGTTGGGAGGCTCTGGTGTTCAACAAGCGGCCTTTCTTCCCTCTGAGACAGTGCCGGGCTGGTCTCCTGAGGAGTGGTTGCTCTTCATCTCTGGTGAAGGCTGTCCTGGCTGGCTCCCCAAGGAGACCGGGTTGTTTTTGTCCTGTGATTCCCAGGGCTCCACCCCTCATCTTGGAACCTTGTGAGGAGGAATCCCCAGTGGGAGGGTGGAGAGGAAGCCCTCCCCTGTGTGCTGGGCCCTGCCCACCCCTCCCTCCATCTCACAGAGCACTGGGACAGGGACCAGGACCGGGGAATCCCGGCCAGGAAATCTACCACGCATAGGCGGACTCAAAACCATGACATTTTATCCATCGTGTGATGCATTAAGGGGACACTTTGCGTCAGTTTGAAATACCTGGGTTTCCTGGCTGCGTAGTTGAGAACTGAGGTGAGGACGGGTGGAGCTGCAAAACCTACGCTCTCTGCCAGCAGGTGAGGGACCAGGACCCAGACCGGCAGTCTAGCTCTGAGATCCACACGCTAAACCCTTCTGTCCACTCTAACCTGTGACTTTGATGTGGCCCCTGCGTGGGCCAGAGCACTGCAGAGCCAGCCTAGGAGGCCCCAGCACCTCACAGAGGAGGGGGTCCTTTCCCTCACTTGCCAGGAAGACTTCGACCTCAGAGCAGGTGGTGCTGAGCTGGCTGCTGGAGGTGGGTGCTGCCCTGACCGCCTGCCCAGGCTGGGGAGGGTCTGGGCTGGGCTAAGAGCGAGAGCAAGAGAAATTGTCCATTTCTCTGTGCCTGTTCATTTCCTTTTCCCTTGAGTCTTGGATTCCCCCAATGGGGAATCTCTCTGCCTCTCTCTTTCCCCAGTTTGTCCGTTCTCTTTCTCTGTCTCCCAAGGGTCTCTGAGTCTCGGCCTGTCTCTGGGCATGGCTCTGATCATCACTGTGGCCCTTCCCCAGCCTCCTTTCTGGAGGTGTTGTCTCTGGCTCTGGTACGTCTTTGTCAGTCTCTGGGTCTTTCTTGTCTGAACCTCTTCCCTGGGGATGCTGCCAGATCCCAAGCCAGCATGTGGAAGAAGGGCAAGTGAGGGCCTGACCCTAGTCTGTATGGGGTCAGACCTGACTGCAATGAGCGAGGGCTTGGCAAGTCTGCACCCCCAAGGGCAAAAGCCTGTAGTGGAGACTGGGGCTGCTTCCCCTTCTAAGGGACTCTTGGGCCTCAAAATTAACCTTTTACTGATGATGGCTTATGTATAGAATCCAGTGACAGCCTTGACACCCTGGTTGGGGGGCTGTCCTGCCTCCAGAGGGCACACGTGATAGCCAGCTATTGGCTCTTCCCCTCTTTCCCCTGCCTGCTCACAGCCCTCACCCAGGCTGCCCAGAGAGTTGGGCTCTGGGTTCCTTGGTTGGGGTGGGCACAGGGAGGGCAGGAACCACAGGCTGGCTCCTCCCCTTCTCTGGCTGGACAGAGGGTCTCCTCTCCGTTCCATCCCCTAATCCCTTCCTGCCCTGTGCTAGCTGTTCTTCCAGGGCCACCCTCCCTCCCCTGCTGCTGTCCCCACTAGAAATAGCTGAGCAGGGGGCATTTGCCCAGACCAGGGAGTGGCCGTTGCAGGGTCAGGCTGGCCCCCAAAATACCCCCGCCAGCTGTCAGGGATCGGGGTTAGGTAGGACACCACGAATAGCTTGGGCAAGGCTCCACTCTCCCCAGACCGCTTCTGTCAGCGAGGGCAAGTTCTCTGGGCCCAGCCTCTGTCGTCAGCCAGAAGGCAGGTGGGGGTGAGCACCTGACCCTGTTTGCTGAGCACCTGCTAGGGGCCAGCCACTGGATCCAGGGCAGGATTGAGGGGGTGGAGACAGATGACCACGAGCTGACCGCAGGCTGACTCTTGGAGGCCTCTCTGCATATAAGTCACACATATGCCTGCAGCTCAGCGTGTTCCACACCCAGCCCCTACCTAAGTGCCGCCCTCCTCCTTCCCCTCCTCCCTCCTTCCCTCTCTCAGTCACTGCGCCATCTCTCACCCCTGCAGAGCCCTCCTCTCTGCCCCTGGCCCTTTGGCCAAGCCCTCCTGATTCTTCCCTCACATCCACAGCCTTGTTACCAGGCTTCCCAGCACTCCAGTCCGGCCCCTTCCAGCTGCTTCTCTGCATTGCAGCCAGTCAGCTCTTCTTTGCTATTGTTTATTTTTTAAGTTATGAATATTTTTAATCCTGCAGAAAATACTGTAATACATCAGTGGACCTTCTAATTAACACCTGTTTACATTTTGCCACATTTTAGTCACACATTTATTTTAAATTGAGGTATAACTGACATTCCTTATGGCTCAGCTGGTAAAGAATCCGCCTGCAATGTGGGAGACCTGGGTTTGATCCCTGGGTTGGGAAGATCCCCTGGAGAAGGGAAGGGCTACCCACTCCAGTGTTCTGGCCTGGAGAATTCCATGGACTGTATAGTCCATGGGGTTGCAAAGAGTCAGACACGACTGAGCGACTTTCACTTCACATACTTGATATCAAATACTTTTTTTTTCCCAAGAAATAAAATGGTACCGATAGAGGCGGTGTCTGATAAATGCTAGATTCCCTTCCTCCTGCCTGGGGTCTTACCAAGAAGGTGGAACTGGAGGCAGGTCTAGGGGAAGGGCTGGTTTGGTGGACTGAGAAGATGTCCACCTGTGTGGACCCCTGCGTGTGTGAAGGTGTGGAGGCAGGGCTGCCTGTCCTTATCACGGTTGGGGGATCCCGGCTTCATGGAGGACAGAGCTGGGCAGGGAGGGCCGAGGGTGCCGGCAGGCCTCAAGCAGCCAAGCCCTTTCCCCCAGCCCTTCCTCCTCCTCCCACACCTTGTGCTAGGGAGGCGGCTGCCGAGTTTATGAGGTTGCGAGCGGGAAGCCATCACCTGGGTCGGCGGCAGCACCGCCACCTGGACCGGCAGCCTGTAGCTGGGCACCAGGGTGGGCTCTGTGGGGAGCTCTTCCTCTTGCGTTTCCTGGTTCCCTGGCAGGAGTCAGGTTCTCCCCATCAGGAAAGCCTCGTTAAACCAGCTGGCCTGACCGCAGAGCCTGGGGAGGGCAAGGCTGGCCTGGGTGGCTCGCCTCTCTGCTTGGGCTGCCCGTCTAGGCTCCCCTGGCAACTCTGCCTGAGTGCAAGTTTTTGCTTTGAGGATTTTTCTCTTTTTCTTCTGGGACCCACTTGCCTTCCCCTTCTCTGAATTGTGAAGAGACACTAGGACACCCTTGGCCTAAAGGGCCTCTAGAAGGGGGGAAAAGCCTTGTTATTCAGTTGCTCAGTCGTGTCTGACTTTCAGTCGTGACCCCATGGACTGTAGCATGGCAGGCTCCTCTGTCCTCCATTGTATCCTGGAGTTTGCTCAAATTCATGTCCCTCGAGTCAGTGATGCCATCCAACCATCTCATCCTCTGTCACCCTCTTCTCCTCCTGCCCTCAATCTTACCCAGCATCAGGGTCTTTCCCAATGAGTCGACTCTTTGCATCAGGTGGCCAAAGTATTGGAATTTCAGCTTCCGCATCAGTCCTTCCAATGAATATTCAGGTTTGATTTCCTTTAGGATTGACTGGTTTGATCTCCTTGCTGTGCAAGGGACTCTCAAGAGTCTTCTCCAGCACCACAGTTCAAAAGCATCAATTCTTCAGTTCTCAGCCTTCTTTATGGTCCAGCTCTCACATTCGTACATAATGTGGGCTAAATGGCCAACCTCAGTGCCCAGGAAGGGAATCAGCAGAGCAGTGACCCAGCATTGGCCCTGGATGCCATCAGGCAGATCAGGGCACTTGGGCCCAAATCCAGTTGGGACCACCCCCCAGTCTGGCCCATCCCTGTGCCATATCCTGTCCAAAGACAAGTCTGAGCATCCTCAAAATGAGCCCAGCTCCGCCTCTCTTCCTTTCTGTCTACTCTGCCCCAACCCTGGTCCAGCCCCATCACATCCCACCTGGCAGTTGAACCAACCTTCCTGGGGATCTCCCCGCTTGTGCTCTTGTCTTCCCACCATTAGAGATCCTTCTAAAAATAAACCAGATTGTATAACACCCCCTTTTATAACCTTTCTGAAAGCCTTCCTTTCTTTTGGGAGTGAACTCCCAATTCCTTACCCCACCCACCTGCTCTTCCAGACCTGTCCCCCGCCGCCTCCTTGCCTGGCTCTCAGATTACCTGCTTGATCCTGGGGCACCCATGCAGTGCTGCCTTGGGGCCTTCGCCATTGCTCTTGCCACTGCCTGGAATGACCTTCCCCCAGGTCTTCAAGCAGCCGACTCCTTCTGGGTTTCAGACCTCCTGTGCCACCTCCCAGACAGGTCTTCCTTGATCACTTCCTCAGAAAGTGTCCCCAGCCCTGTTGGCATTGGGCTTCCCAGGTGGCACTTGTGGTAAAAACCCACCTGCCGATGCAGGAGATGCAAGAGACTCGGGTTCGATCCCTGGGTCAGGAAGATCCCCTGGAGGAGCAAATGGCAACCCACTCCAGTATTCTTGCCTGGAGAATCCCGTGGACAGAGGAGCCTGGCAGGCTACAGTCCATGAGGTCCCGCAGAGTCCGACATGACTGAAGTGACTTAACACAGATGCACCTGTCACATTGTCACATTCTGTTGTCTTCAAGACATTTATCTCTGTGATAAATTATCTTCTCAACTCTTTGTCTATTGTTTATGTCTCATCCTTGCTGGAATGTGAGCTTGAGGAGAGCAAAATCCTGCTTGTTCATCAACTTCTGTTTTCCCAGTGCCTAGAACAGTGCCTGAAACAGAGGAGATATTCAGGGAATTGTCATCAAATGAATGGATTGGGTGTGTGGTGAGCTGGCACTGAGAGAAAGGAATGGCCGAGAGAGGCCCACAGACTTCTTCTCCATGCCATAGACAACATCTGTGTAGCTCCCATTCCCCCTGGTGGGTGCCCGTCTTTGCTTGTAGACTGAACATGCCATTGGGAACACTTGTAAGGATTAGCTGGAACAGAAAGTAACTTTCAACTTTAAAACTACTAGAAAACAACAGTGACAAATTCGAGAACAAGGTGCATCTGGAAAGCAAGAATATAATGCTAAGAAAAAATATGCAATGAATACTAAAAGTGAAATACTAAATGTGAAATTGAAAATGTAATTGCAACATAAGACATTCAGTAGAGGGTCTGAGGGGAGGGATAAAGACATTTTCTAAAAGATTAAAATACAAAACTTGGAAGAAAAGTTAAGATATAGACGATCAACCCAGAAGAGTCAATATCTGTTGAACAGGAGCTGTTACATGAGAGAACAGAGAATATAACAGAGAGGGAGAGAGATTAATGAAAGCAAGTTTTCTAATAATGAAAATAGTATGTATTTTGGGTTGAACGTTCTTTTAAATACTTCTGGTTGATCTTTCCAAAGATGGCCATGACATCTTCTGTTCCACGCGACTTTTGCAATGAGACTTTGTTACCTCTTTCAGTACAGAGTCGGTTTTCTCTACTCTTAATCCTGTGCTTATCCTGAATCACAGATTTCAACAAAAGTATCTTCCACTTGAATATATTCTTATTTGTAAGAAATGCATGATTAAATAGCTAATTATCTTTGTAAAAAGATGAAAAAATCATATTCTAATAAGAGAGAGGATGGGAACGAGGTTTGAAGTACCTCTTTCGCTCCCTATTTTGATTTTAGCAACGTTTTCTTTGGGATAGCACAGATTAGTGACAGAAGAATACATGTCATATTTTCTAGGGGAAATTTTTATTTTCCAGTTTGAACTCTTCTAGTTTGAAAGAATTTGAAATTTTGTTACCATATGTGTGTGTGTGTGTATATATATATATATATATATTACTTACACAAAATATATTTGTGTATTGCTGTAAAATAAATAATGCTATAAGAGAAGATTTTTGTCTTGGAAGAAAGATACCATTTTTTAATGATAGAATAGTCTATGCATGGAAATAAAGTGTATCTTTGGTTTATGGGCGGGGAGGGGGGTACGGGGAGAAAGATTAGCTAAAATCCTTATGGCAAACTGCTGGCTTTCAAGTTTTAATATACACGAATTACTTAGCATCTTGTGTAAATGCAGGTCCTAATTCAGCAGGTCTCCCGGGGTTTGAGATTCTGCATTTCCATCAGCTGTTAGGTTAGTTTCAGGATCACACCTTGAGTAGTGAGCCTAGGGGAGTATTGGCAAGATACATTTGAAGCCCTTCTCCATCCCTTTCTGTTTCTTCCTTCCGTTCAAATGTGGCCAATCTCCCCTTTGGCCATGGTCCATTGTGATCAGATGGGAATTTGACCTGGTGAGTCTGGTGAAGAACACTGCTCCAGCACTTCCTAGGAGCTGCCAAGCGTGGCGTGAGTGGCCTCAGAGGGATGGTGTGCTCGTCCCTGGAGGTATTCCTGTGAGTTTAAATGGTCATGTGTCAGAGGTGTCATGAGCCCTGTGTGGGGAGAAGGAGGCTCCTCTGGTACAATTTCACCTTGTGCCTCTGTGTGCCTTCTACAAACTTGTGGAACCAGGATCTCAAGCTGGGGCTCATTCACCTGTGACTTTTACAGGTCATCTGGCAAGCTTCAATCCCCACCCTCTCAGTCCTTCCATTTGGCATTCTAAATACTGTATGTGTGATTTGGTAGGCAGGGCAGGGGGAGAAGGGGTGATGGCTTGGCTTCAGGAATAGTTCAGTCATGTAGGACTATGCCTGACTTGATTGGATCAAGGAGTGGGAGGGGTTCTGCATTTTATACTGTCTTCCCACCTTCAATTTGGTTCAACAGACCTTGATTTAGAGCCTTTGTATTTAGTCAGGACAAGTTAATTGCCTTGTAACAAACTCTCAGTGATTCAGTACAATGGAGGTTTATTTCTTGCTCATGTCATAGACCAAAACAAGCTCTACTCCAAGCAGTCACTCAAGGAATCCAGTCTCTCCCATCTGGTGACTCAGTTCCCCATGCATCTCTGTTTCCACCCAGCAAAAGACGGAGGAGAGAGTGCGAAAAATTGCAGGGAGATTTTATGGGTTGTCTGATGGAGGTACACATCACCCCTGCTCATATTCCATAGATCAGAATTCAGTCACATGACTGTACTTCCCAGCAAGGAAGGCTGGGAAATGTAGTCTAGCTGTGTGCCCAGCTATGTGTCAGACATTGTGATGAGCAGTGGGCACAGTTGCTTACAAGAGGCTCACAGGCTTTTGAAAGGAGGCAGGTGTATGAAAAAATCATTACCATACAGTAGAAAGTGCAGCTCTAGAAGTGTGTCTGAACACAGAAGCAATCTAGAGAAGGGAGTTAAGGAGGGCTAAAGGCCGGCGGATTGGATTCCAGGAGAGAGGAACAGAATGTGCAAAAGTACAGAGCTCTGGAACAGCATGCTGTATCCAAGGAGGATGCGGGCAGGGCATGCAGTGTGTGCGGACCTGCAGTAGTAGCAGGACACACGACTGGAGAGGTCAGGGCGGGGCAGAGGTCGTGAATGGGCTTGTGTCCCACGGGAGGCTGACAGCCAACAAAGGGCTCAAAGCTGAGATGAAATAGCCAGATGAAATAGCCAGATGGAGGCAGATTACAGCAACATCAGGGATGGTATGTGCTTAGCACGCTCCTCATCAGAACCTTTGGAGAGGTTTTCTGTGTGTTTTGGCCTCTTGTGCTGTGGGGTGTCAGACAGAGGAGCATGTGGGAAGGTGGGCAGGGGCCTGACCCAAGTCACCAGCTGCAGCAGCACCCTTGGGCACTCCCTGGGCCCCTGTGGCTTCTGCCAGGTTCACCCGACAGCCCAGGTCTCAGCAGTGGCTTCTAGTAGCTCCAGGGTCACTCAGGCAGGGGAGAGTCGGGCCCTTGGGAAGTGAGGGTGCCATATTGCTAGGGCCAGGCCACAGGGAAGAGCTGGACTCTGCACAGTGATCTCAGCCTCTGGAGCCCATTCTTCATGTTTTCCTTTTACACAAGCCTGGGAGGGGAGAGGCGAGGATGGGGTCCAGAAGTACCCTCACCCTTTTGCAAGAGAGAAGAAAATACGGAGGCGAGACACTTGGAGAAGGGGAGGGAGAGGAAGGCAAGGACATTGGATTGTCCACTGGGAGTGTCCCACATGGCTTCTTTTCCAGATGCCAGGGTTAAGGCAGTGCCATGGGACCTGCGCTGAGATCTCACTGCCTGAACAGCAGTCTGGGCCCAGGACCACCGAGGGTCTGTCCTGGCCTCATCTCTGCCAGGAATGTGCTGTCTTTGCCCCAGACTTTGACCTGACTTTGATACCACGGCTGGTCGGAGACCACAGTTCTGGGCCATTTGGAGTGATGATCAGGATGAGAGAATGAAGGTGCACTGGGGCTGGGGGTGTTGTTCAGCCAGACAGAGAAGGTGGAGGTCTGCCCTCCCTTGGCCCCTTCCTTCTTCCTCACCTCCTTATGGGCCTCTCACTGTTAGTTTTTAAATTGATTAATTAATTTAGGCTGCGGTGGGTCTTCCTTGCTGCAATGTGGCCTTCCTCTAGTTGTCGCAAGCGGGGTCCACTCTTCATTGCCATGCATGGGCTTCTCATTGAGGTGGCTTCTCGTTGCGGAGCACAGGCTCTCAGTGCACGGACGTCAGTAGTCATGGCTTGCGGGCCGTAGAGTGCGGGCTCAGTATCTGTGGCACATGGGTTCAGTTGCTCTGCAGCTCGTGGGGATCTTCCTGGTCCAGGGATGGAACCTGTGTCCCTTGCATTGCAAGGTGGGTTCTTAACCACCAGGGGAACCCCCCTCTCACTCCTTGTTGACAGTCCTTAGGGGTCCAGGCAGGAGAGGGAAGTGTCAGGCAGCTCTGAGACCTTGTGAGGGGTCTCTGGTGAAGTTAGGGGATAGAGAGACCCCTCTCCCCAGGAGGGACCAGAGTGACCTTAGCCAGGACCCCGCTGGAACTGCCAGCCCAGTGTGGGCAGGCTCACCTTAGCTGACCTCATTCTCTGCGGGGAGTGTCTGCGCTGACACCCTGGACCGGTCCCAGGCTTTCTTTGGCGATTCATCCCCACACAGATGTCTCTTTCCCCACTGCTCCATCCCATGTCCCGAGCAGACTTGTCTTTCCAGAATTCCACTTTCACATGGTTCCTTCTGCTCAGCATCCTCCAGGGGCCTGAAGAGGAAGTCCAAGTTTTTCCTTCTTGTGTCAGATGACTGTCCAGCCAACGTCTTACACCACCCAGCACTCACTCTTGCAGCCCCAGCACCCGGCTCCCATAGCCTCCCTGTTTTCCTGGGCGTGAGAGGAAGGAGGACCCAGAGAGCAGCACAGGGGTGCTCCATCTCCTCCGTGGGAGGAAATCAGGGTGTAGCTCCAGTTCCATAGCAGGAAACCACGTGAGTCCTGTGAGTCCTGGGAGAGCTCTGTTCGTTCTCAGAGCCGGGCTTAGAGCTGACAGGATCCAGAATCTCTGGCCCAGTCTTTGGTCCCTAGCTTTCCAGGTGTTTGGCTGCTCCAGCAATACTCCTTTCCTTCCTGGTCCAGGGAAACGTGGGCCATGTGCGTTGGACTGTGAAGTTACAGGTGAGGGACCCTGAAGTCCTTTCAGCCATCGATAGTGAGGGCAGGGTGTGACTGACAGCCCAGAGCAGCTCCCTCAAAGCAGAAAGGGCTGGAGGAGGAACAGGAGGATCCATCCCACGGGAGCTTCTTCACCTTGGAAAGGGCGACCTCATTTATCAAGCATGTATGTAAGCCAAGCACTGTGCTCACCTGTGTGATCTCATTCAATCCACACACCACACTGGGGAGGCTGTTTTCACTCACTGCCCCCTTAAAGATGAGAAAACTGGATCCCAAAGCAGTTAAGTGACCCTGTCAGTGTCACAAAGCCAGGACGGGATGGAACTGGAACCTTCCACCCTTGACTCCCACCCCATGCTTTTTCTCCAAAGGTTGTGGGTCTGCCTGGTGGAGGTGTGGAAGGAGCCCCCTACGTAGTTTCACCGGGGAGGCAGGGCCGCCTCTGGTTTGGACACTTTCTAGGATAAGGCCATTGTGCACATCCCTGCTTCTTCACTCTGCATCTCTCTGTGGGTGTTGCTGGCCCCACCACGTTAATGTCAAGTACATCCCAGCCAGCTCCCACGCACCCAATGAGCTGCTGGGAAAGCCAGAAGTCTCCTCCCCCAAACAGCCCACGCACAACAGCTGGGCAGCTCCCCAGAGGCCCCTGGAGGCTCACAGTGGGGCCAGGCCTGGCCAAGACACCTCCTGTCTGTCCCTCATGGGCTCTGCGCCTCTGTGACCTCAGGGCTGTAGGTTCCCAAGCACTTTTCCTGGCGCTGGGGATACAGGCCAGTGCCATACCAAGAGTGATGCTGATGCCAGCAGTGATGATGATAGCTCACGTGTGGGGGCCGCTAGTCCGTGCCACGCTCTGTGCCAAGTACTTTACACACATCATCCCATCGAATCCTCCTCTCACCCACCCCATCAGGCACATTCTATAACTGTCTTCATTTCGCAGATGAGGAAACTGATTTGAATCCAGATCTGAGTAGCTATGTACCGCTTATTATTATTCACATTTTCCAAAACGTTGTGCAGGCACCTTGTGAGCATAGGAAGAGGCTTTGGGGTAATATATGGGCTAATTCTTTATCTTTTTGTTGTTATGTATTGTTTCAATGTGTGCTAAGGTTAGGGGGCGAAGTCTTATGTATTCCCCAAATGCGTATGTTGAAGCTGTAATCCCTAGCACCTCAGAATGTGACCTTATTTGGAAATAGGCTTGCTGCAGATGCAATTAGTTAAGATGAGGTCATGCTGGTGGGCCCCTAATCCAATGACTGATATCCTTATAAAAAGGAGAAATCTGGACACAGACAGGCACACAGGGAGAACGCCATGTGAAGATGAAGCCAGAGACGGGGTGATGCTTCCACAAGCCAAGGAACACTGCAGATTGCCAGCAAATCACAGAAACTAGGAGAGAGGCATGGAACAGAGCCTCTCGCACAGACCTCAGAGGGAGGCTGGCCCTGCCAGCACCTTGTTCTCAGACTTCTGGACTCCAGAACTGAAACAGTGTATTTCCATTGTTTAAGCCATTCCGTTTGTGATGTTTTGTTGTGGTGACCCTAGCAAGTTAATCCAGTTAGAATATGAATGTATGTTTGTGTGTATGTGTGTGTATGTGTGTGTATATAGTGTTCCCTGGTAGCTCAGCTGGTAAAGAATCTCCCTGCAATACAGGTGACCCTGGTTTGGTTCCTGGGTCAGGACAATCCCCTGGAGAAGGGATAGGCTACTCACTCCAGTATTTTTCGGCTTCCCTGGTGGCTAAGATGGTAAAGAATCCATCTGCAATGCAGGAGACCTGGGTACCATCCCTGGGTTGGGAAGATCCTCTGGAGAAGGAAATGGCAACCCACTCCAGTCTTCTTGCCTGGAGAATCCCCGTGGACAGAAGAGCCTGGAGGGCTACAGTCCATGGGGTCGCAAGAGTCGGACACGACTGAGCAACTAAACACAGCACACACGTATAGTTTGTGTACACACACACGCATACACACACACACACACAAATACACTTATGATTTCATAGATATTATTGCTTTGGATGTGACTTTTGATCGGCTGAATAATGCTCCCCCACAGAGATGTCCCCATTCTAATTCCTGGAACCTGGGCTTGTTACCTTCTGTGGCGAAAGAAGCTTTTTAGATTTGATTAAGGATCTTGAAAGGGGAGAGTGTTCTCAGTTATCCAGGTGAGCAGGAGGGGCAGGAGATTCAAAGGAGGAGATATGACAGTGAAAGCAGAGATTGACATGCTTTGAAGATGGAGGATGGGGCCATGAGCCCAGAAGTATGGGTGGCCTCTGGAAGCTGAAAATGGCAAGGAAACCAAGTCTCCGCGCTGAGCTTCAGGAAGGCAACAGCTCTGCTGACACCTGGAATTTTAGCCCCTTAGGACTCATTTTGCACTTCTGACCTGAGCTCTAAGAAAATTAGTTTGTGTTGTTTTAAGGCATTGAGCTGTAGTAAGTTATTATAGCAGTCACAGGAAACTAGTGTACAACAAAAATAACTGTTTAAATTTTTCCAGCAAGGGACTCAAAGAAAAGTAATAAGTAAGTTATAGTAGTGGCATCGATCCCATGTAGGGAAGGGGGCTTGTGCCTACATTTGGAGGACTCTCTGCTGCCCTACCTCCAGGGGGAACTGTATCATTTGGGAAACCCCATGGCCTGAGCTTCACTCTAGCCTGTTATCACTCCTTTGCTCTGTGTTGTTGAGCAAGTTACCTGACTTCTCTGTGCCCCGTCTCCTTGCCTGTGAAACACAGGGTGAACCACACCTACTTTGTTTGCAGCGTGTAGTAACCACTCTGTTTTGCCTCGATCATTGCTCAATATTCTAATCTTCTCTGATTCTCTTAACAGCCCTGAGAGGCAGGCAGGGGAGAATCTATTCGTGGATCATTTTTGAGCACCTGGCTTCTGCTCTTCAACTTGCTTCTTCATGATTGTTCATAGTGGGTGCAGAGGCCAGGGCACTTGTGAGCTTGTGAACCACGCCACCCCTGGGTCTCCTTAGTCTCCAGACCTCAGCTCTGGGAGGGCAGGAGTGCCCCTAGCATCAGTGATGCAGAGTCAGACTCAGAAGCAAGGAGCCCTTGCTTGAGAGTGTGTTATGTTTGTGCATACGATGACAAGCCGGTGCTTCCTGGAGAGGGGACCTTGGGGTAAGCAAGGCCAGATTGAGGTACCTGGGCTCCCTGGGGAGGATAACAATTTGACGTTCCCTTCAAATCAGTGGTCTTTAAATATGTGTTGAGAATGTCTTCAGCGTCTGTGGGAAGGTGTCGGGGAAAGTGGAGAAGGGCCCTGGTAGTACCCAAAGCCTCCTCTGTTGCCGAGTTGTTCATCTCAGACCCTCAGCAAAGCAAAGCACCCACCTGTTTCCAGACTCAGCACTTAGACAGCAGTTTAGTGAGTAAGGGCTATTACTTGAGCAGGCATCTGGGGCATCTCACCTGCCCATTCCCCCCACTGCAGAGTCTCCATCCGCATGCAGTACCAGCCTCGAGATGAGCTCTGGAATGGATTCCTTCTCCACATCGTCATATTTTCTGGGATGCTTTCAGATGCCATGACTGCACCACCCCCCATCCTTGTGGAGCGGGACACCAGGCCTCTGCCCGTATCCTGCTCTGGGGCCAGCTGTGTGGTCATCGCCAAATCACTGGAATAAATGATCAGAGGGGCCTCCACCCCCGATCCCACCACTTTCTCCAACACATGGCAGCGTTTCACGGAATCCATGACAAGTCCTTGTGCTCCAGTGTGAATGCTTCCTCTAGCAGTCCTGAAACTCCCACTGCCCAGCCTTTGTATTGGCCATTTTTCCCACTGGAATGCCCTCTTGCCCTTTCTCCACCTCGCCTTTGTGCAAGGCCTACACCTAACGTGTCCTCTTCTGAGAAGTCTGCTTTGCTTCCTCCAGCCATACCAGTCTTGTGCCTTCCTGAGCCCCCTCACATGCTTTTTATGCTTCTCGGAAGCCTGGCACTCATCTGACACTACTGGCTAAGCCTCTTGTGCCCATGTGGCTTTCCCAGCTCCCAGTCACATCATGGACCGTGATGTACACGCTTCCCGAATCCCACCCATTCAGTGCCTGGAACATCATGGTAATGGCTTGGTTGGGAAGGGATTTGAAGTCATGAAAGCTTGCACGCTTTCCAGAAAATGTTCAAGGATGACTTCTTAGGCTTGTTAAGGACTCTGGAACCCAGAATGGGCTCTCTCACAAAGCTGGCGTGTGTACCAACACCCTGAGTCTTCAGTGTGGCTTGTGCCCATCCCCCAGCCACCAAATGCAAAGGAAGGCAGCTCCTTGCCAGGGTGGAGGGGTCCTCTCTACCCTTTGTCTCTTCTGCTGCTGCTTCTGGGATACCTAAGGTGTCGTGTCTGTTCCCCAGACTCTAGTGGGTTTGGCAAGAGAGCCTGTATCCTTCCTATCCATCCACCCTCACCCTCTCCCTTATCTTGGGAACTCTCTGAGCAGCTGCCAGGCTGCCTCGTGGCTGTGCTGCTCCTTTCTGTGTACAGAACATGTTTCCTGCAGCATCTTCTCTGGGTCCTCATATCTTCCCTGTGAGTTGCATCATCTTCCCCCGTTGCACAGACAAGAATAAGTGCCTTGCACAGGGTCACTGTTCAGCCAGTGCCGTTTGGAGCCCAGGCTCCAGACTCGAATGCTGTGCTCAGGGCTCTGTGTGCAGCTGTTCCTGGGGTGACAAAGAGAGAATTGTTATGACTCCTCTCTGCTGTAGAGCCCTGATATCTTATTCTTTCTATTTTTATTGTGCTGAAATATGCATAACATCTATCTTACCATTTTTGTAGTATGGTAAAATACACATAAAACGTATTTTCACCTTTTTAAAAATGATATCTTTTAACAAATATATTTATTTATTTGACTGCATTGGGTCTTAGTTGCAGCCCTCAGGATCTCCGTTTCATCATGCGGGATCTTTTGTTAGAGCACACGGTCTCAGTGCTTTGTGGCGTGTGGGGTCATAGTTCCCCAACTCGGGATGGAACCCATGTCTGTTGTATTGCAAGGCAAATCCTTAACCATTGGATCACAAGGAAAGTCCCTCATTTTAACCTTTTTGAAGTGTACGGTTCATCGGCATTAAGTAGATTTACACTGATGTGCGGCCATCACCACCACACTTCACAACTTTTCATCTTAGTTTCTCCTTCAAGTCCTAGTGTCTTATACCTTCTAGGGGTTAGTTCCTTTTTAATCAAGGTGTCACAACCCTTCAAGAGCCAAAGGCGTGCATCTTTGGAGGGTTCTTTTTTTTCAATTTTTAAAGTTGTAGTCTATATATAACTTTCTATTGGTTGTGAGTACTGACTTTTCCCCCCCTTTCTGTCTTTATGCCTCTCATTTCTTTCTCTTGTGTTAATACCTTGGGAAGCAGCATAGATCCAATAACAGATGGAAGTAGTGGAGAGCACGCTTGTTTTATCCCACTGTTTCTTCACTGAGGAGTGTTGTGGGTAAACGTTCTCAGATCAAGAAAGTTTGCTCCCATTTCCTGTTTGCTGCATTAAGAAGAAATCATAAATAGGTGTTGAGTTTTATCAAAGACTGATTATTAGTTTTTATCCTTTACCTGATAATGTGGCAAATTACATTAATAGATATCTTCTAAGTATGTGCCATTCCTACACCTTCAGTGAAATTTCATAGAAATGGAACTCTCGTGGTAGAATTCCTGAATCCTTTCTTTCATTCAGTTGATTCATTCAGACTAGGGTAATCAAGAGACCGGTATCTGTAGCCAGATTGCCTGGGTTCAAATCCCAGTTCCACATCTTGTTTTTTAGGCAGGTTATTTAATCTCTCTGTATGATCGTTTCTTTCTCTGGAAAATAGGGTATTAATAGTACCTACCTCAAAGAGTTGGTATGAGAATTGAGATGAGCAGGTGCCTAACCACTTGCCTGGTGGCTCAGATAGTAAAGAATCCACCTGCAGTGGAGGAGACCCTGGTTCGATCTCTGGGTTGGGAAGATCCCCTGGAGAAGGGAATGGCTGCCCACTCCAATATTTTTGCCTGGGGAATCCCCTGGACAGAGATCCTGGTGGCTACGATCTATGGGGTTGCAGAGTCGGACATGACTGAGCGGCTAATACTTTGGGCTTCCCTGATAGCTCAGGCGGTAAAGAATCTGCCTGCAATGCAGGACACCTGGATTCAATCCCTGGATCAACAAGATCCCCTGGAGAAGGAAAGAAGGAAATGACAACCCACTCCAGTATTCTTGCCTGGAAAATCTCATGGACTGAGGATCCTGGTGGGTCCATGGGGTCGAGAGAGTCAGACACAGCTTAGCGACTAAACCACCACCAAGTGCCTAAACACAAACTCAGTTCTCAATAAATCTTATTTTTATCATCAAGCATTTATACCAGGACCTGTGGTAGGTGCTGGGAACTCATAGTTAGGGTAACTACATGGCTCCATTAACCAGTACAGTCTTAGAAGTCCTATTTTGTACCTTTTATACTAATATAATTATTAATAGTGTTTCTTTTCACTCTCAGTAGCTTCCCATTTTGGATGATAAATTTTTTGATCGCCAACTGATAGATGAAGAGGTCAGTGTAATGTGGAGGACCTGGATAGACTTTGTAGCTGAGGTTCCCTAATCTGAAGCAGAATTGTGGTTGGGGGTCAAGATAGAGGACTTTCTGGCCCCCACAGGCATCTCAGGCTTTCCCTTGTCTTCTTGTTTGCATTTTTTCCAACAAAAATCTGCAGTCATCATTAGCTTTGTTCCCCTGAATGTAAAAATGTCTTTTTTCCTGTGGTTGCTTTTAAGATTTTTCTCTTTATTACTGATTTGTGAGTAACCTGCTTATGATGTGCCTTAGTATAGTTTTCTTTATGTTTCTTGACTTTGCAGTTGAATTGCATGGGAAGGGGTCTATGAGTCCAAAGAAGAAAGGAAATTTAAAAATTTTTGAACACTGAACATAGTGAAAACACAGCATATCAAAATTTGTGGGTCACAGCTAAAGTACTATTTAGAGAGAAAACTATCATCATGATATGTCTGAATTTTAAAAGAAAGTTTTAAATCAATCATCTAAATTTTCACTTTAAGAAAAAATCCCTAAACCTAAGTTAATTAGAAGAAAAGACATTATGAGAACAAAACAATAAAGTAAAAGGTAGAAAATAGTAAAGAAAACTAACAGAACCCAAGTCGGCTCTTTGAAAAGATTAATAAAATTGATAAACTCCTACTAAGAACAACCAAAAGAGAAAAGACACATTACCTGTATCAGGAGAAAGAGAAGATACTACATCAGGTGAAAAAATAATAAGGGAGTGTTAGTAACAGTTTTTTGTCATTAAATCCAATAAGACAACATGGACAAATTATCTGGAAAACTCAACTTTTTCAAAGCTGACTCAACAAGAAAAAGAAAAATGTTAAGTGCCTTTATACCTGTTAAAGAAATTGAATTCATAATCAAATACTTTCCTGCAAGGAAAGCTCCAAATCCGCATAGTTTCACTGATGAACTCTATCCAGCATTCAAGGATGAAATAATACCATTCTTACACTCAGGAAGACGGACTAGTTTCTAACTCACTGTATAAAGTGAGCATAATCTTGATATCAAAGCCTGATGAGAACATTATAAGAAAGGAAAATATCAGAATACTATGACCATGGATGAAGATTTTTTCTTAAAAATATTTAGCAAATCAAGTCCAGCAGTGTATAGAAAGGATAATATACCATAACCAAGTAGAATTTGTCTCAAAAATGCAACTTGGTTCAACATTTCAAAATCTATCAGTATATTTCACTATATTGGCAGAATATAGGAGGAAAAATGCAACAGTCGATTCAGTAAAAGCATTTGACAAAATTCAGCACTCATTTATAATAATGGTTTTTAAAAAAAAAATCTCAGTAAACTAGAAATCAAAGAAAGCTTTCTTATCCTAGACATCTACAAAGAACCTGCTAGTATCATCTTACTTCATGGTAAAAGCCTGAGTATTTTCCTCTTAAGATTGGAATAAGGCAGGACAGCCCTAATGGTCCAGCTGTTGAGACTCCATGCTTCCACTGCAGGGGGTGCACAGCTTTGATCCTGGTCAGGGAGCTAACATCCAGCATTCCACTCCATATGGCACCTCCCAAAAAAGATTGGAATAAGGCAAGAATGTTCTCTTACTTCTTTTATTCAGCATGGTTCTGGACCTTGTAGCCAGTGAAATAAGAAAAGACATACATGTTGGAAATAGAAAACTACATAATGGTCTTTTTTTTCCCCCTGACATGACTGTCTATGTAGAAAATGCTAAGAAATCTGCAAAAGACAAAAATACCTATTAGAATCAATAAATGATTTTAACAGAGTTGCAGGATACACGTCCGATATGCAAAAGCCAATTGTGTATCTGTATACTACTAGCAGCAAACAATTAGAAAATGAAAATTTCAAACCCTGTTAATAACAGGTTCGAAACACATAAAACATCACATCAAGAGAATGACAAGGCAAGCTACAGATTGGGAGTAAATATTTGCAAAGAGATGTCAGCTAGATGACTGTTAAATATATAAAGACCTCTTAAAATTTAACAATAAGAAAATGAGCAGCCTGACTAATAAATAAAGATCTTAACAGACGCCTCACCAAAAATATATAGATGGCAGATAAGCATATGAAGCAGTGCTCAACACTGTCATTAGGAAATTGCAAATTAAATCTACAAAATCCCATCATGACACACCTGTATCAGAATAGCAAGAACCCAAGGGACTGACAACACCAAGTGCTGGCAAGGATGTAGAGCTAACAGGAACTTCCATTCATTGCTGGTCACAACGCAAGATGGTGCAGCCACTTTGGAAGATAGTTTTTTTAACAAAACTGAAGGTACTCTTAGCATGCAGTTCAGCAGTCATCCTCCAAATGAGCTCAAAACTGTGTCCACACAAAAACCTGTACATGGATGTTTACAGCAGCATTATTCATAATTTCTAAAACTTAGACACAATCAAGGTGTCCTTCAGAAGGTGAACAGGTAAATAAGCTGTAGTTCATCCACGTGATGGAATCTTACTGCTGCTGCTGCTGCTAAGTTGCTTCAGTCGTGTCCGACTCTGTGCGACCCCATAGACGGCAGCCCACCAGGCTCCCCCGTCCCTGGGATTCTCCAGGAGTGGGTTGCCATTTCCTTCTCCAATGCATGCAAGTGAAAAGTGAAAGTGAAGTCGCTCAGTCGTTAGCGACCCCATGGACTGCAGCCTACCAGGCTCCTCCAGCCATGAGATTTTCCAGGCAAGAGTACTGGAGTGGGGTGCCACTGCCTAGACAGTGTTAAAAAGAAATGAACTATCAAGCCATGAGAAGACATGGAGGAAACTTAAATGCATATTGTACATTTTAAAAAATTAATCTATTTTGAAAAGACTACATAGTATATGATTCCAATTCTGTGATCTTGTAGTAAAGTCAAAACTATGGAGATCGCGAATTCTAGTGGTTGCTAGAATTAGTGGAAAGGGGATGAGTCGGTGGAGCACAGAGGTTTTTAGGGCCGTGAAACTACTCTCTATGATACTGTCATGGTGGACACACGTGATACATTTGTCCAAACCTATCAAATGCACAATATCAAAAACAAACCGTAGTGTGAACTATGGACTTTGGATGATAGTTCTTTGTCACGGTAGGTTCATCGATTGCAATTAATGTGCTGCTCTGATCTGGGATTTTGATGGGGAGACTGGGAATGTGCTCGGTGAGGAAGTCCATGAGAATTCTCTGTACTTTCTGCTTCATTTTGCTTTGAACCTAAAACTTCTCTTTAAAAGTCTATTAAAAAAGAAAACTTATATAAAGGTTCAGTTACCAAGATGGAGTGGCACAGACATAGGCTAGATATATAGATCAAAGGGATAGAATTGAGAGTCCGGGAATAAACCCATACATCTATCTTGAACTGGTTTTCTGCAAAGGCACCAAGACTAATTCAAGAGGAAGGATCCCTCCTCTTGAGGGCAATGGGATGAACTTGTACCAAAAAGTCTCAAAAAACTATATGAAGTGCTGAAATAGGGACTGTTGGAATTCACAGAGTCCTGTTGTGACCAGGGGTGCTGTTGGAATTCACAGAGAGGAGGGGTGACCTTAGGCTGGATGGTCAGGGGCTTCCCAGTGTAGATATTTCCTGATACTTTCATCAAAGAAGGAAGGGATGGGGACGTACATTTCAGACCGTGAAGGATGAGAACTTTAAGAGAAGTCATACGATGCAACACTATCATCCCTGTCTGTTTCTGTGATTCTTCCTGTGGTCCCACATCTAACACAGGGCCTGGTGAACCCGTGGAACAGACAAGCCATGATCTCTGAATCCCCAGGGAGATGAGGTGACTTTGCCTGTTTGTAAGGGGGGAATCTCTAGATCAGGGAACCCACCAGCCTCTTGTAGTAACGAATGTTCCCTTTGTTTCTGAACTGGAAATGGTCACGAGCATTCAGGCCTCAGAGCTGGAGTCGCTGGCAACTCCACCCACTCGGAAGGGTGAGGAGCCGAACTCTTGGGTTACAGATGTGCCCCAGCTGGGTCTAGGGCCCACCCTCTCCCTCCCCAGTGTTTATTGGTGCTCAGCCCTGCCCAGGGAGAGCTGCCGAATCAGCTTTCTCTGGCCGGGGCCGGCTCTTGGAGCCAAGCTGTCCTGTATCTCTCGCACTATCCACCCCTTAGATAAACAGCCTGGCGTCCTCCACACGCTACAGAGCTCTGATGTGGTTGCTCAGCGCCTCTTGCTCTGAGAGGGACTCTGGCAACGGGCCCTGCTTTTCCTCCAGCCCAAGTCAGGCCCTTGCTGGAGTGACAGGAGAGTCCACTTCCTGCCCAAAAGGTGGCCACAGCAGGATTCTCTGGGGGCAGAGTTTCCGTCCTCATGGCCCACACACCCAGGCTTCCTCCCCAGGGAAGGTCTGGGCAGCTTCTTCATCAGACAGCCCCCCTCAGCCTTCCTTTCGTGTGACTTTTCTCTCTCAGACTCTCGTCCTGAAAATTAGACACTCACCAGGTTATACAACTCCACTTCCCAGGTAGCTCAGCAGTAAAAATCCTCCTGCAAAGCAAATGTGGGTTCAATCTCTAGGTGGGAAGATTCCCTGGAGAAGGAAATGGCAACCCTCTCCAGTATTCTTGCCTGGGAAATCCCACGGGCAGAGGAGCCTGGAGGGCTAAGTCCAGGGGTCGCAAAAGAGTCGGACATGACTTAGCGACTAAACAACAGCAGGTTATCGAACCCACTGTGCAGCCCACCTGGCCCCAGGTTGGGGGACATTCACCTTGTGTATTATGCGTGATGGCAGATGTTTATCCCCAGCCCTGATGTGCTATACACGGGCCACGCCACTGACTGGTGAGGTCTTGCAAGCCCCCCACGCTGAGTAACCTCAGCTGGCCGCCTGTATTTGGTTGACTCTGGAGTCTGAGCCAGGGGATTTGCTTTCTTTGAAAGGTGACCTGTAGGCAGAGAAAATGTCACCAGCATCTGGTTAGCAGTGCGTTGCCTTCCGGTGGCCAGTAGGCCCTGGAGAAGACCAGGAGGACAGATGCTGAGGCTGAGCACCGGTGGTGGGATCAGATGGCAGGTGTAGCTGGGATCCACACCTGAGGGCGGCAGGTCAGCTGGGTGCTTACAGCTCTGGGCAGGGCCCACTGACCCAGTACTTTAATTATATGGGCTTGTCTTGGCCTCAGAGGGACCCAGATTAAGACAGAGGTGGGGGAAGAGGAAAAGCTGTAACGAAAGGAGGAGGTGGGAGAGAGGCCGGCTGCCTAGCATCCTCAAGAGGTCTTCTGAGGGAAAACTCAGATCGCGGGGCTATCGGATGACCCCTGCCTTCCAGGAGGCACATGAACCCAGGGGAGAGAGGTCAGGCTGCTCTTGGCAAGGAAGGCACAGGGAACGTGACCACTGCTCTGCCAAGACAGAGCTGGCCTCACCTCCTACAGGAAGTCTTCCCTGACCTCTCCCTTCAGGTCCCACAGGATGCTGTTCATACATCCTCGCCATTCCCTGTCACTCCTGGACTGGCTTTCTGTCTCTAGCACCAGGACCAAGCTTCACAGATCTCTGGGCAGAGCCCAGGAAACTGCATTTTTAATAGACGCCTCCCTCCACCAGGGCGTCTGGTTTGAACAGACTTTAAGCTATGCTCTGAGAACCATCTTGCTCTAGAGCAACCTATCCATAGTATATAATGTGATCAACATAATATCAAAATATAATATCAACCATATATAGAATTTAAATTCTTCTAGTAGCTATGTAAAAGCATAAAACAGGTGAAATTATTTTAAGAGTATTTTTACTTAACCTTTAATATCCAGAATATTATCATTTCAAGATACAATCAGTACAAACATTGTTAATGAGATATTTCACTTTTTTTTGTTTCGTACTAAGTCTTTGAAACCTGGCACATATTTTACACTTACAGGGCATCTCAATTTGCATGGGCCATATTTCAACAGCCACACGCGGGTGGTGACTGCAACATGAGACAGCACCAGAGCTTTGTTGCTGAATGTGACCATGGACCAGCAGTTTCAGCATCCACTGAGCTTGGTAGAAATGCAGGATCTCGGGTCCCCTGCCTGGACCCACTGAATCAGCACCTGCTTTTTAACATGTTGGCAGAGGTGCTTTGTATGTGTGTTGAAGGCAGTGAAGCCCTGCTCTAGATGGAGACCATGAGCTCCTTGGTGTAGAGACTGATGTAACTCATTTCTAGCACCTCACAGAGGGCTGACGTCTAGAAGGCACACGGCAAATGTTTTGAGAGGAAAGGAAGGACCACATGAATCTTCCCCTGCCCACTTCTCTTGGCACCACTTTCCCTATGCATTGTTGGTGAGAATCTCAGAATCCTAGGTCTGAAAAGGAATTTAGCAGTCAGCGAACAAATGTAAGATCAGAGCAGATAAGCAACTTAAAGTTTCTGTAGCCTAACTCCTGCGAGCCCCAAAGAGACAGGGCAGTTTGGGCAAGTCTCTTGGCTTGCCAGGCACAGCAAGCCTCCCTCTTTCAGGAGAAAAGTGATCTGATGAGGGCAAATTACTCTACACCGGGCCCTAAGCTGGGCCTGCCTTTCTCCCCATCCTCTCTGTGCCATTTCTCAGAAATCTTATGAAGCTGCTGCTCAGAGGCCCCAGGCCTGGCCTATAGCATGTTAGTTATATCCATCTATTTATCCTCAGTCTTCTTCCAGAAGAGATTTAAAGCACCTATAGATTTGCATAGATTTCAATGAGATGAAACAAAAGATAGAAAATGTACATAGGTACATGGAAAGAGTGTTCACTCTGGTGTTACATGTAAGTAGTGACTATCCAACAGTAGCTGTTATTCGATCTCTCAGTTGTGTCCGACTCTTTGCGACCCCGTGGAGTACAGCACACCAGGCTTCCCTGTCTTTCACTATCTCCTGAAATTTGCTCAAGTTCATGTCCACTGAGTCATTGATGCTACCATCTCATCCAACTGTAGAGTGTAGGTAAATCAACCATGGCCCATTCAAACATCGAAATTCTATGTCACAATTAAGAATGCTAGTATGGAAATAATCACTGGTATGAGACAATGCCATTACATAGTATAATGCATTGATGAGCTTATTTTATCTATATGCACATCATCTGGAAAGGATATATATCCCAAATATTAATGTTGCTTTTTCAGGGGGAAGGATAGTGAGTGATTTCTTGCTCTCTTTTTTTATCTACTGCTTCTGTCAGTTCAGTTCGGTTCAGTAGCTCAGTCATGTCTGACTCTTTGTGACCCCATGGACTGCAGTATGCCAGGCTTCCTATCCGTCACCAACTCCTGGAGCTTGCTCAAACTCATGTCCATCAAGTTGGCTATGCCATCCAACTATCTCATCCTCTGTTGTCCGCTTCTCCTCCTGCCTTCAGTCTTTCCCAGCATCAGGGTCTTTTCCAATGAGTCAGTCCAATTATTGCTTCTGTAATTACTTGTGTAATACAGGAAAAAAAATACAAAATAGAATATGGCTGAGGGAATGGGGAGAGAAAAAAAATGAGAGTTCTATCCATGTAGAATTTATTTGCAAATCTATTAATTAAAAAAATCCTAAATACAAGTTTATAGTGTTAGGTCTGTTGTCTGTATTTGCACGTAGCAGGCAATTATTAAATGTTAGAGAGATGGACTTCCAACATTGGGGTTTGAAAACCCATGAGCCAGCTTTTGTTCAATTTTAGTCTGTGTTCAGGGAAGTGAAAGTTAATAACGGTGCAGTAGTTGTGTTGTTTTGAATGGAATCCAACAATGACCCACCCTTCACGTGTGGGCTCTAAATAGCCTGTGTATGTTGGATTATGGCTGTGCAAGAGAGGATCCTAAAATCATGCATTAGAACTGGGCAGGCAAGTGGCTAGATGGGAATATGCACACACGGGCATGTGTGCACACACATACAGGTATGCACACATACCACGCACACGTCAGATCTAGCGTAGGACCACATTTCACCACTTCCAAGGCAGCAGTTTGGTCCAAGTTGACTCCTAAGTGATCTCCCTGTGTCCCCAGTGTGGCCCCTTCACTTCCCTGTAGCTCCAGCCATCCTCTGCCTGGATCCCATTACCTGCACCTCCAGCCCTGCGCACTGCTCTCCAGCCTCCACGCCACTGGCTCTTCCCCTGCCTGGACCATTCTCTCCCTCCACCGTGGCTCGCTTCCTCTCCATCAGGTCTCTGCCAAATTGCCATCTGATTTGTGAGGCTTCCCTCACCACGCTCTGTAAAATCACTGTTTCTTCCTGTTCTGCCCCACCACCTTATCCTACTTCATTTTTCTTTATAGCACGTATCCCCACAACATAGCACACATTTGGTTATTGTGTGTTCTCACCAACTAGAATATAAACTCCCTGAGGGCAGGAACTTCATCTCTTTTCTTTATTGCCGATTTTTCTAAGTGCCCAGTGCTCTAAGGAGACACTCAATAAATATTAATTAATATTAGAAAGAAGGGATGAACTTTCAGTCATCATGTGAGGGATCTTCCTCATTTTACTGATGAGGCAAAAGCCTGCAGCCTGGCCCAGGGTCACGCAGCTGGGGCAGTGGATTGGGTCCGGCTCTCCACTGCGCTCCACCTCCGGCCCTCCCTCATCTTGGAAGGGAGGCTAACCACACACACACACACACATACACACATACACACATAGGGGCCGTGGCTTCGTCCATCCTGTCTCCTGTGTGTTTTTCCAGTTTATACAGAATTTCAGCCCAGCATAGCGGAAGAAAAAACAGCTGTTCTTCCAGAACCCTGGAAGCTCTTCCAATGGGTCTGTCCCTAGAAAAACAGCAGCGACCTCAGGGTGGGAAGGTAGGAGATGGAGGAGGGGGCAAGGGGCTAGACTTGGTTTGCAATTAAAATAACATCTGGGCCTGTTTCTGCAGAGTGGTTCTGGAAGGTGGGTGGTCTGTCTGATGTATCAGGTGGGGCCTTCCACATCCTGGCCCAGGGTGGGGGGCGGGGATGGGTTGGATGACGTGTGACTGAAGAGCTCACCCAGCTTATGACGTGTGAAAAAAACTGGGTCCACAGAAGCCTCTGGAAATCCCACCTGCAGCCTGGCCTGAAATCTTGCTGGCCCCTACCCTGGCCTCGCTCTGGGGCGTCTCCAGACACCTCCCCTTGCACCCTCAGGCTCCCTTGAGACGGTTCAGGCACCCCCTTTGATGCACAGAGAGCTCTGCCTGTGCACACTCATGCCCCATGTGCTTTGTTAATCGTCTGTGAAATGAGGGATTTGAGGTGTCGCTCATCCGTGTGAGGGCAGTGGGGCCCAGGAGCAGTGGAGCGGAGTCAGGGAAGCGGAGTAGTTCCAGTCTTCTGAATCCTATCCCCTCTGTCTGGCTTCTCAGATGCAGCTTTTGGATAAGTTTCCCATCGAAGGTGGCCAGAAGGACCCCAAGCAGAGAATCATCCCCTTCCTCCCAGGTAAGCTTGAGATGGTCCCTGATGATGGGATGGGGGTACCCTGGAGACGGGTATTCTCTAGGCCAAGAGAAGGCTGGCAATTCTACTAGAATTCTGGCTCAGGGTGGGCCTAGCAACCTGCATGTTAATAACCCCCAGGGGATTGGAAGTCCCTGATTTTAAAGGCCATTGTCTTCACAGGGGCCTCTCCTACCTCTGCTGGCCCCAGACTGTGTAACCTATGAGGAGCTTCTCAGCTCTGGGACTTTGGTGTCCTTTTACAAAAAGCATAGCGAGCTCAAGTTCTCCCATGAAAGGATGAAAAACTGCAGACTTGACTCTCCACTGGCTCCCACTGTAATCACAGATAACCTGGCATGGTTATCCAGCGAGGCCCTGCCAGCTTACATAACTCAGCCTGTGAGCTGACAGAGAGAGGATTTGAACCCAGCTTTGTCTGGTCATAGAGGCCGTTAACCATCACACCATTTTGGAGCATATTCAAGGCAATTGATTATGTTATGTAGTCGAGAGGGACTCTTCTCAGGTGTGTCATAACTTGCTATTACTGTGATGTCTTCAATTGGTGTAGAGAATATATAGCTTACAAAGTGCTTTTAAATTTGTGATCATATACAAATCTCCAAACTGAGACATGCATTATAATTTCTACTTGAAGGATGAAGATGCTGGGGTTCAGAGATTTTAAGTCACTGACCATAAAAGTGGCAGAGCTGAGGTGTGAACTTGGTCTCCTGCCCCAAACTGGGCTCTTTGCCCCGAACTGCATGGGTGGTACTGCCTCCTGGCTCTCCGATGCCCTGTCTTTCCCCAGGCTGGTGGGCTGGGCTGGTTCCTGGGGAGCTGCCCTCCAGTGGTCTTCCCCCTCCGTGCCCTCCCTGGGCCAGCCTCCAGGATGACAGGGATCAGTGGGACCATTGCAAGTACCAGGTCTGCGTCTCATTAATCCCTGGCACGTGGCCCGCCCGTGGTTAGTACCTGCTTGTTGACTTGAAAACCTACTGAGGGGCAGCTCCCCCAGGGAGTGGTTCTTCTCTAAGAAGTGTACCCCCATCTTCAAAATCAGTGAAAGACAAGAGCAGGCATTACTGCCTGCCCTCCCCGTCTAATGCTAAAGCTGTAGAGAATTGATTTACCTACAAAAGAAGAACTTCTAAATCCTACAGAACAGACAAGATGAGAACGAGTCAGTGAGGGTGTCAGGAATCTCAGCCCTGGGCCCTTCCCTGGAGGCAGAAGACTGCCTTCATTCCCCAGCTCTGGAGTTAACGAGGGGGACTTTTGCACCCTGTCTGGCTTTCTGCTGAGCCTCAAGGGAACTGGAACATCCAACACCAAGGTTTATAGTGACCTTAGATGTTGCTCCAGTACAGTCAGATTCTCTACCCACCAAGAACCTGGGAGCCCAGCTAGTATGCTGTGGACACAAGCATCCAAGATCCTAGGAAGCCAGTGCCGGGCCCTGTTGCTGAGTGGACCCGGCTTCGGGGTATGAAGGCTACCTGTTTATCAAGAAGAACCAGTTTCTCCCCAACTTGTGACCAGTGATCCAAGGAGAAAGCACTTCACTGTTACTTACTCACTGGGTGTTTATGAGGGGCTCAGCCAATACGAGGCCCAGGAATAAGTGCCCAGGCCAGGGACTGGGGTAGCTGGGTGAATCTAGGGAGATCTGGATTTGTTTCCTTCATCTAAAGGAACCCTCAAGCTAAGGGAAGGTCTACTCCTTAGTCATAGACGCACTTAAGGCAGATTGTGACCCTTCTTATCCCTGTGAAATTCCTTTTTTTTTTTGGCCATGCCACTTGGCTTGCAGGTTCTTAGTTCTCTGACCAGAGATCAAACCCAGGCCCTGGCAGTGAAAGTGCCAAGTCCTAACCACTGAACTGCCAGGGAGTTCCCTGAAATTCCAATTTTGATGGAGAAGGAGCTCATTGTGAGCCCAAGGCATCAAAAGCCTCCTGTTGCGGATAGAGACCTCTCTGAACTTCAGGTTCCTCTTCTAGGACTGGGCTGAAGATCAAAACAATTCATGTGAAATACTTTGCACAGTGCCTGTCCCATAGTAAATGCTCAATAAACAGCAGCTATTAATTTAAAAGACTGCCCCTCCCTCCTACCCCATTCCCACCCAAAAGATCCAACTCCTGGGAGAAGGCACTGGACTCGGCCAGCCCCCAAGATAGGATATTGTGCATCGTGTGTGTTATTGTCTAGAGGAATGAGGTTGACTGGCCCCTCATGCCTACCCCCCATCCCTCCATCCTGAAGGAAGTTGCCTTTTCTTGTGCGTTTCTGCATTTCTCCCCTTCATTCAGCAGAGCTCTCTCGCCAGATCTTCCCTTTTGCTCTCTTGCTCTCCAGAACTTCAGAATGGACATTTGGAATCCCACCCTCAGATCCCCAGGCCCTGTTACTGGCTTTTCCCTCACTCACTAGGAGCTACCTTAACCCTCTCATACTTTACTCAGTTCTTAGCTTGAAGAGGAAGGAAAAAGATTGAAGGGAAAAAAAAAAAAAGCAGAACCAAGCAAGTAAGGGTTAGAGTGGGCCTGGGGGTTCCCAAGCCACCCCACAACCCTGCATCGAAGGAGCTCCTCCCAGGAAATGAGGGTTTCAGAGAAGGGCAGTGATGACTGTTGCCTGCCTTAGGTCAGGTTCTGGAAAGCAGACCCTGAGACGAGGGTTCTTAGGTAAGATGACTTTGGAGGACTGCTTTCAGGTAAACATCCCGGGTCAGTGAGGGGAGCAGCCAGGACAGGGGAAGACAAGGGGCCGAGGTACAGGGCCAGCTAAGTCTGGCCTCAGCCTGATCCCGTGAGGAGCTCTGGAGAGTGGACAGCGCCACAGTGTTGTCCAATCTTAGGGGACAATGTTTATATTCCCCATAATAGTACATCAGTCACTATAGTCATGAACTGCCCCCTCTCCCAGCAGTGTGAAATGTGGACAGGTGCTCTTGAGGGCTGAGGTCGTGTCCCTACAGAAGGGGAGCTGTGAGCCATGGAGCGCAGGGTGGGAGCATCAGCTGGTAAGGGGCCCGGACAGGATGCCTACAGGTAGGCTGTATTACCTGACACCAGCTGGAGACACTGTTCCCACCTCCCTGCCTCTGGAGAGGGCGTCTGCAGTCATCTGCTGATTCCCCAGGATTGGGCCCTGGCGGCGATGACTCAGCAGAACCTCGGTGCTCAAAGACGCTGAGGTAATCCAGCAGGGGTGCTCCGGCAGGCAGCCCGGGAGGGCAGCAGCCAGGTTCAGGAACCGCTCCACCAGCGCTTTGCCTTGCCTGGAATTTCAGGACAAGGGGAATCCAAGGGCAGGAAGCAGGGCACCCCTGTGGTCTCTAAAGGCGTTTTGATTTTAGCTTTAGAGGTGACCAGGACGTGATGTGTGTCTCTGCTGCCCAGGCAGGGGTTCTGGGGGTGTCTTTGGAGCATTAGGCCAGCTGCTGTGCTCTGGCTGCAGGCTCCTGTCTGGAGACTCATAGACCTTTGGTGGTTTAGTCACTAACTTGTGTCCGACTCTTGTGACCCCATGGATCATAGCCTGCCAGGCTCCTCTGTCCATGGGAGTCTCCAGGCAAGAATACTGGAGTGGGTTGCCATGCCCTCCTCCAGGGGATCTTCCCGACGTGGGGATTGAACCCACGTCTCTTATGTCTCCTGCTTTGGCAGGTGGGTTCTTTACCACTAGCACCACCTGGGAAGCCCTGTAAAACTCCTAGGCACTCTATATTCCTCCCCTCCAGTTCCACGACCAAACCACAAGATAGGTGGCATTAGTTCCAATTTAAGGACAGGCCACATCGCTTCCGTCATCACATAGCCACTGAGCTGTGTACCCACTGCCCAGCTTCCCCAGTAGTAATATCTTATGTAACAACAGTACATTATCAAACCCAGGAAATTGATGACTCAGTTATCTGCAATTACAGACTCCAGAAATTGACTTTTAATATAATAAGGTAGAGAGGGCTAGTAAGTAAGCATGCCAGCTGATCCTTGGGAAGGAGATGGCGGTTTGACAATTGTCCCTGAGAAGTTCCACTCCCAATCCTGACCTATTGGCATTCACAACTCTAACAGAAAGGCAGGAGTGAACCTTGTTTTATCTTAATGCTTATTCCTAAAAACTTCTTTATAAATTTTTCTCTTTGGGACAAATCACATCATCTTTTAGGTATCCTAAATGCTATTTTTGTAAAAGAGACACATAATAAACCCTTTTGCAAAGAAGAGCATACTTTTTATTAAAGTAGTTCTTTTCTTGCTTTATGTATATTTTTATAATTTGGGACTTCTTCTGAGTTTGCTGGAAGCAGGAAACAGACCCAAGTTTCAGGAAACAGACCTGAAACTCAGAGACTGGTCAACAGTGTTGACCTCAATATGAGCAGCACTAGTCCACCAGATTTGAGATTTTAGAGTAAGATCTGGGATTTTACCATATTTTCAAGCCAATTACATTAGCTTACCCCAGATTCCTGGATGCCAGCAGAAAACACAAGACTCCTGGGTCAGAGACAAAAGGCTTCATGATGGCATTGCAAGCAGCATGAGCAACAGCACACTGGCATCGCTCCTGTTGCCTCCAAGTCCCATAGGCATGACCCCATGGGCCCAGAACAATGCCTGCACATGCAATGTATTACATTATAGGAGAGGGACGAGACCTTAAGGAGCCCACATCTTTTATAATGGGCAGTAAGCAAACCTACTCCTTTGGCTCTGGAGAGAGACTGTCCCAGTCTCCCAAGGCTCTATGCAAAGCTGCTGATTGCTCCAGAGCAAGACACGGCCTCTGTCTTTGAAAACTGTTTGCTCTACAAGCACCTTTGAAAAGATAATCCAGAACAAAAGGCAGTCAGTGCTTTGTTGACAAGACACAGAAATGCAAGAGAACCAAAGAGAATTATCTCACAAGTGCATCTCTGTGAGGTCTCCTGCTTTGGGGAGGAGTGGACAGAAGTGAAGTTCTTTAGGACACTAGGCCAAGCATGATGGGGTCAGCAGCCTCTCAGGGCAGCCTACTGTTTACATGGAATTCACTGCCTTGTTTTAAAAGACTATTGTGGAAAATCCATCTCCTGTTGCCCATTCTGGGATTGGAATAGATTTCCTGTATATCTTGAGTTTGCCAGCCCAAGGAGGCTCTTGGGGAGGAAATGGTCATTACAGAGTGAAATAGAATGTGTGGCTGCTGATGTAAAAAGCAAACCGCTGCAACCAGGGACCAAGGGGCTTCAGAAGCCAGGCAGCAGAGCAGAAAGAGGTCAACTCGCTTGGCAAAGGCTGTGCGAGGCCTCCTCCCACTTGCAAGCCATCTGTGTCTCTATACGGCTGGTGCTGGCCTCTGAACTTCCAGAAAGCCCCTTCACCCTCATATCAGAGTCAGTCCCACCCACAGTATACATACTCCCGGGTTGTGAGGCATGGAGAAGCTAGATAGCTTCAGAAGAAAAGTGAGCCTATCACCTTAATCAGAGAGGTGCTGCCAGGCTGCCTGCAGCCTCATGACCTCATGAGCTTAGAGGGGTGTATTTTTAGAAATCAAGCATGCTTCGTCCTTTGTTACCCACTCACCAGTTTACATGTTGGCCCCTTAGTGAAGAGGCAGTCTGGGGCCCCAATGCAGGGTAGGTGCTGGGTGAATTGCAAGCACAGGCTCTGAGTCCTTCCTCTCCCTGCCCCCCCGAGAGCCCTGTGCAGGAGATCCGGTATTTGTTCCAACTCAGAAGGAAGCAAGGGGGAGGGATATGTTTAGCTAGAGCCGGTCCGTGGTGTGGGGAAGAGTCAGCTCTCTCCCTGGGATGTCGGTGGTTCTGCTGATCCCCATCAGGCCTGAGAAACCCTCCCAAAGGGCCTGGAGGGCTGCAAGGGAATCAGCGGCTCAGAGCTGCTGACGGGTGCTACAGCCTCCAGGGGAGATGGCCTGAGAGGTTTCTGAGCCCCACTAATGACCTGGGATGGCAGGGAAAGGCAAAGGTTCTATGTGATGCAGAAGGGAAAATAGGGTCTGCTGGTAATGCCAGGGTTTCCAAAAGATCAACAAGATTATAGGCCTGCACAGCACCGTGTGCTGTTTTAAAAGCAACTTTCCTCTACTTCCTCTGGAAGTGCTGGGCCTTCTCTTGCTGTAATTACTGCCCCCACCCCTTAAAATCATCCTGTCACTCTGTAATCTGGGGCGGGTGGTTCCCGGGCCTGTTCTCGGCATCCGATTCTGAACGCTGCGTGGAAGAGTGTTCCGTGTTGTTTCTGCTGCAGGTATTAGTTGAGCACCTGCTAGGAGCCAGGCCCGCTGTGAGCACTGGTGACATAGTCAAGAGCAAGGTAGACTGGGCCGCTGTTCTCAGGAAGCTCTCCTTCCAGAGGGGGCGTCTGGAAGCAAACCAGTGAGCAGTTTCCAGAAAGAAGAGCAGCTGGGTCATGCCGCTGGGGCTCCATGTGTGTACACACACTCGGTCGCTTTAGTCACGTCCTGCTCTTTGTGACTCTATAAAATCCAGGCTCCTCTGACAATGGGATTCTCCAGGCAAGAATACTGAAGTGCGTTGCCATGCTCTTTTCAGGGGATCTTCCTGACCCAGGGATCAAACCCTTGCCTCCTGTGCCTCCTGCATTGCAGGGATTCTTTACCACTGAGCCACAGGGGAAGCCCTGCACCTGAGCTTACATGATCCAAAAGGCCACTTTACAGAGGTGACACCTGAACTGAGTCGTACGTGGGCAGATCAGGGCCCGGGGTGCCAGGCTGAGGGGCCAGCAGGCCAAGTGTGACGGAGTGTGGATGTTTAAGAACAGCAGGAAGTGTGTAAAGCAGGTGGAAAGTGTGGGGGTAGAGTGGCCACAGTGAACCAGGCAGACAGGAGTTGTGGAACCAAGGATTCCACAGCGTGTCTCCTGTGGCAGAGCTGTCCAGGAATGAGAGGGCTCCACACGTGTGTGTAAGCAGGTAAGGTCTGCCATGTGGCCCAGTCACAGGCCTCCCAGATCAGTTTCCTCATCTGTCAAATGGGTTAATCACGGTTTGGGACAGCGGTGCAAGCATGCAGTGCCTAGAACTCACGGTGTGAACTGCCGAGGGAGAGGCTCCAGGGCTCCCAGCCTGCCTCTCCTTCAGCCAGCTCGGCTGCAGGACACGTGGGTTTCCTGTGCGCCACCCTCTGCCCACCCGCCCTCTCTGTGCTGAGTCAGCGCCACAGAGCAGCCCCAGCTGCGCTTCCTGCTGCTCCTGCCCTCCCTGCGGTCACTTGCAAAGCTGCAGAGAGCTCCTTTCTGAAGAGGTGAAGATCCAGATGGTTGATCTGGGCAGAAAGGTGGGAGGAGACTGAGCGTCTCTGGACCTGACGGCGTGATAACAGAGCAGGGTCGTGAGCTGCGCGGCAGCCAGGTCTCCCTGGAGGTAATGAGCTTTGGGGAAGGCAGTCACTCAAGGGCCCCTTTACTTTTAAATGTCAGTGTAGATCAGGCCCCCTAGTCCTTCCCCATGCCATTCCCTCATTTCCAGACCAAGGCAAGAGTCCGGTCACTTTGTTACCATGTGCCATGTATCTTCTTGTCCAGAGATAATTCTAGAAGAGAATCAGCCTCTTGAACGTCCACCCCAAACCCTCAGCCCCCAGTGGAGTGTCCTGGGGTATCTTCCACAAGAAGCCTCTGATCTAAGCAGAAATGCATTCTATACATGGTCTCAGTCAGCTTGCCTAATATAATGTGCAGGAAAATGTGCCCTGGGCAGGGAGCCAGAGTCTTGGATTCTAGTGTAATTCTTGCTCATCACTGTGGCACATTGCACACAGAAAACTAGAAGTTCGGCAGAGCAACCGGGGTCACCTTGCATGTTGGCAAAGTCGCCAGAGGCCAGTGACTTCCAGTCTCCATGACACTCCTGATCTCCCCACCTCCTCCCCTCTAGAAATAAACGGTTTGCTTACCCCTTGCCCAAACATCCTTTTTCGAGGGTCACATCCTTTCACTCCTGCTTAGAGGGCACTCAGGTGTGCCCTGGGAGTGGCACTATCAGTAAATTCACACTCGAGTAAATGCAGAGTCAGTTACCTGAGCTCAGATGTGCTCTGGGTGAGACAGCAAGAGGGCTGCTGAGCTGGAGGAGAAAGCACGTGCTGGGCCGCTGGGTGGGGGGTGAGGGGGGGCACCGTGAGAAGCCTGGTCAGTGAGTTTTCAGCGTGGCTGCCACACCCAGCCAGGCTGTGCCATGGTTCCAGGCCAGACTGAGGGGTGAGGATTTGTCCTCAGTGTAGTGAGAAGTCTCTGAAGTTTTTAGGCTGAGGACCCATGATCTGATTTCTGTTTTGAAAGGATTCTCAGCTGAGTATCTGAGATAGACTGGAAGGGAAAGGGACTGAGCGTCAGGTGGGGAGACCCGTGGAGACTAGATGGGGCCAGCAAGAGAGGAGGCTGGCTTGGCCCAGGCTGGGCAATAGTGTGGAAGGAAGAAGGCCTGAGGTGTATTTCAGAGGAATATCCAGGAGGCCTCGCTGATGGCCTAGAGCTGGGGGTGAGGGAGGGATCGAGAACGGCTGATGACATGCAGGGTGTACTGGGGGCAGCCCAGCCCAAGATGCCGACCCAGTTTTCCCAGGACCTTTCCCCCCACCTCAGGCCTTGGGCTTCACCCTGGGGTGAAGGGAAGCTTCCCCCACTCTCTGAGCTAGCTGAAGCCTCTGGCATGTATGAAAGATGCTTTGTGCTGGGGAGTCCCACTACCAGCCTCTCTCCCCAGGAGCCTCCGGGCACTAGGCGCTCTGGCTTCTGGGCCCAGGGGTTAGGAGGGGTGGCGGGGTAGTGGTGGTGCAGGAAGAACACTGAGGTCCATTGAGAGGGAGCTCAGGGCCCCCCTTCTTAGGAGGTAAGGGGTGCTGATGGCAGATCTCCATGGTGTCCCTGGGCTGACCCCTCCACTGCTTGCTCAAGGTCACCCCAACTGGACCCAGCCCAAGGACAGAGCCCTGAGCCAGAGCTCTTCCCTGGCGAGAACTGAGCTAGCTCTTGGAGACGCCCCAGGCCCATAGGAACTGATGCCCCATTCATCCAGGGGCCGCCTGGCTCCGAGCTGTGGGCCCTGAGAGCACCCCCTCCCCCTTCACCTCCACGGCTGCAAGGACTGGTGTCCACCGTGGAGGCCCCAGGATGCCAGGCAGCCCAGCCTCCAGACCACAGTGGGCCTGAGGGACTGGCATGGCCTGGAAGGTGAAGTCTGTTCACTTGAATGCACCTTCAGAAAACTTAGGAGGAAGCGAGGGCACTGCAAGAGGCGGGCACGGGGCTGGCAGCAGTGGCTCTCTCTACCCTTCAGGGGAAGGGAGGGAGGGAGAAGGGCCACGCTTCTATTTCTCCCCAGGCTGGAGCCCAGGGGCTAGATTTCCCCTTAATGAGGACAAATGGGGCAGATCTCAGGGAGAATTTTCAAAGCTGCATTGCTGAAGGATATACCATGTGACTCCTCAGCTCTGCCAGCCCCAGAGCGTGGTGGTTCCAAACACCAGCTTTGGGCTCAAACACCTCTGGGTTCACACCTGGATGCTTTTTGTCCAGAACTGTGCTTTTTCCATGACGGAGGCTGGTACGTGTTGCATGGCAGTCAGCACTGGAGGCCTCACTTCAACCTCTCCACAGCCTAGCCTGTGACCCAGGGCTAGCCTTACTCTGTATCTCTGCAGCCCCCTGGTGACTTTCATCTGTTAAATTCCCCCAGGGCTGTTCAGAGTATCAGATGAAATGTTATCCGTGAAGCACACAGCCAGCACTCAATACTTGATGGTGACTTGGTGAGTCCTCTTTCGGGGCTCAACACAAAAGACTAAGCTGTCTCTGTCAGCTCCTTTCCAAGAGTGAGGTCTTGCAGGCGGTCTTGTGCATTTCAAGGTTTGCTGTTGTTCAAAATGTAGCTGGCAGATCAGCAGCGAAGCTTCATCGGAGAGCTCGTTAGAGATGCAGAGTCTTGGCCCCATGCCAGACCCAAGAAGTTACAGTCTGCATTCTAATAAGATGCACAGGGTATTTGTATGTGTAGGAAAGCTGGAGAAGCACTGTTTGAAGATCCAGTGGAGCCCTTTGGTAGACTGACTGTCTTCAGCACTTCTGGGTAATTGGTTACATTCAGACCATTCACATAATATAAGCCACTGGTCCTGTATTGGTAAGTCAATTTCTGACCTAAAGTAGAGGTGCATGGGAGACGAGGCATCACACCTGTGAGGGCTAGTTCTTTGATCTCACATCCCTATATATACCTGAATTGCCTGCTTGTTTCTGGGTCCCTGTGGGATGGGGTGTATGTCACGGCACAGCCCTCTTCCCACCCCCCCATCCCCATCACCAGCCTAACCAGAAAGGTGCTCAAGCCCCAGCCACACTTTGTCGTAAGTCGGAACACTCTTCCCTCCCCCTTCCAAGATGGGGTGAAGTTTGGGGCCAAGGTGATTGTTAAGGTTTTTGTTTCAAAAGTCTCTCTGGAGATGGGAGATGGGAGAGACTAGCCTAGGAACCGTTCACTGGTGGTTTTGATGATAACATGGTATCTAAAGTCTACATGGACAGTTGTATTTACTGTTAGGAGGGGAAAAGGCTTGGGTCTCTTTTAAGGAGTCTCCAGCAAAAGGTAAAGACAAAAATGATAATAATAAAATACAATAAACTGAGATTCTAAAGAAGTATCTTTTGCTCTTCTTTATGAAACAGTTATTGCAGACCTAAATTTCACAACAAGCCAGAAGAGGAGAGTTGAGATAAGGAGTGACTGGTAATTTGGTGCCTTCTCTGATTGGCAAGTTTTTTACTCTCAGCTTCTTGTTTCTGATCTGAAAGATGAATTTACAACTTTAATAATTGGTAATTGATGAAGATGGCTTAAGTAAGATCTCTGTAGTTGGCAGAGCTCTTTTTAAATAGTAAGGCTTGTTGCAAAAGGAGTTCACATGTGAGCCCAGTAGCCCAGGGCTACTAACTGGCTATAGGAGAAAAGTTGCAAACACCTTTCCGAGGAACTATGTGTAGGCTTAGAATTTTTAACAAAATTAACAGTTGTAACTGAGAGATTTCTATTTAAGGATTATGCTGTTGCTGCTAAATCGTGTCCGTCGTGTCCGACTCTGTGCGACCCCATAGATGGCAGCCCACCAGGCTCCCCCCGTCCCTGGGATTCTCCAGGCAAGAACACTGGAGTGGGTTGCCATTTCCTTCTCCAATGCATGAAAAGTGAAAGTGAAATCGCTCAGTCGTGTCTGACTCTTCGAGACCCCATGGACTGCAGCCCACCAGGCCTCTCTGTCCATGGGATTTTCCAGGCAAGAGTACTGGAGTGGGGTGCCATTGCCTTCTCCAATTTAAGGATTATAGCTACTCTTTATTAAGTACATATTTTTGTCAGACTTTGTGCAAAGGGTTTCATGTGCTTATATTCATCACTTTCAATGACAACAACCACACTTTGCAGATGAAGACTCACTGGCTAGAAAGGATATGCCATCCACACCAGAGTGTTTGCATTTCTTTAGATTTTGTTTCAAGTTTCATATCATGGGTTTTTAAAATTATATCGGTTAGAGGTGGATCCGTGTTGTCCTTTTGATAAAGTGTTCCCCGACAGTAAAGGTCTTCTCAGATAACACTTTGTCCCTTTTCACTTAACCTTACCCAACTTCAACAAGCCACCTAGGGTTAGATGCTGGAATTGCATGTGTAGTACCCAAAAGGAATGACTTCTGCCAGCTGGCTTTGTAAACTTAAATTTATAAAGTAACCATGTAGTGACAATCATCACTAGTTATCTGGTTCAACAGGGGCCTAAAAATAAGAACGAAATCCCACTTTACCTTTACTTTTCTATGTAACCCTGAAACCAGGAAGTTTTCATCTGGAGCACCAAATAGAACCTTAGGAAATGTCACTATGAAATGTTCATTCATAAAACTGGGTAAGAGAGAAGTTCTGAGCCTGCTTTGCTGTCCATAGTTTCTTTTGCTGTGCCCAACGCTCTTCCAACATTGAGATGGTTTCCTGTGTATTGGTAATGGATGTCCATTTATTCAGAAAGGAATCAGATCTGGCCTTAGTCCCAGCACTGTGTGTCTTAGGGCAAGTCAGAAAATACCTCTGAACTTCAGTTCCTTCTTTCTTGATCATGGGGATTTTGAAAACTGAAGTTTTTGAAGAACAGAAACCACGTCTTATTCATTCAGATCCACACCCCCCGCCGCCCCGCCTCGAGGACAGGTTGTAGCCCCTCTGTAAGCCCGAATTTCTCCACCTGTGAAATTACTAGACTTGATACTGTCTAGGTTTTCTCACACATAGTCTCAACATTTTGTCATCTAATAGCCATTAAGACCAAAAGAACAAGTGCCTAATGGTGAAATGTCATGCAAAGGGAAAATATTTTAGAGGAACAGAGAGGTCTTCTAGGCCCACCTCAAATCCTACTGTGTTGGCAGAATGCGGCTGTCTCTGTATAAGGCCAGCTTTGTGTCCTCCCCACAACCCCCATTTCCTCTGGAAAGCGTAGAAAGCCCCCCTTGTCTTGAATGCTTCCCCATGAAGAGCTCCTGCTGAAAGGCTGCACACACAGCCAAGGCTTTGACCTTCACCTTTGCCCTGACACAACTGGTAAAAGATTTCTTATCCTCTCCTTTCTGGGGGTGGGGGAGTGGAATCTAGCTAGGGTGAGCAGAAATTCAATGAAACTATAAATAGAAACATGGCCTATAAATAACACTGCCCCCTAATATCTGGAGGCACGAACACGGCCTAGCAGTAGACAGTCACAAATCACGATGGCCTGGGAAGTGAGCAAGCCCTGTTCGTCTGCTTGATGTCTCTTGGGATACTTCAGACTTATTGTTTGGGCCTCGTTTCTCTTTCTGGTCTCTAGAAATGCCCTCGTCATTTGCTGCCCTGGTACCCATCTTCTGCTAAATCTTTTTGTGACCAGACACATTCAATGAAGCAAAGTAAGTGCCTGGAGTCAGACCTGGCTTTAGCTCCAGGACTGTGTGACTTGGGGAAAGTCAGAAAATACCTCTGAGCTTCAGTTTCTTCAGATCTTCCCTGGGTTGGGGAAGATCCCCTGGAGAAGGCAATGGCTGCCCACTCCAGTATTCTGGCCTGGAGAATCCCATGGACTGTATAGAGTTCTGTATAGAATGTCTGTAGAATGTATAGAATTGTATAGAATGTCACAAAGAATCAGACTCCACTGAGCGACTTTTACTTTTGCTTTGTGAGTGTTTTTGACATAAATAAAAAGAAACAAAGCCTACACTTCTCAAAAAAGCAAAATGGAATGGACAAAGGAGGAAATAAGTAGAAAGAACACCAAACCAGAAATCCAGTGTTAATTCTCAACCCAAGCCTGCCTCAACTCATATGTGTGATAAGGATCAAACCACCAGCTTTTTGAGCCTCTTTAGATCTGTAAAGTAAGTTAGATTAGCTCAGTGCTTCTAAGCCCAAAAGGTACATGAGATTCACTTGTGTGTGTGTGTGTGTGTGGTTGGGGTGGAGGGGGCGAGGGTTATTTAAAATGCAGACTTTTACCCTTGTCTAATTCAGAGGGTCTGGGTAAATCCCAGGAATCTGTATTTATAGTCAATACCCCAAATATCTCTGATTCAGGTAACCCAGGGACTCTCAGTCTCTCAAGAGTAATGCCAGGCCCTGTATCAGTGACCTACTGCTGCATAACAAATATAACTCCCCCAAATTTAGCCGTGTAAAGCAATAAACATTTATTATCTCATACAGTGTCTAAGGCCAGGAGTTCAGGAATGGCTTAGGTGTATGGTTTTGACCTGGGTGCTCTCATGACGTTTTTAGTCAAGGTGTCATCTGAAGCTTGACTGGGGCCGCAGGACCCACTGGCAAGATGGCTCACTCCTGTGGCCTGCAGGCTGGTGCTGGCTGTTGGCAGGAGGCCTCAGTGCCTTCCTGGCTGCACCTCTGCTTGCGTGTCCTTATGACTCCACGGCTGTGTTTTCACAGTGTGAGTGACCCCAGGGCAAGATGAAGGAGGAAGCCACAGTGCCTTTTCTAACCTAGTCTTAGAAGTCACACCATCATTTCCAAAGTGTCCTGCTGGCCCCACAGGTTGGCCCTATTCAGTGTGGGAGGGGACAGTATAAGGCGTGGGGACCAGGAGGCCAGTCACTGGGACCACCTTGAAGGCAGGCTACCACAGTCTCCTTTGAGTCCTCAGTTCTGTGAGATGGTGTCACTGTTGGCAGCTCTTGTTGTTGGGTTAGGATTGAGGTAAAAATTGGAAGTAAGAAAAGCAGCTGAGCTGAGGACTCTGGGGAATGTAAATTTTAAGTGCGGATGCTACAAAGTCTACCCTGGAGCCAGGCTTCCAGCCCAAGTCCTGCCGAGTCCCAGCCTGGCTGCTAACTTGCTCTGCGGAGTCAAGCAAGACATGGCCCTCTTTGTGCTCAGCCTAGACCTCAGAAAGTGAGGGAGCTGGACACAGTGACCTCCAGGATCTCCTGGTTTTACCCGCTTGAGGGAGAAGGGCTTCGGAAGGGTCTAAGGGGACTGTGTCTTCCCAGGTGTAAACTGTGGTTTGTGGCCATAAGACTTCAGGAACGTGTGTTTCTGAAATGTATAACGTCAGTGGCTCTCCTCTGCTGTGTGGCCCATGTGATTGAGCCCCTGTTACCATTGTCTATTCAGGTACCACATCTCCTAACTCCCAACACACTTACACTCAGACACACAGACACATTCACACGTACACTCTTTTTCTCTCTCATTCCGCCAGCCACACTGAACTCACCCTAGCTGGCTTCTTTTATCTCTGGCCCATTGCTCACATTCTCCCATCCTCCTGGAACATTCTTTTCCCTACCCTCAACCTGGTGCATTCCTATCACCTTTCAGGCCTGTCTCCCTCTTGTATGTCCCCATCATCACTGATTGCAGTGCAGCACAGTACCCACCCAGACCGTGTTCTCTGTGAGGGCAGGGGCCACGTGCTACTGTTCACCATCACGTCCCGGCCCGCAGTCAACACACACGCCGGGAAAAGCTGAATGATTAGTGAGTGAGTGAATGGTGCATCCTGACCATGGTTATGGGGTGGAGTAGGGGTGGGATGTACCACCTGGGGGAGACATGCACAGAAAAGAAGAAACACAGCTAAAGAATTAAGAGGCCAGGGACTTTCAGACTGCCAAAGACAGAGGCCCTGACACGCCCAGTTCCAGCTCTGCCACTTACTGGCTGTGTGACCTTGGGCAGGCCACTCAACTTTGCTGACTTTCAGTTTACCTACCCGTAAGATGGGACCCAGTTTCCTAGACCATAGGTTGATGTGAAGATCTAATAAGTGAAATATAAAGTACCCAGCACAGTGCTTTGTACATACCAACTACTCAGTGAATGTGACCTATTATTTATATCATCCTCACTGTTGCAGAAGGTGATAGAATCAAGGAAGATATTGGTAGGAGGTTGCTGAAGAGAGTTGAGTGTCTGGGCTTAGTTCTACCAACGGAGGCAGAGCTCAAGAAAAGTCAGCTTTGGGAACAGTGTCTACCCCAGAATGCCAGACAAGAACCCCTCTGGCTGGCACAGCCAGGCTTGTGGTTATGGGGCAATTATCCAATGAGCCTCCACATCCTGGGGATTTTCCTCTATTTCAGAGCATCGACAGTGAACCAGGCCTTTCAGCACTGCCCGCTGAACCAGGACTGCTCTGGCCTGCCCCACAGCCTCCTCATCTGGCTGAGCCTTTCTGCTCTGGCTCTTCAAGCCCCAGAGGCCCTGGATCCCTGACTGCCTGCTCCCCCTAAACCCTCCGTCCCTGCTGTGGGCCACGCCACAGCGAGAGCCTGCCGGGAAGCACTGCCCAGCGTCCCACCGTCCCCTTTCCTGAGGGCAGCCTCCCCTGGCAGGGAGGAGCTGAGACTGCCAGGGCTGAATAGGGCCCTTTATTCCCGGGCTCCCAGAGGGAGGGTGCTGAGCCACTGCCCACCACGCCCGCCGCACCCACACCCACACGGGAGTGGGGGACCGCCTGGCCCTGATGCTGGGCTCTGAGCTAACCACACTCTCTGGCCCCACTCTGTCTGGATCCTGGAGGGTGAGTCTGTCCCCGCTGCGGCCCTGGTCTGGTCCAGCAGGCCCCAGTGTGTGTGGGGTGAGCTATGTATACGTGTGTGTGTGTGTGTAAATAAGAGACAGTCTGGAGCAAAGGTGTGTCAACACACACACTCACACTTATGCAGCAGCAGATGTCAACCAAGGGCCACTGCCTGCCAGTCCTTCCACTGAGCCTTAAGGATACAGTTAGTAAAGGAGACCCCATATAGGATCTCACTGAGAGAGGCAAGTAAAGAGGCAAGATCACTACAAATCTCAGTGAAATCTAGGAGAGAATCAATCAAACCTTGGGAGAGGGAGGCAGAGTGGTCTGCTAAGGCCTCGAAATGAGGTGACCCAAAGGATAACGGAGAACGCAATGGCACCCGACTCCAGTATTCTTATCTGGAAAATCCCATGGACGGAGGAGCCTGGTAGGCTGCAGTCCATGGTGTCGCTAGGAGTCAGACATGACTGAGCGACTTCACTTTCATGCATTGGAGAAGGAAATGGCAACCTACTCCAGTACTCTTGCCTGGAGAATCCCAGGGACGGAGGAGCCTGGTGGGCTGCCGTCTCTGGGGTCGCACAGAGTCGGACATGACTGAAGCGACTTAGCAGCAGTAGCAGCAAAGGATAGAAAGCGTTCGCCATGCAAAGGGCAGTGGGAATCGTCCCAGAAGAGGGAATGGCAGGCATTCAGGCCCGAGGTAAGAAGGCTCTGGATGTGTTTGTGGTGCTAATTAAATCCCCGCATGCCTGGTACTGGCCTGGGAAGATGAGATGGAGAGAGAGGCATGAATCAGATCCTGCCTGTTGCAGTGAGGAGTTTAGATTTTTATTCTCGGTGTTCTGGGGGAGCAACATACGGGATCTTAGTTCCCCGACCAGGGATTGAACCCTCGCTTTTGGCCGTGTAAGTGTGGTGTCCTAACCACTGGAGCACCAGGGAAGTCCTAGGAAAGATTTTACTTAAAAAAATATTTGGGCTTCTGGGTGGAGAAAAGGACTAGGAGCGGGGGGTGGGATGGGGGTGGAATTGGAAATCAGGCAGGCTTAAGATTAGGGACCGTCAGCCACACATCACGACTCGTCCTCGTCTTTCTCTGTAGCAGCAGGTGTCTCGTTTCCCTCCTCCCGTGTGCCCAGCACATGCGCTGCGTTTGTGCCAAGTGCTGCTTCCAGTCCACATCCCAGCCCTGTGACCCCACTTGCCAAATGAAAACCTGATGTTCAGGCAGCTGAAGGTGCCTGGGACACAGACATTTTAAAGACCTTGGGCCCCTGAACTCTACAACCCACACCCCAATCCTGGTGCTGGCAGTTCAACAGTCCTGGATTTTTAGTTTCTCTCAATGTTTCCACTAGACCAAGAATAGAAGAATACAGCTGAAAGGTGAATCTAGACGCGTGTGACCGTGCGTGGCTGGGAAGGCCGGTGCCCTCGGCCTTTGCCACCTGTCCCCTCACTGGAGTGAGTATTACATGGTTTACCGAGTACCTGCCAGGGTGCGTCCAGCCCTGTCCAAGCTCAGCTCTGAATGAGGCCATAGCCTGTGCTCTGAGGAACCTCAGTGGCACCCAAGTGACATTTGCCCTCAGCGTGGCCACTTTAAATGCTATTATATTTAATACAAAACCTCTTCCTTCCCTGAGGCTCAGGGCCACCTTGCATTGTTCTCTCTCCTCCCAGAGTCAAGCTAGGGCAGCCCCCATTCTCTGCCAATCCACGGTGCCATTGGGACAAACATCCTTCTCTGAGCTGATATCTGTTGGAAATCCTTAGATGCCGGCTACCTTACAGGCAATTCAGAAGACCTGGGTTTCTCTAAACTAAGTTCTTACAGGGACTTCCCTGGCAGTCCAGTGGTTAAAACTCCGAGCTCCCAATGCAGGGAGCCTGAACCCACATACCACCAACTAAAGATCCCATATGCCACAATTAAGACCTGGCGCTGTCAAATAAATAAATAAAATAAGACCTTACAGCTCATGAAATATCTCCAGCCTATGTCAGGGCTAAAGACTAACCTGGGTATTCTGCAACTCAAGGGAGAACAAGTCAGCAAATTCAAAGGCTTTGTTTCTATCTCCACTGTTCTTCCCATAGCTAAGCTTGTAGGTAATTTATTCCTTGTCTAGTTAACGCCAATTAACACATCAAACATGTTCACGTTTCACACTTCCCTCATATCAGGGATCTACATTCACTGTGCATTTAAATTTGTTGCAACTTGAATTAAATGATAAAGCATGTAATTTTTAAATAAAATTAAATATCACTAAAATCAATAAATGTGTTAGTGTCCCCTCTCTGCAACAGATATGACCCACCCTGTTAGTCCAGAGGTCTAACATCCATCTCAGCCGCACTTGAAATCTGTTCCTGTGCCATGATGTTCTTCTCCATTTCTTGGCCTAGGTTCTGGTTACACTGGTGGGTTCAGTCTGTGAAATTCATTGAGTTTTATACATGCATATGCACTTCGCATATATATATCACGTGTGCATACTAAGTCGCTTCGGTCGTGTTCAACTCTTTGCAATATTTCCCTTCCCAAAAAGCGCTTTCTTATGGAAAATAAAGAAGAAGAAAGTTGTTCTGGTCCCATAACTCTATAAAACCATTAAAAAAAAACCCTTCAGTTCCATTCGGTTCAGTCAAGACACGTTAAAACCTCTGATACTCCAGGACTTGGTGCTTGCTTTCTGGCAGACACCCAGAAACCACCCCCCGTCCCCGGCTTCACTGAGGGTGGAGGAGTGGAAGATTTTGTTCCCTTCGGCCTGGACAATGGAAGTGGGCACCTCCACGCCAGAACTTGGGAGACAGGTGTTCCCACCTCGGTATTCCGGTTCTTACTGTAAGCGTGCTGCGGCTGCAGGAGGGTTAAGGTTTTTCTTGGTGACAAAACCCCAGTGGAGTTTTGTAACTCTGTTTCCCTGAGTGTGTGGGGCCGGGGCGGAGAGTGCTGAGGGGTAGCCGCACCTGTGTGAGTCATTCCAGAGCGCTCAAGGTGAGTGAGTAGTCCTGCCTCCATTGTGTCACACTCTCTGCTCTTTGAATTGGGTGGATGGAGGAAGAGGAGAAATGGGAGCCATGGGGGAAACACGGTGTGTTTAGGGGGCAGGGCTTGAATCAGGGAAGGTTCTACAGGCTGAAGGGAGTTAGCATTCGGCCTTGGGTGGGGAAACCAGGTGGAAGTGTGCACAAGGAAGGCTGCGGTGTTGGGACCCCACGTGCCCAGTGAGGAGGTGGGCCGGGCCAGGTGGTGCCCCCAGCCCCGTCCACCCCGCCCCACACCTATTGACCTGGACTTGTCGGCTCATAAGAGATCCCATTTGTTCAACATTTATTATGGGCTGGGCTCCATGTTAAGTGCTTTAATGCATTTGTTCATTGATTCCTCATGATAATCCTTTGAGTTAGACATTACTGTGCCCCTTATGCAGTTTGGAGGAGACTGAGATTCAATTAGGTTGTGACTTGTCTCATATCACACAATAGTAAATGTTGTGTGAGCTAGATGTATTGAAATGATGTAAAGAACTAGATGTATTGGGTTGGCCAAAAATTCATGTGGGTTTTTTTTTTCATAAGATGTTACAGAAAAACTGACATGAACTTTTTGACCCACCTGAAAAAGGAGCCTCCTGGTGACAAGGACTAGACCCATCTCCATCTGGTTTAAGACAAAAGTGGAAATGTATTGACTCACCTAGCTGAACGCCCAGGGGTAATGGCTTCAGGCATGGCTGGGTCTCTCTAGCTCTCAGCTTTGCTTTCTTCTCTGGTGACTCCATTCTCAGGCTTTCCCCAAATGGTGATGGGGAAGAGGGCCACCACTAGGAAGCAAAGATGCTTCCTAGTGATTTGGGACTTACAGTTGATAAGTTAGCAGCCCCTGTAGAAGGAGCACTTCTCTTTCTGGTGGTTCCACCAAAGTCCCATTCTGATTCTCACTCGACCAACTTGGGTCACATGCCCGTGGCCTGACTATACTAATTGGTAACTCCAGGAGTTAGGGTAGGATGAGCCTTCCTAAAAACAGAGAATGAAGGAGAAATTATTTCTCCAAAGAAAACTCGGGCACAAATTCTGACAGGCAAAACCCACAAATGCTTACCATGCTAGACTTTAAGTCAAGGTGGGATCCTGGCATGGATTTGGAAGAGAGAGATTCATGGGAGCCAGAACTCAGGGCATGGAGTCAGGATTCCTGGGCTGTGGACCTTCCCCAGTGGGACCAGGTCCTTGCAGAAGTTGTGTGTGCTCATTGCTTCCAGCCTCAGCATCTGGGCTTCACCCTAGCCTTCCCCCAGCCCACAGGGCCCTTTGTCTCTACTGGTCTGGGACGAGGGCAAGCAAGGCCAGGTGTAGCATGTAAGCAGCAGGCTTAGGGGCAGAGTGCAGACTGAGCCGGGCAGAAGGCCGCAGAGTGTGGGGCTGTCATCTCAGCCACAACAGAGGCTGAGAGCAGGTGTGATCCGGTGGCCAGCTGTCCCCAGACTGCAGCAGATCAGAGACAGCACACTGGCTTCAGGGGCGGCTCTGGAGAGACAAGCAGGGGCCTGCCTTCCTGCTGCAGTCAGCAAACAGCTGAGCATCGAGGGCAGGACCAGCTTGCAGAAACCTGGGGGAGCCGGCAAAGGAATGTTTCCCCATTCTCTTCCCCTCCACGTGTTGTGTTTCCTTCCTGCAGGGCCTCTGTGTTCTCTCCCCTAACCGGACCCTGTTGTCCAGTGAAAAGCTGATGCCTCTTTGTACTCAGGTCTGAATGATTAATGAAGTCCTGGGCTGATTCTCCCTGGAGCAGTTTGGGTCCCTGCCCCCTGGGTTTACTCCTGGAGTTGGGAGTTAGTAGTATCAGCCCCTTTGAAATTGAAGGCATGAAAATGAAGAGGGGTGTTTTTTGTTGTCATCCTGAGCAGGTTCAGGCATTAGGTTCTCTCGGTCCTCCTCCGCCCAAGGCTTTTTACTTAAGAGCATCTGTCCTCATCAATCTGTCAGCGCCACAGCCGGGCAGGTGGACACAGGGTTCGTTTGCTGGCCTGACCCACTTCACCCAAGGACCCACGCCAGGTCGTGAGCCTGCAGAGAGCTGGGGGAGTAGAAGATTAATTATTCCCTTTCCTCTCCATAGGCATTGCCTGTGTCTCGTCACCCTGTCTTATCTGTTCAGGCTGTTATCACGAAATACCACAGGGGTGGCTTGTAAACAACAGAAATTGATTTCTCACAGTTCTAGAGGCTGGAAGTCTGAGATCAGGGTTCCAGCATGGTCAGGTGAGGGCCCTCTTCCAGGCTGCAGACTTCTCTCTGCATCACATGTCAGAAGGGCTAGCTCTGCAGGACCCCCTCTATAAGGGCACTAATCTCGCTCATGAATGCTCCACCCTGATGACCTCGTCACCTCCCACAGGCCCCACCTCCTAATTACCATCATGGTGGGCATTAGGGTTTCAGCATGAATTTTGAGGGGCACAAACGTTCATACATGGCATTTTAGGTAGGGGGGAGTCCCTCTAGTAACCCTCACATCTTCTTTCCTCTAATTGCTTTGGGAAATTTGTCACTTCTCCCCAGGGTACCACATCAGCCTACAGAGCCAGAGAGGACCCCTGTCCCCCATTCACTCAGCTTGCAGATACTAGCCGTTTGTCTCTCCCATTTTAGGTTCCAGAGACCCTTGACCCCCTCTCTCCAGACACTGCCCCATTCCTCCTAAGGGTTATCAGGCCATACCTACATTCATTACACCCAGCTCCATGCCAGGTATTGCAAGGGATGAAGGGGAGCAGAGAAAGTCATACCTGACCTCAGGATGATTACAATCCAAGTAGGGATCCAAGACTCTCTAAAGTGTCTGGTCAGCCCTGTGGACTCTCCCATAAGCCTTGTAAGTGGGTTGAAGAGTGGCCCTCAAAAGATGTGTCTACCCTGGAACCTGTGAACATGACTTTAGTTGGGAAATGGATCTTTGCAGATGTAATTAAGTTGAGGATCCTGGCATGGGGTCATCCTGAATTTAAGATGGGCACTAAATCCTAAAGGAGATCAGTCCTGGGTGTTCATTGGAAGGACTGATGTTGAAGCTGAAACTCCAATACTTTGGCCACCTCATGCGAAGAGTTGACTCATTGGAAAAGACCCTGATGCTGGGAAGGATTGGGGGCAGGAGGAGAAGGGGACGACAGAGAAGGAGATGGCTGGATGGCAACACCGACTCAATGGACATGGGTTTGGGTAGACTCCTGGAGTTGGTGATGGACAGGGAGGCCTGGTGTGCTGCGATTCATGGGGTCACAAAGTGTCGGACACAACTGAGCGACTGAACTGAACTGAACTGAATCCGAAAGGCAGGTGTCCTTACAAGAGAAAGGCAGAGCCTATGTTTGAGACGTAGGCTCAGGCACAGACTGGAGTGATGCTGCTGCAAACCAAGGAACACCTAGGGCCCCAGAAGCTGGGAGAGTCAAGGAAGTACTGTTCCTAGAGCCTTCAGGGGAGCGCAGCCCTCCTGACACTTTGATTTCAGCCTTCTGGCCTCATAACTGGGAAAGAACACATTTCTGTTGTTTGTGGTCATTTACTTTGGCAGCCCTAGGAGCCTGAATCACTCTCGTTTCCTTTTTGTCCTCAGATCCAATTAGACAGGCAGGAGTGATGTTCGTGGAAAACAAGGACTCTGTGTCCTGTCGTCTGTGAACCTTGGGGCCTCCTGTGGTCTCCTTCTAATTTAAGCGAGTCCCTCTGATGCCCCAACTCTCTGGGTGGCACTGAAGAGAGAGAGTTGGGGGCACCTGTGTCCTCGGAGGCCAGGGTGGCGGCGGGGAGCTGGCTTGTGCGTCAGGGACCCCTGGGAAAGTGAGGGGGTCCCCAAGGATGGTAGTTCCCTCGCAAATTCCCCATGACAGCAGAAGGGGAGGGCAACAGTGGGGTGACTGCCAACGGTCCAGGAGGCTGGTAGAGGAGGGCGAGGCAGGCATTCAAGAAAGGCTTCCTGGAGAAGGCCTTAGATGATAGAAATTGAGCCTTATATAGGGAGGGATTTGGGTCAGCAGGCCCAAGAAAACCAGACCCCTTTCTGTGGCTTGTGAGACTCCTACGTGGCTTCTTCTCCATCTTTCATCTTTGCTCTGTGTTTGCCTCTGCCGGAGCCCTCTTGCCCAAGTGCTTTGTGTGGCTGGCTCTTCTCCTCCTCAGTCTCCATGGAAATCAGAGATTATATCCCTTCCATACACATCCCCTCCCCTCCTAGAAGCTAAACACCTTGAGAGCAGGGCCTCCCCCGTCTGTTATCAGTGGAGCAGGCCCTCCATCAAGACAGTGATGGATGGATGGATGGTTGGAAGGAGGGATGGGTAGATGGATGGCATTTCAGATGGCAAAAATAGCAAGGGAGAGGGAGTTATATGAGGATATATTCATGCATGCATATATGCTGTGGATTTTGAAGAGGAGAGGCTGCCAAGAATCGGTCAGCCTGGACAGACCACACGGGGCCAGCCCTCTCCTATTTCCCCTGTAGCCAGTACCCTCTTATTGCCCCTGAGCAGTGGGTACTTGCCCATTTGTCAGAACACGTGCCTGGTTTGTGGAGTTTTCCCGCAGGCTCTTCACGGCTGGGTGGGGGGATCCTCGCCATGCGTGCTGTGTCTGGTGTTTCTGCTCTTCCTGTGTGCCTGAACCCCCAACTCCTGCTCAAGGAACCCCTATGGATACCACACTTCACAAGGAAAAACTTGGGGTTAACAGCTTTCCGAAGTTTCAGTCCTTTCTTTAACCACTTCTCCCTGCCAGTGAGAAGGAGCCATGTCCTCATCTCTCTCCTTCTTGAAATAATTCATTCTTTAGAAGCAAATGCCAGCTACTAAGACCCCTCAAGTGCCACTAAGATCCTTCATTAGATGCCTGGTATCCTGTGTGGAAGGGAGAAACACTCTGCCACCTAAATGCAGGGACCTCCTGGGTCAGTGCCCACCTGTGTGTCCCTGCGCAGAGTGGACACTTGTGAGAAGGTCAGGCCAGATTGCAGGAGGTGGGGAGTTAGGCAGAGCCGGCCTCCCCATGTGATGCCCTCCTGCTTATGAGGGTGGGCATCCCCCCTTTCCCACTGGGCTGGCACCTGCTCAGCCAGGCTGGGGATGGGGGTGGGGCATTAAGGGCTTTTAAAGGACAGGGAGGTTTGCCATTTCAGGGAGCTCTTCCTCCCCAAGTCCACTAGACACTGGGTCACCTCTCCTTCCCTGCCTCATTGGTCCGTTAGTCCTTTTGCTCATTCCCTTGCTCACTCTTACCACTCACTCATTCATTCGCTTGTGTCTGGTCAGCAGAGACCCCCGTGGCGTGGGGGCATCCTCCACAATCAGTGCTTGTTTCATTGCTTGCTTCATTCCCACGCAGCCCCCAAGGCAGCTCCTCCCCAGACCGCCAGCCCAGCACCTGGCGTGGAGATGTGAATCACGCTCCCGTCACGCAAGAACGTCCTCAGTGGCTCTCACTGCCTTACATGATCTGAGCCCAAGGAATTCTTTGGAGATTTGTTGCCTTCTCTCTCGCTCTCACTATCTTAGCTCCAAAACCCCAGGTTGAAATCCCAACTCAGCCACTAAATAGCTGTGTGACTTAGGACACGTACTTCAACCTCTCCAAGCCACCACTGCCTCCCGGGCAGAGTGGGGATAGTAAAAGCAGTTGCTTTAATAAAGTCGTGGTACAGGGACACCCTGGTGGTCCAGTGGTTCAGACTTCATCTTCCAATGCAGCAGGTATGGGTTCGATCCCTGGTCAGGCAGCTAAGATCCCATATTCCTCGCAGTCAAAACAACAACATAAAACAGAAGCAATATTGTAACAGATTCAATAAAAACTTTTAAAAACTGGTCCATATCAAAAAAAAAAACCTTACAAGAAAATTTTAAAAATAAATTAAAGTGGTGAGGGTTAGGTCAAAGAACCCAATGGAAAACTCTTAGCCCGTGCCTGGCAGGAGTAACTGCCTAGCTCCTATTATCCCTCACTCCTCGTCTGACCCTCAACGCCCCCCACCCCCACATGCATCTTAGGACTGTGAAGGGAGGAGCCACCAAGGCCCCGGTGTGGAGGGCCACACAGCCAGCCTGCAGCTCGGGCCGGACTTGAACCCAGTTCTCCAGCTGAGTGCCCCTCACCTTCTCGGCCCAGCCCAGAGTGGCAGGAAGAGGGGCCTCCGCTCACAGGCTCAGGCCGTGCTGGGCTCAACGGCTCTCTCCTCTGCTTTCAGGAATGAGTTAATCCTGAGGTCTGTCTCAGGTCCTGGGTGTAATCTTCCTTACTACGCTTATCATATTTCTGGGGCTGCATCTACCTGGCTTTGAAGGCTCTGGCAGGGGCCTCTCCAGGCCTTGCTGCAAACGGGCTGAATTACATTTACAAGAGGCCTTTAATGCCCGCGGCCCGGCCTCCTTAATGGGGATGTTCCTCCTCCTCCTTTCTCTTTCTCTCCCTTTTAATATGGTCACCAGTTTGGCCTTCCGAGTGTGGTTTGGATTCCTAACAGAGAAATCAAGACCGTAGAGTCCCTTCCAGATCTGCCCTCCCTCCCCTGCCCTCCCCAAGTCCCGGCAGCCTGTGCCAAGGCCCCAAGGAAAGAAGACGGTGCTCAGTCAGGATTTCAGTGAGAAGGAGGGAAGCCCTGTTGGGAGTCCAAAACTCGACTGGGTAATGGCTTGTACAGAGATTCTCCTCTGACTTTATACCTGAGCAACAGACCCACGAGCCTTGGGAGGGAGATGGGAGGTGTCCAGCCTGGAGGCATGGCTGCAGAGGGTGGGCTTGAGGGGCAAGGTAGGGTGAGGAGTCCTCCCAGCACCGTCCTTGTCTCTGCTACCCCAGCCCTCTCTTCTAAGTTTCTGCACATCTGGAGGCCTTAATTGTCCCTTAACTATTTATTTTTTTTTTGCTAGTTCTGTCTTGGCAACTGGATTAGGTCCTATCTGATCTATCTATGTCTATATCTATATCTGTATCTGTATATCTCAGGAATGCCAAATCCAGTCATAGGCTTTGCCAGCCCTGGAGATGGAGGCCTAGAAAAGGGACCTAGTTTGTCTCCCCATCTCTCAGCTTATTTTTTGTCCTGCAATAGGATGAGAAAGAGGAGGAGTGCTATTTTTGGAGAGTGGATCAGCAGGACAGAGCCAGGTCTGGGGGTCACCCAACCCCCAACTCCGGTCCCCACCCCCTCCAGGTGCTCTACCTCCGAGCAAGCGCTCCAGGTTCTTGTGAGACACCGTTGGGCTGCTGGTGTCACTGAACCTGGGTGGCCTCCAGCTCCTGACAGCTAACCGGCTCAGGTAGAAGGCCCAGAACCCTGCCCAGGGCTGCCTGTCATTTCATAGGTCCAGAGAGCAGGTCTCTTCCCACCATGCATTTATCTCACACGCCATCCCCTTTGGCTGTATTCCTATGGCCCTCAGGCAACAGAGCAACAGGCAACCAAAAAAAAGGGTAGGAGACAAAGAGGCCAGGAATACCAACTCTGTGACATCTTCCCCTGAGGAAAGATGGTCTTCTCTCATGTCTTGATAAATCACATTTTATCTCCTTTCAAAAGGAGCACATGGAGGAGCCCATTTATCTTGATGACACCGTCCAGTCTGCACAGTGTCACCTCTCTGCCCGGGACGCGGCCCCTCTACCAGGCTTCCGTAAGAAAGGGAGGAAGGGGAGCTTGAGGGAGCATCTGAGAGAGGGACGGAGGTGCGTGGATCAACAGTGCCTATTGGACGCCTGCTGTATGCACAGCCTTGTGCTCAGTGCAGGTGTGGTGAAAGAGGAGGAAGCAGCTGCTGGAGGGCCTCCGGTTGACGCTGAGTGTGGAGGGGTGAGGGGCACAAATGAGCAAGAAGTCACACGCGACGAGTTAGGTACTTGGCAGTCTGGCCGGAAAGGGCTGGTGACTACCTGTGGTGGCAGGGAAGTCAGGGAGCGCTGAAGCAGCTGCCTCCAGGGCCCCTTTCCATCCCACTCTGCCTGCCAGAGTCTGCTCATGGGGACAACTGGGAGCTTTGTTCTAGCCATGGGAACACCCTCGGCCAGGAGCGCCTGTGAAGCAGTGCTCTCAGAAGCTCAGACAGCAGAGGGTTGGCTGTAAACACCCCAGTCTCCTCGCCCTCGCCGAGGATACCTCTGCAGTGCATTCTACACGCGCCTCGAGTTCCTCAGCAGACCTGAGCTGCCGCCATCGGAGGATTAACTGGCAGGGTGACACTTCCTTGCCTGACCTGCCTTAATTCCCAAGATCACTTCCCAAACAAACAACTTGCACTCACTTCCTCATCTCTGGGTTCTGGGGAGACAACCCAGACCAACACAACGCTCATGCTTGGCGACTCAGTGGTAAAGAATCTGCCTGCCGAGCAGGAGATGCGGGTTCGATTCCCCTGGAGGAGGAAAGGACAGCTACTGCAGTGTTCTTGCTTGGGAAGTCCCATGGACAGAGGAGCCTGGTGGGCTGCAGTCCCTGAGGTCGCAAAAAGAGTCAGGCTCAACTTGGTGGCCAAAGGGTAACGACAGAGGAAGCCTAAGTGTCTTAACCTGCAGTCTACATATTTGTTCACTTGCAGTGGGAATCATCTCATTTAGGACTCCCAAGTGAGATGCAAGTGATTAAAACCATCTCCAACAAGTTTCAATTTTAAAAAATTGTGTTATTTTATATAAGTGAAAAGTCCCAGGTAGACCCTGGGTTCAGGAACAGCTGTATCCAGCAGCTCAAATGATGTCAAATGGGTCTGCCCTTCACCATCTCTTGGCTCTGCTTTTCAGTCATTCAGGAAACATTTACTGAGGGAATTCTCTGGTGGTCCAGTGGTTAGGATTCCATGCTTTCACTGCTGAGGGCACAGGTTCAATCCCTGGTTAGAGAACAAAGACCCCATAAGATACACAGTACAGCTGAGAAAAAGAGGAATGAAAAGGAAAAATTATTGAGCACCAGCTCTGTCCCAGGCTCAGATCCTTTCTCTTGGTTTGTTTCCATCTCAGGCGATGATAGAGATGGTCACCAGGAGCTCCAGGCCTTCATCCCGCCAGCTTAGCAAGTGTGGGAGCAAACATTGGGAGGAAGAGAGCAGAGGTCTCAGGGCTGACCCTCATTGGTCCAGATCCTGTCCTTTTGCCCATCTCTGAGCCAATCACTGTGACTCTGGGTAGCCAGACTGGGTCACATGCCTACCATTGTTGACAAGGGGGTGTTGTCAGCTCCATCTGAACCACACGGTTAGAAATGGAGGAAGGAGGCTCTCCAGAGGGGAACTGGGTGGTCTTGGGACAACAGATGCCTGTTAAAGCCATGAGGTGAGCCCCTTACCACATGCTGGGCTCTTCGGGCCCTAAGATGAGTCAGACAGGCCCCTGGTAGAGGGGGGGCTCACGAATGTCAGCAATACATGGCAGAATGAGGTATATGTCTTAGGACTGGACAAAATGTGTAGATATTCTGGAAAAAGGGTAATTACTCTCAGCTTGGCAATCAAGGAAGTCTTATAAAAAGGAGGCACTGACCTGGACATTGACAGCCACTATGCGTCAGGCCGAGGAATTCAGATTCTAAGTGTAACCAATAGAGAAGGTTTGGGAGCTAGCATTTCCCAGAAGCCTTGCCCATACTTGTAGAGGGATCTACCAGCCCCGCTGAGGGGTCCACTGGGCTGGGGTAGCCACTCTTCCTGGTACTGGCCTGTGCCTGCCCTGGAAATAGCCACCCACCTAAGCTAAGAATAGGAATTCCTGCCCAGCTAGCAGGAATGAAGGCAGATTTCTCAAGGAGGGATGGGCCTGAACACAAAGCACAGCGTGTGGGCTGGGCCACCCTTTGTATTTATTCGTGAGGTCACTTGAGAGCCGCACCCACGTCAGGGCATGGATCCTGCCATTAGACCCAGACAAGGTGATTTGGCCAAGATGGCAGCCTCTGGGGCTCCTCACCTACCACATAGGTCCTGGACCCTCAGCCTGGGGTGCCTCCTGCCCCCAGGGAGAGGTGACCACTCCTCTCTTGTTTCCTTGGCAGTGGGCGGAGGTGGGGGTGTTTGGTGGCCATCTAAGATGCTGAGAAGCTGAAGGAGAGGAAACGAGGGGTCCCAGGTTCTTACGGCAGCTTCACCCGGAACCACCCAGCTCATGAGCATCTCTTCTTCCAGGCAAAATCCTCTTCCGGGAGGAGCCACATCCGGGATGTAGCTGTGAAGAGGCTGAAACCCATCGATGAGTACTGCCGGGTAAGAGGGCGTCTGAGGCTGGGGAGGGGTAGTCCACCTGCCGGAGATTCTGTCCATCTAAAAAGGAGGGTTGTCTGTTCAAAACTCTCTGCTGCGGTTTAGCAACAGAGAGGCCCGGTATTTCCTGGCCAGAGGGCTGGGTGTGGGTGTCCCTCAGGGAGGGGTCACCCCAGGACTAGACTGCCTCTGGGGCACAAGGGCTGTGGGCTCTACTCCTTTCAGGATGCGTCCGTGTTTACAAAACACTCCTTTAAATCACTTCCACCAGCTTGGGAGTTCTGTGCAGGGACCTCCACTGAAAGGATTTCGTGTGTGGCATCTTGCTGGATACAGGAGAACTCTTTCTTTGAGTTCTCTTTGGGACATTTTGGAATCAGTCTCGGGTTCAGTATCATCTGAAATGCATATTTGTTTAGACACAGAAGTCTTGGTAGATACAGACGCTCATGTACACATCTTTATAGATGAAAACACTCACCACACACACACACACACACACACACACACACACACACACACGTACGTTAGAACAGCCAAAGCCTAAACAGACAGGCAGTGACAGCAGGGTCATGAAGCAGAGCCCGTTTGTCTTTCTACTTTGTCCAGAGCCCGGGACCCCCGCAGTGAGGACGCGAGGTGGCCACTTCAGTGGCCTTGGATCATGGCCTCTAGATGGCCAGACCACCTGGGTTTGAATGCCTGCTGGCTGTGTGAACTCGGGCAACTTACTGAACATCCCGGAGCCTCAGTTTCCACGCTTGTCCAACGGCAAGGAGACTGGTACCTCGCAGAGTGTAGCTGTGAGGATGCAGGGACCGGACAGGCGCAAGGCAGCAGCGCAGAGTGTCTGCACAGAGGAAGCATTTGATGGATGCTAGCTTTTTGTTATTATTATTACAAGACCCAAACAATGTAATGCTATCACCGGGCACTACTGGCTTTTAATGGAGATGGAATTTCCTAGTTAAGTGAAAACTGTTGTGGAGTCTGACTCAAGAATCCTGAGGAGAAGCAAGTGGAGGATAACGTTTTCTTCTGAGTGCTTATATTAGAGTGAGAAGAGCTGGGGTCGAATCCCGGGGGCCCACTGACTAGCTATTGACCCTGGCAAGTTGCTCTGTCTCTCTCAGCTCGTTTCCTGATCTGTAAGATGGGGGTAAAAATAACTGTCTCACGGGGTTCATGAGGGGGTTGAGCAGGAGAGTGTATCTCACGGTGTTTGTAACTTCTGAAATGTTCTGTCCCTACATGGAGTTGTTACCATAAGCCTCCTTTCTGCATAAATATTTTGTAATTTGGAATACTTGTCAATAATAAACTATTTAAATAAAAACCTAGTTGCTCAGTTTAGTAACTGTGTCCCCAAGACGACGGAGAAGCAAGCACTCCTGAATATTCTTCCTGATCCTAAGTTTGAATTTTGTGGCTGTGCAAATTATGCTTGGTCACTTTTCCTGCCTTAAGGTAAAAGGATGCCCTGATGATGAATTTCTTTAAGCTAGAAGTTTCTCTTCTTCAGATCAATATCCATTTTTCTCTTTTAAGGGCAGTTGCCAATTCCAGTTAAATTGATGACTGCAGCCTGTGCTTTTATTTCTCTTTATTCCCCTCTCAAGCAGTTAAACAAATGGGCAGAGCTATTTGAGGAAGGGCACAGGGCAGGAGGAAGCCTCTTGCCACTGGGACTTACAGTTTACATCAGCCTCGGCCTCCCTGAGCCAGTGGAGCCCGGGGCATTTGCAGCTGGGCTCTGCGGAAATGCTGTCTCCTGGGTTGTCTGGAGCAAGAAAGTGATAACATCTTATCTCCTGGGATCAGACTTTGAACAAGACTCCTAAGTCAGGATGAGGACTCTGGACCCCCAGTGGTGCTACTGGTGGCTAGGAAACCATTAAGTGGGGTCTGCAAGAGGAGAGGGGGGCCCCTAACCTAATTAGCATAGATGAGAACTGCTCAGAGCCAGGCAACAAGAGCAATGTCATGGGTTCACCAGGCAGCCAGGCAGCTTGGAGACGGTAATTTACTCTGAGAATGGCAGAGGGGCTGGGGCAGTGCAGAAGTGACCTTTAATTCTGCTGAACTTGAAAGCTGGGATCTGTAGTCCGATTGTCTGAGACCTTGGAATGACCTTGGAATGATCATTAGTGATAAGTCCAGTGCAGTCTGTGGCCACTGCCCTCCGGCATTGCCCTGCCGCGCAGTCGTCCCGTCTGTGCCACTCAGGGTCCAGCCTTTCACTCGGCATCACTGCCGCCCCCGAGCCAGCTGCACAGTCAGAGCCACGTGCGGTCCACTCCACAGCCAGCCCTGCCTTGCTTCCACCTGTCCTTGGACATGCTACTCAGAACCTCTAAAGTTTGATTTCCACTACCTGCCTAGGCAGCTCTGCTTGGCTGGCTAGAATCTTTGGACCTGCTAGACAGCATGGGCTCCAAGTCTGGGATTTGCTGGGGATTCAAATGCGCCCAAGATTGTGAGGCTGGTTTTGTGCACGGCATAGCCAGCCGCTCTGCCAGGACTCAGATATGGAAAGTCTGACTGGGCAGTGGACTCTCCTAGACTTCGGGCACCCTGCCTTCGCTGGCCAGCCAGTACCTCCACCCGATGGCAGTTTCACAGCCCAGATCTCAATGTTAATTTTAAACATATATGGAGCAGATTGGATGAGCGTCACGGAAAATTTACCAAGCGCCAGTCGGCTGATTGTTTTATGTGGCTCTTGAGGGCCTCTGTCTATCAAGAGGGGTTCCAAAGGCTTTTCTGTTACTCCATAAATTAATTTAATGGGCAGAATGGTTATGCGGTTAATATTTAATGGTTCTGTGGCCTCAACAATTTGAAGACTTTCATCTCACTAACAAGCGTGAGCTATACTTTGGGGGCTCAGATGAACAATCTAGCCCATAAATGACTCCATCTACCCCATTCCTGTGTGTGAAATACATGTTTGCAGTGTTTGTCTATGGGATAAAATAAATATCCCAGGGAGTGGACAGTGAGAGAGAGTGTTTGAGAATAGTCAGCCCACCCTCTGCCATGTAACACTGTTTATACAAGCCTCCATTTCCTGGTGGATGCAACTAGAATTTTTTGTTACCCCAAAAGCTGAGTTCCCTTCTATTATCTTGCGGTCCACCATCAACTTGGTTTCAGAATCAAGGACTTCCTTTGTTGGAGGGATGCGGGCTTGGCTGGAATTTGACTGAGGGGAAGGACTCCAAGCCCAACAAGGGGATCAGCCCTGTTGGGATAAGGAAAGCGCCCCCCTCCCAACCCTCTGCATTTCCCAGACACATTCATTTTTAGCTACACTTCCCAGATTCAAAAACTGAGGCTATTAATTGGAGGTTCTTAGCTCCAGCCATTCCCCCTGCCACTGTGAGAGTTTCCCACCATGGCCCATCATTGTCTCTCGTGTTAATAAAGAAAAAGATTCATACTGCAACAGAAACAGTCTTCTCAAAAGCAGCACCTGGCGTGCTCAGTCCTAGACACAGGGAGAGTTACTTTGTTCCTGTGTCCCTTATGCTAAGGCAGGCCTTGGCCAGCAGTGTTGCTGATGGGGGGAGACTGAGGCAGAGCCAGGACTGACGCATTCATGCCTCCTGAGAGGTCTGGTGCTCGGAGGAAACCCAGCTGGCAGAATCTCTTTATCTCCTCTGGTCCAGACAGACCCAGAAAAAAAAAAGCATTTCCAGCCTGGGATCAAGCCGATAGTGTCCATTTTCCACTGAGAGGTCTTCTGAGGAGCCTCATTGCCCACAAGAACCGCTGAGCGGCTCAGCCGGGTCCTCTGTGGTTCGTTCCATGGGCCCCCTGCCTTGCAGCCCAGTCCGCAGCTAGCCAGACTCCTGTAGGTCTCCCTCCACCCCTTGGTCTGCGCTGGCCTCTTTCCTAGGCACGAAATCAACTCCCAGGCCCTCCTCCCAGAAGCCTCCCCACTCCCCAGGGACAGCTGACCACCCTGAGTACTCCGTACAGGCTCTGCACTGCACACCCACCCTCCGTAGCGGGTAATTGCTGTGTGTCCACCTTCTTCAGAGCAAGAGCCCCTCAAGGCCCCATCTGCTGTCTTTGTATCTTCACTAACCAGCATGAGGGAATCCAGCCAGTATCTGATAACAAGATGCAGAGATCACACACACGCAGAGGAAGCCTCCAAGGAGGGTGACATGTCCCCAAGGCCCCAATTAATAGGATCACTTGTGAAATGGCTCAAACGGCAATTGCGAATTAAGCACTATTTCCATTTCAAAAGAATTTGCTGCTTAGATCCTTCAAAAAGTGAACTCATGCGTTTGAAATACTCTGATTTATGCAAGTTTGGTGAACTCCCAGCTTCTGAGATGCTGATCTAAGAAGAATAATCTGAGCAGGTTAGAAGCAGCCCCAGGGGTGGGAGTGGGGGCAAAATGGATGGGACCCCAGCATCCCCCCCTCCCACCATCAAGAGTTCCTGGGTTTTTAACCTATAAGATTTCCATTGATTAGAAGCCAAAATGATGCTGCTAAAAATAGGAGAGTGATCCTGTGGAAAGAGCAGGACTCCCCCAGTTGCTTTAACAAATGTGAAACTTTGCTTTTTTTGTTGTTTTGTTCTAGGGTAGACATTACCCAGAATGGTGGGCTTCTTGGAGGGGGATCATTTCGAAGCACAGGGTCTGAGCCGCGTCTGCCTGGGGCCTCCCTCCCATGCCACTGCTGTACTTGCAAAGACCAGGCTTGTGGTAGATAAGACGCTGAATTCACTGATGACGGTGCTGTTTAAAGCCCTAGAGCCAATGACTGTCAAAGCTGGCAGAAACTTCAGAAAGTCTGTAGCCTGGATTTGCCTAGCTGTGTTCCACCGGCTGTCGGCTGTCGACAGGAATTGTTTGGAAAACTAGCTCCACCATCAGCAACCTGTGGGCAATGCGATGAGACAGAGTGTGGGCTCTGGACTCAGAGCACCTAATTCAAAATCTTGCTACTTGGTAGCTGTGTGGCCTTGAGAAATGATTTGACCTCTCTGTGCTTTAGTTTCTTTTTCTATAAATTGGAGTCATAGTCATACCCATCTCTTAATGTGATGATTACATGAGTCTGTCTCCCAGGATGTCATTATTATTTATAACTACTGGCTTGAACACAGCTCTACAGGTCCCTTGCCTTTGCTGTGCTGATGAACATTTTTCCCACCAGGACTAGACAGGGATCTATCTACAAGGCACCATTTCACCCGTGCCCACAGAACTCATTTTATCTCATCCAACATGTGTTCCATGAGCTAAGTTTGAGATTCTAAAGCTAGTCTATTTTATCTTAAAAGGAGCAACAACCAGAGAGGTGAGGTGAGCTGCTCAAGGTCATGTAGCAGTGTATAATAGCAGAACTGGACCTAGAACTGAAGTCTCCTGACTCCTGTTCTTTCTAGTATGCCTCACTGCTCTCGCCTAATGGATAATGATAATGAAGACAATAGTATAACTAAAGTTCACTAGTTTGAAATTTTTATTTATTTATTTGGTGTGTCAGGCCTTAGTTGCAGCATGCAGAATCTTCATTGTATCATTCAGAACCTTTTGTTGTGATGCACAGACTCTCTAGTTGTGGCACACGGGCTTAGTTGTTCTAAGTTGTTCTTAGTTATTCTTAGTTCCCAGACCAGGGATCGAACCCCTGTCCCTTGCATTACAAGTCAGATTGTTAACCACTGGACCACCAGGGAAAGTAAAAGTGTGGTTGCTCAGCTGTGTCCGACTCTTTGCGACCCCATGGGCTATTGCCCACCAGGCTCCTCTGTTCATGAAATTCTCCAGGCGAGAATTCTAGAGTGGGTTGCCATTTCTTTCTCCAGAGGATCTTCCCAACCCAGGGATTGAACCCATAAAGAAAGCTCAGTGCCGAAGAAGTGATGCTTTTGAACTGTGTTGTTGGAGAAGACTCTTGAGAGTCCCTTGGACTGCAAGGAGATCCAACCAGTCCATCCTAAAGGAAATCAGTCCTGAATATTCAATGGAAGGACTGATGCTGAAGCTGAAACTCCAATACTTTGGTCACTTGATGTGAAGAACTAACTCATTGGAAAAGCTCCTGATGCTGGGAAAGATTGAAGGCTGGAGGAGAAGGGGATGACAGAGGATGAGATGGTTGGATGGCATCACTGACTCAACGGACATGAATTTGAGTAAGCTCCGGAAGTTAGTGATGGACAGGGAAAGCCTGGAGTGCTGCATGTAGTCCGTGGTGTTGCAAAAAGTTGGACATGACTGAGCGACTGAACTGAACTGAGCTGAACTCCTGCATTACAGGCAGATTCTTTATTGTCTGAGCCACCAGGGAAGCCAGGACCACCAGGGAAGTCCCTAAATTTTACTCTCAATTCAGTGCCAAGCACTGTGCTAGGCTCCTCATATCCACGATCTCATTTAACCTCCTAATAGGCAGGTACCCTATGAGATCCATCATACTGAGCCCAGAGAGGGCAAGCAAGGCATTCAGCATCACACAGCCTATGAACAGAAGAGCTAGGACTCAAACTCACGTCTGCCTAGCCCTGAGACCCTGACTTAACCACCTCATGGTGTGCATGCTGAATGCCCAATGACAGCATTTTAGGTCTGAGCCAGGGGTGATGCCCCTGAGGTGCCCACAGATTGGCCCCTACCGGCTCCTGCGAGAAGAGCTAGGTTTGAGGGTTCCCTGCTCTGGTTGTCATCACCAGCCCAGGCCTTGGGGACTGACTGCTCAGCGCCCAGCGCTCTTGCCAAATGATCTTGGCCGGAGCTGGGCTTGGCGGCGTCTCTGATGGAAGCTGCTCTGAGCCAAGAGCCTCTTGTCAGCCTGAAATCAGGACGAGCCCTCAATGCGGCTCCCTTCAGGGCTCTCTGTTAAATAAAGATGCCGCAGTGGTTTGCCCGAAAGGCCTCTTTGTCTGAGGCCCTTCCAGCCCACGCGTCCTCTGCCCTGAGAATGCCGGTCTCTGTCGGTATGAAGAGCCCCTGTGTTCACCGCTGCTGCTGGGGAAGCCAGGCGGCCGCTCTGCACCCGAGTGGGAGGGCGCCTGCCCTGGCCCCCTCCCTCTGCTGTCAGGGAGGTCACACTGGCAGCAACTCTGCACACAGCCTGGGTCCCTGGGAACGCCCTCCTGCCCATCCCGGCCCATTAGTGCTCCCCTCCTGACCCCCTCCTGCCTTCCTGCCACCGGGGGCCCTTGCTCTCTGCACATGCCTGCGTTCCATTTCCCTGTCTCTGCCTCTCAGTCTCCCTGTCCCTCTCCATCTCTCCATCTCTCTGTCTGTCTGTTTCTTTGTCTCTGCCTTTCTCTCCTCTCTCTCTCTCTCTCTCTCTCTTTCCATCTCTGTCTCTCGTTGTCTCTGCCTCTCCCTCCATCTCTGTCGCTGTCTGCATCTTTCTCTCCTCACCCCCATCTCTCTGTCTCTCTCTCTCTTCTTCCTCAATTTTTCTTTCCTTCTACCCTTCTCTCCTGGGGAACAAAGCATCACATACCGTGTGTGTTAAGTGAAGGCTTGGCCACTAGAGGGATGAGTCTGCCCGGCTGTGGTCTGAGCACAGGGCTTTATTCTGCCACTTACTTTAGTTGTGGCTTCACTGCCGGGAGCCTCAATGTCCCCACCATGAGTGGAAGCAGTGATGGATGCCTCCAGGACTGTACGGGGTCTGCCTCACTGGATGTATGCTTGTGAGGGCAGGCGCTATGTCTGGCTCATGCCTGTACCACCCGGGCATACATCAAAAGGCTCCCTGCTTGTTGAATGATTGGAGAGTCCTACGATAGCGCCTGACACATGGTAGTTGCTCTTTGAATGTTAATTTTCTTTCTTTTGTTTTCCCCTGCCTGGTCTTGGGGATGTGATCTGTTAGAGACTCTTGGAAAACCGCAGGCTCTGGAAGGAACAGCTGGGAGTTGCACAGTGTGTCTTACCTGCTAAGATCAGGTCTTGTCCCCTCTTGCCCAGCTGTGGGTTTGGCATCCGGAAAGGCCACTGCTCCATGCCACACTTGAATCACTACCTGAGCAGCTCAGAGAAGAAGTAAATGATCACATCCCTCTTCCTCAACACTATACCTCTGTCAACGCAACCTCAGACCACATGTGCTTTTCTTGCCCCTCTATTATGTCCTATTAGTGCTGCACACCAAAGCCGTATTCATTTATTCATTTGAACAAATATTCACTGAGTGCCAGGCTGTCTTCTAGGATCTGGGCACACAGCCGTCAACAAAACAGACTAAAATCTCCACCCGCATGGAACTTCCTTTCTAGCAAGGTCTTTCCCACATGTGGGCAGGCCGCATGGCCTCCCCTGACTCTCGGTCTCCTCCTCAGGAACATGGGAATGAGATCTGCCCTCGTGAGGACCATCTTGAGGTTCCCAGCGGCCACACTCGTGGAGGCCCAGCATGGCTGGCACAGGGAGCTGCTGGGTCAGGTCACTGCGCCTGAGGCAGCCCCGGTGCAGGGAGGCTGGGGAGGCCCAGGCTCCCATCTGGCTGGCCACTGCTCTGGAGCCTCCTTATCAGCATTTCCGCATGTTCCTGTCGCCCAGGGTTTCTGTCTTTCTTCCCTTGGCTCTAGCCCAGAGTTCCAGGACTGGCCCTGTCCCCCAGCCCTACTTGCACCTCATCTGTCTGTCTGTGTTAAAAGATGACTCCCGTGTCTTCCCTCCATCCTGAATGAGGGGCCCCAAAGCAGGGCTTTGCCTGGCCTCACCCCACATTCCCCCACCACTCCACTGGACTGGGCTGGGTCAGCAGCAGTCCAGGTGCCCAGGCTGAAAGGGGTGGCATCTATGCTGGTGCACAGCAGGAAACTGATCACCTCTGACCCTCGTCCCTCACTGTCCAGCAGCGGGCTCTCACCCCTCCTGAGCAACAATCTCACAGCTCCCCTCACCCCTGCCTGCACGGTTATCCTCCTGGGGATGCCCACCTCCTCCCGTCTGCCCGAATCCTGCACACCCTCGGGCCAAACTCCTGCCCACTCTTCTAAGAAGCCTTTCCACACCTTTCAGCTTATTCTGCTCCTTCCAGGCTCAATCCAGCTTGGCCTATGGAAGGCCCTGTTAGACCATACCATACCCAAACTGGCAGCTCCTAGAGCCACCATACTTGGTCCCCCGACCTTCACCTTGACCAGTCAATTCTTTTTTTTTTAATTCATTTTATTTTTTTAAATATTTGTGTATTTTTATTGTTTATTTTGCTGCACCGGGTCTTAGTTGTGGCATGCAACTAGTTCGTGACCAGGGATCGAACCTCGGTCCCCGCATTGGGACTGTGGAGTCTTAGATACTGCACTATGAGGGAAGTCCCGTGACCAGTCACTTCTTACCTGCCTCTCAGAAATCAGCCTCAAAGGGACTCTCCTAAAACCACCTCCTTTCCTAATCTTCCCAGGTCTGATCAGACTCTGTCATAGTACCCGATTGTCCTTGGCAGAATGACCAGCTTGTCATTAAATAATTAATGGTGCAGTGAGTACTTAGAGGCTGTGTGTATCTGATGAGGCTGGGGTGTGGCTAGTGTAGGGGACGAGGCTGGTGGGAAAAGGCCTTGGATTGTGGCGTTAAGGATTCTGGACTTATGCTGTGGGCAAGAGAAAACCCTTTCAGGGTTCACGTGGAATAATATATTCCCAAGGACCCTGAGACCTAGGGTTTAATGGCCTCCCCCCTTTTTTTTTCTTTTTCATTTGGTTGGCTAGTTGTTTAGTTGGTTAACTGCCTAATTAGATGGTTGGTTGGTTGAACTGTTGGCTGGATGGTTGACAGGTTGATGGCTTTGACTGTCTTCTCTCCATCCTAAATGAGGGGCCAAGAAGCAGGGCTTTGCCTGACCTCACCCTACACCCTCCACCACTCCACACTGGACTGGGCTGGGTTTATTAGTTGACTGTGTGGTTAGTTCATTAATGGAATGATTGGTTAGTTGATGGGAGGGAGGGATGGATAGATGGAGGGAGCGTTGTTTCATTAGTTAGCTGGTTAGGTAATCTCTTGATTGTTGTCTGGCAGGGTGGTGGGTGGGTAGCTGGTGGCAGCTGTTCACTATGTCTTCCCCAGCACAGTCCTCGAGCCTCCTCCTATCACTGTTGGCCCAGGCTGACCTAGCTTTTGGTTTTCCTGCTCCCAGTGTCATCAGGCCTAATGCCCTTTCTTCCTATCTTTCCACAGGCCCTTGTCCGGCTACCGCCCCATATTTCCCAGTGTGATGAAGTCTTTCGGTTCTTTGAGGCCCGACCGGAGGATGTCAACCCCCCAAAGAGTAAGTGCTAGCTCAAGCCTCTCCTGTGAGGCTAATGCTGAGGCCAGCCTGGAGAGGCCCCAGACGCGGGATGCAGTAGAAGGAGTGCTGGCCAGGCCAGCGGGGCTAAGTATGGACCAAAGGAAGGAAGAGCAGCTGTCCCCAGACTCCTCTGACCAGGGCTTGTTCCTCGTTTCTCTGACCCCAGACCTGGCAAGGGCGCGTGTCTCTGCATCTGGGGAGCAGGTTTTCATGCAAACTCTTTCTGGTTCACAGCTTATTGTCAGAAGCAGATGAGATAACAGAAAGTATAAGGTCATGCCATTCAGACATGGGATTAGCAGTCATTGGTCTTATTTATTGACACTACCAAGCGCCCAACTGACATGTAGAACCAGGAGGACATGTGCTGCCCAGGCGAACCTCACCCGCTGAGTAACCCAGCGGTCCTATATTATAGGATCTGGCAACAGATCCTATAATTACTATCAAAAACAAGCGTGCGCAGAATATTTACCAAATGGCTTCAACCTGTAGCATTTTACAATAGACTTAGGGAGCCTAGGGGCTTCCCTAGTGGCTCAGCAGTAAAGAATTGCCTACAATGCAGGAGACGTGGATTTGATCCCTGGATCAGGAAGATCCCTTGAAGTAGGGCAGGGCAACACACTCCAGCATTTTTACCTGGAGAACGCCATGGACAGAGGAGCCTGGCAGGCTACAGTCCACAGAGTTGAAAAGAGGTGGACGTGACTGAGCAACTTAGCATGCACACGAGGTAGCCCAGTGTGCAGAGGAGGAAACTGAGGCTCATGAGGTTAGGTGGATTTTCCGGAAGCCATACAGCTAGTTGGGTATGGGACAAGCATGAGACTTGAACCAAAATCTTTTGATTCCTCATGGTTCCGAGATGGTTGATGTTCCATGCTGGGGAGAAACAGGGAACCAAGCGGGTCTTTTTTCTTCTCTGGAAGCAGGATACCCTGGGCCAGGTGGTCAAGATGACCTGCTAGGTCATGCTGGAATCTCACACACGTGCCCAGACTCCATCCTAGGCCGTAGCATTCCCGGGTCCACCTGGCCCCGCCACTCCCCAGTTGTGCTGGCCTCTCAGAGCCTCTTGTTCTCCTTCCTTCCACGCGGAGAGAGGAGATGTCCCTCCCCAGGTGGGTTGATCCTGGAGTCACACATGGTCGTGTGCCCAGAGGGACTGTCACTGGTTGGGTGAAGTAGCAGGTGCATTGCCGCCTTCGACTGGCGACCCTACACCCACTCTCTGGCAGTCAGCTAAATAAGTTGGTCTTATTTCACCTGTTCACTAATGGCAATGTGTGCGTGCGTGGTCAGCTGCTTCAGTCGTGTCCGACTCTTTGCAATCCCATGGACTGTAGCCCTCCAGGCTCCTCTGTCCATGGGATTCTCCAGGCAAGAATAATGGGGTGGGTTGCCACACCCTCCTCCAGGGGATCTTCCCAACCCAGGGATCGAACCTGCGTCTCCTGTAACTCCTGCATTACAGGTAGATTTTTACCACTGAGCCACCAGGGAAATGAACCAATGGCAATAGGTTAGCCTTTTGCCCATCCCTGGCAGGCCTTCAAGGAATGGTGGAAACCAGGCTTGGGGAGACAGTTAGGTGTTGGTGAGGCCACAGGCGTGGCTTTGCAGGGCAGGCTGTGGGGTCCATACCCACCACTCAAGTCTCTGTGATCTCAGAACATTTGCCCAGCCTCTCTGTGTTTCTATCGCTGCAAAGCAGGAATGTCAGACTCCTGGGGCAATCCAGGGGCTTACCGAGAGGACACGTGTACTGAGATAACCCGGCCAGTGCTACTGGCCCATTGGATGGGAGGTTGTGGAGCAGAATGGAACGTGGCTCCTTGCACACTCCACCTCTGCAGATCACAGCCTGGCTTTTGCAGGGAGGAGTCGTAAAGCAATTTAGTCTCCAAGTTTCTGTGGCAACAGGGGTTATCTGCCTCTTGTTGAAGTGGTACCAACCACCTGGGCCAGTTCACATCTCATCTGGCAAGAGAGGGCCTGAGAACAGAACCATTCTAGCATGACCCAGGCCTGAGGGTCAGGAGGTGGGTTCGGCTGTGGCCCCAGAGTTCCAAAGGTTTTCTCCACCCTGGCCCCTCTCGGCCTCCAAGACCTGAGAAGAGAGACCTGTGTTCCGTGCAGAGCGTAGCTCAGACCCAAAGGGGACCTGCGCTGATGATCTGTGAGCCAAGTGCTTGCATCCCTCCCTCTCAGGACTGCGTGCACCATCCCAGACCACCATACACCTCCCCCTCCATCCTGAAACATAAACACGAGATCGAGTAACAGCGTATTCTGACTCTGGGGCGACTGTGGAGTGCCTTATCAAATTATCAAAGCCTGTGGATTTAATTGGAATTTTGCAGATAACCCCGGCCTCTTTCAAGTGTGCTGCTGCGCGACCTCAGCGCTCAGGGGGCTGGGGTGGGGGACTGTGGCCCTTTCCATCTTGCGAGGAAGACAAGGTTGCAAAACAGCCCAGCTCGGTGGGGAAGGTGGGCAACAGGCCCCAGCCCCTCGGCTTTGATCCCAGGCCACTCGCTGGCTTCCGTGGGTGGAGCGCAGGGCCTGCCTCTGGGCTGCCAGCCTTTGCTCTAGACCGTGGGCCCCGCACAGAAAGGGTGTTCTTTACAGAGACATTTGGTGAGCCTGGCACTGGTGGTCATGGTGGTTCTGCCTTCTTATGTGGCTGCTTAAGAACGCAAAGGTTGCTCCAGTGCCCTGCCCACCTCTCCTCGAACTACTGGCTAGTGGGTCCTTCAGCAGCGCTGAACTCTTCCAGAGGGCTCTGACTCAGGCCCCAGATCCTGGCATTATTCTAGATTCACACCCCTGCATCCAACCCGTCACCACATTCTTCAGGCACCACCTTCAGCATACACCCAAACCCTGACCACATCTCACTGTCTCCCCGGCTGCTACCCTGGGGGCAGGGAGGGGCAAGCCTTACCTCCCTGGATTCTGGCCTATTCTCTTGTTTCTGCCCTTGCCCTCCATGGTCCATTTTCAGCGCAGAGGATGGAACGACCACTTAAAAATCTACATCAGATTGTGTCCCTCTTCTGTTACATTCCTCCATGTCTCTGGTGTTGCTTGGAGTCAAGGCCCTTCCTCCTGCTCCCCCTTGCCCGTGGTGGCACCTGCTGCCTTTGCCAGCTGGCTCTGCTCCAGCCACACCTCCTGCCCCTTCTCCACACCCTCCAGCTGTGTTTTGCCATGGGGGCTTCACATGGGCTCTCCCCTCTGCCTGGAACACTCAGCCTCTCCCCAGGAGAGCCCCCAGCCTGGTCCCACACCTCCTTGCAATCTTGACTCAAACAGCTGCCCAGCAAGGCTGCTCCTGACTTTCCTGCTTAAAATCCCCCAGCACTGGCTTCCCTGTCCTGACTTCATCTTCCTGTAGGGAACGTATCACTGCCTCCCACAGGCCCTGCTCCCTCCCTGCGTTATTGTCAGGCTGGTAGAGCAGGACTGGTCTGATCACGGTATCGCCAGTGCCCAGAGCAGGTGCGCAGGAGACATGCAGGACAGGTGAGTGGGGTCACCAGGCTCCCTGTTAGTCCCCCACGGGCAGTAGGCTGTGACGTGACTGCACGGAGAGCTGCCGTGGCTCCCTGGAGGTCACCCAGCAGCTGGCAGGGGGCTGGCAAGAGAAGCTGGGGATGCCGTGACCGCCCCCTCCTGTGTGGATTCTGGGGCAGCCTTGTAGCTGGCTTGGGATGGGGAGAGGCCCTGGTTACGAGAGATCCGGAAGGAGGGGATAAGGACACACCCCTGAAACAAAAGGGGATTCAGCTCAGGGCGAGTCCTGGCTGGACTCTGACAACCAGGTGAGCCTGGCCCCAGGCAGGCCACACCCCAGGACCTAAGATGACCCGCTGGGCTGTGCACGTAGCCACCTGGGCCTGGGGCCATATCTGCCGGCTCAGCTGTCCCTGGCTTAGCCGTATTTGAGCACCTGAGACCCCTGTGCTGAGCCAGTGGGCCAGGGAGGCAGGCATCCCCTGGCCTGGCTTCCCGGGGAGCCTCTGGGCAGCCAGTCCCTCAGCTCTGATTCCCGTGGTGTCAGTGATGGAAACGGGAGTCCAGGCTGCCGGGCTGCACTCCCAACCCAGTCAACCACATGACCCTGCAAAGGCCTCTTTTTGTTCAAGTTTCAATTCCCATCACTGAAACAGTGTACCTAAGGTTCTCAAAGGGCCATCTAGCGGCCGTGTCCTCAGGCCCCAGCATGTTGCATATCCCTCAGAGGGTGGGGAGGGGGCAGCCCCATGAGGCCTGAGGGCCTGAGACCCGCCTTCCCATCTCTCCTACCTCCTGGCCCACAGGCCCTGCCCTCATCCTTAGCTGCCCACATAGGGGTGCAGCCTGCTGTCTCAGCCCCCCAGCCCAGGCCCAGCCTCCCTCTCCGCATAGGGCACTCCTGACCCCTCTCCCCACCCACCCCAGCCCCAGTCCTTCTCAGCCCTCAGACATTCCAGGAAGCCCTCCCCCACCCCCCACCCCCCGCCCCCCAGCAAAAGCCCGTAGCCCTTGGCTGTGGCTCCAGCCACACCACGTTGTTTATGGTCTCTCCCCACCACGGGGTCCCACATTCTCTGACTGCCCACCCCCACCCTCCGCAGGGCCTGGCCCTGGTAGACGCTGGCTGAACCCAGGGCAGGACTGATTAACAAGGCTAAAACGTGCACTGCCCGCGGTCCAGGCTGCAGAGTGCACAGCACTCCCCAGCCCTCTGGAGCTGGGTGGGCTGCTTTCCCTGGCCCCTCTGTGCCTCAGTTTCCTTATCTGTCCAGTGTGAGTAACGACAGTGCCTGCCCCCAAGGGCCTTGGGGAGGATGGCGCAGGGAAGGTGCCAGAACAGGCCTGGCACGTGGTCAGCGCCACCCAAGGCCAGGCTTACCGTTGACACGGTGGCAGCCCTGGGTTGGGGGAGCTGCAGCAGGAGAATTGCCCCCACCCCCGGAACAGGTCTGCCACGTGTAGGGCTGCAGGCTCCTCTTGCTCTGACAGCGCTGGCCCTCTGTGCTCGGCCTGAGCCCGTGGGCAGGTGGCACGCACGCGTTTGGCCCCCATGTCACAGAGAGAAGAGAGGCCAGGGCTGGGGCCCCCTCTCATCACCTCCCACTCATGGGCCTGCTGCCAGCCCATTGGCCTGGGAGCCTTTAGGAACCCCCACACCCCAGCAGCACACAGTGGGCTCAAACAGTGACTGGGGGTCTCCTGGTCCCTGCCACCTCTCTCAGCTCCAGCCTTGGTCCTGTCCCCTCAGCCCTTTTTCTACTGCTGAAGCCAGCCAGACCCTGGTTAAATTCTTGAGACTGATGGGAGGAACAGGGCCTTGCTAAACAGGTTTTTGTTCCTCAGCCCCAGGGCCACAGAGCCACCCTCTGTTGTGGCCTGAAACAATGGCCCAATGTTCGGAGGGACCTTCCGTCCCTGCCCCAGCCTGTCCCAGTGGCCAGCCTCCATCTGGCCCCTGCCACTGCCGCGTGTCCCTGGCCCTGCAGGCCGGCAGGGGAGGGGGCCTGTCCTACCTGATCTGGGCCACGTGCTAGGTTGGGGTCTGGGCTCCAGCCTTATGAAGGTGGCCTAGGTGCTGAAGTGGAGGGCACTAAGCAAGGCTTCCAGAGTTGGAGGCCCTGGGCAGAGGACAGAGCCACTCCGGGGGCTGCAGTGGCATGAGTAAAGACCCCAGAAAAGGCCTCCCAGCCTCCCTCTCCATTCCGAAGGGGGCTGCCCCCTCGGGGGAAGTGGTGTCCAGGGCAGAGGGGGCTTTGCCAGCCCTGCCTGAGGACCCAGCAGAAAGATGGAGCATGTAGGTGGCCGTGCAGTCAGGATGGCCCAGATAGGGGGAGCCTCCTCCAGGAGCCCCCACTACCTCAATCCTGGTCAGACTCTAGATCAGCCTTGCCTGGGAGCCTGACTCCCAATCTCAGGATCCAGGCTTCTGCTGAGAGCACTGTGACCTTCTCCATAGTCACACCTACCTGCTTGGTGCTAGGAGAAGGAAATAGAAGATGTGTTTATGGAGCATCTGGGCTCCCCATGTGGCACTAGTGGTAAAGAACCTGCCTGCCAGTGCAGGAGACATAGGAGACACAGGTTCGAACCCCGGATTGGGAAGATCCCCTGGAGGTGAGCATGGCAACCTCCTCCAGTATTCTTGCCTGGAGAAGCCCATGGACAGAGGAGCCTGGCGGGCTACGGTCCATGGTTCACCAAGAGTCAGACACGGCTGAAGCCACTGAGCGCACACACCCGGGGTGCTTGGTACCTGCTGAGTCAGGTTACCCTTTTCTTCCCTCCCTTCCTGCTCCCTGGGAGCAAACAGAAGGTCCTGGGAAGAGCCCTGGAGAGCACCTCTTCCTCAGCCTTCACCCCCAGGGGTTCACTGAGCACCTACTATGTGCCAGGGACCAGGCAGGCTGACAAACTCAGGGCTCAAGGCTACCACTAGGTGAAAATTTTGAACTGAGTTAAACTAACTCGGAGACAACAGCCAGAACACCCAGCTCTGCCTGTGGCCTTGAATGAATGCCTTCACCTCTCAGATCTCTGTAAACGAGGCCAGGACCCTCTTGGGATGACAGTCGTGAGGTTCACGGGCTCTGATGCCTTAGGGGTGCCTGGCATCACAGATGCTCTGTCCACGGGAACTTTTGCTTCTCCTTCCCTCCTCACCCCTCCTGGGTGTGCAGTGGCTGCTAGAAGACTAGAAGACTCCTGCTAAAGGCAGGAGCTGGGCTGACTTCTCCTGAGCACCTTTCAGCTCCGGGAATTCTCTCCAGGCTTTGTGCCGACCGTGAAGTGAAGCTGCCCCCTCCACTAGGCCCCGCATGGCTACCAGGACCTCAGAGGCACCCATGCCCTCGACGGCTCCCTAAGGGACGAGTGGCTTGGGAGTTAGAGCCGGTAGTCCACCCACCAGTGCCCAGCTCTGCTGAGTCCCGGTCAGACCCCCAGCAGGGGGACAGCCCCCATCTGGCCAGGGCCACGGGCCACACTGTCCTCCCAGCCTCTCTGCCACTGGCAGCTGCGCAGACAGCCTGTTTATGTTGATGGGCGACAGGGCCAGCTGGAACAGGAGACTGTGGGTCCCCAGGAGGCCAGGGGCTGGAACAGCACAGAACTTTGTGTGAGGAGCCCCTGCCCACATCCCGCCTTTAACCTGGGTGGGCAGGTGGGAGGAAGGGGCCTGCAGGAAGTTGTGTCCAGCCCACTTGAAAGGGGCATCGGCTCTGGGAAACCAGGACTTCTCTGAGGGTGTGTCTGTCATGCTGGGTGGGCGAGCGGGTGGGAGGCCGACACTAAACCAGCCAGCTCAGAGCAAGGGCGTGGGAGGTCCACAGCCAGGAGGAGAGGGTTGCTCGGTGGTCAGTCCTGGCACAGGACTTTCATCTCTCAAAGCCGGGATGGACAGGAGGCGCCGGCTGGGGAAGGGTATCCTGGTATGGGGATGGGGCGGGGTCCCTGTTATTTTCTCAGGCTTGTGCTTGCTTTGTTTCCCTGAAGCTTCAGCCCGGGAGGAGGGGTCTTGTGTGCAAATGCCCAGGCCCCATGTGCCCACTCCTTCTCAGGGTGACGGCACCCTTGGAGGCTCTAGCTGGAGGGGTGCGCCCCCACCAGGCCCCTGAGGTCTGCTTTGCTATTATGCCCTGTGCGGGGGACTCTTGGTGCCCTTGCCTTGCAATCGCTGCCCCTGCATTATAGCCAGCCCCCTGGCCAGCTAGCTGCCCCTCCACAGGGAGCCCGTGGCAGAGCTGAGCCTCGGACCCAGGTCTTAGCCCTGTAGGCCAGGCAGGAAGCATTGGTTCATTCAAGCATTTTTCATCATCTTGGTGTGAGGCACAAAGCCACGGAAGTGGGTGAGGCCAGGCCCTGCCCCTGGGGAGCCTCGTGGTCTGAGGGGAGAGGCCTGGCTCGCTGCTGTGGGAGGCGGCGGACCGAGCCCAGGAGCCAGGACTGGGGCCATTTCAAGGAGCTGAAAGAGAGTCTGTCTGCCTGGACATGAGAGTGTTGGCTTGAGCTGGGCCAGAGGAGGTGGGCCTGGGCCACGAAGTGTCCAGCTGGCGATTTGGGGCAATCGTTAACCCCTTCTAAGCTTCGGCATCAGATGAGGGGGCAGAATGTGGGGTCTCTGGGATCCCTCCTGGCTCTGACATTGTGTGAGCTTATGAAAACCAGTTGGCTATTGGAATAGTCCAAGCATGTAACCACTAGGGTCTGGAGTGGGAGCTAAAGACTGTGAGAAGGGAAGACAATCAGAGTAAGTAAGATGTAAAGAGGCAGGCATTCTGGAGACCACATGACCCGCCCCCCCGCCCCCCAAGTTGGGTCTTACGGTAGGTTGGAGTTTAGGCGCCTCTGTAACTGGGTCACTTACTGTGCCTTCAGTTCAGTTCAGTTCAGTCGCTCAAGTGCCTTAGTTCACGGGATCTGTGTGTGTCTGGCTCCCTCTTGTGGCAGCACTGGATATTACACCAACCTTCATCCGGGCAGGCGTTTTCAGACCCCTGAAGCTGTTCTGGATGTTTAAGCTTGGTCTACCTTGTTTAGCCATCTATGATGCTAGTGGTAAAGAAGCTGCCTTCCAATGCAGGAGACGAAAGACAAGTGGATTCAATCCCTGGGTTGGGAAGTAGGAAATGTCTACCCACTCTAGTATTCTTGCCTGGAGAATCCCATGGACAGACGAGCCTCGCAGGCTACAGTCCATAGGGTTGCAAAGAGTCGGAAATGACTAAAGCCAAGCAAGCAATAATCCTGTGAAATTCATGCCTCCTTTTTGTAGGTGAGAAATCTTAGGCTCAGATTGGTTGAGTTATCTCTCAGCCAGTAAACATCAGAGGCTGAATCCAAATCCTTCCCCACTCCAGGTCTGCCCCCCACAACCACACAGGGGCTGTGGCCATGCCACAATTTCCAAATTGCAAGGTGGGACCTTCCATCCAGCCATAGGAATGAATAATTGAGTCAGCACTCATGGCTGCTGTGCTCACAGGCTGGGGAGCCCCTGAAGGTAGAGTTGAGGGCACTTTCCCCACCTGGGGACTCTTTAAGGTGACTCCAGGCTTCTGCCCAGGTGAGAAGCTGCGAGGCTCAGGAATGCCAGGGCCAGTGCAGCCCGTGTCCACTGAGGGCCTCCTGCTGTGGGGTCAGACCTCAGAGGAGGGGTGCTGCCCGGCGCCCCTTTCAGGGTGGTCTCAGTGAGGCTGGCTCTGGGAGCATAGGTCTCCTTTCCCCCAACCAAACTGAGGCTTGACTTTGACTTTGAGGGCGGTAGCTGTGGCCCCAGTCCCTGACTAAGCCTCTCCAGCCAGCCGCCCAGTTGTCACGGTGTTATTCAATCGCTCAGTTGTGTCCGACTCTTTGTGACCCCATGTACCACAACACGCCAGGCTTTCCTGTCCTTCACCAGCTCCCGGAGTTTGCTCAAACTCATGTCCATTGAGTCGGTGATACCATCCAACCATCTCGTCCCCCTTCTCCTCCTGCCTTCAGTCTTTACCAGCATCAGGGGCTTTTCCAATGAGTCAGTTCTTCGCATCAGGTGGCCAAAGTATTGGAGCTTCAGCATCAGTCCTTCCAATGAATATTCAGGGTTGATTTCCTTTAGGATTGACTGGTTTGCTCTCCTTGCAGTCCAAGGGACTCTCAAGAGTCTTCTTTAGCACCACAGTTTGAAAGCATCAATTCTTCGGTGCTCAGCCTTCTTTATGGTCCAACTCCCACATCCATGTATGACTACTAGAAAAACCATAGCTTGACTCCTAAGTCATTGTGAACTCCCAGCCCCCAACCCAGGATACACAGGCTGTTGGTGGAGGCCCCTCCTGACTCTCCATGCATGCAGCCAGGATTGAAGAGGCTGCTTGGACGTCCCCGGCTGCATCCACAGAGAGGCAGGAGGGGAAGGTTGCCCGCAGTCCCAGCCTTCAGATCCAGTGTTAAACCCACACCCTCAGGCCCGGCCCCCACATTGCACTGACAGGTTCTGCAGCCCAGAGGGGGTGTGGCTTGCCTTCCAGAGAAACTGGATTGGCACCAGGGTTTTTGACCCAGAGCCCAGTGTTTTTCCATCGCTCAGAAACTCTCCCAGCTGATTTCCAGAGCTTCCTGAGTGCTGGTGCAGAAGGACACCTGGAGGTCCTTGTGGAGACTTAAATCGGGGCCTGGCTGAGGGACAGGGAGGGGGACCAGCTGCTGGCCCGCTCGGAATAGCTGGAGAAGTGGGAGCTGGGCTGTGGTCAGCTCTGATTTAATTAGGCAGAGGCAGGCTCCTGATTAGAGGAGGCTGTGCCTGCCAAGCCAAAGAATTCCAGCTTAAGAGCCAGGAGTGCCCCGACCCCCACTACAAGCAGGAGAGGGCACCTGGGAAGTCCACAGGGCCCCGTGATGCCACGGGCAGGCCCCTCAGGATCCAGAGGACATGGCTTACCCCCTTGCTGGCTCATGGCACGTCTGGGTGGAGCCACCGCTCTGTGTCAGGGTTGTGGCCACAGGAATCGTGGTGGGCAGGTGGGGAGGGGGGGCCAGAGAGAGATGAAGGTCTTGGTTCCGAATCCTCCAGCAGCAGATCTGAGGAGAGGACTGAGCCCAGGGAGCTTACTTGGGAGAAGAGACCAGTGAGGGAGAGAGGAGAGGTGGGAGAGGCCGAGCAGCGGCAAGTGGAGCATCATCACAGCTACACTCGGGGGCGACCGGGAGCTGGGACCCACTGCCCTGCCTTCCTCAGGCACTCCCTCCACCTGTGTGCCCTCCCCCACCCACCTCCAAACAGCAGGGGACACAGTTTCCCTGAAGGCCTGAGTGCCAACACCCACATGGTCTTCCCCGTGCTTAGGAGTACTTGCGGGAGTGTCCCTGTGGCCTGCTACTGGGAAGGCTTGGTCTCCGTTCCAGCCACAGCCTCTGCCCCTTCCCCCTCCCCTGCCCCAGCCCCTTCCCCTGCCCCAGCCTTTGCATCTGCCCTCAGGTTCTCCTTTAACCCTCTCTTCCTCAAGAGCCCTCAGCATCCTTATCCCTTTCTTCAGAGCTCTTAGCCCAGTGTATCACTTGGCTTTATCCAGCTGTTCACTGTCCTCCGCGGGGCAGGGATGAGTCCTGTCTTACTCAGTGCAGCAAGCCCCAGGGCCTGGCACATAACTGTCCTTCAGTTGCCAAGTCATGTCCAGCTCTTGGCGACCCCATGGACTGCAGCACGCCAAGGCTTCCCTGCCCTCCACCGTCTCCAGGACTTAGCTCAAGTCCTGGCACCGAAGAGCCGCTGGCACATTCTTGCTGAGGACAGTGGAGCTGCTGCAGGGAATCAATCACAGGAGAGAGCAGCTGCGGGAAGGTGGGCGAGCACCGCCCTACCCCAGCCGTGGGCTCCGGGACTGGGCCCTGTGTCACTAAGCACTGAGGTTCTGGAAGCAGAGTGGAGATGACCATGACTGTAAGTCTGCTTGAGGCCTGAGGGCCGCCCTGGCTAAACACTCAGGAGGGCCTGCGAGGAGGGGCCAGTCCCCTGCCGTCCTCTTCCTAGGAGGGCGGGCCTGGCCAGTACACCTGGGACAGTCATTGAGTATCAGATGGTCAAGCAGGCCGGGTGTTCCCCCGCTCACACCAGGAGGGCAAGGGGACCTTGGAGAGGGAGCTAGCTAGCCCCCCTGCAGGGAGGGGGTGCGGAGGTGGGCAGGGAAGGTCATCAGGTGAGCCAGGCCTCCGCCTGGAGTTGGATGCTGAGGGAGGGTTCAGAGACAGATTGGGAGGGAGACGTCTGGGCTGAGGGAGGCTTCCAAGCAGGGGCATTAGGAAGGGGTCGGGGTTTGGGTGGGGGGGGCACGGGAAGACCAGAAGAGGGTGATGGAAAAGATGGAAAAGGCTTGGGAGTGAGCCGACTCCCAGTTCAACTCTGAGCTCTGCCACTGGGCTAGCAACGTGAGCTCTTTGTGCCTCAATTTCCCCGTCTGGACAATGTGGGTAACGATAGAACGTTCTTCTTAGAATGGTGCTTGAAATAATGTGTCTGAAGCACATCAGGAGGAAAGGAGTGAAAGTGTTAGTCGCTCATTCGTGTCCGACTCTTTGAGACCCCATGGACTGTAGCCCGCCAGGCTCCTCTGTCCATGAGATCCTCCAGGCAAGAGTACTGGAGTGGGTTGCCGCTCCCTTCTCCAGGGGATCTTCCCAACCCAGGGACTGAACCCAGGTCTCCCGCACTGCAGGCAGTTTCTCTCCCGTCTGAGCCACCAGGGAAGCCCAGAGCACGTCAAACTGTGCGCAGATGTTAGTTCTGAGCTCACACGTGACCTTGTTCTCAGGGTTGGGCCCACAGGGGACACGGAAAAGGAGGTGGTGAGATACTGTGGCCAGGTGGGGGAAGAAATACACACACCTGCGAGGATGATGGCCCAGACAGAGGACGGGGCCCAGGAGGCCCAGGCCATCCTCGTCAGCAGACAGAAAACGCACCAGGTCACCAGGGTGGGCTCTGCCCATCGAGACTGCTCAAGCCCTCTTGTGTTTTACACAAGCTAACACCCGCACTTGCCGTGTGTGTGTGTGTCTGTGTGTGTCTGGTAGTCAACAGTTGTGTCCGACTCTTTGTGACCCCATGGACTGTAGCCTGCCAGGCTCCTCTGTCCACGGGATTCTAACCCGTCTGTAATTATCAGGGAAGACCTCCTGAAGGATGTGGCATTTTCCACTGGTCTTTACAAGAGGGGGAGGGGAAGGAAGGGAGGGCAGAGACCCACGATCTGCCTGCGGGACAACTCAGGATCACAGCACAGCTCGGGCCAGTCCCTCGGAACCAGCCCGCAGCCCTTAGCCTGGTTGCCAGTTGTCAGGGCTCTGTGCCCACTCACTCAGCAAATGCCAGCGGTGCCCAGCCCTGTGCGAGGCCTGTAGCGACATCACAGTTCCTGCCTCACGGAGCCTACAGTGGAGGGGAGGAAGCGGCATAGGTGTTAATAGCAAGAGCTACAAAGGGAAAGAGAGGGTGCTGTGATAGGCTGGGCTTGGGGGTGTCGGGAATCAGCACTGGGCCAGGCGCTGGAGGAGGGAAAGGAGAGAAAAGTCAGAGAGGGAGGCAGAGCCCAGGACAGCGTCAGGCCAGCGTCACGGTCCCCTGAACTTAGAAACGCTCCCCTGAGAGAAGCAGCCTCTGTGGAGACTTGTCAGTCGGCCCCAGATGCAGCCGGCCGTCCTGGCGCCGCGGAGCCCTAAAGGCTCACTTCAGCCGCAGAGCCTCCAAGAAGCGGCAGGGCACGTGGCCTGGGCACCGGACGAGGGGCCATGAGGATCAGAAACCACCGTGCCTCCAAGCCCAGGTGGTCGTGGACGCTCGCCACGGGTCACGTCGGGCTTCCTCTTCCTCACGCTGTGCTCACACCGAGCTGAGGCTGTGATAACAGTGTCTAGAACTTGGTATCCTTTTGGTACTTCTGGCCCTGCGTCTTCGTTTTTCTTTCCTCTTCCCACCTACTCCTAACTAGCTTATCTGGCTGAATTTTATAGGTGAAAGTGTCCTTATCAACCACAAGATGCTGAATGGTCTGAGTGCTAGACTAAGGCCACTTGGGCTCACGTGCTGTGTTACCTTGGGCAAATGACATGCCCTCTCTGATCCTCCATTTCTCTTCTGTAAAGTGGGATAAATAAGAGAGCCTACCCACACATAGGCGTGCCATGCGGGTAAGATGAGCTGATGTGTGTCACGAGCTCAGTTTGGTACCTGGCATAATGTGGATGCTTGAGAAACCATGACATTCTTGTCAGCTGTGGTATTAGTGAGAATAACAAGAGCAGCAGCAGTCACTGTAGCAGGCCTCTCCCTCCCGCCTTCGGAGAGGAAGGCTTCACTCGGGGTGGGGTGTCCTGAACCCCTCCCTCCATCCCCCTCCACCCCCCCTCCCACTTCCCACCGTGCCCTGGGGTCCAAGAGCTCCCGCCTGCTCCAGGGCCTCCCGGGACTTGTTGGTGGCGTCACTACACGCAGAGGCTGGAGGAGGTGGCCCCAGGCTGGCCCACTGGGAGCTGTCTTGGCTCTCCTGATGAATGGTGACTTTGCTGTAGTGGAGCCAGGCTGACCCAGAGGAGAGAGACCAGGTTCAGTGCTGACAGGAAGGCTGGTTGGGAGAGGGCTGGAGCGGGAAGCCGGTGCGCAGGGCTCCTAGGCTGCCCCCTCCCGCAGCAAGGAGGACCCAGGCCTGCCCGGGGCCTGGAGCTGGAAGCCTCTGGGCAGAAGTCACGTGGGGCCCAGTCTAGCACCCTGATTTTTTTCAGTCAAGGAAACTGAGGCACAGAGAGGGCTGCTGTCCCCCAGGTCTCGTGAACCCCACACTGAGTGGTCCAGCTTGGTGTCTTTAATTTTAATTAGGTTGCTCAAATGGTAAAGAACCTGCCTGCAATCTGGGAAACCCAGCTTCGATCCCTGGGTTGGGAAGATCCCCTGGAAAAGGACATGGCAACCAACTCCAGCATTCTTGCCTGGAGAATCCCACAGAGAGAGGAGCCTGGCGGGCTACAGTCCGTGGGGTTGCAAAGATCTGGACACAACTGAGTGACTAACACTTTCACTTTTTCAAGGTTAAAAATTTAGTTCTTGGGGAGTCCCCCTGGTGGTTAGGCTTATGGGCTTTCAATGCCAGGGCCTGGGTTCAATTCTGGGTCAGGGAACTAGAATCCCATAAACTATATGGTGTGGTCAAAAATAACAATAATTAGTTCTTGGATCACATTAGGCAGCTCCTAAGAGCCCAGTAGCCACAGTGGCCACTATACAGGGCACTGCAGATGCCATTTCCATCAGTGAGCACAGGGAATTCTATCAGGCAGCTCCAGGTAGGGCAGTACTAGGTGTTGGGGGCCAAACTGGGACACTCGGGGCCACTGGAGGTCAAAAATCAGTGGGCTTTCTGGACAAGCCGGCCCTCCCCAGGCCGTGGAAGGTTGGAAGAAAGTAGAGATGGCTGGAGGGTGCGAGTGGTTACTGTGGGCACAGACGACCCTGAGTCTGTGGCCTTGCTTCCTTGTTGCTAGCCGCGTGGCACCAGGCAAGTTACTTAGGCTGTCGGAGCCTCATCTATAAAAGGAGCCTAAGGCACCTGCCCCAGGAACCACATCAGGCAGCTGTCAAGGGGCCGGGCACGTCTGAGTGTACAGTGTTCACGCCTTTGTGATACAGAGTTCTGGAAAACCTGGGAGACGGTTCTCTCGCTGTCTCGGGTGACGATGCAGGCTCCAAGAGCCCCTGCCCTCCCAGGCTGTGCAGGTGGGCCAGGCGCCTGGGCGAGGCCCGGGGCCCTCCTCTGAGCATTCTTTCCCACAGCAGCTGAGGTAGGAACAGGCACAGCTGGGCCTTGGACGGGCTCCTGGGCCTCCGTGGGAAGCAGGAAGCCATTGGCCCAAGCTCCCAACTTTCCAACCTCGGCTCCAAATTAGACCAGGGCTGGGGAGTGCGGGGCCCACAGCCAGGAGCAAGCCAGAGGTGTACTCAGCAGTGGGCCCCTGGTGTCTGTCACACACGCGCACACACACACACACAACACAGTCACAAAAAATAACGCACCTCTGCAGTCAGGGCCACAGCAGCTTGGGGGCTGTCTCTGTCTCCTGAAGAAGTCCCCATCCTGCCCCCTGAACAGGGAGAACCAGAACCAGATGGGAACCCAGTTCTCAGTCCCAGAGCTGGTGTTGCCGCTGTCCAGGGGAAAGTCTTTTGTTACAAACATTGCCTCTGGGTTCCTTCCTATAAAGTCTGAGCCACTTTCCTTGGCTTGCGGTCCAGCCCCAGCTGCATGTCCTGTCCCCCCAGGCATTCAGCCTCCCAGAGGCCACATGCTCACACACACACACACATGCATGCGCGCTCACGCGCGCAGGATTCCACATCCATTCCTGTCCCTGCACCTCTGCTCATATCATCTCTTCCACTCCAACTTTCCTTCCTGCCCCTGCTTTTTCTAAATATCCATCTTTCACAGGTAGCTGTGTGCTTTCCCCCTTCCGGGTAGACCTCCCCATCCACGTCAACCCACTCTGACCTCCCTTTTCTGGGGAAGATCCCCACAGCATGTCCTTTAGACCAGGCTTTGTAGCACCTAATCACAGGGTGACTTGCGTGTTTTCTTTTGCTGGGTTTTTGTCTTGTGTCTCCAACTAGATGGTATGGCCTGTGAGGGCAGAACTGTGCTTCTCACCACTTCTGCTCAGATGCAAGGCTGTATCTCTAGTAACTCCTCAGTTAAGACATTGGTGGATGAGTGGGTGGATGGATGGATGGATGGATGGATGGACAGATAGATAAATGCACTTGGAGAGAGACAGGGAAGGCCTCCAAACATGGAAGACCCTCCTTGCCCTTCTCTCCGGAGATTCCATGGTGGAACCCCATCACAGACTCTGTCACTGTGCTTTCACCATTCCCCACCCTCCCTCTCCTCCACGGACTGCATGCCAGTCACATCTGGGTGGGACGCCTGGGAGTATGCACACTCTTTGTTTTCCGGGTCCTGAGCTGGCACCACGGACGACAGAGCCAGGCTCCTCCGAAGCCCATGCTGGTGAGGGGCCAGGCAACACTTCCTCCACCCTGGCTGCCGTCCATACTCCAAACCCAGCCCCTCTCGTGAACCTAGGCTGTTGGCCAGGCCACTCATGCCCGATGCCATTCTAAGAGCTTTGTGCGTGATCCCAGGTAATCTCCACAACAACGGCAGATGTAGGCACTAATTTCATCGCTTTTGACAAATGAAGGTACAGAGAGGTTAAGAAACTTGCCTCTGTCACAAAGTGGTGTCTGAACCAGGCTCAAGCCTGCTCACACTGCTAACCCTCTGCTGGAGGCCTGGAGTCATCTCTGGGCTGGAGACACGCTCAGGGCCTTTGCCAGAGTGGTAAGTCCAGTCTTCGTGAGCAGACAGACAGATGGGGCTTTGTCCTTCTGCTGTGGACAGAGCAGCAGCAGAGACCCTCTGGGGTGTTCGGGAGACTAGCACAAGACCTTGGGGGTTTCTGGGTCTGTGATTGCCTGGCATGGGCCTCTCTGGGACACAGCCTGGGGTTGGGGGGACCTCTTCCCTCCCCAGGAATTCGGCTTTTCGCCCTGGGCAGGAATTCCGGCTTCTCTGGACTGTCCACATGGCACAATAGGGCCCATTCTCAGAACCCTGGAGCAAACAGGCCCTGCGGAGAAAGGATGGATTCTTGTTGGACACAAGGGCCCTCAGTGCCATGATTTAGACCAGGGCACACAGGGGGCAAAGAACAGATTCATGCCCCCCAGCCAACCCCCCGTCTGTCATCCCTAGAGGTCGCTGCCCCTCAACACCATTCCGTGCAAGGGCTCTCAAAAGCCAGCACAGAAACCCAGCTGGGGCTCCCTGGGGTGGAAAGCTCCAGTTCTCCAGAGCCTCCTCGCTCGGCCTCTGAAGCCACATTCGCTGTCTCCGTGTTTTGGTTTTACAAAGAAGAGTTAACAGCTCCTGATGACAGTCAGGCCCCCTTACATGGATGGGGAAACTGAGGGCTTGAGAATTGGTTGGTGTTCCTAAAACTTTTTTTTTGCCACGGTCAGAAATTTCACATCACAATCCACTACAGACAGACAAGGGGATGAGTAGACAGATATCTGAAGCCAAGGTTCACCGAATCATATTTCATCTTAGCTCTGGGTGACAAGATCATTTTGCCTCTTCTACCTCAGGGGTCTCCAACCCACCCACCACCCACACCCACCCCCAGGCTGCACAACAGGTGAGTGGCAGACACCCACCTGCCCCTCCCTTCCTCTCGATGGAAACATTGTTTTCCATAAAACCAGTCCCTGGGGTCCAAAAGTTTGGAGATGGCTGTTTTACCTTTTAAACATGCTGGTGAGGACCCACCGAGTTGGTTTCAGAACTCACTCACGGGTCACAACCTGGCATTCAAAAAAAAGCGCTAGTTGGTAGTGTCTTGCCCAGGTTTACTGGCCATGGAAGGGCAGAGCCACGCCTGGAGCCGGCAGAGGTGGGGGTGGGTATCCAGGCACAGAATCGTTTCAGCCTCTCCTGCCCGCCCCCTAGCTGCCCACCTCAGCCTCTTAACAAAAACCTTCCCCCGGCCAGGCCCTGACCCTATCACTCCTCCATTCTGAAACCTTCCAGATTTCGGAGCAGGACTTCAAAGCCCTACCCTTCCCCGCTCCGGTCTCCCCCTCCCCTCCCCCTCGCCTGGCCTTTCCCTGCCTGTCCCTCTGCTCACCAACCCTCCCCAGGAGTTCAGCTCCTCCTCTTCAGAGCTCCTTGTTCCTGCTTGAACTTTCCCCCTCTCTACCCTCTCCATGGATCCAAACTCCTCTGCTCCTCCAAGGCCCAGCTCACAGCTTCCTCCTCCAGGAGGCCACCTTGGATGTCCTACAGCCCTGGGATCTCTGTCTTCTCTGCGCCTGGTGGGTAACCTCTCCTGTGACTCGCAGCATGGGCTGTCTCAGAATGTTACCTTTCTTACTGTTCTAGGTAGTTTTGTTCCCTTAATTTCACCCCAGACTCGCAGGCCAGAAGCACAAGTCACGTATTTCTCCCACGCCCGCGCAGGCCTTCACAAGGCTGCCTGCAGCAGGAGCCGCAAAGTGCTTACTAGCTAATAACAGCAGTCAGAACCACCGCTGCACACCTCAAGGGCTCCACGTCACGCCCCTAGCCAGGGTTGCATACCATCACTGCCGCTCCCCCCACCCCCACCGCACCGTCCCCATGATCCAAAGATCCAGGTCCCACCCACGACCCCGAGACCGCTTGGCTCTCAAGGTCACCGAGAGCCATCTGGCAAAATGCGGTTCCCAGCAGCCGCAGCCCTGCAGACAGGCGTCCTGGGCCAAACAGCCAATGTCAGCCAGCAGACAGGGGGTGAGAACATCAGGCTGGCAGTGCGTGCATGTCCTCCTTTGCCAGGGCACTTGCTGACAGGAGCAACAGTGCAGGGGCAGGGGCGGGGGAAGGGGCAGTGGGCAGGGAAGGGCGCAGCCCTGCAGCACTCAGAATGCCACGGCTGGGGACTCGGCATCCTTCCACACAGCCGGTCTGCCAGACTAGGCTTTCTCTCCTCGTCTCTCCCTTGTCTCGGGGGCTCTTCCTGGCTTTGCCTCTCTCTCCGGGAACCCTCACCGGCAGGATGGCTGCCTCCTTTCTTCATTGAGAGCCCGCTTCTCCTGCCCGTGCATCCTCTCCTTGCACCCCAGTCCCCAGTGGACCTCGACGTGGGGAGCCCTCTGGGTCAGGATGTCATGGAGCTTCATGAGCCCTGGCCAGCCACTTAAGCCCTCAGGACCTCAATCTCCTCATCCACAAAACAGATTAACACCACCTCTGCCCACTTCAGAGCTGCTGCTGCTGCTGCTAAGTCGCTTCAGTCCTGTCCGACTCTGTGCGACCCCATAGACGGCAGCCCACCAGGCTCTGCCGTTCCTGGGATTCTCCAGGCACCGCAGGGCAAATATCTGTTCAAGAAAGGGAAGGGAAGCATGTGCAAAACCAGGTGCCCCAGACACAGAGCCTGTTAAATGCCTTTCCCGCCCCCTCACTCCAGCCTCTCCCTCTTTTCTGTATCCAGCACCAGCCCCTTCCCTGGAATGTCCGGGGAAGGAGCACAGCATGTCTCACTCACCAAGAGAAATGAAAGGGGAACAAAAGGAAAGCTGGCCTTTCTGAGTGCCATTAACACAATCATCGCTTGGTTCGGGGCTCTGAGCATTTGCCGCTCCTTGGAGGTCAGATGCATTCCAATACATAAGTCCAGAGTTTGCCAGTTCCTGTGGATCAGTGTCACCTTGAAAATGTGGCTGTTTCTAGACAAGCCCTATTCGAACACTGTGTGTACAGACAGGCTTTCCCTTTGTGGACGGCACTTGACAGACACCTGTGCTGGTTTGGTGTCTGAAAGCCTGAAACTGCAGAGTAGTCTGGACTCGCCCCTGCGTGGTTCTGTGCCGCCAGCATCGTGGTGGGGTCCTTAAGAAGTCCCTTCCTTTGGTTTTAGGGGGTTCTGCAGGGTCCCAAGTTCAAACAGGACTTTGCCATTTGGGTAGCAACAGAGGTGGGGTCAGGGCCAGGGGTGAGAAAATAAGCATTTCTACAGCATTTTCTGTGCCGGGCACTATGTGACCCTCTTTAAGAGCACTGTGTGTTTCATGCTCCCCAAATCCTAATGGTTTGCTACAGTTACTATCCTCCTTCTGTACACAGAGAAATAGGGGTTCACGAGGTAAAGGAAGTAGCTCAAGATGACCACCCAGCCAGCAAGTAGCAGAAAGTGGAACTGGACTCTGCTTCCAGCACTTTCCCTCATGCTGCAGACAGCAACATCCTAGAACTGGTTACATCACATAGGCTGCAGAGGGGGAGTCCCCTGTTTAAATAAGGGAAGGGTATGATGCTGGGTTGGAGGAAACCCACCCTTCTCCAGCCAGGCCAGACCTGTACACCATCTGCTAATCAACTATCCTGGTTTGCCTGTGACCTTCCCAGCTTGAGCTCTGAAAGTCCTGTGTCCCAGTTTTGCCCAGGATGGTTGGTCACTGTGGCCTTGGTCCCCCCCGGACCAGTTGCAGAGAAGGCCGAGTGGCCTGACGGAGCCGTGTCAGGACAGCCTGGGAGGCCTTTTCAATTACATTAGCTTCTGGCGGCACTAGAGGGAGACGCCAGCCTCGCCTCCCTCCCTTTCTCCTTTCCTGTGACTCCCCGGGAGAGGGTGATTCAGCAGCAAGTCGGAAGCAGGCTAGACTGTGACCTACCGGGAGTGGAATTGCCAGGGGTGTGGGGGCTGTCAGCACCAGCTCCTTGCAAGAACTGAGCAAGGCAGGGAGGTGGGGAGAAGGTCTTGAGTTGGTGGGAAGCTGGACTCTGACAGAGGGTCTGCTGTGCTGCCCAGGCCAGGACTGATTGCAGGGCAGCAGGAGGCGGGTGATCCCTGCCTCTCCCTACCACCCCCATGCCCTGGTATGTGAGGGATGGGGAGTCCCAGCCACTGGATATCTAAGCTGCTTCTCAGCACATTCAACGGCTAAAAATATGAAATGGCTTTGCTAAAGGTGCCCAACCGGGAAACCTCCAAGAGGTTTCCTATTAGGGCCGCCCCTACTCCCGGGCTGGAGGCCAGACCCTGTAGAAGGAGTCCAGGCCCGCCAGTCCCACCATCCAGCCCCAGACTGGGCCCCCATGCCAGGGCCTCGGCCTCCACCCCATTAACCCATGTGCTTCTCAGGCCTCCAGGGCTGGCATTGCCCTCCTCCCCTGCACCCACTGGTGGCAGCATTTGGGCGTTGGTCTTGACCCAGAGAAGGCCCAGGATCCCAGCCTCCATTCCCAGCCTCACCTACTGACTGTGTTTTCCAGCTTCTCTAAGCTTTGCTGTCCTCACCTGCCCAAAAAGGAGACCACAGGATCCAGGAGTCCTTGAAGGGAAGGGCTCATCCTCTAGCTAAAGGACAGGCTGGCTGGGGTGGGTTGAGGGGAGCGGGCAGGGGTTGTCTGGAAGCTTTGTTGGCACCTCAAGCTCATTGTTCTTACTAAGCAAGATTTTCTTGGGAGTGGCTAGAGTCCCAGTGGAGGTTGTGGTACAAGGACTGGAGTGCCCCCTGGCACCACTGCTGCCTACAGGGATTTCAGTGATTGAGCGGAGACTGTGCTGGACCTGGGGTTCTCAACCAACAGCCTTGGGGGCTCGTCCAAGATGCAGACACTAGGCTCGTCAGCTCAGAGGTGGGAGCCACGTCTGAACTTGTAATTCCGGCTCCCCAGATGAACCTGTTGAATGCTCAGGTTGAGAATGGCTGATGGGGCCTGGCACAGAGCGGCCTCAGTAGCCGTGAACTATGTCCCTCTCCCACTCCTGAGCCTTGACATGCCCCCATCACATGGTAATGACCTGTCTGTCTCCCCTTGGGGGCTGTTGACAAGCTCAAAGAGAATCATGGGCAGTGCAGCTGCACAGAGTGGAGACGATGCAATGACCATCACTGCAAGGAAGCCACGCCCCCCATCTGGTCTACTGGCCGCCAGGGATGGGCAATGGGCCACTGTGGTCCCTGGGCCAGAGGCTTCTCCTGCAGGACCAGCTGGGAGGTAGTGGGGCAGGGGAGGGAGCTGATCCTGGCCCTCCACTCTCTGCCCTTCCTCAAGCTTTACCCGGCAATAAGGCTCTCCTTGGGAGATTCAAGTCTGCTGGGCTGGATGTAGCTGCCATGTACACTCTCCTCCTCCTCGCTGGGAATTCTCCCCACGGTAGAGCTTCCGTGGTCACAGCCAGGCAATTCTACAAAGGGTCTTCCCCATCTCCATTCTGCCCCAGGGAGCTGACCCTGGCTCTGGCCTTCCTGGACTGACAGGCTGGGGACAAGGGCAAATGGGAACTCTCCCACCTGCCTTTTGAAGGCAACAGATTCAGCAGGTTCCCCATTATCCCCCATCCGTGATGCAGTTTCATGGGGACAGGGGAGCTCATAAACCACAGCCCTTTCCCAGCTTGGATGAGCCTGGGCAGTGACCAAGCCTCCTCTGTAAGGTGCGGATGATAGAACCTCCTTATGTGGACGTGAGGATTGAAAGAGGCTTGGAATACTGAGGAGGTTCTCAAACAAGAGGGCTGGTGGGGGAGTGGGGAGGGGATGGTATCAGAAATGGAGGTTCCTGGGCCTCAGCCCCAGCATTCCCTACTCACAAGCTTCTGTGGGAAACCTACGAGCCTAGGAAACGGGGGTCCCCTCATCCCTAGGCTGCAGAGGCAAAGCACCTTGAAGCTTAACAAATGGCCTCAAAGCCCAGGTCACCCCCTAGACTCCCAGAATTGGAGTCTTGGGGAGTCCATGAAGGTGACTCCCTTCCCAGTGAACCTGCTGTCCTTTCTTCCAGTAGACTCCCTCTTTCCAGCCAGCAGACCTAGCTGCCAATTTGCTTCGACTGAAGCTGGGCAATGGCATTTTCTTTGATCCCCAGGGAAACGAGTATTTCCCCTGGTCTCCACGTAGATCACCATCCAGCCCTACCCGAGCATTTAATAGACCTGTCTTAGAGGCTCCCCTGAGGACTGGTGGATGCAAGGGTGCAGTTCAGTTCAGTTCAGTTGCTCAGCCGTGTCTGACTCTTTGCAACCTCAAGGACTGCAGCACACCAGGCCTCTCCTGTCTATCACCAACTCCCGGAGTTTATCCAAATTCATGTCCATTGAGTTGGTGATACCATCCAACCATCTCATCCTCTGTCGTCTCCTTCTCCTCCTGCCTGCAGTCTTTCCCAGCACTAGGGTCTTTTCCAATGAGCCAGTTCCTCACATCAGGTGGCCAAAGTATTGGAGTTTCAGCTTCAACATTGGTCCTTCCAATGAACACTTAGGACTGATCTACACTTAGGATTGACTGGTTGGATCTCCTTGCAGTCCAAGGGACTCTCAAAGTCTTCAACACCACAGTTCAAAAGCATCAATTCTTTGGTGCTCAGCTTTCTTTATAGTCCAACTCTCACATCTATACATGACTACTGGAAAAACCATAGCCTTGACTAGATGGACCTTTGTTGGCAAAGTAATATCTCTGCTTTTAATATTCTCTCTAGATTGTCCATAACTTTCCTTCCAAGGAGTAAGCGTCTTTTAATTTCATGGCTGCAATCACGATCTGCAGTGATTTTGGAGCCCAGAAAAATAAAGTCTGACACTGTTTCCCCATCTATTTCCCATGAAGTGATGGGACCAGATGCCATGATCTTCGTTTTCTGAATGTTGAGCTTTAAGCCAACTTTTTTCACTCTCCTCTTTCACTTTCATCAAGAGGCTCTTTAGTTCTTCACTTTCTGCCAGGGTGGTGTCATCTGCATATCTGAGGTTCTTGGTATTTCTCCCGGCAATCTTGATTCCAGCTTGTGTTTCTTCCAGCCCAGTGTTTCTCATGAGGTACTCTGCATATAAGTTAAATAAGCAGGGTGACAATATACAGCCTTGACATATCCTTTTCCTATTTGGAACCAGTCTGTTGTTCTATGTCCAGTTCTAACTGTTGCTTCCCGAGCTGCATACAGATTTCTCAAGAGGCAGGTCAGGTGGTCTGGTATTCCCATCTCTTCAAGAATTTTCCACAGTTTGTTGTGATCCACACAGTCAAAGGCTTTGGCATGGTCAATAAAGCAGAAATAGATATATTTCTGAAACTCTCTTGCTTTTTGATGATCCAGTGGATGTTGGCAATTTGATCTCTGGTTCCTCTACTTTTTCTAAAACCAGCTTGAACATCTGGAAGTTCATGGTTCACGTATTGTTGAAGTCTGGCTTGGAGAATTTTGAGCATTACTTTACTAGTGTGTGAGATAAGTGCAATTGTGCGGTAGTCAGAGCATTCTTTGGCATTGCCTTTCTTTGGGATTGGAATGAAAACTGACCTTTTCCAGTCCTGTGGCCACTGCTGAGTTTTCCACATTTGGCATATTGAGTGCAGAACTTTCACAGCATCATCTTTTAGGATTTGAAATAGCTCAACTGGAATTCCATCACTTCCACTAGCTTTGTTCGTAGTGATGCTTCCTAAGGCCTACTTGACTTCACATCCCAGGATGTCTGGCTCTAGGTGAGTGATCACACCATCGTGATTATCTGGGTCGTGAAGATCTTTTTTGTACAGTTCTTCTGTGTATTCTTGCCACCTCTTCTTAATATCTTCTGCTTCTGTTAGGTCCATACCATTTCTGTCCTTTATTGTGCCCATCTTTGCAAGAAAAGTTCCCTTCGTATCTCTAATTTTCTTGAAGAGATCTCTAGTCTTTCCCATTCTATTGTTTTCCTCTATTTCTTTGCACTGAACACTGAGGAAGGCTTTCTTATCTCTCCTTACTATTCTTTGGAACTCTGCATTCAAATGGGTATATCTTTCCTTTTCTTTTTTGTTTTTCTCTTCTTTTCGCAGCTATTTGTAAGGCCTCCTCAGACAGCCATTTTACTTTTTGCAAGGGTACAGGGTGGGGCCGAAGGCCGGAGCAGGGGCAGGAAGGCAGTGGGGGCAGGACTGGGAGGGAGCCTGTGGCTGAGTCTGGGTTCTTGCTGGCGGGCAGAGCAGGCTCCAGGCTGGAGCAGACCAGGGCAGGTAAAGCTGTTAACAGACTTCCCAAGTGACACAGTGGTAAGAATCCACCTGCCTATGCAGGAGACTCAGGTTCAATCCCTGGGTCAGGAAGATCAGCTGGAGTAGGAAATGGCAACCTGCTCCAGTATTCTTGCCTGGTAAATTCCATGAACAGAGGAGCCTGGCAGGCTACAGTCTGTTACATACCTCTGGTCCTCCAGCAGTTATTTCTAGCGACAGGATTTGAAGCCAGTGCTCACTGGAAGTTTAGCCACCATACCTGGCGGTATGCTCTGCCTACCCGCTGTTGAATTCCCTGGTTCCCAGCCTGACCCTTTCTGGTCAGCATTAAGCCTACAGTCCCTCTTCATCCCTCACCACTGCCTGGCCAAGGGGTGCAGTTGGAGGAACAAGGCACAGTGTGACCTCAGGGACCCATGGGTCTAGGGTGGGGGCGGACTTCCTTCAAAGGGTCACACAAATCTATAATTACGGCAGGGCCTGCAAGGGGAGGATGTCAAGCAGGACAGGTGAAGGAGGTAACATTTCGATCGTGACTTTAAAGGCTGAGTGGGCAAAGCACTGGGAGGGGAAGTTTGGCAGGGGTGGGGAGCGGGCTCCCGGTGCGCTGCAGGGCCTGGGTTCTAGCGACCACTCCCCAGGGCCTCAGTTTCCCTGTAACGAAGTGCTTGGAAACCTGACTCGTCCTCCCCCATCGGTGTTAGGGGAAAGGTTCCTGGGAAAGGGCGCGAGCGGCCCACCGAGCCGGGGCGGGGCGGGGCGGGGGTGCGGGCGGCCGGGCGGGGCGGGGCGGGCCGGGGCGGGCAGATCGCGCCCGGAGGGGGAGGCCGGCAGGCGGGGGGCCCCCGCGGGCTGGCGCGGCGCGCTGTGCGTGCGGCTGCGGAGCGCGCGGCTCGCCGGCAGCGGGAATCACATGAGCACCGGCCCGCGAGTGCCCTGCAGCCGCAGCGCAGCAGCTTCGCGCCCCCTCACGACCCTAACCATGTCTGTGTGTTGTTGCTTCTTTTTCAGAGACTACGGCAGTTCCAAGAGGAAATCAGGTAAGGGAGCCTCCGGTCGTTCTTCCCAAGAGCCTTCCCTCCCGCTTCGTGCACGCGCCTCTCTGACCCTGCGGGGGACTTTCTGGGGGCTTGTCCTCGCCCGTCTGCCCCGTGGTCCTGTTCCCTTTCTGTTGCCCCCATCCCCGGCTCCTGCCCCCTAAGACCTCTGGTACTCGCACCCCCTCCTCCCTCCGCGTCCCTCGGGTTCTCCCCGGTGCTGATGGGAGTGGGTGCATGGAGAGTGGGGGCCTAAGCCCCCTAGATCCGCGCTGCGTGTGCAGCCGGATCCTCTTCCTGGGGCTGCGGGGCCGACTGCTGGGATTTCTCCCTGGGTCCTTACCGCGGTGCGGCAGCCACGGAAGGGTTAATAGAGATGCTGGGTTTTCCCCGTGAGAAGGTGAGATCCGGGAGCAGGGCGTTGGGGGTTGTTGGGGGGTCGGGAATCGTGCCGAGTGACTGTGAGTTTCTAATGCCTGAGGGGCAGCCTTGCCCCTCCTCCCCGGACTGTGAGCGCCTGGTCCACGCTGCGGGGGTGGGGGCTCTGCGCGGTGGCCCTCGGAGACCGGGTGGTAGGGGCACTGACCTGCCCCAGCATTGGCCCGGGAGGTGCCAGGGCTCACCCCCGAGTTTGCGAAGGGGGTGGAGACAGGGAGGCGGCGGGGGCAAGTCCTTGGGCGCTGTGTGCTGGGCGCTGTCCGCTGGGGTCAGGATTCTCGCGGGAGGTGGGTGGGGGGTGGGGGGAAGGAACTGGGCAAATGCCTGCACGTGGGCGGGGTGCAGTTAATTGGGGGAAGGTGGTCCCTTGTATTTAGGGATGAGTGTGTACTGGGAGTTGCCGGGTAGGAAAGGGATTGGAACGATCTGTGTTATTCCTACTTATGGGGGTGGTGAGTTGTGGGGGTGGACAGCCGAGGAGGGCGGTTCTAGCCCTTGGGGGTGTGGGAAGTGTGGAAGAATAGGTGGCTCACATTAGCAGCTCACCTTGTGGGCAGGTGCTTGTGTCCAGGTGCTTTGAACCCTGGATCAGTGGAGGAATATGCCTGTGTGTGAAAGATGGGCTGTGAATTGGGGTAGCTGTGACTGCATGGTGTGTTTCTGAGCGTGGCTTCCTGTGCTGTGTGTGTTTCAGTGTTTGCTTATATGTTAATTGGGATGAGGAAAGATTTGTCCTATATAGAGGGTATGTGTGTGTGGGGGAGTGTGTTCACATGGGCTTTCATGGTTGTGTGCGCTTGAGGATGTGTTCACTTGTTTAGGTGTGTGTGCCAGTGTGTTGGCATGTAGCCATTTGTGGGTTGGTGTGTGTGCTTGTGTCCAGCTGTGGGATGAGACACATGTGCACACACGCCTGTCAACTGGGCAGGGGTGTTTCGGTGTGCACACCGCTGTACGGCAGGGCATTTCCTCCGTGAACAGGAGGCTGAGGCTGCCTCATGAACGTGAACTGCAGCATCTTCTCACTGGTCCCTTGTAGCCAGAGCCCCAGGTGGGGGAGCTGGGAAGGGGGGCAAGCCTGGGAGTAGTGCTAGTGGTAAAGAGCCCGCCTCCCAGTGCAGGAGACTTAAGAGACACTGGTTCGATCCCTAAGTTAGGAAGATCCCCTGGAGGAGGGCATGGCAACCCATTCCAGTATTCATGCCTGGAGAATCCCATGGACAGAGAAGGCTGGAGGGCTAACAGTCCATAGGGTCTCAAAGAGTCGGACACGACGAAAGTGACTGAGCACACAGGTACACCCCCTCCTCCCCAAGAAACTTGCCCCGAACCTCAGAGATGCAGTGACTGGTCGAGCCTCGGCTGAGATTCTGGCCCCAGTTTCACGATCTCTCTGCTTCAGTTTCCTCATTCCTTAAAAAAACAGGGATAATGATGCTCTCTGTCTCACATGTAGAAGATTCAAGAAGTTAATGCAGTAAAGTCCCTAGGAGACAATAACCGCTGGAGAAGCGTGATTTATTATTGTCTTCATCACTTTCTGAAGCCCTGGGACCCCCCTGGTGAGTCCCTTCTCTACTCTCAGCCTCAGTTTCCTCCTCCGTAGAGTTGTGGACTGGACCAGATAGCCTCCCAGGTGCCTTGCCCTCAATCTCTGAGCCTCCGAGTCTGTGCTGCTTCCTAAGCAAGGAGGGCCCCACCCAGGAAAGCTTCCCGGTTTCTCTGCCTTCCACTGTCAGGCCAGGAAAAGGATGGATGGAGAAATTTAATTTATGCTGCTGTGCTTATCATAATGGCCACTTACTGTCATGGTTAAAAGAGTCAGCTCTGGAGCCAGATGGCAGGAGTTTAGAGTCTGGCTGTTCAGACCTTGGGCGTTCCTCCTACCCTCTCTGTACCTGTCTTCCTTTCTGTAAACTAGGGATACTGTCTTACCACCTTGGAGAGTTAATTTTCTGTGTCAACTTGACTGGGCTGCAGTGCCCAGATACTTTGTCAAGCATTATTCTGGATGTTTCTGTGAAGATGTTTTTGAATGAGATTAACTTTTAAATCAGTGGACCTTGAGTAAAGCAGATTACCCTCCCTAATGTGGGTTGGTCTCATCGATCAGTTGAAGGCCTTAAGGGAAAGAGGACCTCCCCCAAGCAAGAAGGAATTCTGCCAGCACCTTTGGACTTGAACTGCAGCTCTTCCTTGAGTCTCCAGCCTATAGCCCACCCCCAGCAGATTGTGGGCTCATCAAGGCCCCACAGTCACATGAGCCAATTCCTCCCTCTCTTCTTTCTCTCTTTCTCTGTCAATATTCTGTTTTATTTATCTGGAGAATCCTGACTAATACACAGCTCATGGTCATAATGAAAATCACATAAACTTCTATATATATAAGTCTGCCTAGAACACTGCCTGCACCCTGGACAGTTCTCCTGAAGTGCTAGCTACTATTATTATTTAGTGAGCACCTAGTATGTCCTGGAGGGCTTCCCTGGTGGCTCAGACAGTAAAGCGTCTGCCTACAATGCAGGAGACCCAGGTTCGATCCCTGGGTCAGGAAGATCCTCTGGCGAAGGAAATGGCAACCCACTCCAGTACTCTTGCCTGGAAAGTCCGATGGACGGAGGGGTCCTTTGCTATCCATGGGGTCGCAAAGAGTCAGGCACGACAGAGCAACTTCCCTTTCACTATGTACTGGCTACTGCATATATCTATTTCTTTATTTCCTACTCAGAGCCATGTTGCATGGTGGCTCATGGGATTCCCATTTCACAAATGAGAAGCTAAGTCTCCAAGGGTGGCTGCCTGGAGTCTGTGGCCAAGTGGGGGTCCGAGTTCATGTTTGGGTTTTCACTCTGCTCTGTGATGAAGCTCATGAAGCTTCCCAGGGTGACTCCAGTCAGGGATGTTTGCGTAAAGAACACAAATGCTTGTTGCCTGGCCACCTCTTGTCACACTGTAGTCCCCAAAGCCCCAGCTCATCCTCTGAGAATCTCCTGGAGGGATCTCCTGTGGAGCGCAGAGCCAGGACTACGAGGCAGACGTGGGTGAAGAGGAAGACAGTGCTCAGACAGATGGCAGCCTCACAGACGAGGCAGGGCTGGAGACTTTGATACCCAGAAGACAGTGTTGCCTCAAATTTATCTCTGCTCCTTCCCTCTATGGAACTTGCTTCTTTTCACACCTTCCTCCTCCCACCACCCACCCTGTTGCTCCAAGCCCAGCATCAATAAATCATCCCTGACTCCTCCCTTCCTCTCACCTGCTCACCTGCCCTCCACACCCATCCGCTTCTTCCACCTCCACCATCACATCAGTTAGAAGCCCCCTTCATCCCTCAGAAGACCTCAGCTTCCTCCTCAGCCTGTCTGCTCCCCCGTTCCCCCTCCACACCTTTCTCCACATCAGAGTGAACTCCTCCAAATATGGGTCAAATAATGTGCCTTTCTGCTTAAATTCCAAGAATTTCCCACCCACCCAGCAAAACCCCTGATCCTGGAGAGCCGTGTGTGCTCTGGCCCCTGCCTACCATCCCACCCCAAGCTCCACCCTCGCCCCTGCCCCTTCTTTCCCACCCCAGCACTCTCATGCCCGTCACCTTCCATTCCTGAAACGCAGCAGGCTCATTCTCTTCACACGGTCATTGCATTTGCTGTTCCCCCTGGTCTTAATGCTGTTCCCTGTTCTTCCACGTGGCTGGCCCCTTAAGATTTCTGCTCAAAGAAGCTGCCCCATGCTCACTATCTAGCTGCCCCCCTCAGGTCACCCTGCTTCTTCCCTGTGTGTCACTGGCCACACTCATTACCTTGTGGGTTTTCTTGTGTTATCTGTGTCCCACCACCTTGAAAGCAGAGACCTTGCTGCAGGGCCCGCACGGGTCACAGGAGTCCCTGGTGCTGGTTGAATGGTAGGTGGATGGAAGAAGGCCTGGGTGCATGAATAACACTGCAGGTCAGGAAGGAGAGTTGCTGCAGCCTCAAGTCAGGGATGTCTGGAAAGAGGAGGAGTTTTGGTGATTGGGGCGGAGAGCCGGGCCTTTGCCAAGTCAAGACACAGCACTTGCACACAGGTGGGGGAGCAGGACCCAGCACAGCTTGTTTGGAGACCAGCTACTGCAGCTGCCCTTATTGAGCACCAGCTGTATGCCGGTAAAGTGTTGAGGTGACCGGAATGTGCCTTTCTGCCCTCAAGGGGTTTGCAGTCCACTCTGAGTGAGGAACTGTGCAGACAACAGTGTACTGTTGGACAGGGAAGCAAGGAAGTGGCATGGTTACCCAAGGAAGAGCCATGCAGGCCAAGGGCACAGCCAGTGCAAAGGCCCAGAGGTAGGAGCGTGCTGGTCTGCCTGCTCAAGGCATGGCCAGGAGGCCTGTGGCTGCATGGGGCGGCGGGGGGCGGCGGGGGGGGATTGTGGAGGGGAGGTTAAGGTGTTAGGAGGGAGAGCAGAGATGTGGGAGTGGGGCAACAGCTCAGACCACGTCAGACCTTCTAAGGGTTTCGGCCTTCACGGTGAGAGAGATGAAGAGCCTCTGAGGCATTCTGAGGAGAGGGGACATGATCTGCCGTAGCCCTCGGAACGGTTTTTGTGACCAGTGAGTAGAGATGGTCAAGGGGAGGAGACCAGCGATGAGGGGGCAAGGGCAGCATGGGCCGTGGGGGTAGCTTATGCCAGATTGCCTGGCTCCCATTCGCAGCCCCGTGACCTTGGGCAGAGCTCTTCACCAGAGCTCCATGCCCTCACCTCTTCCATTGTATTGGCCAGATTCACCTGGAGAAGCCAGACCCATGGAGCTACTGTATATTACTTTTCATGCAAGGAACTGGCTTATGCAATTGTGGGCCAGTCAGGCAAGTCCGAAACCCAATAGCAGGCTGGGGTTGCAGTCCACAGGTGAAATTTCTTCTGCAGTAACACCTCAGCTCTGCCCATTAAAGCATTTCAGCTGAGGGACCCAGGGCCCCTCAGAGTATCAAGTGTAACAGGTGGAAGCCAGCTAATGTTGAACCTGATCACCCCTGCATAATACCTCCCGAGCCATTCCTGCATGAGTGTGTGGTTGGATAACTGGGGATCGTAGCCTAGCCCGAGTGATGGGCACGCCCTTGAAAATGGAGTAAGCGGCCACCTGCAGGAAAGTGCAGTTTCGAGGGCGTGATGCAGTTAGAGGACTTTGTGCCGGGCCCAGCAGTAGGCTAGGACAGTCGGTGATTGGCCTCCCCTAGGTGAGCGCTGCTGCAGGGAACCCCCATCTCCCACCCTGATCCAGAGCAGGGCGTTCTCTTCAGACCTGAAAAGATGGGCTGGGGCCCCCACCCTTCCGGTAAGTTGCAAGGCTCCAGTTCCGGTGGCTAGGAAGTTCCACCAGGGGGCGCAGGCGTCCACGGATCCTCTGGGATCATCCTGGCCCTGGGGTTGTGTCTGAGGTCGCATCCCACCGCGGAGTCCTGTGATGAGCTGCTGCTCATTTAAATTCAAATGAGGTTGCTCAAGTGTGTTGCAAGTTTGTTCTTTTAGGTCAGTGTTGATGCTCCTCGTGAAATCCTGTTTACTTTATGCTTTTGGAAACTTGGCGAGCTCACCCAGCTTCCATTTTAGTACCATACGGGTTGCACCATTGGATGGAGTTCATGAGATCAGTATTATTGTAGTCTGACGACAGAGAAGCGCGTCACCTGGAGTTCAGAGTTTCTGTTTTGGTGTCAGACAGGGTCTTAGCTCCTGCTCTGCCACGTGTTTTCTCTGTGACTGGCAAGCTGCTTGACCTCTGACCTCATGCCTTCATATGGAAAAGGGGGTAAAAATAATGCCTGCCTCTATGAATGGTAAGGATTAAATTAGCAGGGGGTGGCGCATAGCATGCTCCCAATGATAGCATTATTTTAATTATTGATAGATTCAGAAAGGAAAGGGATTTGAGAGTTAAAAAGGACTTGGCTTGAAGCATAATTTTTCATTCTGTGAGCCGAGGCTCTGGCCTTATAGGAGACAGAACCTAGTCTCAGAATATTCTGTAGAGTTAAGACAGGCTCTGGAGCCAGAACACCTAGTTCTGTGTCCCAGCTCTGCCAGCCATGTGGTCTTGGGCAAGTCCTTAACGTCCCTGTGCCTCAGTTTGCTCATCTATGAGATGAGTATAATGATAGCATTTCAACAGGTTGTCTGAGGCTTGAATAGGAGTTAATACATGGGAAGTGTCTGTGCAAGAGACACCAAGGGTTAAGCCATTTCTGAGTAGGAGCATCTCTTAAGCAGGAGGGACTACTGACTTTGGCATTTATATTCTGCAGGAGAGACTCCTTTCAGAGTGGGGAAGGCTGTGTGTGCAGCATCTCATAGTTGCCAGCCAGCCCCCCGATAACCCGGGCAGGTGGTCTTATCCCCATTTTATAGACCAGGGGAGGTAGGTCCAGGTCACCAAGGTCACCTAGCCAAGTAGACAGGATTCAAATCTGGCTCTTCCGATTCAGACCTCTTTCTGCTGACGTCTGTTCCTTCCTGAGACCCAAGGGATCCATGGAGGGCAGGACTGGGCTCCTGAGACCGCTGGCAGGAGTTCCACAGGCTGAGAGAGGGCCTGCCCCAAGAGAGGCCCCAACCCCACTGCGGTATCTATAGAGGGGACCCATCGGGCACAAGAGATTCTTCGTGAGGTAAAGGGTCCCTTTGCAAGCTGTGACTAGTATCCCTTCATTTCTCTTTGTATGAATTTGGTCTTTAATAAGGTGTATTTGGCTTAAAGCAAAACCTGCCTGTAGGTTCTGACTACTATAAAAAAACAGTCTGCCCTCCTTTGACAGAGGAAGTGACTAAGAGAGGGGCGCTGCCTTCCCAAGGGGAGGGGCAGGCAGAACCTGGCTTCCTGCTCATGGCACTCCCACCAAATCCTGGAATGAGGCAGGGGTGTGAGGAGGGCCAGGGTGAAGCAGAGAAAGCAGGTCTGTAAAAGCCTCTGGTGCCTCGTCTTCTCCAGGGACGAACGCACCCCCCCCCCACCCCAGGACGCAGAGTAGGGCCAGCCTCTCAGACCCTGGCCCACCCTGCTTACCAGCTGCAGAGGGAGAGGGGCAGAGACAAAGCAGATGACAGCAGCTTTCAGTCCTCCCCTGGAGGCTTTCATTTCTTTTAAGTGATTGCCGGTTCCTGGCCTCATGGAGGTCACAGCTCAACTGTGAAAGCAGGATGTGCTCGGGGATTCATTGATGAATGAGGGCCAGGATGGGTTGTGATGCATGGGAGTCAAACAGAAGCGGCTGGGGTGGGGTGGGGGGCCACCAGCCAAGAGGGGAGGGGCTGGAGACGTTTGCTGGAGGATGGACGGGGTGGGTATGAGCAGAGAGGGGACCAGACACTCCTGTTAGAAGAGCTGGTTCTGAGGAAGGACTCTGAGTCTGGGATGTGTTTGAGAAGTTTGAGGGAAGAAGAGGTTGTCTAGCCTGGCAGATATGAAGGGCTAGGAAGAGGGGAGGGCAGGAGATGCGTCTAGAAAGGAAACCTGGGAGAGTATATCAGCAAGCCTTTTCCAGAGCTTTCTTTTCTGCCCAAGCCATCCATCCTCAGAGAGGAAAGGCCCAGGCTGCTTGGAGAACACGGCCAAGACATTCCTGGCACCCTCCGACGGCCTGTTCCAAGAGTGAACATGTCTCGTGAAGGCATCATCTTCTGGCGCATCTCGCCCGGGCTGGTGTTTTTAAATAATTTTTATTTGTGTGGATCTGGGTCCCCAGCCTGATGTCACCCCTGGAGTTCAAAGCCAACTAATTGGGAATGAAGGAGGCTGATGGGTTTGGCAGTCCCACCGCCAGCCTATGTGGCAGTGATGTGATGGAGAAAGTGTGTGTCTAGCCACAGGCAGTGTGGTCCCCCTGCCCTACCAGCCTGGACACACGGAGCAGGGGTCAGGGGGAGGGCTCCCCGAATCCTGGGCAGACATGTCTCACACCTGGGAAGTGAGGCAGCTAGCAGGTGGGTAGCCTCGATCCCCTCCATCCTGCTTGCTCGGCTTCTTTCTATCCCTCAGTCCAGTCAGCTGACTTCTCCTGCTGGGGGATGGGGAGATGGTCTGGAAGGGGACAGCATGTGCCAAGGCCCAGGGGTGTTGCTGAGAGTCCTGAGCCTGCTTGTTGAAGCACAGATTCTCAGAGCCAGATCTGCCAGTCAATAAGCAGCTCTGGAGATGGCACCCAGAATCACCAGCCAGCTTTGATGGGCTCCCCAGGTATACCCCGAGATCCAGGCTGGGCTCAGTTTGGGATGGGTTGATGACCATATTCAGGGTAGGCAGAGAGTGAGGTGGCAGAAGGCTTGGACCCCCACGGTGGACTGTGACTCATTGGGGCTGCTCCTGGAGGGTGCATTTGGTCATGTCCCTGGGGTGAGGGGTGGGGACAGTTAAGAGGACAGCTTTGTTTCCACAAGGTCTTCTTCAGGGGAAGAGACGCCTACATTGTGGTCCAGCAAATCCCGCTTGGGCTTTTTGGTTTATAAACATGTGACAAAAGAGGCAACATTTCCAGTAACGACAAAGCCAATGGAAAAACAAAGATTCGGGGGAAATGTGCATTACTTATTGTGTTAGCACCTTTTTTCTGCTCTGAACTTTGTTTAGAAACAGAAATGTGGCGTGTGTAACTCAGTTGGCTCGTGACATTTTTATAATTGGTCAGTCCTGAAATGTGGCGGCAAAGAAAAATTTTTCCAGCGTTTCAGCGAAACTTAGACTTTTGCGAGGAAAAAAGTGTTTTTCCCCAACTCTTTCTGCTTTGCCCCCTGGATCTTGTCATCCACACATGTGACCCAAGCAGCTGGTAAGAAGATGGATTTTGTTAACATTAGAACTGAATTCTTGTACCAGGAAAACTGAGCCATGTCAAAAATTCCCTTCACTTCCCCGTGCTCACCCTCTTCGAGATGCTTCCTCCTGATGTTGCATTTGGCTAGTGGATACAGTGGTGTAGGAAAAGCCCCCCACAGGTGTCTGCCTTTCCTGTTATCCAGGGTCTCCCCCTTGGCCCTGAGCCACCTTAGGCTCCCTGAGTGTTGGATCAGTGTGTCTGGGTTGGGTGCGTAACTGTTCCAGGCAGGAGGGTGAGGTCCTTGCAAAGCTGTGATGACAGCTAGTGAAGCCAAATTAAGACTGTCTCTGTTGGCATCAGCTCCCCTGGGGAGACCTTGCAAACAGGGCAGATTTTAACATCCTTTGTCCTGGATCTGTCCGAGTCAGGCAGTTTCTCTTTCTCCTGGTCCGCATGGCCTGGCCACACACCATCCCTGCCTGGAGCCCGGTGGCTCTGGGAGCCCTCTGTCAGTTCCTCACTGTCATTTGGCCACAGGGTTCTGAGTAAGAGGGCCCCTTCCTCAACTTCTTCAGTGACCTCGGTTGCCCTCTCTGCTCTAAGCCCAGGGCTCGGCCGACACTCATGGCAGCTCTGCCAGAGGTGTGGGTGGGGGAACCCTCAAGGGCTAGCTAGATTGATAAGAAGTGCGTTTCCCGATGGATGCTGGTATCAGGCTCCCTAGAATTAGATGTTCCTGCCAGACCTCGAGCTGACTCCCTGGCACTGGCTGTGGCTGTCATGCAGATTTTGTCCAGTGAACATCTCGGGATCCCCTCTGTGCCAGGCCCTGTGGTCCAAGCCCAGGGATATTGAAGTGGGCATCCTGAGATCTGGGTCCCGGTTGGGTCAGGGAGGTGGGAAAGTAAGCAGCAGTTATGGTGTGTTGTCCAAGTGCTACGATCGGGGGCAGGGTGATGGAGGGAGCCTCCCTGGGGAGGCATAGATCTGCTTGGGGGTGGGGTGCCGAGTGAGGCCTTCCACCCCTGGTTCCCTGAGGTTTTCAATGAGTCAGCCCGGAGGAGAGGGAGAGCAGCCTGCAGAGGCATCTGGGCAGGCTCAGCATTGGCTGTGAGAGCGCTCCACGTCCTCACCACTGGACTGGGGCTCATCCTCCGTGTCCCTCGATACCTTCTGGGTGGTGCTGTTTCAGAGATACCACTGCAGATGGTCACTCATTCACTAAAGTTGTTGAAGCTTTAAAAAGTTCTGATTTATGAAATAATACATGTGCCTGAGTTGGAGAGAACTTGCCCCAAAGACCAAAGGCCCCTCTGACCTGTTCCTTATTGTTAGGACGACTATGGCTTCCAATGGCCTCCTGGGGGCCACGTGCCCCTTTCCATACGATTCCAGGGCCACAACCCACCCAGCCATGTGCCCAGCACTAGGAAGGGCTCATTAAATCCCTGACTGACAGATGGGTCTCTGTTGGGGAGGGAATCTTCACCTCCTGGGTCTCCCTCACAGCTGATGGTGGACCAGGATTGACAGGGACAAAGAAAGAGCAGCCCTTTCAAGTCACAGGTGAAGACCAGGGAGATCCTAAGAAGTGGCCCCACCTTCCCACACTTGCACAGTGAGCCACGCCAGGGCTCTCTGAGCACTGGTGTCCTCCCTGGCTTTCCCTCGGAGTCCCAGAGCTGTGGTGCCAAAGAGTTAACTTCATGCTCCCCCAGAGAGCTTGCACACTCCTGACCCTCCCAGCTGCGGCCTCCTGGGCACAGCCCAGTCACGTGAGAGCCAGATGTGGGGATTTCCCAAACTGTGTGTGTGTGTGTGTGTGTGTGTGTGTGTGTGTGAGAGAGAGAGAGAGAGAGAGAGAGAGAGAGAAAGAGAGAAGCATGCATGCATTTGCGTGCACACACATAGCCTTCTCTGTTTACGTGGCATCTGAAAGCTTGGGGGATTGGTCCAGACCCACTCAGAGCAGAAGCAGGATGGGGGTGAGGAGAGGCCTAAGGCTGCAGGCACACACCCTGGGAGGCTGTGCCGAGCTCTGCTGAGCCCTGCTCCCACCAGACATCATAGATAAGCCAGTTGTTTTTGCTCAGACTCCCATTTCCTGCAACATCCATCTTGCCATAGACCATATTGCTCATGGATAATTTTTAAAAATCTCTTTGAAGGGCTTTACAGCAGATGCTGGAAGCCTGCAGCTTCCAGGGATGTTCTGCCGGGCTTGGGGGCCTGCCTGTGAGTTACCTTGTGTGGCACCAACTAGGCTCAGGGTCTTTCACAACCCGAGGATGCCTGTATGTGTCTCAGGCCACCCCAGCCAAAATCTAGGCTAGGGGAATGCAGGGCCCTAGGGATCAAAAGGCCCTGGATCAGTGGGTCAGCCAGACCTCTTTCCCCACGAAACCTCGGGGACTGGGTGCAGAGTAGATGTCCTTCCATCAGCCACCAGGGACTTTCTGTGTACCGCCTGCTGTGTTCAGTGTGCCGCGAGGAGGCTGAGAGGGTCAAGACCCCAAAGGAACTTCAGATCTGGTTGGAGAGACTAGTAACAGATCTTGAAGAAGCACCTGCTCTTCAGATGCTTGATAGGACTACAGCGCTATCCATACATTCTAGAGCCAGTTGACACAGTCAGTGTCAACAGCACAGAGACCCTGCCCAGGGCAAGATGAGGGCGGCCTGCAAACCTTGAAAAGGGGGTCATCCTCAACCCCACAAGTGAACTCAGCCCCTAGTCCCTACTCTCTCATCCCACCCCAGCCTCCCTGACAGTGTCCAGCCGGATGTCACTGTGAGCCCTGCTCCAGAGGTGGGGTCCAGCAGATGCAAGGCCTCCAGGTCTCAGCCCCGCTGCGTCATCCCCCCCAGACCCATGAATCCCCTCCCGGGGCCCTGCCTGCGGTGTCTGGCTCTAGCCTGTCCAATGGTCAGGTCTGAGCAGCCTGGGACAATAATGATACACTTGAGTGGCAGCCTCAGTGGTGCCAGGGAGGTGGCTGAGGCAGCCAAATAGGCTCTCCCAAACCTCCATGACCCCTGAAGCAGTCAGGAACGCCTGGGAGAGTGTATTTGATTGTAAATATCTGTGCCCTATCCCTGAGGCCAGAGAGTCAGTGGGTCGTAGCTGGGAGCCTCCAGCTGTGGTAAATGCTCATTAGACAGTTGGCAGTGGATTCACTGATAATCTGATGGCAGAAGTCCAGTCTGGAGAAAAGAAGGCATTGCATTTTTTTGTGTGGCCCTGGGATGGGGTTGTCAGTGCTGGGCCCATTGCTGTCTATGCCATCTCTCCAGGCTCTTGTGGAGACGGAGCCAGGGGAGGGGCTGGACTGCTGGGCAGGGGCCTGGAGACCCAGCAGCCGCTCACTTCATCTCTGGGCCTCTGCTGTTGCTACTGCCTCATTCTCGCCGGCTTTGGCCGGGGGAGCTGGTGGGTGGGAGAACTGGAGAGGGGATATCCTACGAAGTGGGAGAGGACCACCAAGGCAGGCCGCCCCAGGGAGGCGGGTGTGGCTGGGATCCGGGAACTCTGAACAGTGTTGAGTTTGTGTCTCCCATGCACACCAGTGCCTTGGCGTGGGGAAAGGTGAGGGCCAGAGAGCTGAGGGGGGAGGCCATCACCCCAAGGGGCGGCCGTAGGGTCAGGCAGCAGCTGTAGGAGACCTCCACACACAGGGCCCCTCTGTCCGCCCACAGCACAGCTGATGACCCCAACACCTGTCTTGAACCGGGAAGCCGAGGGTCTTCAGAGCAGGGTGGAAGGAGGAGGCAGGGGCTGCCTGGCAGCCCCCCTGGGCAGCTGCCTTGGCCTCTCTGTCCACACCCACTTGGGCTGGGCTCTCTCTGCTGGCCCCAACCTTGGCCTCTGTGTGGGTGTCCTTAGACTTAGTCCCCAAGGGGCTCTGGAATGGCTCCAGCACGCCACCCCCCACCCCCCTTCCCCACCTGAGCCGAGAGACTGACTGTTCTCTGACCGCCTGGCTCGGTGGCCAGCGGTTTAGTAGTGCATTCCTGCCCCAGGCTGGGCTGCCCCGACATGGACTCTGGATTCTGGGAAAGGCGGGTTCCAGGGAAGGAGGCAGGCCCCTTCCTACTGAGAGCAAGATGAGAGGAATATGCCTGTGTTTACCAAGGGAAGCCCGACAGAAATAAACGAGCCTCCTTGGCTAATGGCCACGGTGGTGGTGGTGGTGGGGGAACCAGAGAATGACGTCCCCTGTTTTTATACCCCTTTGTTCCCCATTCCCGCCAGCTTGCCTGGGCTCCAGCCTGACCCATCACTTCCTTGCTGTGGGGCCTTGGGGAAAACCTTAACTTTCTTGAGCCTCACTTTCTATGTCTGTGAAGTACAGATTGTCATCAGGATTAAACTAGATAGTGCCCATCAAACGGTCTTGCATGTTAAAGAACTGGGAAGTAGTATGTTTGTTCTAGCCTCAGCCCTGCCGCTCACTTGCTGTGTGATTTTAGGCACCCTTCTCTCTGGTCCTAAGTCCCTACATGCTCCTTCCAGCCTTGTTTGTTTAGTTCAGAATTCTTTGGCTCAGAACCCTCAGACCTTGGGCAGGACCAGCTACATAATTTATGGGGCCTCTTGTTCATAAATTATTAAACATCTCAAACTGGGGACAGAAGGGTGTTAAACCAAGCACAGGGCGGGTCGCATGTCACACCGCCCTGAAGCCAGCCCGGCCCCAGAGGTTGCGGGCATCAGAGGCAGGGCCGAGGCGCTGGGCTGTGACTGTAGCAGCACTGATCCCTTACCCCTCCGGTCCAAAGGTATGACCTTTTCGTACTGTTAAGCACTGATGGCGAGCTGGAGGCTGCCGCTCACCCTGGAGCAAGCTGCAGAAAGGTACCCGCTGTGGCGCAGCAGCTCACACACCTTACACTAAACCATCCCCAACTTGTACCTTTGTCACTTGGGACTAGAAGTCACGTTTGAGCTATTACTTGCTCTCTGTCTGAGCCATCTCAATTCATGCCATGCTTTTTCCGGATGCCATTCATGCCACTTACACTGTCGTGCCTGTTTCTGCTGCTCTGAGCATGATGACCTATTTTAGGCCCCATATATCATGTAGGTCAAGCTGCTACTTCTTTGTGAAGGCCCATTAGCCCTGGAGGGCTCTGGTAAAGATTTGAGTTACTTCATGCCTACGACAGGGCACGGCCTGCAACAGGGATATATGCTCTCCTAGTGAAAAAGTAGTTCCTTCTCCTTTTACTATTAAATTACAGGGCCAGTATGGCTCAGAGAGTAAAGAGTCTGCCTGCAATACAGGAGATACAGGGAACTCGGGTTCAATCCCTGGGTCAGGAAGATCCTCTGGAGGAGAAAATGGTAACCCACTCCAGTATCCTTGCCTGGAAAATCTCATGGACAGAGGAGCCTGGCGGGCTGCAGTGTTACAAAGAGTCGGACCTGACTGAGCGACTAAGGACAATTAGTTGATGGCCTGAAAGCAGTGGCTGAGTTCCCTGGTGGCCTAGTCAAAAAGGGAAAAGAAGCACGTGGCATCCATAGGAAACTTTAGAAATCTAGCCCTGTGTATAGTTCCCTTGTACAAAAGCAGAGAAAAGACTTGAATACCACAGATATTTAGAAATCCATTCGGGGTTGCAGTGAGGTACGAACAATAGAATTCCCGAAGAGAGAGGTCTTGGGTGTTCAAGTACACTGAGATACTGCAGAAGGGAAGGACACAGAGAAGACAGAGAAGGACACAGTGCTCACTCCTGGCAGGGGTCCAGCTCCTCCTCCCGTCCCGGGAGCCCAGGGCGGGGGCCGTGTAAGCCGATAAGGCGGGTGACCCTGCCCTGGTCCCCCTCAGCCCCTGGTTGCTTTCATTCTCCAAGGAGTTTGTGCTGCTGGCTGTTCTTGGGTCTCTCCCACCTGGGCTCACAGCCCACTCTGGATTTATTAGTTTGGATGGGTGGAACTTGCTCTACACCAGGGGAGGATTCCTGGAAGCATGGCTGGAGACGAGATTTGGTTAAACTGAACCCAGATCTCACAGCTCCGGAGTTACTCAACATTAAAAGAAACCTTATTACAAACCAGCAGGAGTCCTTCTCTTAGAAGTCTGCTGCTGCTGCTGCTAAGTCGCTTCAGTCGTGTCCGACTCTGTGCGACCCCATAGACGGCAGCCCACCAGGCTCCCCCATCCCTGGGATTCTCCAGGCAAGAACACTGGTGTGGGTTGCCATTTCCTTCTCCAATGCATGAAAGTGAAGAGCGAAAGTGAAGTCGGCTCAGTCATGCCCGACTCTTAGCAACCCCATGGACTGCAGCCCACCAGGCTCCTCTGTCCATGGGATTTTCCAGGCAAGCGTACTGGAGTGGGGTGCCATTGCCTTCTCCAATGCAGTCTACCCAGGTGTTTATAATGTAGTCCGTGGGCATATATGTGTTTGAGGGGAACATCCTTAAAGTCGGGGGCCCCTGAGGTATTGTTCTTTGACTTCTCATAACCACTTGGACTTGACCCGGGTCAGGTTCAGCACCTAAGTGTCAGGACTTGCTGACCTGGTTTCCTCTGGGCCTGGATTCTTGCTGCCAGTAAGCCAGGAGGAGTGGCTGTGGTAGGGACCCCGCCTCCTGTGGGGTGACCTCAGGAGGGACCCTGTCTCCACGTTTCCTGTCTCCCAGGCACACGCTGCTTTCATCACCCGCTTTGTCCCTATCGCCCACTCCCCTTCTGTATCCAGAGGCCTAATTCCTCCTGTTCCGGAACCTTTCACCGGCACTAGGCCACTTTGCTCTTAAAGCAACCCTGGAAAGAAAAAGACGAAGTAGATATTTTTATCACCATTTCACAGAAGGAAAGGGGCTTGGAGATTTGCTAAATGCCCAGAATCAGTGAGCTAAAGTGGCAGAAAAAGCGCAAGAACCAAGAGTTTTTAAACATTCTTGCTCCAGTTCCTCTTTGTCCTATGTGCCACCTGAACTGCTGGCCTGCTTCATTGGAATTTCATATACTGAGCATGTGTTCAAGTGGTTTTCCCAGGAAAGGCAGTCTGATTCTCTGGAAAGATTTGTTTCAGCTGTGGTGCACTTGTGTTATGGGGACTAGCGGGTTTCTACTGGAAGAGCTTAGAACATGAAACCAGTATCTTGGAGATCAGTGGGGCCCAAATGCCTGGTTTTACAGATTGGCCCGGAGAAGTCAGGCCACTTGCCCAAGGTCACACAGCCAGCAAAACCAGCTGTGCAGGCTCCCAGTTACATGCCCGTGCTTTCCTCCAGGCCCCGTGACTCTGCTCTTAGGGCCCTTGGTTCTGTCACCAGAGATGGGGAGTAGAGACAGCAGGGAGGACAGGAAGCAGTTGGTTTGTGTCACTCACAGCTGCTCATTTGGCTGCGCCTGCCTCTTGCTCCTTCACCCTGTCCCTTCATCTCGCCATTTTCCCAGCCTTGAGCCTGCAGCCATGTCTGCCTCCTGGCTGGGGGCCAGGGTTTGTGAGCCAGGGGCCTCTCCTCCTCTGTTCATTGTAATGAGGTGGGAGTGGGGAGCATCCTTCCCACCCTGGGAGAGGGCTTGCTCTGGTGGGCTGGAGAGAAGGCACTGCAAAGGGGGATGGGAGCCGTGGAACTAGGTTAATTCTGTCGATCTCAGGGACTGGGAAATAAATCATGTTTTTAAAAGACTTTTTTTTTTTTTTTTTTTGACACGCTCGTTTCTGGTCCGCTTCCCACTTTCCTTTGGAAAGAGGAAAGGCCTGCTTATTGAGGGGGGGAAGGGGTGGGCATGAGCTCAGGTTGTTCCACGTTTAGGCGTGGGGGCTCTGTTTCCAGAGGCCAAGGGACCTCTTCCTGTCCACCGGTCCTGGCCTGCCCAGATGCCCATGCCCCAGAGGCCTGGAAGGGCATCGGACCCTTCAAGATGATGATTGAAAAAGATCAACCAAGCGGCAAAGGCCTTGTGAGTATTTAGTCCACAGCAGCACCCACATCTGTCTCCTGGGGGTTTGGAACAGCTCCCCTTCTCTGACAACCTCATCTCCTAGCCTGCTGCTGCTGCTAAGTCACTTCAGTTGTATCCGACTCCGTGCGACCCCATAAACAGCAGCCCACCAGGCTCCACTGTCCCTGGGATTCTCCAGGCAAGAACACTGAAGTGGGTTGCCATTTCCCTCTCCAGTGCATGAAAGTGAAAAGTTAAGTTGCTCAGTCATGTCCGACTCTTCACAACCCCTCCATGCAATTTTCCAGGCAAGAGTACTGGAGTGGGGTGCCATTGCCTTCTCCGATCTAGCCTCAGTTCAGTTCAGTTCAGTCGCTCGGTTGTGTCCAACTCTTTGCGACCCCATGAATCACAGCATGCCAGGCCTCCCTGTCCATAACCAACTCCCAGAGTTCACTCAGATTCACGTCTCCTAGCCTAGAGGTTGGCAAATCACTGCCCACAGGCCAAGCCCAGCCCACCATGTGTTTTTGTAAATAAAGCTTTATTGGCACACAGCTCACTCATTCCTCTACAGGTTGTAACATCAGAGGTGAGTTGTCTCAACAGAGACCACATGGCCCACAAAGCCTCAAATACTGACTCTCTGGCCCTTTGCAGAAAGTCTGTTGACCACCTGTTTTAGCAGAACATGTCTTCCTGGGTTCACCAGGCTCAGGCCAAATGATTTCCCTTGGCTCACTGATAGATATTAGCACTTCCCAACATTTCCTCCTGAAGAACCCAAAGGAAAGTGCACAGAGTAGTGAAGCCAGCAGAGATGCAGAGAGGTGTGGGCAACCTGTTAGCTGGCTCCCCAGGGCTGAGAAGGGCTGGATGGCGCTGGGAGGGGCCTGGCACTAGGCTTGCCCCAAGGAGGTGAGGGTGGCCTTACTGGGTGGCAGCCCACTGGGCCTTACTGGGGCACAGTGGCAAGAAGTAGCCCAGCAAGATCTGGCTCCAGACAGTGAAGCTCCACGTTCTAACCTCGGACCCACTCAGCTATAGCAGTTGAACACCTCTTGCCTTGGAGTGTATCTGTCTTGTCATGGCCCTACCAGGGTGTGAAAGTTGGGCCAACCGGCTTCCTGCTATCCCAGGAAGCTTCTGGCTGCTAGGCCCAGTAAGAGACTCTGGCCGCAGGATGCTTGTCTGTAGGTATAGTTCCCCCAGCGTCCCATTCCCCCAGTTCCAGCTGATCCGGGCTCTTTGGTAGGCAACTCTGGGTGCCAGCATCTTTTGGTGCATCTAATATCTTATTGCCATCTGGTTCTCATCCTCATAGCTCCAAGAGTCTGACTTTCCTGCTCCCCCAAAGCTGACCAAACCAAGCTCATGGGATATGCCCAGGGAAGAGGTTCAGAGAGGTTAAGTGACTCCATCAAAGGGACAGAGCCTAGATTTAAAGTCAGACACACTCTAGAGACCTCCCCAGTAGAGTCCCACATTGTTGGTTTTACAGCGAGCTCTGGAAGGGCCAGGCTCCCAGGTCTACATGGGGAGTCCACCCGCAACTGGAAGGTGGCTTGCTGAGTGAGGGTAAGTCAGGCGCTCTAAATGGTGAATAGCTGCAAACTGAAGCCTGAGCCGGTTTCCCCACAAGAGATGGACACTGAACTAGCCGTGTGGCCTGGGGCCATGTTGCTTAGCCTCTCTGGTTCATTTTCTTCATTTGCACAATGGAGGGAATTCCTTATTACTGTAGGTTTAGTGTGAAAAACAGATGAGTTACTATATGTAGAGTGCTCAGCACAATGCCTGGTGTACAGTCAGTGTTGTAGACGTGGCACTGCTGCAAGGACTATTACGACTATCTGTCAGGTTGCTCTCCTGGCTGGCGCTGGGCAAGCAGTCCGAGGCTTTGCCTCTCAGACTTCCCTCTCCAGGTTTCCTTCCCACTGCGTCCAGTGCTATTCTTGCTTGGAACCAGTGAGCAGTTCAGCAGAGGAAGGACCAGCTGGGGTGTCCCAGACCTGGTTCCATTTCTGCTCTACTACTGTGGCCTCATTGGAACTTAGGACAGTTCCTTCCCTTGTCTGAGCTCAGATTCAACCCGTGTAAAATGAGGCATACCCAGCTCAAGGACTCTCGAGTGTAAACAAGCCACTTTACCCTATAGGTAAACTGTCAGCATTATGCGCTGACCCTATGATAGTCTAGAAATGTTCACACCATTGATTAGGCTATTTCACATGTCATGATCTTCGGTTATTTTAGATGCTTTGATTTTGTTCCTCTTGGCAGGAGGATGACTTTTAACCTCATCTGACAGATGAGGAAACTGAGGCCCAGATCTCACATGACTGTCTGAGCCTGGACAAGAGCCCTCACTTTTTCTGGTTTCTAAAGGGCCCCATTCTTCTGTGTTGGAGTTGGGGGGTTGGGGCAGTTAGGACTTTTTAAAATTAAGCTTCCTTCCATTCTGCCAGGGCCTGTCTTCTAAAGTGAAAGAAGAGTCACTCAATCGTGTCTGACTCTTTTTGGCCCCACCAGGCTCCTCTGTCCACAGAATTCTCCAGGCAAGCATACTGGAGTGGGTTGCCATTTCCTACTCCAAGGGATCTTCCTGGCCCAGGGATCAAACCCGGGTCTCCTGCATTGCGGGCAGATTCTTTACCATCTAAGCCACCAGGGCTTGGGCAAGGGCTGGACAAGACATGGAGGCCCAGTGGTGTGGTGGCTGGAGGCTGGCCTTGGGCTCTCCAGCCCTGATGGCTAAACCTTCAGGCCCAGCCTGCCGAGCCTGCTGGCCTGGTGAGGATCCTTGGAGCCACCAGGCCCTGTGGGGCCAGCCACCCACGTGGCTAGAGAGGAAGGTCCAGGCTGCCTTCTCCAGGGCAGTGATAACCCGCGGGCCCTATTCCAGGCCGGGATTGTGGAGGATTCTCTGTGCTCCAGAGGATTCCTGCGTTTTGCAGACACCTCATTATCCCCGTCCTGGCCGGCAGCGTCCCAGCGCCTCTGTAATCACTCCGGCCCACGCCCAGCAGCCGTCCCAGGGCCAGGAAATCACTCCCCTCCCCTCCCCGCCCTTCCGCCGCTGGCCCAATGCGCGCCTGCAACCACTCGCCTGTGGACCTCCTGCCTGCCTAACGGTTCTCTCTCCTCCTCTGATTCTCTCCTCTCCTGCTGCTGCTTGCTCTCGGGGGACTCGGAAGTGTGGCTCTCCAGCTGGGCTGAGTCTCCCAAGAAGGACGTGACAGGTACCGCCTGGTGTGCATGTGAGCGCATGCATGTGAACATGTGTGTCCCCGTGTGTGGGCGTGGGAGCCGGTGCCTGCCGGCTGCGTTCTTCCTGCTTCCCTGTGATGTGTAGCAGCTCTTTGTCAGCATGCTGGTGTCTCCTCAGCCCGCTCTTGTCCTTCCTACTGGCCTTCCCCTCTGCCTTCCCGTCGACCCTTTTTTAGGTCCCAGATCCAGCCTTGGAGCCCTTTGAGGGGTGATGACCACACAGCACAGTGTGGAAGCAGATGCTCCCTGGACCCGGAATGTGTGGGTTTACATCCCAGCTCTGCCGCGTCCTGGTCTCGTGTTACATAACCTCTCCAGCTGCCCTAAGCGGATTCAGCGGCATCTCCCCGGAGCTGGCACACAGAAAGTATCCAGGCGGTGCTGAGACTGCCATCCCCATCCACCCGTGTGAGGTGGGCCAGCTGAAGGTGATGAGCCTCCCTCCAGGCTGTTAACCCCAGGCAGAGAGCTGGAGTCCCCACACCCAACCTGGAGACAGTGGCCGGTGAGGGGTGTGGGAGTCCTGTAACTATGATGAAGTCACAGCCCCTGTGCCCCAGGGATCCAGAGTTTGGACCTGCCTCTGGTCTCGAGGACCTTCCGAACCTGGGGCTGCCTGGCCACTGATGGCCCTCAGGGACTTGGGCTTGTGCCCTGTGTCCAGGTGGGGCTGGGCCCAGGGTGAGAGGCTTGCTTTTGCCTTGGTCTTACTGGACGATGGCAGAAACCCCTAGAGAGCAATATTCTCAGCTGTGAGATGGGAGTGGTGTCAGGTGGGGATGGGGGTTTCCAGAAAGGTCTTCTAGAAGCCTCTCCATTTCTGTGAGTGCCACCTGGCCCTCCTTCCCCAGCCCAAACCTGAGAGCAGAGGTAAGGCTTGGGTTTGGGGCCCAAAACAGAAAGGTCAGAGGTCAAGGGGAAGGGGTTGGTCCAGTCCCATCCTCACACAGCTGTAGGCTGGGAAGGGGAAGTGAACATACTGGTGGGGGCGGGGGCCAGAGGAGGAGGCAGAGGACCCCTTGCCTGTCCCAGGCCCCTTACAGCCATCCTTCTGGTGTTGCCTGTGACAAGGGCCTCGGCCTGAGCTAATCACTGGGCTCCCGGCCCTTTTCCCCTCTCCTGAGCCAGTGAGCCAGAGCCCACTTGGCCCACAACAATACATTTTATTCACCAAACGTATGGCCTGGCTGCCCGAGGGCCTATGGAGAGGCCAGCAGGCGGAGGCCGGCCTGGGAGGAATCCGTTGCGAGGGACCGAAGGGACCTTGGTGGGACGCCCAGGGTTTGGGGGTCATGGACAGTGTGGGGAGCGGGGGATGGGGCCACTGTAGGGCTTGGCTTCTCAGGATGAGCCCAGCTGTTTGGAGAGAGAGGCTGAGGGGAGGCTACATGGGCCAGGAGAAACCAGCCAGACTGGGGGTCCAGGGCCGGAGTCTTGGGCGAGTCGCCAAGTCTCTCTGGGCTGGCCTTGGTTTCCCCATCTGGAATGTTGGCAAGCTCAGTGAAACAGGAAATTCAGAGGTAAGGGGCTGATGCTGGGGACCCTTGTAGATAAGGGGCCTTGAGTTGCTTAGGCGGGCACCCACCCATGAGTGGGCCCAGCTGGCAAATGCTGCTGCCTGCCAGGAGATGAGGTCCGAGAAAGGCATGAGAAGGGGCAGAGCCGTGGCCACTTCACCTGGCGCCTGTGGCCCTTCCCCTAACCTACCTGCTGGTTTTGAGTCTTCAGAGGAACCTAAGCCCTTCCTTTCCTCCCCAAATCTCCCGTTTCCTGTTTGCTTTATAAACACCGTTTACAGTTTAGATAGGGTATTAACCCTGTCACTTCATACCATGCTCAGAACAACCCCACGGAGTAGGTACCATTGTTGTTCCTGTTTATGGATGAGGAAGCCAAAGCTCAGAGAGGTTAAGTGTCCTCTGCAAGGTCACAGAGCTGTTAACATTAAGGACAAATCAGGACCAGACCCTCAGACTCCAGCTGGATGCTTCTGCATCATGACTCTCAGGCAATTACTGTGTCCAGTGCCATGTTTCATGGCCCCAGTCCTGAGGTGTCTGTCTACCCACATCAGGGCGACTCTTGTCTAAACCACATGGCCTAGTTGGGGAGCAGTGCCCCACAAGAAAATCCAGTGCAAGCACTATGGCTGAGTGACTGGGGGGCTGCTGGAGGGTCAGGCAGAATTGGGGTTGGTAAAGGGGAAGGCATTCCAGGCAAGGGGGCATAGCTGGAGCAGAGGCTTGGATGTAAGAACCTGCCTAGAAGAGTGTGGTGTGTTGAATGTTGCCTTGGTCAGAGGAGTTGTGTGTCAGGAAACTTGGGGAACTCAGGCTGTCAAGAAAGACTGAGCTTGAATGTAGCATTTCTTCCTTCGTCAGCAGGGACCCATTGAAGGTGTGGGAGCCTGTTTTGGCAAAAGCCTCGTGTAGAAGTCTGAAAGTTGGCAGCCAGATCAGGCAGGAGCCAGGGGTCCCTCCAGGTGGCAGCGGAAGGAATGCAGGTGTGAGGCAGGCATGGGGCAAGGCTCTGGGGAACTGCCAGAGCCTCAGCAGATCCAGCCAGGGGCTCTGAGAAAGGCACGAAAATGAGATGGAGGAGGAGACGCTGGTGAAAAGTTCCTTTCCAATCCGGGAGGGGCTTTTCTCTCTAAAAGGAGTACTCCCCTTCTCCATGCCTCCGCCAAACTCTTCCTATCTGAAGACAGGAGGCTCCCTCCACTGCCTCTCCCCCTCCCTCGGGCTGACTCCCTCAGCCCCCGATTTTCCAGGCCTGGGCTGGGAGGGGATCCAGAGCGGCCTCTGTAGGATGACATCACCCAGAGGCCCGCCTGCCGAGTGGTTTCTCATCCGGATACCTGCTCCCAGCTCACACCCGCCCCGGGCAGCCCTAAGAGGCAACACCCTAAGAGGTAGATGCCAGAGAGAGTGAGCAGGGGGCTTGCGTGTGCTGGGGGGTGGGGCTGGGGTGTGGGGAGGCAGCCAGGAAAACAGAGTGTCTGTCTGTGTGTTCATCTGTTTGTCCCCTACCCTGTGGGCCACTGCCTGTCTTCAGTGCTCTGAAATGCCAGGAGAACATTTTCTTAACTCTTCTACCTGTGCCCCAGTGTCAAGTCTTCAGAAAGCTCAGGCCAGTTTTCCAAGGGGTGGGGTGGAGGTGGGAGCAGCGTGTGGATTTTTCCCCTCTTTGAAAGCTAGCCTCAGATTTCCTTGGCTTGGATTAAAGTGAGTCTCTCCATTTCCCGGCACCCTGCTTACCCTCTCAAACAGCTTTTGGCCTCAAATCCATGACTCCTCACTTCTCCCAGCCTCTGTTTCCCCATCTCCCCTTTTCTGCCTTCCAGAATTTGTAGTTTCTCCAAATTTTGGAGGTGAGGCCCTGCTTGGTGTATCTGTATTGGCTCAAAGCAAGCCATTAAATCACCTTGTTCATCCATCTGCTCATTCATTTCACCCAGTAGTAGTGGGCACTGTGGGTCTGGTGAGTAAGCACCGCAGTGGAGAAGAAACCCACACTCCAGTCTCCATTGTTGTTGTTCTGTAAGTCATGTCTGACTCTTTGCGACCCCATGAACTGCAGCACACCAAGCTTCCCTGTCCTTCACTCTCTCCCGTGAGTTTACTCAAATTCAGTAAGCACTGACTATTTGCCAAGCGTGTTGGGGCAGGATGAGGCAGGGGCCCTCCTCGGGAGCAGTGGCACATGCAGGGCAGAAGTCAGGACAGGAGCAGCGGTGTCAGGTGGGTCCAGGGGCTCGATCCCAGCTGTGTGACCTTGAGAAATTGCCTCATGAGCCTTAGTCTGCTTGTGTGTGAAATGGGATGCTAACACATGCCTACTCTTGGGTCCTTCTGAGGCTCCGCTGAGACAGCAATGTGATCTGTGCTAGGTGGGCATCCCGAGTGGGCACTAAGGAAGGCTTCCAGTTGATGGTTGGCATCATCTGGGCTCTTGGGGCTTTGGAGCTCTCTAACCAGCTGGACAACTCCCATCTTCTCTTTGTACCTTGAGTTTTCCTCTCCCACAAACTGGCAAGGGAGCCTCTGTGTCCCACAGGCTGGGGACTGGCCCTTTTTGTGTGGGGTGCCCTGCCAGCAACCCCCTCCCCTCCCGGGGGACACAGTGGAAAGTGGTCTCTGCCAGCCCCGTGCCCAGCGCTGCCTCTGTCCGGCTGGCTGGCAGGGGCAGGCGCAGAGGCTGGCCCCATCTGAGTGCAGAGCCAGGCCGGCCCTGCTGCCCAGCTGTTGGTTGCATTTCGGCCTGAAACCCAATCCTGGCTTTGGAGGGGCCTGAGGTAGTGCGTGTGCATAGCCATGTGGCAGGCCTCAGCTGGGACAGGGTCCCTCCTGCTTCTCCAAAGGGCTGAGCGGGGGCAGCAGGGTCCTCACCTCAGGGGAGAAAACTGGCAGGGGAGGTGGATTTCTTTCCCTATCACCCGCTGCCCTCGGTTGGATGGAGACTCTCGGAGGGAAAGACCCAAAGATCTAAGCAGTGTTCCTCACCCTGGCTCTGTGTGAGAACCATAGGTTGTAGGGCTGCTGCTGCTGCTGCTAAGTCGCTTCAGTCGTGTCCGACTCTGTGCGACCCCACAGATGCAGCCCATTGGGCTCCGCCATCCCTGGGATTCTCCAGGCAAGAACACTGGAATCGGTTGCCATTCCTTCTCCAATGCATGAAAGTGAAAAGTGAAAGTGAAGTCACTTAGTCCTGTCTGTCTCAGCGACCCCATGGATTGCAGCCCACCAGGCTCCTCTGTCCATGGGAGTTTCCAGGCAAGAGTACTGGAGTGGGTTGCCATTGCCTTCTCCGCAGGGGTCTTAAAAAAACTAGCTGAGACCAATTAAATCAGCCTCTCTGGGGACGGGGCTCGGGCATCCGTGTTCTTTAGAAGCTCCTCAGATCTTGTGGGATCAAGTTGAGGTTTGTTGTGAGGAGAACGGGATGTCTGGAAACAAATCAGGAGCAATTCTGTAACAGAAAAAGACAGGCTTGAACTTAAAACACAAGTGAATTTGGTTCTCTCCATGAAGGCTGTGTGGGCTGGCTCAAGCCTCTGCTCTGGGTCTCTGAGGTGTCCTTTGTGAAATGGGAAGGTAATAAGATTGTTATGAGGATAAAAATGCGACAGGGTACGTGCCTGGCATAGAACATTTGCCAAGTTAGACTCAGGCATGTGGGGAATGTAACTGCCAGCTGAAGCACCAAGGGAGCCATGTGGAGCCCGAGGACCCTCTCAGCCATTTCTATAGCCAGGCTGGTGGTGTGAAGCCCCCAGCTTTTCAGGAGATTGGTAGATGTGTGGGGCAGTAGACACGTAGTTTAAGACGTATACTAGGAGTTCCCTTTTCGAGAGAGATCAGAGGGGAGGGGTCTGGGAAAGCTTTCTGTAGGAGGTGACCAGTGGGTATCTGGTTCATGGATCCTTTCAGCTCCTAGCCGGTCATGTGTCATCTTAGGTGCTTAGGTCCTCCCCACTCCACCCTAGTGATGACGACAGTGAGGTGCAGAGAGGTTTTAGCTGGACATTCAATGCCATACAGCCAGTAAGCTGGGATGCACGGGGTCTGTCCGCCTTCCAGCCCGGTGTTTGCTTAATGCCTGTTGCACAGGTCCAGTGCCTACCAGTCCAGTGAGCTGCTGCTCGCCCCAGGGCACCTCCCGCCTGCTGCCCTCCTCCCCTGAGCCCCACCTTCTGACCCCCTCAAGCTCCTGAAACTGCCAGGAGAGGGCGGCGGGAGGCTTCCGGGAGCCTGACCACAAGCCCCAGCAGAGCTTAAAAGCAGAGGGACGCTGCGGCGGTCTCCATGTGGCTGGAGGGCGGCAGCCAGGCCAGACGATGCCCCGACGGGAAGCGGGGCTGGAGGCGACAGCCTGAAGCCAGTCCCTGGGCGCCAGGCCCGTGGGCTCGGTGGCCGCGCCTTGGTGAGCCCGAGGGGCAAGAGTGGAGCCGAACTTGAGGAAAAGTTGGCGGGGGGCGGGCTGGGCTCTCCAGCGGCGGCGCTGGCGCTGGGACTTTCTTCTTGGGTTTCAAGTAAACAGTCTCGGCCCTCCTCCCCCTCCCCTGCCTCCACCCCCGGCTCCTCATTCGATGGGTCTCATGTGTTTCTATTTAAGGGCTGCGAGTAAACCCCAGTGATTGGCGGCCTCAAACCCTCTTGACTTCTCGCCTGGGCCCGGCCGTGGAGCCGTCCTCTCCCGCTCTCTCCCTCTCCCTCCCGAGGGGAGGACTGCTGACTCTCTTTCTCTGGGTTTACAGGGGTTGGGGAGAGGCCCCGAGCCCTCCTCCTCGCCTGGCCTTTCCTCTTTCCTCTACTCCAGAATCAGCCCCCATGGGCCGCCAGCCCGCCTGCCCGCGGCCCTCCCCTCCGCACCCCTGTGGCCGAGGGGTCTGGAGAGACCACGTCCACCCCGGGCCTCTCCGACTCCCTCCGCCTTGTGCTGGACCGTGATTAGTTCATCGCAGCCACGGGCTTTTTCCCTCTGAGTCCCCTCCGCCTCTGTCTCATCTCTGCCTGTCTCTCCCTGCTCCCCGCCCCCTCCGCTGCCCCCTGGCTCCCCATGTCCCCCGGTCCCCGCGGCACAGCGGGCCGGTGTGGGGTCCTGCTATATGGCCTGTCCTTGGGGCCCGGCGAGCTGCGAGCCCTGGCTGCGGGCAGCCTCTCCGAGCGGCGCTGGCGACCGAGCAGCCTCCCCGAGGCCGATGGACAGGGGGCGCCCCGGCCGCGGGGCCATGGCCGGCCGCTGGCTCACCGCGTGCTTTCTGCCCTCGCCAGGTGCCGACACCAACGCCGAACCCATGATCCTGGAACAGTACGTGGTGGTGTCCAACTATAAGAAGCAGGAGAACTCAGAGCTGAGCCTCCAGGCCGGGGAGGTGGTGGATGTCATCGAAAAGAACGAGAGCGGTGAGTGCCCGGCTGGCTGGCCAGCCCGGAGACCAGGAACCCGGCTGGTTTTTGTTCCCCTCCTCCTCCCCCACCTCTGCAGCTATACGTTATTTCCATCTGGCGGGGAGAGGGCTGAGGAGGCTGAAGTTTCCCCCTGTTGGTTTGGGCTGCAGGCCAGCAGTTTGCCTGGTGGTGGAAGAATGTCTCCAGTGCTCGGGGTAATTAACTGGCTTGTGTTAATGCAAGGCCAGGGTGGCGGCACAGGCACCACCATGCAGCCCGTGTGCAGGGACCCTGTCCCCTCCAGGGCCCAGGGGCAGACAGTGCCCAGCTTGGGGGCATCCTACAGCATCTTCTCCCTTGGGGCCATATTCCAGGCTGGGAACAAGGCAGGGGTGGAAGAACCTGGCTGGCTGGTGGGACAGGCAGGCCATGACGTCACTGTGGGGTCCAGGGTCCTCGGGCGAGTTGTCTGAGGAAAGGCCAGGCCTGTGGAGGTTGGCTGGTGTCTGAGCTGACTGCCCCCTGCTGAGCTGGGAAGTGGGCCCAGACAGGGGGATGAAATCAGGTCCTGTGCCCAGGCAGGGTCCCACAGCAGCCGCCCTGCCATTGGGAACTGAGGCTTTGTCCTGTCTGGGCCAGGCAGATTGGCAGTCCGGGGGCTGCCGGTTCCCGGGTTCTCACCGAGTGGGCCTCGGCGCCTCAGCAGCAGGAGTCTCTCAGGGGAGTGAGGAGGGCCCGAGTCCGTCGGTCTGGGGTGCAGGCCCGTGTGACCCCCTGCAGGGCCCGGGTGAACTGTGGCCCAGGACACCCATCGTCAGTTTGCTGGGTGGCCTGCTGGCGCTTGCGTTGGCTCCTGGGGTGCTCTGTTTTGGTTTCGGTTTGCTATGGGGGAAGGCCCCTGCGCTGTGCTTGTGTTGGAGCCTCTCTCAGTTGGGTTTGGAGGACACTCCCAGAGAGGAGGGGCCTGCTCTTCTTTCCCTGTTCCACTCTTATTCTTTCCAGTGTTTTAAGCTCCGACAGGAAGACAGGCCAAAGGATGTCTGTGCCCACTTTATAGAGAGAAAAACTGAGGGAAGTAAGACACCTGAAGTCAAAAACAGGACAGGAATGTTCTTGGGCCCCTGGTTCATGTGCCTAAGGGTAGCAAGTAGTGAAGTAGCAGTAAAGATACTGAGGAAATCCCAGCAGGCCTCCTGGAACAGGTGAGGTTAGGTTCCTGCTTCAGGAGGCTTGGGGACTGTGCTAAGAGCAGGGCTATGATGCCAACATAGACCTGACTCATGGCCCTCCTGGTGTGGAATCTTCAGAGCTTGTTCCCCTCCAAGAGGTCAGGCTCTGCCATTGTGTCTGGAGTCATCACCGCCATGGTTGGCAGCCGTTGTCCCCACCCAACTGTCCCCAGGGTAAGGCCTGGGCCCTTCACCCTAGGTGCCCACACTGGTCCCCTTCCTGCATGGCGTGGCTTTCGGCCTTTGTCACAGTACCAGCCTCACCTCCCCACCCCCACAGAAGCTGCATGTCTGAGGGGCCTGGCTCTGGAACCCTAAGCACCTCAAGACCCAGAGAAAGGGCTCTCTACTGGTGGGATTGGAGACACCCACTGAGGAGGTAGAGATATGTTTGTTTGGGGGTGTGGCTCAAAGGAAGGTGTGTCGGCTTTTCCATATAGTTGGGGCTGCTCAGAAGTAGATTTCCGGCTTAGGGACCCTCTTGCCTCGTGGCACCAGTGCAGCTCTATGTCTATATGGGGAGCAGTGAGCCCCTGTGTCCCTGGGTACCAGCTGCTGGCCAGGATGGCTGCAGAGGAGATCCTCCCACACACACATCCGCCACCCACTAAAGGGAGTCAGCCTGTTATCAGACTCCTTGGTTCCCTTTGCCCTGTCACCCCACATCCAGTACCCTGCCTGGGAGTGGAGGAGGGAGCACCTTGACAAAGTGGAGCTTCTGCAGCAAACCTACAAGGTACTCCTCTCCTGAGGAGTCCCCGATGGCTGTCTGAGGGGCTCAGGCAGCCTGACTCCCCAGAGCAGCCCAGTCGGCACTCTGACCCTCTGAGGGAGCCGCCATCCCTAGAAGCGGGATTCTGCCCACCACCCACCTGCGGGGTGACTTTAGGTTCCTTCCTCCCTCTGGGCCTCTGCTGCCCCTTCTGTGAAATGGAGACAGCCTCGTGGGTGCTCATAAACAGGGCCTGGAGCAGATGACCTCCCCTAGCCTGCTTTACAGCTGGGAGATGCCCCAGGGCCCTGGGTGTCAGGTAGACAGAGCCTCCCTGAACTTGGCCTTCTCACTTCCCTGGACTTCATGTCTCTCCCCTTGGTGACTGCAAGGACCTTGGAGTGCTGTGTCCACCACACAAAGCCACACTGTCTGTTGCCGTCTGAAACAAGACCTCCTGCAGTGTAAAACCAGCTTAACTGGAGAGACTGAGTGGGTGAAGAGGAGAAAGGTAGAGGGCCAACTGCAGATCCTCGGGAGAGTGGTTTCCCAATGCAAGAAGTTGGACAGCTGATGGTGGGGGAGGGGCGATGTGCTGTGCATCCTGCAAACTGGCTTTGGAAGGAGTGGTGAGTGAGGCTTTTGAACTCCAGGACAAAGAGTCAATTGTGCCGCCTTGACCTTAGGACTGGTGGGCGTCCTGAAGCATTTCCACTCACATTGTTGGGGCAGCAGCTCGAGTTAGCAGGGGCCTGGCCTTGCCCTCTGGGAGCCAGGACTCTTCCTGTATCCCCTTCTTACTTGGCTGAAAGCTCCTTGAATAGGGTGTTCATAGAGAAACCCAGCCACCTCTGTCTCTGCTCACTCGTCAGAACCCTCTGGAAGGGACCACAGCTTCCAAGGGATTTTGGATGTGTGGTTGTGCCCATACTCTGTAATCTCATTCATCTAAAGAGAGGTGTGTCTGGAAGGCATTTCAGAGTCAGTAAATAGTAAACACAGGTTCAGGCCTTGTACTTCACATGCATCATCTTACTGGATTCATGGAACAACCCTGTGTGGTAGAAGGCACTTTAAGCACTTTGTGTCTGAATTAACAGGTTAAGAGGTTAAGTCATTTTCCTAAAGTCCCAACAGCTGAGATCTCTCCCTTCTCCAGAGGAAATGGGGGAGGGTGAGAATGGGCTGATCCCAGGAGGGATCATCACTGAGTTGGCGATGCTGCAGGTCAAGGACAGACATGGCCTGGCTGAGATGATGACAAGGATCCCTGGAGCACTGTTGCAGGGGGTGGCTCTGTGTGCCTCCCTTCCAGCATGGTGCTCACTGGTAGTGGGAATTCTTGTTGTTAATTGTCAGTTGGAGCTTGGGGATAAGTCACAGCTAAGAGGATCTGAGAAGGGTGGTGAATTCCCAACACCAAGGACAAGCATATTCTGAGGAATGCAAGTGGATAGATGTCAGAGACGCCCACAGTGGTGGGACTTGAGTGGCTTCAGGGAAAATTTTTGATTAAACAGTGGGCCTGGGGCCCAGCCAGAGAAAGGACTCTCTTTCTCCACTGATCTACAGGGACAAATATAGCAGAAAGACTCAGCAGTTTCATTAGATTTGCCAGCCATTTTTGTCTTGTCCTTGAAAAGCCCTCCACCCTTGACATAAACAACAGTGCCTAAGATGCTGCCTTTGTAGGACAGTCTTACGCCTCAAAGACCACAATGGCTTTACCTTCCAGCAGGCAAAATCTGGTCTGACTTCTGGCAGAGTCTTGATGGCAGTTGCTCTGGTTTCTGTGTTAAGCAAAGCTGCCTCCAACTTTCCAGGATGGTTTCCTTCTCTCAGGACTAGGAGCCAGCCAGGGGATGTGGGGATATGAGTCAGCAGATGCTCTTTTTTTTTTTTTTCCCTGATCCAGCTTTCCCTACCCTGAGTCTTTGCTTCTTTCCTGGCACTAGTGTGATAACCTTGGGAGATATTATACAATACTTCCTTGGAGGCATGTAGCTATAAGACTATGCAGATGACACCACCCTTATGGCAGAAAGTGAAGAGGAGCTAAAAGCCTCTTGATGAAAGTGAAAGTGGAGAGCGAAAAAGTTAGCTTAAAGCTCAACATTCAGAAAATGAAGATCGTGGCATCCGGTCCCATCACTTCATGGGAAATAGATGGGGAAACAGTGGAAACAGTGTCAGACTTTATTTTGGGGGTTCCAAAATCACTGCAGATGGTGATTGCAGCCATGAAATTAAAAGACGCTTACTCCTTGGAAGAAAAGTTATGACCAACCTAGATAGTATATTGAAAAGCAGAGACATTACTTTACCAACTAAGGTCCGTCTAGTCAAGGCTATGGTTTTTCCTGTGGTCATGTATGGATGTGAGAGTTGGACTGTGAAGAAGGCTGAGTGGCGAAGAACTGATACTTTTGAACTGTGGTGTTGGAGAAGACTCTTGAGAGTCCCTTGGACTTCAGGGAGATCCAACCAGTCCATTCTGAAGGAGATCAACCCTGGGATTTCTTTGAAAGGAATGATGCTAAAGCTGAAACTCCAGTACTTTGGCCACCTCATGCAAAGAGTTGACTCACTGGAAAAGACTCTGATGCTGGGAGGGATTGGGAGCAGGAGGAGAAGGGGCTGACCGAGGATAAGACTGCTGGATGGCATCACAGACTCTATGGATGTGAGTCTGAGTGAACTCCAGGAGTTGGTGATGAACAGGGAGGCCTGGTGTGCTGCGATTCATGGGGTCGCAAAGAGTCAGACGCGACTGAGTGACTGAACTGAACTGAAAAGTATTGTATTGGCAAGAAATTTTGAGCTCCTGGTCCATACAGGTGAGAAATTGTATAGGTGAGAAAACTAAGCCTTGGGAAGTTTTAGAATCGTCAATCCCCTGCAAATGCTTTAGTCCCAATTGAGTAGTGAGCAGAAGACAGATACCCACTCAGACTTACTCAAGAGTTTACTGAAAGGATTTGGGAAAATCTCACCAGAACCTGAGGATGGGAAAGACATCCCAGCCTCACAAGGACTGGGAACCAGAAAGCTGGCAGGAGACAAAGCAGCTACCCTTCTCCCTCTCTTGGGTACCAGGTGGATCGAAAGCCCAACTGTGATCTCCTAACTGCAGATCCGGCTTCCTTCTCGTCCTGTTCACTCATAACAGTGGCCCATTCACCTGATGTTTGCTTGTCAGGACCAGATTTTTCAGTCAAGATAATAGACATCAACTGAGGATGGTCTCTGGTTCTGCAGGTTCAAACTTTGAAGCTTGAATCTGATTGGTTCCTGGCCAGCCAATGGATTGGCAAACTTTGGGTCAGGTGCCCAACTCTGAGCCAATCAGCTGTGTCCAAGAGAAATGTCATAGGATATAAACATGGCTGCCTTTCCAACCTCTTTATCAGTGGCTTGGAGTACATGTTTTAAAGAAAAGAGATATAGGGAGGTAAGTTATCTGAAACATATTGGCAGCATCTATTTTACTTATTTAATGGCTGTGTGTATTAGAGAGCAAAAAACCAGGAGTCTGAATGTTAGGTTTAAATCTAATGCTACCCTAACTGTGTGATATAAGCAGGAATTCATTTCCTCCTGAGTGTAAGAGAACAGTGATAGATATTACATGTTTTTTTTTCTCCCATGAAATGTAACTATTTATTATTTGACAAATATCTTTATCAATAAGACAAACTAATAAGCTTTCCTCTGAGATTTGTATATCCTAATGATTATTTTTTGTTGTCAAAAATGATGCATTCTTCAGCCATGTATTTTGTGAGTTGGAATCTTCTTAACACTGAAGATGTACCTGTTCTGTTCTTAGATATTTCTTCATGAACACTGTTATAACTGGTTCTTCATAGGCTTTTTGTGAGTGAGACATACACTGTATATACTCTTCACTTATCCATTTATTTCACAGTTCTTGAATATCTCTTGTGTCCCAGGCCCTATGCTGGTTATGTGTATACCCATACAGTTCCTGCCTTTATGGAGTTTAAACTCTAACTGATGCGAGCATGCTGGGTACTTAATGAGTGGACTGTATCGTGAGACTGGGCTACTTTTGCAGATTTTCCGATGTCTTAAATGGACTTCTTCTATATATCCTCTATGTCTTTTAGTTAGACTGTGCTTACTAAGGAGCCAGCTGATTAGTAATTCATATGGCCAATCTGCTCTTGAAAAGATGTCCAAATAAAGATAGGATAGGCTATTTCTAGAAGGACAAGTTTCTTGCAATCTGCATTACAGATAAGTGAACTAACACTCTTAACTGTGCAACAGCCTTTTAAGAGTTTGGTTCTGGTGAGTGAGCCATATTTTGTTGTGGTAACTGGCTACCATAAGGTCCCGTCCCAGCTGACAGATCCTTGATCTCTGACACGCTTCTCTTCCTAAGTACAACACATGCATGTTTCTGCTATGTCAGCCTGATCAGTAATTCCAAAGTCCATGCTGCTCCAAGGCTGTCTCTGGGGGCAGTTGTTGCCCATTTCATGAAGCTGGCTGGAAGGCAAGGGGCCATCGAGCATCAGTCAGGAACAGAAGTGAGCATTCTGATCCAATTTGGGGCCCCTCAGCCCAGCTTTAGTCACCCTGGCTGGATATGGTTCTGAGAATAAGATTGCAGGATAGCCTAGCAATGAAAAGTATGGGTTCAACTTAGATAAGCCTGGTTTTAATCTTGATTTGGTTCTTGATTTAGTACTTACTAGTGGTGAGCTTACTCCTTGAAAGAAAAGTTATGACCAACCTAGATAGCATATTGAAAAGCAGAGACATTACTTTGCCAACAAAGGTCCGGTCATGTATGGATGTGAGAGTTGGACTGTGAAGAAAGCTGAGTGCCGAAGAATTGAGGCTTTTGAACTGTGGTGTTGGGGAAGACTCTTGAGAGTCCCTTGGACTGCAAGGAGATCCAACCAGTCCATTGGAGATCAACCCTGGGATTTCTTTGGAAGGAATGATGCTAAAGCTGAAACTCCAATACTTTGGCCACCTCATGCGAAGGGTTGACTCATTGGAAAAGACTCTGCTGGGAGGGGTTGGGGGCAGGAGGAGAAGGGGACGACAGAGGATGAGATGGCTGGATGGCATCACTGACTCGATTATGTGAGTCTGAGTGAACTCCAGGAGTTGGTGATGGACAGGGAGGCCTGGTGTGCTGCGATTCATGGGGTCGCAAAGAGTCTGACACGACTGAGCGATTGAACTGAACTGAGTGGTGAGCCTGGGAAGTTACTTGAATGTTCTAAGTAAACTTCAGTCTCCTTGCCTGCACAATGGTGCTAATTGTACCCATAGCTGTGGGGTTAGTATGTGCTTGTTCAAGAGGGATTAAGTGCTCAGTACATGATAGCTGTTGGTGGCTCAGCAGTAAAGACTTCTCTTGCAGTGAAGGAGACACAGGTTCGATCCCCCAGTCAAGAAGATCCCCTGAAGAAGGGAATGACGACCTACTCCAGAATTCTTGCCTGGGAAGAGCCTGGTGGCTTACAGTCTATGGGGTTGCAAGAGTAGGACACAACAACTAAGCCGCCACCACTACATGACGTTAAGATGGCTGGACTGGGGCAGCTCGGCCACTAACTGACCTTGGAACACACAGCTAGTCAGTTGCCCTCTTGCGGCATCAGTTTCCCACCTGGCTAGAAGACAGGTTGCACTTCGTAGTGTCTGAGGATTCTCTCAGCCCTGACGGTTTGTGAGGTAGGTACGACAGAGGGAGCTTGCTATGGGGCATGGCAGCGGGAGACCGTGCTGGAGACCTGAGTGTCCCTCTGGAGCCTTGGCTTGGCAGCTGTTCTTGGCCCCCTCTGTGTGTCAGGAAGAGTTGGAGTCAGAATCCTCTTGGTGACCCAGGAGTAGACCTCATGGGATCAGGGGCTTCGTGCAAAGGCTGGGGAGAGGAGAGGTCCCCCTGTGATACCCAATGCTGGCTGTCACTCAGTGGCTCTGTGGCATGCACAAAGCTGATGGGCTGGGGGGGCTCTAGCATAGTTGGGAAAGGCTGCCTTGAGGAGTTGGAGGCAATGAGCTGGGCCTTGAAGAAAGTGGGGATAGATAGGAGATGGAGGCATAGATAGGAGAGAGGGGAAGGAATTCTTGAGCCACGTGAGTGGAGTGCCAGGTGGAAGGCAGAGCCCGTTGGAGCTAAGATGGGAAGGCAGGTGTACAGTTGCCCCAGGAGGTAAGGCTTGATGAAGAAGGCGGAAGGTAGCCAGCAGCGAGTGGGGAGGCAGGGGTGGGGCCGTGGAAAATAGGTGAGCAGAAGAGGGACCTGAGAACAGGAGTATTTGAAGCAAGCAGTCCCGGCTGTGGGGAGGCAGATGGTGGGGAAAGGTGTGTCCAGGACTGGGGGACTGGAAATAGGCCTTCCTCGAGCTAGATCTGCACTGGCTGTTGTCAGGGAGGCATCCAGGGGCTCGCCAGCACCAAGGGCTGCCAGTCACCTGGGCGCTCCCTGTCTCACCTCTGTCTGTTCAGGCTGGACACGTGGAGTGGCCAGTCACACTGACCTCACATTAGCTTTATGGACCACTCATGTCCCACAGCCTTTCCTGGAGTAGACATTTCTGAACAGGAGATGTGGATCCGTGGTGACCTTGGAAACCCAGCTGAAGTGCCAGAGTGACACCAGCTCATCCCAGCCTCAGCCCCACAGCAACACCTAGCTACCCGCATTTTGTAGGGGAGGGGAGCAGAGAGAAAGCAAGATCGCACTGAGTCCTCTCACCTGCATCTCAAAGGCTGCTTTTCTGGGTTTGAACAGCAAGGGACCAGTTGAACCACGCACTGCCCAGAGCCCAGCAAGGCCGGTCTTCAGGTGATTGGTCATCACTGAGTCTATACTACTTGGCTAAGTTCCAGACTGGTGCTCAGAGGTGACAGAGGCCAACAGAGTCCCACACGTACAGGGCTCACATGTGCTGGAGAAACAGTCACATGTGAAAGAGGAAAATAAGTCTAGATTTTGATAAGTGCAGTGCAGGAAATAAACGGGCACTGTGATAACGATTAATCAGAGGAAGGAGGTGATAGAGTGTGGCTGGGAAAGGCCTCTCTGAAGAGGTGCCAGTGGAGCTGAGAATGCTTGGAGCTTAGAGAATGGAGGCAGAATTAGAAGCAAGGCACTCTAGGGGAGAAGCGGGGAGTGAGGGCAGAGGAGGAGGAGAAGCCATGTGGTAGCAGGCCAAGGCATGCTGTTCTAGGGGTAGTGACCACTCCTCACCTGGTGGGAGTCTTGCGGTGTGGCCAATGGGTGATTTCACTGCCCCCACTGCCCAGACATACCCTGGCCCGGATGCCCGGGGAATGGGCAACACTGGAGACCCTCTGTCCACCCCCCAGCACACACACACTCACACCAGGCTTTGTCTCCAGGAGAAATGACAGTCCTGCTGAAGTGCAAGAAAAAGATCCCTCCTCAGCTTTCTTGTAGTCTTAAAACAGACTTCACTGTAGCGCTTTCTAGGATATAATTTGTTAGGGACCTCGGAGAATTGGGATTGAAAAATTGCTACCCCTTGTTCTTACCCCCAGAGTGCCTTGCTTCTAATTCTTCCTCCATTCTCCAAGCTCCAAGCATTCTTAGCTCCACCGGCATCTCTTCAGAGAGGCTTTACCCAGCCACACTCTATCACCTCCTTCCTCTGAGTAATCATTACTGTAGTGCCTGTTTATTTCCTGCAGCTGGGCTTTTAGTAATCACTCTGGTAGATGTGAGGTTTGCCGGACTAGCCACTCTCATCTCTCTCAGCATCTTTTCAGATTCTGTAATCTCATCCTCTGGGTTCCCGATGCTGACCTGGACTCCCTGGCCTCACAGTGGAAGAAAGGCAGGGCGACCCAGTTAGCCCAGTTGGGAAGCCTGGTGGAAGCCAGTGTTCACCGGGAGGTGAGCTGTCAAGAAGGTGTCAGGAAGTGGAGAGAAGCTTCTGGCTCGTGTAACCCCCAACTTCTTGTTTTGAACATGCTTTATGGAGCTCTCAGGAGGGGGATTTCATTTAATTGTCTCAGCCCTGGCTCCACGTTCCCTTCTTAGTCAGGCACCTCTCAGCCTCAGGCTAAAATGCATCTGCTTGCCTGAGCTGTTGTTGGACTAGATGGTGGGGAAATGGCCCAGGCATCCTGAGAGGTGAGAGAAAGCCAGACTCGTGGGAGGAGTCTGCCAGGGACTGTCCACGAAGTGAGCGAACCGTGAGTGGGTCTTTGAGCCAATGTGCTGTGATTGCAGGGCCCTCTCCCCTGTCTGTCTGGCCTGTCGGCATTGCCACGGGCCACCCTTGGATCCCTGTGTCCCAGAACCTTAGTGTTTAAGGGATATCCTCAGTGTTCTGAAAGCCTGTGTATCTGTTCTCTGGGGAAGACTCGGGGAGAGGGAGTGATCGGGGATGTCAAGGCCTCCTGGGGAGCAAGTGACCACTTATGCCAGTGGATTTGGGACATTTTTCAAGGTGACCTCTGTATGAATCAGAATAGTTTATGTTTTATAAGACATAAAACCCTGTGTTTGTATAACACCTTGGAAAGAAGACCGGCAGATGTTGGCATCCGCTCCTTTTCAGGTGGAAATCGAAGCCCAGAGTGGGTCAGTGACTTGCCCAGAGGTTGCATAGCTGGGAGAGGGGGCCCAGGCTGCCATAACTACTTATCCAGCGCTGTTTATCCAGGGTAGGGAAATCTGGATGTTTGCATTTCTCTTCCTTGTGGATTTTACTTCTTTGAAAAGCCAAGCCCCAGAGCTCTCTGCTGTGTGAATTCTCCAGGCCACAGAGAGCAGGAGAGCAGAGGTCAGTCCTGCTGAAGCCCCAGCTGGCGTAGGAGCAAGGCCAAGGCGTGGGGTGGAGGAAATATGAAAGGGAAGGGATGCTTGCTGGCCCGGTTTCCTGCGGAAGAGTTGTGAGTGTTCTGGCATTTGGCTCAGCCAGGTCCATGAGGTGGGGCTGGACTGGATGGGTGGGTGGGTCAAGGGCACTTGTGGTCTCCCTGGAGATCTGCTTACCAGGACTGAGGGTGTCAGGGCCGAGCCTGAACTGTGCCTGAGCCATGCTTGCCAGGACCCCAAACTGCTCTGCCGTCCCTTTGTCAGAATAAATAGACCTACCCTGGCCCCTCCCCAACCCCTCATGACCCAGTGAAGAGCTCCATCCCACCTCCTTCCCCTCAGTGGTCTCAGCACTGTCTGAATGACCTCCTATATGCAAGGACTGCATCCGTAGGATGTGGTTTGCTCATTCAGTCCACACACACGGGGCACCTACTGTGTGCCCAGCTCTGGGTGCAGCAGTTGACAAGAAGCAGTCATCCATCCCTGTCTTCCCCACAGACGGTATTCTAGGGCTTTCTCTTCCCTTAGGGTAAAGGCCTGGATGCAGCAAGTCTATCATATTGACAGTGCACCTCCATGTGTGAGGCAGAAAGCCCAGTGCCGCTGGGGCCATTGTTACTGAGGGGCTGGGAGGGTGGGACCGTAAGGCACAGTCTGCTCCAGGTTCAGAGATGGGGCAGCGCCTGGAGTGCGTGGTCATGGCTGGAGAAAGCAGGCCGTGGACAAGGAGCTGAAGGGGGAAAGTGCTCTAAGCTGAGTAAACGGCATGTGTGGAAGGTATGGTGGTGGCACGGACGAGGGGGATCTGGCCAGGCTCAGGGGCTGCCGGAGAGGAGGCGTCCCCTAAGTGATAAACAGGCCGAGGACGTCTTGAGGGTCTCAAGGGCCTTGAATGTCAGGAGAAGGAGACGTTTCTGACCATCTGCCCAAATCTCCCTTGACGGAGGAGGAATGGAGGCCTGGCCTCATTTGCCCGGTGTCCCATGGAGTTTGTGGCAGGTCTGCTGCATGGGCCGGGGACCGCAGGTGCCAAGGTAGCTGTCTCCAAGGCACACTGGCATCTCCTAGCACTTTCAAGGCCTCACCGCCCAGCCACTCATGGACTGGGGCCCAGACTGTCCCCCAGGTGAAGGAGGAGGTGAGTGCGCTCTTCAGCTCCCCCACCCTGGACCCTCAGCCTGGTCCTATAGCTGGAGCCAGGACACAGCGAGCAGGCAGGCCCAAGAGGGGGACCTCTTTCCTTGTATCCTCCCCCAACCAGCTGTGCTCACACAGGCTCATTTTTCAGACAAGGTGCTGTCCCCCCAGCAAGGTCATCTTCAGATGCCTCGGCGTGAAGGCAAACACCCGCTTTCAGCAACACCACTTCTCGGGACCCAGGTGGGGCTATCCCACTGGCTGCTGTGTTCCCTGGCGCTCTCCATTCCCCCGCCACTCCAGCCTGAAGTGCTGCCTTCCCCATCCCTTAGGTCCCTCCCCTCCCGCAGGAAGGTGGTGGGATCTCTGTTGAGGCTGGCCGGGCCTCCACTCCTGGTGTTTCTGGACACTCTGTCTTTTCTTATTTGTTTTCTGTACTTCTAACCGGCGCCTTCACAAAAGCCCCAGCCTCCTCTCTGCTCAGCAGGCTCACCGTCTTTTGGTTGAGGCAGAATGTTGAGCTGCTGCGGTCAGGACAGCCTGGGGCCTCGTCCCTGCACCAGTGACGCAGTGTTGGCCACAGGCCGCCCCCGCCCGCCCCCAACCGCAGCCTGGCCAAGTGACCTCCTGGCACCTGGGGTGGGGGCTTTCTGCCAATTCCAGCCACCTGCTTCTTGCTCAAGGCATTGGGTCAGCGGGTTGCCACTTGGCACCATGCTCAGGGTGTCATCTCAGTGGGCAGAGCAGCCGTGTGCCCTCGTGGGAGGAATGACAAGCTTTGTGTAAAAGTCAGTCTCAGTCAGTCTAGGTTCCAAGTTGAGCCACCCACTAACCAAGTGATCTTAGGCAAGCTGCTCCTCCTCCCGGAGAATCACCTTTCCTCACCTGTGGTTGGGAGTGAAGACAGTGGGCACGACTGCTTTCCAGACACCAGGCTCCCCTGTTCCCCATGACCATTGCGCTTTTACCAAGCCAGGCAGGAAGCAGGCCATTCATCTCCATAGTGCCAGGACTCCTGAGATCCCCTCTAAGCCATGGGGCTCCAAAAAAAAGCCAGTTTCAGCTTAGAGGGAGCAAGCAAGGGGAATCTGACCATGTTGGCAACTTTCAACCAGCTCTCCAAGCAGCCAAATGGGTCATTGGCTACAAACATCCCTGGGTTTGTAATGATGATCACAGGGCCCGTGGGCTCCTGGACACCTTTGGAATGGGCTTTGTGAGGCCAAATGCTCCACAGATTAAATTTCCGGAGAAAGAACAGCTGAGAAATAGTCTTGAGCTTTGCTAAGCCACTTCTGTGCTTTGATAGTAAAAGGGGTGTGTGTGTGTGTTCTCCACTGATAAAAGGGCGGGGGATAAGCAAAGGAGGAAGATTGTCCACTCGTGAGCCTCCCTCTCTTCTTTAATTTGCATCAGCCAATGAGGCGACTGGTGCTGCTGTATTTTCCAGGCTGGTGCTGGTAACAGAAGGAATATGATTAGTGTTGTGGAATTTCATGATAGGGGTTAGGGGTGGCTTCTCCCCTCCCCTTTTAAAATAAAATGATGTTTTGAAGAGTTGCCCTGGGGAACTGCTGAAAGCAGAGTGGCTGAAAGACAGTTTTGGTCATGTCAGACGAGGACAAGATTATCCAAGTGAACGAGGGTGTCTGTCCCTCTCAGCCGTGCTGTGGGGCTCCAGGGCCCTTCTGCCAGAAAGCAAGCAAGGGGCTGTAATCACAAACAGGCCGGGATCAGTTACCACCAGAAGTATTACTTTGGACTCTTGGCTTTGAAGGGGAAGAATGCAGTTTTCCTTGCCCCTCCTCCTCCGTCCTTCTCAGGTTAAAGAGATCTGTGAAATCGATCGCTCTGGGGCTTAAAAAGAGAGGCCAAAATTCAAGCCAGTGCAGAGTCCTGAAGGCCCAGCATAGGAGGCTTCCACCAGCCTCCACTTGTCTGGGGCCAGGGGTTTGCCTAGCCCAGTTCATTTTGAGGTGATGAATTAGAGAAGTCCGTTTCCCCTGAGTCTTTCTTGTCTACCTGGGGCATCCTTGCCTCCGTCTTGCCCACCATCCAAGTGTCTTGACCCTTCTGCATGTGTAAGCTGGTGTTTTCTGCATATCTACCATGTACCTAGCACAGTGGGGTGGGGCTATAATGAAAATGGCTTAGCACATTGGAGCAGACTCTGACCAGCCTGTAAAGATAACAAAATAATGGGGCTCTCACCCCTCCTGGCCCCACCTATCCCTGGGAAGCCCCTCCCCTCCCCTTGCCTCATCCAGCACCCCTTTGGCAAGAACCAGATGAACTCCTTCACACTTGAGTGTAAATAATGCTGCACCAGGAGTACTGACACTGACGGGTGTGCTTCCCCTGGCCTTGGTAATGGGAGCAAGTCTAGAATTGGCGAACACCTGAACCTCCTTGCCAGCAGAGTTGTGATGTTTAAATTACTAGTCTGCCCTGTTCACAAATGTTTTCGCTTATTCCCCATTCCCCTTAGACAACATTACTTCATTGTGTTTCACTAAGAGTTTATTTGAGCACATCTAAGACCTTCATCGGGCTTCCCTGGTGGCTCAGAGGTTAAAGTGTCTGCCTCCAATGCGGGAAACCCGGGTTTGATCCCTGGGTTGGGAAGATACCCTGGAGAAGGAAATGGCAACCCACTCCAGTATTCTTGCCTGGAGAATCCCATGGACAGAGGAGCTTGGTGGGCTACAGTCCACAGGGTCACAAAGAGTCGGACACGACTGAGTGACTTCACTTTCACTTTCAAGACCTTCATCATTTTATTAAAATTGTTCCTAAGTGACGTTGGTTTTTTTTTTTCACTTTATTGCTTCATATATAAAAAGGCTAAACATTCCTAGTTATAGCAGCTGTCCCATGTCTCTGAAAGCTGTCCCTCCCAGATGCCAATCAAAACTATCCCTTTTGAAGAATTAATATGCCCTTATGGATTTATTTCTCAATTTATATTTCCAATATACTTCTAACTTCTGTGACTGGCTTTTGAGTTTAAGACTTAAGATAGGGACTGTAGTTGACTGCTCCCTGGAGGACAGAGAGGAAGGCAGCCTGTTCAGCAGGGCTTCACACCAGGGCAGGGAGCAGCCAGCGCTCCTGCTGCAGTGCCTCCCGCTGAAGGCTTCACTCCAGTCCTGCTTCCTCTCCAGTCCTGTGTCCCAGGTCCCACGACACAGCTGACACAAACTCCCTTCTTTGGACTCAAAAGGCCTCCACTTTGTTGGGGCCAGAGTATTTCATCAGTGCCGATGTAGTAGCTAGGAGGAAGATTCTGGCCTGCCCTCCATACCCCTGATCTCTCAGCCCCCATGGGGCCATCCCTCCACCGCCTGGATGGATTCAGAGCCAGGTTTGCTTGGAACTCTGGTCCAGAAACCAGGACAGAGAACAGGATTTGAGATACCCACATTCTAGGCTAAGGGACAGGCCAGGGTTGGGGAACAGGAGCTGATGATGATATTGCTCACTTCCTGGGGAGTGAAGTTAGAGCCTACCATGGCCGAGGGCTCAGACTCAGCTGTGCTGAGTTGGGCCTGCCAGGCAAAGACATATTTAAGGGGGTTGGGAGTGCGGAACTCTTCAAGGCCCACTTCAACACCCAGACATCTGTTGCATCCAGGCCCTCCACCTTAGAACCACTTCTAGAACAGTCTCTCCTCAAGGGCCCTGTGGTTGTGGGATGACCTCATAGAAGCCAGGAGGGCAGGCTCAGTCAGTGACTTCCTAGCTTCCTCTCTGTCTCCCTGCCATGAGCTACCAGAATCTTGCTGCTGACTGTGGTAGGTTGTTGATCATAGGCAGGCTCTCAAGGTGCATGTGTTAGTTGCTCAGTCATGTCCGATTCTTTGTGACCCCCATGGATTATAGCCCACCAATCTCCTCTGTCTATGGAATTCTCCAGGCAAGAATACTGGAGTGGATTACCATTCCCTTCTACAGGGGATCCTCCCAACCCAGGGATCGAATTAGGGTCTCCTGCACTGCAGGCAGATTCTTTACCATCTGAGCCACTAGGGAAGCCCATTCAGAGTGGGGAGAACCAAACCATGCAATTAAGTGAGTGTGTAGTCAGGGGCTAGAGATGAGGCATCGATTGATTCATTCCCCAGCTTATCTCCTGTGTGCCACACATTGAGGCATAGAGATCATCAAGGACGGCTTGATCCCCGGTCATGGAGCCTTCGGCCTCAAGGGAAAGGAGGGGACTGGGATTGCTGGTGTACAAGGGGGCAGGGTGGTAACTCTGCAAACTCCTCCCCTTAGGGGTTGGGGGCTGAGGCACCAGAGAGTGATAGGGCAGAAATGGAAAATCTCCTTGACTGGTGCCCATGGATGTCAGTCACTACTGACTGACCAATCACTGTAACTGGTGAGACTAGAATGAGACAGTTGGCCCCAGGCAGTCTCTGAGGCAACTGAACTAGGGATGTGGCCTTTTTTCCTTGGATTGGGATCAGTTCAGTTCAGTCTCTCAGTCGCGTCTGACTCTTTGCGACCCCGTGAATCACAGCATGCCAGGCCTCCCTGTCCATCACCAGCTCCTGGAGTTCACTCAGACTCATGTCCATCGAGTCAGTGATGCCATCCAGCCATCCCATCCTCTGTCGTCCCCTTCTCCTCCTGCTCCCAATCCCTCCCAGCATCAGAGTCCTTTTCAATGAGTCAACTCTTCACATGAGGTGGCCAAAGTACTGGAGTTTCAGCCTCAGCATTATTCCTTCCAAAGAAATCCCACAGCTGATCTCCTACAGAATGGATTGGTTGGATCTCCTTGCAGTCCAAGGGACTCTCAAAGAGTCTTCTCCAACACCACAGTTCAAAAGCATCAGTTCTTCGCCACTCAGCCTTCTTCACAGTCCAACTCTCACATCCACACATGACCACAGGAAAAACCATAGCCTTGACTAGATGGACCTTAGTCGGCAAAGTAATGTCTCTACTTTTGAATATGCTATCTAGGTTGGTCATAACTTTTCTTCCAAGGAGTAAGCATCTTTTAATTTCATGGCTGAAGTCACCATCTGCAGTGATTTTGGAGCCCAGAAAAATAAAGTCTGACACTGTTTCCACTGTTTCCCCATCTATTTCCCATGAAGTGATGGGACTGGATGCCATGATCTTTGTTTTCTGAATGTTGAGCTTTAAGCCAACTTTTTCGCTCTCCACTTTCACTTTCATCAAGAGGCTTTTAGTTCCTCTTCACTTTCTGCCATAAGGGTGGTGTCATCTGCATATCTTATTGATATTTCTCCCGGCAATCTTGATTCCAGCTTGTGTTTCTTCCAAGTCCAGCATTTCTCATGATGTACTCTGCATATAAGTTAAATAAGCAGGGTGACAATATACAGCCTTGACGTACTCCTTTTCCTATTTGGAACCAGTCTGTTGTTCCATGTCCAGTTCTAACTGTTGCTTCATGACCTGCATATAGGTTTCTCAAGAGGCAGGTCAGGTGGTCTGGTATTCCCATCTCTTTCAGAATTTTCCAGTTTATTGTGATCCACACAGTCAAAGGCTTTGGCATAGTCAATCAAGCAGAAATAAATGTTTCTCTGGAACCCTCTTGCTTTTTCCATAATCCAGCGGATGTTGGCAATTTGATCTCTGGTTCCTCTGCCTTTTCTAAAACCGGCTTGAACATCAAAAAGTTCACGGTTCATATATTGCTGAAGCCTGGCTTGGAGAATTTTGAGCATTACTTTACTAGCATGTGAGATGAGTGCAATTGTGCGGTAGTTTGAGCATTCTTTGGCATTGCCTTTCTTTGGGATTGGAATGAAAACTGACCTTTTCCAGTCCTGTGGCCACTGCTGAGTTTTCCACATTTGCTGGCATATTGAGTGCAGCACTTTCACTGCATCATCTTTCAGGATTTGAAATAGCTCAACTGGAATTCCATCACCTCCACTAGCTTTGTTCATAGTGATGCTTTCTAAGGCCCACTTGACTTCACATTCCAGAATGTCTGGCTCTAGATTAGTGATCACACCATCATGATTATCTGGGTCGTAAAGATCTTTTTTGTACAGTTCTTCCATGTATTCTTGCCACCTCTTCTTAATATCTTCTGCTTCTGTTAGGTCCATACCATTTCTGTCCTTTATCAAGCCCATCTTTGCATGAAATGTTCCCTTGGTGTCTGTAATTTTCTTGAAGAGATCTCTAGTCTTTCCTATTCTGTTGTTTTCCTCTTATTTCTTTGCATTGATTGCTAATTTCTTATCTCTTCTTGCTATTCTTGGAACTCTGCATTCAGATGCTTATATCTTTCCTTTTCTCCTTTGTTTTTCACCTCTCTTCTTTTCACAGCTATTTGTAAGGCCTCCCCAGACAGCCATTTTGCTTTTTTGCATTTCTTTTCCATGGGGATGGTCTTGATCCCTGTCTCCTGTACAATGTCACGAACCTTATTCCATAGTTCATCAGGCACTCTTATCTATCAGATCTAGGCCCTTAAATCTATTTCTCACTTCCACTGTATAATCATAAGGGATTTGATTTAGGTCATACCTGAATGGTCTAGTGGTTTTCCTACTTTCTTCACTTTGAGTCTGAATTTGGTAATAAGGAGTTCATGATCTGAGCCACAGTCAGCTCCTGGTCTTGTTTTTGTTGACTGTATAGAGCTTCTCCATCTTTGGCTGCAAAGAGTATAATCAATCTGATTTCAGTGTTGACCATCTGGTGATGTTCATGTGTAGAGTCTTCTCTTGTGTTGTTGGAAGAGGGTGTTTGCTATGACCAGTGCATTTCTTGGCAAAACTCTATTAGTCTTTGCCCTGCTTCATTCTGCATTCCAAGGCCAAATTTGCCTGTTACTCCAGGTGTTTCTTGACTTCCTACTTTAGCATTCCAGTCCCCTATAATGAAAAGGACATCTCTCTTGGGTGTTAGTTCTAAAAGGTCTTGTAGGTCTTCATAGAACTGTTCAACTTCAGCTTCTTCAGTGTTACTGGTTAGAGCATAGACTTGGATTACTGTGATATTGAGTGGTTTGCCTTGGAAACAGAGATCATTCTGTTGTTTTTGAGATTGCATCCAAGTACTGCAGTTCGGACTCTTGCATTGACCATGATGGCTACTCCATTTCTTCTGAGGGATTCCTGCCCGCAGTAGTAGATGTAATGGTCATCTGAGTTAAATTCACCCATTCCAGTCCATTTTAGTTCGCTGATTCCTAGAATGTTGACGTTCACCCTTGCCATCTCTTGTTTGACCACTTCCAATTTGCCTTGATTCGTGGACCTGACATTCCAGGTTCCTATGCAATATTGCTCTTTACAGCATCAGACCTTGCTTCTATCACCAGTCACATCCACAGCTGGGTATTGTTTTTGCTTTGGCTCCATCCCTTTATTCTTTCTGGAATTATTTCTCCACTGATCTCCAGTAGCGTGTTGGGCACCTACTGACCTGGGGAGGTCCTCTTTCAGTATCCTATCATTTTGCCTTTTCATACTGTTCAAAGGGGTTCTCAAGGCAAGAATACTGAAGTAGTTTGCCATTTCCTTCTCCAGTGGACCACATTCTGTCAGACTTCTCCACCATGACCAGCCCATCTTGGGTTTCCTCACGGGCATGACTTAATTTCAATGAATTAGACAAGGCTGTGGTTCTAGAGTGATTAGATTGACTAGTTTTCTGTATAGTTTCAGTGTGTCTGCCCTCTGATGCCCTCTTGCAACACCTACCATCTTACTTGTGTTTCTCTTACCTTGGGCGTGGGGTATCTCTTCACGGCTGCTCCAGCAAAGCGCAGCCGCTGCTTCTTACCTTGGACGAAGGATATCTCCTCACCACCGCCCTTCCTGACCTTCAGTGTGGGATAGCTCCTCTAGGCCTTCCTGCCCTGTGCAGCCACCACTCCTTGGACGTGGAGTTGCTCCTCCTGGCCGCTGCCCCTAGCCTCGTATGCGGGGTAGCTCCTCTTGGCCGTCACCCTTTGGGCTTGGGGTCCTCCCGGCTTCTGCCCCTGACCTCGGATGTGGAGTAGCTCCTCTTGGCCACACTTAGTGCACTGGTCGCAGCTTCCCGCGCTTACATAGGAGCTGTGAAAGTGAAGTCACTCAGTCAGTGTCCGACTCTTTGCAAGCCCATGGACTGTAGCCCACCAGGCTCTTCTGTCCATGGATTTTTCCAGGCAGAAATACTAGAGTGGGTTGCTGTTTCCTCCTCCAGGGGATCTTGCCAACCCAGGGATCGAACCCATGTCTCCTTCATTGGCAGGCTGATTCTTTACCACTGAGCACTTGGGAAGCCTGACTCAAAGAGAAAACCTTCCTAAATTACACAAACCCAACTAGGGCTCAGGATGGTCATCCCACACCCAGGGTATTCCAACCTCAACTTAAACCTAGTTCAGCTTTTTGGAGACCACTGATGTCAGAAACTCTGAGAAAGGCAAGAAAGGAATGGTTGAAGCTCCTCCTTTATATCAAACAGTGAGCCAGACACCTTCCATTGTGTAGTCACCACCCTTGCCCTGTAAAGCACAGGTGGCAGGACTTCTGTTTCACAGGTAGGAAAGCCCAGAGAGTTCAGACAGGTAGCTTCTTCCCTGTACACTCTGCTGCCTCTTGGTTAATCTCCTGAAGTTCCCTCGGGCAGAAGCACCATGATGGGGGAAGCTATTTCCTCTGAGTAGCTTTCCCACCTATCCTCAGGGTTGGATGTAGCAGGGCTCTGGGGCTGCCCCTTTCCAGAGACGCCCCCGTGAGTTGCATGCACAGTGGAAGAGGGCAGTGTGTTCCCTGTGTGAGACACCGTGGCTCCAAGAGTCCCAGTGGAGGCCTGCAGCCAGCCCATGAAACTGCTTTGAATTTGAAGGGGCTGTGGGTTCATAGGATTTCCTCTGCATTCTTCCCGAAGCCTCACCCAGGGTGTGGGCTTGTCCCTGGTGCTGGGCTTGTGGGACCTCCCTGAGCTTGGCTTTTCCATTCCTGTGAGGGGAGAGGCCCAGATGAAAATGGTCCAGTCAGGTGCTGTGCTCACACACGGCAGACTGTGAGAGCTCGTGGGTGGGGGAATGCGCTTCCTGGTGATCCTGGGCACTATGCAACAAGCAGCAGAAATCTCCTGGCCTCAGGTCCCTGTGGGCAAATCCCTCCAGGTGAACTGTGAATCAGAGGCGCCTCCCTAGTTTAAGGGACCAGGGGCTGAAGAACTGCACTGGGCTCTAGTTGCCAGAAGATGCCAGGCCGAGGCATGGGAGTTGTAGAGCAGATGCCCAGTGCTGACCCCAGGAGCTGGACTCGGAGAGACTGAGGCTGAGGGAAGCAGGGGGACTAGCATGGAGGGAGAAGTCAGGCAAGGTGAAGGAAACCTTGTGCCCATCTTGTTACTGCATTTTGTGTTCAACAGCTGCTCCCCAAGTCCCTCCTTTGTCAAATACTGAGCCAGGCAGGGGCTCGACAGGATACCAAGATGAGCAAGACGTGGCCTTTGTCCTCAAGGAGCTCTTGGTCTAGCTGGCGTGGCAGCCAACCCAAACCCAAGGTCAGGGTGCAGGGAGAGCATGAGGGAAGGAGAGCAGAAGGCCAGCTCTGAGAGTCACAGGAGCTTCACAAAGGCAATGGATTTGAAAGATGAGGCCTAGGCAGCGATGGATCAGAAAGATCAACGTGTCTGGGACTTCTGAGCTCTGCTGGGTGTGCACAAAGCAGCGTGATGTGGGAGAGGGCAAGGGTGAGGGCGGGATGATTTGGGAGAAGGGCATTGAAACGTATAGTATATGAAACGAGTCACCAGTCCAGGCTCGATGCAGGATGCTGGATGCTCGGGGCTGGTGCACTGGGACGACCCAGAGGGATGGTACAGGGAGGGAAGAGGGAGGGGGTTCAGGATGGAGAACACGTGTATACCTGTGGCGGATACATGTTGATGTATGGAAAAACCAATACAATATTGTAAAGTAATTAACCTCCAATTTAAATAAATATTATACTTTTTAAAAAAGCAGCATGATGGAGGGCCTTTCCTTCTAGACCACACAAAAGGCATGTGTTCAGATCCCACTGTGCCACTGAGTAGCTGTATGTAACCATTTTGCCCCTCAATTCCCATATCTATAAAATGATGATAATATTTTGAAATCCATGCGGCTATTGGGAAGGTTTACTGTGCAAGAATATTGTCAAGTGACATTTTCCTATTCTTTTCTCTAACAGACAGGGATGGGCCACCATCCAGTCTGGGCAGTGAGTTGCATCTGGGAGTGGGGGGCAGGAGGAAGTTAGGAGTCCATCAAGTTCCTCAACCTGCTCAGAATAATGACCCTCTCCACCACCATCCACCTACAATCCAGAGACTTTTCAAAGCATGTTTCCTCTCTCTTCCTCAGCATAGCTATGCAAGGCTAAGTAGGGCAGAGGCCTTTGTTTCTATATTTCAGAAGAGGAAACTGAGTGGCTTGCACAAGACCACAGAGCTTGCTAGTGGCTGAGCTTGGATATAAATCAAGGGGCTGCCTATCCTTAACCCAAGGCTCCACTGTAAGATCAGTGTTTCCCCAGAGAGTGGGTCCTATAAGTGAGCGGCAGACCCAGCATTAAATGGCATTGAATCTCATCAGGAGAAGGTGATTTCCTTTCAGTTATTTCACTCTACATTGAGCAAAGTTTCCATGTGGGGCTTCTGTGTGGCTGAAACTTGCTGCTGCTGCTGTTTGTTTGACCAAGGGAAATTCTAGCCCCAGTCTCAGTGTGTTGGCTAGAATGTGCTTTAGTATCTTGCTGGAAATCCATAGCGTTGTTGTTTCATTGTATTTTTTTCAGCTATGTTCTATCTGTGCCAAGGGATACAAGTTTTCCATTTAGTGTAACATAAGTAAGTGGTTTTTGGAAACATATTTTTTGTTTGTTTTTTTGTAAAAATCAGTGGCACAGGGGGTTAATTCAGATTGCTTAATTGCATGCCTGCTGCTCTGTAGGGCTTCCCTCATGGCTCAGCAATAAAGAATCCACCTGCAGTGCAGGAGAGATGGACTCTATCCCTGGGTCAGGAAGATCCCCTGGAGAAGGAAAAGGCTATCCACTCCAGTATTCTTGCCAGGAAAACCCATGGACAGAGAAGCCTGGCAGGCAAAGAGTCGGACACAACTGTGCGACCTAGAGGCACGCACGGCTGCTTTGTAATGCCCAGAGTTTGGGAAACACAGTTACAGGTCCCCAGGCAGGACACTCCCTGGTACCTTTCTTCTCCCAGACTCCTAGGCAACACCAGTGGCTCCCAAATTCCTACTGGGAAAGAAGCCTGGAAAAGTATCAGCATTCGCGGCGGCTGCTCCCACAGCGCGTGGAAGAATCCACGTTGTCAGAGAGCTGTTGACGTCAGGCGGTGCGGGTTTTTGTAAGACCTCTATTTAAAATTCCCCAGAAATTAAAGAAGCAGGGTTTGGAGGGAGGGATGCCCTAGACAAATTGCGGAGTGGGTTTGTCTTGTTTATGGACGTGGTCTTTAAAGTTGAAATTGCCCCTCTTTTTATTTTTGCGCCAGTTCAAGAGGGGCTGAACTCAGCTAGAAGGGAGGGAATGGTTGTCCATCTAAGGCTTTTAGTTGAAACCAACTCAGTTCTGGGATCAAGAAGCCTCTGCTTTTAGCCAAGAGAGAAAAGGGGGACAGTATACAAGCTCACTCGTGTATACTTCGTCTTGGAGTAAACTAGTTAAAAGAATAAGAACAACCCCTTGTATCTGAAATGACTGGTGTAACAGATACAGAGGGTTCCCTCAGCTTTTTCCTCCAAGCTGGATATACACATACACATGGCAGACACATTACTAGGTGGCCCCTATTCCTTTCTTTCTGATTCCCCAGCACAACCCTGGTAAGTCCCTGCTACTTCATATCCTCATCTCACTAACGAGGACACTTCATTGCCTTTCATCAGCCATTTTGGATGATCACGTGTCATTCTAGCCCACAGTCTTTTTTTTAGAATGTCACCCACACCACACCATGGCACCTGGGATGCTTTTAGATGACACAGAGAGGCAGTATGTTCCACAACACATGGAAAAAAACAAAAGCCCTCGTCTTGCCTTGTTTTGTTTCTCTGACAAGCCTGATTTACCTCAGCTCGATGGTCAACTCTGACTCTAACAAATCTCCTTCTGTAACGAAAAGAAAGCAGTCTCTAGATGTGGCCTCTTCAAGTCACAGCACAGCTCAAATTTACTCTCTTGTTTTGTTCTCTGTAATTTCATGGCTGGGACCAGTGGTCCTAATTGTTTATTCGTGGTAGCAATCTGAAGTTTCCTAAACAAATTATTTTCTTGAAGTTAAAAAAAGAGGGGGAACTGCTTTAAATATATATTTACTATGTGAACCACAGTATACGTAGTTCTAGGATATGGCCAAAGTCAGCCAGTGGTGTGGAAATATCTGAGGTTTGAGAAATGCTGATCCAAAGTCACTCTCTCCTGGCAAAGACCTCAGATGAGATCTTGTGCCAGAAAACTCTGTCAGCTGGGTGGGCTCTGAGAGGGTGACAGAGAGGCTACCTAGAGACAGAGGCAGAAATCTACCTGTTAGCCCCCTCCTCGGGGTATGGCAAGAGGAGGGAAAGCCATGCCCATGACTCTTCTGAGAGCTGGGTCCTCTTGGTGGAGACCAACAGAATGGAGGAGAAACAGATGAAAGGACTGGTTTCCTGGTTCATCTGTCAGATGGAGATTTAGGGGACCTAATGGAAAAAGCAGGCGGCATTGGCCTCTTTCTGCAAAGGTAGTGACAAAGTCATTTTTAAACTGAGCCAAGGGGATGCTGTGCTAGGAGTCAGGCCTGAGGACCAATCCTGGACTGCTCCTTGTGAACCAGGCATCTGGGTAAGTCACCCAGTCCAGGTGCTCCCTAATCCTAGTGCAGCCTAAGATTTCACAGGCATACTCTCCAAACTCCAGGACCCTTCTCATCCTCGCTGCCAAGTAGGGGCGACCCATACAACCCAAGTGCCCGAGACACTCCCAGTTGGCACCTAATATTTGGCATAATTATGAATAATGCCCCCATGTACTCCAGAAAGTTTAGATAGCGAATTATAAGACTGCTGTTCTAAGCCATGTCCTTTTGTCTCTCCACTTACTATAATGCTTTTCATCTTGTCAGATCTGACCTGTCATTACCATCTGCTGAGATCTGTTTTGGCTCCTGATCCTGGCACCACTTTTACTAAATGAGACGGTGCGGCCAACACAGCCTCCGTCTTCATACTATGACTGATTAAAACATCCAGTAGCACAGGTTCCCAGTGGGTGTGACCAGCAAGCCGTCAGGTCCTCTCTGGATGTTACCTCTGTGGTCAGCTGTCCGCTGTGAGTCTACGCAGCCCTGCAGCCTCCAGCAGGACCACGAGAGCCCAAAGTCTGGGGGGCTCAGCTCTGACGTTTCCCAGGCCCTCCAGGCCAGCATTCACATCTGATCAGAACCCCATGTGGTCTGGGCCCCATCTTTCCTGTTGTTTGTGCTCAGCGCTGCCTTGGGCATGCGCAGAACTGCTCTCCAACCACCCCTCAGGGAACCCAGATTTCCCTTCATCGGGACCCACGTTGAGGTCCCTCTACTCTGGAATCTGCCTCTTGCTATGAGTGTTGAGATCGTGGCTGCCTCTGTGTCCTCTGACCTCACTCCCACCTCCATGGCTTCCCAGGTTACTTACGGTGGCCTGGAAGGTTCTCGGCCGGCTGAGAGCTCACAGAGGGCAGCTGTCTATGCCGTCTCCATCTCCACATGGGGCTGAGCCTCGGACAGGTGCTCTTCATACCCTCTTCCCCAGAGAGCCCCAAGGTGTGCACCCTTGCTCAGTCTCTCGAAACCTCCTCTTTCTTATTCCACCTCTTGCCTGGAGCAGCAGGAGAAATACCCTTTTGCTGTCCTGAGCACTCTTTCAGGGGTCCACCTGTGAGACTTGAACCTTCCCATGCTGGTTCTGAGCGGTGCATACCCTCCTTCTCTGTTTTTCTTGCCGCCGCCCTCCCTCCATCTGAATGCCTCACTCACCATCTGCATCATTTATAATCACATTAGAAAAAAGGCCTTTCTGCATCTCCTGTCGTCCTGAGCCGCCTCTGTTCAGGAACCTCTGGCCACGGCTCACACAGCGGTGCTCCGTGAGTGGATGGAGGACAGAGATGCTGAAGGCGGTCGCCCTTGCACTGTTGTCTGGAAAAGTTCCCACCGTGAAGCATAGTGGAAATTACTGGTGAGGGCCACGTGGACTCGCATCGCCTGCCTGTCCTGTTCCTTCCACCAGGTTTCCGTCTCCCCCTGCTCCTTCCCTCCAGGTTTAATCTGAGGTTCAGTTCAGGCCTCCTGTCTTCTAAGTGTTCTTCCTGACTACTCAGTTTCATCTCTGGTGTCTACCATTTCTTCAAATGATGCATCAGCCAGCACTGTATCTATTCCATAGGGCAGCCTGGGTCCCCCTCCCTGTCCCCAACCCACGCCAAGCACAGAATGAGACCTTTAGTAGAGACTTTCTAAGGTTAAGGCCAAATGGCAGTGACACCAGGAGGCCCTCTTTCCATGGGACTCCAGACACCTAAGACCACCTGCCTCCCTGCCCACCATGATACCAATCCTTGAGGTCTTGATTCTTTAAAATTCACCATAGTGTGCACTAAAGCTTTAGTAATAGCTCTTCAGTGCATCTTGTTAGGCACTCGGCACCGTTCTGAACACTTTTCATAGATTTATTCATCCACCAACACAGTGAGAGGTAAGTGTACTGTAGGTCCATTTTACAGATGAGGAAATTGAGGTGATTACTAGTAAACAGCGGAGCTGGGATCTGAACCCAGGCAACCTCACTCTAGAGCCCTTGCTTCGAGCTGTGGTTCTCCCCTAGCCGTCATTTTAGAGTGCACCCCCTTGGCCTGCCTGGACCCAGCCCTGGGCTTTTGGGCCCATCCAGTAGGGTGGGCAGGCTGGAGCAGGGTTGGGGGTGGTGTGGGCAGGCTGCAGCAGGGTTGGGGGTGGGGTGGGCAGGCTGCAGCAGGGTTGGGGGTGGGGTGGGCAGGCTGGAGCAGGGGTTGGGGGTGGGGTGGGCAGGCTGGAGCAAGGTTGGGGGTGGGGTGGCAGTGGCCCAGCTCTCGCTGTCTTCTTGCCACAGACTCCACAGAGCCTTCCAAACAGTGACGTAGCAGCCTGTGCTAATGGTCTTGGAATTCAGGCCTCAGGCGCCCAGGGAAGGTTCTGGGGCCCTCGTGGCCTGAGAGCCCCCTTTGGGGGAGGGGGAGGCCATAGGCAACAGAGATGGGGGTGGGTGTCAGAGGTGGGACGAGAAGAATAGGTCAGGTAGGAAGGCAGGGGCCATGGGGGTACACTGTGGGAGGGAGGGCTCCCACCCGTTCCTGTTTGCTTTGGACCGCGGAGGCCACGTGCTGAGAGCTGGAGTGTGTCTTGGCAACAGGCCGCAGTGACAGAGCCTTCTGACCAGGGGAGGCCTGGCCCAGGGTGGCTGCCTTTCGTTGTTCTTAAAGGCACAGCATGCCATGGACGGCCTGCATTCCCCACGTCTCTGCTCTCTCTCAGGGAGGAGGCTCAGATCTGCCCCAAGGTCATGGGAAGGGCATCAGGGCAGAAGTGGTCCCTTGGGTCTCAGCCTTGTGCCAGCTGTAGTGTGGCCAGATGGGCAGGGCTAGTGAAATGTGCCTGGCCAGGCCCCCTTCAGCCTCCTTCCTCCTCAGCATCTCCCTCCATCTACCACCAAGTAGCCCCAAAATCCTCCTCCTCTTCTCCAAACTGCCCTGGGGAAAGAATAGGAGAGTGCCCGGACATTTCGGTCTCACGAGGGGGCCAGATCCCGAGGCGAGGTGTACACAGAGAATGGAGGCAGATGTGTGAGGCCTGGACTCTGCCTCTGCCTCTAGCTCCATCACCTCCCTCCTGCCGTGGATGCAGAAACCCTCCGAGAAGGCCTGTCATGCAGCAGCACTCCACAGATGCCAGCTGTGGGTTAGACCATGTGAAGGACCTGGAAGGAAGGGAAAGGCAAGGCTCAGAGGTCACCTAAAAGCTGCTGTGTTCCAGACTCTGCCCCACCTGTCTCATCTTGCCCGCTGCCCTCCGAGTGGGCACCCAGGGTGGGTGGGAGGCAGCCCAGCCCCCTCGCTGGCCACAGCACCAGTGCACAGGTTGTGTTTGCGTCCATCCTGGGTGCCGTTCTGGGGCAGATGGGGAAGGAGAGGCTGCATCCTGAGGGAGGCTGTTCTCTGCAGCATCCCCGCGCCTGGAACAGAGCCTAGCACACAGGAGAGGCTCAGTAAAGGCTGGTTGTTGAGTGCACCACGTGTCCCCGATACACCAAGGGCACCACAGGATGCCAGGCATCCCTCTGGGTGGCATGCACTGCCCTGGTGTGATAAGGCTCAAGGAGGTCAGACCTGTTCCTGATCACCAGTGAGCACGAGGTGAAGCCAGGATTCAAACTGAGGTCTCTGTCTTAGAAGAGGGGCTATAAGAGGTGCCTGTGGACTGCGTCCTGGGGTGAGCAGGACAGGAAGGGTGGGGAGACCTCATGAAGGACCGCACCTTAAGGACACACAGGAGTTTCAGAGGGAGAGGGAGGGAGCAGGGTCCCCCGCCCCCCAGCAGCTGTTTGTCCCAGGCTGAGCTGTGAGTGACCTCAGAAGGCTTTATTAATGTCCTAACTGTGTGCAGCTGGCCTCCTCTGGCCCTAATGAGCTCATTATCCACTCTCATTAAGGAGACCATTGTGGCCTGATCACCCTGCGGACAGCAGTGGCCTGGGGGTGCCCGCCACTTCCTGCCGCCACTTGGCCAGGCTCAGGTCCCTTCTAGGGGGCTTCCCGTCCCTCACCCATCGTCCAGGTCCTGCCATCCCTTCCCTCTGTCTGTCTGCATCTCTGACTCGTGTGTGTGTGTGTGTGTGTGTGTGTCTGTGTGTGTCTGTGTGTGTCTGTGTGTGTGTGTCTGTGTGTGTGTCTGTGTGTGTGTGTGTGTCTGTGTGTGTCTGTGTGTCTGTGTCTGTGTGTCTGTGTGTGTGTGTGTCTGTGCGTGTGCGTGTGTGTGTGTGTGCGTGTGTGTGTGTGTGTGTCTGTGTGTGTGTCTGTGTGTGTCTGTGTGTCTGTGTCTGTGTCTGTGTGTCTGTGTCTGTGTGTCTGTGTCTGTGTCTGTGTGTCTGTGTCTGTGTGTCTGTGTCTGTGTCTGTGTCTGTGTCTGTGTGTGTGTGTCTGTGTCTGTCTGTGTCTGTCTGTGTGTCTGTCTGTGTGTCTGTGTCTGTGTCTGTGTGTGTTTCATGAGAGAGAGAATCTGTCAACTCTAAGTTTCTTGCCCCCCACCACTCCACCCCTCCCCCAATGCCAGCCCATTTGAAAGGCTTTGAAACTGACCAAACAGCTAAAGATTATGCTTAGCCTGGACAGAGGGAGAGACTGGCCTCTGGACCTGAGCTTTCTCCTATGTGGGCCGAGGGTCTCCGTGCCCAACCCGAGCTGGAGGTGCTGGCCAGGCCAGCCAGGCTCTGCCTTCTCTCACCCTCCACTCTTGGCCATGGTGAAGTGGGCTTCAGTGAGTCCTACCGAGCAGGTCGGCTGCTGTAACAGGTGACATTGCTGTTCTCTCTGGGCCTTTGCCTCCTGGAGAGGGCTGAGCCCTGGCCTGTAGGCCGGCCTGGCTGGAAGTCCTTTCTTCTCTGGCACTATAGACACGTGGCCCTCACAGAAGGAGAGGCCAGGGTGAGGCGGTGCTTGGAGGTTTGGCCAGTTCAGGATTCTTCCAGATGATTGATTGCCCCAGCCTGGGGGCTTCTCCTGAACACCCAGCATCTGAGTGCTCCTCTCTTGGGGCTCCTGGACATCAGTTTGCAGTTTCCCATTCAAAAGGGTGGATGGACATAGTAGTCCTCCCTTGCCCCGACTGGGCAGAAACTTAGGATCAGGCACTCCAGCTGAATTTGAGTCTTTCTGACTCCAGACTCCCAATTATTATTGGGAGGGTCTCTATTCCCAGAGGGTCCTCACGTATAGACATAGACACTCAAACCTGAGACTCTACTCATGGTGTATGCACAGAAAGCACACACTCAGCGATGTGGACAGACTCACAGGCAGCAATGTTTAAAGCGTCTGTGTTCGGAGATACTCGTCGTCAAGGAGTCACCGCTACCCTTGTGCGTGGCACAGAGGTGCACCGGGCCCGCTTCTGCGGTGGTGAGAATATGGGTCCTGAAGCTGGAGTGCCTGGTTTTGAGTCCAACTCTGCCTCCTCTTGGTTGTGATCTTTTCTGCCTCAGTTTCCACATCTGTAAAGTGGGAATAATGACGACAGTAAGTTATTTCACAGGGTCCTTGAAGATGAAATCAAGTGGCATGTGTAATGTTAGCTCCTGACACGGCGTGCTCTTCTCAGCACCTGGCTATCATCATCGCGTGATACATGTGTAGACACACCTCTGTTCTGTGCACACAGGTACCCACCCATGCATGTGTATGTGGACGTAGCCTGCCTGCCACTGTGCGCCTCTGCAGGAGCGAGAACACGGTGTGCGCTGGAGGGGAGCCGGGGATGCCTGCGGGCTGGCTGCTACCTGAGCCGCCTGGACCAGCTGGGCTACACCCAGGGTGGCTCAGGCTCTAACTGCTCCTTGGTGAAGACACAGTGACTTTGCTCAGGGGCCCCAGTTGCAGCTGCTGGCGTCTGGGAGAGGCCTGCCAGCAGCCATCAGTGGGCGCAGGCCCAAGGAGCCACCTCCACAGGCCCAACTGTGTGACTCGTGCCAGGGCTCCCAGGGGGTCTGCATGGAGCTGGATGGGCACCTGCCCATGTTCAGCCAGCGCCTGCCTGGCTGGTGACAGCCTGTCTATCTCTGCTTCGTGGGTGGTGACTAAGTCTGTCCAGTAGCGGGCTCTTCTCTGCAGGGCCTGCTGCGGGAGGGACCTGGGACTCAGAGCCACACGGCCCAGCTCTGCATGTATCAGGGCTGGAGTGTCCTCAGGCAAGGTTGGCAGGACCTCAGAGCAGTGAGGAAGAGGAGAGTCTCAGCCCCAAGTCCTGGGGTGCAGCAGGCGGATAGGACTCTTAAGTTGCTGCCCCCGGGTGAGACAATCACGGTCTGCCAGTGGTGAGGCCCAGGCTCCACAGAAACCTGGCGTACAGCAGAGGTTTTGAGGTCAAAAGGACTCAGAGAGACAGCCCTGGCACATCCCAGGGGTACCCACCAGTGTGAGGCACAGACCATCACACCTTCCTGCCCACTGGGCGCCTCAGCCACATGCTCAGCCCCTCAGCAAACCCCTGCCCAGCTTTCCTTGAGTGCCAGGCTTATTATGCCAGGCAGAAGTAAGAGCCAGGCCAGCTCTGCCCTGCCCTGGGGAGATACTTTACATAGACAAGTCCAGATCCATCCCTCCATCCCAGATCCCTGGCTCCTGGAAGGGAGGGAGCAGAAAGTACATGGAAGGTTCTCAAAGGGTGAAGTTAGGCGGGAGGGGAAGCGATGCCACCAGCAGAGAAGAACCCTGAATTCTGGGACTATAAAACCTGTGGAGTCAATGAGAAAAGTCCATACAGGGCTTTGGTCTGGAAATTGCTATGGGAAGAGGTTGGGAGAGAGGACAGCAGGAGGTCAGCAGGGTCAAAGACTCACGGGTGAGAACACAGACAAACTCAGATGAGATTGATGGAGGAAACCCACAAGTCCTCCTGGTGCCCATGGAGGAGCTGGCCGCCTTCACCTCTGCTGAGGATGCCTTTGGGGCCGAGTCCCAAAATAGAGAGAAAGCTTAGAAGCCCAGCCATCCAGGAGACCGCCAAGTTCCTTGCTTTCCTGGGAAGCCATTGGCTCACACAGAAAAAGAGAGATTATGCTACCACTGAGACAGCAAGTAGGTTGTTTTAGAGGGTGGAGTGGACAATGGGCACACCTTGGTATAGGAAAAGAGGCTGGGAGGGGCTGGGCATGGAGAGATCTGAGCAAATCCTCAAGGAGACACACGTATCCAAGCTCTTTTGTTCCTCTAGATACATCCCCTGAGCCCATCCGGGAGGAGTCCTCTTCTGGGAAGAAGGGCTTCCCTTTGAGGCTAGACCTTCAGGGCACTCCCTTGGCCTCCTGGGACTTGGCTTGGCTCTGGGGGGTGGGACTGGTCTTTCCTCTCGTTGGACACAGTTTGGCGAGGGTCTGGAGGGTGTGGTGACCGGAGCCTGGGAACTTTTGGCGTTAGACCTGGGCAGGCATGTGAGAGCCTCAGCCTTCCAGACCCTCCCCAGATGACTCCAGGCTGGGAACCATGATGACTGCTCTTCTGGGCTCTTGGAGGTTATCCTGTGAGGGGGAGTTTGGTTGGGGAAGGACCTATTACCAAGAGTGACTTGGAGGTCTCCATCCTTCCCCCGCTGAGGTCTGTGGTGGCAGGTGCCCAGCGGACTTGGGTTTTGTTCTCCAAACTTGAGTTGTGATGGCAGACCTTCTGTTTTGAACCCTGCTGACTAAGTGTGTGCGTGAAACCCTCTCTGGCTCAGTTGAACAGCACAGGAAGGCCGCTGGCTCACTGTAATGAGAACGTCCAACAGGGTGGCCTAGCTTTAGCACCTCTGTGCCCCAGGGTCAAGTGATGGTCATCAGGACTGACTTTCTCCATTGCTTCATTTTGCTTTATTGACTTAACTCTCAGGACATCTCTTCCCCACACCCCCTGCAATTCCTGGTTAATGTGGGACTTAGGGTTCAGGTTGCCAGTGCACCCATGTCCATTCCTGGAGAAGCCCGTGACCCGTTACAGTGTCTGGGGAGGTGACAGGCCCATCAGACACAGTTGGCCAGATGCACCCACTCCTGTGGTCAAGGAGGCAGAGCCGTAGGGCGGGAACGTCTGTGAGCTGGGCAGCTCTGTGACGCCCAAAACATTGGGCTTGGGGCCTATTGGCAGGGGCAGTCAGGGTTCCTGAAAGTTCCCCCACAGCCTGAGAAAGGGGAGAAGCCACCCCAGGCAGAGACCCCTGCAAGCCCATGCCTTCTGGCTGCTTTGGGGTCTCAGCCACAGCCTCCCGAGCAGCCACGCAGCTATGGCCAGGGCTGTAGGGAGGATGGCAGTGCTGCCTGGGTGGGTAGGCCCGGAGTGTGCGCATGGCCCACACCCATCCCCCCTTGGGTGAGGGACGCGGGAATTGACCTGAATCTGGCACAGAGAGAATGAAGGCTTCCACCCTGAGTCCCCTGGGGCAGTGACCCAGCTAAGGGCTAGGCCACAGAAGTCCAAACCCTTGTCTTAAACTTTACCTTTTCCTTTTTTTAAAGACTTTGTTTTTGTTTTTAGAGCAGTTTAAGTCAAGGGAAATTGAGTGGGAGGGGTCCCATATACATCTGTCCCCCCACACGCAAGCAGCCTGCCCTGTCGTCAACATCCCCCACCAGAGTGGTCCATTTGGTACAACTGATGACCTCCATGGACACATCCTAATCACCCAGGGTCCCTAGTTCTACTTAGGGTCACTCCCCGGTGCTGGACACTCTGGGTGTGGGCAAACGTACGAGGACTGTATCTGCTGTTACAGTATATACAGATGTCATGGCGGTTCACAGGCTTTGCAGAGCTGCATGCAGTGAAGTGAAGTCGCTCAGTCCTGTCCGACTCTTTGCGACCCCATGGACTGTAACTTATCAGGCTCCTCTGTCCATGGGATTTTCCAGGCAATAGTACTGGAGTGGATTGCAGGCATGCAGAGTGTTGTGGAATTTCTTGGAAAGGGTGGGGTGCAGTGGGCCTTCAAGACTATACCACAGGCTGTGTGCTATCCCAGCCCTGTGGCCCAGAGCCCTGGAAGTTGACCTAGGTGATGACCCTGGGTGTGAGCTCCTGTGCAGGGGTGGAACCGTTGTCCTCTGCCCCTCTCCACTGTTGTCATAGCGGCCCCCAGGCAGCCTTCTCCACCTTCCAGTGCTAAGCCCAGCTGGGAGAGCCTGGAGGTCCCCATGTGCCCCCTCCTTGGGTAGCCGCTCACTGCTGTGGGCAGTGATGGGGCCTCAGTGTGCTGCCCAGGGAGGAGCCCTGGGGTCTCCGGAAGGGCTGCAGTCCAGATCTGGAAATGGTGAGTGAGCTCTGTCACAGACAGAAAAGAGCGTCGGTGCCAGATGGCTTTGGAGGCAGGGAAGAATCAGAATGGGAGGCGAGCAGAGACAGGCTCCTGTAAAAAGTATCTCCTAGGAAGGAACGAAAGACTGTTAGTGGAGTGCCATGGCTTCCAAGTTTGGAGTATTTGGCTCAGCTTTAGTCTGAATGATGAATGAATGAGCCAACATTTGGGAAAGAAAATGAATGGACTGCTATCACTGGGCCATGACCGTCGAGGGTCACTCGAGGGTACAGTGCCCACTTACTGTGATGGAGTTGTCAACACACTGAAGGCCGCTGTGAGCAGCACCGATGTGAAATCACCACTGACCCGCAAGTGGGTGCGATGACCGTGAGAACGTATTTGTGAGGCCTTTTTACCGCCAGGTGTCATTAAACCAGAGAAAATGGTCAAACTCCAGGTCACACCGGTGGTCCGAGTGGGCTTGAAAGACCCCACGTGGTCTCTGTGTTTGGCTGGAGCCCCCTTGTCCTTTCCCCGCAAGGTGACTTTTCTGTGTTGGGCATATCGTTGTGTCACAAATGTATCACACATTTGTGTCCATTTCATTTTCAGATGTATCACACATGTGTGTGGATGGATGGCGGTCCATCAGGCCCCCTCTTCTCGGGGACTGTGTGGGTCTCTCCTTCCTCAGCCAGGAACCTGGGCTCCAGGAAGCTGGATGTGGGCCAGGCGTTCGCTGGTGCCCGGGGCCGTGTGACTCTCTGCTCTGCCCTCCTCACTGCTCCTTCCTCCCTCGTCCTGGCCCCCTCCCCACCTCGGCTATCCACTGACTGTCATGGCTGCGCTCTCTCTTGTCCCTGCTGCAGGCTGGTGGTTCGTGAGCACCTCTGAGGAGCAGGGCTGGGTCCCTGCAACCTACCTGGAGGCCCAGAATGGTACTCGGGACGACTCAGATATCAACACCTCCAAGACTGGAGAAGGTAAGGGCCTGCAGGTTCAAGGGGCAGGGTGATAATACAGTTTTCCCACCCTTCTTCATAAGACCATCAGAAACTCTAAAAAGACTGGATCATGGTGCCTGTACTTCCCCAGGGAGCCCATCTCCCTGGGGCCAGCCCATAAGCACACTTCCTATCCAGGTCTGTCTTCTCTGGTCCTGGATGGGACCCAAACTAGATTGGAGATTCTCCTAGGGTCTGGGTCTCCAGTGTTGACAACTTTGGGTCAGAGACTGGGGAGAACAGTCTTAGGGCTCATCCCCTACAGCTCCCTCTCCCCCCAGAAGCCCTAGATTCCTCTGGGGGTCCCTACCGAGATCCACCTTTGCCTCCCCCACCCCACACTGTGCTCTCTGTGGCAGGGACAACCCCCAGCGGGCCACATGCATGCCACTTCTGTGTTCACAGTCTGCTCGGAGGCCTCCCCTTTGGGCACCTGTTAGCCCAGCCCAGGGTGCGGACATGGTGGGCAGGTGGGGGAGTCGTTTCTCTGTGTTGCCAGAACCCAGGGGTGTCTTCAACCCTTGCACCATCAGCCTCCCTGATTAATTCTGGCCTCAAGAGGTTTTTCTGGGGTTTTCTCCATTGCATTTCCAAGAACCTGCCCCTCCCCCACAGCCAGCACTGGCCTGCTCAGCCTGTCCAGTGGACTTGGGTATTCCCCAGAGCAGGCTGCCAGAGCCCAGCAAGTCTGCCTGCTCCTGGTGACTTCCAAACCTCCCTCGTTCTGGCAGCAGGAATGCTTGCCCTAACGGTCAGTGAGGATCGTCCAGTTGGGCACCTCTGAGAGCCACGGGGATGGATGCCCGCCACCCAGGGCTCAGGCCACCTCCAGGCCTGCCCCTCCCCACCCCCACTCCACACTGCCCAGGCCAAAATAAGCAGCCCGCCCAGCGCCAGCTCCTTATTCATCCTTCCCCTGAATGTCGGTTACTGGGCAGTTGGAGCGCTGCCCTTCCTCCCCTGTAAACGCTGCTTTTCAGTCTCTTGATCAGTGCCACAGCCCCTGCAGCGCCTGTCTGCCTTGTGCCAGGGTCCTGGGCCCATCGGGCAGGGCCGTCATCTTCACTCCAGGTGCTTGTTCTTCCTGGCTGCTCCCGAGCCCTGGGGCTGAGCCTCTCCATCTCACCACTGCAACGGTGCAGGGTCGGAGGCTGAGCCTCTCCATCTCACCACTGCAGCAGTGCAGGGTCGGGGCTGAGCCTCTGCATCTCACCACTGTAGCGGTGCAGGGTCGCAGCCCCTGAGTTGGGTCTGGTCTGTTTTGTCAGCAGTCACTGGGACTCACCTCCTATCCGAAGTTCCACATCCTAGAGGTTATCCCAGGGCTTTTCAGAAGTAACTCTAGGGTCATCCCTATAGTGACCTGAGGCCTCACTCACTCCTAGGTTTCTGCCCTGGGACTTTTCGCTGGGGACCAGGGTAGGGAGGGTTCTGGCACCATCTCCATTTTCCCGATGCAGGAACTGAGGCTTCAGGAGATCTAGACACATGTTTGTCCTCGTAAGGCTTGAGCCCCTGGCCAGCCTCCTCTGCTGGTGGTCTTCCCACCATGCTGAATGCCTCTCTGTGATGCATTTTGCTTATGAGCAATTCCAGGAGAGAGTGTGTATGGAATTGGAGCCCCTCCTGAAAAGGTGAGGGCAAGAGAGCCAGAGTGGAGACGTTGGGAGCTGCTGGAGGACCAGGACACAAGTGGGCAGGAAAGAGCCTGAGAGGCTGCGTGGGCACCGCTGCCAAGCTGGTTTGAAGAGAGACTGGGTGCTTTGCACAGAACAAGCAGTAACGGGTGGTAAAGACTTCTGACCTCAATGGAGTAAGAACCAGGCAGCCAGCGCAGGTTCCGCATTCAGAGGACGTGTGTGTGTGCGTATGCGTGTGTGTGTGTGTACACACACACATGTATGCTCAAGGCGAACCTTCTGATAATAGGTTCTTCTGCACACTCTGATAGGATCTGTGTGCCAGTACCCCGGCAATGCTTGGGCAGCTGTGAATTCCATCATCACACTGTGGGCATCTACCCCCAGCTCTACAGAAGGGCTCGAGGCTCAGTCCCCCAGCCCTGGGCCCAGCAGCTGTGGTGTGTCTACCAGTCTCTACACTGGCCCCACCACCCCGGTCCCTCCTCAGCCCATCTGTGCCCTGGCCCTGTTGCCACCCCATTATAGACCCCCCTCAGTCCTGCAGATAGAAATTGGACCCCTTCATCCCATCAGAGCTTCCCTAACAGCTCGCGCTCCGTGCTTGTGCCTCTGGCCTCCCATTTCTAGAGTGGGCAGAGTGCCGACTATCTGGGGCCTTTGTGAGATGGTCTTGGCACCTGGTTTAAACTGGGTAAACATTACTTATTGCTAAGGTGGCCCAAGGCTGGGCATTAGCTGAGGGAAGCTCTTCTTCCCACAGAGAAACCAGGTGGACACACCCCGGGAGGTCAGCTGTTTGGGTTCTTCCCAGTGTGTCCTCACATAGGACCTCATCTCTCTCCCACTGAGCCCACTTAGTCCTTGTCTCACTTCACACCAGGGCAGATGGTGTCAACCCCAAAGACAGATGAGGAAACAGAGGCTTATAGGGGACTGGCAGCCTGCCACGGCGACATAGTAAGCGGGCGGTGCAGCCTGGACTGAATCCATCCCTCAGGCCTCCCGCTTCCAGGAAGCAGGTCAAACAGGCTACTCTCCTGCCTCTGGAAAAACGAGTGCTTCCCAGGTGGCCTGGATGGGGTACGGCTGGGTGTGTGTCTGGACAGTTTGATTCTTAGCTGCCAGCCTTCCTCCCCCAGACACAGGCAGCCTGGCTCCCTCCTCCTGCAGTGCCTGGGGTTGGGAGTGGGGGAGTTGACCCACGTGGTGTCCCCTGGGAAGGCAAGGGGGCATGTCGAGCTGGCCCACAGCAGCCAGAGGACCTGTGTGGACAGGAGGGGTGTGGAGCAGTGAGCAGCTGGGAGGTAGGCCCCTCACTGTCTGAAATTCAGTGGGCAGGAACATACCCAGGCCTGTGGTCTCCTCCTGTGTCATGATGCTTCACTCAGCAACGTTTCAGAGGGGTCAGCCCCTTGCCAAACCCTGGGGATGCAGAGATGTGGAGACTTAGCCCTCAGCAGATTTGATCCACTGGGGATTACTGAAAAAGCAAAGATAAACCCAGGATGGTGAGAATTGTAAGCCCCAACAAAAGGGACCCTGAGTCTCCACCTGGGCACATTTATCTTTCTGCACACGGTGCCTGGCTCATGGTGGCAGGTTCACAAGCAGGACTTGCTGAGTGAGTGGATGGGGGTGGGAGATTGATGTGAACTCTGGTGAAGGCGGGGGCATATGCTCCTGGGAGCCATCAATGCCCAGGGATCATGGGAGGCATGTTTTCCTCCGGGTCTGCCTCCGAGGGTCTTCCCTTATACCAAGCGGGAGCCATGGAGCCTCTTCCCCTCTCAGGTGCTGGGATTCTAAAATCTTAGCCCCTCCCAGGCTCAGGGGCATAACCCACACGGTTTGGCTTTGGTTGGGTTATTTGCCACCTGCCAGCAATGTCACCAGTCAGTTCTGTGCCCATCTAGCCCTGTCTGTGCCCCTGGGGCTTGGTCCGAGCGTGTGGAGACCTAGGGGTGCGCACCTCCCCCTCCTCCGCCCCTTCCCCCATCCCATCTCATCCTCATCTGCATTCTCTCCGCCGGTGCCCGTCGGCCGCGTCCTCCATCGCCATCTCCCACACCAGTGTCCAAGAGACGCAAGGCCCATCTGCGGCGCCTGGATCGCCGGTGGACGCTGGGCGGGATGGTCAACAGGCAGCACAGCCGAGGTGACCGTGGAGCTGGCTTCTGCTCACCCCCAGCTGCTGCCTCTCTCTCTCACTGATGCTCCTCCTTTTCTGGGCTCTGCTCCTCTCTGCCCCTCCTCACCCAGATTCACCAGCCAGACTGTCCTCTCACCTACTCTAGCTGGCGGTGGGGTGGGGTGGGGGGGGGCGGTCTGGGAGGGTGCAGGGGCTGCATGGGAATCAGGGTGGCACTGCGGATGGCTCTGGCTTTGGCCAGCATCCTGGGGGCAGGCTCATGGGACCTGCACAGGCTCCTGGGGGAGCTGGACTCTGAGAAGGGCCATGTTGGCCCTGAAACCACAGATTAAGAGAACTGAGCGGGTCTGAGTTTCTGCCTGGTCCCTGCCCTCACCCCCGGCTGTTCCTGGCCTCCTTCCTCTAAGGAGGGGTTTTCTTGGCTTTGGCCGACCTGGCAGTGGTTTAGGGACAGACTAGGAAGGAGGCGGAGCCATTCCCACTTCCTCCAGTTCCAGGGAAACTGGAATGACCAAAGTCTAGACCCTGTGGGTCCAAGCGCACAGCCCCCTCCAGCTCTAAGGGTGGGGCAGGTCCAGCCAGGCGCTCTAGCACCCCAGCCCTGCCCAATGGGACTTAGCCTTATCAAGATGATTCCAGGGAGGCCTCTGGCCTGCCACAAAGGCTGACTGAGAACCCAGACGTTTCCCCAATCTAGGGCCTTTCCGAAAACCAGGAGTTTGGGAGGTAGAGAAATTAAGGGTGGGCCTCTGAACAAACCTCTAAACATCTCCAGAGCCCTGAGGCCAGTGGGTGGCCCTTGTCTCCTGCCTCGAGGGGAGCGGAGGGCGTGTTCCTGACAATGGCAGCATGGCTAGAAGGGTGTGTCAAGAGCACTGGCTTTTCCAGAATAGCAGGGATGCCCCAGGTCTCACACTCCACCCCTAAAGCTTATTTCTGAATGACTGTGAGACTCGGTTTTGGTATCTGCCCCAAGCAGCAACAAGCCTGGACTCTACTGGGGCTGGCTCAGCATCAGGTCAGAGCACTGACCGCGGGGAGCCCAGCTTGTCCCGGGAGGGTGGAGCATAAGTTGGACCCTGGGTGCCGGCGCAGGGCAGGGGGCCAAGTCATTGAAGCAGGAAGAACAGGCTGGATGTGAAACAAAAGCACCCTAGAGGGAGGAAGGTGGGGGCCAGGCTGCCACACAGCCCTGAGCCTCAGCAGCAAAGGAGAGTGGGACACTGGCCTGGAGAAAGTGCGGGGAGGAAGGCTTTTACCTTCCCCCATCTCCTTCTGTGTCCGTTCCAAACACCAACACACGCTGAACCCCAAGCACACCTCTGTCCCCACAACCGCATGGACTCATGGACACTTCAGTCGGTGAAGCACGACCACCAGCACACCACCCCGAGGGCCTCAGCACACTGCTTGTCCAGCGCTTACACACCTGCATACCTGCAGTTCCCTGCACACGGCCGCTCACAGATGCACACTTAGGCAGCCTCGTGTGGACCCTTTCACGACTGCATTACTTTTACCGTCACAAATGCATTATCCACACTACCACGTCATGGGCACTCCTCTGCAGCTACCTCACAAGTACACATATAGTGCATATGCACTCACATATCATAACTTAAATCACAAGTATGTCAGCAGCGTAGTCACAATTATAAAAATACGATGATGTAAGTGGACACAAATACCCAACTGAATGCATTCATTGTATGGCCACCGGTACATAATGCAAATATGCAGGCAAATACAGGCCCCCAACTTCTCTCTCTTAAATGAAAGACCTAAACAACAGCATTTCCCGGTCTTTGCCCTAAGTTAAATTAGGGCTAAGTCAGGCAGCCAAGGAAAATGCAGAAAGTTGGCTGGGAGAAGCTTTGCTGCAAACAGCCGAGCTGCCGCAGGGGGAGCAGGCAGTGGGCTGTACCTAACTATTCAAGAGAAAAGCAGTGCTTCCCCGGGGCCTCCACTCCCTGAGTCTTGCAGCCAACCAGGCCTTTGGAATCAAAAGGCCTCTTGCAGCGGGGTTGAGTAAGTTGTGGGGGCTGGGAGGGGAGCCAGGGAGACTGCTGACGGAGGGGAAAGTGTTTGGAAGGAGGAGGCGTCTGTGGTTTGGAAACTGCAAGGCTCTCCAGCCCCTGCCTCCAAAACCAGAACAGGCCTGTCCACCTCCCACCCACCCACCCCCGTGGGCGGCCTGGCCAGCCCTCCCTGGGGTGAGATGGCAACCAACCTTTGATGGAATATCAGAGTGACCACAGCTTCGGCACTTCCAAGAAGCCCAGAGGTGCCCCCGGAACTCCTGGACCCCTTCTCTCAACTTGATTCCTAAGGGACTTCTTTTCTAGAGATCCCAACCAATGCACGTGACTCAGTTGCACCGCAATCTGCATACTCCCCCCACCACCCCAGGTCATTTCTGTCAGTCTGGGCATCCTCCTGTCTGGCCTCCCGAGGTGGGATTTGTGCCCCCTGTTTAGTGAAAGGACCGGTGCTGCTCTGCCTCAGAGAAACCTGGGAGAAAAGAACTGAGACGATGGGCCGCGTGTCCACTCGGGTGTAACCCACACTTTCATCATCCAAGCCAGATGTGACAGAAAACAGAGCCCCCGTACAGACCAGTTGGAAGAGTTGCCCTGCCTGGGATCAGGGCTCTGAATTCTCACCTCCTGGAACCTTTAGTGACGGGGGCAGGACAAGCCCCCAAGCCAGCCAGGTCTCTTCCAGGAGCATAAACTCCCATGTGTTCTCAGAGAGGATAAACTCTCTGTATTCATGTTAGCTGCAGGGCCACCATGAAGAGGGTTTTGTGCAGGAGCAGCTCAGCATCCCTGGTCTGCCCACCCCTGAGCGGGAGGGGAAAGCAGGACTCTGACCTGGCCCTCAGAGCTCTGTCCTCAGCACATGGCCTGGGGGGCGGCTGGTGCTAGAGCCTGGCCCCCATGATACGGTGTCAGCCTGTCTTCTGCCGTGCGGCAGGGCAAGGCTCCCTCTCATCTGCCCGAGAGAAGAGCTGTAATTTTTCCCTGCAAAAGCAGCTTTGCCTAGGGAACCTGTAATGATGGCTTCCTGTGTGAACCACAGCCTTTCAAAAATAGCCCGACTGAGCAAAGGCGAAATGTGGAGGCCAGGCCTCGGCTCACCCCCAACCTCAGGACCCTGGATCCCACCGCCTGAGCCAGGATTTACGGTGTCCCACTGGAAAATGGAGCAAGACCAGGAATGGGTGGGAGTGCAGGGGCCTGGACTGTGCAACATGGAACTTCTCAAAGGCCCAAGTCAGAATCTGGCCGGACCAGGTTCTCAGGCGGTCTTGGCAGCTCTCCCCAGCACGGCTGGATTGGAATCTGAAAGCTTCCAGGAGCGAGTCGATGCTGAGAAACGCTTGCAGTTAAAAAGAGCACGCAGAACTATGGAGGTTCCTTGCGGGGGGCGGGCGGGCATCGCCTACCTCTGGCCCCTTGTCAGCCTTTCAGATTCAGCCAGTGGCCTGCCAGCTCTGTCCTTGCAGCCGGGCAGGATAGCTGCCTCCAATCCAAAGGGAGCTGCTCTCTCCACCAGCACAGGGCTGCAGACAGGACCCCAATAATCTAGGGCAGAATGAACAGCTGACCCCCTGAGCTAGGGGTTAGGGTGGCAGCTGCCCCTCCTCCACTGCTGCCAGAGCTCAAGCAGGCCGCCCATCACGGTCCAGCTGAGGGGGTGAGGGGCAGCCATCTCACAGCCAGCTTCTCTGTGCCAGCATCCTGCCCCAGCTCGGCCCACCAGTCTCCTCCTCAGTGTGTTCCATAGTCCCTTTGGAGCGCCTCCTGTGTGCCAGGCAGTCTCAGCCCCCAGGGGAGAATCCAGGTTTGAGAGGACGGCACAGGTTCAGGGTGAGCCTCCCAAAGGGTATTCTGCGGGTCGGTGTCCTTGTCTGTCTCTGCCACTCTGTCTCTCTCTCTCTGGTGAGGGCAAGGGTGGGGCTGTGGGCTCCCTCCCCAGCCCTTCCTCTAGGGAGGCTCTCCCCCTGGAGGCAGGGAGTCCGTGCCCCGCCAGTGGTGGGTCTCCCTGTCCCCAGCACCTCCCTGGAGAGAGCCCAAGGGAATCCAGGAAGATGTGAATTGCCCAGCGCCCCCACACCTACCCACCATGCTCTGCCCCTCTCCCAGTTCCTGGGGAGCCCCAAGCAGGAGGTGAAGTGCTACGGGGAGCCCGGGGCAGGCAGCTCCCAGTGGGATTCCGCCAAGTAGTGAGGTCGTCTTAGCCAGCTGGGGGCTCCTGCCTGACCATACTGCTCTCAGTGTGGCCACTGCTCGTGTGACCACGGGACCTTTAACCAGACGCATAAGCATGCCCATCGGGTCCCCTTGGGGAAATGATGGGATCGGGTGATCAGCTGAGTAATCAGGGGACTGATTACTGAGGTGCCTCTGGAGCTGTGGGAAGGTTGGACAGAGGAGGGGTTTAAGGCTGGAGAAGGGCTGGGAGAGCAGGCCTGGGGCATGGATGGCATGTTCAGGAAGGAGAGGGCTTGCTGAGGGGCCTCTGGACATTGAGGGGACATCCAGGTTTGTTCTCAGACTCCCTAACTCCAGGCCCCATGAGGGCCAGGTTCCTCGTGGCCCTGCCCTCAGTCCAGGGATTCTTGGGGGCCCTGAGGACTCCAGGCTCCTGCCTGCACTCTGGCTGAAATTATGGGACTGGGAGGCTGGGAGAGCCAGCTCTGTGCGGCCTAGGTCTTGCAGGGCCAACTGAGGGTACAGCTGTGAGGCCGGGTCCCTTCTCCTCCCTTTCCTGGGAAAGCCAGAGGCTGACCCAGCACACTTCAGGCACCAACTAAGTGAGGCCAGGCCAGGGCAGAAAGGGAGAAGGAGAAAGGACCGTACCCTGTCCGCAAATAATCGTGCTTTGTTGCTTCACCCACCACCCGCAGAGGAGAAGTACGTCACCGTGCAGCCTTATGCCAGCCAAAGCAAGGATGAGATTGGCTTTGAGAAGGGAGTCACCGTGGAGGTGATCCGGAAGAATCTGGAGGGCTGGTGGTACATCAGGTAGGAGCCCCAGCAGAGTGAGGTGCCCCCAGGCCGGTCCTGGGCAGCGGCTGGCAGGCAGATCCTGACCGAACCGTCGCCCACAGCCTGGCCTGTCTGCTTCAGCTCCGCACAGCTGAACAGCTCTGACAAAGGAGCTCATCTTCCAGAGTCCCTCCTGGGACACATAAACGGGACACATAAAGCAGAGCCGAGCCATGGCCAGCAGGACACAGGGGCCCGGCTCGGCTTGCAGGCTGTGGTGCAATACCTCCCTGTGCATCTGCCAAGAGGCTCCAGCACATCTGAACTTGGTTTTCTGTGTCCGGCCTTGGCTGCCCGGCGTGGTCTGCAGCCTGGGCCACCTGGAATGCCAGCATCCACAGGCCTTGCTGAGGTCTCAGCGGGCGGCCCCTGCTGCCCACGGCTCAGCACCAGGGTGCCCAGAGACAAGCTCTGGCCCTGGCTGCTCCACTCTGCAGGGCTGGCTCCATAGTTGAGAGAGCTGGGGCGGAAATGAGGCCTGAGCTCAGGCCTGCTTCAGAGGCCTCTTGCTCTGCCCTTCCCTCTCCTTGGGCCTCATCCTGCTTCCCAGCTGAGAAACCCATTTGGGGGTATGAGAAGGGGAGTGGGGAGGTTGCTGATGCTCGGGGAAGAAGGCTCAACCCTGGAGGCTTCACTCACGTCTTCCTACCAGGTCCTGCCCTCCAGGCCCCTCTGCCCAGGCCAGCTAAGGGGATTACTCCCAGGAAATGTTTTTGGGTTCTTTAGAAGCAGTTCAGCTGTGATGACTTTACCCAGTTTCTCTTCTCTGCCTGTAACCCTGATGTCCAGTAGTTCCTGTTGTGGGCTATGAGAACCACCTCACCACACCTGGGAACCCCAGACCCTCTGTGGGTAGGGTGCTGTTCAGAGCCTTCTTCCACCGAGGGCCCAGGTGGCCCAGGTGGTGGGGGTACTCACAGGACAGTTGCTTGTAACATGGAGCACCACGTGGTGGTCAGATGGGTCTGTGCTGATGGGTGCGGTGAAGATCACTGGCCACCTGAACCTTAGTGTGACCTGCCAGGACATAGCCGCCCCTGCCCCTCTGCCCTGTGCATACCAGTCTGGGGGCTGAGGTGCCCCTTTCTGTCCCATTAGGTGGTTCAGGAGTGTGTGCCTAGACAGTGGAAACTAGTGCCAAGCCCACAATCCAGCTGCCACAAGCCTGCATAAGAAGGCCAGGGAACATTCTAGTAGGCTGCTCACCTAAATCATCCACCCAGAGGTTATCTGCAAGGCTGCTGGGTTTTTTTCTTAGTTTTCTAAAATGACCAATGAAATCACTGAATTGGTTCATCTAGTCAACTGTTGTCCCTATGGCATGGCCATTCAGCCAGTGGGAGCTTCAACTGAGAAAACCCTGCTGAAAGTTTCCACCTTAAGAAGGTTGCCAACACCCCCTTAAATATGCCATTTCCCAGCATCCCAGGCTCTGTGTTGATCCTTACTTCCTGTCTTTCTTCTCCACGCCCCCACCACACACACACACACACACACACACACACACACACACACACTCTCTCTCTCTCCTCCCTTTCTTTCTCTCTCTCTCTCTCTCTCCCTCCCTCCCTCCCTCCCTCCCCCCCTCCCCCCCCCTCGCCCCCCCTGCTTCCTCCTTTTCCAGTTCGCTTCCCTCTGGAGTCATTCCGTGCTCCAGAGCTGGAAAGCAGATGTGAGCAAAGTTGGACCCAAGCACACACAGCCGCTCCTGATTCCCTTGCATCTCCCGTCTGGAATCTAATTTTATCCATGTAACACCAAATGAGCACGTTGGGGTTTGGAACAGGAGCCCTCTGAACAGTGAGCAGTCCTCCCCATCACCCCAGGAGACCCAGCCCCTCATCTCCACACAGGGTGCTCGCGGTGGCCAGCTGGTTCATCACCTCCCTAGATGAAGGGCACCAGGTTCTGGGCAAGATGCGGCCAGCTGCTCACAGTGTGACCCTCTGCTACTCACTTTGCTTCTCGGAGCCTTGGTTGTTGGTATACGTAAAATTAAGCACCTTTGCTAGTTGCTTCCATCCACCCCTGAAACTGTACTTCTGTCTGCCAGCTCTCTGACTTCCATCCATTTACTCACTGATATGTGCCTTCCAAGCCCCAAAACGGGGCCAGACAGGCAAGCTTGGGTCAGTCTGCCCGCACATCCTACCTGAGCTTTCCAGCAAAGCTCACACATGTTAGAACCTTGAACTTCCACATTCCCTTTTCTCCTACCTAATAAGCCCCCAAGAACCAGGCCCAATCAGGGAGGCGGGCGGTGGGAGTGGGGAGTGCTGCTGTCAGACATCTGGCATGGAGGAGCCATTCCAGACAGCCAGATGTCCCAGGGAGCAGGCAGGGACGTTGCACCCCAGACTCTGGGGCACTGGCCAGCAATTGCTGGACCAGGGAGTACGCTCCCAGTGGGTTTGGGTAGAAGCTCAACACCATGAGGGAAAAAGGGAAAAGCTTATTTTCAGAAGTCAGCAAATCCCCTAAAATTAGGTCGGCCCTGTCATTTGCCTTTTGCTCTTGTTTATGGGTTTGGGGTTTTGTTGTCGTTTTGTTTTGTTTCATTTTGTTTTTGCTTTGCCATACCAAAGGCTTTAATTTTATCCAGTCATGTGCTTTATTTAGGCTTTTCATTTATAGTTTCTGCTTTTGGAATTCCACTTAGAAAGATTTTCTCAACCCCCAAGATTAAGGAGATATTCACAACTTGCATTTTTAATATTGCTATACAGTTATAAGGCCAGAGTCTCACTGGATTTTCCTGATGGATCATCAGTTGTCCCCTGATCACTCATTGAATAACCCATCCTCACCCGAGTTCTTTGAGTTGTCCTCTTTAGCGTTGGTCTGTTTGTGGACTTGCTCTGTGAACTTGATCTGTCTGCTCCTCCTGCAGTTGATGCTTTCCCCACTTGGGCATTCTTTATACACATCTTCCCAGTTGGTCTCGCTATGTCTATCCTTCTGAATAAATGTTTCCAGCTATTCTATCCCAGCCTCTTGCAGAAGAGAAAAAAAAAAATTGAGCTCCAGGAGAGGATCATGTTCCAAAGCACCATAGACCAGAACTCAGGTTTCACAACTGTTACCTGCGCTGCCACTTCACCTCTCTGATCATACTTTCCTTTCCAACTGGGCATTTAACTCTGTGCCTGTGTGTTCAGTCACAAAGTTGTGTCCGACTATTTGCAAACCCATGGACTGCCTTCAATCCTTCCCAGCATCAGGGTCTTTTCCAGTGACTCGGCTCTTTGTATCAGATGGCCAAAGTATTGGAGCTACACTTTCTCGTTTCTTTTTTTTTAATATTTATTTTTATTTATGTATTTATTTGGCTGCACCAGGTCTCAGTTGCAGCATGCAAACACTTAGTTGTGGCACTGGGATGTTGTTCCCTGACCAGGGATTGAACCAGGGCCTCCTGCACTGGGAGTGTGGAGTCTTACCCACTGGACCATCAGGGAAGTCTCCACCTTCTCATTTCTTATCTCTAGAATTGCCCTCTGCTGTCGTGAGGCAGCAGGTCATGGTAAAATCTACCTTTTAGGCAACTCAAAATCTGAAGAATCTGCTCATGTCAAGGTTACATGTTTGCCTGACTTTGCAGACCATGAGGGCCCACACCAAGAGGGATCAGGCAAAGAACTAGGAGACAGAGAGGAAGAAGGGATGTTCCAGGCATCTTTTCACTGGCCCTCATTCAATTCTCTCCAGAGTAGTGGGTTTGCCAAGTGTCTTGCAGGTGCAGTAGAGAAAGCTCAGCCAGGCAAGGCCAGATGGAGCCTGGGGCCTGGCCAGGGCTCCCCCTTGATGCCAGGTCCCTCTCCTCCCTGCAGATACCTGGGCAAAGAGGGGCTGGGCGCCAGCATCCTACCTGAAGAAAGCCAAGGACGAGCTGCCAGCACGGAAGAAGAATCTGGCAGGTCCAGTGGAGATCATTGGGAACATCATGGAGATCAGCAACTTGCTGAACAAGAAGGCGTCTGGGGACAAGGAGACCCCCCGGCTGAAGGCGAGGGCCCGGCCCCCCCATCACCAAGAAGGAGATCAGCCTGCCCATCCTCTGCAACGCCTCCAATGGCAGTGCGCTGGGCATCCCCGAGAGGACCGTCTCCAAGCTGGCCCAGGGCTCCCCAGCCGTGGCCAGGATTGCCCCTCAGAGGGCCCAGATCAGTAAGAGCCTCTCGGACCCCCAGGTCCTCGCCGTACCACTTTTTAGAGAAGGGGCATGAGGTGTAGGGCAACCCGAAGGCGGGTGTGCATGACCCCCAGATTATCCTCCCCTGACCCCAGGCTCACTGTGCCAGCTTGTCTTGTGCTAATCACATGTGGAGAAGTCAGTTCCTTCCAGCTGTGAAATGGGGCCCTCAACACAAGCCCGCTCTGTGAATGAGAGCTGATACAGCATCGTGCTGAGCCTTACTCCTTCTTCCCTGTTCCCTTCCTCTAGCTACCAGAAATCTGAGACACTTGAGGGAGTACCTCCCTCCACAAGCTCTTTCAAGCAGTGTTCTTCCGGAATCTCCTCCTTTTGCACAGGAGAAACCCAGCTTCTGGCCCCGCCAAATCTCTGGCATCTCTGGGGCTGGGATGCCTGTGGTTGAGGGTTAAACTGTTCTATATTACAAGGCCAGCTTCTGTTTGTGTCCAGCCATTCTCAAAATCTGGAGGAAAGCTGTTCTTCAGTTTAGTTCTGAACTTGTTTGAATTAGTTCTATGCCCGAAACCTTCTGAGCAGTCACTTGGGAAGGGTTTGGGGACATTTCCTCTTGCCTCGCACTGTGCTAGCTTCCAAGGATTTGGTCGATAGACATGGTCTCTTCTCCTAAACTTGAAAATCTGATCATGCTATCTACCCTTTCCCCTGAAAAAAATGCCCGTGTCCACACATTTTGAAATGTGTGCGTCATTTTCGAGGGTTCACGGACCCCCTTGAAACACAGCTAAGGAAGCTTAAAGATCTGACTTCCCACAGAAGAAGCCCAACTGTGCTGTCTGTGGTGATTGAGAGCAGTTTCCCCATAAACGTGGGACAAAGGCAGGGACTTGCAGGATCAGGAGGTCATGCCCAAAGAAGGCAGGGGAAGGCACTGTTGCCTGGCTGGGATTTCTGAAGCCCCGTTTCCTCTTCTAGGCTCCCCGAACCTGAGGACAAGGCCCCCCTCGCAGAGAGTCCAGCCTGGTATGTCTGTTGAGTTTGTCTTTCTTGTTCCCTTTTGGGTGTACTCTCGTACCCTCCAGTAGTTGACTATCTCCATGCAGAGCCTGTTGGTCCAGAGCTTTCCCTGGGCCATGCTGGGGCTTCCAACTCCATGGGGTTAGGGGCAGGGAGGAAAGCCAGGGGATCCCAGCCTTCCTGGGGCCTAGCTGGACAGTTTTTAATCGAAAAGGCACTGCACTCCAAAGCTAAATAAATCCACCCCGGCCACGGCACTGGCAGACATAAACATTTAGACTGGCTGGCGAGTGTCCAGCCAGGGCATTGCCAGAGGCTGGAAATAGGGCTGCTCTCCATGCGAGCCTGGAAGCCATTCAGCTTTGCCTTCCTTGCTTGGAAGTGCCCGACGGACGTGATGGAGGCCAGAGCCTGGGAGGGCAGAGGATAGATCAGTGAGTGCCCTCAGCAGGAGGATAGCAAATGGCAGGGAATAGTATAGGCTGAAGCTCAAAGAGGCTCAGCACTCCCAGGGTCCATGGACATGGAGCCTAGGGGTGGGAGTTCCTGGCACCCAGATTGTCAGGGAGGCCGGTAGGCTCTCAGGGTGCTGGGACTTGGGGCAAGGGGTGGCAGGCTGAGAGCCCTAGAACCGAAAAACGTCATCTGGTGCTGTGGGATGCAGTGGAAAGAGTGGGGCTTTGGGTCTGCCAGGCATGGATTCACACTCCACTTCTGACATTTAGGAACAGTGAGCCCCTGGGCAGATTGCTTACCTGCCATGGGCCTCAGTTTCCTTATTTATAAGAGAGGGGGATCATGCCACTCATCCCCTAGGGCTGTTATGAGGATGGGATGAAATGGTGTGTAGAAGGCTGGTCATCAGCTTTCCACGTCCTCTGTCAGCTCTGTGTGCTGTGTGGGGACAAGGCTTCCACAGTCAGGTCGGGGCTTAGCAGCAAGATTTACTATGATCAGTGACATCCGCCCTGGGGAGGGGGATAGCAGCAGTCGCTGGAATGCTGGCCCTTCTGTAAACAGGACCTTGAAGGTGTGGGCCCTGAAGATGGGACTGTGCTGGCCCTGGCCACCAGCCCCAGTGGACCCCCTGTCTTGTTTCACCCCACCCCCACATTTGATGCAACGGGACAGTACGTTCTCCCCTTCTCCCATCTCTCTCAGCCCCACTAACTATTTTCAGGCAGACTTGATTTTGGCAAGATGGGGTAATTCCTTCCACTGCTACCAAGAGCAGGGCCCATGGAGGCAGAGCTGCTCTTTTCAGTGAGGTCTGGCTGACTCCCACTGGGCTGGGGGTCACGCTGGGCTGGGACCAGGGCCACATAAGCACATGCTCACAACAGCAGGGCCAGGTGCCAGGGCAGGGAAAGTTAACCGGATCATATCCAATCCCTCAAAAGCATCCTCCCCACACCCTTCACTCACTCTGACCTGAGACGGTTCCACAGTGACTGGTCAGAATAGAACATGCTGAACCTTGAAGGACAAGGCAGGTTAAGAGGAAGAGGATGGTGTTTCAGGATGGTGTTCATCTTTGGCTTGTATTTACAGAGCGTTTCCTGTGCCCCTGGCTAGACCAGAAGTTTTCATTCTCTCCTGATGCTGTTATTAGTCCCAGTTTACAGATGAGAAAACTGAGGCTCAGAGAGGTCAAGGGCCTTTCTCAGGGTCACACAGCTGATGAACTGCTGACCTGGGTTTGGAGCCCACATGTATCCATCTGCAAGGCAGGTTGTCCTCAAAAGCTGCTTCCCTCTAGCCTCTCAAATACATGTACCTTTTTTTTTACTTTTTATTTTAACCTCTTTGTATGATCCCAGGACATACTGGAAGTGATAGGGAGACACCAGGTCCTCATTCGTCGGAGTAGAGACCAGCCAAAGCTGGAATGTCCTCTCCACAAGGTCAAGAGGGTTGTCCTCCTAGTTCATTCTTGGTTGCCTGGTGCCTTGGAACGGAGTCTGACACCCAGTAGACACAAAACAAACGTTTGTAAAATGAATGAATGCGGTTCACAGGTCATTGGCTGGGGCCACATTCTAAATTTCTCTGCATGTCAGGCTTAGGTATCAACATGCCAGCATCTAGGAAGCATTTAGACTGCCCAGCATGATCACTCCACCCCAGAGCAAGTGATCCTGAGCTTATTCCAGGCTTGCCTGACCATTTGACACCATCATGATGACCACCCCAAGGGCTGTCTCACCAACCCCACAGTCCCTTACACTCACCCCACACCTCTGCAGCAAGGTGTCACCCCAGTAGACCTTTACCTGAGACTCAAAGATGTGACTTTCATCTCCTAGGGGGCAGTGTGTAGGGCTTTGTTACAATGGTTTCTTTGTTTTTTAACGTTCACTTTGGGACCTGAAAACTGGATTCCGAAGGTATGAGTGGAGATTTACTCGAGGGTCATTTTCATAGTTCCAGCAAGTTGTGAGTGAATCCTGGGTATCCTTAGAGAGCCTGGCAGGAGCATGGTCTCTTAGGGAGACACCCTGAGACTCAGGTGACTGATAGTCCTCAGGTCAGCTGCTGTAAGCGCCACACTCACCTCTGTTATGGTTCTGATCAGGTGGGTCTTGCTCACTGAGCCCTTCTCTGCTTCAGGGATTCCAACTGCCGAAGCCGCCAGAGCCCCCTTCTGTTGAGGTGGAGTACTACACAATTGCTGAGTTCCAGTCGTGCATTTCTGATGGGATTAGCTTTCGAGGTGGACAGAAGGCAGAGGTGAGCCTGAGGCCATGAGGCCAAGTGGTATAACTCATGCTGGTCAGAGGCCTCCTATGTTTCCCATTTATGTCTGGGGGTGGGTGGCGGGACGGGGGCCAGGAAAGGTGCAGAGACAAGACCCACAAGGCTGAGAATTCGCCTAAAGCCTGTGTCACAGCCAGGACTAGAACCCACGGCTCATGTCTGCAACCAGCTCCCCCTCACACCAGCATTTCCCAAAGCTCATCACAGGAGCCTGTGATGGAGATGCCTTGAAACAAAGGGCTTCTGGAGGAGGAAAGTGAGTTTAAACAAAACCCAGCCAGCTTTGTTGTGTTAATTGCAGAACTTCTCAGAACCTAGATATGGGGGTGTCACTGTGTGTGTCTCTAAGAGGGGACTGGAATAGCCCAGATCGCCTACCTTCCTCCCCGAGGAGCACCTGGGGGCCAGGGTTCCACAAGACCTACATTAGGAAATGCTGTTGCTGGGAGACTGTGGAGCAGGCAGCACAGTAAGGTACTGAGGACCCCAGTTCTGACCCTGTCCACACCACAGGCACCTCTGAGCTTTGATTTAGGCACCTCTCCCCCAGGCGTTAATGAGCTCTGTCTGCAGACGGGTCACAGGCCCTGTCCTGCTCCCTCCCAGCCCATCATCTGGCATTTATTCCCCCAGGTTTTGATGAGTTCTCTCTGCAGACGGGTCATAGGCCCTTTCCTGCTGCCTCCCAGCCCATCTCCTAGCATTTATGAGACCCCGCTCTGTGGCCAGTGCTACATGTGGCATTCCAGGGGCCAGAGAAGATCCGTGACTCAGTCATTTCTCTTGGGTGGCTCTGTGTAGTAATGGAGTTAAAGCCAATACTTCCTGTAAAACCATCAGAAGAGTAATTGGGCGGTTTCTACCTATTGAGGAGGTGATATCCCCAAAGTGAATGTTTTAAATCACATGCCTAGAACTTAGAACTAAATTTCCAAGAGAAATCATCCTCTCAGTGGTGCCTGTGCTTCCAGAAGAGCCTACAAAGTTCATAGTGTAAGAGAACTGACATTCTTAGGATCTACACAAGCAGGCATTTTGAGTGTGGAGTGGGCAGAGTGAGGGATGAAATACAGGACCCAAGGCAGGGCAGCGTTTGCCAAGAGCTGGCCTCAGAAGGACTCTCTCCTCCTTCCTCGCTTGCCCCTCTTCCCCCTACAGCCAGTGCTCTCAAGCCTCCCTCCTTCTCCCTGGGACCCTTCTTCCAGGAGTGTTCCACAGTTCAAAATTACACTTGTCCCTTGGGATCCATGGGGGTTTGGTTCCATGACCCAGATCCTGGGATGCTCAGTGCCCTTATAGAAAATGAGTGCAGCTGGCCCCTGTATCCTGGAATGCGGAGCCTGCACACATGGAAAGCCCTCAGTACAGCCGGCAAGCACACTCCTGGCCTTTCTCCAGGCTCAAGTAGCAGTTTAGAAACAAGCTTCTTGAGTGAGTTTATACTCATGTGGGAAATGACTGAGAGCCCCAGCCTTCCCATGGGAAACCAACTCAAAGAGATCTCTTCAGTGGTGGGATTTCAGTGGTGTGAAATGACCACGGGCAGTGGGGAAACCAGGGAGATCTGGTCTCAGGCTTTACCTTTGCATTCACTCACCTGCACCCTCCTGTTCTCTTCTGCCCTGAGAGACCCTTTCCAGGGACCCCAAGGGAGGGCCAGAAATGCACGGGTGATTGGGGGATGGGAGTGGTCCAGTGGCAATCTTCTGTACAGATGGGTCCCTGGCTAGTGGGGTTTTGTAGGGACTGAGAACAGGGAATCTTCTAAGCATAGCGGCTCAGCAGGAAGGGAAGTGAGGGTCTGTGCAGGAGGCCAGCTCCACCAGGGTGTTGACGGAGACTTGGAAGAACAGAGGCGAGGGCTTTGGAAAGAGGAATCCCCCACCCTGGAGATGACAGAGACCTGGGTTTGAATGCCAGCCCATCACTTCCTATGTTGGGTCCTGTGCCACTTAGTCAGTGGTGTTAGCTTGTCCAGGAAGTGGAGATGCTGTCTTCTAGAGCCTAGTGTCAGAGCCCAGCCCACACACGGTCAGGCGCCAGAGAGTCCCCCAGCTCACTGGCCTGTCTGCCCCTTCCCCCAGGTCATCGACAAGAACTCAGGTGGTTGGTGGTACGTGCAGATTGGTGAGAAGGAGGGCTGGGCCCCCGCGTCCCTACATTGATAAGCGCAAGAAGCCCAACCTGAGCCGCCGCACGAGCACTCTGACACGGCCCAAGGTTCCCCGCCAGCCCCACCCAGCAAGCCCAAGGAGGCCGACGAGGGTCCAGCCGGCCCTGGCGAGAGCCAGGACTCCCCTCTGAGGCTCAAGTACGAGGAGCCCGAATACGACATCCCTGCCTTTGGCTTCGACTCAGAGCCGGAGCTGAGCGAAGAGCCCACGGAGGGACGGCGGCTCGGGGACAGGCGGCCCACCCAGCCCCACAGGCCCTCGCCCGCCTCCTCGCTGCAGCGCGCCCGCTTCAAGGTGGGCGGATCCACAGAGGACGTGGCCCTGGAGGAGGAGACCATCTACGAGAACGAGGGCTTCCGACCATGTGTAGAGGACGGCCTGTCGGCTAGACGCTCCTCCCGAGACAGTGACTCCCCAGGGGGCTCCCCGCTGTCCCTTGCCAGGAAGAATTCCCCCAAATCGGACTCCCCCAAATCATCCTCGCTTCTGAAGCTCAAGGTGGAGAAGAACGCCCAGGCAGAATTGGGGAAGAACCACTCCTCGGCTTCCTTTTCCTCATCCATCACCATCAACACCACCTGTTCCTCCTCCTCCTCCTCCTCCTCCTCCTCCTCCTCCTTGTCCAAGAACAGCGGGGACCTGAAGCCCCGTTCTGCCTCGGACGCAGGCATCCGTGGCACTCCCAAGGTCGGGCGAAGAAGGATGCCGACCCAAAGGTTGGGCCGACCTCCTGTGCCCGGGCCAAGCCGTCGGTTCGGCCCAAGCCATTCCTGAACCGCGCAGAGTCCCAGAGTCAAGAGAAGATGGACATCAGCACTTTACGGCGCCAGCTGAGGCCCACGGGTCAGCTCCGGGCGGCCTCAAGGGCTCCAAGAGCGAGGATTCCGAGCTGCCCCCCCAGACAGCCTTCGAGGGTCCCAGCGAGGGGTCCAGGAGAGGCTCAGCCGACCTCATCACCCTCCCTGCTGCCTCGCCCCCCTGTCCCACCAAGAAGGGGCGGGAAGGGCAGGCCACCTCCTACACCACGTGCAGTGCCTACCAGAAGGTCCAGGACTCGGAGATCAGCTTCCCGCGGGCGTGGAGGTACAGGTGCTTGAAAAGCTGGAAAGCGGCTGGTGGTATGTGAGGTTTGGGGAGCTGGAGGGCTGGGCCCCCGCCCACTATCTGGTGCTGGGTGAGAACGAGCCATCTGACCGGCCTGGCAAAGAGACGGACACAGTGGCCCCCAAGAGCAAGCAGAACGAAGGCAAGTCAGACAGCCTGGAAAAGATCGAGAAGCGCGTCCAAGCGCTCAACACCGTCAACCAGAGCAAGAGGGCCACGCCGCCCATCCCCTCCAAGCCGCCCGGGGGCTTCGTCAAGACCTCGGGCGCCGGGGCGGTGAAGATGAGGAACGGCGTGCGGCAGGTGGCCGTCAGGCCCCAGTCGGTGTTCGTGTCCCCGCCACCCAAGGACAGCAACCTGTCCTGCGCCCTGAGGAGGAACGAGTCGCTCACGGCCACCGACAGCCTCCGAGGCGTCCGCCGGAACTCCTCCTTCAGCACCGCCCGCTCTGCAGCCAGAGGCCAAGCCCCGCCTGGCTGAGCGCGCTGCCAGCCAGGGCTCGAGCCCCCTGCTGCCCACTCAGCGCAATGGCATCCCCGTGTCCCCCGTGCGCCCCAAGCCCATTGAGAAGTCCCAGTTCATCCACAACAACCTCAAAGATGTGTACGTCTCGATCGCGGACTATGAGGGAGATGATGAGACGGCGGGCTTCCAGGAGGGCGTGTCCATGGAGGTCTTGGAGAGGAACCCCAACGGCTGGTGGTACTGTCAGATCCTGGACGGGGCGAAGCCCCTTCAAAGGCTGGGTGCCCTCCAACTACCTGGAGAAAAAGAACTAATGGGGGCGGGGGCGGGGTCTTTCCAGCCTTAGTGTGGGTGAGCTGGAATAAGACAAAAGGGAAAGGGGAAATGGGCGGGGGGTGGGGAGGACAACATGAAGCCTGCAGAATGTGTGGCCTCAAAGACCTCGGCTAGAAGGTGGGGCCTGGCGGGGGCCCACACTGAGCAGGGAAGGGGGATGGGCAGGGGTGCCCTGGGCCTGGGGTCAGGGGCGAGGAAGCTGAGCCTCAAGGGTGCACTCTGGGGACTTTGCTGATGGACTCGGCGCCATTTGGGACAGGCCGTGTGGGAAACCCAGTTTGTGCCTTGGCTGCCAATCTGGAAAAGATGTGGTTGTAGGGGCCTCGCATGCCCTGCCCCTGCCTAGCCTGGTTTCAGTGGCTGTTAGCTTGGCCTCCAGAGTGGCCCTGGTATCATCCTAACCTGTATTTGTGAATTATCCTGGTTTTCAGGGACCACCACCCGCCACGGGTGGGTGTGGTAGGAGACACCACTGGCCCTGGGGCTTGGAGACATCGCTTGTGAGCTCAGGCTGTCCCTGGGCCGGGCCTACGTCCATGTCTGCGGAAGAAAAGGCAGTTGCCCAGGTGCCAGCAAGGATCCCCTTTCTTAGCCATCACTGCCGCTGGCCTTGGGAAGAGTGCCCACCTGCCCAGGGCATGCCGTGGAGGACCACAAACTCCAGAGCTTATGGAGGGCGGGCGGAGCCGTCGGCCTCAGCAGTCTACACAGACTTTCTTTTGGGTGCTTCTGGGCGGGCAGTTCCTTTGCGTGTTTTGGGAGAGGTGTATTGCTTCGGGGCCTCTATGTCAGGCCTTGGGTTTTGGGTCTTATTTTAGGGGTTGTTTGGGGGCCCGAGGGCAGTTAGCCTCATGGGACAGGATGAGGAGAAGGTGGTGTTTCTGTCGTACTCTTGTGGGGAGGTTGGTTGGTATGTGTTTTGCATTCTTCCTCTCCACAAGCCGAAGTCGCTTCATTGGGTCTCCACTGTGTGGACGGCACCGGCGCTGGCCAGAGGGATTTCAGGTGTGAGAAGCCCCAGCCCCGGACATGGCGAAGCAAAGATGCTGCTCTCTCGGTTCTTGCGCCACCTCGGCAGGGCAGGACCCTCCCCAGGGAGGAGGGTGGCGTTCAGGAGAACAGCGTACATTCTCCGGCCCAGGTAGGGCCCAAAGCCTCACAAGTAGGCAGTGGAGAAGCAGCAGTCGCCCCACCCTGGGCTGAGGGGATCCTGCTGGGCAGACACCACCAGCCATCCCGTGGCCTGCAAGCAATGCCCGAGAAGACGAAGATTCCTGGGCCCGGAGCCACCCCGGGCTTCCCCAGGGGCAGCGCCCCTGTGAAGCGAGAAGGGAGAACGTGAAGTCCCTCTCAACTCTGGGTGGTATCTTTCAGTCGACGTTTCAGAGGCCACACTGGCTTCCCTGAGGACTCACTCTTTGCTGGGAGTAGATTTCCACACGTGCCTTTGATTGTGGACAAATCAGGCTTCATAGCCACTGATTTAGCTGCCAGATCCTGGACCGAGGAGGAAAGGCTCTCCCTCCGCCCCTGCTCCCCACCCAGGCAGTGTATGTTGCTGGAAAAAACAGCACGGGGCCCGTGCCCGTGCCCTCAGCCCCCAGCCGCACCCCCTCCCCTTCCCCACCATACACTGATGCCTGGCAGCGCTAGCGAACTGCTCCCGTTCTTTACTGAAAGGGCCGTGCTGAGATTTTGCTTCCTTTTGTTTGTTTAAAATTAAAATTAGTTATTTTCTTCTGCTGGACAGTATTAAATAGAGCAGGATGTTGAGTTATCTGCTAGATTGCAGTACTAATGGTAGTATTGTAGTGTCTTTATATTAATATTATTTGGACTTATTTGAACAATAATGATAAAGAAGTGGTTCATTATTTTTTAATTAATGCACTTTAACAAGGTGGAATGGAAAGAAACCCAGAGAGCAAAGTGCATTACTTAAAGATGCAGTATATACTTTTCTCATTTTTAAGCAGCACATATTTATTAAAAGAAAAAAAGTAATTTATGATTATTTAAAATAAAATTTAAAAGTAGAGTGACTGTCGGGTTAAAGGACCTTCCACGTAGCTATCTTCCAGGGGGAGGGCTCAAGCGGCTTCACTCCTCAATGTCTGCACTGAGCCAGTTCAATGCCAGCCAGGCCAGGAAGGAGTGCAGGACCCATCTGCCAAGCACAGAGCATCTCAGTTGGACCGGAGCACAGTGCTCCCTAGAGTCTGCCTTTCCCTGCCCTTCCTCTTCCACTGTACTGCCCTGTGGGGCTCTCCTCGCCCTGCCAAGGACCCCGTCTCCTTAATCTCCAGTGCTTTTAAGTAATAGAGTCATTATAAGTGACCTTCAGGATCACTTCATGCCATACCCTCCTGTTAACTGCAGCCCAAAGACAGGAATTAGCTTCCCCCAAATCACACAGTTAACGGCAGACCTCCCCACCCCCGTTAGAGTTTATAGTGTGGTCATGTTTACATTGTGACATCCAGCCCTAAGGATGGCTGGGGGTTGCTCAGGCATCCAGGAAAAGTGGAGAGTGCTGCCACCTAGTGACAGCATGTAGATTTGGGCAGTGAACAGGAATTGCCATGCCCCATCTTCACCCCTTGCCCCTCGCCGTCACCCCTGACTCACAGCACAGCACAAACCCTGCAAACCCAAAGAGAATATTAATACTTGAAGCAAAAAGGGTGCATGCCAGTCCCTCTCAGTCGTGGCCAGGGGATGCCAGGGCTTGCGCCCCTGGACTCCTAGCCCTGCCCAGGGCAAGAGGGCTTTTTCCTAGAGCTACTGAGCTGCTTTGTGATGTTGGAGGGTACTGCTGGCAGCAGGTAGAGGAGGGAAGGGGCCTGGGGCTCTGACCCATCTGGAGGAAAACCAGATCGGACTAAAAAGGAAAAAAAAAGAAATCTCAGCAGTGTCCAAACCTAGTTTTCCATTAGTTGCGATTGAAAATGTGAAATGACGTTGTATTGCTGTATACTGCAACTTTAATCATAATGAGCCCCTTCTGAGGTCATTATTGAGGTTTATATAATGCCTGAAGATGCATCCTTTGGTGCTTTTTTCTTTCAGTTTAAAGACTTAATCACAAGGGAAAAAAGATGTCTTCATCTCTCTCCCACTTTGTAACAGGGGCCTGGCTGGGGTCTCTGGCACCCACCATGCTATTCCCACTAAGGCAAGGGACCCCAAGGGCAGCAGAGGGAGTGGAAGGGACAACCTGAGCTGCCAGTGTGCCAGCTGTGACCAGGCCCCCCTCGCCAGCCCTCGGCCCCCTCCACCCCCAAGCCTGGCCCCATAGGCTCCTCTTTTCTTCTCCACTGTTCTCCATCTTGACGAAGGCATTATATAGAATCGTTTTAATCACTTTCAGATGTTAGAGCAGCATATTTTACAGGCATTTTATATCCATTGCTTTCTTCAGCAAGGCATGTTACTACTTTTATCATCTAAGAAAAAAAAAAAACAAAGGGAATTTCGGTCAAGCATTATTTTCATATTACTAGTATTTGCAGAATAGGTGTAGAACTATTTAAGTTTAGACCTTGGTTTGGTAGTTTTTTGTTTTGTTTTTAAGGAAAGAAAGAAAAAGTAACCCCTACTTTTCCTGTTTTTGTATTTAACTAATATATAATTTCTATAAGGTTACTCACTTCCCCTCCCGCTCCAAATACTTTGCATTCTCAATCGAAAATGAAAACAATCTGAGAGACAGGAAAAGTGCAATATTATCAAGAGGGGTGCCAGGGCTTGTAGTACAGTGCTGAGGAGGGCCAGCAGCCCCATGTGTTGCTGGGGAGGTGGGGCTCTTGGAAGGAGTCAACAGTGGAGCCAACGGGTGACCTGGGTATTGATATTTTTTTATCCCTCCTCCCCCCTTCCCTGGCAAGATGGCAGGGATCTCTGCCAGAGGGCAGCCCCTTCTGCTGGGTGTTGTCCACCCAGAAGAAGGGGATTCAGGAAGTGGCATGGGGGCGCTCGGCCTCCCAGGGCCCCAGCCCTCGGTGCACAGCAAGGACCTCCAGGAACCGCTCCTTGTTTTCATTTCCGTTCTTTTTCAGCCAGCTGCTCAGAAAGACCTGTCCTAAAAATCACCCTCAGCAGCCCTCTCTCACCCCGATCTCTTGATGTTTGGGCCATGATCCTTTTGATGTATGTTTGAGTCTTTCTAAAACTATGTAACCTCAAGTTCAGTTTTATGAGCAGGAACCCTCAGTGTAACCAAATCCTTCAGGGGGTATGTGGGTGCCTTGAGCCTAGCATCCTCCGGTGACACCAGTTCCCACAAGTCTGCAGCTGGGCCTGGCGCTGAGCCGGGGCCACCCATTCATCTCAATGACTTCAGCCCGAGCGAGGCGTGATCCTGCCTCTGCTCAACACCCCAACAGTCCCCAGAAGATCTCGAAAAAACATGTTGGAGAAGCCTGCGGAGGTCCCTGCGGACATAACTTCCCCCAACAGGTACCAAGCTGCCGCCTCCTACCCAGGTGCCAGTAGAGAGGGCAGGATGGGAAGTCTCTGGCTCCAAGCCCTGGGAGCTCTGCCCCTCAGGGTGACAGGTGCAACCTCGCTGGCTCATCCCTTCCCCCTCCAGTACTGTACACTTGCTGCTCCAACCCATTTGATGAATTTCTGTACAAATACAGATCTGGTGCCCAGAGTGGGACTGTGCCCCTATGAGTGGGTGTGTCTCCTTGGAGTGGATACGTCTATAGGTCCAATTTTCGAGACGATGCAGTGCTCTCTGGAAAGAGAACCATCCACATTGCTAAAGAATTAAGATTCCCTCACTTTTTTGAGGGCTGTGTGTTGTTGAGTAAGTGCATTGTGCATGTGGTGTGTGTGTGTGGCGCGTGCACGCATGAGAGTGCATATGTGTGAGTGTTGGTCATTTCCCACTTGAACTAAATAACATGGGGTTAGAGGAAAGAGATACTGGGCAAGCTGTCTCCATTGAACAAGTCCTTGGCATTGGGCAGGCCCCACGGGACTCACAGCTTCTGGCAGCAAGTGTATGTGTTATTCACACACATAATTCTGGCTGGAGAGTGCAATGTGTCTTTTTTTTTTTTTTGTAATTATTTTATTATTTAGTTGGAAACTTCACACTGGCATTAACAGATCTAGCAGAAGCAGCCTAGGCCATTGTCCCGGGCTCCAAAATAAAGATGTGGAAAGGAGGCGCCGCTGGGTGTGGAAGTGCTGAGGGGTTCAGGGGGTTCAGACAGGGCCACCACCTGCAAACACGTGTCTAGCAGGCTGCCTCCCAGCCTCTGCCGTGCATGTCACCACTGCGGAAACCCCGTGTCCTGAGAGCTGCTTGCCCTTAGTTCTTGTGTGGCTGAGGGTGGGTCAGGCTGGTCGGGGTGAGAATTCTATCACCTGCCTGTGTAGGCACATCACCCCTGATCTAGACTGCCAGCCCCAACTGAACACTTCATGGGGTATTGCCGGCAGTCTAGATCTCTGGCTGGGGGTGGCCTCTGGTTCTCAAGTTCTGTGATCACAGCCAGTGACAGAACAGGGTCATGACCTATAGCTTCATTTCAAGAGGAACAGCCCCACTGATGGTAGAGTCCCTCCACGTTTTGTCCTGTGCACCTGGGTCCTCAGGCCGGAAGCTGGGCACATTGGTGCTTATAGACTGGGTGAAGGGCTTTGCCTTCCTGGGCCTTGATCCCAACCTGCATGTAAAGTTGGTTTTACCATGCTATCCCCCCTTCTCCAATCTTTCTAATCTTGAGTTTGCACTTGACAATCAGCTTCCTCTCCCGTCTCAGAACTTAGTGGCCTTAGAGAATAGGTCCCTGTGATAAAGGTCCCTCCTTTGCTCCCATTTCCATCCTGGCTAATGGGCTGGACCTCAGGAGGCAAGAAAGAGAAAGAATTATCGTTTTAAAGCAGAAGTATGGATCGAGCACGTTGGAAGTAAGTGAGAGGCACGTCGGTGAGATGAATGTGTGAGAGACTGGGGTGGCTGGGGTTTTCCATCCCTTCCCGGGAAGGCGACTCCCAGAAGAGGATGTCTGCTAGGCAGAAAGGGAAAAGAGTGAGGAGGTTGAGTCAGGATTTAGAGTCTGGAGTTTTGTCTTTATTAGAAAGAAGGAAGAAATGAATTCTGAGTGTTTCAGAAAGAAGCAAGCCAGTAGGGAGGAAACAATGATTCAACACCCAAGGGCCCAGCCAGAACAGGCTGGAAAGTCTCAAGATTTGGCTGTAGAAGAAGCTGACCAGAGAAACTGATAGTTGCTGGACCACAAGCTGGGTCGTCAGCATGTTCTCAACGGTCACTGATTTACTTCATAGAAAGCCAAAGTTGCCAGCAACAAACCAATCTTTGGAGAACATTCCTCCAACTCTTAGTTTCCAAGCTGGTTTTGCCCACCTTTCTTTGTCCAATCCAGAACTGGCCTCTCAAATTACTTGAACCAGAGACAGCAAGCAGAATGGTTCATGCAGTAGGGACCCACCATCCCCAGACTGAAACCTCGGGGTCCAGACACCATCCAGCATATGTGGGAGGAAGGCAACCTGGTTTGCTCTTCTGTTGATGCCAGTTATTCTTGAGTACCTAACGATGTCTGTGGTGCTCTCAGTTTGCTGAGCCTGCCTCACTAGTGTGACTCAGAAGACGGTGCAATGCAGTCATGTTAGTGGCCTGTGAGCAAGGCATACTGCTCTTGAGCCTTTCAGAGAAAGAAAGGTAAACAGAGCCTCCATTCTTGGATCTGCAGCTTGGTCTCTGTAACAGGTTTTCTTTAAATCCAGGACACAGGATGGGAAAAGGGTTTCGCTGTCAGTTTACAGGAAATCAGGAAGGCAACTTCTGAACAAGGCAGGTGTGAGTGGCAGGTTTGTGAAGCATGGGTTTGTGGATTGCATGGTTGCATGTAAGCTAGCTGGATGTCTTTGAGGCGTTCCTCACAGTGTCCACGCAACCTCTCCCAGCTCCTAGTGGGACCTGTGGGGCTGAAGGTCATTCCCCTTTCTCCCCTCAGAGAAACTGAAGAAAAGGACATTGAATTCAGTGCAGTTTGAGTGCTAAAAATTTCCAGACTCAATGGTGGTGCTAAACTGTCTCCATGTTCCTAATATTTTTAATAGTGGGTGTTTTTTTTTTCAGTTGTTTTCATCACAAAAATGCAGTGTCCTTGGGGAAGGGACCCAGCCCCTTGACCTGCCACTTTCCAGGTGTCCTTTATCATTTTGACGGGACTGTTCGGTCTGCAGAGAATATTCTGTCTTGGCATGCTTCTAGACTGTAAGATTTGGGTTGTTTTGTATTTTATGTTTACATGCATCTTGTATTTCCCCAAAAACTAAATAAAGTTTTTGCCTTTTTAACTGAACAGAATCACCTCCTGATTCTCCCTGCCACCAGAAAAAAACATCCAGCTGAGTGGCAAAAGTCACAGTATGCCCAAATGAGGCATGAACTTCAGGGTCCGGGCCCTCTGAGGACACTGGAGGGGTGGGGGAACATGTAAGCTCCCACCCTTGCCAGTGAGAAGCATGCTCAAGCTCCCCAGCCTTTCCCCGCCTTTGGAAGGCTTTCTGGCCAGTGGCCCAGGCTTTTAGAGATACAGACCTTGGGGCCACCAAGACCACATCCAGTGGGCTTCCATGGCTCCTCAGCTTGGAGCCCCTGACCCTCCCCCTACTTTTGCTGGACTTCAGTAAGCAGGGCTGAGCAGTCCTGGTGTAGGAAGTGGCCCATGGCCGTTCAAGGCCAGGCAGAGGCTGGCCAGCCAGAGCATCCTCCCAGGAGACAGGGCAGGAAGGCAAGCATCCCGTGCCCCTCTGAGGCTCAGGCTTCCAAATGAGCTAAGTCCCCACATCATGCCTGGACCCCCCTGGCACTCCAGCTTTCACAGCCACCTAGATGTACTCAGCCCACTTGGGAAGTTTTTCCAAAGGTCCCTAGCCAGAGGCCTCCCTTTCTAACCAGCTGTGCCACTCATTTGGCATAAGCCTCTGCACCCACCAGTGGGAGCGCAGCTGAGCTCCCAGCTCAGGGCCAGCCCTGGCATCATGACCCCCTCCCTGTGCTTCCCACCATGCCACCCCATAGCAGCCACCACCAAAGAACCCTCTGAGAGTCACAAAAAGTCTTCCCACAACCCAACAATCATTTTACAGAGGTGGCAGCTGAGGCTCAGAGCAACTGTGACCTGGCCAAGGCCACACAACTGGTCAGTGGCCAGAGGCAAGAAGTCTGGGCTTGGGGGAGGGATGGGCAGACCCAGTTCCAGGGAGCTCAGCACAGCCCCTGCCGTCCTCCCCTTTAGTCCCTAGGTGGCGCCACCCCTCCACAAAGGTTGCACGCAGGTTCAGATTCAGCTCAGCGTTTCGGAGCTTCAGGACTTCTGCAGCTCCTGCTCTTGAGAGATCGAGACCTGTGGTCACGGAAGGGCAGTGGCTTCTCCTTTCTGGCTTACAGCGAGGCTCGCCTGGCATTCTGGCCTCTGCTGTACAAGCCCCAGACCATGCTCCAGCCACCTCCCCCTCCCCTGCTGTCTCCAGTGAGTCTTCTGATTGTTGGCTCCCCTCCGAACCAGGACACCTGGCCCTCTTCCTCCACACTTCCATCACCATTACCACCCGCCCCCGCCACACACACCTGCCCGCCCTTCCTCCCTCCCCAGCCCTCCACACTGCACAGCACAGCCCTCAGGCTGGTACGAAATCACCTTTATTCACAATCACGGTGATCCAAGTTCACAAAGGAGGCAGCAGCTACCCTCACACTAACAGAGACAACTGGATGGATGGCTTTTTCTCCCTGACCCTCAGGCCACGCAGCCCCCGAACTTATGAACTTCCCTGGCCTCTGGGATGGGCGCCCTGACTGCTTGGGGCCACCACCAGCCCCATCTCACCCTACTCCCACAGAAGAGGTCTAGGGGTTAGTGGGGAGCAGAGACCCATGGCAGATTGGTGACTTCCCAAAGGTGCCCTGCAAGGCAGATACACACAGGGCCAGCCTGGCATCGTGACCCTCCTCCCTGTGCTTCCCACCACACCACCCCATAGCAGCCACCACCAAAGAACCCCCTGAGAGTCACAAAAAAAGTCTTCCCACACCCCAACAATCATTTTACAGAGGCGGCAGCTGAGGCTCAGAGCGACTGTGACCTGGCTGAGGCCACACAACTGGTCAGTGGCCAGGGCTAGAATCCCACGCTCTGCAAGCCACATAACAAAGCAGTCTCCACTGGGCGTAAAAAGCCACCTGAGGGGACAGAGGGCTGGAGGCTTGGGGAGACTTGCCAGGACTCCGAGAGCTGGCCCCAGCCGATGGCCTACCAGGACAGGCGTGCCGGGCTGAGATGACTATAACCTAAGAGCAGCCGGGAGTCCTCCCCAACTCCAAAATTAGGACCAAGAAACTGGAGGTGCTGGGACCCACCCCTTCTCCTCTCTCCTGGGGGAGAGAGCACCTACAATGACGAGACCAGCTGGCCTTCCCTCCCCCAGCCTGCCCAGACCTTTCCATGTCCTTACGGAGTGAGGGAACTTGGGCCTCCCGATGCGCATGAGCCAGTTACGATACCCAGGCTCCAGCCTGAGAAGAAGGGCATTCTGCGGCTCCGGGTGATCTGCTAGTCCCAGGGCACTGCAGAGTCTCTGCTGCCCTCTCTAGAAAGTGGACACAAGTTGCCAGAAGGAGTCCCGACTCGGCCCCTTTTTATAAAGTTCTATTTCACGGTAAGCAGAGCTGGCTATGCACTCGTCTGCTGGAGTTTGGGGCAGAGTTTAAGTGATGACAACTTCTGCTGGCCCCTCCAACCAGGCACTCCATCTACTAGGGCAGCCTTTATAGGAGTCTGGGGGTGGGAATTCACTCCCCCCGCCCAAACTAACCCCTACAAACCCAATAAATAAATAAATAAAAGTACGGGGGAGCCATTTTTACTCCAGGAAGTCCTCTACTCCCAACCCAGGATCCTGGCCTCTCCCAGGGATGCTAAAGCCTGACAGAAGACCTACCCTGCTCTCCAGCCCACGCCAAGTAGCTGCCCCCAGGCAAGAGCATCCCCGAGCCCACTGAGGCAAACAGGCTATGACCAGGAAGGGGCCCTCCATGTCTCAACCAGGCCAGGGGGCTAGCAAGCCAGAACCCAGAGGCTTCTGTGGCCTGTCTGTCCACCCATCCCGGGTAAGTGGGAGAAGGCACAGCACAGAAGCGGCAGCCCTCCTGGGATGAGAGGAGCCACTGGCCGTCTTACCCTTGGCTGCCAGGCCCAAGGGGGCAGGGGAAAGAAGGAAGGAGACAGTGGGGGAAGGTCAGAGAGTAAGGCAGCAGCCCAGGCTGTGCACTGCTCAAGAGCAGCTGGCTGAGGGAGAAAACGGAGGCTGAAATCCAGGTCCACACTCCCTTAGCCAGGCCGCGTGTCTGGGCTCAGGGACGCATCTGCCCAGAGGATGGGACACACTTTCTAATGTTCACAAAGGTGTCACACAGGCTAAACAGACCTCCGGGGAATCTACCCCAGGCAGGAAAGGACCAGGACAGGCTGAGATCCCCCCGCTTTAGCCCCCTCGGCCTGCAGGGAAGAGCTGCAACTTGCTTCTGCCCCCATCTCCCAGCCTGACATCCCTTCCTCCCCCAGACCTCAGGGGCTGTTTCCCAAGTTTAATGAGAAAGGGAAAGAATTTCCAAAATGAGGAAGAAGAGACGGGGCCCTGCTGACTTGCACCTCAGCTGGAGCCAGGCCGGAGTCGGAGGAAGCTAGGGAGCAGGTGGGTCCGTGACGGCTAGGAGCTGCGGTAGGTCTTGATGATGTCCTTGATGGGCCGGCGGCAGATGGGGCAGCAGGCGTGCAGAGCCTTCTTGAGGCGCAGGCCACAGGCATAGCAGAGGCACATATGGCCACAAGTGTAGATGACCGTGTCCACCGCATGCTCATAGCAAATGGTGCACTCGTCACTCCATGGGCCCCCGCCTGGGGTCACTGGTGATTCGGGCAGACTCACTGGTGAGTTGGGGGGCTGTCCCTGGGGACACGGGATAGCAGTGAGGGGGAGGCACAAACCTGGGCCGAGGTTCATGAAGAAAGCCCCACCTCTCCTCCTCCATGGATCGGGATCAGCCCGTCTACCTTGCCACCCACCTCCTGGGCACAAGAAGAAAGAGGATGCACTCTGGACAGCCCCACTTCCGACCCCTCCCTGCCCAGACCAGGGGCCAGAGTGTCCATGAAGCAATGAAGAGGCAGGAAGGATGGAGGCCCAAAACCCACTGGGGGAGGCCCCACTGAGCTACTCTCTGGGGTTCTTTGTGCTCAAGAAGTCCTCTGGAGAAAGCCATCCAGCTGAGGGACAGGACGGGACCCAGCCCAGGAATCACCACTCAACCTGGGTTCACTGGGCCCATCTCCAGCTCCTCTGGGGGCCCGTCTGCAGACCTGCCTCAGCCAGGGTGGAGGGCAGGTCCCTCAGGGTGGAAGGGCTGGCACGGTCACATGGAACCAAAGGGGCCAGCCCTACTTACCTCCAGCAGAGCTCCCCAAAGGGCCAGAGCTGCAGGTGCCGAGCGAGGGGTCAGAGGCGGATGCCCAGGGTGCTGGGGGAGGTCGGTGTGGAGGCGGGGGAGCAGGGGAGTGATGGGATGCCCCGCTCTGCCAGGATGGTGGAGCCTGCAGAAAGGGAGGGAAGGTGGGACCTAGACACTCAGAGGCCCACTGGGGGAAAGCTCGAGTTTCCATCCTCCAGTAGGTTCCCAGGAGAGAAAGCGGGTGGTGCAGCCTGACCACACAGCCCAGCCACTAGGCTCAGAGACCGACTGAACCTTTACCCTCAAGAGCTAACTGTCCATGGAGTCTCTTGGGGCTCTCCTCAGTCCCTTCCTCCAGCCAGCCTTGACTCCCCCCACCCCACCACCACATATCTCTATCCAGCACTGACAAGTCATACACACCATGCATGCAAATAAGCAATCACAGAGCCTGGGAAATCATTTGTTCTTTGCCCAGGAATGTAACTTTGTAATGTTTCCCTATTTAAACTCTGAGATTCCTGAGAGCAGAAAGCCTGACTCACCTGTGACTTTCCCACAGGCCCTAACATAATGTCCTACACACAAGTAAATGCTCAATGAGATGTTTTTTATTAGTTATTCAGTCTAGTTTATTCAATCTAATTCATTTAATAGTCACTGTTTCTAAAAATATTTATTAGCTGTCCACAGGATTTCTTTAAGTAGTGTTAACATGTTTTAAGTGAACTATCATCTCCTTCTTTCAGAAATGTATACCTCTTATCTGCTTTTCTTGCTTTATTGCACTGGTTAGCATTTTCAGAATGATACTATACGGCATCTCCATCACATTCTTGATTTTAATGATAATGTTTCTAATGTTTCACCATGAAGCATGAAATTGGCTGTAGTTTTAGGGTGAAGAAAATATCTTTTCAGTCTCAGTTCACTTAGGCCTTGAACAAACCAAAGCATTCTTCTATGAAGTAAATAATCACCCTCCATACATTGTTACTGATTTGTTTTTCCTTTAGAGTCAGGATCCTCTGTCATTACTTTGCTAGTCAAGATGTCCAGTTCTCCAGACAGCTCAGGAGCACACTGTTTAGCATATATTAAACTCTGAATGATTTCTCTTCATTGCCCACCTTGGCCTACTTCCCTCTCGGGACACTTAAGTCCTGGGGTTTTTGTTTGTTTTTTAAGCTTCTCCTTTGCTCTAGTCTAGTAAGCCTCTTTGAGCAACAGAAGCTTTACTGAAAAGCTACTTAAACTATTATTAGATGGTGCTGATGCAAGAGACTATCTTGCCCTTACGTAATATCCTTTATCTGAGGAGCAGTGTCTCCTGGTGACTGTAGCCAAATATCTTTGTACCTCAGCCTGATTTTTTTTTCCTACACCCTAGTCTGGTTTCTTTTTATTCCACCTTGAATTTTTAAGCCAATTTCTTTCCTTTCTGATGTCTTTTTATCTAGCCTGATTTCTTTTCACTCTTCCCTGACTTATCTTCCCTCAATCCTGATTTTCTTAGCACCCTAGTCCCATTTCTTTTCATCCTTTTTTTCAATTCATTTTACACTCCATCTTCACTTGGTCTTTTCCAGAGCAGAAAGTCTCCACTGATTTTACCTGATTTCACAAAACTCTCATACACTCACAACTACCAACAGCAGTGCATACACAAATACACATGCATTTACTCACATGTCCCTAGACACACGGTATGCCAGTCTCACAGTGTTACTCATGCTTACTCACATACACACTTTATCATGTCTATGAAGTCTCCTGGAGTGAGGTATAGGTTGGGGGCTGTGAGGCCCATGGGGTCTCCAAACTTGTCTAACCAAATTTGCTAAGGAAGAAAAACTTTAGATGCCCAGGACCTAATTTGAAATCTACAGAATCAAAATTTCTGGATGTGGGATTTAAGAATCTGACACAACTGAGGACTGAGCCCAGCATCCTGCAGAACACTCTGCGAAATATGGCTTATACAAATCCATGTCACCCAGTCCATTCAAACTCTGTCCATTCAAAGCCGGGAAGGCCCAGACATCTGCAACCCCATTTCCTCCACGGCCCAGGGATTCTCCAAAAGCCCCCAATCCAGGCACTGCTCTTCTGAGATACCTGGCTGCTGACACATCACCCTCTTTATCTTATTTAGATACACAATCGTCCTCAGAGGTAGAGATCTTTGTTCCCATTTTGTTGATAAATGGAAACTGAACCTCAAAAAGTTCATTGCTAGTGGAAACAATTTTTTCCCCCATTTTTAAATGGCCACTGGACAATGTGTATGAGAGTTGTTTATGTACGTGGGAATGTGGGTGAAATCGGTTCTGAGCGTGAAACTCCAGTGTTCCCTGCTCTTCTCCCCCTCCCCAGGGTTTATCTGGTGAAATCTGAGAACCATGGACTAAACAAAACAGTGACTCTGACTAGAACCCATAAGGGGGCAGGGTGGGCGCTGATCCCCCTACCCAGACAGACCCTGCCTCCAGGGAAGACGAGATGCTAGGCCTGGAGGCGCCAGCTTCAGGATGCGCCTCGAGGGAGGAAGGCACGTGGCCAGGGGCACTCACCAAGGATGCGGATCTGTGTGATGGACCCGTGCAGGCCGAAGAGCATCCAGAGCGGCTGTGAGGCGTCCACACACAGCTGCATGCCCGCCGCGGCGCCGTTGTGGCTGAGGTGCAGCTCGCCGTCGGCGTTGACCACAAGGCCGAGGATGTCTCCGCTGTGCAGGGGCCCGGGCACGCGGCACACGGCCCCAGAACTCCTTGCGGTCCACCAGGGCCTCGGGGCTGAAGGGCAGGTCGGCCGGCCTCAGCGTGCCGGGGTCGCACGTGGTGACGCCTAAGGACAGCGCGCCGGGCCGCGCGCCGCTCGAGCGCGTGACCTTGACGAAGAGAGTCTCAGCCACACGCACCGGCCGGCTGGTGAAGACGAGCGCGCGCTCGTCGCGCCCGTGCTCCAGGCGCGCCACCGTCTGCTCGTCCAGGATGCGGACGTGCGCGCCGGCGCGCAGCGCGTGGAAGCGCAGGTCGCCGTCGAGCTGCGGGGGCAGCGCGCGGCTGTGCTGCGAGTTGAGCGAGTTCTGCGGGATGGGGCAGCCGGCAGCTGGCGTGCCCTCGTCGCCGTCAGAGCCCGGCACGTTGAGGTCACACAAGCTCACGGAGAGGCGCGTTTCGTCGGCCTCGCGCCGCAGCGACGGCCGCCGGAGGGCGGTGAAGGAGCGCGGGCGCAGGCAGTCTGGGAGCACCAGCTCGCTGTCTGCGGGGGTAGGGGGACAGGGCGACCGTCAGGCGGGCCACGGCCCCGGAGCCCATCGCCTGTGAGTCTCCTCCCACCAGTTGTTAAAGCCGGCACTAGTAAGACCCATCTAGTTTCTAACGGCAAAGAAAACGCTCGGACATTTTACAGGGGCTTCCCTGGTAGCTCAGTGGTCAAGAATCCGCCTGCCAATGCACAAGACACAGGTTGGATCCCTGGGACGGATCCCTGGAACAGAAAGATACCCTGGGGGAGGAAATGGCAACCTACTCCAGTATTCTTGCCTGGAGAATCCCCAAGGAAGAGGAACCTGCCGGGCTACAGTCCATGGGGGTCTCAAAGAGTCTGACACGACTTAGCCACTTCACACATTCTGCAGGACCTCAGACTACGCATTTGCTTAAGCAAAGGATCATCAGGCATGAAAGACACCAAAACTAAAACACGATTACTTCTAAATGGTACACTTATAAAAGTCGGATTAAAAAAAATTACCTCCTGGGCCCTGGCTCTTCATCCTAGCAGCCAGGATAGCACCTGGCACTTAGAAGGCAGCAGTAAACACTTGCTGAATGCATGTTGATATTCTGTGCCTCTCGGAGCCCAGAGGGAACCCTCCCTCCAGAATACCTCTCTGTACAAATTGTCTCATCTTATCGCAAAAATTAGCTTTTGATGTTGTTTCTACCTAAGGACACTGAGGTGGAGAAGCTAAGTGAATTTTTCCAAGCCCTCCTTTCAAAACCGACAACTGGAAATCAGATCCTTTCTCTTTTACTCATACACGTAATACAGACTGTATTTCGTAAAAAAAAAAAAAAAGAGAAGAAGAAGACAGTTCAGCAAAGAGATAAGGGAATCTCCTGTCAGCCTGCCATCCAGAGGAAAATAATATTTAGATGTGTGCTTCCAGCCTTTTTGAATATATTTTAATTATTTCTCTTTTAATACAAAAACTGAATCATACTATATAAATATCAGGAGTTTTACACTGTTAACTTTTACAGGTAACAAATCTCTTTGAAAATGTAACTTGTACCTATCTTCTCAGGAAAATGCACATTCTCCCGAAATTCTGTGGATAATTCCAGAGCATCCATGGCTATAAACTCCAGGTGAAGAACTCTGTTATACAAATTTCCTTTTCAAAACTAATTTTTCTATTTATCGTGTCCTGTATACCCCGTTTACACCAATAACCATGTTTCTGAGACCATAATTTCTTAATGGCTGGTTAAGTCTGCTTTGTGGAATCCTATAATTTGTAATAAAAGTCATTAGGCGCAATGAATTACTACTTCATTTCCTCCTTAAAGCATCCCACAGAGGTGTTCCCTTTGTACGGATAAAGCTCAGAGATGTTCTGTGACAACCAAGCTGCAGATCCAAGGTTAAAGCGTGATCTGCCCAACTCCTTATCCCATACCCTCCACTTTCAAGACATATAGGTTTACTGGATCCTTTTTCGTGGGAGGCCCCAAATTTGGCTGGGGCCACTGGTGGCCTTACCGTGGACCAATCCCTTCTCAGGAGGCTTTTCCCTGAGCCTCCCCAAAGGAGGATCTGTGCTTTCTCTCCAGGAGCTGAGTAAGGATGGCGGGGGTGCTCAGCATGGGAGCAAAGCTTGGAGGAACAGACTGGTAGGGGTAGCGAAGCCAGAATTCAGCTCCAGCTGAATCTAGATTTGCTCTCTAACGCCTCCCTATCATTGGTCTCCCCCAGTTCCTCTGCCCCATCCAGGAACAGTATTGTTTGGGCCCCAGCAAGGAGAGGGTGCTGGTCCCTCCCCACAAGTCTCCTGCTTCTCTGGAGAAGCCTCTCAAGGCCTGGCTGGTCGGGATTTCCCAGCATCATGTTTGGTAAGGAGGAGGGAGCCAACCGGAAAATGTGATTATTCCAGGGAATTGACTCTGTGACAGCAATGGTGCAGAGAGGCTGGGGGGCTGCGGAGAGGCAGAGGCTAGCAGGGCAAGACATGGGAGACAATAGCAGGGGGCCGAGGAGGGCTGTGGGCCGACCTGGACCCCAGGGAACAGCCCTGCTGCCCTGACCCCCTCAAGGATTCCAGGGACTGGCCCTTGGGGACTCCAGAGGGTTGGGGACAGAGAGGAAAAGGAATGGAGAAGCAGGGTAAGGAGGAAAGAAGTGGCTCAGAGATGCCCAGCCAGGGTTTACATGAACAAGGCTGTCATGGGGCCACACATAGACACACCCCACGCTGCTCTCTCCACCCCACGCCACCCCACACGCTCAGGACAATCAGGCCAGAGCCCATGGAGCTGGGCAGACTCTCAAAACAGACTCCTGAATGGGGCTGGATGCACGACCTCCTGCTCTCTGCCCCCACAGGAGTCCTCTTCTGCTTGAATATGCTCACTCCCTCTCAGGCAACTCAGGCCATTACTGAGCTATTCTGTCTTTAAGAAAATGTTTCCTTCTCTTAAACTGAAATCTACCTCCCTGGTTGCTTTGTTTGTTTGTTGAACTCTTAGGGAAAATTAGTTCATTGATCCTGTACCACACAAAATTTATTCAAATTACCTTCATTTGAGTGGTAAGATCAGCAAGAAAACAGGTTACTCTACAACAAACCTATTTACAAAATCCATCATAAAAGCTTTTCTTTTTTCATTACATTATTGTCTTTTTAGACTGGCATACTACACAAAGCTACACCAATTAGTAGTTTGCCTACTCCCAAGTTTAGGAGAAATGCTTCCTTTTGACATTATCACGTACCCCATAGGAAAATAAATTCCCTTAACCTAACAATTGCCACCCAACTTACTCACCCAACTTACTCACCCAACTCACTCACCCAAGGCATCTTCCTTCAAATCCCTCCTCTCATGTACACAAAATGTCATGCTAAAGCTTTAAATCCTGCGATTGTATTTATAGATCTACACTTAAAAATGAACACAAGAGCTACTACCACCACAACAAACACAAAATAACACTCTTAAAAATTACAAACCAGCTAGATAATATTCTGGTAGTGTTTACAAATTAACTGCTATTTTTGTACGAAAGTACTAGATACTAAAAATGAGTAGACTGTGTATCAACCTAAATAAAATGATCACTACCCACAAACGTGTACATAGAAACACACCCGACACTGTCAACTTGTGTGTTGCTCTTTATATAGTTTACTTTCCACGGTGTGTTTGGTTATAACCTTCCTATATTTATACCTACTACCTCTGGGGCTGCCTCTCAGTCCCACACTGAAGACAACTCTCCTCAGGGAATACTCAAATTCCACACACACCTTCGCACCTCTTAGACAATGAACAGCTCCAGACTCAGTACACTCTCAGATACACTCTTACCAGCTTGAGCCACAGGGTGGCCTTCACACCTCTCCTGATAAGTACCTTTATACTTCTTATAATGCAACCTGAGAGTGTTTTAGGAATTTCTGTAGCCCAAATCCATATATTGGAAGGCAAGATAGGAACACAGTTCAGTGCAAGACTCTGAAGTCATCAGTTTGGGTTCCCATCCTAGCTCTGTCATTTCCTGGCTGTGTGGCCTCAGGTAAATAGCTTAAGCCCTCTGGGCTTCTCTTCTGCAGTGGTGAAATGAGCATTTCCTTACTGGTGGGAAATCTGAAATGGAAGGGATGCTGTGAAGGAGATGCAGTGGAATGAAGCCCTAGAGGGCCTCGCACAAGACCATCACCAGGTCGCTGAGTCACTGCTACTGTTTCCAGGCTGCAAGGGCTCTGGAGTGATACAGGCCTGGGTTTAAACATCTGGCCCAGCACATGGCTGGTGGCCTGTGGCTGAGCCACTTTCCTCCAGTCCCAGATCACTCACCTAGAGGTCAAGGGTAATAATACCCGCTTTGCAATATTGCTGAAGGGATCAGAGGTAGAGTGCGAAGCCTCAGGCACCTAGATACTTGATAACTTCTGTTATTAGCATTTGCTCAGGTTGAGTTTGTCAAAGTCAAGTCCACTTGCACCCAGGCAACTAACTGTTTGAACCTAGGACTTTGCATCAGTCATGATAAGCATCCGGGACAGAATCGCTGAATGACCTCACTGACTAAAGACCAGGAAGGAGAAGCTTCAGTGGAGATTAGAGACAAAGAAGAGAAAGAAGGAGAAACAGTGGGAAAAGAAAGAGAAGGGGCAAGAAAGTGACTCCTTTGACCTTGCTTGAAATATCACAGGAGTTGGGAAAGAAGGTACAAGAGGTGCTAGGAACCAGCTAAAAACAGAACCCCTGGGGCCACTGCCCAGCCCGAGTGTGTCTCCTCCCCCATCCCCTCCACTCCTGGGGTCAGGAGCAGCTGCAAGCCACCAGCAAGCTCCAAAATAACCATCCCATCAGCGCACACATCTGCGCAAGGCCCTGAAATAGATGAAACCCGAGCTAGAGGAGCGGGTCAGGGCACCCTCTACAGAAGGGACAACACAGGTCCTGGCAGAATGAGTCCAAATCAAGTCAGGGGTCAGGGAAGGGGCCAGGCTCCCAAAGCCAGGGGAGAACACCGTGGTCCCACCTCAGCCCAGGACTGCACCCTGGGGCACCGACGGACAGCCTGCAACCTCCATCAGTGGGACGACCCCATGTCTGAAGCAACGAGTTATTTAATCCAGGCCTGGAACATGTGGCTGCCTACTTGAGAGTTGTTTATGATGGGGGAGAGGTGGCACAGGGCCACAGGAGAAGCTGCAAAGCTGGCTTCCCTCTCGTGGCCCCTTTTTCAAGAAAGAACTTGTCCATCTTCAGTTCCTGCCTTGTCTGGCACCCGGTGCTGGCTTGGCAGATCCCTGGGCCAGGACAGAAAGAGTCAGGCCCTGCAAAGGGCAAGGAGGCCTGGGCTTCCGCTCTTTGCGAAGGCACCCAGCATACCTACCCATTGAGGCCTGTGTGCCCAGCCCTGGACAGGGTTAAGGAGAGACAGCCAGGACCCAGGCCCTGTGGAGCCAGGAGCCCTTAGGAGACTTGAAGCTTGGAGTCATGAAAACTCTCAGTATATCAGGTTAGACAAGACCTTAGAGGAGAATAAGGAAATCTGTTTATCTCTGCTAAGTTCTCACCTAGCCTTGGCTAGAATGCCCCTGGGGACAAGAAGCTCACCACTTCTCAAGGCCGTCTATTCCCCACTATCTTTGGACACTTGTGACTGTTAGAAAAAAAACTCCTTTCATAGATGCAAGTGTCCCGTACCCCACTCCTGGGAACCCCTCTGAGCCTTCTCTTCTTTAGAATAAATCTCCCTGTTAGGATAATGCTGTCCAACTGAGGCTAAGAACTTCTGTTTCAGAGTGAGTCAGAGATGGCATCTCAGAAGAAACAAGATTTGACCCAGGCTCTGAAGGACAGGAGCATTTGGACTGACAGAAGCAAGAGGCACTCGGGTGGGAAACTGCATTAGCAAAAGCCTGGGGAGAAAAGTCTGAGCAAAACCAGCAGGAGAAAGGAAGGCAAAGGAGCGGAGGCACCAGGCGGAGGGCACTCGGGCAGCTCCTGCCCAGAGATCTACACGCTGCCAGTCAGTGTGGGGTAACTGGGGCCTGGGTGCTGCAGCCGAGGCCCTTTGAAGCAGGGCCAGCCATCAGTCCAAGTCTTGTTTGTTTGGATTCTCACATCCGCAGCACTGGATAATCTTTAACCACGGGTCAGCCTGCAGCCGCCCAGCTGGCTGGCAGACCTCTGCCGGCCCCTGTCTGGAAGGCGCACCAACCCATTAACTGTGTCCATAAACATCTTCCTGCTGGTTCGCAGCTGGCACGGGGCAGGGGAAGGAGTTGGGAGGGTGGGTGCATGGCTGGGATGGGCAAAGGGTTCCTCCACCCTTCTGGGAAGTGCCCTGAGGCCCACACCACCTCCACCCTCTCCATATAAATCCAACCATGGGAAAGCTGGGAAAACACACACACTTCTGAGACTCATGTAGCAAAGGGCAGAATGTTCCAGAAGCCTTCAGAGTCATAGATTCTTAGATTTATAGAGTCTTCAAGCCACGGGATCTTAGATGGATAGATCCCCAGAATCATCTGGTCTGGTGGGTCTCAAAATTTTATTTTCCCCCAAACAATAGAATCGTTCATCCAAAGGCACAGAAAACTCTGGTTGATGTCTCGGCCACTGCAGAGATGCCTCTGTGGAACCCCAGTGTTCCAAGGAACCCAGCTGGAGAACCACAGGCCTTATCCCAGGAAATAATTCAGGTCACATGGTTTGACTTTTATCCAGACACAGGCACTTGTCCCCCTCTCAGTGAGAGGACACGTCGAGGGTTGTCTACTTTGGTGGTATTTTAAAATTAGATATTCCTTTTTAACCTAAAAACAATAGCCCTTCCCATTTGTATAAACACTTTTATGTGTCCAGAAGCCTCACAGACTATCTGTGAGGTAAATGGTACGTGTACAATTATGTCCAAATAACAGAAGAGGCGGGCGAGGCACAGAGATGCTGAGACACATGCCCCGAAGTCAGTGAGCAGCCAAGTGGAGTCTTAATTCAGTCGGGTCTCTTGTTTCTCAGATGAGGGCTTCATCCCCAGTTCGTCCCCAAGACCCCAGCTCCTCCCCTCCTGGGGCCACCCAGGCCTCTCCAAGTTCCCCAGAACTGTATCTTGGGCCAAAGAGGCACTAGACGGGAACACACGAAACTGCCATTTCTGGACATTAGAAACAGCCTGCTATTGGCAATTATAGATGCTTGCACTTTATGCAGGTTCATTCTGGTAGAAAACTAGGGCACGCTGTGAATGACGGTATCAAACCAGGCCTCCAAAGACTTCAGGGCTGCAAGGCAGGCAGACCCCTCCTCACCACTAAACAGGATGCTGGGTACCCACCACCCCTCTTGGTCTCTAACAGGGCCCTTGGTGGCCTATCTGTGTCCAACACACATGGCTGATCCCTGATACCTTGAGCTCTTGTAAGCTCCATTCTGGAAGACATAGGGGGCCCAAATCCCCACCCCTGGGGGCATCTAGACATAACAGGGAGACCAGAGAGATTCCTATTTACAGAGCCTGGGGAGTAATGTAGCCCACACTTCTGAGCTCAAGTGCCAGCTCTACTGAGCGGTGTGGCCATGGACAAGCTGTCAGACCTCTCTGAGCCTCGGTTTCTTTACCTGAAAAATAGGCACAATAATAACTTTCTTTAAAATATAATCAAAGAAGATCTCTACTGTATTCTTGAAGAGCAGGACAAATACATGATACAGAACCCCTGTTATGGAGTAGACCTCACTCGCTTCAGGAAGAGGAAGAGTCACAAAGCACAGAGTAGGTCAGGGGAGGCTTCCTAGTGGAGGGGAGGGTTTGGTACGGGGCCTTGATATAATTGGCAGAATTTGAGGTGAGTAAAAAGAAGCACTGGGAGAGTCTGAAGCAGAAGGAACAGCAAGATTTTTTTTTTACCTAAGAAGAAACGAAAACCATCGAAGGGAAAGACACCACGATCAGCATCCTCATCTCTTCATTCCGAGGGCTTGGCTTGGGCCCCTTAAGCTAATATTTGCCTTTCAGCCCCTGGCAGCCACAGCTGAAGGTAAATATTAGTTTAGCCTGGGAAGCGGAACCCCAAATGGCAGTGTGGTCCTCAACTGGCCAGGATGCCTCACGCTCTGTACCACAAGCTGGGCACAGCCAGGATAAGGACCCGACCGCTGGCCTTATCTGTAGAGAGGTACAGGCCTCTCACTGCTGGGCAGCCAGGCTTGGCCCACCACCCCAGAAACTGGCACAGCAGCAGCCTGGCCCCCCAGAAAGCGACCCTGAGAGTCTCCAAACATCCTTCTCTTCAGTAGGCAGATGGGGGCTTTTTCCAAGAACTGAAATGACATCATGAGTCCTTGGGAGTCCCCCCATGCCCATGGCCTCTTAACAGCCTCCTGGGCTCAGCCACACAAATCGTGAGTGGGCAATAAGTCTTCTCACACTGACCTTGGGCCCAGATCTGCTGGAAAGTCTGAATTCTGGGCCCAGCCTGGCTTCTGCCTAGTCAGGACAATTGGGGTAGGCCCCTTCCCATCTCTGGGCCACATTTCCTCTTACTGAAAAACTTGACAGTAAGAACTGCTGGAAACTCAACTCTCTTGCTGAGTCTCCCCCATGATACACACAAATACCCGCACCTGTGCACACCCACTCTCCTCAAGTCCACAAGCCATCCACAACCTCCCCACTTAACTCCCTTCCCTGAAGGATCTGCTCCCCCAACTGACTGCCAGTTCCCCATCTTTGTGCCCATGCACACCCTTCCTGTTTAGCCTACACTGTTCCTCCTCAACAGGTCCATTCTTCCCATCTCCTCTGGTTCCTGACTTAAAACTCACCTCCTACAGGAAGTCCTTCTGGACTGCTCCCCAGCTGCACCCCATAGTTTTATTCTTTAGCCACACTTTTATGCAGTATTGGATTTAGGTCACTTCAGAGCAGTCATATGGTATGTCCCCCAGTGTAAAAACTCTTTCAGGTGACGGGCTGGGTTTCCAGCTCTAGTGGCCCCTCTGACCACTGCAGAGCGCCTAGGCTGCAGTGGGCACACAGGGGTGTGCAGGAGCGCTCACCAGCTTTTGGCCAGGACCCACAGCTACCCTTCCTGAGTCAACATTTCCGAGAGGCGCAAGGAGACCTTGAAAACTGGGATAGGAACTTATCTCTCCAAGTATTAATCACCCCATAAAACTTGTGTTTATTTAGTTGCTGGCAGATGCTTCTTCCAGGAGGTAAGAAGCTGTTATTCTTAGAGATACCAGCCAGGGCTTGGGCCAGGACACCCAGAGGGAAGAGGGTGATCTGCTGTGAACTCCAGCGGAACAGGGAGCCTGGAAGACCTGATGCAGCTCTGCTGGGGACATGGCCTGGGCAGCAGGGAGCCCAGGTGATATTTAGGGCTGTGGGGAGTGGGGATAGAGCTCCCACTTGGAGGTGTCAACCAGGGAAAGACACCAGCCCTTGCCACCACCCTTTTGGGGAAGATGGCCAATCTGCCCACGGCCTGACTTGCAGGCCTACTATGTGCCCCGGACCCCCAGGATATCTCTAGCCTGAGGAGCAGACACTGGCCAGGCGGGGTTTGAAGGGCTTTGCCTCAGGTTCCAGATAGGTGGGGGGCAGGGAAATAGGCCTGGCAGGTAATCTCTAAAGATGAGACACTGATCTAGGGGACAAAGATGAGACACAGGAAAGATAGGCCCATCCTCAGAGCCACCAAGACAGACAGTGACTTCTTCAGAGGAGAAACTCAGGGAAGGAGGGAGACAAGGGGAAGCAGAGGAGCCAGGGGGATCTAGGTGGGGGAGGAGGCCCAGAAAGACACGGGTACAGTGATGTGCAGAGAGGAGGGAGGGGGAGATGGGCAGATGGGAGCAGAGGGCAGAGGGGAGGGAGGGAAGTAGCCCTGAGACCACACGGGGCAGTGGGCATGACCCGGGGGCAGGGGTGTGGGATGCAGGCACAGAGCAGTAGGCCCACCTCCGAAGATAACCTGGATGGGCCTCTCTCTTTTTTTCTTAAACAAAAAAATCAATTTAGGAAGAACAAAATGAGGACATATTTTAATCTGCTAATTCATTTTAGGGGCTATAATCAGTGTTTAAAAATGCCCAGGGATTATGGTGATTTACAGCTGTGACGGGAATCAGCTAGGGCTTTGGCCTTACAGGGTGTACAGAAAGGAGCCTGACTGGAAATTCAAATGCAACTGAAATTACTGCGTGAAAACCTATTTATAGTCAAAGAGGCCAGGTCAGTGCCTGGGCTCTGCCCTGGGTGCAGCCCTTCAAGATCACTCTTCAGGCCTCTCCCTCAGCCCTGCAGATTAGGAAGACTCATCTCACCTGGTGTGTCTGTTTTGTCCTCATCCTTGCAAAGTTGTAGGCCCAGTCTAAGCCTCTCCACCAAGAAGCCCTCCTGAACTCCATCTGTCCTCACTAATTTCATCCTCCATTGACTTCCTGCTGAAACTCCCCAGTGGGTAATGTGAAATGTACCACTTTGGGCATCAGAATACCCAGTTCAAGTCTCTGCTCTGCCACATCCCTACACAGGCAAGCCAGGCCTTCCATAGCCCTCAATTTTCTCCCTGCCAAATGGGGATTATAACCACTCCCTCCAGGGCCAGAGGCTGAAAGGGTGAATAAGATAACTGGAAGGAACCGTCTCGGCAGATGGTCGAGATCCTGTGACCACAACATTCAGCGATTTACCGTCCTCGCTTGGGCTCTGCCTGGATTGTGTCTGGAGTTGTGTTTGCTTTGTCTCCCAGTGAGCCTGGGGCTGTCTGTGAGCAGGGCTGGGTCTCCCTCAGCCACCCCTCAACTCTTTCCTTCATCTAACAAGTTACCATCTATCCCCCACTTTCCCCTCCTCACTCTGCAAATATCCTCAGCATGCTCCACACACCAGGCCCAAGATTCCACTCCGGGAGAGGAACCCGGTGGGTAAGGCATGGATCCCTCCCTCTCACAAAGGGTTTACTCATTTGTTTTTACTTTCATCATCTTTCCCACACACCCCCATCCCCACCACTATCTTTTTACTCAAATAAAACTGACTAGAAAAGAAAAGCTTCACAGTTTCTCAGGCTCTGAAGTCCAGAAAGGACAAAAGAAAAACATTTTCCCACCACCTCCATGGCAGCTTTCTCTGCAAGCAGAGAGAGGGGGAAGGGAGGGGAGGTGACAAGAGCAAGTGGTGGCCGAGCATCGACTTGGTACCCAGGACTAGGCTGGACACATTACTCACAGCCTCTTTAATTGGGTTCATCTTCCTACTGACCCATTGTACAGATGGGAAAGCTGAGGTTCATCCAGGTTCCTCCTGGAGACACAGCCAGTTTGCCAATGGGTTGGCCTGTGCCCAGTCTGTGCACACAGGCACACGCACACATGCTTGCCGGCACACACTCAAGTCCCATGGGAGTCCAATGACCTGGATTCTCAGTTCTCAGCCACCAACTTGCTGTGGCTTGCGGCCTCAAGGAAGTCTAAGACTCGGAGGCCCCTTCCAGCCCTGGCATTTGGGGGTCTGCATGTGGCCTTGCCAGGAAGCCTGGTACTTAGCAACCCCAGGATAGCTTCCAGTGCTCCTCCTCCTGGACCGCCCACAGGATGCCTGCCCTCTCACTGCCCTGAAGCCTTAGTCACACTGGGGGCCTGGGAGCAGCCAGAAGAGTCTTGGCCCCTCAAGTGCCTTCTGCTCTCCCCACTACCCCTTCCACCTCCATCCATGCAAAAGGCACTAAGGTGGGGTTGGACCTCCCAGAAGGCTGCAGAGCCCAGGGCCCGGGGCTCACTCGGGACAGAGTGCTGTTTCTACAGCTCACCTGCAGCACTTCCTCGGGATGAAGACAACCTCCCTGAGCTTGAGACTCACCTCCGTGGGCCGGCGATGGGGTCGGCCTCCCAGGGTTGTTACCAGAATGGCATTAACAAAGTGCCTGGCATGCAGTAAGTACTCCGTAAACTGCAGTAGTTATGATGATTAACATTAATTACTTCCTGGATTGAGGGGAGGGTCCTCCAGGCTGCCGTATATGATTATGAAGCTCAAAGGCACAGTCTGTGGGGCCACAGAAGGCAGAAACCTCACCAAGCTCCAGTGGCCGCAGCTGCAGGCCAGAAGGCAGGGATGCTCTGCGGTTCACACCAAGGCTCCCGCTTGGCCCCAGAACTGCTCCCTGTGTGGGGGCGGCCCCAAGCCTGACCAAACCAGTCAGACCACAGCCCCTGGAGGTGTGCCCTGTGTCTGAGGGGCCGGACGGAGAGGGCACTCACCCAGCAGCTGGACGCCTCGAGTGAGGCCGTAGACGTCCACCAGGGCCCAGAGCGGGTCGGCCGTGCGGACCCCGTTGAAGAAGAGCATGGCAGCCGAGTCGTTGATGCGGTAGAAGACACGGCCCTTCTTGTCCACCCAGAAGGCGATGATGTTCCCCTCATTGGCAAACTCCTCAGGCAGCGCCTTGGCCCAGAAGCCGCTCTGGGACACCAGGTCGGGGCAGGCGTACTTGGGCAGCGAGTCAGGGTGGATGCGGGACGGGTCCTTGCTCGTGAAGCCCAGCCGCAGTGCCCCGCTCCAGCAGCACTGCTTCTTGGTGATCTGGGCGGCAGGGAGTGTGGCCTCAGACGGACCCCCAGCCCAGCCTCCCTCCCCGGCCATCGGCGAGCCCAAGGGGAAGGGACTGTCCCCTTCTCTGCAGACCACCCCCAGGCAGACTCCCATGGGACGTAACTCTGCCCAGCCCGCCCCCACCTGGGGCTCCTCTCCCTCCCCCAGGAGCCCTCACCTCCCCCACCAACTACCCTTATCCTTCTCCCATCACCGGCCCGTGCCCACTCCCCTTTCTACATCCTTCTTTGTCTCGCAGGGAAGGTTGAGAAAAAGAGTAAGGAGAGAGAGGAGGGATTAGGAAGAGCTGAAGTGGCAGCAGAGAAGAAAGAGAAGGGGCAAGGGGGTGATGGCCATAAGCAGAAGTGGGGAAGTCCAGAGGCCGCAGGCAATGCAGCCACAGGAGCAAGGAGAGGGCCCCACCTTCAGCCTGACTTGCTCATAGATGAGGACCGGGCGGTTACTGAAGGTGATGGCATTGCAGAAGCTGGCCTGCCTCTTGACGGCCTTGTGGCTGAGGTCCATGAGGATCTGGGAGCCCTTGGTGTGGGGGTGGAAGAGCAGTGGCGTGGCCGGGAGCCCCCCGCCCGGGCAGCACCGGCGGGCAGTGCTTCTGCTTGTGGTGGCATCTGTGAGAGGTGACAGGGAAGGGGCCCCCAGTGGAGTCTGCAAAGGAACCAGCCATAGCGTTAGAGAATCTGACCGTCCAAGAGCTGGACCAAGGTCCCTAGGGAAGGGCAGATGGCTGGGGGATAAGAAAAATCACCACTGCCCAGGACTTCCACCACCACTGCCCCTCACCACCACTGCCACTTCTTGCCACTATCCTTCTCCTGATACCACCCACTGCAATTCCCACTCCACCCCCTACCACCATTTTTTATCCACCACCATCTATGCCCACCCTTCACCTGTCACCTCTCACCACCACCATCTACTCCAACCCTCCACCCACCTCCCACCATCATCTCCCACCATCATATACTCCCACCCTTCACCCATCACCTCTCACCACCACCATCTACCCCCACCTTCTACCCATCACCTCCCACCATTTACTCCCACCCTTCACCCATCATCTCCCACCACCACCAGCTACCTCCACTCTTCACCCATCACTTCCCACCACCATCATCTACCCTTCATGTGTCACCCACAACCACAGGTTAACATCTGCTGCTCCTCATTAGTATTTACGACCATTATTTTCCAACCTCCACCTGGTGGTAAGCAATCATTTTCAACCAACGTCTACCACCACTCACTGTCATTCACTACCAATGCCATTTATTTTATTCAACAAATATTCATTATGTATCTGCTGAATGCCAAGCCCCTGTCCTAGGCACTGAAGATAAGGCATGAAACATACATGGATTCTGTCCTCAAGATGCCAACAGTCCAAGGAAGGAGATAAGACGTGGACAGAAATTGAAATGCAAATGGCAGACAGTGAGAAGCACAAAAGGATGTACAGATAAGTCACGTCCCAGGAAGCCTTCTTGGAGGAGGGGAGGGGGAGAAGGAGCTGGAGCTGAACCGACAAAGCTGGGCTGCAGTCAACACGTGACCATGGGGTCGCCATTGGAAACCAGAAAGGTGGGTGGGTGGGGCAGCCTCTGCAGGACCACGCCCATCTCTTCCCTCCTTCAGGGCCAGCTGCCCCACCCAAGCTGCCTTCCTGCTTTACACCACCCACACCCACAACACCATGGACACAGGCAGGCCTCTTCACCCAGGCTTCCAAGGAACTTGGAGCCGCCTCAAGCACCCCTGGCCTGTGCTCCCTTCCATTAACAGAGCTGGGTTCGGAAGGTACCATACAAACATGTGAGGTTGGCCCCCAGGAGACAGGGCAAAGAGAGGAAAGAACACGGGATGCGGTGCCAGGTAGCTTGTGTCCATCACTAACTGGCCCATCACTAACGTGACCCTGGGGAAGTCACTTTTCCTCTCTGGCACAATGCCATGTGTTAGGTCGTGTGTGGCAGCCCTCCAGGCTCCTCTGGCCATGGGATTCTCCAGGCAAGAGTACTGCAGTGGGTTGCCATTTCCTCCTCCAGGGGATCTTCCCGATCCAGGGACTGAACCAATGTCTCCCGTGTCTCCTGCATCACAGGTGGATTCTTTACCTGCTGAGCCATTGGGGAGGCTCCTCTGACACAATAAATGGCCTCCACTCTGTGGCTCTGAGACATGTGTCAGCAGCCCTGGCGGCACTAATGCACAAGTCCTGGCAGCTGGGGGGCTCAGGCAGGAGGGTCATTTCTTCCCCAAGATCTGTGTCTCACCCATCAGGAAGGACAGCTCCTGCCCATCCGGTCATCTTGAGAAGAGGCACAGGGGATGTGGAAGATGGGGGTGATGTAATGCGACCAAGGCCTCCAGGATGTTTCAAAATTGGTCCCTCCAAGACAGGAATAATACAGAAACTTTGGTTATCTGAGAGGCCTTGCCCTCCCTAAGGGGAAAGGAGGGGTTTCAGGAAGGGGATGGAATGAGGGAGGGGAGAAGGAGGGAAGAGTCCCAGGAGGTGGAAAGGCCCAGACTTTGGTCCAGTGTTTGCACTGGTTTGCATCACTTTGCATCTTTGCTTCCTCCTTCCCAGAGGGTCCAAACACCAGGATCCACCGTCAAGAGCCAGCCAGATACCCTGAGCATCAATGTCCTGGCCTCTATGGTGTAGCTTCCTGCATGCCAGGCCCACGAGGTGGGCACCTTACAAGGCGGGGCTCACCTTGCTGTAATGAATCCAGAATGGTGCGCAAGGGCTCAGAAAGCCACCAGGTGGTAAAAGCTGGAATTGCTCAGAGGAGACCCTGCCGGTCTGAGAAGGCCCCCAGAAAAGCTGAGTGACCCTTGAAGCGTGTAGAGCAGGGTAGGTCATTCCACAGAAAGGGACAGTTGAGGTGAGAGCAGAGGGAGGCACTGGGTATAGTTGCCCCATCTAGAAGAGGTATCCCCTGGGCTCAGTCCAGCCTCAGACACAGCTTGACTCTTGCTTTCAAAAAAACCGCACACTGTTCAGGGCTGTATACATAGGCAGAAATGAAAACATAAACGAAGAAATACCTGCTGGGTGAATGGTAACAAAGGTAGTACATCTATAAACAGAATACTACTCAGCAGTGAAAAAAGAATGAACCACTGATAGGAGCCTCAACGTGGATGAATTACAAAATCATCACACTGAGTGAAGCCGGGTTTTTTTTTTCAAATTTGGATATACTCCATGGAACAATGGCAGGGCCTCCACTCCTTTCAAAACCCTTCCTCTACTCCTCCCACCCTCCCCCACTGGGTACTAAGTCTTCAAAACACAAACTAAGCTCGAGGGATAACAAGCAGATTGGTGGGTGCATGTGGATGGTGGGAGGAGGGAGACACACCGAGGGATGCAAGGGAATGCTTGGGGTGACGGTGACGGGTGTGTTCACCCTCTTGTTGTGGTAACGGTTCCAGGGGTGTGTGCATGTGTCAAAACCTACCTAGTCATATACTTTAATCCCCTGTGGTCTAGTGTGTATCAACTAAGTTTCAATAGAGCAGTTTTTAAAGATGCTGAGCCCAGCAGCTGCTGAGAATCTCTTCTATGAAGTCCCCGCTACAGCTTCCACTCAGAATCCATGGATGAACAGCAGGGCCTCAACTTCCTTCAAGACACTCCCCATGTATCCTAGTTGGGATCCTGGGGCCCTGGGTAAAGATCTAGGAAACACTGGTTCAGAGAAAAGACAATGAGGACACCCAGGGACCGGACACCCAGGCCCTTGAAAGGGCCATTCCCAGGGCCTCCCATCCACAGGGAGGGCAGTGAGTGGGCGAGGACAGCCCAGGGCCAGCCTCCCTGGCTGACAGCTGAGCAGATGGAAAACGGGGAGACCCTGGTCCCTGGGGGCACAGTGTGCATCCAGACGTGTGACCTCAAAAAGCACACACACATCTGTGAGCACATGAGGGTGACCCAGACCCTAGGAGACATAAGAAGGGGAGAGACTTTTCTCTATCCTTACACACACATTTACACATGTAGTGTGAGCATAGGCATACTCATGTACACATGGATGTGCGAGACAGTACACATGTCTACTGCACACGGGCCATCCATCTAATAATAACAGCGGTCATTCATCAAGTGCTAACACGTGCTAGGCTCTGAGCTGCGAGTTTCGCACATACTTAACTGGCTTCACCCTCACAGCAAACTGATGAGGTAGGAGAGACAGTACAAGCCCATTTTCCTGATGAGCAATCAGCTTCTGGGGGGTTGAGCAGTTTGCTCAAGGTCATACAGCCAGCAGGGTGGGGCTCTGGAGCCAAACTCAGGCAATCTGACTGCAGGGCCCAGGTCTTACTACTCGGCATCTACAGCCAAGAAAGCAAGGGTTTGAATACATTTTTTTTAATGCACTTTAAAATATGGTCACAACTGATGAAACCTGAAAAAATATTCACCTGGGTCAAACCGAAAATAATCTCATGTGGCACACAGGGGGATAGCTGGCCTTCTATTATCTTGCCTCTTCCACGGTACACATGTGTGTGCCGCCCAGAACACAGAGATACAGACCGTCTTCATACATGGCCCTCATCCATCACTGCCAGGATGCAAAATGTAGCAGCCAACGTGGAAGATGGCTTGGCAGTTCCTTATAAGTTAAACGCCAATGATATAACCAAGCAATCACATTCGCAGGCACTTACCCAAGAGAAATGAAACATCTGCACAATGACCTGTACACAAATGTACCCCAGCTTTATTCCTAATAATGCCATGCTGGTAATAGCTTAAATGCCCTCCAACTGGTGAATGGATAAATCAAATATGGTACGCCCACACAATCAATACAACTCTGCCATTAAAAGGAACAGCACTATGATACAACAAGCAGGAACAAAGGGATCCCCTGGAGAAGGAAATGGCAGCCTACTCCAGTGTTCTTAACTGGAGGATTCCATGGACAGAGGAGCCTGGCGGGCTACAGTCCAAGGGGTCCCGAAGAGTCAGACTTGGCTAAGCAACCCACACTTTCACTTTCACAGCTTTGACACCAAGGGCCAGAGGGGCAGCTGAGGGCAGGGCTTCTCCTCAGTGCATTTTGACATATAGTATGACCCCTTAAAACCCCCATTCCACGGATGAGCTGCCAATCAGACTGGTTAATCCAACTTGCTTGAGGTCACACAGCAATAAAGTGGCAGAGCTGGGACTTGAACCCCCGATCTCCCAATGTCATGTCTGGGGTCCTTTACCCTACTCAGTGGTTGACACTAGAGATCATTTTCCCCCGTGAGCTCAAGATTGGCAGGCATAGTGCTGAAAGGCTGTGTGGAGGAAGTGTTGGTCAGGTCCAGCCAGAGGAGCAGCCACAGCAAAAGGTGTGAAGATGCCAGGAGGCCTATAAGCTGCACAACTGCCCCCCCAGGGACCAGTGGTCCTGGGTGGAGCCCCAGTCTCACCATCTGCTCCCAGGCAGGCGCCCCCTCATGACAGGTTTACAAGCTTCTCAGGGATCATAGTGGGAGTGCCCCCTCAGGCGAAGCTGGTGCTGACACAATGGAAACTCTCCCGCCCCAGCCCAGCCCATTCCTCCTGGGCATTTATGAGCTGCCAGAAACAAGCGTGGCCAGCCCTCTGGGTGACCCTCGGCCAGCTCCAGACCACATTCCTGCCTCTTGGTGGGGTCCAAGGCCTAGACCCAGTGTAGCCTCTGGAGTGACCTCCCCACTGCGCCCGCCCATACCTGCCCCAAGACCATGCTGGCAGGGCCCTGGGTAGCTAGGCTGCGCTGAGCTGGGCTGCCAAGGAGAAGCAGGAGGAGCTATTGAGTGCCTGCTCCATACTTATGACAATAACCAGCCTCTGTGGGGCTCAACAGGCAGTGTCTTCATGACACTCCCAGTGACACGGGTCCTCAGACGTGAAGGTGCTCACCACGGCCACCCAGCCGGAGTGAAGGGCCCAAACCCGGACCCAGGCCTGCTTCCTCCAAAGCCACCTCTGAGGCCTCATTCTTCTCATCTGTCAAACGGTGACCGCAGCAGACCTCCATGCCATTCTTACAAGAATTAAAGAGATGCTCTATCTACCAGCAATCCCACTCCAGGGCATCTATCCAGAGCAAACCGTAATTCAAAAGATACATGTACCCCAATGTTCATTACAGCACTTTTTACAATATCCAAGACATGGACATGACCTAAATGTCCACCAACAGATGAATGGATAAAGATGGGGCACATATATACAATGGAATAATACTCAGCCATAAAAAGAAGGAAATAATGTCATCTGCAGCAACATGGACAGACCTAGAGATTATCACACTAAGTGAGGTAGGTCAGACAGAGACATGCAAATCACATGCAATGTCACTTACATGTGAGTCCAATTTTTAAAATTAAACAAATTAACCTACACAAAAATTAATCTGCAAAAAATGCATTAAAAAAAAAAGAATGTACAAAACACAAACAGATTCACAGACTTAGAAAATGTACTTAAGGTTTCCAGGATAGAAGGATGGGGAGAAGGGATAGGGAGTTTGGAATAGAGAAGTACACACTGCTACATTTTAAAATGGATAAATCTGCTCAATGTTACATGGCAGCCTGAATGGGAGGGGGAGTTTGGAGGAGAATGGATACATGTATATGTATGCCTGAGTTCCTCTGCTGTGCACTTGAAACCATCACAACTTTCTAAATCAACTATACTGCAATACAATTTTTTAAATTAAAAAACAAAACTAACCCAGTAAGTAGTTGCTATAATAATAATTCTATTATTATTGATAATAGTTGTAAATAAAAGTGTGAAAGTGAAACATGTTAGTCGCTCAGTTGTGTCCGACTCTTTGCAACCCAGTGGACTGTAGCCCACCAGGCTCCTCTGTCCATGGAATTCTCCAGGCAAGAATACTGGAGTAGACTGCCGTGCCCTCCTCCAGGGAATCTTCCCGACTCAGAGACCAAACCTGGGTCTCCTTGCACTGCAGGCAGATTCGTTAGGGTCTGAGCCACCAGGGAAGCCCACAGTTGTAGATAACTATATTTTTGTTTCAATTAACATCAATCTGTGCTCTCCTATACCTCTGGTCAAGCTACTTCCCCCACCCTGCATATCTTCTCTCGCTGCCTCACCCATGCCTCTCCAAATCCCACCCATCTTTCAAAGCCCAGGTGGACCTTACTATGTTCAAGATGGCCTCATTCTGAACCTGCGAACCTGAATACCAGTGCCGGCACAATAGTTTACATTGCCAACAAGGAGGCTTGTCTCACTTTCTGGACAGTATGGAACAGGGCAAAGAGCAGGAGCCCTGGAAGCAGGAGGTCCTGGGTCCAACCCCTGACCATGCCACAGATTTGCTGTGTGACTTTGGGCAAGTTGCTTCATCCCTCTGGATCTTAATTTCTTTCTCTGTAAAACAGAGTCATCATAGCTGCCCTGCCCACCTCTCCAGGTCATTGTAAGAACCCAGTGAATTCATGGATGTAAAAGAAATTTTCAGTCTTTAACACCTGATCCCAGCATAAGGTCTTATTGTTTCTTATAAAAGCAACAACCACCACCGTAGGAAATGATCAGTTCACTTCGACCAGTTGGAGGCCAGACACTTCTGTTTTCATTTATCCTAAATACCGTACACCTGATTGCAGAGTGGTCTTGACTTGGGCTAGTTTACACACAGTCACCGAATAGCGATTCCTCTTGGCTGGGAGACTCAGAGGATGCCAGAGAGCAGGTTGGGAGGGGCTTCAAGTAAGAGAGATGATTATAAAACTGGCCAGATGTGAACTTCTCTGGGTTCCCTCCAGGGGCCCACCTCCCTTACCTGCTTCTAGCCTCGAGGCCTGGCCCAAGCCTATTTCTCTTCTGGAAACCATCCCTTCCTCGTTCCCACCTATAAACCTGCATTTCTCTCACTTATCCTTCAGACCTTGATTTTAAAGCCCACCTTCTGCCAGAAGTCTCTCTCATTCCTAAGTCTCTCTCAGGTCCAGGGGTCCCATATGTCCCTAATAGACTTTCCATCACCCAAGCAGCCTTTGTCAAATCTGGATCCTCCACAGAATTCAGCCCGAATGCCCTGAGGCAGCCCAAATACCCTGAGGCATTGACTTGTCCAGAATGGTTCTGGGCACGTGAGGAAAGAGCCACTCGGACCATTTTCTGTGTTCTGCGGCTCTCTGGCTAGGAAAGGCTATGGGATTATTTATGTGTCTCCCTGATGGACCGTGAGCCTCCTGAGGACAGAGACCATTGTCTTTTTTACTGCTGCTTCCCAGCACCTAGCTCAGCACCCAGAGCAGGCACTCAATAAAAGCTCTGAATGAGCTGTCCCTGTTCCCTTCGAGTGACCGAGCAGCGCCCACTTGCTGCCTTGCCCCTTCTGGTGCCCAGTGGATAAATGAGAGAAAGTGGGGACTAAAGGCTCAGCTTCCTTCATTGCCCAGAACCAGAATCCCGCACTCCATGCCTGACTACAGTCCAGGCTGCTCCAGAACCTTCCAGCACTCCCCACTTGCCTACAGGAAGAAGGAGAAAATTGCAAGGGTTGATTTTTTTTCTTCTGTGTCAGGAGCTGATACCAGATGCCTTTCCTGTACAGCCTCATCTCACTCTGCCAAGCCCTGATAGTTAGGGATCTGTGGGAAGCAGTCCTGAAGATGTCCCCAGTGATCCCCATCTCCACCTCCTGACAGTCCCTTTGTAATTCTGTAAGCCCCTTCGTAATCCTCTCCCTTAGGGTGTGGAGTGGACCTAGCAACTAGCTTCTAACAAACTGAATACAGCTGAAGTGATGGGATGGGACTCCCAAGGCTGGGTTGTAAAGCCCTTAGCCTCCATCTTTTTCCTTGCCTCTCAGGTTGCTCCCTCTGGGAAAAGTAGCCTCAGTGTAAGGTAGCCCTGTGGACATGCCCACATGGGAGGGACTGGGCACCACCAATCACCAAGTAAGTAAGTTTAGATGAGATTCCCCCTCAAGCCTTCAGATGAGCCTGCAGCCCCAGCCAGCAACTTGACTGTAACTTCAATAAGGACATTAAACTGGAGGCCTTAGCTAAAGTGTCAAGATTTCTGACCCACAGAAAATGTGAGATAATTAAATGTGTGTTTGCTGTTTTACTGGTGAAGGAAATGGCAATCCACTTCAATATTCTTGCCTAGAAAATCCCACGGACAGAGGGGTTTTGTGGTCTATAGTCCACGGGGTCACAAAGAGTTGGACATGACTGAGTGACTGATCATGCACACTGCTGTTTTAAGCCACTAACTTTCGGAGTAATTTATTATGCATCAACACAGATCACATAGTTCCATGGTACAGATGAGGAGACGGAGGCTCTGAGAGGCAGTACTTTGCCCAGGATCACACAGTTAGTAAGCAGTGAAGCTGGGCTCTGACTTGCAGACCTGTCTGGCTGTGCAGTCATCCTCACTGGGCTGCAGCTAGCCAGCCAGCATGCTCAGTCCACTCTGCCCAGTGTGAACTCTCCACTCCACCCTGGTCAGCTTCTCCATGATCTCTGCAGCCGCCATGCACACCCTTTGTTGTGTAGGATTAGGGGACATGTTAGCACCTGATCCTCTGACCCATAGAGCTTGGCCATGGGCAGAGCAGGTCCTGCTGCTCCCTGGAAGACCAAATGGATCCAGTGACCAGGTGGGCAAAAGAGAGTGGCAGGGAGTGGGCATGGGCAGGATGGGCACCCTCACAACCAAGTTAATCTCCACACAGAGCCTCCTGCTCTCATTCACTCCACAGCATCCCAGTCCCTGACGCTTCCAGCAGCCAGATGTGCATGCAGATGTGTCTCCCAGCACTGCAGGGAGGGAACCAGCCCTCCCTCTCCTCACCCCCAACATTCCATAAGGCGATTCTAGATGATAACCTTTCTGCACCCCTGTCTTCACAGCTCAGTTCAGTTCAGTCGCTCAGTCATGTCAGACTCTGCGACCCCATGAATCGCAGCACACCAGGGCTCCCTGTCCATCACCAACTCCCGGAGTTCACTCAGACTCGCGTCCATCGAGTCAGTGACACCATCCAGCCATCTCATCCTCTGTCATCCCCTTCTCCTCCTGCCCCCAATCCCTCCCAGGACAGGACCTAAACAAGATGCCCCAAGCCAGGCCGGAGAGAGTGAGGGGGTGCAAGGCTTAGTCCATGTGCCACACAAACCATCCCCCAGCTGTTCTCTGTATGCACATGTGTGCATATACACACAGCAGGTGTGTGCCTAACAGGGACACAGCATCCAGGTAACACACTGTGCCAGGGGCCTGCCAAGGCTGGAGGAGGTAGAGATGTAGCCTTGGTCCTTACAGGCAGCCGGGGTGTATGGTATGTGTGTGTACACTTTTGAGCGCACACAGGCCTGGAGGAGCCTCTGTGGAGACCCTCCCATGCACGTGCACTGTGCTGGCTGTGAGCCAGGTGGGCTGCCCTTTACGCCTGCTAGCTCACTTACTCTTTCCACAACCCTTCCAGGTAACCCTTACCACCCCCAGCCACTGAGACTCAGACAAATAAAGGCACTGACCCAGAGTCACTCACACAGCCAGTAAGAGCAGAACAGGATTCAAACTCTCACCAGGAACACCCGTCTCACTCCTTCTCCAGCCCTGCCTGGCCTGTCGCCCAGCTCAGGGCTCACGTCTCCCCTCCTGTCTGCTCCCTAGACCATCTGCTCCGCCCATGTTGATGTGGTCCAGCAGCCAGGGCCCGAACCCCACATTCTTCCTTCTTCCTCACTGGCCAAGCATCTGTGGGGTTCCAGGCACTGGGCTGGGTGAAGAGAACAGACAGGGATCAGCCTAATTCCTCACTCTCACAGGTATAAGTGGGGGTGCGTGTGTGTGTCACCTGTGTTCGCAGACACACCTGCCAGGCTCTGGGGGGCTCATCTTGGCCTAAAAGCCTCCAGAGCTGCTGCCGGGAGACAGGCGGCTCTTTCCATGCTAATCCCAGATCACCAAAGTCCCTGTGATGGCGTCTCCCCTGCTGCTGGAGTGAGAACTAAGGAACCATGGAGAGGAAGCAGGGAGTTAGCCACGCAACGGGCAAGGCCTGGATTCCCTCTGAGCCGCCAGCTCCATGACCTCAGTCAGCCGTTTCCCTTTCTGAGCCGCAGCATCCCCTTCTGTAAAGGAACAGCGGGAGCCAATCTCTCAGGCCCCTGCACCCCGGCATCTGGAGTTTGTTGGTCCAGAGACCAACCTGAGGGTGACATGTGTGTCTGGGTGCATATGTGTTTGTCTTTCGCACATCAGCCCCTCAGCAACTGGTCCATCCTTTGCCCTGGGTCACAGGGGGTGGGGAACACCGAAGAAAGTGAAGGAGGCAGGAGGGGAGAGGAGGGGAGGGTGGGAAGGAGAGGGATGAGGGCCCTCTGTGCTCTCCCCCACCCCCCATCCTGCCCTCAAGACAGGGAGCAGCTCTGGAAATCTGCTTCATGAAAGAGATCAAGCGTGTAACTGCCGAAACCATTTTCCAAATGAGAATTAATCTCTCCCAAGGGTCCCCTGCCAGGCTGATCCCAGAGGAGCCCGACTCCTCACCACCAGCCTGATCACACACACACACACACACACACACACACACACACACACACACACACCGACTTGTGCAGAAACACTGACCTCTACACCAAATAACAGACTGTCACAAAAGTGGATGCTCACACAGGAAACCCAGACACAAAATGTTCGGCCTCTTAAATACGACACGGATAGGTACACGTTATGCAGGTACACACATACAGAGGTTCTAAAACTCAGATACAATCAGCAGACACCAGAACACAAATGACCAGGACACATTCACAAGCATACCACTAGAAAAACCCACACACAACCCTTCACCTCGCACTGTAACCCAGCAACCCAGAGTCTTCAGCCCCAACCAAACCAACCTCCCAGGCACCCAATCAGGAACGAAGGACCTCTGTGTTTCAGAGTCAGGTTGCAGGGCTGACAGCACCCCTAGGAAGGAGCAAGACCCTGGCATCTCCCACTTCCCCCAACTCACCTCCCAAAAGGGTGAAACCAGAGCCACCGGGGCAGCCAAGGTACCGGCGTGGGGACCCGTAGGTGCAGACACCCACGCAGGGTCCTGGCTAAGGGGCTCTGTGGGCACAGGCAAGCAGTCGCTGTCCACACCCCTACCTCCCCCCACCTATTCGTGCTGGTGGCAGGCTGAGGGTGGAGCTAGGGTCTGCTTACGGGGTCCCAGGCTGAAGAAGCGGTCCAGGTGAGGGGCTGGCGGCCAAGCCCCTCATCCAATGGTGCGACTCATGGAGTCTCGGCGCACCCCGCCAAGCTATCCTCTTGTTCCCCGCGAGAGAAGGAGGAATAGGACACCCCCCTCAGAACACCTCTCCAGGCCCTTTAGGCTTTTCCCGGGTTCAATCCTTATTCACAGTGTCTCCTGCAGTCCTCACAAAGCTCCTGTAAGGAGGCTGCTATCATCAGCCCCATTGACAGATGAGAAGACCAAGGCTCGAGGGACGCTTGCCCTTGCTGCCACCCATGTCTGTCTCCTCCAGGGCAGGAGTTCTTGATGGCCATAGCCATCTCAGGTACGCTTGGGGTCCTGCTCCCCTCTGAACCCTGGGATCCCAAGCAGTTGAAGATAGCATACTGTGTCCGGAGCCTGTTCTGAGGGCCTCTTCATCCTTCCCAGGCCACAGGCCTGCCCAAGTCTGACTCCAGTGGAAAATGCCAGTCGGCTCCAGACCCTATGCCAGCAGGCCCCACTGGGGCCAACAAGCCAAAGAGCAGCCCCCGCCCCACAGACGGGCAGAGCCAGGCCCAGGTCGGCCAGTCCAAGTCTCAGGCCAAGGCCCAAGCCACTGGCACTGCCTCCGGCCGGCTCCGGATTATGTGTCTTCAGGGCCTTCCATCTGTCACTTAGCCCTCTGGGCCCAGGACAAAATTCATTTCCTTTTAAGAGAGCCAATGATTTGCTTTTCCCACGTTTCCTTCCCTGCCTTTTTCTTTTTTTAATTATAAATTACTCTGTCAAAGTCCAGGGCCCGGAAAGGGGAAGTCACCTGGCCACCAGTCGGCCACGGCTTCCCACTCACTCCTGCCGGCACCCTCCTTCCTTCCCAGGCGCTTCCCGGTTCCTCGGTGCCCACTGAACCCAGCAGATGGAGCGGCCCCACCTCCTAATGCCCTGCCCGAGGAGGGTGGAGGCACACAGCGGAGAGTGTAGCAGGGACTCCCCAAGGTCAGCCCATGCTGTTCTGGCACCAGCCAGTTTGTACAGGAACCCCAACTCCTGGGGCCCAGCGATGACAAAACAAGTCCCTGGGAAGGCTTCTCCTTCTGGGTCTGGCGCCACATCGGCCATGTTCCTCCCAAGACCACAGCCCTGGAGTCAAGCAGACGAGGAGAGAGGAGTCGGGGCAGGCAGCAGCCACCCAGCCGTCCTCTCTCCACCCCTTCACCTGCCAGCCTCCCGGTCTGCCTGAGGTCTAGGTGAGCATGGATGTGAACCCCAGGAATCAGAAGTTCATTGACCTCCCCGGCCAGAGCACATGCTTTCAGAACTGAGATCAGGCAATGTGGGGGTGTCACCTGCACACCGCTGTGTGCTTAGGCACAAGTCAGCACAGGTACACACGCACAGACACCTCCAGTGGGCACAGACATGCACACACACGTGTAACCCACACATCTCTCCATGGCTCCGTCATGGAGCACAGCACTGACCTCCATGGCCCATATCCCAGGACCCACAAACGGATCCCCCAGCTGTTTAACTGAGGATTGCCTCAGTTCTAGGAGAGGACCTATGGACTCACGTCCCACTTGGCGCTGATCAGCACCCTGGGGAGGTAAGAGGATAAGGAGACTTTGTGGGGAGACTCAGCTGCCTGACTGACTGCCAGGGAAAGACCCCCTCTTCCTGCTTTGCCCATCCTCCTGTTTCCATCCCCTCTGCCCCAGTGCTTGTCACTGAAAGGCACCCCCTTCCAAGGTCCCAGAGCCTCCCCAAGAGGCAGGGGGGATGGCCCTGCTTTCAGCCCCCATGCCTCTTGGTCCCAGCCTCCCAAGCAGTTCCCAGGCTGGGGATGGACAACCCTCAGGTATCAGCCAGGGCCTTACCGTGGAGGGTGCTCCGGGTGATCTGTCCCCCATCACGGGCAGCGGGCAACACGGCCACCTCCGTTTGGCCGGCTGGCCTCGTCACTGAGCCGCCCTGGCGGCCAGCTCCCCCCCCCCTGCCCCCCTCCTCCTCCTCCGTGGCCAGCAGCAGCCGGCATGGCAGGGCCGAGCCCGCCCCCTCTTGCACCCCCCCAACACACACGACGCACTGCCCGCAAGACGGGCCACACACGCACGCACGCCCCTCTGGCCCCGCTCAGAGCCGCCTCCCAGCTCCTACCCACTCCCGGAGCCTCCCCCACCTCCCCCGCGCTGGTACAGGCGATGGGATCTGTCATGTTTATTTACATAAGGAGGAGGAGACTACAGGCTTCCTGAAATAGCCGAGCTCCAGAAAGCGCTGGAGATGCCCCAGCCAGAGCGCACAGACACACACACACTCATGTACGCACGCACACATGCACATTCCCCATCACTCACACACACACACACACACACACACACACACACATACACACAACCTCACCATTCACCTAGGCTACAGTCATTCACACGTGTTATGCACCTACTACATGCAGACACTGGGAAAACAACGGGATACTGTGGTGAGCAAGAGAGACCTGGTCTCTGCCCTCAAGGGGCTTACAGTCTCACTCATGCAGCTTAATAACAAAGAGCTGACATCCTCCTAGCTTCTTCCAAGTGCTCCGTGCACATTAACCCCTTTGGTCCTCACAGGCTGAATGATAAGGTCATCTCATGGTTATTATCAGTAGGTACCATCATTATTGCTATCTGAGAAATGAGATGAGAGAACTGAGCTACAAAGAGGCTACCTACCCAGGAGGTGACAGGGCTGGGAGGCAAACCCAGGCAGTCTTGCGGGGGGGTGGGGGGGTGGCGGGGCTAGGGGTTAGATTCCTTTACCCCCACACCAAACCTTCACTTCCATCACAAACACACGAAACACACACCAGCATATATAGACCACACTACCTGTCTATACCACATCACAGGTATATGCACAAACACAGGCTGTAAAGCACTTGAAAGCATTCACCACCGTGCACATTTAGTTCTGCTCACCATACACACCCCTGTACAGACACACCTCACAGGGTACACGCACGGCAGATGCTCACTCCCACAGACTCGCGAAGCCTCTGAAGAAATCCTGAGGTGCAGAACCTTGCACCTTGGGGGACGGAAGGGGGCTGAGAGGGCAGAGAGTGGTGGGAGGGCAGGCCCTCCAGCCCTGGGCAAGCATGCTGGGACCCCAAGGCATCATCAAGAGACCAGCCACTAAGTATGTAGCAGGCACCGCCTGAGTAATCTGATTTCTATTCCAGGTGGCAGAAGCTTCTGTTATGTCCATTTTATAGAAGGGAAAGTGGAGGTTCTGAAATGCTCAGGCTACTGAGCAGGTCAGGGGGCAGGGGCAGGGGCAGGATTCAAGCAGACAATCGCCCAGCCATCACCATCGGAGTCTCTCCCAGGAGAACAGGACTACCTCCTCCTCCCAGGCCCTGGCTTGGCCCCAGCTCCTGTCTCCAGGCCCAGGGATGTGGGCTCCCAGAGATAGATCTGGGTGGGGAGGGAAGGCTAGGGGGCAGAGGGGTGGGGCTGGGTAAGGAGCCACGGGAAAGGTGTCAGATGGAACTCAGAGGCCCAGGCACTGTAAGGGGCTGGTCTGGGCATCCTGCCCTCAGCTCAGGACCCTGCTACTGAGTGGGGGGTCTCCTGAGTGGGCCTGGGGGAAGGGCAGTGAGGGGGGAGGGGCGGGGAGGGGGGAGGGGCATCCAGTTGGACCTAGGGTCACCAAGCCAGAGGGCTGGGCAAGCCCACAAGCACACAGTGTCACAGCCCCCAAAGCAGAGGCTGGCCTGAGACTCCTCCCTGGGAGAAGCTGCGACACCCGATTCTGCACAGGGTGCTTCCTTTCTCCAGGCACATGCTTGGCTGTATGTGGCCACACACACGCACATACACTCTGTGACACATGTACACACAGCTTCTCTGGAAGAGTAAGTCAAAATCTGATCAAGAGGAAATAACCCAAAGACTTTTCCAGGGTAAATAATCACAGAAATAGTAAACACAAGGCCTCAATGTGTGCCAGGCAGTCCTAAGCACATGACACCTATTAACCTGTTCAGTTCTCCCACAACCCTGAGAGATCAACTGCATTCTTATGCCCAGTTTACAGATGAGGAAACTGAGGCAAAGAGGCTGCTCTGGAGGCTGTTTCTACAAAGCAGAAGTCAACCCCCTTCAACCCACCTGCCTTTAAAAGCACCAGCTGGTAAGCCTTTCCTCACCAACCCTTCCCACTTTGGGCAGCCTGATCACCCACCATCACCCAGCCCTGGAAATCCCTCTTCTGGAAGCCCCACTAAGGCCCCCAGTGAGGACAGAGTCCTCCTTCTTGGACCTTGTCTCTCCTCTGAGCCTGAGTTATGCCTCTCCCAATCTGCCGTCTCACTCCACCCTACGCAGGGACAGTCATGGCCTTGTCTGCTAGTCCTGGCTTCCTGCATGCCTTGCAGCAATTCAACATGACTAACACTTATTAAGCACCTACGGTGTGCCAGACTCCAAGCTGTGCACTGAGGATGCCACAGTGATCGACAGTAGACAGGCCCTGGCTCTCGTGGACCTACAGTCTAGAGAGAAATAGGCATTTGTCAAGAGGCAGAGTGAGGAAGATACTAAAGTGTTCTGGAAGAAAGCAGGGCTCGGGGCAGGCTTTCCTGAAAAGCAACTGTGAAGGATACTTATGTGTGTGTTCCTGTGTTGCAGAGGTAGCTTAGGGGAGGGGGGCGCTTCTGTGGGAGTGAGCATAACACGTGCAAAGGCCCTGTGGCTGACGGGAGCCCAGCCCTTTCAAGAAGCAAGGATGGAGCAGGGCCTGCCAGAGCAGCCTGGGGGTTCTGACGGCAAAACCAGGGGAGCTGGGGACACACCAGGAAGGGCCCAAAGAGCAGGGCAAAGAATCTGGACTTTTTCTGAGAGCCATAGGGAACTCCTGACGGACTTCATTAAGGAGGCAGCAACACCGGGTCTGAACTGCTAAAAGGTCACTCTGCCATCTGGTATGCAGAACGCACAGAGGAGGCAGGAAGGCACCAGGGAGAAAACAGCGGCAGCCACAGGGCCAGGCTGGTCCTCGACTTGCCCCTTGCTCCTCGGGCCTAGCATTGCGCCTGCACAGAGCCAGCTCTCAGAAATCACTCGCCCGTGGAACAGAATCTGTGTGATGCTCTGGAGATGGGGGGTGGGTAGGGCAGGGAGAGTCCTCCAAGCTGACGGCAGTCCACACTCCAGCCACGAGAGAAAATGAGGAGAGAACTGAGACAGCATGGGCGGCCCCAGGCCTTTATGGCACCACTATCTGAGGGTTTTCTAGCAGATTCCCTGGGTTCTGTTTCCTACCAGTTCATGTCCCCAATTTAAATGGGAAGTAGCACTGTCCCGTGACTGAGGGTTGCCCCCATTGCCTCCCAGGGCAGTGTCCAGGCCTGTACAGGTGACATGAGAGCCAGTGCTGCCCCGCTTCCCTTTTATTCATTGAGGCATCACATAAGTTTTCATTTGGCCAAAGGATTCCAGTCACTAAAAAGGATGAGAGAACGCCGGACCTACACCATTCATTTATTCATCCAGCATTCACTGCATGCCAACGATGGACCCACTAGTGAGTGAAACCCAACTTCTGCCCTTCAGAAGCCAAGCAGGAGCCACGCTGGGATCAAGGAATGAGGCTCCTTTGGCTCTGGCTGAACATTTGCAGTGCTTTGTTCTGTAGCCAGAAAGGATGTGAAAAGAGGATGTGAAAGGGGGAATCTCTGCTATGGCCCAGACATGGTGCTAAGTATTTCACACTCATAATCACAGCTACCCCACCCCACCAAATCCCTGCAGGGTTACAATCATCCCCATCTTGCAGGCTATAAAGCTGAGACAGGAAGGTTAGAAGGTTACATTGACATGGAGTTCAAACTCTGCTCGAAGTAGAGTTCAACTGGGTAACACTCAAGGCAGAGTTCAAACCCAGATCTGCCTGACATTCAAAACTTACACTTTATCCAGAACAGATGAAAAGGTAGGAGCACTTCTTTCTTAGGGAAGAGAAGACAAGGGGACAATGATCTCCTTAAAGAATCAGAAGAGTTCTAGGTGGAGGCAGGGCCTAGGAATGGTCCAGTAAGCCGAGGTGCATTCCAGGGATGGGGCTTGGATGAAGGCAAGGAGACTGTGGTCTTGCCCAAGCCTGGACTTCCCATCTGCTAACAGGAGTGCATCCTAGAGATCTTGGAAGAAGCAGACCCATCCTTGACGTTTGGGGGTTGGGGAGGGAAGGGGCTGTGGTCCCTCAGAGCACACAGGCACAAGGCAGGCCTGGGTGTGCCCTTGGGGAGCAACTAGGCTGACAGAAAGGAGCCTTCCCTCTCTAGCTAGCCCCCTGCTGCCTCTGCCCTCCAGCCCCATCCAGGAACACTTCCCCTCTCTGAACCCATTCAGCTCCTGAGACCCTCACCCTGCTAGCGTCCCCCTCATCTCCCAGCCAACTCCTCTCTCCTGACCCCTTGCCACCTGCTTCTCTTCCTTCCTGGGCCCCCTCTTGGTCCCCACAATGAGCTCCCCACCTCAACCCTCCCCTCACCACATCCTTCTTCATCCACATCTCCCAAGACCCAGCACCTCTCAGAACGGTAAGTCTAGACCAGACCCAACAACGGCACAATAAAACCTGGAACAAGTTCCCTGGACAAGAGAAACCATTTAAGTCAGAGACCCTAAAATCTCTGAAGGGGAAGGAACGCGAGACAGTGCTGGGTCCAGCAACCACCTTCGGCTGCGGCAGAGAGGTCGAGTAAATCGTGGGCTTTCCCTTGGTTGCACAGCGGGTAGAAGGCAGGAGCACTGAACTCAGGTTTAATGTCGTCTGATGTTTAACATAATACACAGGTCGGGACATGGAAGACTGGACAAGGAGAGGTGATAACTTATCTTTACAGCGGGGAGGTAGACAGAGGAGCCTGGTTTATAGAGAGGTCAGCAAGGGGAGGCGGCCCTGCTAGGAGGAGTTGGGAGGCAACTTCTGGCTGCTTTAATGTCTCTCTCTTTTTTTTTAAATCAAGAACAAGAGATAATTTGATTGAGCTGATGAGTCACCTGGCATTTGGGGCTTAAGGCTGACCCACTGTCCCCCCAACGGCTAGGGTCTTTGACCCCGCCTGATTAGACGGGGCCTGGTGCTGAAGAACAGGAAGCAGCGAATCCCCAAAAGCTGCCTCCCACACCCAGAACCTAAAGTGGAGGCTGCTGCCTGGAGGCTGTGAGAGTGAGCCAGCACATGGTGATGAGGACAAAGCCGCATAGGGACAGAGAGCAGGAAACCGGAGCCAGGGAGCCCACAGGGCGTCCTTGGTGGTGGGACAGGGGCCCCAGCAGTGACAGCTGCCAGCGCCCAGGATGACGGGGAACACAACAGGTGCAGAGGCCGGGCGGGGACTGAAAGGGAATCTGAGAAAACAGCCTGGAGTTGGGCACCCTTCCAGGTCCCAGGCCCAACACCAAGCAGCCCCTTTCTCAGACCCTCCGAGTCTTCAACACACCTCCTCCTGCTCCCCCGGTCTGGGCCTCAGGGCCAGCGTGCCCAGCCTGGACTAGACAGAGGGGTCACCATCCGTGCCAGGCAGAAAGGACAGAACAAGGAAGAACAAGGTTTCAGTTCCCAGAACACAGTGTGCCAGACGGAGCCCACACCCACAGAGCCCCCAGCTGGAACCAACATTTGCCCATGATAAGATCTATGACCCCCCGCCAGGAAGGGTGGGTGCCTTGCCACCCACCTGCGTGGAGGTTTGAGCTCTGATCTGGAGGTCAGATAGGCAAGCTCCTCCGCCACATGACTGGGCAAGCTACAGAGCTTTCCCGAGGCCTGGGGCTTGGCTAGTAACAGTAACCACTGATGATGTGGTTCAGAGAGCCAGAGAACTCAGAAATCCGGGTAGAACCTGAAGAGGCTAGGATCTCCACCCCAACCTCAGAGAGGAGAGACCTGGGATGTGCAGATTATGAGTATATAGTACACCAAGGAGAAGAAAGGGAGGACTGGCCTCCATAGGTAATGACCTTCCTCAGAGCCATCATGGACCACTTACTCAGCACTGGCCTTACTCTCGTCGCCGTTCTAAGTTTTGCATGTGTTATGGCGTGCTCGCCCGTCATGCAAATATCATCCCAGAGCACCAGGTGAAATGTGGGTTCTTCTAAGCAAGCAGAATACACATCGTCCTTTGTCACCAAGTTAGCAATCTATTTTTGCTCGAGTGGAATAAATTTCAAAGCCATCCCAGTGATCACAAGTGATAAATTATCAGGGCCTGGATTCATAAAGTTTGGTCCCTAAATTATGACCTTGCTGAGGAAGGTGGGGGAAGGGCAGACAATGAGACACTGAAGGGGAAGGGGAAGCAGAGAGATGGGGAGACCCAAGGTGACACAGAAGACAGAACACACGCGCTGGAGCAAGACAAGAGCCTCGTCCGCTAGGGATGTGTAAACACACTCGACTGATCCTGCTGGATTTCGAGAAAGCTGGCAGCTGATTGCAGGAGGTTAAATCCCTCCTCTGCAGCCAGAGACTGCTCTCCCCTTCCCTGAACCTCCTCACCCCCTCCCCTGCCACACACTCGTACACGCACCTCCAGGCCTTGTGGTTCAGCCAGAAATCCCAGTGCCCACCCTTTCTGGTCTCCGCACCCAGATATCTGAAGCCCCCCATAGGCTGAGAGTTCCCCTATCCCATGCCTCCTCCAGCCCACCTTCCTGCCTCTGAGGAGTCCACTTCCTCAGACTCTCTCCCTGCTTCATGCCCCTCCCAGATCCTGTCTACTGTGGGATAGCAGAGTCCAGGACCAGCTGACGTGGCCCTCACCTCTACTCCTATGCCTTGACCCTGCCTCCTGCCCACTGCCAGGGCCTCTCCTTTGGGCATTAGCAGGCAAGAGAGGCTGATGGTGCAGGACTCCACAGAGGCCAGGCTCTGGGGCACTCCCAGAAGGGCCACTGGCAGCCAGACCCCAAGGATTTGACAATACCAGATATTACTCACTGCTTCACTCAGAGGTTGCAGACATTAGGTGCTTCAGAGGTAGTGGTAAAGAACGAGCTTTTGAGCCAGACAACCTGGGTTCGTTCAAATCTCAGATATAAAACGTACTGGGTGCCCGTTTTATCAACTGAAAATGAGGTTCACAATAAAAGCAGACCTCGTAGGGCTCCTCAAGTATGACATACATTCCCACAGGCAGTGTGCTCAGAACAGGGTGGATGCACAGGAAGCGCCATGACCGTGGGCGTGCTGTTGATGAGATACTTACAGACCTGAAGTCGACACAGAGGCCCTATCATGGATGGGCCTTCAGGATGAGAAACTGGGACACAGAGTAGGAACGGGGAGATGTGGGATCTGACCTCAGGTCAGCTGGCCTCCAGAGCCTGCACTTAGGCCCTGCATGGTGCCCCTCCCAGGACAGAGGGCATGGCTACTGGCCAAGCGAACGGTCATGGGTGCAGCCCTGGTGAGGATCAGGCTGGTGACCACACAGGGCCTGGGATGGAAAGGAGGGGCTGGTATCCAGGAAGCCATCCAGCAGAGCAGAGAGGCTGAAATGCGAGTCCCGGGGGGCTGTCAGAGGGGCAAGTGGGCCCTGAAGTCCCCGAATCCCCTGTCCAAAGGAGAGAACTCCACCCCCAGCAGCTCGGCTGGCCACCTGCGGGCTTCTGCCTCTCAGAGTTCCTTAGTCCCACTGGGCTGGGCTGCCTCCATCTCCTCACCACAACCTCTGACCTGGCTCCCCATTACCCCAGTGGGAGCCCCAGCACCACCTCCTCCTACTGCAGGAACTAGGCAGAAACTAAAACAAACAAGCATCCAGATCAATTAAGAAAATGACATTAGCTGTCGGCACCTTGAAACACCTGCTCTGAGCACACATAAGGGAGGGGCAGCACTGGGGATCAGTGTCTAGATGTGGAAACCGAGGCCTGGGAAGTGGAATACCACATCCAGGTCACACAGTCAATTTGCAGCTAAACTGAGATTTGGACACATGTCTAACCTGATATCAGAGTACCAGCGCTAGCCTCTCTGCCATGTGACCTCTTGGAAAAACCCAGCTCGTAAAAGCCAAAGAAAATGTTCACAAAAACATCTTACTGGATTTGCAAAAAGCCCCATCAGGTACTAGAGGGCAGCTGCTCATCCCTTTTGACAGATGAGAGAAACAGAAGCTCAAGGAGACAAAAGTGAATTGCAGAAGCTACAAGGCGCCAGAGCAGGGTCCAGAACCAAGATCTCAGACTCAGGGGCCCAGGGTGCTGGGCTTTGTCCACTATACAACACTGCCCTGAGAAAAGCCACCTTCAATTCAATAAACGCAGCATCAGTCAGAGGGGCCCTGGTCAGCAAAGGTGCAAATGTAAAATCTGCTGATCCCAAGGTTAGCTGACTCTGGACTTTGGCTATACGGTACCCGCAGACACTATCCGACCCTGCCTAGGTCCCTATACCACCAGAGACCTCACCCCCAGGCAGGTTCTGGGCCCACGCCCACACTGGGAGGTGAACAGGGGCGCTTGAGTTTTGCAGACCAGAGCTTTACACCATGCACATGACCTAAGGGGAAGCGGGGATTAACACAGAGGGGTACCCACCCTCACAGGCCTAAGACAAAAACCTGAAAATACTCTGAAAAAGAGAGAGGGGGGTGGCAGGTCCTTTGGGGAAGCAGGGTCTCAGGTTGGTGCTTCTGTTCTCACAGATCCAGAGTGAGTGGCTGACCTAAAGGCCAGCCACTGAACTATGCCAGCTCTGTGCCCACCGCCCGGGGCCATGACCTGGAACACAGGGGACGTTAGCCATGCTGGCTGCAGAGCTGAGAGCAGGATGCCCAGGCACAGTGGCACCTGTGAGTACTGGGGTCCGTTCAGGGCTTGTCACGAGAGGCCTGTGACTTCCAACCCACTGAGCGACTCAACTTTCTACCCCCTGCACTTCCAGCCCTTGGCCCTCATCCCAAACCCAGACAACCTCACACTGCATCATCAGTCAGCCCGCAAACAGGGGCTCTTGTCCCTAAAAGCCTGTGGCTGCCTCAGTGCTGGCTGCTCCTCCTGCTGGAGCCAGAGCTCAGGTGCAGCCGATGGAAGGGGGCTGTCGCGACTAGGGTCTTCCACCTAAAGGATGGCCCCAGAAGGGCAGCTACCCGGGGCGAATGCAATAACAGAAAACCCCTTTTCCTCCCTGCAGCTGCTTCCTGCCCCAACTCCCAGTTTGCACCGTCATCCAAGGCCCCACCTTTCCTGCCTCTCTCCCAGTTAACATATTCAGGCTCCTCCCTTCAAGATGCCACCCCTCCCTCCCTCCATCCCTTGAGCTGCTGGAGCCCCGGGTCAGATAATCCACCAGCCACCCTAGCAATGCACAGAGTGGGCTTGCCAGCATCAAAGTTTAGAAGATAAATCTTTCTCTGGGAGCCAGGACTCCTGCAGTCCATGGTAAAACTGACCAAGGCCAAGGAAGGTCTGAAGAAGCCTGCTGGGGTGTGGGGAGACTCAAGGAGGGCAGCCTCTTACAATGTCTGCACAGGTTCCCTCCTCCTGGTGGGGGTAAGGTGCCAGGAGGTGGGTCAATGCTCCTCCTGGGCTGGGTCCCACTACTAAGTGAGTGGGCTTCCTGGTGGCTCAGACAGTAGAGAATCTGCCTGCAGTGCAGGAGACCTGGGTTCAATCCTGGGTGGGAAGATCCCCTGGAGAAGGGAATGGCAACCTATCCAGTATTCTTGCCTGGAGAATCCCATGGACAGAGGACCCTGGCGGGCTACAGTCCACAAGGTCACAAAGAGTCAGATACGACTGAGTGATACACACTTTAGGCAAAAAGAAGCAAGGATCTCTCTCCCCTCTCTCAAACAATGCCCCAGGCCTCACAATCTCAACTCTGCTTAGCCAAACCCACTTCTCCTGCCCGGAAAACAAGTGTTCTCAGCACCAATTAAGGGGTGTGGGCTACGTAAGCCTTTGCTTGGGGATCCATTTTTACTAGTCATGACACCACCTCCATAATAATTCTCTGTGTGACCTGGGGCAAGTCAAACTCCTCTGTGGATCACAGTTTCCACATTGGTAAAATGGATGAATTGGACTCGTGTATCTTCAGGATGTGGGAGGGAATCATTTAGGAAGAAGCAATCAAGGATCTCCACTCCTCCCTTACCTCTCCCAACGCTGCTTTCCACCATGGTCTAATGGAAGACCAAGGATGGGCCAGCCAGCATGCTCTAACTTACTGCTTCTCAGTCTTCTTCCTGACCCCATCTGACATGGGCCCCTCCCCCAGGGTTCTGTGGTCTGCCAACTTTCCCCATTGAGTTCCACCAGCCAGGCCACACGTCTGGTGTCAGCCTGGATTCCCCATGTGGGCCATCACTGTATCCTTCTATGATCCATGCCTGGCTACTCCCACAGTTCAGGCCACCAGCAGCATCCTGACCTGGACAGTTCTAACAGCCTGTCCCCTCCTCAGGGCTGCAGGCTGACCTTTCTGCCTGACTCATCAGCTGGGGCACTGCCCAGCTCAAAGCCCACAGTGGATAAGCTCAACCCTCCTCTGGGGAAGCAACCAAGGTCCCCAGGCCACGGTACCTGGCGTCACCTCAGGCTGTGACTTCCCCAGCCCTAAGCAGCCACACTATGTGCACTTGAACCATGCATGCCCCAGAACACAGCTGCATCACACAGGTCCGCGGCGCTCTCCTCTCCCTGGAGTGCCCCGCACCACACCAGTCACTCGAAACTCCCACCTTGCCTTCATCTCTCAGCTTCGATGGCCCCTTCCTCTGAGCACCTCGGGGTGTTGGGAAGACTAGGCCTTCTGCCTCCAAGACACATCCATCCATTTGTGCAGCCCCAGTCCTGCAGTGATGCCAGGGGTCCTCTTCCCATACTGGGAGCAACCTGAGAGCAGGCAGGTGTCTTTTAGCTCTGGATCCCTAGCACCTAACGTGGTGGGCGCTGGGTCTGCTCAAACTATATTTTATGAAGGAAGCAAGAAAAGGAGAGGAATTGGAATACTGAAGGAACAGAGGCCAAGGCTAACGGTGAGGGGTTTTACTTGATCCCTCTAACCCTTCTCCAGGCTCTAGGCCTCAGCCCAGCCACAATGCCCCAGGCAGGCCCAGTGGTACTGGAAGGTCGAAACTGCCTGACCCATGATCTCACATTCCCCGGGGGCCCTCCTTGTTCCCTGAGTTCTACTGGCAGTACAAGCCAGTGCTCACTTCGGTAGAAACAGCCAAGAAGCGGAGCAGCCAGGTGTGTCCTGGAACACTGAGGAACCACAGCCTTATCTGACCATCTTCCCCGGAGGCAGCAAGAGAGCAACCATCAGCCCCTAACCACAGGCTGCAGGCCTGTGCTAAAAACCACACACCTGGCTCCTGCCCAGCCTCTCCCCACATTAAGGCGGCAGGGAGATGAGCCCCTCCAGCTCATTTGCATAAACCATTTATAGAAGCGCATTCAAAACCCACACCATCCAAGAAGGAAAAAGCCCGCTGCCATTGCCTGTGGCTACCCTGTCTGTCGTTCTCCTTCTCTTCTTTCATGGCAGGAAGCTAAACTGGGAGAAATCTCTATCCTGGCTGCCCCAGGCAGCGGAGGAGCTAAATTTTCCCTCCACATTGAAGGAGACTGATGTGCGAACTCTCTCAGGTGTCAGGGACTTAAAATCCAGCAAAGTTATGAGCATCCGTGAGCTTATTCAGTCTTCTCAGTGATGCAGGAGGCAGTTCTTGTCAGGCTCCATTTTATAGATGAGGAAACTAAGGTTCAAACAAGATGATTTGCCCAAGCCACACAAAAACTGCTAAGTGACTGGAATGGACGTTGCGGCTGGCTCCCCAGCATGTGTTGTGCTCCAGGATGACAGGGACTCTCCACCCTGGCTGCACATTAGCATCACCTACGGAGGTTATAAATCTACTGATGCCCAGCTCCCAACTCCAGACCAATTAATACAGAAACTCTGAGGGTGGGACCCAGGCATGTGTGCTTCTAAATGCTCTCCAGGGGGTTCTAATGTGTATCCAGAGTTGCAATCCACCAGTATAAGCCAATCGTAGCGATTCCATCCCCCACTGGGTCAAGTATGGCCAGGTGATCCACTTCTGGCCAGTGAAGCATAGCAGGGAATCTGCAAAGTCCCTCTGAGAAAGGTCTGCTGCTGCTGCCAAGTCACTTCAGTTGTGTCCAACTCCGTGCGACGCCATAGACAGCAGCCCACCAGGCTCCCCCGTCCCTGGGATTCTCCAGGCAAGAACACTGGAGTGGGTTGCCATTTCCTTCTCCAATGCAGGAAAGTGAAAAGTGAAAGTGAAGTCACTCAGTCGTGTCCGACTCTTAGCGACCCCATGGACTGCAGCCTACCAGGCTCCCCCATCCATGGGATTTTCCAGGCAAGAGTACTGGAGTGGGGTGCCATTGCCTTCTCTGGGAAGGTCTGCTAGCTCCTCAGAAATACAAAGGGCTTCCCAGGTGGCATTAGTGGTAAGAACCCACCTGCCAAGGCAGGAGACATAAGAGGCGCAGGTTTGATCCCCTGGGTCGGGAAGATCCCCTGGAGGAGGAGATGGCAACCCGCTCTAGTACGCTTGCCTGGAGAATCCCATGGACAGAGGAGCCTGGCGGACTACAGTCCAGGAGGTCGCGAAGAGTCGGACAGGACTGAAGTGACTTACCACGCACGAAAGCAGAAACACAAGAGAGGTTGTTCTTCCTCCTCTAGATGTTGTTGGGTCTGACAGTGGTTTCTGGGCCTGCCATGGCCATGTCGCTACCAGCCCTAAAGGAAGCCAACCCATGGATGGCAGAGCAGAGAGACGGAAAGTGTGTCATCTTCCACCTCATTGTTGAGCCCAGACTCCACCAAGCCTGACATCCACCCAATCCTGGGCCTCCTGTGCCCTGAGATAGTAGAGCCTGAAGCTCAGTGTTTAAGTCAGTCCAGGGCCACGTGTGTGCCTTGCAAACAGAACCCCAGGACAGGAGCAGTCACCTGCCCCATATCTCCCACCCCCGTCATGCCCTCTTAGACCATTCACTACAGGAGGCATAAATGGATGAGGGCCCCACCGTGGAGCTCTGAAATCCACCCCAGGCCTTGCTCCACGGCCTTGCCTCCAGTAGCCACTCCCAGCCAATGACTACATGGGGCAGGGAAAGTAAGGCAGGCCCATTCCTGGGGACGTGGGACTCCTCCTGACCAGTGACTATGGCTCGGTCTGAGAACTCCCCCAAGGGCCTTGAAGAACTTTCCCTAGACTTGCCCTGCAGCCTAAAATGTTTCTGCCAAACTTACTTCCTCACCTCTTTCCTTCATGCAGACTCACCAGCGCTGAGGTCTAATGGCTCGTCCAGGCTCTCCTCACTTTTTCCCTAGTTTTCGTCACATAAGCACGAGTGAGTGAAGTCGCTCAGTCATGTCCAACTCTTTGTGACCCCATGGACTGTAGCCTACCAGGCTTCTCTGTCCATGGGATTCTCCAAGCAAGAATACTGGAGTGGGTTACCATTTCCTTCTCCAGGGGATCTTCCCAACTCAGGGGATCGAACCTGGGTCTCCCACATTAGAGGCAGACGCTTTAACCTCTGAGCCACCAGGGAAGCATATCCTCTGATAATCTTAAAAATTATTTTTGCATGTTTACTCGCCCTCTTGATGGTCACTGAATAATACCTGACCTGCCTAACAATGGACCTTCACCACTTCATGCCTGGACCACCATGAGAGTCTCCTAAGTGGGCATCGCGCCTTGGAGTCCCCTTCACCCATCCCCAATCCTTGGAACACTAGCCATGCTGCACCCCGCCCCCACTCAGAAACCTTCAATCACTTGGGAGTTCCCTGGTGCCCTCCCACCAGCGATTTGGGGCTTTAACTGCCATGGGTCAGGTTTGACCCCTGGTCAGGGAACTGAGATCCTGCAAGCTGCATAGTGCAGGCAAAAGACAAACAAAAAAACTTCAATCATTTCTCATTTCTTACACCATCAAGTTTAATTTCCTCTGCCTTTCTTTATAGGCAACTGCTGACTCAGACCTGCCCCACCACCCAATCCTATTGTTTCACTTACATTCCTGGAGGGCTGCCCCATGTGGGAGCAAAGCTGGCTATTAGTAGAGCAGAACTGATTGACACAGCTCATTCCCAATGAACACTGAAGCTGCACAAGATCTGAGCACCAACTCTACTCATTTCCGCAGATGTTTCTGGTGGCAAAGTCTCCCTCAGACTCCCTCCCTTTTCTTTACCTGTCCCACCACTATGGAATATTAAACAAGAGAAATACATTTTACACACAAATAGTCCTCCATCAACAAGAAGCAAATTCAAAGACTGTTACAATAATGAAAATAATTATTATTCAAAATAATAACAATATGAGCAAGAAGATGATAAAGCTGAAGATGGTGTGATGATGAAGAAAATAGTAGGGATAAAGCATGGAAAGCAGGAATAAAAGTATTATAACAATATGATCACGATGATATAAATACATATTCAGCAGAACTGACTTCCCCTTGACCCACTGCCATAGTAACCAAATTCCTTTTGCAACTGGATTTGGTTGCTAGTAACAAAAAAAAAAACAGAGATAATACAGATTTTTAAACACATAAGGTATTTCCTCTCACACAGAAGAGGTCTGCATGTATGCAGCCCAAGTCGAGTGTGGCAGCTCTGCAGTCATCAGGGACCAGGCTTCTTTTATCTTTCTACCCCACCATTCCACAAGACACTCCAAGGCTGCCTCCTGGTCCAAGTTAGCCGCTGAAGCTCCAGCCACCTTGTCCATACTCCAGGTAGGAAGCAGACGGAACACAGAAAACCAAAATCAAAGGAACCACACCAGCTATCTGCCCCTCTTTAAAGATACCTTACTCAAAGCCAGCCCAACAATTCTAATTTACATCCCATTGACCAGAATGTAGTCACATGGCTAAACCAAGATGTAAGGAAAGGTGGAACATTCAGTCTTTTCACTGGACACATTGCCATCCCAAATAAAAACAGGGTCTCAGCCACACTGATGAGCTCCATTCCCTCTGGAACACAGGACTGACACCACAGCACACAGACTTCAAAACCAGTGGGGTGTTCCCTGGTATCTCCGTGCACCTGCTGCTTCCAGCTGAACTGTATGCATAATACAAGAAGTTGTTTATGAACTTGTTTATGACAGGTTGAGATGCTGGAAAACTATGCAATTTATTTAAATATTACATAAAACGAATCAAAAGTCTCTTTTAAGAGAATGAAAGAATGAATAAACAGAAAAGCCACAGGGAAAAAAATTATTACAAAGCACATATCTAATATAGCACCCAGAATACACAATGGCTTCCCAGGTGGCACAGAGGTGAAGAATCCCCCTGCCAATTCAGGAGACACAAGAGACATGGGTTTGATCCCTGGGTTGGGAAGATCCCCTAGAGAAGGAAGAACGGCAGCCCACTCCAGTATTCTTATGTGGGAAATTCCATTGACAGAGGAGTCTGGCGGGGGTCATAGTCGGACATGACTGAGCACAGACCTATACACAAATGTTCTTAGCATCTTTATTTGTAATAGCATAAAGTTGAAAAGAACCCAAATGCCCATCAACAGGCAAACACATAAACAAATCGTACACCCATACCGTGGAATATTACTAGGCAATGAAAAGGAACAAACTATGAATACACACCACAACACGGATGTATCTCAAAATAAGTATACTGATTGAAAGAAGGCAGAGGAAAAGTGGGTATATTCGATATCATTCCATTTACACTGCTGCTGCTGCGTTGCTTCAGTCGTGTCCAACTCTGTGCAACCCCATAGATGGCAGCCCACCAGGCTCCCCCCGTCCCTGGGATTCTCCAGGCAAGAACACTGGAGTGGGTTGCCATTTCCTTCTCCACATTTACAGAGAATTCTCAAAAATTGAAAACTAACCTTTAATGACAGCAGATCAATGAGTACTTGAATCTGGGGGTGAGGGGGCAGAAAGAGGGATTTCTAAAGGCACAGGAAACTTTTCAGGATGATGCAGATGTTCATTAACTTACAGGGCTAATGGATATATATGTATGTCAAAACACAGAAAATTGTACATTATTATATATGTAGTATACATATTGTGTGTCTATTATACTTCAATAAAGCTGATTTTTACAATCCATTAAATACGGATATGAGAGGAGGGAGGGGTGGAGAAAGAATATTGTTGTTCCTGTTAAAAATAAGTTAAATCAGTTCCTTAAAAAATGAAAAATAGAATTATCATAGGATCCAACAATTCCACTTCTGCGTTCATACCCCAAAGAATTGAAAGCAAGGTCTTAAATGGATATTTGTACACCTGTGTTCATAGCAGCATTGTTCACAAGAGCCAAAAGACAGAAACAATACAAGTGTCCATCAACAGATGAATGAATGAAGAAAATATAGCAATGAAATATTCAGCTTTAAAAAGAAAATTCTGACATATGTATAAACTGGACATACGGAAAATTCTGACATATTAGTAACTGGCTCATTACCAAGTGAAATGAGCCAGTCATGAAAGGACAAATATTCTATGATTCCAATCATATGAGGTACCCAGCGTAGTCAAATCCATAATGACAGAAAGTAGAATGGTGAGCGCCAGGGCTGGGAGCAAGAGGGAATGAGGAATTACTGTTTAATGAGTGGAATTACTGTTTAATGCACGTGGAACCACAGAAGACCTTGAAGAGCTAACGCAGTCTTGAGCAAGGAGAGCAAGGCTAGAGGCATCACACTTCTTGACTTCAAACCATAACATACCTAAAGTAATCCAAACAGCATGTATGATACTGGCATAAAAACAGACATATAGACCAATGAAGCAGAACAGAGAGCCAACAAATAAATCCAAGCACTTATGACCAACTGATCTTCAACAAGGGTGTCACGGGCTTCCCTGGACTTTCCTGGTGCAGTGGCTAAGACTCTGTGCTCCCAGTGCAAGAGGCCCAGGTTTGATCCCTCGTCAGGGAACTAGATTCCACATACTGCACTAAAAGAACTCGCATGCCACAATGAAGATCGAAAGCCCCACATAGCCCGGCTAAGAGCCAGTGCAGCCAAATAAATACACAGATATTTTAAAGTACATCTGTCAAGTGCCCACCATGTGAGCCAGGCACTGGTAGCAGCAATACAGTGATGAGCAAACCAGGCAGTAAAAGCAATCCCACTTCTGGGTATATATCGAAAGGAAATAAAATCACTATCTCAAAGAGTTATCTGCATTCCCAGGTTCATAGCAGCACTATTCACAATAGCCAAGACATGGAAACAACCTGTCTATAGATGAATCAGTAAAGGAAATGTTGTACATATACATAACGGAACATTATTCCACAATATCATATTCCTTTTTTAAGAATGTTGTCCCACCATTTGGGACAACATGGATGAACCTAGAGGACATTATGCTAAATGAAATAAGCTAGACAAAGACAAGTCCTGCATGAACTTATTTATATGTGAAATCTTAAAAGCCAAACTCATACTTCAATTAAAAACAAATAATTTTTTTTTTAAATAAAAGGCAACTCAAAAAAAAAAGTCAAACTCATTAAAGCAGAGAGTAGATTGGTGGCTTCTAGAGACTGAGGGATGGAGGAAATGAGATTTTGGCCAAAAGGTATTATATTACTCTTATAATTTAATAAACTCTTTCTAAATCATCTGTTGTTGGTGATAGCGGTAGAGTTTAAAACAGTGACAAAAATGATGAAGAGAGGACTTCTTTGGTCGCTCAGTGGTAAAGAGTCCACCTGCCAATGCAGGAGACTCCAGGTTCGATACCTGATCCAGGAAGACCCCACATGCTGAGAAGCAGCTATTAACCCTGGCAGTCACAGCTACTGAAACCCATGTGCCCTAAAGCCCATACTCCACAAGAGAGTAGCCCCAGGTCACTGAAAAAGCTCACACAGCAACAAAGACCCAGCACAGTCAATAATAAAATAAATAAAATTATTTTTAAAAATGAGGAAGATGCAATGTGATGTCTGTTGACAGGGGGATCCAAAACCACACACAGGTTCAGGAGGAGGATTTGGGGTCTTCCAGAGAAGTCTTTAAGGGGTTCCTTAATTCCTATGGAGGGGAACCCAACCCAGCCAGCCCCTAGACGTATGAGAGATGCCTTCATTGATTCAACCTACTCCCTCCTTCTTGAAATGCCCTGTGGGCATTAGTGGAGAGGAGGCCACAGCGAGGTGCCCCCATGGATCTTAGCAATAAGCTTTCCCTGAACTGTAGTCTAAGAAATTGGTTGCTCATAGATCAGGGCATGCAAAGTCACCTGCCAAAACAAAATAGCCCCAGACCTGGTGGCACTTACAGAAGACACGACTGCAGGCATCAACAAATCCAAAGCAAAGATGTGTACATTGGCCACCAAGGTGTCAGGGGAAAGGGGTGTCACCAAGGCAAGCTGTGGTGGGGCCCATGGAGCACAGTCAGGGAGATGATGTCCTGCCAGGCTGGTCCAAGTGTCGGGTCCACCTGGCAGACATTCCTCTTAATGAAGTGGCCTGGGCAGGGTTCAGAGCCCAAGGTCATTCAGTCCTTAGATTGGGTCCCCAGCTCTCTGTCGGGTGCCAGGTTCACCTGGCACTTCAGTAGCTCTCTGCAGGGGGAAAAATGTGCCAATAGTCGACACAGTCTGTTTCTGTGGGAAGTAGTAAATTGACTTCTGATTTGATTCATGGGTTTTGGAACTTGATCAGATGAGCCAGGAGCCCCCAGCCTTATCAACTCAGGTAAGACATCTTGGAGATGGAAACTTGGGGCCAGTTCAAACCAAGAGTACTCACCTGGGACTGACCCATCTGTGTGGTCAGCAGCCTGCCCTGCCCCATTGCTCACCATCTCCAAACTTTCAGTAATAAACAAGAAATGCTTCTTCCTTACTGAGCTCTTACTAGGCACCGGGTCCTTAGCCACATGACCTACAGCTGTGACTTCATTTAAATCACACCACAGCCCTGTGAGGTAGGAAATAGAATGCCTAGTAACTGATAAAGAAATCCATGTCTGGAAGATCAAGAGATGTGTCCAAAGTCAAGATCCAAGAGTCAAGATCTGAACCTAGATCTGACTGACCCAGACAAGTATTTCACAACCAATGGTGTATGGATCCTTCACACCAGTGTAGCCTGATGTTCTTGTTTTAAGAAGCAGATCCTAGGCACCCACCCCCAGATTTACTAAACCAGGTTAACTGGAGGAGGTGGGGGATAGGATCCTGCAGATTTTCAAGCTTCCAGGCAACCTGTAGGCCAGTTAAGGTCTGAGAACCACAGCACTACGCCATATCACGACCTCTAAACCCTGCCACCAGGACCTTCCTTGGCTTCTCCAGCCCTCTGCCCTTCCTCGGCTCTCTTCCCACTGCAGCCACCACCTCTCCCCTGAGTTTAAAGCTCACACATGGCCTTGCCAACCCAACGACTCGCCCAGAATGCCTTGGGGCTCCTCTGACATCCCCAAACACAACCCACCCTCTTCCCTCCAACCCTCCCCTCCTGCTCGGTGTCCTGTGGGATCACCACCCTTCCAGACACTTGAAAACCCCGGCACCATCTCCGATTCCTCCCTCTCCCTTACCCCCTCCTCCATTCATGGACCAGTGCTGCCAGGCACACCCCCTAAGTGTGTCTCAAATGTGTCCCCTCCTCTCTTTCACCAAAACTGCACTTCAGTTTTTGGCATCTGTCCCCCCACCCCCCCAAAACAGCTATACTCTCATCATAACTGGTCTCCCTGCTCCCACTGCATCCCTCTTAAATCCACCCTCCATGGACCAGCTAGAATGAGCTATCCAGAAAATGCATCTAAAACCTTTAATGGCTCCCGCCGCCCAGAGAAGCCCCCGCTTGTGTGGACATTGGCCCATCTATCATCTCCCTTTGCTTTCAATGCTGAGTTACTGTTTTACTAGGTGATGGTTTGCTCTTGGCAACGAGATGATCTTTTGTAAATGAGTGCCTCACTAACCGCGTAGGAGCAGATGTTCAATGTATCTTCATACACAGCCTTGGATACAAGCACTGGCATCACTGCTAAGAGAGCAGTGACTGGAATGTTCATAGTAAACAATGCTCGGTCTCCCGGCCCCGTTCCCCAGCACCAGGGGCTTCTGGTTAGGATTTCTCAGGCCTGCGATTTCTAACACTTCTCTTTCCTCTTTCAGTCTCAGGAATTTCTACTCTGGTTAGTGACAGCTTCCTAAGTCCCAGCTGTGTGGTCTCTGTAAGAAGAATAAGTGAATAAATGAGAAGTTATTTTAAAGGATGTTGAGTGGGGTGGGGAGGTTCCCTGTAGAAAGAATATCTAAACACGCACTTGGTGGTTTTCGAGTAGGGACCTGGGTCGAGCAAAGGAAGCAGATCAGAGTCCCAAGGCTGGCCTGAGTGCGCTGTGTGGCTCCGAGGTCAGCGGCCCCCTTGCTCAGGTTACTGGGTACAGACATTTTACATATCATCATCGAGTTCATGTCATTCTTGCAAAGATCCTCCTGCTCCTAGAGCCCTGGGTTTTGAAATCTCTGTCCATAATTAGTAGCGCAGCTAATAAGTGTCAGAGTCAGAACTAGAATCCAAGTTCTGCCTCTAAAGCTCATGCTCTTGCAGAGAAGTCTTAAAAGACCACACCTTCTAGGGCAGAGGAGCCCTGTGCACAGGGAGGGATAGCAACCCACCTAATGAGCTGGCTCCACAGTCCAACACAGGCAAGGAACACCCCCTGACCTCTGTTCATCCAAGGCCCACCCTGCAAAATGCACAAAAAACAGCTGAGTCTCCAGGACAGGTGGGAGCCCAAAGTCATAGGGACGGCAGCAGAGTTGGGACCAGCACCCAGCTCTCCTGGACCCTCGGCCACCTCTCCCTTTCCTCCCACCAACCACTTCCTTTCTTCCCTGCCCCTGCCTCTGTGCTCAGCGGCTTCCCCAGAAGACTGGGGACACTCCCAGACCTCAGGCCACTTCCAGCCAGATTCAAGAGCCCCCACCCCACCACGCAGCCCCGCCCCCACCAGCTGCTAGACTCAGGGTGCCCTGGAGGAGCAGAGAGACCTGAGAGCCGGAGAACCAGGAGCCCTGCATTCCAGACCTCCTCTGCTTCGATCTGCCCTGTGACTCTCAGTTGGTACCCTCTCCTATACAAGCCTCAGTTTCTCCCTGTAAAAGGGCAGGAATGGGCACTATGACCCCAAGCCTCTCTATCCCTGAAGCACCGAATGTGGCTAGCATCCTAGGGCCAAGTTCTGGGTCACAGGCACGCCGGTGACCTTTGGAGGGGCCACTCAGGCCACTCCCTGGGGAGGGGGTGGCAGCGGGGCCTCCCTAAAGCCCCACTGCCTCCCAGTAAAAAAACAGTGAATTTCATCCCAAATAAGGGAACTGAGAGCACAGTTCCCAGCCACAGCCCAGTTCCGGCTGGTTTATGTTAGCTGGACAAGACTAAACAGACCTTCACAGTCTCAGTATCCAGCACTAAAAATGAAAAAAAACGACTGTTTGTCTCTGGATCATGGGGTGAGGGAGAGGTCGGTGCTCCCCTAAGGCCCCTGACAGGCTTGGCAGACTTGGGGGTGCCGGCCTTCTGGAGGCGGGGGTGTCTGAGGAGGGGCCCTAGGGAGGAGAAGGGGTTTCCACAGGCAGCAGTGCGGAGCAGGCACTGGGGGAACAGCGCGAGGGGCTAGGGTGGAGGGGGGAAGAGGCCCTTTGTGTCTGCAGTGGTGGGATCGTGGAGAGGGGGCCAGACGATCGAACATAGAGAGGGGGAGAGAGAAAAGGAAACGCAGAGGAAGACGGGTGCAGCCAGCCACCAGAAGACCCTGGGAGGCTCCTCTTACCCACACCCACCTGCCAGGGGTGGGTGACCAGGAGGCTAGGGAGAGGAGAGGGGCTCCACTTCCTGGATAATTCGGGCACCTGCTCCTGGCAGCCCCACCTGCCTCCCACAGTGTGGACACCACAAACCTGAGATAAGAATTTAATTATTTACAAAACAGAGAAGCCTGAAGCTGGGCTGCCTTCCTGTTTTCCCACTGGCTCCCTCCAGATCCACAGGCCTTTTACCTAACTGGGCAGGGCCTGCCCCTGGATCCCTCCATTCCTGGGCCAGCTCCTTTTACAAAGTGTTTTGCCATTGCAGTCTGACGACCCCAGGGGGCTGGCAGGCATCACAGTTTCCATCTTAGAACCAGCACTCAGGGAGTGACAAGTACTGCTCAAGGTCTTTGGTCTGTGGACGGCAGAGCTGGTGGTACCCACAGCTTCTGAATCCTCCTTCAACCTGATAGTCAAGGACACTGAACACGCCGTCACTGGCCAGCTTGGCTTTACTGCACAAACACAGGTGGCTCCGGCTGCTCCATCTGCTACCTGCCCACCCACCGAGAGCTAGCCATCTTTATCCACACTTCCCACCATTCCTCAAAGCAAGTCGCTCCTCCTGGAAACCCTCCCAGACCCCACTCAGCCCAACTAACCACCCTCCTCTCCTGTGATCTGCCTTACCCACAGCGATCAGCACCATAAGCGCTATGAGGGCAGGACCATGTCTGTTCTGGAGGCTAACACAAGGCCTTGCACCCAGGAGGCACTCAGAGAACACCTGTGTCATCAGGGAATGAACATGCAAACCATCACTTCCATATTGCTCCTCCCTTCTCTTGCCCCAGGGCCTGGTGTGCAGAAATGTCATTTCAACAAAGAAAAGAAAGTGAGGCTGTAGCAGCCCTGAAGAGCCCACAGAAGAAAAGTTTGAATTCCCGAGAATCAGGCCATCCTTGCACTCACTTCAAAGTATCTTTCAGGGTTTCCTTGGTGGCCCAGTGGCTAAATCTCCACGCTCCCGATGCAGGGGATCCAGGGTTCAAAGCCTGGTCAGGGAACTAGATCCCACGGGCTGCAACTAGAAGAACTCGCCTGCCACAATGAGGACTGAAGACCCCACATGCCACAACTAAGACACAGTACAGCCACATAAATACATGTGCTGTGCTTAGTCGCATCCGACTCTTTGTGACCCCATGGTCTGTATGTGACCCCATGGACTGTAGCCCACCAGGCTCCTCTGTGTGTGGGAATTATCCAGGCAAGAGTACTGGAGTGGGTTGCCATGCCCTCCTCCAGGAGATCTTCCCAACCCACGGTTGAACCCAGGTCTCCCACATTGTAGGTGGATTCCTTACCGTCTGAGCCACTAGGGAAGCAAAAGAATACTGGAGTGGGTAGCCTATCCCTTTTCCAGGGGATCTTCCCAACCCAGGAATCTAACTGAGGTCTCCTGCATTGCAGGCAGATTCTTTACCAGCTGAGTTACCAGGGAAGCCCAAATAAACACATAATCATTTTTTAAAATATATATCCATCAAGAGCCCACTGTGTGAGCCAGGCACTGGTGGCAGCGATACAGCGGTGAGCAAGCTGGGCAGTGAGAGAAACTAACAAGCAAACAGGCCCTGATGGCCAGTGTGATCAGTCTCATGAGGTAAACACAGGGCAGCAGTGAGAAAGGACACCGGGGCCATCTGACTAGCCAGGGTGGCCCGAGAAGGCTTCCTGGTGGAAGTGATGTCTAAGCCAAGACCCAACAGTTGAGCCTGACGATGGCAACGAGAGCCAGTATTCATTGTGCATTTATTACTAGTCTAGCTTTACCTCCAATAAAGAGCTGGGGTGTAGTGAAAAAGGGTGTGGCCTCAGGTGGCTCAGACAGCAAAGACAAAGTCCAATTCCAGAGCATGGGCTTCAACCACCCTGTCTCCCGCTCCTCCCTCCTCACATCTGAGGCGTGACCACTGGCCTGCTGCTGCTGCTGCTAAGTCGCTCCAGTCGTGTCCGACTCTGTGCGACTCCATAGATGGCAGCCCACCAGGCTCCATCGTCCCTGGGATTCTCCAGGCAAGAACACTGGAGCGGGTTGCCATTTCCTTCTCCAATGCATGAAAGTGAAAAGTGTAAGTGAAGTCACTTAGTCGTGTCCAACCCTTAGCGACGCCATGGACTGCAGCCTACCAGGCTCCTCCATCCATGGGATTTTCCAGGCAAGAGTACTGGAGTGGGGGTGCCATTGCCTTCTCCGGACCACTGGCCTAGGTGCCCCCAGATGCCCCAGGGGAACTTCAGAGACCTGCTGGACAGCACCAGAGTTCAATGTCTAGGTTGCGATTCCACAGCCCAAAAGGACCCCAGGCTTCTCAGCCTTCCAGGCCCAGAGAGAGGGGCTAGAGGGTCCCTGCAGACCCAGACAGAGCCATCCGTTCATCCCCAGGACAGGCTTGGTGGTGGAGAAAAGTCTCCCACCTTCTCAGGTTTCCTTAGTTTCCTGGGCCACCAGAAAGGGCTCCTTCCCAAAGGAGAAGTTTTTCTGGAACATTAGAGAAACTGCCCCAAGCTGGAAGCTGCCTGCTGACCCCACCCTGTGGGACTACTCTGCACCATTCAGGGCTGGCCCCACTTTGGACAAAAAAATAAGAGGACCTATAAGACCAGAAAGTCCACCTGCAGTGGGGGTGGATGGGGGCGCTAGGATGACTCTCTGCCTCCCAGCTGCCCTGCAAAGCATACAAGAGAAAGGCCCCTGATCACAGCGACATCATGTCTCCCCCGCCAGTCAGTCTGGGTGGGAGCTGGCCCGTAGGGAGAGAAGCCCAGTCCTGCCCCCCGTCTGCCAGAGCCACACTCCAAGCCCCGGGACCCAGATTTAACATATCTCACTCCATGTGCGCTCCCTCTGCCCGGGGGCCCCTCAGCACAAGTTAAGATCTGATTGGCACTAATTGGACCAAGCTGACAGTGCCCAGGGCGGCTTGAGTGCTGTCATCATGGATTTGACTCACCAAGCAATGATCGGTGCCTATGGAGCCCACCATTAGTGTCATTTTGGGAGGATCAAGCAAGCTTGGATGGTGCTTTGTGAGTCAACACCACTGCCTGGCCAAGCTTTCAGCCAGAGACCTCGAGCTTATAAGTGATTTATTCTTGGTCTCATATCCAGGCAAGGGCTGGAATCCAACTTCCTGATCATCCGTGTATTGGTCCATCCCTCTGCTTATGGTCCCAGAAAGTCTTCCCTAGAAGAAAAGGTGGGTTCTAGTTCTTCCTTTCCTCCCAGAGCACAAGACTTCCCGTCTGATAATCAGTCCCCAAGCCTAAGACTGGAACCTCAACCCAATCCTAGAATATGGAGCTCCCAAATGAACTCTTGGCCCCAAGACTCAATGCTCAACTGCAATCGTGAATTCTGGACCCTGAAGTGAAAACTCTTCCCTAGGGATAGAATCCTCACCCCAGCATGGAACTCAGACCCCCAAACCAATACCTACCCCAAATCCTGCTTTCAGATACTGCAGCCTCAACCCCCAGATAGAACCTTGTACCCTGGGAATCAACCTTTGGCACCAGAGAGCAAAGCCCCACCACCTTCAGAACAAGCCCTGAATTTTGGGAAATTTTGGGAAATTCTGTTCTCAAAACCAGTCCAAGCTCTTCTTATATTTTGTTTCCTTAACACGACCTCAACTTGGGGACCATGTGAGGGAACCCAAGCTCCCTAAAATACTTTCCTTCACATTTTGCAGTAGGAGAACCAGAGGACTCTCACGCAACGCAAACCCCCATTTCCAGGAAGGCTCCACTCTGAGGCAGAAAGCTCCATGTAAGCGGCATCCCGGTTACTCACAGCTTCATCCCACCACTTCCTCTATCCTCTTGGCTCCACACCAGGGTCCGGATGTCTGGCTTGTCTCCTCAGCCCCAGAGGATCTGCCAAGCCTGGCTCAGGAGAGCAGAAAGACCCTGTGCATCTCTCAAGCACTGGCTAGGTTCTTTGCACCCCCAAAGAGGGGTTTTCCTTATTCATTCTTGGTCTGTTCAGATTTTCTTTCATTGTGATTCAGTCTTGGTAAGCTGCGTGTTTCTAGGAATTAATCCATTTCTTCTAGGTTATAACTTGTTGGCATATAACTGTTCACAGTAGATGAAAATATAAGAGGAAAGCGCCCTACAATTCTTCAGGTTTATGTGGTATCCGTTACAATGTCTCCTCTTTCATTAATGATTTTGTTTATTTGAGTCTTCTCTCTTTTTTCTTAGTCTAGTTAAAGACTTGTCCATTTTGCTTATCTGTTTAAAAAGCAAAACAGTTTTGTTAATCTTTTCTGCTGTCATTCTAGTCTTTATTTCATTTAATTCCTTCCTTCTACTAACTTTGGACTTAATTTGTTTTACTTTTTCTAATTCCCTGAGGTATAAAATTAGGTTATTTATTTGAAATCATTCCTTTTTTTTCTTAATGTGACTATCTATCACTATAAACTTCCCTGTTAGACCTGCTTGTGCTACATCTCAGAACATTCCATTGGTTTGCTGTGTTTCCATTTTCACTTGTCTTGAGATTTTTTAAATTTCCCTTTTGACTGTTCAGGAGCATGTTGTTTAATCATATTAGTGAATTTTCTCATTTTCCTCCTATAATTGATTTCTAGTTTCATATCATTGTGGTCAGAAAAGATACCCAATAAAATTCCAACCTTCTTCAATACGGTAAGACTTGTTTTGTGGCTAACCTGGAGAACTGCTAAAGCAATCTTGGGCAAAAAGAACAGAAGCATCACACTTCCTTTCTTTTTAAGACAATTTCTTCTAAGACAAATTGCAAATTAAACTAAAAAGCTATAAGTATCAAAACAATATGCTGTTAACATAAAAAAACAGACATATAGATCAATGGAACAGGATAGACAGCATAGAAATAAACCCACACACACATTGTCCACTAATTTTCAACAAAGATGCCAAGCATATACAATGGGGAGAGGATAGTTTCTTCAATAAAAGGTGCTAGGAAAACTGGATATCCACATGCAAAAAAAATTAAATGGATCCCCGTCTCATAGTAGGTACAAAAATCAACTCAAAATGAATTAAAGATCTAAATGTAAGACCTAAAATCACGAAAACCCTGGAAGAAAACATAAGAGTTAAGCTCCTTGACACTGATCTTGGCAATAATTTTGGGGGTTGACACTCAAAGCAGAGGCAACAAAAGAAAAAATAAACAAGTGAGACTACCTCAAATTAAAAGGTTTTGCATGCAAAATAAAAAAAATTAACAAAATGAAAAGGCACTCTATGGAATGGGAGAAAATATTTGCAAGCTATTTATCTGATAAGGGGCTAATTTCCAAAAATACATAAGAAACTCTTACAACTCAATAGCAAAAATAATAATAATACCAACTCGACTGAAAAATAGGCAAGGGACTCGAATAGTCATTTTTCCAAAGAAAACATACAAATGGCCAGCAGGTATACGATAATGTGCTCAACATCACTAATCATGAGGGAAGTGCCAATCAGAACCACTAGGAGGATCAGAATGTGGTAAAGAATCTCCTGCCAATGCAGCAGACGTGGGTTCGATCCCTGACCCAGGAAGATCCACTATGCCATGCAGCAGCGAAGCCCGTGGGCCACAACTGTTGAGCCTGAGCTCTGGAAGCCTGGGAGCCACAGCTGCTGAAACCCGGGTGCCCTGGACCCCATGCTCTGCAACAAGAGGAGCCACCACAGTGAGGAGCCCACACCCCACAACCAGAGCGCAGCCCCCACTCGCCACAGTTAGACCCCACATCAACAAAGACCCAGCAGAGCCACAAACAAACAAATAAAACGACGGTTAAAACACCTCACCCCTGTTAGGATGTCTACTATTAAAAAGACAAGAGAAAACAAATATTGATGAGGATGCGGAGCAAAGGGAGCCCCTTTGTGCGCTGTTGGTGGCGTAAACTGGGTAGAGCCATTTTGGAAAACAGTCTAGAGGTTTCTCAAAAAATTTAAAGTAGACTACCATTTGACCCAGCAGTCTCACTGCTGAGTATACATCCAAAGGAAACGAAACCACTTTCTTGAGGAACTAATTTATACATCCAAGGTCACTGCCACATTATCCATGCTAGCCAAGATATGGTAACAACCAAAGTGTCTATTGATGGATGAATGGATAAAGAAAATATAGTGTGTATATATATGTGTATACACAGATATGTCTGTTTGCATGTGTATAAATGGAGTATTATTCAGCCATAAAAAGAAGGAAATCTTGCCATTTAGGGCAACAAGGATGAACATGAAGAGCCTAATACGAAGTGAAGTAAGCCACAGAAAACATAAAGAAAAATAAATACCACATAATATACTCATTGGAAAAGGTCCTGGTGCTGGGAAAGATTGAAGGCAGAAGGAGAAGGGGATGACAGAGGATGAGATGGTTGGATGGCATTACTGACTCGATCGACTTGAGTTTGAGCAAGCTCTGGAAGTTAGTGATGGACAGGGAAGCATGGCGTGCTGCAGTCCATGGGGTCACAAAGAGTCAGATATGACTGAGCGACTGAACTGAACTGAATATCACTTGTGCGTGGATCTAAAAAGGAGGGGTTGAATTAAAAGAAACAGAGAGTATAACAGTGGTTGCCAAGGGCTGGGAGGTGGAGTAAATGGAAATGTTGGTTAAAAATACAAACTTCAGTTACAAGGTAAGTTCTGAGTACCTAAGGTACAGCATGGTGACTACGGTTCCTAATACTTGTATACTTGAAATTTGCTAAGAGTAGATCTTAACAGTCTTACCAAACAAAAAAAAGTAACTATGTGAGAAGATGGATGTGTTAATTAACTTGATTGCAGAAATGATTTCATAATATATACATATACCTAATCACCACATAGTACACTCTAAGTGTATTACAATTTTATTTACCAAATATACTACAAGAAGCAGGGTTGAGGGTGGGGAGGCTGTTTCCTGCAATCAAGAGGAGTCAGAGGTCAAGGATAGAATCTGTTGCCTCCATCAGGGACAGCCACTCTCTTGGGTCCGAGCTCTGTCTTTGTGCCTAGAAGCTAAAGGAAAGTCCAAGGTCTCCAGGCAGGAAGAGGTCCTTGCTGGTCCTTCTGGGGTCGGGACGAGGTTCTTCGCAAACTCCAGTCTAGCCTGAGAGCCAGGGTCAGGAATGGATATTAACCTAATGCTGATTCTGGACCTATGAAGAGGCCTAGAAAGAGGCTGGAACGGGACTCAGAAGTACAGCTTTGGGGGACTTCTCTGGTGGTCCAATGGTTAGGAATCCGCCTTCTAAGAGTAGAGGATGCAGGTTCGAACCCCAGTCAAGGAACTAAGAGCCCACATGCTTCAGGGCAACTAAGCCTGCATGCCGCAAACACTGCGCCTATGCACCTGAAGCCTGCGCGCCGCAATAAAAGATTCCGCATGCGGACGACATGGCCAAATAAGTAAATATTTTAAGAAGTACAGACTTTGATAATCCTGTGACGATCTGCACCTCGGTTTCTCCTGGAAAGTGGGGCTATGAATTCTGGTCATGGGACCGCAATGAGAAATCAGAGGAAGAAGTAGGAGGGCATGGTTTGAGGCTGCTCAAATGCAAGTTTCACAGCCCTGTGAAGTCTCCAAGCTCAGAGCAGAAACAAAGAGCTTTTTTTTCTCTCCTCTCTTCCCCTTTCCCACCTGCTGCCTCATTTCTCAGCCATTTTTCCGCATTCTCTTTTACTCTATGGCCATCCATGCAGACCTTTGTGCTTTCCCTTCCCTTCACAGTTTAATAATTTAATAAGTACTGAGCCCCAGGGTGAGGGTCTGGGGCTTTGATCTCAATCCTGGGAAAACAAGAGCAGCCTTGGCCTGTCTGGGCTGATTTATGGCCACCTTTTATGGTTTGTGCGTGTATGCCGGGGGAACTGGCCCCCACGGAGAGCGAGGAGCCACCTGAGAAAGCCTGGCCAGGTTGGGACTGAAAGCCATGGCAGAAGCCAGAGGCGCAGCACAGCACAGCACATGTGCCAGGGCCCCGCCTCCACCCACCTGGGAGCCACCTGGGACAGACAGAGGGGGCATTAACTATTGATGGTGTCCCAGTGGGCAGGGGTGGAGCCAAGAGCTCAGAGCCAGCTCTCCTCCGCTCTCTCCTCTTGGCTCTAAGGTCTCAAGGCCTTGGGTGGGACACAGCTTGCAAGGGAAAACTCAAACATCAGCATGCTCACCCTTGACTTCCCAAGATGCCCCCTCCCCATGTACATCCAAGCTCTTCCAGGCTGAGCCACCTGTATGCCTCACTGACCGCTGCCCCAGAGGTCAGACTCCTCCAACACATATCCATACAGGTGGCACCTCTCCAAATCTTCAAGTCGACCTTCTAAAGTGTCTCCCAAATCAGTCTGCTTGCCTGGCTGCTCACAGCCCTGCCCTGGGAGAAGCCACACCTCCTCCTCCCGGAGGAGCAGGAGCCGCCAGCCTCGCCCTCCCCTGGCCCTCTCTGGCCCCAGAGCCTTCCAAGGCATCTACAAGATCTTGTCACTCTTCCGTTCAGTGTGTGCTCAGCTGCTCAGTCATGTCCGACTCTGTGACCCCAGCCACTCAGTCATGTCCTACTCTTTGTGACCCCACGGACTGTAGCTCTTCTGTCCATGGAATTTTCCAGGCAAGAATACTGGAGCAGGTTGCCATTTCCTACTCCAGGGGATCTTCCCCACCCAGAGATCAAACCCGAGTCTCTTACGTCTCCTGCATTGGCAGGGGGATTCTTTACCACTAGTGCCACCTGGGAAGCCCCTCTTCTGTTTAAAGCCCTTTCAATAGCTGCCCTCAGGATGGTACACATCACAGTTGCCACAAGCATTCATCCCCCTCAGGTGTCCCTCTGGAATTAACTTCTGCCATCCAGAAGAGGTCATCCAGCAAAGTCAGAGCCTTAAGATCTCATTAGCACCTGGTCCATCCAGGTGTCTGACCTTGGACAAGTCACTTCCTCTCTCCAGGGCTGAGAACTCTAGACCTGGGCTGAGAAAGGAGCTAAGACATAATGACCTTTAGGGTCTACTTGGGTTCTGGTGTTAGAAGTCAGTGGCCATGCCTCTTCCACCAGCCCCATGCACATACCTGACCAGCTTCAGGGAGAATGTATTCGAAGGACATTTGCTGGTAAGATCAGGGTTTAAAAAGGAAAGGAAAGCAAAGCAAAGCAACCACAGAGAAGAAGGGCTCCAGGCCCCTTCTGCCACTGCTGTCTGAACCAGATGAGCGATTCATAGGCCACGGGCGTCTCAAGGGTAGAGACAACTTCCAGTGCCCCCTTCCCTATTCTCCACGCCCAGCACCAGGCCCAGCACAGAGGGCACCAACACACGAAATGAATCAGCGGGAGTATCCTCACAGTTGCATTCAACTCTGATAAGGGCAAAGTGTCTCCTCTCCTCGCTTCCAAGGGTACCCGGACACCCCCACCCTAGACACATGCACAGCCCCATTCCCTGGAGAAGCTCAGCCTTTCAGTAGATGCCAGGCAGAGGCTGCGGGTCAGCCAAAGGGAAAGATGAAGACGAAAGCCAGGAGCATGCAGAAGTGCTGCCACTCTCATCAAAGGACAGCACCCTTCCTGGCAATGTTCTCCCTCTCCTGCCCCCACCTAACCTCTGGAGCGGCCAGCATGGCGTGACGGGGCAACAGAGGCAAAGAAGGCCATCTGGAAAAGCCAGCAAACGTACTTCCCTCCCCTCTCCATCATCCCAAGAGGGTTCTCTCTCCTCCTCCTGCCCTGCCCCCACACAGACAGCCTGTGGGACCAGCAACTTGCTTCCACAGGTAGAGAGGCAAGGGAGCAGCTGTTCAGTGATTTTCTGTAGGAAGCTCCATGGGATGCTGGGATGACACCAGCCAGGATTCAGCCCTCTCCAGTGGCTCAGCCATAAGAATCCACCTGCAGTGCAGGAGACCCAGGTTCGATCTCTGGGTCGGGAAGATTCCCTGGAGGGGGGCATGGCAACCCACTCCAGTGTTTTTGCCTGGAGAATCCCATGGACAGAGGCTATAGCCCCTAGGGTAGCAAAGAGTGGGACACAACCCAAGTGACTTAGCACACACATACTCAGAGCCACTCTGTCCTCAACACGGCTTGTGTCAGACCCCTTCCAGGAGCAGCCTCCTCTGCGGCCCCCACACCCAGCTCAGTATTCTCAACTGAGGTGGTACTGTCTCCTCTAGATGACTTTTTATGTTTTTCCACCCCTTGGCAGCTTGCAGGATTTCAGTTCCCTGACCAGGGGATTAAACTCAGGCTCTCAGCAGTGAGAGCACAGGCTCCTAACCACCGAACCACCATGGAGCTCCCCACTGGGGTGCTTTTAAAATATTGGAGAGTTGTTTTTTAATGACACAGGTGACCAGTGACATTTAATGGGCAGGGGTCACGGATGCTAAATGAATAGTCTCACACTCAACATGGCAGGAGCAGCCCTGCCCCCAGGAACACAAAGCCAGCCCCTACTCATTTCCAGATCACTTCCCCGGTCATTTCACAACCCAGACCCCCAAGACCAGGTCATGTTGCCCCACGTTCCCAGTCTTCTCTTTCACAGTCCTTATCCAAATACGAGTGCTTGCATAAGAAACTGAGAGTTGGTGATGGACAGGGAAGCCTGGCGTGCTGCCATTGGTGGCGTCGCAAAGAGTCGGACACGACTGAGCCACTGAACGACAAAGGCGAGAAACTAAAGAGTTGATGGAACAGTTAAAGTAGTGCCCCAGCCTCCAGGGGTAGAGCACAGCTCTCCACCTCTAGTGCAGGCTGCACACACGACTTCCCTTCAAAGAGAGTAAGATGGAGGAGAGGAGAATGCCCCTTCAGCTTCACAGTGGAGAAGCCGGATGAGCTCTACCTCAGCCTGTGATCAAGGTCCTCAGCCATAGTGATGAGTCATGTTGATGACACGTACTGTTCACATGCTGCGACTAAAATGGGACTCCACCGCTATGGTCTTTCTCTCCAAAACCTATAACCATAGTCTAATCATGAGAATATCAGACAAATCCCAGGGAAGGGACAGTCTACAAAATATCTAACCAATACTCCTCAAAATTGTCAAGGTCATCCAAAACAAGAAATGCATGAGAAACTGTCACAACCAAGAGGAGCCTAAGAAAACACAACTGTATATATAAAATGTAGTAGCTATAAATATAATGTGGCATCTTGGATGGGAGCCTGGTACAGAAAAAGAACATGGGGGAAAACTGAAGAAATCAGAGTAAAGAATCGACATCAGTTAAGAACCATTTTCAATATTGGTTCACTAATACCTCAAATGTTCCATACTAATGTAAGATGCTAATAATGAAGGCAACTGGACATGGACTACATGGAAACTCTACTATTTTGTAATAATTCTGTAAATCTAAAACTGTTCTAAATGAAAAGCTGTGGGGTTTTGTTTTGTTTTTAGAGTTGTAGGACCAAAGTTAGAGAGATCTTGGCTAGAATCCCAGCTCCACCTCATACCAGCCATGTGAGCTTGGGCAAGTTATTTAATCTTTCTGAGCCTCAGTTTATGCGTCTTTGTGCTGTGCTTAGTCGCTCAATTGTGTTTCACTCTTTGCAAGTCCATGAGTCCATGGACTGTAGCCTGCCAGGCTCCTCTGTCCTTGAGGATTCTCCAGGCAAGAATACTACAGTGGGTTGCCATGACCTCCTCCAGGGGATCTTCCCAACCCAGGGATAGAACCCAGGTCTCCCACATTGCAGGGGGATTCTTTATTGTCTGAACCACCAGAAAAGCCCATCTATGGATCTATAAATGGGGATAATAATCATACTTACTTCACATGACTGTTTATGACTGTTTTAAAGGTTAAAGGGGATAATAGGTGTAAACAGCTTAGCATAGTCTCTGGCACATAAGTGTGAGTAACTGTTATCTGTTATCATATTCTGATTCATTTGTTCATTTGCCGTTCTTGTTCTGAGCTAACTCCCAGACTGGAAGGGGAGCTCCATGGCAGCAAGCCCTCATCTTCTTGTGTTCTACTGTATCCTCAAGCCTAGGAGAACAGCTGCCTCATCACTGATGCTTAGTCTGTGTTTGTTTAACAACAGAATGAGCCCTTCCCATCAGAGTATCCTTGGAACCCCAACTCTCACCCTCGGAGAACTTCAGTTCCGGAGCCCAGTGCAGAGCCCTGCCTACCCCCAGACCTGCAGCTAGAGCAAAGAGAAAGCCAAAGCCTCCCACTTGCCTTCCGGTGACTCTTCCTCCTCTCCGAGCCCTGCTTCTCTCTCCACCCTGCCCCACAGACATCAGCACCTGCTCATTTCCTAAAGCAGCAGGATCTGCGTAATGACCTCTGATAAACATCTTTTAATAAACCCTGTAGCTGGATCTGTCATCCAGAAGCTATATTCTCCTTACTTCCTGCCCTCACCGCCATCTTCTCCCACTTCCTGAGCTGGCCCATTAGTGCCTCTGGTCTCACCAGGTAGACCTTCAGGCCCCCAAGGCCCCTGGACTCTGGCTTGCTGAGGAATGGCCAACAGGCTGCCCCGGCTATTCCATAAGCCAGACCCTCCCCACCGGCCTGGAGTCTCAGCGGCCTGGCCTGGCTCTGCCACCCAGCCTGACCACTGGCCAGTCCACTTCCCTCCAGCCCTGCAGGCAGTTTTCCCAGGCGTTACCAAGGAGACCACTCACATCCTACCCAGGGTTGCCAAAGCAACCAGCTCAGTGAGGAGCAGCCCCTCGGCTTCCAGCCCCTGGGTGTGCAGGACCAGGAGTGAGAGAGTCACAGGCCAACAGGAAATGAGTCCAGGCAGCTGGTGCACCCAGGTGGAGGCAGCCCTAGCATGCCCTGGGCAGTGCCCTGCTCCTCTTCTCCTTCCTGCCACCTCTTCCTCCTCTGTTACTGCCCTGGTGGTGTCCACACCACCACCATCTTTGGCTCTGATTTAGAGCCAATGCCTGGACCTCAATGTACACATCTTAGAACTAGACACTTGTCATCTCAGATGCTCAGGGAGAAGAAACTCCCAATATGCAGAAATTCCCCCAAGGCTAATTTTCTCCCTCATGGACTTTGGTGTCCTAGATAAAAGTCCCAGTTCTGCCATTTCCTATTCTGGACAGCACTCTTAGAACACATGAGTCTCGATTTTCTCACCTATAAAATGGGAATAATAATACCTTCTTTCCACTTACTGAATGATTTAATGAATTAACCTACAAGAATGCACCCAGCATAGTGCCAAGCATCAGGTGTCACACTTCTTAAAAATCCTTTTTTTCTTCTGATGAGTAAGAGCCCTCCTGGCCATAGCCAGTGGTCAGAAATGCTTCCAGACTCACCCATGGGAAGCCTAGATGAGGCCGCCAGCTTGGCTGCCCCACCCAGCCCTTTCAGCCTGGCCTAGGACAGAAGCCCTTCAGCTTATTAACCTCCCAGCAGCTCAAGATGCTTCATTTGCTCCTCCCCCTCTTCTCTGTGGATGCTGCAGTTTAAAGGAAATCACTACATTCATCTGCTCAAAAGCCACCCATAGCTCCTACTGCCGACAGGATCAAGCCAAACTCATTCTGGCATCCGAGGCCCTGTGAGATCTGGCCTCAGCCTATCCTCAGAGATCCACCCGTTCGTCTCCCCACTGTGGGTCTCGCATCCCGGATGGGGAGGGCTGCTCACTGTCTCTGCCAGCACCTTGCATTTTCCTACTTCTGTGCCTTTGCCTCCATGCCCTCACCAAGATGCCCTTGAATGCCCATTCCAAATCTCCATCCAACCTCAGGCTCCTCTCCTCTGGGAAGCCTGATTTCACCAACTCCAAGAATACCAGAATGGGTGTGTTCTGAGGCCCCACAGCCTTGATAGTTCTCAGATTCTGAGGCATATCAGAATGACCTGGGGCTCCTGTTAAATATGCAGGTTTGGGGGCTCTATCACCAAGGTATTCTGAGACAGTTGGTCTGGCCTGGGGGCTGGGAACCTGCATTTTAGATGTGTTTTCAGTTGATGCTGATGCAGGTGGGAGAAAAACCTCACTTTGAGAAACACTGTCCCAAAGGAACAAAAGTTCCCTTGAAAGTGTCCGATGACTGGCTGATGGGTCTACAAGGCATTTTCTCTGCAGAGGAGGTGGAAGGGGTGGGGTCGGGGGCTGGAAAGGAACACACAAGAACCCTATGGTACTCTCCCTCTTCTGGGGCCCTGTCCAGAGGCCAGGAGACTGCTCCCCAGATTCTCTAACACAATGGAAGACAGGGCCCACCAAGAGTGAATTCTATGGTGGCAAAATGTATAGTGGTCGCAAGAGTGAACTCTAAAGTCAGAGAGACGTGGGTTTGAATCCCAGCTCCATCAATTTCAAACTGTGGGGTCTGGGATTAGCTATTTAACTCCTCAGAGCCTCTCTTTCCCCATCTATAAAATGATGACAATGATAGCTCCCCCCTCAGGAATAATCTACATGGAAGCACTAGGCACGCAATAACCACCCAACACATGTGGCTCTTATAAACGTTACTGTGATGGTTAACAATACAGAGTTCAAAGGTCAGACTAAATAAAACCCAACAGTATGTGCAGGACAGATGTTCCAGGTTCAGCATGGGGGCTGTCTCAACTCAGCTCCCTGAAGTCTTGGGGTGGCAGAGGAGGCCGCCAGCCCCCACCCCTTCACCATGCCAGCTCTGTCTGCTGCAAGGCTGGGGGCGGACAGATGAGCTAACCTAACCTGCAAGTGTCATGACAGCCAAGTGAGGAGCTCAGACAAGGGCTGCGGGAATATCTGTGGGCTGAGCCAAGAATGGAGGCCTTGCATTTCCGATTATGGCAGTATGGGTCATGACACTGAAGTCTATTGACAGGAGAGGGGCAAGATGAAAGGAATACTTTAGGAGGATCCCTTTGGCAGCATCAAAGGAGGAATGAGAGGCAGAGGGGTCAGCTACTGCAATACCTGGGCTGGGGACCCAGATGGGGGAGTACCAGCAAGGCTGTGAAGGCTGAAAAATAGCTAAGACCTTTGTCCTAGGCAAATGCACCCCCTAACCCCACCCCAGAGCAGTGAGGAGGTTAAGAGTCTGACAGACAAGTTCCTGTAGCTCACTCTGGTCCACCTCAAAGAGTCAAAGCTCCTTGGTCAAGCTTAGACGCTCCCCCTTCTGCCTGCCAGGAGCCTCAGCCACCACAGAAAAGAGACTTTGAAGACAACAGGTGTCTGGTGGGTGCAACCCCCCAGCCAAAGCTGGAGGAGATGATCCCCCTACATACGTCACAACCAGTGGCTTTGTCAAATGTCCAATTCAAAAGCACCAGCTTTAAAAAAATGGAAGGCTCACTCCGTGGTATAGATCCCAAAGAACCGAAAACAGGTGTTCAAACAAAAACTTAAATACAAATCTTCACAGCACAAAATTCACAATAACCAAAAAGTGGAACAATCTAAATAGCCATCAGCTGGGAAGTGAGTAAACAAAATGTGGCAAATCTACACAATGGAATGTTATTCAGCCACCAAAAGGAAAGAAGGGACACGTTAGGACACGGATGAACCTTGGAAACACTAGGCTAAGTGAAAGGAGCCAGACACAAAAGGACAAATGTACATGAGTCCATCTAAGGGAAATGTCCAGTGTGGGCAAATGCATAAAGACAGAAAGGAGACTAGTGGTTGCCGGGGATTCAGGAGAGGGAGTAATGAGGAGTGGCTGCTTCACGAGCACAGGCTTCCCTTCCGGGGGTGATGAAAGGTTCTGGAACTACATAGAGGGGCGGCTGTACAATATTGTGAATGTACTAAATGCCACTTAAAGGGTTAAAATGGTGAATTTTATGTTATGTGAATTCTACCACAATTTAAAAAAAAATGACAGGAGGTGGCCTTTCCCATCCCCATCCCATCTATGGGTGACCACGGTAGACTGAGCCGCCCGAAGGCTTTCCTAGTTACCTCCCTCCAGTACCAAGCACCAAGTAGGCAGGCACTCAGAAAGAGAGAGGGAAGGATGAAGATCTCTGTTCTCTGCCTCTGTCTCCGTGAAGCATGAACCCCCTACTCCAGTCACCCGGGGCCCATCACTGAGAATATCCACACACATTCACTCATCCTGCCCCAAGCCTTTCTGCACGTCCCTTGCCCTACCCTCTTGTCCATATCTAGGACTCTCCCTGCACCCCTTGCCATCTACCCAATTTCTACAGTTCCTTCCATGTCCAACTCAAATTCTTCCCTGATTCCCCATTTCTGACCTCTGCTCACACATACCTGGGATTTTAATCCAAACAAGTATTTGATGCCATCCTTTCCCTCAGCCCCACCTTATCAAGTAGATCTTCATTCTGTGAATGTCCAGGGATGTCACTAGCCCTCACCCCCGACCCAGGCACATAACCAGCTCTTTATAACTGTCTGTTGGTCCTTATCCCAGTTCTATACCTTGGACCTCTCCCCTGGACACTCCTAGACCAACACTGTTCAGACCCCAGTGTGAATCACCAGCAGTGGAGTGAGGTCAGGGTGCCTTCAGGAAGAAGACCAAAGTCTACCACCTGACAGGTGATGGAAGAGCTTCATTTCACGTCAGCCTGACAGCTAGACCAATCTTAGATCCCTAATGAGTCCCAGGGTCCCCATTATGCCAGGTCCTTTCTAGTTGTTTTAATTAAAATGGTGAGAAATCAATAGATGGCAATTATGGAAGGAGAAAAAACAATCAAGAGTTCCCTGCCCCAGTAAATTTCTGGATGGACACTGATAAGAAGCATAGTTGAAATTCTGGGTGAGTACAAAGCAGAATTTGGGGTGGACAGTCTTAGAATCACAGCCAGTATATCAAGGTCATACCAATAAAATGGGGGTGGAATTCTGGATGACCGTTGATATGTCAGAGAAGACCCCTAGCTCAATGCTGATATAGTTAAAAAGGAACTTGGAGTGAACATTAAAACAATCACAGAATAAAAGTGATGGTTCTCTTAGGATGGGGAAAAGTCAGGCTGAGAAGCCAAATCAGGAGGCCCTAGACGAAGGACAGAAGTCAGCCTTCATGGCATATTCTAATCCTTCATCTTAGGCTCGGTAGGAGCAGAACCAAAATTCTCATGGCCCCTCCTGTAGGTGTGTGGTTAGGGACAGGGGAGAATGAATCCTAGAAAACCAAGCCAGAAGGGAGATGGACAGGGAGGGAGACTGCTGGGGTGAGGAAAATTTCTCCCCATTTACTCCCACTGAATAAAAACTGATCCCTGTAAATCAGGGAGGCAGCACAAGGTGACTTTCTCAGGCCAGACAGGTGGGGAGTCAGGCAGAGGAGGAGGCTAGGATGGGAGCAGGGAGATAGGAGGGCCTCAGACCCTCTCCTGCCCACTCCCTCCCTTGTCAAAGACTCCAGTCCCAGAGACTTCACATCCCTACAATCCCAAGCTGTAGGTTAAAGGGTGCAATTATGGAAGCCTTCTCTGGGCTTCCCTAGGGTCATGGATGGAACACAGCCTTCTCGGGGTAATTGACGAGCATTCCAGTGCAAAGTCAGCTCACTGGCCTCCAGCTAACTCCTGCCCTTGAAGGACTCAGCCTGACTTTGCCACCTTCTCTTGACTGGCCCACTGAGTAAATGGGCAAATCATTCTCCCTTCCCCTCATTTCTCTCCCATGTAAGAGAGAACATTGAACTGGATGACAAACACAGGTTTCACCATCATTAGGAATCTGTTTTCAGTGCTGAGAAAGTCATCATACATGCAATACTTACAGCTTATTTCTGATGATTAAAAATAATACTTGCCCACAATACTTAGAGCTTATTTCTGATGATTAAAATTAATATTTACTTGTTGTAGAAATTTTAGAAAAGAGCAAAATATTAAAAAGAAAAGAAAAACTCTAATACCATCTCATTACCCAGAGGAAACCATGGTTAACCTTTTGGAAACTTTCTTTCCAAGGTTGCTTGATTTCTGTGGGGGAGGGACATCCATAACATTTTAACAAAATTGGGCTCTACTGTTTACACAGCTTTGCCACTGCTTCTTACAACTGTCATTATGCTGCTGTGAGCATTTTCCCAAGTGATCAAGTGCTCTTCAAAAATACTATTTTAAAGGTTGCATAATACTCCGCCAAGAGGATTCACCATGATTACAGGGCATTTAGATTGTTTTCTAGTACAAACAACACGGTCATAGCATCCTAGGCTCATGTACAAGTATTTGCCTTCATCTCCATTTCTTCAGGATCGATTCTGCAGGCAGAGTCACAGGCCAATGTCAATGATATTTTAAAAGGGTTTGATGTGTGCCACCATATTAATTTTCAGAAAGACACAATAAACCCATTGATGTGCTCAAGGTGAGTGAGAGGTGATTTTTTAAGTGTCGGAGTTAGAATGCAGGATTGTGGTCCTTTCTCTTCTTCTCTCCCCAGTTCTGAAGGTTAACTGTCCAGCAAAAGAGAGGGTAGCATTCCAAGAACAGAAGATACAGGTCTGCAGTCTAGCTCTGCCGCTCTGGCTTTGGGATCCTGAAACAAGCATTGGTTCTCCTAACTGTGAAATGGGTATGAGGAGCTCTGAGTACTATGCAGAGCAGTTTCCTTGCTCATTTGAAAAGGTAATTTGTGAAAGTTCTTTGTAAACTTGCCCAAGAGCTTCCCTTCCTGTCTCTTAGTCATCTGAATGCCCAGTCAGTGCTAGCTGGTTTTCAGGATGATAGAAAAGGAGCTTTCTGAAGGGAATCAGTGGGCTCTGAGGGCTTGGGAAGGCCCAGGTGAGTCTTCAAAAGGTCAGAGACAGCACTGAAGAGGTAAAGCAAAGAACAGGGCCTGGCACCTCCCTGAGGGTGCTGAGTAGGTCGGTGGACTTAAGAGGGCAAAGACCTTGAGATCTGTCTCAAGGCTCTCAGCCCATCCTTTCTAGAGTTCTGACTGGACATCTGGCCTTTGGGGAACCAGAAACCAAGCTGATTCGGTGGATACAAAAGTCAGTAGCTGCAGAGGACTCCAGAGGCCAACCAGCTCTGGTCCCTTCTTCCAGGCTGTTATTATTCGGCCCTGTATTTTTAAGACCCTCCAATCGGAAAGGCAACTAGCGTTTCCAGCCATCACCTCTCCAGCCATCACCTCTCCAGCCATGGGCAAATGAAAAAGGAGACCGTGATACTTCTCTTGGGAAGCACAGCTGGCCGGCCTGAGCATCCTGCCACACTTCCCCATCCACCGGGCAATGCCCTTCCTCACCCCCGGCACGCTCGCCTAGCACCGTGGCCTGAGGGGACTCCAGTGACGTTTCTGGTGTGCTGGAAGAACTGCGTAGACCCCACGGGAACGCCATCCTCCCTGATTTTCGCCATCATCACCGGCAGCCCCCCACCTCCAGCGCACCCTCAATGGTCAGAGATGCATCTCCCGCCTCCAAAGACGCACAACAGGTGGCACCTGCCTGGCCTCCCCAACCACACCTCTCCACCTGTCCCTGCCTCTCCATCTGCACCCCCGTCCGCCAGCTGAGCCTGGCCCCGGCGGAGCCTTACCTTTGAGGTTTGGGGGTGGGCCCGCGGCGCCCGGCTCGGGTTTCCTCGGGGCAGAGAGGGAATACTGGAGAAGTTGTTACCCATGGTATCCGGCCCCAGTGGGGTTCGGCACTCGCAGGGGGCAGGCGAGGCTGGGCAGGAGCGGAGGTACGGTGTGCAAGTGTGTGCGCGCGCGGGCGCGCGCGCCGCCGGGGAGGGCCCTGGTGGGGCTGCGGCGGGGGCGCGCGGGCCGCTCCTCTCTTCTCTGTGTCTGGGCTCCGCGGTCCTCGGCGGGTCCTGCCCGCCGCGGGGGTTCCTCGCGCGAGCCGGCTACCTGCCTGCCATTTTTCGCGGCGGGCGCGCCCCTGGGCCGGGGCCGGCGGCGCCCGGGGCTCCCCTTCTTCCTCCCGCTGGCGCTCGGGTTCCGGCTGTTGGCTCCGGCACGCTTCCCCCGGGCCATAGAGTCGGGGCTCTCAGCGCGGGCGCTCAGCGGCTCGGCCTGCCCGGAGGCTCGGCGGCTTGGCGGCCGGCTGGGTCCCCGCCCGCGGGGACGACCGAGGCGGCGATGTGCGTGGTGCCCTCCCGCCGGCGGCTCGACACGGAGCGGGGCTCCGAGGAGCGCGGGGTGTGCCGGGCGCTCTCGCGGTGGTGGGTCTCCCCGCCCCCGACGCCGCGCTCCCGCCCCCGCCCGGTCCCCCGCGAGACCGCCGCCCCCGCCCCCAGCCGTCGCCAGGATTCCCTCGCTCCGGTTGTTATGGTGACAGATGCGCCGGTGAATGAGCGTCTTAGTGACACGCGCGCGCCCCGCTCAGCCAGATGTGGCGCCGGGCGCGCGACGCTCCCGGCCAGCACTAGCCCTTCTTGGCCTGGCTGGGGAGCAGATAGGGGTCAAATATCAGACGGAGATTGGGGCTCCAAGGGTTGGGTTTATTCCCTTCACCAACAGTGCCGCTTGGTCTTGAAAACAAGGGAAGCCATACAGGAAGAACGGTGAGCTCCCTGGATACCAGGCCCGGGACGAAGAAACTCTCATTTCCGATTTCTCTAGTTACAGTGCCTGGCATATAATAAAAGCTCGGGAAAACACACACACACACACACACACACACATATACATATTATATATATTTAAGTGGATGGATGACTGAATAAATGAAGTGAGATTAAGAATCCCACCCACTCTTGCCTATCTTGCAAGATGGCGGTTGAAAAGGCTGAGAAGCCAGATATTAAGGAGAAAAAACCTGAAACCAAGAAGGCTGATGCTGACGACAAGGCTAAAAGGTGAAGAAGTTGAAGAAGGGGAAGGCCCACTGCAGCTGAGACTCTGTCCTGGCAGAGGAATCGGCAGATACTCCGATCAGCCATGTACTCCAGGAAGGCCTTGTACCAGAGACAGCCAGCGGCATCACTCCTGGGACTATTCTGATCATCCTCACAGGGCACCACAGAGGAAAGAGGGTCATTTTCCTGAAGCATCTGGGCAGTGGCTTGTTACTTGTGACTGGGCCTCTGTCCCTCAGTTGAGTTCCTCTGAGTAGAACACACCAGACATTTGTCATTGCCACCTCCACCAAAATCGACATCAGTGGTGTGAAAATCCCAGAACATCTCACGCTTACTTCAAGAATAAGAAGCTGCATAAGCCCAGACACCAGAAGGGTGAGATCTTCAACACAGAGAGAAACAGGAGATCACAGAGCAGCACAAGATTGATCAGAAAGCCGTGGACTCATAAATTCTGCAAAGAATCAAAGCTGTCCCTCAGCTCCAGGGCTACCTGTGCTCTGTGTTTGCTCTCACAAATGGAATTTATCCTCACAAAGTAGTGTTCTGAACTTCTTACAGAGAACCTAATTAAATAACTTGTCCATTTCAAAAAACAAAAATCCCACCCAGCACCTGACCCTTTGCTCTCAGTCAGCTCCAAGGGGCACTGGGACAAAGGCTCAGAAAAAGAACCCCAGGTGTTCAGTTACTGGACACAAAAAGGCTTTGGGAGCCTTTAGATGAACACAGACCAGACCTAGAAGACTGGATGGAGGGCCAAGCCTCAGGGACAAATCTCAGGAACAAACTCAGAGAGCCACCAACTGAGTGGTTCTGTCAGCTCCAAGAGGTGGGGGGGTCTCTGTGGCTTGCAGCAGTCAAAGAAAGCTTCCTGGAGGAAAGGGCCTTCAGCAAGTCACCTGTTCACATGACTCATCCATCCTGAAGCTCAGCACTGATACTAAGACCTGCAAGAAGGGAAGGGAGTCATCATCTGCTTGGACAGGGGGGTGTCTTCTCCCTGTCTTTTTTTTTTTTGGGGAGTATAATTCATTTACAATGTTGTGTTAGTTTCAAGTGTATAGCAAAGTGATTCAGTTATACATATACATATGTATATGATCTTTTCAGATCATTTTCCCATGTAGTTTACAGTACTATCCTTCTCACTGTCTGGTCAGGGCTAGAAGATGAGCCAAGGTCCTGCTGGGAGAGAGAATCTGCCTTCCTTTCCCATCACCTCTAGCTCCCTAACTGGTTTCAACAACTCTGATCCCGAGTCCAGCAAGGACACGGGCTGGCTTCAGGCATCTCATCCATCCTCTTCTGGGTGGTTCTTTCTGCAAGTCATCATGTGATAGCTCCTCATTATTCAGACACAGTTTGTGTATCACCTCCTGACCTTCTCTGACCAGCCCAGCCAGAGAACCCCCACCACTCTCAGTTATGCTCCATACCATTACTCTGTGCTATCTTCTGGAATTAATTTGAAAGTAAACTTTCCCCCTGGTTTATGGTCTACCTCCCCCTAAGGTGAGCGGAGCAAGCAGGTCAACTCCATTCACCATGATGTCACCAGCCTCCAAGAGAGTGCCTGGTACAGGACAGACTGTCCAACACTGCTTGTGAAATGGACGAATCCCCCTGCCTGCCAGGCGAATTCCACCAAGAGGCGTGGGAGGAAAACCTCTGAACCATCCCTTTTTCCCCTCTCCTGCCCTCCACCCCCACCCCATTGCAGGCATCACATCCTTAAATGTCTGGGACTCCAGGCGAGCTAGAAATATCCTTGACAGCTGCTCTCTAGGGTCTGCAGGGAAAGACATCTCCCTTCTCCGCCCCCTTAGATGCCCAGGATCACGTGCCCAGCCAGCTGCAGAATGGACATGGCAGGTCAGGGGTGCTGTCTTTTTATGGGCGTATCTCCCTGAGGCTCACGCCAGCTGATGACTCATGCATCAGAAATGGGCTCTGAATGGCAGCACACTCATCCGTTTGCACACACAGTTTTACTCTCTCACACACACTCACCCCCTACACAAATACCCACACTCTCACACTCATACACCCCTGAAGCCTGCAGGAATGAGCTCACTCTAGGCTGCTGCTGGCATCAGAATAAATCTGAAGACTCTATATAGATGAGACTAGTTCCCTTGGAACCCTTGCGAAGTGCAAGCCCTTGGTAGGATTTACCGACAGTGGCTGGGGGAAAGCTTGTCATCTCCTTCCCTTCCTTGGGGGATGGGCTGGGACACAGAAGGGATGGGGGCTGGTGAGGGCCCATGGCAGAGGGAGGCAGGGATGTCATGGGTCCCATGTGGTCTAAACCTGGGGCTCTGGGCCAAGCAGGGGAGAAATGGAGAAGGTCACAGGGAAGGGGAGACAAGGGGACCAGACACCGGTGCCTGCCTGAGGGCTCCAGAGGCTCTGCTGACCCCAGGGAGCTGCACAGGAGGGCGAGAGGCATTAGGGACCGAGGCAGGGAACTGAAGGTAGGACAGAAACATCCTCTGATCTCAGAGGCTGAGGGATGAGGGGAGCATCCACAAGGCTGAGATTAGGGTGAGATGAGCAAGGCGTCCCTGTGTGATGAAATGGAAGGAGGCACTCACCCTTAGAATCAAGCAATGAACAGCCACCCTGCTCTTGCTCGGGCTTGAGTGTGATGCCTCTGAAATCTTGTACCCTACGTCACGGGTCCCCAACCAGTGGGCCACGGACCAGTACCAGTCCATGGCTTGTTAGGAACTAGGCGGCATGGCAGGAAGTGAGTGGTGGGTGAGCAAGTGGTGAGTGAGTGATCGAAGCCTCATCTGTTCTACCACAGGGCCTCCTCACATTACTGCCTGAGCTCTGCCTCCTGTCAGATCAGCAGCAGCGTTAGATTCCCATAGGAGCACAAACCCTACTATCACTGTCTCCCATCACCCCCGGATGGGATCATTTAGCTGCAGAAAAACACTTAGGGCTCCCACTGATTCTGCATTATGGTGAATTGCATAATTATTTCATTCTATATCACAATGTAATAATAATAAAGTGCACAATAAATGTAAAGTGCTTGAATCATTCCCCCACACCCTATCTGTGGAAAAAAATGACTTTTATGAACCCAGTCCCTGGTGCCAAAAAGTTTGGGGACCGCTGCCTTATGTCATCTCCCTAGACCAGCCCTAGTTTTCCCAAGGAGCTCTGCGCTATGGTGGGGTGGGGGGCACCACTGTCAGGCGGCAATTCACCATAAGTCTCTGGCCAGGCAGGGACCTAGAAGAGGTGGGTGTGGCTGCACGGGACCCAGGGCAGCTGAGGGTGACCCCTCCAGGGGACCTGTGCCTCAGAAACCCTTTCCTGGCAGGGGTGGTGGTTGGACCCAGCTCAGAGGAGCAAAGAACCACAGCACCCTTCTTCCCCTGGACATTGTGTGGAATCCCTGAGGCTTCAAGCATCCTTCACAAAGGAGGCTGCCAGGAGACAGGGAAGTGGCCTCTGAGGCCCTGAGGGCCCTTCCCAGCCCCAATTATGAAGCAAGGAGGGAGAAGGAGCCTGCCAGGAGGAAGATCTGGATGAAGTCACTGTTTTGGTGGCTTCAATGGAAGCTATTAATACCCATAAGGTGGTGCTCCAGCACCTGTCACCGTGGCAACCCCGCCTCCCCAGCAGCGTAGATTCTGAAAGCTCTGCCCAAGGGGGTGGGTGTCAGTGCATATGTGTTTGGCTGCGTGTACACGTGTGTCCATGTGAATGCTGTGAGCGCTCACACCAATGCACAGGAGAAGAGGGGACCCCAGGCGGGGACCTAGGGACAGTTTCAACAGCAGCTCTGGCCCCCGCTGCCCCTTCTCTCCCTTGCTTCTCTCCCTTCTAAACAGCTCCTTTCTCTTGCTCCCTCTTCCTCTCTCTCCCTCCCTCCTCTTGTCTTTCTCCCTTCTTCCTGCCCTTCCCTGTTCCACCCTTGTCCTGCTGTCTCTCTGCCCTTGCTGCTCCTTGCTCAGTCTCCTGCTGGTTCACCTCTCTCCTCCCCTCCTTTCTCACTCTCCACCTCTCCCGGATCCATTCAAGTCTTCAAGAGTCTCCGTGTTGATAAAATAATAAAATATTTGACTGAGAGCTTCCTTTCTTCCTTCCCTGAACCCCTGGAGACTGAGCCCAGAGCAAGCCATGGGATGGTCCCCCACCAGGCAGACACGATGGAGTTCATCTAGGCTGAGCCAGAGCTCCCTTAAACTTCAACAGCTGACCTTGCCCTCCCTGCTGCGAAGCTAGCCTTTAAACAGGAAACAGCCTCAGCCATCCCTGGCTAGGATCAAGGCAGCTCTGAGGCCCAGCCCATAGTTATTAACATCATCAGACCACCGTCCGAAAAACACAAGCAGAAGTGGCCCTGTCTGAACTGCAGGGGGTGGCTGGACGTGGCGGATGGGAGATCCCTGAGTGCCTGAACCATAGCAGATTCTCAATAAATATTTGACAAATGAATGAATCAATGTCAGTGAATTAACCTATCAATACAGCCACTCAGTAAGCCCAAGAGCCTTGCCCAGACCAGCCTTTCTGGCCGGTTCCCTTCTCTACAGTACCTTCACCACAAAGTTTTCCTTGAGGCCACGTCTTCCCTCTGAAGGACCGGAGTCTGTGCTAACCATCTTATCATGGAACAGGCACCTTACTGTCCTGTTTGCAGGCGCTTTGGGATTCAGCTTCGTTCATTGCCCCAGCAACCCTTCTGAGCACTCTCTGTACACCTAGCACTGTGTGGGGTACAGTTTCCTTGCCAACGCCATGAGGAAGTCTGTCCTATGCTTTCCTTAACTCTAGTACAATTTCCCTACCTCCCAGGGCCAAGTTTAGGGCTGAACGCACTAGTAGCTCTCATATTGTCGAGATGTCAGTTTTTCCCAACTTGAGCTATAGATTCAATACATCCCAGGGAAAATCCCAGCAAGTTATTTTGTAGATGTTAACAAACTGATTCTCAAGTGTCCATGGAGAGGTAAAAGACCCAGAGTAATGAACAGGATATTGAAGAAGAGCAGAGTTGGAGGGCTGACATGGGATTCTCCAGGCAAGAACACTGGAGTGGGTTGCCATTTCCTTCTCCAGTGCATGAAAGTGAAAAGTGAAAGTGAAGTTGCTCAGTCATTTCTGACTCTTAGCGACTCCATGGTCTGCAGCCTACCAGGCTCCTCCGCCCATAGGATTTTCCAGGCAAGAATACTGGAGTGGGGTGCCATTGCCTTCTCCAGGACTGACGTTAGCCAACTTCAAAATTTACTATGAAGCTACGGTAATTAAGACAATATGGTACTGGTGAAAAAAATAGACAAATAGATAAATGGAACTGAATAAAGAGCCAAGAAATGGACTCACACAAACACAATCAAGTAACCTTTGATGAAGGAGCAAAGGAATATAATGGAGCAAAAGTAATTTTCTCAACAAATGGTTACATGAACGACCGGACATCCCAATGCAAAAGGGTAAATCTAGACACAGGCCTTACACCCCCACCTACAAAAACTAAGTCAAAATGGATCACAGACCTATATGTTAAATGCAAAGCTATAAAATTCCTAGAAGATAACAGGAGAAATCCAGATGACCTTAGCTTTGATAACGACTTTTTACAAAGATGACAAAGGTATGAACCAAGAAAGAAAGAATTGGTAGTACCAGGGGGCGAGGACAGTTAGGGAGTTCGAGACTGACTTGAACACACTGTTTTATTTAAAATGGATAATCAACAAGGACCTACTGTCAGCTCTGGGAACTTTGTTCAGTTTGGTGACAATTCACTGCTACTGTCAGCACAGGAGACTTTGCTCTATTTAGTGACAACCTAAATGGGAAAAGAACTTGACAAGAAGTATATGCATGTATATGCATAACTGAGTCACTTGGTGTTACACCTGAAACTACCACAACATTGTTGATCAACTCTACTCCAATATAAAATAAAAAGGTTTTTAAAAGAAATAATTGAAAAGCTTGATTCATTAAAATTAAATCTTCTGCTCTGCAAGACTCTGTCAAGGGATTAAAAAAACAAACTATACACCGGGAGAAAATATTTGCAAAAGATACACCTGAAATAAGGCCGTTATCCAAAATATACGAAAAATGCTTCAAACTCAACAAAAATACTTCAAACTCAACTTCCTTTTTAAAATGAGCCAAAGCTCTTAACAGACACTTCGCCAAAGAAAATGGCAAATAAGCATTTGAAAAGGCAGTCCCTATCTATGTCATCAGGAAAACGTAAATCAAAACGATGATGCCACTGCAGAATTATTAGAATGGCCAAAATCCAGAAGACTGGCAGCGCTAAGTGGGACACTGGGAACTCTCATTCATTGCTGGTAGGAATACAAAATAGTACAGCCACTTTGGAAGACAGTTTGGTGGTTTCTTACAAAACTAACCGTTCTCTTAGCATATTATCCAGCAGTTGTATTCCTACATACTTACTCAGAGGGACTGAAAACTTATGTCCATGAAAAAACCTGCATGTGTATATTTTTAACCACTTTGTTCAGAATTGCCAAAACTTGGAGGCAGCCAAAATGTCCTTCAGTAGATGAATGAATAAATGAACTGTAGAACTTCCAGACATGGAATATTATTCAATGCTAAAAAGAAATGAGCTATCAAGCTATGAAAAGACACAGAGGAACCTTCAAATATAATGAAATATTTATGAGTACTCATTTAATGATTAATGAGGTCGACACAGCACTGTTTTATAGACATTTAAGTAAATATTTTTTAATTTTGATTTTGAAGTTTTCCTTTCAAAGTTTGAAGCCACTGGATTTTTTTCCCAGTCTTATGTAGACCCTTAGAAAGCCCATCAGCCTAAGTCCTGGACTTATAGTGCCTATGGATAAAATCCAGGCCTGAGGCCAAGCATTCTTAAGACTGCATCTAAAAGGGCTTCCCTCGTGGCTCAGATGGTAAAGAATCTGCCTGCAATGTGGGGGACCTGGATTCGATCCCTGAAGAAGGGAATGGCTACCAACTCCAGTATTCTTGCCTGGAAAACTCTATGGACCGAGGAGCCTGGTGGCCTACAGTTCATGGGGTCACAAAGAGTCAGACATGGCTGAGCGACTAACACACACAAAAGAACAGGTGGAGATTCCTGCAAGAAGCAAAAGAAAAACGTGCAATGCCAGAAAGAAGACCACATGTCTCCCTATCTGGGAAACTTATTTAGTGATTTCAAAGGAGTCCGGCATCCCTTGACTCGTCCCAGGGCCACTGGCTCAGGTAATACTGACGATATTTGTTTGTCTGCTTGTGGCTGCAGTGGCGCTTCGTTGGAGCTAGTCTTTGCTGCGGTGGGTGGGCTGCTCGTTGCAATGGCTTCTCCTGTTGCAGAACATGGGCTCTAGGTGCACGAGCTCAGTAGTTGCGGCATGTGGGCTTAATTGCCCCAGGGCATGTGGAATCTTCCTGGACCAGGGATGTGCCCTATAATGGCAGGCAGATTCTTAACCACTGGACCACCAGGGATGTCCCTACAGGAGATATTTATGGAGCACATAGTCACGTATACAAGGTCTTGGTCTAAGCATTTCATCTGTATTAATTCATTTAATCCTGGTAATAACCCTGTGAAGTAGATATTATTATTATTTAGCAGCAGCAGCAACAGTGTCCCCATTTTAAAGATGAAAATCCTGAAGCTTAGGAAAGTTAAGATGCTTGACTAGGAGCTAATAAGTGAGAACTGAGGTTCAGTCCTCGGATGGTCTGAGTCCAAATCCCTTCCCCAGAGTGGGATTCCTTTAGGTGCCAGCTTGAGGAAGACACCTGTCGCCAGGGAGGTGTCCTCCCTTGAGTTCCCGAACCAGCCCCCTCCTACTGATGAGACCCTTAAAACTCCCCAGGGCTTTGGCTCAGCTCTCCAGAAGTTAGGAAGCACATGGCCACTATTGAACACAAAATAGATTTAAAAATAACAAAACTGAACTGAAAGAAAAGTGCTCCAAGTAGCTGTAATATCCCGGCATTTTCTTTTCCCTACAGAGATATTTTAAATGACCTTGTGTGTGTTAGTCACTCAGTTGTGTCTGACTGTTTGCGACCCCATGGACCATGACCGACCAGGCCCCTCTATCCACGGGATTCTCCAGGCAAGAATACTTGAGTGGGTTGCCATTTCCTTCTCCAGAGCATCTTCCCAACCAGGGATCGAACCCAGGTCTCCCCCTTTACAGGCAGGGTCTTTACTGTCTGAGCCACCAGGGAAGCCAGGAATGACTTTATCTGGCAGGAACTCTTTTCTAAGAATGTTGCAATGATCAGAGCATCCTAAAAGAAAAGTCTGATAAGTAAGACTCTATAAATTTAAAGCTGCGTCATGGTAAAAGTTGGAAGACAGTTTCAGGAGCCGGGAGACACACCCTCACTGAGTCAGTAGCCTTCAGTCAGTTCAAACGCCCTGCATCTCCAGATGCAGAACAGGAACCAGACGTTTCTCCATTACTCCTGCCTGGGTAGCCTCTCACTTCTATCCTCCTTTCCCAGGAGAGGTCCCAGAGGCGCTCGCTTGTTCCGACCTTCACCCTTCACTCAAAGGCGCCTCAGACTGTGGAAAGCTTCCTCTCTTCCCAACCAGAGCAGCCTGTGGAACGTTGTCTCTCAGAGGGGTGAGCAGCCTTGCGTGCCCCATCTTCTCTTCCCGCTCGTCCCTCTCCGTTTCTCTCAGGCCACCAGGAGGTGGCGCTAGACCTCCATTAGAATCCAATTTGTCTCTGTCAGGCTCTTGAGGAGGGGGGGACCTCTAGTCAATCAACACACCTTTTAAATGTTTACAGGTTGCCCTATTTCCTCTTTCAAAGCAGAAGGAGAATTTAGGGAGCAAATACATCCTGATAGCTTCCATTAACTACTTCATTATAATGAAAATATGTCAATGAAGAGATCAGCTCTGCTCTTTAGCCACCCAGATGTTACCCTCTGGGCACGTTTGCTTCCCTGAGGCCACTTTGTCATCTCCAGCAGACACTCTGTCCCAGGACTGAGAGAATCTCCCCAAACTTAAGGCAACTGGAGGCCCTCTTCAGAGCACCTCACCTCACTGAGCTGCCCCACTGCCTGTGTCTGGTACCTGACGTGGGCACTTGTGTGTGCCCAGCACAGCACAGCACAGCACAGCACCTGGCTGTGGGCACTGCACGTATCCAGTGAACAGCTGTTGTTATCTGGCCAGAGCTTGAGGGTGCGAGGCCATTGCACCCAACTACTCTCAGAGCTGGGACTTGCCACTCCTGGCCCAGGGCTGTTCCAAACACGCCTGAGAAGCCTCATGAGCTTGTGAGCGCTGGCAACAGGGAAAAGGCAAGTACCCAGAGTAACTCTGTCTTTGGTGTTTATGGAGTAAGAATAGAATTCAGAAAATCCAGCTGGATGTGTACCCCCCTCCCCAGAGAGCAACTCTCCTGTTTTTGCCCCCCAGTCTCTGCATTTGGCCCAGCATCCCATGTCTGCTGCCACCACCAGCAGGACCTCCACACCAGAAAACCAGCCCCCCTCAAAGAATCTGGGAGCCCTTCATTTCACTTTGGTCAGAAAGTCCATTTTTATAGACTGTCAGTCATGCTTAAAAGAAAAAGGTGAAAATATTCTAAAACCAGGCTCAACTCTTTCTTCTTCTCAGAAAAGGAGTTAGAAATGTATTGTGAATGAATGAAATTTTTCACATTCTGTAACCTATAGGGTGAGAACCAAAAATTAAAGTGTGGAAGAATGTTAAGGTTTCAACTTGGTTATTTTGTTTTGTGTCAGTCATATATTTCAATCCTATTTTTTTTTAAGTAATATTTATTTACATGGGCTTCCCTGGTGGCTCAGATAGTAAAGAATCTTCTCACAGTGCAGGAGACCTGGGTTTGATTCCTGGATTAGGAAGATCCCCTGGAGGAAGACATGGCAACCCACTCCAGTATTCTTGCCTGGAGAATCCCCATGGGCAGAGGACCCTGCCAGGCTACAAGTCCATGGGGTCGCAAAAAGTCAGACACGACTGAGTGACTAAGCACATTTATTCACATATGAAAACAATTTTTAAAATCCATAAATTTACTGCCCAGAATACATATGTTGATTTTTTTAAATAAAGTTTTTATGTACACATTGTTTGAAACATCAAACAGCACAGAAAGGTATAAAACAGAAGGAAAAAAGTGCCCCTTGTGCTAGGAACCAATAGTATTAACTGTCTACATATTTTATATATCCTTCCAGCAAACAGTGTATACACAATACCAAAACTTTTACATATTTATGTCATTTTTATTCAGAAAGGATTATATGTATACACAACTATTTTTTAAAAATGCTTATCAGAATCTATTAGAGGTCTTTTCATAAGAATACACATAGATTTGGTTCATTCTTTTAATGGCTGTATAGGCCCCATTTTATGGCTGTACCATAATTTATTTAAAAAATTATTAAATATCCTCTATTGATGAAATTCAAGATCTTTCCAATTGCATTGCTATTAAAATGAAGCTGTAATGAACATTCCTGTTTGTTTATCTTGGCTATTTTTGCAAATCTATCAATAGAGCAAATACAGACCTATGTAATTGTTAGGTCAAAGAGTATGTATATTTAAAATATAAAAAGGGCATGTATATTTAAATTTTTGCTTTAAATATATTGCCAAGTTGCTCTAGGAAAATTCATACAAATTTGTACTCCAGCCATCAGTGTATGAAAGTGACTGCTTCCCTAAGCCCTCATTGACATTCAGTTCAGTTCAGTTGCTCAGTAGTGTCCAACTCTTTGCAACCTCATGGACTGCAGCACGCCAGGCTTCCCTGTCTATCACCAATTCCCAGAGTTTGCTCAAACTCACGTCCATTGAGTCAGTGATGCCATCCAACTATCTCATCCTCTGTCATCCCCTTATCCTTCTACCTTCAATCTTTCCTAGCATCAGGGTCTTTTCAAACGATTCAGTTCTTCCCATCCCATCAGATGGCCAAAGTATTGGAGTTTCAGCTTTAGCATCAGTCCTTCCAATGAATATTCAGTACTGATTTCCTTTAGGATTGACTGGTTTGATCTCCTTTCTGTCCAGGTGACTCTCAAAAGTCTTTTCCAATACGATAGTTCAAAAGCATCAAATCTTCAGCACTCAGCTTTTCACTTTCCTCTTTCAATTTCATCAAGAGGCTTTTTAGTTCCTCTTCACTTTCTGCCTTAAGAGTGGTGTTATCTGCATATCTGAGGTTATTGATATTTCTCCCGGCAATCTTGATTCCAGCTTGTGCTTCATCCAGCCTGGCATTTCACATGATGTACTCTGCGTATAAGTTAAATAAGCAGGGTGACAATATACAGCCTTGACGTACTCCTTTCCCAGTTTGGAGCCAGTCCATTGTTCCAGTTAAGATCTTAATCTGGTTCTAACTGTAGCTTCTAGACCTGCATGCAGATTTCTCAGGAGGCAGGCAAGGTGGTCTGGTATTCCCATCTCTTGAGGAATTTTTCCAGTTTGTTGTGATCCACACAGTCAAAGGCTTTGGTACAGTCAATAAAATAGAAGATGTTTTTCTGGAACTCTCTTGCTTTTTCTATGATCCAATGGATGTTGGCAATTTGATCTGGTTTCTCCGCCTTTTCTAAATCCAGCTGAACATCTGGAAGTTCGAGGTTCATGTACTGTTGTAGTCTAGCTTGGAGAATTTTGAGCATCACTTTGCTAGCGTGTGAGATGAGTCCAACTGTGCGGTAGTCTGAGCATTCTTTGGCATTGCCTTTCTTTGGGATTGGAATGAAAACTGACCTTTTCCAGTCCTGTGGCCATTGCTGAGTTTTCCAAATTTGCTGGTGTATTGAGTTCAGCACTTTAACAGCATCATCTTTTAGAGTTTGAAATATCTCAACCGGAATTCCATCACCTCCACTAAAGCTTTGTTCATAGTGATGCTTCCTAAGGCCCACTTGACTTCACATTTCAGGATGTCTACCACTAGGTGAGTGATCACACCATCGTGGTTATCTGGGTCATTAATTCTGTATATTCTTGCCACTTCAATATTTTCTGCTTCTGTTAGGTCCATACCGTTCCTGCCCTTTATTGTGCCCACCTTTGCATGAATTGTTCCCTTGGTATCTCTGATCTTCTTGAAGAGATCTCTAGTCTTTCCCATTCTATTGTTTTCCTCTATTTCTTTGCATTGCACACTTAGGAAGGCTTTCTTATCTCTCTTTGCTATTCTTTGAAACTCTGCATTCAGATGGGTATATCTTTCATTTTCTCCTTTGCCTTTAGCTTCTCTTCTTTTCTCAGGTATTTGTTAGGCCTCCTCAGACAACCATTTTGCCTTTGTGCATTCTATTTTTGGGGGATGGTCTTGATCACGCCTCCTGTACAATGTCACAAACCTCCATCCATAGTGCTTCAGGCATCTGTCAAACCTAATCCCTTGAATCTATTTGTCACTTCCATTGTGTAATCGTAAGAGATTTGATTTAGGTCATACCTGAATGGTCTAGTGGTTTTCCCTGCTTTCTTCAATTTAAGTCTGAATTTGGCAATAAGGAGTTTATGATCTGAGCCACAGTCTGCTCCTGGTCTTATTTTTGCTGACTGTATAGAGCTTCTTCATCTTCGGCTGCAAAGAATATAATCAATCAATCTGATTTTGGTATTGACCATCTGGTGATGTCTATGTGTTGAGCTGTCTCTTGTGTTGTTGGAAGAGGGTGTTTGCTATGACCAGTGTGTTCTCTTGGCAAAACTCTGTTAGCCTTTGCCCTGCTTCATTTTGTATTCCAAGGCCAAACTTGCCTATTACTCCATGTATCTCTTGACTTCCTACTTTTGCATTCCAGTCCCCTATGGTGAAAAGGACATCTTTTTTTTAGTGTTAGTTCTAGAAGGTCTCTCGTAGTTCATCATAGAACCATTCCGCTTCTTTGGAATTAGTGGTTGGGGCATAGATTTGGATTACTGTGATATTGAATGGTTTGCCTTGGAAATGAACAGAGATCATTCTGTCATTTTTGAGACTGCACCCAAGTACTGCATTTTGGACTCTTTGGTTGACTATGAGGGCTACTCCATTTCTTCTAAGGAATTCCTGTCCACAGTAGTAGATATAATGGTCATCTGAATTAAATTTGCCCATTCCAGTCCATTTTAGTTCATCGATTCCTAAAATGTCGATGTTCACTCTTGCTGTCTCCTGTTTGACCACTTCCAATTTACCTTGATTCATGGACCTAACATTCCAGGTTCCTATGCAATATTGTTCTTTACAGCATTGAACTTTACTTCCATCACCAGTCACGTCCACAACTGGGCATTGTTTTCACTTTGGCTCCATCTCTCCATTCTTTCTAGAGTTATTTCTCCATTCTTCTCCAGTGGCATATTGGGCACCTGCTGACCTGGGGAGTTCATCTTTCAGTATCCTATCATTTTGCCTTTTCATACTGTTCATGGGGTTCTCAAGGCAAGAATACTGAAGTAGTTTGCCATTCTCTTTTCAAGTGGACCGTGTTTTGTCAGAACTCTCCACCATGACCCATCCATCCTGGGTGGCCCTACCTAATACCAAATTTTATAAATATCATTCCTGTTCATTTAGATACAGATTAAAAAATAAAATTCTGGGGTTATTCCATGGTGATCCAGTGGGTTAAGAGTCTGTACTTCCCCTACAGGGGGACACTGGTTAGACACCTCGTCCGGCTAAGATCCCTCGCCATGAAATTCTCGATGAAGGGCCACATGTTCTCGGATGCTGCCTAGAAGGCAGAGATAGGTGGCAGCTTGGAAATGAAGATCATGCCGGGCTCTGCACAGCTTCTCACCGGTGATCCAATGTTCAAGAAAGTTTTCACAAGGTACCAATAGGCCACGGTGTCATGATAGGGTTGGCCTGTGGCCTTGTTTAAGTAAGCGCAAGTCCCGTAGAAGGCCTCACCAAGTGCACAGCAGTGACCCTAAGGCCACCATTTTCCCATTGTCAGAATTGACATTGGGTATTACCAATCTTTTAGTTTCTAACAACTTGGTAAGTTTGAAAAGACACCTGGATGTTCAGATTCATATTTAATTATGAGTAAGGACTAGAATCTTCACAGGATTTGGGGCCGCTTGTCTTTACTTTTCTGTGCATAGCCTATTCACATCTTTTGCCCATGTTGTCATAGTTTTGTTCATCTTTTTTTATTGATGTATATGATTCCTCTGCATATACAAATTAAGGACGTAGGCCTTTGTGCAGCTTGTGTGTAGGAAAAAGGCCTTGTGCGCAGCTTGTGAAAAAATGCATTTTTTCAGCTTTTTGTTATTTTTACTTTGCTGATTGGCATTATGCTCACAGAAGTTGTGGGGCCCACTTTATCCATCTTCTCCTTCACAACTGCTGAATTCTGTGTTCTGTTCACAATGGCCTTCCCTCGCCTCAGACTGTGAAGAAATTCACCTGCATTTTCCTAAATGGCTAGCCAGTTGTTCCGGTGCCATTTTTCAGTACCCCCCCCACTTTTTTTTCCATTCTCTTTTCAGCCCCTCAGGGCTGTGTGACTCTCCAAAGTCACCAGAGTGGAGCCCACAGAAGTGCCAGGTTGCTCTGTCTCTCTCTGCCAGAGACAAACCAGAAAGGCCTGTCACCAGATCCCACAGAAGACCTCTGTCATTTGGTAGAAGAGGGTCAGGTCTCTCAAGGGTGGAGCGGGCACCTGCAGCTCTGAGAGACACGAGGGAACAATGGTCTCCCAGTCCTGACAGGAAAGTGGGCCACGCACCCAGTGTCTTCCTTCTGAAGGAAACCTCAGGGGAGAGTGTGCTCTCTATCCAGAAAGAAGAAACACAGCCACACTTGTGTTTCTGAAGACATACTCTTATACACACACTACACATACCCCCACAAATACCACCGCCCCACATACACACACGTCACACACATCTGACACACCAACTCCCCTAGCAGGGGGCACCCTGTCCTAAAGAGCCCTCTCCATCACAGGAATTCCAAGCACAGTCACACCAGTATTTCTCAAATAACTCCCAGATTCCTTTTTCCTTTTGAAAGGAAATAAAAATCTGGAGGCCCCCAATAACATATCTGCAAGACCCCAAGTTGAGAAAAAACAAAAGAAACCAAAGACTTGTCCTATCATCTTCCAATTGCAAGTTAACACATATTTAAAATTGCTAAATAGATTTAAGTCAACATTCAGATGAAAATCTGACTTTAAAAAATTTTCCAGACTTAAAAGATCTGGGGACTTCCTGGTGGTCCTATGGTTAAGACTTTGCCTTCCAAATGCACAGGGTGCTGGTTCGATCCCTGATTGGGGAACTGAGATCCCACGTGCCTTGAGGCCAGAAAACCAAAACATGAGACAGAAGCAGTATTGTAACAAATTCAATAAAGACTTTAAAAACGGTTCACATCCAAAAAATCTTAAAAAAAAAGATGGGGTACCCCAAGGTGGGGTAGGAGGTTTAGAAGAATCAGATCTGAGGCATTATTCCACAGCAATCTACAAGTTAATTTGCTTTCCCCACACATGAATAACAAATCTTTCTTCTATCTTCCCTCTATTTCTGCCTCTCCTTGTTCAGCAGGCCTGAGCTCCAGGCAACAAAAGGTGATCTTCCTCCCTTTCACCTTGTCCCTTAATCCCTTTGAGTTTTTCCAGTAAAAAAGTTTATGATTTTTATTGGGAATTTTTAAAATAATTATTACAAAATAGACAATTTAGAAAATACAGAATTTTTTTTTTATGTAAAGCCACCTGCTCCCTCTGAGAGGCAACATCCCTTTAAGCTGTGCTGGGCTTCCTTTTGCCTTTTCCTTTGCTTGAGTGTTTCCCAGTAAATACCCAGCAAGGGCCAGTGCAGTCACACCAGTTGGTTCTCCTTTCCTGTGAGGCCCAGGCTGACCTGGGAGGGCTGCCTCACCTCCTAGAGGTTGGAGCTATGAACAGGCTGGCCTGGGAGAGACCTTGTCCCAGTTTTCTGCAGTGCTCTCCCAGATGCGTTGTCCATTCTTTCTCTTTTTCAAAATTATTTATCTGGCTGCACAGGTAGTTGTGGCACCTGGGGTTTAGTTCCCCAACCAGGGATCCAACTCCCAGTCCCCTCTGTTGGAAGCACAGAGTCTTAACCACTGGACCACCAGGGAAGCCTCCATTGTCCTTTCTTCTCTGGAGACTCCCAAGGTTAGGGGCGGCTTGCGGCCCTCTGACCACTCTCCCCTCCCTCAGCGTAGATCTCTCAGCCCACCTCTCTCCCCTCTGTTCTCAGGTGGTTCAGGGTTGAGAAGCACAGCCTTAGCAGCAGCCCCGAGGCTGACTAGGGCTGGGAGGCACAGAGGAGGAGCCCAGCTTCCTTCCTGGCCCTGTCCCCACCAGGCTGTGTGACGTCGGACAGGACACCCAGCCTCTCCGGGGCCCCGCAGCCTCCCCTTCCCCAGCAATCTGGTGGTGGTGGCGGTTCTCTGCTAGTGACAGGCTAGAAAGTTTTCTCCATAACGTGCGCCCTCCCTTCGCCTCCCCTCCCCTCAAATCTCCCGTCTCCTCTCCTCTCTTCTCCTCTCTCCTCTCTTCTCCACTCTCCCCTCCCCCGCCTCTTCTCTTCCCTCTTCCCCTCTCCCTCCCCTCCCTGCAGAGTCACACTCCAGCCCCTTCCCTCCCCACCCCAACACCCTTCCCTCACACCGGTCCTGCAAACAAAGAATGGGACCCAGGCCTCTGTCTGTTACTACCTCGTCAGAGGTAGAGACTGCACAGATACCTTAGCAAGTTTGCAGGACATCTTGCAGATGGTCTGACTTAAACTACAGGTTAAACGATCTACACAGCATTCATTTGGCAGGTCCCAGGGGTCCCTCAAACTCAAACTTCCCCAGCCCTCATTTTTCAGAGGAACTGAAACCAAGATGCAGTGAGTCCTCCTGTATCAGGAGGGTTAAGAGAAGGGAGAGACCAGCCTCAGATGGAAGTTCCCTCTCCCAGCAGCCCTGGGGCTCCCCGGAGGGCGGCGGGCAAGGAGCTCGCCAAGAGCTTCACTCAGTGGTCCCCGGAGTCTCCAGAGGAAGGCCGAGCAGGCCAGCGGCGCCAGTGGGGGCAACACACACTGCTAACGTGACAGGGAGACTCCGGGCCCCGGGGACGGGGGACGGGGGCCAGTCTTGGGGACACTTTTGTATTCTCTATTTTTAACTTTTTCATAATGGTGTGTTTAATCCGAAAAAAAAAAAAAAGATGGAGCTATTTCCATTTTCTAAAAGTGGTTTGAGATTACAGGAAGAAGGGCGGTCAGTGCAGATGCCACAGTGCCGACGGGCTCTGCGGAGACTGGAGGGTGTTGCTGCGCCCCTGGGCCCAGAAGCACTCAGAAAGATGCTTGCCTCCCGTGCTCCGGAGGGCTCATGGGGAGTGGCGCTCGTGACTGTGTGAGGAAAGTGCTGATGACATCACTGGGGGTCCCAGATGCCCACTGGGCCAGGCTGGATGGAGCAGGCGTCAGTGGAGTCAAGGGCACCCCAGCCCCTGAGGTTTTCCTTGGCTCAGGGGCAGCGCTGAGCTGCCAGTGAAGGAGCCAGAGGGGAGAAGACTGAGGAAGAGCCTGGGCTTCACCCACGCCCAGCCCAGGCTCAGGCCACGCCCAGCCCAGGCTCGGGCCACGCCCAGCCCAGGCTCGGGCCACGCCCAGCCCAGGCTCGGGCCACGCCCAGCCCAGGCTCGGGCCACGCCCAGCCCAGGCTCAGGCCACGCCCATGGATCTGTGACCGGGAGCAGTTCCTGTGTCTGCCTCCACTCCCCTCCATAAGTCAGGCTCCATGGATCAGGACTGGGGGCCAGGAAGACAGGGTGTTGTGGGGTGGGCTGCAGGTGAGGAGGAGGGAAAGATAGATAGGAAGAGACTGTAGGACAGAGACCGGGACAGAGACAGAAAGACACTGGGAAAGACTCAGACACACACCGAGGGACACAGAGAAAGGCAGAGTCAGATGGAGAGACAAACAGAATGAGAGGGAGAGAGACAAGAGAGAGCTAAGAGCAGCACCTTCGTTCCATTTGCTTCCTAGGAGCAGACAGAGGGGCAGGTGCAGGTCAAGGCCTGGGCGGAGAGGACAAAGCTAGAGATGGAAGCAGGGGGAATGAGTGTCAACATCACAGAGAACAAACCTCTGCCACGCTTGCAGTGTGCTTGGCACCCTGCTGGAGGCTGCAGGGACAGGCAGGTGTGAGTGCAGGTCCCATCCTAGCTGGGAGACCCACCCTACACCTGGGAGGCAGGAGCAGCAGGCAGGAGTGGCCTTTCCAAGGGCCAAATGGGAGGAGAGGCTCCCGAGAGCTGAGGTCGCCAGGGGCAGCTTGCTGAAAGGCCTCAGCCGAGCTGCCTCTTGCACAGTAGGTGGGAGGAAGGGGCATGGGTTCTCTAGGGGAAGAGGCATCTGCAAATGTGTGGAGGTGAGAAGACACTTCTGGGTTCTGTCAGGAGGGCCTTGATTGTCACGACAAGGAGGCTGAGGGGGCCCGGATACAGCTGAGCAGAGGAATAATGTAGCGGGACCTATGCTTTAGGAAGACCTGGGCTGGTCAGTGGCCAGACCTGAAGGGCAGCAGAATAAAGTGGAGGAAAGGGGCGCAGGCACTCACTGAGCCCCAACCCCGTCTCCCAACACCCCCCGTCTGACACTACAGTCAAGCAACCCCAAACTGGCTGCTTCTCACCTCCGTGCCCTTGACCAGGCAGTACCCTCCATCTAGAAGGCCTCCCCTTTCCCAACCCGGGCAAACACTGCAATAGTTTAAATGCTCTTCAAGAGACTTCTCTTGCAGGATGGCTTCAGGCAGAGTAAGGAGCCCCTCCTGGCTCCTCCCAGCACAAAAACCGGTGTGAAATCTCCCTGGGCTCAGCGGAGCTAAGTCATGTTCTTAACCAAGAGCCAGAAAATGTAACTGGCTCCATCAGTGCCACGGCCTTAACCACTCCCAAAATTTGCCTGTCCCCCACGGGCAGCCCCACCAGCTGTCCAGCATCAGTATCCAAACCCTAAAGAAAGGAAGGAATCGGCTGGGGAGGGAAGAGGGGACAGGGTGGGGCCCATTTGCCTAGAGGTGCTGTGGGTTGGCTGGTTACACAGCAGTGACTCATCTCCCAGAGAGGAGGGGAGCAGTGGGGGACCGTTGGGCCGGGCAGGGGAGGCTGTAGAGACAGCCTGCCTCTGCCTCACACCCTTGGCAGGACGCCGTCCCCTCCTGGTCCCCTCAGGCCCTTGGAAGAGAAGGAAGAACCTCTTGCAGCCCCTGGCTTGCCCCCAGTGTGGCTGGCATTGACCAAGAAGGCAGCTGAAGCCTCCCTGCCCCCATCAGCAGCTGTTCCCCACCCGGGCCGCGGCCATGGATAAATTCCGCACCCTCTTCCAGCACTTCCAATCCAGCTCCGAGTCGGTGATGAACGGCATCTGCCTGCTGCTGGCCATGGTCACCATCAAGCTGTACTCCTCGTTCGACTTCAATTGCCCCTGCCTGGCGCGCTACAATGCCCTCTACGGACTGGGCCTGCTGTTCACGCCCCCGATTGCCCTGTTCCTCTGCGGCCTCCTGGCCAACCGGCAGTCCGTGGTGATGGTGGAGGAGTGGCGCCGGCCCACCGGGCACCGGAGGAAGGACCCAGGTATCATCAGGTGCGGTCCCACCCTCCTCTAGCTCCCTGTGGGGATTGTCAGGGGTTCCCCCAACTGCATAAGCACTGCCAGGGGCTCCCCAAACTCCAGTGGCCCCCATGGGTATGGTCAGTGCTCCCCCAGGAACCCCCACAGGCACCCTACTTTCATATGTGCCCCCTGCTTTCCCCCAGAAAATGATACCAAGGCACTATCAGTTCACAGAGACAGATTCGCCAGTCTCCACTCTGGAAACAGATATTTCTGATCTCATTGTCTGTCACCTTTCCGTGCCCAGTGATAAAGATGCGTGAATGACAGGACTTCTAAGAATTATCCAGGTCACGTCTGTCCTGCTGGCCATGGATTATAATTCCCCACAGGCATGAAGGACCATCCCATGATGTGCATACGTATTGCACATACGAGAGGCGTGGTTGGCTTGAAGGCTGCATCCCGTCTCCTGCAAGCTCCCCAAGGGCAAAGACCTCATCAGCTATCACTGTGTCCTCAGACCCTGGTCAGTGCCCTGTATCAAGAAAAGCTGATGGGGAATTCCCTGGCAGTCCAGTGGTTAGGGCTTGGCACTTTCACTCTTTCCCTGCTGTGGCCTGGGTTCAACCCTTGCTCAGGGAACTCCAGATCCTGCAAGTCATGTGACACAGCCGAAAAAGAGAGAGAAGAAAAGCTGATGGACTTTAGCAATTCATAATACTTCCTCACCAACAGTGAGCCAAGCTCTGTGCCAAGTACTGTGTGTGCACAGCCTCTGAATTCTTACCTTGGCCCTGGGTCTCTTCTTGTCTTGGATCTATTTTTAAGGATGGGAGACCTGAGGCACAGAGAGGTTAAGTCACTTGGCTGAGTTCCCACAGCAAGGAAGAGGCTCAGATTCAAATCAAACCCAGAACCACTGCCTTGAGTGTTTTAGACAAAATACCTAAGTGCTCTAGATCCACAGGCAGTGGTAGGAGGGCCTTGGTGGGTTCTAGTTCACTTGTGATCTTCTCCTCTCCCCTACTGATATAGACAACTGGGGTGTTTTCAAGGGCATGTTATGTAACTTCATAACAAGTCTTTGGTTGGTTCCACCTTCTAACCACCTTGCCCCCATAGAAAATGCTGGAGCCACCCCTGCCTACAACATATTTATAATTCACCACCAGGTAGGCCATGTACACACACACACATACACACAGCTGGTGCACACCATCCTATGTTTTGTATACAACCCGCCTGCCAATACAGGAGACATAAGAGACCCAGGTTCGATTCCTGGGTGGGGAAGGTCCCTTGGAGGAGGACATGGAAACCCACTCTGGGATTCTTGCCTGGAGCATCCCATGGACAGAGGAGCCTGGTGGGGTAGAGTCCACGGGGGTCACAAAGAGTCAGACACAACTGAGCTACTGAGCACATGGGCAAGTTAAAAACACCTGCCTTCTGGGCACAAGTGGCCTCTCTTTAATGTTCCCAGGGGCTCCTGGTTCCCTGTGATTCAGCCATGCAGGGAGGCTTTTCCTCTGGGGTCTCGTGGTTCCAGCTTCACTGGGCTCCTGTCCTGCAACCAACACCCAATTCAGGCCACTAGACGTAGTAGGTCAAAGGAGGCACCTGGGGACAATCAGAGGCTCCCTGGGCACTGCAGGGAGGTATGAAAGTGCCATCTCTGGGCAGGTTATTCCACAGGACCCTCTTAGTTTAGTGTCCCCCCAAAAGCAGGTTCTGGGAAGAAGTGATAATAAGGAGACAACTGGGGCTCAGTCCTTCGAGGAGCCTAAAGGAGTGGGTAGAACCCACCTCAAAATCATCCCACTGAGGGTCCCGGATGCTGGGACATTAAACTACCAGGCCCTGCCCTCTGGGATTGAGGTTGATTTGGGTACATGAACCCTACAGGCCACCCCACACTGGGAGCAGGGACTCCTCTGAAGCCCCAAACAGAGCCATACAGGGGGTTAAGGTCAGAGGTCTTCAGGCCCTCCACGTGAACAGAAACTACCCACCAAAGCCCTAGATGCTTCTGGCCTGAGCAGAGCACTAACAGAGTCTGCTACAAAGGCTCGGGCAGGACGAATACCAGCTCCCCAGTGTTCCAGTCCCAGGGCTCCCAGGACCCCAGCTCTGCTTCTCCCCCACCCTCTGCTGCTCCGGCCTCTGCAGTGGGAGCTGCAACCCTCCCTTTGGGGTAACCACGCACCATCCTGGGAAGTTCATCCTCGCATCCCCCTGTAGCCTTCCTGCTGCAGCTGAATTCCAGCTGCCCTGTGCTCCCACTCCCTTCCTCTGTTCCCAGGTACATGTGCTCCTCTGTACTGCAGAGAGCGCTGGCTGCCCCCCTCGTCTGGATCCTACTGGCCCTCCTCGATGGGAAGTGCTTCGTGTGCGCCTTCAGCAACTCTGTGGATCCTGAGAAGTTTCTAGACTTTGCCAACATGACCCCCAGTCAGGTGCAGCTCTTTCTGGCCAAGGTGCCCTGCAAGGAGGATGAGCTGGTCAGGAACAGCCCTGCTCGGAAGGCGGTATCTCGCTACCTGCGGTGCCTGTCACAGGTAATTCGGGCGAGGGGGTGTCTTCTCCCTGCCCTGGGAAATGTCCTGCACTGGCTTGGAGGGGCATGGGGTGAGGAGGTATACATGGTTTCCTGAGGCCCCCTCCCAATGCTAGAGACACAACCACGGAGCATGTGGTCCCTGGGGGTGGTCAGAAACATGACCCACACACAGGACAGTGTCAGGCCTTAGGAAGTGGGCACTTTGCCATCAACACTGACTCATCTGAGGGTGGAGACCAGGTGTCCATGCCCTTCTGGAGTGAGCTAGGCTCATCTCCAGGTTGGATGGCAGGAAAACACTGCAGAAATACTGCACTACCCTGCCCCCACGTATTCTGAATACACGTGTTCTGCCCACCCCTCAGAAAGAACACTAATTACCACTTAGGAGGCACTTATATGTCAGGCACTGTGTTAAGCACTTCACATGCATTACTTCATTTAATTCTCAAAACTGCCCTATGAGATAGATACAATCATGATTGCCCCACTTTGCAGATGAGGAAACTCAGGCTCTGAGAGTTTAGTTCACAAGGCCAAAAGCACACAGTTTGTAAGAGGCTGGGCAGGAATCTAAAATGCCATTCCTCCAAACCCTCCCCTACTATGCAGGTCCTCCCCAGATGCTTGGCTCCCCACGGAGCACAGAATCCATTATCCTGGGAACAAACCCCAGCCCAAGCTCCAGATCCCACCCTCATCACTGCCAGAGCCCTGCTTGGGCTGTGTCCCCCAAAGTGTTTACATGCTCCCACCACGTGCAGAGCATCACTGGAGATACACGCTAGCTCTCTGGGGTGTCGGGACAGGCTCATGGCAAATGCAGGCCCATGGAGTGACAAAGAGAAGACCAGTGTTTGGGACACACTTGATTCTGCTTCAGACTGTGACCACGGCCGTGAGCCCATTCCCCTCTGGGCCTCGGGTTCTCCTGCAAAATAAGTGGAGGTTCAGTATACTCACCTTGATGTCCCTGTGGATGTAAACACTGTAGACTAGTTCACTATCACTGGAAAGAGTGTAGAATCCTCAGACCAGGGTTTGAGTCCTGACTCAGCTGTAAATGATCAGTCACAGTAAACGCTCCTCCAAATAAAATACTCATACAAGCATTTTAAACTTAGAGTGGGGCTAGGGGAGGGCCTTGTGAGAGGCCAGGCAGAGAGCTTTGTCAATCACATTTACAAATGATAAGGATTCAAATAAGTCTTGTGGTTTAGAGGATGATTTCTCTGCTCCAGGTCTATAAAGTTGCTCTAGTCCTAGGCGATGTCTCAGTACCTTTGGCTGGGCAGAGGGGAGGGCCAGGAGCTGGCCAGGTTGGGGCTCCAGCCTCAGAGAATTACTTCCAGCTTCTCTTTACTCTTGGCCTGGAACACTGTTTCCTGTTCACATCTTGTAAACTATCATCAGCCTTTAGGTCTCAGCCTCAACTTCACTGTTCTCTGAGGCTTCAAATTCAGGTCAGGTGCGCCCTCTCTGAATTTCCATGACCCAAGATACATTCCTCAACATGGCACTTAGCCAGTCATCACCTATGTCATTGTAACTTCCACTAAAGTGTTAGCTCTATGAGAGCAAAGACTGAGTCCTCGGTGTCTCCACGAAAATAAAGGATGGATGGATGCATAGATGGGAGGGATGCACATGTATAAGCATGGATGAAGAACCAGATAAAAAGATGAAAGGATGATGGGTGGATGCACAGATGAATGGATGGGAGTGGAAGGAAGGTGAAACTACCTCCACCCAATGTAGGTTTTCAGCTGAGACTCTAACAAAAAGAAAGATTAACAGGAGAAAAATAAATGGTTTATTATTGTGCACAATGCTCATCAGGCAGGGGAACCTAAAGCAGAGTCACTCTAAGCGGTGGCTTAGAACTGTGACTTATATAGCATCTTCAGCTATGAACAATATCTTTGTAGAGAAATGTCAGGACAAAGGAAAGCAGCTTTATGCTTCCATGGGTGGAAACTGTGGGAAGATAAATAAATACACAGGAGGAAACTAAAGGAGTAGGGTGTGTTTGTTCGGGAGGAAGGCAGGGGGATAAATAACAAGTGGATTGATGATTGGATAGAGATAAATGGAAGCAAGGATGAGAGTATGGGAACATGAATGGATGGGAGGATAGATGGTTGGGTAGGGGGATATGGACAGATAGGAGCATGGTTGAGAGGGTGGCTTGATAGGAAGACAATAGATATATAGTCAGATAAGAGGATGGATGATGGGATGGGTGAGAGATAGAAAATGGATGGAAGGAGGAATGAATGAATGGGAGAGAGGATGGATGGAGGTAGTTGGTAGAACGGATGACTGAATTGGAAGGCGGATAGATCTGAAAATGGATGGAAGGGATAAGTACAGGGAACACCCTTGCCACGCTGTACAATATCTGTGTGCCTGAACGCTTACCTTAGCGCTCCCCACCCTCTAGGCCATTGGGTGGAGTCTCACCCTGCTGCTGATCGTCCTGGCCTTCCTGGCCCGCTGCTTGAGGCCCTGCTTCGATCAGACAATCTTCCTGCAGCGCAGATACTGGAGCAACTACGTGGACCTGGAGCAGAAGCTCTTCGACGAGACGTGCTGTGAGCACGCGCGGGACTTTGCGCACCGCTGCGTGCTGCACTTCTTCGCCAGCATGCAGAGCGAGATGCGGGCGCGGGGGCTGCGCAGGGACTCTGCGGGGAGGGGTCCGGAGACCCCTGAGAGGCCTGAGCCCCCAGACGGCCTGGACGGCGGAAGCGGGAAGGCCCACTTGCGCGCAGTCTCCAGTCAGGAGCAGGTGGACCACCTCCTGAGCACTTGGTACTCCAGCAAACCGCCACTTGACCTCGCAGCATCCTCTGGGCTCTGGGGGTGTGGCCTCAGCCATCGCGCCCCCACAGTGGTCCCGGGCACCAGGGCGTCCCCACACACCGACGTGTAAGGACGCAGACCGCGTCCTCACGTAAAATGCCCACACTGACAAGGAAGTGGGGGCTTTCCAGGCAGTGGAGACCCCATGGCAGGGCAGCTTAACCCTTGTCAGCCTCCTTCCCCAAAACAGCCCAGTGCCTGCCGAGTTTCTGGGCGTGGCCTCTTGTGTGCTCTAAAGCTGTGCTTCACAAACTTCATTGTGCTCACCTGTTCACCTGGACTCTTGTCAAATGCAGATTCTGATTCAGTCCATCTAGGACCAGGGCCGAGACTGCATTGCTAAGGAGCTCCTCATGCTTCTGGTCAGTGGACCAAACTCCAAGTAGAGTAAGAGTCTAAATAGATCTGCCCTGGGTGCTGGGTCCTAGATGTCCATATTCTAAATCTAAAATAATAATGACAACAACACCTGCTTGTATGCTGCTTACTATGTACCAGGCACTGCTCCGACTTCTTTCCATATATAACTCATTTAATCTTAATGATAATCTGATGAGGTAGGATGATGACTAGCCCCATTTTTTTAGAGAAGAAAAGTGAGGCATTAAAGATTAAGGTGGCTGAGGTCACCCATATAAGAGCTGGAATTTGATCTCAGGATGTCAGCACTAGAGTCTGCTCTGAGCCACTACATTAGTCCTCTAGACTCTGTGTGTGTGTGTGTGTGTGTGTGTGTGTGTGTGTGTGCATGCATGCATGTTCTAGACTGTGTGTGTGTGTGTTTTCAGGGCCTTGGCTGGGTTTCCTGAAGCCTCCAACAAGGTTCTCTGAGTGAATTCAGCAAACTCTGCTTGAGAATTCTTCTCAAAAATACAAATTAGTGTCTCTTGCTGACTACTGCAGATGAATAGCTTTATATCTTTTCAGGGAGAGTTTTCTGTTTCTGAATGTCAAGGAGGAGCTGACCCTTCCAGCTCCCATCTTCTCCAGTTCCACCAATTCTATTCTAACCAACGAAGGCCAAGCAGCCCTTCAGGTGCAGCACCTTTGTCAGCCCAGCCTTCTGTTCACCTCCAGCCAGCAAGCTCTTCCTCCGTCACCTCTCCACTCACCACCCTCCTCACTACCTGCAGCCTGACCCCTGAGCTTGACCTTGCTTTCTAAGGCTGCCTCCTTTGCCAGGCATCCCAGGGGCATCTACCCACTGCCCTCAGCAAGAAGCTGGCACCATGGTAAGAATTTCCCTAAGGAATGGACCAGATCTGCAAGTCAGGGTGCAAATCGGGTGTCCAGGCAGCCCTAGACATCTCCACTGAACAAACACCCCAGGTGATTCTGCAAAATCCAGTGTTTAAAAACCTCTGGACCAAGTGTGGGTGTAGGGTCTGACTCAGGGATGAAGACCCTCGAAATACCAGGGTTAAATCTTCCTGGAAGAACTGCCTCTCGGTCTCTGGCAGCCCAAACAGCCCAAATAGCAATAGATCTTCTGGGGAAGATCTATTCTGTGAGCTCCTCTGGGTCTCTGCCCTTCCCTGATGACTCACTCACCCCCACCCCCACACACACATCCTGTTATTGCCTCTGTCAGCACAACAGTGCCTGGTGACCACAGACATGCAGTAGGCTCACTCTATGCTTTACTGGTAATGAGGGCATGGGGGCAGGACAGGGGTCCTGGAGCCCAGCTCCCTCCATATCAGGCAATCTCTGCTCTCCTGGGTGCTTGCCAAAGTACCTAGGAGGACCAGACTATCCATACAGCCCAGTCTTTCCCCTGCTACCTTGCTGTGGTCAGGCCATGCAAATGTCTAAAATGGTACTGGGCAGGGCAAGATTTAGGCAAAGTGTTAGCAGGGATTGGTGGGGGAGGGAGGAGGCAGACCTTGGACATCCAGTCAGCAGGGCTGAGTGCCCAGCCCAGGGAAAGGAGGTGCAGGGACCCCACCTTGGGCTTTAAAGAAGCAGTATCTTGACCACTAAAGGGCCATTGACTGCAATCAATGCCCTTGCCTTCTTCTATTGAGCCTACTGCATAGAAAGCACTGTGCCAGGGAGGAGGGAAGGAAGAATATACAGACGATTTATATTGCCTGGCCCCCAAGGAACTCACTGTCTACTAGAGGAACCAAGATGGGTACAGAAATCATTACAACCCAAAGCAAAAGTTGTAAAGTGATATGATAGCACCAAGCTGTGTGCCACAGAGATTCAGCATGAAGAGTAGTGGCTCCAACCTGAGAGAATCAGAAGGATGTCATTACAATGGGCCTTAAAGGATGGGGGTGGGGGTTTGACAAGTAGAGAGGGATGGGGGTTGGGGAGCAGAGCATCTACAAGGAGGAAACAGAACAAAAGCAAAGAACTGGGAAACGGGCAACGTTTGGTTCACTGACTCACTCAGCAAACACTGATGGAATGCCTAGAGCACCAGAGAGCAGGAAAGGCATCGTCCTATCTTAGTGGAGATTCCAGTCTGAAGGGGAGATAAGACGTGAGCCAGTGAACAAACAGCCGAGTGCGGGGTGTGTGGGTCGGCCTGGTCAAAGTGAAGGACCTTGGCCAGAGGGCCAAGGAGTCTATTCCAATAAATCCCACTAAGAGATGCTTTCTGAGCCCCACACTCAGTGACACCTTCTTGGATCCTCAGCCTTTGATAGCCCTCAAATGCCTCCTTACCCTATTCAGTCCCCAGATGACATGGTTTCAAACCCCAAACCTCTTTGCCATCATCCTTTCACACCATCGTTTACTCATATCCTGGGAGAGAGAGAGGCCTTGTATAGCGCATGCCACTCCAACTGGGGGTGAGGGACCCAGGTGGCAGGCTGCCACCTGCTCCTCTCCCAGGAGAGCAGTACTCGTGGGTGCTCATGCTCATTGTCCAAGTCTCCTTCAACTCTGGGAGACAGTTCTTCTGAACACACCCTGTACACAGGGCCTCTCTTCTGGGAGACACGGTGACCAGCTGGGCAAGGCAGAAAGGTACTGTGAGAGTGACTTTGGCTGACTTTGGCTGCGTTAGTCCCCTGTCTCATATGGTCTGGGCAGCTGCAGTTCTGCATGAGAAGTGGAAGATGGTGGCATCCTGAGGGTTTTGCTCAGGTCTTTGAGTTTATCCTGCAGGCAAATGCTTCCGGGCAGAGTCAGAAGGCAGAATGATACTCCACCTGGCAGTGATCCCTGAAGCTGCAGGAATGGATATGCCAGCAAGAGAGAGAGAGATTGAGTGAGAAGAGAAAAGACTGAGACCCTTAAAGCTTTGGGGAGAAAGATGGGGCAGCAAGTGAGAATAAGGAATCACAGAGGCAGAGGTTCTATAAGAATGCCAGGGGGCAACCTGGTGCTCTGTGACAACCTAGAAGGGTGGGATGGAGTGGTGGGTGGGAGGGAGCTTCAAGAGTGTTAGGACATCTGTATACTCATGGGTGATTCACGTGGTTGGATGGCAGAAACCAACACAACATTGTAAAGCAATTATCCACCAATGAAAAAAAATTAATTACGTTTTGAAAGCCAAAACTGATCAAGTTTTGACTATTTCATTCAATCCATGCCTTGATGAAATAAGATGTTACTAGATGGACTCTAAGATCCTTCCCAGCACTGATATTCTATGATTCTAAGAGTCCATTCTTGGTAATATCTAAATAATTATTAGAGTCATAGAGATTTGTACTTTCTGGGGAACAGAATCAGTCAATAAACAAGAAGCTTTAAAAAAAAAAAAAAATGCCAAGGAGGAGTGAATTTCAAGATGAGGGAATGAATGAATGAAAGTTGCTCAGTAGTGTCCAACTCTTTGCAGTCCATGCAGTTCTCCAGGCCAGAATACTGGAGTGGGTAGCCTTTCCCTTCTCCATGAGATCTTCCCAACCCCAGAATCAAACCTGGGTCTCCTGCATTGCAGGTGGATTCTTTACTAACTGAGCTATCAGGGAAGCCCTCAAGATGAGGAAAGGATGAACAATGAATCCAGAGCTTCAGGAAACCAGCAGTGGAGGCGCAGGGGATTGAGTGAAAATCACAGGTTCTTGGTAACCTTCCAGGGCAGGGGAATGCTTCCCCAGGGAGGTGGTCCTGGCAAAGCAGATGGATGGGTTTCTGTAGGAATCATCTAAATCCTTGGGCACCTGCCCCACCCAGCCTCATAAAGGAAGAGTGGGAGGTCTGGAGCCTGCTCCTGTTTAGAATATTAACATGAAGGAGGGCTCCAGGACCCAAAGACTATGATGGGAGTCAAGGAATCCATACCTCTCTGCTGAGAGCCCACCTCTGCCCAGCTCTTTGAGGTCAAATGAAATGAGTTCTCCTTGAAGCTTGATCAGCTCTCACATTGGGGAGGGCCGGAGGGCTATGGGAAGAGGAGAGTGGCCTGAAGCTCTAGAGAAGGGCAGTAGGAGATGGCTGGGGCAGCCAACGGTAGCAGAGTAGAGGTGACACTGGTCTGGCAGTGGCTATTGCCGTGGTGGTGAGCTTTGAATGGGCACCAGCCCTTCCTACCCACCCAGCCGGCGCATAAAGGGGGACCGCTCTTCAGCCCTTCTTACTCTGCTCACAGAAGCTAACAGAGCCAGAGCGGTGAGGACTGTCATATCCTATTTGTGTCCAGATTCCTGCCTCCTCACAAATCCATCTTGGTCCAAGGCCCACTTCTCTCCTTTGCTCACTTACTCGAGTATGCATTCAAATATTCAGCACTTGTTAACTGAGCGTCTCTTACACCAGGCACACTGTTTTGAGGCCCAGGAACATAGGAAAACAAAACAGATGTGGGCCTTTATGGTCCGATGGGAGCTCTGGATATTAAACAAACACACCCTCCAAAACACATTACTAACTGAGATCAGTGCTGTGAAGAGGAAGCACATGGGTCAGGCGGAGGGCATGAAAGCCTTTGTCAGCAGGACTCAACTAAGCTAAGGGTTTAGGTTCTACTGAATAGAGGATATTTACAAATGATATTCCAGTAACAGGTTAATATCCAAATGATACAAAGAACTCACACAACTCAACATCAAAAGCAAACAACCTGATTGAAAAAATGGGCAGAGGACCTGAATAGACATTTTTCCAAAGAAAAGATATATATGGCCAACAGGCACATGAAAAGATGCTCAACATTATAAATAATCAGGAAAAGGCACATCAAACCCACAATGAGACGTCACCTCACATATGTCAGGATGGCTATTATCAAAAAGACAACAAATAACAAGTGTTGGTGAGGGTGTAAAGAAAAGGGAATCCTTGAGCACTGTTGGTGCAGCCACTAGGGAAATAGTAGGGAAATTTCTCCAAAAGTTAAAAATAGAACTACTATATGATCCAGCAATTCCAATCTTGAGTATTTATCTGAAAAAAACCAACACTCTCATATTTTAGAGTGACAAGAATCAAAACTCAGTTACATGCATTTCTTATCTTGAGACTTATTTCCATGAGCCAACATCCCTATTTTCATTGCAACATTATTTACAAGAGTTAAGATATGGAATCAACCTAAGTGCCCATCAACAGATGAATGGATAAAGATGTGAAATGTGTATATATAATGGAATATTAGTCATAAAAAGAATGAAATCTTGCCATTTGCAACAACATGGATGGGCCTAGAGAGTTTTATGCTAAATGAAATAAGTCAGAGGAAAGACAAATATAGTATGATTTCACTTATGTGGAGAATCTACAAAACAAATGAACACACGTCACAAACAGAAAGAGAGTCATTGATATAGAAAACAAGTAGATAGTGCCTAAGGGGAGAGGACCTAGGGAAGGAGAGAAATAAGGAAGGGAGATTAAGAGGTGCTAACTTCTAACTGCAATATAAATGAATATTCATTCAAATATTCAGCACTTGTTAACTGAGCGTCTCTTACACCAGGCACACTGTTCTGAGCCCCAGGAACATAGTAGGGAAACAAAACAGATGTGGGCCTTTATGGTCCGTTGGGAGCTCTGGATATTAAACCAACACACCCTCCAAAACACATTACTAACTGAGATCAGTGTTGTGAAGAGGAAGTACACAGGTATGAAATGTACAGTATGGGAAATATAGTCAATAATTGTGTAATATCTTTGTATGGTGACAGATGGTGATAACTTACCATGGTGATTGTTTTGAAATGTATAGAAACATCAAATCTCTATGCTGCATACCGGGAGCTAACCTAGTGTTGTTGGTCAATTATACTTCAAAAACAAATAAAAGAATGGGCGGAGCTCAGAGGCACCTGTTTGCACTGATGTCTAGGGTCAAAGAGAGAAAGATGAAAAAGAGCAGAGACAATAGTAAGAGGTGAGGGCTTCTATGCTGGAACTCAATCACATGACCGTAAGCCACATGAAACGGGTGGGAATTGTAAGGAAAGCCATGAAATGTTTGCTGGGCACTACCATTTTTTGTCACAATGTACAACCTCCAGTACAGCTTGACTGATGCAGAAGAGAATAGCACTCTGTCCTTGTCACGTAAAGCCCTCATGCCTCTGATAAAGCAGCCTGACAGTCCTTGAGCCACCCTGGCAGCCCCATCTGACTAATGGCTCAGTGCCCTCCCAGTTGCTGGATGGGCGCTGTGCACTACACACACACTCATGCTGTCCTATGCAAATGAGGCATTTTCCTAAAGTACAGCATCCGCTTTCTAGAGGCCCCCCTTTGCATGCTGCTTTTCATGACACTTAACTCTTTCAAAGTGGAGGGGACTCATCAGAGCTGGGATGGGTGCCCAGATGGCACTCCAGAGGGCAGGAGGAGAAGGGGCTGGTGCACACCCCAGTGGCAGCTGTGGTTGGGTTTGCTGTCAATGTATTGGAAATGTTTGAGTAGGGCTATGATATCCTGCTTTCCATGTACACCCAGTCATGCTCAAGGAGTTCAGGGGAGAAGTGGTGAAGACACATAGCATTGCTAAGTCACTACCAAATACCCTGCCACAGTCGGCAGGGTAATGGGCTCCCAAAGTCCACCAAGGTTCCTCTATCTCCAGAATGTGTAACCTGCAATAGGGACTTGGCAGATATGATTCTGCTGAAGCTTGAGATGAGGAAACGATCCTAGATTAGCCAGGTGGGAGGTTCCTAATCTTCCTCAAATCCCAGTGCATCATGACATCGGTCATTTTGGTACACGACACTGGGACAAACCAAGGGCATTTGGAGATACCTTTTCAGAGCCTGTTGGGAAAAAGGCAATTATATTGCTATCTTCTTGATCTAATATAATTATGAGAATAAGGAAGATGTAAAACAAAGTATTAGGAAAGATATTAAACATTGAATTGATACAAAACATTAAAATGGAATCTCCCAGACTTCTTAAAATGAGAAATTTGAGCTTTCTTCAGTGAACCCAGCTTTTAACATTGGACTTCTTGCATGAAATGACCACAGACGATTCTCATTCAACGGTTCTTTACAAAATTTTTAAATTTTATTTTGTAAGGGTTTTTCTTAAAATTAACAGATAACATTATATTAGTTTCAGATGCAAAACATAACTAGTTATTTGTATATTGTTAAATGTTCCCCACAATAAGTCTAGCTAGCATCCATCACCATGCGTGGTTAAAAAAATTTTTTTATGATGAGAACTTTTAAGATCTACTCTCTTAGCAACTTGCAAACATACAATACAGTATTATTAACCACAGTCACCATGGCATCTGGTCCGGTCACTTCATGGCAAATAGATGGGGAAACAGTAGAAGCAGTGACAGATTATATTTTTTTTTGGGGGCTCCAAAATCACTACAGATGGTGACTACAGAGATGAAATTAAAAGACACTTGATCCTTGGAAGAAAAGCTATGACCAACCTAGACAGCATATTAAAAAGGAGAGACATTATTTTGCTCACAAACATCCGTCTAGTCAAAGCTATGGTTTTTCCAGTAGTCATTTATGGATGTCAGAGTTGGACTATAAAGAAGGCTAAAGGCCAAAGAATTGATACTTTTGAACTGTGATGTTGGAGAAGACTCTTGAGAGTCCCTTGGACTGCAACGAGATCAAGTCAGTCAACCCTAAAGGAAATCAGTCCTGAATATTTATTAGAAGGACTGATGCTGAAGCTGAAACTCCAATACTTTGGCTACCTAATGCAAAAAGCTGACACATTGGAAGAAACCCTGATGCTGGGAAAGTTTGAAGGCAAGTGGAGAAGAGGATGACAGAAGACGAGATGGTTGGGTGGCATCACCAACTCAATGGACATGAGTTTGAGCAAGCTCTAGGAGATGTTGCACGACAGGGAACCCTGGCGTGCTGAAATCCATGGGGTCGCACAGAGTTAGACATGACTGAGTGACTAAACAACAACAAAGGAGATGATAAACTTAAAACCAATTTTTACCACTATATAAACATCTACAATGGCTTGAATAGTATGTAAAGACTCTAACATTCATTGACTTTCAATAACTGTAATTACAATTCTAGTGATCATGAGAATAATGGATTTAGAATCTAATCAAGCTGTTTTATTCCAAGTATTTTAAAATCACACTGAAGTTAGGATTTGCAGAGAGTGTATATGTGTTTAGAGCAGGCACCTGAAGTCAATTTGGGCTCCATGAAAATGGTACATCAGCTACAAATAGAGACCCATGTCCACTACAGATGGAAGACAAGATTCCAGATAGCCTCTTGGAGCCACACTCCTGCTGGGCTCCCAGCCTCCTAGGTCACCTCACCCCACATTCCACACCGGGAGCTGTGTGCCAGGCTCTGCCTGCCGCTCAGACCTTTTGTCAGCCGTCTGCATCGATGCAGCAGTAGATACAGAAGGGTGGACACCCCCTTTGCTGGGTCTCTCTCACCTGCTGTCCACTGGTGCCCCTCCTTGGCATCCTCTAACAGGGTCCTCCAGTGGCCACCAGCCTGAGTGCTCCAGTTACCCCAGGCCCAGCTTGAGGGCTGATGGGAGCAATACCCTTCCCTGCCTGTATCCTACTTGTGACATGCTAGCATTGAGAAGAAAGCCAAAAAAATAAAAAATGCTTCCCTGCCCTCTCCCTCACCTCCCCCGACTCCCAGCTGGCCTGGGTTCCAATCCCCCTCTTCCATCCACAAGTTGTGTAGCCTTTAGCTGGCATCGGGAAGAAAGAAACCTGTCCTCTACACTTCTGGTTCTTTTGACTGGTTTAAGAATTAAATTGAAACAAGATAAATTAACAGGAGAAAATCAAATTTAATTCCATATGTATGGGAATCTCACATACATGAGAGATTTAGAGACAGATAAAATGAGGTGCTTAACACCATCCTGAGCTAAGGAATGGGGTAGGAGCCTGGGGGCTTCCTAGGACAGGATAGTCATGCACAGGACAGTAAGTGCTACAAAACCAGGTCTGTTTGCCCAGCACACAGCAAACCACACACAGATAACAAGATCTGTGGCAGAGGAAGAGCTTTTTCCGCAGGGAAGGCAACTGAGATGGGAGAACAAGCCTCAGATCTCTGTCCCCCAAGGCAAGGGGGTTGGGATATTTATGGAGTAAGCCGGTGGTCTTGGCATGGGGAAAGGTGATTGGAGGCAGGGGAAATGTGAGGTAACTGGTGATCTGCTCAGGTGTACCTGGGTTACATGCTTCTGAATACTCAAAACTATAGCCACTTAGCATGATCTGAGGGTAAAGTTTTCCAGTCTCTGTTGGAGAAGGAAATGGCACCCCACTCCAGTATTCTTGCCTGGAAAATCTCATGGATGGAGGAGCCTGGTGGGCTGCAGTCCATGGGGTCGCCAAGAGTCCGATAAGACTGAGTGAATTCACTTTCACTTTTCACTTTCATGCATTGGAGAAGGAAATGGCAACCCACTCCAGTGTTCTTGCCTGGAGAATCCTAGGGATGGGGGAGCCTGATGGGCTGCCGTCTATGGGGTCTCACAGAGTCGGACACAACTGAAGTGACTTAGCAGCAGCAGCAGCAGCAGGATGTCAAAAAGTCATTCATTAAACACCTGTGTGCAGGCCCAGTTTTCGGGTTGGTGGTCCCAGCCAGCCTTAGCTGGCTTGCACTGTAAAGAGCTAACTCCAAGTTTCCGTAAGTCAGTTGGGTTACGTGACACTAAGAAGATATGCAATTAAAGAGGAAAAAGGGGTTGGGCGAGGGGGTGGGGGGAGGGCTTCCCTAGTGGCTCAGTGGTGAAGAATCCGCTTGCTGCTGTAGGAGACAGGGGTTCAGTCCTTGATCTGGCAAGATCCCACATGCCAAGGATCAACTAAGCCTGTGATCCAGAGCTGGAGAGTCACAGTTACTGAGCCCACGTGCCACAACTACTGAAGCTCACATCCCTAGAGCCCGTGCTCCACAACAAAAGAAGCTATGGCAATGGGAAGCCTCAGCATTGCAACTAGAGAATAGCCCCTGTTAGTGAAAACTAGAGAAAGCCTGTGCAGCAACGAAGACCCAGCACAGCCAAAAATAAATAATATTTTTTAAAGAGGGAAAAAAGTAACTATGCAAGCTTAATAAGCGAAGGCAGTTTATAAGCAAAAGGGTTTTTACAGGCTCTTCCCCTGTCTGTTGCTCTGAAAGACAAGCTCAAGAATTCCTGTTCACCACCAGAATCCACCTGCAATACTGGAGACCCAAGCTCAATTCCTGGGTCAGGAAGACCCCTGGAGAAGGGATAGGCAACCCACTCTAGTATTCTTGGGCTTCCCTGGTGGCTCAGACAGTAAAGAATCCTCCTGCAATGAGGGAGACCTGGGTTCGATCCACTTGTACAGAGGAGCTTGGCAGGCTCCATGGGGTCTCAAAGATTCGGACTGAGCTATTAACCACAGCACTAGCTTTTGTAAAGTCTGTGGGCATATGATTTCATAAGAAGACGTGCAGGTATTTGGTGATCAGAGATTTGCCCTGACATATCGGGAAAAAAAATTTCTCTGGGAAAAATTCTCAGTTTAAGTTCTGCAAGTTAGTTAAGGGAGGGGCAGTAGTTTCTTTGGAGCCCACAGGGTCTCCACTGCCATTAGTTCAAAATAACCTGTATGCCAAAGTAGCGTAACCAGGAAAAGGTTAATTGTGAATTCATGCTAGATCTGCTTCTGTGACTTTAACCCTCATCTTGCCACTTTTGTTGTTCAGTTCAGTCGCTCAATCGTGTCTGACTCTTTGCGACCCCATGGACTGCAGCACGCCAGGCCTCCCTGTCCATCAACAACTCCCGGAGCTTACTCAAACTCATGTCCATTGAGTCAGTGATGCCATCCAACCATCTCATCCTCTGTTGTCCCCTTCTCCTCCTGCCTTCAATCTTTCCCAGCATCAGGGTCTTTTCCAATGAGTCAGTTCTTCACATCAGGTGGCCAAAGTACTGGAATTTCAGCTTCAACATCAGTCCTTCCAATGAATATTCAGGACTGATTTCCTTTAGAATGGCCTGGTTGGATCTCCTTGCAGTCCAAGGGACTCTCAAGGCTTTTGTTATTGGAGGCATACATAATGGCCTGCTTCAGGGAAATACCCTGAGCCAGCCTACCTGTGAAGGCCCATAAGGAAGTGAAACTAACACATCCTCCTACCTGAGGTTTGCTGTTCTAGCAGACATTTGCAAGGACTGAATATTCTTTTACTTTATTTCCTCCCCTCCCCTCCATCTCTGATCCATAAAAGAACCCGGCATCCAGGCCCTGACAAGGTGATTATTTTGAGGTGCTAGCCTGTAGTCTACTCCATCAGCTGGTTATCAAATAAAGTCTTTCCTTGTCTTAACACTGAAGCCCTGATGGCACAGTGGTAAAGAATCTGCCTGCAATGCAGGAGACCTGGGTTAGATCCCTGGGTTGGGAAGATCCCCTGGAGAAGGAAATGGCAACCCACTCCAGTATTCTTCCCTGGAGAATCCCATGGACAAAGAAGCCTGGAAGGGAATGGTAACCCACCCCAGTATTCTTGCCTGGAGAATCCCATGGACAGAAAAGCCTCGCAGGCTACAGTCCATGGGGTGGCAAAGGGTTGGTCACAACTGAGCTGCTAACATTCACTCACTTGTCTTAACATCTCGTCTGGGATTTATTGGCCTATGTGTGGCAGCGAGCAAAGTGACCTTGGACTCGGTAACGGTAGCACATATTGAGGAGGTCTGTCCCGAACCTACAGTCGTGAATTGACCTCCCTGAGCCCGAGTGCCGCCCTCTGTGACATGCGGACGATAGCAGCTCCCCCAGGACCTTGTATGAGGATCCCATGAGGTGACATGTGTGGAGTGCTGGCATAGGGCTTACCCAGTGGAAGTGCTGGTCAGTGCCAGTCCTTGTTGGTCACATGGAGATACACAGACACAAAGCCCACTCAAGTGATTACATTAGAGGAAGAGGCTGGTACCAAGTTTGACTGCTCCCTGCTGGAAGGCCAATACTTGAGGGACAAGCGTTGGTGGAAAAGGAAAAGTTGGTCTCCTGCTTTATTCAGGAGGCCAGCAACCTGGGAAGGTGGTGAACTAATATCCTAAGACCATCTCCAAGTTGTGGGTTAGAAGACAAAGTTTTAGGCTGTGTGAGGTGGGGGCTGCCTGGTGTGTGATTAGCTTCCGAAGGGTTCTCAGATCGGTTGGCCTCAAGGTGAAGTTTCAAGTGTCACTAATCTTCTGGTTTCAGCTGGTCTGGGGTCTGAGTGCCTGTGATCAACAGTTTTTATCTGGTAGGGGTCTGCTTCCTCTTAAACCAATTTAGGAATGTGGGTCAGGCCTTAATCTATATTTTTCAGGGAACTGGGAGTTCAGTGACTACTTAGTGGCTGGTCTGTCCTCTAAATTGTTACCAGCTATTCTTCATTTCTACATCTCCATTTGGTTTTAGAGAAGGCAGAGGAACCAAAGATCAAATTGCCAGCATCTGCTGGATCATGGAAAAAGCAAAAGAGTTCCAGAAAAACGTCTATTTCTGCTTTATTGACTACGCCAAAGCCGTTGACTGTGTGGATCACAATAAACTGTGGAAAATTCTGAAAGAGATGGGGATACCAGACCACCTGACCTGCCTCTTGAGAAATCTGTATGCAGTCCAGTAAGCAACAGTTAGAACTGGACATGGAACAACAGACTGGTTCCAAATAGGAAAAGGAGTACATCAAGGCTGTATATTGTCACCCTGCTTATTTAACTTATATGGAGAGTACATCATGAGAAATGCTGGGCTGGATGAAGGACAAGCTGGAATCAAGATTGCCAGGAGAAATATCAATAACCCCAAATATGCAGATGACACCACCCCTTATGGCAGAAAGTGAAGAGGAACTAAAGAGCCTCTTGGTGAAAGTGAAAGAGGAGAGTGAAAAAGTTGGCTTAAAGCTCAACATTCAGAAAACTAAGATCATGGCATCTGGTCCCATCACTTCATGGCAAATAGATGAGGAAACAGTGGCAGACTTTATTTTGGGGGCTCCAAAATCACTGTAGATGGTGATTGCAGCCATGAAATTAAAAGATGCTTACTCCATGGCAGGAAAGTTATGACCAAGCTAGACAGCATATTAAAAAACAGAGACATTACTTTGCCAACAAAAGTCTGTCTAGTCAAAGGTATAATTTTTCCAGTAGTCATGTATGGATGTGAGAGTTGGACTATAAAGAAAGCTGAGTGCTGAAGAATTGATGCTTTTGAACTGTGGTGTTGGAGAAGACTCTTGAGAGTCCCCTGGACTGCAAGGAGATCCAACCAGTCCATCCTAAAGGAGATCAGTCCTGGGTGTTCATTGGAAGGACTGATTTTGAAGCTGAAATTCCAATACTTTGGCTACATGATGCGAAGAGCTGACTCATTTGAAAAGACCCTGATGTTGGGAAAGATTGAAGGCAGGAGGAGAAGGGGGACAATAGAGGATGAGATGGTTGGATGGCATCACCAACTCAATGGACATGAGTTTAGGTGAACTCTAGGAGTTGTTGATGGACAGGGAGGCCTGGCGTGCTGCAGTCCATGGGGTCGCAAAGAGTCAGACACAACTGAGCGACTGAACTGAACTAAACTCTCCATTTATAATAATAATTAACTCCTGAGTCAGCCATCTGAGACTCAGGGGAGGCCTGGGAAACTAAAGCTTTGCTACAAAGGAGAGGTAGGTAGACATGGTGGAGTTGGGGTGGGAGGTGGTGCTGTCTCAGAAAGACCGCATAGAGTCTTACACGGTCATAGTTACACACACACTGTAGACGCACAGACACTGAGGCCCAAAGCCACAGAAATTTCATGTGTTCACACGTAGACACATGACACACAGGGACACAGATCTGAGAGTCCCATGGAGCTGCCCTGTCCAGTCTCTTGCTTTACTTCAGTCCCAGCCCTCCTCCAGTCCCACCCCCACAGCCCCCCATCTCACCCCAGACAGGAGCCATCTAGTGGGAGCTGGATCTAACCCACTCTTCTGGGAGAGCTGGTGACATCAAAGGGAGCCCTCTAAACCCCTTCCATTTTGTTGTGCTGATGGTGGAGCCTTGACTGGGTTCCCATGGACACTCTGGGTTCCTCAGCCCCAGGCATGAAACCCCATCACTCACTCCATTATTTTTTGACCTGGTGAAGTAGAGGTAGGAGGGAGAGCCAGGAAACGATTTTTCATCCATAATCCACAAACACACAGACACAACCACCGAGACACAAGGAGACGGGACATAAAAACACCTGCATTATGCTCACCGGCCACAGCTCTTTCTGCCTTGCAGAAGGGGCCTTAGCAACCTCTCAGACCCAAATCCTCTGACTCCAAATTCAGGGCTTCCTACTTTATTCCTTTAGCACTATCTCCACCACCCTCACCATCCATCCCCACCCGAACCACTGTCACCACCATCATCATGATTTTACTGCCATCACAACCAGCAACAACAGCATAGCCATCAGGACCGTCACCGTCATAGCTGGCATCCCACCACCATCAGCACCATCCCCATCATGACTGGCATCCCCACCACCATCAGCACCATCCCCATCATGACTGGCATCCCCACCACCATCAGCACCATCCCCATCATGACTGGCATCCCCACCACCATCAGCACCATCCCCATCATGACTGGCATCCCCACCACCATCAGCACCATCCCCATCATGACTGGCATCCCCACCACCATCAGCACCATCCCCATCATGACTGGCATCCCCACCACCATCAGCACCATCCCCATCATGACTGGCATCCCCACCACCATCAGCACCATCCCCATCATGACTGGCATCCCCACCACCATCAGCACCATCCCCATCATGACTGGCATCCCCACCACCATCAGCACCATCAGCACCATCCCCATCATGACTGGCATCCCCACCACCATCAGCGCCATCAGCACCATCACCGTCATGACTGGCATCACCTCCACCATCAGCACCATCCCCATCATGACTGGCATCACCTCCACCATCAGCACCATCCCCATCATGACTGGCATCACCTCCACCATCAGCACCGTCCCCATCATGACTGGCATCACCTCCACCATTATCACACCTATGACAGCATTACCACCACGGCCCTCTCTGCATCATCCTACCATTTTCTGCACTAGGGAGGAGTCCTCTTGGATCCTGACACAGCATGGATGAAAGACCCAATGGGAAGGGCAGAAGGAGGGTGACACACTTCCTAGGGGCCCAGGGGTCAAGGCCCGAAAGCCCAGGCCTCTGCAGCAGTCCTGGATTCTCCCAAACTTCAACCCTGCCCGAGGCCCTGTCTTCCCAGCTGAGTCGGAGCCGCCATCCCCACCCTCCTCCAGCAGCCAGAGAACTGGTCCCGGTCAGGTGTGGTCCTCGTGGTTTCCCAGTGGCGGAGCCAGCTGTGGAGAGAGAGAAACCCAGGAGGGGGTGGAGCAGGGGAGGGAAGACTGCTGCACCCACGGCATTGGTCAGCTGCGCCCTCCCGGCCAGCACCTGACTTAGAAGGTTCAAAGAGACAGCAGCCCCAGCCTCCGCCCGGAGCTCTGCTTGTCTCAGCCATGAGGTGGGCGCCCGCTGGGCAGAGTGGGCCTCAGGGGCCATCCTGAGGCTGCGGGGAGGTGGGAGGAGGCCCGCAGGCCCCCTGGGGGCACCATGGATAAGTTCCGGATGATCTTCCAGTTCCTGCAGTCCAACCAGGAGTCCTTCATGAATGGCATCTGCGGTATCATGGCCCTGGCCAGCGCCCAGATGTACTCCGCCTTCGACTTCAACTGCCCCTGCCTGCCGGGCTACAACGCTGCCTACAGCGCCGGCATCCTGCTGGCGCCGCCCCTGGTGCTCTTCCTGCTCGGCCTGGTCATGAACAACAACGTGTCCATGCTGGCTGAAGAGTGGAAGCGGCCGCCGGGCCGCCGGGCCAAGGATACCGCCGTGCTGCGCTACATGTTCTGCTCCATGGCCCAGCGCGCCCTCATCGCGCCCGTCGTCTGGGTGGCCGTCACGCTGCTCGGCGGCAAGTGCTTCCTCTGTGCATTCTGCACAGCGGTGCCCGTGAGCCTGCTGGGCAATGGCAGCCTGGCGCCCGGCCTGCCCCCCGCCCGAGCTCGCCCGCCTGCTGGCCCGGGTGCCCTGCCCTGAGATCTACGAGGGCGACTGGCTGCTGGCCCGCGAGGTGGCCGTGGCGCTACCTGCGCTGCATCTCACAGGTGAGGGGCCGGATGGCCTTGGGCTGGGGCTCCCCCAGAGGGCGGACCCCTCGGAAAGTATTCCTCCCCGCTCTTGAAATGGAGCTTCAGCAGGGAGTGCTCATGTTTTCCCAATAGATGCCCCCCCCGCCCCCCCCCCCAGCCAGGGCTGGGTCTGCCCACTCAGACGCAGTTCCCTGGGGCGGGGGCATATTTTCCCAAAGGGGGCCAGGGCTTCTGAAGGCGGAGGCAGGTGTCTTTCCTCAGGTCAGTGCCAACTGGGGAAAGAGGCCTGTGCCCTGTCCCGAGGTTCCCCTGAGTGGACCCAACCGCTCAGTCAGCCCCTTGTCTTCCTTCCTGAGCTCCATTTGGAAACCTGGGGGAATTTTCATCCTTTTCCTCTTCCAGGCCGGGGCAGTGGTGAGGCCAGTGGGTGGCTGGGCCATTTGGGTACATTTTCCTGGCAAATGGCCCCAGCTGGCACTCCCAGCTCAGGGGAAAGAGGCTTGAGTGAGGGGCTGGACTGTTGGGATGTGCCCCAAAGGCAGGGCTAGAGGGCCCACTGACGGGGGATTCTGGAGCCCTGCTTCCTCGTTCTCTGCCCCTCTGGCCCGGCACTCATCTGAGCCCCTCAGGACTCCTCAGCAGTTGTGCGTGGGCAAGAAGACCTGGGCAGGGGTCTGCGAGGGAGAGGACAAGGCTACAGACGCATACACACTCTGCTGCAATGAGTCCAGACACCCCAGCTTCCCCTCTAGCCTGAGCTCTCCCCTCTGGGGCTTGCCGCGTCCCCGGGTGCCCCTGTGAACCTCCCACTCCGAGTGCTTTCCTTCTCGCCTGCGCCTCCTCTCCTGTGAGCACTTGCCCATCATCCACTTACCCTCCACCTGACCTTTAAACAATTCCCTCATAGACGAAAAGGGGCAGGCTGCCTGGCCTATAGTATGTCATTTGGACTTCAGGGGCTGAATTCAGTTTAATTTTAGAATTAGTTGACATCATCTAAAACCTGAAAACTATCACAGAAAAATGAGATTTCCACGTTTACCTGAAACTTTAGGAGATTCAGCCCAGCAGGGCCCACATTTCCTCATCCACCACATGCTCTGCAGTTCCCCTGCCCCAGGGTGCACTACATAACCCACTGACCCCCGCTACTGACAGTGGTTGCCCTGCCTTGCTCACCCTGATTTGGCCGGAATGCTTCTCTGTGCAACTGGGGTTGATCCTGAAGTTCAAACTGGGGGAGCAGCCTTCACCACAGTGAGTTACTGGAAGAATAGAACCAGCACCTGAGTGTCCAGTGCTCTTCAGCACAACTTGTCTCTGTGACCCCTGAGGGCTCAGCTCAGAGCCCACACGGGAGGCACTGTAGGAGGTCAAGGAGGGCTTCCTGAAGGAAGAGGCATAATTAGTGAGGGCTGGTTGACCTCATAATAGTGACTAACAGTTACTGAGCACTAACTAGGTACCAGGCACTGTGCTAAGTTTATTGCCACTTTTAGTCCTCAGAACAACCCAGTGGGATGGTTATGATCAACAGCCCCATTTTGTAGGTGGGGAAACTGAGGCACAGAGAAGGCAGGTACTTTGCTCCCAGTCAGCTGTTAAGGTCAGGCAGATCTTGTTTTATTGCACATCACTCTATCAGGCTTCACAGATACAGTGTGTTTCACAAGTTGAAGGTTCCTGGCTACCCTGCATTGAGAGTTGGTGCCATTTTTCTAACACCTTTTGCTCACTTCTTATCTCTGGGTCACGTTTTGCCAGTTCTCATAATATTTTAAACTGTTCTGTGATCACTGTTGCTCACTGAAAGCTCAAATGATGGCTAGCATTTTGCAGCAATGAAGTATTTTTTTATTAAGTTGTATACATTGTTTTTTATACATAATGCTATCGCACATGTTAGTGTAAATAACTTTTATATGCACTGGGCATGCAAAAACATGGTGTGACTCACTTTATTGCCATGTTTGCTTTAATGTAACAGCCTGGAGCAGATCCCACCATATCCCTGGAATATGCCTGTGGTGCAAATAGGCAAACCCAGGCATTCTAGTTCCAAGGTCTGCCCAGCTAAGTCCTATGTATTGAGGGCCAGGCCTACATACAGGGCATTTTACTCACGCGGGCTCATTTCCATGAGACAGTATATCTGTGCCCATTGTACAGAAGAGGAAGTGGAGGCCATGAGGGGCCGTCATTTGCTCTTTGAGTCAGTGCTCTTTCCCCTAAAGGCCCTGGCACAGAGTGTGGTTTGGGGGCCTGGACAGGCTTGGGAGGCCAGAGGGCAGTGCCCGGCTGACTCTGTCTTCTCTCGTCTCAGGCCCTGGGCTGGTCCTTCGTGCTGCTGACCACGCTGCTGGCGTTTGTCGTGCGTGCTGTGCGGCCCTGCTTCACACAGGCCGCCTTCCTTAAAAGCAAGTACTGGTCCCACTACATCGACATTGAGCGCAAGCTCTTTGATGAGACGTGCACGGAGCACGCCAAGGCCTTCGCCAAGGTCTGTATCCAGCAGTTCTTCGAGGCCATGAACCACGACCTGGAGTTGGGTCACACCCACGGGGCGCTGGCTGCCGGCCCCACTGGCTCGGCTGCCCCTGCTGCCACGGAAGGGGCAGATGAGGAGAGGGAGAAGCTGCGTGGCATCACCGATCAGGGCACCATGAATAGGCTGCTCACGAGCTGGCATGAGTGCAAGCCGCCCCTGCGGCTGGGCCAGGAGGAGCCACTGGTGGGCAACGGCTGGGCTGGGGGGCGGGCCCCGGCCTTCACGCAAGGAGGTGGCCACCTACTTCAGCAAAGTGTGAGCTGCGGCCAGGTGAAGAGGTGGGAATGGGGGTGTGAGCCCACAGCTCCTCAGAGCCCCAAATTGGATGAAGAAATGGTTGTAGGCTCCAGAGCAGACCTGCGTGCCCAGGCACTCACCTGCCCATTTGAGGTGGGAAATTTGGAGTTGGAAGGGGACCTCAGTCCCCCAGCTATGGGGCTATCCTGGAAGGTCCTGGAGTTATAGGGCCACGAGCAGTATTAGTCAGAGGGATTCAGAACTGCCTTTGGGGAGACAAGCTCCCATCTGCCCAGCCCCTCCCAGGCCACTTCACCCCTGGTTCACTATTTCCTCTCAGGCTCTGTGAGCACCTTGCCCCAGCACTCACTCATCTGTGATTTTTTTAAAAAATCTTAGTTCCCTTATGCTCAAGGCTCAGGGAAGTCCAGCCACCTGATGAAGCAGGAATCCTCTGATTTTGGCTGGTCTCCTGAGTGAGGCTGAACAGACCAAAGTGGGCCATAAGGACCTGACACAGCCCCACCTGATGGGACACGCCTGTGGTCACAGGTGATGAGCTATCAGCAGCTAGGTCCAGTCAGGGGTAGCCAGGGTGTGGCTCACCACGGAGGTCACTGAACATCATCAAGGCGGACTGCACACTTACTTAGCACTGGCACCAAAGGACCCTGTCTTAGTCTGCTTGAATTGTTCTAACAAATACAGCAGACTGGGTAGCTTCTAAATGACAGAGGCCTCTCTCACCATTCTGGAGACTGGAAGTCCGAGATGATGGTACTGCTGTGGTCATCTTCTGATAGAGGCCCTCTTCCTGGTTGGTAGAGCATGCTAGCTCACTGTGTCCTGTGGTGGGTGAGACTGGGGGCTCTCTGGAGCCTCTTTGTAAATTTTTATTTATGTATTTATTTGGCTGCACTGGGTCTTAGTTGTGGCATGTGGGATCAAGTCTCCTGACTAAGGATCGAACTCAGGCCCCCTGCATTGCGAACATAAAAATCTAAACCACAGCACCACCAGATAAGTCCCTGGAGCCTTTTTATAAGGCATGAGTCCCATGCCTTGAGCACCTCCCAAAGATCCCACTCCTCAATCCCATCGCCTTTGGGCATTAAGATTCAACATAAGAATTTGAGCAGGGGACATAGTCACACCATACCACATGCCATGGAGAGGCCTTGGAGATGGCCTTGACGCGTCTCTCACATCCAGGTCTCAGGTGGAAATCAGACCATCCCCATTTAGAAAGGGAAGCTGATGTCTTCCCGTGTTCTCAGAGACCACATCCCCTGGGGAGGGGGTTCTAAAGTGCTGAAGGTCTCTGTCCTGAGGTGGGGGTGAGGGTGGAGGGGTGGAAGGGGAGCTACCTAGAGTGGAAATGGCCCAGACTCAAGAGTGAGACAGAACTGGGTCAAATGCTGGCTCTACCACTTACAAACTGTGTCCCTCCAGTCAGTTGCCTCACTTTGCCTCAGTTTCCTCATCTGTACAAGGGAGATGAGGCACCTACCTCATGGGATTGTGTGAGCATTAAATGGGTGAGGTACGTAAAGTGCATGGCACGTGGTAGGCACTCAGTACTTGGCGGATAACGTGGGTCTCGATTTCCAAATCTGAGGGCTTCTCCTCCTCCTGGACCGAAGGCGGGACGTAAGGAACTAGAGCTTCCTGTCCAGGGGGAAGCAGAGGGCCAAGAGGATAAGCTTCTTGCCCCAAGACATCTTGGGGACCTAAGTCATTTATCTAAGAATTCATTTCGATCTTAAGCCTAACAACACTGGGATAATAATTTTCATTCTTCCTCAGGCATCCTTCCCTCTATTCCCACTTCTGAGACCCAGTCTCTCTCCTTTTAATTATTTGGGAAGAGGGAGAAACCTGGAAGCCTAGGTAGGCTGGAGGCCTCCTCCAGGAGGTGGGACTTACTCTAGGGGGCAATTCAGATGAGTGAAGACCAGGGGTAGGTATGTTAGCAGCTGGGAGTGGGCGACAGAGGGGGGAGTGTTGTTGTCCAGAGGAAAAAAGCCAGCCCAGAGTTATTGGGAAGTATAAATGTGAAGGAGGGTGATCCAGAGATCCAGTGGTTAAGAATCCGCCTTGCAATGCAAGGGACACCATTTGGATCCGTGGTGTAGGAAGATCCCACATGCCACAGGGCAGCTAAGCCCGCATGCCACAACTGCTTGAGCCTGCGCTCAACTACTGAGCCCATGCGCTGCAGCTAGGGAAGCCCGCACGCCCAGAGCCTGTGCTCTGCAACAAGAGAAGCTGCTGAAAGCCACTGCAATGAAGAAGCCCGGGCACCGCAACCAAGAGCGGCCTCCTCTTGCCGCAACTAGAGAAACCTGTGCACAGCAGCAAAGACCCACCACAGCCAAAATATAAATAAAAATAAATTTTAAAGAAATGTGAAGGAAAGAGTAAAATTTTAGGTCAGGCAAACCTGCATTCAAATACTGGGACTGTAGGACCTGTGGCAAGTCCTTTGACCCACAATCCTCTGACCCACAGAGGATTCAATCCCAGTGGGTCAATCCCTCTGACCCACAGTTGCCTGTCTGTAAAACAGATGTTTAAAAGACCTGCTTTTCGGGATTATAGTGAGGTTAAAGGATAACTTCTAAGGAAGAATCTGGAACCATATTTGGGACATGCTAAGATGTGAAAAAATGAACACTGGTCCTTTTCCCTTCATTCCTGCACGTGAACAAGCCCAGCTGAGGGAGACCAGCAGGTCACTCAGTTCTAAGGTCACAGAACTCCAAGACTGTAGAGTGAACAAGGGTCTGGGGGTCTCTCCTTTGATCCGGGAGGGTGGGTCATCGACACTGTCTTTGGGCCAGGCGCTCCCCGTCAGCATTCCCGATCCATGACTTTTCAGCATCAGCTTGTATACTTCCACAGACAGGGATCTCACGACCACTTTCTGGAACAGGCTGGATAGCTCTGTTACAAAGGGCTTCATCTGCCTCCTCGTAATTTCCACCCACCAGTCAGAGCTCTCCCCACAGGGCCTCAGAAAAATCCCTAGAGTCCAGAATTTTCTCATCAGCGCTCCTGAGATTCGAAGCAGCATGTGGGGAGTGAGTGGAAGTGAGGACAGAAGGGCCAGCAGGGCGAGGGCTTGCTCAGAGAGGACCAGGATGGGGGGAGGGGGCCTTTGGCTTCGTATACCCCACTAGGAGTCAGCGTCAGTCTGGTGGCTCCTCTCCCCTAATCCTGCTTGGGGCTCGGTTCTGGCTGCTTCTGTAAGTGGGGATCAAGTAAAGGGGGTGCTCCTGAAACCAGCCTGGAGGACAGGTCCAGACCAGAAATGCCGCGGCGGTGGGGGGGTTGGGGGGAGGCTCCTGCCTGGCTCGCAAACTGGTCCCACTGGTGCGGAGCCTCTGTAGGCAGGCGGGCCCCTGCAAAACTGACTCCTCCACTTCCTCTCCTCTCCCCGCGCCGCCCGCCCTCCGCCCGCCCCCACTGCCTGGCGCCCGCCTGCCTGGAGACTGTTTTTCCACTGGCTGGCTCACACCATCCACCCCGCGGGGTTCAGCCTCTTTTCTGGAGTTAAACTTTTCGGAAGACCCCAACAGCCCCAAGCCCTGCCAGTCTCTCCAGGGCAGAAGAAGCAAAGCGGGAGGGATAGGGCATGGGCTGGTCCCCACCGGGGGTCTCTGATGTTCTTGCGCCACTTGGAGAGCCCTGCCCCTCAGAGGCTAAAGCTACCGGTGCCCGCAGCAGATCCCAGGTAAGGAAGGCGAGCACACAGGCCCACTCCGGGTCTACTAGGAGGGACTTTCCCAGGAGCCAGGCCCCTCCCTGAGCCCCCTCCTCCCACTCCCCAGGCAGTTTCCTGTCCTGACTGCTGTTGTTGGAGGTCCCATCTGGGCCTGGATATGACACTCCCAGGCCTGGGGCCCAAGGTCAGTATTCTCAGGGGCAGTGTTCTCTCCTCTGCACACCACCCACCAGTGTTGTGATTTTTGAACCCAGGGGAGCATATTAGAGGCCATTAAGTCAAGAGGAGGGGCGGGGAGAAGGGGCTGCCTTTATGCAAACTCTTGTTTCCCAGGGAGTTAGACTGGAGCTCCAGGACCACCGGAGACAGTGAGTTAGGCAAGACAGATCTCTTCTTCTCCATCTGGCAACCCACGTGGCACCCAGTCAGGCAGTCTTGGCAGTAACCGGGAGGGACAGTGGTCCAGAGAGGAGGCACAGAAGGAAATCCTGGCAGGATCCCCCACCTCTGTTTGCTGCCCGCCCCCCACCTCCCGTCTCTCCACTCCCCAGCTGCCTCTGGCCTGAGGACTTTTGTTTTACATCCCCGGATAGAAAGAAGAACAGAGGCCACACCCTTGCCTGTGTGGGCGGAACCTGAGAAGGGAGTTGGGGCAGAACAGGGCTGAGGCTGGAGGCCTCGGCTACTTCCTGGCAGGCTGCCAGCACTGCTGCTACCCAGAACGAGAGCAGGCTCCAGAGACAGCCTTCCGAGGCTCCACTGTCTCTTGGGCATAGCCAAGCCTTAGGCTTCATCAAGGCCTCCTTTGCTGGCTGACTGGGCGGCCCCAGGCCTGGGGACCTGGGTGGAACATGGCTGCTGGACAAAGAAAGGGGAACCGGTAGGGAAGGGGAGGCTTGCCAGGGCTCTTGTGGATGGGCACAGAGCAGGGGCAGAGGAAACCAGGAAAACAGAGAGCTTGCTTAGCTTGACCCACCGTTGTCCACTTCCCAGGCCTCCTTAGGTCACGCTCAAAAGTCCCGTCCAGGCACATCCATATTTGAATAGCTTTGAACAAAGCACTTATCCTCTGGAGGGCTTAGTTTCCTGATCTTTGCCCCACGAAGAATTACGCCCCCCACCCAACCCTCGCCATCGACCTCACTTGTGGTAGGAGCCTTCAGGACTGGACAGGATGAGATGGAGGGTGTCATACATGGGACAGTTATCAGACACGATTAATTCCCTTTCTTTCCCTCCGGCATTCCTAAGAGGAGGGCAAGGGCCAAATGATTTATCCTCTTTTCACAGATGAGGACACTGAAGTCCAGAGAAAAGTCATTAAGTATGTTGAGAGCCAGGATCTCCTAAACCAGTCCAGAGCCTGCGGTCTCCAAAATGAAAAGGCTCTTATGAACTCCAGGGAGGCTGCTCCAGGCTCACCACTGACTGGAGACCCCTTCCTCCACACCAGCCCATAGCACAGGGTCAAGCCCAAGTCCCTCATCCACTGGACACCCACTCCAGCTTTTATACCCATGGACTAGACACCCCAGGACACACCCTCCAAACTGTCCTAGGTCCCCTAGCACAACAGCAGTACCTGGAATCCCAAAGGGAAAGCCAGTCAATATCACACATTCCCCAAAGCCACAGGGCCAATTCCTAGCCCCCACCTCAAGGGAAGCTTATGGGGATGACAAGAACCTAAGTGTGTGAGGCAGACAGACCTGAGCTTGAATCTCAGCTCTGCACTCATGTGTGAGCCGGGCAGGCAGTCACCCTGGGGAAACCTCCACCTTCTCAACTGTGCACTGGGCTATCACAGCTCAGTACAGGACCATGTTGATGGGCAATGAGGGGTGCAAAACACCTGACATATAGTAGGAGCTCAGTGAACAGTGGCTACTCTATTTCTACCTGGCCCTGGGGCTCCCCGAGTCTCCTTTGTTTCTCACCAGCCTGACTTCACAAGAGCCCCTTGGTCCCTATTTTCAGAGGCAAATACTGATTTGTTATCTACTGTCCCACAGAAAGCACCCAACTGGCCACTACAGGGGATGAAATGGCAAGACTGTGCCCTGCCTTCTGGTGCCAACTAGCCTGCAAGCTCTCATAGTCCCACCTGGAGCCATCATCCAGATCTCCTCCTGCCTCCACCCTTGCCATCGGTCCCCCAGCTGACTCATCACCATGGCAGCCCTGATTGCAGAGAACTTCCGCTTCCTGTCACTTTTCTTCAAGAGCAAGGATGTGATGATTTTCAACGGGCTGGTGGCACTAGGCACAGTGGGCAGCCAGGAGCTGTTCACCGTGGTGGCTTTCCACTGCCCTTGCTCACCAGCCCGGAACTACCTGTATGGGCTGGCAGCCATTGGGGTGCCCGCCCTGGCGCTCTTCCTCATTGGCGTCATCCTCAACAACCACACCTGGAACCTGGTTGCTGAGTGCCAGTACCGGAGGACCAAGAACTGCTCGGCTGCCCCCAACTTCCTCCTCCTAAGCTCCATTGTGGGCCGCGCGGCTGTGGCCCCCCGTCACTTGGTCTGTCATCTCCTGCTGCGTGGTGAGGCCTACGTCTGTGCTCTCAGTGAGTTCGTGAACCCCTATTCACTCATGGTTGGTGAAAGGAGCTTCCCACTAGCCCATGCCACAGAAATCCTGGCCAGGTTCCCATGCGGGGAGGGCCCTGCCAACCTGTCAGTCTTCCGGGAGGAGGTCAGCCGCAGACTCAAGTACGAGTCCCAGGTAAGACTGTACCAAGAGAAGCTCCTCTTTTCTCCCCTACCTGATGGCGAGCGGGCAGGTAACGGCTCAGGGTTAACCCTGGAGTTAGTTCTCTGGGGCTGAGCTCTCCAGAAAACCACTAGATTAACAGCCTCAGGCATCAGAGCTGGGTATCCATGGGTTAGCGATTGGTCGGACAAGGGTCAACGCCATCCCAAATAAGCCTTTTAAACATTAAAGGAATTTTCTTCTTGCTCAGTCCGAGCCTGATACCTGTCACAGATTAAGCCTTTCGCTCTAGCTGGATTGAGCACAAACCCCTGCCATCTTACGAAACTTTTGCTGTTGGGCATGAGCTGGTAGTGGAGGATGGCTGGGTCTGGGGATGAGCATGTTCCTTCCTATCCCAGGAAAAGCCACTGCCCAGCAGAATCAGCCTCAGGCATTGCCGATAGGAGAGGAGTCCTTTGAGACAGGAGGGGTGTCCAGTCAGGAAGCAGCAGCTGCTGCCACGATCCTAGCCTCAGCCTCAGCTTAGTTCTGAAGAAGTAGAATTGGTCAGGGAGAGGAGGCAAGGGCAGAGAGCTGGGCAGGGGCAGAAAAACAGCTTGTGTTAACTTAAAAGAAGTAGAGTGTGAGAAACAGGCAGAAAAGAGCAGTTTTCTTTTTTGGGGGCGGTCACACTGCATAGTATGTGGGATTTTAGTTCCCTGACCAGGGATTGAACCTGTGCAATGCAAGTGTGGAGTCATAACCACTGGACCGCCAGGGAAGACCTGAGCACAGATTTTCTAAAGGTACATAAGTAACACAAGTGGAAAAGCAGGGCTGCAGACAGCACCAAGGGAGATTGAAGATGTAGGTAGGCAGAGAGATAAAATGTATTTGATGTTCAAATGCCCACAGATCTCTGTCCACACTTAAATGGGGAAACAAAGATGACCTTGACTGTCCTAGTCCTCAACAGGCTCATGGCCACACGAGACAAGCACATGAGTGATTTCAAAGAGGCTAAGTCTAAACACAGAAGGTGTGAGCTCCAGGGAGTGAGGGCAAAGTGGAGGAATCACAGTCAGAAGGGCCTACTGCCCTTAGAGGAACAGAATCTGAGGCCAGGGAAGTGACAGAGCCAGCTCTCGGGGTTATATCTGGTTCCACCCGGCCCACACCCTCTGACCAGCTCCCCGCCACTTCTTCCCGGGCAGGTGGGGGTCCGGGCAGTTCCCTGCCCGCCCTCAACCCTGCCCCTTCTCTGGCCAGCTCTTTGGGTGGCTGCTTATCGGCGTGGTGGCCATCCTGGTGTTCCTGACCAAATGCCTCAAGCACTACTGCTCACCACTCAGCTACCGCCAGGAGGCATACTGGGCGCAGTACCGCGCCAACGAGGACCAGCTGTTCCAGCGCACGGCTGAGGTGCACTCGCGGGTGCTGGCTGCCAACAACGTGCGCCGCTTCTTTGGCTTTGTGGCGCTCAATAAGGATGACGAGGAGCTCGTCGCCAAGTTCCCGGTAGAAGGCACACAGCCGCGGCCACAGTGGAACGCCATCACCGGTGTCTACCTGTACCGTGAGAACCAAGGCCTCCCACTCTACAGCCGCCTGCACAAGTGGGCCCAGGGTGTGGTGGGCAACGGCATGGCCCCGGACCATGTAGAGATGTCCCTGCTTCCCTCCTGAGGGTCCCGTTCCCACACTCTTGGCCAATGACGCTATTTGGTCCCAAACTGAACCCCACTGCCTGCTCACATCAGCATCAGAGGGGACCTCTCTTTCTGGCTGTGCATGCCTTGTGGGATCTTAGTTCTCTGACCCAGGGCTGAACCCTCGTCCTCTGCAATGAAGGTGCACGGTCCCAACCACTAAATTCCCCAGAGATTTTTTTTTTTAACTATAGCTTTTGGGGGAAACAGGCCAGGAGAGAAATGAACGCAAAGCGAAACTGGGATATGGATGTGAGAGCTGGTAGACGAGGTGGGCTCTGGCAGGAAGGCCCTCAGACCTGAAGAAGTCCCCTTTCCTGTTACCACCAGCCACTTGGTCAACAGCTTTGGAGAAAAGACCCTTTCCCAGAACTGGTCCTTCATGAACTACGATGTGGAGGATGACCTCTGACTAGAGGGGACCCATTCCCACCCGTGTGGGAAGCCCTGGCCAGCAGCCAGGTGACGATGAAACTCACCAGCAGGCTCGTGTGCAGAAGGCTATGTAGTCCACTTGTGGAACTGCACATGGACAGCTGGCTCGGTGTGCACAGCTGGGAAGCAGCCCTCTGGTGTATGCCTCCAGCTTTATTTTATACACATTTTTGATAAAGCTTTTCTTAGTATAAAGGACTAGCTTGGTGTCTGCGTGACTGGATGGGTCATGTCACAGCATGTTGGAGGTCACAATGCTGTGCGCTAAGTTGCTTCAGTTATGTCTGACTCTCCAACACCATGGACTGCAGCCCGCCAGGCTCCTTTGTCTATGGGGATTCTCCAGGCGAGAATACTGGAGTGGGTTAGCCTATCCCTTATCCAGGGGATCTTCTCGACCCAGGAATCAAACTGGGATCTCCTGCGTTGTAGGCAGATTCTTTACCAGCTGAGCTACTGGGGGACAGGTCTAAATCCCAGACCTGGGGAGGGAAGAGGACAGACACCCTGGGTGAGACTGAAATGGGTAGAAGGGAGGGCTAGGGGTCAGGGGAGGCAGAGGCAGGTGTTCCCACTTGCGGGAAGGCCCTGGGGCTGATGATCTCTTAACTAGGTTCAGTCATCTGATTTGGTCTGCGAAACAGATGGAGCCTGGCCTTTCTCAGAGGGAAGCTCGGCTTAGACATCAGGAGTCAGCAGACCCGGCCCCTGTGCTCAGCTGGGCAGTCCAGCTCTCGTAACCCAGAACTAACAAGCAAGAACCAGGCCAGCGCCGCATGGCCTCCCTCCCACGCCCGCCCTGCCTGAGCACCTCCGCCACTTCTAGGACCTCTGACGTGCTCTCCCTTGTCCCTGTCCCGATCCCTGGCGTGGGACTCAGTCATTTCCCAAGGAAAAGCTCCCCAGCTCTCAGGACATTTAAACTTTTAATTCCCTTAAGACCAAGCCAAAAATGAACTGGCTTCAACTAGCTGGGTCTGGGCTGGCCTCTTAAACATGGAATTACTACTTATCAAAGGAGGCAGAGACAGTCTTTCTGAGAAATTTACAAGGAGGTGGGGGTGTAGCGGGCCCATCACATCCTTTCTCTCTCAGGTCCCAAGGAACAAGTCAGTCAATGCCCTCTGCCCAGCAAGCTCTCCTCAGGGGAGCAACGGGGAGAGAGACAATCTGTGTAGTCTCCCAAGGTCACACAGCACATCAATGTCTTCACTGAGCCCGCACGTGACAGGCCCTGTGGCAGCACATAATACAAATGCTCTCACTCAATCCATAAAATCCTTCAAGCAGCACTGTTTAACCCCATTGCACAAACGAGGCACCCAGTTCAGAGAGGCTGGGTAATCTGGCCCCACTGGCCCTGGGAGGAGACATCAGCAGGTGGTTTGCGCCGACACCTGTCACCTGCCTCTCAGGCACTTGGGTCCCTGAATTTCCCTTCTGGGCTCTGCCTCTCCTCCTGCCCAAGCCTCACAGCCTCCACCAAGGGGCACACGGTACCACGGAGCTGAGGCAGAGGCAAGGTCCAGAGATGCCATAATCTAGAAGGGTGTGGCCTGCTCCCAGGACCCTGCTGATCACCCCACCCACACCTCCAGCTGGACCAAGAGCCTGCCAGGGCCACAGTGGGATCCTGACCCCAGGGTTGTGGGGAGTTGGCCCTCCATTCCTGCTCTTGGGGACCTCCCATGAAGGAGACTCCACGGCCACAGTGGGATCCTGACCCCAGGGTTGTGGGGAGTCGGCCCTCCATTCCTGCTCCCGGGGACCTCCCATGAAGGAGACCCTCAGGTTCCCTGGGGACCCAGAAGCCTGCTGGCTGCAGCCACTGAGCAGCCCCAGAAAAGGAAAAGGATGAAACAAACTGGTTCTTAAGACAAGCAAAAAGGAATTATAAGAAATCTCAAATTCTTTTGATCCTGACAGATTACCCCAAGGATGCTGCAGAAAAAGCAGCACTTAATAGAGTCCTCAGGCAACACAGTTTTTCAACTGCCCGGCACCTGAGGGTCGGCCAGGCTGTCGCATGTCCCGGAGCCAGCCGGCCCCTAGTCGTCCATCATGGAGCTCTTAGCTTCCACGTATTCCAGGGCCTTTGCCTTGACTGCCTGCACATCCTTCTCTGAGCCGTGTTGCTTCTCATAGTCCAGGTAGCGCTTGAAGAAGAATTTCATTCGCTTGGGTGCCAGGCTCAGGTGAATGACCCGCTCGAAGATGTCCCTGGGAGGGAGAGCAGATGGCATTTGCCCCTTGGTCCCTGGCCACGTGATTCCTGGCTGACCTTCACTCACTGCTCTCAGGCTCAGGAGCACTCCCACATCTACCTTTATTTTCATTCCTATTATAATAAACTGTCACATCCACCCTTGCTTTCCAGAGGAGCAGACTGAGATGTTACAGGGTCAAGTGCCCTGAAGGCACACAGGGATCAGGACAGAGCTAATGGGACAGGACAGCCAGCGAGGTGTGGATCTGTGAGGACAGCTCTGCTTAGAGCTCACTGAGAGGCGTGGGCAGGCACCAACTCTTTCTGGACCTCAGTCCAGCCATCTCTAATTCTGCCTGTCTTGGGGGATGCGGTGACAGGTGAGATCATGCTTGTGAACACTCTACAATGAGAGCTAGGCTCAGCATTAATTATAAGGAAAACCCAGGCTCCTGACTCCCAGGCCTGGGGCCGGCCTACCTCCTAGCCGAGGTGCCAGCCAGACCGGTAGCTGGGCCCCGAGGTAGAAAAAGAAATTGGAAATGTGAATGCCACAGAACCTGCTATGTCATGTCAAAGCCGTTTTTCCAGACAGAGTAAGAGAACTGGGGTGCTGGGAGCTGCTGCGGGGCTAAAACTCCTGAGTGGTCAATGCCCGCCTCCCACCCCACCACAGAGAATGAGGCCTCAGCCCATCCTCCCCTCTCACCGGGCTTCCTTCTGGCTGCCGTGCTTGATGATCATGTCGATGTAAACCGACCAGACATCTGTGCGCTTTGGGTAGATGCTCAGTGTGCTCTCAAAAATGGCTCTGGCGCGTTCTGCATCCCCTAGCTGGAACTCAAGCTGCGCAAACTTGGCGATCACATCCACGTCTGCAGGGAGAGGACGGCTCAGACATAGAAAGCAGAGAGATGCCCTCATCACAATACATGACTCTACGGGCACAAAGTCTGATGCCTGATTCCCTGCCCTTGGGTCCTGAGACCCAGGTGATGACAAGAGGGATGCAGGGGGTGGGTTGAGGGCTAAATACACCAATGGGCACTGCTCTATGACTCCCAAACGGCTGACATTCTGTTCTCTGGGCCCAGAAGGTGGATGGAGGATGGGAGGCAGTCTGTGGGGCAGGCAGGCACAGGCAAAAGAACTGATGCTAATCCCTTCTCTGTTCCTCAACCTCTGGAGTTTAGCATTTAAAATGCAACACAAGCACATGTTCACGAGTATAAAATCAACAGAGAGCAAGCTACATACCCTCCAGAAGGTTTCCCTAAACCAGCCCTTGGATGAGAAGACCCCCATGCTCCTGCCCAGATTCAGGGAGTCTACTGGGCTCAGAATCTGGGTAGGTGGGAAGGAACGAGCACTCACGCTCTTTCTTAGGCAGGCACTCGAGGGCTCGCTGCATCACACGGTGACTGGCCTCCGCCTTTCCCCCTCCGCAGAAGGAAGGCGCCATATTTGACCCAGACAGCTTTCTCCTGCTTGAAACGCTTCAGCATCCGGTTGTAGAGTTCGCCAGCTTCCTGTGGGAAGAATGATGTAAGTTGAGAGCAGGTGAGAGCAGAGGGGGCAATGACAGAGACAGATGGCTACGCTCGTGGGAAGCTAGCCCTGGGCTCAGGGGCTCCCTCAGTGTCCAGGCCCCGATCCACGTATGTGAGGGGAAAGGGCAGGTGCCCAGGATGAGGAGAGCATGTGCTGAGGAGTCTCCCTCCTAATCCCATGCCGCGAGGAGGTCGAGACTAGAGAGAGCGTGAGCACGACGAGGGCAAGAGATGGAAAGGGGCGACTGGGCCACATCACCTCCTGTCTGTGACGCCTCTGTTGGTGGCTCAAGGGTGGGGAAATGACTTCTCCCACCTGAAGATGAGCAAGCCTGGGGCAGGACTGGGCCCAGAGGCAGGGGTTTCCCCCCTCCCCAAGACGTCCTCACTGCCTCAGGGATTTCCAGGAGCTTGTCCCTGAGCGGCTGAGGCCCCTCTGGAAGCTGGCTGCCTGGCCCAGAGCCCTACCTGGAATTTCTCTGACTTGGTGTAAATGTCAGCCAGATGGAGAAAGACCTTGAGAGGCTCATTGTACTGCACGGCCCGCTCGAAGACCTTGGTCAGCGACTCCTGGGAGCCATACATGTTTTCTAGGTTCAGCAGGGCCACCCACACGTTCAGCTTCTCCTGCTCCTCTCTGGAGGGAGAACAGTCAGCACGTGAGTCCATCTTCTCAGCCCCATGAGCCCCTACTCCCAACTCGGGGGCTGGAACTACATCCCCTCCCAAGGCTCCACCCATGTCCTCAGTGCCCACCCCTACAAGCCAGCACTGAGAGCCCTCATCCCCACTGCAGCTCATGTGGAAGCAGGAACGAACCCCGATCCATGGCTGCGGGGTCTGAGGGCCCCTGGCTTCTACCTCCACTCCTGGGAAGGAAATCTACCAAACCTCAAACTGGCCTGAGGGCTGGGCTGGACAGGGCAGAATCTGTGGTCTGAATATCCCCTCAAACCAAGATAATGATGCAAAGGAGCACCATCCCTCTTCACTAGCTTTTGGGAAACCTTCCATCCTGGAAGATGGTCACACCAGGATTTTCACCCAGGTATGTGGAGAGGCAAGTTTTCCTCTTCTACTTTTCTCCAAGTGGGGCACCTGAAGTGTAGGGACTCATGGAAATGTGACCCTAGCTCTCTCAGTGAAGAGGACCATGAAATATAAATGAGCAGATCTATGTCACGGCTGGCCCGTCTCTGAGAGAAAGCCTGTGAAGCCGTGGGCCCTGGTGGCAGTCGCCCCAACTGCTGCCGGCCTGAGGAGGAGACACAGCCCTCCTTGAGGAAAGACGGGGCCCAAAGCAGGACGGTGGGGCCGGGACCTGAAAGAGATGGTCTTGAGCGCCCTCTCAGCCACGGCCCGGGCCTTCTCGATCTCCGTGGCCTGCAGGTGGAAGGCCATGTACTGCAGCCACAGGAGGGAGCTGCTGGGTGAGCTCAGCACCAGTCGGTCGAAGTCCTCGGCCGACTCCGGCTGTCGCCCAGGATCCATCAGCGCCTCCTCAATGCGGGACAGCTCCTTCTCCGCCTTCTGCTTCTCCAGCTCCCTCTCCTTCTTGCTTTTCTTCTTCTGCTGTGGAAAGCACAGCAGCAGGTGAGTTGTCTGCTCCTCAGACCCGGGAGAGGTCTGCAATGGAAGCCAGGAGCCGGCAGGGCAGGCAGGGCAGTCCGGGGCTCGGCAATCACTCCCAGCATGGAACAGCCCCGCCCGCCCAAAGAGACACCGAGGCTAGGGGAGAGCATGGGAGCCTAAGGGTCCCTGTGAAAGAGGTGATGCCCTGGAAGATACGGCACCGTGGCTTGCTCTGGCTTCTCGTCCTCCTCGCTGTCCGAGCTCTCTCCATGAGGTGGCAAGGCTGGGGTCAGGGTGTCCAGACCCACATCCCAAACGAAGCCGGAAGATAGCTGCAGACGGGGCGCTTCTGCTGGCCTGGTCAGCTTCTGAAGATCAAAGGCATGCGTGAGGCCAGCACTGGGCCCAGCGGCCCCTGCTCCCCAGCCCCTTCCCACTGGAGGAGGAGGGCTCCCACTGTGCCCAGAAACCTAGAGGTCTAGACCAGGCTACCCCCTGGTCCACTGGGGAAACTTACAGGAGTGACGAAAAGCTTTCTTTGTAAATAACTAAATTTAAGTAATAATTATTTAAAAGCTACATATGCATACACACATTAATGTAGGACAGAGGTGTGCCAAACGCTCTGAGGGGGAGGCAGGGAAGCCCTTCCACACGGGTCCTTGGGCTGTCCTCATTTCTCACAAGGAGACACAGTCTCAGACAGGCTGAAAAAGCCTTTCTTTCTTTGCTGGCTCTCCCACCTCCTAATTTAATTTAGCTCCACTTACAGACTGGTTCCAAATAGAAAAGGAGTACGTCAAGGCTGTATATTGTCACCCTGCTTATTTAACTTCTATGCAGAGTACATCATGAGAAACGCTGGACTGGAAGAAACACAAGTTGGAATCAAGATTGCCGGGAGAAATATCAATAACCTCAGATATGTAGATGACACCACCCTTATGGCACAAAGTGAAGAGGAGCTAAAAAGCCTCTTGATGAAAGTGAGAGGAGAGTGCAAAAGTTGGCTTAAAGCTCAACATTCAGAAAACGAAGATCATGGCCTCTGGTCCCATCACTTCATGGGAAATAGATGGGGAAACAGTGGAAACGGTGTTAGACTTTATTTCTGGGGGCTCCAAAATCACTGCAGATGGTGATTGCAGCCATGAAATTAAAAGACTCTTACTCCCTGGAAGGAAAGTTATGACCAACCTAGACAGCATGTTAAAAAGCAGAGATATTACTTTGCAGACTAAGGTCCATCTAGTCAAGGCTATGGTTTTTCCTGTGGTCATGTATAGATGTGAGAGTTGGACTGTGAAGAAAGCTGAGCTCCGAAGAATTGATGCTTTTGAACTGTGGTGTTGGAGAAGACTCTTGAGAGTCCCTTGGAATGCAAGGAGATCCAACCAGTCCATCCTAAAGGACATCAGTCCTGGGTGTTCATCGGAAGGACTGATGCTGAGGCTGAAACTCTTAATACTTTGGCCACCTCATGTGAAGAGTTGACTCATTGGAAAAGACCCTGATGCTGGGAGGGATTGGGGGCAGGAGGAGAAGGGGATGACAGAGGATGAGATGGCTGGATGGCATCACCGACTCGATGCACTAGTTTGGGTGAACTTCGGGACTTGGTGATGGACAAAGAGGCCTGGCATGCTGCAATTCATGGGGTTGCAGAGAGTCAGACACGACTGAGCGACTGAACTGAACTGAATAAAGGTGGATTAGAACTGACTTTTAAGCCCATTCAATGGTTAAGCAGGGGCCCTGTCCTTAGGACCGGAAGACCAACTGAGGAAACTAGCCTCGCCACCTTTTCCTATTTTACAGAAAATGAGGACAAGAAAGGGGTGCTGATGACAGCCCAGTCCTCAGGTAGGAGGCCAGGGACTGTCCTCTCGGAGCAGCCCTCTTCCGCAACCCCGCCGCCCCTCACCTTGGGCAACATGCTCATCTCTTCTGCCTCTTCTTCTCCTTCTCGGTAATAAACTTCCACACCACTGTCGTCCTCCTCGGACAGGGCAGCTTTCTTCTGCTTCTTGCTCCCAACTTCCTGGGATGACAGGCAGGGACGATGCTGAGCCTTGCTTCTCTCCACGACCCAGGGGGTGCTTGATCCCGGCCCTCCCAGCAGCACCCGGTGCCCCACACAAATTCAGCTGCTCTCAATCTAAGAGGCTGTGGCGAGGCAGCTGCTGGTGGCTTCTGAAAGGCTCACGTTCCACATGAGGGGAGGCCATCTTCCCGAGGGCCCTACCTGCTCACTGCTGGACTCGGGGTACGGCCGCTTGCCCAGCTTCTTTGCCTGGGGCTTCTGGGGCTCTTTCTTATCCTTGCTGGGTGGCTGCGCCCCCTCCTGCCCCTTCCCGGTTCTCTTCTCTTTCTGTTTCTGCTGCTTCTCCTCCGCTTTTCCTTCGTGGTCTCTCTCCGCTGCCTCCGTTTCCCTCCGCTCTTGCTTTGGAGGTGGCTGTCTCAAGGGGGCAGAACGCGCACCCTGCTCTCCAGTGGCGTCGGGGAGGAGCGAGAGCTCCACCAGGCTCTCCTGAGGGTCCAGGCTGCGGCAGGACGACAGAGTGGGTGACGAGGACAAACAGTGCAGCGGGTCTGCCCTCGCCTTCCCTGGAATCCATTCAGTCATCTTAGGAATGACCCACACATCGCACAACACTTAGAAAAATACAGAGTGTGGCTGTGCTGCCCCTTCCTCCAGCCCCAACTACAGGTGCTCGGCAAAGAAAAGTACACACCTGCTTTCAGGAGCTGAGGCAAAGGCGCCAAACAAAAGGAGTTCATGGACCACATTTACCATTCCCTAGGCCATGATGTTTAAAGTTTAGCTCTCAATCTCCTCCCAGAGTTCCCAGAGAAAGGGGTGAGAGAGAGAGCAGGCACCCACCGTAAGACCTTGGCTGTGATCAGCTTCCCCTCAGGGAGGTGTCTGTCATAAGGTGCATTCTTGGACTGGTTGTGTTGGGAAACATGCGGATGTTGGGCCAAACCCGTAACTGAGGGACCAAGGCTGACAGGAGAGAGACAAGCATTCCATGGTCATAAACATGGCAACAGAGTCCCAGCCAAGCTAGAGCCCGTGCCCTCCCAGAGACCCAAGTGGGACAAAGGTTTACAACAGACGGTTCTTGGCATTCAGCTAAATAAAGAGGGCTTTGTAGACTGGAAAAATCATCCAGCATAATGAAGATATAATAGAAAGGTATTTTTCACCCCATATCAGAGCATCACAACAAACAACTCAAAAGCTGCTAGAAGGACAGAAGGAAATAAGAAAACACAGTACAGCATGGGAGGCTGCAGCGACTGGCACTGGGAGCTCACGGAACGCTCACGAATTGTGACATGCCACATTCTTTGTCCAAAACACCAAACAGAAGAATAATTTACAACTTTTTTAAGAGTATAAAAAGACTTGGGATTTAAAACACTGTGGGAACTCAGTCTCCTCCCTTCACGTTCCTTCAGAGGCGGTGACTGAAGGAGCAGCAGGGCCAACCAGGACAGGCTCCTGGAGGACATGGGGCTGGTCCACGTCCCCAGGCTCCACCTCACTCACCCTACGAGCACGCCGGACGGCTGGACGGACTTCACGAAGCCCCTCAAGAGCTGCCCTTCCTCAAGGTCCTCGATGGAGTTAATCTCTGGATCTGTTATTTTGCTTTTCGTCTCTGGGTTCGTCCTAAAGGAATAAAAAGGCTTACACACATACCTCTAACCCTTCTGCCCACCCTCACCCCTGACTCTCCCGTGATAATGCACTCAGTCACTCAGTCACATCAGACTCTGCCAGCCCATGGACTGTAGCCCGCCAGGCTCCTCTGTCCATGGTATTTCCCAGACAAGAATACTGGAGCAGCTTGCCATTTCCTGCTCCAGGGGATCTTCCCCACCCAGGGATCCGGCCCACATCTGCTGCATCTCCCTCACTGGCGGGAGGATTCCTGACTACCGCGCTACCTGCGACGACCTCCTATGATAACAATCCTTTGTAAGAAGGTGACTCTGGGCCTGTCAGTAGGCCATCACCTGCAGAGCCCAGCCCCACCTTCTCCTGAAGTCCTGTCAGCTCTGGACAGCGCTAACAGGGAGAGGATGAGCAAGCCAGAGGGAGGTCAAGCCTCATAAATATCCATTTCAAACCATGACTTCAGGCCAATCCACTTGACGGCACTCGCCCCTGCTGTGTAACCCTGGGAGGTACATCACCTCCCTTCACCAGGACCACCAACGGGCAAGCCCAAGCCCCACTCTGGATGTCTGCACCTTTCCCTGAGCAGACAGGTTCTTCAACAGTAAGAATATCCTCAGCTTTTCTGGATAAAAACAGGGCTGGGCATAAAGAAGGTGAGCAGTGAGGCAAGCTGGGAGGCCCAAAGCCCTGTCAGATCCACGCAGCCTCTCCTCAGTCCTCTGGGAGGTTCTTCCCGATTCTTGTCCTGATGACATAGACACTCACCTGGACGATCTCAGCGACAAAGTCAATACAGGGCTTGCAGCGGACAGGACGTAACACCTAGAACGGGAGCAAAGGAGAAGGCAATGCAGGCCCCGGCACCTGGGAGACGGGAGAGGGCCTCGGCTTCCTCTCACAAGGCTGAGCAACAGGCGAGGGTGAGGACTCTGCTCTTCTGCTGACCACCTGCTGAGGGACTCGGGACAAGGCCCTTCTCCGGGCCTCAGTCCATCAAGTCAAAGCAGCACTACTTGCTCTTCTCACCCAAGAACGGTGCTGGCAGGAGGAAACCAGAGGACACGCAAGCTCTCTGGAAGGCATGCAGAGCCACGTGGGGAACACGCAGGAGATGAGACCTGCCCCGTGTCGGGGGTTGGGAGGGTTTACTCTCGTGGAGAGACTCACCCAGGGAACCGTGGCAGGGACGGCCCAGGACCACTGCAGAGTCACAGCTCAGAGGCGGCCCCCAAGTGAGACCTAAGCGGGGAAGGCTTCAGTGGGAAAGTAGGGTTCACTCTTGCTAGGGGGCTTCCACACTCACATCACAGAAAATGGCAAGTAATAGCCCAAAGTCACAGGGTAGAGAATCTTACCAGGAGGAACGGTCTCAGCAACAATACAGCCCAAATCCTCCCCCAACAGCATCTGTGTTTCCCACCAGGGCATTACAGGGAAGGACCTGAAGGGACTGTCTGCCTTTGGGGAGTTAACTTATCATCCACGTTTGAGAGTCAAGGAACTACAACTGAACACTACTCATATGCTTAACTAAAAGGTTATTAAAAAAAATTTTTTTGCTAAAAATAAAAAAATCACATCCATATTTTGTAAGCCTAAAGAAAAGAGATGATTCTGGACTTCTCTGTGACAGTCTTCTTCTCTAGGCCCTGGGCATTTTTGTGCTGTTGAGCTCTGGCAAGTGGCTGAGAATGAAGGCAGGTGCTGGTGGATGGAACACTCGAGATGGGGAAGAGCAATTACTGCTTTCCAGTCTCAGCCTCTGGAAGGAGCCTCCTCCATTGCTGGATAATTGTGTGTGACTGTCAGAAAAGTATGTATTGTACCAAGCTGAAATATGCCTCTGCAATGCTAGTTTATTCAGGCTATGAAACGGTTTCAAAACTCTGAGGCAGGTTCATTTCCGTGCATCCAAAATAGTTAATAAAGCAACTTGACCAAGCAAAGCATAGAACAAATGTAAACAGCCAATAACCATGAAAAATGACCAGTGAGAGAAAGTCAAATAAAATTAAGAGATCAATCTGGGCCTATTCAGTGGCAAAGATTAAAAATTAAGAATATCCAGTGTTAGATAAAATTAAGTCCTAGTGTCGAGACTTCCCTGGTGGTCCAGTGGTAAAAACTCTGCACTCCCAATGCAGGGAACATGATTTTGATCCCTAGTTGGGGAAATAAGATCCCACTTGCCACACAGAAAAAAATATACCCAGTGTTGACAGAGGTGTGAAAAATGAACAGACACATTAACTGCTAATAGAGATAAAATTTGGCACAGTCCTTTTGGAAGACACTTTGGCACTTATATAAGATACATAACATTATTTAACATTAACGTTTAACATTATTTAACCCATCAATTTTACTTCTAGAAATTTACTTCACACGCATACTTGCACTAGTATCCAAACGTGCAAATATACTCCCTTCAACATTACTGTCCATCAACAGAATTATTTATATAAACTGTGATTTAAAAAAACACATAATGCAACTCAAAAGAAAATGATAAAAGGTAAAGAACAAGGAAGGTTTCAAATATTAGCATAGGAAAGAAAAAGTGCATCGATCACTGCTATTAAGAAAAAGCAAGTTGCAGAACAGTATAGAAAATTAAATTCTACTATTATATAAGGGCGGAGAAGAAAATGGCAACCCACTCCAGTGTTCTTGCCTGGAGAATCCCAGGGACGGGGAGCCTGGTGGGCTGTCGTCTATGGGGTCGCACAGAGTCGGACACGACTGAAGCGACTTAGCAGCAGCAGCAGCATTATATAAGGGAAAATTATAACTACATATAATAGAGTCTTGAAAGAAATCAAAGCAAAAGTGATGGAGAAATAGAGGAGCAACAGCAATGTTCAGTTTCCACTTTATATACTTTTTTTTTTTCTGGTACAAAACCACACACCTGTAATTTAAAAAAATCAAAACCCCCAAAATCCCCACCAATCCCACAGATAGTGGGAAAAAGGAAAAGAGTCCAGCCTACCTGACAATCTGCTGTGGGGCGAAGTCTTCCAGGCACGTCTCCGAGTAGGAGTCACTCACATGAAACATACTGACTCTTCCAACCCTCCCGAAGGGGAAGGAGACAGTCAGCCCCTCCCCTGGGCGTCACCTTCACCACACGGCCCATGGCCACTTCCCCCTTCTTGAGTTTGTGAGGACCTGGCAGAATGAAGCAGATGCAGGGAAGAAGTGAGCCAAGAAAGAAGCTGAGACAGTAGCCAACCAGAGGCTGGCGGGAGGTGAAGGTGTCTGGGCTCAGGGTGTCTAGAATGAGTGGACCAGAATGATCACACAGACCCAGACCACTGTACCACGTGGTCAAGGATGCCAGGGCCGAATGCTGGACAGCCCTTTCTGAGAGACCTAAGAAAAACAACTGTAGGTAAAGGTGTCTCAGACACAGGTCACAGAGCAAAGCCCCAGAGAAAAGCTGTTCCAAGGACACAGCCTGTGCACTAGACTTTCTGAGGATGCTGACATCCATGGCATCCTTCAACCTGGGAGATGACTAAGACCTTCTCCCAACCCTTTCCACCCACTCCCTTCCTTGACCAGGTCCCATTTCATCACCACACCTATGAGTGAAAGACACAAGAAGGCTTTGGAGGAATCTGCTGGGCCAACCACGGTGGCCTTCAGGGCCTGGCCAATCTGGAACTTCTTATCTGGATGTTTCAGAACCTAGAAGGATAAAAAATTCCTTTGATGTCTGAAGAAAGGCCTGTCATTTATCTAAAACCACAGTACAGTAAGTATCCCCTATGGGACGGATCCCTGTCCCCACTGGGGGCACACACTAAGGATTAAGTCGAGCCCAGGGAGCTGGGGTCTCCTCTCCAGGCATCTCAGGCACACTGACCTTGAAGCTAAGAGAAGTAAGCAACAAGGGAATTCTCCCTCGGACGTCTGGAGCAATCTCCACCTCGAGCCATTTCTTAACCATGTTGTACTAGGAGGGAAAAAAAACAAGAGGAGAAATGGAATGGGGCAGATACAAGCATCTCATCTTTTCCTTTCACTAAAACAGACACTCCTAAAATCACACTGAAAGAGCCCTAATCCTACATTTTCCCAAGTAACAGGAACTCACCCCCATGGCCCAATCCCCCTGCCCACCCTCCACTTCTCACAGGCTTTACCCAGTCTAGCTCAGAGCCTCCACCAGCCCAGCAGAACACACAACCTTCCTGGTGCCTCAGCTGATCAGGAGGCAGAAAACGGCCCAATCCCCTGCCCACCCTCCACTTCTCACAGGCTTTACTCAGTCTAGCTCAGAGCCTCCACCAGCCCAGCAGAACACACAACCTTTCTGGTGCCTCAGCTTATCAGGAGGCAGAAAAGGCCTCAGAGATAATGCCCTCAAGCACTAGAACCAATCCCAACCTCATAGCCTCCTCCAAGCTCAGCTGTGCACAGTGAGTTAACAGCCTTCAGGGACTAACATCTCATTTTTAAATCAGTTTAGATTTTTCTATTGACACAGTGCTCTACCCTAAATATACACCCCAATTTTCAAGTCAACTAAAAAACATTTATCAAGCAGCCACTACACACGGCATGATAGTGATAACACCCAGGCCTTGCCTTCAAAGAGATTACAGTCTGCAAAAAGTAAGTTGAATGAGTATGCAAATGACTAGAGCAGAAAGCAACACACAGAAGTATAATATGCTACAGACTCTATAGGAGAACTAGTAAGAAGGGATGGTTATCTGTGCTAGACCTTGAGTTATAGGCAGTGGGAACAGACAGTACCCCAGTGTAGAAACAAAGAAGGGAGAAAAAGGAGGTTTTCAGCATGACCGGTACTCCAGATTCATGAGGTCAGATTATAAACAGTCCTTTTTTTTGGCCACACTGTGTGACTTATGGATCTTAGCCCCAACCAGTGATCAAACCCATACCCCTTGGCAGTGGAAGTGAAAAGTCTTAAGCACTGGACCACCAGGGAATTCCCTCTGAAGAACCTTAAATATTACTCTAAGGCAAAGGTATCAAGCACCATGGAGATAATTAGACAGATGCTCATGCAGGAAGACTCTGGCAACACTGAAGAGGAGTTACCCCTCAAGGTCAAGTCCAGACAGACCCTGACCTTCTCTCTTATATATTCTAACCAGTACAGTTTCTCACTATCTCTTCCCTTTACTCAACTACTATTCCACTTAGGGTTTGAACACATAATCTGATACCCAATTTACATATTGTTTTACACTATTCCTAAACTTTATGAAAGGTCAAAATCTAAAATCCAATATTTTATTTTAAATAAAATTTTTTAATTCTTATATGTTCTGATAAAACTTTATTTGCGGACACGGAAATGTGAATTTTACATTATTTAAAATAAAGTACTAGATTCAAATTCTTGCTCTATGATGTATTTTTCTGTCTATTTTGTACAAGAAATCTACAAACACGTAGAACTGTGAGTCGCTTGCTGTTTGGAAGCCATAAATTTAGCTCCTTGAATAGATCAGATGTTTTCTAGGAGCAGAGGGCTTTACTATCTCCCACACATCAGCAAGGCAGCAAGCATAGAATCAAAGCCTAGTGCAAATGGTCATTGCCAGTTCCTCCTCTCTTTCTTCTCTAGGAAAGACAGCCCTGCACTGCAGGGCATGCACTTCTCACCTTCTTCAAGAAGCAAGTCACAGTCTGACCAGCCTGATACTGTTTAATCTTCTCCAAGGGGCTTACAGAGTGAGTGTTGAGAGCAGTATGGCCATCCTCCTTCAGCTCACTGTTTGCAGAAAGGCAATGGAAAGAGTAAACCAATTTCTATAAGCTTCTAGCTTGAGATCATCTCCCCCAACTGGCCTCGGATTAATTTTACTGTACTCCCCTAACACATACACACCAACCATGCACACTCTTATTTCAGTCCATAAAGGGGGATGAATGTTCACGATACCTGCATGAAAGTTAATCCTTTCCAACTCACTCACCTAGGTATGAACAAACTACAAAGCAGATAGCCAACAATAATCTTCGTAAGTGTAGAAAATGAAATTACCTATTTCAATGCTTGAGCTACCGTTTTACTGTTTGCACAACTGCTTTCACAAATGAATGTGACAACACCCTCACACGTGACTCAAACAGGAAAGATACTATTAAACTCATTTTATGCTACAGACCCAGGAACTCAAGTCAGAGCCTCTGACTCAGAAATTCAGGGCTCGGTCCCGTGCTGCCTTGGCATTATCACTTTCCTGACTCTCTTTGTCTATGCAGAAAAGCAGCGAGGAGATGTGGTCTGAAAATTATCAGTTTACCAATCACTTCAAAGGAAGCACGAAATTCCCACCGTTCCAACCCAGCCCAGCTTACCCATCCCAATTTCTAAAACAAAACAGAACTCGTCAATAAAATGGCACAAGTAACACGAGTAAAAATGTAACATATAATAGCCAAGTACTGGTGAATATAAAAATCACAGCAAACTCATATACAAGTAAAGCTGAAATACAGAGAGCCTATGAACTTTGAGAACATGGTATTAAGTGAAATAAACCAGTCACAGAGAACTATGCATGACTCCACTACATGAGGCATCTAAAGACATCAAACTCAAACTCAAAGAAACAGAAAGTAGAATAATGGTTGCAAGAGGCTGGGAGGTGAGCAGGGAACGAATGGGTATAGAGTTTTAGTTAATGGCAAGATGAGAGGTTTAGAGATCTGTTTACAACAATGTGCATACAGCTAACAATATGGTAAGAGGGTAAATTTACATTGTGTTTCCACCACAATAAAAAAATTTTGAAAAAGATTAGAACACAGATAAATACAAAGAAAAGCCCATATGAAGACACTGGAAGGAGAGAGCCATCTGCAAGCTGAGTGAGACCTCACAAGCACAAACCCTGCTGATATCTTTGTATCAGACCAAAAGTCTCCAAAATCATGAGAAAACAGATGTCTGCTGTTTAAGCTAAAAGAAAAAAATTAAAAATAAAACACAAACACACATTACAAGTATGTGTTACCTTTTTTCTTTTTCCCAAATTATTTTAATTTACCTTTCTCTCTCAAAAAAAAAAAAAAAAAAAAAAAAAGGTGGCCATAACTACATTAATGCCAAGAGAAAACTCAGTGACTAGCAGGAATTCCAAAGACACACATAAAGACTCCTGAACCATCTGCTCTAACTGCAGCCCCTCCAAAGGAGTAATTAATTGATCAGGAAACATCTCATCTAGTTTGAGACCCTCACCCGCCCTGAACTCTGCTCCAAGATACAGGACATTCTCTTTGTGCAGGAGATCTCCGTATCTAAAAGTGGGAATGAAAATATGGTGGCATTTTGTCAAGTTAGTCAACACCATCGATTAAACAAATGTTTTCCCTCCTGACTTCCAGATACATAATTTTAAACAAAAGCATTTGAGAAACACAGCGGTTATACCATTATGTTTATACTATGCTTCTCAGAGGCGCTGATTAAAATAAAATAATTAACAATACAACACAGGTGCACAGAGGAGATGCAAGATGTGCTAGAGTTTTACCTGTCCATCTGTCTGTCTGTTATTGTAACTCTCCATCCCCCATCTCCTCAATGCAATGCACTCATTTCCTGGCTTGACCCACACTGCCACAGCACTGTCAGAAGTATCTCCCTATCTCAGATACAAGCCCTAGCAGAACTATTCCACTTCTGTTCTGATCCCTTTGGGATGCTGATCAAACCTTAACCTCAGGAAGTTAAGTTGTCCTGTCCTTGCATGACATCCTGGCATATAAGACTTATAGCCTGGATGGATGGGGGCCTGACTCTGAAGCAGCACTGGAGAAGGCACTGGCGACCCATTCTAGTACTCTTGCCTGGAAACTCCCATGGATGAAGGAGCCTGGTGGGCTGCAGTCCATGCGGTCGCTAAGAGCGAACATGACCGAGCGACTTCCCTTTCACTTTTCACTTTCATGCACCGGGAGAAGGAAGTGGCAACCCACCCCCGTGTTCTTGCCTGGAGAATCCCAGGGACGGTAGAGCCTGGTGGGCTGCCATCTATGGGGTGGCACAGAGTCGGACACGACTGACGTGACTTAGCAATAGCAGCAGCAGCTTCATTCATGGATGGCCTATTCAGTTCCAAGAGGCTGGGTTGTGGTTTCTTTTTTAATGTGGGAAGCAGAAGCAGATAGGCCCACAGATCAACATGCTTAAGATGCTCTGAAAGAATGACCCCAGACAAACTGGATCCACCACTACACGGAACCACCAGTTCTACTAGTCTACTACTAGTTCTACCAGTTCACTCAGAATCCCCTGTGGAACATCCCTCTGCATAATCCACTAGAGTATGACCTAAAAATTTCAGTCACCAAGCAGTAGTCCATATTCAAAGAACAAGTATTCTTGGCTACACGGTGTATGTTTAGGGAATTACTGAGTTCCAGAACACTAGATTCAAATAGATTCAAGGGATTAGAGCTGATAGAGTGCCTGAAGAACTATGAACGGAAGTTTGTGACATTATACAGGAGGCAGTGTTGAAGACCATCCCCAAGAAAATGAAATGCAAAAAGGCAAATAGGTTGTCTGAGAAGGCCTTACAAATAGTGAAAAGAAGAGGAGTGAAAGGCAAAGGAGAAAAAGACATACCCATATGAATGCAGAGTTCCAAATAGCAAGGAGAGATAAGAAAGCCTTCCTCAGCGATCAATGCAAAGAAATAGAGGAAAACGACAGAATGGAAAAGACTAGAGATCTCTTCAAGAAAATCAGAGATACCAAGGGAACATTTCATACAAAGATGAGCACATTAGATAGAAATGGTATGGACCTAACGGAAGCAGAAGATATTAAGAAGAGGTGGCAAGAATACATAGAAGAATTGTACAAAAAAGATCTTCATGACCCAGATAACCATGATGGTATGATCACTCACCTAGAGCCAGACATACTGAATGTGAAGTCAAGTGGGCCTTAGAAAGCATCACTATGAACAAAGCTAGTGGAGGTGATTCAATTCCAGTTGAGCTATTCCATATCGTAAAAGATGATACTGTGAAAGTGCTGCACTCAGTATGCCAGCAAATTTGGAAAACTCAGCAGTAGCCACAGGACTGGAAAAGGTCGGTTTTCATTCCAATCCCAAAGAAAGGAAATGCCAAAGAATGCTCAAACTACCGCACAATTGCACTCATCTCACATGCTAGCAAAGTAATGCTCAAAATACTCCATGCCAGGTTCCAACAGTATGTGAACCATGAACTTCCAGATGTTCAAGCTGGTTTTAGAAAAGGCGGAGGAATCAGAGATCAAACTGCCAACATCCGTTGGATCATGGAAAAAGCAAGAGAGTTCCAGAGAAACATCTGCTTCTACTTTATTGCCAAAGCCTTTGACTGTGTGGATCACAAACTGTGGAAAATTCTCAAAAGAGATGAGAACACCAGACCACTTTATCGGCCTCCTGAGAAATCTGTATGAAAGTCAAGAAGCAACAGTTAGAACTGGACATGGAACAACTGACAGGTTCCAAATCAGGAAAGGAGTACGTCAAGGCTGTATACCATTACCCTGCTTATTTAACTTATATGTACAGTACATCATGAGAAATGCTGGACTGGATGAAGCACAAGCTGGAATCAAGACTGCCAGAAGAAATATCAATAATCTCAGATATGCAGATGATCACCCTTATGGCAGACTTCCCTGTTGGCTCAGACAGTAAAGTGTCTACCTACAATGTGGGAGACCTGGGTTCAATCCCTGGGTCGGGAAGATGATCTGGAGAAGGAAATGGCAACCCACTCCAGTATTCTTGCCTGGAAAATCCCATGGATGGTGGAACCTGGTAGGCTACAGTCCATGGGGTCACAAAGAGTCGGATACGACTGAGCAACTTCACTTTCACCCTTATGGCAGAAAGTGAAGAAGAACTAAAGAGCTTCTTGAAAGTGAGAGAGTGAAAAAGCTGGCTTAAAACTCAACATTCAAAAAAAAAAAACCCTCAACATTCAGAAAACTAAGATCATGGCATCTGGTCCCATCACTCCATGGCAAATAGATGAGGAAACAGTGACAGACTTTATTTTCTGGGGGCTCCAAAATCACTGCAGATGGTGACTGCAGCCATGAAATTAAAAGACACTTGCTCCTTGGAAGAAAAGCTATGACCAACCTAGACAGCATATTAAAAAGCAGAGACATTCCTTTGCCAACAAAGGTCCGTCTAGTCAAGGCTATGATTTTTCCAGTAGTCATGTATGGATGTGAGAGTTGGACTATAAAGAAAGCTGAGCACCGAAGAATTGATGCTTTTGAACTATGGTGTTGGAGAAGATTCTTGAGAATCCCTTGGACTGCAAGCAGATCAAACCAGTCCATCCTAAAGGAAATCAGTTCTGAATACTCACTGGAAGGACTGATGGTGAAGCTGAAATTCTAATTCTTTGGCCATCTGATGTGAATAACTGACTCATTTGAAAAGACCCTGATGCTGGGAATGATTGAAGGCTGAAGGAGAAGGGGACAACAGAGGATGAGATGGTTGGATAGCATCATCAACTCAACGGACATGAGTTTTTGAGTAAGCTCTGGGAGTTGATGGCGGACAGTGAAGCCTGGCGTGCTGCAGTCCATGGGGTCGCACAGAGGTGGACACGACTGAGTGACTGAACTGAACTGAGAATATCAGGTTGAGAGCAAAAATGTTTCTTTTTGTCAAACATCAACAAACAGACTTGCAATCAGCCTTTAAATTGATACTTAAACTCTGAATACAGCTTTCACATTGATTTTCATATAATCTCTCTAATTTAGCTTTACTGAGAAATTAGACAAATATCCCTCCTGAAGAAAAAAAAGACAACCTGGACAGAGAGAGGCAAAATAAGTCACAACACTGGCTGAATTAAGACTAAGAATTCAGGTTCCTGACTCCAAAGCCCAAGCTCTTTCTACAGAACCACTGGAGTTCCCCTCACCTTGGCCGAACACTCAGCTCTGGGATGGTTCGAATAAATCTGGGATGACTTATTGGGAGAAACCTGGAAAACAAATAAAGTCAAATCAATTCTCTTATTCTCTGGCACACTATAATCTGGAGATCAGAATTTCTAATTTCCCATTCAACCGAGCTTAAAAAAAAACCACCCATTCCACCGCCACACTGCCCACTGGTAACATCAGGCTTGAGGGTTTCCATTCTCAACGTTTGAGTCAACGTTCAGAAATTAGCTCATCTGATCTTTTGGGATTATCATATTAAACCCTGAAATGAATTTTCCTTACAGACAATATACTCCAACTCTTTCATTCTAAAAAGATTTATTGAAGTTCCCACTGGTACTGAAATTAATATGCAAATTATTGGCTAGACTTAGAATTCTTCTTTTGGTTTTCTTATAGCAAAGACTTCTGCAGCAATAACGTACTGTGACTCGATTTAAAGTAAATGAATACAATTAAGGTATGTAGTGGAGAGTGGATTATAGTTACTGCTGATATATACTGAGCAATAACTATGTGTCAGACAACCCAGCAGGCACACTCCATGCTAGGTGGTCTTTTTCCAGTCATTGCGATGGCCCTACAAGGCAGTCACTACTACCACTCTCACTTTACAAATCAGGTAAATAAAACTGAGTGAGCTAACGAACTGTTTAACTCGTGGTCATTTAATTTTGAGTGGCAAATCTGGAATTCAACCCAGATCTGACTTTAAATGAATGCTCTTAACCACTACCTTATATACCATTAAAAAAAATAGAGACAAAGGGACTCTTTGGTGAATATTTTGGTGAACTAAAAGAAAATCTGACATATGCACAATTTTTGAAACCTGCCCCAGTTCCCACCCCTTCTCCCACAATTACAGAAAGCTCTCCTCAAAGCCAGACCCTCTGCATAAACAAAAACAAAGCTAAAAAAAAAAAAAAAGCCAGCCCCTCGCCCTAAGCTTACATACTTGAAGGTCTTCATGTCTCTCCCGCCAATCACTCGGGCAGAGACTTTCTTCCCAACTTTCAGCTTGGCAGTAGGAGATGTGCCCACTGGAACATCATCTAGAATGTGGGAGGCATGGATGCAGCCAATGATGCCATCTTCCAGGGTCACAACCACATGGGTAGGCTTAATGGACTTGACAGTCCCCGTGACCATGTCCCCAATGGACAGGGTGTGCTTCTTTACAGTCCCTATGACCAGAGCTGGGTCCACTTCCTCATCCTCGTCGACCGTCTCTGAGTCCTTCCGGGTCTGTCTCATGGTCCTCTTAGCAGCTGGCCCCTCAACGGCTAGAAGGAGACCGGTCACTCCTGGTTCTGTGGTCTGGAGGGTTAGGGAGACGCCTTGCCCCACTTGCAATTTCTCTGAGTCAAAGCGGAAGGTGTCGTTCAGGTGAGAGGTCAGGGAGAAAGCTGCAAGGTGGCCAGTTTCTACCAAAGAGGCGACAGCAAAGGACTCCTCCAAGTGTTGCACAATGGCCTGGAGGTCACTGCCTTTCTTCAGCTGGAAAACAGAAAACCACCATCCCTGCTTCTTACAGAGCACAAGGACACATTCCTCACCCCCTGGGCAGGGTGTGACTGAGGAAGCCCGCTGAGTCCGGGGACCCAAGGCTCACGTGAGCTGGAACAAACTAGCCTCCACTCCCGGGACCCAGTTTCCCCTCCTGTATTCTGAGGCTGTGGACATGATCACACTCAAGGAACTAGTCAGGATCACCTGGAGTTAGCTTCTGTTTTGAATTCAGATTCTTAGTCCTATCCTACAACTGGCGAAAGCAGAACTTTACAGGTGACTCTGATGTACAGTCAAGTGACCACTAACGGTGCTCCAGCTTTAACACAACACCGTGGTCCCTGCTCTCCTGGTCCTGCAGCTCTCCATCCAATGTTTTCACTCAGCCAACAAGAGTCATTACCGACATCTTACTGCGTATGAGAATGTAGCCTATCCTTTCCCATCATCCAACCTGTGCTCACGCCTTTACATGAGCGCCAGCTTCACTCAGATGATAAGATGGAAATGGGGCCTACTAGAAAGCTTGTATGCATGCATACTAAGTTGCTTCAGTCGTGTCCGACTCTCTGCGACCCTATGACAGTAGCCCACCAGGCTCCTCTGTCCATGGGGATGCTCCAGGCAAGAATGCTGAAAAAGGTTGCCGTGCCCTCCTCCAGGGGATCTTCCCGACCCAGGGATCGAACCTGCGTCTCTTATGTCTCCTGCATTGGCATGGAGGGTCTTTACCACTAGTGCCACCTGGGAAACCCTGTTAGCTTAGTGAGGGGTTAATACTGTTTGCTGTTTCTCTGTGTCTCAAAGTCTCAAAATTAGAAGCAACTAGAGGTTAAGGATTACATCTATATAATCCTCTGTAACATACCCTATGCAACGAGAAGCTTAATAAGCACTTCAGAAAATGATGAAATATATGTGTCAGCTGGAGAGAAAATACTACTCATTTTGAGAGCTTTCTTGAAGCTATTCTTTGCCCACACAAAGTGGACAGAGCGGGTGCAGATGAACAGCCTGGAGTCAGACTACCCACAGACATGTTCTGTTTGGTTCACATGATGTTTAAAAAAGAGTTCCTAACATTTCCCACACCTATTTCAAAAAAAAAAAATTAAATTCTGCCTTCTCTTAAAATTCAATGACTTAGCAACACTAACCCAGATGCTCTCACGTGGCAACAAGCAGACAGTGGTCTCCACTCCTCTGCATGGACTCCTCAATTGGTCAGAGTCCTACAGTTAACACCCTTGCCTGCTGCTCTCCTCTATGACACCAGCTTGGCCCTAATCAGGGTGACCATGTGATTCACCCGCCTGAACTAGAGTGAAAGTCACTGCTACTAACGAGCACACCAGGGCAATTCCTGGGCTGTCCCATGGTTGTGACCTGGTGATGTCACTGCCAGGGCCTAGGTTCAATTCCTGGTCAGGGAACCAAGATCTGGCTAGCCACACAGCTTGGTCAAAAAAACAAAAACAAAAACAAAGCACACCAGAACAACAGGTACACCTGGGAATGACCCAAACAAATCCAGGCACATAGTTACCCTGTGTACAAGCATCTGCAGAGCATGTGGGGTTGAAGGAGTGGCTGCGTAGTGCCTCTGAAATCAAGGGAATGAAGTCCACAATCAACAAGCTTACCTTTTTAGCTTTTCTATTCACCAAATCGTGACAGAGGGAAACATGTACTTCCAACTTCAACATATCAACGTTTAAGATTACAGCCTTCTTTTTCTGCCCAGGTTCCAGCTCCTGACCTGCAGTGCAGAACCACACACGGGAAGCTGTGATCACCCTCCTGGAGCGGGGGAGGGGTGAAGACAGCATCTCCCCAACCGCTCTGCAGCCCTTAGGCACGAAACTGAAGAGGACCTATGTCCTGGGTCTATATGGGTTAGGGAAGCCTAGGGATGAGTTCCCATAAATCAAGTGTGTCAATTTATACAACCTGATGAATAAAAATCTAGATTCATCCAAATACAACAATAAAAGGATTCACACCTAAACCTTCTTTAGTATTGCGACTGTCGTTTGCGTTTATATAAGATAAGCATGCCAAAAACTTCTATTGAATCAGCTCATTTAGCCTATGTATTTGGAAATTCTGTACCCAGCAGAGGAAGCAATGGGCAAAGGGTTCCCCTATCAACCAAGACAGGTGAGAGAGATGCACTCACCTGCCCGATGATACTTGCTGGCTCTCAGGACCAGGCCGGGCACGGGGCCCTCACTGAACAGCACAGAACCATCTTCCAACACCTCCTGCACCTCCAGGTCGAGGGCCATCCCCGGAGTCATCTCAGCCAAAGTCTGGATCAACACAGAGTCTGCAGAAATCCAAAGGAAACAGGGATTAACAAGATGAAACAACACTCACCATTCTTTTCCCTTTGGAAATATGCTGCCATACGGAGGACATTTCCAACGCTCTGCACTGCAAACACTGTGAAGGTAAAACCACTCTTGGTAAAAATGTCAGACATCCATGAACACTCCCATCACAGGCAGAGACCTATGCCCCCTGCAAAGCCTTCCTGGCCATAATCCATGGAGATAGCCAATCAATGTCAGGAACACATGCTTTGTCTTGGCTTTGGAATTTTCATCCTTTCTGTTTAGAAGCTACCCTTTCAAACTTCTTATTCCCAAATACCATCAGGGTTCCAACAATGCTACACAATGTTCAACACTTAGGAGGATCGGATTAATAACCCCCCACGAAGTCCTCCAGCAGGTCCCTGGTGCCATTTTATCACTCACCACATGTGATGAATAAAGGAACAGAAAGTGAAGAGGTGAATGGATTCACACAAATGCAAATCTGAGGCCGCAAACTCAGGGGAATCTGGATTCTGGACTGGGAGGGAGCATAGCAACTCTTGGGATAGCAGCAATGATCTTTTATTGGAATCTGGGTGGCAGTTAAACAGGGGCATTCACTTTATACACATTTACTGAGCAGTACCCTAACAGATCTGTGCACTTTTCAGAGGTCCTATTCCCATTTTTTAAAGTTTAGCCTTGTTTTTTTAAATCTCAGGGGAGCCAAACAACTCACTGGAACAGAAAGGCCTAATGGAGGCTGCACACGCTCCACCCTGGCCCTCACTGTCTGCCCTATTGCCCCCACCTCGGTTGCTCATGAGGCTCCGGACGCCCTGCCGCTCCTCCAGGCACTGGCTCAGGAGGAGGAGGCTGGTTGTGGCCAGGTCCCCCAGGGTGCAGTCCGACAGCCGCAGCGACAGCAGCATCCGCTGCTTCTCCTCGTCCACGTTGGTCACCTTCGCAACCACCGTCTGCCCCTCGACAAAGTGGTCACTTGTGGAGGTCACAAACTTGTCACTCAAGATCTAAAGGGAAGAATCATGCACAAAACAAAGGAAAGGAAGCCTCTATTAGAACAACCCCCTTGAAACACCCAGAAAGAAGCGTGTGAGGCAGTAGGTATACCCCTACAAAGTACCTCCAGTTCTGAGTACAGCTGTATTCTCCTTCCATAAAAACACAGGAGGCACCCTGGCTGCCAACCCAGCCTTCTAAGGCCACTCAGCTAAGATGGCCCAGAGCAACTCTCCGCCCCTCACTATGTATGCTTCTGGGGCCTCCCCTCTGCTCCCATCTTTAAAATTGTTTTGGCAGGAGATGCAAATGAGACCTGCCCAGGCAAGACATGAGGGAAACACACTGAGGGAAGGGACCTGAGATTTATGAATTGTCTGTGGCAGGTATGAGCGATGAGCCCTTTGCTCTCCACCATCTTAAATGGGTTTTGATAAGAATCCCTCACCCTCTGGGTCTCAGTGTATGCATTAACCTAAGTGATCCTATGGGATCTCTAGGATCCTCTCCAGTTGCAAAAGCTGGTCATCCAATGACCTTCCCAATGCTATAGCATGAAGTGGAAAGATACCTCTTCCTCCAGGACACAGCCCTGAGCCAGGACACACAACGGGCAAGAGGAGTGCAGGTGGAATCTCAGTTCCACTCCTCTGCACCCAGCACCTTTATATGATGCTCCTGAGAGTGTTTCAAGAGATATAGAGTATCCTGCTCTTCCCCACCAGCCCTCCGCGTCTGTGACCCTGTTCCCCTCAAAGGCCCTTGTGCAGGAATCTGAACTTACAGCTTTGGGGGCCAGTCCACTAAGACCTGAGGGGAACTGGACAAACACACCATAATCCTTGATGTTCTTCACAAAACCAATGAGCAGCATTCCGGGATGGATTTCTGAGAAGCTCTTGGGATTCTGACCACCCTCTACTGCGGAGACCAAGGCTGGTTTCCTGCAAAGCAGCTAGTGGACCTTCATCAAGGAATGTTCCAAAAGGGCAGATGCACTGTCCACCTCCCCCGTCTCCTTTTTCCACTCTGTCTACCACAGTGATTCTCTGAGTGTGCAGATGAACAGCCACCACATCACCTGGAACCTGAGGCAAACCTTTACACACACCCCCCACAGACCTGATGAATCAGACGGGGTAGGGATGGGGGGGACAGCAAGCTCTGTTGGACCAAAGTCCTCCAGGTGACTCTGATATACACTGCAGTTGATAAGTCTTATCAACTTATCTCTGGATTACCAAAGGGGACCAGAAGGGAATGGCTCACCCCCGGGCTTGGCAGCTGGATCAGCTGTGACACTACCCTCTTGCCTCCATCTTATACCAACCAACCCTATTTCACCTTTTCTGTCCATCTTCATTCTGAGCAGATTTCATTTTACATTCGGTGAGAAAGAAGGCAGGGTCTTCCTTCTAAGCGGCCACACTAAGACCAAATGGAATATTCTGAGACCCGTATCTCAGCAGGGGAGAGGGAGAGGAAGAAAAGAGACAGCGGGTCCTTACCAACTGTTTCAACTCAGGGACAAGCACCAAGCACCCCGAGAAGGCTGGATGTGCCACTGGGGGTATCCTGCTGGGCCCGGCATGCCACGCGGCCCCCCTCCCCAACACCCTGGACTCCCACTCTGCGCTACCACTAGCATCTGCGAGCAGCACCCCAGTCTTGCTCTAATAACCACCAGGGAAACAGAGGCAAAGTGCAGGCTTGTCCCCTGGTATGGTTCGATGGATGGGCGTACCTCTGAAGGCAGAACCCACTTCTTTCCCATGAGTTTCCAACTAAGAGCAGAACCTGACCCGGAGGCCCCGTGACCCTCCCCAGAGGCACAGCACTCCCCCACCTCCACTTCTGTGGCCCCCACAGCCTGGTAAAGGATACAACCCGCTCCTCACTCGCATTCAGACACAGGACCCGGTGCAGGGTGTCACCTGTCTGGAGCCAGTGATACAACAGTGGGCCGTTGGTGACGTGGTCCGACAGATGAGCCGTGGGGAGGAAGCCGGGGATGTTGTGGGGCAGGACAGCCACCTTCAGCCCATCTTTGGTCTTCTCTAAAACCTTCACATCCACCAACTACCCAGGGAGGAGAAAGACAAAAATACAGTACTTGTCTTGACAAGAGAGCAGCCTGTGTGGGTCTGGTGGAGATCAGAGGCATCAAATTCCACCACCAGGGATGACTGAGAGTCGGGATCAGAGAAGCAGCTTCCTCCCACTCCTATCCCATGCTCCCAAAGACCTGGCAGGCATGCACACCACACACACAGCAGGACCCATCTGCTGCCCACGTCGCTCCTCTCCCAAGTCCCTCCAATGGGTCCCAAGGGAAAGACAGCCTTGCACGCCGGCCCTAGAGCCCAGAGAGGAGAAGGGCAGCTGCCCACTGAGGACAAGCCGTGCGGCAGCAGCAATCTCCTTTCTTGAACAGCCTCCCTGTGCTCTGACACACGGCCCAGAACTGTAGTAGCTCCTTTGAGCTTCCCCCTCCAGGGGTTCCAGGACCCCAGTGTCAGCGGCATCCTGCTCTCTGCTTCTGTAGCTAAACCAATTTGTCTGGAGAAGTCAGGTACCTGCCCAGCACTAATGGCTTTCTTTTTCTTCTGACTCTGTCCTTCACACTCTTGCTTCGGATCACTCAACAGCCTGAAGGATAAGAGCATCCTCTCCTTGGACGGCTCACAGTTCAGCACCACGACCTTCACCACCTGGTGAGAAACCACACCTGCTCAGCCCTGGAGAGAGGTACCCCCACAACCAGTGCCGCACAGGCCTTGGGAAAGCCCCCAAGACTCTGGATCAGACCAGAAGGCAGTGAAAACAAATGTACTGAGAGTTACACAGAATCCCCCGTTAATCAGCCTTCTGGGTGAAAAACAGACATGAATTAATTTGGGGGTATAACTCCAAGTTTTAAAAATTTTTCCTAGTCTGCTGCAGACTCACTAGATTTCGGACAGTGCCCCCTTGTGGTGACAGTGGCCTCAGGCCAACTGCTGATATGAGGGACTCAGGTGTATTGTGGCGAAGACTAACCCTTCCAGGTCGACGGCCTAGGGTCCATTAGGTTTACCAGCTTCCAGTGAGCCCTTGTGAGGGTTTCTCTCTGTTCCATCCCATCTCCACTTAGCTGGCTCAGGCCCATTACCCACATGCTCTCTTCCAGATCCCTTAAAAGGCAGCTCTCCTACGCCTTCAAATCTGTGTCCCCAGGGTCATCAAGGAGAGGAGCCTGTCCAGGGTTAGGGTTACCTGGCCCGTGTAGAAGACACTCTCTGGGTCAGGGACATACTCGGCACTGAGCTCGTGCCTGGGCACCAGTCCCTGCACGTCATTGTAGAACTTCACGATGCAGCCGTAGTCCTTGACCCGGAGGATGAAGCCGTGTGTCTGCAGACCTGGCTTGGCATCATCATAGCAGGTGATGGCAGGAAGTTTGGACTCAACCAGCGTTTTCTTCAGGGTCATCAAGAGCTTCTTGGCTTTAGGGTCACAAAGCAAAACCTAGAGACAGGATACTGGCTGTCACCAAGTCATCCATTATTGAGGGAGCCACTGCAAGAGGAAGTCTCTGCCACCCCCTGAGCCCGAGGGCCATGTGCTATTCGGTGCTTAGTCGCTCAGTCATGTCTGACTCTCTGCGACCCCATGGACTGACTGTAGCCCACGAGGCTCCTCCATCCATGGGGATTCTCCAGGCAAAAATACAGGAATGGATTGCCATGCCCTACACCAGGGGATCTTCTCAACCCAAGGATGAAACCCAGATCTCCTGCATTGCAGGAAGATTCTTATTTTTCACCAAGGAAGCCCAAGAATACTGGAGTGGGTAGCCTATCGCCTCTCTAGGGGACTTTCCCGACTCAGGGATTGAACTGGGGTCTCCTGCTTTGCAGGCAGATCCTTTACCAGCCAAGCTATCCGGGAAGCCCTGACCTGGGCCATGGTCGGTCCCTAAAAACCCACTATCTCCTTCTCTCTGAGAAAAATCTCAACTGTAGATCCTCCCTGCTTCTTGCTGGATGATAACCCAGGGAGCATTCATTGCTACTGCAAATGTATCTCCTCCTGTAAGGGACCCCTGGGCCTAGAGCAACACTCATCTAGCCATCACACCTCCAGGGAGGCCGGTGTCGGTTACTCCTACTTGGCCTCCACTCCCTTCCTCTCCTGGACCGCTGCATCTTGTCTAACAGAATGAATGACTGAATCCGTTCACCCCCTCAGTCCTCAGTACTGCTGTGTGTTCACCCCCTCAATACAGCTGTGTACTGGCTAGAAACTATGATTGAGAGGCCCAACCACCTCTCATTCCTCAGAAGGTCATCTCCTTGAGGGCAGAGAAACTCCTTTAACTTCCTGACCCCACTACTGTTAAATTTTGTACCAAAATGGCTAGCCAATATCTTTGTTGACCCAGTAACGAAATTACATGAAAACAGGAAAACCCAACACTGAGTCTGCACACACCAGGCCCTAAGCACTGTGTATTATCATGTTTACTCTTTACAGCTCTGTGTGGTTTCTCTTAGGACCCACGTCTATGTTGTAAAACACTCAAATTTGGACAGCTTCGTTTGGGCTATTTCTGTACCTGACACACCCCCTGATCTTCCTAAACCTTCCAAATCCTACTGATCCTTTCCAGTTCAAGCCCCACCTCTGCCAGAGATCTAGACAGAAGACATTACTCTCATATAGAGCTCAACTTGAAAAGTGGTTCTGCCATGTATTAGCTGTATGACTCTGGGCAAGACACTTGGCACTCCTAGCCTTTCACTTCCCCATCTGCAAAGAGGAGGAAAACAGTACTTCCTTCTTATGGCAATTTTAAGGATGAAATGAAATGTTATGATGTGCCAAGCTCAGCAACTGGCACAGAATACATGTTACGTGGTAGCTGCTATTGACCATCACTGATTCTCAATGATCCTTGCTGTACCAGCCGACCCTCATCTCCCCATTCTGAGATGTGACCACAGCATACAGCCTGCAGCAAGCCACGTGGCCTGCGTGCTTCAGGAATGGATATTTTAACTCTCAATTATACCACACAATTATCCAAGGCAGGGACCCATTTTTCTCTCCCCAGGGTTAGGCACAGCACTGCAGACATTATGTGGCCACTTTGTGGAAAAAGGCAAAAACTTCACCTGCGAAGCACTGCTCTCTTCTATCTGGCCAACCCCACCAGCAACCCTTCAAGAGGCTCACCCGGCACTTGACCTCATCCCCAATGTGGTATTTCTTCTCCGGATTCTTTATAAGGATGTCGGCCAGGTGCATGGTAGGTACCAGGCCCCTGATCTGCTTGCCCATCTTCACCACCATTCCGTGTGGCTTTATGGTCAGCACTTTGCCCTAAGAATCCAAGGAAAAGATGCCATGATGCCTCGAGAATGTCTTTTCTACACTTCTTAACAACAAAGCATCTCACACATCTATTTCAAAGTTTAGCTTCCTGTGGTAACTACCTGTTATTCCAGATCTCATAGGGGCAAAGCACATGCCCCACACTGGGCTGAATGCAGTAGAGTTTATTTACGAGAACTTTCACACCTTTTTGGGTGAGCATCTTTTGTCTGTCTGACCAGTTCCATCTCCAGTGGAGAGGACTATGTCTGCTAAGGAATGAACTGTACATATAAAGGGGAGCTGCTAAACTGGGGCTAAGTGGCTAGACAGGAGAGGCAACTGGAACTGACTCCTTACTAATATCCCAGATGGCTAAATTACCAAAGAACTAACTTTTGACCTGGTCTAACAAACACCATCAGTTCCCAAGACTGATGATCTATTGCCTCTGTGTAGTGGCATGGTGCTAGCAAGACTTTACCATGAAATTAATTTCAAGTCACCCAAGAGAAGGAAAAGAAATCCCAGTTAGCAGGCAGAGGGAAGGAGCAGGCCTGAAAATGTGTTCCTCTAAGAAGTAATGAGCTGCCAGTTAACCTGTGAACTGAAGACTGTCTGAAGGTGGGAGGGCATCTAATTATATGCTGGAGGTCTTACCTTAACCAAAGCCCCAGGTTTAATGTCATGATACCAAAGGAACTGAGCTTCAATAATAGACCTAGAACAAAAGGTAAATACAAGATTAAATACATTAGGGCAGAGCCTGCCTAAAATTCAGGGTTACCAAAGTCACACTGGCAAGGAAAGAAACCCTCACCAAGTAAGGACAGGCAACGCCGTGAGCGTGCACCACAGACGAAGATGCACACCTCTATACCTCACACAGTGAGCAACAGACTTACGTCCGCAGAGAGAGCAAGGCCAATTCATCCATTTGGCTGTAGTCGATGATTCTACACTTGTGAGTGTTCCCTGGCTTGAAGGCCTCAGGTTTGAAAGTTTTCTTAGAATTGGAGAGATGGTTGCGCTACAGAGTACCAAGTGATTAAGGACAAGTCAGAGGCAACAGATCTGAGACAACCAGACATTAAATCAGATGTGCAAATGACTCAGAACATTTATCACCTACCATAAAAACAGCACTCTAATTATCTGTTAAAATAATTGCTCTAACTAAAAAACTGTTTTTACTACCACAGAATCTCTATAAAGTCAGAGAACCGTCTAGATCATGGGTCAATAAATCACAGCTCACAGTGAAATGCCTATTTTTGTAAGTAAAAGTTTGCCTGGAACATAGCCATGCCCTTTCATATACTGTCCTTGTTGCTTTCAGGCTACAACAAAGATGAGTAGTTAGGACAGAGTCCATGTGGTACCTGAGTCTAAAATATTTACTATCTGGCCTTTAAAACACCTTCGCCAAGCCCTGGTGTAGATCCTAACTCATTTTTGTTCCTATCATCAATCTGCTATCAATTAAGGCAAGCCAATTTCAAGGTACTCTAATATAACAAACAGACCTTGTTCAAATCATTAACTGTCTGCCACGTTTGGGGAAATTCAAAAATAGGAAACTAATTTTCAGGGATGAAGGAAGCAAAAAGAATGTCCCCGAAGTCCTTCTGGTGATGAGAACCTGATGAAACAAAGAGACTCCTTACCCGAGCATAGGCCAGAGCACCATCCTTCAGCTTAAAGGTGGCCCCAGCATTGCCAAAAAAGCCCTGGACAGGCACGTCATCCAGCACAGCTCCTAGCTGCTGGCACGAGAGATGGGTGAGTGGGCGCCCGGGCTGCAGGAAGGCGGGGCGCAGGCTCAGCCGCACAGCTCTGGTCCGAGGATGCACGCAGAGGACACAGGCCCGTACCTAGACAAAGGGACATGACAAGGATAAGGCACACTGGAGACAAGACACCCGGAGCCGACTTTCAGGGGTTAAGACTCTCCCTGTGCTGACCAAGTTATATAGGCGGAAGTATAAAAACAGCAAGTACAATCAAACAGCATGTGGAAAATTCACACAGAACACCCCAGAGAAACTACGTCTGACTGAATCAACACTTATGCAAGGGCAGGAACATGGGTATCATGGTCCCCTCAACACCATGAGCCTAATAATGCATATGCAACAGGAGCCATGCACTGGCATCTCTGTATCCAGAAGCTCGTCTGAAACACCAGAAACAGCCTGCTCTGATCACAAGGTCCTAGCATATAAAATGTCTCAATTCTATACACAACTATGACTACGAGGAGAAAAGAAGTCACTAGCAAGAGGTTCACAAAAATCAATAATATTATCACCAAGTGCTGGGAAAATCTAGTTTAAAAATAAAACAACAAAAGCAAGAAACCAACAAGGCCTCTATAGCTTCCATTAGCATGAGTTATTGGTAAAAAATAAATAAATCATTTTGGAATTTTTAATAAAAAACAATGGTTAGAATATATTTGAATTTTCATCCCAAATATCCAATCATTGTAGAAAATTTGAATATTTAGATCAGGGAAGACAAATCACTTAGACTTAACCACTAACGCTTGACTGCATAATCACACAGTATTTTAACCAGGTGTAGCACACAGCACTTTCACATTCATTTCATACAGCACTTTCATATTTTGAATACAAATGTATACATTAAACATACATTGTTTTCCTATGTTAACACTTTCTTAGAACACTTTAAATTATAAAGGCAGAAGTGTCACTGCCAAGAGAGAAGAATCGGAGTCTATGAAACAAAAATTACAAGGTGCTTTCTTCTTCACAGGCTCCTAATCTAATCTCAATCCCCAGAAATAATCACTGACCATTTCCTATGGTCCTTCCTAGCCAGCTTTCATTCTCCTCACCACCCCTAACATGCATGCACGAGTCCCAGGGCCTGCCTGTAGCAGCTGTGACACTGGTTGCAAGACAAGTGAAATCCAGGAAAGGTAAGTGCAACATTTCTTACTTGCTGATTTGAGAAATATGTTCCGGCTTTCTTAGGATCCAGGTGCATGAAGTCAACCAGGCCACTGAAGAACGAGAGGAATTTAACTATAAGGCCAACTGGAGTCACCTAGAAATAAACAGAACCAATCGTGAAAAAAACATCTCTCTGAAAGAATCAGGAATGAGAGAGACTGTTCATACTAAACATTCAAGGCCACATTACCATAACTCTCCCCTACCCTCAACCCGTATCATCGTTCTTCCCATAAAATCAAGTGGCAGCACAACCCCTGGCACTGGCTCTTCCTATACTCAGTAAGCTCACCCACCCCACCACATCCCCAGCCTGAGAGGATTCTCCACTCTCAGGAGTTCCCAAAGGGACGGCAAGCACTTCACACAAAGATCCTTGAGCAACCGCCAGCCTGACAACTTGGACAAGTTGCTGCTAACTTGCTGATGTGCTCCGGCTGACATGGGAAAACCCATGTGCGTGCAAGCGGGAGATACTGACCACGAGCAATTCGCCCACCAGAGGCTCACAAGGCTAAGAAAGTGGGGTGACAAGGCCTCAAAAGAGAGCACTGAGGCAGGGAAACTAAGTCGGCTCCCCAGGTCCTCACAGGGTTCACCCTTCTCCCATCTCCATTGAAAGTGGGAGAGTTATTCGCTTGGAAACTATATCAGATTAAAAACACAGGAATAGTGCACAAACCATGAAAATGTGAATTAAGAAAAATTCTGAATATCATATAGATATAGATATGAAGACATCCAGCCCCTTTCTGCCATCCAGCTCTTAGGCAGTCAGGCTTATATCCTTAGATCCTTTCTAGAGAAATCTAACATGCCAGAGAAGATTTCTAACAGTGACACCTGGCAGTTTCTCAAAGATGGTCCACTAGCTCCTGCCCCTGACAAGGAAGTCGGCCAGGCTCAGAGACTTCCCAGGAGTTTTCTAGTGACTCTCGCATAAGATGGCAGTCAATACAAAAACTCAACAGAGGATAGGAGGTTTAAGTTGAGAGACTCTCCCTAAAGTAGGATGCAAATGCATGCATGTACCAAAACAGAGAGTAAAAAGTAAGAAAATTAGAACTGATCCATTAAGTCCAACATCATACTAATAGTTCCAGAAAAACAAAACACTTTAAAATATCTGATAAGGGGTGTGTATCTAGAATATACAAGGAATTGGTTTTACCATATCAATAAAAAACAATGAATAAAGGACTTCTGATTTAATATTTCTCCAAAAAATTTATAAACGGCCAATTCACAACATGAAAAGATGCTCAACATCACTAATCATTAGAGAGATGCGTATCAAAATAACAAAATACCACTTCACACCCACTCCTTCTAGGAGAGCCATAATAAAAGAAGAATAAATGTTCATGAGAATATGAAGAGAAACTAGAACACTTAAATTGCTGGTGAGGATGTAGAACAGTGCAGCCACTTTGGCTGTTCCTCAAAAAGTTAAATACAGTTACCATATGACCCAGCAAGTCCATTCCTAGAAATGAAAACATGTGTCCCCACAAAAACCTGTACACAAATTTCACAGCAGCATTACTCCTAAGAGCCAAAAGTGGAAACAACTCAAATGTCCACCAACTTCATATGATGGAGTATTATTCAGTCATAAAAATAAAAACCCTCAATGAGCTTTGCTGGTAGACAACATTCACGTGCATGTGTGCATGCTAAGTCGCTTCAGTCATGTCCGACTCTTTGCGGCCCCATGGACTATAGCCCACCAAGCTCCTCTGTCCATGGGATTTCCCAGGCAAGCATACTGGAGTGGGTTGCCATGACCCCACTGCCCTCCAAGAGATCTTCTCGACCCAGGAATCTAACCCACATCTCTTAAATCTCCTGCACTGGCAGGCAGGTTCTTTACCACTAGCACCGCCTGAGAAGCCCTTACAACATTCACGTGTGTTGTCATAACCTGTTGCTAGAGGAATTAAATACACCCCTGTGACTCCACTAGAAGAGGATTCTCAGAGGCTTATGCCTGGTCTCTTTCAGACTTCACTCCATGGGCCTTTTCTCTTTGCTGATTTGGCTTTGCCTCTTTTCACTGTAGTAGATCACAGCCGTGAGGACCACTACATGGTGAGTCTATGAGTCTCCCTGGGGAATCATCAAACCTGGCAGCGGTCTTGGGAATTTCAAGACACATTAAGTCAAGATTAACCTCCAGTGTGCTTTTAGGGGACCTTCCTGGTGGCTCAGATGGTGAAGAATCCATCTGCAATGCAGGAGACCTGGGCTCAATCTCTGGCTCGGGAAGGTCCCCAGGAAAAGAGAATCGCTACCCACTCCAGTATTCTGGCCTAGAGAATTCCATGGACAGAGGAGCCTGGTGGGCTACAGTCCATGAGGTTGCAAAGAGTCGGACACAACTGAGCAACTTAGCATGAATACTTGTGCTTTTTTGAGGATGTTTCTGGAGAATGTGACATACTAAAACAAGTGAGTAAACCAAAAGAGAAATACATAGAATCAACGAAGGTTCTATCCAATACAGAAGAGTGGGGAAGGATCCAGAATAATAAAGACCGGAAGCCTCTGGACATCAGCTATGGAGCAGCTTTACAAGGCAACCAGACTGGAGCCAGATGACAGTAGAAGTATTCCAGATGGGAAGAAAAATAACAAAGATTATTTTAAAAGGTTTGAAAATATAGAAATAATGAGGGAAAAATAATTACAGGATGTATGAAGAAACAATGATAGGAAGAGAATTCCGCAAATGAGAGAAACAAAACTGATCATTAACTCCAGGGTTGGGGGAGGAAATGGTTCAATAAACAAATTATATTACCCAATTCAGCAAGTAAGCAATATTTATGTGGTCATAATAATTTAAATACTGAATAATGATTTAATCAAAAGTTGGAAGAAGAGAGGAATAAGAGAGCTGAAATTTCATCTACCTTGATAAAGGGTTAAAACTCAGTGCCTCAAAGTGATAAACCATGAGATCTAGCAGAAGTGTATTACTTAGAAATACAGAGGTAAACTTCAAAAGATAAGCTAAAAGAATTAAAGATGGAGGTTCAATGGGGTGAGAGTTCTTCATTAGAAGCTTTTTAATATTAATACCATTTAGATCAGCACTGTCCACAGCACATATGTAACTGAAGTCACATGTTATTTCCAGTTTCCTAGCAGTCACACTGTAAAAACTACAAAGAAAGAGGTGAGATTTGTTTTAATAGTTTATTTAACCCAATATAAAATATTATATTGGGCAAAATATTATTTCAACATGTGATACTGGCTATATTTCAAGTACTAATGGCCACATGGGACCAGGGGCTACCCTATTGGACAGCACAATTTTAGACTGTGTGCACACTCTACTTTAATACAAATTATTTTTATTTTAGAAAATAGTAGTAACAGTGAATGGCTTACCTTCTGTACCTGCGCTTTGACCACCAGTCCTGGCAGCAAACTATTGAGGGTCCAACTCTGTTCCTCAGTAGCAATGGCAGCAGAAACTTCTGAGTGACCAATAGACAGAGTGACGACAGCTCCACTGCCCTTAACCTCCTCAATGAGGCAGTTCAGGTACTGACCCACCTTCAGTTTAGCACCTGCAAGTCCAGCCCCCAAAAGGAAAAAGCATCTATTATAAGAAGAATTTTAACTTGGGCTCAAGTGACATCTTAAAGATCCATGGCCTACTTGTCCAGTTACCATGCAGTACTCTCCATATTCCCTATATTCAAGAAACCATCTACAAAAATGGGAGTGAAATGACTCTAACTAATCTAGAATCAACTACAGCACCAAAAAATAAAAAACCTCAACCAGGCAAGAGAGTGCTGGTTCAGAGGCCCTGAGGGTCCAAATTTCAGTGGAAATTTCCAACGTGGAAAAAAGTGAAACTGGCCCATCAGATTTTAGCAAGCCTGGCACTCCACTCTTACTGAGATGGTGGCATTTAAATATAATCCCCACACATACCACCTCACAACCATGTATTTGTCCTTCTTCTTTCCCTCACCTTTGTTCTTCTGGCGAATGTACTCCTGGGCTTTCTGCAGTGGCAGAAAAGCTCTGGCCCCACTAACACCAATGTCCACTAGGTAGCCATGGTCTTCCAGGCTGGACACAGTGCCCGTGAGCAGCTGGAGGAAGAGAAAGCATTCCCAAAAGTTCGAAAGTCACAGGCCATAGGACACATAACCAACATTCACTACCAAACACAGCAAACATGACTGTTCCCACCATTGGTCTTGACAAATCATCCCAGAATCCCAAGTATCCTCCCGCTTTTAAATTTAAACCTCAATTGCTGCAAAACAGGGAATACAGCCAATATTTGATTATAACTCTAAATGGAGTATAACCTTCAAAAGTTGTGAATCACTAATGTTCAACTGTAACTTGTATAATACTATAGATTAACTATACTGAAAAAAATTTTAAGAAAAGGAAAACAACCTCAATCTCATTAAAGGATAGAAGAGGAAAAGACATCAATTAACTTTAATTCTCCTGGGGTTTGAAGATCTTAGGGTTTCCAGACAGTGAGGAGCTGACTAATGGAATGACAAAGAGGGGTCTCTTTCTGAAGGATTTTCAAAAGATAGGCAAGCCTTTCATGTCATATACATGAAAGGGGTGCAGTGCCGGCACCCCAGTGCCCAGACAACTGCGAATCCAGAGCCACCCTTCTAGCTGTCATCTTGTCTTTTCTAAGCACTTCCAACACCCCCTCACTTCACCAAAAACTCTTGCCAACCTCCTTTATATTTCACTGGAAGCACTGTGGCATTCAAATCTGGCTCTAAGAATCACTAGCTATTTGGTCTTTGGCTACTTAAGTCAGGTAAACCTTTGCATCAGTCTATTTTCTCAAATGTACAAGAGTGATACCTATTGGCCTCACAAGGTAGCTATGAAAATGTCTTCAGAGAAAGGGTCTAAAACAGCAACTGTCAAACAGCCACCCTCGGTACTTGTCAATTTCCTACAACTTACTTACGGTTTGTTTCCCATTCTACTCAACGTTCAGGGCTTGACCCAAACTTCACTGCTTCTAACCAAATGTTCCAAGACCATAGTGATCTTCCTCTTAAGTGAGTACAGTTTATCTAAGTGTGTTTTACACCTGCTCGACTGGGAGGTGCTGAGCAGGGATTCACGTCTCCTGAACCGCCACTGGACTGGGAGATGCAGTAGTGGAGCATCCATTAATATGGTGACAGGTTAACTGCTCTGTCTACTCTGGCTCTTCCTCTCAGACAGCAGCCCCCAAGCTTTCCCCACAAATTTCAGTGGCTTTTGAAAATGACTTTATCTGTGAAGAAGTCTCAGTAAAGAAGAAGGCACTTCAAGAACTTTCTCAACCTTGCTAAAGTTCCTTGGAGGCATCTTTTTTCCCTACCAGCAAATGTGGGGCTTGCTTTCCCTTTCTCCCATCCAGAATGATGTGATTAGATTCAAGTCTTCAACTTCCATTAACTACCCAAAGCACCTTGGAGATCTTCCCCCAGGAAAAGACACACCCCCATGTGTAACAGTTAAGCTGAAAGTGAAGGGTAGTCTAGACACTCCCAGACAGCAGGACACAGAGAAGGGATGTTGCTTGCTCTTCTTCCTCGCCCCAGATACGTACCATGCCAGGTTTCAGGGTCTCAGCACTCAGCACTCTGTTGACATTTTTGGGGTTCAGAGATAGCATGACATTCTTTTGCCCCACTTTGTGGTATCCAGACTGCTCACCACACATCTCACCAGCATTCCAGGTGAGAAGAGCTCAGGCAAGCCGACCAGGTCCTGCATAATATAAGTGAGAAAAATCTGATACGTACCTTTCCCCTAAACTGAGAATTCACTGCCCGACCCTGATTCAGTCGTTTCTCATCCTCAGATTCCCAGAGCCCAAAAGGCGGATGACGAGAGTAACTGCTCACCCACAAAGGCATTGGTTTGTGGCCATGTCAGTCTTGGATTACAGGAAAGGTCTCCAAACATCTCCACACAACAGGCAGATGTAAAATGACTTGTCAAAAGAATCTTCCATAATTACTGTACTTCCTCATTTACTTCCTCATCTTCCGCTTCCTCCTCAACTTTCTGCAATCTGTGTTCCACCCCCTCACTCCATACTTGATCTCCCAACAAAATCTCCAATGACCTCCACGTGGCTAGATCCAACAGCTCGCTTTGCAGTCCTCACATGACCTTAATGAGGCATTCACTCTGGTTCTGCTTCCTTCCTGAAACATTTCCTCCTGGTTTCTGACCTTTCCTTCATTGTTTTTTTTCTCCTACCCCTCTGGTCCCACCTTCTTCTGACAGCAACTCTCCTTTTATCCAGCAACTAAAATACAGTGTTTACTCCTGGTTCAGTCTTTCAGTCTCTTCTCCCTGTGTGCTCCCTATAAGCAACTTCTTCCTAAATCCACAGCTTCAACCACCACCTACCTATACAGAGAAATCTCCCTGAGCTCCAGAATCACCTATTTACTGGTCGTCTCAATTGTACCTCAAACTCAACACAACCAAAAATCAAATCATGATCATCTCTCCCAATCCTGGTACCCTTTCAGGGTTTCTTATCTCAAGATGGCCTGGCCAACTGTTAACCATGCTCAACAGAAACCTAGGACTCATTTCTGACATGTCTCTTGGCCTTGCCACCCATATGGAATCCATCACTAGGCACTGACTTTACCTCCTCAGCCCTCAGTAAATCCATTAGTCTCAAAGCCTGGACTATAACAACAGCTTCTAAACTAATCCCTAAGCAACTACTCATGCTGCTTTGATTCATTCTGTCTTCTGTCTACATATCACCCACCTCAATATTTCAAGGGCTTCCAATTGATTCCAAAAACCCCCAATCCTTAACATGGTCTAGTCTCCACCCAGCCCTCTAGCCCCATCTCACACCACTCTCCCTGCTCTCTGTTCTAGTCGCACCAGCCATCTTCTAAAACCGGGCTCCTTCTGCCTGAACTCCCTTCCTTCCTTCTCCAGCCTACCCTCATCTTTCACATTCAGCTCAGGTATCCCTTCCTCGGGCAAGTCTTCTAGGTCCCCTGGCCTAAGAGAAAGTCCCCTTATTTAAAAAATTTTAAAAACTTAAAAATAAATTCTCCAGATAAACTCTCTTGGTATCTTTTACCTTTCCTTCTTAGCACTTAGCAAAGCTGTGATCTTACATCTTACTCCAGTTACAGATTTCATCCAGGTTCCCCTTACCTGCAGGGGTTCTTCTTGCGCCACCTGCTCATTCAGCTTTACAGTGTAAGCATCACAGATTTCAGTCACTTGCACAAATCCTTGGAGGCCGTTGGGGAGACTAATCACCAGTTCCAGTTCATTTACCTCTTTCACACAACCCAAAATCCGCATCCCTTCACACAGGGACTAGAAAAGAAAGAGTGAATTATGTACAACAGGAAAGAGAACACTGAAGAGGGAGGTAGGGAGGTGGGGAGGTGGGGCAAGGGTGGGGGAATCTGGCTTCTAGTCCTAACTCTGACATAAAAATGCTACAAGAGAGACATATGTGTATATATTACACACTCATCATGTTTCTGACTGAGCACCATGAAAGGCTGAAATGATACCACTGTGTTTACAGCATGAGGGTGTTGGGAGGGCACGCTCACCTTTTCCTTTATTCCAAGCAACCCAAACTCAAATGCCTGGGAGGCAACACAATGCAGAACACAGGCCACAGGAGACTATGGAAGTCCGGCATGTGTGCGCCAGGTCTTAAGAGCACAACACTATTCAGCAGTGTATGGCTACAAATATGAGGGAGTGCATACTTGTATTATCAGCACTTTCAAGTTTCTATAAGAAGCCAGAAACACATTCTTAATGTAAAACTTTTAAGTTTTCTAATGTTGGCACCAACTTTTTTTAAGTAGCACACAGGACGAACAAAATATTTCTGCAGGCTGGAAGTATCTTTCCCTTCACTATCTATGTCCGTGTGTATCTTTCCCTTCACTATCATATGGCTTTTTCTTTTTATAACTAAAGTATCAGAGTCACCTAAAAACATAAAAGAATGCTTCATTTCTCTGAGATAAGTTCCCACATCTGTGAAATAAAAGGGTAGAATCAGAACGACTGTTAAGGATATTGCCAATTCTAACCCATGAATTTACTAAAACACAAGTTCCAAGAGAGCATCAGCAAAAAATAACACACGATCCATGATCACAGGCATTGACAAAACTGGAATAGAGACATAAGATATATATACATGTATATACGAAAAGAATGAAGGAAAAAGGGAAGAGGAAAGGAAAAAGAGCACATCAAGTTTGTTCAAAACCAAACGTTGACAAACCTCCACATTAAGGATTTCAAACTTCTCTCTGACAAACTTGCTGCTTTCTCTGGTTTCAACTTTCACCTTTTTTGTTTTTGCTGGCCCTTTCTGGGTCTTTTTCCTTTTGTTAGATTCTTCTTCAGTAGAAATCTAAAGTGAGGGAGGGAGGGAGGGGGAGAAGATCCAAAAATAAAAAGCAGTTTATCCAGGCCTTTCCCTTCAATTTCAGTTCATCTGTCACCCTGTTTTATCACCCTTCTACTCCACCCCACTCCCAACTGTTCTTTAATTCCTGCCTCATGGCCACTCTCTCATCCTGACACCAATTCTCCCTGTGACAAAAATCCAAGTCTAAAAGCCTCCTCCCTTCTGCATTCTTCCTCCCTTGACAGGGATGGACACTAGGGTTCCCCATTGGGAGCAGCAATTTGGAACAGTGCATGAAAATAAAAAAGGTGGAGTCACAAAGATCTCTACCATAACAAGCTGAATTATATAATCTCTCTGGGCCTCAGTTTCCCACCATGGGAAACTGCTTCACAATACCGCTGGAAAGATTACATAAAATAGACCTAATCATACAACTGAATGTTAGTTCTGGTCCCTCTAGCATTTGGAGCACAACCTACTTTAGGTGAAGATTTCAATTCTAATGCAAATCATGATCATTTTACACAGCCTCATTCAAACCTTATTCAAACTGTTTTCTCTCCATCCTTAATCAACATGGTAAGTTTCTGAGGATGAGAAACAGGGAATTCCCTGGCAGTCCAGTGGTTAGGACTCTGTGCTTTCACTACCAATGGTGCAGATTCAATTCCTGGTCAGGAAACTAAAATTCCACAGGCCTCCTGGTGTGGCCAAAAACAGAAAGAAAGAATGGCACTGAAAACTTATATAATAAATGCCACTCATGCTTCAAAAGATATAGCCTTGTGGTGGGATGGACTCTCTAACAAGTTACATGTATAAAAGTAGACTTCAACAAAAATCCAATCTGGAAAGCCACACATTCTCAGACAAGGCTCATTCTCCATAAGTACACTAGAGAGAAAGTGTTCGCCCCCAGAAAAAGTCTTCCCAAAAAAGCACCCCACTTACATCAAATAAGTTGTCTTGTTCAACTGATTGTTGGAAAGCTTTCTCTGATTTGTGGGTCTTTCTTGTACCCCCACGGGGAAGCTTTCTTCCATGGCTGTCATATTTGAGTGTCCTAAAAAAATGCAAAAAGTTGGTAATATGTACTTTAGTGTCAAGGCTGTGATCGATGGGCAAGAGACAGAGCCTTCTAGATAGCATTCAAGACTAAGAAATGGATGGTTTGATGCCAGGCAACAGAATCCATAATTCATCTTTCCAAAGGTCTTTGCTTCAAAACCACACGTTTACATATTTTTCTCCAGTAAGTTATAGTTTCAATGGAGCATCATTAAACAGCATCAGTAAGTCATGGATACTCAAATGACTACATAACCCCTTACCTTCAAAGAATGCACACACATCTAAGATAAAACAATCCTGCAAATAATCTAAAATACAGATCAGGTTATAAACTATCAACAAGAAGGTAGAAAATAATGAGGCTTCAGCAAAGGAGGAAGGCTTCCTTAAAAGATGCCTTTGAGCTGCATGTTAAAAGATGAACAAGATTTTGACAGGTGGAAAGGGAAAAGCAGAATGAATATGAGAAAAAGCATGGAGACAAGAAAAGCCAATTATTTTGAGCAGCAATACGTCTGTCAAACTGCTCACAAAGACTTCCCTGGTGGTCTAGTGGTTAAGGATCCTCCTGGCAATGCAGGGGACACCATTTTGATCCCTGGGTCCAGGAAGATTCCACATGCCATGAACAACTAAGCCCATGCATTACAACTACTGAAGCCGCAGCACCCCAGAGTCTGTTCTCCACAATGAGAAGCCACTGCAATGAGAAGCCTGTGCACTGCAACTAGAGAAGCCCCTGCTCGCCACAACTAGAGAAAGCCTGCAGAAAAAAAAGACTCAGTGCAGTCAAATAAATAATACATAACTTAAAAAATATTTAAAACTGCTCACAAGCTTGCTTGTCTTTCTTTGAAGAACTGTTCAACTGGATTACAAGGTGAATAAAGCATAATAATTGGAATTAAATTTTAAAAGACAGGTTGAGCTGTGTCAGATCTTTCATTGGGTGTGAGTAAATTGACTTTTACTTGGGTGAGTTAGACCCTTAAGAAAAGGAAAAGACAGAACAGTAACCAAAACATATATATACTGCAGGCTATAGCCTGGACAAGGAGACAGGACTGAAGCTTCGAAGGTAAACGGAGTGCGTGCTAAGCCGCTTTGGTTCTGTCCAACTCTTCGCAACCCTACAGACTGTAGCCCACTAAGCTCCTCGGCTCATGGGATTCTCCAGGCAAGAATACTGGAATGGGTTGCCATTTCTTCCTTCAGGGGAATCTTCCCAACCCAGGAATCGAACCTGCCTCTCTTAGGTCTCCTGCATCGGCAGGCGGGTTCTTTACTGTTAGCGCCACAAAGAGATAGAACTGAAGGAAGGTACACACTGGGTAGGATTAAACGGCAGGAAAAGCCAATAGAGAAATAACGAAAACCAGAACTAGGTTTAAGTGAGAACAGGAAGAGGGGTTGGTTCTGAGAGACACTTGGAAATAGGAATCTAAAAAGGCTTGAGACTGTGGAAGAGGTGAGGACCTAGAGGGAGCCTAGAAGGAGTTAGAATAAGGAATGAACGTATTTCGTAAAAGAAAAAAAAAAGGACAAAGCAATGCGGTCAAGTTTACTAGGAATTTGACTCTTAATCTTACTTCACAAAAGGGGAAACTGAAACTTCAAAGAGTAAAGCGACCCTGAGACAAAGGGATCTGAGCTACTTCTAGGAACACAACCTGACGTTACAGGGGCTTCAGAGGTGGAATGCGGTGGCCTAACCACTCACCCGGCACTGCGGGTGCATGGCAGGGATCCAAAGCGGCTAGTCCTGGGACAGACCCGGAAGCCATGAAGTTTCCACCCTTGTCGCTTTTGCCCCCACTCACCAGCCCCGGGACGCCAGCACTTCTACTTCAGAGGCCGCGCCACGGCAATCACACACGCGGAGACTGGTACTCCCGCAGCCTAACGCTGCTCTTCCGGAAGCGTGGGCGGGCTCAATGCCCTATTTCCGTTACTATACTGGATCCAGTTCTACAGGGAGGGGGAGGAGATGTAGAGACAGGAAACGGAAGGGCGGGGCTTAGAGAGGTAGCCAATCGACGCAGAGGGCCGTACCCTTCAGTCCCGTTGAACGGTGAAGGGGAGGTGGTGTCTTCCGGCGGGATCGAGGGGCAGCCGCGTACGGTGAAGGACACAGGACGTGGAGTTTGAACCCCTTGAAAGGTGAGTGTGGAGGGGAACATGGATTTCGACCACGCGCCTCCGCTCTGGGGGCCGGCATGGAATCAGATTGTCTCCTGGTCCGGGCACAACGCGAGGCCTTCGCTTTGGTGGGGGGCCGGCGGAGAGTGGTGCTGATTAGAAAAGGAATTAGGCAAAATGAAGGCCGGGCGTGAGGGTTCGGACAGTGACTGGGAAGCCTCGGCGCGAGGCTCCTAAAGGCCCTTAGAATGTATTTTCCAGTGGAGAAAAGGAGGCGCGCAGGGAAGGGAGGCCCCCCAAGGTCACTCAGTGACGTAATATGGGATCAGAACTCGAACTTATGACCCCACCTCTCGTCATAGTAACCTCTCGTCCACTGTATGCCCAAAGCAGTTTGTTTCCACCGAGCTATGCTTAGGAAGCTGTCCAGCCAGATTCCTTTAGCTGCGCTGCAGCCTTCGTCCGGCGAGAGTGAGTGTGGCCTGGCCCCGGGTAAGCGGCTTAGATATCTGTCTGTGTTCGGTCGGCGGGAATCCCTTTCATTAATAGTAGCTAGAACAGAGAGCTATAAACTCCTTGTACCAGAGGCAGCTTCTGGTACCTGAGCTGCTTGCTGTCTCTTGTGTTTGCCTCTTTTCCCGCGAGATCTCACAATTTCAGGTAGGTGTCTGGTCAGACCGACTAGTAGTACAGAAAAACAGAAAGCGAGGCTAGTGGGTCACCTTGGGCCTTTTCTGAAGTGCTTATTTTACAGGTGAAGAGAAGCATGTAAAGATTAATTATATTTAAAAGTAGTTCCCCGCACAATTAGAAACAGAAGCGAAGACCCCATGGCTTAGACTTTGCCATAGGCTACAGTTCAACAATTAGTACGGTTCTGTTTAATCTTAGGTATTTTTCATTCATGTCTTTCTCAACTGACGTATAACTCAAAAGGAAAGCAAGTTTCGGTTTAATTATTCCACGAAGTACACTTAACAGAAAGATTCCTGATCTTTGCCCAAAAGTAACTTGGAGTTTGCTGAGGATACTAACCGCAGTGCTTACAGGCTTTGCTGCAGTTGTTCAGTGGCAACATCTCACTTACCCTTCCATCTCAGCGTTTTCCGATCTCGACTAAATTGCCGCTGGTAAACTGTGCCATCCCCTACAGTCAGAATTAGTCCTCTGTGGAATATTGCAGACATCAACCTTCCTTCTGTATTGTATAGAGGGAGATTTAAGGCACCTTTATATTGTTTCAGTTGGATACCGCATTCTGAAAATGTTTGTTAGACACAAATTAGTGGGAATTAAGCCCTTGTTTTATGTAGGGTTTTTCCTAGAAACCTGCTTGACACTGTTAAGAATCCAGAAATCAGTCCTGAAGATGAATGGGAAAGCATGTCTTTAATAAGTTTACTAAAACCTTTAATATAAAAGCCATATCATAAAATTTTCTTTTAATGGATATTTTCCTACTTGGACTGGACTGGACTTGACAAGGCCTCTAAGGTGACCCAAGGAAGTTTGTAATCCTTCATTGCTGCAAGAACCCTCTTGAAACAGTTTTCACAATTAAGGTCATTTGTTGAGATTTTCATTGCCAATTCTGTTTGTGAATGCCCCTGAAGGCCTTTGAATGGCAAACTGTAGAGTGCCGGTTTCCATAGCAGCAACTTCCTCACAGGTTTCCCCTGATTCTATTTCATGAAGAGTCGGCTGAGTCAATGCCACTGCCTACCAATCTCGACCGGACCTCGACCGGCTCGTCTATGTTGTCAATCGACTCGGCGTGGCGTCGGTCGTGGTAGATAGGCGGTCATACAGACGAGTTTTCGAGTGTTGCTCTGGTGACCTTTGATATGCCTTTATAAAAGAAATACATGCCTTGTGAAATACATAGGCTCTATAGGTGTAATCCCTTTTTCAAGTCTCCTGTATATTTCAGGGTGTTTTTTTTTTCTTCTCCTATATAATTACTAATCAGAGTTTGGTTTTCTGTCACTGCAGTGTTTTTCAAACTTTAACATACATCGGAATCACCTAGACGGCATATTAAAACAAAACAGATTGCTGGGCCCCTGAGTTTTTTATTCAAAAGGCCTGAGAATTTGCATTTCCAATGAGTTTCCATGGATGATAACAGTGTAGGGACCAAACTTTGAGAACCTTTGATGTTCTCTATAGTGCCCAGAAATAGGAACTTTTAATGTTGCAAGGGGGCATCTTTTCATGTCTGTATTTAAAGATCTCCATGCATTGTGTTTCCTCCCATGGGAACCATCATTTTATCAGTTTCCTGTAAATGCACTTGTAGTTATTTCCATAAACTGTATTTCAGTTGCCATCCTTAAACCATACTACATGTTTCCACTTTATAATATTTCTATATAAGGATAAAGTCCTGGTGAACAAATTGAACTAACTAGATAAAAGGGTAAACTATACTCTCATAATTCAGTAGATATTACAGAATTGCATTTTAGGAAGGTTGTACTCCCTCCAGGCAGCAGAGAGACTGCTTATTTTCCCACATTCCCACTACTGCTGCTTATTATGATAAATTTATCTTTGAAGTCTGATGATTAAATATTTGTCTCATTTCATATTTCCTTCACTGATCATGAGGTTGATTATCCGTGTTTTCTTTGGCCACCTTTGTATTTTCCCTTCTCTAAGATGATTAAAATGCTTGCCCATGTTTTCTTCAGGTATTTTGGTTTCACTTTTACATTTACATGTTTTCATCTGTTTTTGGTATAAGGAGTAAGGATTTCAGCTTCCCCTCCACCACCAATAGTATGTATTAATTCCATTGGGTAATAAATAATCCCGTCTCCTCCTTCCCATGGAGGTCCTAAATTATTTATAGGAAAAACTGTAAAAAGTGGTGTTGCAAGGTGAGCTGTTCATTTAGTTTTTTTTTGGTTGTTACCCCTCTGAGAGACTTTGAAAAGTATCACAAGCTCCAGCTTTCAACTAATCTTAAAACTGATGGAATTCCAGGTACAGTGTGCTATAAGATAGAGCCAGGGATGAAAACATCAACCAATTTTGGGTCAGAAGATGGCGTTAGAGACTACTGTGTTCTATGTGTTATTTGATGTATATTCTGGAATGTTGTGTGATGGCAACCAAGACAAAAGTCCTCCTTCCAAATTCTTAACAATGTTTTTTCCATCATTTTGCTACTGCTTTCTTGGGTGAGGCATACATAAAATTTACAATATTTATATGCAATATATAATATGACTTTAATTTTAAAAAACTTTTTTCTTTTAAATAGCATCCAAACCAATTTGTTGCCTTCTTTCTTTTTTTAAAAGATTGAAATCATGGCAGGTCCAGAAGCTGATGCCCAGTTCCATTTCACTGGTATCAAAAAATATTTCAACTCTTACACTCTCACAGGGAGAATGAATGTAAGTATTAATGATACTTTTAAGTCTAGTTATGTTTTAGAATAATGTAGATGTGACAACAACTCGTTTGCTTTTTCCTTTCTTTTTCAGTGTGTGCTGGCCACGTATGGAAGTATTGCTTTGATAGTCTTATACTTCAAGTTAAGGTCTAAAAAACTCCAGCTGTGAAAGCAACATAAACAGTAAGGAGGTAACATTTAAAACTTAGTAACTTTGCCATTTTGAAGTTAGGGTTCCCCTCCCCCACACTATAAAAGTAATGTCGTCATTGTTCAAAATCTTATTACATTCAGGAAAAAGAAAAATATTGCCCATGTCTCCATCACCCTGACAGTTTTTAATATCTCAGTTTAGCTCTTTTATATTGTATTTGGTTTCCAATGGCTGTGATCCATATCTGTAATTTTGCTTTATAACATGTTCTCTATAAATTTGAATGCATGGTTGCTCATGTGGATATATGATTTATTTTATACAGATCTGTTTCCTACTAGAATTTTAATATAAATAGTATTACAATGAATGCTTTTGAGCAAGAAGTGTTTATTCTCTTAAGTGCCTTCTGAAAGGGACACCTAGCTTTCTCCCTCCCCACCCCACCCCCCCACAATGTTAAATAATGTCAGTTTCTGATTTTTGTTAGTTTTATGAGTAAAAATTTTATGAAGTTGTTATTTTTTCCATTTGAGTACCATATGTATTTTTAACATTTTGTTTTTATTTAACATTTGGGACTTTTTTTGTAAAGATCTTTCTTTCTTGTATAAGCTCTTTTTGTAATTTTTTTGGTAGTAATTATTAACCAGCCTTTTAAATCAGTTGCAAATGCAGCTTGCTTTTGAATTTTTATGTAAGCAATTCTGTCATTTCCTTAAATCCCACCTAGACTTCATTTTTCCCTTAGTGCGACCCAATGCCCATTTGTCCTTGCTTGTAAAAGTATTCTGTTGGCAGTAGACAATGTGCAGAAAACCCCAAACCTAGATTTTATCTAATGTAACTTTCCATGACAGAAAATTTTTTCCTCTGCTCTTAAGACCTTTTCCAGTCCCAAAATGATTGACCGTAGTGGACTGACTGCATAGCCCAAATGCAGTGATCCATGGTTTTTTCCTGACAGGTAGTTTTTTTTGCCCAATTTTTCATACTATGTGTGCACTTAGTCACTCAGTCGTGTCCGACTCTTTGCGACCCCATAGACCGTAGCCCACCAGGCTCCTCTGTTCCTGGGATTCTCCAGGCAAGGATACTGGAGTGGATTCTTTCCATCTCAGCCACAAGGGAAACCCAGTTTTTCATATTAGGTACCTCCTTACTCTGTTTTTATAATGGGGATACTACCATCTTTCCTCCTTTCTACTGTTTAAACTATTACTTTATGGGGGTGGAGAATGTTACTGGGTTGGCAAAAGTCCATTCAGGTTTCCCCATAAGCCAGAAAACCCTGCTTTTGGTCAATCCAGTATCTTATGTACTAGGCTTTTACAACAATGTGTATTTTAGATCATGCTGAATTATTGACAGTTCTTTTGTTAAAGGTGGGAGTTTTACATTAAATTGTTGAAAGCTGAGAGACAACTAAATTTTGGGGAGCTAATGACTCCTTTGAGACTCTAATGAATTTGCATTCAATTTCAGGGAGGTTCGTGAATAGCCTTTTACTAATAATTACTGAATGTCCTAAAAGCAGAGTTGAACACATTTGTGTCTAAACTATTTTTGCTTTGTTTATAGGATTCTGAACTGTACATTATCTGTTAAGTTCCCATGCCTGAAGAAGCTAATGTCAACTCATCATGTGGTACTCAATTTGTACAATAAATTATGAACCTGGAAAAGCTGGTTGTCTTTATTTACAAGATATCAAAAATATAAAAACTGTACAAAATGCAACAAAGGCAAAAAACTGGCAGTAACTTGGTCTAAATCTTTTAGTTTTCCAAAGCAAGGCTCAGTACTGGAGGTAAGCAACTGAAATGTCTGACTTCAAGTGTACTAGGTTGTATGTAGCCATTTTAGCTGAAGTAGAACATGGAAGTTAATTTCACCTGGTTTATAGAGTGTTTGGGTGCACTCAATCCAACAGGTATAAATTCAGATGTCAGTGGATGGTTGTACTTCATCTATTTCTCAGAAAGGAATTGTAGTTCATCTTAGCCAGTTAACGTACATTCCACTAATCATGAGCCAAGCAAAAATGTTAGTGGATCATACAACATAGTACTTGAGTGCCATACAGTAACTACATTTTTACAGCAGAAACATACATGCTCATGGAATTCTTCAGCTAAAATTCAATATGATATTATATTACTCAATTTGAATCTTGAAGCAGGATGAATTATTGAAATCGATTTTTTTAACATAATAAATTAAAATAGCATTTGAACAGAAAATGCATAGTTTCCACACAATCCAAAGCACCATGAATGTCCCCTCCACAAACATAATACCTCTTATTCAACTAACGGAAATTAGTTAAATGTGGTTGCTATAGAAACGTGGAAATGTCCTGTACAGATTTTCTAAGCAGCATACTTCCAGATCCATATAGACAAAACATTCTTTGTAGCTTAAATAGTAATCACTGAGGTATTTGCTTTTAGTCTCCTTTTTCAAACAGTAGTTTCCAAAGGTCTTTTAATACCGATGGTTTATTGAGGACTGTAAGCTCCTGCAGCTAGAACCAAGTTTCTTCTAGTAAAATGGAGGTGTACAACTGGTGTTGATTTGGTCATATATGTTCCCAACAGTAACTCCTGTGAATTCTCGGGTAAATTTATATGTCCCGTGGCTGTAGTAAAGTCATCAGTCTCTACATCTTCAAATGCTTTGACAGCATCCCATAACCGTACTGTATTATCCATTGAACCTAAGCGGAAATCAAAAGGAAACCATTTAGTAGAATCTGCCATATTTAAATTTCTGACATGTCAAGTATGCTTTATGTATTTACATTTCCAGTAAAAGAAATCTGAACTTAACAACTCTATTCCCTCTAAAGAATTTCAAGCAGTAGCTTAACCTGAGAAGTCAATATACATGTAGTAACAATCCTGAATCATGCTAAGAAGAAGCAAAATCCAAAACAGGACTTAATTTTGCAATTTTCAACATTCAGTGTTTCCATTAAATATACAATTGACTCTTCACCACAATTCAGTTCTAGTCATTTACCTGATGCCAAAATTTCACCATCTCTACTAAATCTAAGTGAACAGACTGTATCAGTGTGTCCTTTTAATTCTCCAACCATCAAACCATGTCCAATATCCCAAAGGAGTACTCTGCCATCTGTTGCTCCTGTAGCCAGGAATCTCCCATTGGGAGAAAATGTCAAGGAATGAATTGGTCCCTAAAAAAGCATAACAAGAATCAAAAGTAAGGTTAAAAATACCTAAGAAAATGAGACAAAAGAATTATAAACTTGAGTGGTGTGGACAGTATCTTTAAAATGTATGTCACTAGTTAATTTTTAAACTTTAATCTCAAAGAACCTTGTGTGCTGGGATAATGAAAGTTAAAATACCTTGTGTCCAGTGAATATCCTTACACAGTTCCCATTCAGGACATCCCAGAGCCGCACAGTTCTGTCTGCAGAGCCCGTAGCAACATAATTAGAATTTGGATGGAATCTGGTACAATTCACATCAGCAAGATGGCCAGCAAATATCCGTAAAGGCTGATAGTGATCTGTAGCCCAGAGCCTTTTAAAAAATTATTGAACACACAAGGTAATTAGTTAACTCTGAAATGCCAAGTTCTATCCAAAATACAGAAACAACCATGTGAAATATTAGCTGTAAGTGGGTCCCCCTCACTAGTTTACCTGAGGGAAAGGAGGATGGAATGACTTAGAGACTAAGCTTTTGGTTTTTTTAAAGCTATGCCATGCAGCTTGCAGGATCTTAGTTCCCCAACCAGGGATTAAACTGGTGCCCTTGGCAGTGAAAGCACCAAGTCCTAACCACTGGACTACCAGGGAATTCCCTAAACATTCTTAAAACTAAGTTAACATGATCCAAAATTTTTTTAATTCTATAGTCCTTTAGTTCTCTGAATGTACACTCTCTAACTCCTAGAGTATTTTTCCCTAGTTTTGGCTACTACATGGTTTACTCAACAAATTGTGTCCTACTCTGCAGCCCCATAGACTGAAGCCACCAGGCTATTCTGCATGGGATTTCCCAAGCAAGAATACTGGATGGGTTGCCACTTCCTTCTTCAAGGGATCTTCCCAACTCAGGGGTCAAGCCCAGGTCTCTGGCATTGCAGGCAGATTCTTTACTGATTGAGCCACCAGGGAAGGCCCCAGTGGGGCGGGGCGGGGGGTGGGGGTGGGGTGGGGGAGGCAACCACAAATAATTTCAAACCCAAGCTACCTCATCCTGAACTTTTAAAGATATGACAGGGTAATAAAAGGGCTCACAGTGGCCGCTAAAGACAAGGTTTAGCATCCACTTGGGGAAGGGGAGGGCATGGACTCGGTGTAGACATGATTGCAGACAGAAATATTTCTGTCCCAAATTAGTTTTCAGATGACCTACAAATGCTGACATTCTCAAAAAGCTGAAAATAACAAGTGAAAATAAGTTTGGCTGGGGTTTGTAATTCCCAACAAGAAAACATTCTGTTTGTTGAATAGGCCCAGTCCTAAGCTCATAATGTTCTTACCGAGCTACTCTGTCATGGCCCCCTGATACAAAATAATATCCATATGGAGAAAACTGTGTGTCCCACACTGGATAGTTGTGTCCTTTATATCCCACCAAGCAAGTAAATGTTTGAAGACTCCACAATCTAACAGTTCCATCCTCTGAAGAGGAGAGCAGGTAGTTCCTGAGAAAAGAGAAGGTAACGCATTTGATTCCTAGAATAACTCAGTTACCTGTCCAGTTTCTCTGTACATTTGTATATGTTAAATATAGGTAACTGACTACTACATCTCAGTTTTAATTTATGCCTGAAATTCACAGTAGATAACAAGAGTTGAAAGTACTAATGTTAGCCATGACACTACATCCACTGAGCACCTACTAAATAAGCTTAGGTTTTTTTAAAAACAGTATCTATTAAGAAAATCACAGTTCTTTGGGAAAAAAAAAAGGTAATGACAAAAAGTATGGTCAAATCAGGTCACCTAAAAAGGCTTCTAAGAAATATGTCACTTAAAATCTGTAATTTTTACTTTAAAATGGAGTTACTATTTTCATACCCTATACAAAGCTGGGTAAAAGCTTTCAAAAGTAAACTACTCAGAAAGTACTATGGTTTTCAGTGATAACTGAAGTTTCCCTCAAGTATAAATGTACCATCTGACTAAACCCTATAAAAAACAAAAATCTTCATTCTCAAAGTTTCGTAAAGATGAAAATCTTTATGAACGATTTTGGACTGAAAGCAATAAGACATAGATGGTATTACCAAAAAAATACCTTCCCCACATTGCTATAGAATATTAAGAGATCATGAAAAACAGACGAACATTTTTGTGGGTTTCTAATTCCTTTATCAGTATTAGTTCTTTTCATTATACAAAGATAAATCTTCAGTTGATATGTAATATGCCTTTAATAGCAGGAATCTGTTGTGAATTTGGAGATGACAGAAGACAGCTGCTTCTGCTGCTGCTGAATCGCTTCAGTCGTGTCTGACTCTGTGCAACCCCATAGACGGCAGCCCACCAGGCTCCTCCGTCCATGGGATTTTCCAGGCAAGAGTACTGGAGTGGGGTGCCATTGTCGTCTCTGCAGAAGACAGCAGTGGCCACCAAACACATAGCAGGAACCCAAAGAAGCAATCCTCAACCCCTACTGGAGTTACACAAAACTAAAGCTAATTTTTATAACCAGCAAATCCTGAAGTTATGCATCCTGATTTTATAAATTTAGCTACTATACACCAGTACCCCAAGATCAATTAAAAGAGGGCAAGATTCTAAAAGATAATGAATGATAGGCAACCATGGGATTTTTCTAAAAGTATTTTCCCCAACATTTGCATAATGTTTCTAGTAGTTAACTTTCACATAACATATATATATTTCATATAACTTTCATGCAATTTCAATGTAATACAGAAATATTTAATTCTTATAGTTTGTATTTTACCTATCTGGACTGAAGCTGGCTCCATAGACAGGACCACTGTGACCATATAAGATCTTCAACTCACTTGCTGTTTTCTCATCCATGATTCTTTCTAAGACATCATCAGATTCTTTATCTATCAGGCTAAGATCTAAAATGATCCAGAAATATTACTTTTTAAAAATCCATTTATTAAAACAATTTAAGGCAATTATTTAATATATCAGAGTTTAGGAGAAGAACTAACATTTGAACTGTTCCTCCTACTTACCAATCACTATGCTAATGCCTTTAAATTAGGTGCTATCATTTCAGGATACAAGAGAAGAAGCTGAGGTTCAGAACATGCCAAAGTGCACACAGCTACTTGGTCTTGAAATTAGGGCTGAAAATTTATCCACTAGATCACAATGTTTTACAAAATAAAACTACAGAAATATTAAAATAAATTATTGAGAATGTGTTATCTTGTTTAAACAATACAACTAGCAAGAAACTTTAAAATGTAACCCCGATCTTAGTTCATTTTAGCCATTTTTATGGCTAAAACAGAAAAGTACTCTCCCAGTATTTGAAGACTTTTTTTAAATTTACAAACAATCATAAAATGTTAGATTTTTAACTTCAGGGAGTTTTCTAGCCTAATGCCCTCATTCTACAGATGAGAAAACTGAAGAACAGAGAAATTAAATCAGTCTAGCACCCCAGTCTCCTGATTGCCACTCCAATACACTTTTCACTGTTGGGAATGTTGTTAACAATTTGACTTAAAGTAAAATCAAGTGAAATTCTGCTAAGATCACAATGTCCTGGTATATTCCATACAATAAAGATTGGTGTAAACTAATGATGAGTTTGTATCCTGACAGGTCATCTCAGTTACCTGCTGCTTGTTTGACACTACGAAGCTTTTTGGGTGTCACAGACCACACTCTGACAGTTGAATCTGCAAAACCTCCAGCGATCAAACTAGAATCATCAGTGACATCCACTGCAGTGAGGCCCTGCCAATTAAAAGATACATACTAAACAATACTGTTTTAGGGGAAAAAAATTATAATCACATCTGATGGAACACATAATGACAGCTATTTTTCTTCACATAAAAGATCATTTGAGATTTCATTCTCTTTTGAAATTCACTGTTCAAAATACATGTTCTCTTATATTGAGAACATGTCATAATTTACTTTTTGCCCTCCAAATTTGGAACGCATATATAAACCAAGTTTTTTTTTTTAATTTTATTTTTTAATTGGAAGAAAATTACAATGTTGTGTTGGTTTCTGCCGTACAATGCAAATCAGCCATAATTATAGTACAAAGTATATGTAATTATTTTTGTACTTTACTAAATATATCCTCAGCAATCTATTATAAAAAGTCTATAAGGATATAAAGAATTCTTATAAAAATTTAAGTAAGTACTTAAGTCAAGTTCAGAGAGCTGAACCACATAGCTTTCTCCTTTTTCAAAGGTTAGCAGAATTCTGATCAGTGAAACAAAGGATACATACAAACAAGATTCTAGTACCAAGAAGTTGCTAAAGGTCTTTTAAACATTGTCTTCTATCTAATCTGAGCAATGTCCAATTCTCCTTTTCTAACTGCTATCTTGAAGCCATATCTATATCAAGACTTTAAATAAGAAAACTCCATTTTAGTTAAGACATCTAAGCTACTTTTAATGGTTAATCACCATTCTCCATGACTCTCCCAATCTTCTCCCAGAACCAACCTGGTAAGCATTGAGGAATGTATAGAAACAAATGGAAGGTAAACAATCTGGCCCCAGGCGTACTCGTTTTGTGGTTTCTTTCATATTCATTATCTTATCCAATTTATCTGAATCTTTTAACTCAGGAAGAGGGATTCTGTGAAAGAAAAAGTGGAAATTACTCTGAATATTAAAAAACTGGAACCATCTATAACATCGTCTTACACTTACACACATGTTCCTGAGGTTTTTCCCTCACCTGTTTTGAGGTGGAGCATTGGGATCTTGTTTTTTACTTTTGGATCCAATACTATCTTTTTAGGCTTCTTTTTTAGGTTTTCCTTCTTCATTTTCTCCTTCTTCATCCTCATCATCCAAAGGCACCTCAATTTCTGGCTCTTTTAATAAGCCAAAAAATACCTACAAGTCAAGAGAGTCAATTTTTAAAATTACTTTTTTGTTTACTGATATATCTTTTTAGTATCTTGATAGGAATCACAATTATAATAGGGTCATTTATATCCTGAAACCGATTCTGTACTTGTCTACCCAAAAGACAGTTTCTCCTTCTCCCTTACTGACAGAACCCTGATTTTGTTGGAGCAGCAGCACACTCAGTTAAAATCATTTCTGTTCCCAGGCTCCCTTGCAGCTGAGAACGGCCATATCATATCATTCTTGCCAATAAACATACACAAACATATTGGGTGTTGTTTTAGAAATACTTTTTCCTCATGAGAAGCGAGATTCAGCAGGTATATCCTCCCCCTTCTGCCTTCCTGGAATACAGCTGCAAAGTTGGAGCTGCAATAGCCACTTATGAACACAATGAAGAAAGCCACATTCTGAAGGTGGCTCAGCAGAAGTAAAAGGAGCCAGGGCCCTTGACGGCATTGTGGAGTTCTCACACCAGCCCGGGAGGGCCTTCCTCTTTAATTCATTTTATGTGAAGAAAAAAACCTTTCGTGTTTCATCCAGTGTAATCAGGGTTCTGTTAAATGCAACCATTCTCAAATCCTCACTAATATATACATCATCCTTAGAACATGAAACTTAGTATACAGTGTAAAATTATCCCCAAACTAGCTGTAAGAAAACGCGTAAATTATGCAGATGGAAATGCAACAAGTTTTCATAATCTGCATTACATAGTTCTTATTCCCATACCTTTGATTTGTTTGCCTCTCGTTTAGCCTCTCCTGCCAAACTTCCCACCATCGCATCTATCTGTTGCTTACTACGCGGCATCCCATCAAAGATGTCAATGTAGAGGTGCTCCTGAACTATGTTCCATATCTGATTGTTCTGTTTCTCCTGAAGATGCCTCTTCAAGAGTTGGTACGAGTCTCGGGAAATACGCAGAACAAATTTACTTGTTCGAAAATCCAACATGGTCTCATTCCCTTTCATGTGTTCCTTTTGGTAAGACTAGATAATACTCGTAGGTCATCCTGGTAATAACATTCCTGATCTCCATGGAACCTGTTTCAGTGATTTTAAAAAGGCATTTTTCAATGTAATCATTTAGGGATCTGCCTCTCCCCCATATATTTATAAACATCCCAGAATACTTTCAACGTAATAATTTGAATAATCCTGGACTAAGCTGTAAAATCAGAAGTAACACAATTCAAAATGATTACAATTCAGCTCTGAATTCATCCTAAAAATGACCAAGTTAATTCTCTAGTGAAATGCATCATAAACATTTTGAGGGAATTTGAAATAAACACCATAGATAAATGAAAGATAAGATATCCACCACTGGTGGACAGTCACATTTGAATGCCACCATTGGCAGAGATTTGAAAATGTTAGAATCTTATGTTCTCTCAAAACCCACTTTTAAAACTTTTTATTATGGGAAATTTCAAACACATACTAAATTAGAAACTAATATAATAAACTCAACATACCTATCACTCAGCCTCTCAACAATAATCAGTGCATGACATTCTCACAAACTCATCATTTTTAGTGATTTCTTATATGCTTAATATCAGATATAAATATTAAACATCAGTACTTTAATAACATGACTGAAGAACAAGAATATGTTGATATGAAAGAGTAAGCACTCCCATTTACTCACCATTACCAAAGGCAATTATAGAAAGCTTTCAGCTTTGGTGCCAATTGCTAAATTTAAATGTACTTTTGTTTCTACAAATCTTAATTATTCTAATAATATAAAATGTAAAAATCATACAGTAACATTCACAAAGAGCAGCAAACAATGCAAAAACATTTAGAAAACAAATGATTAAAGATATTACGACTTTAGCTCTGACACATAAGCCAATAGATTCCTAATCTGTTGCCTGTGTTAGCCTAGCATGACTCATCAAGATATGAATCAAGAGTTTCTAAGATGTGAATGAAATTAGAAATCTCAACCTCTTCATTTTTGTATTAGTCTCTGCCGATAACCTCATTTGAGCATGGGGTCTGGGCACAGGCTGAGATTGTTCATGACAAGGACACACAGAGTCAGTCCCTATGATAGCCCAGCTTCCTAGGTGAGGAGATGGCTACACCATGAGACTGGAAGAGGAAGAGGCCTTTTGAGAACAATTCACGCATGCCTGCCAAGTAGCTTCAGCCAGGTCCAACTCTCTGGACGCTACTGACTGCCACCCGCCAGGCTCCTCTGTTCATGAGACTCTCCAGACAAGAATAGTGGAATGGGTTGCCATGGCTTCCTCCAGGGTATCTTCCCTACCCAGGGATCAAACGAGCATCTCATATCTCCTGCACTTGCAAGATGGGTTCTTTACCACTAGCACCACCTGGGAAGCTTAGAAATTCTGTCACCATTAGCCTTAATATTTTCTTTCAAAAACATGGAGCTACACAATGTCATGTGACAGCCTGGATGGGAGGGGAGTTTGGATACATGTATACAGATGACTGAGTCCCTTCACTGTTCACCTGAAATTACAACATTGTTTGCTAATCGACTATACCCCAATACAAAGTTTAAAAAAAAAAAAAAAACTTGAGCTATCAAACATTTGCTTTATATACCTTCTATTAGGCACTGTAGAATAATGGATGAACATAATGGCACAGAAGCCAGGAATCCTGGGTTCTATCATTCCTCAATTACCACTATCTGTGTTACCTGACAAGCCCTAGCTTCTGGGTCTACTGCTTGAAATAAAGAGCTCTCATTCAAACTGTTACGCACACCTCCATCTTAAACACTCCTTTTCTCTGGCTTCCATAACTCAGCACTCTCCTGGTTTTCTTTCTGCTTCTCTGGCCTCTCATCTCTCTTCTACATGGTAAGTCTCTTCTACTCTTTTATTAATCTTCCTCCTCCAAATGTTGGAGTTCCCTGAGGTGCAGGTCTAGCCCTCCCATTGACTTATTTCTATTTCATACTCCTTCCTAGACAATCTTGGATTCCATGGTGGTGCAGACAGTAAAGAATCTGCAATGTGGGAGACCCAGGTTCGATCCCTGGGTCAGAAAGATCCCCTAGAAAAGGAAATGGCAACCCACTCCAGTACTCTTGCCTGGCAAATCCCATAGACAGAGGAGCCTGCAGGCTACAGTCCATGGGGTTGCAAAGAGTCGGACATGACTGAGCGACTTAACACTTTCAAATAATTTCATCCCTATCCATCAATATTGCACACGACTCCAATTTATGGCTCTAGCCCCTACTTCTCCTCTAAGCCCAGACACTTATATATCCTCCATCTATCAACCTGACATCTCTTAAATGAGTCAAAGGCATAAACAAATCTGAACTCAAGATTATTCTACAATCTGACAAACCCTGCTCTCTTCCAGGGTTTTCTAAGTGAAGAGCATCCCTATTCAGCTAAGGGAGCCAGACACCCAGGGATTATCAATTACACTTTTATTTCCCTTACAACTGTATCTAATCCTTCACCAAGTGTTTCACAAATATGTCTACTGCCCTTTACCAACACTATCACCCCCAGTCCAGTGTTTCTCAACATGGGTGCTACTAGTATTGGGGGCAGAACAATTCTCTGCTAAGTGTGACTACCTGCACATATTGGAACTTTTGGTATCCCTAAGACACCTGATCCTCCAGTCAAGTTGATACAACAACCAAAAATACCTCCAGTTTCAAATAGCCAGGAAAGAGGAATAATATTACACTCAGTTGAGAATCACTATAATAACTTCGAAAATGATTGGTCTATGATCACTTCATTCCCCCAATCATCTGTTTCCCCCCGCATAAAGGTCCTTTCAAAACATAAAATCTAATAAAGCACGGTCCTTCAACAACTTCTGCAGCAAAGATGTCTGTCCCCAGATATTCATTTTTTTCTTTCTTCCTCCACAATAAAACAACGGAATACTAGCTGAGCACAGACATCTAGGTAAAGACCATATTTCCTACCTTCCTTGGCCAATGACTAATGACATAAAAAAGGGAGAAATACTTGTAACTTCCAGGAGGGATGTGTGCCCTCCCTGCTCACTCGAACGCTGATCTGATTTCTTAGAGCTGGAGAGTCACCTTGTGCCACAGTGGAAACTGCATGACAAGGATGTTAGCGCTACATGGTCAAGAGATACAGAGGACTCCATACCAGTCCTAGAATGCCTTCCATCATGCGAGAGAAAGACTTTTATTATGCTCAAGCCTCTACTGTTTGGGGTTCTAGTCACTCTCATGCAATCTAATCCTAACACAGCTCCATACTGCTCTTAGTAGCAGCAGCAGTACGTGCATGCTCAGTCATGTCCAACTCTTTGCACCCCCATGGACTGTAGCACACCAGGACCTCTGTCCGTGTGATTTCCCAGGCAAGAATACTGGAGTGGGCTGCCATTTCCTCCTCCAGGAGATCCTCCCGACCCAGGGATTAAACCTGTGTCTCCTGCATTGCAGGTGAATTCTTTACTGCTCTTAAAAGCAAAAATAAAATTTTTATTAAGGCAGCTATTGTTTTTCAGTGAATCTCAGCCAAATCTAATCCTATCCAATATGACTAACTACTGATCTTAGGGGGAAACAAAGACCCTCAGCATGGCCTAAGAACCTGCCTGTTCCAGCCACTAACTAACCATCAAGCTTCATGTAGTACCAAACCCCACTCCCCATACTCTGCTCCAGCCACACTAGCCTTCTTTCATCTCGGGGCCTACCATGATCCTTCCTGCCACAGGGCTGTCACACAAGTTTTTCCCTTTTCTCTTCCTCTGGTTAACTCCTCTTCAGTTTTCAGACCCTATCTCAAACATCACCTCTAGGAGCCTTTTCTGACTTCAACAAGATCAAACCCTCCATTTTAAGTTTAGGAGAGGCACCAGGTACCTCTCCTTCGTAAAGTATTTTTCAAGTTGCAATCTGACATTTGTGTAGTTACAGATGTGTATATATATTTTGTGTGTGTATATAGCTATATATACATATTTTTTATAAATTCACATACTTCTCAAAGAATGATTTTGCTTCATTCTCATGTTGATTGTAGACTAGTTCCAAATACATGTGTACAAATAGGGGATAAAAGAGTTGGGATAGTTCTGCCCGATGGCAGTCCAAAGAACATTCAATGAAGTGTTTCAGTCCGCTATAGTATTCTTCATACATCGTGGGGTCTCCCTGTTGGCTGTAGGCTGAGAGCACGGCACTGACATCTGGCTGGTCTTCCACAGCTACACTTCCAACTGTTTAAAAAATGAAAAATAACTTCAAGAAAATGACCTGACAAGCACCAAGAGACTAAGGCTATTTTGTTAAAGTCCACAGGTGAACTGTTTCACAGATGTTTGTCCCTCTCCTCTCAAACACTCTTCCCTGACACAATCACAAAATCTTTTAATGGGATTCAGTTTGGTTCAGTTACCCATCCAACACTCCTTCAGTCTGTCCACATCTTAAAATAAAAATTTTCAGATCAACAGCGAAAACATTCAGCATTTTTCCTAGAAGGAAAATTTTATAAAACATGGTATGTGCAAATCAAATAAGGTATTACTCTTCTCTCAAGGCTCAATGCAAATGGCACTCACCACCACCAAGCCATGCCCTGGAGTAACATTCCCAGCCCTCTGAGCTGCCTGAGTATTTTATAACTTTTCAGCAACACATCCTATCCTGTGTTACCTTCAAGTTATGTACGTCTATCACTCCCTATAAAATACAACCATGTTAATGGTGGGAAGAACTTGCCTTTTATATTTCCAAAAGATAAATCTATTTTATATGCTTAAAACAACTTCCATAACCACCATTTCAAGGCAAAAAGCATGAGTATTTATTTGTAATATTTCAATACCAAACAACGATACATCTGTCAGTCAAATGAGGGTTTGTGGGAAATAAATTTTTAAGTTGTGATTACAGTACTGTTATGCTCTTTACTGCACAAATTTTCAGCTTTTTTGGTTACTACGATGGCCTCTTTTCCTTTCTACTGGTTTCTCAGTTACAATCTGAAGGTCAAGCTTCTAAAGAGATGAGAGATTATAGCAAAATAATCAACAACATAATTCATCCATCTTATAATTCATTCCCAAATTCAGATTCAAAACAGATTCCTCTCCATCACATTTGCACACATTTCTACTTATGGGTTACAGTGCTTCCTATTCCACTCCTAGAAATGCTGCCAAGATTAGGTCTCATAAACACAGGTTAATTTGGCAAGAGGCTCTACAATGGGTAATTTAATTCAATAAACATTTTTTCCTGGCTCAGGATCACCTTTGAAACTTTATGTTGTGTATGGCTTTTACTGCATGGACTTTGTGACAACAGTTGCTGAAGAAAAAGGGGAGAGGGAGCCTCAGGTGTCAAGGATAAGTACTTGGCATAAACTTGTCAGTGCCAGACATTTTACATATATATGAATCTCACAATAACCCATTTAATAGAAGGAAAAAAACTCTCAAGCTTAGGAAGAGTAACAATCAGCATCACACAAGTAAAAGCAATAGAGACAGAAACTGAAGTCCAATACCTGTTTCTAAATGAATGGTTCTCAAACCTTGCCAGAGATCAACATCTCTTGTAAGCATTTTTTAAAATCCTTAGAATATTTATTTATTTTTGGCTGTGTTGGATCTTAGTAGCGGCTCCGAGGATTTTTCCTTGCCGCATGCGGGCTACGTAGTTGCAGAGCGCGGGCCTAGTTGCCCCACGCTTGAGGGATCTTAGTTCCCTACCACGTTCCCACGCCCCCTGCATTAGAAGGACGATTCTTAACCACTGGACCACCAGGGAAGTCCCTGAAGCATTTATTTGAAAATGCAGATTCCCAGACTCCACCTGCACAGGATCTGATTCACTAAGTCTGAAGTGATGCCCAGGAATCCGCATTTCTCTAAAAAGATTTAACATCAATGGTATTTAGCCTATATTTTGAGCAAGACTGGGTACACTATGTACCACCATTCTCTGGCTGTGTGGTCCAAAGCAAATACCTTGGCCTTTCTCGGTCTGGTTTCTCATCTCTAAAACAGAAGTACTGTCTACCTCACAGTGGAACTGTGAAAATTAAGATAAACAACATATTTATAGTAAAAGTACGCTAGTACAAATAATGTTGCTGCATCTCTGCCCAAAGCTCAAGAGCCCAAATAAGAAGAACCAAAAGCCTGAAAGTTCCCGCCTCTCCGCGCCCACCGTCCCCATACATCCTTCGGCTCAATAGCTCTCCACAGCCTCTCGCTGGAACTGACAGCTCGGAAGAGGGTTTGACTGCGCAGCCGGCGCACTAGGGAAAGGGGCGGGCATGTGGCCCTAGAGGCGGGCCCAGGAAATTCAAAACAAGCCCGCAGAGGTGCAGGCCTGCCAGCCTCTGCCTTCCCGGCTCACTCCCCGCCGTGCCGGTCCTGCCTACCCCGGACCCAGCGGCTCACCTTTACCCGGAGCCACAGAACCTGTCGCTAAGCCCGAGACGGCGGCGGACCCCGAGGCGCCGCTGACCGGAGGATCCGGGGCCGAAGGGCCGGGCGCCGAGGCGGTGACCCGGCTAAGAAGCGCGCTGGCCGTCTCAGCGCCGGCGCTGTCTGCCTCTCCCGGGGCTCCGGAGCCCGCCACTGCCTCCTCCAGCAGCCGGGCCTCACGGCGCAGCGCTTCTTCGGCCTCGCGGAGGTTGCTCTGCCGTAGAAACTGCAGCACGGCGAGCAGAGTCTGTCGGTCGTGGGGAGCGCTGGCCTCCGGAGCAGCGGCGGGCACCGGGGCCGCCCCCGCCGGTGCAACGGCGGAGACAGCCACCGTTGGTTTGGGGGTCCCACCATCCCCGCCGGCCGACGACGCCGCCGCAACGTTCCCGCCGCCGCCGTTGGGGCCGCTGTTGGTTGTGCCGCCGCCACCCTCGCCAGCGCCGTCCCCCGCCTGCGGAGGTAGCAGCGTCGGCGGTCCCTCAGGCTCTAACTTCACCGCCACCTCCGTCTGCTCCTCTGCCAGCGCCGCCATCTTGCGGCTGAGCCACCTCGCGCCGTCAAGCGTGATTGCGTTTTCGCCACATGGAGGGCGGGGAGGAGCGTTTTACGACATCTCTGGAGGGCAATTTACGGCAGTAGGAGGGGCGATAAAGAAGGAGAAAAAGGAATCGCAGCAAGAGCAACTTTCAAAAGTGAGTGGCAAAAAGACAGGAAGTGGGACGTGGGGACAGCCTCTTGCAATTGCCGGATAATAGTTACGTTTATTGCAGACCAGCTATTTTTCAGGCACTGCGATGGACGTTTTACATTTTGTGACCTTTAATTCAGCAGTCATATAAGGTACCATTATTCTCACGATACAGATGACTCAAGACCTAAAGACATTTTAAAAATGCCAAAGTCACACAGGAAGAAAGTGTCAAGATTCGAAACCAGGTCTTTATCTTAAAAGCATACATCATTTACCAGACGGAGTCTTCTGAGTTACTGGTAATGTTTATTATTTTTTTCTGGATGGCGGTTACTTTTCTTTTTCCCATTTATGCCTTATAAAACTTAATTGGGCTGCAAGCTCACGTTTTGTGACCCTTACGCATATATGTTAAATTTCAATAAAAAATTGTCAAGAACCTGAATTTTGTGATTGTGAAATGTGTATATGCTGTATTCGTGCTATGTTATCCATTATTACAAGTAGGCCGCATTTTAATTGTATATTTTAAAACAGTATGTGCCATTTTGCATCATGCTTCATAGGTTTAAAAGCACTGCTGCATGTTTGAGGACTTAACGTTGTGGCTCAGACGGTAAAGAATCTGCGCTGCATCTTTGGTCTCCTTTGACTCTCACAACGTTTTATGAGATAGGTGCAGACAAGAAAAGTGAACCTGGAACATGAGGAAGATCGAGTTATGTAAGGATTAAATAAGATCATGTATATATGATAACTAATACATAATAATTAGAGTCCATGTGGTCGCAAAGAGTCGGACACCACTGGGCGACTGAACTGAACTAAACTCATAATAAATATTTGTTATTTTTACTGAACCTTAAGCAGTGTTCTGCAAATGTTTCCTAAGAAAGTCTAATCGTGACGTTCATGGTGATCTCAAGACTGAATTATAAAACTAGTGGAATTTGACATAATGTAAGATCATGAAACATGGGTAGGGGCAAGGGCAGAGCGTGGGGAGGAGATGAGCGAGAACTGGTTAGCATCTGATGCATTTAATCTGTTTTATTTAGTTTAAGTTGCTCACTTTCTTGCTTTACTAGCAGTTGCACCGTCCTCTGCATCTCAGTACTTTTTCTATGAATTTGTATTTCCCAGAAGGTGTCAGCTACCTTGTATACCCAGAGGGAGAAACTAAAGCCCAGCATTGGTAAAAGGTGAAGGATGCACCCCAAACAAGAAAACCTGTGATGTGTTGGCCCCATCACTCCCTATTTATCAATATACATGCACACGTGCACACACACCTGTCCTCAGAGTTTTCACATTTTTTACTGATCTATCAATTTCAGTGCCATCTCTAGGGTTGAGTGTGATGGGAGAGGTAGCCACTGGTGTGAGTTTACAATCTTGTTCAGTTCCTAAGTTTAAATTCACACAGCTAAGAGTGAATTTAGAGTTTGCTTCCTAAGGTAGGTGATTGCAAAACTGACTGCACTGCTCCAGGAGCACCTTGTAGTGTGGTTATTGACTACTGGCACTGAATGTACCTAGTCTGAGCTAAGGTGTTCTCTAAGTGTGAGATATGCGCTGGATTGTAAAGACAAAAAAGAATATAAAATGGCTCAATAATTTTTTTATTGGTAACATGTTGAAAGGTATTTTTATGAGTTAAATATTAAAATTAATTTCCTATTTCTTTTTACTTTTTTGTGGCTTCTGGAAATTTTTATGTATGTATGTGGCTCACCTTATATTTCTGTTGGACAAACTGATCTAGACCAGGAGCTTTCAAATTTTTTGGCCATGATTCACAATAAGAAATATGTTTAACACCAGAACCTAGGACTCACATAGGTATGTGGATATTTATAAGTGAGACAAGTTTTAATAATAATATGTATAATTATCACATGAAATACACTCTAATATTTGATAGTCTGTTCTTTAAATAAAATGCTCAGTATGACTGATTAAATTTATTTTAATTTAATTTTAAAATGATCTGCAATTTGAAAACACCAGATAGTTCAGTTCAGTTCATTCACTCAGTTGTATGCGACTCTTTGTGACCCCATGGACTGCAGCACTCCAGGTTTCCCTGTCCATCACCAACTCCCGGAGCTTACTCAAACACATGTCCATAGAGTCAATGATGGCATCCAATGATGCCACCCAGAGGATACCATCTCATCCTCTGTCATCCCCTTCTCCTCCTGCCTTCAATCTTTCCCAGCATCAGGGTCTTTTCCAGTGAGTCAGTTCTTCTCATCAGATGGCCAAAGTATTGGAGTTTCAGCTTCAGCATCAGTCCTTCCAATGACTATTTAGCATTGATTTCCTTTAGGATGGACTGGTTTGATCTTGCAGTCCAAGGGACTCTCAAGAATCTTCTCCAACATCACAGTTCAAAGGCATCAATTCTTCGGTGCTCAGCTTTCTTTATTGCCCAACTCTCAAATCCATACATGACTACTGGAGAAACCATAGCTTTGATGAGACGGACCTTTGTTGCCAAAGAAATGTCTCTCCTTTTAATATGCTTTCCAGGTTGGTCATAGCTTTTCTTCCAAGGAGCAAGTGTCTTTTAATTTCATGGTTGCAGTCACCATCTGCAGTGATTTGGGAGCCCAAGAAAATTAAGTCTGTCACTGTTTCCATTGTTTCTCCATCTATTTTCTATGGAGTGATGGGACCGGATGCCATGATCTTAGTTTTTTGCATGTTGAGTATTAAGCCAGCTTTTTCACTCTCCTCTTTCACTTTCATCAAGAGGCTTTTTAGTTCATCTTCCTTTCTGCCTTAGGGTGCTGTCATCTGCATATCTGAGGTTTGATATTTCTCCCAGCAATCTTGATTCCAGCTTGTGCTTCATCCAGCCTGGCATTTCACATGGCATACTCTGCATATAACTTAAAGAAACAGGGTGACAATATGCAGCCTTGACGTATTCCTTTCCCAGTTTGGAACCAGTCTGTTGTTCCCTGTCCAGTTCTAACTGTTGCTTCTTGACCTGCATACAGATATCTCAGGAGGCAAGTAAAGTGGTCTTGTATTCCCATCTCTTTACGAATTTTCCACATTTTGTTGTGATCTACACAGTCAAAGGCTTTGGCGTAATCAATAAAGCTGAAGTAGATGTTTTTCTGGAATTCTCTTGCTTTTTCCATGACCCAACGGATGTTGGCAATTTGATCTCTGGTTCCTCTGCCTTTTCTAAATCCAGCTTGAACATCTGGAAGTTCATGGTTCACATACTGTTGAAGGCCAGCTTGGAGAATGTTGAGCATTACTTTCCAGCGTGTGAGATGAATGCAATTGTGCAGCAGTTTGAACATTATTTGGCATTTCCTTTCTTTGGGATTGGAATGAAAACTGACATTGTCCAGTCCTGTGCCTCGGATGAGTTTTCCAAATTTGCTGGCATATTGAGTGCAGCACTTTCACAGCCTCATCTTTTAGGATTTGAAATAGTTCAGCCGGAATTCCATCACTTCCACTAGCTTTGTGGTGAGTGATCACATCATAGTGGTTATCTGGGTCATGAACATCTTTTTTGTATAGTTCTTCTGTGGACTGAAATGTGAATTCCATTCAGATGGACTGAAATAGGTGAATTTAATTCAGATGACCATTATATCTACTACTACTACCATATCTACTATTGTGGGCAAGAATCCCTTAGAAGAAATGGAATAGCCCTCATAGTCAACAAAAGAGTCCAAAATGCAGTTCTTGGGTGCAATCCAAACATGACAGCATGATCTGTGTTCGTTTCCAAGGCAAACCATTCAATATCACAGTAATCCAAGTCTATGCCCCAATCAGTAATGCTGAAGAAGCTGAACTTAAACGGTTCTATGAAGACCTACAAGACCTTCTAGAACTAACACCCAAAAAAGATGTCTTTTTCATTATAGGGGACTGGAATGCAAAGTAAGAAGTCAAGAGATACCTAGAGTAACAGGCAAATTTGGCCTTGGAGAACAAAATGAAGCAGGGCAAAGGCTAACAGAGTTTGCCAAGAGAATGCACTGGACATAGCAAACACCCTCTTCCAGACAGACTAGTTATTATTAAAAGTAAAAATATTGGAGGAGATGTGAATAAATTCATAAATATATAGATTTTTAGACACAGGACTTCATAGTTGGACTTGGGAGATGAGGGCAAAGAAATCCATGGCAGACATCCTGGCATTTGGCTTGGGTGTCTGAAAGGATGGAGATATAATTCCCTGAGAACTGACCTGATTGGGGAGGAAGATTATGAACTCAATATTTAACTTGCTGAATTTGAGATCACTGGAGGTGTACATGGAGACTAGCCAGTAGATAGAAGCACATATGGTTTAGAGGTAAGGAAGAAAAAAATCCTGGACAAGAGATACAGATTTAGAAATCAGCAAATAGGTGGTAATTGAAATCATATGAGTGAATAAGATTACCGCAAATAGTGTATAGAGCAAGAAATGAAGAAGATCCAAAAGGAATTCTCAGGAACACCCATGTGTGCCTAGTCGCTCACGTGACACCATGGACTGCAGCCCGCCTGGCTCCTCTGTCCATGGGGATTCTCCAGGCAAGAATACTGGAGTGGGCTGCCATGCCCTCCTCCAGGGGATTTTCCCAACCCAGGGATCAAACCCAGGTCTCCCACATTTCAGGCAGAATCTTTGCAGTCTGAGTCACCAGGGAAGCCCAAGAACACTGGAGTGGGTAGCCTATCCATTCTCCAGGGGATCTTCCCGAGCCAGGAATGAAATGGGGGTCTCCTGCATTGCAGGTGTATTTACCAGCTGAGCTACCAGGGAAGGCCCAAGGGAAGAAGAGGGAGGGGGCCCTAATTTTCAGGAATTGCACTCCATTCCCTCTTCAACATCTAACTCCTGACAGGAGGATGAGAGAGGAACACTCATATTTAAAGGCAAATCCTGGGACCACTCAGTCACGTGTTCTTTTAAATTTTTAACTGGACGATAATTGCTTTAAAATGTTTGCTGGTTTCTGCTGTACAACAGTGTAAATCAGATATATAAGTATACATATATCCCCTCCTTCTTGAATCTCCCTCCTATCCACCCACAACTCACATGTTCTTGAAATTGTTTTCTATGTTTAGAAACCCAAGGCTTTCTATATTTTCCTCCTTCTTCTGACCACTCCTTGACTTTTTCTTTGTCATTCACTGCCTCCTCTTCTGCTTCACTTTACTTTTTCTTTCCAGATTTATTTTTAAACTTTTAAGACAAATAATTTCAGATTTACAGATAAGTTCAAAAGTAGTAAAAGAATTCCCAATTATCCTCCACCCACATTCCCCAAAATTAACATTTCCTACAAATACTTTGTCCTTCAATAGGTGGGTAGGTAGATAGATAGGTCTCTCTATATACAAATATAGAGTGGTTCAGTTCAATTTACTCTTTATAATTCTATATTATATAATATATATTAAAAAAAAGCTGTAGACATGTCCTTTTGCCCTTTATATATTTCAACATATATTTCCTCAAAATGAGGCATTCTCTTACATAACCACAGGACAATTACCAAAATTAATAAATAATATTCCTACAATACTATCGATAATTGTCTGCACATCTTATTTTGATTTTTCCCGTTGTCCAAATAACATCCTTTCAAGCAAAATAAAATCCAAGATTATTTATTGCATGCAGTTGTCATATCTCTATAGCCTCATTTAATTTGAATCTTTGATTATATTTCATAACTTTGACATTTTTGAAGACTATGGGCCAGTTAATTTGTAGAGTGATTTTCAGTTAAGACTTTTCTTATATTTTCTTATGGATACCATGGATATAGCAGTATATTCATTGCTAGTGTATAAGAATAATAGTGATTTTGACATGTTGACCTTATATCCTGTGACCTTACTTAAATCATTTAATTGTTGTAGAAGTTTTGTTTGTGTTCAGTAGTGACAATCGTGTACTCTGTGAATAGAGACAATAAAAGGGAAAACATACTTTCACTCACCTGTTTCATTCTTCTCTGTTCTCAACACTTTGTGGCACCAGGTGTGTGGGTTGCTTCCCATACTTCCCAGTTATCTGATACTAGCTTAGGTGTTCTACATTTCAGTTCTGATACTATCAATCTGTAGTTAGTATATGTCCCCACCCTCCCATCAAATGCCAATCATAAGTATGGCCCTTCCATATTTCTAACCAACCTGCTATAAATTGGAGTCCTCATAACCCTCTCCTCCTGTTTGATAATTTGCTGGAACAGTTCACAGAGCTCAAATAGTTTACTTACTAGATTGGTAGTTTATTATTAAAGAATTCAACTCAGGAACATTCAGATGGAAAAGGTACACAGGGCAAGGTTTGGGTAAAGGAGAATTGTGCCCTAACCAGGTGCAACACCATCCCAGCACCTCCGTGTGTTCAGCAACACAGAAGCTCTCTGAACCCCCTCATTTAGCATTTTTAGTAGAGGTTTCATTATGTAGGGGGCTTCTCTGGTGGTTCAGATGATAAAGAATCTACCTGTAATCCTGAATTATGTAGACATGATTTTTTAAAACATTGGCTGTTAGTGATGACTCAGCTTCCAGCCTGTCTTCCCTTCCCAGAAATCAGGAAGGTGGGGCTGAAATTTCCAACCTTCTAATCACATGGTTGGCATTTTTGGCAACTAGACCTCATCCTGAAGCTATCCAGGAGTCCTCAGTCCTTAGTCACCTTATTGGCATACAAAAGGACACTTATTACTTCAGGGATTCCAAAGTGTTTAGGAGTTATATGCCAGGAAATGAGGAGGGGTAAGTAGAAACTGAATATACATTTCTTATTATGTCACAGTTTTTATTATATCCTTTCCAATCTGTTTGCCTCTTATTATTTTTTTTCTTGTTTTATTGCACTGGCTAGAATTTACAATATTGTGTTGAATATGAGTGGTGACTGGAAGTGGACATGCTTAGTTGTTTACTATTAAATATAATGTTTACTGTAGGGTTATTGCAATGCCTTTAATCAAATTAAGGAAATGCCTGGATAGTGATATACCTTGTATATTAGTTCTCAAAACCTGTGAAACATTGATTAGATTCAAATTCATGTGTATGATGCCCAAAACTCTGCCTCTGTGCAACAGTGCCAAATTGAGTTTAGAGTAAAGTAGAAAAGAATAGCTCTATTGCTTTGCCGGGCAAAGGGGGACACAGTAGGGTCATGCCCTCAAAACCTGTGTGTCCCAACCTAGGGGGCATTTGGTGAGGTGTTTTATAGCAGTCTTTCAAGGGCAGGGGTTGCTGATAGGAATCAGACTGTGTGCAGGGCCTGCATTCCTTTCAGCTGGCCTCAGGTGGTCTTCTGATGAGCTGCTGTGATTCCTGAGGTTGTCAAACTGTGACCTTCTCTCTGGAATAAAGAATGCTTCATCAGTTGTTAACCTCTTCCATTTACTAAAAAGTATTATTATGTATATCCCTTGAGGTAGAACCGGGACCCTGCCCAAGCCTGCAGTGTTGTTTCTTGTCTGCCCCTCCCTTGTTTCTGCATCCCTTCCCTTCCCTGATTAACAACTGTTAGAACCTTTCCTGTGAAGCTCAGAGGAAGTCATGGAAGCTGAAGCCTGTTTCCTACAAACAAGAAACAGGGACACAGAAAGTCTTCAATTCCCAGGAGTGATGCTGAAAGCTCGGCCTCTGGGCACCGGTGCTGAATCGAATTTCAGAGACAGAATTTTGGTTGAAGTAGAAAACAATATCTCTATTTCTTTGCCAGTCAAAGGGGGATACAGAAACTGCTACCCTCAAAAGCTGTGTGTCCCAACCCAGGAGGATATGGTGAGGAGTTTTATAACAATAGTTCAGGAGTGGGGTTGCTTATAAGAATAAGGTGTGTGCAGGGCCTGACATACGCTCATCTTGTCCTGCGAGAACTCCAAAATTACAACTTGCTGCTGAACAACCGTTGACAGGAGAATGTTGGATCCCACCAAAAAAGTTAACCCACATCCAAGGGCAAAAGAGAAGCTCCAGAAAGATGGTAGGAGGGGTGAAATCACATTTAGAATCAAACCCCATGCCCACCAGAGATGCTCGGAAGGCTCAAACAAAACTTTTGTGAGCACCAGGAGACCCCACAGAGATTGAGACACACCTGCCGTTGATTGTGAGTGTCTCCTGCAGGGATATGGGTCAGCAGTGGCCTGCTGTAGGGGCAGGGGCTCTGGGTGTGGCAAACCTGGATATGGCATAGCCCTCATAGAGGAGATTGCCATTAATTCTGCCATAGAATGGCCAGAATTTACAAAGGACTGGGGAAACAGACTCTTGGGGGCACAAACAAAACCTTGTGCACACTAGGACCCAGGAGAAAGAAGCAGTGACCCCACAAGAGACTAACCCAGACTTCCCTGTGAGTGTTGAGGAGTCTTCAATAGAGGTGTGGGTCGGTGGTGGCCTGCTGCAAGGTCAGGGGGCACTGAGTTCGGCAGTGCCTGCAGGGGACCTTTGAAGAAGGTCATTATCTTCATTACCTCCACCATATTTTGGCCTCAGGTCAAATAATAGAGAGGGAACTCAGCCCCACTCATCAATAGAAAATTGGATTAAAGATTTACTGAGCATGACCCCGCCCATCAGAACAAGTCCCAGTTTCCCTCTTAGTCAGTCTTTTCCATCGGGAAGCTTCCATAAGCCTCTTATCCTTCTCCATAAGAGGGCAGACAGACTGAAAACCACAATCACAGAAAACTAACCAATCTGATCATATGGACCACAGCTTTGTCTAACTCAATGAAACTATGAGCCATACCATGTAGGGCCAGCCAAGATGGACACATCATGGTGGAGAGTTCTGACAAAACGTGGTCCATTGGAGAAGGGACTGACAAACCACTTCAGTATTCTTGCCTTGAGGATCCATGAACAGTATGAAAAGGCAAAAAGATAGAATACTGAAAGATGAACTCCCCAGGTCGATAGGTGCCCAATATGCAACTGGAGAACAGTGGAGAAATAACTCCAGAAAAAATGAAGAGATGGAGCGAAAAAAAAAAAAAAAAAAACAGCACCCAGTTGTGGATGTGACTGGTGATGGAAGTCAAGTCTGATGCTGTAAAGAACAATATTGTATAGGAACCTGGACTGTTCAGTACATGAATCAAGGTAAATTAGAAGTAGTCAAACAGATGGCAAGAGTGAACATCAATATTTTGCAAATCAGTGAACTAAAATGGACTGGAATGGGTGAATTTAACTCAGATGACACCTATATCTACTATTGTGGGCAAGAATCCCTTAGAAGAAATGGAGTAGCCCTCATAGTCAACAAAAGAGTCCGAAATACTTGGATGCAATCTCAAAAACGACAGAATGATCTCTGTTTGTTTCCAAGGCAAACCATTCAATGTTACAGTAATCCAAGTCTATGCCCCAACTAGTAATGCTGAAGAAGCTGCACCAACACCCAAAAAATATGTCCTTTTCATCATAGGGGACTGGAATGCAAAAGTAGGAAGTCAAGAGATACCTGGAGTAACAAGCAAATTTGGCCTTGGAGTACAAAATGAAGCAGGGCGAAGGCTAACAGAGTTTGCCAGGAGACTGCACTGGTCATAGCAAACACCCTCTTCCAACAACACGAGAAGACTCTGCACATGGACATCACCAGATGGTCAATATCAAAATCAGATTGCTTATATTTTTTGCAGCCAAAGATGGAGAAGCTCTATACAGTCAGCAAAAACAAGACCAGGAGCTGACTGTGGCTCAGATCATGAATTCCTTATTGCCAAATTCAGACTTAAATTGTAGAAAGTAGGGAAAACCACTAGACCATTCAGGTATGACCTAAATCAAATCCCTTGCAATTATACAGTGGAAGTGACAAATGGGTTCAAGGGATTTGATCTGATAGACAGAGTGCCTGAAGAACTATGAATGATGGTTTGTGACATTGTACACGTGGCAGTGATCAAGACCATCCCCAAGAAAAAGAAACGCCAAAAGCTAAATGGTTGTCTGAGAAGGCCTCACAAATAACTGAGAAAAGAAGAGAAGCTAGAGGCAAAGGAGAAAACGAAAGATATACCCATCTGAAAGCAGAGTTCCAAAGAATAACAAGGAGAGATAAGAAAGCCTTCCTAAGTATGCAATGTGAAGAAATAGAGGAAAAATAGAGGGAAAGACTAGAGATCTCTTCAAGAAAATTAGAGATATCAAGGAAACATTTCATGCAAAGATGGATACAATAAGGGACAGAAATGGTATGGACCTAACAGAAGCAGAAGATATTAAGAAGAGAGGGCAAGAATACACAGAACTATACAAAAAATATCTTCATGACCCAGATAACCATGATGGTGTGATCACTTATCTAGAGCCAGATATCCTGTAATGTGAAGTCAAGTGGGCCTTAGGAAGCATCACTACGAACAAAGCTAGTGGAGGTGATGGACTCCCAGCTGAGCTATTTTAAATCCTGAAAGATGCTGCTGTGAAAGTGCTGCACTCAATATGCCAGCTATTTGGAAAACTCAGCAGTGGCCACAGGACTGGAAAAGGTCAGTTTTCATTCCAATCCCAAAGAAGGCAACACCAAAGAGAATTCAAACTACCACACACCTGATACTTTGGCAAAGTAATGCTCAAAATTCTCCAAGCCGGGTTTCAACAGTACGTGAACCGAGAACTTCCAGATGTTCAAGCTGGATTTAGAAAAGGCAGAGGAACCAGATCAAATTGCCAACATCTATTGGCTCATCGAAAAAGCAAGAGAGTTCCAGAAAAACCTCTACTTCTGCTTCATTGACTATACCAAAGACTTTGTGTGGATCACAACAAAATGTGGAAAATTCTTAAAGAGATGGGAATACCAGACCACTTTACCTGCCTCCTAAGAAATCTGTATGCAGGTCAGGAAGCAACAGTTAGAACTGGACATGGAACAACAGACTGGTTTCCAAAGAGGAAAAGGAGTACGTCAAGGCTGTATATTGTCACCCTGCTTATTTAACTTATATGCAGAGTACATCATGCAAATTGCCAGGCTGGATGAAGCACAAGCTGGAATCAAACTTGATGGAAGAAATATCAATAGCCTCCGATATGCAGATGACATCACCCTTATGGCAGAAAGTGAAGAACTAAAGAGCCTCTTGATAAAAGTGAAAGAGCAGAGTGAAAAAGCTGGCTTAATACTCAACATTCAAGAAATAAAATCATGGCATCTGGTCCCACCACTTCATTGCAAATAGATGGGGAAGAAATGGAAATAGTGACAGACTTTTTAGGCTCCAGAATCACTGCAAATGGTGACTGCAGCCATGAAATTAAAAGATGTTTGTTTCTTAGAAGAAAACTATGACCAACCTAGACAATATTTTAAAGAGCAGAGACATTTCTTTGCCAACAAAGTAATCTCGTCAAAGCTATGGTTTTTCCAGTAATCATGTATGGATGTTAGAGTTGGACTAAAGAGAAAGCTGAACGCTGAAGAATTCATGCTTTCAAACTGTAGTTTGGGAGAAGACTCTTGGAGAGTCCCTTGGGCTGCAAGGGATTAAACCAGTCCATTCTAAAGGAAATCAGTTCTGAATTTTCGTTGGAATGGCTGATGCTGAAGGTGAATCGCCAATACTTTGGCCACTTGGTGCATTGAAGTGACTCATTGGAAAAGACCCTGATGCTACAAAAGATTGAAGGCAGGAGGAGGGGACGACAGAAGATAAGATGATTGGTTGGCATCTCTGAGTCGATGAGGATCAGTTTGAGCAAACTCTGGGAGTTGCTGATGGACATGGGAAGCCTGGCATGCTGCAGTCCGTGGGGTCATAAAGATTCAGACACTGAGTGACTGGACTGAACTGAACTGAGGCAAAACAGGACCCTGCCTCAAGGCTGCACTGTTGTTTCTTGGCTGTTCCCGCCTTGTCTCTGCATCCCACTCCCTCCCTGATTAGCAACTATTTTAATCTTTTCTTTTGAACTCAGAGAAGTTCACAGGGTCTTGAGTCTGTTTCCTATAAATAAGGAGTGAGGGACACAGAAAGGCTTCTGTGCCCAGGTTTTGCAGGGAGAAGAAAATTTTGACTTCATATGGGAAACTTTCTTTGGCTTACTTTTCATTGCTTTTCTTATTACAATCATACAAAATGGCCTGCCCCCGGAGGACCCTGCCCTCTCTGCCTAACTGTTAAAGAGGCTTTGTTCAGCTCATATAATCTGTGAATCAGTTAGTTCAATCACTCAGTTGTGTCTGACTCTGTGACCCCATGGACTGTAGCATGCTAGGCTTACCTGTCCATCACCAATTCCTGGAGTTTGCTCAGACTCATGTCCATTGAGTCAGTGATGCCATCCAGCCATCTCATCCTCTGTCATCCCCTTCTCCTCCTGCTTTCAATCGTTCCCATCATCAAGGTCTTTTCCAGTGAGTCAGTTCTTCGCATCAGGTGGCCAAAGTACTGGCGTTTCAGCTTCAGCATCAGTCCTTCCAGTGAATATTCAGCACTGATTTCCTTTATGATTGACTAGTTTGATCTGCTTGCAATCCAAGGGACTCTCAAGAGTCTTTTCTCCAACACCAGGAGTCAAAAGCATCAATTCTTTGGTGCTCAGCTTTCTTTATAGTCCAGCTCTCACATCCATACATGACTACTAGAAAAACCATAGCTTTGACTAGATGGACCTTTGTCGGCAAAGTAATGTCTCTGCTTTTTAATAAGCTATCTAGGTTTGTCATAGCTTTTCTTCCAAGAAACAAGCATATTTTTACTTCATGGCTGGCTGCAGTCACCATCTGCAGAGATCTTGGAGCCCAAACAAATTAATTCTGTTAATGTTTCCTCTGTTTCCGTATCTATTTGCCATGGAGTGATGGGATTGGATGCCATGATCTTAGTTTTTGAATGTTGAGTATTAAGCCAGCTTTTTCACTTTTCTCTTTCACTTTTATCAAGAAGCTCTTCAGTTCTTCTTGGCTTTCTGCCTTAAAGGTGGTGTCATCTGCATATCTAAGGTTACTGCTATTTCTCCTGGAAATCTTGATTCCAGATTGTGCTTCATCCAGCCTGGCATTTCTCACGATGTCCTCTGAATATAAGTTAAATAAGCAGGGTGATGATATACAACCTTTACTTACTTCTTTCCCAATTTGGAACCAGTCCGTTGTTCCATGACCAGTTCTAACTGTTGCTTCTTGACCTGCATACAGATTTCCCAGGAGGTAGGTAAGGTGGTCTGCTATTCCCATCTCTTTAAGAATTTTCCACATTTTGTTGTAATCCACAAAGTCAAAGGCTTTTGCATCGTCAATGAAGCAGAAGTAGATGTTTTTCTGGAACTCTCTTGCTTTTTCTATGATCCAACAGATGTTGGCAATTTGATCTCTGGTTCCTCTGCCTTTTCTAAATCCAGCTTGAACATCTGGAAGTTCTCGGTTCACGTACTGTTGAAGCCTCACTTGGATAATTTTGAGAATTACTTTACTAGTTAGTGTGAGTTGAGGGCAATTGTGTGGTAGTTGGAACATTCTTTGGCATTGCCTTTCTTTGCAATTGGAACTAATAGTGACTTTTTCCACAGATTATGTGAATAGCTACAACAAAAAGAAGAGTTTCATACACCACTTCCAAAGGCTGACCCTTCAGGAGATGTTTTGCAAGACTGAAGAACCTTTTTACTTTATTTCCTCTCTGCATCTCCCTTTCTTTCCTGCCTTTTGACTTTAGTTCCTCATTGATTCTCTCTCTGACTCTACAAAAAACCTGGCATGCAAACCCTGACAAGATGGTTATTTTGGGACATTCAAGACCAAGATAATCACAATGGTGTGATCACTCATCTACAGCCAAACATCCTGGAACGTGAAGTCAACTGGGCCTTAGAAAGCATCACTATGAACAAAGCTAGCGGAGGTGATGGAATACCAGTTGAGCTATTTCAAATCCTGAAAGATGATGCTGTGAAAGTGCTGCACTCAATATGCCAGCAAATTTGGGAAACTCAGCAGCAGCCACGGGACTGGAAAAGGTTAGTTTTCATTCCAATCCTAAAGAAAGGCAATGCCAAAGAATGCTTAAACTACCACACAATTGCACTCATCTCACATGCCAGTAAAGTAATGCTCAAAATTCTTCAAGCCAGGCTTCAGCAATATGTGAACTGTGAACTTCCAGGTGTTCAAGCTGGTTTTAGAAAAGGCAGAGGAACCAGAGATCAAATAGCCAACATCTTCTGGATCATGGAAAAAGCAAGAGAGTTCCAGAAAAACATCTATTTCTGCTTGATTGACTATGCCAAAGCCTTTGACTGTGTGGATCACAATAAACTGTGGAAAATTCTCAAAGAGATGGGAATACCAGACCACCTAACCTGCCTCTTGAGAAACCTATATGCAGGTCAGGAAGCAACAGTTAGAACTGGACATGGAGCAACAGACTGGTTCCAAATAGGAAAAGGAGTATGACAAGGCTGTATATTGTCACCCTGCTTATTTAACTTATATGCAGAGTACATCATGAGAAACGCTGGGCTGGAAGAAGCAGAAGCTGGAATCAAGATTACCGGAGAAATATCAATATCCTCAGAGATGCAGATGATACCGCTCTATGGCAGAAAGCAAAGAGGAACTAAAAGCCTCTTGATGAAAGTGAAAGAGGAGAGTGAAAAAGTTGGCTTAAAGCTCAACATTCAGAAAACAAAGATCATGGCATCTGGTTCCATCACTTCGTGGGAAATAGATGGGGAAACAGTGGAAAGTGTCAGACTTTATTTTGGGGGGCTCCAAAATCACTGCAGATAATGATTGCAGCCATGAAATTAAAAGACACTTACTCCTTGGAAGAAAAGTTATGACCAACCTAGACAGCACATTGAAAAGCAGAGACATTACTTTTCCAACAAAGCTCTGTCTAGTCAAGGCTATGGTTTTTCCAGTGGTCATGTATGAATGTGAGAGTTGGACTGTGAAGAAAGCTGAGCACCGAAGAATTGATGCTTTTGAACTGTGGTGTTGGAGAAGACTCTTGAGAGTCCCTTGGACTGCAAGGAGATCCAACCGGTCCATTCTGAAGGAGATCAGCCCTGAGATTTCTTTGGAAGGAATGATGCTAAAGCTGAAACTCCAGTACTTTGGCCACCTCATGCGAAGAGTTGACTCATTGGAAAAGACTCTGAGGCTGGGAGGGATTGGGGGCAGGAGAAGAAGGGGACGACCGAGGATGAGATGGCTGGATGGCATCACTGACTCGACGGATGTGAGTCTGAGTGAACTCCTGGAGATGGTGATGGACAGGGAGGCCTGGTGTGCTGCGATTTATGGGGTTGCAAAAAGTCGGACACGACTGAGCGAGTGAATTGAACTGAACTGAGTCTGCCATGTTCTCAGTCAGCTGGCTTTCTCAGTAAAGTCATATTCCTGAACTCAACTCCTTGTCTCTTGGATTCACTGGCCTGTCATGGGGCAAGCAGAGCTAGCTTGGACTCAGTAACAGCCCCACAGGGTCTAGCTCAGTTTAGGAGCCCCACAACGTCCTGCTTGTTTTCACAGATGCAGCTTGAAGCTGAGCCCAGAAGAACATATACAAGTCTATGAGACCGTTTTATCGACTGCCTTAATCTCCCTGGTCCTTTAGCTTCCTTGCTCTTCTGTGCTCTCCTTGCAGCTGAAACTGCATTGGGTCCCAGCAAGAGGATAAATCATGAGAAGAGCACTAGGAGTGCTCCCTTGTTCTTGGGGTCAGGGTGCTCTCCGAGTTTAAGGTGCTGGCTTGGCCTCCTCTGTGAACTGCTCCATTGCCACTATGGCTTTGCCTGAGGACTTGTGTGGGACAGAATGGAAAAGCAAAAACAGAGGACATTTTGGATTCCCCTCACTCCCTGTGACCTACGGAGGCCCCTTTTCCTGACACTCAGACTGTGCTAGAAAATTTCTCTTAGAGTTCTAGCAGTTTGTTCCTGGTGCACAGTTCTGAGTTTTAGCTTGTTTTTTTGAGTTCAGCCAGGAGATACCAGAGGAAAAACAAAGTGGGAGATGCAGTGATGGTTCAGTGGTACTTTGAGTTCTTATTTCCTTCCCTAACCTGTTTGTCGACATTTGAGATAGCTGTTCCATGTATTCTGTCTAGAGGTTTTATCTGTATTTAATGTGGAAATACAATGTAAATAAAGTTCTTATTGTCCTGACCAGAGCCCAGTAATCTCAGTGTCATTTTAATTTATGTTTTCTCTTCTCTCATTAGAGAGTTTGAATATCTTTCTATATTTGGGGAGCTATTTTTATATTACTTTGGGGAATGAAGTTTTCTTTTTTCTCTAATTAAAAAAAAAAACTTTAAAAAAATCTGTTAGGTTTACTAACTCTTTATCCAAGAAGTGTTGCAAATATTTTCTCCCAGTTTGTCCATTGTCTTCCGATACTGTTTATATTTGGGGGCCATGCAGAAGTTTTATTTTTAATAAAGTTATAATTACAATATTTTATTGCATGTCAATTTTAAATCAAGATAGAAATCTTTTTCTTTCATCTAAGTTGAAGAAGAACTCACCTATGTTTTTCTCTAGAGCCTGTATAGTTTCCAAGTAGTTCTCTAATCAGTTTGAGACTGAATCTTATACATGGTGTGAGATATAGATCTAACTGTATCATTTTCAAAAGTGTTTCATGGGACTTTCCTAATGGTCCAGTGGCTAAGACTCGATGCTCCCAATTCCTGGTCAGGGAACTTGATCCTACATGCCACAACTAGAGATCCCACATGCTGCAAGGAAAATCGAAGGTGCCACAACTAAGACCCAGCATAGCTGAATAACAAATTTTTAATAGTGTTTCAGAAGTCCTGCAACCTCTTCAAGTTTGGCAACTCATAAATCATAGTCACAAGATTCAATTGCAATTTCTAGTTAAGCCTAAGGTTTATGACAGTAAAGTATGCAGGGCAAAAGCAAGCAGGAAAAAGATGTACATTGGCAGAGGCCAAAGGACAAAAGCTGGCTTCTGCATCTATTCCTTCCACAAGTACACAGGACATGCTCTCTCTCTCACACACACACATCACACTGCAGACATATGTGGTGTATCTCTGCCCAGGGAATCTTGTTTGAGTTTTAGTCTGAGTCTTTTGTGGAGGGCAGCTGGTCGTATAGTAGGCATATCCTGCTACACAACCAGCCATGGCAACAGGCTGGACTCCAGCAATGAAATCAGGTGCCTGCAAATCATCAATCTTGATGTTTGTGCAAAGCAGTCTGATAAGCTGGGACAGCATGGTCCATTGCTCCAGGTGTATACAGTAAAACCATCAGTTACTGACACAAACACTCTGAGGGCCATATTCCAAGAGGTTTATCAAAGGTCAATTGTGGTTCTAGGTTCCCTTGAAGACAGGAAGGCACAGGCAACCAGATCTGCTATTTTAACTCTTTCCTTGCAAAATGGCTAACCCAGTTTCCTAAGGACCTTTAAGAAAAAGTCTTTCTTTGCCCTAGTGTTTTGAGATGCCACTTTTATCATATAATGAAGTTCTATATGTACTGACATCTATTTCTGGATTTTCTATTCTGTTTCTGTCTTGTCTATTCACTCACACAATAGAGACGTAATATGTCTTTCGTTTGTGTGGTTTTGGCCCCACCTCACAGCTTGTGGGATTTTAGTTCCCAAATCAGGAATTGAACTCATGTCCTAGGCAGTGAAAGTGCAGAGTCCTAACCACTGGACCACCACGAGATTCCCCACAATGTTTTCATTAGAAAGGCTTTATAAAGTGTTTAATGTTTATAGAAATTGTCCATTTCTAGTGTTTTCCTGGTTATTCTTGTGTGTTTGTTTTTCCATATAAAGTATAGCATCAGCATATCTATTTCCATGAAGAAACTTGTTTCTACCTGGCTTCTTTTGATAATTTTTATCTATTTTCCAATCTTTAAACAAATATTTTTTCTGCAAAAATAAGCCACATTACAGCAAAAATGACAAAGAAAACCACATAAATCCCAAACATACCATTGCTATCACTTGTTATTATTTCTTTTTACACAATTTTAATCATGTTATTAGAATCTTATAACCATCATTTTTAATGACTGTAGTATTTAAACAAGGAGACAGTCATAATTTTTTCATAACTTATTTGATTATTCCCTTATTAAAAAGTATTCATTCTGCCCAAATTTTGACTATTATAAACAATGCTAAATATTATATATCCATTTATTTATTTCTTTGAGGTAGAGACTCCTAGAGTGGAATTTCTGTAAGGAAAAAGGTGTGAGCATTTTTAAGTTTCCTGATAAATGTTAATAAGTTGCTTTCTTTATGGCTGTACTAATTAAACTACTACTACCTATTTTCACTGCATTCTTACCTTTCATTGTAAACCCTGGCTTAAAATATAATAAAAACTTATCCATTTCAATGTTTGGCCAAAACGCAAAGGTTTAGACCTTCTGACCCACCAATTCCACCTCTAGAATTATGGAAATAACCATCTGATATGCGCTCAACATTCAGAAAACTAAGATCATGGCATCTGGTCCCGTTACTCCATGGGAAATAGATGGGGAAACAGTGTCAGACTTTATTTTCTTGGGCTCCAAAATCACTGCAGATGGTGATTGCAGCCATGAAATTAAAAGACTCTTACTCCTTGGAAGGAAAGTTATGACCAACCTAGATAGTATATTGAAAAGCAGAGATATTACTTTGCCAGCAAAGGTCCATCTAGTCAAGGGTATGGTTTTTCCAATGGTCATGTATGGATGTGAGAGTTGGACTGTGAAGAAAGCTGAGTGCCAAAAAATTGATGCTTTTGAACTGTGGTGTTGGAGAAGACTCTTGAGAGTCCCTTGGACTGCAAGGAGATCCAACCAGTCCATCCTAAAGGAGATCAGTCCTGGGTGTTCATTGGAAGGACTGATGCTGAAGCTGAAACTCCAATACTGTGGCCACCTCATGCGAAGAGTTGACTCATTGGAAAAGACCCTGATGCTCGGATGGATTGAGGGCAGGAGGAGAAGGGGATGACAGAGGGTGAGATGGCTGGATGGCAACACCAACTCGATGGACATGAGTCTGAGTGAACTCCAGGAGTTGGCGATGGACAGGGAGGCCTGGTGTGTTGCGATTCATGGGGTCGCAAAGAGTTGGACAGGACTGAGTGACTGAACTGACTGACTGACTGATGCAAGTGCAAGGATGTCAGTGTGATATCAGGTATCTTGCAAACATAAGTGTGTTAAAGTCCATGTAGAGGGTGATCATGGGGAAAGACTTCTGTATTTTGCTTTATAAACTTTCGTGTTGTTTTAATTCTTCACAATGAGAATGTATTACTTTTTAAAAGTTTGTGATGATATGCCTAACATGAAATCTACCAGTTCAGCTATTTTTAGGGGCACAGTACAGTGGCATCTAGTTCATCCACACTGTTGTGCAGCCATCTCCATGACTTTTTTCATCTTTCCAAAATGAAGCTCTGTCCAATTAAATGACAGTTGCCTATTATTCCCTCCTCCCCCAGTCCCTTGAGACGCCCTTCTACTTTCTGCATCTAGGAATGTGACTACTCTAGGTACCTCACATTAGTAGAATCCTTTAATATTTGTCCTTTTGTGTCTAGCTATTTCCACTTAGCATAATGTTCTCAGGGTTCATCTTGTTGTGGCATGGAGCACATTGAAGAAATGTTTAGAAAATATTCTTTCCTTTTTGAGGCTAAATATTGCTCCATTGTAGGTATATGCTACATTTTCTTTATCCATCGTCTATCAAAGGACACTTGGGTTGCTTCCACCTTTTGGATTTGTGAATAATGCTGCTAAGAATATGGACCTACAAATGTCTCTTCAAGATCCTACTTTCAATTATTTTGGGTGTATACCCACACGTGGAATCTGGCTCTTACGTTTTAATGTTCTTCAGGGCTAGATTTGAGATGCCCATCTCTCTGTGTGTTTTCCCCTTACATTATATCACTGATTTGCATGAAATGTAAATACCAAGGACTATCCAGTTTTAATCTCTAGCCCATACCTCTCTCCTGTATCTCTAATACTTTGTTCTATATATCTTCTTAATGACTATCCAGCATTTTAAACACAATATATTCAAAACTGAGCTGCACACCTGCTCCCTCCCTAGGTCAGTAATTGGCATGGCCATCATCCAGGTTTCTCAGGCTTGTACTCATTAACCCATGTCAATCTTCTCCAAGTCCTACTTTGAAATAGATCTCTATTCTGACAATGTATTTCCCTCTTCACTGCCATCATCCTAGACCAGGCCATTAATTGGCAGCTGTCATGTGGATTACTCCAGGAGGCTTCTAAAGGATCTCTTTACTTTTCTTACCCTCTGTAATAGTTTTCCTGAGGTTCCTATAACAAATTATCACAGGGCAATTCCCTGGCAGTCCAGTGGTTAGGGCTCAGAGCTATCACTGCTGGGGTCCCAGTTTGATCCCTTGTCAGGAAACTAAGATCCCACAAGCCACACAGTGTGACCAGAAAAATCCCAAATTATCACATACTTGGTGATTTTAAACAACAGAAATTTATTCTCTCATGGCTCTGGATGCCAGAAGTCTGAAATCAAGCTGTGGTCAGGGGCCTGTTCCCTTTAGAGGCTCTATGGAATGTATTCAATTCTGAATTCTTCTAGCTCCTGGTGTTTACTGGCTTTCCTTGATGTTCCTTGACTTGTGATCACACTACTCCAATGTCTATCTCTGTTTTCACATCACTTTCTCTATGTGTCCGTCTCTTTTCACCTTCTGTCTCTCAAATCTCATTCTACCTTTTCCTTATAAGAACACGTCATTGGATTTAGTGCCCACCTGGATAATCTAGGGTTAGATCCTCATCTCAAGATCAAATAAGATAACATTCACAGGTTCACAGAATTCAATGTGGATATCTTCTTGTGGGCCTTTTTTCAGCTTACCACATCCCTTCTTTTTCACCTAGTAACTAGAGTGATTTTTTGAAATGTAATTTTATTTAAAATTTTACATGTCTAAACCCTTCAATGTCTTCCCACCCCGTTTTAATAATATACAAATTCCTTCCCTTGATCCCCAGGATCCTTCCTGTCTGATCTAAAGCCTATCTCTCTAAACTCATCTTCCATTCATCTGCTCCCCAGGTCACCCAGGCAGCTTTCCCTTTCACTATCTCCATTTTCATACAGTTAACTCTTATTATATCTTCTCTCCCCACAGGTTAGCCTATCAACTGGTGTGGAGACCACACCTAATTCTAGGATAGTAGTTGTTCTACTGTGCTTAATGTGCTTAGTCACCCAGTCATATCTGACTCTTTGTGACCCCATAAACTGTAGCCACCAGGCTCCTCTGTCTGTGGGATTTTTCAGGCAAGAATACTAGAGTGGGTTGACATTTCCTCCTCTAGGGGATCTTCCCAACACAGGGATTGAACCCACATCTCCTGCATTGGCAGGTGGATTCTTTACCACTGAGTCTCCTGTTACAGAGCCTATCTGGTGCAGTAGGGGTCAGAAAACCTACCTCTTTCTTTTTTTTTCTTAGCTGCACCACATAGCTTGCAAGACTTTAGTTCCCTGATCAGGGCTTGAACCTGTGCTGTCGTGGTGGGGTGAGGGGGTGTGGAAAGGTGTGGAGTCCTAACTTAACCACTGGATCGCCTGGGAATTCTCAAACCTGTCTTTCTTCACAAATAAAGTTTTATAGGCATATGTAATTCTTTGTTTACATATTGTTTATAGCTGCTTTTGAGCTACAGCAGCAGAGCTGAGTGGCTGCCACAGGGACTATGTGGCCCACAAAGCCAAACATACTTATTATATGGACCTTTACCAAAAAAATTTTCCTAGTCTCTGTTCTAGGATATTGGTTTCCTATTTAGTGCTCTTAGGTTCATTATTTGGTTTCCTCTTTTCTCCAAATATTTAACTACTTTCCAAGTGCTATTGTTGCCTCCTCTAGTAAATTCTCTGAATTTTCAATAACTTGTTTTATTGTAGATTGTGTTGCTTGGTCTATTAACAGGACATGGTGTGACTTGTGGAACAGGCAGGTGGCATCAGACAACCGCTGGTCTTTGTCCATACCAACTAAGCCCTTCCTAATAAAGAGAAGGCATGATCTTGCCCATCTTGAGGGAATTTAAATGACTAGCATACTTTTATTTTATAAAGAAGTGACCATTTCCGCACTTCTCCAGCTCCTGTGCCTGGGTCTGTAACAGGCTCTGACTTACAAATGGGAATGGGCTTATTTACTATGCCTAGCAAGTGCATGGGTTTCCCCCATAGCTCAGCGGTAAAGAATCCCCCTGCAATGCAGAAGACATGGGTTCGCTCCCTGGGTTGGGAAGATTGCCTGGGAAATTCCATGGACATATAGGAGCCTGGTGGGCTACAGTCCATAGGGTCACAAAGAGTCAGACATTTCTGAAGGGACTGAGCATGCATGCATGCGGCAGGTGCCTATGTCTTATTACATCAAACTGTCTCTATTTCTGTTCAAATACACTCTTCTTCATGGAGCAAGATGAGTGTGACCCAGTTCTCCTGTAACACTGGAGTCCTGACCTGGCTCTACTGTGGGAGACCGTTCTTACTGGACTGTGTGACTGACTGATGCTTTGTCCACTCTTGCCTGAATATCCTGCAGGGCATGAACCACTATCCTCCAAACTGCAAGCTCTTCTGTCACTTACAAACATTTATGGGATTTGGCTAAAGTCCTGTCTGAAAGGAGGCTATCAGCTTTTCCAGTCTTTTCTCACTACTGCTGAGTAGAGGTTTTGCCTTATAATTCCAATATTTCTACTAGAAGAGCATCATCTCCTCTTACAAGGGGAAAATAAAGAAAAAAACAAACTCCCAAACCCAAGAAATTGCTGCTGGATGATTTATACAGCATACGCAAAAGTATTCACTTTCAATTGCTTAGTTAAAGTGTTCTCTACCTATCTGGACCCAAAGTGTTCTGAAGGAGATTGTTGCTCTGCTTAAATATCTTCCAGTGGTTTGCCACAAACTGGTTCCTTTTCTTTCCTCAGTGGGCCCTTCTGATTGTAGTCTCAACCAAGAAGCCACGTGAGAAGTGAAAATGAAAGTTACTCAGTTGTATCCAACTCTTTGCAATCCCATGGACTATACAGTCCATGGGTTTCTCCAGGCCAGAATACTGGAGTGGGTAGCTGTTCCCTTCTCCAGGGGATCTGCCCAATCAAGGGATTGAACCCAGGTGGCTCACAGGTTAAAGCGTCTGCCCCCAAATGCAGGAGACCTGGGTTCAATCCCTGGGTCAGGAAGATCCCCTGTAGATGGAAATGGCAACCCACTCCAGTATTCTTGCCTGGAGAATCCCATGGACGGAGGAGCTTGGTAGGCTACAGTCCACGGGGTCGCAAAGAGTCGGACACGACTGAGTGACTTCACTTCTTGACCATCTGAGCCACCAGGGAAGCCCAAGAATACTGGAGTGGGTAGCCTATCCCTTCTCCAATGGATCTTCCCAATCCAGGAATCAAACTTGGGTCTCCTGCATTGCAGGCTGATTCCTCACCAGCTGAGCTACCAGGGAAGCCCAAGAAGCCATGGGTTGCCTTATCTTGCAGAATATCTGCTCTGAATTAATCTAAACCTACATCGAGTATTTACCAATGTAGCCATACCCTCACCCCAAATGACAAAACTCTGCCTTATACACTTTAAAATATTTGCATCTCAAAACTATCAGTTGGAGACATTTCATTAGCTTGCTTGCACACACACACACACGCACACACACAAACCTCTTTTAAACTATTTATTTTTAAGGACAGGAAGGAGCTATCTAACGTTCCTTAACACATGATGATGTGTACTTGACATGTATCTGTGGGTTCATGAAAGCATGTTAGAAAAACTCTTTAATCTTATTTAGTCTGTTTCTTTGGTCCAGTTTCATCTTATTTTTGATGGACAAATTTTTTTTGGGGGGCAAAATTTTTGATGAACAAAAGTTTGAGGACTTTTTAAAAATTCAAGAATTTTTTCTATTACACAGTTTTTATGACTTCTTTTTGTCTCCAAAGTCTTTGAACATAATGTTTAAGACAAAGTTTAATGTAATCATAATATACCATTTTCATATTTGCCATTTTACTTTTAGCTATTTTTATTGAGAATCATTCACATATCATACAATTCACTTATTTATAATGTACGGTCCAGTGGATTTTTGCAATCATCACCATATTAAATTTTCATGCCTTTCATCACTCCCACAAGAAACTCTGTACCTGTTAAACACACTTACCCCATTCACCCCAGATACGTCAGTCAAAGGCAATCACTATTCTATTTCCTGTCTGTATGGATTTGTTTCTTCTGGACATTTCATATAAATAAAACCACACTATATGTGATCTTTTATGACTGGCTTCTTTCACTTAGAAAAATGTTTCCAAAGTTCACTCATGTTGTAGCATGTTTCAGTACTTCATTTCACTTGGTGGTTAAATAATATCCCACGCAATAAGGCAACATTTTGTTTATCTATTATCTATTATCTTGATGACTATTGGAATTCTTTCTTGCTACTATAAATTATGCTGCTATGAACATTCATGTAAGAGCTGTTGAGTGGACATATATTGTCATTTCTCTTAAATATACACCTAGGAGTGGAATTTCTGGGTTATATAGTACCTTTATTTTTTGGCCATGCAGGCATGAGGGATTTTAGTTGCCTGACCAGAGATCAAACACATGCTCCCTGAAATGGAAGTGTGGAGTCCTAACTACTGGACTGCCAGAGAATTCCCTGTATGGTAACTCTTAGTTTAGCCTTCTGAGAACTGTCAGGCTGATTAGAGTCTTTGGTGAATTACTTATTCACAAACAAAAGAAATCAGTCCAAGTTCCAAGGAGCATTTATGGATTTCTTGACCCCCACCCCCAACCAGTCCTACCATGTTGGTCATGGATCTGCCTTATAATTTTGGTGTTCAGGAGTGGACCTGAAGGCATCTGGCAGCAAGAGCAGCAGCTCCAACAGAAAGAGTGTTCCAAAAGCTGTAGCAGGAAGATTAGAATGGACATTTCCCAGACGGGCCTTAGCCTGTGGAGATATTTCCCAACCCACCCTTCTTATCCCAAAAAAATCAAATTCACAAGAAAAAAATTGGTTCCCAGAGACCCACTATTCTTTACAGTCCACCAGACTCTGCTTGGAGAAGGCAATGGCACCCCACTCCAGTAGTCTTGCCTGGAAAATCCCATGGATGGAAGAGCCTGGTAGGCTGCAGTCCATGGGGTCGCTAAGAGTCGGACACGACTGAGCGACTTCTTTCACTTTTCACCTTCATGCATTGGAGAAGGAAATGACAACCCACTCCAGTGTTCTTGCCTGGAGAATCCCAGGGATGGCAGAGCCTGGTGGGCTGGCATCTCAGGGGGTCGCACAGGGTCAGACATGACCGAGCGACTTAGCAGCAGCAGACTCTGTTACCTCGTAAAGAACATAGTGGATTAGTGCATGAGCTAAGATTGATTTTTATTTTTTGGCCATGCCAAGTGGTTTGCAGGATCTTAGTTTCTGAACCAGGGATTGAACCCTGGCCCTCAGCAATAAACGCTGGGAATCCTAACCACTGGACCACTAGGGAATTCCCAGTGAGTTTTAGATATGTTTTTGCTTTCATTTATTTGTGTTTGGCTGTGCTGGGTCTCTGTTGCTGCGTGGGCTTTTCTCTAGTTGTGGACTGCAAGGGCTCCTTTCTAGTTGTGATGTGAGGCTTCTCCTTGCAGTGGCTCCTTTTATTGTGGAGCACCGGCTCTGGAGTGCATGGGCTCCAGCAGTTGTGGGACATAGCCGTGGCATATGGACTCAGCAGTTGCGGCTCCCAGGCTCTAGGGTACAGGCTCAATAGTTGTGATGCATGGGCTTAGTTGCTCTTTGGCATGTGGGATCTTCCCGAATTAGGGACTAAACTCGCGTCTCCTGCATTGGCAGGTGGATTCTTAACCACTGGGCCACCAGGGAAGCCCCTACATATGTCTGTTTGAAACATCAAAGCAAACCTCTCTCCCTCGACCAAACAAACAAGCAAAATAACCTTCTAATACTGATATTTTACATTTTCTACAACTAAAGGCAATGGCATCCCACTCCAGTACTCTTGCCTGGAAAATGCCATGGACGGAGGAGCCTGGTAGGCTGCAGTCCATGGGGTCACTAAGAGTCAGACACGACTGAGCGACTTCACTTTCACTTTTCACTTTCATGCATTGGAGTAGGAAATGGCAACCCACTCCAGTGTTCTTGCCTGGAGAATCCCAGGGACGGGGGAGCTTGGTTGGCTGCCGTCTATGGGGTCGCATAGAGTCGGACATGACTGAAGTGACTTAGCAGCAGCAGCAGCAATCATGATATAAGGACTAGAATTACTGGTTCTGCTAGATCCGTTTTTGCTGTTTTACATTTATACCATTCTAACAAGATAGCATCCAGGGCTGAGAGAGAAGTTCTGGTTCAATCTAGGGCATGACTCAGCTGTGGTGCCTTATCAAAATGTAAAGATCCCAGATAAGTGCTCCAGATATAACTTGGATGTGGTAACACAAAGGATCACAGTGGAGTACAAGAAATTCTCATTTGACACAAGAGATACATTGTGGAAGGCCTGCATATTACAAATATCATATAATTAAGCCATTTGTCATATGTATAAGTCAGTGTTCTACCAAAGAGACATAATCAGTGGGAGATAAATATATATATATAAGATTTATTATTATAAAATATATTTTAATATATATAAGGGAAATATATATATTTCCCTTATATGATCGTGAGTGCTTGCTAAGCAGGGTCTTAAATTTGTGGGGCAGGCCAATAGAATGGAGGAAACTCCTGTGCATGGACTGATGATGCAATCTATAGAAAGAATTTCTCCCTCAGAGAAATCCTAGTTTTGCTTCTAAGGCTTTTTAACTTATTGGATACGATCCATTCAAATTATAAAGGATAGTATCTTTTACTTAGTTACTGATTGTAATGTTAATCACATGTATAAAATAGTTACTGATTGTAATGTTAATCACATGTACAAAATACTTTCACAGTAACACCTAAGCTTTTGAATAACTATATTACAGCCTAGCCAAGTTGATGCATAAAACTAGCCATCATAGGACTTCCATGATGGTCCAGGGGTTAAGACTCTGCCACTCCACTGCAAGGGACACTGCTTCAACCCCTGGTTCGGGAATAAGATCCCACATGCCACATGGTGTGGCCAACAAATAAAAAGTGATTTAAATAAAAAAACTAGCTATCATACCAAAGGACTGACAAAGGCTGCAGATATTTTAGTTTACCAACTATACTGACACGCCCCGTGGCAGTAATGCAAGTTCATAATTTACTCAGCTTATCAGCTTTGAAAGTAATGCAAATCTTGATTGTATTTTTAAAAATTTTAGGGTTTTCAATATTTCATATTCTTTACATAAAGTAAAACTTTATTAACATTGTTATTACTGTTTTTATATAATACCAATTTAAAATGATACTATTGAAATGCACAGTAGAAGCAATTCTTTTGTCAGATAGCTTTTACAATGTCAATAAGAGTTAAAAACTATGGTTTTTAACATAATTATGTGGAGGTTTTTGCAGTTTTAGGCCTTTTAAGGAGAGCACCTTGGGTATCTAGGTCTGTCTCTTTCAGTTTCTTCAACCATCCTCTTTCAGTGTTATAGTCCAGTTCCCATCCTCTTCCCTTGAGACTCTGCACTCCTTATAGGAGGAGACATTTTCTTCCTTCCTTCCATGTCTTCTTGGATATTGCAAACCTCCATATATCAGGCTTGATCAGACTTTGGGGACTTCAAAGAGAGAGGTGAGGCCTAGTTCAAGAGCCATGGATGCAGACTGAAAATGATGGAAGGGGGCAAGGCACAACCTCTAAAGGAATGACGCAGCCCTTGAAGATATACAGAAGTGATTAGAACCAACTAGGTCCAAGAGAGTAGAAGATTAGACTTCCCCTAGGCCTTGAGCCTCTTCACACACTACAATATATTAGCAATGCTAATGCAACACATTAGCATGCTAAATGACACATCCACATACACCACTTCCGTTTCCAAGTTGACTGTAACTGGGTGGTGGCCCAATTCCTGGAAATCTCTACGCCTTCTCCAAAATATTGATAGTTGGAATAATCCTCCTGTTTCTTAGCCTATGAAATTACTCAGTCCATAAAAACAACCACCTCATATTTTGCCTTCTGAGCCCACAGTCTCATTATAGAGTGTGTTTCTCTCTAAATAAACTCACCTCTTACCTATCACTTTATCTTTCACTTAATTCTTTCTGCATTGAGACATAAAGAACCTGAGCTTCAGGGCTTCCTTTGTGGCTCAGTGGTAAAGAATTCTTTACCTCTTGCCAATGCAGGAGACACAGGTTCAATCCCTGGTGCAGGAAGATCCCGCACACCATGGAGCAACCAAGCCTGTGAGCCACAATTACAGAGCCCATGTGCCACAACTATTGAAACTCTCACCCTAGAGCCCATGCTCTGCAACAAGAGAAGCTACTGCAATGAGAAGCCTGCACCCCTTAACTAAAGAGTAGACCTGCTCGCCACACGTAGAAAAAAGCCAGTGTAGCAACAAAAACCAGCACAGCCAAAAGTAAATAAATACATTTTTTTAAAAAAGAAGAAACTGAGCTTTACTAAGTCTTGAGACCAGATGTGTGATCTGAGTTGAAACACCACGGATTCAAGTCTCAATCTGAGTTTTGGCAGCATTTGAAGTTCTAACCTAGGGGGTTGAGTCCCAATCTAAGTTTTTGGTTTCAGCACCAAATCTAGTTTCACCCCCAAATCTAGCTCAGTTTCACCCAAATGAGCATAGGAATTTGATATTTTCACCAGTTCCCTGAGAAGTATGTACACCACTCCCAAGTCAGCCTCAATTTTACTTAGTGACATCAATTTGACTTACATTCTCTCACAGATGTCATTTCCCACAGCATTATTTTGTTAAGGGACATTTGACTCCTCTCTGAATATGGCTTCCAAACTTCACGACATTAGTTGCCAATATCCTTCCAAGAATAAAGTACACCAGCTCCAAATCTCTCTTCTAATAAGATTAGGGATTGGGACGCATTGGTAGGTCTCAGTTCCTGCTTCAGCAGGCCCTCAATAAATATTTGCTGAATTAAATAGAATGAATTTTCCTTTATGTGATGGGAAATCACAAATGGCCTTTGAATTGTGATTAAATTTCCACCGTGTGGCAATAAAAGCATTAATTCCTCCAAATAAACTCACATATTTCAAAGTAGAAACTTCATACTTCCTAATGGAAATATTCTTGCACAGAACAACATCACTGGTACTCAAGTTGAAATCATTATTATTCATAATGCAACATCGTTATAGCAACTATTTTAGAGCTCCGCGCATCTGATGCAAACAGAATATTGTCTGCTGCTGCTGCTAAGTCGCTTCAGTCGTGTCCGACTCTGCGACTCCATAGACGGCAGCCCACCAGGCTCCCAGTACCTGGGATTTTTCAGGCAAGAACACTGGAGTGGGTTGCCATTTCCTTCTCCAATGCATGAAGGTGAAAAGTGAAAGTGAAGTCGCTCAGTCGTGTGCGACCCCATGGACTGCAGCCCACCAGGCTCCTCCATCCATGGGATTTTCCAGGCAAGAGTACTGGAGTGGGTTGCCATTGCCTTCTCCAAGGAACCAATTCCGTCGTTTTTAGCAGTGTAGAGCGCATCAGTCTTTCGAAGTAGAAAATGGGTGAGGCTATTCTAAGTTGTGGCCTGCAAGCCCCGCCCCATATACCTGAGTGGCTCCGCCTACTGCACGGCTTAGGTGAGGGGCGGTGAACCACATTTCCCAGCGGGCCCTGCAGGCCTCTAGCGCCTGCGCGTTGGCAGCCCAGGCAGGCGGACGGAACTCCCGCGCTATCCAGCCACCTGGTCTCGCCTCATCTGTTCTCTACCTACGGCATGGAGGGGGTCCCGGGGGTAACCGCAGGCAACACGGGCGCTGCCAATGCCGAGGGAGCAGCAACCATGCCGCCGCCGCCGCCTCCCGTCTCCCCCGCCTGCCCTCACTCCGGCGCCCGCAGCGGGTGAGGAGGGCCCGCCGCCCCTACCCGAGGCGGGGGATCCCGGCTGCTCGGGCTCCCGGCCCCCTGAGCTGGAGCCAGAGCGCAGCCTGGGCCGCTTGAGGAGCCGCTTCGAGGACGAGGACGAGGAGTTGGAAGAAGATGAGGACCTGGAGGAAGAAGAAGAGGAGGAAGAGGAGGAAGAGATGAGCCACTTCTCGCTGAGGCTGGAGGGGGGCCGGCCGGACTCCGAGGACGAGGAGGAGGTATTGATAGCCCCTGTTTGACCACGTCGGCCCTCCTCCGTTAGGGCCGGGCCGGATGTCCCCGCTCGCCGCTGCATCCTTTGGCATTGGAGTCCACCCTCACCTCTCCTTGCGCTGCCTGCTTGTGGCGCGGACTGGCCTTCTGTCCCTGCCAACTCATTGTGTAAGATTACGGCAGTCACTTAAGCTCGCTGGGTCCGACTCACTCATTATTGAAGCTACTGCTTGCCAGGGATGTAGGCGCCAAGGGTACTGTTCTCCTGCCTTCTAGAAGCTTACAGTGGCTGGGAGTACAGTCCAGTTCTACAGGATGTTGAGAGTGTGGGGAAATCCTTCCCCACCTAGTCAATCTCTAATTGGGAAGGTTTTTTTTTTTTTTTTTTAAATTGGGGCAGCGGGTACTTCATTAATTCAGACAGTATACCCAGCCAGTCAGAATTTGTGTATTAAACACCAGTATCTGGAAGGTTTGTCCATTTTGTGATAATTCATAAAGTAAGATGCCCTTCATCTGGCAATATACAGTAGCTCCAAAAAGAATGAGATCTTTTGAAACATTGGTTCATATTGTATTATTGTAACTTTGAGAGTATTTGAAGGGTCTGAGGTATTAGAACATGTTTCCATGTTGCAAAGTAAACTACACATTGTTGATAAAAAAATTTAGGAAGTATGACTTGGCAAGGATTTGTAACCTATTTCCGTTGCATTTGCAGCGCCTGATCAATCTCTCTGAGCTGACTCCGTACATCTTGTGTTCCATTTGCAAAGGTTATTTAATAGATGCAACTACCATTACAGAATGTCTTCATACATGTAAGCGTATAGTTCATTACATGTCCAAATAATATATTAAGTTTTTGAAATGTCTTGAAAACATTATAATTCCAATATTTTTTCCCAACAGTTTGTAAAAGCTGCATTGTCAGACACTTTTACTATAGCAACAGATGTCCAAAATGCAACATAGTAGTACATCAGACACAACCTCTTTACAACATAAGGTAAGAAAAATAAGTAACATTTATATTTTAGGTATACTTTTTCTGAAAGATTGAAATTGTGTAGTTGGTAGTAAATTCTTGACCTATCAAAATGACGGGAAAGGGAAATGCATATTCTTTAAAGAAATACATATAGAGCACTTACTGTATACCAGGCACTGTGACATCTGCTGTAAACCTTAAAAGAAAAAAAAAAAAAGGTACAGACTTCTTTTCTTGAGGATTTAAATTCCATCACTGAAGCTGATGACGCTAGTTTAGACTTGTCATTTTCTGTGTATCTAGAATTCTGTTTTTAAAAGTAATAACTGGCCTCTTTAGAAAAACCTATCTGTCATAGGTCGTTGTGGCTTATTAATCAATTTTCAGTTCATGCTCAGCTTGCTAAGGGAAGAAAAACACTAAAAGTGGACTGCTTTCGTTTGTTCGGCAAATACTATTATGTTTCTATTACTTCATAGAGGAGTATTTTGCAGATGATACACAGAATTTTTAAGTACTATCTCTGCCATCAAATCACATTCTTATTTAGGAAATAAGACCAGTTCACATGGAACAATTTAGCAAACTGTTCAAGAGTCTATAATTACTTGTAATTATGACTATGTATAATTACTTGAGGTTCTCTTAGAAGAGAACCATTAGTGCTACCTAAAAGTAACTCACCGCTGAGAAAGGAGATCTTCACTCCTAAGAGAAAACAGTTACAAAGAGCATCATTCACTTTACCAAATGCATTTTTCTGAATTCTGAGGTATTCTCCATCCTTTCCTTTTCTTAGGTTGGACCGACAGTTACAAGACATAGTGTACAAATTAGTGATCAATCTAGAGGAAAGTAAGTTTATTTTATTACCTAGTTGTAAATCCTCAAATCTCTTCTGACTCTACTAGTTATATTTTAAGTGTAATTTAGTCTGTGTTTTATCATTTTTTAGGAGAAAAAAGCAAATGCATGATTTCTATAAAGAAAGAGGTCTAGAAGTACCTAAACCTGGTAAGTTTGGGTATATATCATAATGTATTTATAGATTAAAGAATACTAACTTAATAAAAATCACTCTCTTTGAGGTTCTTTTTGGTGATAGCTGGTTATTTTTTGATCAAAGAGATAAAGATTTTGAAGGCAATGACTTACTGTAACCCAATTTGTAAGGCTTAACGAGTAGAGGCTCTGGAGCTGGATTGTGATCCTGGCTCTGCCACCTTATTAGGTGTATAACTTGGGCAGATGACTTCAGTGTTTCAGTTTCTTCTTCTATAAAGCAGGGATAATTGTAGCACTTTATAAAGTTGTTGTAAGGACTCACCGAGTAATGCAAAGCACTTAAAACAGTGCCTGGAACATAGTGACTGCTCACATACCAGTTTTTATGGTGATGGTAATGTCTCAGTACGGAAGTTAGATTTGAGTTTAAATTCTCATTCTTCCACTTACTATGTGGATCCTCGTCGTCGTGAAGTTGCTCAGTCGTGTCCGACTCGTTGTGACCCCATGGACTATAGCCTACCAGGCTCCTCTGTCCACAGGATTTTCCAGGCAAGAGTCCTGGAGTGGATTGCCATTTCCTTCTCCAGGGGATCTTCCTGACCCAGGGATTGAACCCGGGTCTCCCACATTGTAGACAGACGCTTTACTGTCTGAGCCACCAGGAAGTCCTCACAAAACCTAGCCAGGTCTAATTCCATGGCCCTAGCCCTTGCCCTTGGCAATGGTTCACACCCTGAAGAGTGGCTTCTCTCTGGATCCTAACAAATCCACCTCTTTGTGTCTCAGTGAATTTTTTGCAGCGAGACATCAGGGCCTGAGTTTCATTAGCTTTGGCTGAGCTTGAGTCCCGGAAGAGAGCTGAAGAACAGGAGGAAAAAGCAGTGGGAAAAACGTGCCAAGGAGTCCCCTTCATAGCCCGCTGGAAAATTTGTTAAATATCTGACCAGTGCTCACCAATTTCATTGGTCTGATCTTTGGCATAGAAAAGAGAAAGGACAGAAGAACCCCCCACTGGCTTGTGTAACAGCTACTGGGGCTCAGCAGATAGCGCCTTTGGGACATGCTGAGGAGTAGCCTCTCCAGAGTCCCTCAGTTGTGCCTCCTGCCGCCCGCCTGTTTGCAGGAGGTTCAAGGAAACAAGAGATTGTAAAGGAATTAAGATTATGTTAGGCATGTCCCTCCAGCAAGGACCTCTTAACTGGAGGTCTTCTGGGATCTGAGACTGGGCCACGTGAGCTTTCTGCTGAGTTTGTTTTTCGCTGTCCCGGTTTCCAGCACCATGGGTCTTCCCGGGAGCTGGATTTTCTTCACGTTCTGCCTCTACCGCCGGAGCCTCGCTGAGTTGGGCTCCTGCTGTGCCTGGCCTCTTCTGCGTGGAGGTTGTTTCAGCCTGGATGTCACTTGAGGCAAATTGCCTAATCTCATTAAGTTGAATCTCATTTTCTTTACAGTTAAAGTAGGTAAAGTACTTCAATTTTAAAGAAAAGCAGTAGTACCTATGCAATGGAATTATATAAAAGTGCTGAGCATGAGCCCTGGCACATAGTAGTACTTATTAAGGATTACCCACAGCTATTGTTGCTTTTATGCTGAGCTTTCTTTGTGGGCCTGATAAACCAGCCACATATGTCTGCCTTCCACTGTGGAGCACTCCCCAGGCTTGTCACTAATTTCACTGGCTTTGACAGATTAGCTAATGTTATTTTGAAAAGGGAGAGTGAGTGCTTTATGATCTTTTAAATAGTCAACATAGTTAAATCTGTGTAATTATTTTTCAGAAATCTCAATTAATGAAGTTTTTATTCTAACTCAACTTTTTTGTTTGGCTATCAAATAGCTGTTCCACAGCCAGTCCCTTCAAGCAAAGGAAGAACTAAGAAAGTCTTAGAATCAGTGTTTCGTATTCCACCTGAACTTGACATGTCTTTATTACTAGAGTTTATTGGGTGAGTACCCTAAACCTCTACCTCTAAACTTTAAAATAAAGAAATGTTAAAGTCCCAACAGTTACAAAATCATCCTGAGCTAAGGTACTAGAGAGTAGCATAATAACTACTTATATCTCTATCATCTGGCTTTTAAAATCAACCTTGCTATTATGGCAGAAGGCACTTGGGTACTTCTCCCTATTCATTCCCTGCTTCCCTTAGAGGTTAATAACTACTCTCCTAAAAGTAATGATTGTCATTCCCATAGATATTTTTATGTGTTTACCATATGTGTATGTATTCCTAAACAATGTGTAGAATTGTTTTTGTCCATTTAAAAACCTTAAATGGTATCATACTGTGTTTTCCAACTTTTTCACTTAGCACTGTATGATTCATCCATGTTAAAATGTATAACTAGTTCACTCATTTTCACTGGGTGTTCCCTTAAAATAAATATACCGTAATTTATCTTTGCTTAGGTTGTTTCCAATTTTTGTTTTGCTATTGTACACAGTGTTGCTTTAAACATTTTTTACAAATCTCCTTGTGTCTTTGTGAGATAGTTCTCTAAGAGTGTAGATTTGTTGAGTCTTAGGATATGTTCAACTTCAACTTTACTTGGTTTTGCCAAATTATTTTCCAAAAATTGAATATCTCCCTCATTCATATAAATTGCTTCTTTCCAACACTGAAACATATAGGGTACCCCATTATATTGCAGCATTGTTAGACCACCTGTCGTCATAGAGTTGGCCTGTATCAAACTGTAGTTCTTGAAATAATTACGTGGTTTACAGGATAAACTAAAATGCCTTTCTTGGAAAATCTAGATCTTCCATTTTATGTCCCTGGTGACTATTTGACCTCTCAGTCACTTCCTCCTTATAACTCTAGGTTGCCTGTATTATTTATTTAGTATCTAGCTTGTACTGTGTGGTATTTGTCTCTTTATGTGTTCATCCTGTGTTCTCAAATATTATGGATCCCTGAGAGGTGAGAAACCTTTCTTATGCCTCCACTGAGCCCACATAGTAGTGTTTTATGATATATAAAGATCTCTTTAGAAGAATAAGAAATCATATAATACCAAACTTTAAAACAGCACTTTCTGTAAAGAATGTGTTCTAGCCTAAATGTCCAAAAAGGAACTAGTAAATTAATGGTGTGTGGAACATGAGCATGTGCTAGTAACATATGTGCTAGTATGGAACAATTGCCAAAATTCACTTTCTTAAGTGAAAAAAATAAGATGTAGAAGAGAATATATAGCATGTGTTCATTTATGTTTTTTAAAAAGGCGGGGGTGTGTGTGTATATGTATATATTCCCCCCACAACAAGGATAGACCATTTCTGAAAGGACATTTAAGAAAATGTTGATAGCAGTTACTTCTATAAAAGGGCACTGGAGTTTATGAATCTAGGATCAGAAAAAGTCTTATTTTTCATTATATTTGACTTTTTACCATGTAACTTGATTTTTAATAAGTCTAGTTAATTAAAATTGAAAATTGAAAGGAATTTGTATTTCTGAAACATTGTTTTGGGAAAATGTAACCTTTTCCACTAACGCACAATAGAACTTTTTTAAACCTTTTTTGAAAAGTGACAGTAATGTAAAGATAGCAAATATGTGCCAAGTGTGCTATATTATCTCTGCCTCTGCCAGCAGCACAAATCAGTACTTAATCACTCAAAGTAGTCATTACCATTCACCAGGGCTGTTCCATTTTTAACACATTCCTCCCTGCTGTAGAAAAAAAGAAGCCCTCACTTGGAATAAGAAGATCTCTACTTAAGTCCTAACTCCTTTGTTATATAGCTTTGTAAAACTGAACTAACCACTTTCTGTCAATGCATTAGATGCTTATTAAGGTGCTGCTGTGTACCACCACAGCAGTCTGCTAACTGTTGGGAATGTAATTTGAATAAGTCAGCCATGGCCCTTGCCCTCATGTAACTTGTAGTTTTTAGCTTCAGCTTCCCTGTCTGTAAAATGAGAGCTAACCCTTGTATGTTGTTGATTATGATGGGTAGTCTGTCTACATCAGAAAATAGTCTTTTATCTATTTTCAAATGTTTATGGGAAAGAAAGCTTCCAATGTGGCAAGAAGTCCTTTTGAAGTCACCAGTCCTCAGAGTTAAATGCCCACATGTTTATTACATTGAAAAGCTTGGTGTTACCCCTGAAGTCAGGCTACTGAGGGTAACCAATAGGAAGCTCTTTATGGCAAGACAAATTGCAGGTGAGATTTTTAACCTGATGCAAGTATAAGGGTAAATTTGATCCAGCTTATGACCCTGCTTGAATTGGAGGAGCAAAAATACTGAGCTGGGTTCAGCCTGTGGACAGTGGTTTTTCAACCACTGCCATGAGCATGAAGTGAGATTCCCCGCTCCACCTCCAAATTTGGTATGCATCTTTTGTGATCTTAAGATAGTCTTGTATAGTACTTTTTATTTTTCAGTTTCTATGTGTAAGGTAGAAAATGATAAAAAGAAATAATCTTAGACAGGCGGTATAGTGTATACAGAAAAAGCATAACTCAAGGGATGTAACCCTTAGGATGTAGCTCAACTCCTCTGGTCATCAGTTTCCATATTTCTAAATTGGAGATTATAATACCAACTCACAGGATTGTCATAAGTATCTACATGTGGTATTCCTCACATGTCTAAACTACTATATATGCATATTGAAATAATGCAGGCTCATTCAGAAATAAAGGTTAGTCTGATGCTATAATATGTACAGCATCTGCCTGGTAAAGAAAATGGACTCACATGAGAGTGTATGAGAGAAGATACAGCAAAAATTTGATGTAATCTTAAGCTCGGTGATGTTTAGTAAACCAGAGAGTTGCTATTCCACTGTATGCTGTTAGCCAACTAGGGTCTTAGGTTCAGCTCTGGGCACTACATTTTAAGAGAGCTGTTGGTAAGTGGAGGTGTAATCAGAATAGTAAAAGGTGTGAAAACCATATCATGTGTGGTGGCAGAAAAACTGAATCTAATTCACAAGAGCACCAAAAGGCGAAACAAGGGCCAATAGGTATGTTACAGGGAGAAACATTTGATTCAGTGCAAGCAGGTGGTTTCTAAAGTTGCCCACAAATGGAATGAACAGACTTGTCAATAAGAAGCTATCTCTTTAGATATTTAAGCAGAAGCCAGATGCCCATGCATCATGGATTCTATAGCGATAATTCTTAAGATGAAGAAGAGGATGTTTTACTTTATTTGATGTTATTTATTTTTTGGCTGCACAGTTTGCTGGATCTTAGTTCTTCGACCAGGGATTGAACCCACACTGTTGGCAGTAAAAGCACAAAGTCCTAACCAGTGGACCCCCAGGGAATTACTGAGACTATTTTATAACTCAGGATTATGTTATACTCATAGATTTAAGTCTATATATAATATGTATACATAAATGATGTTTTGTAAATAGTTAAAACTTGTATATTTTAATGTCTTTATATTTGTGTTATAAGAATACTCTAGATGATGCTGTTGTGACCTTGCCTATTCTTCACATGATAGGAAAGAAAGAATGTGGGCTTTAAGAATTCCCTGGTGGTCCAGTGGTTAGGACTCTGCAACTCTCACTGCCATGGCTCATGGCACAGGTTTAATCTCTGTTCAGGGAACTATGATCCTGGGCAGCATGGAAAAAAAAAAAAGAGGAATGTGAGGCCTTGATATGTACACCTGCCCAGCTTTATTACTTCCTGGCTCTGTAACCCTAAGTAAGTTGTTCATCATCTCTGAGCTAAATTTTCCTTATCTATATACTAGAGATTCTAGTGCCTGATTTACAGGGCTACTGTGAGAATTGAATGAAAAACATTCATAATATATGAAGACTTAATTTAACTCCTGGTGCATAGTAGATGCTCAAAAAAGTTTGTTCCTTCTCTCTTCGTGATATGAGTAATTGATTTAATCAAAAGTCTTTGTCCTTGTAGGGGAAAGACAAATTGAGTAAATCATGCCCAGGTAATTATGCTACAAGTAAAACAAGAAGAAAAGCAGCAGCTTTCTTGTAAAGACTCTGTCTTGTAAATGTTACTGTTGAGAAAAAAGCACATTAATTATGATAAAGAAAAAGATGTTTTACTTAAAACTGGAAAATGTTATAATGCTATATGTGGGGAAATCTAAATATTAAGACTATGCTTTTGATTCCTGGAAGAAAATATACAAAGCAAAATAAACTACGGTATAAAACTGCCTTTACCTTACCACTAGGTGGCAGATATGACAATTAACTGTATCTGGCATGCATTGGAGAAGGAAATGGCAACCCACTCCAGTATTCTTGCCTGGAGAATCCCAGAGACAGTGGGCCCCCCGTCTATGGGGTTGCACAGAGTCGGACACGACTGAAGCAACTTAGCAGCAGCAGCAGCAGTTCATTTCATAAAGGGTTAGTTGACTGTTTTAAGATTAAATTGATGTTTCTCAAATATTTATATTATGTTATTTTTCTGTGTTATATGATTAATTATGTAGTTTAAAATTGATTAATTTTGCTTTCATTTTTCAGTGCTAATGAAGGCACAGGACATTTTAAGGTATTTTACTTTTATTTTTCATTTGCTTTACAAGAGGGCCTTATAAGACACAAATTTAAGATTAACAATCATGTGGAGACTGTCTTTGATAACAATAAAAAGTGTTTTAGAAATAAAACTTGTTGAAATTTGGAGTATATTCAATAATGCTCTCATAATAGATTTTTGAGAAAAGAGTTACTAAGTAGGGATTTATTATTTCACAACAATGGTCTAAGGAAAAATAAGTGAATAATTTTTAAAACTGAAGCCAAATGCTGTGCTGATTTGGTGATTAAAAAATATTTCAAAGCATTTTTTTTGCATAGTTGCCATTTAGAGTTAAGTATGAACTTATATAATTTCATTTTCATGTAACATCTTTGGTTCAGATTAACTCGCCTTAACTTTTCACTTCAAGCATCCAGTGAAACTGTAGCAGTGAGGATGAACTCTGAAGTTCAGAGTTGCCCTGAAGGCTCCGGGGTCACAGGTGCCACTGCACACTGTGTGTAGCTCCTGTCGTGTGAGTCACTTAGCAAGAGGAGACTTTTTAAAGGGGGCAAATCAGGCCTTATAGTTACTTGGAATTATAAAAATATAAAGAAATAACCGACTTTGATATCTGCTTAGATTTTCAGTGACTTTGTCAAAGTCTCCACGAAAATATGGGTGAAGTATACCTGATTGGGCGTACTGTTTTGTTTTGTGATTGTAGCGGCTTAAGGGACATGAGTTGACGCATAGGAATAGATGAGTACTTTTTGGACGAAGTATATTATAGGTTTTTCCCAGAGATCATTGTGATGGAGAGGATGCAGTGTTAGGTTTGGTAACTTTTAACCTCTTCTAAGTTGTAAAATACCAAACTTACAGTGATAAACTTTAGGAAGTCCTTTCATAGTGTGGTGGGTGGGAAAGTAGCATAGAAGTTTCTATATGGGACAAGTACAGTCATAGGCTCCTAGAGTTCACTGAAGACATCTGTGTAGTGAGCTGTAATAGCCAGGTGAGCCAACAGAATATAAAAATCTCATGAAGAACTAAAAATTAAGTTGGAATATTAGCCTATTACTTCCACAAAGGGGCTTCCCTGGTGGCTCAGAGGTTAAAGCATCTGCCTCCATTGCGGGAGACCCGGGTTTGATCTCTGGGTTGGGAAGATCCCCTGGAGAAGGAAATGGCAATCCACTCCAGTATTCTTGCCTAGAGAATCCCATGGACAGAGAAGCCTAGTAGGTTACAGTCCATGGGGTCGCAAAGAGTCGGACACGACTGAGCGACTTCACCTTCACTTCCACAAAACACATGTACACTTAGAATATGTATGTAATTCAGAGCCTTGCACATCAAAGAAATATGACATTGCCTGACACCTATGAAGTGAAGCTGATCATACCCCTGGATTACTAATTTACAGGAAATCCAGGGGACACAGGAACTTAATTACTCTGTAGGAATTTAATAGGCCAAATCTAGGTACTGGAAAACTGCAGGACAAGGGCAAACAGTTCTGTTTCTTCAGCACATAAAAGGGAAAGACATAAAGAGGAAACATGTAGAATATATTGATTAGAAGAGACTCAAGGGACATCAGTGTATGATGTTTATTTGGATGGGATTTGAAAACTAAAAATTTATGAGATGCTAGCCCCCAGTTGTAAGTAACATAAATATCCATCAACTGATGAATGGATAAACCAAGTATGATATATCCATGTAATGGAACAGTATTTGGCCATACAAAGGAATGATACGTGCTACGACATGGATGAAACTTGAAGGCATTGAAGTAAAAGAAGCCAGGCACAAAGGACCACGTGTTATTTGATTCCACTTACATGCAATGTCCAGTATAGGCAAAAGCATAGAGATACGGAGTAGATGAGCGGTTGCCAGACACTTGGGGGTGAGAGGAAGTTGGGAGTGACTGCTAATTGGTATGCATTTCTTTTGGGTGATGAAAATGTTCTGAAATTAGGTAATGGTGATAGATGCGCAACTATATAAATACACTAAAAACCATTGAATTGCGTACTTTAAAATGTGGTGAATTTAATGATAAGTGAATTATATCTTAGTAAAGCTGTTAAAAAACAAACCAAAGCCAAGACAATTTCAAATAGAAGCATTGTTTGTAATAAATTTAGTGCGTGCATTTTGAGAAAACAAAAATATATCTGATAAAAATAATATATACATTAAAATTTTTATTCTCTTTGTAATGACAACCCTAAAAACAAAATCATTTTCTACTAGGTAAAAAAATTGAGACAGTTGGTGAAATTTGTACACTTACTGTCTATTTTTGATATTAAGGAATTTTAAAGTATGGTGGTAGTATTATGTTTTTTAAGAGTTCTTATTTTTAGAGATGCATGCTGAAGTATTTACAAAGGAAATGATGTGTAAGGGGTTTGTTTCAAAACAAGCCTGGGGAATGGGGTCCCGGAAGCAGTTGAGATAGGAAAAGGGTGGGATTTATTTAAAACAAGATTGATACTATTGTTAAAGTTTTGAAGCATTTCGTTTTCAGTATTAACTAAACATTCCCATGTTAATTTGCAGGCTTATGTCTGTATGACGTAATGAATGTATTGTTTTAGAAACAAATGATCCTATTCTTGACTATTTTTATTTTGCTAAACAGTCTTTTTAAAAAATACTTTCTTAGCTAACACTTTGGCAATTTTATCATTTTTCTTTTAATTCTGCATTTATAGGGAGTTCTAGTTACAGTTTTTTATATTATAGCTCAGTATAATCTACTGCTTAAAAAGCTGCTTTTATTTCTTATCTTGGAGTTCAAATAAATATGTCTGGCTAGGATAATGCCTAGTTAAACTTTTCACCAATACACTTATGGCATGACAATCATAAAGTCTGTTTGCTGCATTCAATTTAAAAATATTTCACCAAGCAGTAATACATGTTTCCTAGTAAAAATGTTTCCTAGGAATCTTTTTTTCTTTAACTTTTAATTATGAAAATGTTTGAACATACTGAAAAGTAGACAGAATAGAACCTCCATGCATCCATCACACAGTTTTACCAGTTAACTAATGACCAGTTGAATTTCTTTTATAATTCCATCCACTTCCCTTCTTTTGGGGGACTTTGCCACGGGGCTTGTGGGGTCTCAGTTTCCCAAGGAGAGATTGAACCCGTGCCATGGCAACAAACACTCTGAATCCTAACCACTATGCCACCAGGGACTCCCACACTTCCCTTCTTTCTAATGTTTTTCTGAAACAAATCCCTGGCCGTAATCTTAAAAGATGAGTCCCTTTTTTTAGTGAACATGTATCATACCAAAAAAAACTTACAAAAATGTCAGTGTATGAAAGATACAAATAAAGTGACAGACCTATTTTAGATTAAAGGAAATTAGAGAAGCATAACAACAAAATGCAGTGTGCATTCTTTCATTAGATTCTGGGTTGAAATAAGAACAACATCAGTTCAGTTCAGTACAGTTGCTCAGTGGTATCCAACTCTTTGCGACCCCAGCACACCAGGCCTCCCTGTCCATCACCAACTCCTGGAGTTCACTCAGACTCGTCCATCGAATCAGTGAACAACATACAAAGGACATTATTAGGACATTGGAAAAATTCGAATTTGGACCCATTTAGATAATTGCATTGTATTGTTATAAATTTCCTGAATGTGTCTATGAATTTCCTCATGATTATATTGTAGTTATGAGGGAGAGTCCCTTTATTCTGAGAAGATAACTGCAGGTATATTTAGGGGTAAAATATCTCAATGTCTGCAAGTAACTTAAGAAATGGGCTTCCCTAGTGGCTCAGACAGGAAAAGAATCCACCTGCAATGCTAGAGGCCTGGCTTCAATCCCTGGGTTGGGAAGATCCCCTCGAAGAGGGCATGGCAATCCACTCCAGTATTCTTGCCTGGAGAATCCCCATGGACAGAGGAGACTGGTGGGCTTTAGTCCATGTGGTTGCAAAGAGTCAGACACACTGAGTGACTAAGCAGCAGCAACTCAAGAAATAACGTGTCCATGTATGTATACACACATAGATATACGTTGGAAGAGATAAAGCAAATATAGCAATATGTTAATATTCTAGCTCATAAAGTAGGTGAAGTCTATCTGGATCTTCATTTTACTAGTCTTATAACCTCTTTGTAAGTTTGTGATTTTTCAAAAGATTGGAAGTGGGGAACAAAAAAGATGTTTCTTACCAGGTATCTAGTCAGTGTGCAGATTTTTATCTTAGTCGCAGTGAGCGATTTTTAAAATCAAGGTCCAAATAATGTTCATACATTGTGGTGGGTTGATAGATCTTTAAATCTGTAAGTTTTCTGTTTCTTTTTCTCGCAGTTCATTGTTGACAAAACTGAGTCATTTGTGCTATATGGTTTCCTACAGATTGGGTTTTGATGTTGCATCTCTGTAATTTAACAAGTTCTGTCTTGCTCATAAACTGGTAGTTAAGTCTGAGTATTGATCATACAGGTTTGACTTCAGGGAACTAAGAATACCTTATAGGTGGTGGTGTTTTTGTCCATCTGGAAGCACATAATGTCTGGTTGTTTGTGTCTCTTTGTTTGTGTGTGTGTGTGTGTGTGTGTCTCTGTTTTTGTGTGTATCTTTGTAATGCTAATAAGTATTGGTACTCAGTGTCAAGTCCATTAACTTAATAGGGTTTGGAAAATGATATTGTTGTTCCTCCTCCGTTTATTGAAATACTTCTATAAGAGAAACTTCTGTTTGGTTAGCCAGCAATACCATTCATATAGGAAAGAAAGGGTAAATGCTGATTCTTTCTTTACTTACCAGGTTCAAAATAATGAGCTGATTCTTTAGCATGCTCCAGTCATAATCAGTGTTTTTGTTTTACTTTGCATTTAAATATATTTGTGGGTTAAATCCACTGTAATGATCTATTTTGATGTTCAGATTGTCATATCTTAAGATAATCATGGCTGTAATAACAAGATATTTCATACTCAACTCGTACATCTCTTGCCCCAGACACAGAATTGGTCATTTCTCCAAGGTATCCTTGGGTGGTATTTCAGAATTACAATCTGTTTGCTAGAGATTTACCTTGCTACTGGGTTGGTAACTATTTTTAGTTGACAGAGGCAGGAATTTTTCAAGGTAGAATGAGTTGATCTTTTTTAAAAGATATTTTTAGTAGTATGCATTTTCTATAGCCAGAAAATAACTGAATGTCTCTTAAATTTCCCTATAGATTCTATCTTATTATTCCAGCTTTCTTATCAAATTGACCTTCAGTGTTAACAGGTGATAGGGAAGATTTTTGTGCTTAATTTCAAGGAAATATAATTCTATGAAATTTTACTTTTCTGTTTATGTGCAGATGGTAGGAGGCTATTAGATGTAGCAGGAAGAAACTAAGTTGACCATTTAGGTGAGAACTGGGTCTTAAGAAAAAAAAAAAAGCAAATATCCAGAAGATACATTTTCTTCTGGAAAAGCTGAATCTGAAAATTATAGCAGAAAAAAAGTGTTACCTTGTGAGCCTGGAGTATGAAGACTAAAGGTAACCATGTGAGAACCCAACTTTGAAAGCTAAGGCCAATGTTTTCTTTCAGATCTTGGCAGATTTCATAATTCTGTTCTGGAGACTCTAAAAAGTACAGTATCGATAACCTCAACTAAGTTGGATTAATCTTAATAAACACATGGGGTAAAGTGCTCATCAAGAACTAGAAATGAAGAATATTGAACAATCCTCTGTTGGTATACCAGAAGCCTACTATTAAGATGGTAATGAGAAATTGACCTTCAGAAATGCACTTGTTGCTAGGCAGGCATCTAGCTAGATGACCCAGAATTGCAGCTTCTCAAGGCACTTGATAGGATTCAGGTACTACAGTGCAGTACCTTCATCAAGACTGCACTTGGAGCACTGCTGTTTCTCTCCTTAGTGAGAGAGACGGCAGTAGATTTTCGAGATGATTTTTATATCTGTGTTAAAAAAAACACGAACCTTTGCCATTTTTGTCTGCATTATATCAGTATCCATGATGACAACTAGGTCCTCTAATTACATTCCTTCACATAAAGAAGCACAATAAATCAATGCACTAATAAGTACGTACTGTATGCCAGGAATTATTTATAGTTATTTACATATATTAGGGCTTCTCTGGTGGCTCAGATGGTAAAGAATCCACCTGCAGTGCAGGAGACCTAGGTTCAGTCCGTGGGTCAGGAAGATCCTCTGGAGGAGGAATTGGCAGCCCACTTCAGTATTCTTGCCTAGGGAATTCCATGGACTGGGGAGCCTGGCGGGCTACAATCCACGGGCTCACAAAGAGTCGGACACAACTGAGCAATTAACACACACACACATACTTTTTAACACCCTTTCCTTGTGATAATTCTGTGAGGTAGGTGCTGCTAGTATCTCTGCTTTACGAATGGGGAAATGGAAACACAGAAAGCTTTAGCAAGTTGTCCAAAGACTTGCAGCTAGAAAATTACAAAACCAGGGTTTAAACCCAGGCAGTCTGTCTCTGGAATATTTGCACTTAGTATGCTATCTGTTGCACTATGGTATTTAGGGATAAGGCTATCGTTAGGAAAGTTCTTAAGAAACCAAATTACAGAGAAGAGAGATGAGTGCTATTACATGGGACAGTTCAGTTCAGTTCAGTCGCTCAATCGTGTCTGACTCTTTGCGACCCCATGAATCGCAGCATGCCAGGCCTCCCTGTTCATCACCATCTCTCTGAGTTCACTCAGACTCACGTCCATCGAGTCCGTGATGCCATCCAGCCATCTCATCAGTCGTCTCCTTCTCCTCCTGCCCCTAGTCCCTCCCAGCATCAGAGTCTTTTCCAGTGAGTCAACTCATCGCATGAGGTGGCCAAAGTATTGGAGTTTCAGCTTTAGCATCATTCAAATACATGCTTAACCTGCCTGCGTCCTTTTGGTAACAATTCTAGGATTCCTTTCTGCTAGTTCTAGAAAAATACTTTATGTTTTCCTAGAAGATACCTTTTACTTCTTATTACCCTAGCTTTTCATTTTTGTTAATAGTAATATCCTTTTAATTGCCTCAGAGATAGAATAGCAGGGAAAGCATTTAGTTTGTTTCAACTTTAAAACCCTATGGTCTCTCTACCCATCACCTTAGACCATTGGATGAGATTCCAGGCATTTATGTTTATATGTTAATCTTTTTATTTTCCACTATTGCAAGAAATTTCAAACTCATATGAAAGTAGACAATAGTAAAATTAATGCCTATGTACATGTATTACTTAATGTCAATAATTATAAAATCATGGCCAATCTCATCAGTAAATACTTCAGTTTGCTTCTGAAAGATGAGGACTTTTTATAAAAATATAATAATGCTATAGTTTTAAAAATTAACAGTAATTCCTTAGTTAAATATCCATATGCTATTTCAGTTTCCTATGAAAGTTGTTTTATAGATTTTTAAAAATCAGGATCCAAATAAGATCCATATATTGTAATTGGTTGATATCTCTTATTTATAGGCCTTATATCTTTTTAGTCTATGGATTCCTGCTACTCTTTGATTGTGTGTGTGTATTTTTTTTCCCTTGCAGTTTTTTGTTGGGGAAGATTATATTCTTTTAGACGTTGAATCTTGGGTATTCACTGTCAATAAATTTTGCTCTAAATTTTAAAGCCTTTCTATTAAAAAAAAATAGTTGACATTTTTTAGAGAGGAGAAGCTAAGCAAAAATTCTTTTTGTATGGGATAGATAAATTAAATTTCAAGATATTTTTTCTTTTGTAAATCTTTTGAATCATTTTTGCTATAAAATGTGTTTTAAGGTTTATGCATTTTATGTATTTTTTACCTGAAATTGGTTTGTTTGTTTACTCTTGTAGCCATTGGAAAGAAGTTTGTCCGAGTTTCAGGAGAAGCAACTATTGGACATGTAGAAAAATTCCTCAGAAGAAAAATGGGTCTTGATCCAGCTTGTCAGGTAGAGTATATGTATGTAAAAAGTCAGGGAAAGGGTCTGACTTCCCTGGTGGTACAGTGGCTGGGACATCACACTCCCAATGCAGAAGACTTGGGTTCAGTCCTTGGTCTGGGAACTAGATCCCACATGCTGCAACTAAGACCTGGCCAAATAAAAATAAATATTAAAAAAGGAAGTTGTGAGATTACCTTTAGCATATTGAAGAAAGATATGTCTCTAGGATTTCATGCAGTGGCTTTTGTTTTATGACATTGTAGATATTATAAATAGTTATTGAATATTGGTACACAGTGATACCTACCCACAAATTTTAATCATATTTGACTTACTGGCAATTTCTTGCTGCCATTGATTACCATCTCTGTGTGTCAGAGAAGAGCTGAGCCCATGAGAATGATTAAAGAGCTTCTTCAGCCTCAGCTGCAGCTCTTTTCTTTTTGATAGTAGAACAAAAGTATACTTTTCTATCCATTCAGTCTCTTCAGAGGCCATCCTTGTATCAGTATCTAGCTCAGGCTCCTCAGTCCTCAGGGATTCTCCAGGCAAAAATACTGGAGTGAGTTGCCGTGCCCTCCTCCAAATATATATTAAATGCAGTTAGATGTGACTTCCCTTACTAACTTTGACATCATGCTAGCTATATCTCATGGCAGCTGAAAACTGGAAATATTTATTACCTTTATTCTGTCTTTTGGTGAGAAATAGCTGTTTATAGACTCCTGAACAAAGAATTGTCAGTGATCCCATAATAGTCTATTGTTTCTAAGAGCAGAAATCAGAAGAGTTGCACCTGATTATATAGAATAAGAAGTGGTACCCAAGAGGCTTTCTTTACGGTATAGATTACTTCTTCTGTGGCTAGATATTGATCAGAGCCATTGATAAATTTCACATTTGGTGTTTTAAGAAATTTGGTTGCCAAAACTCTGCTGCTGCTGCTAAGTTGCTTCAGTCGTGTCCGACTCTGTGCGACCCTATAGAGGGCAGCCCACCAGGCTCCCCCGTCCCTGGGATTCTCCAGGCAAGAACACTGGAGTGGGTTGCCATTTCCTTCTCCAATGGATGAAAGTGAAAAGTGAAAGTAAAGTTGCTCAGTCGTGTCCCACTCTTCGGGACCCCACGGACTGCAGCCCACCAGGCTCCTCTGTCCATGGGATTTTCTAGGCTAAAGTACTGAAGGGGGGGTGCCAAAACTCTAAATTGACTCTATTGTATAAAAATGTGGGTTTATTTTTTTTCCTCGTTTCGTAGAATTCAAGGCTTTTAACATTTTGAAATTTGCTTCGGTCTTTTTCTCTCTCAGCTCTTGGTTCTGTAGGTAAATTTTTTTTCTAATTTGTGTACTTTATAGCTGGTAACATTCATAAGTTACTATTTCACCAAAACGTTAAAATAATAGAACAGATAATTATCACTTATGCAGACCCATTTGTGACTAAAATTGTTGAAGCTTTCTAAATTCAAGAGAAAATAAGCAAGAGTTAATTCTAATATGAATGAACATTGAGCTAGTTAACCATTCAGTTCAGTTCAGTCCTGTCCGATTCTTTGCAACCCATGGACTGAGCACGCCAATGGTTAATAGTTAATCATTAAACAAAACAGTTAACCATAAACAATTCTTGATCAACCCAGTCACTTGAGTCTTCTGTGCTGACCTTCTTTAAAACCATTTAGTTCCAAATAGAAAATGTATGCTTTGTTTACAGATATGTGACCTTCATGAATGGTTATTTACTAGCAGGAATGCATGATTACTAAGGGATTGTTAAATGATAAAATACCCTTGAAGATATTATTTATTTGTGGCAGATGAAAATAAAAAAAAAAGATAGTTCTGAAAGATAAAAAATATATAGATCACGTGTTAAGAGATTTAAGTCAATTCAAATCAGAAATCAATAATTATCTGAGTGGATTTATTTATTTTACTTTTGTCTGTGCTGGGTCTTTGTTGCTGTGCACAAACTTTCTCTAGCTGCCCTGAGCAGGGGCTGCTCTTCCTTACGGTGCTCAGGCTTCTCATTGTGGTGGCTTCTCTTGTTGGAGAGCATGGGCTCTAGGCACATGGACTCAGTAATTGTGACAGACAGGCTCAGTAATTGAGGCTGTACACAGGCTTAGTTGCCTCACGTATGTGAGATCTTCCTGGACCAGGGATAGAACCTGTGTCCCCTGCATTGACAGGAGGATTCTTAGTCACTAAACCAGCAGGGAAGTCCCGATAAGTTCCCTTTTATTATTATTTATTTAGTATATTACCTTAACCCTTAACCATACTACTGAATTATTTCCAAATCATTTACAGAGATTCTAATGTGTCATATGGTATATCCCTACCATTCATTTACTATTTATTAATATTAAATTGAGCAATCTGTGTGCTTGGCATCCACTACAAACATGAGACAGAAAATTCATGCTGTCAGGCAACTCAGAACTGTGTGGGAAAGATATAAAATGACAGTAGGCTATGATGAGTGCAATAGGAGCTCAGAGTGAATGATTTAGCTCTGAATTTGTAAAAGCTTTTTTTTTTTTTTTTTTTGCCAGATAGGAAGAAAAGAACTTTCTATCAAAGAAAAGAGTATGTATGAACAAAGAGGGATGAGTGTGGCACTGGCTCATCCAGTGAAAAATTCTGTCTTGGAAGCTTTAGTGTGATCTTGCTTTTAAAAAGTTAAGGGTTTTTCTTCCCTTAAGACTATCTTCACATTCTGATTTCTGTTCTGAGATTCAGAAATATTGTAGTTATCCTTCCTGTCTAAGACTTAATACTCCAGAGGTTAGAAAGATTATACAGAAAAGAGTTAACAAAGCAGACCCGAGGCTGCTGTCTTTAGAAGAACTGGCTTACAAGGTTGGCCCTTGCCTAGCATCTAGGGAGCTGGCTTGTAAAAGTTCCCTGCACTAATATGAAGGCTTACCTAACTATTGTATGTATGTTTCCCTGTGCGTGGACTGAACAAACAGTGAATACCTGCTTTACTTCTGGGAGTCTGGAATTTGGTAGTTGCTAGGCAGAGAATGCCAACATGACCAGGCCTCAGTACAAACCCTAAACTAAGCCTCAAGTGGGCTTCCCTGGCAGAGACACTGCACAAATTGGCTGCATTTCTACTGCTAGAGAAAAGAGTATTGTGGGAGTATTGCTTCCTGGACTAGGAGGGAAGAGCAAAGGAAGCCTGTGGATGGATTTCTCCAGACTCTCCCTACATCATTTTACCTTACTGATGATCTGACTCTATCCTTGCTATGTTGCTGTAGTAAATCACAGCTGTGAATATGCTGAGTCCTTCCAGCTAATTATCAAATATGAGGGTCATATTTGTGACATCCTCAAAGATGTGACTCTGTTTGAATGAACACAGTTAATCAACAGGTAAAGTGAGAAGCAGTTAAATGTTTCTGAGGAGAATGGATGTATAATTTATGATATATTTCATAAAATGGAATACTATGCAGCTATTAAAGACAGTTAACTATGCATTCCAAAAGATGTCTGTGTGTATTCAGGTTTTGGTGTTTGTGTGTGTGTGTGTGTATATTTTAAGAATATGTAGAACAAGATATGTGACATGATCCCATTTCTATAAAAATAAAATCCCTATGTGCACACGTAGCATCTAGGACTATATGCATCAAACTATTAGTAACTGGCTAACCTCTTGGGATTAAGTTGAAAATTTGTAGTAACCAAGATATAAATGTATACCACATGGTGAAGCCCACTAACAGTGGTGGTCTCTGGCTTGCTGGATACTTAATAAAAACATAATGTTAGTTTTCCAAGGTCTGTAGGTCTTCTTGGATCTAAGTTCTGTGCGCAAGATCAGCTGTTACTGCCTTCAAGTCCTTTTGCAAACAGATATTGCTCTACCACTTTAAAACTGGTAAGCATTAAACAAGAGTTGTTACTAATTGGAGGTTATTTGTTGTGCGATAGCACAGGGCTTGACAAACTGACCCACAGGCCAAATCTAGCCTGCCATCTTTTTTAAACGGTGTTTTATTTTAACAGCCATCCTGTGGCTGCTTTTATACTACGGTGACAGAATTAAGCTCATGTAACAGTGTTCTTGCCTGGAGAATCCCAGGGATGGGGAAGCCTGGTGGGCTGCCGTCTATGGGGTCGCACAGAGTCAAATATGACTGAAGTGACTTAGCAGCAGCAATAGTGATCTTGTGGCCTACAAGCCTAAAATATTTAATATCTAGCCCTTAATAGAAAGTTTGCCAATCCCTGACATGCACTGATTTTTGGAGAAAGATAGACCTGGAAATAGACCTGGGTTCAGATCTGAACTTTGCTGCTTACCGGCTTTGTGATTTTAGGAAAATTTAATGTCTTTACTTCTTAGCATCCCTATCTGAAAAGTGGGAATTATAATACCTAACTCACAGAAATGTGAAAATAATATGAGATAACATATGTAAAATATATAAATGTAACGTATGCTGTGCATAGTAGCTGCTCAGTTAAATGCAGGTACTTTTTATTCTTACCCAAGCATGCTAAAGGTTTTAGGGAGATTAACATGTTGGCATTACATAGGATTTTTAGAGTAAACAAAATTTGAAGTTAGGAATCTGGTTAGGAGATGATTCCAGTGGTTTAAACATGAAGGCAGCACTTGAAAGAATGATATGAACTTAAAAGGTATTATGAAGAAAGAAGCAACAGGTGTAGCTGACCGCATGTGAGAAGAAAGGAAAAGGAGAAATAGGAGTTAAGAGGAGCAAGGAAGAATTTCATGCCATAAGCTAAATAGGAGTCTTAGGAGACAGAGTCTATTAAGTGATAACGTGTTAATAAGATGTTGAGGACCTGTTCCTATTTTAAAGCAGTGGAAAAGGAGTACACAGCAAAAGAGCATGTAAGGACTTCATTTCTGTTTCTAGCAAGTGACTATACTGAAATCATATACAATATAGTATATAACTATACAACCATATTGTTCTGTCTAGTGCATTCAGTATAAAAGTAGATTTATCTTAGAGCTTTGACATTACTAAAAGGACTGAAAAGACCTTGTTAAGATTGTTCTACCAGGAAAACACAGTGCCTTATTGTGTTCTTTATATCGGTGGTAGACTTTGCATTGTTGGAAAATGAGATATTCCTTAATAAGAAAATCAAAACAACCAAAGATTGCCTTTTGAAGCATTATAAGCCCTTAATCATTGTGACATGGAACTGTTTAAAAATATAATTTTCTGTGCCATCTTATGCTGAATATGTCAAGTATGATTTAACTTGTTCTGAGAGAGTCAAGGAAACCATTTGGAGTATCTGCTGTAGTGTTCTGTGTTGTGCCGTGTCCTCTAGTGCTCATTCCATTTTATTTGTAAATAGTTTCTAGACTCTTTCATAAGAATGTTTAATCAATCTAAAATAATTAAGTCAGAACCTCCCTGGCCATCCAGTGGTTAAGAATCTGTGCGTCCAATGCAGGGGATATGGGTTCAATCCCTGGTTGATTAACTAAGATCCCACATGCCATGGCCAAAATAAATAAAAACAAAATAGCAAAGTCTAGTCTAAAAATAATTATGTTGATCTTCCTCTTTTTTAATGTGGTTTTTGAAGCAGGACAGCAAACTTATACTCTTATTTGCCTGTAGGTAGACATCATCTGTGGTGATCACTTGTTAGAACGGTATCAAACTCTAAGGGAAATTCGACGTGCAATAGGTGATGCAGCAATGCAGGTAGGTCTACCATATTTATGTCTAACAGGTAAGTTAATTAATGAAAGAAGAGTGTTCTGTGTTAATCAGGGTTTTAACATTCTATAATTAAAATTATCTGGACTATAAATAATAAAGCTAATGTTTACTGGATGCTTACTGTGTATCAAGTACTTTTCTAAATGATTTGTAATGATGAGCTCTTTTACTCATCATAGTTTTATGAGGTAGGTATTCTTTTATCCCCAGTTTTAAAGATAAAGAAAGGTACAGGTAAGGTGGATTTCCCTGGAGCTCAGATGGTGAAGAATCTGCCTGCAGTGCAGGAGACCTGAGTTTGATCCCTGGGTTGGGAAGATCCCCTGGAGGAGGGCATGGCAACCCACTCCAGTATTCTTGCCTGGAGAAGCCCGTGGACAGAGGAGCCTGGTGGTCTACAGTCCATAGGGTAGCACAGAGTCAGACATGACTGAAGTGACTGAGCATGCACGCACAGGTAAGGTACAGAAAGGACATGTAACTTAACCGCAGTTAGTACGTGCGTGAGCCAGGGCTCAAAGTCCAGGCAGTTTGATTCTAGAGGCCTTTTTTCTTCTCTGTCTCGTACTGCATTAGAACTTTGAAGACTGCTGGGCAAGTGTATCTGCAAGGACATGTCTTTAAGAAAAATTTGTTGATACTCATTAGTCTGTAGAGATTTCACATACCACTCCTAGCTCAGTTGGTAAGAAGCCATGGTAACTGTTAGGATATTTTAAGTAGCCTATAATGTGAGTGGGAAGTACAGTGTGAAATCTAGTAAGGATAAATGAAAGCAAGATAAGACCTACAATCTTAGTGAAGAGGAAAATCCAGTTTCTTTTGGAATTTTGCCCTCTAATTCTGAAATCCACTTGGGAATCTGATAGATGACAAAACTGGCGTATGAAAATTAACTACCTTGCCCAAGATCACTTGGTTAGTTAGCAGTAGAATCAAGGTTCAACTGTTGAAAAAGTTGAACTTAAAGCTTAGGATCTTAATGAAGGGGTAGCTGAATACCTTTTTGGGTAATTATTTGATTATTCTTACATGTTTTTAGAAATATACTGTACTAATTGTTTATATTTTAGAAATATAATTCAAAAGATCTTCATAAAATACAAAAGTAAAATTGTTTCTTAGCTAAGTAAAGCATACTTGGAGGTATAAACAAGACATTTCCTAAGATTTTTATAAAATCAGACTTCAGAAATCTTAGAAAATTTTGTCTTTTTAAAGTTAAGCTTGATTAGAAATGTAAAAAGCTAGGCGTAAAATCCCAAAGTCAATGGAGTAGGTAGAAAGTATGACTTGAATTTAAAGAATATTTATAATTAAAGTCCTCATTGATAACTATGTAACTGTCATGTAATCTCAGGATCTCTTAGCTAAATGAATAATACATCTCTGCAGTGGGAAAGCTAGGATGTAGCAAGTGAGGGAGAGAGTGGGAGGAGCTCAGATCTGACAGAATAAAACCATGCAGGACTTTATAGGCTATAGTATGAACTTTAGATTTTAATTGAGTGAGGTGGGAAACTATTGATTGGAGAGGTTTGAGCCAAGGACAGAAGAGACATAATCTGACTTGTCTTTTAGAGGATTTACTCTGGTTAGATTGTTTAAGAAGACCATGAATGGAAACATGTAAATATAAAATATAAATAATATTTATATATTCCTATATATTTATCAGAATATAAACATAATACACATAGATATACATTTGAATTATAAAGATTATCTCATTTCATAAAGTGTAATTTTATACATGTATTAAAGTTGTTTTGAGATTTTAAACCGCTTGGAATTCTGAAACATAACTATATGCAAAAAATTGACATTCTGTAAAATGTAATTTGTATTCATGTAAATATGTTAATAGGATTCTTCTGTGTGTGTTAGAATACAAATTCATTTACTTTGATTAGACTAATTAGTCTAGAAGAGATCTGATGATCTGTAGGCCAAACGTGGTGTGGGATTGATTGTACTTTATTTGGCTTATTCTGTGTTTTAAATATTTTTTGAGTTTAAATTCCTTTAGCTAAGCATCTGCTATATGGTTTATCACTGGTCTCAACATACCGTATTTGACTATTTAACTGACTCACATATTCATTTATGGTACTTCTCTGGCTTTTGTGGGTATTTGAATTTGTGAACCCCTTTCTAGAATTCTGATGAGTTTTCACTGGAGTTGCCAGTAACAAAAGCCAGATTGTAGTGAGTTGAATAGTGAATGAGAAATGAGGAAGTGGAGCCATGAAAAAGCTTAATGAAGGAGAAAGGGTGATAGCTAGACCAGGGTTGGAAATGCAAGGCGTGTATGCCACCACTCCCTCTAAATGTTGCTCAAAGTAGGCCCATTGCCCATGGCATACTTTCTCAATGAGTATTCTTTTTAAGCTAGTTTTTCAGTTCATAGTAAATTACAAATAGCACCTGAAAAAGGTAGGTTGCTTGCTGGATGCAGCCTTGGTGAAAGCACAGAGAATTAAGACCTGATATCAAGAAAGGAGACATAAAGAGACTCATATACATGATATCTGGAGTCATTTAGTGTTAAGTTTCCTGACAACACCAGAGGACATCACTGTGTTATATAGCGCAGTACAGTTACAGTTCATAATGACAACTCTGGGTAGCAAAGAAAGGGTGAATTGTTGTGAACAGTCTTCAAGGAGGAAGTAAAATGTATCATGTATTAAATGGGTAAGAGTTCTGAAGTTTTCTCACTTATTTTAGTTGTAAGCTACATTTGTATGGGAAATAAATGTTTTATTTCCTAGCAGATCCGTGATACTCTATGATAATTGAGTCTTTCTTAGAGAAGCCCAGAGTTGGGTGACACATTAAGTAATCTGCAAAATGAGAAGTTTTAGTTCTTTCTGGAGAACTGTTTAGCCATAAACAACCTTGGCAAACTGTGGATACTGGTAGTTTCAGGATTTTCTTCTAAGAGTCATTAAAAAGGCACACTAACAGAGAGTGTTTGGTTATTAGGTGAGTAGATAAACAAGTTTATCTTGGACCTTTATTCTCTTTAAATCAAAGAATTTCACATTAGTGTTGGGTTATGAAAAATAAACTATCTTTGACTTGATCATATAAGTAACTGCAGAACACTTTTATTTTTTTCAGGATGGTCTGCTGGTCCTTCATTATGGACTTGTGGTTTCTCCTTTGAAAATTACTTGAAGATTGTAAGACTATTATGAGTGAGTGAACAAAATAAGGCGGCTTCTGCAGGATTGCATTCTCACCAAAGATTTCCATGAAACATGTAATTGCTAACATTTTGTGCTGTTTGAGATGTAATTTATCTATTTTCAGCACCAAGAATCATAAGAGTCTTATAGGATTTTTAAGTATAACTTGGAATGATAGAATGCATCTGTTTAGTGAAAGATCTGTTTAGTAAAAAGTCTCTCTAGTAAGTGACTATCCATAACTCAGGGGAAATTTTTTAAGCATTTACTTTTTATGATTTCAGATACTTTGATATAGATTTTGTTTCCTAATCTTTGAGGTCAGTCAGTCACTGTTTTTGTCTTCATTGAGCCATACCCCTTTCAAGTTGGTGATTGGGATTCTGCTCTTTGGAATGGCATCAGTTGGGCAGTCATCCAGTTGGAAAAGAAGTGTGCTTTTGAACTGAAAGTTTAAAACCAGACTTTGTTAAATTACAGAATGTACTTCTTAGACAGAAACCAAAACTATGGGCCACTTTTGTATGTTGCCGTCATATTTTGAACTTATGTCTTTTTTTTTTAAAACCAGCAACACTACTAAAGAGATATCCACTTCTAAAAGGGATGAATTATATTTTTGTGTGTGTGAGGATACTGTCCCCTGTAGGGTTTAGGTCTTCAGTGTAATGAAGGCACCTTTAACATATCTTATAACAAGGGGTGCCTCTACAACATTTTTTTGAATGTTAGTTTCATTAACATTAATTTTGAGTACACAGTGTGATTGTCAGTACCTTGTAATGGTACTACTTTTGAAAGTAATTTAAAAATTTGAATGAATTTAAGGTTTACAGAATACTTGTTCATTGTTTCCTCAGTAAGTCAGTTTAATGTTCATTTTCCCATTTGTCGGTGGGATAAAGAATACGGGTGTTTGAGGGTTCACTCACTTGCATGCAAAATTTTCCATTTTAAAGATTATTTTGCCTAAAATTAGCATTGTAATACTTTAACAGAAATATTTTGTAAACCTTATTTCACTGCAAAATTTCCAAATCTACATAAAAATAATTATAATTGGAGAAAGATTGGTAATTGTTTTATAAAGAATTTATGAATTCTGTATAAATTTCTTCTAACATTTAATACAATTTTTAAATAAAAATTTATTTTAACCTATTTTGAAATGCTTGTGTTTATTGAGGATTTTTGAAAAATAACTAAAACTCTTTAAGGGACAAGACATCCAAAGCAAAGTTAAACTGTGCCATCAAATAAATATTTTATAAACATCTTTACCTTCCCTGGTTATACCAGATGCCTTTATTTGACAGTGGACAAAGTAACAGCTATGTAAATGTCTCTTGCACAAATTACTTACTATTTTTGTTCTTGTCCCGTGTTAACATCTGTGTTGGGGATCTCCAAGACCACTCTCAAGTTTAATAGTTCACAAGAAGGACTCATGGGACCCAAAAAGTTATTATGCTCTTGGTTATAGCTTATTACTATGAAAGGATACAGATTAAAATGAGCAACAGGAAAAGATGTATAGGGTAGAGTCCAGGAGAAACCAGGCACGAGCTTCCATTTGGCCTCTTCCATTGGAGATGCAAGGAGAGTGTTTAATTTTCCCAACATGATATGTGAAGTGTTGCCAACCAGGGAAGCTCACCTGAGCCCTAGAGTCCGAGTTTCTACTGGAATTCAGTCACATAGGCATGCAGCCTTGATACTCCAGGACCCTCCCAGTAGACAACCTGATATGGCATGTCCCAGGCATATAAAAATAGGCATTCACCAAAAATCATATTGTCAGCATAAACTATCCCGTGTGACCAAGTTCTCGGGCGTACTAAGGTTATTTCAGTTCAGTTCAGTTCAGTTCAGTTCAGTCGCTCAGTCGTGTCCGACTCTTTGCGACCCCATGAATCGCAGCATTCCAGGCCTCCCTGTTCATCACTATCTCTCGGAGTTCACTCAGACTCACGTCCATCAAGTCAGTGATGCCATCCAGCTATCTCATCCTCGGTTATCCCCTTCTCCTCCTGCCCCCAATCCCTCCCAGCATCAGAGTCATTTCCAATGAGTCAACTCTTCCCATGAGGTGGCCAAAGTAATGGAGTTTCAGCTTTAGAATCATTCCTTCCAAAGAAATTCCAGGGCTGATCTCCTTTAGAATGGACTGGTTGGATCTCCTTGCAGTCCAAGGGACTCTCAAGAGTCTTCTCCAACACCACAGTTCAAAAGCATCAATTCTTCAGTGCTCAGCCTTCTTCACAGTCCAACTCTCACATCCATACATGACCACAGGAGAAACCATAGCCTTGACTAGATGGAACTTAGTCGGCAAAGTCATGGCTCTGCTTTTGAATATGCTATCTAGGTTGGACATAACTTTTCTTCCAAGGAGTAAGCGTCTTCTAATTTCATGGCTGCAGTCATCATCTGCAGTGATTTTGGAGCCCCAAAAATAAAGTCTGACACTGTTTCCACTGTTTCCCCATCTATTTCCCATGAAGTGATGGGACCAGATGCCATGATCTTCACTTTCTGAATGTTGAGCTTTAAGCCAACTTTTTCACTCTCCTCTTTCACTTTCATCAAGAGGCTTTTTAGTTCCTCTTCACTTTCTGCCATAACGGTGGTGTCATCTGCATATCTGAGGTTATTGATATTTCTCCTGGCAATCTTGATTCCAGCTTGTGTTTCTTCCAGTCCAGCATTTCTCATGATGTACTCTGCACAGAAGTTAAATAAGCAGGGTGACAATATACAGCCTTGAGGTACTCCTTTTCCTATTTGGAACCAGTTTGTTGTTCCATGTCCAGTTCTAACTGTTGCTTCCTGACCTGCATACAGATTTCTCAAGAGGCAGGTTAGGTGGTCTGGTATTCCCATCTCTTTGAGAATTTTCCACAGTTTATTGTGATCCACACAGTCAAAGGCTTTGGCATAGTCAATCAAGCAGAAATAGATGTTTTTCTGGAACTCTCTTGCTTTTTCCATGATCCAGCGGATGTTGGCCATTTGATCTCTGATTCCTCTGCCTTTTTAAAACCAGCTTGAACATCAGGAGTTCACGGTTCACATATTGCTGAAGCCTGGCTTGGAGAATTTTGAGTAATACTTTACTAGCATGTGAGATGAGTGCAATTGTGTGGTAGTTTGAGCATTCTTTGGCATTGCCGTTCTTTGGAATTGGAATGAAAACTGACCTTTTCCAGTCCTGTGGCCACTGCTGAGTTTTCCAAATTTGCTGGCATATTGAGTGCAGCACTTTCACTGCATCATCTTTCAGGATTTGAAACAGCTCCACTGGAATTCCATCACCTCCACTAGCTTTGTTCATAGTGATGCTTTCTAAGGCCCACTTGACTTCACATTCCAAGATGTCTGGCTCTAGATGAGTGATCACATCATCATCATTATCTGGGTCGTGAAGATCTTTTTTGTACAGTTCTTCTGTGTATTCTTGCCACCTCTTCTTAATATCTACTGCTTCTGTTAGGTCCAGACAATTTCTGTCCTTTATCGAGCCCATCTTTGCATGAAATGTTCCCTTGGTATCTCTAATTTTCTTGAAGAGATCTCTAGTCTTTCCCATTCTGTTCTTTTCCTCTATTTCTTTGCACTGATCACTGAAGAAGACTTTCTTATTTCTTCTTGCTATTCTTTAGAACTCTGCAGTCAGATGCTTATATCTTTCCTTTTCTCCTTTGCTTTTTGCCTCTCTTCTTTTCACAGCTATTTGTAAGGCCTCCCCAGAAGGGCTCAGAAATTATAGTAACATGGGAAGACACTTATTTTTTAAAGCAGAGTATTATATGTAATTAATTAAAAGTCCATCTTGTCAAAGCTATGGTTTTTCCAGTAGTCACATATGAATGTGAGAGTTGGACCGTAAAGAAGTCTAAATGCCAAAGAATTGATACTTTTGAACTGTGGTGTTGGAGAAGATTCCCGAGACTACAAGGAGATCGAACCAGTTAATCCTTTGGAAATCAACCCTGAATATTCATTGAATGGATTGATGCTGAAGCTGAAGCCCCAGTTCTTTGGTCACCTGTTGCAAAGAGCCAACTCATTGGAAAAGACTTTGATGCTGGGAAAAATTGAAGGCAGAAGGACAAGGGGACAAGGGGACAACAGAGGACAAAATGGTTGGATGGCACCACCGACTCCATGGACATGAGTTTGAGCAAGCTCCAGGAGGTGAAGGACAGAAGCCTGACATGCTACAGTTCATGGGGTCACACTGAGTGAGACACAACAGAGTGACTGAACAACAACATTAAATGTAATTATTTGATTAATATTTCTGCAATAAGTCAAAAGAATATCACTTGCGTGGACAACAAAATTCAAATTAGAGCAAAGTGGTCTGCCTTTAAGGAACTTGCAGCCTATGGATTACTCACATCTCAGAATCTTACCAAAGGCAGACACTAGTAAATACTATGATAGTCACAAAGAGTTCCACCCTTTCTTTTTCCCTCCCTCTTGAACTTGACCTCCAGGCATTGCAAAGAATGAATTTTATCTGGTAATTTTTATTTGACTTGTTGTTACTGCCAGACAATAAACTAAGTAAGAACACTGATTTAAAAATCAGTTTAAAAATCAAAAAAACTGGTTTAAAAATTGGTACTTCCAAAGGCAGTGTAACCTTGGGCTACATCAGTAGAAACACAGTTTTTTAGATCAAGAGAGTTAAAACTTCTAATCTTCAATGCATCTTTTATCCAGTTCTGTGTAGTATACCTTAGATATATTGACAGATGGGAAGGCAGTGGGATAGGGAACACTCAGAAGGAGAGACTCAGAAAACAAGAGCAAGCATTGACCAATTGCTTCTATCTTGGAGAAGCAAAACACTTAGTGGTGAGAGGCCATATATGGTAACTGTCTTCAAATAAGGTCAAAGGGGGTCAAAGACTTAGATGAGGAAAAAGCTTGAGCGAAAACAAGACAAATGCCCTGTCTTGTTGCCTTGAGTTAGCTGTTTCAAGAGGGATTTTTGCTAGGAACAAAAGCAGAAACAAAACTAAATCCTCAAATCTGCACCAATGAGACTACATGAAGTACAGATTCCAGAGTCTAGATTCAATGGCTAGGGAAAGATTTGTTTGGCACAGCTGTTAGGTTCTCTGTTTTCGCTTAAGCCCTTTCTAAGCAAAGATATCCAGGGGCCTAATTTGTGATAATAGTAGTCTGACAGAACGTGAGCTTGGCAGGTTTCTCAGTTCCTTCCTAAATGCCATCCCAGTCTTTTCTCTCTGGTATCATTTCCTCTGACCTTGGGCTTCACTAAGCTTCCCCTCTGCTTCCACTGTATTGCCCTTCTTTCTGGATTGATTCAAATACATTCTTATTTAGTTCTTGACAGTTTCTCCTCTGGATTCAAACTTCTTGCACACACTCGCGCAGCAACTGTGGCTTTGAATTCTTGAGTGATGCCACCGACCAGTTTACTTTTCCTGTTCAGCTTACACAAAGTATAATCCCAGTGATTCGATCCTAGATGAATATTCTTCTAAGATGACCAGATCATAATTTCTTATTAGATGTATATATGACTTAAAAAAATTTATTTTTTCCTTTTCAGGTTCTAATAGTTGGCAACCTCTCTGGTATATTTTGTTATCTTGGAAGGCTCTGTTAATAGAGAAGGATCAAGCTGACTCTGAATGTTCATTTTTGCTATCTTCAGTATATCATGGTCAGAGGGTAGGTCCTCACTTTTAGCCTTTTTCAATAATGTTGTGTACGTAAGTTTGATTATTGGCCTCTCTTCAAAACTGGACAGATGATATCTAAATTTTTATTATCTATTGAGATTAATAGTCCATGCATAAATGAAATACCATATTGATCTTCTGAAAGCTTGACAAGTATTTATTTACATAGAATGGATATGGTTTAATCTTTACTGCATATTTGTTTCATTTTGATGGTACCTGTGGTTTTACAGGGCTTCCCTGGTGGCTCAGATGGTAAAAGAATCCATAGGCAATGTGGGAGACCTAGGTTTGATCCCTAGGTTGGTATGCTCCCATGGAGGAGGGCATAGCAACCCACTCTAGTATTCTTGCATGGAGAATCCCCATGTACAGAGGAACCTGGCAGGCTATAGTCCATGGGGCTGCAAAGAGTCAGACACAACTGAGTGGTTTTACACAGGTTATAGTGATACTATTTTTTCTTTTAAGTGAGAAAATTTTTTTCTTCTAATGTTTCTAAGAAAATTCTTTTCCAAAAGAAAGGTGGTTGAACAACATTTTAAATCAGAAGATGAAGATGTTTGCCAGGAACAGATTTTTTTTTCCCCCAGTAGGCCTAGAGGCGGTATTTCACATTGGTTAAGGACATGAATTTTGAAGCCCAGACTCACAGATTTGACCTCCATCTTTGCTATTTGCAAGCTGTGTGATCTTGAACGTTTATATAATTTCTCTGAGCTTTAGTTTTCCATATCAGTAAATTGGGACAGTAGTGCCTAACGCAAAGACTAGTTAAAATAATTAATGAATGTATTAAGCACTCAGAATAGTGGTAGGCATATAGTCTGTTCTCAGATTCAGTTATGGTCCCTTGGTAGTCATTTCTTAGATTACTTTGCTGAATTAGTTTCCAATGAATAAGTAGGCCCGTTAATATTAAAAGATCAAAGTTAAACCACGTTCCCCCTCCCCATTTTCTGTCCTATGTATTTTCTATATTCACTTCCTTCTATTAATAACTGGACCAAGTGTGGGGATACAGGCCCTGGAACTGGACCTGAATTCTGCTTTCACCTTAGTTCTAATCTTAAGTTTGCTGTTTCTGCTTTACAGACTAGGTTAGGCCATGGACAGATAATTTCAGTTGCCAGAGACGGGTTCCTTTTGCTGAGCTTATGTCTGACTTAAGATAAAGATAAATGATTTCTAGTCCTAAAGGACATCAGAATTCTATATGTCATGTATAAATTCTTATGCCTGGAAATCATGAGGGATGGAAGTTACCCCTCTCATTTATTTATACATATGACATAGCAGACAAACCTGAGTTAAGTTTGTTTTAATAAGCACTTCTAAGGAAAGAGCTGCTTTTTTGCCCTGTGTAATAATCAACAATTAACCAGACTGCTACTGATTATATTCTAAAATTCCAGCCCTTATACTAATGATTTTGATCACAGTCTGCTGAACATTCTCTAACCCCTAGGAGAATGTGATAACACTGGAATGAAAAGTCTCAGAACAGAGACCACTTGTCTCATCAGGGAAGAGGGTAGCCATGTGGTGATCTACAGTAATTAATCAATGAGGAAGCAAGCCTGGAGACCCTTCCAGGATCAGTCTTCATTTTCTTTGTAGCCTGAGCTCTCTCTGTTTTGTTTTATTCAGAATCACTGAAGCACTGTAGAAACATAATTCTTTAAATATCTGTGGTATGACTCACTCTGTTTTATTACAATCTTGAGGTGTGTGTGTGTTTCAAGGGATTTTAAGAGAGAACTGATAAATTTTAGCTAGTTCCCACCCCCACCTAGTAAGCCTGTGAAATAGCATAAAACATGAGGGCAATCCAATCAACTTCTAAGAGATCGATAGAGGAGGAGAGCAGCCTTTTGATCCACATAGTAACCATTGTTTTCTCCCTTTAAGTATATGCAGCAAGGGTTGGTAATGTAATAAAAACAGCCCTTTGTTTGACTGGATTCAGGAGCACTCAACCCATTTGCAAATGGGATAGCCATGTGAGATATTTGAAAATAGCAAAAGGCATGATGACAGCAACTAACCTGTACATTTAAATCTGAACATGCAGCAAACCCAGTAATGTACTGTCTAGAAAGAAAAATAAAATTTCACATGGGAACTATGTTTACAAAGTTCCCCTCAGTTATTTCCATTTTAAATTAGCACTGTGCTTTCAGGTATATGAATTTATTTGGTTCTAAGAAACAAAATGTGTTCTTACAATTTGGATATATTTAAGGAACTTACAGATTTCTGATGATATAATAATAAAAATAAAATTAGCTGGAAATCAGTGATAACTACTCATAAGCAAGCAACATTTCTAGCTATTCTTTCTTTCATTTACATCCAGGGAGATTTTTGGCTTTTTCTCCAGGCTCTGTTTGAAATCAATACTACTCTTATTAGATCTGGCTTAATGTTGTCCAAATGGAATTCCTTCTACTGGGTTGACCCAGGTGGCTGTACATAATGGCCTCAGTTGGAGCAGAAGGTATGGTAGATGTCATAATTATTTTTCTGTTAGTCTCATAAATTCTCTATCAGTGGGTTCTTAAAATTGAGGTGAATTTAGATGACATAAAATTAATCATTTTAAAGTGAATAGTTCAGTGGCACTTAGTATATTTGCAGTATTGTGCAGTCACGTTCCGTATCTAGTTCCAAAACATTTCCGTCATTCACAATAAAGCCCCACTTCTTTACCCCTCTTTTCCAGACCTAGCAACTGCCAGTGTGCTTTCTGTTCTACTGGATTTTAAATACATTTAAAAACTATCTCATGTTTGCCTTTAGATCCATGAGTGGTAATCTGGTCTCCCTGCTTATGTTCACAGGTAAGTTCTAAAAGTTTATCCCCAGGACTGCATTATTTCCGGAGATAAAATTTGGACTCTAGTTTCCAGACTATTGTTCAAATTTTGTCCCCCTCTTTAGCCAGTCCAGTAAAATGAATTACAAATATCTTGGATTTATTACCTCTTGAGGAAAGGGGCCCTCTGTAACATTCCTTTAATTCCAGCTCTTTGATACTAAGCTATAGAATTCCTTTACAAAGATATTTTTAAAGCTGCTTTTTAAAAAATAGGTAAATAGCATCCACTCTTCTATAATTTTTAGCAGGAGCATGCAGAGCCTCATGGTTGGATGGGCCTAGGTTTGGGCTGCTACAACCTCACTGCAGTGCAGGAAGGCAGTAGGCTCAGGAAATCTGCAATACCAGTTTGCCTTTGGGACTCGATGTTGCCAAGGGTTTCTGGGGCAGAGAAACCTTAAGTAAAACCCTAGGAGGAAGGGAGTGAAAAAGAAAATGAAAAGATAGATGTTTATTCCCTCAAGTGGTGGGGCGGAGGGGGCCGGGGGGGACTTTCTTTTACATAAAAAGGCAACACAAGAAAGAAAAGCAAGCACTGAAGAGTCAGCAGACCAGCTCTGTTACTCACTATGGGGCATCAGACAGGGTTTAACTTTGTTATTCCGAGACTGTTCCTTCATTTGTCAAATGGGTATACAAATACTATACCTAGCGAGGGTTGTGAGGCTTAACTGAGATCATTCTATGTTTACTGCCTAGTACAGTGACTGGCATATGGTTAAGTGGGTACTGAATAAATAAGAGCTGTTACTAATGCATTTCAGGATGTGGAGGATCACATTGCCTAGTGACTGAAAGTCTATCACTAGTATGCTTCATGAACAGGCTTCCCCACAGTCTCACAGACTCACTCTGTTGTCCTGTCCTAACAGTCGATACTGCTGCTCGCCTTTCCTTCTCCTCCCTGCCTGGTGATGCTGAATGCCATGTTTCCCTGTTACTATAATTGTTCTGGTTTAATAATTTATCAACTTCATAATGTGCTTTTAATGTGTTTCTTTTATAAACGAGCTCATGGCAACTAGTGGCGACTCACTGAAAATAGGAGATACAGACTAGTAAGAGCCAGAAATTCTATAAATTACGGAAAGGACTCTGGCCTTGCATAGAGAAGGATCTAGTAACCACATACTACTATTCTTAAAAGTGGCAACAAATGTCTACAATGCAAGCCCATGTACTGATGAGTCTACTGTTCTTTAATACGCCCTAAAAGATGTGTGTGTGTCTGTGTATGTTTTACTTTCTGGTTGTGCTACTCAGTATGTGGGATTATAGTTCCCTGACCAGGGATTGGACCTGCATCCTTTGCGTTGGAAGTGAGGAGTGTTAACCACTGGACCACCATGGACGTTCCTAAAAGATGTTTTATTACAAAACTCTCAGTGTGCAACTAACATCTTTCATTAGCAGTATCACTAATGTATCTTCAAGTGGCCTGGAAGTGCCTTTAGACAGATGTCCTAAGAATGACAATATTGTTCATGATTCAGCAAGCTCCAGCTTCAACCATCAGCTGTGAGTTGCATCCAAATATCCCCTCATTGGCAGTCTCTATCCTGGAACCTGGCCTGGCATTAGGAGATCTCAACTTGGCATCCATGGACTTCTGTATACCAGAAGTAGATAGTTCTAAAGGAGTCACAGGTCCCTTGACCTGTATAGTTTTGTGCATGTATTTTCTTGGGGAAAGGATCCATAGCTTTCTCCAAGGGGGAGAAGCCTTTTAATCCCCCAAAAGGTTAAGAATCACTACAGTAGAGGAAGATTCTATTACTGCTGCCAATGTTCTACCTAGGAAAAGATTCTTACTGTTTTGAAGAACTTTTAAATCATGTGCCTTCTGCCAGTTCATTCTCAGAAATCTTCAGCAAGCTAAGCTAGTTAAATCATTATCCAGGCATGGAATACATTGTCTTTCATCATTTGATTGATTTGATTTCCCCATTTCCTGCCATGAACTGCCCACTTAGTGCATTATGTTTCAGACCAGACAGTCTGCAGACTATAGCCCTGAGGCTTTGACAGGGAAAAAATAAAACGACTAAACAAGAATGAACAGAACAGAGAACATGTGATTTCTGAATCATCAGGGGGTGCAACTGTTCACTGAACCAAAACAGTGCTTCTCTCAGTTAAGGCAGCAGAAACCACAAAACACAATTTATGTTGGTGGGATTTGTGTGACTTTTAATTCTTATTTTACTAATGTTTTACAGTAAGTGTAAGGAGTAAAGACAGGAATGGAGTGAGGGAAAGGAAGAAGAGAAAAGTATTCTTTCAAGTTCCTTGAACAGCTGAAGCACGTGCTAGGATCAGAAAGTTGAGTAAAAGCATCATGTCCTTTTCACGACAGAAATGGAGATGTGTGACACAGATATGGCGACTCTTCAGATCTGTGGAAGTGACTCCGACAGAGAATTAATTCTGCATAAAACTTGGCACATGTGGAAGACTGGGCAAAGCAGGTGCTACACAGCTGGGCAAATGAAAACTGGACTTCCCAGAACCTATTTCCTAGTGTGTGAGCAGGACATCTGTGCCCTTCTCTGGTCTGAGTGTCTCTTCCTCTCCAGCAGGGAAGCAAGACCCCGCCAATTATGCAGCAACGGGAAATCTGTTGGGCAAGACTGTTAGAAAATCAATTTTTATTTTTTATTTTTGCTGGTGGTGTTGATTGACCAGAAAGGACTTTTACTTTGGGGCAGGAGCATTGTGTCCTGGTGATAAGATAATCTATATTTAGCATTCTTAAAAGGCATAGGTGTGAAGACAAGGCCTTTTAGGACCTAGACTAGTGGGGAGGGAAATACGAGGATTTTAAGGGAAAAGGCATGAACAGCTAATTCTCTATCACCACAAATGAACTGCCACAGATAAATGAGACCTTGTCTTTTCCCCTTCATCAAATACTCACCTCTTCTAGCTTACACTACTAAATCTAAGGTCAGCTTAATCACAGTTTGGGATTAACTATGACTGTGCTTCTAAAGTTAAGGTGAAAAGCTACATTCTTAATAAACTATTCCTTTTTCCTAATTAAATGGATTTGAATAAGCTAAGGGGTAACCCACAAAACTTATCACTGCCATTTTTTAAAGTATATAATTAAAAGGACATGAAATGGACAGGCAGAAGTCATTACACGAATCATAGAAATGGTCAACATGCATCTAATTCTACTTATTGAGCAGAGAGAGCTAAAGGGGCTAAGTTCTTTTGAGAAGAACATAAATGTGTTTTTAAAGGACAAATACTACACTACCTTTTTTTTTTTTTCCTGAATGGAAGAAAGGATATATGGAATTGCAGGGGGTGAGAGGGAAAATACCCATTAAACAAACACCTGTCATTTGTGAAACAGTTCTATCGAGTGGTGTCGGGTGTGGACTGTGGGTTTATCTCTGGCAGTGATATTATGTTTTAGGTATCTAGAGTGAGATTACATAGCTGGGTAACGGCCAGGTATGGTGAGTGAATGTAGGTTTTAATTTCAATTCACAGCAAGATGGTGATGATCACAGATTTAGCACCTTAGTTTGTACTTCCTCTGTACCTGAATCATCTATAGCTGTGAAGCCTGAGCTTTAGGTGAGAAAGCTGCATTCTTAGATAACTCCTCTGTGATTGCTCTAGGACTGCGGTTTGCTCCAATCTAAGGTGTGGATTTCTTATTAGAGAAAGGAAGTATTCAATACTAAGTATGAGACTGAAGCCTTGAAGACAATGTAGAGTGGCGACAGGCGTTTTGGATCAGGAATAGGCTGTTTAACAAGTCAAGTGTATATTATCCCCTCCTAAGCATTAACTTTTTTAAGCAAGATAATTATATTTTTTGGCTTGAAATGGTGTTTTCTTCTATATTTGATTTCTCGGTTTTCTTAGTAGATATCACTGTCTCCTCCAATATTTCTTCAAAACTTTCCCCTATCTGGGAGGTTTTCTTTGAGGCTACCTTAGAAGCCTCCTCTTCCTCCCTCCTCTTTCTTAAGAGACAGCCCAGTGGCTGACCCTTTGGAGGTGGTAGAACTGAGGATTCTAGGTGGGAGCAGATAGCTTGGGTTGGGAAGTGGATTCAGCCCCGAAATGCTTAATCCACTGGTGCTGAAACGTGTCTCTTCGCCTTCCAGCAGTTTCCTGTAGATCCAACAGAGAAAAACTCTTAGGAAGTCAACTTGCAACTTTTAAAAGAATTTAACCCTCCATCCTCTATTCATTTCAGAAGGACTTCAGATTCCAGATTGCACAGTTTCTTCATGACACTGAGACCAATAAATATTGAATTTCAAGGCCAAAGATTTGGACTTTATCCAGCACATACACACACCTTTTCATCCAGCGTACACGCGCGTGCACGCGCGCACACACACACACACACACCTTCAGTACCAGCTATGTTTAAAGCACTGTCAAGGGGAAACCTATCTTATTTGCAAATACATTAAAAAAAAACAACTCTTCAACTCCTCTTGGTTTCATCACACCCATTTTTGGCACTTAGAGTCTACAAAGATCTAAGGAGAAGTAATTTACTAATTAACACCTTAACTTCAACAGGGATAAGAAGGTAAGAAGTCCACAAAGAAACTGCCTAATTCAGCTTGAACTTGAGATCTGTATTTTTCAGCATGTCAGGGTACAAAGGGTATGGAATCAGCAATAACAGAAACCAAGGAATTAAACTGTTTCAGATACCAAGCTTTTTCCCAGCCTGGCCTAAACAGCATCATAATAGAACAGCCCCAATATCTTTCTTTTCCTCTCATAATTCTGGTAACTTTTATCATTAAAAAAAAAAATCAGAAACTCAAAACACTACCAAATCCTCTGGGAGCTTTAAAGTAGTATACAAAGTTTCAGAAAAAAAAATTCTTAGACAGATCTGAGGTTGAGTCTGAACTCTCATTTACCAACACTGTGACTGTAGACAAAATCAGTCTACGGTTCAAGTTTCCTCATCTGCAAAATGATAATATAACCTGATACCTAGATAATTTATATGCAGAATCTAATACAGTGCCTAGCACACAGTAGTCATTCAAAAAGTAGTAGCTGCTGTCATTTTTTAATATAAATTTATTTATTTAATTGGAGATTAATCACTTTACAATATTGTATTGGTTTTTGCCATACATCAACATGAATCTGCCACAGATATACACATGTTCCCCATCCTGAACCCCCTCCCTCCTCCCTCCCTGTACCATCCCTCTGGGTCATCCCAGTGCACCAGCCCCAAGCATCCTTGTTTGCTTACACAGGTATCCAGGGGGATACTTCATCTATGAGGACTTTCTATGTTATATGAACCCTGTTTTTAAAGTTAGAATCTGATGGGTTTTACTTCAGCCTCTGTGCACTCAAATTATTCCCTTAAATCTCTGCAGAGGTAGGTAGACTGCTCCAGGCCTCCAGACACTAGTATGGTGGAGCTGGGACATAACCAAGCTGAGGGACATAAGGGTCAGCTTACCTGAAAGGAGGCAGTGATGCCTTTCCTCATCTCCTGCTTCACCCATCAGAAATTAGAGCCTAAAACCACTTATCTGGGTAGTGATGCCCTAGGTGACGGGATCTGCCTAGGTGAGCATGCCCTGCAACGTACCTGTAAGCTGCTATCTCAATGTCAAGAGCCATTTTGACATTGAGCAAGTCCTGGTATTCCCGAAGGTGGCGGGCCATCTCACTCTTGGTGTTCCTCAGATCATTCTCCAGCTGCCCAATGTTATCCTGAAAAGCAGCAATACAAATCCAATATAAGTAGGCCAAACTGGCTGACATTCATCAAGATTGAGAAAGCAAGGATTCTCAACCCTGCCTACACATTAAAAATCCACACCTGTCCTTCAGCCCAGATTCTGATTCAACTGTTCCAGGATGGGGTCCCAACATCTTAATTTTTCCATAAAGGTCCCAGGAGATCTGGATACATTTCTATCAAGGGGCACAGGGTTCTCAACTAAACACCAGGAAGATATTTATTTTTTACTCACTTACAGTCCCTCCCTCGCTATTGTATTACTGCTGAATCACTCAGTTGTTAAATGTCCTTTTCAAAACCAAAGGCTCAGGTCAGGAGCTTAGATTCAGAAAATTCCAACTGTGGAGAGCACAGAGAGGAAGATGGCAAGTCTCTGGCTCCATTTGTTGTGGTGGTTTCATGAAGTCTATTTCACTGACCAAATTTTACATGACAGATAGGAAGCATAAACACGTCAAGGAATTTTTATTTTTAATCCAAATGGCAGATTGAAATTACAATTTTTTAAAAAAAGAAACTTAAGTTCATTTAATACTTGTGCTTTAAGTTCCTCCAGATGCAAAACCAGGAACAGAAGAAAAAAAGGTTTAACTCTGTGATTCTTGAGAAACGAGAGGATCTTTTAAAAACACAGCAGATCCTATTCCTCATCTACTTAAAACCTTCCAACAGCTTTGGAATTAAGTGTAAACTTCTCAGCACAGCCTATACTTTTCACATTGCTCATTATGTTTTAGTTACCGTGGCCTTCTTTTTGCTCCTTAAACTTACCAAGTTTATTGCTCTCGCAGGCCCGTTAGACTAGCTCTTTCCTCTGTTTGGAATGCTCTGTGGTGGGTCTTCACATGGCTGACTTCATGTCATACAAGATTCAGTTCAAATGCCCTTTACTCAGGTCTTCGTCATCCAATTTAAGTACCCTCTCCACACTGATCTAGCATGTACTTTTACCTTAAGCCAGGGCAACTGCTAGCCCATGAAGGAAATTCATGAAAACTTTTAAAAAAGCATCTTCAGAAAAAAGCCCCCACCTGAAAGTGGCCACTCTGCTTTTTAGCTCTTATTATATGGATAATTCTTTGCTGAGGGGGACTGTCGCTGTGAATGTAGGATTTTTAGCAGCATTCCTGACCTCTATCGACTAGATGCCAGCAGCACCTTCTCTCCCAGCTGTGATAACCAGCAATGTCTCCAGACATTGTTAAATGGCTCTGGGAGGGTAAATCCACTATTAGAAAACTATTATACTGGGATGTAATTTACATGGAAGCTGTCTGTCTAGTTCACCCCTGGAAGCCCATAGCCTAGCACAATGAACACTGGAGAGGCTCAATGAAAGACTGTTGGATGAATTTCTTTTCTTATTCTGAGCAAATAACTCATATAATTCAGTTACACTTCTCAACATGGTGAGTACAGTGGCTGAGAGTTATTTTTATGAAACAGTCATGCAGATAAATATATCAGAAACCTCAAGAAAGTGCTGAGGAACCCTTGAACTTCCTTGTAGGGATGATAAAATGCTGGTGAAAGCCAGGGCTGATAGATCAAGGGGTGCAAACTTCCAAATCAAAAGAATCTGCAGAAAGAATTAAAATTCATACCACCTACCTGTTCTATAAATATTGACAGGAATACTGCAAAGAAAAACCCGATTAACTGATGGGTTCAGAGCAAGGAATGACAAGCAGTGAAGAAAATATATAATACACTGAACAATGGTGGAAATATTCCAAAGTGTGTTAAGAGATCATAAGAGTTTAAAGGGATTTTTGCCAAGAAATTTTACTTGATGGTTGCTATATTTGAGGTTATATAGTGTTAGCTGCTAAGTTGTGTCGGACTCTGCAACCCCATGGACAGTAGCCCACTAGTCTCCTCCATTCATGGGATTTTCCAAACAAGAATATTGGAGTGGGTTGCCATTTCCTTCTCCAGGGGATCTTCCTGACCCAGGGATCGAACCCAGTTGTCCTGCATTGCAGGCAGACTCTACCATCTGAGCTACAAGCAAATCTAGTGACACCCTAGGAGTAAGAGAATCAATATACTGTGGTAAGGGGAAAAGAGTCTAAGGTGAAGGAAAAAGGAGAAAGGGGGCAAGTATTCTCATTATGCAGAGGGGCAGGAGAAATGTTACAGGAGGGAAAAAAAAGGATTTCATCAAGATTTTTGGATTGCATTTCTTGTCCTTCCACCAACATCTAACATACCTCAGTTTTCTATACTTTACTTTCTTTGAAACTTTCATTTCTGTATATGGGAAATTATAATGTTTATTCTTTTCTGAGGTATTCTGAGATCCTCAAGTGAGGATTTCAATTTAATGCACCTCACATTATGTGATGAGTCCATTATCTGTTCAATTAGATAATAGTCATTAGAACAGCGCTTGGTACCTAGGAACTGCTTAATAAATGTTAGTAATTTTTATTATTGTTAATATCATACCATGTGACTCTATCCTTTTAATGATATGGACAAATTGATCACGAGCCCTCCCTACAACCTCTTAGATCAGTGGTCCCAACCCTTTGTGGCACTGGGGACCAGTTTCGTGGAAAACAATTTTTCCACGGATTGAGGGGAGGGGATGGTTTTGGAATGATTCAATCATACTGCATTTGTTGCGCACTTTATTTCTATTATTCCATCGGCTCCACCTTGGATCATCAGGCATTAGATCCCAGAGGCAGGCAACCCCCGGCTTAGATAACTAAAGAAAGCAACGTATAATAAAACTTCAACACTGGAGAGCTGGAGGCAAATCCTATGAAGCACTGGATTATTTTTTGTTTTTCACAAAGATGTACATCTCCATAACAGTTGGATATATATTTTTTTATTTAAAGGATATTATTTTCTTTCTCCAGATAGGAAGGTACAAAGTTAAAACCTTAAATTCCAGAATGTAATATAATACTTCATTCTTCAAAACAGCCACAGGCTTTTCAGCTCTGGACACCCAGGTTTCCATAACAGTTTTAAATAACAAATCTAAATAAAAACTTTTCTAAAGTGCTTTGTACTACTCTTTCCTAGGATACTAAACAAAATGCAACCTTTCTCAGCAACTAAGGATTAAGATAATGATCAATATTTCTTTATAATTCTGTGATGTGTTTTATCTTTTAGGTCAACTAAGGTATACATAAGGCTGTATATTTCTACACTAAATGGCCCCTGAGAGCAGTATTTGAACTAGTGTTTGCTACTAGTGGTTTTCTTTTCCCTGAAAGTTGAACTAATCTGCTGCTACTCACTCCTGACAATGCCTGACTCCTGTGGTTCCTCTTCTCTATCTTGCCGCAGGCTTGAAATCCAAATAGCAAAGTGCTTTAGAATCACAAAGTAAAGGAACAAATAAGCTGGGGGGCAACAGAGGGGCCAACATCCTAATATGTGATTTAGAGATAGATGTGTCACATCAGCAGGTTAACTAGTTCCTTTAAAAGAAAACTGTTTTTGTTCCGCAACTGTTTTCTGAATAAGAGGTTGCTGGGGACCTGAGTTCTAGATAGAGGAGATTTCCTTGAACTTTTCTGCCACACATTTCACAGGTCTGTTTTACGGATCAGTGTAGACACAAAGCATGACTTTGCTCTTTTTAGAAGGAACTATGCTGACTGCTGACCACTGCTCTTCAACATCTAGGCTCTTTGTTGCTTTCTTCTCCACCCTAGGCTGTCTTGCACTGCCCTTCAAAAGCCCTGCCAAAGATGGCCTCCAGCTGGAAATCTGAGCAAAGCGCTGCAGTCTGCCCCCTCCCCCAACCACGCAGCAGCTGCTGGCTTAGACTGAGGGAACAGGAGAGAGGCACTCCCATTGCAGGGCCTCTCCTCCTCAGGGCTCGAAGGATGTGGACTGGGAGTAAGAGAGAGAACAGGCCACCAGAGGATCTGCAGCGGCGCACAGGACAACAGACAGAGCTGTGGGCTCATCACCTTTAGGGGCCCTCACCCAGGGGAGCAGTAGTGAGTGTGGCACCATCTGATTGAAGAAGGCTGTTCAGAATTACTGCTCTGCCTGATAACGAAGGTGGGGAGAGGGGGTTTCTATACGTGGTACACTCACAGGTCACTCTGCTGCCTCTTCTCACTCCTATCTTTGTTTCATCCCATGATTTTTTTCTACGATACTTTAAAAATGTTGCACTACAAGTAGTTCTGTAGGCTGGTTTACACTGGGAAAGGTGCACCCCCAAATCAGTCTGAGGAATGATAGAGTGCAGTGCTTTATTGAAACTGCATATTCTTGGGCCCCACCTGCAAACTACTGAATCCGTATCTTTGGGAGTAAGCCTGAGACTCTTTCTGTTAAGCCCCCAAGTAACCTTGGTGGGTCAATGGGTTTAGGAACCACTAGTTTCTCTGTAAAGGCTCTATGAGGGTGGCCGAGGCGACAGTAATACAGTGAGGTGGTATGTTTGGTGTTTAGTTGCTAAGTCATGTCTCTTTGTGATCCCATGGACTTTAGCCACCAGGCTCCTTTGTCCATGGGATTTCCCAGGCAAGAATACTAGAGAGGGTTACCATTTCCTCCTCCAGGGGAATCTTCCTGATCCCCAGGGACTGAACCCGCGTCTCCTGCATTGGCAGGCAGATTCTTTACCACTGAGCCACCAGGGAAGCCCTAATTTACTGAGGTAGAGTGGGCAAAAACAGAACAAAAGAAAGCAAAAGCATATGGAAGAGTTGAAAAAAAAAAAGAGAGAAGGGGACCAAATGAAGACCTTTTTCTTGAATTCTAATTTCAGAAATGGATCTATCAGGTTATAGATTTATACGCAGCCACTGCCACCCCCCAATCTCCAAGGGGCCAGCCCCTTCCTGCTGTTTAATTAGGCTACATTTCAATCTCATACTGGAGAGAAGAGGGCAGACTTGGCTCATCTCCCTGGAGAGCATTAATTGATGGTGTGATCCTGATTGTTCCGCAAGGTCTATCAAGGAAAGCTTCAGCTTTCCAAGATTGGCCATCACACAGGGCCAGGGCCCCCAGTACCGTCCAAAATGTCCTTAGACATCTTTGGCAGAACAGGGACTCTAATGGTGGTGAAGCAGGAACCAGAATCACCCTGTGTCAGAAATGGAAAGCCTTTAGTTAAAGAGGATGGCTCTGTATGGCTTCTGAGGACAATAGTCCGAGCACCTCTTAATTTTTGTATCACCTGATTCTAGCTCTTGCACACACCACGGTATACTCACTATTAATATGTCACCTTGAATCATTCTTCACCCTTTCAAAAGTGTGATAAGCTTTCTTTCCTCAAATAGGCTGTCAGCTCTCTGGGGCAGGGAAAACGTGACTTTTAATGGGGCCTTCCTCTGCTTCTAAGAGGGTGGCAAACCTGCAAAGGAAAATGGGCTTACTACTAACCTCTGAAGCAGAAGAAAGAGAACAGCCTCCCATCACTGCAGTGAAAGAGGAGGGGGGATGGGTTAGAGGGCAAGAAAACAATAGCTGAATCTCACTGTGGGGAAGGAGGCTTTTCATCTCCATCAGTGCTGCTAAGTTTGTCAGAATAGCCTGATGACACCCTTGTGGCTTCGGGACCACAGGTGAAGATGTGCACCCCTCCTCAGCTTTTATATATATACATATATCTGCTGTCTGATCTCCTCTTCCATTCACAGCAGGTCCACTGAGGCTATGGCTGATGGGGGCAGTGCTGCAGAGCTGCAGATGCCGCAGTTTCTGTTGTTTTTATTTTCTGCAGGCTAGTCTGGATGACCCTACTATTGTCTAACATTGAAAGCCTTTTAAAGCAAACAAAACAAACCAGACAATACTGTCACTATTTCTTAGAATGTAGGGGCTACACCAAGCAAACAAGGACATGGCAAAGCCCGATTCAGATGGTGATTATGGGTAAGTTTTCCTTTTTAGAGAAATACTGGGCTAGCCCAGCAGAAGACCACGTAGCCCATCCTTTGAAGCTTCTAGAAGAAAATATGAAGTCTCAATTAACTAAATGTAATTAGTTCAGGCCATTGAGAGCTAGGCCACATAGTGAAAAGTTCAGGTTAAACATTTTGAAATGGAATAAAAGGGTTTATTTGAATATTACTGTAATTATCAATACCAAAATAAACAGCCCAAGCAAGCTTTCTTCCTTTATCAAAGGGAGTTATTTATAACGAACAGCAAATACTGCACACCCATAATAATTCTCTGGCTCCAGACAAAAATAGCACTTTGAGGAATCACTGCTTTCATGACTGTATTTTCTTAATGTTCCTAAACATTATTAATTTTATCAAATGGAAACTTTGAGCTTGGTAGAATGAATTATTGCAAGCTTCTGAACTACTAGCATTCTATCCAATGGAACTTTTATTGCACCTTGAAACTGAACCACACTATTTAGATTCTTTTCCACACTTTTCCCCTGCCTCTGTGTCCTTTGTGGTCATAAGCCCAGAATGTTCCATGCAGTAAAACTGAAGATGAGGTGGCCTTTGTTTGGAGAGAAAATGAGGAAAAAGCCAATCAATAGCTTCACAGGAGCTTAGAGGACAGGCAAAGATGGGGGAAAAAAAAGTGACCTACAACAAAGATGCACTCATCTCTGTGATTTATCACATGCACTTAGGATGGAAAAATGTTAAGGAAATGGGCATTTTCGAGTGGCACTTCACTGCTGCGGGGCAGACTAAGTGGTTTTTGTTAAATGCTAAGCCATCCATGAAAGTGAAAATTGATGCTGTCCACGAGGTGACCCTTGATTGCAGGTAGCCAAGACTGATGTGTTGGTGTTGCAGAAGAAGAAAAAAAATCGAAGCAGTTAATTGCCTAGAGAGTCATAACTGGGACATGAGACAGAAGGGAAATTCTGAGATGGGAAGAACTCTAGATCAGCACCGAGGACAGCGCCCGACCATCCTTTGCTAATGTCTGTAATGCTTTCTTTAGGAAGAAATACCGTTAGTCAGTCGCCGAGGGAACTGAGTATATGCTGGGGGAGAACAGAGCAGGGCAGTTCTTACTAGGCCAATCACTCATCTCCTTGACTGCCAGTCTCTACTCCGTTGAGGGCAAAAGTCAAGACAATGGCATAGAACTCTTACCAATATAGTCTGGCATTCTTCCCCCAACCCAAGGGCAGAAACACTCCCAGGACGCACAAGAAAGCATTTCAAAGTCAATCAAACAAGCCAGACGGCGGAAACAGCACCGCCAACCACGGAGAGGCTGCGACCCACCCCTATTACGCTCACTCCCTCTTTGGGAGGGGGTTGTTCTTCAGGTCGCCAGCCTGTTTATGCCCACTTGCTGAAGAAGCTTGAGGGCTTCTTTGTTAAAAGGGCTCAGACAGGGACGCAAGTGAGAGGCAGGGAAAGAGGGCGTCCAGGCCCCTAAAATCAGCGAGAGAGGCTCCAAGGCTTTTTGTTTGCCAATGCCTCTGGGCGGGGCACTTTCCGTCCCCTCCTTTATCCTCCCCTTGATTTCGAGGGCCTCAACCGTGGGAGAAATAAGCGACGGAGAGCACAGCGCTCCCTTTACGCAGCGCTCCAACCTTTACCTGGTAGGTGGCCACTTCGGCACTGTGTCGCTCCTCCAGCTCCAGGATCTGCCTCCAGGGACTCATTAGCCCCGCGCAGGCCCTCGATCTCGATGGTGCGTGCCTGCAGCTGGCGCCGGTACTCGTGAATCTCCTCGCGGCTGGCCCGGATGGCCTCGGTGCTGCGCGCCGCCTGCTCGTTCAGGTTGGCAAACTTGGACTTGTACCACTCCTCGGCCGACTGCAAGTTCTTGGCGGCCAGCGACTCATACTGGGCGCGAATCTCCTCAGCGCCGAACTCAGATCTGGTTTAGCCACAGCCACGTCCACCTCGGCCGCGGCCTGCGAAGACGCCTGCAGCGTGGCCAGCAGCTCGGCCACCTCCTCGTCGTGCACTTGGCGCACGAAGGCCAGCTCGTCCAGCAGTGACTCTACCTTCTTCTCCAGATCCAGGCGAGCAAGCGTGGCGCCGTCCACGTCGCGCTGCTGCGCCTTCAGGGCGCGCTCGGCCCCTTCGCGCCCCCGGCTCTCCTCCTCGCAGCGCGCCCGCAGCCGCTGCACCTCCTCGGCCAGCCCGTCGCGCTCCAGCAGGGCCTGCGCGCGCCCCGAACTCGCCTCCTCCAGCTGCGCGCGCAGATCGCGCAGCTCGCGCTGGAAGAGCTCGCCGACGCGCGACGGCTCGGCGTGGCGCTGCCGCAGCGCGGCCAGCTCGGCCTCGAGCGCTCGGTTCTGCGTCTCCAGCTGGTGCACCTTCTCGATGAACACGGCGAAGCGGTCGTTGAGGCCCTGCAGCTGCTCCTTCTCGTTAGTGCGGATGATCTTGTACTCATTGGTGCGCGCCGCCGCCTGACTCAGGTCCAGGCCGTCGGACGCCGGGGACCGGCGGTAGGCCAGGCCCAGGCCGAGCGACGAGGCCGAGGAGCAGGCGGCCGAGGAGGCCACATTGCAGCGGGACAGCGACTGCGAGCGGAAGCTCCCGCGCCGCCAGCCCCGGAGAGGCGCGAGGACAGGCGCGAGCCGTCCCCGAACACCTTGCGGTAAGAGGAGGAGGCGCACAGGTAGTGCTCCGAGCCGAAGCTCATGGTGCCGGGACCAGGGCCGGGAGAGCGGCTGCGGCTGGCGCTGGCGAGGAGAGGAGAGGTGCGCAGGGCGGGGCGCGGTGGGGCGGCGTGCACCGGGTTTTAAGGCGTGGGGGGGGTGGGGGACGACTGGGGCGGTGCTCCTGCTCGGGTCCCGTGGAGAGGGGAGAGGGGAGAGGGGGGCCTCCAGGAGCGGGGGGCGGGGAAGCGCAGTGACTCCCGCAGCTGCGCGCGCCCCGGACCGAGGGCGAGGGGACAGAGCCATTTGTGTAGGAGGATGAGCCTCTCGCCGAGAATCGTCTGGTTTGGAAGTGACTTGTGTGGAGGGGTTCCTGAACGATGGGGGTTTCCCATCTGGAAACTGCGCGGTTCTATCGTGTCCCTTGACCCTGCTCTCCTCGCCCGCTTTAATCCACTGGGAGGTTAGTGTTTTCTGAGAGGTGTGCTGTATTCTCACGCCCACCCCGGAGCTCCCGGGCGTGAGGCCCTGTTTTTCCAGTTAAGAGTGTAGACCCTCAGGGCGCGGCTTTGTCCCGTCCTTCAGCCCTCTCGGGGTTCCCAGAGGAGAAGTGGGTCTCTGTCAGAGAGCATCGCATCAGCTGCTCCTCTGCGGCTCTCGGGGGCGCCCGGGTTTGGTGGCTGCACCGAAAGCCTGCAACGCCCCGGGGAAGAGAGGGGAGGGAGGGGGAGGGAGGTGCGGCGCGAGAGCCTAGTTGCAGGGAGTGGAGGAGAAGCCGAGGGAAAAGCTGGGATGGCCACGATGGGCGGAGCTGAGGTGCCCCCGCCGCTTGTGTGTTAAGTGTGCGCTCCTGTTCACCCCAGTCCCCCACCACTCTCCACTGATTAATGTCCGCCTTCTTAATTCATCTACTTTGCCTGTCTGGCCCTGTAGGCGTTTGAGATTTCAGTCTGTGAATATTTTCATCTGGTTTAGAAGATCTGTCTTTGGACAAAAGAGGTCCCTGCAAACATTAAGTTCCGAAAGTGCAGAAGAGTGCTGTTGACTGAGCTGGCCTTCTCTGCACAGGGATGGATTTCCAAGAATGGGATCTGTAAAGATGAAGGCTGGGAGGAAGCAGCGTGGGGTCTTCAAACTTGTAATCTCTCAGGATGTGGCTATGACTTTGAAGAGGGAAGGGGAGGAACTTTTTAGTGGATTCCAGAATTTCAAACTGAAGGCCTGTTTTGATCTTGGAATCTCAAGGATGTAGTTCTATGATAAATTTTACTTTCATGGAAGAAATATTACCTGAGACAGGACACTAAAAAGGCGAGGGAATAGAGTCCTGTGGGACTTGGGAGCATATTCTTGTCTTTGTGCTTTATGTCATGTAAGATAACTGGGCCCTACCACAGCCTGGTCCTTGGTTCCTCCTCAGAAAACAAGACCTGAGCTTCAGGGACTCAATTCTGAGTTCAGTGGACTCAGAAATACCTGGTAATGTGAAGGATGGAAGAGTGTTGACATCACTGAATGAATATTCTCTGCCAGCCATCATGTCAAGAATTTTGCATAGGTTTACTTCCTTCTGGCTACTCTTCAAGGTGACCTTTATCCCCATCTTACTGATAAGAAGCAGGCTTAGCTGCTGCACCCTGCATAAGATTACTAGCAAGCAAACACACTTTCTTTCCTCACTGCATAATTGTACTTAGAGCAATGAGACTCTCAAAGTCTTATTAATTTCCATGTAGCCAGAATAAAGCTAAGTGGGCTTCAGAAAGGTTTTGGCCAATAACAAAATAGCAGGCTGGTATGTAATTCAAAGAATCAGAGGTGATGGGTTTGAATTGTGTCTCCTGCCACTTAGTAAGCATGAGGGGGATAGCAACACCTACACCAAGGTCATGAAAGACTGAGTTGGTGCATGTGAAGATGCTTTGTACAGATGTAAGGGGTTAATGTCATCATTGGCCTCTTTCAAATAGGTATTGCTTTGCATCTACCATCAACAGCAAATGAGTCAGGGTTTGTGATGAGACTGCCCACAGTATCCATGCACAGGTCTCAAGGTTGCCCCTTGGGGGTGAGAGTATAGCCCTCTTGACTGTTTGTGCTACCAGGGGTTAACATGAGTTTAGCTAAGTGGAAATAAGCACATATAATCAGAAGCTTTTCTGGGCTATGGCTCCAATCTTATTTTAACTGTACTACCAAAAGCAAAATCACCTTTCTTTTTAAAATTTTTATTTATTTATTTTTGGCTTTGCTGGGTTTTCATTGCAGTGCCGAGCTTCTCATTGCAGTGGCTTCTTTTGTTACAAAACACAGACTCCAGAGAATGTGGGCTTCAGTAGCTGTGTTGCACAGGCTTCATTCCTCCATGGCATGTGGAAGATCCCAGGAGCAGGGATCAAGCCCATATCCCCTGCACTGGCAGGCAATTTTAACCTGATTTTTAAACCACTGGACCACCAGGGAGGTCCTTGCCTTTCTTTTCCATTCTCCAAAGGCAAACACACATAGAGCAGGAGAGGGTGAGGCAAAAACCTGAATCATCCATCAAAGGGGTAGTGGCCCTGGAAAATCTAAAGTGAGCTGCATTTTGCAATTGCTGAGTAGCTTAGCATTTCAGAGATCCCATACTTAAATGCCCCCATGAGACTTGTGCCTCCCTGCCTCCTCTTTTTTGGCACACCACTCCACAGGCCCAAATATTTGGCTTTAATTATTTTAGCACAGAGTTGTACTACCAAAGAGTAATCTTGGCTGAGTCACAAGCCACATCTCCTTCCAGCTGGCCAGGTCTCCTAAGTGAGTGCCTTGCCCTATGCAAGGGGGTGTGTGTATTCATTTTTACTATAATGGCAGACTCAAGCACTGTAGACACATTGTTCAGTTATCCCCAGATTCTCCCTCCTGCCACATCCTCCATGGCCTCTCTGTGGCATTTGGCCGAGCTCACTACTCTCTCGGATTTCAAGAACTCAGTCTTTGGCCTTCTGCTGTTCCCTCACAAACTCTTTTTAGGTATGATGTCTCCCAGAGGCAGGGAGGCTTGTGGTAAAGAGCTCTAGTTTTGCATCACGGTTCTTCCTGGCCATGGGACTTTGAACAAGTTACTGGCGCTTTCAAACTGTGGTGCTGGAGGAGACTCTTGAGAGTCCCTCGGACTGCAAGGAGATCAAACCAGTCAATCCTAAAGGAAATCAGTCCTGCATATTCATTTGGAAGGACTGGTGCTGAAGCTCCAATACTTTGGCCACTTGATGAGAAGAGCGTACTCATTGGAAAAGACCCTGATGCTGGGAATGATTGACAGCGAGAGGAGAAGAGGATGACAGAGGATAAGATGATTGGATGTCATCACTGACTCAATGGACATGAGTTTGAGCAAACTCTGGAAGATAGTGAAGGACAGGGAAGCCTGGCATGCTGCAGTTCATGAGGACCCAGAGAGTGAGACACAACAGCAAAATTTTGTTGAACAACAAAATTTGCTGAACCTTAGTCTCTTCATCTGTAAAATTTCAACAAAACCATCAACCTGAGGAGTCTCCAAACCTGACTACTCTTTAGAAATACCTGGGAACTTAAATTCAGATTCCTAGGCATTGCCTCCAAGCCATTGGATTTAGGTTTGAGAATTCTTGAGCTCCTTTTCATTGATTACTGTGAGGCTTAAATGAGGTTGTGTGTATAAAGAGTGCGCCACAGTTCCTCCATGCGCACGCTCAATAAATGATGGCTGTTAGAAGTAGCAACTTCTTTCCTTCCTTCATTCAGCAATATTTACTGAGTACAAGGCACTGGACTAGGTGCTGGGACTCTGCTTCCATGGGACTGGAATTTTAGCAAGAGAGACAGAGATTAAGCAACTAATTACACAGTTCACTATAACTGTGACTGGTGCTCTAAACTGTGACTGGTGATCTAGAGGAGAATACAAGATGCTGTGGGGCATGTATTAATAAAAGACCTGACCTATGTTGTTGATATTCAAATCCCTATTTCCAGTTTCCAACTCGAAACTCACATATCCAACTGCCTTTTGGGCATCTCTTCATGAATGCTTGTTGCCCTTTAAGTGCTGTTATTTAAAAGTCAGCTTTTTCTTTCCCTCTAGCCTCTCCCCCACAGACCACCTCTTGATCTTAACTTTTCTGTCCCATCTATTCCGCTGTTTGTGCAGTTCTTGCCCTGACTTCCACTGTTGAAGTCCTTAAGATTAAGTACTGTTATTTAGAAGTGAACTTATTCTTTCCCTCTAGCCTCTCCCCCTCAGACCACTTTTTGATCTTAATTTTTCTGTCCCATCTGTTCCACTGCTTGTCCAGTTCTTGCCCTGACTTCAACTGTTGAAATCCTTAAGGCTCAAATACTGCCTCCTCCATGAAGCCTTTCCTGATATTTTCAATGTAAAATGATCCTTCCTTCTCATGAACTCCCCTCCAGCTACTCAGTCTTTGCAATACTCACATGACTCACAGTCACCTCCCATCTTCTGCTGTAATTATTTGTGTGTTTGTCTAAACTAAACTAGAAGCTTCTTGAGCACAACTCTTTTATATCTATGTATCTCTCAGCATCTCTCACAGTAAACACATGTAAGGAGGAAAAAATGGGTGATTTTTTTTCTCCTGTACAACCACTTGGGAAAACTCTGGCATAATACCAAGGGTGCAATTCATAAAAGAAATAAACTTGGCTTCATAAAAATTAAAAAAAAATCATTTGCTCTGCAAAAGACCCATTTAAGAAGATAAAAAGACAAACCACAAATTGGAAGACAGTATTTGCAAATCATATATCCAATAAAGAATTTGTATTCATAGTATATAAGGAACTCTAAATATAGCAGTAAGAAAATGAACATTCCAGTTGGAAAATGGACAAAAGACTTGAACAGAGGTTTTACAAAGAGAGTATTCAGATGGCAAATAAGCACATGAAAAATGAGTTCAGCATCACTAGCCTTTGGGGAAATGCAGATTGAAACCACAATGATACATACTTACTGAAGTGGCTGAGACTGACAATATCAAGTGCCTGCAAAGATCAGAGCATCTGGCTCTCTTATTCACTGCTGATGGGGCTGTTAAATGGTACAGCCATTTTAGAAAACACTTTGGCAGTTTCTTATAAAGTTAAAAATACATTGACTGTATGACTCAGCAATCTCACTCCTGAGTATTTAGCCTAGAAAAATGAAAACCTGTGTTCACAGAAAAATTTGTATATGAATGTTCACAGCAGGTCTCTTTATAATATACAAAACCAGAACACAACCCAAATGTCCTTCAATAGGTGAATAGATAAACTATGATACATCCATCCAGTGGAATGCTATTCAGTATTAAAAAGAATCAACTCTTGATAAATAATTCTCAGCAAGTTGGATGAATCACAGGAGCATTATGCTGAGTAAAAAAATGCTCTGTATTACCTGACTCATTTCTATAACATTCTTGAAATGACAAACTTGTAGTGATGGAGAACAAATCAGTGGTTGATGGATTAGGGTTGTGGGGAGGATGTGGCTGTAAAGGGGTAACGTGAAGGTTGTTTTGTGGTGGGGGAACAGTTTAGTCACTCAAGGTTATATGCATGATAAAAATTCATAGAATGAAAGAGGAGAGAGAGAGAAACCCTGTGAAATCCAAGTAAGGTCTGTGGTTGAAATAATTTGTTGCTTCATAACAATGTACTAAGGTTATGTAAGATGTTATCTTGAAGAGTCTTGGAGGGTCTTGAAGAGTGAGCTGGCTGGATGCATGGTACCTGGGAACTTTCCGAACTGTCTTTGCAACTTCTTGTGGGTCTTAAGCTACTTCAAAATAAGAAATAGTTCTTTGAAGATAATTAATATATTAAAAATAGGCAAATGTTCTTTGGAGATATACGATGAAGTATTTAGGTTTGCAATGTCATGATTTATATAATTTACTCTCAGATGGTTTGGGAAAAATAGTCTACACACACACAGATGCAGGGAAAGTAAAGCAAATATGGCAAGAAGTTAGCATTTGGTGAAGGCAGATGTTTATCGTATTAATCGTGCAATTTTTCTGTAGGTTTGGAAATTTTCAAAATAAAAAGTTGTGAATATTTATTAATATATAGATAGGTAGAAGGAAAAACTAAGCAAAAAAGAATGTATTATCCAAATCTGATATTGAACTAATGACCTTCACTCTAATGCTCTACCAGGGTGAAGGTGAAGTTGGTCAGTAAAAAGAATGTATTATCCAAATCTGATATTGAACTAATGACCTTCACTCTAATGCTCTACCAGGGTGAAGGTGAAGTTGGTCAGTCGTGTCTGACTCTTTTGCGACCCCATGGACTGCTGACTCTTTGTGACCCCGTGGACTGTAACCTCCTAGGCTTCTCCGTCCATGGGATTCTCAAGAATACTGGAGTGGATTGCCATTTCCTTCTCCAGGGGATCTTCCCAACTCAGAGATCGAACCCAGGTCTCCCGCATTGGAGGCAGACGCTTTAACCTCTGAGCCACCAGGGAAGCCCCAATGCTCTACCAACTTCATTTAATTACTGAGTGCTCTTCCCTGGCCCCTCCCTCCTGCTCAACAATAGGAAAACTCTGCTTATTCTGGAAGTAACAACGATGACAACAAAAAAGTCAGAATTTAAATTCTGTTGGAAATATTTTAAGTGTTACACTGAATCCTTGGTGCTACCATGTGTGTGCTTAGTCACTAAGTCCTGTCCGACTCTTTTGTGACCCCATGGACCGTAGCCCTCCAGGCTCCTCTGTCCATGGAAATTTCCAGGCAGGAATACAGGAGTGGGTTGCCAGGTCCTTCTCCAGGGGATCTTCCGGACCAGGGATCAAACCCGGGTCTGTCTCATGGTAAAGAATCAGGCAGATTCTTTACCATCTGAGCCACCAGGGAAGCCCGGAGTTACCATAGACAGTTAAATATTTACTGAACCCTGGCTGTGTGCCAGCTGCTGGAATTAGAGCAAAGAATATAGCTAGGATAAAAAAGTATCCTTTTCTCAGATTAATTTTTAAAGTAAATATAGAATTGTATGCATTTTATATATGTTCTACATCTTTAATTTTTTACTTTATGAATTGTAGCCATTTACCCACATCAGTTATAGAGATCTGTTTACTTCTTTTTACAATTCAGTGTGGTGTTCGGTTATATAGATGTGCCATAAGTTGTTTCATCAGTCTCTTGTTGGACTTTTACATTGTTTTTAGTTTTTCCCCTGTTAAAAATACACTAATTTTTACGCTAATTTTTTAAAAAAGAAAATACATTACCTGAAAGAAAAAAAAAAATATATTACCTGAGTGAAATCCAGCTTCCATCTCTACTTTCCTTACTCAGTCAGCCATCCAATATTTATTGAACACTTGTTGTGTGTCCAGCTATGTTTGTGCTCTTTGTGTAGGAGAAGACATGAGATGTGGTCATTACCTGTAAGGAGCTTGCAATTAGTTGAGGAGTTATGGCTGATTTGAGGTCATAACTTACAGACATAAATACATAAGGCACTATGTTTTTGACTGCAGGCTGTGTGTGCTGTGTACTTCAGCCCATCTCCTTTCTGTATCTGACTTTATACAGTCATATTTGTTCAGCTGGGTTTCTTTAGCCTCCGTGAAAAGATGATTGCATGAGCATATCACTAAGACAGGTAGGGAGGATTATGCCTCAAACTTTCTGGAGAGGCATGATTATTATTATTTTTTAATAACAAAGACATGTGAAAGAACATGACATCAAGCTAAGTCATACACCTATTTGTCCTCTATCTATAAAAATTAAACTGTTTCTATCTACAGGAAAAGATAAAAAACAGCTGTGAGTCCTTTGGTATGGCTCAGTTGATGGTGACACATCAGTGTGGATGTAGTTTTGCTCACAAACTGGTATTTACACAGATTTGCACTGCACTGTTTGATGCACAGCTTTTTGTCCCCTTGCCTTTCTTCTATATTTTTGATTAGGGGTTTCTTGGTGACCTTTCTTATTTAAAAATAAAGTAAAACCAAAGTTTCTATGTTTTGGCCTTAGCAGTCTCCTGGTGACTAAGCTGATTCAGAAGACTCTGTGTGTTTGTGTACTTTTCTCTCTCATCCTTTCCCCTTTCCCAGAATTAGCTCTTCGTTTACCTCTTCTAAATCCAAGTAAAGGCTGAACCAGAGTTGCCAGGGTCCCAAGGATAGGAGAAGGGCTTCCCAGGTGGTGCCAGTGGTAAGGAACCCATCTGCCAATGCAGGAGATGTAAGAGACACAGGTTTGATCTCTGGGTCGTCAAGATTCCCCTGCAGGAGGATATGACAACCCAGACCAGTATTCTTGCCTAGAGAATCCCGTGAACAGAAGATCCTGGCGGGCTACTGATTATAGGGTGGCAAAGAATCGGACACAACTGAAGCGACTTTAGCATGCAAGTATGCAAGGAAAGGAGAAACAGAGAGGCTTGCCTGCTCGGTTACACTTCAGAACCTGGGACAGCTCCTCGGCGATCTTGGTGTGCGCCCTACTTTCTAGACCTCATAGAATGTCAGAATAGAATCAAATTTGAAAAGCCGTTTGGTCCACCTCCTGCCTTTGGATGGTGCTTAGAGAAAGAACCCCACTTACCAAGTATTTCAGAATTATTAGCCTTCTGGCTGTGGGAGACGCAAAGGGCTTGGAGAGTTTCCCTTCCCACAGCCTTTCTTGTATCTACATGCCTGCTGATGCCAAAAAAGAATCCTTCAGTTCAACTCAGCAAGCTTATATTGATCAATTTTTTTCCTCCCTGGAAAGAGATATGGCCTAAATACAGGTAGGCTCTGTGTAGGGGAATAAAGGACTCCAATTTGAATGAGGAAAATAATTCCTCCCAAGGGCTTGTCTTGAAGAGGACTAGAGGAAGAGCATGATGCATTGAGAAAGCAGGAAATGGCAAAAGAAGTAAAGAGGGGGCATTCAGAGAAGTCTGGGTCTCTGAAGGCAAGTGTGATGAGCTTCACACTGTTGATACCAGGGTATCCTGAACACACAGTCAAGAAGTCTTCCACTTTCTTAAAAAGAACAGAGGTCTGTTGTCTCCTCTTCCAAATACATATAGCAAGAGTCACTAGATTCATTTTCAACAGATAGTTATGTAATGATTTACTGTCTTTTGTCTTCATTGTAATAAACTTGGAAAGGTCAGGTTCTGTTTTTTTTTTTTTTTTTTACCATGCTGTCTGACATGCAAGATCCCAATTTCCCAACTAGGGATGAAACCTGTGCCCCCTGCAGTGGAAGCACAGTCTTAACCACTGGACCACCAGGGAAATCCCAGAAAGAATTTTATTATTTTCATTTTTCAAATGAATAAGCTGAGACACTGAGAGGTTGGGTAGCTTGCCCAAAGTGACATAGCTGGAAAATGACAGAGCTGGGTCTTGAACTCAGTTTCTGTGACTCGAAGCTGGTGTTCTTTCTATCACAGCACCCCTAATAGAGTCTTTGTGAGCGTGTGGTAAAATAACGTATATCATGAATTTTACTGCTTTCACCATTTTAAAGTGTACAATTCAGAGGCATTAATTATGTTCACAATGTTGTGTGATTATGCCAACTATCCATTTCTAAAGCTTTTTCGTCACCTGAAATAGAAATTCTGTAACCATTTAATAGTAACTCCTCCCAGCCCCCCATCTCTTTGATTTTGTCTCTTCTAGGTACTTTATATGATTGGAATGATAGAATATTTGTTCTTTTGTGCCTGGCTTATTTTATTTAGTGTAATGTTTTCAAAGATCATCAGGGTTGTAGCAGGCACCAGAGCTCCATTTCTTCTTAGAGCCTAATAGGGTCTTATGGTTGCAAAGGACAGAATCACCAGAAGTAATGAGGGGTTATTGTAAGCAACCTTATAGAATTAAGGAAGACAGAAATCTCAGCTACAAGGCTAGAAGTTCAGGAATAGCCATATGGTTGGGCTTACTGGGGACTTAAATACAGTTTAGAATCTGATCAGCACAGCTCTAGGGACCAAAATATTTCATTGCCCCTGTAGTGGCAGGAATTTGCTGTTTTCTGATACTTGGCCATTTTGCCTTTTTAGTATCTGCTTCCTTAGCTCCTGTATGGTCTCGCACTACTTCTTACTCTCTGAAAACCACCTACTTCTTACTCTCTGAAAAGCAATGCTCAGGCTTTTGCTGACTCCAGATTTCTACCATTTCAGTGATATGCTGTCTTTTATCCCTCCATATGCTTCATCTCCTGTGCCCACTGTCAACTGACAAGTCTTCCTCCAAAAATCTGATTCTTTTTTCTTTCCCCCCACTAAAGCAGAAATAAAATTTAATTCATTGAAAACTGCAGCAGTGAACAGGGTCCTTCGAAGGGCGCCTTCTAAGTCAAATGACTGAAATGACACAGAGCCAGGGCAGAACTTCCAGGAACAGATGATGCAAATACAGGAATTCCACAAATTCAGTTTCTGATTGGCCTAGTTAGTCTCCAATCACCTCATACCATACCACCTCATAAGCCACTTACCTGCCCAGAAATTAGCTGCCCTTGAGTCAAGCATCTTCCCCTGCTCTGATCACTTGTGGCCAGGGTAATAAGTTACATGCTATTAAATATGGCTTTTGATGGTAAAGGCTTACTTCTCTCAAGAGGAGGTTGAGAGCACAGCAGGCAGGCACCTAGAGGGTCATTGACTTCATTCTTCTACATCAGCTTTCAGTCCCTGCCATGGCACTATCTATAGTATTTTAACCCTTTCACCTGTATCTACTTCTGTGACTCCTCAAGTCATGGAGCAGAGTTGTAAATGTCTGGGTTAATGTGTCCTATACAGCTGCTTCTATACATATTTTAGATTATGAGGTGTATCTTGGAGATATTGGGGTTTTGGTTCCAAGACACTGTAATAAAGTGACTATCTCAAACTAACATCACAATAAAGCAAGTCCCACAAAGTTTTTGGTTTCCCTGTGCACAGAGAGCCCCCACTTGCTGCAACTAGAGAAAAGCCTATGCAGCACTGAAGACCCAGCACATCCCAAAATAAATAAAATAAAAAATCTATACTGTGAGAAACTTGGCAAGACAAACGATTGAGCACCCACAAGCAAAAACATACACAGATATATTACATTATAGCCCATGCACTGCAGCAAAGAGTAGCCCTCTCTTGCCACAGCTAGAGAAAGTGTGCACGCTGCAGTGAAAACCCAAAACAACCTAAATAAATAAATAAGAAAGAATGTATTTTAAGAAAGACTTTAAAAAATGTACACACCTTAATTTACAATATTGCTCAAAATGCTAATCATCATCTGAGCCTTCAGCCAACCACAATATTTTTGCTGATGAGAGATTTTAAATATTATGAGAATTACCAAAATGTGACAGAGACGTGAAGTGAGCAAATGCTGTTGGAAAAAAATGGCCTCAGTAGGCTTCCGTGATGCAGGGTTGCCACAAACCTTCAATGTGTAAAAGATAAATAAATGGATTTTAAAAACCACAGACAAAAAAACAGTATCTACAAAGCACAATAAAATGAGGTATATCAGCACAAATAATTGCTATATGGTAATATGTAGTTTTGGAGAAGGCAGTGGCACCCCACTCCAGTACTCTTGCCTGGAAAATCCCATGGACGGAGGAGCCTGGTGGGCTGCAGCCCATGGGGTTGCTAAGAGTCGGACACGACTGAGCGACTTCACTTTCATTTTCGCTTTCATGCATTGGAGAAGGAAATGGCAACCCACTCCAGTGTTCTTGCCTGGAGAATCCCAGGGATGGGGGAGCCTGGTGAGCTGCCATCTATGAGGTTGCACAGGGTCGGACACGACTGAAGTGACTTGGCAGCAGCAGCAATATGTAGTTTGGAGTTGCTTGTAATATCCCCACTGAGTGTCCCAGCTACCTACTTACAGTTTCTGAATGGATTGTTTTAAGATTTAAAATCTGTTTTCAATTCTCTTGCCAAGTTGTGGTAACAGGAAGATATTCAGGACAGGGTACACTGAGGTGTTAGCAAATCCATAAGGTGGATTCCACTTCATGCATAATGCAGGAAAAAGCTTGGACTGTGGGAACCAGGCCGTTCCTTGTTAGGTGGCTGTGACAGAGAATTCAGTGCTCACGCGTAATTATCACATTAATGCCCCTCTTCCCATCCCCTCGCAGTTAGGCTGGGGCATGTGACTAATTCTGGCCAAGGGACTGTGAGAGGAGGTGGTGCATGTTCTCCACACTTTCTCTTCCTAGAAGGTACAAGTTAAGTTGGCAGAACCCACAATAGCAACACTGGATCCCTGAGTTATCATCTGGAATGGTGTTCCCCTGGGGAGGTCTCCTAGCCTGCAAAGGACCTTTTGTGAGTAAGAAATAAACCTCTATGGGTTAGGCCCTGGAGCCTGGAGTATGGCTGTTACTGCAACATAGTCTAGGGTCTTCCTTACTGGTACAGTCACTGACCAACAATGTGAGCTTGTAACCGTATCTTCAGTCCTCATCTTCCTCTTCAAAAACATGAGACTTGCCCCCATGGAGTCTCAAAGGTCACCTTCTAAGATTCTCTGATTGTTAGCTGGCCATGTCATGTTGACTTTTCATGCATGAGATTTCTGTCCATTTCTTTCCATTCTTACTGCCATTGAGGTATTTTATTTCTCTCACTCGATTCATTCCAAAAGCTTTCTAGTTGCTCCCCATGTCATCAGGCTCATGAATTTCAGCCTTACCAGTCTCTCAGTGTAGATTGTGTCCTCTTCTTCCTCCTAAGTCTTAACAAGCTGCCCATTGCTTACTGAACAAAATCCATGTGATGTCTGACATTTGAAGTCCTTGATAATCTGTGGTTGGTTATTTGTGCAGAGCTCTCTCGTCCCAGATGCACTGTGGGCTCCTTGATTTTCAGAACCATGCATGTCCGACACAGTGTATAGCCTCCCACACAGTTAATGACTGTTGACATGGAACCTCAAATATTTTCAAACAAGGAATGGAACCCTAGGAAAGTGATAGAAACCCCTCGATGAATTTCAGTGATGGTGTTTGGCCGTGGCATGACTCTGTTGTGCACAGTGGAAATGTGCTGAATAGGGGTGTGATAAAATCTGCATCCAAGGTCGATTAAAGACTGTCTGAAAGGCTTTGTGCAGTAAGGGAGGTGAGGAAGTAACAAAAGATGTAAGGCAAGGTCCCTGCCCTCCAGGGGATGAAGGGTGTGGGGGACATGTGTACAGGAAGAGGTCTGCTTAGAAGAGAAAAGGAGTCCTTGAAGTGGCTGCCTGGGGACACAGCAAAGGAATACTGGTTATTAGGGCTGGCCCTGGTACAGGCCTCCCTCAAAGAAATGCTGTGACTCGGACCCCGCTGGCTTCACCCCTAGTGCCACAGGGGACCCTAGTGGGCGCAACACACAGGGAGAAAAGGAGGAATTGGAAAGGGGGAAGGAAAGAAGGGGAGAAGGGACGTGACGAAGAAAATGAGAGAAGAAGTACATTACCACAAAATCTTAACATTTATATCCTACCTCCTAGTTCAAACAGCATTTTCACAAGAATCCTGTGAAGTGGCTATCACATTTTTATTCTGCGGATAATAAAAAGGAGCAGTCAAGTGACTCAGTCACAAATTTAGGCTTCTAATGTGGAACCAACAAGAGAAAGTATTTAGCTCCTGTGCCATGAAGTAAATTATGACTATTTGGGATTATGACCCAGAGACTAAAATTAATATCTGTGAGCCCATACTGATGTAATTAAAAGGGTGAATAAATAAACAGTGGGGAAGAAAGAAGAAAGAAGAAATCTCCCTTACAGAAGAATTCTAATTAATATATGTAAAAAGAATGAGAGAACCAGCAAATCACATTTAGAGCACCACAGGAATAATTGCTAAGCCAAGATCTACTAATGAAGGTAATATTAGTGAGCAAAAATTTGAGGAGAAACCTGATATTTGCATGGCCTTAAAGTATCGACTCCCAAATATTTAATTATCTTTATTTTTAACAAATATCCACAAATGCTTGGAGACTTCTCCATCCACAGGTAAAGCTTAATTTCTCTCCCCTTGTATGTGGGCTAGAATTAGTGATATGCTTCTAACACAGCAGAAGAGCCAGCCAGGATCAAATAGGAACTCTGTTAGTCTCTGTGATCCAAAGTCGCTTTCTTTTTTTTTCTCTAGAATTCTGATTTTATTTCTGCATTCTTTATGAATTAAATGTAACCAATAATCATTTTCCTCTTCCTTCCCAGCTTAAATCCAACTTCAATGATTATGTGTTTCAAAAATTACTGAAAGACTTCAAGTACATTATTGCAAAGAATAGATAACTGCTTCCTACATATTTTTGCTTACTCTGTAAACTGTAGTCAACTCTTGGGACACCTTAAGTAAACTACCTTTATTTTCTTAAATAAAAATGAATAATTTTAAACATCATGCAGAAGAAACATTTTTAATACCTAACTTTCTTAACATAAGGTAAAACTGTCTTAGGCAGGCCACCACTGGGAATTTCTTAAATGTCATTGTAATTATGCATGTATGGATTATATTCAGTATTTAAATATATGACCAAAGTAACTAATAAGTCAAAAACAAAGTTAAAGTTATGAACCGATACTTCTTTGAAAAGCTTCTGATGTTTGTTTACTTCAGAACAAACACATAAGTGGGAAGAGCCACTAGTATAAACCTATTTTTAGTTTATATCATTAAAAGCCTACGAGTTCTTAAAACACAGAAAAACTAAATTTGAATGCATTTGTAATAGCTTAACAATTTATGTCTTAACAGGATCTTCTAATGGAGTGTTTTGAAACCAGTCATAGTTCATTGCAAAGATAAATCAGAAAAACTTTTGAACGGCATGTTATAATGACCTGGACAAAACTGATTATCAACTAGTAATAATTAGCACATGCAATAGATTAGGAAATTAAATCTTCCACTATACACTTTTAAATATTTTGTCAGACATGAGAAAGTTTTAAATGTTCTTATCACATTCATCTCCCACATATTCAATTTTATTTAAAACAAGGTAACAGTTCTCTCCAGATTTTTGTGTTTATCAGTGCAAAGTAAAATAATCTCAGTAGAAATGGTTTATTACAATGTTATCTTTATTCCCCAAAATGTACTAAAACATGTCCAAATCGTGAGAATGATCAACCTCAATGGCTTCCTCCTCTGCATCCAACTTTGTTTCTCCATGTCCTTCCTGTGATTCATCAAGAGAGGCCAGGACCTCATTAGTGTCACTTGCAAAAGTCTCTCGTGATGTATCATCATCTTGAAAATTCAGATTTTTAATGGCTTGTTTCATCTTTTCCCCCATCACTTGCATTCTTCTCTTTCTAGCAGCTTTTTTATTTTCATATTCCTTTTGATTTTCAAGGTAGAAAATGTCCTTAATTTGTTCCTCACTGATACTAGGAGTATTTTTCAGGAGATTCAGGAAAACTCCACCTGGTGTTCTTCTTCGACTTTCATTCATTATAAAAAGACCACATTCATTATAAAAAGACCACCGTTTTGTTCAACTTCAGCAGTTTCCATCAGAAGTCCAATTGCCTTTTTGTTCCCAATTATTCTCACTACTCGGGCTATCAAATCTTTCTTTGGTTCCTGCAACCTGAAAGAAATTTCATCAGCCACCCTCTCTTGAGAATCGTCCTCTGTGATCTCATACCGGCCTTTATAGTTCATCTCTAGTCTGTCTCCTACTCTCTCTTTGACAGGTCATTTCCTTTTGGGATGACCTTGCCCATTTTCCTCCTCCTTTGGTCCCATTTTTTTGCCACCATGCATATATTCTTCTAGCTCTTTGTCTAATTCTTTTGTATGTTCTTGAGATTCTCTTTTAAGTTTCTTAGCAAGTAAATAATTGTAGGTTCCAGACTGTCGGCTTCTGTCAATAGTGCCCTCCATCCCCAGGATACCAAGTTCAGTGGCCACTGCATCTTGGTTCTGTTCTTGCAGCACAGCACTCCATATGTTGTTGACCTTCTTCTTTCCAGCTATAGGTGGCTTCTGGCTGCTCTGGTCAAACTGAAAAGGCTCTGGTTTGGGAGGGGTGTTAAAACATTTCTGTCGCAGACAGAGCTATCATCATCTGAATCTGAAAAGCTCTCTTCACTTGAATCCACACTTTTAACAGTCCGATAATGGGATGCCGGGGCACACACTGTTGCAGTACTCTGGAAGGGCCGCAGTGCACAGTCCCCATCCAGCGCTTTCGGCACCGGCAGCGGCCTGTCGCTGGGTGCCACCGTCATGTCGGAATCCGAGTCGGAAACCTGCCCATCGCCCATGTCGCCGGCCTCCTGCGCCATCTTCCCCTGGCGCGGCACGGCCCAAAGTCTCTTTCATAGCAACTCACCTCTGCTGTTGTAGCATGAAAGCAGCCATAGATAATATGTAAAATAATGAGCGTGACTTTGTACCAATAAAACTTTATTTACAAAAACAAGCAGTGGGCTGGATTTGGCCTTCCTGGATTTGCTGGATAGCATTCATGCATACATAATCAGACTCTTTGTGACCCCACAGACTATAGCCTGCCACTCTCCTCTGACCATGGGATTTTCCCAGCAAGAATACTGGAGTGGGTTGCTATTCCCTCCTTCATGGGGAGCTTCCCAACCCAAGGATTGAACCTGTGTCTCTTGCATTGCTGGTTGGATTCTTTACCACTGAGCCCCTGGGAAACTCCCTGGAATAGCACATAGAAAGGAAAAAATAGTACCTTTGCAATGGGAGAAACCCAGCAGATACCGTCATAACCCACTGATTAAGGTTAACATTGCTAGTAATGTCATATTGAAGTGATGTCAGCGGAGCAACAAAGGAACACCAAAAGTTGATCCCTTCATTAGAGTAACAAAAAATGCAACAAAAACTGTCAGTGTCAACTTTTTCAGAACACTGGACACTAACTAAAAGCCGCCAACAACCAGGGAATGCTTTCAAGGAACACCAACTGTATTTCAGTGAGAATAGCAAGGCTTTGTGATGTTTTAACTTATCCTGGTCCCATCCAGGGTTGGAAGTAGCCTTGAAGAAAATAGCTGCATTCCCCGTATGGGTGTTGGGGACAAAGGGAATAGAGTAGATTTTATTTATAAGAAATTGTGATTGTTTTGAACTATTAGATGCCTCCCTGAAGGACTGGCTTAAAGGATATGTCTTAATTTGAAATCACATGAAAAAATAAAAAATACCATTTAAGGGAACTCCATCAGTTCAGTTCAATTCAGTTTAGTCGCTCAGTCATGTCCAACTCTTTGCAACCCCATGAATCGCAGCACGCCAGGCCTCCCTGTCCATCACCAACTCCCGGAGTTCACTCAGACTCACGTCCATCAAGTCAGTGATGCCATCCAGCCATCTCATCCTCAGTTGTCCCCTTCTCCTCCTACCCCCAATCCCTCCCAGCATCACAGTCTTTTCCAATGAGTCAACTCTTCACATGAGGTGGCCAAAGTACTGGAGTTTCAGCTTTAGCATCATTCCTTCCAAAGAAATCCCAGGGCTGATCTCCTTCAGAATGGACTGGTTGGATCTCCTTGCAGTCCAAGGGACTCTCAAGAGTCTTCTCCAACACCACAGTTCAAAAGCATCAATTCTTCAGTGCTCAGCCTTCTTCACAGTCCAACTCTCACATCCATACATGACCACAGGAAAAACCATAGCCTTGACTAGACGGACCTTAGTCGGCAAAGTAATGTCTCTGCTTTTGAATATGCTATCTAGGTTGGTCATAACTTTTCTTCCAAGGAGTAAGCATCATGGCTGCAGTCACCATCTGCAGTGATTTTGGAGCCCCCCAAAATAAAGTCTGACACTGTTTCCACTGTTTCTTCATCTATTTCCCATGAAGTGATGGGACCGGATGCCATGATCTTTGTTTTCTGAATGTTGAGCTTTAAGCCAACTTTTTCACTCTCCTCTTTCACTTTCATCAAGAGGCTTTTTAGTTCCTCTTCACTTTCTGCCATAAATAATACAAAAGACAGTATAAATGCACTTATTGCAACTCTTTGTTTTTCCTCTATTTAAAAGATAACTATATAAAGCAATAATAATAAGTTAGCTTTGATGGGCATACAATGTATTAAAATGTATGATAATAACAGTATAGTGCAAAGAAGGGGAGAGGGAACAGAGGTATATGGGGGCAAATTTTTTGTATAATAATGAAATTAGTTGGCATTAATCAGAACCAAATTGTTATAGTTAAGAAATTCATTGTAATTTCGTTGTAACTGTCCGATTGTATGTTGTTCATAGTCCAAGGACAAAAAGAAATTAACTAAAAAATATAGTAAACAAGAGAATTAAAATGGTGCCCTAGAGCATAGCTAATCAACACAGAAGATAGTAGTGGAAAAATAAGAGGAACAGAAAAGATATACAACATATAAAAAACAGATAAAATTCCTACCTTATGATCAATTACATTAAATGTAATTGGATTGAACATTCCAATTAAAGAGCAGAGAATGCTATAATGGATTTTTAAAAATATGATCCAACTGTATGCTATTTAAAGGAGACTCATTTTAGATTCAAAGACAAGACTAGGTAGAAAGTAAAAGAATGAGAAAGATATTCCATGCTAATAGTAATTGAAAGGGAGCGGAAATGGCTATCCTAACATCATACAAAATAGACTTTAAGACAGAAATTGTTATAAGAGACAAAGAAGGACATTATATAATGATACAGAGATACTACATATGTAAGGTACTGGGGGTTAGGACTTTTAACACATGAATTGAGAGGGGAGGCGGGTGCACACTTCAGTATGTGAGAGTGACCTTGGGAGCCTAGCACAGAGCACCGCAGAGATGCAGAGCAGTGAGCTTCCTGCAGCAGCAAGAGGCAGGCATGTGCTGGGCTGTGCATGAAGGGTTTTCATCAACCACACATGTAACAGTGATAGAGGCAGCTGCTCCCCTAATCAGGTTGTCTGGTGAATGGAAATATTTCTTCCATTCTCTGTCCTTAAATCGCTTAGAACAACACTGCCCCCTTTGGTTTGTATAAAACCAGGGATACACAATAACTCAAGGGGAGAAAGGGCTATTTGGCTTTCTGTTCATCTGGCATGTGGGTGATCAAGCTCTGTTTCTTTTGAAAAGTAGAAGAGATGAGACTTTATGTGTCTTCTAGGCTGGTGATTCTGGTCTTGCTGGTTACATAAATTCAAGCTGGGCTTCTGAGACAAGATTGCTTTATGTCTTTTGTCACTATTTCTGTCTTTCATTCTTTCTTTTTTTGTTTCTTTGGAAAGCAGGGTTAAGATAGTGGAAAACCAGAATTTTAAGGTAAATAGAAGGTCCCTTATCCTTCAGAGAGGACTGCTCCTGTGTATCTTAGTATCTTGTAAAATGTGACCATGCCCCCTCCCCACAGGTATGTGATTTTCTCATCATTTGAGACAGTTTGCTTCTCAGCCTTTTCATCCTCATTACTTCCTTTCAGTCCCCATAGGTGGACACATGCTGATGTCATGGTTTAGTTGCTAAGTCATGTCCAACTCTCTTACAACCCCATGGACTGTAGCCTGCCAGGCTCCTCTGCCCATGGGATTCTCTAGGTGAGAATACTGGAATAGGTAGCCATTTCCTTCTCCAGGAGATCTTCCTGATCCAGGGATGGAACCCGCTTCTTCTGCATTGGCAGGCAGATTCTTTACGAACTGAGCACCAGGGACACATGCTGAGTAGCCTGTAATGAATGTTTAATGGTCCATCATTTCTATTGCTCAAATACATTCATTTTTAAGAAATTATTATAGTTAGGATGGATTAGTCTTGTTCTAGGATCTCATGATTAATGATTTGGTGCATTTAAAGTCCCAGATATGCAGGCAGTGTCAGGCCCCAATTCAAAGGCTTTTTCCCTCCTTTGTTGCCTCATTTAGAATGATGTATTCCCTCTCTCATAAAAATAGCTTTAAAGTCATAGATATATTGTAGATAGATTGTGACTACTCTTTCAAAGATTCTCTAAGAATTGGGGTGTTTTTTTTTTTTGGCTGTGAGGCATGGCTTGCAGGATCTCAGTTTCTTGACCAAGGATTGAACCCAGACCACAGCAGTGAAAGCCCAGAATCCTAACTTCTAGGCCACCAGGGAACTCCCAGGGCTTTTAGAGAAATGTCTCAAACTGAACTTCTACCCAGCCTTGTGAAAAGAAAAAAGGTTTTTTTTTCTTCCCACTTCTTTGTGCTAATTTTTTGCTTTTTAAAAAATTTAATTATACATCCTATTTCTCATGTTGCTATACAGCCTTCAAATATTTTAAGAATTATTATTAATAATTTTCAATTTTAATAGCCACCTTATAGCCTGTCAAGTTGGTGTAGTTTACTTAGTCATTCCTCGATAGCTGGACACTTAGGTTTTTTCCCTTCAGTTTTTACCACTGGAGAAAACATCGCAGTGAATACTTTTTTTCCATTATTTTCCTCTTCATTGTTTACTTAAGGCAAACTGCCAGAAACAGAATCACTGTTTCAAAGTCCACAGACATGGATTGCAAAGTTGTTTTCTGAAATGGTTGTGTCAGTTTATCTTTTGGAATTTATTAGTGTGTTCATTTTTCTATACTCTCACCAACATGAAGCATGATAGTTTTAAAACTTTGCTGACTAGAATATATAGCTTATTCCTGACTTCTTATTTTGAAATATTTCAAATCTTCAGAAAAGCTATGAGTGACACAATGAACACTGCCTTCCCTTTCCTTAGATTGAATTAACATTTTTGCCATATTCACGTTAACTCTGTATATAGATGCATATACACACATACAGCTTTCCCTAAACCACCGAGTTAGTTGTAGGCATCATGACACTTCACTCCAAAATACTTCAGCAAGTGTCTCCCAAGAAAATGGATGTTCTCCTACATAGCTGCAACATAATCATCACCCTTGGGAAATTTAACATTGATGCAAGGCTGCATTTGGTTTATGTATCTCTTCTATTTTCTTTAATCTAGAGCAGGGCTTTTTGTTGTTGTTGTTGTTGTTTTAAACACTGATCTTGTTGAAGCACCAGGCCGGTTGCTTTGTCTTTGTCGGATTCTTAGCTTGTATTTAGATTCAGGCCAGACACTTTTGGCAGGAGTGCTACATAGACAATGTTGTGTCCTTCCTGGTGCATCACATCTGGGGGCTAGTGACATCAGATGGTTTCATCATGTGAAAGCTTTTATTTTGTGATACTATTGACATACAATTATTATTTCCTAGGAAAGATAGTGAGGGACAGGGAGGCCTGACATGCTGCAGTCCATGGGGTCACCAAGAGTCAGACGCGATGACTTAGCGACTGAACAACAGGAAGGATAATACCCTCCAAGCTACTGCTTGAGAGGGATCAGGCTCCCTGTTTCTAATAGGAAGAGAGAGGGAGGTAACACCGGGTGAGCACTTAGTTTGTGCCAGACACCCTAGCTAGGGTGTTTACAAAATTAATACCATTAAACCCTTATAACAACCCAGGGGTTATTATACACATTCACATATATGAAATCTAAGGCTTAAAGAAAGGGCCAAGCAACATTTCAAAGTTCCAAAAATTGATGGAGCTTAGTTTTAATACAGATCAGTCTTCTTTAAAGCTCACGCTTATTCAACATATTCTGCCTTCTTGAAACCATGCTCACAACCATGTGGAGTATCCTCACATAGGCCCATCCAGCACGGGATGATGAAAGGATGGCAAATGCGAGATGCATGCAGCACCATTCACCATTCCTCACTCACAGCAGACATTGCTAATCAAACCCGTCACATAACCCTCCAAGCATAGGTGTTTTGAATTCTTTCTCAAGTCACTATTACAGGCAGGTGCTAAATTGAGAGCACTTGGACAGGGGAGATAAAGTGTACTCTGTGGATTTGTAAGCAGGCACACACAGGTTCAAACACTTACTAGCTATGACTTTGGGAAAGTCACTCAACATTTCTGAGGCTCAGTTTTATTATCTATAAGTTGAAATAATATGTAATTTGCACTAGAGTTCCATTAGAATTATTAACAGGATTGACATGTTTTAAAAGTACCCAAAACATTGTACTTGGCTCATATTTTGAATTTAAAAATGTATAGCTTTTGATGCTCAACATTGCTAATCCTCAGAGAAATGCAGATCAAAACCACAAAGAGCTATCACCTCACACCTGCCAGGAAGGCTATCATCAAAAAGATGATAAATAAGAAATGTTGGTGAGGATGTGGAGGAAAGGGAACCCTCATGCACACTTGGTGAGAGTGTAAATTGGTGCAGCCACTATGGAGAACAGTATAAAGTTTTCTCAAAAGACTAAAATTAGAACTACTAGTGATCCAGCAATACCACTCCTGGGTGTGAACATATATACATATATGAAGAGCGTGTGCTCAGTCGTATCTGATTCTGTGACCCCAAGGACTGTCACCCATCAGACTCCTCTGATCATGGGATTTCCCAGGCAAAAATATTAGGGTAGGGGGTAGATTGCCATTACCTCCTCCAGGGGATCTTCCCATCCAGGGACTGAACCCATGTCTCCTGTATCTCCTGCATTGGCAAGTGGATTCTTCACCACTTGAACCATCTGGGAAGCCCTAGATATACATATATAGGCCTTCATTCTTTTATGGCTAAGTAGTATTCCTTTGTGCATGACATCGTATATATATATATATATCTCCCCAAACTGAAAAACACTCATTTGAAAAGATAGATGCCCCCAATATTCACAGCAGCATCGTTTACAATAGCCAAGATACTGAGGCAACCTCTGTGTCCACCAACAGATAAATGGATAAAGATGTCTCTCTCTCTCTCTCTCTCTCTCTCTCCACACACACACACACACACACACACACACACACACACACACACACACACACACAGGAATACTACTCAGCCATAAAAAGAATGAAATTTTGCCATTCATAAGAGCACAGATGGACCCGGAGAGTGTTATGAGACAAGGCAGACAGAGAAAAACAAATACTGTATGTTATAACTTCTATGTGAAATCTAAAGAATAAAACAAATGAGTAAATATAACAAAACAGAAACAGACTCACAAATATAGAGAAAAAAACTAGCAGTTATCTGTGGGGAGGTGGGGGGCAAGATAGGGGTAAGGGGTTAAGAGGTACAAACTACTATGTATAAACTGAATAACATACAGGGATATATATATATATATAGCCAATATTTTATAACCTTAAATGGAGTATAATCTATAAAAATTTTGAATCACTACACTGTATACCTGAAACTAATGCTGTAAGTCAACTATACTTCAAAAACAAAAAGTATGACTCTTAAGGAGCCCTGACTGTCACTTCAGTTCTTGCTCTGTAGACCCTGGGAAACTTTAAGAAAACAAAGAAATTATATTAAGGAAGCAAACTTGGGAGAGAAATAAATATACACAGCACATAGTTAAGTACAGGATGTTGAGTTCTGAAGAGGTTAAAAGGAGTGAAGGAGACCCCAGCTGGAACGCTCCAGGGCAGCCTTCTGAATGAGGTGGACGCCAGCAGGTCTGATGGAGATTCCCTGAATCTCTGATGGAGATTCCCGAATCTCTGATGTAGTCCCCAGAGTGGTGTGGAGGTGTGTTCCAACAGGAGCAAAAGTGGTAAGAGAAAGTCAAGAGTACAGAAAGGAGACTGGCCCGTTTGGAACATAGAGTTGAGCTTGGAGAGCATCCTGGGTCAATGAGAGAATCAAGTGAGAAGGAAAAGCCCCTCCAAGCAGTGACCTTTGGTTTCCCTCTTGTTCCCAGGTGGCCCGTGGTCTTATCCGTTTGTGTGTGCTAAGTGGCTTCAGTCGTGTTCAACTCTGTGCCGCCCCTATGGGCTGTAGCCTGCCACGTTCCTCTGGCCACGGGATTCTACAGGCAAGACTACTGGTGCGGGTAGCCATGCCCTCCTCCGGGAGCCATTCCCGGTTAGCTCTAATCCGGTCCCATCACTTCATGGGAAATAGATGGGGAAACAGTGGAAACAGTGTCAGACTTTATTTGGGGGGCTCCAAAATCACTGCAGATGGTGATTGCAGCCATGAAATTAAAAGATGCTTACTCCTTGGAAGAAAGGTTATGACCAACCTAGATAGCATATTCAAAAGCAGAGACATTACTTTGCTGACTAAGTTCCATCTAGTCAAGGCTATGGTTTTTCCTGTGGTCATGTATGGATGTGAGAGTTGGACTGTGAAGAAGGCTGAGCACTGAAGAATTGATGCTTTTGAACTGTGGTGTTGGAGAAGACTCTTGAGAGTCCCTTGGACTGCAAGGAGATCCAACCAGTCCATTCTGAAGGAGATCAGCCCTGGGATTTCTTTGGAAGGAATGATGCTAAAGCTGAAACTCCAGTGCTTTGGCCACCTCATGTGAAGAGTTGACTCATTGGAAAAGACTGTGATGCTGGGAGGGATTGGGGGCAGGAGGAGAAGGGGACAACTGAGGATGAGATGGCTGGATGGCATCACTGACTTGATGGACGTGAGTCTGAGTGAACTCCGGGAGTTGGTGATGGACAGGGAGGCCTGGCGTGCTGCGATTTATGGGGTCGCAAAGAGTCGGACACGACTGAGCTGAACTGAACTGTACCTGGGAGGCCAGCCATGGTGCACAGGTTTGGGCTACCACCAGGGGTCAGTGTGGCCCAACAGCTTTGAGCTGCTCTGGTTGGTGTAGATTTCTGAGTTCCTTTTCTGTGCCAGGTGCTGAGCTGGGGACTTAAAAGAATCTATCCCCCAATCAAAGGGGTGGAGCTCTTTGTATGGCTGTTGCGATGTGCTTTTCCTCAGTGATCACATTTAATACTAATCACAACCTTGTGTGGTCTCCGTGTATTAGTCTCATTCTCATGGAGAAACAGATGTTGAGAATTTTAAAGTTCAAATAGACTTTGAAGGAATCTGAATTTGAACCTAGGGCTACAATCTCCAAACTTGTGCCCTCCTCTGCAGCCTATAGCATTTCGTCAAGGGGATAGGAGCATGCAAATATTTAACATCATAATGAGTTGCATTAATAATTATTTAAAGACCAATGACAGAATTTCAGCTGGAGAAGATGAAAAATTTCCAGAGATAGATAATGGTGATGGTTGCACAACAATATGTTTGTGTTTAATGCCACCGACCTGTTCATTTTAAAATGGTTAAAAGGGTAAATTTTATGGTATGTATACATTGCCACATTTTAAAATGGCAATTTACTATATATCTATATATATAAAACATGTATTAATAACAATAGTTAATGGTATATATTAGTAGTTGTCTTTTTAAAGTACTTATGAATGTATTAATCATTTAATTCTCACAACCACCGGTTGACGTAGGTACTATTCTTATTCTCATTTAGTAAGTAATCAGGAATTCCCTGGTGGTCCACTGATTAGGACTCCATGCTTTCATTGCCAAGGGCATGAGTTTGATCTCTGGTTGGGGAACTAGGATCCCATAAGCCTTGAGGTGCTGCCAGAAAATAAAATAAAATAATTTAAATAGTCACTTGATCTGTCCTTCCTCTTTCTCTCCCCTTCATCCACTTCAGTATAGGCCAAGATCTGCATCTAACTAATCCTTAGGCTTCCCAGGTGGCTCAGTGGTAAAGAATCCACCTGCCAATGCAGGAGACACAGGTTTGATCCCTGGGTTGAGAATATTCCTCTGGGAAAGGAAATGGCAACCCACTCCAGTATTCTTAACTGGGAAATTCCCTGGACAGAGGAGCCTGGTGCACTACAGTCCATGGGGTCACAAGAGTCCACGACTTAGCAACTAAACGATGGCAACAACAACAAATTAATCCTTGGTTGACCAGCATTGTAAAGTGTGATGGAATGGAAAGACCCTGGTCTTTGAAGCTCACCGACTTGGAGCTGATATGCATCCTGCTGTTTTACCAGCTGAATGTTCTTAGACAAGATATTTAGTCTTTCTGTGCCTCAATTTTTTTCATTTATGAAATATAACAATAGTTCCCACTTTGTTGGGTTGTTGTGATGAGCAAATAAGTGTAAAATGCTTAGCATAATGCTGGTACATAGAAAGCACTTGAAAACAACGGCTGTTCTTATTATTTGCACACAGCAATTCAGTTCAGTTCAGTCACTCAGTTGTGTCCAACTCTTTGCGACCCCATGGACTGCAGCATGCCAGGCTTCCCTGTCCATCACTGACTCCTGGAGCTTGCTCAAACTCATGTCCATTGAGTTGGTGATGCCATCCAACTATCTCATCCTCTTTAGTCTTCTCCTGCCTTCAGTCTTTCCCTGCATCAGAGTCTTTTCCAGTGAGTCAGTTCTTTGCATCAGGTGGCCAAAACACTGGAGTTTCAGCTTCAGCATCAGTCCTTCCAGTGAATATTCAGGACTGATTTCCTTTAGGACTGACTGGTTATTTGCACGTAGGAGAGTGTTCAGAAAATAATAAAGAAATGGATCTTTGTGTCATGAGAGTACCTGAAATAGCTCCTGGCCCTTCTGGGCACCTTGAATGAAATGTTGGTTGCTCAGTCGTGTCCGACTCTGCAACCCAATGAACTGGGGCTAGCCGGGCTCTTCTGTCCATGGGATTCTCCAGGCAAGCATACTGTAGTGGGTTGCCATTTCCTTCTTCAGGGCATCTTCCTGACCCAGGGTTTGAACCTGGGTCTCCTGCATTGCAGGAAGACTCCTTACCATCTGAGCCACCAGCAGAGCTCCTGGGCATGTTGGAAGCAGGATATTTGGCCCCAATCACTTTAGCCCAGTCAGTCCAGGAATGGCAGGACTGGAAAGTTTCTTTGAGTCCAACTCCCATCATTTTACAGGGGAAGCCAAAGCCCAGGAAAGGGAGTAGTTTTGTGTGAGGTCACCCTTGGGTCAGTCGACCAGGAAGTTACCAGGCAGTCTGGTGAGGTGAGAGCCTCTCCCCTGGAGCCAGAACTGGGTGGTGATGAGGGCTTCAGGTTACCCAGCCTAGCCCCCTCCCTGAGGCCCCTCCGGGGTTAACATCCAGTCCCTTCCAGCCTTGGATTGGTTCTAAGAGGTGCTTACCTCTGCCCTTATTCTGCAGGAGCGGCCAAGAGGATTGTGAAACTGGGAAATCAGTTGTTTATCCCAACTTCTAGGGTGAGGAGTGAAGAGAGAAGGGGAAGGGGTTGGGGCTGGGCACCTTCGGTTAGTGTTTATTCTTTCTCCTTCCTTGGCCTGGAAACCAAGGGGAATCCAAGCAGCAGCATGTGAAGCAAGATCCCAGGGTCTCTGAGAAGCGTGTTCCGGTGAGAGATGACTCAGCACAGGCCTCAGAACCGCAGAGAGTGGCCCCCTAGCCTGGATACTGCGTAGGCGTGTGTGCACTCTGTGGGCCATCGTGGCTGTAACTATTTGTTCCCTCAGAAGAGATTTTGTCTCCTAGGAGCCCAAGGGTGTCTTGGCTGCACCCCCAACTAGTGAGTAGGTGGTAGGATCAGATCCTCATTGTAATTTGATCTCTAAATAACACACTTTCCCTTGAAGAAACCCTTCACGTCTTGCTTGAATGTAGCAACCCTCCTTTTCTCCAGGCTCTTGCCAGTACCACCTCCAGGTTAGGATTTCTGGGACAGAGATCGTCAGGGCGCTCCCCAAAGGTGCCTCACTGCTTATAGACTGAGCCCCCATCTTCAGCACTGTGGTTCTGACCAAAATTTCTGCCTTATCCCAACCTTCACTCCTTCCCACCAGCTACCCTGTGTTCTCCCCCAGGGTTTTGCAGAAGCATAGAGGACATTTATTTCAAAAATGTAGGTTCTAGGACTTCTCTGGTAGTCCAGTTTGATTTAAGAATCCCCCTGCCAGTGCAGGGGACACGGTTTGACCCCAGCTTTGGGAAGATCCCACATGCCATGGGGCAACTAAGCCTGTGAGCCAGTCCATGTGCCACAGTTCCTGAAGCTCCCACACCTTAGAGCCTGTGCTCCACAGCAAGAAGCCAGTGCAGTGAGAAGCCTGCTCACTGCTGCTAGAGAGCAGCCCCTGCTCGCTGCGACTAGAGAATGCCCATGGAGCAATGAAGACCCAAGGCAGTCAAAGATAAATACTAAATAAAAAATGTTTACGTAAGAGACTATTTTTAAAAATAAAAGAATAAGGATTGTCACGGGGAGCTGAAATTTAGAAAAAATAAAAAATAATAAAAATGCAGATTCCTACCCTACTAAATCCATTGCTCTCAGGGGCTGGAATACTTGAGGCCAATTCTTGTGCAGACAACCATTTTAGAACTGCAGTTCTTCCAAGCCAGATTGTTATATTTCATGACTATGCAGGCCCTTGGTGCCCTTTCACATGTTGTTCCTCTTCCAAGAATGCCCTTCTTGCAATTCCCAGACTGGTGCTCTCTGCTCTTTCTTTAAGATTCATCTCATGTTAACTCTTCTGTGCTCCTTCCCCCTCCTGGGTTCCTGTCTCTGTGTTCACACAGCCACACTGCACTTTCTAACCTACCTCTGCCCTAGAATTTTCACATTGTCAGGATTGGTTCCTCTGCTTGTTTGCAAGCTCCATAAAGATCATTTGTTGTTGAATGTCTGGGATCTGGCAGAAAGAAGGCATGTTTGCTGAATGAATGAATGGAGAGCAGGCCCCAGTCTAACTCAGAAAGGCAGATTTAACCCATTTGATAACTGACAGAGCCAGGGTTAATCGTGTAGGTTTCCTGATCCACGGTTTCGGGCTGTTACAGGATCTAAATATTTGGTGTACTCTTGAGGAAGCTACAGATTTACATTTTGGCAAGAGGGGGTTTAGACTAGCCTTAAGAGGTGTAGGGCTTCTAATTATTTTTCAAAATCTCAAAGTGTGATTCTGTCTTAAACCAGGGAACTGCTTTCCCCTGATCTCTCTGAGGATGGAACCCACCAGACTTTTTCTCCCCTTCATCTCTCTTCCTCAGGATCACCCATGCCATAATTCTTGACCTTTTAACTCTGGCACCACAATTGTCACCTTGCCTGGCACACCCTGACCTCGTCATGACTGCTCTAGCTCAGAAATGCCAACATGCCGGTCTCTGGCCAGAACCCCTCCTTGCCTTCGTCTTACTCACTGGCCCCACTCCCAGTTCACCTGTTCTCTGATATCATGACTCCCTCATTCCTTTTCTAATCCTCAGCCCACAGATAGCCTCTGTTCTTCTCCCCCTTCCCCAGGGAAGTGCCACTCCTCCCATCCAAGGCAGTCTGTCACCTGGGCGCTGGACTCCCCACTCCCAACCCCCTTGGCACTGTGTCTTCAGTCCCTTCTCTGGCTGTTTCCCTTCCCACACCAACACGGTCAAGCTTCTCTCACCTTTGGGGCTACCTTCCTCTGCTGCTGCTGCTGCTAAGTCGCTTCAGTCATGTCCGACTCTGTGCGACCCCATAGACGGCAGCCCACCAGGCTCCACCGTCCCGGGATTCTCCAGGCAAGAACTCTGGAGTGGGTTGCCACTGCCTTCTCCAATGCATAAAACTGAAAAGTGAAAGTGAAGTCGCTCAGACCCTCCTCTAGTTATTAGCTAATTATGGTTTGGAACCGATTCTGATGTGTGGAGGTTTCCCCACACTGCAAACCATCCTTGGATACCAGCTGGGTGTCCTGAAACTCAATTCAGTTCTGACACGAACTACCCAGAGATAGCATCAGATCCCACAGGTTAAGGGCTCCAATCCCACAAGACTGCCCAACCGCCTTCAGATGCCAAATGAAATCCCAGGTGTGATCTGTGCTTCTGACCAACTGGCTATAAGTCAGAGGTTCCCACAGCCTCTCTGTCCTTGTTCTTGTTCAGTCTCTCAGTTGTGTCCGACTCTTTCAGATTCCATGAATGCAGCACGTCAGGTTTCCCTGTCCTTCACCATCTCCCAGAGTTTGCTCAAACGTATATCCACTGAGTCGGTGATGCCACGCAACCATCTCATCCTCTGTCACCCCCCTTCCCCTCCTGCTCTCAGTCTTTCCCATATTTGGGGTCTTTTCCAGTGAGTCAGCTCTTCTCATCAGGTGGCCAAAGTATTGGAGTTTCAGCTTCAGCATCAGTCCTTCCAATGAATATTTAGGGTTGATTTCCGTTAGGATTGACTGGTTTGATCTCCTGCTGTCCAAGAGACTCTCAAGAGTCTTCTCCAGCACCACAATTCAAAGTATCAATTCATAAAGTGCTCAGCCTTCTTTATGGTCCAGTTCTCACATCCATACCTGACTCCTGGAAAAACCATAGCCTATGTGGACCTTTGTCGGCAGAGTGATATCTCTGCTTTTTAATATGCTGTCTGGGTTTATCATAGCTTTTCTTCAAAGGAGCAGACGTCTTTTAATTTTATGGCTGCATTGACTGTCCAAAGTGATTTTGGAGTCCAAGAAAATAAAATCTGCCACTGTTTCTACTTTTCCCCTTATATTTGCCATGAAGTGATGGGACCAGATGCCATGATCTTAGTTTTCTGAATGTTGAGTTTTAAGCCAACTTTTTGCTCTCTTCTTTCCCTCCTTCCTTGGGTTTGATTAATTGGCTAGAGTGGCTTACAGAACTCAGAGACACATTTACTTGTTAAATCACTGGTTTAGTTGTGTGGTTTTTGAGGTCTTTATCTATTTATTTAAAAAAATTTTTGGCAGTGCCAGCATGAGGATCTTAGTTCCTGACCAGGGATTGAACCTGTGCCCCCTGCAATAGAAGCAAAGTCTTAACTCTGGACTACTAGGGAGGTTTTTTTTTTTTTTAAACTGGTTTATTTTAAAAAGATATAACTCAGAGGTAGCCACATGGAAAGAGATTTTCACCAACTTGAAAGTGCTATAAACCCCATCCTTTTGGGGTTTTATGGAGGCTTCATTATATAAGCATGAATGATTAAATCATTGGCCATTGGTAACTGATTTGATCTCTGGCCCCCTCTCCCACCCTTAGAGGTCAGAAGTGTGGAAGAGTTCCACCCCTCTAAAAACATGGTTGATTCTCCTGGCAGACAACCCCATCCTTTAGGAGTGGTCCAAGAGTTACCTCATTGACAAAAGACATCTGTATCACTTTCATCACTTAGGAAATTCCAAGGGTTTTAGAAGCTCTGCTAGAAATGCATGAAGACCAAATATGTATTTCTTATTATAAATCACAATATCACACCAATTTTTCAAGTTCCCTTCACAGCATATCTTATCAAGAGTAGGCCCGAGATTGTGTTCACCTATGGCTGATTCGTGTCAATGTATGGCAAAACAAATACAGTATTGTAATTTTAAAAATAAATAAATTTAATTAGAAAAAAAAAAAAAAGAGTAGGCCCGATTTGCTACCCACTTACTCCCAGCCTGGTTTCTAGCCCCAGCACTATGGCAGTTCTGCCCAAGGCTTGAGGTACTCCCAGCGTCCTAACTGTAAAAAAACAGTGAGCAGTTTTTAGTTGCTATCTTGCCTGTACTTTGTGTGGTATTTGACAGTAAGAGCCACTCCTTTCTTTGTGAATCTCTGTTTCTTCTTGGTTTGCAAAGTACTCTACCCACCACCTTCTTTATAAGTGGGAGGTATAGGTCCTCTTCCTATTCTCAAGTGTCAGTCCATACTTTTCCTTGTTTAGCCCTTTTAGCTTCCTGCTTTATTTGCTCCCTCTGATTATACCTCATATAATCTAAAGTTTGCCGCTTGTTATGCAAGACACCTGACATCTCTGAATTGTAGTAAAATGAGAGTTCTCATGAAAAGTACATGTAAAGGGCCCAGCAAGGTGCCTGCCACAGAGACCCCCTAAGTGGTAGTCCTTTGTATTATTATTGTTGATAATAAAATAATGTCCTTATTTCTGCCCTACAGTTTTACATCTCTCTTTATTGTTGTTTTCTAAACTTTTTATTATGGTGATTTTTGATCAGTCCCCCGAACAGATAGAATTGCATAATGAATCCCTATGTACCATAACTCAGCCCTAAGAACTGTGTGGATCGCAATAAACTGTGGGAAATCCTGAAAGAGATGGGAATACCAAACCACCTGACCTGCCTCTTGAGAAATCTGTATGCAGGTCAGGAAGCAACAGTTAGAACTGGACATGGAACAACAGAGTGGTTCCAAATAGAAAAAGGAGTACGTCAAGGCTGTATGTTATCACCCTGCTTATTTAACTTCTATGCAGAGTATATCATGAGAAACGCTGGGCTGGAAGAAGTACAAGCTGGAATCAAGATTGCTGGGAGAAATATCAATCACCTCAGATATGCAGATGACACCACCTTTATAGCAGAAAATGAAGAGGAACTAAAAGCCTCTTGATGAGAGTGAAAGAGGAGAGTGAAAAAGTTGGCTTAAAGTTCAACATTCAGAAAACGAAGATCATGGCATCTGGTCCCATCACTTCATGGGAAATAGATGGGGAAACAGTGTCAGACTTTATTTTGGGGGCTCCAAAATCACTGCAGATGGTGACTGCAGCCATGAAATTAAAAGACGCTTACTCCTTGGAAGAAAAGTTATGACCAACCTAGATAGCATATTCAAAAGCAGAGACATTACTTTGCCGACTAAGTTCCATCTAGTCAAGGCTATGGATTTTCCTGGTCGTATGGATGTGAGAGTTGGACTGTGAAGAAGGTTGAGCACTGAAGAATTGATGCTTTTGAACTGTGGTGTTGGAGAAGACTCTTGAGAGTCCCTTGGACTGCAAGGAGATCCAACCAGTCCATTCTGAAGGAGATCAGCCCTGGGATTTCTTTGGAAGGAATGATGCTAAAGCTGAAACTCCAGTACTTTGGCCACCTCATGTGAAGAGTTGACTCATTGGAAAAGACTGTGATGCTGGGAGGGATTGGAGGCAGGAGGAGAAGGAGACAACCGAGGATGAGATGGCTGGATGGCACCACAAACTCGATGGACGCGAGTCTGAGTGAACTCCTGGAGTTGGTGATGGACAGGGAGGCCTGGCGTGCTGCGATTCATGGGGTCTCAAAGAGTCGGACACGACTGAGCGGCTGAACTGAACTGGACTGAAGAACTATCACCCCATGGCCAGACCTGCCCCATTCACCCCTATTTTCTACAAAAGATACAAACTTTAAAAAATAACCATAATACTATTATCATTCATAAAATATCAAACCTTCTGAGATCAATTTGTAGTATATCTGATTTCTTTAAGATAGTGCCACTGGATATTCTCCAGGTGGGCTTTCCTGGTGGCTCAGATGGTAAAGAACTTGCCTGCGATGTGGGAGATCTGGGTTTGATCTCAGGGTTAGGAAGATCTCCTGGAAGAGGGCGCGGCAACCCACTCCAATATTCTTGCTTGGAGAATCCCCATGGACAGAGGAGCCTTGCAGTCTACAGTCCATGGGGCTGCAAAGAGTCAGACATGACTGAGCAACTAAGCACAGCACACATTCTTCAGGTACTTCAAATTCAGCTTGTCCAAAGCTGAACTCAGCATCTTCTCAGAAGCCTGTTCCTCTCCCATCAACTTTGTGGGCCCTGTCTTGGTGATGGATACCACTGTTCATCATTCCTTCATATCAGGACTTTGGGAGTAGCCTTTCAGATCCTCATTCTTCCTGACACCCCACACAACCATTCACCTCCTAGCTCTAGTATATATCCCCTGCATCTCCGCTGCCACTGTCTTACATTAGCAGCCTCTTACTGGATTCTGTGCCCCTGGGCATTAGGTTTTTAAGTGATCTCCTCTTTGCATTTCCATATTAATGCTATTGTCCTAATTTTTTGTGGTAAAATCCACAAAACATAAAATTTACCATTTTAATCTGTGTGGTTAAGTGGCATCAAGTATATTCATGTTGTGAAATCACTACCACCATCCATCTCAAAAACAAAACCGGGAGCTGACCGTGGCCCAGATCATGAACTCCTTATTGCCAAATTCAGACTTAAATTAAAGAAAGTAGGGAACACCACTAGACCATTCAGGTATCACCTAAATCAAATTCCTTACGATTATACAGTGGAAGTGACAAATAGATTCAAGGGTTTAAATCTGATAGACAGAGTGCCTGAAGAACTATGCATGGAGATTCATAACATTGTACAGGAGGTGGTGATCAAAACCATCCCCAAGAAAAGGAAATTCATAAAAGCAAAATAGTTGTCTGAGAATGCCTTACAAATAGCAGAGAAAAGAGAAGTGAAAGGCAAAGGAGAAAAGGAAAGAGATACCCATCTGAATGCAGAGTTCCAAAGAACAGCAAGGAGAGATAAGAAAGCCTTCCTCAGTGATCAATGCAAAGAAATAGAGGAAAACAATAGAGTGGGAAAGACTAGAGATCTCATCAAGAAAATTAGAGATACCAAGGGAACATTTCATGCAAAGATGGGCACAATAAAGGACAGAAATGGTATGGACCTAACAGAAGCAGAAGATATTAAGAAGAGGTGGCAAGAATACACAAAACTATACATAAGATTTTAATGACCCAGATAACCATGATGGTGTGATCACTCACCTAGAGCCAGACATCATGGAGTGCGAAGTCAAGTAGACCTTAGGAAGTATCACTAGGAACAAAGCTAGTGGAGGTGATGGAATTCCCCTGAGCTATTTCAAATCCTAAAAGATGATGCTGTGAAAGTACTGCACTCAATATGCCAGCAAATTTGAAAAACTCAGCAGTGGCCACAAGACTGTAAAGGTCAGTTTTCATTACAGTCCCGAAGAAAGGTAATGCCAAAGAATGTTCAAACTACCACACAGTTGCACTCATTTCACATGCTAGCAAAGTAAAGCTCGAAATTCTCCAACCTGAACTTCAACAGTACGTGAACTGAGAACTTCCAGATGTTCAAGCTGGATTTAGAAAAGGCAGAGGAACCAGAGATCAAATTGCCAGCATCCATTGGATCATAGGAAAAGCAAGAGAATTCTAGAAAAACATCTACTTCTGCTTCATTAACTGCTCTAAAGCCTTTGACTATGTGGATCATAACAAACTATAGAAAATTCTTAAAGAGATGGAAATACCAGACCATCTTACCTACCTCCTGAGAAAGCTGTTTGGAGGTCAAGAAGCAACAATTAGAACTAGACATGGAGCAACAGACTGGTTCCTAATTGGGAAAGGAGTACATCAAGACTGTATGTTGTTGCCCTGTTTATTTAACTTATTTTCAGAGTACATCATGCAAAATACCAGGCTGGATGGAGCATAAGATGGGCTCAAGATTGCCGGGAGAAATATCAATAGCCTCAGATATGTAGATGACAACACTCTTATGGCAGAAATTGAAGAGGAACTAAAGAGCCTCTTGATGAAAGTGGAAAAGAAGAGTGAAAAAACTGGCTTAAAACTCGATGTTCAAAAACAAAGATCATGGCATCCGATTCCATCACTTCATGACAAATAGATGGGGAAACAATGGAAACAGTGACAGACTTTATTATTTTAGGGCTTCAAAATTACTGCAGATCATGACTACCATGAAATTAAAAGATGCTTGTTCCTTGGAAGAAAAGCTATGACCAATCTAGACAGCATATTAAAAAGCAGAGATATTACTTTGCCAACAAAGTCCGTCTAGTCAAAGCTCTTTTGACTAGTCAAAAGTTTTTCCAGTAGTCATGTACAGATGTGAGAGTTGGACCAAAAAGAAAGCTGAGTGCTGAAGAATTGATGCTTTTGAACTGTGGTGTTGGAAAAGACTTTTGAGAGTCCCTTGGGCAGTAAGGAAATCAAACCAGTCAACCTGAAGGAAATCAGTCCTGAATATTCACTGAAAGGACTAATACTGAAACTGAGGCTCCAATACTTTGGCCACTTGATGCGAAGAGCTGACTCATTGGAAAAGACCCTAATGCTGGGAAAGACTGAAGGCAGGAGGAGAAGGGGACGACAGAGGATGAGATGGTTGGATGGCATCACTGACTCGATCAACATGACCTAGAGTTTGAGCAAGCTCCAGGAGTTGATGATGGACAGGGAAGCCTGGCGTGCTGCAGTCCATGGGGTTGCAAATATTTGGACATGCCTGAGGGACTGAACTGAACTGACCCATCCCCCTGGCTCCTGGTAACCATCATTCTATCTTCTATCTCTATGAGTATGACTACTGTAGGTATTTCATACAGTATTTGTCCTTTCGTGGACAGAGGAGCCTGGCAACGGAGCACACAGCACAGCCTTTTCACTTAATACAGTGAGGTTCAAGGTTCATCCATAAATATAACATGTACCAGAATTTTTTTTCCTTTTTAATGCTGAATAATGGTCTCTTGTACATATGTATACTACGTTTTATTTATGCACTCATCCCTTGGGTTGCTTTTTCAGTTCAGTTCAGTTCAGTCACTCAGTCGTGTCCGACTCCGTGATCCTGTGAACTGCAGCACTCCAGGCCTCCCTGTCCATCACCAATTCCCAGAGCTTACTCAAACTCATGTCCATTGAATCGGTGATGTCATCCAACCATCTCATCCTCTGTCATCCCCTTCTCCTCCCGCCTTCAGTCTTTCTCAGCATCAGGGTCCTTTCCAATGAGTCAGTTATTTGCATCAGGTGGCCAAAGGATCGGAGCTTCAGCTTCAGCATCAGTCCTTTCAATGAACATTCAGGACTGATTTCCTTTAGGATGGACTGGTTGGATCTCCTTGCTGTCCAAGGGACTCTCAAGAGTCTTCTCCAACACTACAGTTCAAAAGCATCAGTTCTTCGGCGCTCGGCTTCCTTTGTAGTCCAACTCTCACATCCATACATGACTACTGGAAAAACCGTAACTTTGACTAGATGGACCTTGGGTTGCTTTTAGCTTTCAGTAGAAGTTGCTATGAACATGAGTGGACAGATAGCTCTTGAGATCCTGCTTTCAATTCTTTTGGGTACATACCCAGAAGTGGGATTGCTGGACCATATGGTAATTCTATTTTTAATCTTTTGAGGAACCGCCCTACTGTTTTCCATAGCAGCTGCACCATTTTACACTCCCACCAGAAATATAGAAGGGTTCCAATTTTTCCACGTTCTCACCAACACTTGTCATTTTCTATTTTCTTTTTTTTAATTATAGCCATCCTACTAGCTGTGAGGTGACATCTCATTTTGGTTTTGGTTTGAATTACCCTAATGTTTAGCGTTATTGAACATCTTTTCATATGCTTATTTGGCATTTATAAATCTTTTTTGAAGAAAATTCAGTTCAAATCCTTTGCCTGTTTTTGAATTGGATTTTTTGTTGTTGTTGTCTCATTGCATGAGTTGTCCTTTTTCTCTGTTAAGAGTATACTTTGATGCACAAAAGTTTTTAATTTTGATATTATCTACTTTATCTGTTTGTTCTTTTGTTGCCTGTGCTCTTGATATCATATCCTGTAATAACCTTTTATACACATGCATTTATATCCTTCCACTATCTGTTTATAATCCTGCTAGGGTTCCCTCTTTCAGACTCCTTAATGATCTAGTCTCTGTACTTCCTCAGTCTCACCTCTTGGTGATAGCTCCACCCAAATGTACTCATCAAGTCATTATGAATTACTGCATAGCTCTGAGCATTCACCATTCTTTACACTGGCCAGTCCCACTTTCTGTCCCTCTTTGCTTTTCACTAAACTTTTATTCACCTTTAAGACTTCTTCAGTACTTCCTCCTCTAAGAAGACTTCTTTGACCTTTCCCAGAGTTAGGTGATTTCCTTGTCCTTCCATTGTTGACTTTTACTAGAACAGTTAACAAAGCGTGTTATAAGTGTCTCACTTGTGTCCTGTCCCTCCAGGTAGACGGTAAATTTCTTAAGGGCAGGACCCTATCCCTGTCTTGTGATCTGTACACAGCTCAAACTTAGTTGAACTATTGAACTGGAATCTCTGCCACTGTTCAGTTGTTTTGACCTTAAGAGAACTAGTTAAAAATCCCTGGGTCTCAACTTTCTCATGAAATTATTATGGTTTATTGAGATTATGTTTGTAAAGTGATTGGTGCTTACTTTGGCCCAGAGGAAATGCTCAATAATGAAATGTAATTATCATCAACTTGTTGGATTGATATCACAAACTCTAATCAGTTGTGCTGAAATTGTGTACCTCAGATTCGGACTTGAACCCACAGTCTTTTAATCAGAATCACTCATCTGATATCTGGACTTACTGAGGCTCATGTTCTTTGTGTCTCAGTGCAGAAGGAATTCAGCAAGAGGCAGAGTGATAGGCAAGAAGTAGATTTGTTAATACAAGATGCTTGTGAGAGAGAGACAAGTGGGCAAGCGATGGGGCTCTGCCCGAGGATTAATTCGGCTACAATTTTATAATCAAAGGAAAGTGAGGGAGGGGTGAAAGACTGCCTTCTTCAAGTAGATGTCAAACTTATTTCACTAGTTCCTCTTTCATACTGGGCAGGAGATTGTCTGACCCTATTAGATCAAACGAGGACTGTCACAGTGCTTTTTAAATCAGTAGAAGGGTGGTGACATTTTTCTTTCACCTAATAAGCTGGGGCATATCTCGTGCTTTCACTTATGGCTTTATAGGTGAGCCTGCTACATTCTACCATGTGCCAATAGCATTCTTGAGCAATCATGAACTTATAATGGTCTCCCATCATTTCCTAGGTTTCCCTCTCTATAGTCCCATACTGGGACTTCTGCAACTACCTGTATAACGACCCTATTCTGTCCCTATCTTAAATAGGGACAAAAATCTTAAACTGCCACAGCCTCAGTTTTTCCTTCTGTAAAGTGAAGTGCTTGACCTGGATCCTCTATAGTAGCTCTATAGTAGTGGTTCTCAAACTAGGTTGCACCTTGCAATCATCTGGGGAGCTTTAAAAATACGGATGTCTAGGTCCCTCTCCCAAAGATTCTGATTTAATTAGTGTGAGGAACAGCCAGACATGGGTATTTTTAAAAGCTCCCCTGGTGATTCCAATGTTCAGCCAGAATTGAGAACCACGGATCTAAAGTTTCTTCCAGATATAACGCATTGATATAATAAGTTGAGCTGCCAGGACTGTCTGGAACCAGAGGGATGGAATGTCTCCTAGCATTCTTCTGCTATCACTCTTTGTTAGTTTAGCAGGAAGCATTATTGAACAGGCTCACTAAGCTGGAATTCCAAGAGTGATTGTGGATTCCTGAATGTTTAATACTTAGGAGCTTCCTCCTTCCTGGAAGGACCTGAGGGACCAGGACTCTGAGCAAGAAAAAATTGCCTTCTCCTTACCCCACTGCTCTAACCCAAGGCCTTGGAGTCAACCCTAGGGTGTTGTACTGTGGAGTCCTACTTGGCCTGGAGGAGAGGGTGGAAGGAAGGATCCTTGGTATAGACTTGGTGGGGAAACTTGGGGCCCTGATTAGAAGGAAGTGGAGACTGAGAGTCACAAATATCCATTCCTTTCTGTTGCTTCAGCACCATATTCACAGCCTTTACTTATATGAGTCCCAAAACAACCTTGAGACATACAAAGCAGGCATTACTGCTCCCATTTTGTAGAAGAGAAAAACAAGCCTCTGGATGGTTGAGGACCTCAGTGAAAATTACACAGTAGAGTCAGCAGCAGGGCCAGCATGACAGCCCCTGAGTCCTGACTCCCCATCCTGCCCTCTCTCACTGTGTCTGTGCACCCAGAGTGAGTTAACAGAAAACATATATTGGTCTTTTTCCCTGGTTCCTGGCATGGAGCTCCTCAAACTCTTGTGGTTTCCTTGGAGATGGGAGTGTTTTTGTTCTAATAATGAGACTCTTGGTGGGGCCTGGATGGCTCCTGGATGACCTACCTGGAAAGACCAAGCCAGGATTAGAGGCTTGGAATTTTCATCCCTGCCTCCAGTTTTCTTAAAGAAGGAAGAAGAGCTGGCAGTGGAATTAATAATCAGTCGTGCCTACATGATGAAGCCTTCATAAAAATCTCAAAGGTATGGAGCTGAGGGAGCTTCCAGGTTGGTGAACACATTCACCAGGATGGAGGCTGATACACTCTGAGTTCACTGGGACAAAAACTTCTGTACTCAGACCCTCCCAGACCTCGCTTTAAGTGTCTTTTCATTTGGCTGGTGATCTGTGTCCTTTATCATTGTTGTTCAGTTGCCAAGTCCTATCCAGCTCTTTGCGATCCCATGAACTGCAGCATACCAGGCTTTTCTGTCCTTCACTGTCTCCCAGAGTTTGCTCAAACTCATGTCCATTGAGTAGTCGGTGAGGCCATCCAACCATCTCGTCCTCTGTTACCCCCTTCTCCTCCTGCCCTCACTCTTTGCCAGCATCAGGGTCCTTTCCAAAGAACTGGCTCTTCACATCAGGTGGCAAAAGTATTGGGGCTTCAGCTTCAGCATCAGTCCTTCCAATGAACACCCAGGACTGATCTCCTTTAAAATGGACTGGTTTGATCTCCTTGCTGTCCAAGGGACTCTGAAGAGTCTTCTCCAGCACCACAATTCAAAAGCGTTAATTCTTCAGTGCTCAGCCTTGTTTTTGGTCCACCTCTCACATCCATACGTGACTCCTGGAAAAACCATAGCTTTGACTATACTGACATTTGTTGGCAAAGTGATAACTCTGCTTTTTAATATGCTGTCTAGGTTTGTCATAGCTTTTCTTTCAGGGAGCAAGTGTCTTTTAATTTTGTGGCTACAACCACTGTCCACAGTGATTTTGGAGCCCCAGAAAATAAGATCTGTCACAGTTTCTACCTTTTTCCCATCTATTTGCTATTAAGTGATGAGGCTGAAAGCTACGATCTTAGTGTTTTGAATGTTGAATTTTAAGCCAGCTTTTTCACTCTCTTCTTTCACCTTCATCAAGAGGCTCTTTAGTTCACTTTCACTTTCTGGCATTAAAGTGGTATCCTAAAATTAGTAAATTTAAGTAAATGTGTCTCTGAGCAAATAATGAAATCTAAGGAGGAAGAGATCAGTGGGAATCTCCAGTTTGTAGTCAAGTTTGACAGACACGACAGCAGAGGATGAAATGATTAGATAGCATCACCAACTCAATGGACATGAATTTGAGCAAACTCTGGTTTGCTCAAACCAGTGAGGACAGAGGAGCCTGGTGTGCTGCAGTCCATGGGGTTACAAAGAGTCAAACATGACTTAGCAACTGAACAGCAAATAGACAGACATTGTGGATAATCTAGGGGGCTACTACTTGTGATTGGCATCTGAAACTTGGTTGGTGGGAAGGGGAGGCAGTCTCATGGGACTGAGTCTTTAACCTGTGGGATCTGATGCTGTCTTTAGTAGATAGTGTCGAAATTGAGTTTAATTCTAGAACACCTCGCTGTGTCACAGAGAATCGTTTGGTGTAGGGGAAAACCTCACAGATCTGGTGTCAGAAGTGTTGTAAGTGCAGTGGTGGTGTGAGGTAAAGGAAAAACACAGGTGGAAAGACTGAGGTTTTTCCTAGAACACCCAGGTAGCTCACTCTTTCTTGGCTCCTTGGAATCGAGCCATGGTTCTAAAAGGCACCTTAGATGCTATCATGAACAACTAAACTCTACCCAGTTCCCCTGTGATCCATTGCCTCTGAGCATAGCAGTGCTACCTGGGATCATTAGCCAATGCCTTCTGGTTTTGCACAGTTTGGGATGTTCACTGCTAGCTTTGAGACTTGGACATTCAGGTATGTGTTTAAGTTATAATGGCCCATGTGTCCTGGGACACACAAGACCACTGTTATCCAAATGCTGGGTCACAGACAGGGGTTGGCCCTTGGCTACTGGCTCAAGATGAAATGGAAAAACCAGAACAGAGGTGTGTTTTTTTTTTAAACTAAGGTCAATTTAATCTAAAGCCCTGTTTTTTATTCTGAGATTATGTATTTCCCACTTTCTTTGGCGTTGAAATTGCCTTTTGTGAAATAGTAGTGACAGTAGACAGTAGTTTATTTTCATGTCCTGAATGGCATAGTTAAAATGGTTACCCTGAGTGAATTCCCCAAATGGCTTTTGAAATGTTATTGATCCAAGGAATCCTGAGTCTGGTAACCCTCACCATTTTGGGGGCCATGCGATCCTAACTCATAAGGGGCGTGGACGGCCATAGAGAGAGCCTCACTCAAGGGCAGTGGTAAAACATTGAACAGTAAAATAATTAAAATGCACGGAGTTAGGCTTTGCCACCCATGAGTTCATAGAACCACTTTGGTTTTATTTAACAAACATTATATCGTGCTTTCTAGATGCCCAACCTGGTATCAATTGCTGCGCAAACATGATCTCATTTCATCCTCATCAAGCCTATGAGATACATGCTATTATTATCTTCGCCTCTATGTTAAAGATGAGGAAACTAAGATGTGAGGGTATTGAAAAACTTGCCCAAGGTCACAGCTAGTTAGTGACAGAGCCAGAAGCTGAAGCCAGGGAGTCTGGCTCTGGAGTCCATGCTCTTAATCCTTAAACCATGTTGCCTGGTTGGAAGCAATTTCAGACTTTAATGGCATGTAATGATCTATTTTCAGCCTCTGACTCCATGGACAGAAGCTGCCTATGGACTAATCTGCTTGATCTGTGTTGAACAGCTGTCAATGATCTTTTTGAGCCCTTTCCACAACACCACTAAGAGAATCAGTGGATGGCCCTTGGACAGAACCTGGCAAGTTAGTAATGGCAAAAGTGATGAACTCTGGATAAGGTCAGCAAGTCCTTGTAGCTTGGACCTGGAGTCTGTGCAGAGGCCTTCTGGGAGGTCCGCCACATGAAAACATGTGGTTTTTCAAACACAGGTTTTAAAGCAGCCAAACCTTTTTTTTTCAATCATAGACACATGGGTAGTTAATACATACATAAACCCCATATATGTGAAATCCCTTCTTAAAACAGATACAAGTGGAGGGTGTGTTTAAGCAGAAATGGGGATCTAATTGACCTAACTCTTTTCCCTTAAGCAGTATTGAGTCACTATCTGGGACCCCAGAGCTTTGAAGAGCATAGTTTGAAAACCATTGCTCCAGACCAGGGTTTCCTGGAGCATGTCCTACAAAATATTAGCCTTGTAAGATGCTTTGTAGAAAAAAAAAAGTTTCATGGTCAAATATGTTTGAGAAACTGGGTGTTTTATCCTTGCTTTGAGATTTACAGTTACTTATTAGCAGATAAAGAATCTGAAAAGCTCTGGAAAGACGTGAAACCACTTTTAATGCACAATTTTTCTTTTAAAAAAATGGGTGAGTTACTTTATATTTACACAGTAAAATACTATAGAGCAATAAAAATAAACAAACAGTTGCTACATGCAGATGCATCTTATAACTATAATGTTAAATGAAAATAGCTAGACACAAAGGCATGCATATGTAAGAGTCCGTTTATGTAAGGTTCAAAAACAGGCAAAAATTCACCTATAGACTGAAAGTCAGAGTAGTGGTTATCAGTGGGAGGTGAAATAGTACCTGGGAGGGGGCATGAGATGAGTTTTGAAGCTTCTGGTTATGTATCTTGATTTGGGCAGTGGTTACATAAATGTGTTTACTCTGTGAAGGTGATTTTTGTGCATTTCTCTGTATACATGTATGTTTGTGTTACACTACAGGAAAAAAAAAGGGAGAAGCAAACAAAACACCAACACTGAAGGGAGCAAAAAAGAAATGTGCATGAATTTAACTCATAAAAAATATAATTGCTCTCTCTCTTTAATACTGCAGAATTTTCTTCCTGGAAAACTCAGAATGAAGAGTTTTCCCTGGACCAATATTAGGGATAAGATAGTAAGCTCTGAGCAAGGAGACCCACATTTGTTTAATTTTCTAGTCTGTATCTGTTTTTGATCTCCATTCCTGCTGCTCCTAAGTCGCTTCAGTCGTGTCCGACTTTGTTTGACCCCATAGACGGCAGCCCACCAGGCTCTCCTGTCCCTTTGATTCTCAGGCAAGAACACTGGAGTGGGTTGCCATTTCCTTCTCCAATGCATAAAAATGAAAAGTGAAAGTGAAGTTGCTCCAGTTGTGTCCGACTCTTAATGACCCCATGGACTGCAGCCCACCAGGCTCCTCCGTCCATGGGATTTTCCAGGCAAGAGTACTGGAGTGGGGTGCCATTGCCTTCTCCAATTTCCATTCCTAATTCCCTGTATATTAGTTTCCAATTGCTGGTGTAACCAGTTATCACAAATTGAGTCCATGTTGATGGACTCAATTGTCTAAGTTCATGGCTTAAAAGCAACACCAAAGCATTATCTTAGTTCTGGAGGCCAGAAGTCTGAAACGAGTTTCAGTGGATTAACGTCAGGGTCTGTTTTCTTTGGCTGTGCTGGTCTTGGTTGCTGTGCCCAGGCCTTCTCCAGCTGTGCTGCATGGGCTTCTTAGTGTGGTGGTTTCTCTTGTGGAGCACAGGCTTTAGGATGCTTGGACTTCAGTAGTTGCAGCTTGAGGGATCCAGCGTCCAGGCTCAGTAGTTGTAGCACTCTGGGCTTAGTTGCTCCATGGTTATGAATCTTCTGGAACCAGGGATTGAACCCGTGTTTCCGGCATTGCAAGGCAGATTCTCAACCACTGGACTGCCAGGGAAGCCTAAAGTCAAAGTCTTATTTGGCCATGTTCCAGAGGCTTCAGGGAACAGTCAATCCCCTCGCCTTCAGCTTTTAGAAGCTGCAGGTATTCCTTAGCCCATGGCCCACTTCCATCTTCATAGCCAGCAACAGCCAGCCAACTCTTTCTTACATCGCACCACTGACACTGACTCTTGTCTTTCCCTCTTTTACATTGAAAGATCCTGTGATTCCATTGACTCCACCTGGAAAATTCAGACTACACTCCTTTTTTAAGGTCCGCTGATTTAGCAAACTTAATTTCATCTGCTACCTTAATTCTCCTTTGCTCTATAATTGCAACAGTGTCACAGGTTCTGGGGTTTAGGCCATTGTTCTCTTCTATCTAAGGGTTTAGATACAATCCTGGTAATTAACCTATTCTCTTTTCAATTAGCATGGATTTTCTTTCGGACAGTTAGCATCGGACCCCCAAATAGTTGAAAATAATTGTTTGGATATAAGGAAGAAGCAATGAACTCAACTCTCCACTGCTCAAATGAGAGATTTATTTACTTTTAACTAATAGGACCCTCGTTACAAGTGTGCTATAGATACTGAAAAGGGAGGACCCCAGCTCGTGGCAGGCTTGGAAAATAATGTGTGTCTCAGTGACTACACCCTCTTCCAGTGAAATGCAAGCATCCAGGGATAGTATCTGACATCTGTAGAGAAGCCAAGAAAGCAGATTAAAAGACGGGTGCTCTGAAGTTGTGGTGACGTAATTTATAATCCGAGATCTTACAGTTATGAGTCAGTTTCTTTTGTGTGACTCAGTTGAATAGTTTCCACAGTATTGAAAGACTGCTGTTCACAGTGGCTCCTTGGACTCGTAAAGAAGGAAGAGACCCAAAAAGTCAGTTGTTGCCCAGGCAGCAGGCAGCAGGAGGTGGCACAGATTGGCTGTTGCCATGGCAACATTGATTGCTGTCTCCCTGGGCAGGCCTGCGGTAGATAGCAATTTCAGAGAACACGTGGACCACCTGCATCAGAATTACCTGGGGAGCTAGCTGAAATATTAATTCCCAGGCCACACAGCCGTAGACTGGGATGGGGTCTGGAACTCGCTTTTGAAAAGCAACCCTTCTTTCTTGGTTGTTGTTTGAGAATCATTGACTGAAGAAAATAAAGCATCCCTGTTAAAAATCCCTGTACAAACCCTTGCTGTATCTCCTTCGATGAGATCTCACCTCTTCGCTGTGAAAACTAGAGCTCTTTTCTTGCTTACAAAGGCCCAGTCTTCAAAAGACAAAGTAGATGTGCTGTCCTGGGCATTTATAATAAGTGCTCAAGCAAGTGCTGAGAGTTTAAATAGGCATTTCATGATTTCTGTAAGAATGGAACTTTTTTTTTCCAAAGAATATCTAATGACATCTCACAGAACTAATCATGTCAAAATATACTTTGGAACTCCCCAAATAAATTTCCCAAGTGGGGGATGTAAGGAAAGAGCAAATTAGCCCAGATGGAGTGGTCAGTCTGTCTCGCCCCACGGCCTCTTGCTCTTGCCCCACGTTTTGTAAATAACGATTATGTAGCAGCTGAGAGCACTTCAGCACTGGGCAGCCCCGTCAGGAGGTACGTATTTGGCCATAGGCTAGTTTTGTTCCGTAAGCATATATAAGCTCCACCTGGGGAGACCCTTTTTGCTGTTGCCAGGAGAGAGGTTCAGAGAAGGTGATGGCACCCTACTCCAGTACTCTTGCCTGGAAAATCCCATGGACGGAAGAGCCTGGTGGGCTGCAGTCCATGGGGTCGCGAAGAGTCAGACACGACTAAGCGACTTCCCTTTCACTTTTCACTTTCATGCATTGGAGAAGGAAGTGGCAACCCACTCCAGTGTTCTTGCCTGGAGAATCCCAGGGATGGGGGAGCCTGGTGGGCTGCCATCTATGGGGTCACAGAGAGTCGGACACGACTGAAGTGACTTAGCAGCAGCAGCAGCAGGAGAGAGGTTATGTTATGGCTGTGTGTTTGTTATGTTATGTTATGTTGTTATGTTAGTCTGCTGCTATGGCTGCTGTGCCAGCCAGGAGAGAATAAATAATTCTGTGATTCTTGTGACTTCTCACACTTCTTTCTGTCTCTCAGCTCGTGTCTTGCCTACCATGGGTTCAGTGAACAGAGTGCGCAGTGAGATACAGCAAGACAATTGGTCTCACGAACAGGATCAGCAAGACAGGGGAAATACTGTTCAATGTCATTGGGAAGGACTAGGGTGGGACTCAAGCAGGGTTCAATATGAACCCAGGACTGGAGAGAATGGCTAAGATGCAGGCCTGAGTCTCTGATGTGACCAAGAGGCACTGTTCTTGGGAAGAACGGGACTATAGCACATACATAAAGAACATTACAAAGGCTTCCTGATTTTTCTGAGAATCACTGCTGTTAATGAGCCACTGTTGCTGATGAGAGTGCGTTCTTAACATAGATGCTACTTAACCTGAATTTGTGAAATGCTAGGGAGCTAGCAGTTCTGATCCCACAGTGAAGAGTGTTCCATCTTAATTAAGCCCAACTGTCATTTAGGAACCAAAATCTGAATGGTTGGTAATGGAACAGATCTACCTGGAAACAAGTAATAGTGTCTCATTCAGGTTCCCACTCTAAGAGGCTGCTGATGACTTCACAAGGAAGAACACGGGGATGTAAGAATGAGAGCCCTAATGTGCTTTCTTTGTTTTTAAAGTAATTTAATCAAACTCAAGGCATTGTGAAAGACATTAAAATAAAATCCACTCAGAATCCTACAACACATTTAGCTACTAATTTATTTATGTAAAAATATATATGGAATCCACAATGTACCAGACCCTGGGCTGGGTGCTGAACTCACTCTTGGGGGATGAGATAAAACACAGGGGACAAGACTGTCCTTGCTTCACTGGAGCTTACAGCCGAATGAGAAGGCAGATTATTAAAGACACAAACACAAAAATATTTAACTGCTGTTGTGGGAAGTGGAGGGAAAGTGTGGACAGCATGAAAGAAAATGCTGGGGGAGAGAGACTGGGAAGGCCTTTCTGAGTTACATTTAAGCCAAGGCCATGAATAGAGTTCAAAACGTAAATAGTGCTTTATGGAGGGTTGTGGGGACCGGCAACTGAAAAGTGACAATTTGAAATGAGCTCAGTGAACATAGAGGAAACGGTCCTACTTATGTATTTGATTTCTTTTTTAAAAATTTCTTTTCCATTTTATTTTTAAATATTTTTATCTGTGTAATAAACATGTGTTTTTTCTTTTCCATTATGGTTTATCTCGGGATATTTAATATAGCTCCCTGTGCTATACAGTAGGATCTTGTTGTTTATCTGCTCTGTGTGTAATAGTTTGCACCTGCTAATCCCAAACTCTCAGTCCATCCCTCCTTTGAATACTTTTTACTCTGGTAAAATATATATAACGTGAAAGGTGTCATTTCAACCGTATTTAAGTGTACAATTCAGTGGTGTAAGTACACTTGCAGTGTTATGCAACCATTACCACTGCCTGTTTTCAACACTTTTTCATCATCACAAACAGATGTTCTGGACCCATTAAGCAATAGCTTCTCATTCCTCCCCGCTGCCCCAGTCACTGCTAACCTCTAATCTACTTTCTGTCTTTATGACTTTGCCTATTTTAACTATTTCACAGAAGTGGTATATAATATTTTCCTTTCGTGCCTGGCTTATTTTACTTGGTATAATATTTTCTTGGTATAATGTTTTAAAGGTTATCCGTGATGTAGCATGTACCAGAACTTCATTTATTTGTATGGCTGGTCTGTTGTATGGATGTCCCATGTTTTGTTTATCCATTCATGTGTTGATGGACATTTGGGTTCATTCCACCTTTTAGCTACTATGAACATTGGTGTGTGTATGTGTGTGTCCATTAGAATCCCTGTTTTCAGTTCTTTTGGGTATTTATCCAAAAGTAGAATTATGGTAATTCTAGGGGCTTCCCTGGTTTCTCAGTGGTAAAGGACATGCCTGCAATGGCAACCCACTCCAGTATTCTTGCCTGGAGAATTTCATGGACAGAGGAGCCTGGTGGCCCACAGTCCATGAGGTACAGAGTCAGACACGACTGAACGACTAATAATTTTCACACACTTGGTTTAGGATTATAAAAATATATTACTATTTCAAAATTGGTTCATTTAGAAAATCACCTTGATTTTTATTTTTCAAGCATCTGTTGTTTTTTTTTTTAATCCTCTTGGGCTCAAAGATCTGAAAGAAACACATTTTAATATTTTACCAGCTTCATCAACTTTAGATTCTGAGCCATTTAATTAAGTCCAGCAATAAGTTTGTTATTTCAGTTACTATTTCAGAACTAGTTGATACCATGGGCAGTATCTAGTCTCCATCTTTTCTGAGAAATTGTCAGGAGGGAGAGAACAAATATTAAGCATATTTTATTAGGAGCTATGAAATGTACTTTACGTATAGCATACCTTTTAACTCTCACATCAGCCCTCTGAGATAGGACTCGCTAGGGAAAGAATCTGCCTGCCAGTGTGGGAGCTGCGGGTTCAGTCCCTGAGTCTGGAAGATCACCTGGAGAAGGGCATGGCAACCCACTTCAGTATTCTTGCCTGGAGAATCCCATGGACTGAAGAGCCTGGCTGGCTACAGTCCACGGGGTCGCAAAGAGCTGGACATAACTGAAGTGACTGAGCATGCAAGCACACACATGTTTAGCTTTAGGAAGAACCACCAACCAAGGCTGCGCCATTTTACTTTCCTACCAGCAACGCAGGAGGGTTCCAGTTTCTCTACATCCTCACCAACACACCTCCTTTTTTTTCTTCCTTAAAGTAGGTATGAAATAGCATCTCTATGTATTTGATTCTTACTTTTCTGTCTCCTCAGGAATCCATCTATCACAAAACTCTGAAGTTCTTCGGGGCCACTGATGTAGCACGGGTCTTCTATGACATGACTTCATGTTTTACCTAAGTGTCTAATTTCTTAAATAGATGTTTAGCAACTCTGGGGTTAAGTGTGGAGGATGTTCCATAAATAGAAGGATTGTAATAAATGTTGCAGATCTTGTATCTCTCATGTTGTATACACCCAACAGAAGTTTCCAACAGGCCTCTAGGAGTTCTTTGCTTGATTCAAATGAGTTAATTTTATGACTGTCTGAGGCAATTGATTGATTGGTTACATCCCATTCATTGAAACTGCAGACGTGACCTCTGCCAGTCCTCTGCTTTATGCCATCAGGTACTTACGATAAGGCTGCAGATCATTTATCTGATCTACAGTGCCCTGCGAAGTCTGGTTCTGCCTCCTTCTGGATCATATTTTAGCCACTTTCTACCTTTTTCTTAGGCTGCTGATCATTCTGCTGATATACAAAGTCCACCCCTACTTCAGGACCTTTGTGCCCACAGGTCCCTCTTTAATGATTTCTCTACTCCTCCAAGTAAGCCCCTCTCTCACTTTTTTTTTTTTTTTTACTTTAGAAAGTTCTATTCTATCCCTGGGTTGGAAAGATACCCCGGAGAAGGGAAAGGCTACCCACTGCAGTATTCTGGCTTGGAGAATTCCATGGACTGCATGCAGAGTCGGACACAACTGAGCAACTTTCAGTTTCATTCATCTATTCAAGTTCCAGCTAAGATGCGATTTACTCAGAGAAATGCTGCCTAACCCTCTCCCTGCCCCAAAGCTGACCCCCTATTTTGTTCTCCCTCAAAGCATCTTCTACTTTTCCTGCATAGCAGTTACCAGAATTGTAGTAAAATTATTTGTTTATTTAAAGTCCATCTTTCTAGGCAGTCAGAAATGTGCATGAGGGCAGAAACTCACGTCTCTCTTGATTAGTGTGAGGCACATGGTGGGAGCTCAGTGCATATTTTGAATTCATGTAGGTGCTCCTCCTGGAGAAGGAAATGGCAATCCACTCCAGTACTATTGCCTGGAAAATCCCATGGACAGAGGAGCCTGGTAGGCTACAGCCCACGGGTCACAAAGAGTCGTACACGACTGAGCGACTTTATCTTTACCTTTATGTAGGTGCTCCTAAGTCCTACATGGATGTCCAGTCTCTCAAGTTGAATTAGATGTTTCTAGTTGGACTAAATGTTTTCTGTCTCCTCACATTATTACAGTTAAGTGCTGACACTGTGCTGTTAGAGAAAGATAGATGAAAAGAGAGGAGACTTGCAAAGTGGCTGATTGGATCTCTGACTGAATACTTCCTGGGAGAAAGCTTTAAGGGGCAGGCTCTTTCTAGGCCATAGGCCAGGATGTTGAGCAATGCTTTCATTTCTCTGAGGGATTCTGCCAGAAGCAGAAAACTGATGAGTGACCTATGAATGCAGCTCACATTCTGGGTGACTCAGAGTTTATGGTATTCTAGGGAAAACTGTGTTAATCAGAAGGGTAGGGCAGCCTTGTGGGTTCTTAGGCAGGAAGTTTGGTGAGAAGCCATCCAAGGCCACAGTGGGATGGTCTTTCTTGCCAAGTACTGCCTGAGCCCTTCAGCCAGGGTTAAGATAGAGACACCAAGCAAGCCACTTAAGGCTCTTCTTTGCTTCTCTAGGCTCCCTAACCTTCTGTTAGAAGGTTGTTTCATAGTTGGCGTGGCTTGTCTTACTCCTGAAAGCCGTGAGACCAAGAATCTTGTACTTTTGGTTTTTTTTTAAACTTAATATTTCATTTAAAAAGCAATGCATGAGTGCTTTTATCTTCTAAAACATTACAACTAAAGCTAATACCCCCTTTGAACATTACCCAGAATCTTGGTCTTTTACCCTTATCTTTAAAGATAACCTCTGATTAAAAGTTTGGCCTATAGCCTTACAATTTGTTTTGAAAGTCTTAGTTTGGGCTGATGTAACTGGATACCTGAGACTGGGTGGTCTATAAATGATAGAAATTTATTTCTTACAGTTCTAGGGTCTGGGAAACCCAAGAGCAACGTATTAGCCGGTTCAGTGTTTGGTGAAGGCCCACTTCCTGGCTCAGAGACAGCTGTCTTCTCTTCTTGCTGTGTCTCACAGGGCAGAAGGGAGTAGGTAGCTCTCAGGGATCTCTTTCATAAGGACCCTAATTCTGTTTACTGCCCTCACAATCTAATTACTTCCCAAAGTGAAAGTGAAGTCACTCAGTGGTGTCTGATTCTTTGCCACCCCGTGGACTGTAGCCCACCAGGCTCCTCCGTCCATGGGATTCTCCAGGCAAGAATGCTGGAGTGGGTTGCCATTTCCTTCTCCAGGGGATCTTCCCGACCCAGGGATTGAACTCATATCTCCTGCATTGCAGGCAGACACTTTAACCTCTGAGCCACCAGGGAAGTCCAAATACCATCACGTTGGAGCTGAGGTTTCAGCATATGAATTTGATGGGTACACATATATTGTCTATAGCAGGATGATAAGAAATTATGCTATGTATGTCTGTGTTTTATATTAACTTTTGACTTTGAAATAAGTTTAGATTGACAGAAGAGTTACAAAGATAGTACAGAAAGTTTCAGTGTGCCCTTCACTCAGCCTGTCCTAATGTTAACGGCTTACATAACTCCGGTTCAGTGACCAAAACTAAGAGGTTAATATTGGTACAATAGTATAAACTATAGACTTTATTGGAGTTTCAACAGTTTTCTGTTCCAGGATCCAATCTAGGATCCCAAATTGTATTTAATTGTCTTGACTCCTAAGTCTTCTTCAATCTTTAATAATTCTCAAGTCTTTTCCTGGCTCTCATAACCTTAACAATTTCAAGGAATCCAGGTCAGGTATTTTGTAGAATATCCCTCAATTTGGGCTTATTTGATGATTTTTCATTAGACTAAAATTATGCATTTTAAGGAGAGTGTCTATATGAAATCAATCAATCTCATGCTGCAACTTGCTGTTTTCATTCAAAACTATGATTTTGAGATAGATCTAAATTAGCATATAGATCAAGGTCACTTATTTAAAGTTCTGTACAGAATTCCTTTACTGTAAGAGTTTTCTATATTTTATTTAGCTATTGCCCGATTGGTGGGCATTGGCTGATACCAAATTTTCTTTATTAGCAGTATCATAGCAATTATCCTTATTCATACCTCCATAGCATCGGATTACAGTAGATAACTAGAAGTGGCATTGCTGAGACATGGATTTAATAGATGATGTCTGAGTGCCCTCTATAGTGGCTGTGCCAATTTACATTCTTTTGATATTATGAAGCTTGAAAATTGTTGCCAGTTTGAGTTTTAATTCCATTTCCTGGTTACCACTGAGGTTGGGCATCTCTTTGTATTCTTACTGGCAATTTATAACTTTCTTTCTGTGAACTACCCATTTACATTTGCCCATTTTTCTAGTGAATTTTTTTCTTTTGATTTATTGCATCCTTTATATGTTGCTGATACAAATCCTTTGTTTTATATATTACAAATGTTTTCTCCTATTTTGTTATCCCTTTGTTTCCCATTTTTTTCCTTTATTTCATCTAATTTAATTTTTCTGATTTTTTTTTCCCTTTGGGAAACAAAGTTCTTGATTACAAAAGTAATATAAACAATGTAGAAAATCTGGGAAGTTTACGAAAAAGTATAAAGAAGAAACTGCTCTAATTCTTATCACTGAGAGAAAACCCTATGAAAACCAAACTCAATTGCATATTTCCTTCTAGTCTCTGTGTGATGTGTGTGTGTTTGTGTGCATGCACTTCATTTTGATCACATTGCATATATATATTTATTTGCTTAGTGCCATGATCTTTAGACACACACTCTGGCCTTTTTCCATGTGCACTTGGTTTAAAAGTAGTGTCAGACTACCTTCAAACTCCTATTTCTTTTCCCCACATATCCTGAAAAATCCAACAGGTAAGAGGTCAGGGCCTGTCCTCAGCTGACCTGTACTGAAGTTGGCTCAAAAACACAAGAGAGGGTAGAAATATTCCAGCAGAGCACTTATTTAAAAGTCTTGGAAGTTTTCGGTGACTGCAAGCTCAATGAGTCAATAGTGCAGGTGCCAAGAATTTTATTTCTTGACTGTAAGGCAATAAGCCCTATGAGGCCTGCTTTGCTCTGATGGTATCACACACATTTGATTCAATCTTGGGCAACATACTCTGAAGGAGCCACAATCAAACTGACCACATGTGTGAGAAGAATGAGGACACAGACCTTCAAAATCAGGACAAAGGAAGAAACAATGGAAGCAATGGGGAGATACCAGTCTGGAAAAGAGATCTTGGGCAGAAGTCTTCAAGTATCTGAAAAGTAGAAGGTAGGAGAGAGATTAGACCTGTTTGTTCTCTGAGGCTCCAAAGAATAGGACTTGGGCCAGAGTGGGCGCTAAGAAACACCTTCTGGCTGGTCAGAGCTGCTGAGGCTAAGGCTTTGTGTCACTGAGGAGCTTTCTTTCAGATGCGAGTTAGTTGGGGTAGGAGTTGATATAATAATTAACCTTTTTTGAGGGTTATGTGCCAGGACTGTGCCGAGGACATTTCCTCTATTATCTTATTTCATTCTGTCATCATCCTAAGAAGTAGGCACTGTTGTTAAGGATGTATTAACACCTGTATTAAGGATGAGGGAAGTGGTATGATGAACTCAGGTATATCGCACAAGGTCACACAGTTGGCGAGCTGTGGAACCGAGACTCCAACCCTTTCTGACGAACCTCAAAGTCTTACTTTTAGTCATTATTGGGACTCAGGCGTAGTTTGGGCCAGAGGACTATTTGAGGTCCTTTCGTCTGGAAGATTCTGTGAGAGGGGAAAAAACGGATGCCTCCACCCCCGCTAAGGGTAAAAGTCGTCGGAGTGTCAGTGAAGTAGTCCAGGGCCCTGCAGATAGGCCTAGGGATGGAGACCTAAGGGACATGGAAGGGTTGTCAACGTGCGTCACTCCACAGCTCAGCAGCAGGCGATGTTCTGTTACTTGACGACCCCCAGACCCGCGCGAGGGACCGGGACGCAGGCCCGCCTCGCGCCCCGCACTCCCGCAGCGTGGCCGGGGAGCGTCGCGGCGCCCGGGTTCTGCGGCGGAGCTGGGGGACGGAACAGCGCGCTGGTCCCTGGCAGGGCGCGAGCAGGGGGCGGGGCCGGGGCGGCGGGGGCGGGAGAGCGCGCGCCCAGGAGGCTGCGGCAGTTGCGCGCTGGGATTGCTGCCGTGCGGCGGGGCCGGTGAGTGCGGCGGGACCCGCGGGCGGGCGGGGAGGGAGCGGGCGGGCGAGGAGCGAGGTAGGGTGCGCGGCAGAGCGCGCGACCTGGGCCGGGGCCCCCACCTGTCCCCGCACCAGTCCTACTCGGCTGCTGCGCCCTCAGGCCCCTCTGGTCTGAGTGCGGCCCCGCGGACCCCGCACCCCAGATTCCGCACGCCCCCTACCCCAGGTCGCCCCGTGCCTCAGAGCAGCCCCTTCCTCCGCGCCGCGGCGATGCCCCCGGCCCCACGTCACGCTCGCGCCATTGTTTCCCGGCCGTGGGCTCGCCGGGACCCGCCTTACTCTCTGAGCGCGGGCCCTAGCTCCGCAGTCAGTCTTGCCGCCTTCCAGCCCGTTTCTCCGCTCTTCCCCCACGCTGGTGGTAGCCACCATCCCACCTCTGGCGGACACCCCTTTACTCAGTTCAGCTTATTTTTTCCTGCCGACGCCTGGCTTCCTCCCGTCCGCACCCGACGCCTGCCTTTCCGCCTAGTTAATGGGCCTCCCCACCCCGTGCGCGTTCCCGGCCAACCCCCCGAGGAAGTAGCGGGCAGCTGTGTGTTAGGATGCAAGGTTGACTGCGTTGTAGCAAGAACCACCAGAAATTGCCAACTGAAAGCCCACATGCCAGTTTGGTCGTTTGCAGCACTTCCTGGAAAGCTCGCTTCGAATTGCAAGCCGCCACGAAAAACGTGCTAGTGTTTTCCCAGTGGCTCTCGAGTCCGGGGCCAACTGTCTGGTGGCAGGGCATTCTTTTCCTGGGGACCCCTGAAGCCCTTGAGAGCCCAGAGTGAGATGTGAATCTGAGGCCTGAAGCTGTAGTTACAAGCATGACGTTTGGGGGCTTTGACTGTGGTAGGCCTTAGCTTTTAAAGGCAAGTAGGTAGAGTTGGGTGTCAGATGTAGCGAAGCTTTGGGCCCTTGTTTTGAGGATGCATTGTAGGTGCAGTGCTCTGCAGTGACTAGTCACCATTATAGGGTTGTTTTTATGCGTAGTGTCCGTGTCCAGATTCTTCATGATTGAACTTGTTTCACATTGTTTATATACTGTTCATTTTGCCTCTTAAAGCAGTAGATGCAAACTCTGGTAACTGTAATGTGAAAGAGTGCCATTTATCAGTTCAGTTCAGTCGCTCAGTCGTGTCCGACTCTTGGCGACCCCATGAACCTCAGCACTCCAGGCCTCCCTGTCCACCAACTCCCGGAGTTCACCCAAAACCATGCCATTTATCGTGGAACCGTAATGTTACTGAGGTCCTTTCAGATATTTATCTCGACACTTTTCAACGTGATTAGAATTTTTCCAGATGAAGGCATCCAGGCCTGAAGAGGTTAAGTTCAAGAAGACACAGCTTGTAATTAAAAGCAGAACTCCACATGCTGGGCTGATGCTAGTATGCATAAACTTTATTTTGGAAATGATTTTCTATTGCAGTATAAGCCACTCCATTTCGGTATAGCTTGTTGCATTATTCTCATCAACCCAGAATTTAGATTTTAGAATTTAATGATCAACTAATCTGTAAAATGAGAGAGCCCAAGGAGATGCTCGGCAAGGGTTCATTCAGCTCCAAGATTTGATTCCATTGTTTGAAAATTTATAATTGGCTACAGGTTTCCAAAAGTTTATAATCATAGGAAGTTTTATATAGATACTTACAAAGGGTATCTGCAAGCCTGATTAGTTATTTAAGGTGTAGCTTCCTAAAGAAAGCCAGAGTAAATGGAATGTTGGCTGAACATTCATCTTCTGCCTCTAGGCTATTTCTAATTTCTGCTGCTTAATGGCGTAAAGAGAGGGCATAAAACTTGTTTTTAAAGTACATCTTTTATTGCTTGCCTTTCTTACCCCAAAGCAAAAATTAATAGCTAAAAAAATCCCCCAACTTTATCACATTATTTGTGACAAATATCTTTTCTAGTTCTTTTTTTTTTTTTAAGATTTATTTATTGTATTTTTGGCTGTGGTGGGTCTTCATTGCTGTGTGGGTTTTTCTCTAGTTGTGGCAAACAGGGCTACTCTCCAGTTCTGATGAGCAGCTTCTCTTGTGGAGCACAGCCACAGTGGACTTCCTAGTTGTAGCCCGTGGGCTCAGTAGTTGTGGTGAATAGGGCTTAGTTACACCGAAGTATGTGGGATCTTCCCATGGGACTAGGGATCAAACCAGCGTCCCTTGCATTGAAGGGCAGATTCTTAACCACTGGACCACCAGGGATGCCCCTTTTCCAGTTCTTATGTAAATATAATTTTTATGTAGTTATAATTCCTTTTACATATTTTAAATTTTGCACTTCCCCACATATCTGGATGTCATCCATGTATCTAGAGAATTCATCTACTTTTCTTTTGTGGAGACCCCACCACATGATTTTATGCCTAGTAGTCACTAGTACCTGGCATATAGGCTCTCGGTAAATTTTTGTTGAATGAATGTAATATTTTGAGCTGCTTAGGCAACATCTCGGAACACAAAATGTTGAATATCTCAGGACATATATTAAATGATGAGCAGTAAAGGTGGTCAATACAAAGGCACTGAGCCAGGAGATGGCATCACATATGTTTAAGGGCCTGGTTTTGGAGTCTGTGTTTGAGACCTTCCTTGCCATACCATTTATGCCCCCTTGGAGAATTAACCTTAAGAGAACTTCACTCAGTTTCTCTCACCATGAAAAAGGGAAAAAAATAGAACAAATTTCACAGAGTTGTGTGGGTTCAATGAGATAATTCCATTGAAGTAACACTAGCACCCATTAAATTCTCTATAAATGTTAGCTGTTAGTATGTGTATGGTTTTTTTTGGGGGGTTCAAAATGGAGAGATTACTGTAGGTTGGTGGCATCAGGGAAAACAAAGTGACACTTGAGAGTATGGAAAAAATACAAAAGTGGATATATTGAGGGTTTGCTGAATAGATTGCTCTCACTAAAACAAAGAGTTTGGTAAATCAATAGTATGAAATAAAACTGGAGAGAGAAATTCGAGTAAACTATTTACAAGATAGGTTACATGGGTTTCTTGCAGATAGAGCAGGATTAATGAAGCAAGATAGCCCTTATTTACAGGTAGCTGGTGTTTGTTTCATTTTTAAAGTTTAGCCCTGAAAAAGTTACTTGTCTTAAGGAAATTGATGGCAAATTGTTATGGAGTGTTAAGTCCTTGTCCTTTGAACAAAGTAAATGTTATGTGACTTTTTACCATTTGAAGCAATTACCTTAAAGCAAATATCATTTGAAATTTGTGTCCTATGATTGGTTACCAAAGTTTGCAGTGGCTGTTTTCCTTTTCATGAAAAAGAACTTTAGCAGTACCACGCCCGCCCAGCCAGCAAAATGGCAAGCAGAGCAGCAAAATGACCCCCATTTTGGTGAAATACAGAATTAGAATTAATTGACTCAGTGTTGAACTATTTGTTCTTTTGTGTGATTCTTTTGGTTGGGAAGCATTATCAAGAGTATAAGATGAAAAAGCCTGCTGTGTCAGGGTCTCCTTGGAAAGAGAAGGTTGAAATCTGGTGCCTGAAGTTTAGTGGTTGAATATATACTGTGGGTGGAGAAGAAAGTGGCAAACCACTCCAGTGTTCTTGCCTGGAGAATCCTGGGGACGGTGGAGCCTGGTGGGCTGCCGTCTATGGGGTCACACAGAGTCAGACACAACTGAAGTAACTTAGCAGTAGCAGCATATACTGTGGGTTCCTTGTTCCCCGACCAGGGACTGACTTCGTGGCCCCTGCAGAATTCTAACCACTGGACTGCCAGGGAGGTCCCTGTTTATTCCATATATGTACATATAAAATATACATGCAGGTTCCAGAGGATAGTGGAGGGCAGAGAAGCCTGGCATCCTAACAGCAGCAAAAATATACATATCAGCAAATTTGTTGGATATAGTAGGCCTGTTGTATCTGGCTGCAAAATGGGGAAAAATCAGAAAGACTACTGTACTGTGCCATTTTATACAAGGAGCTTGAGCACCTGGGAATTTTGGTATCTGTGACGAGGAGGTGTGTGTCCTAGAACCAGCAACCCCGTGAGGGACCACTGTGTTGGTATGTTTCCCTTTCAGATGTCCATGGAGTACATGTTTTTTAATGCTTCTTGGTTCAATTTAATTGGATTTCTTTAATATTTTAAATTTATTTAAAATATGAAATATTTAAAAATATAGAATATAATGTAGTCATTTTAGTTACAGTTCATATTTAGTGTCCCCCCCACCCCCATATTAGTCCATGTTCTAATTGTGTAGTCTCTCTTTTCAATTTACTGTGTTTTTCAAAGGGATGAAATTACCAATGCAGTTAAGGCCTGTAGGAACCCTTGCTGATACTGTTCCTCTCTTTTGCCCTTTCATGAATTCAGTAATTATTCCCATTATATTTGTATACTTTTACTAATATGTGTATATCCATAAAAGGGTATATGCTCTTGTTTAATGTGTTGCGCACATGAGTCTCTTGTTTAATGTACTATGCACAATAAAAACTTGTTTTTGATTCATTGTCTATATTTTTGAAGATATGATAAAGCATTGATGAAATAAGCTCATATGAAGATTTTTAAAATTTTTTGATTGGTTTATTTGGCTCTGCTGGGTCTTCATTGCTGTGCTTGGGCTTTCTCTAGTTGTGGCGAGCCGGGGCTCCTCTCTAGTGGTACAAGTGCTTCTTGTTGCGGTGGCTTCTTTTGTTGCAGAGAGCACGCTCAGTAGTTGGGGCACACTGGCTTAGTTGCCCCATGGCATATGGAAACTTCCTGGACCAGGGATCGAAATGGTGTCCCCTTCATTGGCAGGCGAACTCTTAATCACTGGACCACCAGGGAAGTCCCCATATGACGATTTTGGCGGAGGGTATGTTTTTGGAGGGGGCTATGTTTGACTTCTAGCCCAGCCTGTGTTTCCAGGTCTATCCCAATATTGAGGCTGTTCTTTTTAAAATTTACTTTATTGATGTGCATTGATTCATAGCATTATATAAGTTTCACGGATATAGTATTTCTAATTCTGTATACACTTTGCTCACCACCAAAAATGTAGTGGCCATCGATCACCATATAGTTGATCTCCTTTACCCATTTCCCTTTTCCTCTACCACTGCCCCTGTGGTCACGAGTACTCTTTTCTATCTATGTTTTTGTTTGAGTTGGTTTATTTATTATTAGTTTTTATATTCCACATATGAGTGAAATCATACAGTATTTGTCTTTCTCCATCTGGCTCGTTTCACTTAGCATAATATCCTTGGTGTCCATGATGTCATGACTGAGTACTATTCCATTGTGTATATATGTATTATACACCACATCTTTTCATCCATCAATTCCAATCCTGACTATTGTGAATAATACTAGAATGAACATAGGGGTGTGCATGTATCTTTTTTCAGATTAATGTTTTCATATTCTTTGGAAAAATATCCTTAGAAGCTGGATCATATGGTAGTTCTATTCTTAATTTTTTGAGGGATGTTCATACTGTCTTCCATAGTGGCTATACCAATTTATGTTTCTACCAACAGTATATGAAGGTTCCTTCTCTCCACATCCTCACCAGCACTTGATATTTATTTTTTTTTTTGATAATAAGTTTTCTGCCAGATGAGCAGTGATATCTCCTTGTGGTTTCCATGTTGATAGATATATCTTTAGTTCATTCATCTTAATTGCTCTATAATACTGCATTATGTGAATAACCCAGTTTGTTTATGAATATGTAGGGATTTCTGCCTTTTTGCTATTGTTAACTGTGCTGTAATAAACATTCTTCCATGTGTCATGTTATTTACAGGTGTGAGAGAGAATTCTAAGCCTAGGGAATTCTTAGGTTGTAGAGTATGAGGCGGAGAAGGCAGTGGCACCCCACTCCAGTACTCTTGCCTGGAAAATCCCATGGATGGAGGAGCCTGGTAGGCTGCAGTCCATGGGGTCTCTGAGAGTTGGACATGACTCAGTGACTTCACTTTCACACACTGGAGAAGGAAAGGGCAACCCACTCCAGTGTTCTTGCCTGGAGAATCCCTGGGACGGCGGAGCCCTGGTGGACTGCCGTCTATGGGGTCACACGGAGTTGGACACGACTGAAGCAACTTAGCATCAGCAGCACAGTATGAGGATCTTTACCTTTATTAGATAAGGCCGAATTATTTTCCAAAAGTACTAAATAGGAAATACCCATCAGCAAGTTGTGTGAATTCCCATTTTGCCATTCCTTGCAAACATGGATATTGTCAGACTCTTCAGTTTTAAAATCAAGCTCAATTCATTTTAATTTGCTTTTCTGTTTATTATAACGCTTTATTCTGTTTGCATCCATTTATTGTAAGATTTTTTTCTTCTCTGTAATTGCTGTTCATATCCTTCATTCTTTTTTTTTCCTGTTGACTTACTTTATTTTCCATCATTAGTTGGCAGCTCTTTATCTCTACTTTATACTAATACTGTCCCTGTTGTGATATTGCAGTGTCCTCTTAGTGTTTGATTGCTCTTTACTTTTTGTTGTGCATGAGTTTTACATTAAAAAAAAAAGTTTATTGATTTATTTATTTGGCTACACTGGGTCTTAGTTGTGGCAAAGTGTTAACTGGTGAATCCAGGTGAGAGGTGTAAGTGTATTCACTGAACTACCACTGTACTTTTCTGTAGGACTGAGATTTTTCAAATAAAAAGTTGGAATAAAAATGTAAAACTTAAAAAAAAAACCCTGTAAACTTGGGCTTCCCAGGTAGGTCAGTGTTGAAGAATTTGACCAGGGATCAAATCCAGGGCCCTGGAGGGTTCCTTTCTTTCCACATCCTCACCAGCACTTGTTATTATTATTATTTTTTTGATAATAACTTTTCTGTCAGGTGAGCAGTGATATCTCTTTGTGGTTTTAGTTTGCATTTCCCTAATGAGTAGTGATGGTGTTTAACATTGTTTTTGCCCTGACGAGGATCAAGTCCGGGGCCCCTGCATTGGAAACTTGGAGTCTTAGTCACGACCACCAGGAAGTCCGAAGTTTTACATTAAAAAAAAATTATGTATTTATTTTTGACTGTGCTAGGTCTTTGTTCATGCCTGGATTTCTCTAGTTGTGGAGAGCAGCACCTACTCTCTAGTCATGGTACACAGGCTTCTCATTGCAGCGGCTTCTCGTTGCAGAGCACGGGCTCCAGGGCATGCAGGCTTCGATAGTTGTGTCACACGGGCTCAGTAGCTGCGCGGGGCTCCTGGGCTCTGTAGTTCTGACTCAGTAGTTGTGCCGCGCTGACTTAGTCACTCTGCCTTATGTGGGATCTTCCCTGATCAGGGATGGAACCCACATGTCCTGCATTGGCAGGCAGATTGTTCACTACTGAGACACGTGGGAAGCCCAAGTTTTAGTTCTTTTTTTTTTTTAAGTTTTACATTTTTATTCTAACTTTTTATTTGAAAAATTTCAGCCCTACAGAAAAGTGCAGTGGTAGTTCAATGAATACACTTACACCTTTCACCTGGATTCACCAGTTGTTAACACTGCCATGTTTGTTTTCTTTCATATATAGTTTTTTTTTTCTCTAAACCGTTTAAAAGTAAGTTGTAGACATCATGGCACTTCGTCTCTCAAAAGATATATTAATCCTTAAATATCCTAAAAGCAATTTGGCCTATAAACCTACAGTATAATTATCACATTTAATATGAATACAACATTATTATCTAATATACAGTATTCACAAAGAGTGAGAACAGCCACCCAGATTTGCATAGCCTGGCTCCTTTGAGTATGAGTATGCCATGCTCTGGAAGGCACTTATTGAGATGGAAAAGCAGCAGCAGGACCAAGTGGACCGAAACATCAAGGAAGCTCGTGAAAAGATGGAGATGGAGGCTGCTCGCCATGAGCACCAGGTCATGCTAATGAGGCAGGATTTGATGAGGCGTCTAGAAGAACTTCGCAGGATGGAAGAGCTGCACAATCAAGAAGTGCAAAAACGAAAGCAGCTGGAGCTCAGGCAGGAGGAGGAGCACAGACACCGTGAGGAAGAGTTGTGGCGGCAACAAGAAGAAATGATGCGATGACAGCAGGAAGGATTCAAGGGAACCTTCCTTGATGTGAGAGAGCAAGAGATACGGATGGGTCAGATGGCTATGGGAGGTGCTATGGGCATAAACAACAGAGGCGCCATGCCCCCTGCTCCTGTGCCATCTGGTACCCCAGCTCCTCTAGGACCAGCTACTATGATGCCAGATGGAGCCTTGGGATTGACCCTACCAACAACTGAACGCTTTGGCCAAGCTGCTACAATGGGAGGAACTGGAGCAATTGGTGGAACCCCTCCTGCATTCAACTGTGCAGCTCCTGGAGCTGAATTTGCTCCAAACAAATGTCGCCAGTACTAATAAAATTGCAGTGTCTAGTTTCCCAAAACTTTTAAAAGAAGGACCCTTTTGGACTTAGCTGAATTCTGCTCTGGAAAAGTGTTAGGGATTCCTCCCAATAGTTCAGGTCTTCCCTGCCTGTAGTATTCTAGGGAGTATGTTGGAGGCAGAGGGTAAGGGAGGGGTGATATTTAACAAATCAGTTCTATGTGGTATATCCTTTCACTAATCAGTTCTGTGTGGTGCATTCCTAAAATCTCGTGTGGTTGTTGAGAGCCTTCGAGGGCCAGGGGAGCCGTGGCAAAATGGATCCAGTTAGAGCCCCCATTAATTTTAATCGTTCCACTCTTTGTCCACCCTGTTCTATTTGCTTTCTTGTTCTTACATCCTGCCCCCCCCAGTTGGTAAAGAATCTGCCTCCAGTGCTGGAGACCTGGGTTCAATTCCTGGGTCAGGAAGATCCCCTGGAGAAGGAAATGACAACCCACTCCAGTATTCTTGCCTGGAGAATCGCATAGACAGAGGAGCCTGGCAGGCTACAGTCCATGGGGTCACAAGAGTCGGAGATGACTTAGTGCACTGTCTCTGTCTCTCTGTCATACAGTGCGTATTAAAAATTTCTCAGTTGTCCCAATAATGACCTTTATAGTTATTCTTCAGCCCCATCCCTGGTTCAGGATCATGAGTTGCGTTTGGTTACCATGTCCCTTTAGTTACTTTTAATCCACAACAGAGCCCCAGATTTTTGTTTGTTATCATAATATTGATGATATTTGAAGAGTCCAGGTCAGTTGTTTTATATAACGTCCCTCAATTTGGATTTGTCTAATCATTTCCTTGGGTATTTAAATTCAGTCCAAGTGTTTTTGGCAGGTATAAATTATAAATTTTAACCTAGTCAAATGTGTCCATCTTTTCCTTATGGTTTGTGTTTATTATCCAGGAAAGTCTTCTCTACCTTGATGTCATAAGGCTTTTCATCATTTTTTATTTTCTAAAAGTTATATGGTTTTGCTTTTTTTATATTTAGGCTTAGATGTTATTTTTTCTGCTTAGTCTATCTTTAATATGGTGTTCAATTAGCATTTGTGTTACACATTCTTTTTCTGCCATTGTGTTTGTTATGAAATTACTCTGCAAATTCTAGACTGCATGGCTTTTGCTATGCACTAAATTGTGAAAATTTTGCATTATCTGAACCGTGCTAAATGTGTAGAGGTTGAAACAGCTCAATTATTCTGTATGACAATTGTGAACATTTTAAGATATGTTTGTAGGAGTTTCAGCATGGTATCTTGCTGTAAATAACATCAAGGTGTAACATTGGGATCTTTCACAAATCTGAAATCAGTGAATGCTGTATTCTTAGCCTAAATTATTGACTTATAGGTTTGATGAAGTAATCCTAGGAGGAACTGAGAGCTTTCAGGAAAGAAAGACACCTATAGACAGTAGGTTATATTTAGGATACTTAGATTGACATGAAAAAATGTGTGAAATTGTATAGCCTTTGGCATTTAATTGACACTCTGAAGTTTGGACTCTAAAAGTAGAAACCTACTGTAACATTCCTTCAAACATAAAGTATTTACTACATTGTGCAGAAGTCATAAGTATGAAACATTGTGGTCTCTGGTATTATAAATATTATAATTTATCATGCACTATGTGCCAGCCACTGTTCTTAGTATGTTGCACTTACTGATGCATTAAATTCTTGTTCACACTACCCATTTTGGAGTAGAGGAAGCTGAGGTGATTGTATAATTTGCTCAGTTGCAGAACTAATTAGCATTTGAACCAAGTTTTAAGCTTGGTCAGAATGGCTCCAGAATTTACACTTCTTACTACAAGTTTGTTTCTATAATCTTGGTCAAATTATTTATCTCCTCTATGCTGTTTTCTTCTTTGTATAATGAAGATAATGGTACCTAATTCATATGGTTGTTGGGAGAAGTCAGATAAAATATGTATAGAGCTTAGACTAATACATGAAAAAAAAGTGAGCGCTAAAAAATGTTTTATTGTTGTTTAGATGCTAAGTCATGTCCAGCTCTTTTGTGACCTCATGGACTATAGCTTGCCAGGCTCCTCTGTCTGTGGGATTTCCCAGGCGAGAATACAGGAACGGGTTGCCATTTCTTTCTCCTAAGGATCTTCCCACTCAGGGATCGAACCCATGTCTCCTGCATTGGCAGGTGAATCTTTACTTCTGAGCCACTGGGGAAGTTAGCTATTATTATGTTAGCATTACTAAAACATTGAATTTATACATATCTCTGAATTTAAAAAAATAGTTTATTTTTTTGGCTGCATTGGGTCTTCATTGCTGCCTGAGGGCTACTCATTGCAGTGGTTTCACTTGTTGTGGAGCAGGAGCTCTAGGGAGCATGCTGCTGCTGCTGCTGCTGCTAAGTCACTTCAGTCGTGTCCAACTCTATGCGACCCCATAGATGGCAGCCCACCAGGTTCCCCCATCCATGGGTTCTCCAGGCAAGAACACTGGAGTGGGGTGCCATTTCCTAGGGAGCTTGGGCTTCAGTAATTGTGGCATATAGGCTCAGTTGCTCTGCTGCATGTGGGGTCTCCACAGACTAGCGATTGAATCTGTGTCCCCTGCATTGGAAGGCTGATCCTGAACCACTAGACTACCAGGGAAGTCACATATCTCCGAATTTTCATCAAATAAGTGAACTAAGCCATATACCAGATCAGTTCAGTCGTGTCCGACTCTTTGCGAACCCATGAATCGCAGCACACCAGGCCTCCCTGTTCATCGCCATCTCTCGGAGTTCACTCAGACTCACATCCATTGAGTTGGTGATGCCATCCAGGCATCTCATCCTCTGTCATCCCCTTCTCTTCCTGCCCCCAATCCCTCCCAGCATCAGAGTCTTTTCCAATGAGTCAACTCTTCACATGAGGTGGCCAAAGTATTAGAGTTTCAGATTTAGCATCATGCCTTCCAAAGAAATCCGAGGGTTGATCTCCTTCAGAATGGACTGGTTGGATCTCCTTGCAGTCCAAGGGACTCTCAAGAGTCTTCTCCAACACCACAGTTCAAAAGCATCAATTCTTTGGCACTCAGCCTTCTTCACAGTCCAACTCTCGCATCCATACATGACCACAGGAGAAACCATAGCCTTGACTAGACAGACCTTAGTCGGCAAAGTAATGTCTCTGCTTTTGAATATGCTATCTAGGTTGGTCATAACTTTTCTTTCAAGGAGTAAGCGTCTTCTAATTTCATGGCTGCAGTCACCATCTGTAGTGATTTTGGAGCCTCCCAAAATCACTGCTTCCCATCTATTTCCCATGCAGTGATGGGACCGAATGCCATGATCTTCGTTTTCTGAATGTTGAGCTTTAAGCCAACTTTTTCACTCTCCTCTTTCACTTTCATCAAGAGGCTTTTTAGCCTCCTCCTCTTCTGCCATAAGGGTGGTGTCATCTGCATATCTGAGGTTATTGATATTTCTCCCGGCAATCTTGATTCCAGCTTGTGTTTCTAGCAGTCTAGTGTTTCTCATGATGTACTCTGCATATAAGTTAAATAAGCAGGGTGACAGTATACAGCCTTGACGTACTCCTTTTCCTATTTGGAACCAGTCTCTTGTTCTATGTCCAGTTCTAACTGTTGCTTCCTGACCTGTGTACAGATTTCTCAAGAAGCAGGTTAGGTGGTCTAGTATTCCCATCTCTTTGAGAATTTTCCACAGTTTATTGTGATCCGCACAGTCAAAGGCTTTGGCATAGTCAATAAAGCAGAAATAGATGTTTTTCTGGAACTCTCTTGCTTTTTCCATGATCCAGCAGATGTTGGCCATTTGATCTCTGGTTCCTCTGCCTTTTCTAAAACCAGCTTGAACATCAGGGAGTTCACGGTTCACGTATTGCTGAAGCCTGGCTTGGAGAATTTTGAGCATTACTTCACTAGCATGTGAGATGAGTGCAATTGTGCGGTAGTTTGAGCATTCTTTGGCATTGCCTTTCTTTGGGATTGGAATGAAAACTGACCTTTTCCCATCCGTGGCCACTGCTGAGTTTTCCAAATTTGCTGGCATATTGAGTGCAGCACTTTCACAGCATCATCTTTCAGGATTTGAAACAGCTCCACTGGAATTCCATCACCTCCACTAGCTTTGTTTGTAGTGATGCTTTCTAAGGCCCACTTGACTTCACATTCCAAGATGTCTGGCTCTAGATGAGTGATCACATCATCATGATTATCTGGGTCCTGAAGATCTTTTTGTACAGTTTTTCCATGTATTCTTGCCACCTCTTCTTAATATCTTCTGCTTCCGTTAGGTCCAGAGCATTTCTGTCCTTTATCGAGCCCATCTTTGCATGAAATGTTCCTTTGGTATGTCTGATTTTCTTGAAGAGATCTCTAGTCTTTCCCATTCTGTTTTCCTCTATTTCTTTGCATTGATCGCTGAAGAAGGCTTTCTTATCTCTTCTTGCTATTCTTTGGAACTCTGCATTCAGATGCTTATATCTTTCCTTTTCTCCTTTGCTTTTTGCCTCTCTTCTTTTCACAGCTATTTGTAAGGCCTCCCCAGACAGCCATTTTGCTTTTTGGCATTTCTTTTCCGTGGGGATGGTCTTCATCCCTGTCTCCTGTACAATGTCATGAACCTCATTCCATAGTTCATCAGGCACTCTATCAGATCTAGGCCCTTAAATCTATTTCTCACTTCCACTGTATAATCATAAGGGATTTGATTTAGGTCATACCTGAATGGTCTAGCGGTTTTCCCTACTTTCTTCAATTTGAGTCTGAGTTTGGTAATAAGCAGTTCATGATCTGAGCCACAGTCAGCTCCTGGTCTTGTTTTTGTTGACTGTATAGAGCTTCTCCATCTTTGGCTGCATAGAATATAATCAGTCTGATTTCGGTGGTGACCATCTGGTGATGTCTATGTGTAGAGTCTTCTCTTGTGTTGTTGGAAGAGGATGTTTGCTATGACCAGTGCATTTTCTTGGCAAAACTCTATTAGTCTTTGCCCTGCTTCATTCTGCATTCCAAGGCCAAATTTGCCTGTTACTCCCGGTGTTTCTTGACTTCCTACTTTAGCATTCCAGTCCCCTATAATGAAAAGGACATCTCTCTTGGGTGTTAGTTCTAAAAGGTCTTGTAGGTCTTCATAAAACTGTTCAACTTCAGCTTCTTCAGCATTACTGGTTGGGGCATAGACTTGGATAGCTGATATTGAATGGTTTGCCTTGGAGACGAACAGAGATCATTCTGTCGTTTTTGAGATTGCATCCAAGTACTGCATTTCAGACTCTTTTGTTGACCATGATGGCTACTCCATTTCTTCTGAGGGATTCCTGCCCGCAGTGGTAGATATAATGGTCATCTGAGTTAAATACACCCATTCCAGTCCATCTGAGTTTGCTGATTCCTAGAATGATGATGTTCACCCTTGCCATCTCTTGTTTGACCACTTCCAATTTGCCTTGATTCATGGACCTGACATTCCAGGTTCCTATGCAATATTGCTCTTTACAGCACTGGATCTTGCTTCTATCACCAGTCACATGCACAACTGGGTATTGTTTTTGCTTTGGCTCCATCCTGTCCTTCTTTCTGGAGTTATTTCTCCACTGATTTCCAGTAGCATATTGGGCACCTAATGACCTGGGGAGTTCCTCTTTTGGTATCCTTTCATTTTGCCTTTTCATACTGTTCATGGGGTTCTCAAGGCAAGAATACTGAAGTGGTTTGCCATTCCCTTCTCCAGTGGACCACGTTCTGTCAGCCCTCTCCACCATGACCCGCCCATCTTGGGTTGCCCCACAGGCATGGCTTGGTTTCATTGAGTTAGACAAGACTGTGGTCCTAGTGTAATTAGATTGACTAGTTTTCTGTGAGTATGGTTTCAGTGTGTCTGCCTTCTGATGCCCTCTTGCAACACCTACCATCTTACTTGGGTTTCTCTTGCCTTGGGCGTGGGGTATCTCTTCACGGCTGCTCCAGCAAAGCGTAGCTGCTGCTCCTTACCTTGGACAACGGGTATCTCCTTACCGCCGCCTTTCTTGACCTTCAACTTGGGATAGCTCCTCTAGGCCCTACTGTGCCTGCGCAGCCACCTCTCCTTGGGTTACTCCTCCTGGCCTCCGGCCCTGACCTCGGGCTAGGGGTGGCTCCTTAGGGTTACTGCCCTTGCCCTCGGGCCAGAGGTGGCTCCTCCCAGCTGCCGCCCCTGGCCTCGAACTTGTGGTGGCTCCTCAGGGTCACCGCCCCTGTCCTCGAGCATGAGGTGGCTTCTTCCGGCCGCCCCTGACCTCTGACGCGGGGTGTCTCCTCCCGGTCAAAAGTAGAACTATCATAGTGATTGTTGCGGCGCCCAGGCTTCAGAGTGCTCGGGCTCAGTAGCTCTCCTCTTAGGCCTGGTTGCTCTGCAGCATGTGGGATCTTCATTCCCTGAGCAGGGACTCAACTTGTGCCCCCTGCCCACAAGGCAGATTCCTGACCACTGGACCATCAGGAAAGTCCCCATCAGCTTTTTAAAAGGATATTCATGAATCATTACTAAATCATCCATTGCAAAGTAGTATATGTTAGCTGAATACAAAAACAGTTCAGCTCTGTTACCTTTATGCTTTTGACCTTAGCTAATTATAGCAGTGTTTTGAAGAAATAAAAGTCATATGGTGGTTCCCCCCTCATCCACAGTTTTGCTTTCCACAGTTTCAGTTACCTGCAGTCACAGCCAGAAAATATTACGTTCCAGAAATAAACAATTCATAAGTTTTAGATTTTGTAATGTGAGTATGCCATTCTGAGTAATGTGGTGAAATCTTGCACCTTCCTGTCCGGGATCCCCAGTCATTGACCTCTTTATGGCCCAGTAATTCAGAATAATCCTCCTCCTGACGTATCATCAGAAGATCAAGAGTAGCCTAACTAACACTGTGTCACAATGTCTACATCACTCACCTTCATCTCATTACTTAGGCATTTTATCATCTTATGTCATCACCAGAAGAAGTATGAGTACAGTAGAGGAAAATACTGAGTGAGAGACCACGTTCACATAACTTTTGTTACAGTTGTATTGTTGGAATTGTTTTATTATTAGTTATTGTGGTCAACATGCCTCTTGATGTGCCTAATTTGTAAGTTAAACTTTATTGTAGGTATATATGTATAGTGGAAAATATAGCTTATATGGCATTTCACACTATCCAGTTTCAGGCATCCACTGGAGGTCTCGGAACGTATCCCCTCTTGGATGGGGGGTTAGGGGGAACTACTGTACTACATATTCTCAAGCAGTCATTTAAAATGCTTTCTTTACATGCTCTCTTGTTCCTTTCTGTCAACAACTATGTTATTGTTGAAGGTCTGGTATTACTCAGAACATTCAGTTGAAAGCAGCCTTCATATATGGATGAATTCTGTGTGATATGGCAGAGGTAATGGAATTCTAGGTGTAGCAGCTGTAAAGTGTTGAGGATAACATAAAATTCAGGTCTTTTTGGTCTGTTTTTGGAAGTTTAGGAACACATGCAATACATTCACATTTTCAAGTTATGGTTTCAAACTAGAGATCGGAGCATGTTGTTGCTTGAAGAAGAAAAACAAATTGTCCTGGCAACAGGTAGTACATTTCTCACTTGACAAGATCTCTTCTCAGTTTTGTTGTTTTCTATCAGAGAACAGGGAACCTTTTGTTCCAAGGCCTGGTGTCAAAATGTTAGCAAAATATTATAGTAATCAAACTAAGAATTTTATGCGTTTCTGAACTAAGAGTAAGATTTCATGAAGAGTGTTTAGAGCATTAAAAAGAACCTCTGTAATATTCTTGCATTTTCAGGTGAACACAAATATCTTCTGAAAGCGAAATGCTCCAAATATAGAGGTGTAAGAGTTTATCTCTGCCTGTGTATTTCAAGTCTGCATTTCAGGGAACTGAGGCTACAGCAGTGAACAAAACAAAGTCTTAGCCTAGGGGAGCTTGCATTTTAGAGAAAATGACTTTGCAGTATAAAACTGTTAAATATGTTAAATCTAGAAGTGTCAATGTTCAAAAAAGAAAAAGTAGGGTAAGAGAATAGCTAGTGATATGTGTGAATAGCTAGTGATATGTGTGAATAGGTAAATGAGATTTTATTAGTTGGAATTTGTTAGCCATCTGTATCACTTGATGTGTAAACTTAGTTTTTTACACAAATGTAAAATATGGGCAAATGATATAAAGAACTGTAAATGAGAAATGAGCAAAAAACTCTTCCTTATAAACTAAAAAGATAGGAGTTAATGAAACATTTAACGTTTATACATAACACACTTTTAAGGAGTCTTACTGGAGAAGGAGTTGGCAACCCACTCCAATATTCTTGCCTGGAGGATCCCATGGACAGAGGAGTCTGGCAGGCTACAGTCCACGGGGTCACAAGAGTCGGACACAGCTTAGCAACTAAACAACCACCACCACCCAAGGAGTCTTACTTTTGGGGAGAAATTAATATTCCTTCATCTTAAATTATGTGATTATTTTCTTTCATGTGTTTTATAATTAGAAGAAACAAAGGTTACAAGAATACTTGCAAAGCTGTACTTTATTTCAATGTGCTGTTCTTTGATTTATGGGTGGCCCTATTAACTACATAAACAGTGATTTAGATTTCTAGCAGTATTATTAGACAAATTAATTTGGATCTGGCTTCCCTTGTTTTCCAGGGACTGTATTTGTAAGTAAATTGGTTTGTGGTCATGTTACAGAAGGATCCCTTGATGGTAACATACTGATGTAACCAACTAATGTACCTCTACACTTTCCTGGTTTTACTGCTCATCTGTCAAGGATTAGGATTATCAAGAGTCATGTGTAAAATGTTAGTGTGATACCAGGTGTACATATGAGCAATATAGCTTTTTCAGTTTACTGTAGTAAACTATAATAGTTCAATATGTGTAATATTCAATTACTAATGATAAAGAGTCCGCCTGCCAGTGCAGGTGAATAGGCGACACAAGAGACACAGGTTTGATTCCTAGATCGGAAGGATCCCCTGGAGTAGGAAATGCACCCCACTCCAGTATTCTTGCCTGGAAAATTCCGTGGACAGAGGAGCCTGGCTGGCTACACTCCATGGGGCTGCAGAGAATCGAATACAACTGAGCACAGCGCAATATGCAATGAAAGTTGTATTTTTGAAAATAAATTTCAGGCTAAAGTGAGGAAATTTGAAAAAGCCATTTAAAAGTATCCTTTCCATTCAAGTCTCAGAACAGTGTTCATTGTTCTTAGAATGAGAATGGTTGATTATAAAACTTATAAATTCCTAAGTTTATATTGCAAATACAAAATAATTTGCAGTGAAATTTAGTAGAACACTAAGTGTTCGTATTACTGTTATCATTATATATTGCCTATAGTGACACACTTATTCCATTGAAAAATGAATATTTGGTTCAAACTGCTGTGTGAGTTAAACAGTTTGCCTGATGGATCTGTGCTACATACTGTCACTTCTTTCCAAGTGAGCTACTGCCATGACCTGAAACAGACGTTAAAATGGCCTTGCTAACCAGGCTGCAGATTACTCACAAGGCTTACCCTGCCGTTTCAGTTACTCTGCTTCCTGTTTTCAGAAGTTGCCTAGAGCTTTGGGGGCAGCTGGTTTCCCTTTGTTTGGGGGGAGGATGGTACTGGTGGTGAAGGGAACTATAAATATGTATGTTTTGCCTAGGAAATATTTTTAAAGTGTGATACTAAAGTATTTTGAATGCCTGAGAGTTCATTTCAGTTGTTACTCTTCAGATACAACTACTTTGCAGGCTGGATATTTTAAATTGAAGCAAAGTACTGGTTCGGTATAAGCTGTACCACTGTTGCTTGAAAGGAACTAAAATTTGAGCCTTTTATTCAACATTAGTCACTGCTGTACTGTACTGAAAAAACTACTCTTAAGCTTGACACTGTAAACAGGTGACAAACAAAATGTTTACCTATTTATTGGAGCACCCTTTTTTTTGCCATATGAGAATCATCTGTAATTTTATTGTTGCTATGAAAAATAGTTTAGCATTAGATAGGCTGGCTCTGTGAATAGAGTCCAAAAGTCTGTCACAGTAACACTTATGTGTGTTAGATAAGATCATAGGAAAACTGTCAAGTAAGGAACTTTTTGAAGATGATCTAAGAAAATCTCACCCCTTAGCCTTCACAAAACTGTATAGGCTTAATGGCAGATTTTATTTCATATTAATGATTATATGGTTAATCATTTATTTTTATGTTTTTGTTGAATAAATTTTTGTTATCTTTGCTGAGACTTGTAACTTGAATTTTTAAAATGTGTTTTGTTTAGTCCCTGAATGATCCAGGAAGGTGCTTTGAATTCTTCCTACAAATAATTTGAAGAAAGTAATAGAAAAAGAAATTAAAATATGTGGAGGAACTCTTTTAGTACAATTACTACTTCTAATTTGTATGGAAAGAGGGAAAGAAAAGCCTGCCTTTAAAATTTTAAAAACAGTTTTATTGAGGTATAAATGCAACAAACTATATATATTTAGAGTATACAATAAATTTTGACATATGTATATAGCCATGAGACAGTCACCATAACTGAGGTAATGAACATATCACACCCAAAAGTTTCCTCGGGCCCTTCCACCTCATTCCTCACTCCAGGCAACCACTGATCTGCTTTCTATCACTGTAGATTAGTTGACATTTTCTAGAATTTTATATAAACAAAACCATATAGTGTACACTCAATTTTTTATCTTCTTTCACTCAGCATAATTTTGAGATTAATTCATGTTGTTCATCAATAGTTCTTTCTTTTTTATTGCTTAATTGTATTCCATTGTGTGGATGAAAGACCATATGTATCCATTCACCTGTTCATAGACATTTGGGTTGTTTTCACTTTCTGACTATTACAAACAAAGCTGCTATGAATATTCATGTACAAGCATATATGGATGTATGCTTTCATTTCTCTTGGACAGTTACTTAGGAGTCGAAAGATTGGGACCTAGAGTAGGTATGTTTAAAAGAAATGCTGGGAGTTCCCTGGTGGCGTAGAGGTTAAGATTCTGGGCTTTATCTGCTGTGAGTCTTGTTGAGTCCCTAGTCAGGGGACTGAAATCCTATCAGCTATGCTGCATGGCCAAAAGAAAAACAACAAAAAAGAAATGGCAAATTGTTTTCCAAAGTGCTTGCCCCATTTTTTTTTTTTTTTAAGTTCTCACCAGCCATGTATTAGAGTACTAGTTGCTCTATATCCTCATTAAATTTGGCATGGTTAATCTTTTTTTTGTTTGTTTTGGCCACACTGTATGGCTTGCAGGATCTTAGTTCCCTGACCAGGATTGAACCCTGTGCCCCTTGAAGTGGAATCACAGACTCCTAACCCCTGGATCACGAGGGAAGTCTCTGGTCAATCTTTTTAATTTTAGATGTTGTAATAGGCATGCAGTAGAATCTCATTATGGTTATAATTTGCATTTCCTTGATGATAAATGATGTTGAGTATCATTTCTTGTGCTTATTTGACATCTGTATATCTTTTATGATGAAGTGTCTGTCCAAGTATTCTACCTGTATTTTGATAATTAGATTCTTCATCTTATTGTGTGTGTGTGTTTTTTTTTTTAATGATTTTATTTATTTTTTTGGCTGTGCTGGGTCTTGGTTGCTGTGCAAGGTTTCTCCTGTTGCAGGGCTGGGGCTGCTCTCCAGTTGTGATCACGGGCTTCTCATTATGGTGGCTTCTCTTGCTGTGGAGCAGTGGGCCCTAGGGCACTCGGGCCAGAGTTGCAGCATGAGGGCTCATGCTGTGAGAGTCGGACCAGAAGGAAGGCTGAGTGCTGAAGAATTGATGCTTTTGAACCGTGGTATTGGAGAAGACTCTTCAGAGTTCCTTGGACTACAAGGAGATCAAACCAGGCAATCTTAAAGGAAATCAGTCCTGAATATTCATTGGAAGGACTAATGCTGAAGCTGAAACTACTACTTTGGCCACTTGATGAGAAGAACTGACTCATTGGAAAAGACCTTGATGCTGAAAAGATTGAAGGCAGGAGGAGAAGGGGACGACAGAGGATGAGATTGTTGGATGGCATCACCAACTCAATGGACATGAGTTGGTGATGGACGACAGTGAAGCCTGGCATGCGGTAGTCCGTGGGGTCGCAAAGAGTTGGACATGATTGAGCGACTGAACTGAACTGCAAATGTTTTCCCCTGAATGTAGCTTATCTCCCCCTTCCCACCTCAAGAGTGATAGAAAACACTTTAATGGAAATACAATATGAAAATAAAATTTTGTTTCATTTAGCCATGAAGAGAGACAAGTGGAATATATAAACAAAGAGTCAATATTTAAACTTCCAAAGGGAATGAAATATTTTTATATCACTCATATACATATAAACCATAATGTTCAGAACATGACATGTAATGCCAGCCTAACAGTAAGTTGATTTATTGTTTATTATATCCTCACTTTACTGAGGTCTGTGAACAAATACTATTTCCTTATAGATTTGACTCTTGAATTTCAAGCCAGCTTTTTCAGTCTCCTCTTTCACCTTCATCAAGAGGCTCTTTAGTTCCTCTTCACTTTCTGCCAGTAGGGGTATCATCTGCATATCTGAGGTTGTTGATATTTCTCGCGGCAATTTTGATTCCAGCTTTTGATTCACCCAGCCTGGCATTTTGCATAATGTACTCTTCTTAGAAGTTAAACAAGCAGGGTGACAATATACAGCCTTGTCATACACCTTTCCAGTTTTGAAACAGTCTGCTGTTCCGTGTCTGGTTTTCAAGTTGCTTCTTGATCCACATATAGATTTCTTAGGAGACAGATAAGGAGGTCTGGAACTCCCATCTCTTTAAGAATTTTCCAGTTTGTTGTGATCCACACAGTCAAAATTTTTTTCATTTAAAGAAAAAAAGTCCATCCTCTAGCCTGAGGTTTAAAAACCAACTAAAAACAGGAATGTAAACTAGTGCAGCCGGGTTCAGTCCCTGGCTGGGGAGCTAAGATCCTATGCCACGTGGCACAGCCAAAAAATTAATTAAAATGTTCATTTAAAGAAAGGTTGGAGTCCCAACCATTGGACTACCAGGGAATACTCTATTTTTAGTTTTTTAAGGAACCTCCATACTGTTTTCCATGCTGGATGCACTAGTTTACATTCCTCCCAGCAGTGTAGGAGGGCTCCCTTTTCTCCACACCCTCTCCAACATTTTTTATTTGTATGCTTTTAAATGATGGCCATTCTGACTGGTATGGGGACTTTCATGCATTGAAGAAGGAAATAGCAAGCCACTCCAGTATTCTTGCCTGGAGAATCCCCATGGACAGAGGACCGTGGTGGACTATAGTCCTTAGGGTTGCAGAGAGTTGGAATGAAGCGACTTATCACACAGACTAATAACAACTTAGTGTCTTTGACTAGTCTATCATTTGTGTGTTTGTCAGTTAATTTTTCTCATTATGTATCATATTTTCCTTTTTCTTAGAATGCTGCTAATTTTTTATTGGATGCCATACAGTATACATTTTACCTAGTTCAGTTCAGTTCAGTTGCTCAGTCGTGTCCGACTCTTTGTGACCCCATGAACTGCAGCACCCTAGGCCTCCCTGTCCATCACCAACTCCCGGAGTCCACCCAAACCCATGTCCGTAGAGGCAGTGATGCCATCCAACCATCTCATCCTCTGTTGTCCCCTTTTCATGCCCTCAATCTTTCCCAGCATCAGGGTCTTTTCAAATGAGTCAGCTCTTTGCACCAGGTGGCCAAAGTATTTGGAGTTTCAGCTTCAACATCAGTCCTTCCAATGAACATCCAGGACTGATCTCCTTTAGAATGGACTGGTTGGATCTCCTTTCAATCCAAGAGACTCTCAAGAGTCTTCTCCAACACCACAGTTCAAAAGTATCAATTCTTTGATGCTCAGCTTTCTTTAGAGTCCATCTCTCACATCCATACATGACCACTGGAAAAACCATAGCCTTGACTAGACGAACCTTTGTTGACAAAGTAATGTCTCTGCTTTTTAATATGCTATCTAGGTTGGTCATAACTTTCCTTCCAAGGAGTAAGCATCTTTTAATTTCATGGCTGCAGTCACCATCTGCAGTGATTTTGGAGCCCAGAAAAATAAAAGTCAGCCACTGTTTCCCCATCTATTTGCCATGAAGTGATGGGACCGGATGCCATGATCTTAGTTTTCTGAATGTTGAAAAGCCAACTTTTTCACTCTACTCTTTCACTTTCATCAAGAGGCTCTTTAGTTCCTCTTCATTTTCTGCCATAAGGGTGGTGTCATCTGCATATCTGAGGTTATTGATATTTCTCCCAGCAATCTTGATTCCAGCTTGTGCTTCATCCAGCCCAGCGTTTCTCATGATGTACTCTGCATGTAAGTTAAATAAGCAGGATAATAATATACAGCCTTGACGTACTCCTTTTCCTATTTGGAACTAGTCTGTAGTTCCATGTCCAGTTCTAACTGTTGCTTCCTGATCTGCATACAGGTTTCTCAAGAGGCAGGTCAGGTGGTCTGGTATTCCCATCTCCTTCAGAATTTTCCGGTTTATTCTGGATCCACGCAGTCAAAGGCTTTGGAATAGAGGAGTCTTAAAATATAGTTTTAAACTAGTTTTTAAAACTAGTTTTTAACTGAGTCTTTTCTTTTGGCCACACCTGTGGTATGCAGAATCCTAGTTCCCCAACCAGGGATCAGACTTGTGAACCCTGCAGTGGAAGCATGGAGTCAACCACTGGACTGCCAGGGAAGTCCCTTGACTAGTACTAGCCAGTATCAGAGTTACCTAACTAGTATTAGCCAGTACTACAGTTACCTAAAGGGTTTGGAAATTTTGATTACTTTAGAAACATTACAGACCTAAATATATATCCAAAAGAATTGAAAACTAGTACTCAAGTAAATGCATTGTTCATATGTGTTCATAGCAGTATTGTTCACAGTAGCTAAAAGGTGGAAAGAGGCCAAATGTCTATTGATGGATGGATGGATAAACAAATTGTGGTGCATACAAATGGTGGAATATTTCTTATTCAGCCATAAAAGGAATGAAGTATCTGAAACATGGTACAACATGGATGAATTTAGAAAACATGCCAAGTGAAGGAAGCCAGACACAAAAACTCATGTATTATGATTCTTCTTATATGATATATCCAGAATAGATCAACCCAAAGAGAACTGGGATTGGTAGTGGCCAAGGGGTAGGGGGGTATGGGGGAAACTGCTTACCAGGTAAGATTTTTTAAAAATATTTATTTGGCTGTACCAGGTCTTAGTTGTGGCACGTGGAATCTTATATCTTTGTTGTGTGTAGCATGTGGGATATCTAATTCCATTCCTTGAACCCAGGCCCCCTGCACTGGGCATGAGGAGTCTTAGCCACTGGACCACCAGGGAATCCCTTAACTCTGAAGTGGTAAAAATATTTTGAAACTCGGTAGAGGTGGTGGTTGAACTATACTATGAGCATACCAAATGCCATTGACTTATTCACTATAAACTTTGTTACCTGAATTTCGCTTCAATAAATTATTTTCAGAAGCTACAAAGATGACTTATTTAAAAATTGACAATGTAAACAGTGTTAGCATTTTCAAAATTGGGAATAAGTTAGAATGCAGATGTTTTCACAAATATTGGTACTTTGAAAGAAAGGTGAAAGTGAGGTCGCTCAGTCGTGTCTGACTCTTTGTGACCGCATGGACCATAGCCCCCAGGTTTCTCCGTCCATGGGATTTTCCAGGCAAGAGTACTGGAGTGGGTTGCCATTTCCTTCTTCAGGGGATCTTCCTGACCCAGGGGATCTTCCTGACCCAGGGGTCAAACCCAGGTCTCCCGCTTTGCAGGCAGATGCTTTACCCTCTGAGCCACCAGGGAAGCCCTATTGGTACTTTAATAAAATGTTAATAAAGATTTAACTCTAAAAGGTTATTTTTCATCCTTATTTAAAACTATTTACAGATGAAAACTTCTGTAAATAGAAGCAAAACCTATAACAGGGCCTGTAGTTAAAATACAGTAAAGACATTTACCTGCTTACGTCGCTTTAAATGTTTATTCTAATGAGATTAAATCTTTTAGTTTATTTCTTCTAGTTCAATCTTTAATGCTATCTGGAAGATAATTTATTGTAGAAAAATATAAAAGCATAATCTAATTAGAAGTCAGATGCATGTGACTTATAGTTGTAGCACCATTGATTGAATTTACTGTGTTTATCAGAATTTAAAAATTTCTTACTTTACATATTTTGAACATATGTTAACTGAACATTATATATTTTCTCAAATCTTTGTGGTCTCAGCGCCTTTTCTAGAATCTGAGATTAAAGTAAATTATTACTGACTATCATGCTTAATTATTTGAAAGTGATATATGTGATCTTTCTGGATAGAAATTACTATTTGAAATTATTTTCCTAAATTTACATACTTTAGAAGTGTTGATTTAATTTTCAATACATTTTATTTTTTTCAAATGCACGTTTGTTTAGTCTGCGTGGAGTCTTAGCTGTGGCGTGCAGGCCCAGTAGGGCACTGTGTTGCCGCTGCTGTGCACCTAGTCGTGCCCGCAGCATGTGGGGTCTTAGTCCCTGACCCAGGATTGAACCTGCATCTCCTGCATTCCAGGGGGTGGGGGTGATCTTAACCACTGGACCAGCAGGAAAGTCCCTCAATATATTTAAATAGATAGTTTGCAGTCTACAATTTTGCTAATTTCTTAAAAACCTGATGTCGGTATATGGATGACAGTGTTAATGTGCTAAATTACTGATTTTTCTTTTCTAGAATTGAGCGTACAATTAAAACAAAATGACAACCTCCTGGAGTGATCGGTTACAAAATGCAGCAGATATGCCTGCTAACATGGATAAACATGCCCTGAAAAAGTATCGACGAGAAGCCTATCATCGGTAAGTATTTGATCTATTTATTTTATTTATTCTTTTTAAATTTTTGGCTGCACTGGCTTTTCATTGCCATGCATCTGGGCTTTCTCTAGTTGCGGCGAGCAGGGGCTGCTCTTCCTTGTCATTTGGTAGCTTATCTTGTGAAACACAAGCTCCAGGGCTCTTGGGCTCAGCAGTAGAGGCGCATGGAGCTAGTTGCTCTGTGGCGTAGGGGATCTTCCCAGACCAGAGCGATCCTGTGTCCCTTGCACTGGTGGATTCCTAACCTCTGGCCCACCAGGGAAGTCCTATTTTATCAGCTTAACTCTGGCCCACCAGGGAAGTACTATTTTATCAGCTTAACTCTCAAAACAGCTGTATACAGTGGGCATGTAATATCTTCATTTTATAGACTATGGAATTAGTGTGCAAAGTGGTTAGATAATTTACCCTAGATCACATAGCTAGTTCATGGTTCAAACTCAGTCCAAAGTCTAGACTTCTAATTGCTAGACTTTTAACCACATTGCTGCTTTAAAATAAAATTTTTTTTACTCCTTCTTATATCTTCTTATATCTACTAATAAAAGTCCTCAAGAGCAGAAAGTCTTCAGCTGCTAAAAGATTGATCCTTACTTATTGATAATACAATTCTTAATTATCATTTACCAGAAACTGATTATAATTTTTAAATAGAGTTTTAGAGTTGTGCCTACTGATTACTGTGTTAGATTTTAATGTAAATAATTCTGGATATTAACAGCATTTTCTTAAATTAAGACTTTAAAATTTCCTTTGAATCTTTTTTCCTTTAAAAGTTTAAAGTATTCTCAACTTATTTGCCACTTTTAATAGATTCAGTTAAATTGCTGTTTCTAAATTTTTATGGCTACCTGAACCTTAAGTAGCTGAGATACTTGGAAGTAGGTATTGTAATTAGGAATCATTTGGTTTTAGACAGAAATTAGAAGTTTATACTGAGAGGATAGAAACATCTGGGCTGCACTAGAACCATCTCTGCTTCTGTCTTGGGAAAGCCAGGAATAAGTAGAAATGCTGGTTTACTGACAGTGATAAAAAAATTGCATAGGAACTCCAGGAAATCTGTGACCGCTCAATTACTCATCTGTTCTGAGATGGTTAAATTAGTTTATACAGATAAGTTTTTGTAAAGCAGATGAAAGAATTATTCTGCTTCCATTCTTTCCTGTGTAAGAAAGCTAATCCAGATTAGGTAACGTTTCAGTGGTTCAGTAAGCATTAATGTTTTGAAGAAGATTGATACTGAATATTGAGTATTTTGAAAGTTAATTATTGTATCAGTAGTTGGTTTTTAAGTAGGTTGGTGATATTTTCTTGATGGTAGGTCACTAGATAGCATTTTTTTCCAATTTGTTGTTTACCTTATGAAAAAAATGTAAGAACAAATATGAGTACTATTTGTGCTATAGAACAAAATTTTGGAAACTTAGTAAAAGATGAAAAATTAAAAACTGAATTCCCAAAGCAAAAAAACTGTATATTTGAATCATTTAATTTATGATATACACAAATTTTTATCACTTCAGGTGAAAACCACACCTTCCTGCCAACTAGTGTCACACTCCTAGAAGGATGTAAAGGATAAACCTTGAACCTCACAAAATGTGCTGATTTTTGTATTCTTGAGTTTAAAACATGGGTACTGCCTTTTCCAAATTCCAAATCTTTTATTCTGCTTTTTCTGTTTGCTTGTTATGTTCGTTGAGAACACCAGTTACTTCTACATTCTTGATTTGGTGTAGACAAAGGGGTTTTAATGATCATCCAGAGTGTGTTGAACAGCTTCATGCAGTGTAAACTGTCTTTTCTTATCAGTTTCGTTGAATGCATATTTATATTTCACATAGTCCTGGAGCTCAATATGACATAAATTAAACACATGAGCTGACAACCATCTGTCTTGCTGCTGCTAAGTCACTTAAGTCGTGTCCGACTCTGTGTGACCCCCATAGACGGTAGCCCACCAGGCTCCCCCTCCCTGGGATTCTCCAGGCAAGAACACTGGAGTGGGTTGCCATTTCCTTCTCCAATGCATGAAAGTGAAAAGTGAAAGTGAAGTCGCTCAGTCATGTCCGATTTTTAGCGACCCCATGGACTGCAGCCTACCAGGCTCCTCCGCCCATGGGGTTTCCCAGGCAAGAGTACTGGAGTGGGGGTGCCATTGCCTTCTCCATCCATCTGTCTTGGCAAGGTATAATCTTCAGTCCATCCCACTGTAGACAGTGTAACTTATTTTATACCCCCATAAGTTTTCTGTTTTGATCACTTACTGGAGCAAATCTTATCAGAAAGAAAAATAAGCCATATTTATTCTGGTAGTATACTTCAAGAAACCAAAACATTTATATTGAATATTTATACATAATTTTAATAACCAAGGTCAAAAAGAAATGCACACAACTAAACTACTTTAAAAATATGTGTCTAGAAATCATATATATTGTTTATGATACAATGAACCTAGAAACACATAGTGAAGATGACAAAATACAAGCTTACAATGCTGTCTCTGAAATTAGTTCTAAACAATGGAAAAGCATTAAAGCAGTTGGAGTCAGAGTTGGAAGAGCTGAGTTCAAATTTTGTTGTGATCCTGGGGAAGCCAGTTGGCCTCTCTGGGTGGTGGTTTCTTTAGCTGTAAAATGATGAGATTAAAGATCTTTAATGCTTCTTCTAGCTTTAAAATTTTTATGCTCAGTAAATGTTTGTTGCTTTAAACTTACTAATGCTAGTTAATAATTGCCTACTTGGGAGCTTATGATACACACTGCATGTAAGTCTTTGGTTAACTGATCCACAAGTGAAAACAAGCTGAGCATTTACTGAATAAACTCCCAGTCACTGGCCCATTAAGTCCTGATTTCACCTTCATGGAACTTCTCTGATGAATGTGTTTATATGAAGGAAACAAAGTATTTCATAACAAATTGATTTAACACTATTAATTGGTGTTAGAGAACAACTTGAGAGTCCCTTGGACTGCAGGGAGATCCAACCAGTCCATCCTAAAGGAGATCAGTCCTGGGTGTTCACTGGAGGGACTGATGTTGAAGCTGAAACTCCAGTACTTTGGCCACCTCATGCGAAAAGCTGACTCATTTGAAAAGATCCTGATCTGGGAAAGATTGAGGGCAGGAGGAGAAGGGGATGACAGAGGATGAGATGGTTGGATGGCATCACCGACTCAATGGACATGGGTTTGGGTGGACTCCAGGAGTTGGTGATGGACAGGGAGGCCTGGCGTGCTGCAGTTGATGGGGTCGCAAAAGTTGGACACGACTGAGTGACTGAACTGAACTGAATTCCCATCAAGATAGGAAGACTCAAAATTAGTTAGTGGGTACCAGTGATCCTCTGCAGCAGTGAGACATGTTGCTTGATGTATGTGGGAATTAAACTGTAAAACAGAGTGTTTAAGTGTGTGTGTAAAAATAAAAGGCATAACATATGCATTTGGATATGGGCTTCCTTGGTGGCTCAGAGGGTAAAGTATCTGCCTGCAATGCGGAAGACCTGGGTTCGATCCCTGGGTCGGGAAGATCCCCTGGGGAAGGAAATGGCAACCTGCTCCAATATTCTTGCCTGGAAAATTCCATGGACTGAGGAGCCTGGTAGGCTACAGACTATTGGGTTGCAAAGAGTCGGACATGACTGAGCGATTTCACTTTGACTTTCTATGCATTTGGAAGAAATAAAATCTAGAGAGAGCTGTTTTGTACATTCTCTTCAGTTTTTTGTGTAGTCTTTATATTCATAAAATATACATTTGGTTATGATGTAACATCACTGAAAACAGGGGCTTAGAATTATGTAGTGAAGAGAGGTCATCTAGGAAACATTAAGCATCCTAATTGTATTTAATATGTCACAGCCTGAGAGCACTTCTGACTCATTTGGAATGATAACCTCCTGGAAGATTTTAGACAGGCTCTGACACCTTATGTATTTCATATAGTAGAATAATAGGAAAAATAGAAAAAGCATCCTGAATGGTTTGAATTTTTAGATCATTTAAAACTTTTTTCCCCTTTTTTCTATTTTAGTAAAGTGTGAAAGTGAAGTCGCTCAGTCGTGTCCAACTGTTTGCGACCCCGTGGACTGCAGCCTACCAGGCTCCTCCGTCCATGGGATTTTCCAGGCAAGAGTACTGGAGTGGGTTGCCATTTCCTTCTCCAGGGATCTTCCCAACCCAGGATCGAACCTTGGTCTCCCACATTTCAGGCAGGCACTTTAACCTCTGACCTACCAGAGGTTAGCCAGAGGTTATACCCTTAGTAAAGTATACATGACCTAAAATTTGTCATCTTAACTGTTTTTAAGTATACAGTTTAGTGGTATTAAGTATATACACATTGTTAGGTAGTCATCACTACCGGGGTCCAGCCCCGGTGGATCCAGGGTGATTTGAAGGTGGGGACAGAGTAGGCGTCCTAGGAAAAACTTACTGAATTACAGATAGAGAGGGATTAGGAATTTAGCAGAGAAAAAGAGGCCAAATAACTTGGTTAACACAGGGTACCAATCACCACCTACGAAGGCCGCAGGCGTCTTCCTGTTCTCCCGAAGGAGAGGAGGCACTCAGGCCCCCCAGTCTGATCTTAGAAGCCCAGGGAAAGTTACTAGGCTTGGTGGGTCCTATGCACCAGATGGGAATTCGGCCAGAAAATAGTAGGAGAGAGAGAAAGGGCTGAATAACTTGGTTTACGTGGGGTACCAATAAAATTCTGGACAAGGAATTTGCACCATCTGCGTGGCAGGCACCCACGCTCCAGATGGAAATTCAGCCAGAAAATTGGGGAGCAGAAAGGAACGACATGAGGGAATCAGTCTTTCCAGAACTGATCCGATTTCTCTATTTTTGGGTTTGCTTATATACCTTTTGTTACATATAGGGATGAATACAGAGTCACGTGGGGGTCAGCAGTCCTGACCTTATCAAAATCAAGTGCTTTACATAAAAAAGTCTTAGGGGTTTTACATCATCTTCAAGCCATTTCTGCCTGCTGACATTTACAACCCTTTCTTTCTGATAACCAGAAAACTTATTTTTTCCGAGCGTGTTTTTCCTTAAACCAAGCACCACCCTCCAAATAAAGTCGCATTCCTATAGGGTGAGGGTGTAATGAGTTACAATCAAGAAAGGAATTTATTTAACCCAAGGTTAACATGATTAATCTTAAAGGTTAATACTTATTTCTCCTATAGGTTAATACTTATTTCTCCTATATGCTTAAAGGTTGATACTTATTTCTCCTATGAGTTAATACTTATTTCTCCTATATGCTTAAATGTTGATACTTATTTCTCCTATATGCTTAAAGGTTAATACTTATTTCTAAGGGCAGGGAATATGGAGATTTTAGCAGCAAATATCAGTCCAACAAATGAAAATCCTTTCACCAATGTTCCTCTTAAGATCTACTTAGTCTTAAGATAGTGACAAAGTTACATTTTTACATAGCTAGGACACAGTGATTTATAACAAAGTACAGTGATCTATTACAAGAGAGAAAATTCATTAACTCAAAAAGTCTAATATTGAGGTTAATACTTATTTCTCTAACATCAAAAACTACTATATTTCCTTTTCTATATTCCAAATACATTGATTAATATATTCCCAGGTACCTCAAGGATATGGAGGCCTGGCAGCAATCATGGACTCAACAAGAAAAAGCCCTATGTTAATTAAGACTCTCAAAATACTCCAAAACTTTCTGTGCTGTTTATGGTTGAGAGGTAGTAAACAATCATGTGTCCACAGAGAGGCTTAACCTGAGACGCCCTTGTCCCACCTAGGGCAGGGAATTAGCAGCAATTATTGACACAACAAATGAAGAAACCCTTTATCAATATAATTCTCAACCAACCCACTATACTAAGAATTTCTAACTTCTCACAAGAATTTGCCTTCAGTAAGTCAAAAACATCTCCTGCCTCTCATGGTTGGAGGGCTGCTGTGGCCGGAGGAACCTATACAGGCAGGCTAGATAACCTTCAGAGGAGTTGAAACACTCTATAGTCACGCCCAGGAATTTTTACAGCCTTGGAGCTGCACATTTACTCCTTCTCAGAGAGAAACGGTTATGGGGGAGAGCCCCGTAGGTGAGAGTACAAGATAGGCTCTGGTTTTGGGGTTAGATGCTCGGGAGCAGGGATTTCCTTAGGCTTGATCACGCCTTGCGTATGCCAAGCTTCTTTTTCCTCATGACCTTTGCCATGGGCGGAGTTCCTCACACTGGCCCCCAACACATCACCACTGCCCATCCCCACAACTCTTTTCATTTTGTAAAATTAAAACCTTATACCTATTAAGCAGTAATAACTTTCCAGTCTCCTCTCACTCTATCTTGGCAACCAGTCACCATTATCTTTCTGTCTTGATGGTTTTGACCACCCTAAATACCTCTTGTAAATAGAATCATCTTTGTCTTTTGTTTGTCTTTGTGTTTGTCTTTTGTGACTGGCTTATTTCACTTAGCATGATGTCACCAAGATTCATCTGTGTTGTAGCATATTCCAGAATTTCCTTTTAATAGAGAGAATTAGGTTTTTGAACTCTTGCAGGTATTTGCTTTTGTTAATTAAAATTTTTAAATAGAATGCATTGAAAAGAAATTTAGTTTTTAGTTGTCAGTTTATAGAGTATTCTATTTCAGGGCTTTATAGTAAAGACATTTATTGGAGTTGGTAGTTTATCATTGGTTAAAACAGGCAAGCTATGATGATCATTTATGATAATTGTACATTGTATGTGATTCTTTAGAATTCCCTTTTGGAAGTAGCTAAATATTTTTAAGTAAATAAATACCTAACTTCCAACTTTTTTCTTGCTTAATATTAGTCTTCTAAATTTCAATATGGAAATGATGTTCATGTGTCATTATTAAGAAACTGGCCTTTAGAATGTATGACGTGTTCTTCTTCCATTTCCTTATTATGATTGTTGAGTTGTCTATGCTGGGGTTAATCATCAGGCCAAACCCTTCATTGGAATATGTTTCTGTATATGGTCAGAAGACAGGCTGAGCTGTTCAGATCTTATTGTGGCTTGAAGGAGACAGGTTAAACAATTACCTTTTGAATAGTACCCTGTTGGATATCTAGAATTTGATAATAATGAGTACCAATCACAGTTTGTGTCCACCAAATCTGGGAGTGAAGCTATTAGAATTTTCATTTGCTTTTCCTGTCAACAGTACCCAGGATGCTGAAGTCAGGTATTTGGTTTTATCCTTTTAAAGTTTCAATGATTACAGTACAAATGAATTTTTGTAAGTGAATTTGCTCTTCGTGAACATAGCTTGTGAATTCATCAGTTGTTTTATCTTGTCTAACTGAAATTAGATAAGTAACTGGTCTTATGAATTTTTGGTTATCCAAACTTTTGTCTTATTCTTGAAAGACATTCTAGTCACTTTGTCTTTAAAGTTCTTTGTATAGTTGTCTGAAATTATTTTTTAATTGAAATTTTGGCCTTTATATCAGTATTTACTTAGATCTGTTGAATAATAGTTTATTTTTCAGTCAACATAAGTTTATTGTATATGTCTAAGGAATAAAAGGAATTTAATTTTTAGTACCTAGTGCTTAGCACATTAATAAAATTAGAGATGTTAATGATGTTTTAACCTCATATTAAAAACAAATGTCAGATTTTATGCAGAAAAGGACTACAGATAAGTGAAGTTTAATTTTTTCCTCAATTACTTACAGATATCCATGAATGTCATTCAACTTTTTGTATTATCAAAATGATGCCATTTTGTATCATCACCAACCATGTTAGGAATGTGCTTTTAGGGAATAGGGAATGCCAATTAAAACCACATTGTATATACATATTACAGTGGCTAAAATAAAAAATACTGACAATACCAAATGTTGATAAGAATGTGGAGCATTTAGAACTCTGTTTCATTGTTGGTAGAAAGGCAAAATGCTCCAGCTACTCTGCAGAACAGTTTGGTAGTTTCTTATAAAGTTAGATACACTTATCTATCATTACTTACCATTTTGTATCATTTTGAGTTAACCTGCCATTTTAGTATGGTTTCTAATATTCAAGTGGATAAATTGTTAAAATTTCAGTAGCAATGTTATAGATTGAAAGTCAAATGGAAATATAGGTCCTCAGAAATGCCAAGAAGCCATCCTTAAATAATGTACAGATGTCCTGTCAGAATAAGAAGAATGAGGTAGAGCATCAGAACTATATTAATTTTTTTGTTATTATATCATTCTAATGCTTTGGTTAGTGTTTCATATTTCTAAGGAATGACAAATGAGGACTCAGGGATTGGTAAGATTTTGAAACATTTAAGTGATGAAATACTATTCAGCAGTAACAAGGAATGAACTATTGATGCACACAACTTTAATGCAGCTCAAGAAAACTATGCTGAGTTAATCAAGCAAATCTCACAAAGTTACTTACTGTATGACTCCATAGGATGCCTGAAATGGTAAAATTATGGAGATTGGGGAAAGAGTAGTGGTTGCCAGGTGTTAAGGATTGGCTTGGGTGGAGGGAGATGGGTGTAGCTATAAGAAGTAGCACAAGAAATCCTTGTGATGGAACTGTTTTGTATCTTGACTCTAGTGGTGATTACATGAATCTACACAGACACAAATGAGTACATGTAAAACTGGTGAAATTTGAATAAGGTTGGTGAATTGTATCAATGTCAGTTTCCTGGTTGTGACATTGTATTATATTTATGCAAGATGTTCCCATTGGGGATGAAGAGTAATAGGAATCTCTCTGTATTATTTCTTACTATTGCATGTGAATCTATAGTTATCTCAATATGTTTAATTTATAAAATTCTCTCAGTGACATAACTTCTTGTATCATGGGTATTGTGTGTTCTAGATACAATTTCTCTTTAAAACATGCAGTGATGCTACTTTATGAAATACAGATTCTCTAAACTTCATTGTTCAAAAGAAGATGTTAGATCCTAAAACATTCTGAGTTTCTCTGCCACCATTCCCTCTGTGCTTTTTCCCCAAACAAAAAGTAAAAAAAAAAAAAGGAAAGTAGTGGTGGTTATGGCAGTGGCAAGGAAGATAAGGAACAAAAGATAGCAAATCTTTGATTTAATGAGACCCTATAGTAAGAAACTTTGGCTGAGGAAATGTTATTCATATTTAGATAGTCTAGTTCACCTTCAAGGATTCTTTATTTTATGTGTGTATACATATGTTTTCTGTAACATCTTATAAGAAAACTTGAATGAACTTTTTGGCCAAACCAATAGATTTATAAATTAATATTTGGTTGTGCCATGCGACTTGCAGTATACCAGTTTCCTGACCAGGGGTTGCCCAGCAGTGAAAGCCAGAACCCTAACCACGAGGCCACCAGGGAACCTCAAGGATTCTTTGGGATATGGCTTCTTTTATTCAGCATAATGTCTAAGAGATTCAGCCATGTTTTTGTGTGTATCATTAATTTGTTCTTTTTTATTACTGTCTGGCATTCTGTTGTATCATTATACCACAGTTTGTTTATTCATTTGGACCTTTCCCACTTTTTTCAGTTTTTAGCTACCAACTTAGAAAGTATTTGTAAATCACATATCTGATTAAGGACTTGTATTCAGAATATATGAAGAACTTTTAAAATTCAACAATATAAAGAAAAACTCAATGAAGAAATGGGCAAAAGACCGACACGTCACTGCAGAAGACGTGGATGGCATAAAAGGACATTCATAACATCACCAGCCATGTTAGGAATGTGCTTTTAGGGGATAGGGAGTGCCAATTAAAACCACATTGTAGACACCTATTACAATGGCTAAAATAAAAATGCTGGCAGTACCAAATGTTGATAAGAATGTGGAGCATTCAGAATTCTGTTTCATTGTTGGTAGAAAGGCAAAATGCTCCAGCTACTCTGCAGAACAGTTTGGTAGTTTCTTATAAAATTAGAGACACTTAGCCAATGACCCAGAGATTTTACTCCTAGATATTTGTACTAGATAAATGAAGACTTTATGCTCACACAAAAAAACTGCATGAATAATATGTAGAGCATATTAGTCTGTTGTTACTTCGTGACTAAGTCATGTCTAACTCTTTGCAACCCCATGGACTGCAGCATGCCAGGCTTCCCTGTTCTTCACTGTCTCCTGGAATTTGCTCAAGCTCATGTCTGTTGAGTCGGCGATGCTATCTAACCATTTCATCCTCTGTCGCCCACTTCTTTTCCTTCAATCTTCCCAGTATCAGGGCCTTTCCCAGTGAGTCAGCTCTTCGCATCAGGCAGCCAAAGTAATGGAGCCTCAGCATCAGTCTGTTCAGTGAATATTAACGGTTGATTTCCTTTAGGATTGACTGATTTTGCCTCAAACAGGAGACAACCCAAATATCCTTTAGTGAGTGAATGCCTAAATAAAATTCAGTACATCCACATAATGAAGTATAACTCAGGAAGAAGGAACCACACTATCGATAAGACACAGCACCTTAACCCTCAAAGACAATCCTGGGTCAAACAAGCTGGTCTTAAGAAGTTTCATACTGTATGCTTCTGTTTATGTGGTACTCTCAAGGACAAAACTATAGTGATGGATGGGCTTCCCAGTGGTTCAGTGGTAAAGAATCTGCCTGCAGTGCAGGAGACACAGGTTCAATCCCTGGGTCAGGAAGATCCCCTTGAGGAGGGCACAGCAACTCACTCTAGTGTTCTTGCGTGGCGAATCCCATGGACGGAGGAGCCTGGCAGACTACAGTCCATGGAGTCGCAGAGTCGGATACACGTGAAGTGGCTGAGCACACTTACTGATGGAGAACTAATAAGTGGATTCTTGGAGTTGTCAGAGGAGGAGTAGTGGGACTACAGGAGGAAAGCAGCAGAGTTTTGAGGGATTGGAACCCTTTTGATTCCAGATTGTGATGGCTATTATACCAATCTATAAATGTATTAAAATTCATAGACATGGCACACCCCAGAAGTTTGATTTTACTATATTTAAATTTTGAAAAAATAAAAGAATAGCAAGGAGTAGTATTCTGGGCCAACGCTTAAAGCATACATTTAGCTTTAGTACAGAGGAAAAATATACTTCCCAAGCAGTTACTCTGATTTTCAGTTTTACCTGCAATGTGTGAAAGCAGTGTAACCAACATTTTAATATCAATCTCTTGAATAGTATGTCTAATTTAAAAGTAATTTTGTTGGTTATGTAGTGACGTATCAGTTTGGTTTTAATTTGTATTTTTCTGGTGAATTATTAGGTTAACACCTTTTTCATATGTTAACTAGCCATTTGGATACTGTCTTGTGACTTCCAGTCCTTTGCTAATTGAGTTGTCTCTTTTTATTGATTTGTCTTAATACAGATTCTTTAAAAAACAGATTTATTGAGATTAATTCATAGAACATAAAATAGTAATATACAATTCAGTATATTAATATATTGGGAGTTGTATAAACATCTCCATTGTCTAATTGCAGAACATTTTCATCCCCCTCACAAGAAAGTCTACACGTGTTAGTAGACTTTCCTCCTCATTCTCTTCTCTCCCCAGTCCCTGTCAGTCTCTGAACTACTTTGTCTCTGTAGAATTGCTTATTCTGGACATTTCATATAAATGGAATCATAAAATATGTGTTTTTTTTCCTATCTTTTTCACATGATGTTTTCAAGATTCATCCATACTTTAGCGTGAGTCAATACTTAATTCCTTTAATGGCTGAATAATATTGCATTGTATGAATATACCACATTTTGTTTATATATTCACCTGTTGCTTAATACTTGGATTGTTTCTACATTTGGCTGGTATGAATAATGCTACTGCAAACATTCGTGTGTACATCTTGTGTGGATATGTTTTCAGTGTTGGGATTATATATACAGCAGTGGAATTTGCTGAGTCATATGGTAACTTCTGATTTAATTTATTGAAGAATCATCAAACTTTTGCCATGCAAATGCATCTTTTACATTCCCTTCAGCAATGTATGTGGCTTCCAATTTCTCTACATTCTCAAAATAACACTTATTATTGTCTGGGTTTTTAAAAATTACTGTATCCATCCTAGTGTTTATGTGTGGTATCATGGTTTTGATTTGCATTTCCCTTATGATTAATGGCATTAAGCATCTTTTATGTTCTTATTGACCATTTATATAACTTCTTAGAGGATTTCCTCTTCAGATCCTTTGCCTGTTTCTTAACTGAATTTGTCTTTTTATTGTTGACTTGTATAAGTTCTTCATTTTTCTAGATACTAAAGCCTTTGTCTGATATATGATCTTCAGATATTTTTTCTCATTCCGTGAGTTATGTTTTCACTTTCTTGGTAGTGTCATTTGAAGGACAAATGTTTTTACTGATGAAGTTCAATCTGTATATGATTTCTGTTTCTCATGCTTTTGTTTTCATGTTTAAGAAATCATTGCTAATCTACAGACAAAGATTTATATCTGTATTTTCTTCTGAGAGTTATATGATTTTATGTTTAGGTTTTATATACATTTTGAGTTAACTTTGTATATGGTGCAAGGTGAGAGTTTAAATTCCTTCTTTTGCATGTGAATATCCAGTTGTCTTAGTTCTGTTTGCTGAAAAAGAGTTCTGTTTCCAATACTCTTCCAATTGTTAAATTAGGAAGAAAGGTTGCAGTCTTTAACGATTAAGTATGATGGTAGCTGTAGGTTTTTCACAGCTGCCCTTTATCAGTTTGAGGCAGTTCCTTTCTGATCTTAGTTTGAGATTCCTTTCTATTCCTAGTTTGCAGAACCAAGGAAATATAGAGTTGACTGCAGACTTATATATATGTGAATTTTCAATTGTGTGGGGTTTGGTGCCCCAACACTCTCCTTGTTCAAGGGTCAACTATATTATATATAATAGTAACATGGTTTCAGAAATCAAAACTATGCAAAAAGACTGTCAGAAATGTCACTCCCACTAATGTTCCTCCCCAATTGGTAGGTAATAAACTTTGGATTTCTTTTTATTTATCATGCTTGGGAGTCATTGGAGTTCTTATTCTATGCTTGGCTTTATGGTTTATAAATTTTCAGCTGTTATCTTTTCATGTGTTGTCTTTGCTCTGTTCTCTTTGGAGAAAGAACTCTGATAAGTGTATGTTAGACTTTGGCACTGTTTTCCTCCCTTCTCATATCATTTCTTTTGTATTTTTCATCCTTTTTTGTCTCTGTGTTACATTCTGGAATGTTTTTCCTGACCTACCTTCCAGTTCACTAGTTCTGTTTTTGGTTGAGTCTGACCTGAATCTGTTTATTACATTTTTATTTTAATTAATTTTTAGTTTCTTCAGCATTTCATTTTGGAGTCTTTTTTCAAATATACTGTTAACTTTTTTTTTTTACGATTTCCAGTTATATATTAAACATTAAAAATTTGTTTTTATAAAAGAAGTCCCTTTCTTAGGTTTTTAAAAAATTAAGTTTATTTTTGGTTGTGCTGCGTCTTCGTTGCTGCACAAGGGGCTTTCTCTAGTTGCAGCGCGTGGGCTCCTCATTACGGTGGCTTGTCTTGTTGAGGAGCATGGGCTCAGGAGTTGTGGCACACAGGCTTAATTGCTCCATAGCATGTGGAATCTTCCCGGACCAGGGATCAAACCCATGTCCCCCACGTTGGCAGGCAGATTCTTATCCACTGTACCACCTGGAAAGTCCCTCAGACATTTAAATCTTAATGAATTTTCGTGTAAGAATCAAAACGATCTGTAGTACATTCCTATCTCTGTTTCCAACCACTTCCCTTTTCAAAGCTTTTTAAAAATAATTGTAATTGTTACTATTCTTATTAGGAAGTCAAACCATCTGTGAGTGTGACTACCATAAACCCAAGAAATAGAGAGTAATAACAGTTATAAATCGCAAATTTTAATCTTGTAATTATTTTTAAAAAGTGCTTGAAATTATTTACATAATACATAATTATTGTGCAATATTCAAGAATTCAGAACTATATAAAGTATGAAAGTTCCCCTTCATTTACATTTTCACTCCCACTCCTCTTTGTCATAGGTAAACACTGTCAGTAGTTTGGAGAGCATTCTTCTAGTCCTCTTTCAGTGCATTTAAACACGTGAGCATGTGTGTGTTTTAATACAACCTCCTAATCTTTCTAGATTCTGGCCTGTTCTTTTCATTCCTGATGGCGCTAGTCCAGGCTCTGGTCATCACTGTCGTGCATTGCAGAAGTAACTATAACCCTGCTTATGTCTGCCTGTTTTTAGCCTTGTCATCTTCAGATCTGTTTTGTAAATCATGTTTATCACCCAGCTTAAGAGTGGCATCATATCAAGAATGCTATAGGATAAATCCTAAGCCCGTTAACATAGCATTTAAGACCCTGTGGGGACTGAATCTTTGCTTTCCACTTTCATCTTGAGCAGCTCCCTTCCTCAAATGCCTGTATTCTGTCAACGCTGAATTGCATCTAATTTTTTTCCACACACCATAGTATCTGTGTCACTCTGCTTTTCATTCATAATTTCTCTTCTGTTGGAGTGTTTTCCACCCCTCTTTTCCTCTTAATCTGATTAACACTTGCTAATCCTTTTTTGTGTGGTGGTTAGGAACCTGGACCTTGGGTTAGTATTTTGGATTATTTCATTTTAATTTCTTTAGAATCACAGTATTTAACTGCTGTGAACTTTGTTCTGTCATCTATGAAATATGAATCATTTCTACCTCATAGAGTTATTTGAGATTAAATGAGATAATAACTGTAAAAGTGCTTAGCATAGTGTCAGTTTAACAACAACAGTGTGGGCATCCTGTTTTTCAGTAAGACGGAGAGCTGCACCTCTCTGTTGTGCATATATCTAATACTACAATTACATACAAATTTTTAATGTTTTTGATGGCCCTTCTCCATTAGAAACTCCTTAAAATCAAGAAATGTCACGTTCGTCCTTTTGTTACTGGTACTAGGTACTGGCAGGTAGACATTTACTAAACATTTCTTAAGTATATGAACTGAGTTTGAAATAGCTAGTCAAAGCAGTTTCTTTTGCACGGGAAACTCGTGTAAGTTTGTATACCTTCTATTCAAGTGAGATTTTTGTTTTCCTTTCTCTTTACAAGTAGGAAGTCTTAAAATAGTAATTACATTTATTTCCACTGCACTGAGCTGTGATGCCACAAGCTGGAAATCCAGGGAAGCCATGGGAAGTTGGCACTCTTAAGGATTAGATCATTTTTCCATATTCAGTTTGTATTGTATTTATGGAATTTGATTTGAGGATAGTGAAAGTTCTTCATGTATAATTTGAGAATTGGATTTTTACAATGTATCTCCCAAGAGATATTTTGGTGAGATAATGCTTTCCCTGTTACCCCCAAGTTCCAATAGTTCTTTGAGTGCTTACGAATAACAGACAGATGTTATCTGTCTGCTATAGATGAAAAATCTCAGGCTCAGGTTAATTAGCTTATTCAGCCAGAAAGCTGAATTGAAACCTAGTAGCTGTGGTGCTCATTCTCTTTCACCATACTGCTTTTCTAAATAAACTGAAAATAATTTTAGTTTGAATTTGTAGTATTTGGCAGTGGTTTTTTTTTTTTTTTTTTTAGTTACTTGGTGACTCTTTAAACATTTTACAGTAACTAATAGAAATATTTATGGTAAGATAGTTAGATACTGTTTAAAGATTAAGTTTTTAAAAAGTTAAATCCAACTAGTATTTCTCTGCTTCTGCTGCTGCTGCTAAGTACTTCTCTAAGGTATGTATATTTTATTTTTAAATCAAACCATCAGTAGGAGGATTTATTTGCCTTATCAATGTTCTTAGACTTTAGCACACTTGTTTATTTCTTCCCCTGTTGCATAATCCCTATGCATTATATTGGTCAGGAGGCAGGAATGTTGCAAATGTTTTTCTTTCAAACTGCAGCTTGCTCTGAGATTTGGAATTAACCTTTCGAATGTTCTGGGTGTATCCTCCACATGCCAAAGATCTGTAAATTTCTTTTCACATGGGCTGACATTTTCAGGCATATGAGTAAAATATTTGTGAACACATGTTTTCCTTAAAAGTAGTTAATGATCAGAAAAGAGACCACAGTGTGGAAATACTTTAGGTTACTCCTGTAATATGATCAGCACATAAATTCTTATTTTTCTTGTAGTTCACATTGTTCATTTTCTAAGGGAGGAAATAACTAAACTGATAATTAAAACATACTTCTGTGTATTATGGTTTTTTTTTTTCTTCTCTCTGAGAGTAAACTAAATGATTTGAACTGACTAGGGCCTCTCCATTCTGTGAAACTCACATTGTTTGCGTACTATTGGCGGGCCTCATTAGGGGGTAAATTTGCTTTTTCTGAGTGTTTGCCAGTAACGATTCCTGTCTGTTACGGGAACTTGCCATTTGGATAGTGTCCTTCCTAAACTGGCCAGTCTTACACAGTTTAGACCATCAGTTATTTTTCCTGCTCTTCAATTTTTTCTTATTATTCTTTGGTTTTTAAGTATTTAAAGCTGAGGATATTGGTCTCTGAGATATTGCCTGCTTAGGGTTCGGCATCTTGCCCGAATTTGTTGGGCCTCTCAGGGCCTGAGTTCTCTGTGCTTTAACAAATGAGCTACAGTTCTCAAGAGATCAGTGAAGCTTGTTTGTTGATCCTGTATTCTCTTCCAGAGGAAGTAGATCTTTGAGAATGTCTAAGGAAGGGTAAGTGAGTTTATTATTCTTTTCTCCTCATTTTTCTCAGCGAAGAGATGTTCTAGTCATCTGAGTGAATTGGAAGATTAATAAGCAGTGCTACCAGTCTGAGTGGAGAGTGGAGATGGGGGAGAGACTGAAAGAAATTCAGCCGAAAGTTTACATTGCTAGTGTTTCACATGTAATCTGATGTAAAGTTACAGTTGCTATTTGGAAAGACTGCATTGAGGGTGGATAATCTTCATAGAAATTCAGTGAGAGATAAGCACCCTGTTTACCTTGTGGTAAACTCATTTGTTTTTCAGTAGAAAGTGTTTATGAAGATTGGAAGCAAACTGTAGTGTCTTAGCAAAGAGTTTTACATAGAAATGAGTGAAATTTAAAAATTCAAGTGCATTTGAAAATAATTTGTACCTTTAGAAAATGGTGTGAAAGATTGAAAAGCAACCTGTGATTTTGTTTCTGGTCACTTGTAGACAAAAATAATTTCAAGTGGAATCCCCGTTCCTCTTTATTTTGTGATATAAAATAGTTCTGTAGGGTTTTTTTAAATTGTCTTTATAGTTTTTCTCTTATGTTTCAGAATTTGAAATATTATTGATATTCTTTTATGACCACTGTCATAGGTGACATGCAAGTTAATAGCTGCACCCTGTTAACCATCTCATTTCTAACCTTCAAGCATAACTTGACCTGGTTAATTCCAGAGAAACATCCCCTTTGATCAAATAGGACACAGATTCCCTCAAAAAAAAAAAACAAACCCTCTTTAAAAATACAGTGCAATTTAAAATTTGATTTTCTTGAAGTTCTTAATTTTTTTCTAGTAGAAATTTTGAAGTAGTTTCAGAGTCTTGCGTTTGTAATTTATTTTAATCTGGTCATGTATTGATTATGAGCAAAATAAAATTGGCCCATTTTACTGCTATTTTATAAAGCCTCATTATTAGTTAAAAGAGCAGCCATGGGTATAAATAATTCTGTATTATTTTTAGACCTCTCATGACATCATTGGAATTTTGAGGTTTCTTTAAATGTGAAAATTATGAGAGGACTGCCTCTTCAGGTTTGTATATTTTCTTTCCTTCTAGCTCTAGCTATAAGCTTGCAGTTTTTATTAAACAATTTTTATGATACATATTATCCTGGATACTTGGTAATATTTGTCAGGCTTGTACAGTGGTTATTTATAAAGCTGATTTACAGATTTAAGAACTATATTTCTAGATGCAGTCAAAGTTCTTGGGAAGTAATTAGTACTTCCCCCTGCCCCCCATGGTAAAACATATGTTAGAATTGGTTGTTTAAAAAAAGATCTGTGTAAGTCAGAGGACACTATAAAGCCTGGAGTATCTTTTAGATTATTTCTAGGGATCCATGAGACAATTCTTGTACTTTCTGAATAGGTAATGAACAAGTGCATTTGAATTGCATGGAGTCTATAAATGAAATCAGTTAGCTTTTATTCTCCTTTGCTATCCTTAGAAATAAATGGATAAAGTTTCTACTCTGGGGTGAAATGATTTTTATATTCAGAATGTTGGTATATGTGATTATTTTTATATCTATGAAATATTTCCCAAGTAAGTAATAGAAAAGGATTGTTAGTAGAGTTAAATCATCAAAAATTATACTTGAGCCTTTTGTAAACCTATAGTAATCGAGACAGTGTGTTATTAGTGTAAGGATAGATATATAGAGAGATCATGAAACCTAATAGGAAGTTTGTAGACCCACACATACAATCAGTTGATTTTCAGTAATGACGCCATGGTGAGTCAATGGTTAGTCTATTTAACAGATGTGCTGAAACAACTAAACATTCATAAAGAAAAAAAAGTGAATCTCAACCTTTGCCTCAATCGTATATATATTAAAAAAACACAGAAGTGGTCATAGACCTAAATATAAAAGCTTAAAGTAAAGTGTAGGTGAAAATGATTGTGACTTTGAATTAGGTAAAGATTTCTCTTTAAATACATAAAAAATAAAAACATGGAAGATAAAATTGATAAATTGGACTTCATCAAAATTAAAAAAAAACACACCTCTGCTTTTAAGAAGACAACATTGGAAATAAAAGGTAAGCCATAGACTGAGAGAAAATATTCTCAATACATATATATCTGATAAAGAACTTATATCCAAAATACCTGAAGAATTCTTATAACACAGACCAATAACCCAGTTTGTAAATGATTCTTCGCACAAAAAGACATGGCCAATAAACAGGTGAAAAGACACTCTGTGTCATTGGTCATCGCGTGCTCAGTCGCCTCAGTTGTGTCCGACCCTTTGCCACCCTATGGACTGAGGCCTGCTAGGCTCCTCTATCCATGGGCTTCTCCAGGCAAGAATACTGGAGTGCGTTGCCATGCCACCCTCCAGGGGATCTTCCTGACCTAGGGATCGAATCTGTATCTCTTGTATCTTGCATTGTCAGGCAGTTTCTTTACCACTAGTGCCATTAGGGAAATACAAATTAAAACCACAGTAACGTATCACTGCAGACCCACTAGAATGACTAAACACTGACAATGTGGAGCAAATGGAACTCTCATGTATTGTTGATGAGAATGCAAAATAAAAACATTCTGGCGACGTCTTTTAAAGTTAAACGTACACTTATTAAATGGACTAATATTTCCACTTCTGAGTATTTACTCCAAGAGAAATGAAAGCATTATGTCCATACAGATTTGTGTGTGAGTGTTCATAGCATCATCATTTATGATAGCCAAAACTGGGAACAACTCAAAATATCCACTAATTGAATAGGTAAATAAATTGTGGTATATCCATACAAAGGAATACTATTCTGGAATAAAGGAACTTAATTTCTGATACATGTAATAACATGAATGAGTCTCAGAACTATTGTGTTAAGAAAACCAGACACAGACTACATGGTGTTTGATCCTGTCTACATGAAAACTGGTGACAGCATAGATCAGTGGTATGTTGTCGCCATGGGTTGGGGGAGAAAATTGCAACATGAAGGAATGTTTTGGGTTGATTGTGGTAGTTGTTGCATGGGTGTATACAATTACCAAAACTCACCAATAGTCACACTTAAAATGGGTGAATTTCACTTGAAGTAAATTATACCTCAGTGAAGTTGGAGGGGGAATGAGACTTGAGAAACTCAACTTGCTTATTTAAAATCTTATAAATAAAATTATTGTTTAGCATAGTCAAAGGAATATATTTGGAAAATATAGGTACTCTAGGATGTGTAATGCAAGGGGAAAAAAATACATTCTTCTTTCATTGTAATGATCGATCCTCGTCTTCTGGAGCTGTTCAGAATGCCTTTTATTACTAGAGCCTGCTGTCTTTTAGGTGAGAAGCCAAAATCAGTTTTGTCATTTGCTTTTAAGTTCTAGATTTTGACTTCTATTTTCCATTATGGGCACAAACAGCACACTTGTTAATTTGGCCTAATGATAACATGGATAAATACTTTCTTCTCTAATTTTTATTCCACAGAATTAAACCTTAATATTTTGTTGTATTATTATAAATTATCTTCTATATATTGATTTTTACTTTTAAAAATTGGGGAGAAAAGAATTTAGGGGAAAGTAGGAAAAAGATTGGGAAAAACGTGTTTTTAATTAGACTGAGATTTTGAACAGTAATTTTCAGAAGTACTGCCATTGTTCCCGGTTTCTCCCTTAATTTATGTATTCTTCATTTGTTAGTCCTCTTTCTTATTCCCCACCATTCTGCCCTCATTACTGCAGCTTCTTCATTTGAGGTTGAAAGTGAAGGGAATTTTAATGTCTTTTAAAGAGCTTTTCCTTAAAGAATGCTTTAAAATCTTTGGGGAAAGATAGCAAACATAATTGCTACTCTTATTAGTCTTCATTTATCACTTTTTAAGATATACATTTTTTTTTTTCACATTTAGACATCTCTGAGTTTGGCCTTCCTCTAGCAATATACCACCTAGAATTGAGCTGAGTTCTTCTAGAGAGAATTCCGTTTCTGTCAGTCACGTAGGGGCAACATTAACCATGCTGCTGCTGCTGCTAAGTCACTTCAGTCATGTCTGACTCTGTGCTAGCCCGTAGACAGCAGCCCACCAGGCTCCCATTCCTGGGATTCTCCAGTCAAGAATATGGAGTGGGTAGTAGGGTAAATTTAAACCACAAACCTACCAGATTTATTGTTCAAATTCTCAGGGGGAGTTTTTCCCATTTCTTGGACTTGGTGTCAGGGTCAAGATGCACAAATGTGCTTGTGTGTTTCTTCTATATTGCAAATTTAGCTCTCCTTTTTCCTTGTACTATGGATATAGTCCTTTGATAATCCTAGCTTACAAGACTCTAACTTTTCTTGGGTACCCCTCCTGGCCCTTTTTTAGTGGCATGTAATAAGGGTGAGTTCTACAGTTAATGCATCTTAAATTTAACCATCTTTAATTTTGTTCCCTCCACATTCTCTTCACTGGGACTTTTTATATTGAGTATTTTAATAAGAAAAATTATAATTCATGTATTATTTTAGGAATGATAGCATGCTTATTCAGACTTTTGAAGCACAAGGTGCTGTTCTCATGGCATAATCTGATAATGTATTCTTCCTGAGGATGTTCCTCAGAGAAAATATTCAGACAAATTAGTAAGAAACTGTTGGCTGGAAATTTATGAAAAAACTGATGCTTCCGTGACTTTACTTTTATAATCTAGTCCACAATTTCTTGTTGTGTCTGTATATTCGAGGTATTTAAACTTTCAATTTTTAAGGATCCATTTTCATAAATTAGATTTTTTTTTAAGATCACTAGCACTCTGCCTGGAAAATCCCATGGGCGGAGGAGCCTGGTAGGCTGCAGTCCATGGGGTCGCGAAGAGTCAGACACAACTGAGCAACTTCACTTTCACTTTTCACTTTCATGCACTGGAGAGGGAAATGGCAACCCATTCCAGTATTCTTGCCTGGAGAATCCCAGGGACGGGGGAGCCTGGTGGGCTGCCATCTGTGGGGTCACAGGGTCGGACACAACTGAAGCAACTTAGCAGCAGCAGCAGCAGCAGCAGCATTCTTTTACTGAAGAATGGGAGCATAAAGGCAAACTAAGGTCTTGTCATTATGTTTTTGAAATAACAGCATTATTGAGATATAGTTCATGTACCATTCAGTTCACCCTTTAAAGAGTACAGTTCAGTGGTTTTAAGTATACTCTCGAGAGGTGCAGCCAGCAGCACTAATTTCAGAATATTTTAATTATCCCCCAAAGCAAATTGCCCATTCCTCTTCTCCACAGCTCTGGCAGTTACTAATTGCTATTAACTTTTTAGTTCAAATTTTAATTCAGATGAATATTGTGTCTAGTCGTTACTAGGCTCTATGCCATTGTTGGGAAGGCAATAAATCCTTGTCTCCAAGATTATAATCCAGTAAAGAATAAGAGAATTAAACACTTAATGTATATGATAAAATATAGAAGTGCTGGAACTGCTCACATTCATCACATTATAGAACTTTAGCTGTTGGTGAAATATCTTTCAGTTCAGTTCATTCACTCCGTCGTGTCCGACTGTTTGTGACCCCGTGAGTTGCAGCACACCAGGCCTCCTTGTCCATCACCAACGCCCGGAGTTCATTCAAACTCACGTCTATCAGGTTGATGATGGCATCCAGCCATCTCATCCTCTGTCGTCCCCTTCTCCTTCTGCCCCCAGTCCGTCCCAGCATCAGAGTCTTTTCCAATGAGTCAACTCTTCTCGTGAGGTGGCCAAAGTACTGGAGTTTCAGCTTTAGCATCACTCCTTCCAAAGAACACTCAGGACTGATCTCCTTCAGAATGGACTGGTTGGATCTCCTTGCGGTCCAAGGCACTCTCAAGAGTCTTCTCCAACACCACAGTTCAAAAGCATCAATTCTTTGGCACTCAGCCTTCTTCACAGTCCAACTCTCAAATCCATACATGACCACTGGAAAAACCATAGCATTGACTAGACGGACCTTTGTTGGCAAAGTAATGTCTCTGCTTTTGAATATGCTGTCTAGGTTTGTCATAACTTTCCTTCCAAGGAGTAAGCATCTTTTAATTTCATGGCTGCAGTCACCATCTGCAGTGATTTTGGAGCCCCCCAAAATAAAGTCTGACACTGTTTCCCCATCTATTTGCCATGAAGTGATGGGACCAGATGTCATGATCTTTGTTTTCTGAATGTTGAGCTTTAAGCCAGCTTTTTCACTCTCTTTCACTTTCATCAAGAGGCTTCTTAGTTCCTCTTCACTTTCTGCCATAGGGGTGGTGTCATCTACATATCTGAGGTTATGGATATTTCTCCTGCAATCTTGATTCCAGCTTGTGCTTCTTCAGCCCAGCGTTTCTCGTGATGTATTCTGAATATAAGTTAAATAAGCAGGGTGACAATATCTTTAATTTAAAAAAGTAATCTGAGACCCAGAGGCATCCATTGTTACAGTAGTTCTCTGGCATGGCCAGAAGAGTTTCTTAAAGAAATTTCAAGGGTCTTGAAATTTCTGGGTCTTGAAAAATAAGGTAGAGATAACTAAGAAGGATGTTTCATGTATGGAGCACAGTATAAACAAAGCTTCAGAGAACCTTTAGGAAATAATAAGTAGTTCATTGTAATTATTGGAGCAATAATTATTGCTCCATGTGATGTGGAGCAATGTGAGATAAAACTGATTTTGGAAAGATAAAGCTTTGAACTCCTCGAAGATTTTTTTAAAAATTGTAGTGTATTTGGTAGTAGGTAATGAGGAATGTCTAAAGGTTATTAAGAGGGAGAGCAACATGATTAGAGCTGGGCCTTAGGACAGTGCTTCTCATCTATGTTGGAGAACCATTTTCTTCTAAAAGACTTCTCTTCTGTTAGAAATTGATACTTAGAATAAAAATGAATTACTTGAAAAATGAGACATAAAATGAAAGTATATATTTTTGTTATTATGTTCAACAAACGCAACTTTTCTGTCAAATTGTTATAAAAGTTTCTAAATACTTGCAGTTTCTTAAATCAGTAACAGCACTTCACAAATCTGCATTGGACTGTGGACCCCACTTTTGAGTAGCACTACGTCAAAGCAATTAATTTGGCATTAGTGCGCAGGCAGAGCCATTGAGAGATGATTGCTGGAGAATTAATGAGGGACCTGGACAAGTTGTTAGCAGTTTGAATGGAATGGAAGATCTGGATTAGAGATACTTGGAAATTTAAATGAAGGCAAGTGAGATGTTGTGGATTTGAGGGAGAGGAAAGAATCAAAAGATTTTAATAACTAGGTTTTAGACTTAAAGGGATAATGAGAGTGCCCTGGAGGAAATAGAGACTAGTTTGGGGAAAGAGATAACAAATAAGGTTTTTAACAGAAATTCACCTTATAGCATTTTTCTGTTAATTAACAGACACATACATCATTTGGTTGATAATCTAATCTAAATTTGCACTCTCCAACAGTCACTTGTAACTGTAACAGACTTTGAGTATATAATTACACAAACCCATAACCAAAACATGCCTGAGATTTTTGCTTGTATCCTTAGTCTCATTTGTTGTTGCAGTAACTGTTGTTGGGCCTTTGGCCAGGAAATTGTGACTCCTGAGCAGGAGGAGGAGCGAGGGATAAAGTTCACCAGTGCCAGAGAAATTCTATTCCAAATGGATTCATGTGGAGCAACAGTGATATCCAATGACAAGTTAAATTAGACACAGAGGTGTTTTCTCCAGCACTGTCTCAGAAGAGACATACTGTGGAGTGGCCTGGTTCCGACTAAAACGATCTTTTTGAAGTAAGGTTAAAGTCACACACACAAAAATTATACTAGGGTTTTGAAGAAGAATTCTGTTATGTGACTTCAAGAACTAGTTGACTCAATAGTTTCACACTTTGCAGAACGGCAACCAGTGACAGATGAGGTAATGCTGCTTTGAATTACAAGTTAAATCTCAAAACCATTAAGAGTTTGCTATTTACAAAATTCCAAATTTAGTAAATTGCATGTTCATGTTCCTATAGTGTGAGAATACTAGATTCCTGTTCTTAAAGCACATTATGTTAATAGTCTTATTTCTTCTGTTTAATGTCTGTATTTATTTGGATAGCATTTCTTCAAGTTTTATGCCTTACTGCAGTGCCGTATGATAGTAAAAGCTGTTACATTTGTCTTTGTGCTGACGTCTCTGCTCAGTTTTATAGTGTTTCTGGGTCTGTCTGCTAAAGATTGTGTCTGTTGTTTTAATGCTCAAATCTATATCTTGCAAATGACTTAGTACATAGGAATTTCTGGCTGATAATTACATTTTAATGTTGGATGCTTAGTTCAGTCATGCTTTCTAGGGTGGCAGCTTTGTGCTTTATTTAAAGTAAGCTTTGGAAAGTTTCACAGATATATGCAGGTTCTTGAAGATGGAGATGTGGAGTGTGTTCCACTGGTTAATAATTTAGAAAAGTGACACAAGTTAACAGGCATTAATGAAGATACAGTCAAGGTTCTGGGACCAATAGAACATTTTGAATTCCTCAAGGCAGATAATGATATTTTTGTTTTAAAAGTGTGGTGAGACGATGAATCAGCCTTTTAATTGATAGAGCACCTAGCACTTTCTTTTATATAATAATAGTAAAAAAAAATTTATTAGTTTGATGCCAGGAGATCAGTTTTGCTTTAAGGCTATATTCTGGAGACGTGGTATTTCTGGCCCAAGGCTGCCTCTCAGCTGAAGTCAGTGCATACTTTCAGCATTTGGATGTTTATTATCTTTATAAATCATGGCATATATATCACTGCAGTTACCTATAATGCAGCTGTTCCCTTTGTCATCACAGCTTTGCTTATGCACTTTAGGTATTCATGTGTGAATTAGATTTAATTTCCTATTGCCCCCTCTCCCATGTTGTAGCTTATATTAGGGAAAGGAAAGGAGCAGTGAGAATATATGTTAGGTTTTTCTTTTGTTTCATAAATTATAAGGGAGACAGGAGTGATTGTTAAGTTCAGGAGTTGCCTCTGTAGGTGAGGGTACTTACTTTAAATGAAAATGAAAAGATAAAGGATATTTGGTTTCATAGAAAAGCATCTTTTCTAATTTTAGACATCTGCAAAATCTTACTAGTTTTAGCTACTCCCTAAAGGACAGCTTCTAGGATGTATGTCATAAAATGGTAACTGCTTCGTAATAGGCATTCGACAAACATGTTGATTGAATAAAATGACCAGTTAGTCAAAGAGGAAAGAGTGTGATTTAATGGATATTTAGCAATGATTATTTTTGCAGAAACAATATATTTTTAATTCCTGATATATATCATTCCCAGAGTGTCTATGGACAGTGCCTAAAGACAATAGTATGATCTCTGTAGCCTTAAAAATGTGATAAGGAATACAGGTTAATCTCTCTTCTGGACAAGAAAGAAGTGGGTGGATTATCTAGCTGGATCTATTTCTTTCTACCTTTAGCAGTGACTGATACCAGGAAAGTGTCTTTTTGTCTGTGATTCTGCTGCTGCTGCTAAGTCGCTTCAGTCGTGTCTGACTCTCTGCGACCCCATAGATGGCAGCCCACCAGGCTCCGCCACCCCTGGGATTCTCCAGGCAAGAACACTGGAGTGGGTTGCCATTTCCTTCTCCAGTGCATGAAAGTGAAAAATCAAAGTGAAGTCACTCAGTTGCGTCTGACTCAGCGACCCCATGAACTGCAGCCTACCAGGCTCCTCCATCCATGGGATTTTCCAGGCAGAGTACTGGAGTGGGGTGCCATCGCCTTCTCCGGTCTATGATTCTAGCTGTGTCTAAAACCAGCTTGCATCATTCTTATGTCAGAATCAAAGCTGTTCCTTTTATTATGTGGTCCCATATATCTCTCTTCTGGATAGAAAAATCTTCCCAGTATGTTCCTGCTGAATTCCCACAGAATATTTTAGGCATGTCAGCTGTTTGGGCTTTGATCAAGGATTTGATCCAGTTGGCCCCCTAGCCTGAATTGAGAGTGTGTTTGAAAAGTCTCAGCTTCAGTGTTTCCAGAGTTAAACCCATTACTCAGTGTCTTTACCTTCTCTTGTGCCTTCATAAGGATTTATGTAACTGAAAAAGGTGATGATAAAGTAGATGCTCCAGTCGGTAGTAATAGAGTGAAATTTGATAAAGTGGTAGAAGGGTCATGGTGATATATTTGGAGTTTGGGGGTATTTTTAAAAAGATTTGAGTAGGTGTCATTTGTCCTCTAGTTCCCTGTGTCTTTCAGCTATTCACTACTCTTCCTCTCCCATCCATTAACCCAATCAAAATAAGGGTTGATTTTCCAGAATAACGGGTTTTCTTAGGGAAAGAAAGTATAAATGTTTTACATAATATCTCTCTCAGGAACTAAGAGTTTTATAAAACTTATCCAGTGTGCATAGCACACTATGAGAGAAGTAAGTTCATATTTTTAGAGAATAACATTTCTGAATTCAAGGACCTATTAAGTCCCCCAGTTAAAATATTGTAAGCAAATATTTGATTATTTGCATATAAAATTGGTGCATGCATTCTGAGATGAGAGGAAAAGGTTTCTATTAAAGTTTAAAACAATAGTTTTTGAGTTGGTGAAGAAGTTTTTTTTAAGTCGTTATCTAGATTAATGATTTCCAAACTTGAGTATTTCATCAGTTAAAGTATGAAACAGCCATTCCTCTGGATGCATGCTTAAATTATATATACTACTATCATTACTTGTGTATAGTAGAAAACATACACAAATTAGACATTTTAAAAATAAGAGATAATTTTGAGTAGAAGCTGTAACCCTTTGTTCTGTATTCCAGGAGAGTCTTTCATATCCTCAGATGCAGTCACTCAGAGTCTTTCATATCCTCAGATGCAGTCACTCCTCTTTGGAGACTACTGACCTATATTGTCAGTGGAGAAGCCTAGCCTAGGTATCTTTATTTTTACCAAGTTTCCTGGGTGATTTGTAGCATTCTCATTTCTCATAGTTACTTATGAGATGAAGGCAAAGAAAAGGTTTGATGATAAGAGGATAAACCATTCAGTAATTTTGGCCACCAAACTTTGGGATCAGATTGAGGGGTCCCCTTATTTTCAGAGATGCTTGAAACTTACCCCAAAGCACCATCATGATGATGATCCTGCATACTGTTATGTTTAGTTTTCCTTGTGTCTTCATATTTATCTTTCTGCAGTTTGAATCTGCTTATTGCATTTCATCAAAATCTGATAATTTGTTCTTGCCTGCAGGATAAAGCCCCATCTCTCTAGTGTGGCACATAATCTTCATTAATCTGACCCTTGCTACCCCTTTTTAGCTTCATAACCTTTATTGCTTCTTTCCCTTCTCTGAAAAACTTACGTTTGCAAAAACAGAAAAGTAAAACCAAAGAAAACTCAGCTCCAGCTCCAGGAAATGTTTTTGATTCACTGCAAACCTTATCTTTACTTTGTCATTCGATGTGGAGTGCCTTTCTTGCTTTGTCCTACTGGAAAACTTCTACTGATTGTTTAAGATCAGCTCAAACAATTTGTGCTCTCTCTTGCATGTTATTTTATAGCATTTATTGAAATACTTTAATTAGTTGCTTAAGCCTCTCTCCTGCTACTGCTGAATTCCTCAAGGATAGAGATCGGTTAAAATTTAAGTACCATTAGGGCAGGTACTCTTTTGTTGTCTGCTGTATCACAGTGCTTGGTATGTAGTACTCATTTGGTAAGTATTTGTTGAATAAATCTGTTTATATTTATGTCTTTAGTGTATGGCATATGATGGGCTTTAAGTGAACCTCTGTTCATTAAATATATTATAAATGAGTGAATGAATTATAAAATCTCAGAAATAAGCTATTTTATGGGGTTAGTTTAGAAAAGGAGAACTGATTCTCTGAAATCTTGAGTATAGCATTGTTAAAATAAAGACATAATAAGAAAATTCACATATTTTCTTATTGAATGTATCTTATGTCACCTATGGTATAAGGAGGACTTGAATAATTTATATTGTGAGTATTAATATTGGTATTTAAATGATATCTAGAAAGATAGCCAGATAATTCCATTGAACTTAATTTTTTTTTTTTTTTGGCTACAGTGTCATCATTTTTACTCTTTTTTTTTCTTTAGGGTGTTTGTGAACCGGAGTTTAGCCATGGAAAAAATAAAGTGTTTTGGTTTTGACATGGATTATACACTCGCTGGTGAGTAGAACTTTCTGATTGCTTAAGAACTACTACTTTGGATACAACACATTAGACCTTTCAATAAACACTTGTTTATGTAGTCACATATTTAGCTGCCAGAAGCTCTTGTTACCAGGCTGCTTTCATTGACATTTGTGAATATTGAAATTATCAGATTTCCTTGAGATTTAGATTGTACAGGTAGAACAAGTGCTAAATTAGAGAACCTGGTAAGAAATGATATGATGAAAGTATGCATTAATATGTATATTTGTGCACTTTTGGCTTTTACTTTATTAAGCTGTTCTATAAGGATGGAATTTTATGTCTGTCTACCACAGGTAAACTTTTATCAGTTAAAAATTTCAATGTTATTCTTAAGACAAATGGAAAATGTATTGGTTTTCTTTTGAAATGATTACACATATACTATGTAAAAACTTTAAAAGCTAGAGCTATTACTTTTTCATTATTAAATAGACTTAGACACCAGCATTGTTGTTTTTGCTTTTCTATCTCTGAGATATATTTGAAATACTTAGTTTATTAGCCAATAGTTGCAACATATTTTGAGAACTTATGAAGTTTTTATTAAAGTATTTGCATTCTGGCAAAAATATCATTTAATTTAAGAGGTAGTAAGGATGAACAACAAGGATCAAAATCACAAATCTCATTTTGTTACTGAGCATTGAGACAACTGTACAGCACAGGGAACTATATATTCAATATCTTATAATCTATAATGGAAAAGAATCTGAAAAAGAATATATATATATAACTGAATCACTTTGCTGTACACCTGAAGCTAATACCAACATAGCAAATCAGTTTTACTTCAAATAAAAACTAAAAAAACGGGGTGAAGAACTGAGTTGAGCACACATGTTTGTATGTTTGTACCTGCACATGTGTACAACTTAGAGTCTTTCAGAAGTTTTCTCTCAAACTATTGTCTTTAAGTATACAAAATATTAAAATGTATTAATTCACTTGTCTTCAGAAACTTTATATAACGGTGTTTGAAAATTGACTTCCATCTCAAATTAGATAAATCTCAATTTGATGTTCAGTTTAGGCAACTATAAGTTAATATTAAAAATGTACAAAATGAGCACATGTAGTTTATAGGTACTTGTTACATGGATGTGGGTATATTTTACCAAATAAGTTATATATTGAAAATATACACTGACTTGATTTTAATTTATCTTTCTTCTCTGTATAGTCTTTGTTATTTATTTAGTTTTCTTTAAACTTCAAGCTGTTTTTGCAGTAGATTCTTTTATATTTTCCCAGTTGGACACAGGTGCTTTCAGATATTCTTATCAGAAAGCAGTTAGAAACACTATGCTATCTCAGTGTAGATCTTGTTGTCCAAACTGGAAGAAAATCCTGCAGTTTCTCCTTTCTAGAATTCTACTGTCCAGGGAAAAGAAGATCATTTGGCAGCTGAAAGGGTTATTAACTAAAGCAGAGATAGAAGTTAATGGGGTTGGAAAGTGGCAATCTTTTTTTTCTTGGTTACTAAGACCATCTTACTGTATTGGAAGTAGTTCAATAAGTATTCGTTGGAAACTTGTAATGTGCCTGGTGCATTTTGTTACTGAGCATTGAGGTAACTGTATATTCTATAGAATAATTTAAAAGGAATTCTCTTGTTTAACAAAAAAGTCACTGAATCTTGGTTTCTAAACTTTAAAGCTACCTAATGGTTTCTTCTTTTTATATGCCTTTTTTTTTGTAATCTTACTTTATATTTTAATATTTATTCTTAGTTTAGATACTATACTTTGCTATATATTAGTATAATAGTGATTATTATCATTTATTAAGTACTTATATGCCAAGCCTTCTTCTAAGTGTTTTGCTTAGGTTATTTCATTTAATATGCAGATTATCTCATTCACATCACTTATTTAATATTTACAGAATCCTGTGAGGCACATTCTACTATTATTGTCTTCATTTTACAGAGGACACTAAGATTTTGAGGGCTTTATCTAAAGACATTCGGTTGTGATATAGCTGAACTAAGATTCAGACTTAGGGATGCATGTATATATATGTATATAATATATGTGAATTACATACATATATGTATATAATCTATGTGTATTTTGAATAATGACAGTTTATAGCAGGATGTAATTTGAAAGTGATACGCACTTCCCCTGCCCTGTAGACAAACCAGCCAAGACTTAGTTAAGCACCCAAAAGACAAAGCTCTTTAAGTAGCCCCCTTGAGAGACTATATATTATTCCAGCAGTTCTATTTTGGATGAAAAACATTGTGACTATCCTTGTGGTATTGCCTTCACTTCATAAAGCATGTAGGAGAACAACTTTACTGATTTTATACTGCCACCTGTTTGCCATAATAAATATTCATAAAATTTATCTGAATAACTTTTGGTTTTTAAACAAACCACACCCTTGAAGTACTAGGGACTTTTCATGAGAAAAATGTGCCATAAAGTACAGGGACAAGACTAAAAGAAGTGTTTTTTTGAAAGCTTTGAGTATTTGGGATAAACTGGAGTAGCCTCACAGGATGAATTCTTGGAAAGGGCTTGTATTCTCTCTGAAGCCTTTTCTGTGACATTGTCTTCTCTGTGCAATCCTGACACCTTGGTATATCATTCCCCAGAGCAATTTGTAATTCACTTGCAGTTTTTGTTCACTTGCTTGTCTTCTCTTTGGCCTGCTAGTTCCTCAAGGGTAAGGAGTTTCTTTTTCACGTTTATGTCCTATGTGTGGCCTAAAATCTGGAGTATAGTAGTTGCTCAGTGAATATTTATTGAATGAACAATTTGGGTGCATAAGTTTTAATATATCAGTTTAAGAATCAATCATGGTATTTTATGTTTACCCAATATAAAACATACACTAATTATTCAAGGTAAATACTTTTAAGCATGGACTTATTTTAAATTTTTTAATAAACTTTTTAAAGAATAAGTTACATACAATGAATACATGCATTTTAGTTATATAGATTGACTTTGACAAAATGTATATGCCTGTGTAACCAGCAACCGTCATCACTGCAATTAAGATAGAGAGTTTTTCCATCACTACAGAAAGTCCCCTTGCTGCCTTTGTGAAGTTGCTTCTTCCCCTTCCCCTCTCTTTGCCCCATGGCTTTCTGTCATTGCAGATTAATTTTACCTATCCAGAATTTCATGTAAATGGAGTCCTACACTGATGTACTCTGTTTCCGCCTTCTTTTGCTTAGCATAATGTTTTTGTGATTCATTTATGTTGTGTCTGTTAGTAGGTAGTTCATTCTTTTTTTTAGCCCTAACTTTTTAAACTTTTTATTTTGAAATATTTTTAGATTTGTGGAAAAGTTGCAAAAGTAATAGTTTGCCTTTATTCTCTGCTATGGTAATGTCTTACTTGACCCATGGTCGACTGTAGGACAATTATAAAAACTAAGAAATTAACATTAGTACAGTACTGTTAGTTGAACAACAGACTTTATTCAGTTTTTAAACTAAAATCCTTTTATTCCAATTCAAGATCCAAACCAGAATTTCACAATGGATTTAGTTGTCATATTTCCTTTGTCTCTTCTGTGATACTTCCTGAGTCTTTCATATCTTTGATTGCTTTGACACTCTTGAAGAGTCCTGGTTAGATGTTTTTGTAGACTGTTTCACAATTTGGATTTGTCTGATTTATTTTTTTCCATGAATAGATTGAAGTATTGTGCATATTTGGGAAGAATACCGCAGAAGTATGTGCCCTTCTTAGAGCGTGATACCAGGGGCCCATAATAGGTCTCTTTACTAGTGATGCTAACCAGTGAAAATTATGAAATTCTCTTTTCTCTTTAAGCTTTAGTTTTTGTGTCGGGAGACCAGGTAGCAGTCCTTTGTTTTTATGCTGCAGTTTGTGTGTCCATTTATCTATTGATGGGCATTTGGGTTGTTTCCAGTTTGGGGCTATTGTGAGTAAAACTGTTAACATATGTGTAGGAGTCTTTTTGTGGATGTATATTTTCATTTTCTTCTGGGGAAAACATTTAGGAGTGTACTTGCCAGATAATGTTTACCTTTTGGGAAACTGACAAATGGTTTTTCAAAGTAGTGATACTATTTTAAATTTGTACCCAGAAAACATGCAAATTCTAGTTGCTTCACTCCTGTCTACACTTGATATTGTCAGTCCTTTGAATTTTAGCAATTCTAGTGTATATGTAGTTGTTATTTCACTGTGACTTTATTTTGTATTTCTCTGATAACTAGTGATGTTGAAAATCTTCATGTACTTATAGGGTATATGTGTTTTGTGAAGTGCCTATTCAAATGCTTATGTTTTAATTGGGTTGTTTATCTTTTTATTGTCAATTATAGAAGTTCTGTATATATTCTGAATGCTGATCCTCTGTCAGATACATATCTTGTGACTGAATTGACCAATATGTGTTAGTCTATCTATTGACATTCTAGTCCATTGATCTCAGTGAATGTCACATGGTCTTGACTGGTTATTGTAGGTTTATAGTTAGTCTTAAAGTAAGGTAGTGTTAAGTCCTTTAACTTTATTCTTTTGTGAAATTATTTTGATATTTTAGGTCCTTCATATTTCTGTTAAACTCATCAGTTTTTCAAAAAAGCCTAGATTTGGTTTTGATTATGATTGTCTTCATCCCTTATTCCATTTGACATCTTAACTATCTTAACTATGTAGAATCTTCCAGTCCATGAACATGATACATCATTTGATTTACCTAATCTTCTTTAGTATCGTAACAGTTTTTTGTGATTTTTGGTGTAAAGGTTTCATACATATTTTGTAACATTTATCTTAAATATTTCATATTTTAATGTAGTTTTAAATGGTGTTTTACATTCCATTTTCTATTTTTTTGTCATTAGCATTTGGAAATGCAGTGTGTTTTTGTGTCCTCTGACCTGCTTAATTTGCTTATTAGTTCTAGTAACTCTTTTGTAGATTCCTTAGAAGTATCTACTTCTATGATCATATCATCTACAAATGATTTAATTTTTTCCTTTCCAATCTATATATCTTTATTGTGGTTTGGTCGCTAAGTTGTGTATGATTTTTGCGACCCTATGGACTGTATGTAGTCCACTAGTCTCCCTCTGTCCATGGGATTTCCTAGCGAGAATACTGGAGAGGGTTGCCATTTTCTTCTCCATGGGATCTTCCCAACCCAAGGATCAAAACCAGGTTTCCTGTATTGCAGGCAGATTATTTACCAACTGAGCCACCAGGGAAGCCCATATATCTTTATAATTTATTTTATTAAAAAAATTTTTGGCTTCATTGTGCTGACTAAAAACCTTTGTACCATGTTGAATTAACTTCCTGAGTGTTCTTGATCTTAGGGAGAGAATGTTTTTCACTGTTAAATGAGATATTGGTTTTATGTAGATAATTTTTATCAGGTTGAGGAAGTTCCCTTTTATTCCTAATTTTCTGAGAGTTCTGTTTTGCTTTGTTTTTTAATGTGAATGGGTGCTAAATTTCATCAGATGTTTTTCTGTCTCAGTTGAGATGATTATTTTTTTTTCTTTTTTAGTCTATTAAAAGGGTGAATTGCACTGACTGATTTCTGAATATTAGCCAGTTTTGCATTCCTGGAATAAATCCTCCTTGGTCATATACTTGGTTAGGTACATGTTCCTTAAATATTCGATAGGATTAACTAGTGAAGCCATGTAGGCCAGGAATTATCTTTTTGTGAGAAGGTTTCAAATTATTGGGCTTCCCTGATAGCTCAGTTGGTAAAGAATCCGCCTGCAATGCAGGAGACCCCGGTTCGATTCCCCGGATCGGGCAAGTCTGCTGGAGAAGGAATAAGCTACCCACTCTAGTATTCTTGGGCTTCCCTTGTAGCTCAGCTGGTAAAGAATCTACCTGCAGTGCGAGAGACCTGAGTTTGATCCCTGGGTTGGGAAGATCCCCTGGAGAAGGGAAAGGCTACCCACTTCAGTATTCTGGCCTAGAGAATTTCATGGACTGTATAGTCTATGGTGGTCTCAGAGAGCTGGACATGACTGAGCGACTTTCACTTCAAATTATACATTCAACTTTTAAACAAAAATATGGGGCTAGTCAGTTTCTATTTCTTCCTGTATCGATTTTGATAATTTGTGCCTTTTCATCTAAGTTTCAAATTTATTGACATAACATAATTCATAATGTTTTAAAATTATTCTTTTGATGTCTGTAGGATCTGTAGTAATGTCCTTGTTTTCATTCCTGATACTGGTAGTTTGTACCTTTTTTTCCCTTCATCAGTCTAGCTAGGGCTTTATCTATGTTATTAATCCCCTACCCCTTAACCTCTGCCAAGAAAAGAAGAACCACTTTTTGGTTTCAATGAGTGCTTGAGAATGAAGAAGAATTAAATTTAGTGATGATTTTAAATTAATTATGACTTTTGAGGTTGCAACCTGCTTTTGTGATAATTGTTAACTATAAAAACAGTACTTATAAAATTATTAAAGTACTATCCAAATATTTCAAGCATTTTCTTCATTTGGTTTATATTTTTTATTAGGACCTAGGCAATAATATGCACCCTACTCCAGTATTCTTCCCTGGGATTCCAGGGACCGGGGAGCCTGGTGGGCTGCCATCTATGGGGTCGCACAGAGTCGGACACGACTGAAGCAACTTAGCAGCAGCAGCAGGCAATAATAACTTTTATTTCTGATTATAATTTTTAAGTTTGATTGTTTTGCTTCTGTATTCTCTTAGCACCATTAATATCTTTGATGTTGTTGACCTACTTTCTTGCTTCAGGCATTAATGAAATATGCCAATTCTCTGTGTGGAATGAAATGTGGCACAATACACTTTGTTTCATTTTTTCCCCTTGTATTGACTTTAGAGTTTGGCGGTTAAGGGCTTGGTTGTTTTAGCTTTTTTTTTTTTAGTATTATCAATAACTAGAAGTAGTGAAAGTCGCTCAGTCGTGTCTGTCTCTCTTTGCGACCCTGTGGACTATATAGTCCAGGGCAGAGTCCCAGGCTCCCCCGTCCCTGGGATTCTCCAGGCAAGAACACTGGAGTGGGTTGCCATTTCCTTCTCCAATGCATGAAAGTGAAAAGTCAAAGTGAAGTTGCTCAGTCGTGTCAAACTCTTCGAGACCCCATGGGCTGCAGCCCACCAGGCTCCTCTGTCCATGGCATTTTCCAGGCAAGAGTACTGGAGTGGGGTGCCATCGCCTTCTCTGAGAATGCAGTGAGATTGATAGTAAGGCAAGGATCGGTGTTTCTGAAGAGTCTGGATAGGATATTATATCTCATGTGGCAGTCTTGTTTTGGAATGGTTCATTCAGTAAGAGAAGGTGGTTATGGTTTCAGGGCCTACTTTATCACACTGTAAATCTTGCCTAAATTTCTTCAGAGAAAACAACTACATAGGTTTTCTCAAAGTTTCTCTTCCCGTGTTTACACATGTTTGAAATATATATGACCTTTCCATGGAAAGAGTTTGGGATGGAATCTAATTTTGGGGAGTTAAGCTATTTTCATAAGAAAACAGTACCGTTTGGGTCTAGAAAATGACCGTAGGAGACCTTCTTTGGGAGGAAGGGTGTCATGGATTGGGTTAATTTGGGGTCACTTTTAGTCCATACTGATCGGTAAGAAGATTGGCTTTGATAATCCTCATCTTCATGTCAGATGTGAGGGTTGATATAATTAGTGGTAAATAATCACTTAAAACTTTGATTTATCACTAATAAATAAAGAGAATAACTGAGGCAAGAATGCATACATGAACTCTAAGCATGTTAAGCTGTGTATGTAATTATTCCAAACTTGCAGTTTTCCATCAGTGAATTATATCAATCTTTGATAGAATGAAATTAAGTTGTGGGGTTTTTGTTGTTTTAGTTTATTAAAAGAGAAATTGATTTTGTTTTTGTTGTATTGCTAAGTTGTGTCCGACTCTCTGTAACCCTGTGGACTGCAGCACACCAGGCTTTCTTTCTCCTCCCCTACCTCCCAGAGTTTGCTCAAATTCATGTTCGTTGAGTTAGTGATACTATCTAACCATCTCCTCCTCTTCTGCCCCCTTCTCCTTTTGCCTTCCATCTTTCCCAGCATCAGGATCTTTTCCAATGAGTTGGCTCTTCTCATCAGGTGGCCAGATGGCCTTATATTAATTTTCAAAAATTTCATGATTTTGCTTAGAGTTTGGCACGTTTATTCATTGAGTGAAGTGAATCACAGTGTTCAGCAACAATCCATTCTGTTGGGAGCTTCACTGTCTTCATCTCATCTCAGTGTCAGCCTCATACCTCACATAGTTATTTTTTTATGAGAAGACCCCTTTATCATCAGCTATCCTTGTGATTAAAGCAAGTTATACATTTTTTGTTTTTATTAGTTTATTTGCAGGATTTCTGTGTAAGATTGACATTTTTGTATAGATAAAAATTAAAACTTGCAAACAGAGAATTTTGGACCTGAATCAGTTTTAATCCTGAAACCTGCCTATAGAATTAATGCCAGTATTGGTATTTATTTAAAGCTTCATCTCTGCAGTACTCTAGGTTAACACTTTATTTCTCTAATGGAATTATGTACATTAATTATAGTATAACCAGTTTGTCTACTAAATACAGATTAAATGTATACAAAAGTCAGTGTTTAGAATCTAGGTCATACTTTGGTTCAGTTGCTTGGTCATATCTGACTCTTTTCAGTCCCATGGAATGCTGCACGCCGGCCTTCCCTGTCCATCACCAACTTCCAGAGCTTGTTCAAACTCAGATCCATCGAGTCGGTGATGCCATCCAACCATCTCATCCTCTGTTGTCCCCTTTTCTTCCTGCCTTCAATCTTTCCTAACATCTGGGTCTTTTCCAGTGAGTCAGTTTTTCTCATCAGGTGGCCAAAGTATTGGAGCTTCCACTTCAGCATCAGTCCTTCCAATGAGTATTCAGGACTGATTTCCTTTAGGATTGACTGGGTTGATCACCTTGCAGTCCAAGAGACTCTCAAGAGTCTTCTCCGCAGCACAGTTCAAAAGCATCAATTCTTTGGTGCTCAGCTTTCTTTACGGTCCAACTCTCACATCCATACGTGACTACTGGAAAAACCATCGCTTTGACTAGACGGACGTTTGTTGGCAAAATAATATCTCTCTGCTTTTTAATAGGCTATCTAGATTGGTCATATCTTTTCTTCCAAGGAGCAAGCGTCATACTTAGTCTTGTGTATTAGCTTCGTTGTCAACGAGTGGTGGACTATGTTCTGGTTTCCTGTTTTATTGTCTAGTGTAGGTCCTTTCTAGACCTCAGAATTTATGCTTGTGGTCTTTATCTGAGAGTAATGGTTAGCCTTTTTGTGCCTCAATGAGATAGACAGATGGATCAGACTTATAAGTGCATTCTCCAGGACAAAGCAAGCCCAAAAAGATCTTGATAGTTGATCTAAGATTAGGTTTTTGAACTTGTAAGAGAGCAAGAAAGTTGTTTTTAACCACATTACTCCCTCTCCATAAAATGAAGGGACCAATCTGTACTATTTGTTAATTTTGTTTCTTTGATTTTGTTTGCATACAGGACTCCTAAAAATGTTATGTTGCAAAATTTGTTGTTACTAACAGTGGACAGAAGAGTGAAAATAGAAAACAAAAGGAGGATTTGAGTTTTTAAGGTTTAGTTCTTGTTCATTCTTCAAGTGGCATATAGGCATAAACAGACCTGGGGTTTCCATTACTGATAGTATTTTGTTACTTAGTTTTATAATATTATACCTAGAAATTTATTGCTGAGGTTTCAAACAAGAAAATCTTTTATGATTAACTGAGTCACATAATGTGCTTAATAACACCTCCTCATGGTAATAGATCATCACTTTCTGACAGACTGCTAATCTCCAAAACGTGGTTTCTTTAACAAGCAAAATGCTAGTCACTAGCTGTTAAGTGTCAGTCCAGTTCGGTTCAGTCGCTCAGTCGTGTCCAGCTCTTTGCAACCCTATGAATCGCAGCACGCCAGGCCTCCCTGTTCATCACCAACGCCCAGAGTTCACTTAAACTCACGTCCATCGAGTCAATGATGCTATCCAGCCATCTCATCCTCTGTCATCCCCTTCTCCTCCTGCCCCCAACCCCTCCCAGCATCAGGGTCTTTTCCAATGAGTCACCTCTTTGCATGAGGTGGCCAAAGTATTGGAGCTTCAGCTTTAGCATCAGTCCTTCCAATGAACACTCAGGACTGATCTCCTTAGAATGGACTGGTTGGATTTCCTTGCAGTCCAAGTGACTCTCAAGAGTCTTCTTCAACACCACAGTTCAAAAGTATCAATTCTTCGGCACTCAGCTTTCTTCACAGTCCAACTTTCACATCTATACATGACCGCTGGAAAAACCAGTGTAATCTTGGTATAATAAAGTGACTTAAAAAAAAAAAAGCAAAAACAAGCCAGGATAGCTTTTTTTCTGTTTTGAAGGGTAAGTTCCATATATGCTGAGTTCAGACCCAGTCTCATTTTTCATATTTACCTTAGAGGCTCTATGGTTGGAGAGAAAGAAAAGTGGTAGACCTGGATCTGGATCCCATCTCTGCCTTGTACTAGCTCTTGGCTACTAGCATGTTACTTATCCTCTTCATTTACTTCTAAAACAGGGTGGGGTTATAGGGATGAACTATTGGTATAAGGTTTGAATGGAATAATGAATATATGTAAAATGATAAATGCAGGGAAAGTAGTTTTCTTGCAGTGACTGGTGATACCAAAATGTTAATATGCTGAACTTGAGCATAAGGGAAACTCTAAGGAGAAAAGTATCGATATTAATTAAACTCATTTGTATTCCTCTAAATTGTGGGGAAATCTGGAATGCTGAACAGTTGACAGTGGAATATTTAATCACTCTTTTGAATTTTCTTCTTAAGTATTGCCAATGATCACAAAAAGTAGAAAGTTAAAGTTCTTTTCTGAGTAGATTCTTAATGACAGAGTATTTGGCATCAGATTATGTTTCCATAGAAATTAAGCAGTGTTTTCAGTGAAGGTTTATTTCTTAGCAGGATCATGCTGAAGAAATAGATTTCAGTGAAAAGGATCTTACTTAAAATTTTTACTTTAGGACAGAGGTATCACTGATAGTGCTGCTGATAAGTACAAGGGGAGTTATTTGCTTTTTTTTTGAAACAGTAAGACTCTTTTAAGTGGAAAGAACTAGTTGACTTTTGGGTTGCATGAAAAACTTAAACATACAGTAAGTTCCATAGAATTAACATCAAAATTATATATGTAGAATTGTTTTCAGAAATTTATCCCAAGGGAGAGTAGCACAACATTTTGGGTAGGAGTGGGGTGTGGGGGAAAGTTCACTAATATTTATGTAATGCCTTTCACAAATAAAAGTCACCCTTGGACTTCCCTGGTGTCTCAGACAGTAAAGAATCTGCCTGCAATGCAGGAGACCCAGGTTTGATCCCTGGGTCAGGAAGATCCCCTGCAGAAGGGCATGGCAATGCACTACAATATTCTTGCCTGGAGAATCCCATGGACAGAGAAGCCTGGTGGGCTACAGTCCATAGTGTTGCAAAGAGTCGAACATGACTCACGCACTAATACTTTCACTTTCATTAGGAGCTTTGAAATGTACTTTACGTACAGTGTAGCTTTTAATTCTCACATCAGCCCTCTGAGATAGGAATCACTAGGTAAAGAATCTACCTGCTAGTGAAGGAGCTGCAGGTTCAGTCCCTTTGTCTGGAAGATCCCCTGGAGAAGGAAATGGTAATCCACTCCAGTATTCTTGCCTGGAAAATTCCATGGACAGAGGAGCCTGGTGGCTACAGTCCAGGGGGTCGCTAAAGAACTAGACTTGACTTAGTCACTAAACAGCAATAGCAAAGCTCCATTTTACAAATAAGGCCCCAGAGTCAACAGGTAAAATGACTTGTATGTAGCTTGTACATTGACTTAAGACTCACATGTGTATACACTCAGTTGCTCAGTTGTGTCTGACTCTTTATGACCTGATGGACTGTAGCCCACTAAGCTCCTCTGTCCATGGAATTTTCCAGGCAAGAATACTGGAGGGGTTGCCATTTTCTATTCCAAGGGGTCTTACCAACCCCTTGCATTGGCAGGTGGATTCTTTACCATTGCCCCTCCTAGCTAAAATTGAAAACCAAGTCAGTTTCCATTTCTCTTGCTGCTCCCAGCTATCAGAGGTACAGAAATTATTTACTCACCTCTTGATAAGAACCTAATAATAATTGAAAAAATTCATAAACATAGAAGTTAACCCTTCTTTTTCCCCCAAAATGGGAATTCTCCCTAAAGCAAAATCCATCTTGCTCTAGCTTCTAAAAGTAGTCGTCATCCTTAAGCTACAGATACAGTAGTCGCACCTTTATCAACAGTTTCACTTTTGATGGTTTCATTTACCCACAGTCAACTGTGGTCTGAAAATATTTAAATGGAAAATTTTAGAAATAAACAATTAATAAGTTTTAAATTGCACATTATTCTGAGTAGCTTTATGGAATATTATACCGTCCTGTATCATCCCACCCAGAATATGAATCATCCCTCTGTCCAGGCTGTCCTCTCTGTTAGTTATTGAGTAGCTCTCGCAGTTATTAGATCAGCTGTCATGATATCACAGTGCTTGTGTTCAAGTGACCTTTATTTTTTATTAGTGGCCCCAAAGAGCAAGAGTAATGATGCTGGCAGTGTGTACATGTTGAAGAGAAGCCTTTAAATGAAAAAAATTCTCAATAAGGAAAAAAAAAATCATATGCTAAGCTTACTAAGGTCCACAGTAAGAATGAATATTCTGTTCATGAAATTGTGTAAAAGGAACTAGAAAATCATGAAAACTTTGCCTACTGTTTGTGTGAAGAGTGTTTAGTTAAGATGGAAAAGGCATTAAATTTGTGCATATTTTGAGAAAGAAGGATCATGTAACTATTATTATAGTACATTGGTATAATTGTTCTGTTTTATTATCATTGTTCATCTCTTCAGTTCAGTTCAATTCAGTCACTAAGTCATGTCCGACTCTTTGCAACCCCATGAACTCCAGCATGCCAGGCCTCCCCATCCATCACCAATCCCGTAAGTCCACCCAAACCCGTGTCCATTGAGTCAGTGGTGACATCCAGCCATCTCATCCTCTGTCGTCCCCTTCTCCTCCTGCCCCTAATCCCTCCCAGCATCAGTCTTTTCCGATGCATCAGCCCTTTGCATCAGGTAGCCAAAGTATTGAAGTTTCAGCTTCAAAATCACTCCTACCAGTGAACACCCAGGACTGATCTCGTTTAGGATGGACTGGTTGGAGCTCCTTGCAGTCCAAGGGACTCTCAAGAGTCTTCTTCAACACCACAGTTCAAAAGCATCAATTCTTCGGCGCTCAGCTTTCTTTATAGTCCAACGCTTACATCCATACATGACTACTGGAAACACCATAGCCTTGACTAGACGGACCTTCGTTGGCAAAGTAATGTCTTTGCTTTTAATATGCTATCTAGGTTGGTCATAACTTTTCTTCCAAGGAGTAAGCGTCTTTTAATTTCATGGCTGCAGTCACCATCTGCAGTGATTTTGGAGCCCCCAAAATAAAGTCTGACACTGTTTCCCAATCTATTTCCACGAAGTGATGGGAGCAGATGTTATGATCTTCATTTTCTGAATGTTGAACTTTAAGCCAACTTTTTCACGTTCCTCTTTCACTTTTATCAAGAGACTCTAGTTTTTCTTCACTTTCTGCCATAAGGGTGGTGTCATCTGCATATCTGAGGTTATTGGTATTTCTTCTGGCAGTCTTGATTCCCACTTGTGCTTCCTTCAGCCCAGCGTTTCTCATGATGTACTCTGCAGAGAAGTTAAATAATATATGGGTAATAATATTGGGTGACAATATACAGCCTTGACGTACTCCGTTTCCTGTTTGGAACCAGTCTGTTGTTCCATATCCAGTTCCAACTGTTGTTTCCTGACCTGCATATAGGTTTCTCAAGAGGCAGGTCAGGTGGTCTGGTATTCCCGTCTCTTTGAGAATTTTCCACAGTTTATTGTGATCCACACAGTCAAAGGCTTTGGCGTAGTCAGTAAAGCAGAAGCAGATGTTTTTCTGGAACTCTCTTGCTTTTTTCCATGATTCAGCGGAAATTGGCAATTTGATCTCTGATTCCTCTGCCTTTTCTAAAACCAGCTTGTACATCTGGAAGTTCACGCTTCACATATTGCTGAATCCTGGCTTGGAGAATTTTGAGCATTACTTTACTAGCGTGTGAGATGAGTGCAATTGTGTGGTAATTGTTCATCTCCTACTGTGACTAACTTATAAACTTTATTAGAGGTATGTATGTACAGGGAAAAAATAGTATGTGTAAGCTTTGATACTGTCTGCGGTTTCAGGCCAGAGAAGGAAATGGCAACCCATTCCAGTACTCTTGCCTTGAAAATTCCATGGACGGAGGAGCCTGGTAGGCTGCAGTCCATGGGGTTGCTAAGTGTCAGTCACGACTGAGCGACTTCACTTTCACTTTTCACTTTCATGCTTTGGAGAAGAAAATGGCAACCCACTCCAGTGTTCTTGCCTGGAGAATCCCAGGGACAGGGGAGCCTGGTGGGCTGCCATCTATGGGGTCGCACAGTTGGACACGACTGAAGCGACTTAGCAGCAGCAGCAATTTCAGGCATCCCGTTGGGGTCTTGGAATGAATCCATCGAAGATAAGAGTGAGTTCTATAGTTTTATCCAATTTTTCTTTAATTTTTATTAATAGAAGCAATCTTAAGAGAATGAAGCTTCAGAGTACTATATAAATATTCTTGTTAGAATTCTAAACTTCTGCTTTTTTAAAATTAAAAATTCTTGGGAGAAATTGAAAATATGTTTTAGACTCTTTCCTTTTGATTTTTCTGACCTCCTCTCCTATCTACACCATATCATGAACTGCTGGGGGTGAAATTTAATAATCCCATATCCCTAAGCACTTTGCATTAACAAGCCTAAAGTGGGGAAGGAAGATAGAATAAAAAGCTACTGGGAGCATCAGGGAAGAAATAAAGAGAAACTATTTCTTGGTCTCGGTAAATCAGAAGATTATTCTGCTACTTGCAGAAGCATCTCATGACTTTTGATTTCTTATCCTATCCTCTCGGGCATAGTAGATGCTCTCTGATCTTGTTTTATTGTTACTGGAGTTGACTCAACTCACTTGACATTTCAATGAACATTATTTGCGTGGTGTGTTTGCTTGGACTAATGTCCAGGGCACTCAGATCATGTTTCTGTCAGCAATTGTGTATTCTTACCAAGCTTATTGGCATTAGAAGCATTTAAAGGGATGAGGAAAAGAATTCTAAAGTAAGTATTATATAATACTGGCGGACTGTCCCTGAAGACATCTCAAAGAAGATAGAGCACATTTTCCCTCCCTTTGTTTAAACTGTGGTAAAATATTCATAACAGCTGCTTTTTCATTTCTAATTGTGTAATTGAGATGTAATTAAATACATCCACAGTGTTGTGCGACCTTCACTACTATCCATTTCCAGAACTTTTCATCATCCCAAACAGAAATTATGTACCCATTGTGAAAGTCTCTTAGTTGTGTCCGACTCTTTGCAACCCCATATACAGTCCATGGAATTCTCCAGGCCAGAATACTGGAGTGGATATCCTTTCCCTTCTCCAGGGGATTTTCCCAACCCAGGGATTGAATTCAGGTCTCCCGCATTGCAGGTGGATTCTCTACCAGCTGAGCCACCAGGGAAGCCCAAGAATACTTGAGTGGGTAGCTTATCTCTTTTCCAGTGCATCTTCCCAACCCAGGAGTTGAACCAGAGTCTCCTGCATTGCAGGCAGATTCTTTATGAACTGAGCTATCAGGGAAGCCCTGTACCCATTAAGCAATAATTTTTCATTCCCTCCTCCCTTCGACCCCTATAACCTCTAATTTACTTTAACTTACCTATTCTAGATATTTAATATAAATAGTAGAGTCATAGAATATTTGTTTTTTCATGTCTGGCTTATATCTCCTAGCGGAGAAGGCAATGGCAACCCACTCCAGTGTTATTGCCTGGAGAATCCCAGGGACGGGGAGCCTGGTGGGCTGCCGTCTATAGGGTTGCATAGAGTCGGACACGACTGAAGCGACTTAGCAGCAGGAGCAGCAGCATATCTCCTAGCATAATGTTTTCACATTTCATCCATGTTTTATCATATCTCAGAATTTCGTTCCTTTTTGAGGCTGAATAATGTTACCCTAATTTTATATTCCACATTTTGTTATCTACTGTCAGTGGATACTTTGGTTGCTTCCACCTTTGGCATCTGTGACTAATGCTGCTATGAGCAATGGTGTACAAGTATTTGCTTAAGTCCTGCCTTCGCTTATTCTCGGTCTATACCCTGGGATGGAGTTGCTGAATCATAATTCTATGTATGGTAATTCTATGTATAATTTTTGGGAAACTGCCACACTTTTTCACAGTGATCGCACCATTTTACATTGCCATCAGCCATGCAAGCGGGTTGCAGTTTCTCTGCATCCTTACCAAAACCTGTTATTTTCAAGTTTCTATTGTTTTTATTTTGATAATAGCTCTCTTAATGGGTGTGAGTTGGTATCTCATTGTGGTTTTAATTTGCATTTTCCTAATGATTGGTAATGTTGAGCATCTTTCATGTGCTTATTAGCCTTATGTATACCTTATTTGGAGAAATATCTAAAGTTCTTTGTCCAATTTTTAAATGGGTTGTTTGTTTTGTTGTTGAGTTGTAGGAGCTGTTTAAATATTCTGGATGTTAATCTCTTTTCAGGTATATGATTTGCAAATATTGTCTCTCATTCTGTGTCTTTTGAAGCAGAAAAGTTTTTAATTTTGGTGAAGACTAACTTATCTGTTTTTTCTTCTGTTGCCTGTGACTTTGCTGCTTTCACATCCAAAAATCATTGCCAAATACAATATAATGAAAAAGTCCTAAATGTTTTATATTTTTTAGCTCTTAATATTTTGATCTCTGATCCATTTTGAGTTAATTTTTTGTGTGTGGTATAAGGTAAGGGTCCAACTTCATTCTTTCATATGTGGACATCTAGTTTTAACACCATTAAAGACTGCTGTTTCCTTGCTAAATGGACTTCACATTCTTGTCAATCATTTGACCATATTTGCAGGGAGAGCACTTTTTAAAAAAGTGAAACATATGACAGTGTAAACTTGTCTGTTCTTCAGCACCTTTCCTTAAAGAAGGATGAGGTTCCTTGCGATAGTGCTGAATGAAATTAATATGAAACATCAGCTGAGTAGAACTTAATTGTGGATAGGTATAAACTGGATGAATCTGAAGTTCTTAGTGTGACAACAGGGTCTCTTAAAGGAATGCATTTCTTGAAAAAAAAAAAAGTTTTATTTTTATAAACCAGGGGTGTAGTTTGATAAGTAAAGTGCATTCATTTCTCCCCTGAGAAATTTTTTTGGTGGTTTTCTGTTCCTTGTTTCTTCTGAAACAGTAGACAAGGGGGATAAACTGAGTGAATAGAGAAACTAGGGTAACAGATAAAAGGAGGGAGGGAAACCTTTTTCCAAACAGAGATGATCCCTTTTCATAAAAGAAAAAAACAAGAAAAAAACAAGTTGATAAACTTATCAGTAAAAGTAAGTTGGAAAACACCCTCATAAAAACAAGCAAAATAAAAATCTAATTAGACTGTATTATGAGGACTCAACCCAAAAAAGAATTGTGAAGATGAGAAGTGATAATTTAGTACTCAAGTACAATCAGTGATTTGTATCAAAGGTCCAGTAAGAATAAGCTGTACTTGACAGGGCCTGTGGTTGAATTGGTTTACATAGCTGGAAGGTTTGTTACGTACAAAGCAATAAAATTTACTTTTATCTAAACCCCAGAAGAGATTTGAAGTGACTTGCAAAATTAAACACATATAAAATGGGTCAAAGACTAATTTTTATAAAAGAATGTCCATAAGAAGATATGCTTCCAAATACATACTATCCTTCATTAAGTCACCTGGTTAGAGAAAAATTACTGTAATATGGCTATTTCTTAGAATTTTAGGAATTCTTTTGGGATTGTTTCCATAGCCAGTTTATAAACCCACAAGAAAATCTACTCCATCGCTTCGAGTAGTCACACATATTTTGCTTTTTAGTATTTATTTTTTTTAAGTTTTGGCTGTGCTGGGTCTTATTGCTATGCATGGGCTTTCTCTAGTTGCTGCAAGTGGGAGCTGTTCTCTAGTTGTTGTCCGTGGACTTCTCATTGCAGTGGCTTTTCTTGTGGGAAAGCATGGGCTCTAGGCATGGAAGCTTCAGTAGTTGTAGTGCATGGGCTCAGTAATTGTGACGCTCAAGTTAGTTGCTCTGAGGCTTCAGACCAGGGATCAAACCAGTGTCCCCTGTGTTGCAAGGTGGATTCTTAACCACTAGACTACCAGAAAAGCTCTCCGCACCCACCCAGCTTGAATTTCCCCTTTAATCACTGGTTGCTCTCAATAACTGCCTCCCCATCACCTTAAATTAAATTCATCATTTGTTGATGAAAACATATCACCAGGGAGATATATATCTAGAACAAAATGCTATTGACTCTGAAAGTAATTTTGAAACAATTTCAGATATGTTTTGAGTAATGAATTATTGGAGTAAGTATATACTGCTATGGAGTGGTTTTGAATGAGAAAAGTCTCATTTTGATGAGTAAGTTTTACTACGCTTGCATTTAAAAGGCATTATTTGGGGAAAGAATGGGGGAAAAGGCATAATACAGTTTGATTGTTTTCATTTCAGGATTGTTTTGTTTTGGAGATATTTTGGTTTTCCTTTTCTTTAGGGGTAGTTGTCTTTTAGGGAGAACTATTTTGGAATAGATTTATTGATCCTTAGGTAGAAATACTTTATTAGTTTGTTTCTTTAACTGATTTAAGCTATTCTTTTTTTTTAACTGAGCTATTGTTGATGGCATCCCTAGTTTAAAATTTTTCTCACACGTTTATACTGTTTCATTTTGTTCCGCCCAACATATCAGCCTATATGTTAACTCTGATTTCCTGAGAGTATTAATGCATGGTAATACTAAGCCGGTCCTATCATACTAAAAGATCAGTGCTTTTGGTAGAATTATTTTCTCATCAAGACTATAAAATTGATAACCATAGTATAGTTAAAATATTTCTGAGCAAGCCTTAATTTAGAAGGGTTTTATTATACCTTACTGCTAATAAAAAGACTGTCCTTCATTGGCCTCTAAATGGAAAGGAGACTTAAACTGTAAGTAAAGGATCACCTGACCTAGGTAATGGAATAATTCTATAGGTGCATATGTATGATACTTGTGTGTGTGTGTGTGTTAGTCGCTCAGTTGTGTCTCACTCTTTGTGAGTTTATGGACTGTTGCCGCCAGGCTCTTCTGTCCATGGAGTTCTCCAGGCAAAAATACTGGAGTGGGCTTCCATGCCCTTCTACAGGGGATCTTCCTGACCCAGGGATCAAACTCTGGTCTTCTCCTTTGTGGGCAGATTCTTTACCATTTGAGTTACCCAGGAAGCCCTTGATACTTGTGTACATTTGTACTATTTAAATGTTCTGATAAAGATCAGTTTAAAAAGTTTTTCATCTAATAAAAGTTAACTCAATTGGGGTAGAATAAATTAGGGAGGATAGGTGAAACAAGAATACAAAATAGTGATAATTGTTAGAGCTTGGGTGATGGGTTTAAAGTAGTTCATTTAATTTTCTCTCTACTTTTATGTATGATTAAAAAATGTCCTTAGTAAAGTTAAATTTAAAAATCAGATGGAAGAAACTGGCAAAATACCAACAAAGTGACTTTATATTTAAAAGGGCCTTTAAATTTAAAGGTCTCTTTTAGTCTTTTTATTTCTATTTGAGAGTATAATCTTTATTTGAGCTCCTCTTAATGCCTTTTTCTTAAACTTAAGAATTTCTTACACTGGCTCCCTCAGGAATTGAAATACTATTTCTCCAGCCAAGCATACTTTTGAGGTGGTCTCTGTATGTTAGGAAAGAATTAGAAAAGAAATACTATTTAATACTCCAGTGCATTTTCTTCTTGTGGAGTAAAGTTCTTTGTATTAATTGAGATATATACTCTGAAAACCATGATTTTTATATATAGATTTATATTACATGTATATTAACCTGTGTTAAGCTTATACATTACTTCTGTTATTGTTTAAAGTCGTGTCCAACTCTTTATCGACCCCGTGGACTGTAACCCACCAGGCCCCTCTGTCCATGGGATTTCCCAGGCAAGAATATTGGAGTGGGTTGCCATTTCCTTCTCTTCCCAACCCAGGGGTCAAACCTCGTCTCCTGCTTTGGGAGGTGGATTCTTTACCACTGAACCACCAGGGAAGCCCACATTACTTTTAGGCAGCCCTTTTGTAGATAGATAGATCTCAGTAAATATATATTTGTGACTACACGTCATTTCCAAGCTTTGATGAATTTCCCTCTGTCATTTCTATATCCCAGCAGAGTTTTCACTAAAATTTAGATTCATCTCTGAATTGCAGTAATATGTGGTTTGTTCCTAGATCATTCAGTTCAGCTCAATTCAGTTTGCTCAGTTATGTCCAACTCTTTGCAACTCTATGGACCAAGTCCCTAGATCATTAGGGAATTGAAAAGATTGCTTAATAAAACCCAATTTCATCTCTATATTACACAGTGTAGAAATAATTCATTTTCAGTGTTCATGGTCTTTGTTTTCCATTGCCAAGCATAAAGACATTCAAATGTAAGTCAGATTTTTCTGTGCGAATAAACATCATATAATACTAGCTGCATCAGTAAAATTACTACAGTGAATTAAAAAAAATAATCACATGCCATTTTCAACATGGAGAAGTTTGTTTTTAAAGTATTCCTAACATAATAGCTTTCTTTGATTCATTATCTCTTTTCTGCTTACACATTCTCTGAATGTTTACTTTATCATAGGGATAATGACCACTGAGAATAGGACAAATGATAACAGAGTTAAGCTGTGTAGGGAAAGTGAAAGTGAAGTCGCTCAGTCGTGCCCAACTCTTTGCAACCCCATGGATAGTAGCCTGCCCCAAGCTCCTCTGTCCATGGGATTTTCAAGGCAAGAGTACTGGAGTGGGTTGCCATTTCCTTCTCCAGGGAATTTCCCAACCCAGGGATCGAACCCAGGTCTTTCACGTTGTAGACAGACACTTTACCATCTGAGCTACCAGGGAAGTCCTGTGTAGGGAAGATTTAGGTTAAACCTTACAGATAAAACCTGCTGGGTCAGGAACTCAGAAAGTTGGTTGGTTACCTAGGCAGACCATGAGATGACTGTTTCTTTGAATCACTGGGAATATTTCTTTGATTTCACAGTCATTTGTGAAGGTATCAGATTCAGATAATTACAGTTGTTAATGACATAATTGTTCAGCATTGTGGTGGGGGACCAAATCAAGTGACTACAGTAAAGATTCCTTTATTTCCTAAGTTTCTTTTAATCCACCCCTCAATTTTTCCTGTGACTTATACTGTAAAGAATTCACCTGCGTTGAAGGAGACCTGGGTTCGATCCCTGGGTTGGAAAGATCCCCTGGAGAAGGGAATGGCTACCCACTCCATTATTCTGGCCTCGAGAATTCCATGGACTGTGTAGACCATGGGATTGCAAAGAGTCACCACTGAGCAACTTTCACTCACGTGACTTTCACTCAGATTTTTCCTGAGATGAATAGAATAACATTATCTAGGATATTCTGTGGTTGTTGAAGAATGAATTTATTTTCACCTGGATTTCTAATTCATTAAGTACCTAAGTTCTATTTCTTGAAGACTCTTTGAAGAGGGAAATTCCCTGGTGGTCCAGTGATTAGGAATCTGAGCTTTCACTGCCAAGGGCCGATTCACAAGTTCAGTCCCTCATCAGGAAAGTAAGATCCCATAGGCTGTGTGGTGCAGCCAAAAAAAAAAAAAAAAACGACTCTTTGAAGAGGACAGTCGAAACATTTCAGTTAGATGAGAGAACTTATGTGAAAGTATCTGATCTAAAGTGTACACTGGAGGTTGCACACCAGTGGCCCATGGGCACAACTGAAACCACAGACCATAGTTTGGCTCAAATAAAGTTTGTTGGTTTTCTAAATTGAGTCCGTAGCTAAAAATTGGCAGATTCCAAGTAAAAATCTAGGCTGGGTGTTATCACATAAATGGCAGGATTTAACTTTCATTCCCACAGGGAAGTCAGCTATAGCTGACAGCTCCTTCACCCTTTATGCCAAAATCTACACCAGCACTTAGACCATTTTGCACATTAATTGACTTGCCTGACCCTGACAGAGGTGTTTGAAACATGTTATGTGAGTCTTAGAAAGTTTGGTAAATTTTGTAGTACCTTGAGATACTGGTTATAAAAATGAATTATCCATATAAGCCTGAGTAAATCACACATTTTTTTAAAGAAGACTTCCTGGACTGGGCTGATTGGCCCTGTGTCTGTCCTTCTGTACCTCCTCAGTCACATTGTATTGTAGATCTTCTAAAATTTATTATAAAAATCTAATTGTGCTACACTGTGATCTCCTTCAGGCCTAAGATTATGAATTATTTTGTTTTCTGTTCTCAGCATCTAATACCTGTATACAGTAAGCATACAGATGTCTGTTACATTCTTCTAACTTCAAGTACAGGCATTTGAGTGTGATGATCAATTCTTACTTGAGGGAAAAATTATATACTAGCTATTTCTCTCTTTTTAAAAAAAAACTAACAAGCATCTTTGGTTAAAGAGGGTGTTTAAAGTTATTATTTCAAAAAATGCCAGTTTTCCTATTTTAAAATGAAAAATTTAGTCTAAATACACATTCCTACTAAGCATATAGGTTCTCAGAGGGGAAAATTTGAGTTAGGTAATTTTTTTCATTTTATTTTAAAATAAATACTCTTTTAATTTCTTAATAATGTTTTAAACAAATAAATCTTTTAATTACCATTTAATTTTGCATTGGCAAGGAATTGAGATTGACAGTCTTTCAGATTCTACTTGTTCACTTACTTACATATTTAGCCATGTCAGAGTTGGTTTTATTTTGTATTACTGAAAGTGTTGAATGGTACCTAGCTTTTGGATTTTAGGTACTTTAAAATTGAGGTAGTTTTTGGAATTTTTCATTTTTTTTAGATCATTTGTGATCTCATAGGTTAGAGAGAAAATTTTGACTGTCTGTGATAGCGTGTTGGGGCTTTCAAATAGTTGTGAAAAATAGAAAAGGCTCTCTGGTATTTTTTATATGAGAATGGATAGATTTAAAGTTTCCTTAATGAAAATGTGAATTATTACCTTTCCTAGTTAGCTCAGAGAACCAAGATCATGTAGCCTAAATAAAGAATGTTGATCATATTTATAGCATAAAAGCAAATAACTGTTCTTGAGTGGTTGTGTTGGATATTTGCTTTTCATAGTATGATTGGTAGTATTTGTTTCTCCTAGTTGTAATCGTTTTAGAAATTCTCAACATTGTATTTGGTCATTTTGCTCTTCCAATTAGTACCATCTCCCTTTCACAAAATTACAGAAGTTGGAGAAATTTAACCATATGTTTTCAAAAACCCAAATGTCTCTAGGGAAAATGACACTCTATAACTTAAACATAATTCATATCCTAAATTTATCAATATCTTGAAAGGATTTACATATCTTCAAGTCAGTTATTTTACTAGACTAGGTAGTTTCTTTAACTTTTAAAAAAATAGAATGATATGACTCCATTTATCAAGGTCAAATATCCATTCACAGAATCAAAAAAATTTCCCTTCTGTTCCATATTTGGACATCAAGTTAGATTTTGAATAGGGGAAGTTGGTTCTTAACCTGTATCAAGATTATAAATTTAGGGCCTAGAAGGGTAGAAAAGTGCGTTGTTAGGTATAAGCAGACTTTGTTTAAATGAGCACTTTAAAGTGAGATGAGACTGCTCTGGTTTATTCTTGTATTCTTTATTAGTCTGTTTCACCTACTGTAGTTCAATTTTAAACTCTGTTTACCAGCTGTATTCAGTTTTGGCATATAAACCTGAAATGTAGCAGAAAACATAAACTAAGACAAAAGAAATTTATTTTTCTATTTGTCTTTTGACTTAACATTTCAGGATCAGGCTTGTATTCTAGGCTTAGGGTATAAGAAAAGTTAAATAATGTATAATACTTAAGCTTATCTTCAATTTTCTTGTTATGGCTAATTAGATGAATTTTAGTGATGGTCAGAGGCTTCTAAATAGGAGGTAGTAACTCCTATTAATACCAGTTTCCAAATGGTATCTCTCTGTTCCAGCCCATCACAACAGTTTTAAAACCAGTTTTTGTTTTTGTTTTGTTTTGTTGCTTTGTTTTGTTTTTTAACAGGAGAGCCAGTGTAACTCCTTCAAGACTGGAGTGACACACTCTGCGTCTGCGTCTGCCTCATGTGAGTTCTCATTTTGGCAGCAGCATTCTGCTAGGCTGGAACCTCTGTAGAGGTTTGCCTTTCCTTTTTCTAAAATCTCTAAACTATCACACAGTGTGTCTTGGTGGCAAAGGTAAAAGTGCATGAGAGTTCCAGACTTCCCTGCAGAAAGTTTTCGGCTCATCCAAAGGGACTGTCTCCTCTAATTTAGATTGATCTTATATGAACAAAATCTACTCAAAACAGAGCCCACAGCTTTCATCCCCACAACAGGCAGTTGATAATTCTGGAAGAACTGTTTTTCTGTCTCACAGATTATGGAGTAAAGAATATCTTCAAATGCTCTCAGTAGCTTCAGCTCTCAAAGCTTTGGTTGTTCTCTTTATAGTCTGGTTACATAACCTGAGAACACTGTGTGCTGCCCTGGTGCTTGAAGCAGGCCTCTTTTGGACTCTGGCCCTTAAAATAACCTCTTCCTTTGTCTCTGGATATTGGATAAATTAGGATGGGCCTGAGGACCTTCTGGAAGAAGAAATAAGCAGTGCATGTGTAAGGCTATGTTTACGCCTGCAGCTATTGGTTGTGTTTTGTAAGTCAGTTATAAGAACTGAGTTTGAAGCTGTGCTTCATTTACTTGCCAGTTTTGCCAGAGGAGTTGAAATTAGAGCCTTTGCAGCTGTGGAGAGGCATATAGAGCTCTAAGTCTGAGGTGATACATATGGTTACCCACAGATGTCAAGGCTGGCTTTGAAGTGCCTGGTTGACTGAAAAAGGAATTTTGCTTTTATTCATTTGAGGCATGATGGTACTATGTAGGCTTCAAGAGTAGTCATTTTTGCCACCAGGTCAGAACAGATTGTAATTATCCTCAAGGGACACTTAGAACCAAACATGTAGATTCATGCTCTGTGCGGCTGCAGTTCTGCTTCTCCAGCCCTGGTTGTAGTGTATAGTTCTCTAGCAGATGATTTAGTGACCCGGGAGTTCGTGTTACTGAAATGATTATCCAGGAAGCTTATGAGAAAATGTCAATAGCTTGTAGGTCTTACTGATTAACATAGAGCTTAGATAGTGTTGTCAGAGTGGAACTTGGACTCTCTTTGCTACAGTTTATTTTGGACTAGTTGAAAGAAACTGGAGGGAGAGTAGTGTGTTTCAGCACCCAAGCCTAAACTTTGATGGCCTGTGCAGTCTAGAAATTCATTTTTAATAGTGGCACTATATGCTGCCATGAAAAGCTTTGGATGAGACTCAGGAAAACCTAAATTCTGGCTTCAGCTGATGTTTGTACTTGTCATGCAACTTTAAAAGCAATTGGGGAAAACACAGTATATTTTTGGAAGCATCCTAAACTCATTGAGAGAAAGGAAATTTGAACTATTGACTTCAGTAGGTGGAATTTCTAGACAATCATTTGGAAGTTCTGCCCTGGAATAAATGCAAATGTAACAGGAGTATAGTGTTTAGTTTCTGCTATTCTATTCATTATGGTGGCAAAATGGGAAATTGTATTCTCCAGCCTCCCACATTTTTTTTCACTAAAAATTCTCAACAAATTGATTTGGGTTTCAGTCCAAATTGCCTCATAGAAATAGATTTTAATGAATATTACTTATTTATCACTTCTTTAGGGAAAATTGTTCATTTAGAGGTAATCAGTGGGGATGATTAACTTTTGTTTCTGTCTCCCATTCTTAAGGTATATCCAGCAAATTATCTGTATGAAAATTTAATAATTGAAAGTATTTTATATGGGCCAAATCCTATGAGAATAAGTGTCAGTGGATTATGCAAATAACTTTGCTATACAGGAATTTTGTTCCATTAAATAAAATGTTGTTTGAAGTAAGTGGGGCTTTGATAGGATTGAGAAGTAATCTTTGTTTTGTGAAAATTTTGTTAAAATGAAATTTACTTTCAGTTGAGGCGGAAGCACGGGGGGTGAGATATTATTTTATGTTCTCAAAATAATTCAACTTGACATCAGCGGATACCATGCTTTCCTAGTTTTTGTGATAATGCACCAGCTCTTGTTCTATTTGCATGTATATACACGTAGCACGTCCTTTACAACAGTGTGCATCTTCCATGCCTGAGGATTTAAAAAGCTTTTGGGAGAGGGATGGCTGAGGATGGCACTGGAATTGAGAGGAGGAGAAAAATATAGCCAGTTTTGAAAATGTTAGCCAGAGTTAGCATGAAATCATCATTCCACAGAAGAAATGACAGCTTATTTTGGCATTTTTCTGGTGAGCTGAGACATCTCCTAAAGGACCTTAAAATTGGTAGGCTTTTTAATATGACAAATGTTTATTTAAGGATTTTGAAAGCTCACCTTGTTTTTGAAATTTCTATTTAAAAAGGATAGATAAATACATTAACATATTACAAGTTTTAAAGGTACAGAAGAAGGTACACGAAAGTCTCTTTTCCTCTCCTATCTCTTAGCTACTCAGCTCCCTTCTGGAGGCAACCAGTATTACCATTTTATGTATTTCCAGAAATATTCTAAAGGATTGTTTTCGAAAGGGAAAGTTGAGTCATACTCATAAAATATTAGCTCTAAATTGGATAGGCAGACTGATTACAATGAAGAGTCCATTTGAGCCATAAGCTGTATGTTAATTGTAGATAGAAGAACTATAATAATAGTTTCATTATTATGAGACATAAGAATAGGATGTTTGGGGAGTTTTTTGGCCTCATTTGGCAATTAGCAAGATCGGAGGTGTTTTTATTTTTAAATTTTAATATGGCTTACCTGCTCCTAGAAAACTGATGGAAGAATATCTGCTTACATCTTTTATTTTGGAAGAAAGCTTTTAAAGGAGCAACATTTTCTTTATACTGAAACAATGGCACCCCACTCCAGTACTCTTGCCTGGAAAATCCCATGGATGGAGGAGCCTGGTAGGCTGCAGTCCATGGGGTCGCTAAGAGTCAGACACGACTGAGCGACTTCCCTTTCACTTTTCACTTTCATGCATTGGAGAAGGAAATGGCAACCCACTCCAGTATTCTTGCCTAGAGAATCCCAGGGATGGGGGAGCCTGGTGGGCTGCCGTCTTTGGGGTCGCACAGAATCGGACACAACTGAAGCGACTTAGCAGCAGCAGCAGCAGTGATGATTCTGAAAAGGTTTTTCATTATAGAAATCTTTAGACATACATTATATTTGAGAGAAACCTCTATATTCCAAAATCTATTTTACTTCACCTGTAAAAACTCATTGTTCTCTGGCAGATAAGGAGATGTATATATATATAAACATTAATATATATGTATATACACACACACACACATACTTGCACATATTCATTCTTCCATAATCAGGTCTAATAAAATGAGTTATAATTCTTCAATGTCTGATTCCCAATTCATATTCAGACTTCCTTGTCTTAGATATGTCTTTTTATGGTTGTTTTAACACTAATAATTTGTAAAATGCAATGTCGATGGCTATGACATTGTACTGATAAAGAAAGCATGTAAATCCTAACAAATAGAATTATGCTGGTTGGAGTTTAAGGCAACTCCTAAGCCAGATAGTAATTCTAAAAATAGACTAGTCTGGGACTTCCCTGGTGGTTCAGTGGCTAAGGCTCCTGGCTCCCAACGCAGGGGGCCTGAGTTCAACCCCTGGTCAGGGACTAGATCCTACATGCTGCAACTAAGAGTTTATAAATAAATATTAAAAAAAAAAAGAATAGACTAGTCTTTTAAAAAATATATAGCTTTGAAGGATTCCTATACCAGTCATGTACATCAGTGAGGACTTCACCTTATATAGACCTCTCTATCTAGTTTCATATTAGTTATATTACCATGGTTAATACCACAGCTGGGCATGTTACATTCCCCGCCCCCCTTAGATTGTGGGCATAAGAGAATAAAAAGGAAAAAATGATTGGATTAGGTTTCCTAAGAAGGAAAAACCTGAAATGCCTGATAACTCATCTTGTTGCTGCTTCTATCATAACATGACCTGTTTCCATGGACTAACAGTTGAGTTCTGCGATTACTTGGGGCAGTACAAAACATGGAGTTTGAAGGAAAAGAAGAAAACTGGCAAATTTAGTAGGAGAGAGGAATTGGGAAAGTAGAAATTCGCTCGTTTGCCTTCCATTTTAATTGGCTGTGTTCTAATGAGAACCTCCTCTTTGTGCAGTGTACAAGTCCCCGGAGTATGAGTCCCTTGGCTTTGAGCTTACCGTGGAGAGATTAGTTTCTATTGGCTATCCTCAGGAACTTCTCAGCTTTGCATATGACTCTACATTCCCTACCAGGTAATTTTTCAAGGTTATTTTTGGATTAAAACCCATCATTTTGTCCCCCAAATTAATAATTCCAAATGTGTCCCTAACCAACGCCATTCCCCAGACCAACAAACAAAAAGATGCAACAAAACATCAAAAGGTCTTTGGGGCTTTTGGCTGGTTTTCTGAAATTACCATGAGCCTTTTATGTACACCATATCTTTTATGTTCCTGATTTGAACTTTGAACTTAATTCATTGCTGTTAAAGAAGGTCCATTTATGAGAAGGGGTCTCCTTGGTGGCTCAGTGGTAAAGAATCTGCCCGCCAATGCAGGCGACTCAGGTTCTATCCCTGGGTTGGGAAGATTCCCTGTAGAAGGAAATGGCAACCCACTCAAGTATTCTTGCCTGGAAAATCTCATGAGCAGAGGAGCCTGGTGGGCTACAGTCCACGGGGTTGCAAAAGAGCTGGACTCGATGTAGTAACTAAACAACAACAACAAATTTATGAGAAGAGGGATTATTAAAACTGATGGTCAGTAATTGCAGATGCTCCTCCCTTACACTGTTGGGAGTTTTGCTAATAGATTTTGTTTTGCTAATAGCATGTTTTGCCAATATATTTAAGTTGGTAATCAGGAGCCTTCTTGGCAGTTTCCATTTCTGGATTTGGTAAGAAAGATTTGAGGTTAAGATGAGGCTTATTTTGAGATGCCGTTGTATATGTCCCATGTGTGCTTAGTTGCTCAGTCGTGTCTGACTCTTTGCAACCTCATGAACTGGAGCCCTCCAGGCTCACAACATTTCTCACAAAAGTCCTGGGGTGAGATATGATGGACTGGACAGGTGGGCTTGGGAAGGATTCTTTACTTCTCACCGGGCAGCGGAATGCACTTCCGTCCAAGGGGAACCACAGGCCACCTCAGGCGGCACGAGAAATGTCTAATAGAGGGAAATAGAAACCAGCTCAGTTGTCCAAGGGAATAAAAAGAAGCTCTGTTTTAGAACAGAACCAGCTGTATTCAGAGAAATTATTGTTTACACCTTGTTTGATTAAGCTCTCTCACACAAAACAGTTGTGATTATTCATCTGGACAGAGTTAATTATTTGTTAGTTGCTCTGGGATTCATTTTTAAGATTTTATTCACTCACTTTACCCTCTAGGGTTGTATTTTTGGGTACATACTTGAGCCACCATAAAACTTGAATAAGCTAAAGGTTGGTTTGTGGTGACTGAGTAAATATTACATTAGATCATTGCCTTTATTACTTTGTATGATTGGTGATATCTTCATTTTCACATAGGGGACTAGTATTTGATACACTGTATGGAAATCTTTTGAAAGTTGATGCCTATGGAAACCTCTTGGTCTGTGCACATGGATTTAACTTCATAAGGGGGTAAGTACAAAGAACCTTTAACCTCTTTTTAGTGTTTTTATCTCTGGAGAAGGAAATGGCAATCTACTCCAGTACTCTTGCCTGGAAAATCCCATGGACGGAGGAGCCTGGTAGGCTACCATCTATGGGGTCGCAAAGAGTCGGACACGACTGAGCGACTTCACTTTATAGTCAAACAATATGAAGATGACATTATCTTCCCCAGTATAATATACTTTCTTATTTCCTCGTTATTAAAGAGCAATTCCTTTACATAAGAATACTTAACAGTTATTTTTTAGACAGCTAGGACCCAAACTGATGTATAAATATAGTTAGCAGTTACATTTTGTTTAAGTTAAGTGCCTTCTAAAATTATATAGCATCCAACAAAGCTAATCTTGAAACTTGCCCAAAAAACTGTAGTGGCTTTGACTTATTTGAAATTCTAAGATTTTTATTTTCTCCTTTTTAATACAGTTCTCAGGTAGCTGCTCAGAAGAGGTATGTACATAAAGTGCTTTGAAAAATTTAAAACTACAGCAATGTAAATGACTAAGATTTTTAACAGCTAATATATTAATTTTTAAATTCTAATGTATACCTTCAGGTATTTGATCATGTGGTTAAATTTTTTTAAACATGGGGTTAAAATGAATACAGAGTGATACTATTTGAAACAAATAAGGATAAGTTTTATTTTCATAATTAGCATATTTCCACTATTCTTACTAATTTGGACTCTCCACCCTAGTAATAAACAGCAGATAAAATTTAGTATGTAGTGTCTTTTGTGAAACATCTCAAATTTTTTCTTTAAAAATCACAATACCCCAGTTTGACAATTTCTGTAATTGTGGCTTTACAATTATACGTTTTCTCTACTATTATACCACTTAATTTACCACTGACACTATTAGGGTCAGAACAACTGTTAAAACCAATGTGGGTTAAGTATCAGTCTTATTTATTTTCAATAGCAAAGTAGTAAAAGCCACACAGTCTGCACTGAAATTTGTTAAACAAACAATGTCTTTTGGTAAATACCTTTTTGTCATAAGAGACACTAACTGAAACTGTACCAGAGTTTCCTTTATCTACCTTTCTTTCACCATTTCTCTCTGAGGGATTTGTTCAAGTTCATGAATACCAAAAGGCAGGATTTAGAAGGTGAAGTGACTGCAGATAGTCCTAGAAACCCAGACTCTTTTATGTGTGGATATTGTCACTATAATTCAGAATTTCAATGATGATGAACCAAGGTGCTATTTATGAATTCCTGAAGAGGGATTTTTGTGTTATTGGGTGGGAGATAGAGAAGAAAAGAAAGAGAAGCAGTTCCAGATGTTAGAATTACAATTAGATTTACTAACTCAAGATCTACAGACCTCCTTTCTTCCCTGCAAAGAAGCCAATAAAATTTCCAAATAGCTTCTTTGGAAATATATTTAATATTGTTTCAAAAATAAATCATTTATGAGTTACATGCAGAATCATTCAAACAGTACTTAGCACTGTACAGTCTTTAGAAAGCCCATGGAGAAGGCCAGAATGAAGATGGAGGGGAACGGAGATAATTATTGAAATATAGTGGTAAACAAAGTTGGAAGAAAAATTATGGCTCCACCAAGCATCACCTTACATGCCTTGCCTGTGAGTTGGAACCTCTTTTCAGGCAATAGTAAAGGCTTTTAAAGTTTTAGGTTAGGATAATGTTGAGGTCAAATCTTTATTCTGTGGGTCACAGATAGTTAGCAATACTGAATTCTGTTTTCTTCCTAAGTTTAAGTCAAGCATCCCTTCTTTTATAATATATTACCTCTCTATGAGTCAGTTTTCATTTTAAATGTATACTAGCATGACTTGACACTTAAACCAAAGGTAATTGCTAACTGTATTTATAAGTCAGTTTGGGTTCTAATTGCCTAATGATTAAGTTTCCTTATGCAAAGGAATTACTCTTAAATGATGAAGGGAATAGGGAAAGATATTTAAGAGGACAATGTCATCTTACTAAACCTGACTGAGAAAAGTATATCATTACTTTCTGCTTTAATTTTCATTACAGAAAATCTTGGAAGACTAGAAGATACAATATTCCACAAAGTTATTTTTCATTGGGAACTCTTATTTCAGAATGCTGACTAGGACAGGGAACCAGTGTGATTTTATATTCCTAAGTAGAGTGTATGACACTGGTAGTTAACAAACATTACCCAAGTTATCCTGAGTATGAAATTTAAATTTGATGTGCTTTATTTAAATTAGTTAATCTTCATATATTCATTGGGAGGACTGTGCATTTTTATATTTTCGTTTTTTTCCTGTTTGTTTTCTCTGTAATAATTAATACTATCCCCTTCCTCTTCTTGCAGTGTTTTATTTCACTCTTCAGGGTTCTCGTGCATCTTTAACAATTTCTGTTTATTTCACTGGCTTTTTCTTTTAAACTCTGGATGTCCTCTGTGGCCCTCGACAGTCTTCTCTTCTTTCTCTACTCTCCTAAGTGGCCTCTTCTGCTCTAATCATCTACCTGACTGCATCTGTTAACTTGTATGTAGATGATCACAGCAACCTCTCAGATTTGAATCTGTTTTAAGTTCTTGACCTTTGTTTCTAATTGCCTATAAAAATGTTTACTTTCAGGTTAACGTATCCAAAATAAAACTCCTCTTGTATTTTATCTAGTTTTTATGTTTCAGTTAATGTTACCACCACCCTCTCAGAGACACCTTAGTGTAAGAATTATCATCTTCAGCTCTGTGTCCCTTGTCTACCACATTTGTTCAATTGCCTGTTCTTTTCACCTTGGCAGTCCCTCTTGAGTAACTCTTCTCTTTAATTTCCTTGGCGCCCACTTTAGGACATGCCCATGCCCGTCATGCTTCATCTGGACTCCTGCAGGATCTCTAACTAACTGATTTCCCAGGCCTGTGTGTCTGTGTCAGTTGGTTCTTCAGTTCAGTCACTCAGTCATGTGCGACTCTTTGCGACCCATGGACTGGGGTTAGTTCTTGCTGTATAATAAATGACTTCAAAACGTAGTGGCTTAAAGTAGTAGCCATTTGATTTAGGTCAAAATTCTGAGTCAGCTGAGCAATTCCAGAATCGCTCAGCTGATTGAGAATGGCCTCATGCACATGTCTGACAGTGGGCAGCCTGTTGGCAGGGGCACCTCATTTCTGCATGGGGCCTTTTATTCTCCAGCAGGAGTACACTGGCCCTAATGCACAAGTGTTTTCCAAATCTTCTTGGATCCTGTTTTCTGTTACTCAAGCCTGTATTCAAGGATAGAGAAAGAGACTGTGCCTCTTAACTGGAGAAACTGCAAAGTCAAACTACTAAGGGATAGGAAAGGTTAGTAGCCATTTTTTGCAACACATCACATTTCTTTTTCCATTTTATCCTAATACTCCTACTAATTTAATACTTTTATAATTTAGCTGAGATGAAAAATGTATAAAAACAATAGTATGATTGCCTCAGTTCATCTTTCTAGCTTTATTTTTCTGTTCCCCTTTCTCCACTTGAGTTTGACTAGTTTCTGGATTGGGCTGTTTAGCTTTTAAGGATCAGCTCATATGCCGTGACTGTCATGGTTTCTTCCTAGGTTTTCCTCTCTACATTCTGTTTTCTCTACCCATTAAGTTGAAATGGTCTGTCTCCCCTTCCTCTGTTTTCTCATAGCTCTTTGCATCTTTCTTGTAGCAGTTCTGTGTTCAGTTTAGTTCAGTCGCACAGTCGTGTCCGACTCTGCGACCCCATGAATCGCAGCACGCCAGGCCTCCCTGTCCATCACCAACTCCCGGAGTTCACTCAGACTCAAGTCCATCGAGTCAGTGATGCCATCCAGCCATCTCATCCTCTGTCGTCCCCTTCTCCTCCTGCCCCTAATCCCTCCCAGCATCAGAGTCTTTTCCAGTGAGTCAACTCTTCGCATGAGGTGGCCAAGTACTGGAGTTTCAGTTTTGGACCTGTACAATTGCCTGTGTGTGCGACTCTCTCCCTTAGCCAGACTGAGAATGTTTTAGGGGCTGAAACAGTGAGTGAGCCTCTTCATTTTCAGAGTTTGCCATGTGTATTATTTGGAACCCCACCTTGCATATAGCCACCAAAATATTTGAATTAATTTTTGAATGATGAATACATCTCAGATTTATATTATTTTTGAATGTCGGTTAATTTTTCTTTCAGACCAGAAACCAGAGAGCAATATCCAAATAAATTTATTCAACGAGATGACACTGAAAGATTTTACATTCTGAACACACTATTCAACTTACCAGGTAGATTCATTCTATGCTTACATATACTGATGTCTCCCCTTCTTTCCATGATCATTTGTCTTTGCTCAAGGGAGATAAACAGATTTTAATTATCTCACTTATAGCTTATGAATATCTATTCTTCATTTTTCAGAGACCTACCTGTTGGCCTGCCTAGTAGATTTTTTTACTAATTGTCCCAGATATACCAGGTATGTATGTACTATAATTTTCTTTTTCCAATTGATTTTTTAAAATTAATGTACAGGGTTTTAGAGAACTGGCCATTGTAGGTCTTTTCTGCTTTTCTGAAGTGAATTTAGTGCTAGTGAGAGATGCCACATTGCCAGCCTGAGAGATGGGACAGCACCAGCAGCTCCATGCAGGCTCTCACCTCCCACACGGCCCTCTCCTTGCCAGTGTGCTGCAGCCATGTTTGGAAGGGACCACTTCTGATTGGCTTCTCCTGGGAATGAAGACGGCCAGCAGAGGTGCTAATTGTGACAACTGAGTGGGAGGTTTGTGTGATGATTATCTGTCCAAGCAGAATTGCACTAAAACCCCCCAACTCATTTCACAGCAGCTACCCAGGAGCCATTCAGGGGTAGTAATTTCGTTTCATTCCCAGGCCCAGCAAGATTTGATTGAGGAAGATACTGTTTATCCTCCCTGAAGTAAAAATGTGCTTAAGTCTTGAAAAAGATTTCCTTTCCTTTCTAGGGGAATTGTAAGTTCGGCCATACGTGCCAGAGTTTGCTAACTTCTTGTCCTCTTTAGGCCTTACCCACTCCAACTTCAAGGCACTAAATTTGGTTGAGCACTAAGTCACTAAGATAAATAAAAACAGACAATACCTTAGTACCTAGAAATAGTGTCAGAAAAGTCAGAGTGGAGAGAACCTAAATTACCAATTTTAAATGTTTCTTTGATGGGAACCTGTTTCTTACAAGTGAAGAATAAAACAACCTGTTATTTTTGGAACTAGCCTTTTAGCCTTATCATACTCTTCTACCATTTTGTATCTGTTCACAGTTACTATATTCCATTGAACATTATAGTCATCTCTGATGGTCAGAATGGATTTTCATTAGGGAGTGATTATTTTCCAAATTAGCCACACAGCCTTTATTATGTGACAGAGGAACCTTTGGGTCCCCTGGGCAGTGTTTGGTATTCCCTTTATTTACCTTCCTTTGGATTACCTGTCATGTTCTTTTCATCTTTCTGTAGCTGTGAAACAGGATTTAAAGATGGGGACCTCTTCATGTCTTACCGGAGTATGTTCCAGGATGTAAGAGACGCAGTGGACTGGGTTCATTACAAGGTACATAGGAGCTGCTGCTTCACCTGCTTACTGCCTGGCATGCGTCTTTTATGGTCTGACATTAACTTTCCAAGTGCAAACAGAGCAGAGTTTTTCACCTGTTAAAAAGGCGGGATTTGCCTCTAGCGATAGCTCTCTAGAATGCTTTTGTCCTTGTCTTTGGCTGTGTGGCTTACAGAGGTAATGGTCGTCTTTCCTCAGTGGTGGTGCTTGGCTTCTAGATCTTATTTCCGTTTGCATCTCCAGACTTACTAGAAGAGATTTTAGTGTTAGGGTTATACTTGATATATCCTTTCAGGATGATTATGGTCCATTTGTTTTTTCCAGATACCTCCCGCTTGGCTGATAACACTAACTGATTAATAATATGTTACATTTATTATAAATTGTGCTGGATTAAGTATGAAATGCCTTTTGATTTCTATTTTAAATACATTTTAAAATAGATGTGCAGCAAATCACATCTGCCATTTTAATTTTAGAAATAGTTAAATGCATTTAAGCTAATAGTAGACAGTTTTTATAATAAACTCAAAAACTGATTTTGTTCTTTTCTTGCTTTTTTTCCTTCTTTCTCTAGGGTTCCCTTAAGGAAAAGACAGTTGAAAACCTTGAGAAGTATGTAGTCAAAGATGTAAGTAGTAAAGGGAAGAGTAGATCTGCATGGTAGTTTCCTTTACCTATTAGGGAAATTAACAAGCTTATTTATAATGAAATGGACAAGAGAAGATACTTCTTTGTCTTGGCAGTGTAACACATGCCAAGTATAAGCACCAAGCATTATCAGGTGGAGCATGGGGTTTGTTTTTCCTGTTTTTTATTAGGCAAAGAGGACGAGTATTTCATTTATCCTTTTAGCTCTAATTATAGCAGCTAGAGTGGTTACTGTGTACATATCACTGTGCTAAGTGTTTACATTCATTATCGCATTTTACCTTCCATAAAACCCTGAGTTAGTTTTTCTTACCTCTGCTTTAGAGATGAAGAAACTGGGGACTCAGGATTAAGTAACTTGCCCAAGTTCATACAGTTAGTAAGTAGAAAGCCAAAAGTCACACCTTAGTGTACTCTGAATCATAACCATGGAGCTAGATCATCTAAAAAAATGTACATGTATGACTGCTATTTAAATTGTCTTTAACCTATCAACTAGGAATAATGAGGAAAGCTTTAAAATACTTCAGAAGACATTAGTGGTAAATGTAATAAAAATTTTAATGTCTATAGTTAATAGCATGGTGTCAGCTTCTTAGTTTTGATCATTGTACTGAGGTTAAGATATTAATATTAAGGGAAGCTGGGTGACGAATACATGGGAACCCTCTGTACTATTTTTACAACTTTTCTGTTAAGTCTGAAATTATTTCAAAATAAAAAATACACAGACACACACACACAGAGCACTGAGATGAGATAACGTCTTCCTTTCTTACGGAATAAGAGTAGTAGATGCAATTATCCCCTGAAAGTTCTTTGGTGAAGACGTCTTATTTTCAGACTTTGTACCTCCTATTTCCCATGCACTCCCACATCCATGATTGTTTCAGGAAAGAACACTGAGGGGTTCAGGAGAGGTACAAGAGGATTTAAGTGAAGGAACCTATTACTGTAAGAGAAGGAAAGGCTGTTTTATTTCTGGTCACATCAGGAGTCAGAATTTCTTCATGTAGCTGCAGATGAGTCTGGGCATTTTCAAGTTGCATTCTATACACATCATGCCATTTCTGCAAGGTATTTCATAAAATGAAGGTGTACACACTGAGACCGTATCTAATACTGTTCAGAGTATTTAGCTGATTTTTTAAATTGGCTTCTCCTAATCTGTAACACACTTAATTCCCTTTCTTTAAGAGATTACAAGGTAATTTCAACTCTTCCTGAGACAGACATAAAGAGGAAGTTAGTTATGTTTTTAATAGGCATATGATTATATATTTTATATATGTCTATTATATATACCATATATATTATACATATATAATCATGCACAATGACAATGTGGGCTTCTAAATGCAAAATTCTGAAACAAACCAACCGTCCCTTAAAGGGCATCACCTGTTCCTGTTTCAGTAGACAAAAAAAAAAAAAAAAAAAAGGCCAGTATCTGACCACTCCACAGTGTAAGTCACAGGAACCATATATATATATATATATGTATATATATATATATATATTTAGTGATACATTTCAGTATAAACCGTGTGTTGAATTTTGAATCTTTTCCTGGCCTAGTGATATGCCCTCTCCTGAGATGCTGGGCAGCAGCAGGGAGCAATAGCTCCTAGTCAGCTAAGAGATCACAAGGGTAAACAACTGATACATCCATTCTGCTGTTCACTTTAAGTACAGTGTTCTATAAGTTATGGTAGACTTTGTGTTAGATGATTTTGCCCGACTGTAGGGTAATACATGTTCTCAGCACAGTTTAGGTAGACTATGCTAGCTGCCATGTTCAGTGTGTTATAGGGACATAACCCCATCACATGTGGAAGGAGATCTATGTTTGTGTTTTACTGTTTCGCTCATCATCATAATTACATTTCAGGGAAAACTGCCTTTGCTTCTGAGCCGGATGAAGGAAGTAGGAAAAGTATTTCTTGCCACCAACAGTGACTATAAATATACAGATGTAAGTGCTTAATATGTTTGTTTCTTTATACAAAGGAATTATTTTGGACTCAAGAACTGAGAATATAATGAAGAAGGTAGTTTATTAAGTGAGAGTAGTTTTTTTGCCATTTCATTTTGAAAGCAGCATGAAAAAGCAAAAATAAATGGCACACATCATAGTGGTTCTCAAATTTTTATGAATATTTCTTTCGACAGTTTTCCCTGATTACAATTGGCTACTTAAAGGTTTTCATTTTGGGGTTATTTAAAACCTTTGTGCTGATTAAAATGTCTTCTGTGTCTTTGTGTGTCATTCTACAACTTGAAAAGTTACACCCTTTACTACGTGTGTACATACATTCCCTCCCTGCCGTTGGGAGCCAGACAGCAATAGATGGTAAAAAGATGTTTTGACTCTTAGCCATCAGAATTTACTACCTCTTAAAATTTTTGCCATGATTAAAGCATATAGAAAAGCTGATTTAATTCCTTAACCTCATGTTACTTTTGCTAAGCTGGTTACAAGTTCATAGTCCTAGCAAGCTTAGTGCTCGCTAACCCTCTTTATGTAAAATGCTGATTTGGAAATCTGGTGATTTGGAGTAAGTTGGCTTGATTGTCCTGGGAACAGTAGTAAGAGGGCCATGGTGTATTATTTCCATGTGAGTCATCAGTTTTCTCTATACCCTTATCTCAGATACCCCTTACCTCCAAATACGTGTTCCGGTCCACTTAGAGAACTTGATAGGAATATGTGGATGAATCTGTATAAAAATACCTCCTAGTAGAACCCTGTGTTCTACTGACTGTCAGAAGGCTTGCATTTGTTTGCTGTGATGAAGCATTAATTTCTAGCTTCAACTCCCATGATTTCATAAACTTTAGAGGAAACAAGAATGTAACAAATCTTGTATTGAAAAAGACATGTCTTATAAAAAGCTTGTGTGTGCTTTACTTAGGTGTCCTGTATCTCTTGCAGAAGTAGTAAATGGATCTTATGTTGGATTTTCTTTTTCCAGAAAATTATGACTTACCTGTTTGATTTCCCACATGGCCCCAAGGTACTCTCTGTAATATAACAGACTGTTGGTTTAGTAATAATGAATGCATTTAATATTCTGGAATATTGAGCATAAGGAATGGGTCAGGAGCCATCCAGAAATCATCATTAATATTAGAAGTAATGCAGGAGCTAGTATAAAGTTGCTAGCAATTTGAAAACTTGGTAGACAGAAATTAAGAGATTCGTGTGGTATTTAGTAGGATGAGATCAAAATTTTATGCCCAGGAATTATGCAGAATTGCTAAATTTGTGTGGCAAAAGGAATTTTCAGGTTGAAGGAGATAATCTTATTAAAAGAAACAGAAAATGTATATATTCTTAACAACTTCTATATTCTGTTAGTAATTGCTGAGTTTTGTGTCAAAAGAACAGCTAACTTTGATACTTAGCAGAGAAGTCTTCATTCCTTCTGTATGGCCATACTTTGATTTACTGAATGCTAATCACAATTTAGGGGGCTTCCCTGGTGACTCAAATGGTAAAGAATCTGCCTGCAATGCAAGAGACCCAGGTTTAGTCACTAGGTTTCTAGTCACCAGGCTTCTCTGAATAAATGTTAGTTAATGGCTTTTGAGGTCACCCAAAAGCACAGTATGTAGTACTCTTTGTCTTGACCTTAAAAGGTTAAAAGCCATGGTTCCAGTTTAGGATGAAGTAATGTTAATGAGCACACCTTCCACATTAGTGCTGATTAGCCTGCAGTATGAGCCAAAGACCAGTGTGTACCTGGAACCACCATTCTGAAAGCATAACCCATAAAATTTGCTAAAAATAGTTCTGTGTTAGCTGTATACTTCAGTTCTGATGCTAAACTGCCTTTTTCTTAGTCCGTCTCTCACATATTTGTCTTTTTGCATCTCTCTTTAGCCTCTTTGAGACTCTTAAGCTCATTTTTAGAGTATGAGCATACTCTTTCATACATTAAATTGCTTGAAATAAATTAGTGAGTAGGTGAAACAATTTAAAATACAGAGATTATTAGAGTCATTGTTTATATTTTCACTTTGCCTGCTTTCAAAAGGATGTGGCCTATAATAAGCCACAGTATGTTTGTGATAGTGGCATTTTCTGGTTTTACTTAGTATTTATATATTGCTTTCATCTGACTTGATATGCAACAGTAGTGCTTTCAGATTAGGAGTGACATTTTGGCTTTCGCTGTTTCTTCCTTATCAGCCTGGGAGCTCTCATCGGCCATGGCAGTCCTACTTTGACCTGATCTTGGTGGACGCACGGAAACCACTGTTCTTTGGAGAAGGCACAGTACTGCGTCAGGTGGATACTGTAAGTTGAGAGGATGGTCTGTCCACGAGCAGTTATCGTTCGTGTTCCTCCTTCCCCCTTTCGTATTCTTGCCCCAGGAAACAGGTATTTTTAACTTACTAGCCTTATCTCCTCTTTTGAAGTTAGAGTTTTGGTTTCAATTAATACAGCTGAATAATTCAAATGAATATAATTCAAAAGTGACATTCATTTGGCTGCCTAGCCAAGTAGCATTTTTGGTAGAGATTGTGATAGCTTTACAAAATCCAGATTTCTTTTCTCACAGAAAACTGGCAAGCTGAAAATTGGTACCTACACGGGCCCCTTACAGCATGGCATCGTCTACTCTGGGGGTGAGTCACGCACTTCCCTTTATGTAAGTCTGTGCTTGAATCTCACTGAAAGCGTTGGTGTCCTTCTGACACGGTGCTGCTTATGTTCTTTAGTATGCTAAAGATAGCCTCTCCTGAAGGTAAACACTTCAGTCATCTACTAAAGAGTTGGGAAGATGGGTTTGAGAAGTCAGCGTGTCCTAATTTGATTTTCACTAAAAGGACCAGTTTTTCCTGTCCTCCTCCTCTGCATATTTGAGGCATTTTCACAGTGTGGAATCATGTGGATGGTTCCCAAGGCCTCGAGGGGGTTTTAGGAACATAGATGCGTATTTTGTTGTAATGAGAAGCAGTTGAACAAAGCCAACCTAATGGCAGACCTGTGAGGAGAAATGGTAGTGGTGCTTTGGAGGGTTAGGGTTCCTCAGGCTGAGACGTGGTTTTGTTGCTGTTGGATTTGGGGATCAAGAGCTCTGGTCAGCACAGTGGCGCTAAAGGCCTTGTCATAGAGGCAGTAAAAGAATGATGGAAAAAGACGATGGTAAGTCTTTGTCTTAAGAAAGGTGAGCCCCTTTTCCAGTCTATTCCTCACATACTTAAAATAATAAAATTAATCTATATACTATTTAATGGTTATGGTACTTGGAATGCTGGTTCTTATTTTCTCATTGCATTGTTTCAGGTTCGTCTGATACAATTTGTGATCTGTTGGGAGCCAAGGGCAAAGACATTTTGTATATTGGAGATCACATTTTTGGGGACATTTTAAAATCAAAGAAACGGCAAGGGTGGCGAACTTTCTTGGTGATTCCTGAACTTGCACAGGAACTGCATGTCTGGACCGATAAGAGTTGTAAGGAACCATTATTCTTACTTTATAAATCTGTTGCTAGTTAATATCTTAATGGCTAGCTATGAATCAGTCCTTTTGATGAACCATTACTTTGTATGCAGGGAGTCAGAGGTGGGTCCTAATATTTGAGCACCTCTTTCTCATATAGCCACATATTTCACACAAGTCCAGAATTTGGAGAGGTTATCTTGTTTCCCCTTTTTCTTGAATTCTTTTAAAATACAGAATGTTACTGCTCTGAAAACTCAGCCTGCCTCAGGCAGTAACCCTGGCTCTATCACTTAATATCTTCATGAGACACCCTGTGCCTTAGTATCCTCAGATGTGAAAATGAAGATAATACCTACGATCATAAAGTTGCTGAGATTTAACTGAGGCAGTGTGTTGAGGCTCCTTGTTTGAACTTCAAAACAAAGAAGATGATTCGATATGACTCAGTTCTCCCACAGATGGTAGATCAAGAATATTTGTTATATACAGTGTACGCATCACTGCTTAATTCTCTTTGGGGAACCCAGGCTGAGAAAGGCTGGAATGCTTAGCTTATAACATATTTGGTTGTTGCTACTGCTTGTAGTTCTTGGTGGGACTTTCTGGCTAGCCATGGCAACCCACTCCAGTATTCCTGCCTGGAAAATCCCATGAACAGAGGAGCCTGGCAGGCTACAGTCCATGGGGTCACAAAGATTCAGACACTAACACTTTCTTTTCAGCTTTCCACCTGTGGAACCTCAGAAATTTAGTTGATCTGGTTCTGTTTTCTGAACTTGTGACTCATTCTTTTACCCAAAAGTAAAATTGTTAATACTTGCTTTGCTGACATACCCGAGATGGGGTATGAATTGGCACTTACTAAGCTCAGAGTCTGCATCCAGTTGGGAAAGTTGTATAGTTAGTGGTTTTGAGGAGGAAGGGCTGTTAAAGAGGAAATTTCTGGTGTCATCTGCTGCCAGATTCCAAGCAGTGTTAATGGGTTTTCCTGAAGGTGAGGCAAGTCATTTTTACACTCACCTACAACTTTACTCTTCAGCCATATCTGAAACCTTTTAATTTAGTTTTTAGTAATAGTTAAAAACTAGATGCTTTTTGATTTACTTAAAACATTTTCTTTTTTTTCCCCAAACTTTAGCACTTTTCGAAGAGCTTCAGAGCTTGGATATTTTCTTGGCTGAACTCTACAAGTAAGTTTCCTCATGTCAAAAATTTCTTCCCTAAAAACCATCTACCTCTTCAGGAGTCACCTAGATATACAAGACATCCTTTCTAGAGATTTTCACTGGATTTTTCTTGTCTCCAGGCACCTTGACAGCAGCAGCAATGAGCGCCCAGATATCAGTTCCATCCAGAGACGTATTAAGGTAGCCACCAAATGGGATTTGGGAGAAAACTTGGAAAATGAAGTGATTTCTGTATTTCTGATTTTATTCAGGCAGTGGCACATAGCCAGTGTTCAGTAAGTGTCTGCTGAATGAGCTGAGCGTTAACCTTGCTCTCTGTTTCAGAAAGTAACTCACGACATGGACATGTGCTATGGCATGATGGGGAGCCTGTTCCGCAGTGGCTCCCGGCAGACCCTCTTTGCCAGTCAGGTGATGCGCTATGCTGATCTCTATGCAGCATCTTTCATCAACCTGCTGTATTACCCATTCAGCTACCTCTTCAGAGCTGCCCACGTCTTGGTGAGTTAATATAGCCCAAGGCCACTATTTACAGTTAAGATACACTGTTGAGGCTAAGTTTTGCAACTAGCTATCTGCATGGCACAGCAAAGTTTAGATCATTTCTTTCTAATGTGCAGAGCCCATGGCCAGGTTACCTGGTTGCACAAAAAGGAGTCTGAAAAAGAACAATCAAGACAGAATGTTTAACTTTACTCTGAAACTATTAGATTTAGAAGTTGCTTGAATGGTGAAGGCTTTCCTCTATTTAGTACTAAATGAGAGAAGTAATTTTATATTCCTATATTCTGTTAACAATACTCATCTAGATTTCAAGACTTTTTAGCTGTGAAATAGTCATTTCTCTCCCATCTTACCAGTTTTAGACTAGTATCTGATCTGGGCACAGTTCTGAGGGCTTGGGAGTTTCTGTGCGGCTATCTAGCACAGGCAGAGGGCTTAGGACTGGGAGACAGCTGTGTCTATTCCACCTGCTTTCTGAACTTCTGGCTTTGTTGTAGATGCCTCATGAGTCAACAGTGGAACACACACATGTAGATATCAATGAGATGGAGTCCCCTCTCGCCACCCGGAACCGCACATCAGTGGATTTCAAAGATACTGACTACAAGCGGCACCAACTGACACGGTCCATCAGTGAGATTAAGCCCCCAACCTCTTCCCACTGGCCCCCAGGAAATCACACACTGCCATGACGAAGATGATGATGAGGAGGAGGAGGAGGAAGAGGAGGAGGAGTGAGGAGAAAGATGCTGAGCACTCATCACACAAGTCCTGGCAGGACTCACAGGAGCAAAGGCTGTCCTTGTGTGGGTCCTAGTGGGGGTGGGGGTGGGTTCCATCAAAGGTACATCTGGAAAGTTTCTGAAGACTAAATATTCTAATCATAGGGAGATACTTGTTTTAGTTTTGTGTGTCTGCACTCTTTGCAGATGGTTCAAAATTGGAGTCTGTATTGGAGGAAAGTAAGGGTAAAGCTGGGCTGAACTGCATGAGACTGGCTCCATCATGGCTTTGTGACGCGGTTTCCTTGTCTTGTTTCATCGTCGGTGTGTGGCAATGTATTATCCAGATACACTAAGGGTGGCGAAGGGTCTCAGAGTGGAGCAAGGACGCCAGTGGGAAGATGTGATCCAAAAATGTTATGGTACAAATTGTGCTCTTACTCCGAAATCCCATCTTTTCAGTGCATTGCATAAGTATTGTATATCAGTGGAGAAATATATTATTTCCATTATCAAATGTAGTCTTCTGTTAAGGTCAGGGTTTCTTTACAAGCTTTCAGGTGTTTTCCATGACTCTGGTAAGGCTGTCGTCAGTGGCTTTGCAGGAGTGTTCTCTACTTGCTGTAGGGCTGGTCTGGAATGGACTGTAGTGATTGCATTTTGAGGCAGAAGTCTTCATCCACATCAACAGTATTTAGACTGATAGCAACCCCCCACCCCCACCCCCCCCGCCCTGCCCAAAATGGTCTTTTTTCCCATGTGGAAAGAATTTAGCTGAAAGAGGACAAAGGAGCAAGTCACCCGAAAAGAACAGAGCCGCCTCCTTTTTACCATAAGTGAGTATAATTCATTAATGTGGCCATACAGGTAGCTCATGCCACCCCATTCCAGCCTTCTCTAGCCTCTTTGTCTTTTAAACTCAAGCATTAGAGGGTGGGAAGAGGGCTTTTTTGTGAGTCAGAACCATTTACGAAAACAGAGGGCACAATCAGTGTGAATAAATTCACTTCAGACTCCCAAGTGAAATCACTTCTTGTTGCTTGGAACAAGAATGGATCGTTACACTTTAAGGTATTATAACTGCCTCTTCAGAACAGTGAACCTTGTTACAACATTGTGTAGACGCTCACTTTAACTTTCATATGTTTCTTCCATTCTTACTGTTATTTGTCAACACGGGACAGTAGATTAGCTGCTCTAGAATCAATAAAGTATAATATTTCTAATACTGACTTTGAGCCCTTCCTTAGCACAACTACAGACTGCTAGTTCAGGTGGGTTTAGGTTTGACTTTCTCTTAAAGGAAATATAGTTTAGTATGATTAATGGCCAAATTTATAGCACTTAAATGGGCCTCAGTTTTTTAATGTAAACTATTTTGGTACAGGACTATAACGTGGGGCTTTCTTCCAAGAGTCATTTTATAGGTAAGGGAACACAGCTCAGTAACTTAGCCAAGGCCATTACTTTACTACTTTCAATATATATGGCTTTGCATCGTCACATCAAGGCATGTGCATCTGATATCTATTAGGAATTGAATGCTGCTTTTAAAGTGTTAGCATACTGCTCCTGTTTTAAATGGTAGCAAATGTGGTCACCCCAGATATTATTTTCATTCAAGATGAAGATGCTGCCCAAATGACAATGTCTTCAGTGATCCCAAAGCCAGATAGCATCTGGCTGACTTAGAGTAAGGACCAGCAAGCTCACATTGCTTTAAGGTACCACCCATTTTGTATCATTTTATTCACACAAGATCTTACCTAAGAATTTCTTTTCAGCTAGAGGAGTCTCTAGTGGGTCCAGAGACTGAGAAGAGAAAAAGCACACTCCTGAAATAAGACATTCCACTATTGGTCACAGCTTGCTTCAGGACCACCAAAATATATTTTAAAGACCCAGGATTCCATGAGTCTGAGGCCCAGAGCAGAGCTGTTGCCTCTCTGCCTATTATTCATTTCTTTGGGGAGAGTGCTAGGGAGTAAGTGGCCCATGGGCAGCTGGCTACTCAGAGTAGCTGTAACTGGACTTGTTAAAACGTGAGTTTCTCTCTGTTAATTAAGGAAGTTAAACATAAAACTATAATTTTCTTTGAGAAAAAAACAAAAACTTAAGGTGTTTAGGCTGAGAGGAAGCTCTCCCAACTCTTCAGAATTTGTTTCCTGGGTATATGGTGAACACCACTTACTTTCAGACTCTAAGGTCCTAGGCACCCCAGCATATCCAGCAGCTGGTCAGAACACAGCCCAGCCTCTGCAGGACGCACCTGCATGCACCTCTCTACAGAGGTTGTCAGGCAAAACTCGAATGGTGTACTTTAGAGAAGTTATTGAGAGCCAAGAAAGTTTAGTGTTCTGTTCAGACCTTAACTTTTCTACCATAAGATCCTTTGAGACCTAAAATAACCTTTCTAAGGTGCTTTTAGGAAAAGCAGGTCTTAACAGAACAGCTAAGAGCTACAAATCCTTTTGACATGTTAGTGTTGTTTTTAAGCAACCACTTTAAAAAGCCACTTGCAGTGACATGTCAGATTTAAAAGTACTTTGTCCATGTTTAGATATTCCTAAATCAGATTTATTTGTTTAAGAAATATTTTGTCAGCAACTTTAAAGCCCTGCAGTTTTTCCAAGGCTGCCACAGCATTTAAAAATACTCCACTTATTCACCACAAATAGCCTGAGACAAACAACGGCATATCTAAGTCTACATTAAGGGTAGGAGCCTTGTCCACATTCCACATTATGGAAACTATTTAACCTTTCTTTGATGGTGGGAAAAATGATAACTATGATCTAACTATTGCCATACACTTAATCCCAACTCCTCAGTTCAGTAGTTTATGTCTCAGCACTTAGGTTTCTCATGACATTCTTTCTTGGTGACTGGAGCATAGAGCTATTCTTAAAGTTTTTCCTCAGATGGAACAATTTCAAATGATACACAGCTTTGGGAGGCCCTGAAAAAGAAGCCTCAACCATGGGGCTACCTGAGAAGCCTTGAAAAAAGACTTGGTGCACAGCCGCCAGGGAGGACATGCGCACGCACAGCAGCCAGGTGGCTTCCTGGAACCCACACGGCCCCAGCCCACGCCCCCGGAGCAGGAGAGCAGCAGTACACGGCGTTCACTGCTGAGCGTGGAGGCCCAGCAGAGAGCGAGTCATCTATGGAGAGAGCGTTTGCCTGCACAACGAACGAGGCTGTTTTTCTGTTCAGCCTGGCAATTTCAAGCATTGCCCCCTGCCCTCAGACATCATGTCTTCCTCCCAAAGCCACAACTATCTGACTTGTTCCCACAAAGGTAGATAAAAATTAAAATATAAACAATAGCTTAAGTGCCTTTAAAGAGCTTTAACCCAAAAAGTACTCCCGAGTGAGCACAGAACACTTCCTCTCAAGCTCATCAACTCTTAACTATAAATGTAAGTAATTCTATTTTCTAATTTAAAATGGACAGAAATTTTTGGTCTAGTCACTGGCCATAAAATACCTTTTCTCCACTTTTATGGGTTAGACAGATTGATTAATGAATCAAATTCAGTTCAGTTGCTCAGTCATGTCCGACTCTTGCGACCCCATGAATCACAGCACGCCAAATTAGGTACGTATATATTCCCCGAAATGCTCTGGTCTCCCACTGTGCTCTTCCCAAAGCCGTGTTTGGCTGGGGCTATAGATGAGGCTGAAGAGTCCAGGCCAGTGGAAACCGCATCACACACACACACAAGCCCAAGCAGCTGAGTGCACGGTCTTCACATTAAAGACAGTACTAGTCTTTCCAAGTCTCACAAGTTCCTGAGATAACTGGAAAGAGGACCTGTCATGCACTGAAAAATATTAAGTGTTCAGTGTTTGTGAGAGGGTTTGCACCAAAGATAATGTTTAGTTTGTGGGTCTGGGAATTTTGGAAGCAAGTAACTTTGTTTTTGACCCACTGCCCTCGGGTCAGTGATGTAGCAGAGTTGTCGCAGGGAAGCTGGCTTCATCTAAAATTCTTGCCATGGGTAAGCCTACTGTTTTGAGTGCTTCATAGTCACTCATATCCTAGCAGGAAAAGCTCTCTGACAAAGAGTTCTGGTACCCAGTTCCGCCTGCATCTTTAGGCCTCATGGTCATCCACTAGAGGAGATGTCATGCCACCAGAATGTCACAGAGAGGCACTATAACCACTGCTTTGTTCTGGGACTTTTGGAAAGAGCAGAGATGTGAGGATCTTGGAGGGAAAATGATAAAACAATCATACAAAGAAGCCAAACATTTATTAGCCATCTCATATAATGAAACATTTTGGCTTTAATAAGGAATTATCTATTAAATTACCTTCAAAAGTGTGTTTCCAAAAATCAACTCCAGGCTACAAAAAGGTCATTTGTACTGGTCACTTTCTCTACAAGACCATCTGATCACTATCTTTGTCCTCAGAAGTGCTGGGTTAACGAGAGGCGCTGGAGAGCATAATGCATGAGATGAAATAGAAACCCCAGAGTTTTTATCATGATACAGCTCAGGAATGAACCAACATGCAGGCAACCCCATGGATGCAGAGGGAAGGCTTAGGCAACCATCTTCACAGGAGGAAAACTGACATTTTCCTTTGAGAATTTCCTGATTTGCGCTCAAGACTCACCTAGGCAAAGTAAGTAAAGCAGGAAAAACTAAGCAAAGCAGCAAACTGGGAGCAGACATGCTAGAGAGAATTCCTTCCCTGGCCCTGCTTTTTGCTCTTCTAAGGAAAGCAAACAGGCTCCCAAGAAGATAACACTTAACAGGGATGTAGCTCTACCTTTTTCCACTTTCAAGAAACTGAGGGTGATGACTGGGGAGGTGGGAGAGATGGTTAGGTCAGGTGGTGTCTTAGCCAGGTTTGTCAGCAGTTCCTCACTAAAATGTCTCCAGTCCACAGGATGAGTGTAAATAAAATAGATCAAGAACATCATGGTTAAAGCAATATGGTAGGAAAAACAAGGGACTAGTTATTGAGAAGTTCAATTCTCAGAAGAAGGTAGAACTGAGAGAGGGGAGGTAAAAGGAATCCAAAAGGATGCGGTCTAGGAATAGGTCACAAAGGGTCTGTGAACCTCGACTGGAGGATCTTCAGGATCTGGTCACGTGAGGGGGGGGGGGGGAGGGGGGAGGGGAGGATGGATGGGGCTCACCCAGGAATCAGGCAGGCCCACGGAATCCTGAAGAGCATCTGACCGTGACTCGCCACACTCATGCCCCTGATTTCAACTTGGTAGACCATCTGGGCCTCTTGCAACCATTGTCTTAGGCCTCCCATCACAGAGAAAGATATGCGGAGCCAGTTTCATCTTTGAGAGCCAACTGAGAGGCTTGGATGAGGCCTCTGGGCTTGCCTAGGAAAAAACCGTTAAAGACATTTGCCAGCTGAAATGTGTTTTTAGTGATGGAGCTGCAAATGTCTGGGGCAGTTTCAATGGGTACCCCAGCATCTTTATCTGAAATGAACTGATGGGGAACAGATTACGATCCTTGAAAAGAGAACAGCTCTGCTGTTGGCTGGAAGCTGGAGGCTCAAGTTCTAGCACCTGCTTCTCTTCTAATGTAAGACTTGGTAGTGTACATTCAAAGGAAATGCCCCACTGTGTTGCCTTGGTGACAGTCAATCCCAACTTTCCCACTAGGCCTGTGTTGGCAGAGGTGATAGGGGAGAGAGGGAACACACATTCGCTAGAAGGGTGAACAGAAATCATTTATCTAAATAGAATAATAGAAATGAACAAAAACCTTTTAAAACAATCACAAAATTTACAAATAAATTGATACAAAATAAATAGATTGCAAATCTACAACATCATTTGAATTATAAAATGCATTCATTATGACAATCAGCTCATGAAACCTATACATGTCGTTTGTGCTTATTTAGGTTTATGGACACAGCTCTAGATGACTGTGTTCAGAAAACTCCGCTGCTGCAAAGCATGAAATGTACACTATGATACACTGAGTAAAGACTAAGGAGGGTGGAAATCAGACTCAAAGCAGGTCTTCTGTGAGGCGCCAAGGCGGTGCTGGCATTGGACCTCAAAACCAAGAAAAGGCATCTCAGAAGCCTAGCTGGGCAGGCAGCTTCCCCAGTGCAGAGATGGATCCTGTGATCCAAGGTGGGAATTGGAGACCATCCCTGTTGTGGGGCCAGGCCACCAACCTGGCTTCGGAGTGTGGGAGTGGAGGCCTTGGCCTCAAAACCATGCTGTACCACTGCCTACAGAACAGACACAGTCACCACGAAACCACCTCCAAAGTACTTCACGGAGGCCCCTAAAGAGGCCCTGCCGTGGGAGTAGATCTGCCTCCATCCTCATCTCAAAACACTTGCTGTCAGGAACAGAGGTGGGTCCAATAAAGGGCCCGGCACACCAGGACCAACGTAAGAGAAGAAAAAAACTGCTCCTTCTCACCCACTCTGAAAGACAACAGAACCCTGGGCTCCACGGATGAGGGGCTCAGGAACAGACCTCATCTTAGTCATAGACGATGCACTAACAGTAGAGGCGTATGTACATAATAAATAATAATATAAAATAAAGCATATACATTTGTGGACTTAAAGGACTCCGGAAATGAAAAGTCAATGGACTGACACATTCCACCTTCACAGTAGACTTTAGACATGGGGAGTAATGAACCAGGAGTGAGGCTGGGCTCTTTGGGGAATGAGAGTCCTAAGGCCTTCCTTTTTCTCCCTTTCCTTTCTGCTCTGTGAGCCTGAAACCAGCTGTTTATACCCAAGGGGCCTGGGCCTCCCAACTTAAGGGCAGGCACCCAAGGTGCTCCAGGTCCATACTTGATAGTTCTCTCCAGGGTAAGTCTGAAGAGGAATCCGGGCCCACTTCTCAAATGAATCCTTGTTGGTCAGATGTGAGCAAATGCCAGAAGACATGCTGCCAATGAACACAGTGCTCTCAGTCATTCTTCCGAGTCGTTCATGTCTGATACCCAGTGGGTATTCAAACTTGAAAACGGGTACTCAAGTTTTATAATGTGTATTGGATCTGTGTACATATAAACCTTGGCATGCAAACTCCTAGAACTTTACTCTCTTGCCACTTGGAACCTTTTGTTTCCATGTTGCTTCAAGTACACCCCAATATTTAAAACAATTCTGAGATGATGTCAGTGGCTCTAGCATATACAGAGAGAAAGCTTACTTGAGCTGAGTCAACCACAGAAGTCTGCAAAGAAGGTCCCCAGCCCAAGATGGTGGGATGGAAAGCTGCCTCAAGTGCTGCAGCTGCTGTGAACTGCCCTCTTCCCTCCTGTTCTCAGTGCTGACCAGGGACTCCTGGCATCTCCAGACAGGGCAGGAGGAAAGCCAGCTCATAAGCACTCCCTGTAGGAAGGATGCCTACACGTGCTGGAGGTGGAAGGCCCACCGTCACAGCCTTGAGCAATCTTGGCTTGGGTGGCCCATGCATCCAAAAACAGAGGCAATGAACAGCAAATGAACAACATTCCCCAAACTCATCTACCAGCCCACTCAAATACAAAATGGAAAGATAAAAATCTGCAAATGGCCCTGAGGTATAAAAATCCACTGAGTAGGTTGCTCACTGGTAACGCTTACATGTGAAAAGTTTCTGAATTCCCAAATCACTTTCATATTGAATTCCTTAAATCCCCCTAATTCTGCGTTAACCTGCCAGCCCTCCAAGATGCCCTTGCTAGCCTGAAGCACCACTAGTCCGGAGGCCGTAACAGAACCACACTTGACCTGGGTGGGACCAGAGCCCATGTCCGCAAATAAGACAGTGAGCAGTGGCACTTCAGAAAGCTCCACACCCTGAACTGCCCAGCTCAGTCTGGCAGTACCCACCGCTCTGCAAGAAAAACCATCTCCAGGATCCAAGTGGAGGGGGGAGTTGTTCCCTCCCTCGTGCTAACAAGGACCTGGTGTCATGTGACATACCCCCAGGCCAATCCTCCGTGGTGGCCTCCTGCTTAGAAGCCCAGGGAACAAGGTGAGCACCTTCTTGTGCCAGCCCGGTGAGTCCTCTGCCTGGACTGGGCCCTGGCGAACACTGGAGGGATACTGGTTTCCTGGCCTAGGAAAGGAGAAAGTGGTCAGATCCCTGGCTGGTTTTCAGAAGGCGACAGGGTTGGGTTTTGTTTTTGACCAGCCACGACACAGGCTCAGTGCGCCAGGGCCTACTGAGGTCTGCTCCTCGACTTGAGGTAACTTGAGGACAGAAGTTCATGGTCCCTGCTTAGCCTAAATTCCTGTTGCTTCATTTCCTAAGGGAAATGCGCTTCTTGTATCTAGCACTGTTTTCCAAGACATGGAAAAGCTGGTCCTTTAACTGTATGGTACCGGGGACAGCGCAGGTCAATATATTCACAGTTAATGTTCCATAATAGTGTGAAGTTTTACATTCAACACGTGCACAAAAGTTCCTTGAAATAATATTAGGAAATGGCAAGAAGACAATCCTGTCAGCATGGGCACTGAGCTCTCTTCTAGAAGTGAGGTGAGGAGGGAGGGGAGGGAAGTTACATGGGGTGCCCTTTCAAATTCAAATTATGTAAGAACCAAGGCTTAAGCTAACTGTAAGTTGACTAACATCCCAATTTCCATGCACAAATCTTAAGGGTTTGTTCTCCTAAAAGTTTAAACACTTGATTTTGGACTTGCCTGATGTTCATCAGGCAAAATGAACAGAGAATTAAAACAGAGAGAACCTCTAAAGCACTAGGAAGTCTCATTTATGAAGAAAAACCATATTGTCCTGGGACTACCTGGATACCAGAATCTAGTTCCAGGAGGAACCTTCGGGATGCCGGAATGGCTGCTCAGGAGCAGGAGGTGGCCCTGTCTGGTCCCTCAGAGCCAGGACTCACTGCAGGGGCCCCAGAGGACGCTGAAGAGGAGAGCGAGGCCCTGGGCCGGACAGTAGGGCTCCCACATGATTCAGAACCCCAGGCCCTGAGTCTGCTCTTTGACCCACTTCCTCACCCACGCTTACAAAGCCAGCAGCCCAAGGAGAGGACGATCCATCGGTGGGGCTAAGGACTGGCCACCACACATCAAGATCTCAATTATCTGCCCTGCTCCCGTTTACTTTATAGACACAAATTGCACAGACCTTCTAAACTCAAGTCATTCTCCTGCTTGCCTGCCTCACAGAGGCAACGAGCCAGCATCTCTCCTTCAACAGCCTGAAGTTAGTTTCCAGAAGGAAAGTGGGGTCTGGAAAAGATATCTATCACCCAGATGTTAAGTGTTACCATCTGAAGGGTCCTAAGCTTTCCCCAAAGAAGATTTAACTGTTGCCAAATGTTAACTTTCATTCCTTCAGGGACCTGACAGGACCTACTTGGGATTCCCTGTTGCTATAAAACAGTGTGAAAAATCAAAGATAAAGAGTAGTTTATAGAAAATAAATACGAACTTGGGAGACTAAAATTTCATCCTCCAGGAGCCCCACGGCAAAGTCCTCCTGCCACCAGCTCCTTCAGAGAGGACTTCAAAGAGCCACACTGAGCAGGTATGCCAGTGTGGAAAAGTTATCCATTTCTCCCTGAAGCCAAGGAGCCAGCAGCTGGAATCCTCTCACCAGGGCTTTAGGATTCTCAGAGGAGCAGGTGGACTCCAAAAAGATCCAACACACTAACAGTGATTCCAGAGGCTCCTTCCAGTGGCAATGTGCCTAGAGATGGACTGTGTGGGGAGGCAGATCGAAGCAGATAGGCCAGGGGAAGCTGATGGGCGGAGATCCTGGAGGCCAGAGGTACCACGGCTTGGCAGCCTGGCTCCACCACTGGGACGGCAAGTGCTGTCCTGGCCCAGAGCATGGCCCGGGGGCTGGGGCAGAAACCTTCCCCAGCAAGGCCCAGGTTTCCCTTATTACAGGGAACTCTCATTTCTGCACGACCCCCTACACAGGCAATCCCAGTTCCCGAGTCGCATCACGCTGGCAGTGTGCTCAGCTCAATGCGTCTTAAGAAAGCAAGACCTTTACACTTTATGTCAAGCCCAACGGTGGCAGTGCCATCCCATTGGTGGCATCTTGGGTGCTGGCAGCAGGCCACTCAGCCCCTAAGGGGGTACCCCAGTGACTTCTACCAAGTGAGGCAGTACTTCCCTCACCAAGGAACATGGCACCTTCTGGGAAGATGCTCCAGGATCGACGTAGCCATGACCGGGCATGCACGCGACCCTGGAGCCACCGAGCTGCTCCCTGGGAGGCAAGCCCAGAGTGTTTCTGGTTCTTCCCCAACCACAGCTCCCACCCACCAGTGCCCAGCCTGGGGTGCACAGTCCTACCTGGAGGAAGGAGAAGAAACTGCCACTTAGGCCCGGGGCTTCCCTTCGTGCAGTGAGACCCAATGGAGAAAACGCTATCTTCTTGCCTAGAGACTGGACACAGCGCGGACTGATGGGTCTACATGAAAACTGTGGTCAGTAGGAAGTCACTTCAGTGTATGAATGTTGCCCCCAAATGCACATATCCCTTGGGTTAACACTTAAAACACAGCTAAAAGTTAAGAATTCAGTCATTCAAGAAATACCTCCAGACATTGATCTCACTACACTTGATGAATCTGGTATTAAAATAAGACAGAGACGCACATGAAATGGCCGCGACACACATTTGGTTTCTGAATCCCTGTCTGGGACCAAACTGACCCTGGCTGTTACAGGCAGCCACTCTGGCATGGGCCCAGTCCGAGGCGGAGGCACAGAGGTCCTCAGGTAAGGACACACAAGCCCTGCTGGGCCCCATGGGCCCAGGGCTAAGGGGAAGAGGGACAGTTGGCTCCCTGGATGGAGGGGCAGGGGCTGGCAGTCCCCGGAGTTCCCTCCGTGAGACACATGGGTCAACGTGCCTTCTCGGCAGGGCGCAGAGCACAGCTGGCAGGTCTGACTGCTCTTCTAACAACCACATACCGTCCCAGCAGGAAGGGCAGGAGCGTAGACGACACACCTCGAGTTTACTCGAGGGCCCCGTGGAAGATTTCCATTTGGCATCTGTGTAGCAGCATCTTGGGTTAACAAGAGCAAGGCCGGGGGTGGGGTGGGATGACGGCGCTCTGGAGGTTTAGACGGGGAAGAGGCCTGGCTGGGCCAGAGGTCCCAGGCTGGGGAATGTGGGGGGGATCCACCCTGGCCTCTTGCAAAGATAAATCATCAGTTTAAAATTCATTAACATTCATTTTGGTGATAAAAAAATTCCTTAGAGTGGGAGCAAAATTGCATTCCAAGCAAATGTTAAACCTTTCTGAGGGAAGAGACACCATTAAACATTAACTTAAAACAACACTGAGCTCAGAGAGGCAACTGCGGGTCCCTGTTCGGGCTCCACCACAGGGCCGACAGCCTTCGCAGGTCTGTGTCATTCATCCTTCAAGTTCGACAGCGACACCCACTGGGGCACAGAGGAAGGGTGCCCCTCTCTGGGGTGGTGGGGAGGGAGGAGCCCAAGGGAGGCCACTGGAGGGACAAGTCCATCCTCTTACGGTCACATCATGGGGTCACAGCAGAGTTCAGACAGAACAACTTACAACTCTGCAAAAGACACTTTTTAAAAACATGATCTCTCGGAAAAAAATAAATCGCGACAATTTTCAACTTCATGCAAATTGAGGGAGGAGGAGAGTGAATAATGATAAAAGGTACAGCTGAAAAAATAAACATGATTCTATTTGGGCGGAAGAAGTTCATCTCCATAATCTCGAAATGCCACGCCCTGGCTGTCGACTTCCTGTCTCCGGTTTCCATGCCTGCCCTCCCCGGCCTCCTCTGCTGCTTCCAGGGAGGGGACAGAGTCTTTGGTGTCAGGACGTTGCAGGATGCAGCATGGCACACAAGCTCACACTAGTGGGATTCACGGTCGGACGGTGGGAGGCCGGCGGCCTGGTGTGGGGGCCAGGCGCCCTAGATGGCGCCTTCGCTGTGCAGGCTGTGGTTGGCCTTGGTGTGTGTCACACAGTTCTGTTCGTTGAGCAGGTTGGCCGTCTCATCCGGCAACCCATCGTGCAGCTCCGTAAGAGTCAATTCAATTTTAGTGTTTTCACTGTCTGAAGACTGAGGAGTCTTGTCCATCCGGGGATGCCATCAAGGCATTTTGGTATTGCTGTCTTGAGATCTGGGGCCAGGAGATGGTATAGAAAACAAACCAAGATAATATTTTTAGGCTATCTTTTCTCCACATGGCATTACATTTATTTACCTTATATCCCCTGAAGGGCCCCAAGTAGTTGCCCTAGGTGAAAACCATCCTTCAGTCACTTTTTACAGTTCATGTTGACTCTATGAACAGGTCAGTTTATACTGGTATAAGCTATATCCAAAGTTTGTCTCAAAATTCCACCCAGACTAGAAAGTGGAGATAGGCTTCCATCAGCTAAAGCTGGCTCATCCCCTCAAAGCCATCTTTATTTCAGACTGAGAAAAAAGCTCTGTCTTGGGGGAGGAGGTAAGCTGAGGGTTCTCCCTAGCAAATCCTCCAAGTTTCTCAGAAGTCTGTGAAGACTGGCTGAAAACGTTTCCTCTTTTTCTTACCATCTCCAGCTCTCACTCCCTGAAAAAGAAAGCTACATCTGATTTGGCAGCTCACTGGACAGAGCCAGGAGATCAACGGTCTTCCCCAGCGGAGGCAGGGGCACAGGAGCTAGAGGCAGGGTCCCCGCAAAATGACCAAGGAAGGCTCCGTGCAGGGGGCCAGGGAGCCACCTGATCACAAGGGAAGCAGACCTTCCCCTGCCAGGCCTAGCCGGGCCACCCCTTCCCTCACCTTAACAAACTGGAGATCGGAGAGGGGCTCGCACTGAGTAGTCAGGGATGTAGACCTGGAGGAATGCAGAGTTGAGCTGATTGTTGCTACTCCCCAGAGTTGGTGTTACCGCATCAATTCGGTCGCTGCGACTAAGAGAGTCCGAGTGATTCAAGCCGCATGGGCGAGGAGGTGACTTGTTTTCACCTGGAAAAGAAGGAAAAAACCCAGCTGCCTTTTAAATGAGGTCAGATGTCACTCAAAGTCAGCTCTTTATATTCCATGTAAAGTAATAAACAAGCTCAACTGAAGGTCTCTGACAGTGTGCTCACGGCTTCTCCTGCAACAGATTCCCAGCCCCATCCACATGAACATACTGAGTCTCCAATAAGTAAACACCCATGGCTGCAAGCTATGTCAGGGGAGGTGAGGCTCCAGACACAGAAGCTACTTGATAAAGGCCTGGGCTGCAGGAAGGCAGCACAGTATCATTTTGCCAGGAGCAAAAACAGTTGAGAATGTTCCTAAGTCAATACGTGTTTTTAAAGGATCAAAACAGGTCTATCTGTTCATGCTTCTCAGCCAAATCTGTTATCTTTGCCTCTGACCCCAGTAAAATCCCTGAAAGGCAGCCTTAGGACATCTCAGGATTTTAAGCACCCTCAGTTCAGTTGCTCAGTCATGTCTGACTCTTTGCGACCCCATGAACCGCAGCACGCCAGGCCTCCCTGTCCATCACCAACTCCCGGAGTTCACTCAAACTCATGTCCATTGAGTCGGTGATGCCACCCAGACATCTGATTCTGTTATCCCCTTCTCCTCCTGCCCCCAACCCCTCCCAGCATCAGAGTCTTTTCCAATGAATCAACTCTTCACATGAGGTGGCCAAAGTATTGGAGTTTCAGCATCAGTCCTTCCAAATGAACACCCAGGACTGATCTCCTTTAGAATGGACTGGTTGGATCTCCTTGCAATCCAAGGGACTCTCAAGAGTCTTCTCCAACACCACAGCTAAAAGCATCAATTCTTCAGCGCTCAGCTTTCTTCACAGTCCAACTCTCACATCCATACATGACCACTGGAAAAACCATAGCCTTGACTAGATGGATCTTTGTTGGCAAAGTACTGTCTCTGCTTTTGAATATGCTATCTAGGTTGGTCATAACTTTTCTTCCAAGGAGTAAGCGTCTTTTAATTTCACAGTGGCAATTACCATCTGCAGTGATTTGGGGCCCCCAAAATAAAGTCTGACACTGTTTCCACTGTTTCCCCAACTATTTCCCATGAAGTGATGGGACCAGATGCCATGATCTTCGTTTTCTGTATGTTGAGCTTTAAGCCAACTTTTTCACTCTCCTCTTTCACTTTCATCAAGAGGCTTTTAGTTCCTCTTCATTCGCTTGTGCTTCATCCAGCCCAGCGTTTCTCACGTAGTACTCTGCATATAAGTTAAATGAGCAGGGTGACAATATACAGCCTTGACGTATTCCTTTTCCTATTTGGAACCAGTCTGTTGTTCCATGTCCAGTTCTAACTGTTGCTTCCTGACCTGCATACAGATTTCTCAAGAGGCAGGTGAGGTGGTCTGGTAGAATTTTCCAAAGTTTATTATGATCCACACAGTCAACGGCTTTGGCATAGTCAATGAAGCAGAACAGATGTTTTTCTGGAACTCTCTTGCTTCTTCCATGATCCAGCAGATGTTGGCAAGTTGATCTCCAGTTCCTCTGCCTTTTCTAAAACCAGCTTGAACATCTGGAAGTTCGTGATTCACGTATTGCTGAAGCCTGGCTTGGAGAATTTTGAGCATTACTTTACTAGCATGCGAGATGAGTGCAATTGTGTAGTAGTTTGCGCATTCTTTGGCATTGCCTTTCTTTGGGATTGGAATGAAAACTGACCTTTTCCAGTCCTGTGGCCACTGCTGAGTTTTCCAAATTTGCTGGCATATTGAGTGCAGCACTTTCAAAGCATCATCTTTCAGGAATTGAAATAGCTCAACTGGAATCCCATCATCTCCACTAGATTTGTTCATAGTGATGCTTTCTAAGGCCCACTTGACTTCACATTCCAAGATGTCTGGCTCTAGGTGAGTGATCATACCATCGTGATTATCTGCGTTGTGAAGATCTTTTTCGTACAGTTCTTCTGTGTATTCTTGCCACCTCTTCTTAATATCTTCTGCTTCTGTTAGGTCCATACCATTTCTGTCCTTTATCGAGCCCATCTTTAGATGAAATGTTCCCTTGCTACTGCTAAGCTGCTAAGTTACTTCAGTCGTGTCCGACTCTGTGCGACCCCATAAAGGGCAGCCCACCAGGCTCCCCCGTAACTGGGATTCTCCAGGCAAGAACACTGGTGTGGGTTGCCATTTCCTTCTCCAATGCAGGAAAGTGAAAAGTGAAAGTGAAGTCACTCCAGTCGTGCCCGACCCTCAGCGACCCCATGGACTGCAGCCTTCCAGGCTCCTCCTTCCATGGGATTGTCCAGGCAAGAGTACTGGAGTGGGGTGCCATTGCCTTCTCTGAATGTTCCCTCAGTATCTCTAATTTTCTTGAAGAGATCTCTAGTCTTTCCCATTCTGTTGTTTTCCTCTATTTCTTTGCGTTGATCACTTAGGAAGGCTTTCTTATCTCTCCTTGCTATTCTTTGGAACTCTGCATTCAGATGCTTATATCTTTCCTTTTCTCCTTTGCTTTTTGCCTCTCTTCTTTTCACAGCTATTTGTAAGGCCTCCTCAGACAGCCCATTTTGCTTTTTTGCATTTCTTTTCCATGGGGATGGTTTTGATCCGTGTCTCCTGTACAATGTCCCAAACCTCCGTCCATACTTCATCAGGCTCTCTATCAGATCTAGTTCCTTAAATCTATTTCTCACTTCCACTTTATAATCATAAGGGATTTGATTTAGGTCATACCTGAATGGTCTAGTGGTTTCCCCCACTTTGTTCAATTTAAGTCTGAATTTTGCAATAAGGAGTTCATGATCTGAGCTCTCCTGGTCTTGATTTTGTTGTCTGTATAGAGCTTCTCCATCTTTGGCTGCAAAGAATATAATCAATCTGATTTTGATGTTGACCATTTGTTGATGTCCATGTGTAGAGTCCTCTCTTGTGTTGTTGGAAGAGGGTGTTTGCTATGACCAGTGTGGTCTCTTGGCAAAACTCTATTAGCCTTTGCCTTGTTTCATTCCGTATTCCAAGGCCAAATTTGCCTGTTACTTCAGGTGTTTCGACTTCCCACTTTTGCATACCAGTCCCCTATAATGAAAAGGACATCTTTTCCTTATAAAAGATCTTGTAGGTCTTCATAGAACCGTTCAGCTTCTTCAGCATTACTTGTTGGGGCATAGGCTTGGATTACTGTTGATACTGAATGGTTTGCCTTGGAAATGAACAGAGATCATTCTGTCATTTTGAGATTGCATCCAAGTACTGCATTTCAGACTCTCTTGTTGACCATGAAGGCTACTCCATTTCTTCTGGAGGGATTCCTGCCCGCAGTAGTAGATATAATGGTCATCTGAGTTAAATTCACCCATTCCAGTCCATTTTAGTTGGCTGATTCCTAGAATGATGATGTTCACTCTTGCCATCTCCTGTTTGACCACTTTCAATTTGACTTGATTCATGGACGTAACATTCCAGGTTCCTATGCAATATTGCTCTTTACAGCATCGGACCTTGCTTCTATCACTAGTCACATCCACAGCTGGGTGTTGTTTTTGCTTTGGCTCCATCCCTTCATTCTTTCTGGAGTTATTTCTCCACTGACCTCCAGTAGCATACTGGGCACCTACCAACCTAGGAGTTCCTCTTTCAGTGTCCTATCATTTTGCCTTTTCATACTGTTCATGGGGTTCTCAAGGCAAGAATACTGAAGCACCCTGGGAGACACCAAACCCCTTTAGAAGGTTTGATTAGGTTAGCTTAGGTGCTGGGGTAGTCTTCAATGAACTTTTTCATTAAAACAAAGTGAAAGGAAATCCAGGTGAGTCTAAATGTTGCTGCTTTTAAAGGCACATTCACCATAGCTGCTAACCCATTTCATTAAAAATAAAACCCACCACCCCTCACCAAGGTTTCTTCCATTTTAGCTTTTCTAGTCAAACCTATTGCACAAGTATCAAGCGAGTGCCCACACTGGATTGCACAATGTCTCCCATCTGATGGCTGGCTCCTCTTTCCAATGTGGTTCTGACTAGCTCTCAGCTGGTCCCACCCTTCAACGACAGGAAAGTCTGTCAGAGCCATCAAAATCTGCTTCCTCAACTTCAAGTGACAGCCTCTCCACTCTATGGGGCTCTATCGAGTAACTTCCACTTCTCTGCTACTTGGAATAGCCCTGAGGAGTTTGAAGATAGTGCTCTGAAGTCTCTTCTTCTCTGGGCCAAATAATTCAACCATTCACCTCGCATTTTATCTTTCCTTAGCCCATCCGGACCACCATGTGAGAGACCATTGACCAAAAGTCCCTGTTTAAATATGACAAGCAGAACAAAACATGGCAAGTACTCAAGGAAGCTCATATGATGGGTTCATTGTCTCCTAACTTTCTCTACAGTTTTCATGTCAGGAGCCAATTGTCCATTGTTGGTCAAAATTAAACTCAACAGCACTTCCTCTTGTTGCTTCCACTTAAGAGAACATGGCAAATTAATAATTTATCAGATATCTTCTATTTAGCAGATGACCTAACTTTGATCAGATGGCCTGACTTTGCTAAGCCTCAGATTCCTTATTTAGCACCCGGCTTATAAGGTCTGATGATGAGTCAACATGAGATAAGGTAAAGCACTTAGCATGGGGTCTGACACCCAGTAAGTGCTGATGAATGAGCCTCATACATTATAGTCTTTCCCCAAAGCCCCACCCCAGACCTCTCCACCATTCTTCTACCCTCAGTATCAAGCTTCTCTGCACTCCTGGTAACTTTGCACAGGCTGACAGATGCAACCATCTGTGAAACAAGGGATCCCACTCTATCCCCAGGCTTTGGCCCCAAATCTATAGATACTTCTGAAATGGTGTTTACTTCTTTGAGTTTCAATTTAATGTTATGAAAACAAGACATTTGGGAATGTTCTGGCTGTTCAGTGGTTAGGACTCAGCGCTTTCACTGCTGGGGGCCCAGGTTCAGGGAACTGAGATCCCCGCAAGCTGTACGGCACAGCCAAAAAATAAATTATAAATAAATAAATAAAAACATTTTAAGAGCACTTTTCTTATTTGATCAGACCCTGTGCATTGCCCGACCGCTGTCATGAGGCTTTCTGCTTCTCAATCTACGGTTACTTTTCTCCTGAGGAGGAATACAGGGCAATTTCTCTGGTCTCCCAGGGTATCTATAGACTCCCAGTTAGCTTCCTCTCAGCCCACCAACCTGTTTTTTGAGAGATAAACTCTCCCCTTTGCCAGGAAACCACTGCCTGGCATCACAGCCAAAGTCCTGAGCAACAGACCGTTTTCCAGGACCTTTTCTGCAACTTAACAGAAACCAGCACGCTCACCTTTTATCAGCATGTGGTGAGATGTGCAAGTCTTCACACCCAAAGATAACAAAGACTTCAAGTTGCCACCCCCAGTGCAGGTTTTGCTGCCAAATTTATGTGCCAAGGTTTTATGATGATAATTACAGAAAAAAAAATCTATTTTAACTGCTCTTATGCCTTCTCAGAATTTTTTTTTTTTTTTGGTCTTGGCTTATTTTATTCATCCTACCCAGGAATCCTTTCATTAGCTAGTAAGCTAGAAAGACACAATCAAGAAACAGCCCAGCCTCCTCCCTTAGAGCCGTGAGGCCCTGTGTGGAACTGTTTGCAAATCACTGGTGCTGTTGAACCTCCATTCATCAGGTATCTTATTATTGTAATGGCAGCAGCCTGAAGGCCTGGACCCTCAAAATGGGTTTTCTTATGACTAGATCAGATGGAACAGGCTGAACTATGAAATCACTAAGTTCTAAGAAAAAGTGAAACACAAATGACATTTCCAGGAGCTTCATCCAAAAGTCACTTTACTTCAGGATCTAGGACATTTTAAATCAGTAGCAGATGGCAGCAAATAAAAAGGGGAGAAAAAATACCAACATACACATAAATAAATATACGTTTGTGTATACACATGTATGTATACATGTATATACGTATATTCTGTCAGCTGGTGAGATTCAAGCAGCCTGATTAGTATCTTACAGCCAAACACCCTCAAATCTTTTAAGAACAAAGACCTGAAAAATATAACGTTCCTTCTAAGACAAGTAAGTATTGCCTCCTTTACCAAGTATTGGCATTTTAGACTTTTGCTGAAACTGGATGAGGAGATACAAATTTCAGTCAGATTTTAAAATAGAAGTTGTATTGAACAAAATACAGAAAAACTGGACTACCAAGTAGGAAAGCCCAGCAATTTTAATTAAAGAGAGATTAAACCTTTGTCATTTTCTTTAGCAGCTGGACATATTAGGAAGGCATGACCATATTCTCCTGTGGGACAAGAACCAGGAGCTCCTTAAGAATGTGCACTGTACTGATTTCAAAAGAAGAAAGTGAGACAGGAGAAGTGGGGCCACCTGCCTGACAGAGGGTGGAAATACATTAACCTCGTTCATGTGGGCATCTAAAAAAAGGAACAAAGAAATAAGAATGCTGAGGCCTCCAAGGATGGAGAACCAAGGAAAGTTCACAGTCCTCCAGCCTTTTGGCTGAATGTGTTCTGCAGAAGAATCCTCAGGTTTGGGGCCTCTGCAGATTCCATACACCATGACTCTGCTGAGGTCACCCAAAGAACCAAAGGGCATCAGTGAAAATCCAAGGTCAGTGGTGTGGGTGGGACTTACAGAGAACACTGGTGACTCACGTTAGAACCACTCTCCTTTCCCAGTGTCATCGCTGCTCATGTTTCAAGATTCCCTTTCCCAGCTCCCAAACCCTCTCTGCCATCTGTTGAGGGCTAATGCTTTCCTGGGTAACTCACTCTTAGGTCATAAAACAATGGACTTTTAAGAGCTCAAAGAAAAACTGAAAATGGCCTTAACCGAACAGAAGGAGCAGACCTAGCCAGCCAGGCTTTGGCGGGGTCAAGGGAGGCTATCAGAAGAATTATGAAAAAGAAACATGCAGAATTACCTGGAGAACCTGCTGCTAACAACTCTGTTCTGCTGACAACAAAGGTACGAGACAGGGACAAAGGAACTGAAAAATGGAGAAAAACAGGGTGAGACGGTTTCAAAAGGCAAGACAGGAGCTCTCTGTAATCAGGGGACAGGAGTGGTTACCTGTTCTATTCATAGAGTGTTCGGTTCCAGATATGCAGAAGCGTATATGACTTTATATAAACCAGAAAACACACACACACACTGCTTTCCAGGAAGAAGAATATGGGGAGGCTGAAATTGGGAGAAATTCCACTCATATGCTTCTTTACTAACCTAGAAACCTCTTAAGCCATTAATACCCAATTGCAGTTTATAGCTCAAAAGGTGCTCTTAAGGACTTCAAACACAGCTAACCACAGACTGGGAGCTCGACTCATCATCTGCCCCAGGAGCACGACCCAAGACGCTTTTGCCAAAACACCACGATGTTCATTCAGTGCACAGCCTACAGCATCCCCGTCTCTGCCAAGCAATTAGTTATTCAATTCATTTACACTCTTAATTAGTCTGATTGTAACTTTGACCGGATTGTTTGAAACTGCCAAGTATTCCAAAGCAATTCAAAGTATCAGAGGAAGGTACTGGGTTGGCCAAAAGTTCATTCATTTCCCGTAAGTGCTCACCCAAACGAACTTTTGGGCAACCCAATAAATAAAGAACATCATACGCAGATTTCCTGGGAGTAGCAGACCAAAGTCAAACAAAACGCCCTACCAGGCAGGGGTCATATTTCCTGGGCAGGTTTTGTTTTTGTTTTTTTTAATTGAGATTTAATTTGACAAATAACTGGAAAGGACTTGATAACTGATTACCCTAGGGTTTTCTAGACAATCAACAACAACAAATAGAAACATTATCTTGAGATTACAATACTAATGCATCTCTCAATGGATATACAAAACCCTGAATCCTAATTGTAAAGTCAAGTAAAATGCTGGGCTTTTGTAGTAAGCAGGATGCGAAGTCTCTTCTTTCTGGATATTTACATACTAGGGAAGGCTACTGCAGCTCCACATGCTTTCTATATGGAAGGCCTGCTCTTCCTTTTCTGAATGCGATTTACCCCTACATGAATCCATAGTTCAGTATGAACTGGGCTAATATTTAGGTTTCAAGACCTAGCGACCAGTAAAAATGTACAACTTACATTTTTACAAAAAGAACTAGCTTTCTCTTCAAAGCCACCTTATACTCTGATTCTGCTAACCTGGGGCTAACATGAGGATGGCTGCCAAGCAGGAGTCACAATCTCAACACCTTGTGTTAATATAAACATTTCCTCTTGTTCCTTAAAGGTTACAAAGCCCTTGTATGAGTATCACCACATTCTACTCTAACAATCACAGGAGATGATCTTATATCCTTTTGGTGAGGAAGTCAAGGGCCCTTCTCAGTTGGGAGACCCATAAATGATGGAACTCAGGCTGTTACCCAGGTCTTCTTGACCTAGTTAAGAATGTCCCTGTCCTCTCACTAGCAGTGAAAACAGAAGATCATCTTCAGGTTTACAGCAGATACCTACTGATTAGGTGGGTTCAACAGGCTTGTGCTCACACTGGGTGTCAGTTGGCACTTGACAATGGAGATACTGGCCCATGGAACTCAGTAACCTGCACCAGGGCAGTGAGAAGATGCATGGGGGCACGGGAGGCTTCGAACCTCAGAATTCTTGACCTTTTCTTGCTTTCTAACTGAAAGATCTCTGGGTGCCTGAGACACTGTGTGACACAGTAAATGAGGACCAAGGTCACAACACAGACTTGTCTGGAGACGTCCCCTCCCTTTTTGAGACTGGTTTTCAGAAGTGACAGCACTCTTCATGGGCGATGTTTAAGTTTGAGGTTTATAAGGAAGGTATTTCCTAGCAACACAGCATGTCATTAGGCATTTTGACCACAAGGTGGTACTCCAGGCCCTGTTTACCTGCCTGCCCTGCTGTGCTGTGCTGACTCCTGTTCAACTCTTCTTGACCCGGTGGACTGCAGCCCGCCAGGCTCTTCTGTCCATGGGGATTCCCCAGGCAAGAATACTGGAGTGGGTAGCCTATCCCTTCGCCAGGGGATCTTCCTGACCCAGGAACTGGGGTCTCCTGCACTGCACAGCCCACCTGCCTGCCCAGTTAAAGCAAAGGAAGCTACACAGAGACCATTCAAGTCCCATTCCAGAGGTGAGCCAAGTCTCTGCAGCCACATTCCCACTAGCACAGACCCCGCTTTCTGGCATTTTGTGTCAGAGCACTGGATTGATACCCTGAGGGTACACCCACCCCTTACTTGGCCAACTTAACTGGCCAGCACTCTAGTTAAGAAGAACTATAGGCAATGGATATACATTAACAACCTCAATTATCCTCAGAAAAGTGAAAATTTTTAAAGTCCAGAATAGTTAATACCTAAAAGATTCAACAGTATCCAGTGGTGGACAGGTGGACGTGAGGCAACTGGAACCCTCATCTGCAGGGGCAGGCGTGTGGAAACTCCTCAGCCACTCTGGGAAACTGTGGGGCAATAGCTATCAACACGGGCCTCAACACACAGACCTGACAGAAGTGTCTTCACCGAGGGGCGTGTACAGCGTTATGCCGCACAATTCACAGTTGCCTCCAACATGAAGCTAACCCCGTGTCCACCAGCACCGAAAAGAACAAACGCACTGGTGTATATGCACACACTGTGGAACACTATACAGCAGTGAGAAGAAGAGTGTAAGCTTGCACAGCAGTACAGATGAAGGTGACCAGGACAGCACCAGGCGGGAGAAGCCAGACTCAGCGTAATAATTCCCCGGAGCTGAAGTTCAAAAAGAGGTAAAACTCGTCAAGCCTCAGAAGTCAAGACAGTGGTTACTGTGGGGAGACAGTGACTAAAGGGGAGGGTGGGGTGGGAGGGCGGTTTCCTCTGAGGGTTGGTGATGCCCTTTCTGTCTCCTTGACTTGGGAGTTGGTCTACACAGGAGAGCTGAGTTTGTGAAAATGCTCAGAGCTATGTATGTAAGAGGTGAGCAGTGTTTTTGTATGCAACTTCTATAAAAAGTTCATAAAGTAAAGAAACAAGTGTTGTGTTTTAGCCAGCAGGTACAGAGATAAAAGTGGCAGTACAGGGCATTATTTCCTGACACCTAGCCCTGCCCTGAGGCTGACAAGGACACTCACCTGGGGAGGCTGTAAGGGCCATCACACCATAGTATGAAAAAGCACTGGCTTCAAACTTCATACCTTCTTTTCCAGCTTCCACTTCCACTTTCCCCTGTGAAAAGGAAAAAGGGAGCATTTTCAGCCTACTTACATGAACCTCTTTGTAAATTCTATGCAAGATTTAGTCCTTCCTCAGACTTTGGTCTAAATTCCTTTCCCAGCAATACCAAGGAAGTAAAAGCCTCAGGTAGCCCTTTCCCACTTAGAGGAGAGGGTTAATGTCTCTTAAATATGAGAAACTGGATTTAGCTGGAGGTGCACTGGGGATGGTAGTGTGATCTTTAATTTCCATGAGTTCACTTAGTAGTCCCCAGCACCCCAGTTCATGGATTCAAGAGCCCTCCCGGGTTAGAAGGATGGGACTCTTGTCCCATCCACGGGGCAACACTGAGAAACACTACGAAAGGGCTCTGTGACCGTCATACAGGCAGCCCCATGGGAGCCCGAGTCGGAGCAGAGTCAGGGTCAAGGGCCAACATGGTTTGTGACCACGAAACAGGGAGGACTAAACCAGGTCCTGAGGGCAGAACTCACTCTCCTCTCCCCAGCATAGCCGTGACCAATTGAGCAAACACTCCGCAGGCCAGTCCTTAGCCATCCAGACACCCAAGAGGCACCGTGACACTGTGGTACTTCTCTTGTCTTGGAAAAGCACCTTAAGAAGTGTCCTTCCATTAAGCCAAGAACTCTTCTAAGGTTCTTCCTTCTTTCCTTCCTCTAACTTGGTCACAACTTCTTCACTCTCACCATTTCTTCTGGGACAGGCTGTGCTTTACTCACTCCCCCAGCCTTAGGGTTCACCATAATCTTTTCATGGTAGGTGATATCAACATGCATTTTTCTGGGCTACTGGAAAACCCTCATAAGCAAGTTGTATTCTAGATTTCTAAGCCAAGGATCAGGAAAGCTCTTGCTCATCTTACCCGTAATTTTTGCCTCTCTGGTAAGAGTGTACCTTCATGGTACATCCTTTACCATGCATAAACAAAACTTAAGCTACCATTTATTGAAGAGGAACTGTGCCAACAATCACATTGCTTTATTAATTCACTTAATGCTCACAATTCTGTGAAGCAGACACAATCATCACCATCATATAAATCAGGAGAATGGGGCTCAGAAACATGAAGTGACCCAAGAACAAGTTCTTAATCAGTATATTACACTGTCACCCATGAACACGAACTCTTATCACTGGGATCACTGTGTAGAATAAAAATTCTACACTAAATTCCCATTTATGGAAGTCTTTTCTCAAATCCCTTCCTCAGAAAAACCATCTGTTGTCTCTCTTTTAGGTTTTCCTTCACTCGATGGAAAATACTCGTTTATCAATCTCCAACCAATTCTCTTGCTATTATACAAAATCAACCTGCAAACCAAAAGGTGCTAAAACCCTGACCACACAGGGTCCTATAGGAGAGGCTGTGCAGCCTTGTGAGAAGACAGCCTCTGTGCTCCAAGAGCACACAGTTCAGGTAAGGGGAGAGCACATGAAATGCCATGATACAAGGCAGTGAACAAAAATTCCACATGAGGAAAAAGACAAGGAGAACACAAGGATTTCAGGGAGAGAGAAAAAAATTACTTCCTGTTCTTGTATAAAGACAAATTTTACACAGAAAGGAAAATCTAAGGAGGAGTAGGATTTGAGCCAAGAGAAGGGAACTGTGTCAAGGAAGGTCAGAGGTGGGCAACAGCAGGCTCAGTGGGTTTACCAAGGAAGATGGGGAGACGGGTTTGAAAAGAGTTTGGTGAGCAGGTCGGACTGTGGAGCTCCTTGAAGGATAGGCTAGTTGTCAGGTTCCTGAGAAGGTTTCGAGATCAAGTCTAGACGTACACAAAGGCAGTAATCGGAGGACTGGAAAAAGATCGCCATGAGAGAATTGCAAAAGTTTGCTCTGAGTGACTTGAAGAACGAGGACTCCATGCGTGGAGGTGGAAACACTAGGAAGGGCAGTAGGAAGGGCAGTGATGGGCACTGGGGAGAGAGGACAAATGCCCTTCAAGAAAACAAGATCTTTCGAAGAGCCCATCAAAAGGCTGGAATGGAAGAACAAAGGTCAGGGAAAAGGTCAGAACTGGAGATGGGGATGTGAGAGAGAAGAGAAAAGTGGGTGGAAAGAGAAAAGGAGCAACTGGAGACCGTGACAGAGCAGGAGGAAAAACAGAAACCACCTGGAGCTAAAGGGAAAACAGACACTAGTAGAACCAGACGATCGCCTCACCACAGAGGAGCGGGAGAAGCTCAGAGTCAAGGGACGGTCATCGTCACGGAGGAAGGCAGTGTGGCCTGAGGGGGTCTTTTCCCGAAGAAATCAGACAATGGATGGAAAGGGAGGGCAGGCAGGACAAAGGGAAGACAGTTAGTGGAGGGAGAAGAGGTGGGAACTCAGGGAGCAAAAGCCAAAAGTCGGTGGGAAAGAATGGGAGGCATGGTCTGTAAGAGAGGTAGGGAAGATTCAGAGATGGTAAGCAACAGAAATGGAAGTGCCCATTGGTGGATACCTTGAGTTACATATCCATTTCGTCATGGACTAATCCTTGATTTTGTATCAGGGAGCTAGGATGCACATAGATGCTATTTGAAAATGTCTGCCTTGGTGATTGTAAACTCAAAAGTGGCTGCAAGACCATCTCATAACCTGCATTTCTATGCAGAAAATCAGGAGGCAGGATCAAATGCTGTAAAGACTTGTAATAACGTCCATCCCTATGAACCACTTGTTGATCTGGATCTTTTAATCTTTTTTTTTTTTTTAAGAACAAGTGACAGGGCCTTCTGTGTTCTGTGTCTCTGCAAATGGGTATTAGCTGTGGAACCTTTGGGCATTCCGGCCTCTCGAGAGACTCCCCACAAGCCGTCAGTTAGACCAGGACGGCTGCCCAAAGATTCTCAGCCCCCTCAGGTGACCTCTCCCTGCTCCCTAAGACCGGCTGGCAGGCAGAGGAAGATCAGCTACCTTCCTTGTGGAGTCTACTGAGTCTAGATCCATCAGATTAAAGGCAGGTATACTAGGTTAGTGGTTCCCAGCTTGGATCCCAAGAACTAGGAAAATCCATCTTCCTCCTCAGGAACAAAGAGAGGGTTGCCACATTTTTATTTCATAAGAGTTTTTTTTTTTTTAACACAGCTATCTGTGTGAGACACAGAAGCCCAGATATTTTAATCCCCAATAGAGAAAATACATAATTTCAGAATGTGTGCTTAGTCACTCAGTCGTGTCCGACTCTGACCGCATGGATGTTAGCCCGCTAGGCTCCTCTGTTCATGGGGATTCGCTAGGCAAGAATACTGGAGTAGGTTGCCATGTCCTCCTCCAAGGGATCTTCCCAACCCAGGGATCGAACTCAGGCCTCCTGAATTGCAAGCAGATTCTTTACCAACTGAGCCACCAGGGAAACAAACTGAATACACAGAGCTTCATGAAGAACTCATTGCCACTGTCCTTTTCTCCCCTCATTTTGCCTCAAACTGGAGAAAACTTTGTCAAGTATCAAGCATTTAGGAACTGCTGCCCTAGGCTAATCTTACTTTATTTATAAAACAGCGGTAGAGGAGATGAACCCTATGGTTCTTTCAGTTCTAACATTCTGTGATTCTACAAACCTCAAAAACCACCCAGTCCTCCTCTAGAGTGAGGCTTTCCTGATCAGCAAGTTTTCAAAACATCCAGTGAATACATTTTTATTCATCTGTGTGTGTCAATGACTCAGAAAAGTGACCATTTTCAAGTAAACCTACCAGTACACAAAACAGGGCTGCCCTTTGAGGAAGTAAATATCTTGCTGGGCTCAAAACTCAATCAGGGAACTTCTCAAATAATGACTTTCTATATAGGGAAGGGGCTACATATCAACTTTACTTTTGAAACATTCATGGCTTTGCTCTAGCCTGTCACCAAAAAAAAAAAAAAAAAATTGGAACAGGGCAGGACAGACTCCCAAATGAAGAAGGGACATCCCATGGGTAAACTGACAAACAGAAGGCTTCACTGCCCCAAGCAAAGCTGGCTCCTCGAGTAAAGTGATTCCCACAGGATCCCACCTTTCCCTGGAAAAAGGTGTAACTCCTTTCAAAGTTTCCAAGCATCCACAAAGTGCTCAGCAGTCAGGTGGACCTGGCCTCAAGGGAGAAGCCTCAGCTGTCCTCGCTGGCACGAACAAGGTCAAGCGATCAGTGGAGGCCATGGGCTCATGGCTGAAGACCCTCAAATCCCATATGCTGAGCAGCTACTTTGTCTCCCACTCACTCTGGAATTGAGTTCTCTTTTTACTTCCTATTTTTCAAATTATCATCACAAAGTAGGCTTTGACATGTACAGGGAGATACCATTAAATGCCAGGAGCACAAATGCCAGGTCACCAGCACTACCCAATAGGAACAGAAACATCACCCATTCATTCTAAAGCAATATTTTTCAATCTGGAGTCCACAGATGTAGTCCTGGGACTCAGCAAGTTCATAAATGCTTAAAATAAAAAAAAATTTTTTTGATGGTCAAAAATTAATGTACACATATTTCAGGCTATCTGGTTGACCATCATCTAACCAAGTGCTACCACCAGATGTCAGTGCCAGCATTTGCCTTTACTGCTCAAATCTCTGTTAGAAGCTGTTCTTAGCCCCAAGAGCCAAAAATAAACGGGAACTGAAAAGAAAAAAAAAAAAAGAAGAAGAAGCTGTTCTTACTACATGAATCATCGTGGCTAAACCTTCTACTCATCCAAATGGGAGCTTGTTAAGACTCCACCCTAGATGTAATGAATCCTCAAGAGATTCCCAAGCACACTTAAGTGTGAGAAGCACTGAGCCAAAGAGAAAGCAGCGAGGAGGACTAAACATAGAAATAATCTGGTCACACCCAGCAGAGGCCTACTAACAGCACAACATACTGTACAAACATACAAAGTAGCTCAAACAGCATAGGGTGGGAAGGTGCCATCCTCGCCAGGCACAGGGGAGCTGAGTGCACTGGATGCAAGAGCAACAGTCTGGGACCACTGGCACTTTCCTGTCAGCCAAACAACATCATTTACACATTTAAAGTGCTAATTACAAACTTGTTCTCTTTATTGTTCTGTACAAGAGTTCTCAGCTCAAAGAGTTCAAAAGGAACTTTTATTGCTTTCATATTGGGTTGGCCAAAGAGTTTGTTGAGGTTTTTCTGTAAGGTGTTATGGAAAAACTCAAATGAACTCTAGCCAACCCAATATTTATACATACTTTTTTTAAAAGTAAGATTGACGCTAGGTAGCTAATTTTTTTCTTTAATGTGACTGTGTTATCAGTACATGAGTCAAGAGTGAGGAAACATTATCCACTGAGACACATAAGATCCTGCAACTCATAACTCCATGAGAAGGTCTGATATTGAAGGCTTATAATTCCTTTCCCAAATAACAGGTGAAATGATATTAAGTATTATGTTTTTTGTTCACTGTTCATCATAGATTTTTACAGAGATTTTTTTTTTTGGTGGGGGGAGAAGGTTTGTTTTCTAAAATCAAGAATGGATGTTTACCTCTGTCAGTTGCCTTTTGATAACTATCGACAGTATAAGGATTTTTTTCTTTACTGCTTTCTTAATTAACATGGCATATTTTAGTTTTGTTGTCCTTCTATTAAACTGGCCCTGAATTTCTAAAATAATCCTAATTCAGTCACAGTGAGTAACTCTTTGGGTCTACTGTTGGTTTCTAACTGCTATAGGAATTCTCCATCAATGTGGATAAGTGAGACTGGCTCACAATAGTATTTACTCAGCCTTAATTAGATAAGGCCATGTTGTCCTAAAGAATGCATCTGACTGTCAAATCATTTTTTTCTCTTTGTGTAATATAGAAATTGAGTTCTTTAAAATCTCAACTTTTCCCCCAGGTGATTCTTTTGATTCTAGCTGCTTTTCCGAGGGGCAAGGGAGAACTTCTAGTTTTGCTTTTTCTCTTATCACATTAATTATGCCATGAGAATACTGAGTTTGTTCGTCTTTTAGAAGAACCAATCTTGATTTTGTTTATGATATGTAGAGTTTTTTCATTTTAAAAGTTATTTTCATGATAATCTATTATTTCATTTGTTCTTCTGAGTTTGTTGCTTTGCTCTTTTTCTATTACAGAAAATTATAGGTATCTTTTTTTCTTATGCAAATACTTACAGAAACAAAAGTTTAAAATTTGACATATTATGTATACAGTATTTATATTATTTAATAGTCTTATGGTATTTTATAATAAGCTATATATTTTCTGCCTAATTCAGTTGCTACTTAGGGTTTTTAGTTGGCCATTAATTCACAATTTTTAACATATTTGAACAGGTAGTACATACACATGGAAATTCAAAAGAGAAGTAAGTTTCCCTTCCACCCTATTCCTAGTTCTCCAAACCTCCTCCTCAGAGGCAATGATTATTATGTGTGTGTAAAGGAAGAAGGTAGGTTCCTTTAACACAAATGAGAACATCTTATACTGTCTGTTCTATGCCTTATATACACATTTTTGTAAGAGAACTGACCACAATTTTAAAATAGCTCTGTACTTTTCAATTATGCATTTTATGTTTAATTTTATTTCATTATGATCTGTACAGATATGAAATTTCTCTTTCTGAATTTACTAGATGTTACACGTGACAGCAAATGACCAATTTTTATGAAGTCACATAAAATGTTTTTAAAGTGTATTTCCCTAGCTTTATATTTAATTTTCTTCAACTTGGTTAATTTGGTTTTATTATGTACACAATTTCAAATAATTTTTTCTTCCTTTATGATAGAAAAAAATTTTCCATCAAAATTATGTTCCTATCCATTTCCATTATTTTATTAAGTTATTTAAGGTATATAGAGCCAATAAAGTTTTCTTTCACGATTTACTGTTGTTTTTTTTTATCAAAATACATTTTAGTTAAAAACTATTTTCTCAGATAAAGCTTGAAAGCGCCTTTTATTCATCTGTAGTGGGAGGTATGTGCCCCATAACCTATAGGATTTTCTTTTAATTAAGCTTAAGTGGTTTGCCCTTTGAATAAAATAAACTATTTCATCTAGAGTTTAAACTCAAAATGATGTTTCTATTTATAATTATATTCCAGACATCAATCATTTGATAAGAGTTTTCAAGTGTCTTCAGAAGAAGGCAGCTCACTAGCCCTGGGACAGGAAGGGAAGGCAGCTACTGCTGCTTTCTACTAATTTAATGCTCTTAAAATACAGTGGAACATATTCAATAATCTGGCATTAATTTCCTAATGATGGATTAGTGATACTTGGACTATACTGTTTGGGGCTTCCCAGGTGGCTCAGTGGTAGGGAATCTGCCTGCCACGGCAGGAGACACAGGTTTGATCCCTGGGTCTGAAAGAACACCTGGAGGAGGAAATGGCAGCCCACTCCAGGATTCTTGCCTGGGAAATCCCATGGACAGAGGAGTCTGGAGGGCTACAGTCCATGGGGTCACAAACAGTCAGAGATGACTGAGCGACTGGGCATATGTTAGACTGACAGGGTATTAGATTTCATTTTGTCATACTCTGGGTACCTCAAGTAACTGGCTGGCTCACAAGAACATGACTTTCACCAAACTCTATAATTTGAACACCTCCATAAATCCTGTAAATCTTTATAAAACCCTCATGACATCATCAGTTCCAAGAACTTGTCACATTTACAAAAATATTTAACATGATACAGGTATTCAAACCTTCTGAAAAATATCTTTAAAGAGTTACTTATAAAGGAACAAAGATTATGAAGTCCCTCTTCCATAAAATCTACTTTTAGATCCAGCCAGGAAATGGCTTTCTTACATACCAATAGAGCATTAATGAATCAGAATTCATAAATGCTAACTATATAAAAATCGACAACTGAAAGACATAGAGCTTCTCCTATTACTGAAATTCACAATGTCAATCCTCAGAGTTCTCCGAAATAAACTGTCTTTAATGTTATTTAGCTTCTCTAGATTTAAGGAATATTCATATCGACCTTTTATGAGAAACATGAACGCTTTACTCCTTCACTGTAGTAAATAAAATTAATTCCCAATAGCCCCCTCAGAGTTTCAAGCTAGTCCATCCCCAGAGAAACGAAAAACACAGTTCAGGACTGAATGAGACTCAGTTTAGTAGAAGCATCAGGGTACTGACTTAGAAAACCTGCAAACAGAAGTTTCCAAGAAACACCCTATGAAAGCAACATATACCCAGTTAATCCAGACTTTTTTACAGCTCCTGACTTCCGCATCCAGAATTCACTGTACAGGCCAAACACAGGGCATGAACACACCACTTCCCAGAGTTCCCAACATCTAGACATTTGATAAAAGTTACTTTCAAATAAAAGAACTTTAGTTCATTTAGATAACTAGGACTTGCTAGATGCAATCTGTAGCTGGGTCTGCTGCTGCTGCTAAGTCGCGTCAGTCATGTCCGCCTCTGTGCGACCCCATGGACTGCAGCCTTCCAGGCAAGAGTACTGGAATGGGGTGCCATTGCCTTCTCCGATAGATGGGCCTACCAAGTGCTAATTATACTCTTACAAAGATCCTTCCAATTCTTACTAGGAAGTAACCAAGAAACAGGAGAATGCTAAAAGGGCTAGTAGTCTCATACTGAAATACACTCAGAATTCCCATAAGTCAATGTTCACTAAAGAGGTATGCTGATGCTGCTAAGTCACTTCAGTTGTGTCGGACTCTGTGCGAGCCCATTGACAGCACCCCACCAAGCTCCTCCGCCCATGGGATTTTCCAGGCAAGAGTACTGGAGTGGGGTGCCATTGCCTTCTCCGAAAGAAGTATAAGAAATCAATAAAACTAGCACACTGTTCTTTGTACTATGCATCTTGGTCTCCATGCCAAGAACTGTGCTCTACCAGGTGAAACTGTGAGATAACAAGGGCCTCCTGTCAACTCAAGCACAGAAGCCCCCTCTAAGAGGGCTCAGAATGGAGGGACCTTCTCACCTTATATAGTGGATTATGTTATAGCAAAGAAGGAGGTAAGTAACCATTGCCATGAGGGGCTGTGATTACCTGTCAGTTGCTCATTAAAACAGAATCTGGTTAGTAACCAAGAATAAAAACAATACATTCGGGTTTTTCCATAACACCAAATGAACTTTTGGGCCAACCCAATAAATGGATTATTTTGACGACATTAAGAGGAGACAATAAGGAATCTCTAAGAAGCTGTGTAGGGCTTCCCTGGTGACTCAGAGGTTAAAGAAGCCGTGTATGGCCAAGTCTTAATGAGGGATGGAAGAAAGAAAAACAATGAAAAGAAGATCCAAGGAACTCACAACAGTGACATTTCAAATGTCCAGCCAAGATTTAGACACACACAGTTAATTCCCCAAACTCTTCCAAAACACAAACACACACCTGAATTCACCCTTCTTCAAAGGAATGCCTCAATGATGCCTCAGCAATCACCAAGTGCCTATCAGTATTGGAAATTAAAGTAACTAAGACACTGCTTTTGCAGATATGAAAACAGGGAGATGAAAGTCTCCCACATATAAGGCCACCCCAGAAGTTAAGTGTGCAATCCTTGACACCCATTCACCTACACCAAGTCTCCTCAGAGCTGGAAGGGTGGGTACTCAATGAGATCAAACAACTATTGATTAATACTTCTGACCTGCAAAATGAGAACGAAGTAGTCTACAGGTTTGTTTCGCTGGTAGAGGTAGTATTCTGGAGCTTTCTTGTTCTTCTCATCATACTTCAGTTCCTGGATGACATTGGGGTGCTTTAGCAGCCTTAGAAGGATCTTCTCTGACATCTGGGATGGGCTAAATGCTTCTACTTCTATAGATATAAACACAACTTGATATTACACTTCAAATGGATGGAAAAAAATGATGCTAGTGATTAAAGTGTTTAAAGAATACTTGGAATTGAAGCAATACAGCATGGATTAATGAGACTTCCGTTTCGTGATCCATTGGGGGCAGATAACCTGGGAGAAATTAGAAAATGCTGAATTCTCATGTTTGTTGCTTTAGAATTTTTCTTTTCAACCTGTCATTGGTTTCAGGTATCATAAAAAAAAACAAACAACCTCATTTTCTGACTGACACAAAGGAAAATCAACCAGAAGCAGGCTCCATGACTGCCAGGACACCCTGCAACAGGCCACAAAAAGACTGACTGTCCAACAACAGCCAAAGGAAGAAGCAGAGGTCAGGAAGCGTCTAGGCGTGGGTTAGTACCAGGTGCTCAGACGCAGTGCTCACATCTCATTCTCCCATCAACTACCCTGAGAAAGTCTGGAAACAGAGGAAGGGAGAGATTCAGAATAAAAGCAAGGCACGTGCACACATCAACATGCACTCCAGCTTGCTATTAAAAAAAGTAATGTTGATCTGAAGTGATAAAGATAGTGATTTCATTTAAAATAACAAAATCCCAAGTTACTGACTTAAGGGTGCTATATTGAAAGTGGACTTTATGGTATCTCTGAGGCAGAATAATGTAACGTCTAAATTGTGGTTCTTAAATGATGAAGAACAATATTATCAGAAATAAAAAAATAAGTTAAAGATATTGTTCATATGTCTTAAAAGGTTTTTAATTATGTTATATGTGAGACCTATAGATTCTGCATTAGTTCGGTGAATTTTTGTAACAACAAAGTAAGATAGTACATCACAGAAGTTTTGGAAAATATAGAAAAAGAGAAAGAAGAAAATAAACCTATAAACCAACCACTCATAACCATTCTGAGCAATTGGTGAGTATTTCTTTCCTATACCTCACCTAGGCATGAGTGCCATGTACGTACGTGTGTGTGCACACTAAAAATACAAGGATAATCTTGTGTACACATGGTTTCATACTGTTTCTTCTTACTTTACACTAAGTATTTTCACATGTGATAAATATTATATGATGAGCCTTTCGAGGTATCTGAAAAAATGATCTTAAAGAGTATATAACATTCCATCATGTGGTTGCTGTTAGCCTTCTTTTCAAAATATCTCAAGTACACTGCATTCAGCTGAAAGGCACTGGCTGCCCATCTTGGACACAGACGTCTTCTACAGGTCACTGGGCACTCTCAGATTCTCTCACACTTCTCCCCTGGTCAACAGAGCTCACCCTTCACCTAGAGAGCCATCTGGGGATGTGAGCAGGGTCAGTCAGTCTCTCAAATCCGTTCGACCTTGACCTCCCTGGAGCAGTCACTGCCGGCTGGGTTGGTGGTTTTAATAATGTGAACACTTGCCTCCTGGAATGGGCCTGAGTTAACAATCTGCTTTGAAGAGGCCATCAGGAAATCTATGTCAGAGTTCTGAGGATTTCTGATTTCATTACAACCAGAAAGGGTAAAGATTTAATTCTGAGAATTTATTGTTCTTCACTGCAAATCATAGCACCTGCGTCACCACTGATGTCCAACTGTTCTTCCGAGGCAAGCTGAAGAGAGAGCTACTCAGAGCCTGACACACCGAGATGGGGTCTGGGATGCACTGTCCGCCTGCTCCGCCATCTGGCTCTCCCCTGGACTGAGCTGAAGCGGATGGCCTGGCCTACCGTTCACATGCAGTGTGGCACTAACATTCATCCTTACCTTTCAGACCAATTTTAAGTTACTGGTCCACCCCTGGTAAATGTCTCAGAGGGTTCATGCCGACACTGAACATAGGAGAGGAGAGAATTTAAAAAGAAAAAAAAAAAACAAAACAAACAAAACAAAACAGAAAACAAAACACAAAAGTGGCATTACTTATCACCCCAGTTCCCAGGCTCCACCCCCAGCCCACCCCAGTCAGCGGCGGGCGAGAAACTTGCTCCAGGGTTGGCAGAGATTTCAAACTGTGATAAGCGGCACTTGCCTGTTGCTAGGAAACGGTGCATGGCCAAGAGAAGCTGCGGTGATATTTTAACCTTCATCTCGCTGTCTGTTTGCTTAAAGGCAGAAAAATCTTGCTTTCTTTCTCGATGGGCCACTTTCTTTTTCGTTCTGTTATCAGCTGAGGGAGGAATGAGAGAAGGAAAAAGGCAACACATTCCATTAGATCAGGGCTCTTTTGAACGAAAAATGACACAATATATTGGAGAGGCTAAGCTTGCTCTCCAGATGGTGGGCACGCGACATGCAAACAGCACGTGGAGAGGGGAGGAACAGAGAACCCTCATCGGATGAGTGAAGCACAGACCTGGCTATGACACAATCCAGAGTACGAAATCACAGGTAACATGATTAGGAATGGCTGTGGACACACGCTGGGAAGATCTACAGGGCCCTTCTAAGTATTATTAATGGGCAGCTGTGGACAAAAATCCTCCCTCGCAGAGCCTTTACAACAACAGGACATGAGCCCAGAGCGCACACAGGCTCCTACTACTCAGGCTGCCACACAGCAGGACGAACGATCATGCTACAGAAGACACAGAGAAGCGTGTCCCTGCCTTTAGTGTGTCCGTGCCAGCCTCTGCTGAAAGAGAACACACACACACATACACATACACAAGCTTGAGAAATGAACAAGGACACTTTCACAGAACAGTGATTATTTGTGACTGATTTTAATAATATTATCTGTTGATTTTTAATAATATCTGTTGATCTTAGTAATAATACCCCAGAGCATGAGACCCTCAAGGTCAAGCAAATACGAAAGAAGTGATTCAGAACAGAGGTCAGCACATTTCCTCTGCAAAGGGCTGGACAGTAAATATTTCAGGCTCGCGGGCCATGTACGCTTTGTTGCAACTACAGCTCTGCTGTTGAGCAAAAAGGAGCCATGTGAAAATGAATTAGCAGGGCTGTGCTGCAGTAAAACGTTATGCTGGATAGGAAATTTTAATTCTGTATCATTTTTACGTGTCACAAAATAATATTTTTTTGACTTTTAACAACTGAAAAAATGTAAAAAAATTTTTTTTAGCTTGTAAGCTGTAGTTTGCCAATCCTTGATCTTGAAGGTGTCAAATGCAAAACTTCTGAGTATTTTTCTGGACAAAGTAACGATCAAGAAAAACTAGGTTGAAGACAATTTGCTTGCTTTTCCTAATTGCTTGCTTTCCCCCCTCAGGAATCATGAGTCTTTACATTACCATTTCACGCCTAAGGCAAAACAGTGATGACTAATCAGGCTTGTCCTGGGGAAAGGCAATCACAACCTGGAATTTTCCTCTGTCCCAAATTCTCTTTAAAGTCAGGCATCAAAAATCAAGGCAAGCATTCTGAATCATTTTCTAATGTCAAAGGTCGTCATCATCCCCGAACTGAATCAAGACTATGCTTGAAACACAAGTTCAGTATCTCATCTCAGGAAGCCATGTATGAAATCAGTCTCATCAAGGTTTAAAAGAAGTGAGCTGAAGAGTAAACATAAAAGCACATAAATGTCTAGATCATCTTTCTTACACTGAGGATTACCCCTGGGAAACACATAAATACGCAGAGACACACTTGGTATTAAACAGTCTCTGTGAGGAAGGATGAAAAGAATGTAAACATACAATTAACAATATCCTCTATTATGAAAGCTCTGATTATTCTCCAAGAGTCAAAAGGATAAAACACATAGGGGTTGGAGTTGTTTAAAGAACACTATACAGATGTAAGAAAAAAAAAAGATCCATTTGGGAAGCAGGTCAAGAGCTAAATATTAAATTTTTTTTTAAGGGTGGATGGAAGACTTTAGTTTTAAAATGAGGGACATTTCCTTTCTAGTAGGCCTGAATAAAATGACTCTGCTTTGAGCAAGGCTGGCTTTGTCCTCGGTGCTCCAGGCCACCTGAACGGTTCCTTTTCTCCTCCAATTCAAGCTTGAAAAGCCCAACAGGACACAAAGAGCCCAAATTCTCCTTCTCTATACCACCTTTGACAGCCCCTAACATCTCAGGCCTTGGGCCATCTTTGGCATTAAGAAACTCTTAAAAGAGTATTACTTTGCTAAGAGGGAGGCTGAGGAAATCCAACAGTTGTGGATCTAATAGGACAGAATGCAGGTTCAATGCCCAGCCCAGGACTGCGCCTGTGTGTGCTAAGTCACTTCAGTCGTGTTTGACTGTGTGTGACCCTAAGGACTGCAGCGCACCAGTCCAGAGGATTCTCCAGGCAAGAGAATCCTGGAGTGGGTTGCCATGCTCTCCTCCAGGGGATCTTCCCAATCCAGGGATCGAACCTGCATCTCTTAAACATCTCCTACACTGGCAGGCGGGTTCTTTACCACTAGCGCCACCTGGGAAGCCCCAGGATCAAGCCTACTCCTGGGCAAACAGGTGTGGGTATCCACCTTCCCCGATCCAAGCCCACCTCCAAAAGGCAGAGAAACAGAACGAGAAAGACACGCTTTTACTGCGTACCCTAACCTGTCCTGCTTTTGCTATATACTCCGCAGTGACAACACTACCCCAGCAAAACTACGTCTGCAAGCTTCATCTCTATCCTGACCCATGGGTACTAGAACAAGGAAATTTCAACAGTTGCTATCCACAAACCCTTCTCAGTTTGTAAGCATTTGAATTATGACTTTAAGTAGAGACAGAAACTTAACTGAAACAGTTTGCCTAACTGTGTAAAATGAAAGCCAAGAATGGAGTTCTCTGTTCAGGGCAAGTAATGCCCAGCTCAGAAGCAGTTGGCTTTTCAAAAAACAAACAAAAAAAACCATGGCCAGTTGATATTACAGGACCTGCCTCTTCTTCCCCCTGTGGTGGAAGGACTGGTGTATACTCGTAGGTGGTACCCAGCCTACACACACTGTGTGTTATTAGAAAGAGACAACAGCTGGAGAGATGTCAGATGACTCACAAACAACATGGCAAATAAAAGCAAAGGTTTGGGAAAATTATACTTAGGCGACGGTACTCACTGTATAAATCTGTTTCATCTAGAATCTCAGATTTGATGATTTCTTCAATCACATCCTCTAATGTGACAATTCCCAGAACTTCATAAAATGGATCCCCCTCTCCCTCATTGTTTACTCGCTGCACAATAGCCAGGTGAGATTTACCTTTAAAGAAAAGAAAGCAAAGAGGTAATTTTCAGAGGTGATTTTCTTAATTTCCTGAATATAAAAGATGTTAAAAAAAAAAACAGCAGCAAACACAGATACCAGATTATCAAAGTCTACCGTTAAGCATTTAAAAATGGTTTGGAAATGTTTGTCCAGAAACAAATGGAAAAGCTTCATGGGCCATCACAAGTAAGACCAGTTAAGCCAAAACAGCATTATCATCTACACACCGGGTGCCATCATGGTGCCATCTACTTCTTAATGGAGTTGGTCTCTGTTATGTCAGCTGTTCCTTTGTGACCATTTAGCAACTGCTGCTTTACCTGAGGACAGCAGTTCTCAAAGTGTGGTCTGTGGACCCGTAGGGGTGCCCAGGACCCTTTCAGGAAAGTCAGAAAGGCCAAATCCTTTTCATTTAGATTACTAGCACCAATAGTATAAAAGTGCCTCAGCACAAGTCAAGGCAGGGGTAGTAGTGGGTCAATACTAGTGGTCACTGTCTTCTCACACACACACAGGCACACAGACACACACACACTAAAAAGGAGGGAAATCTGTTCAAGTAGCAACATACATATTACTATATACAAAATCTATAGCCATCAAGGACCTACTGTATAGCACAGGGAACTATACTCAATATCTTGTGAGAATCTACAATGGAAGAGAATTTTAAAAAGTATGTAAAACTCAATCACTTTGCTATACACCTGAAATTAACAGAACACTGTAAATCAACTGTATTTCAATTAAAAATTGTAAAATAATTATTTTCCAGAGGGAAAAAAATATCCTTGATGATACAGCAAACGTAATCAGCTTCATTAAATCTTGATTCCTGGGACCTGTCTTTCAATATTGTACATAACAAATTGAGAAGTGCCATAAAACATTTCTGTTGCATTCTGAAGCATGATAGCTGTTTTGAGGAAAAGGAATCATGCAAATTGAGTTGCACATTGAATCAATTTTTTTCACCAAACATTTTAAAGAATAACTACAAAGCTATGGTTATTTAGACTTGGATATTTGGCAGACATTTTCTTGAAAATGAACACTATGAGCCTATTACATTCAGGAAAACAACAGCAGTGTTCACTGCCAAACATAACATCTGCGCTTTCAAGGGAAAATTAAGATTTCGGGAAACTTGTATCTACCACCGTGAAACTTGAGAGCTTCTCACTGAAGACTTACCTGATGGAGACAGGTGGCGCTATTAACAAATGTGATTTGTAAAGTCCTGAACAATAAAATGTGTCAACAGTTCAAAGATCTGCCTAACTCTGTGAACCAGTATTCTCCAAATGACTGTGGCCATGATGTTACCAAATCATACATGGGTAAGCGATTTATTCAGAATGCAATGCATAACAGTGGATTTTTAAAAACTTTTTATTTTGCAGTAATTTTAGATTTACAGAAAAGTGGCAAAGAGAGTTCTTGTATACCCTTTACTCAATTTCCCCCCCACTACTAACACCTTACTTTACCATGATATATTCATCAAAACTAGAAGTTGACACTGATACGGTAACAGTAAGTACATTCTATATTTTATTTGGATTTCACCAGTTTTTCCATTAATGTCCTCTTTCTGTTCAAGTATCCTGTCTTGAGGACCACATTGCACGTAGCTGTTGTGTCTTCCCAGATTCCTCTGATCTGTGACGGTTTCCCAGTCTGCCTTTGTTTTTCATGAGCTTGACAATCGAGTAGTTCTGGTCAGGTGCTCTGTAGAATACCTTCTGATTTGGACATATTTTTCCGATGTTTTTCTCACAATTAGACTGGGGTTATGAGTTTTTCGTTACAGGACAGCGGGGCTCACATCATCACAGGCGACGTTCATGGTTACTATATGGCCAAGGTAACGTTTCCCAGGTGTCTCCACTGCAAAAGTTACCAATTTTTCCCTTGTCCTCATTCTACTCTTCAGAAGCAAGTCATTTGGTCTAGCCCACCCCCAGGGAGGGTGAGTGGTAGGAATTCAGCCCTAATTCTTGGAGTCAGGGAATAGCTATACATATTACTCAGAATTCTTTTGTAAGGAAGATTCCAGACCAAAAGATTTTAATGGAACAGGGCACCACAAGTCCACTGGCATAGTTTCAGATGCTACATTGCAACTAACCTTAAAGAAACTATCACTTGGGGAGTTTGGGGTTATTATCAAAGGATATCCAAATATTCATAAAGGTTATTAAAATACCCCTCCTTTTTCAAATACGTATCTGTGTGAGGACAGAGTTTCTTCACATACCTCAGTAAAACAGTGTATAGCACAGACTGAATGCAGAAGAGAATCTAGCTGCCCTCCATTTAGCTTGATAATAAACAATACACAGAAAGGCGACCACTACTCTCTTTACGATTCAAGTTTTGGAAAAAGTTATCTTTAATAAAAATGCTACGTTAACATGTAATGAATTTATGGTTGTCCCTTAAAAACAAGTAAATGTTTAAAATTCCTCAGGTTTAATTTCAAAATATAGTAAACATCAAAAAGATATCCTATAAGAACACACGCTGTGAAACCGACCACTTCTGGATGCGAACTCTAGTACACCACTTTAGCTCCCACCAGCTGTGTGATCAGGGCCGAGGCCTACGTAACTTCTCTGAGCCTCAGTCTCCTCTTCTCTAAACCCAGGCTCATGATAACTGCTGCCATGCAGAATTATCGTTAGTATCAGGGATAATGTACCTAGCAAAGGCAGGGACTGGGATCAACTGGGCAATCAATAAATGGTAGCTTATATTAATTTATCAATATTCTTCCTCAATTCTAAGGCACTATCGACTATTACCAGCTTAGTCAGAAAGAACAAGTCTACTACATTAAATGTGCACTGTGATAGAAACAAATTACCATACGTAAAATTGATAGCCAGTGGAAACTTGCTCTATGACGCAGAGAACTCACATCAAGTGCTCTGTGACAACCTAGAGGGGTGGGAGGTGGGAGGGAGGTTGAGAGGGGACATATGTATATCTATGGCTGATTCATGGTGAGGTATGGCAGAAACCAACACAATATTGTAAAACAATTATCCTCCAATTAAAAATTTAAAAATGAAAAAGGATGCATTTCAATTTCAGAAAGATCTTTTAAAAATATTAAATTTATCTCATACACCAATAATTGGTTTTCCTAACACAAGGCATGAGGGCAGCTGAGATGTATCCTTAAGCTAAGCCAAGGAGACATGATATCTGGAAACGTCATGATCATTTTAGCATTATATTATTTTCTTTAATTGGAGCATGATTGTTTTACAATGTAAATTTCTGCTGCAGGACCACATGAATCAGCTATACGTATTCATATATCTTTCCCCTCTTGAGCCTCCCCCTACCCAACATATTATATTTTTAATGACAGGGTGAGGTTTTTGGGAGGCAGTGGGAGTGAGGGCGCGTCATTTAAATAAACTTTACTTCAAACTGGGTGAGTTTGCTCAGACACAACCAGCCAAACTAAAAATATCCTGAAGGCCAGTTCTGATGAAGTTCCCAGCACCTACTCAGAGGCTGGCTTTGGGTCTGTGGGTTCATCTGCCCTTTGCGCTCTGCCTCAGACCCCTTTGCAGGCAACGTTGTCCGGAGACTGAGAAATTAAGATTGTTAGACAATTAGGCATCCTAACAATCTGCATCCTTAGTGTGCTCACACTCAAAGAATGAAAATATTTTGAGCAAATGAGACAAGGGAAACTTATCAGCAACAGATATATAAACACCACATCAAGTCAAGTCAATTCTAGTCTAGTCAGTTTGGTTAGGTCAGTTTCTCCCATCTGCTTTCCCAAGGACCCAAACATAAGCAGTTAAAAATTCTTGGTGAATGCTGTCTGTCGAAAGTTAAATTCTTTTGCTATTCCCAGCTTGTGATCATTTAAAAGGAATTTTCCAAAGCAAGGTCTAATATTAGACTCAAAATGAAGTTTCCATTCCACTGAGGCGCTATTCTCACCAAAGTAACTACCGCATAATCAGATTGTCTTGGAGCAATTCGTTTAAATGCAGATGGACATACTTGAAATACCAGCTCGATAGCACCAACAGATCTGACTGGAAAAGGCCCTACTCTAGAAATTATTCATGTAAGCTAGGCTTCTTAGATGGAAAATTAAGTTTTCTTCCTAGCTCAGTGTTCCCTTTCACACCCCCACCTCCAATGTTGAAACTTCTTCCTCTGCCCCAGAGTCACATATTTTTAGCTTTGGAATTCCTGGTGAGAAGTCTTGTTTTCTAACCTTCTTCCCAGTAAGCAGTACCAAAAAAAAAAAAAAAAAAAAATATCCCTCTTCTCTAATCATGCTTTTGGAAGACAGCAATATAAGGTACCTCTTCCCCTACTTAACCATTCACTGCAGGGAGTTCAGCCTTTGGCCTCATCAATGGAACCATCAAAGGGAAAATATAAACTTATCAAAATAGAAATTTAAAGAACTGAGCTCAAATAACATCGTTCTTAACCTGAGCATTGGAGGGATTAAGCCAGGATTGAAAGCAGCAAAGCAATTTTGGGGAAACTAATAAAAGATACTTATAAATCAAAAACTGGAAAAGATTATAAACTGATGGATTCTTAACTTCCAAAGAGAAGAATAAAAACACAGCAATCAGCACAATATGTGATTACAGGCATGAAATAGCACTAAAGCTTTTTAATATAGCTAGATTATATAAACTTGATTAATTATATATAGAATAAAGCAGACATTGCTGGCACAATTAGGGCTTGGAGACAGCCCTTTGTGGCTAGCTATAAGGGGTCTTACAGTATTCATGTCATTTCAAACTGTCCTGAAACTTCTACCTACAGCCTCTCTCCATCTAGTCTGGTCCTAGACGACTAACGGAATACTTAAGTCAGACCTAAGAGAATCTATGCAGGCCTCTCTTCAGAGTATAGGGCTCCATAAACACATTTCCAGTCAAATTCAGAATTGTTAAGTTTACTATGAAATAATTACCTAGATTTTAACTGCTATGTGTTCAAAACAGGGCACTTGCACAGATGAAATTATAATCACAGGTCTTCACTGTGAGGTAGGCTAAGTAAAATCATCTATCTGCAATAAAACTAGGATCAAATTTCTGCCTCTGCCTGCTTCCACTGCTCCCCAAATCAAAGGACTGCATCATCTCTCTGGAGAATCAGCTCAGAATTGTTGCCGGTTGCCACGCTCAAGTCTTTTAACCTTACCACAATGCTAGGCTCAGATTCTGAATGACAGATACCGTTTGTATTTTGATAGGGATAATTAACTAGGTAATGATTAGGCTGACAAAGGGTACCTTAACCGCCTGATGAAAATATGGACTCATTTGCTCTCATACAAGTTCAATGTCAATCAAGTGAAACGGAACAGCAGGCAGAGTAACTCAAACACCTAAGGCAGAAAGCCAAGTGAGCAGATGAGGTAGAATGGAATCAGGAAAAACTTGACACAGCTGAGTTCATAACAAGCGATAAGCAGTAGTCCAAACGAGCGAACAATGTGAATGCAAAGCAGACAGGGTCTTAAAATGCTACTTAAACAGCAGGAAGAAAACAGAAGACTCAACAATGAGACTAAAGCCAAACATTTTATGTCTGCCATGGCTGCTGTGTCCCACAACTGCAGGAGTGCAAGACCCAGCGGTTCCTGTGAGGTTGTGCAGCGTCATGCCTGCGTGTAAGCTGCTTCAGTCGTGTCCAACTCTGCGACCCCATGGACTGTAGCCCACCAGCCTCCTCTGTCCATGGGATTCTCCCCTCAAGAATACTGGAGTGGGCTGCCACGCCCTCCTCCATGGGATCTTCCTGACCCAGGGATCGAAACCCCATCTTCTGTGTCTCTTACACCACAGGTGGATTCTCACCACTGAGCCACCAGGGAAGCCCATGCAGGGCTGTAGCCCCTCACTAAACAAGGGTATTAGGGCCAGGGAGGCATTGATATGCTTCTGCTTTTTTAAAACATTTCCCAGTCTACCTGACATAAGAATGATAATAATTCAACAAGTAGGAATCAATAAAGTTCCTAAAAATGAAACTAGTGATAAAATAAAGAAATGCTCTAAGTTAGAATTCAGGTTCCCCATCACTAAAAACAAAACAAGATGGAGGACAGATTTGAAGGCCATACTTAAGCTCTCCCAAAGAAACCAGTTTGCATACAGGCCATCAAGGAAGTCAATACACTTAAGGAGCATTACTTAGATTTAGTCTGATGCACAAAAATTAAACACACTGACCAATGATCTCATGTTTCTGAACTTAATGCATAATCCATAAGGTACAATGCTATGCAAGTGTCAATGAACTATAGTCACAAACTCATTCCTTCACTCAGTAAGTATGTACTGATATCTACTATATATGCCAGGCTTATACCTCAGGGCACAAAACAAAGCTCTGGCTTTCAAGGAACATTCTAGCAGGGGAGACAAACACTCAGGGAAACAGTATAAATGCATGTCAGACTGTATAAAATGTGTTGTGCAGAACAAAAAAGCAGAGGCCAAATTATTTAGCTTAGGCTGGCCAGGGAAGGGCCTCCCTAGTAAGGGGACAGTTGAACAATGCTGGAGGGCGTTAAGGAGCCAAATGAAGTAAGTAAGGGGTTGGGGAAGATGTTTCAGGTGGAGGGAATGATGGAGCCCTGGAGAGGAGAGGCCTGGTGTGCTTGAGGGAAAACAAGCAGTGTGGCTGGAGCGGAGTAAGCAGGAGAGAAAGAAGCAAAGATGAGATGGGGGTTGGGAGGGGTTGGCCAGGGTAGTTGGGGATGGGGGGTGGTGCAGATCACATCTCCATCACCAAGACTTTAGCTTTTACTGAAGTGAGTGAGTGAGTGAGTGTGTGTGTGAGCGTGCGTGTGCATGCGTGTGCACGCGCGCTTGTGCTTTGTGTGCAGTTGCTCAGTCCTATCTGACTCTGGGACCGCATGGACTGTAGCCCACCAGGCTCTTCTGTTAATGGATTTTCCAGGCAAGAATACTGGAGTGGGTTGCCATTTCCTACTGCCGGGCATCTTTCCAACCCAGGGATTGTGTGTATAAAATAGATAACTAATGAGAACCTACTGTATAACACAGGGAACTTTACTCAGTCCTCTGTGGTGATCTAAATGGGAAGGAAATCCAGAAAGTAGTTGGAATCAAGATTACTGGGAGAAATATCAATAATCTCAGATATGCAGATGACACCACCCTTATGGCAGAAAGCAAAGAACAACTAAAGAGCCTCTTGATGAAAACGAAAGAGGAGAGTGAAAAAGCTGGCCTAAAACTCAACATTCAAAAAGCTAAGATCACGGGATCTGGTCCCATCACTTCATAGCAAATAGATGGGGTAACAATGGAAACAGTGTTTATTTTCAGACAGACTTTATTTTCTTGGGCTCCAAAATCACTGCAGCCATGAAATTAAAAGACACTTGCTCCTTGGAAGAAAAGCTATGACCAACCTAGACAGCATATTAAAAAGCAGAGACATTACTTTGTCAACAAAGGTCCATATGGTCAAAGGTATGGTTTTTCCAGTAGTTATGTATGGATATCAGAGTTGGACCCAAAAGAAAGCTGAGTGCTGAAGAACTGATGCTTCTGAACTGTGGTTCAGAAAATTCTTGAGAGTCCCTTGGACTGCAAGGATATACAACCAGTCAATCCTAAAGGAAATCGGTCCTGAATATTCATTGGAAGGGCTGATGCTGAAGCTGAATCTCCAATACTCTGGCCACTTGATACAAAGAATTGACTCATTGGAAAAGACTCTGATGCTGGGAAAGACTGAAGGCAGGAGGAGGAGGAGACAGAAGACGAGATGGTTGGATGACCTCACGGACTCGATGGACATAAGTTTGAGCAAGTTCTAGGAGTTGGTGATGAACAGGGAAGCCTGGCATGCTGCAGTCCGTGGGGGTGCAAAGAGTCGGACGGGACTGAGCAACTGAACTGAACTGATATGTCTATGTATAGCTGATTCACTTTGCTGTAGAGCAGAAACTAACACAACATTGCAAAGCAACGACACTCCGATCAAAATTTAAAAAAAAACACAAAGTTACTTCAGTGATCTCAGTGACAAGGATGGTGGCCTGGACCAGATAGCAACAATGGAGGGGGTGGGAAGTACTTAGAATCTGGGTGTATATTTTAGATTACAGCCAGCAGGTTTTGCTGATCGACTGAATGTAGGCAGGAGAGGAGGTGACAAGTCAGGGGCTGACTCTAGGATCTGGGGGTCTGAGCAGTGGGAAGGATAGAGTTGCCATTCATAGAGGAGGACTGTGGAAGGTACTCGCCTGGAAAGAAGAAGAATCAGTTCAGTGTTAGACAGATTAAGTTCAAGATGCCTATTAGACTTCCCAGTGGAAATATCAAACAGGCAGTAACATACCTAAGTGCAGAATTCAACAGAGTGTGAGCCATGTGGGTTACAGATGAAGAGTGAGAACTCCCAGAGAAGAAAGGCTAGTAAAGCCAGACACCAGTGGAGATCACCAAGGTGGTGTGTGCAGCCTGAGTCCAGGGCAGGCCAGCATCTCTAGGGCAGGAAGTGGAGATACAGTCAAAAGGAGACTGAGAAGGAGGGTCTGGTGGCGTGAGCAGAGAAAAGAGACATTGGTGTTTGGAAGCCAAATTTTTTTAAAAACTACTTCAAGAAGCAGAAAAGTGGCCAACATACCAAAAGATCATGAAAGGTGACTTTGGGAACAAAAGATGTTCAAGATGAGAAAGGTCATAGATGAAGAATCCAGGGATCACCATCTCAGTGTTCGATCCATGCGACTCCCACAACATCATTCCTTCTTCTAACAAGGACAAACACACTGGCCTGCTTCTGCCAGGGCACCTTTGCCTGAGAGCAAAGACCTGTGTCTTTAGGCAGAGTCTTTGTCCTTCCTTAGTACCACCTCCCTCTTCTAAGTGCACCTCTGCAAACAGTGCTATTGGAGCTCCAATCACCCAGCCTTAAAACTCTGAATCACCTTTGCCTCTTTTCTCCAGATCTTTTTTTCTTTCCTTTTGAATGAAGAGTGAATGAATGAATATAAACCTACTTACAATAACTTGTAGGGGCACTGAGTGCAGCAGTGCCTGCATGGGACCTTTGAAGGAGGTCGCCATGATCTTCCTTATCTCCACCAAGGCTTCAGGTCAAATAACAGGGAGGGAACACAGCCCCACCCATCAATAGAAAATTGGATTACGGATTTGCTGAGCATGGCCCTGTCTATCAGAACAAGAACCAGTTTCTCTCTCAGTCTCTCCCATCAGGAAGCTTCTATAAGCCTCTTATCCTTCTCCATCAGAGGGCAGACAGACTGAAAACCACAATCACAGAAAACTAACCAATCTGATCACATGGACCACAGCCTTGTCTAACTTAATGAAACTATGAGCAATGCCATGTAGGGCCACCCAAGACGGACGGGTCATGGTGGAGAGTTCTGACAAAACGTGGTCCACTGGAGAAGGAAATGGTGAACCATTTCAGTATTCTTGCCTTGAGAACCCCATGAACAGTATGAAAAGACAAAAAGATAGGACACTGAAAGATGAACTCCCCAATATACTACTGAGATCAGTGGAGAAATAACTCCGGAAAAAAATGGAGAGACGGAGCCAAAGCAAAAACAACACCCAGTTGTGGATGTGACTGGTGATGGAAGTAAAGTCCAATGCTGTATAGAGCAATATTGCATAGGAACATGGAGTGTTAGGTCTATGAATCAAGGAAAATCGGAAGTGGTCAAACAAGAGATGGCAAGGGTGAACATCGACATTTTAAGAATCAGCGAACCAAAATGGACTGGAATGGGTGAATTTAACTCAGATGACCACTATATCTACTACTGTGGGCAAGAATCCCTTAGAAGAAATGGAGTAGCCATCATAGTCAACAAGAGTCCAAAATGCAGTCCTTGGGTGCAATCCCAAAAACGACAGAATGATCTGTTTCTAAGGCAAACCATTCAATATCACCGCAATGACGGGTAATGCTGAAGAAGCTGAAGTTGAATGGCTCTGTGAAGACCTACAAGACCTTCTAGAACTAACACCCAAAAAACATGTCCTTTTCATTAAAGGGGACTGGAGTGCAAAAATAGGAAGTCAAGAGATACCTGGAGTAACAGGCAAATTTGGCCTTGGGTATAAAATGAAGCAGGGCAAAGGCTAACAGAGTTTTGCCAAGAGAATGCACTGGTCATAGCAAACACCCTGTTCCAACAACACAAGAGAAGACTTCTACACATGGACATCATCAGATGGATGTTCAACACTGAAATTAGATTGATTATATTCTTTGCAGCCAAAGATGGAAAAGCTTTACACAGTCAGCAAAAATAAGAACGGGAGCTGACTGTGACTCAGATCATGAACTACTTATTGCCAAATTCAGACTTAAAGAAAGTATGGAAAATCACTAGACCATTCAGGTATGACCTAAATTAAATCCCTTACAATTATACAGTGGAAGTGAGAAATAGATTCAAGGAATTAGATCTGATAGGCAGAGTGCCTGAAGAACTACGGACAGAAGTTCATGACATTGTACAGGAGGCAGTGATCAAGACCATCCCCAAGAAAAAAGAAATGCACAAAGGCAAAATGGCCGTCTGAGGAGGCCTTACAAACAGCTGTGAAAAGAAGAGAAGCGAAAGGCAAAGAGAAAAGGAAAGATATCCTCATTTGAATGCAGAGTTCCAAATAGCAAGGAGAGATAAGAAAGCCTTCCTCAGTGATCAATGCAAAGAAATAAAGGAAAACAATAGAATGGGAAAGACTAGAGATCTCTTCAGGAAAATCAGAGATACCAAGGGAACATTTCATGCACAGATGGGCTCGATAAAGGACAGAAATGGTATGGACCTAACAGAAGCAGAAAGATACAAAGAAGAGGTGGCAAGAATACACACAATAATTATACAAAAGAGATCTTCGTGACCCAGATAATCACGATGGTGTGATCACTCACCTACAGCCAGACATCCTGGAATGTGAAGTCAAGTGGGCCTTAGGAAACATCACTACAAACAAAGCTAGTGGAGGCGATGGAATTCCAGTTGAGCTATTTCAAATCCTGAAAGATGATGCTGTGAAAGTGCTGCACTCAATATGCCAGCAAATTTGGAAAACAGCAGTGGCCACAGGACTGGAAAAGGTCAGTTTTCATTCCAATCCCAAAGAAAGGCAATGCCAAAGAATGCTCAAACTACCACACAACTGCACTCATCTCACACGCTAGTAAAGTAATGCTCAAAATTCTCCAAGCCAGGCTTCAGCAATACGTGAACTGTGAACTTCCAGATGTTCAAGCCAGTTTTAGAAAAGGTAGAGGGATCAGAGATCAAATTGCCAACATCTGCTGGATCACTGAAAAAGCAAGAGAGTTCCAGAAAAACATCTACTTCTGCTTTGTTGACTATGCCAAAGCCTTTGACTGTGTGGATCACAATAAACTGTGGAAAATTCTGAAAGAGATGGGAATACCAGACCACCTGACCTGCCTCCTGAGAAAACTGTATGCAGGTCAGGAAGCAACAGTTAGAACTGGACATGGAACAACAGACTGGTTCCAAATGGGGAAAGGAGTACATCAAGGCTGTATATTGTCACCCTGCTTATTTAACTTATACGCAGAGTACATCATGAGAAATGCTGGACTGGATGAAGCACAAGCTGGAATCAAGACTGCCGGGAGAAATATCCATAACCTCAGATATGCAGATGACACCATCCTTATGGCAGAAAGTGAAGAACTAAAGAACCTCTGGATGAAACTGAAGACAGTGAAAAAGTTGGCTTAAAACTCAACATTCAGAAAACTAAGATTATGGCATCTGGTCCTATCACTTCATGGCAAATAGATGGGGAAACAGTGACAGACTTTATTTTGGGGGCCCCAAGATCACTGCAGATGGTGACTGCAGCCATGAAATTAAAAGATGCTTGCTCCTTGGAAGAAAAGTTATGACCAATCTAGACAGCATATTAAAAAGCAGAGACATTACTTTGCCAACAAAGGTCTGTCTAGTCAAGGCTATAGATTTTCCAGTAGTCATGTATGGATGTGAGAGAAGTATGTATGGATGTGAAGAAGGCTGAGCACTGAAGAACTGATGCTTTTGAACTGTGGTGTTGGAGAAGACTCTTGAGAGTCCCTTGGACTATAAGAAGATCCAACCAGTCCATCCTAAAGGAAATTGGTCCTGAGTATTCACTGGAAGGACTGATGCTGGAGCTGAAGCTCCAATACTCTGGCCACTTGATGAGAAGAACTGACTCATTGGAAAAGACTCTGATGCTGGGAAAGATTGAAGGCGGCGGGAGGGGACGACAGAGGATGAGATGGTTGGATGGCATAACCGACTCAATGGACACGAACTTGAGTACACTCCAGGAGTTGGTGACAGACAGGGATGCCTGGGGTGTGCTGCAGTCCATGGGGTCACAAAGAGTCGGACATGACTGAGCAACTGAACTGAATAAAATGTATAAGATGCACAGTTCAATGAGCAGTTACAGAACCACCACCCACAAGGGACTAAAGAGGTCAGGAGGCGGGGAGCAGGAATGGGGAATAGGAGGTGATAGGAGAAGTCGCTAAGGATGGTGAGCAGACCTAGGCAGGTTCCAAGGAGGCACACAGCCTACTTGTGGCCTCTTCACTAGGATCTCCTTCCCAGAACCCCTTCTCTTTGTTAATGGCAGGTCTCCCCAGAATAGATGTCCTGGTGGTCCAGGAACATATTATTTCCAGGTGACTGAGTGCCAATACAATCTCAGAACAAGGGAAGCAATGTTCCTACTACAGTTAGCCTGTGCGGAATACTGTGTTCAGGTCTGGGTCTCTTTATTTTATGAGGCAAACTGAGAAGAGAACTACCAAGATCTTGTAAGATGTATAAACTATGGCACATAAGGAAGAAATGGAGGTTAGAGACATTGAGCCAGAAGAGAAACCTGGGCGGGGTGAGCAGGACAGAGGCCTTCAAATCTCTGAAATGGAAAGCGAGCCTTTGGTTCTGTGCCTCCTCGCCTGACCACCTCCTCAACCAACTCACACCTCACTCACCACAAGGCTGTCTCCCCTTCTGAGATCATCAACAACGCCTAGATAACAGGGACCTCTGTGTTCCTCATGTTTGTATCACTCTTCATCCGCAGGCCCCACCAAGTCTAGCACGATACCTAACGGCCCCCAGACACAAAGGTAATCCTTACTAAACCACAACATAACCCTATCATTCTACAACTCAAAAGTGCTCACTTCCCTTCAATGACTGAATTTAAAAGAAAATGTCTTCGAGTAGAGTTAAAAGGCCATCAAGAACCTGGTCCTTAACTGCCCTGTCTTTCCCTCTTTTGGTCTCCAACATACTCCTCTTGGGGCTTCCTGGTGGCTCAGATGGTAAAGAATCCACCTGTAGTGTGGGAGACCTGGATTCGATCCTGGGGTGGGAAGATCCCCTGGAGGAGGGCATGGCAACCCACTCTAGTGTTCTTGCCTGGAGAATCCTGTGGACAGAAGAGCCTGGAGGGCTACAGTCCATGGGGTTGCAGAGTTGGACAGGACTGAGCAACTAAGCACACACTCCTCTTATGTTCTTCTTGCTCAGCCAATCAAATGACTTGATTTTCTCCAACCGTAACCTCCATGGTTTCATTCATCCCCACAGAACAAGTAGGAAGGAACCTCTCCTCAGGAGAAGAGACCAAAGATCACAGTGGCCCAACCCCTGCACACGCAACCCCCGGGCCTGCCCCCACCTCGGCCAGACTGTGTCATATCACATCCACACCTAACTCCTGCCAAAGCCACACCTGGACTCCGGGAATGCCTGTGTCTTTACACCCAGAGTACATTTTTTTTAAACTTTTCATTTTATATTGGAGTATAGCCAACTAAGTATGCTATGGTAGTTTCAGGTGCACAGCAAAGCAACTCAGCCCAACATATACATGTATCCATTCTCCCCCAAATTCCCCTCCCATCCAGGCTGCCACACTCATATTACTCTTAACAGTAGATACGTCCTTATCCCACCCCTCTCCCTCTCAATAAGCGCAAAATCAAAAGAAAAAGAAACCCTGCATTACAAGCTATATTACACAAAACAGCTAATTTCTTACAGGTTTTCATAATAAACACATGGATGAATTCTTACACATGCCTTGCAGATCTTCTACTGACTTATACGGTGACAGATCTATTATAACATGCATAAAATGGTAAGATTTGTTTAAGGAGAAAGAAGCAACACAATTTCACTTAGGAAGCTACTACCTTGCTATTTCTGTCCTCTTTAAAGACAAAATGAAGAAAAAAAAAAACAAAAACTTCATTTCTTTTTAAAGTCTTACTTTACCTTACCATCCCCACCAGAGCTAAGTGCATTTTTCCAAGTGAATTTTCCCACCATAAAATACACCAGAAAAAATGTGACACAGATCTTAAAATAGTCCTATATAAATAATACAGGAGTATATATATAGAAGCACTTGCTGTATATAGAAATCACTGGTTTTAAGTGATGATAACTGTTGCTATTCCAGGAGACAAAAGCCCCTTTCACCAAAAGTTCAACTACTTTTAAAAATTCCAATATCCACCCGGTTAAGCTCTCCCTAGCAGGACAGCTTCTCCACCTCAGGTGTGCTGGGGTCCCTCCACCTCCGACAACCTCACTCCCAGTTAGGTCATGTCTGCCAGGAGCTGGCTGGGGTGAAATATGGAATCATGGTTTCCTAAACACTTTAATTTATGGGGGTGAGTGCAGGAGCTGATTTGATGCAGACAGTATTTCTTAATTGGGCCGTTTCCTGGGTAGAACCCTAAATTTATCTACTAACTTAGATTATAACAGCTTTCAGGGAACAGATCCTGCTGTTCATAGGCCAAACTCTGAGAGAAAGATGGCAATCACTTGCTGAGGTGCTCAGCCCCTGAGGGACTTAAAAAAAAAAAAAAAAAGCAAAGCCTACACCTTCACTAAGGGTGACCACAGAGTCCTGGGCAGAGCGCACGGAGCCCCCAGGAGTCAGAGCACTTAGGCCTGTTACCAGGGCCCAGGCCCAATGCTACGGGCTTTCTTGGTGGTTCAGTGGTAAAGAATCGGCCTGCCAAGGCAGGAGATATGAATTCTATCCCTGGGTTGGGAAGATCCCTGGAGAAGGAAATGGCAGCCCACTTCAGTATTCCTGCCTAAAAATCCCATGGACAAGAGTCTGCTAGGCTGCGTGAGTCAGACATGTAAGTCATGTCTTACGTGAGTCGTGAGTTGTGAAGTCTTGAGTCGGACACAACTTAGCGACTGAAGAACAACCATCACCTCAGTGCTGGTCCCTAGAGTTCACCTGATTGTCTGAGCCTTCTTTCTATTTGCTATAAATACCTGTTTCTTAACATTTAAACTGAGTTTGGTCCCACCTTTCCATTTCTTAACTGTAGTTTCCTATTCTATATCCCAGAGGTTAAAGTGCCTGCCTTTGATGCAGGAGACCTGAGTTCGATCCCTGGGTCAGGAAGATCCCCTGGAGAAGGAAATGGCAATCCACTCCAGTATTCTTGCCTGGAGAATCCCATGGACAGAGAAGCCTGCCTAGTAGGTTACAGTCCACAGGGTCGCAAAGAGTCAGACACGATTGAGTGACTTCACTTCACCTCAAAATAGAAATACCTGAAAGGCATTTCAAATAGAAAGTATCTTTTAAGACAATCCATGAATTACATTTATAGATATCTTTATAATGTTACTACTGAATTATTTTTGACTGATGGAATTTCACTTCTCCACAAAAATCTGATATAGTTGGATCAGAAATATACACTGAGAAATTCCAATCCACTTGATTTTCAGATTTTGACAGCTGTATCAGTTGAGATTTGGGAAAGGCGTGGCTGCCAGCAAGGACATGAACATCTACATCTAGAAAAGCTTCTGAAATACATGAAAACTACAGACAGTTGCCTGGCAGAGAGGCACACAAATATTCACTAAATGAGTGAATCCGCACATTTACCTAAATACTTCAAACAGTTTTATTTTCAATCTATACAACTTTCTGGGCTAAGATGGTATTTGTCCCACAACTACCTCCCTCCTGCACATTTCCAATGGTTTCCTCTTGATTTACACTTTAAGTTTGTGGCTGTAGCCCACCAAGCTCCTCTGTCCATGGGGTTTTTCAGGCAAGGATACTGGAGTGGACTGCCATTTCCTTCTCCAGGGATCTTCCCAACCCAGGGATCAAACCCACTTCTGCACTGGCAGGCAGATTCTTCACCACTGAGCCACACGTAGTTTATTCAAGCACAGGGCTAAGATATACAGATGTCTGCCTCCTGAAGAAAACATGACTATTTTTTAAAAAGTGGATTAAAAATAATTAATCATATTATAAAAGGATTGCTTTATAAGTTTGTTTGTTTGTTTGTTTTTTGGCTGTGCCAAGTCTTGGTTGTGGCACATAGGACCCAGCTCTCCTGACTAGGGATCAAACCTGGGTTCCCTGCATTAGGAATGTGGGGTCTTAGCCACCAGACCACATGGGAAGTCCCTAGAATGGATGATTTTTCAATTAGAATTTTAGTTTGAAATAACTGTGCATTCTTATACAGCTATGAAAGCTCTCATGTGTTTTCAACCAGGACACCATGTACACTTTTGCCTATCAGCTTCTGCCACCTTGTGAAACAAGAACATCTTGTGGCAGCACAACATTACAACCAGGATACTGACCCTGAGACATATACAGGGCATTTCTATCAGCACCAGGACGCCCCTGTTGTCCTTTCAAAGCCTCATTCACTGCTCTTCCCACTCCTCAGAACAGATCATTTTAATAGCTTCTCTGATAAAGTAAGCGCTTGGTTTTCCACTGGCAGTTGGCTCTTGAGCTTTAGCTTTTAAGTTTAAACAAATATTTAAAAACTCACAGAATAGCAATCAGTAGGGAAACATTTGAAAACCCAAGAGTGGGGTTCGATGCCGACAAGATTAACTAACCAGGCTCCCCTGGTGGAGGTACTTGGCAGGCAGTGCTACAGCGGGGGGTGCTCAGAGAGGGCTGCTTGTAGACAGCAGCGGACACCAGCCCTGATTTCATGAACACTGCAGAAGCACCTCTGTGGCAGTTATTTCTCAGGCAGCTCCTCTGGCTTCTCTGAATGGGATGGATTTTTGCTGTGTCCATTTGGCTAGGTAACTGCCCTCAACAATTCACTTAAACATGAATCCAGGCACTGATGTGAAGGGATTTTGCAGATGCAGTCAAAGCCTCTAACGGGTCAACTTTACGGGTTGCCATCCTTGGTAGGACTGACTCAACGTAATGACAGCCTTAGCAGGGCTAAGGCTTTCTGAGGGGAGATGACCTTCCACCTGCTGAAAGCAGCTGCAGACCATGCCCATGGGGTTTCCACCTGCTGGGATCTTCCCTTCCTGACAGCCTGCCCTACCAACTCTAGACTTTAAGACAGCCTCCACAATTCCATAAGCCTGCTCCGTATAAGAAATTCCTTAATGAATGTGTGTGTCTGTCTTCTACTGGTTCTGCCTGTTGAACCATGATCAACCTACTCAGGACCCACACCACCAAGGGATTTAGAAAGCAGATACCAAAAGAAAACTAGGATTATGGACTAAATTGTATTTCCCAAACCCAAGGTAATGGATGACTGATTATCTAGGAAGATAATATGCACTTATATATTCACTAAACGCCAGAGAGACTTGCTGAATGAACTTCCTGGTAGAATAGCAAGTGAAGTAACTTTAGGAACAAAATATTAAACTGAAGTTGTATTCAAAAGACAAGAAACCAAATCATTATGAAAACAATACTGTAATGCAATTATCCTTCAATTAAAAACACATACATTTTTTAAAAAGCCAAATCGTTCGCTTCAAACCATCTGCGTGGACTGCCCTACTAAGGAGAACCCTGTGGTTCTCTCACCTAATGTAGGGTTCCAGGCCACAGATAATGGATGGCCTTGCATTCCCACACCACCACCAGCTGTTCGCTCTCTTTTGCTTGTTCTTCAGTCTTGCTGCCAGATACATTAGCCAGAAACCCAAAGTGGGGCAATTAATATAAGATTTTGGTCACTATGTGACTTGCTTAAAGGCCCATCCAAATGAGTTGTGAGAAAAATGTTATGAACCAACAGAACAGAAACTGTAGTTTTTTCCATTATTCCCCTCTCCCAGAGTATTTAAAGACTTGGACTTTCCCATCTTTAGGGAAATATTTTCTTATAAATAGTGAGGCATGCCGGGCATCTCCACTTCATCTTCTTTGGTGGTCCGTACCACTCACTGCACACTCACTGGAATGTTTTCCTAGTAAGTGATCAGCAATGGAAAACGTGGCTAAGACAAAGGATGGCTTTCAAGATGAGATGATGGGAACCTTCCCATCTTTCCCAAGAGATAAGCAGTTCTTCTATAGAACCAAGGGGCTTATTTTAGAACCAATGAGTCTATTTCTGTCTTTTCCTTCAGACTTGTAGCTTTCCTAAGGATGATAAATGAGGAATGACTGTGTTAGTGAGTTAACAGCCCAAAAGATGAGTAATTGCCCAACATATCCAATAATAGGAGATTCAAAAACCAGAAATATATTTCCGTTGCTAAGGTAAGACCAACTATCTTGCTTTAATTCTTCTCCTCCTTCCTTGTGACTTAGTCTTTGGATCAGCAACATTCAGAACTTTGTGCTGCAGTGCAGAACTCTCAATATTGACTGAACTAATTTCCTGGATGATTTTTACAACATAAGGAGGCAAGATCAGTAGTTATATAAAACAGACATAAAAACATGGTTCTTTTGTGATACAGTGAATAAAAATTACCTAAGTCCAGATGATGTGCTAAAAAATACTACAGACCAAACTACCTCATACATTTGCCTTACAAGCAGGCATTTTAAGGAGAGAGGTGAGGTCAACACTTCTTTTAAAACCTGCTTAAAGGGAAAAACTAAAGGCTGGTTTTGTTCAAAAAAACCTTACCCCCTTTTCTTATTCAAGTCTCCTCTTTTCAAAAGTCCTTTCTGATGACCTTGAATTGTAATGAGGAAATGGAATTGCTATTATAAATTTGCTAATTATGTATTATTATATCATTAATAATCACATGATATGAAGGAAAAGGGCTAGCAAAACTGCCAAAATATCACTGAGTCCCGATATTGCAAAGAAAAATGAAAAGTCAGTTCAAATTCTTATCCAGTACCATTAAGCTCATCTGCAAATTTTGTGCAAATAATAAACTTAAAAAATACAAAAGGGGGCAAAAATACTGAGTATTTTTCTTGCTGATCTGAGACAATACAAGTCTTAGCATTTTACTTTTCTGTTTCTTTTCCCCAGATACCTCAAGCACTTCGTCATCATCACAGAAGAGAAAAGAGATAAAATCAGACGACCTTAAAACCAAACTTTTTCTCTCTAAAATTCTTTCACAATTCCTCTCACCATTTCCATTATCTGTCTTCCCCCACAAGTATCTCTTAAAAATATGTCAGAGATAAAAGAAGTTTTTGTATTTCTATAAGGAAAAACATCCAACAACAGAGAACCCTGATTAAATAAATTCTCATAAATCCATATAGTGGACTACTATGCAGTCAATAAACAAGATTAAAGTAGGTCTACCTAACTGTTAATGAAAAGTTACCCAAAATAAAGGAAAATAAAAACAGGAAAAAACAGGAATATTTTATGTAGTATGATCTTATTTGTATAAATTGTATATGTATAGGAAAATTCTGGCAAGGAATAGTGGGTTAGCAGATACTTAGTCTTATCTAAAATGTCTATGAGATTCCCTTGAAATTCAGTCTTGTCCCAAATCACATGTCATGGACCAAAAATGCTCAGGACATTCTGGACAAGACCAAATGTCCTGCAAGGGAAGTAGTTCACAGTAGCACGTTGACTGAAATTTTTAATAGCCACGACAAGGTTGTGTCCTACAAGTAGAAATCCTGATAAAGGCTATTTTGTGTGATTGTCATCAAAAAGTAAAACAGAATGGAGATTTATAACGACATGCCCTGTATTAGCATATGTAATTCTAACAACAGAGAATGTTTGACCATGAATGAATGAGAACATAATCCTCTGTCAACATTAGACGGCTGTTAAGTGTCACTTCAAAATCCTCTTGGCTCACTGCTTACCCCTGCCATCCCTTCCACTGCCATAGTGACCAGGCTCCACACAGGCTCAGACTGGTTTCACACCCAAGTGACCAGTGCAAGCAGTTTTCAGTTGTGAAGTCATGTTGGACTCTTTTGTGACCCTGTGGACTGCAGCCTGCCAAGGCTCCTCTGTCCATGGGCTTTCCCAGGCAAGAATACTGGAGTGGATTGCCATTTCCTTCTCCAGGGGATCTTTCTGACTCAGGGATGGAACCTGTGGCCTCTGCATTGGCAGGGGGATTCTTTACCGCTAAGCCACCGGGAAGCCCAGTACAAGCAGACATCATCTCATATACAGCTCACAGCATAGCTCATTGTGTCTCTCACCTCTGCTTTGGGACTTCTCCTGAAGAGAGAAGGAATTAAAGCCCATGGGAGAATACGTCCCCCTCTGTACTCAAGCACAGTTCTGAGAGCATCTCACAACGCTCCTTTATAAGTCCCAGGTAGGACAGAGCTCCTGCTACCTGTAGTCAAAGCCAACATACTATCACATCCTTGATTTTCTTTCCTTTCTTCCCATTTCACTTCCCTTGTTCTGAACTCCTGCATCCTGGGATCCCATTCCAAATACAACTCCCAGCATGCAAGCCTTTGTATCAGGCAGATGTTCAGGCTATAACTCCATCAGAAGTTTTTCTACTAATTGGTTTCTGGCTTTGTACAGTTCATCCTCTTCTATTTCCATGATTCCAGTGCCAGAGGTGTAAAGATACACTCATATCTCAATACAGTTTCAAAGCTGGTTTAGCAGTTTCGTGTCACAATACCAGGTGAGCTGGCACAGTGCAGGAGTACTTCTCAAAGTCATTCCTACATCGGGATGGCCAGCAATAACTACACACTAAGTAAAGTCGCTCAGTCGTATCTGACTCTTTGCGACCCCACAGACTGTAGCCTACCAGGCTCCTCTCTCCATGGGATTTTCCAGGCAATAGTACTGGAGTGGATTGCCATTTCTTTCTCCGGGGATCTTCCCAACCCAGGGATCAAACCCGGGTCTCCCGCACTGTAGATAGATGCTTAACCGTCTGAGCCAGCCCTGAGTGACTGCAAACCCAAATTAAATGCATTCCCAGCTTGGCTTCTCCACAGCTAGAGTCCAAAAACACCTGCAACATTCCAACATTACCAGAGGCAGAAAGAGTGAAAGAGGGTGATTAAGAATGCCAAGAGAGGATTTTAGACCGACTGCAGTAATATCTAGATTTTTCAAATTTCACAAAAATACATGACGATGTAAACACATCTTGGAGCCCTTCCTGAAGCCTGTGCATATGAGAAGCATACACGTTTAAATTAATTAGCTTTATGGTAATTAATACCTTTCACTATGTACTAATCAAGTAAGTGTAACAAAAGCAGACAGAACACAAAGACTGAAAAGGATCAAATCTATGCACTACCAGCATCCCCAACCTAATCTTCTCTCCTAAACTTCAGGCATAAAAATATCCCAACTGCCAACTTGGTCCTCTTCATTTGTCCCATGAGCATCTCAAAGCTCAACACGCCCCACACGGTCATGTTCTCTACCAAACCTGTTCCTCCACTTCTACTCCTCCTGCTGACTAATGGGACCAGTATGTATCATGTGCGGAACTGTGGGAGTCATCTTAGATTCCTCCTTTTCTCTAGTTTCACCCTGCTATGACAAACTGGTCACCAAACACTATGTCAAGTTGTAAACTGAAGACCACCTCCTAGATATCTATTGGATCTAATAGCCATTGGATCTCTCCCATATTCTCCATCCCCATCACCAGCTCACTTTTAGTTACAGGCCCTCAATATTTCTGTTCTGAACTGTAACAACCTTCTAACTTCTCTTTCTAACTTCACTGTAATTGCCCCATCTCCCTGATGCCATAGTAATCTTTCTAAAAAGCAAATCTGAACATGTTATACTACTGCTTAAAAGTCTCTAATAGCTTCCCATTACACTTGGGATAATCTAAATGCTTCAAGTATGACCTACAAAACTATCACGACATGATCTCTAGCTCTTTCTTTAGTCTCATCTCCTACTTCTTTGGTCATTCAATGTTAGAACACATTCTGCCACTCTCCAAACTAGATATGCTATTTTACAGTTCCTTCTGCCAAGAACCTAGACAGCATATTAAGAAGCAGAGACATCACTTTGCTGACAAAGGTCCATATTAGTCAAAGTTATAGTTTTTCCAGTAGTCATGTATGGATGTGAGAGCTGGCCCATAAAGATGGCTGAGCACGGAAGAACTGATGCTTTCAAACTGTGGTGTTGGACAAGACTCCCGAGAGTCCCTTGGACAGCAAGGAGATCAAACCAGTCAATCCTAAAGGAACTCAACCCTGAATATTCACCAGAAGGACAGATGCTGAAGCTCCAATACTTTGGCCACCTGATGGGAAAGATAAAGGCAGGAGGAGAAGGGGACGACAGAGGATGAGTTGGGTTGGATGGCATCACCGACTCAATAGACATAAGTTTGAGCGAACTCTGGGAAATAGTGAAGGACAGGGGAGTGTGAAGTGCTGCAGTACATGGGGTCACAAAGCACTGGGCACAACTTAGTCACTGAACAACCACTGCCAAGAACACCCTCCTCCCCTCTGCTCTTACTCTCAAGGATGCAATTCAAGTACCCTCTCCTCCTGGAAGTCTTCCACGTCGCCTATGTCAGTTGGGTTTGATGTCCTGTCTCTGCACTTCCACAGGGCCTTCATTAGTTCCATCAGAGATTTCTTATCCTGTATTATGATTTGCTCTCTTCTCTACTAGACTGTGAGATTCTTGAAGGCAAGCGCTCTCTTTTACATCTAAAGTCTCAGAGGCGAGCACGGCCAGAGGTATAGCACTGTCAATAAATGCGGAATACATGACTCAAATTAATCATAAGAAAATAAGAAGGAAGATGAAGATCAAAGGGAAAACAGTATCATCTTTGCCAGCTTGTGTTATAAGAAGAGATTGTTTTTCTTCCTGGGACACAATACAGTAAATGGGGCCAATCGGTGACTGCCAGTTGATTGTAATTTTAGCAACGATTTCCCAGAAGAGTAACCAACTATTGTTACCTAATCTAAGGCTTGGGACATAAAAGATTCTCATTTCCTATTTAATTTAATTGTACTGATTTTATTATTTCAGCTCCTATTGGCACCAACTTCGAGAAAAGTTACAACAATAGAGTTTGTCCCCAGTTGAAGCCAGCTTGAAAAACAAGTACAAATCAAACCCTGTGCTCCTTCCTGTTGAGTTTGAGAATATCTTCAAAGAATTTTCATTGTCTTCTGAAATATACAACATGAATTCAGCCTGGAAACTAAGACTCCAAATTTTGAAACATGATGGTTTGTCAAATAAAAGAGAGAGAGAGAAAGGCACTTAGCTTACCAAATGAATGAATGAATGTTCAAAAGAGGTCAGTGATCATTTACGTAAAAACCCTCAAACACCTTTTGAGGTATCTGCCCCTCGGTCAAGACGACAACCTGTCTTAAGTTCTCTGGGTACTACAAATGCCTGAAAAGAATATCACCTTGGTTCCTGACAACACTCAGAAAATCTAGGTCATCCATTGCACTAATCCCTCACCAAAAAAGTCAGTTTTAGAGCTCAAATATGTGTGCTGGGAACCCAGAGAATACTGTCAGTGGTAACTAAGGGCTTAAACTAAAATTAGACAAATCTGGGTTTGAACACTCTGGTTCTGCTACACACTTAGCTGTATGACCAAGGACAAGTCATTTACCCTCTCTTGGCCTCTCACTTTAATCATCTGTGAAACAGAGATAAATGGCTAGGCTTCCTATAAAAGCGGAAGAAGTTCAGAATTTAACACAGGGCCTGGTACATAGCAAGTAATGCAATAAATGACAATGAGTATATTCTTGATGAACTTTCTCCTGGTTCTGAAACCTAATAATCATCTCAAAGGAACACGTATAATACGTTTAGTATCTATGGAAGCAAGATCTTGGAATCATTGGGAAAATTCAGCTACAAGCTGCTTTCTTTAAAATAGAGGCTATGGGCTTCTATGACAAAGCATAATTAACATCCCGTGAGCATTCAGTCCTAGGCAGCCTTGTTTTAACGTTCTTCAGCACAGCAACTCCACATATTGTTCACTCTGTTTCTCAAAACCAAAACTTTGCCTCTGAGTGGATTCAAATGGATTGTGGAGATTGTCCTCCATCCCCTCTCACCTCTAGAAGTGGTTGCTCCCGCTTACTGGATGGGGCAGTGGGGAGGGCGGCCCATGAAGCTTGTACAGCCATTGCCTTTCTCATATTTCCTCTGTGAAGAAACAGAAGACTTCAGTTCCTGGGATTGGTTAAGCCCTAGCACAGAGAACTAAGGAACTACTTTGTATTCTCCTACGAATCTCATCTCTTTGTGTATAGCGCCATAGAAGCAGAATTGTTACACATTTTTGCATCTTGATCAGGAAACTGGAATGAAAATGAACACAGGTAGCCTGCTGTACACCACAAATGGAAGCTGGCACAGAGCAGAGAAAGACTCAAAGACTGAGGGAATGCAAAGAGGAAAAGCCAGTGAAACAGTAAATTATACACAATGACCATGCCAACCCTGAAGTTTGCAAAACACTGTGAAGGTTACTATACTTAAGATCAGTGCTGACTTGAGGTCAGCGTGGTCTCCTCTGGTGCTGGTTAAGGATTCATTCGACAAATATTTTTATCGCGCACTCATTACCTGCTGGACTAAGCTTTAGGGTTAAAATAAACACATGAAAATAAGACTAGTCTTCACTGTTAAGGAACCATAAGTCTAGTGTAAAAGACAAGTCAAGATTATAACATGGTAGACTCTCTCAAGGGACCTCCACATGACAACATGCTGATTAACTGACATGTTCATTCTCCCTGTGGAACACACTGACTGAGGTCTATAGGACACTGGAAGCTTTTGGAGTAAAACTACTATCCAGTTTTCTGCATAATCTACTCCCATATATTACGCAGAATGTTTATCAAGAATTGGTTAGTTTTGTTTTCAAACCTAGTTATGCCATCTGTGCTTGATGCCACAAATTAAATGTTATAGAAAGTGATAATAAAAGAAATTGCTGTTTCTATGGAAACTGTGATGAAGCCTCTGGAAGGAATCAGCAAAAGCAAGTTGCTTACACACACACACACACACACACACACACACACACACACAGACACGTCAAAAACTGATACTGAATTAGAAGTGGGCAAGAGAATCACAAAAAGTGAGGGGGAAAATCTTTAACAACTCTTTAATTTGTACTGTTTAAAAATCCTTGGTAGGGACTTCCCTGGTGGTCCAGTGGTTAAGAATCCACCTTGCAATGCAAAGGACACCGGTTTGATCCCTGATCTGGGAAGATCCCACATGCCCGTGCACCACAATGCTGAGCCTGTGCCGTGGAGCCTGCACACCCCAGAGCCCATGCTCCACAACAAGAGAAGCGCCTGCCACTAGAGAGGAGCCCCCATGCTCTGTAACTAGAGAAAAGCCCACACACAGCAAAGACGACCCAGAGCAGCCAATCATAATTTTTTTTTAAGCCATAACATAATAAAAGTGGCTCAGTCATGTCTGACTCTTTGCAACCCCATGGACAGTCCATGGAATTCTCCAGGCCAGAACACTGGAGTGGGTAGCCTTTCCCTTCTCCAGAGGATCTTCCCAACCCAGGGATCGAACCCAATCTCCCACACTGCAGGCAGATGCTTTAGTAACTGAGCTATGAGGGAAGCCCTTTAAAAGCCGTAATTTAACGAAAAAAATCCTTTGTATTGTTTTCTTTTTAAGTGGAACAAACTCCAATTTAGAGAACTGAGAGAAGATATAGATGTTGGATGAGTTCATTCAGTTATTACAGCGAACACAAATCAGCCCGCATTCAAAGAAAAGGCCTTGGTTCTGTACAAGAAGAATGACTATAATACTTTCCATTGCCTGTTGATATCATACTGATTCAAGCAAACAACATAAATGACTGCTAAACATTAGAGGAAAGGGTGGTGGAGAAAATAATTTTCACATGGTGCTGAAGTATCACTCCATGAATTACTGTGGTAATTCATGGAAGGGGGAGAACATATCTTTACAATGGAGACAACTGGTAGTTGCCACCTTAATCAAGTGACTCAACAACAGTAACAGTGAACGATCAGACTAGGTGTCCCCTGACGGGATGTGTTGTTAAGTACATACAGCTCATTAAAATAGTCTTGCCAAAGGCTGCTTAAGAATTTGGATTTAGTTTCCAGTATATAGGCAATGTAGGAGATCAGAAGAATTGGTTAAATGATAATGAGAAAATCAAAGAAGCCCAAAATATAGAATACTCCATGAAAGAACTAGCATGGTTTCTTTAAAAAGTCAATACCATTATTAATTTTGTCTGGTATCATTACAATACCAGTTTGGTTACCTAAGAAAATGTTATTTTTTAGAGTTCAAGGGGATAAAATGACATGTCTTGAATTTGTTTTTAAAATATTCCAGCAAAGAAAAATGATGAGGAAAGGTAAATATGGCAAAATGTTGACAATTACTGAATCAATGGATATACTGGGGTTTACTGCCTATTTTCACTACTTTTGTATGCATGTTCAAAACACAACAAGGAGAAAACATTCAATGTCATGAAAAAAACTGAGGCGGGGATTATTCTAGTTTAAAAGATACATAACAACCAAACACAGCACAAATCTTGACTGAATCCATGTTAGAAAAAAACAACTGTATATGACATTTTGGAAAATAGAAGATCTGAATATGCACAGGGAATAAATGATTTGGGGAACAATAAATTTTCTTAGTTATAATGGAATGAGGATGATGTATAAGAAGTAATGCTGGGTCAGCTCTCATGACAGCTGCAATTGACTTTGAAATGGTTCAGGAAAAATCATTAAGACTTATCAAATCTAGAAGATAGGGATATGAACATTAATTATACTAGTTCAACTTCTCTGTATTTTTGAACATTTTCATAATACGGTTTTAGCAGTTTGTCAAACACTTGCAAATGTTGTTTTCAAAACAATATATTTAAGATGCATATATAATTTTTAAAATTCTGTACTTCAGTTAATTTTGTTATTTAGTGAACTGAAAGAGGGGAGAGGATACAGGCAGTGGGGCACTGATATATGTTTAACAAGTTCTCTGGGGAAAGCAGCCCTGGTTTGTAGCATTCACCAGTTTTCATGGTATGAATATCCCTACCATGTCTGATTTCAAATTACTAACATGTCACTGAACACAGAGTTGGGAAGAGATGAGTACAACTGTTCTTTCAAGACACAGCCAGTTCAAACACATCACTGAATCCAGATCATAACAGAAGGATGTCAGCTGTAACAAGAGAGAAAAGATGGTTTGCAGAAAACAAAGAAGCAAGGTCATCAGTTGACTAAGGGTGAGGCAGGAGAGGAGAAGGGTTTGAACACAGAAGACAAAGTATTAAATTATCTATAAATATTCAGCACAGTGCTTGGTATACAATAATCACTTACTAAGCACTTCCTACTACTGGACTATAAAGAAAGCTGAGTGCCAAAGAATTTATACTTTTGAACTGTGGAGTTGGAGAAGACTCTTGGGAATCCCTTGGACTGCAAGGAAATCCAACCAGTCCATCCAACCAGTCCATCAGGACCATTCAGGAAATCGGTCCTGAATATTCATTGGAAAGACTGATATTGAAGTTGAAACTCCAGTACTTTGGCCACCTGATGTGAAGAGCTGACTCATTAGAAAAGATCCTGATGCTGGGAAAGATTGAAGGCAGGAGGAGAAGAGGACGACAGAGGATGAGATGGTTGGATGGCATCATCGACTCAATGGACATGAGTTTGAGTAAATTCCAAGAGTTGGTGATGGACAGGGAGGCCTGGAGTGCTGCAGTCCATGGGGTCACAACAGTCGGACATGACTGAGCGACTGAACTATTATTATTTTCTAGCCTGATTTATAATCTAAAAGGTCATCTTATCTTTTTAAGATGGCATATGACGTTGCTTCTAAGGAAGGGAACTGAATGGCTGGGCAACTTGCCATCAGGAATGGGATGAAGCCACTTTACTGCTCTGAGCCTTTTGAATTTTGAAAAATGTGAATGTAATATAGATATTCAAAATATAAATGAAATTGAAATTTCTAAATCTTAGGACATGGGTCTCTTGAAAGAGCTCTTCTCTCACCATAAGCTCCTAATCTGACATCTATGCAGTCATGCATTTATTCCCATCATTCCTAATACAAGAATTTAAAAATCAACAGCCAACAGGGGACCTCCTTGGCACTCCCAGTGCAAAGGGCATGGGTTTCATCCCTGGTCGGGGAAGAAAGATCCCACATGCTGCACAACGTGGCCAGAAAATAACAATTAAGAATCAACGACAATAAACTAGTACCAAAAAAAAGTTCCAAATCATCATGCCTGGCTGACAGGGTAGAGGTTGCAGTTTTACGAGTTATTCACATGTGGAAAAGTTAGAATCTTGGCTGCCTGAATACCCACGATAAGATTCACACGAAGCCTTCAGTCACTCGGAATGTCACATTTCACTCCAAAATACAGTCATTGAACAAATATTCACTGAGCACTTTCTATGTCTTTGGGTCTGGGAACACACATGAACAGAATTCCCTCCAACTCTAAGGAGTTCTAATTTGGCTTTGGAAAATTTCCTCTGCGAGGAATTTATCTAATCTTAGGCAACTATCTTTAGGCCAAAATTACTATTTATAATTATGAACAGCAGAAGCAACTCTTACTTAGAGGAACAAATATTTTCTCATAAATTTGCTAGAAAACACATTTTGTTAAATGAATCCTGGTTTTTAAACCATGAATTAGAGGTGTATTCTTCTCAGGGGAAAAGGCCATAGGAAAAGGAGTACGTTAATGGGATTCCTGGACTTAACCACTTAAACTCTCTTGTAGGACTCCATGTCTCCACTGGCAGGAGGCAAGCAAAGTAGCAAAAGTCAAAAGAGAATTGCAATCCTTGAAGTAAAATAACCCCCAGTAGGCCAAAGCCAAGTGGGAGCCCCAGTGGTCTGTAATTCTGACCAGACCACTCCAGGTCTCCTCTTCAGTACCCATAGCCTCAACGCCAATGTCTACCTTGGGATAATCATGACTAATTTCATCATGCCCTTGACAACATTCACAAGAAGCCCAGGACTGCCAGGCCTTCCTTATTTTTTGCCAGCCTCAAGTAATTTCCTCACAGGCATATATTCAATAGTACTCTGCTAAAGACTCAAGAAAACCCCTTGCAGATCTGTGCAACTCTCTTTTCCAGTATTCTCAGAATTCCAGGCCTCCTCGAATTCTCAACATTGTCTCCTCAACTCAGGAAGACCGCAGGCTCTGTTTAGGTTGGCCCTTCTTGAATCATGACCTTCATCTAGGTAGAAAGCTGGTGCAATCAGAAGGGCACATCTTCTGTCAAGATTGTCTTTCGGTACCGCCTGTTGTCCAACATCTGAAAACCACTATATGTTCAGCTCAGTCGTGTCCAACTCTTTGCGACCCCATGGACTGCAACATGCTAAGGCTCCCTGTCCATCACCAACTCCCGGAATTTACTCAAACTCATGTCCATTGAGTCAGTGATGCCATCTAACCATCTCATCATCTATTATCCCTTTCTCCTCCTGCCCTCAATCTTTCTTAGCACCAGGGTCTTTTCAAATGACTCAGCTCTTCACATCAGGTGGCCAAAGTACTGGAGTTTCAACTTCAACATCAGTCCTTCCAATGAATATTCAGGACTGATTTCCTTTAGGATGGACGGGCTGGATCTCCTTGCAGTCCAAGGGACTCTCAAGAGTCTTCTCAACACCACAGTTCAAAAGCATCAATTCTTCGGCGCTTAGCCTTCTTCACAGTTCAACTCTCACATCCATACATGACCACTGGAAAAACCATAGCCTTGACTAGATGGACCTTTGTTGGCAAAGTAATGTCTCTGTTTTTTAATATGCTGTCTAGACAGATATGTTGCATATCTGTCTACTTATTTAAGGAAAGAGGGTCAGTCTGGTCCCTGTTACTCCACAGGCACAAATGGAAGCCTCTTTTCTGTTTATTTTCCATCCTAACTTAGTCACTTTCTTCCATGGTCACTCTCTTGACCTTGTCATTTACAATCACTGCAACCCCTCATTATCTCAATTCAAACATCTACTCTCCAGCCACCACCTCTCTCTCTCTCTTTTTTTTAGGACAGTCCTGCTAGTACAATTCCAGCAATCCTTTGCCTCACTCTCAATCCACTGTTTCCACCACTTTCACTTGTCCTCTTTCTTCTCCTCCTAATCAAGTTCTACATCATTTCATTGTCAGTCATTTTAACTAGACCCTCAATTCTCTGGCCCCTCTCACTTCACCTTATTTGCATGGCTAAATAACAACCTGATTAAATCCAACTCATTATCTAAGGAATAGTACACATTTTCCGTTTGTATCTTATTTATTGTCTTCTGTTAGGACAGCTCCATGAAGGCAGGGACTCTCATTTGCTTTTTTTTCTACTTTTGTATTCCCAGAGCTGAAAACGGTCCCCAGTAAATGGATGATACTCAATTATTTCTTGACTGGTTTAAATAATAAAATCCAATGTTCAAAGTAAGTATTCAAGTGAAAACACCAGAAGTGAAAAGCAACACCGTGTCTAGAATATCTAACTGCTTCCTGCTGTAAAACAGATCATTAAAAAAGAAGCAGGTAATGTGTATATACTTCCAGTCCTATTTTTTTAACCTCTTTAATGATTTTTTTTTTTGTAATGTTACATACATGGCTCTGATAAGACAGCAAAGTATAGTAGGCTCCCAACAGAAACTTGATCTCACAGACACGTTAATGAAACTGTCACACTAACACAAAAGCTGTGACAAAAACCTCAAGCCACAGAAAACAGCCATGATTCAGCTGGAAAGAGTGCCCGTGGCAGGTCCTAAGCAAGTGGGTCCTAAGCAATAGGGAACGCTGGAAGGGGCCAGGATTCTCCACGTGTGTTTCTCTATGTTGTTCATGCCTCTTGGCCACCATTGCTCACAACACTCTTGCCCAGCTGGCTCTGACATCAGGACCAGGGTGGTATGCTTAAGTAGGCTGGGTTAAACAGAGGTACAAGCAACTGTAAAGCCCTAAGTGTATCTTCCTCTTTTACCCTCCTTCCCAGCCAGAGGTAAGGACTGTCATCAAATGAAGCTCTCAGAGACATAAGCCAGTGCCTCTGTGTTGTGCCACAGTCCAGGGATCCATCAAGAGATGACAGCCAGAAAAAACGGACTCATACAGAAGACAGATGAGCTCATCTCAGGGCACAGCTGCCACAGAGAAGAACAAAACTAAAGCAGTTATATCAAATAAAAGCAAGCTAATAGATCAGTATGTAAAAAAATAAATTAGTAAATATCTTCCAAGAAGGACCATACATAACTGGAAGCATGCAGTAAGAACAAAGGGAAAGCGTCAGTTGCTCAGCTGTGTCCAACTCTTTGCAACCCCAAGGGCTGCAGCTCACCAAGCTCCCCTGTCCACAGAATTCTCCAGACAAGCATACTGGAGTGGGCTGCCATTTCCTACTCCAGGGGATCTTCCCAACCCAGGGACTGAAGCCAGGTCTCCCGCATTGCAGTCAGATTCTTTACTGTCTAAGCCACCAGGGGAGCCCATAAGTAAGAACAAGAAGTTTTAAAATAAACACCAACTAAAGTTAATGGTGTGAAAATTTAAGAGCCAGGATACTAAAGAACCCAACAGCTGGGCTAAAGAGCCAAAGATCAGGTTAAGAAACTCTCTTAGAAGATATTAGGAAGGGGAAAAGAGAGGAAAATAAATAGCGAGAGGTAGAGGATGTAAGTGAAAGTGTCAATATATCTATGTAATGAGGCCTAGAGAGAAGGAAAGTTGTTTCTCCTAGAAAAACACAACGAGAAAATTTTGAACAAGAAATAACTCAGGGTTCCCAGGTCTAGTAAAAGATGTGAGACCTCAGACTGGGGGAAAAAAAAAGCAAACCATAAAAGGATAAAGTCGGGGGGGGGGGGGTTGCGAGTGGAGGGGATTTATCACCAGTCACAGTATAATGACTTCCTGTGGGAACTCATTATAATGCTTTCCTTGTGACTCAGCTGGTAAAGAATCCGCCTGCAATGCGGGGAAACCTGGGTTCCACCCCTGGGTTGAGAAGATCCCCTGGAGAAGGGAAAAGCTACCCACTCTAGTATTCTGGCCTATAGTCCATGGGGTTGCAAAGGGTCAAAAGCGACCAAACGACTTTCACCTCACAGTATAATGAAAGAAAAAAAGAAAAAGATGCCTAAAGTTTAGAGGAAAAGTAAATCACTTATAAAGGAAAAACAAGAACCAGATTGACTCCATAATTCTCAAAGGCAACACTGGTTCTAAGAAGTCAATGAAGTGATAGGTGCAAAGGTGTGAAAGAAAAAGCTTGAAACTTAATAAGAAATACATATTCTGGAATACACTATAAAAAAACGGGAAAGGTAATAAGTAAATAACTTATTAAGTTAACTATTGTCTAAACAAGGTACAAAACAAAACAAAAAAGTAAACTCATAGCAACTCCAGAACTAGTGTTCTTTAAAAAGCAAAGCATTTTTTTTTTAAGGTGGGGCATGGCTAGAGGGTGCTTCCCTGGTGGCTCAGAGGTTAAAGCGTCTGCCTCCAATGCGGGAGACCCGGGTTCGATACCTGGGTTGGGAGATCCCCTGGAGAAGGAAATGGCAATCCACTCCAGTATTCTTGCCTAGAGAATCCCATGGACAGAGAAGCCTAGTAGGTTAAGTTCACGGGGTCGCAAAGAGTCGGACACGACTGAGCGACTTCACCTCACCTCACCTCACGGCTGGAGGATAGAGAGGAAGATGAAAGCGTCTAACATACTAGTCTTTTTTTAAGTATGTGTAGGGAATACATACATTTAAAGGTTTAGAATAGAGATGTTTTTCAATAGGAACAAACACAAGTACATATATTATCAAATTAAGAGTAAGAGTTACAAGCACTGAAATTGAAGCTGTGATCAAAAATCTCCCAAAAAACAAAAGCCCAGGACCAGACAGCTTCACAGGAGAATTCTATCAAACATTTAGAGAAGAGCTAATGCCCATCCTTCTAAAACTCTTTCAAAAATTGCAGAGGAAGGAACACTTTCCAAACTCATTCTTCAAGGCCACCATCACCATGATACCAAAACAAGACAAAAACACCACAAAAAAGAAAACCACAGGCCAGTGTCACTGATGAACACAGAAGCAAAAATCCTCAACAAAATTTTAGCAAACAGAATTCAGCAACACATCAAAAAACTCATACACCATGATCAAGCTGGGTTTATTCCAGGGATGCAAGGATTCTTCAATATATGCAAATCAATCAACATGATACACCATATTAACAAGCTGAAAGATAAAAACCATATGATCATCTCAATAGATGTAGAAAAGGCCTTTGACAAAACTGAGCACCCATTTATGATTAAAACTCTTCAAAGAATGGGCACAGAAGGAACCTACCTCAACATAGTAAAGGCCAAGTCTCCCACACTGGAGGCAGACGCATTAACCTCTGAGCCACCAGGGAAGCCCCAACAAGCCAACAGCAAACATTATTCTCAATGGTGAGAAACTGAAAGCATTCACCCTAAGATAAGGAACAAGACAAGGGTGTCCACTATCACCACTATTATTCAACTGGAAGTCCCAGCTACAGCAATCAGAGACGATAAAGAAATAAAAGGAATCCAGACTGGAAAAAAGAAAGTAAAGCTCTCACTGTTTGCAAATGACATGATACTGTACAGAGAAAACCCTAAAGATGGTATCAGAAAATTATTAGAGCTAATCAGTAAATTTAGCAAAGTTGCAAGATACAAAATCAATACACAGAAATCACTTGCATTTCTATATACTAACAATGAAAAATCAGAGAAATTAAGGAATCAGTCCCATTCACCACTGCAATAAAAATAATTAAATAGGAATAAACTTACCTAAGGAGACAAAAGATTTGTACACAGAAAATTATAAGAGACTAATGAAAGAAATCAAAGATGACATAAACAGATGGAGAGATATTCCATGTTCCTAGGTAGGAAAAATCAATATTGTGAAAATGATTATTTTCACTACCAAATAGTCTACCAAATGACTACCAAATGCAATCTACAAATTCAGTGCGATCCCTATCAAATTACCAATGGCATTCTTAATAGGACTATAACAAAAAATTTCATAATTCATATGGAAACACAAAAGACCCAGAATAGCCAAAACAGCCTTGAGAAAGAAGAATGGAGCTGGAGGAATCAATCTTCCTGATTTCAGCTTATACTACAAAGTGATAGTCATCAAGACAGTATGGTACTGGCACAAAAACAGAAATATTGACCAATGGAACAAGATAGAAAGCCCAGAAACAAACCCATGTACCTACGGGTATTTTATCTTTGACAAAGGAGGCAAGAATATACAATGGGGCAAAGACAGCCTCTTCAATAAATGGTGCTGGGAAAACTGGACAGCTACATGTAAAAGAATGAAATTAGAACACTTCCTAACACCATACACAAAGATAAACTCAAAATGGATTAAAGACCTAAATGTAAAACCAGAAACTATAAAACTCTTAGAGGAAAACATATGCAGAACACTCAATGACATAAATCAAAGGAAGATCCTTTATGACCCACCTCCTAGAGGAACAGAAATAAAAACAAAAATAAACAAGTGGGACCTGATTAAACTTAAAATCTTTAGTACAGCAAAGGAAACTGTAAGAAAGGTGAAAAGACAATCCTCAGAATGGGAAAAAATAATACCAAATGAAACAACTGACAAAAAGATTAATTTCCAAAATATACAAACAGCTTGTACAACTCAATACCAGAAAAACAACTCAATCAAAAGTGGGAGAAAGACCTAAACAGACATTTCTCCCAAGAAGACATACAGAGGGCTAACAAACACACGAAAATATGCTCAACATTGCTCATTACTAGAGAAATGCAAATCAAAACTACAATGAGATATCACCTTATACCAGTCAGAATGGCCATCATTAAAAAGTCTACAGACAATGAATTCTGGAGAGGGTGTGGAGAAAAGGGAACGCTCTTGCACTGTTGGTGGAAATGTAAGTTGATACAGACACTATGGAAGGCGGTATGGAGATTCCCGAAAAAACTAGGAATAAAACTCTCATATGACCCAGCAGTCCCACTCCTAGGCATATACCTTGAGGAAACCAAAATTTAAAGAGACACATGTATCCCATTGTTCACTGCAGGACTATTTACAATAGCTAGAACATGGAAGCAACCTAGATGTCCATCGACAGATGAATGGATAAAGAAGCTGTGGTACATATACTCAATGGAATATTACTCCGCCATAAAAGGAACACATTCAAGTCAGTTCTAACGAGGTGGATGAACCTAGAACCTATTATACAGAGTGAAGTAATGGTACTCAAGAATTTATTTTCAGGGCAGCAATGGAGAAAAAGACATAGAGAATAGACTTATGGACACGGGGAAAGGGGACGAGAGGGTGAGATGTACGGAAAGAGTAACATGGAAACTCACATTACCATATGTAAAATAGACAGCCAATGGGAATTTGCTGTATGGCTCAGGAAACTCAAACAGGGGCTCTGTATCAACCTAGATGGGTGGGATGGGGAGGGAGAAGGGAGGAAGGTTCAAAAGGGAGGCAATGTATGCATACCTATGGCTGATTCATGTTGAGGTTTGACAGAAAACAAAATTCTGTAAAGCAATTATCCTTCAATAAAAATAAATTAATTAAAAAGAAAAAAAGAGTTAAGGACAACTGCCAAAAGAATAAAAACAGAATGGATAACTTTCAAACAGGAGGACTATTATATTTAGCCAATAGATGGGAGGAAAAGAAGGTGAAGGTGAAGTCGCTCAGTCGTGTCTGACTCTTTGCGACCCCGTGGACTGTAATCTACTAGGCTTCTCCATCCATGGGATTCTCCAGGCAAGAATACTGGAGTGGATTGCCATTTCCTTCTCCAGGGGATCTTCCTAACCCAGGTATCGAACCTGGGTCTCCTGCACAGGAAAAGAGGATAACAAAAATAAGCAAACAGAAAACATGCAATAATATAGCTTTTAAAAAACAAAATAAACATTTTATGATTGATATAAATCAGTTCAGCTCACTGACAGTCTCAGAATAACTTTTTAAAAGATACAGGTACTATATGCTCAGTGTACAAAAACCATGAGGAAATAGTCTGGAAAACAGTCAAATGAAGAAATAAAAAAATCACCAATAAAATCACTGACATTTGTCTCTACTAAAATGTGTATTAATCATTTTTCATGAAAAATACTTTTCTGCACTTAAATCTGAAAATCTTTCCATATCAATCAACACAAAACTTCATGATTTTTACTGGGTAAACTGTAGTTCTGCATTGTATCACCATAATTGTTACATAGTCAATGTATTTCATTTCCTCTAGGTTAGACATTTCAATACTTTCTGGTCTGTCATCTTTCATATAATGTTTGCTACTTCCTCCCAGGAAAACTACCCTTCCCTGACTGCCACCTCCACAGGTTTAGAGAAGGCCCAAGGGTTTTATGTGGGAAGACTGTTCCCTCCATCACTTGGCTTTCCTTCTCTACTGGATAATTCTTATCAGCACATTCGAAGCCCAGAATATTTCCCATCTTTAAAACCAAAAACCTCTCCAGCTTCTTTTTTGCTTTCCTACTATCATTCCATTTCTCTACTGCTCTTTATAGCAAAGCCCTTAACAGAACTGTCTCTATTCATTATTTCCTCATCTTTCACGTTCTATTCAATATGCTGCAAACCAGTCTTGTCCAGTGAAACTACTCTTGTAGAGATATCCAATAAACTCTTATTTGTATACATTCAAAGATCAATTCTTAGCCCTCATCTTAGTCCATTTTTTATCACTCCTTTCCCGAAACCATCTCTTCACCTGGCTTACACCACACTTCTCTGGGTTTTCCCTTCCTTGACAGCCACTCCATCTCAATCTCCCTTGTTGGTTCCTCTCATTTCCCTGACCTCTAGAAGACAGAGTACTCTTGCTCTTCATTCTTGGATCTCTTCTCCACGGACACTTATTCACTTCAGTAATTATCTCATTTAATCTCAAAGTTTTAAATATCTATAAGTTGATCATCCCTCCATATAGTTCCATCCAGATCATTCCCCCATGCCAGATTTATATATCCGATTGCCCACTTGACATCTCCATCAGACTGTGTACCAAGAATATGAAACTTTCTTTCTCTAAATCTGTTCTTCCTTTAAAGGGGGAAAAGATGTTATCAACATTCACCAAAATTAGTGGCTCAAGCCAAAACCCCAGGCTTCATCCTTAACTTTCTCCTCACTTCTAATCCTTTGAAAAAATATCTAGAATTTGCTCTTCTCTCACCACCCCCAGCAGTCCAAGCCACAATCATCTCTCACCTGAACTGCAACAACAGCTAGCTAACTGTGGCCTCTCTGCCTTACTCTCACTCTCTGTAATAAACTCTTTGCAGAATAACCAAAGTAATTTTTTAGAGTTCACTGAGATTCTGCCACTCTCCTATTCAAAAACTCCCCTTTGTGGGACTACTCTGGTGGCCCAGTGGTAAGACTCTACGCCCCCAAGGCAGGGGGCATGGTTCATCACTGGTTGGGGAACTAAGATCCCATATGCTGAATGGTGCAGTTAAAACAAACCAACCAACAAACCCTCCACCATATTTAGAGGAAACACAAACCCCTCACTATGACCTGCAAGGCCTTACTGATCGCCGCTGATCTTCGTGGCTTCATCCCCCATCACTTCTGGCTTACTTTTCTTTAGACACTTCCTGCTCTTCCTTAAATATGCCAAACATTCTCTGGCCTCAAGGATCTATGCTCTCCCTGTTCCCAGTTGCGGACCACTCTTCTCTCCATTCCCGTGCCTCTTACTTCCCCACTTCATTCACATCTCTGCTCAAATGTCACCCCCCTATGTGGTCTTCCCCGACCATCCATCTAAACTAGCTTCCCTTGACCCAGTCAAACGTCCTCTTTCTATGCTACATGTAGCACTTATTAGTAGCTGATATTATATTCCATATTTATTTGCTTAGTGTGCTCCCCCCTAGATATAGAATGCACAAAGGCAGAACACTCTCCTAGTGTCAACTATATCCTCTGTGCCTGGAACACTGTCTGGCACATAACAGGCACCAAATCTGAGTAATGCTGACTGCATATCCTCAGCCACACATCTTCATGCATTTGTCCATTCAGGGCTAATGATGCACCTTTTCCTATCCCTACAAAAATCAAGAGATTCAGACAAAAATAAAGAAAAAAATGTGTTATTATAAAATATTTCAGACATAAAAACAGTATAAAGAAACAAATACCCATGTGCCTACTACCCAGTTTAAGGGAAAAAAACATAAATATAATCCCATGAATACCGACTCACTCCACTAAGCCAGCTTAATATCAGATTTGAAGAAAAATAAAGGAGAGAAGTATGTTTTTGAATCGTCTATTTTTTTCTCACCTGCTTTTTAAAAAATTAAAATAAAACTATTTAACACATTCTCTAGTAGTTTTCCAATAAAAGGAGTTTGGGAGATGGGGAAAACACACACACAAAAAAATTTAACAGAGTACTATAAGTATCCTGGACATTGAACAACAGACTGGTTCCAAATAGGAAAAGGAATATGTCAAGGGTGTATATTGTCACTCTGCTTATTTAACTTATATGCAGAGTACATTATGAGAAACGCTGGACTGGAAGAAACACAAGCTGGAATCAAGATTGCCGGGAGAAATATCAATAACCTCAGATATGCAGATGATACCACCCTTATGGCAGAAAGTGAAGAGGAACTAAAAAAAGCCTCTTGATGAAAGTGAAAGAGGAGAGTGAAAAGTTGGCTTAAAGCTCAACATTCAGAAAATGAAAATCATGGCATCCAGTCCCATCACTTCATGGGAAATAGATGGGGAAACAGTGGAAACAGTGTCAGACTTTATTTTTAGGGGCTCCAAAATCACTGCAGATGGTGACTGCAGTCATGAAATTAAAAGACGCTTACTCCTTGGAAGGAAAGTTATGATCAACCTAGATAGCATATTCAAAAGCAAGAGACATGACTTTGCTGCTAAGGTCTGTCTAGTCAAGGCTATGGTTTTTCCTGTGGTCATGTATGGATGTGAGAGTTGGACTGTGAAGAAGGCTAAGCGCTGAAGAATTGATGCTTTTGAACTGTGGTGTTGGAGAAGACTCTTGAGAGTCCCTTCGACTGCAAGGAGATCCAACCAGTCCATTCTAAAGGAGAGCAGCCCTGGGATTTCTTTGGAAGGAATGATGCTAAAGCTGAAACTCCAGTACTTTGGCCACCTCATGCGAAGAGTTGACTCACTGTAAGACTTTGATGCTTGGAGTGATTGGGGGCAGGAGGAGAAGGGGACGACAGAGGATGAGATGGCTGGATGGCATCACTGACTCGATGGACGTGACTCTGAGTGAACTCGGGGAGTTGGTGATGGACAGGGGAGGCCTGGCGTGCTGCGATTCATGGGGTCACAAAGAGTCAGACACGACTGAGCGACTGAACTGAACTGATAAGTATCCCTTCCTACCCTACCCCCAAAAAGGAAAAAACTCCATGTCACAGGGAGACTGGGGGTTTTGAACGGAGAAAACAGAAGAAACAGGAGAAGAAATACTAGGTTAAGTGAGCAGAAAGAAGCAGAGGGCTGGCAGGGTATTCATGGCACCACTGAGAGGGGCAAGGCCAGAACAAGGTAACATCAGGAACCAGGTGCTGGTCATCCGTCTTCCCTACTGAACATACGGTTACAGAGCGAATACAGACGAAGCCCAGCTAAGTACCAGGATCTGAGGAGACACATATCACAGGAGGCTTAGACAACACGAAGGTCCTCACAATTGGCACAGCACCACGTACTGAAGTTCTAAAGTGAATGTTGCTGTATACAGAGAGGGCAAACAAGCTGGTGGCTCAAAGCAAAACAGAGAGATGGAAATTTTTTTTTAATTAGAAGAATACTTTAAGGGTTTAATAGAGTTAAATCGGAAACTCCGTGATCCATTAAAAATAGATCTTTCAGATCTTTGTCACTAAGGAGCAATATCAGTAATCCAATGGAACAATTTCATACATAATCAAATTTCAAACATATCTAATAGCATCTAACACTATTCTGCCACAAAAGCTACTGGCTCTGCAGATAATATCTGACTCTAGTCTTGGGCAGGGGTGGGGGAAGGGATACATCAGGATGGGGCTAGAATATCTTGTTTTTGCCAGAAGTCTAGAAAGGAGCCAGTTTAAAAGATCAAATGGCAATCTGACCATTAATTCTGTGAAAATTCATGAGTCTTAATGGTACTCAAAAAGGAGTTTTTGAGCTATAGGGTACCTGCGGCAAACAGGGCAAGCTGGAGTAAAAATCTAGCCAGGCTTAGCTAGCTGAACCTTGAGTCGTGACCTGAGGCCTTTTGTAATTATTTCATCTACCTAGATTGGCACCTTTTAATTCACACAGAAAGTACTGTTTGTGCTAGAGATCGTCCTGGGTATGGGATTACGGTGTATGTGAATTTCCAATAGTACTTACTTTAAAATGTTTTGTGCCAATCTGCCGAAATGACTACCTCTGACTACTGGACAACGTCCTGTTGACGCAAACTCAACAGGAAAGATACCATCCAGGCAGGGTCTACAGAATCCTCTCACCTCTAACGTAGATTAAGAGACTATGGTCAAAAATTAGATAAGTACAGGGACTTCCCTGGTGGTCCAGTGGGCTAACACTCCTCACTCCCAATGGAGGGGGCCTGGGTTCGATCCCTGGTCAGGGAACCAGATCCCACATGCTGCAACCAAGACCAAGCATAGCCAAATAAATAGTTTTTAAAAGATTAGATAAGTACAAAATAAACTTAGTTACACAACAGAGAGTCAGATATAGAAAAAAAAAATGTATGGGGGGAATAAATTGGGAAATTGGGGTTGATATATACACTGCCACTGCTGCTGCTAAGTTGCATCAGTCGTGTCCGATTCTGTGCGACCCCAGAGACGGCACCCAGCAGGCTCCTCCATCCCCTGCGATTCTCCAGGCAAGAATACTGGAGTGGGTTGCCATTTCCTTCACCAATACATATGCACTACTATATATAAAATAGGCAACTAATAAGAACTTACTGTATAGCACAGGAAACTCTACTCAATACTCTTTAGATTCTTATACAGATCATTACAAAGAGTGGATACATGTATACACATGGGCTTCCCTGGTGGTTCAGGTGGTGAATAATCTGCTTACAATGCAGGAGACCCAGGTTTGATCCCTGGGTCAGGAAGATCCTTTGAAGAAGAGAATGGCTACCAACTTCAGTATTCTTGTCTGGAGAATTCCACGGACAGAGAAACCTAGCAGGCTACAGTCCATGAGGTTGCAAAGAGTTGGACATGAATAAGTAACCAACACGTATATGATTCACTTTTCTGTACTGTAGAAACACAACACTGTAAATCAATACTCCAATAATTTTTTTTTTAATTAGATAAGTACAAGATACAGAAAGAGGCAGAGGCTTGGGCAGTCCAATTACTATAAGGCATTCAGGCCAAGAAGAACAAGCCTAGAATTATTGACCCAGACATGCATCTCCAACTTGGAATGCTAAACTAGCTTTAGAATGGTAATTCTGTCTGCTTTAGTTGGGAATATTTGTAGTCTCTGAATGAAGAGACAGTAGCAGTGATAAGTTGTATTTATACAGTGAAGCAATAACTTTTATTACCATTACAACCATCAGTGGTTGTAATGTTAAATGTTTAAAACTCTTAAGAGATGATGACTTATCTGTCTCTACTGGAAGTGTGAAGTACTTGAGGAAATCAGATATTAAATTTGTAAGTATGGCTTAAAATGTTTAAGGAACTCTAACCAAGTTTGTAAATAGCATTAATGAGAATTTCATCTCATATTTAAAAGCATTTGAACATCAAAAAACTAGCAGATGTGTTTTTACTTATTTGTTTATTATTTGTGGTTGCGCTGGGTCTTCGTTGCTACACAAGCTTTTCTCTAGCTGCAGCAAGCAGAGGCTACTCTTCCGCTGCAGCGCACAGACTTCTCACTGCAGTGATTCTCTTGTTTTGGAGCACAGGCCCTAGGGCTCAGGAGTTGTGGCTCCCAGGCTCTAGAGTCCAGGTTCAGTAGTTGTGGCTGAGTTGCTCCTCAGCATGTGGGATCTTCCAGGCCCAGGGACTGAATCCACGTCTCCTAAATTGGCAGGTGGATTCTCTACCACTGAGCCACCAGGGAAGCCCCAGATATGTTTTTATTAACAAGTTTCATGGATTTATTAGAATTTTATTTTACTGGATTTATTTGTTGTTGGGTTTTAAAGGTTTAAAGAAAACAGGTTTTAAAAATCATAAATTTAAGGACTTCCTGGGGGTCCAGTGATTAAGATTTCACTTTCCAATGCAGGGGTGCAGGTTCCAACCCTGGTTGGGAAACTAAGAACCCACATGCCTCATGGCCAAAAAACCAAAACATAAACAGAAGCAGTACTGTAACAAATTCAACAAAGACTTTTAAAATGGTCCACATTTTTAAAAATCTAAAGTTTTTAAAATTAAAAAAGTTAAAATTTTAGTAAGTTACACTCTGACCGACGCATACTGTCGGTACTCAGTGGCTGCCTGCGATAGTAGAACCAGACAGCCTACGTTCAAATTCCTGCTCCCCACTTTAGGCAAGCTACTTGAATTTTTGTGCCTCAAGGTCTTTATTTGTAAAACAAAATAAAAGCACCTGCACCAAAGTCCTTGTGAGGATTGAGTCAACACGTACAAAGCACTCGCATAGAAAACTAAGTCCTCTACAAATGGTAGCTATTCTTACTACAGTCATCATTACTGATAGAACCTGACAAGGCTACAAATGCCTCGAGGACAAGAACAACGTCTTATTTCTCTATATTTCTACCATTTAGCACACCGCCTGGTACCCAGCAGATACACAGTAAATACTGCCTGAATTTAACCAACTAATCTGAAATTCTAGCTATTAGATTGTAGGTTGCAATCAGTAATACATAAGGGAACTACCATCATAAATGGCAATAGCAAAGATAAAAGGGCCAATAAAAACAAGACCCCAAATCTTATATGGTCAAAAAATACTGTTTCTTAGCAGGGTTTTTAAAAATTTATTCTGGGTTTCTCAAGGTTCAACTCATTAGTAAGGGAGTTCAATTGGGATCGGATAGTAATAGTTGATCAAAGTCTAAACCCTCAGTCTAGAATTAAACAGATTCACTAGAAAATGAGATTCCTCTCCCAATAAATTTAATCTAAAAGTTCACGGTCAAATTAATTACTTTAGCTTTTTCCAACCACAAAACTTGTTTCTGAATTAAAGTACAATACAGCCTTAACCCATTCAATTCGGGGCACCCTTTTGATTTTCCATTGCTCTCGGATTTTCCAGCAGTTTAGGCTCATTTGGATTAATTACCAGTACTCTAGATGGAAAATTCTCCTAGTAGATTGTTCCATTCATAGCCATTTAGAAAGCACTGTTTTGCGTCAGACTGTTTACTGCTTGAATAAAGGGGGCTGTTACTGCAAACCCCAATTTTTCTTGGCGTCCAGCAGTCACACTTCATTGAGTACACCCTGTGCTTGCCTTCTGCTAATGACCTCTTAGAGCAAACTGCTTTATCTAACCCACCAAGTTGCAGATTTACCTTTCCTTAGAGTACTGATTGAGGCCAGAGAGGCTGTAACTCCATCAACAGACATCGCGTGACTACAGGACTAGTAATAATAATTCACAATTATTGCGGGCCTGTCTAGGCACTAGGTTTGAATACCTCATTTAATTATTCAAGAACCTCAAGAAGATATTACTTCCATTTTATAAATCACAAAACTGAGGCTTAAAAAGGCTAACATTCCTGGATTTCCGTCCTTGTTTCAAAGGACTCCAAAAAGATTATTCAAAACAGTTTCCTCAGACAGGCCCACTGAATTATTGTCCTCATTTTATAAGAAATTGAAGATCAAAGGTCTTATAACTAAGAAGTATATAAAAGTATATTCAAAAAACTAAGATTAAGGCATCCAGTCCCATCACTTCATGACAAATAGATGGGGAAACAATGGAAATAGTGACAGACTTTATTTTCTTGGGCTCCAAAATCACTGTGGACAGGGACTGCAGCCACGAAATTAAGAGAGGCTTGCTCCTTTGGAGAAAAATAATGACAAACCTGGACAGCGTATTAAAAGCAGAGGCGTCACTTTGCTGACAAAGGTCCGTACAGTCAAAACAAACAGATGTGAGAGCTGGACGGACCGTAAGAAAGGCTGCTGCTGCTGCTAAGTCGCTTCAGTCGTGTCCGACTCTGTGCAACCCCATAGACGGCAGCCCACTAGGCTCCCTCGTCCCCTGGGATTCTCCAGGCAAGAACATAAAAAAAGAAGGCTGAGTGCTGAAGAGCTGATGTTTTTGAACTGTGGTGTTAGAGAAGACTCTTTCAGAGTCCCTAGGACAGTAAGGAGATCAAACCATCAGCCTAAAGGAAATCAACCCTCGATATTCACTGGAAGGACTGATGTTGAAACTCTAATACTTTGGCCACCTAATGCAAAGAACTGACTCATTGGAAAAGACCCTGATGCAGGGGAAGATTCAAGGCAGGAGGAGAAGGGGATGACTGAGGGGTTGGATGGCATCACTGACTCAATGATAAATAAGCTTAAGCAAACTCCAGGAGACAAGTGAAAGACAGGGAAACCTGGCATGCTGCAGTCCATGGGGTCACAAAGAGTTGGACACAACTGAATGATTGAACAAAATATAGATAAATGTGAATTCTAGTTGATTCTAAAATCCATAGTTAATTATTTTGCTATGCACTCTATACAACTGAGTTAAGTCCTTTCATAGAACTTCCTTCCAGTCTCAGCTAAGGAATGAAAAAATCTGCCTGAAAAGGCTCTATTACCACTGGAAGAACCATAGCCTTGACTAGACGGACCTTTGTTGGCAAAGTAATGTCTCTATTTCTTAATATGCTGTCTAGGTTGGTCATAACTTTCCTTCCAAGGAGTAAGCGTCTTTTAATTTCATGGCTGCAATCACCATCTGCAGTGATTTTGGAGCCCAAAAACTAAAGTCAGCCACTGTTTCCACTGTTTCCCCATCTATTTGCAATGAAGTGATGGGATAGGGAAGCCATGATCTTAGTTTCCTGAATGTTGAGCTTTAAGCCAACTTTTTCACTCTCCTCTTTCACTTTCATCGAGAGGCTCTTTAGTTCTTCTTCACTTTCTGCCATAAGGGTGGTGTCATCTGCACATCTGAGGTTATTGGTATTTCTCCCGGCAATCTTGATTCCAGCTTGTGCTTCCTCCAGCTCAGCGTTTCTCATGATGTACTCTGCATATAAGTTAAATAGGCAGGGTGACAATATACAGCCTTGACGTACTCCTTTCCTATTTGGAACCAGTCTGTTGTCCCTTGGACTGCAAGAAGATCCAACCAGTCCATCCTAATGGAGATCAGTCCTGGGTATTCATTGGAAGGACTGATGTTGAAGCTGAAACTCCAATACTTTGGCCACCTGATGCGAAGAGCTGACTCATTTGAAAAGACCCTGATACTGGGAAAGACTGAGTGAGGGCAGGAGGAGAAGGGGACAACAGAGGATGAGATGGTTGGATGGTGTCACCAACTCGATGGACATGGGTTTGGGTGAACTCCGGGAGTTGGCAATGGACAGGGAGGCCTGGCGTGCTGCAGTTCATGGGGTCGCAAAGAGTCGGACACGACTGAGCGACTGAACTGACTAACTGACTATTATAAAAGAAGGAAAGGCCACGCCAACTTCTATGTCCAAAGGGTCTTAAACTCTTATTTTAAAAAGTAGACTATACCAAACTGGTGAGGATCACAGTGAAATAGCATTAAGTACTGAACCCTTTCTAGAACACTCTTTAATGTCTTCAGAACTTCAGTAAACTGCTTAGCTTCCAGGTAAACAAATTCAACCATTTTCTGCAATTCAACTCAAGATTTTAATAGATGTGTCAAGTCTCTCAAAACTCAATTATAGCAGGTTATTCTGTAACATGTATCAATCATACAGTGGTCTGCTCAGCTCAGTGTTGACTGATCAACTAGCACTCATTTTTACAAGCTCTCATTCTATAATTCTTACTGATAAGAAATATTTTAAAATTCAATCTAGTATTGAATGTTCAATTTTAAAAATTCAGTTGTATCATATTATTTATTACTAACAGAATCTCCAACAAGTTTTGTTGTTGGTGGTGGGTTTTTCTGGTTTTAAGTATTTGTGTTTTCAAGTGAGTTTAGAATTTAAAGTGTGAATTCACAGAACACGCATGCAGTATTTACAAAGTATCAAACTTTCCCTGAGCTAAATGCTTTAGGTCTCCAACTAGAAAATTGTTTTATTAAATACTCCTGACCTGAAATCCTGGGTGTTCATTGATAATCAGTCCTGGGTGTTCATTGGTAGGACTGATGTTGAAGCTGAAACTCCCATACTTTGGCTACCTGATGCGAAGAGCTGACTCATTTGAAAAGACCCTGATGCTAGGAAAGATTGAAGGCAAGAGGAGAAGGGGACCACAGAGGATGAGATGGTTGGATGGCATCACCAACACAATGGACATGGGTTTGGGTGGACTCTGGGAGTTGGTGATGGACAGGGAGGCCTGGTGTGCTGCGATTCACGGGGCCACAAAGAGTCAGACATAACTGAGCAACTGAACTGACCTGAAACCCACAGCTATATGCTGCAATCTAATCTTACACAAAAGTATCAATTTCACAGCTTAAGTGTGTTCACAAAATTGAGCCCAAATCACATAAATTGTCTTCTTATTTAAGGAAAGATAATTTACTTAACAGTTTATTCTACATTAATAGTATAAACTGACAATTCTATTAGACAATGTTTAAAATAGATGAGAGGTTTATTTTAGTTTGATATATATTGCATGAAACTGATTTCCAGAAAGAATGAAACCGTATTATTCTCTTATACCCTTAATGATGGATTGTCAATCTGTATTTAATTTAATGAAATGTATAAAATGTCTTATTTATTACTAGGTTAGATTCAACATAGTTTCATGTGGTAGACCACTGCTATTTTTTTTTCATATTCTCTATTTTTCTCCTAGCATATTTATCCTTTTAAAGATTTAAAAGCTTTTCATAAATTACATATTTTGTCCTATCATTTGTCTTGCAAATATTTACCCCAATATGTGGTTGTCTTTTAACAGATTTGGCTACAACCCATAAACTATCAATCTTTTCCTTCATGAATTCTGGGTCTTTAGAAAGGCCATCCATCCAGAAGTATAAAAATAATGTATTTTCCTACAGTTTATCCATCTGCAATTTGTTCTGGCACTAGAGGCGTTCACTTCTTTTGAGAGTCCTATATACTCCTAACTTCTAAAACTCTAAGACAGATTAATTTTTAAAATGTGTGCACATTCATATTTTTCATGACTCAAAAATTTAGATGTATTCCACCCTAGTGTACGTGCTAAGTCACTTCAGTCCTGTCTGACTCTGTGAGACCCTATGGACTATAGCCCACCAGGCTCCTCTGTCCATGGGATTCTCCAGGCAAGAATACTGGAGTGGGTTGCCATGCCCTCCTCCAGGGGATCTTCCAGACCCAGGGATTGAACCCACGTCTCTTAAGGCAGTTCTTTACTACAAGAGCCACCTGGGAAGCCATTCCACCCCACTAGTTGTTATTTCTTTTTCTGAACAATACTTTTAACCCCCAGTCATCCTCTCAACTGGGCTTCCCAGGTGCACAGTGTTAAAGACTCCGCCTGTCACTGCAGGAGATGCAGGTCGGAAAGATTCTCTGAAGAAGGAAATGGTTACCCATGCCAGTATTCTTGCCTGGAAAGTCCCATGGACAGAGGAGCCTGGCAGGTTATAGCTGGCTATGACTGAGCATGCATACATCCTAACTGTTAGTTATCCTTCTCCAACTCAATCATGTTCCCATATTACTGCATCCAAAACTGAAACCAATACTTCAGATGAAATAAAAACATTTCAATACATGACCATGATGGTGTGCCTCTGTTAGATGTCAAATTTCTTAACAATGCCCAGTACTTTATCCAAATTGTACTGAACCACTGTTTCTAGAACATGGTTTATAAGTCTTAGCTCATAATCCTCTAACAAAAGTATATGCTTTATCCTTGTCCACAATGAATCTCATTTGTCAAGAGTCTCATTACTCATGTAGGCACATTTTTCAACATATCAGTGATACCTGGAAACTATAACATAATATCTCTCAGATATTGCTGGTAAAATTGTTAACTTCACTGAAGGGCACTTTGGCCAAATCTACCAAAACTGCAAATACAGACATTCCTTGATTTATCAACTCTATTTTAAGGAATTAATCTCACAGGGAAACTTATACACATGTAAAGTTATGTATGAACAAGGAAATATTCTATTGCATTAATAGTGGTAAAGTTTGCCAACAACTTAAGTATCCACTAACAAGAGACAGTTAAATCAATTATGATATATCCATACAATGAATACTGTGTAGCCATAAAAAATAACAAAATAAATTCTTCCACACAACAATATAAAACTTCTATACAACAAGGTAAAATTATCTCTAAGACATACAGTGGTGACAGGGGGAAGGAAAAGAATTGTGCATACAACATGATATCATATGTAATAACAAAGGGGACAACATGCATTTTGTGTATTTCTAGAATGATATACAAAAATTTCAGCATTGCCTCCAGGAGGCGAGTCCTGGTAGCAGGGTGAAGGGACTTCACGATATGTTTTTGCACTCTAAAGATTTTATGTACAGTGGACCCATAAACAACACGGGTCCCCTTATACGTGGATTTTTTCCACTAAACATGTATTACAAGAAGCCAGAGTTGGTTGAATCTGCAGATGTGGAGCCAGGGATACAGAGGGCAGACCAAAGTTATATGAAGATTTTCAAAAGCATGGAGGCTTGTTACTGCTAACCTCCCACCTTGTTCAAGATCAAGGGTACTGTAAGTACATTACTTTTGCAAAACAAAACAGCATAACATTTACCAGTTGCTTTCTGAATGTTTTTAAACTTTCTACCTGACAGTAACACTTTGTAGTCTTTTCCATTAATTCTCACATTTTTCATAACATATGCTTTGCTTAAAAATAGCTTACTTTACTTTGCCAATGGTTACAAAATGCTTTTATTACTTTTTGCGAACCTATGGACCATAGCCTGCCAGGCTCCTCTGTCCATTCTCTAGGCAAGAATACTGGACTAGGTTGCCATACCCTCCCCTCCAGGGGATCTTCCCAACCCAGGAATGGAAAATCCACATCTCTTATGTCTGCTTGCATTGGCAGGCAGGTTCTTTACCACTAGCTCCATCTAGGAAGTCCAAAGATGAGACAGTATGAGCAAATATTAGGTGTCTTCCATGTGCCAAGCACTGTGCTGGATGTTAAGACACAGTCTCCACTTATGTTATATCACTACTATAATTTCTTTTCCCCAAGAGGAAGTATTTCCCCCTGATTACAAAAAAAATCACATAGGCTTAATGCTTTTTAAAATAGGCAACAGAAAAACATGAAAATAAGGTTTAATCCCACTATCAAGAGATAATGATTTTTAACGTTTCATGCATCTTTCTAAAGTTTCTCACTTAAGATATATCTTAAAAAAAAACTGGGGATATTATATTATTTGGCAATGCATATTTCCACTTGAAAAACACAGATAAACATTCTATGTTATTAAATATATTTAAATGTTTCAAATTTTGTTTTAAATCCATGTGTTTATGATTAAACATTCTCCTACTTAAATCTTCTAAAATGTTCAACTTTTTAGCAGTTTCTTTTGTAATTATTCCCAGCTCTGATGTTACTACCATTTTTTTGAAAATTTATAACATTTTAATAAAGTAACCTGAATTAGTGAAGTCCAGCGAGATCCTTGCATTTTAAGTCTTAACTAACTGTTCTTTAAGGGGGAGGGGCTTACATCTCCTTTATCTGCAAAAGCTTTGAAACCAGATTGATATGGGCGTGCTCCATCGATGACACAGCACACACCTCAAGACGAAGGGCCGTAAAGCTCCCAAAGTGGCAAACTGCTCCATTCACTATTCCCTGACTCAGCCCTTTTAGTCACGGTCTCTGCAGATCAGCTCACTGGGTATCATGTTTATCATTGCCCATATCGAGTCCTCTGTGCTCCCAATATACTTTTTATTAGTGATACATTCTTTATCGCTACCTTTATAACCTTGGATGATATAATCACTACCTTCATCTCCTTTCCATCTATTTTGAGACAGTAGCCACTGCCTTACCACTTTTAAGGTAATGATGCTGTCACTCTTTCATTCCCTCTCACCTTGTACCATTCTAAGTCTATTCTTCTGTACAATCAAGCAACCACTATCAAGTCTAATGGTTGTACTACTTTCCATTGTATAATTCACATGATGAAACCTCTACTGAATAACATGCTCCACATTTTTCACTCTTAAAAACAATGCTGCAACAAACATCTTATATGCACCTTACACACTTGTTCAGTTTTTCTTTAAGGTAAATTCTTAGAAGTAGAGCTTTCTGAGTGAAAAAAACCTTGTTAAAGCCAAACTACCTTGCAAAAAGATTTACAGGCTTTGGAAATTGATTAGAAAAATGATCATCTCTGAATGTTCATACTTTCTGTCATTCTTTTCCCCCAAAACTGAATTTTATTGGAAGGTCTGGTTCTCATTTAGTGTCATACAACAAATTATTCATTAACATAAGTATGCATTTGCATATTTCTATTATATTATGAAAACAAAATAAAATGGTTGGGTGTATTTACATATTCATAAGCTGATGTTTTGGACAGTTTATTTGGCAACTTTTTTTTTTTTTGACTGCACCGTGTGGCATGAGGTAGCTTAGTTCCCCATCCACTGCAGTGGAAGCATGGAGTCTTATCCACGGCATCTTGAGACAAGTCCCCAAACTGTCTTTTAAACATAAATCATAATTTCTTATTAAAGGTATGATTATATAAGCAAATTTCATACTTCTCTAAATTTCAAAATTGATCAAATATTTGAAGACACATTTTATACACACACCCACCCCTAATGAGGCCATGCACCTTTTTTGAGGCTAACAATACCTAGACCTCAAGCATATTTTTTCCTTTAAATTTTGTCACCAAAATCTAATACTGAACAACACTTTCCTGATCCAATTGGTTTTTAAGTCTACGAAAATGTCATAAATCAACAGAGAATTTCTCTTATTTTTATAAACTGGTCATATTTTTAAGAACACACAAAATGTTCTCATAATTGAGTGTTTCAGGTTGTTTAAGCTGACAGGCATTTAGCTAATATTATAAAATTTTATAATTACAGTGGAAATTTGAAAAATCTGATTTTTCAAATGCTTGGGGATATGCATTTCAGAGTTCAAATTTATGAAAATACAGCGTGAACATCTGAAAATTTTTAAAAATTTCTCATTTCTGTTTTAATACAACTGTTTAAAACTAGTCTATACACAGTGGTGATAGCAGAGCTGGTCATGAGCCTGTGAGCAATGGTCAGGAGGACCCCACACTTGGCATATTGTTCTGCTACTGCTGTCTTGAAATTCTTAATTTTTGAGCAAGATACCTCACATTTTCACTCACCCTGCACCTCACAATTTATATAGCAGATCGTAACAATGAGGCAACCCCCAATAATTTGAAGCCAAGATGAATAAGGTTTCTCTCTAGAATTAAACACAGAAACTGGTAAAAATAACAAAAACACACTAGCAGTTCTCTAACACAAGAAAGGGCAAATGTATCTGGAAAAAGATCTGTAACACACAAAACTCCACTTGGCAGGGTTTAGGAACAATCTTAGAAAAAGAGAGAAATAAGCACGTATTATTTTAGTGAAAATAAATTTAAGTATATTATATCCAGCTTCATGAACATAGTTGGAAAGGCAACCCATTAAAGATGAGAGAGAAAAAAAAAGAGGTTAAGTTATACTATCTAGCCATGAATTTTTCCTGAGCAAAAATATCCACACCTCATATATCCCTATCACTGATGAGTCACTGGGCTATAAGAGTTTAAGGCCTTGAGAATCAAAATCATAGAAATATCTAATTTATTAAAAACAAGATATGCCATAGGTTTCAATAAGTTTCAAAAGATTAAAACTTAATTTTCTCTGATCACAATAGCGTGAACCTACAAACCAATAACAAAAAGGTAACTAGAAAGATAGTTCTGAATTAACTATAAGAAATAAGAAAATTAGAAAACATTTTCAGCTAATATTAAAAATAAGGCATAAAATATTGCAGAATGCAGCTATAGCTGTGCTTTAAAGGGATCCTAAAAAGAAAGCTGAAAAATTCAATAATTCAAGTATGTATCTCAATAAATCAGAAAAGTTTAAGCCCAAAGAAATGAGAAGAAAGGAAACAATAAAGCAAAAAATGAGACAGACAACATGCAATAGAAAGTTAAAAAAATAACAAAGTTGGTTCTTTGAAAAGACAATGTAATTGATAAGAATTTGGCAAGTCAAGGGGAAAAAAAGAAAACGCAAATTTTCAACGATAGGAAAGTAAAATGGCCATAATTTAAGGTCCTATAGATCTTAAAAGATACTTAAGTGCTTGAACAATTCAAGTACATATATCAGAATATTTTTAAAATATATTTGTAAAATTTCTAAAACAGAAAAATTCCTAGTAAAACACCAAAACTAATTAAGAGATTAGTATATAGTTCTAAATCTACAAAGTGTATTAAATCCAGAACTAAAAACCTTCCCTAGAAACACAACTCGAGGCCCAGCTGCTTCGCCAGTAAACTCTTCAAAACACTCAGAGAGGAAACAACTATTTTATATGAACACTTCCAGAGACAGAAAAAGTGGAATACTTCCCAATTCATTTTATGAGGCAAGAACAAAATATGACAAACATAACAAGGAAGATTCTATGCTAATCTCCCTCTTTAACACAGATGTAATAATTCTTAACAAAGTATCAGCCAATCCAAACATATTTTAAAAAGGAGCAATACATTTCAAACTCTAAGAAAAGGCTGCTGGTCCGTCTAGTCAAGGCTATGGTTTTTCCTGTGGTCATGTATGGATGTGAGAGATGGACTGTGAAGAAGGCTGAGGGCCGAAGAATTGATGCTTTTGAACTGTGGTGTTGGAGAAGACTCTTGAGAGTCCCTTGGACTGCAAGGAGATCCAACCAGTCCATTCTGAAGGAGATCAACCCTGGGATTTCTTTGGAAGGAATGATGCTAAAGCTGAAACTTCAGTACTTTAGCCACCTCATGGGAAGAGTTGACTCATTGGAAAAGACTCTGATGCTGGGAGGGATTGGGGGCAGGAGGAGAAGGGGACGACAGAGGATGAGATGCCTGGATGGCATCACGAACTCGATGGAACGTGAGTCTGAGTGAACTCCGAGAGATGGTGATGAACAGGGAGGCCTGGTGTGCTGCGATTCATGGGGTCACAAAGAGTCAGACACGACTGAGTGACTGAACTGAACTGAACTTGACATTTAAAAAACTCAATGTAATACATCACATTATCAGAGGAGAGGAGAAAAGTCATATATAATCACCTCAAAAGAAGAAATAGCATATGACCAAAGTCAGTATCAAACATGACTTCAAAAACAAAAAACCCCCAAAAACTCTTGGCAAAGTTAGGATTATACGGAACCTTTTGATCTGATGAAGGGTATCTACACAAAATCTAAAGCAAACATCATCCTTAATGGTGAAATACTGAAAGCTTTCCCCCTGAAATCGGGATTACAAGAATACCCACTATTTCTTTCAGTATTCAACACTAAATTGGAGATACTAAGCAGAGCATTTAGGTGAAAAAAACCAATGGTACACAGTTTGAAAAGGAAAGAAATATCACTTATTATTTGCATGACATGATTGAGTTCACACAAAAAAACCCCAAAAGAATCTATATATAGGATGATCCAGAGAAGATGATATGGGGTGGGAGGTGGGAGGGCCTTCGGCATTGGGAGATCGTGTAAACCTGTGGCTGATTCATGGCAATGTATGGCAAAACCAATACAGTATTGTAACGTAGAATAAAGTATTTAAAAATAATAATAAGAATCTATATATAAACACTTAAAATTGAGAATATACCAATAGACTTGTTTAAAAGTAACAAATGAGAGTCAATTGTTCTATGTATCAGCCTTGACAATTATGAAATAATTTAAGAATAGAACTATTTACAACAGCATTAATAAATGAAATACTTAAGAATAAACTAACAAAATAAAACCTCAACACAGAAAGCTGTCAGTGTTGCTGAAACAATTGAAAGGCTATATCAATAATGGAGGATGATATATCATATTCTGAGATCTGAATGTTGGAAAGACATCAATTCTTTCTCAAATTGTCTCTAGAATCAATACAATCCCAATCAAAATTCCAGCAGGTTATGCACATGGAAACTGATCCTAATCATAAAATGTAGATTAAAATGCAAAGGTCCAAGAAAAGCTGAAACAATCTTGAAGAAATGCAGAGTTCAAGGACAGGACTTATATTAGCAAATATCAAGTCTCACATAAAACTGAAGTAATCAGGAGTGTAGTACTGGTACAGATAGAAAAACCAATCAACACAACAAAACAAATACATGTAAACAAAGGAATCTTATAAAATGCTGATAAGAATGTAAGCTGACTCAAGTACTCTGAAAACGACTGGGTGTTATTTACTAAAACTGAATATAAGTATATCAGTTATGAGTAGATATATAAGTATTATAGGATACTATAACCTTGCTAACTCAAAGTGTAGTCCAGAACCAGTACATCTGGAATTCCCTTAAGCTTGTTAGGAACGCAGACTCTCAGGCTCTATCCCAGATCTGCTCAAGTAGACGATGCATTTTAATAAGACCCCCAGGTGACTGATATGCACAAGCTAGTTTGAGCAGCAATGCCCTAGGATCCAGCAATTTCACTCCCTGGTATACATACGCCCATCAGAAGTGCGGTCTCTTGGCAAAACCCTTGTTAGCCTTTGTCCTGCTTCATTTTGTATTCCAAGGCCAAATCTGCCTGTTACTTAACGTATATCTTGACTTCCTACTTTTACATTCCAGTCCCCTATAATGAAAAGGACATCTTTGTTGGGTGTTCGTTCTAGGAGGTCTTCTACAGGTCTTCACAGAACCATTCAACTTCAGCTTCACAGCATTCCTGGTTGGGGCACAGACTTGGATTACTGTGACACTGCATGGTTTGCCTTGGAAACCAAAAAGAGATGATTCTGTCGTTCTTGAGAATGCACCCTAGAACTGCATTTAGGACTGTCTGTTGACTATGAGGGCTACTCCATTTCTTCTAATCGATTCTTGCCCACAGTAGCACATATAATGGTATTCTGAGTTAAATTTGCCCATTCCAGTCCATTTTAATTCACTGATTTCTAAAATGTCGATGTTCACTCTTGCCATCTCCTGTTTAACCATTTTCAACTTATCTTGATTCATAGACCTACTGACCTGGGGAGTTCATCATCTTTGTCTTTTCATACTGTTCATGGGGTTCTCAAGGCAAGAATACTGAAGTAGTTTGCAATTCCCTTCTTCAATGGACCACATTTTGTCAGAACTCTCCACGAACAATTCAAGAGAAGACTCTACGCATGGACATCACCAGATGGTTGATACCAAAATCAGACCGATTTATATTCTCTGCAGCCAAAGATGGAGACGCTCTATACAGTCAGCAAAAACAAGACCAGAAGCTGACTGTGGCTCAGATCATGAACTCCTTATTGCCAAATTCAGACTGAAATTGAAGAAAGTAGGGAAACCACTAGACCATTCAGGAATGACCTAAATCAAATCCCCTTATGATTAAACAGTGGAAGTGAGAAATAGATTCAAGGAATTAGATCTGAGAGAGAGTGCCTAAAGAACTATGGACAGAAGATGATGACGTTATACAGGAAGCAGTGATTAAGACCATACCCAAGAAAAAGAAATGCAAAAAGGCAAAATGGCTGTCTGAGGAGGCCTTACAAATAGCTGTGAAAAGAAGAAAAGCAAAAGGCAAAAGAGAAAAGGAAAGATATAAGCATCTGAATGCAGAGTTCCAAAGAACAGCAAAGAGAGATAACAAAGCCTTCCTCAGTGATCAAAGCAAAGAAATAGAGGAAAACAACAGAATGGAAAAGACTAGAGATCTCTTCAAGAAAATCAGAGATACCAAGGGAACATTTCATACAAAGATGGGCTCAATAAAGGACAGAAATGGTATGGACCTAACAGAAACAGAAGATATTAAGAAGAGGTGGCAAGAATACACAGAAGAACTGTACAAAAAGATCTTCCCGACCTAGATAATCACGATAGTGTGATCATGCACCTAGGGCCAGACATCCTGGACTGCAAAGTCAAGTGGGCCTTAGGAAGCATCACTATGAACAAAGCTAGTGGAAGTGATGGAATTCCAGCTGAGCTATTTCAAATCCTAAAAGATGATGCTGTGAAAGTTATGCACTCAGTATGCCAGCAAATTTGGAAAACTCAGCACTGGCCACAGGACTGGAAAAGGTCAGTTTTCATTCCAATCCCAAAGAATAATCAAACTATCACACAATTGCTCTCATCTCACACGCCAGCAAAATAATTCTCAAACTTCTTCAAGCCAGGCTTCAACAGTACATGAACTGTGAACTTCCAGAAGTTCAAGCTGGATTTAGAAAAGGCAGAGGAACCAGAGATCAAATTGCCAACATCTGTTGGATCATTTATAAAGCAAGAGAGTTCCAGGAAAACATCTACTGCTTTATTGACTATGCCAAAGCCTTTGTGTGAAACACAATACACTGTGGAAAACTCTTCATGAGATGGGAATACCAGACCACCTGACCTGCCTCTTGAGAAACCGATATGCAGGTAAGGAAGCAACAGTTAGAACTGGACATGGAATAACAGACTGTTTCCAAATCAGGAAAGGAGTACATCAAGGCTGTATATTGTCATCCTTTTTAAATTTATATGCAGAGTACATCATGCGAAATGCTGGATTGGATGAAGCACAAGCTGGAATCAAAATTGCCAGGAGAAATATCAATAACCTCAGATATGCAAATGACAGCACCTTTATGATAGAAAGCAAAAAGAATTAAAGAGCCTCTTGACAAAAGTGAAAGAGGAGAGTAAAAACCTTTGCTTAAAACTAAACATTCAAAGGGTAGGATGATTTGGGAGAATGGCATTGAAATATATATATTATCACATGTGAAATGACTCTCCAGTCCCAGTTCAATGCATGAGACAGGATGCTCAGGGCTGGTGCACTAGGATGACCCAGAGGGTTGGGATGGGGAGGGAGGGCAGAGGGGAGCTCAGGATGGGGAACACATGTACACCCATGGCGGATTCATGTCAATGTTTGGCAAAACCAATACAATATTGTAATTAGCCTGCAATTAAATAAATTTGTATTTTAAAAAAAGAAAAGCAGAGAAAAAAAAAACATTCAGAAAACTAAGATCATGGCATCCAGTCCCATCACTTCATGGCAAATAGATGGGGAAATGATGGAAACAGTGACAGACTATTATTTTGGGCTTCAAAATCACTGCAGATGGTGACTGCAGCCATGAAATTAAAAGACGCTTGCTTCTTGGAAGAAAAGCTATGACCAGCCTAGACAGTTAAACATTAAAAAGCAGAGACATTACTTTACCAACAAAGGTCTGACTAGTCAAAGCTACGGTTTTTCCAGTAGTCATGTATGGATGTGAGAGCTGGACCACAAAGAAAGTGAAGTCGCTCAGTCGTGTCCGACTCTCAGCGACCCCATTGACTGCAGCCTACCAGGCTCCTCCGTCCATGGGATTTTTCCAGGCAAGAGTACTGGAGTGGGGTACCATTGCCTTCTCCAAAGAAAGCTGAGCGTCAAAGAATTGATGCTTTCAAACTGTAGTGTTGGAGGAGACTCTTGAGAGTCCCTTGGACTGCAAGATCAAACCAGTCAATCCTAAAGGAAATTAACCGTGAATATTCATTGGAAGGACTGATGCTGAAGCTGAAAACTCCAATACTTTGGCCACCTAGTGAGAAGAGCTGACTCACTGAAAAGACTCTGATGCTGGGAAAGATTGAAGGCAAGGGAGAAGGGGACAACAGAGGATGAGATGGTTGGATGGCATCACCTATTCAATAGACATGAGTCTGAGCAAGTGCTGGGAGATGGTGAAGGACAGGGAAGCCTGGCGTGCTGCAGTCCATGAGGTCTCAAAGAGTTAGACATGACTGAGTGACTGAACTGATGAGAAATGCAGACAGATGTCCACCAACAGACATTACAAAAGTATTAATAATATTAATAGCCAAAACCAAAAACTACCCCAATGTCAAGACAATGGAAAGAATCAGTTGTGGGATAATCACCAAAAAATGAGAAGAAACACTTTAACTATAATTCACAAATATATTGCTGTATAAACAAAGCAGACCAAGAGAATACATCCTGTATGTTTTAATTTACATGATGTACAAAAACAGGAAAAACTATGCATTCTGAAGTTAAGGCAGCAGTTATTACCACTAGGTGACCCGGGAACATTACTCTCTCTTAGTTACTATTTCATAAGCTGCAGTTTTACATGGATGGAAAAATCCATCAAGCTGTATATATACTTGCATTTTGTATACTTTCTGTATATATATATATTGTACTTTTAAAAAAGTTCTTTAAAAAGTGCCATAAGATTATATGGTCACCTATATAGTTTGAGCATTCTTTGGCATTGCCTTTCTTTGGGATTGGAATGAAAACTGACCTTTTTCAGTCCTGTGGCCACTGCTGAGTTTTCCAAATTTGCTAGCATATTGAGTGCAGCACTTTCACAGCATCTCTTTTAGGATTTGAAATAGCTCAACTGGGATTCCATCACCTCCACTAGCTTTGTTCATAGTGATGCTTTCTAAGGCCCACTTGACTTCAAATTCCAGGATGTCTGGCCCTAGGTGCATGATCACACTATCGTGATTATCTGGGTCAGGGAAGATCTTTTTGTACAGTTCTTCTGTGTATTCTTGCCACCTCTTCTTAATATCTTCTGTTTCTGTTAGGTCCATACCATTTCTGTCCTTTATTGAGCCTATCTTTGCATGAAACGTTCCCTTGGTATCTCTGATTTTCTTGAAGAGATCTCTAGTCTTTCCCATTCTGTTGTTTTCCTCTATTTCCTTATATTGATCACTGAGGAAGGCTTTGTTATCTCTCCTTGCTATTCTTTGGAACTCTGCATTCAGATGCTTATATCTTTCCTTTTCTCCTTTGCTTTTCACCTCTTCTTTTCACAGCTATTTGTAAGGCCTCCTCAGACAGCCATTTTGCTTTTTTTGCATTTCTTTTTCTTGGGGATGGTCTTGATCCCTGTCTCTTGTACAATGTTACGAACCTTCATCCATAGTTCATCAGGCACTCTATCAGATCTAGTCCCTTAAATCTATTTCTCACTTCCACTGTTTAATCATAAGGGATTTGATTTAGGTCATATCTGAATGGTCTAGTGGTTTTCCCTACTTGCCTCAATTTCAGTCTGAATTTGGCAATAAGGAGTACATGATCTGAGCCACAGTCAGCTCCCGGTCTTATTTTTGCTGACTGTATGGAGCGTCTCCATCTTTGGCTGCAGAGAATATAATCAATCATATTTCAGTGTTGACCATCTGGTGATGTCCATGTGTAGAGTCTCCTCTTGTGTTGTAGGAAGAGGATGTTTGCTGTGACCTGTGCTTTCTGTTTGCAAAATTCTATTAGCCTTTGCTCTAAGGACAAATCTGCCTGTTACTCCAGGTGTTTCTTGACTTCGTACTTTTGTATTCCAGTCCCCTATAATGCAAAGGACATCTTTTTGGGTGTTAGTTCTAAAAGGTCTTGTAGGTCTTCACAGAACCATTCAACTTCAGCTTCTTCAGCGTTACTGGTAGGGGCATAGGCTTGGATTACTGTGCTTACATACAAGGCAAACTAAAAATGTATCCTGTGAATTACCATAATGTTTTCCAGTTTTCAAAAAGTTTCTAAAGAAAACAGGAATCCAGCTAGTTTAGGCAGAGAAGATAAATATAGGTAAAATTTCAATGCCTCAAGTTAAGCTCTGTGGTGTTGGAAAAATTTTTAACTAGGAGTATATGTTACTTTTACATTGTTAAGCTATAGATACCTTTTCGTGTCAATATTTTAAAGTTTACTTTATCTCCCTCCCCTTTGTTTAAAAATTCTATAAGATAAAATTCACAGGCCGTATCTTTCACCCGAAGTATACAAGTCAATGGTTTTCGGTATATTCAAGAGTTGTATGACCGTCACCACTCTCTCAGGTGGTGCTAGTCGTAAAGAACCTGCCTGCCAACGCAGGAGACATAGGAGACACAGGTTCAATCCCTGGCTGGGGAAGATCCCCTGGAAGAGAGTGTGGCAACCCACTCCAGTATTCCTGCCTGGAGAATCCCACGGACAGAGGAGACTGGTGAGCTGCATTCCACAGCATCACAAAGAGTCAGACACAACTGAAGAGACAGCATGCGTGCACCAACAGCTAAAATGGCAGAACTTTTCATCACTCCCCAAAAAAACCATTTCCAACCCAGCAGTAACTTGCCTGTCCCCCAGTCCCTTACCCTCACCATTAAGGCAAGCACTAAGCCACTTTCTGTCCTATTCTGGACATTCAACAACTTTCTGTAGTTTGCACAGTACAAATTTTACAATTGTTTTGTAAATAGATTCCTAATATCCTGACTATAAATAGAAATGTCTTAATCTCATTCTTGAGTTGTTCATTGTGAATGCATAAAAACACAAATGACTTTCCTATACTATTGCTATATCCAGGTGAACTCATTCACTAATTCTTATAGTTCTATACTGGATACCTTAGGGTTTTCTATAAATATATTCAAGATCATATCATCTGCAAACATAGTTTTACTTCTTCCTTTCCAACCTGGGCACCTACCTTATCCTTGAACGGGCTGGAGATTATACATCACCTATCACCAACACATTGATATTTTAAAGACCATCCTGCCTAGAGGCACCACAGTAGTTTTCAAGTTCTATGAAGCTATCCACTCTTAATTAACATATACACAATAAGGATATATGTTAATTTCTAGAACAAAACAGTAGCCTAGGAATAATACATACGGTTACATTTGATAGCGAAAAGAAGAGTGGAAAGTACTTATCTTTAGGAGTATTGAGTAACTTGTCAATTATGCATATTGATGTGGTTAGCCAGGCCATTCTAATTTCCTTTGCTATGACACTAGAGTCCTGAGGGACTTCCCTTGCTCTAGATGCTCTGCAAACATGAGAAGTATGCATCTCATGAGTCCCCACCCCACCTGAAGTCATATTTGCATTGTGAGTAAGAAAGCCAGTATAAATAAGGAACTGATCCTGCTTTTACAAAGCAGGAGATAATTACTCATGAAAATGTAGGTACCATTTCATGCGGCATCAAAACAGATTTTACAAACTCTCTAACTTAAAGATAACCAGAAACAGGGGAAGAAATAAAACCTGAATGCTGACATAAGGCTATAAACATGGGAAACGTTCTGTGTAGTGCAAGTCATGCTAAATATATGACTTCTTATGCTCCAGGAGATAGCTGTTCTAAACCTTCATTAAGTCCAGAGGTAACATCGGTTTATCCTTTTATCCTTTCAGTGTTTTCATTCCTTGAGTTGCTATGTATTACTACATACTTGGTCATTTAAGAGGGAGGAAATGAAATCACGTTAGAAATCTAGAAATCTAATGAGACTGCCAAGAATGTAAAAGTGGACACATCCTGGCTTAATATTGCAGTTTTCTTAATCTCTGAATAAAATACGTTACATTGATTAGAACCTTCATACTCTATAAGGTAACAGTACTTTTAACCTATACTCTATGGGTCTTTTCTTGAACTGCTTTTCCATAGAAATTATACTTTACAATTATTTAAACAGACAACTTAAATATAGCTGGTCTATAGCCTGTGGAACTTAACACTTTAGAATGCTGCTGCATACATAAATATTAAAACCAAAACACTAGGCTTTATCTGTGTTTCCAGTATATTTATTCATCAGAATTTGAAACAAACTTTTACATACACTCAGTATCTAAATTATAGCAGGCTGTATTATGTTTCTAACAGAAATAAAATTTACCATAGAAATAAGGTCATAAGTTGTGATAAGATTTTTTTCATAAAAAGCTGTTTATGAGAGAGGCTTCCCTGGCGGTCCAGTGGTTAGAACTGTGCTCCCACTGTAGGGGGACACAGGTTAGACCCCCTGTTCAGGGAGCTAAGATCCACATGTCATGTAGCAATAAATAAATAAATTGGAAAAAAAAACCTGTTTAAAAATTAAAGAGCTGCTAAAATCTACTACTTAAATACAGTATTGGACTCAACAATAATACAGTCAACAAACTTTTGTGGACTATTCTAGCTACCAACTATGATGGGCTCAATAAAGGACAGAAATGGTATGGACTTAACAGAAGCAGAAGATATTAAGAAGAAGTGGCAAGAATACACAGAAGAACTAACAAAAAGATCTTCCTGACCCAGATAACCACGATTGTGTGATCACTCAGCTAGGGCTAGACATCCTGAAATGTGAGGTCAAGTGGGCCTTAGGAAGCATAACTATGAACAAAGCTAGTGGAGCTAATAGAATTCCAGTTGAGCTTTTTCAAATCCTAAAAGAGATGCTGTGAAAGTGCTGCACTCAATATGCTAGCAAATTTGGAAAACTCAGCAGTGGCCACAGGACTGGAAAAGGTCAGTTTTCATTCCAATCCCAAAGAAAGGCAATGCCAAAGAATGCTCAAACTACCACACAACTGCACTCATCTCACACGCTAATAAAGTGATGCTCAAAATTCTCCAAGCCAAGCTTCAGCAATACATGAACCGTGAACTTCCAGATGTTCAAGCTAGTTTTAGAAAAGGCAGAGGAACCCAAGATCAAATTGTCAACATCTGCTAGATCACTGAAAAAGCAAGGGAGTTCCAGGAAAACATCTATTTCTGCTTTATTGACTACGCCAAAGCTTTTGCCTGTGCCATACCACACTTAAGGCAGAAAGCAAAGAAGAACTAAAGAGCCTCTCGATGAAAGTGAAAGAGGAGAGTGAAAAAGTTGCCTTACAGCTCAACATTCAGAAAACTAAGATCAAGGCATCCAGTCCCATCACTTCATGGCAAATATATGAGGAAACAATGGCAGACTTTATTTGGGGGCTCCCAAAATCACTGCAGATGGTGACTGCAGCCATGAAATTAAAAGAGGCTTACTCCTTGGAAGAAAGTTATGACCAACCTAGACAGAATATTAAAAAGCAGAGACATTATTTTGCCAACAAAGGTCCATCTAGTCAAGGCTATGGTTTTTCCAGTAGTCACATATGGATGTGAGAGTTGGACTATAAAGAAAGCTGAGTGCCAAAGGATTGATGCTTTTGAATTGTGGTGTTGGAGAAGACTCTTGAGAGTCCCTTGGACAGCAAGGAGATCCAACCAATCCATCCTAAAGAAGATCAGTCCTGAGTTTTCACTGGAAGGACTGATGCTGAAACTCCAGTACTCTGGCCACCTGGTGCGAACAGCTGACTCGTTTGAAAAGACCCTGATGGCTGGGAAAGATTGAAGGCAGGAGAAGGGAACGACAGAGGATGAGATGGTTGGATGGCATCACCGCCTCAATGGACATGAGTTTGGGTGAACTCTGGGAACTGGTGATGGACAAGGAGGCCTGCATGCTGCTGTCCATGGGGTCACACAGAGTTGGACACAACTGAGCGACTGAAGTGAACTGAACTATGATATTCTAGTTACCTGACTGTGATAATACAGAACATTATTTTTAATACCTAGCAAAGGCATTTTTCAAGGTCTTTTAAAAATACTGTGGCTTTTGTTCCCCTTCACAGTCATTTAAATTTATTCTTTAAGGTCCTCAAAGTCTATAATGTCAATTGAAAGAAAAATATAGAAAGAAGAAGTAAAATACAATAGCAGTTAATTGGAGAAAAGACAGAAATAATGTTTCCTTCACAGGAAAAAGGAAAGGAAGTTGAAACTTTAGGAATGCAACTTTTCTTCTTTAACCCTTCTGGTGACTGTGACCATGTGGCAAGAAAACAACAATACTGAAGAATGCCCATCAGCACAGGGTAGGAATGTCCACGCATGGCATTCAAGTCATGCACTTGCTGTATTTCAGAGTATCTGTACATATTCTTCAATGGTATTTCAAATTCAAACAGAAAAATCTTTACCTTCTACTTGGGTATACAGAAAATATCAATGGATTAATTGTATATGATCAGATAAACTATTTACTATCATGAATACACTCATTCTCCTTACTTTCAAAAAGGATTTATTTCATCTACATTTCCCAATGTTCAGTGAGGTTTTTTACGCGGGTGACAAAGACTTCTCTTCTTTAAGCCATATTATGTTAGTCGCTCAGTCATGACCAACATTTTGCAACACAATGGACTGTAATCCGCCAGGCTCCTCTGTCCATGGCGTTTTCCAGGCAAGAATACTGGAGTGAGTTACCATGTCTGTCTCCAGGGGATCCTCCCAACCCAGGGATCAAACTCGGGTCTCCCACACTGAAAGCAGATTCTTTACCGTTTGAGCTACTCAAGCATTTGGCTTTAAAATGAACAAACATACATCAAAGTAACCTGAGATCTAGTCATTCCTTTCCCCTGGACCTCCACTGGCATGAAGGAACTTGGATTTGCCTTGGTAATAACAAGCTACTGAGAGAATATGGTACCATGTTCCTTAACTGAAGCATCAGCTCTCCAGGTTCCTAGCAGGGTTTGTGAGCACAATCTGCTTCCCTTTGATCTGCGGACCGACCTACTGCTACTGCAGCCCTCCAGATCACTTCCCCTACAGCATTCCTTAGCAGATGCTCAGCCTCACTTTTACTTCTGCTTTCTCTTTCTTCCTACTGCCTTGAAGTGGAAGTGAAAGTCACTCAGTTGTGTCCGACTCTTGGCCACCCCATGGACTCTACAGCCCATGGACTTCTCCAGGCCAGGATACCAGAGTGGGTAACCTTTCCCTTCTCCAGGGGATCTTCCCCACCCCAGGATCAAATCCAGGTCTCCTACTACCTTACTTTGATGCTTAATCTAAATAGATCATTTGGTCATTCTGTTTCTTTATACTTAACTGTTGTTTTAACTAGTGAGCTCTACAACTAGAAAATACTCCTCAGGAACAAGGACTCACCAGGAGGTATTATCGAAATTTAAATGTTTCAATATTCAGACAAAGGTGTTATTTTCCCATATATTTAGACTAGAAATCCAGCATTGCTATTTATCTCTTTTGTAGTGGAGTAATATGGAGTCTAATTCCCTTCCCCTTGGGTCTGGGTTGGCTCTGACTAATCAGAAACCAAAAATGAGCAGAAGTGATGCAATTTGTGGAACCAGGTCAGAAGGAACCCAGTAGAGGCCTCATGTTCTCTTGTGACATTTCATCTCTGGACAGGTCATCTCCAAAAAGTTCCCTGGGCAAACTCTCCCTCTGAGAACACAGCCATCATGCATACACATTCAAGTCAATAGGGAGGCCATGCCGAAATGCTCTGGCCAGCAGCTGCAGCTGAGCAGAGCCTTCAGGTGTGAGCACTAGACATGGGAGTGAAGAAGTCTCCAGTTCATTCTGCCCGCCAGCTGCTGCTTCTCAGCTGAAACCCTAGATTTCAGAGAACAGAGCAAGCCATCCCTGTTATGCCCTGTCTGAAATCCACAGAATCTATTTATGCGTGTGATAAAATGACTTTTCAAATTTTAAACCACTAACATTTGGGGTAGTTTGCTACATGGCAATCAATGAGTCTCCACAGTTACGAATTTCAGAAAGAAAATAAAGAAAACAGGAAAAACTAGCCAAGTAGCATTTGCAAAGAACATGCATCTTCCAACTAAAATGGCCCACCAATGGCCAATACAACAAATTTTAAAAAGGTTTATGTCAAGATGTATCATTGCAATCTCTCAAAGATCACGTATAAAATCAGACCTCTACACCAGAACAAGAATTGGGATAGGACTGACCTCCTCATCATTGAGACGGGATGCTAACAGATAATATAGCAATCCATCAGAATTCTCAGGGAAAACACCCAACCCAACCAGCCATTATATGTACAGAGGGAATAAAAGGACTCCAAAAGTGACTTCCTTCACATTTTTCAATAAGGAGGTTCTTAAGGATCTGTTCCATCATAATCAGGGAGTATGTCAAGAAAGAATGACATTTTAGAAAAAAGAGCACATAAGAAAGGAAATGTATTTGCAATTTTTAAAGAATCTCCACACTGTTTTCCATAGTGGCTGTACTAGTTTGCATTCCCACCAGCAGTGTAAGAGGGTTCCCTTTTGTCCACATCCCCTCCAGCATTTATTGCTTGTAGCCATTCTGACTGGTGTGAGATGGTACCTCATTGTGGTCTTGATTTGCATTTCTCTGATAATGAGTGATGTTGAACATCTTTTCATGTGTTTGTTAGCCATCCGTATGTCTTCTTTGGAGAAATGCCTATTTAGTTCTTTGGCCCATTTTTTTCCCAATGTTCACTGCAGCACTGTTTATAATAGCCAGGACATGGAAGCAACCTAGATGTCCATCAGCAGATGAATGGATAAGAAAGCTGTGGTACATATACACAATGGAGTACTACTCAGCCCTTAAAAAGAATAAATTTGACTCAGTTCTAATGAGATGGATGAAATTGGAACCGATTATACAGAGTGAAGTAAGCCAGAAAGAAAAACACCAATACAGTATACTGACACATATATATGGAATTTAGGAGATAGTAATGATGACCCTATATGAGAGACAACACAAGAGACACAGAGGTATAGAATGGACTTTTGGACTCTGGGGGAGAGGGAAAGGGTGGGATGGTGTGGGAGAATGGCATTGAAACATGTATACTATCTTGTAAGAAACGAAGCGCCGGTCTATGTTCAATGCAGGATGCAGGATGCATGGGGCTGGTGCACAGGATGATTCAGGTAGATGGTGTGGGGTGGGAGGTGGGAGGGGGCTTCGGCATTGGGAGATCGTGTTCACCTGTGGCTGATTCATGTCAATGTATGGCAAAACAAATAGAGTATTGTAATTTAAAAAATAAATAAAAAAAAATAAAAAAAAAAAAGAGGAACCAAAAAAAAAAAAAAGAAGAAGAAAGGAAATGTAATCAGGATACAGTATTAGGATGAGAAGTGAACATTATTTCAGTTCAGTTCAGTTGCTCAGTTGTGTCTGACTCTTCGCGACCCCATGAATTGCAGCACGCCAGGCCTCCCTGTTCATCACCATCTCTCGGAGTTCACTCAGACTCACGTCCATCGAGTCCATGATGCCATCCAGCCATCTCATCCTCAGTCGTCCCCTTCTCCTCCTGCCCCCAATCCCTCCCAGCATCAGAGTATTCTCCAATGAGTCAACTCTTCTATTTATATAGTGATAATAATGTAAGTGATTTATAGATTCAACCTATATACAAAGCAAAGACACCTTAATTGCAGTTACATTACAGAATAAAATAAAAATCTCAGCTATGATAAAGTCCTTTACTTTTAAAAACAAAACGTAAAAAGATACCTCAAGTTGGAATTACAAGAGGGAAGATGAAAAAAGGTAAAGGCATTACTGTTCTAACCACTGAAACAGGTAAAACCAAACTTGTGGTGTTTTTTTTTTTTTAGTCTACAGAATTTATAAATCTCTAGCAAGAATAACAAAAACAGGCAACATGAATTTTTATCAGGAACGAAAGGAAGGAATTTCAATACAGGCTTTAAAAGAAGAGAATACTGCTAAGAATGCTACAACACAAATGCAACAATTTAGGTAAAATGGGCCAATTCCTTAAAAGCTCCAAGCTATCAAGACTTATCCAAGATGAAATAGGTAACCCAAACATTTTACAAAATTTAACTATAGATAAAAAAACTTGTGTCTACATCTCACAGATACAGAGACCAAACCAGTGGTTAACAGTGGGGAGGGGTAGGAGAGAAGGGGCGATAATCAAAGAGAGAACTAAAAGTACGAACTATTAGGTCAGTTACAAGGATATACTGTGCAACACAGGGATTAGAGCCAGTATTTTACAGTAACTATAAATGCAGTATAACCTTTACAAACTGTGAATCACTATGTTACACATCTGTAATTCATAAAATATTGTAGAGTTTAAAAAAAATCTTCTGGGGGAAAAAGTCTCCAGGCCCCTGTGATTTCATTGGTAAATTCTCTCTCTCTCTAGTTGTGAAGTCATGTCCAACTCTTGCGACCTCACGGACTGGAGCCTGCCAGGCTCCTCTGTCCATGGGATTCTCTAGGCAAGAATACTGACTGGAGTGGGTTGCCATTTCCTTCTACCAAACATCTAAAAAAGAAGTAATGCTAAATATATAGAGTCTCTACAGAAAATGGGCTTCCCTTGTGGCTCTCAGCTGGTAAAGAATCTGCCTGCAATGTGGGAGACCTGGATTCGATCCCTGGGTTGGGAAGATCCCTTGGAGAAGGGAAAGGCTACCCACTCCAGCATTCTGGCCTGGAGAATTCCTGTATAGTCCATGGGATCACAAAGAGTTGGACACAACTGAATGACTTTCACTTTTCACTACAGAAAATAGGAAGGTACATTTCCCATTCTATGAGACCAGCACTAACGTGATTCCAAAGACAGACACTGAAGGAAAAAGGAAAACTACAGACCAGTATCCCTTCCTAATAAACCTATATACTCAAAATTCCTCAGTATAATACAGCCTGCCCTCTCCATCTGTGGGTTCCACATCTGAATTAAACTGTGGATCAAAGATTTCAGGGGAAAAAATGGCAAAATAAAATAACAAAACTTCAATTTCCCTCATAGGCAACTATTTACACAGTATCTGCATTATATTTACAACTACTTAGATAACATTGGTGGCTCAGATGGTAAAGAATCTGCCAGCAATACCAGAGACCTGAGTTCAGTCCCTGGATTGGGAAGATCCTTCTCCAGTATCCTTGCCTGGAGAATTCCACGGACAGAGGAGCCTGACAGGCTATAGCCCATGGGGTCGCAAAGAGTTGGACACAACTGAGCAACTTTCACACAAACACAAACACACAACATGTAAATGCTATGTAAACAGATGTAAATACAATATAAATACTATGTAAATAGTTGCTGGCATATACGGCAAATTCAAGTTCTGGTTTGCAGAACCTTCCAGAAATTGTTTGAATACTTTGTATCCGCCAGTTGGGTGCACACAAGGATGGGGGACACACAGATTCCCCATCTTCCACTATTGAAAATCCATCCTTGCATAAATGTACCCGGTGAGGGTTTAATTATGATTCCCGTTTTCTAGATCAGGAAAATGAAGCTTGGAGAGATTAACTAGATCTGTTCAAGATTGATCCCACAGCTGGAAAATGAGAGTGCCAAGGTTCAAATCCAGGGCTGACACCAAAGCCTGTGCTCTTAACTACTGAGCTTATGGTGTGGCAGCAAGAGAATCAGGAACAGGCGAGGAGTCACACACCCACTCACAAGAAGGCACACTGCACAGCTCAGCCTCCCAGCCTTCCTCCAACACAGCCTCCCCTCCCATTCATTAGCACCCAGACAGAAAGGCAGAAAGGAGGAACCAGAGCTGCCTCTCATAAAGGCTGCCCCCAACTAAGATGGGCACCAAGCAAAGTCTTTGGCAGGTGTGTTTACAGTGGAAGAAGAATGCCAAGGGCCATGCTTCCTGCCCTCAGAAAGCTTGGTCTAGTTTATACCCAAAGATCATGTCCTCAAATTGTCCACAATACATGGTGTGCTCAGGGACTGTAATACACGTGCACGTAGACATCAGTGTGTGTAGTAGATGTAATAGTCATGCAAAAGCACATGTATGTGGAGAACACTTGAGATTCTCTTGAAGCCCTAGTAGTGCCACTCTACTTAATAATATAATAACTCATATAACTGAGCTAAATGGACTCTCACCCTGGCTATGAGAATTAAGAAAAAAAAAGTTTACTAAGAGCACATCCAAGACTTTAAGGGTCCAGTTCAGTTCAGTTGCTCAGTCATGTCCAACTCTTTGTGACCCCATGAATTGCAGCACGCCAGGCCTCCCTGTCCATCACCACCAACTCCCAGAGTTCACTCAGACTCGCATCCATTGAGTCAGTGATGCCATCCAACCATCTCATCCTCGGTCGTCCCCTTCTTCTCCAGCCCCCAATCCCTCCCAGCATCAGAGTCTTTTCCAATGAGTCAACTCTTCACATGAGGTGGCCAAAGTACTGCAATTTCAGCTTTAGCATCATTGCTTCCAAAGAAATCCCAGGGCCGATCTCCTTCAAAATGGACTGGTTGGATCTCCTTGCAGTCCAAGGGACTCTCAAGAGTCTTCTCCAACACCACAGTTCAAAAGCATCAATTCTTCAGCGCTCAGCCTTCTTCACAGTCCAACTCTCACATCCATACATGACCACTGGAAAAACCATAGCCTTGACTAGACGGACCTTAGTCAGCAAAGTAATGTCTGCTTTTGAATATGCTATCTAGGTTGGTCATAACTTTTCTTCCAAGGAATAAGCATCTTTTAATTTCATGGCTACAATCACCATCTGCAGTGATTTTGGAGCCCCAAAAATAAAGTCTGACACTGTTTCCACTGTTTCTCCATCTATTTCCCATGGAGTGATGGGCCAGATGCCATGATCTTCGTTTTCTGAATGTTGAGCTTTAAGCCAATTTTTTCACTCTCCTCTTTCACTTTCATCAAGAGGCTCTTTAGTTCTTCACTTTCTGCCATAAGGGTGGTGTCATCTGCATATCTGAGGTTATTGATATTTCTCCCGGCAATATTGATTCCAGCTAGTGCTTCTTCCAATCCAGCGTTTCTCATAATGTACTTTGCAAATAAGTTAAATAAGCAGGGTAACAATGTACAGCCTTGATGTACTCCTTTTCCTATTTGGAACCAGTCTGTTGTTCCATGTCCAGTTCTAACTATTGCTTCCTGACCCGCATACAGGTTTCTCAAGAGGCAGGTCAGGTGGTCTGGTATTCCCATCTGTGTCAGAATTTTCCACAGATTATTGTGATCCACACAGTGAAAGGCTTTGGCATAGTCAATCAAGCAGAAATAGATGTTTTTCTGGAACTCTCTTGCTTTTCCATGATCCAGTGGATGTTGGCAATTTGATCTCTGGTTCCTCTGCCTTTTCTAAAACCAGCTTGAACATCTGGAAGTTCACAAATCACATACTGCTGAAGGCTGGCTTGGAGAATTTTGAGCATTACTTTACTAGCGTGTGCTGCTGCTAAGTCACTTCAGTCGTGTCCGACTCTATGCGACCCTGGAGACGGCAGCCCACCAGGCTCCCTCGTCCCTGGGATTCTCCAGGCAAGAACACTGGACTGGGTTGCCATTTCCTTCTCCAACACATGAAAGTGAAAAGTGAAAGTGAAGTCGCTCAATCGTGTCCAACTACTAGCAATGCCATGGACTGCAGCCTACCAGGCTCCTCCGTCCATGGGATTTCCCAGGCAAGAGTACTGGAGTGGGGTGCCATTGCCTTCTCCTACTAGTGTGTGAGATGAGTGCCATTGTGCGGTAGTTTGAGCGTTCTTTGGCATTGCCTTTCTAAAGGTTACTACTGGTTAAACTACTAAGAATTCTTTAAAGTAGCCTCAAGCACTTAAACATATCTATATACTTGCAAAATCAAGACTTAGATAACTGCAAATTCCTTAAAGATCATGCAAGGTAATGTGGATTACATTTTATACATACCTATATAAATATATATATATAATTATTTATATGAAAATTTGAAATTAAAAGATGCTTACTCCTTGGAAGAAAAGCTATGACCAGCCTAGACAGAATATTAAAAAGCAGAGACATTACTTTACCAACAAAGGTCCATCTAGTCAAAGCTATGGTTTTTCCTGTGGTCATGTATAGATTTGAGAGTTGGACTATAAAGAAAGCTGAGTACCGAAGAATTGATGCTTTTGAACTGTGGTGTTAGAGAAGACTCTTGAGAGTCCCTGGGACAGCAAGGAGATCCAACCAGTCCACCCTAAAGGAGATCAGTCCTGAATATTCATTGGAAGGACTGATGCTGAAGCTGAAACTCCAATACTCTGGCCTCTTGATGCGAAAAGCTGACTCATTTGAAAAGACCCTGATGGTGGGAAAGACTGAAGGTGGGAGAAGGGGACAACAGAGGATGAGATGGTTGGATGGCATCACCAATGTGATGGACATGAGTTTGAGTAGGCTCTGGGAGTTGGTGATCAACAGGAAAGCCTGGTGTGCTACAGTCCATGGGGTCGCAAAGAATCGGACACAACTGAGCAACTGAACTGATATATACATATACACACAAATGGTAATATACATTCCTTGAAAAATACTGTTTAGCAAAGCAACTGACAAAGGATTAATCTCCAAATAAACAAACAGCTCATGTATCTCCATATCAAAAAAACAGCCTAATCAAAAAATGGGTAGAAGACCTAAACAGACATTTCTCCAAAGACAACATAGAGATGGCTAAACACATGGAAAGACACTCAACATCATTAATTATTAGAGAAATGTAAATCAAAACTACAATGAAATATCAGCTCACACTGGTCAGAATGGCCATCATCACAAAGTCCACACACGGTAAATGATAGAGAGGGTGTGGAGGAAAGGGAATCTTCCTACACTGCTGGTGGGAACGTAAACTGATAAAGCCACAATGGAGAACACTATGGAGGTTCCTTATAAAACTAAAAATGGAACTACCATGTGACCCAGCAAGCCCGCTATTGGGCATATTCCCTGAAAAAGGCTAATTCAAAAAGACACATGCACTCCAACATTCACTGCAGCACTCTACAATAGCCAGGACACGGAAACAATCTAAACGCCCATCAACAGAGGAATGGATAAAGATGCGGTACATATACACAGTGGACTATTAGTCAGAAAAAGGAATGAAATTGGGTCATTTGTAGAGACACAGTTGAAAATAGAGACTAATGCAGAATGAAGTCAGAAAGAGAAAAACAAATATATATTATCCCATGCATATATGTGGAATCTGAAAAAAATAGGTATAGACAATATACAAAGCAGAAATAGAGATAGAGACCAAGAACAAACATGGATACCAAGGGGTAAGGGGAGGGTGGGGCAAGGCAAATTGGGAGACTGAGATTGACATATATACACTACTGACACTATGTATAAAACAGATCACTAATGAGAACCTTAAAATAATAAAATATACTGGATATGTAAAAATTTAAAAAGCAGTTAAAAAAAGAAAAATACTGTGTTTATAATTTTAAGCTAGTTAGTTTAGACTGGCCTTCCCTCTACTCCCTCAAATATTTTTAAAGTTAGTATGGCTTTTTAACATATGATGGAATCTAAGAAACAAAGTAATCAAAATTCTAAGAGTTAAGCAAACCAATGATGAAAAGTAGGAGATCATCATAATGGGAGAAAATTAGATGTCACAGTTCAAATCCTGAGATCATATACCACAATTTAAAAAAGAAGGCAATCCAAAATAATAAAAATATCCATTTTAATCAATGTCTTATTTCTTCCAATTATCTCTATCCCATTTTAGATAGAAAGGATTTCATGAAAAAGAACAGAGAGTACACACTCACTGAAGGTGACAAATTTCCTAGGACCACAATTTTTGAGGCCCCAGCCCAGCACCTTACCCCATTTCTTAGTTCAGGATGACATGTATACTTCATTTTACCTTTCTGTCTCTCAACTGCTCACATATATAGGGGCCCTGACTCTCTCACGTATATGCAATTTTCATATGTAACAAATACTTTTCTTCAAATTTTACTGATACATACTTGACATACATCAGCACTGCGTAAGTTTAAGATGTATAGTATTATGATTTGACATCATGAAATGATTATCACAAGATATCCATGAGATTAGTAAACATCCATCATCTCATATAGATACAAAAAGTTCTTCCTTGTGATGAAAATTCCTGGTAGTAAATCCTCAGAACTTTCATATGTAACACAGTATTAACTGTCACATCCCTAGGACTTCTTTTTTTAATTGAAGGATAATTGCTTTACAGAATTTTGCTGTTTTCTGTCAAACCTCAACATGAATCAGCCATAGGTATACATACATCCCCTCCCTTTTGAACCTCCCTTCCCACCCCACCCATCTATGTTGATGCAGAGCCCCTGTTTGAGTTTGAGCCATACAGCAAATTCCCATTGGCTATCTATTTTACATATGGTAATGTAAGTTTCCATCTTACTCTTTCCATACATCTCACCCTGTCGTCCCCTCTTCCCTTGTCCATAAGTCTATTCTCTCTGTTTCTCCATTGCTGTCCTGTAAATAAATTCTTCAGAACCATTTTTCTGATTCCATATATATGCGTTAGAATATGTATTTATCTTTCTTTTTCTGACTTACGTCAGTTTGTATAATAGGTTCTAGGTTCATTCACCTCATTAGAACTGACTCAAAGGCATTCCTTTCTATGGCTGATTCATGTTGATGTTTGGCAGAAACCAACACAATTATGTAAAACAATTATCCTTCAATTTTAAAAATAAATTTAAAAAGTTTTAGTTTCTCCTGTTGATCTGACTCACGTCAATTTAATTCTTAGGCTAGCCAGAAGAACCTAGAAGGGAAGAAGAGAGTTTTCTTTATTCCTGACAGGTCTCAGTCTTAGAGATCTCGTCTCACTCTCCAACAGTAAGGCAAACTCTCCATTTGGTTGGAGGATGGGGTAAAAGAAACAATATAGTACATTTCTGCTAAGATCTTTAAAAGTCCACCCCCTCAAACAACCAATCAAGGCACTGCACATTAAGGAAAGGATGAAGACACCCCTCTCACACCTCACGATTCAAAAAGTGGACAGGTCAGAAAGAGGATCGAGACTGCACTAAATCCACCACTGAGGAACAGCAGCCAGGATGCAGGTTACCGCGACGACCATCACTCTGGAGGTTGAGCCCCCGGATACAACAGAAAATGTAAAGACCAGGATCCAGGATAAGGAATTTCCTTCTGATCAAAGACTTCTCCTTTGCTGGCAAGCTACTGGAAGACGGACTCTGACTTCAACATTCAAAGGAGGCCACGCTTCATCTTGTGTGGAGACTTCATGGTGGTGCTAAGAGAGAATCTTACAATCACTCCGCAAAGAATGAGGGAAAGAAGGTTAAGCTGGCTGTCCCAAAATACCATAAGGTAGAAGAGAATGGTAAAAATCAGCCACCTTCCGAGGGAGTGCCCTTCAGATGAATGTGGGTGCTGGTTTTCATGGTCAGTCACTTTGACAGATGCTATTGTGGCCTATGTGGTCTGATCTACTGTTTCAAGAAACCAGAAAACAAGTAATTTTACACTGGTTAACAAAAGACATGAACTAACAGGCTAAGGAAAAAAAAAAGATTACACAAAAGAAACCCAGTATGCAGGGTTGGTGAGGAGTGTTCTAGATTAGGAATTGGGCTTGTCCTCTACTCACTGCTATCACCGGCCTTATGCCCTGTCCACCTGAAAGCCCAAGGGACTGGAAATGTAAGGGACTGCAGTGACTCGGGGAACCTTCCCTGGTGAGCCAGTGGTTAAGACTCTGTGCTTTCACTGCAGGGGACAGAGGTTCGATCTCTGGTTTGGGGAACTAGGATCCAGCATGCTATGCAGCATGATCACAAATCAAATTTTTTTTTTAAAAAGACAAGCTTCCTCCCATACTGATTACCTTCAAAGAACCAGGAGCCCTAGAGTTTAACAAATGAGTGAAGAGGACATTTTAAAAAACCCTAAGTACATTTAAGTGTTTCATCTTCTTAGTGTAGTTAGACATCACTCACTTCAACTAGGAACTCACACAAAACAAAGTGTTTTTTCTCCCCTGGCACAACAGGCCAGCCTCAATTTTAAAAAATTTGCTGAAGCAGCCTCAGGGAAAAAGGCAAGGAAAAAAGACCACAGCTAAGTTTTTAGATAAGACAGAACTTACTCACTGAAGGAAGAGTACTTTTCTTCAGGAGATTTTCAAGATAACCAAAAGATAATGAACAGTTCTGCGTTCATCCAAACATGTTGCTTGGGCTTCAGCAACAGGGGTTTGCTTGTCTACATGGACAGAAGTGATTCAGGGAGAGGACTTTAAAATACTTCTGTTTACCTAATGGAACTCAGTGTTCGGAATGCTCGTCTCTCTTCTTTCTTGGTTCACTCACCACAAAGAGGAGCCGAGATCACTTGCTTAGGAAGAAGGGGAGCAAGACATTACCAGGTAACAATAATCTTTTATTTTTCCTTTTCATCCGGGCGCATGTATTTGGCAATGCTCTTTGCAAACATCTGCTGCTGCTGCTGCTGCAAAGTCGCGTCAGTCGTGTCCGACTCTGTGCGACCCCATAGACAGCAGCCCAGCATTATAAAACTACATAAGGTGAATACCCAACATCTATTAATTCACCACTCCTAATAATGAATGGCCAGCCTTCCTTGACAAAAATTTTTGCACCAAAATTCAGAAACTCAAATCTAGTTTCCATCACATAACACTGAGGACTTAGAGGGGGAGATTCTTACCATTTATCTGAAAAATACATCTTGTAGGTAACTATTTTCAAGCCTCTGGACTTTCTCAGTCACACTCATACCCCATACCCATCATTTTTAGTGTTGTCTTCAGCTGTGTTTCAGTCACACTTCCATCATACTCACCTTGCTCAGTCCCATCCAAGCACCCATGCTGAGGCCTCCACCATCACCCCCGGAGGACCCCGCTCTTGTCTATGACTTAGCGAATGTCAAGCACTGAGATATTGGGATACCCTTCCTCAAGGGAGGGGTTCTTTCCCCCTCACATATGGCATAGGCGGCCTCAGTTCATGTTGTAGAATAGTGAATAAACGTTGTCTCCCACCTCTGAGACAATGATTCATACCCACTACTCTTTCCCCAGACTTGCTGCAGCTTCCCTATTGGAGTGGCTCCACCCCAATCCTTCTGATACCATCGCCACAAAACAGATACTCACTGAGCCTCTATCAAAGCCAGGTACTACCATCCAGCTGGAATGAAGAAACGAACCAAACATAAAAAACCCTGCCTACATGGAGCATGCATTCTAATAGGGGAGAAGTGATGCCCTGGACAGCTCATATTCAATTAGAACTTCAGTATAATTCAGTTGTTTTGATTCAATACTGAGTCAAGCGACTACCCAGACTCCTGTGGTAGATATTCTGCAAAGACAGGTACCACCAACTCCTCCTAAAAATGCAGACACGAGACTACTCCTCCCATTAAGAGGCAGAGTCTGTTTCCTCTCTGCTTGAACCTCAGCTGCCCTGTGACTCAGTCAACAGAATTCTCAGAAGTGACCGCTGTGTCAATTCTGGGCCTGAGAAATCCGACAGTTTCCACCATCCAGGAAACCAGGCGCCACGTGAAGCAGCTCAGCCTATCCTGCTAGAGAGAAGGCCATGCAGAGAGAAAGACCCCAAGGAGGAGAACCGCGCACCCCAGGTGACAGCCAGGACAAAGGCCACAGACACATGAGTGAGGCCACCCCCTACCTTCCAGCCACCAGGTGAATGCAGCCCCTTGAGTGAGCCCAGCAAACTTCACTGGAGCAGAGACCACCACCTATGATGAATTTCTGAACTATAGCATCACAATCAGTAAAGCGGTGGTGGTTTTAAGGCACTAAATTTGGGGGTGATTGTTAGGCAGCAATAGATAAGGGAGATCCTGCCTTCATGAGACAGAGTTCTTAGCCAGAGTCAGGGTGGTATCTTCTACACGCTTCTAGACCTTCATTATATAAACCACTACAGTTCGGCAAAAAGGAAATACCCAGCCAAGATCTGATGAGTGACTATTTTTTTTTTTTTAAAACAGCTTTATTGGGTTAGAAATTACATACCTTAAAGTTCATCCACATAAAGCGTACAGTTTAAGGGCTTCAAGTAACTATCACAGAATCTAACTTTAAAATCTTTCCATCACCCCCCCAAAAGAAACCCCATAATCGCTAGCAGTCACTCCCTAACCCCCAACCAACTAACCCCCACTCCCTAACTCCACCAACCCCCAGCTCAGTCCTAGGCAACCACTGATCAACATTCTTTCTGTCTCCCTGGATTTACGTATTCTAGACATTCTGTATAAATTGGATCATACACTATATGGTCTTTTATCACTGCCTTCTTTCACTTAGCATGATTTTTTTTTAATTGGGGTACAGTTGCTCTAATGATGACTGAATATTTATAAAGCTAAATGAGGAGAGAGGACTGTGGAGAAGTGGCCAAAGTATAACGCACCAGAATCTGTCTTCCCACCTAGCCAACAACTGCACTGGTGGAATCAAATAACTATTTTGGAACCTTGAATGCTTACACCTTCCAGGGGAAGGTAAGATGATAAACTGTGATGAACTACAGTCAATTTTGGCTCTTAGCACAGTAGGAGCCACCCCCCAGACCCTTGGCAGACAACTGCGCATGTGTTCCTGGAACCACTGCCCACAGCCTGTGGGAGCCAGGGTGGGCATAAAGGACCCTGTGCTCCACCTGGGGGTCCCTGCTGTGACTGACAATAACTGCTTCTGATCACAGAGGCGAGCAGCCACTGTGCCTCCTCACCCTGTTGCAGTGCCCGTCCCTTCTAGCTGAGATGACTTCCAGGGGATTTAAAAGGCCAGGTCCCTTCTCCTCCTTCATTTTTCACTTTTTTCCACCTTTGGAGCCTGACATTAAAGACAAGGACATTTAAAAACAACTGCACATATGAAAAAAATTAGAAAGTGACTATGTGTGCCATGAGAAAAGCTCAGAAAAGACCTGGGAAGACCTTTGGTTTCCATCTCAGGCTGATCCTCAGCAAAGAGACTATATGAAACAATTAAAATAAAAAACAAACAATAAGAAAAACAAGCGAGCCCTAGGGAAGGGGGAAATCTGATTTCCAGAGTTACCACATTATTATATTCAAGAGTTCACTAAAATAAATCATAAGGCATGCAAAGGAACATAAAAGTATGGCTCATTCAGAGGAAAAAAAAAAACAATAGATGCTGTCCCTAAAAAGACATAATGGCTAATACACTAGACAAAGACTTCAAAGGAAATGTCTTAAAGATGCCCAACAGATTAAAGGAAGATATGGAAAAAGCCAAGAAAACAAAGTGTGAATGAAAAGAAATATCAATAAAATGACAGAACCAAAAGGAAGTTCTGGAAGGAGCTCAAAAGTATATAGCTGAAATGAAAAATTCCTTAGAAGGATTCAAAAGCAGATTTCTGTAGACAGATGACTCGGTGAACTTGAAGATAAGACAGTGGAAATTACTGAGTCTAAAGAAAAGAAAAAAGATGGAAGAAAAGCCAACAGAGCCTAAGGGAACTGTGGGACACCATTAAGAAGATCAACGTTAAGTATAGAGGAAGTCACAGAGGGAGAAGAGAGAAAAGGGAAGCGAGAATACTTGAAGAAATAATGGCGGAAACCATCCCAGGTTTAATGAAACACAGACTACACAACATCAAGGAGCTCTGTAAACTCCAAGTAAGAACACAAAGAAACCCACAGCAAGACACATTCTAATCAAACTTTCAGAAGACAAGAGAGTCTTGAAGGCACAGGACAAGCGGCTCATCACATAAAGGGATCCTCAATAAGATTACCAGACTTGTCACAAAGTCCAGAAATAATGGCGCACAACGGGCTGATTGCCAAGTGAAGAAAACAAACTATCAAATGAGAACCCTGTTTCTGGCAAAACTGTCCTTCAAGAGTTCCCAAAAGAGAAAAATAGACAAACAGGTTGCTGGGAAATTTTTAAATGTTGTACATCAAAAGATACTATAAGAGTAAAACAGCAACCCAGAGTATAGGAGAAAATATTTACAAATTATTTATCTAATAAAGGAATAATATCCAGCATATATAACTCCTAAAACTCAAACAATAAAACAACCCATTTAAAAATGGACAAAGGACTTGAATAGACATTCCTCTAAAGATCTATGAATGTCCATGAAGTACACAAAAGATGTTCAACACTACTAGTCATTCAGGAAAAGCAAATCGAAACTACCAGGAGATGCCACCTCACACCCACTGGGATGGCTACTGTAGAAAAACCAGAAAATAAATATAGACAAGGACGTGGAGAATGTAAAATTGTCCAGGTGCTATAGAAAACTGCCTGGTGGTCCCTCCAAAATTAACAGCAGAATTGCGATATGATCCAGCAATTCCACTTCCAGGTCTGTACTAAAGAGAAAAACCAAGAGGAGGGTGTGGGGAACTGGCTGCATTCCCATATTCATAGCAGTGTTATTCACAATAACCAAAACATAGAAGCAAGCCAGTGTCCACGGACTGAAAACTAGATAAAGAAAATGTGGTATATATACATAATGGAATATCCTAAAAAGGAAGGAAATTTTGCAATGCGCTGCAATAATCTTGAGGACGTTCTGCTAATTAAGCCTTTTGTATTTGCCAAAAATACCAAAAGGCAAATAGTGTCTGATTCCACTTATATGAGGTACTTCAGGTAGTCAAAAATCATGAGGAAAGAAGGTAGAATGGTGGTTACCAGGGGATGTGGGTGGGGGAAAATGAGAGTTACTGTTTAATGGGTATAGAGTTGCCATTTTATAAGATGAAAAGAATTATAGAGATAGAAAGAGGTCATGATTACACACAATGTGAATATTCTTAATACCACTGAGCTGTGTGTTTAAAGATGGCTAAGATGGTAAATTTTATTCTGTTTAAAAACAAAAAATTTTTTTAACTTAAATTGGGTATCTATAAGCATGGAAGAGACCTAGGGCATTTTAGTTTTTTGGACAGAGGACTCAAATCATTTTTACTGCATATTCTGTTAGTTAAATGTTGACCATGTCTCCTATATATTTTTATTAATTATATACAAATATTACTAAATTAATGCATTATGTACATTAAGAAATACCTTCAATAATAAGCATAAGTGTTTATATATTTATGTTTGAATAAACATGCAAATCCTACTGCAATCTGTTGGTTAGCTATGCATGTGACTCAACTTGGGGACAATTGCTTAAGGGTAAAGCAGTTTCTATGTTATTCTCGAATTTCTTCTTCCAACTCTCTCCCTTGGCCTTTGTACTCTAAACTATTTCAGTTTTCTTCCTCTCAATGTTTTCCTTCAGCAATTCCAATTCCTGCTTTCACCTTTTAAATATGGGCTTTGGTATCTGGCCTTCTGCTCTTTCAAGTACACCCTCCCCTGGCAAATTCATTTTACTAACAAATCGCCGGAAGTTTTGTCAACTTGTCTACTCTCTGAATTAGTCTGCAACCACTGAACATTTACACCTGAGTCAAAAGTCTCACTACTAGTGTATCATCTAGCCCACCTCACCCACACTGTCAATGTCCAACAAAACTCTCCAATTTGCTTATCTATCTTCTGCTGAATCACCCAATGTAACTATACATCTGGAGCAAACTCAGAACACTTTCTAACAGCTCTACTTATTAGAAATTCTGCTGGAATTAGGCTAAAACTGACTTCCCTGTAACTTTCTTATTGGGTCCAGTTTGGGCTTCTGAGGTCTCACAAAATACCATCACTGCATGCATGCGTGCTTAGTCACCCAGCTGTGTCTTTGCGACTCTATGGGCCAAAGCCCACCAGGCTCCTCTGTCCATGGGATTTTTCAGACAAGAATACTGGAATGTGTGGTCATTTCCTCCTCCAGGGGATCGTCCCGACTCAGGGATCGCATCTGCGTCTTCTGTGTCTCTGGCACTGCAGGAAGATTTTTTGCCCACTGAGACGATGGGGACTACCCACACTCAAATCTAAACCAAATGCACCATTTTTGTCATCTTTAGGTTTCCTTGGCAAGACACGAGGACCTTTTCCAAGCAAAACAGGGCAGCTGGAACCTCACAGCTAATCTGTGTCCTGTAAACCAAAACAGGCACTGAACACGTCAGGTGAGCGAATCAGGACAAGCGCAGAATAACGTCCAGGACTCAGACCCAGTTCAGCGGGCATAAGAAACTATGGGTCTCCAAGCTGACGGGTGATACAAAGCCTGAGGCCTCTCATCAGTTGGTAGAAGTGAAAGTAAAGTTGCTCAGTCGTGTCCGACTCTTTGCGACCCCATGGACTGTAGCCTACCAGGCTCCTCTGTCCATGGGATTCTCCAGGCAAGAGTACTGGAGTGGATTGCCATTCCCTTCTCCAGGGGATCTTCCCGACCTGGGGATCGAAGCCGGGTCTCCCACATTGTAGACAGACGCTGTACTGTCTGAGCCACCAGGGGAGGGCCTGCTATTCTCTTCTTAGAGAACCAGGCAAGTCCTCCATGCTCCCAATTCTGCTTTTATAACTGTCCCTTGATGACATGTTGTGAATTGATGACACTGTAGCTTAAAAAGCTTTTTCATCAACCTGATCTAGCAATTTAAAAGCAAAACAAAAACACTCTATTGTGTAATAAGCCATCAAGTGCTTAAACACTAGGTGCTTCTGGGTACTGATGACTTGGTCATGACATTGGAGGAGTTGATGACTAGAAGGAAGATGACTAAGAGTAGTCAGTGAGAACCCAAGGGAAGAATCTGAAGTGGTACAGAATGGCATATTAGCCAACAATATACCCAGAAAATATCAAAGAGAACACATACGAGATTGAGCCTTCCAGCCTGTCTTGGGTCATTCACACAGAAGCAAGGGACCAGAAAGACTTCTGATACCTAGCTCTGATGAGGAGGAACTGGGAGGAAAAATAACTTGTGTTCTCCAAAATGTTTTAAAAAGAATTGACTGTATCAGACTAACTATGTAAATACAGAAGAGGACTCATAAACATGAGGGTGAGAAGTGGAAAATCATGTAGAAAGAAAAAAACTATTAAAATTCTTCTGGGGGAGAAAAAGACAAAACAATTAGAGCAATTCAGAATTCTCAAGGTCTGCCAAGGTTTCCTACACAAAGCAAGAATTTTGTCCACTTGCTGTAGGAAAGAAAGATCTTTCTCTTTACGTTTCTCTTACACATTAGAAAATGTTAGCAAAATTCAGTCTTTCAGTCCTTAACAATGACTAAAATGTAATCACACAATTACATTTAAGTTATATTGTGGACTTGAACTGTCAAACAAATATCAAGAATATTTCATAAACTTTTACACATACTTCTTTAAGAGCACTAATAACATCAATTTTTTTTCCCCTGCAAAAATTTTGAACACATATTTGAAGCCACTGCTATTGCTTAAAACTGGAATTCCCTTAATGGTTACTGGGACCTATGATAACAGAAATTATTTTACTAGTATTTCTCTGAATTCTATTCATTTATAACACTTTCTATAGTCATACTACTCTTTAGCTTTCTTAAATTGGCCCATTTAGCCTTGGCTATTCCACTAATTATATAAGCTTTTCGAATCCTGATTCTATTTTGGGGGGCTCCAAAATCACTGAATATGGTGATTGCAGCCATGAAATTAAAAGATGCTTACTCCTTGGACGGAAAGTTATGACCAACCTAGACAGCATATTAAAAGCAGAGAGATTACTTTGCCAACAAAAGTCCATCTACTCAAAGCTTTTTACAGTAGTCACGTATGGATGTGAGAGTTGGACTATAAAGAAAGCTGAGCGCCTAAGAATTGATGCTTTTGAACTGTGGTGTTGGAGAAGACTCTTGAGAATCCTTTGGAGAGCAAGATCAAACCAGTCTATCCTGAAGGAGATCAGTCCTGAGTGTTCATTGGAAGGACTGATGGTGAAGCTGAAACTCCAATACTTTGGCCACCTGATGCGAAGAGCTGACTCACTGGAAAAGACCCTGATGCTGGGAAAGATTGAAAGCAGAAGGAGAAGGGGACAACAGAGGATGAGATGGTTGGATGGCATCACCGATTCAATGGACATGAGTTTGGGTAAACTCACAGAATTGGTGATGGACAGAGGCCTCGCGTGCTGCAGTCCATGGGGTCACCAAGAGTCGGACACCACTGAGCAACTGAACTGAATCTCTAAAATCTCTTGTCTTCATTCTTTACTTATAATGTACATTTGTTTATTTACTCATTCAACAAACATTTACTGACCAACTACTGCCAGTCAACATCATTCTCATAAAACTTACAACCCAAGTGCTAGATAAAATGGAAAGGTTAGACTGAGATGTTATTGTCTCTTTAAGATCTAAAATTTCATTATATAAAAGATCATCTACATTTACTATTTTAATTGATCAAAAAAACAGAAGACAAAAACTTGGCTTTAATAAGAAATAGTAATATTTAGACTACACCCAAGCAAGGTCTGCTTCAATCCTGGGTACAAATTTCTAGCTCTATCACAAGTTCCTGTCCAAACAAAGTCAATGTCTGTTGATCAAACAATGGGTCACAAATATATGAATCTCTTTGCAAATTATGAAAAAGCTGGGAAATGATTAAATAGTATATTGTAAATTGGACAGTTATTTAAACCTACATAAGCTCATGTTTGAGGAACAGTTTTTTTACAGTTAGTTTCTGAGTTCATTTAGAGACGATCTTCTATAACTTAGGTTAAAGGTTAATTTTTATACATCAAAAGTTCACACTATGGTAGAGTTTACAGAATACAATACGAATCACAAAAGTGTACTGCAACTCAGTTGCTGAGTTTAAACACATGTTCTTCAAACACTCATCTGAAATAACAATCACAGTACTGTCATCTAATTCAGAATAATAAACATTCATATATACCAGTAGAAACACTCTTGTTTCCAGCTGTTTACAATTCCCAGAGTCATAACTAACACATTGTTGAAAACAATTCCTTGTAATCTAAAGGCCCTAAAGCCACAAACAATAGACTACTAATCAAAGCTTCACAGCCTTGATTACTCAGGGAGTGCAGCTGCCCACCAAAACGCCCAAAGAGAAGCGAGCTTATCTTTCCCACAAATTGGTAACGTTTTTCCTCTCTTTTCTGCCAAATCCTTGAAGAAGGGACACACTGCACATACAAAGATTCAATAAAAAGAATCCTAATATTTCCTGTTCCTGAGATGTAACCAGACTCATCTAGCTGACATCTATTGTATACTTCACTATGGCAGGCTCTAGGCTAACCCTTTTAAAGACATGGCCCCTGTCTTCCAGGAAAGTTAACTTCTAGAGGGATAGAGCAGTATGAACAAGTAACTAGTGTGATAAATACTGTGAAAGAACAGTAACAATGTTAAAAAACTTTAGAGGAGAATTTTACCTAAAAGAAGAAGGGAAAGAACACCACCCCCTGAGAAAGTAAAAGTAACATTTAATCAGGTATCTGAAGAACGCTGCTTTATCTTTAATTTTTTCTCTGCATATTTGCACAGATATTTGGTTTTTAGTCAAATAAGTTACATATTTAAAAACATCCTATTTTGGAATTATAGTCAGCTGGTGTATTTAAAATACAAGAAAGGCACGTAAGCATACTTGTTTGCCTTCTGCCATCACCTGGTAAATATCACACCTTGGCTAGACTGCCTGTCCCCAGGGAGGATGAGACTCCTGAAACAGAGCTAGGTCACACCAATTGTCCCAGCCAAAACCAGCAGATAGCCAGACAAACTCCCAAAGTCAGCAGAGCCCCCAAACCAATCACCCTAGAAATGTTTTGAACAAATACTTATTGTGAGCAACTGACATTTCTCAGTCATCTGCCACGCAGCATTACTATGGCAACAGATAACTGATATACAAGATCTTTGAAAATTACTATTATTATATCTTTTCTCTGGAAACTACTGAAGGAAATGTCCTCCCAAGAGAAAGGAGTAAACCAAGAAAGACTCTGATTTGGGATCCAGAAGTGAAGGATTTAAACATAGGAAAAAGATAATTTTTAGTTAATTTGTGAAGGGAAGATGCAGAGCAACAGGCTGCTACAGTTCTATAGCTCCTGTTGGCAATTCTAGGATAAATGCTTCCAAAACAACCTAAAGAACTAATATATAACCCCATGTGTGTTAGAATCCTGGCAAGGAGTATGAGGATAGTAAGTTAGTTATGTGAAGAAGAATAAGCAAACAAAAAATGAGAATTATGGAAAATTCCTGGGAAAAAAAAGTAAGATGTGATCATAACATATAACCTGGCTCACATGGAACAACTTTCATGTTTACAATAATGTATACATTAAACATCTGACATGAGAAGCTAGAGAACAATTCCCTGAGAAAGTGACATTTGTGAAGACAACTGAAAGCATGTTTTAACAACTTAAAAACATTTTAAAATTTTGGACAACTGTACTGTGAGGATAGAGGAAAAGGGTGTGTGTGCTGGAGGGAGAAAGATGTTTAAGAAAAGTAGATCTGTATCTTCCAGTGTAGAAAGCCCTCAAATAAGATCTAAAACTGAAATATAAAAGATAGCGATTTAACCATAGATTTTTAAAATATCAAATTTAATAGCATAAGAAACAGCTAGAAAGTAGTCATATCTGGGGAGTTGGGAGGAGACAGAAGGCTGCTATTTTTGAAAGCCCAGTGTCTTTTGAAGCTATTATTTTAATAAAAATTAAAATTTTCACCAATTTTTAACATCATTTGCCTTACTTCCATTCTCCCCAAATTTCTATTTCTAGACACCTTATATCTATTACAACTAGAACTATTTCCTGAATTCATTTGTTCAACTATTTATTCAACTCAATTCATTCAACTATTTACCGGGAAGCTACTAATGTCCACTGTTTTTGATAACCAATTAACAAAACACTAAGTCTAGTGGGGACACACAAAATATTTTATATAAAACATACAGATAGGCCAATAAGTAAGTGGTAAGAAGAAAAGTAATGCAGAATAAACAGATGGATGTGTGCATGCTCAGTCATGTCCAACTCGTCACAGCCCTATGCACTGTAGCTCCCCAGGCTCCTGTCCATGAAATTTTTCCAGCACTTCTATATGTTGGTGGCATTTAAGCAGACATCTGGAGTTAATAAGGGAGCAGTTCATGCAGATATGTGGCAAAAGAACAGAGGAGGTGGGAAAGCAGCTAATGCAAAGGCCCTAAGATGCACATGCGCTTAGCATGTTCAAAGGCAAGTTGGAAAACCAGCTATTTAGGGCCTTATGTGCATTGTAAGTACTTTTGCTATTACTCTGCATGAGCTAATGAACCATGGGTCTTCAAATGAGTTACAGCAACAGGAATTAACTTCTACTCTTTAAAAGATCACTTGCTGGTGTACAATCACTTGCCGAAAAAAAACCTGGCAATACATACTAAGGCTTATATTATATATACTACGTGTTAAGGCTGAGACAATATACGCTAACACTGGACTTTCCAGGTGGCGTGGTAAAGAATATGCCTGCAATGCAGGAGACCCGGGTTCAACCCCTGGGTTGGGAAGATCCCCTGGAGAAGGAAATGGCAACCCACTCCAGTCTTCTTGCCTGGGAAATCCCATGGACAGAGGAGCCTGGTGGGTACAGTCTGTGGGGTCGTGAAGAGTCGGACACGACTGAGCACACACACCATGAGGCTGCTGCTGCTAAATCGCTTCAGTCGTGTCCAACTCTGTGGACCCCATAGACGGCAGCCCACAAGGCACCCCCGTCCCTGGGATTCTCCAGGCAAGAACACTGGAGTGGGCTGCCATTTCCTTCTCCACGCCATGAGGCTAGTACATACTGAATCAAAAATCTCACTCCTAGGTATATGCTGCTGCTGCTAAGTCACTTCAGTCATGTCTGACTCTGTGTGACCCCATAGACGGCAGCCTACAAGGCACCCCCGTCCCTGGGATTCTCCAGGCAAGAACACTGGAGTGGGTTGCCATTTCCTTCTCCAGGGATCTTCCTAACCCAGGGATCAAACCTGGGCCTCCTGCACTGCAGGCAGGTTCTCTACTGTCTGCACCACCAAGGAAACCCTAATAAATTGTGGTATATTAACACAAAGGGGACGACAGAAGATGAGATGGCATCACCAACTCGATGGACATGCGTATGAGCAAGCTCCGGGGAATTGGTGATGGACAGGGAAGCCTGGCATGCTGCAGTCCATGGGGTTGCAAAGAATCGGACACAACTAAGCAACTGAACTAAACACAACTGAATAGTGTTCAGCAATGAGAAGAAACCAAATTTCAGGCACCACTGTGGATGGATCTCACACACATAATGTTGCATAAAAGACAGACTCAACTTACACATTGTATGATTCACTAACCTGTGCCCTTAGACAGTGGTCATCCTTGGGGGATCAGTGTCTGCAGGTGAACATGAGTAGCAGCTAGTCACATGCCGATTTCAGCCCTGGGTGCGGCGTACATAGATGTGATCAACTTGTGAAAATTCACCACAAACCCATAATATGTACAATTTTCTGTATATAAATGTAAGGTACTTTTTAAAAGATGAATCTGCTGTGTGGAAAATGGATTCTAAGGAGGCAAAACACCACGGGGAGCAGTTAGGAAGCTAGTGTCATTCTTCAAAATAAGATGATGGTGGCTCAAGCAGGAGAGGCAGAGACTGTGCTGGATGGCCACATCCTAGAATATTTTGAAGCTAAAGTCAGCGTGATTTTCTAACAGACTACACCAAATAGTAAAAGCAACAAGGATAACATGAAGTGGGGTTTTTAGTTTTTGCCTGGACAACTGGAAAACAGAAGTGCCTTAGCTGAAGTGGAAAAGACTATAGAAAATGTAGATTTGGACAGCGTGGAGCAGGGGAAATGTCTAGTTTTGAGAATCTTATGTTTGTGAGGGGTCCAAATAGAGCTGTTAAAACCTGTAGTTGGATGCATAAATCCGGAGTGCAAGAAAATCTGGATTGCAAAATAAATCTGAGAGTTGAGAGCAAAAGCACAGCTTTAAAACCAAGGGACTGCCTACCTCTGCCAAGTGATCAAGGTTAATATCAACACTCGTGGAAGCCATGTACCCCAACACGAGACGAAGAGAGAGACACTTCGCGGCCCTTTCCTCAAAGCCTTAACTCCCGACAAATCCTTCTACAAAATACCTGACTCAGTGTGTAAGTGTAGTCGGCTCAGTCGTGTCCGACTCTTTGCGACCCCATGGACTCCAGCCCCAGAGAAGGCGATGGCACCCCACTCCAGTACTCTTGCCTGGAAAATCCCATGGGTGGAGGAGCCTGGTGGGCTGCAGTCCATGGGGTCTCAAAGAGTTGGACACAACTGAGCGACTTCACTTTCACTTTTCACTTTCATGTATTGGAGAAGGAAATGGCAACCCCCTCCAGTGTTCTTGCCTGGAGAATCCCAGGGATGGCAGAGCCTAGTGGGCTGCCATCTATGGGGTCGCACAGAGTTGGACACGACTGAAGCGACCTAGCAGCAGCAGCAGCAGGACTCTAGCCCACCAGGCTCCCCTGCCCATGGGATTCTCCAGGCAAGAATACTGGAGTAGGTTGCCATTTCCTTCTCCAAACCTGACTCCAAATACCTGACTAGTACTCCTTAAAACTGTCAAGATCCTCAGAAACAAGGAAGTGTGAGACAGTGAGAACTGGGGATTCTATTAGCATCGTTCCTGCCATGACCTGTTTTCTCACCTCTTCCTTATCTCCTTCACACTGCCCTTGCTTCCACTCTGTTGCTCCCTCCAGGGCAGCACTGCCCAACAGAAGTTTATGTGATAAAGTGTTCTATACTTTGGCTGACTGATACAGTAGCCCCGAGGCACATTTAGCTACTGAGCACATGCAATGTGTCTACAGTGCCTGAGGCACTGAGTTTTTATTTTATGTAATTTTAATTTAAACTTAAATAGGCACACGTGGCTACCAGTTACTATTTGGACAGCACAGCTCTGAGTTCACGATCTCTTATTTGATCCTCTCTTTTCTTGACCTTTTATAAACCCTGATGCTGTTCCATACTTGATTATCCTGGCCATAGCCAATCCTTAAAGAACATCTAAAGTCAGATTTCACTTGGCCTTTGCTCCTATCTTTCTAAACCTACACAGTACCACTGGAAAAGGACAGAAGCGTCCTGGGCCAAACAAACCTCCTTCCTAATCTGCCTGTTAAGTTAGGCCTCAAAGATCACTAAGAGATTGACACCTGTGAATTCAAGGGAAGATTTCTCAAATGTGAATTTAAAAAAAAAAACAAAAAAAAAGACTCCAAGTGTTAATGATAATGTAGATATAAGAAAAAAACTCTTTTAGAGACTCACCGACTTAGAAAACAAACTCATGGTTGCCGGAGGAAAGGGACAGTTAAGGACTTTGGGAAGGTCATGTACACACTGCTATATTTAAAATGTATAACCAACAAAAACCTATTGTATAGCACATGGAACTCTGTTCAGTGTCTCCTGCAAGCCTGGATGGGAGGAAGGTCTGGGGGAGAATGGATACATGTGTATCTATGGTTGAGTTCCTTCACTGTTCACTTGAAGCTATCACATTGTTAATTGGCTATACCCCAAAACAAAACGTTTGTGGTGTAAAAAAGTAAAACTTTAATAAATAAAACAAAAAATTTAAAAACCCTTTTACAAATATAAAACAAGAATAATACCCAGATTAATGATATCAACTCAGTGAGTTAAGGAATATTCTCCTCCTAAAACTAAACCACTATTCACAATGTATGGTACCAGCTTACACAGCACATAATCTCGACACTTTACTCTAGTCAAACAATTGTAAAATCCTCATTTGTACAGTGTGTCTTTACAGCTATTAGACAGGAAGACAATTCTATTAAGACCTTTTCTCATGAACAGACAATAATTATGGCACCATAATCTGGTATGGGGGCTTCCCTGGTGGCTCAGCAGTAAAGAATATGCCCACCAATGCAGGAAAAGCAAGTTTGATCCCTGGGTCAGGAAGATCCACTGGAGAAGGAAATGGCAATCCACTCCAGTATTCTTGCCTAGGAAATCCCACGGACAGAGGAGCCTGGTGGGCTACAGTCCATGGGGTCACAAAGAGGACACGATTCAGCGATTAAAGAACATAATCTGGTATAGATTCAAAATGAAGTGCCAGAGCTCAGCGATAACCTGATCATCCAGAAGATCCAGACTTTATTTATGCTAGTTTTGAAAGATAATTGAAATAAAGGCAATTTTTAAAAAATTTATGGAGAACAAGAATTCGGAGCATAAATTCCCAAAGAACTGTAGCTTGAGAAACAAACTATCCCCAGCTGAAGATGCCAACAGCCATGAGAGAGTAACTAATGAGAGCTTGTTACAGTTAGCTATCAGATGCTTTCCTCTCTGCAGTCAGATGAGAATAGCTCTTCAGAAAATTACTTCCACAGAGGTCAAAGTTCTTTTGTTTTTTTAACACTTTCATCTGTTCACTTAGTGAACTAAGTGATTCACTTAGTGAACTAAGTGAATCACTTACTGCACTAAGTGATTCACTTACTGAACTAAGTGATTCACTTACTGAACTAAGTGATTCACTTACTGAACTAAGTGATAAGTGATTCACTTAGTTCAATCACTAAGTCGTGTCCGACTCTGTGAGACCTCAAATGACTACAGTGCACCAGGTCTCCCTGTCCTTTACTATCTCTCAGTTTACTCCAACTCATGTCCATTGAGTCAGTGATGCCATCCAACCATCTCAACCTCTGTCGTCCCCTTCTCCTCCTGCCTTCAATCTTTCCCAGCATCAGCACCTTTTTCCATTGAGTCAGTTCTTCACATCCAGTGGCCAAGTTATTGGAGCTTCAGCATCAGTCCTTCCAGTGAATATTCAGGGTGGATTTCCTTTAGGATGAATCTCTCCTTAATATTTTTATTACGAAGAGATTAATAAAATGAGCTTCCTGTACCCAATACCCAGCGTGACCAATTACCAGCCTGCAAAGATTGTTTTAATGGCAAGATGAGGACATCAGCAACATCTCAGAGAAATGCCAAGACAAGTAAGTAGCACAATGAAAGGGAAGGGAAGTGAAAGTTGCTCGGTCATGTCCGACTTTTGCAACCCCATGGACTATACAGTCCATGGACTTCTCCAGGCTAGAATACTGGAGTGAGTAGCCTTTCCCTTGTCCAAGGGATCTTCCCAACCTAGGTCTCCTGCATTGCAGGCAGATTCTTTACCAGCTGAGCCACCAGGGAAGCCAGAGAAGGTACAGGGGCTCCTATTTATTCAGTCAACAAATAAAACTCTTACATTGCATCCGACCAACCCTGGAAGTCCAGACACAAACCTGTCCCTGTCTTCCTGATGTGTACAGTCTAGGGGCTTGGAAAACCACCTGCCAATAACAAAGCAGTGTAAAACATGTTACAACAGGCTAAGTAAAGTACCAGGCGGGTGCCTAACCCAGAATCGAAGGCCAGGGGAGGCTAAAGCGTGAAGGATGAGTAGGAATTTGCTGAGGGCAGCGAAGTCGGCATCACTCTTGACTACATTCTTCTTTAACTAGTCACAAGATTCCATGCGCTGTGTCTTTTCTTCTCTTTTAAATCCACCACCCTTCCAAAAGTTTGTGAACTTGAAAGAAAATTAGCATAAGGAGATATGTTTTAGACTATTTGAGGCTCAGATCTCTTTCTCAGCTTCTAAACCCTTCAGTCAGCTCAGTGAGCTCAGACTCACCAAATGTTATTTTCTTTAACCATCCAAATCTCTCTCCCTTAAGCATACTGAGGTTTCCTCAACAGAAAGGACCCAGTAAGGTTCTTTCACGAGAAGGGAGCAGAATTTCACTTCAAACTGGAAGTGGCTCTTTACCGTGAGGACACCTCTTTCTCCCCCATGTTAAGAACATATTTCAAACTGCTGACTTCACTGTAACTATGATTCCCAAAGCTGTGGTCAGTTTCAGAGAGACCAATTATAGTTCACTGAAATTTTCAATTTTAACTGGCTATGGTTCTATTACTCAGTAACCCTAAACTGCTGCTTAACATTTATTACAAGATCATATACCCAAGAATCTTACAATTGGAAGGAGTCCTTAGAGATCAGTTAGTGCCAAGGTTTGCAGACTGTTCCAGAGAAGTGCTTCACAGGCCCTGCCAACACAGACACTCAAATTTTAACACGAAGAATTCACTCCTTCAGTTTTATGAAGCTTGGCATATACCTCCCCGCTTGACTCTTCAGTGCACATATTATTTGCAGGTTCTTGTAACTGTGTCAGTGATGAGAAAAGGCTATAACTGTTTTAAAAGGATCCCAGCTCACAGAGTCCACCTAGGGAAACCTGCTCAGGTAGGTCCACTATCCATTACTGACACTGAACTGAGCAGAGCAGCAAAGAAGGCTGAAGTCCATCTGCTGGTTCATGCTCTCTAGAGGCACTGCTATTGCTTGCAAAATAATCAAACTTGATAACGTTATATTAAGAAGTCTATTAAAATTTGAGCACAATCAACTTTGGATGTTTAATGCCTTCTCAATTTATAATAAGGAAATGGGAGCAGCTGCTAACAATTCAACTTAAAATTCCCCTAAAACAAAAACATGGCTGCCAAATGTTTGGTCAACCAATGCCCTCACACCTCTAGCAACAGCAAATTTATCTTCCACTCAATCATTAGACAGCTTTCACTGCAAATTATTCCTTAAATTGAACTACGTCTTTCTTCCCATAGCTTCCATCCACGGGCCTTAGTTCCGTTTCCTGGAAACACAAGGTACAAACCCTCTTCCTTTACAATATTTGAACGTGCCCTCCTTCCCCAGGCCCCAAGTTCTCTCACCTCCAAACCAAACATTCTTTCAATCATTCTTCCGTATGTGGCTTTCCAGTCCCTTCATCAGTTGTCTACCACTTTTGAACGTGTTCAAGAATAGACCTGGATTCAATGGTTGTATTTTATTCTGTTCTAGAGTGGATACAACCATCATCTCCCCCAAATCTAGATTTCTAGATTTTTAATTCCTTTTTAAATAAAGCATCTGAGACTTGCTTTTTTGTTACCACATCTCCTGGACTCACATTCAACCGCTGACCATTGCCCCAAAGTGCCTCTATCACCCACATATTCCTCTACATCCTCCAGTGCTCACTTAGGCAGCTGGTTTCATGGACCAAAAATAGTTAAACTCCATCTGTATTCAACCCTCCATCATCATAGTTTGACAAAAATACGACAACTCCAGTTTGGACATGTACACATCCTCAGATCTTAGATCTGTTTGTGTTTTCTCTCCCTCTCCATTCAAAGTAAAGGCCTGACTGGATGACCTAGCTTCAGGTTTACACATACTAACCTAAACATTCCTTCCACTCCCTCCATTTCAAGCCAAAAAATCATTTCAAACACAGTTTCACCTGGAATTCAGAGAAACCTGGCAGGCTACAGTCCATGGGGTCACACCGAGTTGGGCACGACTGAAGCAACTTAACATGCAAGAAATAAGCTTTGCCAAAATAAACAAACAACCTGCTATCATCCCAATTTCACAGATGTTAAAATGTGGGAAAAAAAATGTACCTTTACAATCAATGAGATATAGCCTACAGTTTTGAGTTTGTTTTAGCACACAATTGGCTCTGGATCAAGAAATTTAATTATTTTCAGGATATAGTATACAACAGTTTTTCTTTTATCAAGTACATGAAGTCTCTCCTTATTAATTCTCCAGACCTGTCACAGGAATTCAGTGGATGGATGCAGGTGAAAATAACCTGCATCAACTTCAACCAGCACCACTCCATTTTAAGAAAAGACATCTACTTTACATATTGGGATTTATAACCAGGGTTTGATATCACAAGCCCTGGAAGGAGGAGAGCTTCTTCCTCTCCCTTCAAAATAAAACACAGAACTGGACCCCAAAGCTGATCTACCAAGTAAGAACATCTTACTTAGCAGGAAATCATAGCATATGTACTGGAAAAACTCACCTAAGTTATTCTGATACGTCTCTAATTAGGAAACATTAAGTTAAAAGATAACTACACTTAAAATACTCAAGCACAGAAACTCTTTCTAAGCTTAACTCCAAACTTTAGAGCAATGACTGCTTGGCAAATTGACACAAAAATATAAAACTTCTGTAAGGAAAAACTGCACCATAAAGAAAAATAAGTTGTGAGAAAATACTTGCAGATGCCAAAATATATAAAAACTTCTTCCTATTAATTAGAAGATAAACCCAGAAGAACAATAAGCAAAGCAACCGACAATTCAAAGTATAAGTGGCTAATAATTACAAGAAAAAAATACATTCAGTTTCACTAAAGAAGTGCAAATTATAACAATTAGCTATTTTTCCCTTATCAAATAGGCAAAAATGTTAAAAGATTAATAACAGGCAGTCTTTGGTAAGGGTACCTGAAACATATGAGCATTATCTATATAAGAACCAAAAATTCACCAATGGTTCAGTAAATTATAGTAGAATCATACAAATGGTATGCAGCTGCTAAAATCAGGCAACTCTAAATATATGTATGTGGAAGAAATGGCCATTACAGACTATGCCAAGTTAACAAAAAACACTTTGACATTAAAACAGTATGTATATTATAATTTCATTGTTATAAAACCCACAAAATCCAGAAAGAGGTCTAAAAGTAAACAGACTTAATTTCTAACAGTAATGACCAGTAAGAGTATAGTAAGGGGTGGATGATGGAGACGTAACTCTTACTTTACATACTTCTCTATTGTCTTGATTTTTTTTTACAGTAAGCAATTTAATTTCCCAATTGATGAAAAAGTTGCACATCACCACTTTCCAAACTTAATACAAACAGTTAACATGATACCTTCCTCTACAAAAGCTCCTGTCCTTTCCCCCTTAGTTTTCTGAGAGCTTTTTTTTTTCCATTTATTTATTTTAATTGGAGGCTAATTACTTTACAATACTGTTAAGAGCTTTTTCTACCTTAACCCTTCTAACTAGAGCCACCGGCCAGAAAAGAGATCATCAGCAAAGGAGTCTTAACGTTCCAGTCTCTTCCAGGGCGCCAGTCGGCAAACGGATTTTAGGTTTTTCAGTAACAAACTGGAGGACCAATGCAAGAACTGAATCAAAAGGCCAGAGTAAAATCTTTTCTGAAACAAGGCAATAGATGGAACAGGTGAGAGAGAAGTTAGAAAAGTTGGCAAGCATTTTCTGTGAAGGACCAGAGTAAATATTTTAGGCTTCACAAGCCATAGTTTCTATCATCACAACTTAACTCTTGCCATCATAGCACCAGAGCAACCAAAGATCACACGTAAGGGTAAGTTTCATTATGTTCCCATCAAAATTTGACACTGAAATCTTAGCTTCACATAGTTCTCACATGTCATGAAATATTATTCTTTTGATTTTCTATTCCTGATTTTCAACCATTTAACAGTGGAAAAAAAAATTCGTTCCTCTGTAGGCATATGAAAGCAGGTGGTAGGCCACATGCAGTAGTTTGCATTAGAAGATAATCTTACAAATCGCAGAGTAAAAACAAGTCTCTAGTAAAACACTGTCCGGATTCTTTACATAGAAAATTTCTTTCAAGAGGTCTATAATTATATAGTGAACCACAGTACCAATTATCACTATTATAAAATGAGCTTTCTCTCAAATGACTGGCAGAATTTATGATATTAAAAGGGGTTCCTGGGATTTCCCTCATAGTCCAGTGGCTAAAACACTGTGCTCCCAACGCTGGGGCCCTGGGTTTGATCCCTGGTCAGGGAACTAGATCCCACATGCAACAACTAAAAATCCCGTATGCCCCAACTGAGACTGTCGCAGACAAATAAATAAAAATAAATATATTTTTTTTTTTAAAAAGGGGTTCCTAGTCCCTAGTGAAAGTTGTCTCCAACTCTGCGACCCCATGGATTGTAGCCTACCAGGCTCCTCTGTCCATGGGATTTTCCAGGTCAAAGTACTGAAGTGAGTTGCCATTTCCTTCTCCAGGGGATCGTGGAACCCATGTCTCCCACACTGCAGGCAGACGCTTTACTGTCTGAGCCACCAGGGAAGCCCTCTTAGTCGCTTCAGTCATGTCCGACTCTGTGCGACCCCACAGACGGCAGCCCACCAGGCTCCCCTGCCCCTGGGATTCTCCAGGAAAGAACACTGGACTGGGTTGCCATTTCCTTCCCAATGCCTGAAAGTGAAAAGTGAAAGTGAAATCGCTCAGTCATGTCCGACTCTTCTCGACCCCATAGACTGCAGCCTACCAGGCTCCTCCATCTGTGGGATTTTCCAGGCAAGAGTCCTGGAGTGGGTTGCCATTGTCTTCTCCGTCTTAGTCACTACAGAAATGCAAATTAAAGCCACAATAAGGTATCTCTACATTTCACTAGAGTAATTTTAATGCAAAAGACTGGTAACAACAAATGTTGAAGATCTGGAAAAACCAGAATCCTCAAACGTTGCTGGTTTGTAAAATAGTAGAGCCACTTTGGAGAACAGCTTGGTGGTTTCTTATAAAGTTAAATATATACTTACTATATGATCCGGACATGACTGAGTAACTGAACAACAAAATGTGATCCAGCTATTTCACTCTTAGGTATCTATCCAAGAGAAATGAAAACATATGTCCACATAGACAATTATGCAAGTGTACACAGGAGTATTAGTCATAATAGCCCCAAACTTAGAAGCAATACAACTGCAATCAACTAGCAAATAAATGTAGTTTATCCACACAATAGAATAAAATTTATCTTTAAAAGGAACAAGTTGCTGACACATGAACACAGCTGAACAAAATACTATGCTAAGTGAAAGAAGCCAGACGGACTACATAATATACAGTATTCAGTACCCAGTTTCAGAGTATGGGTTTCCTCCACGTACACACCACACTATTCTTTGACACCAGTTGGGTGCCCTACAATTCATCAATTCTGACACTATCCAGAGACAGTATCAGATTCCACAGGTTTAAGGCTCCTTCCCACCAGACAGCACCCCACTTCAGATGCCAATCACAAGTCCAGGTCATTATCTGTGTTCCTGACCAACTGACGGGAATCAGAGGGTCCCATCACCTATGGGTTCGATTCAGAGAACTCTGAGAAGCAGTTTACCCACTAGATTTATCAGTTTATCACAAACAACGTGAAAGGCTACAAATGAACAGCCCAATGAAGAGATACATAAGAGATACAAAAAGAGCCTCCGCACCTGTGGGGCTCAAGGCGAAGCACAAGCTTGCCTGAGTTCTGGTTCACCAACCTGAGAGCTTTCCAAACCCAATCCTTTTAGATTCTCAGGGGGCTTCATTACATAGGCATGATTGATTAAATCATTGACAGCTGGCGACTGCATTCACTCTCCAACCAATTCAATCTCCAGAGGGAGGTGAGGGAGGGGCAAACTGAAAATTCCAGCCCTCTGATCATGTGGTTGGTCTCCCTGGCAACCAGCCCCCATCCTTAAGTGCCTTCCAGAAGTCACCACATTAACAAACTCAGGTGTGTTTGAAAGGGATTTGTTAGGAATATCCAGGCACCTTTAGCACTCTTGTCACTAGGGAAATCCCAAGAGTTTTAGGAGTTCTGAGCCAGAAACAAGGGACAAAGATCACCTGTTTATTTCCTATGATACATCACAGTGTTAAGTATATGATTCCCATTTATGTGCAATTTCTAGGAAAAAATCTATCCAGACAGAAAGCATATCAGTGATTGCCTCACAGGTGAAAGCAGAGATCTAGTCAATCAGGAGGGTGCTCTGTAGGAGGAAAGTAAGTGAACACAACTAGACTGGGTAATGGCTGCACAACTCTACAAACTGACTATGAATATGACTTTCATACTCACGATGGGTGGGTTTTATGATATGCAAACTATACCTCCAGACACTGTTTTAAAAGGGGGAGCAAGACCCCAAACAGCCCTGTGGACTCATCAGTGGCTCAGTCAGCAAGCCCCAGGCACTCTCCTGATTCTATGCCTTTGTTCTGGATGGTCCTAGAAAGCCTCCTTAACCAAGAACCTCCTCTAGAAACTTCACTCAACCCCGACTTCGCTCCCAAGAAGTTGGCTTCTTCTTTGAACCATCGCAGCACTTGTGCTCAAACTTTTTATCATCACCTTTAGTCCTAACCTCTTACCTGTGATAAATTCCTTGAGCAAAGAACTGTGTGTCATTCACCTATCTGTTCTTTATTATGCTCTACAAGAGCAGGCACTCAGTGACTATTTCTAATAGTTAACAAAATCTACAGGATTAGGTGCTATCTTAAAAACCTTCTTGCAGCATGAAAAGTGGCAAAAATCTAAACCTTGAAGACTCACTCATCCAACCCTACATCGCCCACTCTCTTCCAAAAAACCATTATCTAAATGCCTTCCAATTGTTCAACATTTTTAGTATGCTCATTCCAGACATTTCCATTTTAATCACACAAATACAGGAATCACAAATCCTGTTTCAACGCTGAGCACAAGCAAACCTGACAGCCAGTTACTAAATCTTCAAGTCAACGGAAACTTAGATTAGAAAATATGGCTTCGTACACTTCAACCAAAGCCAAATTTCAACCCGTACGAAATTTCCAAACTAGTAAAAACATCATCTTTAGAAACCTTTCTGGTAAAAGCCTGGTTGAAATGAAGCTCCTCTGCTGTGATCGAGGCTACCTTTATTGTAAGAAGTGTTAGCACTGGTGGTACCAATTGAACGTGGGTACACCTGCCAGCCTCGCAGCAAAGCCAACTTACTGCCATTGGGTTGTGGTGAAGGAAGGAACGTCTGCACCCAGCAGGAAGATCTGGCATCTCACTGCTCAAAAGACCCAATGGCCTTCAGCGAACGGTTTTTTAAAGGCAATGACAGGGGTGAGAGTGGCAGGATGCGTGACTTTCTTCTGATTGGTTGCAGGTAAGGTAACAAGGAGTGTTCTTAGAAATCAGCCTAAACTGGTTTCAGTCAGTCTGGAGTCTAAGTGCTCTTGCCCATCACATAGTTGCCATCATCACCTGGATAGGGGTCTTAGTTCCAGCAGAACAATTCAAAGATAAGTGTCAGATTGCTATGCACATCCTTGAGGAGGAGCTAGGGCTGGTTTTTAACGGCACTATTATTTCTTGACTGCTTTCCCTTTGTTTCTGCGACTCCCTTCCCTAATGAATAACTGCTGGAGTCTGTTCTTTGGAACTCAGGGAAGGCTAAAGAGATTAAAGTCTTTTTCTACAAGAAATGGGAGACACAGAGAGGCTTCTGCACCCAGGAGGGCCCTACTGGGTCCTGCTTGGTTTCAGTCTCTCCTTTTCTTTGATACTCTTCAATCCAGAAGGGAAGGGAAAAGAAAGAGAATAAAGGGTTTTTTAATTAATTTATTTTTAATTGAAGGATAATTGCTTTACAGAATTTTGCTGTTTTCTGTCAAACCTCAGCATGAATCAACCATAGGTATATAGTTTTGAATAAATAAAGTTTTGAACTGAAAGGGTAATCATAAACTCGGCAGAGGAACTCAGTTTTAGGGGGACCTGATTTCACTGGTCACTCTTGCCTGAAACGGACAATACAGAGACCCTAAAGCTTAGAAATAAATGTTCTAGCAGCTTTGTGGCTTCTCAAATGTTGGCCATAGGTTTTTTAAACTTCATATATAAGTGACTTCTGGAAATTATTTGCTCTTACTTTCAAAGAAGGTAAGGCAAAGCAAGTTCTTTTAAAATCACAATTTGCGTCAGATGGAATTTAACTCTCCCAAAAATGATGTACCAAGATAGAGGACATAAAGGCCAAACACTGATAAAGATAAAACGCTGACTCAACACTTAAGAAAAACAGGCTTTAAAACAGTGAAATGGACACTACGAGGTATTAAAAACCATCTACTGGTCATCTTCAAGGAAGAGTCTGAGAGTCTAAGAACTTCTATCTCCAGTCAAATAGCAAGAATTAACTATGAAGACGTCTGAAGATACCACTGGGACTCAGGCACACATCTGTAGCTAGTGAAAAAGATTTGCCATGTGTCTTTTCACTCAAACCTGCTAATAATTAGACACCTATTTTTAAACATCTATGACTGTAGTAAGTGTACACCTTCTACTATTAAATATCTGTGCTTTTATTAAATAAACACAAGCCATCCCATTATGTGACTAACACGGAGGAGAAACACTGAAAACATTTTTAACTTTTCCTCTTTTAATGGCTGATGCTTCAAATAAGATCAGGCAGGGTGAGAAAGAACCCCAGTTATGACAGCCATGTGTCAGGTGCACTGCATACAATATCTCATGTGATCTTCACCAAACTCCTACGAAGAGTTTTAAAGAGAAGACTGAGGAACAGAAAGGCAAAATAAAACTTAACAGCACTAGGAAACAGCAGAGCCGAAGTTTCTGTCTGTCTTATCATCTCACTATAGCCTCCCTAAGCTGAATAGTTTGTCTAGTTAACTAGCTCTCACTGTCAGTTAATTCAGGACACCTGACACCAATCCTCCTCTCTCGATTTCTACATTAAGAACATCTAATTAGCCAATTTAGTGAACATTTTTTTCTCTTTCTTGGCAACACCCTGCAGCATGTGGGATTTTTAGTTCCCCAAGGATCTAACCCATACCCCCTATATTACAAGGCGGAGTCTTAACCGCTGGACCACCAGGGAAGTCCCAAGTGAACATTTTCTGTAAGTAACTTTCAATATTACTTTATGCATAAAATTACATTTCATTACAGTTGGTAGACTACAAGCTCCTTGAGGAGAGGCTCAATAAATATTTGTAGAATATTTTTAAAAATCATTAAGCCACTCTTAGGCTCCTTACCTAAAAGAATAGCATCCAAACATTTTTCACCTTCCCTTCATTTATCCTTAAGTAAAGAAAAGCAATAAACAATGGTCTATTTGCTTAATTTCTAAAAGAAAACTCAAAATATATGATTCCATGACTAGAAATAATTGCCTTATTTGAATTCCCACACACTTTGTGTTTGTCTCTTTGAGCCCTGATCATCTTCTATGTGGATTAAAATTATTTCCATGCATTCTTTACCTTCTCGACCAGACTGTAAACAACTTTAATGTACCTACCCCACAGCACCTGGAATAGCAGATGCTGAATAAATGTTTAAAGTAAAGGAAATTATTTCTCTTTTTCCCCTACATTTCTGTCATATAGATGCTCAGAATAAATGTTTTTTATTAAAAAAAAGATTTATACAATAATAAATGAGATTCTCCTGGAACAATCAGTCTTGAGTCCAAGTTGATTTCTGTCATCAGGTTCTAATTAAGAACGGCAGATAAAGCAGATGGAGAACAGCTTTAATCTTCATGCTAAGTTGATCCTTCTCTGGTGAAAACACAGAAAAATTGTTTGGACAAGCCAACTGAACAAACATGATATTGGATGTCTAGAGGAAAGTCATTCTTCAAGAGTCTTCTTTCCACTAGATGGCTATCTGAACTTTAACCAAGAGAGCTGGTCCAAGGGAAAAGGATCACTTAATGTTACTATGTACTCCAGCGAGGCCAAAGAAAGGGGGTGGTGGTAATGGGGAAAAATTAAGGACAGGGGGGATTTTGCCCCCTATTTTAAAAAGGTTTCTCCTTTTGGAACTACATAGTTAGTCCTCTTCCCATTTTACTTGCTCATGTCATTTACTCAGCAATGTAGAAGTATTTTCAGAGAACTGATGAAATTTTCCCAAACGTCTCATCAAAGAATTTTAGGGTTCCCCGGTGGCTCAGACGGTAAAGCGTCTGTCTACAATGTGGGAGATCCGGGTTCAGTCCCTGGGTCGGGCAGATCCCCTGGAGAAGGAAATGGCAATCCACTCCAGTACTATTGCCTGGAAAATCCCATGGACAGAGGAGCCTGGTAGGCTACAGTCCATGGTGTCGAAAAGAGTCGGACATGACTGAGAGACTTCACTTTCACTTTACACTAAGTTGTCATTTGATTTCTGATTAAAGCTTATCTAAATGTGAAGTCTTCCATTTTTTTTTAATAAATGGCCCCAAGATAAAAGTAAACATTAATTATTAAATGCTACCAAATAGTTTTTCCATTAAGGATAACGTACTGTGATCTATACAGTAAAACTCTGGCCATCTAAAGTGAATCACATAGGGCCATTTGTCCAGATCATTATTTCATACTAATGTTTATTCACTTCCTTTTGGTTATAGAATAAAAAGCTCATGAAAAAAATTTGGGAAATTTTAAAAATATTTGTTTCTATATAGTCTTAAAAAAAATTTCTGTGCAAATAAATTGACTTTTACAAAATTGACATAATACTGTAATATAGAAAGTATACCAAGCACATTGTGAGAATTTCCTCATGTTATTAATTATGCTTTTAAGCACATCATTTTAATAGCTATATAATATTTCATCATTTGGATATATCTTGTTGGACATTTGAACTGTTTCCAGTATTTTTCTGGTTGAATACTACTTAAACATCTCTGTGCACATTTCTATGTCTGAGTTAGACCATGTCCTCAGGAAAAATGACTGAAAGAATAACCACATGAATTCCAAACAAAAATGTTCACTGGAAAGGGTGTGTCAAATCCCACCAGCAGTGAGGATGCCCATGTCCTCATACCCTCATTACCCTGAATGTTTTGGAGTTTTTTTGGCTAATCAGACAAAAACCAGTGTCTGGCTGTTTCAATATTCTTTTATCACCAAATGGAAATTATCTTCACTTTTAAAATTTAAGTGGCTTATTTCAAGTCAGAAGTCTATTTTTTATTAGCATGATTACACAGTCTTCTTTAAAACTCTGTAAAATTGACTCTAAAAGGCTTTATTCTAAAAAAATAAAATAAAAGGCTTTACACCACAACAGATTTGGCTATTCTTAAGATAAATTAACTACTGCAAAATTTAAAAAGGAGTAATATCTTTAAAAATAAATTTCATATCTTTATCTAATTTAATTGTAAAATTTTACCATTTAATTTTATCATTAAAATACTAAGATAGTTATACTGCATTAAATCCAGGAGTTAAAAACAATGTAAAATTCCTCATTTTACAGGAAGAAAAGCATTTCATGAATGTTTCCTTTGCTAAAAATGTAAATATTTCTTTTTATAAGACATGCTCAAAATGAGTTACTAGAGAAATAGCCTCAGCATTGCAAAAAATACCATTAACCCTTCAGTTTAAGTAAATGTTCTTTCCTTTTATAATTTCAGCTTCTTATAAATGAGAGAGATTTCTTGACTTATCAAGAACATTTAAATATCAGTTAAAACTGCAGAACAAAATTACTCAGTGATCTGTTTCGATAGCCTGGTGTTGCCCACTACAGTATTTGATGGAGAAAGAACAACATGAAGGTTAAGGATGGTCTGCTCCATCTGGTGGGATGTTTCTGTGTAGCCATTTAAAATGGTGTTGAGTTTAAAACATAACATCAATGGAGGGGAACAGATACAACACTATAATCCCTATAATTATGTTAAAATCATAGCACATAATCCCACTATAATTATGTTAAAGATAAATAAATAAAAGGTAAATATGCACTGGGAAGGAAAAAGATGTGTCAAAATGATGAAGAAAGACAAAGGACAAGGACTCCCCTGATGGTCCAGTGGTTAAATATCCAGGGTCCCAAAGCAGGGGACCCAGGCTGGATCCCTGGTCAAGGAACTAGATCCTGCATGATGCAACTAAAGATTCTGTATGCTCCAACTAGGACCCAGAGCAGCAAAACAAAACAAAATATTTTTAAGACACTGCTTTCAATAGTTGAATATTGGTTGCTTTATTGCAATCACATTATGCATTCATGTAATAGTGACAGATTTTATTTTCCTGGGCTCCAAAATCACAATGGTGACTACAGCCATGAAATTAAAAGACACTTGCTCCTTGGAAGAAAAGCTATGACAAACCTAAACAGCATATTAAAAAGCAGAGACATCACTTTGTTGACAAAGGTCCGTCTAGTCAAAGCTCTGGTTTTTCCAGGAGTCATGTATGGATGTGAGGGTTGGACCATAAAGAAGGCTGAGCACCAAAGAACTGATGCTTTCGAACTGTGGTGTTGGAGAAGACTCTTGAGAGTCCCTTGGACTATAAGAAGACCAAGCCAGTCAATCCTACAGGAAATCAGTCCTTAATATTCAATGGAAGGACTGATGCTGAACCCGAAGCTCCAATATTTTGGCCACTCTATGTGAAGAGTGGAAAAGATCCTAATGCTGGGAAAAACTGAGGGCATGAGAAGAAGGGGATGACAGAGGATGAGATGGTTGGATGGCATCACCAACTCAATGGACATGAGTCTGAGCAAACTCTGGGAAATCGTAAAAGGGAAGTGTAGCATGCTGCATTCCATGGGGTTGCAAAAAGTCAGAAATGACTGAGTGACTGAACAACAATTCATGTAACAACAACAAAAGATTCCATAATTATTTAGTTACTGCCCTTTCAATAACTCTTCAGTCATGATCTGCAGAGTATGTACACACTTGTACACACTAGTATGATCATTAAAAGCACTGGCCAAGTTTTAAATGAAATGTGAATAATAAATCAAAGTGGGGACCTCCTTGGTGGTCCAATGGCTGAAACTCTACACTCCCAATGCAGGGGGCCCTTGAGTTCCATCCCTGATCAGGGAACTAGATCCCACATGCTCTAAGACCTGGCGAAGCCAAATAAAAACAATATATAATTTTTTTAAAAAAAGATCAAAATGCTTTTTAAAAATTATTGAGCACTTAATGTGTCAGGTGCATTGCTGAGTCTTCACATGGATTAGTTCATTTAACCCTCTCACAAATCTAAACGATACTATCACTATTCTCATTTTAAAGCTGAGGTGCTGAGGCTTACAGGTAAACTGAAATAACTAGCCCATGTCATACTGTCAAGTGGAGAAGCCAGGGTTCAAAGACAGATGTTTAATGGCAAAGCTCATGCTTTTATTGAGAATGAGATGCTGGCATTTCTTCATTAATAAGCACACATCCAACACCCCAGATCCCGATTATAGCTTCCTGGATTATAATCACAACTCATATCTTCCACAGAAAGCTGGAGAATCCCTCCTAAGTACATGTTTAATTCATTTGTCATGTGTAGTTATATTGGCAAATGTGCAACAATAAAATAAAGTCACTTAAATCTTCCAAAACCAGGATAACCATCTCTGCCTCTGAAAGCACACACGGAATTCTGGCTATCATTTAAAAGGGTTTTTTAAAGCACCAATCTGAAATAGCCATCAGCACAAAGTCCAAATTGTAAAAACAAACACAAGTTCCTAGAATTTAGAACAAGTCAATTCAGACTCAACAGTCTATACAGGAAAAGGGAATAGTGTTAAGAGGAGGCCATGCCAAAAACTATCCAACTTCAAATTATATTCATTTTAATTCCTTTGCTGTCCATACAATATTACTTTTTGAAACTAAATATACTGAAGAGTCTCAAATTGTGCAACATGGGAAGAAAAAATGAAAATTGGATCTTCTAAAATATCACACAATTCAACTTTCTCTCGCAGAGCAATTGCTACTTACTATCCCAGTGTTCTAGATTGTGGTAGGTATAGGCGCTTATTACAGAGAAGCAAAAGTAATGCCAAAGTGAGCAGTTCTCCTCCAGTCTAATACACCTCAAAATGCCAGATTAATTACTATATGGCACCTGAAACTGTATCAGAATTAAACAGAGAAATCAGTCCCTGTCTTTAAAAGATGTTTTTCTTCCATTAGTGCTTAATTCCAGGGACAAAAGTCAAGACCTTAAGACTGAAAGAAATCCTGACCTAAATACAGGCTATCAAAAGAGCCTTCTTTGTGAGAAGAAAAGCCATACAACCTTAAAAGCAACAGTTTGTTGATTTCCTAAATTGAAAGCAGTGACTGAGCATAAGAGATGCTTGATAAATGTCAATGAACATATAATCAACTAGTACATAAAGTTTAAATCACTCAACCTTGCACTCACACACTTTTCTTTCTAGATCAGTTTTCCTTTCCAGCCCACACCCCCACTACTCCCTCTTCCTTGCCTGCCTTGTACCCTCCTGACCTACCCCTCTCTCTACCAGTGGAAATCCTACTTATCTCTCAAGGTATTCTTCAAAAGCCCACTTCTACTTGAAGTCTTCCCCTCCCACAGCTCGTTGTTAACAACATTCCCTCATCTGTCTCAAAGCACCAGTTTATCTAATAACTACCAGCAATGTCTTTCTTCACTGCCAAGACACTGCTGCAAAGCCATGAACCAAACAGGGGGCTAGGACTTCTTCATCTTTGCATGGTCCACCTAAGCCTAGCAGCTTTGTGACTCTCACATAGTCGGCTCAATAAATACTTTTTAATAGGTGTAAGAAAGAAAAGTGAAGTCTCTCAGTCGTGTCCAACTCTTTGCAACCCCATGGACTGCAGCCTACAGGCTCCTCCGTCCATGGGATTTTCCAGGTAAGAATAGCAGAGTGGGGGTGCCATGTCCTTCTCCAGGAGATCTTCCCGACCCAGGGACTGAACCCCAGTCTCCCGCATTGTAGGCAGACGCTTTACCATCTGAGCCACCAGGGAAATAGGTGTATTTCCCTGGAGAGGAGACATTAAATGTTGATCGCTATCAGGGCCTTCACTGTCTTATAAGTAATTATTAACTGATTGATGAACTTAAATTGTTTTTTAAAAACTTACATACAGAATAGCATGGACAAGAACCAACAGTCAGAACCAGACATGGAACAACACACTGGTTCCAAATTGGGAAAGGAGTATATCAAGGCTGTATATTGTCACCCTGCTTATTTAACTTATACGCAGAGTACATTATGCAAAATGCTAGGCTGGATGAAGCACAAGCTGGAATCAAGACTGCTGGGAGAAATATCAATAACCTCAGACATGCAGATGACACTATCCTTATAGCAGAAACTGAAGAGGAACTAAAGAGTCTCTTGATGAAATTGAAAGAAGAGAGTGAAAAGGCTGGCTTAAAACTCAACATTCAAAAATAAAGATCATGGTATCCGGTCCCATCACTTCATGGCAAATAGATGGGGAAACAATGGAAACAGTGACAGAGTTTATCTTCCTGGGCTCCAAAATCACTGCAGATGGTGACTGCAGCAATGAAATTAAAAGACACTTGCTCCTTGGAAGAAAATCTATCACCAACCTAGATGGCATATTAGAAAGCAGAGACATTACTTTGCCAACAAAGGTCCATCTAGTTAAAGCTATGGTTTTTCCAGTGGTCATGTATGAATGTGAGAGTTGGACTGTGAAGAAAGCAGAGCGCCAAAGAATTGATGCTTTCAAACTGTGGTGCTAGAGAAGACTCTTGAGAGTCCATTGGGCTACAAGGAGATCCAATCAGTCAATCCTAAAGGAGATCAGTCCTGAATATTCATTGGAAGGACTGATGTTGAAGCTAAAGGTCCAATCCTTTGGCCACCTGATGCAAAGAGCTGACTCACTGGAAAAGACCCTGAACCTGGTAAAAATTGAAGGCAGGAGGAGAAAGGGATGACAGAGGATGAGATGGTTGGATGGCATCACCAATTTGATGGACATGAATTTGAGCAAGCTCCAGGAGTTGGTGATGGACAGGGAAGCCTGGCGTGCTGCGGTCCATGGGGTCGCAAAGAGTCGGACACAACTGAGCAATTGAACTGAACTGAACTGGACTAAGTGTTTTTGAGCACTTTGAGATTCACTCCCACTCAGGCACTTTCTCGTGCATGGAGAAATCCTGAACAGTTACTTGGCCTTTCTGAGCTTCAGCTTCCTGACTTGTAAATTAGGAATAACAGTACTGATTTCACTGGGCTATTGTCAGGTAAAATTAAATAGCACGCACGGTACCTGGCTTATAGTAAATGCTCAGTAATTGAATTACAGTCACTATTACATGAAAACTCTTACTTTTTGCTAGGTAAGTCTTCAGTAGCAAGCTGAATAAAACCTGAAACCAGCAATTTTTACTTTTTAGAACTTTATTTCACGTAAGTCTTCCCGGAGAAATCATAAGTCACTGTCCATAAAATTCCATACTATATAACTGGTAGGATACCAACTTATTTAAGTTTATTAATCTGACTCAATAGTTAAATCAATACATACCAAAGTCATATTTTCTTCTTCTGTATACTCATCAGTAGGAAATAATCCAAAGTTTCCTGTAATATACCCACTGATCTTACAATGAGATCACCAACTAACCCTATTAGCACATTTTATATGTTTGCAGCACAGAACCATCAAGGCCTTTTGTTCAAGTAACAAGGGAAAACTACTTTTCAGGTGCAGCTTCACTGATCTAGTAATGTTTCACAGATGTACAGAACACGCCTCGTGGGCCTCTAGCAGGAGGTGGGGAGTACTGTGCTGCCCTAACAGTGAGGCTCCTCAGGAGACAAGCCTCACGTTACCCCCACTCCACTCCACGGATAAATCCCAATGGGCTTATCTGAAATGGTACTTATTTAACACTTTTTTTTAAAAAGCACTGAAAAAAAAATATTATAAAAAATAAATAAAAAGCAGTGAAATCAGTATCTATACAGTCTGGATAAATCACCACACTAACCTTTCAATTCCTTGAAAGTGTTAGCTCCCACCTCCTTCATGTATCTCCTTGTAATAATCTCTTTTCCACAACCAAATTTCCCCTAGTTGACTCCGACTTAACTGTCAGATCTCAAGTCACTCAAAAGTCACTTCCTTCCTCTGCTGATATTCTCTCAGGGCACCAAGCACTTTTTCTCCAAGGCACATCCCACGATGGTGAGTGTTATCTGTGTGATTATCCAGTCCACGTCTCTCTCCCGCGCTTAACTGCAAGCTCCAAAAGGGCAGCGGCAGGCTTACTCATCAACAGAAATGTTTAAAAAGAAATGATTTTTCCGAAACTTGGTAACAGAAACTCAAGAGACCAGTGTTTTTAACCTGTGGAATTTCAGTGTTCTTCTACATTTCTTCTTTATAACTATTTCTGAATATTTTTAAAAACCCAGTCAGTATCTAAAATCATGATGTGAAGCCCTGGAGGACTAATACATTTTGTTAAAACATAGAAACAAAGGCATTCCACATCAAAAGCTTTTGCCTGCCTGAACTTATTCACAGCTTTAGAACTCTGTGAAGCATGGCTATTAAATATAAAACTGAACCTTTTATAGGTTTATTTTAAAACCCAGGAAGCTATAAGAGGATTATCGCACCCATGAAGCAGTAAGAAAACAATTAAAATGTATGCCAGAGAAGAGATTACAGAACATATGACTGGGGAATTTATGGCAACAAGGTTAGTAACTAAAAACCTATTTAGAGTAAGCCAGTATTTGTAAGGGGAAAAAAAATCCATTTTTTAATGGATTCACACTTCCTATCTTACCAACACTTACTATAAGCAAAAAGTTCTGGCATTTGGTGAAGAGTTATTCAAAATATAAGCAGAAGTATATTTTAGAGGGGAAAAAAAATAGACACTAATGTATTAAAAAGGCACATGTCTGGTTCTTTCTCAGAAAACAACGTGGCGTTCTTCAAGTTGGTACCTTATATTAGTAAATTTCAGGGTTTTCTCCTCATTTGAAAAGAAAACAGCTAGAAAATAAGTATCATGGTGAAGGCTCCAGGCCATTCTCAATGTGCTTACATCTCAATATTCTGGATGTAAATTAGATTAAATAAGGTTTTCAGGTAACAGAAAACACTGAAAGTTCAGAAATGAAGCAGTAATGCTTCATAGGTTTTCAATCATTAATGAACTTTACCTATCTAACCTAAAAGAGTGAAGAATCTGGGCTCACAGGTGTTACACAAGCAGTGAACAGATCTTTAAAAAATACTTGGGTTGGAACAACAGCTACCCAGTGCTTGCTTTACAAGTCCTCCATGGTAGAAATTACAGCAACAAAAGATTTTTCTGGCAATCAGTTCAGTTCAGTCGCTCAGTCATGTCCAACTCTTTGCAACACCATGAATCGCAGCAAGCCAGGCCTCCCTGTCCATCACCAACTCCCAGAGTTAACCCAAACTCATGTCACCCAAACTCATGTCCATCAAGTCGGTGATGCCATCCAGCCATCTCATCCTCTGTTGTCCCCTTCTCCTCCCGCCCGCAATCCCTCCAAGCATCAGGGTCTTTTCCAATGAGTCAGCTCTTCACATCAGGTGGCCAAAGTATTGGAGTTTCAGCTTCAACATCAGTCCTTCCAAGGAACACCCAGGACTGATCTCCTTTAAGATGGACTGGTTGGACCTCCTTGCAGTCCAAGGGACTCTCAAGAGTCTTCTCCAACACCACAGTTCAAAAGCATCAATTCTTCGGTGCTCAGCTTTCTTCATAGTCCAACTCTCACATCCATACATGACCACTGGAAAAACCATAGCCTTGACTAGATGGATCTTTGTTGGCAAAGTAATGTCTCTGCTTTTGAATATGCTGTCTAAGTTGGTCATACCTTTCCTTCCAAGGAGTAAGCGTCTTTTAATTTCATGGCTGCAGTCACCATCTGCAGTGATTTTGGAGCCCCCAAAATAAAGTCAGCCACTGTTTCCACTGTTTCCCCATCTATATCCCATGAAGTGATGAGACCAGATGCCATGATCTTCGTTTTCTGAATGTTGAGCTGTAAGCCAACTTTTTCACTCTCCACTTTCACTTTCAACAAGAGGCAGTTCCTCTTCACTTTCTGCCATAAGGGTGGTATCATCTGCATATCTGAGGTTATTGATATTTCTCCAGGCAATTTTGATTCCAGTTTGTGCTTCTTCCAGCCCAGCATTTCTCATGATGTACTTTGCATATAAGTTAAAAAGCAAGGTGACAATATACAGCCTTGACGTACTCCTTTTCCTATTTGGAACCAGTCTGTTGTTCCAGGTCCAGTTCTAACTGTTGCTTCCTGACCTGCATACAGATTTCTCAAGAGGCAGGTCAGGTGATCTAGTATTCCCATCTCTTTCAGAATTTTCCACAGTTTATTGTGATCCACACAGTCAAAGGCTTTGGCATAGTCAATCAAGCAGAAATAGATGTTTTTCTGGAACTCTCTTGCTTTTTCCATGATCCAGCGGATGTTGGCAATTTGATCTCTGGTTCCTCTGCCTTTTCTAAAACCAGCTTGAACATCTGGAAGTTGGAATGGGTGAGTTTAACTGAGATGACCATTATGTCTACTACTGTGGGCAGGAATCCCTTAGAAGAAATGGAGTAGCCATCATGGTCAACAAAAGAGTCCGAAATGCAGTAAACTTGGATGCAATCTCAAAAATGACAGAATGATCTCTGTTCATTTCCAAGGCAAACCATTCAATATCACGGCAATCCAAGCCTATTCCCCAACCAGTAACACTGAAAAAGCTGAAGTTGAATGGTTCTATGAAGACCTACAAGACCTATTAACACCCAAAAGATCTCCTTTTCTGGCAATACAGGTGTTCAATTAACAGAACCAGTAAATATACCCTACTTTTCTCTAAAAGCAAAATGGAAAAGACTCAGGATAGCAATCAATTCATACAAAGAACCATCTATGTGTATGCTATTTATAAGGCAAAGAAGCCTAAAAGCCAGTCAACTCAACTGCTCAAATTCTTTCAAACACAACTTTTCTGATTCTAAGCCTTCCCCAAATTGTTCTCGCCAACTGAAATGCTCCAACAATCCTCTCAGCCTCTGGCATCTTTTGGGCCTGCCCTGAGGACACTCTACCCTCCCAGTGCTGGAGCAACACAGAATACTCCCTATAACACCAATTAGCTCATTCTGTCTTTTTTATAACTATAGTCAAGACCTTCCCCTCCATGTTCCTTGAGGACTTGCACAGCACATAAAATAGCTTTCCATTTTCCATACTGCCTTGCATATTCTAGATCAAATATTTATGGAAGCTATCAGAACTGGAGAGACGTGGAGTTCTGAATCTCAACCATGTCTTTATGATAAAGCAATCAATGACCACAGAGCTGAAATGGCTTCACTATTAGAGCACATATTGATTGAGCATTGTAAGTGGCAGGCCCAGAGATAAACTAAACAGAAATTCCTGAGCTCGATGAGCTCACAGTCCAATAAAAGAGAAGATAACTGCAAACAACTATTAGCAAAAGGAAAAAAACATCCACACAGTGATACATGAGATATGAATAAGGTCCTATAATAACAAAGGAGGGCACCTAACTCAGCCAGAAGGTGGGTAGTCAGAGGCCTTCTCAGCAGCTCAGCTCATTAATAGTTAAACAGTGAAGGGAAGTAGGTGAAAGGCTCCTTGATGCCAGTCTTGGCAATGATTTTTTGGAATTGACACCAGAAGCACAGGCAACAAAAGCAAAAATAAAGGAGGACTATAGCAAACTGAAAAGCTTCTGCACAGTAAACAATCAACAAAATGAAAAGGCAACCTATGGAACAGGAAAAATGTATTTGCAAACCATGTATCTAATAAGGGGGTTAATATCCAAAATATATAAGGAACTAATACAACTCAACAGAAAAAAAAAAAAAACCCGCAAATAACTCGACTTTAAAAATAGGCAAAGGACCTAAATAGACATTTTTCTAAGAAGACATACAAATGGCCAATAGGTAGATGTAAAGACACTCAATATCACCAATCATCATGGAAATGAAAATCAAAACCACAATAAGATATCACCTTACACCTGTTAGAATGGCTATTATCAAAAAGTCAAGAGATAACAAGTCTTGGTGATAATGTGGATAAAAGGGAAGCCTTGTACATACAATCTGTGGGAATGTAAATTGATAGAACCACTATGAAAAACAGTATAGACGTTCCTCTAAAAATTAGAAAATAGAACTACCATATGAACCAGCCATCTCACTTTTGGGTATATAGCCCAAGGAAATAAAATCATGATCTTGAAGAGATATGTGCACTCCCATGTTCAGTTCAATTGCTCAGTCGTGTCCGACTCTTTGCGACCCCATGAACTGCAGCACGCCAGGCCTCCCTGTCCATCACCAACTCCCAGAATGCACCCAAACTCATGTCCATTGAGTCGGTGATGCCATCCAGCCGTCTCATCCTCTGTCGTCCCCTTCTCCTCCTGCCCTCAATCTTTCCCAGTATAAGGGTCTTTTCAAATGAGTCAGCTCTTTGCACCAGGTGGCCAAAGGATTGGAGTTTCAGCTTTAGCATCATTCCTTCCAATGAACACCCAGGACTGATCTCCTTTAGGATGGATTGGTTGGATCTCCTTGCAGTCCAAGGGACTCTCAAGAGTCTTCTCCAACACCACAGTTCAAAAGCATCAATTCTTCGGCGCTCAGCTTTCTTCATAGTCCAGCTCTCACATCCATACATGACTACTGGAAAAACCATAGCCTTGACTAGATGGATCTTTGTTGGCAAAGTAATGTCTCTGCTTTTCAATATGCTGTCTAGGCTGGTCGTAACTTTCCTTCCAAGGAGTAAGCATCTTTTAATTTCATGGCTGCAGTCACCATCTGCAGTGATTTTGGAGCCCCCAAAAAACAAAGTCAGCCACTGTTTTCACTGTTTCTCCATTTCCCATGAAGTGATGGGAACGGATGCCATGATCTTAGTTTTCTGAATGTTGAGTTTTAAGTCAACTTTTTCACTCTCCTCTTTCACTTCCATCAAGAGGCTCTTTAGTTCTTCACTTTCTGCCATAAGGGTGGTGTCATCTGCATGTTCACCACAGCATTTTTCACAGTCACCAAGATATGGAAATAACCTAAGTATCCATCGACAGATGAATAGATTTTAAAAATGTTATACCATGGGACGTCCCTGATGGTCCAGTGGCTAAGATTTCAAGCTCCCAATGCAGGGAGCCTGGTTTCGATTCTTGGCCAGCGAACAGGATCCCTCATGTCGCAAGTAAGAGTTCACGTGCGGCAACTAAAGATCCCACGTACCAAAATGAGACCCAGCACAGCCAAATAAATATCTAAATTTTTTTAATATCACATATGCATGCACACACACACATACACACACATCCCACAGAAAGGAATATTATTCAGCTTTAATAAATAAGGAAATCCTACCATTTGCAACAACATGGATCAACGTAGAGGGTATTATGCTGCTGCTGCTGCTGCTGCTGCTGCTGCTGCTGCTAAGTCACTTCAGTCGTGTCCAACTCTGTGCGACCCCATAAGACAGCAGCCTACCAGGCTCCCCCGTCCCTGGGATTCTCCAGGTAAGAACACTGGAGTGGGTTGCCATTTCCTTTTCCAATGCATGAAAGTGAAAAGTGAAAGTGAAGTCACTTAGTCGTGTCTGACTCTTCGTGACCCCATGGACTGCACCCTTCCAGGCTCCTCTGCCCATGGGATTTTCCAGGCAAGAGTACTAGAGTGGGGTGCCATTGCCTTTTCCAAGAGGATATTATACAGAAAGACAAATATTGAGTGATCTCATGGTTATGAAAACTGAACACTGGAACTCACAGTAACACAAAGTAAAACGGTGATTACCAGAGGCTGGGGCTTATCATGAGAGAAAAACGGAGATGCTGATCCAAGAGAACAAACTTTCAGTTTATAACGTAAGTAAGTTCTGGAGAACTAGTGAATAGTGATTACAGTTAATAGCAATGTATTGTATACTGAAATTTTCTAAGAGTAAATCTCAAGTTTTCTCAACACATATACACAAGAAAGATAACTATGGGAGGTGATGGATAAATTAATTAACCTGATTATGGTAATCATTTCACAATGTATACATATATCAAAACATCGCACTCTATACCTTAAACATATACACTTTTTATTCATTAAAAATAATAATTAAAGGACTTCCCTCTTGGTCCAGTGGCTAAGAATCTGATCAAACACAGGTTTGATTCCTAGCTGGGGAACTAAGATCCCCATGCTGAGGAGCAATTAAGCCCATGCACCACAACTATTGAGCCCACGTCCTCTGAGGCCCACATGCTGCAACTAAGACCTGATGCAGCCAGATAAATAAATGAGTAAATATTTTTAAAATTATTATTAAAAATTTTATTTTAAAAAATAAAAATTAATTTAAAAGAGAGAAAGGAAAGATAAACGTAACAAGCCAAAGGAACAGCACCTAGGAAGACAAGAGAGCTGGAAGGCATGGAGCTCAGGTTTAGCTGGGCTGCACCATGAAGGATATGGGAGGGGCAGGTAGAATAGCTTGAATTGACTCTTTTGAATAAGTGAATAAAGGAATGTATGCAGAAGGAAAATGAATATATGCTTTCTACTTGCAAAAATGTATACTCTATTTGAAGCAATACAGATATGCTTTGGGTTTTGTATTACTGGTTAAGAGTCAATAGAGCGCAGCGGGAAGTACCACTGGATTAAGACCTAGGAAATCCAGGTTCTGGTCAGTAACTTTGTTACTAGCTACAGGACTGCTCTGGGGCTGGAATGATACTCTGGAGGAGGAAATGGCAACCCACTCCAGTATTCTTGCCTGGAGAACATCCCATGGCTAGAGGAGCCTGGAGGGCTACAGTCCATGGGTCGACTGAGAAACCAAGCGCACACGTGCATGCACACGACTGCTCTTGGGCAAAACATTAAATGCTCATCTAGAAAATAAGACGTTTGAAACAGATTTACTACTATCTCTTCCTATCTCAAATGTCTATTTTCATGCTCAAATGGAAGAAAGACCAGATTAATATAGAAAAGATTGATGAGAGAGACTTTGCAGAATGATACTTTTAAAAGGAGCAAGATATCAGAACCATTGGATGAAAACTGTCCGAAGAGTCCAGGGTATATACGATCTCAAAATATCACCCCACAGCTTACTCACTACAAGGGAGAAAGGTCGTCTACAATGTAGTATTCTTGCCAGTTTAAATCAAGAAAAGATTTAAACTGATTCTAATCATGACAGGAAAAAATCGGACAAATCCAGATTGTGGAACATTCTACAAAACAACTAGCCTGGACTCCAAACATGTCAATGTCATGAAAAAAAAAAGGAAAGAGAACTATTTCAGAGTAAAGAAAATGAAAAGAATGCTCAACAACAGTAATCATCAAAGAAATGCAAATCAAAACCACAATGAGATATTACCTCTCATCTGTCAGAATGGTTATCATCAAAAAGAAAAGGAAAGTGAAGTTATGAGATGCCCTTTTGGACAGAAGGTACAAATATGGGTGTATTTGTACCCATATTTGGGTACAGTCAGAGTATAAAGAGTTCTGAAAACTCTAGAAGGGTTTGGATTTTATACAGGAGATACAGGGAACTCCTGGAAGTTTTTTGTATTTTCCCCTAATAATAAAGTAATGCCTGCTTGCTTTGAGGGACAGATTATTGTCATATGTTTGTGTTACTTGCATTCACTCAGATTCCAAATGACTTGGGGAGAGAAGGGGAGCCCCATCTAACCTCTTTGCAGTTAACACTTGATGCTTCAGGTCCTTTCTTGGGCAGGGAGAGTTGGAGTAATATACTGTTTTTGGAAGATAAGGCTAGACAGTTTGAAAATGTTAAGTTTGGGCACAATGTTTAATTCTGGAATTCCACCTTAAAACCAGTACAGTAAATAGAATGTTCTATAGCTTAAGTGCCCACTGAAATTTATAAGGAATTCCAGAAGACGCTGGAGTGCGGGCAGGTCTGTCTTTTGACCTGGGAGGCCCAGAGATCCTGCCAGATTTCCTAAGAGGTGAAAACTTGACATAATGACACTAACACATTACTTGGCCTTTTTTTTTTTTTTTTTTACCATTTTCAAGTGGATTTTCTATCTATGCAACAATGAAAGAGCAGATGCTACGCAAACCTAGATGTCTTATTAAAGAGATACAGGTCAATCTAACCTATTTATAAATTATAATAAAGATGACTATATGCTGCAATAGTAGAAGCTGGAATGGAAAGAAAACAAATATATAAGAGGCATTTTCAAAAATATCAATTAACTTTGGTAACAAGACACAGGGGCCAAAAAGACTGTAAAGTTCCTATGTCTTACAGGTTACTCAAGAACAGGAAATATATCTAAATCATCTTTGCATCCTACACAGTTCTTTTTATTATGATACTGAATAAATGCTTATGGATTAAAAGTGAGTCGAAGAAAACTTTCTAAACATGGAAAAAGACCATGGAAGATAAAGACAAAATTTTGGGGAATGCTCAATTACAGACGGAAGGAAGAAATCAGGAATTTAAAAGGAAAAAGCAAAGAGAGAAACAGGAGGAGAAACAAGACTACGCTGAAGAGCTAAGCTGGATGTGATAAGCAGCTAAGGAGTCAAGGGAGTAAGGAAGGATAATAACTAAGACATAGGTCTGGCAATAAAGGGAGTCCTGATCACAGTTTGAAGCCAGACTGTAGAGGATTAAAGATGAAGGGAGTCAACCAAAGAGATGCAACTACCTATTCCTTAAGAAATCTTGAGACTGCCCAGCTGGTCCAGCGGTTAAGAATTCGCCTTTCAATGTAGGAGACACAGGTTTGATCCCTGGCCGGGGAACTAAGTTCCCACATGCAGCAGGGCAACTAGGCCCACTTGCCAGAGCTAGAGAAGCCCAGGCACGGCAACTCGAGAAAGCCTGTGCTGGATGCACAGAAAGAATTTTTTGTTTTTAATCTTATACTAAAAGGAAATAGGGAAAATAGGTAACAATTCCTTAACACACATAACTGCCAGAAATGCCTACACTGGACTCTGCACATGCAGTGAGGCTAAGGAAGCTATAAGGACTTACTTAACAACATTCGTTCTAGTTGGGAGCCTCAACCAACCAGGTAGGCTGAATGAATACAGGAAAGAGTCTATCTATATTATGTATGCTGCTGCTGCTGCTGCGTCACTTCAGTCATGTCTGACTCTGTGCGACTCCATAGATGGCAGCCCAACAGGCTCCCCGTCCCTGGGATTCTCCAGGCAAGAATACTGGAGTGGGTTGCCATTTCCTTCTCCGATGCATGAAAGTGAAAAGTGAAAGTGAAGTTGCTCAGTCGTGTCCGACCCTCAGCGACCCCATGGACTGCAGCCCACCAGGCTCCTTCGTCCATGGGATTTTCCAGGCAAGAGTACTGGAGCGGGATGCCATTGCCTTCTCCATATTATGTATGAAGAGACAGCAAATCTTCACAGTTGCTACTAACAGCTGGTTTCTTAAGTGCCCTTAAGAGGTCAAAGAAAGTAATACCTGTAAGTGACTTGGTTTGTTGGACTTTAGTTAATGTGTGCTAAACCGGCTTTAGTCAATTAAGATTCTCTTTTCTGTTTGTTTAGTCTCACTATGAGACTATTAGAGGCTCTCCTCAAATATCCAGAGATGTTTAGCTGTCCATTCATATTGAAGAAGCTTATGCATAAAGCTGGCTGAAGGTTCTGTGTCAACTGATGAGTTTCAGTGTAGAGGAAGCATACCAAACCTTTCATATATTTTCAGATATCAAGGAACTGAGTATTAATAGATTTGACTGCCTAATATGCATGGGACTACTTAAGAACACTCGGAGAAGGCAATGGCACCCCACTGCAGTACTCTTGCCTGGAAAATCCCATGGGCGGAGGAGCCTGGTAGGCTGAGGTCCATGGGGTCGCTAAGAGTCGGACACGACTGAGTGACTTCACTTTCACGCATTGGAGAAGGAAATGGCAACCCACTCCAGTGTTCTTGCCTGGAGAATCCCAGGGGCGGAGGAGCCTGGTGGGCTGCCATCTATGGAGTCGCACAGAGTCAGACACGACTGAAGTGACGCAGCAGCAGCAGCATTTAAGAACACTACTGTTTGTCACAGTCCATGGGGTCACAAGAGTTGGACATGACTTAGTGACTAAACCACCACCACCGTTTGACTTAGTGACTAAACTACCACCACCGTTTGTCAGAAGTGAAAGTGAAAGTCACTTAGTTGTGTCCGACTCTTTGCTGCGATTCCATGGGATTCTCCAGGCCAGAATACTGGAGTGGGTAGCCTTTCCCTTCTCCAAGGGATCTATCTTCCCAACCAAAGAATCGAATCCAGGTCTCTCACATCGCAGATTCTTTACCACCTGTCAGAAAGCAAACATCAATTTCAGTTCCTAAAATGATTAGTTTTCTTGGGAAGTTAGATAAAAGAGTAGAGGCAAAAATCCACTGTCATAATTTTATCTCATTTGAAAACACACTTTAGGGACTTCCTTGGTGGGCTAGTGGTTAAGAATCCACCTGCCAATGCAGGGGACGCAGGTTCTACCCCTGGTCTGGGAAGATTCCACATGCTGCAAGGCAACTAAGCTCATGAGCCACAACTACTGAGCCCGTGGTCTAGAGCCCGGGCTCCGAAACAAGAGATGGCACCACAATGAGAAGCCTGAGCACCATAACTAGAGAGCAGCGCCCTGCTTGTGGCAACTAGAGGAAGCCCCCATGAAGCACAAAGACCCAGTATAGACAAAAATAAAAATAAATTTAAAAAAAAGAAAACACACTTTAGGAAAGATGCCTAAATGACAGCTAACCTATCCTACAAGAAATATAAAGTTTCTGTATACATTCAGAAAAACACAGAAAATCACATCTTTTTATCTATCTGAGATAAATGATGTATATAACAGGTATATAATTTTATACAACTACAATCAAGTAACTATCTGACTTCATCAAAGTTAAAAAGTCTTTTTACGTAGCAAATGTATAAAGATAGTCTGGAAACTACCGAGCTTCACATATATGTGGTTCCAAAATATTCCTTTTTTTTTGTCCCCTTTTAATAATTATTACTGGTTTTAATAATTATTACTGATTTCTATAGATAAAAGGAAGTATCAGTTTCCAGAATCTCAATGTCCCTAAATGAGAAGTATCTCAGTATTACAGCTTTATGCTAAAAGGACATATCTAGGTGAAACTCAGCTACTTCAAGCAATCAAGCAAGTATCAAATCGCTTCATTCCAGGTAGTCCAGGTACAAATTTAAACCTGATTCTGTCAAATGATAACATGTTTTGAAAATGAAGCACAAAAGCCTAACTTCCTGTTTTTCAAATACAAAATTAAATTTTGCTAAGCTGTTTTACACGCTCATGTGCACTCACACACATGTACACATATACACATATATTTTATGGGTTTTAAAATGCATCTTTCACTCCCAACGCTAAGGATTCCAAGAGGATAAAATGGCACAAATAACAGCATGGCTGCATTATGACAAAACAGTCTATATTCTGAAGGAAAAGGATAAATTTCACCTAAGTATACTGAATTTCACTTTAGTACCTAAATCTGTGATTCAAGTTACAAAGTGTATACCTTTAATAACATTTTAACATTTCATTTCCCTACAAACATTACAAAATACATGTTTAAAAAAAACAGCTTGATGAGATTAACATATATACACTACTATGCATAAAATAGATAACCAACAAGGATAGCTGTTGATATGTAGCTCAGGGAACTATACTCAATATTATATAATAACCCACAAGGAAAATAATCTGAAAAACAATATAACTGAATCACTGTGCTGTACACTTGAAGGTTAAATTATATTGTATTTTGGCAAATGTTCTTCCAGTCTTTGTGGGTAAATGTAGATACACAGGAACAAAGAAATAAAAATTTTAAAGAAAAAACTTAGCAGATGGCCCACCCAGTATGATCATAATTGTATTTTACCCAATTGATTTGCTTGCAGCAGAATCTCACTCCCTACACCAAACAATCCCATACCCCTGAAGTATAACCACAGGAACAGGGGAAATTTCTGCTCAGTAATCAACTCTACAGAGACTAAATTACTTCTGCCATGCCTTAAATCAAGGATGTAGACTAGTGACTATTACTACTACCAGTGACTACTCGAGAAACAAAACTTGAAGGGGATGAGAGCATGGTCTCATTTTAGCTATTTTTAGTGTTACCTCTAAAACCCTGCTCAAATATTTCCATCTCTTGCATGGTTTTCCCGACTGCCTCAGCCCCAAATGCCATTCTGCAGAGGCTCCATGCTGAGTCAGCACATTGTTTCTATGATTGCAGATGGGCAAACGGAAAAACTGAGGCTTTCACACCCCCATAAAGATCAGATGATGCCCTCAATCTGTCTTTGCTAATGGGAAAACATTTTCCCTCTCAGACTACCAGCCTCCCACCCCCACACAAAAAGAGCAAAGAGTTGCATTTTGTCTCTTCCGGTTACCTGGTACCTAAAAACCTTAAGGATTACATTAACAATGGCAGTATGAAATGCAGAGTGACTAAAAGTCAGGGTTTTTCTAGTCTCTGTAAGAATGACTCAAAGAAAACCTTTGGTTAAATGGCCTGGAGAAGAAAGGCACATTTAGACAGGAAGCAAACACTGGCTTTTCTGTGCTCATCTCCTAGCCCAAATCCCAAGTCTTATACAAAGCCACTCTAAACATTAAATACAAATAGATTAACTTTTAAACTCCCAAGCTCCAGCTGGCTGTATTTTTGGTCTCTCTAAAACGTTTCACACAGTCTATTTCTTTTTTTCCTACATCTAATCTGAGAAATTTTATTCTTTCCTATCATCTTTGCCGAAGAACAACAATGTCAGTTACAGATAGAGCTTCACCCTGTATATATGAAAGTGGTAAATAAAAATTCCTAAAATTTTTAAGAAAAAATTAAGTCCACTACAATCAAATGAAACATAGGATAATCCCCCCAAATTCACATTTTGAAAAGCACTTTCCTATCTCACCATGCGTTATCTAATAATTGAGTTCAACAAGGCTGCAGGCTACAAGATCAATATACAAAAATAAATTATATTCTATATACTACCTATGAAATTAATAAAATGATTCCATTTACAACAGCATCAAAAAAACTTTTATTCCAAGTATTTTATTTAACAAAAAGACTGCAAATGCACTGAAAAATACAAACACTGTTGAAAGAAATTTGAAAAGACCTAAATAAATGGGAAGATATCCCACATTCATGGATGAAAGATTTAATATTGTTAACACTGTAATACTCCCCAAATTGACAGATTCAATGCAGTCTCTATCAAAACTTCAACTGCCTTTGCAGAAATGAACAAGAATATCCATGAAAAATTCATATGGAAATGCAAGGGATCGATTTCATCAAACTCATCATGAAAAAGAACAAAGTTGGATAATTCATTTGTCCCAATTTCAAAACTTACTATAAAGCTACAAGAACCAAAAGAGCGTGGAATTGACATATGAAGACATGTATCAGTTGAACAGAATTTAGAGTCCACAAATAAACCCTCACGTTTATAGTTAATTGACTGTGATAAGAATGCCAAGACAAGTCAATGAAGAAAGACTAGTCTTTTCAACAAATTGTGCTGGAACAATGAGATATTCACATGCAAAAGGATAAAGTTAGACTGCTATCACATACCATATACAAAAATGAACTCAAAATGGATTAAAGACTTAAGTGTAGAAGATAACCTATGAATGTCTTAGAAGATAACATGGGCAAAAAGTTTGTGACCTAGGACTGGACAATGGTTTCCCAGAAATGACAATAAAGACAAAGCAAAAAAAAAAAAGGAATTGGATTTCATAAAAATTAAAACTTTTCTGTTTCAAAGGTTATTATCAAGAAAGTGAAAAGACAACCACCAGAATAGGAAAAAATATTTGCAAATTATATACCTGGTAAGAATCTAGTATGTGGAATACATAAAGAACTCTTACAATTAAATAATAAAAAGACAATGCGATTTTTTTTAATGGACAAAAGAGATTAGAATGGACTTTTCTCCAAAGAAGATACACAAATGGCCAACAAGGTGAAATGATGCTCAACATCATTAGACACTAGGAAAATACTGATCAAAACCACAATAAGACACCACTTCACACCTACTAGGATGGCTATAATTAAACAAACAAACAACAATAACAAGAGTTGGCAAGGATATGGAGAAATTGGAAACATAGATTTTCAGTGAGAATGTAGAATGGTGCAGCCATTTTGGAAAACAGTTTGGCAGTTTCTCAGAGTTAAATATAGAGTGACCACAGACCCAGTAATTCTACTCCTAGGTATCTACCGATGAGAACTGAAAACCTACATCCACACAAAAACATGTATACTAATATTTATAATAACCAAAAACTAGAAACAGTCTGAATGTCCATCTACTGACGGGTGAAAAAAACAAAATGTGGTATATCCATAATATGGACTACTATTTGACCATAAAAATGAATGAATGAAACATTGATACACGTTACACGGATGTATCTGCATGAACCTTGAAAACATTACACTAAGTAAAAGAAGCCAGACACAAAAGGCCACACAGTTTATGATTTAATTTACATGAACTGTCCAGAACAAGCAAATCCATAGAGACAGAAAGTAGATTAATGGTCTCCAGGGAAGAGAGAAGTGGAGAGTGACTACTAATGTGATTCTTCCTGGAGTAGAAAATGCTCTAGAAGTAGACAATAGTGATGACTGTACAACCTTGTGAATACACTAAAAACCAAGTGGTACACATAAAATGGGTGAATTTTGTGGTATGTTAATTATATCTCAATTTTTTTTTTTTAATTTAAAGGAACCATTTGTCTTAGCAGCAAAATGTTCCTAAGGAGAAATGGAATAATCTGAGTTCTCCTTTAGTAAAGGTCAGTTTTCCCAAGAACAGGACTCATAATGTTCTCAGCAGATTGGAATTTTTGCCAGGTATGTTATTCTGCAAAGGTAACAAAGGGATCTTTGAAAAGAAGATCTATGATCACCCTATCCTAACACATCAACTATTAACTTATCCATGTTCCCTTCCAGTCTATACACATGCATATTTTCACATATCTATAATCTATACAAAATTCAGTTCTGTTCAGTTGGTCAGTCGTGTCAGACTCTTTGCAACCTCATGAATCACAGCACTCCAGGCCTCCCTGTCCATCACCAACTCCCGGAGTTCACTCAGACTCACTGGAATGCAAAAGTAGGAAGTCAAGAAATACCTGGAGTAACAGGCGAATTTGGCCTTGGAATATGGAACAAAGCAGGGCAAATACTAATAGAGTTTTGCCAAGAAAATGCACTGGTCATAGCAAACACCCTCTTCCAACAACACAAGAGAAGACTCTACTCATGGACATCACCAGATGGTCAACACTGAAATCAGGTTGATTATATTCTTTGCAACCAAAGATGGAGAAGCTCTATACAGTCAACAAAAACAAGCCCAGGAGCTGACTGTGGCTCAGATCATCAACTCCTTATTGCCAAATTCAGACTGAAATTGAAGAAAGTAGGAAAACCACTAGACCATTCAGATATGACATAAATCAAATCCCTTATGATTATACAGTGGAAGTGAGAAATAGATTTAAGGGACTAGATCTTATAGATAGAGTGTCTGATGAAATATACAAAATGGTCAGTATAAATCTTCCATATTGCTACATGGCCTTTAATGACCATATGATCATTAAATGGTTGTGATTAATTGACACCTATCATTTTCTTAACTCCTTTTCTTCCATGTCCTATTTTAAAGTGTTAGATATATTTAAGTCATCTCTAATTTTTCAGTATTTATAGGTATTTTTGCAATATACATACAACATGAAAAGCCAACATAGCTCTTTTCTCCTCTGGAATTGTATCACTGAATTTAGATTTCCAAGGGAAAAAATTACTAAGCCCTTTGAAGGATATTTGTATGATTCCTGGTTGCCGTCCAAAACTATTACAAAGTTGCATTGCTATTAGCAACAAAAACTTGCTATATTAGACACTGATTATGTCAAAAGCATAAAAAAATAGCCATGCTAAAAACTTTATCCAAGTAATTTGAGATCTTCCTTTAATCTTTTAACTTTGATTATTCAAGGCTTTCCAAAATCCATGAGAATCTGTTCTATTTCTTTAAACTTTGCTGTCTTTTTCAGTCACTTACAGTTAAAGAGAATGAAGTTTTTTTTTTTAAATTCAGCATTATTACTCTAAAGAGGATAGAACATGTAATCAATTGCATTGTTTTCCTTAAAAACATATACACATGTGGCCATCTCATAAGTAACGGCATCGGCTAGAAAAGCCTAGAATTCAATCACATACACAAAAAAACCTACTACGATTAGCCACTTTTCAAAGTTTCGAAATCCAGGGGAATTCCAGACTCAGCACTTCCCTGTAGGGGCCCCAGTTCAATCTCTGGTCAGGGAGCTAAGATCCTCCAAGCCACATGGGCCCACCAAAAAAAAAAAATTTCAACTTCCATTAACAATTAGGTGCACACATGACCCAAGGTGTCTCTCTTGACTTGCAATCATTAGTCTAGAGAAAGACCAAGACCACCACCAAAGAGTCTACAGAATCATTACATAAAAATAATGGTTAACTGAGCTCTGTGGAAAATTCTTAAAGAGACAGGAATACCAGACCACCTTACCTGTCTCCTGAGAAACCTGTACACAGGTCAAGAAGCAACAATTAGAACCAGACATGGAACAACTAGGAAAGGAGTTCACAATTGGGAAAGGAGTACAATAAGGCTGTATATTGTTACCCTGCTTATTTAACATACGTGCAGAGTACATCATTCAAAATCCTGGGGCTGGATATATCACAAGCTGGAATCAAGACTGCCAGGAGAAATATCAACAACCTCAGATATGCAAATAATACTGCTCTAACAGCACAAAGTGAAGAGGAAATAAAGAGCCTTTTGATGAAGGTGAAAGAGGAGACTGAAAAAGATGGCTTAAAACCCCAAATTCAAAAAACTAAGATCATGGCATTCAGTCCTATCACTTCACGGCAAATATAAGGGAAAAAGTAGAAGGAGTGACAGATTTTATTTTCTTGGGCTCCAAAATCACTGCAGATGGTGACTGCAGCCATGAAATTAAAAGACACTTGCTCCTTGGAAGGAAAGCTATGACAAATTTAAACAGCATATTAAAAAGAGACATCACTTTGCCTACAAAGGTTGGTATAGTCAAAGCTATGGTTTTTCCAGTAGTCATGTACAGATGTGAGAGTTGGACCAGAAAGAAGGCTGAGCACTGAAGAACTGATGCTTTAGAACAATGTTGCTAGAGAAGGCTCTTGAGAGTCCCTTGGATTGCAAGGAGATTAAACCAGTTAATCCTAAAGGAAATCAAACCTGAATATTCATTGGAAGGACTGATGCTGGAAGCTGAAGCCCCAGCACTCTGATGCAAAGAGCCAACTCATTGGAAAAGACAGTGATGATGGACAAGATTGAAGGCAAAAGGAGAAGGAGGCGGTAGAGGATGGATGGTTAGACAGCATCACTGACTCAAAGGACATGAATCTGAGCAAACTCCTGGACACAGTGAAGGACAGGGGAGCCAGAGTGCTGCAGTCCCCAGGATCACAAAGAGTCAGACACAACCTAGCAACTGAACAACAAACAGCAAAGTGACTGGTACTGGTATAGAAGCATTTTCACATTCATTATCACATTAATCCTTAGTATAGTACAAGTTAGAAAATATCCCATTTTACTATGAAAAACCCTGAAGCTTAAAGAGGCTAAGTTACTTGTCCAAAGTAGATTCGGGAATAGCATTTTTAACCTTTATGCTAGCAGGTAGTAGCCTCCCCACAGGATGTGAATTCAACGAAAGAAACATTCCCTGACAGCAAGAGAGGGTTACGTATGAAGAAATGAGGATCTCAAGATCATTATATCAATATTTATGATCAATGGTCGCATTGATGTCAAAGTGGGGAAGAGTCAGCACCCCCATTATGTCCATCAAGCCCCCAGCCAGTCTAATAAACACATCATCTTCAGCTTCCAGCATCAGTGCTTGTTCTTAGTCCCCTTCCTCCCCCCTTCCACAGCCTGCCTCCCTGAACATCCCTCTATGCAGACATCCTAGAGGTGCCAGTGATGTGCTGTTGAAAGAATGCTTCCTATTGTCTCTCTTTTGCAGTGCTGGTAGGATTTGGTGTTTCTTGTTTGTGTTCTGAGAAAAAGAAGATGAAAAGACAATACTGAAATTGTATTCAATCCCAGTCATCCATTTCTATGTATTTAGCTTAATAAATGTCCTCTACATGCCAAGCAAATCTTACTGGAATTGACGCTTACTACCAATAAAATGTGTATTTAGAGGAAAGGGCTCCTTAGAAAGAAATATACTAATTTACATGTAACTAAAGTACTGTAAATATCTAATTCAAGTTCAGAGGTTTGCTCTTAAAAGTTGAAGCAGTTCAAGAGCAAATAAAATCATAAAATATTATGTTGGCACAGTCTATTTTGTGCATTTTCCTGGTTGATGAGATTTTAACTTGTGTTTAGCACTGCTAATAATTAAAATTAACCACTACCTCACAGTATGGTACTGGTTTGGAATGATTAAAAACCAAGAGAAAAAGCAGAACAAGATCCTTTCCTATCTCATCCAGGTAATACTAAGTCAGACCTGGTATTCATCTACGGCATGTCTTGACCTAAAAGGCTTCAGTGATGCCAACACAAATAACCTTCAAAATTCAGACTGGATCCTCTCTAAGAATTCTGTTTATGTGATAAAAACCTGAGAAGGGGACCACACAAATGCATGAATGGGACACATGCTTCAAATGCTTTAATGGCTATTTCAATGGAAAGGTCACAGACCTGCACCTTGAACAAAAATTAAAAGAGTCAAAGAAGTTTCATCCCATAGTCCCAAATCCAATTTTCACTACTCTCACAAAAGAAACAATAACAACAACAAAATCAGTCAGGGATATCTAAAACAAGTAGTTAACTCAAAAGAAAAAGAAAAAGTTTACACTTAACTACCTAAGGCTTCAACCTAGATATCAACACCCATTTCATAAAACATGCTCATAGTCTAATCTTAGCAGAGGAGAAAAACTCAAAAAAAAAAAAAAACTAAAAGAAAATGAGGTCACACATTCAGACTCATTTTCTATGTAACAAAATGCTTGTCAAAGATGACTTGAATGCCAGATATCAAAAATATTGATATCAAAATCACAAGGCAAATAAAAACCAATGGCAAAGCTGAATATTTGTTTAAAGGTACCCTGAACTTGGAACCAGAAGGCCTGCTTGTTGGAATGGAAAGACCTCCATGCTAGAGTCAGGTTCTAAGGCTATTGATGCTACTAGTTAGGCGGGTAGCCCTACACAAGTCACTTAGCTTTCTCTCCTCATTCTCTCCTGCTCCAGACAGGCTGACTAGATCAATGGTTAAGAGGTTGACTAGACCAAAGTTTCCTAAACTCACCTCATCACTAGAACTACCTCACAGTAACTGTTAACAGTGTAGAGTCCAAAGCCCCTTCCCTAGAGACTCTAGTTCAGGGTCTCTTAGTGAGGCTTAGGAAGTAATTCTTAGTAAGTGATCCAAGTCAATCTCATCATTTGGTAAGATTCACAAACTGGACCACATGATCCACGAGCTGTTGTCTGTCTTTCAGCTTGGATTCTATACTATCTGGATGTTTCAAAGTTATGTTCTAAAAATGTGCAAAATTATACTAGTATCACACATTATAAGATTATACTAGTTTGCACATTAATTTGCAAAGTAGTCCAGCAAAGTCTGCAGCAGCTATAAATCAGCGTGCTGCGCAATGCTGGAATACAACTGTTACAAAGCTAAAAGAAACAAAAGGAAGCAAAACAAGCTAGGTGGCTCAGAGCCCACAGACTTTAGATAGGTTTTGCCAGGTACAGCAAGAGTCTCAAGGGCACTTTCTGCTCACGAAGGTAGCAATCTTTAACTTTTCCTTCCTCTACACTACTTTGCTTTAGGTGATTTTTCGAAAATTCTCGTAACCCACTAGTGAGATTTACTTTTATTCTCTTTTTAGATTTATAAGTAACTATAAAGCTTACAAAGAGAAAGGCTGATGGTGTGGCACACAGGGCCGGGGGCAGGGGCGGGGAAGGGGGTGGGCAGGGCTGTACAGGAGGCCGATGACACCAATTATCACGAAAGTGGCTACAAAACATGTAAATAAAATCAAGATTAAAACACAAAACCGGGTTTGAGTTAGCCCTGCAACACAAACAGATGTGAGACCAAGAGTGAAACAGGACCGCATACGTTAGCTACTAGTCAGTGGTTAGAGTAAGCCACCACAGCGGCAGCTGACTACAACACGGTGTTAGCCCAAAACATTATCAAAGTGAATCCTGACCTACAATACCGGAAACAGAATTGTTTAGATTTAGGATCAGACACATCAGAAATTGACTTACTTAGACGGTAAAAGTGGGGACACCAACTGTTAGGTATGACATCGCAAAAGCACTGGTTTAAGGCCGTGTTTAATGTTTAAATACATTTCTGTGTCTGTTGCTTTCAACAAGCCCTGAGGCAATGTTTTGATCAAACCTCACACTCAATTAAAATCAAAATGTAAAATCAAGATCAAGGGATCAGCATAATAGAATGGCTAAGAGTATGGGTCTGGTTGTCACACCAATCCCCAAACAACAAATTACTCAACGACCTTGAACACCTCATTTCACCTATGCCTCGATTTCCTCATCTGTAAAATGGAGATGCCACCTCAATCGGTTATCAGAAGATTTAAACAAGGTGATTCATGGAAAGCACTAAGCCCTGCACCTTGCAGAGAGCAAATAAGTAATAATAATGAGCTAATTGCAAAATGAGCATAATTACTGTCTTCTAACCTCAAGGAAAGCTATGAGTTTCCTGGTAGCCAGGCCTGCACGCATGCTAAGGTGCTTCAGTCCTGTCCGACTCTTTGCAACCCTATGGAGTGTAGCCTGCCAGGCTCCTCTGTCCATAGGATTCTCCAGGCAAGAATACTGGAGTGGGTTGCCATGCCCTCCTCCAGGGAATCTTCTCTATCCACGGATTGAAAACATGTCTCCTGCATTGGCAGGCGTGTTCTTTACCACTAGCACCAAAGCCAGGCAAAAACTTCTAATCATTAGAAGGAAGATTCTTTACATACACTCCATAACACAGAAAAGTGGTGGTTGTTTTAGTCGCTTAGTCATGTCTGACTCTTTTGCAACCCCATGGACTATAGCCCACCAGGCTTCTCTGTCCATGGGATTTCCCAAAAGAATACTGGAATGGGTTGCCATTTGCTTCTCTGTGGGCTTTTCCAGACACCAGGAATTGAACCCACATCTCTTGCATTGGCAGGTAGATTCTTTACCACTGAGCCACCTAGGAAGCCACTACATAAAGGTAGCTTTTCATTTCTTTCCACATTACAGAAACATTGCCCTTCCTTAGTAATGAATAACTGAGACTAATGATGCAGACCAATATCCAGGAAAGGCTTCAATGCAGACAATTTTAATTAGGAAGGATAATTTTCAATCAGATATGGATTAAGGGTCTAACCTGTGTGAAGGAGTTATAGTTGGTGTTGTTAGGAGAAAGAAGAAAAGAGAAGTAAAAGTCTTCAAACCATCCCATAAAGCATTATTCAATGGAGAAAAACAGTGGCAGGTTGACTGTTCACATTACTTCATAACTGAATCAGAAAATGAAGAAGCAAAGAAAAATCAGGTGAAATATTTTAACTAACACAGAAAAAAGAAATCATGTAGCTATTAGTAAGGTTAAAATGGCCACACTTATTCAAAAGGAAAGAAAGGTGAAAAATCAATTATTTCGACAGTTTACTCAACAAGCACCTACTCTAGCCTTTTAAGATCATGGCTTAAATTTCCCATTTGCTACCAACTGTCATTGCCCACTCTTCCAAATAAGCTACTAGCATGAATGCACCTTAAATTTATACTGTCTTCTTAACTTAATACATTATTCTGGTTACAGAAAAATATAAAATCTTGTGCATTATTATTTTTTTTAGAATTCACAGGAAAATATTATCAATTCAATCAATTTAAAGGATATATTTCAAAGGAAGTACTGTGAGAGGTAATTTGGGGAAAGGGAAAAGTTCCTAGTAAAAATAAATCATTCAGAGGAAAACTGTTCAAGGACAATCAAAACCAAATTTCAAAATAATGCAAATCTTGAGATTTTGAGAGAGGGGCAGGATTAATGAGTGGCAAGGGGCAGAACTAAAATCTCAAAGAAAGAAAATAAAAGATACAGAAGTGAAGATTTCAGCAGGGAGTACACACCAGTGCTACCAATCCATCAGCAGATATGCAAAAATTCTGAATAATAAAAAATAGAATATATTATCTCTATCAATATTGGGAAATTTAGCAACAAAAGGAAAATAAAGTATTTCAAAGCCATTTTCAAGCATTTCAAGACATTTTTCTGTATTCCACATTCTACTGCAAAATGAAAAAAGAGGCTGGTCAGATGCTCTAATTAACAGTTTAGTAGTGAAAGAATAATGCCATCTCCAAAGAAGCTCTGTCACTTAGAGATAATGGACATTTTCTTTTTACTGTTTAAGAATCCAGAAGAATCTCCTTCTGCTTTTAAATGCAAATTACCCCATCTCTGAAGCGCATTCTGCTCTATCTGAAAACTACTGCAGTGTGATCCTGTTCCAGAGAGGACAGCGCTCAGGGAGGAAAATGGATTTAGGACAACTGCATAATCTATGTTCATATCATCACATCCATTGAGCTGTCACCACTTACACCTGGCCTTCTTCAGTGGAGAGACCACTCTCAGCGATCAAAATTCTACTGGAAGAAGGAAAAGTTAGTTTTGAGGACTACTGGTTCATTAAAAGGTTACATACACATTCTAATACATGAACATGCACCCACATCATAACAATTTAAAACTCAGTATCAAAAACTTGGCTTTCAACTAACAAAGCTAGCTACTTACTGGAAACATTTTTAAAGTCAGAATTTCAGTGATACAGTATAAGCTGCCGGTCCATTACATGGTGAAACAAAAAGAAAACACCACTATGCAAGAAAGGTGAGCACACCACCCTCTGTACTTCTCTTTCCTGGTAAAACTCCCTGGAATAGTGAACAATGACTTGCAGACATACTTCCATTTAACATACCAGGTGATCAAGGTTAAAAAGAACACTTTTAAACCAGAAAATCTCAAGAAACAGACAAACCATATAAAGGAATTAATCCCATTGTTAAAGATCCAAGATTTCTGCCAAAACTGCACTTGGTTTGGGAAATTTTATTTGTTGTTAGGTAAATGTAAACAAACCGTGAAGAAAGCTAAGCAATATAGAGCCTCATAAAAGGTTAACTTATCTCTAGCCTTTCCAAGTTATATATTAACAAATAGCTTTAGTTTAAAAACAACAACAACGACAACAATAACAAAACACCTCTTTTCCAACGAAGGCAAGTCAACTAAACGAGTGATTTTCTTTAGTGATGCCTGGCTTATCCCATACCCTATTCTCAAAAGCAGGCCCTAATCTCTCCCACAGGTCACCAGACAACCAGGAACTGAAGCAACTGAGAATGCACTTCCAATCTTGGAAATATCAACCGATTGCTCTGGGTTTAGAAAAGGCATTTAAACGTTCTCCAAATGCTTGAGATTAGTACATGGCAACCAAATGGTACAGCATGGCATCAGCGGGTCCCTTTTTTCATTTACCCACTCAGAATCCCGCAATGAATGCAGCAGATCTCTCAAGGCCAGAGTGCAGGGGGTAAGAGTAGCATGCACAGAAAATAGGAAACCTGCTTTGATAGGTAGGGAAGCAAGCCAGGGCCAGTCTTGTGGTTTTAAAGAACCTAGAAGCACTTACTAGTTCAATCCACCCCCAAATCCATGCCACCCTTTCAACTTTACAATTAAAAGAGAGGAGAAATTCTGGTCAACTCGCCTTGGGGGGCTGGTCTGAGGGTAGAGGACTCAAGTAGGGAAGAGGATGGAGTGAGAAAGAGCAAGCCAATGAAAGGATACCAAAATTTTCCCACCTTTCTTAAATTCTTCCAGCATAGCGTCCAACTTGGTGTCATTGAAAACAAAGTGCAAGGGGTGGTTATAAAATTTCGTGATGGTTTTCAAGGGAGTACAGTCATCTGGATCCACGAAGGCCAAGTCTTTGACGAAGAGGAGGTCCACGATGTTGGAGCGTTCCCCCTCAAATACTGGAATGCGAGTGTAGCCGCTCTCCATGATCTCCGACATGGTGTTGAAGTCCAGAATGGCTTCGCCGGTGATCATGAAACAGTCCCGGAGGGGAGTCATCACGTCCTCCACCGTCTTGGTGCGGAGCTCCAGCGCCCCTTGGATGATATTCAGCTCTTCCTTTACGAGGTCGTTGTAGGGGTCTGTGACCCGGAGCATCTCCAGCAGCTTTTCCCGGTTATAGACGGTGCCTATCTCCTGGCCCAGAACGCAGTCCAGCAGCTTGCTGACCGGGTAAGAAGCGGGAAAGGTCATCATCATGAAAAACTTGGTGAGAAAGATGGTGTTGGCTCCCACAGCCAGGCCGTGCCGGGAGCAGATGGCCTGGGGCACGATCTCCCCCGAAGATGACGATGCCGATGGTGGAGACCACCACCGCCACCAGGCCTGAGCCAGCGATGTCGTCGAGCAGGATGGTGAGCGTGGTGTTGACCAGCACGTTGCCCAGCAGCAGCGAGCACAGCAGGTAGTTGCCCTGCCTGCGCACGGGCTCGATGCGCTTGGCGTAATTCTTCTCCTTCTCGGTGCCGCAGTTCTGCACAATGCGCAGCTCCATCGGGTCTAGGGCCATGAGTCCAAGGTTGAGGCCGCTGAACATGCCCGACAGGCACAGGAGCAGCGAAATGAAGATCACCTGCAGCCAGAAGGGCAGCAGGAACTTCTTTCCTCCCCCACGATCATCTTGGTATCCTCGCCATCGTGATAAATCCAGGTGGTCTCGGCCCACGGGGGCGGCGGGAGCCCGGCCACCCCGGAGCCGCCCTTGCCCCCGACGGCGCTACCCGCAGACCCCGAGCCGCCGGCGCCTAGGGCTGGCGTGGAGAGCGACGTGCACAGGTAATAGGACTTGCTCTTCTCCATCTTGCGCAGCGGTTTGATCTCTATCTCAATGATGCCCGATGTACGGCGATTGAGAATGATATGGGGCAAGATGATGATATCTGATGTGCGGATGCCGCAGCGCTGGGGGCCGCTGTCCGGCTCCGGCGGCGCGGGGCCCCCAGCCCGCGCTCGCCGGGGCTGTGGCGCTGCCGCTCGTGCTCTGTGAAAGCAATGCGGGACCATGTCTCGTTGTTGATGTTCTGCCCGTACACCCGCAGCTTGACCCGGGTCCGCTCGCTCACCCGCAGCGCCCCCCTTCCATGAACGACACGTCGTTCGTGTCCTCCAGCCGCAAACCGATGATCACCGTCTCTTCGTTCTCGCCCACCGCCGTGCAGCCGCCCGCGCCGCAGCAGCAGCTCAGCAGTAGCAACGGCAGCAGCCGCCCCGCCGCCGCCTGCAGGAGCCCCCGGCCGCGGGCGCTGAGGCTGCGGCGCGCCGCCATCTTCCAAGAGGGCAGTGCGGCGGCTGCCTGCCCGCCCGCCATCTTTACTTCGGGTTCACAAGCGCCACAGCCAATCATAGGGTGGCTGCTCCAGCTGCGGCTTCATCCTTCTCAGCCGGCGGCGCGAGCGCAGGCACCGGCCCTGGGGCGAGACTGCAACGCAGTGTTCGAACCCACTGCTCAGCAACCCGCCTCCCTGACTGACACTGACTCGGCCTGGACCAGCACCGAGACCTCGAGGCTAGCGGGAGGGGGGGATAGGGCGGGGGAGTGCCAGCGGATCCTGCGAGAGGCAGGCCCACCAGCCAATCAACAGCAGGTGCCCGCCCTCCCAGCCAGGGGGCTGGAATGGGGGCGTGGCCGTGAGCGGCGCCGCGAGCCAATGGCAAGGTAAGTGGGTGGGGAGACGAGAGACAGCGTCCTCCTCTGCACTCCAAGTTTCCAACTGAAAGGCGCGTGACTCTTGTGTATGTGCGAGGGGAGGAGGTGTGGCCAGCCCGGGCCCAAGAGCCAGTCACAGATGAGAGCCGTACGAAAAGGGGCGGAGCCCCCCGTCCCGGCTGCCAATGCACAGGGGCCTTCTGCGAGTCTGACTGCCCGGAGGGGCCTCGGTAGTACCTTGTCCCTAGGGTGGCCCACTGGACTAATGTTCTGTGGCCCGAGGCTGCCCGTTCTCGCCGGGCCACGCTACCGGCTCCCGCGTGCTCAGTGCCCGTGCAGAGAGGGCTGCGCCTTCCTGACTCAAGATGCACATTAGCCTAAAATGAAGCCAAGCTACCGGCTGCGCCCCGCTTCTTTATTCCTGCACGCCTCTCCGCTCGGGATGAGCGGTGGCTGGTGAGCCCCAACACCACACCTACGCGGTCCGCTGGAGCCGCTCGCTTATCCGTAAGGGACAGACGCCCTCTGCAGCTCACGGTCAGGTAGCGCCACCTGCCGGTAGCACGGGCTCCCTGCAATGCTTTCCAGGTACGCTGCAAACCCAAAAGGTATTCGGGAGGTGGGGCAGTTCCCCATCTTCCAAGTTATAAGAATCCCTTCAATTTCTTACTGAAAATATATATTCCCTGGCCCCATTCCATACTTACTGGATGGGTAGGACTCAGGAATCTATTCCTATTAGGCACTTGGGCAAATCTGGGAAATGGGACAGGGCGGACATCCTAAGCAAACCCATAAAGGCTCATTCTTAAACACACTGACCAAACCCTGCTAGGTTCATTGGTGGCTCAGGAGAAAAAAAAATCTGAAGACTAAGTACTCCCAAGCCCCTCTGTATCTGGAGGAAACAGTAGCCAAATTGGTTTGGTTTTTTTTTTTCTTGGAACTTAAACATCCAAAAATAATTATTTCCGTTTTTCTATGCTGCAAGCACATTTCCTTTCTGTAAAATTTTTATTAATTTCTAATAGATATAACTGCAAGGGCCTCCTCACTGTTCTGTCCTCTTCTACACCTGTCCCCTTCCCTTCTCAACCCACCAGCCAGAGTAGTTTTGTTAAATAAGCCACTGTCCCTTCTTTGAAACCCTACTCTGGCTTTCCAACTCATCACAGTAAAAGCCACTGGCAGCTACAGTATTGACAAGGGTCTAAAAGACCTACTGTCCACCCCCCACCCCCCACCCTGCTCCCTGCTTTCTTCTGGTGCTCCAGCCAGATTCTCCTGGTTATTCATTCTCTCTAGGAATGCTCCCTCGGGGAGCCTGTACACCTGCTGCTGTTGCCTGTGCCTGGGATTCTCTTTCCCCCAGATGTCAGCACAGAACTCTAGTCTACCTCCTTCAAGACTGTTTCAAGTCCATCTTTACAAACCAGTGACCAAACACACGCTATACTCCATCCTTACTGTATTTTCCTTAATTTGGTTTATATCTGTCTCCTACTAGAACTTAAGCTTCCTAAGGGCAACGATTTTGTCTGTTTTATTCACTGTTGTGTCATCAGGGCCTAGAAGAATAGTAGATGATCAAAACAGTACTTGTATTTTAAAAAATGAAAATTTTTATTCTGAGTGTTTCAAATAATGTCCCCAACTCTAGTTTCCAGTCCTTCAGTCTCTCTTTTTTTTTAATAAAGTTGGCTTCTTATATGGAAGAGGATTGAAGGTCTGCATTCAGAGCTGCTATGACGGTGATTGCAGCCATGAAATTAAAAGACACTTACTCCTTGGAAGGAAAGTTATGACCAACCTAGACAGCATATGGAAAAGCAGAGACATTACTTTGCCACAAAGGTCTGTCTCGTCAAGGCTATGGTTTTTCCAGTAGTCATGTACGGATGTGAGAGCTGGATTATAAAGAAAGTTGAGTGCCAAAGAATTGATGCTTTTGCACCGAAGAATTGATGCTTTTGAACTGTGGTGTTGGAGAAGACTCAATCTTGAGAGTCCCTTGGACTGCAAGGAGATCCAACCAGTCCATTCTGAAGGAGATCAGCCCTGGGTGTTCTTTGGAAGAAATGATGTTAAAGCTGAAACTCCAGTACTTTGGCCACCTCATGTAAAGAGTTGACTCATTGGAAAAGACTCTGATGCTGGGAAGGATTGGGGGCAGGAGGAGAAGGGGACTACAGAGGATGAGATGGCTGGATGGCATTGCCAACTCAATGGACATGAGTTTGGGTGAACTCTGGGAGTTGGTGATGGACAGGGAAGCCTGGTGTGCTGCGATTCATGGGGTCAAAAGAGTCGGACATGACTGAACGACTGAGCTGATACTGAACTGATGAAGGTTCCTTGCTCATCAGGTATTTTTAGTTCATTTTGGGTTTTTTGTTTGTTTGTTTGTTTTAGGGGGTTGACTGTGTGGCATGTGGGTTCTTAGTTCCCTGACCAGGAATCGAACCCAGGCCTCCCACAGTGGTATCCCAGTTTTAACCACTGGACCACCAGGGAAGTCCTAACCCTTCAGTTTCTGATGCTGCTTCCCGCACTCACAATTCTCATACTGGTACATCTGAAAAACAAGTTTAGATTTTAAAAAAGGCCCTGATTCACAGACTTGGCATGGGTTTACAAAAATAACACTATCAAAGTTGGGAAGAAATGTTGAGCTCTGGGGGAATATATGACAAAGGTTAAGGATAGATATGGTCTTCTAAATGAGCTCATTAAAACCACAACTGTTTTACCTTCATTAAAAGTGTGAGCACAAGTCTGCTTAAGGGAGCTAAGAGAGAAGATGATTAAAGGCTCTTAAATGCTGAACGCATACCTTTGGAATAAGAGTGCAGAGAAGAGGGTGAGGAGAGGCTTGCCAAACCTACAGACATCTCCTGTGCATTTCAGAGAAAAATAGAATAGTCAGCAAAGTGTGGCATTCAGCAATTTAGAAGCAAGTTAGAAGTTCATAGCAAAATGTCAGAAAGCACCCAGTAAGACAATTTACAATATAAAACAAAGCAAGCTCAGATTTATACACAAGTTCAACAATTCCCTGTGTGAATTTAATGTTCATCGTAGATGTGAATGTGGGGGTAGGAATCATATTCTCCGTGAAGGAATTCCCTGGTGGTCCAGTGGTTAGGATTCTCCTGTGCTTTCACTGCTTAGGGCCCAGGTTCGATCCTTGGTCAGGATAGGATCCCACAGGAGGTGCTGTGCGGCCAAAAAGCAAATAAACAAAAATACATTCTCCATGTACACCCCAAGAGCAATCTAGACACTCTAGCCAAGTAATTATTCCATAGCAAGTGGGATCCTACTTCAAGTTTGGAGGCTTTTTACTGGCCTACCCTCTCTTTAGTGAGGGGCCTGTTAATACAGACTTGACCTTCATTCAGGAGCTTCCCAGTCTGTCCATCTGGATGAATCGAAGGCAGGGGCAGCACCTGCTTCTCAGGATCTCTTTTTTAAAAATCTGGCAGAAAAAAATAAAACCCTGAATTCTGAATATGTTTCATCTCCATAAAGAGCTACAAAAGGCTCAAGACTGCTTACTGGTTGCTACGGATGTCTAATCGTAGGTAGGCTCTGACTGACCTTCCACACCTCCTTAGGCAAAGCAGAACCTCTAGCAGATACCTTCCCTAACTTACCCTCTCTTGCTAGAATCCATCACTGGGTCCTCCAGGGGTAAGGCGCCTGTTCAGTTCTCTCATCTGCCAGAAATATGCTCCCCTGTCTGCAGGTTCAGAGACAGGAAGGCACTGTATCCAGACCGAGAAGTCTTTTCAAGTCTGATTTTAAAGATGGCAAATAGAACACCAAATGGCTCTCTGTGCATTTGGTTTCTCAACATAAAGCTCCAGTTTTATAGAGAAACTTCTTCCCCCAGGAAAATGCCTAGTTGTAGAAAAATGTTCAAAATGACATTTTAATCTCACTGAAGCACTGGGTCTTTTGAGGAAAATTAGGAACTCGGTGATGCTGCTGTTGTCCAAACTTTTCCTCCAATCAAATCTGCTCCCCCTGAAGCAACGCTGTCCGCGTGTTTTTGCAAATCATTTGAAGCTGCAGCAAAAACTCTACTCCAGTAATTAGTCAAATCTCCACGTATAGCCAAATAATATGCCAGGCATCAGTGGGAAAAAATTCTGCTCCTATTTTTAGTTCCTCTGAGATATTTGTTTTATTTGAAACACAACTATACTGAAGATTTAACCAGTTCAATTCAGTTCAGTCATTCAGTTGTGTCGACTCTTTGCGACCCCATGAATTGCAGCACGCCAGGCCTCCCTGTTCATCACCAACTCCCGGAGTTCACTCAGACTCGCGTCCATTGAGTCAGTGATGCCATCCAGCCATCTCATCCTCAGTCGTCCCCTTCTTCTCCTGCCCCTAATCCCTCCCAGCATCAAAGTCTTTTCCAGTGAGTCAACTTTTCACATGAGGTGGCCAAAGTACTGGAGTTTCAGCTTTAGCATCATTCCTTCCAAAGAAATCCCAGGGTTGATCTCCTTCAGAATGGACTGGTTGGATCTCCTTGCAGTCCAAGGGACTCTCAAGAGTCTTCTCCAACACCACAGTTCAAAAGCATCAATTCTTCAGCGCTCAGCTTTCTTCACAGTCCAACTCTCACATCCATACATGACCACTGGAAAAACCATAGCCTTAACTAGACGGACCTTCGTCGGCAGTCATGGCTCTGCTTTTGAATACGCTATCTAGGTTGGTCATAACTTTTCTTCCAAGGAGTAAGCGTCTTTTAATTTCATGGCTGTAGTCACCATCTGCAGTGATTCTGGAGCCCAAAAAGTAAAGTCTGACACTGTTTCCACTGTTTACCCATCTATTTCCCATGGAGTAATGGGACCAGATTGCCATGATCTTCGTTTTCTGAATATTGAGCTTTAAGCCAACTTTTTCACTCTCCTCTTTCACTTTCATCAAAAAGCTTTTTAGTTCCTCTTCACTTTCTGCCATAAGGGTGGTGTCATCTGCATATCTGAGGTGATTGATATTTCTCCCGGCAATCTTGATTCCAGCCTATGCTTCTTCCAGCTCAGCGTTTCTCATGATGTACTCTGCATATAAGTTAAATAAGCAGGGTGACAATATAAGCCTTGACGTACTCCTTTTCCTATTTGGAACCAGTCTGTTGTTCCATGTCCAGTTCTAACTGTTGCTTCCTGACCTGCATACAGGTTTCTCAAGAGACAGGTTAGGTGGTCTGGTATTCCCATCTCTTTCAGAATTTTCCACAGTTTATTGTGATCCACACAGTCAAAGGCTTTGGCATAGTCAATCAAGGAGAAATAGATGTTTTTCTGGAACTCTCTTGCTTTTTCCATGATCCATCGGATGTTGGCAATTTGATCTCTGGTTCCTCTGCCTTTACTAAAACCAGCTTGAACATCAGGAAGTTCACGGTTCACGTATTGCTGAAGCCCAGCTTGGAGAATTTTGAGCATTATTTTACTAGCGTGTGAGATGAGTGCAATTGTGCGGTAGTTTCAGCATTCTTTGGCATTGCCTTTCTTTGCGATTGGAATGAAAACTGACCTTTTCCAGTCCTGTGGCCACTGCTTACTTCTTCCCATTTATTAATACCACATCTCAATTCTCTGCTTTCTCTTTAAACTTTAAGTGTGTGTGTCTTATTTCTCACCCCATTTCTTTTTTTTTCCTTTCATTCATTTTTCCCCTCATTCAACTCATAGGGATTGCATTTCTAAATAAGCACTAGGCATTGTGTGCTAGGCATTGTGGACCTAGAGGTTACCCCAAAAAACTTACTAGTAAGGACATCAGGAAACATGTACTAAATAACTACATACTGCAGGGTGGAATATCAAATGTCTTTAAAAGGAATGTAAATAAAATGGAGGAATTGAGGGGAGCTTCACGGTCAGTTGAGGAACTTCATGTGTAAGTCACGCAGTCCATGTACAACTCTTTGCGACCCCCTGGAACCCGCCATGCTCCTTTATCCATGGAATTCTCCAGTCAAGAATACCAGAGTGGGTTCCCATGTCCTACTTGAGGGGATCTTCCCGACCCAGGGATCGAACCCATGTCTCTTGTATCTCCTGCACTGGCAGGTGGGTTCTTTACCACTAGCACCACCTGGAAAGCCTCATAATAAACATCATAAAGGTGCATAAATGTATAGTAGCTGACCACATAATTTATTGTTTAAAACAGAACCTGTGTTAGAGTAAAAAATAAAGGTACTATTAATAACTAACCTAGTTTGAGGCTAACTGGGACAGTCCCAGGCAAAGATTATGTTGACTTTGTAATCTTTTATAATGGTAACAGGAACCACCCCCTCATTGAGAAAACCATCTATCCCTTCTGGATCACACATGTTCTTTACCCTACATAGTGATCCTTGTCTGTGTGTATTAGTCGTTCAGTCGTCTCCAGCTCTTTGCAACCTCACGGTTTGTCCATGGAATTCTCTAGGCAAGAATACCAGAGTGGGTTGCCATTTCCTTCTCCAGGGGAATCTTTCCAACTCAGGGACTGAACCCAGGTCTCCTGCATTGCAGCCAGATTCTTTAGCGTTTAGGCAGGCAGATTGCTTACCGTCTGCACTACTATAGTGATGCTTGCTTTTGTACTAATCAATTCCCATCTTAATTCTATATTTTAAAATTTTGGGATCACCTATAGGAGAGCAAGGACAGACCTTCTGAGGCAGTGGTGCCAGAGTCAGAAGAGCTGGGTGTAGCCTTGATTCTAACATTTCTTAGATTGCACTCCCACTGAGAAAATCATTTAAATACCTGTAGCCTCAGTTTCCTCCTCTGTAAAATTAGGAAAATCAGCATTATGAGGGAGGTGTAAGGGAGTTCTTTTCGGAAGAGAAACAACTTGGGATATTTGGCATGCTTTATATACACACAAAGCAGTGAATTTTCCTCCTCCCCAGGAGAAATCACCGTTTGTGAAGGGCTACCTCGGCGGGGTCCTGTTACATTATTGAAAAGCAGAAATAAAAACACCTCCTTTACAACATTTCCCTAGTTAGATCCTACTGAAAGGAATAATAAGGTTAATAAGAAAAAGAAAAGAAAGACAGTTAATAAAAGATTAACTATTAAGCCTAGAAGCCACACAAATCCTTCTGCGCTCACTGTGCAAAAACCTTTCCTCCGAAGCAACTTGACATTTTGAGGCTTTGCTTTCCTGGGGATGCTCATCTCATATTCACAGAGACACTGATGTGATGGAAGCCTGTTAACTCTGAACAGAGAATAAACCATCCAGGTCGCCTCACCTGACACAATCAGGCTCCAAGTTATATGTCAAATTACCATAAGCAGCTCCAGCACTCTTCGGTTCCCCTCTGTGAGCATCCCTGCCCAGCTCCACGTGCTCTTCTTAGCTTCTGCTTGTAATGAATTAAATATATAAGTCAGAGTCATAGATTAAGCCAGAGGCCAGCCATCATTTGAATTATAATGGGGGATATACCCTCACTTTTAATTATGAAACTGTGCTAAATTCCAGTCCTAAAATGGGGCCCTTTGCCTACAGGGGTCAGCAAAGTTGACTCGGTAGGGACGATGCCTAAAGTGACATGCCCTGTGTAACAGGGAAACCAGTACTCACTGGGGCCATGGCAGCTGTGCAGAAATGCAGGGTCAGGTTGCCAATTTTTCCAGAGAAGCCAGAAATTCATATTTTATGGAAAACCTTCTGATTTATAAATGTGGGCAACTAGTTCAATTGTTAAAAACACTGTGGCTTCCCCAGAATCTAGAGCCGTTAAGTCTGTTTCTGAGATGGAAGGGAACTTACGCAGAGTTCAAAACCTCATTTTACAGCTGAGCAAAGTGAATCCCAAAGTGGACAAATGATTTTCCAAGGGGAAAATGACAAATTCAGCAGCAGAACCAGAACTAGAAAGAACACCTGTCTTCTATCTCCTGCATCCTTTTCCTTCCATGAATGAGGTTAATGGTTTTAGGCAAAGTGAGCAGACTCAAGTCTGGCTTACAGAGCACCCAGAACATCATCCATTTGCCATTCCACTTACTCTCTCTGGCTTCTGGACAGTGAATAGGACACATTCTCTGCTGTTATATGAGGCAAGAAGCAGAATGCTTCTGTTCCCAGTTGATTTTCCCCTCACCTAGAGCCTGTCACTGTGGTAGGGCTCGGAGTCATGAAAGGACGGGCTAGCATTCCCATGCCTATTGGGGAAGGGGAGTGGGATAGTCGACAGTCCAAGACAAGCAAGGCTCACTCAGCAGGAGAAAATGAAGAACAAAACTTACGTTCACATAACACTCCCACTAACCTCAGTGGGAGCTGTGTTAAGGGAACTGCAGGATCAGCAGTTAAACAGAACCTGGAATGAAGCAGGAAAGCTCAAGTCATAGGTCATTATTAGGACTCTCATTATTAGCTTCCAATTTACAAAAGAGTTCACTATCTAGGGAGATCTCCCTCTGCTGACTCTTAGGGCAGGGTCTACAAAAACCCCGGTTTAGATCCAAATGGTGGTGTGTGTACAGCTGAAGAAACTTGGCAAATCAGAGAAGTGAGGACAGATGCCAACAAAGTTTAGAAAATATGCCTAGCTGGTTTTGTCCTGTTGGCCTCCAAGGTGCATAATATTCCAGTGTGAGGAATCAGAGAGCCTGGGATGGTGCCTGGTAAACAACAGGTACTTAATTAATATTTAGTGGCCAAATGAAAGTGTAGACTGAAAGAAAAATGCAGAGTTGAGCTGAGTTTTGTTCAGGGTCTTACTAAAGACTCTAGCTTGGGAATCATCCCCTCCATAGCTCTGGGGGCACTGCTCCAAAGAGACAGGGGGAAAGTCAGTATAAAGATGACTTTGCCTAGGGAATTGGTGCAGGAAAGCATGAATCTCAGTAAAAGGTTACTGTTAATCCAGAGGAACAGATATCTCAGTTAATGATTTTAGTGCTCTTCTGTGTATGTGAAGATATAAGAATCTGGGTTCATAAAAGTTTTTCTTGAGATCTATGTAACTAAGGGAACTCTTTTGCCAAAATATAGAGTGCTTCATCCTGTTTTTCATCCTTGATTCTTTCCAGGGTGTGTTGTCATCAGTGACTGAAGTAGCTGAAGACTTGATCCTTACAGAACCTGACAGCAAGCAACATTCTTTGACTTACAAGAAGGAAAAAAAAAGGATAGACAGGTTCACGTTTCTTGCTGGACTCATGTAACAGGCCTCTCAACCTAATAGGACAGAACTAGTCACTACGTTGACTGCTTCCTGGGAGCCATAGAAGGCCAAGAATCAATAGGAGAGGGTTCTGCTGCTATCCTGGCACAAAGCCATGACCTTGAAAGCTGTGTGTGGCTCAAGGCGGGGTGGGAGGAGGGGCTCAGCTCTGGCTGCGGGTGGGCCTCCCCCAGTAGGTAAACGGAAAAGCCTCTGCAGGCTTCCATAATTTTTAAATAAATCCTCCTCTGTGATAATGAAGGACTGAAAATACTGTATTTGATACAATAATCAATTAAGGAAAAATCTGCTCCTTTAATTTTTAAGTCCAGTATCTTTTGAAAAGGATTTTAAGTGAGGGAAGAATGTTTCTGTGATTCTGTCAATAAATATAATGTTAAAATGTATTGAATGATTGCAGATGGTTAACAAGTCTTTTTTTTTTTTTGATGGGGATGGGTAAATGGGTCATCCCTCAGTTCAGTTCAGTTCAGTCGCTCAGTCGTGTCTGACTCTTTGTGACCCCATGAATTGCAGCATGCCAGGCCTCCCTGTCCATCACCAACTCCCAGAGTTCACTCAGACTCACATCCATCGAGTTCGTGATGCCATCCAGCCATCTCATCCTCGGTCGTCCTGTTCTCCTCCTGCCCCCAATCCCTCCCAGCATCAGAGTCTTTTCCAATGAGTCAACTCTTCGCATGAGGTGGCCAAAGTACTGCAGTTTCAGCTTTAGCATCATTCCTTCCAAAGAAATCCCAGGGCCGATCTCCTTCAGAATGGACTGGTTGGATCTCCTTGCAGTCCAAGGGACTCTCAAGAGTCTTCTCCAACACCACAGTTCAAAAGCATCAATTCTTCGGCACTTAGCCTTCTTCACAGTCCAACTCTCACATCCATACATGACCACTGGAAAAACCATAGCCTTGACTAGACGGACCTTCCTACAATTCTTTAAACCTTTCTGTATGTTTGAAAATGGTTACAGTAAAATATTGGAAGTAAAGCTGCCCACAGTCAAAAGATCTGTAGGCAGCTTCATAAACCATGTTCTGGGAGCAAAGGGAGCACATGTCCTGACATCACATGCTTGCAGCAACCATGGGGATCCAAACATGTGCTCTCTCAAAGAACTTCATACAAATCAACAAAGGCATGGAGATGTGAAATGATTTTCTCAAGGCCAAAATGCTAAATGGCAGAGTTGAAAGGGGAAATAAGCATCTGGCATCAACTTTTGCCCTTAATTATCATTCCATACTGCCTCTCACTCTCATAAGGGTCAAATATTCCTAGTTGTCTATTTCATCTATTTTTGAATATTTACATAACTGTTTATGGCATTTTTCTGGGTAAAACGCATCTAATTTTATATTGTCTAATATATATCTCTTCTAGGTTCTAGATCTAATACAATTCTTAACGTGCATAAAGTATGTTATTCTTTGGAAAAGAACAATGTGAATTTCTAGCCTAATCTCATTACTCAACCTCTTTCGGAAGAACTAAGAAGTTCAGAATGACAAGCAAAAGGTTAATACTTCATCCTCCTAGATTTGTGTTGATGTTGTTTAGTTGCTAAGTCATATCCAACTCTTTTGCGACCCCACAGACTATAGCCCACCAGGTTCCTCTGTTCGTGGAATTTCCCAGGCAAAAATACTGGAGTGGGCTGCCATTTTCTTCTCCAGGGGATCTTCCCAACCCAGGGATCAAACCCATGTCTCCTCCACTAGCAGGTGGATTCTTTACCGCTGAGCCACCAGGGAAGCCTGTCCTCAATTTAGAAATGCCTAATAAAAAATTGACTGTGTGGATCACAATAAACTGTGGAAGATTCTTCAAGAGATGGGAATACCAGACCACCTGACCTGCCTCTTGAGAAACCTGTATGCAGGTCAGGAAGCAACAGTTAGAACTAGACATGGAACAACAGACTGGTTCCAAATAGGAAAAGGAGACGTCAAGGCTGTATATTGTCACCCTGCTTAGTTAACTTCTATGCAGAGTACATCATGAGAAAAGCTGGGCTGGAAGAAGCACAAGCTGGAATCAAGATTGCTGGGAGAAATATCAATCACCTCAGACATGCAGATGACACCACCCTTATGGCAGAAAGTGAAGAGGAACTAAAAAGCCTCTTGATGAAAGTGAAAGAGGAGAGTGAAAAAAGTTGGCTTAAAGCTCAACATTCAGAAAATGAAGATCATGGCACTTGGTCCCATCACTTCATGGGAAATAGATGGGGAAAGAGTGGAAACAGTGGCTGATTTTATTTGGCGGGGGGGGGGGAGGGCTCCAAAATCACTGCAGATGGTGATTGCAGCCATGAAATTAAAAGACACTTACTCCTTGGAAGGAAAGTTATGACCAGCCTAGACAGCATATTAAAAGCAGAGACATTACTTTGCCAACAAAGGTCTGTCTCGTCAAGGCTATGGTGTTTCTAATAGTCATGTATGGATGTAAGAGTTGGACTATAAAGAAAGCTGAGCACCAAAGAATTGATGCTTTTGAACTGTGGTGTTGGAGAAGACTCTTGAGAGTCCCTTGGACTGCAAGGAGATCCAACCAATCCATCCTAAAGGAGATCAGTCCTGGGTGTTCACTGGAAGATCTGATGTTGAAGCTGAAACTCCAATATTTTGGCCACCTGATGTGAAGAGCTGACTCATTCGAAAAGACCCTGATGTTGGGAAAGATTGAGGGCAGGAGGAGAAGGGGATGACAGAGGATGTGATGGTTGGATGGCATCACCAACTCAATGGACATGAGTTTGGGCAGACTCCAGGAGCTGGTGTTGGACAGGGAGGCCTGGCATGCTGCGGTTCATGGGGTTGCAGAGTCGGACATGACTGAGCAACTGAACTGAACAACTGGTGTCAAAGAATAGTTTGGTGTGTACGTGGGGGAAACCCATGCAGTGAAATTGGATACTGAATACTGTATATTATGTAGTCCTATGTCTGGCTTCTTTCGCTTAGCATAGTATTTTGTTCAGCCGTGTTGTTCATGTGTCAGCAACTTGTTCCTTTTAAAAGATAAATTTTATTCTATTGTGTGGATAAACTACATTTATTTGCTAGATGATTGCAGTTGTATTGCTTTTAAGTTTGGGGCTATTATGAATAATACTTTTATGTACATTTGCATAATTGTCTGTGTGGACATATGTTTTCATTTCTCTTGAATAGATACCTAAGAGTGTTATAGCTGGATCCTATTTTGTTGTTCAGTCACTCAGTCGTGGCCACCTGATGCGGAGCGCTGACTCATTGGAAAAGACCCTGATGCTGGGAAAGATTGAGGGCAGGAGGAGAAGGGGACAACAGAGGATGAGATGGTTAGATGGCATCACCAACTCAATGGACATGAGTTTGGGCAAACTCTGGGGGTTGGCGATGGACAGGGAGGCCTGGCATGCTGCCGTTCATGGGATCGCAAAGAGTCGGACATGACTGAGTGACTGAACTAAACTGAATAAATCAAATAATCAGAACACCGTATCTTTTCATCATTTACTGTTGCAGGACCATTGAGCACTTATGAATAGCAAAGTAGGCTTAAACCCAGCTGTACCATTCTAAGTAATACTGTCACTGAAGTAGGTTATGGTTGAATAGATACTGAACTCTACAACCAAGAAAGCACTGTTTAGAATCAAGGTCACACAGATGCATCAACCTTGAATATACCCCCAGCCCTTTCCTCAGTTTGTAGTAGTAAATCAGTGTCTATACCTAAACCCATTCAGAAATCTGAGAGATTTTCTATTCTGTACAGCTCTATAAAAAGAGGGTTCATGTCCTATACATTCATTCCAATGTTTTAGAAGACCTAAAAATTTCCTACTTCTAACAAAAAAACTCTTCAGTCATGCGTGATCCCCCTTTTTCTTTCTGCACTGAACTCAGAGCAACTAGTTGATATTTGCTCATCAAAATTCTTCATTGCTTGAAGGTTGTTATTTAAAAACTGAACCATCAGCTCCTGATGACCAGGGCCTTGGCTTATATATGACTTACATATTCTGCCCCTAACAAAGTCGTCAAGTAAAACTGGTCTTCAATTGATCTAATCATTCTTGAAAGTTCCCTTAAGGTCCTTAATTTCTAATGAAGATCCTTGAAATCTTCAGCCATCCTTGAAGACTGAGGAGAAAAGAATCCCTCTTCTAGGACTAAACCTAGGACTAAACTAGGACTAAACCTAATACTTTCCTATAGGTTTAACTAGGGCATTTTATAAAGGAAAAGAAAACCCACCATTTTTACCTCTAGTTTGTCTTTTAAAAAGTTTCAAATTGTTTTCCTGATCTGGTTAAGATTTACTGCATATGGTCACCATGTTGTCTTATGTTAGGGTAAACTGAAGTCAAAAAATGAACACTTGGGTTTTTTCTTCATTCAATTGCACATTGGACGAAAAAAACTGATATAAAAGACCATTATCTCAAGAGCACTCCTACCAAATTTGATTTGGCAATCTTTTGGCATTATTCGAATGATTTCAGTAGGAACTTTGTTTAATGAGCACACATGGTGAAAAGTCAAAAAGGTTCTATGCGGGTCAGAAGGAAGATGTTTTTTTCCGTGAGACTCGGCCAACTCTCTTTTCTAAAGCCTTCCTTGCCCGTGGGCCAAGCTCTCATACTGCTGCTCAGTTCCATTTCTGGCCACCAGGTGGCAACAGAATCAGGTAAGAGGAAACTGGCTTAACGGGTCTTAACGTGATTTTCATATAAACCTTTAAACTCATTTATTTTTATCTAGAAATCAGTGGACTTCCACCACTTGTTCTTTCGTGTGGTATGGGCTATGGGAAAGGGTAGGTTAAGACATGTGTAACTCATTCTTTCACCTCCTGCCCACTGTCTTCTGCTCAGCTGTTGTTTTAGGAGCATTTCTTTGCACTGCAGCAGCCACGAACAGCGGGGGAACTTCTGGACTCCGCACGGTCAGACCTCCCTGCAAGCTCAAATGGATCTGTGATCACATCCTGTCAAAAGACAAACCAGGATGAAAGGATAAATTAAAGATGTTTTGACAGACACTAACATTTCAGCTGGACTTAACGTGCATTTCCTACAAGGAGGACACAATTGTACAGTTCTGTGGGGTCCAGGAGCAGCATCAGTGACTCAGTTATCAAGGTGGCTGTCTTTTCCTGAAGTTTCTAATCAAGTTATCGCTATTTTCAAGGTAAACTTCATTTAAAGCTTCTGAAAAGTCCCTTCTGGGCCAGAAGAGTTGATTTTGCTTTATTCCATGAGATTCCCGTTTGTTTGTGCCTTTTACCTTTTTAGAACTGAGCTACTGACATGCTGGATCTTCTTCCCTTCCCTTACTCTAATCTCTAGAAACGTGTGCAAGAGAAGGGAAGTCCCAGATACCAGGGCCCTCATTAGCAATTGCTGATATTCAGATGTTGAGATTGCCAACCACAACCAGGAAGATTTCAGGGCAGAGTAAGTGGAACTTTCAAAAGATAAGACAGCAGTCTTTATTTTTCCTCCTTTCACCTTTTAATGAGATACCTCTACCAGCAGTCCCAACAGTCAGAGAAAAACCAGGCATGAAAATGAATTCATTAAACATGATCTTGCACTATTATTTTTGGTGGACTGTAACCTACAAGTTACAAACAAGTTATTTGTTTGTAACTGCAAACAGAAAGATTAGAGAAGGAAATGGCAACCCACTCCAGTGTTCTTGCCTGGAGAATCCCAGGGATGGGGAAGCCTGGTGGGCTGCCGTCTTTGGGGATGCACAGCGGCAGCGGCAAACAGAAAGATGTACAAGTAATATCAGTACCACTTCCAAATGTCTGCTGCTGCTGCTGCTGCTAAGTCACTTCAGTCGTATCCGACTCTCTGTGACCCCATTAGACGGCAGCTCACCAGGCTCCTCTGTCCCTGGGATTCTCCAGGCAAGAACACTGGAGTGGGTTGCCATTTCCTTCTCCAGTGCATGAAAGTGAAAAATGAAAGTGAAATCGCTCAGTCGTGTCCAACTCCTAGTGACCCCATGGACTGCAGCCCACCAGGCCCCTCCATCCATGGGATTTTCCAGGCAAGAGTACTGGAGTGGGTTGCCATTGCCTTCTCCGCCAAATGTCTGCAACCAGCCCAAAAAGCTCTCAAAACTTGAAGGAACTAGAAGGTGGGACACCCTGACAAGCAGTCCTTTCCAGCACTAACTGTGCTTCTATGAACAGTATAGATATGGAGAGCTAGTGCAGCATACTGGTTAAGAACGTCAGCTCCAGAAATAGATGTAGGTTCAGATTCACTCCTTTCTAGCTGTGTGACCTTGGATAAGCAAATTAATCTCTCTGAGCCTGTTTCTTCATTTGTAAAATGAAGAAAAGGAGTATTATGAGGACTAAATGATGAGGTGCCTTCAACATATCAACTGTTTGATAAAGATTAGGTCCTCTAGACTACAACAAATCACTGTAAGACGGTGATTACAGCCATGAAATTAGAAGATGCTTACTCCTTAGGAGAAAAGCTATGACAGTCGTCTAGACTACAACAAAATCACTGTAGACAGTGATTGCAGCCATGAAATTAGAAGGTGCTTACTCCTTAAGAGAAAAGCTATGACAAACCTAGACAGTGTATTAAAAAGCAGAGACAGCACTTTGCCAACAATGATCTGTACAGTCCAAGTTATAGTTTTTCCAGTAGTCATGTATGGATGTGAGAGTTGGACCATAAAGAAGGCTGAGTGCTGAAGTGTTGATGCTTTCCAGTTGTGGTGCTAGAGAAGACTCTTGAGAGTTCCCAGGACAGCAAGATCAAACAAGTCAATCCTAAAGGTAGTCAACCCTGAATATTCATTGGAAGGATGGATGTTGAAGCTGAAGCTCCAATTCTTTGGCTACCTGATTTGAAGAGCTAATCCATGGGGAAAGACCCTGATGCTGGGAAAGACTGAGGACAAGAAGAGAAGAAGGGGGCAAGAGAGGGTGAGATGGCTGGATGGCATCACTGACTCAGTGGACATGAGTGTGAGCAAACTCCAGGAGACAGTGAAAGACATGGAAGCCTGGCGTGCTGCAGTTCATGGGGTGGCAGAGAGTCAGACACAACTCAGAGACTGAAGAACAGCAACACTGTCATGTGATTACTCCCATGACTATTAACTAGAGCAACATAGGACATAGCACACATCCTATTTGCATCACTATAGATGCTGCAGGGTTTTAATAATTCTTTTAAATAGCAAAATACACTTTGTTTGTCAGGATTAAAAAAGGAGGAGGAGGAGAAGAAAAAGAAAAACGAGGACTCTCAAAAACAGTCATTATAGAGTCAAGTCCCAGAAAGAAGCAGCATTTTCATTCTTCTACTGCACCAACTGATAGGATGACAGAAATACGAGCAATTCCCTACATGCCTCCTGCTTGTGGTTCTCAGGACTCTATCACAAAGGTCTTCCATAAAAAGATAAGGATGTCCTCCTCCGAAAGCTCAAGGTTGTATTTCTAGGACACACAGCTGTTTCATTCTTCAAATCTTCCTTCAGTGTCAATCAGTCCCATTTCAGAAACATGCAACTGATGGCACAACCGTAGGCTGAAAGAAGTAAGGCGAGAGAGATGGGGGATGGTTCTGATAAACCATTCCAAACACGGAGAAAGTTGCCTTCCTGCCAGAGGCCAGGCATCCTCCTGCACATCAGATACTGGAGAGCTCTGCTGGCAGAAAATTATCTCCTGCAGAAGCAAACACATCTAACTACAGTGTCTCAGCCAGAGTGGGCTGGGGGAAAGATTCTGTTTACTTGTAATCCTCTGACAGCCTTCAGAACCAGGATTCAGGAAACCAAGTAAAGGAGAATAGAATGATGAAAGTATTTCCAGATAAACACTGATTTTGACCAGCAAGATTTTGTTATCAGTGAACGACCAAGAATTTCAAAAGACCAGGAACACATTCATGAAATGCAATGGGCTGAAAAGTCAGAATTCAAATTTCTCGACTTTTCCCTCAAAATTATTTTTCCCTCAAAAGCAGAGTGCTCAAGAATCAAATAAAGCAAAAAAAAAAAAAAAAAACCTAGATAAAATCACTTTTTACCTCTAGAGATGGCTTCTACACTTAGCTCAGATTATGCCACCAGGGAATTCCCTAATAAGCTTCACTCTTAAAAGACTGCAGGGCCATGGGCTTGATCCCTGATCCAGGAAGATCCCACATGCCTCGGAGCAACTATGCCCATGCGCCACAACTACTGAGCCCACACTCTAGAGCCTGGGAGCTGCAACTACTGAAGCCCATGCACCTGACAGCCTGTGCTCTGCAACACAAGAAGACCATGCACCAAACCAAAGAGGAGCCCCTCTCGCCGCAGCTAGAGAAAGCCTGTGCAGAGCAACAAAGACCCAGCGCGGCCAAAGAAAAAAAAGACTGCTCGGGAATTCCCTGGCAATCCAGCGGTCAGGACTCAGTGCTCACTGCTGGAGCCCAGGGTTCAATGTCTGGTTCAGGAACTAAGATCCCAGAAGCACTGCGGGAAGAAAAAAAAAAGACTGCGAGGTAACAAAAGGTGGAGGAAAAGGCACAAGAGTTACTTGTGTATCAATGTTTTTGCCCCATGTATCTAAAATTTCTATAAAATATAAAGAGCAGAAAAGTGAAATTCTTGAAGATTATAGAAAATACCCAGGAGAAAGGGTACATGAGAGAATGATGAAAGAATCCTGCAAACAAGGTCAGAATTCAAACACATAGAATACAGTTCCAAGATACCCAGAATCTTCAGTTCAGTTCAGTTCAGTCGCTCAGTCATGTCCGACTCTTTGCGACCCCAAGAACCGCAGCACACCAGGCCTCCCTGTCCATCACCAGCTCCTGGAGTCCACCCAAACCCATGTCCATTGAGTCGGTGATGCCATCCAACCATCTCATCCTCTGTTGTCCCCTTCTCCTCCTGCCCTCAATATTTCCCAACATCAGGGCCTTTTCCAATGAGTCAGCTCTTCGCATCAGGTGACCAAAGTACTGGAGTTTCAGCTTCAACATCAGACCTTCCAGTGAACACCCAGGACTGATCTCCTTTAGGATGGACTGGTTGGATCTTAGTCTTTAGTTGGACCAAGAATCTTAGCAAATACAAATTCATAACCATAACCACCTCTGTTTCTTGAGTATGTTATTACTTGCCAGGCATTCCCTAACATTTACATTAACATCATTCCATTTGACTTTTACAATCTGAGGGGAAAAGGGATTATTATCTTGCCATTAAACATAAGGAAACCATGGGTTTGAGGAGTTTAGGTAAGGAATCCAAGATTACACATAGGCGGCAGAGCCGAGATGTGTACTTGGTCTGTCATGTACATACACCCCACCGTCCTGCCCCAGAAAGAGCAAAAGCTTATTTTGCTCAGCAGGACTTTGGTGCAGGTTAGAAGTTCTGTCAGACAAAAAGACTTGAAATCCATCACTAAGCCTGTTCTAAATAATAGGATATTATAAATTAACAAATGGATTAATAATTACGAGAGCATGAATGGGGGAAAGGTAAAAATAAATAAGAGAAAGATGCCATTATCTGTTATCACTCTCTATCCACCTTCTTCATAGGGAGGTTGTGAGAGGTGACTGGAGATAACTTGTGATCAAATGCTTTTAAAAATGCTACACCAATACTTCAGTTACTAGAATAACTTTTAAATAAGAATCTAAGATATTTTAGAAAATATTCATTTTAGAATATGCTGGAATACTGGCTCAAATACTTCACACTAGCAAAGATGGCTACAATCAAAACAGAAAATAACAACTGTTGGCAAGGATGCAGAGAAATGGGAACTCTTGCACATTGCTGGTAGGATTGTAAAATGGCATAGCCACTGTAGGACACAGTTTGGTGACTTCAAAAGTTAAATGGAGAATTACCATATGACCCAACAATTCCACTCCTAGATACAGACCCAAAGGGATTCAAAACAACCACTCAAACAAGTACACGAGGCACATATACACGCATAGGCACAGCAACATTACAACAGCCGGAAAGTGGAAACAAACTAAACGTCTCTCAACTGATGAATGGACTAGAAAGAAAAAACTGTAGTATAGCCATATAAGGGACTATTATTCAGCTATGAAAAGGAATGAAATACTGATATATGAATAAACCCTGAAAACATTACATTAAATAAAAGAAGCCAGACAGAGAAGGTCACCAAGTATTGTATGATTCCACTTATATGAAATGTCCAGGAAAACAAATCCAGAGACAAGAAAACAGATTAGTTACTGCCAGGGATGGGGGAGGGGAGGATTGGGGATTAGTGTTTAATGGGAATAGGATTTATTTGGGGGATGATGAAAGCTTTCTGGCACTAGACAGTGGTAATGGTTGCACAACATTTTAAACAGACTAAAAGCTACTAAACTGTACAGATTAAAATGGTTTAAAAAAATGGTTAACATAGTGAATTTTATGTTATACAAATTTTACCTCAAGTTTTAAAAAGCACTAAAAGAAAACAAGTAAATTTATAATGTTCACATAGAGCAGATCTTTCTAATGGTAACACCAGAGCCAGATACCATAAAGGAAATAACTGTATAAAAACTGAAAACATCTATTCAGGAGAAAAAGCAAATAAAAAGAGGAATTCCCTTGTGGTTAAGGCTCTACGCTTCCACTGCAAGGGGCATGGGTTCAATCCCTGCCCAGGGAACGAAGGTCCAACGTGCCATGTGGCACAACAACAACAAAAAGCAAATGAAAAGATAAATGAGAAAAAATTTGCAACATAATAATAAACAAAGTCTTATATTACATAGGAAGTTCACAATAGATGAAATGTAAATGGTCAATAAACATAACCAAAAAGTTCAATGTATGTAAAATAAACAAATTATATTCTGCTTATCAGATTAAACAAAGATTTTATTTTTAAGTTGTTGTTCAGTCACTCAGTCATGTCTGACTCCTTGTGATCCCATGAACTGTAGCATGCCAGGCTTCCCTGTCCTTCACTATCCTGGAGTTTGCTCAAACTCATGTCCACTGAGTCGATGATGCCATCCAACCATCATCTCTTTTAAAAAGTAATAACCATATTAGTAAGAATACAGGGGAAAGGTATTCTCATACATTGCAGGCAGGCATGCAGGCTGGGACCATCTTTCTGACTATTCGTATAAAAAGGTCTGCTGTTGCTGCTTTGTCACTAAGGAATTGTGTCCAATTCCTTGCGACCCCATGGACTGTAGCCCTCCAGGCTCCTCTGTCAGTGGGATTCCCCAGGCAAGAATACAGGAGTGCGTTGCCATTTCCTTCTCCAGGGGATCTTCCTGACCCAGAGATCGAACCCAGGTCTCTTGTATCTCCTGCATGGGCAATGGATTCTTTACCGCTGAGCCGCCACAGAAGCCCACATTAAAAGGTGTATGTATATATGTATACACTTTGCATAATTTTCCCCAAGGTAGCTCTTAATCTTTTTTGTATCTGTACCTCTTTGGAAACCTGATGAAAGTAACAGACTCTTTCCCAAGAAAATACACATACAATTTTAAGGGGTTCATGGATGCTTTAAAGTCCACTGGCGGAAGTACCAAGTCAGCACTGGAAAAATGAAGTTATGAAGTTAAACCATTTTATAGGTACAAAATACTAGAAATAAGTTATGATGGCCAACTAAAAGAATAATGATTTGTTTCTTTAGCGGTCTGTGGTGATCATAACAATATTTTAAATGGTTCTCTGTTTGAGGTTAGGGAATTAAAAGCCAAGCCAACCTTTACTTCTGAAGCAGTATAGGCTCCACATGTTGGCAGCTTCTCTCCATCTGGCCTGATCAGAAAACCTTGGGCAAATCGTGAATTCTTCAAGATAGCCACCGTTTCTTCATCTACTTCAACAGCTTCATCTTTCTGAAGGGAAGCATGAAAGACATTCTTAGAGATGCCACTTTCGTCTGAATAGAAGAAAAACACCCTGAAGGGTTCTTCTATCTACTATCTCAAGATAGTAGTATCTCAAGATAAAAGACTATACCTTTTGACATAGTATTTTCTCACGTTCAGACCCTGCTGCTAGTAGCTTCATGCTTATTTCTCTATGGAATTGACTGGTGTCATTATCAGTTTTCCTTTGGTGGCAACAACAAAAAAAAAAAGGACACTCATCGCTCCAGTGTCTAGTTTCTGCTCAGAAGCAAATGTAGAAAACCACTGCTCTCCGAGTTTCACCTTATTTGTTGCTAAAATGAGGTCTTTGGACTAATGGCTTTTATGGTGTGTTCCCTGAGCCCCAATGTGCCTGGGAGATGCGTAAAGGGTCCACACCTTGGGAACCAGGAGTTAACACAGGAGATTCTGAGCTGTCCAATTTCTGCTCCTGTCCGATAAATTCTGCTTGTATCCCTTCAGATACTGGGGTTACATAAGGCAAGGACCTACACATAGTTAAGTATTGGTCTTTTCAATAAAACTGTGGGCTTCCCTGATAGCTCAGTTGGTAAAGAATCTGCCTGCTTTTGCTGAAAAAAAAAAATTCTGGGGGCAGGTAGAGGGTGGGCAGATTGAGGGATGGGAGTCAAAAGATACAAACTCGCAGTTATAAAATAAAAACTCATGAGGCTGTAGTGTATAGCATAGTGACTATAGTTAATGATACTGTTTTATACATCTGAGAGTAGCTAAGAAAGATCCCAAAATCTCTCATCATAAGAAAAAAAAATTTGTAACTACGTATGGTAATGGACATTAACTATACACTTACTGGATGATCATTTTGCAATATATACAAATATTAAATCACTATGTTTTATACCTAAAGTTAATATAGTGTTATGTGCCGACTATGTCTCAATAAAAAATAATTCTGCCATTAGAAATTTTTTTTTTGAAAGCCACTAGACCAGAGTGATGATGTTACTGATTCTGTGACTCTACTGAGCAGGCAAGTGGCAGTATATCAGTGAGAAAGCATTAATGGCTCTGTGGCACCAGGAGTATTTAAGAAATCTGAAAATGCTGTCTAGACCAAAACATCAGAGTAGGGAAACAGTTAAGTTCTTCCACCTTTGAAACAAATAATGACTGTATCTTCTATTTACTGAGTTCCCAGTACCAATGTTTTACTATATTATTGCTAATCTTTATAGAAAATCTACCACATAGTAGTATTATTACGCCTACTTTAACAGTGGAGCAAACTGTTTCTCAAACAATTTTGGTGGCATATTCAAGTTTACTCAAGTAATAAATAAATAACAGAGCTAGAATTTGAAACCAGCTATCTAGTTCCAAAGCCTGTACTTACCTGTTTTGAGAAAACAAAGTAAGCGATAGAAATATCAGTGTCATCATTAAACACTAACAATTCCTTAATCCCGAAATACAATTAAACAACTGAAATATTGTTGCTCAGTACTCTCACAGTTTTCCATCTTTATAATGCCATTACTCTGATGTATGAATGACGTTTCTCATAGAAAAGTTTTTAAGGTAATGATATTTGTTTATGTAGGAGAACATTCTATTTTTAGGAGATGTATGCTGAAATATTTAAAGGTAAAATGTCATGATATCTGCAACTTACATTTTAATGGTTTAGGAAATATATATATATATATATATATATATATTTGTTGTTGTTTAGTCACTAAGTCGTGTCTGACTCTTTTTCAACATCATGGGCTGTAGCCCGCCAGGCTCCTCTGTCCATGGGATTTGCCAGGCAAGAATACTGGAGTCAGTTGGCATTTTCTTCTCCAGGGGATCTTCTTGACCCAGGGCTCAAACCTGGGCCTCCTACGTTGCAGGCAGATTCTTACCACTGAGTCACTAGGGAAGCCCACAAGTATGTATGTGTGTTTGTGTGTATATAGACAGACACACAGACACATACACATATACCAAGACCAGAAAAGTGAGAAGCAATGTGAGATTTATAAAAGGTTTGTGGAGCAAAAGTAAGAAGAGGAAGAGTGCTGGAAGTCATGGAAATCTTTAGTTACCTTAAATGTGAAATTCGCATCAAATATTAGTTCTTTTTCGTGTCCTGTGATTCCTCCATTGTAAATAACTTGGCATCCTTGGGTTGGTCCTGTCTTCGGGGAGTTTGAAGAGGCGAAATGTTGCAGAAACAAAACAGCAGTCGCCTAAAAACAGAATACCCTCACGGTTTGTCTCCCGCACTGCAGTGGTTACTGGTCTGCTCAACAGATGAAGACTTAAATATTATAAAGATGGTATCTTCTTTGCATGCCATCAAACATCTTTCTGGGCACATGACTCTATTTACTGAATAATTTCAAAGTGTTTTATTAAACACCAAACTTTGGGAAGCTGCCATTAAAGGGGAGATAAGATGGAGATTTCCAGATGACACAGTCTCCTTCAGTGAGACTCACTGAGGAGATACTTGCTAATCACCAAATCTGAACCATTCAGGGTGGAGTTATAACAGTCCCTGCTACTGTTTCTTACCAATCACGTTTTCTAGCTCCTTGTTTTGAACTGTAATGAAACTGGCAGTGACCAAACGTGGAGGGCAGAACCCAATTTTTTTGGCAAGGATAGAAAGGTCCTTCCAGTACAAAGCACCACCCAGGCACTCACCTAAAAAAAGAAAAGTCACAGATCAACCAATACAACTAGATATTAGGGAGTTATTCTTCTGGTATAATTGATTAGGCTATGGTATTACTTAGAACACAAGTCCTAGAAAAATAGAAGGACCTGAGAATTCCCCAAGGTCTAGAAAATCAAGGTTAAGGCTGGATATACTAGCTAATGGTTCTATCAGTCATAATATTCATGCATATATTAGGTCACATTCTGAAAAGCACTATGTTATGTGAGTAAAAACTACAAGAAAAATTACAAAACTGCCTCTTAGTTCCAGATTAACCTTAAAACAATCTGCTACTAGAACAGTAATTACTATTAACGTTCACAAGGCATTTATAGTTTTCAAGTTCATTACATCAACAAATTAGAAACAACCAAAATCATTGCCAAGAAAGAAATGGCCAAATAAAATATGGTTCAGCTGTACAATATAATTGTATGATATACTTTAAAATATTTTTTAAAATTTTAGGCTTAGGAAATACGCTAAACAAAATTGGAATACTGAAGTCTATATGCAGCATATTCCCAATATTTTTATACTCACCCACAGGGAAAAAAGCAAACCTAAAAGTGTATATACTAAACTATTAAAAGCGTTACATGTTTAGTAGTAATTTTTTTCTTTTTGTATTTTACAAAATTTTTTTTTGGCCATGCCACTCAGCTTTTGGGCTCCCAGTTCCCTGACAGGGGATCAACCCTGCACCAATTGCATTGACAGCACAGAGTCTTAACCACTGGATTTCCAGGAAATCCCAACAATATCTATTTCTTACTGTATAATAAGTAAAAAGTTAACATAATTTATTTTAAAAGAACTTTTGATTTCATAGCCAGACTGACCAAACACATGCCATTTATCTCCTCAATGTCCAGAAACTCCATGAAAATAACACTCAAGGGATCAACAACAGAATAATGATGAAAATGCAGGGATTAAGGACACATCATCTCTGCAGCAACTGGCGTCATTTCCACCCTAGAGCTTTTAAAAGAATTTTTCACACATATTATCCCATTCAATCTTCGTGGCAGCCCTATGAGGCAGACTGAATTATTACCTACATTTTATAGTTAGGAAGTCATGACTCAAAGAAAGTAATTAAATTGCCCAAGGTCTTATCAGAGTTGAGTGTCAGAGGAGGAAAAGAACATAAGCCTGCTACCTAATGCCATGTGTTCCCACATCAGAAAGCCTCACCCTGGACATCAGCAGGATGGAATGCTGTACTTGAACGAGTATCTGCCTCAAAACAAAACAAAACACAAATACCTACCCCATAAAACTTTGTGTGTCCTGATTTCTTCTGGCAATTCAAGGCTAGCATAGACGTCACTGAAATATAGCTCCCCACCATGCTGAAACAGCAGAATTAATCCAAACAAGGTTAAAGATTACATTAGTCCCTGATAGCAAAGAAAGGCATGAGGGGATAAAATCAAGTTTTAAAAAACAACAGAAGTTCCTGAGTTGACCCTTTTTGAACAAATAACTATTTGCTCCCTCTCTAGTTACAATCAATAGCCAACTGCTAAGATTTTTTTCAGTGCCTCAGTGAGTCAGTTCAGTAGCTCAGTCGTGTCCGACTCTTTGCGACCCCATGAATCGCAACACGCCAGGCCTCCCTGTCCACCACCAATTCCCGGAGTTTACCCAAACTCATGTCCATAGAGTCGGTGATGCCAACCAACCATTTCATCCTCTGTCGTCCCCTTCTCCTCCTGCCCCCAATCCCTCCCAGCATCAGAGTCTTTTCCAATGAGTCAACCCTTTGTAAGAGGTGGCCAAAGTATTGGAGTTTCAGCTTTAGCATCATTCCTTCCAATGAACGCCCAGGACTGATCTCCTTTAGGATGGACTGGTTGGACCTCCTTGCAGTCCAAGGGACTCTTAAGAGTCTTCTCCAACACCACAGTTCAAAAGCATCAATTCTTCAGCACTCAGCCTTCTTCACAGTCCAACTCTCACATTCATACATGACCTCAGGAAAAACCATAGCCTTGACTAGACGGACCTTAGTCAGCAAAGTAATGTCTCTGCTTTTCAATATGCTGTCCAGGTTGGTCATAACTTTTCTTCCAAGGAGTAAGCATTTTTTAATTTCATGGCTGCAGTCACCATCTGCAGTGATTTTGGAGCCCCCAAAATAAAGTCTGACACTGTTTCCACTGTTTCTCCATCTATTTCCCATGGAGTGATGGGACCAGATGCAATGATCTTTGTTTTCTGAATGTTGAGCTTTGAGCCAACTTTTTCACTCTCCTCTTTCACTTTCATCAAGAGGCTTTTTAGTTCTTCACTTCCTGCCATAAGGGTGGTGTCATCTGCATATCTGAGGTGATTGATATTTCTCCCGGCAATATTGATTCCAGCTAGTGCTTCTTCCAATCCAGCGTTTCTCATGATGTACTCTGCATAGAAGTTAAATAAGCAGGGTGACAATATACAGCCTTGACGTACTCCTTTTCCTCTTTGGAACCAGTCTGTTGTTCCATGTCCAGTTCTAACTGTTGCTTCCTGATCTGCATAGAGGTTTCTCAAGAGGCAGGTCAAGTGATCTGGTATTTCCATCTCTTGAAGAATTTTCCACAGTTTATTGTGATCCACACAGTCAAAGGCTTTGGCATAGTCAATCAAGCAGAAATAGATGTTTTTCTGGAACTCTCTTGCTTTTTCCATGATCCAGCAGATGCTGGCAATTTGATCTCTGGTTCCTCTGCCTTTTCTAAAACCAGCTTGAACATCAGGGAGTTCACGGTTCATGTATTGCTGAAGCCTGGCTTGGAGAATTTTGAGTATTACTTTACTAGCGTGTGAGATGAGTGCAATTGTGAGGTCATTTGAGCATTCCTTGGCATTGCCTTTCTTTGGGACTGGTCAGCCAATAGCTAATAAAATAACTTTACAAACTTAATGAATCTGAAGCAAAGCAGACCAGGCTTTCACAGAACAGAAGTAAACGGTACTCATTAAGTTTCCTTCCTTAAAAATTATATAACTTTTGTAACACTGTTATTTATTTTTGTAATAACACATTATCTTTTTAAAATGTCCTTAAAATTTCAGGCATATGAGTTATCAGGAATTTGAAGATTTTATTTAGCTAATTTCAAGAGCATGGAGGTCTAGATTCTACCGTAACGTCGCTACTTTCTACAGGTACACCCTGGTGAAAGTAATGAACTGGTCTATATAATGGCATACTAATTAAGACACTGTTAAATCATTTCTGCATAGTGTCCAACTCTTTTCAACCCCATGGACTGTAGCCTGCCAGACTCCTCCATCTATGTAATTCTCCAGGCAAGAATACTGAATTGGGTATCCACTCCCTTTTCCAGGGGATCTTCCCAACCCAGGGATCGTTTAAACCTGGGTCTCCTGAATTGCAAACAAAAGCCCTTGATCTCTGCAACAGTAATATAAACCAAGAATCTCAGAATCTTCTATCATGAAGAGATACATCTCATAATACATACAGAGGGTGTGGAGGGCCTGCAAATTTTCCTTTAAGAGAGTAGTTAGTGTAAAAGATTCACCTTCTGTAACTTCCCAAAGATAATGGAATACTGATGGGTACAAAATAAGGAGCACTGAGAAACACTGTCCATGCTAGGAGAGTATATTCAAAATAACCTTAGAAGTCAGTCCAAAGGGCCCCGCAGCTCTGCAGATGCTATTCTAGGCTCCTCTACAGCAGCAAGCAGGAGGAAAAACAGTCAAAAAGCAAATTTTAATATATTCAATCACAATCATGACTCTCAGATTTATCCCCTTTGCAACCTGAGAGGGAAACAAACTCATATCTCAGATATTCCAGTCACCCCCTTCTTTCTGTCACTCTAATTTAATGGATAAATTAAGAGTTGGAGCTGTCAGCTCAAGGGGACAAGGACAGGACAGATTCCATGTGTTCTCACTGATGTTCAAAGACAGCCTGTCTCCCTCTCCTCCTCACCTTTAATATTCGATATACCTCCTGCAGCACTTGCTGTTTATCAGGTACAAGGTTAATGACACAATTGGAGCTAAAAAGAACAGAGAGAATGTCAAGCACACCTTCAGACTACTAAGACACCCTCAAATCCTTTTAGTCCCTAAGGGGGTTCCCACCATTTTCTCAAAGCTACTCCATTTCTCCCACCTCCCTCCCCACTCTCTACTTTGTCCCAAGATAAGGGAGATAAGACTGTTTAGAATCTCAATAAACTGTTAGCAAGTCTGAGTGTGCAGAAAAAATTCTGAGGCATGATCGTGGCCATGCAACAAAATGACCCGGGACCAGACGCCTACTGCACAAGGCATTTCTCACATCACAGGAAAACAGGTTGAGTTCCTCAGAGACAGCTTTATTAAGGCTGTCACTTGGGCATGATTTGACAACTCGGAGGAAAAACAGAAACAGAATCTTATCATATGCCATGAAAATAATACTAAAAATAGCAGATCAATGTATATTATACAAGCAGACTCAGGAGTCTTGCTGGTCTTTTGGGCGTATTCATAAACCACAGTTCAGCTTAAAATCTGTTCTCTCTTAGGCCAGTATGTTAGGTGGCTAGTGGACTACAAGTGCTTCAGGCTAGCTCCATCCTTTTGTTAAGCCAGCCTAAGTTTACTTTAAGCCCCTAAATGAGAATCAATTCAACAAAAAGTGGTGATGTTTGTGTGTTCAATCATAAATGGACTATATTCACAACAGTAAGGATGCAGCCCTACATGACAATATCGTAACTCTCATTCTTGATTCCAGCCTCTTCCAACTTTTCTATGCAGCCATGAATAAAAGTCACATTGGGTGCCTGGAACCCATATTTTTCCATGTGATATTCAATGTACTTGTTAGCTACTTCCACCTACAGGAAGGAAAAAAATAGATTTGATAATCAACATTTCTGAATGCACTAATATTTTCCTAAAATTTCCTATTACTAGTGGAATATACTCCCCCCAGACTATTTTAGGTAAGAAAGCAAGGTTCATCTGGGCAAGGAGAATTTACTACAACATAGGACAATTCAATGAAGCATAAACCCCCTGTTTGATACATGGGCTTTATTTTATTTTTTGATACATGGGTTTTATTTGAATAAACTCTTCATTCAAGAAAATCTTTCAGGATAAATGGTAGAGAGAAGGAAAAGATCTAACTCCATTCAGACATCATGAGACTCATATATCAGATCAAACCTCTGACTCCCTTCTCCCAGAGAGGTCCCTAAACAGAGTTCTCAGCTTCCAAGTCAGGAAGCAAAAATGGCAGAAATGAGCACTGCATTTAGCATCTTTCTTAAATTATCCTTGACATGTAACAAGGAAACAACTTCATCTCTAAAAGACTGCTTTTCAGAATCTGTTCCTCCTTATCCCTGAAACTGCCTCACCTGACCTTCTGTCATGTCTATTCCAGTGACATGTCCCTTCTCACCAACCAGCTGACTAAGAGCATAGCAATCTCTGCCACTGCCACTACCCAGGTCCAAAATCCAGCAGTTTTCCAGACACTCAGGGATGACCAGACCACAGCCATAATACCTGGAAAATAGAAAATATATACATGTGTCTATTATTTTCCCTCTAGAAACTAGAAGCCATGGAACCAGTAAATCTTATAAATCCTTCCTCCTTCCCTCCCTCCTTTCCTTCCATCACTCATTCAATTTCTCTTTCGGTGTTTAGTCTCCCCCAATACACTGGAAGAAGCTCCATGAAAGCTGACTATCACTGCTTTGTTACCACTAAACTGATGGGCACTGTTCCAGGTAATAACAAATAAACCAACTAAAATATTTGTTAGGCACTAACTGAACATCTAATGCAGGTCCAGGAGAAGCTCATTACTGAAGAAGAAAGGTAAGACAAGTGTATTTAATGAGGGAGGTAAAACACAAACACAGAAAACATTTTCTATGATTTACTGAAAAACAGTGGCACAGGACGTAAGTGCTATAGTGGTCTGGGGAAGCAGTGCTCAAGCACTGAAAACAGCTCCACAAAGTAGGTAGGACATCAGGGAGATGTTGGACAGGCGGGATTCAGAAAGCACTCCAGATTGATAACAGCATGCCGCTCAGGCAGAAATCATCTTGGCTGTATTGATGGTAAGAGGAAAGGAAAGGCCAGCCTAGAGTAGTCCAGGGCATCAGAGGGAGCCAAGACTGGTTAGGAAGGTAGGGCCAAACTGAACAGGTTGGAATGTCAGGTCAAAGGAGTGTGAATGTATCCTGTGAGTAAAGGGTTCTGCATCATTGGTGGGGGGGCGGTGTTTGGAGCTGGGAGGTGAGGGGATTGTCACTGGATGTTCTTCAACAGAGCAGTAAGATAATCAGGGGGTGCTTTACCGATTTTATGACACACAAGGCAAGCCCCATGGACTGAAGGAGGCGGGTTAATTCTAGTGACCTGGCATCACTCTATTTTGAGAAAGCTGCTGTCTGGGGTCTTCATGGAGGCAGCACAGAGCACTTTACCTCAAGGATACTTCCTCGTGTACATTCTGCAGGGCTTTCCAGATGTGCTGGGGGACCGGCCTGGCTGCAGTGACACAGGCATTGGTCTGGAGGTCTGCTGATTTCTTCAGCACCTGCCCATAGTAGGTCTGACCCAGGGGCCAAAGGTGGGGTGAGGGGTGGGGAAAGAAGAGCTGGTGTCCACTGGGGTAAGGCCCCCGCACCCCACCAACCCCACTCCAACCCACTGAGGCCTGGCCGGCCTTTGCTCCCTGTAAAGCTCCAAGCCCGGAAGTGGCCCTGCCCCCACCCCAGGAATCCTGGCGGGCCAGGCCGGGCTTCCCCACTCAGCCGACGCTCCACCGCAACCACTGGCCCTACTGCCCTGCTGCTGGCACCTGCACGTCCTTTCGGATCTCAGCGTCGCGCGGGGTGGCCACTGCTGGGAGGGAGAAAAGGCAGCTGAAAAGCCAGGGCGCTGAGCCCAGCGTGGAGGTGGGGGAGCCCCGGGGCAGAGGGGTGGTCTGGAGCCGGAGCTCCCCGGTGGTGGCGACAGTGGGAGGTGGAGGGAGCAGAGTTTCGGGCACAGGGCCTGCTCTAGGGGCGGGCAGAGAGGAGAAGGACCACACTCACTGTCTCCACCGTCTCCGGACTCCAGGACTTGAGTACCCGCAGACCGCTCTCAAAGCCCAGCGCTCCCGAGGCCCCACCCCCAGACAGGCAGGCCTGATTCCCCGCCCCTGCCCCCGGGGCAGGAACCCACCTGTGCAGTAGGAGGGACCTCGTGTCCCCATGTGCTGCTCTGGCCCTACTGGGCCTAATGTCAGCTTGGCTTTCGGTCTTTCCAACCAGGAAAAGGCTATTACTGTTAATTAGTATCTTCCTTTATTGATCGACTGTAATTTTCATTTTATAACGCTCATATTAACATCCATACATACATTGATTTTTGCCTCTTTAGGGAATGAAATCACCTTTTATCAATCTAGTTTTTAAAGTCAAGTGTATTGAGATATAATTTATATTCAGTAAAATTCACCTTTTTAAATAAAGTGTACAGTTTTGTGACTTCTAACAAGGTACACATCACTATAATCGAGACTCTCTCACCCAAAAGTTTCTTCGTTCCTCTTTGTATAGTAAATCTCCCCACCTCCAGCTTCTAAACAACCATAGATCTGTTCTCCCAACTTTCCCAGAATGTCACAGCAATAGACTCATACATTATGTAGTTGTTCACAGTCTACATTGAATGGTATGTAGGGTAGCAACTTTGCTAGGTTCATTTTTAACCTCTAGTATTTTTTGGTCAATTCACTTGTTTTCTAGGTATTGTCATCTCATCTTGCAGAAATTTTTTTAAATTTAGTTTTTCCTCTACTAATACATTTTATTTTGTGGTAACAACAAGAATTCCTATTCATTAGGATAGTAAGGAGATATGGGGTTTCAATTAAAAGGATATCTGAACAGAAAATTTACCAAATTTTACTTTTCAATCCCATCTGATAATAACAATTTTCCCAGATGTCCGTTTTTAAATATTAAGAGGAAGTTGTTGTATTTTTGTATTTTTAACAAACAAAACCCATGGAAATGATCCTTGTTGGAATATTCTTATAGGCCAGAATATTTCTAACTATTAAGTATGTAAAAATAAGTTTTTAAAAAGTAAATTTTTATAGATACCTGGTTTTTGGCAATCATTTAATGGTGAAAACACTCCTGAATATTGGACTGCAAGTACCTGGACTGCAAGGAGATCAAACCAGTCAATCCTAAAGGAAATCAACCCTGAATATTCATTGGAAGGACTGATGCTGAAGCTGAAACTCCAATACTTTGGCCACCTGATGCAAAGAGCTAACTCATTTGAAAAGACCCTGATACTGGGAAAGATTGAGGGCAGGAGGAGAAGGGGACGACAGAGGATGAGATGGTTGGATGGCATCACCGACTTGATGGACATGAGTTTGAGCAAGCTCCGGGAGTTGGTGATGGACAGGGAAGCCTGGGGTGCTGCAGTCTATGGGTTCACAAGGTCGGATACCACTGAGAGACTAAACTGAACTGAACTCCTAAATATTGTTTTAAAAACACTCTCTCCATTTAAAATTAGTTCATTTAGAAAAGTAGTCACTTTCTCACTCATTGTTAAAATGGTAACTTTATCTTGAAAGGACAGATGAGTGGGAAGTTAAGGAAAGAAATTTATCATTTTCTACTTGTTCACTTGTGCTTGTTTTATTATATTATCTTCAATTTGCGGTTATTCACAAGAACCATTTGATAAGGCTTAAATCCACTTAACCACACAGAGATATGCTACAATTAAATAAACCACCATCAACTTACACTGGGTTATTCCCAGTTTTCCCTCAAGTATCTAGTGTGCAGGGCTGGTTTTGGACCAGATGGCTTGTGAACATCACTCATCCTGATTGGTCAGGGCCTCAGTCACAGGTTTTTTTTTTTGTTTTTAGTATCACTCCCTGGAGAAGGAAATGGCAACCCACTCTGGTATTCTTACCTAGAGAATGCCGTGGACAGAGGAGCCTGGCAGACTACAGTCCATGGGGCCGTAAGAGTCGGACAACTTAGTTACTACACCACCACCACCACTGCCACCATCATCCCTGCTGAATGGTACACATGCTATGTAGACTGAGGCAGAGCTCTCAAATCAAGCCATATTTAAAATATTAGCAAAAGCTGATTTTCTCTTTTTTAATATTTGTTTATTTATTTGGCTGAGCTGGATCCCAGTTGCAGCATGTGGCTCCTTCTTGTGCTGTGCAGGACCCTTTCAGTTGCTACATGTGGGATCCAGTTCCCTGACCAGGGATCGAACCCAGGCCCCTGACACTGGGAGCACAGAGCCCTAGTCACTGGACCACCAGGAAAGTCCCTAATTTTCTCTTTTAAAAATGAAACATAAACATACATAGATATTTTCACGTTTTCTTTCCTTACCTCCAAGGATGGCCTTGTGTAGAACTCCACAAATCTAACTTGTAAGTTACTGGTCTGACAATTCCAGCATGGTCCAGAAAGGCAGATTTTGGTTTAATACACAGAGCCATCTTTCAAGTAGAGCTTCTAAAATGGCCAGCACCCCCAAGTAAAAGATTCTCCAAACATTAGGAGCATTTAAACAGAAGCTATTAATAGAAATACCAACTGGCTGTTTACCTACCAGAGATGAAGAAGCAGGGGTAAATGGGTTACAATTCAGTTCCAAAAATCTTTCCTTTGTATGATGCTAAATACTAGAAATGACAGGAAGCATCCTTGTTTCTGGGGCTTCCCAGGTGGTGCAGTGGTAAAGAATCCGCCTGCCAGTGCAGGAGATACAAGAAACATGGGTTCAATCCCCAGATCGAGAAGATCCCCTGAAGGAGGAAACAGCAACCCACTCCAGTATTCTTGCTGGAAAATTCCATGGACAAAGGAGTCTGGGGGCTACAGTCAATGGAGCCACAAAGAGCCACTATTGAGCACACACACATACCCTTGTCTCAATTTGAAAGAAAAGTAAGAGATATTAGCAAGCTAGACTAGCAGTCAAGACTACCAAGCTCAGAGACTTTGGATAAGTCACTTCATCTCCCCTGCCTATGTGTTTTTATCTGTTAAACATGGGGCCAGAATTTAATCACTTGTGAGGCCCCATACAGCTATAATATTCTGGAGTCCTATGATACTTTCCTCTAAAACATACTTTTAGAGTTTTTAAGTTTTAATTAGAAATAGAAGTTGAATTTTTCTAATCCCCCTTTTGGTGCTTATTACAGTGATGTATAATTTTTATTGTTTCCTAGTAATCTAATGTATTTTGCAGCTGTTATATCAACTTTTAATTCTGGAATTATTTTGGCAACTCTTCTAAATATTTCTCTATTTGATTTTTCAGAGATTTTATTAGGATTTTTGCATCTGTAATCATAAACATCTCCTAAACACCTATATGTTATCTCAATTTATTTTTTTAATGAAAATTACATTTACTTCAGCCAAGGAACTGGGTATCTTGCTATCATTTATACTTTGGGAGCATATGGAAATGATTTGTTCTTTGATACTCTGGAAAAGTCTCAGGATAGCCTTTACAAACAGATGACATTTTAACTGGTTACTTTTGACAAGTTATGGATATTTCTCATAACCAGATGGGACATACTCTTTTTAAATGTCGGTTTTATAATACTATGTCTTTATAATGAACCAGACATTTTGATACTAATAATTAAATTTTCAGCATCAAACTGATTTGTTGTTGTTCAGTCACTAAGTTGTGTCTGACTCTGCAACTCTATGGACTGCAACGCACCAGGCTTCCCTGTCTATCACTGACTCCTGGAATTTGCTCAAACTCATGTCCATTGAGTCAGTGAGGCTATCCAACCATCTCATTCTCTTTGTCCCTTTACCTCCTGCCCTCAATCATTTCCAGCATCAGGGTCTTTTCCAATGAATCAGCTTTTTGCATCAGGTGGTCAAAGTACTGGAGCTTCAGCTCAGGGTTGACTTCCTTTAGGATTGACTGGTTAGATCTCCTTGCAGTCCAAGGAGTCTCAAGAGTCTTCTCCAGCTCTGCGGTTAGAAAGCATCAGTTCTTTGGCGCTCAGCCTTCTTTATGGTCCAACTCTCACATCCACACATGACTACTGGAAAACCCATACCTTGGTCTATACGGAATCAAACTGATAATTCTTTTCAAATCTAATTGATTTATATATCTCCTGTTCAATTACAAATTTACTAATTTATACTTTTATGATTGAGCTGACATTTTACCAGTTTAATCTATAAGAACTAATTAATGGTTTCATATATTTTTCAAACTTTTGTAGCACATGCTTGGTTTTCTTATTCTACTTTGATTTCTTTTGTTCTCTTTCTAAATTTTAACCACAAACCCCCTGGGTTGGGGGAAGAAACATTTATTTCTACTTTATCCCTAATATAGAGGCCTTCCCTGTCCTTCACTTTCTCCTGGAGTTTGTTCAAACTCATGTCCACTGAGTCAGTATGACTTTAAAATATGACTTTTTCTTTTATAGTACTGCTTGGGTGTCACCACATAAATTCACTTGCATAAAATTTGAATTTTCATTATTTTGAAATTATCCTCCAACATATCCTCTATAACACAGATGTTATTTTAAAGAAATATCTTTTGTCTCCATATGGTTGATCGCCATTTAATTCTACATAATCTGTCTATTTCTATAAGAAACAAACTATTAAATTATGTATACATTTCTGCCTATTCTCATATTTGCCTACTTTTCTTTCATGCATTTTGGCATTATGTTCTTTGTTGTAGAAGACTCTTGAGAGTGCCCTGGACTGCAAGGAGATCAAACCAGTCAATCCTAAAGGAAATCAATCCTGAATATTCACTAGAAGGATTGATGCTGAAGCCCCAATACTTTGGCCACCTGATGCAAAGAGCTGATTCATTAGAAAAGACTCTGAGGCTGGAAAGATTGAAGGCAGGAGGAGAAGGGGATGACAGAGTCAGAGATGGTTGCATGGCATCACTGATTCAATGGACAAGAGTTTGAGCAAGCTCTGGGAGATGGTGAAGGACAGGGAAGCCTGGTGTGCTACAGTCCATGGGGTCACAAAGAGTCCAACATGACTGAGTGACTGAACAACAACAAAAAACCGGGGTTTCATTATTTAATGTAAATTTCATATTTAATTTTAATTGTTAAAATTAAGTTGTAAAATTTATTTTATCAGATACAACATAAACAATAGCATGTATGTGTTCAGTCACTAAGTTGTATCCCGCTCTTTGAGACCCCATGGACTAAAACCTGCCTGCCTCCTCTGTCCATGGGATTTCCCAGGCAAGAATACGGGAATAAGTGCTATTTCCTCCACCAGGTGATCTTCCCCATCCAGGGATCCAACCTGCGTCTCCTGCATTGGCAGGCAGATTCTTTACCACTTGAGCCACCTGGGAAGCCTAAGCAATTACTGCTTCTTTAATATTTGTTCCAGCATATGTTAATTTTTTTCATTGTAAATATTTCTTTGCTTTGTGTATATTTGGATGGTTAAATTTTGTTTTGTTTTCTAAACTGGTGACTTAAAAAAAAATCAGTCCTTGTATTTTCTAAGAAGATAATTCTACTATATGATAACAATTTTGTCTCTTCATTGCTAATAGTTACATTTAATTTTAACTTCTGCACCAGGTGTGGCTTCCAGTGAAATGCTAAATAGAAACTGATAGTAACATGCTCAGATAATATTTCAGATGTTTTATTCATAATATGACAATTGATGTAAGTTTGCAACCATTCTTTTAAGGTAAATTGAGCCTGTTTACATTTAATAATTATAATAAATGTTTATACAGTGAATACATAGGTGAATTCCTTCATACCTATTTTTTACTTTAAGTTAATGTACATATATATAAAATGAGGAATATATATATTATCTAACAGTCAACTTGATGATAGAAAATATGAATTAAACTGGACTCACATTTCCTTTTCTTCTTTCAGTAAAAACACGATTTTCTTATGTCAGCTTTCTCCCAATACTTTAGTGAATTAAGAACAGAGCTAAACCAGGTTGGAGTCCCATTTTAAATTCAAACAAAGCACAGACATTCAGACTTGAGAACAAATGCAATGACATTTAATAAGATAAATTTAGTGAACATGGGTATACATCTACAAACATAAGGTTTTCTACATGGTACAACCTTATACTGCAATCCTAGTAATTTAGCTGAGTTCTCACTTGGCAATAATGTCATACAAGTGAATTTGCTGACGACTAGCAAAATTACAAAATGAACCCAAGGCCACTTAATCAAGAGTCACAACAACAAAGAAACCCTAGGAACGAAGGTCAAGGCAGGAGGTTGCAGCTGGCCAGATATGATACCATTTGCCTAATTTTCACGAAGGAATTTGCTCCAACAAATAAAATAAGTATCTCTTCTTAGTTACTAGAAAAGAAAACAACCGGTATTACCTAATCATCATTCTGTGACCATGAAATTAAAATATTTCCTGAAAGTATGATTAAAAGAAAAAAGTCTTTAAAAAATATTAATGATTCTTATAAATTCACAGTAGAATCTCTAAGTCTGAATTTAAAAACTCTACTAAATGTCTTAAGAAACACATTTAGACAACATGGCTTTTGACATATTAAAATTCTGTGGGAAAAATTAAGACATCTTTTAATTTTGCTTTAATATCAAACTAACAGAACAACTTGAAAATTCATTGAGAGCATGGGATGTTTGATTTAAGAAGTACTTCTAAAATTTATCCACCTAATTTCCTTTCAGGAGTAACTGTTCATTATCACAGATCTTTTCTAACTTAACTTTTGGAGAAGAAAATGGAAAATCAAACCCACAGTACATGGTTATGTAAGATACTTCCTCCTCAGGGTCAGGCAAAGAAGTGCTTTTGCCCTCTTCTAACTCGTTCTATTTCAATAGATGATTCAACTGGTCCTGTAGATTTGAAGACTGCTCAACACTATAAATTAGGATAGAGAAAAAGTTTATCTACAATGAGCATGTTGTCATCATATCAACTCCTCTATGCAATCATATTTTCTTTTGGCTTTAAATATAGGGGCTATTAATGGGGTCAGATTCATGACTGGGTGCAGAAATAGGGGTATATTTCTCTACATTCTTTGTTTGTAACGGTTTACTATCTCTGAACATACAATATCATATGTTCTCCCTAGAAAAATGGAGAACTAGATACTGAAAGAAAAAAAAAAATCAACCGATGTGAAAAAAAAAAAAAAGACATTTCATTGGGCAAATGATTTGCACAGAGTATTTGCACAAAACATATATGCATAGTTCTATTGAAGCTAAATCAAAATTTATACTGGTCCACTGGCGGGGGGACCAGACATGTTTAAAATATGAAGAAAAGATCTGTAAAGCCGATTATTATATAAACAATATTGCAAGGGACTGATTTATTCCACTTAAAAAAATACACACACACAAACATACAAGTCTGTTCAATGACTACAGCACATTTACTCTACTTAACAAATATTACCAGTTTAAAAAGTTGTCTACTCCTTAAGGTTCGTTCTCTACACCCTATAACTTTTAGAAAGCCCGTGCTAGAAGTGAATTGACTTACTGCATGCCTTTGAAATATTCTTTATATTTTCAGTGAGCTATCCTAGAACCTAAATCAATTTAAGGGTCTATGTCAACCAGAGTTTTATACTAATCCTAGGCCCAGCAGTGTAAATCCCCCCAGCTTGCTATAGTTAGTTGGCCCCCTACTTGTCTACCTTTGGGGTTACTTACTTCTTCTGAATAGCTTCTTGCCTAAATCAGAAAAGGAAAGAGGAAAATAAACATAAGAAAATATAGCAACCTAGAAGAAGTTATATGATCAGATATATACATAGGAAGGACACATTTCCAGCTTGTCACATTTTCTATTTCTGTCCATCCTATCCTAAGATTGTGCTATTGAATCCTCTTCACTATCTGAACACAGAGTTGCTGAAAAGATGGATTTTATACCTAAAGTTGTAATAATACTCTATCAGATTGAGGGATGTGGTCCAACCAACTATAAGGATGGCTCAAATTCAGTTTGGGTACGTGGAGCTGAAGTGTCACATACCTGATAGGTACATACCCCCAGAATGAATGTTTTAACTATTTAAATATCAAGAGTTAAATTCCCAGTCAGATATTTCCAATAGGTACATAAGTGTAATATCAACTGCATAAACTAAAAAGCAAAATGAAGATGAAAAGTTAATTAAATTGTAATTTTCTCCAAAACTATAATGGAGAAGGGAGTCTCTATATTTCAGAATCTGCTGGATGATTTATAGGTAGTTAGGGCTCATGCCAATCCACTCCAGTATTCTTGCCTGGAGAATCCCATGGACAGAGGAGCCTGGAGGGCTACAGTCCATAGTATTGCAAAGAGTCAGACACATTGAGGTGACACAATTGAAGCGACTTAGCACCACATGGGAATGTAAGATAAAGGTCAATGATGTACTCCATTCCCCAGGGAAGGTGCAGCCACTCTGGGAAAGCCCTCAGGCACAGACAGTTGACAAATACCACTTAAGTGTCCACCAAGTGCCAAGGGCTATGCGTGGTCCTGGATGGGCCCTGGCCTTATGGGGTTTGCAGTCTCTCCTTCTAAGAAGCCCTCAAAATATGAGTGAGGTTCACAAAGGTGATTCCCACTCTGATCGCACCCTGTACACAAACTTCTTCTGCAGTCTCAGGCATCTATTCCAGAGGGAACATATCCTTGACTAACCCCTCCCGACCCCACTCCCACCACGCTCCTGACACTTTACTCCTGGTTCCCGCCTTCAGGAAAATAAGCAAAAGCACAAAGGCCACAAGAAGCAGCCTGCAGAGAGTGACTGTGTAGCAAGTACAGCAGGCACTGGAGAGCGCATACTCACTGGTATTGAAGATGAGTTGTTATTATTGCCATTTTTCTTAAACTCTGCATTAAAAGAGAGAGAGAGAGAAATAGAGCATTTTACTTCCCTGAAGCCACACAAACTGTGCACATAAAACTCAAATCGTAACAGAAATTGTTTCTTACATCTTCTGAGTGTAAAATGGCATCTTCCTGGAGTACCATGTTTCGAGCTGCCTGACCTAGCAGCTGGAAGACAAAAATAAAATGGTAATAATCAAAATTTCCAAACTTCCTGCAATCTTCTCTCTGCAGCTGTTCTCCCAGGGCCCTCTCTCCTCCCCCTACTCTGCCACCCCACACAAATACAAACCCTCCAAATGTAAAGGAGGAAAATTTCCCATTTGTTCATGCTGAAAATCCATTTCATTGTCACTATGGCAGTGCTGGCATGGGCTCGACATCTGTTCCAAAGGCCGTTGCCTGAGAAATCAAGTTCTCCAGAATGCTGAGCTTATTCATCAAGTGCTGAGAGGAAAAGTCTGCAAAAACAAACTTTGGCTCCGCAAGTCCAGTGAGAACATAACTTCTGACTCTCTCAGGCAAATTTGAGATTTGGAGTTGTTTGTGGGGAGGGAGAGGGCAAGAGTTAGGATGGGGCTTTAAAGGACAAAGGGATGTAGCTGTTTAGAAATGGAATGAGAAACATAGATGTAGGGGGTGGGGAGGGGAGGAGGATGCTCAGGAAAGACCTAGATAGAAGTTTGGGATTCAAAGTTGGAGAGCACCATGTGAAGAGTGGTCAGATGGAGCTGGGGAAGAGAAAAGAAAGGAGGAAGGTGGCAGCAGATTTTAATGAATTCACTGATATCTGCGCCCTGCGGCGGAGAGAGAGAGAAAGAGAGGCTGAGTGAGCTCTGTTTCAGGTGGGTGGCCTGTGGTCAGCAGATCTGACTCTGCATTGAACAGCAAGAAGAGATCAACAGAAGTGTTCCACTTCCTGAGGCACCCTGTTACTGGCAGACATAAAGACCAGCCATGAAAGGGATCTCTTGTTACGTGTGTCTACCAATCTTCCCTGTTCCCCTGAGTCAGATCACTTCAAATTAACAAGAAACCAGCACTGATTCAGCCTCCCGACTTCTTTCCCTATAGCAACTTTTTCTTTTAACTTCAAAAGTTAGTAAAATTTTACGTGCTTCTAAAGGCAAAACAATAAAATAAGACCTTCTATCCAGCCTTTTCCTCTCCTGGTATCTCTCCTCTATGCATACATATTTTTTAGTTAGTTTTTGGTTTATCTTTCCATTGTTCCTTTATAAAACAATGGAAATGTGTATATATTTTGCCCATCTTACATAAAATCTACCCTACCATATGCACTCTTCCACATCATGCCATGTTCACTTGATAATATATACTGAGATAGACCTACAGCAATAAATATTGAATCTTCACCTGTTCTTTTAGGGCTGCCGAGCACTCCACTGTACAGATGTCTCATAAGATTATTTAATCAGTCTTCTACTAAAGACTTTGGGGCTGTTTCCAGTCTTTTGCTATTATATTAACAAGCAGTGCTAAAAAAAATACCTTACATATCTTTTTGTATCTTTTTGCCGACATCTCTGGATAGACTCAGAATCTTGATTGTGATTTCTGGGTCAGAGGGTTTTAATTTTGCTACATATTGCCAGATCACCCTCCCTGTTAAGATTATTCCATTTTGCATTCCCACCAAGTAGGAGAGTTCCTGTTTCCTCCCTGTGGCCACTTTTAAATGGCAAACTCCAAACTCCTACAGATGAGGGATGGTGACCAACAAATTGAAGATTCTGAGGAATGGTGACCAACAAACTGAAGATTCTAATAGTATCTTCCTCATTCATTCAACAAATTTTTATTAGATATTTATAAGCCAGTAAGAGACATGGCCCCCATCCTTTCAGGGCTCACAGGCTGGGATTAGAGAGGACAAAGGTCCTATGATACCTTGTGGTAGGTGCTGAGGGGGCTGCACTAGATGCCAGGGGAGCTTGGGGGCAGTGGTGCCTAACCCATTACAGGGTAGGCACTCAGGGAAGGCTTCCTAAACAAAGTGACTTTCTTTTTTAAATTCCTGAGTTCATTATTTATTTACTATTCTTGGCTGTGCTGGATCTTCGTTGCTACACGTGGCTTTCTCTAGTGAGAAAGGGCTACTCTCTAGTTACGGTGCGTGGGCTTCTCATTGTGGTGGCTTCTGTTGCAGAGCACAGGCTCTAGGCATGCAGTCTTCAGTAGCTGCATCTCCCAGGCTCTAGAGCTCAGGCTCAATAGTTGTAGCCACAGGCTTACTTGCTCCATGGCATGTGGGATCTTCCTGGACGAGAGATCGAACCCATGTCTCCTGTACTGGCAGGTGGATTCTTTACCACTGAGCCACCAGGGAAGCCCAAAGAAGTGACTTCTAAGCTGAGACCTAAAGGCTGGTGCTTAGAATTCAGAAGTATAATGCTACAAAAAGTGGCATGATTAGATTGACTATTGTAGCATGTGGTGAGCAAGATGGATTAGATGGTGGGGGTGGGGTGTTGGGGAATGAGGGGAGCGGGCCTGAAGGCAGAGAGATTGGTTAGGAGAACATAGCAGTATTTTAGGAAAGTAATGAGAGTGACCTGAACCACCGAACTGACAGTTTAAAAGGCAGGGTGAGGGGCTTGAGAGTTATTCAGAAGATAGACCTGATGGGACTTGTAATGGCCTGGAATGCCAGAGCTGTTGGCATGCAGGACCAGGGCCTTTTCTATGATGACAGACATAATCATTGACATTGATGCATTTATCTGCTTATATAAACCAGCCACGCACATAACATATTACCTAAGATCTCCAGTTTCAGTTTCTTTAAAGAGGAACAACATCTGAAACTCACCTGTAAAACAATCTGAGTATAGAATCTTTGTACATGTCTATGAACTTTTCCCCGGGTTGCTCATACTTATCACAACACCAGTTTGTCTTATATTCACACAAAACAGCTTTGTTGAGACTGATGAAGAAGGAAGCAATGCTCTTAGCAATGGGCTAAGAAGGAGTGAAAATCAGTAATACTCCCATAACCTTAGAGCCTAGTAAAGAAAATAGCAAAAATACGCCTAAGTAACTATGTTGGTACTTTAGTCACTAAGTTGTATCTGACTCTTGCAAGTCCACGCACGGTAGCCCGCCAGGCTCCTCTGTCCATGGGATTTCCCACGCAAGAATACTGGAATGGGTTGCCATTTCTTTCTCTAGGGGATATTCCCAACCCAGGAATCGAACACGGGTCTCCTTTATTGCAGGTGGATTCTTGACCAACTGAGCTATGAGGGAAGTCCTAAGTAACTATAGAAAAATGCAATATGGTACATGATACGTGTTATGTAAGAGATCTAGTAAAAAGACAAGGTTGGTATGTGTGCATGCATGTGTGTGTGCTAAGTCGCTTCAGTCATGTCCAACTCTTTGAGACCCTGTGGACTATAGCCTGCCAGGCTCCCTGGTCCTTGGGATTCTCCAGGCAAGAATCCTGGAGTAGGGTGCCATGTCCTTCTCCAGGGGATCTTCTCAACCCAGGGATCGAACCCTCTTTATGTCTCTCATTATGTCTCCTGCATTGGCAGGCAGGTTCATTACAACTGGCACCACCTGGGAAGCCCAAAGTCAGTAATAGATGAACTTACTTGCAAAGCAAATAGAGACACAGACGAAGATACCAAGGGAGGAAGGTGGAGATGGGATAAATTGGGAGACTGGGATTGGCATATATACACTACTGTGTATAAAACAGATAACAAATGAGAACTGACTGTATAGAACAGAAACATTTACTCAATGATCGGTGGTGACTTAAATGGAAGGATATCCAAGGAAGAGGGGATATGCGTATACATACGGCTGATTCATTTTTGCTGTACAATAGAAACTAATACACCACCATAAAGCAACTATATTCCAATTTAAAAATAAATAAAATATTAACCAATTTTTAAAATAAAGACAAAGTTCCGGCTTGAGAAGTGTATCAACTCTGTCCCAGAAAACTGGGCTGGTTTCAGCTTAACTCAATCCATACCACTTACTGAGCACCCTATCTAAATCTACTACAGAAGAAACTCTTGTGAAAAATACACGAGGAGCTGGAATGGGAAGCAGCAAGCCACGTCAGGGCAGTCAACAGTGGTACCGTGGCTATTTGACCACTTAATCCAGCTAGGGGCCACGAGAAGTGGCATCCAAGAGTGTAGGTTTAGAACCAGTCTGCCTAGATTTGAATCTTAGTACTACCCCTTCCCAGCTACTGCATGAACTTGGACAAGTGAAACTCCTCTCTGTAAGAAAAGCACTTCCTTTACCAGTGATTATGAAGATGTATGAATTAAGCTACATAAAACACACACATTAAAAAAAAAAAACAAATAACAGAAAAAGAATCTAAAAAATCATGAAAAGGAGAAGTAGATATGTCTACCACTAAAACCAACTGTGCAACCAAGGTAAAAGATGAAGCACAGTAAGTTTCATAATTCTTATTTGGTAAAAGGCGACACAACAATTCTTTAAAACAGGTAAATTTTCCTCTGATGCCTGAGAGAGTGCTCAGTTGTGTCTGGCTCTTTGCAATCCTGTGGACTATAGCCTGTCAGGATCCTTGGTCCATGGGCTCTTCCAGGTTAAGAATATTGGAGTGGGCTGCCATATTCTTCTCCAGGGGATCTTCCTAACCCAAAGGATCGAACTCACAGCTCCTGCACTAACAGGCAGATTCTTCACCACAAATCACCTGGGAAGCCCTCTGGATCCTAAAATGAGTGTACCACGTGGAACTTCATACAAAGCATATCTGGGATCACCAGATCAATTACTTCAACAATAGTGTTATGGTAAACACACTTTTTATACAGTTGTTTCTTATAGCCACTATCAATAGAAACTAAGGACATAAGGTAAAAGCTAATTTTGTAGAGATAATTCTACCAGACCCTAAACTAATACTTTGAACATTCATATATGAAGGTGAAGACTTGAGGACATATCATGCTTGCTAAAGGAACTATAGAACTTAATAGAATAATGATGAAATATGAGGAAAAGAAGAGTGGGGGAAAGAGAGTTGCTATTACTATAAAACTAAGTTGAAAATCAAATATACTTGTTGAAAATGAGTAGCTAAGATACACTGTTATTGGATTAATTATGAGCCAGACAATGGTCTAAAGGAGAAATTATAGAAACCTAAAGACTCTGTCCCCAGATTATTCTGCATGCATATTTAAGATATCTTCCATTTTAAAGAATCCAAACCTGGACATCTTACATGATACACCATGTGCATGGTTGGTCTCTGTAACAAAACGATGGACATGTTTTCCTTTTTCCTGGGTAAAAACCTAGAATCGAAAAGTTGGGTCATTAGACCTATTTTGTTTGTCCAATCACCTGCCATATGGGCATTTGGACTGCTTCCAATTCGGTGCTATTTTGGATAAATGTCTTGTATGAACACATACAAATGAACACATATAAATGACTTGTATGAACACATACAAGTCTTTGTATGGACATATAGTTTCATTTCACTTGGTTGAATTCTCAGGGTACAATGGATAGGTCTCTTTTAGGAGAAAGAGTACACATATAAAGCTTGCTGATGTGAAAAGCCATCAGACAGTCCCATTCATGGAACTAGCCAGAGGATGATGAGAGGAAAATCACGGCAAAGGAGAAAGCTAACAGAAAACAAAAAACGTGACCAGAAAGACAAGTCAGAAAAGAATGAATCTGTGGACACACGATATAGGTCTTGAAGGGGGCTTCCCTGGTGGTCCAGTGGTTAAGAATCCGCCTTGCAATGCAAGGGAGGCCAGTTGGATCCCTGGTCGGGGAGGATCCCACACGCTGCAGGGCAACCAGGCACCTAACGCTACCTACCACTGAGCCCACGCAACCTAGAGCCTGTGCTCCACACCAGGAGAGGCCACCGTAAGGAGAAGCCCGCGAACAACAAAAGGAGAGAGGTCCCCTCACTCGTCCCAACTAGAGAAAGCCCCCAGTGCAGCAAGGAAGACAGCGCAGAAATAAAGTCTGACAGGAATCTGGGATGTTGAGGGCAAAACCACGCGGAATTTGGGGGCCAAAAGGGACAGATCTTCACTAAAGTCAACTCTGAGAAACAAATGAGGAACTCGATAGGATCACTATCTTATCCGTCTCCGAGCGCAATGTTTGCTTTAAAGCACCGATTCTTATCCTTTGGTTTCTTCCTCACCTCATTCCCCTCTGCTCACTCCTCGGCTCACAGAACCATTAGTCCTGTCCAGAGACACACCCCAAAGTGCAAAGCACGCTCTCCGCGAACACGGACTACAATTCCCAGGGTGCGATGCGGCCACCCCCACCTCCTTCCACACAGACGAGAAAGAAAAGAGATTCCCAGGGTGCTAGGCCCGGAGAGGTCACTCCTAGCTCACCTCGGAGCTCCGGGAGCCCTTCAGAACCTGCTTGGTTAGAGCGATCACGTCAGTACCGCAGGTGTTCACCTTTTCCGTCAGAAGCCCCTTCACGGACTGACCGAATCGCGCTTGCGAATCTGGAGTCCCGGTCGCCATCACTTCGGCCAGTGAACACCTCCCCACGGGCGATGGCGAGTCGCCCAGGCCAAAAGACGTGCAAAGCGGAAGAAAAGGAGGCGGTGTCTTTTTTCCTACCGTGGGAAAAGGAAGGGGCGCATGCGCCTAGCGAAGGTTGCATTTTGCCCACTTTAATTCAAAATACTCAGTTGATATCCTGAAGAAGACGCGGCTAAGGGAAACATCAACGAAGAGGATGGAGGACAATTTCAGTAAACCTATGGTTTAAAGTCAAAGTGTGATGGATTACAGTCCCAGTTCTGCCGGTTAGTTGTGTGACTGCAGATTCTTCAGCGTTTGCATCTTGTATTCCTCATCTGTAAAATAGAAATAATAAAATTAAATCTCCCAAGCGTTCTGAGAATTAAGATCATCCAATTCAATTTTAACAAACATTTCGTGAACGAAACACCAAACACTGTTGGACTGAGGATAGAAAAATGAGATGCAGTCCTTGTCTCCAGTCAACTCCCAGGCTGAGGAGACAAGTAAAAACACAGAAAATCAAGGAGGAAAAAGCCAACAGAAAAAACTGGCAAAGTTCACAAAACAGACAATTACAAAGGTAAATAAGATAGCCAATAGGTATGAAAAATGCTTAACCTCTCTAGTAATTTTCAGTGATAAATGACCCCTTTGTTCTATTAAAGCAAACTGATTATCACCTTGAAAAGAATATCTTAAGTGTTTCGTGTAGCTGTTTCTTTTCAGGCCAATGCACCAGAGAGAGGTAATGGTACATTGGCAAATTTTGTTTAAAATCACCTATACCAAATATCAACATTACTTTATCTTCCAAGTGTCTATATTCAAATGTCTCTGATTCTTTCATTTGATTCTTGTTCTTAACATCATTAAGGTATAATTTATGTTCAAATAACTACATTCTTTTCAAGTGTACAATCTGAGGATTTCTCTGGTGATTCAGTGGTTAAAACTCTGAACTTCCAATGCGGGTGGTGCAGGTTGATCCCTGGTCGGTGAACAAAGGTCCCACAGGCCACACAGCATGCCCCCCCATTTTTTTAATGTACAATTTGATGAGTGTGATGGATATGTACACCTGTGAATTACTACAACTATTGTGATATAGAACATTTTCATCGCCCCCACAAGTATCCAAGTGCCCCTTTGTAGTCCAGCTATCCCTCACTCTAGGCAACAACAGATCTGCTTTCTAGTGCTATAGGTTAGTTTGGGTTTCTAGAATTTTATATAAATAGAATCATACAGGAAATACTTTTTTGGCTTCCTTCTCTCAGCATAACAGTTTTGAGAGTTATTCACTTAGTTGTGTGTATCACTAGTCTGTTCCTTTTTTGCTGCTGAGATATAGTATCGATAGATCTATTTTGTTGATCCACTCACCTGTTGATGGACATTTTGGCTGTTTCCTTTTGGGGGTTATGATGAATACAGTTGCTATAAACATTCACATACAAGTATTTATGTGAGTTTATTTTCATTTATCTTGGGTAATATCTGGGAATGAAATGGCTGGGTCATATGTAAGTCTTTAACTTTTCAAAAAACTGCCAAACCATTTTCCAAAGTTATTTACCACTGCATTCCCAACAGCAGTGCAGGAGACTCCAGTTGCTTCACACCCATAAACTTAGGAAAAGATCAGTTGTTCTAGAGCCATGGTAACGAGTAGCCACCTTATTAACTTGTGTAACTGTGGCCACTGACAGCTGGCTTCTATCATCTCTCTCTCCCAGTGTTCATGCCCTGTGTAATCCTCTTCTCTTACTTGTGGGCAGGACATGTGACCTCCAAACAATCGTACATGCAAGGTGATGAGAAATATGTGATTACATGTACGAGATTATGTGATTGCATTACATAAGACTGTAAGGCTCATCTTGCTAGAGTCTCTCCCTCTCAAGCTGTGAGGAAGCAAGCGGCCATTGGAGAACTCCATGCAGCAAAGAACTGTAAGTAATCATCTAGTGCCTAAGGGCTGAGCTCCAGCTGACAGTCAGCAAAAAAAAGGAGGCTCTCAGTCAAACAACCGAAAAGAACTAAATAGTACTAACAACCAGGCAGGTAGAGAAGCAGATCCTTCCCCTGTCAAGCCTCTAGATGAGAACCTGGCCACAACCTTGACTGCAGCATACTAAGACCCTGCATGGCCCAGAAAAGCTTTCCTTGGATTCCTGATCCACAGACATGATAAGGTAATAAACATGTGTGGTTTTAAGCCACTGTGTGCGTGGTAATATTGTTAGGCAGTGATAGAAAACTAATAGAAAATCATCAGAACTTGTCTGAAATATGTTCAATGACAGCTTACCTCAGTGAATCCTTTTTGCCAACCAGGATATCAGAATCTGTCCATTGTCCTATGTTCAAGTTCACTGAGGCTTTTGTCTGCTTAAATCTCCTTTGAATCTCTCTAATGAATTTTTAATTTCGATTATATTTTTAGCTCCAGAATTTCTTTTTGGTTCCTTCTAAGTTTTCTGTCTCATTATTGATATTTCCATTTCGTTCACACATTGTTTTCTTGACTTTTTCCATACCTCCCTTTAGTCCTTTGGGCATCCTTAAGGCACTTTGAAGTCTTTGTTTAGTATATTATATATATATATATATATTAGTATATTAGGTCTTTCTTAGGGACAGTTTCTATTGATTTGTTTTATCCCTTTGAGTGCACCATACTTTGCTGTTCCTTAGTATGCCTTGTGATTTTTTTAGTGAACACTGGACTTTTGAGTTTAATAATGTGATAACTCTGGAAATCAGAGTGCAAAGTGAAAGAAGGCAGTCATAAAAGACCAGACAGTATATGATCCCACTTATACAAAATGTCTAGAATAGGCAAAACCATGGAGACAGAAAGAATGTAGATTGGTGGTTGCCTAGGGCTGGGCTGAGGGTCGGTGGAAAATAGGAAGTGACCGTAGTGGGTGTGGGGTTTCTTTTGGCGGGGGGATGAAAAGATTTTAAAATTGGATTCTGTGATGGTTACTTGAAGTCCTTAAACTGTACATGTGTGTGAAGAACACATGAACAGCTTTAACTCAATGAAGCTGTTTAAAACAACAAACAAAAAAATAGTCACTCATCAGATCTTGACTGGGTATTTCCTTTTTGCCTAAAGTGAAAAGTGAAAGTTGCTCAATCATGTCCAACTCTTTGTGACCCCATGGACTAAACAATCCATGGAATTCTCCAGGCCAGAATACTGGAGTGGGCAGTCTTTCCCTTCTCCAGGGGATCTTCCCAACCCAGGGACTGAACCCAGGTCTCCCCGCATTGCAGGTGGATTCTTTGCCACTTGAGCCACAAGGGAATCCCTAACGGTAATGGATATGATGAAGGCCTAGAAACATGTAGAAGATACCACCCCTGACTGGCTAAGAACTCTGTCTCATGAAGGCAGGATCTCCCTTATCTATTGCTGCCTAACAATCACCCCCAAATTTAGTGCCTTAAAACCACCACCACTTTATTGACTGTGATGCTGTACTTCAGAAATTCATCATGGGTAATGGTCTCTGTTCCAGTGAAGTTTGCTGGGCTCACTCAAGGGGCTGCATTCACCTGGTGGCTGGAAGGTAGGGGGTGGCCTCACTCATGTCTATGGCCTTTGTCCTGGCTGCCACTCGGGGTGCCACGGTTCTCCTCCTTGGGGTCTTTCTCTCCACACGGCCTTCTCTCTAGCAGGAGGCTGAGCTTCTTCACGTGGTACCTGGTTTCCCAGACGGAGGAAGCTGTTGGGCTTCTTAGGTCCAGAACTGGCACAGTGGTAATTTCTGAGGATACTGTTGATCGAGTCACGGGGCAGCTCAGGTTCAGGTAGAGAGGAAACAGACTCTTCCTTTTGATGGGAGGAGTAGTCCTGTGTCTGCAAGTTTAGGAGGAGTTGGTGGTACCTGTCTTTGCAGAATATCTAGCACAGGAGTCTGGGCAGTCGCTTGACTCAATGTAAAATCAAAACAACTGAATTATACTGAACTTCAAATTGAATGTGAGCTGTCTAGGGCATCCACTTCTCCCCTATTGGAATACACACTCCATACGGGCAGGGATTTTTATCTGTTTGGCTCATTATTTTATTCCCAGCTGGACAGCAGTGCCTGGCTTTGATAGAGGCTCAGTGAGTATCTGTCTTAGGAAAGACTGCTTGGTGTGATGGTAACAGAAGAAGGATTGGTGTGGAGCCACTCTAATAGAGAAGCTGCAGTGAGTCTGGGGAAAGAGTAATGGGTGTGAACTGGTGTCGCAGAGGTGGGGAGACAACATTTATTCACTATTTTACAACATGAATTGAGGCAGCCAACGCCAGATGTGAGGGTGAAGGAAGAGGCATCCCTTAAGGAAGGGGATCCCAACATCTCAGTGCGTGACATGCGCTAAGTCATAGTCAAGAACCGGGTCCTCTTGTGATAACGGAGGCTTTAGCACGGACGCTTGGATGGGACTGAGCAAGGCGAGTATGGCAGAAGTGTGACTGAAACAGAGCTGAAGACAACACTAAAAAATGATGGGTATAGGGTATGAGGCTTTGCCAACAAAAGTCCGTCTCATCAAGGCTATGGTTTTTCCAGTGGTCATGTATGAATGTGAAAGTTGGACTATAAAGAAAGCTGAGGGCTGAAGAATTGATGCTTTTGACTTGTGGTGTTGGAGAAGACTCTTGAGAGTGCCTTGGACTGCAAGGAGATCCAACCAGTTCATTCTGAAGGAGATCAGCCCTGGGATTTCTTTGGAAGGAATGATGCTAAAGCTGAAACTCCAGTACTTTGGCCACCTCATGCAAAGAGTTGACCCCTTTGGAAAGTCTCTGATTCTGGGAAGGATTGGGGGCAGGAGGAGAAGGGGACGACAGAGGATGAGATGGCTGGATGACATCACTGACTCGATGGACATGAGTTTGAGTGAACTCCGGGGAGTTGGTGATGGACAGGGAGGCCTGGCATGCTGCGATTCATGGGGTTGCAAAGAGTCAGACACGACTGAGCGACTGAACTGAACTGATGGGATATGAGTGTGACTGAGAAAGTCCAGAGGCTTGAAAATAGTCACCTGCAAAATGTATTTATCAGATAAATGATAAGGATCTTCACTCTAAGTCCTTAAAACATGTAAGTTATGTGATGAAAATTAGATTTGAGATAGGTTATGATTATTTGGTGCAAAAATATTTGCATTAGTGACAAGAAGAGTGTCAAGGAAGCCCATTCATTTTAGGATTGGTGAGTTAATTGATGGTGATTATTCACCTTAATGTAGTTTTATAACACTTTAGAAGTTTGCAAAGATCATTGCTAAATACTTGTGCCTTGGTGAAAAACAAAAATAAAAGATTACTAGTATCTGGTAGTATCTTCTTTCTCTCCCTCCTTCTGCCCAGGGAAATGATCTCAACTGTTGTTCATGGTGAGTGAACCAGGAGAGGAGGTGGATAAAGGAGTGAGATGAGTGATTTCCTCTAGGAGAACAAAGGCTGACAGAGACAGTACGAGGCAGGTTAGTTGGGGTAGAACTGGGGGAAGAGATCCATGGTTCTATCCCAGAGAGGTAGGACCTCATGGGGTGGTGATAGACAAGGCATTTCTAGGTACTGGTGTCCTGAGTTGTTATAAGAATCCTCCTCGAAGAAAGTGCTAGGGTTGTTTGTTTGTGGGTTATTGAAGTTTTGTTTGTTTTGCAGGGACAAGTGTTGACAGTATTATTAACTGCTATGGTGAAACTGACATCAAGATGTCCCAGTCTGTTAGGAACACTAGCTTCTTTGGTTCAATACTGGTTCAACTTCCAAGAATTATATGCATATTTGGTGCCATTATTATCATTTTCTCTAAATTAGAGGACACTAAGGCTCCAGACTGCAAGGAGATCCAACCAGTCCATTCTAAAGGAGATCAGTCTTGGGTGTTCCTTGGAAGGACTGATGCTAAAACTGAAACTCCAATATTTTGGCCATCTCATGTGAAGAGTTGACTCACTGGAAAAGACTCTGATGCTGGGAGGGATTGGGGGCAGGAGGAAAAGGGGACGACAGAGGATGAGATGGCTGGGTGACATCACTGACTCTATGGACATGAGTATGAGTGAACTCCGGGAGTTGGTGACGGACAGGGAGGCCTGGCATGCTGCAATTCATGGAGTCACAAAGAGTTGGACACGACTGAGCAACTGAACTGACTGACTGACTGACTGAGGCTCCAGAGGGACTAAGACCAGAGGAGTCAGAGATGAGAGTGCATGAGTTTCTCTGTGAGGCCTCAGTGTGAAGGCCTGAACTATGGCTACAGATCATTCTGGAGGCATGTTGTTAGGAACCCACTGTGTGTACTAGATTCCTTGATTTGAAAAATTGGAAAGGGTTGTACAAATTGGCCCGCAAATTCTCACCGTGGTCAGTGGTATTAATACTTTTGGATGGAAACCTGTGGATGTTCAAAAGCACAAACAAAAGTTAATGACACACATTCTATGAAAGTGCTTTTGTTCTCTCACAAAGGACACGTCTAGGTCTGCAGCTCTTTAAAAGTTTTGTTTACATGGTCTGAGAATTCTGTCAAAATTGTGGTGCTTTTCCCAGAAGAGTGTGCATATGCACACAGGCAAGGTGACATACAGTTGTAGAGAGGATCTAGGTTCTGCAACCAACTTAGAGCTTACAGTGCATTCAGCTCATTCTTTGCTGACTTCATCAAGGTTGCTTGAATAGAGTGAAATTATCTTCCATCACAAAATTCTTTGCATCTTTCAGGCAGTTTTAAGCTTAACCCAAAAACAGCATGAAGGAAAGTAATCATTCCATCTACAGTTAGAGACAAGATTCTTGAGCTCAGCATGGAAACCATGATGGTGCTTTGATCAATAAGATTGTTCTCCAGGGAGGGAGGCTTTAATGACTTGTGACTGACTTCTCAGTTGCTCCAGGAACCACATGTGAATGAGTCCTTTCAAAGGGGGTGATATGAGACGGGCCCAATTTTAATTTTGAACACTGAATTTTATTAGGTAAACAGGAGTACTATTCAAGTCCTCTCCCCTGAGTCACTTCTGTGTAGATGAGGAAACCACTATCACTGAAGCCCTGGCAACATGTCTGGGATGAGCAGGGGAGAAACTTCCATTATTTTTGTGGTCAACTTGAATAGATCCTGAAGAAAACTACTCCCGTCAGTGCATAAATTTTGTCTTACCTAAAAACTTAGCTGTGGCCTTCTTTTTTTCTTCTATTTTTTTCCTGAGGATACTTCAGCAAAAAAAAATATTAATTGAGGTTTGTCTGTTATGCATACACTAGTAAAGTAATGCTCAAAATTCTTCAAGCCAGGCTTCAGCAATACATGAACCGTGAACTTCCTGATGTTTAAGCTGGTTTTAAAAAGGCAAGGAACTAGAGATCAAATTGCCAACATCTGCTGGATCATGGAAAAGAGAGTTCCAGAAAAACATCTATTTCTGCTTGATTGACTATGCCAAAGCCTTTGACTGTGTGGATTACAACAAACTGTGGAAAATTCTTCAAGAGATGGGAATACCAGACCACCTAACCTGCCTCTTGAGAAACCTCTATGCAGTCAGGGAGCAACAGTTAGAACTGGACATGGAACAACAGACTGGTTCCAAAGAGGAAAAGGAGTACGTCAAGGCTGTATATTGTCACCCTGCTTATTTAACTTCTATGCAGAGTACATCATGAGAAACGCTAGACTGGAAGAAACACAAGCTGGAATCAAGATTGCCGGGAGAAATATCAATCACCTCAGATATGCAGATGACACCACCCTTATGGCAGAAAGTGAAGAGGAAATAAAAAGCCTCTTGATGAAAGTGAAAGAGGAGAGTGAAAAAGTTGGCTTAAAGTTCAACATTCAGAAAATGAAGATCATGGCATACGGTCCCATCACTCCATGGGAAATAGATGGGGAAACAGTGGAAACAGTGTCAGACTTTACTTTTTGGGCTCCAAAATCACTGCAGATGGTAACTGCAGCCAAGAAATTAAAAGACACTTAGTCCTTGGAAGAAAAGTTATGACCAACCTAGATAGCATATTCAAAAGCAGAGCCATGACTTTGCCCACTAAGGTCCGTCTAGTCAAGTCTATGATTTTTCCTGAGGTCGTGTATGGATGTGAGAGTTGGACTGTGAAGAAGACTGAGTGCCGAAGAATTGATGCTTTTGAACTGTGGTGTTGGAGAAGACTCTTGAGAGTCCCTTGGACTGCAAGGAGATCCAACCGGTCCATCCTAAAGGAGATCAACCCTGGGATTTCTTTGGAAGGAATGATGCTAAAGCTGAAACTCCAGTACTTCGGCCACCTCATGTGAAGGGTTGACTCATTGTAAAAGACTTTGATGCTGGGAGGTATTGGGGGCAGGAGGAGAAGGGGATGACAGAGGATGAGATGGCTGGATGGCATTACTGACTCAATGGACGTGAGTCTGAGTGAACTGGTGATGGTGATGGATAGGGAAGCCTGGCGTGCTGTGATTCATGGGGTCGCAGAGAGTCGGACACGACTGAGCAATTCAACTGAACTGAACAACTGAACTGTTATGCCAGGGAAGAAAAAATATTTGTTCTATGTGGGTTCTTATTTGAAGTGAACCATGGCTAACTGCACTAAGAAGATGAAACACTAGAGATACTTTGGTTTTGGGTTTTTTTCTTTAATGTCTTCTTCTTTATTCATTTGTTAAACTCCAGGAAACCTGGTTCTTTGTAGGTAATTAGTGATGATGGGAACAGTGTCATTTATAATAACAGTTATCACAGCCCCTTACATTTCAAGTCCATTGGCCTTTCAGGTGGACAGGGCACAAGGTCAGGAAAGGAGGTGAGGCACAAACAAGCCAAATTCCCAATCTTGAACACTTCTCACCAACCCTTCATACTGAGTTTTATAATGTAGAGAAGCAACTTTTAATGTAATCTTGAGCCCCTCCCCTTTTTAATTTGTGAGGTGTGAAGGAGGTGTCTTAGTCCCCTCCTTAATGGGCAGTACTTTGAATGGTTGTTGAGGATGTGGAACATTAAAAATCACTGAAATGTATCTTATCATTTTTTTATTATGTCCTCCAACCAAATGGAGAATTTGCATTATTGTTGGAGAATAAGAGATCTCTCTCTTTTCAAGACTGAGCCTTGTTGGGAAGGAAGAAACTATCCTCTGCCCTTCCAGGTTCTTCTGGCTGGTCTAAGAATTAAATAAGACAGATTATCAGGAGAAAATCAAATTTAAGTTCACATATATAGGAATGCACACACATAAGAGGTCAGATACTCCACATACATGAGATAGAAAGGTAAAAGGAGGTACTTATGCCATCCTGAGCTAAGGAATGAAGTAAGGGGTCTAGGTCTTCCAAGGATAGGAGGGTCATTCTCAGGAGATTAAGAATAGCAGATATTTAATAACTAGGTATTTGTTCTGTCATAAAGATGGAGCCACTAAGATAAATTTTATCTCTGGTAAATACTTTTTCTAGGAAAAATCTCCAATTTAAATTCTTCTGGGTAGTTAAGACAGGAGCAGCGGATTTCTCCTGAACCCACAGGGTCTGTATTGCATTTAGCTCAAAATAATTCTTGTGTAAGAGTAGCCCATTCAGGTATGAGCTAAATCAAATCCCTTATGATTATACAGTAGAAGTGAGAAATAGATTTAAGGGACTAGATCTGATAGATAGAGTGCCTGATGAACTATGGATGGAGGTTTGTGACACTGTACAGAAGATAGGGATCAAGACCATCCCCATGGAAAAGAAATGCAAAAAAGCAAAATGGCTGTCTGGGGAAGCCTTACAAATAGCTGTGAAAAGAAGAGAAGCAAAAAGCAAAGGAGAAAAGGAAGGATATAAGCATCTGAATGCAGAGTTCCAAAGAATAGCAAGGAGAGATAAGAAAGCCTTCCTCAGCGATCAATGTAAAGAAATACAGGAAAAGAACAGAATGGGAAAGACTAGAGATCTCTTCAAGAAAACTAGAGATACCAAGGGAACATTTCATGCAAAGATGGGCACAGTAAAGGACAGAAATGGTATGGACCTAACAGAAGCAGAAGATATTAAGCAGAGGTGGCAAGAATACACAGAACTGTACAAAAAGATCTTCACAACCAAGATAATCACGATGGTGTGATCACTCACCTAGAGCCAGACATCCTGGAATGTGAAGTCAAGTGGGCCTTAGAAAGCATCACTACGAACAAAGCTAGTGGAGGTGATGGAATTCCAGTTGAGCTATTTCAAATCCTGGAAGATGATGCTGTGAAAGTGCTGCACTCAATATGCCAACAAATTTGGAAAACTCAGCAGTGGCTGAGGTCAGTTTTCATTCTAATCCCAAATAAAGGCAATGCCAAAGAATGCTCAAACCACCGTGGCAATTGCACTCATCTTGCACGCTAGTAAAGTAATGCTCAAAATTTTCCAAGCCAGGCTTCAGCAATACGTGAACCGTGAACTTCCAGATGTTCAAGCTGGTATTAGAAAAGGCAGAGGAACCAGGATCAAATTGCCAGCCTCCGCTGGATCATGAAAAAAGCAAGAGAGTTCCAGAAAAACACCTATTTCTGCTTGATTGACTATGCCAAAGCCTTTGACTGTGTGGATCACAATAAACTGTGGAAAATTCTTCAAGAGATGGGAATACCAGACCACCTAACCTGCCTCTTGAGAAACCTCTATGCAGATCAGGAAGTAACAGTTAGAACTGGACATGGAACAACAGGTAGGAAAAGGAGTACGTCAAGGCTGTATATTGTTACCCTGCGTATTTAACTTCTATGCAGAGTACATCATGAGAAACGCTGGACTGGAAGAAACACAAGCTGGAATCAAGATTGCCGGGAGAAATATCAATCACCTCAGATATGCAGATGACACCACCCTTATGGCAGAAAGTGAAGAGGAAATAAAAAGCCTCTTGATGAAAGTGAAAGAGGAGAGTGAAAAAGTTGGCTTAAAGCTCAACATTCAGAAAGTGAAGATCATGGCATCCGGTCCCATCACTCCATAGGAAATAGATGGGAAAACAGTGGAAACAGTGGCTGACCTGATTTTGGGGGCTCCAGAATCACTGCAGATGGTGACTGCAGCCATGAAATTAAAAGACACTTACTCCTTGGAAGAAAAGTTATGACCAACCTAGATAACATATTCAAAAGCAGAGACATTACTTTGCCAGCAATGGTCCGTCTAGTCAAGGCTATGATTTTTCCTGAGGTCATGTATGGATGTGAGAGTTGGACTGTGAAGAAGGCTGAGTGCCAAAGAATTGATGCTTTTGAACTGTGGTGTTGGAGAAGACTCCTGAGAGTCCCTTGGACTAAAAGGACATGCAACCAGTCCATTCTGAAGGAAATCAGTCCTGGGTGTTCTTTGGAAGAACTGATGCCGAAGCTGAAACTCCAATACTTTGGCCACCTCATGCGAAGAGTTGACTCATTGGAAAAGACTCTGATGCTGGGAGGGATTGGGGCCAGGAGAAGAAGGTGATGACAGAGGAAGAGATGGCTGGATGGCATCACCGGCTCGATGGACATGAATTTGGGTGAACTCCAGGAGTTGATGATGGGCAGAGAGGCCTGGCGTGCTGCTGTTCATGGGACTGCAAAGAGTCGGACATGACTGAGCAAATGAACTGAACTGAACTGAAGAGTAGCTCATTTGGGGGATGCTTGTTCTGAATACCTATAGACCAAATTTTTATGTTTTTCACTGTGGTCCTAGGATATTTCTAATTTTTCAAGAGTGGTCCCTTTTATCACTTTGTCTCCCTTGTGAAATCGGAGCTAAAATGGGATATAAATAATTAATGGAAGAAAGTAAGACACTGATTAAAATAGATATTTGTTTTTATTATTTTTTGGATTACTTCCACATTTCATATTTAAATTGTGGTATATGATCTTAGAATTTAAGCTGTGATAACTAATTATCTCCATTATGCTAGTCTCCCACTTTTCATAACTCTTAGAATTTTTGATTATTTCTGAAATTTCATCATGTGTAATAAATCCATACTAACTTGCAATATTTGAGGAAGTAGAGAGAAGCCTTCTCTGAGTAGCAGAGAGAAGCCTAAACTAACTAGCTTAAAATCTTAAATACAGTGTTTTTCAAAGAATGTTATATTTCCATATGTATATATAAAAACATAAAGCAGATATTACCTAGCATGAGCCTTAAGGAATTTGCTATTTCCTTAGTCTTGGTTTTGCATGTAAATGGAAAACTTCTAAGTGCTTGAGGTTACTTTGAAGGAGTCCTTAATAGTTTAACCAGTAACCCTTAAAGCTTAGGTATACTCTTATTTAGTAAACCTTTTTATTTTTCTCATAGCTACGTTGAGAGTCCATTTAGCTCAGCTATGTGAAGTATTACATTATTAAGTAGAATGGAGCTGGTAGGATATTTTTGGAGAAAAATCTACAGTGCTCTCCACATACATGTGCTTTTGCATGACTATTACATCTACTACACACACTGATGTCTACGTGCACGTGTATTACAGTCCCTGAGCACACCATGTATTGTGGACAATTTGAGGACATGATCTTTGGGTATAAACTAGACCAAGCTTTCTGAGGGCAGGAAGCATGGCCCTTGGCATTCTTCTTCTGTGTAAACATACCTGCCAAAGACTTTGCTTGGTGCCCATCTTAGTTGGGGGCAGCCTTTATGAGAAGCAGCTCCAGTTCCTTTCTGCCTTTCTGTCTGGGTGCTAATGAATGGGAGGGGAGGCTATGTTGGGGGAAGCCTGGGAGGCTGAGCTGTGCAGTGTGCCTTCTTATAGGTAGGAGTGTGACTTCTCACCTGTTCCTGATTCTCTTGCTGCCACACCATAAGCATAGTAGTTAAGAGCACAGGCTTTGGTGTTAGCCCTGGATTTGAACCTTGGCACTCTCATTTTCCAGCTGTGGGATCAATCTTGAACAGATTTAGTTAATCTCTCCAAGCTTCATTTTCCTGATCTAGAAAACAGAGATCATAATTATCCCTCACCAGGTATGTATGTACTCTTGGAAGGAATTTTTACACTGGCAAACAGGTGATTCTTGCCTCACTGTTGAGTAGATCAGTTTATCATCTACCTTACACAATCAGCCTTTCTGGAAAAGCCTATTTTTACTAAAGGTACAACCAGTCCTCTGCAACCATCAGTTCCAAGCCACAGATTCAACCAACCTCATATAGATGACATTCCTGGGGAAAAATGTTCCAGAAAGTTCTAAAAACCAAAACTTAAATTTGCTGTAGGCCAGTGACTATTTACATAGCATTTACTTTGTATTGGGTATTATAAGTAATCTAGAGATATTTTAAAGTATACAAGAGGATGTGAGTAGATTCTATGCAAATACTATGCCAATTTATGTAAAGGACTTGAGCATCTGTGAATTTTGGTATCCATGGGGGTCCTGGAACCGACACCCCATGGATACTGATAGACCACTGTTTGGGGGATTTTGTTTTAATTTTGAAATGGTAGCTTTATTTTTACAAGTCAATTAAAATGTAAATGTTTTCATAAACTAAGATTTTTCAACAGTCAGCTGATAAATGTATAACTGATACCTAAGGATGAAATGGGGTTTGCAGGTTGTTCAGCTGGTAAAGAATGTGCCTGCAGTGTAGGAGACCCAGGTTTGATCTCTGGGTTGAGAAGACCCCCTAGAGAAGGAAATAGCAATCCACTCCAGTATTCTTGCCTGGAAAATCCCATGGACAGATACTATCCATGGGGTAGCAAAGAGTTGGACATGCTCATGCTACTAACAAGGATGAAAAGGAAAATGTACCGCCAGACCACACTGTGACTAGGGTTGTTAAATCAGCATTGTTCCTGACAGTGCAGGGTCAAGTTCCCAAAAATAATTTGATTGTCTTGACTCAGCCTGAGAATAGATTCCCCTTTGGCCATATCCTCCTATTTCAATCAGGGTCACAAGACACAAATGCACAAACTAGGTGAAGTTAGACAAGTATGGGAGGCAATGACAGACATCTCTATACTCTGTGAGGGTCAAAAGTGGTAAGTATTTGCTAAAGTTTGAACACTGATAGAAAAATGATCAAAAAAAAAAAAGACTGAGTATTGATGATAGATAGAACCTTGAAAGTGTGAGATCATTCAGGCAGAATGTAGATGGAGAAGGGCCAAAGACAGCTGACTAGGGAAACCTGACATCCCTGACAAGACACGGGGAACTAGAAGAGAAACAAAAGAATTACCAGGAATCCAGAGCTATGTAATATTTCATATTAGAAGGTGTAAAGAAGATGAAAATAACTGATAATGCTAATTGAGAATCTTTACAAGAGAATGTCTGAAAGCAGCTACATGTAAAGGAATGAAGTTGGTAAAGAATCCACCTGCAACACAGGAGCCACAGGAGATGCTAGCTGCATCCCTGGGGCAGGAAGATCTCCTAGAGCAGGGCATGGCAACCCGCTCCTGTATTCTTGCCTGGAGAATCCCATGAACACAGGAGCCTGTTGGGCTACAGTCCATAGGGTCGCAGAGTCAGACACCACTGAAGTGACTTAGCACGCCAGAACATTTTCTAACACTATATTAAAAAAAAACTCAAAATGGATTGGAGATCTAACTGTGGAAATGGAAACCATACAACTCCTATAAGAAAACATAGGCAGAACATTCTTTGACATAAATTATAGCAATTTTTTTTTGATCTGTCTCCTAAGGAAAAGCAAATAAAGGCAAAAATAAACAAATGAGACCTAATTAAACTTAAAAGCTTTTACACAGCAAAAGAAACACCAACAAAACAGAGACAACCTACTGAATGGGAGAAAGTATTTGCAAAACAATATGACAGATAAGGTATTAATATCTTAAATATATAAACAGCTCATACAACTGAACAGAAAAAAACACAAACAGCTCGATTAAAAAATAGGCAAAAGACTTGAATAGACCTTTTTTCCAAAGAAGACATATGGCCAACAGGCACTTGAAAAGATGCTCACATTGTTAACCATCAGAGAACTGTAAATTAAAAACCGCAATGTGATGCCATTCATAACAGCTGTTATCAAAAAGATCGCAAATAACAAACGTTGGTGAGGCTATGGATAAAAGTGAACTCTTGTGCCCTGTTGGTGGGAATGTAAATTGGTGCAGCCACTGTGAAAAACAGTACATATGGAAGTTTCTCTCAAAAACTAAAAGTAGAACTACCATATAAACAAGCAATTCTACTTCTGGGAATATATCTGAAAAAAAAAGGAAAACACTAATTCAAAAGATACCTGTGGGGATGTCGCTGGTTCTCCAGGGGTTAGGACTCAGTGGTTTCACTGGGGACGGCAGGGTTCAGTTCATGGTCAGAGAACTAAGGTGCTATGAGCCGCAAGAGTGCAGTCAAAAAAAAAGATACACCCCAATGTTCACTGCAGCATTGTTTACAAATAATCAAGATACGGAAGCAACTTACATGTCCATCAATGGATGAATGGATAAAGAAGATGTGAGATATAAATGTATACATATATATATATATATATATATATATATATACACACACACACACACACAATGGTATTTGATTCAGCTACAAATAAGAATGAAATTTTGCCATTTGCAACAATATGGACTGACTTGGATGGTATTAAGGTAAATGAAATGTCAGAGAAAGATAAATACTGTATGATATCACTCATATGTGGAATCTAAAAAAATAAACTAGTGAACATAACAAAAAATACAGATTCACAGGTATAGAGAACATACTAGTGATTACCACCGGGAGAAAAAAAGGGGAGGGGCAAGATGAGATAAGGGATTGAGAAGTACAAACTACTATGTATTAAAGAGCTACAAGGATATATTGTATAGCACAGGGAATTTAGCTAATATTTCATAATTGTAAATGAAATATAGCCTTTAAAATTTTTGAACCATGTTATCACCTGAAACTATAATATCAACTATATCTCAATAATTAATAGATAGATAGATGGATAGAAAGTCTGAAAGACATCCTATGGATCTGCCAGTGTAGTGGGTCAGAGGCCAAACTACAAGTGTACAATGAATGGGGAATAAGATAGAAACACAAATGTTCATCATATTATTCTACCAACAAGTCTGATTGCAAATTGGAGGAGAGAAATTAAAGGAAAAAATAGAGGGGAACACAGCATCAGTGGAGGATATTAAGATTTTGTTTGAGATAAAAGTCTTAAGCGTATTTGTCAACTGAGGAGAAAAGGCCAACCAAGAGGGTGAGTTGAAGATGCAGGAGGAAAATGATGAATGAAACAAGAATCTCTGGGAGGTCTGAGGGGACAGGGCGGTAGGTGGAGGCATCAATTTTTTCAAAAGTATATTAACAGAGTTATTTAATACAGTTTCTATTTCTATTCTTTTTCTTCTTGCTTTAATGTTTAACTCAACTTTGAAATGGTAATGCATTTACATGGTTCAGTGTCGTTGTTTTTGGCCTCACTGCATGTAGAATCCCAGTTCCCCCAACCAGGGATGGAACCACGTCCCCTGCAGTGGAAGTCAGAGTCTTAACCACAGGACCACCAGGTAAATCCCCTCAATGTTTTAAAAGGTATAAAAGGGTAGGCACTGAAAACTCTTCTTCCCGCCACCACCATAGCCCCAGCTTTTGTGTATTCTTAATTCTTCTTCCCATTGACAACCAAATTCATGAGCTTTTTGAGTGTTCTTCCAGAAACACCTTATATACTAGCAAAAAAGTACATATATTCTTCTTCTTTTTCACATAATCGGGGGAATTCAGTACACATCACTCTTGTTTTTTAAACCTAACAACATATTTGGGAGATATTTCCATAATAAATATATAAAGTGTTTCCTCTTTTCCTGACTGCATTTTTATTTCAGTTTCCTATTGATGGAGGCTGTACATTGTTCATTTTGTACATTGAACCATGAGCCATCTGCAGTATAAATTCCTAGAGTTGGAATAATTGGTTCAAAATGTATGTATACAAAAAATTTAGATCTATATATGATGGTGTGATCACTCACCTAGAGCCAGACTCTAGGTGGAGTCTTCAGACTACAATCCTGGAGTGTGAAGTGAAGTGGGCCTTAGGGAGCATTATTATGAACAAAGCTAGTGGAGGTGATGGAATTCCAGCTGAGCTATTTCAGATTCTAAAAGCTGTTTCTGTTAAAAGCGCTATACTCAAAACACCAGCAAATTTGGAAAACTCAGCAGTGGCCACAGGACTGGAAAATGTCAGTTTTCATTCCAGTCCCGAAGAAGAGCAGTGCCAGGGAATGTTCAAACTACCACACAATTGTGCTGATTTCACATGCTAGCAAGGTAATGCTCAAAATCCTTCAAGCTGGGCTTTAATAGTACATGAACTGGAGAACTTCCAGATGTACAAGCTGGATTTAGAAAAGGCAGAGGAACCATAGATCAAAATGCCAACATCTTCTGCATGATAGAGAAAGCAAGGGCATTCCAGAAAAATGCCTACTTCTGATTCATTGACTGTTGTTTAGTCATTCAGTCATATCTCTTTGCAACCCCATGGACTGCAGCACACCAGTCTTCCTTGTCCTTCACCATCTCCTAGAGCTTGCTCAAACTCATGACCATTGAGTCAGTGATGCCATCCAACCATCTCATCCTCTGTCTTCTTCTTCTCCTCCTGCCTTCAGTCTTTTCCAGCATCAGAGTCTTTTATAATGAGTCGGTTCTTCACATCAGATGGCCAAAGTATTGGAGCTTCAGCTTCAGCATCAGTCCTTCCAATGAATATTCAGGGTTGATTTCCTTTAGGATTGACTGGTTTGATCTCCTTGCAGTCCAAGGGACTCTCAAGAGTCTTCTCCAGCACCACAGTTCAAAAGCATCAATTTTCTGGCACTCAGCCTTCTTTATGGTCCAACTGTCACATCCATACATGACTCTTGGAAAAACCATAGCTTGTGGATCACAACAAACTGTGGAGAATTCTGGAAGAGATGGATATACCAGACCACCTTACTGGACCTGCCTCCTGACAAACCTGTATGCAGGTCAAGAAGCAACAGTTAGAAACGAACATAGAACATAGAACGGACTAGTTCAAAACTGGGAAAGGAGAATGTCAAGGCTGTATATTGTCACTGTGCTTATTTAACTTACATGCAGAGTATATCATGCAAAATGCCCTCCTGGAGCACAAGCTGGAATCAAAATTGCTGGGAGAAATATAATATCAACAACCTCAGATATGCAAATGACACCATCCAAATGGCAGAAAGTGAAGAGGAACTAAAGAGTCCCTTGATGAAGGTGAAAGAGGAGAGTGAAAAAGCTGGCTTAAAACTCAACATTCATAAAACGAAGTTCATGACATCTGGTGCCATCCCTTAATGGCAAATAGATGAGGAAGAAATGGAGACAATACAGACTATTTTCTTGGGCTCCCAAATCACTGTGGATGGTGATTGCAGCCATGAAATTAAAAGACACTTGCTTCTTGGAAGAAAAGCTATGACAAATCAAGATAGCATATAAAATAGGAAAGACATCACTTTGCCTATAAAGGTCAGTATAGTCAAAGCTATGTTTTTTCCAGTAGTCATGTACAGATGTGAGAGCTAGATCATAAAGAAGGCTGAGTGCCAGAAAACTTGATGTTTTCAAATTATGGTGCTGGAGAAGACTCTTGAGAGTCCCTTGGACTGCAAGGAGATCAAACCAGTCAATCCTAAAGGAAATCAATACTGAATATTCAGGTGGCCAAAGTATTGGAGTTTCAGCTTCAGCATCAGTCTTTCCAATGAACACCCAGGACTGATCTCCTTTAGAATGGACTGGTTGGATCTCCTTGCAGTCCAAGGCACTCTCAAGAGTCTTCTCCAACATCACAGTTCAAAAGCATCAATTCTTCGGCACTCAGCTTTCTTCATAGTCCAACTCTCATATCCATACATGACCACTGGAAAAACCATAGCCTTGACTAGACAGACCTTTGTTGGCAAAGTAATGTTTCTGCTTTTCAGTAAGCTATCTAGGTTGGTCATAACTTTCCTTCAAAGGAGTAGTGTTTTTAATTGCATGGCTGCAATCACAATCTGCAGTGATTTTGGAGCCCCCCAAAATTAAAGTTTGACACTCAGTTCAGTTCAGTAGCTCAGTCATCTCCGACTCTCTGCGACCCCATGAATCGCAGCATGCCAGGCCTCCCTGTCCATCACTAACTCCTGGAGTTCACCCAAACTCATGTCCATCGAGTCAGTGATGGCATCTAGCCATCTCATCCTCTGTTGTCCCCTTCTCCTCCTGCCCTCAATCCCTCCCAGCATCAGAGTCTTTTCCAGTGAGTCAACTCTTCACATGAGGTGGCCAACTACTGGAGTTTCAGCTTTAGCATCATTCCTTCCAAAGAAAACCCAAGGCTGATCTCCTTTAGAATGGACTGGTTGGATCTCCTTGCAGTCCAAGGGACTCTCAAGAGTCTTCTTCAACACCACAGTTCAAAAGTATCAATTCTTCGGTGCTCAGCCTTCTTCACAGTCCAACTCTCACATCCATACATGACCACTGGAAAAACCATAGCCTTGACTAGACAGACCTTTGTTGGCAAAGTAATGTCTCTCCTTTTCAATATGCTATCTAGGTTGGTCATTACTTTCCTTCCAAGGAGTAAGCATCTTTTAATTTCATGGCTGCAGTCACCATCTGCAGTGATTTTGGAGCCCAGAAAAATAAAGTCTGACACTGTTTCCACTGTTTCCCCATCTATTTCCCATGAAGTGATGGGACCAAATGCCATGATCTTCATTTTCTGAATGTTGAGCTTTAAGCCAACTTTTTCACTCTCCTCTTTCACTTTCATCAAGAAGCTCTTTAGCTCCTCTTCACTTTCTGCCATAAGGGTGGTGTCATCTGCATATCTGAGGTGACTGATATTTCTCTTGGCAGTCTTGATTCCAGTTTGTGCTTCTTCCAGCCCAGCGTTTCTCATGATGTACTCTGCATATAAGTTAAATAAGCAGGGTGACAGTATACAGCTTTGACTTACTCCTTTTCCTACTTGGAACCAGTCTGCTGTTCCATGTCCAGTTCTAACTGTTACTTCCTGATCTGCATAGAGGTTTCTCAAGAGGCAGGTCAGGTGATGTCTGGTATTCCCATCTCTTGAAGAATTTTCCAGTTTATTGTGATCCACACAAAGGCTTTGGCATAGTCAATCAAGCGGAAATAGATGTTTTTTTTGGAACTCTCTTGCTTTTTCCATGATCCAGCAAATGTTGGCAATTTGATATCTGATTCCTCTGCCTTTTCTAAAACCAACTTGAACATCAGGGAGTTCACAGTTCATGTATTACTGAAGCCTGGCTTGGAGAATTTTGAGCATTACTTTACTAGCGTGTGAGATGAGTGCAATTGTGCGGTCATTTGAGCATTCTTTGGCATTGCCTTTCTTTGGGATTGGAAAGAAAACTGACCTTTCTAGTCCTGTGGCCACTGCTGAGTTTTCCAAGTTTGCTGGCATATTGAGTGCAGCACTTTCACAGCATCATCTTTCAGGATTTAAAATAGCTCAGCTGGAATTCTATCACCTCCACTAGCTCTGTTCATAATGATGCTTTCAAAGGCCCACTTGACTCCACATTCCAGGATGTATGGCTCTAGGTGAGTGATCATACCATCATGATTATCTGGGTTGTGAAGATCTTTTTGTACAGTTCTTCTATGTATTCTTGCCACCTCTTCTTAATATCTTCTGCTTTCGTTAGGTCCATACCATTTCTGTCCTTTACTGTGCCCATCTTTGCATGAAATGTTCCCTTGCTATCTCTAATTTTCTTGAAGAGATCTCTAGTCTTTCCCATTCTGTTGTTTTCCTTTGTTTCTTTACACTGATCGCTGAGGAAGGCTTTCTGATCTCTCCTTGCTATTCTTTGGAACTCTGCATTCAGATGCTTATATCTTTCCTTTTCTCCGTTGCTTTTCGCCTCTCTTCTTTTCACAGCTATTTGTAAGGCCTTCTCAGACAGCCATTTTGCTTTTTTGCATTTCTTTTCCATGGGGATGATCTTGATCCCTGTCTCCTGTGCAATATCATGAACCTCCATCCATAGTTCATCAGGCACTCTGTCTATCAGATCTAAGCCCTTAAATCTATTTCTCACTTCCACTGTATAATCATAAGGGATTTGATTTAGGTCATACCTGAATGGTCTAGTGGTTTTCCCTACTTTCTTCAATTTAAGTCTGAATTTGGCAATAGGGAGTTCATGATCTGAGCCACAGTCAGCTCCCAGTCTTGTTTTTGCTGACTGTATAAAGGTTCTCCATCTTTGGCTGCAAAGAATATAATCAACCTGATTTCGCTGTTGACCATCTGGTGATGTCCATGTGTAGAGTCTTCTCTTGTGTTGTTGGAAGAGGGTGTTTGCTATGACCAGTCCGTTCTCTTGGCAAAATTCTGTTAGCCTTTGCCCTGCTTCATTCTGTACTCCAAGGCCAAATTTGCCTGTTACTCCCGGTGTTTCTTGACTTCCTACTTTTGCATTCCAGTCCCCTATAATGAAAAGGACATCTTTTTTGGGTGTTAGTTCTAAAAGTCCTTGTAGATCCAGCAATTTCTCTCCTGGGAATTTATCTGAAGAAAACAAAAGGACTAATTAGAATAGATACAAGCCCTATGTTCATTGCAGCATTCTTTATAGTACCCAAGATATGGAAGCAACCTAAGTGCCCAACAATAGATGAATGGACAAAGAAGTTGTGATATATATATACGTATATATATATATATATATATATATATAAGTATATATAAGTAGTATTATATATATAAGTATATATAAGTAGTACTATATATAAGTATATATATAGTATATATATAAGTATATATAAGTAGTATTCTTGTATATATACGTATATATATATATATACACACGTATATATATATACAAGTATTCTTGTATATATACGTGTATATATATACACGTATATATATATACAAGAATACTACTCAGCCATTTAAAAATGAATGAAATCTTGCCATTTGCAATGAAATGGATAATGGATGGACCCAGTGGGCATTATGCCAAGTGAAATAATCAGGCAGAGAAAGACAAATTTGGTACTATTATCACTTATCTGTGGAACCTAAAACACAAAACAAATGAACTAGCATAACAAAAGAGAAACAAGATTATAGATACAGAGAAGGAGGTGGTGCCAGAGGGAAAGGGGGTAGGAAGAGGAAAGAAATAGATGAGGGGGATTAAGAAGTATAAACTTCTAGCTGCAAAATATATGTCACAGGTATGAAATGTACAGTGTGAGGAATTTAGGTAATAAATATGTATTATCTTTGTATGGTGATAGATTGCAATTGGATATCACAATCATCATTTTGAAATATATGTAAACATTGAATCACAAAATAAGGAAAGTAAGGAAGTATGCTTGTTCTAGAAAAAGAGAATACCAGAGCAGTCAAGGGGAAATTTTCAGAGAGAGAGAAGAGATGGGAGGATACACAAAGGAGGAGACTGACAAAGTAAGATTAGGGTAGGACTAAGTGAGGATATAGGACTCCCTGAGTTGATGATAAAGTCACTGTTGTAATAAGTTAATGCAAACTATGAATCCTCTCTCCAGAAAAATATATATTTATATGTACCTGCAAATGTTGCATGCAATCTCAGGAGGTCACAAACTCCAAAGACACCCCAACTTTTGAAAGTAAATTTTTTTCTTCATGTATATTTTGTTACTTAAAAGTTTTTTATTTTATTTTGGAGTTTAGTTGATTTGCAGTGTTGTGTTTAAAGTAAACTTTTCATTGAAGTATAATGTACATATGAATAATTGGTATCCTACTTCACGTGAACTTCCTTGTGTTACCAGAAACCAGATCAAGAAGCAGAACATCACCTGTCCCTCAGAATCCCCACCTTTCAGCCATGAACCATCCTGCAAAGGTGACCACAATCTTGACTCCTATAACTATAGACTAGTTTGATCTGTTTTTGAATTTTATATAAGTAGAATTATACAGGATGCATTCTTATAAGCCTGGTTTCTTTACTCAGTATTATGTTTGGGCAGTTCATACATATTGGTATACGGAGCTGCACTTCATTCGTTCTCATGTCTATATCATAGCCCACTTTATGATGGATGACAGTTCATCCATTCTACAATCCATAAATATTTGGGTTTTTCCTGGTCTGGGAGTATTATAAACAGTGCTGCTATGAGCACTCTTGGACATGCCTTTTGATGAACGTATGTACACATTCTGTTGGTTATACACCTAAGAATAGAGTTCCCAGGTCATAAGTTCTAGTAGATAATGGGTCTTATGTTTTTTGACAAGGAAAACAGGGATGCAGGGGAAGCGGAATTCATACAAGTTTTCAGTCTGAATCCTAGTATAAAGTTATACATGTTTTGCATTGATCATTTATCCACACTGAGAATGAAATAAGACCACAACAATCAAAGACTTGATGAATAAACCCAAGGAGAGATTCACTGAAAAGATTAATAAAAGTTCTGACAAGTCAAGAAAAAAATAGAAAAAAAAATTTAAGAAATATTAATTTCCAGGTGGACTCAGGAAGTCTCAAAGAGTTGAGGAGATCAATAATTACTGAAGAAACTGGAAAATAATGTTAGAGAATTATCTCTCCCCAAAAGTGGTAGGGCCCAACACTTCTCACGGTCACTTTTCTTTAGAGCTTCAAAAAATAGATAATTCCCATGCTATTTAATCTGCTTTAGGACATAGAAAAAGACTGTAAAATCACAGTACTAAAACTTGACAATCCATAAGTAAGAAAACTACAACCCATTTTTCATATGACTAGAGATGCAACAGAAAGAAAATCCTAAGTAAATTACAAACAGAATCCAATTCTGTATTAAAAGACAATTCTTTGGATAGTTAGTATTATTTTAGGGCTCCCCAGGTGGTGCTAGTGGTAAAGAACCTGTCTGCCAGTGCAGGTGATATAGGAGATGTGGGTTCGATCTCTGGATCGCGAAGATTCCTCGGAGGAGGGCATGGCAACACACTCCATTATTCTTGCCTAGAGAATCCCATGGACAGAGGAGGCTGGCAGTCTATAATCCATAGGGTTGCAAAGAATTGGACATGACTGAATAAACTTAGCGTTCTAGGAATGGCAGGATACTAAGAAATCTACTAATATAATGCATTAATAATTCAGTATTTGTCAGAGTCTTTAAAAATATGTATACATAGCCTTTGACCTACAATTCTACTTTTTTGAATTCTATCCTAAGAAGATATAACAGTTATATCCAAAGTTTTCACCACAAGGCTATTCCTTAGTGTTGTTTATATCAACAACAAAGACAAAAATAGAAACAACCTAAAATGTCCAATAACACAAAACACAGTCAGTTAAGCTATGCTCTACATATTAAATACCTATGACCATGAAATAATATGCAGCCATTAAAATAATGCTGTAGAAAAGTTTTTAATAACATAGAAAACTATCCATGCCAAAAAATGCATATAGCATCATTAAGTTTAAAAATATAGTTGAAATTTTTATTTTTAGCTACCTGTATTCTCCAGATTTTTGCAGTTATCATGTATAATAACTTTTATAATATAGTGATAAGGATGTGAAGCAACAATTTTTAAAAATTCCTGTTTCTTATTTGTGTTTGGATGTGAAATACCAGAGAATCACCTTGGCATTCGCTTGAGGGACAGAAAGTCCTTTCACTTTTCTCCACCAGCTGGTGTGACCCCACTTAGGGCCCTGCTTGAATCACAGGCCTCACCACTTCCCATCGAGCTATCAAACGTTATACAAGATTTCATCCAGTCTGCCTAGCACTGAGGCCGGATTCGCCCTCCACTGTGCCCCTGTTGCTTTCCTGCTATGGAACTTTCAATAGCTCCCCACCCTCCCTAGCTTTCCAATTCAGGCCTCCAGAGCCTGATTCAATGTATCTGTCAGATCTTATTTCTCAGGTACTGCCCCTGGCACACCCTCTTCAAGTCTGCAATCAAGACCATCTCACACACTGTACCTCTTCTAGCTTTCACGTGTTTGACTCCACTGTTCTCCCTTCCAACAGTGCCCCTCCTCCACTCTTCCCCTGCTTCTGCCTATTAAGTCATCCTAATCTCTCCTTGAAGGCTTAGCTCAAATCCCCTTGCTTTCATGAAGACTGCTCCAGCTCATACCTCTGACTCCAAATGGCCCTTAAACGTCTGAACAACATTTGAACTGTTGAAGTAGTGGGCAACGAGACAGTCTGCTTTTCAATACCTTGTGGATTCATCTTTATCCTGAGCTCCCTGCCCTGCTGCCTTCCTGCTTAATTCATCAGCCCTTGTACAAGTCAATACTCTTCAAAGTGCAAACACTGGCAGATCACCCCCAGAGAGGGGCAGAAATTCCATCTCTTGCCTTTGTGAGTCTCACTCAGTGGGTCATGGTTACTTGCCTGAGGACCTACCTCCTCTATGATGAATGACACCAGGAATCACCCTGGTGTTGACTGACACTCTCTTGTGACTGTGCCTTTACCCGGTATTATCAAATCATTGATAAATACTGATTGAGCCACTGAAAGTGTACAGGAAGATGAGGATTTTGTTTGTTAGGAAGATCTACTAATAAGAACTCAGAAAAACGAGGAAGGCCATTTTGACACAACAATGATTCTGGTAAATACTGAATGAGCATGTACTTCATGTCAGGCAGCACTTTTACATGCATTATCTTAGTGAGTCACGACAGCCTTAAGAAGTATATCCCAGGGCTTCTCTGGTGATCTCAGTGGTAAAGAATTCGCCTGCCAGTGCAGGAGACACAGTCTTTGATCCCTGATCCAGAAATATCCCACATGCCATGGAGCAACTAAGCCCATGCACAACAACTACCGAGCCTGTGCTCTAGAGCCCAGGAGCCGGAATATTACCCTACGCGCAGCAGCTACTGAAGCCTGAGTCCACTGCGTTCCACAACAAGAGAAGCCACTGCCATGAGAAGCCTCCGCATGCAACTAGAGTAGCCCCTGCCACCCACAAGTAGAGGAAAGTCTGCACAACAATGACGATCCAGTCAATAGTAAATGAACTGATTAAAAATAGATAAACATTAAACATTTGAAAAAGAAGTATATTCCACTGTTATTCCCATTATAGAGGAGGAAACTGAAACTTAAAACAGGTAAGTAACCATAAAGTTACTATCTGACTCAGTGATTCCATTTCTAGGTATTTACCACCCCAGAAAACAGGGACCCAAATAGATACTATGCATGTCCATAGCAGCGTTATTCACAGTAGCTGAAAGTGGAAACAACCTAAGTGTCCATCAACTGATGAATGAACAAACAAAAGGTGGTATACCCGCTTAACAGAATATTGTTCAGGCACAAAAAGGCATGGAGGGGCCTTACCTTGTAGTCCGGTGGCTAAGATTCTACACTTCCAGCAGGGAGCTCGGGTCCAGTACCTGGCCAGGGAACTAGAACCCACATGCTGCAATGAAGACTGAAGATCTTGAGTACTGCAGCTAACTCCCAGCACAACCAAATAAACAAATATTTAGAAAATGAATGAAGTTCTGACGTATGCTACAAAGTAGATGAACCTTGAAAACATTATGCCTAGTGGAACAAGCCAGGCACAAAAGACCAAATGTTATATGATTCCACTTATGTGATATAGGCATATTCACAGAGACAGATTAGAGCTTATCAGGGACTGGAGGGAAGGGAAGGGGGAGTTATTGCTTCCTGGATATACTTCCTGTTTGGGGTTATGAAAACAGTTTTGGAACTAGACAGTGGGGATGGGTGTACAGCATTGTGAAGAATATTCAATGCTACTGAATTGTACACTCAAAATGTAAACTTCATGCTAAACCTTTTAAGTCATATAGCTAGAAAGCGGTTAAGCTGAGAATTTGAGCCTAAACCCACCTGACAATAGGGCCCCTGCTCTCAACCCAAGGGTTTCACTCCCTCTGGCAAAAGCAGCAAATGAGGAATAAAGAGAACTGCATTCAAGCCATCATTATCTGTGTGCTTATACAAGCCTGACCCTGGGAGGCCTCACTTTCCTCAGCTGATAAAATTGGATAGCTGTCTGTTGACTGTGACTTCGTAACACACAGTCCTGAGCCGTGATTCCTGACCCAGATATCATTTGCTTCTGGCCTACTCTGGAGATATTGATGGACAGGGAAAAAGGGATAGGGACTAGCTGTCTGTGCCCTTAACTGGCAACTCCCTAGGGGTTTGCCCTGGTGTGCAGCCAGCTCTTGAAAGAAGCCTCCTCTCTGCTTCCCTCCCCATTCTGGGGAGAGGGACTACTGGCTGTGCTCCAGGATAAACTTCCACAAGGCAAGCAATAACATAAAGTCAAGGAGAAGGTCAGGGGAGCACTTAAAAAGGCCTTCTTGCACCCTAAGGTGGCTGAAGCCACTCCACAGCTCTTTGTCCTGCCTGCTGCCACCCAGACACAATGTGGGTGCTCTTGGCTGTCTTTCTGCTCACCCTCGCCTATTTATTTTGGCCCAAGACCAAGCACTCTGGTGCCAAGTACCCCAGGAGTCTCCCATCCCTGCCCCTGGTGGGCAGCCTGCCGTTCCTCCCCAGACGTGGCCAGCAGCACGAGAACTTCTTCAAGCTGCAGGAAAAATATGGTCCCATCTATTCCTTTCGTTTGGGTTCCAAGACTACTGTGATGATTGGACACCACCAGCTGGCCAGGGAGGGTGCTTCTCAAGAAGGACAAGGAATTCTCTGGGCGCCCCAAAGTGATAAGTAATGCTTCTCATCCCTCCCCTCACCAGCCCCTGGGCACGTTGAGCTCTTCAGCCAAGGCCATGCCTGCAATGCCCCTTCCAGTTCCAGCAACCTGTGATTCTTCCAGTAACAGACTGGTGGGCTATGGGTGGGGACTGACCCCTCAGACCTCACCCAGCCTCTAAACTAGGCAGGAAGAATTAAAGGAAGACTTTATTTTCCCGGCTTTTTCTGGAGGTGGGACAGGGTGGGAGTGGTGGTTTGAGGGGTCAGGGAGCCCTTACAACAGCATCTCTCCGAGCTGAAAAAGTGAAAGTGTGAGCCGCTCAGTCTTGATCCACTCTTTGTGACCCCATGGACTAGCCCACCACACTCCTCGCTCCAGGCAAGCATACCGGAGTGGGTTGCCATTTCCTACTCTGGGCGATCCTCCTGACCGGGAATCGAACCCAGGTCTCACCCATTGCGGAGAAGTTCTTTACCATCTCAGCCACTTGGGAAGCCCAAGAGACTAGCTCTCTGAGCCTGAAATCTGAGCTCCCGTGATTCACTGAGAGAGTGTATGTAAAGCATTTAGGCCAGTGCTGGAAGTTCTCAATAACTAGCCTTGATGAACAGAGTTCACATGGAAAATGGGTTAGAGATTCCTGTCCTCCACAAAAAGCTGTGAGGGGGAAGTACCCTGATTCTTGGAAGGCTGGGATCACTATTTTCCTGGAGCTTCCTCGAGCTGCTCCAGCCCTGGGGAGCTGACCTATGCAAGCACTTTCAGGGAGGACGCTGAAGATTCAACCTGTCGAGCTTTCTGTTTGCTCCTGGGGCAGAAGGCAGTGGGAGCCAGTTATCCAGCAACAATGCCGGCCTCTGACACAGCACCTGGCTGCAGGGTACTCCCCTGAACGTCCTGGGCAAGGCCCCCTGGCTGCTCATCTTTGATCAGACCAAGGCTTGACTCCTCTTTGCTTGGGCCAGTTGGCCTGGGTGTTGGCCAATACCCTCTCCCATGTCTGCTGGGCTTTTTCTCCAGGGCAAAGAGGAAGGAGGAGCTAGTCTGATGGGGCCTGCAGATCCGGGGATAGAAGAGGGGATTTCTGAGGGCACCTGTATAGTTTGGGGGTTCTCTGGGCAGAAGCAGCTTGGCCCAAGTCAGGCTGTGGGACAAGGCATGTGCCTCTCCCGATGTGGCCTGTGTGCGCACACAGCTGGCATGGAAGCGAGAACTAAAGGGGGCTCAGCTGCTGTGCCTTTAGCAGCCCCCATCCCCAGAGGACCCAGGGAAGGGCAGGGGGCCTGGTGTGTCCTCAGTCTCTGCTCCTACAAGTATAGAGAGTCCATCCCATCACAGCTGCCTCACCTTGTCATTGATCTGAACAAGCTAATCCAGGGTTCTTTCTTTCGCCTTACTCTGTCTCCTCTGTTGGAGCTGGGAGGGTCAGGCCATAGGTTCTGTCCTACCAAGGCCTTGCAGTCAGGGTGGAGTGAAGCAGGGGCTCTACAAGGAGGCTGACGACAGGTACCAGCCTCTTTGCCCTCGGGAGGGAGGTGGATGGTGCCTGAATCCTATGTCCTATGTCCTTTCCTGCTTTCCAAGGCCACTCTAGACATCCTGTCAGACAACCAAAGGGCATTGCCTTTGGCGACCATGGTGCCCACTGGCAGCCGCATCGGAGCTGGTACTGAATGCCTTTGCCCTGTTCAAGGATGGCAACCTGAAGTTAGAGAAGATCAGTGAGTGCCTGGCTGGCCCTGGGCTGAAGGAGCCTGCAGAGGGTTGGGGAGGGGAGGGTTCTGGGTACCTCCATGCCACATTTTCTTGGCTCACTTCCATCTACTGGAAATCTGCTGTCTTAGATTCAGATGGAACTGGTCGAGATGGGGGTGAAGGGATGGCTCAGTTCCCTCCCTCACACCCCGTCTCTCTCCTCAGTTAATCAGGAAGCCAACGTGCTGTGTGATTTCCTGGCCACTCCAGCATGGAGAGTCCATAGATCTCTCTGAGCCTTCTCTGGCGGTCACCAACATAATCAGCTTTATATGCTTCAACTTCTCCTTCAGAATGAGGATCCTGCCCTGAAGGCCATACAAAATGTCAATGATGGCATTCTGGAGGTTCTGAGCAGGAAGTTCTGTTAGACATATTCCCTGTGCTGAAGGTGAGGATGGGGCCAGGCCCTAAGGGCAGACCTCAGCCCACCCTGACAGTATCCCCAGTTCTTCCCTCCACAGTTCATTCCAGGCTCACTTTTTCTGACTACCTCATTTACAGTGACCTCCACCTCCTCTGACTCTTCAAAATCTTGCTGCTTCTCTACAGAAATAGGTTTAGCTTTTAAATTATACATTTTAATACTCATGATAATGTTGTTGGTATTTTGTTTAGTCACTCAGTCGTGTCTTACTCTTGCGACCCCATGAACTGTTACCCACCCGACTCCGCTGTCCATGGGATTTCTCAGGCAAGAACACTGGGTGGGTTGCATTTCCCTTCTACAGGGCACCTTCCTAACCTGGGATTGAACCCACATCTCCTGCACTGAAGGCAGAGTCTTTCCCGCTGAGTACTGGGAATGCCACGTGCCAGTACCAAAGCTCCACATTCATTAATCATGCATTCCCTTTGGAAGTGGGCTTTATTATCCCCATGTAGATGAAAATACAGGCTTCAAAGTTAAGGAACTTAATCCGCCTTGAGACTTATGTCTCTGTTACTACTGAGTAAAGTCTTAGTTATTGCTAGATGTTTGATTGAAAGAGGAAGGGGAAGTAGAGGTGACTCCTTTCTCCCTTGTTTGGAATTGTCCTGGTTGTCACTGATGCCCCCATTCTGGGTCCCTATCCTGCTTCCATTCTGGCTGAAGGTTGGGGTTGTGTGGGACTCGCTAGGGACGGCCAGGGAGAATCTAACATTTCTACTTTGCAGATTTTTCCCAGCAAAGCCATGGAAAAGATGAACCATTGTGTTGAAACACGAAATGAATTGCTGAATGAAATCCTTGAAATGTCAGGTGGTGATGGAGCAGAAGAGATGACGAGTTGGTGGAGTGGCGGAGATCGGTGGGTCCGTTTTGGACAGTGTAGGAGCTCCAGCACCTAGCAGAGCCTGCATTCTGGAGGTTCTGGAGCAAGGTGCTCGACCTGAGCACCTCTAGCTGGTGCTCAATACCTGACTTAACTAATCATGGAGTTTTGGACAGTGTAGGAGCTCCGCACCGCTGGAGCCTGCATTCTGGGGTTCTGGCAGGTGCTCAGCCTGGCACCTCTAGCTGGTGCTCTAAACCTGACTTAACTAATAAATAGGGAGAGTGGGGGACTGAAGAGGGCGCTGAAGGGTCCTGTCCCCCTGCCTTTAAAGAGGGCCCAGTAGCACTGGGCCTTGTGGGGGATCCCACTTCCAGAGTCCATGGGTCCTGACTAGCCTCCTCCACTCCCTCATTTCCAAGTGGGAGAAGCCTTTGTGTCTACAGTCTGGGTGAGAGTATGGCGGGGTGCGATGGGGCTCTTCCTCTTCCCGCTCCCAATCTCCCCACCGGAGAACTTCCGGCGACCCATCCTACTTGCTGCCATACTGATGCGCCAGGTGATGCAGACACACAATGCTGGCCCGCCAGGACTCAAAGCTGCTTCAACAGACACATGCTCGCTACCATAGCGGACATCTTCGGGGCTGGTGTGGAGACCACCACCTCTGTGTAGTGGATCGTGGCCTCCTGCTCCCATCCTTCGGTGAGTTTCTCTCCCCGAGCCTTCCCAGCACTCCTGCCCCGGCACTCCCCCTCTGCTCCGGAGGGAGAGTCAATCCTCGGATTTCTTTGCGGATGCCTGGGCTGGCCCCTTGCCCAAGCGTGGTTGGCTCTGGCCCTTGGGTGGGCTGCCCCATCTTCTGCAGCAAAGCCGGTTGAGCCCCACTGGGAAGGTCTTGCCCTTTGGATGTGGACAGTGGATTCTTCCTGCCCTTGCCTCCTGGGCTGATACACCCTGATAACATCCACCCTGTTCCTGGCCTTCAGTTGAAGAAGGGATCCAGGATGATATTGCCAGATATGGTTTCAATCGCCCCCACCATTAGTGACCAGAACCGCCTTGTCCTGCTTGGGCGCCATCCGGGGTGCCGAATCCGGCCTGTGGCCCCTATGCTGATCCCCCACAAGGCTGTCGTTGACTCCAGGTGTGCCTTCCCTCCCAGGAACATCCAACCCACCTGCGCCCCCCCTAGCATCTGACCCTTCCAGCTGGCTGGGCAACCTACAGTCAACCACTGACAACTGATCATCCTGCCCATGCCCCTACTGACCAGTGTGTCTACTATCCACTGACCCATCAACCTGACCTTCCTCAGAAGCTGCCTGCCGCCTGGGAGACATGTGCTCCTACCCAGTCCAAAAGTTGCACACACATACACACACACATTCATGCACACACGCACCAGCTCAATATGCACACCCACAGGCCTAACAGACACACAAGTGTTGATCCCAAGTGCTAGTCAGCAAGAGGGCTGGATTCATATTCAGTCTGGCAGAAGCTGAGGAGAAGATGCAGGAGTGGGCATGAGGGAGCAAGGACTCTTTTCCCCAGGGTAGGGACCACGGAGACTTGGGGCAGAGCAGGTGGGGAAGGACAATTCTCCAGACCCTCTTTTCTCTCCCTCTCTGGGGCAGCATTGGCGACCTTACCATTGACAAGGGCACAGACGTTGTGGTCAACCTGTGGGCACTGCATCACAGTGAGAAGGAGTGGCAGCAGCCCAACCTGTTCATGCCCGGTGAGTCCCTGTTCTGTCCTGCCCCCCGGTCACACAGCCCCCTCTGTGCCCACCTCTCCAGCATTGCTTCCCTTCTGCCAAGCTGCCTACTAGAAGACTCCTGACTCTCACCACATGGACCTGTTGACACCCCTAGCCTACCATACACTTACCCAGATTCTTCACAGCTGGGTTTCCCACTCTCTACCAACTGCAAGCCTCCTCTTCTAAGAAGGCCCATAGGCATATGTCTCCTGTGAAGTCAGCCCCCTCTCCTGTTGGATGGTGCCACTTTCATCTGTTTAATACACCTTTTCATCCTCTCTGAATATTCCATCTTCTCCGTGTGATTAAGGGCTACCTGAGAGCAAGGCACTTATCTCTCCTAAGATTGTCACCGCCCCAAATAAGGCTGTCCACCTTCTCAGACTGGGGCTCCCCAGGCAGGGCTTTCTCCTCCCCCTCCTCCTCTACTGACACTGACCCTAGCCCCTGGCTGATGGGTCTTCGTGTCTGCAGAGCGCTTCTTGGACCCCACGGGGAAGCAACTCATCTCGCCATCGTTAAGCTACTTGCCCTTTGGAGCCGGACCCCGCTCCTGCGTAGGTGAGATGCTAGCTCGCCAGGAGCTCTTCCTCTTCATGTCCCGGCTGCTGCAGAGGGTTCAACCTGAGATCCCCGGATGACGGGAAGCTACCCTCTCTGGAGGGCAACCCCAGTCTCGTCTTGCAGATCAAACCTTTCAAGGTGAAGATCGAGGTGCGCCAGGCCTGGAAGGAAGCCCAGGCTGAGGGTAGCACCTCATGACTCCACCTTATGTGACCCCCATCCCACACACTTCGAGGAGCTCCCCCACCCTCTGCCACCATTCCTTTCTCCTCCTGGCCCAGTCTGCCTTCTTTCCCAGCATGCAGGCCCGGCAGTGATGTGCATAAAACAGTTTCTCCAAAGGTCCCTGAGCAGCTCATTCATGCATTCACTTGTTTCTTTCAACAAGTATTTTATTGAACACCTACTACATGCCTCTCACTCACTGTCCTTGGACCTCAGGCTCCTTGATCTCATGAAACTTAAAATTCTAGTGAGGGCTGACAAATGAACATCCCAGAGACTCATAAGTGCTTTGGATCAATTATACTGGGTGATGATGATGTGCGGGGAATGGCCGAGGGTGGGGGGTGGCGGCTGTGAATGAAAGGTTGAGGGAGCATGAAAACTGGGGGAGGTGCCCCTGCTGAGAGACCAGCAGGGAAGAGGCTCAGAACACTGGATTAACCTGCCACTCTTTCACCCCCTGGACACGCACGAGGAAAAACAGTTCTTCCTTGAGGTATCCTGGCAATCCCTCATCACTGGCTTCTTCTGCCACAGAATAAATGCACCGAGAAGTATGCCATCTTCAGCAAGGGCTGGTGCAAAGCTGAGGGACAAAACAGCAGGGGAGCATGTGACAAAGCAAGCGGCACTCAGAGAAGCAAGGCAATTCTCCTATACTGTCTCCACAGCCGGCCAGGAGTGCAAGTCCTTGCCTTCTGTTTTAGCTGTATCACTGCCTCTCCTGTTTAAAAGCAGGGATTGCAAACTGCTGGCCCATGGGCCCACTACTGAGTTCCATGTCCACGTGCTACCTTTGTTTTACAACTTAAAAAAAAATGAAATTAACTGTCAACATCTTAAAATGAAAAGGATTCATACAGAAATTCTGATTTCCAGCTTCTGAAAATCCCGGGGCCATATTAGATAAGGGCACGAACATACATGGCCTCTAGCTCCACCTCAGCCTCCCCCAAACCCCTACTGTCCAAAATCCCCATCTGCTTGACTCAAGCATGTCACTGCCTAGCCCCTGTGGGCATCTGATGAGCTCCTCCTGCTCTCAAGTTCAGTAATACCCCATTCATCCTCACTCTGAGGTTAAGGCCTGCTCAGAGGCTCAAATAGGAATGGCAGACATCTGAACTCTCTAGACCGAGGCTCCAGCTACATCTTACACGTGCCATGCAAAACACATACCTAGACAAAAAGGAGGGTCCCTTTTCTCTGACTGAGGAGAAGATCTCTAGCCAGTCAGGAAAACCTCCAGCCACAACACTCAGGAAATGAGACAGAGAACCAAGTTCTGTCTGGTGCCTGTGTTTATCAAGCATCATTCCTTCCAATAAAATCCCAGGGTTGATCTCCTTTAGAATGGACTGGTTGGATCTCCTTGCAGTCCAAGGGACTCTCAAGAGTCTTCTCCAGCACCATAGTTCAAAAGCATCAATTCTTCGGTGCTCAGCCTTCTTCACAATCCAACTCTCACATCCATACATGACCACTGGAAAAACCGTAGCCTTGACTAGATGGACCTTAGTCGGCAAAGTAATGTCTCTGCTTTTGAATATACTATCTAGGTTGGTCATAACTTGTCTTCCAAGGAGTAAGCGTCTTCTAATTTCATGGCTGCAGTCACCATCTGCAGTGATTCTGGAGCCCCAAAAATAAAGTCTGACACTATTTCTACTGTTTCCCCATCTATTTCCCATGAAGTGATGGGACCAGATGCCATGATCTTCACTTTCTGAATGTTGAGCTTTAAGCCAACTTTTTGCTCTCCTCTTTCACTTTCATCAAGAGGCTTTTTAGCTCCTCTTCACTCTCTGCCATAAGGGTGGTGTCATCTGCATATCTGAGGTGATTGATATTTCTCCTGGCAATCTTGACTCCAGCTTATGTTTCTTCCAGCCCAGCGTTTCTCATGATGTACTCTGCATAGAAGTTAAATAAGCATGGTGACAATATACAGCCTTGACGTACTCCTTTTCCTATTTGGAACCAGTCTGTTGTTCCATGCCCAGTTCTAACTGTTGCTTCCTGACCTGCATACAGATTTCTCAAGAGGCAGGTCAAGTGGTCTGGTATTCCCATCTCTTGAAGAATTTTCCCACAGTTTATTGTGATCCACTCAGTCAAAGGCTTTGGCACAGTCAATCAAGCAGAAATAGATATTTTTCTGGAACTCTCTTGCTTTTTCCATGATCCAGCGAATGTTGGCAATTTGATCTCTGGTTCCTCTGCCTTTTCTAAAATCAGCTTGAACAACAGGAGTTCACGGTTCACGTATTGCTGAAGCCTGGCTTGGAGAATTTTGAGCATTACTTTACTAACATGTGAGATGAGTGCAATTGTGCGGTAGTTTGAGCATTCTTTGGCATCGCCTTTCTTTGGGATTGGAATGAAAACTGACCTTTTCCAGTCCTGTGGCCACTGCTGAATTTTCCAAATTTGCTGGCATATTGAGTGCAACACTTTCACAGCATCATCTTTCAGGATTTGAAACAGCTCAACTGGAATTCCATCACCTCCACTAGCTTTGTTTGTAGTGATGCTTTCTAAGGCCCACTTGACTTCACATTCCAGGATGTCTGGCTCTAGATTAGTGATCACATCATCATGATTATCTGGGTCATGAAGATTTTTTTTGTACAGTTCTTCCGTGTATTCTTGCCACCTCTTCTTAATATCTTCTACTTCTGTTAGGTCCAGACCATTTCTGTCCTTTATCGAGCCCATCTTTGCGTGAAATGTTCCCCTTGGTATCTCTAATTTTCTTGAAGAGATCTCTAGTCTTTCCCATTCTGTTCTTTTCCTCTATTTCTTTGCACTGATCACTGAAGAAAGCTTTCTTATCTCTTCTTGCTAATTCTTTGGAACTCTGCATTCAGATGCTTGTATCTTCCCTTTTCTCCTTTGCTTTTTGCTTCTCTTCTTTTCACAGCTATTTGTAATGCCTCCCAGACAGCCATTTTGCTTTTTTGCATTTCTATTCCATGGGGATGGTCTTGATCCCTCTCTCCTGTACAATGTCACGAACCTCATTCCACAGTTCATCAGGCACTCTATCTATCAGATCTAGGCCCTTAAATCTATTTCTCACTTCCACTGTATAATCATAAGGTATTTGATTTAGGTCATACCTGAATGATCTAGCGGTTTTCCCTACTTTCTTCAATTTAAGTCTGAATTTGGCAATAAGGAGTTCATGATCTGAGCCACAGTCAGCTCCCGGTCTTGTTTTTATTGACTGTATAGAGTTTCTCCATCTTTGGCTGCATAGAATATAATCAATCTGATTTTGGTGGTGACCATCTGGTGATGTCCATGTGTAGAGTCTTCTCTTGTGTTGTTGGAAGAGGGTGTTTGCTATGACCAGTGCATTTTCTTGGCAAAATTCTATTAGTCTTTGCCCTGCTTCATTCTGCATTCCAAGGCCAAATTTGCCTGTTACTCCCGGTGTTTCTTGACTTCCTACTTTTGCATTCCAGTCCCCTATAATGAAAAGGACATCTTTTTGGGGTGTTAGTGCTAAAAGGTCTTATAGGTCTTCATAAAACCATTCAACTTCAGCTTCTTCAGCATTACTGGTTGGGGCATAGACTTGGATAACTGTGATATTGAATGGTTTGCCTTGGAGAGGAACAGAGATCATTCTGTTGTTTTTGAGACTGCATCCAAGTACAGCATTTTGGACCTTTTGTTGACCATGATGGCTACTCCATTTCTTCTGAGGGATTCCTGCCCGCAGTAGTAGATATAATGGTCATCTGAGTTAAATTCACCCATTCCAGTCCATTTGAGTTCACTGATTCCTAGAATGTTGACGTTCATCTAGAACATCAACATCCTAGAATGTTGACCTTGCCATCTCTTGTTTGACCACTTCCAATTTGTCTTGATTCAGGACCTGACATTCCAGGTTCCTATGCAATATTGCTCTTTACAGCATCGGATCTTGCTTCTATCACCAGTCACATGCACAACTGGGTATTGTTTTTGCTTTGGCTCCATCCCTTCATTCTTTCTGGAGTTATTTCTCCACTGATCTCCAGTAGCATATTGGGCACCTAATGACCTGGGGAGTTCCTCTTTTGGTATCCTATTATTTTGCCTTTTCATACTGTTCATGGGGTTCTCAAGGCAAGAATACTGAAGTGGCTTGCCATTCCCTTCTCCAGTGGACCACATTCTGTCAGACCTCTCCACCATGACCCTCCCGTCTTGGGTTGCCCCACAGGCATGGCTTGGTTTCATTGAGTTAGACAAGGCTGTGGTCCTAGTGTGATTAGATTGACTAGTTTTCTGTGAGTATGGTTTCAGTGTGTCTGCCCTCTGATGCCCTCTTGCAACACCTACCATCTTACTTGGGTTTCCCTTACCTTGGGCGTGGGGCATCTCATCACGGCTGCTCCAGCAAAGCACAGCCACTGCTCCTTACCTTAGACAAGGGGTATCTCCTTACCACCGCCGTTCCTGACCTTCAATGTGGGATAGCTCCTCTAGGCCCTCCTGCACCTGCGCAGTACATGTTAACTTGTTACTGATGTACTTTGAGAAAGATTCACTACAGTTTCACTGGACAGTGAAGGACATGTGGGGTCTCAGAGCCCTTCTTCATTTTAAGCAATATTCTAAATTTAACCTCGTTTTTTTTTTCTCAGTAGTTTCACCCCACTGCACCAGGCTTTTGTTGGGGGCAAAAGAAATATTAATAAAAATGAGACTTATCAGTCGTGTGCCTGTCTGGAGACCAGTGCTCAGTCATTCACTCACGTCTGACTCTCTGCAGCCCTATGGACTGTAGCCTGCGGCTCTCTGTTCATGGGACTCTCCAGGCAAGAATACTGGAGTAGGTTACTGTGCCCTCCTCCACTAGAGACCAGTACCAGAGATTTATTGCCAGCAGAAAATTGAAGGAAACCACTGGCTTCTACCTCAAGAAAGGGTTACATTAAAAATGTTACGCCTGAGAGAACAGATATAAGACTTCTTAAAATCTTCAGATTCCAGAGGCTTTCTTCAAAACGTTGAATAACCTTAAAGAACTTTCTGAATTTTAAGACCTGATATCTAAATATTAAAAGACACATTAGATGATTTAGAAGAAGGGGAATTTAGTATCCCCCTTTTCTGTTATCAACGATAGATTATAATGCAGGTCAAGAAGCAGTAGTTTCAACTGGACATGTAACAGTGGACTGGTTCAAAATTGGGAAAGGAGTACATCAAGGTTGAATATTGTCACCCTGCTTATTTAACTTCTAAGCAGAGTATATCATGCGAAATGCCCTCCCAGATGAAGTGCAAGCTGGAACCAAGAGTGCTAGGAGAAATACCAACAATCTCAGATATACAGATGACACCACCAAAATGGCAGAAAAGTGAAGAGGAACTAAAGAGTCTCTTGATGGGTGAAAAAGGAGAGTGAAAAAGCTGGCTTAAAACTCAACATTGAAAAACGAAGATCATGGCATCCAGTCCCATTCCTTCATGACAAACACATGAGGAAACAATGGAAACAGTGACAGATTTTATTTTCTTGAGCTCCAAAATCACTGTGGATGGTGACTGCAGCCATGAAATTAAAAGATGCTTGCTCCTTGGAAGAAAAGCAATGACAAACCTGGACACCATATTAAAAAGCAGAGACATCACTTTGCTTACAAAGGTCCATATAGTCAAAGCTATGGTTTTTCCAGTAGTCATGTATGGATATGAGAGCTGGACAATTAAAAAGCTGAGTGCCAAAGAATTGATGCCTTCGAACTGTGTTGCTGGAGGAGACTCTTGAGAGTCTCTTGGACTGCAAGGAGATCCAACCAGTCAATCCTAAGGAAATCATTTAGTCCTGAATATTCATCAGAAGGACTGATGCTGAAGCTCCAATACTTTGGCCACATGATGCGAAGAGCCGACTCATTGGAAAAGACCCTGATGCTGGGAAAGATAGAAGACAGGAGGAGAAGGGGGACAACAGAGAATGAGATGGTTGGATGGCATCACTGACTCAATGGGCATGAGTCTGAGCAAACTCCAGGGAAGCCTGCGGAGCTGCAGTCCATGGATTCACATAGTGTCAGACACAACTGAGCGGCTGAACAACAACAAGGGCCACAGCAATAGGCATCCAGCTTGAAATATGGGTTGTTACTAAAATAACTGTAGCCTAATTGTTCTTTAGGGCTCCCCAGGAGGCTCAATGGTAAAGAATCTGCCTGTCAAGCGGGAGATGCAGGTTCCATCCCTGGGCTGGGAAGATCTGCAGAAGGAATGGCAGCCTATCCCAGAATTCCTGCCTGGAAAATCGTATGGACAGAGGAGATTGGGGGGTTATAGTTAGTGGGGTCACAACATTGGAAATGACTGAGTGACTAAACAACTCTTGTTCTTTAAACTGTATAAAGTTATTGATATTTGGGGAATTCTGAGATTCTACCCTTCTGGGGGTGCTTGTTCAGATTTTTCAGAGATAAAATGTCAGTTCCAAAACGGTTTGATCTTATCTACTGGCCATAAAAAGTGAGCTCTAAACCTGCTCATGAGAAGGCACAGATCCTGCTGATTGGGGCAACCAAGAGGTTAAGATTCTAAACTTCTGGGCAGATAATGCATATTGCTTAGAAAGAAGCAGGAAAAAGTACCCCTACTTCCTTCCTCTTTATTAAAACATCTCCGCTCACCCGCCCTGAGGCCTGTGGCTTGTGACTGCCTCCTGAGCAGAGTGCCATGCACTATGCAGCGGTAGCTTCCGCCCATCCCGTCTCCACCTTGGCCCATCGATCCACAGGATCGATCCCAGATGAACCGAACCCACAGATGCAGAAGCTCCATGTGCTGAAAGCCAAGTGTACATGGTTATTTTACATGGAGGCTTTGAGCAGCCTAAGATATTGGTTATCTGCGGGGCTTGTGGAACCAAACTCTTGTGAATACTGAGGGACAACTGTACTGACATTTGGAGTCAGACAATTCAGGGATGACAGTGGATGAGATGGTTGGATGGCATCACTGCCGCAATTGTCATGAGTTTGGGAGGGCTCTGGGATTTGGTGTTGAACAGGGAGGCCTGGTGTGCTGCAGCTCATGGGGTCGCAAAGAGTAGGACACGACTGAGCAACTGAACTGAACTAAACTGAATTCTTTGCTGCAGCGACCCTCCTGTGCATTACAGGATGTTAAGTAGCATCCCTGGCCACTATCCACTAGATGCCAGCATCAACACCCCACGTCACCCCTGGCTACTTGTTGTGACAATCAACAATGTCCAAACACTGCTAAAAGTCCCCTGGGGGAGGGGGAAAATTGCCCTTAGTTTAGAACCACCATTCTAGCCAAACTGAACCACACAACTCAGTGCAGAATCCTGTTTCATCCAGTCTTTGTCACCTGATTGTCCTTAGGGCTCCCCAACCACTCTGTAAATTCCCTAAGAGAAGGATGAAGTCAAACTCACAAGTGCACCTATTCAGCAAAGGATTAGACACACAAAAACCTTGAGAAAGTACTCATCCAGGTGACTTGACAATGAAGTATCCCCATGGGCTGTTCCTCCCCCGTGTTTCCCATGCCTCTAAGCTACACTGTACAAGCAGCAGCATGAAGGGATCCTCCAAGGGTTAGGCCAGGGCTGTGGCAACATAATTTCACATGATGACTTGAGACCGACCCATGGCTCTCTGGGCTTACAGTAACCCAGAGCAATCTGAGCCTGGTTCATCAACCCAGAATCTTACTCCCAAGGCAGGGAAATGATTCCACATTCTATTTTTGTTGGCAGCCCATCCCAGCCTATCCGAGGCTTTCTCACTATAGATCAGAACAACATCCCAGAATCACAACCCAAGGAGTGGGAGGTCACAGGTATTCATTCACACCACTGCCTGGGGAGTGACCCAAGGATTTCCAAACCCTTGAAGAAAACCATAGGATAGGCTGTGCAATGATTGAAACCAAGAACAAAACCATGCGTCACAGTTCAGTAGAAACTCCTGAGAACATGTGTGTTAAGCAAGAGAACCAAACAATAAAGAATACTCTGAATTCCTTTATTCAATGCCCAAGGGAACCAATTTCTTCTATGCAACTCAGTCCCAGCAAACAATTCACTGCTTGCAGGAAAAGAAGTCACTGTGTCACACTCCAGCTGCCGGTCTTCAAAGCCTGTCTCCCTCTCTCCTGAGATGTGTATTTTCTGCCACTGTCCCTCCTATCTCTTTCAGTTAAAAGAACAAGACAGTCAAGCAAGTGACATCACATTGAATCTCCATTGTTGGCAATAGACGCCTCTTCTGATGGAGGTCCAGGTTCAAGTCCAGTTGAGTCCTTCCCAGAGGAGCAATGGCTACAGAGCAAGCACAGAAATGGCTCAACCAGGTCAAATTTGCAGGGCGTTTCAACTCACTGTCGCTACAAATCAACAAATAGAACCAAGGCCAAGGAGGAACTGTCATCCAGGTGTTAGGGAGTCAGGGCAGGGGAAGAAATTTTATAGCACTGTTTGGTTTTCATTCCCAAGTAGCCCCATATTTCTTTTTCCTAGACTAAAATTTACCTCTTCAAGGAAAAAGGGGGACAGGCGGTGGATCAAACTCATGGGATATTACTGGAGGAAGTGAATGTTTTCTTTGGCCCCATTCTGGATAAAAGTTTCAAAATCAACAGATACAGTCTTCTTTTCCACTGAGTAACTATCCAATCGTCTGGTTTCTCTTTGCTTTGATAACAGGAATGTGATAAAAAACAAACCCATTTCTCTAAAAAAGCAGCTTCTTGCAAAAGAGACGGTTGGTCGGGGGTGGGGAGCGGGTGTTTTAAAAAGTCACCTGAAAGGCTTGGATGAGAACCACCCTTTCTGTTAGGTGACACCAGGGAAGTGAGGTGTTCTATGGAGCTCTCGCTTGTAGTATTCACAGATTTTTACAAATCAGTTTCAATATGAATTTTAGCTTCTATCTCTGGTAGTACAAACAAGTGCTACCCTGGTGTCTGTTGCATTATATAAAGCTAGTTACCTTCCAGCAGGGTCTCGCTTTACTATGTCCCAAACCTGGTATCAAGGATAAAAAGCCCACACAGGAGGGTAATGGTGACTGGAAAACTCAATCCCAGATGAGGAAAATGGCTGTGGGGAGGCAGTCTGACAGCAGATTTGCTGCAGAAACTCCCCCTGTGACGTGCAAGAGCAGGACGACACTGACAACGTCTGCCTCCGAGTTGCCACCGCCACACCAGAGCTTGTGACCTCCAAGAGTTAACTTCTTAGTTTCAGTTGCCTCATATGAGAAAGGGGATAAGAACTCCTACCTCATGGGTGGCTGTCATGATGAAATAATCCAAGTATCATGTCCGGCAGTGTAGGGGTTAAATTAGAAGTGAGCAAATTCCTCAGCCCTCTCCCTGGGCATGCCCTCCCCACTGGCGGCTCCCTCACAGCACTTTCAGTGTTGTCCTTGGGAGTCCCGAGGATTTCTGACTGTGTCCAGGGAGTAACTAGAGTTCAACACTCTGGCTACTCTGTCATATTCAGCATCAGGCCACGCAAGGGCCTAACCCAGAACTTCCCTGGTGGTCTAGTGGTTAAAAATCCACCTGCCAGTGCAGGAGACATGGGTTTGATCCCTATTCCAGGAGGATCTCACATGATGCGGGGCAGCTAAGTCCCTGCACCACAAGCACTGAGCCTGTGCTCTAGAAAGCCACGCACCACAACGAAGAGTAGCCCCTGCTCAGCCCCACTGGAGAAAGCCCGCGCAGCAACGAAGACCCAGTGCGGATAATAAACAAATAGATCTTAGAAAAAAAAGTAAACAGCCCCTGTGCCTCTACCCCATACATTCCAACCTGGGAAGGGCACACTGCCCCAAAGAGCCCCACACCCACCACAGCTTCACTGGGGATGACTTATTTCAGTACCAGGGAGCATCACACTTCATCAAGGAGGACACCTCAGGGGAGAATTTTCCTAGAGAAAGGCAACATTCGAGGTACAGAACATAAATTATAGTCTTGATGGATCCAGGCTGCATTCTAGCAATTAGAACTCCCACTGGTCCTTCCACACACCTACTGTGCAATAACTGACCACCGGACCGTGGAAAGGACCACCTGCAAAAGCTGCCTTTCCACCCGTGAACCGTGCCACTCTGCTCCTAATGTCACTCGCTGCCACCTGCGTAAAGTTCCATCATCTGTGAGCTCGCTCTACATGCCCCATCTGTGAGGACGGAAATAGTTTCTACCCCTTTGTATCCACAACATGCTTTGAGTAGAACAGGTGCTCAATACTTTTCAGATAGAGATGTTGGTCACAAGAATTTCCAGCATTATCAAATCAATACCTTCTGAATTAAACATGAAATAGAATTCATTCAAATCAGCAGACCAAGATCATTCTGTGGTAATCCTGTTCTTTGAAAATCAGTAATCCATCTGCGAGGTATACAGGATAGATTCCCTCTTAACCAGAAAACTCATTTTCTGATCTTGCCAGATAAGGAAGGGATGGCATGCTCTACTACATGTTATACCTAAAATGTGCCATGTGGTGCCACAGCCCAAAAGTACAGCAAGTGATTCTCTTCAGAACTTCAGCCCCAGGAAGCACAAAAACACTATTCTCTAGTCAACCCTGTAGCTTCCAGGGGGTTGTCTTAGCTGTCCCTTAACTGGAAGAACTCACACAGCCTAAGGCTTCCCTGGTGGCTCAGTGGTAAAGAATCTGCTTGCCATGCAGGAGACATGGGTTCAATCCCTGGGTTGGAAAGATCCCCTGCAGAAGGGAATGGCTACCCACTCCAGTGTTCTCACCTGGGAAATCCCACGGATAGACGAGCCTAGTGGGCTACAGTCCATTAGGCCTGCAAGAGTCAGAGGTGCAGGATAAAACTTAGCAACTAAACAACAACAAGGCCTAGCTGCCCTTTATAAACACTGAATTCATGCCACACTCATTATTAGATTGAGGCCCCTCATGCTTTCCTTCCTTCTCTGTGTCATAAAGGACACCAATACTTGCTGAAGCAAGGGCCTTGTCTTATCTCAGGCATACCTAACACCCAGACTCATAGATGACAGTTTCTCATCTGCAGGAGAAAACAAAAACAACACTCCCAACCTGATCGGTCTGGAATGCTCCTTCCCAGCTCATATGTCTGGTAAACTCCTACTCATCCTTCGAGACTCAGGTCAAGTATCACTTCTCGGGAAAGCCTTCCATGCCCATCCCACTCCCCAAGCCTGATGCTTTCCCACCCTCTGCTGTCCTAGTCCCTGGGGATCCTCTGTCTCAGGCTTAGCACACTGTCTTATAATTATATCCAAGCTACTAAAGTGCAGGGCAGGGGGTGAGGGGTGTGAGCCAAGTTGAGGCGGAATCTCTCCAAGTGTGGCCAGATATTACCAGGTCTGAACCACTTGGGGAACTTAATAGAAATGAAGATTCTGGGCCCTGGCCCCACACCTATTGAATCTATATTCTAATCACTCCACTCCTAGGTGATGTTTATGCATTTGAGAACTACTGCACTAGAGTGACCACTCCAGTGTTCTTGCCTGGAGAATCCCAGGGACGGGGGAGCTTGGTGGGCTGCCGTCTATGGGGTCGCACAGAGTCGGACATGACTGAAGCGACTAAGCAGCAGCAGCAGCAGCACTAGAGTGATTTCTAGCAATAAGCACAGTGCTTTATTTATCCTCTGTGCCAGGTTCACATTCATTAAGTGCAGTGGCATTATTCAGTAGGTGTGATGTGCATGAGAATCTCCCACAGAGTAAAATGCAAACGGGCTCTCAGAGACACGTGTCTCATCTGGTACCTGAGCCACCTAGAAATAAACTTCAGAAAACATGCCCCAGCAGGAACAATGCATTAATTCAACTCCACTTTCATAGACACTGATAGATAGCAAGGAAAACACCAGGCTTTGGAAACAAAATGCCTGGGTTTGAAAAATTTTGAAACAAAACAAACCTACCAAACAAGCAAAAAAAAACAAAAAACAAATAAACGATAATGACTGTTTCCCTAGCAAGCTGATCAACATTGGACAAGTGGCTTACCTTCTGTAAGCCTCAGCACACACTACCAGAGAAACAGAATCACAATCCACATAAGATAGGTGTGTTACGTGTATTAAGAGGGAAATAATATATGAAAGCATGTGTGTGTGTGTGTGTGTGTGTGTGTGTGTGTGTGTGTGTATAGGAGAAGGCAATGGCACCCCACTCCCAGTACTATTGCCTGGAAAATCCCATAGGCGGAGGGAGTCTGGCAGGCTGCAGTCCATGGGGTCGCTAAGAGTTGGACACAACTGAGGAACTTCGCTTTCATGCATTGGAGAAGGAAATGGCAACCCACTCCAGTGTTCTAACCTGGAGAATCCCAGGGACAGGAGAGCCTGGTGGCTGCCATCTATTGGGTCGCACAGAGTTGGACACGACTGAAGTGATTTAGCAGCAGTGTGTGTGTGTGTGTGTATATATATATATATATAATGTATGATAAAGTAACAGCATATATGTTTTGTGTCATTTTCTTAAAAACAGAATTATCACCAAGTTTTAGCAGGCTGGCTTTTACAAATAGCTCCAATAAAGAACACAGCTTCACTGTCAGACACAGAAATACTGGAAATATACAAAATTATGTTAACCAAAGATACTCAGGGTTTGCACAGGCAAGGTCTGAATCACAGGAGGCTGGGGCAGAAAGGGCCTCAGGAGGTCCTCAAGTCCAGCCCTCTACCAGAAATCCATTCAGAAATAAGAACGGAGATTCACCCCTGCTGTGCAGCCTCTGAGATACTACCCCCAACCAACCCAGTCCTTCACGCCATGCCACCCAGCTCTGCATCCTCTCACTCACTGTGCGGAGGTTACTGGTCATGAGCTCGGATTATAGTAATCACTATAGTATGGATTATAGTAATCACTATAGTATGGATTACAGTAAGCAATGGCCTCCCAAGTCGCAGTCAACAAACAATGTCAAGTCCCAGGGCAAGAGCTCCTGCCATTATAGCCTCTACCTCTGTCTAGAAACCAGTCCTCTAGCTTCTAGTTTTCTTATGTTTTTACTAAATGCCTATTCTCAGTTAGCCAAAGTGCTAGTGTTTTAAATACATTCTTCCGTCAAATTCTCCCAATATCTCTTCCGGTAGGTTCTATTATTTTCAAGACGAGGTTCAGAGCAGTTATGCAGCCTCTGAGACGCTGCGGGGAGCCAAGATACAGAGGCAGGTCTTCTGGCTCCCCCGTCCTACTCTTTCCACTGTACCAGGCAGTTTCCAGCTGCTATTCCCCACCGGCTGACATAGCATGAGATGCTTCCTATTTCCAACACTGCTCAAAATCCTTGCCACGGCTTACTCTGCCCACAAGTCAAAATGACAGCCTTTCCTGAGGGACAGAGGAGGTGCTCCAATAGGGTCCCCACTCTCTCTGCCTGTCTCTGCATCAAAGGAACCCTGAACAGTAACAAAAGCAGTACTAGAACATGGGGAGCTTTTCAGAAGAGCTTACTTTTAGAAGAATTTCAGGCCACCCAAGGGACACTCTAGCCCTTTTCTAAGCGTGAGGTTCAACCAGCAGTGCCTAGAAGCATATATATTTCTTTTGTAAGACTTCTGGTTTGATCACATCTGTGGCTTTTTCTCACCCAGGAACAGGAAGCAGCAGGGTGTGTGTCTGTCCCCACCCTCGCTTACAGCCGCTGCTGATTACAGCTACACATTCCGATACAGACATGCCTCTCAGACCAAAGAGGGGGTCGGGGGTGGCCTGATCTCAGAAGCCCTGGAACAAATAGTTGGCAACAGCTGTGTTCTCAGAAGACCGCAGTTGGTCGCTACTGTTTTCTCATTCCACACTAGGTTACTGGCTATAATTCAAGTGCCCCTACTTCAAACGGCAGCTCGCAAAGTAATCAAGTCTTTGCCACAGGGGTCTGCTGGCTTGGAAAATTTCATCAGGAAGACCAGAATGTGGTCAGTCCCACCCCCACCCCTCTGAGACATGCAGAACATCCCTCGGACCCACAGCCCTGACCACAGGCTTAAAAGGAGAAAGTCTCTAGAAGGAGCCCTTTCTTCCCTTTAAAAGAAGGGCCCCAACCCAACTGAGAATCTCTTCAGAAGCAGAGAACTGTGAAGAAATCTCTGCTAACTAACCCAATCAAAATGGAGAAGGAATAAAAGGAGTTTTGATCAGGAATCCTGCTCCGCCTCTCCCCCTCCCAGCCTCACCCCTCAACTGTTTCCTCACTAAGAGTTTGGCAATGGTTTTACGTGTCTAATCAAATTGCTAACATCCGCTGGATCATGAAAAAAGCAAGAGAGTTCTAGAAGAACATCTATTTCTGCTTGATTGCCTATGCCAAAGCCTTTGACTGTGTGGATCACAATAAAATAAACTGTGGAAAATTCTGAAAGAGATGGGAATACCAGACCACCTGACCTGCCTCTTGAGAAATCTGTATGCAGGTCAGGAAGCAACAGTTAGAACTGGACATGGAACAACAGACTGGTTCCAAATAGGAAAAGGAGTACGTCAAGGCTGTATATTGTCACCATGCTTATTTAACTTCTATGCAGAGTACATCATGAGAAACACTGGGCTGGAAGAAACATAAGCTGGAGTCAAGATTGCCAGGAGTAATATCAATCACCTCAGATATGCAGATGACACCATCCTTATGGCAGAAAGTGAAGAGGAGCTAAAGGGCCTCTTGATGAATGTGAAAGAGGAGAGTGAAAAAGTTGGCTTAAAGCTCAACATTCAGAAAGTGAAGATCATGGCATCCAGTCCCATCACTTCATGGGAAATAGATGGACAAACAGTAGAAACAGTGTCAGACTTTATTTTTTTGGGCTCCAGAATTACTGCAGATGGTGACTGCAGCCATGAAATTAAAAGACGCTTAGTCCTTGGAAGACAAGTTATGACCAACCTAGATAGTATATTCAAAAGCAGAGACATTACCTTGCTGACTAAGGTCCGTCTAGTCAAAGCTATGGTTTTTCCAGTGGTCATGTATGGATGTGAGAGTTGGACTGTGAAGAAGGCTGAATGCCAAAGAATTGATGCTTTTGAACTGTGGTGTTGGAGAAGACTCTTGAGAGTCCCTTGGACTGCAAGGAGATCCAACCAGTCCATTCTGAAGGAGATCGGCCCTGGGATTTCTTTGGAAGGAATGATGCTAAAGCTGAAACTCCAGTACTTTGGCCACCTCATGGGAAGAGTTGACTCATTGGAAAAGACTCTGATGCTGGGAGGGATTGAGGGCAGGAGGAGAAGGGGACGACAGAGGATGAGATGGCTGGATGGCATCACAGTCGATGGACGTGAGTCTGAGTGAACTCCGAGAGATGGTAATGAACAGGGAGGCCTGGCGTGCTGTGATTCATGGGGTCACAAAGAGTCAGACACAACTGAGCGACTGAACTGAACTGAAATGAAATGAATGGAAAATAAGAACAGATAATCCAGCAAGATCTCAGGGATACAGGGGGTTAAGAACCCAGCAGTCAGGGGAGTAAGGAGCAACTAGAAAGCAGGAAGAAAAGCCTGGAAAATTCTGTGAGGGAGCTGGCCTGCTGTAACTGCGAGACATTTTCTAAAAGGCTCCCTCCACCCAAAGCAGTAGTGTGATAAGTAAGCTCCCACCCTCTTCCCTTTCCCAGTCCCCGGACCACCCGTTCCATTACCTGTCTAAGACCAAAAGGAAAGGCATCTTGCAAAAGCATCATCCATACTAACGTTGGGAACAAAGGGCTTTTTAAAAGTTAAGGTCTTGGAAGCCAATAGTTAATTAATTATTAAATAAACTTTTAAAAAAGAAGTATATTCCACTGTTATTCCCATTATAGAGGAGGAATCTGAAACTTAAAACAGGTGAGTAACCATAAAGTTACTATCTGACCCAGTGATTCCACTTCTAGGTATTTACCACCCTCAAAATTGCAAACAGGGACCCATATAGATACTATGTTCATGCTGCGGACACGTACACCCATGTCCATGTTATGTAAAAGACCAGGACACCAAAAGAGTGTCTAACAAGCTTTGTAATGGCGAAGTGCTCACGGGTGGGGTTCCTGGACCCAAACGAGGCAGGTGGAGGAAGTCCGCACCCAGACCGTGTTGGGGGTGGTTTTTATCACGTTCGTTGCGAGGGATGGTCAAGCTAGATGGACAGGGGTTCGGATAGGTTGCCAGGCCGAGGCATCGTGGGCTGACAGGTCCTTCTACGTGGCTGGGGTGGGGCGGCTTTAGCTGGCAAAGTGTGCTGTCATTGGTCCCCGGGATCTGGGAGGCTCCTTCCGTTAGAGACCTCCCCCGCTGGCGGGGGAAAGGGGCGGCCCATCAGGGCCCCGGGGTCCGACCTTACATTTTGACCCTTTTGATAGGATAAGGGACGCTGTTATCGTTTCTGGTTTCCTGCTGAACTGGAGCGTTGTTGGGGCTGAGGGTTGTGGCCGGATCCCGGTGACATTTAGGGGGCCTCAGGGTCTCTGGACGTGAGTTTTGAGTATGTGGCCACCATCAACATCTGTCCAGTAGCCATCTGGGTCAGGTCCCTAACCCTCTGGAGGATGATATGAAAAACACAAAGTCCTATCGACAGGATGAGGAACAAAGCTGTGAGGGGTCCGAGAAGTGGGAGAAGCCATTCTGCCCAAGACGACTTCCACCATCCTGAGAAATCGAAACCGCCCGACTCGGCCTAAGTCTGATGTTCTCTCTCAGCTCTCGGACCTTGTTCTGAACTATCCCCGAGGCATTAATTAAAAAAAACAATAGTCTTTCCTTAAGAATTGACAGGTTCCCCTTTTTCAGCTGTTAGCAGGTCTAGGGCCCTTTGATTTTGGAGAGCCACTGCTGCCAGAGAGGTTATCTGGGTTTGTAATGCCATTAGGGAATCTGCCACCTTGTCCAGGTCTCGACTGAGGTCTGCGGACAGCTTATAGTAGAAGTGTGTGGCTGATCCCAATCCTCCCGCCCCCAGTCCTAAGGCCGTGAATTAACTTCCCCTGAGGAGCAGGGGAGCTGCAGCTAGTGCCCTCCGGCGGTGGGTTGACTGGGTTTGGTCCTCCATTGCTTGAGGTGTCAGAATGGTCAGGTAGGGAGTAAGGAAGATTGGGTGTAAGGCTGAGTCCAGCTGGGCAGGAAGCATTGTAATAAGGTGGTTTGATTGCAGGGAAAGAATATCCTGGGCTTTCCACATATTGGAGGGTTTGGGGATAAGGGGTCTCGTCTCGAGCCGTCACAGGCCACTGTGGTTAATGAGGTATCATTGGCCAGGACACAAGAGGCGTTGGCTGGGAGGTACAGTACCTCGGTGGTCAAGGGCCCCATTGGCCAGGTTACTTCAGTGGCATTTTGAGTGAGATTTTGGGCCTCTATTTATTTTGGGGGAGATCGGTTGGGCGAGGAACAGTCAGGGTCTTAAGGGAAGACAGAGCCCATGGAACACTCCTGATTAGATTTTGCTGCCGCAGGAGTAGCAAGTGATTTTTTTTTCCATGCATTCTCTAACTTTATTTTAGGAAAAAACATTCTGTCTATTATTTTTAGCTATGCTGCTGTGGCCGCTCTAAAAAGAGGGAGATGCCGGGAGCCAGCACGGGAGATCCCACCCATGACAAGGTCATGCAGGAAGAGTCCTGATAAGCAAGGCCTCAGGACACGACAGACCCCCTGGACCTGCTTGAGCATCTACCCCAAAACCAGAATCTGTCTTACTATTTTATGCCTTTCACCAACTCTTCTGACATTAACAGGGGGCTGTTCCCGACCACCTTTCTCTGGAAAGAGTTAACTTAGGGCTCTAGGTGATAAATCTCCTGGGCATGAAAGGACTGTTTCAAACCTCCTGTTAGCATTCTAGCTTACTTGGCAGGTTTATCCAGACTCTTGTGACATTGTGAGCCAATGCTTGCTGCCAAGTTCTCACATCCCTTATCCATTGTGTTCCTGGGAGTGCATATAGTCAGGATGTAGAAAAAACAAGCAGCAGCTTTAGTATTAGCAACATTAGACTTTGAGTTAATAAGTTCTTTCTTTGCTGTAACCCACTGAATCTTTGCTCCATAAAAATGTAACTCTGTACTTTAAGGGTGACGCAGGCTAGGAATTTAAGAAGAAACACTTTAAGGGAAAATTATTGTTCTGGCTGACCAACCTTTATCAAAAAGGGGTCATAAAATATCAACAGGCCTCTGGGCCAGAAGATAATGTACAAAAAAATAAGACTCTTGCAAGAAGGAAACTGATATCGATAAAAGTTAATACTGATGGAATGTTGAGTTGACTCTGCATTTTTCACCTTGCTGTATGTACAACTCAGGGTAGGAGTTTATTGGGCTCATGGTGTGGATTAGAGTCTTTAGTTGTCAACTTTATTAAGTCCTGTTGGAGCTTATGTTGGATTTGTTTTTGTCTCTGATCTTGGGCCCTCTTTCGGTCTGTCATTTCGTAGTGGGTTTGTATGGTGAAACAGAGGTCTTCGTCTCTAGCTTTATAGCAGTTAGAGGCTGAGTTTGATTTGGCAGTCCCAAGGCTCTTGGACGTCCAATACCATTTACCCCCATGGGAGCATGGCTGAGAAGGTGAGACATAACAGTCTCGGTGGACATAAGTGTAGGTTGTGAACCCAGGTGTTTTTTTTTTTTTTTAATCTTGAAGTTTTGGCTAAGCCTCCAAATCTTGCCAGCTAATATCTTTTGCCATATATAAACTTGTGTAACTCTCAACACTGACATTTAGACTACCGTTTTCCTGGCACTTTTCACAAGGTTATTAATTATGCTTTCAAATTTTGCTTTACAAACTATTACTTTTTTTTATTTTTAATACTTTATTCTACATTACAATACCGTATTTGTTTTGCCATGCATTGACATGAATCAGCCACAGGTGTCCACGATCTGCCAATGCCAAAGCCCCTCCCACCTCCCACCCCATATCATCTCCCTGAATCATCCCGAGTACCAGCCCCATGCATCCTGCATCCTGTATTGAACATAGACTGACACTTCGTTCTTACAAGATAGTATACATGTTTCAATGCCATTCTCCCAAATCATCCCACCCTCTCCCTCTCCCTCAGACTCCAAAAGTCCGTTCTATACCTCTGAGTCTCTTTTTGTTGTCTCACATAGAGGGTCATCATTACTATCCTTCTAAATTCCATATATATGTGTCAGTATACTGTATTGGTGTTTTTCTTTCTGGCTTACTTCACTCTGTATAATCGGCTCCAATTTCATCCATCTCATTAGAACTGAGTCAAATTTATTCTTTTTAAGGGCTGAGTAGTACTCCATTGTGTATATGTACCACAGCTTTCTTATCCATTCATCTGCTGATGGACATCTAGGGAAAACTGGTCAACCGCTTGTAAAAGAATGAAACTAGACCTCTGTCTAACACCATACACAAAAATAAACTCAAAATGGATTAAAGATCTAAGTGTAAGACCAGAAACTATAAAACTCCTAGAGGAAAACATAGGCAAAACACTCTCCGACATAAATCACAGCAGGATCCTCTATGATCCACCTCCCAGTATATTGGAAATAAAAGCAAAAATAAACAAATGGGATCTAATTAAAATTAAAAGCTTCTGCACAACAAAGGAAACTATAAGCAAGGTGAAAAGACAGCCTTCTGAATGGGAGAAAACAATAGCAAATGAAACAACTGACAAACAACTAATCTCAAAGATATACAAGCAACTTATGCAGCTCAACTCCAGAAAAATAAACGAACCAATCAAAAAATGGGCCAAAGAACTAAATAGGCATTTCTCCAAAGAAGACATATGGATGGCTAACAAACACATGAAAAGATGCTCAACATCACTTATTATCAGAGAAATGTAAATCAAGACCACAATGAAGTACCATTTCACACCAGTCAGAATGGCTGTGATCCAAAAGTCTACAAGCAATAAATGCTGGAGAGGATGTGGAAAAAAGGGAACCCTCTTACACTGCTGGTGGGAATGCAAACTAGTACAGCCACTATGGAAAACAGTGTGGAGATTCCTTAAAAAAATTGTAAATAGAACTGCCTTATGATCCAGCAATCCCACTGCTGGGCATACACACTGAGGAAACCAGAATTGAAAGAGACACATGTACCCCAATGTTCATTGCAGCTGTTTATAATAGTCAGGACATGGAAGCAACCTAGATGGGTTTTTTTGTTTTTTTTTTTGGTTTCGTTTAGTGTAGCCCTGGGGGCAGGGCATAGGTTGTTGAGGTGTGGGTGAGTTGGGCCTTTTGTTGAGATGTTTGGTATCCTTTAGAGCTAAGGAAGTTAAGAATAGTGGTCTGTGTCTGAGAGAGAGCTTGTGAGGGGCTGCACAGCAGGTCATCCACATACTCTAAGAGGACACTAGGGGCCAAAGGGCATGTGGCCAGATCCTGGGCCAGAGCCTGGCCAAAAAAATGGGGGCTGTCTCATCTCTAAACCCTTGGGAGAGGACTGTCCATGTTAGCTGGGAGGACTGTCAGGTTTCTGGGTCGGTCCATGTGAACGCAAAGAGGAACTGGCAGTCTGGGTGTAAGGGAATAGCGAAAAAGGCATCTTCGAGGTCTATGACAGTAAAGTGAGTCGTTAGGGATGTCAGAAAGCAAGGTATAAGGATTGGGGACAATTGGATGAGCAGGGATTATGGCCTCGTTTATCAGTGGAAGGTCCTGAACCAATCAGTAGCCGCCAGAAGTCTTCTGCACCAGGAGAATGGAGGTTTACAGGGCGAGGTCGTGGGGACTAGGAGGCCCTGGCCTAAGAGACGGTCTATGATTGGTTTAAGACCGTGTAGGTGAGTCTGAGAGATGGGGAGCTGAGGGCGGCTTGGGAAGTGGGAAGGATCACGTAATTTAATCAGGATGGGGGTGTGATGGGTTGCTACCAGAGGGATTTCAGTGTCCCAGATGGTAGGGTTGACAACTGGAGCCTCAGGGGAGCAAAGGAGGAGTAGGAGCAAGGTGAGAGATTGGGAAAGTGAGAAAGGTAGGTGAATAGTGGCTCTAAGTTTAGTTAAAATGTCTGGCCCCTGCAGGGAGTGGGACATGAAGGGATTATCAGAAAAGAGTGTGTGAATAAGAAGTGATCAAGCTGACAGGGCTGTGGCCCAGTCTGCAAGGGTCATGAAGATGTGCTGTCTATATTCACCACTGAGACCTGGGAAGGATGCAAGGTGCCCCTGAAGGAGGGAAGGACCAAGTAAGTAGCCCCCATATCTATCAAGAAATTGATAGACTTACCCCGCCACTTGAAGCATTACCCTGGGCTCGGCTTGGTTATGGGAGTCCCCGAGTCTGGGTGCCATCAATCTTCATCAAAGGAGAGAAGTTCCAAAGCGGGGTGTGGGGAGGAAGTGTCCTTTTGGGAGCCCAGACCTCGGCCCGGTAAGGTTGGGGGTCTGAGTCGCCTGGGGACAATCACTCACCCAATATCCCGGATGTTTGCAATGAGGGTACGGCATTGTCAGGGGTCGGGAGTTTGGGCATTGATGGGCCCAGTGGCCCTCATGACTGCATTTGAAGCAGGCTCCCGGTGGTGGCTTCTGGGGACACACCTTTTGTCCTGTGGCCGGCAGCAGGGCTGCTACCAGTGCCTGGGTGTGTTTCTCAAGGAGGTCAGCCTGGAGTTCAGCTTTTTGTTTAAGCCTTGCCTTGCGGCTGGCTTCGGTGGTTTCCTCCCGGGCGCTGTAAACCTTAGAGGCCATTTTTAACCAGGTCTCAGAGGGGGTCTGAGGCCCATCCTCAGCCTTGGAGAGTTTTTTTTTTCTTGATGTCTGAAGCTGATTGGGATATAAAACGGTTGGCTAGGGTAGTAACCCCTGCCAGAGAATCTGGGGCAATCTGGGTATAGGTGGTGAGAGCCTCTGTCAGCCTGTTAAGAAAGGCTGCTGGGTTTTCATCTGGGCCCTGGGTTATTTCTTCTAGCTTAAGTAAGTTTACCACCTTGAAGGAGGTGGTTTCTATTTCCTCCAATAAGCATTTTTCCATGTATCGAATGTTGGCTCCGCCTCTCTGTCCCACCTGATAGTCTCAGTCTCGTTCTACGTCTGGAATAGCAGCCACTCCAGGTGGCCGGGCTGGGTCTGCTGGGTTGGCTAGATGTCTCCAGTCTGCTACCACTCTTGCTGCAGTCCAAATGGTCTTTCTTTCCTCTGGGGTAGTGGTGGACCCCAGGATGACAAATACATCTTGCCAGGTGAGGGCATAAGACCGAGACAGCTGGGTAAAGTTTTTGATGTAGTTGGAGGGGTTGGCTGAGTAGGAGCCTAGCTGCTGTTCAATATGGGCAAAGTCGTAGAGTGAAAAGGGTACGTGGAAATGGGTGAGACCCTCCAGGCCAGCCACCTGGCAGAGAGGAAGCAGGGGAGCTGGCGGTAGGTTGGGAGTGGTCTGCGACCTTGTGTGTGAGCTGACTGGTAAGCCAGAAAGGGGTAGGCATGGAGGAAGGGGTAGATATTGAGGTGGAGCCAAGGGAGTGGTGAGAGGCGCAGTCACAGGAGGGCTGGGCTGTGAGGTTGGTGGGGGAGGGGAAGACATGGGAGAAGTTGGCAAGGGCAATAGAGGGGGGTTGGTTTGGGGGAGGTCGGTGAAACTGGGCATGAAAGGAGGGGTGAATATAGAGGCGGCTTTGTCACAGGAGGGCTGGGCTGTGAGGGCAGTGGAGGAGGGGAAGACATGGGAGAAGTTGGCAAGGGCGATAGTTAGAAGAATTTCAGAAGGGGAACAGTGGGTATATAGGATGGGACGGGGAGTGCAACAGCCAGAAAGCCTGTATGTAGGGTACCTCAGACCATTTTCCCATCTTCTGGCAATGATTATCTAAGTCACGGAGGATGTTAAAATCGAAAGTTCCGGTTGGCGGCCATTGTGAGCTGTTATCTAAAGAATATTGGGGCCATGCCTCAGAATAAAGAAAGGTTAAGCGTTTGGAATGAATTTCTCCGGAGATATGTAGAGTTCTGAGGTTGGCGAGTAGACATCCTAGCGGTGTAGACTGGGGCTGGTTGGCCTTGGAGGCAGCCGCCCCATGGTGTCTATGAAAGGAAGGTCCTGGACCAGTCATTAAAGGGGCTGGGAGTGGTCCGGTCAGGTGTCCCCGAATGGGCCGTCAACCCAGCGAGGAGAAGGCCACTCAGCCAAGATGGACATCTCCAAATTGACAGGCGGCAAGGAAGCAAGCCTGGCTTGCAGAGGAGGGGCCCGGACACGGCTGCAATTTACAGGAACTGGGACACCCTAGGCATAATAGCCATGGGAGCAACACCCCCCAGAGCCCCACTGATGGAACTGACCTCGTATCCTGCCAGACGGTTGAATGGTCCCAGAGGGGTGACGGGGTGACCTGGTCCGGTGTGGGCCAGACCTGAGGGGGCTGCCAATCCCTCTCGTTGATGGATAGGCCCTTGCCTTGGGCCCCACGTTGGGCGCCAAATGTTAGGTAACAGACCAGGACATCAAAAGAGTGTCTAACAGGCTTTGTAATGGCGAAGCGCTCCCGAGCAGGGTTCCCGGACCAGAACAAGGCAGGTAGAGGAGGTCCGCGCCCGGACCGTGTTGGGGGTGGATTTTATACGTTCGTTGCGAGAAATGGTCAGGCTGGATGGACGGGGGTTCGGATAGGTTGCCAGGCTGAGGCGTCGCGGGCTGACAGGTCCTTCTACGTGGCTGGGGTGGGGCGGCTTTAGCTGGCAAAGTGTGCTGTCATTGGTCCCCGGGATCTGGGAGGCTCCTTCGTTAGAGACCTCCCCCGCTGGCGGGGAAAGGGGGCGGCCCATTAGGGCCCCGGGTCCGACCTTACATTTTGACCCTTTTGATAGGATAAGGGACGCTGTTATCGTTTCTGGCTTCCTGCTGAACTGGAGCGTTGTTGGGGCTGAGGGTTGTGGCCGGATCCCGGTGACATTTAGGGGGCCTCAGGGTCTCTGGACGTGAGTTTTGAGTATGTGGCCACCATCAACATCTGTCCAGTAGCCATCTGGGTCAGGTCCCTAACCCTCTGGAGGATGATATGAAAAACACAAAGTCCTATCGACAGGATGAGGAACAAAGCTGTGAGGGGTCCGAGAAGTGGGAGAAGCCATTCTGCCCAAGACGACTTCCACCATCCTGAGAAATCGAAACCCGCCCGACTCGGCCTAAGTCTGATGTTCTCTCTCAGCTCTCGGACCTTGTTCTGAACTATCCCCGAGGCATTAATTAAAAAAACAATAGTCTTTCCTTAAGAATTGACAGGTTCCCCCTTTTTCAGCTGTTAGCAGGTCTAGGGCCCTTTGATTTTGGAGAGCCACTGCTGCCAGAGAGGTTATCTGGGTTTGTAATGCCATTAGGGAATCTGCCACCTTGTCCAGGTCTCGACTGAGGTCTGCGGACAGCTTATAGTAGAAGTGTGTGGCTGATCCCAATCCTCCCGCCCCCAGTCCTAAGGCCGTGAATTAACTTCCCCTGAGGAGCAGGGGAGCTGCAGCTAGTGCCCTCCGGCGGTGGGTTGACTGGGTTTGGTCCTCCATTGCTTGGGGGTGTCAGAATGGTCAGGTAGGGAGTAAGGAAGATTGGGTGTAAGGCTGAGTCCAGCTGGGCAGGAAGCATTGTAATAAGGTGGTTTGATTGCAGGGAAAGAATATCCTGGGCTTTCCACATATTGGAGGGTTTGGGGATAAGGGGTCTCGTCTCGAGCCGTCACAGGCCACTGTGGTTAATGAGGTATCATTGGCCAGGACACAAGAGGCGTTGGCTGGGAGGTACAGTACCTCGGTGGTCAAGGGCCCCATTGGCCAGGTTACTTCAGTGGCATTTTGAGTGAGATTTTGGGCCTCTATTTATTTTGGGGGAATCGGTTGGGCGAGGAACAGTCAGGGTCTTAAGGGAAGACAGAGCCCATGGAACACTCCTGATTAGATTTTGCTGCCGCAGGAGTAGCAAGTGATTTTTTTCCATGCATTCTCTAACTTTATTTTAGGAAAAAACATTCTGTCTATTATTTTTAGCTATGCTGCTGTGGCCGCTCTAAAAAGAGGGAGATGCCGGGAGCCAGCACGGGAGATCCCACCCATGACAAGGTCATGCAGGAAGAGTCCTGATAAGCAAGGCCTCAGGACACGACAGACCCCCTGGACCTGCTTGAGCATCTACCCCAAAACCAGAATCTGTCTTACTATTTTATGCCTTTCACCAACTCTTCTGACATTAACAGGGGGCTGTTCCCGACCACCTTTCTCTGGAAAGAGTTAACTTAGGGCTCTAGGTGATAAATCTCCTGGGCATGAAAGGACTGTTTCAAACCTCCTGTTAGCATTCTAGCTTACTTGGCAGGTTTATCCAGACTCTTGTGACATTGTGAGCCAATGCTTGCTGCCAAGTTCTCACATCCCTTATCCATTGTGTTCCTGGGAGTGCATATAGTCAGGATGTAGAAAAAACAAGCAGCAGCTTTAGTATTAGCAACATTAGACTTTGAGTTAATAAGTTCTTTCTTTGCTGTAACCCACTGAATCTTTGCTCCATAAAAATGTAACTCTGTACTTTAAGGGTGACGCAGGCTAGGAATTTAAGAAGAAACACTTTAAGGGAAAATTATTGTTCTGGCTGACCAACCTTTATCAAAAAGGGGTCATAAAATATCAACAGGCCTCTGGGCCAGAAGATAATGTACAAAAAAATAAGACTCTTGCAAGAAGGAAACTGATATCGATAAAAGTTAATACTGATGGAATGTTGAGTTGACTCTGCATTTTCACCTTGCTGTATGTACAACTCAGGGTAGGAGTTTATTGGGCTCATGGTGTGGATTAGAGTCTTTAGTTGTCAACTTTATTAAGTCCTGTTGGAGCTTATGTTGGATTTGTTTTTGTCTCTGATCTTGGGCCCTCTTTCGGTCTGTCATTTCGTAGTGGGTTTGTATGGTGAAACAGAGGTCTTCGTCTCTAGCTTTATAGCAGTTAGAGGCTGAGTTTGATTTGGCAGTCCCAAGGCTCTTGGACGTCCAATACCATTTACCCCCATGGGAGCGTGGCTGAGAAGGTGAGACATAACAGTCTCGGTGGACATAAGTGTAGGTTGTGAACCCAGGTGTTTTTTTTTTTTTTTTAATCTTGAAGTTTTGGCTAAGCCTCCAAATCTTGCCAGCTAATATCTTTTGCCATATATAAACTTGTGTAACTCTCAACACTGACATTTAGACTACCGTTTTCCTGGCACTTTTCACAAGGTTATTAATTATGCTTTCAAATTTTGCTTTACAAACTATTACTTTTTTTTATTTTTTAATACTTTATTCTACATTACAATACCGTATTTGTTTTGCCATGCATTGACATGAATCAGCCACAGGTGTCCACGATCTGCCAATGCCAAAGCCCCCTCCCACCTCCCACCCCATATCATCTCCCCTGAATCATCCCGAGTACCAGCCCCATGCATCCTGCATCCTGTATTGAACATAGACTGACACTTCGTTCTTACAAGATAGTATACATGTTTCAATGCCATTCTCCCAAATCATCCCACCCTCTCCCTCTCCCTCAGACTCCAAAAGTCCGTTCTATACCTCTGAGTCTCTTTTGTTGTCTCACATAGAGGGTCATCATTACTATCCTTCTAAATTCCATATATATGTGTCAGTATACTGTATTGGTGTTTTTCTTTCTGGCTTACTTCACTCTGTATAATCGGCTCCAATTTCATCCATCTCATTAGAACTGAGTCAAATTTATTCTTTTTAAGGGCTGAGTAGTACTCCATTGTGTATATGTACCACAGCTTTCTTATCCATTCATCTGCTGATGGACATCTAGGGAAAACTGGTCAACCGCTTGTAAAAGAATGAAACTAGACCTCTGTCTAACACCATACACAAAAAATAAACTCAAAATGGATTAAAGATCTAAATGTAAGACCAGAAACTATAAAACTCCTAGAGGAAAACATAGGCAAAACACTCTCCGACATAAATCACAGCAGGATCCTCTATGATCCACCTCCCAGTATATTGGAAATAAAAGCAAAAATAAACAAATGGGATCTAATTAAAATTAAAAGCTTCTGCACAACAAAGGAAACTATAAGCAAGGTGAAAAGACAGCCTTCTGAATGGGAGAAAACAATAGCAAATGAAACAACTGACAAACAACTAATCTCAAAGATATACAAGCAACTTATGCAGCTCAACTCCAGAAAAATAAACGAACCAATCAAAAAATGGGCCAAAGAACTAAATAGGCATTTCTCCAAAGAAGACATATGGATGGCTAACAAACACATGAAAAGATGCTCAACATCACTTATTATCAGAGAAATGTAAATCAAGACCACAATGAAGTACCATTTCACACCAGTCAGAATGGCTGTGATCCAAAAGTCTACAAGCAATAAATGCTGGAGAGGATGTGGAAAAAAGGGAACCCTCTTACACTGCTGGTGGGAATGCAAACTAGTACAGCCACTATGGAAAACAGTGTGGAGATTCCTTAAAAAAATTGTAAATAGAACTGCCTTATGATCCAGCAATCCCACTGCTGGGCATACACACTGAGGAAACCAGAATTGAAAGAGACACATGTACCCCAATGTTCATTGCAGCTGTTTATAATAGTCAGGACATGGAAGCAACCTAGATGGGGTTTTTTTTTTTTTTTTTTTTTTGGGTTTCGTTTAGTGTAGCCCTGGGGGCAGGGCATAGGTTGTTGAGGTGTGGGTGAGTTGGGCCTTTTGTTGAGATGTTTGGTATCCTTTAGAGCTAAGGAAGTTAAGAATAGTGGTCTGTGTCTGAGAGAGAGCTTGTGAGGGGCTGCACAGCAGGTCATCCACATACTCTAAGAGGACACTAGGGGCCAAAGGGCATGTGGCCAGATCCTGGGCCAGAGCCTGGCCAAAAAAATGGGGGCTGTCTCATCTCTAAACCCTTGGGAGAGGACTGTCCATGTTAGCTGGGAGGACTGTCAGGTTTCTGGGTCGGTCCATGTGAACGCAAAGAGGAACTGGCAGTCTGGGTGTAAGGGAATAGCGAAAAAGGCATCTTCGAGGTCTATGACAGTAAAGTGAGTCGTTAGGGATGTCAGAAAGCAAGGTATAAGGATTGGGGACAATTGGATGAGCAGGGATTATGGCCTCGTTTATCAGTGGAAGGTCCTGAACCAATCAGTAGCCGCCAGAAGTCTTCTGCACCAGGAGAATGGAGGTTTACAGGGCGCGAGGTCGTGGGGACTAGGAGGCCCTGGCCTAAGAGACGGTCTATGATTGGTTTAAGACCGTGTAGGTGAGTCTGAGAGATGGGGAGCTGAGGGCGGCTTGGGAAGTGGGAAGGATCACGTAATTTAATCAGGATGGGGGTGTGATGGGTTGCTACCAGAGGGATTTCAGTGTCCCAGATGGTAGGGTTGACAACTGGAGCCTCAGGGGAGCAAAGGAGGAGTAGGAGCAAGGTGAGAGATTGGGAAAGTGAGAAAGGTAGGTGAATAGTGGCTCTAAGTTTAGTTAAAATGTCTGGCCCCTGCAGGGGAGTGGGGCATGAAGGGATTATCAGAAAAGAGTGTGTGAATAAGAAGTGATCAAGCTGACAGGGCTGTGGCCCAGTCTGCAAGGGTCATGAAGATGTGCTGTCTATATTCACCACTGAGACCTGGGAAGGATGCAAGGTGCCCCTGAAGGAGGGAAGGACCAAGTAAGTAGCCCCCATATCTATCAAGAAATTGATAGACTTACCCGCCACTTGAAGCATTACCCTGGGCTCGGCTTGGTTATGGGAGTCCCCGAGTCTGGGTGCCATCAATCTTCATCAAAGGAGAGAAGTTCCAAAGCGGGGTGTGGGGAGGAAGTGTCCTTTTGGGAGCCCAGACCTCGGCCCGGTAAGGTTGGGGGTCTGAGTCGCCTGGGGACAATCACTCACCCAATATCCCGGATGTTTGCAATGAGGGCACGGCATTGTCAGGGGTCGGGAGTTTGGGCATTGATGGGCCCAGTGGCCCTCATGACTGCATTTGAAGCAGGCTCCCGGTGGTGGCTTCTGGGGACACACCTTTTGTCCTGTGGCCGGCAGCAGGGCTGCTACCAGTGCCTGGGTGTGTTTCTCAAGGAGGTCAGCCTGGAGTTCAGCTTTTTGTTTAAGCCTTGCCTTGCGGCTGGCTTCGGTGGTTTCCTCCCGGGCGCTGTAAACCTTAGAGGCCATTTTTAACCAGGTCTCAGAGGGGGTCTGAGGCCCATCCTCAGCCTTGGAGAGTTTTTTTTTTTCTTGATGTCTGAAGCTGATTGGGATATAAAACGGTTGGCTAGGGTAGTAACCCCTGCCAGAGAATCTGGGGCAATCTGGGTATAGGTGGTGAGAGCCTCTGTCAGCCTGTTAAGAAAGGCTGCTGGGTTTTCATCTGGGCCCTGGGTTATTTCTTCTAGCTTAAGTAAGTTTACCACCTTGAAGGAGGTGGTTTCTATTTCCTCCAATAAGCATTTTTCCATGTATCGAATGTTGGCTCCGCCTCTCTGTCCCACCTGATAGTCTCAGTCTCGTTCTACGTCTGGAATAGCAGCCACTCCAGGTGGCCGGGCTGGGTCTGCTGGGTTGGCTAGATGTCTCCAGTCTGCTACCACTCTTGCTGCAGTCCAAATGGTCTTTCTTTCCTCTGGGGTAGTGGTGGACCCCAGGATGACAAATACATCTTGCCAGGTGAGGGCATAAGACCGAGACAGCTGGGTAAAGTTTTTGATGTAGTTGGAGGGGTTGGCTGAGTAGGAGCCTAGCTGCTGTTCAATATGGGCAAAGTCGTAGAGTGAAAAGGGTACGTGGAAATGGGTGAGACCCTCCAGGCCAGGGAGAGAAAGAGGTGGCCCATCATGGCCCCCAGGGTCCGACCTTACAGTCGGTAGAAGCATTATTCACAGTAGCCAAAAGTGGAAACAACCTAAGTGTCCATCAACTGATGAATGAACAAACGAAAGGTAGTATACCCGCTTTACAGAATATTGTTCAGGCACAAAAAGGCATGGAGGGGCCTTACCTTGTAGTCCGGTGGCTAAGATTCTACACTTCCAGCAGGGGGCTCAGGTGCAATCCCTGGCCAGGGAACTAGAACCCACATGCTGCAATGAAGACTGAAGACCTTTAGTACTGCAGCTAACTCCCAGCACAACCAAATAAACAAGTATTTAGAAAATGAATGAAGTTCTGATGTATGCTACAAAGTGACGGCTGTGCAACACTGTGAAGCATATTCAATGCTACTGAATTGTACACTCAAAATGTAAACTTCATGCTAAACCTTTTAAGTCATATAGCTAGAAAGCGGTTAAGCGAGAATTTGAGCCTAAACCCACCTGACAATAGGGCCCCTGCTCTCAACCCAAGGGTTTCACTCCCTCTGGCAAAAGTAGCAAATGAGGAATAAAGAGAACTGCATTCAAGCCATCATTATCTGTGTGCCTTTATACAAGCCTGACCCTGGGAGGCCTCACTTTCCTCAGCTGATAAAATTGGATAGCTGTCTGTTGACTGTGACTTCGTAACACAGTCCTGAGCCGTGATTCCTGACCCAGATATCATTTGCTTCTGGCCTACTCTGGAGATGTTGATGGACAGGAAAAAGGGACAGGGACTAGCTGTCTGTGCCTTTACCTAGCCCCTCCCCTAGGGGTTTGCCCTGGTGTGCAGCCAGCTCTTGAAAGAAGCCTCCTCTCTGCTTCCCTCCCCATTCTGGGAGAGGACTACTGGCTGTGCTCCAGGATAAACTTCCACAAGGCAAGCAATAACATAAAGTCAAGGAGAAGGTCAGGGGAGCACTTAAAAAGGCCTTCTTGCACCCTAAGGTGGCTGAAGCCACTCCACAGCTCTTTGTCCTGCCTGCTGCCACCCAGACACAATGTGGGTGCTCTTGGCTGTCTTTCTGCTCACCCTCGCCTATTTATTTTGGCCCAAGACCAAGCACTCTGGTGCCAAGTACCCCAGGAGCCTCCCATCCCTGCCCCTGGTGGGCAGCCTGCCGTTCCTCCCCAGACGTGGCCAGCAGCACGAGAACTTCTTCAAGCTGCAGGAAAAATATGGTCCCATCTATTCCTTTCGTTTGGGTTCCAAGACTACTGTGATGATTGGACACCACCAGCTGGCCAGGGAGGTGCTTCTCAAGAAGGGCAAGGAATTCTCTGGGCGCCCCAAAGTGGTAAGTAATGCTTCTCATCCCTCCCCTCACCAGCCCCTGGGCACATTGAGCTCTTCAGCCAAGGCCATGCCTGCAATGCCCCTTCCAGTTCCAGCAACCTGTGATTCTTCCAGTAACAGACTGGTGGGCTATGGGTGGGGACTGACCCCTCAGACCTCACCCAGCCTCTAAACTAGGCAGGAAGAATTAAAGGAAGACTTTATTTTCCGGCTTTTTCTGGAGGTGGGACAGGGTGGGAGTGGTGGTTTGAGGGGGTCAGGGAGCCCTTACAACAGCATCTCTCCGAGCTGAAAAAGTGAAAGTGTGAGCCGCTCAGTCTTGATCCACTCTTTGTGACCCCATGGACTAGCCCACCACACTCCTCGCTCCAGGCAAGCATACCGGAGTGGGTTGCCATTTCCTACTCTGGGCGATCCTCCTGACCGGGGAATCGAACCCAGGTCTCACCCATTGCGGAGAAGTTCTTTACCATCTCAGCCACTTGGGAAGCCCAAGAGACTAGCTCTCTGAGCCTGAAATCTGAGCTCCCGTGATTCACTGAGAGAGTGTATGTAAAGCATTTAGGCCAGTGCTGGAAGTTCTCAATAACTAGCCTTGATGAACAGAGTTCACATGGAAAATGGGTTAGAGATTCCTGTCCTCCACAAAAAGCTGTGAGGGGGAAGTACCCTGATTCTTGGAAGGCTGGGATCACTATTTTCCTGGAGCTTCCTCGAGCTGCTCCAGCCCTGGGGAGCTGACCTATGCAAGCACTTTCAGGGAGGACGCTGAAGATTCAACCTGTCGAGCTTTCTGTTTGCTCCTGGGGGCAGAAGGCAGTGGGAGCCAGTCATCAAGCAATACTGCCGGCCTCTGACACAGCACCTGGCTGCAGGGTACTCCCCTGAACGTCCTGGGCAAGGCCCCCTGGCTGCTCATCTTTGATCAGACCAAGGCTTGACTCCTCTTTGCTTGGGCCAGTTGGCCTGGGCTGTGGGCCAACTACCCTCTCCCATGTCTGCTGGGCTTCTTCTCTCCAGGGCAAAGAGGAAGGAGGCAGCTAGTCTGATGGGGCCTGCAGATCCGGGGATAGAAGAGGGGAGGTCTGAGGGCACCTGTATAGTTTTGGGGGTTCTCTGGGCAGAAGCAGCTTGGCCCAAGTCCAGGCTGTGTGGACAAGGCATGTGCCTCTCCCGATGTGGCCCTGTAGTGCGCACACAGCTGGCAATGGAAGCGAGAACTAAAGGGGGCTCAGCTGCTGTGCCTTTAGCAGCCCCCATCCCCAGAGGACCCAGGGAAGGGCAGGGGCCTGGTGTGTCCTCAGTCTCTGCTCCTACAAGTTTAGAGAGTCCATCCCATCACAGCTGCCTCATCCTGTCATTGATCTGAACAAGCTAATCCAGGGTTCTTTCTTTCGTCTTACTCTGTCTCTCTGTTGGAGCTGGGAGGGTCAGGCCATAGGTTCTGTCCTACCAAGGCCTTGCAGTCAGGGTGGAGTGAAGCAGGGAGCTCTACAAGGAGGCTGACGACAGGTACCAGCCTCTTTGCCCTCGGGGGAGGGGAGGTGGATGGTGCCTGAATCCTATGTCCTATGTCCTTTCCTGCTTTCCAAAGGCCACTCTAGACATCCTGTCAGACAACCAAAAGGGCATTGCCTTTGCCGACCATGGTGCCCACTGGCAGCTGCATCGGAAGCTGGTACTGAATGCCTTTGCCCTGTTCAAGGATGGCAACCTGAAGTTAGAGAAGATCAGTGAGTGCCTGGCTGGCCCTGGGCTGAAGGAGCCTGCAGAGGGTTGGGGAGGGAGGGTTCTGGGTACCTCCATGCCACATTTTCTTGGCTACCACTGCCATCTACTGGAAATCTGCTGTCTTAGATTCAGATGGAACTGGTCGAGATGGGGGTGAAGGGATGGCTCAGTTCCCTCCCTCACACCCGTCTCTCTCCTCAGTTAATCAGGAAGCCAACGTGCTGTGTGATTTCCTGGCCACCCAGCATGGAGAGTCCATAGATCTCTCTGAGCCTCTCTCTCTGGCGGTCACCAACATAATCAGCTTTATATGCTTCAACTTCTCCTTCAAGAATGAGGATCCTGCCCTGAAGGCCATACAAAATGTCAATGATGGCATTCTGGAGGTTCTGAGCAAGGAAGTTCTGTTAGACATATTCCCTGTGCTGAAGGTGAGGATGGGGCCAGGCCCTAAGGGCAGACCTCAGCCCACCCTGACAGTATCCCCAGTTCTTTCCTCTCACAGTTCATTCCAGGCTCACATTTTTTTCTGACTACCTCATTTACAGTGACCTCCACCTCCTCTGACTCTTCAAAATCTTGCTGCTTCTCTACAGAAATAGGTTTAGCTTTTAAATTATACATTTTAATACTCATGATAATGTTGTTGGTATTATTGTTTAGTCACTCAGTCGTGTCTTACTCTTGCGACCCCATGAACTGTTACCCACCCGACTCCGCTGTCCATGGGATTTCTCAGGCAAGAACACTGGAGTGGGTTGCATTTCCTTCTACAGGGCACCTTCCTAACCTAGGGATTGAACCCACATCTCCTGCACTGAAGGCAGAGTCTTTACCCGCTGAGTACTGGGAAATGCCACGTGCCAGTACCAAAGCTCCACATTCATTAATCATGCATTCCCTTTGGAAGTGGGCTTTATTATCCCCATGTAGATGAAAATACAGGCTTCAAAAAGTTAAGGAACTTAATCACGCCTTGAGACTTATGTCTCTGTTACTACTGAGTAAAGTCTTAGTTATTGCTAGATGTTTGATTGAAAGAGGAAGGGGAAGTAGAGGTGACTCCTTTCTCCCTTGTTTGGAATTGTCCTGGTTGTCACTGATGCCCCCATTCTGGGTCCCTATCCTGCTTTCCATTCTGGCTGAAGGTTGGGGTTAGTGTGGGAACTCGCTAGGGACGGCCAGGGAGAATCTAACATTTCTACTTTGCAGATTTTTCCCAGCAAAGCCATGGAAAAGATGAACCATTGTGTTGAAACACGAAATGAATTGCTGAATGAAATCCTTGAAAAATGTCAGGTAGGTGATGGAGCAGAAGAGATGACGAGTTAGGTGGAAAGTGGCAGGAGATCAGGGTAGGGTCCGTTTTGGACAGTGTAGGAGCTCCAGCACCTAGCAGAGAGCCTGCATTCTGGAGGTTCTGAGCAAGGTGCTCAGAACCTGAGCACCTCTAGCTGGTGCTCAATAAAACCTGACTTAACTAATCAATAGGAGTTTTGGACAGTGTAGGAGCTCCAGCACCTAGCCGAGAGCCTGCATTCTGGAGGTTCTGAGCAAGGTGCTCAGAACCTGAGCACCTCTAGCTGGTGCTCAATAAAACCTGACTTAACTAATAAATAGGAGTAGAGAAGTGAGGGACTGAAGAGGGCGCTGAAGGGTCCTGTCCACCCTGCAAATTTAAAGAGGGCCCAGTAAGCACTGGGCCTTGTGGGGATCTCCACTTCCAGAAGTCCATGGGTCCTGACTAGCCTCACTCCACTCCCTCATTTCCAAGTGGGAGAAGCCTTTGTGTCTACAGTCTGGGTGAGAGTATGGCAGGGGTTGCAGATGGGGCTCTTCCTCTTCATCGTCTCCCAATCTCACCCAACCAGGAGAACTTCCGCAGCGACTCCATCACTAACTTGCTGCACATACTGATGCAAGCCAAGGTGAATGCAGACAATAACAATGCTGGCCCAGACCAGGACTCAAAGCTGCTTTCAAACAGACACATGCTCGCTACCATAGCGGACATCTTCGGGGCTGGTGTGGAGACCACCACCTCTGTGATAAAGTGGATCGTGGCCTACCTGCTACACCATCCTTCGGTGAGTTTCTCTCTACCCGAGCCTTCCCAAGCACTCCTGACCCCAGGCACTCTCACCTCTGCTCCAGAGAAAGGGAGAGTCAATACCTCGGGATTTCTTTGCAGGATGCCTGGGCTGAAGCACCCTTTGCCCAAGCAGTGGTTGGCTCTGGCCCTTGGGTGGAGCTGCCCCATCTTCTGCAAGCAAAGCCAGGGTTGTAGAGCCACCACTGGGAAAGGTCTTGCCCTTTTGGATGTGACAGTAGGATTCTTCTAAGCCCTTGCTTCTCCTGGGCTGATACACCCTGGTAACATCCACCCTGTTCTGGCCTTCAGTTGAAGAAGAGGATCCAGGATGATATTGACCAGAATATAGGTTTCAATCGCACCCCAACCATTAGTGACCGGAACCGCCTTGTCCTGCTGGAGGCGACCATCCGAGAGGTGCTCCGAATCCGGCCTGTGGCCCCTATGCTGATCCCCCACAAGGCTGTCGTTGACTCCAGGTGTGCCTTCCCTCCCAGGAACATCCAACCCACCTGCGCCCTCCCCTAGCATCTGACCCTTCCAGCTGGCTGGGCAACCTACAGTCAACCACTGACAACTGATCATCCTGCCCATGCCCCTACTGACCAGTGTGTCTACTATCCACTGACCCATCAACCTGACCTTCCTCAGAAGCTGCCTGCCGCCTGGGAGACATGTGCTCCTACCCAGTCCAAAAGTTGCGACACACATACACACACATTCATGCACACACGCACCAGCTCAATATGCACACCCACAGGCCCTAACAGACACACAAGTGTTGATCCCAAGTGCTAGTCAGCAAGAGAGGGCTGGATTCATATTCAGTCTGGCAGAAGCTGAGGAGAAGATGCAGGAGTGGGCATGAGGGAGCAAAGGACTCTTTTCCCCAGGGTAGGGACCACGGAGACTTGGGGCAGAGCAGGTGGGGAAGGACAATTCTCCAGACCCTCTTTTCCTCTCCCTCTCTGGGGCAGCATTGGCGACCTTACCATTGACAAGGGCACAGACGTTGTGGTCAACCTGTGGGCACTGCATCACAGTGAGAAGGAGTGGCAGCAGCCCAACCTGTTCATGCCCGGTGAGTCCCTGTTCTGTCCTGCCCCCCGGTCACACAGCCCCCTCTGTGCCCACCTCTCCAGCATTGCTTCCCTTCTGCCAAACTGCCTACTAGAAGACTCCTGACTCCCACCACATGGACCTGTTGACACCCCTAGCCTACCATACACTTACCCAGATTCTTCACAGCTGGGTTTCCCACTCTCTACCAACTGCAAGCCTCCTCTTCTAAGAAGGCCCATAGGCATATGTCTCCTGTGAAGTCAGCCCCCTCTCCTGTTGGATGGTGCCACTTTCATCTGTTTAATACACCTTTTCATCCTCTCTGAATATTCCATCTTCTCCGTGTGATTAAGGGCTACCTGAGAGCAAGGCACTTATCTCTCCTAAGATTGTCACCGCCCCAAATAAGGCTGTCCACCTTCTCAGACTGGGGCTCCCCAGGCAGGGCTTTCTCCTCCCCCCTCCTCCTCTACTGACACTGACCCTAGCCCCTGGCTGATGGGTCTTCGTGTCTGCAGAGCGCTTCTTGGACCCCACGGGGAAGCAACTCATCTCGCCATCGTTAAGCTACTTGCCCTTTGGAGCCGGACCCCGCTCCTGCGTAGGTGAGATGCTAGCTCGCCAGGAGCTCTTCCTCTTCATGTCCCGGCTGCTGCAGAGGTTCAACCTGGAGATCCCGGATGACGGGAAGCTACCCTCTCTGGAGGGCAACCCCAGTCTCGTCTTGCAGATCAAACCTTTCAAGGTGAAGATCGAGGTGCGCCAGGCCTGGAAGGAAGCCCAGGCTGAGGGTAGCACCTCATGACTCCACCTTATGTGACCCCCATCCCACACAATTCGAGGAGCTCCCCCACCCTCTGCCACCATTCCTTTCTCCTCCCGGCCCAGTCTGCCTTCTTTCCCAGCATGCAGGCCCGGCAGTGATGTGCATAAAACAGTTTCTCCAAAGGTCCCTGAGCAGCTCATTCATGCATTCACTTGTTTCTTTCAACAAATATTTTACTGAACACCTACTACGTGCCGCTCACTGTCTTTGGACCCTGTCTCCTCGGCTTCATGAAACTTAAAATTCTAGTGAGGGCTGACAAATGAACATTTCAGAGACTCATAAGTGCTTTGGCGTCAATTTGGAGTCAATTATATTCAGTGCTGATGATGTAAGGGGAATGGCCAAGGTGGGGGAGGCCGCTGTGAATGAAAGGGTGGAGGAGGCAGAAGACTTGGGGAGGTGCCGCCTGCTGAAGGAGCAACAGGGAAGAGGTTCTCAAGGTAGGAGAGGCCACGCCGCAGTCTACAGCCTCTGCTCAGGTCAGTGACGGGAGGAATTGTCCCTGATGAAGTCAGACTGCAGGCAGGGCCAGGTCCCATGGAATGTTTCTAAGTGGGTGAAGGAGTTCGTTTCTAGTCCAGATATGAGAGGAAGTCATAGGAGGGTTTATAAATTTAGGTGGAAATGTCTTGTTCATATTTTTAAAAAATCATCCAAGTGGAAACTGGTCTGCAGAGAGATGAGAGTGAGGCTGGGGGAGGAGGTTGTGCTGGTCCCTGAGAGCAAAACAATAGTGGCTTACACCCTGGGTTGGCAGTGGAGATGGCAAGAAGTAGTGGGATTGAGTTTACACTTTGAAAGTAGAGCAGCAGGTCATGTTGGCTTTGATCCAGTGATTGCTGTGTGTACCTCAAAGGTTTGTCTTTGGGAGAGGTGTCTGTAATCCACAAACTCAACCCACCACTACCCCTCCCTCTTGTCTTGTTCCCCAAAGACTGGTAGGTCTCCTATTCCTTCTGTACTGGAGTAACCATGACCAGGGAAGGGCTTCCACAGCAGCCTTCTGCTGAAGCACCGAGGCTCTGTCCCCACTCCCCACCCCCAAACCCCAGGAAAACAGAACCTTCTTCAAACCTTAAAACCAGCATCTTTAAACTTTGGCTGCTCACCAGTCTGCAAGCAAAGGATGTCCTGAGATGCCCTGGGAAAAACTGGCCCTTGCTCTTTAGCCTAGACAGAGGCCCCAACCACAGCTCCCTGGCGCCAGCCAGACCAGGGTCAGATCATCAGTGACCCAATCCTTCCGACTGGAGAAGGGCTCTGGACCAGCTGGCAGGGCAAGCCTGAGACCCTCCTGGCCAAGTTCCAGACAGATGGAATCAAGGGAGCCCCACAAGGAGGGAGGGTCAAGGTTTTCCATCATAGCAGCATCTTCTTCCTTGAAAGAGCTTTGCTAATCCAGGGGTATCTGACTCCTATCCCCCAACTCAGTCCTATCCTTCCCTGGCCCATGACCCTGAGGCCTTATTACTAAAGAGCACAGAGGAGTCAGTGGGCAGTTGTGGCTGATTCAGCCCCAAGCACAGGCAGCCAAGAGAGATGACACCACCCAGGACCTGATGAGAATGGGGTTAAACTGGAGGTGGCCCCCTCCTTTTCCTGGGTCCCTTGACCCCATCGGCTGGTCACTGATCCAGAGCTGAGCAACCCTCGGCTCAGAAACTGGAGAGTGGCCCAGCTGGAGGAGGGAAGTGCTCCAATCTGCTCAGACTCTGAAAGAACAGGTGAACAACATCCCCTTTAGAAGAGGTGGGCGAGTGTAACTGGGATGGAATCAACCACTCCCCAACTACTGATTCAGACCATTGACTGGCCATGAAATAAGAGGTGAAGAGGAGAAACCTGAGGGCCAGGGGGGCAGGCATGTGGGGCGATGACGTGCCCTAAATCACCTAGCGACTCAGTAGCAGGGCTGGAGCAAGAGCCCCGGATATTTCAGTGATGTGGAATGAGGAGCCAGCACGCTCTCCCCACAGGTCTTCTCCATCTGTGCAGAAGGGCTTGGCTGTCTGGCTGGGGAGAGTAGAGTTGAGTGTCCTTTCAGGAAGTAACCTCTGACACCTGCCCAAACTGCCCTTCCCCTGCCTGGAAGGCCTTTTCCCACCGACCTAAATCCTTTCAGTGCTCAGCTTCTGTGCCTTGGTGTGGAATCGCATGTGCATCTGAGCACCTGCCTGGGCTGCAAATGGGTATGGAGACTTCCAGGGACACTGTCTGCCCCAGCATCTCTGGAATTCCAGACTGAGCCTTCTTGTGTTCTTTTGGCTGAATGACAACCTGACAAGCAGAAGGTTAGACACACAAGAGAAATGAGTCAGATGCTCTACATCACTCAACTAATTGGTCTGGTGATAAAAGAACCCTAGCTCCTTATGCAGAAGGAAATCCAGATCTTTGGCAAAGCTTGAAGTTCTTCAAGACCCTGCAGCCACCTTTTCAGCCTCAGACTGCCCTTAACCAGGGTAGTGGTGTGATGGCAAATAAACATTAAACAAGTTATTTGGTGCTGGTGGGAGGGAACAGCCCTGATTTGCAGTGTTTGCTGATCACGGTGGTGTGAACATTCCCATCATGACCAATTTCAAGCCACCAATATAATGTCACACAGGAGCTGGGGAAGAGACTCATGGTAGCATAACATACTATTACACAGTTCATTATACAGTATTCCCACCCTACATAGACATAAACCTCAAGGGCATAGATAATAGCAATGTAGTAAAATAATTAGGAAATTATCAGTTTTGTGTATTACCTTTGTTTTACATATAATTTACTCAATTGCAAGCTTATAAAGTTTTCTGATTAAATAGCTCATAAACTCCTGAAAATTTAATGATCAGTTCTTAGGAATTGTAAGAGCGAGCCTTCGCAGGAGAAATAGGTTGTCCCTGTCCTTCAGAAGAGTGGTTCCCCAAAGTCCCTGTTCTGAGGGGGAGAAGAGCCCCTCGCTGGTGACCTAGCTGTGGGGTGTGGGTGGGTGAGTGTGTGAAAGTTCTGGTCGGCCTCTGGTGGCCACTAAACACGCAGCATATAAAGAGCCCTCTCTCCAGGGACGCTCATGGGGACAAACACCCATCTCAGGACAGGAATCTAATCACAGAGACTCTAGAGCGGTGGGGGGAGGCCTGCAAGAGGAGGCCCAGGGTTCTGGTCCCCAGGGATCTCAGGCTCTGACTCTTAGGCTCACTGTTGGCTTCTCGTTGGGAAAGTGGGGTAACTTACCACCTGGGCTGCCACTATCTGAGGTTCTGATGAGGAAGAAAAGCAGAAAGGGCTGTGTGAGAAGAGAGGTCCACACTGTTGGAAGTCACAAAAGATAAGAGGTCAGGCTGCAGGAGCAAGTTCTCTCAAGAGTCGTCATTTACGGACCAGTGAGCATAGGCCACTGACTAGGCCTTCCTGAACCTCTGTGTTCTCATCTGTAATATGGGTGTGTAGAAATAGCACCACCTACCTCAGAGGCTTGCTAAGGACCAAATATGAATCTGCATTTCCTGTTCAGTGCCTTAATAGATTCTGGTTTTATTATCAGTACCTATGTCCAGACCCACCAAATCAGGCTTTCTCTAACAGTTTTACACAACCCTCCCAAAGGCTACCAGCTTTGTCAGGGAGGGGAGCAGATATCCAAATGGATCTGTCTGCAGGACAGGACCACAGGAGGGACCCCTCTTGCAGCTCCAGATGGCCCTTGCCCACTGCCCCCTTTCCTGCTGCAGCCAGGGCAGGCTGGCAGCTGGGAAGAGGGTGGAGACGCCCAAGGACAACTTTGCACAGTTCCAAAACCAGGGTGTTCTGTAACATTTTCCAGTGGGATTAGGTTTTTTGAGACTCCTTAGATTGAAGATGCAAACGGAAGGTTAAATTGTGGCAAGGAGCAGGCTGATACAGAAAGAGGAGAAATTTTAGCTCAAACAAAAATCCTCTTCTCCCTCTCAACTGCCACAAAAGCTTTTTTTTTTAATCTCCAAGGAAGAGCAAAACACTCTTGCAAGGAAGAGATACAAAGAAGGTCCAATAACTCCTGAATCTCTTACAGTGTTTCCAAAGGGTTACTGAAGCAGAGATCACCTGACATTTCAGCACTGAGGGGCTCTGGTAGGTGAGAGCTGGCTGGGTGTGGGGCCTCTGTGGAGGCTCATAAGGAGGCAAGAGGAGAGGAAAAGGGAATAAAGTCGCTCCAGAGGAAGCCATTTCTGATTTAATCGCTACCACGTTACTCCCCTACTCAACACATCCTTCTCTGGTTCCCTCTCACCTTTGAAAAGAAAAAGTTCTTCCCCTGGCTTGTGAGCCCAAATGATACAACTCTCTACTCTCTGGCCAACTAGTTAAGTAGTAGTTTGGCAATCAACAGATATGAGTTTTAATCCTGGTTCTACCACAACTCCACCAGCTGTGTGATCTTGGACCTCTGAATCCTTCATCCTCTGAATGCTTCATCCCCATTAATAAAGCAGAAATAATTAACAGTCCATACTTCAGAGGGCTGCTTTGAGGCTAAAACAAGAAAATATAGGTATGATGCTTACACTAAAGACCTGCTGTTAATAAAGTCAATAAATAAAGACACATGAAAATATTTTTATTACCAGCTTACCTCTCCAGTTTCAACTCCTGTCGCTTTCAGAAGGCAATTACCTAGAGGGATGAAACTGCTCAGTTTTAGACATGACACCACATTCTCCTGTTTTAGGTTTCCCACACTTTCTTTGTGCTTTTCAGCACCTGACATACAGTAGGCATTCAATAATCTGCAGACTGATTGCCTGGAATTGCCCTTACACCCTTCTTCACCTGGCAAGCTCAGTTTAGAGGTCCCGGATCCAGCAAGGCTGCCCTGGACCCTCAGGTGGGCTACATTCTCCTCTACAGCATCCTGTGTACACATGCTTCGTGGTACTCACCATGTACTGCTAAAACTGTTCATGTGCCTTTCTCCCTTGATAAGACTATTATTCGGTCTTCTCAAGAGGGGCCAGGTCTAAGGCATATTGCATCCCCAGTGCCTAGCTCATGATAGGTGCTCATAAGTGCTCAGCTCTTAACGAAGTCCAGTCTACTGTCCCACTGGGAACTGTATCCCAAACATCTCCCAAGACCCACAGCCCTTTCCAAAACCAGGTTTCCAGCAGGTTTCAACAGTCAGCCAAACCCATTTCCTGCTCCTTCTCCTGAGCTAAACCTTGATTTTTGCCCCTGGCTGAAAATATAGGAAACTGGACAGTAGGGAGTGTTTCTTGAAATTCTTGTTCATCAAATCTACTGTTTTGTGCTTTCAGGAACTGGTATAGTCCCCAGCTGAACTTGGTCATCAGGGGGTGGTAGACGGCAAATGCTGCACCTCATTTGAGAAATCAGGAACTCAGTTACCTAGGAGCCTGGGGTGCTGTGCGAGGGTCGCTAATGACCTGGGCAGTAAGAGTACACGAACAGCCTCTGGTAAGCACTCTGCAATAGCTGTACCATTCCGTTTTTGTGCCATTCAGACCTTAGCTTAAAACCTAAGAATCATATGCTCTGCCAGTTCCTTCCTGTGCCTTCAGAACGTCTCTCCCCAGATGCTAAATGGCTCCCCTGGAGTTACCCAGAGGAGCCCAGCAGTTTAGAAGGAACTAGGCGGCAACCATCCCACCAGAGTCACTGAAGGGCCAGGGCAGCATCCTGTGGCCCAGGGTCAGATGGGGTCGGGAGCATGCTTGGCTTTACTGGACTCTCAGAAACCACAGGGCTGACTGCTGGGCAAACCCAGGGACTAGAGAACACAGCGCTCTCTGCCAGCAAACCCTACTGGCCCATCACCCAACCTGGGGAGGCAAGGCCTCAAGGGAGGTGTGGGTACTCACCACCCTGCTCTGCCCACCTGTGTGTGGCCCAGAGAAGTCTCGCTGGGTCGGGGTGTTCCCCCATCTAGGTAGAGGCAGAGGCTGTTCCTTCCCAGTCTTGGAGAAGGGACTTCAATACCATTGACTCAAAGTGCTAAGAGGACAGTCTTAGGCAGAGGGTACAGTGACAGTAAGTCTGAAGGAAGGCTCATGGGCCCATGATCGCAGATGTTGGCACACCGGCTCCCAGCCACCTGAAAATCAGTTCTGTGGTCCCTGCCTGGAAGGCAAGCCCTACACTAACCCCCTGCTCCTCAAGCTTCTCTGAATCTGTAGTGCTCACTTCCTCTCAACAGCCCTCACATTGCTGGTTAGCTGTTTCACATGAGTTTTCTTCGTCCTCTCCACTGTAACTGAACTTCCAGAAGGAGGGGCCTTGTCTTACACATTTCTTTCACATTCTCCTCAGGACCCAGCACAGTGCTGAGCACAAAATAGGGGCTCCATGCTGCATTTTTGTGTAGTAAATTCCGAGGCCAAGCACCCACCCACAACTCTACCGTACCAATACAAAAGTTCCCCAGAAGGGCTCGCTTCCTTTAAATGTCTTAGCTACGGAGTTTCTAACAAAATCTGTTTCTGCTTTTGGAGGGGTTTGCTTTTAACCTCCCTGTTTGTGGGACTTTATGAAGAAATATCCTCTTGGCAGAGCAAGGGGTTTGTGGGGGGGAGTCCTCAGGACAGAAAGTGCCCTCAGCCCAAGTGCCTCTCCTGACGGCTGTGATGTCTCTTGGCCTCTATGTGGAGAAGGTGAGGAATCTCAAGGGGAGGAGGAAAAAGGAACAAGCATTGCAAGGAAAAAGCATTATCAGGTTTTGGGGATGGATTTTATTTGGGCTTCTCACAGTGGTTAGAGCCACTCTGTCTTCAGAACAATCACAGCACAGGAAATGTGTCACCAAGACTGCCCAGAAAAGTCTGACCAGCTGAATCTTATTGCTTAAAATACACATATTCACAATAACTGACAAAGGGTGATGTGCCTCACACAGGAATGTGTTAGCAATTGCAAATCTTCCGACTGTAGCACCAAACCCTTGACCCATCCCTTTCTTCTCATTTGCCTGGAACACCAGGCTCCCTCTCATCTCCCTGGCCCCTCAAGGGTCCTTCAGCTCCCTACTCCCGTGCTTCCATGTGCAGGGCAGCCTCATGTAGCAGGGGCCAGGCGGTGACACTGGACTCGAGTCCAGCTCCACTCGCCGCATTTTCGTTTTCTTCTCGTGCCTTTAGGGTCAGACACTGCAGTGAAGCCAGCAGTAAACCTGCAGACCAGTTCCCCACTCTGACTGGAGAAGGAATCTTCAGAGGGCCAGAATCCACCCCTTTAACCAGTTAACTCAAACAGGGTTCGTTTTGGTAAAACTTGATAGCCTTTGAGACACTTCAGTGAGTTGTGTGGGATTTAAAAAAAAAAAAAAAGGCGTCAGGAAAGGCATCTGAGGGGGCTGCAGGCACACTCCTGCCTGCTCTGGCCACACGTCGGCCATGTGCTGGACCCTCAGCAGAGGGAGGTAAGCCCTATGGCACTGTGGTGGCCATCAAAGCCTCTGGCAATTCTGGGTAGGGCCGATGCCTGGGCCAAAGCCAGTCTGTGCTTGACCCTGAAGGTCCAGTCAAGCTTCTGTCTGAGGTTCCACCTTGGCCCTCTGTCCCGAGGGGGTCTGGACCCTCCTGGGGGCCGATGCCGAGGGCTGGGAGCAGCTGGGGAAAGCGGACAGGTTCAGAGCGCTTTCCGCTTACAGGGAACAGGACACAGGCCTCCGCGTGTCCATGGAGCAATGTGCAAATTGCGGTGAGGGGTAGAGTAAAACCTCTACTTGGAGCACAGTATCTCTGGCAAACGTGGGGACTGCCGTCAACAGCACTGCTGACACCCAAGTGCACAGTCAGACATTTGCTCAGTAAACAGTAAATGCGTAAAATAAATTACCTTGAGAGGGCTGCGCCTGCTCCGAACGCATGGGTAATGTGAACAGAGTGGCTGCCGTTCAAAGTATATTCACAGGAAAACAGGGCTGGGGGCTCACACACAATGGACAGACACACACAGGTTACTGGAAAAGTCATCGTATACAGACTGCACTTGTTCAACATGGATTTTGGTTTTGTGGACTCCAAATGCAGACACTTGTTCACCTCACAGCCTCAGCTTTGTCTATTTTGTGTGTATGTGTTTATATACATATACATATATATACACATACACATAGATACGTGTGTATTCATATATATACAGATATATGCCTTCCTTTCTTAACTAAAACGTCAACGCCTACTCTGAATATCATTATTCAAGAGTTGGGGAAGAACCAAGCTCTTCATGTGAACAGGGCTGGGAAGGGAATGTTAGTTTCGGCAGTTTGCTTTCTCCATTCAGATTATTCCTATCAAAGCTCACCTGGTTTCTGAAGCAAAACTACAGGAATTAAGGATCCTGTGGTCCTTCAGGAGGGCTGCCTACACCCTCCTATCTGGGCCACTGAGACTCTTTACATAGGCTACAAAAATTAGATACCCCACTCAAGGGGTGGTGCGGAGCAGGCAAAGGGCATGAAAACCACAGATAACCAAGGCTTTTTTTTTCCCAAGTGGTCAGTTTGAAAAAACAAACAAATAAACAAAACAACTTAATTCAGAATCAAGAGAAAATACTGTGTGAGAGCCAGACTGTGGGCCTGCCCTTTCTCAGGACCCACGGCCCTCATTTGTTCGTAGAGAACAGTGAGACGTGCAGGCCGGCAGACGTGTGTCTGTGACGGGGGGAGGGCACTGGTGCAGATCAAAGGGCAGAGACAATGGCAAGTTGCACCTCCATCTGCTGCCATACTGCAGGGCCTCCTGCTCATCCACAGGAGTTCCAGAGACAGCCCCCACCCAAGCCTGCACATCATGTATCTCCCGGCTCAACTATAGCCAGGCTCTTTGAAGGCCAAGTTGAGAAAAAAGACATAAACTTTCCTTTTCCATAACAGAATTCTTGCCTGCCCATTGGTCAAGTTCTTGTTTTTAGCTTGCCTTTTTTTTTTTTTTTAAAAAACAAAACAAAAGGCAGGTATATAATCTTCCAGCCTGGAACCAGCCTGCGGCCAGCCAGATCCTGCTGAGAAGGGAGGGGGCCCTCCAGGACACCCTGGCACCGTGAGCTCGTCACCTGGAATTTGAGAGCACAAGTCCCTTACCAACCTAACACACAACTGCCAGTCAACTCTCCTCCCCACCATAGCAGAACACAATTCTGGCTCCACAGATGCTGGTAGCAAGGGGCGACAATCCCTGGGCCTCTGTGAGTTTCCTTCTTCATCCAGGGCTGAGACTAGCCACCTCCTCTGGACAGAGATGCAGCAAGGTTCTCATAAACTAACACCGGAAAGCACATCCATTCCATCACCAAGAGTCACCTCAGGGCACGGTCTCATTCCCTCCTTGGGGGCTTCCGAACACACATCTCCGTGACCCAAGCAGGTAGTGAGATGTGACTTTAAAAAGAGGTAAAGGGAATGGGGTGGGGTATGAGGAATGAGTCACAGGATAACTTGTCAGCCCTCCACGGCACTGTGCTTCTGTTGGGGGCAAGCCACCCACACCCCAAACTGTACCTGGAGATGCAGGAAAATGCAGGAGCAGGGGGTGCGGGGAAAGGAACACAGTTACTTAATGCTTCTCGCATGGTTTTCCCCTACCCTGGTTGCATCGCCAAGTTCTCAGGTATAGCCAGGACCTGCTCTAGCTGGGGGAGCTGCTGCTCTGGGAGTTTGGGGAGTCCTGCTCGTTGATGGTGTTCAGCAGCAGGCAGGCAGGCGGCCTTGGCAGGTGTGGATGCCCGGGCTCCCGGGCCTGCTCCTCGGAGGGCTGGCAGAGACCTTCCTCCTCGTCGCCAGGTGGCCGCACGTTGCAGCTGTCGCAGAAGTCCAGGGGCCCGTCCAGAGCATCGTCGATGAGTGCATTGAACTCTTTGAGGTCATCGTCATGGTGGCCCCGGTTGCACACACACACCTCAATGCCTGAGTCACCTGTGAAGCGGCGGTGTCTGCCGGGTGTCTTGTCTTTGTTGTCAGGGAGGGCGCTGCCCTGCTCGGAGCTGTACTCTTTCAGAAGCTCCTCCTTACATTCGGAATCCTTGTCCAGGAAGGCCGTGGGGTCCACCTCCCCCAGGCCAGCCACAGAGCCGCTGGGCTCCATGCCAGAGGTTTTGGTGGCTGCTGGGTCTGCTGGCACGTCAGAGGGCTCAGGGTCAGTGACGCTTGGGGGTCGCGTGCTACTTCTGCTGGGCCCGGACAAGGGGCTGCTCTGAGCCCCCTGGGAGCCCCTGGTGGGGTCGGTGCCTGGGGGGCTGCTGCCTGCAGAGCCACACTGTGCAGGCAGCTGCTGCTGCTGCTGCTGCTGCTGCTGGAGCTGGAAGGCACTGTATGGTGGGGGGAGGAGTTGGAGGTCGGTTCACCACTTCCTCATAAGGAGGTAGTAAATAGTTTGGCAAAAACCCTAAAACAGGGAGGTAGGGAGGAGAAATTACTGCACTGGCAATTGTTACAGGACAGACTGCAGGCTCACACTAAACAGGTATCTCATCCCACCCCCAGCATACCCACCAACTGACAACTCTCAGGTACAGGCAGGACAAAGGGCTGTGAGCAACTTTGCAGAAAAAGAGGGACAGACTAAGAGTAACCTATGCTAGCTTCTTGAAATCTGAGAGCCCCTAAAGCTGTTTCACAGGCAAGGACTTTTGCTCATCTGGAGTTAAGGCAGAGGTTCAGCAAATGTGGTGAACGGCCAAGAGAGTTCTGTCTGGAAGGGACCTGTTTCCACATGCACCCAAGTCTCATATTTCTGGCTCAGATTGTGTCTGCCATCTGTATCCCATAGGCCTTGGGGTTAGGGGCCCTAACTTAAAACATCCTGACACTTTTTTCTCCCACTTTACACCCACTTTCCCGATTTTCCAGATGTATATCATGAAGAGAGCCTTTCTCTGGGAGGCTGGAAATCTGTGTTGCCTCTCATCCTAGTATGGCTGGAAAGACACACTAAACCTCATCCTGCTTCAGACCAATAGCAGGTGGCTTACCAGTGCAGGATGAGGGACCTGTCATCAAGGCTTATTAGGAATATGGCAGGTGAGTAATCTTTTGAGCCACAGATGATCTAATTATAACAGTGATTGCTAGCATTTATTGAGCACTTACTATACACCAGCCACTGTGCTAAGCACTTAACTCTTCTAGATGAGGAATTCTAAATTTACAACTATTTTATTCTGTAGAACACACTGCAGAATGCCTTTGGACAGGCTGCACCACTGGGCCGCCACCAATCCTTTGAGAGATCAGTGGAAGGAACTCCAGGGAAGCCAGGTGAGTGTGCCCTTCAGTGAATCATAGAGTTTCTTGGTTCTCAGGAAATCTCAACATCACCTCCCACTCCGGCCCCTTTTATAGCAGCCTCTGCTTAGGCATATCCCATGGCAGGAAGCAAAATGGAGAGATTTCAAGCCCACTGACCTCAAAATCTCAATTCATTCACATCACACACCATTCAACAACACGCCTAACAAAAATATAAAGGAGCAGAGATGCAGTGAGAACCCAGCCAGTGTGGAATGGAGCAGCCCAGGGGCTGCATCCACAGCCCTGGCCTCTCCGTGCTCAAGGTGCACACCTTCTTGCCCCTACTTCTGAGACTCTGCTCTAGGCACAAAGAGGCCAAGCCCTGAGGCCCACAGTCTATGTGTCCCATCCCCCACCCGCCTCCTGCTCCTTCTGAGAGTGGGTTTGGTGGCTTCTGGAGTACGTACTGAAATAAAATGGCAGCGCTGAGTAATTGTGGGCTTCCCGGTAGGCGATCAGGTTGATTTCATGCTGCCGCTGCTGGGCCTGAAGGCGATGCTTGGCTCGGCGGTGGTGGCAGACGCAGCAGCAGCTCAGGATGATGATGATGGTCCACACGAGCCAGAACCCTGGGAGGGAAGGAGAGACAGAGAGGGGCAGGCACACCGTGAATGCCAGTGGGACACCAGCTGAAGGGGCTGCTCGCTGCACAGGGTGACTCTGGGACGGTGCGCACCTAGCCAAAGCTAATACTGTTGAGCCTTGCCTGGCAGTTGCATTCAGAACCTGTATTCAATTTTCATAAATGTTTGTACCAGAGTGAAAAATATGTGGAATGGAAGAGGGCAAGAATGTTAAGAAAAGTGACTCTCAAAGAGGTTACTCACTCCAGGGTGCCTCCAGGCTCTTGGGAGAGGGGGAGGAGTGCTGAGGTGTTGGTCTAGCACCCCAGGTTCTCCTGTATTTTTGGTCTGGTGGGCATTAAGTATGCTTATCTTTCAGGACAATGTGCCCTTCCTCTCTTAAGAGATCTGAGAAAATTCTTCAGCCCCTCTTGGTGCCCATCTCCCCCTCCCCACTCCTGGCCCACAAGGATGGCTCCCAGGCTCCCCACCAAGAATGAAGAGCCCCTTAGAATCTCCACAACTCAGCAGAAAGCAGTTGCAGAGGACCCTGGAGGGACTGCCTGATAAAAGTTTTTCCTTTACCACTTTGCCTCCATCATACAGGAGTCACGGAAGTTAGAGGTGGAAAAATTCTAATTGCCTCAGCCCATTACTTCCCTGGAGAGTATAAACAACTTCCTCTGCTCTTGACATGAGCTGGTACAATTCCATCTCACATCATCACAAACAATCCACTCCCCCACCTCGCTTTGCCTGTAGCTGGCTTAGACTGGGAAGCATCAGTGCTCTCCCTTTCTTCCTCCTGGCTCCAGAGAGGAGTAGAGGAGCAGGGGAGAAGCCCACAGCTCTCTCCTTTCCCCAGGTGGACTGTTTCTTCTCATTTCCCACTGATGTTCTCTTTGATCATATTTAGAGAATCCTGGCAAACCCTAATATAAGAACCCCTCTCCAATCTTCACATGTATACAGAAAAGGCTTCTAATTTAATAAATGAGCAATTTTGCTTTAAAAACAAATATAGATTAGAGGGGAAAAAGATTGGAAAGAAAAACACAAAAATAGTGACATCTTTAAGTTGTGGGATTATGAGAAGAAATTTTAATTTCTTATCCCAATTTTATTTTCTTCTTTCAAATTATAAAACTAGAAACAAAGTAAGTTAAAACTTAAAAATATATGTGACTGATTTTTATTTTTCTGGCTTTAAAAAAATTAATACATTTCTTATAAGACTTAAAAATTCCTCTGGGAATATCTTCATACAATGAAATGATATGAATCATTTTAAAAATTATCCACAGAATACTATTTTTGACATAATAAGACGTTTCAAATACTAAATGGAAAAAAAAAGCAATTACAAAACAGTATAAAATATGACCCCAACTTTGCTTTAAAAAAGTATAAATATCCAGAGGGATGATAAGGAAGTTAATCATGAGATTATTCCTAGACAACAGGGTTTTCTGTTACCAGTTCTTACTTTTTGCTTATCTGCAATTCCTGCATTTTCTAAGATGAACGTGTACTTCTTTGGGAAAAAAAATACTTTTTCTCAATTAAAATAAATCTGAGGAATAATTTCAAGGTGAGTTTTTATTAAATGAGACTAGATTATTTTTCATTTGCTCCCTATTTCTGAAGAACTTCAACTTTTTCCATTATAAATGTTACATATTATTTTTAATCATCTGCTCTGTAACTATAAGTTTGTGTTTAGAACATGTGAAGTATTTCTATAACTCTTATCAGAATTTAAAAAAAAAAAGCTTCTCTTTCCTGGTAAACAATTACAAATGAATAAATCCCTGATTTTTTTCTCCTATTTGTACCAGAATACAATATTTTGAAAGAGCCCACTGAAATTTAGGGTGTGGGCTCTGGCAACATCCAGGGTGTTTCTTTCTGTCCCCCAGGGGTGTCCTCTCTCAATCTACCCACAGAGCCACCCCTACGGGGTAAGACAGGGCAGGAGTACTGCCTTCCAGCCCTGGCAGGCTGGCAACACCACTTGCTGCACCTTGCTGCTTTTAGCACATGTCACAGTTCAGCAGAAACTTCTGCCGAGATCTGGTGACAGAACAGGCGGAGGACAATGAGGAGAGGATCTTTTCCCCTTTTCCCATCAGCAGACAGAAAAACCCCATTCCTAACCAGAGAACACAGATGTTAAGTTTAAGTCCAAAGTCTCCCTTGTGGTCCTTCCCAGAGTCACAGCAGACATTTGCTTAATCTAACTTACAATTCCCTCCTTTCAATGCTGGCTGACCAGAGACTGGATACTGTTAGTGGAGCCCTCAGGGAGGGGTTTTGAGGCTGGAAAGGAGTTCTGGGAGTGAACTGGCTTCCCACTGCTGCCCTGTAACATCTCCTGCCTCTACGGTCCAGTCAGCTCCTAGCCTTGCAGGGTTAGGTCACACCCTAGGGAGGCAGCATAAGTAAGCAAAATACACTCTGCTGAAGAGACTTTCTCTAAGAACATTTTAAAAAAAGAAAGAAAGAATGTGAAGTTGCTCAGTCATGTCTGACTCTTTGCGACCCCATGGACTGTAGCCTACCAGGTTCCTCTGTCCATGGGATTCTCCAGGCAAGAGTATTAGAGTGAGTTTCCATTTCCTTCTTCAGGGGATCTTCCCAATCCAGGGACTGAACCCAGGTCTCCCACATTGCAGGCAGATGCTTTACCTTCTGAGTCACCAGGGAATATTTTAGAGTCAAGTCTAAAAGATTCTGGGCAAACCACTTTTTATATTACCTACATTAACTTGCCCAGCATCATATCACAATCCTTTATGCTTCTGTGTTACCTCATAATTTTAAAAGTACATTCTCTCATGAGATAATCAGCACCTAACTCTACTTTTTGCCTCCTGTCACTTTTCCAATTGTTTCTTACCTAAAGGTAAATTAACTTGAAACCTTAGTGCTGCGCTATATATGATCTAAGGCAAAACTTCTTAGCTATTACAGCAGAGATTTTTTTCCTGGTTTTCATGTTAGCGAAATATTTTTGGTTCTCCCCCTCCCTGGCATGTGGGTAGGCTTGAATTTCCTGGCCCCATTATGATTAGGTGACATTTTGGGGCTACTTCTAACTAACAAATTGAGACTGGAAGTGACAGATGTCACTAAGAGGCCAGAACATTTCTTGCTAATGTGAGACCTTCCGTTAGATTCCCTTCTGCTATAGCAAGTCATAACATCTAGACTGACTTCAGGGTCAGTCTGGCCCCAGAGGATAAAGAAGCAGGAACAAAGTTCCCATCCAATCTGTGATGGACAGAGTGTGAGCAATAAACCTGTTGTTTTAGGACCTCCAGGAGTTTGGACTTGTTTATTACTGAGCATAACCTCTAGCCTATCCAGGCTGATCCTTTATAGGTTCTTCTGGAGGAGGAGATTGCAAATGTTCATCAGATTCTTAAGAGAATCCTTGTTCCAGAAAAAGCCTAAGTTCCACTGAACTAGAAGTATAATAGAAAAAGAGGTCTTGTCTTTTTAAATTTTTTTTTAAAGGAAAAATGAGGCAAGGTGGAAGGAGACTGGGGGAAGAAATGAGACAAGCAGAGGCATTGTAACCCTTTGGCAAAGGGTTACCTTACCGCAGTCATATCTAACAGCACCAGAAAACTCACATGTCTACTGAAATTCCATCAGTTGCTTCTTTTCTTGTGGTAGCATAGGTAGAAAAACTCTCCCTACTATGTACCATTTGTATGATATTATATAAAGCCTCAAACTGAGTTCCAATTTCTGCATTTCTAGTACAGTATCACAAAGTGACAGTATGGATCAAAACTAGGGGAAAACTGATGTGGGAGCAGAAGGGGCCAAGTGGAGTAATGGGGCATTAGGATAGGTCCAGAAAAGCCCCCTAAGGACTGGTCCCACTTGATGGAGTTAATGTGGAAAGACAGAAGGCATTCTTGTCTGGCCCTCACACAACAGATCCTACTGGATTCTAGTCAAAGCAATGTCCCCACATCTTTAAAGGGGGACCATCTAGACTAGTCCCTATGGAGCTGTGCAAACTTTTGATCTTTTCACTAGTTTTCACAAACAAGGAGGAAAGTTTTAAAAGGAAAACCTAAAAGAGCGAGCCACACAAAGAAAGATAGAAGCATGCCCTCCTCTCCAAACACACATCTACCCACAGATTACATTCCCCAATGACCTTTGAAAGCTGTGACCTCATTTTGGGGCACGCTTGTCACGCTAAGCAAAATGGAAAACATGTTTTTAAAAACAATCACAGCCCAATGTAGGAACTGAGTCATGTGCCCCCAGAGTTCACTATAAACTTGGGAAAACACCACTCCCCAACTGGCAGGAAATTCCTCATTAGGAAGCCAAAGTATACTGTCCACTAGCTCTCCTCCTACCCCATAGGATGGTGGGTATCCTCCTTAGCCCTTGACAGCTCTTAGCAGGAGATCCTTTTCCACTGTGGAAAAGGCCTGAATTTGGGAAATGAAGACTTCAGAGGACTTGCAACTTCATCAGAAAGACTGGACAAGTTTCATATTCTAGCTTTGTGACCCTGGTCATTTTGCTTTGACTTCCCTCATCTGTAAAATGGGGAGAATATAACAGTTTCTACCTACTTGGTCATTGTGAGGATAATTGAGTTAATGTCCACATGCAGAGTTCTCAAACCTGAACATTCAAGACCCTCCACAATCTGGGCCCACCACCCTCTGGCTTGGCACTTAAAGAGTTCTGGAAGGGGTAGCTTTGTGTGAGGTACACTGACCCCACGACTCAACTACAACTGACTGGTGACTGAACATCCCAGGCCCTGAGAAATGGGCTATGCATAACTGGCAGGGTTGTCCTTAGAGCAGATTGATTTGACAGGTGTGCAGACTTTATTGGGTACTCAGCCCACAGCAGAGTTTTATGCACACCAGCACCCTCATCTCCCCTGGAGTGAACCCCACGATCCCAGGGAAAAGGTTAATGTGATGGATGCTCTCTTCTTTCCCATGGAGCCTTGACCTATGGTGTTTGGCGTTCCTCTGCCTGAGAAGTCACCTTATCCTTCTCCATGTGTTTAAATCCTATCCACCCTTTCTTTAAGGCCTACTTCAAATGCCACCACCTCCATGCAGCCTGCCTGAATTCTGTCCAGGAAAAGCAAATTCTCCTAGCACATACCCAGTGGTCCTGGCACACACACTCCACTTTCTACTTTGCATTAGTAGTGAGGCACGTTGTATTATCTCCTCTCTCTGCTTAGAGACTCCTTCTTGATGGCAAGGATTCTGTCTCCCCACACACTTTAACAGAAAATAGGCCACCTCATCCAGTAGAAACTTGGTTAGAATTGCAAACTCTCAGGTCCACCTCAGACCTACTGAATCAAAAACTCTTGGACTTGGGCCCAGAAATCCATGCTTTAATAAGCCCTCCAGGAAATGCAGACACTTGACAAAGTCTGAAACCACTGGAATAAGAGTTTGCTGAATAAACGATTGAATGATGATTGAAAGTACAAGAGCCATAAAAATGCATGGAATGATAAGGCCAGGTCTTAAAGCCTCAACCATGGCTGTGGTAAAACAGGACTTTCACTCCTGAACTGATGCAGACCCACTAATCACAATGGCCTATGTTACGAGAGATTAAAGAGACAGTGGAGAAAGGGTGCTGGTTGAAGTTTAGGTCTCTGTGTGTTTATGATGTGCTTGTGTGTCTGTGCAAAGTGGTCTCTGCATGTGTGTGTGTGTGCCAGTCCTCAGCACACAGAAAAATCTGGCTTAGCAGTAGTATGAGGGTTGATGGAAATGGCATTTATTTTTCCCGAGGCCTTCCCGGTAGGCAACTATGGTTAAAAAGGTATTCTGCCTGACAAAAACTCTGCCAAGGGTTTCCTGGCTGAGATCTTTTCCTTCCAAAGGAAAAAGAAAAAGAATAATCCAAAGCCTATTATTTTCAGGCAGAGTTCAGAGGCAATTAGAGAGAACAGGGTTCAAAGCGACCAGAAGCACAGTTCCGATGAGAACTGAAAAGGCTCATTCCTACACTTGACCTCCCTCCTCTCCACATCTGGCCGAGGCCAGGCCCTCAAGAAGGAGAAAAACCAAGAATTCCAGAGAGAGGCAGAACGCTCACTGGGCATCTTCTGACCAAAAAGCCATTTCTGGGCACAAAGAGGAAGTTGGGCTTTTAGTCTCTCTCTCTCTTGAGAACTTGGTGAGCACGGGTCAAGTTGTACAGGGTGAGTCTTTCCTCCCCGGCCAGACTGGTCTCTGTCTGGCCTCCTTCTTCCCCAGCTAACCACGACTGGAGAAGTGATTAGCCATTGTGCAGCTCTTCCCCTGGCTTTCCTTAGGCCCGTGGGGTGAAGTGCCTGGTTCCCAGACCACCTGCCTCCCTGACACCTGTGTCTCGCATCTCCCTGTCCCCATCACCCCACCTCCAGCCTTGGCATTCATGACCCAATTCTGGTGGCTACTGAGTCTGTTCCGCCAACACCTCAGGAGGCTCTGTCACTCTGAGATGGGGGCCATCAGCAACTCCATCCTTTCTGCAACTGACGCCGCCTGGGCCGGGCCCCAGAAAAACAAACCGCAGCTCAGTGGCTTTTTGGCAGCCCAGCTTTGACTTTTGTTTTAATAAGGGGTGAGAGGGAGAATTTGAACCCTGTGGTTATCTGCATTTTAAAACATTTAAATAGTCTGTCCACCTGCCTGGTACTTTGTGTTTCTCCAGTGAGTCCCTCAGCCCCACCCCTTCTAAAATAGCACCAACAACTCCAGACTTGCCTGTGCTGCTGCTGCTGCTGCTTATGTACTTGGAGGACTGATGGGGACATTTTGAACCCTGTTCTCTCCTTAGGAAGGAGTCTGCCCTTAATCACCCCTGGAATTCCTCAGAGAGGCAGAAGAGCCAGTCATCAAAAGGGTAGTACGAGGGTGAGGAGAGGTCTTTTTGTAGGAACCACTCCCACTGGCTACAAGATCGTTTGCATCCAGAGGGAGAAGCTTCCCAGCCAAGAGTCTAATTTCCTTTCCATTTTAAACAACAGCCGTTCTCGCTGCTTTCTGACATATACTTGATGTGGGGTGAATGGGGAGATCAGAAAGGAGAAGGGGGGAAAAGGGCAGAGGTGGAGGTGATGGCAAGGATGTGAAGCAAGCGGCAAAGGTTGTCTCCACATGGAGGGAGTGATGGGGGCTTATAATTCCCTGGGAAAACAATCTACTGGCCCCTCTATCAACAGACAGCTTGAGAACCACTATAATGCTGGTCACCTGGCAACGCTCTGCCCTCAGGACTCTCCCATCCTCTCTGCTTCTTTGTCCAGTATCCCCAGTGTCTCATCTGAGTTTCAGGAAGATCAGAGTACAAAGTGCTTCAGTGAACTCTCTAAGTGTAGGTCACTCCCCTGAAGCCAGGGCAATGTCCCCATCCTTGTACAACTCAAGAAGGTGCAAGTGGTCCTGGCCTCCAACGAGCCAGTGACAAGGTGGTGGAGCTGACAACTCAAAATGGCTTTGAGCTAACAGTAACAGGTTAGGTGGACTGAGAAGCCTCCAGACACTTCAGTTTGCGATCTGGGGAAGGAACAAAGCGGGCTGAACCTCTATTCCTCCTCTCCAGGAGGGCTCTGCTGGCCATGACCTAAGGAAAGATTATCCCACTGAGAGGGACCCTCAGAAACAGAGGCAGCTCCTTGAGGATCTATGAGGAATTGGGAAGTCCTGGTGTTTTTGTTTGTTTGTTTGTTTGTTTTAACAAGAAAAGGGCATTACAGCTATCCAGAGAGCAGCCTGGCTTCCACAGCAGCTTGACTGCTGCAAATTTTTATTTGCAAGATGGGGAGTCTAGGCAGCTGGGCTGGCCCGTGAGAGGGCTTAAGTTGTTGTCACTGTTTGGCATACCCTGGGAAGGGCATCCAAAAGAATCCCACTCAGAAGCTTCTGCAGCAAATCTGCTAACCAGGGCCTCTTAGGAGGGCTCAGACCATATTTTCCAGTCTTTAGCTCATGGTGTCCAAAGAGCACCGAAGCACTCCTCCTCTACAGATGGATTGCTTCCAGAACCTAGCAGAGTCTGCTCACCAACACTGCCACCAAGAGAGGAGGAACAAGGCTGACCAGCTTTCAGTTTCCCAATGAGCAGAGGCAGTGAACTGAGACAGCTGGATACCAAGAAACCCCCAGGCAAGGACTTACACCAGAGTTCATAGTAGTAGCTGCAGCACTGAGACTGTCCACAGCAGTGTCCTGTGTCACAGATGTAGCTCTGGTTGTTGGTACCCACGCAGGTTTCCTTATCCTAAAAGAAATTCAAAATTTAAGCACATTAAATTATAGCTTTTAAATACCACCTTTCTTCTCATAGCGCTTCCCTGGTGGCTCAGCTGGTAAAGAGTCTGCCTACAATGCAGGAGACCTGGGTTCAATCCCTAGGTCAGGAATATCCCTTGGAGAAGGAAATGGCAACCCACTCCAGTATGTTTGCCTGGAGAATTCCATGCACAGAGGAAGCCTGGGGAGCTACAGTCCATGGGGTCACGAAGAGTTGGACATGACTGAGTGCCTAACACTTTCTTCTTATCCCCCTCTTTCTGGTCACCTATCCATCCTCCACCGTTTAAACAGTCTGTACCAATATTTACTCCATTGAGGAAAAAAAAAAAAAAAGAACTACCCAACAACAGCAGATTTAAGGAAAATAATATGGTTTATTAAAGAGGGAAGAAGATTCAGTACACAAAGCCAAGTGGTAAAGAGCAGAGTTCTCAGAGAGAAAACAGAGCAGAGTCCTCCTTGCTTGATGTCCAAGCTGAAGCACTCCACGTTCTGATGCTAATTTAGTCCATAAGACAGTCATGATTCTCCTGTAACTGGCTGTACATTTTAAATAAAACCAGCTTCTCTGTGAAAGTTCCTGGAATAATTAAGGCAGTACGTATTCTAGGATTAGCATCTGGTCAGCCAGTCCATCCTCCCTTTAAAACATATGATCTCCAAGGTTAATTACAGCGTGATTCAAAAGAAGGCTAAAAAACCTGCTACTAAAATTCTTCAGTCTTAAGAATGACTTGCTTAGGTGACCTAATGCAGTTTCAATTTGCTAGATCTTTTTGCTTATCAGATGATCTCTTAATAATCTTGACTGGATCTAGAATTCACACTGTCCCTTGTCAGGGACAGCTATAGTAAGGGCACTGCTGAGTAACCATCTAGCATTTTGCCAAATACTATTCACAGCACTGATGGATGGGAATAGAGGTAGAAGGGTTTATTTTATATTTCACAGTTAAAATATGAAACTTAAAGAAACTTCAATAAGTTTATAAATAAGCTTTACAACTTATTTATAAAAAGTTTATTATTATTTATAAATAAGTTTATAATAACTTAAATAAACTTCAGCCTCCAATGTCCTCTGAGCCACAGTACATGAGACCTATTAAGATGTGGCTTTCAACATTTCTTTATCCTAAAGAAGCAACACAGTCATTGACTGGACACCGTCTCTGTGCCAAACACTGGGCTAGGTATGAGAGACATGAAGATAAATAAGACACTGTCCCTAACCGCAAGAAGCACAGTTAGGAAGGGAAAAAAAAACCCTGCTCAGCAAAGAAACTAAAACAGTATTGTATTTGCTGCCACTCAAGCTGACCCTGCCCACAGTGTACATCCGGGCGGATGCCTGCCAGTGGAAATTCAAGCCACATAGTTGGTTCCTGTTCTCTGGGCCCTGTCTACTATGCTGTCTACTTGGCCAAGGATATAAACAAGGCAATCCAGAGACTGTCTACAGGGCTAGAGGCTGGGGACCCGAAGCCACAAGGAGAAGACAAAAGAAAGGGCATGGCTAAAACTCAGATCCCTGGCTCAGACCGTGTTTCTACCACATCCTCAGGTGTTTCCTGGTCTTTAACAGTCTTACACCCCTGGTGCAAAGGGGTTTGCTGCGTCACTTCAGTCGTGTCCGACTCTGTGCAACCCCAGAGACGGCAGCCCACCAGGCTCCTGTCCCTGGGATTCTCCAGGCAAGAACACTGGAGTGGGTTGCCATTTCCTTCTCCAGTGCATGAAAGTGAAAAGTGAAAGTGAAGTCGCTCAGTCGAGCCCGACCCTCAAGCGACCCCATGGACTGCAGCCTACCAGGCTCCTCTGCCCATGGGATTTTCCAGGCAAGAGTACTGGAGTGGGTTGCCATTGCCTTCTCTGGCAAAGGGGTTTAGGAACAAGGAAACATGGGCAAGATATTTGTTGATTCTGGACGACAGTTTTGTAACAGCGCTGCACACAGAATCCTATTGCTGCCTCCCCACGTCCACCGTAAGTAAAATGGCATACCTAGAAGGTGGCTGTTCGCTAGGATGTCTCCTCTGAGGCCTGATGCATGTGGAGAAAGCAGATCTGTGCACGATGCTTTTGCCAGAACACACCTCCTCTGACTTCAGAGCAAAATAATGCTTTCCTAAGGACATGAGAAAGTTTCTCCCAAGTTTACCAGTCCCTGAAATGCCATTCTTCTGGCCTGGCTCACAAGTTCAAACTGTCCACATAGTTTCAAAAGAGGCTGTGTTGCCTACACCTCAACACATGAAAGAATCCAGTGACACTTCTGCCTCAAAAAATTTTATCAGATGAGGTCCAGGCTTGAAACACAGGGTGGTCAACTGGTCCTCTGTGAGGCAAGAAATGGAATATGTTTGAAATCTAAACATGTGGCATCTTAATGACCTACTGGTGTCAGCTTTCAGCTGGCTTTCCCATTCACCAAGACAGGAAGCCTGGTATAAACAGAACCCTGCTCTTTTCCCTGTTCTCCTTTCTTCCACTTTCCCAAGGATAAGCAGACTGTGGCAACATCATTTAACTCAGTTTCCCAAATACTTTTACCTAGGATATCTCATCCCCTGTTCTCCTCTCCCCAAACAGAGTCCCCAAGTTGTCTGGGATGGTCTTGGTTATGGGAACTGTCATTTTCTGCTACAGGAGGAAGGAAAGTAAGTGGGCAGTTAAAGAAGAGACATGGACTCATGGACCTTTACAAGGAAGAAATGATGGATTAAGAGGGTAGTGAGATGTGAGCATGATGAGCTCCTCCAGAGAAAGACCTACTGGTAGGAGAAGAAAATTCAGAAGCCTTGGGTTTGGTCCTAGTTCTGCCATTACCGAGGAACAGGACTCTAAGCAAGTCACTCAGTGGCCGAAGAGTTAGTTAAGATGCTCACTCAAGTCTCCTTCAACCTGAAGAGTCTACCAGCCTACCCACCTCCCATTCCTTTTGGCAGCAGCAGCAGCTGCTGCTGCTGCTAAGAAGCTTCAGTCACGTCCAACTCTGTGTGACCCCCACAGACAGTAGCCACCAGGCTCCCCGTCCCTGGGATTCTCCAGGCAAGAACAAAGGAGTGGGTTACCATTTCCTTCTCCAATGCATCAAAGTGAAAACTGAAAGGGAAGTCGCTCAGTCGTGTCCGACTCTTCGAGACCTCATGGACTGCAGCCGACAAGGCTACTCTGTCCATGGGATTTTCCAGGCAAAAGTCCTGGAGTGGGGGTGCCTTTGGCAGCAGCCAATGCAAAAGTTCCTGTAACCTATGTCTCCTCTCAGTCAAAGCAAAGAACAGAGGTATGCAAATGTTGCTTGGTGCTCTTCTACCCTTGCCTGTAGGAGGAAGTCATCCAGAGGACTTTCAGGGATCTCCAGGCAGCTCAAGATCCAAATGGTTAAGATTCAGTCAGATCTGGGTTCAAAGTCTACTTCTCACACTATGCTTATTAACTGTGGTAACTTCAGGACTAACTAAACTTCTCTGAGCTCTTAATATCAATGTTATTCCCTCAGTCATTATTGCTGGGCATGAAAGACCATTCAATAAGGACCACTTTGCATTCAATGAGAGTCCATTCAATAAAGAGCACTGTGCATTCACTTAGAACTATTTCTCAGAACAGTAAAGCTCACTGCCAATGTGGGCTGCTCCAGACACATAAAGAATAGAAAAGGAACTGGAAAGAATGCAATGGAAACTTCAAATATGAAAAATTCTCAGCACTCTTCATAAGTATCCTTTGCTTTTCTTCCAATCATCTCCAAGGACTATACACAAATTACATTGTTTAGGCTAAGTCTCCAGTGGGAAGTTAATATCCCACCCCTCCCCTCCCCAAGAGTGAATGAGAGAATAAACTGTGCCCTTCCTATGGGCAAGAGCTCTGTCTCTTTAATCCCCATCCCCAACTGCAAGAATGGGCACAGTGCTGGGCACACAAAGGTTTGGTGAATGCAACAATGGCTATGCAGCCTCCATGAAGGCAGAATGAGCTGGGGTCAATAATAGAGTACCTGCGTGCTAGGCGCTGTTCTGAATTTCTTACAAGAGGATTAAGTGGGTAGTAAGAGAGAACTGAAGTCATGAGAGGCTAAGTAACTTGCCTGAGGCCATGCAGCTAGCTAATTCATCTGACTCCAGAGCCTGAGCTTTTAACTAATAAACTAGAACATCCTCGGTTTAAGTTAGACTTCTTCACTTGCTTTTAACACTTTAGATGCCTAAATAAATCCACTAAAATCCCCAAATACAATCAACATTTTGTCTTTGATGGAAAAGATAAGGTCCCTGCCCTTAAGGAGCTCTTTTGACTTTGGGAACATTTTCTACTTGGCAGCGAGGAGGGGCAACATGCTTGGGGCTCCTCCCTTCTTTGCTTGAAAGGTCATTATTTTCACACACGAATTTTCTGAAAAGTAAAATGGTGTTTCATCCCATTGTGGAACATGGGGCCTTCACCTGTTCCTTCAATATTTATTGAGTACCTACCCTGCACCAACACTGAAATAGCAGTGGGGCACAATGGGCAAATAAAAGGTGAAAAGTGGGACTTCCCTGGTGGACAAGTGGTTAAGAATCCACCTCCCAATGCAGGAGACACGGGTTCAATCCTTGGTCTGAGGATTTCACATGTTGTGGGGCAACTGAGCCCATGCACTATAACTACTGAGTTTACACTCTAGAGTCTATGAGCCAAAACTACTGAGCCTGCTTGCTGCAACTACTTAAATCTGAGCACCCTCAAACCTGTGCTCTGAAATAAGAGAAGCCATTGCAATGAGAAGTTCAGGTACCACTAGAGAGTAGTCCCCACTTGCAACAATTAGAGAAAGCCTGCATGCAGCAATGAAGACCCAGCACAGCCAAAAATAAATAAATTGTTAAAATAAAACAAAACAAGCTTAAAAATAAATAAATAAATAAAGGCCAGAACAGTCATAGTCTTTACCCTCATGGAGCTTAAAGTCTAATGAAAGATGATAAAGTAATCATACAGATAAAACTGCAAGTACGAAGGAAAAACACCTCATTTGGTAAGAGTTTACAACTGAAACTAGTTAACTATAAACTAGTTGAGGAGGTCCAGAAAGCTGTGAGGAAGGTAAGCCTGAACTGAGATTGCCAGTTTGGTTAGAAAGTTAGTAACCAAGGAAGAGGGGTAGGAAGAACAGAGGAAACAACAGTACCAGCAAAGTCCTTCAGCTGGAGATGCTTGGAAAAGTAGGTAGTGAGTTAGGTGAGTGGGGGTGAGATGAGATTTGCATTTTAAAGATACTTCTCAGCAATGTTCCATTTGCACAAACTCCTGGCCAAAAAATACAAGAAATGTAGACTTGTTAAAAAGGAACTTTGAGTGAATAACACATGCTCTTATGCTGAGGTCTTTCACCTCAGAATAACTGTGGTGATGACCCTCAATATTCTCATTTGTTATAGGTGTGACTTCTGGTAGTAGAGTGACCAGCTGCTCTAAGAAACAGGGCATATATGGTCACCAAACAAAAAGCACAGGCAGGAAGAACCAGTAAGCAAGACCAACAGTGAACTGGAAAGAACATTTTTACAATGGAAAAGGATGAATAGTATGTCTTCGCACATATGCAAAAATTATCTCATCTTTGGCGGCAGCATAAACTATGGGACTAACATCATTTTCCTTAAGAGTTTCCATGTCTTTGAGTTGCTATTCTTAGCTGAGCCACTGTAAAGGTCAATTTAATCAGTGTAAGAACTTTCAAAATGCCAACATAAAAAGAGACACTGGGCAATAATAGTTCCCCAGGGATGGTTTTAATTTGCCAATTTATGGGGCTGGAAAACCCTGCTAGCAACTGGCAACAGCATCTTCATGCCCTTAGGAAAGCATTAACGTTTAATAGTGAAAAATAGGAAAACTGAAATCCTTCACAAGTTGCTAAATCACAAATGCTAAATCTCTTGGCTGTTGATACTAGTGAATTTGGAGCACCATCTCTGGCCTTCTCTACAGGGAAGAGGAATGGTTTCCTAATGGAAACACCCATTTCTAAAACTGAATAACAAATATGTATTGATATCACTTTCCACAAGCCAGGCACTGTGTTAGATGCTACAGCTACTGCACTGAGCAAAAGACTCTAGGGGAAAGATCCTGCTTCTGACAATATAGCTGAGTAGTAACTTTAAAAATATCATATTATTTCAATTATATAGCTGAAAGCAAGGAAGAACCCCAGGGCCAAAAATGTTGGTGGTGGGGAACTAGAAACTACAGTGATAAATGAGATCAGTTGCTGTTGTTTCCAGCTGCTGTGGAAAGGAGCTGTTTTATTTTCTTGAGTCCACCTAAAATAGGCACTTGGAACTGAGTTCCAACGTAAGGTGAAGATCCTCAAAGAGAGAAAGCAGACTAGAAAAAAGAGGCCCACTGGCACACAGCGACAATAAGAAAGGTCTGAATTGAGAGGGAAAAAGTATCTCTTCTAAAAATCTGTAAGTACAAGCCTTTCCACAGGCTATTGAGATCTGAACTATTGAGAGCTGAGTGCCGAAGAATTGATGCTTTTGAACTGTGGTGTTGGAGACTCTTTTGAGAGTCCCTTGAATTGCAAGGGGATCCAATTAGTCAATCCTAAAGGAAATCAGTCCTTAATATTCATTGCAAGGACTGAAGCTGAAGCTCCAATCCTTTGGCCACCTGATGTGAAGAACTGACTTATTGGAAAAGAACTTGATGCTGGAAAAGATTGAAGGCAGGAGGAGAAGGGGATGAAGGGGATGACATCAGAGGATGAGATGGTTGGATGGCATCACTGATGCAATGGACATGAGTTTAAGCAAACTCCAGGAGCTGGTGATGGACAGGAAGCCTGGAGTGCTGCAGTACATGGGGTCGCAAAGAGTCAGACACGATTGAAGGACTGAACTCAATTGAACTACATAGTCTGAGAATCCCCAGGCCAAAAGTTTAACACAAAAAGTAGTCCCAGAATGAGACATCTGGCAGAGGAAATGTAAAATTCTAAAGAGATCTACCCTCAATCACAGCACGAAAGATGCCCACGAATAAAGCTCTCTGATGAAGATGAGCTCAAGAAAAATGTAAAAACTATGTAAAAATACAAACAAGATGTGGGAAATTCAATTAAGAGCAGGGTAAGACTCCAAAAAAACCTTAATAGAATGATCAGATAAACTGTAATACATATACATATTTCAAATGGTTAAAGCCAAAAAGAAAAATGAAAAACATGAGAAAAGAACATACTAAAAAGAAACAACGACCAAATGGATTTCCAGGAAAAAATACAACTTGTAGAAAAATAGTTATTAAAATTAAAAATTCAACAGGTGGTTTACACAGAGATTAGGCCTTGCTAAAGAGAGAATCAATAGACTGGAAAGCAGATCTGAGAAAATTACCAGCAACCAGCTTCTACCAATTAAGAGAAAACACAAAAATGGAAAATAAGAAATAAGGTGCTAAAGAAGGAAAGAAGAAAATGGAGTCAATATTTAAAGAGATAACTGATTAAATATGGAATTTTCAGACAATAATAAACACATCTGGGCATATTGTGTAAAACTGGAGAACAACCAAGACAAAAAGATCTTAAATATATTCCAGTGAGGGAAGACTGAAAATTAACAAGTGAAATTAGAATTTAAAGTACTAATAAGCTTCATAAAGATATTAAAACAGGATAATAGGACAAAGGCTTTTAGATGGGGGCAGTCAGTAAAGGCCTCCTTAAGAAGGTGATGTCTGAGTTGAGCCCTGAATGATGAGAAGGAGCCAGCTTAAGCAAATCTGTGGGAAATGTGTTCTAGGCAGAGAGAATGTAAACAAGACACCAATGCAAGAATGAAACTGGTGTGTTCTAGGAAAAGACAGAAGGCTAACATGGCTGAGCACGGTGATTCTAAGGAAGGATAGTGTGAAAGGAAGTACTGAGAATTCAGAATGAGGCCAGACTTCATATGTCTTGTACAACAGACAAGTGCCTTTAACTCAGAATCAGCTATCTTTGTTCTATCCTAGACAGGCTCTTAGAGGGCATGGCCACTCACTCCAGTATTCCTGCCCAGAGAATTCCATGGATGGAGACTGGTAGGCTACAGACGATGGGGTCACAAAGAGTTGAAGTGACTGAACACACTTGCACGCCGAGACAGAATCTTTAAATTCTAAAAACGAAACGCTTTCACGTCCTTTGCAAGTGGTCATAAAATATAAATACACTCTTTATAAAGTTTTGTGAATTTACCTCTATTTTTATAGTAAGGAAGTTAAAATCACTTTTCTCCTACTAATAGTTTTAAGGCTGTTTGAAGAGCTGAAGGAAACAGGAACTGTTCAAAGGTCCCCCCCTTTTTTTCCAGCTGCTCTGTGCAGCAGGCAGGATCTTAGTTCCCCAGCCAGGGATGGAACCCATGCCCCCTACACTGGAAGCAGAGTCTAAATCAATGGACCACCAGGAAGTCCCCAAGGGTGGGAGGACATTACAGAAGAGCTGGGGATGGAGGCAAGTAAAGTGAGGCAGAGGGATGATTCTACAGGAGCCTGGCCCATTGTTTCCCAGGTGTTACTCTAACCTCTCTTTGATGATAGGGACTGTCACATTCTCCTTTTGTATTCCTCCCAAGGTATACTACACATGACAATTACTCCTTTAAGCTTTGCTAGCTATGGTTTCTTCCTTTCTAATAAGGGGCAAGCCTCTGCGAAGATGTGAACCAAGATTCTGCTTTGTATGCACTAGGGTACTAAGAATGGATTTTTATGCTACTTTGTTGAGCTCAGTCATTTTCCCGGAAGGACAAACGGCCTGGGCATGCTTCTCTAATCAAGCCAATAAACCTAATCTGGTAAGATTCAGCCTCACCCCTCAGATTTGATAGTGTGCATTCCCCTTAAGGACTTCCCTGGTGGCTCAGATGGTAAAGCGTCTGTCTACAACGTGAAAGACCTGGGTTCGATTCCTGGGTTGGGGGATTTCCTGGAGAAGGAAATGGCAACCCACTCCAGTACTCCTGCCTTGAAAATCCCATGGACAGAGGAGCTTGAGGCAGGCTACTATCCATGGGGTTGCAAAGAGTAGGGCAAGACTGAGCGACTTCACTTTCACTTTCCCCCTAAGGGCTCAAAGCTCCAGCTTCCTGGCCTAGGAGCACCCAGTCTCCCATACGCTGGTTGTAAAGTACTTAAAAGGGGAGAGCTAAACCCTGGAGCTAGTGACACACTTGGAAAAAGCCTACAACCAGTGTGGGGAGCTGCTTCAAGATTTGGCGGCAGTGTGTGCTGCTGAAGGAGAGTTTCTGGGACCCCTGCTGCAGTAGGGACTTGGTCCCTGTATGTCAACCTGTGAGGGTCTCCTGAACAATTTTCTCTAGGACTCTCAGAGACTGACTCTCTCCAAGAATCTGAGGTAGCACAACACAGTGAATCAGAACAAACCAGGGCATCTCACAAATAAGTGAATCTGCCTTCCAGTGGCCATGAACACATTTAGACAACAAAGGCAACAAAACAGAGATGCATTTCCCAAAGTATGGTCTATAGGCCCCAAATCACTCGGGATGTTTGTGAAGAATGTAGACTGAGAACCTCTAGGGGTAGAGACTGAAGATTTGCCTTTTAAAATACACTCCCTGGGTGTATACATGTATATGTACAGCTTTGCGGTCCACCTGAAACTCACAACACTGTTAATCAGCTACACTATACTATACAATAAAAAGTTTTTAAAAAGCAAACTCCCCGGGTCATGCTCACATATTTAAATTCAACAACCATTGCCCTAAATTTATAACAAACATACAGCATACGCATTTCTTTACCTCTAAAAGTGGAAGAGATAAGACTTCCACTATATCTCTTTCTATAATCTTAAACACATCCCAATAGTTACCCTCAAGAGTTGTCACTTAGAAACATAGCCCATAAAATTACTTATGCTCTCCTGCCTCATTTCATAAAAAAATACAAACAGATCATAATCATAATTTTTTTTAAAGGTGAAAGGTCAGGTAAGCTGCTGTCCGCAACAGTCCTGCTGCAACCAAAGCTGCACTGCAACTGGAGCCTCATTAAACAGCCCCCAAGAGAGCAGCCAGCAAAGAAATTAAAACCCATTTCCTGTGTTGCTATTAGGAACCTGAATAACAAACTCAGAAAAAAGCCATTTGATCCTGGTAGGAAAATCCCAGAGCAAAGATCGGAAGTTGCAACATAGACCATGGTTTTATTAAAGGCTACTTGTTGATGTCCCCGTGCATGCAGGCCTGTGGGGTGCATGCAGGCCTGTGGGGTCTGGCCGGCGGTAGTAGCTCAGGACACTGGGTTAACCTGCCACTCTTTCACCCCTGGACACTTACGAGGAAAAACAGTTCTCCCTTGAGGTATTCTGGCAATCCCTCATCACTGGCTTCTTCTGCCACAGAATAAATGCACCGAGAAGTATGCCATCTTCAGCAAGGGCTGGTGCAAAGCTGAGGGACAAAACAGCAGGGAGCATGTGACAAAGCAAGCGGCACTCAGAGAAGCAAGGCAATTCTCCTATACTGTCTCCACAGCCGGCCAGGAGGGCAAGTCCTTGCCTTCTGTTTTAGCTGTATCACTGCCTCTCCTGTTTGAAAGCAGGGATTGCAAACTGCTGGCCCATGGGCCCACTACTGAGTTCCATGTCCACGTGCTACCTTTGTTTTACAACTTAAAAAAAATGAAATTAACTGTCAACATCTTAAAATGAAAAGGATTCATACAGAAATTCTGATTTCCAGCTTCTGAAAATCCCGGGGCCATATTAGATAAGGGCACGAACATACATGGCCTCTAGCTCCACCTCAGCCTCCCCCAAACCCCTACTGTCCAAAATCCCCATCTGCTTGACTCAAGCATGTCACTGCCTAGCCCCTGTGGGCATCTGATGAGCTCCTCCTGCTCTCAAGTTCAGTAATACCCCATTCATCCTCACTCTGAGGTTAAGGCCTGCTCAGAGGCTCAAATAGGAATGGCAGACATCTGAACTCTCTAGACCGAGGCTCCAGCTACATCTTACACGTGCCATGCAAAACACATACCTAGACAAAAGGAGGGTCCCTTTTCTCTGACTGAGGAGAAGATCTCTAGCCAGTCAGGAAAACCTCCAGCCACAACACTCAGGAAATGAGACAGAGAACCAAGTTCTGCCTGGTGCCTGTGTTTATCAAGCATCTGGCTGGGCGTTTTTATCCAAGTTACATATTCCTCTCTTTTACAGGAAACCAGGAAACCGAGATTCAGAGTGATCACACAGTTAGAACAAGTTTTCTGGATCTAAAGCCTGAATTTTAGTGGAAAAAAGCCTGAATGATTAGCAGTTATCCTAAACTCTCATGCTGGATGCTGACAGGCACAAAAATGACAGATAAGACATGGACTTTGCCTTTGAGGAACTTTGTAATTAGTAAACTGTTAGGTTAAAAAAAAAAAGCTTCTGTTTCAGTTCTTATTGCTGAAAATCTTCCTAAAATATTCAGGTTCATTTTGTGCCTCAAATACAGTCTAATCAACAGAATTCATTCTTTTTTTCCCCCTCCAATAATGTGGCAAAACCTCAGGGTCATAACTGGAAGCAATGATAGTTATATACACAACACACACATACATCTAGTCAATTTATATAATACACATTTTTACAGGACTCAAAAGCTTTTCAAATTTCTTTAACAGTCTGCCTCGCCTTTGAGCCTGCCAGCCAGCACCCAACAAGAGATCAGAAGTGCTACCACCCTTATCTTAGAAAGGAGGAACTGACACCTAGTCTAGGGCTGTAGATGTCAGAATTGAGACTGTCAAAACTCGGATCTTCTGACTTTTGGTTCAGTATTCTTTCCATGACTGGGCTCTAGCTCATCAAAGTCTTTGCTTTACCTTGAACACGGCTCCTGATGAAATCAAATAATCACTTTGCCCAAAAACAGGTGCAGTTTTCAACAGGATATGAAATATTGAAGGTACATGTTAACTTGTTGCTGATGTACTTTGAGAAAGACTCACTACAGTTTCACTGGACAGTGAAGGACACGTGGGGTCTCAGAGCCCTTCTTCAAGTTAAGCAATATTCTAAATTTAACCTCGTGTTTTCCTCAGTAGTTCCATCCCACTGCACCAGGCTTTTGTTGGTGGAAAAAGAAATAATAATGGGACTTGTCCTGTGAGCCTGACTGTCTAAGGACTAGTGCTCACTCACCTCTGACTCTCTGTGGCCCTATAGACTGTAGCCTGCGGCTCTCTGTCCATGGGATTCTCCAGGCAAGAATACTAGAGTAGGTTACGGTGCCCTCCTCCACTAGAGACCAGTTCCAGAGATTTACTGCCAGTAGAAAGTTCAAGGAAACCACTGGCTTCTACCTCAAGAAAGGGTTACATTAAAAATGTTACCCCTGAGTGAAAAGATACAAGACTTCTTAAAATCTTCAGAATCCAGAGGCTTTCTTCAAAAGATTGAATAACCTTAAAGAATTTTCTGAATTATAAGACCTGACATCTAAATATTAAAAGACACATTAGATGATTTAGATGAAGGGGAATTTAGTAACCCCCTTTTTCTATTATCAAAGATACATTATAATGCAGGTCAAGAAGCAATAGTTAGAACTGGACATGGAACAATGGACTGGTTCAAAACTGGGGAAGGAGTACATCAAGGTTGAATATTGTCACCCTGCTTATTTAACTTTTATGCAGAGTACATCATGCGGAATGCCGTCCCGGATAAAGCACAAGCTGGAACCACGAGTGCTGGGAGAAATACCAACAACCTCAGATATACAGATGACACCACCCAAATGGCAGAAAAGTGAAGAGGAACTAAAGAGTCTCTTATTGAAGGTGAAAGAGGAGAGTGGAAAAAGCTGGCTTAAAACTCAACATTCAAAAAATGAAAGATTGTGGCATCCAGTCCCATCCCTTCATGACAAACACATGGGGAAACAATGAAAACAGGGAGATTTTATTTTCTTGAGCTCCAAAATCACTGTGAATGGTGACTGCAGCCATGAAATTAAAAGACGCTTCCTCCTTGGAAGAAAAGCAATGACAAACCTGGACAACGTATTAAAAAGCAGAGACATCACTTTGCTTACAAAGGTCCATATAGTCAAAGCTATGGTTTTTCTGGTAGTCATGTATGGATATGAGAGCTGGACAATAAAAAGGCTGAGTGCTGAAGAATTGATGTCTTAGAACTATGATGCTGGAGGAGACTCTTCAGAGTCCCTTGGACTGCAAGGAGATCCAACAAGTCAATCCTAAGGAAATCAATCCTGAATATTCATTGAAGGACTGATGCTGAAGCTGAAACTCCAATACTCTGGCCACCTGATGGGAAGAGCTGACTCGCTGGAAAAGACTGAAGGCAGGAGGAGGGGACTAAAGGATGAGTCGGTTGGATGGCATCGCTGACTCAATGGAGAGAGACAGAGTCAATGGACAGAATTTGAGCAAACTCCAGGAGAGAGTGAAGGACAGGGAAGTCTGCAGAGCTGCAGTCCATGGATTCACATAGTGTCAGACACAACTGAGCGACTGAACAACAAGGGCCACAGCAATAGGCATCCAGCTTGAAATATGGATTGTCATTAAAATAACTATAGCCTAATTGTACTTTAGGGCTCCCCAGGAGGCTCAATGGTAAAAAATCTGCCTGTCAAGCGGGAGATGCAGGTTCCATCCCTGGGCTGGGAAGATCTGCAGAAGGAATGGCAGCCCATCCCAGAATTCCTGCCTGGAAAGTCACATGGACAGACTAAACAACGCTTGTTCTTTAAACTGTGTAAAGTTATTGATATTTGGGGAATTCTGAGATTCTACCCTTCTGGGGGTGCTTGTTCAGATTTTTCAGAGATAAAATGTCAGTTCCAAAAGGGTTTGATCTTATCTACTGGCCATAAAAAGTGAGCTCTAAACCTGCTCATGAGAAGGCAGAGATCCTGCTGATTGGGGCAACCAAGAGGTTAAGATTCTAAACTTTTGGGCAGATAATGCATATTGCTTAGAAAGCAACAGGAAAAAAGTACCCCTACTTCCTTCCTCTTTATTAAAGCATCTCCGCTCACCCGCCCCCTGAGGCCTGTGGCTTGTGACTGCCTCCTGAGCAGAGTGCCATGCACTATGCAGCGGTAGCTTTCCGCCCATCCCGTCTCCACCTTGGCCCATCAGCCCTTGGTACCCACAGGATCGATCCCAGACAAGCCGAACCCACAGATGCAGAACCTCCATGTGCTGAAAGCCAAGTGTACATGGTTATTTTACATGGAGGCTTTGAGCAGCCTAAGATATTGGTTATCTGCAGGGCTTGTGGAATCAAACTCTTGTGAATACTGAGAGACAACTGTACTGACATTTGGAGTCAGATAATTCTTTGCTGTGGCGACCTTCCTGTGCTTTACAGGATGTTAAGGAGCATCACTGGCCACTATCCACTAGATGCCTGGCTACTTGTTGTGACAATCAACAATGTCCAAACACTGCTAAAAGTCCCCTGGGGAGGGGGGAAATTGCCTTAGTTTAGAACCACCATTCCAGCTAAACTGAACCGCACAACTCAATGCAGACTCATGTTTCATCCAGTCTTTGTCACTTGATTGTCCTTTGGGTTCCGCAACCATTCTGTAAATTCCCTAAGAGAAGGATGAAGTCAATCTCACAAGTGCACCTATTCAGCAAAGGATTAGACTCACAAAAACTTTGAGAAAGTATTCATCCTGGTGACTTGACAATAAACTAACACCACAGGCTGCTCCCTCCCCCATGTTCCCCATGCCTCTTAGCTATGCTGTACAAGCAGCAGCATGAAGGGATCCTCCAAGGGTTAGGCCAGGGCTGTGGCAACAGAATTTCACATGATAACTTGAGACGGACCTACAGCTCCCTGGGCTTACAGTAACCCAGTACAATCTGAGCCTGGTTCAGATTGTACCCCTGAGGCAGGGAAATGATTGTACATTCATATTTGCATATTTTTATTGGCAGCCCATCCAGCCTATCCGAGGCTGCCTCATCACACTCCAGAACCACACCCCCAAGGGGTGGGAGGTCGTAAGTATTCACACCACTGCCTGGGGGGCGGGAAACCCAAGGATTTCCAAACCCTTGAAGAAAACCATAGGATAGGCTCTGCAGTATTTGAAACCAAGAACAAAACCATGCGTCACAGTTCAGTGGAAGCTCCTGAGAACATGTGTGTTAAGCAAGAGAACCAAACAATAAAGAATACTCTGAATCCCTTTATTCAATGCCCAAGGGAACCAATGTTTTCTATGCACCTCAGTCCCAGCAAACAATCATCGCTTGCAGGAAAAGAAGTCACTGTGTCACACTCCAGCTGCCGGTCTTCAAAGCCTGTCTCCCTCTCTCCTGAGATGTGTATTTTCTGCCACTGTCCCTCCTATCTCTTTCAGTTAAAAGAACAAGACAGGTCAAGCAAGTGACATAGCATTGAATCTCCATTTTCGGCAACAGATGCCTCTCCTGAGGGAGGTCCAGGTTCAAGTCCAGTTGAGTCCTTCCCAGAGGAGCAATGGCTACAGAGCAAGCACAGAAATGGCTCAACCAGGTCAAATTTGCAGGGCGTTTCAACTCACTGTCGCTACAAATCAACAAACAGAATCAAGTTTAGGGCCAAGGAGGAACTGTCATCCAGGTGTTAGGGAGTCAGGGCAGGGGAAGAAATTTTATAGCACTGTTTGGTTTTTATTTCCAAGTAGCCCCATATTACTTTTTTTCCTAGACTAAAATTTACCTCTTCAAGGAAAGGGGTGGAAAGGGGTGGATCAAACTCATGGGATATTACTGGAGGAAGTGAATGTTTTCTTTGGCCCCATTTTGGATAAAAGTTTCAAAATCAGCAGATACATTCTTCTTTTCCACTGAGTTACTGTCCAGTCTGCTGGCTTCTCTTTGCTTTGATAACAGGAATGTGATGAAAAACAAGCACATTCCTCTAAAAAAGCAGCTTCTTGCAACAGAGATGGTGGCGGGGGGAGTGGGGTGAGCTTTAAAAGTCACCTGAAAGGCTTGGATGAGAACCACCCTTTCTGTTAGGTGACAGTAGGGAACTGAGGTGTTCTATGAAGCTCTCGCTTGTAGTATTCACAGATTTTTACAAATCAGTTACAATACGAATTTCAGCTTCCACGTCTGGTAGTACAAACAAGTGCTACTTTGGTGTCTGCTGCATTATATAAAGCCAGTTCCTTTCCAGCAGGGTCTCGCTTAATATGTGCTGAACCTGGTTCGGTTCAGTTCAGTCGCTCAGTCGTGTCCAACTCTTTGTGACCCCATGAATTGCAGCACACCAGGCCTCCCTGTCCATCACCAACTCCGGTAGTTCACTCAAACTTACGTCCATCAAGTTGGTGATACCATCCAGCCATCTCATCCTCTGTCCTCCCCTTCTCCTCTTGCCCGCAATCCCTCCCAGCATCAGAGTCTTTTCCAATAAGTCAACTCTTCGCATGAGGCGACCCAAATATTGGAGTTTCAGCTTTAGCATCAGTCTTTCCAATGAATACCCAGGACTGGTCTCCTTTAGGATGGACTGGTTGGATCTCCTTGCAGTCCAAGGGACTCTCAAGAGACTTCTCCAGAACCACAGTTCAAAAGCATCGATTCTTCAGGGCTCAGCTTTCTTCACAGTCCAACTCTCGCATCCATACATGACCACTGGTAAAACCATAGCCTTGACTAGATGGACCTTTGTTAGCAAAGTAGTATCTCTGCCTTTTATTTTTATTTTATTTTTTTTTGTTTAGATATTTTCTTTTTTTTTTTAATTTTTCCTTTTTAAATTTTTTTAATACTTTATTCTACATTACAATACTGTATTTGTTTTGCCATGCATTGACATGAATCAGCCACAGGTGTCCACGATCTGCCAATGCCAAAGCCCCTCCCACCTCCCACCCCATATCATCTCCCTGAATCATCCCGTGCACCAGCCCCATGCATCCTGCATCCTATATTGAACATAGACTGACGCTTCGTTCTTACAAGATAGTATACATGTTTCAATGCCATTCTCCCAAATCATCCCACCCTCTCCCTCTCCCTCAGACTCTAAAAGTCCGTTCTATACCTCTGAGTCTCTTTTGTTGTCTCACATAGAGGGTCATCATTACTATCCTTCTAAATTCCATATATATGTGTCAGTATACTGTATTGGTGTTTTTCTTTCTGGCTTACTTCACTCTGTATAATCGGTTCCAATTTCATCCATCTCATTAGAACTGAGTCAAATTTACTCTTTTTAAGGGCTGAGTAGTACTCCATTGTGTCTATGTACCACAGCTTTCTTATCCATTCCTCTGCTGATGGACATCTAGGTTGCTTCCATGTCCTGGCTATTATAAACAGTGCTGCAATGAACATTGGGGTACATGTGTCTCTTTCAGTTCTGGTTTCCTCAGTGTGTATGCCCAGCAGTGGGATTGCTGGATCATAAGGCAGTTCTATTTGCAAATTTTTAAGGAATCTCCACACTGTTTTCCATAGTGGCTGTACTAGTTTGCATTCCCACCAGCAGTGTAAGAGGGTTCCCATTTCTCCACATCCTATCTCTGCCTTTTAATATGCTATCTAAGTTGGTCATAACTTTCAAGGATAAAAGCCCACACAGGAGGGTAATGGTGACTGGGAAACTCAATCCCAGATGAGGAAGATGGCCGTGGGGAGGCAGTCTGACAGCAGATTTGCTGCAGAAACTCCCCCTGTGGCGTGCAAGAGCAGGACGACACTGACGACGTCTGCCTCCGAGTTGCCACCGCCACACCAGAGCTTGTGATCTCCAAGAGTTAACTTCTTAGTTTCAGTTGCCTCATATGAGAAAGGGGATAAGAACTCCTACCTCATGGGTGGCTGTCATGATGAAATAATCCAAGTATCATGTCCGGCAGTGTAGGGGTTAAATTAGAAGTGAGCAAATTCCCTCAGCCCTCTCCCTGGGCATGCCCTCCCCACTGGCGGCTCCCTCACAGCACTTTCAGTGTTGTCCTTGGGAGTCCCGAGGATTTCTGACTGTGTCCAGGGAGTAACTAGAGTTCAACACTCTGGCTACTCTGTCATATTCAGCATCAGGCCACGCAAGGGCCTAACCCAGAACTTCCCTGGTGGTCTAGTGGTTAAAAATCCACCTGCCAGTGCAGGAGACATGGGTTTGATCCCTATTCCAGGAGGATCTCACATGATGCGGGGCAGCTAAGTCCCTGCACCACAAGCACTGAGCCTGTGCTCTAGAAAGCCACGCACCACAACGAAGAGTAGCCCCTGCTCAGCCCCACTGGAGAAAGCCCGCGCAGCAACGAAGACCCAGTGCGGATAATAAACAAATAGATCTTAGAAAAAAAAGTAAACAGCCCCTGTGCCTCTACCCCATACATTCCAACCTGGGAAGGGCACACTGCCCCAAAGAGCCCCACACCCACCACAGCTTCACTGGGGATGACTTATTTCAGTACCAGGGAGCATCACACTTCATCAAGGAGGACACCTCAGGGGAGAATTTTCCTAGAGAAAGGCAACATTCGAGGTACAGAACATAAATTATAGTCTTGATGGATCCAGGCTGCATTCTAGCAATTAGAACTCCCACTGGTCCTTCCACACACCTACTGTGCAATAACTGACCACCGGACCGTGGAAAGGACCACCTGCAAAAGCTGCCTTTCCACCCGTGAACCGTGCCACTCTGCTCCTAATGTCACTCGCTGCCACCTGCGTAAAGTTCCATCATCTGTGAGCTCGCTCTACATGCCCCATCTGTGAGGACGGAAATAGTTTCTACCCCTTTGTATCCACAACATGCTTTGAGTAGAACAGGTGCTCAATACTTTTCAGATAGAGATGTTGGTCACAAGAATTTCCAGCATTATCAAATCAATACCTTCTGAATTAAACATGAAATAGAATTCATTCAAATCAGCAGACCAAGATCATTCTGTGGTAATCCTGTTCTTTGAAAATCAGTAATCCATCTGCGAGGTATACAGGATAGATTCCCTCTTAACCAGAAAACTCATTTTCTGATCTTGCCAGATAAGGAAGGGATGGCATGCTCTACTACATGTTATACCTAAAATGTGCCATGTGGTGCCACAGCCCAAAAGTACAGCAAGTGATTCTCTTCAGAACTTCAGCCCCAGGAAGCACAAAAACACTATTCTCTAGTCAACCCTGTAGCTTCCAGGGGGTTGTCTTAGCTGTCCCTTAACTGGAAGAACTCACACAGCCTAAGGCTTCCCTGGTGGCTCAGTGGTAAAGAATCTGCTTGCCATGCAGGAGACATGGGTTCAATCCCTGGGTTGGAAAGATCCCCTGCAGAAGGGAATGGCTACCCACTCCAGTGTTCTCACCTGGGAAATCCCACGGATAGACGAGCCTAGTGGGCTACAGTCCATTAGGCCTGCAAGAGTCAGAGGTGCAGGATAAAACTTAGCAACTAAACAACAACAAGGCCTAGCTGCCCTTTATAAACACTGAATTCATGCCACACTCATTATTAGATTGAGGCCCCTCATGCTTTCCTTCCTTCTCTGTGTCATAAAGGACACCAATACTTGCTGAAGCAAGGGCCTTGTCTTATCTCAGGCATACCTAACACCCAGACTCATAGATGACAGTTTCTCATCTGCAGGAGAAAACAAAAACAACACTCCCAACCTGATCGGTCTGGAATGCTCCTTCCCCAGCTCATATGTCTGGTAAACTCCTACTCATCCTTCGAGACTCAGGTCAAGTATCACTTCTCGGAAAGCCTTCCATGCCCATCCCACTCCCCAAGCCTGATGCTTTCCCACCCTCTGCTGTCCTAGTCCCTGGGGATCCTCTGTCTCAGGCTTAGCACACTGTCTTATAATTATATCCAAGCTACTAAAGTGCAGGGCAGGGGGTGAGGGGTGTGAGCCAAGTTGAGGTGGAATCTCTCCAAGTGTGGCCAGATATTACCAGGTCTGAACCACTTGGGGAACTTAATAGAAATGATTCTGGGCCCTGGCCCCACACCTACTGAATCTATATTCTAATCACTCCACTCCTAGGTGATGTTTATGCATTTGAGAACTACTGCATTAGAGTGATTTCTAGGAATAAGCACAGTGCTTTATTTATCCTCTGTGCCAGTTCCACATTCATTAAGTGCAGTGGCATTATTCAGTAGATGCGATGTGCATGAGAATCTTCCACAGAGTAAAATGCAAACAGGCACTCAGAGACACGTGTCTCATCTGGTACCTTGGTCACCTAGGAATAAACTTCAGAAAACATGCCTCGGCGGGAGCAATGCGTTAATCCAACCTCCACTTTCATAGACACCGGTAGATAGCAAGGAAAACACCAGGCTTTGGAATCAAAATGCCTGGGTTTGAAAATCTTAAAAGAAAACAAACCAGTCAACCAACTAAACAAAAAAGCAAAAAACAAATAAACGTTAATGACCTAGCTAGTTTCCCTTGCTAGTTGATCAACCTTGGACAGGTGGCTTACCTTCTGTAAGCTTTAGCACAACTACCAGAGAAACAGAATCACAATTCACACAAGATAGCTGTGTTACATGTATTAAGAGGGAAATAATATTTGAAAGCAAATTTATGTGTGTGTGTGAATATATATATATCGGAGAAGGCAATGGCACCCCACTCCAGTACTCTTGCCTGGAAAATCCCATAGGCAGAGGAGCCTGGTAGGCTGCAGTCCATGGGGTCGCTAAGAGTCGGACATGATGGAGTTACTTGACTTTCATGCTTTGGAGAAGGAAATGGCAACCCACTCTAGTGTTCTTGCCTGGAGAAACCCAGGGACGGTGCGGGGGGGGGGGGGGGCTGGTGGCTGCCGTCTATCGGGTTGCACAGAGTCGTACACGAGTGAGGCAACTTAGCAGCAGCAGCATATATATATATAATGTATGATAAAGACTAACAGCATATAAGTTTTGTGTCATTTTCTTAAAAACAGAATTATCACCAAGTAAGTTTTAGCAGGCTGGCTTTTACAAATAGCTCCAATAAAGAACACAGCTTCACTGTCAGACACAGAAATACTGGAAATATACAAAATTATGTTACCAAAGATACCCAGGGTTTTCACAGGCAAGGTTTGAATCGCAGAAGGCAGCAGCAGAAAGGGCCTCAGGAGGTCCTCAAGTCCAGCCCTCTATCAGGAACCCATTCAGAATCAAGAATGTAGATTCACCCCTGCTGTGCAGCCTCTGAGATATTCCCCCAACCAACCCAGTCCTTCACGCCATGCCACCCAGCTCTGCATCCTCTCACTCAACTGTGCAGAGGTTATTGGACGTGAGCTCGGATTATAGCAATTACTAGAGTACGGATTACAATACGCAATGGCCTTCCAAGTCGCAGTCAACTAACAATGTCCAAATCCCAGGGCAAGAGCTCCTGCCATTATAGCTTCCACCTCTGTCTAGAAACCAGTCCTCTAGCTTCTAGTTTCCTTACGTTTTTACTAAATGCCTATTCTCAGTTAGCCAAAGTGCTAGTGTTTTAAATACATTCTTCCGTCAAATTCTCCCAATATCTCTTCCGGCAGGTTCTATTATTTTCAAGACGAGGTTCAGAGCAGTTATGCAGCCTCTGAGACACTGCAGGGGAGCCAAGATACAGAGGCAGGTCTTCTGGCTCCCCTGTCCTACTCTTTCCACTATATCAGGCAGTTTCCAGCTGCTATTCCCCACCTGCTGACATAGCATGAGATGCTTCCTATTTCCAACACTGCTCAAAATCCTGGCCAGGGCTTTCCCTGCCCACAAGTCAAAATGATAGCCTTTCCTGAGGGAAAGAGGAGGTGCTCCAACAGGGTCCCCACTCTCTCTGACTGTCGCTGCATCAAAGGAACCCTGAACAGTAACAAAAAGCAGTACCAGAACATGGGGAGCTTTTCAGAAAAGCTTACTTTTAGAAGAATTTCAGGCCACCCAAGGGACACTCTAGCCCTTTTCTAAGCGTGAGGTTCAACCAGCAGTCCCCTAGAAGCATATATATTTCTTTTGTAAGACTTCTGGTTTGATCACATCTGTGGCTTTTTCTCACCCAGGAACAGGCAGCAGAAGGGTATGTGTCTGTCCCCACCCCCACCTACAGCCGCTGCTGATTACAGCTACACATTCCGATACAGACATGCCTCTCAGACCAAAGAGGGGGTGGGGGTGGCCTGATCTCAGAAGCCCTGGAACAAATAGTTGGCAACAGCTGTGTTCTCAGAAGACCGCAGTTGGTCGCTACTGTTTTCTCATTCCACACTAGGTTACCGGCTATAATTCAAGTGCCCCTACTTCAAACGGCAGCTCGCAAAGTAATCAAGTATCTGCCGCAGGGGTCTGCTGGCTTGGAAAATTCCATCAAGAAGACCAGAATGTGGTCAGTCCCTCCCCCACCCCCTCTGAGACATTCAGGACGTCCCTCGGACCCACAGCCCTGACCACAGGCTTAAAAGGAGAAAGTCTCTAAAAGGAGCCCTTCCTTCCCTTTAAAAGAAGGGCCTCCCACCCCAATTGAGAATCTCTTCAGAAGCAGAGAACTGTGAAGAAATCTCTGCTAAGTAACCCAATCAAAATGGAGAAGGAATAAAAGGAGTTTTGATCAAGAATCTTGCTCCGCCTCTCCCCCCTCCCGGCCTCACCCCTCAACTGTTTCCTCACTAAGGGCTTGGCAATGGTTTTACGGTGTCTAATGGAAAATCAGAACAGACACCCCAGCAAGATCTCAGGGATACGGCGGGGGTTAAGAACCCGGTGGCCAGGGGAGTAAGGAGCAACTAGAAAGCAGGAAGAAAAGCCTGGAAAATTCTGTGAGGGAGCTGGCCTGCTGTAACTGCGAGACATTTTCTAAAAGGCTCCCTCCACCCAAAGCAGGAGTGCGATAAGCTCCCACCCTCTTCCCTTTCCGAACCCAGTCCCCGACCACCCGTTCCATTACCTGTCTAAGACCCAAAAGGAAAGGCATCCTGCAAGAGCATCGTCCACACTAACGCTGGGAACAAAGGGCTTTTGAAAAGTTAAGGTCTTGAAGGAGCATTTCCCCTGGCGGGTCTGGTGCTCAGCGTTCCCGGTTACCCGGCCTTCCTTAGCAAAGAAGAAAAAGTAAACAGAGTCCTGGGACCAAGCGGGCACTCTTCCTCCTGCTCTCCTGGCTGCTCCCCAGCCTGGCTCCGACCCACCCCCACCTTCTCGTGACATATCTCAGACGCAGCAAAGCTGAAGCTGTCTGCCAAGGGGGAAATGACATCAGTTCAGGCACGGCAGAAAAAACTCCAGACAGCTGCTGTAGAATACTGAGAAGGATGTGCTGCAAACCCACGAAGTCCAGCCCTGGACCCACCTAGGGCTGGAGCCGACAGTAAGGAGGGACAAGGCCGCTGCCCACTCCCCTTTGCTCCCCTCGGCTCTGAGCAGGCTGGACTATAGATAAATCAAGGCTTTAATGCTGCAAAGAGCTACATTTCTCTGAATAATGATGGGATTCTAAGAGCTCCCAGGGAATTGTTTCTCCTCTTTAGTTAAGAAAACAGGGCCCAGGAGTTGTCAGTTTCACAGAAATTTTCCCACCCCACCTCTGCCAGAACCGACAGTGTACCGCGCCTGGCTGTTTCAACTTTCTCAAGGGATGGATGCAATTCAGAGAGGGCTGGGAGAGGCACCTCTTTCCCAGCGAAGGTAGGACATGTTACCTTGGGTGTTGACCTCTCGAGCCCTTGCTCTGACAGGAGAGTTTATGTTTCATAAACAGACTGCATGTACAGGTGCCAACATCTTTCCTCACTTGTCTTACAAAAGGTACAACAAGTCCCACCGCAGCCTCCAAGTTGCCAGTGAAGCAGATCTCTATATTTAAACCAACTCTTGATTCTGAAAAGTTCACTACCTTAGGTTTGTCAGAACTTCTTCCCTAAGTGCAGTTTATGGAGAAATGGTTCTCTAAGGCAAAGCTTTTGTACAGGAAGCAAAGTGCCCGGGGTTGGCGTCCTCACCTGACTTTTCCCAGTCAGCAGTGTAAGCCAGCTCTTGTCTGGCTAGTGTTCCCCTAAACAGCAGGTCACACTCACTCCCTCCAGCCATGAAACCTTTAGCAAAGACAATAGTAGCAAGCGTTTGTGTTTGGATTTGGACTTGCAGAAACGACTCACAATGAAAACAATCTTCAGAGGAACATTGTAAACCCAAAGTGACTTTCTAATAACTTCCTAGGCTGCAGATTAATATTTCCATCACTCAAAGCAAGTATATCTCATCTTTTTATTTTCTCCAGCAGTTTTCTTTCAGTGATACTCAGCAAAGGCCCCTGTGGGACTGGCACTGTGCTGGGCAGACCCAGGTAAATCAGAAATCATTCTTGCAAATTATTTTTCACCTCTATTATCTTTCACCTCTACTGAGGACAATAAATTAGCAGTATATAACACTTACAGCAAGGTGACTTGCCAAAAGTACTTTTCAATCATTAGCGAATCCAGCCAGACACACAATGTACTTGCTACAGGTCTCCCACTGACGGTCAAGGTCACATCGACTTTCCTGACAAGGAAATGAATAAGCCAAGCCAGCTGGGCCATTTCCTGGAGTCTCACAAAGAAATGACTAGCAGCCCCATTGCTATGGAGAAGGGAAGAGGGGTGAAATGGCTTCTGCCACTGCAGGTGTCTGGGGACTAAGAAGCCATTCTTCAGCGAATATGTCCCCTCAAGATGCGGTCATCTAGTCTAGCCCATGCCTTGCTTCTACCCTCACACATAGGATGAACTGCCAGCCAGGCAGGCCTGGACACTCAGACACATCCTTGTGGGGAAGACAGAAGAGACAGCTTTCTACACCCTCTTTTCATTTCCTCGAACGTAGACCATCCTCAAACACACCCAGCATTAACAACTCTGACAATAAAACTAGTGGAAAAGGCATCCTCAATCCCTCCTGGGCAACTCTGCTCTGAACCTACCTGACAAGACAGCATGACACCCAGAGCTCTATGGAAAGAGTACATGGCGTAAGCATACTATTCATTCATTCATTCCACACCTACTGAACACCCTCAGTATGCCAGGCACTGGTGTAGGAGCTGGAGGTACCTCTGTGAGCAAGACAGTTAAGAATCCTTGCTCTAATGGACAAAGGAAACTTTCCACATTTCTAAATAATATTTATCAACAGTCATCTCTGATTAAGTGGAACTGCAACAAGATTACTAGAAATTCAAAAATAATTTTGTCAAAGTTCAATCCAAATGATTAAAATTGCAACACAGGCTTCCCAATTTCCTCTCAACCTAATAAATCATTCTTTTAAGGATGCTACTCAAGACAGTGTTTCTAATCAGCATTTGGCAAATGGAGGCATTCCCAGGAAGGCAAGTTCAATTTTTGCCATGACTTACAAATATTACCACAACCCAGGGACAAAGTAGTCAATTTGGGGATTTAAGAAGCAAAATGATAATCAGTAGTTTCTACTAGTTTGAAAAAAGATTCTTTTATATAAGTGATCCAGGTTCATACACGGTAGACCAAAACTAAGTCAAATCCATCTTCAAACCATTTTAGTCATCTCCCTGACATAATGTAGAATTTAATTCAATGCTGAATTCACCAACTTAATAAAAGGGGGAGGGGGAATTCTCTGGTGGTCCAGTGGTTAGGATTCTGTGCTTCCACTGCCAAGGGGTATGGGTTCCATCCCTGGTCAGGGAACTAAGATCCTACATGCTGCAAATCACACTAAACCAGAACTGACCAGGATTATGCTGTCAAATGTTCTAGTTTAATAACTGTTTATGGCCCTGAGTAGTGACAAAGATAATGCTGAAACCCTCTGGATTAATTTATTAAAGAAGACATACTGCAAAAGCTATACTTCCCTGATAGCTCAGTTGGTAAAGAATCCGCCTACAATGCAGGAGACCCTGGTTCGAGTCATGGGTCAGGAAGATCCGCTGGAGAAGAAATAGGCTACTCACTGTAATATTCTTTGGCTTCCCTTGTGGCTCAGCTGGTAAAGAATCCACCTGCAATGTGGGAGACCTGGAGTTCAATCCCTGGGTTGAAAGGATCCCCTGGGGAAGGGAACGGCTACCCACTCCAGTATTCTGGCCTGGAGAATTCCATGGACTGTATAGTCCATGTGGTCACAAAGAGTTGGACACGACTGAGCGACTTTCACTCACTCACTCATTGCAACATAATACATGTTCATAGCTAGTGAAATTCATTCCTTCACTATAGTTGATTTAAGAATCTTTTGGCAACATTTTCCTAGGCAGCCTATGCATTTATAATCCTTAAATTCTGAGAAAGGGCTTCTCTGGTTGTTCAGTGGTAAAGAATCCACCTGTCAGTGTAGGAGACACACCTTCGACCCCTGCTCCAGGAAGATTCCACATGCCAAGGGGCAACTAAGCCTGTGCACCACAACTACTGAGCCTGTGCTCTAGAGCCTGGGAGCCGCAAACACTGAACCCATGAGCTGCAACTACTAAGTCTGCATGCTAAAAGCTTGTGCTCATCAACAAGAGAAGTTACATCAATGAGCAGCTCATGTACAGCAGCTAGAGAGCAGCCCCTGCTCACTACAACTAGAGAATGCCTGCACAGCAACCAAGACCCAGCACAGCCAAAACCAAATAAATAAAACTTTAAAAATAAATATTTTTAAAAATTCTGGGAAAGAGGCAGAGAGAGAGAAGTTATTTGCTAGTACTGACAATGAAACTAGCCTTTATGTTAAGAACGTTCATTTAACCAACATCTCATGATCATCATGTAGGTATTAATATCCTTACTACTCAGCTGTAGGAACTGAGGCATATGGAGACCTGCCCAAGGTCACATAGCAGGAAGAATAAGAGCAAGGATCTGAATGACGTCTCTGGCTCCAAAGACTCTTTCCTTTACAATAATACAGGAGTCATGATATTAGATCAGAAGTTACTGGTAAAGCAAAAACTGGAACTGACGGTCAGCTAAACACTAAGCAGTCAGTGCTCTAGAACCCCGTCTGTAAGACTGTCACTTAACACTGAATCTGACAGTGGTGTTCCCAAGGATAGGGTCAGGGCCTCTCATTCTGACCGACTTTGGGGCCTGAGCTCCGTGAAGTAAAAGACTAGGACAGTCCTAAAGTTCTCAAAAGCTCCCAACATGCAATCGGTCCCCACCCAAGGAGCAAGGTGGCATGGAACATCTTCCATGCCTTGGATCTCAGGTAATCTGGTGAAGTAGTGTTCATTGGCCAGCAGAGGCTAAAGGAGACTAGGGCTGAGGGCTCTGAGTTTCTCATTTCACAATCAAGGGATCTGAAGAAAGAGGGTTTTGTCAGAACAGGATAGCAACTGCCAGTTTCCAGGGCAGGAGGTAATCTCCAGACCTAAAGCCTTTTATTTCCAGATGCTTTGAGTAGAGGCTGCGACGCAGACACAGAACATCTAAGATAAAAATAAAAGACCTTTCTTATCACTCTCAGGCTGTGCACAAGCACATTTAAATGTCTTTGAGTTCTGACTCAAAAAATGCAGAAATGAATACTAACCCAAACCCCAGATTGACAGGAATGCCACAATCAAAGTCAAACCAAGACATCATGTCGCGAATGCAAGGCTGGGCATCGATAAAAGGATCCTGAAGTAATTATTTTGGGGAATGCCATAGGAAGAATTCCAAGCCCAGAACAAAGATTTGCAGAACCTTGCCAAGTAGAAATGTTAAAGACTGCTCAGCTGCCAGAAACCAAGAATACTAACTTATCTGTGTCCTGGGGCTGGACAAAGGCAGACGAGGAGCAAGCCTGCTGAGGCAAGGTAACACACCTCTCCTGGTTCCGAGAGGGACAAGGAGTTCTACAAGGCACAGGGCTTGCTTCTTCTGCAAGGCCTCCATGAAAACCTGGGGATACTCTCCTACTACTTTCCTGAGTCTTCCCAGAAGTTGGCTGGGTAAACAGCCCTCAACTGCAGTACACAATCACTTGTTAAACATCAGATGATATATTTCAGAGAGGGAGAACCCGAACCTATGTTGCTATCTCATATTTTACAGATGAAAAACATGCGCCTCAGTGTAGTTAGGTAATTCATTCAAAAACACACACCTAGTAGGCAGTTGGAGCCAGCATTTCAGCCAGACCTGTGTGGTTGGACAAAATGGCTTGAACACGCATGGACACAGTGTTTTGATATTACACCCGTCTCTTCCCCCTCTTCTGTGACATGATAGTCACAGTCACGTCCAGCCACCAGGACAGACCACGGGGATGAGAAAGATCACTACTGGATGAACTGGCCTTGCCCTGAAGGAGTGACTTACTCAGTTACACAGTGAGGGAGAAAAGACCTCAGAAAGAAACAAATGGCACCCTATAATAAAAGTGAGGGAAGGAGTAGAGCCGGAAGTGTCTAAGAACAGCTTGAAGAAAGGAAGCTGTTGAGGGACAGACTGGCCAAAAAAGTGTCACCGTGAGATGGCTAACTAAAAAAAAAAGTAGGGCTTGGGGGAGAAGGTGAAAGTGCTAAGCAAGGCCAAGCATGACCAAAAGCATGAAAACAAGGGCACAACGGGGCATTCAAGAAAGGCTGAAGAAGATGAAGCAAAGATCAGCTGGCAGTATAGCACAGAGGTCAGCACATATGTGTTTGTTTACTGAGTACTTGTAAGTGGCACATTTTTTTCTTTCTGATGACTATGGTAGCACTATAAATGTCAAGGGCAGGAATTTCTATTTTGTTAAGTATCTTGGTTCTCTTGCTGTTTAATTATATTTACTCTTAAAATATGATAAATCTTGAATCTGAATTTGTGGGGGATGATGTGGAAGGTGCAAGGAAGACATCCATGCAATGGTACAGCCTTAATCTTTTAAATAGAGAAGTCAAAGTAGCAGAAGCTGAAACTGGTTTACAACAGCTTCCTAAGGTTTCTGCCTCCTGCTTATCTGCCCCTTAACAAGAAAATCCTTTTCTGTTGACAATCAATCACTCTGTTGGTATTTATTACCTTCGTGGATAAATATTTACTGCCTCCTCTGGAGAGTCTAGGGGTCTCTGGAACTCAACACTAACCAGGAGCTATCACTCATGGTTAATGAGCTGCTGCTGGGTCTACAGTTTTAGCTTTATCAAGTACAACAGCAGCCTTGTTTGTTTTTACGCCAAAACGCTAGGTTCATTCTTCCTGCCCTGAAAACAGTTCAACCTCAACCAAACTGGCAAGTAGCCAAGAATTACATGAAAATCAGCAAGCTACAACTCAGGGCTGTCCCCAGAAAGACTTTATGTCTCCTCACAAACTGCTCTCTAAACCAAAGATCAGAATAAGAAAAAACGGGGGGACCTAGGTCACACCAAATACATGATGCACACACACATGTGACCTGGAAAGAACCTCATTTAGGAAAATTAGTCTTCAAGGCCTCCACTAAATCTGATTTCAGCTTCCACTTAGGGGCAGGACAAAGAGAGACTCAACTCACTTTTGGTGAAATAGTGGCAGGCCCCTGGAAGGGCCAACAGCATGTCATTTTATTCAAGATACCTCAACTCTTGAGTACCTGCAAGCAGCTCTGGGCTCTCTGGGTGCAAAGTCATAAGAGCAAGTGTGCAGACTCTCCAAAGTAAGATCTTGGTTGTGCTTTATAAGAAGATCCACTCCCTTTCTATGTGTCAGCAAAGTCATTTATTTTCAGGCCTACGTCTTCTTGTATAGTATAAGCAACGAAAGGGCAAGGTACATAATGTTAATTTCTGTGTCCCTCACAGTACCAAGCAATGCATCACACAAAGCAGGCCTTCAAGAAAAGATGGTCACATGGATGAGGGAGTTGAAAACTACAGAGAAAATGGTAAAAATGAAGTTAATACAGCTAAACCTGAAACATTAGGGCAGGTGACTTTTCCTGGTCACAGAAACCAGAAAAACAGCTGAGAGATAAGGAGAGCACCTGGACAGTACTCTGAACTCATAAGGCTTGATGATGGGATTGGGAAACCCTCTGGTTATCCACCTCCAATCTTCTCAGCTGAGGAATTTAAAGCACTTAAGCCATCTCAAAACCCAAACTCCCTTCCTCATTGTACAGCTGGGACAGAGCTGAAAGCCCCAACAACAGTTTTTCAGTTATGGGGAATGGGATGAAGCGGATCCTGGTTTTGTCTCCCATTCACCAGAAATTCCATTAGCAACACCAGGAAGTGACCTTTTCTGCTTAAAGGACTGTGAGACTTAATAAGGCCTAGCTGGAAACACAACTCCTGACATCAAGCCTTTTCTCATTTTCTAGATCTTATGTAAATCAAATATTACCTCCTCCTTCCTTAGGCTATTCGGTAACCAAACTTTCTTCAGGTCTAAGATTTCATGGTCAAAAACACCAGCAGAAAACTTTAAGACAACTTATCCTTCCCAGAAGATGTAGGGAGTGCAGAAACTTCTGGAACACGCACGTCCATAGCCCAAGTAAGATGATGACTGAAGGTGGTGAAACTGGAGGGGGAATCACACCAGGTGCCAAGGATGCTGGACCTTTCATCACATTATGGCCAACCAAGGCCACACCTGAACCCTGTGGATTCCCAGGCCACAAAGGATGAAGCAACATAGGATGACAGCAGTATGTAAAGCGACTTCAAAGACACTTTGACCATGGGCCCAAATCATGAAGCAAGCATGAGAGCAAAGCAAAGGTGGGCAGGCAGGCGAAAATGCTGGAAGGGCCTTTGAGAGAGCACCCCATCACAGGAAGAAGTCAGTGCAGGCTACTGTACCTCTCGGGGGAAAAAAGCAGCAGGTACCAATATCCTATTTTATATTCACCGTTCCAAAGTCCTTCACTTTGCTCAAGATGCATATCCTTGGCAAGGTGTGCTCAGTATTATAGAAAACAAGGCACTGACCACTGAGAGACACAATAAAGCATCATTCTTGCAAAGAATTCAAGGTTTATAAACTACTTTCACATCTCTTTTCGTTGTTCCTTACATCAGCTGATGATGGGGCCAGGCATTTATTACCTTCCCACTTGCTGGTCTAGCCCTAGGTCACCGATGGTTTCTAACTGAAGGGGTAGAGGTCTTCCCGTAGAATCCCAGTGAGTGACCACCTACAGGCAGATTTCCCTGCAAGCTAGACTCTGTCAGGGCTCTGGCACTCTACCACTCATCCTCATGACCCTGGGCCAGTTATTACTTCACCTCTCTGAGCCTTCACTACTTCTATCAGCATCACCCCGAGGCCGCTCCAAGGCAGCTATTTCTGTGATAAGATGTTCACATGGTTGAAGATGTTTATGGTCTCTTTTAGAGATTCACAGTGCATGTGCTTCACAGTTAAGCCTCTGAAGGGTTCCACAGTTAAGCAGCTTCTTTAACCCTAAGCCTCCTACACTTCCAACAACACAGCCTTTCTTACTGAACATCTGTTCATAGAATCATTATCTTATCATGTCTTTCAGCCTCCAAATTCTATTTTCCATCTCTGCTCATCAGTCATGAACTGGGCCCCCATACAATACCCTGAGGGCAGGCATAGTCAGTCAGGTTCTGGATGGGGGACACTGTGCTCTGGACAGCTGAAAGACAAACCATGCGGGCTGGTCTCCTCTATTCCCTGGGTTTCTCTGAACCTCTGTGCAATCTTTGGTAAGAACAGGATTTTCCCAAAACCTCTCCCTACACTAGAAATTGAGGGCAAAAGTTAATCAGAAGTTAATCTTTCACTTTATATACTGGGCAGAGGCTAGAAATGGATGCATGTGTCCCTCACCCCTAAAAAATAGACAAAGATTTCAGAGGGATAAAGGAGAGGACTGCCATGATTAAAACTTAACACTAGAGCTGTTCAAGTCAAAAAAGAAAGACCTGTGGTTGGAAGAGCACTTTTTGATACTCATAGGACTGAAGGGTATTGCTGGGTAGTATAACTTTTTTAAAGCGGTGTAACTCTTCTGGATAATTCCTTATGAAAACAGAAGAACTGTCATGATTAGCTGAATTTTCTCATTGGATTTTTATCTCTAGATCCAAATTAAATTTTCACATGCAAGATCCTCTCCTGTAATGTTAAGGAATTATTGTCAAGTTTTTAGAGTGTGGTATGGGAGAGCGGTTATGTTCTAGAACAAAGTCCTTTTTATCTTTTAGAGATTCAAACGGAACTATTTATGGTTGAGATGACAGAAGTCTGCAACTTGCTTCAAAATGATTGCAGTGGGGATGAATGGAAGTGAAAGTAGATATAGGTAAAAACAAGACTGGCCAAAATGCTAAAGTGCTTAAGTTAGGAGGTAGGTACGCAGGCACTTCATTGTATTATACCATTTTCTTTAGAGTTATTTTTGTAAATGTTTAAAATGCTCCACAGTAAAATAAAGGATCTTATTCTGAATAATGTCCATTTTTTACCCTAAAAATATTGTTTAGAAAGCCCTAAAAGAACTAGGGAACATCAAAAGCTTAAGTAACAAAAGAAGAACATAAAGTGACATTGATCAAAATTAAAAACAGCTGTATTTTAAAGGACACCATCAACAAAGTGGGGGAAAAATCAACAAAGAAGGGGGCGGGGAAATATCTGCAAACCATTTATCTGATAAGATATTAGATAATGATATCTGATAAGTGTTATTGGGGATTCTTCAGAGGCCTAACTGTAGAACGCATGCATCATGAATCTCCACAAAAGATGGCAGAAGACTCTGGCCAAGAGAAGGCAGACTCTGTGGGCCTCTTACAGCAGAAATGACTGTCTCAGAGCCACCTCTAAGCGAGCTCAAGTAACTGGCCCGGGGTCATGAGAATCAGAGGTAGCATGGCTAGGTGCAGAGTGCCAGAACCCTAACAAAGTCTGGTTTTAAAGGAAAATCTCTCCTTGAGCAGTCACTCACTGGGATTCCATGGGAAGACTGCTGTCCCTTCAGTCAGATAAGACTGCTTATTTTAAAATAAGCAAAGGACTGAACAGGAATTTCTCCAAAGAATATGTGCAAATGACCAATAACAACACAAAGAGATGCTCAGCATCACTAGTTATTTGGGAAACGCAAATCAGAACCACAGTGGGATGCACCCACCAGGATGGTTATGATTATTTTTAAAAAAAGGCAACAGTGTTAAAGAGTATGTGGAGAAGCTAAAATCCTCACAAATTGGTAGTAGGGATATATAATGGTGCAGCCACTATGAAAAACAGTTCCTCAAAAGTTAAACAGAGTGATCATATGACTTAGCAATTCCACTTCAAAGTATATAACCAAGAGAAAGAAAACATATGTCCACTCAAAACTTGTATATTCATGTTCAAAGCAACATTATTCATAATAAACCAAAGTGGAGAGAGCCCAAATGTCCATCAGTTAAGAACTAAATGTGTTAAATACATACAATGGAATATTAATTGGCCATAAAAAGGAATGACATATGGCAGCAACATGGATGGAGCTAAAGATCGTCAGACTGAGTGCAGAGACAAATATCATATATCACTTATAAGCAGAATCTAAAAAACTGGTACAAATGAACTTATTTGCGAAAACAGAAATAGTCACAGATGCAGAAAACAAACTTATGGTTACCAGCAGGAAATACACTGGAAGATTAGGAATGGCAAATACACACTACTATATATAAAACAGATAACTAATAAGGACCTACTGTATAGTACAGGGAAATTGTCTCAATATTCTGTAATGACCTACATGTGAAAAAAATCTAAAAAAGGAGTGGATATAGGTATATGTATAACTGATTTGCTTTGCTGTACAGCAGAAATGAACACCAGCTTCCCTGATGGCTCAGCAATAATGAATCCATCTGCAATGCAGGAGACATGGGTTCAATCCCTGGATCGGGAAGCTCCCCTGGAGGAGGAAATGGCAACCCACTCCGGTATTCTTGCCTAGAAAAATGCCATAGACAGAGGAGCCTGGCAGTCCATGGGGTCTCAAAGAGTTAGACACAACTGAGCAACTAAGCACACACGCACGGAGAAACAACATTGTAAATCAACTATGCTCCAATAAAAATTTTTTAAAAAGGAGTGACTTACTGACACGTTACAACAGATGAACCTTGAAAACACGATGCTAAGTGAAAGAAGCCAGTCATAATATAGCACATGGTATAAGATTCCATTTACATGAATTGATCAGAATGGACAAGTCCACAGAGACAGAAGGTCAATTAGTGGTTGTCAGGGATTTGGAGGATCTTGGAAGGAGAGGTGGGAATGACTGCTGATAACAGCACTTCTTTTGTGATTGATAAAAATGTTCTGAAATTAGATAGTGGTGATGGTGGCCCAAACTTGTGAATATACTAGAACTCACTGAATTGTATATTCCAAAAGAGTGAATTGTATGGTATGTGAATTACATCTCAATAAAGCTGTATTAGGTCTGGCATCCTGCGGTCCATGGGGTCGTAAAGAGTTGGACACGACTGAGTGACTCAACAACAAAAGCTGTATTACAAAAATAAAATAAAAGCAAGCCTCAGAAAGCATTCTCAACTCAGAACAGCAAGTACCAAATGGAGGTTGGGGACTGGTGTCAAGAAGCTTCAGGGAAGCCCTCAGCTCAGTACAGTACACTGTGAGCTGAGAGCAGCCACATCTGCAAGTGGCAGTGCTGGGGACAGAATGAACGATGATCCAAAACCCCCACTCTTTTCCTCGCCCAAGAGGGTACAGTTCAGTTCAGTCGCTCAGTCGTGTCTCTTTGCGACCCCATGAATCGCAGCACGCCAGGCCTCCCTGTCCATCACCAACTCCAGGAGTTCACTCAGACTCATGTCCATCAAGTCAGTGATGCCATCCAGACATCTCATCCTCTGTCCTCCCCTTTTCCTCCTGCCCCAAATCCCTCCCAGCATCAGAGTTTTTTCCAACGAGTTAACAATTCGCATGAGGTGGCCAAAGTACTGGAGTTTCAGCTTCAGCATCATTCCCTCCAAAGAAATCCCAGGGCTGACTCCTTCAGAATGGACTGGTTGCATCTCCTTGCAGTCCAAGGAACTCTCGAGTTTTCTCCAACACCACAGTTCAAAAGTATCAATTCTTTGGCGCTCAGCTTTCTTCACAGTCCAACTCTCACATCCATACATCCATACATGACCACGGGAAAAACCATAGCCTTGATTAGACGGACCTTTGTTGGCAAAGTAATGTCTCTGCTTTTCAATATGCTATCTAACTTCTCTGCCAAGGAGTAAGAGGGTACAATGGTGTGTATATCAGAGTAACAGCATATATCCTAACTTGCCTGCTCTAAGAATAAATAATTTCACACTTTACTACTAGAAACCAGTTGTTTTGCAGCCAGTTAAGCTGATCATGGGGGCCTGGTGCAATGGCTGCAAATAGCAGTCTCCTTGGCAGTGTATGCAGCCTGTTGCCTGTGCAGGTTGCTCAAAGGGATCCTGGAGACAGCCCTTTCCAGGACCTTCAAGACTGGCATGCTGTCCCCAGTCAAGGTCCCAGACAGGTAGGCTCAGTGTCTTTGGAAGGCCCCAGTGGCCTTCCAAAGGGCACAGTGGTCAGGGTCGACATTGGCTGAATTATAATGTATATCCGCACCAAGCAGCAGAACAAGGAGCATGTGACTGAAGGCCTCCTCGGGGCCAAGTTCAAGTTCCCTGGCCATCAGAAGATCCACATCTCCAAGAAGTGGGGATTCACTAAGTTTAATGAGGATGAAAACATGGGCACAGAAGAGTGGCTCACCCCAGATGGCTGTGGGGTCAAATACATCCCTAATCATGGCCCCCTGGACAAATGGCAGCCCTTGCACTCATGAGAGCCATAGTGCTGTCTCCTTCTTACTCATACCCACCAGTAAGTCCTACTTTCCTGTCCAAATAAAACTGCGAAAAACACCTCTCACCTGATTGCCAAGGGGTATGATATGTAAAGTGATTCATGTTCATTTTGGACAAGGAGTAAACCAAAATGTATTCTTAAATCCCTCCACCAAAAATAAGTCTTGGGTCAGTAAGGGAATAGGGAAGCCTTAATATTCACCAGAGCTAAAATAATTAATAACAACAACAACAAAGGTTAACATTTGCCTAGTAATTACTATGTGGCAGGTACTGCCTATAGGCTAGGTGCTAATATCCCATTTTACAGATGAGGATACTGAGTTAACTAACTAGCCCAAGGTTATATGGAAGTAATCTGGCTCTAGAGTCTGTACTCTTCAACAATGCCAGTTTCAAGCATCTCTTCTTCTGGGATACTACCATGGAAGGGTGGTAGTTTGGGCTTGAAATTAAACTTGTGTGCCTCACAGCAACTGGCCAACAGCTCCAGGCCACCTGCCTGACATTCTCGAGGGGACCACAAACCACTTCTTTTAGCAGATGGGCAGGCATTTCTACCCTCCTCTGGCTACAGGCTCACTGCCCTTGGGTGAATCCTGCTCCACAGCAAAGGGAACAACCAGTTTGCAGACAGGGAGGAGACCTCTAGGCCTCTGAGGAAGTAAACCGAAATGTTCTCCAGGAGCCTGTGTTAAGAATCAGAAGACATATCTTCAAGGATAAGCAGAAGGTGCAGGTGAAGAAATGATACTCATGTGTGTGGGGAAGTAAGCCCTACTAATGGGAATGTGAACTGATACAACCATGTTGGGAAGTGGCACTCTTGGCCCTGAATTCCAAACGTCCACACGTTATAACCCCATAACTCCCAATTCCACTTCTAGGAATCTAGCAAACTACAGACAGAAATAAGTGCAACAATGGTCACTATAGCACAGTGTAAAAATGCAGAACCTTGGACACAATGCATGTTCATTAATGGAGGGGTGGTTAAATAACTTATGATCTCAAACCGTAACATACAGGCATTAAAAAAAAAAAAATCACAAGGCATACATGCCGTATGAAAAGAAGTCTAAAATATATGAAGGTTTAAAAGAAGTGCATATTGTTAAAATACTATATGTAAAGTATCTATTTTTGGTTCAAAAACAAATGAAAGATTCTATTCAATATTCTAATGGCTCACATGGGAAAAGGGTCTAAAAAATAGTGGTTATATGTATATGTAAAACTGATTTGCTCTGCTATACACCTGAAACTAACACAATATTGTAAATTCAATAAAGTTACATACTCCAATAAAATTTTAAAAACAAATGAAAGAAAACAAAGAATGCTACCCATACCAACAATTTCATGTGTTCTATGTGTATATAAGTTTATACACAGGAGTTACATTACTGTATCTATAAATATGCAGCATAAGCAGAAAAAACACCAAAAATACATACTAAACCACAAACTTTCAATTTCTCCTTTAAGTATTTTTGTATTTCTCTGTTACTTACCATTGTTATGAGCCATTGTTATTTTTGTGTAATTAAAAACTGATATGAAAAGGTAACTTAGAGCCCAAAGAAAAGCAGCAATCGGGCCTAAGAAAGGCAACGAAGAGACAGCCAGAGTGGACCTTCTGCCGCATCAGGCCAGAGCAGGCTTTCTGCTCCTTGCCCCATCCACCGCAGCAGCAGCAAGGGGATTTGCACATTTAAAAACAAAGGACCTAAGAAAATAGAAAGAAGTATTCTTACACTATCCAACTCTATATTCAAGTCCCAAAGAGCTATAGTGCTCCAACATCCCAGTGCAGAAAGCCACATATTAACTTTCTCTCCCAAATAAACCACAAATATGTAAATCCAATCAATAAACTAAGCTATGGTGCTTTCATTCTGTTTGATTGGTTTTTAACACAACCAGAGTGAAATCGCCAGGTGAAATCTTAGGTGAAGAGTATAATTTATAAATAGCGAACAAAGAACAGTTATGAAAAATATGATTATTTTCTCCATGAACGGCATGCCTCTGATCTATAAGAATGTATAATAAAATAGTGTTGCAAAATAATCTGTCTTGCTCCATATTTAAAAATCAAAACAGATTTTTTTTTATAACTTCACTCTAAGATCCACGCTTTCAAGCCACAAGTATTCTTACGACACCTTACATTCACTCTCATCTCTTCCAAAACAAATTTAAATTCTTTAAAACACCTAAGATCATGGATCAAAACTGAGCCGTGACACAATGAGAGTTGACGATGGCACCAGGAATAGAAGATACACAGCTCATCTGCTGTCCCACAGACAAAAGTATGGAAAGATGAAAACCAAAAGTAAATAAATCCAGCTATGGGAATGTAGCTGAGTGAGTGAGAGGATCCAAAGAAACCCCATCCAGGCAAGACTCACAAGTATGAGAGGATGACGGACTTTAATTCCCACACTGGGAAAGCCCAGAATTGTATCAACAAGCTGCAGAATTCAATAGAATGAGATTTGTTTCCCTTTTCCTTACCTCCCAGGTTGCAGTATTCTGGATTTATTTGTATTTCTTTGTTTGTGGTTTCCACATTGCATGTGGGTTTTTGGCCAGACTTTGCTCCACCTAGTGGATCTGTAAACGATGGGCCAAAAGGGCGGTGGCCAGAGCTGTCTGTTGTGTGCTGCTGAGCAGACAGGTCACCCAGATCCACTGTCACCACTCCTTGTCACCCAGTGGCCAAGCTGTGTGGTCAGAGTAGGCTCGGTGGACCCAACAATTGAGGTTGCAGGGCAAGGAATGAACACGCGTCACTGGACTACCTGGTCTTCACGGTCTCTCAAACATCAGTCCAGCTACTTAGGCAAGAAAGAAAGAGGCCCTCAGGTGCGTGACCTGGTCAGGCATCCTATCGGAGTTGGAATTTTAAATCCAAAGCCATCTAAGTTCCCCACAGCACCCACAGAGTAGTCAGCCTGTGCCTGGTATCCAGAGATGAGCTGCGTCCTGGGGCCTGGCAGAAAGGATTCTCCTCCAGACACAGCCCCGCTGAGGTCCAGGACCGTGAGCTTCCATCGTGGCGACCGGAGGACATCTAATGGTTTCTGCAGGCTGAGCGTGTGTGAAAACTAACATTTTGTGGCCAAAAATGAGAGGAAGGCGAAGACTTGGAATGAGCAAAGGAAAAAGTTCTAAGAACATGACTCAGTTCAGAGTGATTATGGGACCACAGAGGACACAGAAAAGGAAGTAACTGGCCATCCTGCTCTCACTGGGGTGAAAACAAACATGTTCTTAAAGTGAAACCACAAGGGTAGACCAAAGTGAGAGGAAAGAAAGTTCAACATGGGGTGACTGAGGGAGGCTCACCTGCTTACTGAACCACAGACTGAAAAAAATGTGCTTCTGTCAAAACTGTTGTTGGCTGACAAAGTGAAGCTGACTGGTAAGGTACGTCAACACGACAGAGTAATCAAGATTCAGGACATCAAAGCTTTAAACTGTCTCACCTGAAATTTGTTGTCAGAGGTTATTTCACACAGATCTCTTCATAGGAAAGCTAACCTCAAAATTCCCAAGATTCTGAACAGGAGCCGGTAAGGAGACAGCAGGTACAAGAGTCCCTCCACCTTGGCACTACTGACATCTTGGGCCAGACAGTTCTCTGTTGTGGGGGACTACCCTCAACGTTTAGCAGCACCCCTGGCCTTCATACAACAGATGCCAGTAGCACTCCCAAGTTATGACAATCACATGTTTCCAGGGACTTTCCTGGTGGTTCAGTGGTTAAGAAACTCATGCAATGCTGGGTATGTGGGTTCCATTCCTGGTCAGGGAACTAAGATCCCACATGCCCTGGAGCAAGCCCACACACCACAATAACTGAGTCTGAGCACTTCAACAAGAAAGCCAGAGTGCCACAACTAGGGCTCGATGCAGCCAAAAATAAATACTTAAAAAATAAAAATAAAAGATTCCAAACACTGACAAATGTCCTCAGGAAAAATTGTTCCCAATTGAGAATACTACTCTACATAGGTTCACCGTGAAAAGTTACCTACACAAGTAAAAGATCAGAATCAAACTTAAACTCAGATATAGAACAGGATCAAGGAAGTCACTTCAAACTCCTCAAATCTCAGTTTCTGAACCTAGTTTGAGAGGTAACACCAACTTACCAATCACAATGAACTCTGAGGACCCTCAAAAATAATAGTAGTGGTGAAGTGAAGTCACTCAGTTGTGTCCGACTGTTTGCAACCCCATGGACTGTAGCCTACCGGGATCCTCTGTCCATGGGATAAGTATTATTATAACCATTAAGTATACTCCAAAAGCTTTACATACAGTATGTCTTTTCACCTCCCAACAAATCTATAAGGTACATGCTATAACTATTCCCATTTTACAGATGAGGAAACTTGAGGCACAAAGAAGTTAAATACTTTGCTCAAGGATAGTAAGTGGAAGAATCAAGTTTGGAACTCACGTAGTCTGCCCCCACAGCCCATGACTCCATCACTACATTAGACCATACTCCAGCTCCACGGTTTTCCACACTGGAAAACCGTTAGATCTGCATATCTAATAGGTGGTCAGTAGCCACAATATCATACCATATCATTCCAGACTTCTGGAAAACAGTCTGGCAGTTCCTCAAAAGGTTACACAAAGACTTATTAGACCCAGCAATTTCACTATTAGGTATATACCCAAGAGAAATGAAAACACATCTACATAAAAATGTGTATATGCATGTACACAGCAGCATTATTCATAATAGCCCAAAAGAGTAAACAGCCCAAATGTTCATCAACTGATGAATGGACAAATAAAATGTGGTACATTCATACAACTGAATATTGGCCATACAAAATGCTGATACATGCAAAGAAATACCAATACATCAACATGGAAGAAACTTGAAAACATGATGCTAAGTGAAAGAAGCCATTTACAAAGGACCACATGGTATATGACTCTATTTATACAGAATGTCCACAATGGGCAAATCCAAGGAGACAGAAGGTAGACTAGCAGTTGCAGGGGCCGGGGGGAGGAAGGGGTGTAATGGGAAAGGGCTGCTAACGGTTATGGAGTTTTTGTATGGAGCAATGAAAATGTTCTAAAATTACATAGTAGAGATGCTTACACAACCCTGTGACTTACTGAAAAAAAATATTTTCTGTACACTTTAAAAGGATGAATCTTTTGCCAAGTGAATTATCTCTCAATCAAGTTGATATGAAAAAATTAAATGTCATTAAAAATTCAGTTTCTCAGTTATCCTAGTCACATTTTAAGTGTTTAGTAGCCACACATGGACAGCACAGATACAGATGATTTCCAACATCATATAAGTTCTTCTGGACAGCACTGCTTCAACAAACGAATAAAAGCCCTCCTTATCATCTAACTGCAGCCCACCTTTCAAGTCTCAACCTACTCTCACAGTCCCCTGCACACTCACAGGCAAAGCTTCCACCACAGACTGTGTGCCTCTTCCAAAAACTCCATTCCCACTCTTTCATACTGGAATAACCACCACCACCACCCACTTCCTGGTCCACAGACATCCTACTTAATCTTATCAACCTAGAAAGCCCTGTCTAAATGCCTCTCCCTCTATGAAGCATTCCCTAAATCCCCACTTTCCCCCAGTCCTAGCCATGGTTCCCATAGTCCTTTGCATGTACTCCCATTTTAGGGACTCGTTACATTCCTTAAGACCTTTGGACAGCAAGGAGATCAAACCAGTTGATCCTAAAGGAAATCAGTCCTTAATAGGACTTAAAAGGACTGATGCTGAAGCTCCAATACTTTGGCCACCTGATGCAAAGAGTGATTCACTGGAAAAGACCCTGATGCTGGGAAAAACTGAAGGCAGGAAGAGAAGGGAACAACAGAGGATGAGATGGTTGGATGGCATCACTGATTCAATGGACATGAGTTGGAGCAAACTCTGGGAGATAGCGAAGGACAGGGAAGCCTAGCATGCCGCAGTCTATGGGGTCGCAGAGTCAGATGTGACTGAGCAACTGAATAACCATTACAGGACTGATGCCTCCAGATTACAAATCAGTGTTTGTTATCTGTCTTTCTCACAAGATTATCATCTCCTTGAGGACAGGGAGCTGGTTACTCATTTGAGTGTTCCCAGTGCCCAATAGCACCCCACTCCAGTAATCTTGCCTGGAAAATCCCATGGGAGGGGAAGCCTGGTTGGCTGCAGTCCATGGGGTCGCTAAGAGTTGGACATGACTGAGCAACTTCACTTTCACTTTTCATTTTCATGCACTAGAGAAGGAAATGGCACCCCACTCCAGTACTCTTGCCTGGAGAATCCCAGGGACGGGGGAGTCTGGTAGGCTGCCGTCCATGGGGTCGCACAGAGTCGGACACACTGAAGCGACTTAGTGGCAGCAGCAGCAGTGCCTAGGAATAATAATAGCCTGCTGCAAAGAACGAACGTTTCAGTAAATGTTTGCTGGAGTCTACTGAAAGGATTTACATAAGCAACTCATGGTGTTGATTTTAGACAACTACTCACTTTGGTGTATAAAATGGGCTAAGAAAGAGAAAGAACGAGGATAAGAATTTGAAAGTCTCATAACTCACTATTCTACAAGAAGGAATGAGTGTGGTCACACTATAATGCTGTAGTTAGGAAAGAAGAGTGGAGCAGGGCTCCTGGACTGAGAACTAGGGCAGCAGAGGTAAGTAAAGGTGGGGGGAAGGGATACACTATTGCGGGGTGTGGTGGGAAAAAACAAATCATGAGCTAGGGTTCCTGTCCAACTCAAAGTCTGAAGCATGGCAGAAGGAAGGTAAGGACCACATCGCTAAAGATTTGTGCCCAACCCATCAGTTGGATCACTTTATGGAAAAAGACATTTCTACTAAAACTTTAAATACTACAGTCAGATTTTTCCAGTTGAATCTAACCAACAAGAGAAAGAAAGAAACTCTGTATCTCCATCATAATTCAACTGAAAAAGACAAATGTCAAGGCCTTTCTGTTTGGAGACTCCACGGCTTTTTTTTAATCCTTTATAGATTCACAGAATCACATCTGAGTTGCAAGGATCTACAGGAGAATTAAGTCTAAGTTCCTAATCACAGAGGGAATTAAACTGATGAACTTATCTGGGCCAGGATGGCAGGAAATAATTGTTCCAGTGCAGAGCTGGAACCAGAGAAAGAAAGCTGCCAAATTATTATCTGATATGAAATGCAAGTTTTTAAAAAAGAGATTGTATTATGAAAAAGAATTTATCTGTATATACATATATGCATGTATGTTTATACACATGTGTATATATATACACATGTGTACACACAAATGTACATACACGTGTATGTGTGTGTATATATGCACATGTTTCTATACACACACATATGTGTGTGTTAATCACTCAGTCTTGTATGACTCTCTGCGATCCTATGAACTGTAGTCCACCAGGCTCCTCTGTCCATGGAATTCTCCAGGCAAGAATACTGGCGTGGGTGGCCATTTCCTTCTCCAGGGATCTTCCTGATCGAGGACTTGGGTCTCCTGCATTGCAGGCAGATTCTTTACTGTCTGAGCAACCAGGGAACTGAGATACACACACATATATACATAATTGAATCACTTTGCTGTACACCAGAATCTAACACAACATTGTAAATCAGTTCAGTTGCTCAGTCATGTCCGACTCTTTGCGACCCCATGAATCGCAGCACACCAGGCCTCCCTGTCCATCACCAACTCCAGGAGTTCACTCAGACTCATGTCCATCGATCGAGTCGGTGATGCCATCCAGCCATCTCATCCTCTGTCGACCCCTTCTCCTCCTGCCCCCAATCCCTCCCAGCATCAGAGTCTTTTCCAATGAGTCAACTCTTCGCATGAGGTGGCCAAAGTACTGGAGTTTCAGCTTTAGCATCAGTCCTTCTAATGAACACCCAGGACTGATCTCCTTTAGAATGGACTTCAATTAAAAAGATTGTATCTGATAAAGCCATGTCAAGAGAAAAAAAATGCAATGAGGTAGCCATACCACTTTCAATACGGAAAGAGTACAGAGAGTCCTCCTCAATTCAGAGCTAGCCAGAAGCTACTTGTTGAAACAAGGACAGGGAGTACCTGAAGTACATCCTATACCAAGTGGTCTCAAATTTTTTTTTTCCTTCACTGATTTCTGTAAACCAGAAACCAAAAACTAAATTGACTAAATTGAGGGGGTTTCAGAGTTAATTATTATAGAGTAACTTTCATTTCAAAGGTTAAACTTCACAAAACAATTCTTAAAATAGATACTGAGAAAGAGAGTCTATAAGATGAAGGCAGGAGTGTTACGGGGAAAGGGTCAGGGGATAGACTACTCATTTCAGAAACTTCCCTTCTCTGCAGGACCTGTAACAACTTAGTAGCTGCCGACCAGTGTTAGCATCCATCCAAACGGAACAAAGTACAAAAGCTGCCCTGTCCCCCAAGTAAGTATCGGAAGTGCCAGAGAGATGATAAGCAAACAGCCTGTGATCCATAAATGGCAACTAGGGCATTACACTGAGGATCCCTCCTATGTCTTCTCTCCACCTCCTAGGCTTCCATGACCTGGGAAGGAACCTCCATTTTCCACCTGGTTAAAGAAATGGATCTGGTTCCCACCAGATGCCAATCACTGTTCTCCACTAGGGAGATGCAGTTCACAGGCCCAGGAGCCCAGCTCCAAAGCCTGCACTGTTCCTAAATCAAGCCCCTAGTAATGCTAATCACTGGTTATTGGTAACAGTCTTTAGAGATATTTAAGTGCAGGTGTAAAGGAAAAGCAACAGTTTGTTTTATATTTTGCTCTCTCAACATCTACACTTCTTGACCAGTCCTAAGGGCAGTAACTTTTCTAATAAAGAAAACTTATTTCTCCTGCCAGTTTATTATTTTAACTGAGAAAAGAAAGAACCCCAACAAAGCCTAGAACAGAAGAGTCCCAGCCCAAGAAGTGGGAATGTGCTGGATCAGAAAATGAGTTCTACTCCTTTCACGTTATTTCTAATATACAAAAGTATAGTCTTTGAGAAGAGTAGGTGATATTTCCACAGACAGATGAAACAACAAATTCTGGAAGAGCCACAGAATGGAGTATTATTCACCCATAAAAAGGCAAGAAACACATGCTACAATGTGAATAATCCTTGAAAACTTTATGCTAAGGGAAAGAAGCCAGATACAAAAGGTCTTATATTGTAAGATTCCATTTACATGGAATATCCTGAATAGATAAATCTATAGACACACAAAGTAGACTGATGTTTGCCAGGGGCTGCGGGGAGGCAAAACAGGGAAGAACTGCTTAATGATAGGGGGTTTTCTTCCCGGGTGATGAAAATACTCTGGAACTAGATCGAGGCAGTGGTTGCTTAACACTGTGAATATACTAAACCCCACTGAATTGTTCATCTTAAAATGGTCAAATGGTTTTAAACAATTTATGTTATATAAATTTTACCTCACTTTAAAAAAATTAATGTTTTAAATAGAGGATACTAATGGGCATAACATGATGCTCATAAATTCCTAGGAAAAATGTAAGTATTTCTGCTGGGATTCTGCTTCTACTCTTGACCACACCAAGTTCAAGTGCTAAGCTATACTCTACATAATAGATTCTGTCATCTTGCTCTGTGTATGTCTGTTGTGTGTAGGCCTTTCTGAAGAGACAGAGAAAACAGAACGGTAAAGCCTTGCCAAATGCAAAGGGAAGGAAGGTGATTCCCCCACTGCACCCCACCCAACTTGGCACCAAGGGTAACGCTCCCATAAGAGTTTCGAAATGCCAGCAGTGGCTGAAATCTGTACAAGCCACCTAGCAAGAAAATCTAGGGTGCTCCATTTGTTGACCATATTGGCATCAGCACCACCCTTTGCTCAAAACTCTGAGCTGGCCCAGGACAGCATCAGTCACTAGCTTCCCCAGGCCAGTCAACCTAATAACTTGTTACAGCTCAGGTGTGCGCTGCTGCTGAGGGGTCCCAGGCTACTTCATCCCACCTGCCTTCCGAGAGTCCCGACTCCACCACCACTTAAAATGGGGTAAGAGGCCCCTAGGATATACCCCGATCCAGCTGGAAATAGGTATCCTCTCAGCCCCTCCGCCCTCTGAGGCCGGCTCAATGACACACGGACCCCTATCCGCACCGACGGACACGCGGCACCGCTGCCTCACAGAGCTGCTCCACTGGAGGACGCGAACGCGCACCGCACACACGCCCCGCTTGATACTACTATCCATTCACAACCATTCCCGGCCCACCTGACTGAACTGCCGCCTCAGACGCCCCTCAACTCACTCAGCAGCATGCCTCTGACTCCTCCCCCGATACCAAAACCGTCACAGGTGTTCCTCGGCTAAATACCGACGCCCCCTCAGATCCTGTCCACTCAAGCATGGGTGACCGTCTCAGGAGCCCGCAACTCTTGGTGACAATGTTCCTTCAGGCCCTCTCCAGCCACGCCTCGACGACCCCGAGGCCCCCCAGCCTGGCCCCTCAGGCCGCCACACGACCCTCCCCCTTACCTGCGGGGGTTCAGCCCTGACTGACAGGGGGCCGGGCAGCGCCTGGAGGAGCAGGAGCGCCATGCCACCCAGGAGCCTTCTCCTCGCCATCCCCCTCCTGCTCCTGCTCCTCCGCCACGGCGCCGCCACCTCCCTCCTCCTCCTCCCTCTCCTCCTCTTCCCTGTTCTTCCTTCTTCCCTTCTTTTCCTGTTTCACTCTCCCCTCCCGTTTCCGGCTCCGCTTCACCCCGCCCCAGCCCAAACGCCCTCCCAGACACTGGGGTGGTTCTCCAGTTCCTACGCTTCATTGGCCCTTGCCCTTCGTCCATTGGTCAAAAAAGCTGTCGATCAAATCGAAGTTCCGCCTCCTTATGAGCGACTTCACTTTCACATTTCACATTCATGCATTTGGAGAAGGAAATGGCAACCCACTCCAGTGTGCTAGCCTGGAGAATCCCAGGGACGGGGAGTCTGGTGGGCTTCCGTCTATGGGGGTCGCACAGAGTCGGACACGACTGACGCGACTTAGCAGCAGCAGCCTCCTTATGAAGCCGGAAAATCGGAGAAATTCAGCCAATGGAAAGTAGGAGGAAGCCGGGCCATCTTGAGAGCTGGGAGGCGGTATAAATGCGTCTTCGCCGCAGAGCGTGGCGGAAGTACCTCCGACGGGGGGCGGGACCATCCAAAACGTGGGTTGAAAAGTCTTATGTGGTGTTTACCATCTTGAGTGAGGCGGAAGTACTAGATTTCCACGGTTTAGCAAAGACAAGAGGTTTGGTAATTCTAAAGGGTGTTGGAAAATAAGTTACTTTTAGAAAGTAACCGGGAGCTCTCAAAGAAGGCTGCTGTAATCTAAAAATCTCTTGATGTCTTTTGTCTTTAAGCACAGCCGCAGTACCAGGGTTGGTCCCTCTCTTGGTCTCAAATTGCTCAAGGAGCAGCTTGGGTCAGTTTGAATTCCATGTCGGATAGTATCTTTACCTAAAGCACAGTGCTTTGTCAACACAAGTTCTCGAGGGAGGAAATTCTATTGACTCTACCTCAGAAATAGCTCCAGTGTTTCAACCTGTTTTCTCATTTTCTGGCTAAATACAGACAGGCTTCCTGCTGCCCAGCCAGTTGCTAATTCTTCCCTCTTGAATTTCTTTCACAGGTCAGAACACGAGTGCTCTACTACCTAAAAGTAAATATCATTGTCTCAGGGCTTCCCCTCTCAAAATATTTCAACTACCTACAGAATTTATCATCCAAACTTATCAGTATGGTCCTTTCTGTGTCCTGGCCCCTGCATACTTCTTTATCTCACCTACCATTGCGTTTTTTGCACGCTCTGCTCATTCCCCACAGTTAAGAGATCCTCAGCATACTGTGCTACATAGTACACTTAACCGCATTTACACATTCAGTTCTGTTGCTCAGTTCACCGACTCTTCACGACCCCATGAATCGCAGCACGCCAGGCCTCCCTGTCCATCACCAACCCCCGGAGTTCACTCAGACTCACGTCCATCGAGTCAGTGATGCCATCCAACCATCTCATCCTCTGTTGTCCCCTTCTCCTCCTGCCCCCAATCCCTCCCAGCATCAGTCTTTTTCAATGAGTCAACTCTTCACATGAGGAAGCCAAAGTACTGGAATTTCAGCTTCAGCATCATTCCTTCCAAAGAAATCCCAGGGTTGATCTTCAGAATGGACTGGTTGGATCTCCTTGCAGTCCAAGGGACTCTCAAGAGTCTTCTCCAACACCACAGTTCAAAAGCATCAATTCTTCGGCGCTCAGCCTTCTTCACAGTCCAACTCTCACATCCATACATGACCACTGGAAAAGCCATAGCCTGGACTAGACGGACCTTCGTCGGCAAAGTAATGTCTCTGCTTTTAAATATGCTATCTAGGTTGGTCATAACTTTTCTTCCAAGGAGTAAGCGTCTTTTAATTTCATGGCTGCAGTCACCATCTGCAGTGATTTTGGAGCCCCCCAAATAAAGTGACACTGTTTCCACTGTTTCCCCATCTATTTCCCATGAAGTGATGGGACTGGATGCCATTATCTTTGTTTTCTGAATGTTGAGCTTTAAACCAACTTTTTCACTCTCCACTTTCACTAGTTGTGGTGTCCCCCTCTTTGGGAGCCCATGACTGTAGCCCGCCAGGCTCCTTTGTCCATGATGATTCTCCAGGCAAGAATACTGGACTGGGTTGCCATGCCTTCCTCCAGGGCATCTTCCCAACCCAGGGATGGAAGCCAGGTCTCCTGTGTTGCGGGCTTATTCTTTACCATCTGAGCCACAAGGGAAGCCCAAATACACATACAGTTTCCCCTTTATAAATTCCCAGTTCCCGCCCTCTTGTATTCTTCTGAATTCACATAACACCACACAGTGTATCTACAGTTTCTAGCTTCCTGACCCATCCCACTAAATTTATAGCTTTTTGTATGGTAATGGCACCCCCACCCCAGTACTCTTGCCTGGAAAATCCAATGGATGGAGAAGCCTGGTAGGCTACAGTCCATGGGGTGGCTAAGAGTCTGACACGACTAAGCAACTTCACTTTCACTTTTCACTTTCATGCATTGGAGAAGGAAATGGCAACCCACTCCAGTACTCTTGCCTGGAGAATCCCAGGGACGGGGGAGCTGCCGTCTATGGGGTCGCACAGAGTCCGACACGACTGAAGCGACTTAGCAGCAGCAGCAGCAGCATACCATGTCTTACTCTTTTTTTTTTTTTAAAGAAATCCCTACAACCATGTACAGGACCCAACCATGAGCTCAATCAATATTGGGAAAATAAACAAATGAAAACTCACAGTAGACAAGCCAGCTTCCTTTAGTTGACAATTTCCTCTCAAAAGCCTGCCAAAGCATTTTAGAGCCTGGCCCTGTCTAGCCCACAGCTGAGCCCAAAGGAGTTTGTTCTTGGCTTAAATGGTGGCAAAGCAGGAAACAAGTAAGTGAAGAAATTGGTTCTGTCTCTATGTTGATCCTACTTTCCCAAGTGCTGCAAACAGTGACAAGTATTTTTTGCCAATCTTAAGTTTCTTAGAAATGCATCCATTCCACAATCAAACTCCCTAGAGGAGAAGAAAAGATGGAATAACAGGCAGGGGCCATATTATTCTCTTAGCACAGAGTCTCAATCCTGGCCTCAAGGAGTTTTAACTCCTCCACGAAAAAGTCAGTTATCACAGGTGGCTAAAAGCACACAGAAAGATGCCTGACATCACTAATTGTTAGAGAAATGCAAATCAAAACTACAATGAGGTATTCTCTCACACCAGTCAGAATGATCATCAAAAAAAAAAAAAAATTTACAAACAAAAAATGATGGAGAGGATATGGAGAAAAGGAACCCTTCTATACTGTTGGTGGGAATGTAAATTTGTAAAGCTGTTATGGAGAACAACATGAAGGTCCCTTAAAAACTAGAAGAAAATAATGCCACTTGCAGCAACATGGATGGATCAAGAGATTGTCATATTCAGTGAAATAAGTCAGACACAGAAAGACAAATACCGTATGATATCACTTATAGTAGAATCTTAAAAAAAAAAAAAGGATCCAAATACTTATTTATAAAACAAGTAGAGTCACAGATGTAGAAAACAAACTTATGATCAATAGGGAATATGCAGGGGAAGGGATAAATTGGGGGACTGGGATTGACATATACAGATTAGTATATATTAAACAGATAACTAATAAGGACCCACTGTATAGCAGAGGGAAATCGACTCAATATTCTGTAATGACCTATATGGAAAAAGAACCTTAAAAAGAGTAGATACATGTATAACTGATTGACTTTGCTGGACACCTGAAACTAACACAACACTATAAATCAACTATACTTCAACAAAATTTTAATTAAAAAAAAAAAAAAAAGGCCAAACATTATTATCATTAGGCAACTCCAAAGGTTTCAATTTGACAAACAGAAAGGAATTCTGTCCTTTCTCAACTTCCTTTTCTCTCTTTACCTGAGCTTGACTGAGCTCCAGGACAGGACAAGCATGACACCCTGCCCAATTTGAACTAGAACTTCTCACCCTGAGGCATTTTAGTCACCCTCATCACCTCGTTCCACACCTACAGGAGCCAACTCAAAGAAATGGGAGGCTTTTACAAGATAGAACTGAGATGCAGTTTGAATGAACTTTTTAATCTGCCTCTAAACGGCAGTCACTCTCTACTCTAGACTTTTCCAAGAGTAATCGTCTATGAAGAAAGGAGAAATGCCAGGAGGCTTAAGGAGCTGGAAAAGTAAGATGGTTGCGGATTCTTGAAAGAACCTCAGCTCAGAATTGCTGCCGAGTTTCGGCCAGCTCTGGTAATGTTTTTGCTATTTGCCTTTGGAACTGAGCAAAGCTGAAGGCAAATCTCCTGTCCCAAGGAAGCCAGCTCCAAAGACATAGGCTTTTCTGCTCAGATACCAGCCCAAATTAAGTTGCACATGTTACAGAATAGCTGAACTTTGGAAATACTGAGTGAAAGAAGTCAGACACAGAAGACCACATACTGTATGAGTCCATCTATATGAAATGCCCAGAATAGGTTAATCCATAGTGACAGAAGATAGACGAGAGGTTGCTAGGGCCTGGGGGATGGGGATATAACGAATGACTACTAATGAGAGTACAGAGCTTCTTTCAGGAATAACGAAAATAATCTGGAATTAGAGAGTAATGACAGTGCATGACATTATGAGTATGCTAAAAACCACTGAACTGTATCTTTCAAAGGATTAATTTCATGTTTTGTGAATTGTATTTTAATTTTTTTTAATGGGGGAAAAATCAAACTGCTGTCAGTACTTTGACCTCAAGGAGGAGGCCCTTTCTCTTCAGAGCAGTAGTCCTTCAAAGTGGTCCGCAAACCAACAGCATCAGCATCACAATTACCAGAGACACAAATCCACAGGCCCCATCCCAGCCCCACAGAATGAGAAATTCTAGAGAGGGTGCCCTATAACCCGTGTTTTGAGAAGCTCTCCCAGTGAATCTCAGGCATGTTTCTTCGGAACCATTACTCCAGAGTAGGGGACACTGTGTAGAGGGCCAAACAGTAAATATTTTCGGTTCTGCATGCCACTCCCTCAGGGTCTCACACATCCTTCTTTTTCACAACCTTTCAAAAATTTAAAAGCCATTCTCAGTTCCCAGGAACATAAAAACAGGCAGACCTGGCCCCTCAAGCCATGGTTTGCCAGCTCTCACCCTCAAGCAACACCTCCAGTCCAGGGAACACTCTAGAGCCTCCAGCAAAGGCAGATAGATTTTTCCTCCATAATAAGGGAGACAAACAATGGCATCTGGGCACCAGAGGCCCAGGTTCCCCTTAGAGTTGTGATACCCTCCTCCATGCCAAGGCCAGAGTAAGAACAGATCTTGCTTTCCGTCTAGGTTTTATTAACTCAGTGTGCAGACAGTTCATTGTGCTCTTTCAAGAAATGTATTCGATTGACAGTGATACCCTCTGATCAGTCAGTAAATTCTACTAGACAAAACTCATAGACATTGGCCCAGGTTGGCTACAGCAGCTCCCTCTCCCTCAAGGGCTTCCAAAATAACCTAGAGCACCCTGGCAGGGAAGGGTGAGTGGCTGCACTTAGCTGTGTGTCCTTTAAGGCTCTTTGGTCCTCAGAGGCGTCCAAATAAAACTTCCCTTTCCTATTCAGTCCACACCAGTCTTTCTTTGGTGTTTAACCAAACAGGCTGAGGAAGGGAGGCAGCCAGGAAATTATACCCACTAAAACATGGAGTTAATGCTTACCTATGTCCTTTTCACTCACAGTCGGTGGTTTTATCTTTCAGACACAGAGAAGCAGAATCAGATATGATTTTAGGAGAACAAAGCCAGTGTCAACAGATAGGGTTTGAAGCACCATGAAACTCTGCCGCCTCACTATGTCCTGTTTTTCTTTCTTTGGGGGAGGGGGCGGTGCTTTACACTAAAAACTCCTGGGTGCCTTATAAAAACTCTCAAGTTTAGCAAGACTCCCAAAGAAGCTTTCTGCCCAGGGGGCCCTGGGGAGGAGAGTGGGCAAGAGCAAAGAGGAGGTCCAAGGTGGCCCAGCCTCTCCCATCCCTCTTCCTGAGGGAGCCAGAACCACACTCCCTCCCGGCGGGAAGGGTGCCCTTGACTGAGAACAGATGAGGAGGAAGAGAAAGGGGGCCCTTCCTCAACCCCAGCTAGAACCAGAATCCCAGGTTTCCTAATTTTTCCACATGGTTTACTTGAGTGTCACCCTCAGGACCTAACACCTTCTCCCTGAGGGGGTTCTTAGCTCCTGGTCTCCAGGAGATGGAGGTTCAGGGAGAGCAGATAGAAGCCTTGGCCTCTCTCCCCTTGGTTGCTTTTATTCCTTGGAGTCCAATAAACCCAGGTACCTGGGTAGAAGCATGAGGTATCCTCCCACTGCCACCCTCGCCCCCAAATCCATGCTGGCCTGCAGGCCCAGTCGGCAAAGAGGAATGAGGCACAGGAATCCACAGCAGTTGAGGAGGAGCTGGTGTATGGACTGGTCCGTGCTGGGGTGAGGCCTTCAGAGGCCCTTATTGAAGTAGACATAAGGCACGGGTTCTCTGTACTTGGCCTTGATGGTGTCCTGGAGCTCGGGTTCCAGATAGGAAACCGGCAATTCACTGAGAAGAGAGAAGGGTGTTATGAGCCTGCCACCTGGATGAACAGCAAATTACCCTGAGATAAAATCCAACCTAGTTGCCACCTCTAAGAAGCCCTTGCCCATTTTTTCCATCAGAATTACAAATGGTTTCTATATGGCATAGTATGTTGCGTTTTACTTTTTTTTTTTTTTTTTGCTTTTTACTTCTGTTGAGCCCCGACTTCATTCTCCCTAATGACAAACATCTACCTTCTCAAAGATTGCAAGCACGGTGATCAGAACATAGGAGAGGTGTAGGTGACTACTGAGCTGGGAGTACTAGGAGAAGGGAAACGGGCATCTTCTCTGTATCCATTCAGGCTACATCTGGTCTCCTGGAGTCAGTCCTCTCCGCCACCCTGCCCCCTGGCCCTGACACCTGTCTAATGCTTCCCTGTCCCTTTGCCATCATCTCTTCTCACCCACCCTGCACCCTTCCCAGGACACACAAGGGAAGCTGAGAGGTCCAAGGCATCCACCCTTCAGCAAACATCAGCCAGAGTAAGTATTTACCCTCTTGTTCGATTTCAAATCCCAGATCCAGCCAGGGGAGATAGGTCTAACGACTCAACCAGCAGGGACAGGAAGTCTCTTACTGTTCCCCTACCATCTTTCCAAGGCAGCCTGTGCTCCACTGGGAGTGAGCAACATCCCCCTGGCCCTTGGAGCTCTGTTTTGGTTTCCCATTCAACTGGAGTCAAGAGGCCCAGAGTTCACACAGACAGAATTCACACTTGTCCCCGAACAGATGCTGCCCTGCCTGCCGCTCCCTCTCCTTCAGGAGAGTGGGCAGGTCAGGAAGAGCAGGGACAGGCAATTCAGTAAAAACAAATGGGTAATGAACAGCTGATACCATTGCTGCGGGAACAGCCCACACGCCACTGGCACCATGAAGATGAGACTGGAAGAAAGGAGAAACCAAAGCATTAGGGGTGTCTGGCATCTCACAGACTCATCCACACCCTGTGGCTGGCATTCCCCAAAGGCTGGAGGAGCTGAACCCAAAGTTCCTCTCCCTCCAACCCTGTTCCTGGTCTCTTGGCACCTGGAGACTCACTCCAGCATAGGATAAAACCAGGCCCCTGCACCCGTCACCCCCACCCATCCATCGTTCTCACAGATGAAGATGGGAATGGAGACACCAGGGAGTGCGAGCAGCAGTGCTCATAACCACAGGTGACCTCTGGTGTTCAGGGAAAGCAGGAGGGGTGTGAACTCGGGGTCAGGCTCCTGTACTTGCTGAACCCCCAGGCTGTTGGAGAACAGTGAGGGCAGAGCCTCTGGAACTTCATGGGGCACACAAGGAATTCTAGGAGCTTGTTTAAACGCAGTGCTAATTCAGTAGGTCCAGGAAAGGGCTTGAATCTTTATTCTCACAAGTTCTCAGAGGATGTGGGCCCAGGACTGTATTTTACAGAATCTGGGATTCTAACAGACCTGGGTTTGAGTCCCAGCTCTGCCACTTCTTAGCTGTGCCTTCTGGGGCAAGCCCCCTCTGAGCCAGCAGAGGGAGGGCAAGAGTGCCTACTCGGCAGGGTTACTGCGAGGGTTAAACAAGGTAACACATGAGACACATTCAGCCCATGGTATGTAACCCCTCCCTCAGTGGCAAATCAATTCGCAGAAGACACTCTGGCGGGGACTTCTCTGGTAGTTCAGTGGTAAAGAATCTGCCAGCCAGCATAGGAGACATGGGTTTGATCCTCGATCCAGGACGATCCCACATGCCTTGGAACAGCTAAGGCCCAGGCACCTCTGACTACTGAGCCTGTGCTCTAGAGCCCAGGAGTCGCAACTACCGAGCCCGTTCACCCTAGAGCCTGTGCTCCGTAACAAGAGGAGCCACTGCCATGAGAAGCTCGTGCACTACAACTAGAGAGTAGCCCCTGCTCACTGCAACTAGAGAAAAGCCTGCACAGCAGAAAAAAAAAGAAGACAGTCTGGCATAATGTTAGCCTTCTTAATGATCCAATCTCAGCTCCAGAAATTACCAACTAGAGATGCTTGGGCAAGTCTCTTCATCTGGGAAAGGAGACACTGACAGTATGTATACCTCGAGGGCTCAGGGAATCAGGTGAAATTATAGACATGAAACATCAGCACAGTGGGGGCACACAGGAAACATCCAATACACATGAGCTTAGGTTGTGGTCATTAGCTCACGGCCTCACAAAGCACGATGTATGCTGGGACTTGTCCAGTCCACGGCAGGCACCTAAGACCGCTGCCGGGAGTCATGGTGCTTTCTGCCCGTGCGAGCCTGGGACATGTGACGGGCCCAGGCTGTGTCATTTTTCACATCTCACCATATTCGAATGTATGGAGATATAACCAACATGTGTGTGCATGCATGCTAAGTCACTTCAGTCATGTGCAACTTTTTGCGATCCTATGGACTGTAGCCCACCAGTCTCCTCTGTCCATGCAATTCTCCAGGCAAGAACACTGGAATGGGTTGCTATGCCTTCCCCTCCAGGGGACCTTCCCTACCCAGGGATTGAACCCGCATCTCTTATGTCTCCTGCACTGGCGGGCAAGTCCTTCACCACTGGTGTCACCTAAATTCACCACTGGTGTGAGCTGACCCCTCTGTCACCTCACACAGATTTTATTTCTCTTTTGTGGTGGGGTGATCTTATCATTTTTGTCTCTTCTCTAAAACTACTGCAGACCTAAGGTTGGAGGGGAGACCCCGGGGATAGGAGGACATCCAAGGGTTCTCCTTTCCACCCCAGTGTGTGCACAGGGCCAGCCCAGTGCCCTTGGAAAGATGGGACAAGTCAGAGGGGCCACAGGTGTTCAAGCCTGGGTGCTTTTGAAGTCAGGTAAAGGAGTACATGTCTTCCCACATGGGTGACACAGGAAGACAGATCTTGGGTGTCCCACCACAGACGCCAACTGAGAAAACACGTTACTCACAAGCATCCAGACAGCAGAACCTGCAAAGGCGCGTGCAGAACCCGGACTCTCTGTGCAGAAACAAGACAAAAGAGAGACCCACGTGACTTACATACTTAGAGGTGAACCCCATCGGCAAGCCAGCTAGAAACCCACAGGCAGGAAACCCTGGCTCTGCAGCAGAGGTGGGAGTCTCCTTGCTCTTAGCAGACAAGGCTGAGAATCAGACAGCCAGGGTACTGGGAGGGGCCTTCCCGGAGTGCGGTGCAGGGATGGGAACGAGATGGAAGGGTGAGAGGGTCAGGAACCCCCAGCACAGGTGTGGCTGGGGCCACCGGGCAGTGAAGGGGCAAAGGAGAGTCCACTCACCTGCACGAGCGCAGCTTCTCCAGTCTTTCCATGAGGACCGGCAGCAGAACTAGAAGAGGCAGAGGAAAGGCTGTGACACTTGCCCTTCTGAAGTCAGATCACAGACTGAGTGGTTCCCCTTCCTCACTCAGAAGTTCCAGAAAATACTTTTCACTGGGGAGAAGGATGTATAGGCATGGCCACACCCACTTCTTCCCCAAGTCCCAGAAGAAGGTGCTTCCCAGACTCCTCAACCTGCAGCCCTATAACCACAGGAGGATAGGTACCACGGGCCCCAGAGCACCCCTCTTACAACCAACCATCTTTCAAGCAAGTTTTGTATCCTGCTCCGTAACCTGTCCCTGCTGGAGGCAAAACCAGGACAGGGAACTTATTTTCTCTACCACTATCTTCCCAACACATTGAAGGAACTTAAGGAATATTTGTTAAATAAAAACAACTTTCTCCCCCAAATCTTGATTAACTGACATTCCAGGATTTACGGTGTGACTCTCCAGTGGCTCTCGACACTCAAGCAAACCAGTTTGAGAAGAATGCCTATAGAGGCTGGGGTCCCACCCCCCACCCCAAGTGTGGCTGAGGTCTCCATCACATGGGCCAGGGTCCTCCAGGATGGGAGGGCTTCCCCGTCTTACTCATGCCAGGGGCTGCCATGGTGATCCGAGAAATAACCACTTGAGTGATGCCTATGGCTGCAGCTCTCTGAGGACAGAAAAAAGTTAGTTGTCAGTTATGACTTTATGCGGAGTCCACAGGCTGCACCAGAGGACTGGGCCAGGGTCAGAGTCACGGTCAAGTCTGAGCTGGTAAAGGGGAAAGGGATGTACCTGTCAGGGGTGAAGTGACCATACCTGACCCTCTCCCACCCAGCCAAGTTCTTACGGCTTCAGGACCAGAAATGACATGAGCAGAGATACAGAGGGAAAATCGATGAAGAAGGAGGATGGCTCCAGGGAAAAGGTTTTTAGCCCAGGCCTGCTCTGAGTGCTAAGAACAGGACAGGGTCTGAGAGGGAACTCCCTCCTCCCACCCCCAGGGCAGGCCTCTGCTCACCCGGGAATGACCGATCTCATTGTGGTTCCTGTCCTTCACACAGATTCCCTGGATGAGTTCCCTAAACACAGACAGGAGGTGCTGGATGCGGGAAAGGGGTGTGTTGGAAGCCCGCCAGCGATGTGACACATGAGGGGACAGGGGCCAGGCCATTCCAGCTCTAGGGAACCACCTCCTGCAGCCTGGCCCTTGGAGCAGCCCTCCCAACTCCAGAGAGTGATACATATATCTAGGGGAGAGTTTCAGAGAGCGAGCACCAGGTCCCAGCTGCCTAGGCTGGATCTGGAAGCTGCAGAGCAAGTGTATGCTCCTGAGCAAGTTCCCCAGTCCTTCTGAAGACACAGTTACCCTCATCTGCAAAATGGGGATAATCATGGTGCCCCTTCATGGGACTCAGTGAGGATTAAACGGGATGATGCCAGCCAAGTGCTGGGTCCAGTGCCTGACTCCATGACCCACCCACAGACAGGAGCCACTCTGGCTGTTATATTCAAGCCAGCACTCCATCCAAGACCAGGTGGGTGGTGGGGACTCATTCATTCGTCGGAAGGAGCAACTGGATGGGGAAGGGGAAGAAGAGTCAAGTAGAGTGTGTGCGTGGCTCTTCCGTGGTGTGCTCTTTCTGCAAGGGTGATTGTGATCACTTTCCATTGACTACTAGTCCTAAGAAAATGTGCCTTACGACATCGGTGATGACCAGGAAGGCGTCGATGGCAACTGCAGCAACAGTAGCTAATGCTTAATATTACATTCCAGGCGCTACTTTGAGCGCTTTACATCTATTACATCATTAGACTTTGTAGCAGGGGAACGTCTTTGCTTTCTCTAGTCAAGGAACAAAAGCTGTGAGACATAGTGGGTTTCTCCTGTCCCCTTTCCTGTTGTGAAGTTCAGAGTCTGGCAGCTGGAAAGCATCTATCTACCCCTCTGGCTTCCCTCAGAGCCTCTTGGTTCTGTTTTATCTTTGGATACATTGCTCTGCTGCATTTCATTCTGTGAGCCATCCCCAGGGCTCTGGAAGTAGGCCAAGTTCACGACTTAAATACAGTTGTAGTTGAAAGGACGTGAGCTGGTGCCAAACCCCGCAGGTCCACACTAAACCTCCAAATCCATTCGGAGAATGCCTCCCACAGCATTCATCACAGACGAAACCCAGGTCACCCGTCCCTCCTGCAGCCGTCACTGTTGGAGCCGCCCGTCCTCGAAGAACCCTTGGAAGTGCAGCCCTCCCCACCCCCCGCCTCAGCCACCAAAGCCACCCTCCGCCTTGGTCTTCTGCCCTTTCCCTGCTGGACCTTGCGGTTTACAGGGAGGAAAAGGGATCCCTGTACTCACTGCTGGCGCATCATGGGGATGTTGACACAGTTAGCTGCAGCCACGGCGGCAAAGGGCACCCAGCGGCCCACCAGGGGCGGAGCTCTCTGTGGGGGGAAGAGGACAAGGGGAGTAGGTCAGGTCCCTGGAAGATGGGGGTGGAAGGGGGCTTTAGGATGATAAAATAAGAAATCAGACCTCACTACCGCCACATATCCTGGACACCCAGCCAGGGCACCCAAATTCCCTCAAAGGCCCAAGAAAAACCAATGTGGGACAGCCCTGCTGAACTTCCCACTGCTTGGCTAGGCCCTGACCCAAACCCAGCTCTTCCAGTCTGGGAAACCACCCATACCTGGGGAAAAAAAAGTTTCCCCTAGGACTCTGCTGCCCCCTTGTGACCACCACACCCATAGCAGCCCCAGACCGTACCTTTGCCAACATGTTCATGCCCACAGCAGTGCCCACTGCAGCGGCCGTGGCTGTGATGTAGGAAACACCCATCTGCCTAGTGGAGGAGAGAGAGGTCTGGGAGTGGGGACTCCAGGTGGCTGAGGGCAGGTCCAAAGCTTGAGTGATAAAGGCTGGAACTGTGGCTTCTTGCCTGAAAACCTCGGCTTCAGCTTGGGATCTCCCTCCAACTCATTCAGATGCTCCTTTCAGTACGTTAAACACACCAAGTGCCTGCCTGCTCAGAATCTCTGCACGCTGCCACTCCCTCTCCTGGGAATCTTTCCCCAGGCTCTTGCATGGCTAAATCCTTACCTTTCAACTCAGCTGAAATGTCAGCTCTGCAGAAAGGACTTCCCTGACCATCCTATCTGTACAGAGGCCCTTCTGCTGTTCTCCACCATGTCATCTGTTTATTTCCTTAATGGCAGCTATCACAGACTGAGATCATTATGCTTATGTTCCTAAAAAGACCTTAAACTCCAGAGACCACACGTTTTACTCAAACATATCCCCCGCCCCTAGAACCCTATTGAACACCTAATACACACTCTAGACATAATTGTAGCATGAATGAATGAGTGAATGTTGAATTCATCTAGGAAGAAGATACTCTTCTAGTCTGCCTAATACTTCCAAACCCTGAAAAGAAACCTGGTCACCCACCCAGGGCAGGCCCCACCCAGGGAGGACAGACAGCCCCGGAACCCCTTAAGAAGGGCTGTTCCCCCTCAAGGCAAGAAGGCAGCTCCAGGCCCACACAGACAGCCAGGGATTCAGGCCTCTTACCTGACCGACGTGGGGGAAGCCGCATTCCTGTTGGTGTAGTTGACTAAGGCATTGAAGGACTGGTTCACCCACTGCCAGAAGATCACTGCTGGCATCGTCCTACCAGGAGAGAGGCCGGGAGAGGCAAAGAGGTGGGAGGGCTTGGGGACACCAATCAAACCTGCCTCTCCCCAGGCCATTCCCATGCTGTTTCCTGTTCTGCTGCACTGGCTGCCCCTCTGCCTGGAACATCCACACCTCCAGCCTCTTGGTATATGGCTGAATCCTGCTCTCTGGAGAGATCTCTTCTTCCTTGGAACCTTCCTGACCCTTCTCCTGTCCTTCCTGAGACACAGTTAGTCATTCTATGATGTCTGCTCCCACCACCCCATATTCTGCCCCCAGACTACCACTTGGCAAGCTAGACTAATTGTTTCCTTCTTGGTCTCAACAAAACTGGGTGCTCCTTGAGGGGTGGGCTTCCTGGTGGCTCAGACAGTAAAGAATCTGCCTGCAGCCCGGGAGACGCAGGTTCTATCCCTGGGTCAGGAAGATCCCCTGGAAGAGGGCATGGCAACCCACTCCAGTATTCTTGCCTTGAGAATTCTATGGACAGAGGAGCCTGGTGAACTATAGTTCATGGAGTCATAAAGAGTCGGACACAACTGAGAGACTAACACTTTTACTTTCTATCTGGTCCAAGGTCTGGCTCGACAATTAGCTAACTGAATGTGTTAGGGAGGGAAGAGGGGCAGGGAAAAGAAGAAGGGGAACAGAGACAGTATTCTCTCTCCAACTGGACTGAAAGTGTCTTCCCATTTTTTAATTTTTTGGATATTATGTTATAAAATACACTAGATTCATTGTTGAATAAGTACTTTTTAAAGAAGCAGAAGAGTTCAGTTATTGAGTCCTAGAGAAAATTGCCTCAGTTCATATAACCAGGAACCACTATTTCCTGGCTGGTACATTTGGGCAAGGTACATAACCTCTGTAGAACTGCAGGTCTTCATCTGTAGAACGAAAATGAAAACAGTACCTCTCTGTAGGGCTGCTGAGATTAAATGAGGTGATATATGCGAACAATTGAACACAGTGTCTGGTATCTGGTAAGGAATCAATAAAGACGGCTGTTACTATTATCCTACTATGGCTCCCTCCCTAGCAGGTCTAAGTGGTGCCCCTGGCGCTGCCTTGCTCCCCAGTCGCACCTGTAGAACTGGAGCATGAAGCCCGTGATGATCATGCCACCAGGGACCTGGAAGGACATCCGCCCAATGACGTTCATCTTGTCCCCAGTGTCAGGGTGGAAGGCCGAGTCGTACAGCTTCTTAGCATAGAAAAGCTGTTCCACCTGGGTGCCCGGGGGCACAGTCCCCATCCTGTCACCCAAAGACAACAGGCCGGTGTTACCTCCCAGCCTCCGCCCTGAGTCATCCTGCTCTTGGCTCCCCCACCTCCCTGAGCTCTCTGACTATCCCCTCATCTTCCATTTCCACCTCTCCCCTAGGGCACCCACCGATGCTGCCCCAGTGCACCCGGCCCGTCCCCAGCCGCTCACCTGCTCTGCTCCACCATCACTTTGGCCCAGTCTAGCTCCCGCTCTGGTACCAGGACCGTGCGGGGGTCTGTGATATTGAAGAAGTGCTTCACCCGCCCCAGGAAAGTGCACTGGTCCCAACGGGGAGCATCGATGTTAAAGTCAGACAGGTCAGCCTCCATCCTGCCCATACACAAAATTGCGAACTTCAGAACAAAGGAAAAATGAGGACTGTCCCCCAAATCAAAACCTTCCCCAGAGGCCCTGAGCACCTCCCACTATAGGAGACGGACAGCTCACCCCAGCCGCGAGCATCATCCCACTCAGGTCAGGAAGAGCCCAGTGAACTTTCACCCATCTGGGCCACTGGACACCAAATGTTTCCTGAGTGCCTGCCACTGGCCAGAGCAGGCCATGGTCATGCTGGGGGGCAAGACGGGGGAAGAGACAATACAGGGTCTGTCCTTGGGGAGCTGAGTCTGATTGGGGAACAAGAGCCCACCTGTGGAACAGCAGATAACACGGAGGGCTATGATAAACACAAGATGAGAGGAGGCTGAGTTGGGGGCGGGATCACAAAAATCAAGGGGGCTTCCCAAAAGAGGTGGAATGTGGGTGAAGCCCCAGAAGGTCGGAGAGATCTATCTGCAGGAGAAGACGCATGGGGTCACGTCAAAAGTAGAAACAGTCACAGATAAAGACAGAAAGGGGGTCTTCCCCGGTGGGCCAGTGACTCAGTCTCCTCTGCTCCCAAGGCAGGGAGTCCGTGTTTGTTTCCTGGTCAGGAATTGGATCCCACATGCCACTAAGAGTTTATATTTTACAGTGAAAAGTCCTGAATGCCACAAGTGAAGATCCCACACGACGCAACTAAAGATCCACATGCCACAATGAAGACCCAGTATAGCTGAATAAATAAATAAATGCATATTTTGAAAAACTGAATGGGAGTTTCCCTGGTGGTCCAGTGGTTAAAAGTCCCCCTGCCAATGCAGAAGATACAGGTTCGATCCCTGCTAAGGGAAGACCTCATATGCTGTGGGGCAACTAAGCCCACACACTGTTAACTACTGAGCCTGGCATGCCTTACAGCCCATGCTCCACAACGGCATGGGAATAAGAAGTCAGTGCACCACAGCTAGAGAGTAGCCCCTGCTTGTCACAACCAGAGAAAGTCTGTACACAGCAATAAAGACCTAGTGCAGCCAAAAATAAAATAAATAAATCTTTACCTAAAAAAAAAAAATAATGAAGGAACGACAACAATGCTATATAGATGGGATGGAGAACCTGGGAAAACTCTAAGGTACTTGGCCTACCCGTGATGTGGGACAGTATAATTTGAACGTGGGCTTGGATTAGTTCTAAATATATACGTCAAACTTTTCAGCCGTGTCCAACTCTGCGACCCCATGGACTGTAGCATACCAGGCTTCTCCGTCCATGGAATTTTCCAGGCCAGAATACTGGAGTGAGTGGCCATTTCCTTCTCGAAGAGATCTTCCCACCCCAGGGACTGAACCTGGGTCTCCCTCAGTAGGCAGACACTTTACCGTCTGAGCCACCAAGGACGTCCTTATGCTTCTTCTTTGCAAATGCCAGTCCAGGATGCTCTTCCTCTCCCTCTTCACTAAATAATACCTGCTCATCTGTGTGTTGTTTTTTTTTTCCTTAAGGAGTAATTTTGAGACTTAACTTTTATATCTTCTTCTACTATGTCATTTGTCTTTTTTCTTGGGAAAAAAAATCACCTGACAATCTTCCATATATATTGAATTACAAGTTCACAGGCATGCCTTGAGCAAGATTTAAAAAGCAGTCTTCTTCAAAGTTTGCTGAGGTGCTGCCCCCTGAAGGGCTGGCAGGCAGGAAACTGGATGCGCTGGAATGCTGAGTCGGAGGGCTGATGAAACTCACCAGGAAGCCGCTGAGATTCTGGGAAGCTGCATACAGGGATGCTGAGGGAACTCAACCGGAAGCTGCCAGGTGGGGTGTTGTTGAAACTTGACAGGAGGCAAGCACCCAGGCACCAGGAAGACTACCCCTTCCTTATTGGCGCTCCTCCAGCGCCCTCTACTGGTAGAGCTTAAAATCATATCAGAGGGCAAAAGAAAAAGGTTTACAACGTCCGGGATCACAAGACACAATGAAGAAGGGTAGATTTGGAGCTAAGGAGCAATAAACTAACTGGCACTGATACACAACTGACTTTTTTTGCTTCACATCTTAGAGAATTTTCCATTTTGCATATACAGCTCTATCTCACTCTTTTATATTATTACATACTATTCCATGTGCCTTGATTTCATTCTTTGGTAGACATTTGGGTTATTCTCAGTTTTTCACTGCTGAGAGTATCCTTATACTTTGTGTATATGGCAACTATATCTTTTTTTTTTTTTGACTGCACTATACATCATGTTGGATCTTAGTTCCCTGGTGTACATGTGAAGTTGCTTCAGTCTTGTCCGACTCTGCAACCCCATGACCTGTAACTCACCAAGCTCCTCTGTCTGTGGGATTCTCCAAGCAAGAATACTGAGTGGGTTGCCATGCCTTCCTCCAGGGAGTCTTCCCGACCCAGGGATCAAACCCACATCTCTTATGTCTCCTGCACTGTCAAGCAGGTTCTTTACCACTGGGGCCACCTGGGAAACCCTTTGGTTCCCTCCCAGACCAGGGATCAAGTCTGCGCCCCCTGCATTGGAGGTATAGTCTTAACCACTAGACCATCGGGGAGGTGCCACAACTATACCTTTAAGATAGATTTCTAGAAGTGAAATTGCTGGATCAAAGGACATACATGTTTTAAATGAAATCTTTATAAATATAATTCAAATTGATGTTTCCACCAGTTGTATATGATAATGGTCCTTTAGTCAAACTTTTACCAAAATGGATAAATAAATATTTTCTTTCTTTCTAATATGATGGGCAGAAACAATATTGTTATTTTCATTTATATTTCTTTTTAAATTTTATTTAAAAAATTTGGGGGCAGCACTGTGCAACATGTTGGATCTTAGTTCCCTTACTAGGAATTGAACCTGTGCCCCCTGCAGTGGAAGTACAGAATCTAAACCACTGGACCATCAGAGAAGCTCCTAAATTGTATTTTCTTGATTCTTAACGAGATTAAGCATCTACTCATATGTTTTTGGCCATTTGTTTTTCTTTCTGAAAACTTTAAGTTACAGAATTTTGTAATAATTCAGTGCCAAAGTATATAAAGTGAAAATGATAGTGGTTAACATGTTTTTTTTTTTTAAAAAAAAGCTAGATGGACTTCCCTGGTGGTTCAGTTTAAGACTTCACACTTCCACTGCAGGAGGTGCAAGTTTGATTCTTGGTTGGAGAACCAAGATCCCGCACGCCACATAGTGTGACCAAAAGAAAATAATTAAAAAACAAAAGCTATCTTCTTGAGTTATACAATCATGTAGATCCAACGCACTCACAGACTTGCGCAAACAAAGCCAGGATTTCATATTAGAGAAAGGAAACATATGGCTGACGGAAGCCATAGACCTAATAAAGAATAAATGTTTTATATTATATAGTAGAATGAAAGGGAACTTCCACTCAAGACATTACCTCAGTAAAGACCCATGGGTTATTACAGCTGCAAGGGAAGTTACAGCAAAGTCACCTCAGAATAAATAGCAGCCTTAAAAGCAGGTGCATTAGCAAGTAATCTCAAGGACTCCCCTGCCCTCCCCCAAAAGTAGCCTTTTGCTCTGCAGAGACAGTCTGAATGATAAGCACCTACCCATCCTTCAGATCTTGGTTGAAACCTCCTTTGCTCAGAGAAGTCTCTGAAGGACCCCTTCCTCCCTCTCATGCACTGCTATGAGTTCCTGGCTCTGTACTTGTCCTTCAGAGCCATGCCATGTGTGATACGCTGTGGTTTTACCTGAATTAATGCCCACCGCCCCCACTAGGCCAGAAGCTCCTTGAAACCAGGAGTGTGTCCATTGCTCACCACCATTGCCTCAATGCCTAGCATAGCAATTTGAGTATTTGCTAAAGAAGAGGTCTAGTCAGTAGACAATTGGATATTTAGGCTTAAAACCCAGCACGGAGATCAGGGTTAGAAGTAAAACAGTGAGGGAGCAACATGGGGGTGGGTTAAGATAAAGTTTTCCAGAGAGAAAATGCAGACTGGGAAGAGTAGTCATCCAAGGAAATACCCAGGAAGACCACTATATTTAAGAGGTAACCCATCAAAAATCTGAGAACAACTAGAGAGGGAGCAGGCAGAAGCAGCCAACAGATGAGGTTGAGTGAGAGCAGACATCAACTTTTAGACTGTTTGTTAAGGTGGGGGAGACGTCCCCTCTCACACCCTACCAGAGCCCAGGAGAAGCTCCAGGCTCTGTCCTTTAGGACAGGCTGATGTGGCTCCTGCAGGGGGCTGGTCCAAAGACCAAAGGCATTTCACCCAGTCCCAGCTGAAGCCAGGAGGGGGAAAGAGTTCCCTTTATTCTAGAGGAAAGAAAAACAATAAGCCTTGACTTACAGAGTCCCACATTTGCACCAGATGGAGACAGTCCCAATGCTATGTCTCCCCTTCAACATACACACACACAACACACACTTCTCAGCCATTCCTCTCCACTCTCAACTGAACAATCCAACACTGGAAAATCCTCTTTCACAGTGAAAGCACTTCTACAACGAAGGGGTAATCATTTGCTAAGTCATGCAAGAATCTTTGCCTTCATTACCAAGGAACATCCTTGTCCTGTCTTATGTAAAACATAAAAGGAAAAAAATCTAAATTCTATGTCTTAACATTTTTTCCCATTCCACTGGCCCCCAAAGGGGACAGTTCTGTGATTCCTTCAGGGCAAACTCAAGCCCTTTGGTTACATAATCCCATAGTATCCTGTCCTCGTTTGCAGCACGTGGGGCTTTTGTAGTTGTCACTTTCTTGATGTTAACTAGTGTAAAATCTGCCTCCCCTGACAGACTGTAAGGTGCACGCTATAGTCCTCATCTGCCCTCTAAAAACACTTACTGCCTGCCTGAAATGCATTCCAGCTTATGCTTGGGTTCTCCAGGCATCAAGAATGTCCCCTACATCTTGTCTTTTTTGTCAAACTCAGAACCTGCCTTGGTTACAAAAGTAATAAGAGGCTTTCTTTCATGAAGCTGCAAACTGTCTGCCCTTCCTATACGGAGTCCTACTGGTCACTGAGTTTTCTGCAGTTACGCTCCCTCTTCCTACACAACCCATATCTAATACCTCCTAAAAAGGTGACTATGATATGATATCCAGGGTTCCCCTACAGGGAATGGGGGAAAGGTGGAAGTCAAACAGGTGACTGACCAATACTTCCCTTTCCTTCCAGGATTAGAGAATGTCACAGCTCAAAAACATTAGGGATTCAAGATCTCAGCTTACAGATGAAGAAACTGATGCCGAGGAGGTTCCCGGTTCCCATGCATTGAGCTAGCGTGGTGAGCGTTTATGGCATACACGGTCCTGCACTGTGGCAGATACAGATGTGAGCAGGAAACAGATCTAGTCCTATTTATCCAATAATCCAAACATTACAGCTAGGGCCGTATTTTCCCAAGGTTATAAGACTTAGACAGGAATTCCTTGACGGTCCAGCAGTTAGGACTCCACCCCTCACTGCCGAGGGGGCAGTGCAGAGTGGACCAAAAAAGAGAGAGAGAGAGAGAGAGCACAAAGTCACAAGGCTTAGAGTCACCTAGACGAGTCCTCTTATCCACTAAAAGGTGCTTGTCTCAAGAAAGAAAAGGAGGGAAGAGGGGAAAATATTTAAAAAATTATGTAACCTACTACCTCTCCTTAAGCAATGCTTGTCCTTTCAGAGAGAGCTGATTTTCTCAAGCAGATAGTATCAGAGTTTGGGAAACAGGCTTTCCAAACTCTTCTAGAATATCCTTTTGCAAGGGCAGGGGAAGCACCCAAGATCTCCTATCTGAATCCCCTACTAGGGGAAAAACAAAACATCATTGCTAGTACTCCCATCAGAGGAAGATCAAGGCAGTCCAAGACTCAAACAGTTCAAACACAAAGCCCACTGAGATGTCAAGGGCTGGTGTCAAGGCTACCTAGCTCAACCTGGAGAATGAGACTAATAATTAAACCAGCAGGCCCTGGTAGTATATGCTTATGTACAGTCAAATGACTCCCTGGCAGCCATGATGTTAGACTCCAGGCAGTTTTGGAAGAGAAGTCTGCTTTGTCTTTTTCACAGAAGAGCAGGCTAGAGATAGGTGGAAACTTGACTTGAATGCATAAAATGTTAAGAACCATTCAGGGAAAATCTGCCTTCTTTCCAACGATCTTAACTAGGCTGAAAACCTGCTGGTCTTGAAAGCAGCAAAGCCCAAAACCTGGAGGAAACTATTAACCATAGCTAAGCCCAGGGACTTTCCAGGCATTCCAGTGGTTAAGACTCTGCTTCCATTGCAAGGGCACAGGTTCTATCCCTGCTTGGGGAGCAAAGATCCCCACATGCCACACACGGAGCAGCCAAAAATAATTCCTCAAGAGTCCGAAAGTACTGGATTCAAATCCCCACTTTAACCCTTAAAATAATCAATTTCTAGGGCTGTGAGAATGAAATGAAATCTTGTATGAAAACCATCTCATTAGGAAGGATGTGATTTCCATGAGGGCAGATTTAGCCCCCTGCTGTGTCTCCAGCGTCTAGACTAGGACCTGGCACAAATATGGTAATTCTTCTCTGCACGGGGAAGGGGTGGGAAATAGCACCCAGAATCTCTCTCATTTCTTTCTTGTCTAGAAGTGGAGGCTCATTTTTGCCCCTTCAGGGCTGCAGACGGCGCACCGACCCTGCCAACTTAGTTCAGCAAAACCATCCATTCCAAAAGCCTTTCACCCCCGTAAGCGATCACCTCATCCCAGCCCTCACGGCCAGTCCTCACGGCCAGTCCTCAGGCAGCTTCTTGCCCTCCGATAGGCAGCCTCCCACCACCAGGACTCCTTCAGCCCGGATTCTAACACGGATGTATGGAGACGGGTGAGCAACCCATGACGCCCCCGCTCCTCACCCTGGCACACGAAGGTACTGGAGGCCATAAAGAGGTCCACAGGTAGGCTACAGTCCACGGGGTCGCAAAGAGTCGGACACGACTGAGCGACTTCACCTTCTCTTGCCACGTGGCTTTGGCAGGTGCAAGCCCAGCCCGCCTCAAGACAGAAATGCAAACTCCCTCTTGGGATGTGGGGAATAAAACCGGGCACAGGTAGATGTTGCAGGACGCCTCCTCTCAAGATCCTTACCTGGACCCAGGAGAAACGGACTGACAGCTGCTTCCAGAAGCAGCTCGCTGTGGCAGCCAAGCCAGGATGCACTTCTGGCCTCCGCCCGGGAACCTCCCCTCGCCCCGCCCTCAAGCCCTCCCTCTGGACCAATCACAAGCCGGGTGGCCCCCCGCCAGCCACGTGGGCGAAGTTTCACCATTCCCCAGCTCTCTGCAGCCTGCCTCCTTCTCCGGCCGTCCAGCGGCCCGCCTGCTCAGTGGGAGGGAACATTGACGCGCTTGCGCACATTGGGGAAAGCGGAGCTGGACCCCGCCCCGTTCTGCTGCTTTGCCGGTCTGTCGTGCGTACGGGGACGTCGGGGGCGGCGCCGTCGCAGTTGCCCCTGGTAACGGGGGAGGCAGGAGGAGGAGGAGGAGGGACTCGGCGGGAGGATGGTGAGTGTGGGGGCCTGGGTCCCTCCGGAGCTGGTCGGTCACCTGCCTCCCTTCCCTGGCCCAAGGCAGGGCACTGCGCTTAAAGACAGGAGGGAACGGACTGGCGCTCAGCCTGAAGTCCGGGTCCTGGATTGGTTTCGGGGGGCGGCAGGGAGCCCCGAGTGTGGGCCCTGGAGGGAATCTGGGCCTGGGGAGGAAGGCGGAGCTTGCAACCTGTCCGAAACTAGGGAAGGGGCTGGAAGGGTGCTGGGTTGTCGCGGTACGGAGCCAGGGCTCCATCATTACTCTGGGGATTGGGATGAGGGCGGATCCGAGGAGCTGCGGAGAGCAGCTTCTGCACGCAGGATTAAATCTTCCCAGGGCATCGGCCTCCCATTGCCGCAGGAAAGTGGGGTTCACCAGTGCCCGGCTAGAAGCGGGGAGAACGGCCAGCGCTGCTGTCTTTGAGGTCGCGCTGGCGGTACCAGGGGAGATGGTAGCCTAGCTCTCCTGTTCCTCGCGGTGTGAGGGCCTCTGGGGTGTAAGAGTGTAAATCCCCGGACACAAAGAGGTGCCGCTTGCAAGGGATGTCTGGTGTATTTTAAGCCGTCTCGGTGTCTGCGTGGCGGGCGCGCTTCTGCAGTCCCGAGTTTTTTTATTTCCTGAGGGTTCTGCAAGGTCTGGTTGTTGGTGATAGCCAGTCTCCTGTTCAAATACGTGTTGGTGGAGGCAGATTTGCTGGCCGATCCTTAGTATTTACTTCGGACCTGTTGCCACCTTCCTTTGCATATGACCACACCAGAAGCAAAGGCCTTAATCTCAGTTTGGAGTAGATTAAAAAGGGAGAGTGGCCATCAATTTAGGGCTAGCCTTGTCTCTGTCAGGCCAGAAGAAAGCTTTCCCAAATACGTAAATTAGGTGACGTATTTGACGCTTGACACTGTTCCTTGTTGATTTCTCTGCACTTAATTGGAGGGTATTAAAATGAAATTGAGTGGTTTTAAAACCACTGGGAGAAAGAATTTATTTCGGAGCGTTTGGAGCAGGCCGATAAATTTACCAGCTGCAGAGAGCTAGCACTCAAACTTACAGTTACTTCCCTATCCCAACTCCAGTCCCTTTTGACTTTTAGAACTGTTGAACCACTTCTATTGATTTATGAAGTAAGAAAAAGCTAGATGTCCAGAAGGAGGAAAAAAAAAAACATGTACACTTGGTTAGATTATCCAATGAGTAAATTTTGATAGGAAAAATTTCAACTGATTTAAAATTGTCACATTGTTAAAGAGTAGCATTATTGGATCTGAAGTTGCCAATCACATTTCAACACTTGCTACATTGCAGTTTTATTAACCTCAGGCGAAACAGATTTTTACGTTTGCTTTTTATTAATCGTTTATACATGAGCTGTCCATTTAAAGGCTAAGTTTTTCTCAACAAATGAGTACAAACATAAATATTTACACAGAAAATAACTAGAATTGAAATGAAAAAGGCGTGCCAAACCAACAGAGAAAGAGATGGCATTAAATCTTAAGGAGAAACGAGTGAGAGCGGGCTAACTTTTCCCAGTTTGTTTATCAGTGAAGTGGACTGTGTAATTTCATGATTGTTTAATTTATAATTACAAGCCACAATAAATTAACCCCTGTTTATGTTTCCAGGTACAGACTGACACTTTATACAACAAATTGACAGTGTACACAACACTATTGTATACAACTGTTGTATTCAGTGATCAAGACAGATTTTTCTTTTTTTTTTTTTTTCCTACAATAAACAATAAGGAATTAGGGCAGATTATTCAGGAGTCTTCATCTGGTTTCCAAAATACACTTTTTTCTATCTCCAAAAGTATGAGCTATTTTTAGAACTCGATAAGTGGAACACGGAATTTAAAGGGTCAGTGGTATGATTAAGTATGTCATATCTGATACCCATGAGTCCCCATAGTAACTCTACAGGAGTTCCAGGTTTATTTATTGTCTTAATTCTTCAGCTATGACTAATACATATTTATTCTTTTAAAATTTGGAATACAGCAACAAAAATCCAATATTGATTTCTCTGAACCCCTAAAAGGTCAGCTATTTTACCCCTGCCTTAGTATACCAAGTCCTTGGTGAAATAATCACTGTTATTTAATAGATGAGTCCTCCATTCAGGAATTATTTATGGAGTAATTTCTGAATATATAAAGCTAGTGATATTTATCAAGCATATTTGACATTTGAAGATTGTCCCCAAGATTATGTTTTCTGGTCAAAAATGCTTGGTGAAAAGTAGAAACATATAAACACAACAACTGTTTTGAGTTCCCCCTATGTGCATGCTTCATATTTCATCTGATTTAATCTTCATAGCATTTTTCTTGAGATATAAGTATTGTTCCCATTTTCTAGATGAAACTATGCTGGAGGTTACCCATCGGGATGTTGAATAAAAGTCTATGAAACTCTAAAGCCCATAATGTATTTTTCATTAAGACTCTGATGAAGTAAGAACCCACTCCAACTGAGGAGATGCCAGTATTTTGTTCCTCAGGGAACACTGTATTTATTTAGTAGAGAGATGAGGAGAAAGAAGATTTGGGTGAAGTTCTCCCTAACAAAGCTATAGGAGTTCCTGGAAATTAACAAGCCCTCATTGGGCAGCACCGATGTTTTTTGGTGAGGTAAAAATAAACTGAAGTCTGTTCCATTTAAGCCAGTTATGGGAGTGCATGTACTTGCCAGTTGGCTTACTAATTTTAATACTTTAAGTTTTAGCTGCTCCTCACAGCCACATATATTTTCCATGTACCAACATATTCCTCTCTCCCTCTCCATCATCCCAGTTTCTTTGAATGATCTAGTTTGTGTCATTTTAGGTCAGCACACCAGGCCTCTGCCAGTCACTGAGTTTAAACTGAGGCAGATAAAATATCCATCGTCAACAGCATATCTGTTCATGATTTGCCTATAGAAAACTGTTCAAATGTTTTGTGGCTGAGTCAGACCACTTCTGTCCACCAGGGTGCAGGTAACTTGTGTGGATACATTGCTGATAACCCACAATACCCAATTAACTGAAGTTCTTCTTTCTTAAATTGCCTTTATTTCATGTCATAGGAGTATACATCCTACACAGAGATCCTATCTCTGTTGCTCGCCATTGCACTTGGAGCACATTATGGGTGTTTAAGATAAATGATTGAATAGATTATATTGACCAAAAGTACACTAAAAATTCATTTCCTTATATTTCAAGTTGGTAATGGAGAGGGAGGCCCGGTATGCTGCAGTCCATGGGGTCGCAGAGTCAGACACAACTGAGCGACTGAACTGAACTGAATACCTCGAAACTCAGCCCCATAATAAAATTGACTTATAATGGCTGTTTCCTTTCGTTTGACATTAAAATATAGATATATATGAATAGAAGCACAGAGTAGACTTATTCTGCACTTTTGTCCAATCTCTTAAATCAGCTTACTTTGTCTCTTTCAGACAGAACCCTGATATCTATAAATACCCTCTTCCTTATTTAGCAAACCCTGATAATCCTGTGATCCCTGTCCTCAGGAGTTGGGTTAATATGATGCTGTATTGTATTTGCATTTGTCTTGCTGAGACCATGCTTGAGATGCCATTTGTCATTTTGCTGGAAGAAAATATTAGCTGAACTTTCCATTTCTCTGTAATTTCATTTAAAAGTGAAACGTGTGAAGTTATTGTCTCCTGATGAAGAAAAATTGCTCATTGGAAATGTAAAGATATTATTTTTTATACCATTAGATTAATAACGCTTAGCTGTAGTTGGAATGTTTTCTTTCTCACCCATGCTTTGCTTCTCTCCTTTCAAGATGAATAGAAATTATATTTTTATTTTAATCATTCAATTTCAAACATAATAAGTGTGTAAAAGCTCTCAGCCTATAGAAAATATTTGTACTTAGTGATTTTTTTTTGAAAAGACACATGAGGAAAAACAAAATGTTTACTTTGAACCTTGAAAATATTTTATAGAAAACATACCTTTTTCACAATTTCTTCACTAGTAAATGATGCATGAGAAGAACTTTCTTTTCTTATACTGTTGTTTAATATACCAATGTGATAAATTCCAGCTATTTTAGAATTTTATTGGAAGGGGTAATGAGGACATCTAATCAGGAACTCAGAAGGAGTAGTACAATGTGTTTTCCCTGTTCTTAGCCTTTTATATCACCAGTCCCCTGAGGATCTCAGAATTCTAATTTTAACTGTTCTGAAAGGTGGTATTATAATGAGTGATTGTAATATAGCTAATAGAAGCTAGGGAGATTGCTTATAAATAGAGTTTTAAAAAGGAATAGTGTCAAATAATTCAAGGCTGGATTAGATGAAAAGAAAAAAAAAAACATGCCATTAAAAAAAAAACTTGCTTTTCTTTTTTTGTTTCAAATCTTTTCATTCTCTATTCTCAAAATCTTGTGGGATAGAATTTGTCTCTTAAACTAAACCTTACATTTTATTGCTGGTAAAAATTGAGGCATGGAGAGATTAATGTGATCAGTGTGAATACAAGACTAGAAGTGGTAAACAAAGTGTATCTGAAGCAGAAAGGAATTCTTTATAATTATGCATATTTGCATATCATTGCCCAAAGTCTAAACTGTGGGAAATTATTTCACAGAATTAGCATTTGATCTTAGTGAACCGACTGGTTTGAGTTATTTCCTGATCCAAAGTGGATAAAAACATAACCATTTTATATAATTTTAAGACTCAGTTTGAAGAATTTCCACTTGAGCTGGGAGATTAGATTATATGCCCTTTAAACTCTGGGGTTCTTTGATTCTTGATGTAACTATGCCTCACTGGAAAATGATTGTCAGCTGCAAGACACAACAAAAAACTATCTTATAAGAATTTCCTTATGTTTTTAGCTAAAAAGCAACATGACTTATTTCCATCCATTAAAAGAATAATAACAAAACCCAGAAATGAAAATATTAGATTACTAATCAAAAATATCCTGGTTAAATTTTGATATTTTTTGCTTCCAAAATGACCTTTCAATTCCTCAGTGTCTCTGTTGTATTAAATATTAGATTCTTCATCTGAAGAACATAGGTAAATCTGTGCAGGTATCCTGTAAGGGTCATGTGACAGTTCAAGATGATAGAGTATTTTGAATGATGAAGGCTTAAACAAGAACTGAAACAAAGTCTTTTTCTAAAAAGCCCAAGTACAGTTTTCTACGGCTTTTTAAAATGGTACCTTGAAATCGTGCATTAACTTGGGTGGGTAATTCTGTTTAGTTCAGCAACTATCATGGTGTCTAATAAGTGCCAGGCATTGGGGGAGATGAAAGCTATAGTCCTTACCCACAAGAAACTTCACTCTAGTATAAAGGAGAAGAATACAAAAATCAGTTTCCTACAGTCAGATATGGTGAATGCTGTACTCTTAAGTGTATATAAAGGCTTCAGGAATATGAGTTGGTTACAAGTACACACACCCAGGAGATCTAGGGTAACTGCTAAGCTGGATTAATAAGAGGAACAAGAATAAGCTAAGCTATTTATTAAGTTGCTGGATTCACTAAGGTGCTTCTGCCAAAAACGTATAAGCAAATGGAATAAATGATGTTAAAGTGGGTAACAATAAACTCTCCACAACCAAGAACTCTTGTCAAGGAGAAGACGTTCAGATACCAGTAATATCAAAGTCACTGCCCCCAAAGTAATCTCTGTTCTTCATGGTTGTTCAAGGGCTTACTCTCAATTCTGCGCAAATTGAAAAGTGCACCAGACCAGGAGGTGAGAATCCTTCTCCTGGGCTTGGATAATGCTGGCAAGACCACTCTTCTGAAGCAGCTGGCATCTGAAGACATCAGCCACATCACACCGACACAGGTGAGCTCTGCCTCGCCCCCATGCTTGCGTGACACATGGAAGATGCTAGTAGCAAGTGAAAGACAAAATGGGGAATAGAGTTGTGTCTGCTTGTAAGTTTTGTTGCTGAGAAAAGTCTATGCAATTTCAAAATAATCTCATATTTCAAAAACATATCAAGAGATTCCATTTATATGAGATGGTTAAAGTAGTCAAATTCATAGAGACAGGAAAGACAACAGTGGTGATTAGTGGGCTGGAGATGGGGAGGGATGGGGAGTTGTTATCTAATGGGCATAGAGAGTCAGAGTTGCAAGATGATGGATGGATGGCAGTGATGGTTACACAACAGTAAACCAAACTTAAAAATGGTTAAAATGGTAAATTTCATGTCATGTATATTTTACAATGATTTTTTAAAAAGAAATCATTTAAATGTATATGTCTATACATATCAAGACACATCAGTTCCCTCAGATCTAAGTGATTCCTTTTTAGAAATAGCCTTATCTTCTCTGATTTAGAAATCAATACATGTGGAAAATACAGAGAGCACATAAAGAAAAAAAAAACAGAGTACCCTGAGAAAAACCACTTTTAGTATATATTTTTCAGACTTCATAAATACAAATGTATGTCAATTTTTAAAAGAAAAACCCAATTATTTTATTTTTTTAAGCTTACTTCTTATTGTATTTTTATTATTTATTCAGCTGCTCTGGTTCTTATTGCAATACGTGGGATCTACTTCCCAGATCAGGGAATGAACCCAGGTCCTCTGCTTTGGGAGCACAGAGTCTTAGCCAGTGGACCACCAGGGAAGTCCCTACCCATATTTTAAAATCCAGTCTCATCAACCCTCCTCTTTCCTAAGGCTAAGCAAGCAAAAGCCAAGGCTGGTGGTACTCCCAGCATTGATGTTGCAGACGAGTCCTGCCTGGAAGAATCCTCGTAAGTTTCTTTAGGTCTCCTCTCCTACAAGGAATCCTGAGAAAACTTGACCTTTGGCCAGGCCTGTGGGCTTCCTAACTAACGAAATCCCTGTTGGTCTTACTTTGCAATGTTTGAACAAGAGGTTTTAGCAAAACCAGAGTGGTTTAGCATTTTCTGTCGCTGTCCTGCGATGAGCTCGATGTCGTGTTTGAATGGCCATGCTGGTGTGTATTCTTGATGGCCAGCGAGTCGTACTGATTTGCAGCTCTTTACAGAAAAGTCATTTCAACTGCTACCAAATGAGCAATTTTACAGCTTCTGAACAAATTTAATGTATAGCCTGAGGAGGAGCAAATTACAGTAGTCTAGCCTAGACAAGCTGAAAACACCTATTAGTGTGTCAGGATTTCTGCCAGAAAAAGAAGAACTAAGGTTTTTTTTTTTTTAAGTATTAGAGATAGGCTGTCTCTCTCAAGAGCACCACTGAAATGAGGAGGTCAACACTGAGAGCAGGAACATGAAGTCCTAGTTATGGACCCCAAGTTCCAGTTCTAATTTTCAGGCTCTATTTGATGTGTTACTATATTACGTCAGGGTTTTGTATTTAGAACAAATGTATTTTTGTATTTAGTCTTTTAAAACACACCTATGATGTATTCTTGTTTCATATTAGAAAAAATAATAGATGCTTATGGTAGTAAATTTAAAATATGTAAATATGTAAAATCGAGAAACTAGATATCATCTATAATGCCCAGTCAGACATAACCACTGTTAACATTTGAAACTGTATCCTTTTAGGGTTTTTCTTTACACATATGGTGGGTATGTTGAAAATAAAAAGTGAAAAATGGCTCATACAGAGTATACTATTTTGTATCATCTGTTTCACTTCATAATAACGGCTTGAACATCTATGTTGTTCTGTACGTCAGTACTAATACAGTACATGTCTCTAAATGTTTGCACCCATTCATTATTATTTCTTTAGAATAATTTCTAGTAGATTTGTTAGGTTTGGTGACTTACAGACTTTTAAGGCAGTTAACATATGGTCAAATTCCAGGATCTACTCTTATTTATTCCCTCTTTCCAGAAAGGATTCATTATTACTGCGTCTGACATTTAATAGCGTAGTTAAGTGTAGGATTTTAAATGCATAAAAGTGGTTTTGTCAGTGAGTCAGAATGAAGCTACCTTTACAGTAAGCATAAGCCACATCCCTTAAGAGTTCTAAAACTTCTAATTTACTCAGTCATTGGCATTTTCGAGGAGCTGTAGTCAGCATCATCCCCAGTTGTCCTCCAGTGACTGACTATCCTTGGTGGAAATTGGGTGGCTGTGTTCCCCTACCCTTGCCTGTGCCTTGTCCTTCTGTGCTGTCAAGTTGCCAGGAGAGGCAAATGTTTGTGGAGGCATCTCCAGACCCACCTAACTCCAGCTCTTTTGGATGAAATGTCACTTCTATGGGAGCAAGCTGTTGATCGGGTTTTTCAAATCCTGATTTCACGATGTCGCTCTTGCCAGATTTTTTTCTTCTTTTCTTTTTTTATTCTTGCTTATAAAATGCCTTCTCTTCAAACCCCAAAGTTCTTGTTAGTTTGTTTCTCTGCACCTGAACTCCCAGCTCACCATTCTGTCTGCCCCTGATTGGTTCACCTGCCCCCAAAGTTCCACCTGGCGTCACTGTCCTGAAAATGAATCCTTTCAAGTTCATCAGAGATACCTACTAAAGAACAGTTTCATATGCTCATCACCACCCGCATGAGGGCTACTACTCCAGTCACAAACCAGCCTCCCCCTTCATGTCCTGAGTCCAGCTCCTTCCTTTTCCTGATCAGGTCATATGAGGAAATTTTCTTTCATTTGGGGTTGCTCTTGAGGAATCCAGTCTTCCAGACTGTAGCTCTTGACTTTTTTTAAATTTCGCATTTGTTCTGTTCTGTTGAGCCTGCAGATTCGGCTTTGTTAGTTACATGTAATATCCTGTTAAATGTTACCGTCTTGAGGACTGATGGGATTGGAGGTGGTTTGTGTTGAGTATCTGAGTAATTCTCATTCTCAGTAGTGGCACGTGTGTGTGCACTCAGCATGATGTCATAAGCACCGACTCCACCCCAAGTGATGGGAACATGTGTAAATACATTTTTCTTCCCTATCAGGGCAGACTGTTTTCAATATCATCTGTTTCTTATCCTGCAGAGTATCTCAGAATTAATAAATAACATAGCTGGTAAATGTACCTTTGTCAGAAATGTGATCTCAAAGTCTAGTAAAACTTGGTGTTTTTTTTTTTTTTAATTGAAGGATAATTGCTTTACAGAATTTTGTTGTTTTCTGTCAAACCGCAACATGAAGCAACCATAGGTATACATATATCCCATCCGTTTTGAAAAAATTGGTGTTTTTGTTTCAGGGTTTTAACATCAAAAGTGTACAATCACAAGGTTTTAAACTGAATGTCTGGGACATTGGTGGACAGAGGAAAATCAGACCATACTGGAGGAATTATTTTGAAAACACTGATATTCTTGTAAGTACTCCTTCAGATTCATCAGTTCATAATCTCTTCTGCCCTGTCTTACTAACATTTACTCTGTGATGATCTATCCTGTCAATAATTCCATCGCCACAACATTGCTGTCTGCCACAATGAATTTAGGGCTAGCAGACAGATTATGGAGCTTTGTGTAAGATATTTTGCTGTCGCTCAGTAACAGTGTAGTGCCCACACCCACACTGGCAAATAAAGTGTTTACTAATTACCATAGTGATTGGAACAACAGAAAAGTCAGAGGAGTGAACCACTGACTCTGTCACTCCAAGAAAATCAGTAAGTCAGGTATATCCCAAAGAGAGCAATCAAGACACTAAAGGTCCTAGAAACCAGATTGTATGAGAAATGGTTGAAAGACCTAAAGATGTCCTTCCTGGAAGAGAAAGTGCTTAGAACTGTTTCCAGTTAGTTTCATTGTGACTAGTTCTAGAGGACCGGGCAAGGAGCTCTCTGGGGATTATTAGGGTTTAACGCAGAATAAGGACAAAGATTCCTTATAATTGTGACTGTCCAGAAGTAGAAGAAGCTGCTCACACACTGGGATTCCCAGCTTAGGCAGCATTCACGCAGGCAGAGGCTGAGTCGAGCTCCCTGCTCACTGCCAAGTTCTCTAGAACTACTGTTTTAGGATTCTTGGAAATTTCACTGTCTATGTATGATTTATCCGATACTTCAGTCTCAGCTCCTTCAGCTCCCCTCCAGTGAGCTTGTCACCCACCCCACCTCAGCCACTCACTCTCGTGGTCATACCCTAAAACCAGGGCCTCTCGTGAGCTTGGGTAGGAAAAAATGTTGCATAATATTTCCATTAACCTCTGACTGAAAGCTTGAATTTAATTATGATGAGGGACAATAAGCTGCAAAACACACTGATATCTTCAGAGCCAATAGAACTCGCCTTGCATCTCAGACAGCTTCCCTCTGTAAGACTGTTTCCTAACGGGTCTCTTTCTAGCGGCTCACTCCTATCAGTGTGCACACATCCTGTAGTTGCTCTTGTTTAAAACAAAGAACTCGTCTTCCTGTACATCCCCCCCTAGATAATGTCCCATTCCTCAGCCTTTCTTTATAACAAACTCCTTGAAAGAGTTTTCTGTGCTCTCTGTCTTCACTTCCTCTCCCTGCAGGCACTCAGAACCCTCCATTCAGGCTCACTGAGAATCCTTAGTGCGGAGTCCCATGTTCAGGTTTCATTACTTATCTCCCTTGAACTGTCAACCCATGAAACAGAGCTGGAATGCTGTCCTTGAAGCACTGTCTTTCTTTGGCTTCCAGAATTCCGTTCTGTCTTGGTTTTTCTCTTGTCTCACTGGCTTCTTGTTGTTGTTCAGCTGCCCAGTCATGTCTGACCCCTTTCGACCCCATGGACTGCAGCATGCCAGGCCTCCCTGTCCCTCACCATCTCCCGGAGTTTGCCCAAGTTCATGTCCATTTCATTGACAATGCTGTCCAGGAATCTCATCCTCTGACACCCACTGCTACCCCTTCTCAGTCTCCATCACTGTCTTTTCCTTATCTCCCAGCCTCCAAATGTTGGAGTGCCCAAGTTCAGGCCTGTGCTTTTCTTCTCTAAGTCTCAGCTTAGGTGACCTCATCCACTTCCAAAATGTGAATCACCACCTGCGTGCTGCTGAGTCCCAAACTGTTCTCTCCAACCCGCAACTCAGTTTCATATACAGCCAGCTAACTATTTGAAATCTGCACACCAGTGGCTAGTAAGTCCCTTCAGTCTCAGTGTATTGAAAGCCAAATTCCTATCTTTATCCACCTGTTCCCAAACCTGCTTCTCCTCCAGTCTTCTCAGTAAATGGCAGTCCCATTCATCCCAAAACATTGGACTTATCCTGGGCCCCTTTTCCTCTCACTCCCCGCCTCTGCTCTGTTAGGCAAACCTGTCAGTTCTACCTTCAAAGCGTTTCTGGAATCTGTCCCCTTCGCTCCACCTCCACTGCTAGCGTGCATGGTTGCTGCAGTTTCTTTCTAACTAGTTTCCTAAGTTCTGCCTTGCCTCCCCGAAGTCTCTCCTCAACACCATAGCTGTAGTGATCCTATCAAAACATATGCTTCCCAGCTCAGAGTAGAAGCCAGAGTTCTTGCAGTGGCCCCCAGAGCCCCCAGCTGCTGGCTTCTCTTCCCCTCTCACCTGGCACCAGCCACACCGGCCTCCGTGCCATTCCTAGAAGACAGGCATGCTCCCACCTACGGGCCTCTGTCACCACTGTTTCCAGTGGCAGAATTCTTTTCCTTAGGCATTCTCATGGTATGGTCCCTCGCCTCAGGCGCATCTTTATATATTGCCTTTCTCCCCCACTGGAATGTAAGCTCCATGAAGACAGGAACTTTGCCTTTTTTTTCCCCCAACTGTTGTATCCCCAATGCTTAGAAAAGTACCAAATAAATGAAATGGATCATCGTTATAGATGGATTCCTACATTAGGTAGAATGTGGAGGTGTATAACTTCTAAATTCCTTTTCAGCTCTCAGGTTCTGTGGTTCTGTATCATTGTGGTCAAGTCCAGGGGCTTATTAATTCTGTGAACTGGATGGAGCATCTGCTTCACAGAGGGTTTATGAGAAATAATAAGTTCATTTATTTATCACAATTCTTAAATGGGAAATAATACCAAAATACAAAATTGAACTATCATCAAATCAGTAAACGCAGCTGAGATACTGAGATGGGCATCACAAAGGCTCATCATATTTCTGGCCTGTGGTGAAGATAAGTTCCAGTATATTCCTGGTGCCAAGTTGAAGATTTAAATGGATGAGAAGAAAATGAGACATATCCATCCATCCATTTATCCATCTATTCAGCCAACTATTTTTCCAAAATGTATTATATACCTTCTAGGAAAACAGAAGAGAAATGTTGAGGGGGAAGAAAAATTTTCCCTTTGATACAGAAAGAAACTTCTTCTGTAATCTCAAATAATGTATGTGGCTTTGAAATATCATTTTAGAAATTTTCAAATTTATGTAGAGGTCAAAAAAGTAATGAAACCCTTAATTTCACTTTTGACAATCTTGTTTAATCTCCCTTAACCACCACTTTATTTTTTTAAGTATTTTAAAGCAAATACAAGCCATCATATTATTTCACTGACAAATACCTGAAATGTAGAAATCAGTCTTTAAATTGTGATATGAAACTACATGTTAGAAAAACTAAACATTCACTCTTTCAAAGCCCAAAACTCAACAAGGAAACTCCTGGAACTAATAAGTGATTATAGCAAGTTTGCAGGATATAAGGCTAGTAAAAAAAAAGCTATAGATTCAAGTCAAATCATTATACCATACACCTTAAAGAGTGCTCTATGCCAATCATATCACAATAAAACTGGAGGGAAGAAAAAGCTATAGATTCTCTTTTGCTTTTTTGAGTCCAGAGTAGGGGGAACAGCAGGTGATTGAGAGAAATCACAGTTCTATCTGTTCACCTGTTCCATTAGGTACTTTGAAAGAAATGTCCAAATAAGAGCTGTCTATAAGGACGTTAATATCTGCAAGGCTCCATGAAAAGGTCTCAGAAACTTCTAGGTCAGGGCAACTTTAAATTATTCTAACACCCTGAGGATAGACTGCAAGGGAGTTGTGATATGATCTTGGATTCTGCACTCCGCATTAGCAGAGAGAGCATCTGGGAATTACCGTAAAATCAGTTCAGAATAACCCTACAGGAGCTTTCTCCAGCTATACTGCACTGCCAGTATCCGACAATATTTTGGATTCAGAGTCAAACCTTTTGTTATTTTCCAGTGTCGTTTGAGATTAAACAAGTCTTGAGGAGCAGCTGAGTCCCCAGGGTTAGTTTCTAAGGCCCTGTAACTCTTAGCCTGTCTGGTCGTTTTGTAACAGCTTGGAGTGGCAGTGGTGATGGGTTATATTGGTTGTTTGTCTGTATTTAATAGTCTTCCACTGTTGGTTGAAAAGACCTATTATCCTAGACTCCACGCTGCCTAGAAGAGCAGGGTTGAGGCTTGACATGTTTCGTTGCCTGGTTAACTCTTTTCAATTCTTTCTAGAGTGCCATAATAGATTCTTGCTTTACAGCAGGTGTCGACAAAGTGATCCAGCCTGCCTCTTGTTATTGTATAGCTCGTGAGCTAAGAATGGTTTTCACATTTTAAATTATTGGGGAAAAAAATCAAAAGAAGAGTAAGATTTCATGACACTTGAAAATGATATAAAATTCAAATTTCAGTGCCCATAAATAAAGTTCTTAGAACACAGCCATGTCCTTTTTTTTTTTCTTTACATACTTTTTATGGTTGCTTTTGCACTGCAACAGCAAAGTTCAATAGTTGTGAAAGGTTGTACGGGCCACAAAGCCGAAAATATTTACTACCTGACCCCTTACAGAAAGAGTGCCAACTCTTACTTTCGAACATTCTGTGTTTCTCTAGAGGTTTGAAAGAATCAGAGCAACTCCTAAAAGTACAGAGTTATTCTCAGGAATGATGAGACTGAGAACATCTGACTTCAGCTTCATTAATTTGGGGGAAGTGACTAAGAAATTAACCCTGAGGTATGACAGAAGGGAGGGTATAGCATGCCTTTTCTTTCTCTCATGCCTGGAAATAACAGCCTTTTGATAGGTTAAAAGCACATCACTTTTTTTCAAGGTATATGTTAATATTACTACCAAACTCCATTTACTTTATCATTATTAGTCTTATGTATAAGCACAACATAGTTTATAAAATTTGTTTATAAAATTTCCATATCCAAAGGACATCAAGTGAGATAGAGCTCCACAACCGTCTCTTGTATTATCTCCATCAAATCCATGCTCACACTTTGAGCGTCAGTACTACTAGAGCACACATAACTGAAAACCACAGATTATCCAAAAAACTTCTTGTCAGTCAGGTTCAGCCTCCTCTTAGACTTTTGCTCAGGCTATCAATAAAAAGCCATACTTTTTAGTGTCATCTCTTCTTGTCTCCGCCTATCCCTCTGGTGGAAAAATACTTAGGAGCAATAACTTGGCCAAAAGGTGGCAACAGGAGGGGGGGAGGCCCTGAAGCAAGAGGAGAAACACAGAGCCCTCCATTCACATGGCTGGATAATCAGTCTCCAGATAATGCAGAGTTGGCTGAACTTCCATCCAGAAGAAAATCTTTTCCTCTAGGTGATCTTCCCTCAACCAAATAAAAATGTCAAAGTCGTTGCCAATGAAGATGTGAATTGGCTTTGCTTAAAGCATCATTCTCATTCTGAGTGCCATGGATTATAAGTTTTGGAGTAGGTTTATGACAATTTTTGAAGATCCATAGTGTTTTATAAGATCAATTAAAAGCACTGTATTTAACTTTCTCTGATACTGTTTTTTGACTATCTGTTTTTGGATTAAATTAAAAATATATATATATTGCATGACTAGCTTAACACCTATGTTATTTTTTTTAATACCTATGGTATTAATGAGAAATAGAAAGGAAGAAAAAGAGGCTCTTCATAACCATAGCGGGGAGCTTCCCTGACGGCTCAGAAGGTAAAGAATCTCCCTGCAGGAGACCTGGATTCAATCCCTGGGTCAGAGAAGATCCTCTGAAAAGGGAATGGCAACCCACTCCAGTATTCTTGCCTGGAGAATCCCGGGGACAGAGAAGCCTCTGTCCCCAGGGTCGCAAAGCGTCGGACACAACTGAGCAGCTACCACTTATCCTCAGCTATTGCCCAGAAACACACTTCCATGAAGAAACTGGGCAGTGCTGGGGAGGGGGTTGCTAGGAGAAGCATGTGTCACCACAGAAAAACAGACTTATGGGGTCACTAGAGACTGGCTTGTGCTTAAGACTTTTTCACTTGGCCCTTTTAATAAATGGGGCAGTGTTTTATAGCCTTCCTCCTGGAATTATGGTACGGTAGTTTTCAAATTTCATAAAAGTTATGTGAGAAAAATGCTAAATGATAGGGAGAATTTATGTACAGCTTAGGAAAATCCTCCTTTTGAATCTTTTAATGAAAATGTTTTTGTGAAATTTCACGTCAAAGCAATAAATAGAAAGTAATTTGAAAGTGAAAGTCGCTCAGTCATTTCCGACTCTTTGCAACCCCATGAACTATACAGTCCATGGCGTTCTCCAGGCCAGAATACTGGAATAGGTCGCCTTTCCCTTCTCCAGGGGATCTTTCCAACCCAGGAATCGAACTGGGTTCTCTTGCATTTCAGGTGGATTCTTTACCAACTGGGCTATCAGGGAGCCCAACAAGGAATTTAGTGAGTAATTAAAAGTTAAAACTTCCTTCACATTGACTTTAAGCCTCTGAATTCTTTGGTATTTGATCATCTTTCTTTGTCTACTGTTAAAACTCTCTTTCAGTTTCTGATTATTGTCTCCCATCTGTCTGTTTTTAATCTTATCAAACATTGATTGTTTTTTTAAGTTTATTTATTTATTGACTTGGAGAAGGCAATGGCACCCCACTCCAGTGTTCTTGGCTGGAGAGTCCCAGGGACAGGGGAGCCTGGTGGGCTGCCGTCTGTGGGGTCGCACAGAGTCGGACACAACTGAAGTGACTTAGCAGCAGCATTTATTTGACTTTCATCAGGTCTTAGTTTTGGCATGCGAACTCTTAGTTGCAGCATGTGGGACTAGTTCTCTGACCAGGGATCGAAGCCAGATCCCCTGCTTTGGAAGTGTAGTGTTAGATACTGGACCTAACTGTATCTTTTTTTTTTTTTTGGCCTCGGCGCACAGCTTGCGAGAACTTAGTTCCCTGACCAGAAGTTGAACCTAGGCCCAGACAGTGAAAGCCTTGACTCCTAACCCCTAGACTACCAGTGAATTCCCATCAACTGTATCATCAGTTGTATTCTCACTCAGCCTCTTCTACTCTTACCTTCTTACACGTTTTGCTCCCAACCACACGTTTTCCTGCTTTGTAATCTGAGCCCAGATCTCCCTCCCAGACATCATCTTCTCCTTCTCTTGTCTGAGTGAATATCATTTTAATCCACTCTAGACTCCCAGGTAGTTCTCATCAGATCTTTTGTATTGAGGTTCACTCTCCCATTGCCTTCCTTCTTTCTACATCTGTGTTTATACTGTGTGTGCTACGTTGAAAATATGAGACACACCAGTGGAAAAATAAGCTACCAGCATGTTCTGCAAAGTGAATTATCACACAGTATCAAATTTTGTATCTCTGTGGTATGCATTGATATTGAGTCAGAGTAATATTAACAATAACAATAAGACTACAAATAAGTACTGAGACCAAACACATCCATCCTTCCTCTTCCTGTGATTCTCCATGAAGGAAACACAAGTAGAAACATAGGGTAGTCTTCAGAGAAAAGGCTGAACCTGGTCCCTGGTATATTGTTTAACACTGGTGACTCTAAATGAGAGTGCAGCCTGGCAGGCTACAGTCCGTGGGGTTGCAAAGAGTTGGACACGACTTAGAGACTAAACAACAATAACTTAAGCAAAGCAATTTTAATCTTTTTTTCTTTTAAGAGAGTGCAAGTTTTCAGAGCAACACAGAATTATAAGCCTTGTAAAGGTGGGAGCTGAAGATTGTTTTTCATATGTTATTTTATTTTTTTAATTTTTACTTTATTTTGCTTTACAATACTGAATATGTTATTTTAAAAAGATGTTTCCATTATGCCGTTAGTTTAATAACAATTCTAACTTCCTTAAAGAGAGTTTGAAATTTTGATAACTTTTAAGATTAGCAACTGGGAGAACATTTAATACACTGATTTAAAAAATGACTACAAAATTATATACCTAATTTTCTCTTTAAATTTCCATATGAAGAAGAATTAGAAGGGAACTTTCATAGGAAATTAAAATAATGAATGTTCTTGGGTTCTGTAACTATAGGTAATTTTTCTTTCTTTTTGGTCTTACCTAATTTCCCTTGTTGTTATATTGATGTTATTTATGCAATAAATAAAATACAGTGATGGGAGAGAAAGCTTGGGATTTGTAATTTACAGTAAATCTCAAAACTTTTCTTTCTCTGGCAAAGCCTCTATACCTGCCGTTTCCAGTATTTGATCTTAACCTCCCAGCCTCTGAAGGTGGGAATGGGAGGGACATCACTGGAACCTGAAGACAGCTTACAGTTCATAATTAACATGGTACTTCCAGAAGGATGACGTTCGAGCACCACAGGATTTGTAAATGCCTCCGTGCACCATCCCTTCCTTTTGGGGACACAGAATAGCAGAGTGTTTAAGAACAACTGAAGGGACTTCCCTGGTGGTCCAGTCGCAAACACTCCTTGCTCCCAAGGCAAGGGGCCCAGGGTCTGATCCCTGGTCAGGGAGCTAGATCCCACATGCTGCAACTAAGAGTTTGCATGCTGCAGCTAAAAATTCCGCAACTAAGATGTGGCACAGCCAAATAAATAATTTTTTTTTTAACTGGGTACTTTACTGTCACGTATGCCTGAGTTTGAATCTCCTTTTTGTCATGTACTAGATGTGACTTGGGCCAAGTTACTTAACTTCTTTGAGCTTATGTTTATTTATGTATAAAATGGGATAAAAATGAAATCTAGGGACTTCCCTGGCTGGCTGAGTAATTAAGACTCCACACTCCCAATGCAGGGCCTCAGGTTTGTTCCCTAGTCAAGGAACTAGATCCCAAATGCTGCGACTAAGAGTTTGCATGTTGCAACTAAAGATCCTGCATTCACAAAACAAGTAGACCTGGCATAGGCAAATAAATAAAAATAAATATTAAAAAAATGAAATGTATCTCATGGAGTGATAATGAGGATTAATAAAGTAAATCTAGGATAAAGAATGCTTTGTGAATTCCCACTAAATGTAGCTACTTTTATCCTGCTTGGCTCACCTTACTTCGTACTTTGGAGCCTTGCCGGGCATCTTAATTAATTAATCAGTTTATTTTGTGTCCACTGTTGACACGAGTGACCAGCTCAGCTTCTGTATGCTGTGCTAACATGAATTATCTGCTCCTTCGCTAGAAACTGCCCTCTCTTTTTCCATATCTGCTCATTGAAATAACCTTCTTCTTTCACTTTACAGATATATGTAATTGACAGCGCAGACAGAAAAAGATTTGAAGAGACAGGTCAGGTAAATAACTGTTCTGTTGAGATATTTCCCAAACAACTGGGTGTTCATTAATTGACTTTGTAAATGTATAAGAGTGAGGAAAAGTATTTTTTGTTTAACCTTTGCAGTTTAAACAAGACAGTCATTCTGGCAAGCGGGCAAAATGCCACTTGCCTAAAAAGAAATTAGTTGAGAATTCTTTAAACAATTTTTCGTTTAAAGGCTTTTAGTTTTAATCGAATTAAATAAACAAGATATAAGGAAGTGGAACTTACCACCGTGCCCAAAAGCTCTCCAGGTTTCTTCCCAGGCCACAGAGAAGTGAACCCAAAGGACAGTTCACCTACCATTTCTATGTGCATTTTTTTCAATACCAACTTAATTGATCCAAGGGTAACTTGGACAAATTAGAAGGTATGGGAAGAAATATGCAAGCCAAGACTAAACTGCTCTTCTTTCCAAGCCAAGAGATAGGTATACTTTGAATATTGCTTCCAGAGCAGGGTGCATGTCAATGTGATTACATGATACAATTAGCAAATGCAATTTTACATAGAGACGCAGTGGATATAGACCATTTTACCCAGGCTGACTACTAAGTGACCAATAGCATGGACATCTTTGGGGAAGTATGCTTATATTTTTACATTTTAGTACAGCCCTTTGGCCAGTGACCTAAAACCACACATGGCCTTCCAAAGGTAGCAGAGTCCCCACGTTTATGCTCCTTTTCCCTGGAAATTAGTTTGAGAACTCGCCTGGAGACAGCCCTTCTCCCTTCCATACCTTGATGATTTCTGGACCATCACTCATGTGAACCAGGGCTACACATGAACTTGGGGCTGAAAGGTGTCAGACAGGGATCTGCCCATCAAACCATCCAGTTCTCTCTGATAGCTCCAGTGTTTTAAGTGGCTGAAGTGTGGGTCGAGGGAGGAAAGGATGGGTCCCGGCTTTTAGTAAGTATACACCTTCTCCTGGACTTGTTGGAAACAGAATTAACATAAGTTTAGATCCCAAACAATCACCTAAAACTCAGAGACCTTGTCGGATAGACTAATGCAGTTACTTTAGGATGTGGATTTGAGGAAATGAAATGCACATGCATGCATGTTTTGGAGATAGAGATTGATGAACCAGAATTATAGTCTCTAAAGCAACTGTCATTTTTATTCAAGTTTCTAAATATATATATGTATCTGTACATATATATATATGTGTGTATATGTGTATGCATTGAAAGTTATTTGCATATAATAACCTTGGGTAAGTTTTAAATGTCTAACCATAACTTTTGTTCTCCTTTGAGTTTCTCTAAGTATGATTATGAATCCCCCTATAACAGAGCATATGCAGATTCCTGGGCCCTGTCTTAGACTTTCCAAAGTCAGCATCTTTGGGGTGGGCCCAGAAATCTGCCACGGGATTCTTCCACATGCTCAAGTTTGAGAACCACTGCCCTTGAAAGTTGTTAGCTGATCAGCTTAACTTTTATTTAGTTTCAATTCGAAGTGCATGGTTAAATATCATAGATTTCCTCCCCCTCTTCCCCATCTATTCCCCAAATGATCCAGGAACTAGCTGAATTACTGGAGGAAGAAAAGCTAAGTTGCGTGCCCGTGCTCATCTTTGCTAACAAGCAGGATCTGCTCACAGCAGCCCCTGCCTCTGAAATTGCTGAAGGACTGAACCTGCACACCATCCGCGACCGATTCTGGCAGATACAGTCTTGCTCAGCTCTCACGGGAGAGGGCGTTCAGGTGAGGTCACCGGAGGGCTCGGTCACCTGGCAACCACGGTAGCCTGTCTCATTGGTTGCGGGGATCTAGATAGAAAAAGATATGAAACAAATATCCTTTGATGGGCAGATGAGCCATTCCAGGATGTGGAGGGCCTGGAGGCATCTGATTCTTTCCTACTTAGCAACCAATCTGATATCATTAACTAGTCTAGGAAAGCCAGAGATAAACCACCCCACACAAGCAACAAGCTGCCCCATTGGGGAGGAGGTCAGAACAGAAGATTTCAAAACTGCTTTCCCAACTCTAGGATTCTCTGATGACTGGACTGAGGGTTTTGTGTTGCATCTGGTATTATGGATGCTAACACCAGTGCTCTGTTACCTGGCACTCTCAAGGTAACAGAACCATCAATCACACACTAGTTATCCTAGAAGTGTTTTGGTTTTTTCTGTTGGCTGTCTCCACTGCTCTCAGGGTTGGTGTCTATTTCCTGCTGCTTTGGGTTGGCATCCCACGGGGAGGCTTCTGCAGCCTAAAAGCCTTACGCTTTACACCGAGGAACTGTGTACCAGAAGAGCAGGCTCCCCTTCATTTGATATTAATTTGGGACAGAACACAGTGGTAACCCAGACACCAGAGAGGCAGTATCCTCAAAGAATGATCAACAGTTGCAGCTCCCCTGCGTCCTTCCAAGCAACCTCAAGCCAGTCAGCCCTCTAGAACCACTTCTTGATTCTGAAGCCCCCATCATGCCCCATATGCCCCATTTTCAACATCTGGTATACCTGCCAGGGTGGTGACGCAGTGCCATGAGAACCGGACAGTACCGCTCCAGGGTGCTGTGAGGGAGCAACAGCATCTAGAGAGATGGCGTCTCCCCGCATTGCCATAGGGCATGTGTCTCTGCTAGTGTGGCCAGTTTGCTTTTCTGTGATCTTGGTGTGTTGGGTTTGGTTCTCCATCGTTGTTTGGCAGCCTCTTTCCATTTCCCTCCTAACACTCTTCTTCCCTTTCCCTGCAGATATTTGACAAATTTGATCACTTTGATCGCTTTTATCTCCAGCAAATAATCACTTCCTAGAATTATCCCCTGGAGAAGGAAATGGCAACCCACTCCAGTATTCTTGCCTGGAGAATCCCATGGACAGAGGAGCCTGGTGGGCTATGTCCACAGGGTCCCGAAGAGTCGGACATGACTGAGCGACTTCACTTCACTTCACTTAGAGTTATCTCACTTGTTCCATCTGTGCGCTGCCTGTTTTTTTTTCCCTTTGTGTTACACAAACTGCCAGGGCCCCTTCTGTGCTTTGCTGCTGGATCTGAGGGCAGACCAGTTAGCACAAGACAAGCGCCCCTGCTCCAAACTCTTCCATACCTGCTCTCAGAACCTCCTGGTGTGTGTGTGCTCTCAGAAGCTCTTGTGGGGGGGGTATGTGTGTGTGTGTGTGTGTGATGTAGCCAGAGGTTGTTTCAGCTAATTGGGGTGTGTGTGTGGTGTGTATGTGTGTATGTGATGTAGCCAGAGGTTGTTTCAGCTATTTGGTGTGTGTCTGTGTGTGTGATGTAGCCAGAGGTTGTTTCAGCTACTTGGGGTGTGTGTGTGTGGTGTGTGTGTGTGTGTGTGTGTGAGATGTAGCTAGAGGTTGTTTCAGCTACTTGGGGCATCTGTGTGTGTGATGTAGACAGAGGTTGTTTCAGCTACTTGGGGTGTGTGTGTGTGTGTGTGTGTGATATAGCCAGCTGTTGTTTCAGCTATGTCCCCAAAACGGAAGCTGGAGCTCTGTGAGTCTCTGTGAGGTTTAGGTTTGGGGAGGGAGCAAGTGTTAAGTCTCATCTATTTCCTTTCTTCTTTACTAGATTGTAGTTATAAAGCAATATATTCTTGGGAATTCCCTGGTGGTCCAGTGGTTAGGACTCCGTATAGGGGGCCCAGGTTTGATCCCTGATCAGGGAACTAAGATCCCACAAGCCCCACAGTGTGTTCAAAAATATGTAAAGCAGTATATTTTCATTGTTAATCATATCAAAGTACTACATAAAACTAAAAACCAAGAAGTTCTTTAATTTCCTCTAATCCCACTCAGCAATGAAATGATCATTAATAGTTTTATTCTTCTCAGGTTTCCTCTATAAAATTATAGTCACATTTATGGTTGTATGTATCTATCAGGTTTTGAATTAACTGGGTATTTTTCAGCTTAATTTACAAGTTCGTCCAACAAGTCTGTTACAACCCAGGATGTTTTTGAATAGGTAAATTCTGATCATTTTATTTAGCTTTTCACTTTTAAACAAAAATCAAGTTTTACCTAAAGTATTTCTCTCAATTGTGCATAAGATGGTGCTCATGGGGCCTAAGGTTATTTTGGTGAGGGTAAGGCCCAGGAAAATAAACAGCTTTCTTGTGTTTGTATAGACCACTTCAGCAAGAGGACTGTGCCTCTCTAAAATTGTTTAGAGCCCAAATATAGAAAGTAGAGGATCTTGAGTTTGGGGACTCTAAAGGTGGAGGTTAAGAAAAAATACATTTTGTATGCATACTCCTAAGAAAGTGGGAATTGATAGCTGTGTGATCTTTTTCACTTGTCCAGAGTGTCAAAAGGAAGAAAAACCAAAGCTGGAATTAGCAGTGAGGCTCTTGTTTCTTCAGCCAGCCTTAGAGATATGAAAAGGAGGAACTAGGGTTCCTTCCAGTCAGTCTTTAGAGGAGCGGCATTCAGGTCAAGGGCTTCCTCGGAGGAAGTGGGGAAGACATGGTGGTCATTGTCTTCCCACCCTATACCCCTCCCGCCCTGACTAGGCAGAGATGAGAATGGACTCCCTGCTCCCAGCTGTCGAACTGCCATAGAAAGGGAGTTCCCTTTAAGCCACAGGATCTTCAGGCTGGGAAAGAGGCCTGAGCTACTGGACAGAGAGTGGGGGCAGGCAGGAATCAAGTCAGACAGTCCTGTATGGTTTGATTTTGTTAGAAAGTTCTTCCCAGATCAGGGACCTTCAGCAACTGCATTCAGAGGAAGTGAGAGATCACAAGAGATCCAGCAAAGAACCATGAGCAAGAAAAATAATGATCTGATATGGAGGAGAAATAGTTGAAGGTCACTTAATTAGTTTAGTAGATAGTACCATGGTGTATAGAATTGGGTAGTTAAGACTGGGATTTCAAGGTTAATGAGATTAGATTATGGTTAATAGAATGTTATAAATATAGAGAATTTAACCATTATTTGAAATGGGTTATTTAATAAAAATGTTAATTAAGAAGGGAATCTGCTATCTATTGTCCTTTAATGGCAACCTTTGGGGACTGGAGAAAGGTCGTGGAGTTTTCTGTGGAAACAACATTCACCGTGAGGCACTGATGACCACATCCCTCTTAGGTAATACCTTTGACCTAAGCTCTTGCCCACTCAGCCAATTTCTTGTTTTTCGTTTGAAAAAGAGTTACCTAGAATTCTTTTCCCTGTATTGCTTAGTTCAAGAGCAGGCCTTTTAATGACTTGTACTAATTAAGGCTTTAAATATTCCTAAAAATGAAAGACTTTACTTTCAGACAGAGATTCTGTGACAAAGTTACTTAAAATTCCTTCACTTCCTCTCTCATCTTCCCATTCTACCCTCCCCACCCATGGCCCCCTGAAAGCTGGTCTGCAATGGGGAGAACTACCAAAATGCTCAGTTGTGATGGGGGTCAAGCAACTGGGACCACAGCCCTAATGACCCTGAAATAAAATATACAGAAGTAAAAAAAAACCACCTAGAATTTCTGTTACTTTTCCAGATATTTAAAAACAAGTGTCTTTTTACATTGTGTTTACGTGTATGCCTGATCAAATGCATTTGCGAAACCTGTCCTGTGTTGATAAATAACCCTAGAGTGGGTGAGTGGGGGAACAGATCTGCTAGGTGAGGAGACTACTCAGGCAGGGACCTCATTTCTCCTTAGCCAAGCAGCTTAAATACATGATTCGAGATTGTGGAAGTTAGTGATTCCTGAGATGGATTTCGGGTTCTTGTTCTACCTGATATTCTGATGGCAAATACGTGCAGTCGTTATAAGGAAGACAGGCAGTCCCTGGCTCTGGATGTGGAAATTGGCTTTTGTGGGCTTCTAGAGAGTTGAGACGGAGAAGGCAATGGCACCCCACTCCAGTACTCCTGCCTGGAAAATCCCATGGATGGAGGAGCCTGGTAGGCTGCAGTCCATGGGGTTGCGAAGAGTCGGACATGACTGAGAGACTTCACTTTCACTTTTCACTTTTCACTTTCATGCATTGGAGAAGGAAATGGCAACCCACTCCAGTGTTCTCACTTGGAGAATCCCAGGGACAGGGGAGCCTGGTGGGCTGCTGTCTATGGGGCCGCACAGAGTCGGACACGACTGAAGCGACTTAGCAGCAGCAGCAGAGAGTTAAGAACCAGTCTTTGTTTGCCTGACTGATGGTGATGAGGAGGCAGCCCATCACGTAATTAAAGCAGGTTTTCAGGGGAAGCTGTCAAGAGCAGAGGCAGGTAAGGGGCACTAAAAGCTGAAGGAGAGCATCAGTCTTGGAAATGCTGCCAGGGAGAGCCTCGTAATCCAGAGGAGTGGTCAAAGAGACCCAGTTATGTCAAGCATATGAAGGCAGGGCGAAGAGAAACTGAACTGTGTCTGGGAGGGAAAAGCCACGGCCCCCTCTGGCAGACCCCTCTTGCAAACATGGGGCAGCCTCCGTCTGCATCCAGGGTTGCCAGGGCTTGTCGTAAACAACACCTAACCCTGGGACTCGTCTCTGCTTTTCCCTGGGTGTCTGGAAAATAGTGAACAAAGGATCTGGCTGAGAGTCAGAGAAAGGTGTAGAGAAATCAGTCCCTCTTCCACCTGCAGACCTGAATGTGAATCCCAAACCACAGCTCTCCCTGGCGGTGGTAGTTTCAGGTGTTTGAAGACATTGCCTCCCCAGAACATTGTGACATTGTGTGTGTGTGTGTGTTTAATTAAAATTATACTGCTTTAGAATTTCCTTTCAAAGCAGAGATCAGCAGTTTCAACCTGGGCTCTAACCTTAGTCATAACAGAGATCTGCCTACACCAGTAGCTTCAAGCTAGCAGAAAGTTCTCCTGGGTATCGCTCTCCATGCCCCCACCTCACATCCATACCTTCTTTTCACATCGCTCCCACATGCCCTGTCTTCCCTCTCCGAACAGGAGCCGTAATCCGGCTCACAGAGCTCTCACCTTCACAGAAAGGGCCTCTAGCCATCTGAGTCCTGATGTGTGAGCTGTCCTTCAGAGTGCCTCATAGATGAACTCTAAATATTCACTAGCCCAGGTTCTTGTTTTTGTTTCTTTTTCCTTGATCTGAGGGAACCTTTTTTTAATATGCCAACAGAATTTCAACATTTTTTTAAAAAATAACACTTACAACTTCTTTCTAGGCCTGGTTCAGTTATTTTTGACTCCCAGGGTATATGGAACGCCTTATCTGCAAGTCAGACCTCAGGTTTATTTTAAAATTTTCAACCTCTCTGTAGACTAAGAAAGCAAGCTTGGGCCATGCAATTTTGCTACCTCTCTGGGGCAGTGCCTTTTGTCACCAGAAAAAGTATTAATAGCAAGCAATATTTTATGTATGCTGCCTCCAGCTGCTCCTTGACCCTGGGGGCCCAGTGGCACAAAGGAATAGGCTGCATTGCTCAGCACGGGCCTGAGCAATTACTGATGTGACGGTGTAGTCCTCATGGCATTAAACAACCAGGCCCACCCAACCATGGCTGCCACTGCTCCCTTCCTACCGCTGAGCAGTGACGGATGCATTGCAGAGAGATCAGAGTATGAGGGGTGCACTCTTCCCAGAGAAAGGGCATCATACCTTTAATCCCGAAATGGAGAGATCTGTGATCAAGTAGGTTTCCACCCATGTGGTTAGGGGCCACCTTCCATTTTTCCCAGTGGTCAGTAGGGAATAATCCCATGACATGGTAGAAGTTATTTCCTCTGCAAGAGGCCAGAGAAAGCTCAGTATTTGAGGTTCAGTGTCTCTCCTTAGTCTCTAGTATTGAATTGAAGCCAATCAATTCAAATTCAGTTTTAGCAAGGTTGGTCGGGGGAGGTGCAGTGGAGGGAAGAAAGGGAGGACTATACCATGAGATTGTCAGCCCTGTGAGGAAGATCCAGTTTGCAGAAATTTGGTCAAACCAGTTGACAGTAAAGGTTCAGCCCTTAAACAAACCTACAGGTTCATGTCCTTCTTTGGAAGCAGAGCAGTAACCTGCTTCAGGTAAACTATCACCTTTTTCTCAGTCATCTGTTTAAAACAAAATCAAAGCCTTGCTAAATTAAGGCCAGAGTGATGTGGCTGCTGATTTAAGGTTCCTCCTCTTGCAATGATGTCTCTAAAGAGAGATTCCCCTGGAGATGGCAGGCTTGCAGAGAGTTAATATGCTGGGATCATGCTGCGAGATAGAAATGTAGGATTCCACAAGTATCAGTACCTGGCAACCTAGGAATCTTGAGAGGTGAGTGGCCAGAAACAGCTCCTGCCACCTTCAGAGCTGCAGCAGAGCCACGCCGGGTGCTTGTCTGGGGCTGTTCCATCTCATGCCCCTGTGTTCAGCTGAAAGTCATAAGAAAAAAAAAACCCTGCAGTTGCTCCCTCTGCCAACTTGAGGGTAAGCGCAGCTTCTCCCGAGCCTGAGGCAGAGCTCCTCCCCCGGCACTTGCCCACAGTCCTTGAGAAAGGTCAGCGGTACACAAGTGCGGGCGCTGGGACTGGAGTGCCTGGGTTCACAGCCCACCTCTGCCACGCATTCTTCTATGCCACCATTTCCCCATCCCTAAGTACCTACTTCACAGGGTTGTTACAGGGATTAAAAGAGATCAATTAAGTGTCTGCTGCTGGGGTGGGAAGATCCCCTGGAGGAGGATCATGGCAACCCATTCCAGTATTCTTGCCTGGAGAATCCCATGGACAGAGGAACCTGGCAGGCTATGGTCCATAGGGTCGCAAAGAGTCGGACAGGACTGAAGTGACTTAGCAGGCAGGCAGGCCAGCCATCATGCGAAGTTCTGTAAACACCACCCCAAGCCAGTCTGGTATGGACCCTCTCCTCAGGAATCTTTCCTTGCCAGTGGGCACCTTAGAAGTAATATCCTTGTTGACTGTTGCCTCCCTGACACCCCCTAGCTCCAGTTCAGGTTCTCCTCTGGGCAGTAACAGGAAAGGCACAAACCCCCAGCCTCCAAACACTTTAGATGGGGCAGCCTTCCCGAACCAGAGCAGAGTTAAGTCTTCCTAGCTTCCCACACTCCAGGTTGCAGGCAGCAGCTATGGAACCTGCCCCGCCCGCCGGCCCCCTGCCCGCAGGTCAGCTGGTGGGGCCCGACCTCTGAGCGCCCTCTGCTGGCAGGACTGGAGCTCTCACACACACATCTGGAGGACACTGCCCCTCAGCAGGGCTCCGCATTTAAATCCCCTCTGCCTCCATAACAGATACCCAATAGAAAGCTGCCCCTCACCCTCCACGTTCTGCCTTGGGTTCCTGCAGCTGAGTAAATATTTTTCCTATCTCTTTGAGTGCATTCATGTTGAGTTACATACAATAAAAGAAGCCCAGCCCCTTCTGTAATCAGCTGTAAAACAAGAGGGAAGACAGTATTCAGTGGGAACACTGCTCTTGATTTCTCTAAGATGATTTGATGAAATAGTGAAGTCTCTATAGAGCAGGAAATATTGAGGTACGCACCTTTGATGGTGTTTGTGCGGGTTCCTACAGATGGAAAGTGCCACGTAAGTGCTGAGCTATTCACCTTCGAAGGCAAAGAGAAGATGGTTATCTTATTCATCCCTCTTTTATTTGTAAAATCTTTTTTGTCTCCTGGCAGGTGATCTTTTTTTTTTTTCCTGGAAACCAATTAGCTCCTAAAATTAAACATCCTTCTCTTTAAATTAGTCCTTTTCATAAAAAATGGTCTTAAAATTGGCCTCAGCTTTTCAGAGTAAGCAGCTGACCCACTTGTAATCGGAGTCCACCTTCTCTCACCTCGCCACCCCCCCCACCCTGGTCCCTGCTGCTGCCAGGTGCTGTCCACCTTTGTGTTGTTTTGTGTAGTGGGCCATGGCCAGCCTCCTCTCAGGTCTGCTCTGGGACAGCCATCAGATATTCTGCTTCTCCCATCCAAGTGCTCTGATGGCAACTGGTGGAGTTTTAATCACTGTAAATTCAGGTTATGGTCAGATTAGCCAGGAGATAGGATGCCTGCTGGTTGTTTTGCCGTGATGTATTGTTTATGGGATTAATGCTCCGAATGGCCAAGGGTGTCAGCTGATATTTATTACTTTAAGCTGTCTCAGCTGTTCAGGTTCAACGACTGGCTCCCTGGTCAGAGGAAATGCAGGACTCTGAATGTCATGTATGCCCTGAGATGTCCATGTGTGACAGAACCAGGGGAAAAAGAGGAGGGGGGGTGCCTTGCAAGAGCCTCCTTCGATTTTATTCTGGGTTTCTGAGAATTCCACGCAACTCTTGGGGTCACAGAGACTCTGGGGAAAGAGTGAATGTTCAGGGATAGCTCCTAAGGGGGTTGAAAAAGAGGTCATCTCTGGTGGGCCTGGCATCCACAAGATACGCCACCTGCCAGGTGGCTGTACGTAGACATTGTGTGGATTTTACCTCTGTCCTCCTCCAGCCTTCTAAGAGAGGACACGTTCAAGGTTACCTTGTCTTTAAGGGAACCTTCTCCCCAGTCCCTCTGCTTGGTACTGCTTAAAGCTGCAAGAACTAGGCCAGGCCCCTTTAAACCTTCCCTGGTGCTGCACAGAGAGAAATGAATACACATTGCCCCAGTGTGTGTCTAGTAACGCGCACTGCAGTCGGTTTGTTTTTCCAAAAAGAAATTTAATTTAGCCCAAGTGTACACTGTCACACTGTAAACACACCGGGGCACCAGAAGGGTGGCTTATTATTGAATTTAATGCCCTAGCAAAGGTCAGCTTTTAGAAAAAGCCAAAAATGGCTGGAATCTGTCCTGATAGCTCCTCAATCAGGCCTGGGATCCAGGCAGATGTGTTTATTTTTTCAGAGGGAGTTCCTGAGGACCCATCTCAAGTTCAGGCTCTTGACACTCCCCCTCCCATCTCCCTTCAAGCTCTCAGAGGCCTCCCCACTCCTCCCTAGGAGGTCACTGTCCCTGGTCACCCAGGTGGGCCCCTAGGCAGGCAAGCGCCATTGAGCCCCTGGTTGGGGAGGGAGGACCTGGGACTCTGTCTCTTTACCCCCAAGGGCTGGAGTATGTGGTGCCTTACTTACAACTAACACTGCCTCTCTACCCATTTCCCTCAAAGGACGGCATGAACTGGGTCTGCAAGAATGTCAATGCAAAGAAGAAATAAAATCTCAACAAATGGAGATGCGGGAGCTGCGGGAGCTGAATTCTGTCCTGAAAAACACTAATTTGCTGCTTTCTGACCAAATGTTTTTCCATCTGTGTACAGCTACAGCTGTATGAAGAGAAGGAGCAACACCATTTAAAAAGAATCCCCATTCCAGCCGTAGATTTAACTGATCTCTGAGGTTCAGTATCATTTTTCAAATAAAGGAATTATATTATTTCTTCTGCATAATTGAAATAGTATTAAATGTCTCAAAGCACATGATTAGAAAATGAGATCTTTTAAATGAGCAAGAGATTGCATTGCAGTTTACACAATTCCAGTGGGCTTTTTTTCTTTCAAAAAAAAAAACAAAACGGTGGGGGAGAGAGGAAGAGGACCACAGCTTAGGCTTTGGCCACTTATTTCCTGACCTGTCCTTACTTTCCCCCGTGGTTTTGAAGCCAAGATAGTGTTTGCTCGTGCTGGTCAGTGATTTCTACCATCACCCATTACCAGGGCTGCAGCCTGTCTGGGTGGGAAGCTGCAGGGGCCAGGGAGAGGAGGGGGAGGTGAGGAACAGCAGATGATTAAACCATCTTGTCATGCAGGTGAGAGACTATGTAATCCTCACCCTTTGGAAAGGGAGAAAAAAAGCCTTTCTTGCAGACAAGTCACCACAGAAACATACCCCGTCCCCAACCCCCCAGCCAGCCACACAGGGAAGCAAATTCTTACCACTTTTGACTGTAATGACATCTGGAATGTAAGGAGAGGTGGGAGGTTTAATTCCAGAAAAATTACAAGGTCCTTAAAAAGCCCTCACATGGAGGGCTCAGGCTAGCGTAAACAGGCTTTCTCCAGTTCAGTGGAGCAGTGAGCAGCTGACTCCGAGATTAGCTGCCTTCTCCACGGCTGTCCCATAGAAGGGATTTCTAAAGCTCAAAGAATTCTATGTTTAAATGATCACAATAGGCCGCTGCTATCAGATTTTAAAAATAAATGCAGCTTCACCATGAACCTGCTCCACTGAGAAAAGCCAGGCAGATCGATCTTCAGAAGAAATCAATTTTTACAGTGCTGGCAACTTGGTGGTGTGGGCTGCTCAAGGGTGAAGAGGGCTTGCTGCCGGGAGGCACTTGGGTGGGTAGGGTTGTGGGGCCGTTGCCCAGAGAAGCCAGAGTCACCCCAGCTCCTGGTCCCCTCAGCCTCTCTCTAGCAAAATGTGTCCTCTGTTGATTGATCAGAGAGGAATGGCAGATTTCTCCTGCCCTGTGTTGCAAAAAGAGCTTGTTTCCTTGACCCTTAAGAAATCCCTAGCTTCAGACAAGGGAAGGTGGGCCAGAGCATCCCTTGGCTTCCCAACCGAGCTCTGTTCTGGTGCCTGGCCTCCAGGGTTTTCAGAGAATGAATAAGAGACTGTCCAGTAGCTGATGGGTCCCAGGCCAGCTGCTTTTCACATCACAGGAGGCAGCCCTTTCCAAACCCACCAAGGCGTGTGAGCAGACTGAAGGGGTTGCTCCAGCCCCTGGCCCTCAGTTCCCAGCCTTTCTGGACCAAGTTGTGCCCATGAGGCTGAGGCATGGCCCGCTTCAAAGGCGGTCTGGGGTGAAAGTCGTTAACAAGGCCAGACATGAAAAGGTGCCCTGGGGTGGCTATGGACAGACCTGTGAGGACTTGCAAAACAAAAGGTGAGGGTTTTTAAACCACTGTGAGCTTGCTGCTTCCTGCAGCCTCCGTAGGGTTGTCTGTCTTACCCAAATGCCTTTAAAAGGAGGCAAAACAGAATTACAAGGGACCAGAAATCCCCCTTCTATCCGGCTGCAAATATGGCTCTAACACGTGAAAATGTTTTTTCCCTCTGAATAGTGCAGCATGGATGTTATCTGAGGGGCAAAATGCCTGTTTTGAGGTCTGCGATTTGCAAACACAGCTATGTGGAACTTGGACTCTAGCAGTGGATGATCTGTGAAATATTTTTGTCCTTTTACCACCAACTTAGGGAACTGTTTGAAAGGGTACCCCCCCCCACTTCCAGGGCCTCGGCCAGCAGGCAGAAGCCACTTGCCTTCATTGCCTTCGTCTGATAACAGCCTCTGTGAATGTTCAGCTTTGCTTTTCAGCTAAAGACACAGAGACATTGTGGATGTCACAGGCTTTCATCTTCCCTCTGAGCCCTACCAAACCCTCCCGGGGCTCACAGGGTAGATGAGAGGAGCCTGAAAATCGCAGAGTTTGAAAGCTCGCATTTGTAAAAACAAAATGCTTCTAAAGTCCCCTTTCCTCTCTCCCTAATACCCACCCCGCCCGCCCCTCGCCGTGGAGGACGAAATTGGAAGCTAGAGAGGGAGGCTGGGTCTTTCCACTCCCAGGAGTCTCAGTGGTGAGACTGGCTCTGGGCAAGACTGCATCTGAATGTGCAGAGGGAGGGGAGAGGGGGTGGAGGCCAGAGGGCAGGCCAGGCCTGGGACAGGGGCCCCAGGATGTGTGCTCAGATCAGCTGTGGGAAAAACTCCTTCCCCTCCCCTTCTCCCAACCTCCCCCGTGCAGCTCCTTCTGGCTGGCTTCCCCGAGCCCAGGGCAGCACACCCTTTCCCCTTCACTCTCCCTTGGTTACTATGGAAACAAGGGTGTCGTTGATGTGGGCTGAGCTGGGGGAACATGTCGGCGCACAGCTGAGAGTCAGCGATTATGCTGGCGGGTAGAGATGTGCCAGGGTTAAGGTCCGCAGCTCCCAAACTGCAGGAAGGACGTGGTCCTGCCCCCTCCCTCTCTCCCTCCCGCTCACTTCTCTCTCTCCTGGCTTTTAACAAATTTCTTTTATTCCCCTCTGGGCTAAAGCCGTGGCTATTTTTGCACCACTCTGGGCCCCACCCTCACTGTCGGCCGCTCCTTATCCGGCCTGGCCCAGAGGGTGACACCATGTCACCCTCGCCAGGACTCGTCCCTTGATTCCCGTCAGAGTTTGCTTTGATTTCTCTTTCCTTCTCAGGGGCCAGTTCTTACTTCCTTTTATTTTTAGCTCTTCACTCCATGTGGTTTCAGGGTTCAGTCTGCTCTATCTAAAAGTTTTTTTTTTTTTAGTATCTTTTGAAAATGATAATCAAAGGAAGGGACGTGGTATTTGGTCATGTGGAAAATTCAATGTATAATTTAGATGTCTGTCAAAAATCCGACAAATAAAATTTAGCTGAAACGAAGGCAGCCTGGAAAGTGTCGTGTCCTTTGCTAGAGAGGGGAGAGGGCTGCAGTGAGTTCATCCTTCCAGAGGTCAGCATCTCTCAAGGTGCTTTCTGCAGGAGGGTGTGACACGAACGCCACCACCACCAATAAACATAACCCTTTATTAAGCCCTTCTCACAAAGCAGACCCTTCATCGATGTCATGGGGCAGTGTTAATCTCACTTTACAGCTAAGGAAAATGAGGCGCTGGCCTGGGTTAAGGCATTTGCCCAAGATCACAGAGGCATCAGTGCCAGTGGGCCAGGAACCCAGGTCTGAAGACAGCAGTGAGCTGCCACCGGCACCCCCTCCAGGACAAAGACAATAACACAATAAGGGCTCATTGTCTCAGCCCCCCAGCCTTCCAAGTCCACACAAGGGGTCTTCTCTGATCAGTGCTGCTGGCAGGAGGGGGCGTGGGGGGCGGGGGTAGGGAAGGGGGGAGTCCCCTGTCCCAACTGTTGTCCTCTGTCCCCACGGCAGCACAGTTTTGTTTTGGTACGGTCCTTTGCACAGACAGAAAAAAGGGAGGAATCAGGAAAATTGGGGCTGCAAGGACGCTGGCAATTACCTAATACTATTTGCTTTTAGACAGGGTTCAGAGAGGAGAGTAGACTTGCCCAAAGCCACACAGTAGGAGGCAGAGTAGGCTGCGGTCCGGAGCTCTGCCCTCTGGAGAAGGGCTTGTCTTCCCCTCCGGCAGCCTCACTTCAGCAGCCTAGAGACATACCAGCCTGGCTGGTCCCAGGGGCTGGCCTTTAAAGGCAAGCTGTTGGCAGAATAGAGGGGAGCTGGAGGCAGGAAGAGAGAGAAAGTCTAGTGTTGCCAGATAAATGGCAGGACACTCAGTTAAACTTGAATTGCAAATAAAGAATCATTTTGAATATAAGTACCTCCCACGCACGATTTGAGACATAATACTCATAAAAAAATCATTGTTTACCTGAAATTCACATTTAACTGGCCAGTTTTGTTTGTGTTGTTTTGCTAAATCTGACAATTCTACCCAGGATGCCCTGCTCAGTACAGCAACAGTGAGATACAATTAAACTGTGTTCCCTGGACTCAGACCCAAAAATCTATCCTTGCCCATCCATAAATCAGCTCTGTGATCTTAGGCAAGTTGCTTCCTTTCTTGGAGTCCTGCCTCTTCATCTGTGAAATGGGACAAAAGTGGTAGGGAGATTGAAAAGAGATATAATGGCAATAGACGTAGATAGAAGGCAATAGCTAACACATAGTAGGAACATGGTACTTCAGTTTCTTCCTGTAAAATGAGGTAATCACCTACCTTGTTGAGTCTCCAAGAAACTAAATGAAGTTATGAATGTCTGGTGCACAGTAGGTACTAAATCATTGGTAGCTATTATAATAACAGGCAAAAATTCTGGAGTCTAGGCTTTCCCAGGCCTCCAAGAACCTCTGCCCTCCCACATGGTCCCCCACGTGTTGTGAGGGCCAGAAGCCTTCCCAGAGGTGCTGGCAGCCCCCTCCTCTCTCCAGGGGCCTCCCTGGGCCACCCCAGCCCCACCTCCTGCAATTAGATTTGTAAGTGGGAACAGGCTCTTGTCAGCGGCTCCTGATTGGCTCTGGGCAAAAACACAGTTTAGCGCTCAGTCAAGCTGCATTTCAGGGCCTCTGCCTCTCTCTCCCCCACCTCCCCCTTAATTGCAATCTGTTCAGTAATTTCCTTTTCCAACACTGCAGAACACGGAGAAGCTGCAGCATGGGAGCCGGGCAGGGAGGAGGGGAAGAGAGCTCCTGTTCCCTGCAGTGAATCTGCTGGTCTAGCACTGTGTCCTGTGTCATGTCCGTGTGTGCATGTGTGCATGTGCGTGTGTGTATCTGGAACCAGACAGACACGAGCATGTGGTGATACAGCCAACAACCAGGCCCCTGCAGGGTCAGACCAGGGCATCCACTTGTACCAGGCACCTGGCTGTTATCATTCATTTAATCCTTGCAACAACGTTAATAACTGTAGGTGTTATCACTCAGTTTGAGGACAGGGCTCACAGAATTGGATTCACTTGCTCAAGATCACACCAGGAGAATGGGGCAGGGTCATGATTTTCACCTGGGCTTGTTTGACTGCTGGGCCCCAAGCCCATCTCATGAAACCTTTTCCCCTTTTGGCTTCTGAACTCAGAAAAGGAGCTGAGGACTCCTGCACAAAGGAGCAGGGAGAGGTTTCTTTTCCCAGCATGAATAGCAGTGTCCCAGGGACAAAAAGCCTTCAGTAAAGAAATGAAATATTAATGACAGAAAGGCAAAGAGCAAGCTGAGTCAAGGAGGGGCAAGGTTTGCAGGTGAACTCAGGTGGATACCTGAAGCTGAGAGCTGCAAGGGTTGAGGGCAGAAGTACCATTTAGATCAGCAAATGACTCCTCCTGTTAGTCATTCACTGATTGGATCCTTCTGTAGCCCCACAGGGTAACCATTCCTACCCTTCTCTTCCAGTTGAGGAAACCAAGGCTCTCAGAGCTTAAGTCACTGGCCTAGAATCACATAGCTAGGAAATGGTTTAGCTGGGGTTCCCTTTAAATAGAAAGACCATTTTTCTCCAGGGCGCCTTCTTGACTAATACAGGAGCTGAGAACAGTGGAGAGCAGGGCTCCAGGAAACCAGGCTGAGGCCTACCTCTCTTTCTCTCACTTTGCCACCTACCTCTTTAAGATCCACAGGAAACTTCACAGAGCCCAGAGGTGGCTGCTTCTCTGAAGGCCACCAGCAGAGGGGGCAGGCGGTGGTCAGGCCCCACCCTGACAACAAAGGAGAAAGGCTGGGGAGGCTGTGACCCTTTGGGCTTCTATTCTCCCCCAGGGCTCTGCAGCCCCTACCCAGTGTCCTGGCCCCAAAGGGGGAGAGACGGGGCTGCAGCAAAGTGGTAGAAGCCCCTGGAGCCCACTTAGATCACAGGAGGGCAAGAGAAAGGGCCGACTGCAGAGTCATACACAGACACTGCCTGCCCCTTGTTAAAAGAATGGGAATGCAAGTTCCTAAGACTGGACAAGGCTGGCATGCGGCCTCCGCACACCCATATGGGAAAGGATGCCCCCTGACCCCACCAGGGTGCAAGTCTTGGCACTGGCTGAGGGACCCTCAGCCGGGGCCAGTCATACTTACTACATCAGCCAGACCTCTCCCTGGACCAGGCTCTCAACACTCACATCGCCAACGCAGCCCCCAGTCTCTCCTGGACAACCTGCTCTGGTGAACTGGGGCCCATCAACCTCCCTTGCTGCTGGGAACACAGGCCTGTGCCATCGCACCATCACTCCCAAGCCCCTTTGATTCTGTCTGGGACCACAGAGCAAGCCTGGTCTGGGCTTTCGAATATGATCGAGGCTTCCCTGGTGCCTCCAGATGACAAGGTTGAAGCAGTTTTCCTGCCTGGAATCTACAGATGGCATTGGGAGAGAAATAGATAAGGAGCTTGGGTTTGCAAGCAGCAGCCCATCCTGGGGCCAGAGGATACTGTACAATCCAACCATCCTCTCAACTCCCCCAGCTCTGGTGGGGGTGCAGCCTGGATTTCCTCCTGACTCACTCCCCAGGCCCCCTTCCCACCCCTGAGACCCTCAGATCTGGAGAGCAGGAGGTTGGGAGGAAGGAAAAGAGGGAGGACGGGGCAATTCAGGGGCTGGGATGCTGATCCAGGCAGGGGGGAGGTGTCTGCACAGCTGCAGGCAGCCCCCCTACCCCCAGTCTGTGAATGGGCGCATCACCCCCTCCTGCCCGCCTGCCACCGCTCCTGAAACAGTTGGTCCTAATGAGCGCAAAGCAGGCAGGGCAGCTGTGTGCATTATCCATATGCATGGGGAGGTGTATATTTATCCTCACGTCCCACCCCACCCCACAGCTGCTGCCAACCCCGATGCCAGGAGGGTGAGTGGGCACGAGCGCCCAGGCTGCTCGGAGCCCTGGGCCTCCTCTCCTGGCAGCCCTCCCTCCCAGCCCACGCCCACAGCCTTCATTTGACCCATTTTGGAGGCAGAAGTTTGTGTGTGCGCTCGAGAGAGAGAGAGAAAGCGAGAGCATGCACACATCATTTCCCCAGTTGGTGCTTTTGATTTCCTCTGAAGTATCTTGATTGCGGACGCACAATGGCGTCTTGCTGCCAGTGCTCCCTCAGCAGCTTCTGGCTCTGCGCCCCCGCCTCCTCCCCAGGGCCGGGGTTTTCTGCTGACTCTGGGGCCCATGACTGGCTGGCAGGGAAGGAGCAGGGCCTGACCCCGGCTTCCATTTCTCAGCCTGAGCAAAGGGACCCAGAGGTCCTGCCACAGTCCTTCCTGTTCCTGGGGCTGGGGCAACCTGCACCCTGACTGCCCTCCCCCCCACCTCCTTGCTCCTTTGGACCTCCCACTGCCTCCTAGTTGGTCCCCTTGTCCCCACTGCTTGGCCGCTCACCCCTTAGTGCTCAGAAGAGCCATTGTTCTAACATTCAGTTCCTCTGTTCAGATGCCTGTGGAGGCCCCGCTGCTCTGGGACACGCAAGGTCAAGCTTTATCCTATCGCTCAAGTCCCCTCTGGTCTGACCTCAAATCTTTTTTTATCGACCTGTCAATCACGGGGTCTCACACACACCCTGAGCTCCGGATGAGCAATCCTTGCTGCCCCCTGACAGAGATTCATCTCCCCACCTGTGTCCATAGAGACCTCCTCTCGGGAGATGTCTGTCCTCTCTTGTGTTTTGCTCACCCCTCCTTTAGGGCACGATTCAAGTCCCACCTCCCCAGGAAGAAGGCCTGACAGCCTCTAGCCCACAGGGCTCCCTTGGGAAACATTCAGAGCCCCGACAGCCCAGGCATTCTGTGTTCATTCATTCATCCATCATTCATTCATTCAGCAGCACACCTACGTGCTTCATGTCCTGGCCCCTCCTCCCCCCCCCGACCGCCCCCATTCACTCATGCCTTTCTGACCTCATCACTCCCTGCTCTGCCCCTCACCCACCTTTCCAGCCACTCCTTGCTCTTTCTGAAACAAGCATCTTCTGCTTTTAGCCTTTGTGTTTGTTCCCTCCACCTGGGACTCTCTTGCTCCAAATATCCCCAGATCTTGCCTCCTCACATTCTTAAGATCTCCACTCAATGTCACCTTCTCAGCAAAGCCTTCCCCAGTCACCTACATATATAAGAATTGCCATACCGCCTTACTCCTACTGACAAGCCCTGTCCCTGCTTTACTTCCCTTCTTGGTATTTATCACCAACTCACAGTTGTTGATTTCTTTTAAAAATATTTATGTATTTATTCATTTGGCTGCTCCGGGTCTTTGTTGAGGCACACTGGATCTTTAGTTGTGGCATGTGAACACTTAGTTGCAGCATGCAGGATCCAGTTCCCCAACCAGGGATTGAAGCCAGACCCCCTGCACTGGGAGCATAGAGTCTTAGCCACTGGACCACCAGGGAAGTCCCTTTACTGACTTCTTGAATGTCAGCTCTTTCCCACTAAGTTATTAGCTCCAAGAGAGTGGAGTTTGTGTATTCCATTCACCAGTGTATCCCCAGCATTGGAACAGAGGCCAATATTAGAAGGACAGCGATAATTATTAGTTGAATAAATGAGTGAATGAATGAATGAAACAGGCACTGTTTCTCGGGCTCTGAAAAGTCAAAGATGACTAATATTTCACGTCCTCCAGGGACGCACAGGCTACTCAGACACATAAGCTATGCAGCCTCTAACCTGACACATAAATCATAATGAGTTAGAACACCAAGTGAGAGTGCTAAGTGCATGGGAGCGTGGTTGGCCCAAAGGAACTTGAACATCGTGATAACTATCAGTGCTAGAAAGTGGCCTACACCAGCCCCATCTTGGCATCTCACACACATCTTTCATTATTCTTCGTAGGGGAGGAATGCACAGAGATGAGACTCCGAGGCTGGACAGGCAATCCAGGCAGAGAGAACAGCAGTTACTGGGGCACGGAACCACATGGGCTGCTGGAGGACTGACTCTAAGCCTACGACCTGATGGGCGGAGCTCAGGGAGCTGCAGCTGGTAGGGATGGCATTTGGTGTGGGAGGGAGGGTCCCTATGCATTAGGCCATGAGCTGCCCATTTGCTCAGTGCCCTGCAGCAGGCACACACATGGAGAGTGTCTGAGGACAATATCCAACTCACAGCCAGGCAGCCAGGACACCCATATGTCAAGTGACTCATTGCCATTTTTTTTTCAAGTGGGCTAGAAGTCTACACTGCCCTTACGGCATGGTTCTTGGAAGCCTGCACCCTCATTCCACTTCTTATCTGCAATTCTGAGATGTTGCCTATACCACCTCTAGACCACATTCTACAGGCTGTTGCAAACTACGCTGCACCCTACCCCACACATCACCCTCTTCTTGCCTCAATGTAAACCATGAGAAATAACGTATGCCATTGAACAGATGGGTTCTCTCTCAAAAAAGACCCAATTATTGAAGATCTAAGTGCAAGGAGACGTCATAAATAACCCAGTTTGCTGCAGTTGAGAGGAATTAACCACATAGCAATTAAGGAAAACTGGTCGCCTGTGGAGGAAACATCCAGCCTCCCAGTGCAGAAGTCCACTGGCAAGTCCTGGCATCATAAATGCCAGGGACAGGGAATTTTAGGGACGAAGCCCTGGGTTTGTAAAGGCCTCCCTCACTCAGGGGATGTGATTCTCATACAGTGGAGAATGTGGTAGGGGCCAAAGCTCTACCCACAGATTTGTTTGTTCTTTGTTAAGAGCTTTCATAATGCAAGGGGTGTCTCGAGGTTGTGAGTTCTCTGTCACTGGAGGAATTCAAGCAGAGAGTGAATACATCCTGTGCTGGAAGGGAAGAAAGACTTTGGAGTGCAGGTGGATGGGGCAGAGTGTGGGAGGAAGACATGCTGGAGGAAGAAGCTTGTATCCTGAAGGCCGGGCCCCTTCATGGGGGCCTCTCACCTCTCACCAGAAGCCCCCAGCCCCAGCTGCCTCTGCCTCCTAATACGGATTGTTTCCCATTCCTCGCAGCCTCTAACAAAGTTTCTAGAATCTTAACCCCAAATCCCAGGCTCTTGCCTCAGCACTTTGGCAGAGTAAAGAGAGGGGGCAACTGAAGAGTGTCCTCTATTTCCTTCTTTGCTTCTATAACTGAAAAAAAAAAACTGGATTCAGAGAGTTCTAGAATCAGTACCAAGATCCTAGGTTCTAGAGACCACTGTTGCTAAAGCCCCTCCAAGGAAGAGTTTTCCAAAAGCCTACAGGGAGAATCTTGCTATAGAAAAGTAGTAAAGTGTGGTGGGTCTGTCCAGGGATATCCAGGAATTGTTTCCCACAGCACCCTTTGCCTGTAGGCCTAGAGCACTAAGCTGGGGAAGAGCATCTCCTAGACCTTCCAGCACCACACACCCAATAAGGCAGAGATGGGATGGGGTAGGAAATCCCCCAGGGGGCCAGGTCTGATCCTGAAAGTATTCTCCGGTTCTCCCCCACCCTCATATGGGAGCAGATGAAGGACTCTGAGGAAAGGGCATGGTGGAGTGGGTGTATGTGAAAAGGGCCTAGAAGAACCCAGAAAGGAGGTTAGAATTCAGGGTCTCAGCCTCCAGAGAGGGCCCTCGTGCACTGACTCAGCGCCTCCTCATTCAGGGTGTTCCCCCACTGCTCCACCCGCCTCTCCCGCCCTCAGAGTGCCCTTTGAAGCCCGGAGAGGGCTTTGATCTGGGGTCTGCCCCGCTCTCAGCCGGGCCAGATGCTCTTGGGGACGGGGGTTGGTGGGGGCCAGTTTGAAGCGCAAGGGCCACAATCCCCCAAGCCTCCCCCTCCCCCTGCACCCGGCCTGGGCAAGGAGACTGTTTCCGGCTGTTGCGGGAGGGCACTCAACCCCCTCCCCAACTCCACCCCACGCCTTGCAGCTGTTCCCCAGCTGCCCGGCCCCACCCCAGAGACAGCTGGGAGAGAGGCTGGGGGCGGAGAGCAGGGCGCAGCTGCTCAGCTCCGGGGCTGGGACCGGGGAGGGCAGCGACATGAAAGAGCCTGGACCCGCGGGGGGTGGCGGGCGGAGGAAACCCCCCGGCGGTCGCCTCCCTGCGGGCTCCGCACATCTGGCCCACAGGAGCCATCAGTGGGGTGGAGGAGAAGCGCTCCGCTCCTGACACCCCTACCCTGCCCTGCGCTGCCCGGAAAGGGGGCGGAGCGATGGCCTCCCTGGGGAGGGCGGGAAGACACTGCCTGGGGTGCAGAGCCGTATCTCTTCGCGGAGGGAGGCACAGGGCGTGCCTGTGGGTGCGGGGGTGGGGTGTCTCTCGAGTGTGCAGGGTGAGAAAGGCCTCCCACACCTCCTCCCACCGGCCCCCGTTCCTGGGGCAGTTCCAGCTCTCCAGGCCTCTTCTGCCCCTCCTGCAACACTTTTGGGAGGTGGGTGACAGCTGCTCCGACAAAGCCAGGGACAGCTGGGTAGCTGGGGACAGCTGGATGGGGTTAGCCTCTCCAGGCTTCCCTGGCTGCCCAGGCACCCCTGGCCATACTACACACAGTTAGCTGCTTGGCTGCCTACAGCCTGTGTGCCTGGGTGTCTGTTTACTGTGGTGGGCTTTCAGAGGTGGGGCCTGGTGGGGTTCAAGATCCTCCCACTCCAACCAGAGTCTCTCCTCCATATCCCACTCTCATTGATGTACATGGAGAAAGAACCTCTTCCATCCGCTAAACCAAAACTAGGCCAAGTGGGAAAGAAATCGGGCAGCTTTCCGCCTTGGCTCCCAACTCCTGGCACAGAAAATGTCCCAGGGTTCCTGACAACCGGAGAAAGCTACAGAAAGCGACAGTGAGATGGGAGCAGATGTGAGTAGAGTTAAATGTCTATCTGTCCAGCAGCACCTGCCCCCAGACATCCCTTCCACCCTGGCTTGGAGGAGTACTGTGCTCCAGCCATCTGCCTCTCAATAGTCCCAAACAGGTGCAGAAGAGAAGGGGGCAGGCCAGCTGTTGTCATCCCCAACTCCTGGCTCTGGCTCCTTGCCAAAGTGGGGAAGCAGGAGCGGTGATCAAGGTCCACTCACTGCAGACTGAGTCATTTTCTAGCCCATAGGATAGGAGGATGGAGGAATTTAGCAAGACCAAGACCTTGGTCTGGCCAGCCCTACTTGCCGGGGGGACAGGGACTGATGATGCCCTCCAACTTGCATCCTTTTCCTGAGAAGAGGGGTGACTAGCTGTTGGTGAAGTTTGGACCCCTGGTGAAGGACTTACCCATAGCTCCCTGTCTTGCTCTAGCCTTTCTGGGGTGGGAGGTGTTCAGGCCCTGAGTCCACCCAGACAAGGGAAAAGAGAACTAGGCACCCAGGAAAGGTTGCCCCTTCTACTTTACACATAAGCAGATCTATGAAAAGTGTTAGGCAACAAACCAGAGATCTTTTAAAAGATCAGCCCCCAATACTGTAAAGCAATTATCCTTCAATTAAAAATAGATTAAAAAAAAAATTAGCCCCCACCCACCCTCACCTGGCTTCTTACCCAAGAGGGCTTGGTGTGCCCTGCCCATCCTTCCACCCTACCCACAGGTCTGACAAGCAGGTCCCTGGCCAGTCCCTCATGGCAGCACTTCTCAAACACCAGAATGTATCAGAATTACCAGGAAGTTAAAAATGTGATTCTTGGGAATCCCGATGGTCTGGTTAGGGCTCTGTGCTTCCACTGCTGAGGGCAGAGTTCAGTCCCTGCTCGGTTTGATTCCTGGTCAGGGAACTAAGATCAAGCATGCCTTGGCAAAACACACACACACACACACACAAAAGCGGGTTGCCCTCAGTGATTCCCACTGAGTCCATGTAGGGCCCCAGGAATCAGCTCATTTTAACAAGCTCCTGATACACTGGACTTTGAGAAGCTCTGCCAAAGGGGATGAGGGTAGGATGTCTTTTTCACCTTGCCACCCAACCTCTATGCTTCCCAGCGTTCAAGATTTTCCTGCCTTCTCTTCTTCCATGCTCACTGGAGGAAGGGGCAGGGGACAGAGCTTAAGCCACCAAAGGAAGAATGGAGCCAAGTGCCCCCACCCTTTTCACATCAATGGGGGCTTAAGCTCCATTAGACTAAATTCCAAGATAGAGACTGCTGTAGCTCTGTGCCCTTGGCCCTACACAGTGCCTGGTGCTTAGCATGTACTTAATAAATATTTGTGGAGTGAAGGAGGTAAACTTTGCAAGACTCATAGAAAGGTATTTTTTCCTTTGTCTGTCCTTGCTAAGAGCATGTTGGCAGAAACTCAAAGAGATGCCGGGGCCCATGCAGCAGGGAGGCTGGGCCTAGGAGGCCCTCAGCAAATATTTGTCAAATGAACCCAAGGCCGAGAGTAGATATAGTTAGTGGCTGACAAACTGACATCCACAGGTCTGAAACAGACTAAACCCAGAAGAGAATCAAGGCCAGGGCTTCCGTCCCTAGAGGGGGCCCCTCCTCACACCAATGCCTGAAGACCTCAGGCCTGGGGGAGTTGGGGGTAAGAGGCGAGGCAGGGAGTGGGACTGCGCCATTATGTTTATTAGAAGGTTGGATTTCGGTGTGTGCTCTAGACAGATTACAGAATAAATACCTGCGCCTTGAGAACAGGAAGTCCACGATTCATACAAAGTGCTCGCTACAGGAAGTTGCTGTGTCAAAACCCAGGCAAGGACCCAACTCCAGGCAGCCCCTCCTCTCCCGCTGACCTCGACAAGGGCTGTGCTATGGTTTATTATTTCTTTTATTTCTCTTTATTATTATTAATATTATTATTATTTGCTTTTGCTGTGGTCACTATCATTGGCAAAGTTCCTTTTCCCCTTTCCTGGACATGGGGTTCCTGTCTTTAAGATTCCATTCTGAGGCTGAAGGTGCCGAAAGCTGCTTGAGAAGTGGCCTTTGAACTCCGTCTGGGAGGATGGTGAGAAGGAAGCAGAAAAAATCATTCTTGGTTTAAAAAAAAAAGGCCCCACAATCTACAGGTCATTCCTTATTCAGTCAGTGATCAAACTGCCCAAAAGAAAACCAACAGGAGAAGCAGGCCAGTGGGCACCTGGGCCCTCCTCCCAGGGCTGGGTGAGGAGAGTTGGAAACTGCCCCTCCCTCAAGGCTATAAAGGAAGCTGAGGCTCCTTCCAGCCACAGCCACGGGGTGGGAAGGGGAAGGAGAGAAGGGGAAAAGGTGTGACAGAGAGAGAGAGAGAGAGCGAGCGAGAGAGAGTGAGAGAGAGAGAGAGAGAGAGAGAGAGAGAGAGAGCTCAGCGCCTTGAGGTAGACGCTTTCCCAACTCCGGGGCCACCTGCGGCCCCGGCCCAGGCCAGCTCCCACTGTCACCTCCGCGTCCAGGAGATTCATTTAAAAAAAAAAAAAATCAAAACAAGCCCTAAACAAAACAAAATCCAAAAGGAAAAGACTTGGGGGAATGGAGGAGAGAGGGAGGGAGGACAGGAAGGTAGAAGGGCAGGTCTCTGGATGCATCATCCCCGAGCCACCGGGGGCTGGGGGGCAGATTCCCGGGTGCTCACCGCCCGCGCGGCGTTAGCTCGTCACGTAGTGTTTGGTGGACGGCTGCCCATACACCCTGTAGAAATCTTGGTGGCCAGGCTGCTGGGAGGCATCGAGCCAGTCTCTGACCGCCAGGCCGGGGAAGGGACTGGGGGACGGAGGGGGTGGGCGGGAGCGGGTGTGAGTACTCCTGTGAGGGCACTGTCCAGGGAAGTGGCCGGAGCGGGGGTAGGGCTGGTGGCCGCCGTGGTTGGCCACGGAAGAACAGTAACAGTTGTCCACAGAACAGACGAGAATCTTGCGGCCGCCATACTGGGGGAGCATGGGCTGCTGGGCGGCGGAGCCGTTGGGATACTGCGATGGGGGGAACACCGGACTCGAGTGCACTGGTTGGGCGCCGCCCGGCAGGGCCACCAAGTGCTGTGTGGAGCTGCAGGGGCCCAGGGGCTGCCCTGACTGGCCCTCGCCGCTGGCTGTGCCCGCTGCCCCATACTGGCCGCCCACGGGGCCCGGCGACGTCTCTAGGAAACTGGCCTCAGGGAAGGCCGTCGAGTGCTTGCGCTTTCCGCCCCAGAGCTGCTCACGCCACAGGGGTACAGGGGACGCTCTGCAGGAAGGGCACCGGTGTGCTGAAGGGGCCTGTGGAAAGTTTGGGCAAAAGTCGCTAAAGCCCCATCCTAGGCCACCCCAGCCTCCTCTCCCCAGGGAACTTTTCTATGGGGCCAAGCACAGTATTATCTTGATGCTGGCTACTCCATTCCCATTTTACAGCTGAAGAAGCCAAGGCTCAGGAAAGTACTATGCCCTGCCCAAGGTCCCACAGCTGGAAGTGGCAGAGCCAAGATATGAGGCAAGGCTTATGACAGGCCAGGCTACCGCTCAGAGGGAAGGCTCTGGCATTTACCCTTGCCCAGATGGTTCCCTCGGCCTTCCCAGGTGGCTCAGTGGGTAAAGAATCCTCCTGCAATGCAGGAGACACAGGCTCGATCCCCAGGTTGGGAAGATCCCCTGGAGGACGGCATGGCAACCCACTCCAGTAGCCTTGCCTGGAGAATCTTATGGACAGAGGAGCCTGGCCACCCCACAGTCCATGGGGTTACAAAGTATCAGATGCAACTGAAGCAAGTGAGCATACATGCAAAGGTTTCTCTTCCTGTGATTGAGGATCTCACTCTCACCTTCTAGCATCTTCCGCAGCTGTTTCTCCTTCTTGGCCACCTCGTTCAGGAAGAGCTTGGAGTTCAGGTGGCCGATCTTAGGGGAGAGAGGCTGCTGCCTGTGCAGGTTTGGGTCCTGGGGGCAGTGGACGGGCGTCTGCTGTGAGGAGGTATCACGCGTAAGCCCGCCCTACCTGCCCCCACCCCGCCCCCCCTGTGGACCTGCCCCTTCCTGCCCTCCCCCACATGTGTTCCCCTGAGGGCCAGTGGTCATCTGCTCACCTGTCCATTAGGATTTTCACAGACTTGGTGTTCTGGGGGAGAGAAAGGGGTGTCAGTGGGAAAGGCAGCATGGGAGAGGGGAAGATGAAAGCTGCCCATTCTCTCTCCCGACGCAGGGCTGACACTTTTGAGGCTGGCCAGAGTGTTGCAGGGGCAGAGGGTGGGGTGCCTCTGTTTTCAGAAGAATGAGCTCTTGCTGTGTGACAGACAACACTATGAGTGCTTTCCAGACATCCAGCATCTTATCTAAACAACTACCAAGAGGAAGGTTCTGCAGGCACTCAATATTTTATCCAGAATCTTTGGGGCAGGATGTGTTTCGGATTATGGAACTTTTTGGATTTTGGAAGGGACATGTGATGCCTATATCATAATATGTGATCATCGAGGACACCATAATCTAACACATCGATGTTTCTGCAGCAACATTTCAACATGTGTACCAAGTAAGATCAATAAATACTATAAATTGCCAACATTAGTTCATGTCAAATGTTTGCTGTTAAATGAGTTGTCTGAACTTTTCTCTTTTGGTTTTCAGAGATTTTTAAAAATCTGGAATTATGGATAACAGATAATAGAACTGTATGGAAAAGACCCTGATGCTGGGAAAGACTGAAGGCAGGAGGAGACAGGGATGACAGAGGACGAGATGGTTGGACTGCTTCACCGATTCAACAGACACGAGTTTGAGCAAGCTCTGGGAGATGGTGAAGGACAGGGAAGCCTGGCCTCTGCGGTCCATGGGGTCACAAAGAGTCAAATAGGACTGAGTGACTGAACAAAAACAACATTGCTGCTGCTGCTAAGTCACTTCAGTTGTGTCTGACTCTGTGTGACCCCACAGACGGCAGCCCACCAGGCTCCCACATCCCTGGGATTCTCCAGGCAAAAACACTGGAGTGGGTTGCCATTTCCTTCTCCAATGCATCAAAGTGAAAAGTGAAAGTGAAGTCGGCTCAGTCGTGCCCGACTCTTAGCGACCCCATGGACTGCAGCCTTCCAGGCTCCTTCATCCATGGGATTTTCCAGGCAAGAGTACTGGAGTGGGTTGCCATTGCCTTCTCCGAAAAACAACATTATCAACCCTATTTTAGAAGTGAGAAAGCTGAGGCCTAGGGAACGTATATGACTTGCCAAGGTCGTAAAGCTACAAAGAATGGGGGTGGTGGGGAGGTTCTGAATCTATGCAGGCTGGCTGCAAACCCCTGTGGTGGAGGAGCCAGCTGGGGAGCAAATCGCACGGACTCCAACTTAGAAATGTCCCCCTGGGTCCCGCCAGCCAACCCTGGGCCCAGCCCACCTTCATGAAGCTGACATCCTCTGTCTTGTCGAAGAGAAGCTGTAGGGAACCCAGGAGCTTCTTGGCCTCCTGCATGCGCTCCCCGAGATGCAGCGCCTGCGCTGCGTTCTCGCTGCAGAATTTGGCCTGGGCCTTGTCCAGGACCTCCACTGTCTGCCGCAGGTCCTCGTCTAGCAGCTGGTGCAGCTTCTCATACTGCAGTCGCACCTCCTCCTTCAGCTGGCTCACCTTCTCCTACAAGGGTGGGGGGGACTGGTGAGTATGGGGGTGCCTCTGGCTGCCACTCTTGCCTGACTCTCATCCTGGGTAGGGGAGTCTGGGAGCCCGAACCCGCAGGCTGCCTAGGGCTTCCCGTGGGCAAGGTTGGACCTGGAATCCTGAACTGGTAGTATAGCAACCCTGGCACCAGTCGGGGTTCATCCATTAACAGGTCACTGAATGACTGAGCAAGGGATTCTGGCATATAAAGCTGACCATGCAACAAGTCTGAGCCCAAGCAAGGAACTAGCCCCAGGCCTTGTACCCAAGCCATCCCCACCCTATACCATGGGCATGGGCTTGACTACCTCCACCAGGCGTTTGTCTGACTCAAGTTTGTACAGCTGGTCCTCAATATCCTGTTCTCGCTCCTCCAGTCGGTCCTGCTGCTTCATCAGCATCTTCTGCAGAGACAGTAGGGGGATGGGCATCAGAGGGGCTAAGACGGGTGAACACCATCCTTCCCTGTACAGAACAAACTCAGCCTATTGATCCTTTGACCCAGATGATCTAAAATTTCGGCAACCCAATCCCTTCTGGCCCCCATGAAATCCCAGGGCCCTGGAGACAACTGCGTGGCCAGCCTTTCCCCAGGAACAGAGAACGGGGAATAGCTTCCCACACATATCTAAACCATGAGCTTTCTGAGGGCAGGGTCAGGCCAGCCTCGGTTCTAAGCACTCTTCCTGTATAGAATTATCTAATCATTCCAGTAATGCTATGAGATAAGTACTATTATTATCCACATTTCAGAGAAGAGGAAACCAGAAAGGTTAAGTAGTTCCTCCAAAGTCACACAGCTAGTAAATGTCAGAGCTGGAATACAAACCTAAATGACCAGGCAGTAGGGTCTGTTCTTATCCAAGTCGTGGGGCCTCTCTCTGGGGAGCACCATCTTAGAAATGGTGCAGAGCTTCACACAGCCTTCCTGGGTCTCACAAGTCCTCTGGCCCAGCCCAGAGATCTTATCTTATGCTTGCCTTACACTTGCGGGACATCAAGCCAGCCACCTGACCCCTGGCTTGCTCCTGACACTGAGAGCTGGGCCTCTGAAGTCCTTGCTAGTTGGACCTGGAGGGAGAGGAGACTCTGGCTCTCTGAAGACCTGAGGCCAGTTTGCTGGAAGGTTCTGGGCCATACTGCTCTTCTCAGCCCTTAATCTGACTCCACAACCCCTTTCCTCCCAGCGCTGCTCATCCTGGCTGTTCCAACCACCTTGTTTTCCTCCCTTACCAGACACACCTCTTGAAACAAGGTCTCTTTCCTGCCCAAGAACCCTCAATGACCCCTGCTTCCAAACACTGTAGGCTCTTACGACCTGCTTCTCCTGGTCAGGTGGGCTGCTATCTTTTCCCTGACATTGCACATTTGAGCTCTGGAGAAGGCAATGGCACCCCACTCCAGTACTCTTGCCTGGAAAATCCCATGGACGGGGGAGCTTGGTGGGCTGCCGTCTATGGGGTTGCACAGAGTTGGACACAACTGAGCACTTTCACTTTTCACTTTCATGCGTTGGAGAAGGAAATGGCAACCCACTCCAGTGTTCTTGCCTGGAGAATACCAGGGATGGGGAGCCTGGTAGGCTGCCGTCTATAGGGTCGCACAGAGTCAGACACGACTGAGGCGACTTAGCAGCAGCAGCAGCAGCAGCCTGCTGATGCCTTTCTGTAGCCCATGGTGCATCCTCCCATCCCGTCTATCCTTCAAGGCCCAACTTAAGGCTCCGCTCCTCTCCATGGCCCCTGCTCAGAGGTTCTGAAGGTCCCTCCCTGTCCTGGCCGTATGGTGGGGCTGTCACATTGCTCTCCTCCTATAGCTGTGGTGTCCAATATGGTAGCCACTAGTCACAATGTGGCTATTTCACTTTAAGTTAATTAAAAGTCAAATACACTAAGCACCAGTTTTTCATGTGTACCCCCTCAGTTCAAGTGCTCGACAGCTCCATGTAGTTAGTGGTTACTATACTGGAAACTACAGACACAAATCGTGGGCCACGTCACAGGAAGAGCTATAGGACAACAGTATTCTAGAGTCTGTTTGACAAACTGCACTCTGATCTCCAAACAAAACTCATGGCTTCTTGAAAACAGGGCTTTGCTGCTGTATTTTTCTACTTCCCTTCCCAGTTGAGACCCAAGGACCTCAGCACCCTACAGATGCATAACGTTGTTTGCTGAATAAACCCATGAGTTTTACGCACAAAACAAGATTTGCAAAACAGAAATAGACCCTAGCTCACAGTAAGTGTCTACTCCACAAGAAGTGGTTCTTTTTCTTCCTCTGTGTACACCTCAAAGTGCCCCTCCAGTCTGACCCCATGACTCTCACTCCCATTCACATCAGGTGGCTCCCTCAAGACAAGCTGCCAGCAATCCCTCCCTTTACCCCCAACCCTTTACATATGGGGAAACCAAGGCCAGCAAGAGAGTTCAGCGACCCTGTTTTGTGTTGGTAGCGACCCTGCAAACAGAAAACCAAATCTCGGGGGCCAGGAGGAGGCATTCAGATTCTGAGCTGGGAAAGTCTGGGACACACTGCACCCTTTCTTCCCAACAACTTGACTTTTCAGTGACCCAGGACAGCACCTCATGACATGACCCATGGACACAGCCCGGCCCCCACTCCAGCACCTCATCCTTCCAGCGGGCCCCTCACCCCAGCCCCACATGCACAGGGATCTGAAGCCAGCCTGGGAGTCAGAGCCTGTCTAGAAACACAGCTGGCTGGGAGCAGGAATGGAGGCAGTCACACGTCCTTCCTCCCTGTCTGTGAAACTGCCCCCAGTCACGTGAAGAGGGCGGGCAGCCCCCAAAATACAGCCCAACTACACGTATCCAACTGCACAGGCACACACAAGCACACACCGCTCCCTGGGCCCTGAGACCGCCTCAGGCACACTGTCTCACACACATACCCCTGCACGGTGAAGGCAGGGCCTCCTGAAGGCCCCAGACAACAGAGGGAGGCCTGCGTGAAGGTGAGGTGGCCAGAATACCAAAGGACTTTAGACCTTTGTACCTCCCTGCAACAAAATTCTGCCTGGTGGCTGCCTCGTCCCCACACTTGGGAGGACAGTCCCCCAACCCAGATGCACCTGAGGCTCCAGGCCTTCCCAGTGTCCAGGACATCTGAGAGCCCAGGCTTCACCCACCCTGACACATCTGTGTACCACCAAACCCATCAGTATCAGAGTAGGGGTGTACCTGGGGCTGAGTCCCAGATGAGGGGCAGGAGGCAGCCCCAGATGGGATCCCAACCCCCTCTCCCTCGGAGCCCTGGAGTGGGCCTGTTCACTCCCATCCTGCAGACCAGCGGGAGGCCCCCACCCCACCCCCTCTGAAACCCCCTCAGGGTACAGCCCAGGGAGGCACTTTAGGTCTTGTCCCAGGGGGTGGGACTCAGCCCCTTCCTTCTTCTGGGCTTTTCCCACATCCACTCCTGGCAGCACTGTCACCCCTAGGACCCTGAGGTTGTCCTCCCTTGACTTCTGGATCCAAGTCCTAATTCCTGCCTGCCCCGAGCCCTCTGAAACAAAGCCCAGCCCAGCCAAGTGGGCACATTCCCTAGCAGGGGGCTGGGTTTCATCAGCCCAAGCCCAGCTCAGAGGCCATCGGCCTTCTGTCTCCACTACAGGGGGAAGGGAGAGGCCAGGACCAGGAAGTAAACTGTCAGGGGGTAGGAGTCACCCTTGGCCTGGGAAGGGGGCCTACCTTGTCCAGCTCCCCCTTGCAGGAATCACTCTCCCTCGGGGCTAGGTGATCTTACTCCTGCCACAGTCAACACCTGGCAGAACAGCAGGCTGGGGGAATACTGCTGTCTCAGACAATGGAAAATTGGGGTTAGGAGTGGTGGTGGGGAGAAGGGAAATCTGCTTGCTGCCCTCGATCCCCCAAGTGACTGAATCAGGCTGCTAAGAAGCTAGAAGATGGGGAGCGGAGGAAGCAAGGACCCCTTCCTCTACCAGCAGCCTCCTTTCCATCTCAACCTCCCGGAAATTACTGAGAGTTGAGGCTCCGTTATCTACCTGGGAAAAACCCACAGGTGAGAGATTTCCCAGCTTGACTGCCTCTTAGTGCAGGAGGCAGTGGGACACACACTCCACAAACTGCTCCCAGCCCGAAGCGGGCCACCTGGACTGGGGCATGGCTCAGGGTGCAGAAGCAGAATGGAGAGAACCATGGTCTAGACTAGCAGCCTCAAGAGACCACACCTCCTGCAGAGGAAGGGGCACTGTGAGGCCCAGCCCTACTCCCAGCCCTGTTCCTTCCCTGAGCACTTAAGACCTTCCACAGCCTGCTCCTGGGCCTGTGAGGCCAAAAGCATCAGGAAGACTTGGGGCTCACTATTCCCACACTTCCAAGACCCTCATACCTGTCACCTAATGTTCTAGACTCTGCCTTGAGCTGCTCTCTCTGATGCCCAACCCCAGCTTGGAGAGGGAGCCATCATGAGCCCCTTACATTCCTGCCCTGGGAAAGCTTTCCAGCTTTCTGGAGACTGACTGGCCAGGCCTAGCTGGCATTTCTGGTGCCAGACTGGACTGGGCAGACAGGTAAGGCCATAGAGACTCTAGGCTGTATAGAAGTTAATAAATGATAATAATAAAGTCCTCAAGTAAACCTTGAAGAAAAGCAGTCAGGAGGGAACAGGGCCCCAGGAGCCAGGCCAGGGGGCAGGCCCCGGGTTTTTGGAGGGGGCCAGGGCTGGAGGTGAGAAAAGGGTGCTGGGCGGGTGGAGCACCTTTTCCTGCTCACATACATGACCCCCATGCCAGCTCCTGCTCTGGAGGCAGCCCCTGCGCAGTGACCCCCTCCTAACCTCCTCCCCAGCTGCCAAAGCCGCCCCCACTCTCCCGCATCAGCCCTAGTCCCAGGAGTATATTAGTTGGCCTCTCCTCTCCTCTCCTCCGGGCCACAGCATTCCCACCTGGCCTCAGAGCAGCTTCTGCCTGCCCTGGTCATCCCTTCCCGGGCCTCAGTCCCTGCCTGGGGCTATTGTGTGAACCCCCTAGGCTGCAGACAACCACAGACCCAGAGTGAAGTGGCTACAGGGCAGGAACCAGGGCAAAGAGAAAGGTGGCACCTCGGAGGCAAGCCCCAGCAGACCCAGAGAGGGTTTCCCAGCTGCAAAGTGAAATTAGCTTTTGCCATGCAGAGAGCAGCGCTCTGGGGCAGCAGAACAAAGAGGCGAGAGAGAAAGCCCCCCTTTGTCTGAGTTTGAATGCCAGGCCAGCCGGGAAGGAAGGCTTTCCCAGAGCCAGGGATACGGCCAGCCAGGCCTGCCTGCTCAGGCTGGGGCTGGGGCCCCAGCCAGTCTCCCCTTCTTCCTACAACCACCCTGACTACCCCCAACACAGCATGGCAGGATCCATCTGGGCTTCCACCTCCAATACCCACCTCGGGCAACAAGCTCACCCAAAGGTGCGTCCCCTCCCCTCCCCACTCCAACATCCCCACCAGGTGAGAAAGTTACACAAGACTCATATCTACCAGCCAACCACCATCAGGCAGATAGTCACACACACACTAGTGCCATCACTGATAGACATGTGTGCACACTCAACTTCCACTCACAGGTATACAGCAAGCAGGACACCCCCCGCCCCCCACCAACAACACACACATGGATCTTCCTGGCCCCACAGTCAGACACAAGACAACTCTGTAATTAAGTCAGTCATTCACACTGCACCTTCTCGGAGATATACATGTGAGATACAAAACAGCAGTTCCGCATGAGATGCACACCCAGACACGCCAGTTACACACACACATCTGTGGAGATGGATGCACAGGCACTCAGAGCTGGGGGAGGCAGAGTAATCAACAGGGCGTGCATGACAGCTGCCCAGCTGTATCAGCAGGATCCTGGGGTGGAGGTGGGGGTGCAGGGCCTCTGCCTCAGGTTCCGTCCTCTCTGCCTGGGGCCCAGGGAGGAAAGCCAAGCCCTGCCTCGCTTCCCGATCCTTCAGGATGGTAAAGGAGCAGTTACCTGACCCTCACACACACACAGCCTCCCCATCCTAGCTCCCACCCCACCTAAGACCTGAGGATTATGGTTGGTGGAGGGCAGCAGGGAGCAGTGGGGTTGATACTGCCTGAGGCAGGCTGCAGCCACAGCCGGGCTCTAGCTGGGCCAGGGTAGCCCTCTCTCCCAGAGCCTGCCTGGTGACAGACACATGAGGCAGAGACCTAGGGTCCCCTCCAGGGTCCCAGGGCAACCCCTCTGGCCAGTGGCAATGGGAGCAGCTGCGAACCCCAAACTGGCCCAAGAAGTGGGATCCTGTCCCCAGAGAAAAACCTCTTCTTAACTCTAAACCTTTGAGAAGCCAAGGTACAGAGTCCTGGGAACATTTCCAACCTCAGTCTGGGGTACTAGGAATGACACAGAGGCACAACTATGCCCTGAACAGACACACACACACACACCCTGCGTAACCATTTACAGACACATCTAGGCCTTATCTTGGGTCTTTTTTCTATGTTGAGGAAGGTTCTACGATAAAGGTGCTCTCAGCTCAAACCAGTCCCAAGTTGCTCACATGAATCCCTAAACCTGGGGTCTGAAGAGGGTTTGACCACCTGGATGGCCCAATCTTGGGTCCTCAGCCTTCCACAGCCCCAAAGAAGAACACATTGGGGTCTAAAGGTGTCTCGGGAGCATGGTCTCTAGGGTCTACCCAGTGGGCATCCAGGCTTTAGGGCAACATGGCCTGCACACTGGCTTCACAAGGGCAGAATGGGGCAAGGATTTCAAAGGCCTGCCTTTGAGACCCCCTGCTAGGTGGAAGTCCTGCTTGGCTCCCAGCTCTGGGTCTCTGCACAGGTGGGTGCTCTGACTATGGGGCAGAGGACCACCGGGGAAGATTGATCAGGGTTTCCTGTTTCTGGCCAATAGGGCATTTCAGCATCCCCTACTCCTTTTCTGGGATGACAGAAGAGGAAGCACAAGAAGCAGAGCTGTCTGTATCTTAAGGTGTGATCCAGGTTTCCATGCGTCTGCTCCTGTATCTAGAATTCTGTTGCCTTCATCCATGGCACCAGCAGGGGCCCTTTAAGACAGCCTCCCTCCCACAAGGGAAAAGAGGCCCAGGAAAAGGCCCCTCCCCTGGCTGGCCTAGTGAGGATGCAGCGCAATGGGTTCTTCCATTCAGATTCTCTGCGGCTCACCTCCTCCCATGAGGGTGAGGCCCTCCTGTTCAGTAAGTCCAACTCACAACGAGTGGCAATGGCATGGAGCTGAGACCACTGCAGGGTTTCCAACTCCAGTGCCCTGACACCAGAGAGGATCTGGAGGGCCTGGGGTAGCGGAGCCTGGGAAGGGATGAGACTCGGGCTGCGGGGCACAGATGCTGAGCACACAGAACTGCACATCTGGTTGTGATGCAACCCACTACTTCTGCGCCTGCCCACAGCAGGAACAGGAACGAACGCACACACACAGAGACGCACATGCACATGGAGCCGCTAACAAAGTTCAGGTCCTTCCATGCGTTCAAGGACCTGCTGGTCGGAACTCCAGGGCACACTGTGTACGTGTGCCAGGTACCTTTGAGGGCAAAGCAAACAGTCTCAAAGACACTCGAGAACACGGACCCACATCTACAGACACCCTCCTACTACCAAATCAGGCACAACGGTGTTTTCTCCCTCACCGAAATGAAAGACACCTGAGCACTCTGACACAACTAAGGGCAAAGCCATGGGTGCACAGTCTGCATGTTTACTCATCACCCTGGTTGTTGTCCCTTTCTCTGCCTTTCAGCCACATCTCCACCTTTCCCCTCCTTTCATTTTCCACTGTCAAACTCAGGACAGAGAACTGAGCAGCTTTTCTTTCTCTGCACTTTTCCCAGCCTCCTTCCCAGCCCTTCTATCTTTATTAACAGCTTCTCAATACTAGGGACAGTCTGGGCTCTGCCTGCCCTGGGTGGGGGGTGGAGTACACTAGGGCCTCATATCCTCCCCTAGACCTCTGCCTTTTCCAGTCCTGATGTGTTTGAAGGGGTGGCTCTTCTCTCCATCCTCCCCCGTCACACACACACACTTCCTTTAAGAATCGAGAGGCCCTGCCCTGGCACAAAACCCCAGAGCTAGCCCATCCAATTGGAAACTAATTATACAGCAAATTTTATTTGTTATCCCTGCCCTCAGCCTGTGGCAGCCCTCCTGCCTTTTGTTAGTTGTATGTGTGTTTGTTAATTGCTAAACAGTGACTCATTCTGACTGGTCCCCTCTCACAGGAAACAGCCCCCATCTCCAACTGTGCCCTGTTCAGACCTTCCTCATACCCAAGCTCCCACTGGCCTCGACTAGCCTCCAGGGGTCCCCACCCAGGAACACTCCCAGTCTCACCCCCATATCACACCCAGGCCCCAAGCTGGGGCTTCTGAGATGGCTCCAGACAGTCTCAGGCCAACCCCTTCCTTCTGGTATGACTCAACCCTGAAAGCCAGGGGACCAGGGAGGAACCTAGGAGGAGCCCCCCTCCACTGAAGGGGACAGAAGTATTGCTTCAGTCCAGCTCGACAGGCAGGCCAGGCCCAAAGGCTTGAGGGGGGAAGGCGGTTTTGACATTGGCCGCTGCTGCAGGGTGTATACAATGGGAGGGGATGCGGTTCCATAATCACCCAGCCGGCAGCCCAGGGAGCCAGCTGCCTGAAACCAGATTGCAAGGCGGCTCAACCTTAAACCCACAGGATTCTTTTTCCGTCTTCGACTTCCCCTCCCCAAATGTGGGAGGGCTGTGATAGAAGGCTGGGCTGGGAGAAAAGGGTTCAGGGTGATGAAGACATACTTTAAGGTGTGTTCATGTGGACGCGTGTAACACACACAGGCACACCATGGGCAGCGATTCTCACACATGGAGAGGGGTTACAGGGAATAACCCCAATAGCCGACATGCTGTCCTGGTGATGCCGTTGGCTGCCCAGGCCTTGGCCAGGGGCTCTGTTCTCCCTCCGGAAGCTCCCCCCTCCACCCCCCAATGTGTTTCCAATAGGGCTTGAAACTAACATGGCTGCTTTTGTTTACTTCCTCATTGGTATGCCAGCATCATGGATCATGTCAGCCACAGCAGCGGCACCAGGACACTCATTACATAAACAGCAGCTGGAGAAGCAGGACCTGGGTCACTGCCTTTAGTGACTTCCCCTAGGGCCTACGGAAACAACTGCCGGGCCAGGGAGCTGCGCAAAACAGAAAAGCAACAGCCAAACTCTACCCCTGACAGCCCCACACCTCATTTCTATAAGTGACTCACAAGATGGACCCTATGAGCACAGGTGCAGGAATATATCAAGTAGCGATTGGGGGACCCTTCTTCCCAGGACCTTGCCTCCAAACTTACAGAGTAGGAGTGTGGAAAGGGGCCTCTCGCCTGATGTCACAAGAGTCAGCCTGTCCGGAAGGGTGGTCCCAGGCTGCCGGGAAGGAGGGGAGTGTGTGAGTGTGTGTGTAGGGTACTTGCCCGGATCTCATTCCTCCGGATCTCCACGTCGCACACCGAGTGCCCCTGATGCGCTCCGCTGTAGTAGCAGCAGTACTGGCACACGGCCACCTGCTCGGCTTCGCAGTGGTAAAGGCGGTAGGCGTTGTGCTGCGGGCAGCTCCAGGCCCGCACGTCGTCCGCCTCCACCAGGAGGTGCCCGCGGGCGGTGGAGGGCTGCTGCAGGTGCGTCTGCACGTGGGACTGGCAGCAGGGCGCCTCGCAGCGCAGGCAAACCTTCTGCGCGGGCAGCGGGGGCCGCGGCGGCAGAACACGCAGTGCAGCGCCGCCGGAGGCTTCTCCACGTGCAGGGCGTTGAACTTCTCCACGATGTTGGTGAGCTTCAGGTTCTTCTCCAGGCCCGGCTTCTGGTTGTAGGCCTGGTTGCACTCTGGGCAGCGCACCAGGCCGCTGTCCTTGGCCCACGCCTCACCGATGCAGCCCCGACAGAAGTTGTGTTTGCACGGCAGCTGCACCGGCTCCACGAAGACGTGCAGGCAGATCGGGCAGATGAGCTCCTCCTCAAAGCAGTTCTTCCAATTCTCCGCCATGGCGGCGGCGGGCAGGGGCCCCAGGCAGGTCTCCCCAACTTCCCGACCTGAGGGGTCCGTCCGGTGCCGCGGGAGGGCCACCGAGCCCCGAGCGGTCCCGACAGTCGCTCAGTTCACCAGTGCCTTCCGCGCGCCCGCCCCCCGGAGGAGTGAGCCTCGGTCCTCACGCAGCGCGCGCAGCCGGCTGCGTCTCCTCCTCCTCCTCCCGAGCGCCTAGCGGGAGGCGGCGGACTGCGCCAGGGCCGCGGCCGGGGCACCAGCCCTGGAGGGGAGCGCCGGGGTCCAAATTCCATATAAGAGGCCGCCTCCCGGTTGGCGCGGCTAGGGCTGCGGCGGCCGACGGCCCGCACTCCGGCCGGCGGCTGACATTGGGGCGCGCCCCAAGGCGGACAGAGCCCGGGAGCCGCACACTTCCTCCAGAGACGGCGGCGGCAATGGTGGCTCTCTCCTGGCTCGCCGGCGCCGCGCCTCCCTCACCTCGTCCGGGGTCTGAGAGGCCGGGGAAAAGAGTGTGGCCCGGCCAAGGACTGCTAGATCCGGACCGGGCGGGGGAGGCGAGCTTGTCCCAGGGCCGCGGCGCGGGCGCCCACCGGCTGGCCCGCGGTCTGCGGGTGCGGGCTGCGGGGGCGCAGGCGGGCCGACTCCGGGGCGCTGCGTGAGCGCAGGGGCAGTCATTCAGATGAAATTCCAGTCCCCGGCCAGAGACAGCAGCCCGCCTCTGCCTTCCTCCTCCCTTCACAAATAGAAACGGAAGGGGGAGGGAGAGAAGTGGAAAAAAAAAAGCCAACCAGAAAGGGAGGGAGGAGAAGCCCCGGCGGAGCTCCGGCCTGACCCCCTCGTTTCTACTTCTGCGCTCCCCCGAGGCCCGGCGCCCGGTGCCCCCGCCGTGGAGAGACCCCGCTCTCCGTCTCCGCGCTGGGCGGGCGCCCCGGCTCTGCCGAGGAAAACAAGGATTGATCAAACTAGAAAGGAATTTTTCTCAACTGCTAATGAACAGGAGGCTCGGCTCCCGGCCTTCCCCTCCCCCCCGCCCCGGCCCTCCCCCTTCGCCACCCTGGCCCCCCCCCCCCCACTTTCTTTTCTTCTCGGCCTCTGCTCCGGTCTTCGGGGCTGCGGTCGGAGCTAGCCCGCGGCGGCGGAGCCGGGCCGAGCCAGCCGGGCCGGGCTGCCTCCCCTCAGCGTCCAGCCATCTTGAGCTCCCGGCAGCCGCCGCAGTGGCGGCCGAGGGTCCGAGCGCGCTCGCTGGGGTCCTGCAGCGTTCTTTCTATCGCTCGCTCTCTCTTTTTTTTTTTTTTGGTGGGATTTTTAAGGGGAGGGCTGGTGGCCTCCCTCAGATTAGAAGACAGGGGAGAAAATGCCAAGTCCCGATTTCTCTCCACCTCTGCTCCACCCACCCTGGTTCTTTCCAAAAAATAAAAAAGATTAGAATTGGAAGAAGTCGGCAGAAAGGCGAGCGCCCGCGGCCACCAGCTGCTGCCCAGGCGACGCGTCCGGGGCGGGCCCGAGCCAGTCGCTCCGTCTGTGGGTCCGTTTGTCCGCCTGCTTCTTCTCAACTGGGGGAGGGCACTCCGGGCAGGGTCTCCGCAGCGGCTGTCGCCTTAGAGCTTTATCCTCAGATCAAAAAAGGGGGGGAAGCCCCAACACTCTCATCACAGCCACCTTCAGCCATCTTGCGCGTATTATTATTTCAGGAATAATCTGTTTAATAAAAATAGCTGCGTCTCTAACCCCCCCCCCTCTCATCCTGGGCTCCCCGCCCCCTTTTAATAATAATCTCGATAATAAAAATGATCTGCTGGCTGGGCAGTCCACGGATGCCTTTTCCTGCCTCAGCTCGCTCGGGCTTCGGCTCTCCTTCCCCTAGGAAGGGGACGGGAGGAGGGGGCTCGCGGCTGGAAGTGGGGGGGCTTCGACCCTGCTGCCCGCCAGTCGGCCCTCTCTGCTTTAGTGATGAGGGAAGAGATCCCTCGCCACTACCGCGCTGTTGCGAGGACGGCAGGCGGGGGAGAGGCCCCAATTCGCGGGACCGGCTGGAGGGGTGCACAGGGGTCCTCAATCTTCCCGCCACAGCTTGGCCTCGAAGTCTGAGCCCAGGAATGGGGAGGATACAATGAGCTCGGAGCAGAGCGCGGCGGGCAGGGTGGAGACGCGAACGGACTGCGGTGAGCCGGGGTCCCGAGTTAGCGCGGAGAGAGGCGGAGGCAGGAGGGTGGTGTCCCTACATCAAGGCCGGTCCCGCTACTCTGCGAGGGTAGCGGGGGAGACTGGGAGGTGTAGGCGAGGAGAAAGCAGCAGCACTACGGCGGCGCCTGTAATCAGCACCCGCTGGTTCTGCCCACCCGGCACTGGAGAAATAAGCGGACCGGGAAGGGGGAGGAGGGGCGGGGCGTATTGTCCGGAAGTGCTATAACAGTTGCTGGGCGCCTGGCTCCTCCCCTTATCCCTGTCTGGAATTGGGGGCTGTTCCGGAGATTGTTCCTGCTATTGGTCTCTAAACTGAGACTCCGCCTCTTTAAGGCGGGGCAACCCAGGGCTCACGTGATTTGCACTAACTTCGGTACATTAAACATTGGGGATGGGGGATGAGTTTCTCTGCTTCTTAAAGGGGAGACGATAATGCTGTGGAGTGGGACCACATCTTCCTAGGCCTCTTCACCCGTGTCTCCTTTTACCTGAGAGGGAAAGGAGGGTTTGTCAATCGGCTCATCTCTTCTGATGGAACTCAGCAGCAAATTGCAAAGGTTCACTGTGCAGCAATTTCCCCGGTATCCTCAATATTTTTACCTACTTTTTTTTTTGGATACTCTATGTTCGGCTGCTCAGGGCAGCATGTGAGATCCTAGTGCCTCCACAGGGATCGAACCTGTTCCCACTGCAGTGGAAGTGAGGAGTCTTAACCACTGAACAGCTAGAGAATTCCCTTCCGTACATTTCTGAGGCTCAGATCTACCAAACAAAATATGCATTATTAGTCTCTTCAATTTATAAGGAAATGGAGGCCTAAAAAATTGGAGTCAACCTGTCAGTTAACAAATGTTTAACAAAGTCTCGTGCACCAGGCATTTTTCTAGGCCCTTGGGGATTCCCTGGAAAATATGTACCAAAAAAATTTTTTAACTAATTATGTAAGATAATTTCTCTGGCAGAGAGTAAAGGACTCACACAATATTCTCAGAAAGTGAAATTTGAGCTGAGACCTGAATATACAGGAGGAGTCAGGGCTTCCCTGGTAGTTCAACTGGTAAAGAACCTGCCTGCAATGCAGGAAATCCCGGTTCGATTCTGGGTTAGGAAAATCTACTGGAGAAGAGTTAGGCTACCCACTCTAGTATTCTGGCCTGGAGAATTCCATGGACTATGCAGTCCATGGGGTTGAGAGGAGTCGGACACGGCTGAGAGACTTTTACTTCACTTCACAGGCAAGTGACAATCTGGGTGTGGCACGTGTGCTTAGTCGTGTCCGATTCTTTGCGACCCCGTGGACTGTAGCCCGCCAGGCTCATCTGTCCATGGAATTTTCCAGGCAAGAATACTGGAGTGGGTTGCCATTTCCTTCTCCAGGGGAGCTTCCAAACCCAGGGATCAAATTGTGTCTTCTGGATGGCAGGTGGATTCTTTACCACTGTGCCACCTGGGAAGTCCAAAGAGTGCTTCAATCAGAGGGAAAAACAAATACATAAGCAATGAATAAAGTATGTACCAGGGCAGAAAGAAGGCCTGTTGTGAGGGAGAAGCCAGGCAGGAACCAGAATACACAGTGTCGTGGTAAGGAGTTTGGACTTGAAGCTGGTTATGAGAAGCTACTAGATTTGGGATGTATTTTGGAAGCAAAGCCAAATTAGATATGGGGTGAAGAGGAATCAACACATAATAGTAATAGAGTAAGAATGGGATCAAGATATGCTTATCACTGTATGAATACAGAATATTTTTCTGAATTTAGGATTTGGGCCTTAACATGAGCCTGGGCGGTGATGCCATTTACCCAGAAGGAGAGAACTAGAGAGGATTAGGTTTGGGTGGAGAGATTTTTGAATAGTTCTAAATTATGTTTGAGTTGGTTTCGCTATCCCAGTGGAAATTCCAGAGAAGACAGTTGTATATACAGACTCAGGGGAGGTTTGTGCTGAAGATTATGCATTTGAGATTCATGAGTTTGTTTTAAATGGTAGACCTGAGATTTAAGACCAGTTCAAAATGACCCATGAGTCTGATCCTTTCATAAAACCAGAGAGCCTCTCTACTTTAGGACCTTCATCTCTTTATTCCTGATTGGGTGGCTAATATGGGTCCTTCAAGGACAGAGCATGTATCTTTTAGTACTTTGTATCCCCTTACATGGGAGGTCTTATGCTGAGTGAATGATCGCATGCATGCATGCATATCAGTGAATAAACAAGGAAAAAGTGACTTTCAAACACTAATCTTCAATTCCTTGGTTGAAAGATAGTGCAAAGAAACAAGGTCTAGACTGGTGCTATTGGAGCATCCTTCTCTGGCCTCCTCATCAATGACCTTCAGGATAATCTAAAGGATTCCACTAATTTCTCACCTTTCTAGACAGCTCCCCTTGACCTCTATAACATCATACTGTTCTGTCTCCTTATCTTTCTAACCACAGACTTCTCCAATTTCTGTCTCATAAATATTGACTGCCCTCCACACTTTATGAACCTACACCTGCTCCCTCATCTACTCCTAAGGCTTTCAGTTCAGTTCAGTCCCTCAGTCGTGTCTGACCCCATGGACTGCAGCACCTCAGGCTTCTGTTTGCATCACTAACTCCCAGAGCTTGCTCAAACTCATGTCCATTGAGTCGGTGATGCCATCCAACCATCTCATTCTCTGTTGTCCCCTTCTCCTGCCTTCAATCTTTCCAAGCATTAAGGTCTTTTCCAATGAGTCACTTCTTCACATCAGGTGGGCAAAGTATTGGAGCTTCAGCTTTAGCATCAGTCCTTCCAATGAATATTCAGGACTGATTTCCTTTAGGATGGACTGGTTGGATCTCCTTGCAGTCCAAGGGACTCTCAAGAGTCTTCTCCAACACCACAGTGCAAAAGCATTCTTTATGGTCCAATTCTCACATCCATACATGACTACTGGAGAAACCAAGCTTTGATTATATGGACCTTTGTTAGCAAAGTAATATCTCTGCTTTTAATATGCTGTCTAGGTTGAGCATAGCTTTTCTTGCAAAGAGCAGGTGTCTTTTAATTTCATGGCTGCAGTCACCATCCACAGTGATTTTGGAGCCCAAGAAAATAGTCTGTCACTGTTTCCATTGTTTCCCCATCTGTTTGCCATGAAGGGGTGGGACTGGATGCCATGATCTTCATTTTTAGAATGTTGAGTTTTAAGCCAGCTTTTCACTCTCCTCTTTTACTTTCATCAAGAGGCTCTTTAGTTCCTCTTTGCTTTCAGCTATAAGGGTGGTATCATCTACATATCTGAGGTTATTGATATTTTTCCTGGCAATCTTGACTCCAGCTTGTGCTTTATCCAGGTAGGCATTTCTCATGATGTACTCTGCATATAAGTTAATAATCAGGGTGACAATATACAGCCTTGATGTACTCCTTTCCCAATTTGGAACCAGTCTGTTGTTCCATGTCCCATTCTAACTGTTGCATCTTGACCTACATATAGATTTCTCAGAAAGTAGGTAAGGTGGTCTGGTATTCCCATCTCTAAGAATTTTCCACAGTTTGTTGTGATCCACATAGTCAGAGGCTTTGGCGTAGTCAATAAAGCAGAAGATGTTTTTCTACTAAGGCTTTACTACTGTGTATATACTGATGATTCCCCAATCAGTCTCCAGCTTAGATCCTCACCCTCCTGGTTGCAGATTCATGTAGCCAACTGTGCTCTCCACCCCAATGTCCGACAAGTAGCTTGAATTCAGTGTACTGGAAATGAAAACCTTCATCCTCTTCACTTCCCAACCTGCTGCCCCTTCAAGATGTTGGCAAATCCTGACTACTTCTTAACCTCTCCATAACTTACCACAAACTCTTGTCTATTTATTTCAGTAGATCCTAACTGGTTTCTGTTTCTGCCCTTATGTGAAAGTGAAAGTTGCTCAGTCATGTCCGACTCTTTGGGAATTCTCCAGGTCAGAATACTGGAGTGGGTAGCCTTTCCCTTCTCCAGGGGATCTTCCCAACCCAGGGATCTAACCCAGGTCTCCCGCATTGCAGGCAGATTCTTTACCAGCTGAGCCACAAGGAAAGCTCCTGCTGCTCTTATATCCTGGAGTCAGTTCTCAACTGAAGAGCCAGAGTAATCTTTGAAAAATGTGTCAGCTTTTGTCACTCTTCTGCTTACTCATCCAATGGCTTCCCACTTCCATCAGAATAAAAGTAAAAGTTTTATAATTGCCTGTAAGGTCCTACACAGGACCTTAAGGTCTGTGTAAGGTCTGGCCTCTGTGTAAGTAATCTACGGTCCCCTTCCTCATTCTGCTCCATGGCTGTTGTTCCTCAAGTATACCTGGTGTGTCTCCCATGCCCCAGCCCCCAGGCTCTTCACAGTTGCACCTCACTTTGTCTGAATCTGTCTTCCCTCGGATAGCCCTACTGCACCCTTCTTCCTGTCACTGAGATCCTTTGTTCAAGTGATGCCTAGGCCGTGAGGCCTTTCCTGACCTCCATATTTTAAAACGTGCCTCTCCTTCAGTCCTCACTCTCTCTCTTCCTCTGTTGCATTTTTTCTCCTTAGCACATAGCTCCATGTTCTATGAGTCCTACTTTTAAAAATACTATCTTCCATCACCAAGATTTAAGATCTGTGAAAGGATTTTTTTAATACTGTATTCCTGATGGGACCTAGCACATAGTAGATGCTCAACAAATATTTGTTGTATCAATGAATTAATCCCATTCTCTCCATTCCTACTGCTTCTGTTCTAATCTAGGCTTGACTGGTCACCTTGCCTCCAATCTACCTCTCTTTCAATATGTTCTCCATCCAGCAGGTAGGGGATGATCCTTCTGTGAAAGCTGGATGACTTAAGCAATCTACTCTAGGCAATTTGAACTCCACAGTCCCTGAGAAGAGTTTGGGGACTTTGCCCTGTTGTTCTGTTTGCCTGGAGAGCTTTTCAAAGTACAGCACCCCACCCCGTTTTGCCCAATTTATCCTTAAGCATCAGGTTTCAACTCAGATGTCACTTCTTGCAGGAACCCTTTTTAAATCTCCCCAGACTGGGTTGGGCACCTTCTCTGTGTTCATATCCTGGCATGTGTGTGTGTGTGTGTGTGTGCACTCAGTCACTCTGTTGTGTCCGACTCTTTGCGGCCCCACATACTGTACCCTGCCAGGCTCCTCTATCCATGAAATTTTCCAGGCAAGAATACTGGAGCGGGTTGCCATTTCATACTCCAGGAGATCTTCCCAACCCAGGGATTGGACCCTTGTCTCTTACATCTCCTGCATTGGCAGGTGGGTTCTTTACCACTAGCACCACCTGGGAAGCCCTTTAACGAAGTGGTATAGCCCTTTAATAAAGTGTTAATGCTAACTAAGCAATTACTATGATCCTTACAAAAACTCTGGGAGGGACCTCCCTGGTGGTTCAGTGGCTAAGACTCCATGATCCCAATGCAGGAGGCCCAGGTTGGATCCTTAGTCAGGGAACTAGATCCCACACGCCACAACTAAGGAGCCTAAATGCTGCAGATAAAACTCAGCGCTACCAAAATCAATACATAAGTATTTAAAAACAAAACAAAACATCTCTAGGAAGTGAGTATCCACTTTTACATGAAGAAACTGAGGCAGAGCTGAGTTAGCTTGTCTAAAGGCAAACTGATGATAAGAGGTGGAGCTGGGGTAGGATGGAAAGCAGCTTTCCTCTTTTACGGCTCTTCTCGCAATTGCTTCCTTGTCCGTCTTCCCCCACTGCACTATGAGCTCCTTAAGGCCGGGCCTGTGAGGAGTCTCCCAGCATACATCCGAGTGCCTGCCGCACGTTAGTTGAAAGGACAAACGAGCATATTTTCTAGTTCTTACGCTTTCCACAGTGGTATCATAGCAGCTCAGCAGTGCTCATGTGGCCCTCTTCTGTCTTGTCAAGGTTGAGACCCCAGAAGCTCCATTCTCTTTCCTTTTGCTATTTTCAGTACTGAGATGGAATGGGGGTGGCCACGGTGAAACTGGAAAAACAAAGGAACAGTGTCACTTCTCTTCTTTCTCTGGCCCCAATACGGCCACTGCTCTTGTTGTAGCCACGCGTTCCGGGAAACAAACTCACTCAGAAGAACAATGTAGATATGGAGTACAGTTTATTACACTGGCAGGCCCAAGGCAGAGTCTCCTCTTAGCCAAGGACCCTGACCAGCATTTGTGAAAATCTTTTATACCCCATGTGTACATGTCTGAACCTACCACTCCAAATTCCTTTAGACTTACATAAACCAAGGAAAATACAATCCCAATAACCCCATCATTCACGTGCTATGTGCTCATGTGCTCAAACAGTCAAACAATTAGCCAATAATCAATAAATCTGAGGTTACACTCCGATAGGTACAGAAAAATTTATGGCCTGTCTGGAGGAAGGGGTGATAGTGTATGATTTCTCTTAGGTGATGAGTAACCTAGATACAATCTTCAAGGTTCCCCTGTCTGGAGGGGGTCTTATCCTTCTGTTGTTGTTTTCATAGGCACTAAACAGAGAGTTCAGAGTCCATTGGAAAGGTGGCTGAGCATGATCAGCACGAACAGGCCTAAGATGGAGTCCAGGCCCTATGAATTACTTCTTCGCTCTCATCACAATCCCCTCAAGGTCTCCCTTGCCCCTCAAGTTCCTCAGAAAGCTACATTTACACCAACCATGGACGTCCACCAGCAGTCTTCCTGCCCTTCCTGCATCCTGCCCTTAGCTCTCTCCTGAAGACTTCCTGTGCTGAGGAGGAGGAGGGGCTGGTTAGTCTCTTCATACCCCCATGGAAGGGGCCCAAATGGCCTCCCCTCCCAGACCACATCCTTCCCTGCCCTGTGGTCTTGGGATGCTTCTCTCCCTTCTCCTGCCCAGTTGATCCCCCCTACCCCCCACCCCATGCTGGCCTCCCCACCTCAGAGCCTGGCAGGCTGGGTTGAGTCACTCATTTCCAGTATGCATTCGCCTTCTGGTCAGGCCAGTTTGGCAAATCTCTCACCATCCCTTGTCCCATGGCTTCAAGCCCGTGGGTCCCCTGATCCCCCAAGCAGGGTGTCTACCTGGAGGAATGTATAGGCTTTTGGAGGAGACATTAGAGATCACTTGAAAGATTCCTCTGTCCCTAAATCTAGGGATAGAGTCTCTGCTTCATGCCCAGGAACTCTTTATCTTTCCAGAAACAAACCCAACCTACTCCCGTCTCCCAGAGTCACTTCAGCACAGAATCTCCCTATTCTGTTTTCTCTGGGGCAGGAACGTCACCCTGACCCTGGGTCCTTCCAGGCTAGTCAGATGAGGAGGATTAGATAAGCACTCCGCCCCCAATCTCCAGGGAGAAAGGGGAAGGGGGTGTGGCCTGGGCCACCCCAGGGTAGTCAGCCTGGCTCCAGACCCTCCCAGCTTACTGGCTCTGCCTCCCAGAGAGACTGAGGGCCCCAGACAGGACCTGCCCCACTGCCTGGGGTGGGGGTAGGGACAGCCGCAGTTCAGCAGGAGGTCACAGAGGAAGGAGTAGTGACCTCCCCTAAGGCAGGTCCCGCAGATCCAGCTGCTTCTCAAGAGGATGGGGAAGGGAGCTAAGAGCCCTTCAGACAGGAGCTGACTCCTTCAGGTCCTACCCTCTCAAGCCACCCCCAGGACCCCTGCAGATCCTCCCGGGTACTACGGCTCCAACCTGAGGACCAGAAGAAAAGGGCCCTGATACTCCCCAGGATGGACAAGCAGGCCTAGTAGGAAGGGGAAGAATGTGTGAGGACCCAGAGCAGTCCTGTGGGGTCGGGGACCTGGGCTGGGTGCAGACCCTCTCCTGCCTGCCTCTCGGGGCTTCTCCCCCTCTAGCACTAGGCTCTGCTTTGCCACACCAGGCCCTGGAGAGACAGGAGCTGGGCGATTCAGGGAAGGAAGATCCACCTGCCTCCTCACTCTGAGCAGGCCTAGGAGATTTCATAGGGAGGGTGGGCTGCTGTGCCGGTTCTGAGCCTACTCCAAGCCCTGGATTAGGAGGTTGAATGTAGGTGGCTGGTGGTGGGGGGGGGGGGTGGGGGTTGTTGCTGTCTCTTGTCCTCGCTGACAGGGGCGTAAGAACTCCAAACTGGACCTGAGGAAGGCCTGCCTTCCCAGGGAAAAAAGGTTTTTGTTTTTGTTTTGGTTTTGTTGAGAGGAGGGGAGGAGAACGAGGCAGAAGAGAGGGTCTTTACCCACTCACTCATCACCCCAGACTGTTCCACCTCTTACCCCTTGACCTTAGAGGAGTTCAAGACCAGTGAGAAAGCCTGTCCCTGTGAAGTCATTTCTGCATGACTGAAGAGTCACCGCTGCGTGATCCTGCTTCCTTTGCACCCCCTCCACTCCCAACATCAGTCTTCTGGGCCTTTCCACATCCTGGCTTCTTCTAAGAGGCTGAGTCCAACCCACCCCCTGCCAGGGCCCCAGGCTTTCCGCTCCCCTACTCTAGGCAGCCAGAAAGGAGCACAAGATCCAGGCACTTCTGCAAATACGTTTAATGCACTTAGATTACACAGAGGAAGAGGGGACAAGAAGGAAACGACATCTAAGTGAGTCACCCAAAAATTCTTACAAAAGTCCCAGGCTGGCTGCAGCCCCCAGGAACCGAGTCACCATTGACATTAGAAACTAATATAAAATTTTTACAAAAGTCTGCTCATTGCAGCATTCAGGTACTTGTACAAAAGGAGGGCTCTTTCTACAGGGCTCCTGACTTATAACAGGGACCCAGGTACCTCACTTGACACAAGGACCTGGAAGCCAGCGAGGAAAGACAACGAGATAAAAAAATACAGTCAAGGGAATTCTCTCCTGGTTTGCCCCATAGGGGCGGGCCTGCAGGTTTTTTCCCTGTTCTCAATCTCAAAACCCAGTCCCAAGATCTTGCGTTAATTTTTTAAAACATGCTAGCCCTTTAGATTCTCCCCAAGGCTTCCCAGACCCTGCCCTGAAGCCTTGCCTTTGGAAGAGAAGGGCAGGAAGAGGCACCAGCTCCCCAGGCAGACCTGAGACCCTGCGTGAGCTTCTCCATCCTCACAGAATGGCAGCTGGGGCTGTGGGCCTCCTGCAGCCCACACTGGGCCTGAGGAGCCGCGGCTGTGTCCATCTTGTGTTGCTAGCAAACAGCATGGAGGAGCCCCTTCCCTCAGAAGCTTCAGTCACAGGGACATGGAGGGACAGAGTAGGAAGGGGCAAGCTTCAGGGAAGCCTATGTAAGCAGATGTAGGGAGGGAGACTTCTTAACCTCCCCAACTTACTATGAGGTCAGGGTTTCCAAAGAGCTATGGAGAGGGAAAGAAGGGGTCCATCTAGTGAGTGCCTGCCATATGCCAAGTGCTGTGCTGGATGTGCCCCACAGTCTGTCTTGCTTTATCCTCAATGAGGGTCCCCTCTCAGTGAAGAGCCCCCTCTGGAAGGCACCACCACCCAAGGGAAAGAGGTCTGGGCAGAGATGGTAGATGCTCTGCCACTCCTCTGGAGCCAAAGCATTGTAGGGAAATGAGATGGAGGCTGGTCTCAGCTGAACCTTGGAGGTTCCCAATAAGAGAAGGGGCTGGGGTAAGGGTGGGGGAGGCAGGAAGGAGCCACAGGCTTCACAGGCTTGTTGTCCCAGAGCTCACCTGCTTCTCTTTTGCCTTCTGTACTGACCGCAAAACTTAGCTCAGAAAATACCCCTCTGCCCCCAAGCCAAAGCAGGCAGGGTAGAGGCAGGTGCCCAGAAAGAATCTGTGGAGATGGCAGGATGGCAGGATGGCAAGGAAAGGAGGCAAGTCAATGACACCTCTTTGGCCACAAAACATCTAAAGACAAGTTTTCAAGGTGGGGATGATGTGGTGGGTGAAGACCAGGAAATGTCCTTCTGGAAAAGTCCTCAGAGCAGAAGGCACGGCTGCTGCCAACATCGGGTCCACAGGGGCTCCCACCTTTGCTGTGTTGGTAGGGGTGGTATGTGTCTCCAGATGCCAGGTGGATCTGCCTTGAAGCTCTGCGTTTGATGGCGCTAACCAGGTAGCCCTGAGGGTGTAAGCAGAGAAAGAGCCAGACCCGAATGGCCCCTTGGAAGTCCAATAGCCTGGCCACCCTCATGGCCCCTGAAGGCAGCGCTTTGGCTGGATGGCTCATCAGAGGTGCCCTGTGCCCTATGAGCCTCCTCAGCATTCCGGTAGTGCCCACGTGTGTGGCAGTTGCAGACAGGGGCAGGGCATGTTGTCTGTCTGTGTGGTCCCTGACAGACAAAAGAACTTTGTTGTGGGGAGAGCCCGAAGGGTGGTCTCGTAATTGCCATCCCCAGAGTTAGGGGTAAGAGGGCCTGAGAGGGGCTTGTGATTACAGATCAAAAGTGAGAGACAACCCCAGAAGAACCCTCAAACTATGGGTCAGAGATAGGAAGACCGGGAGATCTGCAGTACTAGAGTGAGGGACCAAAGACCACTAGAGGCCAGGATGCCAGAAAGGAGACAGGACAAGGGGAGAATGAAGGATGAGAAATGAATTAACGCAGAAATGAATGGAAGGCATGGAAGGTGGGAGAGTGCAGTGTTTGCAAAACTAATGTGAAAGACATGTGAAGAGGTTGATTCTTCTGTTTTTAATAAGTCAGAGTCCTGCAGTCTGGAGGCTGGGAGGCCCAGTGGATGAGGAAATGGAATGGGAGTGGCAAAGAGCTGCAGGCCCTGAGTGGCAGGTGGGAATGGTCTGTGAAGTGCTGAGCTTCGCCCTCTCTCAGGCAGGCCTGGTTGGGAGGAAAATGCCTAGAAGATGAGGCTGAGGTCACCAAGTCTCAGAGACCCTGATGATCTTGAACTCTGTGGGGGCCCAGTCCACCTGGGGACCAGCAGCAGCCCTTCCTGGCCCCAGCTAAACTGGGCTCCAGGCTGCATGGGGGAGTGTCTCGGCTCCCCCAGGCCTGGCTGGGAAGAAAAGCCTCTGTGCGAAACTGACTCCTCCGAGGCCTTGACCGGCAGGTGAACACCAGCACCTTTTCTGGTGGCGGCTCTGGGGGAGACGGCCCCAGGCTCTTGTCTGTGAGAATGAGAAAGTTCATCTGGAAATAAAGTTCTGGTTTTTTTTTTTTTTTTTTAAAACATATATACATGGCTTCTGGACATCTTTGAAGAGCAATAAAATACCATCCGGTTTCTACAAAATAAAATAAGGAGGAAGAAAACCAAACACGATCAAAGGAATCGTTCCACTGCCAGAAGAGCTTGACTACCGAAGGCTTCCCAGAGTTGAGCTGGGCAGGGTAGGTGGCTGCTACACCTTCCTCCCGCTGGGCAATGCGGCAGAGGGTAGGTGGGAATGAGGCCTCTCTCCACCTGGGGGCACATCAGAGGTCCAGAGGCAAATCTCAAACCAGAACCTGCGGTGGCAGCAGGAGGGGAAGGTTGACATTTGCCCGACTGCAGCCCACTGGGGCCCCAGCCTGGTCATGTGGCTTGGCTGGCTGCAGGTGCGGAGACTGCCCCGAGCCTCAGGTGAGCGGGGACCCTGCGGCCTGTGCAGGGCATCCCAGAGGGCTGAGGTGTAGGGGCTACACAGTCATCCTCACACTTGTCCTTGTGTTTGCAGGAAATCTCGTTTATGCAGTTGTTACACTGGAGTCACCGGGCAGCAGCTGGGCTCGCCCTTGGCCCCTGCAGGGCCAGCCCAGGCTAGTGCAGCGGGCTGTCGAAGACCACGTCGGGGGAGGATGGAGACTTTGAGCTTCTTTTCTGGCCAGCTGTACTCTTTGGGAAGTTTGAACTGTGGAGGGGGAAACAAGCACAGAACCAGAGGATACACGGTTAGAATCCACTGCCTTCTTTCCTCACTGCCTAGAGAGGCCAGGACCCTCACCCAGGCCCTGTCTCCTGGGTGCTGGGGCAAGACAGACCACCGGTTGGTTGCCTGGCTTCAGTCACGAATATTGAACCAGGTGAGAGGCTGGGATCCAGCACAGATCCCTCCTTCCCCACACCAGGCCAATAATTAACAGGGCTTGGAGGAGGCTTGTTTTCTGACTCTTTCTTGACTGGGCTGACCTCCCTCCAGCTCACTTCCTTGGTTCTGCCTCTGGCCACAAGCATGTAAGGAATCTGCTCCCTGAGGCCCGGGGGCTAGAGGCTGGGGGGGGGGGCAGGGGAGGGTGCGGATGCTCCAGGGAAGTGGCTTGAGGTCTGGAACTCTGCGGTCCTGTCCCTGCCATGGCTCCTTTCTGAGGCTGGCAGGGAAGAACACTGGAACCTGCCCTCTGGAGCCTTTGCCAAAGGGTCCCAAAGGAAGGAGGCCCTGCCTTGGCCTTGGTGGGAGTGGAGAAGCAGAGCTAGTGTGGTTTGAGGTGACTTCTTGGGCCTGGTGCAAGCTTGAGAGAAGCTCCCCACCCTGCTCCCCCTTGTTCATCCTCACAAGCCTCCCAGGGTTACCAGCCTGAGAGAGGTGCTGGCAGTGACCAAGGAGAGCCCAGGTTCTTACGACCCGACTCCCCAGAATCACTGATTTGCCTACAGTTTTGTTTTTCAAGCTTCTGGAGGGGGATAGGGGAAGAGACTGACATGTTCCTGTGTATGCGAAGACCCTGCATGGGGCCAGCAGGCACACAGCTGGTGCTCATAGATGCTCCCTGATTTAGGAGCAGGGTCTGCCATTCAGGTCTCCTGCTAATCTGAGCGCAAGCTGGGAAGGGGGGAAGAGCAGGGCCCTCAGCCTGCCCAGAGCTGGTTGTAGAAGAGGACGGCCTGACACTGCCCAGCTGGTTCCCTCTCCCTCCCTCTTGATGGGGGACTGTCCAAGCCAGGACCAAAGTGGAGAGGAGGGCAGGGTGTGGGGACAGCCTTGGACAGGAAAGGAAAAAAAAGTCATTTTTAGTGACCTACTTTCCTAAGCTCCTTCTGGCTCCTGTCCCTCCTGCCTGGCTACCCCCCTCCACCCCCTCAGCACCCGAGCCGAGAGCAGCAGTCTGGCACCGAGCCGTCCCTGTGCGACATGGCCTCTCCGGAAGCGCTTCTGGGCAGCCGGCTCTGGTCTGACTGAATGGGAGCCGGACCTCAGGGGCTGGTGACTTGTGGGGGTTGGACCGGCTGGCACAGACTGGGTACTTAGTGACTTCTGAATGTATAAATGAGAAGAGAGAAGACATTATCCCACTAGGGGTGACCTCAGGCTCTGAGGAGTTCCTGTCCATCTGGAGACCTGGACAGGCCAGTCCTGCCCTGTGGACGGTCCTCCGCCCTGTGGATATTCATCAGAGGCCTCTGTGTCCGGGCTGAGTGGGTCCTAGCTGAAAGCTGGCTCCTGCCTGGCCTTGCTCTGGCTTGGAAGCCTGGCCCCTGAGAGGTGAAGGAGCTCTCCCCAAAATACACTTCTGGGCAGAAAGGGCAGAAGAAGGGTCTGTCTCTGCACCTGGACAGGGGAGGGCCCAAAAGAACTCTAGAACTATCAGCGTGCTAATGTTTCACTAACCTATCTGGGCAGGACTCTGAGGCCAGGAAGGCTCAACCCCGCTGGGGTGCTGCTTGGTAGGAGGCCGGGGAGGGGGAAGGGACTTTCCAGGATGAGGTAAGTCCCCACAAATGAGGATGCCGGGAACAAGGAAGAAAAACAAAGGGGATTGTGGGCTCCTCTCCTGTACCCCGGCGGAGTAGCCAGGACAAGCACAGGCCCCCACCTGGCCCGCAGCTCCGATGGGCCTGGAAGAGGCGGGCCTAGAGGGGAGCGCTCTCGGCCAGAGGTGGGAGGGAGAGTGGCTCCTGGGTGGCCTGAGGCTGGAGCAGGAGCCCCTCACTGCCCACCAGAACTCCTCCATGGAATGTTCTCTGGCAGCAGGCATGGGCTTTCTGTTCAGAACCTGCCAGGGAACAGCAGAGGCTAAGGAGAACTCTGTACTAGCCTAAAGGCCCTGGCTGCTTCTTCAATGAGCTTCTCGGGAGCTGGCAATTCAAACAGTTTGCTGGGTGTCCTCACAAGGGTTGGGGGTGAGGCAGGGGGAGGTTCAGGGAAGTGAAATAAAGCTGTTTAACATATCCAGGGTCTCCTTTCCAGCCTCTCTGCACATGTCGGAGACAGACACAAGCACACATGCAGAGACTCCTGGAGCCTGGAACCTGCTGTCAGAGAGAACCAAATAGCTTACTTCCTCTGGAGAAGTCAAATCTTCTAAGTCCTCCAACATTTTCTCTACAAACTCTTCAGTCAACAGAATCTGGGAAGAAGGCACAAGACAGGCTTTTATTATTATTATTATTATTATTTGTTTAAAGTATATGGTCTTTTTGCTAATGGCCAAGCTATAGACCTCTGGTCAGGCCGTGGAGGAGCGATGAGCCCACTGATGTGTTCTAGGGCAAGGGGAAGTACTTGAGGCCTAGCCCTGTCACCCCCAGCCTGCCCCCACCTCCCACCACCACTTGCCTACAGTATCAGGGGGACTGGGGCAGAGAAGGAAGGACGTCCAGGAGAGTGGGGAGCAGGGCGAGGACGTCAGGAGACACGGCAGTGCTGGTCCCGGGAGGGACATGAGACGGGGCAGGGAAGGCCACCTATTTGGCAGTCCAGGCACCCTGCACGTTACGGTATGGTAGAGGGGAGACAGAAAAGCTGAAGGGCAGAGGAGAGTGATTCCAACATCCCCCTTGTTCAACAAGGTTCGCATGTTCCCCCAGTCCCACTTGGAAGGACAAAGGAATCTGTCTGGGTTTGGAATATAAGCCTTGCCTGGAATCTGGAAATGCCCTGGAAGGTACCTCTAGGAATGTCTAGGAATGTCTGAGCTGCACCAGCCTCTCTCACTTTACCAAAGGAAAAGGGACTCCTTAACTCCCATGCGTAGTGTCTACCTCTTCTCAGGCCCCAAGCTCCCAAAGCCCTGCCTTGCCAGCCCCATTCAGCCACTGAGTCCTTCAAGTTTTAAGAAACGTCTTCTCCACCTATCCCCACCTATCCCACTTCACTGCTCTAGTCTGCTACCTTGTGGCTTCACGCTTGCTGTTGAGAACAGCCTTGCCCCTCTGTTCAGGGGCACAGCCACCACCCTCACCCATGTGTGTAGTCAACCATGCATGTGGTCAACAGCAAGGATACCTAGGACTTCCTCAACCTGCAGGGCCGTCTTCTCAACAGGCTCCTCTCTTCAGGCCGGTCCACACTGGGCCCAGGCTAGGCATGTCTTTCCTCTTCCCAACCTGATCCTGTCCTCCACCCATCTCCTCCCTATGCTGGTCCATGGGGCCTCCTGACCTCTGCAGCGGACCCTTCTGTAACCCCCAGGCTGTGGCTCTCCCCACCTCTATTTTGCTTTCTCCGGTAGCCTCTGAATGCCCCTGGGTGGCATGTGGGGACAGAGGAAGAGAAACAATGAGGTGAAGACCAAGGTACAGGAAAAGTCCCCTATGACAAAGAGGAGGATCCAGGACTTGAGAAAATACCAGCAGGTTTCCCCAGGGAATTGTCCAGTCTGATAAGAAAATATGTCTCAACATTTGGAATAGGTCAGTGTATCAGACAGAGTGGAATGGCAGAGGAAGGAGGGCAAGCAAGCAGGCTTGCTAGGCACCTCACAGGATGGAAGTTTCCGAAGGGAGGAAGTTGATTGGGTGGAGGTGTGAGCAAGGGATGAGAAAACTACCCCAAGTGGGCAGACCACCACACTGGGCACTGTGCTAACCGCTCATAGAGCTTGTCTCCTTCAGATGAGGAAACTGAGACACAGATAGGTTATGAGATTTGCCCAGTGTCACACGGCTTGTGAGCAGCGGAGAAAAGATAATGTCCTGGTCCTTATTTTTTGGCTGAGCTGGGTCTTCACTGGGGTGGGCATGTAGGATCTTAGTTCCCCAACCAGAGATTTAACCCACGGCCCCTGCACTGGAAGGCAGAGCCTTAACCACTGGACCACCAGGAAGTCCTCATGTCCCAGTCTTGTCTGGACTCTAAAGTTAGTGTGCAAAGCAGAGCTTCCAAATCCTGAAGTTGAACCCTCACGGGCATTTACTCATGTGTTGATTCTTCCAGTCACCTGCCCGTCAACCTACTTGATTCCAGAAGCATTCCCTGGGTGCCTCTGCCAGGCCTGGCCCTGGGTGGAGCCCTAGGGAAACAGCCATGAAAGCAGTCCATCCCCAGCTGGACAAGCACCTTCCTGGGGTTAACAGGGAGCCAAAGGTTGTCTCCTTCTCAGGCTACAAGCCCCCAGTCAGGGACAAAACAGCTCCAACCACCAGTCCCTATCTCCTCACCAGTTTCTGTTTGAGAAGCTTAGGCTTCAAGTGGAGACGAGACAAAGTTTGGACAGGCAAAGCGAGTCTGCCCACCTGAGATGCCCCCTCCCACCTTCCTCCTGGCTCCCTAAGCTAGGACCGGGTGACTCCTCTCATGGACTACTGTGGCGCTGCCCAATGCCACTGATTCCAGCTCCCACAGCCACAGCCTCTGCTCCTCTTGCTCTTATCCCAGGGTCACCCCCCACCACCCCCGCCCCCCAAAGCCCGGAGTCTCTCGACCAGTTATCACCAGTCTGCTTGAGCAGTACAAAAGTCATATTCACATTTTGGGAATTTCCGGGGCTTGTTGCCATCTCTGCAAATGTGAGCACAAACACAAGCATACCTAAAACCCAATTATATTACAATGGCTCCAGTCCGGGCCAGGCTGAACTGATTTCTAACCCACAAATACTTGGGAGGGCGGACATTTCTGCCAGAAAGGTAAATAGGCCTGGGACTGTAACTAGGGCTGGGGGTGAGCAGGGATGGGGGAGGGCTCACAGGAATGGTGACCACACAGACTCCAAAGAGCTGGAGAAATGGGAAAAATAACCCCACTAACAGGAGTTCAGTCCTAAGCCAGTTCTTCTGACAAATGTGTGGAGTTGGTGGTGGAAAGAGTGTGAGTTACGGTGGCTCTCAGTAGACCAACTACCAAGTGTGTACTATTAATATCTGTGTGTGGACTCATTTTATACTCAGCTGGGGGAGGGGATGGCAGGAGGAAAAGGAGGGACAAATCCTCGTGGCTCCTCAATTTTCACTTTTGGTGATTGGCTGGTTCCTGCTGGAAACTTCACATTATTTTAAAAGAATTGAATGGGGAAAATTATACACGAGATCTGCATGATATTAAGGGTGACATTCCCTACAAAGAAACACAACAGACTGTCATAGCTCCAGGCACCTAATTTAATTTCCTTTGGGAGTTAAACCTTAGAAGCTTGGATTGAACAAACAGGCCCTGTTCTTTGTATATTTCAGACCTGGAGCTGAGAATGTTAACAGATCCTATCAACAGGACACTGGAGATAGAGAGCCGCGATGCAGCAGCTCCTGGATGCTCTCACGAGGAACAGACACGCCGTTGTGATGCAACTGTGGGAAAAGCCTGTGCAGTTCTGGGACTTGGGACTCTTGAAGCTCCCTGGGTCCCCATGGAGCTGCCTGGCTCTGCCACAAATAATAATAAGGGTTATGAGAATGACAGCAGTAAGGATAACACCGCCAGCAGCAGAAGCACCAGCACCTCCTCCATGTGCCAGGCACAGGGCTAAGTGCTTGACTGGCATCATTTTAGGGCCATCTTGTGAGGAAGGTAACCATCGTTTCCATTGTGCAGACGAGCCGGTGTCGAGACAAGACAAGTCTGGACTTTAGAAGAGCAGTGACCTGACATCATGGTGGTAAAGGATGCTCTTTTTCTGTCTGGGGAGGGCACCTCAATTCTAGAAACCTCATATACTCAGAGCTGACTTCTCTTCTCTGCTGGGGGAGGTGGAAGTAACTCTGGCTTCAACCCAATGGCCTGGAAAACCAGCGACACATCTCCTGGCCACCTGCTCAGCTCAAGAGGGCTGGAACCCTGGGCATCACAGACATGCAGCTGTTCAAAACCAGGCTGGCCAAGTGGAAAGGAAGGCAAACCATACCCCGATATAGTTTCCAATGGGGCAGATTTCCAGGTCAGCTTGGTAAACGTGCACGGGGCGACAGTTGCTCCAGTCCAGAAAACAGCAGTAGAAATAATACAAATAATGAAACAGCACTCACTGATGTTCATGATCACCAAGAACTGGGCGTAAGATGCTTATGTTTGTGCTCAAACAGGCCTTGGAGGGAGAAGACGGCTCCAGTGAGGGGGGGAAGCCCCCAAGCAAACTGAGAAGAAACTCCCTGGGGAGGATTTTGAAAACCTGGAGATACCAGGCACCATCCAGACCTTCTGAATCTGAGCAGCTCAGGCTAGGTCAAGGGATCTGCATTTAAAAAGGCAACCCCTCCCTGCAGGAGATCCTGGTGGAGGGTACCCTGGGGAAACACACTCACGGGGCAGTGAGTCTAGGCACGGGTTTAACCAACAGGGATGAGTTAGTGGCTGCAGCTCTCCCTGGCCCCCACTCTCCGGCTCCGTTTTTGATCAAGGAGAGGGCTTGGAACACAGGCCAGCAACTTACTCCAAGGCACTCACACCCAGTGCCTTAGGATAGCCTGGCTGGCGGGTGAAGACGGAGGATCGTCAACAATCTTCCCAATTCCCCAGGCCCCGGCAAGTTCCAGAAGGAACCTGAAAAGTGATCTTTCATCGTGCCTGCCCTGGGCAGGCCTGGCGGTGGGGCAGGCAGGGGCCCAGCCACTGCAGATCTGATTCAGATGTCTGCGGTCAGTGATATTTCTGAGTCTGCAAACAGCACTGACAATGCCCACTCCTTCCCCTCAGTGTGACAATCCACACTTTGTCTGGGGCCTTGTTTGCTCTTCGTGTTGACACGTTGTTCTTGCTTCCCAACAAGTTTGGCTTTCTTTTTCCCTCCCTTTCCTTCTCTCAGGGAAGGAAATGTGTTGTTTACAGGGCAGGGCCTGCCAAGGAGCCACTCTGGCACCCATGATGGCAGGGAGGAGGCAGGGACCAGGAAGCCATCCAGTCTGGGTCCCCCAACACCAACAGGACGGACAAAAGCTAGACAATGGCCTGGAGCACCCCCACTGCCCACCCCCAGGCTCAGGGGCAGAGGTGCGGGTGTGGCAGGTGCCACTGCAGCAGCCACAGTGAGGCTGCGTTCATTTCCTGTCCTCGGTGGGTGGCGAGGGGTTGACTGAGGTGGCCAGGAGCGGGCTCAGACTTCTGCTCTGGCTGGCAGCTGGTGAGGGCACGACAGGCCCTCTCAGTCCTTTCTCCTGTACCTCCCCAGGCACAGTGCTGGGACTGAAGCCCTATGGCTGTACCTGGGACAACGAGGACCCTCGGACAGCCAAGCAAAGGTCTTCTCGGATTCCACGTTCAGTGGAAGGAGAAATAGCAGAGGCAAGCAAGAGGAGCTGTACAGGGCCTAGGCCAGGGTTCACCAAGTGTCTTTCACACAATGTCCAAATGGGTGCATCGAACAGGAGAAGGCTGAGGCTTGTCCACAGGGGTGGGGGGCTGAGTCAGCCACTGGGCGACGAGCAAAGCCTGGCAATGACTCCCCAGATCTGGCCTGGAGAAGTGAAGCCCACTTGAACAGCTGTTGGGCGTCTTCTCCCAAGCCCTAGGCCTCCCATCAAGGCTGGCAGAGAATGGCTGGGAAAGGGGGGCCACCTGGGTGAGCCGTCAGACACCACACAGCTGAGAAAGCATTGCAGGGCTTAAAAAAAAATATTCTCATATTTGGTGATGTGACCTCTGAGTGACCTCTGGGGCCGACTTCTCCCCCTTCAGATCAATCTTGGCTGGGGACGGATGAACGACTCAGCTCTGGGCCAGGCTCCCGCTCAGAGACTAACAGCCCAGTGTTGACAGACTCAAGGGAGAGAGGCTTGTTAAAGCCACTGGGTTGAGGAATGCTGGGGGAAGGTGTGTGCGGGAGCGGACGCTGGCAGGCCTCCCCAGGTCCAAAGACCCTCTTGTACTCCTCTGGAGCTGGCTGACAGCATTCACCATCTCAGCAGAGATAAAAACAGCCAAGGGTAGGGTGGACAGAGGAGTCTGGTGTCAACCTCCGGAAACTGAAGAGCCCTAAGGAATTGGAGGATTCCTGCCTCTCCAGTTCCTCCAGGAAGCGGGGAGTGTCCGCTGTGCTCACTCTGGGGTGGCAGGCAGCCCTGCCTTTCTGTGTGCCAGGCCTTAACATTCCTGGGGCTGGAGAAATGGGGAGGGGCGTGGACCTGGAGAAAGGGGGCAGCCTCTAGGCAGGTGCCGGCCCAGGAGCTGGTGGGTGTGGGGGCCTGTCTGGGGCTGTTCCAGAAACCCCGGAAAGGGCCCAGATTCCCTCATTTTCTGCCTTTTTCTCTCAGGCTCTCCTTTGTCATCTTCTCCCATGTGGGGTGTCTCTGCCATGCCACTTCCCCAAGAGATAACAGGCCTGGGCTGGAGGCCAGAACAAGGTGCCAAGGCTGGGAGTGAGGGCTTCCAAGGCTGTTGAAGGCTGATGCAAGAAAAGTCATCCTAGCCCCTCCCAATTCATCTGGGACCAACGGAGAGTGTTCCAGCAGCAGCCAAGAGAACAGAGTCTGGGTTTCTTCAGTCCTGGGGCTGCTGCATTCAGTTCCTTCCTGCCTCCCTGCCCCCACAGGCCTGGGCACACAGGGGCCAGGGAGACATCCTGGAACCCAGAAGCATGAGGGAGAAATTCCTATAGGAGGTGAAGGCAAGTCTCTCTGCTGGGGTCTCCCTCCAGAAGGGCCCGGTGTCTTTCCTGGCCCAGTGGACGGGGCCTTCACTGGTGATCTGGAGCCTGACCCCAGACCTCCAGGAGGTCCTCAGACTCCCAGGAAGACAGGCGGCCCCAGGGGGAGACTGAGAGGCCCACAAGTAATTACAAGCCCAGGTTCCCACAAGCCAGGGAGCTGCCTGTGACCACAGTGGCAAGACCCTAGGGAGGAAGGCGGGCTGATGCTGGCAGTCAGATGCAGAAAGTGCTGACTGCTTTGGGGGTGGGCAGACCAGGAGGGCTGGGCTGGGGGCAGGGGCAGAGGGTTTCCCAAGGCTCCTTGGACAGGGCCTGAGAAACCCCTGGGTGAATTAGGGTGCGTGCTTGGGGAGCGGGCCCCAGCCAGCCTTCCCGGGAGATCCCCTGTGAGCTGGCCCCCGTAGTGGACCACACTAATGAGCCCATAACACAGGCCTTTGATTAAGCAGCTCCCAGCACAGCGACTTTATTGAAACATGCCGAGGCCAGCGGCTGGTTCCCACCGCTCCGGTTCCCCGGGCAACAGCGCCTGGGAGGGGACCATGTGCTGGGCGTCAGCGGGGTGAGTGCTCGAGCTGGCTGAGGGGCTGCCAGGGAGGGGGTAGGGGAGCAGAGCTGGGAGGAAACCCCAGCAGCTAGGGGATCAGGAGCTTGGGAACAAGGGTTGGGGCCAGACCTTTGGGGGAATGAGGAGCAATGTGACATGTGCTGAGCCCTCTGGAGGCCCAGGTCACCAGGCTGCTGAGAACTGCAGATGCTGACCCCCTACCCCCACCCCAGGCAGGAAGATGTTCCAGGAGGGATGGCAGGGCTCCAAGGACAGGTTCAGAGTCCAGCACGTCAAAGGCAACTGGATGGCACTTATTCTCGAGTTGGGGAGGCTCTAGTTCCTACTTTCCCAAGGAAAAGTGCTTAACCTTCAAGACGCAAAGCACTGAGGACACTTCTGCTGAGACCTGTCAACACACTGTCACCCGCTGGGGATGATGACCTCTGACCTGTCAGGGGCAGGGTTTCCTGCATGGTCCACCTCCCACTCCTTCCCAGCTCTGTGCCGCCCCTGCTTTCCACTTGTTCCAGGCTAATTTCAAATGGTATACTTCAGAGCTTTTCCTAAGGTAACTACCAACACCACATGGACAGAAATCTAATGTTACCAAGTGGGACTTTTTAAATGTATTTATAACATTATGGTTCAAAGTAATTTTGTTATGAAACAGTGTAATAACAACAGTGGAAAAGGCAAGATAATTTATGGAACACAATATCCCTAAAGCACTGACTTCCATTTCTACCTCAGCTTAGTCTTGGGAGTCTGGTTGGTATCCTTTGTTTGCTGTTTGTTTTAATTAAGGGTTAGTATTCTGGTGGGGAGGGGGAGGGAGGAGCTAGCCTGAGGAGACACACATACACTAAAAGCGTGCCTACATTAATGGTAAATACGCTTCACAGACCCCCCAGACTGGCCTAAGCCCACAGAACCAGCAAAATTCTCTTCCTCTCTACTGTAAACCCTCTGCCCACTGCTGCCCCCCCACTGCCCAGGATACATCACAGACAAGGCAGAGTCATCTTTTACATTAGAGTCAGATTCCCTTTCTGAGAGGTAAGGTGGCGTGTTCCTTCTCCCATGCCCCCAACAGACAAAATAGTATGTTGTTCCTCTACTACATCTGGGAGTGTATTGGACCAGGCCAAGTACCTGTTAGAGACCTGGGCAGGGTGGGGATTGGAAGGAGGCCTATGGTTGTCAGGTCTGGGTACCCTGCTTGGCAGTGGCCCGAGGCTGTGCCCCAGCCAGAAGAGCAAAGGAAGGACAAAGTGTTCTGGAAAAAGCCAGCAGGTTTGCACTGAGAAGCTGGGTGTCCATCAGGAACACAGGAGAACCATTAGATGAGAGGGGGCAGACTCGGTCTGCCGAGACCTGCCCATCACAGCCCATTGCCCGGTCCAGGTTCAGATGGCTACTTTCTAGGTATTCTGGTGGGCTTCCCCATATAGTGGAGAGTGGCTTCCACACTCCCTCCCACCCTGCTGCACCCCTCATTTCCTGTACCTTGGTTTACCTGAGATGCAGAAAGTCACACATCCCTCAAAACTGAATTTCCATGGCAAACAGAATTATCCACAACCAGAGCCTGGAAAGTTACCGTTCCTGTCTTGGGGGACAGGGAGAGGCCAGGAAGTGCTCCTAGAGCTGGTGGGCTAGGTGGAAGCATCCACACACCACATGGCATCTCACCACTGGTCCCTCAGGAAAGCACCCCCGGAGCTTGCCAAGGGAGGACAGGGAGGTGGTGGGCACAGGAAAGGAGGCAGGCAGAAGAGAAAGCGCCTTCTCACTTGTAACCAGGGTCCGTGGGCTGCGTAAGGGTGCTCCTCGGTGGCAAGGCGCCTTCTACGCCCGTGGAGACAAAGGTGATGGCCATGTCGCCTGTGATGCTTTTATACGTAAAGTGCCGTCCGTGCAGGAGCCTGCCCCTGGGCGTGGGAACATGAGACAGTGAGGGCGGGCCTGGCCAGGCGCTCAGGTGCTGTGGGGGCTCCGCTCCCAGGGTGGGGCACCTGGAAAATGCCCTCCTGACTGACCACCTGCCCACTAACAGGGGACTTAACCAAACATGTTCATCGCAACACTTCCCAAGAGAAGCCTCTCACGAGTTCTCTACTGTTATCCTTCCGAAGTGTTCAAGGCTGGCAGACACCACAGCAGCATTCAGAGGGGCTGCAAGGGGAGAGAGGTCCACCTCTTCTGTGTCCTGGTGAGGAAACTGAGGCCAGAGGGGCCAGGTGGTAACGTGCCCAAGGTCAGGCCCAGAACTAAAAGGGGGATCATGCCCCCCGTTTGTTTGGAGGTTGGGGATGAAGAAGCCCCTAAACAAATTTCCCATACCCCTGGGTGATGGCACAGCGCCCTCACAGCACAACCCTATGTCTGGTCCACCCACTCCCAGGCCTCTCGTGAGATTTAAATGGTTACCAAGTCCACATCTTTAAAAAAGCTGAAGCCAAGTAGGGTCACTCTGAGAGAGCCACAGAAGTTATTGTTAACCCCTAGTCTGGAAATAACACCTGGGGGAAGGGTGGGCAGGGGCAACTTGTGGGGACAGAGATGTCAGTCAGCAAAGGAAGCAAAACCTGCTCCTGGCTTCCTCAGGCTGCCTCAGATTAACCCTTCACCAGCCTAAAGGCCCTGAGCCTGGGCCAGAGAGGGAGCTGGGGGAGGAGGTGGTTGGGGTCCTGGCGGGGTGTGGGGGGTTGTATAGGGGCCCGGCCAGCCACTGGTCACTCTGACCACTGGCTGTCTTTGCCCTGTTGGGCCAGGCTGGTTTCCACCCAGGCTCTGGGATAGTGGGATGGTCCCAGCAAATACAACTCCCTTCTTCCCTGTCACTGTTGTCCTGGTTTACAGTTATCCTTGCTATAAAATTGAGGGTGGAACCCCAGGGCTGTGGAGGAAGCCAGCTGCACAAGTTCCCCCAGGGCAGTGTCCTCATGCAGGGAGCTGCATTCTGGCCCTGGGGCTGGGTTTCTAGTACTGTGGATGGGGACACGGTCTGGGCTTCTGAGTCCCTCAAGGAGTATGTGGGCCACAGGGTGTAGAGAACTGAGTGTTTTGCACGGAAAAACAGCAAAGCAGGAGAAAACAGAGTCCCACCCATTGGAGCCCCTGCCCTACCACTCCAGTGCTACCAGGGACCCTGCCACTGGGCTGGTGGGATGGCAGGGGGCGGTCTGAGATACCCTAAGTTACTGGACCTTTGTAAGGGAACAGAGCTGGCAGAACACTTCTCTGCACAAAGGAGAGCTCTTCAGTGAGTGGGGGCTACTGGTGGGCTTGGGGGCCACAGGCCTGCCCACAGGCCCAGGCTGGAGCTGCCTGACTAGCTCTCCTCCCCCCGCCCAGGGTCCTAGACTCCGCCAAGGCATCGGAGGGGCAAGCACAGGCCTGGTAGCTCCTTGAAGCCAAGCTGTGCTCTGCGGCGCTCACCTGAGGCAGAGAGGGATGAGGGCTCCTGACTCCTGGTTGAATTTCAGATGGACGCTCTCCAGCTGCCGCGTGCGGATCAGCTCGTGGGGAATAATGGCCGTGGAGCTGTCGCTTTCCAGGCTGTCTTTGCGACTCCTGCAAAGGAAGCACAGGAACAGGTTCAGCACAAGGTGAAAACCGCAGGGCAGAGCAGGACGGGAGGCTCCCAGGCTGGGCTCCTGTGCAACAAGGATGGTGACTGATGATAAAGATAACAACAGCCACCATTCACTCAGCCCGCATTTGCCAAGTGCCAGCTGCTGTGCGAAGCACCTCTTGCATGGTGGGCTGAACGGCCCAGTGAGGTGGGCACGATTTTTACGGCCCTTTAACAGATAAGGAGTCTGGGATCAAGAAAGTGATGTAACTTGTCCAGGTTGCACAGCGGGGGCTGTGGAGCTGGGATCTGGTCGCAGGTGGGTCTAGTTCTGAAACCTCATCTTTGGCCAACACACTGTAGGAAAGCTATGTCACAGTGATTTGTTCTTCCCTCAGATAGCAGCAGGGGTCTCTGGGAGCCCTTCTTCTGCTGCCCCGGAGCCCCAGACCCCAAGTTCTCCAATGCTGGGGTGCCAGAGTGCCAGGAGACTCGGCTCTGAAAGCTTCCTTCCAGCTGACCCTGAAAAGGCTGTGACATCAGAGCAGGCTCAGAGCATGCACACTCCTGCTGGCAGCCCACAGCTACAGTGACATACACACCCTTCATCCAACAGGAAATGACACAGGCCTCACTGAAGGGTGGAGAGCAAGGCTCGCGGGATTCAGATCTGTGAGCCTGGCTGGGCAGTGGGACTGGCCACCACCCTACTGGGCAATGAGGCCCCAGCAGTGCGGCACCAGATTCCTCCTGACTGAGACTCCCACCATGGCATGTTGCCGCTGCTGCTTCACACCCCTTCCTGTCCTGCTTCCCACCCAGAGCTTGCTCCACAGCTGGGCCACAGGGCCCCTTTGCAATCTAAGATTCACTCTTTCAAGTTCAGCTGCCCCCAGTGACGACCTCACAAGTCTGTCCCAGCCAGAAGTGAGGGTTACCCACTGATCTCAAATAATTACTCAAGTGTCCAATCAAAATACTGGGTGATGGGCTTCCCTGGGGGAGTGGGTAAGAATCTGCCTGCCAACACAGAGGATATGGGTTCAATCCCTGGTCTGGAAAGATTCCACGTGCCAAGGAGCAACTAAGCCCGTGTGCCACAACTGAGCCATCACACCACAAATATTGAGGCCCATGTGCCTAGAGCCTGTGCTCTGCAACAAGAGAAGCCACCACAATGAGAAGCCTGTGCAACACAACTAGAGAGTAGCCCCAGCAACTAGAGAAAGCCCACATGCAACAATGGAGAGCCAGCACTGCCAAAAATAAATAAATATAATAGATAAATACTGGGGGAGAAGCTTTAGTTATTTATCATTCAAGCGGCAGAAGCCATCCAGGATGTCTGGGTTTGGTAACCTCCTTATACACTGGAGGTCTGAGGGCTGCAGCCTGTGGCCCAAGAGGCATCCCAACACTCAGCACCTCCCCAGAGGGAGGAGGCGAGGTCAGCAGGCAGGATGGAGGGTGACATGGCACAGCACGGGGCCCTGCTGACAGGGACCATCCCCACCAGCTGCGTGGATCCACCCCTAGATGTGACTGCTCTTTCACAAAGTAGTCTCTGCCTCTGGGCTCCCAGAGCCAACTCTGAGTTGCCCTTTGCCCTAGCACCTCCTTTGACAAGCCCTTTCAGGAGACCTGTGAAGAAGACAAAACACGCTGGCCAAGCAGGTCACAGAATTTCAGGGCTGGAAGGAAACTCTGAAAGTGCTTCATCTACCTCTTTCCTTTAAGAAAGAGAGCCGGTAAAGCATCCAAGGTCAGAGAGCTGGGCTGTGGCAGGCCAGCGTGGGAGCCTCAGACCTCTGGCCAGCTCTCTTCCCCTGAGGCCCTGGCCACCACGCCTCCCTTCGGAGGAGGGCAATACCAAATATCAGCCTCGGGGCCTGGACAAGAGCAGGACTCCAGGAAAGGCAGCAGCCCTCTTTGTTGAGCCCTTACTCTGCTCCAGAGCAGGACCTTATACCAGGTAAATTTTTCTGTGGTTAGCTCTTCTTGTACAGGTAAGGAAACTGTGGCTCAGACAGGAGAGGGGATAAACCTACAGTCACAGAGTGAGTTTAAGAGGAAGAACCAGGGTGTGACTCTCACCATCACTTCCCTGTGTCACCTCTGAGACACATCACCCACCACCAGTCTCCCAGCCCAGCTGCCAGATGGGCCAGGCAGCGGGCCTCTCTGACACAGGCAAAAATGCGGATGAATAGCAACTGGGGGTGGGGGCAGGGGGCTGGGAGAGCAGAATCAACAGCACACAGGGCTAGAGACGTCTCAAGCTGGAGGGAAAAATAAATTGTTGAAAGTCAGCTAAAGTCACCTTGGTAACTGCTACAACACACTCACCCGGAACGGGGACATCAAACCCAAGTGCAAACAGCTTTAAAGAAATGGAAAAGAACTTAATCATCTAAAGAATTAATGTGACAAGTGCCCACATTTACACCTCCCACCAACCTTCAATCATTTGAAAACGTACTTTAATCTTTAAAGAGAGAAAAAAATTGCAAAATGCTAGATCTGCAGTCCTGGAGCTTGGGTATTTCCGGCCTGCTGCTTCAATGGAAACAGGGCAGATACACACACACACACACACACACACGCACACACGCACACACGCACACACGCAGGAGCCAGCTTTTTGCTGATTTGTTTTTTCTGGACATCGATGCAGAAGCATGAATTATTTGTGTGGGCTGGGTGAGGTATTAAATCTGCAGCCGACACAGGTTTGCAATGTTTTGCACGGTTGTCAGCTTAATCTTAGTCATAAAAAAATAAGTAGTGTGCTCGCCAGCGTGGCCTAATTTTTCAGCTGGGCTGTTTTCTCCCTGAGTTCCTAGTGGAGAGGAAGGCAGAGCTTCGGGGTTGGAGGGGAGAACTGCTCCCAGGAAGGCGTGGTGGCCGGCAACCTCCAGGGGTTGCTGGGGAGATGGAGCCAGGTGATGAAATATGCTTGGGGAGGCAGGGTGGCTAATAAACGTAGGTTTGGGGTTCGAGTCCCATATGACCTTGGGCAAATAACCTCTCTCTAAGCTTTACTCTCTTCTTGGTGGGAAGAATAATAATACCCTTTCCTTATAAGGATTAAATGAGATGACCTAGGTGAAGCATCAAACAGCGCCTGGGATGTAGCAGGCACTCAAAATGTATCTGGAATGCATTACCAGGATGTTAGTGGGCTGCCTCTAGAAGTCTATCTGCTCCTCATGCAGGAATGTTGATAGCTTAATAGAGACTTATTTGCCTTTACCCTGGGCCCAGAATCCAAGTGCCTCTAGCCAAGTCAGTCCCCCTTTCTGAGCAAAGGTCCTTACCCTGGGCTTGGGAAGGGGACTTCTGAGGCAAGAGTCACTGTGGGCCCTGGTCAACCACTGGTATTCTGGGAAGGCCCAACTACAGGTCAACAAAACCCCTTGAGGCCTTTGTTCTGCTGAGGGATATGCTGGCAGGGCTCCCTTCCTGCGCAATGAGCACAGTGAGCCTTCCTGCAGTTCTCATCCACTGGTCCTCAAGTCAGCCTGAAGTAGGTTAATTCATCCTCCATGACAGCCTTGTACATCCCAGAGGCTGCTCCCACCGCGCAACAAGAGTTTCTCTTCCAAGATTTGTGGCCCCAACTTTCAACGATATTCTTTGCTGTTTTTATTGTGGTTTTCAACTATATTCTTAAGATAAGGTCCTAAATCATCCATCCATCCAAGTAACTCTCCCTTGCATTCACTCTAGCTTGTCAAACTCTAGTGTCACATCCAGAAGTGAAGCTGAAGGGCCATGTGTGGAAATAACGTGGTTTAACCAGCACAGATCACAGAGGGACTGTGAGCTTTCTTGCTTGGGATACTTTATTTCTATTAAAACTGTCATCAAATTGTCCATTCTTTGTAACCTCGTCATACTACCAACTTACGCCATACTCCCTCTGTCAACAAATCCCCCTCAGGCTTTCTCCCATGGACTGAGCTTACACCTCTTCTTCCCCTGCCTGTGTGTACTCTAGATGATTTGGAGCTTAAAACAGAACTCTGCTGTTACTCGGCTAGGGTTTCGAGCGGTCCAGATATTTCTGAAACCTGGCTCTGGCACACATCATACTGGCATTTCCCCGACTTCACATCTCTGACAAAACTGATAAACTTGCTATCTCTGTTCTCATCCCAGGCTTTGATTAAACAGTGAACAGGACAGGGCCAGGCAGACGGGCTGACAGACTGACATCATTACTCTTTGGGTATGCTCATCCAACCGATTATAATCAACCCAACCATTCCACCACTACATCCTTGACCCTCCTGGATGTTCTGTAGACGTTTCTGTGTCTTGCCAACGATGACATCAGAAGATACTCTCCAAATGTCTTGCTCACCCCCACCTATATGAGGTCTATAGCACTTCCTTTATCTACCAAGTAGAAATAGGTTAAGTGTTTCTAAAAGGCAGTGAGGAAGGTCCGGCCGGCCTGACTCTGTGAAAGCAAGCCTCACTGTTTTTCCTTAGGGAGTGTTCACAGCCTACTCACTGAACAATCTAGCCCAGAGTTTTCCCTGTGAGTTGACACCAAGCTCGCTAGTCTAGAGAGTGAAAGATGCTTTTCGCATCTTGGAACTTCTGAGTGCTTTCAGTCTGCCAACACCTCTCTCCCATTCCCTCAGAGATTACTGACACCAGCTTCCTGAATCTCATCTGCCAATTGGACTGGTGTTCTGGGGTGTAATACATGTGGACCAGGAGATTGGAAATCATGGCTTCAATCCTCTTTTATCAATGCCTGTGTGATTCTTCCTAGTCTGATAACCATTCTATTTGAGATGGAAGCTAACAGAACTAGAGTAAATTTTTGCTGCCTCTCTGCCTCTGATTAACATCGCTCTGTCCAGACAACAGGACCTAGGTTTTCTTCTTCTCATTCTAAACAAAAGTATAAAAAATAGTCCTTTTGCTGATCATAGCACTTTTTGCAAGACTTAGCTCTTCTTGAGTTTCAGCTTTTCTGGTTGGTCTAACATACTTCTAGCTTTTGTTCAAATTCTTCAGAAATATTCTGAGTTACATAAAGACTTCTCTACATATCTCTACATAAGAGTCCCCAGAGATATTACACCTCCTTTCAGTTTTCAGGGGACTATCCACAATAATAATAAGAAGTCATTTCCTACTCCAGGGGATCTTCCAGACCCAGGGATAGAACCCATGTCTCCTGCACCTCCTGCATTGGCAGGCGGATTCTTTACCATTGCACTACCTGGGAAGCCCAACTATGAAGCCAGGTCCTATGCTGAACCCTGTATATATTTGTTCCTTTCATTTCTGTAACAATCCTATTGTTGTTGTTCAGTCACTAAGTTGTATCTGACTCTTTGTGACCCCATGGACTGCAGCACACCAGCCTTCCCTGTCCTTCACTGTCTCCCGGAGCTTGCTCAAACTCGAGTCCATAGAGTTGGTGATGCCATCCAACCATCTCATCCTCTGTCGCCCCCTTCTCCTCCTGCCCTCAGTCCTTCCCAGCATCAGGACCATAATAACAGTAAACTAGTCAAAATGACCACATGGATCACTGTCTTGCATAACTCAGTGAAGCTATGAGCCAAGCCGTGCAGGGCCACCCAAGATGGACAGGTCACGATGGAGAGTTCTGAAAAAACATGGTCCACTAGAGAAGAGAATGGCAAACCACTTCAGTATTCTTGCCTTGAGAACTCCATGAACCGTATAACAACCTTATAAATAGGTATTATTTTTCCCATTTTACAGATGAAGAAACTGAAACTCAGATACTTAAATAACTAGACCCAAATCGCACAATGAGGCAATAAAGGGCTGAGACAAAACCCCTAGGTCTTCCTGATGCCAGCAAACATATAACCACAATATTTATTCTTAAGAGCCTCCCATCCCTTTGAGTGGTCTTTCCCTCTGGGGTTTCTAAGGCCACGAAGACACACCTATTTTTTCCCCTGAATTCTTAAAAGAATTGCTTCCTAGAAACCACAGCAGGGCTTCCCAAAGGGCATTCGATGGAATTTTAATGTAAGACACACTTTTAGAAAAGCAGATGTGGCAAGGGCTGGATGCAGCACACTGCATCTCAGATGAGAGATTCATAAAATGTTGGCATTTCAAGGAATCTGAGGAGGACTATGGAGGGCAAACAAACCAGTCTCACTTTGTGTAAGCCGGTATCTTCCAAGCTTAGCCACAGGAATCCCTTGTCACTTAATCCCCAACAAAGTCCCTTCCAAGGTTGTAGAGACCCTCCCTCTGAGGACCACTGACCAGGCAGTGTTCTGACAGGGCCCAGGGTTTTCCCTCCTAAACCCTGCTCTGCCTAAGCACTTTGTCCCAAGGACCTGTCACACCTATGGCATCAGCCTCCCTGCCAGTTAGTCAGGTGCACGCGAGGCACTTCATCACCTCCTTCACCCCACGGCAAGGTGCTCTCAGGAGGCCTGTCAGACCTCCTGACACAACGCTCACCTTGAGCTCTTGGCCTGATGCTGGGGAAGCTGAAGTTCCTGAGTGACCAGGGATTACTTGAGTGCCAATTCTGTGATTTATACCTGGAATATGTCATTCTTTTCACTATGTAGGGTAAGCTGTAACAGCTCCTACAATATCACCTCTTTGACTTTCCTCGATACCTCTAACGTACTTTCCACTTCCCGTTATTCCCTTTTTAGGCTAATACCCATTGACTTCCTGCTACAAAAGATGAGCTTTTAGCTCCCTTTCATCTCACACTCCCTCCTTCCCAAGATAACTGTACTGTAAGTTTGTTTGGATCAGTATTAAGCGTTTATGTTATTATACAATACTAATGCTGTTTACAACTGAGCTTCCCTGGTAGTTCAGCCGGTAAACAATCTGCCTGCAATGTGGGAGACCTGAGTTCTGTCCCTGGGTTGGGAAGATCCCCTGGAGAAGGGAACAGCTACCCACTCCAGTATTCTTGCTTGGAGAAGTCCACGGACAGAGAAGCCTGGCAGGCTACAGTCCATGGGGTAGAAAAGAGTCAGACATGACTGAGCGACTTTCACTTTCACTTCACTTTCATGCAGTATATATTATGATTACTTTTCCTTTTTAGCGTAATTTTCTATTTTTCTTGTATTTAATAACTGTGTTGTTTTCTATGAATTTCAATAATTCAGTCCTAAACTAACTACCAATGGCCTGCAGATTGTCCCAAGACTTTCAAATAGAGCAAATATTTATCAATTTTATCTTCTTAAAGACATTTCTCCAGAGGATCCTTCCAAATGACTCCAGTCTGAGCTCACTGCCCTCCATTCTTGCTACATAGGTGTCCTCACGGGATTACCCTTCACCTTCACACTGGTGATTCCTCTCCCCTCTTTCTCATGGGGGATCCCGTTTCTTGTTTCCCGAGTATTTTCTTCACTCATTTCGATGAAGCATATCTTCTAGCAGATTTCACTTTATTTTTAGTGTGCTTCTCTCTGATCTGTCACCTTCGGGATTTTGCAAGCAAACGAACACCAGCTTTACTCTGTGCACCGGTTTGGAGACTTTTGTGGCCTTCTTTCCAGTTATTTTTTCCTGAGAAGGGACAGACACCTCCTCTACTTTTATCTTCTTTTACAGGCAGTACCTAGCGGTGATGAGGCCTGGATCTGGATTCAAAAAACCCAAAGTTCAAAATTTTGGGTCTGAACCTTCTTAATCTTGGCTCATTGACCCAGGATAAGTTATAAAATCTAGCTAAATCTCTGTGTTCTAATTTGTAAAATGGGGACAAAAGTAATCTACAATACAGGGCCTGGCACACGGTGATACTTAGTAAAAATGCCTGCTTGGCCACAGAACCTGTCCAACCCAGGATCCTTCCTGTATTGGGAACACTGAGCAATGGTTCATGGGATGGCTCAGAGGCGCGCCTCAGTAATTCAGCAACTGATCTAAATCTTCCCATTTCTTTCTTTTTACCACCTGTCTATATAACACATTCTATATTTACACTTCCCACTGTATAAGGAGACTTTTTATATATCCTAACGCGCCTTCTCCTTCCAACAGCAGGAGAGACTCCTTGTTTCTAGCACTGCACAGATCGCAGTACATGCTTCTGGTCACCCTACCCACACTTCACAGGTTACAGAACCGTAGCCATGTTTCCTCTCCACTCTGCTCTCAACAGATTGAAAAGTCTTATTTTTCCATTTTAGCCTAAGGGTGTTGGTCATATTCTATCAATGGCAGCAAGTGTAGAAAGGAGAGGAGCCCAACCACCGTGACTCTTTTTAGCCACAATCCCAGTCCTGTGACAGTGATGACGTCTGCACTGGCTACATGACTTGGGGCCTTCTCCTTGGGGACGCCAGGGAACAGGAACCAGGGCACCTGGGTTGGCAACGATTCAGAAGTGAAGTGGGTTTGGCCTGCTGAGCCTAGTCCAACCTCTGGCTTCTGCCCACTAGCCTGGGAGATTGTTCCTTTTGCTTTCAGATTGCTGACGAAAGTGCTGAACTTTCCAGAGAAAGAAGCACTTGCAGGTCTCCCTCCCTTCAGGGCAGGACTGGGACAGGGAGTGGGTGGAGTGAGGGCCCCAGCTTAATTCCACAGGTACTGTTATCGCTGAGTCCAGACAAATGCTCTGATGAGGATGACACAAGGGTACAAGGCCAACACCAACAACCAAATGACAAAATACAGTATTTTCACTGTGAACATCCCAAGGAGAAAAATGTGATGATAGAATAGTGGGATGGAGTGTGGGTGAAGAAATCAGAGTGAGGAAGCATTGTGCTAAGGTTGGTGGATCCCTCCATCAACTACTAACTCCTCCAGGCACCAGGGACCTCCACCCTGCAGCCGTGTGGTCTGACTCGGGTGGGGGACGAGGACCCCTGTGCTCCTGAATGAGCCAGCTCCAGTTAGAGCCCTTGGCTTTCTGTTTCCTGAGACACTGAGTCATTTCCTCTCTCTAGCTCTCACCTTTGAGCCTTCCTTTTCCCTTCCCTGGAGAAGTGACTCACTGCTCAAGTGTTGGGTGACACTGAGGATTAAGGATGGGTGATAAAAATACTCCTGATTGTGCAACTAGAGGAGGAGGAGATGCAGTATGGACTGAGAATTTTGATGTCCTAGCCATGAACTCTGAGGCTGGGGCATTAACAATGGCCACAGCTTCACCTCTTTGGGGAAGTGGACAGAGAATGGAGTTCAAACAGAAATTCACCCAGGCAGGAGCACGTTGGAGCCCTCGTTCTGCCCTTTCAAATGTATATTTCATTTCTGAGAAGGGCACGTGAAGGCAGGCGCTCAGCAAGACAACAGTGGCTCACAGGAGCCTGGGCCCTTCCCCTTGTCAGCCCTGTGGGGCCTGGCAGAGGCCCTGAGAACAGGGCTGTTTCTTTTTCTTTTTGGTTTTCTCTCCAGTGAAAACAACCGTACTTCCCCAGTGTAGGAGGGGTGAGGGGAACCAACGTGACACGTGGGCTCCTGGCGGGCCACTGTGCTGACACGATGGAGCCCCCGGAGCAGGGTTATCCAGGCCTGCTCTGTGTGCGGGAAGTGACGGCAACAGCCCAGCTGTTTTCCCAGATGGAAACTCACCTTCCTTCACCCAATTCACTGGATGCAAACGAGATATTGTCTTCTTCTAATTAATCTTCATGGGCCTCATAGGCTGAACAAAACAAAACACATGCGTGCTAAGTCGCTTCAGTCATGTCTGACTCTGCGAGCCTATGGACTGTAGGCCATCAGGCTTCTCTGTCCATGGGACTCTCTAGGCAAGAATACTGGAGTGGGTTGCCATTTCCTTCTCCAGGGGATCTTCCCAACCCAGGGATCAAACCTGTGTCTCTTACATCTCCTGCATTGGCATGGTAGGCAGGTTCTTTACCACTAGCGTCACCTGGGAAGCCTGAAAACAAAACACAGTTTTCTTTAAAGAATGACTCCTTGGCCAGGTCACAAGCTCTTCAAGATGGGGACTGAGGCAGTAGGGACCCCCTCTTCAAATGCCCAGACAGATGGGAGCAGAGACACTTATTAACGTGGAGAGAAGCGCACGTTGTGTTCCGGTGTATGCTGGAGGGCGGTACAGCTGACAGTGCCACAACGGGAGAAGTCATGCTACAAAACTTTTCCAGAAAGTTAAGGCAACAAGAAAAAAAAGCCTTAAGTGCTGCTGGTGCAATTCCAGAAGACTGAAAGAGCTCAGTGAGGATGGTTAGTGTACTTTTTAAAGGTACCTCACCACAAAGGGTTTCTCCCACAGCCAGGAACCTTCCCTACCAACACATGTGCACACATACCCAGGAGCCCTGTCCCTCTTTGCGGGGACAGGGGGTTGTTATGTGATCCAGAGAGCTCCCTAGAGGTCCCCAGCCTCGGTCAGTGAGTCACTGCAGAGGGAAAAGGAGGAGGGCTGGTACACCGAGACAGCTTCCCAGCACCAGAGCGAGTTTACAGAGGGCGAGCCTCGCCACGCAGTGCACCTGACCACGCTCGTCTCCCAGTGCCTATGCAGAGGCTGGGGCACACAGGCTGGGCTCTGTACCACAGTCCATGTCTCAGCCAGCCACCTCAGACATGGGATGCCAGTGACTTTTCCCCCTTGACCCAGGTCCTTACAAATGCTGGCAGTCACAGTGCCTAAGTTGGGCTCCCCTCAGTGGCACAGAGGAGTTGCTTCCCAAACTCACGCGGGCGGGCAGTGGGAAGGGAGGCGCCAGCAAGCCGAAGGAGGCTTTTCTCAACTGATCATCTTGGGAAAAGCCAGATACAAATTTCACGGCTGGAATGCAGGGGTTGTGAAATGCTGGAAGAAGCCCCAAAGAGGGCCAAGGGCTCCCCCTTCTGGGAAGGTGGTGGGAGGAGGGCTGGCAGGGGCGAGTGGGAGAGGAGCAGGTTACCCAGAGGGGCCTGCCTTTCTGGGAAGCAGGAAGTGAGGCCTCAAGAAAGAAAGAAATCCCCTAGCCCTGAAGCAGTGGAGGGGCCAGAGGTACGGCTGATTTTGTTTCTGAACATAAGAGCAACAAGGCTTCGTGTCAAGAAGGAGTTGTGGTATAAAGGAGCCAATTATGACACATCTTGTTATCTCTAGGATTTGGAAGCACTGAGGCTGGCAGCATGTCCTCCTCGAGTTAAATACAAACAGTAAGCTTCTAACTCGGGGCTTCAGCCTGGACCTTGGCCTCAGGGGAGAGGTTGCTATTCATGCTACCACTCGTGAGATGAGATGGGCCTGGGAGGGAGAGAGACAGGTCTGGGGTGTCCCTCACGCGGGCCCTGAGCATGGCGTGAGGAGTTAATACCATGTTAATAGCTGAGGGACAGCCCTAAGTGCCACCCTTTCCTCACCAAGGCATTTATTAGCCTCTCTGTACCTCAGCCTCCTCACCTATAAAAGGGGATAATAATATTATCTACTTCACAGAGTGACCAGAAGGGGGGTATTAATACAAAGCCCTTGGAATGTGACCCGGCACACGCACTTTACCAGTAGTGATGGCTGCTACTGAGATGGGAAAGAGCGGCGTCCGAGTCCCCGGGCAGTCCAGTGCCCCGCTGCTCATGACCAGGCTCCACGGGCTCTTCTGCTTCTCCCCTCTATCTCCACAGCCTCCTCAAACCACGTTTGGCCCCATGAGGACCACATCTCAGAGTCCCCGCCCAGAAAGCCTGACTAAAGGAAAACTGGACACAAAGACACAACACAGCCTGTGCCCATTGTGCCCCCGCAGGGAGGGAAGCAAACACTGGTGCCAGCACGTTTTGGGTCGGCTTTCTCAGTTGCGATCCAGGCGGTTTATCTGAAATGGGTCAGCTCCCAGGGTGGGCAGCACAGATATTACACTCGTGCTTGCTAATGTGAACCCGAGTCCACCGCCACTGATCCTGAGGTAACAGGGAGCTGGAGACTGGGGGACAGGGGGTGGTGTTGGAAAATGTTCTTGGGGAAGGAGGAGGAACCAGTTCTCAACCAAATGCTAGCAGATTGGTAACTAGGACAGATGACCTTAGAGGGAGACAGTGCCGATTCCCTTCAGACTGCAGATTCCAGTGCCTTAGAGATGCGACTGGGTCCCTGAGCTGCAGGGAGGAGGAGAGGACCCCAGAGAGTTGCACCTCTGCTCTACTCTCATCCATCTCTCTGTAGCTCAGCCAGTTCAGGCCAGAGTGGAGGCTGCAGCTCTGCCTTGTCTGCAGACAGCCCGTGGACCAGGTCTGATCCCCACTGCCCAGCAGACTGAGTCTGGGCTAGATGTGAGCATCCAAGAACCTTGAGCCCAGCAAAAGGTTGCTGGGGCTGCAGCAGCTGGAAGTATGCCCAAGACAGGGCGTGACAGTTCAGGCTTGTTCCAGATATACAACAGGGGCAAGTGGGGTACCTCCACAGGAGCCCCTGCCCTTCTGCCCAGAAACCTAGACCTTCAGAGGTGGGGGCCCATCTGAACTAAGACTGTCTACAAGTTATGGGGCAATCTGTTTGAGCCTTTAAGCCTTCAAGTACCTCCCGACCTCCCACCAGTGCCAACAGGGCCCAGAGGAAGAGGCCCAGTTCAGGGCATGGGAAGAAGTATGGCCCTGGGATGGGAGCCAGACTCCCAGGTGGAGAGTTTCCAGATGCCCCATGACTCTGCCTGGCCCTCTGCTGCTGCCAGGGGAGGATGCTGCCTTGGCCAGCTCCTTCAAGGCAGCTGGCTGCAGAAACCCACTGGCTAGAGTTAAAAGCTGCTCAGAGGTACAGTGGAGGCTTCTCCAGGCTTTTGCCAAAGAGCTCCACTCTCATGGCTTCTGGATGGCAGACTGGCCAGGTGGGCCACCTCAGGCAGCCAGAGCAACTCCTTACTCCACAATCTGCTCCCAGGTTCCAGCCTCAACTTTAACCAGCCAGGCCTTCCCTGTTCCATCCCCGTCAGCTCCATCTCCTGCTTGTTAAAATTCTAGGGCACCTTCAAGGCCTATCTCATGTAATTTCTCCTCCAGGAAGCCCTCCCTAACTACTCAAGATCATGCTGACTTCTCCCTTCTGTAGCACATTAAATCACTACCGCTTCTGGGGGTCATGGATGAGGAACTGGAGATAGAAAATTCAAAGTAACTAATTCCAACAAATTACATCCACAGCCAGAATCATGCCAATTAATTAATTCGTTCAGTTCATGTGTTCCAAAAGAGCCTACACCCGAGATGGCCCTCTGGGTCCTAAGCCTGCCACACAGCGAATGTGTAATAAAGACTTCTCAGAAGACGGACGGATCACCCTGGACCTGCAGGAGTGGTCCGCCTCCCTTTAGCCCAGGACACAGCAACTTCCTCTCTGGCAGGCAGGGTTCCTGCTCTGGGCTGCCAGTTCCCAGGCTGCCCCTGCCAGCAACTATTCCCTGGAGTTGCCCTGGGACCAAGGGCAGAGGCAGGGGGTGCCCAGCTCCAGCTCTACCCACCATTTGTCCCCATCAGAGGAAGAGAGGTCAGCAGGAAGTAGATCTGACCTCTCGGTTGGTGAAAAGTCTCTCCAAAGGGCTCGTGGACAGATAGCAGAAGCCTGAGAGGACTTCCCTTCCCTGGGCCCCCTGGAAGGGAGGCAGGAAGAAGGGCCTCAGCAGCAGGCGTCCAGTCTGGGGCTGGCCAGACAGGGAGGCCCCTGGGGTTGCAGCTATCAGCCGGAGACCAGGCTCCAGGAAGGAAGGAAGGGCAACTCCGGCCGAGGCCGAGATAAGGAGGGAATAGTGCTCAGCACAATGGGCTCCCACAAGGCTGGGAGGCCCCAAGTCAGATTTCGCCCCAACTTGGCCTCCCATCTGCTCACACAGCCCGTGTAAATATTCACTGTTGTTTATATTTCTGGTCTGCTGGGTCCCCTCTGAGGCCCTTATGACCATGGATCTGTGTGCCCCAGAGACCCTGAGTCCATCCAGAAAGGCCTCTGAGCATTGTTCTCTCTCATGCAAGCCATAGGGACAGGCTCTGAAGGACAGAACTGCTCCCATGTCCCAGTCTCAGGACACTGCTGTCAGGAAGCTGGACTGACCCTCTCTGTGGGTGGGCAACTTACGGGGCCCGGTCATGGGTGAGACCGTTCTGTCGCTGAGGGTTGATTGGCGGAAGGACAGGTTTGCTGTTGATCTCAAGTCCTCTCCTCAAGGTCTCCCGGATCTGCTCTGTGTCTGCAATGACACCATCAAGTTACCCAACGGCTCTCTGGGCCCCATCAGCCCCATTCCCGTCCTTAGAGCCCAGCTCTGCAGATGTGCTAGGAAAAGCCCCCAAGAAGGCTGGTCCTGAGGCCACTCCAGCTATCAGCTGTGAGATCTGAGTGCAGCGTGGGGACACGGGGCAGACGAGGCATCGTGTGCCCCGAAACTTCTGGTCTGAAGAGCACCATGCTTGTAGAAGACAAGGCCCTGGACCACAGAAGGGCACCTTCCAAGGCAGGGCTCTCTCCTCCACTGTCCTTCCTTTCCTGTATCACAGGCCCTAGGCTTACCCCCCTAACATGGGTCCAGACAGTGACTCACGAGACAGCCGCTGCCCAAGACCACCCAGGAATTCTGCCCGTTTACTGGATGCCAGTAACGGCTGCAAGTGCTCTGCTGTGAATGGGCAGGCGTCCCTGAGACAAGTTTCTGGGTTTGGGGTGGTCAGCTGGTGTCTGGTTTTGCCACCCTTTCCCTTGGGGCCAGGTCAGTGGGATGCTGAGTCATCTTCCCACCTTGGTCCCATCCTAGGGAACCCTGCCTCTCCACAGATCTGCCAAGGACCAGGAGGTGAGAAAAGAGTCTCTTGGTGGAATTATTTCTTTGCAAGATGCTTTGCTGGTCTTCGGGGTAAAGCTTACTACTCTGGTCCCCTATATTGAGATTTTGGTAGAAGACTTATTTCTGCAAACACACACTAAAAAGCAAATTAATGTTGGTTGAGCAAAGGGTGGGCTTAGGGTAGATGCTGAACATGATTAGTGATTTTTTTAGCTGTTTGTTACAGCATCATGGATCTTACTTAAGAGATTTTTTTTTTTTAATTTAAGGGTAGGAGCAAGCACCCTTACTTCTGAACCTAGGGAGGTGGGCCTTGGAGAAGGAGGGTATGGCTCTCCTGTTGGAAGCTCACAAGTCTATAAACTGGTCTCATACTCAAGCCTTTCCCATCAGAGGCCTGGGCAGGCCTGAGGCCAATAATGGTTGAAATTTTGGACAAAGCTGTGAATCCTTCCTTAAATTAGCTTTTTCACAAAAGCAACTGAATGAGTCTAATAACTGTACAGTCTCTCAGAGCCTCCCTGGGACTTGGCACATCATTAGAACAAGCAGGAAGGAAAGAAAAGGGTCAGATATTCGCATGAGGGGTTTAAGTTGTTCTTTATGGAAAGAAAACCTTTTAAAAGTGCTATCACATGTGTTTGTATTTTATGCAGGACCAAGTATCTTACTCTTCAAAAGATAAAGAAAGGGGAAGAATAGAGAAAGGAAGGAGAGAGAGCAGCTATAAGCTCATGTCTTTATATATGGTTGCTTTTCTTTTGAAGATAGTTAGAGATGCCCTTTCTTTAAAACCATGACTATTTCTCTAGCCAAGACTAGCATGGTGAGTTTCCAACAGGAGAGCCATACCCTCCTTCTCCAAGGCCCACCTCCCTAGGTTCAGAGGTAAGGGTGCTTGCCCCTGCCCCTTACTTTGTATCTGCAAGACAGTGTGTGTGTGAGAGGGGGTAAAGTCTATAAACTGGTCTCATCCTCAGGCCTTTCCCATCAGAGGCCTGGGCAGGCCTGAGGTCAGTGTGATCCTCGGGTCTGGCATGGCTTTCAGGCTAGAGCTGGGCCCTGTGTCAATTCTGTGGGTGGCCATGGCTTGTTCTCCTGCACTTGGGTGGACTATGGCCGTTTCCTGTAACTGTTTTAGGGCCTCCACTCACCTCCCTGACCTCAGATTGCAAGGGGCAAATCTAAAACACAATGGTCCCTGCTGGAGGTGCAATGTGAAATGCACACACACACACACACACACACACACACACACACAACCCAGGAGAAATGGGCCAGTAAAGCTCCCTCCATTCCACTTTGCTGGAGATCTCACTGGAGGTTTAAATCCTGCCAAGAAATGCTAAAACCCAGCCTGGGCAAGGGGAAGGCGAGGCCCCCACCTTTGCCGGAGAGCCGCCGGGGCTGAGCGCCCACACAGATGCTCCGGCTGTCCTCGTCATCCTCGGGGGGCCGGCTCAGGTCATCCCAGGCACACTTGGCGCTGACACCACTCAGGTTGGAGCCGTCCGTCTCGATGCCTTTGTCAACTCGCTCCTGCTTGGAAAGAATCAAAGAGCCAGAGTTCCTTCAGCCAACCAGTGGCCCAAGGTCACCACCCATATTTGCTTGCCCATATTTACTTGGCCTCAATAAGAGCTAAGGGCTTCCTTGGTGGCTCAGTGGTAAGAATCTACCTGCCAATGTGGTAGAGGCGGGCTCGACTCCTTGGTAGGGAAGATACCTTGGAGAAGGAATGGCAACCCACTCCAGTATTCTTGCCTGGAGAATCCCAGGGACAGAGGAGCCTGGTGGGCTGCTGTCCCTGGGGTCACAAAGAGCTGGACATGACCAAGCACGAGCATGAGTAAGAGCTAAGCATGGGACAGGTGTCAGAAGAACAAGATTCCTGACTCTATTCTGCCCTGGTTACTAACGAATGACAGTCTCTGCCAGCCACTGGGCTCCTCCAGGAGAACCAGGAGTTAGGGGAGCTGGGGAGAATGAAAATCCCAAGGGAAGCTTCTCCTCACTCATTAGACTTCCAGTATAGTGACCTGCACACTTGTTTCAGAGCCCTGGCTCTGCCCACCCTGTGCTGGCCTGTGGAGCTGACGTAGCAGGGCCAGGAACTACCTCTTGGAGGAAAGGCACAGTCCTTCCTCTGCTGACTGATCACCCGGCCCTGCTCCAGAGGCCAGTGTGGAAGCCAGCCATAGGCAGGAGAGACTGGGACTCAGCCCCACCTCTCCAGCTCCACACCTGCAGTTTCTTCTTCCAACAGCAGAGGGTGTGGTCACATGGTGAAGCACCCAGAGAGCAGAAGGGCAGGACTTTCCCTGTGGCATCGCTGACTTGTTTGGCCAAGGATTCTGGATAGAGACTCTTTTCTATTTCTTAGACTGAACTCAGGCGGCCAGGAGGGCGGTGAGCATCTGCAAGCCCCACCAGAGGTCCTGCCTTCGCACAGGCCTTGACATTGTGGAGTCCAATGGTCTCCACATGGAGACCAAATGGTCCAAATGGTCTCAAGGAAGAGGTGGACACAAACATCCTGGGATTCTTGGTAAAATACAGTTGTGCTGTTGGGCTTTGGATGAAAGGTCATCTGGGAGGCTCCTGCAACCTTGTTCATAAACAGTCATGTGGGCCAAATAAAGCTCCTGAGTCAGGACCTCAATTAGAATCTGCTCCTCCCTGTCTGGGGACCTTCTCCCCATGGCTTCACAGGCCCATACTGGCCTGCTGCTTGGCTGGGGAGCCTGTTCAGAAAGCACAAGGTAAGCCTACAGAGAGGGTCCTTGTTTCTGGACACCATCAGCAGGTGGCCCTGGCCTGATGCCTCCCTTCCCATCAGACCCCCTCTCCCCATCTCCAGGGCTCCCATCAGCCCAGGCAAAGCTGGGGATTCTCAGCTGACAACAGGGAGTGGCTCTCTGTGCCCTAGGCAGGGGCGTGTGGGTGCTGGTTTGCTCAGGAGAGAATCTATGTTCTTCCTTCTCCACTGGCTACCTTGGTGCCCCTCACCTAAGCAAGAAGCTGAAGACATTTCTTGGCTAAATGAGCTCAGCCCACTTACTTTATGAGTAAACAAGAAAGGGTGAAGACGCCGAGGAGTCTGGGAACTTGTTCCCGCACACAGCTGGCTAGTGGTAGCATGTGGAACAAAGGGCCAGGAGCAGCTCTAAAACAAACCAGCTGCAAGTAGACCCCAGAGACACAAGTGAGCACAGAGGAGCTCCTGCTGGGTGCACACCGAGGTGCTTTGTTGCTTTTAAAGAACACTAGTGCTCTGGGTCCTGCTGGCTGGCCTTAGGGACACCCTGAAGACTAGAGAGGAGAATTGTTCTCGGCATGAAGAGCAAGGACAGGCTGCTTACCCTAGTAGCTTAAAGATCAGGTGCTTTCTTATCACTTGGCACTTAGGACAGGGGCCAAAGCAACAGCCCATGGTGCCCTGTGCTGGATCCCAGTGTGGCTGCAGAACAAGGGCTTAGGGAAACATAGACATGTGGTTCCAGTTCTTGCTTAAGCAGAAGCTACTAGGAAACCAAGTTAAAGGAGAGATAACAGAGGATTCTGGCAGTGATCAGAAAGCTTCAGTGTTCAAGGCACTAGGTAAACAGAGGAGCATCATCTGTGAATGAGCAGGCTTCTGCCCAAGAACTCCCAGGTCTGCAGTAATGAGCCCAAGGACTGCAGGCTACCTGTCTACCTGATACCTCTCCCTACCCTCTCCCAGCCTTCCTAAAGGACACTAACTCTTCGCACTAGCACAGGCTGTCTATGGTCTGTGAGATTTCTACAGAGGCATAAAATGTTCAGAGGTGGCAATGACTTGCAAAGGGCAAGGGCAAAAGAGAAGGAGGCAGGCACGTGCCAGGCACACTACTGGCTGTCTGCGGTTCCTGTTTCATGAGTAGCCCATAAGAAACAAAGTAATGCTCTACCCAGCTTTCAGAATTCACCTGCATACAAACAGAGTGCTGCTTCTAAAAGTCCCAGAGATGACACTGACACTCTGTACAGGTGGGCCATACACAGCGAGTGGGAATGGCCGACCTGTGTGTATAAAAACTTTCTTTTTTTAGATCAAGGGATACCAACCTACCCACAGGAGGAGCTTGGTGTCTGACTGCCCAAGATGAAAATGATCTGAAAGAGGGTAGGATCTCTAGACCAATCAGCACTCACCCCCGCAGCTGGGCTGTGGGGTCACTGTCACCTGTTCCGCTGCCTGTCATGGTGTGTCAGTGGCAGTAGGGAGGTTTTCTGAAAGGAAGCCCGTGTTCTTCTAAGAAGGAGAACATGGCAGGATGAATCCCAGACAAACAATACCCATTATACTGATTTTCTTTCTTGCTGGTGATCCAATTTTTTGGTCAGGTTTATTGATGTATAATTTGCATTCAATAAAATCAATCCTTTTAAAATGCAGGAAAATGTGTTTAGACAGTTTTTCCTGGACTGAAATCTCTGCTCTGTTATGTACTCTGCAGAATTCAGGGAACAAGTTACATATCATGCCATATTTCTACTCACTCACAAATATAGCTCCTCTGTTTTCCCAGCAGGAAAGCCAGGGTTATGTGTCAGAGGCCTAGGCACAGTGTGCTAGAAATGTTTTCCTCACTCAAGACATACTTGCAAGTGCGGGTCGATCTCAAATATGGTCTCTCCCCTCCGCATGTCAGTTATCAGCCAGGGGCCGCCAGCGCTGTGGACAGGAAAGGGGACAGGATGGTAACTGAGGGGTTGGGGCTGACGGGCTGGGTCTACAGCTTTCCTTGCTCGCTGCCCCAGGCCCAGAACACAGGGTACGAGTGGCCAAGAGACAGCCAGGGGTAGTGATCAGGGAGGCCCAGTGTGAAAACTCAGAGTCTGAGCAGTAATGTAAGGGGGAAGGAGGGGCTCCCAACCCCTGACCTGGGGAGCCTGCCCCCACCTCCTGGCGCAAGGGTGCACTCACACGGGTACCGTCCGTAGCAGCTCCAGGATGCCCTGCCCGTTCCACTGCTGGGCTGCGTGGAGCTCCTCTGTGCAGACACCAACAATCTGAGACCCGAGGACAAAGATGCCATTGTGCGTTAATCACCATTCCTCCCACCCATCTGGAAGGTCAGCCACATAGGCTCTCTCAGTGTCCCCAAACCTGGGGGACCACGGGCAGGATCTGTGCTCTGGGGATGATGTGTCCAAAATAGGATGGTTCCCTTAGAAAGGAACAGCGGCCTGACGAGGAGACAGATGGGTCCACAGGTGGGGCATCAAGGTCTGACCCTTGCCCTGCTGTGATGGCTCGGGTGTCTGGATGACACAAAACCAAGCCCCAGATGGCAGAAGAGAAAATCAGGGCCCTGTGGACTTAGGATGGGTCCCCAGCCCGCATCTCTGGAAGAAGAGGAGGTCCAAGAAGATGTTCCTGCCCAGTAGAGATCATAGGAATTGTAAACAGAGGAGATTCTGAGACCCTTCAAGCTCGGAAAGACAACCAGAGGCTTCCAGCAGCTCGCAGAAAAGCTCCCTTCCTTATCAGGGGCTGAACTTTTGAGTAAATCTCACAGGAAAAAACTGGACCTTCACAGAGACCCACCATGACCACAAGCAGCCTGGTTACAGCTGGGGGAGACGCACACTCCGCTGGGTAAGGTCCAGTCCAGCCCCAAGCTGCCCGCCGGAGGGGTCCTGGGCCTGTGGCTGTCAAGGTCTTACAAGTTCACAGAAATACCCTCCCCTGCTATCTGCTCAGCTATGGCCACCCTCTCCTACCCAAATGGCCCCACCCCTGCCCCCTCAGCACATCTCAGCAGATTGAATCAGACCATCCGAATCTACCTGACAGACCATCAGAAGGACAAGAAAGAGGGAGAAGACCAAAAGGAAATGTCCATTCTCTCACCCACCCTCCCATCCTGCCAGGGAAGGCTGGAGCCCATGTCCAACCTGGGCCTCACCTGGAGGAAGGTAACCACCCCGAAGGGTGTCTGCACAGGCTGCATCTGTGGGTCCTCTGTCAGCAGCATGTGCTGAATTCTTGACTCACTGTTGTCCAAAGGACTGTGCCAAGACACGTGGTCGCCACTGCAGAAGGTGTTCTCTGTGGAGAGACATGAGGGTCCTCAGCGTTTGAGGCCTGGCAGCCAGCCCTGGAGCCCAAGCTGGGGCCTCAGAAGCCTGGGCTGGGAGGCTCCCTAGCCTTCCAGGGTGGCCCCAGTGAAGGAGGGGAAGCATTCACTCAGATGAGAGCAAAGAGTATGGCTATTTCCCCCAAATCAAATGCATTCCTGCTCGCCAATCCTGCCAGCCTTCGATGGAAAATGACAGGCTGCCAGGGGCTGCTCACTTGGGGGGCCCAACAACTTCTGGAATCTTCACTTCTCCAGCACCTTCACTGGGGGAGTTCAGCGGGGAAGGGGCAGCCACGATCAGGTCTGCCAAGAAAGAATGAAGTGCTTTACTGTTGGGCCATTCAGCCAGAAGTCCACAGGAAGGCTGGAGGGCTGTGAAAGCCCTTCACCTTGGAAAAACATACTAGGATTTCTGTGCAGTTCCTGGTGCTGCTGCTGGTGCTAAGTCACATCAGTTGTGTCCGACTCTGTGCGACCCCATAGATGGAAGCCCACCAGGCTCCTCCGTCCATGGGATTTCCCAGGCAAGAGTGCTGGAGTGGGGGTGCCATTGCCTTCTCCGTCTGTGCAGCTGAAACTGTTCAAATAGGAATCCCCCAACCTCAGAGGGCCTTTGAGGTTCCCACAGGCAGAGAGATTCAGGGGATACCTCCTCAGCAGACGGAGATCTGACCATGCCTCACACACCTCGGCAAAGACATGCAGCCCGGAGGGGGAGCTGCTGCCCTGGAGGACACAGGCTTTGGGCCCAGGCTGCCTGAGAGAAACGTGCAAATATGGCCACCTGATAGTCTCCCTGTTGCCCTTCACACGGGCCCACTGCTTTAAAGAAAGAGGCGTAAGGAGCAGAGCCACAGGAGAGAGAATGCCCAGACGCTAGGAAGGTTCCTGTGCCCCTGCCTTTCACCTTGGGTTTCCTTCCACAGGTCTTCTGCGTTCACCAGACTGAAAGCATCTACGGGTCTTTTCCATTTCTTCCCCCTTCACATTGTTTTGCACACTTCATTCAAAACTATGTATCCTGGAGAATCATTTCATATCAACACACAGAAAGTTACCTCATATTTTCCCCTCAATTATAAATTATTATTAATAAATATAATACTGTATTATATTGGTTTAAGGTACACAACATAATGATTTGCTATAGGTATATACTGTTAAATTATTATCACAAGCCCATCAAAACACAACTTTTTTTTTTTCTTGTGATGAGAACTTTTAGGATCTACTCTCTTCAGAACCTTCATGTATATAACACAGTATTGTTGACCACAGCCACTCTGCTGTATATACCTCCATAGAATTTATCTTGTAACTGGAAGTTGTACCTTTTAATTCCCTTTACCCAATTTTACCTACCCGGCCCCCCAACTCCCCCAGCAGCCTCCTCTCTCCTCTGGCAACTACCTGTCTATTATGTGTATCTATGAGCTTGGTTTTCATTTTTTCTTTTATTTTTTTAGAGTCCACATGTAAATGATATCATATGATACTTATCTTTCTTTTTCTGACTTTGTAAATTAATTGACTACATGTGTGGCTTTATTTCTGGGTTCTTTACCCTGTTCCACTGATTTATGTGTCTGTTTTTAATGTTAATACCATACAGTTTTGGTTACTATAGTTTTATGTACAATAACTACTTCATTTCTTATTCTTATTTTTAAAATAATCATAAAGTAAGTTTGTATTTTTCATTCTGAAATAGTCAACTACCTCACATTTTATATAACTGTTGTAGTTCATACTAACTATAGTTAGTAGTAGAACTAATGTATAGTGGTTCATTGTGGTCTATTACTTATGATCTGGGAATCTGCAATTGTCAAGATCTCATCACTTTTCAGTCAACATTTAAAGTAAGGCACAGGGAGAGTCAACTACAAACCCCCAAATTTCCCAATTCCTGCTTGGCCTGCTCCTCCCGATTTTCTCCCCTTTACAGAAGTATGTGTCTACAAACAGCATGCGTGATCTGCAAGAAAGAAAACAATACAACAGGTAAAAAGACTGGATTAGTAATTAAAAGCTTCCCTCCACAATAAAAGGTCTAGGCCCAGTGACTTCAGTGTAGATTCTACCAACATTTAGAGAAGAATTAACACCAATTTTTCATAAAATTTTCCAAAACTCAAACAAAAAAAAAGGTAACACTTCCCAATTCATTCTATGAAGCCCTGATACCAAAACCAAAGGCATTACAAGAAAAGAAAGCCATGGACCAATATCCCTTATGTACAGACACAAAATTCATCAACAAAAATATCAGCAAACTGAATACAACAACATACAAAATGACACAATGACCAAGTGAGATTTATCCCAGAAATACAAAGTTAGTTTTTAACATAAGAAAATCAATGTAATGTAAATACATCAACAGAATACAGATTTTCTGGAAAATCACATGATTCTCTCCATAGACACAGAAAAAGCATTTATCAAAATCCAATACTTTTTTTAATGACAAATACACTCACACTAGGAATAGATGAGAACTTCCTCAATCTGTTAAAGGGCACCTACAAAAAAATCTACAGCTAACATCGTACCTGATGATGAAACACTGAATTATTTCCCTCTAAGATCAACAACAAAACAGATACTGGCTCTCACCACTTTTATTCAACATGGTGTTAGGGGTTCTGAACTTCCCTGGTAGTCCTGTAGTTAAGAATACCCCTGGCAATGCAGGGGACGTGGGTTTGATCCATGCTTTGGAAAGATTCCACATGTTGTGGGGAGCCCTCAAGCCACAGCTACCGAAGCCTGTGTATCTAGAGCCTGTGCTCCACGAGAGGAGCCACCACAAGGAGAAGCTTGCACACTGCAACTAGAGAGTAACCCCTGCTCACCACAACTAGAGAAAGCCCGTGCACAGCAGTGAAGGCCCAGTGCAGCCAAAAGTGAACAGATAAATCAGTAAAACTTAAAAAGAACAAAATAAAAAAGAAAGACTAAGAGGAATCACTCCCTAGGTTCTAAAAAACAAAACAAACAAACAAAAACCCCTATGGTATTAAAGGTTCTAACCGTGGCAATAAGGTAAGAAAAAGAAATAAAAAATTGGATAGACTGACAAGGAAATAAAACCATCTCTATTTACAGATGACATGATCTTATAATTGAAATCCTAAGAAATCTACTAAAAACCTATCAGAAAAACACAAATTCATTAAGATTTCAGGATACAAGAATGATAAACAGCTAGTGTATATTTCTATACACTAAGAAGAGCAACTTGAAAATGAAATTGATAAAACAATTCCATTCACAACAGAATCAAAAGAATACAATACTTGGGAATATACTTAATGAAAGAAATATAAAATTTGTACTCTGAAACTATACAACAACTGCTGAAAGAAAACAGAGAAGACCTACATAAATGGAAACTGCTCATAAACCAGGAGACTTAATATTGTTAAGATGGCAATATTCCCCAAATTGATCTACAGATTTAATACAGTCCCTATCAAAATGCCAAATGCTCCCCCTCCGTTTTTGCATAAATTCACAACCTGATCTTAAAATTCATTTAAAAATGCAAGGGACACAGAATAACCAAAACAATCTTGAAAAAGATGGACGATTTAATCTTTCTGTTTTCAAAACTTGCTACAAAGCTACAGTCATCAAGACAGTGTGGTACTGGCACAAGAATACCATTTGATCAAGGTAACAGAATTTATAGAGTCCAGAAACAAACCCTCAAATTTATGGTCAATTAATTTTTGACAAGATAGTCAAGACAATTTAATACAGGAAAGAATATTCTTTTCTGCAAATAGTGATGGAACAACTGAATACCTACATCCAAGAGAATCAAGTTGGATTCCTTCGCTAAACCATAAACAAAACTTAATTCAACATGGATCATAAACCTAACTATAATAGTTAGAACTACAAAACTCTTAGAAGAAACATAAGAGTAAATCTTCTGTCCTTGAATTAGGCAATGTTCTTAGATAGACACCAAAAGCACACACAAAGAGAAGATAAATTGGACTTCATTAAAATTAACACCTGTTGTGATTCAAGAAAGTGAAAAGAAATGAAAATGAAAACCACAAGGAAATAATCACTTTACACACATTGATTGATTTAGCCGCTAAGTTGTGTCCAACTCTTGTGACCCCATGGACTGTAGCCTGCCAGGGTCCTCTCTCCATGGGATTCTCCAGGCAAGCATACTGGGTGAGTTGTTGCTTCCTTCTCCAAGGGATATTCCTGGGTCTCCTGCATCGCAGGTAGATTCTTTACCGACTAAGCTATGAGGGAAGCCCTCATACATACATTAGGATGGCTATTATAAAAATTAAAAAATAAAGCAAACAAAAACCTCAGAAAATAACAAGTATTGGTGAGGATTTGGAAAAACTGGATCCCCTCTGCATTAGTGGTGCTGTGCTATGCTTAGTCGCTTGGTCGTGTCCGACTCTTTCTGACCCCCACGGATTGCAGCCAGCCAGGATCCTCTGTCCATGGGAGTCTCCAGGCAAGAATACTGGAGTGGGATGCCATGCACTCCTCCAGGGGATCTTCCCAACCCAGGGACTGAACCCAGGTCTCCTGCATTGCAGGCAGATTCTTTGGCACCTGAGCCACCAGGGAAGCCCAAGAATACTGGAGTGGGTAGCCTATCCCTTCTCCAGGGTAATTTCCTGACCCAGAAATTGAACCAGGGTTTCCTGTATTGCAGCAGGTAAATTCTTTATCAGCTCAGCTACCAGGAAGCCCATGTAAAATAGTGGAACTGCTTTGGAAAAGTTTGGTGATTCCACGAAATACTAAACATGGAATTACCATATGACCCAACAATGCACTTGTAGGTACATACCCCAGAGAAATGAAAACATGTCCACACAAGGACTTGTACTTGAATGTTCACAGCAGCATTATTCATAATAGCCCCAAAGTGGAAACAACCCAAGTGTCCATCAACTAATGAATGAATAAATAAAATGTGGTATATCCACACAATGGAATATTATTTGGCAATACAAAATACTGAAGTATTGATACATGCCACAACCTGAACAACATAGCAAAAACATGATGCTAAGTGAGAAGCCAGTCATGAAAGGCCATGTGTGATTCCATTTATACAGAATGTCCCGAGTAGGCAAATCTGTGGAGATAGACAGATTAGTGGTTGCCTAGGGCTGGGTTGGGTAAAGGGAATGGGAAGTGACTGGTCTGCTGGTCTGGGGCTGCTTTTTGGGGTAATAGTCTCATAGCTGTGAACTATAAAATATGTGAATTATATTTCTGTAAAGGTGATTTTTAAGAAGAAGAAAGAAAATACAGCCAGTAGAAGGGAAGAATCTTGCAGGAGAAGGTAAGTGAAGAAACAAGGGCCCTGACTGTCATCACTTTCACAGGTAAAGCGGCCTGACCTGGCAGAAACCTGAGTTGTGGTGCCCAGACTTCACAGCATTCTATAGTCCACCTATACGATCACCTGCTCCATTTTCATTTTTTACAAACAAGGAAAGGATCCTCAAGATTGCCCAAGGTTGTGGAGCAAGCCAGTGAGGATGGGCACAGTGCAACATCACCCACACTTCTGAGTCACCCGTAACATCCATCAGGATTTTCAACATATCTGTGTACACCCATCCCATTGCCTACCTGTATTTCCCCCTAAAACTGACTCACTTTTTTAAAACCCAACAAACTTACTTTAAAAGGAAATGTCATATCACTATACTACATAAGGAAAAATAGAAAACCAATGTTGCTCGTCATAAAGTGGAAGGTAATTTTGATAACTTCAAAATAATTTAATGAAAAAAAGTTAATAATTTATAACTGATACTGCTGCCTATCTAACATCGTTAAAAACTGAAATAAACAAGGGTCAAAGACTGTTAAAGGTTTAAAGAGTCATATCAAACTGACAAACTCAGCAGGATTGAATCAGAACTGAAGAGGGAAGACAGTCCTCACTAGTCGTCTAAAATCTCTTGCTGGCTTTGGCAAACCCTGGCCAACTGGCTAATTTTGCAGGTGGAAAGGCTCTGTCCTATTTGCCTCTGCTGCGTGCATGCTCGTGCTGTCACTTTAGTCGTGTTTAACTCTGTGTGACCCTAATGGACTGTAGCCCACCAGGCTCCACTGTCCATGGCATTCTCCAGGCAAGAATACTGGAGTGGGTAGCTATTCCCTTCTCCAGGGGGTCTTCCCTACCCAAGGATCAAATCTGTGCCTCTTACATCTAACCTGCATTGGCGGGCATGTTCTCACTAAGTGCCACCAAGGAAGCTTATTTGCCCCTGTGACCCTGGGCAACTTGCCCACAGTCTCTAAGCCCTTCCACATCTGTAAATAGGAAACAGTGTGTCTACTCAGTGCGTGTTCCACTGGAGCACGTTATTACTTCTGTACTGGAATACTGCTACTTCCATCTCGGTCAAAGTCCCTTTACCAGAAAACAGGACAGGCCACAGTAGCTAACAGTAGCTAACAGCAACTGCCAGTAGGTGGCACCATTGCTCCTGGATTAAGGAAGAGTGTGGCCCGCTCCCTCCAGCGCCCCACCTCTAAGCAGACTTTGGCTGGAAACAGGAAGAGGCTACAGAGGTTTGGAGTTATGACCTTTATTAACATCAATTTAAAAATACATGCTGTACAAAGCTAAACTGTTTAAATGAAATACGAATGACGAAAAGCAACTCTGTACAGACAGTTTAGGAAGGGGTTGACTTTAGTCATCTGGGGAGACAGATCCGGGTTGCAGTTCCAGAACCAACACACCAGACTGCATGATCCGGAGTGAGACCGTCTTAACTACCCACAGAAAGGTTTAGAGAGCACGTATTTAACAAGCTCCCAGACCTGCCTGCTAGAGGAACCAGACTTTTGAGCTCTGCTCTGGCCAAGAAATGGTCTTTCTTAACAATGAAAGAGCCTTGGTCACAGTTTTCAAGCCTGGGACAAAGCCACAATGGGCTCATTCTTGAGTCCGGCTTGGTCTTTATGCCCCGGATGCTCAGCCCCATTCTGTGTGGAGCCACCACGGCCTCTGCTCTCAGGCCCAGCGCCCACCCCAGGAAGGCCTCAGCCCTGTCAGAGGGGTTTTCAAATGCTAATATTGCCTCGGTTGGAGGCCCAGCTGTTCAGCCCAGTGGTTAGAGGAGTTCGCTCCCTCTCCCTTCCTCTCTTTGGTCCCCTCAAATGTCCTTACCCAGACATCCCTGGGAACCCCACCCAAACTGCACAGCAGAGGGGCTGCCAGGAGGTGTGAAGGCGGGCAATTCCAGGTGAGGCCTGGAAGCCACTTCACATTCCCTCCCTCTTCCTCTCTGCTCTGCCTCCCAGTACCATGTTGCAGTACCATCCCGCTGCTGCAGCCTGTTTGGAATATTCACACCACTCCCAGGGTGGCATAGGATCCAAAAAATACTTGCTTCAGTTCTGCCCCTTGCTCAGTTTAAAGAAAGCTTTCATCACTGGATGTCTCTTTCTCCAGTAACAAACAACTCCCTGGCAAGAACTCATAAAGGTTGGGGCAGGGGGGCCATGTATGGTTGTGCAGATTCTAACTGACCCCTTGAATTGGCTGTCACCCTACCCTACCTTGCGAACATCCAGCTTTAGTCATGGTGGTTTGAAGTTGGACTGTGCTAGATAGAAGTTAGCAAAATCTAGGGAAATGGACTGCAGAAGAAAACAGCTATTGTTTGCAAAATAATGAGTGCTGCCTTTGAAACACTGAGAAACAAATGTGTTCTTCAAGAGTTCTTAAGTCATCCCAACTCTGGAGATTGACTATCTGTCTCCATTCTGTGTGGAAGTATAGGATGAGCACCTCGCCTCCTCTGCCCCCCCCCCCCCCATCTCAGTGGTCAGAATCCATAAGCTTGGTCTGAGGAGAACGGGTTAATGTTGTCGCCTGGAGCCTCAAAGACAGGGTTTCTCGTGGAGGATGATGCCAGAAGTACTCATGCTTGCGGATGGTTACCTGCGCTCCAGACATGAAGAGCAAAGGCAGGAAACCCAACTGAACTGGGACAGGGGACAGGTGTCAAAGGGGTGGCGGGTCTGTAAGAGGTGTTTCAGGGATTTGGAGGAAAACAAAAGGCGGCCCAAAGCAGGCTGGTAGGCGAGCCTGTCAACTTTAGGGGTCAAACTCTGAACAATGGGGTTGCCGTCATCATCTTTCCATCCCTCTCATCTTCTTGGTACTCACAAATCACTTTGACGATGAAGCCTTCCGTGCCTCCCAAATGAAGACACAGAGCTGGTTCCTAAGACAGCTAAGCAGTTCTTCCCTGAAATGCTGGGGAAGATGGCATGTTCTGACACAGATGGCTGAGTGAGAAGGTCAGGTGGCCTCCCCTGTCTCAGAAAGTCCCAGGATCAAACCAACATTCCAGGTGGGGAGAATCTGGCAATTGCCTCACCCCCTCTCCTTCCTGAGAAGGCCCACTGTGGGCTGCTGGAGCTGGGCCCAGAGAAGGCCTCCTCTGAGGCTAGAAGAGAGCCTCTTCAAGTCAACTGAAGGCCCATGAACTGCAATATATTAAATGGGCAGAAACACAAGTCTGCACAGGCCCGAGCAGCCTCCAGATGCCCCAGCAGGAGGGAGGGAGGCAGCCTGGGGGTTTTACTGAACGACCTAGGCATAGCTGCGGTGGTGGAGGGGGTGAAGTTCAAAGTCAGCCCTGTCAGCCTCTGGCCAGCCCATATGCTCCAAACTGAAGCCACTTAGTCTGCCCACTGCCCCCGCTGGATCTCCATGTAATCCTGTCCTAATTTCTAAGCCCTGGTGCTTTCTCCTTGCTTGTTCCAAGCCAAGCTGTAGGGAAAAGAGTGGGGTTATATATTGCCTCGTCTATTTGTGTCATGGTAGATTTCTAGAAATAAGGAGCCTCCAACATTTCCTGAGGTCATAGAGTGTAGGACAGCTTGATGTCATTGCCACAGATTATATTTTGGAGCCCTTAATACACCTATGAGATGTGAGCACACATGCACCCCAGGCATCAAGCAGAGGGCACTGCCCTCACTGTTCTAGCACCCTCAGACCCAGAGCCTCCTGCGGGCCTCCTCTACCTCCATCCAACAGCACACACCGAAGGAAGGGAACAGACCTTCTTGCTGGGAAAGACCAGCGCTCACCTTTTCCTGGAAACAGCAACTCTCCTTCTTCCAGGGAGCCAAATAAAGTCATGAGTAGACACTTCTCTGCCCGCCTGCCCAGACTCCCCAGCTCCAAGCCAGAGCTGAGTTCAGTTTGGAGCCCTGTAGCACTGGTGAGACCTCGCCTACCCTAGGGAGTCTGGATGGCAGCTGAGAACAATATGTATGTGTATCATATAGGAGCAAAAAACTGACTGCGTCCTGGGTAACTCCCCTTTAACGCTTGAGTGCTGTAAGCGGACAATATAAGGGGGACACGGGAGTTTAGAAGCTTCGATTGGTATGCAACAACAGAATCTGGCACCCCTGCCCTTCTGAGCACACATGCACAGCAGACTGTAGGAAGGAGATTCCAGGAGCCGGATTGCACAATCGCCCCGCTGCAGCCCTTCAAATCACACTCCTCCAAAGAAAGGCTGAGACAGGATTCTTTCTATAAGAAAGACGGAAATAACCACAAAACAAACAAACAGTGTGTGGAGGCGCGAGAGAGGCAGATTGCCTGTACGTGTGTTAACAGGCTTTCGTGGCCAGCAGGCAAAGTTCTTCATAGCCGGGTGGATGGTGTCAAGCTTTTCCAACCTGGTCAAGGGGTGGAAGCAAGAATTGAACCCCCCCTCTCCCACCTTGTAGAAGTCCTGAAGGCAGTGTCTCAAGACTGGAAAAGTGAACCTGAGTGTTTGGTTAGAGAGAGTCCTTCAACTAGTTCTGTGTGACATTAATCTGGCTCAATGTGGCTGCAAGACACGGCTGGGGGAAGTGGGCGTGCCATACCACTTGATTAAGTCAGGAAGAGCAAGAGGAGACGTGCTTGTTCTTACAAAACTGAAGGGGAAAGGAAAGGATATTCCTTCTAGGTTTCGTCCAGAATCAAAGGAATTGCCAAGGATTGGAAAGCCAGTCCAAGGAGACTCAAAATTGTTTCCCTATGTATTTTCTCAACAACCTCTGGCTCTCCACCTTCCTCCTCCTTCCTCAAAGACACAGATACAAAGGCAAACGGTGCAGGGGAAGGAAGATCCCTTTCATAACAGAGAAACTCAGCAAAATTAGTGCAGGAGTGGGCTGGAGGGCTGCCAATGGCCCCCAGGGTCCTCTCCTAAAAGCGAGTCTCAGGATGGGCTCTCTATCTGGTAGTGGGAATGACCCCAGAGGCCGACGGCAGATCCCGGACACTCCATTCCATACACACAGGGTCCCAGTGCGACACCCTCATTCTCCCCGTGTGGATGGCGAGGCCCTTGACTGCAGTGGGAGCTCATAGGGATCTATCTGCCTCGGGTAGCAGCTGTCACCAGTCAAATCCTGTGCCTCCAGCCACCAGGGCCATGCCCTCCTGTAAGGAATCCAGGGCCTTCCAGAGAGCCCTGAGTCCTAAACTGGCAGATGCTTTCACTTCTCTCTTAAAGCAGCTCCATGTGCTTAGACATCTGTCAGAATGTAAAGGCGGAGTCTTCTGCCCAGAGGCTAGTAACTGGGCAAAACCTGTCCGTGTTTCTCCCACTCTCCTGAACTGACACAGAGGACTTGCCACCTAGACGCAGAGCAGATTCCAAGCGCCTTTGTTCCAAAAGCCAAAATAACACAAAAGATTTTAAACTTGCAACCCCTACGTACATTTCAACCCCTCAAAACGCCAAGAGATGTTTTAAAGTTTTAAAATCAAGTGCATGTTTCTACTCCTTCTGCCTCTTTCCTAAAGAGAATAGTATTTAGATTCACAGGAAAATCCATTTAGTTGCTAATGCTTCCACGGTGGCTCAGTGGTAAAGAATCCTCCTGCCAATGCTGGAGACGCAGGTTTGATCCCTGGGTCGGAAAGGTCCTCTAGAGACGGAAGTGGCAACCCACTCTAGTATTCCTGTCTTGGAAATCCGAAGGACAGAGAAGACTGGCCGGCTATAGTCCATGGGGTCATGAAAGAGTCGGACACGACCTAGCAACTAAACAACAACAAATATGTAAACTAGCATAGTCACTGTGGAGGGCCACATGGCAGAAACTATTAATAAAGATACATTCTCTTTGACTCAATCATTCTACTTCTTAGCATCTACCCTAGAGCAGAAGCCCAAGGAGGAATGAGCAAGGATGCTTGCAGCATTGGTGCACTGTTTGTGATCATGGAAAAAGTGAAACATCCTGAATGTGCATCACTAAGAAAATGGTTAAATGATGGTCTAAACATGCTACCAAATCATAGGCAACAGTAAAAAAGAAAAAAAATAGATAAACTTCATATATTGACATGGAAAGATCTGTAAGACATACTGTTAATTGAAAAATCTATCTGTGAAGAACAGTACAATTTCACTTACATTAAAGAAGGAAAAAAAAAGTAAACCCATTTCATTTCTTTAGGTACCTAGAAGAAGGTGAATACATAGGAAAAAAGTATCTAGACGGTCATACGGATAAATGGCTTCTTTTAGGGAGGGGCCTGAGATTGGGTTGTGTGGTTAAGGAGGGCTTTATCTGTAGAATCTGAATTTTTAGCCTCCAAAAATGTACTTACATATTATTAATACACTTAAAAAAATAAAATCAGAACTCTTCCTTGATACTTCAGACATGCCTCAGGAACTCTGTGTGCAGTGACACAGATCTGGCCCAGCCAGGAAGCTAGGGGGCCCACCCTTGGCTCACATCTAACATGTCACCAGTGGCACTTTCACCATCTAAGCTTTTACATTCTTAAACAAACGCTCCACCTTCTAAATTAACCAGACTGATGATGCTGGTCCTGTTGCCACAGACTTTCAAACTTTTCCTGTTACTTTATTTTTCTTCTTCTCTTGGTGGTTATGGTCAGTTACATAAAAACAATCCTCTTTCTCTCCCTTGCAACTTTTGTTCGTAGTCCTATTTCTGCACACTGGTTCTTACCAGCACTTCTAGCATTCTTACTGCTTTACAGCTCAGGGTTAACATTGCTCTTAAGAAGTCTAAAATCTTAGGATATTATTTTAAATTTCTATTAATAGTCTGTTTTTATGCTCTCTGAGATACAAGATTTCTGGGGACAAGGACAATATCTGTTAAGTGATCTTGTTCATGATACTTTGACAATCAACATTTGCTATTTGATCATTTCAATGTAAAGTCAATTGTTCTCTTCAAAAAAAAAAAGAAAGAAGTCGAAAATCTAAGATCTGTAGACACAGCTACAGACCAAAAACCTGACAAGCCCAGGTGAAGATGACAACAGTTCAGTTCAGTTCAGTCGCTCAGTCGTGTCTGACTCTTTGCGACCCCATGAATTGCAGCACGCCAGGCCTCCCTGTCCATCACCATCTCCCGGAGTTCACTAAGATTCACGTTCATCGAGTCAGTGATGCCATCCAGTCATCTCATCCTCTGTCGTCTTCTTCTTCTCCTGCTCCCAATCCCTCCCAGCATCAGAGTCTTTTCCAATAAGTCAACTCTTCACATGAGGTGGCCAAAGTACTGGAGTTTCAGCTTTAGCATCATTCCTTCCAAAGAAATCCCAGGGCTGATCTCCTTCAGAATGGACTGGTTGGATCTCCTTGCAGTCCAAGGGACTCTCAAGAGTCTTTTCCAACACCACAGGTCAAAAGCATCAATTCTTCGGCGCTCAGCCTTCTTCACAGTCCAATTCTCACATTCATACATGACCACTGGAAAAACCATAGCCTTGACTAGACAGACCTTAGTCGGCAAAGTCATGTCTCTGCTTTTCAATATGCTATCTAGGTTGGTCATAACTTTTCTTCCAAGGAGTGAGTGTCTTTTAATTTCATGGCTGCAGTCACCATCTGCAGTGATTTTGGAGCCCCCTAAAATAAAGTCTGACACTGTTTCCACTGTTTCTCCATCTATTTGCCATGAAGTGATGGGACCAGATGCCATAATCTTCGTTTTCTGAATGTTGAGCTTTCAACCAACTTTTTCTCTTTCCTCTTGCACTTTCATCAAGAGGCTCTTTAGTTCTTCTTCACTTTCTGCCATAAGGGTGGTATCATCTGCATATCTGAGGTTATGGATATTTCTCCCAGCAATCTTGATTCCAGCTTGTGTTTCTTCCAGTCCAGCATTTCTCATGATGTACTCTGCATAGAAGTTAAATAAACAGGGTGACAATATACAGCCTTGACGTATTCCTTTTCCTATTTGAAACTAGTCTGTTGGTCCATGTCCAGTTCTAACTGTTGCTTCCTGACCTGCATACAGATTTCTCAAAATGCAGGTCAGGTGGTCTGGTATTCCCATCTCTTTCAGAATTGTCCACAGTTTATTGTGATCCACACAGTCAAAGGCTTTGGCATAGTCAATAAAGCAGAAATAGATGTTTTTCTGGAACTCTCTTGCTTTTTCCATGATCCAGCAGATGTTGGCAATTTGATATCTGGTTCTTCTGCCTTTTCTAAAACCAGCTTGAACATCAGGAGTTCACGGTTCACGTATTGCTGAAGCCTGGCTTGGAGAATTTTGAGCGTTACTTTACTAGCATGTGAGATGAGTGCAATTGTGCGGTAGTTTGAGCATTCTTTGGCATTGCCTTTCTTTGGGATTGGAATGAAAACTGACCTTTTCCAGTCCTGTGGCCACTGCTGAGTTTTCCAAATTTGCTGGCATATTGAGTGCAGCACTTTCACAGCATCATCTTTCAGGATTTGAAACAGCTCAACTGGAATTCCATCACCTCCACTAGCTTTGTTTGTAGTGATGCTTTCTAAGGCCCACTTGACTTCACATTCCAAGGTGTCTGGCTCTAGATTAGTGATCACATCATCATGATTATCTGGGTCCTGAAGATCTTTTTTGTACAGTTCTTCCGTGTATTCTTGCCACCTCTTCTTAATATCTTCTTCTGTTAGGTCCAGACCATTTCTGTCCTTTATCGAGCCCATCTTTGCATGAAATGTTTCCTTGGTATCTCCAATTTTCTTGAAGAGATCTCTAGTCTTTCCCATTCTGTTCTTTTCCTCTATTTCTTTGCATTGATCGCTGAAGAAGGCTTTCTTATCTCTTCTTGCTATTCTTTGGAACTCTGCATTCAGATGCTTTTATCTTTTCTTTTCTCCTTTGCTTTTCACCTCTCTTCTTTTCACAGCTTTTTGTAAGGCCTCCCCAGACAGCCATTTTGCTTTTTTGCATTTCTTTTCCATGGGGATGGTCTTGATCCCTGTCTCCTATACAATGTCACGAACCTCATTCCATAGTTCATCAAGCACTCTATCTATCAGATCTAGGCCCTTAAATCTATTTCTCACTTCCACTGTATAATCATAAGGGACATACCTGCTATTCTCATTTGTTAGCATAAACAGAGCAGAAGCACCGTTACTATGGAACAAAGCTGCATTCGTATCTCTGAGTCAAAGAACTTTAGCACAGCCCTCGTTCTGCCTAAATTCCAGAGGAAGGGCATTTTGCTCCTCTGCAGAAGTCTGGAAGCCTGGAGGGACACTCTAAGGTACCTTTTGGTTTGTCGTCATTTTGCACTTGCTTTGGGAATGGAGAGAGGTGTACCGTTGGCACACACAGGCTAGGAAGCTGCAGATAAAACAACCATCTGTTTTAGCCATCTTTCAGCAAAGAGGGTGGTGAAGACAGGATGTGGCTCCAGTTCCTTTCAGGGGAAGAACCTGGTTCTTCCCAGGCTTTATGTACATAAAGCATTTGGTTTCCAATGAATATGAAGACAGAAACCTTCTAGAACCAGGTAAGAAGTTACATAGGTGAGAAAAGCAAGTCTTCTCTCAAGTGCCATCCTCATTTAAGAAAACATGTCTGCCCTCATCCCAGCTATGAGTTCAGATGTAAGCAAGGTGGAACCATTCAATGGCAGGCCTGGGGTGGAGCTCAGGCTTCACCCCAGTACTCTAAGGAAGAAGTCATTCCTGAATGAGTCACTAGATGCAGTCAGGCTGCAGGGGAAACTGATGAATCAATCAAACCAAAACCAGTGAACTTCAACCCTTCTCCCAACCACCAACCACACTGAAACAGGAGAAAGCAAAGCATTATGGTACAGCGGTGACCTGGGTATTAGAGAACAGAATTTTCAAAGAGTTCTTTCTTACTTAATCTGCTAAGACTTGGCCAACCCACTGTACAGCTTTGTACTTCAAATCTCTCCAAACTACATGAAAATGTTTACATATATTTTTGCGACTCCCGGTCTGAAACTTAGGCTTAGAAACAAACCAAACAACTTGTTAAGGTGAATTTTCAACCAGTAGAGAAAATAATACAATAAATTCCCAAATATCACTTAGCTACAATAATTATCAACTCTCATGGGCAGTTCTGAATCATCTATAACCCCTCCCCAGGTTCCACCCTAACCTCACAGGATTACTTTGAAGTAAATCTCAGATATTATATCAATTCACCCATGAATATTTTAGTTTTGATCTCTAAATGCTAAGGACACTTTTAAAAGTATAACCACAATTATAGGCATCAAACCTAAAAAATTTGACAGTAGTTTCTTTCTGATTATTACATATCAAAGTTATTGTTCAAACTGATCTTCCATAAATATCTTTGACAGTTGGTTTGATCAAATTACTTTTCAAACAAGGACTATACAGTGTATTTAGATGTGCTGTGCTGTGCTTAGTCACTCAGTCATGTCTGACTCTTATGACCCTATGGACTGTAGCCCACCAGGTTCCTCTTTGTCCATGAGGATTCTGCAGGCAAGAATACTGGAGTGAGTTGCCATGCCCTCCTCCTCTTCTCAACCAAAGGATCTAACCCATTAGACAGTTTACTTTTTAAGCCTTCTAATCTCAAAGTTGTTTTTTTCTCGTTGTTGAAGGAAACAGGTTTTTGTCCAGGAGAATTTCCCAGTCAGAATTTTGCTGTTTGCATCCCCATGGTATTATTCAGCATGCTGCTCTGTCCCTTGATGTTTCTTGTAAACACCAAAGGCTAGAACTAGATTGTGATATTAGCAAACAGTTTTTGCGACCTTCTAATATTTCATTAGAAGGTCGCAAAACTATTCTATCATTCTTTATAGCTTTTTTAGCTGAAAATCATCTCTAAAGTTATCTTGAGGTAATTTTTACAGGAAAGGCAGATCAAATATGTGGTTCTTTTCCTTTATTTGCTAGTTTTCAGAATGATAAATGGTCTTATCTTCTAAAAAGTTGATCAAATGAGGTTCTTCTGGTTTGATTGCCTTTTCTTAAAAATTTATTTTACTGAAGTTGGTTGATTTACAATGTTATGTTAATTTCTGCTGTACAGCAAGCTAATTCAGTTATACATATATGTGTATATTTTGATGTCCATGTGTAGAATCTTCTCTTGTGTTGTTGGAAGAGGGTGTTTGCTATGACCGGTGCATTTTCTTGGCAAAACTCTATTAGTCTTTGCCCTGCTTCATTCCGCATTCCAAGGCCAAATTTGCCTGTTACTCCAGGTGTTTCTTGACTTCCTACTTTAGCATTCCAGTCCTCTATAATGAAAAAGACATCTATTTTGGGTGTTAGTTCTAAAAGGTCTTGTAGGTCTTCATAAAACCGTTCAACTTCAGCTTCTTCAGCGTTACTGGCTGGGGCATAGACTTGGAATACTGTGATACTGAATGGTTTGTCTTGGAGATGAACAGAGATCATTCTGTCTTTTTGAGATTGCATCCAAGTACTGCATTTCGGACTCTTATTGACCATAATGGCTACTCCATTTCTTCTGAGGGATTCCTGCCCGCAGTAGTAGATACAATGGTCATCTGAGTTAAATACCCATTCCAGTCCATTTTAGTTCGCTGATTCCTAGAATGTCAACGTTCACCCTTGCCATCTCTTGTTTGACCACTTCCAATTTGCCTTGATTCATGGACCTGACATTCCAGGTTCCTATGCAATATTGCTCTTTACAGCACTGGATCTTGCTTCTATCACCAGTCACATCCACAATTGGGTATTGTTTTTGCTTTGGCTCCATCCCTTCATTCTTTCTGGAGTTATTTCTCCACTGATCTCCAGTAGCATATCGAGCACCTAATGACCTGGGGAGTTCCTCTTTTGGTATCCTATCATTTTGCCTTTTCATACTGTTCATGGGGTTCTCAAGGCAAGAATACTGAAGTGGCTTGCCATTCCCTTCTCCAGTGGACCACTGGTCATAGCAAACACCCTCTTCCAACAATACAAGAGAAGACTCTACACATGGACATCACCAGATGGTCAACACCGAAATCAGATTGATTATATTCTTTGCAGCCAAAGATGGAGAAGCGCTATACAGTCAACAAAAAAAGACTAGGAACTGACTGTGGCTCAGATCATGAACTCTGTATTACCAAATTCAGACTCAAATTGAAGAAAGTAGGGAAAACCGCTAGACCATTCAGGCAGGACCTAAATCAAATCCCTTATGATTATACAGTGGAAGTGAGAAATAGATTTAAGGGCCTAGATCTGATAGAGTGCCTGATGAACTATGGAATGAGGTTGGTGACACTGTACAGGAGATAGGGATCAAGACCGTCCCCTTGGAAAAGAAATGCAAAAAAGCAAAATGGCTGTCTGGGGAGGCCATACAAAAAGCTGTGAAAAGAAGAGAGGTGAAAAGCAAAGGAGAAAAGAAAAGATATAAGCATCTGAATGCAGAGTTCCAAAGAATAGCAAGAAGAGATAAGAAAGCCTTCTTCAGTGATCAATGCAAAGAAATAGAGGAAAAGAACAGAATGGGAAAGACTAGAGATCGCTTCAAGAAAATTAGAGATACCAAGGGAACATTTCATGCAAAGATGGGCTCGATAAAGGACAGAAATGGTCTGGACCTAACAGAAGAAGATATTAAGAAGAGGTGGCAAGAATACACGGAAGAACTGTACAAAAAGATCTTCAGGACCCAGATAATCATGATGATGTGATCACTAATCTAGAGCCAGACATCTTGGAATGTGAAGTCAAGTGGGCCTTAGAAAGCATCACTACAAACAAAGCTAGTGGAGGTGATGGAATTCCAGTTGAGCTGTTTCAAATCCTGAAAGATGATGCTGTGAAAGTGCTGCACTCAATATGCCAGCAAATTTGGAAAACTCAGCAGTGGCCACAGGACTGGAAAAGGTCAGTTTTCATTCCAATCCCAAAGAAAGGCAATGCCAAAGAATGCTCAAACTACCGCACAATTGCACTCATCTCACATGCTAGTAAAGTAACACTCAAAATTCTCCAAGCCAGGCTTCAGCAATACGTGAACCGTGAACTCCCTGATGTTCAAGCTGGTTTTAGAAAAGGCAGAAGAACCAGATATCAAATTGCCAACATCTGCTGGATCATGGAAAAAGCAAGAGAGTTCCAGAAAAACATCTATTTCTGCTTTACTGACTATGCCAAAGCCTTTGACTGTGTGGATCACAATAAACTGTGGACAATTCTGAAAGAGATGGGAATACCAGACTACCTGACCTGCCTCTTGAGAAATTTGTATGCAGGTCAGGAAGCAACAGTTAGAACTGGACATGGACCAACAGACTAGTTTCAAATAGGAAAAGGAATACGTCAAGGCTGTATATTGTCACCCTGTTTATTTAACCTATATGCAGAGTACATCATGAGAAATGCTGGACTGGAAGAAACACAAGCTGGAATCAAGATTGCTGGGAGAAATATTAATAACCTCAGATATGCAGATGATACCACCCTAATGGCAGAAAGTGAAGAGGAACTAAAAAGCCTCTTGATGAAAGTGCAAGAGGAAAGCGAAAAGTTGGTTTAAAGCTCAACGTTCAGAAAACGAAGATCATGGCATCTGGTCCCATCACTTCATGGCAAATAGATGGAGAAACAGTGGAAACAGTGTCAGACTTTATTTTGGGGGCTCCAAAATCACTGCAGATGGTGACTGCAGCCATGAAATTAAAAGACGCTTACTCCTTGGAAGAAAAATTATGACCAACCTAGATAGCATATTGAAAAGCAGAGACATGACTTTGCCGACTAAGGTCTGTCTAGTCAAGGCTATGGTTTTTCCTGTGGTCATGTATGGATGTGAGAGTTGGACTGTGAAAAAGGCTGAGCGCCGAAGAATTGATGCTTTTGACCTGTGGTGTTGGAGAAGACTCTTGAGAGTCCCTTGGACTGCAAGGAGATCCAACCAGTCCATTCTGAAGGAGATCAGCCCTGGGATTTCTTTGGAAGGAATGATGCTGAAGCTGAAACTCCAGTACTTTGGCCACCTCATGTGAAGAGTTGACTCATTGGAAAAGACTCTGATGCTGGGAGGGATTGGGGGCAGGAGGAGAAGGGGACGACAGAGGATGAGATGACTGGATGGCATGACGGACTCGATGAACGTGAGTCAGAGTGAACTCCGGGAGATGGTGATGGACAGGGAAGCCTGGCGTGCTGCGACTCATGGAGTCGCAAAGAGTCGGACACGACTGAGCGACTGAACTGAACTGAATATATATTGAATATACTGATTTTATATAATATATATATATATATACACACACACACATATTGACACTGATATATTCAAGATCAGAGGTGTTGACTATAGTTTCTATGCTATACAGCAGGACCTTGTTTGTTTACCTTTTTAAGTATTACTATGAACACAGATTTTTTTTTTTTTGGCTGTGTTTTGTTTTCATTGCTGCGCAGGCTTTTCTCTAGTTGGATATGTTGTGAATTTCTTTTGCTACATTTTGCTTCGAATTTATAGGCCCACTTTAAGGAAGCCCCCATGATTCCCCACCCCCTGGTATTCATATCCTGTATTCTCTCCTTTTGAGCGCGGGCAAGACCTGCAACCTGTTGGTTTCCAAGAGAATATGAAAGTGAATGGATTTTACACATTATTAAGATCTCTAATCATTTGATTTTTAAATTTTTTTCTTGTACTGAAATACACGTAAAAGAAAATTTACCATCTGAACAATCTAAGTGAACAGTTCAATACTATGTATATCTACCTTGTTGTGCAAATAATCTCCACAACTCTTTTCTTGCAAAACTGAAACTTTGTACCCATTAAACAACAACTCCCAATTCTCCACTCTCTCCTGCTTCTGGCAATCACCATTCTACTTTTGTCTCTGTGAAGCTGACTACTCCAGGTACCACATATAAATGGAACCATCCAATATTTGTCCTTTTGTGACAGGCTTAGTTCACTTAGAATTATGTTCTCATGCTCATTCATGTTGTAGAAAGCATCACAATTCCCTTCCTTTATAAGGCTCTTTATTTTCTACTCTATATATACACTACATTTTATCCGTCCATTTTTCTGTTGATGGGCACTGGGTTGCTTCTACTTTTTGGCTCCTGTGAATAATGCTGCTATGAACATGGATGTATGACTAACTCTTGGAGACTCTGCTTTTCTTTTGGATATGTACCTGGAAGTGGAATTTACTTAACCATATAGTAATTCTACGTTTAATTTTTCGAGAAACCTCTGTACTGTTTTCTACAATGGCTGTACCATTTAACATTCACACCAGCGGTGCATGAGGTTTCTAGTTTGTCCACATCCTCGTCAACACATTATTTTCTGGTGTTCTCTTTTTCTTTTTAGCAGTTGTCATCCTAATGGATATGAGGCCCAACCAAATGATTCTGACTTAATTATAGGGGAGATAATTTTTGGTGTACTTGAGTGAATTAGGTGAAAACTCTTAAAAAAAAAAGGACTGTTGAGATACACACACACACACACACACACACACACACACACACACACACACGAGAGACTCTGCACTGCTGGCTTTGAAGAAGCAAGCTGCGTTGAATCCTACAGCCATAAGGAAAGGAATTCTGCCAACAACCTGAGGGAACTTGGAAGCAATCTCTCCCCAGTATAGCCTCCAAATAAGGATATAGCCTGTAGCCATTTCCATACCAGCCTTGTGAGACTCTAAGCTGAGGACCTGTCAAAGCTAGGTCTAGACCACTGACTCAAAGAAACTAATCATAAACATGTGTTGTTTTAAGTTATTAACTTTGTGAAAATCAGTTTTATAGCACAGAAAACCAACACAGGAAAAATGTTCATTTTGGTTTTTGTTTTATAATTTTTTTCAGAAGATAGACACCTTTCATTTTTCAATATTAAGTAGTAATGTCATTTTCTCCATTACTGATATGCATTAACAATCTTTAAACAAAGCAAACAAGACAATCTTCTCATCTAGAAATGTTCACTGTATTATTACACTTTCTTACTCAAATTTCCTCAGTGCTTTTGTAGAATATAATGAGGACCAACAGCAAGGAGATCAAACCAGTCAATCCTGAAGAAAATCAGTCCTGAATATTCACTGGAAGAACTGATGTCAAAGCTGAGGCTCCAATACTTGGGCCACCTGATGCAAAGAAGTGACTCATTGGAAAAGACCCCGATGCTAGGAAAGATTGAAGGCAGGAGGAAAAGAAGACGACAGAGGATGAGATGGTTGGATGGCATCACCAACTCTATGGACAAGAGTTTGAGCAAGCTCCAGGAGCTGGTGATGGACATGGAAGCCTGGCATGCTGCAGTCCATGAGGTCGCAAAGAGTCAGACATGACTCAGTGACTCAATTGAACTGAATGAGGATCAGATACATCTGGTTATAAACTAACAAATTTATACAATCTGAAATATAGATCAATCACATTCTATCTTAAAAGGAGTATTTTGGTAATATTATAGGCTTTTTTGTTTGTTTGCTTTATAATTAAATAAAATTTACATCACTCCAAAGTCAAAAACCTAAAAACAAAGTCTATTTAGAGAAATCTGGCTTCCTCTCCATTCTGTTCCTTTTCTCATAGATCATCATTTAAAAAATAATATGGTTTATCCTTCCACTTAAAACATATAAAGAAAAACATGTTTTCTTATATAAATAACTTACTAAACATATTTTTCTCCACATTTTTTTTTAAGATTGCAGAGCCTGTAGTTTTATTTTGGTCACAACATTACCATATATTTGATTCTATATCCCTGAATATTCAACAACTTTTATGCTATGTGAAAAAGAAATTTCTTTGCTTTGACTCATTTGCCTGCCATTCTGAGTAACTACTCTGAGGCCACTGCCCTGGACTTCTGCATGAGGTAGTTCCACTGATTATCCTCAAGAGTGTTATCCTTATTACCACCAAATCTTTTATTGCAGAGATAGAATGATAAGCATACATATTCTTAAATATAACTTTAATATATATTGAAATATATGAAATGGTTGGATTTATATATTTTAAGAGACATCTTGCTAACACAGTGTATTCTACTTACATAACCAAGATCATAAATCTATAAACCATGCTGTATGAATTACAAGTACCTGTACTTTAAAGTGAAAGTGAAGTCTGACTCTTTGCGACCCTGTGGACTGTAGCCCAACAGGCTCCTCAGTCCAGGGGATTCTCCAGGCAAGAATACTGGAGTGGGTTGCCTTTTGTACTTTACCCTACAGTAAACTAACTGCCTTTGACTGTGTGGATCACAATAAACTGTGGAAAATTCTGAGAGAGATGGGAATACCAGACCACCTGACCTGCCTCTTGAGAAACCTCTATGCAGATCAGGAAGCAACAGTTAGAACTGGACATGGACCAACAGACTGGTTCCAAATACGAAAAGGAGTACGTCAAGGCTATATACTGTCACCCTGCTTATTTAACCTATATGCAGAGTACAACATGAGAAACACTGGACTGGAAGAAACACAAGCTGGAATCAAGATTGCTGGGAGAAATATCCATAACCTCAGATATGCAGATGACACCACCATTATGGCAGAAAGTGAAGAGGAGCTAAAAAGCCTCTTGATGAAAGTGAAAGAGGAGAGTGAAAAAGTTGGCTTAAAGCTCAACATTCAGAAAACGAAGATCATGGCATCTGGTCCCATCACTTCATGGCAAATAGATGGAGAAACAGTGGAAACAGTGTCAGACTTTATTTTTGGGGGCTCCAAAATCACTGCAGATGGTGACTGCAGCCATGAAATTAAAAGACGCTTACTCCTTGGAAGAAAAGTTATGACCAACCTAGACAGCATATTGAAAAGCAGAGACATGACTTTGCCGACAAAGGTCCATCTAGGCTATGGTTTTTCCTGTGGTCATGTATGGATGTGAGAGTTGGACTGTGAAGAAGGCTGAGTGCTGAAGAACTGATGCTTTCGAACTGTGGTGTTGGAGAAGACTCTTGAGAGTCCCTTGGACTGCAAGGAGATCCAACCAGTCCATTCTGAAGGAGATCAGCCCTGGGATTTCTTTGGAAGGAATGATGCTGAAGCTGAAACTCCAGTACTTTGGCCACCTCATGCGAAGAGTTGACTCATTGGAAAAGACTCTGATGCTGGGAGGGATTGGGGGCAGGAGGAGAAGGGGATGACAGAGGATGAGATGACTGGATGGCATGACGGATTCGATGGACGTGAGTCTGAGTGAACTCCAAGAGTTGGTGATGGACAGGGAGGCCTGGCGTGCTGCAATTCATGGAGTCGCAAAGAGTTGGACACGACTGAGCGACTGAAATGAACTGAACTGAACTGAAACTGACTGCATTGGTAGTCCCAATTAACACATGGATTTTATCTGTAACTTGGTAGACCCTTAACTCTCTGACCCCAGGCTTGGCCAGGGGCTTCCACTGGCCCAGGGGACAGCAGCAAACAGAAGCAGAGGCATGACAAAATGTGCACAAATTTCCTCGTCTTCCCATGGACCCGCCCACTACTGCTGTGAGAAGATGCCTGCACTCGTTATGACAAGTAGGTAATGTTTCAAACGGTAAAAAATTGCTTTAATTAGTAGCCATTTGTAAATATCTTTTCTTATTTTTGCATCTATGTCTCAGATTCTTATAAGTGAAACTGCTATAGCAAAGGTAAGCAGATAAGCATTTTGCTAGACAGTGATTCGCTCTCTTTCACCAAGAGAACACCATTTTGCATCCCACCGTGAATCCCTGAAAGTGCCTGCTTCCTCACAATTTGGCAACAGGTTATGTGATCAAATGTGGATTTCTGCCAATCTACAAGTGGGAAGTGGTACCTCAGGGTAGTTTAACTTTAACTTGCCTTTTTCTGATTATGAGGTGGACATCTTTTTTTCATGTGTTTATGGGCCATTTGCTTGAAACATCAACTTTTAAGCCAGAGATCTTTCTGGTGGGCCTCATCTCCAGCAACCCCAAAAGAGATAAATTAATAAAACACTGACTTCTCTTGGCTCTGTCACTGGCCACCACAGGGTAAGGTTCAAGCAACATTCAGCATTCATCAGTTTTCCTCTACCGAATCATGGGGACAAAGAGTTGGCCCAAATGTATTTTGTTTACCCTCGTGTCCAAGGCAAAAACAGGGCATCAAGTGAGGAGTCTCCGTGTAATCATACTTTATTTTCTGATACATTTTCCTTTGTTGTGCAACCTTAAAGAAGTCATTTAACTTCTCTGCATCTGTTTCCTTATGTATCAAAACATGATATGGTTTATCTTGCAGGATAGTTTTTACAACCAAATAAAAGAATTAACATAAGTAAGAATTCTCTTGAGATGAAAGTATGGTACAAATTAAGGAACTGTTACACATTTGAACTGTTAAACATCTGAGCCATCTTCCCTGGTGAACCAGATAGTAAAGCGTCTGCCTACAATGTGGGAGACCCGGGTTCAATCCCTGGGTCAGGAAGATCTCCTGGAGAAGGAAATGGCAACCGACTCCAGTATTCTTGCCTGGAAAAACCCATGGATGGAGGAGCCTCATAGGCTACAGTCCATGGGGTCACAAAGGGTCGGACAGGAATGAGTGACTTCACTTTCACTTTCTACATATTTGAAAGATTCTACCACTGGAAAACATGGCCACTGTTGACAAGAAAAAGAATGAAGGTGGAAGGGCATAGTGGGAGGTGAGACCCTCAGAGTTCATCCACTGTGGCAGAGCAGACAACTTCCCCAGGGAGCCAAGATTCTAATTTTCACTTCAGGAAATGAAGCCTCCTCTTCCTTAGCTTATATAAGGAAACACAGCTACAGTACTTATGGGTGTTCTCAGAGATTGCCTGGCAGGGTCAGACCTGGGACAAAAGCATGAAGAAGTGGGGAGGCAGGCTGTTTGCAGGAAGCCAGACCAGAGCACAGCAGAACCGGCTGGAAGCTGGATTAGAAGGAAACAAGCATGTCTTAAGTGGCCTTTGGGTTTAGTGGTTTGAGCCCCCAGATAACCAACCCCACATGCAGCACTTAAAGCCTCTCTACTTGAAGCCAGACTTGACTAGAACAACTTCAAAGATGGAAGGTCTACTGCCTCCTTAGAAAATGCTTCCACATCTTAAAGAATAGTCAACAGCTTTCTAATCCTCTCTGGGTAACAAAGTAAAGTTAAATCCCTCTTCCATATGGCAGTTCAGTACAGTTCAGTCGCTCAGTCATGTCCGACTCTGCGACCCCATGAATTGCAGCACGCCAGGCCTCCCTGTTCATCACCATCTCCTGGAGTTCACTCAGACTCACATCCATCGAGTCTGTGATGCCATCCAGCCATCTCATCCTTGGTCGTCCCCTTCTCCTCCTGCCCCCAGTCCCTCCCAGCATCAGAGTCTTTTCCAATGAGTCAACTCTTCGCATGAGGTGGCCAAAGTACTGGAGTTTCAGCTTCAGCATCATTCCTTCCAAAGAAATCCCAGGGTTGATCTCCTTCAGAATGGACTGGTTGGATCTCCTTGCAGTCCAAGGGACTCTCAAGAGTCTTCTCCAACTCCACAGTTCAAAAGCATCAGTTCTTCGGCGCTCAGCCTTCTTCACAGTCCAACTCTCACATCCATACATGACCACAGGAAAAACCATAGCCTTGACTAGACGGACCTTAGAGGGCAAAGTAATGTCTCTGCTTTTCAATATACTATCTAGGTTGGTCATAACTTTTCTTCCAAGGAGTAAGCGTCTTTTAATTTCATGGCTGCAGTCACCATTTGCAGTGATTTTGGAGCCCCCAAAAATAAAGTCTGACACTGTTTCCACTGTTTCTCCATCTATTTGCCATGAAGTGATGGGACCGGATGTCATGATCTTCGTTTTCTGAATGTGGAGCTTTAAGCCAACTTTTTCACTCTCCTCTTTCACTTTCATCAAGAGGCCTTTTAGCTCCTCTTCACTTTCTGCCGTAAGGGTGGTGTCATCTGCATATCTGAGGTTATTAATATTTCTCCCAGCAATCTTGATTCTAGCTTGTGTTTCTTCCAGTCCAGCATTCCTCATGATGTACTCTGCATAGAAGTTAAATAAGCAGATGACAATATACAGCCTTGATATACTCTTTTTCCCATTTGGAACCAGTCTGTTGGTCCATGTCCAGTTCTAACTGTTGCTTCCTGATCTGCATAGAGGTTTCTCAAGAGGCAGGTCAGGTGGTCTGGTATTCCCATCTCTCTCAGAATTTTCCACAGTTTATTGTGATCCACACAGTCATCACATATGGCAAGACCTCAGATATTTTTAAAACACCTGTTTGGGTCATAGTTCACCATTCTCCATACCTCATCCCAAAGTCTTCTCTTCTTCAAAGTAAAATGTTTCCAGTTTCCTCACTTTTAAAGCCATTCCTCATAAACCACAGTTTAGAGAACTTCTGTCAGAGAAGCACTACTCTCTGGATACACCGAGTTGTCAATGTCCCCTGAAGCATGTGACACCCAGGAAGTTCTACCGTGTTGGAGATGGAACATGAAACAGAAACTTAGTTCTGGGTACAAGTATAAAGACCAGACCTCCAGCTATTCATGTGTCTGCCCAAGCACTTCCAAAGTTCCGTACCCCTCAGACACAGGAAGGAGGTTGGGGATAACCAATTCTGTGTGATCTGGTTATCAGCAGAGGCTGCAAATTATGAGTGGTACTTAGACCAGACTCCTTGTCAGGACATTTCTTCCTGGTTGAAGCAGTGGAACAGGGACTAAGTCATGAAGGTAAGCATGGAAGTGCATTTAGCTGGGCTTTCTGAGAGCCATGGAGTTGGCTTAGCTTACATGTCCCAATGTCACAGAATTCTTTAACCTTAGAATCAAGGCAACCTTGAAGTTACCAAAAATGGAAAGGCTTCTGTGACTCACTTAGTGGACTTCGGAAGCTACAAAGTGCTTCCTCAGTGCCTGGGCTGCCAACTGGCCATAACTACAGATGAGAGAACACAAGGTAGTGAAGGCCAAGGACCACCCAGCCTTATGGAATCATCTTCATGGAGGATAGCCATGCACATGTACCAAACTACAAAATGTGCAGATCTGTGTCCCAGAAATCCCACTCTAGATATTTTTTCTGGGTGCCAAGGACTCAAGATGTCTGCCTCCAGACAGGGTTCACATGGGTGAACACTCCACTGTGTCCACTACCAGCTTTTGTGACCCCAGGGAGAGCTACAGCCACCCCTTACCTCCCCAGGAGACCCTCTAAGACCAGCAGGAAATAATCAAGCTCATCAATATCAAGATTCAACATCCAAATGTGTCAACAGCATAAAGACCTTGAACTCTTCTACTACCGACGTTATCCTTTCCAGAGCACAAGTCCAAATTCCTCCAGGACACGACTTGAAGGAACTCTGAAATTCCCAATGAGCCCCTCTGGAGAACTTTGGAAGAACCAGTTCCAAGTCGTGGGCAGCACAGGCAAAACCAGCCTAGACATGAGTTCCAGCAAAAGCAGCCATTTTACCAGCTCTGAAAGGGCCCCCTTATTTTACCTTCTCATCTCACTTGTTCAAAAAAAAAAAATCTCTGCTGCTGACAATGCTGGATCTGATACACTCCTCTGTCCTGCCTCTGCTGCTGCTGCTGCTGCTAAGTCGCTACAATCGTGTCCAACTCTGTGCGATCCCATAGATGGCAGCCCACCAGGCTCCACCGTCCCTGGGATTCTCCAGGCAAGAACACTGGAGTGGATTGCCATTTCCTTCTCCAATGCATGAAAGTGAAAAGTGAAAGTGAGGTCGCAGTTGTGTCTGACTCAGCGACCCCATGGACTGCAGCCCACCAGGCTCCTCCGTCCATGGGATTTTCCTGGCGAGAGTACTGGAGTGGGGTGCCATTGCCTTCTCCGCTGTCTTGCCTCTAGAAGCATATATAAGGAAAGACCCACAGAGAAGGAGGTGAGGTCAGAGTCACCACAGAAGCTAAAAATGCAAGATTTTAAAAACCCAGAGAACATTTAAGTGAGTTCCATATGATTGAATGATTTTCTCATAGCCTAAAGATTAGGTGGGTCTTTTCCATGGCAAACACGAGAGGAATACGTACATTAGACAGAAAAAACAACAACAACAACACTTACCTATGCCCAAAAAGAAATTTATTCTGAAACAATTGAACACAGTCGCCAAGATATACATAAAAATGTTCCTTAGAGTATTGTCTAAAGTGGGGGAAAGCCGGAAACTGAAAGTTCATCGAGAAGTGTTTATACTGGCAGGGTCTGTTATCTTATATTTGTGATGCTGCAATATAAGAAACATATATTTTGGGTTTTCTCCCTGGCTCTTATTTCAAGCTCTTAAAACCTTTGTCATTTCTTAAGTGATAAAGGTGCTGCTGCTGCTAAGTCGCTTCAGTCATGTCCGACTCTGTGCCACCCCACAGATGGCAGCCCACCAGGCTCCCCCATCCCTGAAGCATGCTAACGCGGTGACTCTTGCTGAGCTCCAGGATGGCTGCAGGGTGGGGGCTGGTCTCTAAAAGGACCAAGCCATGGTTAGAAGCTTGGAATGTCCAGCCTCGTCCCCGCGCCTCCACCTCTCCTCCAGGGAGGGAGAGGCTCTGGAGACTGAGTTAATAAATGGTCTTGTCTATGTGACAAAGCCTTGATAAAAATCCCTAAAGAATGAGATTCAGAGACCTTCTGGGTGGGTGACCATGTGCAAGTGCTGGGAGCATGGTTCACCCGAAGAGGGTAGGGAAGTTCTGCACCCTTTCCCACAAGCCATGACCCCTGCATCTCTCCCACCTAGTTGTTGCTGAGTAGTATCCTTTTTCCTTTGTTTTTATTGAGATATAATTGACATATAATATTATATTTGGTTCAGGTATAAAACATACTGGTTCAATATGTGTATACATTACAAAAGGATCACCATAAGTCTAGTTAACTTAACATTCCTCACCAAACAGTAATTAGTCTTCTTGTGATGAGAACTTTTAAGATACACTCTCAGCAATTTTCAAATATATACTACAATATTATTAACTATGTTAACCATGTTGTATATTATATCCCCATGACATTTATTTTATAGTTGGAAGCTTGTACCTTTTGACCGCCTACATCCATTTCCCCCACTCTCCACTCCCCTGCTTCTGGCAACTATCAATCTATTCTCTATGAGTGTTTCTGGGGAGGAGAGGGGGTCATTTCCACATATAAGTGAGATATATGAGTAGTGGCTTTTTCTCTATCTGATTTATTTCACTTACCATAGTATCTTCAAGGTTCACCCATGTTACTGCAAATAGTAGAATGTCTTCATTTTTATGGGTGAATAATAATATTCCACTGTGTGTGTGTGTGTGTGTAGTATATGTATATATATATATATATATATATATATATATATATGCCACACCTTCATCCATTCATCTAGTGATGGACCCTCAGGTTGCTTCCACGTCTTGGCTATTATAAATAATGCTGCAACTAAGTTGTATCCTGTAACGATGAACCAGTAATCTGAATTCTGTGAGCTGTTCTAGCAAGTTATCAAACCCTAAGAGGGGGTCATGCGAACCCCAGTTTATAGATGGTTGGTCAGAAGGACAGTTGACAACCTGGGGCTGATGTCTGAAGTGGGAGCAGTCTTCTGGGACTGCACCCTTACTTGGGGTACTTGATGCTAACTCCAAGTAAACAGTGTCAGAACTGGGAGCACACCTCTATTTACCGGGGGATGCTCCCAAAGTCATTAAACATTGAATAAAATCAATCAGATCTTTAAAAAAATTTTAAATGTCAGAACTGAACAGAATTGCAGGACACCTAATTGATGTCTGCAGAAAACTGGAGAATTACTTGGTGTGAAAAAACCCACACATCTAGTCACATAAAGTTATTTTTGTTTGGCGGAATAAAAGTGCATCAGCCAAGATGGATCACAATGTACATGTGATCTAAGTGGCCCAGTACACAGAGGCATAGGACAAAGGCTTCTTGAGCTCAGGTCACCAGGCTGGCCAGTCCAGGTGGGGGACCCAGACATGCCCAGTTGGCCCAGGAAGTCAATAAGTGTCCTATTCTTCCTAAATTTTCAAAGCCAAAGAGGGACTGTGAGAGCTGGGCCCAGGGCTCAGGAAAGCACAGACAGGGCTGCAGCCTGTCCCAGAGACACACACTCCATGACAGTACAGTGCCCAAGGCTTCAGCTTCCACTGGGTCCAGCCAGACAAGGTCATGGATGGCTACCCAGCGGCTACTTTGGAGGCCCCATGACAGGATGGCACAACCACCCAGTATGGCCTGGGCCTGCTGCAGCCACTCTTGAAAAGTATTCCAGCTCCTTTCTCTTTTCATCCTCTGGTTCTAGTTTCAACTGTCATATTCCTGGAGAAGGGCTCTGTGAGGGGTCAGAAATGCTGCTGGAACCTCATCAGAGCTCCGTGGGGAAGAGCAGGCTAGTTGCGTGGCCTGAGTCCTGGAGAGAAACCAAACAACAAGCCTGTCACCATGTCTGCTCTAAAAAGCAAGAAGACAGGCCTGGCTGTGGAGACCCAATGCTAGAGAGGCCAGAGCAGAACTGAGTCTGGCTTACAAGTCACTTTTTCCCACTGAAAGAGCTATGAAGAGACTGGACAAGAAAGCAGAACCGCTTGCACTGACCCATCCTTGCATGGCATTCAAAGCTGTTCCAGTAACCACAGCAGGGGGCACACCCTGAGTGGGTGACTGGTCCTGTAGCACTCGCCTGGGACTGCTTCTTGGGGCTCACCATCCTGTCCCCTGGGAAGTTCTTTGAAAAACTTAGTCACAGGTGTCCTTTTGGTTTTTTTATTCTGATAATAAAATCCATGCTCTGTGCAGAAAATTCTATCACGGTGGAAGGTACCAAAAGGAAAATGTCAATAACTCATAACCCTATCACTTTGGGATAGCCTCTGTGAGTATCTTCATGCATCTCTTCCAGGCATTTTTATAGAAGTGTATATATTCACAAGATTAGGACTCAACTCTGTAGAGTTGTAAGGTGCACCATTTTTGTTCTTTTAAGCTTATTATCTTTTTACCCCCTCCAATATGCCTTTTTTTTTTTGCAATATGCTTCTTAAATTACCACATAAATAATATCAGTTGCTTCCATGTGCTGTTCTAGGGACACTGACTATATTATAAAGTGAAAGTCGCTCAGGTGTCTGATTCTTTGTGACCCTGTGGACTATACAGTCCATGGAATTGTCCAGGCCAGAATACCAGAGAGGCTAGCCTTTCTCTTCTCCAAAGGGTCTTCCCAACCCAGGGATCGAACCCAGGTGTCCCACATTGCAGACGGATTCTTTACCAGCTGAGCCACCGGGGAAGCCCAAGAATACTGGAGTAGGTAGCCTATCCCTTCTTCAGTAGATATTCCCAATGCAGGAATCGAACCGGGGTCTCCTGTGTTGCAGGCGGATTCTTTACCAACTGAGCTACCAGGGAAGCCCATATTATATATATCCTGATTACCCCATTTCACAGATAAGTAACCAAGTCTCAGTGATGTTCAGTTTTGACCCCAGGTGTCACAGGTCCCACATCGCTAAACCAGCAGCCTGCCTCTTGCGCTCCTGCCCCTACCTGTGTTCTCCTCCAGTCCTTCCACTGAACACTCAGTGATGAACCATTTCAAGTGAGCAAAGGGCTCTATCTACTGTCAAGGTGTTGGGTCTACTCCGAATGTACCAGCTGCTCTGTTCTACTTGCCAGAGGCCTTCACTGCCTCCTTCAGGGAGCACTCCTGAAATGCAGGTGCTAGAAACAAAGGAGCCACATTCTGCTGGAAGAGCCAACCAATTAAGGCTCCATGGGGGACCACAGAAGAGAGCACTAATCTCAGGGTAAATAGCTTAGCTTAATGCTTGTATCAAAGAATTCCTTTCTGAAAAGAAGCTCATTTCCTGCAGTTCTCTGAGTAAGATACAACCCACAGAAGAGAAAGGAGTTTGTGTCAAATTCCTCCTCCCCCAACAAACCTCTTGGTACTGTGGTCCCTCTGTGATGGGCAGAGGCACAGACAGGCCCCAGCTAAGGCGAGGTGTTTCAGAACCTCTGAATCTATCACAGAGATTGTAAGGATGGCCACCACTCCGCTTGGGTGGTTATTCAGCAGTGGAAAACACTCAGACAGAGGTTGGCAGACTTTTTTCAGTGAAAGGCCAGATAGCAAATATTTTAGGCTTTGAGGGCCATACAATCCCTGTCACAGCTACTCAGTTCTGCTGCAGCACAAAAGAAGCTGTAGATAATACATAATAGCCATGTCTGTTTTCCAGTTACATTTTATGTACAAAGTCAGATGTCCGTCAGGATTCGAAAGGCCATATGTTGCCAACTTTTGTTTCTAGGATTTAAGTCTTCCCTAAAAATACTTAAATTTAAATACTGAATAAATTATAATTTACATGCAAACCACTTAGATTTTAGGCCATAAGATCATTTCTGAGGAGTTGACTGTTTTATTTCAGTGGAGTAGAAACACAATCTTTCAATCACCAATCTTAAGATCTTGGAAAAGTGCAGAGAAACCAGGAATTGTTTTGCCTTATAGTTGGTCAGTATTACTAACAGATGAAAGTGAAAATATTTTACAGATCCATAGCAACCAGAAAAGAGGATAAATCAGGCTGAGGGAAAGAAAACGTCAGGAAAATCAAAAGAGTATGAGGAAGAAAAATGATATTAATATAAGCAGGCAGCTCCATTTGGCTTCAGTTAACTTACTAGGGCAATGGAACCAGGAAATGAGAGAACTCGACAGCTCTCATTGGTAATGATGGAGCATCTCCTTTCAGAAAACTTTACTCGAGGCAAAGATATTAAGATTGAATACACTTGGGATATTTAGAGAGAAGCCAGCTAGGTAAGCAGCTGATGAGAAACTGAACTGCAGCCTAGCAACATCTCACACCTGGGGACATGCTCTAAGCGCCTCACTCAATCTTTCTGACTTCTTTCACTCACCTGCAGAGCAGGGATGAGGAAGCAAGGCCCAGTCCACTTCTTGGATCTGGAAAGAAAGCCCTGTGGTGTGTTGCCGGGCACAGGATGCCGAGGCTGCTGACAACCCCCAGAGAGAAGAGGGGTTCCCCTCCCAAGGCTGGAGAGCCTTAGCAGAGGCTGGCTGGAGGCAGGATTGGACTGCAGGAAGGTCCCAAGGGTTCAAACGGCTGGGCTGTGAAGCAGCCATGACTCTGATGCTGTGCTCCAAGGACTACAGTGGCCCCAGCACCTCCTAAGGAAGAGCCATTCTAATAATGCAGGCAGGACACCTCAGAACACCTCAAATGCATCTTAATTCCTTTTTAAAAGTGTTTTCACTCCCCAAGCCGGTCATTTCCCCTTCTTCCTCGAAATGCTTTTGTAGCTCTCCACTGCCCTTAGAATCAAAACCAGACTCTTGATCGTGACTTTGAGTCCAAGTGCAAGTAAAAACCCAGCACTTTTCCAAGCCTGCCAAGCCTCCAGCTTTTCCTGAGCCCCTTCTTCTCCCTCCCTTCAGTTCCTCATATTCCTCAACCTCCTTCTCTCCTCCAGGGCCTACACATGCGGGTCCCTCTGCCAAAAAACTTCTCCTCATTCTTTGCCTTCAGTCCTGTCCTTGCCTGACTCCACAACCTGAAGGGAGTCCGCCACCTTACTCTCCTGGGGCACCCTGAGCTTTCCTGTTCTGCCATCTTAAGGAATCCAGTATTTACTGGCCTGTGTTTTTGGTCTCTCTCTCCACTGCCTGAGGGAAGGGATCCTATCTGTCTGTTCCACGCGGCTTACCCAGCATCTGACAGCATCCTTGGCATGGAGCAGGTACTTCAATAAAAACACAACCAAAGAAAAAGTGCTCCTTTCTCCCAAGGACTCTAGTCATTTAAAATGGATCCTTGGAGGCTCAGTGGCCAAAGTATGCAAACCAGTACTGGTAAGGGTGGCCCTGGAAACTAGCTCCTGCCACTCACAAGCTGCAGGAAATTCTCCAAGGCCCACCTCCTTCTGAGCCCATTTCCTTAGTGAAAAGTGGCAATATCAGCATCTTCCTCATCAAGCCACCTACTGCAGAGTTAAATAAGAGAATGCAAGTGCCTAGGATAGCTTGGTGCTCAATAGTTACTGTTTTTATTTACTTACTTTTAACTATTGGCAGGGGGAAGACCCCAACAGGAAAAGACTTTAACTGCATGAGTATTTTTAACTTTAGGAAAGGTAGGAGGAGCAAAACTTGCGAAAATTCCATAATTCACTGAGATTCTTTAATAAAACTTGACCCACTGTCAATGCCTGGAAAAATCTCTGACTTCAGGCAGCAGGCTGTGTCCCTCACCACTTCCAGCTTCAGAGACAGGAAGCATGATGGATGGGCTCCCGGGCTAAATCTAAACTGTATAAGAACCACATAAGAGCTTGCATGTTTCCTAAACCCAAATGCATGCCGTTTAACATGTATTAACAAGCCTCCTCAGGCCAAGTAACCTAAGGAAGGGGACCATTCTCAAGGACTCAGAAGAGTACTTTGTTGCTATGAAAGTAATTTTATATAACAATCATTCTGTTGTTTGCTGAAAACAATTATAACATTTATGGATGATCACAAGAGTATTCTTAAATAATATAATCATTCATCTGCAATGGCTGTTACCATATAAAATGTTCATTTCCCTTAACCTAGCAATCCAACTTCTAGGAATTTATCCCACAGAAATACTTAGGCAAGAGTACAAAGACACACAGAGATAAGGATGCACACTCCAAGTTTGTGGTAGGGAAAAACTAGAAATCACCCAAATGCTCAACACTAGGGAAGTGGTTAAAGTACAGTGTATCTAGATAATTTTAAAAAGCATACAGTTAGAAAAAATATACTGACATAGAAAGATATCCAAAAGATATTAAGTTAAAACAAAAAGCAAGTTGAAAAACATTATGAAAAATATGGTCTATTTTTATAACATAAAGACAATTCTTTCTAGATATATGCATTGAAAAGAAAATCAGAGGTGATATATGTATTAATATAATTACAGCTGATTTGCATTGTTGTATGACAGAAACCAACACAACATTGTAAAGCAATTTTCCTCTAATTCAAAAAGTTTTTAAAAAAGAAAATTAAAAAATAGAACACCAATGTTTTCTCAGTGGGGGAATGAATTATGAAGGACTTCACTCTGTCACATATTTCTATGTTTCAGGTTTATAATGAGCAAATATTTCTTTAATAAATGGGAAAAGGAAAAAAATGTAAAATTAAAAAAAAAATCTCTTGTTGGCATTAGTCTGTCCATACCACAGAACTCAGGATGCTCAGTTGACGCCACCCACCCCCACCCTCATCTCCCTGCTTGGGCTTGAATCACAAAGTGAGCGGACTTAGCCCATGTCATGAGGTTGCCATTAAACAGGAGCAAGCAAAGGCACTTGAATTTCCAGTGTCAGTTACAAGGTTGGAGGGCCATGTTTCTCCTAAAACACAAGTGAAATTGCCTTGGAATTTGTGGTTAAGGTCTACCAATGGCAGAACTGAGAGCAGACAGCCTCTCCAGCAGAATTCTAAAGCGCAGCTCAGAAATCAAGCCCCGCTGACTTGGGGAATGGTTTCTTTTTAATGAAACCCAGAGGGTGGGGGGGCGGGCAGGGGAGCAATCAGTGGCAATCTGAGAAGAAAGAATGAGCTGATCACAAAAATAAAAGGGAATGGGGAAGCAAGAGAAACTGGCTGTAAAGTAAGAGGGAAAGAAGTTGAAGTGTCTACTGGTGAAGTTACTGCAGAACTTTCTGGTTCATGATGGTGACTGGATTTTGTTCTAAATCGGTGTTGCAGGTGAAACAGCAGCAGCCACCCTTTCACATTCTCTTTCCACATGACACTTTTATTCTGGCCTGGCATCCTGATCAATAGACAAGGATCCTCTGACCCCAGGTACCACTTGGGTACCGGGACAGAAAACTCTTTTGCTCATCTGCTGGCCACTCATCTTCTTACTAAGAGAACCCCAGTTTCCTCCTCTGCCTTTCCTTGGCCATGACTTTCAGGGAACCAGGGTCCATCGCCTGGCCCAGTCCTAGAAGGTGGATATTGATCAGTAAGTCAACAGGGTTGTCTCACTTTCCTGACAACTCTAGCCAATGAGGGGCTTGCCTGATAGCTCAGTTGGTAAAGAATCCGCCTGTAATGCAGGAGACCAAGGTTCAATTCCTGGGTTGGGAAGATCTGCCGGAGAAGGGATAGGCTACCCACTCCACTATTCTTGGGCTTCCCTTGGGCTCAGCTGGTAAAGCATCCACCTGCAGTGCAGGAGACCTGGGTTTGATCTCTGGGTTGGGAAGACACCCTGGAGAAGGAAAAGGCTACCCACTCCAGTATTGTGGCCTAGAGAACTCCATGGATTGTGTAGTCCATGGGGTTGCAAAGAGTCGGACAGGACTGAGGGACTTTCATCCACTCTAGCCAATGAGATGCAATGAGGGCAGTTCTGTGAAGGTTTTGATTGGTCTTGAAAAGAGACACAGGACAGAAGTGTCTTTTTTTGCTGCAAGTAGCCCCTGTCAAGTGTAATTCCAGGATGGTAGGGATTCGAGCAGCTCTCTCTAGAACATCAGGGAACCCCAGTTTAAAAGACAATCCAAAGCACTGAAGAAGACAGAGCAGGAAGTTATAAAGAACTCAGGTCCTTAACAGCATTGCTGAACAGATGATAACCAACCCTGGAACTCCCCACCTCCAGATGACTTACTATGTCAGATAACAGCACTATTGTTTGGCCATTTTAGTCATGGTGTGTACTATTACTTGTAGTCAAAACCATCCCAACAGGTACAAGAACAAAAGGTGCCTGCTCCACCTGCATCCTCTAACGGCCTAACTTCCATTAACTGCACACCAGGTCTGAGCTCCTAGATGCCCCTAAAGCCCTGTGAGAGCAGCTGACTTTGCCAGCCAAGGGCTAGACCTGCATGTTTTCTCAAGTGCTTTCTGCCCTGTGCTCCAGAGGACTTCTCTCCCACTTCATATAGTTGGAAGTGAGGAGCAAGGAAGACTTTAAACATAAATCCTGGTGCCCGCATCTAGACCACCCTCAACTAGAGGAACCCATTTACCTAGACAGAACTAATCTGAGTCCTTTCCCCAGGACTGATGGAGAGATGTTGGAAGAAAAAAAGTCTTCTGCCTGTCAGGTACAACTGGGAGAACTGGATACTCTGGCTGATGGTGCTCATCTTTCCTGGCACGTGGGCAGAGTCAGTCTTCAGTACAAAACTAACACACAAGTAGGAGCCCTGAGGACACTTTTTGAACATATAGGTAAATCTATGCCTGAAGCCCTGGACATCCCAGTAACCTGAGCCGATAAAGTCTGTTCTTATTTCAGGTAGTTTGTGTTGGGCTTCTGTCATCAGTTTATGACTAGAACCATCCAGACTAAAATAAACACTGACCTGCCCCACCCCCACACCTTGACTTCTTCACCTTCTCTGGCTACTCTTCTTTCCCAGGCTGCTCACATTTCTACTTCCTTTTCTCCACAGCTCAGCTTCCCATCTCTGAGCAAACCAACCAGAAGATGGCTGCCCTCTAGCAGGTCGAGGCTAAATTATGGAATCCGTCTAAGTCATTCTCCAGACCAAGCTTCAGAGACCACCCCAGGCAGCCCCACGGCAGGGTGAGGGCACCACCACTCCCCATCACAGCCCCTAGAGTCTTGTCTCTTTCCTTTGCCCTCCCCACTGCCCTAATGATGTTTCTAAGTCTGGATGGCAACGCTGTGGATGCCGTTCAAACCTGGAAAAGCAGGTCTAAGCACTCTACTTACTGGATACTGCTCAACATGTTTTCACATGCAAATGGGCAGGGTGCTTCATGTTAAGTCACTGAGTTTAAGGTGGACAGCCAAGTGAGGCAAGACCATCAAACAGAACTATCAAACAGAACTATGCTGCTAGGTACACATGTGGGTCTATCTATGTACACATCAAACATAAAATACATGTTCTGTGTAACAGCATATGTGTGATCCTTGTACAGTGGAACCAGTCAGGGCAGAGCAATGCCTGCACGTCACAAGGAAGGTTCTCCGCAGCATCAGGAAAGTGTGCCCTGCTCCGAGAAAACTATAAAAAGATTTTTCACCTTATAAAGAAGGATTTACTTACAAGGTTCTACTAAAGTACATGGGCTCTAGTGCATTTAGAATAGGATTTGATTTGCTTAAGACTTTACAGACACTGCCAACTACATAAATCAAGGAGCCACAGTTGAACTGAATTTGCTTTTCGTTTTACAATGTGATACATATAAAATGAGGAGATTTTATTTGTACCACTATTATTGATTTTTGGTGTGGGAGAAGGATAACAGCACCAAAAATGTTATCATATCAGCTAAGGCAGGCATCTGATGCAGAAACAGGCAACGCGACAACCAGGGTTTTCCTGTAAAATGGGGTCTTTATTAACACTGCAAAAAAAAAAAAAAAAGATCAAGGTACCTACCTTCTTTATTCATATAAAGTTTTTGAAGACCAAATAATAATAATTGGAGGTTATACACACACACACATACACACACACACACACACACCGAAGCACTATTCTAAATGCTTTAGGGGTGTTAACTCATTCCATCATCTCAATAACTTCATGCATAGTTACTATTATTATTTCTGCTTTATAGATGAGCAAATGGCTTCTGTTGCACAAGGTCAGGAGGCAATAACTGGCAGAGCTGAAATAAAATGCAGGCAGTCTGGGCCCAGGGCCCATGCTTGTACCATCATACTATGCTGTCCCCCTTGATCTAGCAGTAATGTGCCAGATGGCGAAATGTGCCAACGGCAAAGCGTGCCAGGGAAAGAAGCAGAAATGGGGGCTACTTCGTCTATAGCTACCTACCTAACTTACCAACAAGCTCAGGCACGTGGAGCTGAGAGCCTGTACTATGCAGTAAAACAGGAAGGATGGAAAGGAGGGAGATAGGGAGGGAGGGAAGGGAAGAAAGGAAGAAAGAAGGAAAGAAAAAGGAAAAGAAAAGATGACTGAGAGGAGGCACAAGGAAAGTTTCTTGGTTTGGGTGCTGGTTATGTGGGGTATGAACTCTCAGCAAGCTGCACTTTTCATATACATATTTTCATGAATAAAAAGTTAAAAAATGAATGTATGTGTTTAAGAGGACTTGGATAACATTACAAATGGCTTTGGCCCTCCTCTATTTTCCAAATGTTTTAGAATGCCCGAGCAAGGCATGCTGGAGTTTAGAGACTACACGTACAAGTACAATCATCTATGTGGATGACTCTCAGATCTCACTGTCCAACCTGAGACATGTGCAGCCCAAATGTCAACTAAGTGATCACAGTTAAGAGAGTGGCGGTAAGAATTACAACATCTGGGTTCAAAGTTTCCCTCGGACTTACCAGGTGTGTGATTTTCAACAATCTACTTCCCCTCTCTGTGTTGTCTTGCTTTCTGCCGCTGAAAAGCTGGTATCACACGGTGCCTAACTCGCAGGGCTTTACTGCACATTGAGCACTTACAATAGTGCCTGGCACACAGAATACACTCCTGAATTTTAGCTCTGTCCTTACTATTTCAGCTCCTGGCCATGGTCTTCTCTCTTACATCAGTTGCCATATACTTTTCTTCATCATTTCCCCATTATTTAGATAACTACTACTTCCTGCCATGTTTCAAGAAAAATCTAAGATAGATTTGTTTTAGCTATATATTCAAGAATACCATGATATTACAAAAATCTGGAAATCAGAAAATCAGGTATTATACTTTGGAGAGTGAAGTTATCCTGTCGCTGCTGTGAAATGCCTGAAGTGACCTGCAGACACCAACCACAGTTGTTACACTGCAGACACCACGAAAGGGCCTGTCAGGTCAGACAATGCTGTAGAGCGACACCAGTCAATGCACACTCAACAAACAGCCACAACATTTTATTTTCAAAGTTTCCAATCCCATAGGAAAGTTAGAAGGAGAGTACAATATATCCTTCACCTCCATACATTCTTCACCGAGATTCACCAGTTATTAACATTTTGCCACATCTGCTTTTTCTTCTTCTGTCTCTCCTCCAGCCCACTTTGTTTTGCCAAATCATTCAAAAGTTAAGCTGCAGACATCATGTTATTTTGTTCATAAATAATTCAGCTCCTATCTCCTAGGAACAGGGATACCATCATAATATAATACCAGAGCATAATACCATATCACATTCTAGGAATTTCACAGTTGCACAGTACTATTAATATACAGTCTATATTTTTTCTAATTGCTCTAAAAATAACCTTTTTTTCAGGGTCTAGTCGAGGACTGTAAATACATTTAAATGGTCATGTTTTCTTTGATCTAGGCAAGTCCCAGCCCTTTTACCTTTCAGAGCATTGTCATTTTTGAAGGGTCCAGGCAGTTGTCTTATAAAATATCTTACAATCTGGACTTGCCTGACTATACACTCGGGATTCAATTCAGGTGAAACATTTTTTGGAAAAAGTGCTACATGTGTGATGTTTCATACTTCACAGTGTATCATGTAAGGAGGTGCATGGTAGTCATTTGTTCCATTTTGCATCGCTACATTTGATCATTTGGTTAAGGTGATGGCCACTCAAACTACTTTCCCTTTGTAGCAAATAAGTAACTTGTGGAGGGATTCTTTGAGTCCCTGTGAACATCTTGTACCCCAACAATCTTTTTAATCCAGTGGTTTTGACATCTGTTGACAAATGAGCTTGAATCAACGACTACATTAGTGTTGCAAAACAGTCACTGTGATGGTTACTCTGTAGTTGGAATGAACCTTTGCAAATCAAATCCTATTTTCTCCCTCACTTGCATTATTATTTCAGAACTATAACATCAGAACTATTTCAGAAGTTCATCTGCTTGACTCCACCTGACAGTGATTCATAACACCTGTTTTACATTTCTCTGATCTTGATCCACCTGAGCAGGTACATTAAGTGCAAACAAACGTATAAATGCACTGGCTTAAGCAGTGGGCAGGAAGCTATCTGTCTATACAAGCAAGAGATTGCCTAGTCTTTAGAGCCCTCCTTCCCATAATGGATCAAATTCCATCTCAGGAAATGTCTATTTTCTAGGAGCTGAAATATCTGTTGGGAGAGACTGAAGAAATGTCTATTTTCTCAAAGACAGTTCTATATCAGCATCAGTTTCAGGCATCCCAAGAGGGGAGAGAAGGGGACACAATGGGTTCAGGAAGTAGACTCCTGGCACAGTGTTAAAAAACGCTAGGACAGGACCAAATCCCATGGGTCCACTTCCAACAGCCTGGTTCCCCTTCCCCAGTGAATGATATTCCTGCCTGTCAACAGGCCTTTAGGAGTCCAAATGACATCCCAGACTACTGTATTAGGATCGCCAGGAAGCTGGTTAAGAAACAGATGCTCCAGTCCCACCTCTGACCAACTGAATGCCTTGCGGGGCATTTGGGACTCAAGTATGTTGAGATCCCAGAGAATCTCATGAGCAGCCAGGTTTGGGAACTCTTGCTTAGAGAAGACCCACTATAGCCTCCAAAGGGGCACTATCCCATAGGCCACACAATGGTAGATGGTAATTAAGGATCAGTCCCATTACATGATGGCCATCCAGCCAACAACTGACAGTCAGGGGTCTGGAACGAGGGCAGAGGCCTTCAACATAGATGGTCAACTGCACCCCCAATTTAGAGCCTACTCAAGGCTAGGGGAAAAAAAGTGACTATACTTAGAGAAGCTGCCAAGTCTATGGTTTTCCAAATTTAGCTTCTATCAGAACATTTGGGAACATCACCCCCTAAGATTCTGAGTCAGAGATCTCCTCTGGGGCCCAGGGATGTGTGCTTGAAACAAGCTCTTCAGATGATTCTGATGCATGGGTACAAGGACCATACTTTGAGACATCCTGGCTTGGATGTTGGTCTGTTCTGCTGGTCAAAGAGCAGGAGTTGGATAAAACTGTGCTGGCTTTCACTTCAGGGCTACTTACCAAACCAAAGAAGCAAAATGTGAAGTCATATGGGAAAGGTTTCTGAGCAATTAATTAACCATTCAGAAACACTCAGATGATATGAAACCATCTATAAAAATACTGACTTCCACTCCAACATATCATCCCATTGGAGGACTATTGGCAAGCTAAGTCAAGAGCATGTGACCAAGGCTCCCAGCACAAAGCCCCCTCTTCAGGTTCCATATTAGCAGTCTCCAGAGGGGCACCGGGGACATTGGACCATCCCCTGGAGCGCACTTGAATCATCTGAATCAAACAATATATCTGACTGTCAAGGTCCTGCCTGATTCCAGCTTCTCATTCATATTGTGAGAGAGCAAGCTCATGGCAATTCATTCTCTCTTTCTGCCCTATGCTCTACTGCTAACCCTTAGCCAAGATTAACATGTGTGTGTGGGGCCCCAGAAATGGAGATGGCTAGGCTTCCAGCATCAGGGGGAAGAACTGTGCTAATTGTGGGAAAGGGGGCAAATAGGAAAAGCACTGGTCTGCTCCACGGAGGGCTGGCCTTTGGCTCTCTGTGAATGAGAAGCAAGGCTAACAGACTGCGGCCAAGGTTCTGGGTGTTAGCGACTCCCACTGCTGGAGGTCATATGACATATCCTTCCCTCCCATGGCCTAGACAGCTTTCCACCTGAGAAACACCAGGAAACAAACCACCTTCATGGTCCAAATGGGGTACACAGCACTCCCAGGAAAGCTCCCTCCACAGACATCAAAATATACCTGTAGGTCCCAACTCTAGCAGGCTCACGGTGAAAGGACACCCATACCAGCCAGCTTCTGGGGCTCTTACCTGACTGGAACACATATCTGGCCAAGCCCTGCATTAGCTCTGCTGGCCACGTTGGGGGCGCAGACTCCCTGTTTCTCTCTTCAGACGAAATGTCAACTCAAAGCCAAAACCACTAGGTCCATCTGTTCCTGTGAATCTGGAAGGAATAAAAAGCAAATGTTATTAGTTTAACTACCTTAGGGAAAACACTGTTTTGTTGCCTAATTAAAGTTCTCCTTTTTCGGTGGCCTCAGCATTCAAACCCCCTAGTTGGAAGAATCTCAGGGAATGAGCCTTGAGGGGAGGGAGGACCCTGAAAGGGGATAAGGAACCAGAACGCTAGCCTTGCCCTCCAGCTACCATACATGTGTATGACCTCAGCCTGGCCAATCAAATTCGCCTGCTGGTACTCTGAATTACTGAGTTCCAGATTTTGTGGCTCTGAAATATTCCTTTCTGTATGACTGAGGCTCCAATACTGAAAACTGTCCTTATTCACATTCTTTATTCCTATAAGTTATTAATAAGCACCTACTTAGTTTGCTAAGAATCTATGTCCTACTGTACGCCCTAGGAGGATGAGACCCTTCTCCATTCCCATCTCCACCTTGCCCCACGATGGGACAGTCCTTGGGTTGAGCTGGCTGGCCTCCAAACTCAGCATTTGAGGACGGGTCTCAAACCAGACTCCAAATACTTGGGAGGGCCTGTGATCTTTCTAAATCCTGGCACCCCGTGTGCACTCTCCAATCACTGGCACCTAGAGGGAGCAGAGTTTGCCCTCCCATCCTGGCCCCAAGTGGCCCAGAGTGATGACGGTCACACACATCAGAGGGAGATGAGGCAGGTGAGTAGTGTCTGCTTGGAAACGCTCAGGAGCCCAAATCTCCAGAGGAGTCCATGCAATGGGCTTCTGCCAGAGAGGGAAATGACGTAGATTAGAGAGGAAGGCTGGTTGGTGGTGGCACCTCCTGGGGTGAAGGAAACATCCAGGGAGGGGCAGCTGAGAGGTATAGGAGGCCTGCCAGCCCGGAAAGGGTTAAAAGTTAAAATATGTTTGTGATATAATTTTCAGTAATTATATCTTGTACAAACATGAGCCACAATGATTATACACATGTAAACTCCTGAGCATACAAATTCAAGCTATAAAATAAGATGACAGCCAACACCTTCTTGGAGCCAAGCTACTAGAACAGGCAGTCAGAGAGGAGAATGCTGAAGGTCAGAACGAGGTGGTCACTGCCCAACCTTGGGATTCCACGTGACATCATTCCTCCATCATCATCATCATCATTGCCTCCAAGGGGCCAGGCCAGGAGACTGGACATAAAGAGGTTCCAAAGACTCAGAAGCTCTGACACCAAGGCCAACCCTGTGTACATGGGTGGGTCCAGCCCACCTGCACCTGCTGCAGTGAGATCACCTCTGATAAGTTAAGTTCTCTAAACTTAAAGTTTCTCTAAATTTTAGAGTCTAAAGGACTGAAAAGGAAGACTTATAATACCATAGAATACTTAGACATCATTTTCTTTTCTTTTTTAAAAATTAATTTATTTTAATTGGAGGCTAATTACTTTACAATATTATAGTTGTTTTTGCCATACATTGACATGAATCAGCCATGGGTGTACATGTGTTCCCCATCCTGAACCCCCTCTCCTACCTCCCTCCCCATCCCATCCCTCAGGGTCATCCCAGTGCACCAGCCCCGAGCACTCTGTCTCATGCATTGAACCTGGACTGGTGATCTGTTTCACATATGATAATATACATGTTTCAGCGCTATTCTCTCAAATCATCCCACCCTCACCTTCTCCCATAGAGTCCAAAAGACTGTTCTATACATCTGTGTCTCTTTTGTGGTCTCGGATATAGGGTCAGCATTACCATTTTTCTAAATTCCATAAATATGAGTTAATATACTGTATATTCTGACTTACTTCACTCTGTATAATAGGCTCCAGTTTCATCCACCTCATTAGAACTGATTCAAATGCATTCTTTTTAATGGCTGAGTAGTATTCCATTGTGTATATGTACCACAGCTTTCTTATCCATTCATTTGCCGATAGACATCTAGGTTGCTTCCATGTCCTGGCTATTGTAAACAGTGCTGCGATGAACACTGGGGTACACGTGTCTCTTTCAATTCTGGTTTCCTCAGCATGTATGCCCAGCAGTAGCATTGCTGGGTCATAAGGCAGTTCTAGTTCCAGTTTTTTAAGGAATCTCCACACTGTTCTCCATAGTGGCTGTACTAGTTCGCATTCCCACCAACAGTCTGAGAGGGTTCCCTTTTCTCCACACCCTCTCCAGCATTTATTGTTTGTAGACTTTTTGATAGAAGCCATTCTGACTGGTGTGAGATGGTACCTCATTGTGGTTTTGATTTGCATTTCTCTGATAATGAGTGACGTTGAGCATCTTTTCATGTGTGTGTTAGCCATCTGTATGTCTTCTTTGGAGAAATGTCTGTTTAGTTCTTTGGCCCATTTTTTGATTGGGTTGTTTATTTTTCTGGAATTGAGCTGCATGAGCCACTTGTATATTTTTGAGATTAATTCTTTGTCAGTTGCTTCGTTTGCTATTATTTTCTTCCGTTCTGAAGGCTATCTTTTCACCTTGCTTATAGTTTCCTTCATTGTGCAAAAGCTTTTAAGTTTAATTAGGTCCAATTTGTTTATTTTTGCTTTTATTTCCATTATTCTGGGAGGTGGGTCATAGAGGATTCTGCTGTGATTTATGTCAGAGAGTGTTTTGCCTATGTTTTCCTCCAGGAGTTTTATAGTTTCTGGTCTTACATTTAGATCTTTACTTAGATACCATTTTCTTTGAGTATCAATGGGGAGGCAGATTCCACTTGGGGATATACATCTAGAATTTTGGAGACCAGGCTAGAAGATGCTTAGCAGGATGCAGTGTAAGCTATTTTCTTTCCTTGCTGAATTGTCTTGGCTGGGAGCAATTCTATGTAGAGAGGCTGAGGGAAGAGTTAAGCAAGCTGAGGCTGTAGGCTTGCGAGGGAGGTGTGAAAACTCGGGGTAAAGCAAGACTGACTTGGAGTCAAAACCCTGCAAGGGAGCTGGGTCACTAGGGCAAAGGGAAGATTTTAAGCAGCCACCAATTAGAGGCTGCTTTGTAAAATGTATTAGACCATTACTCCCGGGCTTTCATCCTGGGCCAAGCAAAATACATGATTTCTAACCGCAAAAACTTGAGAAAGAGACTAAGAGAAACACGCTCCTCAGACTGTGCAAAGGGGAGAACCCTCCGATGCAGAGAGAGGAGCCACGTCCACCCAAGCAGCACCGCCTCTCTAAGGAGGGACATGCACACGCACACACACATGCACATGCACACATGGGTGTGTACACACATAAATGCACGTGGACACCATCTGCCTCCACAGGCTGCTTTCTGGGCCAGCTCTGTGGTGGGCAGGCTGGCCCTCACTTGACGGGGCTGGGAGGGACAGTCTGGGCCAGATGGTCTCCACCTGCATTTGATTACCACCCACCAGGCTAGCTGGACGCAACCTCTAAACTCTGAAACATGAGTTTGGAATGGCCTAGCCTCGGGATAAACACACAACCTGGGGCCTGTCAGAAGGCCTCTTCTTCAAAGCAGATTGCCCGGGCAATAGCCGAATGACAAGGTCATTCAGTCTTTAACGTCCCCTGGAGGGGCCTGGCTTGGTCTGCATTTCCTCACGTGAGGGCTTCTCCAGCCAAAGCAGGCTAATCTAACCAGAGGAAGGAGCCCCTCCTGGAGAGCGGCTGTCTTGCGCATCCTCTTGAGAAAGGAACGCATGAGAGGAAACTAGCACATGCTGGAGAAGGAGGGATCTGTATCAGAGCAAAGAATCTTACTAACACAGAAGGCTGCTAAAACACTGGCTGGTGGTAAAAGCGCCCAGTGGAATTTCTTCCTACAGAGATTTTAACGGAAGACATTACAGATCCTCCCCTCCCCAATCTGGTAGGGAGGGTGAAGGATTCTGTCTTGTTGTAGAAGGCTGGATGAGATGGCCTCCCAAAATTGCTTCCAGCTCAAGAACATCTGATCTTGCCTACTAAGGCACCCTAGGGAGAGGCTGGCTTTGTCTCAGCAGTTTGGGGAGCCCAGGCAATGGCTGTGCCAGCCTCAAGAGTCACATCAAAGCTGCCAACAGGAAAAACATGTGCCTCAAATCCCAACCACCGGAACCTGCCCAAAGGTCTCCCCCAAAGCACCTGATTAAGAAGGTGCCAATCAACCTCAGAGAGACCAAAATGACTGCGAACTCCAGGCAGAAGACAAACAGGAACTTGGGAGAGACTTCCGAGAATAAATACAAGATGTGAGCAGGCAGAAAAAGCTGACCTAAAAGCTGGCATCTTGTGTTCAACACCATTAGTTATTAGGAAAATTCAAATCAAAACTACAATGAGACACCATTTCATACTCTCTAGAATGGCCAAAATAAAAGACGGACAGTAACAAGTGTTGACGAGGATGTGGAGAAATTGAAACACTCATAAAACAGCAGAGTTGATGGTGACTGCAGCCATGAAATTAAAGACGCTTACTCCTTGGAAGAAAAGTTATGACCAACCTAGATAGTATATTCAAAAGCAGAGACATTACTTTGCCGACTAAGGTCCATCTAGTCAAGGCTATGGTTTTTCCAGTGGTCATGTATGGATGTGACAGTTAAACTGTGAAGAAGGCTGAGCACCGTAAAATTGATGCTTTTGAACTATGGTGCTGGAGAAGACTCTTGAGAGTTCCTTGGACTGCAAGGAGATCCAACCAGTCCATTCTGAAGGGATTTCTTTGGAAGGAATAATGCTGAAGCTGAAGCTCCAGTACTTTGGCCACCTCATGTGAAGAGTTGACTCACTGGAAAAGACTCTGATGCTGGGAGGGATTGGGGGCAGGAGGAGAAGGGGCCGACCGAGGATGAGATGGCTGGATGGCATCATGGACTTAATGGACATGAGTCTGAGTGAACTCCGAGAGATGGTGATGAACAGGGAGGCCTGGCGTGCTGCAATTCATGGGGTCGCAAAGAGTCGGACACAACTGAGCGACTGAACTGAACTGAACTGCTTTGGAACAAACAGTGTTCAAAAATCTCTTCAAAAATTTAAACAAACAAACAAAAAAAAATTTAAACATACCATATGATACAATTGTTCCTCTCCAAGGTATATACCCAAGAGAACTGAAAACAGTTTTTACACAAAAACTTGTATGCTAATGTTCATAGTAAAGTCAAGTAAAAGTCGCTCAGTCGCGTTTGACTCTTTGCAACCCTATGGACTATACAGTCCATGGAACTCTCCAGGCCAGAATTCTGGAGTGTGTAGCCTTTCTCTTCTCCAGGGTATCTTTCCAACCCAGGGGGATTAAATCCAGGTCTCCCAAATCACAGGCAGATTCTTTACCAGCTGAGCCACCAGAGAAGGCCAATGTTCACAGTAGCATTAGTCTTAAAAACCAAAAAGTGGAAGCAATCCAAATGTCATCAACATATAAATGGATAAACAAAACATAGAATATCCATACAATGCCAATATTATTTGGCAATAAAAAGGAATGCTGTACTGATTATTTGCTACAACGTGAGTGAACCCCGGAAACATTATGCCAAGTGAATGAAGCCAGATACTAAAGACCACATATCATATGATTCCATTCATATGAAATGTCCAGAATAGACAAATTCACAGAGACAGAACGATTAGTGGTTGCCAGGGGCTGGGGAAGGAGAGAATGGGGAATGACTGCTAATGGGTATAGAGTTTCTTTCTGGAGTGCTGGGAATGTTCTGGAATTAAATAATGGTGACGATTGCACAACCTTGTGAATATACTAAAAAGCACTGAACTGTATACTAAAAGGGTGAATCTCATGCTGTGTGGATTACATCTTTAAAAAAGAAAGTTGGCATCTCAGATACACCGCTATGCTAGGGGAGGCAGAGCCAACCATGCCAGATAAGCCAGGCCTTTACCTGGCTCTATCTACAAATAACCACGATTAACTGAATACCTATTAAGTTGGAGGCCTTGCACTAAGCACTTTCCTGATGCTGTATTATTTAATTCCCCAATAACCCTGTGACTCAGCCATTGTTATCCTAACTAATATATGAGAAAAAGACACTTGAGAGAATTTAAGTAATATTCTATAAGTCACACAGTAAGCAAGTGATGGACTTCAGACTTGAGGTCTGATTCCAAAGCCCATTTTTTTAACTGCAGTGTGACTTCAGGCAAGATATTTAATCTCTCCAAGCCTCAGCTTCCTCATCTCTGAAATGAGGATAATAACGGTGACTATTATCAGAGTTGTTAGGAGGATAAAATATTTCAAAACTACCTGAAACACTGTAAGCATTGTATCACTTACACTAAGTGAAAGAAGGAAGTTACAAAAGACTGTATGTTGTATGAATTCACTTATATGATACAATAAATAATTTATAATATATATTTATATTATGCAAAATATCAAGAATAGGCAAATCTACAGGAACAGAAAAAAAATCAGTGATTGCCTCAGGCTGAGAGACTAAAGACACAGGCAGAGTTACTGCTAATGGGTGTGGGCTTTCTTTGAGGTGATAAAAAAAAATTCTAAAATTAGTTTATGGTGATGGTTATGTAACTCTTGAATATATTCAAAACCACTAAACTGTATACTTTAAGTGAGTGAACTGTATGGTAAGTGAATTTTATCACAATAAAGCTGTTTTCAAAACTGAGGTGGGGGGGGAAACCCCAAAGACCTAATGGTAAAAAATTCACAAACCGAGCTATAGATATTTTCCTCTTAAGCAAACAACAAGATGGTCCATCTCACTCATGGTAAGAGAAATGCAATTCAAATACAAATTAAAAAACAATGATACCAGTATCTCTTAGAATGGCAAAAATTTTAAAGTATGACATTATATTCCATTGATGAGCTTGTGAGGAAAGAGGTATTTTCATATATTGCCGGTAGGGATACAAATTATCACAAGTTTTTGGGGGAAGTGAGTAACACCTAACAAAATCACCTATAGTTTACTTCTCTTTTTGGATGCACCACAGCAGTTTGCCCAATCTCAGTTCCCTGACCAAGGACTGAACTGGAGCAATGGCAATGAATGCCCAGAATCCTAACCACTAGATCACCAGGGAACTCCCACATACTGTTTACTTTTTGACTCGGCAATCAAACTCTAAGAGTGTATGATCCCAAAATACTAAATGCCCATTCATAGGAGAATGGTCCAAAGAGTACAACACAGCTGTAAGAAGGAATGAGGAAGAGCTCTAAAAACTGAATGGATATTGTTAAGTAAAAACAGCAAAAGAGGACTATACCATGCCACCTTTTGAGAAGGAAAAAAGAGAATACAGGAAAATGTACCTGTATTTGTTCATTTCTGCAAAAAGCAACACAGGAAGGATAAATCAGAAACTAATAAGATTGGTTACCTACAGGCAGTAGGTGGAAATCAAGTGGAAAGGACTGTGGGGTGGGGGAAGTACGAGTGTGACATTTCTCTGAATATACATTTCTGTAGGGTTATCATTTCTGGATCAATGATAATGCTTTCACATACTCAAAATAAACAAGGATGGAGGAAAATGTTAAATGTAATACAAATATAAATTAATGAACTTAACTGTATTTGAAATAATATTACCACACTGAAGAGGGGGGAAAAAGTCACCCAAGTACCTTATGTACACAGTTTGTTGATCATATGTCTTCAGACTAAAGATAGAAAGAACAGTAGACAAATACTGAACTCTGGTTAGCATGCAGTGTTATGGGTTGGTAATTCTGAAACTACTTTCTGTGTAAATGTATTGTGGATAATGAGAGCCAGGTTACTCTCACTGTAAGAAATGATAAAAAACTGGTAAACATATATCAAAGTTAAAAATATGTAAAAAAGGAAGGACAGAATGAGCCTCATAGGTATGATTTTGGAACTGGAGGTATTGAAATAGTATTTAATAATGGAATAAAAGATGTGGGTGTGGGTGTGATACAGATGTATTTCCTAGCTCTCTCCACTGAGTAACACCTCAAAAGCAATGATAACACACAGCACTCAGATCTTGGTTTCTAAATACCATCTGCCATTAAAAAGACCAGAGCTCACTGGAGAAATGGCTGATTCCAGAGAAACGGCTGATTTCCAGGAAGCACAAAATGATCCTGGAACTTTTGTTATATCAGAAGGTAAGGAAGTACTTAAAGAATGATGGGAACTTTTAAGTCAACAGTAAAGAGAACCCAAACTTAAGGGCTCCCACTGGCCAAACTGAGGACAATCTGAGCATCAAAACAAATGGTATTAACAAATTATAACCTATTAATTAAGACTCTATTGACTCCATACTGATTATAATGGACCTAGTGACACTGGGTCTATAGATTTTGGACTTACCAGCCTCCATAATTACATGAGTCAAGGCCTTATTTTATACATATATATATGAGGGGCAACAGCTTTTCACTCTTGTATTTGGAAAAACCTTTTCTGTAAATATATTCAGTGGTATTTATAAGAGTCAAACATTTAGAAATAATCTAAATGTTCTACAAGTAGGGGTATTACCAGTTCTGGTGCACTTTGTGGTGGGACATTACACAGTCATTAAAAACGAGATTTCTTCAAAGCAGGAAGACTAATCTCTGAGTTTTGAGAGGCAAAGTGTTTTCTGCCTCTAACTGCTAAGTATGTGTTAGTCGCTCAGTCATATGCAACTCTTTACAACCCCTGGAATGTAGTCCACCAGACTCCTTTGTCCATGAGAGTCTCTAGGCAAGAATACTGAAGTGGGTAGCCATTCCCTTCTCCAGGGGATCTTCTCGATCCAGGGATCGAACCTGAGTCTCCTACATTGCAGGCAGATTCTTTACCATCAGAGCCACCCAGGAAGCCCCAGCTGGTGAGTACTAGATCCTAGATACTTTCCCAGTGGAGCCTCAGATGAGAATGCAGCCCAGCTGACACTGATAGCAGCTTTGTGAGGCCCCAAAGAGAATGACAGAATGATCTCTGTTTTCAAGGCACACCATTCAATATCACGGTAATCCAAGTCTATGCCCAACCAGTAATGCTGAAGAAGCTGAAGTTGAACAGATCTATGAAGACCTACAAGACCTTTTAGAACTAACACCCAAAAAAGATGTCCTTTTCATTATAGGGGACTGGAATGCAAAATTAGGAAGTCAAGAAACACCTGGAGTAACAGGGAAATTTGGCCTTGGAATACGGAATGAAGCAGGACAAAGACTAACAGAATTTTGCCAAGAAAATGCACTGGTCATAGCAAACACCCTCTTTCAACAACACAAGAGAAGACTCTACACAGGGACATCACCAGATGGTCAACACTGAAATCAGATTGATTATATTCTTTGCAGCCAAAGATGGAGAAGCTCTATACAGTCAACAAAAACAAGACGAGGAGCTGACTGTGGTTTCTATCATGAACTCCTTATTACCAAATTCAGACTCAAATTGAAGAAAGTAGGGAAACCGCTAGACCATTCAGGTATGACCTAAATCAAACCCCCTTATGATTATACAGTGGAAGTGAGAAATAGATTTAAGGGCCTAGATCTGATAGAGTGCCTGATGGACTATGGAATGAGGTTCGTGACATTGTACAGGAGACGGGGATCAAGACCATCCCCTTGGAAAAGAAATGCAAAAAGCAAAATGGCTGTCTGGGGAGGCCTTACAAATAGCTGTGAAAAGAAGAGAAGTGAAAGGAAAGGAGAAAAGTAAAGATATAAGCATCTAAATGCAGAGTCCAAAGAATAGCAAGAAGAGATAAGAAAGCCTTCTTCAGCGATCAATGCAAAGAAATAGAGGAAAAGAACAGAATGGGAAAGACTAGAGATCGCTTCAAGAAAATTAGAGATACCAAGGGAACATTTCATGCAAAGATGGGCTCGATAAAGGACAGAAATGGTCTGGACCTAACAGAAGCAGAAGATATTAAGAAGAGGTGGCAAGAATACACAGAAGAACTATACAAAGAAGATCTTCATGACCCGGATAATCACGATGGTGTGATCACTCATCTAGAGCCAGACATCCTAAAACATCAAGTGGGCCTTAGAAAGCATCACTATGAACAAAGCTAATGGAGGTGATGGAATTCCAGTTGAGCTATTTCAAATCCTGAAAGCTGATGCTGTGAAAGTGCCACACTCAATATGCCAGCAAATTTGGAAAACTCAGCAAAAGAGTTTTCATTTTTCATTCCAATCCCAAAGAAAGGCAATGCCAAAGAATGCTCAAACTACCGCACAATTGCACTCATCTCACATGGTAGCAAAATAATGCTCAAAATTCTCCAAGCCAGGCTTCAGCAATACGTGAACCATGAACTCCCTGATGTTCAAGCTGGTTTTAGAAAAGGCAGAGGAACCAGAGATCAAATTGCCAACATCTGCTGGATCATCGAAAAAGCAAGAGAGTTCCAGAAAAACATCTATTTCTGCTTTATTGACTCTGCCAAAGCCTTTGACTGTGTGGATCACAATAAACTGTAGAAAATTCTGAGAGAGATGGGAATACCAGACCACCTGATCTGCCTCTTGAGAAATCTGTATGCAGGTTAGGAAGCAACAGTTAGAACTGGACATGGACCAACAGACTGGTTCCAAATAGGAAAAGGAGTATGTCAAGGCTATATATTGTCACTCTGCTTATGTAGCTTCTATGTAGAGTACATCATGAGAAATGCTGGGCTGGAAGAAACACAAGCTGGAATCAAGATTGCTGGGAGAAATATCAATAACCTCAGATATGCAGATGACACCACCCTTATGGCAGAAAGTGAAGAGGAGCTAAAAAGCCTCTTGATGAAAGTGAAACAGGAGAGTGAAAAAGTTGGCTTAAAGCTCACCATTCAGAAAACGAAGATCATGGCATCCGGTCCCATCACACCATGGGAAATAGAAGGGGAAACAGTGGAAACAGCGTCAGACTTTATTTTGGGGGCTCCAAAATCACTGCAGATGGTGACTGCAGCCATGGAATTAAAAGACGCTTACTCCTTGGAAGAAAAGTTATGACCAACCTAGATAGCATATTGAAAAGCAGAGACATGACTTTGCCGACTAAGGTCTGTCTAGTCAAAGCTATGGTTTTTCCAGTAGTCATGTATGGATGTGAGAGTTGGACTGTGAAGAAGGCTGAGCGCCGAAGAATTGATGCTTTTGAACTGTGGTTTTGGAGAAGACTCTTGAGAGTCTCTTGCACTGCAAGGAGATCCAACCAGTCCATTCTGAAGGAGATCAACCCTGGGATTTCTATGGAAGGAATGATGCTAAAGCTGAAACTCCAGTACTCTGGCCACCTCATGTGAAGAGTTGACTCATTGGAAAAGACTCTGATGCTGGGAGGGATTGGGGGCAGGAGGAGAAGGGGACGACCGAGGATGAGATGGCTGGATGGCATCAATGACTCGATGGATGTGAGTCTGAGTGAATTCCAGGAGTTGGTGATGGACAGGGAGGCCTGGCGTGCTGCGATTCATGGGGTCGCAAAGAGTTGGACACGACTGAGCGACTGAACTGAACTGAAAGAGAACACTCAGATAAGCCACACTTGGACTCCTGACCCAAAGGAAATGTGAGACTATGTGTGTTGCTTTGGGCTACTCAATTTGTGGTCATTTGTTAGCAGCAGTAGAAAACCAACAAACCCACCTTGCTCTCTGCCCTTTAAGGCTGACCTCTGTGGGCTCCCTGAACCTTCTGGCATTAAATTGGGTTCAGCCAGTGGAAACCATAACAGGAAATCAGAGGGAGGAGAGAGACCCTTCAATTGAAGGTTACCGCTTAAGGTCACTCTGAAGAACGACACGTTACACAACTCTTTTCCTCTGGGTCCTCAAATCTCACTCCCTTCTCTGGTCCCTTCAGCGCTAGGGGAGTAGCAGCTGAGCCAATGACTAGCCTTGCACTCTCTTCTTTACAAACAAACCCTTCCCCAGCCATCCTACTTTGAAGGCGCCAAAGTCTCTCTTGTTGAGACCAGTATAGGACGCCTTCCACTCTCCTTACTCCCGTGAGAGCCTCCACCACAGGAGCCTCTTTGCTGTCTGGTAGCTGCCTTTCCAGTTCTCCCATTAGGATTGGAGTTGCCCCCTTTCTGCACCACCAGTGACTCACAGAGTAGTGCTCAGTGAAGGCTTGCTGAACAATGGAACAGAGTGAGACTAAAATATTTACTAATGAGACTAAATTTGAGAAAAAAGGCAAAGGTTTACAGAGTTTAGGAACACTGGGCAAAGTATATAGGGGGCAAATACCAGCCCAAGGTTATGAGCTGAAGGGCTTAGGCAGAGTAAATCTGCCAGCAGAGCAGGGAGGCTGGGAAGTGAGGATGGGAAACACAAGACAGTCTCAGTCTTGGGCTCCTTGAACCCTTTGGAGGTACCAAGGTGCACTCGGGGCAGAAACTGCAAAAAAATTATCCCACTTTATGGTCCTAATAAGATGCTAGAGAAGAGTCCAGTGACGGAGACAAGATACAAAGCCCAGCTCTACCACTTTCCAGCTGACCCTTGGGCAAGTTAATTTCCACGTGCCCCGGAGTTTCCTCACCTGTTAAACTGGAATAAGAATATTTGCCTCATAGGGCAGCTGGGAGGCTTTTAGTGGGCAGCACAGAGCCCAGCAGTAGCCAGTGCCCATACAGAGAAGCCAGTAGCCAACCTTCCCTTACTTCGTGCTCAGCAGAAGCAGCCCCGGTCATCACTTCTCCCTGAGAACAGCAGCCGACGCTTCCAGCTTTCCCGCCCTCTAGACTCTGAAGCTTAACCAGCCCCATCCTTCAAGAGGTGCTGGATCTTCCAACTTTGCCCAAATTCCTGACCTTGGATTCCTCAAACCATGCCCAAGAGTCTTCCTGGCTACTTTCTTTCTTTGAGTGACAGCCATTACAACAGAATTCAGTAAACAATTACAAACTAAATATCTGCAAAGATTGTTTTCATTTTGAACAGTTCACAAGTACTGATACATCATGACCTATTTTGAAATCGTGTTTGGTGACTACACAAAGACTAAATGAGGTAATAAAACTTTGTAAAATTCTTTTCCAATATCTATATGGTAATATTCTGACATAGCTATGTTTTTTTTTAAATACTTCCAGCTATACCATGTTAATTTTGCACAATCTTAAAGAAAGTAAAAAGAAAGAAAGAAAAAACTGTATCAGTCGAGACTCTGCACCTTATGCTGAGCTGGGATTCTAATGGTGCAGGGTAGCCACGTCTGAGCTTGAACTCTGAGTAGCAGATGCTCTTTCTGCTTCGTGTCATCCAACCAGACTCATGGAATGCATTTGCCTCACTCAAGTAGATGTTTCCTCGGATCCCTTGCTGGGAGTCAACTAGCATGTTCCCACAGCATTCCTCAGGTTTAAAAACAGTAGCTCTCAGGCTGATTCAGCTGAGAACCCAGCTAAACAATCTACCTGGCTCCCAACGCTCAGGGTGGTTTAATTCTATCCCAGGCTTTCAGTGAGCAAACAGCCTCCCAGCCTGAGAACTGAATCTAAGAAGAGCACCGAGCCAAGAGCACCAGACCCTTTCCCTGCAAGATGGCAGAAGCTGAGAGTTCATCCTCCCCTAGTGGAGATCAACTGTACCTTCTCCCCTCTACTCCCAACCACCACCAAAGAACCCAAAGGTCAGTCCCCAGAGGGAGTCCAAGCCCACTCGGTGTTCTATAGGAATTCTAGGCCAAAGAGGAGCTTGGTGCTTGAGTCACTTGGCATCACTAGGACAGCCCCCACTCTAGGCTTTGGGCTAAAGTAGGATCTATACTATGATCTTTTTTTTAATTAAGAAAAAAAAAAAAGGCTAGGCCAACAGCGGCAAGATCACAGTCAGATTTAGGAAGCAAGACTCTGCAGCCAGGTGTACAGCCTGGGGCTTCTTGCAAACCCAAAGAGCCAGGGCATTCTGCCCAAAGACCTTCTATTCACCCACTTGCCTCCAGGACTCTGGGAAGTCAGACATCCCAGATCAAGACACCTGAAAGAGGACAATGGGAAGGAACAAATCTTTTCAGCATCTCCATTCCCTAAGAGCAAGGACAGTACTTATTGTGTGTTCTGTACGTGGGCACAAAGTGTCACAGCTGAGCAAAAGCTAAACAGTAGTAATATTCCCACTGCTGTCCAAAGAAATAATCAGGCTGAGATAGTCAATGACAAATAAGATAAGACAGTATTAAAAAGCAATGAGCTTTCCTCTCAGTCACTATCAAAGTCAGACTCAAATATCTTAATGGTATTTCCTTGGAGTCACTGTACAGATGTTTCCTTTTAGGGAAATAAAACCATCACTCAGCTCTGTGCTCTTGACTTTACACCAATGCTGACTTCCTACATTACTGGAAAAGCTTCCTAAAACCTCTGCCCCATCACATCATCCCTTTGCTCCCCTCATCAATAGATAATAGATAATCTGTTAAATGTCACATCTTTGTCTTGCCTTCAAACTCTCCAACCTCATCTGGCTCCACTGTGCTCTTCTCACCAAGCCCCAAGTATACTGGCCTTCTTTTCGTTCCTTGAACATGTCAAGGTCCTTACTACCACAGGGCCTCTGAAATAGCAATTTTCACTGCCTACAATCTTCACATAATTGAGTGACCAGAGCATTGTACAACTCCAGGGAGCACAAACTGCACAGAATAATATGAATGGTGCCCCTAGAGTTGCAGGGGGTAGCAACCTGGTTGCTACTTTGTCACTGAGCTCTCAGTTCAAATGTTGTGTCTTCAAGGAAGCCATTACTGATTACCTGCTAAATGTAACCTCTCCACCTACCTCAACCCCAATTTCTACCTGGATATCTCTAGCACATCATCTCTGCTTTATTTTCAACACAGCACTGGCATTACCTAAAACTTTTTAACAGGTTTTTTTCCTATTAAAATGTAAAATCCATGAAAACAGAAACCCTATCTGTCTTTCTCCTATGATATCCCCAGCATTTAAAACATAAAGTGCACTAAACACTTCAGGAAACCAATTATGGGCTTATTATACACCAAGTACCATGCCAGGTGCTAGAGGTTCTCCCCCACCCCGATAAAGCAAGGTTCCAGCATTTCTACTGAAATCACACACCTCCTCCCAAAGAAAGGCTCTTGACTCTTACGAAAATTCCCATGGAGCATCAACCCCAGTATGAGTACATAGGTCCAAACTGAAGAAATCTCCTTGCATGAGCTAAATGCTCAGACTTGGTGCTGGGCCAGAAGAATTCTTTGCCTCTGCTGTGAGAATGCTTTTCCAATAGCCAAAGAAACCCCAAAGCAAGGTTTTTAAAATTTTCACTTACTCATTCACTCAACAAATATTTGTTGATGTACTAGGGAAACATCAATGCATAAAGCAGATGTACATCCTCACCCTAGGGGAGCTTACATTCTAGTGAGAAAAAGGGCAGACAGACAACAAACAAGCCAATTAAATAAAATAAGGTAAATGGCGATAAGTGCTTTAAAAAAATTAAGCAGGAAAGGGTGATAGTGTTTCATGGAGGGGGCTCAGGGTTTCTATCCTAAGTAAGGAGGTCAGGTGAGGCCTCACTAAAAGGTGATATTTGAGGAAAGACCTAAGGAGATGAGGGAGTAGGGCATGAAGCTATCTGAGAATAGAGTTTCTAAACATGGGGAAAGCAGGTGCAAAGGCCCTGAGGTAGCAGAGTGCCTGGTTTTGCAAGAATAAAGTGAGGAAGGAGAAGAACAGCAGGGGATTAAAGAATCTTGGTGGCAATAGCCTTTGGGCTATTACTGAGACAGGAGGTCACTGGATGGCAAGGAGGGATATGGTATGAACATTGCCATTAACCACAGAGCTGGGATAGGACTAAGGGCTCTATAGTAGCAAAGCTCCTGTAAAGCTCCAACCTCAAAAGCTCCCTGCTTAGCCACTGCCTTCCTTCTGGGCCTTTTCTCTGTGCAAAACCAGTGGCTATAGGAATGAAAAATTGCCAGACTGGCTCCAGGAGGGCAGCAATCCAGCATGTCTGCAATCTGATATATTGAAAAAGCTAGGTCAGGAAGGAGAAGGGGTTAGGACAAGCCATGGTGTTGTCTGTCGGATTTCACTAAGTTTTTTCCTCAAACCAAACAAGCTTTTCAGAAGCATTTAGGAGTCAAATCCATCACAGTCACAGAGTGCAGCCAGCCAGCTTGACCCCCTGGGACTGGGAGCCTGGGCCAGGCTCCATTCTCTGCTAGTTACCCTCCATTAGCCCCCTCCACAGGCATGTCTCCTGAGCTCCTCACCTCATGCTGAAAGGCCTGAGATCAGTCAGGGAAACTGGTAGCAGAGGCAAGCCTCCAAGTACCTCCAGGCATCACATGGAGGTCAGCACTGGAATAACAAAAATAACTCCTTGATTGGCCTTATTGCAGCAAAGCTGGTTCTATGATGGGGATTTAAGAAGCCTGAGTAACGTGGGAGGGAGTAGGAAGGTAAAGGATCTTTAGAGGCCACCAGTTTATACTAACCTGCTAGTTAAGGGCCTGGAGTCTAGTGAACCACATCTCTCTGAGTAACTGCTATGAATCCACATTCTCACTTACAGATGAGCAACTGGCCCAGCCAAGAACAAAGGCCTGGCCTCATTTCTGAGCTTCAGGACTCCTGCTCACAAAGAGACCCCCTCTAGGCCTCAAGGGACAGAATGCAGAAAAGGAGGCTGCTGCTGCTGCTAAATCACTTCAGTCATGTCTGACTCTGTGTGACCCCACAGATGGCAGCCTACCAGGCTCCCCTGTTCCTGGGATCCTTCAGGCAAGAATACTGGAGTGGGTTGCCATTTCCTTCTCCAGTGCATGAAAGTGAAAAGTGAAAGTGAAGTCGCTCAGTAGTGTCTGACTCCTAGTGACCGCATGGACTGCAGCTGACCAGGCTCCTCTATCCATGGGATTTGCCAGGCAAGAGTACTAGAGTGGGGTGCCGTTGCTTTCTCCGAGAAAAGGAGGCAAGGAGGCTCTGTTTGATATCTAAGGTTCTGAGGCTATAACAAGTCCACCTCCCCCAAACTTTTCCTGCTCAAGGATGCTTCAGCCAAAAGACTGGAGGTTCCATGAAGACAAGACCAGACCAGGAGTATCCTTTTCATTCCTGCATACCTCATGCCCACAACTATCCCAGCAATGACTATCTCTGTAATGAGTGAATGGCTGACCCTCCAAGCAAACAAGAGTGGCTAGTGATTAATGCTGGATGAGAACTAAGTGTGCTCACCCATCACCTCGTAGACCCAGTGCCAGGAAAGGACAACAGACCACTCTTTCTCCTAGATCCACTGATCAGATCTCGCTGCAAGACAAGAGTATTATTATATTATTGATTTGCTTCCTATGTATGGCAGAAAGCCTCCAAAGTCCTAAACAGTAGCCCATTTATTTCAGGTAATTACCTGAAAAGGATCTTACCTATCTCTGAGAATCTGTCATCAGTACTTTGGGTGTTGACACCCTAGGGTACTCTGTAAGGTCAGTCTCAGTCTTCTGTATCCACACACCCAAGTAAGGGAGAGACAAAGAGGCTTGTGGTGCTTAATTTCCGGGTGATAATGATCACAGAATCTAACTGCTGATCAACTTCCTAAGGGGCACACAACAAAAAGAACAACATACACTCTCAAGACTACCACCACCATGCAGAGTGATTCGCATTAAAAAGGTCGCCAGCACAGTTGATACATACAGACCTCAGCTCTACTCTTCACTTCTGTGAGAAGTCAAGCAGCAAAATTAACGGATGGAGTTAATGCAACCCGACAATCGATAGGAGCCATCATCCTAAGCAAAAGTGCTGTTTTTAGAAAGTGGAAGTTTAAGCAGCCATGGCCCAGGTGAATTTAGGAAACAGCATAAGCCAGGTACTAGGGAAACCTTGGAAGATGTTAACCTCACTGAGAAACTCACACAAGACAGAATCCTTGCATTATCTGAGCACAGCATCATTCACAATGAACTGTTCACAGAAGCCATAATGAGGACAGACGTAGGACTGCAAACAAAAAGTGATAGGATTATGAGCAGTTTCTTTTCTTCCTTCTTTAATTCCAACATTTTTGGTAAAATGGTTCAATTGGGAAAAAAAAGTGAATTTGTAACTAAAAAGTGACAACAATAATGAATGGAACAGGAAAGTTTTGGACTTTAAAAGAGTCTTCTTGATGCTGGTTCAACTAAGAGAGTTTGAGGTCTGCTGGAGCCTCAAGGAACCTGGTATACTCATTTCTCTTCTAAGGTGAGATTAAGTTTGCCAGGGTCTGCTGTGGACAAGTCTGTACTCCAGTCTTTGTAGTATCTGTACCGGAGAGCAAATCAATCTTGAACCTTGGGATTGAAGTTGCAGGCTATCAGCCTATCCAATACCAGCCACAGATTTTGTAAAAAGACACCAGGGAAAAGAAGGTGTCACTAGGGAAAAGAGGGTACAGAACACATGGGAAAACCAGATGGATGGAGGAGTCAGATGTGGTGTGCGTATGTGTTCAGTTGCTCAGTCATATGTCCAACTCTTTGTGACCCCATGGACTGTAGCCCACCAGGCTCCTCTGCCCATGGGATTCGCCAGACAAGAATACTGAAGTGGGCTGTCACTCCTCCAGTGGGAACCCTCCTCCAGGGGATCTTCCCAACCCAGGGATCAAACCCCCATCTCCTGTGGTTCCTGTACTGGCAGGTGGGTTCTTTACCACTTACTCAATGGCACCCCACTCCAGTACTCTTGCTTGGAAAATCCCATGGATGGAGGAGTCTGGTGGGCTGCAGTCCATGGGATCGCAAAGTCAGACATGACTGAGCAACTTCACTTTCACTTTTCACTCTCATGCATTGGAGAAGGAAATGGCAATCCACTCCAGTGTTCTTGCCTGGAGAATCCCAGGGACAGAAGAGCCTGGTGGGCTGCCAATTCTGGGGTCGCACAGAGTCGGACACGACTGAAGCGACTTAGCAGCAGCAGCAGCAGCACCACCACCTTGGGAAGCCCTCAGATGTGGAGCCAGCCCCTGTTCAAGGGAATTAACTCACTTAATGGTTTGAGAAGTGACCAAAAGGAAAATATGCCAGAAAACACTGTCTGCACCCATGATGTGAGAAATACGAGTTTCTGGTCAGAGGTAAAATGGGGAAGGAGAGAAGGTGAAGAACGAAATCAAATATATATGACCAGAGAAGAGATACAGGCTTTCCTAGTGGCTCAGATGGTAAAGAATCTGCCTGAAATGCAGGAGACCCAGGTTTGATCCCTGGGTGGGGAAGATCCCCTGGAGAAGGGAATGGCTACCCACTCAGTATTCTTGCCTGGAGAATTCCATGGACAGAGGAGCCTGGTTCACAAAGCGTCAGGCACAACTTAGCGACTAACACATACATAGAGATACAGATGGCAGATAAGCATATAAAAAGATGCTCAACATCATGTGTCACTGGGGAATTACAAACTAAGATACCAATGAGATACCACTACCATCCCTGTTAGAATGGCTAAGATCCAAAAAACTGACAACACCAAATGCTGGAGAGAACCCAGAATAAGAGAAATTCTTATTCATTGCTGACAGGAATGCAAAATGGTACAGCTACTCTGGAAGACAGTTTGGTAGTTCCCTGTAAAACTAAACATAGTCTTACCATGTGATCCAGCAATTTTACCCAAATGAGTTGAAAACTTATGTCCACAGAAAACTCACATATGAATGTTTATGGCAGCTTTATTAAAAATTGCCAAAAACTGGAAGCAATTAAGATGTCCTTCAATAAGTGAGTGGATAAACTATGGTATATATACACAATGGAATACTGTTCAGTGATAAAAAGAAATAAGCTATCAAGCCACAAAAAGACATGAAGGACCCTTAAATGCATACTGCTTAGTAAAAGAAATCAATCTGAAAAGACTATATGCTGTATGAATACAACTACATGACAGTTCAGTTCAGTTCAGTTGCTCAGTCGCGTCCGACTCTGCAACCCCATGAACCGCAGTACACCAGGCCTCCCTGTCCATCACCCACTCCCAGAGTTTACATAAACTCATTTCCATTGAGTTGGTGGATGCCATCCAACCATCTCATCCTCTGTCGTCCCCTTCTTCTCCTGCTCTCAATCTTTCCCAGCATCAGGATCTTTTCAAATGAGTCAGCCCTTAGCATCAGGTGGCCAAAGTATTGGAGTTTCAGCTTCAGCATCAGTCCTTCCAATGAACACCCAAGACTGATCTTCTTTAGGATGGACTGGTTGGATCTTCTTGCAGTCCAAGGGACTCTCAGGAGTTTTCTCCAACACTACAGTTCAAAAGCATCAATTCTTCGGCACTCAGCTTTCTTCACAATCCAACTCTCACATCCATACATGACCACTGGAAAAACCATAGCCTTGACTAGATGGACCTTTGTTGGCAAAGTAATGTCTCTGCTTTTTAATATGCTATCTAGGTTGGTCAAATGTTCCTTCCAAGCAGTAAACGTCTTTTAATTTCATGGCTGCAGTCACCATCTGCAGTGATTCTGGAGCCCAGAAAAATAAAGTCAGCCACTGTTTCCCCATCTATTTGCCATGAAGTGATGGGACCAGATGCCATGATCTTCGTTTTCTGAATGTTGAGCTTTAAGCCAACTTTTTCACTCTCCTCTTTCACTTTCATCAAGAGGCTCTTTTGTTCTTCTTCACTTTCTGCCGTAAGGGTGGTGTCATCTCAGAAATATCTGAGGTTACTGATATTTCTCCTGGCAATCTTGATTCCAGCTTGTGTTTCTTCCAGCCCAGCGTTTCTCATGATGTACTCTGCATATAAGTTAAATAAGTAGGGTGACAATATATAGCCTTGACGTACTCCTTTTCCTACTTGGAACCAGTCTGTTATTCCATGTCCAGTTCTAACTGTTGCTTCTGGACTTGCATATAGATTTCTCAAGAGGCAGGTCAGGTGGTCTGATATTCCATTTCTTTCAGGATTTTCCACATTTTATTGTGATCCACACAGTCAAAGGCTTTGGCAGAGTCAATAAAGCAGAAATAGATGTTTTTCTGGAACTCTCTTGCTTTTTCAGAAAAGGTAAAACTAAAGAGGAAAACAATCACTGATTGTCAGGGGTCTGGGAGGAGGGAAGAAGGGATAGAAAGGCAAAGCACAGGGCATCTGGGGGCAGTGAAACTATTCTGTATAAGATACTCTAAGGGTAGATACAGGATATGTATTTGTCAAAACCCACAGAACTATATAACAGAAAGAATGAACCCTAATAGAAACTAGAGGGCATTAGCTAGTCATAATGTATCCATACTGGATCATCCATTGTAACAAATATGCCACACTAACAAAAGCAATTTAGTAACAGGGAAATTACATGCAGAGGCAAGAAGGGGTATATGAGAACTCTCTGGACTGTTCAATTTTCTTCAAACCTATAACTGCTTTAAAAATATAAAGCCTATTGATTAATTAAAAATAAACATTATAGAGATTAAGATGTTTTAAAAAATGATATGACAGTTTGCACTGAATACAAAGACAGAGGAAAAATATATCCTCTGCAGAGTGATAAGAGGACTTCCTTTCAGACCAAAAATCCTTCCCATGTTGACACTAGACACCTCAGCTAGAAGGTATGAATACTCCTGGCTTTAAAGTGTTCCTCATTTCTATACCCTCTCCCCAGAAAGAATGATCAGATGGTCCACACATTGTATGCAAGATATCCTTTGCATCACTGGAATGCCGAGCACATCCCTGACCACAAAGGAAGCACAACCACGTGAACCTGACGTCCAAGTCAGAAGCATCAACTTTGTGTTCTTAAGAGTCCCAAACTTTGCTGGAAACCTACTAAAAATGGTTACAGTAAGGCTGCAGAAGGCTTGACTTAAATTTGACAAAGGATCCTGTCACCCACCCCCTTGCCATTCCCTGGCAGGGCTCTTTCATTACAAACTTGCTTCAATACCCAGGTCAACATTTCTCCTGCAAAGCACTTCCTGCTTCCCTAGTCACACTCCATTAATCCAAGATACCTTTGAACTGAGGTGCATGATAGTAATAGTGGTCTGAGGGGGGACCTCCCACCACACTCCCTGTATGTGGAGGAAGGAAAGGGTGAGGGCTGCTGGAGCCAAACTGCCTGGGTTGATGGCCCAGCTCCAGCATTCCCTTGCTGGGTGGATAAGTTTTCTAACATCTCTGTGCTTCAGTTTCTTGTAAAATAAGCTTAATAATACCTACCACACAGAGCTGCTGTGAGGATTCAATGAGTTTATATAAAACACTTAGAAGCGTGCCTTGCACATAGTAGGAGTTACAATTATCATTACATGGTTTAAGATTCTTGAAGCACTGAAGACTACAGGGTGAGGGGAGACAGCTGCAAAGCCTCAGAGTCAGGTAAAGCCAAAAGCTCCTCCCAGCCTTAATTCTCACTGTTGCCTCTTTGCCAGGGACTCTGCAATTCTTACCAAGTATATACAGTGGTTATTTCAAGGACAGGAGCTAAGTATTACTTTTCATTGATCTCCACCACTACCCAAACACATCACCTTCTCCAGTGTTCTGCCTGCTGTTCTTGTTATTTAGTAGCTCAGTTGTGTCCAACTCTTTTGTGACCCCGTGACTGTAGACCACCGGCCTCCTCTGTCCACGGGATTTCCCAGGCAAGAATACTGGAGTGGGTTGCCATTTCCTTCTCCAGGGAATCTTCCTGACCCAGGAATGGAACCCATGTCTCCTGCATTGGCAGGTGGACTCTTTACCACTGAGCCACCTGGGGAAGTCCATTCTGCCACTGTTGGGGAATCTGTACAGCTCTGCTGTTGGAGTGTGCTGCACAGCCTGGTGCTCTGTGGAGAGCTCAGCAGGCAGGTCAGCAAGCTGCAAAGGGACGTGCAGGGATGGGGAGCCCACTCCCAGTGGGCTCAGGTCAGTGAGGACAAGACCTCTCCATACATATTTTAGGATCAGACAGCAAAACAGAGCTACTGAAAACAGGAAATATAATTGACTGGGAGACCCAAGAGGCAGGACAGAGGAATGAATTTAGGAGCCAAAGACCAGAGTCCTGAGTCAGGATCTCTGAGTCAGAATACTGAGCAAGGGAGATGCTAGCAAACTCAGGCCCAGAACATGGCAGGTGTGAGGACCAGCATACATGGGAAAATCTGCAGCATGGAAGATGGGAGTCGAAAAGCATGTGCTAGCAGAGAAGAATGCTGGGACTTCGAGATCTGATCATGTCAAACACATAAGGGCTTCCGAGTTTCTTCCCCTCTCCCTGCAGGAAGAGGAAACTTCCCAATGCTGACCAACCTGGCGCCACACCAGCATGGCAGTCACCCCAGATTAATCAGGCCTCTTGGACTGTTCAGTCAGTTTGACTAGGCCAGTTCAAGGAATCTCTTCCCAACTGCCCCCTTATTGAAGGACTCTTTGAACTGGAAAATTTAGAAACTTTATACCATGAAGGAAGAGAGAATCCATGTTGCAAATGAAATGCTTTACAGAGGATAAAGCCACATACTCACACAGATCTGCTAAGAACCCCACAATGCCTCAGGTCTTCCGGTAATCCCACAATGCCTCAGGTCTTCCGTGGTTACAAAAGAAAAGGAATTCTCAAAGTTTTAAAATTCAAGACGCGGGGCCTGAAGTCCAGCCCAGAGCAGTAGTTTCTGCCTCAGGGAGAGCTCTATTCCTACTGCTGGCCCTTTTGCCCATTCCTGGGCCAAGACCAAGGACACTCCATTCTCTCCAGGTATCCCAGGTCCCCTGCCCTTAGCAGAGAACATCATCATTTCACACGGTCATACTGAACTAACCACCTCTGAGATGAAAGACAGAGAGAGGAACCAAAGCATCAGCAAGGCCTGCCTTCCACTGAACTTGCAAAGGGTTTCCTCACCCTGCTGTGCCCAGCCAGGGAGAGGGCCTGCCATCTGTGGGTGTCTAGAGAGACAATCCAGTTGTCAGCCTCTGGAGAGCCCTGGGAAGAAAGCAAAGGCCAACTAGCAGAGGACCCGCACTCCCAGAACAGGTATGTTATGGCAATGAGCAGGATCTCCACTGGAAACCCCAGGGGATGAAATGGCATGTTAAAAAGTTCCTGCCAACCAAGTTCTCAGAGAGAGGAAAATGAGCATTTCCCAACTGCAGGGGACCAAGGCCACACAAAACAACAAGTGGAAAAGTTAATCTGTATCCAGTGTTTTAATAAATAATTCATTTGGTGCAGAGCCCAGATGGGAGAAACCCAAAGGGAAGAGAAAGTTCTCCACCAGCCCAGCAGAGGCAGCCATGGGGAGCCAGCTAGCAGCAGCTCCAGGCCCCTGGGGTGAGAGAACACCTCTCCACTCTATGACACATCTGCCAAGAAGCCAGGGTCTGTGGGGCAGAGCCCAGATCAACTGTGGAGGTAGAGTCGCGGTGTGGGCTCTGCCCTCTGGAGCTACCAGCCTGCAAGCCAACACCACACAAAGGCTGGCTTGGAATCAGCCCCGGCATGAACAGCAGATGACCTGCCCAGGGGAATCCCACGAGGGAAGTCTGCCTGAGATCACAAACACACTCTGAAACTAGCCAGCCTCCTGTGCCTCAGTCAGACCCCTGTAGCCTGGGTCCTGTTGGGACTGCTGGCAGGGCCAGGGAGAGCCAGAAATTCCCACGGAGAGGGATGCTGAAGCCACTTCTTCCACAGCCCTGCAAAGCCCCACATTCCAGTCTGCAGCTGCCCAGCCACAAAAAGAAGAGCCAGAGCTGCAGGCTTCCGACAGGCATTTGGTAGCTGAAGCTCAGCTGTCTCACACCTCTCAAGCTGGGGGGCGGGGGTGGGGGTGGGGGACCAGGACAATCTTGGCCCCTGAAATCAGCTGAGGGTGGCCTTAGGGTTCCTAGAAAAGCACGCCCATCTCCCATGTGCCTGCCCCGAGGTGGAACTTTTTCCAGCTCTCCAACTTTAGAAATAGCCTCTTGAGAACCTTTTAATTCAAACAAGTGCTCTCTTGTTTCTTTAGTGAATGTGTACGGGGAAAGAACTTGGATAAAACTGGCCAACCCAGGGCTCATCCAATCAGTTTGCCATTCACCCCTCTCAGGGCTACCAGGGTGGGGCTCCCCTCTTGCTCACTGAAGAAAGCCTGCCAGGAGCAAGAAGAAACCCAGGACCCCCACCCTGGGCTTCTGCCTGTCCTGTCCCTGTCCTCCATAAGCTATGAGGATAAAGTAAGACCTTAATGGGAAGAGGTACACAGTAGGCATTTAATAAATGCTGTTGACTGGTTAAAATGGAAAAGCAATACAGAACAATAGCTAAGAACACAGGCTTTGGGGTTGCTAGAACTGATTGCTAATTTACCACATGTGCAATAAGTTCTCTAAGTGTAAATTTCTGTATCTATGAGCAAGAGGTAATAAGAATTCCCTATGTCATATAATTACTATAAGGATAATATAAAGAACTTAGCACTACTCTAGTCAAAACTAAAAAGAAAAAACAGTTTGCTTATATTATTACCTTAAAGACAAACAATGCTTTGTACATATTCCTTTCTCCCCAATCAGGAGAGAACACACAGAACATTTTATTTTTTACTTTTACACTTTTTTTAAAAAAATTGAAGTAGAGTTGATTTACATTATTGTGTTAGTTTCTGGTGGACAGCAAAGTGATTCAGTCATACACATATATTCTTTTTCATTATGGTTTATTAGAGGATATTGAATATAGTTCCCTGAGCTATACAGCAGGACCTTGCTACACAGAACATTTTAGATGTCAGGAGACCCTGCTGCTGACAGGTCAGGAGATATTAACTTGCTATATGGCCTTTGGTAGGCTACTGTACTTTCTCAATTGCACAATTAAGAGAGATGGACTAAATCAGTGTTTCCCATTTGTCTGTGACTAAATAATACCGACTCATACTTTTAAAAAAATTCTCTTCTCAATTGTCTTTCAACTTTTCTAATCATACCTACGGCCAGGTTCTATTTGGTATTCAGTTCAGTTCAGTCGCTCAGTCATGTCCAATTCTTTGTGACCCCATGAACCGCAGCACGCCAGGCCTCCCTGTCCATCACCAACTCTTGGAGTTCACTCAACCTCATGTCCATCGAGTCAGTGATGCCATCCAGCCATCTCATCCTCTGTCGTCCCCTTCTCCTCCTGCCCCCAATCCCTCCCAGCATCAGGGTCTTTTCAAATTAGTCAACTCTGCATGAGGTGGCCAAAGTACTGGAGTTTCAGCTTCAGCATCAGTCCTTCCAATGAACACCCAAGATTGATCTCCTTTAGGATGGACTGGTTGGATCTCCTTGCAGTCCAAGGGACTCTCAAGAGTCTTCTCCAACACCACAGGTCAAAAGCATCAATTCTTTGGTGCTTAGCCTTCTTCACAGTCCAACTCTCACATCCATACATGACCACTGGAAAAACCATAGCCTTGACTAGATGGACCTTTGTTGGCAAAGTAATGTCTCGGCTTTTTAATATGCTATCTAGGTTGGTCAAACTTTCCTTCCAAGGAGTAAGCGTCTTTTAATTTCATGGCTGCAGTCACCATCTGCAATGATTTTGGAGCCCAGAAAAATAAAGTCAGCCACTGTTTCCATTGTTTCCTCATCTATTTCCCATGAAGTGATAGGACCAGATGCCGTGATCTTAGTTTTCTGAATGTTGAGCTTGAAGCCAACTTTTCACTCTCCTCTTTCACTTTAATCAAGAGGCTTTTTAGTTCCTCTTCACTTTCTGCCATAATACTTCACTCATACTTACTAATCTCTTGGTCAGAGAAAACTGACCTCAGGCTTAGAATCTTCTCTGACAGGCCAGAATTGAGCTAGAATTTAATAACATTGCTTTGTTATCACTATGTTTACTTTAATAAGTACCTTTAAATTACAGCAAGTGATAATGATTTCCCATATATGGTAATGATTTAACTTTTTTTTTGTTGGCCACAGCATGTGAGAACTTTCCCCAATCAGGGACTGAACCCATGTGCCCTGCTGTTCTAACCACTGGACCACCAATGTGATTTAACTTTTAAAAAGATATCAGTATTTTAAAAAGAAGATTCATTTAAATAGAACATAAAGTAGTTAATATACTACAGGTGACAAAAATTATGAAGGCAGCAGTAAAAATTTTGGAAATACTAGGCTAGAAGATTTTGAAAGCTCTTCTTAGTTCTCAAAGTGAATGTCTGTTCCTGAGAGTGTCAGACTGCAGATCTCCCCCAGTCCCTTCCTACAAGGTTCCTCTCCAACTTCACTTCCTCCCTGGAGCTTCTTCCAATCCAGCAGCCTGACTACAAGTTGCTTGCTCCACTGTGCTCCCAGATCATGTTCCACATCATGGATCATAGCATTTATTTACTCAGTATCTTTACATTTATCCACACTCTACAGCAAGTACTCCTTGAGACAGGAATTTTGCCTTGGCATATTATCCTCAAGACATCTTATCCTTAAGACATCTGTGTCCAGTACAAAATAGAACTTCAGCACGTGATGAATGCTGAATAAATGAACCGAGGCTTCTGCCCTTTTTTCACTGAATGAGAAGTCAAAAGACAGTGTAAGAAGACTGTTGCCAGAAATTCATTTGTTACAATTCCAATTCAACACCTCTTAGCTCTTAAGCTGAGTGAGAGAACATTCACCTTTCTGAACTCAGTTTCAAGCGCTAAATTAAATGAGAATTCATGAACCAGTTTTAAAGAGGGCTTGCCACATGAAATGTTTGGAAAAGCAAACTTTTCTTCAAGAAACTTACCAGGATCAAGAAGAGACCAGTCACACCAGCACAAGACCAATTACAAAGATACTTTTGACTTCTGCAACATAGACCAGAACTCAGTAAATATCCAAGAACGTCCCTCCCATGTCCTTCCAGTGACAGGTTTTAATACCAGAAAATCCTAGGCTTGAATGGTAAGATAAAAGCCCAAAGGGAGGTCTCACCATTGTCATGAATGACATCTGGATATCAAAGTGTTTTATCACATAGAAATGACACACATATACAGGGGTACTGCTAAACACAGGAAGGCCCTTTTTCAAATTGAGAGGTTGCCTTTCCTGAGACATAGAACCTTCTCAATTATGTTCTTCATGTCAACTGGGCCTTGGACTCATATCTCAGTGGCGGGTAGACTGTACAAATCTTTAGGTCACATAGAAAACAGTATTTTTTAAACTGGAATAAATCTGTCAACAAAAAGGTACAGGCTAGCGGCACTAAATATCCTCTGCAGGTTCTTATTAAAAATATAAACTAAAGTCCAGCACAGTCCATTTACTCCCGCATCTGTTTGCTATTCTATCTCCATTATTAATAATGTAATGCAGGGTCTTGATTCAAGCAAGATTAATTCCCTGTTTCCAAAGCCTTCTGCTGACACTGCAATGAATATGTCTGGAAGGCTATAAAGGGCAGGCCCAGGCATTGCTCCCAACACGTGATCAGTGAGGAGATGGGGCCTGGGCCTCTGAACTTAACAAGAGTGAAGAGGAAGTTGAGTTGAGCCTGTGGTCAGAGAGGTGGTACAGCCCAGTGGTTAAGAGCTCAGACTCTGAACAGCTCAAGTCAATCCTAGCTCTTTTAGAGCCTAGATGTGTGACTTTTGACAATTCATTCAACCCCTCCAGAGACTCAGTTTCCTTGTGTATCAAACAGAGATAACAAAAAGACCTGATAAGATTGTAAAGCATCTGACACACTGATATGAAACACAGTAAGAACTAAAACAAAGCAAAAAAAAAGAAGAATATTTTCATCTTCTTCAGAATCATCTCCAGAATCAGCCTCTTATGCTGAGGCAGGGCAGGAAGAGCCTGGCTACTCTTTCAATTTACACACACTAAGCAGCCTTCACCAAGAAACCAAAAGGATGGCAATAAAAAGATAATATGCAAAGCGAAAAATAGGAAAAGATATAATAGAAATCAGCTCTTGCTTAACCATGCTAATAAGGGGGTGGGAAAACAACATTAAAATTGAAGAACCTGTCCCTCAAAAGAATATAGATGGAAAAATTTTTTTATTATACATTATTTTAAAATTATTAGAGAACATGATATAATTTTTTAAGAAGCAATGGAGTATAGTCATTAAGAGTACTGCCTGTGTTAGAATCCTGGTTTCAGCATTTCCAATCTGTGTGACCTTAAGCAAATTATAGAATCTCTTTGTATCTCAGTTTCCTCAACAGTAAAATGGGGCAGATATCAGTACCTACCAGTATTTTAGGGTTGTGGTGAAAATTAGTTAATACATATACATATAAAGTGATTAGATATATTGGCTCATATTAATAATTAATGCTTAACAACTGTTAGGTTTTATTATTTTGTTGCTGCTATTTTTTCAGCTGACGATGTTTAACTTAATATTAAAATGTATTTAAAATCAGTGATTAGAAAGGGAAGTAGGGGAGGCAGGTAGGACTGAGAAGTGTCACAGGGCAGCAAATGGAAGATAGACTAGGATAAAAAAATGTACTGCAGCTGATCTGAGCACAGATAACTAGAGGTAAAAAGGAAGTAGGTAAGATCCACAGAGAAACAGAGATTACATATTCATGATAAAGCAAGCAGAATAAAATATTAATGGTAAAATCCAGGTAGTGGTATATGATTGTTCACTGTAAGACTCTTTCAACTTTGCTTCTTTTATAATTTTTATAATAATCTAGAGGGGGCACATGGAGAAGGAAATGGCAACCCACTCCAGTGTTCTTGCCTGGAGAATCCCAGGGACGAGGAGCCTGGTGAGCTGCCATCTGTGGGGTCGCACAGAGTTGGACACGACTGAAGCAACTTAGCAGCAGCAGCAGCAGAGGGGGCAAAAGGAAGTAGACCTAGAGTAATCAACTCAACTTTTGGGTCACAGCTATGCTGCCTGTACTCTGAGCTCAAACATCACAATAAGCTTGGAGAAACCTAACAGTTTTGGAATTCTCTCTCATCATCGACACTTTCCTGCACCAGATGAGCAGAGCTCAGGTCCTGATCTGGACCACACTGGTGCAAGAGGCTACAGGCAGAGGGCAGAAACCCAGATGTTCCACGTAAGAAATGCCAAACTCAAGGGACTATGACATGATCCTCTCTGCTCAGGCAAACTTTGCTAGGGAAATCAAAATAGAGGAAGTCTTGTGCAGGCTTCAGAAGTAGGAGGGCGGACCTCTGACCTGCTTCTGACCTGCATGGACACTGCCCAGGTTCCAAGTGACTGGCACAGTCAGTCAGGTGGCACTTTAGGTAAGAAAGGGAGTGGGTCTTGGATCTCGTAAGCCCCTAAAGGCCTAGCAGCCCCCTGGGGTCTAAGAAGTCTTGTGACTCACAAGGTGAAACAAACCCCACTGTAAAAGTTAAATCAGAGCTGCCTTTTGTGCGCAAACTGATGATGATATCAATTTGTGGCCTGGGATTATAAGCAGGAGCCCCCAGAAGTGCAATATGAAGTCTTACCCATGGGGTGGATGCACTGCTTGGTACCCTTTCCCAATTGGGACTCCAGATTGCTATCATTCAGGACCTCCCAGCACTGTTCAACTCTGGATGTAGGTGTCGGCTCAATTTGGTGATGTATACGCGGTTACTTCTCTCTATTGTTTCTATTTCTTTTCCTTCTAATGACTGTATATTGAAATTAATCTATTAAAAGTTGAAATTATTTAGTTGTATGTAATGAGTGGTTTCTTTTGTTAACGACTCCTTCAAACCTAAAATGAAAGTAAAACTTTCGGCAAAACAAAATTTCAGAAATAAGGCTCAAGGCTAAGGAAGAGGGAGATAGAAGGCAAGAGTACACACTTACTCATGGACTCTGTTGTCACCATAGAGATCGCTCAGGCCAAAGCTGATGTAGTGCCAGTGCTCAGGGATGTTGGCAGAGGGGCTCCCCACATTCCTGTACATGCTAACATAGTCCAAGGGGTCTGGGCCACCCAACCTGCAAAAGACAGAACACAGGGATGTCAGCGTAAACCTTAAAGCAGACAATGTGAAGCTAAAGGGCTCTGCCTTACAAACCTACAGGCCCCATCCTGGACGAATCTGGGGTAAAAGAGAACTAAAGGGAGGGCCACACCTTTCTAGGATAAGACCAAAGGATGGGCAGCTGGAGGTAGCCCAGCTCCACAAGCACAAGAGGCTCCCTTCTCCTATCTCAGGTAGAACCTCTTTTAGAAATAAAACAGACTGATTGCTTCCTTCTGTTTCAAGTTACCAACCCCAAGTGGGATTGGCAGGGATTATCTCTCTTCCACGGTGCCTGTAAACACGCCAAGCTTCAAGGCAAGAAGTGCATCAGTCAATCAATGTGCCTCTGTTGAAAGACCATCCTGAGCATCTCCAATAGGCATTGTTACTGGAAGCAGAGGCTCAGCCCTACTCCTGCCTCTTAGACAGCTAATTCCTGAAAGACCATATTGTGCCCTATGTTAATTATAGTTTGTTCTAAACAGACCCAATGCCTCCAGATCCCAGCCTGAACACCCCAGACCAAAGCTGGTCTTTTATCATGCAAGTGACAAAGGCCAAACTTAGGCTAGCTTAGCCCTGCACAGAGAACTGCAGCAGGAGCCCGGCTGAGCCCTGTGAGGTCTTGCAACTGCAAGATGATCCCGGGAGATGGCTGCCTGAAAGGTAGAGCTGGAACATTAAATGATTCAGGGCCTCTGAGGACCACATTAAACTTCCCCATAATTCCAACAGAGAGGCAGCTGAGGAAGAGATTCAGTCATTAGCTCACTCTGAGGATTTAATTGAAGAAGGGGTCCCTTTAGCAGAGTAATTAGTGATCTTTTAAAAAGAATCCTGCTTTTCTTTAGAATGGAGAGGGAAACGTGGTAGACTCGAGAGACAGACTGAATGGAAACCATCAGCACAAGGAAGCCTGCATTTAGCCCCCAAACCCTGTACTTGAGCTGCCTTGGACATCGGACAGCTCCACAGACTGCAAAAACTTTGCTTGACCCTGGGACAAGGATGGGGTACACTTGGCACTGGGGATTATATGCTGAAAGAACACAACCAACCAAATAAAAGATCTTACATGTATGTGATCCCAGCAAACATGCCAGTACCACACGATGCAAACACTATTTAAAACCAGTAGGTTTGGTTTCACCCTCTTTGCCAGGACATTATTTGCCTTTGCAGAAGTCCTTATTCTCTGCTGGGAAATGCTAAGTTATTTATAGGACTCGCAAGAAAGTCGCTACAAATAGCTTAGAATCTCAAAGGAGTGGATTAGGACAAGGGATAAATCTCCATGGCTTTAACTCTGCTTTTCCCAAGTTAGTCACTCAGTCATCTCTGACTCTATGCAACCCCATGAAATGTAGCTTACCAGGCTCCTCTATCCATGGAGTTCTCCAGGCACAAATACTGGAGTGAGTGGGTAAACCATTCGACTAATTCTACAGTCATTTGGATTTAGAAAAGTTTGTTGGGGAAAAGAAAAAGAAAGGGTGGTTACCCCTGCAAGGACCTCATGATAACTGCAGAGCCCTGGAACAGGTGGGAATGAGTACAGGCTCCATATCTGCTCTAGTCTCCCTGCTGCCGAGTCCACTTCCTGCCCGGCCTTCAGCCTAGGTCACTCCAGCAACAAGGGGCAAAACTGTGTCTACTTTTCTGCGCTCCCCATCTACCACATCCCTGACAGCCCTGGCCAAGTCTCCCAAAGGGCATTTCATCAAAGAGAGAGGCTTTACCTCAAAACTCCATCTGCAGAAAAGGACCGAGAGTCAAAATTAGCCTTTTCTCTAAGTACATAGTGTTCTGTTCTACTCACTCGGAGACCTGATAGGAAGCAGATGAGTACATGGAAAATCATCATATTTTGCACTTGGAAAAATGTTATCCCAGGACCCAGATCATCCCTCAGTGTAAGTCCCTGAACACCTGACTTCACAGGGAAGTTGCCAGAGTGACCCAGGGCACTGGCTCTACTTCAGCTCCCTGACCAGTAAAGCCTCAGCTTTCAGCCATGATGTCCCGGTTGGCTAGAGACTACTAGTCAAGAAAGTCATCCTTCTGTCACAGGAAAAAAGAATCTCAACATACTCTGGGCCATAGCCAAACTGAGGCAGACTCAGGCAGTCATCCTGCTATGAAAATTGAAGAGGGCTTATAGGATCCTAAATGTGAAGGTTTATCAGTGAACCACTTTCAGGACTTAATTATGCAACCCCTTCTGAATCTTAGAAAGAATCAGTCCCTGGGCTGTTTCTTCTCATTTATTTCTGCATCCAGGCAGCATTTCTAATTTCACAAAGTGTTATACAATCGTTTTTATTCATCATTAGATGCTGGCCCATCTTTTAAGACTTAAGTCCTGACCTGGCTAACAAACTTGCAACAAGATGGGAAAAAAGGTTCACAGGGAGATGGAGGAAAAACTAGATTCCCAAACCAATCTTAGTACTTTGCATGTGCTCAATATCTTTTTCTTTTTGCCACACCTCATGGTTTGTGGAACTTCCCCAACCAGGAATCGAACCCATACCCCCTGCAGTGGAAGCACAGAGTCTTAACCCCTGGACTGCCAGGGAAGCTCATGTTCAATATCTTTTACAACTCTATCCTTAATGTCCACTTGGGTGACATAACAGTGGCCCAAGTCTGAGAGAGGATTTCTCCTTATACTCAAACAAGGCCTGAACAAACAGCATGCCAGAGGCAGGTCCCCTTTTTTTCACGAAGTATACCAATAGAGTCCATCACTGTACATATTTAAATATAGTGGTACAAACCAACAAAGACCTACTGTATAGCACATGGAACTCTGCTCAGTGTTATGTGGCAGTCTGGAGGAGAGAGGAATTCGGAGGAGAATGGGTATATGTGTATGTAAGGCTGAGTCCCTTCACTGTTCACCTGACACTATCACAAACATTGTTAATTGGCTATACACCAATACAAAATACAAAGTTTATGTACTGAAAGGAAATTATACCAGATGGCAATAAGTCAAGAAAAAGAAGTAAATGGTTAAAAAAATGATAAAAATGAAATAAAATTGCCATAATTTGTAGATGAAAATAAATTAAAAGTTTAAAATGGATGATTAAGTTATCAAGAGCTGCTTTTTACTCAGAAGACCTCTTCAAAAACTCCTCTCAACCAAAGAACACCGTGCCTGCCAGAGAGAACTGTACTGCTGGCCACACCTCCTTCTGGCTACCAGAGAGAGGCAGGCTGCTCCTGCCACTCTCCCCACGGAGCAGGTGGCTGCTCCCCAGGCTCTTCACACTGTCAGCGGCTCCACATCCTCCCACAGACATAGGGAGCTGGCCTCCGCCCTAGGCAGCCCAGCTCCTGCCATCTCCAGAAGAAGTAAGTGGTTGCCGTGGAGGGAAAAGACTCAGCCCTAAAGGAAGGTAACCAGTAAAGACATCCACTCTACTCATTCCCCCCTTCGGGGGTACCTCCCCCTTTGGTCACACCCCAAGTGCCTGCCTTGAACAGTCTTTCAGGAACCAATGAAGGCGTTCATCTAATACAGTGCCTGCATGAAAGTGGTTTTGTACAAATTCAACTAGTTTCTTAGTCAACTTTTAGTTCAGAAAGACCATGAAGAAGAGTCCCCATAACAGAGGTGGCACGAAGAAACAGGTTACAGAAAGAATGGGAAACTAGAAAAGACCATTCCTTCCCAAGGGGCAGTCTATGTGTACATAAGTCTGGTCTTAACAGAGTTACTTGGGGATTACTCTCAGCTCCCCTGAGTAACTGTTGCCTACATCTGGGCGCTCCAGACCACAAAGTTCCTCTTAATATCTCACTGAAGGATCCTCCCGCGTCCAAGTTCCGGATCTTCATCGTTACAAGCAGCCTCCTTCAATCCTGAGCCAAACCATGGATCTCCCTGACCCAGCCTGCCCCTGTTCTAGCCAGTGACCTAGACCAAAGCAGCCGCGGAGCCAGAGGAAGCGCTGCATGGAGTAAGAGAACTGTGCAGAGTAAGCAGAAAGTTGATCGGGAGAAGTTGCTCCATCAAACTTCAAACGCAAAAGCACTGCACTGATATGAATGTCTGAGCTCATCCGGAAGGTATCAAAATGAGACCTCCCCCCATCCCTTCACAAGCTCAACGCTCACATCCTAACCCACAGACCCACACCCGCCCCTACCCTGTGCAGTCCGGTGCCCTCAGAGCTCCGAGCTCCTCCGGCCGCGCGGCTCCAAAGCCTTCTCAGATGCTCCGCAGGCCCCGCCTCGCCTCCCCCATCTCACTTCAGCCGCCCCCCTTCGGCTTCCCCGCGCCCACTTATGACCCCCTCCAGGCGCCCCCTCCTTTCACCACGTTTACAGTTCCCTCTCTCCGACCGTCGCCCCCTCAGCTTCTACCGACACCCCCAATTCACTCCATTCTTCTCATGCCAGTTAACCCTTCATCCTCCCCTCCCTTGCTAACCCTTCGCTACCCACAGGCTTCGTTAACCCCTTTGTCCCCATTCCTAACTTGAGCCTTAACTTCTTCCCTCACAGCAGGAAGCCCTCTTCCAAGTGCTTTAACCATTCTCCTTTCCCCCTCCAATTCCGGGGCAAATTACTTCGCCCCTGGCGCTTTAACCCTTCTCAGCCCGCCCCTGTCGGTCTCCGCGCGGCCCAAGACGTACCAGTACTTGACGATAGCGGTAACCTGGAGCGGGTTCGGCTGGTCTGGGTACAGGCGGCGGCACTCTCCGTAGATGGCGTGCAGTCCTGGGGGAAGAGCGACGCGAAGGCCGGAGGGGCAGTAGGGCCAGGGGCCGGGGGCGCGGTGGGGCCGGGGGGCGCCGCTGGGCCCGCAACTCCGCCATCGGGGCGCGTAGGGTGCTGGGGGACCGGGGAGGGTAGACGAGGGGGAGAGCACTGACGCGCCAGCAGGCGAACTCCTTGGGTGCGACTCCCGGAGGCGATGGGGGCTGCAGCGAGGTCTAGGCTCCGCGCCTGCGCAAGGCGCACTGTCCGCCCAGGCCGTCGCCGCGGTGGAGACGGCCAGAGGGTGCCTCGGGGGCCGCGGGGCGCCCAGGGGGCGGGGGTGCCGGCGCGCCCTATTCCGGTTCCATTGGCTAATGTCTGTGCCAGTCATAGGTAGGGAAGGCGTGACTTGACAATAGGTCCCTCCTCCCTCTCTCTCCTAGAGTTGTGGGTGTGTTTCAAGGCTCTTCGCTTCCCCTAGCGTTAGGAGGAGCCCAGGATTAAATAGAGATAATGGGACATCCCTGAGGTGCTAGGGACCCAAGACAGCTTTGGGAAGTGCGCCAACAAAAGCATGTCACTGTTATGCTAACACGGTGCTCAGAAGGATTTATTTAATTAATTTATTTCAGAAGGATTTAAACATAAATGTGACAATAGTTTGCTACAATGGATTGCTTCCTTCGTCCATGTAGCATTAAAAACGGAATTTTTCAGTTTCTAAGGCACCGGGTTGGAAATTATTTTCCTGCCTGCAATAACTTTACTTATAGTAATGTCTTCCACTCAATAATCTTGAAATTTCAAGAGAAAAGGATAGCAGAGAGTCCTGACTACTGGCAGAAAGTCCTGACTACTGGCTAGTAACTAAAGGTCCCCACAACATGAAGGGAAAGCGGAAATAAGTTATTAGAGAAAAATGCACTGGGCTCCTTAGAAAGCAGTAACACATAATCTCTCTTCAATTCCATTTTTTCATTCATCAGTGTCATTTCTGCTGCTGCCGCTGCTGCTAAGTCGCTTTAGTCGTGTCCGACTCTGTGCGACCCCATAGACAGCAGCCCACCAGGTTCCCCCCCTCCCTGGGATTTCTAGCTCCCCATGAAAATTAAAGATTACCAGAGCAGTTCCTGGGTTTCCCTCGCAGCTCAGTCGGTAAAAATCTGCCTGCAGTGCAGGAGACCTGGGTTCGATCCCTGAGTCGGGAAGATCCTGTGGCGAAGAAAATGGCAACCCACTCCAGTATTCTTGCCTGGAGAACCCCATGGACAGAGGATCCTGGCAGGCTACAAATCCATAGGATCACAAAAGTCGGACACAACTTAGTGACTAAAGAGAGAGAGAGAGACAACAGTTCTGAAGCTATTAGATGAAGGATGTTTTAATGACCAAAAGATCATCTATACCAGTAGTTGCAAATTTCAGTCTTCAGACCAATACTAGTATGTTGCCAAGTTTACACCTTTCCAGGAAAAAATGAGAAAATCAACTAAAAATATTTTGTTGATTATTTCCAGTACTTTGGCCACCTGATGTGAATGGACTCTGGAAAAGACCCTGATGCTGGGAAAGATTGAAGGTGGGAGGAGAAGGGGACGACAGAGGATGAGATGTTTGGAGGCATCACTGACTTAATGGACATGAGTTTTAGTAAGCTCCAGGAGTTGGTGATGGACAGGGAAGCCTGGCGTGCTGCAGTCCATGGGGTCGAAAAGAGTCGGACAGGACTGAGCTGAACTGAACAGAAATATACGTTTGTTTGTTTGTTTGTTTGTTTGTTTTTCAAAAAAGAGCAAGCTTTATGCAATATACTTTCCTTTGTTCTAGGAATATGTTCCTCACCTGTATGTATACTAAAATTTCCTTTTATTAGACTAAGAAGGTGGTTCAATTCAGTTCAGTTCAGCCACTCAGTCGTGTCCCACTCTTTATGACCACATGAACCGCAGCACGCCAGGTCTCCCTGTCCATCACCAACTCCTGAAGTCCACCCAAACACATGTCCATTGAGTTGGTGATGCCATCCAACGATCTCATCCTGTCATCCCTTTCTCCTCCTGCCCTCAGTCTTTCCCAGCATCAGGGTCTTTTCCAATGAGTCAGCTCTTCACATCAGGTGGCCAAAATATTATTGGAGCTTCAGCTTCAAAATCAGTGCTACAATGAACACCCAGGACTGATCTCCTTTAGGATGGACTGGTTAGATCTCCTTGCAGTCCAAGGGACTCTCAAGAGTCTTCTCCAACAACACAGTTCAAAAGCATCAATTCTTCGGCGCTCAGCCTTCTTCATAGTCCAACTCTCACATCCATACATGACTGGAAAAACCATAGCCTTGACTAGATGGACCTTTGTTGACAAAGTAATGTCTCTGCTTTTAATATGCTATCTAGGTTTAATATGCTATCTAGGAAAGTTATGACTTTCCTTCAAGGAAGAAGCATCTTTTAATTTCATGGCTGCAATCACCACCTACAGTGATTTTGGAGCCCCCCCAAAATAAAGTCAGCCACTGTATCCCCTGTTTCCCTATCTATTTGCCATGAAGCCTAGTAGGTTACAGTCCACGGGGTCGCAAAGAGTCGGACACGACTGAGAGACTTCACCTTCACCTTAATGGGACCAGATGCCATGATCTTAGTTTTCTGAATGTTGAGCTTTAAGCCAACTTCTTCACTCTCCTCTTCCACTTTCATCAAGAGGCTTTTTAGTTCCTTTTCACTTTCTGCCATAAGGGTGGTGTCATCTGCATATCTGAGGTTATTGATATTTCTCCCAGCAATCTTGATTCCAGCTTGTGCTTCATCCAGCCCAGCGTTTCTCATGATGTACTCCGCATAAAAATTAAATAAGCAGCGTGACAATATACATTCTTGACGTACTCCTTTTCCTATTTGGAACCAATCTGTTGTTCCATGCCCAGTTCTAACAGTTGCTTCCTGACCTGCATACAGGTGGTAGATGTTTATTAATGCCTTATAGACCCATATAAAAACATCGCAACCTCATATTGTCCAGGGGAAGTGGTGGCAAGTGGAAGGACTAGCCTGTAAAATCCAAACATTCACGAGTTACTGATCAATCCAAACCGAACTACAGACAATACTGAAGACTACATATTTCAGCATGCACTGAGAATCCCGTCAAAGGGACTACAGATCCAGACGAGAGATTGCAACCATCAATAGGCGTACCCGTCTATTTACCTACAGAAACTACAAAGCCCAGGGTACTGTGCGTCGAAACGCGACACTCCGTTCCTTAAACTAGGCGGGGTTCCGAAGCATCCTGGCTAGCTAACTCAGGTGCAAGGCATGTTGGGTATTGTAGTTCTTCGAAAGTGAGGTCGGGCCGCTCCCCGGCTGCCCAGTGCCGGCGGCTAGACTGCGCATGCGTGTCAGTGGCGTTAGCGGCGGACCGGGCTGGCAGTTCCTTCCTCGGAAGGAGAGGTTCTTCTGCCATGGAGTCCTACGATGTAATCGCCAACCAGCCTGTCGTGATCGACAACGTGAGTTGCATCCCCTAGCAGGGCTTATGCTCTCCTCCCCCGAAGGGATCGCTTTCCGTGTTTCAGTCTGGGTTGCCGGTTCTTTGTCACTGGCCCGGCCTGTCAGGCGGGTTCAGCCGCCGCCGCCTCTCTCTTCCCTCGACCCGAAGTCCGCAGATAGGGCGACCAGCTGGCCAGCAACCATGAGATGGAAAACCTTGGGATGGATAAAGGGAAGGGTTATAGTCCTAGCAGGGTCCTTGGGCCCTTGATTCGAGGGGCCTTAACCGCTCTGTAAGCCCCCGGCACCCGCCCCTCCCCAGTTTTCGATAACTCTAGTGGCTGCGCTGGCTGTCCATCTTGACCGCTGACCCCGCCTCTGGGCCTTGCCGGATGAGGGCAGCCTTCTGCAGTGATTGGCTTGTTCCCCTGCCGTTCTTCCGGGCCGCCATAGTGTTTCCCTTTTCTAAGGGCGGTGCGGTGCACGAGGGCTGTTGTGATTGGTTTCGGGGACTCCCAGTGGAGGGGGCCGACGGGCTAGGGCGGCGGGTGGAGCAGGGCTAAGTTTCCTTCGGTCCCAGCCGGCGGGGCGGCTTGGCGGTGTATCTGGGTGGGGTCTGAGAGTGTGATGCCAGAAATGGCCTGAGGATTTCAGTTACTTTTGTGATTATAAATTATAGCGTTAATAAAGGTCGAGAAGAAAGGAGAATGACAAAGCAAGCAGGGAGGTACCTTCCTCTTTGAAACGCCTAGTTGCTGGGGGTAAAAATTACTAAACATAGTACTTGGCAGGCGCTCCAGCGCTTACACGGAGGGGTTCGCATACATTCCAGTTGGATCTTCAGAAAAACCAGGTGAATAGTTAAGGCAGGAATTTTGATCTTCGTTTTACAAATGAGAAAACTGAAGCGCAAAAATTTAAAGTGAGCCCAAGGTCGCACATTAATCCAGTGCTTTATCTGTTATTCATCCTGATAGTACCCACGCAAATGCATCAATAGTCACAAATGGAAAGAATCTAAATATAGCTCTTATTTTTGGCGGAAGGAGGCAGTTATTTAAAAGTGAATGTCTGTCTTCCATTGAAAGGTATGGTCCAACGGAGATTGGTTGCTACCTTTCTAGTCCCCTCTGAGTCCCTCTACTAAGGCAGAATTGCGAATTCGCTCTGTCTTAAGCTGACTCAGATTCGGTCTCTTGATTCAGTCCTTGGGACCTTTGGCATTGCAAGGTCCTTTCGTTTGCATCATCTGATTCAAGCTTCAATACTGATAGGTAGATGGGACTCGAAATATACAGAAAAATGAGACGCGGAAGGGTAAGTGTTCAAACCACCTGGCTTATGAATTGAAGAGCCAAGATTCAATTTGAGATTGAGTTCTTAATTCCTCACTTCTTCCAAGGAAAGGTGCTTCTTTGCCTAGCTTTCTTCCTTCTCTCCTAGAAAAAGGTTGAACTCAGTGAGACACCTCATTTGGGGGAGGATTTGATCAGCAGGCAGGGGCGGGGAGGGTCGCGGATCTCCTTCCTTGGGCTATTAAATCTGAGTGGGGAAAGATGCTTGGTAGTCCTTCATTTTTTCCTTAGTCTCTCATTCCCCAGTTTCCTCCACATAGACAGTATCTAGGGCCTGGCACCACTAGGTGCACACTGGATTTTTAATTTTTATGGGTGAGGGAGATTAATGGCTGAAAATCTCTATCTCAGTAACAAAGATGTCCCTAAATAAAAGGATGGGAGGAAGGACTAGTTACTGCATAAGGTTGAGCAGGACTCTTTGTTCTTGATGTTAATTTTCAGAGAACACTGCTATTTCTATCTTCAGCCAGTTTGTATATGCTTCATGTGCCTTTTCTTGGTTTTGAAAAGAAAGAAAAAATAGAAATTAGCAATTTCCTGTTTTCATCAGCAGTGCAAAAAGAGCAGTCTGTCCATCCCACCAGACCTTTTGCTTCTAGAATTGTTGGGCAGCAGTGCTGTCTCCAACCATTTTCTTTATGTCATTTAAACAAATGCTTCTTAGTTCCTTCTTTCTCATTCTTGAGAGTGTATTTGAAATGCATCAAAGCGGTACCTTTTCAGTTTGAATACTCAAGGAATAGACTTGTTTTTTCTCCAGGAAAACATTTCTCTTTATTATGCCAGCAATCTCACCAAAAAGTGAAGTAGGAGAAACTTAAATAATTTTCCCACTAGAATTTACTATCTGCCAGTAAATCATTTACAATATTTGAGCCAGCTTTAATTATGAGGATAACGTGTCTCTAGCAGATTTAACAGCTCCATAGTTTATCATGCTGCCACAATTTTATTTCTGGGCTAAGTAGAGTGTAATTAAAAGATAGAAGAACAAAGAAAGCAAGAAAAAGAGAGAACAGCCCCATTATCAGTTCACAGCCTTTCCTAGTCTTAAGGCAATTGTTGACCACCCCTTTCATAGAATTCTGGGACCAAACCAATTCATCAGAATTTAATAAAGATGGAAGGGTGTGTGTATGCATATGTGCACGCGCAATTTAATGATGACAACAACAAAAAAAAGTGATGAGTATTTTAAAAACTAAACATGTTGTTCTTCCCAAAGTCATATCACAGATAGTATCACAGATAGTAGTAGAAGAACGGAGAGGGCAATGGCACCCCACTCCAGTACTCTTGCCTGGAAAATCCCATGGGCGGAGGAGCCTGGTAGGCTTCAGTTCATGGGGTCACTAAGAGTTGGATATGACTGAGCGACTTGACTTTCACTTTTCACTTTCATGCATTGGAGAAGGAAATGGCAACCCACTCCACTGTTCTTGCCTGGAGAATCCCAGGGACGACGGGGGAGCCTGGTGGGCTGCAGTCTATGGGGTCACACAGAGTCGGACATGACTGAAGTGACTTAGCAGCAGCAGCAGCAGCAATACAAGAAAGAGAAGGGCCACTCTCAGGACTACAACACTTTAATAGGAATACTATATTTATTCTGGAAGCTCAGATCTTTGGGAGGATCTCGAAGGTTAAATACGTCCATAAAATGAATCAACATTATGGTCAATCTTAAAATTGTCTTTTCTGGCTATACTATGTGGGCCTAAATGCAGGAATAATATCAGATCTCTACAAGTTTTTCAAGCTAAGAGTTTTACTGTTTTGGGGGGTCATTATGCTTCTTCGGCCCCCTTTTTGAAAAGTGAGATTCTTTAAACACATGGAAAAGTTCAGAGAGGTATATAACAAGCACCTATGTAGCATGTGTCCTCCACCTTGATTTAATAAATGTCGTCATTTGCCAAATTTGCTTCAGATTTTTTTAGGACATAAAACATTACAGATCAAAGCCTCTTTGTACCCATCCATATTCCCACCCTTTCTGGTCTATACATAACCCTGGAAGCAAACCTCATTGTAAAATTAATGTGCTCCTTTCTTTCTGATTTTATGGATACATGTATTTTATAATGTGTGTGTATATAGTATTTATGTTTTGAATTTTTACTTAGCTGCTATCATCTTATTTTCTAGCTCTCCTTATTCTGGTGGTGGTGGTGGTTTACTTGCTAAATCATGTCTGACTCTTTGTGACCCCCATGGACTGTAGCCTGCCAGGCTCCTCTGTCCATGCGGTTTTCCAGGCAAGAATACTAGAGTGGGTTGCCATGCCCTTCTCCAGGGGATCTTCCAGATTCAGGGACTGAACCCACAGCTCCTGCACTGGCATCCTGATTCTTAACTGCTGAACCACCAGGGAAGCCTTCCTTAATGTGAAAAATTTCAAATATAAACAAAAGGAGGGGAAATGTTATAACAAACATCCATGTATCCATCATCTAACTGTAATAGTTATCAACTCTTGACCAATCTTTTAGCTACATACCCACCCACTTCCCTCTCACAAACTTTTAAAAACATAACCAGTATACTATTATCAAAGCTAATAAAATTAACAGTAATTTCTTAATATCATCAGATATCTAGTCAGTGTCAGTTCAGTTCAGTTGCTCAGTCGTGTCCGACTCTTTGCAACCCTATGAATCGCAGCACACCAGGCCTCCCTGTCCATCACCAACTCCCGGAGTTCACTCAGACTCACATCCATCGAGTCGGTGATACCATCCAGCCATCTCCTTCTCTGTCGTCCCCTTTTCCTCCTGCCCCCAATCCCTCCCATCATCAGAGTCTTTTCCAATGAGTCAACTCTTCGCATGAGGTGGCCACAGTACTGGAGTTTCAGCTTTAGCATCATTCCTTCCAAAGAACACCCAGGGCTGATCTCCTTTAGAATGGACTGGTTGGATCTCCTTGCAGTCCAAGGGACTCTCAAGAGTCTTCTCCAACACCACAGTTCAAAAGCATCAGTTCTTCGGCGCTCAGCTAGTCAGTGTCAAATTTCACTAATTTTCTCTCTCTTTTTTAACAGTTTGTCATCAGCTCTTAAGATCTGTTGATTCGCTTAAGTTTAAGGGACACTAGAATTAGCTGAGGAAATGAAGTCAGTGTATTTATTTAACACCATCACTTGTGGTATGATTTTCAGCCTGTTGGTTGTACAACTGCAGTGAGAATCCTCCCTAGTTTGGTGGAAAGAAGAGAAGGTGGCTTATAGATTACACTCAATTATGTGTATTTTGAGAGCCATGGATGTGCTTCACAAACTGGAAAGAATGTCCAGAATAGGGGTCTCAAACTCAGTGCCTGGGGAGGCCAACCGATACGTTAAAAGGCGGAGGAGGGGTAAGGGGATGAGGAGAAGGTAGTCTTAATAGCGAGAAGTCTGAGAGGTGCATTGAGCGTGTTTGACCAAGGTTTCCAGCAGGTTGTCCCTGTGCAGGAATGCAGGCCCAGTGTTACCAGCTTTCCTCATTTTTCAAGGGAAATCAGAAGTGTTAATTTCATATGCAATCTCTAGTGTTTTTTAATTTTTTTTTTTTTTTGGCCACACCAGGTGGCATGTGGGATCTTAGTTCCCTGACCAGGGATCGATGCCTCGCCCCCTATGTTGGAACCACGGAGTCTTAACCACTGAACCACCAGGGAAGTCCTGCAATCTCTGATTTTTAACTGTTGGAAGTTAATGTAAAAGTAGTTTGTGGTCTGTGGAGACAGAAAGTATGTTAGTGGTTGCCTAGGTGGGGGTTAGTAAGGATGGAGAGTGGCTGCTAATGGGTATAGGGTTTCTTGGGGGATGACGAAAAGTTCTAAAATTAGGTTGTAGTGATGATTGTTCAGCTCTGTGAATATACTAAGAACCATTAGATGATGCACCTTAAATGGATAAATTGTATGGTATGTGAATTTTATCTCAATAAAGTTGTTTTTTAAAAACTACTTTGTGGACTAAACAAAATATGTATTTGGGCCAGATGGGCTACCAGTGTCCTAGAATCTGAGGCTCCATCTCACAGCATTAAATGGCAGACAACTAGCCTTCTTCTCAGCATGTTAAGAATAATCAGTGCTTAGGGTAAAGTTGCCCAAGCCACAGGGTCGATAGCCAGCAGGTAGTACGAGAAACATGCTGAGGAATTTGCTATTTGTTTGCCTGTATCAGAAGGAAAATGGTCAGAGTTGGCTGGCAGCAGACTTGAGTTCCAAAATCAAATATTTAATAAGATTACTTTTTCAAATGTAGGCACTTGTTTCAAACAAGGCATTTGTTTACTTGGTTTTGACAGAGTGAATAACAAAGAGTGGCAGCTCATTTGCCAAGTATACAGTTCCTAGTTACAAACACTATTAAAGAAATTGACATGACCCCTTTGTATGCTCTCTTGGTATGGCCTGAGCAGAACAGAGGCAACTCAGCCACTTCCCTTGTCCCCACCCCATTTTTCACCTGACACTTGGCCTGCCAAGCCAGCTCATGGGGCTGCAGGGACAAGCTGGGTCTGGTTCTACCTTGTGTATCATTCCCAAGACTGTCTTCACCTTCCCTGTACCACCTCTGCCTGGGGCTTCTGGCATTCCAGCTGCTCATTCAGGTTCCATACTTTCGGCTTCATCTGCCAATCATCTGAGCTTGGTTTTCATTTTAGTTAGCCAGCATCTAGCCGAATACCCTGCAAATGTCAGATACCACTGATATACAAAGTCTCTGACCTCACGGAATTTGCACTGAAAAGAGACAAAAGGGTAAACCATAAATTAGAATAGAAAGCAGAATGAAATTCATGCCACCTAGTGAAACAGGTAATGGTGATTTGGGGAAGGTAATAGGAAGAGGATAACAAATTCCAACTGGAGATTATCCTTCAGGAGGAAGGCAGTGATATTTGAACTGGGCCTGTTATATTCTTGCTGGGAAGGACAGGGAGAAAGAAAAGAATCTAATGTCTTAATCTGCCTTGTCACTCAAACTCTAGCTCTCTTGTTAGTAAACTCAAAATCAAATCTCCAGGAAAATCATCTCTTAGAAATATCTCAGAGAATCCCTCGTGGTCCATTGGCTAAGACTCCATACTCCCAAGGCAAGGGGCCTGGGTTCAATCCCTGGTTGGGGGAACTAGATCCCACATGTCACAACTGAAAGATTCCACATGCCGTAGCTAAGACCTGGTGCAGCCAAATAAATAAATATTTAAAAAAAAAAAAAAAAGTATCAGTCTTGGAAAAAAAAAATCTAGAGTCTGAAGCACAGATTTCATCGTTTCTCATTTTCAACTCCTACCAGGAGATCCAATTAGTCTGTTAGCATCACCACACCCAGATGAAGGCAGTGGGCAATTATCGGAAGCCTGAGCTAACAAGTTTCCCAAATTCTCTTGTACGATGTTCTCACTAGCTGCGCCACTGTCCCCAAGCCCTTGGGTTTGCAGTAGGATAGTCCACCCTCCTTCCCAGTCTTTCAGCTCAGTTTACAGCTGTACCTTTTCCAGGCTCCTTGCTGTTCTGCCCAGACCGATGAGCTTGCACATTGTCTCCTGTTTTTCTCTTGGCAGAAGTTCCTGCTGTCTTAGAGAACTGGCTTGCCCTGCTCTCCCCCAACACCTCTTTCCCTGTCCTTCAACCACTTCTTACCTCCTCCCTTCTCCCTTGCTAGGATCAGTCACCTGCCCTCTCACCCTGCTCTTATAAAAAGCAGGAATAAAAAGACAGATGGATCCAGGGGTGTTGCTGGGAAGCCTTTGGTACCAAGATAACCTTGGCTTTTTAGCATCTCCTGATGTGTTTAAAGCTTGTGTGTTCGGGAAACATTACACTCCACCCCAGGAGAAGTTGTCGACAGGCAGCAGGAGATGGCTTCTTGCACCTGGAGCTGGAACTGTGTTGGGGGTGGAAGGACAAGGGTACCTGGTGTAGTGGTAGAAGAATTAAGAAGGAAGAGAACACAGTGATCTGCAGGCAGCATCAAGCCTCAACACCTGTCCTGCATGGTGCTGATGTCCAGAATCAATGTTTACTTTGGCTGGGCCCATGTGGTACCACAGATGGCAGATTCTTCTCAGAGTGCTTAAGGGCTCTTCTGCTCTTGACCCTCAAGAGACCAATGAGCACAGCAAAGCACAGTGAAAGGCAAAACAACTGCTGCAGCCCCCCGCAAATCCCTGTAGCTTGCCCCTGCAGCCAGAACCGGACGACACACGTCATATGGGAGTTAGCTTCAAAAAAGCCTCTTGATGAAAGTAAAACAGGAGTGAAAAAGTTGGCTTAAAGCTCAACATTCAGAAAAACGAAGATCATGGCATCTGGTCCCATCACTCCATGGGAAATAGATGGAGAAACAGTGGAAACAATGTCAGACTTTATTTTGGGGGGCTCCAAAATCACTGCAGATGGTGACTGCAGCCATGAAATTAAAAGACACTTACTCCTTGGAAGAAAAGTTATGACCAACCTAGATAGCATATTGAAAAGCAGAAACATTACTTTGCCCTCTAAGGTCCGTCTAGTCAAGGCTATGGTTTTTCCTGTGGTCTGTATGGATGTGAGAGTTGGACTGTGAAGAAGGCTGAGCGCCGAAGAATTGGTGCTTTTGACCTGTGGTGTTGGAGAAGACTCTTGAGAGTCCCTTGGACTGCAAGGAGATCCAACCAGTCCATTCTGAAGGAGATCGGCTCTGGGATTTCTTTGGAAGGAATGATGCTAAAGCTGAAACTCCAGTACTGTGGCCACCTCATGCGAAGAGTTGACTCATTGGAAAAGACTCTGATGCTGGGAGGGATTGGGGAGAGGAGGAGAAGGGGATGACCAAGGATGAGATGGCTGGTTGGCATCACGGACTCGATGGACACGCGTCTGAGTGATCTCCGGGAGTTGGTGATGGACAGGGAGGCCTGGCGTGCTGCGATTCATGGGGTCGGAAAGAGTCAGACACGACTGAGCGACTGAACTGAACTGAACTGTTGGCAGTGCTCTCAGGGTGTGTCTGTCATAGAGGCCCGGGAGGGCAGGGACAGTTCAAGTCTGAGCTGGGAAGGTAGCTTAGGCGCACAGTCCCTGACGGTTTAGCAGAATTGTATGCCCTTCCCACCTTGGTTGTGTTCCTAAACTCGGCCGCTTTGTGCTTCTAGGTACTTTCCTCTTCTGTCCTCAAGCCTCTTCCTTTTCTTCCCTTTATTAATATTATTTTTTTAATTCCCAAAGTAAACATGTTCAATGTAGAAAAGACGAAGAATACATAAAAATCAAATAGAGTGTGCAGTAGAAATTCCCCTCACCATTCCCAGCCCCAATGCCCTCCTTTTGCCATGCATTCACTGTACAAATCCTCATGAGTGGATATATTACACATAAATATAATGTCCTTTCTCTTTCTAAAGCAAAGGTGGGACCATATTATACATACTGTGTGATATGAATCTCCTCTTGTTTGTGTGATAGTCTGACTTCTCTTTCTCTCCTCAGGGATCCGGTGTGATTAAAGCTGGCTTTGCTGGTGATCAGATCCCCAAATACTGCTTCCCAAACTAGTAAGTCATTCTGTAGCTTAGTGAGAAGCTTGTAAGGCATGTGAGTTTTGTTATGATGTCAGCCCTCCATCTTTTAGGGGGAAAGGATCTCTCATTTAGGTCAGTCTTGGTATTCAAAACAACAACAAGCAAGGGATAAGAGCTGGCTTTTGGAGTAAACAAACTGTTGCCTGCATGGTACAATTGAGAGGCAGGGTTTTTTTGTTTGTTTGTTTGTTTGTTTTAATCTGATGCCAGAAATGTTATCATTGGTGACTTACTGCTTTGGATGACAGTCTCATAATGGAGTCTTCTTCTTAAAATTCTCCTGTCACACAGAATGGAATTTGACATTAAACCATACCTACCATTCTAGGGAGAATGAGTCTTTTTCTCAGCACTTTCTTACCAAGGCAGAGATGCTGCAGGTAGGAAAAGGGCACAGGCACCTGGGAAAGGGGTCAAAGCAGTGGAGAAAGGAGGAAGGCCATCTCTCAGTTTCAGCATCACAGTTGTCCTTCATAGAAGGCCTGGGCAGGAGGCTAAGGATACAAAAACTTTTTGAGTTAATCATTCTAAATGAATTCTTGTTTCCTTGTGTCTCTTGATCTGTACATATATCGGGGAAAGTGAAGAACTAGGGATATTGAATCCTCTCGAATTTGGTAACTTATAATAAATATATTAAATAGTATACTAATGAATAAACACCAAAAAAATGTTCATTATAGAAATTGTGGGAAATGCATTCCTCAGTGACAGTCACAGTAGAATGGAGTATATTTCTTCCTATCCAAGTACATGCATTAGTATATCTTTCCTGTGTTCTGTCATGAAATGAGAAGTGATAGTCTTCCCCGCTCTCTTTTGTAGTGTGGGCAGACCCAAGCACGTTCGTGTCATGGCAGGCGCCCTCGAAGGCGACATCTTCATTGGCCCCAAAGCTGAGGTAACCCCATGTCCTACTGAAGAAGCCTCAAGCCAGCAGGGGGCCTTCGCTGTTCCCCGTGCAGGCAGTATCCGACAGAGGGACATGAGTAACAGAAACAATTTCCTCTTGAAATCTCCCCTTTTACTTTCTCATTCTAAAGAGAATAAACCAAACTGGTTTATTTCTCCCAGGAACAGCCTCTGGTTTTGGAAAGGAAATATCTGGAGCCCCACTTTGAGAAACAGAGACCAGTCCAGAAAAAGGGCTTTGCCTTCCTTCTATCACTATGTTGCCAAAGATCAAAGTTGACTGGCTTGGTTATTTTTTGGCAAAAGTGATTGAGGGAGATCCTGGCTGGGGTACCCTGGGGATAAGTTAATGAGCACAGTTTGGCAGAGCCTTCGGGCAACTTCTAAAAGCAGAACAACAGAATCTTTGTTGACAACCTTGGCTGCAGATGCCAGGAGATTGTGTCCTGGGACCAGACAATGAGGAGGATGCCACCCAGGGGCCCACAGAAAGGCAGAAGCCCTCTGCTTTGCCAGCCGGTTGGGCATTGAGCATAGTTCACAGCATACGGTTTAGGGACTTGGAGGATGGGTGGGTCCACCCTTAGCCATGGGTGCAGATTGTGGGGTCCGCCCGGCAGTCCTGCTGAGAGGCTGGCTGCAGCTGCAAGCACTGCTCTCTGCCCCCAGGAGCACCGAGGGCTGCTCTCCATCCGCTACCCCATGGAGCACGGCATCGTCAAGGACTGGAATGACATGGAGCGCATCTGGCAGTACGTCTACTCCAAGGACCAGCTGCAGACCTTCTCAGAGGAGGTGAGGGTCCTGTGTATGGGGCGCCATGTGGGCTATGCAGAGCAGACAGAAGCCCTACCCCAGAGATGAGGCAGATGGCAACAATAACTGCCTTGAGCGTTTGTGTCTTATGTTCTAGGCATCAGGCATGTGCTTTTCAGACATGTTTGCATTTAATCTTCACAGCATCCCTATGAGGCACAGGTAGTATTATTATCTCCATTTTACAAACAAGGGAACAGAAGTTCAGAGAAGCCAGATGGTGTTTTCCGCGATCACCCAGTGAAGAGTGGTAGAGCTGGGGTTCCAACCCACGCTTTTCAGACCTCGGAGCTATATATACTCTTTAGTTTCTAAGGAAGGAACTCTCAACTCAGACACACAAAGGAAGGTGCTGACTAGGCTCATCAGAATTTCCAGGACAGGGATGTATTCTGTTTTTTAATCGTATAATCAATAATGATATTTAATTTTCTATTTTGGAAAAAAAAATTTTAAGTATTACTTTTATCATAGTAATTCCAAATATAGAGTTTAGCAAAATCTTGACATCTGGAGCTATCCAGAAGGTACAAGGGCCTATATAAGAATCTCGGCAGACAAGAGGGTAGTAGAAGGTGAGGATAGAATGACACTTTAAAGGGAGTATGAATTTGGAAAGTTGAGAAACTGGCTTGGGTGGCGATAAGTGACCAGCCCACCAGCCCTCTTTTAGAGAGAGGCTGACAGAGTTCATGTGGGCTCTCCAGCCAGCCATGCAGTCCTAATGAGGGCTGGGAATCTGTCCTCACCCTGATTGCTGTCCGGGCATCTTTCCCCAGCATCCTGTGCTCCTGACAGAGGCGCCTTTAAATCCACGGAAAAACCGGGAACGAGCTGCTGAAGTTTTCTTCGAGACCTTCAACGTGCCAGCCCTTTTCATCTCCATGCAAGCTGTGCTCAGCCTGTGAGTAACAGCTGGCTGGCGAGCCTGGCCCCTGGGGGAAGCAGTCCTTTGGCAGAATCGAGGCTGGCCCTGCTGTGGGTTTGTGCAGAGCTCCTTAAGCACCCTTGCCAGGGACAGTAATGGATGGTGGGAAAGGGAGCATCTCCCAATCTTGGCCCTCCCTGCTGGTCGGGTGCCAAAAGCTCTCTCTCCACTGAGCCTTCTGAGAAGGCCACGTGCTGCAACTGCTCTCCCTGCTGGCCCCTGCAGAGTTCAGGTGTTTTTTTCAGGGCCTACTTGAGCCAGGCGCTGTGCAAGGTTGGTGATAGGCTTGTGATGAAAACACCCCCGTCATCCTGTCTTGCTCCTAGCCTGCCTCCCACCAGGGTTAGGTCTGTTGCCAAGGCTATATATTGGTAGCCTGCAGAGGCATGTTTGACCCCGCTAAAAAATTGTGAACCAACCTTTAAAAATTGGGACATTTCCTATCAAAATCAAAATTTCTGACTTCTCTGAAAAAAAAAGGGAAGATCTGATAATGCTGGGCCTGCATTCCTCTAGAGCAAAAATCAGCAGGAGCTGAAAGAAAATCACATCTGCCATTTTAGATAGGGTTTGGAAACCTGACTTCACCACAGCCTTCTCCACTGCCTGTTATCCAACACGAAGGCTGAATGTCAGGTGCTGTTTATGAAACATTATGGGTTTTTCCCCTCATATCACAGAAATTTATGTCTGTACCCTTGTCCTTACCAAGAGAAAAACTTAAGGACAGATCTAAAGGGCCAAAATCTAGTTGGTTGGTTGGTTTGTTTTCCTTCTTTAACATTTTGGCCACATTGCATAGCATGTGGGATCTTAGTTCTCTGATTAGGGATCGAACCTGGGCCCCCTGCATTGGGAGTGAAGAGTCTTAGCCATTCCACCAGGGAAGTCCCCTAAAGCTAGTTTTTTATGCAAGTGAAAATATTCTTATTTTCTTTAATTCATTCACTTCTCTTGCCTGACCCCTGAGTTTTTCCTCTTGTCTAAAGAATAAAAACTGTCCCTCAGGCTGGGTCCCTGAAGCAATAGAAGGGCAGGCCATCTCCTGCAGTTGGAGGGCCTATTCTTCTGGAGGGGTGGCAGAAGGGGTGCTTGGAGAGGCTTGGCTCCTTTCCTTCAGACAGTCCAGGCTTGCTTGCTTCAGTGCTTAGGCTGCCTTCATACTCAGTCCAGTCGGAGGCTTCTGGAGAAGGCAGGCCCCAGCTTCAGTTCAGTTGACCTTGAACTCTAGCAAAAAGTGAGAGTCTTCCCAGAGTGAGGAGGCAGGAGTGAGTGATGGTGTGCCCCCTTTGCTTCAGTTATGCCACTGGCAGGACCACGGGTGTGGTGCTGGATTCAGGGGATGGCGTCACCCATGCCGTGCCCATTTACGAGGGCTTTGCCATGCCCCACTCCATCATGCGCATCGACATTGCTGGCCGAGACGTCTCTCGCTTTCTTCGCCTCTACCTGCGCAAGGAGGGCTATGATTTCCACTCGTCCTCCGAGTTTGGAGATTGTCAAGGCCATAAAAGAAGTGAGTGCTGCCCCCATGGGCCCAGATCTGGGAGAGGGAACGGGAACAGCAGCCAGGACCTCCGTGACCTAGAGTGAAGAGTGGCTAAACTCCTGCCCTGGAGATGGGTCTCTGTCCTTCCCGACCAGGCCTCCTGGAGGCCATGTGATCTCCAGTCAGTCCCCTCACCCTGAAGGATTGACCTTCCAAAGTGCTGTCATCTTGTGGGCTAAAGGGAGCTGCCTGTATTTCCTAAGCTGGGTGATAAGCACACCCATGCTCATTATGTTTTTATGCATCATGTACAAATTACACATGTTCTTTTACGCTCTTGAAGAAGTCAGATTGCCTTTTTTTTTTTTTTTTTTTAAGTAAAATGAACCCTCCTATCATCTACGGCTCCTGGGAGACCTCTGAGCTGGGTAGGCAGGGCCCAGAACCATACAAGTAGTAGGAAAAAGACACCTGAGTCTGAACTAAGTTTAAGCCGAGTTGCCACGCTTGGCCCCCAGGAAGATGGAGCAGGTGGGGACACATACCCTAAGAAGGGGCGGGGAGGTTTGGGTCAGCTTCACTGGTGGCATTTAGGATATGCAGCACTCATGACCTTTAGGACAGTCACTGCAACGGGTGGGGACTTTGACCAGGTAGGCACCAGCTTTCCAGCCAGCCTGACTTGTGCTTGGTTCTCCAGAGAGCCTGCTACCTGTCCATAAACCCCCAGAAGGATGAGACACTAGAGACGGAGAAGGCGCAATACTACCTGCCCGATGGCAGCACCATTGAGGTAGGCAGTGGGGCCTCTCCCCTCAGGTCCCCAAAGCACTGAGCCCAAAGAGAACTCCCCGTGGGGAGGCAGGGGTCAGGCGTACCAGTCCTTTACACCCTCTGCCTGAAGCAGTGTAGCTGTTGAGCTGCAGCGTCTCCTGCAGGGTGAGGTGCCAGGGACCTTGCTTCTCCTGAGTGGAGGGGAGGAGGTGTTCTCCTGTGGGATTAGAAGGTTGATGTGTATCCTTAACCACTCAGGCACAGTACAGAGTGAATTCCAGCCTCCTGGACCTCCACCGATAGGAGGAAATTTCCACAAATGGATGAATCTATCAAGTTTCTTGGCTAGAAAATGTCAGAACTAGGATTAAACACAGGAGCTTCCTCTCTCTAGTTTCCCAGGAGCGCTGGTTTTTCCTTTATGTTCCCAGGAGCCCTATTTTTGTTGCGGCTCTTGACATAGAAGTCTTCCCTGAGTATGGCCTTCAGAGCCACGTGGTTATTAAGCCCTGGGCAGAGGGACCTGAGGCTGAGACACTTGCCCCCCGACCCTGCAGATTGGTCCTTCCCGATTCCGAGCACCTGAGCTGCTGTTCAGGCCGGACCTGATCGGCGAGGAGAGCGAGGGCATCCACGAGGTGCTGGTGTTTGCCATCCAGAAGTCTGACATGGACCTGAGGCGCACGCTGTTCTCCAACATTGTCCTCTCGGGTGGCTCCACCCTCTTCAAAGGTTGGGCTTTGCTCTCAGGGCCCTACCCCAGGAAGCTGCCACGTCCTGCTGGGCCCAGGGGACTGACGTGAGATTCTCCCTTCTGCCTATTCAGGTTTTGGTGACAGGCTATTGAGTGAAGTGAAGAAATTGGCTCCGAAAGACGTGAAGATCAGGGTAGGAGTATGCCAGGGGGTGGGCGAACTGGGCCGCCAAGGGTCTGGAGCACCACGTGGCGCAGCCTCCCCCCTGCTCTGCCCAAGATTTCCAGGTGCCATGAGGTGGCTGCCAGCTTCTACTGTGCCCCTGAGGCCTGCTAGAGCAGGGGGACCCATCCTCATGATGGGTCTTCACCAGCGGGGCAGTTCTGATCCTTCAGTGTGGCAGGATGCTAGACATGCAGTCTGTCAGGGAAGCTAACACTGACAGGAGCCTGACTTCAGCTGTCCCCTGTGACACAGTCCAGCACCTCAGTGACTGCTGAGAGGAGCTGGCCTGCCTGAGGAAGGGGGATCCGAAGTGGAGGAGTGTGGTCCCTGCCGTGCGATGTGTTCCCCACCAGCTCACAGCAGAGCTAGATCTTGCCTTCAGATAGCCCCTGCTTCCCTGGGAGCCATAGGTACTTTGGGTTGCCAGAAGCCTGTTTCTCCAGATGAGTGTCAGACTGACTATGGTACCCCCAGAGAGGCCACAGGGACAGAATTTAAAGGTTGTTGTGTGAAATGTATCCACTGACACTCACTGGTGGCAAGATGAGTATTGGACAGGGAAGGGAGAGGGAGGACGGCCATCTCAGATTCCTCTTTCTACCTACCCCGGCAGATATCTGCACCACAGGAGAGACTGTATTCCACATGGATTGGGTGAGTAGCTCTTCTGGGAATAAGAGTGGAACACTCTTATTGCAGAGGCATTGATTACGCCTCACCACCCCAGGCCTTTGAAGAAAAGCCTGTTCTGGTTTGACCCCAGGGGGACTGGCTGGCTCCACAGATACCCACTCCCTGTCTCTGACATGATTCCTTTGGATTCCCTCCACGCCAGGGGCTCCATCCTCGCCTCCCTGGATACCTTTAAGAAGATGTGGGTCTCTAAGAAGGAATACGAGGAAGATGGTGCCCGGTCCATCCACAGGAAAACCTTCTAATATTGGGACATCGTCTTCACCTCTCTCTGAAGTTAACTCCACTTTAAAACTCGCTTTCTTGAGTCGGAGTGTTTGCGAGGAACTGCCTGTATGTATGAATGTGTGTGTGTGGGTATGAATGTGTGCACATATGCGAGTGCCGTGTTGCCCAGGGATCCCAGGATTTCAGGGCCCGGAAAGGACGATGAACTACCCATAATGGCGATGGCCTGAGACCTGGGGTTGACCACTAACTGGCCCCTGACAGGGAAGAGTGCTGGCAGAGGGCCCGGCTCTGTCAGCTGGGCCTTTGTCTGGCTGTGTGGGACTGTGTTTACTACCACAGGGAGACAGAGAGGGAGGTAAACCAACCCCGGGGACACTTGCTGCTGCCCATCCTAGGCTGGGCCGGCCCCACCCCCCTCTACCCAGGGTGCCCTGCAGCCTCCCCTTGTTCATCATTCTGCTCTTGATGCCTCTTGATCGTGGACTGAGGCCTGAGTCCAGGGTTGAGTTCTTGTCTGGTCTTGTTGCAGTTTGGGTTTAGAAAGCTGGAGAAGCACTCCAGGAGCTGTTATTGAGACTTCCCTGTCAGGAGTGGGCAGGATGCCCTCAACTTCACCTGGGGACCAGGACCACACTGGGCATTTGAGGAGGTCATGGAGCACTACTTCTGATCAGTGGTGGGCTTACCGCTCCAACCCCCATCTGGGGATCTTGGGAGAGTTTCAGGAGCCTGTTGGCCTCAGGTCCTGTTAACTTGCTTTCCATCCATCCATGGGCAGTGCCATCTTCAGTTTTATTTATTGAAGTGTTTGTTCAGTTAGGGGACTGGAGAGAGGGAGCTCACTGCCCCGCCCACCAGTCACCCTGTTCACACTAATGTTTACAGCGCCTAAGCTTAGCATAGCGTTCAGGGCCCTGCCACTCCCCTGCGAACATGAACTGACAGTATCAATAGGCCTCAGGACCATTTGGGATCAGAGGCTACATTCAAAGTCACTCCGGCCTCTTTCTTTCTCCCTCTTCCACTTGCTCACTGCCCTGGAATCAGGCTGGTTGCTGGTTGGATTTTTTCTGAAATAGGAGGTAGAATCACCATTTGGCAGAGGCTCCTGGCAAAGGAGGGGTGTTGGGGATGCCGCCTCCTTAGGACTGGAGAAAGAGCCACAGTTAACCAAGCTGCCTTTTCCCGTGCTAGCTGACCCCAGGGGACTAGCTTGTAGAGGCCAGATAGCCCCCGCTGGCTGACTTGTGCCATTCTTGTCTTTGGACTTGTTTGGTCAGGGAAAGAGGGGCCAGACCAGGCTGCCAGGAACTGATGGGCTCAGGCTCACTTCCTCTGGTCCAATGCGGCCAGGCGCCTACCCTGGACGGGGCTGGCCTGGCAGGGGTCCAAAGGCTCTTCAGCCCAGAAGGTGCAAAGCTGGGGCTAGCAGATATTCACCGGCACCCTCACCCAACACTTGCCCGATCCCAGATTCCAGGCAGTATTCTCGACCCCATGCCGTCCAACGACCAAAGGCCCTGCCAGGTGTGGGCCGCAGCAGCAGGTGTGTGTGAAAGCGATGTGGCGACCCGCAGACTGCAGTGTGCTTAACCAGCTCACCTCCCTCCTCTTAGCCCAAGCCTGTCCCCTGCACAGCCTCGCACAAACCATGTTGCCTGGTGGGGCCCAGTGTACTTAAATAAACTCGTTCTAATAGACACGTCAGCTGGGCCTCTGTAGTCAGTGGAGGGTGGGAGGAGGGAGGAGCTGTGGGTCCTGAGACTGGGTCTAGTCTGTCCTCTAGAGGGCATGTTGCGCCCGCGAGACTTGGCCAGACCTTCACCCAAGTCCCAGCCTGTCAGGTGCATGGAAAGATGGTGTTGACAAAGAAGCCCAGAGATCAGGCCAGGAACTGAGTCCATGCCCTGTACAAATGCCCAAGCCCATGGATGAGACTCCACCCACAATGAGAGGCCAGCTCTTCACATCTCTGAAGTCGGGAGCTTATTAACACGCAGTTCCCGGGGTCTATGCTCAGATATTCTGATTAATCACTTCTCCATTTTAAACCTGTATACTTAGCAGTTAGGGGTAGGAATTGCTGGGCACTTTACAAGTGTTAACTATTTGATTCTCACAACAACTAAAATGCAAGTATGTTTCTCACTTTACAGGTGACAAAATAGAGCCACAGAGAGATTATGTAATTTCTCCCAAATCTGCTCTTTGTTAGCTAGAATTTGAACCCCAGGCAATATAGCACTAGACTACATTCTTAACTGTGATGCAGACCTGCAAATAACCATTGGTCTAGGGCAGTGGTTCCCAATTAAGGTCAGTTTGCCTCTCAGGACACATTTGGCAATGTCTGGGGGTGTTTGGTGGAGAAGGCAATGGCAACCCACTCCAGTACTCTTGCCTGGAAATTCCCATGGATGGAGGTGCCTGGTAGGCTGCAGTCCATGGGGTCACTAAGAGTCGGACATGACTGACCGACTTCACTTTTCACTTTCATGCGTTGGAGAAGGAAATGGCAACCCACCGCGGTGTTCTTGCCTGGAGAATCCCAGGGACAGCAGAGCCTGGTGGGCTGCCGTCTCTAGGGTCACACACAACTGAAGCAACTTAGCAGCAGCAGCAGCAGGGGGTGTTTGGTCGTCATGACTGGGGAGAGATGCTACTGAAATCGAGTAGGCAGAGGCCATCCACAATAAAGAACTCTCCAGACCCAAATGTCTGTAGAGCCCAGACTGAGAAACGCCGCCCTAAAGCCGAGGTTTCTAGTCCCAGTCGCACGGTAAAGAAACAGTTTTTTAAAAGTCACCTTTGGAAGATCCCTGCGATTCCAAGCTTAAGAATCTCTAGCCTAGCCATGGCCACTCCTTGCCCACCACCTCCAGCAGTGGCGCCTGGGAACTGCACTGGGGCTGCGACCCCAGGCCTGAAAGCTGTTTGGCTCCCAGGGGCCCATGAGGCTGCCGGTCTGCAGGCTCTCCCCACTACCTCAGTGAACCTGATGCAGCGCCCCCCTCCGCCCTACCCTCCTCATCTTTGAAAACGTTCTCAGGCTCCTCTTGTTAAGGAATCCTGTTCTCCAGACCACTGTTCCCATACACAGGAATGGAAATAGAAATGACTGGCTTTAATCAGTTTGTGATGAGATGAACCTCATTGAGAGGTTATTTGGGGTTCAGGGGCGCTCTGCAGCAGCTGGGGCATGCTACTCCAGGTGCAGCTGAAGCAGAGAATTCTGAAAGAAATCAGAAAGGGCAGGTAGGATTCCCAGTCCTGACCAGGCAAAAGTGGTTTCGGAGCCCACACAAGGCGCCAGCCCCAGCCAGTAGCAGTAATGGCCTCCATACCCATAGCAACCCCATGTGACCACAGGGCGGGCCCCACCCTTCTCGGTCCTCTTCTGCTCTAGAGGAGGAAGCAGGTCCCTGAGCACACACACGGCCCAGCCTTTGCCCAAGCTGGGCCAGACAGTCACGCAGGAACTTAGACCCCAGTGACACTCCGGCTCAGCCGCAAGTGTTCCCACTCTGCCATCTGTCCTCAGGCAGGGCCCAAGGGAGGCGGAAGAGCAGGACACAGGGCTGGCGGCCCCAGGGCTGCAGATAGTGTCCTCAGCGGGGTGGCTTTGCACTCCCTCACACCATCTTAACGTCCAGGGGCTGGGCCCGTGACAGGCTCTGGCGCTGGGCTTTGACCATGTGCAGGCGCCTCCCGTGCAGCGTGAACTGGGACCAAGTGAACAGCTGCAGCAGAGCGCAGGCGATGGGCACCAGGACCAGCAGGTGGAAGCAGCCCTGGCGGAGCGCAGGTGCCTGTGCCGGGGGTGGAGCCGGGGGCTCTGGCCAGGGCTGAGCACTCCCCACAGGGGCCGGGGGTTGCTGCTGGAAGAGATCATGACCTAGGACAAGAGAACCCACAGAAAGAACAGGTCAGCCCTGCCCTCCAGAGTTCACAATGCCTCATCTCAGATGTCACATGGACACGTCCAAACCCCAGCTCTCAATTCCGCACCCAAGCTTGCTTCTCTCCGGTTCTTCCTTCTTGCGGAATGGCATCACTATCCCCCAATAACCAAGTCTTCCTAGAGTCCTCAATTAGCTTCACCACTCCCCAAGAGCCAATCCTTCACCTCCCCCAACTCCAAAACACAGCCCAAACAAAACACTTCTTTTCAGCCCCCAGCACCACCTACCCCAAGCCTCCATTGCTTTTGCCACACCCTCCCTACAGTCCACTCTCCAAACAGCAGACAGAGCGAACTTTAAAAAATGTAAATCAGACTCGGCCATTGCCCTCCTTCAAACCTTCCCAAGAGCTGCACTGAGAATAACATCCAAACCCTGCCCTGATCTGCAGAGCCCCTCTTCACTTTTTCAGCCTCATCTCCAAACCACTCCTGGGCTTCCCGGTGGTACAGTGGTAAAGAGCTCATCTGCCAGTGCAGGAGATATAAGAGACTGGGGTTCGATCCCTGGGTCGGGAAGATCCTCCGGAGGGAATGCCAAGCCAAACCATTCCTGATAACCTGGGTACCTGTACTTTCTTTTCTGCCTGTCTGTGATTTGCTGAGATCTTTCTAGACAATCCTCACCATTCAGTTCACATCCTGGGTGCCATCTCCTCAGGGTCCTTCCGGACCACACAGAGTAGCTTCTTAGCCACAATGATACTTTTACCAGTGCACTATCACTGCCTGCTCGTCTCCTGTTTAGCTGTTTAGTGCCGACCCCACCCCCACTCCAACACAGAATATAAGCTCCATGACAGCAAAGACCTTATCTGTCTTATTTTGTTATCTCTCTCCCTAGAGGCACCTAGAACAGCACCTGGCATAAAAAGGATCCCATACATATTTGCTGAATGAATGAACTACTGAAAGACAGAACCAGCTCCTCTGCCCACAGAGAGACAGGCAGAGGAGGGGTGGTGGCCAGGGGCAGCCCAGGCCCAGCCTCTGTCATAGCTGGTTGTCATTCTCTCTGCTTCACTAGACCCAGGTCGCAGGTTCATCAGCAGGTACACCAGGTATGCTGTGCTCCCTGGAGCCTCGAGCACCATGCCAGCCCCTGGGCCCTCACCTGTGTAGAAGCAGAGCAGCCAGGTGCCCAGCAGCGGAGCGAAGGTCTGGCCTGGCTTGGTCACCAGGGCCACCATGCCAAAGAGGAGCGCTGAGGCTGCCTGCTTGCGGTGATTCAGCACCAAGTCCTCGTCCACCAGGTCCGTGACCACCAAGGTCAACAGCTTACAGGTGCCCTCAGTGAAAACACGGTTGCTGCCGGCAAGAGAGAACGGATAAGAATGAAAGGGGTGGGGGTGGGGGGAAACAGGTGTGGGGCGAGGGAGGGGCAGGGCCTACCTGGCAATGAAGAGGCAGAGCAGGCCGGGGGTGGTCGGGGCCAGCCAACAGCATAAGCAGGCTCAGGCCCAGCTTGAGCAGGAAGAGCCCCCCGCACCACGGCGTAGACACCCCAGCGCCGGCACAGGGGCAGGAAGTAGAGGTTGTTGAGGTGGGGAGCGACGTAGGAGATGCCTGGGGAAGGGAACATGGCCTTATCAAGGGGCGCTGCCACAACCTCCACAACTGCCCACATTTTAACCATCAGAAATCAAAGTTTGCACTGATTCAGCACTAACTCGGTCCAGGCGCTGTGCTGAGTTTCCACATCCTTTTATTTAGCCCTCGCAACCCTTTAAGGTAAGTACTATCCCTACTTTACAGATAAATGGAGACCCAAAGAGATTAAATAAAACACACCCAAGGCCACACAGGGAAGAAGCACAGTTAAGACACGTTCCCAGGCCTGTCAGGAAAGTAGTCGTCCCTTGTGAACGAGCTACGGCGCCGCATTACCGCTAGGTGGCATGACTACCAAGAGGACCACCATGAGGACAGTCCTACCCACTCAAACTCGCAGAAGCTCCCTCCCTGCCTCTGGAAAACAGTGGGGGTGGGGCTGGGGGCTGGAGGTGCAACCCCAGTGCAGATTCTGCCCTCTGCCACGTGGGCCCCAGCTGAGAGGTGGCTCTATCTGCAGTCAGTCTAGGGGTTCTGGGGTGCAAGCCTCTGTTCTTCCGGCCAGCACAAGGTAACCACTCACCCAGCAGGAAGGAGCCCGTGGAGAGGGGAGATGTGGTCTGACAACAGATGCTCCAGGAAGAGGGGAAAGAAGTTGCTGTTGAAGTGGCAGTGAAAGACCTGCAACCAATAGGGACACTAAAGAGGCTGGGAGGCGGGATGAAGGTGAGCCAGGAACAACCAATAGGGACACTAAGGAGTCTGGGAGGCGGGGTGAAGGGGCAGGAACAACCAATAGGGACACTAAGGAGGCTGGGGAGGCGGGTGAAGGGGAGCCAGGAACAACCAACAGGGACACTAAGGAGGCCGGGAGGCGGAGTGAAGGGCAGCCTGGAACAGAGGGAAAATCAGGGGGTGGGGGCTGGGAGGGCAGCAGCAGGAGCCAGAGCGGCCTCTAGTTCCGTGTCCTTCAGCATGGAACATACCAGAATAAAACCTAAAACCAAATTCCTATGCTTATCTATAAAAGTTAGAAGGAATGATAACATCACCATTAAAACAACTGAAAGCTTTCTCTTGTAAAACTTACCAATGCTAAAACAAGCTTAATGACACAAAAACAATGTGTTTCTAAATTTCGCTGGCTTATATACTAACGTATTCTAGGTCTGGCCTGTGGTGTTTTAAGGAGTCCTCAGGCACTTCCCTGGTGTTCCAGTGATTAAGACCATCTATTTCCAATAAAAAGGGGGTGTAGTTTTGATCCCTGGTTGGGGAACTAAGATCCCACATGCCCTGCAAAAATAGAATTATACAAAAGTGTTCTAATCATTGTGAGTGCTTATTCGCGTCCGACTCTTTGGGACTCCATGAACTATAGCCCATCAGGCTCCTCTGCCCATGGAATTTTCCAGGCAAGAATACTGGAATGGGTTGCCATTTCTTACTCCAGGGGATCTTCCTGACCCAGGGATTGGACCCATGTCTCCTGTGTCTCCTGCACTGCAGGCACATTCTTTACCCACTGAGCCATCAGGGAAGTCCATATATGCCCTGCAGAGTGGCCAAAAAGTCCCCAAGGGAGCACCTCTCTCTCCTATCCTCACGTTGCAGGTGAGAACATGGCTGCCCCCAAAGAGAGAGACCGGCCTAAGATCACACAGGGAGTTAGGAGCTCAGATGCAGCGAGAATCCAGGTCTCTAACTACCCAACTTGTATTCCTGCCATTCAGCCTCTCAGCCTCAGGGAAGGCCAAAACTGATTTCCCAGCTTCCGGGAGGGCAGTTCCCTTGAGTGAGGCATTTGCAGCCATCCTATGCATGGGCATTGCTCCCATACCTGCACCAGGTCCATGCCCACGAACCACAGGAAGTTCCGGTGGCGTGCCAGCTGCCGGAGGTACTGGCCCAAGGTGATGCTACCTGCCTCCTCGCCGCCCACAAGCAGCTCTTCTTCACATAGGCTATGGGGCAGAGCCAAGAACAGCTTAGGCTGGGCCAGAGCCATCTCCCACCCCAGGCAGCCATCCATCAGCCAGGAGCCCCAGCATGGCAATCAAGCCCAGCAGAGTGCTGGCCACTCACCCGCCATTCACAGCCATGGCTGGGCACCCCGGCTCCCTGCCGGCCGCCTCAACCCGCCGCCTCAGCAGCTGTGCGGCCCCACAAAGCCCAGCCCGGAGCCAGTGGCCAGCGCCAGGCAGAAGGCGCGGAAGGAAGAGAAGTCCTCTTTGTTCCAGAAGGCGTAGGAGGCAAAGACAGACAGGGAGCCGGCCGCGCTGAAGAGGGAGCAGTAGAAGTTGAGGTGGGTGCGGTCGCGGGCTGAGAGGGCCAGGTCGGCCAGCAAGGCATGATGGTGCAGGTCTACGAGCGTCAGGAAGCCGTCGTAGAGGCACAGGCACAGCAAGAACTGCAGCCCAGCAGGTGCCCAGGGCACCCAGAATGCCAGGAACGACAGTGCCAGCAGCGGCCCATGCCAGCCCAGTGCCCGCACCCGTGCCAGCACCACGGCCCGTGAAGAGAGCCCAACGCCTGACCTGCCGGGAGAGGGGGGCCGTTGGGAGATGCCCTGGCAGGGCCCACTCCCTGCCTGAACTCGGGAAATGAGAAGGCCCAGCCAATGGCTGGCAGTGGTTTCCCTTTCTTTCCCCACCCCACACACAGGCAGCGGTCCTCTAGCCCTGGGGACGGGGGAGGTGGGAGAGGACCAGTCCTGAGCTTTCCCCGGGAAACAAACCGGGGTTGGGAGCTGAGGAACCGATGGTCACTGAGCCAGCCGAAGAGGGGGTCGTTGAGACTGTTCCAGAGGAGAAACACCGTCTGTGGGCAGAGGGGAGACGGGCAGGTGGGCTCCAGGCGGTGTCCTCTCCAGGGCTTTCCCCACCCCAGCCTACTCGCTACCCCTCAGAGATGATACCAGCTCTCCTGCCTGCAAACATGTGCTCAGGTCAGTCCCTCTGCCATAACCCACAGCCACTGCCCCCATCAAACTCCCACCATCCAGGGAACTGCTGATAAATACATGTGACTATATTAAAAATGTGCATACAATGCCTGGCTCACAGGACAGACGGGGAGAGTTGGCATAATCCCCACTGAGGCCTCCAGCTCTACCTTTTCTTGCTGAATCTTGGTGGGCAAGCCAGCTTACCCTCTGCTCCTGGCTCGGTGGGACCCTGCCCTGCCATCTGCCCGGCTCCCACCCCGGCTGACTGCCCCAGTGCTGGCCTACCTCTCCAACCCAGAAGGCAGCTTTGTCGATCTTGTACACTGAGACAAAGGTGTCCACATAGTAAAGCAGGAACACGTTGTGCAGGACAGAGACAAAGAGGGCCAAGGAGCCATAGACCACAGCCGTGGGCAGCCCCAGCAGCCAGGCCCAGGGCCCACCCAGCCTCATGGCGGCCAGCCCAGCCTCAGCCCCAGGAGCACTGAGGCACGCCTATGGCCATGGGCAGTCTGGCCATACTTGTCCCTGGGGAAGAAGGAGCCAGTTAGCTGCAGGGATCAGAGCCAGCCCTGCTCCTAACCCCAGACCTCTGAGTCATCTCTCTGGGAGAAAGTTTGCACATAAAACTGGGGAATCGCCAATGGGAATCACCAGCTAAAACAATGCTGGACTACATACCACTACTAGGGAGTAAAAGGAAACTGATAAAGGCGTGGGAAGAGAAGGCAGACAGCCAGCAAGTGCAGAGTCAGGTCGCATGCTAGGGCATCTTCTTTCATCCATACTCTAACCTGATAGCCCTGGGCCTGGGCACACACTGTGCCTACAGCAGAATCTCGGGCAAGCTAGTTAACCCCAGCCTCAGTTTTCTCTTCTGTAAAAGGGAAAAGTGGATGATCATGTCTACTCAGAAGAATAAAAGGATTAAATGAGGTAACTCACAGAAAGTGCTCAATAAATGTTGGTGGTATCATTATCATCTTTATAAAACCCATACAAAGTTTACAGCACTGTTCCAATATTATAGGAGAGCAACCCCAAGCTCAGAGATGGTTAAGTCATTCGCCCAAGGTCACACAGCATAAAAGTAGCAGACTTGAACCCTGGCCTGTCTGGCTCCAAAGCCTTTTTTTTTTTTTGCCATTTGACCTCCCAAACTGGATTACTGTGGGGTGCTGGGTAGAATGGAGAGACCTGCTGTGATGTCAGGTTTCACAAGGATACAAGAGTGATAAGATATGATAAGAGTCCACAACTGCCCATGCACTTTGATTCCAGAAACCCCACCTCAAGGAACTAACCCCAAGAGAACATGTACAGAGTTGTTCACAGCAGCAACTTCTAAAAACAGCCAAAAGTTGGACACAGCCCAGGAGCACAACAAAGGCAGTGGCTCAACAAGCCCAATACTCTCCACAAAGGTCAAGTACGTGGGCAGTGTCAACACACGGGAGAGAAACTCAAGGACGTGTTACATGAAAGAACAAAGAACAACACACGCGCCTGCTCCGGACCAGGCCAGCTCATGCAGAGACCAGCAGGCTAGACTGACTATGGGTTTAAAAGGAAATAAAAATCCAATTCTTATTACAGCAGTGCTTCTCATACTGTAATGTGCTTCCACGTCACCTGGGGACTTGGTTCAAATGTAGATTTTTACCTTCGCAGGTGTAGAGTGGAATCTGAGATTCTGCATTTCTAACAGGCTCCCAGGGGGCACTGATGCTGCTGGGCCATGACCACACTTTAAGCAGCCAGGCATTAAGTCTATCTGTCTCTTTTTTAGATTCAAAGTTGTTGTTCTCTTTTCAGAAAAATAATCCCATGTGTGCTTGTCTGACCACCCACCTTCTCCGCCTGCCAGAGGGAAGCTATAGGGGCTTTCTTCTCTCAGACTCCCTGTAGCTATTGAATTAGCCCCAAAGAGATAGGTTCCAGTCCTAACCCCCAGCACCTGTGAATGTGATCTTCTTTGGAAAGAGCTTTACAGATGTAATCACGTTAAGATGAGGTCTGAATTGAGGTGAGCTCTAATCTAAGGACTGCTGTCCTCGTAAGGAGAGGGAAATCTGGACACAGACACACAGAAAGGGAAGAAAGCCACGTGAAGATGAAGGCAGAAATCTGAGTGATGCAGCTATGAGCCAGAGAACACAAAGAATTGCAGGTAGCACAAGACAGCCAGGTGGAGGCAAGGAAGGATGCTTTCCTAGAGGCTCCTTCCAGAGGGCGCATGACCCTCCTGGTGCCCCGATGCTGGATTTCCACCCTCCAGGAATCTTGAGGTTGTTTTAAGTACCTGCTGCTGCTGCTGCTGCTGCTGCTAAGTCGCATCTGACTCTGTGCGACCCCATACACGGCAGCCAACCAGGCTCCCCCATCCCTGGGATTCTCCAGGCAAGAACACTGGAGTAGGTTGCCATTTCCTTCTCCAATGCATGAAAGTGAAAAGTGAAAGTGAAGTCACTCAGTTGTGCCCAAGTCGTAGTGGCCTCATGGACTGCAGCCTACCAGGCTCCTCCACCCATGGGATTTTCCAGGCAAGAGTACTGGAGTGGGTTTGTGGCAATGTTTCGGCAGCCCTAAAACTTATGCACCTCCTCAGAGGCTATCTCCTCTTGAAGCCCTCATGACCCAAGCCTACCCAGAGGCCTCATTTACATGTTTGCATGCTTGCACACACATATGCAGAACAGAAACTCCTGTTTCCCCATTAGAGTCAGGCCCTGGAGAACCAACTCAGACCCAGTCCCTAGGTGGTGACCTGCCCCAGACAGGCCCTGTTCTTGCCCCATGAGTCCCCAGGGCTCTGCTTCCATGCCCAGCCTTCAAGGGCCTCTATAGTCCAGCTTCTCCTGGCCAGTCCAGCCCAGCTTCCCATGGACCTTCAAGCCTCCATCTTCCCTGGCCAGGCCTTTGTTCTCAAGGGCCCCTGCTACCAGAAACACCATCCACATCTCTTCATTTCCATCTCACCCGTCATAGCCATTAGAACTCCAACTCCTCGCCCCTCATTGTGCCTCCAGCCCTGCACACATTCTCCTGCCTGCCTGCACTCCAACCTGACGGTGGGCTTAGCCAGCATGGGGCCTGTGTCCTCACCCTCTACCTCCATCTCTGGACTCAGCCACCCTTGCTGTGGGAGTGACTGGCTGGGGAGATAGAGGCTCTGCAGGGGAGAACAAGGAGGGACTCTCATAGGATCCCTCTCAGGCTCACTGGAAGCTAAGGTGGTCACTCAAGAGGTCAGTATGCAGCCTCCCACCCCCATGCCAGTTTTGTGCCAGTCCACATCTTAGTGATGGAGGAAGGAGGAGGAGGGATGGCCAAAACTACCTGAGTGGATGCATGCTAAGTCACTTCAGCCGTGTCCGACTCGTGAGATCCTTTGGACTGTAGCCTGCCAGGCTCCTCTGTCCATGGGGATTCTCCAGGCAAGAATACTGGAAAGGGTTGCCATACCCTCCTCCAGGGGAATCTTCCCAACCCAGGACTGAACCTGTGTCTCTTGCAGCTCCTGCATTGGCAGGCGGGTTCTTTACCACTAGCACCACCTGGGAAGCCCGAACTTCCTAAAAGCAGCCGCTAAGTCTGTGAGAATCTCTCCCTGGCCAAAAGGATCCCGCCTTGTCCAAAAGCAGGACGATATCCATGGGGCCTTTAAGCCCCTGAAGAAGTATTTGGTGGGAAATATTGTTTTTCCCCACAGCCTTATTGAGGTATAACTGACATACAGTAATCTGCACAATAGAGGTCTCTGGTGGCCTAGGGGTTAGGACTCCAGGCTTTCACTGTCATGGCCTGGTTTCAATCCCTGACTAGAGAACTGAGATCCTGTAAGCCACGTGGTACAACCAAAATAAAAAAAGAAAGGGAATAGAAAAAGAACTCTTCCCTAGATAATAATACTCTGCACATATTCAAAGTGTATAGTCCGATCAGTTTTGGCATGTGTATGCCTGTGAAACTGTCACAGTTGAGATCAGGAATATATCCATCACCCTGAAAGTTTCCTTGGCACTTTCCCAAGCAATGTAGTGGAAAGAAGGCACAAGTGGAGGTCTCCAAAGGCCCAGCTCTACCATTTCCTACCCATGTGACCTGCAGCAATTCAGTTAACCCCTCCATGCCTGTTTCCTGAATTGCACAATGAAGCCAACCTTCCTAAGGCTAGGGTCAGCAGTCATTGAGAAGGTACTTTGACACAATGAGCACAGTAAGTGCAGTGAGCACTGGAACTTCACAGACTATCACTATCAAGCTTCCCAGACCGTCCATATCCACCACACCAGGATGAGATGGGGATTCATCTCAAGGTGTTTTGCACCTATAAAGCACAATGTATGCGTCTGCTTTTACCCTTAACTCAGGTCACCTCCTCTGATTCCCCAGGGCCTTTCAGAACTCCCCTCCCTCACCTTGAAAACCTTTGTCCAAAGGGAGTGAAGCCTGCTGGTGCCCCCTACCCAGATGTCCAGTGACCTGCCCTGGTTATGGGAGAAGGTGGACTCTATAGGCAAGGTCCCCAGCTGCCAGCCGCCAGCTCCCTGCACACACACTGGGACAACAGTAGAGGAAAACCTCAAAGTGTGGTGAGATGGGAAAAGTATGACTTTTGCCATCAGAAGAGCCTGGTTTTAAATCTCAACTGCACTTCCTACTAACTGCACCCACAGGTGAGGTCTGAGCCTATCTGAACCTTGAATTCCTCACCTGCAAAATGAAAGTAAGTGCCTGTCTTTACAGGAATGCAGGGAGGATTGACTGGTTTGCTCTCCTTGCAGTCCAAAGAACTCTCTAGTGTCTTCTCCAGTATCACAATCCGAAAGTATCAATTCTAATCAATCCTAAAGCAAATAAACCCTGAATGTCTATTGGAAGGACTGATTCTGAAGCTTCAATACTTTGGCAACCTGATGCCAAGAGCTAACTCATTGGTAAGACCCTGATGCTGGGAAAGACTAAGGGCAGGAGAAGGAGGCAAGAGAGGATGAGATGGTTGGATAACATCACAGGCTCAACGGGCATGAGTGTGAGCAAACTCTAGGAGATGGTGAAGGACAGGAAAGCCTGGCGTGCTGCAGTCCATGGGGCTGAAAAGAGTCAGACGTGACTTAGTGACTGATCACCAACAAACAAAGGGAGTATTAGTGAGCCCCAGAGCACCAACAGAAGTATGCTGAGAAACTGGCTTTTCCTTAGGCTCACTTAGATCAGAGTAAGAGCAGGGGAATATGCAGGTAATCAGGTCCTTCTTGTGGCAAGGGAGTTTGAGGGGGTAAAAAGCACAAGAGGTAAAGTCAGAGGAGGAGGGCTTGCAAGAAGCAAGCATATACAACGTTCAGGGGTACCAGAGACAAACCCGTAGACCATGGACTAGATCTAGAGGCAAAGCACCATGCCCAGGTAAGCCTTTGCCCAGGAGAGCTGCGGGAGCAGCATGCAGGGTCACTCAACGGTTTCTCGTCCAGACTGTATTGCTCCATCAGTAACTTCCTCCTCTGCTAGCCCTCCCCACCTGTTGGTGGGTTAGTCACTAAGTTGTTTCTGATTCTTGCAGCCCCATAGACTAGAGTCCACCAAGCTCCTCTGTTCATGGGATTTCCCAGGCAAGAGTACTGGAATGGGTTGCCACTTCCTTCTCCAAGAGATCTTCCAGACCCAGGAATCAAACATGGGTCTCCTGCATTGCAGGCAGATTCTTTAAAATTGAGCCACCAAGGAAGTCCCACCTGTTAGGGAAATTAAATAAACAGTCCTGTTTAGGCTTCAGAGTCAAGGCAGACCAGGTCTCTGACCTTGCTTCTAACCTGCTGGGGTACTGCCCTGACTGTGAGTGCCTTGACTACCTGCTGTGAGTGGAAGCCTTGTGGCACCATATAGAAGATAGGGGACAAATCTTGAAATTGTTGAGCCCATAGAGAGGCCCTGACCAACCAAGTCCCAGGCTTAACAACATTCCAAGTTTTACATGACAAAACAAACAGCATTAACATAAAACCACAGCTGCTTTTGCTCACAGACTGATGAGTATCAGTCTGCCTCCAGGGATTATGAGCAGGAACTCTGAACTGTAATTTTTGAAGTCTCACCCACAAAGTGGATGGACAGGATGCCTGGGACCTTTTCCCAACTGCGACTCCAGATGCGCTGTGTCATGGGACTTCCCAATGCTGTCTGAGTCTGGATGTTGGTCAAAACTCAGTTTGGTGATGTATCCTTTGCTATTTCTTTCTTGTTTCTTTAAATGTTAGTATATCAAAAGTAAGTTAGATAATTCTCTAATAAATACTGGTATTATTTATTCGTATATAACATGAGGCTTATTTTGTTAACAAATCCTTTGAACCTAAGATGAAAGTGAAAACTTTCCGCAAAACACCACCCCCAATCCACCCCCACAGAGAGCAACAGCCTGGCCTCTCTTGGGAAGGAACAGCTTGGGGCCCATATAAGGAGACTGAGATGTCCTGTAACCTGCAACCAACTCCACCCTCACCTTGACACCATGAGAGCCTGCTAGAGGCACCACAGCCCATCCCCCACGTCGACGGCAGGTACGGTCCCAGTAGTGCAACGTGGAGCCAGCCACTCCCTCCCTCAGGGCCTCAGTTTCCTCATCTATAAAGTGGGGATCTAAGCCAATCTCTTAGATTGCTGTGGGGCTGAAATGCATAAATAAAGCACCAAGCCTAGTGCCTGGCATCTAGAAGACCCTCAGTAAAATTTAACTATTCTTTTTCACTTCTCTGAAGTTTGGCTTTATAGTCTTTAAAGGATTTCAATCTGTGTCTTCTGGCATTTCGAGGATTGCAGTTGTCTTTTCAGTTTGAAACATTGATGCTTCTCATTGCCTGGAATATCCTCAGTTCAGTTCAATTGCTCAGTCGTGTCCGTTGCTTTGCAACCCCATGAACTGCAGCAAGCCAGGCCTCCCTGTCCATTACCATCTCCCAGAGTTTACATGTCCATCGAGTCGGTGATACCATCCAGCCATCTCTTCCTCTGTCGTCCCCTTCTCCTCCTGCTCCCAATCCCTCCCAGCATCAGAGTCTTTTCCAATGAGTCAACTCTTCGAATGAGGTGGCCAAAGTACTGGAGTTTCAGCTTTAGCATCATTCCTTCCAAAGAAATCCCAGGGCTGATCTCCTTTAGAATGGACTGGTTGGATCTCCTTGCAGTCCATATCCTACCATCTTTCAAATTCTTTTTTGAATGCCACCTCCAACCTTAGTTCATGTTGTTCCTTCCACCTAAAACTCTCTGGATGTAACTACATACCAGTTCTCAGGCATAAAAGATATGGCTGGTTTTTACACCTATCATCACGTATCCTTACAACTTGTTACTATTTCTATCCTTATCTTGTAAGTGAAGAAACCAAGGCTCTGAAGGATAAGTAACTGGCCCCAAATCACAGAGCTATTAAGTGCTGGAGCCAAAATTCAGAACAGATGCTTTTGAGCAAAAAAAAGGAAAAACCCTCAATATTTCTCACATCACTTTGCCCATCACCCACCACAATCATTATCAAATCCTGCTTATCTGAGAAAGGGCCAGTTCAGTGGCACAAACCTTCTCAAGAACACCAAGTTAGGTGTTCTCTCCCTATTTCAGGTCCCTTGGCTAAATCCTCTGTATCAGGATCCAAAGATCTCCCTAACCCTTCTCCAGCCTCCAAGCTCCTTATGGGCAGGGACAGGTCAGACCTACCTGATTTCTACCTCTAGCCTCCACCAGGCTTCTTCACCACATATTGGCCTTTTAATTAATACCCAGTGGGTCAATTTGCCCCTAAAAGGCTCATATGGACATCCCCAGCCCAAGGGGGAAAAAGCACCCATAGAAGGAGTGACACCCCCAAATCCCACTATCCCCCTCAACTCTTCATTCTGCTTGACTGTGGAAGTCAGAAAGAGGCAACCTAGGAAAGCCTGATGTGAAACATGGACAGCAAGGCAACAGGTGAACAAAGAGGAACAGTGATAATAACAAAATGTAACATTTATTAAACTTTCACCATGTGCTAAGGAAAACTGATACAATATGGAAAGTGAGCTCAGAACAGAGAGACACCAGATTAGGAAGGGCTTGGAAACCACACACAAGATACTCTCCTGAGGACAATAGAAAGGGGGTGGGGGCCACTGGGGGTGCCCGGGTGACAGAAAAATATTTTTAGAAGGATCCCCGCCACGCCCCGTTCCCCCCACATCTTTCAAAAATGCTCCCCTCTTCACCCCATCAGGATCCTGGGAAATAGCTAGAAAAACATGGAAACAAGAGTAGCTCCCTGAACCAGCCTATGGTGGGCAGGGAGCTGATAAACTTCGGAGAGGGAACCAAGAGTGCCAGATAGGGCCCCCGGGGTGAGGGGCTTCCAAAGGACTAGACACTGTATGAGAAGCAATTAGTATGGAGGGGAAAAAAATCTACTAGTAAGCATTATTTGGACTTGGGAGCCCTGGGTCAAGTCTGAACCTTATCACTAACTAGCTATTCACTAACTGGTTTATTCCTATATCTGCAAAGCGGGAGAAAAATTCCATTCCCTGTCTGTCCCCAGGGGGTATTAAATGAATTTTAAAGGTATAAAACCCTATGCAAATATTGAGTGTCCTTTTTTCAACAAGGTGACCTTTGAATTGTCTGCTGAGTTTGCTGTTTCACATCCCCTTTGTTTCCCTGTTCAGTCTTCCCACAACCCCTGGCAGGGCTGTTGGGGGAGGCCCACCCTGGAAGGGTGCCCACTTTCCATGCACTGACTTTCTCTTAGGGCCCATCCTCTTTCTTAGGCTAGAAGTCAATTTCACTCTATTGGGAGTTGGGACCATTTCCTTGGAGGGTCAATAACTTCACCCCAAGACCACCCACCCATTCCAAGCCACAGAGGATCTGGGATCAACCATGGTGCTGAACCATGTGGTGGCTCTCCAGCCTGTCCGCACATTAAAATCACCCGAAGCTACTCAATCATACCAAGGCCCAAGCCTCACTCCCGACCAATTAAACAAACTGGACTCTCTAGAGAAGGGGCCCAGCATCGGTGTTCTTTTAAAGCTCCCTTATAGGTTCTACTACATCACCAGGGTTAAAGGCCATTATGTTAATGGAACGGATCCCAGCCCAAAGCAGCCCGCGACTCTAGGGAGTCCCCTCTGCAAGAATTCCATCCTCAACCTTTGAGTCCAAGCTTTTCCCACACTGACCCAAGCACTGTCTCAACCCACAATCAGATCACTTCAGAAACCCCCGAAGACAGCCCCCAGGACTCCCAGAGCAGACAGCACTCCTGCCCCCCTCGGTGTGTCCTTTGTGTCTGACTGGCCCCCAGTCCGGCCCGCTGCCCCCTAGCCCCTGCCGCCGGCCAGCCGCTCACCGCAATTGTGGCACGCGAAGCCTAATCCCACGGCTGCCGGGAGCCAGGTGCCTGCCAGTGCGCCTGCGCGCGGGCCGCTGGTAGCTTCTCCAGCCTCTTCTTCCGCCCCTACCCAGCGATTGGCTCCGCGCGGCTCCTGGGACCGCAGTTTAGGCAGGTGCTCGAGCCTGAGGCTGTCGCCGCCATATTTGTTATGGGCCATTGCCCTTAGGGATCAAACAGAGGATGTGCACGCTAGCAAAAAAACGGGGCAGGTTGCTTGAATTCCTAACTTGCCGGGGTCCAGCCCCGGTGGATCCAGGGTAATTCGAAGGGGAGACAGAGTAGGCGTCCTAGGAAAAACTTATTTAATTACAGATGATATAGAGAGATTAGAAACGGATAGTGTAGTAGGAAAATTAGTGGAGAAAAAGAGGCTGAATAACTTGGTTTATGTGGAATACCAATCACCACCTACGTAGGCCATAGGCATCTTTCCATTCTCTGGAAGGAGAGGAGGCACTGAGGCCTCCCCTGTCCGATCTTAGAAGCCCAGGCAAAATTAGCAGGCTTAGTGAATACCCTGTTCCAGGTGGGAATTCAGCCAGAAAAACGGGGAGCAAGAAACGACACAGGGAAATCAGTCTTTCCAGAAACGGATCCGATTTCTTTATTTTTCAGGTTTGCTTATATACTTTTTGTTATACATAGAGATGAATACAGAGTCACGCGGGGTCAGCAGACCTGACCCTTGTCAAAATCAGGTGCTTCATATAAAATTATACAAAGGTCTTAGGGGGTCTTACATCATCTTCTGGCCATGAGGCCTGCTGACATTTTATGGCCCTTTCTGATAACGGTCAGTTAACCAGAAAACTTATTTTTTTCAAGGGGTGATTTTTTTCTTAAACCAGGCGCCACCCTCCAAATAAAGTTGCATTCCTATAGGGTGAGGGTGTAGTGGGTTACAATCAAGAAAGGAACTTACTTAGCCTAAGGTTAAACATGATTAATCTTAAAAGTTAATTCTTATTTCTCCTATATGCTAGTTATATTCATTATAAGGGCCGGGAATATGGAGATTTAGCAGCAAACATCAGCCCAACAAATGAAAACCCTTCACCAATATTCCCCCTAGAGCTATTTAGTCTTAAGATAGTGATAAAGTTACATTTTTGCATAGCAAGAACACAGTGATTTACAACAAAGTACAGTGATCTATAACAAAAGAGAAAATTCATAAACTCAAAAAGTCTAGTATTGCTAACATCAAAAACTACTATATTTCCTTTTCTATATTCCAAATACATTGATTAATATATTCCCAGGTGCCTAAGGATATGGAGGCCTGGCGGCAATTATTGACTCAACAATGAGAAAACCCTATGCTAATTAAGACTTTCAAAATACTCCAAACTCTCTGTGCTGTTTATGGTTGAGAAGTTGTCACACAAGCTGGTCTGTCAGCAGAGAGGTTTGACCTGAGACACCCTTGTCACACCCAGGGCAGGGAATTAGCAGTAATTATTAGCACAACAAATGAAAAACCCTTCACCAATATAATTCCTAACCAACCCACTATACTATACTAATAATTTTCTAACTTCTCAAAAGAGTCTGATTTAGAAAGTTTTAAAGCATCTTGTGCATATCATGGTTGGGAGGCTGTAAACAATCACATGTGGCCGGACCAACCTGATCAGGCAGGCTGGAGGACCTTCAGAGGAGTTTGTAAGTTGAAACACTCTTGTCACACCCAGGAATTTTTATTAACTGGAGCCTCCCGTAAAGTCAGAGGTGTAGGTGAGAGCATAAAACAGACTCTGGTTTTTGGGGTAGATGCTCGGGAACAGGAGTTTCCTGAGGCTCGATCCCGTCTTTGTGTATGCCAAAGCCTCCTTCCTCATGACCTTTGCCATGGGCGGAGTTCCTCACGCTGGCTCCTGGCACTGACTCTCACCTCCACGAAGGCTTAATGTCACTTCAGTTCAAATCAATTGTTTTTCTGAGTGCTTCTCGTCCTCTGCACCCTCCTTCCTATTAATTCGGAGAATGAAGCGAGCTCAGTGCCTCCCTTCAAGCCTTGTCATGTGACTGGATGCACAGCTGAGACAGATAAGGAGAGGGCGGTGGCACGACCTGGGACTCCCTGAAGCTGGACTGTGAGCCAAGAGTGGACACGCCCACCTTGAGCTGCTGTGGGCACCAAGATTCGGGTCACGCACCAGACCCTGAGAGAGCAACCAAGCGGCCCAACCTCCTTTTACTGTTAATAGTAAAACATGGGCTTCCCGGGTGGCGCTAGTGGTAAAGAACCCACCTGCCAGTGCAGAAGACTGAAGACACGCGGGTTCAATCCCTGGGTGGGGAAGGTTCCCTGGAGGAGGGCATGACAGCCCATTCCGGTATTCTTGCCTGGAGAGCCCCGTGAACAGAGGGGCCTGGTGGGTCACAGTCCATAGGGTCTTGCAGAGCTGGACCCAAGTGAAGTGACTTGGCTACTGAGCTCTTAGAATGTGCCCTGTGCTGTGTTAAACACTCTGTATGCATTATCTTGTTGAGTCCTTACATTGTCATCCCTGGGAGGTAGGTCCTATTATCCCATTTTACAGATGAGGAAACTGAGGTGGGGAGAGATTCAATGACTTTCACACAGCAAGCGAGCAGCCCAGACAAGCTGGAACACAGGTCTCCTGACTCTTAGGAGTCTTTCCTCTTCCTACCCTTTCCCAGGCCCTGAAAGTCAAGTTTTGTTTTGCTCAGTTTAATCCAGTGAGGGTGTCCCATGTCTTCTCTCAATAGGCCTGTAAGCCTAATTAGGTTTCTAGGCAGTCAGACAGCACAGACTCCAGTCCTGCTGTTTCCCTACCATGGGATAAGGGGCAATGATCATGACTTTTGACTTCTGGGGCACTTGGGACTCAGTTCCCTGGCTCCACCACCTCTTTTACAGGAACCGTCATTTTGTGAGTCTCTGCTTTACTCCTTAGAGGGATTTTGTGGGCATTAAATGAGAAATAGGGGTGTAAGAGTTTTGTTGTCAACAGGAATATTATCCTTATCTTCCATCCTGACAACCTGGGTGGCACCTATTGCAAAGGGCACACCCGTTGCAAACAGTCCAGCACAAGAGCCTAAGTGTCCAGGGGGAGAGTCTCTTCACCCAGTTCCTGGAGAGCCCTAGAGGCCCCATGAACCTTGCCCCCAGCATCCATCTCCCACTAGTCTGTCTCATTTTCCTCCTCCCCAATCCTACCCTTTAGACCCTCTTCTTACCACCTATATCCTCCCTGCCTTGGCCACACAGGCATCATCTCTCTTCTAAAGACTTCGAGCAATTGCTGATTCCCTGCATGTTCTAGAAAGCCCTCATTACTAGAAGGAAGACTACCATTTCTCTCCCATTGCTACCCCTTATCCCTGTCTATGCTTTCCTGGCTGTGAGAATAGAAGGCAGGAAACCCAGCATTCAGTATGGAGTCTGATACACTAGGTCCTCCATAAATTGACTAAAGGAGTCTTTCTGGCATTCCATCTCTGGAATGCATGCACCTTTATTTCAGAGCAACCCTGAATCTTGGCTTAGCCTTCCCTGGGTATCCAGTGGGGGAACAGAAAAATGGGCTGAGCTGCCAAGGGGTGAGAACTAGATGTGGTCTTACAGGGAAGGCTTTGGCCTCTGCATTGCACTTAATGCCCCATAGTTACATTCGGTGTTCCCTCAGCCTCTGATTTTACAGACAGTGTAACCAGTTACCCTTTTGTGTCAGCACCAGGCTTGTGATTATATCTGATTTCCTTCCCAGTTGTCAAGCACAGAGATAACAGGGAGGGGACATGTGGTACAACTGAAGGTCATGTCGCCTTCTCTCAACTTGTATCAGAGTCCTTGGATCGTGGGAAAGAGATACACACTCTCCCTGAAATTCTTTCCTCCCTTGGCTTCCAACCTCTTTCATCTGGGTTCCACCATAGTCTCCCCCACCTAACAACTCCTCAGGCTCTTTCCTTGGGGCACATTTTTCCAGGGCTTTCTTAGTCGGAGAGAGGGTCCCCCAAATTTCCACTTTCAATACTCTTTTCATGTATTCACTTAAACTCATCAGGCCAGGGTAAGAGGGACTTCAAAACCAAGACTGCCTGTTAATGGGAATATAAACTCATTCAGGCACTATGGAAAACTGTATAGAGGCTTCTCAGAAAACTAAGAATAAAACTACCATATGACCCAGCAATTCCCTCCTGGGTATTTATTTGAAAATGAAAACACTAATTTGTAAAGATACATGCCCCCAGTGTTCATAGCAGCATTATTTACAATTGCCAAGATGTGGAAGCAACCTAAGTGCTCATCAACAGATGAACGGATAAAGAACATGTGAGCCTATATGCTGTGTGCTCAGTCGCTCAGTCATGTCCTACTCTTTGCGACCGTTTGTACTGTAGCCCAGGGGCTCCTCTGTCCATGGGATTTTGCAGGTAAGAATACTGGAGGAGGTTGTCATTTCCTTCTCTAGGGATCTTCCTGACTCAGGGATTGAATTCCGGTCTCCTGTGTCTCCTGCATTACAGGCAGATTCTTTATCCATTGAGCCACTGGGAAAGTCCCGATACACACACATAAACACACAATGGAATACTGCTGCTGCTGCTGCTGCTGCTAAGTCGCTTCAGTCGTGTCCGACTCTGTGCGACCCCATAGACGGCAGCCCACCAGGCACCCCCATCCCTGGGATTCTCCAGGCAAGGAAACTGGAGTGGGTTGCCATTTACTTCTCCAATGCACGAAAGTGAAATGTGAAAGTGAAGCTGCTCAGTCGTGTCCGACTCTTAGCGACCCCATGGACTGCAGCCTACCAGGCTCCTCCATCCAAGAAATTTTCCAGGCAAGAGTACTGGAGTTGGTTGCCATTGCCTTCTCCCAGTGGAATACTATTCAGACATAAAAGAGTGAAATATTGCCATTTGCAACAAGAATGGACTTGGAATGTATCATACTAAATGAAATAAGTCAAAGACAAATACTGTATGATTTAATTTATATGTGGAACCTAAAAATAAAACAAACTAGTGTATATACCGGAGAAGGCAATGGCACCCCACTCCAGTACTCTTGCCTGGAAAATCCCATGGACAGAGGAGCCTGGTGGGCTGCAGTTCATGGGGTCGCTAAGAGTCGGACACGACTGAGCGACTTCACTTTCACTTTTCACTTTCATGCACTGGAGAAGGAAATGGCAACCCACTCCAGTGTTCTTGCCTGGAGAATCCCAGGGATGGGGGAGCCTGGTGGGCTGCCGTCTCTGGGGTCGCACAGAGTCGGACATGACTGAAGCGACTTAGCAGCAGCAGCAGCAGTGTATATACAAAAAAGAAAGACTCAGATATACAGAACAAATTACCAATGGGGAGAAGGAAAAGGGGAAGGGCAAGATAGGGGTAAGAGATTAAGAGGTACAAACTACTATATATAAAATGAATAAGCTACAAGAATATATAGTACAACACAGGCCATATAGTCAAATATCATAAGTATAAATGGAATATAACCTTTAAAAATTGTAAATCACTATTTGTACACCTGAAACTTACAATATTATACATAAACTATACCTCAATTGCCCTCAAAAGGCATATGTGAAACCCAACAAATTGGCATCCCTGATGACACAGTGTATGTAATCTGGGCCAGGGTAGCAGCAGCGGCTTTGGTAACTTCACTTACTACCTTTCCTTCATGACCAACCCACCTCCTATCTCCAGCCTGAATATAAAACTGCTGCTAGATAGTCTTCTCCAAATGTCCCACCACAACTCAGCACTGTCTCAACTTCTGTCACCCCCTATCTTTCTTATCCCCAGGATCACCTTGACTATGCATCCAGGTGACCAAGCTAAAAACATGTGCATCCACCTTTGCCCATCCAGGCAGTTGATTCACCTGAATCCAGTCCAGGTGAATCTGCTTCCATGTCTTTTTCATTCCCTGCTCTTGTTCTGGTTGTCAGTTTTCCTAAACTAGGATGCGAACCTCCTCCAAGACTGACTTCCAATCTTTCTCTCCCCAATCCATCCTCTACTTTGCCTGAAAAAGAGCCTCTGATCAAGGAAGTCACTGATCAGAAACTACTCAGGTTGCTGTATTTTGAATTATTTAATAAATTCTGGGGAAAAACACTCAGGGTGTATTATTTTTGCAAACAACAGAAGACCCCACTCTCCACAGTATAAGAAACATTTAATCTTCCAAAGGCTAACATGATGGTGCTTTGGTATAATTTTTTAAATGCCCATTTCATTTTGTCTTTTGTAGTTAAGGTTATATGAAGTAAACAAAACTGGTTACATATACCAAAAAAAAAAAGACTCCATTCAAAATAGATTAAGCAGGAAAGGAATTTATTGTGGGGTGAGGAGAGGGAAGTTGGATAAAGCTGATCAAACACACAGACTTCCAGTTATAAGATAAATATATACTAGGAAGGTAAAGTATAACATGAGGACCAAAGTTAACACTGTTGTATGGTATATCTGAAAGTTGTTAAGAGAGTAGACCCTAAGAGTTCTCATCAGAAGGAAAATAAACTTTTTTTTGTATCTATATGAGATGATGGATGTTGACCAAACCTATTGTGGTAATCATTTCACAATAAATGTAAGTCAAATCATTATGTTCTACACCTTAAACTTATACAGTACTGTATACCAACTGTATCCTAAAAAACTGAGGTGGGGGAAGGAATTTAATGGCTCACATAACTTCAAAGTCCAGGATTCAAACGATGTCATCAGGACTCAATTTCTCCCTCTGACCTTTAGTTCCACTTCTTCTGCGATTCCATGCTGAGAAAGCATCGCCTTTGGACACAGAACTGCATTCTTCCAGATTTCAGTCCAGGGAGAGAGCCCTTCCCTCCACACAATAAGAGTTCCCATTGGCCTAAATTGAGTCACATGGCCAGCCTAAACTAGTCACTATGGCCAAAGTGATGACAGTGATGATTGGTCAAGCCCTAAATCACCTAGGTAATTTAAGGATGGTCTAGAACCAACTCCCCCAGAACCACTTTCCTAAGAGTAGATAAGGTGTGGAACCCTAAAAACCTGGAGGCTGTTACTGGAATCAGGGTGAATAAACACTGAGAAACTTGGCCTGGTTCTTATTTTTCTCATTTTTCCTTAGAACTACCCTCTGCCCCAGACCAGCAGAGGTCTTCAGCAAGTATGTCAGAACATTAAAACACAGGCTTCTCATTGTCCCAGGCTTCACCTTGAGCTTGGTCTCACATTCTCATCTCCCACTCAGGGTGATCAGATCCCCATGGGGGAGAAAGTGGCAGTTATAAATAAGAGTGGGAAGGTATATTAATTTTCCACTAATGGTCTAACAAATTACCACAGACTTAGAGGCTTTAAACAATACAAATGTATTATCTTACAGTTCTGGAGACTGGAATTCTGTCTCATTAACTAAAATCAAGGTATTGGCAGAATTGCATTCCCTTCTGAAGGGTCTAGGGAAGAATCCATTTCCTTGTCTTTTCCAGCTTTGGGGCTGCCTGCATTCCTTGGCTCACGAGGCTCATGACCCTCTTTCATCTTCAAAGCCACTGATAGCTGACTGACTCTCTAGTATCACGTACTCTGACTCTTGGTTCTCCGTCTTCCACATTTGACTCCTGTAATTATACTGGACCAACCGAGATAATCCAGGATAACGTCTCTATGTTAAGGACTTCTAACTAACAACCTTAATACCATTTGCAACCTTAATTCCCCCTTGCCATGTAATGTAACATATTAATGAGTCCCCAGGGATTAAGCCATGAACATCATGGGGGTGGGAGGCCTCCCCCAACAAAGACCACTATGTCCTGGGACCGGTTCTTTATTTTGGCCACACAGCGTGAGAGATCTTGGGATCAAACCTGTGCCCCCTGCATTGGAAGCACGGGGAATCTTAACCACTGGACCACCAGGAAGTCCCTGGGACCAGTTCTTAAAGAGGACAGAGTGGGAGGCTCCCTTCTTGGAGCTGTTGGATAGGGAGTGTTAGGTAGATAACCTAAACCAGTCCAAGCTGCTGCTGTCACTAGGCCAATGGCCTGAATTAGACTTGAAAGAGTGGTACAGTCAGGAATAAACATGACATCACCAGGCTGAGTGTGGGAGAACTTCCCAGAGGGTAGCTGGATTCTGAGGGATGCTGAAAATCTATGAGAAACTGTGGGGGGTTAGTGGTAATACTGCTTAGAATAACAGAAGAGGAAGGAAAGTATGATGGCCTGGCAGCCCAGCAACTAGGAGAGGGTATCCATTTTAACCATCCAGCAACTATGACCCACTCCACTGGGGAAGAGAGCTGGAAGGGCATGACCTGCAGCCAATGTGGACTGGAGCTCAGATAGTCTTTGCCCCATGTGGATGAAGCAACCTTTCTGCCTTTACCCAAGTCGCTTCTGGGCTTTGGCATCAGTTGGACTGAGTTCAAATCCCACAGTGCCAGTTACAGACTGTAAGAAGATGGGAAAGCGGCCTAACTTCCTGAGTCTCTGGTTCCTTAATCTATTCCATGAGAATGATATCACCATGTTCTTCATGTGGCTAATAAGAATTAGAAGTTCTTTGAAAAAAGTTATAAGCTCTTATGTAACATTCTAGAGGGGAGAATAGTCAGATAGCGGGAAAGCAGACCCAGCATAGACTGGTGATTATGCTATTACTGACAGCACAAGTCTTGAGAATTTTGCCCTTAACATAACTAGCTGTGTGAGTCTGAACAAGATATTTACATAAGCCCCAGTCATAGAATACATTCATTGTATACCAAATCTGAGGCAAGCAGCTTCTTGCTATGTAAGGGGGGGACTAGTAATACCTCATTTCTAGGGTTGATGTAAACTTGAAGTTAGATGATCATAAGCAACCTGAACAAGGATGAGATGGTTGGATGGCATTGCCGACTCAATGGACATGAGTCTAAGCAAACTCCCAGGGATGGTGAAAGACAGGGAAGCCTGGCGTGCTGCAGTCCATAGGGTCTCAAAGAGTTGGACACAACTGAACCACGAAGCAGCTGGATTCAGTGTCTGGCGAGGAGGAGCTTAACTCAAATGTTCAGTTCAGTTCAGTCGCTCAGTCATGTCTGACTCTTTGCAACCCCATGAATCGCAGCACGCCAGGCCTCCCTGTCCATCACCAACTCCTGGAGTTCACTCAGACTCACGTCCATCAGGTCACTGATGCCATCCAGCCATCTCATCCTCTGTCTTCCCCTTCTCCTCCTGCCCCCAATCCCTCCCAGCAATCAGTCTTTTCCAATGAGTCAACTCTTCGCATGAGGTGGCCAAAGTACTGGAGTTTCAGCTTCAGGATCATTCCCTCCAAAGAAATCCCAGGGCTGATCTCCTTCAGAATGGACTGGCTGGATCTTCTTATAGTCCAAGGGACTCTCAAGAGTCTTCTCTAACACCACAGTTCAAAAGCATCACTTCTTCGGCGCTCAGCTTTCTTCACAGTCCAACTCTCACATCCATACATGACTTCTGGAAAACCATAGCCTTGATAGACGGACCTTTGTTGGCAAAGTAATGTCTCTGCTTTTAAATATGCTATCTAGGCTGGTCGTAATTTTTCTTCCAAGGAGTAAGCATCTTTTAATTTCATGGCTGCAGTCACCATCTGCAGTGATTTTGGAGCCCCAAAAATAAAGTCTGACACTGTTTGCACTGTTTCCCCATCTATTTCCCATGAAGTGATGGGACCAGATGCCATGATAACTCAATCCATCTGACTGAGAAAACGGGATGTGGATAACAGAGAGCTAACCTAATTGCAAAGGGCACTAGGATGCCCTCACGGATGTTGTGTCTAAGTTGGGGCCAGCATGATTCCAGCAGGTTCACCCAGTGTAAACACAGGCTGGCTGACTTCTGGCAAGGTCAAGGTGTTTCCTTTTGCCTGGAAACCAGGAGGTGTGGCCGAGTCAGGGCAGGAAGAACAGCAGTTCAACTGAAAAGTGGTGGAGAGGAGCCCTGCTCCTGGATCTCTCTGGTTCCTCCAAATGCTGGGGCCAGCTCCCCGAGGCTAAAGGAGACAAGTGAGTGGGGAGCTACCTGGAAGAGCATTTCAGGGCTGGGGCTTCAAACGGCCTTGAGTCTTTCCTGCCTGCTGGGAGCCTGGGCTTTGGGTCCAGCCCTAGGAAAAGAGGTGACCTGGTAGCCAAACTCCTTAGTAAGAGTTCCCCAAAGCCAGGGGCACAATCGCAGGGGCTCCTGCTGTGAACCAGGGCCTGCGTTTACTAGGCACCAGGATCGGCAGTGGACCTGAGAACAAAGCGCATCCATCTCCCCTACTCCAGCTCTGGACCAGGACAAGGCCCCAGGAACCACGTCGGCCGCCTGAACTTCGGACCATGTACGCATGCTACTGCCGAGCGCCTGGGGAGGACGGCTGGCCTCTACTGCAGCACCTCACGTACACCTACCAGCCCGCCCCTCTGCTGCTGCCCCCTATCCAGGCCCATAACTTCTGCAGCCGGCCCCCGACCTGTGCGCCAGCGAGTGGGCTGCTCCGCGGGAATACCACTGCTTCCACGCCACCGGCGCGCCCCTGGAGTTCGCGCCGCCCTTTTGGGCCTTCCTACCGGCCTACGCCGCGGCCCTGCGCCCGCCGTTCCCCGCGCCCGGCTACCTGGGGCCATCGCTGCAGGCGCCCGCGGCCACGGGGCAGGAGGCGGTAGAGAGCGGGGCGCAGTGGCCGGAAGGCGGCACCGTGCAGGCCGAGCTGCGGTGGGGCCGCGTAGAGCGCGCGCTTGGCCCGCGCCTCGAGCTGCCGGATTCGGTGCGCCGGGAGCTGCGCCGCGTGTACGGCACATACCCGCGCACCAACGTGCGCGTCACCTACCGCGGCGGCGAGGTTCCTGCTGCAGGGCGTGCCGCGCCTGCGAGAGCCCGAGTACCGAGTCGAGAGGGGAGTCCTGCGGCCGCCGGCCAGCAGCGACAGCAGGGACGACAGTCCCGCGGGGGAAGCGGTGGAGCGCGGCCGCCGGAAGAAGAGGAAGGCTTGAGCTGAGGGCGCGAGAGGCCCGGCGGCAGGCGACGGTGAGCACGCGCGCTGTTCTCCTGCCGCCGCAGCTATGCGCTGGGGCTGGGTGCACCTGTCAACTGTATTTTTGCCTTTTTTTTTTTAAGCACCGCCGGCTTGCTGCTCTTCCTCGATTTCAGGTTTTTGCAGGATGGCGGGGCGAGGGCGAAAAGGGATCATAGCGATCTCTGAGTGGGTGTCCTGTTGACTCCTTCCTTCTCCTTGGACTTGGAAAGCCTGAGCGTGTGGTGGAGGAAGGGCCTGGACCCTTTGTTTCCTCCCCGCCCAACCTCCTTCCCATGAACCCTGCCCTGCAATGAGCCCCCACATGCCCTTTTTCGTCTCTTCTCTCCAGGAAATCTCCCCTAACTCCCCAAGCCGAGGGCCCACTTATTCCCAACCTGTAAAGAAAAGTAAATGACTGAAGTCAGGTGGAGGCTTTAAGATTGTTTTTATGTTTGGGGGTAGAAGTGGGGTTTCTTCATCTATGTAATGTGAGCCTTACTTCCCTTTTTGGGGTACAAGGTGTCAGGGATTAGATTGGGAAACGTGTGCTTCCTCACTCGCCAGGCCCCACCTTCACTTAACGAGCTCCCTTCCAGTGCAAGAGGACTTTCTCCTAGGTCCTGAGGCCCACCACCCATAGAGAGATTATGAGGGCATCAGCTATTTTGTTGAGGTGTGGATGGCAAGCATGGCTGGGGAAGGGATCCCTAAGACACAGATTTAGGGCTGGCCCTGACATGAGTTTGGGTAAACTCTGGGAGTTAATGATGGACAGGGAGGCCTGTTGTGCTGCAGTCCATGGGATTGCAACGAGTTGGACCAACTGAACTGACTGATATTTTCTAGACTCTCTGAGCCTCAGTTTATTCATCTGTTAAAGAAGAATAAAACTAATACAGCCTACTTGAAAATTTTACCAGGATTGAAATCTAAGATGAGTGTCACATCTTGTTTCCCGATTCTTTTTAAGCTTTTATATTGTGGGATAGCCGATAGACAATGCTGTGATAGTTTCAGGTGAACATCGAAGGGATTCAGTCTTACATCTTACATATACTTGTATCTTGTCTCCTTCTTGCTAACAGTCTTTAATAGGTTGAATGTGCGCTATTCTAGGCTTTTGCTGGAGGATTAAGCCACACGTCAAAATTTACCTATGGATCTAGCCATACCACCAGACCTGACACCCAGGCTGTATAAGTTTGGCTCCTCATGGAATTGCTTTCAGTGAACTCCCATTTCTAGTTGGCCAGAAGATACCTGGCTATACAGGTGTGTTACTGAAACTATAGATCACTTGATTGAACACTGCTATGATTATGAGCTTCATGCAGAAGTTCTGTTAAACCTCAGCACTTGGTAATGATGTTTCTCCTGATGAGTGGTTTGCTTTTTTATCTTTAAAACACCAAGGATCTCATAATTGATCATATTCTTCTCTTTGCCCTGGCTTCTGGGGAGCCAAATTTGCTTAGCATCTTTTGTGTAAAACCTGGATCCTGAACTGTTACCCCTAGTTTCATCTTATTTTCCTTTCCTTATTTTTTTTTAAATTATGGAAACACAGGGAGCTGTTGTAGTGTGTTAGGTCTGCTGTGTGACCTTGAGTGAACTATTTAATGTCCCTGAACCAATTTCCTCATCGCAAATGGGGATGATGGTATCAGGACCTATCTCATATAAGATTATTGAGAAGATATCATGAAATCCTGCACACAAAATGTTTACCACAGTAACTGTCATATACTAAGTGCTCAAAGGTTAGTATTTGTTTTTAAAAAATAGTTTGCAATACAGATATTTATAAAATAGAGAGTTAAAATCTGTTCTAATATTTTGTGTGGGCATGCTGAGTCCCTTCAGTTGTGTCCAGCTGTGTGCGACCCTATGCACTGTGGCCTCCCAGGCTCCTCTGTTCATGAGCTTCTCCAGGCAAGCATACTGGAATGGGTTGCCATATCCTCCTACAGGGGATCTTCCTGACCCAGAGACTGAACCTGTGTCTCTTATGTCTCCTGCATTGGCAGGAGGGTTCTTTACCACTAGGGCCACCTGGGAAGCCAACCACCCGCAAATGATCACTGAAGTCCAATCTAGTATTTTTTACTGTTTTTTTCTGTGCACCTCATATTAACTACATAAAAGGAACTGCAGTTTTGCTTGTTGCATTTTACATTAAGTATATCTTGGACATCGTTTTATGCCAGTGCACATGGTGTTACCTCATTCTTTAACAGTCTATCGCATTTGGATTCTTTTCAGTTTTTAGCTATTAAAAGTCCATTCAACAAATTTCTTGAATGCCTTTTATTTGCCAGGAACTATTGCAGGCCCTGAGGATATAGTCGTGAATGAGAGAGCCATGGCAGTTTCTGTCCTTATGGAAAGCATTTAAGCTGAGACCTAAAGAATATGAAAAGCTAGCTGTGCAAAGAGAAGGGTGAGGGGAAGCCAGGCAGAAGGTATGGTGAATGCAAAAGTCCCAAGGAATGAAAGTCATCTTCATTGACTTAACAGGCATTTGAAAGCCCACATATGCTGGGCAGTATTCTAGGCACTGGGGCTCTAGGAGAAAAATAAACAACTCTCTGCTTTTGATAGAGCTTACTTTAGAGATGTAATGTAGGGAAATGAAGACTGACGATAAGCAAAGGGGAATATATAATGCAGTGTCATACAGCAATAAGTGATGGGGTGCTATTTTCAGCAGGATACTTAGGGAAGGCTTCTCAGAAGAAGTGACTCTTCAGTGAAGACCTAATAAAGACCTTTACAAGTCATTTAAATAGCTGGGGGAGAAAAGCAAATACAAACACCCTTGGCTGGGGTGTCCTTGTCCAGTGAGTTAGTGGGAATGTAACAGTTAATGGATGGCATCACCGACTCAGTGGACATGGGACTGGGTGGACTCTGGGAGTTGGTGATGGACAGGGAAGCCTGGCATGCTGTGGTTCTTGGGGTCACAAAGAGTCAGACAGGACTGAGTGACTGAACGGAATAGTTAATGAAGTTACAGATGAAGCTGGACCCTGTGGCATCTTGAAGCCATGTAGAAAATTTTGGATTTTTTTCCTTAGAGAAGGATTATGAGCATAGAGAAATGTGATGAGATTTTTTTTTAATTATTCTGGATGATGTGTGGAAAAGAGACTATAAAGGGGCCATTGTAGAAATAGAATAGTTAGGAGACATTTGAGAAATAAGCTGAGAGAGTGATGAGAAAATAAATGTCCTTGAATATGCATCTTTGTTCACAGATACAAGTGTTAAACTGTGGAATCTGAAACCTTAGAATTAGAGATTGAATCATTGAACAATGACACCCTAGTAGCAACAAACACAGCCAGTGCCCAGATCTGTGATTCTAAATTCCATCCTCCAAAAGGAACCACTCCCCTTGGGAAAATGGCTGATTTCAAGGCTGTGGCAGGAAAGGTACAAGATGAGCCTGGAACAACTTGTGCCAGAAATTAAAGGACTCCTCAGAAATATCAAAAGAACAAAGGAGCCAACTTGAAGGGACTTCCACTGACCAAATCAAGGACACTGTAAGCATCAAAACAAATAATCACAGTAACAGATTATAAACTTCTGAATAAAATAAGGATCCCTAAGTCCATGCTAATATTAACTAAATAAATACATGTGTCTGGAAAGCTCTCATAGAAGAAGGAAAAATGAAATTAGAAAATTACCATCCCCAATCATCACAGTAATGATCGATTCAAGTGAGAATCATTCCTGGATACTAAAAATAATGGGTGAAAAACCTGATGTTTACATAGTTTCACATATGTTCCAATAAGATATTTATTAATTATAAATTTTAAAGTAGTAACCTGAAGAAAATAGTAACCTAATAGTATAATAGGGAAAAGTGGTGGGTAACATGTTAATAACCCCACTGCAGTAGTCCCTCTTTAAACAAAATCTTTCTTACCACTTTTTTTTCTTACCATCTTTAATAAGTGTCTTTAAATTTTTTTCTTTAACGGAGACAAATTGACATCATGTGCTTTGGATATGTTAAACTGAAAAATACAGCATCAAAAATTCAGTGGTAAGGCATAATCATGAGGAAACAAAAACCTAAATTGAGAGAAAATTTTTCAAAAATGTCAGTGTCATAACAGACAAAGGTTTCAAGTCAAAGGAGATGAAAGAGACATGAAAACTACAAAACTAAATCTTCTTTTGGCTGCTAGACCAGAATGAACATTGTTATGAAGGACAATGTTGGGACAAGTAGCAAGATTTGAATAAGGACTATAGATTAAAGAAAGCAATATGGCAAAAAAAAAAAAAAAGTTAACAGTTGGTGAATCTGGTATAAGTCTAAGTCAGAGTTCTTTGTACTATTCTTGCAACTTTTCTGTAAGTCTGAAACAACTTCTAACTAAAACTAGTGATAATAAGGATATTGAGTCTCTGAATCAAAAGGATACACATTTAAAATGTAGTTTGTCACAGATTTTATATTTTAATCTTAGAGAACTTTCTACATGCTGGTAAGCCTCCTCAAATCCTTTTTCTTTTCTTTTTTTTAAACACAGCAGGTTAAGTAAATCATGAATCTCCCACCATATAAGATTTTTTTCTGAATTCCCTTCCTCTTCTACCCTCTCAGGCCCACTCTTAAAGTCTCTCAACTCTCCTCATCTCTAAGAATCCACATTGCTCACACACATTCTTCCCCCAAGGCCGTCACTTATGCCCTGGAAATTCCAGAAGCTGCACATAATTTACCCCTATCCCTCAGCCCCAGTGAGGGAGGAGGTCCCCAATTATAGACCTTTTGAAGGAAGTGCTGCCACTCAGCTCAGTCCAGCCTGCCATTGCTTCCAAACCCCAGTGCTCCAGCCCTGTCTGTGGCTGTTAAGGAAGCCCTGCAGGGAGTCCTAGATGTTTCTTTCTTTGATCTTTTCTTTGAACTTAACCTTTAGAAGCTTAGAACTCATAAAACATCAGGGCTGCCAGAGACTTTACTGTTTACCTGGCTCAACCTCAAGTGTCCTTTGGGAAACCAAGGCCAAAGAGGAGTGACTCACCCAAGGTCACACAGTAGGTGGGAATCCACCTACTGTCCCTATCTCAGTGGGGCTTGAGCCTCTAAATTCTCATCCTGATGGCCTTCTCCTCCTGGCTTCGCCCCAGCCTTACCCAACCCTGGCATTTGGTTTAGAGCTCTTTGCCAATAAACCATGACTGACCAATTTAAAACCCTATCCCACCTCCCAACTGGGTAACTCACATTCTACTGAAAGGAGGGTAATAATCACAACAATCTTACACACTTAACTGAGCACTTACTGTGTGCAGGCACTGTGCTAAGCCCTGTACAGAAACTATCATTTAATTTTCACAAAACCTTGATGTGGATATAATTATTATCCCCATTTACAGATAAGGAAACTGAGGGCCTGCAGAAATTAACAACTTATCCAAGGGTATACACAGAGTACACCTGGGAAATCTGACTGTAGCCTTAACATATAGGCCTCTTCATACATGAGACATGCTCAGCAAAATACAGGGACATTTATTGAACAGCCACTCTGTGAAGAATACTAGACTAGTCATCACGGGGTTCATGAATCAAGCGCCACTGGAAGCAGAGTGTGGAGGATCTGTAGGACATCGTATGCATCACTGAGGCACTGGAGAAGCTTCTTGTAAGAGGCATCTGAGAAAGACTTTGAAGGATGTGTAGGAATCTGACAGTGATGGAAAGGAGGTGTCCCGAGAAGAACTGAGGAGGGGTCAGCACGAGTAAAAGCGTGGCAGAAGGAGCAGGAAGGAGCAGAGTTTCACTGGAGGGCAGGTTATAACAAGGAAGCAGTGGAAGGTCAGGCTTCAAAGCTAAGTGGAGGCCATGCTTTGAAAGACTTTAACGGCAAAGTGAGGAGTTTTGGGGAGCCATTGAAGTCTTTGACAAGAAGAGTGGCTTGAACTGACGTTATTAAAAGATCGAGCCAGTGGCAGCACCTGGCTGTTGCCCTGTGACCTCAGTATTGATGGTGTAGCACAGCCGGGCACCAGAACTGAGTCCCTAGGGCATTTGCTAGAGCTCACAGCCTATGGAATTCAGTTCTCAGAGCCAGGTGGCCAAAGTTTTCTTAACCTTGATGCTGCCCTCCTGCGCTCTCTTCTGTGAATCTTTCCTCATCCCCAGGATGGGTCAGGTGAGAAACCTGAGATCTCAAGATTCCTCCTCTTCTAGGAAGGGTCTGAGCTTGGAGCAGAAAATAGGGGTCCATTGCTAGAAGAGGCAAAGGTTCTCTCAATTCCAACAGGATGCTGAATTAGATATGAGGGTGGAGGCTCAGGGCCGTGGTAGAGATTCCATGCAAAATGGGTCCCACCATCCCCTGCTCAGATGTGCTCCAATGGGCCTAGGAGTGGAATTGGATAGACAAGGGACTGGGGGAAGAGCTAGAGCATGTACACTGAGAGGGTATTTCTCTAGAGGCAGGCCTCCTGAGCCAAACAAGGCCCACAAATGTGGATCCCAAGATAGAGGCCCAGGAGTCCAAGCTCCCTGAAACCACTGCCCCGCCCCTACACACACACACACACACACACACACACACACACACACACACACACACACACACACATATATACCTGAAATGAAGATCTTAAGTACCTGGTATAGATAAGGGAATGGAAGAGAAAGATTTCCCTGAAACACATTGTGACTTTCTAGAGAGTTAAACTGAGGACTGGGGTGCTATTTCCACTCAGGGCAGAGCTGCAGCCTGTCTCTGGAGAGGGAAAGGCAAGCCGGCAGGCTCAAGAGCCACCCTCCACCGCCACCCCCAACTTGAGTTGAAAGAAACAGGTCTGCACTTACCCTTGAAGCCTCTCCTCTCCCTCCTGGAGCTGGATCTACAGTGATGCTCCCAGAGACTGCTCCTTAAATAGGCCCGCCCCAGCCAACTCCCGCCCCCGCCCCATCCTGGCTCTTCTGAGAAAGGAGGAAGGTGTGGGAGGGCCGGGCACCCTGCCCAGAGAGCCCTTTTTGACCTCAAGCAAGAATGGGGACCCCCTTCTCCACCCACCCACCCCCATCTTTCAAAGCATCCCCTTCCTCACCTCAGTCTCTGACTGAGTCCCTCCCACCCCTTGAAACCAGCCACTGGGTTCTTTCTCTGCCCTTAATGTCTGGGAAATCTGCCCTTTCTGCCTAATTCAAGCCCAGTTCCTTACTCTGAGGTTGAATGGTGGGGAGCTGATGTGCTGTGGAGGCTTCAGCGGAAGATTCTAGCTTTCCCCATTGGCTTAGGAGGCCCAGCATCAGCTGCAGAATTCACTCACGGAATGGGGAGGGAGAGGGTATCAGTCTACCTCCTTCTACCTCATGTGGCTTCAAGCTGCATCCAAAGCATAAGTGGAGTTTATTCCCATTCCGTGGAAAGATACTGAGACCTGAGGGAGCAGAAAAATCAGGGGCTTAAGGCCCAGGCAGTGTGAATGTCCCATGGGACTAGTGTTCCCTGGAGCTCCTGATTACGGTTTGTGTCCCTGTGTCTGTCGTGGGTCCTCTCCCCAGTCCACCCTCTGTCCTCTGATTCCAGAACCCAACTCTTACTGCACAGAGTTGAGACCCTCCAGAATCTGAGCTGGGAATTGAGGGACTCCCCTAAATGGTCTTTCCCTGAAACCTCAAGAAGTTTTTCCCATGATAAGTAGCTACATCCACTGCCATTCAAGAAACAGGCTGTGTGAGGGGGAGAGGTGCAGTCTCAGGGATGGTCGCCAGGGTCTTGGGCTTGGAGCCAGGGACAGCTCTACTGAGGAAACCTGGAAATTCCTGTAATGGGGGTGGTAGGGAGAGAAGAGGCATCAGTATTGTGCAATGGAGGGGAGAGGGAGGACGGATGGGGAGCTGGGGGAGGGGAGCGATGGCTTAGTCTTGAGAGGCCTGGCAGCTATTCATCACCTCCTTCCCAGGGGCCTGCTTGGCCAGAGTTCAAAGTGGCTGTCACCCCACCCTTCATTAACCCCAGCAGCACCAGGCTGTCAGCAGCAGGGCTTTTATGGGAGACGCGACGCCAAAAGTGCTCCCTCCTTCTTTCCTCCCCTTTCCTGCCCCCTTTCCCCAGCAGCCCACATCTTGCTCTCTTTGAGGCTAGAGAATCCTGGTGGGGAGGTGGGAGGTTGAAGTGAGGGACAGGACTGGAATAGGGAGTGGTGATCTTCTTTTTCTCCATATTCTGGCATTGCTTCTGTCCTTAGGGAAGAGAGAATGGGACTTTCTACCTTGGACGATGAACTCCTCAGCGTGGGGACAGTCTCTGGGCCCCCAGCACCCTAGCGGGGGACTAGACCTGAAAAGAGGCTCAGCTTCGTGGTTGGGAATGGGAGAGCTCATTCTTGAATGGAACTCTTTCCATCATGACCCACTGAAGGACTTCTGGGAAGGGAAGGCTCTGGACTTCCCCCTGTATAGCACCGGGAAGCTGAGGTAGCGGGAACAGAAAGAGGAAGCTGAGCTTTTACTGGGTACTGGGGTTCAGCCATCCTGTCCTAAATGAGGAGCCCTGCCAATGTGGGCAATAAGGTACTGGCCTGCAGGCATCCTGCACTGAGCTCAGGTGAGTCCTCAGAGCACCTGCTGCCCCTTCCCCCATCCAAACCAGGTTCCAGGTCCCAAAACTTAGGCCCTGTAGCCACCCTAATCTTGGGGAGACATCGCTGTTAAGAGAATGCATACGAGCAGATCTAGTCTTCTCTGGTGGCTTTGTGGTAATGAATCCTTCTGCCAATATAGAAGACGCAGGTTCAATCCTTGGGTTGGGAAAATCCCCTGGAGGAGGAAATGACAACCCACTCCACTATTTTTGCCTGGAAAATTCCATGGACACAGGAGCCTGGGGGCTACAGTCCATGGGGTCTCAAGGAGCCTGACATACACGCACACACATGCATGGCGGGTAAGTCAGTACCTAAGAGTTGATGGGTGGCAGGGCTTTAATCTGGACTGGACACGTAGGAGGAGAGACAGTGGGATTTGGGGAACGCCAGGTCTAGGAGTAGGGGCCACCAGAATCAACCAGTGAGCCACGGGATTGTGGGAAGATGGGAAAAACAAGACGTCGAGGGGAAGATACAGGATTTGAGGGAGATTTGGGGGGCTAGGAAATAAAGTGGATGGGAATACACTGGGTGGGGCCAAATGTCCTTGGTCTGAGCAGACAAGGAACTAGGAGGGCATACAGTCAATCGGTGAGACTCCACCCATGGCGTTATCTTGCCTAACTACTCCCTACCCTCAAAAAAATGGCCGCCGCGAGAGCCCGTCCAAAACCCTGAAACAAATGAGACTGGAAGCAAGCCCCGCCCACTAATGGGCAATTGCCCTTCTTAAAAATGGCCACCACAGCGCTTCTGGAAGTGAACCGCTCTGGGCTCCGCCTTTGATCTCGTTGGTGGGGCTGGGGGCATGCGAGCTGCACCGCGCGGGACAAGTCGCCGGCGGCGCCCGACGGAGCAGGTGATTCCCCCTCCAGGCCCCGACTCAGGGCTGGAAGAGTCGCGGAGAGCATTGACCAAGGGTACCCGTCCCGTGTGTCTCTCCACAGTACCCCCGGGGCCCGCCGGACCCCCATCTCTGATTCTCGCCGTGGCCTGTATCAAGGCACTTTTTAGCTTGCTCAGGCCTCCCTCATCATGTGTTCCCCCAGGGCCGCAAGCGCATCCATGTGCCTTCGGGCCCACTATTCTGGATGGGTAAGGGTATCCCGCTAGCTTGTTTAGGGAGCTGCTGCTTCAGGGTTCGGCCATCATTGTGGCCCCACTTCCTGTACTCCCATCGCCCCGCATTTATACTCCCGCCTGATTTTGGATGCCGACCCCTCGATCCACTTGGTGCTTCTAAGAGCTGCTTTGGGGGTCCGGGGACTATGATGTCCTCTGGAACCTGCGTTATGTACCAGGGCCCCAGGAGCCGGGCTTCATAGAATCTGGGATAAGCAGTGAAGACCTCGTTTATAGACTCTTGAGTGCCCGCGGCTTCTTCCACTCCGCTTCCCAGGACTCCTCCCACATGGCCTACTGGTCTCCCTCCACCTGGGGCGCATCCCGACCTGAAGGGAACAACATAGTACTTCTTTCCCCAGTTTCACTTAAATTTGGGGAGGAGGAGGCATTATGGAGCATCTGGAGAGTTTAGGGCTGTGCGGTCCCAGAGATGCTCCCAAGCCACCTGGCCAGTGAGGATGGGGCAGTCAGGGTTGGCTCCGGAGAGGGAAGTGAGTCCGGCAAAGTGAGGGGCAAAGGGGCAAAGACATTCTGAGTGGGCAGAATGGTGTGAGCAAAGATTCTGAGGTAGGCAAGAGGGCTAGCCAAATAGGAGAGGAGGATCAGAACATAGGTTGGGGACAGACCCTTTGCATCATGAAAGGGTGTAGTATGGTAGTTAACAGTGAAGGTTTTGGAGCCAGACTGCCTGGGTATAAAACTGCCATTAACTTCCTTTGTGACTCTGGGCAAATAACCTCACAATGTGTCCATTTCCTTTTGGGTAAATGGGATAATATGATATATTAGTATCTATATGTTAGGGTAATTGTGAGGATTAGGTAAATTAATACATGTAAAGAGCACAGAACAATCCCTGGCAGATCTTAAGCAGTCATCCATGAATGCTAAGTCATTTCAGTTGTGTCCGACTCTGTGTGACCCTATACGACCCTATGGACTGTAGCCCACCAGAATTCTCTGTCCAGGGGATTCTCCAGGCAAGAATATTGGAGTGGGTTGCCATGCCCTCCTCCAGGGGATCTTCCAGACCAATGGATCGAACCCACCTCTGTTTGTCTAGTGCCACTAGTGCCACCTGGGAAGCCCTGTAAGCAGTCAGTAAATGCTAAATATTATTACCTTCATCAGAGGTATTCACACAAGACTCACAACAGGATATCAGTCACATTTCATGGGTGCAACTAACCAGTGAACCCTGATTTGGAGCCCCCAGGATGAAATGGGGTTCTGTGAGCTATATCTAGAATTTGAAAAGTCTTGGGGAAATCATGTTCTGACCCTGGAGAAGCCTGGCTGTTTGGGCTGCAGCTTCCCCAACTCAGGGACTATGAGGAGAAATATTAGGAGAAGGTTCTGGGTAGGAAAGGAATGCCAATGAAGCCTAAGGGGTGGAGAAGGGTGAAAGAAAGAAGTGGCAAGCTTTGAAGGCTGGGGAAAGTTTGAGCAGCCCAAGAACAGGAAGAGGGGGGACATTCTATTAGGAAACAAGCCAGAGCAAAAGCTCAGGGCAGGAAGACTTTTATTTGAGCACAGTGAGGTGTTTCCCATGAATGACTGCCACATCCCTGAGAGCTTCTTCCTTAGAAGCTTTCATGCAGCATCCATGGACCTTGGTCCTCACAGAGGTTGGCAGACAGCTGCTAGCAGCCAGGAGTGGTATAACCTGAGGTGGATGTTGGTCTCCACAGGGGGCTGACTTCTTGGGGGAGCAGCATGATGGGATCTGGTATGCCTGGTCTGAGCAGTTACACTCCTCGCCAGGGCCCATGCTAGGGTCTGGAGCAAGAGGCTGGCCTCCCCTGGTAGGATAGGGCTTCTTAGTTCTGCTGTCCCAAGTGACCCTGTACTGTCCCAGCAACTCTCTGTTACCAGTCAGGGGACCAGGGAACTGTGATTGTAGATGGCAGCCCTGTCTTAACCCAATTGGAGGTCTTGACATCCCCCCATTCCCAAAGTAGCCCCTCGAATATACACTTAACTAGAAAGTCCTGGATTTATCTCTTGACTACTACAGTCAAGCCAGGTGACTCTGGGCAAGTCCTTAAACCCACTGAGTTTCAGTCTCTTCATTTGTGAAGTGGGAAGCAACTTTATTGAGTGTACATTGATCAATAAACCAGGTGTGTAGTCCCTGTGCTCATGAAGCAAGTGGAAGAATCATTAAACATTGCCCCACTAATTTTTTTAATTATAGCTATAAAAGGTGTTGTTAAGTAAGGAAAAGTGTAGTCTGCAGTAAGGGTGTAAGATAGAGGAGACCAAACCAGTTCTAGAGGGACAGCATCCTTTGAAGGAAACTGTAAAATGAAACCTGAAAGGTGAGAGGAGTTACCAAGTGAAGGGGTGGATGCAGCAGGTTACCCAGGCAGAGGAAACAGTTCATGCAGAGACTCTTGTCATGAAAAAGCTGGAGTGCTGGCAAGGTGAAAGCAAGCCAGGGTGGAGTGGAGTGATCTGGGTGGGGAGAGGGGTGGGTAGTGGTACATAACGGCTGGAGAGACAGAGGCAGGAGTAAGGCCCTGAACTGAGGGCCACAAAAGAATCTGGACTAATCTGGAAACAGGAAATCATGGATAGATGTTATGCAGGAAGAACGTGATTTTTGTAAAGATTGTACATCCATGATCTTTGTGGAGAGTAAGTTGTTGGTGAAAAGATGGTGGTGAGGAGAACAATTGGGAAATTTGCAGTTAAGGCAAGAGATAGAGCTGAGTGGGAGGAGAGAGGAGAGAAGTAGACATGTTGAGAGATAATGGTCAAGGGCTTGGTGACTGATTGGATGTGGGAAGGCAGAGGGTAGGATGGTGTCAGGGATCCTCACAGCATCTGGTCTCAGACTTGCGGCAGGAACAGCTGGGTACATGGACAGGTGTACACTGGGGACAGGGACAGCCTTGGAGGAGTAGACGACTTGGGAGAATGTCAGTTTGGAACACGTTAAGTCATCCCTATGGAGGTGTCAGAGAGATGGATGTACAAGTGTGTAGCTCAGAGGAGGAGGCTGGACTAGAAAATTAGACATTTGGGAATTGGTGACATGGAGTTGGAACAAGAAGATCTGGCCTCTGTCTCTTCCAGAGAGACAGAGTGTGCAGACTGAAGAGAGGAGAAGCAGCTTTGAGCCTGAGCTTTGCTGCCACAGTTAGAGGGGAAGAAGAGGAGAGGGGGGCAGGGATGGCCTGGGAAGAAATGGCCAGGGAGGTGGAAGAGAAATGGGAGGGACGTGATGCCTCCTAGACCAATACTGATGCTACGGAAAGGGCAAATGTGAGGTGAAAGAAATGGCCTTTCTCTCTTTCTTGATAAAAAATGGTTAATATTGGCAAATTCATATGGTTCAGCCTAATTAGACCAATTAGGGCTTCCCAGTAGCTCAGCAGTAAAGAATCTGCCTGTAACACAGGAGATGTGGGTTCAATCCCTGAGTTGGAAGATCCCCTGGAGAAGGAGATGGCCACCCACTCCAGTATTCTTGCCTGGGAAATCTCATGGACAGAAGATCCTGGAGGGCTACAGTCCATGGGGTTGCATAAGAGTTGAAGACAACTTAGCCACTAAACAACAAAAATAATTAGATCAAAACCTGAAAACAGTAACTCCTGACCTTAGCCTGAGAAGATTTGGTAGAGATGTTGGAGCAGAAGCCAGACTGAAGTTGGGGAGAAGTGGCTAGAATGGAGAATAATAATTAGGCAGCAGACTTGACTGGGACCTGGTGACTGATTGATTGCAGCAGGTGGAGTTGAGAGACCCCCAAGTTCAGGTTTGGCAGCTGAGCAAGTTGTGTCAGCTAGTGAAACAGTCAGGGGTACCTGTTTGGAGGGGGTATACACAGACGGGAAGGATATGGTGAATTGGGGGAGGTGTTCCTGAGTCTTCTAACTGGGATAAGCTGACATTTGGACCTGTGGATCTGGAGCAGTTTGTTGCCACGTGTATGTTCTTAGCTACCAAATACAGACTTATGGAGCCAAAAGCATGTAAGTAGGATTGAAACAAGTCAATAAGTATTTATCAAGCACCTACTAAGTGCAGGCATTTTTCTAAGTGCTAGGGCTATACCAAAGGATAAGACAAAGTCCCTCCCAATTCTTTCTTCTTGAAGCTTATGTTCTATGGGGGAGGAGAGACAAAAAGCAAATAAACAAAAATAACATTAAACTAGTATATGTCATGTAGGAAATAAAGCAGAGAAAGAGATTGGGGAGTATGGGGAATGGTTATTTTTGGTAGGTTAGTCAGGGACAGTCTCTCTGGAGGCAGCATTTGAGCAGAGCCCCGGCAGAGGTGAGGGGATGAGCCATGTGGATATCTGGAAGAGATAGGCAGGAAGAAGCTGGGCGGGTTTGAAGGACCCCAAGGATGCTGGTGGAGTGAGTGAGGAGGAAGTGGTGAGGTTGGAAGGTAGGCAAAGGCCAGATCTTCTAGGACATTGTAGGCCTTGGGAACGAGAAGGGACAGCCTCTGTCGATAGCCTCAAGCTGCTGGAAGGGCAAGGACCAGGCAGGGAGATAGAATTCATGAAAGACTTCCCCTTCTATAAGGGCCCCAGAGCCAGAAAAGCCCCTTTGTGTGAACGGTGGGTGGCCCATTCTGGGGGAGGGATGGCTGTGCTCAGTCCTGAGGCCTGCTTCTTGGGGGGCTGGACAATGGGCCCCTTGTGGCTGGACTTGGGGGCCCAGTGGCCCTCTCAGTGATGGGATTCCTCAGCCAGGAGGCATGTGACCTCAAGACCTTGGCGTCTTCCCAGAAGATCTGGGCCTACTTCTGGGGAGTGGGGTGGGGAGATGGGGAGAGGTCAGGGGGAGGGAGGGAGGGAAACCTCCACTCTGGAAACTTTCTCCTGAGACAGTGTCCTGTCCTGTCTCAGGCTGGAGGAGGTGGAGAGATAGGGAGGCGGGGGGGCTGTGGCTCTGCTTGAGGGAGCGGGGGAGGACCAGAGAGTTGGAAGCTATGGGCAACTTCAACAAATGGTTTCTACAGCAGGGCAGGAGGGAAGAGCTGGCTGGCCCCAGACCTGGTGGGCAGGGGCAGGCAGAAGAGGGCCTGACAAGCCTCCGTCTTGTATCCCTTCAGCAGAGGAGAGAGCATGGAGCTAGAGCGGATGGTCAGTGCAGCCCTCCTTGCCTTTGTCCAGACGCACCTCCCAGAGGCTGACCTCAGGTAGGAGCTGCTCTCCTAGAAGGGTCATGCTTGGGCCAGTGCTGGAGCAGCTGGGCAGGACTCTGGACCCTGGCCAGTGGAGAGACTGGGGTGGGAAGCACTCAGCCCTGTTCCTGAGATGTGGAAGGGCTGAGTATGATCTGCTGGTGTGGCCTTACCTCTCATCCTGTTCCCGTCACCCTGTTGAACAGAGGGGAGACCAAATTTCTGAGGAAGGGGGAGGGTGGGATACTCTCCAGGCTTAAGGCTTGAGGTCTGCCTCACGGTCCCCAGGAAGCCAGGGGCTGGAGTCCCAGGCTAACAGGGCTTGTCTTGTTCCCTTCCTGTAGCGGCTTGGATGATGTCATCTTTTCCTATGTGCTCGGGGTTCTTGGGGACCTGGGCCCCTCAGGCCCATCAGAGGAGAATTTTGACATGGAAGCCTTCACTGAGATGATGGAGGCCTATGTGCCCGGCTTCGCCCACATCCCCAGGTGGGACATGGTTGGGGCCAAGACGAGGGGGGCTGGCTGATGGTGGAGGGTGGGTAGAGTTGTCCTTTAACCACCCTCCTGGTCTTTTCAGGGGGTACAATAGGGGACATGATCCAGAAGCTCTCAGGGCAATTGAGTGGTGCCAGGAACAAAGGTAAGCCTGGGAATCGGGCCCCTGGGTGACTCAAACTGCCTCCTCCAAAGCCCTCGCACACCTGTTGCTCTTTCTGCCCCTTTAAGAGAATATGCAGCCACAGAGCTCCGAGGTCCAAGGTCAGGTATCTATCTCCCCAGAGTGCCTGCAGCGGCCCGAAAAGCTCAAAGAAGAAATGATGTCTTCTGCTGGGGACACCCAAGATGAGGTACTGGTAGAGGAGGGTACCAGTGAAGGAGCTTGGGGGGCTGGAAAGGAGGAAGTAGTGCCTCTTGTCAACATTTATGCCACAGGCAGCCGGCCCTGAGGAAGAGCTGCTGCCAGGGGTGGACGTACTCCTGGAGGTTTTTCCCACCTGTTCAGTGGAGCAGGCCCAGTGGGTATTGGCGAAGCTCGAGGGGACTTGGAAGAAGCTGTGCAGATGCTGGTAGAGGGGAAGCAGGGGCCTCCAGCCTGGGATGGCCCCAACCAGGTATCCTCTGCTAGACACCCCCACCCCATGTAACCTCAGCCATGCTCCAGCTTAGTGTTAAGCCCCTGCCCCTAGCCTAGCCCCATTTGCGTCCCCTGCTGGTACCCTAGGCCTTACACCTGGCTTCTCTCTGCAGGACCTGCCCAGGCGTCTCAGAGGCCCCCAAAAGGATGAGCTGAAGTCCTTCATCCTGCAGAAGTGAGTCTGGGCTGGGCAGAGCTGGGACCTTTGAGGGTCTTCCCAGGGTGGCAAGAGCTTCACCCAGCCAGTTTTTGGCAGGTACATGATGGTGGATAGTGCAGAGGATCAGAAGATTCACCGTCCTATGGCTCCTAAGGAGGTGAGATGGTCGGGGTCGTGGAGAGGGTGCATCTGTCTCCAGGCTTCCGCTGCTCACTGCTGGATTGCCTAACAGGCTCCCAAGAAGCTGATCCGATACATCGACAACCAGATAGTGAGCACCAAAGGGGAGCGATTCAAAGACGTGCGGAACCCTGAGGCTGAGGAGATGAAGGCCACATACATCAACCTCAAGCCGGCCAGAAAGTACCGCTTCCACTGAGGCATTTGCTAGACTCTGCCCGAGCCATCTAGGCTCAGATCCCAGAGGGATGCAGGAGCCCTACACACCACACAGGGCCCGCCCTAACTCCTGTCCCCCTTCCTTCCCAACTTCCTTGCTCTACATTGTTAACCTCTTCTTGGAGCTGCCACAAGCACAGTAAAGGTAGCCCCAGGAAGGTGTGAGTGTATTCTGGTCATTTCACAGCTGGGGTGCTGGAATACTGTGTCTGTCTCTCCCAACTTCACATCCCCTATCTCCAACAGAGCAGCGGAACCAGGCAAGAGGGGGTAAAAGCTCTTTATTTGAAGCTCTAGGGTGGGGCAGGGCACTGGCCTCTCACCGGAGGCCCCCACAGTTCAATTTCCTTAAGTTCGCAGTGAGGCCCCCGCCACACAGTCCAGCTGTGCCCATCGGCAGGCGGGTCAGACCTGCAGGTTGACAAAGGGTGCAAAGCCCACCACATCCTGCAGCAGTACCAGGGCCTGATGCAGCGGCGGCTCAACGTCGATGTCCACACCCGCGCTTCCGCAGGCGGCTTAGACTGGGCTCGGCCACGTGGTGGCAGTGCCGCACCCGCAGCGAGCGCAGCGCCGGGCAGTACTCTGCCAAAGTCCTGGGGGAGGTGCAGGGGGAGGCAAAGGACGTGAAGCCGCTACACACGCGGTGGGGGAGCCAGCAGAACCCAGTCTCCCTCCAGTTATGGCATACTTCCCTCCTTACAGGAGAGAAGGGGCCTAATTTGAGGTCATACGCTCAGTGCCTCCAGTGAACCAGAGAATTCATGCCCCAGGATTGCAAGGTTCTCCCCTATGTTGAAGAAGAGCCAGAAATCTGACTTTGTTTCTGAAATCTCCCAAGGTGTAAATACGAGTTCAGAAAAGTTTTTCAACTATGAGATCTCTGGCCTAGGTATTCCTGGAGGCACTTCCTGTTCAGAATGCAATTCCATGCTAGTAGAAAGATCCAGAAACCCCAGTTCTGCCAACTAGAGCCCGCTCCTATCCCCTGAGAACTTAAGCGATCGCTCTTCTCCCATCTCACTGACCCCAGGCCCAGGCACCTGATACCGTCGCTTCCGACGCGGAGGCACCCTGTTAGGTCGAGGTGCTGGAGTTCCGGGCAGTTTCGAGCCAACTCCTGGACGGCGGTATCCCCCACATTGGCGTTGACCGCTAGGGAGAGGCTGCGAAGGCCTGCGCCGCGCCTCTGCGCCAAGTATACGATGGCCTCATCCTTGAGCTGTCGGCAGGCGGTGAGGTCCAGCTCCTCCAGGGCCGGACAGCGGTCAGCGAGGCCGCGCAGCGCCAGCCCATCTACCCAGTCACAGTGTGCGAGCGAAAGGCGCTGCAGGCGGGGGCAGCCCTCGGCCAGCGCCCCCAGCGAGCGGCGGCTCAGTTGCCCGCAGCCGGCCAGCGCCACACTCCGCAGCTGCGGATTCCGCGCCAACACCGGCACCAGATCCTCGTCCGACAGCCATTCGTGACACGGCGCCAGCGCCAGCTCCTGCAGCCCCTCGGCGTCCCGCAGCAGCCAGGCTAATGCGGCCCGCGGAATCTGCGGACCCACCTATGGGCGGGGAGGCACCTCGACTCTCAGCTGTTCCCGGGGGAGGATTCTGCCTACTTGCCCCTGAGGAGTTCTTTCCTGGCAGCAGGTTGCCCTCGGGGCTTGGCACCTGCCCTCCCAGGAGAGACCCTACGCGCCCTCAAGTTGATCCCTGGTACTCCCCCCTTTGAGAGTACTTCTCGCTGGGTGGATCGCTTCCCAGGCATTCCTAGCGGCCCATGGGCGATCCGGAAGGGTAGACAGAGGGGCTGGGGGCTGGAGGCGGGGCAGAAGGCGGGCGGGGGGGGGGGGGGGAGGCAGTATCCAGAAGGGGGCGGGGCTCCAGCCCGGGGCTCACCTGAGCGGCGTCGAAGCGGCGCAGCCGGGCGAGGTGCAGCTGTACCAGCGCCCGGAAAGCCCGACTGACGCGCTGCAGCCAGAGCAGTTGGCGCAGCGGCACCCGGCTCAGGACGTGTGGGAGCAGCACGTCTTCCCAGGGCAAATCCAGGAGCCTGTGGGTAAAAGGGCGTTGGCGGTGGCGTCCCCGAGTCACTGTTACCTGCGAGTCTGCCTCCGTTATGCTCCTGAGCCTAGGCTCCTAAAAGCGGCCTCCAGGCCCAGCTCTGGTTCAGCTCCACTCCCCCAGACCCTTCTTCTCTCTCTCGGCACCTCCGGTGCTCGGTACCTGACGGCTCCGGGCTCTTGCTCCCCTCCGGACGGGTCCATCGGTGGCTCCATCGGCTGCCTACTGCGCGTGCGCAGTAAAGGTCTCGTTGTGGCCTTGGAGCGGACGCCGCAAACCCGCCTTCTGGAGCTACAGACAGACCGATTCAATCGAGTGCCGGCTCACTGAGGATCCTATCTGAAAGCGTTCCGGATGGATCCTGAAACCGAAGGCGGAACAGACCGGTGGTGTAAACTGAGACCTCGCCTTCTCCGCTATAGGGCTTGACTGGAGGCTGAAGAATGCTGTCGTGCAGCAGAGACTGACTTTTTTCGTTTGGGGCCAGTGGCCGCGTCTAAATGAAGTGATGGGAGGAGCAGGCAAAGCCAAACGTATAAGGGGCGGGGCCAAGATTCTAAGGTTCTGGGCCTGCTTTCTCTGCCCTCTGGTCGCGTTTAGCGAGTTTGAAAAATGGGGAGAAACTGTCCAGGCTCTCATTGTCTGACACGGAGTGGATGCCCAAGAATTGGTGAATGAATCGAAGAGGCAAAGTTAGAATTTATATTCCTTAATGAAGCAAATTTGCCCAAACCTCCCATCCCTGGTTGATTGTGAGGTAAAGCGCTATCAACCCCTTTCACTCCCGGAAGATTTGGAACGGGTTTACACCTTTTGGGGGAGAAATGTTGGGGGCGAGAAGGATTATATCTCCAGTTGGGTCCCTTTCCTTTACCCGGGAGGTCTGGAATCCTGAGAAGAGTAAATTTTCGGGTTGGCCCACCAAGAATATTGCTTCTCGGTTGGCCTGGCGTTGGTCTGGGAATTTAGTTGTGGGGTCTAAGATTAGGCCCGCCCTAGGGCAGCGGACCAAACCTCTGGGTTCAGACTCTAGGTCGTCCTCTCACCGCGTCCCCAGATCCTAGTTCAGAGTCCGCTCCAGGGAACATCTGGAGCAGTGCTTTCCCCATCATCCATTGTCAGGGAGGGTGTGAAGGACGCAGAGGGCTACTGCTCTCCCTAGGAGCCCACCCGCACCCTCGCCCTAGCAGGGTTGCATTCTCTCTTTCTGCAACCGTTTCACCTGTCTCTTCATAACGAAAACTGCTTCCCATCTATTACCAGGGTTTCAGGCACCTCTGCAAGGTGGACGAGTCTGTTCTCTCAATCCACTTTAAAGATGAAACCGAAGCCCTGGAGAGGAAGCACCTTGTCCGGGGTCAAGCGAATCGGGATAGAGAACTCAGGCATCCTGTTTTTCCCCGAATTCCTTTCACACTCCTCCAACCTCCCCCACCCCCACTCCCATGCTGCTGAGAAGAGAGTAAACAGCGGCGGGGAAGGACCAAGGAAGATCAGTTTGGGTGGGGGACTTGCTCCTTTTCCTCCGCCTGCTTGGGGAACGGTAGCTGGGAGGATATATCTCTGCTAAGATAGAGTCAAGTGGGCGCGCACCACCTCTGGCCGCGCGCCTCCTCCCCCTTCCAGCTTTGCTCGCGCTTCTGCGCCTGCGCAGTGCGACAAATCTGGCGCTGTCCCCCTTCAGCACCACGCCGAGCCGCGCCGCCCCTCCCCGCGGTGAGCCCCGCGCACCCCCGCCTCGCACGTTCTCGCGCCCCCTGACCGCTCGAACAGACCCCTTCTTCCTTCCGAGGTCACTACTTGCCTGCCTTGGATTTCCCAAGGAGACAGTTGCCATAGTAACTCTAGCGGCGTTTTCTTAAAATAGCTGGGCCCGCTTCTACCTTGGCCAAGGGCACAAGGGTTGCCTGTCTCCCACTTCCTTTAGTCCAGGCGTTATTCCGTCTAACCTCTTACTCCCAGACGGCAAGATGCCTAACTCAGGCAGCAAGGAAGTTCTTTTTGAAGTCTGACTAACATCGCTCCTGCTGCATCCTGGGCGAGTGGTCAGGGCTATGTCTCCTGAGTCCTAGTCTCAGAACCTCCGGAGGGTTTGAGGCCGAGTTCTCTGGATATTTCTTCTTAAATTGATGGTCTCTTGGATGTAGGGGGCAGGTCCAGTCTACACCCATACCGTGTGCTGGCGCGGCCGCGTGCTCGTGGGGGCGGGAGCGAGTGTGGCATATAACAGGTCATGTGGCAACCTCCTAGGGACACGCGTGGGGTCTGGACCGGGACACGCGTGTGCAGCTGGGTCCTGCGTGCGGCTCAGAGGGTGGTGGACGAGAGGGACGTGGCCACGATTGGGGTGGGGCATGTGAGGGTCTGAAGAACAGACCAGAGGTTCCATACGTCCTCCCCCTCTTCAGGGGCGGGTCTCAGGTTGGCGGGAGAGACCAGCGGGGACCTAGTGTCGAGAAGGGGGGGCAGCCTCTGGGGCTCAGGGCCCCGGGAGAAGGCGGGGTGGGGGGTGGTGGGTGGGTGGGGGGATTAGCTCTGAGCCGCGCGTAGGGGGGAGAAGGAGGGACTGAGAGGCGGGCGGGCCTGGAGCAAGCGGGAGCAAGCGGGAGCCGCGCTGCCTTCACAGCTGAGCAGGGCCCAGCCTCTCCCCTGCCTCTCCAAGGCCCCAGCTCCAGGCGAGCAGTGGTGAGTACTGACGCGGCTGAGTCCAGGGCTGCGCTGAGGGCACATGGGGCCCGGATTGAGCTTCAGAAGCCTTCCTGGCAAGGCTGCTGCTCCAGACATTTGCCCCTACCCTGCATTGCCGCCAGGGGCCCCTTTACCCCCTTTACGGTCGTTCCTAGGTTGGACAAGATCTGTCATAGCCCTGGGGGTGGATAGAGAGATGGGGAGAGGGGTCTGGTATAGCTCAGCCCCACCACCTCCCCTCAGAGACCAGTGACTGGTGGGGGTTAGGGGAGAGGGTGTATGTCCCTGTTTAAGTATGTGTGTGAGTAGGCATCTGTATTTGTGTCTGATTGTGACCAGTAGGTCTCTGTGTCTAATATACTTGTGTCTCTATCTTGGGGAATGAGGGCCTTGTGTGTATATTTGGGCATCTCTTTGTGTGTTTCTGTTTGATTGCCGTGTGTGTGTGTAAAACAAGCATGTGCCTTTCCATTACACACATATTTGTTATGACTGAGAGAGTGTATGAGGGTGTGTCTTTGAGCAATGTGTGTGTGTGCCTGTGTCTGTGTGTGCTGGAGGGTGTTGCCTATGAATGTGTTAGCTGTGTACTGACATTATTTGTCCTTACGTGTGTGCACGCATGAGTGTATGTACCTGTATGGAGAATAAGAATGTCCTTTTCCCATTCATCATGTATGTATTAGAGTTTCACCTGTGCCTCTCAGCCTCTCATGTCCCTATATACTACCCCTATTCTTCCTCCCTCTCCTTCCAGGAGGCCTGAGTCCCCTCCCCTTGAGTGAGGGGCTCCCACAGAGAGACTGTGGGAAGCCCCTGGCTGGATGATAATGATGGCTGGCTGATACTTCTGATCCTGAGGGTGGGGTAGCAGTCTTCCCCCTCCCCCACCAGAAGTAGTTCCAAAATGCCACAGTGACTCTGGGCTCGCTCAGCTTCTGAAATAGCTTTTTGGTTCTCCCAGGGTGCTGCTTAGGCCCCCAGGCAGAAAGTAGAGGAGCCAGGGGCCCACTGGGGCATAATTCTTTTCTCCTCAGGCCTCCATGGAAATAGCCCAGCCATATTTCCGGGGTGGGCTAGACCCCTGGTGCCCAGTGGCCCCATCTGCTTTCCCTCCCTATCTCTGCTCTCCCATCCTCCTGACTCCCCAGCAGTTCACCCCTTGCACCCCTTCCTCTCTTGCAGGCCTGTCTGAAGAGCATGCTGCCCGCTCACTCCCCACCTGGCCTGGCCATCCCTGCCCCCCAGCCTGACCCCCGGCCCCAGCATGGCCCAGGGTGCCATGCGCTTCTGCTCGGAAGGTGACTGTGCCATCTCCCCACCACGATGCCCACGCCGCTGGCTCCCCGAAGGCCCAGTGCCCCAGAGCCCCCCAGCCAGCATGTATGGCAGTACAGGCTCTTTACTCCGGCGAGTGGCAGGTCCAGGTCCCCGAAGCCGGGAGCTTGGACGTGTGACAGCTCCCTGTACACCACTGCGTGGCCCCCCTTCACCCCGCATTGCTCCCTCACCTTGGGCACCCTCTTCACCCACTGGGCAGCCCCCACCAGGGGCCCGGAGCTCTGTGGTCATATTCCGCTTTGTGGAGAAGGCCAGTGTGAGGCCACTGAATGGGCTGCCTGCTCCTGGAGGCCTGAGTCGGAGCTGGGACCTGGGTGGGGTCTCTCCTCCCAGGCCCACCCCAGCCCTCGGGCCTGGCTCCCATCAAAAGTTGAGGCTAGAAGCATCCACATCAGACCCGCTTCCAGCTGGAGGAGTCTCAGCTCGGCCTGGAAGCCAGGGCCTTTACAGGGGCCACCAACTCAACCCCAGGTTGGAGCAGATGGTCTTTACTCCTCTCTCCCCAATGGGCTGGGGGGCCCTCTGAGCACCTGGCCACATTATTCCGAGGACCTGCTGACACTGGACTCCTGAACCAGGTATGTGATCTCTCTCGGGCTCCCTGCAACCCCAGAGACCCAGCGAAGCCCAAGGCTTGTCTTGTCTCCTTGGTGGTCTTGGGCCTATCACTGAATTCTTCAATCTGTGCTAAATCTGCCTCCCTCCTTGCTCTCTGTGTTTGTCCTTATGTCTCTGTACCTCTGTCCCTGTATGTTTTTCCTTCTGTGCTTTTGTCCCATGTTCTTGTGTCTTTGTATGTCTGGTTTTCTCTCTGGGTGCCTGTGTCTATGACACCCTCCTTGGCTTAGGGGGACATCTGGTCCTCACCACGAGAAGTCTCCTCTCATGCCCAGAGAATCGCTCGAGCCAAATGGGAATTCTTCTATGGCTCTTTGGACGCCCCCAGCTCAGGTAAGGCCTGGGACTGAGGCCAGGGGAACAGGACAGGGTCGTTTCCACAGGAGCCATGGTATGCTAGGGAGCCTTCTTTTAAACTCCCCAGTCCTTTCCTGGGCTTCTGATTTGGCTAATGCTTCTCTAAGCCTCAGTCTTTCCATCCGTGTTATGATAGCAGTTAGGGATGGCAGCTGGTTTGGGCACCTGGAGGCAGCTGGGTAGTGGAGAGAGGGGAATGGCAAGATATCAAGGGCCATTCCTTGGAGCAGTAAAGAGGCTGGTCTCAGGCCCCTCAAAACTGTTTGACAAGAACTTGATTTGAAAGAAGCCTCACCAGGAACAAGCTGAGTTTGTAGCAGGAGGAATGGTGGCTAGACAGCGAAAGAAATTCGGACCAATATGAGGCAGTAGGGGAGAGCTCCTTCCGAGAACAGAATCAGGACAGGGAGCTGACCTGAGTAACCTGCTGACCTGGATGCCTGTGCACACTGCAGGTGCTAAGCCCCCAGAGCAGGCCCCCCCATCTCCACCTGGGGTGGGCTCAGGGCAGGGCTCTGGGGGTGGCTGTGGGGCGAGCAGCCAAGTACTCCGAGACGGACCTGGACACAGTGCCCCTGAGGTGCTACCGCGAGACCGACATCGATGAGGTGCTGACTGAGCGAGAAGAGGCTGACTCGGCCATCGAGAGTCAGCCCAGCTCTGAGGGCCTGCCTGGCACTGCCCGCCCACCTGCCCCACGTCCTGGCCCATGCCTTGGCTCTCATCCCAGCCTGGGCAGTGGCAATGAGGACGAGGATGAGGCAGGTGGGGAAGAGGATGTGGACGACGAAGTGTTTGAGGCCTCAGAAGGGGCCCGGTGAGTGAGTGGGGGAGTGGGAGAGGAAAGTGACTTGTTCCTTCCCACTGACCCAGAGCCAGGGTTGGGCTCCAAGGGACTGGGATAGAGATGAGAGTGGGGCTGGGAGTGTTAGGACCAAGCTGGAGTGCTGATTCTGGACTGAAGCCTGTGGCATGGCAGAGTACCGAGTTTGGGGTTGTGGGGGCGCCATCAGCAAGAACCCAGGAGGGTAGGAACACAAGGATAGAGGGAAAAAGGGGTTCTAAGGAAGGACAGCGGGGCAGGGTGAGAGGGCAGAATCAAGCCTGGGGGCTTGGGAGCATCAGTTTAGATCCTGGATCCTGCAGGAGAATGTGGAGTGTGGGGGCTTTCCTCTCTGTCTCACACCCCATTGCAGCTTGGAGCCTCATCTTCTTCTCCTAAGATGCTGCCAGAAATAGAAATGGAATGGCAGGAGGGGAGAGGATCAGGGAGAAAGAGGGAGAACGGGAGATTAGCAGGGAGTGAGAGAGGAAGGGATTGAGTACTGGGGATGGGTGTGGCTGGGGTGTTCTGGGGGCACTGTATGGCCTGGTGAACCTGTGGTGGGGAGCCCTGAGCCAGGTAACTTTTGGGAGGGGCTGGGAGCCTGTGAAACGAGATGATAATCCCCTTCACAGAGTTGGTGTGAAAGTTCAGTGAAATGATACCTGAGAGCTGTCCTCTAGGCCCCTGATGAGAGATTCTCCCTGCCCCTACAGGCCAGGTACCCGAATGCCTCACTCCGGGCCTCTCAAGTCACCTCTGCCCTTTCTACCTGGGACCAGCCCCTCGGCTGATGGGCCTGACTCTTTCAGTTGTGTGTTTGAAGCCATCTTGGAGTCACACCGGGCCAAGGGCACCTCATACACCAGCCTTGCCTCGCTGGAGGCCCTGGCCTCACCTGGCCCGACCCAGAGCCCCTTTTTCACCTTCGAGCTGCCTCCTCAACCCCCAGCCCCCAGGCCTGATCCACCTGCTCCTGCCCCACTTGCTCCTCTTGAACCGGATTCTGGTACCAGCTCTGCTGCTGATGGGCCCTGGACACAGAGAGGGGGAGGAAGAGGAGGCAGAGGTTGGAACCAAGCAGGCCCCAGGGAGGGATCCCCCTAGTCCTTGCCACTCAGAAGACAGCTTTGGATTGGGGGCAGCACCCTGGGCAGGTGAGTGATTCCTTTGGTTCCTCAGACCTCAGGTCCTAGGGTCCCAGGAACAGTTGCTCCAAGGGATGGATCCTGAATGTAAAAATGTGGTTTATATTCCTGACTCCTGACTGGGGTGGTTAGCGGATACAGATGTGTTTTCCCATTTGGAGGACTACTTCCAGTGGCTGTGAGTGGGAGCCCCTTACAGCCTGTTGCCTTGGTCTCAGACCCAATGACTTGTAAAACCATGGTTCAGGATAGAAGGATCCCTAGAGAACACTGCCCTTTTTCTCTAGAAGGCCACTTCCCTCCTTACATAGAGCCTCTAACCTGCTTAGAATTCTGCTCTTACCCCACCCCCCAGCCTGGAGGTTCCTCCCAAAGAATCAGCCACCAGCCTCTCCTATTTCCTCTCTCCCATGTCGCCTACCCCCTCCAATCTGGAGTGTCTCACCCTTCCCCAGGAAGTCCTTTCACCAGTCTAACCTTTCTGCTCTCCGCTCTGCCAGCTACCCTCTCAGTCACTGAAGCCATGGCAACAGGAGGGGGTGGCCAGGGAGACAGGGTTGCCTAGCAACCAGGAGTTTCCGGCCTCTGTCTCTGGGGTGACAGGTGGCTTTGTGAGTAAAGCAGCTGGGGTGGGAAGGGAAGGGAGGAGGAGACGGGCTGAGGGGGTGTGCTCTGACCCCCTATCCCCACTACCCCAGAGCCTACTTCTTTGTGGGTGGAAGAGAAGGACCATGGAGGAGACTCCTTTTGCTAAAAGGCGGAAAGAGGGAAGACGCAGGAGCAGGAGTGTCCCTGCTGCCTCATATCTTTGTTTGACCCTCCACTGTTCCTCCCTAGCAGTCCTATCCCTGCTCATATTCTCAGAGACAGGACTCTGAGTAGGGCCAGTGTGGGGATGGGGGAATCTATGTCTAATAGCAAACTTAGGGAGTTTGGGGGAAAGCAGCCCAAACTCCCACAGCAGCAAGATGGATGTGTGTTAGATTTAAGGCAGGACTTCCACATAGAGGTGGTAATGATAGACTAGGGTGATGGAAATAATCTCCTCTGGAGAAAAGAAAAATGCCTTTCCCATGTCCCAATCTTTCCTTCTCTGTCTACTGGGCCTGGAGGCAGAGGAAGCATCTGGATGGCCCCTGAGGGCTTGTCTCGCTGTGTTCTACCCTGGCAGTGAACCACCCCTGAACCAGCTGGTGTCTGATTCAGACTCCGAGCTGGACAGCACAGAGCGGCTGGCCCTAGGAAGCACTGACACCCTGTCCAACGGGCAAAAGGCAGACCTGGAGGCTGCGCAGCGCCCTCGCCAAGAGGCTGTACCGCCTGGATGGCTTCAGGAAGGCGGATGTGGCCCGGCATCTGGGCAAGAAGTAAAGACACTGGGCTGGGATTGAGGATGGGGGAGAGGGAATGCATTCTGTGGGCAGCACCTCCACATCCCCTATATCTGATACCCCCAGGTCTTTATGTTACCCCCACCTGGCCCCTTGACACTTGCCTTTGAGACTCTACCTGTCTCTCTGCCCTGCCCACAGCAATGACTTCAGCAAACTTGTGGCTGGCGAGTACCTGAAGTTTTTTGTCTTCACGGGCATGACTCTGGACCAAGCTCTCAGGTGGGTGTCCAGCCCTTTGAGAGCAGGCCCTACTCTCTAGGCCTGGTGTGCAGGGCTTCAGTTATGCCTCCCCTGAGCCCTGTGCCTCCTCTAAACTGCCCTGAAGTCACTCTTCCCAAGCTGACTGGGCATGGCCAAGAGCCAGAGTTGCCTGGTAAGGGGACATTGAGTAGATGTGACATGCCCCTCTTCCCCTCTCCCCAGGGTGTTTCTCAAGGAGCTGGCCTTAATGGGTGAGACCCAGGAACGGGAGCGTGTGCTGGCCCACTTCTCCCAGAGATACTTCCAGTGTAATCCTGGAGCCCTGTCCTCAGAGGGTGAGGAGGCCAGGGTCAGGGTTTTCCTGTCTGGTCCTGGAGGCAGATGGGTATTGCATCTGTGCAAAGTGGCATGAGTGTGTGTGCAGAAGTACATGAGTGCACGAGCTTGCAGGCATGGAAGCATGCATGTATGCAGACAATACTGGCATGACTGCACGGATGTGGAACTGTGTATGTGGGCAGGTACAGTTCTAGAAGCTAGTGTGTGCTGTGAAGAGCCACGTGGCCGGTGTGTTTGCATGTCGTTGTTCACATATATGTACAGGACAGTGCTGGCCCTGAGTAGGGATTCTGTTTGGCCTGCATAACTGTGTGGGGCCCAGCGCTTGTGTTTAATGCACAGACACAGAGGAACCTTGGTGTTGGGTGTGAGCAATGGGCTGTCCCCAGAACCTTAGGGAGTTAGGTAGGGTGACCTAAGAAGGGGGAGAGGTCCTGTCTGAGGGATTTGCTGGAGGAGAGAGGTCTTTTGCAGAGGGGTTTGCCAGTGGGGTCCAGGACGTACGAAACGGGTTTGTCTGACTTGGAGTGTGTTTTGTCCTTAGGTTTTATGATTTTGGCCTGTGGGCCAAAGAGGGTCCGAGAGGGGTCAGGGCATGAACTGGAAGAGAGAGGAAGGGAGCTGTGGGAAGACCCCTTGGGAGGTAGCTGAGGCTAAATGTTCTCTCTCCCCTAGACGGTGCGCACACGCTGACCTGCGCCCTCATGCTACTCAATACGGATCTCCACGGCCACGTGAGTGGGGGTTGGGGGAGGGCGACTTCAAGGCCTGGGAGGCAAAGGACCGCCCCCACCGCCCCCCCTCCCCAAGGTTGACAGGCCTCTGTGCCCTCCAATAGAACATCGGGAAACGCATGACCTGTGGAGACTTCATTGGTAACCTGGAAGGCCTCAACGAAGGCGGCGACTTCCCCAGAGAGCTGCTCAAGGTGGGGGGTTGGCGCAGGGGGGAGGGGCACGGGACCTGACAGCAGGCTTCCCAGGCGGGTGAGGTGAGGGGCCTGCGAGCACCCAGCTCCTGCTGTGGAAGCCTGGGCTCTAGTGACTCAGCCTGGGGACCGCCCCCTCCCCCAGCCCCCACGGGACTGGCTCTCCCGGAGCATGCGCTCTTGTCATCCCCGCAGGCCTTGGGGGAGGGCGGAGCTGGTAGATAATCTGCTTTACGTGATCAGCGGGCCCTGGACTCTCTATTTTGCCTTCATTAGTGCCCCTCTTATCGGGTTCACTGAGTTGGGGTGTATGGCCCCCGCGCCAGGGTGTACAGCCACAAAGGCCTCCCTGGTACCACTGCACCCGAGGGACCCGGAGGTAGAGGGGTGTGAGAGGGACAAAGGCTTTAGAAGATCGCGAAGTCAGTTAGCGCGAAACTGGGACTACATCCTGAGCTTCTGGGTCCTTAATGGGCAGGCCCTCCGCCCGGGTGCCAGAACCTGAGGGTTAGCTACACTGGAGCTAGTAGGATGGGAGGAAGAGGCGGGTGTCCTGGTCCGTGGCTTCACTCCTCTCCCAGCCGGTGGTGCTTTATCCGAGGAGGCCTGCCACTCCCAGAGTTGTCAGGAGGGTCCCCGAACACCACCTACGTGTGACAGCACGGGCATGTCTGTGAACTCGGGGGTGTGTTGAGCTTCTGAGTTTGGGGATGCATCTGAGTGGGGCTGTCCTTTGTGAGTTGGAGGTGGTTAATGGTTGGGATATATATTGAGTTTAGTTGTATACTTGTATACGTGTGATTTAGGGTGTCCGTGAACCAAAGGGGTTTGTCTGACTTGGAGTGTGTTTGTCCTTAGGTTTTATGAGTTGAGGTGTAGGTTGCGTGTTTGTGTGTGTTGGGGTGTATATCTGCGAATTAGCTATCTGGTTTATGACATGTGTCCATGAGTAGGGGGTGTATGTGACGGTAAAATTTGAGGTGTACCTCTGAATTTCTACTTTCTGTGAGTTGAGTGTGAACTGGTGCATCTGGCTAGTTGGGATGTATGTAAGGTGGGGTGTTTGAGCGTGATCTGGGGTATATACACGGGCATTTGAAGTATATGCAGCTCGGCGAGGTGGTGATTCCAGCCTCTTGGCCCCTCCTGGCTCCATAAAAAGGGCCACCAGAAGGCGTTCCGACCTTTCTCCTTACCACCCCACCCTGCCGAGCCCGGGGGCGCTCCAGACCCTACGGGAGCAGCCCTCCTTCACAGCCCCAACCTCCCAGCACCCCTGGAGCAGTACCCCGCCCCCCAGAACCCCCTACTGGCTCTCTCAGGCGCCTCCCTGGTGACGGTGACGGCGCGCCGCAGGCCCTCCTCTCGGTCGGACGCCTCCATGTTGCGCCGTCCCCGCCCCCAGCCCTCGCCCTCCCCTCCCCGTCGGCGCCCCCCTCCCGCTCTCGCCAAGCTGCAGAGCCGACCGCGCCGCCGCCGCCGCCGCGCGCTGTGCGTCGGTGGGAGCCGAGCCGGGCCGGGCCGCTCGCGCCGGCTGTCGGGGGAGCCGTCCGCGGGCCGTCCGGGCCGTCCGGGGCCGAGGACGGACGGGGGCATGGCCGGGGGCCGCGGCGCGCCGGCCAGGCCAGCATGATCGGTGTTAACAGCATCCACAGCAGCGCCGGGCGGCTGCGCTCGCGCTCGCTGTGCTCCGTGCGCTACGGGCGCACCCACCGCGGCGCGGAGACCCTGTGCTACGGCTGGCCGCAGCGCTCGCGCAGTCTCAAGCCCGTGCTCTACACCGACCTGGTGGTCAGCCGCCTGCAAAGCCGCAAGAAGAAAAAGGCGGTGAGGGCTGTGGGGCCTCAGCTCAAGCCAGGCTTGGGGGCGACCGAGGGGGTTGCTGAGGGCGGCGCGCCACTGAGGGGGCGGCTTGAGGGAGGCGCCGAAGGCGGCACGAGCCGAGGGGGGCCCTCGCTGGGGCCGATGGGGGATCCCGACAGGACAGAGCCCATGGGTAGCCAGGGATGGGCATGGATGGAGAGGATATGGCAGAGGCCCTGAGATCAAGTTGGGGATCTCAGACCAAAGGGTCCTTCTAGGTGAGAGCAGGATATGGGGCTCACCCGTGGGGTTTAGGACTTTTGGAAGGAAGATGTGGTTGTGGACCAACGGAACTGCCAAGAGGGGGCAGGGGATGAACTGGGAGGCTGGAGACACGATTGCAGGCCGGATCTCGGCAACCACTTCAGCGTCCTGGCTGGAGAGTTGAAGAGTCAGGGCTTGGGCTCCGAGCTATGCTGAGTGTGGGCTGGGCTTGTGCTGGGAGGGCTGTGTGTGCACCTGTCTGGGTTGTGCTGTGTGGTGGAAGTGATGGGGTGTACCTACCCCAGACAGGGTGTGCACAGGTGAGATGCTTGGCACTTGGGGCTGGGCGTAGCGGGTGGACAGTGTAAGAGTCAGAGACCATGTTGCCTGGGGAGCAGTGTGTGGGGGGCTGTGTCCCATCTTGGAGAAGGTGCCGACGTCACCACTGCACCCAGCTTCTCGCAGGCAGCAGCACACGCCACCACACGCCACACACTTAGCCGCACATGCTGGGGACACACCCACTCACAGGCTGGTGGAAGCACCCCCACCGTGGGAGGCACTGGTGTGAGCCCATGTCGCTGGCTGCTCCCAAGAAGAGGGGTCCCCTGTGCTACTCCTAGAACTCATCCTCTCCTCCCACCACCCTAAGGCCCCTGAAGGTCCCCCAGGCCAACTCCACAGAGAGAAGGGACTGGCTCAGGAGTTCACAGGGAGTTTGCTATATACAGAGTTTGGAAGCTAAAACTATTGCCCTTTAGACTAATGTCCATTCCCCAGTAACATGAAGTATGGGCATGGGCAGGAGGTTGGAGCACCCTGGCATTTGGCTTGGTGGGGCTGTCTGGGTTAGGGGAAGTGCTCAGCTTGCCCTGGGGTTGGGAGCCATGAGAGCGTGTTCTCTATTAGCCAAGGAGGGAGGTGACAGGGAAAGTTCTGTTCCTGGGCCTCAGTTTCTCCATATGCTCTGTGTGGGTTTATTCCATGGAAATAGGCCAAAGATGTGGCTGGGGAAAGGAGAGCTTCTTCAGCTGCTCTTTCTGTTCCCCCACCCAGGATCTGAACAGGATGACCCTTAACAATAACAACAGTAAAGATGCATGCTAAGTCGCTTCAGTCGTGTCCAACTCTTCGAGCTCGTGGACTATAGGCCAGGCTCCTCTGTCCAGGAGATTCTCCAGGCAACAATACTGGAGTGGGATGCCATGCCTTCCTCTAGGGGAGCTTCCTGACCCATGGATCGATCCCACACTTATCTCCTGCATTGGCAGATGGGTTCTTTACCACTAGTGCCACCCAGGAAGCCCAAAGATAATAATAGCAGTTACTGTATACTGTACATCAACCATGTGCCATGATGTCTGTGTTAATTGCTTGCCCTGTGTTAGACACGCGGTACTGGGGCTTCCCTGGCGGCCCAGTGGTTAACACTCCAGGTTCCTGATATGATATGGGGGCTATGGGTTTGATCCTCTTGTCAATGAACTAAGATCCTGCATGCTTCATGGCTCAGCCCCACCAAAAAATAACACGTGGTAATAGCTTGTACTTCCCATAGACACTTGGCCTGCAGCTCAAGTGGGAGATCTGGGCCTGGGTCCTGTCCTTCACTCTACAGCCTGGGTCACTAGTCATTACACCCATGCCCATCCTTACACCCAGTTCTGTCTCCTCCCCCTGGCTGGGAGGGAGGGCTCTGAGCTCTGGCATTGGTACACCTCCCCCCGGATCGACCCCCACCCCCCTGATTTGTTCCTTCCTCCCCAGGCCTTGTACAGCTCCATCAAGAATGAAAAGTTGCAGTGGGCCATGTGAGTCCTGGGGATGTCTGGAGGTGGGGGGGGAGGGATGAGATGTCAGGAAGGGGCTGCCTGGAGGGGTTGAGAGTACTGAGGTGGGCTGAGTGAACCCTGGGGCTATGAGACAGGGGAGGCTGCCTCACTTCCTTTTTGGAGATCCTGCCTGGATGTGGGGCCTGTGTCTTGTCTCTAGCTGGTTGTTTTGACAAGCTGGGTTGGGTAGGTGGCCAGGTGGGCAGGTGGCCAGGAGGGGTGCGGAAACACAACGGGGAGGTCTTTTTGGCAATCCAAGCGAGAAAGTAGAAGTCTGATCGATAGAGGGAGAGCCCCCTCTTGGGTCCTAGGGAGTCTAGAGTTGTCGACTCTTGGCAGCCCCAGTGAAACAGAAAGGCTTAAGAGTTGTCTTGGAAAAGTCTAGTCTGAGGGAGGAGGCCTAGGGTTGAATCCCCCAGTCTGAGAGTATAGCCCTCATCTAAACAATCAATGGGTCACTCATACTTGCTGGTATCTGCTGAGAGTCCATCACTGCTCAGTTTAGTTGGGTGCTCCCTCTGCTCCTCAGAGGAGGCAAAGCTCAGGACTGGGGTTCAGGGGGATATCAGGGAAAGCTTCTGTGAGAACTGATCTTGGGGCAAGCCTTGAAGGAGAGGAAAAATTGTTTGGGGAGAGAAAGAGGGAAGTTGATATTTGGGAGGCAAATGCATGGCGGCTGAAAGGAGTGTGGGGGTGGGGAGACCAAGAGGCGGCAAGCCTAACTGGCGTGGAGCGTGGAAGGAGAGAGACAGTGCTGGTGGGATGTGGCGTAGGCTCCGTGCGGGGGCAGTGGGGAGCTACTGCAGGTTTCTGAGAGCCTGCAGACCAGGATGTATGAAGGAACCACTAGGAAGCTCCTTTTGCCACCATTTAGCCAACAAGCTGTAAGTAAAGCCTGGTGCTGGGTGTGGTTGAGAAGCAGAGTCAGAGTTTCTGTCCTAGTGCAGAAGGGAGTGAGGGGTGTGTGTGCACAAATGGAGAGGATGGGGCAAACATGGCCCTACCCGTGGGAGCTTTAGTATAGGGGCAGAGACATGCTGGCTCAAGGAGCCCCTGATCTGAGTGGTGAGGTACAGTGGTACCCTGAGCCACCTGGTCTGAGGCTGGAGATGTGGCTCCAGGAGCCTCAGACTGAGGAGAGCCACACCCTCTGTGGCTTCTGTGGAGTAGAGGGGCAGCCCCCTCACCCCCTTCTCCACAGACACGGGAGAGCTTTCCTGGGTGCCAGAGGTCAGGACTGGATGTGGGGGCAGGGTTGTGGCTCCACGACCAGCCCCCTCTGAGGTGATCACACCTGCAGAGACGAGGAGGAGCTGAGACGCTCTCTGTCTGAGTTGGCCGACCCCAACCCCAAGGTCATCAAGAGGGTCAGCGGGGGCAGTGGTAGTGGCTCCAGCCCTTTCCTGGACCTGACTCCCGAGCCCGGGGCTGCAGTCTACAAGCACGGCGCCCTGGTGCGAAAGGTGCACGCGGACCCTGACTGCAGGAAGAGTACGTGGCCAGGTGGGAAGGCCTGGGAGGGGGATGGGAGTGGGCCTGTCTCAGGCCCCCAGGCTCATCTTCCTCACCCCCACCTCTGCCCACCCATCAGCACCTCGGGGCAAGCGCGGCTGGAAGAACTTCCACGGGATCCTCAAGGGCATGATCCTCTATCTTCAGAAGGTGTGAGGCCAGCCCAAAGGGGTGGGGCTGGGATGGCTCAGAGGATTCGGGGGGCTGGGCTGGGACAGGACTGTGGCCAGGACAAGACGGGCACCCCACAGGAGGAGTATCAGCCTGGGAAAGCGCTGTCGGAGGCAGAGCTTAAGAACGCCATCAGCATCCACCATGCGCTGGCCACGCGGGCCAGTGACTACAGCAAGAGGCCACACGTCTTCTACCTGCGCACTGCTGACTGGCGGGTCTTCCTCTTCCAGGCCCCGTGAGTGCCCTCCTCCAGCCCATCCCAGACCCCTTCCCCCTACCCCCAGCACGCTCCCCTTGCTCCTTCTCAGGCCACACCCTGAGCCGGCACTGCCATTGTGGGGCGGATCTCCAGCCCAGTCCCAGGTGGCCATGCTGTCTCCCCAGGAGCCTAGAGCAGATGCAGTCTTGGATCACTCGCATCAACGTGGTGGCTGCCATGTTCTCTGCACCCCCCCTTCCCAGCTGCTGTCAGCTCCCAGAAGAAGTTCAGCCGCCCTCTGCTACCCAGCGCTGCCACCCGCCTCTCCCAGGTACCCTCCCCAACCTCCTGTCCACCTGGTGCCTCGGGGCAAGTGGGGCGCTGGAGTGGGGCTGGCCTAGGCCCACCACACTCGAGGCTGCTGCCTATGATGTGGCTGTCCACCGCACCAGGATGTGGGGGCTGTGGAGGCTCAAATCTAGTCAGTTAACCCAGACACTAGGTGCTTTGTTCATCCAGAGGAAGGGGCACCTTTCCAAAAACCTTGCACAAAGGCACTGTCTCTGCCAGAGTAACCCTGATCGTGCTCCCCTGGCCCCTAGGAGGAGCAGGTGCGGACCCATGAGGCCAAGCTGAAGGCCATGGCAAGTGAGTTGAGGGAGCATCGGGCCACGCAACTGGCCAAGAAGGCCCGGGGCAAGGAGGCTGAAGAGCAGCGGCAGAAGGAGGCGTATCTGGAGTTTGAGGTAAGCTCCCAGCCCAGGCACCTCTTGCTCCCTCAGGGCCTCTGTGTCCCATGCACAGGCTCAGACATGTGGTTAAGGGCATGGCTCAGAGTGGGACTATCTGGGTGAGCCTGGGTGGGCAGCTTTCTCACCATGAGCCTCAGTTTCCTCTCAAGTGGGACAGGGAGGACAGTAGTCTGTCCCCACTAGAGTGATGAAGGGAGCCGATTTCTGCCAAGGGCTCCATTTCGCTGACTCTGGTAAAGGCTTCAGGAACACGAGGTGTTACAGCTGGCAGTCTACAGAGTCCAGAGAACGGCACCAGAACACCCAGGGGTGTGAGTGACCACAGTCAGTCCTTGGGGCTTCAGGGGCCCCAGAGGTTGGCGAGAACCTGGTGTCTCCTAGCCTTCTTTGCCTCCCTGCTCCAGATGGGGTGGGCCGGGCAGAGAGGCACGAGCAGGCTCACCACTGCCCTTCTGCCTCAGAAATCCCGCTACGGCACATATGCAGCGCTGCTTCGGGTCAAGCTCAAGGCAGGCAGCGAGGAGCTGGATGCGGTGGAGGCAGCAGTGGCCCAGACCGGCAGCACAGAGGATGGACTCCCCCCTCCTCACTCCAGTCCTCCCTGCCGCCCAACGCCTCCAGCCAGCCCCGAGCACAGTGTCCTGACTCAGAGGCTCGGGCAGGGGCAGGCAGTGGGCGGTGGAAGCCCTGAGCTGGGGGTGGGAGTGGGGGGGTCGGTGCCCACCAGGCACCTGCATGACACGGCCCTGCCTAAGCCCAGGCCAGCCTCGGGCCACCTGTGAGGGCCTCTTGGTCCAGGGCCTGACCGCGCCGGACGCGGTGTCCGGGGCAGGGCAGGGCTAGGGCACGGGCCTCAGGAGTCTTAGGCTAAGGGCCCCTCTGAGACCCCTTTTTGTGATAATGTTTTGCACTTTTTCGTACAGGGGATGGGGGTGGGAGGGGCCAGGCCCCTGGACTCTTGATGCTCCCTTTTTTTTTTGGGGGGAGACCTGATGTTTCTGCTTTCTGCTGAGACCACCCCCACCCCTGACACCAGCAGTCCCCCCTCCATCCTGGGGCCTGGCTCAGATACAAGCCAGGAGTTGGGGTTGAGCTGGTTTCCCTCCTTCTGCCCTGAGGGCTCACCCTCTCCCTTGCCAGAGGTGGAGGATGGATGTCCAAGCTGAGGCCCCGTGCACAGGCCAGGCAGTGCGGCCTTGCTTCCCTCCTTCAGTGGGCCCTACCCTTTGTGTCGCCTCCACCTCCATTAAAACTGCTCTCGACTTGCTGGCTGGGCCTCCTCCTCTCTCCGGTGCCTGGCCTGAGGCCAGGGTAGGCATTTGCTTCCCGGGGACAAGCATCGCACACATCAGGGGCTGCTCTACGTTGGGGGAGGAGGCCAGGCCCCCTCCCTTTCCCACGAGAATCTTTTATTTGCCCCAAGTGAAGGGTGGGCACAGGTTGTTAAATAAGAACTGGAACAGGCAGGGTCACTGTACAGAGGGGGCCCCGAAGGGGCTGGTGGGTGGGGAGCAGTTCAGTGCACCTGAGGCTGGGGGCGCCCGTGGCAGAGCCCTCCTGGCGGCTCAGGGGGTGGGCCCAGCTTCTCTGTTTCCTGTTCCACCGACTGGCTCCCATAGGCACTGTCCTCCTTCACCTCTGCTGGGGGAGTGGACGCGGGAAAGGGTGCAGGGAAGCATCAGGCCTTAGGCCTCCCACCCTCCAAGCCCAGATTCACCTCTCAGTTACGGCCCCTTTACCTGTGCTGGGCAGCTTTTCCTGGGTCTCTGGACCCTTCAGCAGCCTCACGCCCTCCTCCAGGCCCATGTCAGACAGGGCATTCAGCAGGCCCGCCAAGTCGCCACCAGCCAGCTGAGGAAAAGGAGGAGGCATGAACCAGGAGTGTGGTTAGGGTGTGGAATCCCCACGGAAGCACCAGAGATCTGAGACTGGGGCATGGAGCATGGGCCGGGGCCTGACCGACCTGGTAACTGCGCAGGAGGCTGCCACTGGGCGAGGCTGTTCTTCGATATGTGTCCACCAGACTGCGCAGCCCCAGCCGTTCTGCCAGCTCCGCCCAGCTGCCCTGGGCTCCTGGCCCGTCAAGCAAATGCTCCAGGTTCTGTAGGACTGTATCTTCAAGGGGTATCTCTGGCCCTGAAGGGGACACACACATAAACATGTTAGTTACCCCTAGAGATGGCAAAGACAGACACCCAAATGTCACCGTTATCTTAAGGCAACCTGATAGTGCAGGCGGGGCCACTGGGGCAATGGATGGAGGATGGGGATGGAGAAAGGGAGACCTCTTTCAATGGTCCCAAAGGACAAGAGACCACTGTGAGCAGGGGTCAGGGGTCAGGCAGTGGGTGGGGAGAGCTCTTCACCTGCAGGGCTGGGCGGAGTCAGCGGCGGCGCCATGGTGTCCTGAGCAGCGTTTAGCAGCAAGGTCTTCACCTGGGGAGACAGCCTCAGCCTTGACTACCTCCCATCACAGTCCTTGACCCCAGGTAGCAGCTACTCAGGACCCCATCTACAAGCCCAGATGCCCCATCCCCTGGTACTGCTAGTCCTGGGCTGGCCTCACCTTGCTACTGCGAGTGAGGTCAAGAGGTGTGTGGCCCCGGAAGCTGCCTCGGGTGTCCCTCTCAGGGCTCTCAGAATCTGAGTCACTACCAGAGGTCGGAGGCGAGGGCAGTGGGCACAGGGGCTCCTCGTTCTCTGCGTGGACGTCAGCACCTGGGGCAGGGAGATAGTCACGGGGAGGCTCCCTCAGAGCCCACGTTAAGGACTGCAAAGTGCGGGATTGGGAGGCATCCCCTTTCCCCCTCAGCCCTGTTCATAAGCCCCCGAGGGTGGGACTGACCAGCCTTCAGAAGGAGGCGGGTGAGGGTTGGGGATCCCAGTCCAGCTGCCAGATGTAGGGGTGTGTTTCCCGCAAAGGTGCGGGCATTCACGTTGGCCCGGAGCTGTGGGGTGCGAGGGAGGGGTTGATCACAGCACTGACTGATCCACTGGGCCTCCCCCGACACCTTCACCGTCCCCAGCCCTTGGCTCCACGTCTTCCACAGTCCTCAGTCCCACCTTGGTGACAAGATGGGTGACCAACCCCAGCTCCTCCATCTCCGTGGCTAGATGCAGCGCTGTCCGGCCCCCTGACGCTCTGCGGCCTCCACTTCAGCCCCACTCTCCACCAGCAGATCGAGGCACTCGGGGCTTCGGGCACGGACTGCCAGGTGGACTGGGTATAGCCCTAGTGACACGGTATTCAGCCTGCAGCTGGGCCCCTAATGTGAGCCCTTGACCAGCTGACCTCCACACCTCACGACCACTGTAGGCACTCCCCAGATCCTCTCCCTGGTGCCCACTCGTTCAGATGAGGTGATGAACTCACCTTCGAAGTCGGGCACATGCAGCAGTTGGGGCATGGCAGGCACCCCACTCCGCAGCAGGGCGCACAGCATGTCGGGGGCGCTGGCACCTGCCCGGAGTGCCAGGTGCACTGCTGAGTCTCCATGCCGATCCAGCAGTGCTGGGTCTGCGCCCACCTGCAGCAGGAAGCTCACCACCTTCGTCTGCCCCGTGATCACTGCCAGGTGCAGGGGCGTCTGTGGGAGGCAGGCAGGGTGAGCCAGGCCTGCTCCTTGCCTCACCTACCTTCCAACCCCTCCCCCTTACCAACAGAGACCCCTCACCTGGTGCAAGTGATTGGTGATATTAACCACGCCGAGGTGTGGGGCGTGGTAGATGACATGGGCTATCTGCTCAATGACGGTGGTCTGCCCGTGGATGATGGCCAAGTGCAGCGGCCTAGGGATTGGAGGGTGAGACTCTGGCCTAGGAAGCTCAGCAACTCGTTTTGCTTTACTCTCAAAACGCAAACACCTCCATAATCTCCCTCTCTCCAGCCCACGAAAGTAAATCCTTCCGCGCACCTTTTGCGGTGTGTACTATTACTGTACCCCTTAATCGACAAAACTGAAGTCTACAGAGATTTAAGTATCTTGAACAGAACTAGAGTGTAGCGAGGCCGAACTTTAAACTGGGTCTCCCCTAACTCCGGAACCCTGGCTCTATAGGTCCCTTTCCTGCCCCACAGCCCACGACCTTGCACCGGCGCGCGGAGCCCTGGTCCCCGCCCGCTCTCCCGCCCACCTACGTGTCTCCGTTCTCATCCTGTGCCGTCAGCAGGTGGCGCTGTCCCGCCAGCAGCGAGCGCGCGTCGGCCGTGACGCCGTAGTCCAGCAAGGCTCGAGCGCTGCGCTGCGCCAGGCCGAACAGGCGTGCGTTGTACTCCCGGGCTGGGGGTGACAGGGGGCATGGGTGTGAGCTAGGTCCCCACCCGCAGCGTCCAGACCGCTGGGATTCCCGAGGTCATACCTCGATGCAGCAGCTCCGGGGCTTCCTGTTCGCGCTGGGGCGTCCCGGGGGCGCGCTCGGCTCTACTGCTTCCTCCCCAGCATCCACACTAGGCGTCTCGGCGGCCATCTGCGCCCCACCCCCGCCTCCCGGGTAGCAGCCCATTGGGGCCGCACCAGACTGGTAGGGGCTGTAGGCCAAGGAGGAGGGGAAAAAGCCGAGGCTGCCACCTGTGGATACAGGCAGGACTTTGGGGAGAGGGCACCAGGAGGACTCTCCCAGATTTCTTCCCCACAACCTTTCTCCCCTTTATCCCATCCTCCTCCATTGCCCTCCCTGCCACCAGCACCACCTCACCTCCTCCTCCAGCTCCTCCATAACCCCCAGCCGAGCCCCCAGAGCCTCCACCCATGTGGGAGCCACCCCCAAAGGGCTGGGAGAAGGTGGGCAAGGCTTTCCTCCGCTTCCGCTGTACCTCCTCCTTGTCTAGGGGTAGAGGGAAATGAGATGTTAAAACCCCAACTCGCACCAGCCTCAAGAGCCCTGTCCCACTCTGGTAATGGCCTTTCCCCCAAAGTCCTCAGGCTGGCTCCTAGGGCCACCTCTTTCTGGGACATTCCCTACTCCTGATTTCACTCATGGGTCCCCTGATCTAGTTCTTGGGACCCTCCAGTCAAGCCCTGGACTCCAGCCCCCTGGGATCTTCAGCCCAGCTCCACCTTCTACCAGAGGATAATAGGTGAACTGTTTGGAGTCAGAGACATCCCCCCCACGCTTGCGTTTCAGTTGCAGGAACACGGTTACAGGACGCTCAATCTTCATCTTGTGATAGGGAGGTGTCCGGAACACAATGGCATACTGGGGGAAGGGAGGACATAGGTGCCATTAAGGCCTTACTTAATTTGAGCCCAGACCCAGCCCTGGCCCTAGGGTACCTGTTTGTGAACATCTGTGGGAGAGAAGTCCCCAAAGGCTTGCCATCCATTCTCATCATCCTCGTAGAACCGAACCTCGATGTCATCTACAGGGAAAACTGAATCTATAGGGCCATTTGTCCTGAAGCTGTGTTGCTCCCCAAGCTTGATACCCATCACTAGCTCCCAGCCTGGGCTCCAGCCTCACCTTTCTGCACCTTGTCACAGAGCAGATAAACCTCATCTCCACCCCGCACAGAGCCAGCTGTCTTGTCCATTCGAGAAATCTTCAGGTTTGAGGCTCCAGGAGACTCTATGGAGATGGCATATCAGTTACTTGAGATGATACAGTAGACATGGTCTCAACTAGGAAGCCAGGTGCTTTGTATTTTAACAATCCCAAGAGACACAGGAACTGCCAGTATCTTCATTTACTCAGAGAGGGGACATGACTTGCTCAAGATCACTCAGCTCATACATGGTGGGGCCAAGTTCAAACCCAAGCGAATCTGATTCCACAGTTCTAGGCTGCCCTCCACACTCCCTGTGGCACCCAGACCCAGCACCCCAGGTGGTCAGGATACTCACTGCTGTCATGTATGGGCTGGGAGATAACTGGCTTCAGGGGCAGAGAGAAGGAGCCATCACTGGCTCGAAGGAAGGCAGAAAAGCGCAGTCGCACAATGCTCAGATCCATCACCTTCTTCAGTTCCTTGGCTTCCTGCTCCAACTCCCGACGTTCAGCCTCTGGGCAGTGGGCATACATGTGACCCCTGGACTCCTCCTCTATTCCTTCCATGCCCACCTCCCATGACTCCCTCCATATCCCTCATACCCGTAAGGCCCTGGGGCCTGGAGCGAAGACGCTGCCTCTGAAGTTTTTGTATCATAATCTCCATCATGTTCTTTTTGGTCACGTGGAGGACACCCAGGTTGTTAAATCTGTGTGGGGGCAGGGAGAAGTCAGAGGCCTTGCGGGCAGTTCTTTCCTCCTGAGGCACCCTCCCCATCGCCAAGGCTTGGCCCTGCTCCACTTCCTCTAGGAAGCTTTTCTAGTTTTTACTTGGGGCCCTGGGTTCTGGGGCCAACCAGAGTCTTTCCCCTTGGTCAGATGCTAAGCTCACAAAGGTGGGCTGGGACCTAGGACTGGCAAGCAATGAGGGGCACACCAGTGGGGACCAGAGGTAGGAGGCACCGGACACCTACTGGGCAGTCATGTCCTTGGGCCCCACAGACACTGCGCAGACCCCCAGCTCCGAGCACTGTTTGCCCACCAGACTGTGGGCATGGGCACGAGGTGGGTCACTGTGTGTTACCAGGTCCACCTCAATCTTGGCAGGTCCCTCGTAGTTACAGATCTGTGAGGGGTGAGGGCTGTCAGTAATGCCCATGGACACACTGTCCACTAGCCCACCTTCCAGCACCACCCTGGCTCACCTTGACAGTGGGATAAGTCTTCCGGCCCTTCTCGCTAGAAGCACCTGGCAGTCCTCCATGGGAAGGGCCTTCACAGCCATATCGAAATCGGAAACCTCGCTGAAGGTGCCAGGGCAGAGTGACATTGTGACCAGGAGAAACATCCCCCCTCACCAGCCACATCCCCAGCCAGCAGTGACCATAATGACTGGACGTGTGTATCCTGAATCACCACCATGCCATTGTGATCAGCAGCTGCTAACGATCCCAACCCAAAGTGGGTCTGTGATCAGTTACCCTCCCGTGGCCACCCAGCTACAACTGTCCCACTTGCCCCCAAAATTGAAGCCATCCCGCACCATCCCTTCTACTTGCTTACCTGCTTAGGCTGTTCCACAATCACCAGGTAGGGGCCATCAGCTGGGGACAGAGGAGCCTTGCTGAGCCAGGACCTCTGAGCCCATTCCCAAGACAGAGGGCACACAACACATGCTCTTCCCTCCTCCTCCCTCCCGCTCCCTCCAAGACAAGGGCAGGTCAGGGGACTTATTAACCTGTCTCTGGGGCTGGCTCCTTGGGCTCCACAATGGACGGATTGAATTTGAAATCATCATATTCAATGATTCCATCCAGACCCTGGTATGGAGACAGACAGATGGCAGCTGATTCTCAGCCACCCCAGAACCCTCCACCTCTCAGCTCTCTAAACCATTAGCAATCACCCCCTCTCCTAGGCAGGCCCATAAAAAGCTCCTACTGAAAGCAGTTTGCAGAGACTGACTGACAGGCAGGGTGAAATAATCTGAGGACATTAGAGGTGCAAGGGAGTAGAAGGGACTAGGACAGGCAGGCAGACAAGCAGACAGGCACAGGGGTTAGCCGGCAGGCTTTGGGGCCAGGCGGCGTGACTCACTGGGTCGTAGCAACTGTCCATGACTCTGGGCTAGGCCCGGCTCTGTCCGGTGGCTTCGGCCGGGTTCTGTTTCCCAGAGTTTCAGGCGCCCGCCTTAGGTGGGGAGGAGTAGCGGGTGTAGGAAGTTAGACCAGGACGGGAGTTGAGGGGAGAGGGGGGCCCAAATTTAGGGGAGGGTCCGATCTCCTCCAGCTACCCGTCCGGGTGTGGCGGGCAGGATCCGGTGGAGGGCGAGATCCGGAGCTGGGCTGGGCCAGGCCGGGGAAGGGGCAGGAAAGTTAGAACAGCTTAGGAAAGTCCCGAAAATACCAGGGGGAGGCGGGGCCAGGGGGCGGGCCTGGAAATGACGCCACTGACCACGCCCCCCGGGCGGGAGGGGCGCGAGGTCTTCTCTTCGCTGGCCCGAGAGCGCCGGCAGCGTCTCTGCAAGCAGAGGGGCAATCAGACACAGGAAAGGCCCCGCGGGGCTGGAGGGGGCACCCCCTCCTCTCTCCAGGGCCGGCGCCGGGGACTGGGGGTCTTTCAAGGCCGGAGGAAGCTCCTAGTCCTGGGACCGGCCCCCCACCCCACCCCCTTCCCCTCCCTCGTCCTGGAGCAACCTCGGGATTTTCTACCCTCAGGGAGGCCACGGCTGATTCACCCCGGGGGTTTTGGGGGACATTCCTGCTGTAGGGAAGGCCTCCACCCCGAAGGCCTGTAGGTGGGGGCTCTTCCGAGTAGAGGGCCCCGGGGTTCTGTCCCGAGAAGCAGTCTCTGAGGCCAAGGGGCCGGAGGGGGTGTTGGGATGGGCACCTCCATTCCCTCTTCCCGAAAATCTCAACAGTCGTTGATTCCCACACGGCACCTGCTTTGAGTGTCCCCCGCCCCCCGCCCCTGTCCCATGGTCGTATGTAACACATGTACATCACAGGTGTCTAGTATGTTTCAGCCCATGTGCTTGCGCATTGTGTGCATGGCTTGGACATGCGTGTACAGGTGAGAGTCAAGCTTATTAGTGTGGACACCTGTCACCGTGTATCTGAGGGCACAAGGGAACCTGTCGTTGAGTTTCTGCGTGGAGGGTGTATGTCCAGGCACTTGTGCACGGGTGTGTTTTGCATATGCATGTGTGTGCGAGTCTGAGTGCATGGACGATCCTGTGCACTTGCGGGCATACGTGTAGATGGACGTACGGCCCGTGTCTTTGTACAGGATATCGATGTGTATCCGCGTGTCATGTTCGTATGCGCGCTCTCTGAATGCGCAGATGCCGCTCTTCAGCTCTAGGGCTCGGTCAGCTAAGGACCCTCCTCCCGCCCTTGCCGGTGTCCCACCACCCAGGGGTCTGAACCCGGCCACTCACCGCGGCAGTGGCTCCGGTTCAGGATTCTCTCCCGGCCGGACCCACCTCGGACCGGTCGCGACACCTCTCCCACCACCAGGACTCCAGCCGGGAAAGCCCCTTTTCCGCCCCCGGGAGGGGGAATTCCCGTGACGTTTCCGTGCGTCACTCGCCATGCCCTTTTTCATTGGCTGAAAGTTTAACTCCTAGACTTACACAACCAATCGGGAGTGACTCAGGGGCGCCCCTTGGAGGAGAAATATTTGTGCAGCTCTGGAAGCCAGAGAGAGAATGACCCTCAGACAGGCACTAACTCTGACCTGGGGACCAACCTGCGGCGGGATCCGCTGACCGAGCGCCATTCCCTAGCCGAGGCACCTGGCTCCAGTCTCCTCACACCCAGGCCTGTCCAAGTCGGCTGGCAGCCCCTGCTGCTACTCGGTTTTATGCTGCGCCTAATGCTCGGCCACCTCTGAAGTCGGGGAACCCCAGGGGGAAGCTGATACGCCTCAGCCCTCTGGTCCCGCCCGGAGCGGGGTCCGGCTGCCGGGAAGACTTAGAGGAAGAGGAAGGAAGTTAATCTTGCAGTAGGTTCTAGAGTGCCATCTGGTGGCCCCTCTGGAGCCTCAAGGAGACTCCATAATCCTCTGTCTTCCCGGGAAGAAAGTGTCTGGACCTGAAACTTGTTCTGTAAATGACAGGTTAACAGCTGGCCAGACTTTCAGACCTGAGCTCAGGAGGTCTTCCGAGGATAAGGGAAAGGAGGTATTTATCTGGGAGACTCAGGCCTTGCTGAAGTTTGGAATATTAGAGTTGAAAAGTCATCCAAAATTATTAGTTCAAATGCCTTTGATGTAAGAAATCACCTTTTATATAGTTTCCAATGTACGCTTACATATATATATGTATATATGTATGTATATATATATGTATGTATATGTGTGTATGATATATATATATATATATATATATTTGGCTGCACTGGGTCTTAGCTGAGATCTTTGTTGAGATCTTTTGTCTTCATTGTGTCTAGTTCCCTAACCAGGGATGGAATCTGGGCCCCCTGCATTGGGAGTGCGAAGTCTTAGCCACTGGACCACAGGGAAGTCCCTGCTTAGACACTTCTAGCAGCAGCAAGGTCAGTACAGATTTTCACAAAGTACTGACCTCTGGGGCTGGACATTTCTGGTTGGTAGAATTTCTTTTCAGGAGATGCCATGAGTAATCTCCATTTTTGGAGGTGTCCTCCCTTAGGCTCACCATGGTAGAACACAGGCTGTTGTTTCAAATCTTGCCTGCAGCTTGCCCCTGACCTTAATTATGGAATTACAGGCCTGCAGTAGCTCTGTATAAAGGGAGACTATTGTGGCCCTTGATTTGGGTAATTTCCTGTCACTCTCCCCTCTTCATCTTGCCTGCAAATTGAATGTGCCAGATACTATGTGAAGATGTATGTGTACTCAGTTGCTCAGTCATCTCCGACTTTTGCAACCCCATGGACTGTAGCCTGCCAGCACTGTACCTCTGCCCATGAAATTTTCCAGGCAAGAATACTAGAGTGGATCGCCATTTCCTTCTCCAGAGGATCTTCTCAACCCAGGGAATGAAACCGAGTCTCTTGCATCTCCTGCATTGGCAGATGGATTCTTTACCACTGAGCCACCAGGGAAGCCCAAACTGATAAAGTTAAGACTCAAGAGAGGAGAAGTAACACAACCAAATATGTGGCTTGAAAGGGACAGAGAATCAAACTCAGTCTCTTAACTCTAGCACAAAGCTCTTCACCCTAAATTTGTATAAAGCAAAGCGGGTCTTCCCACCCCATTGTGAGACTTTAGACTTAGTGGGTAAGAGTGGGAGAAATGGTCAAATTCTAGGTAGACTTGAAAGTCAGGGGCAATAAAACTTGCTGAGGAATTGAGTGTGGGATGTTGGGAAGGGGTGTTGATATAAGAACCTAGAGGAGATGAGGGGTAATTGTACATTAAGTCGGTGTAATGGATGGTATTTGAAGTTTCGACAGTGGTCACCATTACCCCACGATTGAATTTAGAGAAAAGGAGTTGACAAGCACTACACCCTGGGACATTCTGATGTTGAGAAGCTGTGGAGATGAGGAGGAACCAAAAGAGGAAATTGAAAAGATATGGTCAGTGAAGCAGAGGAGAACCAAGAAAAACTTGTCTCAGCCAGGTGAGAGCATTTCATGGGGGTGGTGGTGAACTATTTAGTTGAATTAAAGCTCCTTCTCAACTGAAGCCCAGGGTTGTTTTCTGACAAACACAGTTTCCTGGTGAGCCCTGAACACAGGTGAATACTCAAAGGCTTGAAAAGCCACATACTTTATTGTTCCTATCATTTATTGGGAGGGGCAGGGTGATGGGGAAGTGTGTGCCCATTATTCCTAACTCTGTAATTCGTCCTCCCACAAGCTCCATGGGGCTTGTGGGATCTTAGTCCCCCAGCAGAGATGGAACCCATGCCTCCTGCAGTGAAAGTGTGGAGTCCTAACCACTGGATCTCCAGGGAAGTTCTGATATCATTCTTATGTGCTCAGAAAATTCACACTTATTCTTGGTTATGTTTGTTTTTTCCTGTTTTTATTATAGTTTTTTTTTTTTAAAATATTTGGCTATGCTGGGCCTTAGTTGTGGCATGCAGGATCTTTAGTTATGGCATGCAAATTCCTAATTGCAGCATATGGGATCTAGTTCCCTGACCAGGGATCAAACTGGGGTACCTTGCATTGAGAGCGCAGAGTCTCAGCCACTGGACCACCAGGGAAGTCCCCTTTGATGTATAGTTGATTTACAATGTTGTGTTACTTTCAAGCATACAGCAAAGTGATTCACACACACACACACCTGGAGAAATAAACAGCAACCCACTCCAGTATCCTTGCCTAGGAAATCCCCTGGACAGAGAAGCCTGGTGAGCTGCAGTCCCTGGGGTCACAAAGAGTCGGACACGACTGAGTGACTGAGTAACACACATACACACATACACACATATTTTTTCAGATTACTTTCCATTATAGTTAATAGCAAGATATTGAATATACTTGACCTATTTTATATGTAGTAGTGTGTATCTCGGAAAAGGCAGTGGCACCCTACTCCAGTACTCTTGCCTGGAAAAACCCATGGATGTAGGAGCCTCGTAGGCTGCAGTCCATGGGGTCGACAAGAGTCGGGCACGACTGAGCGACTTCTTTCACTTTTCACTTTCATGCATTGGAGAAGGAAATGGCAACCCACTCCAGTGTTCTTGCCTGGAGAATCTCAGGGACAAGGGAGCCTGGTGGGCTGCCCTCTGTGGGGTCGCACAGAGTCGGACATGACTGAAGCGACTTTGCAGAAGATGCAAGAGACACCAGTTCAATCCCTGTGTTGGGAAAATCCCCTGGAGGAAGAAATGGCAACCCACTCCAATATTCTTGCCCGAAAAATCTCATGGACAGAGGAGCCTGGTGGGCTATACAGTCCACAGGGTGGCAAAGAGTTGGACACAACTGAGGATGCATGCACACACATAGTGTGTTATCTATTAATCCAAGCTCATTTATCCCTGCCCCTCTTTCCCTGTTTTCTAGTGAAGTCTTAGCTCACCATGTAATTATTACTTCAGGTATTCGACCTTTTATTTCCACATGAGAAACTACAGAAAAATGTACCTCATTTTCGTGTTTCCACACCACCATCACTACTTTTGAGCTGGGGAAGTGTCATAGAAAAGACCATGTGGTTTAGAGTGAAACAGACCTGGATTTGAATCTCAGCTCCCTAACTTCCCAGAAATACGGCCTCTCTGAACCTGCTGCTTCATCTAGGAGAGGAGTTAATATTTCTACAAGGTTGGGTAAGCAGTACCCAATTAATATTGACATACTGGTGTTCCAACAATGTCACTTCTCCTTGTTAGGATCTCAAGCCTCTGGGCTTTTTGAAACCTGCTATCCTAGAGTTCTTATAGGAGACACTGTTAAGCAGCATTTCCTTCCAGATTATACTATTTTCCTAGAGGCTTTGTCACTTCCACGTCATTAGCCAGTCTTTCTTGGTCAGAATTAAGGCCTGCGTACTAGATCTTCTTGGAGTTTCCTTCACCTGACAACACTGTTAACAGCACAAGTCAGGCTATACGTCAGCTGATTTTTCTATACCAGAATAAGACTTTTGACAAATGCTTTCCTTTGCTTGCAGTGGGATGGGCTTCAGTTTGCAATCACCCCAGCTTCTTTCCTAATAATTCAGACCAAGGGCTACAGACTTTTCATATTCTTTTGTTCACAGGATAGACTTTGGATTTCTATATGTTAGTCTATGTTGTCTCCCTCACAACATGTTTCCTTTCCTTCAGAAGCTTCTGAAGGCAGAGCTGTGGGGCTCAGAAGGGAGAACAGAGATGTTAGAGTCAAAGCCAATGGTCCGAGTGTCTACCTGATTGTAGATCCAGGCTTTTCTGCTCCCATATGGAAAAGAGCAGGTGAGGCGTTCAGTCTTACTCATAATTTTCCCAGGGGCAAGGTTTCAGGTTAGTGTGGAAAGCAGGCATGGTCTGGATTATTTGCAGAAGGAAGGGAAGCAGGAGAAACTAGTACAGGAGCTGCTGGACTCCTGTTAGTATTGTTCCACATCCGGTTGTTTCCGTTTCCACAGCGATGTACCCAAGGGAGGCACTGACAGACATCCAGACCCATCCACGTGGTTGTGCTGAGCACAGGGAAGACTGAGGCTGAATGATCACAGACACAGCTGGGCCCAATAAAGAGGTGAGCGCCCCTAAGTCTCCAAGAGGGAGGTCCACTGGTACTACTCTCCACCCTTTGGTGGAAGGGACTATGTTGGAGGAGGAAGTCAAGATGGTGGGAGATGCTTTACTTGGGAAGGCTTAATAGCATTCTGTATCCCACCCACAGTAGCTCAGCCCTGCAGAAGCCATGCTGCCTGCCCTATGCACACTCCTTTTTGTCTTATCCTGATGCAAAGGGAAAGAAGAGAAGGGTTTCTCCAATCACGCTTCAGTGACTGGGCTGTTTGGAGGCTACAGGATGGGAAAAACATTTTCATGCTCAGTTACAGGCCAGAATGAATGCCCTGTGTCCAGAAACACAAGCTCACAGCTATGGGCAAGGTAGCCTCCCACCCACTAAGGCCCATGGGCTCCTTGTGCTGCTGGATTATGAGGCACACCTGAGGGAAGCCTTCTGAGTAATGACAGCTCAGCCCTGGCTCACCTTCCCTTTGCCCCAGCCTGGGCTGTCACAGTTATCTCCACTGGAGCAGCTAGGGAAGAGAACTGTCAACCCCCGGCACATCCCTGGTGACAAGGGAGCACTGCTATGATGGTGGTGGTAGTGGTGGGGGGTGTGGAGGTGGGCAGCAGCGGTGGTGAAGGAATCTTGACCATGGTTGGTAGCCTCGACCTCTGTTCACGTGAGGGCCTTCGTATCCCAAAACATGGTACCTACAAGCTCAAGAAGGAAGCCAGAATAAAAGGCCGTGATGTTGGTACTAAGACATTTATTACATCATAAAAAGTCCATTGTTTTCTGTTTTTCCATATGTACATGCTCCGGTGGGCAGTCCTTTTCTCCAGTCCCACCTGCCCACTCTATGGCGCAAATCAACTCTCCAAACTGACCAATTAATAAAAGAGGAAAAACTAGAGGTGGTAGTCCAGGGCTAGTGGGAGTGGGGCTGGGAGAGGGAAACAAAGTGCAGAGTGGTTGACTTGGCTCTCTATGCCTGAAACGGGCAGGAGGGGCACAAGGGAGGGCACTGCAGGGCTGGTACAGTGATGCCTCCCTCCCCGGAGCTGCCAGGCTGCAGGTGACACCTGAGTGTGCTCTCAGGTTGGACTCCCAGGAATGGAGAGCAGAGGAAGGTCCCACAGACTAACTGTGGGTCCTAGAAGGGGCCATAAAAGTGGCCCCAAGCAGTGACAGCCGCTTGGGCTTGGACTGAAGAGTCTGTGGGTCCCTGGGACAGCTGAGAGGGGGGCCAGGGACAGCCTGCTAGGAAGTACTGGTCCTGATAGCTGAGGGGCCTGCCTTAGTTGACCTCAGAGGTGGGCATGGGGTCTGTGGGACGAGGTGTGGCCAGGAGGGGCACAGGTGAGGTGGCCTCAATGAGAGCGGGGTTGAGGATGATGGGCAGAGTCATGGGGGCACGCCCACCTGCAGAGGGGAGGCCAAGGGCTGCAGGATCAGTGGGGACTGAGCCAGCGGTGGAGGCCCATCTGGGGTAGGGCTCAGCCTGCTGGGGCTGGACGCTACTGGTGATCCAGAAGAACTGCTGTTAGCAGGTCGGGGGCCCTCAGGCTTCTCAAAGTCTAGAGGAAAGCAAGGTGGCTGCAGTCAAACTCCCTTACAGTCCGCAGCTGGTTTACCACACTTCTGCTCCTCCCCATTCCTGTGAGCAAAATGACTCCTCCCAGTCTACATAGTTGAGATTGTCTGCTTGAAACATTCCAGTGTCCAGTTACCTCATACCTACCCACTCCCCACACTGTTGTACCTCCAGTCAGATTAATTTTGGTCTGCTTTTTACTAGCATCCCTGAAGGGCACCTCTGCCTCTTCATCCCAAGTTCCCAATCCAGCCTTCTTCTCTGAAACCTGCAAATCCCAGGCAGCGAGCTCATCAGACCTGGCCCTGCAATCTCCCACAGGAAGAGCAGGTGAGCCGGATCCTGTGGCTTCTTCTTTCCCCTGGCTCACTGCCTGTGCTCAGCAGCAGTCATAAAGTACTCTGGGCCTCCTCTTAGGCTTTGACACCCAGCAAGCTCGCTTAGAGGGACTCACCACAGGTCCCCAGCTCAGAGGGCATTTCTGGGGGAGGTGGATGGCCAGGGCTCCTAGTGTCACCAGCAGCAGGAGTCAGGTGTGCTGAGGCCAGCGGTTTTGAGGCATGAGGCTCCATGGGCACAGGGTCTGGGGATGGCAGAGAATCCAGATGGCAGCTCTCAGTGCTTTCTCTGAGTAGAGTCTTGGCTGCCTACTAGACTTCCCAACTACCCAGGGCACAGAGAACTAATTATTAGCTCCAGACTCTCTCTGATGCAGCTGGCTGGAGCCCCCTACCCTGGATGACCGTCTGCTTGAAGAGCTCATCTCGCAGGTGGGGCAGGAAACAGTCAATGCGCTCCCAGGTGATCTCCCAGAGGGCTGAGGGGCTGCCTCCTCGGGCATCTGCACTGTGGAAAATCTCTGCTGTGTCCATCACCAGGAGCATGTTCTTCAGAGACTCTGGAATGGCCTCTGACTACAGATGGCAGTGGAACCATGAGAATGGGGAAAGGGATATGGAGGAATATGGTAAGGAGGAGATAGCCACCAAGGGGGAAAGGCAAGTCTTCCCAGAAGGCAGGAGAGGACACAGGCAGCAGCACTGGGCTGAAGCAGAACGTACCAGTAAGTCACTGGAGCCTGCGTGCATGTACTTGTCCATGAAGTCCAGGATGGTCAGCCAGAGGGCCGCAAAGGTAGAGAGTGACAGCAGTGGAGACAGGTGCTGCAGAAAGACCTATGGCCCCAGCCCCTTTCAGCCGAGAGGAAGGTAGGAGCCTTCTGCTAGCCTTCTCCTACCTTCTGGGTAGGAGGCAAGCCTTCTCTATCTTTCATGGGAATCCTGGATCAGAGACTCCTCTGAATTCCAAAATCCTCCTGGGTCCTGCTGAGTCTCTACAGCTGGGGGTCATAAGTGCCTACACTACATCTCTGGGTCCTTCCAGGCTTCTGAAGTGGCAGGTGTGGAGAGAGTGGGTGTAGGTATAGGGTGGGAGGGAGGGTAACAGTACCTTAGAGAGCAGGGTGGAAGCCCTCATCCGGGTCTCCTCCATCCCACCCACATCCGCAGGGCTGATGTTCTCCAAGAGCTTGGTCAGTAGAGGAAACAGCACCTGATGGGTAAAAAGTCAACATCTCTCCAGAGGGGTCAGGTGGAAGCCTTGCCCACCTGACCCTGCGTTGGGGAGTGTGGGTACAGAGCAGGAGGGAAGGTATAATCAGCTGAGGATTGACATCAGTGGCTCTTCAGGCTGCCAGGGGATCCCTGTCTTTAGGATTTGCCCTTTACCTTAAGACTAGAGGGAAGGCCTACCTTGTTAAAACAGGACTCCCATTCCAGAGCATCTAACTTCTGAAGATCATGTACCAGCAGTGCTCGCTGCAGATAGGTCAGTGCCTGCATCCTCACCTGCCGCCGGGCATCACAGCACAGGCAGGCAATGCCTGAGAACAAAGAACAGGCTCAGATCCTTCAGGCATCCTGATCTTGGTACTTCCTAAGCACCAGCTCCACCTCTGCCCCTGCTCCCCTGAGGTTTACCCTGCAGTAAAGGGCACCAGCAGTGAGCCCAGAGGGTGCGGGAATCAGCTTCAATCTTCCGGCCGCCTGTCTCCAGGTGGCGCTGCTCCTCCGCCCATGAGCTGTAGATAGAGGCTGCCCTTGTGTGCAGGGTGTGCATCAGATCTAACAACTGGGATCACAGGAGGGGCAGGACACAAACAGGGTTAGGTCTGCTGGACCCCCTCCCCAACAGCCCACTCCCACTGTCCCTGACTGAGTCCTCAAGGGAGCCCCTAGGACTGATCGCACCACACCTCTCACCACTCTCTCCAACTTTGTGAGTGTCCTAGTCCTGACCAGTGTTTTCCAAAGATAGGTATTACTCCCAGTAGCAGGGACTTGAGGTGTGTGCACTAAGAATTTAATAACACAACTACATAGTGAGAAAGGCACTTTCTTTTCACTTCTCTTTCACCCTGATGACAGATAAAGCCTCATATTCATTAATCTCATTTTAAAAATGGCAAATCTCAGGCTCAGAGGCTTTGACAGGCAGTAGTGTATGAAGAGATGTAGTAATTTTTGTTTTCATCGTTTTTCTAAGGTTATTCTACTTAAAGCAATTAGTTCTACATTTATTTAGTGATATAAAGTCTGCTCATAAAATAAATGTTGTACGTTTTGAACAGACAACAGAATAACCAGAAAGAAACAAAAACTGGTGGCAATGGTTCCCTCTGGTAAGAACTTAGCAGCTAGGGACAGGAATGGAGTGGGACTTTTATCTGTTTACCCTTTTGTACCTTTTGAACTTTGTACTATGTGCATTAGAATTATTTATTTAAAAATAAACTATAATTTAAAAATTAAGCAAATGAAGACTTACAAGTAGTCTTGGATAGTGAAACAGTGGGGGTGCTAGCCGAGGACTTGGGCTGGGGAAAACAGGCCCTTCCTCTTAGCTCTGGCTGTCCCTGGCCCCACCAAGACTCCCAATGTCAGGTACAGGGAGAGGAAAGGAAGTAAAGGGTGCCATACTTACGTCCTGACTGACCTGTAAAGACACCGTATGGTAGCTGGCTGGCACACCTTCATCCTCATCGTCGTCACTATGCCCACCCCTAGGGGCATGTTGGCTGGAGGTTCGAGGCCGCCGAAGCATTGAGCCTTCCTTGGATTTTTTTCTTGAAGCGGTTCCCTTTGTTGTCATATTTGTGACTCTTGCCACGTTTCTCCTGGGACTTGCACCCTGAGCAGGGCCAGACCCAGGTCACATTTCACATCTATGGGCATGGGTGGCCTGCCTTTCCCCCACTTTCCCCAAATTCACATGGCTACTCCCCAACTGCCCCTTCACCAGGTGACCCACCGCCATTTAGACTGGCCTCCACAAAGATGCGGAGAGTCTTGACACAGAGCTCGAAGTTGTCAGGTGTGATGTGGGCAGCATCACGCACGATGAAGGACAGTGACTCCACACACTTGAGCAGGGACTTGGTATCATGTGGCCCAAGGTCCAGCCCCACTGTTAGGCTGTACTGATTGACCAGGGGTGAAGGACCTGGCCGGCTAGGCCCAGGCCCTGGCTTGGAGTTATCGATGTCATCTTTCCCCACCTGTTGAGTACAGAAGAGCTGAGAATCCAGGCTTGGCCCTGATCGTCCCCTAGATGCCCTCTCAAGGACTAGGAATCTTTTCCACAGGCCAAGGAGGGAAGACTCACCCGCTGCCCGTATGCTCACTCACCACTAACCAACCGCTGTTGACCACATCAGCATCTGTGGCTGATCGATGAATCTTGCCAGGTCTGCCATGGTCAGTGTAGACCTCTGAGTCGGAAGTATACCCCCGGTCCAGGCTCACATCATTTTGATGGTAAGATGGGAGTTCACTATCTGACTGGGCCCCTGAGACAGCAGGGAAAGGGGCAGAGTCAGGGTGGCAATGGGGATGTTGGGATGAGGGATAATTTCAGTTATCAGAAGAAAAGTGCTGAAGCCTGGCCTCTCTTTTCTCTGGGTCTAGATTAGTTTCAGCTCTGTCACCAGAGGGCTGAAGGGTGGCCTGGAGAGCTGCTCTCTTGACCAAATGGGGCAACTGGCTAATTTGGGCTCTGGATGGCATCTAGTAGCGGCTGTTGGGGGAGGGAGATGGCAGTGAGGACAGTTTCTGAGGAAACAGTCCTCAGGACAGTAGGAAGCCTGGCTCATAGCCTTTTCCACTGCCTGCTTGCCTTTATGCTGTTAGTCTGTGAGTACTGGTGAGAGGCCAGTGGGCACAGGAAGCCCTGGAAGCAGATGGCAGAGCCAAGGGTATTTAATCTGATGAACACAACAATCTGTGTTTTGGTTTCCTGTCTCAGCCATGGGGGCCATGATTGGTTATCTGCCACTGTGGATCTCCCTGGGAAAGGGCTTACCAGCATCAGGTGCGTCGGCCCTGGCTGTGGCCTGCAGGGCAGCTGGAGGCTTTACACCTGAGCCAATGCACTCCAGCAGTGTGAAGAGGGTGGCCCAGTCATCGCCTGAGTGGATATTGGCTGCGTTGGTCTTAAGGAGTTCATGGAGCCCATAGGCTACCTGGTGACTGACTCGGGACAACACGCTGGGCTTCATTAGTAACAAAATGCGCAAGGAGAGCAGTACCTGGGGCAAGAGTAGGGAGTAGGAAGTAGAAAGCAGGCACATAGTATCCTGTCTAGCCTCTTTCCCCAGCAGTCTCCTTAGGCCAGTGAGGATGGTTCAGCTAAGACCCAACTTAGGGTACTCCATGGACAGATGGCCAGGGGCTAGGGATGGGGGCAAGAAAGAGGCAAGTTATACAAGGGCAATACAAGGGATCCTGTGGTGGTGGAACTATTCAGCATCTTCCCTAGTGGTGGAAACACAAATCTACACAAGTGATTAAATTGTGTAGAACTTACTACACATATGAGTACAACCAAAACTGGGGAAATCTGGTAAGATTAGTAAACTGTATCAATGTCAGTATCCTCATTAGGAAGCTATACTATCGTTTTGCATAATGCTACCACTGGGGTAAAATGGAGAATGTATACAGTCAGCCCCCAACTTATGATGACTGACAGATTTTTCTGCACTTTACAGTGGTACATAAGCAATACACATTCAGTAGAAAGCATACTTAAGAGTTTTAATTTTTTCCAGGGCTTCTGATGTGCATGCAGTACAATACTCTCTTGCGATGCTGGGCAGTGTCAGGGTGCCACAGCTCCCAGTCAGACATGCCATCATAAAGGTGAACAACTGATGCACTTACAACCATTTTGTTTGCCATTTTCAGTACAGTATCTAATAAATTACCTGATATCCAACACTTTATTATAAAAGATTGCATATGAATCTATAGTTATCAATATAACTGTATTGATATATAGTTATATAGGTGTATATATATATATAACTTTTAACTCAATATTAAAAGTTTGTTTTAAAAAAACGGAAAAAAAGACCAGTAACGTTATGTAGAACTATAGTATAATATCCTAATCAGTAACATTATGCAAAACTATAGTATACTGACCTTGATAGAATTCTCTAATCTTATTCAGATTTCCCCAGTTTTACTTATATGTAATTAAGTTCTACACAATTTAATTAAATTTAACTTGTGGAGGTTTGTGTTTCCACCACTAGCCAAGATGCTGAATAGTTTTAACACCATAGGATCCTTCGTGTTTTTCTTTTATAACCACACTTGCAACTTTCTTGGGCTTCCCTGATAGCTCAGTTGGTAAAGAATCCGCCTGCAAATCCAGGAGACCCCAGTTCAATTCCTGGGTTGGGAAGATCCCCCGGAGAAGGGCTAGGTTACCCACTCCAGTATTACTGGGCTTCCCTTCTGGCTCAGCTGATAAAGAATCCATTTGCAATGCGGGAGACCTGGGTTCGATCCCTGGGTTGGGAAGATCCCCTGGAGAAGGGAAAGGCTACCCACTTCAATATTCTGGCCTGGAGAATTCCATGAACTCTTTCTTGCCCTGATCCCTAGCCCCTGACCATCTGTCCACAACTTCTAAAACTCTGTCAATCAAAAATGTCATATAAATGGAATTATACAGGATATAACCTTTTGGGATTGGCTTTTTCATTTAGCATAATTCCTTGGAGAACCATCCAAGGAATTGTGTATCAACAGTTTGTTGCTTTTAGTTGCTGAATAGTATTCCATGGTATGCATATACTACACTTTATGCTGAAAACCATATGGGCTGATTCTAGTTTTTGCTACTACAAATAAAGCTTCTGTGAACATTCATGCACAGGTTTTTATAAAAGTTAGCTTTCATTTCTCTTGGCTAAGCACCCAAGAGCACAATTGCTGGACTGTGTTAAAACTGCATGTTTAGTTTGATAAGAAATGACACTATTGTTTTACATTCCCACCAGCAATTTATGAGTGACCCGCATCCTTGTCTGCATTTGGTATTATCACTATTTTTCACTCTAGCCATTCTGACAGGTGTGCAGTGGTATTTCACTATGGTTTTGTGTTTCCCCGTTGGCTAATGATTTGAACATCACTTAATCTTTTTCATGTGCTTATCTGCCATCTGTGTATCTTTTTCATACATTTCACTCATTTTCTAATTTTTTTTTTTTTACTGTTATGTTTTGTGTTCTTTTACATTTTAGATATTACTCTTTTTCAGGTATTTGATTTGAAAACAAACACTCCTTGTCTTTGTATCCTTTCCACATTGGGCTCTGATAGGGTAGAATTTTTCATATTGATGAGTCTAATTTATCAGTTTTTCCTTTTATGGATTGTATTTTTGGTGTCAAGTCTAAGAACTCTTGGACTAGCTCCCAAAGATATCCTCGTGTATTTCTTTCTAAAGGTTTCAGAGTTTTACATTTTACATTTAAATCTATAATTCATTTTGAGTTAACTTTTCTGTAAGATATGAGGCTTAGGTCTAGGTTCACCCCCTACCATGGATTTCAATTGCTCCAGCAATTAAAAAGGCTATCCTTTCCATACTGAACTGTTTTTGCACCTCTGTCAAAAAATTAGTTAGGTTTCTTTTGTGTGGGTCTGTTTTTGGCTTGTTACATTGATCCATGTGTCTGTCCCTCCAAAAATACCACAGTGTTGATTACTGTAGCTGTATAGTAAGCCTTAATATCAGATGGAGTGACCCTTCCCACCTTTTTTTCTTTTGGCTATTCTAGGGCCTGTGCTTTTCCATGTAAATCTTAGAATTAGCTTGTTTATGTCTACAAAAAGCCTTGCTGGGATTTTCATAGGAGTTGCATTAAACAGATCAATTAATGGAGAAATGATGTCCTCACTACACTGAATCTTTCAATCTATGCATATACTATGTCTCATTTATATGGGTCTTCTTTAATATCTTTCATCAGCATTTTGTAATTTTCAGCATACAGAGTATATACATGTTTTGTTAGGTCTAAAGCTAAGTATTTGATTTCATTTGGAACAGTTGAAATGGTTTCATTTTCTATATGATCATTGTTAGTATTAAAAAATGTGATTAAGTTTTGTGTATTCATCTTATATCCCCTGATCTTGCAGAACTCACTTATTATTTCTATGCTGGTTGTCTTTTTATAAATTGGGCAAAGGTCCTAAGCATGAGAACTAGGAAATCAGGTACAGGGTTGGGACTGCCACAAGGCAGTAGCCATGTCCAACCCTACTGAGCACAGATGCTGAGTATCAGGCTTCATGCCTGAGGCCATTCCAGACTCACTTCCAATGCCACCTGTTAAGACTCCCCCAGCTCTGTGTATATCACTGGGCTCATGCTATAGGGTATTAAATGAGCTCTCTGTTTCAGGCCATATCGATAACTAATACTGTGGTTCTACCCTTTATATACCTTCCTGCCCTCCCAGCTGCACTTTGCTTACCTGGCCACTGATCTCTTCTCTCCGGAGTAACCGAATGGCTAGGCGCAGCAGCCCCACCACTGCCCGCTCCACAAGGAAGCAGAAGTCCTGGGCCTGGACACAGAGGTGGTATAGATGGTCTCGAACAGTCTGCCACACACAGCCAACACGGTCCCTGAGAAACATAAGGGATGAGGACAGTCTCAGATGAAGAGGCCAGTAGGCAATAAGCCTTCTTTTCTGATTGAAGCTAGGCCCTTCAAGGCACAAGCTTCTCCTCCACTGCCTGCAGCTTCTTGTGTTTCTTGTCCCTAGAGTCCACCCTGCAAGATGACTCCAGGCTTCCATCCCTTTGACACAAGTCCAGTATGAGGCCTGCTTAAAGACTGCCTGCTACCTGTTCTCTAGCACAATCCTCAGCAGCATTTCCAGGCAGAAAGCAGCGTCCTCCTCATCATAGGTCTCTTCATCTGGTGTCACTGAGACTAGAGCCTGGAGGAGAATAATTGCAGGAAAGAAGGCATGGAGAAGAAGCCAGCCACTGGCCCAGCCCTGACAGTGACTGAGGCATACGTCCCTGTCTCCCCTCCCAGAGCCAGCCAGCCCTTTCATCCCTCTTTCTTCTCCACTCTGTACCTTCATGAGCTCCTGCAGTGACTCCAGCTGGAGGAATTTGCTTTCTGTGATCAGCTTTTCTGGGTCACATTGCTAGAGGGGCATAAGGGTTAATGATAAGGACTAGAGGGAAGAGAATGTTCCCAAGAAGCTAGGAAGAGAGGGCAGAAGGAGTCAGCTCTAGTCACAAACTCTAGTGATCCTAGTCTTCAGTTCATACAAGCTGTGTCTTATCTCGTACAGAAGAGTCTAGGCTTGTTCATCCCGGGTGAGCAGGGTTAGTTACCTTGATACAGTCCAAAGCCATTCTCTTGGCCTCTTGGTTTTCAGTGGATGGGCCCCGCACACTAGACTGCTCAGTACCACTTAGTGTCAGCCAGCTCACAAAACTCAGCACTGTTGACTCTCCTCTGGAGAAAGAGGGTACAAGCTCTAGTGAGCTCTAGAGTTCTAATCCTCCCTCCCCAAAGTCACTAGCCTCTGGTTTGCCCTCACCGGTTCGATGGTGTCTCTTCCCGCTGTAGACAGATCTTGCCATTGGGATCCACAAAGTCTTCTACCTGGAAAATCACGTCAAGAATAATTTCTTCCCATGACTTCTACATTTCCTATTCCTCTGAGTAAAGTGTTTTGGCTTTCTTCCTGTTGCCCTCTGCCCTCCACAACTGACAGGGTCCCCTCCAATTGGTGACTGGTAATAACTTCTACCAGTCTTCCTTCACAGCTATCCCCTGGCTGAAGATCTGTGGTCTTACATTTGAGGCGTTCCTGGTAACTTTCAGCATGCATCAGGCCCAGTGCTATTCTCAACCATTTCTAAAAACGGATAGTACATAATCTTGGACCTCTTGCCTTGTTATTATCGATTAGTCTCCTACCAAGAATTACCTCTACCATAGCCTTGGGTAGCAGTTGGGCTCGGAAGAGCTGCAGCATGGCCTCCATGATATTCTTCCAGCCCTCTCGCAGGATGTCACCATGACGGTGGGCCAAATGGAACACCGTCTTGGCTGCAATGTGGGCTTTAGGGTTGCTTCCAAACACAGTGGGCAGGTTCTCAATAGACTGGAAAAGAAGATGAGAAGAGGCTTAGAGCCTGGCAAATGAACTGAAAGGAGATTCTCTTTGGCCTATACCTATGGTTCCTAAGGGTCCTTCTGCTATTTCTGCTTCAATCCCCGTAATGTTGTTGAGAAGGGCTAACCTGGCTAAGGCCTTCTCCACTACTGTGTCTCCTCTATCATCCCCATTATATGAGGTAATGCTATTCTCATCGCAGGGATGTCAGACAGAAATGGCCTAAGCCCTTCTGTAGTCTGGCTGAGTGAGAGAATATGCTGAAGGGAATCAGCTCCACAGATAAGGGTAGATCTATGGCCAGGGGAGAGGTCTTCCTTTGGAATGCCAAGGACACAGTTCCTGTCGCTGCTCACCTCACTGCTGAGAGCTGTGAATTTGCATAGAGAGATGATGAGATTGTCAAACACATCACTGAGGCCATAGTGGGCGGAGATCATGGCGCACTTCCTGTAATGTCACATACCAGATACAGTCACTGAAAGTCCAGGTAGCCTTTCCAAGTCCTCAAGGAGGCTTGCTTGGGATTCTTCCCTAATCAGTCTCAGGAAGAAACCTTTTACTCTTGAGTCTGTTTAATACTGAGCTTTCCCAAGCTTCAGTCTCCTCCAGAAACTCAGGAGGAACCCCATTCTAAGGACAATAAAAGTAGGAGTCAGAGAGGCATGGAGGCAATCATGTTAACTCAGAGAGGTGGAAGAAGATTAAGACCAAAGTCAAATCCTGGCTACCTGAAGCCTGAGATGGCTTTTTGGATGATTGTCTCCTCAAGGCTTTTGTCAAAGACATAAGAGAGAGCAGCAATAGTGGGGCCCCAGGTCATGGTGAAGAGGTCAAGATCATAGCTGCCAGCAGGCACACGTAGGAATATGCCCTCTGGGGTGGCACCTCGATGAAGCAGCACATTCCACACATAATTCTCCCGGACCAAGCCTGTCTGCTCCTCAGGCATCACAATTTCCTCATTCCTGTCAGGAGATAACAAAAGGAGTAGGTGCACTGCTCTGAACTGACTGATCACAATCTAGGACAAGGGGCTTTGCCCATAACTGGCACTTCCACCAATAAGAGGTCATCAAAACTGCAGCTTAGTAGTCTGCTTCCCTGCCCACCAGTGGCACCAGGGAGAAAGAAAGGAAGCATCCCATAATCTCCAAGCCCTGTCTCTAAGTGGACCTTTAGTTCTATAGTAAGTTCTCATATTCTTTCTGGGTATGAGAGAACGAACAATTCTACTTTTTCTGGTTTATAGTAAAAATCTAAGTGTCCCAAACCTCACCCTCTAGCACTCATTTTGGGTTCTCTACTACCTCCATCCTAACGCATCTTGTGAGCTACAAAGGAAAATCTAGCTGCTGCGGATTCAGAAAACAGGGCAATGATGCCCCCTCCACTCAGCAGGGGCAGTTTGAATCATGGCTCAGGGTTCTTCAGTTATAGTACTGTTCAGCTTCTTTAAGAAATAAATGAGTTGGGGGAGACAGGGCTGCCTAGCTAAAGTACGAAGCTAAATCCAGGGCATGTGAGTCACTGCAGACTGATGTGATGCCAACATTTGGAAAAGGAAGCAGTGTGCTTCTCTTTAGCAGAGATGTTACACCATTCTCTACACATACTCACTTGATGGCATGGTACATGTCCTCCAGGATGTCCTGCTCAAAGTCCTTGCCTCCATTCACACCTTTTAGATTTTTGCGAAACTCCTAGAGACAGGGCAATAAGATTTACCCTACCATGTGTCAATGCTGAAGCCCCACTCAAGGAACTCCTGGGTCTGCGGTAAATAGGACTTAGGAAACAGTAAGTAAAAGAATCCACTTCCCTACCCCAGTTCCTCTCCTGTACTGGCCAGCCCTCCCTGACTCCCTTGGACAGAACCGTGTCCACTGTGCCCAGTGGAAATCCCATATCCTTCCTGCTACCTCCAAAGCTGTGCTGGAACTGCTCTGCCACGGCTGGGATTCAGTCTTACCTCTAGGGTCATGGGCGCATTCTGTTTGCGAACATTGTGGTTGTGCTGGTCAGTATTAAGCATGATGACAGCATAGGCCAGGGCAAAGCAGGCATCGCTATTGGCAAATGGGGAGCCATTACAATTCTGAAAAAGCAAAGACCCCGCCTATGTCAATGCTCTTCTCTGGCCAATCAAACCCTCACTGCCAACCTACTGGTCAATGCTGAGACAGAGGGAAGGTACCAGCCAGAAAATGACCTATCTCTTGCCAACTCCTTGATGGAAGCTGGCATTCCCTCTATGGGAAAGCTCATTGATGTTGTTCTCAGCCTTCTTAGGAGACAGAAATGGACTTTCAGTTGAAGCCACAGAAACCCTTAGTCAAATTAATTTGGGATGCTGGACTCAGCCCCTGCCACTCAAACTCACCCTCCAGTGTTCTGTGAATGCCTCTAGCAACCTCTGGATGACCGGTGCTTCCCCGGGCAAGCGGAAGGCTTCCAGGTAGAGCCGGAGAGCTTCATCCAGTCGCAGACCCTGAAAGCTGAAGGTGCTACAGGGAGAGAAAGAAGGATGAAAGACTTAAGATATATAAGTTGCAAATGTTGGGTGATCTATAGGTATAGTCCCCCTAAGCTTCCCCTATTGGAACAGAAGAAGCTGAAGGCTTTGGCAAAGGGGGAGGTATATCCTGGACATCTCTAACACTGAATCAGAATTTGACAACCACTAACCTTAGTACTTTTCACATCAGTGTGCTCCTGCCTAGAAATTTCATTCTGGAACCCAGAACCTGCCCTGTGCTCAGGAACCCTGCTCCACCCCTTTGCAATGTTCTCTGTATAGAATGGATTGGCCCTTTCAGCTTTCTTGCTGGAGACTCTTTTAAACTCAACAGATACAAATCTTGAGAAGAAGAGTGTGTGACCTGGGTTACCAGCAGGAACTGACTGGTACTGTTTTGAACTGTCTGTCCCCCAACTACATCCCACGTTTCTTACAGTTTCCTTACCTCACAAAGCTCTCCAGCAGGTCAATGCTTTTTCGGTCACTCACAAACTCTCCAATCATTTTCTTGTCCAGTCGAGGGTTCTCTCGCAGCCACTGGGCTACCTCTGTGTTATCCATTGGGATGGTAAGGAGACCTTTCTCCTGCAAAAACTGGATCCCCTTCTTTGGTTTCTGGTTGAACTGCTCTGTGCCAGTGATCAGCAGCTGCAGGAGAAATACAGGAGGTGTCAAAAGTTGCTCTGCTCCTAAACTAGACAAGACCAGGCCTCCATCAGGGTCCACAGCTGGTCACCTAATGGGTTCCTAGGACACAGCTCACTCCAGAACTAAGGCTGAATCATATTGGCCCTTAGATTTCCCCCAACCTCCATTGTTTATGTAGAACTGGCTGAGGAACTCCTTCTTACTCCTTTTCTGAATGCTAAAAATGTATAGCACTCTCCTCCAACCTGAGAATCAGGGGGAAAAGTAGAAGAAAGAGACTAGAGAAGGTTTTCTTTTCAGTTTTACAGCCATCCCTAGTATCTGTTTACAGACTAGCTGATTCTAATCTTTCTTTACAGATTCCCCTTCTTTCTTTGGTTTCCTACCTCTTAAGGCCCTGGAGATTGAAAGACAAGGCGAACTGTGACGAAAACTTTTTGACTGTCTGTTCACAGTTCTGCAATCAAGGGCACACATAAACCAAAGTCATATAGGCTGGCCTTAAGATGAAGAAGGGTTTAGATAGGTTTTCTTTGTGTTAAAAATAACCACAAAGCACAGTTATTTGAACTTTACTAAAAGCACCAGAATAAATGTCAATACCCTTTTATTGCCAATGATCACCCCAGAGCTCCAGATGACCAATAACCTTCAGTGACCCACAGGATACCAGTTCCCAGGACTCCTGTCACCACAAGTAACACTTGACTCTCAGTGAGGGCAGCATTTGCCCAGGAGCACACAATAGGTGGTCCTGATTGCATGGCTTAGGAGTAAGGAAAGGGCTTCAAAGGAGACTGGGGGCTGCGTCCCAACAGGCACAAAAATTAGCTGTAGGAAACTGTTCAGTGAGCTGAAACTCTCCCTTGTTCTCTGAGACAGAACCCCACAGAGAACACCCAGTCAGAGCAGGTAGAGGTTGAGCTCTGGGGATATCTATATGTACCTTCTTTTGTTTTTAATTTCAATCAACTCCCGTGGATCTGGCAGGAGACAGGAAAATCGAGGTGGCTTCCGAGTAAACTTTTGTCAGCTAGGAATGGGAGGGAAAGAGGGAAACACCAGTAAGACCTCTTTACCAGGATACTGACTTTTAGAAGGATGCTGATATACCCTCTAGTGAAAAGAAGGATGCCTCAGAAAGTTTCTTGTGCTCATCAGTCTTTCACATCCCTAGAAGTTCTATTTCCTAGGGCTCCCAATGTTCTCCTTCCTCTCTCTGGGTCTGAAGCCAAGGTGAGCGGCCAAGTTCATTTGGGTACTGCCCTCAGGGGTTTCTGCAACCGTCCCCTTTTCTCCCCTGGTCTTCTAGCTGAGGGGGCTGAGGAAGATGGACACCCAGTACACACCCCCAGAGTCACCAGCTTCCTCCAGATCACTGCATCCTGGTTTCCCATGTTCTGCCGGGCAGCCGCCCTCCACCTGGTAGATTCAGGCCTGCGATGTCTGGGGCCGTACTTGTAGCCTTCCCATCACTGGCTGCTCTCTCAGCTGGTAAGAGAGAAGAAGCTAAGTGAAGACTGCTGCTGTAGGAAGCCAAGCAGAGTTTCAAGAGAATCGAGTCTCAGGCAAAGGAGATCTACATGTTCCCACATAGGTCACCAACCCTGACAGGATAAACTGAAGCCCAAATAAGTATTCACTATCACACATTAGTCAAGCATTAGATTCTATAGTTTAATAAAGAGATTAATGAGTCACTTTCCTTGATCTCCTGTACCTCAATCTCAAGGAAAAGTTAGAGAAGATTAATTAGAGTTGATCAAGGCAGTTACTGAGAGTAGGAAAAGGAAAGTAAGAAAAGTAGGAAAAGCTTCCTTAAAGCCTGGAACTTTAAGGAACATAAGTCCTATATACCCTTTAATCTAAATTCTCTTTTCTCCCCCGTAAAGAAATAACAATTCAGTAAAAAGACAAAGTATGGAAGAGGAGAAAGGGAGAAGTCCATGAGTTCTGTTACTGTGCCAGTCTGGTCTATGATTCACATCACCAAATCTTAGAAACACAGAATTAGGAGTACTTCAGAGGAAGTAATGAAAGTGTAGGAAAAAGAATTCAGTGAGTAGAGAAGGGATAAACATAGAATCCTGGGATCCTCAAAGAAAGAAATTCCTCTCACTATTGTTGGCTTCTCGAGTGCCGTCTACTGCCTCATAGCCAGGTCTGGCTGCCTCTTTCCTTTCTTGCTGGATAAGGTTGTTGAGGACTTTGGCCTGGCAGTGGGCCTCAGTGCTGTCAATCACTGTCAATAGGGCATCGAGAGACAGCAGGTGTGTTGTATAGAGTTGACCAGACACAGGGAAGGCATTCTGGAAAGTAAACAGATCCAGTAGACTTGAAGTTAGAATACTTCTCATAAAATCCTAAAACTGCCCATAACTTTTACATTGCTTTGAGAAAATGCCCTTCCTTTTGTTTCCCAACTTTCAAGTGTTTCATTCCCTATATGTACTATCCTCACTACCACCAGAGAGATTTCCTTCATTTTCTTTCTAGAGGCCAGGAACAATGCTCAGCACCTTGGACAGCAGCTTGGTGAGATCTTCAAAGAGGTTGGAGCAGTAGTAGTCACAATCATAGTTGATATAGAGCTCAGTAACAAAGCTTGGGATGTGCCAGAGCTGCACAATAGCCTCCAATGCCATCTCCTTCATCTCATAAGGCATCTTAGGGTTCTCCACAGTGATGATCTCCATGAGCTTTTTGATGTACATCTGACAATAATCCAGTAATTGCCATTTGGATGGGGAAAGGGTTCAAGATAAGAAGAGGCAAATTAGACAGGAAGCAAATGCTAGCCAGGAAGCATGCATTAAGAGACAATGGTATTCCATACCTAAAGACATTCTCCTCTTTGCCCTTCATGATGGGGGCGGGCTGGTTCTCTACCTCGTGCCTGATCCAAAACAAGTTGCCTACTGCCCTTATTGTGCTCTGTGAGCCTGATCTGGTCCTATTCAGGGTTCCTTTTTGCAATTTTCTGGTGATTCAGGTTGACCTGCCTGTGTTGCAAAAGAACTACAGGCAAAAGAGTTGTACCCACTCACAGTGAGGTTACTTGCCAAGTCTCACACTTGGGTTCTCCCATTTTAAAGCCAGGCAGATTTCTCTGGGCTCCTTTTAATTTGTCCATGACAGAGGTTAGCCAGTGAACCAAACTATGGAGGCTAAAAGCACTCTCCTCAGATGCGGCTAAATCCCACCACTGTAGCATAACAAAGCTGATCCAAATGAAGGTGCCATATATCTTCCTATTTTTCCCTTCTTTTTCAAGTTCAAGAAACTCACCTCTAATTGGAACTTGAGATGCTCCCTCATGCTCTCAAAGAGTAGGAAGCAAACCCGGAGGGAAGCAGCATAAAGGTTCAGTCGCTCTACGCTGAGTAGCTGGAGATCACAGTAGGACGGGCCATTAGGTTTCTGAACCTGACTTTGGCTCAACCAAGAGAAAAGCAGGAGAGCAAACTGTGGGAAGTTGCCACCAAGGGAACTCTATATCTGTGCTCTGAGGGAACTCTGTATCCAGCCACTCCAATGTTTCCCCTTGCTTGCTAGCATCCCCGGGGGATTAATGGAGGCCTCTTGACTATGACTAGTGGTCAGTAGGGGAGGTAGGTTCTTTCCTGGGTCCTATACTCTGCACACGAATCAGCCAAACCTCCCTGTGTCCCTGGCCCTTAAGAGACCCTGAAAAAAAGCCAAGGGCTTGGCGCCCCTCTAGAAATCCAGTCTTACCTGGAATAAGTGGCGGCACATCTCATCCTTGATAAGGCCCAAGAGGGTTTGGCACTGGGCTATGGGGGCGGACTCAAGAGCCACCGTGAGCAGATGCAGTCCCATGTGGATCATAACCTCCGAGTTGTGGCGGTCGTGTGGGTTGGTGAGGGAGATGAGAAAGCGGAAGAGCTCACGGATGCAGGGAAGACCATAGGGGACCAAAGCTGTGCCTGGGAAAGGCCAGGAGAGAAGTGGGACTGCTAAGAAACAACTGGCTCAATCACAGGACTAACCTGTCCTGTATTATACAGAATATTTCAGATAAGTGATTCTTCTCCAGAAAAAAAAAATATTTTTTTCTAGGGCAGTAGGGAGACTAGTCTCACTTACTGAAGGGAATCAGAATTGATGATCCCACCTTTCTGTTAGAAGTCTCAAGCTTCTATTCTTCCCTTTCACTTCCTATTGTTAACCAAACCCCCCTCTCTGTGTAAGCTAGGGCAGGGCTCCATCCAACAGTCCTCTGGCTTGATTCCATTTCCTCACTAGAAAATAGCCTAGGACATTGCCAGAAGACACCCTGGATCTAGGGTGGTTTAGGGTCAGACAGCTTAGTATGTTGGATAGGGGAAGAGCCTGTCTGAGAGTACTCACCTTCTTTCTGAGAGGACTGTGTAAAGCGCACGCCCGGGGATTGACATAATCCATGTCATGGACAGAGGCGGAGTCAGAGTGGTCAGCAGGGGATGTGCACTCCTCTAACACTTCAGGGATGGATTCCACAGATGTCGACTGGGCCTTTTCCACATGGGTCCCTTCCTGCTATGATCAGTCATGGGGAGGATATAGGAAAAAGGATGAGGCAAGAGCAACCTGGAACTTATTTCCCTTAAGTCTCTGTCCTCCAAATATCTCTAATGGACTGTGGGTACAGGGCCAGCTCAGTGGGCTATGAATCACTGCAAGATGGTTTAGGGAAGGAGTATGACGAAGGACTCAGAAAACATCATCTGAGGCAACATTGACCTATGGTGACTAGAACCCCATACCAACAGAGGACCTCAGGGGCTTGGGATTTAGATCATTAATATCCAGAAAAAGCCATGACCAGCATCCTCATCTTTACCAAGTACTGCCTGTATGCACAACTTGAAAATCCAGGGATCTACCCACCACAGTGAGTCATGCTGTGTTTTTTTTCCTAGGCAGCACAGCTAATTCTAGGAAACAGGGAAGAACCCCCACTCCCCCAACCTTCTTGTGAACCAAGGCCTGGATAAAGGAGCCAAGGGATCAAGCCAATTCCCAAAGCAGAAGACCGCATGGGGATCTTTAGAAATCAAAGCCATACCTGCGGCTCAGGTTGCTCAGGAACTCCCAGCTCGCTGCTGCCAGACTCTGCAACTGTGCTGTACCCTGGAGAGCCAGGCTGCTCCAGGTCAGTGAGGTCCTCTTTGGAGGTGGTCTGGGAGGAGAACTCCAGACCACTGTCAGTAGAGGGGCTGACCACTGCTGAAGCAGTTTCTGAACTTGCAGAGGAGATGGGAGTGGGTACATCAATGAAGGGCACGCCACCTGCCAAATAAAGTAAGTAAAGCTTAAAGAAAAGACACTCTGGGAAACACCTACCCTCCATGGTACCGTTTGTTTGCTTGTTTTTGCTTAGATTGCATATGCTGGTATCTAAAGTAGTCAGAGTCCCATTGGAAGGAGAATAACCTTAAGTCACTGCAGAATTGCTAAATGGTCATAGTTTGACCTGACCTGGAATTTTTCCTTTTTGCTCTCTGCAGAAGGACCAAAGTGCCTCAGTTAGCTGGTCTTCACTGACACAATTCCTGAGAGAGACAGGAGCTTTTCTTTTATCTAATCAGAAGAAGCAGCTCAAAGTACTCACCACTGAGGTTAGAGGATAAGGTGGTTCCACTGGAGGCAGGCTGCTCTGAACCTGGTATGACTTTGGTCATATGGCGTGGGGCCCGGGAGATCTCTTCTGTTTCTTCCACTTAGATGAATCACTCATGCCTCCTGCTCTCATTTTCAGCTGGAAATATCATACCTCATTAGCACTGATATTCAAATTAAGATTCTATCCCTAGAAATCCTTCTTTAGTTCTACTGGTCCCTAGAAAATAGCCTATATACCACATCTGTACCAAAGTAACAATCGAGACCATCAGAGCACAGTCCTAGTCCTCTAGCTGGCCTTCTACATTCGCGACTTTAAAGGTCAGCCTGGGAGCCTCCAAGTGCAAGGTGACATTCTGTTTTTAGGCTGGTCATTACTAAGGTCAATCCTCACACATCACTCTGCTTCCTTGAATCCGAGGTGGCCATCCTAAGCCCTGTACATGGTGCCTGACCCTTGTGCAGAAAGAGTAAGGGCAGGGGTCCTTTGCCAGAAGCTGCAGATCTGCAGGCCCTGGATCCCTGGGCTTTCCTCAACTACTTGCATAGAAGCCTTTGACTCCTAGTTCTTACCCAGCTATGACAGCCTACCTCTTCCCAGCCAAATGCTTAGCTTTCCTATTACTTCATGAACTGGGCCTAGATCCTAACCACATCCCTCACTCTTGATTGTCTACATCAAATGGGTCAGAGGTTAATTCCTTGGAATTATGGAAGGAGTGGTAGCCCAGCTGACTTGTGGAGTTAAGGATGAAAGGTCATGTCATGTTGCTGCTCTGGTACTCCCAATTTCAGTATTTAAATGAGCCTTCCTGTCCTTTTCACTGTTGGTCTTACTAGAAGCATCTTTATGCTTTCAGATGCTAAGACTGATTTCTTAGACTCTTGCTCTATTCCATTTCCCTCTCTCTTGCTATATTTCTATCCCTCCTATATCTTCTTTTTAGTTACAAAGGAAAACCTTTATCACCTGTTGACTACTTTAGGGTATAAATTTTCATGCATTTTTTTTCCACCCTAAGTTCACAGCTACTTTGTTTAGGTTCATTTCATTTTCTTAATCCGGATGCCTTCTCAGTTATGGTTTGAATCCAATCCCCCTTCAGTTATATCAAACTATTCCTAGACTGATGGACCATTCCTGGGATGGGCAATAGAAATTCTCTTCTAGGAACCATTAGCACGACTCGAAAAGAGAGTAGAAACAACTTTTCTCCCTGCCTCTTTCTAAAGGCTGAATATACCCATGTTATCCTTGGCCTATTCAATTCCTTCTGCTATCTGAGAGATAGGCCCCCCTTCTTCCCCCAAGCCCTCCAGAATTTGGCTAACCTTTGATGTTTTGCTTAGAAACCACATAATTTTTTCCTCCCTACCCATATCTCCACCCATAAAGGAGAGAGGCCCAACAGCTGAGCCCCACCTCTAGCTCTTAGTAACATAGCAACAGCCTAGCATTGGATTTACACTTTTGTCCCTGCATCTCCTAAATGCCAGCAGTTATATGCCTAGAATAGAGCTTCAAGTGCTCTGAGTACTGGGGTTCCTGTAGTAAGCAGGACCCAGGATGCTCCTTCCGGGAACCACTGAAGCTCATCTGGATCAAGTCCATGGCAAAAGAAAGTTCTGGAGGTAAGAGTCAGTCAAATATACAGATAGGCCAAAAGTCCAAGAGATCAATGAGGGAAAACAGGAACCTCCTGGCTTAAACTGTAAACTGTCACTGAGCTCCAAAAACACTCACATCTGGGTTGACTTGTGTGAGATAGCTTTTCTCTCCAAGTGGCTCCCCAATTTCAGGAACTCCAGGTAGTCCCACTTTCACTGAGAAGCCAGTCACTGAGATTCTTTCCCACACTAGAATCATATCCCTGTCTCCTTCTCCATCCTCTGCAAAGGCAGCTTTAACCTGATCATTTCGGTGAGTGTTCTCTGTCTCTTGGCTGGAGTAAGAATTGAGAAGCTGCCAGTTCTTACAGGTGTCTCAGTATAGCTGTGCTCCCTGTTCTAAGATCCTAAGGTGGGGGCTGGGGTGAACAGTTCATGAAACTCTTCATCACCTTTTCCGTATAACTCCACTTCCAATAGACAATATAAGCTTTATAAAAAAAGGGGGCGGGGAGGTTCCAGCTTAATAAACATGGCAAAATGCAGGGTAGCCACTGAAGAGAGCTGCAACTTGAGACTAGGCAAGCACACAAATGAAACTTTGAGACGAGGCAGAGACAGCACAGGCCTGTGGACTGTCAAATGCACACAGAGTCCATCTTCAATGACCTGGATGTCCACAGCTACACCTCTAGCATGTACACTCTTGGGATAGCTTAGACAGCCCATACTGCCTTCTCTCTTTCTCCTTCCTAAAGCAGGGATACGTGGATTAGAGTAATCTTTAGCTTGCACCTCTTCTAAGTTCCCCTACTTCTCAAGGACAGAGGGTCCCCTGGCAGATCACGAAGTATTTCCAGTGTCCTAGGCTAACCTGGGACCTGGCTCCTTTTCATCCATCTAGAGTCCTAAATCTTAGAATGACTCCTTTAATGGTAACCAAGAAAAAAAAAAGACCTCAACCAGACAGACTACCCTTTCCCTCAAAACCAAGTTCAATTATCCAGCCAGAATCAAGGACTGTGCTTAAGCTTTTTAATGCCAGCTCTGAGACAGAGAGAGGTTAGAAAAGTGAAGGGTTTTGTTTGACAGTCCCTCATAGTTCCCCTAGAAATGGTAGATATTAAGCCTCCTCACAAGATGTCAGCAGGACCCAGGCTCTCTATCTAGGTTCACTACACAATGTGTTACCAGTTCAAGGCTTCCTTCTGCCTCCAGGCAGCCAGATGGCCCATGAAAATTCCCAACACTGCAAAGTTACAAACACATGCAGCTCTTCCAAAGCTGTGAGATATTACTAGGGAGGGGTAAATTGTGCTCTACACAGAGGACATGGGACCCAGATGTTGCATATAAAAATAAACATTTAAATAAATAAATTAAAAGGGGGTAAGGAGAGGGAGAGGGAGAGAGACCTTGAGGTTCTTAAAGAGTAGTACCCTCTCTAACTGGTTCAGGGCTTTGGTCTGCTCCCCACTACTTAGCTCCAGTTTGTTGAGGAGACATGGAGAAATCTGTGAAAGACAGGCAAATGAACGATTTTAACAGAGTGAAATAAACTCAGACACAAGCCAACAGGGCACAGGGCAGGACGGGGATGGATGGCAGGGGGAATGGGAAGGTCAGGTTCATGCACCAAATAGCCAAGGGTCAGCTTCAAGGGCAGAAGCTTATAGGGCTGCAAGCAGAATCCTCATCAGAGGCCTGTGAAGTCCACGGCTTCAGTTTAAGACAGAAAGAGGCCATTCTTCTCCTAGCAGTTTGAAAACCTTCTGATCTGGAGTCAGACTTGATTTCTCTTGTCAGAGGCTAGCCCAAGCATGAGCCCAGTCTAATCCAGCATCATGGGATTTTAGGTATAGCCTCTCTAGGCCTCCTATCTGCTGACTGGGCCCTGAGGGGATGGCAGGACTGTCGCCTTTATCAGCATACATTTTTTGCCCAGCCTGATGGGCCTCACGCAGATTCCATGAAGGATTGGCTCACTAGCTTACATGGTGGGTCAACAAAGACAGGCTAGAAAGAAAAGGCTGGGGAAGGAGAGGTACTTGGGAAAGAGGTACCTGGAAAATTTCTTGGTAAATGAGTGATAACTATTTCTAGATTCCAAGCAAACCTGTCAGGCAAAACATATTTTTGCTAAGCAAGGGTATCCAGGAAAATCCCAATAGCACAGAAGCTGGGAGATTGAAGTCTGGGTGAGGGATAGCAGATCATACCTTTTTCATGTTGGTCCCCATATAGTTCTTGGGTTCTTCTTTAAACTGAGGTAACCTATAAGATAAGAAAATCCCATGGACTGTAATTAGGGATAACAACAAATATTCCCCTTCATGCCAGCCACAGCCCAAAGATGCTCTAGGTCAGAGTCTCTTAGGAAAAGCTAGAAAAAGAAACAGGCTAATTTCACCCTTTTCAGAGCTTCATCGAAGGGGCACAGAAATTGAGGAACATGGAACACAGACACGTTCTAAAAAAGAAGGTAGTTGTCATGAGGGAAAGGTGACTAAGTACCTCTGGAGTGCAGAGGCTCTTTTCATCTTTAAACTGATACTCTCCTGCTTGTATTCACCTGGCAGATATTGCTGAAAGGCATGATATGGGGAGAGGGCAGTCTATTAAAACCCCAGGAGACTGGGCATAGGGTCAAAGTGAAAGGCAGATGAAGTTTTGAAACCAGTAAATTTGAACCTGAGAAGTAGGAAATAATTAGCAGCAGGGTCCAGAGGCAAATCTAGTCTGTGGGTAATAAGGATTATTATTTACAGATTTGAGAGCAAAAATAAATCCCAGGTGGAAGTGTGTGCGCGCGTTTTAATAGACTATTTAAAAAAAGCAATCTTAGTTTCACAGTACACTGATTTCCCATTATAACCCTTGCTCCCCTACATGCATAACCTCCTCCATCATCAATATCCCTTAGGGGAAGCTGTAAAGCGCTTGCCTCAGGGCTAAGTTGAGGGCCTTGATGAGAGTAACCAACGGTTTTGGATTGCAAGGGTACGGGACTTTTAGTGTTCAAATGGGGACAGTCAGGCAAACCAGGATTGCTGGTTACCCTAGCCTTGGTTCTTCCTCATGGAAACTGGACTGAGCTCTGGGAGCTCAGCAACCTGCTCCAGGCTCCCTTGAGTTTGGTTTCCTCTGGGTTTCCTTTCCCAGCTGCTACCTGCACAGAAACTGACACAAGTTTGGGAGGCAGAAGTTCTGTCAGCCTAGATCAAATAAGCCCTCTGCTTCCCTCTGAGGCCAAGCCAGCTCCCTCCTCCTTCTCCCTTGCATGGTAACCCTGGGCCCAGAGAACTACTCCCATCCACAATCTCAGTAGCCTCTGATGTGGCTGTGGGGTTGGCCAGGTCCCTGAAGTGGCTGTGTGGAAGCAGGCAGGCTCAAGAGGCCTGGGCAGCCGGGCTGAAACAAACAGCAGCAGGTTTACCTTGTGAAGAGCAGCTGCACCATGTCTACGAGAGTGTGCTCTGCGGATTTTCTCAATAACTCTGCACAGGCAAAAACAAATAACACAGGTGTCATTACTTGCCGTGCTATTACCAGGAGGCTTCTCAGAGCAGACTCCCCCCAAACCTTGTTTACTAAGGATTATACCAACTTATTAAAAGCAGCTCCAGCTCAGCCTGGCAGCCTTAACTTCACTGACCCACTAGATGGCACTACTGAGTCAGGGAAAAAGGCACAAGGATATGTTCTCGGGGTTGTAGGCTAGTGTCAATTCCAGAAACCTCGAGGGAAGGAGATCTGGTTCTGGGCTTAGTCAGTCTATGATCTAGCCCAATTCTTGCCCTGGCACAAAGAGTTAAAGTCTCTTCTAGCCAAACAACAAATTGTCAAGTACAGAGACTTCAAGATCCCTGTGGCTCCACAAGGTAGGTGATGGAGAAGTCATGAGTTTTCTCTCTCTCTCAGGTTCAGAGACAGCATCTATATTCATACCCACAGATACTGCCCCTAGGAATGATGATGGGCCCAGTATTCAAGCACCTACCACTGAGCCTCATTTCAAAGCAGATCCGGAAGCAAGACTGCATAATTTCACACACAGATTCATTGGTTAGGTGGGCACCTACTGGGGTCAGCAACAGAGTCCGCAGTACCTACCAGGAAGAAAAAGGAGACACTACGATAAACAAGGCAGGCTGGGGTGAAGAAGGGTGTACATGAGGGGAAAGTGCCTCCTGTTTCTCTAGTCTCCTATGGAAGTACTCAGGGGTGAGAAAGAGGTTAGCAAGAATGCTGACCTTGCTTCGGGCTTGGTGCTGGCGGTCAAGTCTCAGGAGCTTATCTTAGGAGCTGTGTCTTTACGTTATATGACCTTGACATAGTTCAGCACTCATTTCTGCCCTAGCCCACAAACCCAATGGATGGATGGCACAGATACAGTCTGCCAGAGGTACAAGTGTATTAAGGGTTCCGGTTATTTGATATCAATATCAAATTTAAAGCTTTTAATTATTTTCCTTAGGAAAAGCTTTTACTTTGGATACAGAACAGCTTGTTTGGAAACAAAGTAGCTCTCTAAGCCTCAGTGGAGTCAAAACACAGCTTCACATTGCTGGCAGGCTCTGGTAAGAAGAGCCGAAGGCACCAGCTCCTGGCCATTAGCCTAATTGCTGTTCCCCTCCATTTACCTGAAGGATTTTCATCAGGACAACCTCATCGCTGGCAGGATCTGTGCCCACAAAACGGGCATGGGTGACAGCATCTGCCATGTTCTCCATGCCCTCTGCTGTGCCCTCATGGGTGGGATCTGCTCCAGCAAAGAAAAAACAGAAAGGATATGAAGAGGAGAGATAGAAAGTCAAGACGTCCTGTGTAGGGTCTGTTTTGAGAGACTTTAGTTTTCTCCTCTTCAATTCTCTAACCCATGGCTCCTTGAATTACCTGAGAGTTTTTGCCTGTAACTGGCTGATATATGTTGTGCCCGTCTCTGCACAAATGCTACTGTGTTAAAGTGGTTCTCAATCACATATCAGAATCATCTGGAGCGCTTGTAAAAAATAAAAATTGCTGGCCCACACCCCAAATTTTTGATTTAGAAGGTCTAGCATGGGGCCTGAGAATCTGCATTTCTAACAAGATTCCAGGTAAAGTTAATGCTGCTGGTCAGGGGACCACACTTGTGAATCACTGATGTAAAGCTACTCACTTGATAGAGGAAGGACCTGGAGTTTGAGGTTTTGGCCCAGAGCAAGTGCCTGGGAGGGCCAGAGCTTTGAATGCCAAGGTTGTAGCCTTTCTCTTTCAACACATCTCTCTATCTGATTGCTTTTGGAATGCAATATTCTGGTGCAACTAAGGTAGGGAGTAGAGAGAAAAAATGGACAGTCACTGCTGCCAATATGCAGATCTGGGTGCCCATTACAGCAAATCAGAGAGCACTTCCTGCTTTGGTTTCATGCTTATTAAAAACAGTATGTCATGGACAAAAATCCTTAACTAAAGATTAAGGAGTGACAGGGGACAAACTTAAGAGGGCTGGAGGCTAGCTAACTGGGAAGCAGGAGAGAGGAAGACCTTAAACTGTGAATAAGAAGGAGATGCCAGCCCTGACAACCAGCCAGTGCTGGGTAGAAGCTAACACCAACGTTGCCAAGGAGGAAACTGCTCCCATTCATGATTTAAATACCCATAAGGAGTAGACGGCTTACAAGGGTCCTCTAGAACAGCCTGGATTGTTCTTGGGGGACACAAATAGGAAAAAAAAAAGATGGGGATATGACAAAAACTTTGTGAGTGACAGAGAAAAATGCTCCAGAGGTGATATGGTGTAAGGTAAGAGAACCTCCTAGTTTTAAAGTGTAGGAATTAGAAGAAATTCTCCATTCTCTTTCCTTGTACCTGAAAATAATGGAGTTCCTGAATTTGAAGCTCAGGGGATGGCTGAGAAACCAGAACATTTCTCTTGCAACAATGAGCCAGAACACTTTCATCAACTGTGATTGGTTTTCATTTTTCTCTTCCGTCCTGGTTAGTCTCTGATACCTGGTCAAAGACTCTCATTGTCCTATTTACTTATGCCTCTACTCAGCATCATGAATGGCTAATTTAGAGGTCATGCAGAAAGGAAGCCAATTTCATGATGATCTATAGTAGAGGAAGTGACCCAGCTCCTTCTATTACCCAACTCTCCATGTTTCTCTCAATCAATACAGAAAATCCTGTACTCTCAAGGCAGTTGCCTGAGTCCTCTCTCACAGGCCTGCTGGACAGAGTCCACAGAAGGACCTTTCCTTGCTCAGAAAATCTAGGACCTTCTTGGTGCTGTGTGGGTGTTTCAGAGCTCCTAGTGAATGGCAGCCTTGCTCTCACCTCACAAACTTCTGGGGGTTTATTTCTTCCCTTCTTTCAATAACCTCCCTAGTTAAAGTGGTTTAAGCTCTATTGATCTTTTTGTAGTGCTTATTCCTCTGAGCTTGAATGAAGTAGCAAACTTAATTTTCTAAAAGGCAAGTACAAGTGACAGGTCCTTAGAACCACAGGCAGGGCCTCACAAGCCAGGCAATCAGAGGCACAAATCCTGATCTGGCAGCTGTGTTGGGGCCAAATAAAAGGCTGGTCTTTGGAGCAGGATCTAAAATAATCCTAGAAGCCTTCATCACAGGATTGAGAGATGGAGGGCAATTCCTTCAAGAAGGGCAGCCTAAACAAAAAACTGGTTCACTTAACAGAACTTATCTTCCCCAGGACCTCTTCTTTAGAATCTCCTCCTTTCCTGGCCACCCTGGAGAAGACTGCAGGGAAATTTGCCAATCTCATCTCCTTTGCCTTCTGGCTTTCATACACTCCTTCCTGTTCTTTTTTCATGCCCACTGCAATCACCACCTCCAGCATTCTCTTTTCCCACCACAGGAAACTCCAGTGACCAGCTGGCCTGAGGTCTCCAATGACCAGCTTGTCTGCCAAGCCAAGAAAGGCCAGACAGTAACACTGACAAAAGAGCAGAAAGAAAAGGCACAGAGGCCAGCTACTGGAGGCCATGAAGAGAGGTGACCTGCAGGTGGTGCTCAGGGCAAGGCTCTAAGCAGCTGGACCTGATTTTTGCTTAGGACAAGTATGAAGCTAGGACCAGGGTGCCTGGAGAAGCTGATGCCCCTATTCAGAACCTAGCTGGCACCAGCATATTTGCTCCTAATCCTGAATGTTTCAACTAAACAAATTCAATTTTCTAGAAAAGATAAAGAGTTTTCTTGCTTTGAACTGAAGGTCATTTTCCTTTCTTGCTAGCTACCTGAGCTTCCACTTTTCCTGTCTCCCTACTTAGAAATAAGGACAGCTGCCTGTGTTCTATGTTCCTCACGACTGCACATGGGCAGACAACATGAGAAAAGAATTCAGGATTTTGTGTGACAAAATCAAGTAAAAAGAAATTTAAAAAATACACCATAAATAAATTCAGAGACAAACAATAGACTAGATAAAACATGTGGGCTAGACTGAGAGAAATCTGTAACACTATGATAGATAATAGGTTAATATTCTCATTATACAAGGAACTTCTACAAACTGATAAGAAAACCAAAGACAACTCAATAAAGGAGAAGACATTCAAATTTCAAGTACAGGAATCTGTCATACAAAAGGAAATTTTATAACAAAGCTATGTGAACAAGGAAGCTTATGTCAGCATTATTGATAATGGCTCAAAATAAGAAACAATGTGAGCTTCCCTGGTGGGCTAGTGGTTAAGCATCACCTGTCAATGCAGGGGAAATGAATTTGATCCCTGGTCTGGGAAGATTCCACTTGCCCCTGAGCAACTAAGCCCGTGTGCCATAGCTACTGAGCCAGCGTGCCTATTTGTCTAGAGCCTCTGCTCCCCGACAAGAGAAGCCATCACAGTGAGAAGCCGGTGCACCACACGGAGAGTAGCCTGGGCTCAGCATAACTAGAGAAAGCCCACGTGCAGCAAGCAAGACCCAGCACAGCCAAAAATAAATAAATCTTTTCTAAAAAAAAAAAAAGAAAAGAAAAGAAACAATCTAAATATTAAATATTTTCCAATAAGAGAATGATTGAATGAACTGTGTTATATCTATACTATAGAAATTATACAGTTACCAAAAGAAAAAAAAATTTACCAGGGACTGAGGGGCAGGGGAAATGGTGTATTATTGCTTAATGGTTAGAATTTCTTGTCTGGTATGATGAAAAAGTTTGAGAAACAGATGTTGGGGATGGCTGCACAACACTGTGAATGTAGTTAATGCCAATGAATTATAAACTTTAAAATGGCAAATTTTATATTATGTATATTTTATTACAATACATAAAGAACATACAAACTTCCAGTTATAAGATTAGTAAGTTCTGGGGATGTAGTGTACAGCATGATGACTGTAGTTAACAACGCTGTGTTGTATGTTTTAAAGCTGCTGAGACAACAGATCTTAAAACTTCTCATCACACAAAATATCTGTTACTATGTGAGGTAATGGACTTAACTAAGTATGGTAAGCATTTTGCAACATATGCATATATCAAATCATTATACTGTACATCTTAAACTAATACAATGTTATATGACAATTAAATAAATAAAATTGAGGGAAAATAATAAATCAGATAGATAATTATATTATGTACACTGTTTTAATACTATTAAATGAAAAAAATTTAGCACACAATTCTATTTTTATTTCTTTTAAAAAGAAGTAGGACTTTATATATATTTATATACATGTATGGAAAGGTATAGAAAGATTCAAACCTTCCTGTTAATATCATTTACCTAAAGAAGGATGAGGAACATTAAGAAAGACCATTAACTTTTCTTGTAGTCACCTCGTTATTATTTATCTTCTTAAAATAATCATACATTATACTGGAAAAATAAAGATAAACTAAAATCAAACCTCCAAGGGCATCATATCCTTTGTGCCTCCAAAGCACAAAGAAATCAGTAGTACCAAGGAAACCTCCTCTCACTCCCCACTCTGTACAACCTCAATCAATTAGTGTGATGAGTAACCAAAAAACAATCCTATTTCCTTTCTACAAGGAAACAGATAGCTGGGGAAAACTTTCCAGCATCACCAGCTCATTACCTAAAGCCTGACCACTCTGGAAAAGGCAAAGAAATGAAAGGGTGTGGTCACTCAAAAAGCCCGAGTGCTTACCTATGAGCGCATAGGACAGGAACTTGTTGACAGAGGTAAGTGCAAGTCCAGTTATAGGGCCAGTGGTATCTTCAGAGCGAATTACTTCCAGAAATGGACGAAGGAATACATTGGGCTCAATTTCTGAGAGTTCTGTAAGAAAAGAAATGAGCATGAGGAGGTGCCATCTTACAAGAAACTAAACATAGAAAGAGGCCATTTTGTCTGTGCTGTGAGGCAAATTTCTTAGTTGCTGGGACCATCCTCCTCCTTCTGGATTATCTTGAATCAAACTCCAGACACTGTGTTGTTTTGTCTGTAAAATTTTTAGTTTGTAGCTCTAAAAGATTAAAAAGCTTAAAAAAAAAAAACCCACAGTATCATTACCATGTTTAAAAATTAACAATAAGTTAATGGTTAAGGCAATAAATTTTATGTTTTTAATATATACACACACACACATATTTTAAACCACAGTTTAAAAATTAACAGTAATCCTTTAATATAATCAATACAGCTGGGTCAATTTTCCATGTCCATTTCACCACCCTCCCTAGGGATACACAGGTAAACCTCATCTTGAGTACAGCCAACAGGCCAAAGAGATCTCAGGATGAGCTGCTGTCTTCAGGTCTTTTGTAGTTATAATCAAGGTCACTTCTCTCAAAGATAAAGAATGCAGCACATCCCAGAAAGTTGAGGGGGAAACTTGTGGTTTATAGTCTCTCGCTGAAAAATAATTTTAAAAAGAACAAAAGGCTGTGTTGGAGGCAGTTTATAATCTATGGCCAACCTGGACATTATATTAAAAGCAGGACTTTACTTTGCCGACAAAGGTCTGTCTAGACAAAGCTATGGTTTTTCCAGTAGTCATGTACAGATGTTAGAGGTGGACCATAAAGAAAGCTGAGCACCAAAAAATTGATGCTTTTGAACTGTGGTATTGGAGAAGACTCTTGAGCGTCCCTTAGAATGCAAGGAGATCAAACCAGTCAATCTTAAAGGAAATCAGTCTTGAATATTCATTGGAAGGAGCAATGCTGAGGCTGAAACTCCAATACTTTGGCCACCTGATGCGAAGAATTGACTCACTGGAAAAGACCCTGATGCTGGAAAAGATTAAGGGCAGGAGGGGAAGAGGACAACAGAGGATGAGATGGTTGGATGGCATCATCAATTTGATGGTTATGAGTTTGAGCAAGCTCCTGGAGTTGGTAATGGATAAGGAAGCCTGGTATGCTGCAGTCCATGGGGTCACAAAGAGTCAGATATCACTGAGCTACTGAACTGGACCAAAACATCCTAATCACTCTCCAGCCTTCTTTCAGTCTACAGTAAGCAGAGGGCTAACTACTTTGAGATGATGAGGCAATTCATGATCTTTATTTTACAGATGAAAAAAAAAAGGCTCAGACATGACTGACCCCAAATCACACAGCTAGTAAGAAGCAGAGCTGAAATTTGAACCCACACATACGGTTCTAAACCCTGCAAAAACATTACACCTATTCTACTTAATTATCAGCACAGACTCCTGAATTTAGGTTTCATTCCAGGTCTAAGAAGCTACTCTGTACTGGACTTGCTCAGTACCCTACTATGCCTGGGGTCTAATTTTTGTTTTTCTACGGTGCTATCATACGTCAGACACTAGCTTCCTAAAAGGATTCCTAAACAGGCTAGAAAGACTTAGGGACTGGATAAGGGCTGCCCCACCTTTAGAGACAAAAGGAAGCTGGTTTCCTAAGCACCTTCATTTTCATACAAATATAAGGAGCTTCCCACTCAATTTCTACCACGCCCCCTCAGGGTAAATATTCCCTGTCCCGGCTGCTCCTCAGATTAATGCTTTAATTAATTGGCAGATTGGGTAGCATTTTCCAAGCTTGTCTGTATAGTGATCACATCAGCTGTATAAAACCTGCGTCTCATCCCCCGTTACCCCCACCAAGAGATGTACAATCTGCAGAAAAAGCCTAGAGAAAGACCTTTGTGTGTGTGTGTGTGTGTGTGTAAGAGGGTAAAGGGTTCAGATGTACGGAATAGAAATATTTGGGAAAACTGAAACATATAAAATACCTTTAAAAGCAGACTGAGAAAATTAAAGTCATCTAGTTCTGCTACTTTAGGAACACAACTCTATTACACACAATTTGGTTTGTTGTTTAAAAAAATAGGTTGGGAATATTTGAGATATGAAACTGTTAAATGGAAAAAAATCTTTTGAGATGTAGGATAGGGAACAGATTTTTCTGAGCATTCACCCAGTTGCTATACCTATATTTGCTTTGTAGTCAAAGATGTGGGCAATTTTACAACCAGCAGTTGACACTCTCGGGCGAAGTACATTCTGCTTCTTTTTGTTTGCTTTAAAATTTTTTAATTCGTTAAAACTGACTCTTTGAGTCCTATAAATTTTAACACACACATGGGGGGCTCCCAAAGCCAAATGACTTAATGTACCAAAGAGTAGTTTCTCTGCTGTTCTCAGTAGGCTTGAAATTGATGGAAGTGTGATCTGTCTCTGCAGGGTGCTTCAACTGAAGGTTTGGAAAGAACAAGTTCCAGTAACAAATTTTTTTCTAATATTGGTTAGAAGAGCCCAGGGAGAGAAGAAATAGGCTCCCCATGCCAGTCTAGCCTTTCCACAGAGGAAAGGGCTTTTCTGAATTCAAGTCCGTGTTCATAGGTGGCCATTCCCTTAAACCTAATCTGTGTCTTCAGACCTCAGTCTTAGAAGGCAGGGCCTGATATTCAGCTGCATCATGTGGATGCCATTCTTGGTGTGAACTAGGCTGAGATTTGTATGTTAAGATTCTTTTGGTACTAAAATTTTTTTTAAATTTGATTACCATATAGTAAAATTGACTTTTTTAGTACACATATCTGAGTTTTTACATATACATAGATCCCTGAAAGCACTGTGTCAGTTGGAATACAGAACAGTCTCATCACCCCAGAAAACTCCCTCTGTTATTCCTGTGTAATCACAGCACCCCACGCCAACTCCCATGAACCACTGATCTAGTCTGTTACCACAGTTTTACCAAAGAGGTCATATAAATGGAATGTAACCTTATCAGGCTGATTTGTCTAAACTGCTACCTAAATCAATAGTCTGTTCCCTTTTACTGCCAAGTAGTATTCCATTGCATGTTTCTACCACAATTTGCTTATCCATTCACTAGCTGAACGACACTGGGCTTTTCCATTTGGAGACAATTACGCATAGAGCTGCTATAAACATTTCGGTATAGGTTTCTGTGTAAAGAACATTAGTATTCATCTCTCTGGGATAAATATCCAGGAATAGGACTTCTGGGTGAAAGAATAAGTGTATGCTTGGTTTTATAAGAAACTGCCAAACTGTTTTTCCAGAGTCCTATACCATTTTGCATTCCCACTAGCAATGAGGATTCTGATTTTTCCACAGCCTCTCTAGTGCTTGGTATTTTCAGTAGTTTTATTAAGTCATTCTAGTAAGTAAGCCGTGGTATCTCAATGTGGGTTAAATTTGCCTTTCCCTAATGGCCAGTGACATCAAACACCATTTGGTGATCTGTCTGTCCAAATCATTTGCCCTTTTTTTTTTTCAGGTGGGGAAATATTTAATAGCAGACAAAATAGAATTCAATATGAAAAGCATTATGAGACAAAGGCAGTTTTCAAGGATTGATAAAAAGAACATTCCACTATAAATCATGAATCTATGCATCTAACAATAGCTTCAAAATATATAAAACAAGTACTCTGAGAATTGCAAAGAGAAACTAAGAAATCACAATTACAGAGAGACACTTGAACATACCTCTGGAAAGTGGTAAATCAAGTAAACAAAAGTAACACTTACTGGGCGCTTTTATGTAAGTGGCACTGAACTATGCTTTTTCATGCATTATCTAAGGCTATGCAAAATGTTAATAGTTGACAAGTCATATACATATACCATATGCATGTACCATAAATACCTCTGTACCTGATAAACACAGAATAGACATTTTTTTCAGACATTTATTAAATACCACACATTAGACACCTGCCCCAAATCACCACCACTACTGCTGAAGTCAACATGACTGCATTTGCCCATTTTTTGATGGAGCTGTTTTCTTACTGTTGAGTTTAGAGACTTAAACATGTGCCTACTCTGGATTCAAATTCAGACTTAAATTGAAGAAAGTAGGGAAAACCACTAGACCATTCAGGTATGACCTAAATCAAATCCCTTATGATTATACAGTGGAAGTGAAAAATAGATTTAAGGGACTAGACCTGATAGATAAGTGCCTGATGAACTATGGACGGGAAGTTCGTGACATTGTACAGTAGACAGGGAACAAGATCATCCCCAAGAAAAAGAAATTCAAAAAGCAAAATGGCTGTGTGAGGAGGCCTTACAAATAGCTGTGAAAAGAAGAGAAGCAAAAAGCAAAAGAGAAAAGAAAAGATATACCCATTTGAATGCAGAGTGCCAAACAATAGAAAGGAGAGATAAGAAAGCCTTCCTCAGTGATCAGTGCAAAGAAATAGAGGAAAACAATAGAATGGGAAAGACTAGAGATCTCTTTAAGAAAATTGGAGATACCAAGGGAACATTTCATGCAAAGATGGGCTCAATAAAGGACAGAAATAGTATGGACCTAACAGAAGCAAATGGCCTTCGAAAGCATCACTACGAACAAATCTAGTGGAGGTGATAGAATTCCAGTTGGGCTATTTCAAATCCTAAAAGATGATGCTGTGAAAGTGCTGCACTTAATAGGCCAGCAAATTTGGAAAACTCAGCAGTGGCCACAGGACTGGAAAAGGTCAGTTTTCATTCCAGTTCCAAAGAAGGGCAATGCCAAAGAATGCTCAAACTAATGCACAATTGCACTCATCTCACATGCTATTAAAGTAATGCTCAAAATTCTCCAAGCCAGGCTTCAGCAATACATGAACCACGAACTTCCAGATGTTCAAGCTGGTTTTAGAAAAGGCAGAGGAACCAGAGATCAAATTGCGAACAGTGCTGGATCATCAAAAAAGCAAGAGAGTTTCAGAAAAACATCTATTTCTGTTTTATTGACTCTGCCAAAGCCTTTGACTGTATGGATCACAATAAACTGTGGAAAATTCTGAAAGAGATGGGAATACCAGACCACCTGACCTGCCTCTTGAGAAATCTGTATGGAAGCAACAGTTAGAACTGGACATGGAACAACAGACTGGTTCCAAATAGGAAAAGGAGTATGTCAAGGCTGTATATTGTCACACTGCTTATTTAACTGCTATGCAGAGTACATCATGAGCAACGCTGGGCTGGAAGAAGCACAAGCTGGAATTAAGATTGCCGGGAGAAATATCAATAACCTCAGATATGCAGATGACACCACCCTTATGGCAGAAAGTGAAAAGGAACTAAAAAGCCTCTCGATGAAAGTGAAAGAAGAGAGTGAAAAAGTTGGCTTAAAGCTCAACATTCAGAAAACGAAGATCATGGCATCTGGTCCCATCACTTCATGGCAGATAGATGGGAAAACAGTGGAAACAGTGTCAGACTTTATTGTTTTGGGCTCCAAAATCACTGTAGATGGTGATTGCAGCCATGAAATTAAAAGACGTTGCTTACTCCTCGGAAGGAAAGTTATGACCAACCTAGATTGCATATTCAAAAGCAGAGACATTACTTTGCCAACAAAGGTCCACTAGTCAGGGCTATGGTTTTTCCAGTGGTCATGTATGGGTGTGAGAGTTGGACTGTGAAGAAAGCTGAGCGCCAAAGAATTGATGCTTTTGAACTGTGGTGTTGGAGAAGACTCTTGAGAGTCCCTTGGACTGCAAGGAGATCCAACCAGTCCATCCTAAAGGAGATCAGTCCTGGGTGTTCACTGGAAGGACTGATGCTGAATCTGAAACTCCAATACTTTGGCCACCTCATGAGAAGAATTGACTCAGTGTAAAAGACTCTGATGCTGGGAGGGATTGGAGGCAGGAGGAGAAGGGGACAACAGAGGATGAGATGGCTGGATGGCATAACTCGATGGACATGAGTCTGAGTGAACCCGGGAGTTGGAGATGGACAGGGAGGCCTGATGTGCTGTGATTCATGGGGTAGCAAAAGTCAGACTGAAATAAATAAGCGACTGAACTGAACTAAACTAACAGAAGCAGAAGATATTAAGAAGAGGTGACAAGAATACACAGAAGAACTGTACAAAAAGATCTTCATGACCCAGATAATCACGACAGTGTGATCACTCACCTAGAGCCAGACATCCTGGAATATGAAGTAAGTGGGCCTTAGGAAGCATCACTACGAACAAAGCTAGTGGAGGTGATGGAATTCCAGTTGAGCTATTTCAAATCCTAAAAGATGATGCTGTGAAAGTGCTGCACTCAATAGGCCAGCAAATTTGGAAAACTCAGCAGTGGCCACAGGACTGGAAAAGGTCAGTTTTCATTCCAATTCCAAAGAAGGGCAATGCCAAAGAATGCTCAAACGACCCCACAATTGCACTCATCTCACATACTAGTAAAGTAATGCTCAAAATTCTCCAAGCCAGGCTTCAGCAATACATGAACCACAAACTTCCAGATGTTCAAGCTGGTTTTAGAAAAGGCAGAGGAACCAGAGATCAAATTGTGAACAACGCTGGATCATCGAAAAAGCAAGAGAGTTTCAGAAAAACATCTACTTGTGTTTTATTGACTCTGCCAAAGCCTTTGACTGTATGGATCACAATAAACTGTGGAAAATTCTGAAAGAGATGGGAATACCAGATCACCTGACCTGCCTCTTGAGAAACCTGTATGCAGGTCAGGAAGCAACAGTTAGAAGCTGAGTGTCGTGGAATTGATGCTTTTGAACTGTGGTGTTAAAGAAGACTCTTGAGAGTCCCTTGGACTGCAAGGAGATCCAACGAGTCCATCCTAAAGGAGATCAGTCCTGAATGTGCATTGGAAGTACTGATGCTGAAGCTGAAACTCCAATACTTTGGCCACCTGATGTGAAGAGCTGACTCATTTGTAAAGACCCTGATGCTGGGAAAGATTGAAGGTAGGAGGAGAAGGAGACGACAAAGGATGAGATGGTTGGATGGCATCACCGACTCAATGGACATGGGTTTGGCCAAACTCCGGGAGTTGGTGATGGACAGGGAGGCTTAGCGTGCTGTGGTTCACAGCGTCGCAAAGTGTCAGGCAAGACTGAGTGACTAAACTGACTGACTGATGAGCTTCAGATGAAAGTAGTTCTTTTTTTGTGCATATGATGTTCTGTTGTCCCAACAGCATTTGTTGAAAAAAAAAAATCCTTTCTTCATTGAGTTGTCTTTGTACCTTTGTCAAAATTCAACTGGCCTTAGCAATCAATAGATTAAATGCGATACCTATCAAAATACCCATGGTATTTTTCACAGAACTAAAATATATGGAATTATAAAAGATCCAGAATTGTGAAAGCAGTCCTGGGGGAAAAGAACAAAGCAGAAGACATAACCCTCCAAACTTCACAGAATACTACAAAGCTAACAGTACTCAAAATAGCTTGGTACTGGCAGAAATACAGATATATGAATCAATGTAACAGCATAGAAAGCCCAGAAATATACTCATACACTTATGAACAATATATCTTTGACAAGGAAAAAGAATATACAATGGGGAAAAGACAGTTTCTTCAGCAAACAGTTGGAGAAGTTGGACAGCCACATGTAAATCAATGAAGCTAGAACACAGCCTCAAACCATACACAAAAATAAACTAAAAAATACAACTTAAAGACTTAAAACACCATAAAACTCCTAGAAGATAACACAGGCAAAACATTCTCTGACAAAAATCATACCAATGTTTTCCTAGATCCATCTCCCAAGGCAATAGAAACAAAAGAAAAAATAAACAAATGGGTCCTAATTAAAAGTACAAGCTTTCACACAGCAAAGGAAACCATAAATGGAAGGAAAAGACAATCTACGGACTGGGAGGAAATATTTACAAATGATGCACCTGACAAGGACTTAATTTCCAAAATATACAAACAAGTCCTATAATTAAATAATGAAAAACTAAACAACCCCATCGAAAAATGGGCAGGAGACCTAAACAGATACTTTCAAAGAAGACATACAGATGGTCAACAGGCACACGAAAAGATGTTTATCACTGCTACTTACAGAAATGCAAATAAAAAATACAATGAGGTACCACCTCATACCAGTGAGGATGGCCATCTTTAAAAAGTCTACAAATAATAAACATTAAAGAGGTTGTGAAGAAAAGGGAACCTTCCTACCCTGTTTGTGGGAATGTAAATTGGTGCAGCCATTACAGAGAACAGTCTACTCTAAAAATAGAGTAGACTATGATTCAGCAATCCCATTCCTCAAATACCCTGATAAAACTATAACTTAAAAGATACAGGCACCCCCTATGTTCATAGCAGCACTATTTACAAGAGCCAAGACACAACCTAAATGTCCATCCACAGAGGAATGGATAAAGATACAGTGCATATATGTATTGGAATATCACTCGGCCATTAAAAACAATAAAATAATGCCATTTGCAGCAGCATGGATAAACCTAGAGATTGTCAAACTGAGTGAAGCAAGTCAGACAGAGAAGAAAAAATATTGTATAACATCCCTTATACATGGACTCTAAAATGACATGACACAAATGAACTTACTTACAAAACAGAAAGAAACTCGAGGCTTAGAGAATGTACTTATGGTTGCCAGGGAGGAAGGACAGGGGGAAGAAATAGTTAGGAAGTCTGGGATAGACATGTACACACTGTTATATTTTACATGGATAACTAACAAGGACCTACTGTATAGCACATCAAACTCTGCTCGATGTTACGTGGCAGCTTGGATGGGAGTTGGCAGAAAATGGATACAGGTATATGTGTGGCTGAGTCTTTTTGCTGTCCACCTGAAACTATCACAACGTTGTTAATCATCTATCAGTTCAGTTCAGTCACTCAGTCGTGTCTGACTCTTTGCAACCCCATGGATTGCAGCATGCCAGGCCTCCCTGTCCATCACCAACTCCCAGAGTTTACTCAAACGCATGTCCACTGAGTCGGTGACGCCATCTAACCATCTCATCCCCTGTAGTCCCCTTCTCCTCCCGCCTTCAATCTTTCCCAACATCAGGGTTTTTCAAATGAGTCAGTTCTTTGCATCAGGTGGCCAAAGGATTGGAGTTTCTGCTTCAGCATCAGTCCTTCCAGTGAATATTCAGGACTGATTTCCTTTAGGATTGACTGGCTGGATCTCCTTGCAGTCCAAGGGACTCTCAGAGTCTTCTCCAACACCACAGTTCAAAAGCATCAATTCTTCAGTGCCCAGCTTTCTTTACAGTCCAGCTCTCATGTCCCTATATGACTACTGGAAAAACCATAGTTTTGACTAGACAGACCTTTGTTGGCAAAGTAATGTCTCTGCTTTTTAACATTCTGTCTAGCATATTAATCACCTACACTCCAATACAAAACAAATAGTTAAAAATTAAAAAAAGTTGTGGTGTAAATATATAGGCGTTATGGATGGATGGATCTAGAAATTATAATATATAAGTCAAAAAGAGAAAGACAAATACCATAATATATCACTTATATATGGAATCTAAATACTACACAAATGAACAGATCTAAGAAACAAAATTGGACTTAAGATACACAGAAAACAGACTTGTGGTTGCCAAGAGGGAGTAGGTAGGGGAGGTAGGGACTGAGAGTTTGGGATTAGCAGATGCAAACTATTATATACAGGATGCATAAATAACAAGCTTCTACTGTATAGCACAGGGAACTATATACAATATCCTGTGATAAGCCATAATGGAAAATAGTATAAACAGTATATATATATGTATAACTGAATCACTTAGTTGTATAGCAGAAATTAACACATTATAAATTGACTACACTTCAATACAATTTTTAAAAAATCAGTTGGCCTTGTGTGTCTATTCTGGGTTCTCTGTTCTGTTCTATTTATCTGTGTGTCAAACTCTGTGACAATATCACACTCTCTTGATTACTACAGCTATATTCTAAATCTTAAAATCAGGTGGTGTGATTCTTTCAATTTACTTCTTTTTTAAAATACTGTTTCCAGTATTTCCAGTATTCTAGTTCTTCTATCTTTCCACTTTAACAAGGTAAACATGTCTATTTTTGCAAAAAGAATCTTGGAAATTTTACAGGAATTGCACTGAGTCTCTCCAATGGCACCCTACTCCAGTACTCTTGCCTGGAAAATCCCATGGACAGGGAGCCTGGTGGTCTGCAGTCCATGGGGTCGCTGAGTCAGACACAACTGAGCGACTTCATTTTCACTTTTCATGTTCCTGCATTGGAGAAGGAAATGGCAACCCACTCCAATGTTCTTCCCTGGAGAATCCCAGGGACGGGGGAGCCTGGTGGGCTGCCGTCTATGGGGTCGCACAGTCGGACACAACTGAAGCGGCTTAGCAGCAGCAGCAGCATAGTTCAACTTGGAGATGAAATGACCCCTTTATTATGTTGTGTCTACTAATCCATGCACACGGTATGTCTGTGTATTTACCACTTCTTGATATTTTTCATCAGTGTACTGTAATTTTCAGCATACAGGTTCTATACATACAGGTTTTGTTAGATTTATTCTTAAGTATTTAATTTTATTTGGCATATTTATAAGTGGTATGTGTTTTAATTTTCAGTTTCAGATGTTCATTGTTAGAATAGAAATGTGACTGATCTCTGTCTGTTGACCTTGCATCCTGTGACCTTACTAAATTCAGTTATTCATTCTAGGATTTTTTTGTGGGGAGGAGTAGCTTCCTTGGGGTTTTCTACATAGACAATTATGTTTTCTGCAAATAGTGACAGTTTTGTTTCTTTCTTTTTAAAAATATTTATTTATTTGGCTGTGCCAGGTCTTAGTTATGGCATGTGGGACCTAGCACTTTGAGCAGGGTTCAAACCCAGGCCCCCTGCATTGAGAGCATGAACCATCAGGCAGGTCCCTGTTTCTTTCTTTTCAATTTACATGCCTTTTATTTCCTCTTCTTGTCTCACTATTGGTTAGGACTTCTAGTATTATAAAAGTAGATATCTTGTTTTGTTCCCAATTTTAGGATAAATGCATTCAGTGTTTCATTGTAAAGTATGTTATTAGCCGTAAGTTTTTATAGATGTTCATGATCAAAAATGGATGTTTTATTGTCAAATGCCTTTTCTTCAACAACTGATATGATCAGGTGATTTTTTTTCTTTAGTTAATATGGTAGATTAATTGATTTTCAGATATTGATTCAGCCTTGTATTCCCAGGATTAACCTCATTAGCCTTCAGTTCAGTTCAGTTGCTCAGTTATGTCCGACTCTTTGTGACCCCATGAATCGCAGCATGCCAGGCCTCCCTGTCCATCACCAACTCCCGGAGTTCACTCAGACTCAGGTCCATCGAGTCGGTGATGCCATCCAGCCATCTCATCCTCGGTCGTCCCCTTCTCCTCCTGCCCCCAGTCCCTCCCAGCATCAGAGTCTTTGCCAGTGAGTCAACTCTTCTCATGAGGTGGCCAAAGTACTGGAGTTTCAGCTTTAGCATCATACCTTCCAAAGAAATTCCAGGGCTGTTCTCCTTCAGAATGGACTGGTTGGATCTTCTTGCAGTCTAAGGGACTCTCAAGAGTCTTCTCCAACACCACAGTTCAAAAGCATCAATTCTTCAGCGCTCTGCCTTCTTCACAGTCCAACTCTCACATCCATACATGACCACAGGAAAAACCATAGCCTTGACTAGACGGACCTTAGTCGGCAAAGTAATGTCTCTGCTTTTGAATATACTATCTAGGTTGGTCATAACTTTTCTTCCAAGGAAGAAAAGCCTTAGTATAAAATTATTTTTATATACTGTTAGATCTGACTTGCTAATAACCTTGTGCTTCTTAAGAGGAAAGAGCTCAATTTGGCATTGAGAAACTTTGAGGGGCAGGAGTGACATGATACAGAGGCTCGGACAACGTCCCACGAAAAACTCTCTGGATGTGACCCTCACAAAATATACAATCCAGTCAACGGACAAAGAATCATTAGTCTCACTCCTACTAATAACCAGGCATATTTCAGATTAGATAGTTGGAATCTGATTGCTATAATATATCCATTCCAGCATTTCCGTTCTGTGAGTCAATGCTTTATGGAAATTTAGTGATGGAAAACTGGACTAGTGATGGACTGGACTTTTTAAAGAACCCACCAGGAACCTTCACTATCACCCTCATGCCTCTACTCTTCCAAAAAAGAGAATGATGGTACATTGAAATCAGTTTCCCAAGAAAATCTGGTCTAGGCAGAACTGGAGTTTTGACCTCTAGTTTGAACTGCTGATTGAACTGCTTCCTATGAATCCAGAAAAGAAAAATTTCTGGTGTTCTATCTTCTGGTTCATTCTGCCCAGGAATTGAGATTCAATTGTCTAGATCTTCTTTGGAAGAGTAAGAAGAGTGCCTGAGTCCTCAGGGAAAAGGTGCCATGATGTTGCTCACAGTAAGCAGACTGAGTAATTTTACAACCAAGGAGACATCTGACACTCCTGGCCAAGTAGCCAAAATTCCCACCCTGGAAGGCTGTCAACCTCAAGGCACAAACAGTTCAGTAAACAGAGTGCAGATTAGGTAGAGGGGTGATCTGAAGGTGACTAATTCATGTTCTAAGATGGGAAGATAAAAAAGGAATGGGTACAAGGAAGAGGTGACTGCAGCCATGAAATTAAAAGATGCTTGCTCCTTAGAAGAAAAGCTGTGACCAACCTAGACAGCATATTAAAAAGCAGAGACATTACTTTACCAACAAAGGTCCGTCGAGTCAAAGCTATGGTTTTTCCAGTAGTCATATAGCGATGTGAGAGCTGGACTATAAAGAAAGCTGAGCACCAAAGAACTGATGCTTTTGGTGTTGGAGAAGACTCTTGAGAGTCCCTTGGACTGCAAGGAGATCCAGCCAGTCAATCCTAAAGGAAATCAGTCCTGAATATTCACTGGAAGGACTGATGCTGAAGCTCAAAAACCAATACTTTGACCACCTGATGCAAAGAACTGACTCATTTGAAAAGACCCTGATGCTGGCAAAGATTGAAGGTGGGAGAAGGGGACAACAGAGGATGAGATGGTTGGATGGCATCACCAACTCAATGGGCATGAGTCTGAGTAAACTCTGGGAGTTTGGTGATGGACAGCGAGGCCTGGCATGCTGCAGTCCATGGGGTCGCAAAGAGCCAGACATGACTGAGCGACTGAACTGAACTGAACTGAACAAGGAGGAGGGGGAATTCAACTCCCATTGGAGAAAGAACACTTGGGATCCTTCAAGGACTAGGCCATCTGCTTCTCAGATCAAGCCCAGGTCCAAATTCTAGTCAGTCTGTGCCCAGTAAGAATAATCAAACAAGACTAATTAAACTATTTCTGGAGAAGCTGTAGGCCACTTGAACACAAAGCAAACTGCATCTCCAGAGGTTTCTTGATGGTGTTCTGCTCTTACTCTACTCAACATCAGTGAACAGGGCTCTCACCTCCCTATATTATAGCATTAACAGGTGAGTCTCAGTTTGGCCTAAAGTCAGGTTGAGAATCTGTAGATGACTCCTAAGTCTTCTCAGATGATGCAGTGGCCTGTCCAAAAGAGATGAATAGTGACACTGTTTTATCTTCCACATCAGAGCTGATACCTTTTCTGATAATCTATGTCAAAGGCCTCAACATGTGGTGCTATGCACTGCCTTCAGACAAAAGGGAACAATCTCTTCTCACCATACAGGGGAGCAGTCACCCTCCTCCCAGGAGGCATGTGTTCTCCAGCCTGTAGCAGCCTTTTCTCATTTGGCCAGCACTGGGCTGGCACATTCCTGAGCCAAAATGCACACATAAGCTGCTTTCCCTGGTAGTGAGGCTCTTTACTCCTGAGTGACTCTTATCAGGGACGGTTGGGCATTCTCAATTGGATTACGCTGACAAGGAAAAACTGCGGTATATTATTTCAACACCATTTGACTTCAGAAATGCTTGTCTCGACCCCTTTTGCCCTCAGAGCCTACTTCTCCCTTCTTGCTCTCTAGAGGGTCACCAGCCTGCTCCCATCCTAACTCTTCATTCTGCAAATATTGGCTCATGTTCCTGGAGACAGAATATCATCATTCACAAGGTAGATCATGTATAACAGACTAATGAATCAGAGCATGATAAAAACAGAAGTCTAGTTCATTTACCCCACTTGACATTTCTGTATACAGAGACACAGGACAGAATTATTTGAGCATAAAAAGCTCTATGGTTCTGGGGTTTTATGTCTATGCCTGCACATTCCATTTTAGGAGAAAGTGTTAGATCTTCCTTTTTTTTTTTTTTTGGTGTGCCATGTAGGATCTTAGTTTCCCCACCAGAGATTAAACTGGTGTCCCCTGCAGTGGAAGCACAGAGTCTTAATCCCTGGACCACCAGGGAAGTCCAGGTCCTCATATTCTAGTTCTCTGACTAAGCTAGACCTAGGAATATTTCTTATAAAAGTCAAAGTAAGACTGAAAATGAGCTACAAATGGAATTTTTGAGAAACTGTAAGTTCAGTAGGAAAGAGCTGTACTCTTTGGTCACTAGGGGACATCAGTAGTAGTGTGGTCCAAAGGATAAGCCAAATTAAACTTTGGTGGAGCCAGAAGCCTCTGAAATATCTGCCACACCTTTATTTCCAGCCTTGAAAGATTAGGTGGGAATTTAGGCTTGATTTCAAGATCTGACTTGAGAGAAGGCTGCCAAAGAGCAGCTCTCAGAAAATTACCTAGTCTGGGTTTAAGGGTTAAACCCTGATAATCATTTGCAACCCTGCCCCATACAATAAGAGAAACAAACAAACAAACAGAAAGTGCTATGCCCAGTCTTGTTCTGTCATTAGATGAGACCTTGGGCAAATACTTCACTTCTTTGGGCCACAGTTTCCTCATCCACAGGGTTTTCCAGGGAAGATGGTGGTAGGAGAACACAGTTTAATGAAATTCTTTAAGGCTCCCTTTAGACCCTCCAAGCTTATTTTAAACACAAAGTACAGTTTGGGAATAAATAAACATGAATGCAGACAGTCTGTTACAAAGGTAGCCTGGGGGAAAAGCAAGCCTGGTTTGTTTGTCTAAGCTCCTGACAGTGGATCCTCTTTTTCTAGATATCATCCAGTAGTTTCCCAGATCTGTTTCCTATTTCAAACAAATGCTTAGTTTCTCAAAGTGCCTTCAGACTGCATCAGAAGTGGGAGGCAGATTATCTCTGATACTATGACCCTTTAAGAAACAAAGTATGAAGCTTCCCTGGTGGCTTAGTGCTAAAGTATCCACCTGCCAACCCAGGAGACCACAGGCCCTGATCTGGAAGGATCCCACATGCCATGGAGCAACTAAGCGTGTGCACAACTTCTGAGCCTGTGCTCTGCAAAAAAGAAGCCATCCTGGTGAGGAGCCCAAGTACAACCAGAGAGTAGCCCCTGCTCTCTGAAACTAGCAACGAAGACCCAGCACAGCCAAAAATAACATTTTAAAGTTTTTCTTAATTTTTGTTTGTTTGTTTGTTTCATTTGTTGTATGGGGCAGGAGTGCAAACGGTTGTCACGGTTTTGTTGAAGTACAGTGACAGAGTAATCACTACCACATCCAGGTGCAAGGTGAGTCTATGGGCTACCTAGAGCCTACATGGTACAAACCACCTTACACTAAGAAAGGCAAATTATGTTTAACACTTTGCCCTTTAAAAACCCCTTGAGAAGTATTCATTTTTCAGGCTAGTATCTCCCTCAAAAGCCAACTCAACCTCTTTTTATGAATCAAAAATCAAATCTTAACTTTTACTCTAATTAAATATAAGCAATTTCTGCACTTATGCATCTTGGGGTTTTATTAAAAAGTCTGATGATCCCAAGAATTAGAAATAATAAATTTATATTTTTTCCAAGCTGTCTTCAATAAGTTATTTGTAGGTCATGTTTATGAAGTCCCAACCTAAGTCAGAGATGACATAAAAACTACTCTCCTTCTTCCATAGACATCTGGCCTCCAAATGTTCAAGATGATCAAAAAGAAATGGGTTTTTGGCATTTACATATGTTCTCTGGCTCAAACACCTTGTCAGGACCTGGGTCACCTCTGTCTCTACAGCAGGTCCATCTCTCCTTAGGGAGAGGATAGAAAAGAAGATATATTTTTTCAGATTGAAATCTCTTGATAGCATATAGAGCCAAAGCAGGCTACTTGCCAAATATCTCTGCTCCTGAAATCCTCACTTTTATAATCTCCTCCTTGTTGAATAGGACCACCGTGGTCTGCCTGATATCAGATTTAGCCTTCACTTTCAGAAAGTAAGACATGAACTTAAAAGGCAGCACACACATGGGAAAATACTTTTAATTTACTGTATGACTTTCTTCAATATGATACATAATCCTGACTGGAAGAAGAATGAGGTTCCCACCTTGGATATTAATAACCAGTTAAAATATTATTTACAGTTAAACAGTTATTTAAACTGTTAAATAACCAGTTAGCTTGCTGCTAGGAGCTGCTATCTATACCACCTACAAGAAGAATCCAATTCCATTGCTCAGGACAATAACCTTAACTGGCCTCAGACATCAGCAACAGCTATATACTAAACTAATTATCATATGTAGATAATTTTTATCTTCCCATTTTGAACTGTGGTGTTGGAGAAGACTCTTGAGAGTCTCTTGGACTGCAAGGAGATAAACCAGTCAATCCTAAAGGAAATCAGTCCTGAATGTTCATTGGTAGGACTGATGCTGAAGCTCCAATACTTTGGCCACCTGATGCGAAGAACTGACTCATTAGGAAAGACCCTGATGCTGGGAAGGAATGAAGGTGGGAGGAGAAGAGGATGACAGAGGATGAGATGGTTAGATGGCATCACTGACTCGATGGACATGATTTTGAGCAAGCTCCGGGAATTGGTGATGGACAGGGAAGCCTGGCATGCTCCAGTCCACAGGGTCGAAGTCGGACACGACTGAGCAACTGAACTGATCTGAACTGAATAGCCCTGAGGAATAATATTACTGTTCCCATTTTACAGATAAGAAAACCAAGGCTCTGTGAGGTTAAATGACTGGCCCAAAGTCACACAATAAGTGGAAGAGGTAGAATTTAAATCCAGATCTGTTCTGGGCTATGTTCTTTAATATTGTACTATGCTATTGCTATGGGTTTATTATTAGATATATTAACTGTATAACATGGATGGCAAATAAAAATGTAGAACTTAACTATCCTAGAATTGAAATTTCTTCTGTACTTTTCTTCTTCCTAACCAGTGACTAACACAGTTACTGATTTTATGACTGCCATACAAATGAAGCTTCAGGTTTGCCCACATTCATTCCTAATCCAAGAGGGAAGAGTGAGGCCCCTTTAACAAGGCTGGCAGGGCTAAATGAGGCCCACAGGGAGCAGCCTCAAACATAGCGCAGAGGCCTGAGGACACAGTGATCCATCTGTCTTACTGAGAGCACAAGTTTGATGCATATCAACTCTAAACACTAGTTCTCTTCCTTCTAGAGGAAATTGGCCCATATTGAAAGGAAAGCAATTAGGTTGTAACATACAGGCAAACCAGAGCTGCTGTGGTCCTTTACTCTGCCTTGCTGTTTTCTGCATTCATTGTATAAGACCAAGACCAAACTTAAGCAGGCAATTTGAAAGCCCAGGAGAAATTAAAAATTTCTGTTGCTATACTTTAAAACAGGACATTCACCCCAGCTTTATGCAGTCATTACACTTGGAGCAACTTTTTCAATCCAAATTCCCCTCATAGTCTAGTAAAATATTTTACTGTTTAATGGCAGCAAGAAGAGAAAACAATTACAGGTTTATCAGAGATTACCACTCTGTCAGGTCTCCTCCAGGGGCCCTGAAGGGAAGTAAAAGGAAACAGTTAAAGAACTAAATTCTGAATTGACATTAGCAAAGTCTACAGATGACAGAAAAAGACTGAAGGGTCAATAGCCAAAGCTTTTGGAGAAGAGTAAGAGAATCCCTAAGGAGTATCAGTTACAGTACTGGTAAGCAACTCTCCCTGTTCCCTAAGTGTACAGAATCCTATTTCTTCACCTTTCCCCAGCAGCTGGAAATTTTTTTTTTTTAATAGCAGCATATCACAAATTCTTAGTGACAATAAGTCTGAGGAATCTTATTCTGCCTTAGCCACCTTTTGTGTTAATGGGCTCAAGAACTTTATGAATAGGGACATTTCCATTTTACTGATGGGAAAAACAGACACTGAAAATATAATCAACAAGGGCCATGACAATACTCTAACCACCTGCCACTGCTGCCTCTAAAGACATGACTGTGAGCTGGAGAATGAACAAAGTTTATGGGAGCAGCAGTACTCTGAGAAGTCACACGTTACTTGTTCTGAAAGGTACCCAGAGAACCTTCAAGACAGCTGAATCTAGAGGAACAATCCTGAAAGGGTTGGAAACAACCTTTCAGAAAACATGGGACAGAACCTGGGTTCAGCCAACACCTGTTTCCCCAGCAATATCTGCCTCTCTCATTTTATTCCAACCTCACAAAATACAAAAGCTGCATTATTCTGGTAAAGTTGCATTCCAGCCCAGAGTACACAGTTAATGTTTTTTACAGCCCACATGCCTCTTTGTGATGGATGGCCACTTTATAATGAAAAACTTTATGCTCAATCAATTTATAAATAATGAGTCTTCCATTACATGGCATTAAAAACAAACCTCAAATCAGAAAGACTCAGAAATAAACAAAGAATAGGAACAAAAGTGATTGCTGGAAGATAGGAAGAACTCAAGAGAATGCTCATTTCCTTCATTTCTAAAGAATACACAGCCCTAAGGAGAATTTGGTATCAAAAGGTATTAATTTCAACAAATACTGTTGAAACAACTGAAACCCATATGCAAAAAAAAATTTTTTTCACCTAAACCTCATGTTACACAAAAATTAACTCAACATAGATCATAAGGGTAAATGAAAAGCATAAATCTGCATAGTTTTTAGAAAAGAGTACTTCGATAGGACACCAAAAGCAAAATGCACGAAAGAAAAAAACTGGACTTCAATAAAAACAAAATGTCTATTCTATGAGAGATACTGTTAAGAGAATGAGAAAACAAGCTACAGATTGGGACAAAATATTTATAAATAACTGTACAAATTATAATTAAAATTGCAATAAAGGACTTGAATCCAGAATAGACTCAAGTCTTTAAACTCAACAATAAGAAAACAACTCCCAACAAAAAATGGGCAAAAGACGTGGACAGACAGATCACCAAATGGTGTTTGATGTCACTGGCCACTGACTGACTGACTGAAGTGACTGAAGTCGCTCAGTCGTGTCCGACTCTGTGGCCCCATGAACTGTAGCCCACCAGGCTCCTCCATCCATGGAATTTTCCAGGCAAGAGTACTGGACTGGGTTGCCATTTCCTTCTTCAGGGGATCTTCACTGGCCATTAGGGAAAGGCAAATTTAACCCACATTGAGATACCACGGCTTACTTACTAGAATGACTTAATAAAACTACTGAAAATACCAAGCACTAGAGAGGCTGTGGAAAAATCAGAATCCTCATTGCTAGTGGGAATGCAAAATGGTATAGGACTCTGGAAAAACGTTTGGCAGTTTCTTATAAAACCAAGCATACACTTATTCTTTCACCCAGAAGTCCTATTCCTGGATATTTATCCCAGAGAGATGAATACTAATGTTCTTTACACAGAAACCTATACCGAAATGTTTATAGCAGCTCTATGCGTAATTGTCCCCAAATGGAAAAGCCCAGTGTCGTTCAGCTAGTGAATGGATAAGCAAATTGTGGTAGAAACATGCAACGGAATACTACTTGGCAGTAAAAAGGGAACAGACTATTGATTTAGGTAGCAGTTTAGACAAATCAGCCTGATAAGGTTACATACTGCAGGATTCCATTTATATGACCTCTTTGGTAAAACTGTGGTAACAGACTAGATCAGTGGTTCATGGGAGTTGGCGTGGGGGTGCTGTGATTACACAGGAATAACAGAGGGAGTTTTCTGGGGTGATGAGACTGTTCTGTATTCCAACTGACACAGTGCTTTCAGGGATCTATGTTAAAACTCATAGATATTTATACTAAAAAGTCAATTTTACTATACGATAATTAAAATTTTAAAAATTTTTAAGTACCAAAAGAATCTTAACATACAAATCTCAGCCTAGTTCACACCAAGAATGGCATCCACATGATGCAGCTGAATATCAGGCCCTGCCTTCTAAGACTGAGGTCTGAAGACACAGATTAGGTAGGTTTAAGGGAATGGCCACCTATGAACACGGACTTGAATTCAGAAAAGCCCTTTCCTCTGTGGAAAGGCTAGACTGGCATGGGGAGCCTATTTCTTCTCTCCCTGGGCTCTTCTAACCAATATTAGAAAAAAATTTGTTACTGGAACTTGTTCTTTCCAAACCTTCAGTTGAAGCACCCTGCAGAGACAGATCATACTTCCATCAATTTCAAGCCTACTGAGAAGCTTTGGTACATTAAGCAGGCTTTGGAAGCCCACACTCTAACCTTTTGTTTCTTGCTTTAACCTTTGGCTCCCAAGAATTCGTTCCCTAAGACCTAGGTAAGACAGAGGCATTAAAAATACAGAGAAAGAATTTTACCAGGGCATAATTTATTTTCCATAATATTCGATACACAGTATACCAAATCCTAACTGGCTAAAGGCCCTAGGCAACATTAACATTACTAAGGGAAGTGATGATTTCTACTGCATTCAGCTTCAAGGAAAAAGGTAGGGGTAGAAAGCAAGAGTGGGAAGGGGCTTTCATCTGCCACATAGACTAACTACCCCCTGATCAAGAAGCATCTGGGCCACCAAAGGCCCCTCTCCTTCATGATCATGCTCGTTTACCTGCATCAAATGTATCAAGTCACAGCACAAACATTATTACCCAGCCATGTCCTGAAAAATCTCTAATCCAGCATCCATTAGATTAGATCTAAATTCTGCTGGCCAAGCCCCAGCCTCTCAGGGGGCTGGCATAAAATAGGGAGGCTGGAGTAGGGTTTCAAACACCTGTTTCAGCTTTTAAGTGTCTGATTCAGGCCACTGTGCTCTGGCAGCAGGGACCCTGATGATACGGGTTCTCTTCTCCTGCCAAATCCTCAATTTAAAGAGCCTAGCCCCCGGGGAGGAAAAGATAGACTGGGGGTTATAGCCACCTTGAAGAAATGCTTCTTTCAAACACATATCTCCCCTGTGATCCAGCAATTTCATCCTTAAGTATTTGTCTAAGAGAAACTAAAATATATGTTCATAAATAGACTTGTATAAGCAACCTATTCATGAACGACAAACACTAGAAACACTCAAAATATCCTTCGATAAGAAAATAAGTAAATTCTCTTATTGTTTACCCATACAACTGCATACTACTCAATAAAACAGAATGAATCAAACCCACTAAAAACTAGTGATACATGCAACAACATGGATGAATTCCAAAAACATCCTAAGTGAAAAGAAGCTAGATACAAAAGAGAATATTTTATGTGATTCCATTTACAGGAAATTCAAAATCAAAACTAAGGTATGGTAATAGAATATAGAAAGTGGTTTTGTGTATGTGTGTGTGGGTTAACTTAAAGGGGGCATGAAGAAACTATCTGGGGTGATGAAAATGTTATATATCTTTTTTTAAAGATGGTTAATGAATGTCTACAATTCTCAAAAAATTATCAACTGAATACCTAAGGTCAGTGTACTTCACTGTATGCTAATTGTAGTTCAACCAAAAAAAAAAAGAAGAGAGAACCAGGGGTACTTGGGATCAGCCTCTCCTATTGGAAATATTTAGGAGAATGAAAACATAGAAGAGAAGAAGCAGATTTGCTTCTCAGCTCACCATTCTGGGAGCAGAGGCTCAACAGCAAGCTGTATTGCCACCTCAGTGCCCCTTGGGCAACCTTTGGGGAAAGAAGAGATTTTCAAGTTGTAACTGATATACCCTTAGTGAGGCCCTATGGTTCTGGTTTTTCCTCTGGTCATGTATGGATGTGAAAGTTGGACTGTGAAGAAGGCTGAGCGCTGAAGAATTGATGCTTTTGAACTATGGTGTTGGAGAAGACTCTTGAGAGTCCCTTGGACTGCAAGGAGATCCAACCAGTCCATTCTGAAGGAGATCAGCCCTGGGATTGCTTTGGAAGGAATGATGCGAAAGCTGAAACACCAGTACTTTGGCCACCTCATGCGAAGAGTTGACTCATTGGAAAAGACTCTGATGCTGGGAGGGATTGGGGGCAGGAGGAGAAGGGGATGACAGAGGATGAGATGACTGGATGGCATCACTGACTCGATGGATGTGAGTCTGGGTGAACTCTGGGAATTGGTGATGGACAGGGAAGCCTGGAGTGCTGCGATTCATAGGGTTGCAAAGAGTCAGACATGACTGAGCGACTGAACTGAACTGATGGTTCCTCAAAAGAGTGTCACTGAAATGTCTTCCAGTGTTTACTTCTCCATTGATAAAAGTATAATCAGGCTTCAATCTAGAAGTTCACAAAGAACAAGTTAGGCCCTCACTACTTAAAATTCAGGGACTTAGTGGTCTAGTGGTTAAGAGTCTGCACTTCCACTGTAGAGGGCACAGGTTTAATTGCTGGTTGAGGAACTGATATTCCACAGGCTGAGTGGTGTGGCCAAAAAAAAAAATCACAGTCTTAAAAACATAGTATAACCATAGTAATAGACAGCAAGTCAGAGCTCTAGTTCCAGAGCCGTCACCATTCTGTCATGAGACCTTATATAAAGCATGACCTCTAAGGCACAGTTCTCAATAAAATGGGCCTGAATGACATCTATGCTTCACCTTAGCTCTACTACTGTATTATTTTAATACTCTTATAAGTTCATATGACCTCCAGGATCAGATGGGGAAGGCAAGCCTTGTAATCCTTCTCAGCATTATTAGAGATTCATCCTTTAGTTTAATGAGAGCCACCCCTCTCCCAAACCAGAGGGATTCCGCATTTCATGTGAAATGACTTCACTCCTCTAACACACTTACAGAGTTAGATTCAAAGAAAATAGCTTACAGCTTAGGAATATAAGAAGCTGCTTACATGGCAAACCCAAGGTGGTACAGCATAAAAGAAGAGTGCTGTGCTGAGTCGCTCAGTTGTCTCCAACTCTTTGCGACCCCATGGGCTGTAGCCTGCCAGGCTCCTCTGTCCATGGGGATTCTCCAGGCAAGAATACCGGAGTGGGTGGCCATGCCCTCCTCAGGAATCTTCCCAACCCAGGTCTCCTGACTTTCAGGCGGATTCTTTACTGTCTGAGCCACCAGGGAAGTCCATAAAAGAAGAGTAGGTATCCTCAAAATCCAGTGGGAAGATTGGAGAAGAAAACAAACATGTATTGAGTGCCTATTATGTGCTAGGTATGCACTGTACTAGACTCCTTGCATGTATCATTTTGTTTAATCCTCAAGAGAACCCTGGTAAAACAAGTTTTTAATCCCCATTTTATAGATGAAAAATGGAGGTTCAAATAGATCAAGTAACTGTCAAGACCCTGATGCTGGCAAAGACTGAAGGCAGGAAAAGAAGAGAATGACAGAGGATGAGATGGTTGGATGGCATCACTGACTCAATGGACATGAGTTTGAGCAAGCTCTGGAAGATGGTGAAGGACAGGGAAGCCTGGTGTGCCGCAGTTCATGGGATCACAAAGAGTTGGACATGATTGAGTTACTGAACAACAATAACAAACTTCCAAGACAACCCAATGGTAGAGACAGGATTTGAGCCCAGGTCTATTCAGCTCTAAAAGTTACACTTTTTCCACAACCATTTGGCAGGAAATAAGTTGGAGATCCTACATCTCCAAAGCGCCCTAGCATTTTTTCCTTCTTAAATAACTCATTTCACACATGTCATGTAGCTCTTGGCACTATACAGAAGAAAGGGTTAAACTTACTGTTAGGAAGAGGAAATTCCCTGGAAAATTGAAACACATGCTGTGGCTCTGACTAAATTTCACACCCATTCTGTTGAGCAACATCCATACTGTGTGAGAAAAGATTCCTTCCCCATCACCCCAGCCCCATTCTTTATTCATTCTATCACCTGCTGCCTTCCTTCAGACTAAGCTGAGAGGGAGGAAGGGAGGAAGACTATACATCTTTGCTTAGTGCATATTTAAGCTAGAGGTTAGTACACCCAGGGTAGGAAGAACTACATGTGAAAAGAGAAAAGGAATGACACTTTCTCATTTCTGCTTGGACCAGCATAGGAGGGAGCTCTTATGATAAGCTACAATGAAGAAAGTGGTTAGACTTCTGCTGGGGAGGAAAAGAGAGGAGGCTGTTCTTCCTAGAGAGTAGGCAGAATTCAGAAGAACAAGGCCAATGTACACCTGTCCCCTTGTCTGGAATTTCATGCTCAAGTAAACGCTGAATTTCTGTCCATGAGACTTATGCCTCACCCAGGAGAGCAAATGGGAAGGTGGAAACAATTTTTTTCTCTCTGCCACCCTCTTCAAACAGATTCTAATTTCCAGTCCCAAATAACAATAAGTATAGTTTTTTGGTACTGGAAGCTGACTAGATGAAAGAAGCTTGTGGGAATTTAAGAGCCTAGGGTACCTAGTAGCTACTTGGTATAAAAGAAGGAAAAAAAGAAAGGTAAGGACAGGTAATGCCATTATGATAATCTCCAAAGACAGTCCCATACAACGCCAAGCCTCACATGGCTTCCTCCCATCAAGAGGTTCCCCTTGAATCTGGTCTGTAACTGCATTGACAGATATAATGCAGGGGAAGGGACAATCTGGGACTTCGGTGCCCAGGCACTAAAAAGGCTTTGAAGCTTCTATTTCTTTAATTATGGCATCTGAACTGCCATGTACAAATTCTAAGCTACTCTATGAGAGGTCATGAGGGAACGCCCTGGAGACTGAAGTATCATATCAAAAGAAGCCACATGGCACCAGATATCTAAGCCACAGTCATAGCTGACTGCAAACTCAAGAAAGACTCTAAGTTAGAGCATTAGAAGAACTGCCCAGCTGAGCCCTAGTCAACCCATGGAATTGTGAGATATAATAAAATGGTTGTGCTTTAAGCCATAAACTTTTAAGTGGTTTGTTAGGTAGGAACAGATAACTGAAACAGCTAGCTTTTGTTAAAAATGAAGCTAGTATTCTTTTGTCCTGGGCATATAACATAAACTCTATTGCATAAACAGGAAAATCTACCCAATTTTAGTTAAAAAAAAATTTATATTGGGGGAAATCTCATTCCATTAGCAATTAAAGATTAAAAAAATACTACGAATAAACTTAAGAAATTTATGGTACATAAATGGGGGAAAGAAGAACCTAAAAATTTTACTAGAGTTATAAAAGAAGTCATGAATAAATGTGGAAGCAAAAACACGTTTCTGGACAGGGAGGCAAACATATTATAAAGATGTAAAGTCTCCTCATATTAACTGACATTTTAAAATCAAATCCCAATTGGAATTTTTAAAAGAACTTGAGTAAGTGACCCTGTACTTCATGTTAAAGAATAACCAGATAATGATAGCCAGAATATTTTTTAAAATAACGAATAAAAGTTTGTAGTATCATTTTAAAATGAGTTACAAAACTATAACAAATAACGTATAATACTAGCAGAAGAACAGGTAGAATAGTATGTAAATATATGATAAAAGAAAATTCAATAAATGGTCCTGTAACACATGGTTAATTATTAGGGAATAAAAGTTACATTCCTGCTTCATTTCACTTGACAAAATAAATTCTATGTGATTAAAAGAAGATAATAATTAATTCACTCAACAAATATTTATGAGTACCAACTGTGTAGCAGTCACTGGGATGGATAACAGAAATATAGTGGTGAACAATGCAATGCAATCCTTTCCTATGTAGTAGAAGAGAAAAGACATTAGGGCTCATATAAGCCCTAAAAGTGTTCAAGAGTTAAATATAAAAACTGAAACATTAACAGGTGAAATAAAGTGACCTGAGATGAAGGAAAAGTAGTTATAAGAGTCATCAACATATGCTTAGCAGAAGAAAAGGAAATGGAAGTAGAGCTGAAAAGGCTGAATACCAGGGGCCTTCAGAGGGAAGCAGCAGTGAGAAAAAGCTCTGAAATGGAAGCATCAGGTGGAGGATGAGAAAAAAAAAATAAAATGGAAGAGGAGGAAATCATTGAAGAACTAACATAAGATCATCTCCCAATCAAATGATAATGATTTTCCTAGATCAAAAGGACCCTCACTAAGAACGTAGCACAATGACTAGAAAGAGACATCAAGTGTTTTAGAATACTGAAACAAAGAGATTGCAAAAAAACTTCCAGTTCAAACACAAAGGACTGAGAATCAGTGGTATCAGACTACTCAAGAGCAACACTGGAAATGAAGAAACAAAGAAGCAAAGCCACCACATTCTGAAAGAAAATAATTTCCAAACTAGGATTCTATATCCTGTCAAATCTTCACTCAAGAGCAGTGCAGAATACAAATAGTTTCAGATATACAGTCTAAAAGAATATATATACCAAGTGTCTTTTTCTAGGAGCCTTTCGAGGATTTTTAACCCAAATTGAGAGAGTGAATCAAAAGGAAATGGACATGGAATCCAGGAAAAAGGAGTACCGAGACAAGTGAAGGGAAGTTTCAGGATGACAGCTGTACCTCATGCCTAGACAGCAATCGATGCAGAATGGAAGAAGAGGCTAGCAGGCACTGAGAAAGATTCTCCAAGAAGAGAGAAAAACGGAGTAGAAGATAAAAATGGAAGAGACAAGAATGGAGTGTTTGATCATGTGGGAAAACAATATTCAGAGTTAAAAACTAATGTAAAGCTTGAGAAGAAATAGTAATACTAACATAGAAAATTAAGTATATTTTTCAAAAGGGAGTAATATCTGACTTGTAGTAAATAATACTTAAGATCTTAATAAGGTAAAGACTGAATATTGATTTAGCCAACTGGAGAGAGAACTATTATATATTGGGAGGATGGAGGAAGGGAAAATAAGTATTAAGCAGCACTGCAGAAGTGCTCTATTTCTATATCTAGGAGCAGCAGCAGCAGCAGGAAGTCAACAGATAGTGGTTCAAATGTTTAAAATCTATTTTTTTTTTTTAAAAGTTGTGTTGTTCAGTCATGTCTGACTCTTTGCAACCCCAGGGACTACAGCACGCCAGGCTTCCCTGTCCTTCACTATCTTCCTATCTTTGAGTTTGCTCAAATTCATGTCCATCGAGTTGGTGATGCTACCTAACCATCTTATCCTCTGCTGCCCTCTTTTCCTTTCCTCTTCAATCTTTCTCAGCATCAGGACCCTTCCAATGACTCAGCTCTTTGCATCAGGTGGCCAAAGTACAGAAGCTTCAGCATCAGACCCTCCAATGAATATTCAGGGCTGACTAAATTCATTTAGTATTGACTGGTTTGATCTCCTTGCAGTCCAAGGGACTCTCAAGAATCTTCTCTAGCACCAAAATTTGAAAGCATCAATTCTTTGGTGCTTAGCCTTCTTTATGGTCCAATTCTCACATCCATACAAGAATACCGGAAAAACCACAGCTTTTACTATATGGACCTTTGATGGCAAAATGATGTCTCTGCTTTTTAATATGCTGTCTAGGATAGCCCAGTTGGTAAAGAATCCGCCTGCAATGCAGAAGACCCCAGTTCAATTCCTGGGTCAGGAAGATCTGCTGGTGAAGGGATAGGCTACCCACACCAGGGTGGCAAACAGTTGGACACGACTGAACAACTTTCACTTTCATGCTGTCTAGGTTTGTCAATAGCTTTCCTTCCAAAGAGCAACTGTCTTAATTTTACAGCTGCAGTCACCATTCACAGTGATTCTGGAGCCCAAGAAAATAAAATCTGTCACTGCTTCCATTTTTTTCCCCTTCTACTTGCCATGAAGTGATGGGACCAGATGCCATGATCTTAATTTTTGACTGTTGAGTTGTAAGCCAGCTTTCTCACTCTTCTCTTTCAACACCACAAGGGGCTCTTTAGTTCCGCTTCCTTCTGCCATTAGAGTGGTATCATCTGCATATCTGAAGTTGCTGATAATTCTCCCAGTAATTTTGATTCCAGCTTGTGATTCATTCAGCCCAGCATTTCGCATGATGTACTCTGCACATCATTTAAATAAACAGGATGACAATATACAGCCTTGTCATACTCCTTTCCCAATTTTGAACCAGTTGTTGTTCCATGTAAGGCTCTAACTGTTATTTTTAGATCCACGTACAGGTTTCTCAGACAGATAAGGTGGTCAGGTATTCCCATCTCTTTAAGAGTTTTCCATAGTTTGTTGTGATCCACACTGTCAAAGGCTTTAGGATAATCAATGAAGGAGAATTAGATGTTTTCTGGAATTCCCTTGCTTTCTCTTTTTCTGTATTCTCTTGCTTTCTCTAAGCAGGTCATGTCTCACCTTAAACTATACTCAGTCAAAGAACAAAGAGCCTCTCAAGAGTATGATCTAAACACAGAAGTAACTAACAAGAGACTACTGTCTTCATTTAGATATGAATTAGTATGTCATACTGAAATCAAGTGGATAAAAGGAATAGCAAAGAAAACTGAGTACAAGCAATAAAGAGAATTACCACTACTCACCTTGTAATAAAAGTAGGAAGCACCATTACTACTATGCTGTATTACGATTCCTATTCTGGGTCAGTTCTTATCCATTGGTTCAGGGTACACAGATCTTTGGGGCTTCTCACATGACCGAGTTACTAACACATAGATACACACACACAGAGGTCTCCACTTTGATGGCAGTAACAAAACCAAGATCTTCCCAAAAGTTTAGGCCTGGCTCTCTCATTACTCACTTTCTCGATTTCAGCAAAAATAACTACCTTTAATTTCTTGCTACCAGAATTAATCTATTCCTTCTTGGTACTTCTAGAATGCTGTTGCTTTAGTATATATAGCATATTCTGGCTTGTGGGGAAAAAAGGAAAGGTGAAACATGTTAGTAGCTTCAGTTGTGTCTGACTCTTTGCGACGCTATGGACCATAACCTGTCTGTGGAATTCTCCAGGCAAGAATACTGGAGTGGGTAGCCATTCCCTTTTCCAGGGGACCTTGGACTTGACTCAGGGAACAAATCCAGGTCTCCCGCATTGCAGGCAGATTCTTCACCATGTGAAGTACCATTATGGAATAGCTAATTGTAGTCTATAAGCTCCTGGAAGGCAGAGAGGGTTTATGAAGATAGTAGTGCTCAATCAATGCTTGTCAGTTGAAAAAGGTCACAGGGACATACTAACGAAATCCATACCCCAATTTTCCTATCAAAGATTTCTTGTCATTTCCAGGAAAAACTGGTGAAAAGTAAGGTTTATAAGGAATAGGGCAGCACCTGAACAGAAGGTCCCTCCATATGTGACCAGTGGCTGTTGGCCAAGAGTGAGAGTTCAGAGAAGTAACATTTCTGAGAACAGCCTGCCAATGGAGATGGAAAGCAGTTAAAATCTTAGGTGGCTGTATTGGGAAGGGAGATGGGAGAGAGGCCATTTTGTGCTCTTTGGGGAAAATGTTAATGAGAGGTTTCACAAATGTCAGACTTGCCTGATTAAACGAAGCCAGCAAGGTAGATGTTTTTCATATTAATGCCATCTTTGCTAAAAGAGCAAAAGGGGAAAGAAAAGGAGGTTTGAGAATGGAAAATGATAAACTTAAAATTATTTACAGAAGAAATTATGCTTCTAAGTTGGGCAAGGATATAAAAGAAGAACTGTTATCTGGCAGGTATTGCTGCTCCACGTCCTTGCCCCTTTCAAAAAGAAAATGTAAGCCCTGAGGCCAGGAGAGGATAGATCACTGCCCAGGGTGTCTATTAATGAAGAACTCAAAGAATCTAGGCACAGTTAAGTTTTATCTGAATAATTACTCTTAAAACTTAAAGGAGAAAAAGTACAGGAAGAAAGTCAATAAAATAACTGATATATTTAAGGGATTTTTCCTCCTTAGTTTGGGCCTTAACTAGAGTTTTCAGAATTTCTGTTACTTAAATTAAAGGCTGGTGCTGCTGCTGCTGCTAAGTTGCTTCAGTCGTGTTTGACTCTATGCAACCCTCTAGACAGCAACCCACCAGGCTCCTCCGTCCCTGTGATTCTCCAGGCAAGAACACTGGAGTGGGTAAATTAAAGGCTAGGGATGGGCAAGTGCTGTTGATTAGAGAGCTCAGCCTTCTTTTACTCCCGTTCCTCCCCAGCCCAGCCTGCAATTGTGTCCCAATCAACCAGCATTAATACAGATACACAGAGGTATTTATTTGCTGCTGATTCTGCCTGGCTGTATTCAGGCTCGATCTCCATGTGTATTTAATAAATCACAGTAGTTAGGTGGACAGGATTAGTTCCAAGTCACCTAATGACTATATCATGAACTGCAGCATTAAAGGGATTAATATTAATCTGAGTCATTGCAATTCAGTGGGAAGGCCAGTCTGTTGTCCAATAGGAGCTCCGGCCGGCAAGAAATCCCCAACAAGACCAGGAAGATTAATGAGGGCTTCTACATTCTGCCTGCAAATCTTCACCTACCAGGGTGTGGGGTAGTGAATCCCAGCCCAGACGAGCTCATAAATAACCCACAATATCACAAGTATTTGGGGCAGCTGTGCCCCAGCAAGGGCGGGCCAGCTAGCCCTCTCCATCTTCTCCTGTAACCTACACCATCGAGATGGCACAAGAATTTTACAGGCCCACACAGCAGCCGGTTTTGTTTTCTTTCACGTAAGGGCCCACACGTCGTAAATCACATTCTTATTTCAGGAAAGGAATAGTACTAACTGCAATCTGGTCTTGGGTATACTCAAGAACATGAAGCTTCTTGTTATAGTGTCACCTTCCTGAAACTGGGAACACAACCTGGCCTCCACAATACAAGGAGCCTGCTTTCAAGTCATGAAATGTTTCGTCTGCCCAGCAGCGCAATTCTTCATTAGCATTCACAGTATTGCTACCCTGGCACGGGACTCTGGAGCACATATTCAGAACTATTTTTCCTTGTCCTGTCAAAGTGAACACTCACTGTCCACAAGACACTACAGGAACCACCATTTCCTTGTGCCTTGGCCCTAATTTCACCACCAGGAGACCACAAAGATGAGCCTAGCCAAGTCTCAGATCTCTACAGGACAGGCGAATCCTTGCTTTCAGTGGCTTAGAAAGCAAACTAATGGTGCCAATGTGAGATGCAGACAGAGAAAGCAACAGGGCAAAAATTAAACTCAATTCACTGGAAACCAATTTCTTCTTCAGTAACTCTACAGGCACTTGAGGAAAACACCTGGAGCCAAATTTCATGAGCAGAATTCTGTAGGAGAAACCAAACTGAAACAGCTGTTCCCACCTTGTAGCATCACAGTTTCACAGTTTGGGAACACCAAAAGTATGGGTTTACTGCAACCAAAGACCCTTGAAACTGCACAGACAACAGTGGATCAGCTGCCAAGATTCCCCTGTAATGGATGAGATTGCTAACTATAAGTTAGGCACCAGCAAAGGTTACTGAACTAAAAGCAAAACTTCAAAAGCATTAAAATAAAAGTGAACTGAAGGTCTGGTGCCAGATTATCCAAAGTTTATAAATGTTTGCTAAACAACATAAGCAGAGCTGACATGGTGGCAACTGGGAAGGGAAGAGGCCCATTCATTAAGTGCATTATGCCTCAAACCCACAGCAGAATGGGGGCAGAGAGATTTAACATTTTCTAAGTTTGTTAACATTCCACCATTCTTATAGGAGACATGTCTAAAATGGGGCCCACTCAAGCTTCATTCAGTAAAGGAGGAGCTTAGAGAACTGTTAAGGTAGGTCTCTGTTTTCTAGTTAAGGTGGAAAGGAAGAAAAATGTTTATTTGTTGGGAAAATACCCTGATAAGCTAGGGAACCTGTAAATTCTCCATTCCACTGGAGTAGTTCAACTTTGGGGAAATACACAGGGCACGGGAATGACTGGTTCTTCACCCAACAAAGGCAGTTCGCCTGAGTGGGAACCAAATAAAATTATGCCTATATCTACAGTTCATGTTTTCCTGACAGCTTCATTAGCATGAAGTTCTGAAGGGAATGATCAAGTTAAGTGACAGGGACTTTCTCATCATTCTTACTAAACCAAAGCTCAAAAGCTTTCATCAGACATTCAAGCTTTATTCTCCACAAGACAGACACAAAGGAAGGGAAGCATGAGAAAATCTCGGAGAAAAGATGGGTATAGCAACTTTTCTTGATAGTTGCAAAAGCCTCAATTATCTCTCCACCTATATGCCCTGTACCATCTCTTCACCTTCCAGTCTCTTGATTGAAGCCCCTCTCCTGGTTCTAAGAAAATTAACCACCCAGCACACGGAGTCCGAACCCTTTTCTTCATAGCCAAGTCAGCTCAAATTAAGGCTCAAGTCAGTGGCCTCAGGACAACTAGGGACGCTAATCAAAAGTAGTACCGTGCTAAGATCGGGTGTGTATACCACAACAATCTACTTAGGAGCTTCAGCCCCAATACAGAATGATTAGGAGTATTTATAGCACTTAAGAGCTCCTCTGTCTCTTGCCAGACATTCCTGTCCTTCTAATAAATAAGTCCTCAAATCATCAGAGGAACGATGCTCCCAAGAAATAAGGAATCTGTGTTACCTAAGTCTATGGGAAGGGGACTTCTATAAGCACCAGGACACTTTCTTTCCTCAAAACACTCTCTAAAGGAGAATGCCCTGCACAATGCTGAGTCCCCAGGCCATCATGTACACAGGAACAGGGCCATCCAGCGGGATGCATCAGGCTCCAGGAATGCTGAAGTCTACATATTTGCCATTCAACACCAAAATGGCTTTTCAAGTTCAATCAGCTATAAATGTTGCTTTGTTTTAATTTTCCACTGAACTTCCTGGAACCTATTATCCAACTGTCAGGGATGTATATTTAGCAAGAGCAACATGGCCTCTTTGCCACTGCCCCACTGCTCTTGTCACCTCTAATAAACAGAAAATCAATCCCTTCCTCAACTCCACACAAACCCCTGTGGCTTGGGGCTGATAAAGAATAGTCTTGGTGTAGAAGCCACAGGCTGACCAAGCCCTCATACTTACCTGAAAATCTGAAAATCCCCAAATCTCTTCTAGGTTAATACTGCTGCAATATTTTCTAACAGTCCCAGAAAAAAAAAACTTCAGTGCTTATAATCATAAGAGCACAAACATGCAGGCATGCTTCTATTCTAGGGAATGCCAGTAGTAAAAATGAGGTACCTAACAGAGACCAGAAATCTAATACTGATTAATAGAAATCTCAACAAATACAGGCATAGCAGATTCAATGCTAATATAACATATTAATAGAACATATTAATATAACATATTAATAGAAAAGATTTGAAAACCAAATCAAGGCTAAGAAAAATAAGCAGGGCAGACATACGATTTCTATTTCATCTCAGGGTGCAAGTTTGAAAATATAACTTCCTCTTGGTCAATGGAATATCAGTGTAACTTTTTCAACTCTGTCAAGATGCTTCTGCCTTTTGAGCTACTGACACTTTTTACTCTGACAACAAACGGTAAGAACGGACTAGAGCTGAGTGAGAAACACATGTACCCTACCACTTTTCCAATTCATCACTTCTACCAACTACTAATCCACTTAAATCCCACAACTATCCACACAACCTACTTCCAGTTTCACAATATCCAACACAGCTCTTTAAGCCCAATAGAAAAGATGAAGCTATATATGTTTAAAATACAGGTGGCCATATTTTCTTAAATTATACAAATGTAAACCAAGAATCATAAAATGAGATTTTTTGAAAACACAGAAACTCAGAATAAATTGAAGCTAGAATTGAAGGCAATTTCTAGGACTAATGCAGCATCACTAAATTAGCTTCTGACTAAAGCCTGAGATCTAGAATAGACAGCAGATCTAGAATAGGGAGAAAACTCAGGAGCAAAAATATACCTTGCCTTTCATTCCACAACTAATAATGAATTGAGTTCCAGTTACACACACACACACACACACACCACAAAAACACACACAAAAATCATAACTAGAAAGACCAACCCCCCCAAAAAGCAGCCTAATCTGAATAAATACAGTGGACAAGATATCTTACAAGTCTTGGAAGATGAATAAGCAAGTATCATATTTACAAACAAAGATATTGAGGCAAAAGTAAGAAAAGTCCACAAACTAAGCTGCCCAGAGAGAAAAAGCAAGCTTCACACTAAACAACTTCTGGAGCCTGACTCTGACAGAGGGAAAAAATTAGTATTATAAGGGTCAACAGAACACAAGGTATTCTGTGTTCCATATAATTGTTCTTGTTGTTCAGTTGCTCAGTTGTGTCTGACTCTTTGCGAGCCCATGGACTGTAGCACGGTAGGCTTTCCTGTTCTTCACCATCTGCCAGAGATTGATCCAACTCGTGTCCATTGAGTTGGTGATGCCATCCAACCATCTCATCTTCTGTCGTCCCCTTCTCCTCCTGCCTTCAATCTTTCCCAGCATCAGGGTTTTTCTAATGAGTCAGTTTTTCACAGCAGCTGGCCAAAGTACTGGAGCTTCAGCTTCAGCATCAGTCCCTCCAACGAATATTCAGGGTTGATTTCTTTAGGACTGACTGGTTTGATCTCCTTGTAGTCCAAGGGACTCTCAAGAGTCTTCTCCAGTACTGCAGTTTGGGTATCAATTCTTCATCACTCAGTCTTTTTATAGTTCAACTCTCACATCCATATATGACTACTGGAAAAACCATAGCTTCGATTATACAGATCTTTGTTGGCAAAGTAATGTCCCTGCTTTTAATACATTGTCTGGGTTTGTCACAGCTTTTCTTCCAAGGAGTGTTCCATATAATACTGACCAAAAATCAGTATTATAAGAGTAGACCTCTTCTTGCCACTTCATTTTAGTCACATTTCCCCAAAGACCTTATTAGTATTGATGATCAAAATAGCATCCATAAATTTAACACTTACTATCTCAACTATTTAAAAATGGCTCTAAAGATCCAAGAATCATCATAATTAATAACTTTTCTGAGACAAAAGTTTGAATTCTGCTTTAAGTAATTTGTAACAGTTAATTATTTAGCTAGTAAGTGAGACTGGCTGACAGCTCAGCATCTACAAACTTAAGCCCTCCCTCTCCCTTTAGGAAAACTTTTCAATTAAAGTACATAACATCATTAAGTACATAGCTCAATGAATTTTCACAAACTTAATCACCTAAGTAACCAGCACCCAGATGAACATAACCAGGACCCAGAAGCCACTATCATGACTTGTTCCATTCACAATGATTCCAAAGGTAACCATTATCTTGACTTCTAATACCACTGATTGCTCTGCAATCAAACAAAATCTGGTTTGCTCTGCAAACCAAAGTAAAAACTTTTAATATATAAATGGTATTGTGTAGTATGAACTCCTTTGTGTTTGACTTCTTTTGCTCAATATTACATTGGAAAAATTCATCCATTTTGTTTATTATGGACATCTGGGTAGCTTTCCCCTCTTTTCTGTCTTCTATGAATAGTGCTGCTATAAGTATTCTTGTACACATCTTTTGGTGAACATATGTATGAATTTCTATTGGGTACAGCTCTAGAAGGCAGGGGGAGAAGAGGACAACAGAGGATGAGATGGCTGAATGGCATCACTGACTCAATGGACACAAGTTTGAGCAGGCTCTGGGAGTTGGTGATGGACAGGGAAGCCTGGAGTGCTGCAGTCCATGGGGTTGCAAAGAGTCAGACACAACTAAGCAACTGAACTGAACTGAAACCTCTAGAAATGGGGCTTCCCAGGTGACACTAGTGGTAAAGAATCTGCCTGCCAATGGAGGAGATGTAAGAGACATAGGTTCAATCCCTGGGTTGGGAAGATCCCCTGAAGGAGGAAATGGCAACCCACTCCAGTTTTCTTGCCTGCAGATTCCCACGGACAGAGGAGCCTGGTAGACTACAGTCCGTGGGGTTGTAAAGAGTCTGACATGACAGAAGCGACTTAGCACAGCACAGCATCTACTTCTAGAAATAAAATTGCTGGCTCAACAGAGTGTGGGCACATCAACTCATTTCAGTAGTTCTGCTCTATGTGTAGTAGTACTCCACAATGCCTCTGAATTTCTCTAACGACTAATGAAGTTGAACATCTATTCTTGTTTACTGACTATGCAGATATCCTCTTCTGTGAGGTGTCTGTTCAAGTCTTTAGCCCATTTTTCTGTTGTAAAATCTGTCTTCTTCTTATTGATTTATACAAGTTCTTATAGAGACTTTTTATTTGCTAGGTTTGGTGATTTGTAAATATCGCTAGAAATATTCCTTTCAAAAATCAATTTACTGTATTTCATACATGTCTCTCATTCTCTGGAGAAAACTCAACTGCAACGAAACTCATATTCCAATTTTTAGCGAGCAGTTCCAACCTCTGATTTTATCATCCTGAGGCCCCAGGAAGCACTAACGTGCCAGGTCCCAATAAGAGCTGTAAATCATCTTCCCAATATAACAGGGACAAAGTGTGGGGAAAGAGGAACCAGAAAGCAGTATTTGTCCTGGGATGGAACCCCTACAGCACATAGACCTGATTAGTAAATGGAAATTCTAGATAGCCTCTGAATAGAATCCTTTTCCACCTTTCAAATAATTTATAGCTTAATGTCAGCTAAACTTAGTAACTTCTCCCATTTGTCCATGGCAAGGAGATCATTGGCTGGCTTTCCATGGTCATTACAGGCCTTCTCATAGATCCCTGAAATATGATGTGGCCATCAAAATGTCAGCACTTACCTGCTGCCCACCCTCGGGACACATGATCCAACTCTCAAGTCAGTGACTGATAACATGAGGAAATAAGACTAGCTTTAGATCTGATTCAAAAACAGACACCTGGTAGTTTCTATGTTCTTGATAATATAACTTAATAAGGACAATGATAGCCAACTCCTTGACTACATCAAGAATTATCTAAAGTGACAGTCCCACTAGAGCAATCACATTAGGATGAAGAGGCAGCATTAATAAACAGGAGTATCCAAGCAACAGAACAGCAGTAGTTCTGCTGATGAAAAAACTCCTGTACTCAGAAACCTTTGATAATTTCCCACTTCAAACTGAATTAAGAAGCATAGGATTTTAGAACTATAAGGAAACAAGCACTCAACCAACCCATTTTCTATCCCATTATGTGTGTATACATATGAAATGAAAGTGAAGTCAAAGGAGATTAACTCACCCAAGATGACACACAAAATTATGACAAAGCCCAGTCTATATCTCAAGTATTCAGATTGCCAGTTAAGTTCTTTTCACCACCTAATGGCCTTCCTCAGTTGGCAGTTAAGGCCCTCCATAACATGAATCCAACCTACCTAACATCCTTCTCTCCCAACGGATTCCTTGCTTTTCTCCAAACCTTGGATTGTCCTACCTCCATCTTTCTGGCAGGAAAGCTCTATTACTCTTTACTTGAGCTTCCCTGATGGCTCAGGAGGGAAAGAATCTGCTTGCAATGCAGGAGACCTGGGTTCGATCCCTAGGTCGGGAAGATCCTCTGGAGAAGGAACGGCTACTCACTCCAGTATTCTTGCCTGGAGAATTCCATGGACAGAGGAGCCTGGCGGGCTATAGTCCATGGGGTCACAAAGAGTTGGACACAAGTAACACTTTCATTGTCAAGGACAGTATGTGATACTCATAAAACTTGGTTATTTTTGTATCACGCAAAGCACCCTAATGTGTCTGGTATACAGAAGACATTCAATAAAAATAGATTGAAATGACTCTTCAGGAGAGAAACACAGTTGAAAGGACTTCAGCTTCTACAGCTAAGAGAGAAATACTGTCCAGAGTTAGAAGTGGTACCTCTTAATACTATTTCACCAAGGTGACCAAGGTGATACTTCCTCAGGGACGTGGAACCAAGAATACAAACTTATAGAGAAAAGGAAGTCTTAACACCAGAGTCAGTATTAAGGGACCAGAGGAGCATTCCATCATTTTACAGGTGAAAGAAAATGAAGCAGAAAAAGTTAAAGTTACGATACCCAAGTTTATGGAGGTTTGTGGGTGTTCACTGGAAGGAGTGATGCTGAGGCTGAAACTCCAATACTTTGGCCACCTCATGCGAAGAGTTGACTCATTGGAAAAGACCCTGATGCTGGGAGGGATTGGGGGCAGGAGGAGAAGGGGACGACAGAGGATGAGATGGCTGGATGGCATCACCGACCTGATGCACATGAGTTTGGGTGAACTCCAGGAATTGGTGATGGACAGGAAGGCCTGGCATGCTGCAATTCATGGGGTCGCAAAGAGTCGGACATGACTCAGTAACTGAACTGAACTCCCTTTGAGATTCTGATGAGATATGAATCTTCTCCCCAGAAAAGTTTGTGTGTGTGCGTGCGTGTGTGCATGTGCATAATATATATATATATATATATATATACAAGTCTGCATATATTTTCAGGAGTTCTATTAATCTCCTAAATTCCATACCAAGACCCCAGATCAGATGTCTGATCTCAATCTTTCTTGAATAAACTTCTTATATAAAACTTACAAATTTACTAACAGCCACAAAAGGCAGAACTTTTTCTTATGCTTAATTCTAATTTGAAGATTATGTTCCTGAATTCTAATATTCCAAAACTTAGAAGTCCCTTCTTCAATTTACTTTCTCTAAATTTTTTTCATATATATATATATATGAACCACAAATGGTATTTAAGGTATTGGCATGCTATATTTTTGTCTTTAAAATCCTGTAGGATGAGGCCCACCATTGTAAGGACCTTTTTGGCTATAGAGCAAATAAGAAGCCAGTGTATTCAGAGAGCAGTCTACATTCCCTTTCTGGGCCAGAAGATAGACTACAAAAGGTCAATGAATCTTAAATATAGTTTAGATTTCCCCATAAGTATATATTGGCTTAAACTTAAGTCTCATGTACCATTTTTTCTGTTTAAATACATTTTTATAGTTATTATTCCTATTAGAACTCAATTTTATGTGAAGATGGAGACCTCATTACATTTAAAGATAGTAGCTTTGGAATAAAAAGGACCAAGAATCAAGTTTCAGTTCTGGTGAAACCATAGCAAACTTCTCTAAGCCTCAGTTTCCATTAACTATAAAATGGAGATTGGAAAAACCTTACCACATAGGTTCAGCTTGAGAATTAAATGAAATAATATATATACAAATATCAATAACCTCAGCTATGCTGATGACACCACCCTTATGGCAGAAAGCAAAAAGGAACTAAAGAGCCTCTTGATGAAGGTGAAAGAGGAGAGTGAAAAAGCTGGCTTAAACTCAACATTCAGAAAACTAAGATCATGGCATCCAGTCGCATCATTTCATGACAAATAGATGGGGAAACAACAGAAACAGTGACAGACTTTATCTTCTTGGGCTCCAAAATCACTGCAGATGGTGACTGCAGCCATGAAATTAAAAACGCTTGCTTGCTCCTTGGAAGAAAAGCTATGGCCAACCTAGACAGCATATTAAAAAGCAGAGACATTACTTTGCTGACAAAGACCCATCTAGTCAAAGCTATGGTTTTTCAGTTGTCAAGTATGGATGTGAGAGCTGGACCATAACGAAGGCTGAGTGCTGAAGAATTGATGCTTTTTAAAAACTGTCTTATTTATTTATTTGTCCACACCACACCTTAGTTGTGGCATGTGGGAACCAGTTCCCTGACCAGGGATTGAACCCAGGTCCCCTGGATTGGGAGCATGGATGCTTAGCCACTGGACCATGAGGGAAGTCTGAATTGATGCTTTTGAATTGTGGTATTGGGAGAAGACTCTTGAGAGTCCCTTGGACTGCAAGAAGGTCAAACCAGTCAATCCTAAAGGAAATCAGTCCTGAATATTCATTGGAGGGACTGATGCTGAAGCTGAAGTTTTAATACTTTGGCCACCTGATGTGAAGAACTCACTTATTAGAAAAGACCTTGATGTTCGGAAAGACTGAAGGCAGGAGAAGGGGATGACAGAGGATGAGATGGTTGGATGGCATCACTGACTCAATGAATATGAGTTTGAGTAAGCTCTGGGAAATGGTGAAGGACAAGGAAGCCTGGTGTGCTGCAGTCCATGGGGTCGCAGAGTCAGACACGACTGAGCAACTGAATAAATACAAAAATACAAAAACAAAAAATGTATATAAAGTACTCAGATAAGAATAGCTAAGATAATTTTGGAAAAAGCTAGGTCCTGAAAGGGTATTCACCCTGAATATTAAGTAGTATCATAAACAATACTAATACATTACTGACAGAATTCAGAGATCTTAGTAGAGTGTTGGACTAAATGATCATTAGGGTCCTCTACAATTTTAACTGGAGAAGGCAATGGCACCCCTCTCCAGTACTCTTGCCTGCAAAATCCCATGGACAGAGGAGCCTGGCAGACTGCAGTCCATGGCGTTGCTATGCCACAGCTTAGCCTGGGGAAAACCCTAAGGCTGCATAATTGAGCTGCTTTAATATATGACAGAAGGCGGCTTAGAGACACCATAACAATGGTGTTTGTCCTCACTCAGGTATAGTAGTGTCCATACTGAAACACCCTAAGTTATTCTGGAGCAATATAGTCATCAAGATTATCTAAGATCTCAGGGAAGCTATGCAGGCCTTTTCTAGGAGAAATCTGTACAGATATCATTCATTTTTACCAGGGTTGTTTATTGTCAATTGATTTTTTTAAAGTTAGACTTTATTTTGGGGGGGCAGTTTTAGGGTTTGCAGCAAAACTGAGAAAGAAGTCAAGAGTTTCCATATATCCTCTGCCCAACTTATTTACAGCCTACTCAACAATCAACATCCCCCACCAGAGTGGTACATTTGTTACAATGAAACTGCAATGACACATCATTATCACCCAAAGTCCGTATTTTACATTCAGTTCAGTTCAGTTCAGTTCAGTCGCTCAGTCGTGTCTGACTCTTTGTAACCCCAGGAATCGCAGCACTCCAGGCCTCCCTGTCCATCACCAACTCCCGGAGTTCGCTCAGATTCACGTCTATTGAGTCAGTGATGCCATCCAGCCATCTCATCCTCTGTCGTCCCCTTCTCCTGCCCCCAATCCCTCCCAACATCAAAGTCTTTTCCAATGTGTCAACAGTTCGCATGAGGTGGCCAAAGTACTGGAGTTTCAGCTTTAGCATCACTCCTTCCAAAGAAATCCCAGGGCTGATCTCCTTCAGAATGGACTGGTTGGATCTCCTTGCAGTCCCAGGGACTCTCAAGAGTCTTCTCCAACACCACAGTTCAAAAGCATCAACTCTTTGGCGCTCAGCCTTCTTCACAGTCCAACTCTCACATCCATACATGACTACTGGAAAAACCATAGTCTTGACTAGATAGACCTTAGTCGGCAAAGTAATGTCTCTGATTTTGAATATGCTCTCTAGGTTGGTCATAACTTTTCTTCCAAGGAGTGTCTTTTAATTTCATGGCTGCAGTCACCATCTGCAGTGATTTTGGAGCCCAAATTAGGGTTCACTTTTTTTTCTGTACTAGAAGGCATTTTTTAAAGTTTATTTTTTTAAACTGCTTATTTTGAACTGGGGTATCACCGATTAACAATGTTGTGTTAGTTCCAGGTGAACAGTGAAGGAACTTGGTCATACATATACATGTATACATTCTCATTAGGGTTCACACTTGGTGTTGTACCTTCAATGGGTTATGAAAAATGTATAATGACATGTATCCACCATTATAGTATTATACAGAGCAGTTTTCACTGCCCTAAAAATGGTCTGTGTTCCACCTGTTTCACCTGTGTTCCCTCCTCCCTAACTCTTGGCAACCCCTGATCTTTTCACTATCTCCACAGATTTGTATGGTCAGTTGATTTTGACAAGGATGCCAAGACTATTCAGTGGGTAAAGAATAGTCTTTTTAATAAATGATGCTGGGACAACTAGATATCCATATATAAAAGAATGAAGTTGGACCCCTACCTCACACCATATACACAGAATGGATCAAAGACCTAAATGTAAAAACTAAAACCATAAAACTCTAAGAAAACATAGCTGTGTAATCTTTACACCAGGGTTTCTCAACCTCAATAACTAATAATGGTTTGAGCTAAATGATTCTTTGTTGTAGAAGGCTTTTCTGTGCATGGTAGGATGTCTGGAGCATCTATCCATCAGATACTAGTAAAACTCCTCCCTCTTTAGCACTGACAACACAAAATGCCTCAAGATATTGCCCGATTTCCCCTGGAAGGCAAAACTGCCTGGTTGAGAATCACTATTTTAGAATAAATGATGCTCCCTAAACTTTTCCTTTCCAAAATTGCCAATGTTTATGTCATGACTATCTGAATGGTTATTTGCTTAGTAGATGAACTCTAAGAACTCTCTGGAAAAGTCATTTAATATTCCATCATCCATCATTTTAAAAGGATCTCAGGACCCTCCCTTAGTGCCAAGAGCTCCATTTTGAAAAGTTCTTAGTCAAACTCTTTCCATTAAAAGGTCACATATCATGATTTTTTTTGATATGGCATTTTTTAGGTAAAAGCTTTATTGAGATATAATTCACATGTCATATAAATTCACCCCTTTAACATGTACAAGTCAATGTTTTTTAATATATTCTGAGTTGTGTAATAAAGTACGATTTTTGAAAAAATGATCCTTTTATATTTTATAAACCTTTGTCCCAACTACCTAATTCAGCATATCTACCAGGGAACTAAAAACTAAAACCAAAGCAAAACAGAAGGCTATTCACCTTGACATTGTCTCCTCACAGTATAGAAGAGAGTAATGTTCCTCATAGTAATCAATGACTTGCTGTTTAGTTGCTAAGTCACATACAACTCTTGTGCAATCTCATGGACTGTAGCTTGCCAAGCTCCTCTGTCTATGGGATTTCCCAGGCAAGAATATTGGAGTGGGTTGCTGCTTCCTTCTCCAAGGGATATTCCTGGCCCAGGAATAGAACTTGTGTCTTCTGCTTGGCAAGCATATTCTCTACCGCTTAGCCATCTGGGAAACCCAATCAATGACTTAGCCACACAGAACTTCCAGATGTACAAGCTGGATTTTCAAAAGGCAGAGGAACCAGAGATCAAATTGCCAACATCTACTGGATCATAGAGAAAGCAAGGGAATTTCAGAAAAACATTTACCTCTCCTTCACTGACTATGCTAAAACCTTTGTCTGTATGGATCATAACAAACTGTGGAAAATTCTTAAAGAGATGGAAATACTAGACTGCCTTACCTGTCTCTTGAGAATCCTTGTAAGTACGAAAAGAAGCAACAATTAAAACCAGACGTGCAACAATGGACTGGTTCAAAACTGGGAAAGGAGTTTGTCAAGGTTATTTGTTGCTACCCTGCTTATTTAACTTATATGCAGAGTACATCATGTGAAACGCCAGGCTGGATGAATCAGAAGCTGGAATCAACAAGATTGCCAGGAGAACTGGCAACAACCTCAGATATCCAGATGATACCACTCTAAAGGCAGAAAGCGAAGAGGAATTAAAGAGCCTCTTGACAGTGAAAGAGGGGAGTGAAAAAGCTGGCTTAAAACTCAATATTCAAAAAACTAAGACCATGGCATCCAGACCCATCACTTCATGACAAATGGGGAAAAAGTGGAAACAGTGACAGATTTTCTTGAGCTCCAAAATCACTGCTGATGGTGACTGCAGCTGTGAAATTAAAAGACATTTGCTCATTGGAAGGAAAGCTATGACAAACCTAGACAGCATATTAAAAAGCAGATATATCACTTTGCAAACAAAGGTCCATATAGTCAAAGCTATGGTTTTTCCAGTAGTCATGTACACATGTTAAGAGTTGAGCCATAAAGAAGACCAAGCACCAAAGAATTAATGCTTTCGAACTGTGGTGTTGGAGAAGACTCTTGAGAGTCCCTTGGACTGCAAGGAGACCCAACCAGTCCATTCTGAAGGAAATAAATCAACCTTGAATATTCACTGGAAGGACTGATGAAGCTGAAGCTCCAATACTCTGGCCACCTGATGTGAAAAAGTGACTCACTGGAAAAGATCCTGATACTGAGAAGATTCTGACAGCAGGAGAAGTGGGTGACAGGATGAGAAGGTTGGATGACATCGTTGACACAATGGACATGAGTTTGAACAAACCCTGAGAGATAGTGAAGGACAAGGAAGCTTGGAATACATGCTGTATTCCATGGTGTCACAAAGAGTTGGACACAAACAACAAGTGACTGTACAACAGTAACAACATACAGTAAAATAAGCTATGAAAGAAGCAAACTGAATGACAGAGCTTTGCTTGAAATTTGTCACTGCTGTAAAGAAATTAGGGAAAAACAAACGACTCCTAACCCAAAGCCCTGTGCCAACAACCCCAAACATTCCTTTTCCCCCCATGCTTCCTAAATTCCAGTATTAGCTAAGAGAAATATAATTTACAGACCATGAGAGCTATTAAGACTGTAAAGTAACTATTAATAGTACAGCAGGTATTTTTAAAACTGGATTCCTTTTCACTATCACTTCAACTTGTTTTGATTCAGGTTTTGAACTCTTATACAAGACAATTAACCTACACGACAGAAAGGTCAAGGTTTCACTTTAGACCCCGTTTCACTGCTTAGTACAACCACAATGCCACTTTGACCTTAACTTTTTTAGCTCTTGAATAATGTTTGCCCTGCTGCTGTCACTGTCTAATCAGAGACTGGCTGGCAGGAGTAAATGGCTCTGGAAGCCACAGCTGTTATACAGACCAGTTACCATCTTCCAAGTGTGAGAATCACTTTCAGCTTCTTCTTTGATCCAGTTTGCTCAAACCAAAATTTCAGATCTAATCTGAAGCCAGTTAAAGGAGCTGTGGCCTCTGAGACCAAAGCTATCTTGTTGAAGAGTAAGATCAAGGGAACTGTTCAGGCAGCTAGAAAAGAAGCCTAACCTTCCCCTACGTTCCAGAAGATCTCAAATCACATGAAAACACATAATCCATCTGACTCACATTTGACTCACATAATCCCTCTTGCTAATTTTTCTCATTGTTTACTGACTGTACCCATGCAGATAATGTGAAAGCTTATTCCATTTTCCTTTCAATGAAAGTCACTATCTTTAATATTATATTTTAATGATAAAACAAAAACCATTTATTCATACCACATGCAGTGATAAACACTTGTTATATTATCTTATTTTTTAATTTTCATAATAACTGTATGAGAAAAGTTTCATTACTCTCCCCAGTTTTTACATTTATTTTTTTAAATTAACACTCAGTAAATAAATTTTTTTGGTATACTGTCCTATGGGTCTTAATATATACAGAGTCATATAATCAACACAATGAAGACACAACACTTTCACCACCTCAAATATTCCCTCTAGCATCCTTACTAATATTAATAGTCAAACCATCTCCCCACTTCTAACCTTGACAATCATAACCTGTTCCCTGTCTCTGTAGTTTTGCCTTTTCTAGAATATCATATGACTGGAATCATTTACTTAGCATAATGGCTTTGAGATCCACCCAAGTTCTTGTATGTATCAATAGTTAATTCCTTCTAATTGCTGAGTATCATTCCATGCTGTCTCATTTTTATAGGTAAGGCAGTTAGCTGGGGCTCAAAAGAAGTTAAGTAACCTACTGAAGGTCACCAATGTGAGGCCAATATTCAAATCCAGGTCTGTGTGGTTCTAGAACTCATACTGTTAACCACTATGCTATACTGCCCCCTAGTAGCTTAGACTCTCAGAGGAGCATATGCCATATCCTGATTTAAACATGAAGGGCTCTTCTGATACAAAAGAATAAATGAGATTCATACTTACCAAAACGGAAGCAGAGAACAGTTTGTCAAGACTTCTAGCAATGATTCCAAAGCTCTTAAGGAACATGATATGGAATAAAGAACAGGAGCTATCATTAAGGAAATAGGTCTAGGTTTAAAATTCAAGTTCTGCCACTCACTAAGTACATGAACTTCTACAAGTTCTTCACTTTTTGGAACCTAAGTTTCCTCTTCCACAAAATGAGGACAATATTATGTTGAAATATTCCTGGAAAGATTAAATGAGATGATGTATGACACACACTAATATTATTGCCACTTGTACTGAATACAGCCAATAAAGCCCTGTCAAACAAAATATCTACTAAATACACAAGGCAGTATCTATTAAGCTTTGAAAGGTGTAGAAGGCACAGCCCCTGTCTACAAGGTACACATGTTCTTGCTAAGAGAGAAACCTTTTCCTAAAAATAAAATAGAATGCTATTATATAATATGATGCTAAATTGTGTGGCTGGATCTATAAATAAAATACAGAGATAAATTCAATTTAATTTTAGCCAATAGCTTTAATTTTCTATTAAAAAAAAAAGAACAGAATCAATACTCAGGTACGGAATCTATCTGCCTTTCAGTCTAGAATATTCCCTAGGCATTAGTAAGCACAAAGTCTTTTACTGGTCAATACATAGTACGGATTCTAAAAACTACAGGTTCCAACTCTCTCATTCCAGGTATCTGCATCAATTTCAAAATGATAAATATTTGTCCTAATAACTTTTGACACCTGAGAGGAGGAAAAATACATAAAGGCATGAGTTCTGTGACACTTGGTAAGAGACTACTTAATAAAATTTGGGGGTTCTTTAGGAGAACAGGGTATACTTCAAAAGGGTTATTTAACTAAAGTTTGAGAAGATTCAAATTCTCTGCCCAAAGGAATTTTGCAATTCATTTCCTTCTATCTTGCTTCTGTTTGGTCTTGGTGGGAAAATATATAAACAAACAGGGATAGGGAAAGATGGTCAAAAAGAGGTGAATAAGCTATAATGGTGGAAAGACTTATTAGAATCTATCTACAAGAGTCATTCTACTTTCTTCTGGTGCCTTCTATAAATCTTCCCTCAACTGATACTTACAATGTGATTCTTTGCCAGTATAGCAACAACTCTTTGAAATTCAGCTGAGGTTCATTAGGCTTTTAAATTAAGCATGAAAATAAAACATATATAAAGAAGACTTCCCAAATCCTTATTTCCCAATTTGTTCTGGGAGCAAAAACCTAGTATCAGCTCTATAGGACAGTGTCTTAACAAGGCTCTGTCACCGCTACTGAGCAACACATTCCCCACAGCTGGCAAGTCTGTACGTCTATTCTGCTGGCTTAGTGCTTTGGACTTGGAAAAAATAGTTAAGATAGTTTAAAAATATTTTTTTAAGTAGAGTAGTAGTTTTGTAGTGGGAGTGAAATCTCACTTAAGGATCAAATAGAACGAAGGGGCCCATTTTTCCAGTACTGCCTCAGTTAAAGTTTTATGCTTATAACTTGCCTAAGCTTGGCAATTTCTTATCCTAAGAAATAGAACCATCTCTAGGCCTGGATTTCCACCAGACTTTAAGACTGAATCTCTTCTCTTATTCTTCAGATCAGTTCAGTCGCTCAGTCATGTCCGACTCTTTGAGACCCCATGAACTGCAGCAAGCCAGGCCTCCCTGTCCATCACCAACTCCCAGAGTTCACCCAAATTCATGTGCTTCGAGTAGGTGATACCATCCAGCCATCTCATCCTCTGTCGTTCCCTTCTCCTCCTGCCCCCAATCCCTCCCAGCATCAGAGTCTTTTCCAATGAGTCAATTCTTCTCATGAGGTGGCCAAAGTATTGGAGTTTCAGCTTCAGCCATCAGTCCTTCCAATGAACACCCAGGACTGATCTTTAGAATGGACTGGTTGGATCTCCTTTCAGTCCAAGGGACTCTCAATAGTCTTCTCCAACACCACAGTTCAAAAGCATCAATTCTTCGGCATTCAGCTTTCTTCACAGTCCAACTGTCACGTCCATACATGACCACTGGAAAAACCATAGCCTTGACTGGACGGACCTTTGCTGGCACAGTAATGTCTCTGCTTTTGAATATACTATCTAGGTTGGTCATAACTTTCCTTCCAAGAAGTAAGCATCTTTTAATTTCATGGCTGCAATCACCATCTGCAGTGATTTTGGAGCCCAGAAAAATAAAGTCTGACACTGTTTCCACTGTTTCCCCATCTATCTGCCATGAAGTGATGGGACCAGATGCCATGATCTTCGTTTTCTGAATGTTGAGCTTTAAGCCAGCTTTTTCACTCTCCTCTTTCACTTTCATCGAGAGGCTTTTTAGTTCCTCTTCACTTTCTGCCATAAGGGTGGTGTCATCTGCATATCTGAGGTTATTGATATTTCTCCCGGCAATCTTGATTCCAGCTTGTGCTTCATCCAGTCCAGCGTTTCTCATGATGTACTCTGCACAGAAGTTAAATAAGCAGGGTGACAATATACAGCCTTGAGGTACTCCTTTTCCTATCTGGAACCAATCTGTTGTTCCATGTCCAGTTCTAACTGTTGCTTCCTAACCTGCATACAGGTTTCTCAAGAGGCAGGTCAGGTGGTCTGGTATTCCCATCTCTTTCAGAATTTCCCACAGTTTATTGTGATCCATACAGTCAAAGGTTTTGGCATAGTCAATAAAGCAGAAATAGATGTTTTTCTGAAACTCTCTTGCTTTTTCCATGATCCAGCAGATGTTCGCAATTTGATCTCTGGTTCCTCTGCCTTTTATAAAACCAGCTTGAACATCAGGGAGTTCATGGTTCACATATTGCTGAAGCCTGGCTTGGAGAATTTTGAGCATTACTTTACTAGAGTGTGAGATGAGTGCAATTGTGCGGTAGTTTGAGCATTCTTTGGCATTGCCTTTCTTTGGGACTGGAATGAAAACCGGCCTTTTACAGTCCTGTGGCCACTGCTGAGTTTTCCCAATTTGCTGGCATACTGAGTGCAGCACTTTCACAACATCATCTTCCAGGATTTGAAATAGCTCAACCGGAATTCCATCACCTCCACTAGCTTTGTTCATAAGTGGTTCACTGGAGAAGGGAATGGCAAACCACTTTAGTATTCTTGCCTTGAGAACCCCATGAACAGTATGAAAAGGCAAAATGACAGGATACTGAAAGAGGAACTCCCCATGTCGGTAGGTGCCCAATATGTTCCAGAAAGAATGAAGGGATGGAGCCAAAGCAAAAACAATACCCAGTTGTGGATAGGACTGGTGATAGAAGCAAGGTTCAATGCTATAAAGAGCAATATTGCATAGGAACCTGAAATGTTAGGTCCACGAATCAAGGCAAATTGGAAGTGGTCAAACAAGAGATGGCAAGAGTGAACATCGACATTCTAGGAATCAGCAAACTAAAATGGACTGGAATGGGTGAATTTAACTCAGACGACCATTATATCTACTACTGTGGGCAGGAATCCCTTTGAAGAAATGGAGTAGCCATCATGGTCAACAAAAGAGTTCGAAATGCAGTACTTGGATGCAGTCTTAAAAATGACAGAATGATCTCTGTTCGTTTCCAAGGCAAACCATTCAATATCAAAGTAATCCAAGTCTATGCCCCAACCAGTAATGCCGACGAAGCTGAAGTTGAACGGTTCTATGAAGACCTACAAGACCTTTTTAGAACTAACATCCAAAAAAGATGTCCTTTTCTTTATAGGGGACTGGAATGCAAAAGTAGGAAGTCAAGAATCAACTGGGGTAACAGGCAAATTGGGCCTTGGAATATGGAATGAAGCAGGGCAAAGGCTAATAGAGTTTTGCCAAGAGAACGCACTGGTCATAGCAAATACCCTCTTCCAACAACACAAGAGAAGACTGTACACATGGACATCACCAGATGGTCAACACCGAAATCAGACTGATTATATTCTTTGCAGCCAAAGATGGAGAAGCTCTATACAGTCAGCAAAAACAAGACCAGGAGCTGACTGTGGCTCAGATCTCTTATTCTTATCATCTTACAAAAAAGAGAAGCCAAATCTTTAGTCAATGTTTTAAAAACAAATAGCTAAAGTTTTAAAAAGAAAACTGCCAGGCAAAACCATAACCGTCTTTTCTTATATTATGTTAATGGGGCAATTTTCTCATAAGAAACAATGACAATAGTATCAGCCCTGAGTTCTAGCTTTCTGCACTAATAAGCTGTGTGACCTTGGTCAAATGACAACCACTCTGTGCTTTAGTTTCTTCTGGAACAAACTGAGGAATCACAAACTTAAGCCCACTTAAAAAAATCACGGCTAGTCCAAAGATATGTTTAATGAATTTAATAAGAATAACTGAAACCACATTTTGAAATGACATGTTATCATCTACTACTTAAGGAAAAAAATAAAAATTTAAAAGAACAGACTAGACAAATGAACATTTGTAATAACAAATGATTATTTGACTGAATATACTATTAAGGGTCTGGTGACAGTATAGCTAAAAGAACTACCTTTGTTCTAGTCTATTCTAGATTCTTTTCTTCCTTATTCTATTACTCCTCTGCTATAAGGACCTGATTCTGAACTATGTAATTTTAACATTACAAAAAATTTCAAAATTATGTAAAAGTAAACAGACTAGTGTAGTGAACTCTCATGTACTCCAAACCCACCCTTAATAATTAGCAACTCAGGGCTAATCTTTTTTTATTAACCCACTTCAGTATTCTTGCCTGGAGAATCCCATGGACAGAGGAGCAGGCTACAATCCATGGGGTCGCAAGAGCTGGACACGACTTAGCGACTAAACCACCACCATTCCCCTATTATTTTTGAAGCAAATCCTTTATATCATATGTTTTCATTCATCTTGATAACATCATTATCATCACATCTGAAACAGCAATATTGCCCTAGTATAAAAGCGTTAATGTTCAATTTGCAATTATTCAATTTCTATAATCCTCATAAATTTTTGTAACACTTCTTTGTATAAATCGGGACCCAAATAAGACCCATATATTGAAACTGTTTGTTATGTGCAGTTAAAAACAGAATTGAATTTCTTTAGCTGGGGTAGCCTTTCAATTTGTTGTAGTTCCCAATGATCCCTATCCTCATACCATTTATAAGTTACCTGCTAGGCCCTTAAAAGTTTTGAGTATGGGTCTCTGGAAGATCTGAAGTCTCTTCTCATTCTAAGGTAACTTGATTCTTATAAACAGTAGTAGCGACATAAAGCAAATGAGGGGAACTTCATGCTTAAAACGGAAAAAACCAAGAAGTAGCAATATAAGCTTGTTACTTAAATTCTGAAAGAATCTGCTCAAAAAGATGAAAGGAGTTGCCTCCTGGGACTGGCACATGATGAAGAGCAGATATTGGGGATTATTATTCCACATCCTCATGCCTACCTCACAGGACTGTTTTAAGCCTTAACTGAGACAGATTTATATATCTTCATATATGTTAATATATAACTGTATTTAATGAGTAAAAGTTCTAAATCAAAAATAGAATATTCATGTAATATTAATTTATTTCCAAGAACTACTGAAAATTTTAAGAGATAACGAAGATCTTAGAATCACTAAGGCCCTTGTGAAATTATATAACAAGTTTGAAGCACAATTCACCTGAAAAGCGACCCAAGTAGATAACAGAAAGACAAAGGGAAACTGTAAAGTGAGACTGCCTCAAAACACATGGAAGCAAAGATCATGTGCATTTTCTCTTTAAATTACTTTCTGTACTATTCCAACATCAAAAGCTTCATTACAAATAAAGGGTAATGACACTCATGTAGAATAGGCTCTCTCTGAAAGTATTTCTAAACTTGTATGAGAGGAGAGTGGACTCAAAGAAGCTAAGGACTTTGACTTCACAGATCATTTAGTCCACTTTTCTCAGGTTAGAGAAGAAAATTGAGGGCCCAGAGAAAAAGTCCTAAGAGTCTGGGCCTTTAACTCTCTGGAGGGACCAGTGACAATGATTAGGCACATCAATCTACAAGGTAAAAGGACCTTGCTCAATGGGGAGAAGACTGACACATGCTGGGTTACCAGCTTCCCTTTCACATATGGTCAATCTGTCCTAGGTGTGGTGCCATGGCAAAGAGATACAGGGCCTTTCACTATCTAGAATTCCACTTTCTTAGGAAGCTGGATATCATGTCTAGTTAAATCCCCAAACCCACACTTTTCATTCAATCATCTCACTCTAAGAGAAAAAGAAAACAAGACAGAGCTGACCAGTATCAGCACTTCTCATTTTTCTGAGAGCAGAAAACAGTAACATTTTCTTAAAAAAAAAAAAAAAAAAAATCCTAATGCCTCCTCTTCATGGCCAACCAGTAAATGACTTGGGGAAGACAATAAAAGTGACCTAATTCCTATTTCAAAGCACAAAGCTAAACCTTAGGTTATTTATAGGTCTGGTATCAGTCAGCCTTGTCCTCATCTCCCCTCCTTACACCTTGGATTGCCTTCTCTCCACACAGGGAGGCTCCCATGCACACTCTGAGTTAAAGGCTCTCATAGGAACTCTCATTTCTATACTTCAAATGCAGATACACTAGTTAATGCTGAAGAACCTCATTGTAAGGATCAAAAATACCACTAACCTAACCAGGTTTCAAATAACCCACAATAATAGGGGGAAAAAGACATGAGGAATAAATATGAAAAGATAAAAATGCAATATCCAGATATAAAAGGTGCTGATACAAATTGGAATGGACACTATCCAATCTCTATCAAATAAGTGGCCAAGACTTAAGTACAGATAATTCACATGAGAAAAACTTCTAACAGTAAAACACTTGAGAAAATGCTAGTAATTAAAGAACCATAAAACAAATTATAAAGGTATCATCTTGTGAACTAAATTAGCAAAATAAAAAGGTAAAAAATAATAAAGGATAGCACAACTATAAAACTCAGTCGAGTCTACTAATGGGCCTATTATTTCATGAAGATAATCAGGAAGAAAACCCAATTTTATCAGTATAAAAATGATTAAAGTTGTACTATATACAACAAATTAAAATTTTTAAAAGCATAGTTAACCTACGACATTCTAATTCAATGTAATTTTTATAATGATAATAAAAACGCTAAATAAAATTCTGTATTAAGTTATGCTAAATGAATAAAAGGAACAAAAATAATATGGCAAATTGATTAAACTATTTAAATTATGTGTATATAACGATAAGGATTAGAGAAGGTCAGAGTTAGGTAAAGAGTGATTTTATAATGAAAGGTTTTTCTGTTCTTGTTTGCCTGCTTTGTTACTTTTATCTATGGACTTCTATAGAGATAAACACAATTTTGGATCCTCTCTGGTTCTATACAGCTTCCCTGGTGGCTCAGATGGTAAAAGCATCTGCTTACAATGTAGGAGACCTGGGTTCGATCCCTGGGTCAGGAAGATCCCCTGGAGAAGGAAATGGCAACCCATTCTTGCCTGGAAAATCCCATGGACGGAGGAGCCTGGTAGGCTACAGTCCATGGGGTCGCAAAGAGTTGGATATGACTGAGGGGCTTCACTCACTGGTTCTATACTGTGTTACGCTGTGCGTGTATGCTCAGTCCTGTCCAACTCTTTGCAACCCCATGGACTGTAGTCCGTCAGGCTCCTCTGTCCATGGAATTTTCCAGGTTCTGTATAACCTGAGTCACAAAAAAGTATCGTGTATATTTTTCCAGGTATGAATTTTCTAGTAGGCCAGTTAATAGCAACAGAAATATGAGGCCAGATTCATTCACAGCTGCAGGCTGTTCCTAGGAAGCCAAAGATACTCGGGGATTTTTGAGAAAGTAAGCTAATTCTCCTTTCTAACACCCATAAGAGCTGAACAAGTTCAATTTCACAACATAGGCTTTCAGGTATAGAGTTTGGTGGAGGAAACTCTACCAAGGTGGCAAAAGATGTCAACGTAACAGCATAGCTTGCACGGTCACCAAACAGGCAGGACAATGTCTCTGGTTAGTTTCAAGATCAACCTGTACATTCTTCATTACTGTGACTATAGATCTGCTTGTCCTAGAAAGGTAAAGAAAAGCAAATCACTCTTTAGGCTCTTTTCTGATTAGTATACAAAGGACCAGATGAACCCATCAAGTAACAGATAAGTTCGTTTTTGAATATCTCCCCTGTGCAAGGACTTTATCTCCATCTCAGAGCTCCTGGATAGAATCTAAGAAGAGTTCACATCATTACATATATCAATCTGGAAGATCCACAGTGGTCCTATGACTCTGGTCACTCCAGTCTATTTGCACCAAATTTTATAGGATCAGTGGTAAATGGATTGAGAAAGCACAAAAGATTATCTAAATTCAACTGAAAGGAGAGAACTCTTGGGACCAATTGCCACAGGTGTTTCTCTCCGAAGAAAAAGACAGAAAACAGGGAAGACAGGAAGGAAGCAGCAGATGGATGGATCATGCTTCCTGGTTTGCTTTAGAAAAAGAGAAGGGCTTTACTAATGCTTAAGGTAGAGATGACAATGGGTGAGAAAGATTCACACGTTGAAGAATATATATTTCACATATATATTTGCCATATACACCTTGGATAATTTAGAGACAGAAGAGTATGAGAAAAGACAGAAAGAAAGAAAAAAAGAGAGAGAGAGAGAAAAAAGAGAAAAATGGCTAGTAAGGAGAATACAATTTTTAGGGGAAAAAATCAGTATTTAAGCCCAAGTAAACTTCTGAAATTTTTCAATTAACTTACGTAGCCAGCCTCCAAGATGACCCCCAGTGACAAGGATTACATATGTTTGTGCAGTTCTCTCCCAGATCATGTCAGGATTGTTCTGCTGATCAATGTTATATGGTAGAAGTTCTGAGACTAGGTAAGAAAAATTAATGAAGCTTCTGCTCTCTCTCAGATCACCCACTTAGGGGTAAGCCATCTGTCAAGTTGTTAGGTTTCCTATGGAAAGGGCTGCATTGTGAGAAACTGAGGCCTCTGGACAACAGCCTGCAAGAACAAAAGCCATATGAGTAAGCTTGGATATGGGTCCTCCAGCCCAGCCAAGCTTTCAAATGACTGCAGCTCTGGCTGATCATCTTGAGGGACCCTAAGCCGCATCCCCTAAGTGGCTCCCAGAGTCCTGACCCTTAGAAACTGTTCCATAATAAAAGTTCAAGCTTCTAAGTTTTAGGGTAATTTGCTACATAGCAATAGATAACATGATAACATCAAACTAAACAAGTTTGATGGGGAACTGTACCATATGGTAATAATACCATGATTCCATCTACTGAGTGAGAAAAAGAATCATATTCAAATTAAAAGTGGTGTGCTGCCCAAGATACCATTAAAAGCTGAATAAAGCTTAAAAAGGGGCTCCACTGGAGAGAAGGAGTTGTCCTTTATTTTCAGCACTAATCTAAGGATTGTCACAAAGAGGACCCATCAGAAGAGTCCAATAATTTCCTCCCACTAGTCATATTATCTATTTTACAACCATAGACATGGAGTTAATGAAGGGTAAGTTTCCTGTACAAGTCACTGTGAGAATCTCATCCCATATCAGAGCAGTCAGGGTTAAAGTTGAGGCAGCAAACTTATCCCCAGAGATATATGCCTGGTACTAAGTTGAGATTCATAAGACTCTCCCTGAGTTCTCCTTACCTCTAAATGCTGGGATAACTGATGCTCACTGAATGCCGATATTTGTATGAATAAAAATGAAGGGATTTAGCAAATCTTGTTCCTGCACACAGTTGTCAAAAAAATCTGACCTTTACAACAGGAAAAAGAGGGGGATTTAAAGATTTAAAGAAGAGGCAGTGACTGTCTGATGTATAACAAACCTTTGAAAAATTATGAAGCAGTGAAAATCCCCTACAGGTCCCAACAAAATGTGTCCAATTTGCATTCCAGCAAAGCTTGCCATACACACCATTTGACTCCTGTGTGTACTTCCAGGCAAGTAAATCCTGAGGAATAATCCCACTGGGACCTAAGTCTGATCTCTGATATATTACTGTTCCACAACTCCAGACCAGGCTCCACAAATGCCTTTTTGGTTCCAAATAACTAAATCAAAGTCATCCTGATAAGCTTTGAAAACAGGGAATGTGAGGAGTGGTTTAATGAATGTTACAACTCAACCTATTATAGAACACAGCACATTATTAGAAGAGGGAGGGAAAAAAACCCATGCCCAAATCTCTCAAGACCAAATCCAGACATACCTGTCATTCAACCACACCTGACTATAAAGCCTTATTCAAAGCCTGACTTTGATCAAATGGTTAGGATGCATTTATAAACCTAACCTGGAGCAGGGGAGAGGGAAAGGGGGAGAGAGGTAGAGTAGAGACTATAATTTTCTGTTGCTTTGAGAACTGGTCCAGACTCATTAAAAAAATTTTTTTAAGCAACCAATGGAAGCAATAAACATTGAAATGTATTCTGATTTATTCTGATTTAAAACACAGCAAACACATTACAGTAGCAAAAAATTATTTTTCTGAAAGTTAGAAAAACCTACCACCCAACTCATAAACTGGAGAAAACAGTGCTACCAAAAAAGGAAAGCTAGACTTATAAAGAGAGAGAGAACTACAAGGTCAACCTTCCTAGATTCCAGCAACAATTTCCTCCTTCAACAAGAAGAAAGTAATTTCTACAAAAGAAAAATTTAGCTAAGACACACTAAGACATTAACCACAGTGACTACTATTATACAAATCATAAAATATACAGACATAAGAAGTAGAAATTGATGGCCTAAAAAAGAGAAGGTATGAAAAAGGCATTTAGGAACTCAATAATTTGATGTAGAAGACATCAAGATAAGAAACCATCTTGCCAAACAGCAAAAAAATGAGATTGTTAGAGTATTAAGGTCCATATATAAGTAGTAAAGGGCTTCCCTGGTGTCTCAGACAGTAAAGAATCTGCCTGCCAGTACAGGAGACCTGGGTTTGATCCCTGGGCCAGGAAGATCCCCTGGAAAAGGAAATGGCAACCCATTCCAGTATTCTTGCCTAGAGAATCACACAGATAGAGGAGACTGGTGGGCTATAGTACATGGGGTTGCAAAGAGTTGGACACGACTGAGCAAATGAGCAACTAACAAGTAGTAAAAGAATAACAACAGAAATCAATTTATGTAGCATCTTAAAAAGAACCAGTAACTTATCAGGAATTAGCACTAACTCTCTCTCCAGAAGGCAATTCAGCAAGCAGGAAAGTAAGCTGGCAATCTGCAAGCAAACTGAACTTCCTGAATAGTCAGCAAGACCCAGTCTATTGCCTGGTACAGAATTCTGATGGCATATGATACCAGAAATACTACCATCTATGTCAAGACCCAAAGTGTAACTGACACTCTTTTTGGCAAGTCAGATTCCAACCCTATCTAAGCAAACCATATCAGCTGTGACCACTATGTCCTACAGATTTTAGAAAAAAAGTACCACTATGTCCTACAGATTTTAGAAAAAGTAATTCTTTAGCACCAAAGGTAGAACCTCAATACTTTATGTGACCCAGAATAGCCTTCCTGTGATTTCAGGGAAGCATGCCAAGAGATCCATAAAGACTTAAAGGAGTTTTATCTGGTACTGGTAAGGATGTGGAGAAACTGGAACCCTTATACAGTGCTGCTAGGACTGTAAAATGATTCAGCTGCTGTGAAAAACAGTTTGACATTTCCACAAAAACTCAGTTACCATATGAGCCAGTAATGCCACTCCTGGGTATATAATTCAATAGAATGAAAACAGGTACTCAAATACATGTACACACATATGCCTAACAGGACTACTCATAATAGCCAAAAAGTAGAAATAGTCCAAATGTTCATTAGTGGGTGAATGGATAAATAAACTGTGGTATATAGGCACAGTGGAATATTATTCAGCCATAAAAGGAATAAAGTATTGATTTTTGCTACAACATGGATAAACCTCAAAAACACTATGCTAGGATGTCCCTGGTGGTCCAGTGGATAAGAATCCACCTGCCAAGGCAGGGGACACAGGTTCAATCCCTGGTCTGGGAAGATTACACATGTTGCAGAGTACTTAACCTGTGTGCCACAACTACTGAGCCTGTCGCCTAGAGCCTGCAAGCTGCAACTACTAAAGCCTGTGCACCTAGAGCCTATGTTCTGCAACAAGAGAACCCACTGCAATGAGAAGCCCATGCACTGCAACGAAGAGTAGCCCCCTCTTGCTGCAACTAGAGGAAAGCCTGCACAGCAGCAAAGACCCAGTGCAACCAAAAAGAAATAAATATGCAAATAAACAAACAAAACACTATACTAAGTGAAAGAAGCCAGATAGGGCATGTATCACATGGCTTTCCTGTAGCTCAGTGGTAAAGAATCCACCTGCCAATGCAGGAGATGTGAATTCAATCCCTAGGTCGGAAAGATCTCCTGGAAAAGATATGGCAACCCACTCCAGTATTCTCGCCTGGGAAACCCCATGGACAGAGGAGCCTGGTGGGCTACAATCCTTGGGGTTCACAAAGAGTTGGATGTTACTTAGTAACTAAAACAACAACAACAATCCAGAATGGAGACAGAATACAGACTGGTGTTTGCCAGGGATTGAGAAGGGAGAAGTAGTTAACTGTTTAGTAAGTAGTAACAAGGTTTCCTTTAGGGGTACTGAAAATACTTTGGAACTAGACAGAGGTGGTCGCTGCAACACTATGAATGTTTGGCATCACCAAATCAATGGACATGAGTTTGAGCAAACTCCAGGAGACAGAGAAGGACAGGGAAGCCTGGTGGAAGCCTGGTGTGCTGCAGTTCATGGGATCAGATACAACTTAGTGACTGAACAACAAGTGCCAATGAATTAACTGTTCACTTCAAAATGGTCAATTTTATGTTGGATGAAATTTACCTCAATTTTTTTTTTACAAGGCTCTTGAAAATGAAAGTAAAGATTCTCTTATCACTGCTGCTACTGCTGCTAAGTCGCTTCAGTAGTGTCTGACTCTGTGCGACCCCATAGACGGCAGCCCACCAGGCTTCCCCACGCCTGGGATTCTCCAGGCAAGAACACTGGAGTGGGTTGACATTTCCTTCTCCAATGGATGAAAGTGAAAAGTGAAAGTCGTCCGACTCTTAGCGACCCCATGGACTGCAGCCCACCAGGCTCCTCCGTCCATGAGATTTTCCAGGCAAGAGTACTAGAGTGGGTTGCCATTGCCTTCTCTTTTCGCTAGTTCTACTTAATTTTTCTATAGTGATTTAACAGAAATCTGAGCTTTCCTTCTGGGAAATTGTTAAGTTCTTGTAGTGTCTTCTTTGTAGCTTTTGTAGAGATGAACAGTCACCTCAGGCCATAGTTCACTGGAACTGTTCTGGATTCTTGCAAAAGTACACCTGCGAGCTTCCTACTCAGCAAAACTGATTGCTCTGAAGCAGAGATGTCAGTAAGCCATCTCTGTCTTGTACTCCACACTGGAGGCTCAGTGAATCTGAGCCTCATTCAGTCATTGCAGTTCAGTTGCTCAGTTGTGTCTGACTCTGCAACTCCATGAATCGTAGCACATCAGGCCTCCCTGTCCATCACCAACTCCCAGAGTTCACTCAAACTCATGTCCATCTAGACAGTGTTGCCATCCAGCCATCTCATCCTCTGTCGTCCCCTTCTCTTCCTGCCCCCAATCCCTCCCAGCATCAGAGTCTTTTACAATGAGTCAACTCTTCGCATGAGGTGGCCAAAGTATTGCAGTTTCAGCTTTAGCAACAGTCCTTCCAAAGAACACCCAGGGCTGATCTCCTTTAGGATGGACCGGTTGGATCTCCTTGCAGTCCAAGGGACTCTCAAGAGTCTTCTCCAGCACCACAGTTCAAAAGCATCACTTCTTCGGCACTCAGCTTTCTTCACAGTCCAACTCTTGCATCCATACATGACCACTGGAAAAACCATAGCCTTGACTAGTGGACCTTTGTTGGCAAAGTAATGTCCCTGCTTTTGAATATGCTATCTAGGTTGGTCATAACTTTCCTTCCAAGGAGTAAGCATCTTTTAATTTCATGGCTGCAATCATCATCTTCAGTGATTGAGCCTCTTTAGCCTGTCACAAATCCTTAGAGACTCTACATCTGCTGAAGATTTCACACTGTTCAAGACCACAGTAATTTCCCTTTCCTCCATCACAGTTCAAATACTGAGTTCTCTGGAGACACAGATACTTCACTGTTTCTTGTTTTACATTCTGAACAAGACTTTCCTCCGATCTAATGACAGTTTAAAATTTCACCAATGGACAGGATTTTCTGGTTTGAATAGTCATTTTTCATATTGTCACTTTGTCTTTTATATTTTCTCTTTCAAATTGGTAAAGCAAAAGCATTTTCAGAGTATTAGGTCCATCCTGGAATGTTTAATGTCTTCCCTGATAGCTCAGTTGGTAAAGAATCTGCCTGCAATGCAGGAGACCCCGGTTCGACTCCTGGGTCAGGAAGATACGCTGAAGGGATAGGCTACCCACTCCAGTATTCTTGGGCTTCCCTTGTGGCTCAGCTGGTAAAGAATCTGCCCACAATGCAGGAGACCTGGGTTCGATCCCTGGGTTGGGAAGATCCCCTGGAGAAGGGAAAGCTACCCACTCCACTATTCAGGCCTGGAGAATTCCAAGGACTATAGTTCATGTATGTAGTCCATGGAATGTTTAAGATCTGCTGTCATCTTTGCTCCCATTATTCAGGCCTGGAGAATTCCAAGGACTATAGTTCATGTATGTAGTCCATGGAATGTTTAAGATCTGCTGTCATCTTTGCTCCCATAGGTAACCTCCCACTCTCCTGGCACAAGGCCTTAGTCATCCATGCCCATTAATACTCCTAAACTGGTAGTTTATAACATCTACATCATTCTCACCCTACTTCATGATGCTATGAAGACAGACAATATACACAAACTTCCTCAAGTTTTCCCTCATTTTTTATTCATTGCTATTTTCATAGCTTCCTTTTGGAGACAAAAATCAGAGCTAATAACCAGAGAGAGCAACAATCACTACAAAAAGGTGCTAAACCAGCCTCCAGGCTCACAGCTATATATCATAAAAGCATAAACTGAGAAGTATCCCATTTCCCATTAATTAAAATAAAAACTTGTGTTAATAACAGTGGTTGTTAATGCCATCAATAAACTGTTACCCTATCAGCTTAATTTGGAGAACTTTAAAAGTTGCCCTTTAAGACACAGGTACAATCCCACAGATACTTCTCTAGGCAAGAGATGCTATTCCCTCAAGATCTGATGCTTTGTACCCCTTTAGTTTCCATCACCCTGAAATTATCTTTTAACAGTATCTAGCATCCTCAGTGGAGAAGGCAATGACACCCCCACTCCAGTACTCTTGCCTGGAAAATCCCACGGACGGAGGAGCCTGGTAGGCTGCAGTCCATGGGGCCGCACAGAGTCGGACATGACTGAAGCAACTTAGCAGCAGCAGCATCAGTAACATACTACACTTTACCTTCTCTCCCCTCCTCCACATTACCTCACTGAATAAAAACATTCAGAGCCTGTAACTGCCATGTCCTGGTGGATTTTTCATTTTTCTACCACCTCTCAGCACTACAATTCTGTGAATCTCCTAACTTCAAACCAGAACTTCAGCCTGCTCAATTGCACTCTAGAACTTCACAAAAAATTCAAGTGCTTTAGTCCCAGTCACTTACACATAATGCCAGCAACAGTCTGGTTGTGTTAATGCATATGCTAAGCTTTCAATGGACCTTCCTACTGAACTTGGATGTCTAACAACAAGCACCAGCAAGCAGCAAGCCTACTGCTAGAGAACAAGGTCAACTTTTCAGGCAGTCCAGAATTCTCTGGAATCGGCTCCTTTGATAGCAGAATTACCAAGAGAACAGGCATTTCCCATGGGACTGTTACTAAAATAATAATGTTAATTTATATCCAGGTTAAGACAGAAAGGTCCAAAACAAGTAATATTTATTCAAATCAGTTTCTTATTCCTCTTCTACAAATGGCCCACTGGAAGGCTGGCTACAGTTCTGCCCTTATCCACATTAAAAGTAAATAGCTACTTCACTGTCTTTTTCCAAATCATAATCACATTTTAACAGAAACTTTTACTAACTATATAACCTTGAACATGTTACTTAGCCTTTCCAGAGGTGAATTTTATCTGTAAAAGGAGGATACTAATAAAGGCTCAGTCTATTCTGTGCATTGTTAAAGAAATGAAACATTAAAGAAAAAAAATATGGAAATTATCGCAGTGAAGAGGAGCCTGAGGAAACATGACAACTAAATGTAATATGGTATCCTGGATGGGATCCTGGAGCCATTAGGTGAAAACCAAGGAAATCTGAATGGACTTCAGTTAATATAATGTATCAGATGGGTTCGTTAATTGTGACAAATGTACCATACTAATGAGAGATGTTAATAATAGGAGAAGCTTGGTGTAGGGTATATGGGAACTTCTTTACAATTTCTCCATATATCTAAATCTATTCTAAAATAAAAACACTTAAAAAGTTTTTAAATTATGCAAAAGCACACTTTATAAATTGCAAAGTTCTAGTCATTTGTAAAAGGTCACATAATTTAGTAGATTTAGTCTTTTATATAGATTGTTGATAGGTAGGCAGCCACCTTAAGTAGTTCAGATAACAGAGATAGCTTAAAGAGTTAAGTTCTAGTGTGAAGAGTCTAGCCCCCAGAAACATCCCAGCTGTTTCCTGCCAGCTGGTGCCTCATGTCTGACTTTCAATAGAGTTGATATTCTTTGTATAATTATATTTGTCTTTCAACTTGTCTGTTTTACTAAAAAAAAAAAAAAAGTTACTTTCAAAAAGAAACTCTATACAGGTATGTGCTATAATTTTAAGACTGCAAAAAGTGAACTATAAGGCAAAAGGGTATGGCTATTTATTGCTAACTGCCAAAACAGATCTGATTTCTACTCCCATCTTCAAATGTAGGAACAGACAGACACCCAGAGATAGAATACACCAAGTGTACCCAACTCCTGCCAACTCCTGTTCTGCCCTGGAAAAAAAAAGAAGAAAGCAAGAGTCCCAGAAGTGCAGGAAATTGTTTCTCAGACGAAAGACAACACTTCCTTTCCCAGAACAATCCATCTCCCACACTGACATCCTGCTCCTGCTATATTTACCCAACCCAAATCTGCCGATGATATACTTCCAGCTGCACTCCTGCCACATGGTCCTGTCACTCAGCCACAACACTCAGGGGAATCTGTCCAGAGGGCAGAGCCTAGAAATCACTACACACTAATCCATGCTTCCTCTATCGGTAGCCTTCAGAGTAAAGTGAGACAAAATACGGACAGTATTACTCCCTGTTTATTTTGGAAGTGACTGGGGAGACAAGAGGTACTTCATTCTGTATAGCTGCTAATTTTGACTGCCTCTCATAGTAGCCAGTGGAGGAGCCTAAAGAATGAAGGGATTGAAACGGGAGTTTCATTAACAGTTAAAAATAACTGTTAATGCTAGCTGCCCAAAAGGCATCTCTTAATAGACTCTTTCACCCTAACCTACTAGGATCAGGCTATCAAGTCAACATATCACAGGGTAAACCTTTCAGTTCTGAATGGATGGATCCAAGGAATCAAAGCTGGGACCATTTTACTCATCCCGACCACATCCTACCTTGCAGCACACTCTACTGAAAGGGGAAAGCCGAAACAGTAGACTGGGTAAAGGTAAATGTTAGAGTTGATTCCCACTTTCCTATTTAGCAGCTCTGTAATCTTGGTCCTTCCCTCCAAATCCTTTTCTTCTGCTCCTTTCTTCTGTCTTTCTAGTTCCATTTATTTTCTTTCCCTATTTTTTTTCTCTCTCTCAATTTTTCATTGGCAACGTTTCCTCTACAAAACATAACTGATAACTAGTAAGGTTTTCATTAGTAATGTCATATCATCAGCCTACTCTTCACCATAGTAACAGCAAAGAATAAGACTCAAGAGTAATACCTTTTTCTCTACCTTTTCTTTTCTTAGGGAGGCTCATTCATGCATATTGATCAGATCCTTCAAAGGAATAAAAAGAAAGAAGCCAAAGGAAAAATGTAGAGAAAAAAGAGTGACAGAGAGAAAAGGGTGACAGTAAATAAGAATGGGGAGTGATTTTCTAAAACCAATTTTTTCTCTTAAAGTTCCTGAATGATGGGTATTTCAAAACTACATATTTTAAAAAGCTGAAGTAAAAGTTCTTAATGAGCTCAACCAAGCTTCTAAAATACATCTGAGAAATGTTGATATATGATGCATTCATATTGCTATCCCACTTATTAAAAGGAGAAAAGAAAAAAAGAAGGGCATCAGCTTCACAAGGCTGTTTCCAATCTGGCTTAGGGAAAAAGCATTTATGCTGCTGGTTGAGCAGAGAACAAATTCATTCTACTGATGATGTTGCCATATTCTGAGAAATCACCAAACCTTTGGTCAACCCTCACTGAGATAAACCTTTTCCCAATTTTCAAAACTAATAAGTGTTTTGGCTGCCTTGATGGTTCAGTGATAAGAATTCGCCTGCCAATGCAGGAGACATGAGTTAGATTCCTGATCCAGGAAAATTCTATGTGCCATGGAGCAACTAAGCCTGTACACCACAACTATTGAGCCTGTGCTGTAGAACCCATGAACTGCAACTACTGAAGCCCACTCACCCTAGAGCCCATGCTGCGCAACAGGAGAAGCTACCAAAATGAGAAGCCTGTGCACTGCAATGAAGAGCAGGCCTTGCTTGCCACAGCTAGAAAAAGCTTGTGCAGCAACAAAGAGCCAGCACAACCAAAAATAAATAAAATTATTAATGACAACAACTAGAAGAGTTTTTAAGTTACTGGCTTTTTGAAATTCTTTTGGCCATGCCATGTGACTTATGGGATTTTAGTTACCTGACCAGGGATCAAACCCTGGCCTTTGGCAGTGAGAGCTCCAAGTCCTAACCATTGGACTCCCAAGGAATTCCCCAAATTACTGGATATTTTTAAAAAACAGCATCACAAGCTTCCCTGGTGGCTCAGTGGTAAAGAATCCGCTTGCCAATGCAGGAGACACGGGTGGACCCCCAATCCAGGAAGATGCCACATGCCGCAGAGAACTAAGCCTGTGTGTCACAACTACTGAACCTGTGCCCTCATCATGGGGGCCGCAACTACTGAGGCCTGTGTGTCCTAAAATTGGTGCTCTACAAGAGAAATCACCGCAAGAAGCAGCCCATGCACCACAATTAGAGTGTAGCCCCGGCTCTCCACAACTAGAGAAAAACCAGCACAGCAACAAAAACCTAGCACAGCCAAAAAATAAAATACATAAATTAAAAAGAAAAAAACACACACACAACAAGAACAGCAGCGTCACCAAAGCCATAAAGAAATACAGATCTTCAGAGCATGTAATTGTATTTCTTAGAAAGAAACAAACATAAGCAATCTAGGAAGAAAATTCACATTTTCTTCTCATACCTAAGAACAAGTCCTTTAAGAAGAGATATTTTAGGCAACCATTCAAATTTTCCATCACTGCAACCTGAAAATGGTTCAGGCAAGAATCATCAACATATGATAAATTATGGGGAGAAAAGTTTGTCATTGTTGTTATTTAGTCGCTCTACTGCTGCTGTTAAGTCGCTTCAGTCATGTCTGACTCTCTGCGACCCCATAGACGGCAGCCCACCAGGCTCCCCCGTCCATGGGATTCTCCAGGCAAGAACACTGGAGTGGGTTGCCATTTCCTTCGCCAATGCATGAAAGTGAAAAGTGAAAGTGAAATCGCTCAGTCGTGTCCGACTCTTAGTGACCCCATGGGCTGCAGCCCCACCAGGCTCCTCTGTCCATGGGGTTTTCCAGGCAAGAGTACTGGAGTGGGGTGCCAGTACCTTCTCCAAGTCGCTCAGTTATGTCCTATTCTTTTGCAACTCTATGGACTGTAGCCCTCCAGGGTCCTGTCCATGAGATTTCACAGGGAAGAATATTGGAGTGCGTTGCCATTTCCTTCTCCAAGGGAATCTTCCCAACCTAGGGATCGAACCCATGTCTCCTGCATTAGCAAGCTGGTTCTTTACCACTGAGCCACCAAAAGTTTAATGAAGAGCAAAACAAGGTCTTAATATGTCACCCCACAAACTGCTTGTGAGTTCCAAGGGGATCACAGTTATCTATTCAGTGGAGAAACAAAGTTAACACCTTGATGAAGTGATCAAAATTAATATCACCAATGAGGGGTGAGGGGTGTCCTAAGAAGGACACTATTATCAGTAGTGGTAGGTATATGCTAAGTTGCTTCAGTTGTGTCCAACTCCTTGTGATCCCATAGCCCACCATGCTCCTCTGTCCATAGAATTCTCCAAGCAACAATATTGGAGTGGGCTGTCATTTCCTTCTCTAGATCTTCCCAGAACAGGGATCGAACCCAGGTCTCCCACACTGCAGGTGGATTCTTTATGGTCTGAGCCCCCAGGAAAGCCCAGTGGTGTGTAGATTCATGCCAAATACATACTACCTGAATCATCATGAGGAAATAATAGACTAACTCAAATGAAGAACATTCTTGAAAGGAAGAAAAGAAGAAAAAAAATGGCTGATATTCATTTTAAAAATTCAATGTCATGAAAGACCAAATAAGGCTGTAGAACTGTTTCAGATTAAAGGAGACTAAGAAATATGACAGCTAAATGCAACAGGTGATCCTTGACTGAAAAGGAAAAAATTTTAAAATCTATTATTGGGACAACTGACAGAATTGGAATATGAATAGTATTGTATCAATGCTAAATTTCTTGAACTTGATACTGTATTAAAGATTATGTAAAAGGTTATCCTTGTTCTTAGCAAATATACATTGAAGTATTAAGTGATAAGGCTGTAATATATATATAATCTACTTTCAAATGATTTAGAAAAAAATGTATACACATATGTGTGTGTGTGTGATAGAAAGAAAGAGAATAATAAAAACAAAAGTATATAGGAGACCTCTGTATTATTCTTGCAACATTTAAGTTTAAAATTATTTCAAAATGAAAATTCCAAAGAATCCACTATCAGTTGATGATTAAATATCCTGACACCAGTAAATTAAAGAAGAAGTAGAGATGGACTTACATTCTGGATAACACTAAAACACTAAATGGTAGGGAAGCAAGCCAATTCTTTTCCTTCTGAGCTTTTAGAGGAAGACTATCAGCAACACAAATATTTCCCGCTCTCTGCCTTCAGTCACTGGATACACACAACCCAGTTTTGCTGATTCTTAAGGCTGCAGCTTACCTAGGACCACTTAGGACCCTAGCAACATCTCCCATTCTCTAAATACCAAAGAGCTCTATCAACTGCAGCCACTGCTCATTTCCTTCCTTATAAAGAACCTAGAGAACAGAGTAAGTCTTTAAAACCTCTGAAATGAGACTGATTAAGATGCTAATCTTGGGCTCACTTGGGAGGATTAATGAGCCATATTTGGATTCTGGATTTCAACAGAAATCCACTTTCCCTTGACTATTTATCCCACAATGCTTCTTTCCAGGTGGGCTGAACCGAAAGAGAACTACTCTTCCTGGGCCAGAGGGAACAGGATCCTCTGCCAGAGTCACTGGGCTCTGGTCACCAAAAGTATTGGGCTATAACAGCTATTAGGGATGTACTCTGGATGTACACTCATCCCAGAAAAAAGGCCAACAAGATAAAACTGCACTTTAAACACAATAAGCTATCAAGCAAATGATGAGGTCTTTTTGTGGACATTTGTTTGAATAACATTTTTACTCCAACATCCACTCCAACTTCTTCTTTTAGAAAGATCTTAACCACTGTTTAATTGCTTCACTGCCTTACTACCTCTCTCCACCCTTGAAAATCCTAGGAATATTCCTTTTTCTAAGGAAAAAGGACATTTCTTAAATGGCTTTCTTTCTGAGAAATCAAGTTTCTCAAGGGTTACTTTTAAATAAGGGAGCTTTCTCTGGGATATAAAAGGTAAACATATAATGGAATGTTCTGCTAATCTGAAGTCAAATCCTATTCAAAGTCACTGTGAGTTTTGATACTTTTTTCCTCAGGTGAGGCTGCTGGGCTAAAGACAATGGGCTGCTCATGTTACTTTAAATTTGAGCTATAGAAAAGAACTTTCCTCACTCTTTTATTTTTTATACTGTTGGCCTGATTAAGTTGTGAATTTTTATTTTTTGGTCACAGCTCACGGCTTGCGGGATCTCAGCTCCCCAACCAGGGATCAAACCCAGCCCCTCAGCAGTGGAAGCTCAGAGTTCTAACCACTGGATCACCATACAATTCCCCTCATTCTTTTAGCACCTTAACTAAGTAGCTATTAAAATTTTTGTTTTGTGCCACTAGACTGCAGAATCCTAACGATTATGTTAGAAGTCCAAGCCTGAAAGCAAAATTTTATTAGAAGTTGACTTTTATTAGAAAAGACAATCAGTCACTGATATCCTTTCCTTGTAGTACAATTGTAGTCAGTTCAGCTCTGAAATGAACAGATTAATCAAAGATGAATATAAATGGATTAATGGAGCCCTAAGACATGACTGAAGCGACTTAGCAGCAGCAGCAGCAAGACATCCAAAGCCCTAAAGCAGCTAATGAAGCTGCCATGCACATGGTTACTGCCAGGAAGCCAGGGCGAGGGCAGAGAATGGGAGAGATAAAGCCGACAAACACCAAGGCTGTTCTTCTAAAGACCCTAGAACCTCTTTCAGTACACCCAGGGCACACAACAATTTCTTAAGGTCATATGTGGAAGCTGGGAAGACTTCAAACCACCATCCAGTTGTCCACTCAAATTCCAGAGTCTCTCATATCACCCATCCACTAGACCATAAACTTTATGAGGACAGGAACTGGGTTGGCCTCCTGGAAACCTAGGTCCTTAATACGTAATTCAGTGTCTGGCACACATTGAAGTGCTTGAGAAATACCTGTTGACTTAATATATAAATGAATTTTTGCCAAGATCAAAGTTCCTATAAAAGATGGTGTTTCAGATCTGTCTAGCACAACTTACTCCCTGCTTGATCTACCAAAAGAACTCAAAATGATGGCCAGGCCATGTCTAACATGATGTGCTATCCACTCTTTCCTGAACAATCAGTTTAACATCATGTAAAACAGATAATATAGAAGGTACAAAGTGACTAAGTTAATCATGATTACACCTACAATCTTTATTTCCTTGGGGAAGAATACTTATTCTAACATTCTCCAGGACTGTTATGATTCAAATGGTCTCAAATTAATTTCTGCCTTGCAAAAGCTGATTCACCCAGAGAGAAACGAGCATATAAACAGAACTGCTTTAGCCATGAACAAAAAAGAAAGGAAATCTTCCATTTGTAATAATATAGATGAACCTTGAAGACATTATGCTAATTGAATAAGTCATATATTCTCTTTATTATGTTTGATGCACTAATGCTTTCTATTCTATTCTTTTTAAGGCCCACAGCTTGTACCAGAAAACAAGGAAGTACTTAAAAGGTCATATCAAAGGAACAAAGGAGTTAGTTTGAAGGGGCTCTCATTGACCAAATTTGGAACTACTTATGCACCAAAAATGATCATAAATATAATTAACTGTAAACACTGAATAAATAAAAATTCACAAGCCCCTCCAAAGTGGAAAACTCCTCACTTGCTCCCATTTGTGCTCATTACTACAAAAACTCCTTATCTGAAACTTGGTAATTTAAGGGAAAGAATCAGGCATTTTCCTTGCCTTTTCAAAAGAAACTGTGTTTCATCCTCCAGTTTACAGAGGAGAACTATTCTAGAGAACACCGCCAACAATGTAGAAAGAAAGACAGAATTAGAAAATCGTCATTCTGCAAATCCCCTCCCCTAGAAAAATAAGTGATTCTGGCAAAAATTCATCAGAGGATGATCATTAGGTATATTAGAAACAGGATATTTGCAAGATGCCAAATTATTACTTCACAGATTATTTACTAATCACAAAGAGAAAAATAAATTTATTTTACAATGAAGAGATATGGCAGTCACCACCAGAAGCAATAACCAACTTTAGCACCATCAACAGCAGGACAACTTGACAGTATATGCCTCCTGTGGTGATATAATATGAAGTACACAGTATCATCTATGCCCAAAATGTTTATCCTGAATTGAGTCAAGCTTTTAACTCTAACTTCTAGAATGGAAATATGTGAAGTACAGTAACAAGTTAAATGACACCACAAGGACACAGACAAATCCAGAATGTAAAACATTCTAAAGATAAAAGGCCTAGTCTCTTCAAAAAGTCAATGCCAAGAAAAAAATAATAAATAGGGTGGAAAAAACTATATTAGATTTTTAAAGTCTAAAGAGATATAACTACATAATGAAATGAGAATTCTACATGGATTTTGGTTGGTAAGACCAGCTATAGATATAAAAGGTAGTTTGGGAACAAATAGGAAATTTTAATAAATGGACTAGATATTCACTAATATTGGTAAATTACTGCTCAGTTTCTTAGGTATGATAATGGTACTATGATTATGTAGGAGAATTTCCTTATTTAGGATCCAGCCTGAAATGTCAACACATCTGCAACTTATTTTCAAATGGTGTATGAAAAAAAATACACATATACATGGATAAAGCAAATATGGCTAAATGTTAATAATTTTAACTCAAGTATGGGATGCAGGTGCTCACTATATTTTTGGTATGTCTGAAATTTTTCATACTAAAAACTTGAGGAAAAATTGCTGTGTAACCCTTTAAAATGATATAACAATCCATTAACAGAATGCAACTACAGTCTGAAGATGCCAATCTAGCCCATAGTAGGGTAGTCATAATATTATCTTAGCTCTCCCTTTATTACCAATACTAAGGCAGTTTTCTTAAACCTGTTGTTGTCCAAAGAGAAGAATGAACCTTCATGAAGCTCACATGAAATGAAGTTTTCTTATTCAAGTTTTATATTTTTCTGCCAATTAATAACTCACTTTACTTGAAAAGGAAAAATAATCAATTGAAAAATTCCTACCAGTGTCAGAAAAATTTCATTTGTCCCTATACTTTTAGAGGATTTTTTCCAGTTAAGGGCCCATCACAGATAACATTGAAGTCCTTTTGATCCTCTTGCTCACAAATTAATGTCCCCAACTACCTTTAGCTTCCAGTTCCCAAGCTGCTTTCCAGGACACCTGGAAGCAAGCTACATGGTTGACTGCAGAAAAACCCTTGCTCCCACACTACATCTGGCTCTGCCTTTCCACCAAATCAAATGCCAATTTATTCCCCTCTGATGTACAGTGTATCAATCCACTTCCTGGATGGCCCCACTTCACAAGGGGCCAGAGACCCAAAGCAATAATGTGAGCTCTACAAACGGGCAAATAATTGCTCAACAAGCGTGGAACAAGGAAAGGTCAGTTGTGATACATGCACATGTGGCAGCCCTTCACAACTCAACATACAGTGGTAACAGAAGGCTGGTGTTACTGAAGAAGCGTGCAAAGAGAAGCCAGCCAACAGGCAGCCAGGAGTGCTTGTCCATCTAAGTCCTTCAGACTTCCAAAGACCAAAGTAAAGAGACAAAGGTCTCAAAAGTGGAAAGGAGCATCTTATCTCCTCGTTTCCAGAAGCAAAACTGATAGCGTAAGGTAGTCACTGTTCTCCATCTACAACTCTTGTTTAAGATGATCTCTGAAATAAAATAACCTGATCTTCATTTTGCTCTATATCCCACTCTATCTTCTAATGGGTGGAGAAGAGAAAAGACAAATGTACTCCCCCTTTCCATAAACATACCCAATATCATTTTAGAAATTGGGGTGACCAACTGAACATCTGTGAGCACAGAAAGGTGGTTAAAGAAGGTAAGGCTAGGACAAAACTCTTCACTATCTTTCCTAACAAAAACTGCACAGTGAATTTCAAACACCTGGCTCCTTCTGAAACTTTCTTGGCACTTGCCCTAGGTTTGAATGGGTAGAAGAGAAGAAACGGACTCCGCCTGCCTCCCTGTTAAAAACAAGGCTGTATCTGGCTTTCCCTCTTTTTACTCATCTGACTGCTATCATGGCAAACTGGAACACATATCCTGAGAGAAATTTCAGGCCTCAAGAGGTGGCTGTGTTAAAAGGACAATGTCAACGAGAGCAATACTAACAACAGTGACACCTACCACAGGCCACACTGTCACTTTGTCTGCTAAACTCTACTAGAAAGAAATTAGGTTTCTTTGCTTCTGCTGTTGAGAGCCAATATATTAAGGAAGCCCTTTATGGAAATTCCCTGGTGGTCCAGTGGTTAGGACTCTACACTTTCACAGCCCAGAATGCAGGTTCAGTCCCTAGATGGAGAATTAAGGTCCTCCACATTTCTACTATAGGGAACACAGGTTTGATCCCTAGTCAAGGAATTAAGATCCTGCATGCCATGTGGCACAACCAAAAGAAAAAAAAAGGCACAGGAAAGAGATACTTACATAAGTGTGCCCAATCTTGCCTGCTCAATACTTAGCACATAAATGTGTCAGCCAGATTTTATCACTTTATCATTTTTTCTTTTCAGTGTCTAGTTAGGCCTTAAACAATTTACCAGCTCATTTCCAAGTGGATCAAAGCTAATAACTCTTTAAATTCCCTGGCAGTCCAGGGACTCTGAGCTTCCACTGCTGGGTGCCCTGGGTTCAATCTCTGGTCAGGAACTAAGAGACCATAAGACCACAGGAAGCCAGGCTTCCCTGTCCTTCACCATCTCAAAAAGCTTAACCAAATTCATGTTCATTGAATCGGTGATGTCACCCAACCACCTCATCCTCTGTCATCCCCTTCTCCTCCCACCTTCGATCTTTCCCAGCATCAGGGTCTTTTCTAATGAGTCAGCTCTTCACATCAAGTGGCCAAAGTACTGGAGCTTCAGCTTCCACATGAGTCCTTCCAATGAATATCCAAGACTAATTTCCTTTAGGATTGACAGGTTTGATCTCCTTGCAGTCCAAGGGACTCTCAAAGAGTCTTCTCCAACACCACAGTTCAAAAGCATCAATTCTTCAGTGCTCAGCTTTCTTTATGGTCCAACTCTCACATCCATACATGACTACTGGAAAAACCATACCTTTGACTAGATAGACCTTTAGCAGCAAAGAAATGTCTCTGCTTTTTAATATGCTGTCTAGGTTTCTCATAGCTTTTCTTCCAAGGAGCAAGCGGCTTTTAATTTCATCACCATCTGCAGTGATTTTGGAGCCCAAGAAAATAAAGTCTGTCACTGTTTCCATTGTTTCCCCATCTATTTACTGTGAAGTAATGGGACCAGATGCCATGATGTTAGTTTTTGAATGTTGAGCGTTAAGCCAGCTTTTTCACTCTCCTCTTTCACCTTCATCAAGAGGTTCTTTAGTTCCTCTTCACTTTCTGCCATAAAGGTGGTGTCATCTGCATATCTGAGGTGATTGATATTTCTCTTTCAATATGCACCCTTACTCAGTCTTTTTCCTGACAGCAACTTTCCTATATGTCCCTATGTCCCAATTGAAACAGATTAAACTTGAGGTCTGAGGCATCCTGGAACAGTTTTACTTAACTTAGAAGGCTATTTCTAAGAGGCCTAAGTCAGACAGGTGTTAAGTTATAGTTCCTTCCAGACTCTGTTTAAATGTTCTCTGTAAAGCTCTGGAGGTTACATGGATTCAAACCTCCTAGCTCAAACTCTGAATTCACAAAGCTTGAGACAGTACCCTACAGGTGTGTTTGTCTAGGATAAACTATATTTAAATAAACTCCTGATACATCCACTCTCTCCAGACACCTGTTTCTTCCTCTTAAACTCAGGCACATCATATCTTGCTGTACAGGTAAGCACAGTGAAGAAATATCTTATCCCTCAAATATCTTATCCCTCAGAGTTACAATGTGCAAACCCATCAATATCTTTTGGGAATACCTAAACTCTGCCCAGAACAGCTTTACATGAGAAGACCAAATAAGCAAATATATGAGCTAAATTTTTCTTTGTTTCTATGGTTTATGTGAACAAGGGGCAAAGGAAGAATAAGAAAAGATGGCAACAGACTGCTCTGATTCACTATCATCTATTCCATATCTGATACGGAACCATATGGCCTAAAGTATAGTATATACTTTATGAATGGTCAGCCAGAGTTACTAGTCTTAAAAACCAGTGACTATGAGGGCAGGAAGTTTGTTTACCATTATAGATCCAATGGCTAAGTGCCTAAGCAAAATGCCTAGGACACAGCAGGTATTCAGTAAATATTGGTCAGAAGCAACTCAATAAGCTAGACTTAGAAGAAATCCAAATCTTAGTGAATCTCAGAAAGAAAAGGTCCAAGCAGCTACAACAGTTCCATAGTTAATACAGGTGCTTATACTGAGCTTCAAGACCACCTTAGTCTTCTGCTAAATACCCTGAGCCTCATAGGTCCTCAAAATTAAAAAGATCAGCAAGAAGTTTTATCTCCATAGGCAAACTTACTACCCTCCCTACCACCACCCCTGACCACACACATATCACTAAGAGGTCTTCCTCATGCCCTTGAAGTCATTAAGAGGTGATTCCTTAGATTCTGGTGTGATACTTTTAGATTGTTCTTCCCTCTGTGCTTTAAACCAAAATTTTTGGTTTAAAAATTTTGAATTCTGGAAAAGAATCTCTTTGTAATGATCTAAGTTTAAACACCAAGGACAAAGGCAGCCTAAAATCTGGAGGTAAATGACCACAGCCAAACACCACAAATCACAATTGACTGGAGCCCTGTCTGGGAAGCTACAAAAATGAAGGGTACTAAGGCTTCCAAGCACTGGTCTAATCTGAGAATAAAAAGATCAAAGACCAGAGAGCATGCTGGCTAGAAGGATTACTCTAAATTGTCTACACTTGGGGAACTTCCCTGGCAGTCCAGTGGTAAAGACTTTGTGCTTTCACTGCAGTGGGCACGAGTCTGATCCCTGGTCAGGGAAGTAAGATCCAACATGCAGCATAGTACAGCTAAAAAATAAAAAGTAAACTGTCTACTCTCTACAGCTTGGACTGCAAGGAGATCAAACTAGTCGATCTTAAAGGAAATCAATCCTGAATATTCACTGGAAGGACTGATGCTGAAAGCTCCAATACTTTGGCCACCTGATGCGAAGACGTGACTCATTAGAAAAAAACCCTGATGCTGGGAAAGGTTGAAGGCAGGAGGAGAAGGGGGTGACAGAGGATGAGATGGTTGGATGGCACCACTGATTCAACGGACATGAGTTTGAGCAAGCTCCGGGAGATGGTAAAGGACAAGGAAGCCTGGCGTGCTGCAGTCCATGGGGTCACAAAGAGTCAGACATGACTGAGTGACTTAACAACAACTCTCTACAGACCTAAAACCAAGAGTGGTATCAAGTATTTTAATATTTCACTTTCCCTTTCATCCCCTTGTCCCATGCCACAAACCTTACCATCCAGTCTGTGAGATTATAGGTAACTCCAATACGCAAGAGCCCCAACAAGATCTCTAAAAGGATAAAAGGAAATGCGTCTTTGGAATCTAAGCCCTCCGTATGGCTTGAGCAGATGCAAGAAGAGGCACTGGTCCTTCTGCCCCTATGGCCAGGAAGACCCAGCCCTGCAGGCAGCACAGAGTTAACTACCCACCCGCTTTGAGAAGCACAAAGGTACATCACTGCAACATGCCTAACATTTACATTGCCTCTCTCTGCTCATTAAACAGGTTTTGGTTAAATAATGAACAAACTGTATTACAGACTCCGATGAGAATTCCAAAATTATAAATCAACTGGGAAAGCCCAAAGGGGCAGACAGACAGGGAGGGGGGAGAAGGATAATATTGACTAATATAAAGGGCGCAGCTTGACAGTGGATATTCCTGCCACACCTGATCAAACACACTCCGTTGGGGGAGGGGAAAGAGAGAAAGAAAGGGGAGATGGGGCAAGACAGCCTGAAATTTGCATCCGGAAAAGATTAAAATGGATTCTTTGGGGATAGAGAAAATACATAATATATATTACTATAAATGCAAAACTGTACTAAAAGCTAACTCAAATGTCAAAGATTACAGCTTGAATAAATTTAAATATAAAAGCCATGTGCTTCTTGAGTTAATGAGAGAGACATAAAAGGACAAACTGGGCCAGGAGGCTGAACAGAGCCTTACGCTGCCTTTGCTGGGCAATGGGTTCAAAACACAGCAGCAAGTATAGTCAGAGACATCCCTTTATGGCTCTGAGTGCTGAGAAAGAGCTGGTGAATCCCATTGCTTTTCCAGTATACAATTGCTAGTTTGAAAAATTAAGACAGATTTCATATACCATAAAATTCATCCTTCTAAAGTATACACTTCTACAGTTTTTAGTATATTCACAAAGTTGTACAACCATTATCACGATCTAATTCCAGAACATTTTCATCACCCCTAAAAGAAACCCTATTACCATTAGCAGTTACTTCTCATGCTCATTTCCTGCTCCTAGAAACCACACATCTGTTTTAACTCCTTTAGAATAACCTCTTACAGGATTCTTAAGAGAACTGAAAGACTAAATGAGGGGCAGCAGTCAAGTCTCACTGGTGGTGAGCTATGGCTTTATCCAAAGTACCAATATGCAAACTTTGCTCTCAGGCACTTCATACTTTCCAAGTGCAACCCTGTCTTTAGATTTGGTATTAGAACATTCTATTACTCTAGATATTACAGAGCATTCAGTTATAATGCATTTTGGGCAAATACTGACTGCAAATGTGGTCCAGAGACACATCTGTGAGAATAACTGACATGGACTTAGCCAACCCTTACTAGAGACAGTAGACTTACATCCTTTACAATGCTCAGACAATGTTCCTGGAGGAGCAGGTAGCATTTATGCCCTTAAAAGATCTTCTGACTGCTTACAAGAGGAAAAATTGCTTTGGTTGACTGACAATGTCCAATGAATCATCTGTTTCCATTAATAATATTCTTAACCAACCCAGCCAGCAGATAGTCTGCTGCTAAGTCGCTTCAGTCGTGTCCGACTCTGTGTGACCCCATAGACGGCAGCCCACCAGGCTCCCCTGTCCCTGGGATTCTCCAGGCAAGAACACTGGAGTAGGTTGTCATTTCCTTTTCCAATGCATGAAAGTGAAAAGTGAAAGTGAAGTCGCTCAGTCGTGTCCGACTCCTAGCAACCCCATGGACTGTAGCCCACCAGGCCCCTCCATCCATGGGATTTTCCAGGCAAGAGTACTGGAGTGGGTTGCCATTGCCTTCTCCGGCAGATAGTCTAGAAAAGTGCAAATAAAAAGCCTTTGTAAAAAGAGACCAAGCCCTAATTAGTTTCATGAGTTAAACTGAATGGAGTCTTGGAATTCCTACCATAGTTCTTCCAACCTAAGTGGTATACCATGCCCAGTCACATAGCATGGGCAGTCCCTTCAGTTTCTCTCTCCAAGTTCAAAACCCTTTCCCAGCCTCCGACCATTAACAGGCTTCCAAGAAAGCAATCCTCCTGACACTGCCAATCAGAAAAAAATCTGTTTGTTTCCGTAAAAGAAACAAGAAATTGGTCATGGATTACAAAGTCCAGGACCACAGGAGCAGCTGACCCATAAACCTGCTCCTGGAAGCCAGCACTATGTGGGGGTCAGAACCAATCAGAAGACCATGAAACGCTCTATTTCGGATCCACTCTGTCATTTTATCAGGTAGGTAATATGCTAAAACCCAAGAACAATGGGGCAACTTAAGACAGGCACTGTTTCAATACCTGCCACAGCTACTGGCCCCTGGAAAATATCATTACCTTCTTCCTCACTCTGAGGGAAAGCTTGGCCAACACCCAGCTATGTTCCTAGTACCACTGACAGAACTAGTTCCTCAGCACATTCTGGTTTTAATAGTTTCAAGCAGAAGATAATCTGGATTCCTAACCCAAAAATGTAAGAAAATTAGGCAGCAGACTCAAGTTTGGTAACTCTCAGATGAACTAGAAACCAAATCCTGGACTGTACTACTCACCACAGATACAATCTCTGAACTGAATTCTTAGGATATATCAGAATGGAGAAAACAAGTGTAGGATATGGATTGGATGGCAAGTAGGAAACATGGCTTTATCAGGAGAGCAGCACCACCTCGGTTCCTGAGGGTCTACAAAAGTGCCCAAAAGGACTACAAGGCAACTCTAGTCTCACCTCAGCCATTTTAGGGTGTACCCAGCCACTCATGGGACTTCCCTGGTGGCTCAGATGGTAAAGCATCGGCCTACAATGTGGAAGACCCAGGTTCAATCCCTGGGTTGGGAAGATCCTCTGGAAAAGGAAATGGCAACCCTCTCCAGTACTCTTGCCTGGAAAATCCCATAGACGGAGAAGCATTGCAGGATACGGTCCATGGGGTCGCAAAGAGTCGAACAAGACTGAGCAACTTCACTTTCTTTCACTTTCAGCCACTTATGACAACAATTCTTAGCTGTATATAAAATGCTTGCCAAACATTTTCCAATGTATTCTCTGAGAAAGATAATACTCCGAACTCTGACCCACGAAAAGAATTGTAAATATCTACTGACTACTTTTCTTTGTAATTGGGATATGTAAGCTTTACATGAAAAGTTAAAAAAAAAAATCTGGCAGCAATATGGCTGCAACTAGAGATTATCATACTAAGTGAAGTAAGTCAGAAAGACAAATGCCATATGCTATCACTTGTACGTAGAATATAAAACATGACACAAATGAACCTACCTACGAAGTAGAAACACTCAGAGAGAACAGACTTGTGCTACGGGGAGGGGAGGATGGACTGGGAGTTTGGGGTTAGTGTGTGCTGCGTGCGTGCTAAGTAACTTCAGTTGTGTCTGACTCTTTGCAACTCTATGGACTGTAGCCCACCAGGCTCTTCTGCCCATGGGATTCTCCAGGCAAGAACACTAGAGTGGGTTGCCACACCCTCCACCAAGGGATCTTTCCCACCTAGGGATTGAACCCTCATCTCTTGCATCTGCTGCATTGACATGTGGGTTCTTTACCACTAGTGCCACTTGGGATGATGCAAACTATTACGTATGGAATGGACAGACAACAAGGTCCTACTATATAGCACAGGAAACTATATTCAGTATCCCAGGATAAACCATAATGGAAAAGAACGTATATATGTATAACTAAATCACTTTGCTGTACAGCAGAAATTAACACAATACTGTAAATAACTATACTTCAATTGAAAAAAAAAATCTGCACAAGCCACCAACTTTCTAAAGCAGCCAAATCACTTTCAGCACAGGCCATAAAATGAGAACATGCTTAGTTGCAGCAGTAGCCCTTCTAACTAGCTATCAGACACCTCTTCCTCTATATTTGATCATTGGCTAACATTGCCAACACTTTTTCATATTGAGTCAAATTTGCTCCTTTAAAGAAACATGTAGAAAATCCTTAGATTCCTTAGGATTAGGGTTAGGAAAGTAAAAGGAATTTTTCTCCAGATATTCTCCTACATTTCTCATAAAGGAGAACATTTACTTATTTTTTATTTAATCTGCAGAAGCCTAAAAGCTATTTCAATTATGGTGTTAGATGTTACTAGCTAAAAACATCCCAGGGATATACACTGCAAAAGCCCTTTACAGTCAACAGAGGAACACTGCTCTGAGGCTTTCCCCTTTATGTCTATATCTTCCCCGACCAGCTTGAAAAATATGAAGTGTTGAGCCTTTACCTCCTCTTTTGACATGTTTTTAAACATAATATAAAGCATTTCCTGTGTACATTCTCCAATTGTATGAACAGAAACAACACAGAACAGGGCACTAAATCTGGTGTTAGGGACCTGAATTCTAGTTTTGAGTTCTGACTCCACTTCTTAGGATCAGTGTGATCTCAGCTAAATCACTTAAAATATCTCTGGGCTTCAACTTCATTCATAAAAGGGGACAAATCTGACATGCCTCCCTCACAGGTTGTGTAAAAGTTTCAAAAAGGTATGGTAACTAGGCTTATCATGGTGAACATTTTGAAATGTACAAAAACATCAAATCACAATGTTGTATAGCAAGAACATAGTATTACAGGTCAATTCTATTTCAAAAGCAAACAAATAAACTCACAAACAAAAAGATCAGATTTGTGGTCACCAGAGGCAGGGGGTGGGAGGAGGAGGAACTGGATGAAAGCAGCCAAAAGACACATTCTTCTAGTTATAAGATAAATAAGTAGTTATAACATTATAACATATATAAGTATTAGGGCTGTAATGTACAACACAATGAGCTTCTCAGGTGACCCAGTGGTAAAGAATCCACCTGCCAGTGCAGGAGATGTAGGAGACATGGGTCTAATCCCTGGGTCAGGAAGATCCCCTAGAGGAAGAAATGGCAGCCAGTATTCTTCATTCCAGTATTCTTGCTTGAAAAATCCCATGGACAGAGGAGCCTGGCAAGCCACAGTCTATCGGATCAGAAAGAGTCAGACATAACTGAGCGACTGAGCATGCATGTACACACATATAACATGATAAATGTAATTAACACTGCTGTATGTTACACATGAAAGTTGTTAAGAGACTAAATCCTAAGAGTTTTCACCAGGAAAAAAAAATTTAAAAAAATTTTTCTGTCTTTAAGTTTGTATCTGTGAGATGACAGATGTTCACTAAACTTACTGTGGTAATCATTTCATAATGTATGTAATTCAAAGCACTATGTACATCTTAAACTCATATAGTGCTATATGTCAATTACATCTCAATTAAACTAAAAGAAGAAAGAATGAAGTTCCTGATCTGAAATATAAATAAAACAAAAGTGAAAAAAAATTCAATAAGGTAATAAATGTGAAAGTGGCTTTGAAAATTCTGAACATATACATATTACATAATTATGATTAGGAAAGCAAAGGTGGAGTATGTGACACAAAAGATTCTGGGAACAAGTGAAGACTAAAGAGCTGCATTACAGAAAGCTCAGGTCCTAAAACCAGTAAGGATTTTGTTTAAGAGAAAGGTTACACTGCAAGTATTAAACACTTCACTTGTGTCATCAACTTCCTATCTGATGGCATACGTGAGTTAGAGAAAGAAAAATAGCTAAAACAAAACAGAACATTAGCCAAAAATAACACTTATAACTCAAGCAAAGAAGAAAGCTTATAATTGTATGAACACTGATTCCCCACTAAAGTGGGACACGAAGAGCTCCAGGAAGGATCAGCAGTAAAATAAACCAGAGCAAACTAAACCTTGGGCAAAAACTGGCTTGCAGCTTATTTTTTTAAAGAAAATTTTATTTATTATTCACTTAAGTATTATCTGAGTCTGCATTTGAGTTACAATGACAGAGTTGAGTAGTTGCAGTTGCTACAGTTTGCAAAGCCTAAAATATCATATAGTCTTATATATAAAGAAAAAGTTTGTCCACCCTTGCAATAAATCAAACACACTTACCTGTTACATTGTTTAAAACCTCCTTTAGATGACTGAAACTATGCAGCAGAGGATCCCGTTCTTCATCCTATAACACACAAATTAAAAAAAAAAAGAATTCATTATCAGACCAAGAGTAAAAAGGAAATAAAAGATAGATCAAGAGCTCTTTCTCTGAATCCAACCAGAAAATTCAGTTTTCCTTCTGACGAAAAGCAAGTTAGCCATGGTTCATTTTTCTGGTTCCCTAATCTCTTATCTCATAGAAGTACTCTGGGCTTACCTAAAATAGTACATCCTGAAGTACTAATCTTAATCTACACCAAGACCATGGCATTCAAGTTACCATAGACTGCTAGGTCTTCTATATGTGCTATGGTCTGAATGATCATGACCCCTCAAAACTTCTGTGCTGGGACTTCCCTAGTGGTCCAGTGGTTAAAATTCCAGGCTTCCACTGCAGGGGGCACAGGTTAGATCCCTCATCAGAGAACTAAGATCCCAAATGCCAAGAGTGTTCCCTTGCCCCTTCTACCATGTGAGGATACAATGAGAAGTCTGAGACCCAGAAATACCTCACCCAAGCATGCTAATGTTCTGATATTGAACTTTCAGCCCCTAGAAATAAATACATTGTTTAAACAAAAAAATCTGTTTATAGGCTACCCAGTCCATGGTACTAGGTTAGAGCATCTCAGACAGACTGAGACATGTATTATTCTATCTCTTCTTTCTTCATAGTTATCATAGTTATATACATTCATCCCTAACTCCACTCTTACTTATAAAACAGTTCATTTTTATTAATGAAAGTGAGAAATTTCTAAACAAACATACATATTCACCAAGCTAGAAATGTCTAAACTTAATTTTACAATTGTACTCAAAACTGTTTTATACAACTGTAACAAAAACATCACTGAACATACATATGCAACAAAGAAAGTCAGCTTTACAACAGTTAAGCTTACTAATCTGATTAGAAGATATGGTCTCCTCTCTATTTGAAAGCTTGCTGAATTTCCAAGGAGTACCATTACAAAGTCATATTCCATTTGCCAATAACTACACTAATTGAAATGAATTTGATAGCTAATTACAGTTCTCAGGAATCAGAAGGTAAGGAATCCATATCACAATTTTTTCCAATATTGAATATTAGAATTAAATTCTTAGAAGTAAAATTTCTGATTCAAAAGTACACACACACAAAAAAGAAAATAAACGTTTTTGACATGTTTAAGCACATTAAAGAGGTCCCAAGTACTAGCTTAAGCTGCTTATAAAAACAGCTAGAAGAAAAATGTTATCATCTTTTGATAACATTTCTAGAAAAAAATAAGCAGCTTATAAATTTGACTTATTAAAATAAAACAGAAGGGTCTCTGATACCTTTCTGAAAAACTCTGAATTGCTCCTATTATCATTATTACCAGGAAACTGACCATGTATCAGATCCCCTACAACAACTCATTAACCAAGTGTTCTGCCCATCCCCCACTTACCAGTGGTGTATGGGTGCTCCATCGGGCATTTCGTTTGATGGCCCCAACCACAATGTTAATTTCCCCTTGAATGATGTAAATATTTTTATCCACCATCCTGGCAAACCTACTGAAACAGTTAAGAGAAAAGTTAGTATTTGGTTACCCAAGAGCAACCCCATGCTTGAATCAGTACCTGATAAGGTTAGAACTATAATTTAGCTTTTTAGTACCAAGATTCCCTACTTATAATACTAAAATGTGATAAGGTCCTTCTTATGTTATGAATCCAATTACCTGGCTCTTCTAGAGGTCTCTGAAAGTTCAAGATACAACTCAAAAACATCACACCAGAAAATTTCTCAAAGGTATCTCAACAATCTCTAACAAGCATTCAAATTCTTCAAAGTCAACTGTCCCCCACATCTACCCTACAAAGCATGAAGATAAGCAGATACCTCTGTGTGCCTAGCTTATTAAAGAAATATTTCAGACCTTCCTATTGTTCTTTTACTTTATCAATCCAATCAATAATGAAGGTCTAAGTTAAAAAGAAAAGAATGAAGGCTGTTAGAAAAATAGCCTTAGTTTAGAACCACAGTTACAATATCAATTTTTAGACTGCATTTATTCTGCCAAGTCAGCTCCAGAAAATTGGACAGTGGCAGTGATACAAGCTTTGAAAAGTTCTGAAAAGTCAAGTTCACTTGAAATCTCTAATAAGCAGGAAATCTCTAATAAGCAAACTGAAAGGTAGACTCTTCTTGGCATAGAGAAAACCTTAATAGGAGTTTATAAAACCAACCTAATCACTTCCCATTATTTAGAAAGAAATCCTCCTCAAAATAGATAAAATTTTAAAAAGCAAAAGGGACAAAATGAAGTAAGGGAGACACACAGTTATATAGATCAGGCTCAAGCAAAATTAAAACACTAAGGCTACACATGTACCCCAATGCAGCACTATTCATTGCAGCACTTTTACAATAGCTAGGACATGGAAGCAACCTGTATGTCCCTCAATAGATGAATGGATAAAGAAGTTGTGGTACATATATACAATGGAATATTACTCAGCAATAAAAAAGGATGCATTTGAGTCAATTCTAATGAGGTAGATAAACCTAGAGTCTATTATACAGAGTGAAGTCAGTCAGAAAAAGAAAGACAAATAATGTATACTAGTAATACATATGGAATCTAGAAAGATGGTACTGATGATCCTACTCACAGTGCAGCAAAGAAGATGCAGACATAAGATCATTGTTGGGGAGGGAGAGGGTGGGATCACTTGAGAGAGTAGTATTGAAACATATACATTACCATATGTAAAATAGATAGCCAGTGGGAATTTGCTGCATGACACAAGAAATAGAAAGCTGGTGCTCTGTGACAACCTAAAGGCATGGGATAGGGAGGGAGGTTTAAGAGGGAGGGAACATGTGTATGCCTGTGGCTGATTCACATTGCTATATGGCAGAAACCATCACAATACTGTAAAGTAATTATCCTCCAATTAAAAATAAAATAAAAAACAGTGAGGTTAACAGAATAAGTGAAGCAATTTCAGAAATATTTACTTAATGAGCACCTACTATGCATAAGGCATCTTTCGGAGTGCTAAGGATACAGAGCAAAAGACATGGAAAGAGCCTCACACATACTGTGAAATGAAAAAATAACAAACTGTAGTATATGATTATATGTTACCAGTTATATAAAAACCAACCAACCAATCCTACATAAAATACTAGATTTTCATTTTTAAAAATATGCAGTATTTAACATAAAGTAAGATATAAAGCCCTTGGACTGCAAGGAGATCAAACCAGTCAATCCTAAAGGAAATCAACCCTGACTATTCACTGGAAGGACTGATACTGAAGCTGAAGCTCCAATATTTTGGCCACCTAATGCGGCGAGCTTGCTCATTAGAAAAAACCTTGAAAAGACTCCTTTTCAGGCCTCTTAGAAAAGACTCCTGCTGGGAAAGACTGAAGGCAGGAGAAGGAGATGACAGAGGATGAGATGGTTGGATGGTACCACAAATTCAATGGATATGAGTTTGAGCAAGCTCTGGGAGATGGTGAAGGACTGGAAAGCCTGGCATGCTGCAGTCCATCGGGTCTCAAAGAGTCGGGCATGATTGAGCAACTGAACAAAAGTAACAAAGATATAAAGGGGCTTCCCTGGTGGCTTAGTTGGTAAAGAATCTGCCTTCATCTCAGGAGACCTGGGTTAGATCCCTGGGATGAGAAGATCCCCCTGGAGAAGGGAAGGGCAACCCACTCCAGTAATCTTGCCTGGAGAATTCCATGGACATGGGAGTCTGACAGGCCACAGTTAATGGGGTCGCAAACAGCCAAACATGACTGAGTGACTAACACTTTCTTTCACTTTCAAGATATAGAGTGATATAACAAGCCAGTATCCAGATTAAGAACAGTACAACTGAAGTCTCTGTGTGTCCTTCCTAATTACATCCTTCTCTCTTTCATCCATAGTCCCCACTATTCTAAATCTGATGTTTATTAAAATTTTATGTTACTTTATACTTTTACTTCACTGATATGTATCTTTAGACAGTACGTATCATTCTGCCTATTTTTATATTTTGTATAATATCAGATTGTATGTAGTCTTCTGCAATTTGTCTTCTTCCCTTGAAATACTGTGTTTGTGAGTCATCTAATGTTGTTACAGGTATATAGAGAGATATACTTACAGGTATATATAGAGATATGAAAACAACGAATAAAAGGTTTGAGTAGATGCACCGAAACTCAATAACCACAGTTATCTCTCGAGAAGGTATTATGAAATTAGGTTGTAATCAGAGGATACTTATAGCCTTATCTATATTCTAACTTTTACAAGAACATATTACTATACTATCAATATAATTTAAAATTAATAATTATGAAAGAAATGAGATATAATTTCTGCCCTTGAGGCATTTACAGAGTTCAGCAGGATCTAAAAGAAAACTGAGCCGGAGACATGGCCTGGAGGGGGAAGCATGCTGCAAGTAGCTCTATTTGCATATTTTGCATAAAGAAAGTGAGAAGCAAGAAAACTACTATGACAAAGGAAAAGAGTACAAATTTTGTTCAGGCCTATAACACCTCTCTCAATCCACAGGGAATTCCAACAAAAAATAGTATCTATTGTTTAAAGATTTTTTTTTTTTTGGCCTCACCATGCAGCATGTGGGATCTTCCCCAACCAGGGAGCGAAATGATGCCCCTGCATTGGGAGCACAGAATTTTAACCACTGGACCATAAGGGAAGTCTCAACATTTATTTTAACAACAATTTAAAGAAACAACTAGGTTAGTCTCAGAAGACTAAATGCTCTAGGCACACAATAATATTCTCTTCAATGAATGGAGAATGATGAGAACACATAATGATGAAGACTAAGAGAATCAAGAAGTAGAAGAAAAATAAATTTAAAAATAACTTAAAGTATCAGAAAAGATAAAATCTCTAGTATCTCTTCTTCCTTAAATTGTTTAGGCAAAATGAATATGTTCTAGATCTCTGGAAAGATTTTTAAGACACTCTTAGCAGAGTGGTGAGTATCCCCACCTGTCATTTGGGAGACCAGGGTTCAATTCCCCAGTGTGGAGGAGTGTTAAACATTGGGTTTCCCAGGTGGTACTAGAAGTAAAGAACCCACCTGCCAAAGCAGGAGACATAAGAGACACAGGTTCAATTCCTGGATTGGGATGAGCCCATGGAAGAGGGCATAGCAATCCACTCTAGTAATCTTGCCTGGAGAATCTCATGAACAGAGGAGCCTGGCGGGCCATAGTTCAAAGGATCACAGAGAATCAAACATGACTGAGGCGACTTGACATAGAACACAACAGAGGTTGCCACTGGAGAACGGAACTCCCAGTTCCTTCCTCTCACAGTGGAGAGGGGAAGACTTACTTTTCTTTGTATATTCTTTTATACTTTTTGAATTTTGTGACACATACATATATTACCTATTTTTAAACTTTAATTAACAGATTTTTAAAATGAGTAGACTCTTTAGAAAAATAGTTGTATTATTTCATGTGTAAATGATTAAGAACAGCAATCAAAGTTAACTAATAAACTGTCACCTCAGTCAACCAGATATTATTTAGCACATGCTAAGCAAAATGCTAGACAGAGTCATACTGAATTATCCCTATCCACCCACAAGGAATTTATAATCTAATAGATTAAACACATACATCTATACACAACCCATACATATCCCAATACATGAGTGATACGCAGTGTCACAGCAGTGAAGTAGAGAAAATATTCCCGTTAGAGAACACTGGAAAAGCAAACGAAAAACAGGATTCAAACAGCCAAAAATACAAGAGAATGGCAAGAGTAAAAGCTTACTGGTGGGAAAATTCAGTATGTATTTAGAGGATCAGGATTATTCCAGACTTGTTGGAACATTATTCCTAGGAAAATAATAGCAGGTAGAGCTACAGAAGCAAGTGGGGGCCTGGAGGGCTTTCAATGCATGTAGTATATATACTGATTACAATCATTGAAAAAAATATTTGGGGGGCTGAAGAGGACCACTATAAAATAAGAATATTTAATTTCTCTTTTTTTTTGGTTGTGCTCCAGGGCATGTGGGATCTTAGTTCCCTGATCCAGGGTCGATCACAGGTCCCCTGCCCGTGATACCCCTGTAGCAGAAGCTCAAGGTCTTAACCACTGGACTGCCAGGGAAGTACCTTTAATTTCTCTTTTGAAGAACTAAGAGGACTTCCCTGATGGTTCAGTGGTGAAAATCAGTTGCCAATGCAGGAGACATGGGTTGGATCCCTGATCCAGGAAGATGCCACGTGCCACGGAACAACTAAGCCCCCGGGCCACAACTATTGAGCCCGTGCACTAGAGCCCGGGAACCACACCTACTGAAGTCCAGCCACCCTAGAACCCATGCTCGGCAAAAGAGAAGCCACAGCAAAGAGAAGCCCAAGTACCACAACTAGAGAAAAGCCCGTGAAGCAACGAAGACCTAGTACAACCAAAAGTAAATTTTAAAAAATTTTTTAATAAAGAACTAAGAGTAAGAGAGAAAACACCCATACTGGAAACAATACAGAAACAAGAAACAACACTATACTACAAATTGCAAACAAAAGTGCCAAGACTTAACTGAGATCTACATGCTATTTGGTAGGCTTTCGAACAAGAAATAAATTTTTAATTGGGATACCACCTGAAGTAATCGACCTACACTAAATCAAAATTCATTAGGCATCACAAGCTAACAAATTTCTAAGATAGCAAAGGTCTAACAAAAAAATCATTGTCACAGTTAAAAAAAAATAGAAAAAGAAACATGTAGGGAATAAAGAGGAATTATTTTCAAGGACTATGTAGAGTTGCCTAATCTCCCTCCAAGCGTTGAAGCACGTCTCCTCACCCAAAAATCTCCCAAGGGAAATTTGTCCTTTGGGTTCAAAAGGGAAGCTCTGATGAACCACTTGCTGCCTGGTAACCAGTGACATAGAACCTCCTTGTCACAGGGTCACAAAGGCCAGCAGACACCTTGAGCATGGTAGAAAAGAACTTAAGGTTTACCTTTTATCAGAAATAATATAAGAACAAACAACTAAATACACAACACAACAACTAACATCCTCCAGGCAAATAAGCCACTGTCTTATCTACCCAGAGACTCTGAGCAACATTATTATTTGAAACCACTATCTGTTTAAACCTGGGTCTAACAGGATTCCTCTAGTATTTTGCAGCATCCCAGTTACACACCCCAAGAGGATCCAAAGAGGAGTTGTCACTGTAGCAACTAGCAATTCCCTCTAGACTACACCCCAGGGAAGCACAAAAAATTTACAACAGGGGCTAAGGGGAGGAAGATGTGACTAGCAGGGAAGGGCATACACATTGCCCTAGCTTTGGTGATGCTCTGTTTTTAAGCTTGGCTGGGGACAATGATGCCCCATGTATGCTGTATATACTCTTTATATATATAAGAGACCATCAAGGGACTTCCCTGGTGCTCCAGTGGTTAAGACTCTGCCCTCCCAGTGCTGGGGGAGTGGGTTTGATCCCCAATTGGGGAACTAGGATCCACGCCTTGCAGTGTGGCCAAAAAATATTTCTTAAATAGACCATCAAAAGTTCTTTCTTGTTCAAGTCATGATCTTTGCTATCTGCCTTTGTGCATGCTGTTCCTTTTCTGTTTTGAACATTTTTCCCCACTCTTATCCACCCGGTAAATCCTTACTCATTACATTCAAAAGTCAGTGAGAGACTTAGAATACCACAGTGGTATTCTTGACTATTATTACCTATATGATCTTAATTAAACAAGTTTCTTAGGCTCTCTGAGCCCCAGTTTACAGTTCTCATTGCAAAACTGAGCTAGTACCTCCTCATCCACTTGTTGTTAAGGCCAAGCATGCTATTAGGAATATTAAAACCCCTCAAAGGTTGGCTGTTATTATGATAATACCTAAGGTTTAAGTCTTCCCTAGCTAACCCACTTCCAAGAGTGGTTTTTTTTTTTTCTGTCACCCCATAGCACTGCACCTACCTCTATTTAAGCATATCTTATACTAATTTATAATTATTTATTTAGTCTGTCTCTCCCATGAGTCTATGAGCATTTCAGGAAGAGACCATAATTTATCATCTTTTACATAGAAAAATGATAAATACATAGTAAGTGATAAATACTGAATGAATAAATGAAAGAATATCAAGACTGACTCTTCAATATTGATGCAGTTCACACCCACCTCTTGTGAGAACAACTGCTCCACAGAAGACAAGGACTCTAAGCCAGGCAGGCAAAACTTTCTGTAACCCACGTTTGTTCCTCTACTATTAAAAGAAGTTACAAACCTTCCATGTTAGCCACTGTATGGACAAAAAGAACCCACATTTATCCACCAGTCAAAGAATAATGCTTCTGATTTACATCTATCTTCCTGAAGTCTCCTCATATGCTATATACATGTTCACATTTCTGCTATAAAACATTGTAAATAATTACAATTATTTATGTAATTGTCAATTCTTCATATTCATGTATATGTGTCTTATTTTCTTTGGCACTAGATTAGTTGGGGCTTCCTGGTAGCTCAGACAGTAAGGAATATGCCTGCAATATAGGAAACCAGGGTTCAATCCCTTGGTTCAGAAGATTCCCTGGAGAAGGGCATGGCAACCCACTCCAGTATTCTTGGCTGGAGAATTCCATGGACAAAGGAGCCTGGCAGGCTATAGTCTATGGGATCTCAGAGTCGGACACGACTAAGCGACTGAACACACACACAGATTATTATTCAGTTCAGTTCAGTCGCTCAGTCGTGTCCAACTCTTTGCAACCCCATATATCGCAGCACGCCAGGCCTCCCTGTCCATCACCAACTCCTGGAGTTCACTCACGTCCATCAAGTCGGTGATGCCATCCAGCCATCTCATCCTCGGTCGTCCCCTTCTCCTCCTGCCCTCAATCCCTCCCAGCATCAGAGTCTTTTCCAATGAGTCAGCTCTTCGCATGGGGTGACCAAAGAACTGGAGTTTCAGCTTTAGCATCATCCCTTCCAAAGAAATCCCAGGGCTGATCTCCTTCAGAATGGACTGGTTGGATCTCCTTGCAGTCCAAGGGGACTCTCAAGAGTCTTCTCCAACACCACAGTTCAAAAGCATCAATTCTTTGGCGCTCAGCCTTCTTCACAGTCCAACTCTCACATCCATACATGACCACAGGAAAAACCATAGCCTTAACTAGACGGACCTTAGTCAGCAAAGTAATGTCTCTGCTTTTGAATATACTATCTAGGATGGTCATAACTTTCCTTCCAAGGAGTAAGCATCTTCTAACTTCATGGCTGCAGTCACCATCTGCAGTGATTTTCGAGCCCCCAAAAATAAAGTCTGACACTGTTTCCACTGTTTCCCCATCTATTCCCATGAAGTGATGGGACCAGATGCCATGATCTTAGTTTTCTGAATGTTGAGCTTTAAGCCAACTTTTCACTCTCCTCTTTCACTTTCATCAAAAGGCTCTTTAGTTCCTCTTCACTTTCTGCCATAAGGGTGGTGTCATCTGCATATCTGAGGTTATTGATATTTCTCCCGGCAATCTTGATTCCAGCTTGTGCTTCATCCAGCCCAGCGTTTCTCATGAGGTACTCTGCATATAAGTTAAACAAGCAGGGTGACAATATACAGCCTTGACGTACTCCTTTTCCTATCTGGAACCAATCTGTTGTTTCATGTCCAATTCTAACTATTGCTTCTGACCTGCATACAAATTCTCAAGAGGCAGGTCAGGTGGTCTGGTATTCCCATCTCTTTCAGAATTTTCCACCGTTTATTGTGATCCACACAGTCAAAGGTTTTGGCATAGTCAATAAAGCAGAAATAGATGTTTTTCTGGAACTTTCTTGCTTTTTCCATGATCCAGTGGATGTTGGCAATTATTAGTAGACCATTATTTTTTTCTTCATTGCTTAAAAGTTGTTCTTGTCCAGCTAGAAATTAAGACTCTCAAAAGGCAAAAACTCAGGGTTTTTCTTTTTTCATAGTGCTCTGATGTCTAATACAGAGCTATGTAAACCAAGAAAACTCTGATGGGCATACTGAGAGGGTAGAAGGTACCAGGGAGCTGAACAACCATCAGCTGGCCCTTCCAAGGTTTATCTTCACTCATCTCTCTAACATCCCAGAGAACCACCAAAGATGCAGAGCTTTTAAGATTTCTAGAGCTAGCCAAAGAACATGCCATAACTCTGTGCTTTGTTGAAAGTGAACAAAAATTACTGAACTAGTAAACAACTTACAGGGCTCAAGAAATTTACTTCAAGTGTGGAGGTAAGAGAAAATCAAACCAAGAAATAAGCTGATTCCCTGAGAGTATACAACTGGAAAATCCTCCCAACTCAATAAGCAGGTGACTAGTGTACCTCAGCTCTGCCATTCCACCTCTTCCCTCTATAGAGATACTGAGGTTATCCCAAGAACTATATGCAGTGAGTTACTGAGATAAGCCCAAAGTTATCCAAAGATGTCCTTTCTGTCACCTTGGAGATGAAAAATGAAACAAGGCTTCTTTCTCTCACTCAGAGCATCCAACATGACAACTCCGCATAAAAGTTGGCAGAGTAGGACAAATATTAAAAAGTGAGTCTGTATGATTATACATAGTGAACTGCAGTGATTAAGTCTCATAAGGTCTGCTCATCTTGAATATCAGGAGTCATCCTCCACTGTCATGGCACAGAATCCAGTCCACAGACGTATTTTCCACCTGTAAAAGGCTTTTAAATAATTTAACCAGCTGCCAACAGTTTAAAACACAATGTTTTGAAATCCAGTTGCCTCCTGAAAAACAGGAAGAATGGTCATACTGTGCCCACATTTCAGTACACTACAGTCACTACTATAACCTAACACATTCCCTCCTGGCTCACTTCACTCAATTACATTACCTGCCTGATACTCAGGCATTTGAGCTTGCAATCCATAGTTTATTTATATGATGGCAATAAATCATTATTTCATAATCACATCCACTACAAGTGGGCTCCAAATCACCACAAAGTCCAGTATATTTTCATTTAAATAAACAACTGCCATTGAACGTAATGAAATACAGAAAAAGAGGAAGAATAAAAGCTAAAGAGCTAACAATTACACTTACACAGCTCTTCTAGCCAGAGGTAAAATTAACCTCCCTGACTCCTTTCAACTCAATTCCACAATTACCCCACAACAGAATCATTCTAATTAGTCACCTTGAATCACAAGGACAGACTGATCAATCAATAGAAGTGCTGTACAAAGACAAGGCTGATCCTTCCAGTGAGTACAGTATAAAGACAATGGGTCTCCTCAAAAGCAGGAGCTGTGTCTTTTTCCTCTCTAACTGCTAGCCAGTTTAAGTACCCAAACAATGAAGTTATTAACTAAAAGTGGCAGTCATCCTGCCTTCTGGAACACAGAGAAGGAAGTAGTAGTTTAACTACTGAGAACTTGAGTTCAACTGGGATTGGTGCCCAGCTACTCATGAGGAGATGTATCTACAACCTGAGTTCCCACTGTGCCAATCAGCATCACTGTCAAGATTAGAACGTACTGTCTACAGTACTGTCCACTTATAAAAAGAAGCTCAAATACAAATCCTGAAGGAAGAACAAATTTTCTGATTTGGGATGGGGGCTGGAAGTAAAGAACTATTTCTATCTAGAAAATGACTTTTTAAATAAGAAAAGGTAAAATCTTTGATGCCTGACTTACCTCCAAGCCCAACTGAAAAGATGCTGAACTGGTCATACTATCTATCCAAAGACTAGACTGCCTATTATGCAAAGCATTATCAACTCAACAGGGATCAATAGGGCCTATCAACCCAGATGAGAAAAGCAGACCCTGGATACTTCAGGTTAGATAACTTCAAGTTAAAATGCAAACAGTGTCCTATAATTTCCACCCCATTTATTTTTAAATCAACAAATACATATACACAATTTCAGGAGGGCAGAGTTTAGTCACTCTAGAATCTAGATTGTTTTCCCTTCTAACACAATGAGGTTTAGATTCTCCTTGTTACTACCTCACCATGCAAAAGGCCTGACTGCCAGGTAGAACCAGGTCACAGGATCACACACTAAATCTAATCCTAGGTACGAATAACACTTACTGAGTGTACATGCTAAAAGGCACTTAGGTTGACATGCACAGTATAGGCCAGTACACATATATTGCTACTGCTTTTTAGAGCACATAAACTGAACAGAGCAAAGCAACCTCCAATCGGACCTTTCCATTTGTATCCACCACAGGGTCCAGAGGAGTGCCTTGTGTACCTGATTTAAAAGCATACCAAGTTCTTTGTCGTGCATTAAAAGACACTATACCTATTCCTTATTTTTAAAGGCATTCTTTACCACTGAGGGACTCTTGTAGCTTTACAATACAGCAGTTTGTCAAAGTCATCACAGCACCACAAACTACACTCTTTGGGGTTATGTTCCATCATTCATTCTGCTGTCCTGACCCTACCACTTTTAAACTGACTGAATATCTCTGACTCTTCCTACCACTAAAAATAATAGGCCAACAGTACCAGCTTCACAGGTTTCAAATCCCTCTCTGCTCTCCTCCAAGTATGTTCTAATAGAATGACTTCCTTGAGATTAAACTTCATCTCCTTAGGCCAAGTGAAGAGAAGACCTGGGGAAGAGATGGCAACCAAAAATATACACCTGAAGAAAATATTTGTAAAAGACGAAAGAGGCTCAGAAGATTAAGTCCAGTGTTTACACACAGACCCAGACTGGCAGGTGAGCAGCCCCATAAAAGGAAACCCTTCTCTTAACCCAGGTCCTGGGAGGCTGGCCTCAGTCCTTCCACAAGCTTTCTCATTACCTGGTCTAGTAGTAGTGATGATCAGTTCATCATCATTAATGAAGCAGTTCAGCTGTATTAAAGAGGCAGTCACACAGAAGTGTGCGCTGCACAAAATCCAGAGACTCTCATGCAAGCTCTAAAAATCAACCCTGAAAAGTAGATATGATACTCTTCAGGTTTGCTTTCAGCTTCTGAAAATTGGGCTCTTTAGGACACAGACAGCTCCAAAAGAGAGGAAATAGGCTAAGCCGGGGGAACACAGGGAGAAGGATTCGGGTAGTTGCAAGAGATCAAAAGGCAGAGTTGAAGTCGCCCCTCCGGCGGCAGGGGCCTGACCTTTGCCCCCTGCACCTCTCCCAGTGCCCTCCCACAACAATCTCTCCCTCGTCTCGTTCTTGCCCCTGCGCACCTAACCCAATCCGGCTCATTCGGTTTAAGGGCTCTCCTCTCCTTATTCCCTCTCGTCATGTCAGGGCGGCCTTCACGACACTGGAACTCTAATAAGGGACTTCGCTGACCTGTCAGCGGATCCAAAATGGCGGGGCCTAGTCCCAGGACCGGCGGCCGCTGCTCATGTCCAGCCCGGGCCTCGAAGGCGTCTCCGAGCGGCTCTCCCGGCTCTGGCGGCAGATAGAAGCAGGAAAGGAACCCTTTCCGGGAGTTGAGGCCGAAATCAAAGCCCACCCAGTTAGCCAGGAAGAGTCGGCCAGAACAGGCGGTGGAGCCGGCTACCTTCCCTGTCAGCTCACTGACGTGGTAACTAGCCTCAGTCTAGCCCGCTGCCTGGTTACTGCACGAGCCCTGCCGCTCATAGCCAATCATAGCTTCGCATCGTGAAAAATGGCATTTCGGTTGCCCAATCGAAGAAAGGAAATTGGCGTCGGGAGGCGGGCAGTGCCTAAAAAGGCGAGATTACAAGGGAAAGAAAAAGATAGTGAACAACCAACGGATACGAGGACTCTCTGAGTGACATTTCCTCGAACCAGTAAAAAGTAGAAATTATGCTGGCAGTTGAAGAGGTGGAGTTAGGTAGAGTTAGGTTGCAGTGCACAGTTTGGCAGTGGCTACTGGGCATTATGGGGAAGAAAGCTATGATTTGCTGGAAAGGGGGCGGAGTCCGTTTTGAGAGCCTTGAGTGGCCGACACTATTCTCTCTACGACGAAACCGGCCGCTTCTTCCTATTAAAGTCACCTGGGCCTATACTATAAACTGGAGGAATCGTTTCCTTTCAAGGCAGCTCAAAGGAGCAATCTATTCCAACCTCCCGTCCCCCACCGTGCCTTCTGCTTGCTTGACTTCTCATAAATGAATCTGTACCCATCTGAACTTTGTTTCTGTGTCTTGTGCCTCATGCCTATCATCCTGAAATAGACATTAGGAAGTGACAGAAGGTTTGGATATCTAATTCAAGTCCTTTCATTTTATGGATCAGGAAACTGAGTCCCAGATTGGAAAGATGGCCCTCATGTTTGTATACCTAGTTAACGACAGAGCGGAGACAAACCTAAGTGTCCTCACCTCTAGTCCAGTTCTTTTTTTCACTGCCCCTCGATACCTCTTACACTTTAGTTTACTAGACTGTGACTCAGCTCTGACCCTCATCCTAAGCCTTGATTTCTTTTGCTCAGTCTGTAGGTCGTATCGACTCTTTGTGACCCCATGGACTGCAGCCCGTCAGGCTCCCCTATCTGTGGGATTTCACAGGCAAGAATACTGGGTTCCCATTTCCTTCCCCAGGGGATCTTCCCAACCCAGGGATCGAGCCTGCCTCTCCTGCATCCCCTGCATTGGCGGGTGGATTTTTTCCATTGCACCACCTGGGAAGCCCCTGGATACTCTTTACCTATCTGGAAAAATAGCTAATCACACGGGTTAGTCCATATCACCAGTGACAGGAAACTGAAGGCTTTCCTGAAGCCTTAGAAATGATAAAACATCTGAGAGCAAGATGCCCACTGTAGTCTTCACTCTCCTGTCCCTAGTTGCCTCTCTCCTGGCAAGAGATGATAGAAGTTGCTAGGATATTTAGAATGACCTAGTAGTTAGTGTGTGTAGAAAGGGGACAGAAGGATGAGTTTTCTCCTTGCAGATTGAATGTTGGAGTTCCTAGCCTGTCTGCTTGAATAAAGCCTAAGTGTCTCTACAGACCTGAAGAGACTCTGCTGGAAAACGTTGAAAAAAAAAAGATCCAGCTCTCTCCCCTATGTCCTCTCATTTATGGATGACTCAAGTCTAAGGACGGAGAAGGCAATGGCACCCCCACTCCAGTACTCTTGCCTGGAAAATCCCATGGACGGAGGAGCCTGGTAGGCTGCAGTCCATGGGGTCAATAAGAGTTGAACAAGACTGAGCGATTTCACTTTCACTTTTCACTGTCATGCATTGGAAAAGGAAATGGCAACCCACTCCAGTGTTCTTGCCTGGAGAATCCCAGGGATGGTGGAGCCTGGTAGGCTGCCATCTATGGGGTTGCACAGAGTCGGACACGACTGACGTGACTTAGCAGCAGCAGCAAGTCTAAGGAAGCTACATTCCTAACCCCATAGGAATGTGGTCTCAAAACCAGACATCCAAAGCCTTGTGCTAGAATCTTCTAACATGGAGAAACCCATCAGACCCGAAGAACTCCTCAGTAGGTCCATGTACCTACATATGGGGCTCCTGATCTCTGGGTCCAGCTGAAGATCTTGCCTCTTTCACCCAAAGAGAGTCAGAGGCTGATAACACAACCACTGTAGCATCTCTTCCAGCTTACCTCTGAGCCATTTTCCACCTTCATTTGAAAACTTGGATTTGGTCTTCTGACCCTATCTCAGATTGAGAGGTCCTAGATAACAAACTGAAAAATCCTCTAAGTAGGCCAAAACTCCGTACTATCCTATCTCCACTCCTATATACCTCCAGAAATTAATCACCCTAAAAGCATGAATGGAATTGTGTGTTAGAGATGAGGTGAAGAGAAATGACAATGCCCCAGCCCTTCTAACCTCCATCATTTTACTAAGCAAAGCATCTTCCTCTTAGATATTAGTACTGAGTGTCTACATAATACCTAGGAATAGAAAGATGAGGAAGATATGGTCCTTGCACCCCTAAATCTTAGCATTATAGGGAACAACACATAAACTGATCTCTTCAATATGATGGGTAAGGTAATAGATCTACACACAGGAGGGTTGTGGGAGCAAGAGGCTGGACTTCTGGCTAACCTAGGAATTTAGGAAAGGCTTCCTGGAGAGAATGAGGCCTCAGTGGAGCTTAGCAGGGTGAGTAGGAGTTGGCAAAATGAAGAATGTTTAGAAATATGTTACTGTTGGAGATATACAGGAAACCACAAGGAGATTGAAGATTAAGACAGAATCAGGTCCTGAAACTCTTCTATGCTATGCAAGGGAGCTTAACCTTTACCCTGATAGCAAATATGAGCCATTGAAGGGTTTTAGGCAAAGACATGACTAGTCAGATTCACCTTAGGAGTATTATGTAATAGGGCTTAGGGCCCTCAGGGACATCCTAGCAACTCAGCCTGACTCCACATATTCCTTAGGAAATCTGTCCTATCCCTTGCAACTCCCTAACCTGCAAGCACCAGGCCACACCTTACTCACAGAACTGAACTTGGTATCACCAAGAAGAAGGTAGCCTTAATAAGTCTGGGAGAACATAGCCTATGTAAGATAAGAGAGCAGACTGACAGGGAACTTGCCCAGGTCTCTGAAGAGTGCCCAGGCCAAACCCTGAGATTCAGCTAGAATCTCCTTTAATTTTACAGGGTGGGTGAGGAATAAGGGAATCATAGTTAAGTTACTTGTGCAAGGTCACTTGGCAATGTTGCAACTGATGGCAGGGTTAGAATGCTGTTTTAATTTATCTCACTCCAAACTCTCCACGAAGCTACTTTCTTGGAAGAGAAAAAAGGGCTTGGGGAGGAGTGGCAGCCGAGAGGAGGAAAAGAGAGAAAGATGCAAGGAAAAAAAAGAAAAAGAGGATCAGAAACATAAGTTAGTCTTTCGAAGTGGCAGAGGACGGAGGAGTGAGACAAACAGAAGCAGCAAAGTGGTGGCAAAGGAAAAAAAGAAAGGCGAGAAGTGGGAGGATTGGAGCTGAGACAAAGGGGCAGAGAGACAGACAGCGACAAGTGGAGAAAATCACCGAAACTTGAGCGGCAACGAAGTCTGAGTGCTGAAACCCCGCGGTCTCTCCCGGGCTGTGCGCCCCCACGTGGCTCTATCCCCCCGCACTGTTCCACTTCGCTCAGGGTTGTTGCCTCGCCCCATCTCGCAGCCTACCCGCCCGAGCTCGGTGGGGATACCCAGTTCATGCTGTTCTCCGCGAGCGCGGTTTCAGCCACGTGGGGAGGGGAGTGGCGCAGTTGCTGAGGCACGCCTCCGATTGGCCAGGGGGCGTGGCTGTTGGCGCCGCGCCGGACGGACCCCTCCCCTGAAGGCGGGGCCAGAAAATTCACAGCTGGAAAGGGTGGAGCCCCGGCAGTGCAGCTGGAAGGGGGCGGGGCCCGATGCGCGAGGCTAGCCGCTGCTGGCTGGGGGCGCCCTGGGCTGCCATAAAGTGAATGGGCGCTGGCGGGGGTAGCAGTCCGCGGCGAGGGCTTACTCTCTCCCAGCGAGTCCGGGAGCGCCGGAGCGGAGCGGCGGCCCCGGGCTCAGGGGGCGGCCCCCACCCCGGCCGGGTGCCCGGCCTCTGGCCCCTGCTTGCCCTCCAGACTGCGGCCGCCGCCACCGCTGCCGGGAGTCTGCCTGCTGCGGGACTCACTGTGAGTGCTTGACCATGCGGGGACAGGGGCTCACCGGGCAGAGGGGCCATGGCCGAACTTCGGGATCCCTAAAACGGGACCTAGGGCGGCTGAACTGTAGAACGGTGCCTGGGGAACAGGTCGAGACTGGGAGAACGGACTGTAGACCTGGGGCCAGGACTTAGACAGGGGGAAACTTAGAGCCTGGACTCAGGGGACCTAGTAGGGGAAGACTCGAGGGATCCGAAGAGAAGTCGGAGACAGGAGCTCTGCGAAGCGGCGCAGCGTTGGGAAACCAATTATCAGGAAGCGCCCTGGGATCCCGGGGCGCGGGGCCGACAGCCCGGGTGCTAAAGGGGTTGTGGCCAGCGGGGGAGCTGGCGGCGGCCGCCCAGCAAGGGGGCAGTTGGCAATGCCAGACGCCCCCGGGCTGAGTCTCAGACTCCAGGGCCTGGGAGCAGGGGGTGCGTTAGTCGCACACGCTTTTCTTTCTAGCTGCTTTGCAGTTGGGATAGGAGCCGTGTTGTGGAGAACCCGACAGCGACCGTGTCAGATGGCCGCTGTGAGGGCTGCAGGGCCGAGGTTGGGTAGTCCAAGTGACCAGACGGCGGGTCTGGCAGGTCCGCTTGGGGTGTCTGGGCCCTGATGGGTGCCGACCTAGGAAAGCCAGGGAATCGGACGGAATGTCCGCCGCGCGCGATTCTCAAAGCGGACAGAATGTCCGGGGAAGCTAGGATGGTCTCTCTAGAGCAGGCGTTGTGTCGGGCAGCGGTGGACAGAATGTCCCTGGCCGAGTGGCATGTTCATTTACCCCGCAGCGCCTGCCCAGCTGCTGCGTGTACGGTGGGGTTCGCTGTGGTGGGTTGCCTAGAATGCCAGTTCACACTTTGCAAACTGTCTCTCTGCTAGGGGCTGCGGGGCAGGGAGCAGGGACCGAGAGTGAAGGCTGATACTTGGCCTTGGGTTGGAGTGGCACCGGGAGACATTCCCTCTCCAACCTAGATTAGACATGTTCCGAGCATCACCCTGGACTTCTAGTATCCAGATTTGTGGAGAGGTAGCAATGGTGGGACTGCTAGTGGGAACCAAAAGTAGGAAAGGAAGGAATGACTCACAAAGGGCAATGAGGGGAGCAAGGAGGAGCCTAGCACAAGCCCGTGACAGCTTCAGTTCCCTCACAAACTCAGTCACCCCTAATTCCGGTACAGCTGACCAGACACCCCACCCCAGACTCTGCCTGGATTTCAGCAGGCTAGAGTCTCCTTTCCCGCAGTGGGCAGGAGCCCAGGCCCAAAGAGAAAACTGCAGCCCTTTAGCAAAGCAAACTCTGGGGGTCTTGTTTCCCTTTTGCTTCCTCGGTCCCACCAATCTCCCCACCACCCTGGTGGCTGAGAGGAGGTGGGAGGGAGACACATGGGATCCAGACACTGGAATCCAACACAGGACCCAGATTGCCCTCCATCTCTGGTTGGGAAGGATGTCTCAGCCCTACTCAACTACCTTATTTGCTTTTCCTACAGCTAGGAGAGGGCCCTGATTTCTTTGGATCCATACAATGACCGCCCACTCTGACTCCAACTCTTTAACCAGAACCCAGTTAAGCTGAAGGGAACAAAGTAGAGGGAACTCTCCTGATCTATGTAAGTAAGCAAACAGCCCATTTGGCAACTGAGTTTCATGGGGACAAGTGCAGGGTAATATATTCAGCAATGAGTAATCTAAACAAAGTGGGTTCCAACCTTTCTCACCCTCACCACACTCCCCATACGTCTTCCCCACACTCCCACCTCCACTCCTTAATTTTAAAGTTCATTTATCACTGGCTAGGACATTGTTTTCCAAACTCTTTTGTCCCTCATCCCTTTTGATAAATACAGAGTCACATCCCAGATACTCCCCATCACATTTTGATACCCTTTTCAAGGGGCTTGTGCTCCTATTGTCTTTGGAAAATACTGAAATTATGGGTGAAATGAAGGGATCTGAGTCAGGAACAGAATAGGAAAGGCATTCAGATGGTTCTCTGAAGACCATAGCCCTGGTCCAAAAGGCAAAGGCATTATAATAAAGATGGCTGGAAACAAAGGACAGAACCTTCCCTTGTCCCTGCATAAAGCTGTTTAGCTGATTGCATGCCTGGTCACTGGCTCTTAGGAAGAATGTCATGGACCTAGCGAAGGGTCAGAGAATGGTGGCAGAAGGAGGAGATAGGGGCTGCTGGAGAGAGCAAACTTGAAAGTTTAGGCCTCTGGAAAGTGAGATAGGATAGAAATCCACAAAATAAGGAAAGACCTAGATAAGCAGATTTGTTTGCTCCCCAGATCCTGAAACCAGATATGAGGGGGCCTCTTAGAACTGGAATGATGCAAGCACAGGATGAATGGGAAAATGTTCCTTGGCACACAGTGGGCAGCAAACTTCCCGAGCTCATTTCCAGGGAGGTGGTAAAGGCAGGAAGTAGAAATGGAATCCCTTAAGGGCTTGGAAGGATCAATGCGTGTCAGAGCCACAAATGGTTGCTGGGGTGGAGGGGGCGAGGAGTGGCAAGAGCTCAGTCCCTGGTCTTAGGAGAACTGGATTAGAACCTCTTCAATCTCTATAACCATGGACAAATTTATCTTTTTAGAGGTGAAATGGAATGGTCATTCCTGGCATTTAAGGTGGTTGTAAGAGTTCAATGAAATCATGTATTTGGAAGCCCCCTTGCAAATGGAGAAGAAACACAGAAATAAGAAACATTACTGGTATTATTATGCTCAAACTGTAGGTCCACTGTAAGCACAGAATCTTCATTTGGAAGGGTGCGTCTCAAACCTTAGATCAGCCTGTTAGCATCTGTGGTCCAGCCACAGGAATATTCTCAGTGACAGATGGAACACCCTATCCTAGACTTCAGATGCTAGCCACTGTCCCCATCCCTCCCTGAGAAGAGTTCTAGGGAACTCCCCAAATGCCTACTCTCTCAGACCAAATATCCTGATCTGATCCCTCCCTGCCTCCAGCTCAAGAATGTGAATATGGGCCTAGAACCCAGGTCCAGGAATGGAGGGCAAGGGAGGAATGCTGGAGCTAAGTTGGGGGGTGAGCATAAGAGAAATACACTACCCAAATCTTTTCTTCTCCATTCAATCTAAGTGATGCTTCCTAGCATGTAGGGGGAGGCAACTAGCCTGAAGATGGCAACTAGGTCCTGAGCTTTGGGAATATCTAGAGTGTAGTCTCTGGTCACTGACAGGGACCCATGATGAGTGATAGGGAAACAGAAGAAAAGACATGGGCTGAGAAAGCCACTCTTAGAACTCTCTCCACTACTTTTCCTCCCCTGAGGCCTTCTTTACTTTTCATCTGTCAGTTAATAGTTTCCCCTTTCCTATTTCTCCCCTGCCTAATCCATTCTGCTCATCATTGACCAAAAAAGATCCCAAAGATACTGCTTTTATATCACTCTCTGGCCTACATGCCTCCAGTGACTCCCACTGCTTGGAGCACTGCTTCTCAGTAGCGGGTGGGGTGGGGGAGTATAGGAGTGGGAGTGGCATGACTCTGCAGGCTACACTGGGCCCATCTTCCTGGTGTGGTGATGTCACTTGAAGATGTCTCTTGGAAATTTGAAGAGAAAATATTATTTTTGTATTAAATTATACAGAGTGAAGTCAGTCAGAAAGAAAAATACCGATGCAGTATATTAACGCGTATATATGTAATTTAGAAAGATGGTAACGATGACCCTATATGCAAGACAGCAAAAGAGACACAGATGTAAAGAACAGACTTTGGGGCTCTGTGGGAGAAGGCAAGGGTGGGATGATTTGAGAGAATAGCATTAAAACATGTATATTATCATATGTGAAACAGATCGCCAGTCCAGGTTCGATGCATGAGACAGGGTGCTCAGGGCTGGTACACTGGGATGACCCTGAGGAATGGGATGAGGAAGGAGGTGGGAAGGGGGTTCAGGATGGGGGACACATGTACACCCATGGCTGATTCATGTCAACGTATGGCAAAAATCACTAAAATATTTTAATTAACCTCCAATTAAAATAAATAGATTAATTTAAAAATGTGGGATAGAATGCAAAATTTGCTTCCAATTTTAACATAAGGCTGAAGATCTCAAAGAAATTTCATACTGGTGGCAGCTGTTTCAGGTTGTGCCCCTAGTTTCCCATACTTTATTCTCTCTTACTAGTCTTAGGGGGTTTTTCATAGAAAAGCTGAGAATTCTTTAGCCTACATGGTATCAAATATGAACCCCCACCCTTCGCCCCTCATTGGATGCCTCCTCAACCTGACCATTTTTTCCTGATGATCTCCCATTGCCCCCACTGAGACCCTGGCTCTTTTATTTAGAAGCTTCCACCACCTTCTCTGCCTCTCTAATTTCCAGAGCAGCTACATTCTCTGAGCCCCAAAACCTGATGCCACCTTACATGGGCTTCTGTGTCTCTGAGCTTCCACCATCTGAGAATCAGGCCCATGCAGTCCATCATTTTATCCTATGCTCTGCTTGCCTCCCCAGACTGTAAGCTCTTAGAAGTTAGGGTCTTGTACCCTTGTACTGTTCTTGGGTACCTCCTCTGTTCATGGGATTTCCCAGGCAAGAATACTGGGGTGGGTTGCCATTTCCTTCTGCAGGGGATCTTCCTGACCCAGGGATCAAACCTGCATCTCTTGCTTGGCAGGCAGATTCTTTACCACTGAGCCACCTGGGAAGCCTGATCCCTGATTTACCCCTTGATAAAGTAAGTGCACCAAATCACTGATGCCTCCACCTGAGTCTTAGGGTTTCCTCTTGGGGCTGTGAACCTCGTCCACGGCTGTCTTCCTTTGCTTTCATTTGCTCACAGCAACTCAGGAGACCAGACAGTGTGGACGCTCAGCATCCCTAATGTACATGAGGCTGTGTCCACTTAAGGGCCTCACTTTTAGTTTCAGGTTCTATCCTGTTTAGGGCTCTAGTTTATACCTATTCACTAACTTATTGCTGGCTGAGCTGAGCTACAGCATTACAACTCCATCCCCTCTTATCTTCCTTTTCATTCAGTCTCTGCAAGAAAAAGGTTTTCTCCCATTTCAGTTCCAAGGTGTACCTTGTGCCTTGGACATTGCACTTACAACTACTTGGGGGCTCTCTGGCTGTGGCCCTGGTCTACCCTTTGTCTTCAGGACAAAAGTGGGTGCACGTGGAAGTTACCTTCTTGCCATAAGTTGTGTTCCTTAGAAATCATGGCCTCCCCCACTATAGCCTCTCTGCTCTGGAGCAGTCTCTGTTCTCCATTTTAATTATCTTGGATATTTTGTTCTTACTGCGGTCCATAGCAGCTTCCTGTAATTCCATGCTGTATCTCAGAGTCAAAGGTCACCTGCAAGCCCTCTATTCCGTAGAGCTGGGATTGTCACCTTGAAACCAGTGGTACTGGGCCATGAATCTATCCCCTGCAAGGTGTGTCAGAAAGGCTGGGGTGGGGCAGGAGGCCCCCCACCCCAAGACCTGGACTCAGCACCACCGTTATCTCTTGACTCTCTCTGGTCTTTCCTGGTATATCCTACCAGCATCAACCAAACCTGTGGCTTCTAGACATACTGCTTATCCCTGTCCGTTGAGTGAGGCGAAGTCCCTGGCTGCAGTCCCAACTCCCCAGCTTCCCGACCTCCAGCAGTTTGGGGGAGCTTAATCCTCAGCCAGCCTGTCTCCAGCTCAGACAACAGCTTGGCGCCCCCAGCCTCTGCCTGACCAGCCCACCGGACACAATCTGCTAGAGGCCTCTGCCCCCACCCTCTCTCTCTCTGTTGCCTGCCTGGCATTAGTGTTCCTGCTTTTCAGCTTCACAGGCAGGGCCCTTCTCAGCTGCCTTTCCTCTTGCTGCTATTACGGAACGCAGTCAAGAGTCTGAAGCCTTCATTCTTTCCTCTCCTACCCATCCCGGGTCCCCAGATTAGCTCCCAATTTGGGCTACTCCACCCATGTGACTATTTCCTTATTGACTGGGTCTTCTTTTATGTTTTGAACAGAGTGCTCACAACACACATATGCATCCCTCTCTAAAATGCAGCATACTCCACTTTATTCACGGAGCAATTTTTCACTGGGAGACAGAATCTAGGGAGGTGAACCAGTCAAGCAAAGGCAGAGACAAAAACGATACCTTATTTCTGAGTCTATCCTGAGCACCTTACTCAATGCCCAACATTATCTCAATAAATGAGGAAAAAAACTTGGATAGAGTTTGACCCCAACTTATTTTTAAATGTTATGTTTTATTTTAACCTCTTCACAATACTGAAGAGAGATAGAGAAGGAATTATAATCTTACTTTTACAGATGAAAAAAACATGCCCAGAGAGGTATGACACACAGCTAGTAAATTGAGGACCAGGACATGAACTCAGATCTTTTGAATCTAAACCTACTTTATTTGGGGTATACTGGATTACTTTCCTGGGTCAGGGCGGGATGGGGGCGCTCATCACTTTCTGCCCCCACCATGACCCCATCCTATTCTTCCAGCATTCTCATACCTTCCCCCCCTCAGCCAAACAGGCTATCCCCAGCAGCCACTGAGCATAGACCACTTCGCTGGCTCCTGGGCTTCCTCCTCCCTACAGAGTCCTCAGTTCCTGGGACTGAGAGCTGAGGTTCAAAGGGGCCAGGAAGGGGGGAGGGGGGATAATGGCTAGCTCCAAAACAGCCAAGGCAGCTGTCCCTGTCACAGAGAGAGGAGTCTGTGTGACGGTGTATGTCTGTCTGCCTGAATGTGGGGGGCACATGTGTGGGAGAGAGTGTGTGTTTGTATGCCTCTAGCTCCAAGTCCAAGTGCTTATTTTGTCTGAGAGGGGGCCTGTATTTGTCTGCATGTGTGTCTGTCTGTCTTTGGGAACACACAGCCTGAACTCTGCTTTCTCAGTCTCGTCTTTTATTCTGGCCCTTATCTTTCCTCACTCTGCCTCCCTCTGCTGAAATAAAGGGTGAAACCGAGACACAGGTATGGAATGCTGGGGGAAGGGGGAGTTTGGAAAATGGGAAGTCTGGAGCCAAAGCAGACTGGAAGGATGAATGGCAATGGTGGAATTCAGCTTTTCCTACAGGCAAACCCAACTGTCCTTCTTTTCCCAGCTCTGCATTGCTCCTGTGGGCCTCTGGAGAAGTCAGGGGTGTGGTTTGCAATTTTGAGGGCATCTTAGGGTATGAAGAGATTTCAGAGCACCCTTTTTCCATCTGTTAGTTGTAAGCCCCCACAGCTACTTGGGAAGAGCTACTAGTCTAGGCTGCTCCAGGTCCCTCCCAAGGGCCTCTCCTTTCTATAGGAGCATCATCAGCCCAGTCCTAAGCCTCTGACTCTGTCCTCAGACCTGGAAGGCGAGGGAAGCTGAGCACTCCCATCCCTGGCCTGACTTCTCTCCCCTTCCTTTGGGGTTCCCTTCAGCCCTGCTTCTCCAACCCTAGGAAAGGGTCCAAGGTCTAGTCCTCTCTACCTGTGGAAAGAACAGGGACCGTTTCTCAGCCTCCTGCCTTGACCTCTGTCCCACTCAAACTAGCTTGGTGGGGGGCAGCTGTCATGTCTGAGCTGGTTGAAGGGGGCATTACCATGTGCAAATACAGGCCACTGCCCATCTGCGCCTCTCTTAGAAAGGCTCCTAATCAATTCAGAGCAGCCAAGTGACACACGTCTCTATCTAGGCTAATCCGCCACATTAATGCCACCTTGCACAGCCTGCATTAAGTCCCTCATAATGGGGAGGCAGATGGACCCCTCCTACATAGCTCTTCACCCCTGCTCCTTGGTCCTTAGCCTCCATTGGTTCTCCTCTGACCAAGAGGCATCTGGAGTCTTGAGTCCCACTAGTGCCCCTTTCCCTTCCTTTCACCAGAGGGGGCCTGGGAGAGCTAGCAGAAAAGGGGACCCTGCAGGGGGAGACTTGCAGGAGGACCCAGGCAGGCTGCTGGGCAGTATCAGGTGAGATTTGGCGTGGGGAGTAGTGGTCAAAAGTGGCTTTTAAGAAACCTACACCCACAGCCTGAGGTGGGACTGCAGGAGGGCGTGGGAGAGAGTGGTGACTCGTGGGGTGCAAATGTACAAAAGCAGACAAGATTCTTAAACTTGTTTTTGATCCAAGAACCCTTTCTTCAAATAAAGTCTCTCCAGAAAGCATAAATAAAACCGATGAAAGCAGGGCTGCCCTAGTTGAAGCTGACCTGAGTAAGATCAGGCTAGATTTCAATCCCTGAGGTTAGCCCTGAGTTCCAGTCCCTGAGGGAGTTTTCGGGGCAGGGGGACCCCAAAGAATACAGTTTGAAAAAGCAAACAAAAGCATATCTTAGGAACCTCACAGACCTGATTCAGATCATAACTCTACTACTTACAAACTTTGTGATCTTCATCATTACTTCATATCTCAGTTTCCACGCCTAAAAACGGGTGATCATACCTAACATTGAACCATTCTTATGAGGAGAAATAATGAGGTGAAGGCACATAGACAGTACTCATAAATGACAGCAGCAATTCTCCTTACAGGGAAAGTATCAGGCCTGGTTCAAAATCAAATCTGTCCCATGGGAGAGTGAATAACACAGGTTCAGACTGGCTGAGAGGCATATTTGAGTTTATGGGGATATTGGGCATTCGTGTGAGAGGGAATTTGATTTTTTAAGGATGTGGTTTGTGGTATGAAATGTGCTATAGTGAGGTTTTCATTAATTCAATGATTATCTATTGAACACCAACTGCACCAGGCAGGGTTCTAGGTGCCCAGCATGGAACAAATCAAAGTCTAGTGTGTATAATTGTGTATGAAACCTCTGAGTATGCACCTTTCCCCACCTGGGCTGCTGTTTCCCCATTCTAACCTAGGGCACCTCAGATTGGAAGAGTAGCTTTATGTCGGTGGCTGAGAAAGGGGAAGATGGGGAAACACTTCTGTACTGGGAACCAGATAACCTGGAGATTTTATTCCCATTAACCTGGTCTGTGTCTTCTCTTACCTTCAGAGTTCTCGAGCCCCCAATGGAGTTCGGCCTGCTGAGCGAGGCAGAGGCCCGGAGCCCGGCCCTCTCGCTGTCAGACGCGGGCACTCCCCACCCCCCACTCCCTGAACACGGCTGCAAGGGCCAAGAGCACAGCGGTGAGCGCGCCCCCGACTGGGAGTGGGGGAAATAAAAGCTCCATCCCTAACCGGGTGGGACCCAGGAGTGGGAGCCTGGGTGCGAGTGAGGGAGGGGAGCGCCCAAGGAGGAAGTCCCCGAGCCAGGGAATCGCGCAGGCAAGGATGTGCTGTGACAGCCCCCACCCCGGCTCCCAGATTCGGAGAAGGCCTCGGTTTCGCTACCCGGCGGCTCCCCCGAAGACGGCTCGCTGAAGAAAAAGCAGCGGCGGCAGCGCACGCACTTCACCAGCCAGCAGTTGCAGGAGCTGGAGGCAACCTTTCAGAGGAACCGCTACCCCGACATGAGTACGCGAAGAGATCGCCGTGTGGACCAACCTCACCGAGGCCCGCGTGCGGGTACGCAACCCCGGCGGTCCCCTCCACCACCACCCTACCCTCCACCTCGGGCCTCCCTCTCGCTGGCCGCTCAGCAAGCAGCTTCGGAAACGGCAGCCTGTAGTTCTGCCCTGCCGGCCCCTTTCTCCGACCCAAAACCCGACGTCCCTCGCCCAGTCTCGCTGCCTCCACGGCCTTCTTTCCACTAACCTCCAATTTCTTGTCTTCCTCCACCCTCTCACCCTAGACGGAGCGCTTTCTCCCCGGCACTATCTCTGGATCTTCTCTTCTAGACCCCCCTCCTGCTGTCCTCGCCACCCCCAATACTGTCACCCCCGACTCCGTCCCGCATGCGCTCCTCCCCCACCCCGTGCCGTTGCCCCACCACTCCATTCTCCTCCAGCCACCTCATCTTTATACTCCGCCCGGCCCCGGACCCCGCTTGGACACCCCTTCCCCCGACCTGGGCGGCCGGTCCACCAGCAGCCTTGGGGGTCTGGGTCCTGACGACCTTCCTCCCACGCCCGCAGGTGTGGTTCAAGAACCGGCGCGCCAAGTGGAGAAAGCGCGAGCGCAGCCAGCAGGCGGAGTTGTGCAAGGGCGGCTTCGCGGCGCCGCTCGGGGGTCTGGTGCCGCCCTACGAGGAGGTGTACCCCGGCTACTCGTACGGCAACTGGCCACCCAAGGCCCTCGGCCCGCCGCTCGCCGCCAAGACCTTCCCGTTCGCCTTCAACTCGGTCAACGTGGGGCCTCTGGCTTCGCAGCCCGTCTTCTCGCCACCCAGCTCCATTTCCGCCTCCATTGTGCCCTCTGGCGCGACCGCCCCAGGCACCGTGCCTGGGCCCGGGGCCTTGCAGGGCCTAGGCGGGGGCCCCCGGGCTGGCTCCGGCTGCGGTGTCCTCGGGGGCCGTGTCCTGCCCTTACGCCTCGGCCGCAGCCGCAGCAGCCGCCGCCGCCTCCTCCCCCTATGTATATCGGGACCCGTGTAACTCGAGTTTGGCCAGCCTGAGGCTCAAGGCCAAACAGCACGCCTCCTTCAGCTATCCTACCGTGCCGGGGCCGCCGCCGGCCGCCAACCTCAGTCCGTGCCAGTACGCCGTGGAACGGCCCGTCTGAAGGGCGCTGCCCGCCCATCATCGCTGAGGGTGGGGCGGTAATTCACGGCCTCGACGGACTGGGGTCGTTTTGACTGGCTTGCCCCCACCCTCGGGGTCTGAGAGGAGAGCTGGGCAGTCGGGGTTGGGGAGGCGGTACGTTCGGGAGAGAGCCTTCCCCCACCCCCAGGCCTAAGGCCAGGAACAGGGACCAGTTCCCCGGGGGCCAATTCACCTTTGGCTCCACCTCGCCTTCTCCAGACTCCCTCTCCCTGGTTTTCAAAGATAAATGAAATAAACGTGCGCGGACTATCAGAGGCCTGGTGATTCAGAGTTGCGGTTGAGCTCCCTCCCCTCATCCTTCCCCATTTTTAAAGGAGAGCTGGGTTTACAGGAAAGATGTGCGGGTCCAGGCTTCTAGAGCTTCAGTCCTCAACCCCTCAACCCCAGGATGGAGAAGCCTGGGGATTCCCGGAGCCAAGCGGCGCACGAAGCGTGCGTGTCTGTGTAGGTGTGTATGGCTTGGACAAAGCTGGTACTGCAGCGCCGCCTCGTGGTCTCAAGGAGGATAACTGGAAGGTCAGCTTTGAAGTCAAGGGTCAATTCTGCAACTTAGGAAGCCTACGACTTTAGAAACTTACTCCACTTTTGCGCATCTGTTTCTCACTGTTCCTATGAGGGGCTTTTGCCTCTAACAGCAATAAAATTCTGGTCTGTAACAGACATTTATTAAGTGCCTACCAGGCCTAGGATTCTTATTGAGTGTCTCTCTGTGTGACTCTCAGCCTTCCACACACTGTTGTAAGCTTCTCACCCACTCATCATCCGACTGCCAGCAGTCCTCCTCCATCACAGCAGTCCCCTCCTTCCTGTAAATCCCCAAACCCTGAAAACCTTGCTGGAGTCTTTAATTAAAAAACAGAGCAAGAAGGAGAAAGATTTCTGGAAACATAAATAACTCAGTTTTGGGGAGCCTCCTTAGTCCCACCCCCATCCCAGGGCCTGCTTGGCCTTCACATTAACAACAGAAACGTCAAAGTACTAGATCACATCCCCACCCTAGGGGTGATACTTCTTGACTGTCATCATCTCCTGCCACCTTGGAGTATACATCCCATGGGGAAACCATACAGGAAAGGCTTCCTAATCATTCCCTCAAACCTAAGCTCAGCCCCTCAGTCCCCTGGGGAGGAGAGAGGGATTGGGGCTGCTTCTCTTTCTCCAACCATTCACTGGCTCTTGGTCTTGGCTTTGATCTTTGGAATTATGTAGTTTTGGTGGAAGAACTTGGCAAAGAGGACGAAATAGGTTGCATACAAGATGAAGGACCAGAATAAGTGTTCCTTTGTGGTGTGGCATCCCTTTTCCTGTCTCCAGATATAAGCCAGGATACCGACAGTGGCTCCTATAAACATCTGCAGGATCTGCAGGCTGGTGACGAGCATGGGAAACCAGCTGGGGGACTTCACTTTGGCAGCCTTCAGAGTGTAGTAGGTGTACATGACAGCATGTACACCAAAGTTCATGGCCATGAACCAGCCGCCTGCAGCCACCTTGTTCTTGTATCCAAAGCTCGTGTACACCAGCACTGTGCTGTGGTGGTACCAGTGCACAAAGATGAGCGGCCGCTTACGCAGGATGATGAAGGCCGTGTCTCCTGGGAGATGAGGAGTCATAGCTGACATATCACCCAGTGTTGGGACCACCCTCTGAACTTGATGTGGGGGCACAAGGAGAATCTTCAGGACAGGAAGAGGGGTCTTTATGGCAGAGAATCTGAAGAGGAGCTTGGGTGAGAGGTGTTTTTAGGACCCAGGGGTGGGGAAGGAACTCTCCTTGTGATAGGTAAAGGGGAGGGCCTGAGGAGGGATGCAACTGACTGGACACCAGAGAGACAAAGCCTTGCCACTCACCAAGTTCAACGACCTTGCTGAGAACAAACAGGAAGGACCAGAATTGGATTATGGGAGTGTTGATGAAGGAGGAGAAGCATACAGTTTGCTTTGGGCTCCCCTAAGTAGCAAGGTCCCCATGTAGCCCCACATCCTCAGTGTCCCGAAGATACTGAAATGGAACAGAGGAAAAGGGTGTAAGGGGTCATTCCCAGGCACCTTAACCCTTGGCCTGGTCAAGTCACTGATCCAAGTTCCACCACCTCCCCACCCTTCCAAAGGGGTCACAGCTTCTGAGATCCCAAGGTCAACTTGGTAAAGCCAACCGGTAATCTAGAAGATAGAAGACATGAGGGCTGGGGGAGGGACCAGGGAGTGCTAGAGGCTGAGATTGAAAACTGAACTAGGGAGTAGGGTTCATAGGATGGGTAGGAGCCTGGAAGGAGACAGGTGGCAGGATAGGGGTGATCAAAGGAGTTTGGGGGAATATGGGAAGAAGGGGCTGAGGAAGTTATTGGAAGGTCTTGGGAGAGAGTGTTAGATGCAGAGAGTATTAGAGGCTGGGAAAATTGTTGGGATTATCCAGACTCGAGGAACACAAGAGGTCTCATGAGAGAGAGCAGAGACTACTAATCTAAGAACTGGAGAAGAAGGAAAACAGGAGAGTGGAACCTGGGGAGAGGAGTCAGAGCTGAGAGAACAGAATAAGGGGCAACTTGGGCAGTTGACGCAATTGAGGTTTTTAGAGAGATTTTAGGGATAGAATGAGGGTCTAGGGTCTATAGATAGGTTGGAGTGGGGAAAGTCTTACCTGAAGACTGCAAGGCAGAAGGACCAAAGGATGAGAGGTCCCTGCAGGTTGAAGCCCTTCCGTGACTTCATGTAGTTTTGCCCCACGAAGATGAGCAGCAGGTAGATCAGGGCTATGGCGAATGAGGTTGCCCTGGCAGGCAGAAGGCAGAGTGGATGGGCTTATGGGTGGGAGCTGGTTAGAGGAATGCCCACTCATATCTCCAGGTCAGTGCTCTGGCTTGGAATCCTACTTCTGCCATTTACTAGCTGTGTGATACTGGAAAACCTACTTCCTTCTCTGAGGGTCAGTTTCCTTATTTGCAAGGGGGGAATAACACTCCTCTCCTGACAGTGTTAATATATGTAAAGTACTTTACACAGGGCAGCAGCTATAACCAAGGTTCTTGGGGTTGGGAGTGGGTGACAGCTTCTGGTCCATTTCTAGCAGCAATCCAAGGCTGTGATGTACAAAGAATATGGCAACAGCTTCTGCCTGGTTGGTCATAGCAAATTGGCTGGAGCTCTAAGGGCTCTAGGGCAAAGTCTGAGGAAATTTTGCAAGAGTATCCAGATTTTGCCTCCTTCTCCACAGCAGGGATGATGGAACATTTGAGGAACAAGATGATAACTGTGAAGAGCAGTCCTCAGGCATCAGCACATGTACGCCTGCGCACACATGCTAGCCACAAAGGATGGAGAGTCGTCTGTAAGGTGGGTGGGAGTAGGAGTTCAGATCAACCCCATTCTTCAGAGACCAGTTCTCACTTTTCCCCGCTTGATTTTTGTCTCCTCCCAAATTCTTCATCCCATCTTCTTATTTCTGCCTTTCTTTCTTCCAGATCTAACCTCTTTGAGATGCCACACTACTTGTACCTTGGACAACAGGGACATGAAGCCAATACTGGGGAATCCGATACCTTTGCTCCTTAGCAAAATCTCCGTGGGCATTCTGTCTCGCCCTCCCCCATTCCACCAATCCCCCAAATAGTGGTCATCAGAGTTGGGCCCCTAACATGGCCTTTCCCCTTCTACAGGTCTCACCAGTACTCCTCCAAAAGGGCCTCATGTCCCAGAGCAGCTCAAAGTTGTAGGGCTGGAACATCTGCTCTATTTCATCGGAGGTATTCACGGTTATGACCATTTCGTTTTGCAGACGCTGAGGTCGGGAGCTGGACGAAAGCTAGGGGACAGAGGATGGAGAGAACCTTGGGGGCAGGACTGACTAGACCCAGAACCCAAGGAACTCAGCAGCAAGCCAGAGCCTCAGATGCACGCACGTGCGCTGCAGTCCAGCCGGCTTCCACAGCCGCGGCCACCGCAGTATATAACGCGAAATTGCAAAGCAGCTGTCCTAGGCGCGCCGCGGCCCCTCCCTGCTCCCGGCCTTCATCCAATCGCGACAAAGATACGCCCCAGTCCCGCCCCTGGGCTGCAAGCCGCTCTCTGATTTGTCATTCTTAAGGACAGCGCCCCAGAAGTCGCCCACTATCTTAGGCCTTCGCCACGCCCACCTTCCCATCTTTTCGCACGCCTCAACTCTGATGTGCTTAGTTTAGCCGCTGTGGCTTTGGAGTTACTGGGGTGTGACAGGCTTCTCCTGGCACTGCCAACTATAACCTTTGCCTCAGTTGGCTTCAGTTCTGACCTATCTGGCAGTGAGGAGAGAATGAAGGTGTTCTCCGTTTCTCTGGGGCCCCCATTCGGAGATAGGGTGTCAGTTTCCCGCCTCCCCGAGACCCCGGGAAAACCAGGCTGGGGATGAGGGGAAGGGGCAGCAAAGAGCCCTTCCTGTAGTCCCCTCTGCTTCCTTCTGGTCTGCAGCTGTAAGTGGGAGGGAGATGAATTGTAACGAGTTTTATTATCGAGGTAGTTGGTGTTGATGTTTGGAGAGTTGGTTGTTGAGGCTGTTGTTTCTATGCAACTTCCTGAATTCCTGCCGGCTCCAGCCTGATACTCAGTAATAACCCTGGGAAGGAAGTGGGGTCACCCTCTGGGCTTCTGGGATTATTGTCTTCAGGCTTCCTGGAGACTGCCAGGGGTTTATAGAAGAGGAGGTGCTGCTCATCTCCCAGTATCCTGCAGTTCTTCCCTGGTCTATGTTTATCTAATCAAATCTACTTTTTCCTTTCCTGTGTACCCAGCCCCAAATAAATAAACATTAAAAAAATTTAAGGCCTTACTCATCTGTCCCTTATTTCTGACCTAGACTTTATGAAAATGATGAGGAAATACAAGGCTTGAAGGCAGCTTGAGACACAATGGAGATATGCAAAACAAATGATAAGAGAAATAAATACAAAATATTTAAAATCATGAAGCAGCTATAAATGGTTATGTGCAATAAGACCACAGGCTCTGTAGCCAGAGGACCTAGGTAGGAATTCCAGTTTCATTTCTCAGCTGCTGTCTGAGCTAAGGATGAGTGGGAAGTCCTGCCATGCTAGCTCAGTGACTCCCAAGTACATCCCTTTGTCTCTGTTTTGTGTCATCTCTCATCTGATTACTACAGCCAGCACCTCTTCATAATTAATTGATACTTCCTTCTCTAATATAGAACTTTCTATTGCATTAGGGGAAAAAAAAACAAAACAGTACCCAAACCTGGCATATCACCAACCCCAGAGCCACTGACCCAGTGCGTGCATGTATGCTAAGTCACTTCAGTCGTGTCTGACTCTGTGCAACCCCATGGGATGTAGTCCACCAGGCTCCTCTTTCCATGGGATTCTTCAGGCAAGAATACTGGAGAAGGTTGCCATGCCCTCCTCTAGGGGATCTTCACAACCCAGGAATCAAACCCGAATCTCTTGGATCTCCTGCATCGGTAGGTGAGTTATCTACCACTAGCGCCATCTGGAAGACCCCTTTGACCCAGTGTGGCCTCAAACCATACTTTGAAAACCACTTCCTTCCATCCTCTCATCCAAAAGAAGGTTCTAAAACCTAAATTGGATCATGTTACTTTCCTGCTTAAAACCTTTTGTGGTTATGGATTGCTTCACACATAGCCTGACACTCAGAAGGTGATCAGTGCATATCTGATGGATTAATGAACAAACAAAAGAATGAGCATTGCAAGAATAATTCCATCTAGGGACTTCCCTGACAGTCCAGTGGTTAATACTCTGCACTCTTAATGCAGGGAGAGCAAGCTGGTTAGGAACTAAGATTCCACATGCCACACAGGCAGCCAAAAAATTAAATAAAAAATAAAAATAAAAAGAACATAGGTGTGACCACCTGTTGAGATCTTTACTAATTAAAAAAAAGTTTTCTTGAAAAAGAAAAGAATTCCACGTATGTATTACAAGACCTGGATTCAAATGCCTGTACCTATTAACTAGTCCCGTGATTTTAGGCAAGTTACCTAACCTGAGACTCATATTCTTCATCAATAAAATGTTGAGAGTCATACTTGCCTGCCTGCCTCACAAGGTTGGGGTCAGTCTACAAGTCAGATAAGGTCAATGGAAGGATACTTTGGGGACTTCCCTTATCGTCCAATGGTTAAGAGTCTGCCTTCCAACACAGGGGATGAGGTTTGATCCCTAGTCAGAGAACTAAGATCTCACATAGGTTATGGCAACTAACCCCAAGTGCTGCAATGAGAAAGCTAGTGCACCACAATGAAGACTCAGTGCAGCCAAAATAAAATAAATGAGTAAATAAATAAAATGAAATTTAACATTTTTTACAAAGAAGGGATACTGGGGACTAGATACAAGGGAATGTCAGGGTGAATCATTTGGGGAAGTTTACAAATGCTTGTAGAATATGTATGTTCAATTCTGGGTTTCTCTCAAATATTTTACATTGCTTTTATCTGTGAAGTTTTATGGTAAGACTTGAGTGAGAGGTGTGTGTAACAGCAGCAGAAAAAACCCTCCAGAAATTATTTCCTAGGGAAACCCTCCCTGACCTTTGAGTTGGTCTGCTACCCGTTACATATAAATTGCTGTCATAGCATGACACTTCTTTCTTTCAATTGAAGTCACTCAGTCATGTCCAACTCTTTTGAGATCCCATGGACTGTAGCCTACCGAGCTCCTCTGTCCATTGGATTTTCCAGGCAAGGGTTCTGGGGTGGGTTGCCAATTCCATCTCCAGCGGATCTTCCCAACCTAGGGATTGAACCCAGGTTTCCTGCATTGTAGGCAGACACTTTACCATCTGAGCCACCAGGAAAGCAAAGAAGAGAGTGGCCCATACAGGGACTCATTTCATTCAATGAGAGCTTATAATTATGATTTCTTGTTTAACACTTGTTTCCCCTACTAGTCCTTGAGCTCCATAAAGGCAAGGAACACGTCTACCTCTTATTAACTACCAAAATTGCTGTTTAGTCGCAAATTCATGTCCAACTCTGTGACCCCATGGCTTATAGCCCACTGGACTCCTCTGTCCATGGGATTTCCCAGGCAAAAATACTGGAGTGGGTTGCCATCTCCTTCTCCAGGGAATCTTCCTGACCCAGGGATCGAATCCACATCTCCTACATTGGCAGGCAGATTCTTTACCTACCAGAAGCATCTTTCTAAAACATACATTAGCTCCTGTCATTCCTTTTTAAGAACAAAATATTTGAGACTTTCCTGGTGGTCCAGTGGTTAAGAATCCACCTTCCAATGTTGGGGGACAGGAGTTCCATCCTTGGTTTAGGAACTAAGATCCCACATTCTGTGAAGCAACTAAGCTCCTGTGCCATAACAAAGACTGCATGTATCACAACCAAGACCCAATGCAGCCAAATAAATAAATACTTTAAAAAAAGAAAAAGAACAAAAATTCTTCAGGACCAAGGTCAGATTCCTGAGGTTAGTCCTAACTCTTCCTGTCCAGCCAATGTCCCATCATTTCCTCAGCTCCAGCATCCCATGTCTTAGCTATAATGGAAGAGTCACAGCCCCATAACACAAGCACCATATTATCAGACTTTTCAACCTGTTGACATCTCTTCATATTGTCCCCTCTCCCCATACATCATTTTCTCAGCTGGACAAATCTTATTCATCCCTAGCTCTAAAGTCACCTACCCTGCAAAAGCCTGATCTTTTTCAGGCAGAGTCAACCCTTCCTTTCTTCGTCTTCCACCCACAGGCCTTTCCCCAAGCAGTTTGTCAGGACTGTGCTTCTACTGAGAGAGTACAGCTACTCTTATATTTTCTATACTATCCTGGTTCCCCCACCCTATTCCAAAGGATCATTTTTATTAGGTCACTGCCCCTTTGAAGGATGTACACAGCTCCTAGCACAGAGTGGGTACTCAGAATGTCTGTTGCTTGGAATCAAGTAGGCACCTAACAGGATAAACAAGTAATAAACAATATATTTATTTTTAAGAAGAATCAACTTCCTTAGTAATTAGGGAAATACAAATTAAAGACTGTAAGTATAGTATGGTTCCAATTAACAACAATTAAACCAAGTAAAAATTAGATACCCAACGCTGATCCAAGCTTTGGGAAACAGATATATTCACTCCTGTCTAGGGGCCAGGTAATAATCCTTCTAGAGGCACACTTAGGTAACACTTGGCAAGAGCCAACTGGCTTTCTTTTGACCCAATCTCTCATCTAGGAATTTAAAAGCCAGTGAAATAGAATAAAAGAAAAAAAAAATCTATATGTACTAAAACATTTACATCATTGGGGCTCAAAAAAGCTGCAAACAAATCCCTAATGAAAGCTTAAATGATTAAATACTAATATTATAAAACAGCTTGCTGCTGCCAGAACATGGAGAAACACAAAACCATGTTTACAAAGTAATGTGAAAGAAAAACAATATTTAAAACTATATGGCCCAACAACTATTGATCCTGTGCTCTAGACCCCAGAAGCTGCAACTGCTGAGCACATGTGCCACAAGTACTGAAGCCTGTGCACCCTTGAGCCTCTGTTTCAAAACAAGAGAAGTCTCTGCAATGAGAAGCCTGTGCACTGCAACTAGAAAGTAGCCCCCACTCACCACAACTAGAGAAAAGCCCGTGAAGCAATGAAAACACAGCACAGCCCATAAATAAATTATATATATACATATACACACACACACATACGTATACCTGTATGGCCCAGCAGCATGGTGATCCTGCTACTATAGCAAATAATGATAGCTCGTCTCAGATGATGCCTGATGTTAGCATGCAACAAAGTACCATGCCCCACCCCCATGTGCAGGCCATGCAGGAAACAGCGCCTCCTGAAACTACTTCTCCAGCCATGGGATGCCTTTCAATGCACCTTTCATTGGTGCACCCAATGGAAATCAGATGTTCTGTGGTCAGAATCTAGGCTTCCCAGTCAATAAGAATGTCACACTAACAAACCCATTGTTGGTGAACTTATTGCAGAGTGTATCTCTGCAGGAAATTTTGGGGTAAACAATAAGCAAAATAACATCAGTGCAAATAAACTGAAGAAGAAACCCCCTTGGTAGAAGAAAAATAGTTAGCAGAATCCAAACACTCCAGATACTCACCCAGCTGGTCTGGAGGAGGCTGATAAGCAGCCATTACCTGAAAAACAAGGAACTAGCTTGGAAAACTCAGGCCCTAAACCGCCAGAATTTTCAAGCTGACCACCAGGCCCTTCACAGAGTTTGGTCCCAAAGGAAACTCCAGCCACAGCACTACAGGGGTCTGTTCCCAGGTTAGAACTCAAGGCAAATGCTGCCATAGTCTCTGGACAGAACAATGAGCCCAAAGAGGTAATCGAAAAGTCCAAAACTCCAAGCCAAAGAAACGCCCAAACTGAAGAGCCGGCTTGTGGTTTCTGAGAATATGGAAAATGGACATGGTGAGCCATCCTCTCTGCTTCAGCCTCTAGGCTCTGCTAAAGACATAACCAATGTGGTGCAATCCAAGAAAAGAAAATCCAAGTAAACAGCCTGGATGACAATGTGATATTTGTAAATGTGTGTGTGAAATTTACAAAAAGTGATTTTGAGTTGTGACTTTTAAAATCCATTTCTGTACAGTTAGTTATTTTGACAATGTGGTCCTTCTCCTAGGCCCTGCAACTTATTTCGTAAAGTACAATGGGGAAAGCAGTTATTGAACTCTTTTGATGTTGCAAGATGAAGTTCAAGGTTTCTAAAATGTTGCCACATATTGAGCAGAGCTAATGTGATTATGTTATTATTTTTCACATTTCTTAAGCTGTCAGACATGACTGAGCGACTGAACTGAACTGAACTGAACTTATAGTACAGGATAATCTTCTCATGATGTGCTGTGGAAGTACTGTGTGTGAATAGCAGTAGTAGGGCAGAAAGAATCTTCTCATTTGGAAATGTTGTAAATAATTTTATTATGTAGTGTTTTGGATGTATTTGTTGTAGAAACAGACCAATGAATAAAGGAAATCTAAGGTTTTTAAAAACAAAACAAAAAACCAGAAACTGTATCTAGCTCATCCTCTTGTTGCCTCTGCTCTTGATGAGGGGCCCAGGCTGGCTGGGCGTGGTGTTCCTCACAGGTTCGGGCAGTTTGGGCATTCCCCAGTGCCCCAGGGTCTATAGCAGATGGGGGTTGCATACCTATACTCACAAGAGGCCTGGAGAGCAGCTGTTTCTACCCACCAAAATGGCCCCATCCCTGCCAGAGTATTTACAATGGGCACCGATAATCCTCAGATAAAGTAGGATGGAGAAGCATCTGTGAAGAGAGTTGCTATTGATGCTTTTTACAAGGACGCCTATGAAGTCAGTACGGCTAAATTTGAGAAGCTGTAAACTCAATCAGCTGTTTGACAGAACATGACAAGTTTGCTGACTCCTTTGGCTTTGAAGAGATGTTGAGTGAGCACAGGAGGTCTGATAGCCAACAGGCAGTTACAGATACTCCCTGGTGGTTACCTATTAAATGCTACCTGGAGACACCCGGAAGGGCCTGACTCTACTGTTTGACCCAGGCCAGATCAACTGGGCTCCTGAAACCACACTGTTGTCTACAGCACCTGGGCAGGGAAGTGGTTACCCATGAAAGTTGAGTGCGAATACTGCTGTCGAGGAGGTCTGCAAATTAGACATTTCCCCTGGGGCAAGAAACTGTAGCCAAAAGGCCAACATTGTACCAACTTTTGACAGGGCAAGTTTCCCATGACCAACACCAGAGACCACGGAGACTGCGGGCCTTTCCTCATAATGGTTATGGTTTATATCAATGGCACCCCACTCCAGTACGCTTGCCTGGCAAATCCCATGGACGGAGGAGCCTGGTAGGCTGCAGTCCATAGGGTCTCAAAGAGTCGGACACGACTGAGCGACTTCACTTTCACTTTTCACTTTCATGCATTGGAGAAGGAAATGGCAACCCACTCCAGTGTTCTTGCCTGGAGAATCCCAGGGATGGGGGAGCCTGGTGGGCTGCTGTCTATGGGGTCGCACAGAGTCAGACACAACTGAAATGACTTAGCAGTAGCAGTATATCCATATAGTAGGGACACCTAGGAGTGGACTTCAGACTGATGTGGACCGTTCACCATTTTGTTGAAGGAATGATTAATCCAAAAGGCCCTCCTTTGGGGAAAGACCGGATGAAGAAAGGTTATCCTGCATGCACCATACAGATATTGCTGTGCTGCTTGAAGCCAGGACACACCTGGCAGTGTTGCTTGGAAACTGGAATTCTGCTGTGCAGCTGACCACCTGCCCACCACAGGCTGAGCCATGAAGAGTCTTCCTGAGTCCACCAAGAAGCTGTGTTTAACCTGTATGAGTCTTCCCTCAGAATGCTGAACAATCTCGTATGAAAATTCCCACTCCGAGGTGGATTACATACCTGACTGATGGCCAAAGGAATAACATTGCAAGACCAAATTGCTAATCTGCACCACCTTGTGTGGGATTTCTCAGGTGGCAGTTAATGGTAAAGAACCCACCTGCCAATGCAGGAGATGCAAGAGATGCAGGTTCAACCCCTGGGTGGGGAAGATCCCCTGGAGGAGGGCATGGCAACCCACTTGAGTATCCTTGCCTGGAAAATCCCATGGATAGAGGAGTCTGACAGGTTACAGTCCATGGGGTCACAAAGAGTCGGATACGACTAAAGCCGTTAACTTGCCCACATTCTCATGTGCACTTTATCATTTGGTGAATTTTATGTTTACTTTCAGAGAAGGTAATGGCACCCCACTCCAGTACTCTTGCCTGGAAAATCCCATGGACAGAGGAGCCTGGTAGGCTGCAGTCCATGGGGTTGCTAGGAGTCGGACACTGAGCGACTTCACTTTCACTTTTCACTTTCATGCATTGGAGGAGGAAATGGCAACCCAGTGTTCTTGCCTGGAGAATCCCAGGGATGGGGGAGCCTGGTGGGCTGTCGTCTCTGGGGTCACACAGAGTTGGACACTACTGAAGCAAACTAGCAGCAGCAGCAGCATGTTTACTTTTGATAAAGAGGAAGGAATAGAGGGAACCCTAAGTTTCAGGAGGCCTGCTTCTAACCCAGGCTCTGCCCCTGGGGTTAGACCCCAAGGTCCCACACTAGAACTTCTTGGGTCTCAGTGACCTACCTCATCTCTACAGTGAGGGGATGAGTAATATAATCTCTGAGGCTCTCTCCCAACTTGCAAATACTCAGAATATATCAGATTGTATTGTGATTTCATAGTGAGAATTTATGATATTATGTCTTAGTATTTCTTCCATGTGTGAACCTTGGGTGACACTAATTTTGTAAAATATTAATGATTTTTTTCTTATGAATTATTTTTAGAAAAGGGTGGGGGGTGGCAGTGATGAGTCTTTCTAGTCACACTGTATTTTGTTTTTTCAAGGTGGTACACTCAAATTCAGCAGTCTGAACACACAGGAACATCACTGGGGTGACTCTAGTGTGCTTTATCTCTTTAAAAATATTTATTTATTTATTTGGCTGCACTGGGTCTTAGTTGTGGCATGCAGGTTCTTTAGCTGTGGCATGTGGGATCTAGTTCCCCAACCAGGGATTGAACACCAGCTCCTGCATTAGAAACTCAGAGTCTTAACCACTGCACCACCAGAGAAGTTCCTGCTGCTGCCTTATTTTGTGTTTAATTTTTTTCTAGTGCACTATTTTGATTCTCTTCTCATTTCTTTTCTTTTTAAAAAAATTTTATTTTTACTTTATTCTACGTTACAATACTGTATTGGTTTTGCCATACATTGACATGAATCAGCCACAGGTGTACACGAGCTCCCAATCCTGAAACCCCTCCCACCTCCCACCCCATATCGTCTCTCTGGATCATCCCCATGCTCCAGCCCCAAGCATCCTGTATCCTGTATCAAACATAGACTGGCACTTCATTTCTTACATGATAGTATACATGTTTCAATGCCTTTCTCCCAATCATCCCACCCTCTCCCTCTCCCTCAGAGGCCAAAAGTCCGTTCTATACCTCTGTGTCTCTTTTGTTGTTTCACATACAGGGTCATCATTACTATCTTTCTAAATTCCATATATATGTGTCAGTACACTGTATTGGTGTTTTTCTTTCTGGCTTACTTCATGCTGTATAATCGGCTCCAGTTTCATCCATCTCATTAGAACTGATTCAAATTTATTCTTTTTAAGGGCTGAGTAATATTCCATTGTGTATATGTACCACAGCTTTCTTATCCATTCATCTGCTGATGGACATCTAGGTTGTTTCCATGTCCTGGCTATTATAAACAATGCTGCGATGAATGTTGGGGTACATGTGTCTCTTTCAATTGTGGTTTCCTTGGTGTGTATGCCCAGCAGTGGAATTGCTGGGTCATAAGGCAGTTCTATTTGCAATTTTTAAAGGAATCTCCACACTGTTTTCCATAGTGGCTCTACTAGTTTGCATTCCCACCAACAGTGTAAGAGGGTTCCCTTTTCTCCACATCCTCTCCAGCATTTATTGCTTGTAGACTTTTGGATCGCAGCCATTCTGACTGGTGTAAAATGGTACCTCATTGTGGTCTTGATTTGCATTTCTCTGATAATGAGTGATGTTGAGCATCTTTTCATGTGTCTGTTAGCCATCCGTATGTCTTCTTTGGAGAAATGCCTATTTAGTTCTTTGGCCCATTTTTTGATTGGATTGTTTATTTTTCTGGAGTTGAGCCGCATAAGTTGCTTGTATATTTTTGAGATTAGCTGTTTGTCAGTTGCTTCATTTGCTATTGTTTTCTCCCATTCAGAAGGCTGTCTTTTCACCTTACTTATAGTTTCCTTTGCTGTGCAGAAGCTTTTAATTTTAATTAGATCCCATTTGTTTATTTTTGCTTTTATTTCCAGTATACTGGGAGGTGGATCATAGAGGATCCTGCTGTGATTTATGTCAGAGAGTGCTTTGCCTATGTTCTCCCCTAGGAGTTTTATAGTTTCTGGTCTTACATTTAGATCTTTAATCCATTTTGAGTTTATTTTTGTGTGTGGTGTTAGAAAGTGATCTAGTTTCATTCTTCTACAAGTGGTTGACCAGTTTTCCCAGCACCACTTGTTAGAGATTGTCTTTACTCCATTGTATATTCTTGCCTCCTTTGTCAAAGATAAGGTGTCCATAGGTGTGTGGGTTTATCTCAGGGCTTTCTATTTTGTTCCACTGATCTATATTTCTGTCTTTGTGCCAGTACCATACTGTCTTAATGACTGTGGCTTTGTAGTAGAGCCTGAAGTCAGGCAAGTTGATTCCTCCAGTTCCATTCTTCTTTCTCAAGATTGCTTTTGCTAGTCGAGGTTTTTTGTATTTCCATACAAATCTTGAAATTATTTGTTCTAGTTCTGTGAAAAATACTGCTGGTAGCTTGATAGGGATTGCATTGAATCTGTAGATTGCTTTGGGTAGTATACTCATTTTCACTATATTGATTCTTCTGATCCATGAGCATGGTATATTTCTCCATCTATTAGTGTCCTCTTTGATTTCTTTCATCAGTGTTTTATAGTTTTCGATATATTGGTCTTTAGTTTCTTTAGGTAGGTATATTCCTAAGTATTTTATTCTTTTCGTTGCAATGGTGAATGGAAGTGTTTCCTTAACTTCTTTTTCTACTTTCTCATTATTAGTGTATAGGAATGCAAGGGATTTCTGAGTGTTGATTTTATATCCTGCAACTTTACTATATTCATTGATTAGCTCTAGTAGTTTTCTGGTGGAGTCTTTAGGATTTTCTATGTAGAGGATCATGTCATCTGCAAACAGTGAGAGTTTTACTTCTTCTTTTCCAATTTGGATTCCTTTTATTTCTTTTTCTGCTCTGATTGCTGTGGCCAAAACTTCCAGAACTACATTGAATAGTAGTGGTGAAAGTGGGCACCCTTGACTTGTTCCTGACTTTAGGGGAAAGGCTTTCAATTTTTCACTATTGAGGATAATGTTTGCTGTGGGTTTGTCATATATAGCTTTTATTATGTTGAGGTATGTTCCTTCTATTCCTGCTTTCTGGAGAGTTTTTATCATAAATGGATGTTGAATTTTGTCAAAGGCCTTCTCTGCATCTATTGAGATAATCATATGACTTTTATTTTTCAATTTGTTAATGTGGTGAATTACATTGATTGATTTGCAGATACTGAAGAATCCTTGCATCCCTGGGATAAAGCCCACTTGGTTATGGTGTATGATCTTTTTAATGTGTTGTTGGATTCTGATTGCTAGAATTTTGTTAAGGATTTTTGCATCTATGTTCATCAGTGATATTGGCCTGTAGTTTTCTTTTTTGTGATGTCTTTGTCAGATTTTGGTATTAGGGTGATGGTGGCCTCATAGAATGAGTTTGGAAGTTTACCTTCCTCTGCAATTTTCTGGAAGAGTTTCAGTAAGATAGGTGTTAGCTCTTCTCGAAATTTTTTGTAAAGAATTCAGCTGTGAAGCCGTCTGGACCTGGGCTTTTGTTTGCTGGAAGATTTCTGATTACAGTTTCAATGTCCATGCTTGTGATGGGTCTGTTAAGATTTTCTATTTCTTCCTGGTTCAGTTTTGGAAAGTTGTACTTTTCTAATAATTTGTCCATTTCTTCCAAGTTGTCCATTTTATTGGCATATAATTGCTGATAGTAGTCTCTTATGATCCTTTGTATTTCTGTGTTGTCTGTCGTGATCTCTCCATTTTCATTTCTAATTTTATTGATTTGATTTTTTTATCTTTGTTTCTTGATGAGTCTGGCTAATGGTTTGTCAATTTTATTTATCCTTTCAAAGAACCAGCTTTTTGCTTTGTTGATCTTTGCTATGGTCTCTTTTGTTTCTTTTGCATTTATTTCTGCCCTAATTTTTAAGATTTCTTTCCTTCTACCAACTCTGGGGTTCTCAATTTCTTCCTTTTCTAGTTGCTTTAGGTGTAGAGTTAGGTTATTTATTTGAATTTTTTTTTGTTTCTTGAGGTATGCCTGTATTGATATGAACTTTCCTCTTAGCACTGCTTTTATACTGTCCCACAGGTTTTGGGTAGTTGTGTTTTCATTTTAATTTGTTTCTATGCATATTTTGATTTCTTTTTGATTTCTTCTGTGATTTGTTGATTATTCAGAAGGGTGTTGGTCAGCCTCCAAATGTTGAGATTTTTAATAGTTTTTATCCTGTAATTGAGATCTAACCTTAGTGCATTATGGTCAGAAAAGATGCTTGGAATGATTTCGATTTTTTTTGAATATATCAAGGTTAGATTTATGGCCCAGGATGTGGTCTATCCTGGAAAAGGTTCTGTGTGCACTTGAGAAAAAGGTGAAATTCATTGTTTTGGGGGTGAAATGTCCTATAGATATCAATTAGGTCTATCTGGTCTATTGTATCATTTAAAGTTTGCATTTCTTTGTTAATTTTCTGTTTAGTTGATCTGTCCATAGGTGTGAGTGGGGTATTAAAGTCTCCCACTATTATTGTGTTATTATTAATTTCCCCTTTCATGCTTGTTAGCATTTGTCTTACATATTGCAGTGCTCCTATGTTGGGTGCATATATAATTGTTCTATCTTCTTCTTGGATTGATCCTTTAAAATTATGTAGTGGCCTTCTTTGTCTCTTTTCACAGCCTTTGTTTTAAAAGTCTATTTTATCGGATATGAGTATTGCTACTCCTGCTTTCTTTTGGTCTCTACTTGCATGGAATATCTTTTCCAGCCCTTCACTTTCAGTCTGTATGTGTCCATTGTTTTGAGGTGGGTCTCTTGTAGGCAGCATATATAGGGATCTTGTTTTTGTATCCATTCAGCCAGTCTTTGCCCTTTTGGTTGGGGCATTCAACCCATTTACGTTTAAGGTAATTATTGATAAGTATGCTCCCGTTGCCATTTACTTTATTGTTTTGGGTTCAAGTTTATACGCCCTTTTTGTGTTTTCTGTCTAAAGTCTATCCTTTAGCATTTGTTGGAGAGCTGGTTTGGTGGTGCTGAATTCTCTCAGCTTTTGCTTGTCTGTAAAGCTTTTTATTTCTCCATATTTGAATGAGATCCTTGCTGGGTACAGTAGTCTGGGCTGTAGGTTATTTTATTCCATCACTTTAAGTATGTCTTGCCATTCCCTCCTGGCCTGAAGAGTTTCTATTGAAAGATCTACAGTTATTCTTATGGGGATCCCCTTGTGTGTTATTTGTTGTTTTTCCCTTGCTGCTTTTAATATTTGTTCTTTGTGTTTGGTCTTTGTTAATTTGATTAATATATGTCTTGGGGTGTTTCGCCTTGGGTTTATCCTGTTTGGCACTCTCTGGGTTTCTTGGACTTGGGTGATTATTTCCTTCCCCATTTTAGGGAAGTTTTCAACTATTATCTCCTCAAGTATTTTCTCATGGTCTTTCTTTTTGTCTTCTTCTTCTGGGACTCCTATAATTCAAATGTTGGAGTGTTTCATATTGTCCTGGAGGTCTCTGAGGTTGTCCTCATTTCTTTTAATTCGTTTTTCTTTTTTCCTCGCTGATTCATTTATTTCTACCATTCTATCTTCTATTTCACTAATCCTATCTTCTGCCTCCGTTATTCTACTATTTGTTGCCTCCAGAGTGTTTCTGATCTCATTTATTGCATTATTCATTATATGTTGACTCTTTTTATTTCTTCTAGGTCCTTGTTAAACCTTCCTTGCATCTTCTCAATCCTTGACCCCAGGCTATTTATCTGTGATTCCATATTGATTTCAAAATTTTGAATCATGTTCACTATCAATATTCGGAATTCTTTCTCAGGTAGATTCCCTATCTCTTCCTCTTTTGTTTGGTTTGGTGGGCATTTCTTCTGTTCCTTTACCTGCTGGGTATTCCTCTGTCTCTTCATCTTGGTTATATTGCTGTGTTTGGGGTGGCCTTTCTATATTCTGGGAATTTGTGGAGTTCTCTTTATTACTGAGCTTCCTCACTGTGTGTGGGGTTGTATCAGTGGCTTGTCCAGGTTTCTTGATTAGGGAGGCTTGTGTTGGAGTTCTGGTGGGTGGAGCTGGATTTCTTCTCTCTGGAGTGCTGTGAAGTGTCTAGTAATGGGTTATGAGACGTCAGTGGTTTTGGAGTATTTTTGAGCTGCCTGTATATTGAAGCTCAGGGGTGTGTTCTTGTGTTGCTGGAGAATTTGCCTGGTATGTCTTGCTCTGGAACTTGTTGGCCCTTGGGTGGTGCTCAGTTTCAGTGTAGGTATGGAGGCGTTTGATGAGATCCTATTGAATAATGTTCCCTATATTCAGGAATTCTCTGATGTTCTCAGGATTTGGACTTAAGCCTCCTGATTCTGGTTTTCAGTTTTATTTTTACAATAGCCTCAGGACTTCTCCATCTATACAGCACTGATGTTAAAACATCAAGGTTAAAGATGAAAGGTTTCTCCACATTGAGGGTCACCCCTAGAGGATCACTCACTTCTGCAGGAGTGCGGCCCTTTTTCAAAATCAGTCTGCTGCTTCAAGCCCCACGTTGGACGCCATCTGTAAGGCTCGGAGAACCGCACTCTCCTCTTCTCATTTCTTTTTCTGATTTTGTTTTTAGTTATTTTCTTAGTGGCCGGGTGTTAGAGGTAACAGCTTCGGTTAATAATAATCTAGTTTGAATTAAATCAACTTAGCCTCAAGAGTATACAAAACTCTGCTCTTACACAGCTTCATCCTCCCTTCCTTACGTTGTTATTGTCACAAATTACATATGTAAGCATTGTGTGCCCATTAACATAGATAATTGTTGTTTTTACATTTGTCTTTTAATCATATAGGGAAAAGAAAAACAAAACAAAAATACAACAGTACTGGATTTTACACCTAACTATGTAGGTACAATTACTGGTGTTCTTTATTTCTTTGTACAGTTTTTAGTTACTCTCCTTTCGTTTCAGTTGGAACAACTGTTTAGCATTTCTTGTAGGGCGTGTCTGCTATTATAGCAATAAGTTCTTTAGGCTTTTTAAAATCTGAGAAAACCTTAACTTATCCTTCACTGTCATTAATAGTTCTTTTCTGTTATGGTAAAGTTCTATATATTTGTACTTTAAAATGTTAATTGTCTTGTGGGGTTTTTTCCAATTTTTAAAATTGTGGTAAAATACACATAAATTTACCAGCTCAACCATTTTTACGTGCACAATTCAATGGTATGAACTTCATTTGTATTGTTGCACAGCCATCAACATCATCTATCTCCAGAATTCTTTTCATTTCACAAAACTGAAACTCAATACCCATTAAGCGATAACTCCTCATTCCCTCCTGCACCTCCAGACTCTAATAAACACCATTTTCCTTTCTGTCTCTATAATTTTGACTACTGGCAAATCATGCCGGGAACATGGGCCACTATTCCCACAGCTGACACCAAGTTTTACAATTCTTCTTTCCATGTCCAGAAAGTGTTCTGAAATCAATCAGAATAGAAGACACAATGGCATTTTTTCCATTACAAATATACACATACACGAAGTTAAAGTAAGTTGTAAAAAAGTGAAAAGGAATAAAAAGTAAACTGAGAAAATCAACTCTCTCTCCCATTCTTATCCTTAGTTCTTTTTCCCAGTGTGTTCTTAGTCACTCAGTCGTATCTGAGGCAACCACAATTACTAGTTTCTTGTGGATCCTTTCATGTATCATCTATGTATAAAAATGTATGTTTGTGTAAATGAAAGTGGGGTTCAGCTGCTTACTATTCAAAAGCCAGTGAAGAGGCAAGACTAGTGGAAAGGAAAATTTGCTTTATTTCAGATGCCAGCTATGGAGGGGGGGCGGGTAGGGAGAGGGTAGACTTCTGTCCCAAGGCCAACTCCTACCCCACTGACATCAGAGGGCAAGAGCTTTCACGATGGAGGGAGGGGACTATGTGCAAAAATAGCGGTCGGCTCCGACAGTCATCTTAAAATTGGCCATGCAGTGGTCTGATCAGAATCATCTGAATTGTTTTAAGTAAAGTTAATCTTCAGTTCTAGGCTTCCCAGGTGGCTCAGCAGTAAAGAATCTGCCTGCAGTACAGTAAGCCTTGGTTCTATCCCTGGGTTGGGAAAATCCCCTAGAGTAGGAAATGGCAACCCACTCTAGTATTCTTGCCTGGAGAATCCTATGGACACAGGAGCCTCGAGGGCAACAGTCCATGGGGTCACAAAGAGTCAGACACTTAACTGAAGCGAAGTAAGCAGTCAAGCAGCAAGCATACTATTTCCCTACATGAATGTACCATGTTTCTATTACTCAACAAAAGCAAAAACATGTTTGTGGGTTTACCATTACACTTGACATATTTCCTTCTAGATTTCTATGTAATTATTCTTAAAACAAAAAATTTTCAGGGCAAGCTACTGCCTCTGAAACTGGATAGACAGGCAATTACAGGCAATCACAGTTTACAGGGAATGGAAGCCTCTGGAACAAGCAACTGGTAAGAACATGTTAACAGTAACTGACAAATTTCTGGAGGTTTTGTGGACTAGCTTGAGAATTAAAAACTCCTGAAGGCCTAATCATAAGAGGCCCACAAACTTTCATAAATTTTTCTTTCAGAATCTCTACCAGGTTCTTTTATTATGATTGTTGTTGTTGCTTATTTTTATTTTATTTATTTACTTGTGGCTGTGCTGGGTCTTCACTGTTGCAAAATTATGTTTAAAAGTGAAGAAAAATAAAAAGTGTTCCAGACAAAAACCAAGGGAATGTGTTTCCAGTGGACCTGTCTTGGAAGAAACATTAAAAGATATTCTTTAGAGAGAAGTAAAATGGTATAGGTCAGAAACTTGCATCTATATAACAACAAAAAAAAAGAGCATTAGAGAAGGAACAAATGAATATAAAATCTTCCATTTTATTGATCTAATATACAACTATTCAAATAATAGCAACAGGACTTCACTAATGGTACAGTGGTAAGAATCTGCCTTCCAATATAGGAACACAAGTTCGATCCCTGGTTCGGGAAGATTCCACATGCCACGGAGCAACTAAACCTGTGCACCACAACTATTGAGCCGGTGCTCTAGAGTCCACAACCTGCAACTACCGAAGCCTATGCACCTAAAGCCTGTGCTCCATGTCAAGAGAAGCCATCACAACGAGAAGCCCACGCACCACGATGAAAAGTAGCCCCTCCTTGAGGCAGCTAGAGAAAGCCTGTAAATAGCAAAGAAGACCCAGCACAATCAAAGATAAATAAATAAATAATAAAAATAGCAACAATGTGTTGGAAGATTACAGCTTATAGATAACTGAAATGAATGACAACATTATAAGGGACAGGAAGGAGGGATTTATAATTCTTTTATAAGATACCTGCACTATTCATGAACTGATATAGTGTATTTGGAATTGGACTTAGATTAGTTGTAAATGCATATTTCAAACTGTAGGGAAATCACTAAAGCTTTTATAAAGTATAATTAACATGCTAAGAGAGGAGAGAAAATGAAATCATATAAAATGCTGGATTAAAACTAGAGATGAAAAAAAGAGAATATTCAAATAAAGAAACAAAGAATTGCAAAGTATAGAAAATAGTCACAAATATGGTAGATATTAATCCAACTTTATCAAAAAACATTTAAAATGTGAGTAGTCTAAATACACCAATTAAAAGACAGACTGGATAAAACAGACAGGACCTAATTGTTGCCTATAAGAAACCTGCTTTAAATATATAATGAGGGATAAATATAAAAAGATGGACAAATAATCCAGTTTTAAATGAATAAATGACCTGAACAGACATTTCTCCAAAGAAAATATACAAATGGCCAATAAGCTTATGAAAAGATGCTCAACATCATTAGTCATTGTGTGCTAAGTCGTTTCAGTCATGTCCAACTCTTTGCAACTCTATGGACTGTAGCCTGCCAGGCTCCTCTGTCCATGGGATTCTCCAGGCAAGAATACTGGAGTGGGTTGCCATGCCCTCCTCCAGGGGATCTTTCAGACCCAGGGATAGAAATCACAGTCCCTTAAATCTCTTGCATTCACAGCTAGGTTCTTTACTGCTAGAGCCACCTGGGAAACCCATATCAGTCATTAAGTGAAGTTGTTCAGTCTTGACTGACTCTTTGCGACCCCATGGACTGCAACCTACCAGGCTCCTCCGTCCATGGGATTTTCCAGGCAAGAGACCTGGAGTGGGTTGCCATTTCCTTCTCCGCTAGGAGATATAAGCCAGACATGAAAAGACAAATATTCTATGACTCTACTATTTATATTAAATACCTAGAATAGATAAGCTCACAGATACAAAAAGTAAATTAGAGGTTATAGGGGTTGAAGGGAGGAGGGATCAAACCTGGGTCTCCTGCATTGCAGGCAGACACTTTACTGTCTGAGCCACCAGAGGAGCCCAAGGGAAATGCAAATGAAAACCTCAGTGAGATGCCATTTCACATCTACTAGTATTGTTGGTGTGAGATGGCATCTCTCTGAGGTTTTCATTTGCATTTTCCTTGGGCTTTCACACCTACTAGGTATTGTTGCAGAGAAGGCAATAGCAACCCACTCCAGTACTCTTGCCTGGAGAATCCCAGGGAAGGGGGAGCCTGGTGGGCTGCTGTCTATGGGGTCACACAGAGTCAGACACGACTGAAGTGACTTAGCAGCATCAGGTATTGTTGAGAATGTGGAAAAATTGACACATACATTGCTGTTAGGAAAATAAATGGTGCAATTGCTACAGAAAACAATTTGGGAGTTCCTCAAAGAGCTGAACATTTAATTACCTTATGACACAGCAATTCTACTCCTAAGTACATGCCCAAAAGAGTTGAAAGCAGAGGCTCAAGAGATATTTGGACATGCATTTTCATAGCAGTTTTGTTCACAATAGTCAAAAGATGGAAACAAGTGTCCATCAAGAGATAAATGGATAAGCAAAATGTGACATATGCATGGAGATTCCTATAAAAACTAGGAATAAAACTACCACATAACTCAGCAATCCCACTACTGGGCATAAGCTCTGAGAAAACCATAATCCTAAAAGGCACATGTACACCAATGTTCATCACAGCACTATTTACAATAATTAGGACGTGGAAGCAACCTAGACAGACGAATGGATAAAGAAGTTGTTGTACATACACATGATCAAATATTACTCAGCCATTAAAAGGAATGCATTTGACTCAGTTCTAAAGAGATGGATGAATCTAGAGCCTATTATACAAAGTGAAGTAAGTCAGAATATGTGTGATAGTCACTCAGTTGTGTGCAACTCTTTGTGATCCCATGGACTGTAGCCCACCAGGCTCCTCTGTCCATGGAATTCTCCAGGCAAGAATACTGGAGTGGGTAGCCATTCCCTTTTCCAGGGGATCTTCCCGATCCAGGGATTAAACCCAGGTCTCCTGCACATTGCAGGCAGATTCTTTACAGTCTGAGTGACCAGGGAAGCCCAAAGCAAGTCAGAAAGAGAAAGGCAAATATCACATAACAACACATATATACAGAATCTAGAAAGATGGTACTGATGAATCCATCTGTAGGGCACAATGGAGACGAAGACATAGAGAACAAACTTGTGTACAGAGCAGGATAAAGAGAGGGTGGAATGAATTGAGAGAGTAGCACTGAAACATATACATGACCATATGTAAAATTAGATAACCAGTGGAAATTTGTTGTGTGATTCAGGGAGCTCAAATCTGGTGTTCTTTGACAACCTAGAAGGGCAGGATAGGGTGGGAGGTGGGAGGAAGGTTCAAGAGTGAGGGGACATACATATAACTATGACTGATTCATGTTGATATAGGGCAGAAACTAACACAATATAGTAAAGCATTTATCCTCCAATTAAAAATAAATAAAAATTTTACAAAGTGACTTGTCCATACAATGGAACATTATTCAACTATGAAAAGGAGTGAAATTCTGACACATGCTATAATATGGATGAATCTTGAAAACATGCTTAGCAAAAGAAGTTAGACACAAAGGACAATGTTGTATGAGTCCACTTACATGAAATATCCAGGCTAGGCAAATTCAAGGAGACAGAAAGTAGACTAGAGGTCACAAGGGGCTGGAGAGGGTTCTAGGTACTTTCATTGCAAGCATCTTTGCTATAGACATCTTCCTGCAAGCATGTTTGCTACATGGCTAATTGTCTATAACACAATTTTGCCATAAAAGATAAATTAGTTTCTTGATAGTCTGGTTTCATTTCCCTTGATGCAGAACTCCCATTTTTATAATACATAAATCTTGGATCTCATTATGGTCTACACAGTAAAGAGTCTTAAAATAGTGGATGATAAAAATAATGTATGTCAACTTGATATAAAATAGGTTGATAAAACTTACAAAAAGTGTGTAAAGCCAGACTGCACACTGTACTGGAAAATGGTTACATGTCAGTTTGCAAATCCTTCAGTGATTTGAAGGCATAGGACCCATAGAACTTTGGAATATCTATTGATGGACAAGATTCCAAGAACAACAGTGGAGAGGTTTTCACAACACGATACTAAGTTCGGTTACAAAATATACATCTTAGTATTTGGAAACTTATAATTCTCTTCACAAAGGAAATTTTAACGTAAAAGAAAAAGTACAATGCTGAACAAGGAGATAAATCATCACTGACAACAAAAATATATGTAATACATATTGATAATATGTATTATATTACAGAAATATAAGACAAAAATATGTATATTATACATATGTATTATATTATATACATTATATATTATATATATGTGTATTATATTATATATATATGTATTATATTATATATATATTATATAACCGTGAATGAAAGACTTGGGAAATAAGTGCTTACCTGTAGCCCACAAAGTAAAATCAGTTATTTGCACAGTATTGCAGTGAACCCACACACATTTTAATTTAAGGATTTTGTATTTTGCAATAAAGTCTTTCTAGTTTTGTTGTTCAAATGTTTCATTATGTCCTTTTAACGTCCCTCTTTGGTTTTTTGTTATTTTATCTTTTACAGCAGAATGGTCTTATGGTCAATCAGTTATGAGCAAAAATATTTGTGCCATAAATGTTATGTCTGTGGCAAAGATGCTTATAGTCATGGATATATTAGGCAGAGTGGATAATGGAGAATTCCTAATTAATGGGTATAGAATTTCTGCTTGGTGTGATAAAAACATTTCTTAATTACTGATGACAGTTGCACAACATTGTGAATGTAGCTAATGCCAATGAGTTGCACACTTAAAAAATTATTAAAATGGCAATTTAATGTAGTATATTTTGCCACAATTTTTAACAGTTAATAACGTATTATACCAAAGTCCATCAAATTGTACACGAGAGCCAAGAGATGTGGGGAGGGGACTGACTACAAAGAATCATGAGAGAAATTTTGGGGGTGATGAAAATATTCTATATAATGATTGTGGTGATGCTTGTACATCTCTGTATCTTTTCAGACTCACCTCATGGTATACTTAAAACTGGTGAGCTTTATTATATTTGAATATCTCATAAAGTCTGATAAAACATAAAATATTAAAAAAACCCTAAATAGAAAGTAAAATAGAATTAAATGTTCTCAATAAAACTGGGGAGAAAATAAATAAACTAAATACTCTAAATATGTATTGAGTTGGTAGTGTAAGTATACAAAGAACTATCTCAGATGACTGAGATACATTAATTTGACTGTACGGCCAAAGTCAAAAGTACTCTAAGGACAAAAAGAAACTAAAAACACCCTCAAATTGTTTTTGGTAATTATATTTTTGGTGGTTATTGGCAACATTGTTTTTTGCTTGTTTTCATTTTTTTAAATTGGAGGCTAATTACAATATTGTGGTTTTGCCATACATTCACATGAATCAGCCATGGGTGTTCATGTATTCCCCATCCTGACCCTCCCTCCCACCTCCCCTCCCCATCCCATCCCTCAGGTTCATCCCAGTGCACCAGCCCTGAGCACCCTGCCTCATGCATGAACCTGGACTGGAGATCTATTTCACATATGATAACATATGGATGTGAGAGTTGGACTGTGAAGAAGGCTGAGCACCAAAGAATTGATGCTTTTGAACTGTGGTGTTGGAGAAGACTCTTAAGAGTCCCTTGGACTGCAAGGAGATCCAACCAGTCCATTCTGAAGGAGATCAACCCTGGGATTTCTTTGGAGGGAATGATGCTAAGGCTGAAACTCCAGGTACTTTGGCCACCTCATGCGAAGAGGTGACTCATTGGAAAAGACTCTGATGCTGGGAAGGATTGGGGGCAGGAGGAGAAGGGGCCGACCGAGGATGAGATGCCTGGATGGCATCACGGACTCAATGGACGTGAGTCTGAGTGAACTCCAAGAGATGGTAATAAACAGGGAGGACTGGCGTGCTGTGATTCATGGGGTCGCAAAGAGTCGGACACGACTGAGTGACTGAACTGAACTGAATATACATGTTTCAATGCTATTCTCTCAAATCATCCCACCCTTGCCCTCTCCCACAGAGTCCAACAGTGTGTTCTTTACATCTATGTCTCTTTTGCTGTCTCACATATAGGGTCATCATTACCATCTTTCTAAATTCCATATATATGCATTAATATACTATATTGGTGTTTTTCTTTCTGACTTACTTCTCACTCTGTATAATAGGCTCCAGTTTCATCCACCTCATTAGAACTGATTCAAATGCATTCTTTTTAATAGCTGAGTAATACTCCATTGTGAATATGTACCACAACTTTCTTATCTATTTGTCTGCTAATGGACATCTAGGTTGCTTCCATGTTCTGGCTATTGTAAATAGTGCTGCGATGAACACTGGAGGTACACGTGTCTCTTTCAATTTAGCGTCATTGTTGCTCTGAAACTGTGTATTGTGGGAGAAAAAGAATAAAATAATAAAAAAAATAATGTTGCTGTTATTGACAACTGAAATTTTTTATACTGTTAAGAAGAGATAATGAGGTAAGACTGATGATGTTAAGTAAAAACTCCATAGCTGATTTTGAAGTGGAAGTGTCAACATGAATTCATGATATATTTAAATTTTTTTTAATGTATTTTCTAACTCTGTTAACTGAAAAGATCTAGGGTCCATGACCAGCCTAGTACCAATGGGCATTCCTGGCACTCAGTTTGTTGTTTTTAAATGTCATTTTGTAAAACCTGGACTCCTTAAGATGGCTGATTCCAGGACTGGGACAAATCTGCATAGAGAAGATGGGCTAAAATAACCTGTCATTATCAGGAAGCAAAGAAATTAATAAAGACAAATGATGTGTCAAAGGACCCTTGACATAACCTAAGTAAATTCACACCAGCCAAAACTACTATTTGAGCATCAGAAAGAGTTACAGCCTCAATGAATTATAGCTTTAAATAGGATTAAATCTATTTATGCATAATGATACTACAAAAGCCCACTTTATTGGTCACTTACTTCCCCAGTGGCTCAGGTGGTAAAGCGTCTGCCTACAACGCAGGAGACATGGGTTCGATCCCTGGGTTGGGGAAGATCTCCTGGAGAAGGAAATGGCAACCCACTCCAGTATTCTTGCCTGGAAAATCCCATGGACGGAGGAACCTGGTAGGCTACAGTCCCTGAGGTCGCAAAGAGTCGGACACGACTGAGCGACATTTACTTTACTATTTACTTACTTTGAAGGACGGTAGGGAATCAACTCATTATTTTAACAACTGGTAAAGAAAAAAGAATCAATGTTTGTTACGGTTTTCCTATACAAGTTGAATATCTCAGGGTAACTGAATAGGTGATAAGGGGAAGTTTCTCCTTATAAAAGTATTCTAATAAGCTCGGTAGAAAAGAGAATTAAAATATCACCAGTTGCCAAACCCTAATGAATGAATGGATCTAGGAAAAGATAATCAATAGCTGATAATATTGATAAACAGAGGCAAGAAAAAAATATTTTTTTGTTTTTTTGGCCATGCCATGCTCATGCGGGAATGTTGGTTCCCCAACCCGAGGCCCCTGCAATGGAAGCACAGATTCTTAGCCACTGGACCACCAAGGAAGTCCTGAAATTAGTCTTACTTTGAAAAAGAAATCTAATCTGATCAAGCCTTTACATGTAACTATCAATTTAAACCACATTCAAGAGGGAAAGAAACATGAGACTATGGGGATGCAATCAGCAAACTATACGGTGAGGGGCACCTACCAATGCAGGAGACACAGGTTGATGGGAGATCCCACATGCCACAGACCAGCTAAGTCCATGGGCCACAGCTCCTGAGCCACCGTGCTCTCGAGCTGGGGAGCCACAACTACTGAGCCCACGTGCAATAATTCTGAGGCCAGGCGCCCTAGAGCCTGTGCTCTGCAACAAGAGAAGCCACCACAATGAGAAGCCCTCACCCTGCAACTAGAGAGTAGCCCCTGCTTGCTCCCACTACAGAAGAGGCCATGTAGCAATGAAGCACATCCAAAAACAAATAAAATACAAAATTTGTACTGCGAGAAACCTGACAAATGACTGAGCACACACAAACAAAAACATGCACAGATATACTCTTTACGTTGTTTTTAATCCAATAGAATTTTTAAATGTCTATGTAGCAAAATATATCAGCACTTTTCTTTACTGCTTTTGGATTTCACTTCTTACTTAAGAATGTCATGGCTATTCCAAATTTATAAAAATCAAGTATAATTCTTCTAATATACTTCTATTATTTCCTCAATTCATATTTAAGGAATTCATATATAAGGTGTATGTAAAGGGAATGGAATAGAGATCTAACATTTTTATAAATTAGTAGTTAAGTCTCATAATCATATATTAACCCATTCTGATTTTAAAATGCCATCTTCATTGTATATTAAAAATCCATAGCCACATGAGCTTTTTCTAGATTCTCTGTATGACTATCCAGGAGGTTTTTGTTATGTGACAATAAAAATGTTTAAATTATCATAGCTTTAGAGTTTGTTTAGATATCTAGTTGGAACCATTCCCCTTCACTGTTCTTTTTGAAAATTTACTCTCTCCTTACAAATACCCTGTGAGATAAACTTCAGAATTAGTCCAATACCGTATAACATGCAATCTAGTACCCCTTCACTTTTTATTTTGAAAAAACTTTAAAGAAAAAAGGAAAGAATAGTAAAATGAACACCTGTGTACTCTTATATCCAGATTCACCAATTTAACATTTGCTTTATTGCTCTTTTTGACCAGCAGCTGCATGCCAGCTGTTAAAAAGAATTAAGGCAAATTATATCATAGGTGAGATTACAAAATGGTAGATACACTTGGGAAACAGTTTGATAGTGTCTTATAAAGTTAAACATACCTCATGACCTAGAAATTCCACTCTTAGGGATTTACCCAAGAGCAAATGTGAACATATTTCCACACAAAAGTGTTATGCAAATTTTCATAGCAGCATTATTCATATGAAGCCCAAACTGGAACAAACCAAACATCTATCAACTGATAATTGAGTAAATAACTCCTTTATTATGTAATACTCTATGCTAAAAGAAATGAGATGATGATGTATACAACAAGGCCATGGAATCTCAAAAAAAAAAAATTTGAAGTGTACAAATCAAACACAAAACACTGTATATTGTACAATGCCATATAAATGAAACTCTAGAAATGAAAACTATTTTGTAGTGAAAAGCAGGTCAGTGGTTTCACAGAGTTAGATTTTAGGTGAGGGGATTGATTACAATGGAGAATGAGGGGACGTTTTAGAATGATGGAAACATTTTGTATCTTAATTGTTGAGATGGTACACAGTATACAATTGCCAAGACTTATTAAACTGTACAGTTAAAATGGATGAATCTTATTTTATGAAAATTATACCATATTTCTAAATTGGGTGGAATCTAATGCCTAAATTCCCTAATCTAAAAACTGGAGGAAAATCTTTAAAAGGAAAAAAAAAGGATAATTAAGCAATCCAGTAAGAACTGATTTGAAAAGTTCTCTGAGATACATTATTATGGCTAGTATTAATATTTATATAAGAGATGTATAAGAGAAAAATGGTCAAGTTTGTGAATGTAATTGCATAGAATATCCTTGAAGTTGTTTAAGGAAGGAATTGGTAAGAGGGCGGTTGGTGGGGAGGTGAAATGGATGGTTGGGAGAAGTGGTGGGCCTTTTCACTGTTTTGGAATTTTTTCTGAGTGCACATAATATCTAGGTAAGAAATAAATAGGGCTTCCCTGGTGGCTCAGATGGGAAAGAATCCACCTCAGTGTAGAGACCTGGGTTTGATCCCTGAGCTGGGAAGATCCCCTGGAGAAGAGCATGACAACCCACTCCAGTATTCTTGCCTGGAGAATCCCTATGGACAGAGGAGCCTGGCGGGCTACAGTCCATGGGGTCACAAAGTGTCGGACAGGACTGAGCGACTAAGCACAAGAAATAAACAATTAAAGTAAAATAAAACAGCTATTAAAATAAACTGAATTTAGACTCAGATTTTTAAAAAGAAAAATGTGAACATTTTTAACAGTCAAATTTGGTAAGTGGGTTATACCAGTTGTAAGAACATATTGCTATGTTAATAACAACTAACAATAATTGAGTGTTGTCACATACTAGTATTTGGTTAAGAATTTTAAAACAGCTTGAGACATACAGAAGTTACATAATGTCTCTGAGTTCATACAGCCAGCTGCTGCTGCTGCTGCTAAGTCGCTTCAGTTGTGTCTGACTCTGTGCGACCCCATAGACAGCAGCCCACCAGGCTCCCCCGTCCCTGGGATTCTCCAGGCAAGGACACTGGAGTGGGTTGCTAGCTAGAAGCTGTAAATATCTAAAGGATGCCTGGATCCTGACAGCATGGAAGGGAGTAAGATGGAGTAGTAGTTAAGTGTTTCTTTGGGAAGTAAAGTAAATGTGACAAAAAAGAAAGCTTATAGTACCAGCTACTCAAGAAGGCCTGGTTTGAAAGCAAGCCCCAGAGGACATGTCCAGGAGCCAAGACCTAAGGATCATATTATAGAAGTTACACCCCAATCAGAGTTCTCTTTATCAAATCAAAGGGAAATAAGCCAGGCACAAGTTTCCAGTCTGACTCAGAAGAACCCAAAGTGTGTGAATAACACCTTGGTCTCAGATACTCTGCCATCTAGCAGTGATGTAGATTTGATGTGTGCCTTTCAGCAGCAGTATTCAGGGAAAAAGAGAGAAAGTAGGGGGAAATTGGAGGGTATAAATGATGTAGGGTCTGTGAGGGAGTAATCATCCCCATTTTGCCCTGAGTATGGCTACAGGATGGAATAGGCACAGGAGGCCAACAATTGGGTGTAATGGGATTTTTTTTCATTAACTCTGATATTTCCCTGAGTGTCTCCACAATCTGTTGTCCCTCTTTTATCTCCAGACCATTTGGTTGGGAACCTGAACTATTGCAAGCTGGTGTCTGGATTTTGACCCAGTTGACTAAACACTTTCCTGAGATCATTTCCAAGAACCTTTATTTCTACTGCTTTCTTGGGAGACCCCTAGTTTTCTGATTCCTCTGTAGAAACCAACCAGTCCTCTCCAATTTCTCTCCTGTGTATCAGAGAACTTGGAGAAGAGTCAGTTTTGACCCCAAGGCAAGGAGACAGATGGATTAGTGCGTTGAGTAGTCGGTTTCAGCCATTTTGGAACTTGAGTCTATAGCTGGACTATAATTAATTAGTGTGTCTTTTTTTTTCTTAGACTCTAGTCCTTTGTCCTCTAATTTATGAGAACTTTTCTAAGAGCCAGAATCCATGTCTATCACACCATCCAACCTATCAAAACCACAAGGCTCTTCTTCCAAATATTAATATATCCATTGCTCTCTCTACTACACCCACTCTGATCAAGAAGTCAGGAAGCTGATGGCAACTCAAATTGCTAAAATTAACCTTTTTAAAGGTTAATCTGCTCAAACTTCCATAAACTCTTTATAGTAATCCCATTTCTTTTTCTTTCTTTCCCCCCCCCGCTTTTTTTCTTTTGGCCACATCTTGCAACTTGTGGGATCTTAGTTCCCTACCCAGGGAATCAAACCCAGGGCCCTTGCAGTGGAAGCACCATGTCCTAACTACTGGACCACCAGGGAATTCTAAGAAAGTTTAATAAACGAACTATAAAGCAGAGACATGACTTTGTCCACAAAGGTCCATCTAGTCAAGGCTATGGTTTTTCCAGTAGTCATGTATGGATGTGAGAGTTGGACTATAAAGACAGCTGAGCACCAAAGAATTGATGCTTTTGAACTGTGGTGTTGGAGAAGACCCTTGAAAGTCCCTTGTAGTGCAAGGAGATCCAACCAGTCCATCTTAAAGGAAATCAGTCCTGGGTGTTCATTGGAAGGACTGATGTTGAAGCTGAAACTAGAAAATTTTGGCCACCTGATACAAAGAGCTGACTCATTTGCAAAGACCCTGAAGTTAGGAAAGACTGAAGGCAGGAGAAGGGGACAACAGAGGATGAGATGGTTAGATGGCATCACCAACTCAATGGACATGAGTTTGGGTAAACTCAGGGAATTGGTGATGGACAGGGAGGCCTGGTGTGCTGCAGTTCATGGGGTCACAAAGAGTTGGACACAACTGAGTGAGTGAAATGATAACTAATATATTGGGAAACACAAGTGCACTAGGGGTGGCCACTATATCCCTAGTAGAAATGACGGAGGGGAGCCATTACTAGAATACAAAGACAGAGAGAGCTTTGTGGAGAGGGCTGCCTGGTAGGAACTGACACCTTTCATCAGGAGATAGAGGCCCACAGCATCCTGCAGGATGGGAGCCAGGAGAATACCCTGATCTCATTTTCCCCTCACCCTCTGATCTCTTCATCAATCCTCCATGTTGGCAATGCTCCACACTGACCAAATTTAACCAGAAGTTAGAGGGTATACCAGCTGGTTAATTGGTCACCACAGATTAGCTTCCTGGAGCACAGAACAGGGAAGAGAATAATCAAGGTGGCTCTAGAAAGAAAAGCAGATCATCTTTAACCTGGATTCCTGCTGTAATCTTAAACTTTAGTCTGATTTCTTCACAGCTGCCAAAGCCACCTTAAAAAAAAAAAATTGTGATGAAATACAGATACATCACAAAATTTACCATTTCAGCCATTTTTAAGTATACAATTCAGGGGCATTAGTTACATTTACAATATTCTGCAACCATTACCACTATTTCTAAAACCTTTTCATAAACCTAAACAGAAACTTTGAATCCATTAAGCAAGAATTTTCTATTACTTGCACTTCAAGCTCCTGATAACCTGTAATCTACTTTCCAACTCAATGAATTTGCCTACCCTACATATTGAATACAACCTGGGGTTATCCTCTAGTTTCAGTGAACAGGCTTGTCATTGTGGTGGCTTCTCGTTGTGGAACACAGGTTCTAGGGCATGCAGACTTCAGTAGTTGTGGCTCCTGGGCTCTAGAGCACAGACTCAGTAGCTGTGGTGGACAGGCTTACTCAGTTGCATTTGGGATCTTCCAGGATCAGGAATCAACCTGTGTCTCCTGCACTGGCAGGTGGATACTTTACCACTGAGCCACCAGGGAGGCCCCTAACATTATCTTTACAAAGTTCATCCATGTAGTAGCATGTATCAGAACTTCATTCCTTTGTTTGGCTGATTAGTATTTCATTGAATGCACATTTTGTTTGTCCATTTATCTGCTGATGCACACTCTGGTTGTTCTACCTTTTAGCTATTGTGAATAATGCTGCAATGAACATCAACATACAAGTATATACAAAAACTCTTTCACCACTCAACAGTAAAAAGACAACAAAGTAAAAAATGTGCAAAGAATGTGAATAGACAGTTCTCCAAAGAAGGCACACAAGTAGCCAATAAGCACTTGAAGAGATGGTCAGCATAATTAGCCATCAGTTCAGTTCAGTTGCTCAGTCGTGTCTGACTCTTTGCGACTCCATGAATCGCATCACGCCAGGCCTTCCTGTCCTTCACCAACTCCCAGAGTTCACCCAAACTCATGTCCGTTGAGTCGGTGATGCCATCCAGCCATCTCATGCTCGGTCGTCCCCTTCTCCTCCTGCCTGCAATCCCTCCCAGCATTAGAATCTTTCCAAAGAGTCAACTCTTTGCATAAGGTAGCCAAAGTACTGGAGTTTCAGCTTCAGCATCAGTCCTTCCAAAGAACACCCAGGATTGATCTCCTTTAGAATGGACTGGTTGGCTCTCCTTGCAGTCCAAGGGACTCTCAAGAGTCTTCTCCAACATCACAGTTAAAAAGCATCAATTCTTTGGCGCTCAGCTTTCTTCACAGTCCAACTTTCACATCCATACATGACCACTGGAAAAACCATAGCCTTAACTAGACGGACCTCTGTTGGCAAAGCAATGTCTCCACTTTTGAATATGCTATCTAGGTTGGTCATAACTTTCCTTCCAAGGAGTAAGCATCTTTTAATTTCATGGCTGCAATCACCATCTGCAGTGATTTTGGATTTAAAGTTATGTAATTGTTTCCTCTTCTATTAAATTACAAGTTCCTAGGACAGATCTTAAAAGTATTTCTCATTTTGTTGGGCTTCCATTTATTGCATTTCACAGATCTTGTGTTTTCTACAAACTGAAGATGCATGAGAACGCTACATTTTCAGATGATGGTTAGCGTGTTTTTGTAAGGCGAGTGTATGCTTCTCGGTTCTGTCTCATCACAACAAAGATTTGGAGTGACGGACATTAAAGCCTTTGGCGTGTCATAGCTCTCAGGTCTTGGACAGACCGTGTTATAGCTCTCAGGTCTCGAGCAGACAGTGTTATAGCTCTTAGACAAATCAGTGTTACAGTTCCGTGTTACAGATCTATTTTATTTAGATAATAACAGGAAAATCCATCTTCAAGATGTGAGGGCATGTCAACCCAAAGATGGGAAGAGAAGAGGCACCACAATGCGCGGGATAGAGAGCCCCAGCCCTTTAGCTCCTCTTTTTATGTTTTTCTCTCCTTGGGCCTGTCCTATGTAAATTGGGCCAGCCAGGAGTGTTTGTTTTACCTGAGGTCCTCAGACCTTCCTTTGTTCCATTTTCACGGGCTTTTCTCTTCCTTATCTTTTATCCACCGCCATTCTAGACTCCTTTTCCCTATTCTAACTACATAACATTTTAATTAACTCATTGGAAAAGACTCTGATGCTGGGAGGGATTGGGGACAGAAGGGGACGACAGAGGATGAGATGGCTGGATGGCATCACTGACTCGATGGACATGAGTTTGAGTGAACTCCGGGAGTTGGTGATGGACAGGGAGGCCTGGTGTGCTGCAGTTCACGGGGTTGCAAAGAGTCGGAAACAACAGAGCGACTGAACTGAACCAACTAAACATTTTAATTAAGGTACACTGTTGGGCTCCAAAATCATTGTGGATGGTGACTGCAGCCATGAAATTAAAAGATGCTTGCTTCTTGGAAGAATAGCTATGACAAACCTAGACAGAGTATTAAAAAGCAGAGACATCACTTTGCAGCAAAGGTCTGCTTTGCTGCAACTATTGAAGCCCTCAGGCCCTAGAGCCTGCACTCCACAACAAGAGAACCCACTGCAGTGCGAAGCCTGCACACTGCAACTACAGTAGTCCCTGCTCGTTGCAACTAGAGAAAGCTCGTGCACAGCAATGAAGACTCAGTGGAGTCAAAACAAATAAATAAATAAAAATTTGAAAAATGGTTTAAGTATGGGGTAAATACAACTTTTATATGCACCGAGAAACCAAAACTTCATGACTCACTTTATTGCAATATTTCCTTTATTGCAATAATCTGGAACTGAGCTCACAATCTTTGAGGTACACCTTGTATAAAATTTTTTAATCCTTAATGATTAACAGATTAAAAACTAACATTGCCATTGTTACAATGTGTAAAAAGATTAAAAAGAGGAGAGACAGCAGCTGAATAGGCTGTGATCAAGGATTTTCCGTATAATCACATGTGTACATTTTGCAACTAATTTGTCTTGGCAGAGTCACAACAAACCTATATTATTCAAGCTAGACATCTGGACATAGGCGTCTTCTCATTACTTGATAGTGTGAGTAGAGATGTATATAATATTCCAGAAGACATTATAACAATACAGTGAGCAGCTACTTTTCTTACTATTGTAGAACCCAGAATTCCAGAAATGGTTCACCAATATCTTTCACACTGTGGTTTTCATATCTCCATTTCCAGGTAGGCTGGAAGAAAATGAATAGACAGTTCTCCAAAGAAGGCATACAAGTGGCCAATAAGCATATGAAGAGATGGTCAGTATCATTAGCCATCAGGGAAATACAAATCAAAACAGCACCTAAGTCACCAGTATGAGCCACATCATGTGGGAGGCAGCATAACCACCCCAAAGAAGCTTCAAAATTAATCTGGGCAATTTGCCAGCAAGCACAAGTAGGACACTCAAAGGAGTCTCAAGTTCCAGATGCAGTTCCAGGACAGGTGTGCCACCACTGGGATGGATCCCCTGATTTACAGAAAAGGATTTTGGTCTGAGATGCTGGGCATACAGATTATCAAAGTGTGCCTAGCCCTGAAGCACCAGAATGGAAGTTTGAGAACTTTGGAGGAACTGCTACATCAACAGGTTTTATAGGGAAGGGAAAAATTCAATCCAGATGTCAGCCAAGATAACTTGATAAGGGTCATCAAGTAAATAAAGGCAGATGGCATTGGCTTCAGCACTCTCCCTGTGGGTGGTACTTACCAAATTCACTCCCGTTCCAGCTGAGCTCAATATGAATTACAAACAATGAGGTGCTAGAGCTAGCAGGGAAGAATGGCTACAGGACCACCGGTGAGATAAAAGCCAGTCTTAAATGGGAGACAGAGTGATTATTACAAGTGCTGGAGCACTTGCTGATGGAAGGGCTGGCCTGCCTAGCCAGCCTCAACAGCAAACTACTGTCTTCCAGCTCTCTTCACTGACCTCCCCTCTCAGATTACAGCTCAAGAGGCCAAAGAATTCCTCTCCTGAATCTAGGAATGTGGAAGGGAGCACAGCAGGATGAAGGAAGGAGAGAGCGAGCAGCTATTGACTGGTAAATAAAACCTGAACCAGGAATGACCTGACTGTCCAGTGGTTAGAACCCAGTGCTTTCACTGCTGAGATCCAGGTTTTTCCCCTTGTCATCTGAGAACTAAGATCCCACAAGCCATATAGCACAAACGGGGCAAAAAAAAAAAAATTCTGAACAATTTTGCTTAAAAAAAAAAGAAAAAATAAATAAAACAGATCCAGAAATTTTAATGGTGATGAAACAGACAAGAACATAAAAGCTGCTACTATAAATATGCTTTATATCTTCAAAAAGGTAGAGGAAAACCTGACCAAGATAATTAGAGAAGTGGAAGATAAAGGAAAGATCCAAATGAAACCTCTAGATATGAAAAACATAATGTAATATCTCAAGAGGATCCCGTAAGAAAGATGATGCGTGAAAAGAGGCTTAGAAAAAAAAATATTCAAAGACAAAATGGCCATGCATTTTCCAAATTTGCTGAAAACTATAAAACTCATGGATCTAAGAAGCTTACTGAATCCCAAGCAGAATAAACCTGGGGAAAACCACATCATATCATGTTACAGTAAAATTTCTGAAACCATTGATAATGAGAAAACATTAAAAGCAGCCAGAGAAAAAAGACATATTTCTTACGAAAGAATCAATATAAGAATGACATACAATTCTTATCAGAAATTACACAAACCAGATCTTACACAAAAATCCAAATGAATTCTTTGTCCAACCCAATATATTTTACCTCAATAAGAAAATTAAAGGAAAAAGAACTATTTTTTTAAGACAAAAGATGAGAAAATTCATCACTGGAATCTTGATGAATGACAAAATTACTGGTCTAAAAGAAATATGAAAGGAAGTTCTCCCAGCAAAAGTGCTTTCACTGCTTCCAAATAATACCATGTGGAAATGTGGATCTACACAACATAACGAAAAGTGTCAGAAATAGTAAATATGAGTAAATGTAAAATACACTTAATATTTAATCTCTTCAAAAGATAATTGGTTCTTTAAAGCAAAAATTACAATAGGATTTATAGTACATGTAAAAGAAAAATGATCACAGTAGTACAAAAGAGGAAAAAAATTACTGCTATACTGTTTTATAGTACACATGAAGTGATACATTATTTGAAGGTAGACTGATATTTAAAGATTACATTTTACAGGGAATTCCCTGGTGGTTAGGACTGTGCACTTTCACTGTCCTGGCCAAGCTTCAATCCCTGGTCAGGAAACTAAGATCTAAGTTCCCCCTAAGCCATACAGGATGACCAAAAAAAAAAAAAAAATCTATTTTATAAAACTAAAGAAATAAAGATACAACTAATAAGCCAATAATGAAGACAAATAGAATCACAAAAAATTCAATTTGAAAGAAATCAGGGAGACAAGAAAAAGGAACAAAGAGAAGATTGGGCAAACAGGAAGTAACTGAAAGATGGTAGCTTCAAACTCAATCATAGTGATAATTACATTAACTGTAAATGTAGTAAACACCCCAATCAAAAGGCAAGGAAGGTCAGATTGGATTCAAAAACCAAAACCAAAACTAGAACCATAGAGTTTCTTGTGTATAAGATAGTCACTTAAATATAAAGAAACATATGGTTAAAAGTAAAAAGATGGGAGAATGTATATTATACAAATAAGAACCAAATGAAAGTCAGAATGGCTCTATTAAAAATAAGAAATAGACAAATCTGCAATTATAGTTGGAGATTTTAGCACTTTTCCCTAAGTAACTGATAGTAAAGCTAGACAGAAAATCAGCAATAATAAAAATTTGAAGAACACTATCAACCAATCTGATTTTTTAAATTATTTCTCTTCAGCTGTGCTGGGTCTTCACTGCTGCACAGGCTTTCTTCTAGTGGCAAGCAGGGGCTACTCTCCAGTTGTGGAGCATGGGCTTCCGTTGTTGCAGAGCACAGGCTCTAGGGTGCATAGGCTTCAGCAGTTTCCACTCCTGGGCGCTAGAGCACAGTCTCAATAGTTGTGGCACAAGGGCTTACTGTAGAACATGCTGTTCTGCAATATGTGGGATCTTTCCAGATCAGGAATGGAATCTGTGTCTTCTGCATTGGCAAGCAGATTTTTAGTACTGAGCCACTAGGGAAGCCCCATCAATCTGATTTTAGTGACACTTATGGAATACCACTAACTCCAAACACATTATTGTCAAGTGCACATGGATCACTTACCAAGAAAGACTATGTGCATATTTGTGCTAAACTGCTTTAGTTGTAACTGACTCTTTGTGACCTTATGGACCAAAACCAGCCAGGCTCTTCTGTGCATGGGATTCTCTAGGCAAGAATACTAGAGTGGGTTGCCATGCCCTCTTCCAGGGGATCTTCCCAATCCAGGGATAGAACAAACATTGGTTAAGTCTCCTGCATTGGCAGGCTGGTTCTTTACTACTAGCACCAGCTGGGAAGCCCCAAGGTAGACTATAGTCTAGGCCATAAGACAAATCTGAATAAATAGTTTGGTAGTGTGTTACAAAACTAAACTTTCTCTTAATCATACAATTTGGCACTCATGCTCCTTGGTATTTATCCAAATGAGTTGAGAACTTATGTCCACACAAAAACCTGTACATAAATGTTTACACACTTGAACTTAGCCAAAAGGCCAAGAAGCAACTGCACATAAGTATTTATAGCAGCTTTATTCATAATTACCTAAACTTTGAAACAACCAAGATGTCCTTCAACACGTAAATAGAAAAAACAAAACAAAACAGTGCTACATCCATATAATGACTATTATTCAGCAATAAAAGAAATGAGCTATCAAGCCATGACAAGATATGGAATAAACTTGAATGTATTTTATAAGTGAAAGAAGCCAGCTCAAAAGTCTACATACTGTATGATTTCAACTATTTGACAGTTCAGAAAAGGTAAAACCAGAGAGACAGTACAAAAATCAGTGTTACCAGGGGTAGGTAGGAAAGAGGGAAGAATGGAAAGAACACAGAATTTTTAGGGCAATTAAGCTACTCTGTATGATAACTTAAGATGGCATCTCTTGTTGCAGAGCACAGGCTCTAGGTGCTCAGGCTTCAGTAGTCTTCAGTAGTTGCAACTTGTGGGCTCAGTAATTGTGGTGCATGGCCTTCAGTTACTCTGTGATGTGCGGAGTCTTTCTAGACCAGGAATCAAACGCATGTCTCCTGCAGTGGCTGGTGGAGTCTTATCCACTGTACCACCAGGAAAGTCCTGACATTTTCTTTATTGGCATTCTTAGACTTGTTTTTTAAATTGGAGTATAGTTGCTGAGACCACAAACTGCATGGTATGGCAAAAATATTTTTTTTGGAAAGAAATAGAAGTATATGTTTTGAAAGTTGCAAAAGATTTTAAGAGTAATTAAGATAAAATATGCATTTAAAAAATATATTTTGAAAACAGAGTGGAGTCATAGTAAATGAGGTAAAGTATGCATCCAAAGAATAGCAAGGAGAAATAAGAAAGCCTTCCTTAGTGATCAATGCAAAGAAATAGAGAAAAACAACAGAATGGGAAAGACTAGAGATCTCTTCAAGAAAATTAGAGATACCAAGGGAACATTTCATGCAAAGATGGCACAAAAAGGACAAAAACAGTATAGATCTAACAGAAGCAAAAGATATTTAGAAGAGGTGTAAAGAATACACAGAAGAACTATACAAAAAGATCTTCAGGACCCAGATAACCATGATGGTGTGATCACTCACCTAGAGCGAGACATCCTGGAATACGAAGTCAAGTGGGCCTTAGGAAGCATCACTACGAACAAAGCTAGTGGAGGTGATGGGATTCCAGTTGAGCTATTTCAAATCCTAAAACATGATGCTGTGAAAGTGCTGCATTCAATATGCCAACAAATTTGGAAAACTCAGCAGTGGCCAAAGGACTGGAAAAGATCAGTTTTCATTCCAATCCCAAAGGAAGGCAATGCCAAAGAAAGTTCAAACTACCACACGATTGCACTCATCTCACATGCTAGCAAAGTAATATTGAAAATTCTCCAAGCAAGGCTTCAACAGTACATGAACTGAGAACTCAAGATTGTCAAACTTGATTTAGAAAAGGCAGACGAACCAGAGATCAAATTGCCAACATCTGTTGGAATGAAGAAAAAGCAAGAGAATTCCAGAAAAACATCTACTTCAGCTTTATTGACTATGCCAAAGCCTTTGACTATGTGGATCACAACAAACTGTGAAAAATTCTTAGAGATGGGAATACAAGACAGACCACCTTACCTGCCTCCTGAAAAGTCTATATGCAGGTCAAGAAGCAACAGTTAGAAACTGACATTGAACACTGGACTGGTTCCAAATTGGGAAAGGAGTACATCAAGACTGTATATTGTCACCCTGCTTATTTAACTTATAATGCAGAGTACATCATGTGAAATGCCAGGCTGGATGAAGCACATGCTGGAATCAAGATTGCTAGGAGAAATATCAATAACCTTGGATACCCAAATGACAACACCCTTGTGGCAGAAAGTGAAGAGAAACCAGAAAGCCTCTTGATGAAAGCAAAAGAGGAGAGTGAAGAAGCCTGCTTGAAGATCATGGCATCTGGTCCCATCACTTCATGGCAAATAGATGGGGAACAATGGAAACAGTGAAAGACTTTATTTTCTTGGGCTCCAAAGCCACTGCAGATGGTGACTGCAGCCATGAAATTAAAAACTGTTTCTTGGAAGAAAAGCTATGCCCAACCTAGACAGCATATTAAAAAGCACAGACAAAGATCCATCTAGTCAAAGCTATAGTTTCCCAATAGTCATGTATGGATGTGAGAGTTGGACCATAAAGAAGGCTGAGCACTGAAGAATTGATACTTTTGAACTGTGATGTTGGAGAAGACTCTTGAGAGTCCCTTGGACTACAAGGAGATCCAGCCAGTCAATCCTAAAGGAAATCAGTCCTGAATATTCATTGGAAGGACTGATGCGGAAACTGAAGCTCCCTACTTTGGCCACCTGATGCGGAGAGCTGACTCATTGAGAAAGACCCTGATACTGGGAAAGACTGAAGGCAGGAGGAGAAGGGGACAACAGAGGAAGAGATGGTTGGATGGCATCACCGACTTGATGACATGAGTTTGAGTGAGTTCCTGGAGTTGGTGATGGACAGAGAAGTCTGGCATGCTACAGTCCATGGGGTTGCAAACAATTGGACATGACTGAGCAACTGAACTGAACTGATGCATCTGAAAGGAGTAGTTTTAGTGAATATTTCTTTGAAAAGAAAGGAAGTCCAGAGACTTCCCTGGTGATCCAGTGGTTAAGACTTTACATTCACAATGAAGGGGGCACAGGTTTGATCCCTGGCCAGAAATTAAGATCCTGCATGAAAAAAAAAAAAAAAAGATCCTGCATGTTGCCCAGGTGCAGCACAACTCCCCACTCCCCGCCAAAAAAAAAAAAAAAAGGAAGTCCTAGCATTATAATTCTAAGTGTTCAGCATAATGAAAATACGACTTAGGAGTTTCTTCAATTAGGGGATTGGCAGATTCCCCTCATCAGAATATTTTCATAGACTTCACCCAACATCCTCTAATAGGTCACATTTATAATCACACCCCTATCTCTAAACTGAGATAGGAGTGGAGTTATTATCTGAAGTCAGAACAGCTGCCGACAGCTCTGCACACCATCAGCTTTTGTGTCAATTGCTGCCGCTGGCCTGCTGGCTACCGCTTGGCTGTCGCCCACAGGCCAATGCCCAGACTGCGGCCAATTAATCATCACGGGGCTCAGCTCCTGCTGACCTCGTCTCTTCTTCAGTGTCATGGCTGCCTGACCGGCCACTACGTCAGCAGCTGCCATTGCTGCCAATCTCCTCTGAACTGCCAACCTTTAGTTCTCAAAACTCTCTGGACAAAGAGATAATTTTTCTATTACAAACAGATGGGATTCCCAAAGCAAGGATTTGAGATCCTCAAGACTCAGGATATCAACTACATCTCAATTAAAAAAAAAAAGACCCAGGATGCTTCTTGACACTACAGATCCCTCTCTTCACTGAACATACAGGCTCTCTGAGAGGATATCAGAGTGTCAGGCTTCCTGACCACTACAGATCCATATAGCCCATGCAGTCTAGGAAACACCAGCAGAGAGACATTATATAATAAGGAATTCTTCCATAGGAAGGTAATATTTCATCTCTGTTTCCAGACTTTGTGGACATCCTATACACAGACTAGAACCATTGCCCTGAATGAAATCCAGTTCTGCTCTTCCGTCCAGTCCACTCCAGCAGATTCCAGAAGACAATGTATCTTTCAAGGTTTTCAGTCATTCCCTTTTTTCAGAAACCCTCAGGCCATCTGACAGCTCACATTTGAATTCTAAATATGGGCCAGGTTCCAGTTCTCACCTTCCAGGACTCCTCAGTTCAGTCAGACTCCTCAGTTTAGTTGCTCAGTTGTGTCTGACTGTTTGTGACCCCATGGACTGTAGCACGCCAGACTTCTCTGTCCATCACCAACTCCCGGAGCTCACTCAAACTCATGTTCAAGTCGGTGATACCATCCAACCATCTCTTCCTCTGTTGTCCCCTTCTCCTCCTGCCTTCAATCTTTCCCAGTATCAGGGTCTTTCCCAATGAGTCAGCATCAGGTGGCCAAAGTAGGGAGCTTCAGTTTCCGCATCAGTCCTTCCAATGAATATTCAGGACTGATTTCCTTTAGGATTGACTGGCTGGATCTCCTTGTAGTCCAAGGGACTCTCAAGAGTCTTCTCCAACATCACAGTTTAAAAGCATCAATTCTTCAGTGCTCAGCCTTCTTTATGATCCAACTCTCACATCCATACATGACTACTGGAAAAACCATAGCTTTGACTACATGGACCTTTGTCAGTGCTTTTTAATATGCTGTCTAGGTTGATCATAGCTCCTTTAATTTTGTAGCTGCAGGACTCCTAGTCCTCTGCATATCTCATGTTTCAGTACCAACATCCCAGGACCCTTTAAAAGCCCTGTAGTAATGAGTTGATTGGCTGTAAGCCTCAGAATTGTGGTGTTGGAGAAGACTCTTCAGAGTCCCTTGGACTACAAGATCAAACCAGTCAATCCTAAAACAAATCAGTCTTGACCACTCATCAGAAGGAACTGATAATGAAGCTCCAATAATATTTTGGCCATCTGATGTGAAGAACTGACTCACTGGAAAAAGACCCTGATGCTAGGAAAGATTGAAGACAGAAGGGGATGACAGAGGATGAGATGGTTGGATGGCATCACTGACTCAACGGACATGAGTTTGAGCAAGCTCTGGGAGATGGTGAAGGACAGAGAAGCCTGGCGTGCTGCAGTCCATGGGGTCACAGAGTTGGATATGACTGAGGGACTGAACTGAACTGAAGCTGCAACTAGAGTCCAGATTCCTATAGTGCGCAAGCACCCCACCTACTGGCCTCTTCAGTTAACTGCAGACAGCGTAAGCCAGCTCTGCATCGTGCAGCGAGGTGGGAACTCAGTTGTTGGTAGGGACTTTGCTTTCACTGCAGCTGTGCTGGGCTTCCCAGGTGATGCTAGTGGTAAAGAATCTGACTGTCAGGTAGGAGACAAAGCTTAATCCTTGGGTTGGTCAGATCCCCCAGGGTAAGAAATGGCAACCCACTCCAGTATCCTTGCTGGAAAATTCTACGTACAGAGGAGCCTGGCAGGCTACAGTCCATAGGGTTATAGAGTTGGAAATGACTGAAGTACAGCACATGGCTGTGTGAGTGCCTGGTGCACTGCATTGGACTGGCAAGCTCCTAACATAATCATGTGAACAAAACAAAGTACTAATCCCTGACTTGGGTATAAAAGGTCATTGCTGTTGACTCCTCAGTCATATTATCTTGCCCTACTTGCCACACACCTTCCAACTCTCCTCCAACCCTCCAACTCCCCTCCAGTGGGAGGAGCCTTGACGATGGAAACACTTCCCTCCTCCTTGCACGGCATGTGCTTTCTTCACACCTGGCTGCTGCTACTCTCCTCAGAATTCTGGAGCAAGGTTGGTCAAGTCTTTTCTTGCTTGTCCCCCGGGGGTACTGTGCTGGCCCTTGGTGAAAGGACTCAGCATGGTGTACAGAACTGTTCCCATCCCTGACTTGCCTTATTAGACACTGAGCTCTCAGGGAGTTCTATGGCTGTACAAAATAGGTACTCAGTGTTAAATACAGATAAATTTTTAGAGAGATCTGAGCTTTTGTCTCACATGTGCCACTAAGCTGCACTTTTTATCAACCCGAAGCAAATAAATAAACCCCAGCAGTTCTCAAAATTTTGCCTCGATAGGTATCTGGCAATATCTGGAGCCATTTTTGGTTGTCCAAACTAAGGGATGCGACTGGCATCTAGAGGGCAGAAGCCAGGGATGCTGCTACACATGCTTCAACAGCACAGCTCTCCATAAAGAATTACCTGGCCTCAAATAATAACGTTGAGACATCATGATCTAGTTAATATTCACTTAACAGGGTTTGGGGCTTACTTGATACCTCAGTTGGTAAAGAATCCACCTGCAATGCAGGAGACCCAGTTTGATTCCTGGGTTGGAAAGATCCCCTGGAAAGGGATAGGCTACCCACTCCAGTATTCTTGGGCTTCCCTTGTGGCTCAGCTGGTAAAGAATCTGCCTGCAATATGGGAGACGTGGTTTCGATCCCTGGGTTGGGAAGATCCCCTGGAGAAGGGAAAGGCTACCCACTTCAGTATTCTGGCCTAGAGAATTCCCTATATAGTCTATTGGGTCACAAAGAGTTGGCAATGACTGACTGACTTTCATTTTCACTAAAAGGGATGGGTGACAGTGAAGATATAACCTGTGAAACATAAAGGCACAGAAAGATGTTGGAAAGTCTTCTGCCTTGTGTCCATGTGAAGTACACTGCAGAGGAGCATGAGCTATCATGTGTACGACTCATTGAACACACGGATTTCAGCCACACTGCCAGAACCCATCAGCAACAGGTGGGAATTCAAGTCCCTGAAACTAAACAATGAAATGAACAAATTATATGTGGTACATACGATGGAGTGCAGCCTTGGAAAAGATCCCGCTACATGCTACAACTTGAGTAAACCTGATGACATCACACTAAGTGCCAAAGGACATATAAACTCTAATGTCACTCGTAAGATCTAGTCAAGATCAGCCATCTGTTGCATTCCAATGTCAATATACTGCCACAGGCTACAACATGAGCAAACCTGAGGACATCATGCTAAGTGCAAAAGGACAAATAAAGTCTGAATGTACTCATATGAACTATCTGGTCAAAATCATAGCAATCTGTTGTACTACAATGTCAATATACTTAACACTACTGAACCATACACTTAAAACTGATTAAGATGGCAATTTAAATGTTTTGTATCACAATTTAAAAAAACTGAGCACTGTCATTTATCCAAGTGGCAAAAGTCAATTTGGTTAAGTGTTGGCAAGAGGGCAAGCTAAAAGGTACTTTAAGTGTTGTTGGAACTGCAAGTTGTTACAGTGGTTTTGGAGGGTAGTGATGAATAAACTAAAAGTACATAGCCTTTGACCCAACACTCTTAGGAATACTTCCTATAAAAATACCCACACAAATACTCACATACAATTGTCTCATGTAGAAAACATCCACTGCAGCGCTATTTAGAATGACAAAATACAAAAACAACCCAAACAGCAACCAATAAGGTACTAGTTAAAATAATTTGAGCTATTTCCATACAATGGGGTACTATACAGCTGTTAAAAATGAGCTCCAAAATTATGAGACACTGCATACAGCAAGCTTCTCCATGTGTGAGGAGAAACGGGAAATGATGCAGAGAAATTCTGGAAAGCGAAAAGAAACAAGTCCTAGAAAACAGGGATAAATTGGAAACTTAAATTTTTACCTTATACTATTAGATCTAGTAAGTACATTTGAAAATTAAAGCATAAAAGGAAGAAAAATTACCCATTCATTTATTTTCAAATGGTGTTTAGATCAGTGGTTTTCAGGTCTCTTCAGCATCGCCTGCCTGGGAGCTTAAAAAAAATCCCAACTCCCAGAATCCACCAAAGAGCACTAGGATCTGACTCAACTGGTCAGCAGATGGGTCCCAGGGCATCGGTGTTTTCAAAAGATCCCCAGATAGTCATAACTTTCAGCCAGTGTGGTGAAATTACTGATTTAGCCAGGGTTTAAGCAAACTGTAAAACATGACAGGAAATATTAGATCCTTTGTGATCACATAGTCTTGGCTTTTTTTTTTTGAGCCCTTTAAAAATGTAAAAGCCATTCTTAGCTCCTGGTCAACTGGATCCAGTCAATGGCCCATTTTGCCAACCACCAGTTTTAGACCTGGAGAAGGCGATGGCACCCCACTCTAGTACTCTTGCCTGGAAAATCCCATGGACAGGGGAGCCTGGTAGGCTGCAGTCCATGGGGTTGTGAAGAGTCGGACACGACTGAGCGACTTCACTTTCACTTTTCTGCATTGGAGAAGGAAATGGCAATCCACTCCAGTGTTCTTTCCTGGAGAATCCCAGGGACGGGGGGAGCCTGGTGGGCTGCCGTCTCTGGGGTCGCAGAGTCAGACACGACTGAAGTGACTTAGCAGCAGCAGCAGTTTTAGACCACCCAAACACCGGACTTATAGCCTGAACAAGATACCATGACACAAGGTATAGTCAGGAAGGTATAGTCCACAGTGAGCCTCCACAGGTCTGAACCCTAGCCCTCTAACTGGCACCCAAGTTGTTCTGAGTAGGAGGTAGGAGGGCTTTGGATTCACATTAGTAAAACTCCCCAAACACATATAAACCAGTCAGTTTATTATTTTGTAGTAAAGATGTAGAACTTTCACCATGCAGACTTTATACCTATGTCAGCATACTTTCTTCCTAGCGGCAGTTACACAGACAACCAGGTTATCAGGTTACTTGGAACCCAAACAAAGGGAGGCTAATCTTAACTTACACCTCATCTATAAAGTTACAGTACACTTTCCCAACACAGGGACAGCCCAGCACCAGAGAACTTGGGAGAGACTGGAGAACTCAACTTTCCTCCTCACTTGCTCTGGCTGAGCACTGCCAACATTAATCTCCTACAGTTCTACAAAAAAGCCTGCATGGCCCAAGAGCCGTATCTCTGCTCACAGGTTTTTTTGTTACCTCCACTGATACTGACAGTCAGGATCTAAAGGGAGCATATGAGTTGCTCCTGTGTATCAACTATAAGACACAATAGCCCTGTTAGAATGCTCTCCCAACACCACTCTAACTCAAGTAATACTAGATAAAATGCTTTGCAAAGATTCTTCTCCTCTCCATTAGCGTATATGTAGGTTACCTATAAATTCACCTGACTAATGTAACTGAATTCCTACTGAGGTTTTTCATTATAGATTTCTTCCTTCACTTTCTTATCAGTGACTCCCAAACATGTAAGAAGTTAATCAAACTATTTTGTGTCACCACGCTACCAAGACAGAAATACCAAGTAATGTGTGCTTTTCAGATTAAATTTTGTGCTTTAAATTGTAAAAAAGCTGAGAAGATATAGTCCTCAGAAGCCAATCAAAAATTATCTTTGAACAGTAAAAAAGTTTATGCTTTTAAATTAATAAACATATATTGCAAACATTATGTGATAATAAAAATACAAAAATATTCAGGCTGACCCCAGGGTATTCACACATTAGAATTTTGTCTGAAATAAAACAATGACTTTTATCCTCCAAAGTAGTAAGTCCATGTTGGCTGAAGATTTCAGTCCTAGACCCCATGAATGAGGTACATAGTTCATGCTTAACAGATATATACATTAACAATGCTTAATGTTAATTGCCCTTCATCAGGGCTCTGAGGGATAGGAAGCATGAAAAGTGGACACGAGCACTCACATAGGCAGAGTTCTCCAATTATAAAAATTCTTACATGTGACCCTTACCAAGTCTTGGGAGATAGCTAAAATTTCAATCTGGGGGAACCCACCTCTGAAAACCACAACAAAAATCAGTAAGAAATGATTTAATAGGAAATATACAAATTTCTCAGTATGAAGACTTTCACAGAATGTGGAGGGAATGACAACTAAAACTTTTCTTAAAAATGAACACTCTTTGTCCTTGCTACCCAACACTCAAAAAACAAATCTGTACAAAACCACAAACACAAAAAGGACCTTAGAGGGGGTTACAGTGGAGAGTCTTCAGACCTATTCTAAACTGCTCTCTTCACCACGACTCTCCCCTGAGAGAGCCTAGGATTCCCAGGTCCACTGAGGACGGTGAGTGGGCTCAGATCATCACCCTTGCTGTGCCATAGACAGCCCACGGTCACTCACTGTCAAACTTAACAGAGTTGACTTGGACAGAGATGGAGCCTCCCCGGTAGCTGCCCCCGCTTCTTCTTGGTTTTCTCGTGCCGGAAGGATTTGCCTTTGGTGAACTTCAGAACCTGATTGGCTCGCTCCCCCAATCTCCAGCTGCACCCGCTGGTAAGCAGAAAGAGATGGTTAGCACACAGAAGAGCAACCCCAGGGTCCTGTCATTTCTTGCTCCAGGCAACTCAAACCCAGAGAACCTATCAACCACCCCACCCCCTCAAGGAGACCCCTCGTGCTCCTCACCTTGGCGTCAAAGGAATTATCTGCCACTCGAGCATCCACTTCAATCTCCTCTTCCCTGATCCTTCGGAATGGGGAGGATGCCCTTCGTTCTCCCTGGGTAAGAACGGAGTAGGAAATTCAGGATGGAGCAGTCATGGAACAAAAGGCCCTCCTGAGCTACACACTTGAGCGTGTGTGCCAGGCCAGGCAAAGAGGTGTCCAGATGATTTGCAGTTTTTGTCTACTCTAAAAGCTGGCTCCTGAGAGGAAAACAAGACAACCTACCTTCTTCCTTTTTAGGAAATGTGTTGGGGGTCTGAAGCTTTATCTTCTTTGCTGGAGGAGTCTCTGCCTCCTTAGCAGCCTCATTCTTCTTCTTCTTCTTCTTTTCTGAACCTAGGGAACAGAAAGCCAGATTCAGGAAACCAGTTTCCTGTCCCCTCCTCCCAGGCTCCCACACCAAGGGCCTCCAACTGGAAGCTGGTCAGGGGCTTTGGCTCCCTAATCCACTCCTCTAGACTACAGCCCATTCTTGTTTAGGGGACAAACCCACAAGGCAGGTTTTTCAGATACAGACCTGGCTTAGCAACCGCCACTGCTGCCTTTTTCTTGTCCTCCTCCTCGTTGCTGCCCCTGTCTGCTTTTCCATTCTGGGCAGTCAGTGCAGAAGTGCCATTGGCCTTGGTGGCCTGTGGTCTTGGCGTGCCCTTGCCCTTGGGTTTCTCCTCTACCTCCTCCTCCTCACTGGAGTCATCAGAGGAAGAACTGCTGCTGCTCTCGGCCTTTGCTTTCTTCCCGGAGGCTGGTCTGGAAGGGGCTACGGCTCCCACCTCCTTTCGTGGCTTTTAGTTGGGGGGTTTAGGTGTCTTCTCTTCTTCCTCTTCCTCGCTGCTGGAGCTGTCTGAATCCGAGCTGCCGCCCCCAGCACCCTGAGAGGCTTGCTTGGCAGGCAAAGACAGGGCTGCTTTGACTGTCGCCTTGGACTTAGGGGTGACTACAGTCTTCTTCGTCTCCTCCTCATCACTAGAACTGCTCTCCTCACTGGAGCTGCTGTCAGCCTTTCTGGTTAGAGGCTTCTGGCCACTGCCCGCAGCCTGCTTGGGAGTGGCGGCTAACTTAGCCGCAGGCTGCTTGGGAGTGGCGGCTAACTTAGCCACAGGCTGCTTGGGAGTGGCGGCTAACTTAGCCACAGGCTGCTTGGGAGTGGCGGCGTTTACTTGAGGTATTCTTGATGGTACCAGCTGGCTTGGCAGGAGCTTCATCCTCAGAACTGTCGGAGTCTAGACAGGGAGGTTAGAGTGAATAAGTTCCCGGATCAGGCTAAAGGAGGTCCTTGGAGCTGCCATCGCCCTGAGGGCCTCCTACGCTATCCCGTCCTTACCTGAGCTGTCTGAAGAGCTCTCTGCTGCCTTCTTTGCTGGAGCTGCTTTAGTAGCTGCCTTGGCGATGACTGCCTTAGCTGGAGGTTTCTTTTCTTCCTCAGAACTTGAATCTTGAGAGAAGCAATGGCATTAGGCTGGGTCCAGAGTCCCACCAGAGGGAGGAAAAAGAAGTGTAGGGAGTTCCCTGGTGTCCTAGTGGTTAGGACTCTGGGCTTTCACTTCCATGGCTGGGGTTCAATCTCTGGTCAGGGAACTGAGACCCCCACAAGACATGTGACACAGCCAAAAACAACAAGGATGCAAAGACCCGCACAGAGCATTAGCCCTGAGGTGCTTCAGAGAAAAGCAGAAGGGAACAGAAGCATTTCCTTCCCTACTCCTCACACACTCCCAGACCCAACACAGGAGATGACTCACCAGACTCGTCACTGCTCTCCTCACTGCTCTCCACAGTCTGCTGCTTGTCTGCAGCTTTCTTGGGGGACTGAGTTCCCAGGGACTTCTTGGGTGGGGGAACAGAAGGCGGAGGTACTGAGCTATAAGGACCTGTTTAAAAGGAACAGTGTGATAAAATATGTATACAAATCTTTTGATACCTCTTCCTTCTAGAAATGGAGCTTACTTCCCTTTCCCTTGAGGGTGGGCTAGGATTAGTGACTCATTCCTAACAGACTAGGGCAGGGACGATGGCATGCCATTTCTGAGTTACAAAAGGCAACTTTTGGCTTTCTCCTTTCTCTGGGACAGGCCAGCTGTCAGGCCACGGTCCACGTGGTGACTACAGAGATCCTCCTGCCTTTGGGCCCTCATCAGTGGTAGCTTGACTCCCCGTGTCCAGTCACCTGGTTTTTTTCTTCATGGGCTTTTTCTTCTGCTCCTCTTCCTCCTCCTCACTGGAGGAGTCCTCACTGCTGGAACTCTTTTGGGCAGATGCGGCAGCCATTTTCACTGGGGCCTTAGCCCCAACTTGCTTTTTAGGTATGGTCTGCATCACACAGAGAAAATCAATTTCCACAAGAAAATGTTGACCCAACCCATCCTGCCAGGAAATGGAGGACTCCCACCCCCTTGTCCCCTCTTCCGTGGTAGAAATTAAGGCCTATACCTTCTTAGAGATGGCTACTGCCTTTCCTCCTCTGAGTCATCATCACTGCTGCTGCTGCTGCCGCTGCTGCTACTAGCTGCTTTGCCGTTGGCAACTTTAGGTGCTGGCCGAAGTGATGTACCTAAGAAAACAGAAATAACATGAGTATAAAGACAGTTTTTGGACTCGCCACCTTCAGTGACACTGCCGCCAAGATGCAGATTTTCATGAAGATCCTGAGGAGAATGACCATCACTCTTGAGGTCAAACCCTCAGCTACAACAGAAAATGAAGGGCCAAAATCCAGGATAAAAAGAATTCTTCCTGACTAGTAAAGATTGATCTTTGCTGGCAAGCAACTAGAACATGGATGTACTTTGACTATAAAATTCAAAGGGAGTGTACATTTCACCTTACTGTTGGGACTTCACGATGGTGCTAAGAAAGGAAGAATTCTTACGTAAGTCCTAAGAACAAGCGTTAAGAGAAAGACGACTAAGCTAGCTGGCTGTCTGAAATACCATGAGGTGGGTGCGATTACCCTTCAGATGACATACATATGTATTGTTTCAACAAACTGTAAGACATCAATCGTATACTTGTTAAAAACAGACATGAGCTGGACTTTCCAGGTGGTCCAGTGGCTAAGAATACACCTGCCAGCCTTCCCTCATGGCTCTGTGGTAAAACAACAACAACAACAAAAAAACCACCTACCAATGCAGGAGATACAGGTTCAATCCCTGGTCTGGGAAGATCCCATATCCCCTGGGACAGTTAATCCTGGGTGCCACAACTACTGAGGCCACACAACTGAAGCCCCAACACTCTACAGCCTGTGCTCTGCAACAAGAGAAGCCACCAGAGTAAGAAGCCTGTACACCACAGCAAGGGAGCAGCTTCCATTCACCTCAACTACAGAAAGCCCATACACAGCAAAGATCTAGTAGGAAAATAAAGAAAGAAAGAAAAATATTTTTTAAACAGACATGAACTGGGACTTCCCTGGTGGTCCAGTGGCTAAGATTCCATGCTCCCAATGTAGGGAGGTGGGGGTTTGATCCCTGGTCAGGGAACTAGACCCCATATGCACCAACTAAGATCTGGTGCAACCAAATAAATAAAATAAATATTTCTTAAAAAAAAAAAAAGACATGAACTAATGAACATCAAAAGAAAGGAGTATCAAGATATTAAAAGGCTAGAAAAGCCTCCTATTAGCTTGGAACTTAGGAGTCTGTCAATTCTCTTGCTTTTGCAGCAAGCATAAAGGAGAAGGCTGTGCTTTACTATGGTATTATCAAAGGATAAATTTCCTGCCCAAGTTCAGAAATAAACCTGTCTTCCAAAAAACTTATGATGCAAATCATTTGAATATGCCCTCTGAAGTCTTTTAAACATGTTTTCCCTCATTGCCCACTATTTCTGTAGTTGAAAAAGTGAAAGTGTTAGTTGCTGCTCAGACATGTCTGACTCTTTGCAACCCCATGGACTGTAGCCTGCCAGGCTCCTCTATCCATGGGGATTCTTCAGGCAAGTCTACTGGAGTGAGTAGCTATTCCCTTCTCCAGTGGATCTTCATGACCCAGGTATCGAACTTGGGTCTCCCGTATTGCAGGCAGATTCTTTACTGTCTGGGCCACCAGGGAAGCCATTTCTGTAGTTACTAGTCCCTAATTAAAAAAAAAAAAAAATGACACCAGTCCATACATCTAGTTCAACAACCAGTGCCATTTCATCCCTGTGGTCAATGAGGAATTTTCACACCAGTCCCCAGAGTAACCTGGTCCCCAGCCCAGCCTCTTGGGAACAAAAACAATACCTGGTTTGGCTGGGGCTTTAGCCTGAGTTTTCACTGCCACAGGTGTTGTCTTTGGCTTCTGGTTCTTTGGTGCCTCGTCCTCTGAGCTTGAATCAGAATCGGAATCAGAGCTCTCAGCCTTCTTAGGAGGAGCTTTGACTGTCTTGGCCTGCGGCTTAACTCCCTTCTGTAAGAAAAGCCAGGGGAATCAGCAAGAGTTTTAGGGCACCCAAAGGACATCTTAAAGTACAAAAGCAAGCTCCCTAGGTGCTCCTTTTTTAGACCTTGTTCCTGACATTCCCTGTTTAGAGCTCCTTGCACCTGTCCACAAAACATCTTTTACTCTTGGAGTCCTTGACAGTGTCCCAAAGAAACCCAGTACTGTCAGGGATGCAGAATGGACTGAATTTCCTCTAGATTCAGGGTTAACATTTTACCTTACAAAATCCTTTCCAAACCTCATATTTCTACAACCTCTCTGAAAGACCTCATAATAATCTGCTGTTTATAACCAGCACCACCCGGCTAAAAGCCAAGATGTTAGGTTTCTTCTTTCCAATCCCTTAAGCAATTGCTTTCCTCCCCAAAGCTGCACCTCAACAGGTTTTTTCTTTCTGTCTTCTTCCTCCTCATCACTGGATTCTTCACTGCTGCTGCTGCTGCTCTTGGATGCTTTGACTGCAGCCTTTCCAGGATGCTGAAGTAGACTAGCCTGCTTGGCAGGTACAGCTGAACAAAAATACAGGTCCCGGTAAGAATAAGCCATTTAGTACTGGGAGACTACAAATCCTCTTCCTGGAACCACAACTCCCTGCTGGACCTTACCAGCTTTCTTAGCTGGAGGCTCCTGGTTTTCCTCCTCACTGCTGTCTTCACTGCTGTCACTAGATGAAGTCTTCTTCTTAGCCACTGGTCCATTTGCCTGTAACTTCCGCTTTGGAGCCTTGGTGGACCTGCTGAGGCAGATTAGGCTAACTTCTGGGGAACAGGACCTTCTCAAACCAAAGAATACAACCCAGCCTACTCACGGGGAGAAAACTGCCACACTGGCAAAGACTTACTTGAGCCAGAAACTATAGATATCCAAGAGGGAAGAGGCGTTGGCATCCTGCTGGGTCTATAAGAGAAAAGAGAGAGAAAGTAGGGTAAGAAAGTTTTATCCTGGGTATTCTATGGGAGTTCAAATTATTCTCTCATTAAAAGTCACTTATTTTGTCTGCTCTACCTGATATAAATGTTACATCTCTGAAGGTTTCTCCTACTTGCATAAATTAGGAGAAAAATAATCTATTTATGTATTTCCAAATTCTTGGTAGCAAAAACTTGAGTTATTCCTGTAGTTTCTGGCATCATCTATTTCCCTGCCTGTCAATCCTATTTATCAAAACCTTTAAAAACATGCATTCCATTAAAAACACCACTTTATTCTAGCAGTGTACTATCCAGGAATTTATCCTTACCCATGAAACAAACACCTACACAGGAAGATGTTTGCTGAAACTTGGTTTATAATTCCAAACCACTGGAAATCAACCATGAAGAGAAGATTAGTAAAAATCTATGCTAATTATTCCAGAAAAGGCAATGGCACCCCACTCCAGTACTCTTGCCTGGAAAGTCCCATGGACAGAGGAGCCTGGTGGGCTGCAGTCTGTGGGGTCTCAAAGAGTAAGTAGGACACGACTGAGCAACTTCACTTTCACTTTTCACTTTCATGCACTGGAGAAGGAAATGGCAACCCACTCCACTGTTCTTGCCTGGAGAATCCCAGGGACAAGGGAGCCTGGTGGGCTCTGGGGTCGCACAGAGTTGGACAGGACTGAAGCGACTTAGCAGTAGCAGCATGCTAATTATTCCAGTGCAGAACTGCATTCAGCTGTTAATTACACTGTTTATGAACTATGAGTTGGTGTTCAAAAAAAAGGCAAGGCATTACAGTATATACAAGAGTACAGGCTCAAAGTCGGATGAAGTGTGAAATTTACTTCTGCTGGTTAGTAATGTGTGACCCTGAGTAAATCACTCAATCTAATACTGTTTTTCTTCCCTGTAAGAGAGATAATACTATACAGCACTAAGTTGTTGAAAGAATGAGATAATGCCCTTAAGGGGCTTAGTATCTGGCCCTTAGTATGCCCTCCACAAAGATTAGCTTTTGTCACATAAAAAATTTCTGATTCTGAAAGGCCCAATTCCATCCAGCTGGATGTGGAAACACTCTCTGCAGCCTCTAACAGTCAATTCAAAACAGTTCCAATATGAAAGCAGCTCTATCAGATCACATGTGGCAGGCGGTGTCAGCTTAAGGAAGCCCTCTGAGACTGATCTGACTTATAACTTGTGTAACCTGATTCTACCACAAAAAACAAGCTTATCTTCTTAATCAAAGACTAAACCACTAAGGACTACCATATGAGCTTCCCTGGTGGCTCAGATGGTGAAGAATATGCCTGCAATGCAGGAGACTCAGGTTTGATCCCTGGGTTGGAAAGATCCCCTGGAGAAGGGAATGGCAACCCACTCCGGTATTCTTGCGTGGAGAATCCCATGGACAGAGGAGCCTGGCGGGCTAGAGTCCATGGACTCACAAAGAGTCATACACCACTGAGCGACTAACACTTTCACTTTTAAGGACTACCTCACCACTCCACTCTATCTTCAAGGTGTTTTCTTGTGCAGTCTTGTCTGCTCTCTTTGAGATGGATATTCCAAACCTTTCATATTCCTGGTCATCTTCCTTTTACTTGTTTTTAGAACATCCTAAGGTACCATAACCAAGATAACAACTTCTACTCATTGATGCTTTCTGAGCACCAGGCACTTTGCATATATCATGTTATTAAAACTCACAAAAATCCTACAAAGTGAATGATGACATGCTCATAGAAGTAGAAACAGATTCAACGAGATTAAGCAAGCTGCCTGGATCATACACGTTTAAAGTGGCAGAGACTGTTCCCAAACCTACACTTGTCTGATGCAGGAAGTCAGAGATTCCACAACTGCTTGATGCTCAACCCTGCTTCTACTCCCGTTCATTTTTTTCTTTAATAACAAAAATCCTAGCTTTCATTAACGGCTTCCCCGTGGCTCAGACAGTAAAGAATCTGCCTGCATGCGGGAGACCCGATTAGAGCTCTGGGTCTGGAAGATCCCCCGGAGCAGGGAAAGGCTACCCACTCCAGGATTCTCTCCTGGAGAATTCCATGGACAGAGGACCCTGGTGGGCTTCTCCATGGGATTGCAGAGTCGGACACGACTCCGCGACTAACACTTTTACTTTTTTCAGTTTTCATTATTTCTAAAGCAATTCTACTTGAGTCCTGGGTAAAGTCGTTTGAGAGTTAAACTCAAGTCACGCTTGGTACTACCAGAAGCCTCTAATGCCTCCGGTGGGACAAGGCGCTCCCGCCCGGTCGCACTCTGCTAGCTACGTGACCTAGACCACGAGGGTCCCACGCTGCCACCACCTCACCTCTCACCAGAAAAAAGCAAGACTCAATGCTAAGTAGTCAGACCTCATGGAAGTGATGCCAAGACTCCAGGCTTTCCAACAACCGCCGAGAGCTCGGCACAAAGACCTGGCAGTCATTAGTCTGGCGGAGCCCGCAGACCTCCCTATCTGCAGACCTAAACATTCCAGGGCCCGCAACCCTGTGGTGATCCCACCCCAGCCCATGATCCAAGCCCCGGACTCACAGCGCCTGTTGCCTTGACGAATTTATTGGCCACGCTCGAGAGCTGGTTATCTCGCAGAAAGCCGAGCACGAGGGGATACAGGTCGCTGGGAACCACGCGGCGTAAGTCGGCGTCCGCCATCCTCCGGGTAATACGCGTCACTACCGTCGCGGACGCACACGACTCAAGAAACCGGAAGAGGTGGGCTAGGGAGGACCCGCGCAACGTCCTCGCGCTGCGCGGGACACGCCGGAAGGGGCGGGCGCACTCTCGGAGACAGTAAAGGCGAAATCCATGGATGCTTTCCGGTCTCACGAGTGTCGCCATCTTGAAAGGGCGGAGCCCGCCGTTCTGCATTGTGAAGGCGGAGCCCTGACGTCAGAGGTCACGCCCTTGGTGGCGGCGGGAAAGCTTCGGACTTCCCGCGCCTTGCCTTCTGCTGGAGCCACCTTTCTCAGTGCAGCGGTTACCCGCGCCCCTAGCATTCAGATATCAGAGTGAGGCGTGGGTCGGCGGGCCTGAGCTGACCTTGAATTTTCTAAACTTGGTCACATATCCCACCGTCCCCTATTCGCGCTGCCAGTGGATTCCCACTCTTCTCCATCTTAACTTCAACACCCTGGAAGGCCCTTTCTCAAAATACCACCCCAACCTCTGCACTCCAAACTCCATTACAAAAGGCCCTTCAGATTATATGTGGTAGTGGTGAGGTGTTGATCTTCAAAACTGTCCACCTCAATCTTGACTTGCCCATGAGACAACTCTACCCTCCCTTATTTACACAGCTTCAGGTCAGCTTCATGAAGGGAAAAAGGGGATGTGCAATAAACCCGAGCGACAGCAGCAGTCTCTTCAAACGGATAATCCTGAAAATAACCCTTCTACTTCCTGGGTCACAGCCCACACTATGAATCCTCTCCGTGGAAGAATTAGAAAACCCCTCAACTGCCTCTCTGTCATGAGTACTCAAATTTATCAATGCCCAGGCCTATCAAGTTAATTTCAAGTTCTCCATATTTTAGTTCACATTCAGTTCAGTTCAGTTCAGTCGCTCAGGCGTGTCCGACTCTTCGCGACCCCATGAATCGCAGCACGCCAGGCCTCCCTGTCCATCACCAACTCCCGGAGTTCACTCAGACGCACGTCCATCGAGTTAGTGATGCCATACAGCCATCTCATCCTCTGTCGTCCCCTTCTCCTGCCCCAATCCCTCCCAGCATCAGAGTCTTTTCCAGTGAGTCAACTCTGCATCAGGTGGCCAAAGTACTGGAGTTTCAGCCTTAGCATCATTCCTTCCAAAGAAATCCCAGGGCTGATCTCCTTCAGAATGGACTGATCTCCTTGCAGTCCAAGGGACTCTCAAGAGTCTTCTCCAACACCACAGTTCAAAAGCATCAATTCTTTGGCGCTCAGCCTTCTACACAGTCCAAATCACATCCATACATGACCACAGGAAAAACAATAGCCTTGACTAGACCGACCTTAGTCGGCAAAGTAATGTCTCTGCTTTTGAATATACTTAGCAGATAGCAATCCCTACAATCCTGTCTACTAGCCCTAAACTATTTTCCTTCATGCCCCTCAGGGAGGTAAGGGTTCACTTTCTCAAAGGACACGCTTCTTTGCCTTTCTAAAAATAGGCATTCCCCTGTCCTTGGTATAATTCCTATATGTCCCTCTTTCCTAAAGGTCTATTCACCTACATGCATTCTTTAAACATCTGAGCACCTGCTGAATGCCAAGCATTGCGCTCAAGCTATGGTACATACAAGCCTGTTTCAAAAACCTTTATTTATAAGAGGTGTGAACTTCCTCTGGGTCCCTGATATTCAAATTCCTTCCTGGACCAATAGCACCACGCTTGTTGGAAATGCAGAATCTCAAGGTCCACCCCACAGCTCAGAATCCACATTTTTAAAAGATCTCCAGTTTTAGATACCCTTTCAAAGTCTGAGAAGCACTGCCCTAGATGACTGATTTCACCTACAAGACTCTTGAAGAGCAGTTTCAAGTCCAGTAGGATTCTGCACCTAACCAAAGAGGAGTCCTAGGAATCAAATGGAAGTAGGAATGTCCCTGTTGTGTTCAGAGAGGAAATGTGACTTCTCTGGCACCAGCACCATTGAAAAAAGCACAACAGCACTTGGCAGTTTTCTCTAGTTTATGTTTATTAGTCCTCATTGGGGGAAGCCCTCAACCCCATCCATCTTACATAGGAATGCAAGTTAATGTGTTTCAGAGCCTATTATAAAAACAAATACCACTTAAAATCTGATGTATTACATTTTTATTTCACTTTTTTCCATTTCTTTAGAAAACAGTCATCTCCTCACTAGCAGCTCTCTCCCCTAGACTGGGGAGGGGAATGGAGGAGGTTGGGCACCTCCAAAGAAAAGGGGATGGGGAGAAGGGCCCAGGGTTACCTCCTGAGGTTCTTCTGGGCCTGTTTCAACAATGTGTCAAAGTCAAGAGAATCAAATTTGCTCTTTACAGGAGCAGGGTCAAAATCTTCCCGGTTGGAGTCTACAAAGGTAGAGAGAGACAAACATCAAGGTCTCTTTGAATGCACCTCCCAACCACAGGGTCTCAAATGGCCAGCTACCTCTCATATCTATAATAGATGGAGCTAAAATCTCCTGAATTTTAAGTCAAAAGACAGGAGAGCCCCCATTTCTCCTCTCATCCCACCCTTTAAGCCCTTCATGTGTCAGAGGAAGACAAGTCTGCCTTTCTAACCCCCACCCCAAAAGGCTGGGGATTCTTCCAGGAGGAGATAGAGTATACCAAAGGCTCAGGGCCTCCCTCCACTCACCAAGATCAGAATAGCTTCTCTTGCAGAACTGCCTGCGGCCCCCAAAGCAGAGATCAAAGGGCTGTTCATCCGCCTGCCTTAGCTTGTGGCCACTCTCAATGGCTGCAAATGCCTCCTCGGCATAGCGATAAGTGACGAAGCCATAGTTGTCACTGGAGGGGGAGGGTGAGACAGAGGTTGAGATGGCTATTTGGGCACATGCCGTGGAGAAGAGACAGCTCCCCAGGGTACAGGGATTGGAGAGGTTCTTCTCATTCCCCAAATGGCCAACCCTCTGACTGTAGAGATGAAGGTGTCCTCACTGCCCAGCACACTGGAGCAATCAGGAAAGACAAAGTACTGAGACAGATAATGGGACAGGAAAGACATCCTGACCATAGGGGCCAACCTCACCCTTGGACACGGAAGTGGATGGTGCACTCCTCAATCTCCCCAAAAACAGAGAACCTCTGTTTCAGCTCTGACCGAGTCATGCGGCCAGGTATCTTCCCAATGAAGACCACTCTTCTTTCTTCCTATGTTGGGTCAAGGAAAATTGACACACCATGAGCCAAAGCCATAGCTGCAGGTGGCTCTGTGAGCTCATGTCATGGCTCAGGGACAAGCCCTCTCCTCCTAGGACCTGTTCCTCTACTCACTATTGCACGCTCCTTCTGCAGAACTCTCTGCCTTTGGTAATGGTCGTGTGAACGATAAGAACTGTACCTGCCAAGAAAAAAAGGTGCTGTCAGCCTCCTAGACATTAGACAGCTCAAGTCTCAGCTCTTAGGCTCCTGCACCCCAGATGCACCAACTCCCTGAAAACATGCTCACCGCCGCCTCCTGTCACTTCTCCGGCGAGGAGATGGAGAGCGGGATCGGCTTCGGGAACTAGATGATGAGGATGAGGAAGATGAGGAGGAAGATGAGGAGGAGGAAGAGGAAGAGCATCTTCGCGAACGTCCAGAAGAACTGCAACTAGACCTAGAGAACAAAAGATCACACAGAAATGATGGAAGGAGTGGAGGTATCTCCACTTACCTCCACCTTGGCCCCAGCCCTGCCTCCCTGTCAGGAAGCTCAGGACCAAAGGCAGAGAAAAGCAGAGGAGGTGCAGAAAAAAAGCAAACTGAGACCCTCATGAACTTTACATGTTCTAGAGCATCTGGGGATTGATCTTATTTATTGTCAATTATGCAATTAAAAATAGAAGAATATCTAACAAGTCAGAAAGAATAAAAATAATAAAGACTCAGGGATAAAGTGCTGGGCCCTAGGTATTACAATGAGCTGAGGGGTGGTGGGTGTAAGGGAAAGGTGGGAGGGCAGGCAGGCCTGTGTCTCTGGAATCCTGCTCCCCTCATGTCTCACAGGAGTACTATGATTATAGCATTAAGGGGAGGTGACTGTGCTAGATCTGTAATAAATGACATACCTGAAGATAAGCTTCACCATCAAAACCCAAGAATTCTTCACTGATGAAGTGGAAAAATTTGGGTCTATTATAGAGAAAAAGGTATTCCCAAAAGGTAGATGAGGCCACAGTGACACCCAAAGGACACCAGACTCTTTCCTCAACAGATGATTAAAGGAAGGATTATTTGCCATTAACAACCCACTAGCCCACCATCCCACATCTACTGGAAAAATACAAGAAATAAGGACTGATACAGTGCAAAAGAATCAACACGGTCAAGACCAAACCCTAACGGTCTCTCCCAAGGCAGGTCTCTAGGAAGCAGGAGATCTCAGAGATATCCCAACCTCCAACAGGGGACAGAAGCTATCTTTTCACAACTTGCCTCCTTCAAATCCAGGAAAAGGGAAGAACACAAAAGCCAAAGACAGAAATAGAAAAGCCTTTGTGCCTGAAAGTTCATCAAACTCAATGTGCAAAAGCTTTCAGAGTAAGCCAGAGGAGAGAACTTCCAAAGCGGAGAGAACCTAACAGGCCATCAGAGCTCACCTTCGCCACCTCTTGTGTGGGGGGAGAGGGACCGGGACCGGGATCGGGATGAGGAAGACGACGATGAGGATGAGGAGGAAGATGCTTCGCTGGTCCGGGTGGACCCAGAGCTGACAGAACGGCTGCTGCGGCCACGGCGGCCTTGCCAGCCCCGGCTTGGGGGCTGGCTGACCTGCAGGCTTTTCGATAACAGCGCACTGACTGCTGCTTGGCTGAGGGATCAGGGAGAGTCCTAGTGTTCGTGTCATTCCGGCAGGGTGAGGCCTCAGGGGACAGCAAGGCAGACGGGGCAAGGCAAGGAGTTTGGGGATCTGCCTGCTCTTTGCTAGTCCTGTGATCAAGTGGCTTCTGGGAGGCAGCTGTGCCTGGAGGCACAGAGGTGACTGAGCCCAGGGACAAGACAGGCTTGATGGTGATATCCTGATGGCGTTTGATGTTCCATCGGGAGCCCACCTCTGGAATGACTAGGGCAGGCGTCTTTTTGGGGGGTCCTGCTCCGAACACAATAGTCATGGTCCCCAGAGCCCACATGGACTGGACTAGGGCCACGGACCCCTTCGTGGAGGCGGGCTGCAGCTGGATGTTTGGCCTCTGTAACTCCTTCAGGCTTCAGGGTTCCCTCCTGGGCGGTGGACTTAGGAGATTTGGCTTTGGCCAGCAGAGAGACAGCAGCCAGGGGCTTCCATAACTGATGGGGAGGGGTAGCTGGAGGGTGAGCCCTGTGAGGGGAGGGAGGATGGAGATAGCAGGATGAGATCCGATTCTACACTTCTGAACACTGTATACAGGCTCCAGAGAACCCCACTTCATCTCACAAAGTGTACTAACACTGACCAGCAGCCCAACTTCTCCCACTGTTACAACTGCTCCTTCCCATGAGCTCCCCATCTTGGAGACCAGCAACAGAAACCCAACTGGCTAGAGTCCTCCTGAACCTCTCATTGGTGGCCAGGTCCTGTCTGTTCCACCTCTTCATTCTTAGACTCACCCCCTGCCCCCCGGCACTGACTTCCAGGCTGCATTTTCCCTGAACTCATCTAATCATCTAATAATCTTCTACCTCGGTCATCACACCTGTCCACCTGTCTTCTACATTGCCGCTGGAGGAAGCACTCTAAAACCAAACTGGTAAGACTTTTCAATTGCTTCTTCAACGTACAATATAAAGCCCAACCAGCTTAACATGGCCAAGTTCCCATAACCTGGCCTCCTACTTAACACTCCAGCTTTCTCTCTTCTGAGCTCTGCCCACCACCCTGATCAGCCACTACACTCCAGCCAAACGAACCACTCACCATTTCCCAAAACATACCAATACCAGGCTGGCTCTGTTTCTTCAGTTCACTCAAGCTGTTCCAACAACCTCAAATGCCCCTGGTGTCAGTGATTTTCTCAAGCCTCCGATTTGAGGACTACCTTCTGTATAACCCTATTCTGACAGTCCCTCTTCAGATCCCACTATAAACCAAATGGGCTTCTTTGACACACAACCTCTGATACTCAACGTGCTCATCTGATTACACATCTGCCCCTTGGACTGTGAGAACCTCGAGGACGACGATCAGATTTCCGTATCCCCAACACCTACATACACTTGCTGCAGAGCAGGCTCTACAAACATTTGCTGCATAAACTAATCAAAGGCAGAGTTCCCCACCCTGAACCCACCTGCCACGTTGGCCAGTTCTGGGGCTTGTAACCGGTCTAGGGGTCTCTTCTCCTGGGGAGTGTCAACGCTGCTGGCGGGGGAAAAGGGAAAGCCTGGTTCATTGGCTCCTCAACATCTGCTTTCCTCATGAAGCAACAGGAAAGGGGACGTGCAGAGAGGAATAGGGGGCACAAACTGTCCCAATCATTCTCCTCCAGCACAAAAAGGGTCGTAGTGACTGAACTTTATGTAAGTTGAATCTCAGCTCTGTCCAATTTCTGGAGGCAGGCTGACTATGACCTTGATATCCCCCACCTCCTCCAAGCCAGGAGCCATTTGTGCCCAGCTCAAACCAACCCAAAATCAATATGGAGGAAAATATACTTGGCAGAAGAGAATGGGGTATCATGAAGAAAGAAAAAAAAAAAAAGGCCTCTTGGTACTGGAAGAATGGGGAACAAGGAGGTCCAGGATACCTGTATCCTCCAAGGAGTCAGGGAGCCCTAGCCATGAACATCCTCCCCCATTTTTCTTACACCATCAGCAGTGTTTTGAGCAACCTTAAAGCCTGTTAAATAAAGGAAAGAAACCCCCAAAACACAACTCGCCAGAACATAAAAGGCATCACCATTTGAAACCCCAGACTGGAATCAGCCAGAGGATGGTTCATATATATCCTCCTATGTATCACCCAAGATAATGCTCAGTAGTGATGGGCTGAGCCGGGGGTGGGGAACAGGGAAGACTTTAGAGCTGACCGAATGTCCCTTAACAGAGGCATCCAGTTGACAGTCCTGGAGCGCCGGCCGGCTGCTGACCAACAGCTGTAGGGTAACTCACTCACATCCCCATACTTACCCTGAGTTTCCTACAGCCAGGCTATCAGCAGGAGCCGGGGGAGGGCACTCCTTTTGGCTGCAAAGAAACCATACTAGTTAAAAGCCCAACCAGACGTTCCATACTGAGGAGGCACAGAACCACTGGCTTTAAGATGCAAAGGAGGAAAATCCATTTTGCCTACATATTCCATTGGGGTCTCCCCAAAGAAATCCATTCTCCTTCAGTGGGTACCCAACAACTATTTTTAATTATGTCTCTTCTGCTTAAGAAAAAGCACACACTCCACCGAATCAGAGACCAAGACCCAACTCCTAAATCTAGCATTCCAGGTTCTATATAATCCACCTTGATTAACTTGCTAGTCTTATAAGCTACTCTTGATCTACATTTGTACTTTGCCTTGTACTACAGATACCTATTGTCAATTCAGGAGTCATTTCTGCAGATTCCTCTCCCCAGTTAGATCACAAGCTCCTTGAGAACACGACATAGCATCCTCCACAGCACCTAGATCCACACTTGTACTGAGAAGCTGAACTAGCCATTGCCTTTCAAATACACCATTTGTGACCTTTCCTGCACCTCTGCCTTTATTCACCACATGCAGGCTCTCTGAATTCCTGTCTTCCAAGGCTCAGCTGGAGAACTACTTCCCTCTAGAAAAATGCCCCCAGTTCACTTGGATCTCCCCATCCATCCACTCTTGATAGTTCTTGTTATGCTGTACCCTCTCCCTGGCTTGGATTGCATCAATGGGATTGTCTTCCCATTCCAATTAGGGGGCCACTCTAATGGCAGAGACTCCCCTTATCCCTCCTCCCAGTTTAAGCAACTACAGGGCTGGGCCCAAAAGAAACATCAACAGAAAAGGTTTCCTCACCTTCTGATTTCTCAAATTGCTCCAGCAGACTGGACAGGTCCGACGCCTCAATTCCTGCGGAGGCACACAACACAGGATTGGAAACCTGCCCCTATCCACTGAGCACACAGGTTCCAAAACATCTCTCCTTATGTGGCCCCTGCCCAGTGTGATAAGTAAACCAGGGGAGCAACACTCCCTGAGAAGAGAATCAAACCAACCAGATTTCTCTCTCTCAAGGATTCTAACAAAGGCCAGCCCCACTGAGGCTTATCCTGTTTTATGGAGGACACTCCTCACACAATTCCCACGCCATTCTTCACACCAACTGAACTGTGTGGCACTCACCAATCTCACTGATGAAAGCCTGCACCACGGCCTCAGGACCCTGGGTACGAGGGGTAGGTAGAAAGGACAGTTTCCTTAGACGGGCTGGGTGGACAGCAGGCAGTTTGGTGGTAGCACCCTGCCTTGGTGCCGATGTGGGAACAGCCTTGGCAACAGGAGAGGGTGGTTTCTCCTTGGGCCTAGTCTCCTGTGGCTCAGGCTTTAGCCTCTCTGATGCAGGCTCCTCAATAGCCACATTCTCAGCAGACACACACGGTGGAGCCTTGATCCGAGGGCTGTGCACTGGGTGAGGACGCCTTGTGTTTCAGATGGGGAGATGCAGGCACTGGCTTGACCTCCACCTTGGTGGGCTCTGTCTGTGGAGCTCCCTGGCCAGCTGCCCCAAGACTGAGGGGAGGAGCCATCGGCACAGCTGGCACACTTTCAGGAGAGCCAGCTGGGATGCCACCAGGCTCCACCTTGGGTGGGGGGGACAACTCTTCCAACTGAGGTTAGTGGCAAAGGAGGTGGGGGAACAGCAGGCCAGAACGGAGGGTGTTGCAGCCCTGGGCCCCATCCCAAGGGCCCGTAGGTACAGTTGGAATTATACGGTGGGACTGGGGCAGGAGGAGGTACCCAAGGCACATTGCAAGTTGGGGGGCACAGCATAGGCACCTGGAGTACCAGACACTAGGGGCACCGTTGGTGGGGGGGCAGGCAAGGATAGCCAGAAGGGGACACAGGAGGGGTAACAAGGCCAGGGTGGCACAGGCGCATAGTGAGTATAGGGATCAGGTGGCACTGGCCCCAGAGACATCGGAACATTAGGAGGCTGCAAGGGTGGTGGAGGCAGACTGGGCACAGCTTGCCCATTTGTGGGAAGGGGCAGCACAGGAGTCATGCCCAGCCCACCCGTTGGAAAAGGCAGAGCAGTGGGCATTGTGGACTGCACAACAGGAGGTGGCGGTCTTGCTGGCAGTAGTTTCTCTTGGGATGGCACCTGCTCAGTAGGAGCTGAGGCCATAGGTTTGCTCACAGGTGGCTCAGGACTAGGAGAGGCAGGGCTGGGGCCCACAGACCCAAAGCAAGCCTCAGGAGGAGCCTCAGGACTTCTCTGCGGAGCTGTCTTCTTGGCTGGGGCTGGAGGGATGACAAGACAAGGGATGTCTGCCAGCCCTGTGGGAGTTTCTGGGAGGCTGGGCCACTTCCCAGCAGGAGGCTGAGGGGTCCTCTCTTCGGCCTCTGGCTGGCGCTGCTGCCTTCGTCGCCGGTACTCAGATAGGCTAAGAGGCCGAGGCCTGACTTCCTGGGTTGTGGTACTGGTACCAGTTTCTCCCTTCAGAGGACCTACAACCTCCCTGACTTCAGGACTGTTGGCCTTTGGGGGCTCTGAGGACTCTGATTCCAGGAGGAGCTGGGCACCTGGATTCCTCTGGGCTGATGATACTGCACCACGTCTGGGATCAGTTGGCCTAGACTTAACTAGTACAGGATCAACTGGAGACAGGTCATTGGGAACAGAGTCAACTTGTACTGACTTGACCAGGACAGGGTCAACTGGAGACAAGTCATCTGAGATGGGAACAACCACTGCAGGGTCAGCTGCTGCTGAGTCAGCCAGGACTGCATCAGCTGGGAGAGGGTCAACCAGCTCTGAGTTCGCTGAAGCAAGGTTAGTTAGCACAGGGTCAATAGGTTCAGTGTCATTCGCAGTGGGACCAGGGTCAACTACAGTGGAATCAGCTTCAACAGAGTTAAGTGGCATGGGGTCAGCTCGAGCAGAGTCAACCAGTGACAGATGCGTTGAAACAGGGTTGGCTTGGACAGGGTCAACCAGGCTGGGGCAGAGGTCTACAGGATCTTCTTTAGCAGGACTAGCTTGCTCAGTACTGCCCTCCAAGTTCGCAGAGCTAGGCTTCTCCAAGGCAGCTGCCCAGGCCCGAGCCCAAGCCCGGGGCTTCCCTCTACCATGGGGAGGGCCAACCTCTCTTTGAAGGCCCTCCTGAGGCAGGATGCCTCCTTGTGAGGTCACTTCTGGAACAGCTGTAGACTGCCCACGAGAGGCCGACCTCAGCCTCCTGGTGTAGCCCTCTGCACAGGCAGCTGGCTGCTCCTTACTCTTCTTCCTCCTGCCCTTTCGAGCCCTCTGGGAAGTTAGCATTGTGTTGGCTGGTGGGTTCTGAGGCCCCTTGGGTGCCACTGGCTCCATGACCTCCCTGGGCTCCAACATGGAGGCTGACTCCAACTTTTCCTTTGAGTCCAGTGACAAGCCCTCATCCTTAGGGCAGAGGGTTTCCTTGGAAACAGCAACCTCTGTCTCCACCTCTAGTGGTGGCATGAGCAGCTCCAAGGCCGGACTGACCTCTAGTGCATCATCCAGGAGCACAGGCTGGGGGCCAGCAGGGATCTGTCGTACCACAACTGGGATCTCCAGGTCATTGCCAGCTGTGGCCGCCTGACCCACAATCTCCAACACCACACAATCCTCAGGCAGTGTCAAGTCATCTGGCTGTTCCTGAAGCTCATCCTGGAGCGCTGTCAGGTGGGTGAGGTTGGGCAGGCAGTACGGGTGCATGGCCCGCACCAGCTCACTCAAGGAGGAGATGCTCTCGTCTCCAGCTGCCTGTACTGCCATCTCTGCTGCTGCTGCTGTTTTCTCTTCCTCCTCAGGACAGGCTAGGTGCATGGGGAAGTCTGGGATGCTGCTCACAGAGTTGTTAAGCTCCCCAGCAAGCATCTCATTGCTGAAGCCAGCCAGCTCCTCCTCTTCTTCCCCATCACTACGCTGCTGGGGAGGGAGGGGACTGTCCCCAGCGGGTTCTTGACCTTGGGGGTCTCCAACTAGGAAGCTTAGGGGAGGAGGTCTCCAAGAAGGAAGGTGGAGAGAAGTCCCAAGGGGGATCTGCGAGCGCCATCTCAACCTACAGGACAGAAGACAAGACATAGGCGTTTTCTCCAGGAATATATTTTTCCAGGCCTGTCCCCACATATTCCTCCCCCAGGAGTCTATGAGGCTCCCTAGGGCAGGCTTACCCCACTTACTCTACTACTGCCTGTGCTGGGCCCCAGTGGGTCAGTTGGGGTGATGAGGTCACGTTCTGGGGGTGTCCGAGAGAGGCTGAGCAACCTGTGCAGCTAAAAGGGAGAAGACCTGAGATGAGTCTGTATTTCAGAACTTTATGAGTAGGCCCATAACCTTTGCACCATCCACACACCTCTTCCCCATGTCCCACACTTACAGAGGAGCCCTCCCGAGGTGGTACGAGCAGCTCCGAGTCAGGAATGCTGTCAAATGGAGATAGGTTCTCAGAATCTGCATTGTCCAAGATCTCTGTCAGAGCTGTGAGCAGTGACACTTCATTCTGGTCCTCCAGAGATAATCTGCTCTGTTCAGGAAAGATAATAGGAAGGTACCACCACCATCCTAACCAAGCCACTGAGAAGGACTAGATGCCAGGAGAATCCCTCTCCTGGGCTCAATTCAGCTCAATTTGCCAGAAGAGACACGAGTACCAGGGGGCATGGGTTCCAATCTCATTTACTACTATCCACTACCTCTCTAGTATCAACAGAGACCTGTCAAAATTGAGTCTTGAGTTTGTTTCATACTCTCTCCACCCTCAGTTAATATGTGGGATGCTCAGCAGACAGCCCTTGACTAAGCTGGAACTGGACTCAAGACAAAGATTAGAACCCTCTGGACTTTAAGTAAGGGGCCCAAGCAGGGAGAAAGGCTGTGGACTATATCAAGTCTGCTGGGGCATACTTTTACATGGGACATAGCCCAAGTCTCACATAGAAATAAAAACACACTTCAAGGACTCAGGTTGAGTACCTGGGAACCAAGGTTCTGGAAGTCATAGCCCCAGCTCACCTCTCCAAGGCTACCAAAATCTTCAATGAGGGAGATGAGGGAGGCATCCATATAGCTGTGCATGGTCCCCAGCAGCGCCCCATCCGGCAGTATCAGCTCCTCCATCTCCAGGTCCTTGTCCCTCAAACAGGGGCCCAGCCGAGACAGACTGACAAAGCCAGAGTCATCGCCCTCCTCGTGCAGCAGCGCCTGGGGCAAAAAAGGGTAAGGTTAGAAAGGCCCCCTGGGCAGCTATTGACACACTCTGTAAACCAGGTGCCCAGCCCTCTGCCAGTGGCCTTGGACTCAGCAGAAGCCCCACTACAGCCACGCCTCTGGACTTGCTGGGCAAAAAAAGTTTAGACTCCATCTAGACATACTCGGAGCCCGCAAAATTGATAAATTGGGGAGTAAAAAGATCAGAAAGACCAAGATTGTTCAGAAGAGTCATCTGCTAGCAATGATGAAGACAGACATTCTGAGGAACACATCGAAGGGCAGGAGGTCAGGGAGCTGGCGATTCCAGCGACAACCAGCTTACCTCCCTCAAATCCCACTTACACCTCTGTTCTCTGCTTAGCTCAAATCCCAATCTCAACCACTATGAGTGATAGTCACATGTATTTCAATTTCTGTGCTGAAGGCACTATAGTGTGCCACCCAACCTCTCAAAGGTAGCTGCAAGGGAAAAGTCTCTTCTCTGCCCAGTCAGAGCAAAAGAAGAGAAAGCTTGATTCTGTGGACAGGCAAGCCCCACCCCATCTCTTCCCTGAGAAGGAGCAACATCTTCAGCCTTGTCAGGCAGGGAGCCGCCCGCCCAGGCCTGTCAAAGAGTGTGGGTGTGGGCAGGGCTAGAAGTGCCTGGAAGGGCTGGGGAGGCCAGAGGTAGAGGTATCTCCCCTAGAAGAAACTATAGATGATGCAAAGGCCGGAGAAGAGGAACAAACATGCACAAGCCAGTCTCCCCTCTCCTCTCGCAGCAAAGGGAAACTCTATACCTCTTCCAAAAGGAAAAAAAAAAGCAACAGGTGTGATGTACCTACCCAATCAAGCCAAAGAGTTACAATGCCCAATGAGAAGAGAGGATACCTGGGGACACTTTAGGAGGCCAGGCCTCCTAAAGATGAAGAGAAAGGTGGCAGGTTTTAGGCACTCACTCCTCCCAGGCCTTCACAATCCTATAATTACAAAGAGCACCTGAACAGCACCTGCCTCAGCAAACACTTCTAAATGCGCAAGAAGGCTGCACCTCAACTTGCCTTGCCACCTACCTGACCCAGCCATTAGGCTGGAATCCCAAGATGACCCCAGCTTTATGAACCACTCATCACCACTTCCATCTGACAGGTACTGGAAACCCAGTCAGAGAATACCCTCTTCATCTGACCTCCCCCATCCCTCCCCCAACCCCCAAACAGCACAGCTCCCAGAGTACCAAGGATCATGGAGGGGCTAAGCCCAGGCTAAGAGTGTTAGCCACCAGCATCTCTAACTTTAATAACCCCCAACTGGTTTTCCACAGTCAGCCTGTCCCTGCAGGGTTCAAAATTAGCTACAAACTTGAAAACACACATTTGATCACCTCTTGAGACCCTCCCTAGTCCCCTCCAAGGGTATTTTCCTGCTCTCAGCATTAGGTTTAAGTCCTTAAATGGACTACCGTGGTCCTGCTATCCCCCACCATACTCCTCCTGGGTGTCTTCTCTCACCACTCTCTCTGGCCACACCAGCCATACAGGTTTCTCCAATAAGCCATGTTCTCCCCCCCTCAAGGCCTTCACCCACTATTCCCTCCGAGGAAAGCTCCTCCTTCCCCCTCCCCCATAGTCTCACTTTAAAATGTCTCTTCCCAGACCCTGCAAGGTAAATTACTACTACCGATTATATAAGCTTCACTTTCCTTTTCTCTCACTCATCATTTATTTGTCTAACATGATAAAGACATAGGATCCTGGAGGACAGGGGCCATGTGTGATTTACCACAAAATCCCATGTTTTAACGTAATGTAATCTCAATACCTGGCTAACTGGACTAGCTTCCACACACTCATCTTTATGTGTACTTGTGGTGAACAATCTCTCCGTGAGACCTTCTCCAGTTCCAAACAACAACCTAACTTGAATTACAGTTGGATCATGGATCCTTCCTGCCTCTCCCCAAAGGGTTGGGGTGGGCAGCACCAGTCAAATAGCATGTGGCTGCTGAGAAAATAAGAGAAGAGGAGGTGGGCAGCTTCCAAGTTAGAGCCCCAGAAGCCATCTTCCCCCTCCAAGGCCTGAACTGCTCTGCTAGCACTGATATTACCCGACAGCCTGCAGCCCAACTCCCACCTAGAAACCGAAAAAAAAAAAAAAGGAATTTCAAGGACTCGGCTTAATTGCTTAAGAGAGATAACAGTCCAAACTAAGTCTTGCCCACCTCCACTCTGGGTGGGAACTTTTAAGAAGCCCTGTTGAGGAGTAGGACGATAACACTTTAAAGTAAGAATAACTGAAGACCAAGAAAAAAAGATTATGACAGAATTTCCCCCGACTCAATAAACGTTCAACCGGTGTTGAATAGTTCTCAAATCGTCTCCAACTTTTCTCATCCCCAGAAAAAATTCCAGAAAAGCTTAAACACAAACCATCGGGCTTCCCTGGTGGCCCAGAGGTTAAAGCATCTGCCTGGAATGCTGGAGACCCGGGTTCAACACCTGGTCGGGAAGATCCCCTGGAGAAGGAAATGGCAACCCACTCCAGTACTCTCGCCTGGAGAATCCCATGGAGGGAGGGGCCTGGTAAGCTACAGTCCATGGGGTCGCAAAGAGTCGGACACGACTGAGCGATTTCACTCACTCACAGGAACAGGCCTTAGCTGCCTTCTCGAGAGACGTTGGAGGAAAAGCGAGGAAGAGAGGATTCCCTTTCTTTACCTAAGCCTGCCCCATGTAAATATTGATACCTCCCATACCCCTTGAATTAGGAGGCAGGACTACAAGCAAACAAAACGCCAGCGCCTGTGACTCATAAGCCACCCCAAGCCGGTCGGACAGAAGCCGCCACTAGCTCACTCCACAGCCCTTCAACCTCAGCCCTCTACCGTTCCCAACACACTCCGCCATCAGCAGGACTACACGCACATCTGGAAAGTCCTTCACCATCCGTCGTAGAGAGGCGAAGCGGGCCAAAGCAGAAGGAAAAAACTCCTTCAAGGTTCTGAGCAAAGTTGATTCCAGCAGCCCCAACCTTCCTTCCCAGTCAGGGGCCCCAGCGCCGATCGGAGATGGCGGGACTGGCTGAGACACACCCAGTTCCCGGCAGTGCGGCTCCAGCGCCGAAACCAGGTGCCGGGTAGCCTGGAGCGGGAGCCACGTGGACATCCCTTCCCCGCCCCCACGTGGACCCGCGGCCCCCCGCCCCCGGCCCAACCCACGTGGGTGCCGGGGCCGCCTAGAGGGGGAGGGGGAAGCAGACAAGTTCTCCCGGGAAAATCACTCCCCCACCTCACGTGGCTCCGAAAAGGCACTGCGGCGCGAGGCTAAAAACACCCCCACTCAGCATCCTTAGAGGAAGGTCTTACTCAAGTTTGAATGCCTGATCACCCCCCACACACATGCGCCAGGTTTCCGACACCCGGCTCTGCCCCTCCAGCGTTCCGGAGCAGTGGCCACAAGGACCCTGTTTCTGCCAGCATAACACCCAGCAAACGACCCAGACCCGCTCGGTCCAACCTGTCTCGCGCAGCCACCCGGCATTGACTCCCGAACGCTTCTTCCCCTTCCTGTGGCGTCCACGTGTCACCGCCCGGCACACGCCGCTTTGCAGCCAGCCGCGGGCCGCCCGCTAGTCTCTCACCTGCTCCCCGGCACTCACAGCGCCCACGGTGCCATATGGTGCTTGGCTCCGACTCCCCCAACCGCTGCTGCGCACTCCACCGCCAGGGTCGGGGCCGGGGCCCCACTCGCAGGCGGCGCGATTCCGTCTCTCCGTCCCCGGCGCGCCGCCATCTTGGCCCCTGAACATCCAGCGCAGCTCTAATCGCCGGCGCCGCCTCGCCCCGCCGATTGTCGGAAGGGAACTACAACTCCCGAGAGACCATGCAAGACTACGGATCCCAGAAGACTGAGCGGTGATATCGAGTTGCACCCGGGAAGACCGCACTGGCCTCGCGAGGGAGCCTGGGAGTAGTAGTCGCATTCAACAGAGCCTGAGGGGCACGTGGTACAGGCATTCGGTAATGCATGATTTTGTGTTGCCTTGAGGACCTAGTTTCGGAGCGCGAAGGAGATATTTACCTTTTGCTCATCTTTTTATTTTTTTAATCTGCCCAACTGTCGAAGCGCCCTCTGACGTTTTACCTGCTGCTCGTTCCTTTTGCCTTAGTCCAAGTGGGCCTGTGTTTTGAAATAGCACCCCCCTCGTGGGCACCCGCACTCCAAGAGCTAAATCTCACCTGCTACACTGCGGCAGGGTAATTTAATTTTGTTCAGTTGCCCAGTCTTGTCCGACTCTGCGACCCCATGGACTGCAGCACGCCAGGCACAAATTTAATCTTAAAACACCACATTATCGTCGGCTCTGAGATACTCAGAGACCCACGGTGGCGCCTCATTGCCAAATTTAATGCCTGCTACTGCAGATTATCTTGTTGTCCTCCAACGACAACAAGCATTTTCCTGCTTTTGTTTTTCTCTGTGGAAAACTTGAGCCTCAAAACATCTTTGATGCTCTGTTTTCTCCTGGAAAGCCTTTTGGTCATCCCAGCCAAACTCCAGCCCTCCCTGAATTTCTACAGTCCATAACTATCTCTATTATTTACTCATTTGGCAATTAGATTCTCCTTCATATTGTTTTCCTATTTTTCTTTTTAAGTTTTTTATTACAGAAGTTTAAAATTCATTTCAGAGTTCAAAACTGTTTAAGTAAGATACTTGGCCTACAAATTCCAATCCCCAGATTTAAACCTTGTCACCTTCGGGATATATTCAGCCACACTTTCTATGAATATAAAAATGTATAGGTCGTAGTGAAGAAACATTCAAGTATTACTTTCTGTCCTAGTCCCAGAGTTTGTAAAGGTGAACCCACTGAGGCTGGCTGGAGAAAAGTTTGTTCCAGAAGGAACTGAGGGATCATAAGGACTTCTAAAGTGGGAAAGGGAGGAATAAATTATTTGTTAAAAATCAGTTGTATATTTTTTCCAGGCCTGAAGAAAAAACAAAGCCTGTATAATGAAATCTAATTCTTGGAGAAGACCAAAAAGGAATTTTCAAGTTATTTTTTTATACAACCTAGCTGTTCTCATTAGCATATAATCATTTCAGCTTCTCTAAATAAAAGGGGTTTGTTCTAGTTTGGTTTGGTTTTGGCCATGCTGAGTGGCTTGGTGGATTTTAATTCTCCAACCAGTGACTGAACCTGGGCCCTCCCACAGTGAGAACTTAAGAGTCCTAATCACTGGAACCACCTGACCACCAGGAAACTCCCCTTAGGGTTTTCCCTAAAAATAAGTGTTAGGGATAATATATTAGTCCATAGTTTGTTCCAGAATGAACTGAGGGATCATAAGGACTTCTAAACATGGGAAACAGAGGAATAAATTATTTTCAAAAATCAGTTGTATATTTTTTCCAATTTTTAATCAATTCATTAACCAATATTTACTGAAATCTGAGTACCAGTTCCATTAAATGAATATATCATTATTTAAATGAATATATGGGCTTCCTTTGTGGCTCAGTTGGTAAAGAATCCGCCTGCAAATGAATATATAATTTAATATAATTACCATTATTTAAATTTTATTTGTGATTCCTAGTTTTTCACTATTACAAATTAAGTTACAGTGAATATTCTTATACATATATCTTTCCTTCTTTTTTGCCATGCTATCTTAGTTCCCTGACCAGGGATGGAACCCAGCCTAGCAGTAAAAGCTGCAAGCCTAACCACTGGACTGCTGGGGAATTCTCCACCCACCTTTTTTATTTTTTGCACACTGTTTCCATGAAATAGTTTCCTTGAAAGAAGTTTGCTAAGTTAAAGGCTATATATGTGTGTAAAGGTGTTAGTCGCTCAGTGGTGTCTGACTCTTTGTGATCCCATAGACTATAGCCTGCCAGGCTCCTCTGTCCATGGAATTCTTAAGGCAAGAAAACTGGAGTGGGTAGCCATTCCCTTCTACAGGGGATCTTCCTGACCCAGGGATGGAATCCAGGTCTCCTGCATTGCAGGCAGATTCTTTACCGTCTAAGCCACCAAGGAAGCCCCATATATATGTATATACATTTGAAATGTCAGTTCAGTCGCTCAGTCATGTCCAACTCTTTGCGACCCCATTAACTGCAGCACTCCAGGCCTCCCTGTCCATCACCAACTCCTGGAGTCCACCCAAACTCACGTCCGTCAAGTCGGTGATGCCATCCAGCCATCTCATCCTCTGTCATCCCCTTCTCCCGCCCCACAGTCCCTCCCAGCATCAGGGTCTTTTCCAATGAGTCAACTCTTCGCATGAGGTGGCCAAAGTATTGGAGTTTCAGCTTCAGCATCAGTCCTTCCAATGAACACCCAGGACTGATCTCCTTTAGGATGGACTGGTTGGATCTCCTGGCAGTCCAAGGGACTCTCAAGAGCCTGCTCCAACACCACAGTTCAAAAGCATCAATTCTTCAATGCCCAGCTTTCTTCACAGTCCAACTCTCACATCCATACATGACCACTGGAAAAAACCATAGCATTGACTAGACAGAACTTTCTTGACAAAGTAATGTCTCTGCTTTTGAATATGCTGTCCAGGTTGGTCATAACTTTCCTTCCAAGGAGTAAGTGTCTTTTAATGGCTGTAGTCACCATCTGCAGTGATTTTGGAGCCCCCAAAATAAAGTCTGACACTGTTTCTACTATTTCCCCATCTATTTCCCATGAAGTGGTGGGACCAGATGCCATGATCTTCATTTTCTGAATGTTGAGCTTTAAGCCAACTTTTTCACTCTCCACTTTCACTTTCATCAAGAGGCTTTTTAGTTCCTCTTCACTTTCTGCCATAAAGGTGCTGTCATCTGCATATCTGAGGTTATTGATATTTCTCCCGGCAATCTTGATTCCAGCTTCTGCTTCTTCCAGCCCAGTGTTTCTCATGATGTACTCTGCATATAAGTTAAATAAGCAAGGTGACAGTAAACAGCCTTGATGTACTCCTTTTCCTATTTGGAACCAGTCTGTTGTTCCATGTCCAGTTCTAACTGTAGCTTCCTGACCAGCATAGAGGTTTCTCAAGAGGCAGGTCAGGTGGTCTAGTATTCCCATCTCTTTCAGAATTTTCCACAGTTGATTGTGATCCACACAGTCAAAGGCTTTGGCATAGTCAATAAAGCAGAAATAGATGTTTTTCTGGAACTCTTGCTTTTTCTATGATCCGGCGGATGTTGCCAGTTGGATCTCTGGTTCCTCTGCCTTTTCTAAAACAGCTTGAACATCAGGGAGTTCACAGTTCATGTATTGCTAAAGCCTGGCTTGGAGAATTTTGAGCATTACTTTACTAGCATGTGAGATGAGTGCAACTGTGCGGTAGTTTGAGCATTCTTTGCCATTGCTTTTCTTTGGAATTGGAATGAAAACTGACCTTTTCCAGTCCTGTGGCCACTGCTGAGTTTTCCAAATTTGCTGGCATATTGAGTGTAGCACTTTCACAGCATCATCTTTCAGGATTTGAAATAGCTCAACTGGAATTCCATCACCTCCACTAGCTTTGTTCATAGTGATCCTTGCTAAGGCCCATTTGACTTCACATTCCAAGATGTCTGGCTCTAGGTGAGTGATCACACCATCGTGATTATCTGGATCATGGAGATCTTTTTTGTTCAGTTCTTCTGTGTATTCTTGCCACCTCTTCTCAATATCTTCTGCTCCTGTTAGATCCATACCATTTCGATCCTTTATCGAGCCCATCTTTGCATGAAATGTTCCCTTGGTATCTCTAATTTTCTTGAAGAGATCTCTAGTCTTTCCCATTCTGTTGTTTTCCTCTATTTCTTGGCATTGATCACTGAGGAAGGCTTTCTTATCTCTCCTTGCTATTCTCTGGAACTCTGCATTCAGATGCTTATATCTTTCCTTTTCTCCTTTGCTTTTCACTTTTCTTTTCACAGCTATTTGTAAGGCCTCCTCAGACAGCCATTTTGCTTTTTTGAATTTCTTTTTCTTGGGGATGGTCTTGATCCCTGTCTCCTGTACAATGTCACGAACCTCCATCCATAGTTCATCAGGCACTCTGTCTATCAGATCTAGACCCTTAAATCTATTTCTCACTTCCACTGTATAATCATAAGGGATTTGATTTAGGTCATACCTGAATGGTCTAGTGGTTTTCCCTACTTTCTTCAATTTAAGTCTGAATTTGGCAATAAGGAATTCATGATTTGAGCCACAGTCAGCTCCAGGTCTTGTTTTTGCTGACTGTATAGAGCTCCATCTTTGGCTGCAAAGAATATAATCAATCTGATTTCAGTGCTGACCATCTGGCGATGTCCATGTGTAGAGTCTTCTCTTGTGTTGCTGGAAGAGGGTGTTTGCTATGACCAGTGCGTTCTCTTGGCAAAACTCTATTAGCCTTCTCCCTGCTTCATTCTGTACTCCAAGGCCAAATTTGCCTGTTACTCCAGGTGTTTCTTGACTTCCTACTTTTGCATTCCAGTCCCCTATAATGAAAAGGACATCTTTTTTTGGTGTTAGTTCTAAAAGGTCTTGTAGGTCTTCATAGAATCGTTCAACTTCAGCTTCTTCAGCATTACTGGTTGGGGCATAGGCTTGGATTACCGTCATATTGAATGGTTTGCCTTGGAAACAAACAGAGATCATTCTGTTATTTTTGAGACTGCATCCAAGTACTACATTTCGGACTCTTTTGTTGACCATGACAGCTACTCCATTTCTTCTAAGGGATTCCTGCCCACAGTAGTAGATATAATGGTTATCTGAGTTAAATTCACCCATTCCAGTCCATTTTAGTTCATTGATTCCTAGAATGTTGACATTCACTCTTGCCATCTCCTGTTTGACCACTTCCAGTTTGCCCTGATTCATGGACCTAACATTCCACGTTCCTGTGCAATATTGCTCTTTACAGCATTGGACCTTGCTTCTATCATTAGTCACATATACAACTGGGTATTGTTTGGACATTGTCAAATTGCCCATTATGAAGGTTGTATTAATACACATTCCCAGGTAGTTCTCTGGCAGTCCAGTGGTTGGGACTCCACGCTTCCGCTGCTGGGGACACCAGTTCTATCCCTGGTTGGTTGGGAAACTAAGATCCCACATGCCACATGGTTCAGCCAAAATATTTTAAAACTAAAAAATAACATACATTCCCACAAGAAAATTCATGAGAGGAGAGGATCTCTCATTATGGCCTGAATTATATGCATTGTTCCCTCCCACCACCATGGGCAAAATTTATGTTGAAGGGTTTCACGCCCAATATATTTGGAGACAAAGCCTTCAAGAAGGTAATTAAGGGTAAACAATGTCATAAAGGTGGGGGAGTCTAATCCACTAGGTCCAGTGTCAGAAGAGAAAGAGACACCTAAAAGCCAGGGAAAGAGGTCTCACTAGAAACCAGTCTTGCCAGCTGACTGATCTTGAACTTCCAATTTCTAGAGCTGTGAGAAAATAAATTTCTATTCTGTAAGCCACTTAGTCTGTGGTGTCCTGTTATGGAAGCCTGGAAAGACTCATACAACTTCCTTTCAGTTAGTTTCTTATTATTCTTTTGGGTGAAGTGAATCTGTTCTGGCAACAATAAAGTTTATTTCCAGTAAACTTGGAAATAATTTGCCAATAAGAAATTAGTAAGAACCAATACAGGCTGCACAATTCTTCCTCTTTGGAAGAAACATCCTCTAATAGATGCTCTGTAAATGCTGGTGATTTGGGCACTAATTATGGTCAATATTACGATGATTAGGCTTTGGGAAGATTAATGTTTTTTTATTTTTTTATTTGTTTTTATTTATTTGACCATGTTGGGTCTTAGTTGCAGCATGTGGGATCTACTTCCCTGACCAGGGATCGAACCTCTGGCCCTCTGCACTGGGAGCATGGAGCCTTAGCCACTGGACCACCAGGGAAATCCCTAATGTTTTTTAAAAGCAGAAAGTTGTGCCCTTTTTGCTTTATTTAGCATCTGATAAAACAATATTTACCTACATAGGGTGTATACATGGAATATACTAAAAGAGATAAGAATGTATCTCTCCAGTACCACCTAGACAGGGGTGTTGTGGCTACTAGTCTCCTTGGCAGGCTACTAGTCTCCTGGCCTAAGGACCAGGAAGGAAGACCTCAGAGACACTGGCCACCAAACACTGGGTGCCCAATTCCATCTTTGCCTGACTCCATGTTCAATAAAGACTCATCTGAGTATAATAATTGACTTCCTGTATCATTTTCTATGGGGATAAAGTATGTTGATCAAGTGAGACAAAATGCCCCATTCATATAACATATATTTCTCAATGTGAATTAACAAGTCAGCATTCTGGTTTTATTGAATGCCTATTATGTGCCAGGCACTGTTTTAGGCACTGGACATACAGGAATGACAAAACAGACCAACACACACAAAAAGCAGCCTCCCTAACAAAGCTCACATTCTAGTGGGGAGACAATCTCCAAGTAAATGAAAGAGTCAAAATAATTTCAGAGCGCCATAAGTTCTGTCAGAAAATAAATGGGATGGGACTTCCCTGGTGGTCCAGTGATTTAGACTGCATGCTCCCCATGCAGGGGGCACAGGTTCAATCCCTGATTGTGAACTAAGATCCTATAGGTCGAGCATGCAGCCAAAAAGAGAGAGAGAATTAAATAAATGGGATGGAGAGTGTGAAAGATAAGAGGGGGCATTTTTTTTTTACATGGTGTGATCAGGTAATGAAGAGAACATATTTGAAGTAAGACATGAACCACAAGAAAGACCTAGCCATGCAAAGAGCATTCCGTGATAAGAAGAAAAGTCAGTGCATGGGCTCTCAAGTGAGAACACATTTTGAACACACGTTCAAAAGGAAAACTAGTTTAACTAAGGAGTTCTAGAAAAGAGACAATAATACCAAGATAATGCTTCATGTGTATTTAATTTGTGTGAGTCAGTCTCCTGAACCTGATGAATTCTGATTTACTTCCTAAACTGAACCTTCAGACCTATAACACTGAGCACCAGACCTGGTCTCATTGAAAACCCGCAGGATGGCTTCCAATAATCTTGTCTCCTGTCATTCACACTTTTTTTTTTTTTTAAATTTATTTGGCTACACTGGATCTTGTGGCATGCTAGATTTTTTGCATTTTTTTTTTAAATTGCTGCCTGAGGGATCTAGATCCCTGACTGGGGACTGAACCCAGGCCTTCTGCACTGGGAGCACCGAGTCTTAGCCGCTGAACCAGAGGGTGAAATCCTTATTCATACTTTTATGTAGTTCTCTCCCATAACCGTACCAGAATTGGTCTGTGTGACCAATAATATAAGGAAGAAGTGATGATATATTACTTCCAGTAGAAGTGTCAGTCACATCCAACTCTTTGCAAACCCATGGACTGTAGCCCACCAGGCTCCTCTGTCCATGGAATTCTCAAGGCAAGAATACTAGAGAGTGGGTAGCCATTTCCTTCTCCAGAGGATCCTCCCAACCCAGGGATTGAATCCAGGTCTCCCACATTGCAGGTGGATTCTTTATCAGCTGAGCCACAAGGGAAGCCCAAGAATACTGAAGTTGTAGACAAAAAATTTCGTTATTTCTAAGATGCTAAAGTTCAGGGTATTTTGTTGCATAGTAGTAGATAGTTAATATGCCTGGTTTATAGTTATTCTTCCAGGGAGATGCAAACTTTCAGGCAATATCCCTTTTAGTGCTTTATTTTTAGACTCAAACAACCCACCTGTGAGGAATGGTTTACAGTCCTCAGCTTGCTGTCTCCTTGCAATATCCCTAGGAGAATTTTTTTTTAAGTAGGGATATTATTGTCCCCATTCGGCTGAGGAAGAAGTTGAGGCTAAGAGAGGGTTAAACAATATGCCCAGGGGCACAGTGAGTAGTTATACATTATGTTTTCTTTGGTTCCTCTGTTCCTAACAGCCTGTCCTCCACTGTACTAAGCAGTTGCTTATGGAAGGAGAGATGAATGAATAGGTTTCAACCCTTTTGGTGAGAATCCTCTGAAGGGGTAGGGACCCTTTCTGAAGGAAGTATTCCCAAATATTGGCATGCATAGGAACCACCTGAGGCACCTCTTTAAAATTCAGATTCATAGATCCCTTTCCTCCAGAGGTAAGGTTTCCTGCTAAGGAGGATGGGGCCTTCTACATATTTAACAGACTTCCTAAGAATTTCATATACTTTAAATATCTGCTTTAGCAGAGAAAGAGATGGTAGTGGTAAAAGGTCATGGTGATGGTAAATGGACAAGGGAAGGAGTCATGTGTTGGAGCTGGGAAAGACAAATCCTATCAGAATTCTTATAATCATTTGATAAATATTATATGACACATATCAGGCTATAGGCACCTTGTTAGGTGCTGGGGACAGAGACATCAATAAGATATATCATTACCATCTTGATGGAAAAAGCAGATCACCCTTGGAAGAAAGAGGAATGTTGGGGCTTCCCTGGTGTCTCAGTGGTAAAGAATCTGCCTGTCAATGCAGGAGACACAAGGGTTCAATCCCTGATCTAGGAAGATTCCACATGCTGCAGAACAACTAAGCCCATGCACCACAACTATCAAGCCTATGCGCTACAGCCTGGGAACCACAACTACTGAAGCCTGGGCACCCTAAGGCCCATGCTCTACAACAAGAGAAGTCAACCCAGTGAGAAGTCCACATATTGCACCTAAGTAGACCCGGCTCACAGCAATTAGAAAAAAGCCCGCACAGCAACGACGACCCAGCACAACCCCCAAAAGAGCAATGCAAATGAATATTTGAGGAAGTTTCAGGGGTAAAAGAAATGTGGGAGCAAACAGACAAGGCTAAGATAAGGTCAGGAAAAGGAGTTGGATGGGACAGGTTCTAGGAACTGCAAGAAGCCAGGAACTCACCTGTCCTAAGGCCAGTCTAGCCCACTGCTTCTGCTGTTTGCCTGTCTGTGGGACTCATCCCTTCATTTCTTACCACCTCACCTCTTCTGAGAACCTCCCACTTTGCTTCATCCCCATGTCCAGAGTCCATCTTGCACTAATGACTGGTATTAAAAAATACTGATGGGCTTCCCTGGTGGCACAATGGTAAAGAATTCCCCCACCAATCAAGGGTTTGATCCTTGATCCAGGAGGATCCCACATGCCCCAGAGCAACTAAGCCATGTACCACAACTAGTGAGCCTGTGCTCTAGAGCCCGGAAGTCGCAACTACCCATTTTGTGTCCTAGAGCTCCTGCTCTGCAACAAGAGAAGTTACCACAATAAGACCGTGGACCTCAACTAGAGAGTAGCCCCACTCGCTACATCTAAAGAAAAGCCCTCACAGCAACAAATGCCCAGCACAACCAATAAATAAATAGAATTTTTTAAATAGAAAGATGAAAAAATAAAAATACTGGCATGCCACTGAATTATTTATTTATTTATTTGCTTATTTTTGCCATGTCACATGTGGAATCTCAGTTCCTGGACCAAAGATGGAACTTGTGCCCCCTGCAGTGGAAGCACAGAGTCTTAACCACCGGACAACCAGGGAAGTCCCTGAATAATTCACTTTAAAATGGCTAATTTATATCATGTGATTTCACCTCAAAAAAAAGAAAATACTGGGTGCTCAAATCCATCCATCCAAATCAGCTAAGCCTGCCACCCTCAAGGACCTTGTCATTAAGGACCTTCCACACAGACTCACTGCCTTCCTACCAGGGCTATCTGCCAGGCATCTGTGAGTTCTCCTCTCATCTTTGCAACACAATTTTCAGAGATGCTCCAATGATGTTTCCCTCTTGTTCTCCAGGTCTGGTCCAAACTAGAAGTAAAGCAGAAAGAGCACTGGGTCAAGTACTTGTTAGGTGTATGACCTGAGGCAAGTTATTTAAAACCTCCCTCAGCATGGTTCCTCAAGGAGATGAAACTACTTAATCATCCATTCAACAGTATAGAGATATTTTCTTAAAAGAAACAGGATCAATAGATCAGCTGGAATGGGAGTGAGAATGGTACCTTCCCAGAGGAGGTGAAAGTATAACTGAGGTTCAAAGGAGACAATAACTAGTTAGTAGGCAAAGAAAAGGGAGAAGAATTTTTACAGAAAGTTTGAATTTATTAACCTTTCTGAATCTGTTTTCTTGCTTATTTAATGGAACACCACTTTCTTCCAAAGGTCATCATGAAAGGTAAATGAGATTTCAGGTGTGAAACACCTAGCACAGTACCTGGCACATAGTGTAAGCTCAACAAATGCTGTTTTTCCTCTTCTCTGCCTTCTGCCTTCCACCTGTGTAGTCTAGAAGGGAACTTTAGGTTCAGAGGAGGCAAAGTCCCCTATAGGGGCGGGTTATAAGCTCCTTTGTCCACTCAGGTGATTGGTGATAACCATGGAATCTGGCCAAGCTAGTTGTTTGGAATGAGTGGCCTTAGGGGTGAGTGGTTACAGGATTGTGTGCATCCATCCCTGGTGGCTCAGAGGATAAAGAATCTGCAAGAGGGAGACCTAGGTTCAAACCCTCAGTCAGGAAGATCCCTGGAGAAGGGAATGGCTACCCACTCAGTATTCTTGCCTGAAAAATCCCATAGACAGAGGAGCCTGGTATGCTATAGTCCATTTGGGTTGCAAAGAGTTGGACACGACTGAGTGACTAACACACAGGGAGTGAAAGGGGTCAACACAATCCAGCCCACTTCTGAAACTTCAAGTAACAGATAACCTCAAAGAAAGCAGAAAGGAGCTAATGTATATCGAGTACTGACTACACGACTGGGCATACACTGTCTCATTTGATTCTCACCATGCCACGGAAACCAAGTAGTTTTCTAGTGAGGGGTAAAGCTGGAATTCCAAGTGAGGTATCCAAAATTGCTTTAGGTTCCCTTTACTCCCTATAGTGCTGACTTCTGCCCTGGGGAATGTGGGGAGGAGGTGGACACAGGCAAGGGATGCTGCCAAGGGAATAATTGTGTAAGTGTGGACAGCTTCCTTCACATCCCTTTGCAGGCTTCTATCTGCAACCCCCCACCCACACACACACTTTGCCCTCCAGAGGGTGGAGACAGGGAAAGCTAGGGGTGGGGGAATCCAATGTGGATGGAATGCTGGAGTTAGTGAGAGGTTGCACTAATAGCTCCCTTCCCCCACCCTCTCCTAAGCACAGCGCAGGGGATACCTATCTCCTGGTTGGTTCTCTTTTCATCCCTAAGACTCTGCATCTGCCCTTAGCTTCACTTCCTGCTCTCTCAGCAAAAGCTAAGGGGTCTCATAAACATTTAAGCCTCCACATCTGTAACCCTCCCCCAGCCAGTCAAACCAGCTGTGTGGACTCTGGGCAGGGAACCTTCACTATCAATCCCCACCTAAGTAACAAAAGGAAGGAGGACCCACTGCCCAGTCCGAGCCAGAAGTCTAGGAAGGGGACACCGCCCAGGTCCCCAGCATCTACTGCTGGAACTCACTATGAAGCTTAAGGAAAAAGAAGCTAGCAGCTGGGGACCCCCTCCCAGAAGGGAGGGGGCCAACTCTCTCTTCCAGACGGCTCCCCTCCCCTTCCTCCTCCCAGCTAATAGGTATTTCCTGTTTATGAGGCAGCTAAGGCTGGGCTTTTGGGAAGGGGTGGAGATGGAGGCCCCCTCACCCCCGACTCCAGGCTGTGTTGGGGAATCCTTGAGAAGTGCCTGAAGGTTGGGAGGCTCCTCCCTGGGGAAGGAGTGTTCCTCACGGTGACCGTCCACATCATCTCACCCCCCTCCAACAGAGGCCCCAGCTCCTGCGGGCAGCGGGCAATGGAGGGGTCTGCTTCCTGTCCTCCCCAGTCTCCGAGGCCCTCAAAGGAAAGCGGCTTCCAGGAGAAGTTGGGGCGGGAGGAAGCTGAGACTGGATGGAGAAAGGGGAAGGGAGGAGAGCATCTTGACTGATGAGTCAGAGTCTGGAAGGGTAGAGGACGGCCTGCTGACTCCCCTTCCCCAGTCCAACCTGGCGGTCATTCCGCTGCCCCCTCTTCCCAGCAAAACACAGATCCCAGGCAATTAGGCGAGGGAGGGGGGCCGGGACCTCACCTAATTAACCCTTTAGCTCCAGTCCCAACTGGTTTAGCAGGCAAGGTAGGGTAGTTAATTTAGGTGGGGGGAGGGGGATAAATTCAGGGGTTGCTACTGGAATTAAGATAATACTGCTTTCCCCACCCACGTTGTGTTGGGGACGCATAACCAGGGCCGTCCAGATTAACATTGGGGTTTCAGCAGAGTCTGGAATGGGGGATTGACAGTCCGGTTTCCCTCTCAGAGCTCGGCCGGGGGTGGAGAGAGCTACACCTCACAGCCCACCCTGGCTCCGCCTCCCCCAGTCCTGGCTCCCGCTCCAGCTCCTCTACGCTCCCAACTCGGCGGCGCCCGGAGGACGAACACCCTGCGTGAGGCTTCGCCTCCTCTCCCTCCCCCCCGCCTGCCCTCTCCGGGGTCTCTGCCTCGGTCTCCTTTTTAAAAGCTGCGTCACATGCACGCCGAGCCCGGTGCGCCAGCGGCCCCCTCGCCGCCAGCCTGCCGCGCGGCGCACGCACGTTGCAGCTCGCTGCGCCCTCGCCCGGGTCACTTTGACACGGCTCTCCCCTCCACTAACGGGCAATTAGCATATTAATAGAGCCCAGCCCAGCCCGGTTAGGACTGGAGAGCGGGCGCCTACGAGAAGGGAGAGCGAGGCGAGAGCGAGAAGGAACGCGAGCGCGAGAGGGCGAGCGGCGGCGGCGGCGGCGGCGGCGTTGGCGGCAGGGAGGGCGGCGGGGAGCGCACAGACACGCACACGCACACGCGCACACACGGACACACACTCCGGGGACGCACACCCGCGCGCACACACGCAGAAGCAGCTCGTCTTCCTGCCTGGCTTCCTTCCTGTCTGCTCCGCGCCTGACAGGCTCCTCGCTGCAGCCAGGGGCCGCCCGCACCGGGCCGAGGCCGGGCCGGGCCGGCGGCGAGGGCAGCGGGGGCCGCGGGCGGCGGCGGCGGCTCATGCCCGGCCTGTCCCCGCGCGGGGCGGGCACCGTGACTCGGCTGGGCCCCCAGCGGCGGGCGATGTGAAGATGTCAGTGGGCTGTGCCTGTCCTGGTGAGTGGGGCGCGCGGCCTCCCGGCCCCTCCCTCCCGAACCCTCCCTGCAGATCCCTCAATCCTTGTTTGGTGAGAACTTGTGTGGGGGGGCGTCAGAAGGCATGGCTGTGGTCGGGGGCTGTGAGGGGTGTGTGAGGCCTCAGTTGGGGGAGGGGTTTTCACCAACTGTGTAAGTGCGCAGCAGCCCAGAGGCACGGGTAAAGGGTGCTGGGGGTACGTTGTGTGTGTGTGTGTGTGTGTGTGTGTGTGTGTTTTTGAGGGAGGTTAATTAGGGAGGGGTTGGGGGCTGAAATTCCCAGAATTCCAGGGTGTCAGCCAATCAGAAGTGAGCCTGGACTTTTGACCCCCCCTCAGGTCATCATAGAGTTGTGATTGGCTGGTTTGGGTTGCCCCCCACCTTTCCTGCTACCTATTCCCTCTTAACATTTTGTGACACCTCCCTCCAGACTGTTTCTGAGGCCTCTTGTTTGCGGGGAGGGATTGAGTGGGGACCATTTTGCCCCTCTCCAAATTATCCTGCCTGTTGCCAAGGGCGGTTGGCCCTCCTGAGAGACCGGAGGTCCGGGTTGGGGGGCGCGGCACAGATAATTGGGCCCTTGGGCCTGGCATCTCTGCCCTAGTGGGAGGGGGAATGTGGCAGCCCCAGGCAAGCTAGGAAATAGAGTGACTTGTGAGAGTTGGGTTGAGGAAGCGATGCTTGACCCCAAAGAGAGGACTTAGGTTCAGATTCCTGCCTCCCCCAAACACATCAACTCTTGCCAGTGACAGCTGAGGTCTGAGTTCTTTCCTGGGGAAGAGGAAGACTTATCTACTGCCAGGAGGAAGGAGAGGGGCCATGTGAATGGAGAGGGAGTCATCAGAGGGCCTCAGAACATGGTTTCTACCCGTCCCCAGGACTCTGGGTTCTTGAATTATCTGCAGAACTCCATCTTGTCCCAGACAGGAATTAGCTTTCTTTTGAAATTCAGATATTCCTGAATCTAGCCTGATTTGGATCCTTTGCCCATTCACATGCCCTGTTCTCTGGGAGGCCCATACCCTACAACTGGAAGCCCCCTCCTCCTCCAACACAATCCCCAAGGGAAGCTGCCTGTGCAGGAAGCTTCCTTGAAAATCATGTGACCCAGGCCAAAGCTGGGCTGGGCTGGGCACACACTTAAAGTGCCTGCTGAGGCTGATGTTTAAGGAGCATGGGGCCCAGAGGGAGGGCTGGTAGAGCCTGAGGATCCTGGAATATCCGGGTGGTGGGAACCCCTGGCTCCTGCTGCAGAGGGTCGGGGAGAGAAGGTGGGGGGAAGGGCCTGCCAAGCTGGAATCCTGTCTGGCCCCATCACTGCTCCTCCTATCAGCTCCTCCTATCACACATGTTCCTGTGTGTATTTTCTTTATAATTGTCCCATGCTGAGTACCCTGTTCAGACCCATCCCATGGCCTTGAGTCCATCCCATGGCCTTGATCGTCCATCATCATCCTAAAGGGATGCACAGCTAAAGGGCTGAGTCTTAAATGTTGATTGTTAGTTCCTACAAATAGTGAGCAGGATTCAAGTCTAGAAAGGTTGTCAGACTAGAGGTAGATGGTTTTGAAGTTGGGTGTGTGGTCCAGTAGAAGGGAGAAAGTTTCCCTCTCAGCCTCTCTGGGAGCAGCATGGGGACAGATGAGGATTTGTGTGTGTGAGGGGGGACAACTTCAGTCAGTGCCCTAAATGGTGTGTTCATTTTGTGTGTCTAGTGATCGGTTGGGGGAGAGGGGCCCTAAGATGGCCAAGAGTGGGGAATCTTTTTCTTGAATGTAAGGAAGTCTTATGATTGATGCCATAAACCATGGTTGGAGGTTAGTCTTCAAGGAGTACCACTTGGGGAGGGGCATGAGTGTCCTGGGGGTATGAAATGGTAGGAGTTGGGGTAAGGGGAGGGCACCAGGCTTGCATGGGTGTGTGTGAGCACATGGTTGAACTCAGGGACATTGTGGCAGCATGTACAGTCCCAGGCCCAAAGACCACCGCCCCCAACCTGAGCAGCCCTGAGGGGCCCATGCGCCCTGGCAGGCGGCCTGCCTGCTGCCTGCCTGCTCGTCTGAGTCTCTCCTTTGTGCTCTGCTGTCTCCCGGCTCCTCCTCCCCCAGCCCGGCAGAGACAGCACATGCCCCACACATGTGACTGAGGAAGCCAGAGCACACACAGACCCACACACATGCACACGCGGAAGGAAACACTACAAGACACACACAGACACACATCTAGCTCCCATAGTGTTCCTGGGGTGCAGGGGTAGCTTCTGGGGCTTTGGTCAGGAGCAGGGAGAACCTTTGCTAAGGGGGCATCACCCTGGGCAGGGCAGGTTGCTGGGGGCCCAGGGCCTGTCTGGGGCAGCATGTGGCTCCAGAAGGGTTAAGGCTGGGAGGAGTTGGGGGAGGGGAGGGAGGCAGCAGTGGTGGCGGCTGGGAGCCAGGAGAGGAGGATGGCAGAGCGCCAGGCCAACGGGAGGCCGGGCACAGACAAAGGAAGGGGGCAGGCACACTGGAGGCCTGGGTCAGGGAGCCCCAGGGGCCCGGGCAGGGGGGCAGTGCTGGTACCTTATCCTGTGGGCTGGGGCAGGCTGCTGCCCTTCAGAATTCCCCCCTCCAGAAGGGGTGCTCTGGCCCTTCCCTCCCTCCTCACCTTTGTCAGTCTTTGCTGCTCCCAGCTTTCTCCCAACCCTACCCCCACTCTCTCTTCAGTTGGACCTCTTCTGCCCCTGTGCAAATGAGAGAATTAAGTCAGAACCGAGAGAGGAACAGACTTGCTAGAGAAGGGGAACTAGGAGAGGGCCTGTTTTGAATGATATGCCAGAGTCTAGGGGCCCTTCTCCCTGAAATTTGAAGAGGCAGACTGGATGGGGATTCAGAGCTCTGAACTGGAGGCAGAAACCAGAGCACACAGCATGTCTTGTCCCTGAGGAGACAGTCATTTGGGGCCTGGAGTGACCACTTGGAGGGGGCAGGCAGTAGGAATGGCTGCAGTGCCCCAGGGCTGGGCTTGTGTGAGTGGGATTAGAACCAGGGTTCCAGCCTCGGCCCCTCCTGTCTCACTGTAATCTGTTCACATTAGGGTAATATTTGACCCTGGGTGCTATTAGACTCTGTTAAGGTACTGCCTTGTGAATGCACTTTGGAAAATTTAAAGGCATGAAACAAATGGCAAGAATTGTTCTGTCAGGGGGAGGACTGTAGTTATCCTAGAGCTGGGCTGTAAATTTGGGAATCAGGGCAGCTATCTCAAGTCCTGGTGGTAGGCACTATGATGGTAGGCATTCTGGCTGAATTGTATATTTTCAGTATGTTTATGAAAGCCAGAGTGTATCATATGGCCAGGCCATGAGGGAGCATGGTGTGCAGATTTCAAAGAGGGTGGGGTTAGTCCCTGGGTAGCAAATGGTCAGGGTGTGTGTAGCAGTCTGTCAAAGGTTCAGGAGGTATGATGCAATTTTGGGTGTGTCTTGGGGATGGGGGCATGCATGTCACAAGCCCCAGTGTGTATGGAAGTCAGTGTCTGACATAGACTATGTATGTGTACTGTGTCTTTTGGGTTTGGGTTTATTTGGAGTTTGAAGTATATCATTGAAGTGTATATCAGGTACTGATTTATGTGAAAGTGAGATGGATTGTTTATGTATGGAGGATGTTCACAGAGCCAGGTGCAATAATATTGTTACTGCACAGTCAACTGGTGTGTACGCCATGAGAAATCCTGTTGTGGGACTGTGTTAATATGCTTGGGGGTTAGGAAATAGAAAGCTGAGAATCAAATTGCAAAGTAGTAAGAGGTCCTTACTGCCTCCCCCCCGCTGCCCCCATACAGGGGTGTGTGTGTGTCTGTGCGGGGAGGGGGTGGGGTGTCGGCTAGTGTGTGTGTCTTGGGATTCTGCTTTGGAGAACAGGTCCTACCCTGGCAACCATATACCTTTTTTGTCCCTGGGGTTAGGGAGAGGATTCAGCAGCAGACTGGACCCCTTCTGGGAACCCTTAAATGGGCAAGTTTGCCTTCCTTGGCTCTTAACAGAGCCCGTTTCCCCTGCACCCACGTGTCTCTGGTGTGGTGGTGGTGATGGTATTGGGTAGGGGAAAGGGGCCTCCCTCTGCGAAGGCAGATCTATTTGGAACTTAGCTGGGTTAGGGGGGTGGGGCAGGGAACCTGGAGTGTCCCCCTCTCTCCAATCAGTGTTTACAGGCTGAAGTCTGAGTGTGTCTGTCAAAAATAACCCCCTGCAGCCTCCCCCAGCTGCTGTGGGATTTCACCAGCCAAGAGTGGCTGCCCAGGCCAGCCTCCAACCCGAAAGAAAGATCACTGAGGAGAGGAAGAGAGATTTGGGGGATGTTTCGGAGGAGGCTGTTAGAAGATACTGGGAATCTCCAGAGAGGAGCCTGCCCTCCTTCATCCTTGCCTGTGGCTTTGGCTGCCCTGAGCACCCCTGCTTGGGGCTTGAGGGCGGCATTCCTGTTCCCGATTCCACACGCCTCCCCTCCATCCAGGTCTCTCCGGACCCAGTCTGTTCCGTCTCCATCTTTCTGTCCCGTCCCCTGTCTCTCTCAGTCTGTCTCTCTTTTGTTTTTCTCAGCAGTCCTCCCTGCCTGCCTCGCTCGCTCTCTCCCTCCCTCTCCCTCCGGCCTCGCAGGGGGGGGCGGGGCCGGTGGGGGGCAGCTCCACCCTCCCGCCCGCCCTGGGGCCTCATTCTGAGAGCAGCTCAGGGAGAGGGAGCAGGGGAGGGAGGGAGAGAAAGGGAGAGAAGGAAGGGAGCCGGCGGGTGCTGCGTGTGTCTGTGCGTGTGGTGCGAGTGTGAGTGAGTGTGAGTGCAGGGCCCTGCCTCTGCTGGTGCCCCGCCGGAGGGGCCTGCTGGCCTGGGGAGGGCGGGCGGGCTGCTTGGAGGCAGAGGCAGAGGCAGAGGCGGGGAGAGCCGAGGAGGAGGAGGAGGGAGGAAAGAGCGGAGCAGCCATTGTTGAGGGAAACCTTGCAAACAAAGAAGGCTCCGGACTCCCCGCGGCCCCCGCCCCCCAGGCCGGCCCCCTGGCCCCCGGTCCCTGGCCCAGTGGCCATTGTAACTTTCCCCCGGGGCTGTGGCCGCCGTGGGGCGGGCTGAGCCGTGCGTGAGAGTCTTTGTGCAGCCCGCGGAGTGGAGCTCCCAGCCAGGCCTGCCCGTCCCACTCGGGACATGAGTGGCTGAGGTTGGCTCCCCCTCAGGCCTCACCCCAGCCAGGGCCCCTCTGGGCTCCCAGCTGCCCCCCGCACCTCTCCTGGTCCCCTCAGTTCTCCCAGGTAAGTCTGGGCACCCTGCAAGCCTGTTGGGGGTGGGTGGAAGTCCTGGGTCTGGTCCGGGCCTGGGGTGAGGTGCCCCAGCTCACGGGCCAGAGCTCTAGAGCCTGCTGTCCTATGGTCAGCCCCCAAAGGGAGGAGGCCTGCCCTCCCGGTCAGTCCAGTTACCATGGAAGTACCCAGCTGGAGATGCCCCCTAAGGCCACAGGATGCCGCTTCCATTCAGAGAAAACTTTACTAGTTCCGGGCTCTTTCTCTCTCTCCCCTTCCCTAAAGGCTCCCAGGTTGCTAGAGATGGGAGCCAGGGGTTCTGCCTGACTCCAACCCCTCACCCCCACCCCCACATTGCTACCTCTACCCCTGCTCCGGGGACAGGCAGCGACAGGGACAGATGGCCTGGGTGATGTTCCCTCCCCTCCTCTTCTCCTCCCAAGCCCTGTGCTGGGGCCACTGGGAGTTGCTGTGGCTCTGGAGAGATGCTGAGTTTTATTTGTGTCCATTCACTGGACTTGTAAATAGAGGTCCCTGAGTTTGGGCTTTAGCTCTGCAGAACTGTTACCCAGCCCCAGGCAATGTGCCTGTCATTTCTCTAGTGAGAAACTGAAGCTCTGAAACTTTTTCCAGAGTTAGAAAGGAACCCTGGTGTCTTGCCTCTCATCTCTCTAGGATCTTGAGGTGACACTCAGAGTGGGCCTGACACCAAGGAGCAGGGCAGTAATGGTTTGGGGAAAAGGAGGGCCTAGGTAGAGGATGAGGGCCAGGTCTCCTAATCTAGACTGTTGGGTGTATTGCCCAGTCATGGTTTCTGGTGGGCAACGTGAGCTTTGACTTTTTACGTGGCCTTATCTGTCTGTGGAGTGGCGGGGACTTGGGACTGGGTGGGACTGTCTCTTTCCCGAGGACATATGCTGCTCACTCAGTTCTGACTGGCTTGTGAAGGCTGTGTGTTGTGCTGAGAGCCTGTGGATGTGACACCTGAGAGCTCAAGTGTGGGGTGAGGGCCTGTTGCAGGCACCCTGATCCTGCCTGGGGCTGCTGGGTTCCAGCCCTTGGTAGGCATGTTGGGGCGAGCTGAGGGTGGAAGCCTGCTAGGCAGGATGAGACACACGCGTGTGCAGGTACACACAGGCTCTGAGTTTTGGCACCTTCAGGGACCGTGTAGGGTAGGCCCCTCTGGGACCCTCCTTTCGCCCATGTTGTGAGGAGGGGACCCAGGGGAGAGAATTACATGGCACATGTTGGCACAGGGTCTTCCTTTGTCTCCCCCCAACAAATAGAATAGATTTTTGTATCAGAATTAGAGAGGGCACTCAGATACAGCCAATTCAGCCACCCTTCCAAATGTAATCAAATTTGTGAGACATGAGAAAGCAGCAGTGGCTAGGACTTCGCTTCACTTTCTCCTCCTGTTTGGTGGGGAGGGGGGAATGGCATTTCAGGGGCCCCTGGCTGGCACCCAACTATGAATATAACACTTCTTCTAGTCAGGTAGTGGTAGAGCAGCAAACTCTGTGCTGCGGGTGAGGTAGAGTGGGGACACCTGTGCACAGGCATAGCTACACGCCAGCAGAGACCCTGTCCAGTTACCACTTGCCTCCGAACTGAGCTCCTGAAACCTGGGCTCCTTCCCAGGGGCTTCTTATTTTCTGTTTGTGAGGAGAGTGGGAACCATTGGAGGCCCATCTACCTCCACTGCAAGTCTAAGGAAAGAAAAGGGGTTGAGGTTTGGGGTTTCAGGTTTGTAGACAATACTGGACCATGGTAGGTGTGGGGGAGGGGCTGGGCTGATAAGGGAGTGGCCGTTGGTGGGAGAGGCACAAGGCCCAACTGGTTATCTAGTGGGCGGCACCCAGCAGGCACCCCCCTGTCCCCCTTTTATCATTTTATCCCCTGCCTTCCTGAGACCCTGGGGTGGAGAAGAAGCAGAGAGTTGGCAAAATCCCCCTTCACCCTCTCTCAGCTTGGTCTCCAGAGTCCAGTAGTGGGGTAGGATATGGGACTCAGAAAAATAGGCTCAAGTCCTAGTTCTGCCAGTTACCAACTCGGCAAGTCCCTTTGAGCTTTTATTAGGCTCATTTGTAAAATGGGAATGTTAGAGTCACTTTTGCTGCCGCACAAGGTTGTGGTAATGATTACACAAAATAATGTAGATGAAAAGGGAGTTTATCAAAATTTTAGATTCTGATGTTTGTATATTTATCCTATGGTTATTGACATTTCTTCCCATTTTCAATTCTGTCATCCAGGGCTCAACCACATGAAGAAATAGGCTCTTGAGTATTAGGAATGAGAACTTCTAGTTTGTAAAACAAAATTGGAGCCAGATTTGGAAGGTGGGATAGATGCTCTCTGGGGTAATCTCCCTTTCACAGTGTACTCGGGTGCTCCAGAAGACCAGTTCCTGTGCATACAGTCTTAACAGCCTTCCAGGAGCACTCCCAAGAGGAACTCGGGGACCCCATCTTTGTTTCCCTTCTAGGTTGTTCCTCAAAATCATTCAAGCTGTACTCACCGAAGGAGCCCCCGAACGGCAACGCCTTCCCCCGTTCCATCCCGGCACCATGCTAGATCGGGATGTGGGGTGAGATTTCTTCTACTTCCTGTCCCTTCCCCATATGGCATCCTGCCTGAGAAGGGGATGGAGTGACACCCCCAAATAATTCCTGTCTTCTACCCATTCTCATAGCCTTTTCCCTTTCACAGCCCAACTCCCATGTACCCGCCTACATACTTGGAGCCTGGGATCGGGTAAGTGGAGTCCAGTGGGGAGGTTGGTTCTCTACATTACAGAGGTGAAGGCAGAGGTTGGGGGGGGTCTGCTCCTACTGACGTCCCTTCTTCACTTCCCCCAGGAGGCACACACCATATGGCAACCAAACTGACTACAGAATATTCGAGCTTAACAAACGGCTTCAAAACTGGACAGAGGTATAGCCAGGGGAAAGGAGCTGGGAGGGAGAAGGCCATCTGGGCATCCCTGTGCCATGTCTGCTGATACACACACCCCTCCCTATGCTCCTTAGGAGTGTGACAATCTCTGGTGGGATGCTTTCACAACTGAGTTCTTTGAGGATGATGCCATGTTAACCATCACTTTCTGCCTGGAGGATGGACCAAAGAGATACAGTGAGTGGCCTCTGGGGGTCCTGCCAGTTCTGCTATAAAAGTATACACCTCCTGTGTCCAAAGATGTGGGGCTGGGTGTTTGTCCCAAGGGATCTGTCCTGACAGGGATGTCGTCTGCCTGACCACCTCTGAGAGCTTATATTCTGAAGAGTTCGTCCCATCTCTACAGCCATTGGCCGGACCCTGATCCCGCTACTTCCGCAGCATCTTTGAGGGGGTGCTACAGAGCTCTACTACGTGCTTAAGCATCCCAAGGAGGCATTCCACAGCAACTTCGTTTCCCTTGACTGCGACCAGGGCAGCATGGTGACCCAGCATGGCAAACCCATGTTCACCCAGGTCAGCACCCAGTTGGATGTGAAACACTGAAGGACCTAAGTTTGATTCCTCTGTTGGCTCCCCAAAATGTACTTGGCTGTTCCCCAGGGAAGTGGCAAGATACGCAGGGCAAGCAGGCATGCTGCAGTTTTCAGCAGACATGTATTGAGTTTGTAGTTGACAGTATTTTTTTGGTCACAGGGGGACACAAGTGAACACAAGCCTGTCCTCATGGAGCGTATAGAAGATGAGTGTTTTACTGGCAACATGAGGAGAGGACAAGGATCTATAAGCATTTCTGCTGTGCGTGTGCGTGCGTGTGTGTGTGTGTGTGTGTATGGACTGGATTGGTGGGTGTGTGAGGAGATGGTCTATGTCAGTTATGCACACCCAAATTTATGTTCAGGTGGCAGGAGTGTGTGCAATGGGAGAGTCATGAGGAAATGAGAACAAGTATACTTTTGGGTGTGTGGGGAGGTGGGCAGACTTGTGACAAGCTTGTTTCCAGGTATGTGTGGAGGGCCGGTTGTACCTGGAGTTCATGTTTGACGATATGATGCGGATAAAGACGTGGCACTTCAGCATCCGGCAGCACCGAGAGCTCATCCCCCGGAGCATCCTTGCCATGCATGTGAGTTATAGGCAGAACCTAAGACACCAGGGGGCGGGTGGGCAGCAGAAAGGGTGGAACCCAGTCTGCTGTGTTTCCTGCTGTGGCCCTAGACAGGGTTGAAATTTATCCATCTGAGAAGTGAATTTTTATATAGTAGCTCCTCCTCTGTCCGGGGGTGTCACAAGGCTCAGGTGACTGGGCAGGTAAGCAGGTGCTAGTATTCTTACTGTTCTTTTCCCAGGCCCAGGACCCCCAGATGTTAGATCAGCTCTCCAAAAACATCACCCGGTGTGGGCTGTCCAATTCCACTCTCAACTACCTCCGAGTGAGTCTCTAATCACCTGGTTTCTGCCCCATCCCATTTGGTCTCCGCTTCATGCCTGTCCCCTGACAAGCCACCAACTGGTCTCCTTCCAGCTCTGTGTGATACTCGAGCCCATGCAGGAGCTTATGTCCCGCCACAAGACCTACAGCCTCAGCCCCCGCGACTGCCTCAAGACCTGTCTCTTCCAGAAGTGGCAGCGCATGGTGGCGCCCCCGGTGAGTGTCTTGCACCTGCATCTGCTCTTTCCAGGATATAATGCTGCTTCCCAAGGCTGTATCTCTTAACTCCTCACGCAGCCCTTTCCTTGCTCCTGGGTCTGCAAGATTGGGATCAGGGTAGGCTCAGGCTCCTTAGGAGCCAGATTGGGGAACAAGGAGCCCCGGGCCCTACCCTACCTGAGTCTCCTTTCCCTGGCACAGCGGAGCCTGCACGGCAGCAGCCCAGCAAACGGCGGAAACGGAAGATGTCTGGGGGCAGCACCATGAGCTCAGGGGGCGGCAACACCAACAACAGCAACAGCAAGAAGAAAAGCCCAGCCAGCACCTTCGCCCTCTCCAGCCAGGTACCTGTAAGCATCTCGGCTTTCTTCTCTCTTCTGGGCTGCCCCACTGCTGACCCCTGACTCTTGACCCTGTCCCACCCTGAGCTCACTAGCACACGTAGAAGCAAAGACAAGACAGTTTTTCCCAATGGGGACAACTCCTGTCTGAGAGTCCTTGTCAGTCATATGCATGGCTGTGATCACATAGACTCAGACATTGCAACATAGGACACAAAGGGACGGACACAGCCATGGGGACGTCTGGACATAAAGAATAAACAGCTTAGGGGCACACAGACCACCAGGGAGATACATGCTGACAGAAGGACACACAGACTTAAATGTGTGTGAATCCAGCATAAACACATGCGTGTGCACACAGTCGCCCCCACTGGTGTTTTTGGTCTGCTCCTTCTCACACGTGGACAGAAGTTTAGGAGCCCCCTAAAATGTTGGAGAGATGGATTAGGGAGCTGGTGGAGTAGACCGACTTCTCCCAGAATCCAGTGGATGTGGGTTAAAGGCCGTGATGCTTTGCAGTCTTTCAGTGGGAAATATTGGAGGTATTCCAGGGGCTGAGAGTGTCAGAGGAGATGGGTTTGTAAACTGGGATATGAGCGGGTGGGTGGGGGTTGGAGTTTCCCGGGTGGGTATTGGGGCTCTGGGGGAATCTGCTGCCCTGGGCTGGGCGAGCCCCTGCCCCGATTATGTTTGGGGACCTCCGCCACTCTCAGGATGTGATGGTGGTGGGGGAGCCCACCCTGATGGGCGGGGAGTTCGGGGACGAGGACGAGAGGCTCATCACCCGGCTGGAGAACACCCAGTTTGGACGCGGCCAACGGCATTGACGACGAGGACAGCTTTAACAACTCCCCTGCCCTGGGCGCCAACAGCCCCTGGAACAGCAAGCCTCCATCCAGCCAAGAGAGCAAATCGGAGAACCCCACGTCACAGGCCTCCCAGTAAAGGCCCCACCACAGCCACCCAGCGCTCTGCCTGCCTGCCCCACCCCTCGCAGCCCCAGGGAGCAGAAGACAGAATGAAGAGACTGAGCATCTGAAATGGGCAGCCTCATCCACCCGCTTCAGGGAGGAACTGGACTCACTGGGGGCAGGTGCCAAGATATGTCCCCCAGTGGCCCTGGGCTGGGGGCTGGCCTCTGCAGAGCCTTTTGGGGAAGGGGCCCTCATGCGGATGCCTCTGTGGACCCTGGGCCTCTCAGAAATGTCCTGACCACCTCCCCAACCCCCTGCCCAGGGCATTCGCCTCCATCCTCACCCCAGGTTCTGGGTACCCCCATCCTCCTGACTCCACCCCCTTCAAGCCCAGGGTTGTCTACACCCACAGCCCTTAGGGACTTAAAGTCGTGGGGCTTGGTTGAATGCCCCTTCCCCAAACCTTCCCTTTAGGTGGCTGGTAGTAGAGGGGTAAAGCTTTGGACTCCTCCCTTCTGCCACCTATCCCAGCTCCAAGTTTTTAAAAAATAATATTATTAAAAATGTTAAGTTTAAAAAAAAAAAATCACTCCTGTCCCCCCTCTTCCCCTTATTAAAGGTCCAGCTACCTCCCTTCGCCTGGCAGATGGGGAGCTTAGAGCCCATGTGGAGGAAGGGGGCTATGCATTACCATTTGATAACAGTTTGAGGACTGCAGACCAAGGAGACACTTTGCCATCTCTCTTCCCTTCTCTGGGGTGACTGGAGTGGGGAAGGCACGCCATGGGGCAGGGGCCCATTGGTGGCCTCACCTGTGTGACAAGCCCCTGCTGTTGTCTCTGTCTCCCGCCTCTAGGACTCAGGCCTGCTCTCCTAGTGCTTGTGACCCTCTCTCCCAGCCCCCCATCCCCTCCCTCCACGGTGTGTATATTCTTCACAAGCCTTCCACTAGAGCAGCTGTCTGCATGGGGGGATGGGGAGGCTCCCTCCCTTGGGAGTGTGGAGGGAAGGGAGCAACCTTGTTTGTTACTGTATTTTTTTGTTTTGTCTCAGTTGGGCAGGAATCAGAGTAGAGGAGGGGGTTCATCTACTCTCTAGTACTCTCCTTTCCCACCTCCTCCAAACTGCATATCTAGTCCTCCCCTGCCCTTCAGAGGGGTAGGAGCCCCTGAGGGTGTCCCAGCTCTAAGCCCACCAGGGAGCAATAGGCTTTTGTCCTCCAGCTGAAGTAAAGGCTCTTCATCTCCCAATATCTCCTCCCTCCCGTTCTTCACAGAAGGACAGGGGAGGCAGCCAGGATCCTCAGCTCTGTCTCACAATTGGATGGATGTGTGGAGGCTCCAGGCCCAGGGTGAGGCCAAGAGCAGGGTCCCACACATCTGGGCCCAGCTCTGGCTTCGCTGCCTTCTCCTGTGGCCAGTTCCAGAAGTGTTAGCACCACCTCTCCCCACTCTTCCTTCTGGATTTGGGGCCCCGCACATCCTGTTTCCTCCACTCCAGCTGCCACTATTGGAAGGGTATTGTGTCAGGAGCTGAGGGAAGGGGTAGGGAAGATGGATGTCCCACAACAGTAATGCCCCCTTTTTTTTTTGGGGGGGGGCCATTTGAGTCATGTATGGTATCGATCAATAAAGAGACTTTTTGGTTTGAGAGTGTCTTGGTTGGTCATTGATGCCTATGACTCAGTCCAAGGCAGCCTTTTCTCCTCTTTCCCACAGCCTCTACGGAGGAGGAGGTATGAACTGGACTTGTGAATTCCCTCTCCCATTTCCCTTTTCTCTTACTCTTCCAGTGTTGCTCTTCCTGTTTCCCAGGTGGTCCCTTCCCAGATTGCTCTTCTGGTCCTTCAGAGGCAGGGTTCGTGGGATAGACGGCCTTGAGTTAGGGAGCTATGGGTTCGGTGAGGGAAGGGATCCTCGCCTGGTAGACAGCTTGGATTGGAGGAGCTTTGGACTGTTAGATTCGCTCTAATGGTCTAACGCTCAGGAGACTCAGGCCTATTTTTGTCTATAAGCTTCGTACCCCTACCTGGCCTCTAGCTTACCAGCCCAGCTGAGCTCTGCACTAGTCTCCCAGGAGTGAGGACTCTGGGTGGGAAAGGAGGAGAGAGTAGAAGGATTGTCTCCTTGCTGACTTTGGGTAGAGGTACAGAGGGAGGAGGATGCTTCAGTGCTATTGCCCTGAATGGCCTGAAGCTCCACAGAGGAAGGAGGAGGAATAGTTTCAGATTCATTTCCAGGTGTTGATGATTCTCCCTTATTCACTTCCTCCCCACTGTTCCAGAAGATTGGCAAGATGGGCTATTAGCACCTGCAAAGTCTCCTACCCATTCTCCTTCATTTTTTGGGGGGTGGGGGGCTGTGCCACTTAGCGTTGAAGATCAGCTTTTGGGATCTTAAAGTTTCCTGACCAGGGATTGAACCCAGGCCATGACAGTGAAAGTGCCAGGGAGTTCACAGTTTTCCTCCTTTTCATCCAGACGGGAATCTGAGGCCTCGCTGTTCCCCTATTTTGTCTGGATCTGAAGTAAGGCCTCAATAGAAGTGCACTTCTGCAACAGAGCAAAGTACTGTTTGGCCCAGCCCCACCCTCCAGTCTGTGCAGTTACCTTGGCCGTGCCCTGCACCAGCCCAGTTCCTTGTTGCCCCAACACCTCAGAACTTCAAGGCCTGCATGTGTACACACACACACACGTCCCACCCCTCTGCAGGCCCGATCTGACTGAAGGACATTTACCAGCCATCTGTGACCACCAACTCACTCTGAAAGTCCTAGGTGACACCTGTCTGCAGTGTATTTGTGTCAGGCACTAGGTAACATCTGGTTTTTTTGTGAGCTAGTGTTTGTAGTAACTTCTGAAAAAGGGCTTGGATATGTGTATGTAAGGGAGTCTATAAATAGGTGTGTGGGCTTGTATATGTGTTTATTTATGATGTATGTCTTAGTGGATTCATTGATTCAGCTATTACTCATTGATCCCTCTCTGGGAGCCAGCCTCAACTCCAGGTGCTAGGGATGTGCTGAACAAGGCAGAGAGGGCACGACCATTAGGTGTGATTGGCAGTTTCAAGTACATAAATGAGGACATACTGTTGAATGCATGGCTTGGCAGCATGATCATGCTGGGTTATGGGCCTGCCAGAGTGGGCCTGTGACTGGGTTTCAGCAGGTGCAGTTTCCCATTCTGTGTGTGTGTGTTTCTAAAAGGGAGGTTGGGGTCACGGGGAGAAGTAAATGGCTAGGCCTAGACTCTGCCCTGCTTGGGGGAAGGGAGTGGGCCAGAAAGACAGGAGAACCCACTTTTGAACTCAGGAAACAGTGACCAGCGACTTCCTCTGGAGCCTCAGGTCTGGCTCCTCCCTGTTTGCCCCAGCAGCCCCTCTGGGGAAGGCTCTTCTTCAGGAGGCATTGCTGGGGAGTAGGGAAGTAAGAAGCCCTTCAAAGCCATCATGTCCTCTGTTCTCAGGTGCAGTTGAGGGCCTAGTCCAAGGCCCAGCATGATGCTGGAAAATTTGTTTCAGTCCAGCTGGGTATCCCAGCCTGGCCCTACTGCGGAAGCCCAGGCCCTTAACCCGAGACCCCAGCTCAGCCTGAACCCAGCTCCTTCCCCATGTTCCCTAACCCAGTCCCACCCAGCCTGATCTCCAGCCCTGATCTCAGGACTGCTAGTTTAGTCCAGTACAATCTCCAGCCACTTTTGTACCTTTTGCCCAGTCTAGCCTGACCTTTGACCCCTTTCCTAAAGGTAAGACTCAGGCCCAGTTCATTCTAACCTCCAGCTCCTTCCTCTAAGGTGAAAAGTTTGAAGCTGCCCTCCCAGGGTCTCCCTCGCATCCCTTTTTTCACAAAGTAGGGCCTCATTTTGTGGCTTGGTAAAAGCAGAGGTGAGAGAACAAGATTAGGAAATACAGCTGGGATGGAAAAAGTGAAGGGAAGGTAAGACAGGATTGAGGGGCAGGGGGTACCAAAGATGGTGCAGGCTGAAAAGAATGTAAAATGTGAGTCAGCAGCCCTGGAATTCCAAACTGAAGTTTGAAGATGGTGGTTTTGGCCTCCACTGGACCCAGCTCCCCAGTATCCAGAATGCTACAACTCTCTACCATGTGGCCAAAGTCCCAGTCTCTCCGGACCACCTCTGAAGCTCCTTCTCACTCCATCCTGAGGTCTTCAGTGAAGCAAAACAGGAAATGAGTTGCAGACCACACACCCTGCAGTTCCTAGCCTAGAGAATGGGGGCAAGGGAAGCTGACTCAGATTCCTACTCCACCAATTCCAGGACCCTTTTTCTGAAGTAGCTAAAACCTGGATTACTCCCATCCCTGTTTCCCCACCTCTGTACCACCAGCTCACCTCTCCAGAAGAACCTAGAGACAGTCCCTTGAGAAAAGCCCCAGAGAGGCCTGGAAAGGAAGAATCTTTCCCCCATGACCCCCAAACCAGTGAGGCTACCTGGAGGAAGTAGGTGTAATTTCTTGCTTGCCTCTAATGCATGTCAGGTGCACAGAATTAGATTAATCATACCCTTGTTTCATGATACACTCTTCATTGCCCTATGCACAGAACACATTTATTTAATTACAGTACTGTCATTAAGAACTTATCACATGAAAGCTAAGATCTGGATGATAACTAAACTCCATCCTCCTCCCAAAGTATCTGCCACTTTTTTTTCCTTTTTATTTTTCCAAACTCTAACCTTTCAGGTGGACAGCGAAGGGACTCAGCAATGCATATGTATGTATCCATTCTTCAAACCCCTCTCCCATCCAGGCTGGCACATAGCATGGAGCAGAGTCCCATGTGCTATACAATAGGTCCTTGTTGGTTATTTAAAATAAAGCAGTGTGTACAAGACCTTCCCAAAGTCCCTAGCTATCCCTGCCCCTTGGCAATTGTAAGATTGTTTTCTAAGTCTGTGAGCCTCTTTCTGTACTGTAAGTTCATGTGTATCATTTCTTTTTAGATTCCACATATAATGGATGTCGTTCAATATTTTCCCCTCTTTGTCTGACTTTACTCAGTATGACACACTCTAGGTCCATCCGTGTTGGCGGCGAATGACATTATTTCATTCTATTTAATGGCCAAGTAAGATTCAATTGTTTATACATTCCACATCTTCTTTATCTATTCCTGTGTCAATGGACATCTAGGTTGCTTCCCTGGCTTGGCTATTGTAAACAGTGCTGCAGTGAACATTGGGGTGTATGTATCCTTTCGGATCATGTTTTTCTGTGGATACATGCCCAGGAGTGGGATTGCAGGGTCACATGGTAGCTCTGTTTTTAGTGTTTTAAGGAATCTCCACACTGTTCTTCATAGTGGCTGTACCAATTTACATTCCCACCAACAGTGTAGGAGGGTTCCTTTCTCTCCACACTCTCCAGGATTTGTTGTTTGTGGATTTTTTTGATGATAGCCATTCTGACCAGTGTGAGATATCTCATTGTAGTTTTGATTTGCATTTCTCTAATAACTAGCGATGTTGAACATCTTTTCATGTGCCTATTGGCCAACTGTATGTCCTTTTTGAAGAAATGTCTATTCAGGTGTTCTTCCCACATTCTTTGAATAGATTGTTTTGATGCTCTTCAGCATCATAAGCTGTTTGTAAAATTTGGAGACTAATCCATTATAAGTCACATCATTTGCAAATTTTTCTCGCAATCTGTGGGTTGTCTTTTCATTTTGTTTATTGTTTTCTTTGCTGTGAAAAAGCTTTTGAGTTTATGTAGGTCCCATTTTTTTTCCTTTTTATTAGTTTATCTCAGCCTTATGTATTCCCAACTTTTTTTAGGCTTTTTAAAAAAAAAAAAAACTTTATTATAGAGTAATAATTGAATATGTAGTTTTTGGCTTATTATTTTTACTTAATATACTAAGATTCATATTGTTACATATTCCTGAGTTAATGCATTTTGATGGCTGTGTAGTATTCCATGTGTGACTATACCACAATCTTTCATTCTCCTGTCTGTGGACATTCTATCATGATTTCTGCTATCATGAAGAACCCTCCTAGGAAAATTTTTATTCCTTTCTCCTGTTGTACATGTTCAGAGTTTTTCTTGGTTATATATTTAGGTGTGATCTCTGCAAATTCATGTTCCCACCTCTGAACCTCAAATCTGAGTGCTTTCACTATGACAGAGGATCTGGGGTTAACTTGAAATAAAGTTCAGACATTTATTGAGCACCTGCTATATCAGTTATTCTCACTATATTCATTCATTCAGCCAGTCATGCTACATTTAGTTAGCGTAGTCCTTAGCATATGCTAAGGACTGAGATAGAACAGAAGACGAGAAAACAAGACTTATAGAGTTCGGTGGGGAAATAGATATTACACAAATGGTTGCATACATATGCAGTTACAATTTATATATAACTGAATTGTGCAGGTTAGATGTATAATAGAGACCTAAATCATTATTTTTAATAAATGTAAAAGTATTTGTTTTTGGGTGCACTGGGCCTTCATTGCTACACAAAGGGCCTTCTCTAGTTGCAGAGAGTGGGGGCTTCTCATTGTAGTGTGCAGACTTACTGCGGTGGCTTCTCTTGTTGTGGAGTACGTGCCCTAGAGCAGACAAGTTTCAGTACTTGCAGCTGGAAGGCTGAGTTGTTGTGGCGCTCAGGCTCTAGAGCGCTGACTCAATAGTTGTGGCGCATGTCCCTAGTCAACCCAAGGCATGTGGAGTCTTCTGGAATCAGGAATCAAACCCACGTTCCCTTCATTGCCAGATGGATTCTTAACCACTGGACCATTGTGGTAGTCCCTAGAGACACCTAGTTTAAACTCATGTGTTAAAGAAGCCCTCTCTAAGGAAGTGATCTATCACTATCAGCTAAGACTTGAAGAACTGGAAGGACTTGGCCAGGTGAAGAGCATGGGGAAGAGGATTTCAGGTGGAGGAAACAGGTCCTGATGCTGGGAAGTGTTAGGTGGTTTAGGAGAATAGAACACAAGTGGGTTCTGAGCCTGGTGAGTAAGGAGGTGTGGTGGCAGGAGAGGCCGTGGCCAGATGGGATAATGCCATGGTGTCAATGACGATGATGATGATAGCAGTTAACACTTATTCTGCACAGGTATTGTGAGAAATCCTTTGAAAGCTGAAAGAAAGAAATTTCTTTGAAAGCTGACCACTACTTGTGTTGTAGGGAATGTTGTTATCTCCCTAAATTAACAGGAGGAAACTAAGGAATTTGCCTAAGCAAACTTAAGCAATTTGCCTAAGCTGACAAAGATAGCAAGGATTTTGTATTTCATCCAGATGTAATAGACTGTCACTGCAGGGTCTAAGGCAGGTTACAGTTAAGACCTGGTCCCTGCCCTGCTGAAACTCCCTGAACAGGGGAAAATCAGACCTGACTGCAAACTGAGTAAAAGCACACCTCAGGGAGCAGGATTAGAAACCTGTGACATCGTTTAGACTAATAGAGAAATCTCTTTGTGTTGACCAAAGAGATCTGGGAAGACCTCTTGCTGAAGGTGAAATTGGTTCTAATTGTGAGAGGGAAGTAGACAGGTGACAGGTGATTTTGTCAAGAATCGACAGACATTCTAAGGGATGGCTTTAGGGAAGGTACTGAAAGAGCATGGTCAAGGGAAGGAATGGTGGGTACTTTGCTGGATAGGAGAGAAGGGATCAGCAAAACTGCTCTTCATGGTCTTTCTAAATTGTACAGTTTCCAATGACAAGTTGAGAAATTTATTTTTTCTTATTGTATTCTCTTTTAGGGGGCAGTGTCCTAACTGCTAGGCCATCAGGGAATCCCCAACTTGAAAAGTTTAGACTTAATTTTATAGGAGTGGGAAGCCACCAACAGGTCTGAACAGAGAAGTGACTTAGGTATTTTTTTAAAGTATAAGATTGGTTTGGCCTGATATATAGAAGTAGAAAAGGGGGACCAAGTAGGGGCCATGAAGTCCATACTCTAGCAACTTAAAAACCTAAACAAAAAGATCTTAATTTATCATAAAATAAATTGAACAGGATTAAAGAATTAAATGGAAGCAAAAAAATCAGAAGGTAATAAAATGAAATAGTATTCACCAACTTTCTAGAAGTATGTGTGCAAAGTATAAACTTGTAAGATTTTAAATACCATAGAAGAAATCAGAAAGGAAAAGAATGAATTAAAAAAGGAAAAGTGATCATTTTGACTGCAAATTTATAACTTTGGTATATGTGTGTATAAATTAAAAAAAGATCCTCACTCCCTACCCCCTATCACAGCCAAAAAAACAAATGGGTGTGCTGGGAAATATATTTGCAGCAAATATGATGATTTACAATCTTTTTGTACTATTAATGCAAAATAGTTTTTTAAAAGAGGCTCCTCAAGAGGAGGAAGTATCAGTACTAAAACACATAGAACTATAGCAATTTAATTCTATTTAAATAGTATGGCCCTTTTTGTCTATTAAAGTAACAAAGTTTTTTAGTAAATTAAAAAAATAATATAACAGCTTTATTGAGATATAATTTGCACACCATACAATTCACCCAGTTAAAGTGTACACAATTCAATGGCTTTTAGTATATTCTTAAGTGTTGTGCAAACATCACCAAAACCTATTTTAAAACATTTTCATCATTCCCAAAAGAAAACCTATACCCAATAACAATCACTCAGTGTTTTCCCCACTATTCCAGCCCCAGGAAACTATCAATTCACTTTGTGTCTTTTTAAGTTTACCTATTCTAGACGTGTCATATAACTGGATTCATGCAATATATAATCTTTGTGCCTAGCTTCTACCACTTACCAGAATATTTTCAGGTTTCATCCATGTTGTCTCATGTATCACTGTTTCATTTCTTTTTAATGCCAAATATAATTTTTCATTGTATGAATATACTACATCTTATTTATCCATTCATCAGTTGAGGGACATTTGGATATTTTTCTTCTTTTTGTCTGCTATGAGTAATGCTCTATGAATGTTTACATACACATATTTGATTAGATACATATTTTGATTTCTCTAGGATATATACCTAGGAATGGATTGCTGGGTCAAATGCAAATGGCAACTCTATGTTTAACCTTTTGAGCAACTGCCAGACTTTTTTCTAAAGTGACTGCACCACTCTACAGTTCCACTAGTAATATATGAGGATTCTGATTTCTTTATATCCTCCCCAACACTTGTTATTGTCTTTTTTTTTAACCATAACCATCCTGGAGTGTGCAAAGTAGCATCTCATGATGGTTTTGATTTACATTTCCCTGATAACTAATGACACTGAGCATCTTTTATTAGCCATTTATGTATTTTCTTTGGAAAAATGTCTATTCAGATCTTTTGCCCTTTTAAAATTCCTTGAGGTTTATTTTTGAGTTACAGTTAATGTGCAATATTGTATTAATTTCAACTGTACAGCCAAGTGTTTCAATTATATATATTCATTTTCAGATTATTTTATTGAGTTGTAAGAATTATTTACAAATTATGGACATAAGTCTTTTATCAGATATATCATTTGCAAATGTTGTCTCCCATTCTGTGGGTTGTCTTTTTGCTTTTTGAGGGTGTTTTTAAAAAAATATTTACTTGGCTGCACCAGGTCTTAGTTTCAGCATGCAGGATCTTTGATCTTTATTTGACATACAAGATTTTTAGTTGCACCAGGTGAGATCTATTTCCCTGACCAGGGATCAAACCTGGGACCCCACATTGGGAAGTCCCTGACGGTGTCTTTTGAAGCAGAAAAGTTTTAAACTTTGATGAAGTCCAAATTATTTATTTTTCTTTTGTTGCTTGTGCTTTTGGTGTACTTGGTAAACTTTGCATTGAAGTATAACATACAGAAAAGTACACCTATCATAAAAATACAACTTTATAAATTTTCTCCAACTGAACACACAAACTGAACCAGCGGAACTGAGATCAAGAAGTAGAACATTACTAGCAACCTAAAGTCTTCCTCATGACCCTTCCCCATCATTTTCCCTCTCCAAGCATAACCGCTGTCTTATTTTTTAATGCCATGATTGGTTTTATCTGTTTTCTGAAGTATATAAATGGAATCATACTAAAGAGGCAAAGATTTTCAGTGATCCTACCGAATACTGGGCAGGATGTGAAGAGACTTAGAATCTCATATACTTTAAGTAAACTAATCTCAGAAAAGCAACTTGTATCATTGTCTACAACCTTGACCCACTAATTTCATTTCTGGGATTCACAGCATTAACTATAGAAAGTTTGCAAACTCCAGAAAGTGATGGATAGGAGAATGGCTTGGTTAACTGTGGGCTATCCTAACAATGGAATGCTATATAGCCATCAAAATGATGCTTACCAAGAGGTTAAAAGAATGAAAAATACATTTATGATCAGTGCTAACTGAAAAAGTAGGATGATAAATTATCATTCTATAAATGATAATACAAAATGTCTGCAATTCTATAAAAGGTCTGTGCCTGGGGAAAAAAATACATGGGGAGAAGGCACAATGGTGACAATTAGATGATTGCATTCTATGTGGACTTCTCTTCTCTTTGCCATTTTTCGGAGTTTCTTTAACCTACTCATGCTACCTTTGTAACAACAAATACTAACCATAAAAGAGATGGAATCCTGGTGGGAAGTAGCAAAGACCTGAATTAAGGAGTATTAAGGGACTGGGAAACAAGCAAGAGAACAGATACAATCTGGCTGCCTACTGAATATGGGGAGGGAGTAGGGGGAAGGATGGAAGGCAACATTAAGGTTTGGAGGAACTGAGAGGACACGTGTCACGAACAAAAATAGGGATCCCTGAAGTAATTACAGCACAGTGGTTCAGAGCACAGGCTCCTGCCAGAGACACCTCCTTTTTGAATCCTGGGCCAACCACTGATGAGTAGGTAATCCTGAACAAGTTATTTAATCTCTTTGAGATGTTTCCTCATCTCTAAAATGGGGATAATATTAGTACCTGTTTTAGAGGATTGTTAGGAGGAGTAAACAATACAGAGAGTTTAGAAAATGCCTGGCACAGAGTAAACTTTCAGTAAAGATTACCTTTTGTGATCTGCCCAGAGGCCCTGGGAGATGGGTGGGGGTAGGTGGAGTGGGGCTAAGACTTCTCAGTCTTCAGCCACCAGTCAGACCAGAAATGGTCCCTCCATCTCCCCTCTTTCAGCCTGCTCAGTGCCTGGAGGTCACCCTAGGAGATGTTCCAAAGCCCACAGGAGTGAGAATGGCTGGGATCCTGAAGTGGGAGGTGTGGAAGGATTGGTTTGGAGGAATGGGAGCCTTAAGAGCTCAGGTCAGTTCAGTCACCCAGTTGTGTCTGACTCTGCTTCCCCAGGGACTGCAGCACGCTAGGCTTCCCTGTCCATCACCAACTCCCAGAGCTTGCTCAAACTCATGTCCATTGAGTCAGTGATGTCATCTAACCATCTCATCCTCTGTCATCCCCTTCTCCTCCTGCCCTCAATCTTTCCCAGCATCAGGGTCTTTTCTAATGAGTCAGTTCTTCACATCAGTGGCCAAAGTACTGGAGCTTCAGCTTCAGCATCAGTCCTTCAATGAATACTCAGGACTGATTTCCTTTAGGGTTGACTGGTTTGATCTCCTTGCTGTCCAAGGGACTCTCAAGAGTCTTCTCCAGCACCACACTTCAAAAGCATCAATTCTTCGGGACTCAGTTTTCTTCATGGTCCAAACATGACTACTGGAAAAACCACAGCTTTGACTATCTGGACCTTTGTTGACAAAGTATTGTCTCTGCTTTTTAATATGCTGTCTAAGTTTGTCATAGTTTTTCTTCCAAGGAAGAAAACTTTTAATTTTATGGCTGCAGTCACCTAAGAAACTGTAAATTGAGTAGGCCAGCCTAGCGGCAAAGCAGATAGGCTCTGAAACACCCCATCAGAGCCCTCCTGTCCCATGTTGGTACATCAAGATGCTTTCTGGATGATCTAAGGAGGGCACAGGCTTCCCTTGTGGCTCAGCTGGTAAAGAATTTGCCTTCAATGCAGGAGACCTGGGTTCGATCCCTGGGTTGAGAAGATCCCCTGGAGAAGGGAAAGGCTACCCACTCCAGTATTCTAGCCTTTAGAATTCTATGGATTGTATAGTCCTTGGGGTTGCAAAGAGTCGGACACGACTGAGAGACTTTCACTTCACAAAGAGGGCACAGCAGAGGCTGTCTCCCATCGTCCAGGAGGTTCTGGCTAATTGGGTCCATTCTGTCTCACCACTCTGCCTCCTCTACCACTTAGACCCAGACTTGTGAGAGCTTAAAAAACAAGGAGAGCCAGTGGGACATGACAGGAAGATAAGGGGAGCTCCATTTGCAAGTTTGGGCTCCAGAGGCCGCCCTGCAACCACCCTTCCCCTCCCTCCACAGGAAGTAGGCTAAGTGTATGGAGAGCTACCTGGATATCTGGCTGAAGCCAAAGACCACATTCCTTTCGGTCCCCCTCTCAGGTTTTGAGATGTGAGGCTGGCTACATAACTGTACCTGGTGCTTGCCTTCATCTTCGATCTTGTAACCTTCCTATCCTGACTTCACCAGCTGCTTAGGTGAGTTCTGCAGGTGCTGTTTGTTCCAACAATCCAGTTCCCAGCACCACATATCTGCCTGCTTCCTGCTGGGCATGAGCACACTCCTCTTGTTTGTTGCCCTTTCCCTACTCAGTACCCTCTCCTCTTGTCTGAAAGCTAGTCCCTCAGGTCAGGAGCCACCTTTGGTCTCCTCAGGAAGTTCCCATCATATCCTGTAACCCCTCCCTGCCTTGTGCAACTTGCTCCCCACTTTTGTTGCAGGAAGGGGGACCTCTTCCAGGGCCTGAAACTGGGCTCTTGTTTAAACTCGGAAATGAATTGTCCTAGGAGACACATGTGCTGACAAAGCAAGAGATTTTATTGGTAAAGGGCACCCGGGCGGAGAACTATATAGGGTAAGGGAACCCATGAAAACTGCTCGGCCATGTGGCTTGCAGGCTCGGGTTTTACAGAGATGGGATTAGTTTCCTGATTGTCTTTGCTCAATCATTCTGACTCAGAGTCCTTCCTGGTGGCCGCACGCATTGCTCAGCCAAGACGGATGCTAGCAAGAGGGATCCTGCGAGGCGGACGGACACGTGGTGCCTCCTTTTGACATTTCCCAAACTCTTCCGGTTGGTGGAGGCTTATTAGTTCCATGTTCCTCACCTGGACCTCCTGTTGTAAAACAACTCATGCAAATGGTTACTAGGGAGCCTGGCCAGAATGGGCGGTTTCAGTCAGTGTGCTTCCCCGAACACTTTCACCTTCTGGGCTGCATCTCTCCAAGAAACACCCCTGTCATTACATAGAACTCCCCGAACCGAACCCAGCCCCTACCTGTACCCTGGTTCCTCTCATATGCCTCTGATCCTTTTCCCACTTTTCTCTTTTATCCCGGACCCCTCACCTCCAGCCATCTTCTCCTAACTTCCACACCCCCAACTGTCCTCCAATCTTTCGGCACATTCTGACCTGCATTTGAGTTCTTGTCCCCTCTCCCTCCTACCTGGTCTCCCCAGGGGCTGGAACATCCACAGTTTATAAACAGTAAGCAGCTGCAGGAGACCATTTGCTACAGCAGCCATGCCCTCGGAAATAACATGTACAAACTCCTCTCCTTCCTCAAGTCCATTCTTCAGGCCCAGAGGGGACTTAACCCTCCCTCCACCCCTGGGAATTTCCCTCTGAGTCCTGGACTCTGATCCCACCCCCACTCCAGAATCTCAGCCTCCCAGAGAGCCTGAGTCATACATGGGAGTGTCAGATTCCAGGCATCACAGTCACAGATGTGAGACATCAGCCCACCCAGTCGCATCTCTCTGTCCCTTCTCCTGATTTTTCTAGACAGGAAACCCTCTTCCCCCTAAACTTTCCCTTACTCCTGGTATCCTGACCCTGCCCCCTCTAACTCCCAGGATACGGATATAAACACTATCTCCTGGAAAGGAGACCATCAGAAAAAAATCCAATCCAACCTGCTGGGCAAGATGGAAGCAGCCTGCATGGAACTAGGAGGGGCTAGGAGAACTGGTGGCCAATTATCATCCTTTCTCCCCTGGATTTCAGGCCCTTGCTAGGGATCAGCATGTGGATCATCCTCCGTGGGTATCTCCATTATGTTTTTTTAACATCACCAAGCAATTCTTCCACACCAGCGGGTTGTCCTACACTATCTACCTGGAGATGGCATCCGATCCCACAAGTTAAGAGCTCAGTCCACTTTGGATGCCAATCATAAGTCCAGGTTGTGACCTGTGCTTCTGACTGACTGGTTATTGATTGGATGGTCCCATACCCCCCTCCTTGGTTTGATTAATTTGCTAGAGTGGCTCAGAGAACTTAGGGAATCAGTTTACTTACTAGATTACCAGTTTATTACAAAGGATATTAAAGGATATGAATGGACAGAAGGTAAAGATATATATATAAAGTTCTGGGAGGGTCCTGAACTCAAGAGCTTCTCTTCCAGTGGAGTTTGGAGTACACCAACTTTCTGTCCTGTGGATTCATCCTGGTTCACCAAGCTGGGAGCTCTCTGAATCCAGTCCCTTGGGGTTTTTGGAAACCTTATTACATGGACTTCAGTGGCTCAGATGCTAAAGAATCCGCTTGCATTGCAGGAGACATGGGTTCAATCCTTAGGTTGGGGAGATTCCCTGAAGAAACACATGGCAACCCACTCCAGTATTCTTGCCTGGAGAATCCCTGTGGACAGAGGTACCCAGCATGCTACAGTCCACAGGGTCACAAAGAGTCAGGCTGAGTGACTAAGTTTTTCTTTTTTTAAAATTCATATTATATAGACATGACTGATTAAATCATTGGCTATTGGCAATGGATTCAACCTCCAGTCCCTCTCCCTTCCCTGGAGGTCAGGGGTAGAACTGGAAGTTCCAATCCTCTAATCACTAGGCTGGTTCCCCTGGCAACCAGCCCCAACCTTAAGGTACTTTCTGAAAGTCACTTCATTAACATAAACTCTGGAGTAGTTGAAAGGTGGTTTGTTATGAATATCAAAACACATTTCTTAGATTTATCAATTAAGAAACTCCAAGGATTTTAGAAATTCTGTGCCAGAAATGGAGATGAAGACCAACTAAACATTTCTTATTATAAATCACAATATTTCAGCATCAAAAGCCCATGCTGGAGTCCTTTTCTGAGCAGATTGAGAGTAAGAAAGATAGGTTTTGGGGGGTGACTGTGAGCAGGTAGCCCAATCCAGGCTCAGCAAGAAGCAAGCCCACAGTGATAGCAGCCAGGCCCCCTAGCTGGATGAACAAATGCTTGGGAGGAAGGTCCAGCCATAAGGCTTGCCTCTTGCTTCCACTCTATGGAGCTAGATCGTAGACATATTTTAACTGAGGACCAGTATAGACATGTACACTCAGCAAAGAACAATTCCATTTCGAACAACTGGCAGCTTGAGAAGAGATTTGGCATCTCAGTTATACTAAGTGTGCGTTCAGTGACTCAAGTATTTTTCACACAACATGAACCTTATAAGCAAGCCAACTTCCAAACCTGGTGCTCAACCATTGAAAGAGAAATCCAAACTGGCTAAGTGGGACTTACTGAGAGGCCAGCTCTGCCTTATTTTCCAGATGATTGAAAGAATTGTCATGTTTTGACTATATGATTTAATTTTTGACCTATATGTTTATTTTTTTAAATAATTTTATTTATTTATTTATTTCGGCTGCATAGAATACAATCAATCTGATTTCGGTGTTGACCATCTGGTGATGTCCATGTGTAGAGTCTTCTCTTGTGTCGTTGGAAGAGGGTGTTTGCTATGACCAGTGCATTTTCTTGGCAAAACTCTATTAGTCTTTGCCCTGCTTCATTCCGCATTCCAAGGCCAAATTTGCCTGTTACTCCAGGTGTTTCTTGACTTCCTACTTTAGCATTCCAGTCCCCTATAATGAAAAGAACATCTTTTTTGGGTGTTAGTTCTAAAAGGTCTTGTAGGTCTTCATAAAACCGTTCAACTTTGGCTTCTTCAGCGTTACTGGAAGCTCTACACAACCAATAAAAACAAGACCAGAAACTGACTGTGGTTCAGATCATGAACTCTTTATTGCCAAATTCAGACTGAAATTGAAGAAAGTAGGGAAAACCGCTAGACCATTCAGGTATGACCTAAATCAAATCCCTTATGATTATACAGTGGAAGTGAGAAATAGATTTAAGGGACTAGATCTGATAGATAGAGTGCCTGATGAACTATGGATGGAGGTTCATGACATTGTACGGGAGTCAGGGATCAAGACTATCCCCATGGAAAAGAAATGCAAAAAAGCAAAATGGCTGTCTGGGGAGGCCTTACAAATAGCTGTGAAAAGAAGAGAGGCAAAAAGCAAAGGAGAAAAGGAAAGATATAAGCATCTGAATGCAGAGTTCCAAAGAATAGCAAGAAGAGATAAGAAAGACTTCTTCAGCGAGCAATGCAAAGAAATAGAGGAAAAAAAACAGAATGGGAAAGACTAGAGATCTCTTCAAGAAAATTAGAGATATCAAGGGAACATTTCATGCAAAGATGGGCTCGATAAAGGACAGAAATGGTCTGGACCTAACAGAAGCAGAAGATATTAAGAAGAGGTGGCAAGAATACACGGAAGAACTGAACAAAAAGATCTTCATGACCCAGATAATCATGATGATGTGATCACTTATCTAGAGCCAGACATCCTGGAATGTGAAATCAAGTGGGCCTTAGCAAGGAACACTACGAACAAAACTAGTGGAGGTGATGGAATTCCAGTTGAGCTCTTTCAAATCCTGAAAGATGATGCTGTGAAAGTGCTGCACTCAATATGCCAGCAAATTTGGAAAACTCAGCAGTGGCCACAGGACTGGAAAAGGTCAGTTTTCATTCCAATTCCAAAGAAAGGCAATGCCAAAGAATGCTCAAACTACCGCACAATTGCACTCATCTCACATGCTAGTAAAGTAATGCTCAAAATTCTCCAAGCCAGGCTTTAGCAATACATGAACCGTGAATTCCCTGATGTTCAAGCTGGTTTTAGAAAAGGCAGAGGAACCAGAGATCAAATTGCCAACATCCACTGGATCATCGAAAAAGCAATAGAGTTCCAGAAAAACATCTATTTCTGCTTTATTGACTATGCCAAAGCCTTTGACTGTGTGGGTCACAATCAACTGTGGAAAATTCTGAAAGAGATGGGAATACCAGACCACCTGACCTGCCTCTTGAGAAGTCTGTATGCAGGTCAGGAAGCAACAGTTAGAACTGGACATGGAACAACAGACTGGTTCCAAATAGGAAAAGGAGTATGTCAAGGCTATATATTGCCACCCTGCTTATTTAACTAATATGCAGAGTACATCATGAGAAACGCTGGGCTGGAAGAAACACAAGCTGGAATCAAGATTGCTGGGAGAAATATCAATAACCTCAGATATGCAGATGACACCACCCTTATGGCAGAAAGTGAAGAGGAGCTAAAGGGCCTCTTGATGAAGGTGAAAGAAGAGAGTGAAAATGTTGGCTTAAAGCTCAACATTCAGAAAACGAAGATCATGGCATCCAGTCCCATCACAACAGTGTCAGACTTTATTTTTTTGGGCTCCAAAATCACTGCAGATAGTGACTGCACGCTTACTCCTTGGAAGAAAAATTATGACCAACCTAGATAGCATATTCAAAAGCAGAGACATTACTTTGCCGACTAAGGTCTGTCTAGTCAAGGCTATTGTTTTTCCTGTGGTCATGTATGGATGTGAGAGTTGGCTTGTGAAGAAGGCTGGGCACCGAAGAATTGATGCTTTTGAACTGTGGTGCTGGAGAAGACTCTTGAGAGTCCCTTGGACTGCAAGGAGATCCAACCAGTCCATTCTGAAGGAGATCAACCCTGGGATTTCTTTGGAAGGAATGATGCTAAGGCTGAAACTCCAGTACTTTGGCCACCTGATGCAAAGAGTTGACTCACTGGAAAAGACTCTGATGCTGGGAAGGATTGAGGGCAGGAGGAGAAGGGGACGACTGAGGATGAGATGGCTGGATGGCATCACGGACTCGATGGACGTGAGTCTGAGTGAACTCCGAGAGATAGTGATGAACAGGGAGGCCTGGAGTGCCGCGATTCATGGGGTTGCAAAGAGTTGGACACGACTGAGCGACTGAACTGACTAACTGAGCTGATTTATTTTTGGCTGCACTGGGTCTTCATTGTTTTGTGTGGGCTTTCTTAAGTTGTGGTGAGCAGGGGCTACTCTTCATTACAGTATGTGGACTGATTGCAATGGCTTCTCTAGTTGTGGAGCACAGACTCTAGGTGTGAGGGCTTCAGTAGTTGCAGCATCTGGGCTCAGTTGTGATGTGCAGGCCCTGGAGCTCAGGCTCAGTAGTTGTGGCCAATGGGCTTAACTACTCCTCAGCATATAGCATCTTCCTGGACCAGTACTCAAACTGATGTCCCCTGTATTGACCGGTGAATTCTTATCCATTGTGCCACCAGGGAAGCTGGCTATGTGTTTACCTTAAAATCGCATCTCCTGGTGTAGTATAATTCTGTTGTAGTAACTTCGTAACCCTTTTTCCGTCATTTATCCTCTGAGCCTCCATTTTCTCCAGTGGAAAACAGTTAGAGGAACTGACCTTAGAGATTCCTAAGGTTCCTAACTATTAGTGCCCTCCAAATGACATGTATAGAATTTACATTTTACAAGTAAGTTCTTCCACATTCATTCTCTCTTTTAATCCTCAAAAGTGTTCTGGATAGATACTATTCCTTTTCCTCTTTTATGACTGAGTACATTGAGGCTCAGAGAGCTTGAGAAAGTTATTCAAGGTTGCACAGACAGTAGGTGGTAAAGGCAGAATTAAATCCTTGTGAGTTCATTTCCAGTGTGTCTCCAGGTAACCTTCTAACAGTTGGGAGGAATGCCCCAACTGTTAGCAGGGCAGGCTGGCTCTCTTGAAGGGTTGGGGCTAGTTAAAATGGAAGGATGTTATATTTTCATATGTACCTCCTTTGCTTTGTAAGTTTCAGTGCTCTTCAGCCTTTGTTCTCATGCCTGTGTTTCCTAAGTACAAAGGTAAACTCCTGCTGCTAAGGCAGTCCACTCATGGTTGGGGGACCTATCCTGGAGCTGAGAGGGGTTTCCCAGGTCCACATGGAAGGGGAAAAGGTGCTAACCTAAGGCCTGTAGGGCTGTCTCTTTTCTAGTTCCAGGTCTTTCACCTGCTAGCCTAGGATCTAGCTTTCCTGTTTGCTGCTTAGTTTTCTCTGTAACATGGGCATCATAACTGCTGCTCTGTGGGCTTCAGACGGTCAGAGGAAATAACTGACAGGTGACAGGGAGGTACTTTGAGGTGTGAAGTACTCTTTCAATGTGTGTGTGTGTCTGTGTGTATTGAGGAGAGGTAGAAGTTATCCACAGAGTCTCCAGGACTGTAGCCCCAGCTAGGCCTGGCAGAGCTGTTCCTCCCCAGGCTGAGGTCAAAGCCAAGTCCTCTTCCCACTATCAGCACCAGAGCCTGGGTCCTGTTTATTGTTCTCGGCTCCTCTCCTAGCAACCAAAGTGTTGAAGGTTTTGCAAGCAATGGGGACCTTGCCTCTCAGATCATTAGGAAGAGGAGCCAGAGCTTCAGTGCACGGAGCTCTGCCAGCAAGTGCAAGTTTATTGCCTGAGTCTTGACCTCAGCCTTAGCCTGGTAAGGGGGCCTCCCATAACCTTTAGCCTTTTACTGCTACCCTGAGTTTGACCCAGAAAAGATAGCCTCCACCCAAGATATACATCCTGTCCTTAGGGAGACCTGATGAGGAGGACCCAACCTCATACTTTGCCTGTGTATTAGCATTCCAGAGCTGCAGTAACAAATTACCAGAAACTTGTCTTTAAACGACAGAAATGTGTTCTCTCACAGTTCTGGAGGTCAGAAGTTCAAAACCAGGATGTTCACAAGGCTGATTTGTTCCAGAGGGCTCTGAGGAGAATCCATCCATGCCTCTTTACTAGCTTCTGGTCGCAGGCAGTTACACTTGACGCTCATCCTGCTTCTGTCTTCACACGACATTCTCCTCCTGTGTCTTTGTGTTGTCTCCTTTTCTGTCTTATGAGAATACTCATTCTTGGATTTAGGACCCACTCTAGTCCAGGACGATCTCCTTTTGAAATCCTTACCTTAATTAAATCTGCAAGGACCCTTCTTACAAATAAGGTCACATTCTGCTGGGAGGGATTGGGGGCAGGAGGAGAAGGGGATGACAGAGGATGAGATGGCTGGATGGCATCACTGACTTGATGGACGTGAGTCTGAGTGAACTCCGGGAGTTGGTGATGGACAGGGAGGCCTGGCGTGCTGTGATTCATGGGGTCACAAAGAGTCGGACACAACTGAACAACTGAACTGAACTGAACTAAACTGAGGTTCTGGGTAGATGTATCTTTTAGGGGCCATGATTCAACCCCCTACATGTGCCTCCAGTTTGATGAGGGAAATCTAAGCCCATTCTTGGAGAGTCATTGACTCTGAAAGGAGAAATCTCTTCCTACTTAAAGAAGCCCCTCTTTTCTTGTTTCCTTTTGGCTGCACCCTGTGCAGTGGGATCTTAGTTCCCTGAACAGGGATTGAACCCACAGCCTCAACAGTGATGGAGTCCTAACCACTGGACCACCATGGAATTCCTAAAGAGCCCATTTGTGATGGGGAATTTGATTCAAGCCTGATCACCGAAGCCTTTAAACTGAAAAAGCACACAGATGCTGGTGGCAGGAAAGGGTCAGTCAGGTTATCGTTCTCTGTAGAATGAGGTGATGGTGTTGTGTCGATCGTGCAAGGATTTGGAGAAGGAGTAAGGGAGAGTTTCTGCCTTCACCAGGTAAGTGAGGCAAGGAAGGCCCACGGTCTTATTCTTTGCCCACCCGGTTTTCTTTCTCTTGCTTCCAGATGTTAATTAACTGATGTCAGTGTTAAATACTTTTTGAAAATGAACTCCTATATGATCATTAACAAAGTAGGACTGTTCCTGACAATGGTAGGTGTCTTAATATACTGGGGGAACCATCAGGGTTAAAAAGATCCAGAAGGGTTTATTTTGCCAAACCAGGCTAACTCCCTGAGCCCTGTTTCTTCCTTACTTCCTTATTTACAAGGGCCTGGCCACTTAGCTGGATCTGTTTCTTTCTAACTCTGGGGATTCGCTTCCTGAACTGCGAGCCATATAAGCCTTGTAGTTGGTACTACCATGCCTCTTTTCTTCTTTTCCACAAATAGAAGAGCCTCAGGTTGCTTGCTATCCATTTAATCTCTGTGGATCCTCACATCTCTAGGCTGGATGCTGAAGGGGCCACCAGCTCTCCTCACATCTCTTAGCCTCTCGTTAGTTACGATCTTCCTAAAGACAATTGCATGCCACCTTTTCCTTTAAAAGTTTTTACAGTTGATCACTGTATGGAAAGAGGGCCAAAGCCTGAGGAAGGCTTGAAAATTTCAGAAACCTGGGAAACTTCTGCCAACTCTGGTCCATGGAATGAAAGGGCTGATAGCCTCTCCTCTTGGGTCTGGCCTGAAGACACCAACTAGGGCAATCATTCATCTTCCCTTTAACTCTATATGGCTGGCTGTATTTTGAGCATTTCCCAGTTAGTTTTTCTCACCTCTGTATTTCCTTGGCTGCATGCAGGAAAAGCCCCTTTATGGAGTGATTTTTTAGAAGAGTCGTCAAAAGGTCTCAGTAGGGTCAACTCCTAATCCCACCCTTTCCTAAAATTGATTGCATAGATTTTGAGTTAGTGAAACTTGAAACACCAGTAACGGACCCACAGTCTCTTCATGGCATCCCAGAAAGAGGGGATAAGAAGGCACAAACATTGTGGCACATGTAGGGTGGGCACCCACCCAGCTCAGATCCTTCTTTTGTACTACCACTCCATTTCCACCACCCTACCCAGATGTGAACACCCAGGTGGAGAAGACTGGGATGTCAACAGAGTTTATAATACAGAAGATTTGTTGAATTCAACTTTTAAGAATTTCAGTGTACTGATAAGACTCAGTGGATTTGATCATCAATATGCATAAGCTCAGAATCCATTACTTTGAGAGATGGGGTGTGAGAGATGTGAGGAATGAAAAGAGATGCCCAGGGCTTGACAGGATGGTGATTGGGAACTGAAGCTGGGCACAGAGGTGGGAGAGGCAGACTGACAATTGTTCCGTCTTTTTTTTTTTTTTTTGCCAAGTTTTAGGGTTTTATTAATACAAACAAAATGTGTGCATGAGGTGTCTACACAAGTCATTTTCTTGACTCTGCAGGCTTGGGGACTCTGATGGCCAGCTGGGCTGCTCTTTCCTCAGTGGTTCTCCGATTCTTGGAGGAGATATTTTGAGCAGTCTTGGCACAGAAAGATTTGTTGAACATTAGCAGCACCTCAAGTTGCTTGAGGTTGTAGACCAGGAACTTCTGGAAGCCACTGGGCAGCACGTGCTTTGTTTTCTTGTTGGCCCGTAACCAATGTTAGGCATCAAGATGTGGCCCCTGAATCTCCTGTGCAGCCTAGTATCAATGCCCCTGGATTTCCCCCAGTTTGCTTAATTTTTGACATATCCGTCTGACTGGTGCCAGATGAACTTCTTGGTCCTCTTTTTGATGATCTTGGGCTTCATGAGGGGTCTCAGGGTGGCCAGGATGCCAAGTAGGAGATGGCTGCCACCTTCATAGGCAGCACCCAGGAAGAAGAGCTCCCTCTTGCTTTCCTGATGGCTCCTTAGCTGTTCCCAAAATGTGAAATGAAGGCGAATCTTCCCAAATATAAAACTTTTTGAGAAGCACAACTTCAAAGCTGAGGCTCTAGGCTGCTCCTAGTGCCAGCCTCATGTGGTTAAGGGTGGGACAATGCCTACTTTTCCTGGGTACAAAACAAAAATAATAGCGACTATGAGAAGACTGTGTGTCACCTTGGAATCTGAGTGGTTGCCAAAGCCCAAGGACGTGAAACCTCTGAAAGACCTGGACAGTCTGCTTCCCCAGAACCTTTAGCTCAGGGAGGCCCAGATGAGGTGGACTGACCTCATTCTTGGTGAAGGCCACCCCCTGCTCACCCTTCCTCAGCTCTTCACAGTTCCTTCCCTTTTCCTTTATTTCCCAGACAATGGACACCTCTGGGAGACCAGATCTAGACTAGCTGTCCCACTGGCTCTGGCTATGATTCTGGTGAGAGGCCCCAAGGGACCCCTCTCTGCTCTGTCCTCCATCCTACAGCAGTCACTCTTGAGAGCATCTAACATCTTCTGCCTTCCAGAGTGAGAGCCTTTCCCTGCCTCCGCCAGGTCCGTCTCCCCCCTTCCTGTCTGTGTCTCCTCTCTCTCTTCTCCTGGTCCAACTTCATCCTCTTACTCATCTCTCTGCCTCTGCCTTTCTTCACCTTTGCTCTTGCTCCTGTGTAGCAACCTTTGGAGCAGGCCCAGGTTCTCCCTCTGGGAACTAGAGGAGAAAACACACCAAGGCTTCTACCCACAACTGGTGAGGGACCCTGGTCACTCAGCCCTGACCTCACAGCCTGATTCAGCTTCCCTCTCCACCTGAATTTTTGTTTACCAGCAGAAATGGGGATCCATGCAGTAATAGTTTCGCAGTTTACAGTTCACACACATGGTCCATTAGTTTTGAAACTGTGATTCTCAAAAAGTTTATATTTGGGAAAATTTACCTTCATTTCACATTTTGAGCATAAAGTGGGACTTTATTGATTTTGAATAAAATCTGGCATCTTTTCCTATATTTCAAATTCATATAAAATACAACCACCCCATGCCTTCCGAGAAAACTCTGCTGTGCCCTCAACTTCCTCTTTGGTTGGATCAAATTATCCAGGTTAGTCTGGTAGCTGGGGCAGTTTCCACCCTGGACAAAAAGCATCCTGGCAGCTCAGGTTCCTCCTTCTTCTGGAATAATATCTACTAGGACACTGTCATCGGAGAAGGCAATGGCACCCCACTGCAGTACTCTTGCCTGGAAAATCCCATGGACAGAGGCACCTGGTAGGCTGCAGTCCATGAGGTCGCTAAGAGTTGGACACAACTGAGCGACTTCCTTTTCACTTTTCACTTTCATGCATTGGAGAAGGAAATGGCAACCCACTCCAGTGTTCTTGTCTGGAGAATCCCAGGGACAGAGGAGCCTGGTGGGAGGCTGTCTATGGGGTTGCACAGAATCGGACACGACTGAAGCGAACTTAGCAGCAGCAGGACACTCTCGTAGTACAAGACCAGGATCCCTTCCCTTCTCCCTCATGATTTTGCTCCCTGAATTCTATCCTGACCCCCTTCCTTTTCCGTTGCACTCAAAAAAACCTTAATTTACCACCCTCAGAGGCTTCCTCAGTCATTAGTCCAGAAATGGGCAAGCATGTGTATATTTGAGGCTTCCCAGGTGGCAAAGGTAATGGGTGGAGCTGGCAATGATGAGAATAACCACCAGGGGGAGCCTGTACCTAAGAAGAGACTGAGTAGGGCCCTGGGGAGCCACAGTGAGGATTTGTCTTCCCCTTTTTCAGGGTAGTGTGAGTGCCAGGCATTCTAGCCTTAGGTGGCTCCCTGTGGAGCTGGGAGTCTACAGTTGCCTCCTCCCCACTGTCTGACTCCTTCTTTTTCCCTGACCATGCAGGGAAAGTGTGGCTGGGTCAGGATATGGGAGGAAAACTGAGTGGTTTGGATACTGCCTACTCTGGCCACCAATTTCTTATAGGCCACATGCAGAGAAAGCGGTGGGCTTTGATCTCTGAACTTGGCAGGCTGGAGAAGAGTTGGGTTGCGGTAGTCCTGTGTTCCAGTCACTGGGTGGGACAGAAGCTGTGTGTCTGTGTCTAAACAGTGAACCCCATGATGAGGCAATGGAAAAGTGGGTGGGCAGTAGGGAGATGACAAAGAGAGGACTGGGCTCCATGGGAGTACGTGCAGGTAGAGGAGCCTCAGGATTTGCTTCCTCTCCTTTGCCCAGACTGCATTCTGGTCTTGCCTAACTTAGTTTCACCTTCAAGTTTTCCAGAGACTACAGCCAAGTGACCTTGAGAGAGCTCCAGAGATGAGGCACACCTGTGGAAAATGACTACTCATTGGCCTAGGAGCTTCCTCTTCACCTCCCCAGGGGCCTCAGGCCTTCCAGCCACCTCCTGCCCAGGGACCTTGTTGTTGTTCTTGTTTAGTCACTTAGTCAAGTCTGACTCTACTCTTGTGACCCCATGGATTTAGTCCGCCAGGCTCCTCTGTCCATGGGATTCTCCAGGTAAGAATACTGGACTGGGTTGCCATTTCCTTATCTAGGGCATCTTCTAGACTCAGGGGTTGAACCCATGTCTCTTGCCTGGCAGGGGGATTCTTAACTACTGAGCCACCTGTTTAAAACCTTCAGCCCCAGAATTTCCCCCTTTACCCAGGCACCCAAGATGAAGGACTTCAGCTCCTAAATCCCCTATTTCCCCATGTCCCAATATCCCTATCTAAGGACTCTTTTTTTTTTTTTTTAATTTGACTGTGTTGGGTCTTAGTTACAGTATATGGGATCTTCGATCTTGCTTGTGGCATGTGGGATCTTTAGCTGTGGCATGTGAAGTGTTGCAGCTTGTTAGATCCAGTTCCTAACTAAGGATTGAATCCAGGCCCCCTGTTTTGGGAGTGTGGAGTCCCAGTCATTGGTCCGCCAGGGAACTCCCCTGTCTCCACTCACCTACCTGTAGCCTTCTGACTCAGGGGCCAACTTTCTGATGGTCCTCTTGCACACTCCACCAGAACCCAGTCACACAATATTTGCATCCCTGAACTGTTCTCCAAAGTCCTGAGACAAGGTTGAGGGTTGCTTCACCCCACTCATTGGAGCTGGGGCATGAGCAAGGACAAGAGCTGTCAAATGCCGGGGTCCAGCCCCGGTGGATCCAAGGTGATTCGAAGGTGGGGATGGAGTAGGCGTCCTAGGAAAAACTTATTGAATTACAGATAGAGAGGGATTAGGAATTTAGCAGAGAAAAAGAGGACAAATAACTTGGTTAACACAGGGTACCAATCACCACCTACGTCTTCCCGTTCTCCCGAAGGAGAGGGGGCACTGAGGCCCCTCGATCCGATCTTATAAGCCCAGGCAAAGTTAGTAGGCTTGGTGGGTTCTATGCACCAGATGGGAATTCGGCCAGAAAATAGTAGGAGAGAGAGAAAGGGGCTGAATAACTTGGTTTACGTGGGGTACCAATAAAATTCCGGACAAGGAATTTGCACCATCTGCATGGCGGGCACCCACGCTCCAGATGGGAATTCAGCCAGAAAATTGGGGAGCAGAAAGGAACGACATGAGGGAATCAGTCTTTCCGAACTGATCCGATTTCTTTATTTTTGAGTTTACTTATATACCTTTTGTTACATATAGGGATGAATACAGAGTCAGGCGGGGGTCAGCAGTCCTGACCTTATCAAAATCAAGTGCTTTACATAAAAAAGTCTTAGGGATTTTATATCATCTTCAAGCCATTTCTGCCTGCTGACATTTACAACCCTTTCTTTCTGATAACCAGAAAATTTATTTTTTTCCGAGCGTGTTTTTCCTTAAACCAAGCACCACCCTCCAAATAAAGTCGCATTCCTATAGGGTGAGGGTGTAATGAGTTACAATCAAGAAAGGAATTTATTTAACCCAAGGTTAACATGATTAATCTTAAAGGTTAATACTTATTTCTCCTATAGGTTAATACTTATTTCTCCTATATGCTTAAAGGTTGATACTTATTTCTCCTATAGGTTAATACTTATTTCTCCTATATGCTTAAAGGTTGATATTTATTTCTCCTATAGGTTAATACTTATTTCTCCTATATGCTTAAAGGCTAGGACTTATTTCTCCTATAGGTTAATACTTATTTCTCCTATATGCTTAAAGGTTAAGACTTATTTCTAAGGGGAGGGAATATGGAGATTTTAGCAGCAAACATCAGTCCAACAAATGAAAATCCTTTCACCAATGCTCCTCTTAAGATCTACTTAGTCTTAAGATAGTGACAAAGTTACATTTTTACATAGCAAGGACACAGTGATTTATAACAAAGTACAGTGATCTATTACAAGAGAGAAAATTCATTAACTCAAAAGTCTAATACTGAGGTTAATACTTATTTCTGTAACATCAAAAACTACTATATTTCCTTTTCTATATTCCAAATACATTGATTAATATATTCCCAGGTACCTAAAGGAGATGGAGGCCTGTCGGCAATCATTGACTCAACAACAAGAAAAAGCCCTATGTTAATTAAGACTCTCAAAATACTCCAAAACTCTCTGTGCTGTTTATGGTTGAGAGGTAGTAAACAATCATGTGTCCCTAGAGAGGCTTAACCTGAGACGCCCTTGTCCTACCTAGGGCAGGGAATTAGCAGCAATTATTGACACAACAAATGAAACCCTTTATCAATATAATTCTCAACCAACCCACTATACTAAGAATTTCTAACTTCTCACAAGAATTTGCCTTTAGTAAGTCAAAAACATCTCGTGCCTCTCATGGTTGGAGGGCTGTTGTGGCCGGAGGAACCTATACAGGCAGGCTAGATAACCTTCAGAGGAGTCCTGTAAGTTGAAACACTCTCCTCAGGCTCAGGAATTTTTACTGCCTTGGAGCTGCACGTTTACTCCTTCTCGGAGAGAAATGGTTATGGGGGAGAGTCCCCCGTAGGTGAGAGTACAAGACAGGCTCTGGTTTTGGGGTTAGATGTTTGGGAGCAGGGGAATTTCCTGAGACTTGGTCACGCCTTTGCGTATGCCAAAGCCCCCTTCCTCATGACCTTTGCCAAGGGTGGAGTTCCTCACACTGGCCCCCAACAGTCAAGCAGCAAGTCTTTAAGAGCAGGTGGAAGTTCCCATCTAAGCCCAACTGCTCCCCTACTTGTGTGTGTACTAAATGCTAATTCGCTTCAGTTGTGTCTGATTCTTTACACTCCTATGGGCTGTAGCCCGCGAGGTTCCTCTGTCCATGGGGATTCTCTTGGCAAGAATACTGGAGTGGGTTGCCATTTCCTCCTCTAGAGGATCTTCCTGACCCAGGGATTGAACTTGCATCTCCTGCATTGGCAGGCAGATTCTTTAACACTGAGCTACTGCAGGTAGCTGAGAACAAAGCCAAGTGGCAGTATTTACCCTGGGCACAAGCCATGGACAAGGGATACCTGGGAGTCTGGGATGATGCTGAGTAGCAGCACCCAGAGTCCCACCCTAAGCCCAGAACCCAGCTGAGGAGTCTCTTGGGTAGCAGCGGGTAGAGGGCCAAGGCCTCTTTAAAGGGGCTCCTGCTGACTAAATCCAGAGGCTCAGAAATCTGTGCTGGAGATGCTCTTGTTTCTTGGTTTAGGCAGTCAGCCTCCAACCAACCCTGCTCCAGTGACTTTTGTTACTAAGCGAGAGGTCTCTGCAGATAGCTCTCCTGTTTGTGGTCAACCTTCCCCTTAACCAGTGGCTGCTCCAGGAATCCTAGGGAGGACAAGCATGGCCGCAGGTCCTAGCACAATTCCTATTTAGGAACAGAAGGGTCTTGGGAAAAGGAAGCATGAACCTTGGCAAATCCACCTCCTCACAACAGGCTAGAGGAAGAATGAGCCAGGAATGAGAATTGCATTCAAGCCCAAGCCAGCATCAGCTGTAGGGCTATAGTGAGGAAATCAGTGAGTGAGTGAGTGAAGTTGCTCAGTCATGTCCGACTATAGGGCTATACAGTGAGGTGGTTCAAATTTTAGAGCTCCTACTTTCTAGTTGACTGACCCTGGTCAAGCAGTCTTTCTAAATCTGTTTCCTCATCTGTAAAATGGATTAGTACTTTCCTGATGGGGTTATTAGAAACATTATAAAAGACTATTTAAAGATTAGCAGAGTACTCATAAATGTTAATTATTAATATTTTCATTATTGGAAGTGGCCACTTTAGCCAAAAGTTCAGATTCAACCACTCCCTCTATGACCAACTCTATGAGGCCCTTAGCTGTTCAAAAACACACCAACTGTGTATGCATTTCTGGAGTGTTTTCCAACAACAACCATCAGTTCTCTGTGAACATCAATTGGGTGTCCTGCAAGTCAACTCAGTTCTGATACTAACTACGTGGAGTTAGCATAGGCCCCACAGGTTAAGGGCTCAATTCCACAAGACCACCTTCACTTCCAATGCCAGTCACAAGCCACTGATACTTCTGACTGGCTGGCTATAAATTGGGAGTTCCCATACTATAAATCAGGCTTCCCTGGTGGCTCAGCTGGTAAAGAATCCACCTGCAATGTGGGAGACCTGGGTTTGATCCCTGGGTTGGAAAGATCCGCTGGATAAGGGAATGGCTACCTACTCCAGTATTCTGACCTGGAGAATTCCATGACTATTCCATGGGGTTGCAGAGTCAGACACAATTGAGCAACTTTTACTTTCATTTTCATGCTATAAATTGGTTTGACAATTTGCTAGAATAGCTAACAAAACCCAGGAAAATACTTATGTTTACAGGTTTATTAAAGACTACAACTGCCAGATGGAAGAGATGCACAGGGCAAAGAATTGTGTGTGGGGTGTGCATGCGGCTTCCATACCCTCTCTGGGTGCATCACTGTTCCAGCACCTTAGTGTGTTCACAAAGCCAGTTCATCAAATTTCCCTGTTCAGGAGTTTTTATAGAGCTTAATCTCTAGTCCCATTCCCCTCCCAGGAGGCTAAGGATGGGCTGAAGTTTTCAGCCCTTTCACCACTTAGTCTTTCTGCTGACCAGCCCTTATCCTGATGCTAGGGGTCCCCACTTTTAGTAGCAGTATAAGTTTACTTTATTAGTATAAATGCAGGTTTGATATAAAGGAGTTTGTTACAACAAAGACACTTCTTTCACGCATATCACTCAGGAAATTCTATGAGTTTTAGAAGCTTTGTGCCAAGACTGAAACCTAAGGACAAAAACCAAACATGTTTATTATACCATTATATATATATATATATACATACACACACATATATATAAACTGCTCAGAAGAGAAGAATATTGCACACACAGGTCCCACTCTGGCTCCTCCAACTCCTAGACACTTTTCCCTGATCACTGTGTCCTAGAGGCAATTTTCAGCCTGTGTCAGTCACATAGAGACCCTGTCCAGATGGTGCCCAGGCCTCCAGGCCTGGGTGCCCTGATGCCTGGAGGGCTGATACCCGAGGTGGGGTCGGGGGGTGGAGTGTCTGGGTCCCATAGAATGTCCTCATATAAGCTTAGAACTGGGCCAGAGGCTCGTCCTTGAGTCCCAGTCTGGTTCAGCAGGGCTCTGAGCAAGCCCACAGTGAGAGGGGGGCTCCGCCCCAGGCTCAGGGAATGGGGCAGGGGGCTCCAACTCATCTGGGAGGTATGTCCGCAGTAGAAGCAGGAGTTCAGCTGGAGCTAGGTCTGGTGGGCATAGGCGGCAAAGGAGGGGGAGGTGAGCATCAAGCTGGCGATGCCGGGCAAATTCGGCCAACAGCAGTTTGAAGATCTCGCTTCGAAGCAGGGGGCTAGAGGGGCTGAGGGCCAGGCCAGCCTCTAAAGCCCGTTCCCACTGTTCCTTTTGCACCAGCTGCCCCACAGCTTGGAGCACAGCTTTGGGCCGCCCACTGCCCAAGAGTAGGTCTAGCTCCAGGGCTTCAGGCCTAGTCCCCTCCTCACCTAGTACTGCCAGGGCTCGGCGATAGAGGGGCAGCCCTGGGCCTCCTGCCCCCAGCCAGGCCCCCTGTTGCTGGGCCAGCTCCACAAAGGGTGGCAGCCACTGTGGCTCCAGCTGGCAGAGGCACTGGCACAGGAGTTCAAAGGGGGGCAATATGCCATTGGGTGGTTCTTTTCCAGCTGCTGTAACCCCCAGTACCTTCTTCCACACATCTGGGGGAGCTTGGGACCTCAGATGGCCATTGCCATCTGGCTGGAGCTGCAGGACCCTGAGGATGGCACCCCAGGCTGCTGTCGGGAGGGCTTGGAAAATGGTGTTGAGCTGGGCCAGCTGGTCTCCCATCAACTCAGTCCTCAGCAGCCGTGCCACTTCGTGCTCTGCCAGCTCAGTCCAGCCAGCCTCCTCCTCATCCCCAGCTACAAGCTGGGCTTTGAGCTGTTCTAAGCCCCGGTAATCCCGAAGCTCGGCCCTCAGTGTGGTCAACAGTGCTGATGGGGACACATGGCCCTGGAGGATGGATGCCAGGGCCTGAGGTGCTCGGAATGTGCTGTTGTGTCGCAGTTCCTCTGGGGTGAGCTGGGCACCCCGAAGGCTCCGTCGCTGATAGTACTTGCAGGCCTCTTCAAACACCATATCTTCAGCTGAAGGCAGCTCAAGGCTTTGTGGGGTTTTCCAGCCTACTTGAAACAGACCCACAGCTGAAAGTAAACGAAGACCCCCTCGAGCCTCCAGCTCTTCCTTATCTTCCATGCCAGGGGCGGGGGTTTCCAGCAGATGTACTCGGTCTGTACTCAGGATCTTCCTCTCTAGCAGCTGCCCACTGCCCATGTCCAGCAGTTCCAATGTGGAACCCAGCACACAGGCCAGAGTGCCATGAAATGTGCCCAGTGCTGCAGACCCTGCCAGGCTGGCAGGTGCCTCCTGCAGGGTGCCAACAGTCCGGGAGCCACCGTGGGGCTGTACCAGGCTCACAGTGCCCCTGAAGTCAAGCCACATCAGGCCTTGGGGAGTTGGGGCCCAGGTATGTACAGTCAATGGCTGCCTGGGGGACAGAAGTCCAGGAAGGCCTCGGAGCAGGGTCCTAAAGTCCCATGTGTCCCCTCTTCCAGGATTCAGGCTTTTACTGTGGGAGAGGCCAAGGCATGGGGCAGCCACCACTACCTTGCCCTTGCTTGGGCTCCAGATGAGCAGAATATGACCCAGGCCAGGCCAAGTGTTGGCAGTGGGCACCAGGAAGAGGTCCTTGCGGGAGGTCAGCAGCCCAAAAGCGGGGCAGTGGTGCAGCAGTATGTGCGTGCTGCCCAGGTTGGTGCCGGCCTCCCCGCTGGGCTCGAGGGTCCTGACGCACACACAGTGGCTGAAAGCCACTGTAGGAGGCCCTAACTGGCCCTCAGCATCAGCCTGCCGCTCCTCGCACCACACCAGGCGGCCTCGGGGCGCCGCCACGGCCACCACACGGGCTCCATCTCCAGGACACAGCTCAGTGCTCTGCAGCAGCCGCCAGCCGGGCCCCCACCCCCGAGCCCCACACCTCGACTAGGCCACTCTCCCACACCAGGACTAGCGCCGATCGCGCCGGCCACGGTAGGAGGAAGGCGTCTAGCGGTGAGGGCTGGCCAGGCGGCCAGGCACTTTCCAGCTCCGCACCGGGTCCACGCACCGCGACCAGCAGTTGCGGGGCTGGTGACCCCGGAGGTCGCAGCAACAGTAGGTGGCGGCCGTCTGGGCTGCAGCGAACTCGGACGGCTGGGTCCCCGGCTAGCAACTCCCGGAGCCGGGCCGCGCCGCTGAAGTTGCTTAGATCTGAAAGCAGGCGCAGAGTCCCCGCACGCTTCATGGTGTCCCCCGCGCCGGAGCACGCCTAGGTACGCCGCACCGTAAGGCAAAGCCCGTCTCTCAGTCCCGGGTTCCCGCGGGAAGTCGAGGACGGGGTTGAGACTTCCGTCCCGGGTAGACTAGGCGAGCCAAGGCCGGGCTAAGACTCAGCCCCGCCCAGCCCCGCCCCCTCACGGCTAGCTCGAGACCTGCAAAACACCGCCCATCAAGGGGCTGGGGCAGGGGCGGGGGCAGGGGGCGGGGGGGGCGCTACATAGCTGTGGCAGGAGCCGCGAGAGCACCCAATGGTCTCAGAGCCTCCGACCTTGCCAACTCTGCGGACGCTTTCGGAGGCCGACTGCCTCAGGCCCCAGGAAGCCGGGAAGTGGCCCGAAGAATCCAGATCCCAGCCCTTTCAGCATCCAACTCCCGACGCTTCTCTTCCCCCAGCCACGCTCTCTCATTTCAATTTATTCATGACATTTTTTATTGAGCACGTACTCCAGTACTTTGGCCACCTCATGCGAAGAGCTGACTCATTGGAAAAGACTTTGATGCTGGGAGGGATTCGGGGCAGGAGGAGAAGGGGACGACCGACGATGAGATGGCTGGATGGCATCACTGACTCGATGGACGCGAGTCTGAGTGAACTCTGGGAGTTGGTGATGGACAGGGAGGCCTGGCGTGCTGCGATTCATGGGGTCGCAAAGAGTAGGACACAACTGAGCGACTGAACTGAACTGAACTAAGTGCTTGGCTCTGGGGAGACAACCCCAACAAAAGAGAAAACGTCAGCTTCATGGAATGACAATCTAGTGGAAAAAACAATAGCTAGTACTTTGTTAGAAGGTAATGTGACCCCCCTTTTAAAGATGAGGGAAATGAGGCACAGAGAGATAAAGTACATTGACCAAGATCACACAGCTGTTAAGCAGTAGAGAGAGAGGTAGGATTTCAACCACATACAATCTGGGTCTAGGGTCATTGCACCAAACCATTTTATCAACAACCCATCCAAACTAACATTTTGCTAGAAAACAAAATTAAAACATATTTTAATGGTACTGAGTCTGTGTGTAATCTCTTCAGTTCAGTTCAGTTAGTCGCTCAGGCGTGTCCGACTCTTTTGACCCCATGAATCGCAGCACACCAGGCCTCCCTGTCCATCACCAACTCCCAGAGTTCACTCAGACTTATGTCCATCGAACCCATGATTCCATCCAGCCATCTCATCGTTGGTCTTCCCCTTTTCCTCCTGCCCCCAGTCCCTCCCAGCATCAGAGTCTTTTCCAATGAGTAAACTCTTCACATGAGGTGGCCAAAGTACTGGAGTTTCAGCTTTAGCATCATTCCTTCCAAAGAAATCCCAGGACTGATCTCCTTTAGAATGGACTGGTCGGATCTCCTTGCAGTCCAAGGGACTCTCAAGAGTCTTCTCCAACACCACAGTTCAAAAGCATCAATTCTTTGCTTCAGCACCTACAAATTGACATGTAAGAGTTCTCTCCACCCCAGTTTGCCTTCTCAGGTGCTGTAGGATTCTTCTGTCCTCCAAGTCCAGTCCCTCTTTCATGAGCCTTGCCCCTCATTCCCTTTCCACACAACTTCCCTGAGAATTGCATCCATATCTGTTTCATCAACCTCATTTTGTCCTCTTGCTCTCAGCATGGAGAAGGAAATGGCAACCTACTCCAGTATTCTTGCCTAGAGAATCCTGTGGACAGAGGAGCCTGGTGGGCTGCCATCTATGGGGTCGCACAGAGTCGGAAACGACTGAAGCAACTTAGCAGCAGCAGTAGCTCTCAGCATAGAAACACTCCCCAGTTTGTCCTGTTTTAGAAGTCACTCTTTCATTCTTATCTCCTGAAACTGTCACCTCGATTACTCCCTCTCCCTTCACAGGCAAGTTTCTTGCAGATTTAGCATTTGTTGTCTGTACTTTCTCCCCTTCATTTCGCAAACCACTATTTATCAGAAGCAGATTTTCCTGAGGTCTCCAAGGTATTTTAATTTCCTTTTCTCTTTGAGACATTTGACAACTTCCTTACTGAAAGTCTCTCCTATAGTTTCCACAGCATTTTTTTCCCACTCTAATTTCCCTCCTTTTTAGATAGTACTATCTTCAGAACTTTGTCACTGGTTCCTCTTTCTCCATCATCCTTTAATTGTTGGTTTAAAGTTCTGTTTGGGGTCCTTTTCTCTCTGCCTCACCCCCCCATTATTACTTTTTTAAACCCTCTTCTTAGACCATTTCTTTCCTTCTTGTGGCTTGAACTGAAGAAGGAATTCATAGGACCTGGACTCCATCTTAGGCCTGTTCTTGCTGATCATGCTCAGCCACCTTTCCAATGGACTCTGAACTCTGTATTTAGTGCCTATGAAAACAACAACAGAAGGATAAGACCCCCCTCCAGACCGGGGAACCTTGAAGATCATATCTAGGTTACTCATTGCCTAAGAGAAAACATACACTAATTACCCCTTCCTCCAGACAGGCCATAAATTTTTCTGTATCTATTGGAGTGTAACCTCAGGTTTATTGATTATTGGCTAACTGTTTGAGCACATGAGCATATAGCACATGAATCAAGGGGTTATTGGGATTATATTTTCCTTGGTTTATGTAAGTCTCAAGGAATTTGGAGTGGTGGTTCAGACATATACACATGGGGTATAAAAGATTTTCACAAACGGTGGTCAGGGTCCTTGGCTAAGAGGAGACTCTGCCTTGGGCCCACTGGTGTAATAAACTGCACTCCACTATCTGCATTGTCCTTCTGAGTGAGTTTGTTTCCTGGAGCAGTGGCTACAACAGAACCGTTACCACTAGGGCAATGGCTCCAAAATATTTATCTAAAGTCAAGGTATCTCTGCAGAGTTCCAACAGAAGGTATCCAAATGTCTACTAAATACTTTTGCCTGGATATTTAATAGACATTTCCTAAAACAGTGGAAACAGTGTCAGATTTTATTTTTGGGGGCTCCAAAATCACTGCAGATGGTGATTGCAGCCATGAAATTAAAAGACGCTTACTCCTTGGAAGAAAAGTTATGACCAACCTAGATAGCATATTCAAAAGCAGAGACATTACTTTGCCAACAAAGGTCCGTCTAGTCAAGGCTATGGTTTTTCCAGTAGTCATGTATGAATGTGAGAGTTGGACTGTGAAGAAAGCCGGGTGCTGAAGAACTGATGCTTTTGAACTGTGGTGCTGGAGAAGACTCTTGAGAGTCCCTTGGACTGCAAGGAGATCCAACCAGTCCCCTCTAAAGGAGATCAGCCCTGGGTGTTCTTTGGAAGGAATGATGCTAAAGCTGAAACTCCAGTACTTTGACCACCTCATGCGAAGAGTTGACTCATTGGAAAAGACTCTGATGCTGGGGGGATTGGAGGCAGGAGGAGACGGGGACGACAAAGGATGAGATGGTTGGATGGCATCACCGACTCAATGGATATGAGTCTGGGTAAACTCTGGGAGTTGGTGATGGACAGGGAGGCCTGGCGTGCTGCGATTCATCGGGTCGAAAAGAGTCGGACACGACTGAGCGACTGAACTGAACTGACACATCATCTTCCTCCCCAAATTTGCCCATTTCAGAATTTGCCATATTTAAAGAAGCTGCTAATTTAGCCAGTAGACTCCCGATACAGGTTCCTTTCACTAATTTCTTTCTCGCGGTGCATTTCGGGAAGCGTAGTCTTTGTGATGCTTGCTGGGAATCGTGGTCCGAGCCAGCCTCAGGCAACGGGCGCCGGCGAACCACTCAGCGGCAGGCTTTAGGACCCAGGGGGGACACGGCGGGCTGGGGGAAGGGTCGGGGAAGGTCGGGAGCGCGTCCGTGAGCCCGGAGCAGCGGCGGTGTCGGTGGCGTCGGGAGGAGCGGACGCAGGAACGGCCCTGGTGGTGGAGGAGGAGCCAGGGGCTCGGTAAGCGTTGCCGGCCAGGACAGGTTTCCGAACCTGGCCAACCTCTGCGGGTCCTCCCATACTAGGCCTTGGCCCTGTGGCGGCCCTGGGGGCGGGGCCTGCGCTCGCCGGGGGACGACGCGGGGAGTGGGAGGGAGGGAGGCAGGGCAGCTGCTGAGGCGGGCGGAGGCTGCGTGCGGCGGGGAGGGTGGGCCCCGAACGGCGGAGTGGAGCGAGAAGCCGAGTGCTCCTCCAGCAGCCGGTCCCTCTAACTCTCCAGTGCCGCTTCGGGTCCCTGGTGGGCTCTCCTGGCAGCCGAGGTGCTGACCTTTGACCCCGGCACGAGGCTGACCGGGACTCCTCAGGCTATCTTGAGAGCTTTTCTCCCAGGTTATTCCCACCCGAGTGGCCTTCAACCCATTCTAGCCCTGAGGTGAGGGGACGGAGTAAGACCCCGGAGAAGGGCTAGACTAGGAAGCCCTGTGTGCCAGAGTGTTCAGGTGTTCCGGAAGGGCTCCATCCTGTCCTTCTTTATGGCCTCTGACCGTCGAGCTTCAGCCCACCCTTCACACAAAGCTCCCATGTTTTCTCTCTCTAATTAGGTGTGAACCAGGGAAACGAACCTGTTCCCAGTAAGGTGTAGGGAAGAAACAAGAAATAAAAGCTGGTTCCTTGGGGAAGGAGAACTATGGGAGGCTGAGGAGTGCTGCCTCTCGAAGTGGAGAAGTAGAGGCTTGGGCAAGGCCTAGTAAACGTGGATCATCTGACCCGCCCCAGTTCCTCCTCTCCAGGAAAAGTTTTGCGTAGTGAGAGCTTTGCTTTTCTGTACTCTCACTGACTTTGTAAAGGAGGGCAAATAGGGTTTGTGTCTGCTGTTAATTTAGCTCAAGTTAATTGGAATTATTTTCGGTGTGCCTTCCGTTGGTCTTGTGTGTACAATACCTCCTGTGTGAGAGCTTTTCCATATATAGGATCAGCCTAGAAGAAAGGATGATTCTTCTTGTTACGATTGTGAACGAGTACTCTCATTCTTTCCTTAGCGAACAGGGGAGACTTTAAGGTATTTTCATAGGATGTTTAGGCATATATACTCGTTAGACATTTGAATAGTAATAATAAAACCTCTTGAAAACTCAAAGCAGTGTTAGGAAAGTTAGACTGTTATATAGAGCCAAGTTCAGAAATCCGTAGAATTTGGGGAAACTAACCAAATACCAAATTGGTCTAGGATATATGAAGGTGAACTCTATTCAGCACACATTCATGGAGCACTTACGTAACTGGCTCTGGGGTTAGATATATGAGTATCAGGCCTCTTGCCTTCGGAGATGGCCCACACTGTTTGAGGAGTGTGTTTCTCAAGATAAATCCATTTCTTACGTTTAAAAAAAAGATGACTATCTTTCTTCAAGAACATCAGAGAGACATATTCACATGAAAGTTGTGGTGCTGCGTGTTACATATCCATTTAAAGGAATTTATTTGGTGTGAAGGAAATACTACCATTGCCTGGAGAGTCAGGGCAATCTGCAGGGAGGAAGTATTTGAGTTGCGTGTTGGAAAATGAGTAGGAACTTGTGCAAGTAAGGAAAGGCATTCCAGTTGGAGACAACAGCATGAGCAAAGACATGGTGACAGTCAGAAAAGAAAATAACATGACTTTTAAGTGTCAGAAATTTGTCTGAAACAGAATGTGTGGTGGGGAAATTGCCTAGAGGTGAGACTGAAAAGAGAGCCGGGAGCCATTGGAACTTTTAATGTTAGGGGTGACAGAAGTGCAGATTAAAGTAATGGAGAAATGAGGCAGTGAGACTAATTAGAGTTGTTGGCAGTTGACTGAGAGTCTCAATCAAGTGTGGCAGTGGGAATGAAGAGGAGGGGAAATGGATTTTAGAAGTATTTCTGAGATAGCTGCAATAGGACTTAGTGACTGTTTTAGGAAGAGACAGTGGGCTAAGCTTTCTAATTTGAGAAATTGGGTAAATGGGAATTTCATTGACCAGGATATGGATTAGAAAAAGTAGAGCAGATTTTTAAAGGGTTGGGTGACTTTGGAAAAGGTATAGTGGAGATAGTCTGGTATGCTGAGATCAAGTTGATTGTGGAATATACCCATGGACGTGTTAGTAGGCAGCTGGAAATAAGGAGGCCTGGTGAGCTTGATATTTTGGCAGTAGCTTAGAAGGACATACATGAAAAAAACCCACCCTGGGAAAATAATGTCTGTTTCTTTGTAAGGAATTATTTGAATAAGCACTTCTTTCACTTAATAGTAAGCATCTCAAGGCAGGGACCATACCTCTAATTTTGTGTCCTTTTCCGCTTAGACTGTGCTCATGTTGTTTTAAGGTCCTGGTGAGTGTTAGTTGTTGAGCTAACAGGAAGTCAGTTTACTTTGCTAGGTTGCTGTTACCTTTTGTGCTTTCCTTTAAAAAGATTATGGGAGTCTGTCTTATAATTTTCATTTTATGCTTAGGTGGTATTCATGAGGCTTGTATTGTTCAACAGGAAAGGAGATGAAGAAGGTGTGAGTGACGTTGTACTGCTTGAGGAAGTTCAGGGCTTGAGCAGGAGATAGACAGTATTAATTTACAAGAGCTCCTGCTCTTGAGAAGAGGATCTTACAATGAACTCTCATTCTGGGAGCTGTCAGAAAAAGGTGATTTTCAGTCACAGTTTCCTGAAATCCTGTCAGTTTGAAGTTGGTTCCTCCTTCTGAAGGTACAAGTGCATTCCTTCTTATGTAAAATCATTTGAAGGGGAACCTGAGATAGTTGTTTGTTTAAACCTCTTCATCTCTATTATTAATTTGTGAAAGTAGGCAGACTTAGTAGATTCTGATTGAATTCTCTTCTGTGGAGCTAGTTCACTTCTAGTAGGTGCAGACTACAACCGATAACCCAGAGCAGAGATTGGGGAAATCGTGGTTTCACTGCTTGCTGCTTAGTCTTGGGCAAGTCCCTGAGTTAATTCCACTTTCAAGTGTAGGCTAGACACCCACTCTGAGGTAAACACTGTACAGAGCATAGGAGCACACACAAGATACGGATGCTGCCCCATAGTGGCTCATGTGCTTATTACTGAATCAGGCCAGTTCTGTCCTAGCATCTAGAAAATAGGGGTGATGCTTGTCAGATGTAACGTGGGAATGTGATATGAATATCAGTTTGGAGTTTCCACAGAATTTTAACTGAATCTAGATTTTTGAATGTTCTACTAGTAAGCAGTTGTTTGTTTGTTTGTTTGCACTAACGATATTCTCAGAGCTACCAGAGAGATTTAGTGGCTTTACTACTTATTACTTGGGCAAAGTAAATCCTCACTGTAAAATTATGGTATTAGTACCTACTTCATTTCTTGTTGTAAGGATTAATACAGTATATTTAAATCACTTAGAACAGTGCCAGTATACAGTGAGTACTCATTAGTAGTATTTATTATTATATTCCACCTTGAGTGGGAGGCTGTGCTCTGAAAGATATGGAGGAATGAATGATGAATTCCATCCCCAGTAATTAAAATAAAACAAACGATAGAACAAAAAAGTTGTGGCCTGTCATGGAGCTCTCTATGAAGAGAATTTAGGGGGACTTCCCTGGAGATCCAGTGGTTAAGACTTGGTGCTCCCACTTCCTAGTGGAAGGGTTGGATCCCTGGTTGGGGAACTAAGATCCCACATGCTGTGCAGTGTGGCAAAAAAAAAAAGACCACGTGAAGGGGATTTAGAGAGGCAGTTTCAAGAATGCAGGTCTCACTCTGTTTTCATTTTGGGGGTATAAAAGACTTAGAGTGACTAGCAGTAAAAGTCCATTAAAACAGAAAGGAGTTACATGCTGGTTTCAGACCCAGTCTGGGGTAGAATTAGGGGAACCTGTGTCCCATGCTACTAAGAGAAGGTATGACAGGGAGTCATGTGGAACATGAGTATGTGAATCCAATTAGTGAGCTAAATCTTTGGGGCCTTCAGAAAGGAAGGGGTGATACAAGAGCTAGTTTGAGAAATTAAGGGTTGGGATTTGAAGGTAAAAATGCCTTGCATTATAGTTTTAGTGTTTACCTTGGGAGTGTGGGATGCCTTGCAGAAGGACATAGGGAGCAGAAACTTTTGCCTAAAAATTAAAAACACAAACCCTCACATCTAGAGGAACTAGGGAAATTTTTTAGGAGAGTCAGAAGACTTTTTCTGACTTGGTAAACCTAGTATGTATTGGGTGAATGGCTCATGATCAGAGTGGAGTGGTGTTGTCTGACTTAGGCACAACTTCTGGGCAGACAGGATTTTCATCTTCAGGAGGCACTGTGGACTACTATAGTCAATGTATTCTGTAGTGATCTTTCACAGATGTGCAAACAAAAGCTAAGATGCTGAGAAAAGGGGATGGTGTTGGTGAGTAATATGGGGAGAATGAGGTGGAAGTAGGTGAGGGTTACTCCAGTGCCTTTCCTGGAGATGGCAGAAGTTTTATTCATCCTGTCAAAAATCTGTCCAGATGCTACTTTCTTTTGAAGGCTTGTTTAAGGCTTAAATGAGTACTTCTCACACTTTAGTGAACATCAGAGTTATTTGGGGCAGGGTCTTTTAACCTCGGCATTATTGACTTATTGGCCCAGATAATTCTTTGTGTGGTAACTGTCCTGTATACTTTAGAGTGTTTAGCATCATCCCTGGCCTCTACCCAGTAGATGCCAGTGGTACCTCCCTCCCAGTTGTGATAACCCAAAATACCTCCAGGCACCGACAGATGTCCCTTGGGAGCCAGAATTACCCCAATTCAGAACCGCTGACTAGGGTCATTATTTAGAATGTAGACCTCTAATCCTTATCTTGAAAATTCTGTTTCAGTAGTGGGGAGAGGGATTTAGAAGTCTACATTTCCAGGAGGCATGCCAGGAGATTCTGAAACATGTGATCACAGCTCTGCAGGGGTAAAGCATTTTCATCTTTCTGTCTTGTTTTATAGTGTCTTCCATTCATAATTAAGTTTTGGTGGAGAATTACCCTCAGAGCACTGACTTAGCTCAGTTAAGTTGTGTTAGTCGCTCAGTTGTGTCCAACTCTTTGCAACGCCATGGACTGTAGCCTGTCAGGCTCCTCTGTCCATGGGATTCTCCAGGCAAGAATAGTGAAATGGGTTGCCATTCCTTTCTCCAGGAGATCTTCCCACCCCAGGGATTGAACCTGGGTCTCCTGCATTGTAGGCAGATTCTTTACCATCAGAGCCACCAGGGAAGCCCTAAGTCAATTAAAATATAGTATCAATTAGATCCTGTAGTGGATATCAACGTATTTCAGCCTTTTTTCCCATTTATTATACTGAATACATCTATCAACTTGAGTAGACACTCAGAGTCTTCAGTTATTCCTTCTAAGTTTTCTACTATTTCATTGATTTTGTCTATCTCTTTTTCACTTCATCATTATCCATATTTAGATACATATGCATGTAGCAGATAATTATCTTTTACTTCTTAGGATAGCGCAACTACCTACAGGCAAATAAGTGATGAAACTCAAGATATCTGGGTACTCTACAGTTTGTTCATTAGGTGAGCAAGCATGTACTCTTCCTCCTCACTCACCTGGAACCTCTTCAGTTTCTCTGAAGAGGCAGCTTTGTTTGTGTAGGTTACTCTACTTCTGTTCATCTCTGCTCAGTATAGTATAGGGGTTAAGGGCTGAACTCAAACATCAGGCTGTCTGGGTTTGAGTCTCTGCTTTCACTTATCCTGGCAGGTTTTTTTATTTTTGTTTTTTAACCACTTCATTCTTTAGTTTCCTTATTGTTAAGTTTCCTGGATCATAGGTTGTGAGGATAAAACAATGTGTATAAAGTGCTTAGGACAGTGCTTGGTCTATAATAAGTGCCAAATAAGTGTCAACTCTTCAGTGCTTATTTTAGATCAGTGTCCTGTGTGTGCAAGTTGAAGTCCCTGCTAGGCTTTGTTCTAATGTTCTGCATGGGTAGTGTTAAATTTTCATATGTATACACACATATATGTATATATATGTGAACACATACATAGTTTTGGATCGAGGAACAGTATACATAATGTGAAGTATATGACTTGATAATTCTTTTACACATGTACATACGTATATGGCTTCCATTCAGGTCAGGATAGAGCACATTTCTGGTACCTCAGAAGGCTTCCTTATACTCCATCCCATTCATCTCCCTGCCCAGGGTAACAACTATTCAAATCTCTGTCTCCACAGACTAATTTTACCTTTTGAGTTTCATATAAATGAAATCATTAGTTTGTACTTGTTTCTTTCAGACATTTTTTTATTCAATATCTATTAGTTTATCAATATTATTTCAATAGTTCTTTAAAGTTTCTGTATGGTATTCTACTGTATATATTATATATAATTTTCCTATTCTACTGCTAATGGACACTTGAATTCTCTTCATATATTTTAAAAACTCACACTCAGTAAGCTTTACAAAAACCTTCCAAAAAAGGAATATTTATACTCTAGGCACTCTGGCATTTCTTTCTTTTTGGCCGTGATGTGTGGCATCAGGTTCTTAGTTCCCCAACCAGGGATTGAACCTGGGTCCCCTGCAGTGGAAGTGTGCAGCACTAACCACTGGACTGCCAAAGAATTCCCTGGCATTTCTGTTTCTTGAACGTGCCAAGTGTGTTGAAGTCTTGGGGCCTTTCCGTTTGCTGTTGCCTCTATCTAGAATACTTTTCTCAAGATTTCCACATGGCTGTTTTCTTCCTGTTAGTCTGATCTTAGTCCTCCTATCACTTTTCTTAGAGTCCTTCTTTAATTTGCTATCTGTAGTCCCCCTAGACAGTTTGTCTTCAAGATACTTATCATTGTCTCAAGTTGTTTGCTGCCTTTCTTCCTCTACTAGAATGAAAGCTCTGACAGCGGGATCTTGTTTGTCTTGTTCACTGCTGTACCCTCAATACGTAGCACCTGAAAGGTGATCAGTATTAGTATTGTTGAATCAATGAATGCACGCTTGATCTGTGCACGTTTTTTTCTTCCTGGATGGTGGGCACATTTATTTTTATTATTTTTCCTTCTTTCCCTTTGTTCTTTTCTTTTACTCCTTTTTGTTAAATTCTTCCACACTGGTTGGAATGTTTTGAGATGTATTTCTGAGCATCTACCTACGCTAGTGTTTTGGAGCCTCATCAAGCAGTGAAGTGAGGGTGATACTTGCTACCAGTCCATTACAAGTATGAACCTAAAACTCCAGACCGTTACCCTAAAAGCCTGTAGAGAGCCGTTCTGTACCCTCTTCCTATTTTGTTGAGATATGATTTTTCAGCTCAGATGGTAAAGAATCTGCTTACAGAGCGAGAAGCCTGTGTTCAATTCCCGGGTCGGGAAGATCCCCTGGTGAAGGGAATGGCAACCCACTCCAGTATTCTTGCCTTGAGGAGCCCATGGACAGAGGAGCCTGGCAGGCTACAGTGCAAGGGGTCCTACAGAGTCGGACATGACTTAGTGACTAACACACACACACACAATTTATATTTAACCCTGTATAACTTTAAGGTATACAATATGATGATTTGATATACATATATATTGTGAAATCATTACCAGTGATAAAGTTAGTTAACACATTCATTACCTCGTATGGTCACTTTTTTGTGTGTGTGTGTGGTGAGAACATTTAAGATTTAATGTAGCAACTTTTAGATATATAATACAGTATTGTTAACTATAGTCACCAGGTTTTATGTTAGATTCCCAGAACTTACTTGTCTTATAACTAGAAGTTTGTACCTTTTGACCAGCATCTCTCTGTTTGCCCCATTCCCATCCCTTGTGCAACCACCAGTCTGATCTACTCAATTTCTATTTGTTTTGCTTTTTTAGATTCCACGTGCAACAGACAATATTTGTCTTTATCTGACATTTTATTTAGCATACTGCCCTCAAGATTCATCTGTGTTGTTGCAAATGGCTGAATGATATTCCACTGTATGTATATACCACCTTTTCTTTATCCATTTGTCCAGTGATGGACATTTAGGTTATTTCCATGGTTTTTTAAATTGTGAATAATGCTGCAGTGAACATGAGAGTGGATCTCTTCAAGATAGTGACTTTATTTTCTTCAGATATATATGGAAGTGGGAGTGCTGGGTCATATGATAGTTTTATTTTTAGTATTTGAGGAACATCCATACTGTTTTCTGTAGTGGCTGTACCAATTTACATCCCCACCAGCAGTGCACAAGAGTTCCCTTTTCTGCACATTCTTGCCATGGATTTTGCTGTTGTTTGTCGTTCAGTCACTAAGTCATGTCCAACTCTTTGCAACCACATGGACTGCAGCACACCAGTCTTCCCTGTCTTTCACTGTCTCCCAGAGTTTGCTCAAATTCATGTCCATTGAGTCAGTGATGCTGGGTTTCCTAGGTGGTGCTAGTGGGTGAAGAACCTGCCTGCCAATGCAGGTACACTTAAGAGATGCAGATTCTATCCCTTAGTCTAGAAGAACCCCTAGAGAAGGGCATGGGAACCCACTCCAGTATTCTTGCCTGGAGAATTCCATGGATAGAGGAGCCTGGCATGCTGTAGTCCATAGGGTTGTGCAGAGTTGGATACGACTGAAGTGACTGAGCATGCAGGCACACACGAGTAGGTGATGCTGTCTAAGCATCTCTTCTGCCACCCTCTTCTCCTTCCTTCAGTCTTTTCCAGCATCAGGGTCTTTTCCAGTGAGTTGGCTCTTTGCATCAGGTAGCCAAAATAGTGGAGCTTCAGCATTAGTCCTTCCAATGACTATTCAGCGTTGATTAACTTGAAGATTGACTGGTTTGATCTCCATATAGTCCAAGAGACTTTTCAAGAGTCTTCTCCAGTACCACAATTTAAAGGCATCAATTCTTTGGCTCTCAGCCTTCTTGCGGTCCAACACATACTGGCAAATTGAAGCCAGGAAGAGAAAGGAAACTTATAGAATGAGTGTATAATAGTTGGAGCCAAGACCAAAGACTTTTTAAGATATTTTTCCCAGTTTCATTGAGAAACAATTGACATCACTGTGTAAGTTTAAGGTGTATAGCATGATAGTTTGATTTATGTATATTGTGAAATGATTACTTCAGTAGATTTAGTTTTTTAACCTTCATCATCTCATATAGATACAATACCAAGACTTTAATAGATTAACTCATCACTCTGGAAATCAGAGTGAATTTCTATGAAGCTAATTTTCTGATACTAGAGTTAGCATATTGAGTTAGCATAGCTTAAGAAGACAATAAAATAAATGAGTAACTTGTTAAGTGTAACTAACATTCCTTGCCTGTGAAACACCGGAAATATTTGACTTTAGGTTTTAAAATCTTGATGTTTAATTATTTTATGCTATAGGGATGTGAAGTGACATGCATTTAAGTCTGTAGCTGGATTGCTTTAAGATATAGTTCTTATGGTATGACTTGGGTCTTTCAGAGAGAAGTTGTATGCAGGTCATGGGGCCAGCAGTTCCTGAGGTTTAGAATGAATGACTTCATTGATTTACCATTGAGTTTGGGGGATTTGAAGCCATTCCTAAGTTTGGTGGTAGGTGAAATTAGCATTGAAAAGTTGCCTGATTATTTTTTATTACTTTGTCTACTATATCTTGTTTCTCAGAAACTGGTTCATGCCTAAGATGACATTTCTGTGGGATTGCTGTAGCTTTGCTATATTTGCTTCTTCACTAGAAGGATTTAAAAGCCCAGGCCAACAGAGCTCATAGTGTAGTCATAGAATGCTTCTTTCTCTTCCTTGTAGTCCACAGCATTTTCTTTGTACTTTAACTCTATCTATTTCTCACGATTTGCCTTGTGCTATGGGGTCTGGTGGCTCAGATGGTAAAGAATCTGCCTGCAGTGTGAGACCTGGGTTGGGTCCCTGGGTCAGGAAGTTCCCCTGGAGAAGAGCGTGGCAACCCACTCTGGTATTCGTGTCTGAAAATTCCATGGGCAGAGGAGCCTGGTAGGCCACAGTCCATGGATCACAAAGAGTCTGATGGGACTGAGCGACAGCACTTCATGGGTTGTTCTGTGCTTGTCTCTGCTAATAGATTTGAGCTCCTAGAGGATCCAGTTTGGAGTTTCCTATTTGTAATTCCTTAGTACCTCAGCTGGAGAAGGCAATGGCACCCCACTCCAGTACTCCTGCCTGGAAAATCCCATGGATGGAGGAGCCTGGTAGGCTGCAGTCCATGGGGTCGCGAAGAGTTGGACACAACTGAGCGACTTCACTTTCACTTTTCACTTTCATGCATTGGAGAAGGAAATGGCAACCCACTCCAGTGTTCTTGCCTGGAGAATCCCAGGGACAGGGGAGCCTGGTGGGCTGCCGTCTGTGGGTCGCACAGAGTCAGACACGACTGAAGCGATTTAGCAACAGCAGCAGCAGCAGCAGCAGCAGCAGCAGCAGCAGCAGCAGTAGCGCCTCAGTTAGAGCTTTACAGTATTTAGGTGTTCCTTTTGTGCTTGTGGTATTTCAGGGATGCTGAGAGAATCATTAGATAATACGTCTAGTCCAGTCCTCTAGTTTTACTTGTAAGGAAATTGAGAAGCACGATGATTTACTCAGTGTCATCTAGTTGGTTGGGAGAGCCGTGTTCTAGTCTCAGTTCTGCTGGTTGTTCGTTCTGTTGTCTGGCTGCTGCTCAGCTGTTACTGGTTCTCTTTACAACAGGGGAGGATTGTGAAAGAGGAAAGAAACACTGGGAGGATATAAACAGATTACACTTACATTACTGATGTACTGCAGTTTACTGTTCTACCAGTCAAATATTTTACTTTGAAATTTGGGAGCACAGGCTTCGTTTTCTGAGATCCCAGAAAGACTTTTTTTTAAAGAGTTCGACACTTCTTCTAGTTTGCATTCTAGATACCCTTCTTTGTTGTGCTCACTGGGTGGAGGTGCTGGCAAAAGGAGGGGACTTTTATGTTGTCAGTTTCTAGTCATGCTTCAGACAGCTTGGGTGGTAAATTCCAGGTGCCTGTGATGATGACAGAGAATAATGAGTTGAGGCCCTTCGTTGAATTTCCCCCTGCTCCAGATGGAAGGAGAGTGATGAAAAGAATTTAATTTCTCAGGAAATTTGGTACGTTCGGTTGGAATTGTTTTTCCTTCCTCTCCTATTCCCTTTTGCTTATTAGAAAGTATTGATTCCGAAATAGAGAAAGTGAGTTTATTAGATTTGGGGTGGACATTGATTAGCTGTAACCTAATTATAAATCCTCAGAAGGAGATGTTTGTAAACATGTGCTTTTCACATCCAAGCACTTTGGTTCCCACTGTTCCTGTTAATCAACTGGTTGAAGCTGAGCACATGAAAGATCTATATCCACTAAGCTTAGAATTGCATTGCTTTTGATTTATTTTAATAGGATCCTCTTGATTTCCAATTTATTTTCCCCCGATAAGGACATCTTCCTCTTGACAACCTATTTAAAAGACACAGGAATGTTTTGAATGGAGCCTCTGTTTCATGCTTTGAGGCAAAGCGATGATCAATATAATGTAAATTGCTTGAAAGAATCTTCTCTTTTTTGTTGTTATTTTTTTCCTTCAGTTTTCTCTGGATCATAAAGGAATAAGAGGTCTTAGTGAGGCTTTGATAGAGATAGGTCTAATTAAAATTTTAGGTTAGACGTAGGATTTCTCAGTGACAAGCGTATACTGAGCATTTACTGCGAACCAAGTGCTTATGAAAAAGATATAAGAAACAGTTCCTGTGCTAAGAATGCATAACATCTAGTGAGGAAATTTTCTGTGCTTTTAGAGCTCAAAAATGCATCTCCTTTGGGGCTATATATATTAGAGAAAGATGATATCTGAGACAGACTCTTTTATGCTGTTGGATTCATCTCTTCCTTAAAGTTTTGATTTTGATTTGAAGCATAGTATATATTTTCCAAATGTCATTGAGCAAGATTAATTTTCTGCTGCTTTGGATTTGTCTGAAAATGAAATCAGTCTCCTCACTACCATCCATACTTGCCATTGGATAAAATTAACTTTCATAACTAAAGCCTAGTATTTAAGGGAAAGAGAGGAATTTTGTCAACAGAAGAAAAATTTGGAAAGTGAGAGAATGTGTGTAAATCCATGTGGGGACCCGTGGCATTTCAAGTTCTCACTTGGAAAAATTGAGGATTCCTTGAAGCAAGGTGGGAAAATTTGGGCATGATTTGTGGAACTACTTTTATAGAGAATTAAAAAATACAGTGAAGTTATATATATAATTAAATTTGAAGGGAGTTATGTTTGGTTATTTTGAAATTAATTTAATTTTTGGTCTTTTAACTACTGTTTTCTGCCTTGGGTTTCTTTGCAGAGGAATTTCTGAAGACAGTCAAGTCCAGTGTGATTTATGTGACAGTGAAGGCCAAGTACTTTGCAGTGAGGAGGACCTACTTACTTTGGGGAAATCAATGGAGCACATCAGTCTGCAGCACACTTCCTGCCTTAATGGTCTTAAGCTCGATCAATACTTGAAATTTAACTTCACCATTAGTCTGTGTGCAGTGTGTGCTTTGCAGCCTTTCCTCCATCAACTTCAAATATATGACCAGACCTATTACAGATGGAGCTAGTTACACTTTCCTGCTTGGTTTTGGATCTTCTTTAAGTCTTGTCCCCTGGCATGTTTTAAGGATGTAAAATGTGTTTTGCTGTGGACCGAGTTATGATTTAAACCTTGAAATTACCTGGTCAGAGGAGGGATGTTGGACAAATGCACAAAATCTATAGCATGGTTATTTATCATTTCTTCTTCCTAAAAATTTCCCATCAAGAGATATTTCAATAGATTCTCCAACATCTTAGCATTTCTAGCACTAACTGTGGCTTTCTTTTCACAGATTCTCTTACCATGGCACAGGTAGAGAAACGAGGGGTTTGCTCCGGAAATCTTCAGCCTCCAAAAAACCATTGAAGGAAAAAGTGGTGCTGATGTATGATGAGATCTTCATGGTAAGGCCTGGAGCTCTGACTCCTTAGTTTCTTGTTCCAATATGAGAATTAACCTCACCTCTACCTGCTACTTTCTAGTTCTTGAGAGGGAAAAAAGAGAGAACAAGGGTGAGAGTAAGCTCTCTCATAGTAGAAACTATGATCATGTGTTAATTAACGTAGATTGTTATTATGTTGTTCTTATAGATTGTTGCCTCTAGCTGGGTAAAACAATTGAAAGAGGATGGCTCTTTCTGAATATATTTAAGAGTTGTACTCCTTATGATTTGACTTAAGGACCTTTCTATCCTAGATGTCCTTCGAAGTTTCCTTTGGATCTAGAATTCTATGGTCCAGATATTTTAAAAAGATGCACTGTTACATTCTGTTTCAAGTTGTTAGATATTGGGGATTTCTTTGGGTCTTCAGAACTGTGTATTGACCGTGGTCTAGGCCTGTGTTTTAAAATATAACCTATCATGGAAGTTTAGAGTAATTAGATACCCTGCATATGTACTTAACTTCTGAAATCTTGGTCATAAGTAGTACATATAAACATGTAAAACATGTTATTCTTGTAAAAGGAGTTGCATATCTTGTATAATTCTGTGGACTCTCTTTCCTAAAAGGAGAACAGTGATAATATTTACCCTACCTGGCTCACTGGGCTGTTGTATTTCATGTATGTGAATGGACTTGAAAACTGAGCACCCATAAAAGTACAATGGGGATGTATCAGAATATGACTGATTCTTCACTTCTCATTAAGAGGAAGATTTGAGGGAGCTTCTTTGAGTTATTTAACTTCTGGTGCAGGGAATATGTATCCATGTACGATGTCTTCCATTTGGGGAACCCCCAAAAATTGTTTCCCAGTACAGCTGTTTGGAAGGACCAAGCATTTTTAGAGCTAATTGTGAGAGTTAAGATTGACCCTATGAAAGACATGTAGTGACTCTTTCAAATGTGTTCTTAATGCTTTGGTGTTAGCTGGGTATACTGAATCTACTTATCTTCTGGTTTCAGACAGAGGACCCTAGTAAATGCAGTCCTCGATTTTGGGAGGAGCTCTTCCTCATGAAGGTGAGACTTGGTGGCATCTGTGGATTTTCCTGGTAACTGAGATTGCCTTCACATATGTTCTAGGTGCTACCCTAAAAATGTACTCAGGCCCTTATTGTTTCTGTGTTAGGTGAATTTAGAGTACCTGGAAGGCAAGTTGGAATCTCTTGATGGTGAGGAGTTAATGAAAATCAAGGACAATATTAATTGCTTATTTCAACACTGCATCCAGGCTCTGGGAGAGGAACATCCAATTCGAGTGGTTAATGCATTGCAGGTACATGGCTGGGAGACTGGGGAAGTCTTGTTTAAAACTGTAATATATCTATTGGAACTTGAGGAACCTAAAATTACCCTTAGGCTTGAGGCTTTTTTTCCCTGTATTTCTTTAAGTAACCAAACATCTGTGATTTGTTTGATTTAGCTATATTCCTGGTTAAACAAATGGACACCTATAGTAGTAATCTTGTCCATTTGTATAATTTGATTTAATGCAAAGGTGGATTGTTTGACAGAATTTTTATTATTACTTGAAGGAAAGTAAAAGAGAAGAAACTCCAGAAAGGATGCTTAGTCTACAGCAAAAGTCATAAGACTTTCTTAATTAAATAAATAGTGTTTTCTTATATAAATAGTATTTTTCCACTAGATCAAGAGTTCTTATTCTGAGGTTTCAGAAGGTCCTTGACTCCTTGTAGTTTTATGTAGTATTTTGTGTATATATATACATTATGTGTATATGTACATTTTTTGGAGAGAGGGCTTTCATCAGATTCTCAAAAGGGTTGGTAACTCTAAAAACATTAAGAATCATTGTTCTTAATGCTAAGTAGGCATTATCATGCAGAAGATTCATGAATAATTATTTTTTGAATTACTGTTATGCCTAACATTGAGCTGGTGGAATACATTATAGTCTTCTTGAGGGTAAAGATGGTTTTATTCAATACTTCGTTCCTGGTGTGTAGATCAGTGCTTGGCAGGTAGCGTTCTAGAAGTAAATTTTTTTGAAAGAATGGGGCAAAATTTCTAAAGTTTATAGTTTAGTAGCTCCAGTGTAGCCTAGATTGAGCTGAGTACTTAGGGTAGTGATTGACAAGCTTAGAATATGAAGAAGTCATGACAGTGTAAAGAATTTTATTGGAACTTTTGATAGATCGAGTTTAAGTTTCTAACTTACAAGTTGGGCACATCAGTTTGTGAGCTCCAATTTTCTCATTTGTAGAATGTAGAAATTACCTTTTGAGCTGATGCCCCAGAAAGAAGGACCATGTTTATCCTGTATCTTTCTTAACTTTTGGACAGTAAATTCTACATTTGGAGCATCACAGTTCTCAGGACCTGTTCATTGCAAATTGAAATGAAAGTTGGAAATTGTACTTCCTGTAATTACAGTGACTTGCTGTGGGGGCATGAATTGTAAACTTTTAGTTCAGTGGAAATATATTGACATTAGTCACTTGGTGAACCATAGAATTATAGTACATTATTGTAATAATTGATATTTATTGAGCTTTAACAAAGTTAAGTTCCAGGCTATTCCAGGAATTTTAACAAAGTTCCAAGGACTATTCTAAGTGCCTTACAGTATTAATTCACATAGTCTTCACATCATCCTTATGAGATTAATGCTATTATTATCCCATTGTATAGATGAGAAAAACGAGGCACTGAAAAGTTAACTGATTTGTCCAGGCTCACACAGTTAGTAAGTAGTGGATGGGGATTGTAATGAATTTTTAAGATTTAAATTGATAGTTGTTATCATACAGGGTCTTCTATAGTTATTAAAAATGATTACTAAAGATGATAAGCTATTATGTAAATTCTAAAATTAATTTTAAATAAGGGAAGGCTCTATCAACTCTATGATTCAAGCTCAAAACGGTTTCTTATTTTTGAAAATCACCTTCCAGTCTTTGTCTGCAACGTTATTTTTAAAAAGAGGATGGCCAGAAAAGAATAAAAAGGTGACAGTTTCAGATGCTGTTCGTCTTTTAATTTCTAGATTTTGCACATGTTAAGACCCCGACTACATTCTGGAGCTCAGAGCATAGAGCAGTTGATTGTCAGCTATATGAGGAGAACGTCTGAGGTTGTAGTGTGAGGCTACTGATCCAATGCCCCTTGCATTTTGAGACTTCCTTTCTAGAAAGAATTCTTTCTCTCATCTCTGCAGACCTTGTGTGCACTCATTCGAGGAGTCCATCAAAAGAATAAGTCTACCTCTGGGTTTGACATTATCAACATGCTGATGGGCTTTGATAAGGCGGAGCTGTGCATGAAGGTGAGGCATAAGCTGCAGATGTGCCTGTGGGTGTCTGCTTCTGACAGCTGTTGAGGAATACCATCTGCAGACAGATGTTCTAGACATTTAACTCAGATAGACATAGATGATTGAATTGGCCTTAAATTTGGATATTTTTACAGATTTGGTTTATCCTTTAATAAAGGAAAATTTGAAATTCAAATTTCAAATTCATCCTTTTCCTGTAGGATAAAGACTGAGCAGCTTGTGATTTACATCATGATCACACATTCTTAAAAGCATGTAAGAATTTAAATAGAAGGTAACAAGTTAATACACAAGGATACTTGAGTTCTAAACTTTTAAGTTTTCTTATTTAACACAGTGACTTTATCAGAATTTTCATTTCTACTGTTTGATGCTTTTTGAGAAATAGCGTTATCAGTATGTAAGTCCCATATCATACAGTTCACCCTTTTATGGTGTATAACCAGTAGTTTTTAGTATATTCATGGAGTTGCACAATTATCACCACTATTAATTCAGAACATTTTCATCACCCCAAAAGAAAGCATGTGCCCATTATCAGTCATTCCCTAGTTTTTATTCTCTCCAGCCTCTGGCAACCATTAATATGTTTTATATCTCAATAGGTTCACCTCTACTGTACTTTTCATATAAATGGAATCATATCATATGTAGTCTTTTGTGTCTGGCTTCTTTCACTCAGCATAATGTTTTCAAGGTTCATCCATGTTGTAGCATGTACTTCATTCCTTTTTTGGCTGCTTAGTATTCTACTGTATGAATGTATCATATTATTTTACTTATCCATTCATCAGTTGATAGACATTTGAGATATTTCAGCATTTTGGCTGCTATGAATAATGCTGCTATGAAGTGCATGTAAAAGTGGACATACGTTTTTAATCCTCTTAGGTATATACCTAGGAGTAGAATTGCTGGATCATATGGTAATTCTATGCTTAACATTTTGAGGGGATTCCAAACTATTTACCAAAGTGGCAATACCATTTTACATTTTCCCCAGCAGTGTGTATGTGTGTTTGTGTGTGTGTGTGTGAAATATCTATTCAAATTCTTTGCCCATTTGTAGGTTGAATTATTTGTCTTTTTATTGTTGAGTTGTAAGAATTCTTTACATATTTTGGGTACAAATCCCTTATCAGATATCTGATTTGTAATACTGTCACTATCTTGAATGAATGTTGTTCACATGAACTTTGAAGAATTCATATTCTCTCATTCACTAAATTTAAAATAAAGAAATCTCTGTGCCAAAGGATGGACTTCCCTAGTGGCTCAGATGATAAAGAATCCACCTGAAGCCTGGAAGACCTGGGTTTGATCCCTGGGTTGGGAAGATCCCCTGGAGGAGTTGGGAACCTACTCCAGTGTTTTTGCCTGGAGATCCAATCCCCATGGACGGAGGAGCCTGGCGGACTACAGTCCCTGGTGTCACAAAGAGTCAGACACGACTGAGCGACTAAGCACAACACAGCATATGCAAAAGAATCCTTATAGTGAACAGGTTATTTTAAAAGAGTTATGAATATGCAATTAGTGCACAAAGATTTAGTACCTGGAGTAATTTTTTTTTTTTTTGGCCATACTGCATGGCATATGGGATCTTAGTGCCTTGTCTAGGGATTGAAGCTTTGTCTCCTGCATTGGAAGTGTGGAGTCTTAACCACTGGACTGCCAGGAAATTCCCTACCTTCATTCTTTTGACAAACATTTATTTGGCTCCTGTGTGCCAGGCACTGGGGATACAGAGGCAAATCCAACATGGCAACCATCCTCAGAAAACTGTTAGATTAGTCTTCATTTTTCTTCCTTCTTCCAGGCCTAACATCTTTAAATCTGTCATCCACAGTGACACCAGAGTGATGTATCTTAACACTCAAATCTTGGTTAAAACCCTTCATTAGTTTCCTATCACTGAAAGGGTAAAGAGCAAACTTCTCATTAGCCTTATATAACTTTCGTGATCTTCTTTCTATTTATTTCTCAAATTGCATCTCTCATCACTGTGTCTCACCCTTCCATAATAACAAACTGCTTGTATTCCAGCTGCACACCCAGGACCGTTTTCATTCCTTGTGTGTCTTTGATCGTGCTGATGTCTGTCTAGAATTCCTTTCCTCCTGAAGTTTTAATTCATTCCTACTGATTTTTCAAAGTACAACCTGTCCTTTAAGAGTCCTGGAATAGGTAACATCACAGCTAATTCCTTTCCTCCATATGTATATCTGTGATAGTAATCATTAAGTTAAAACTGTTCACTTATTTTTCTGTCCTGTTAGACTAAAAATGCCTTGAGAGCAAAGGTCATTGTCTTACTTTTTAATTTTCTTTGAAAACACAAAATTTGGCACATAGAATCTACATATTTGTTGAATTGAAGTGGCTTATTTTGAATATTCACTCAACCTTCCAGCATGCTAAATCTGTATTCTCCATTCATTTTCCTATGTAAAAATTTCTTTTTTTCTTCTTTCTGTTGTAGTATCTAAGAGTTTCATCTTTTGACTATATTTGGTATGACACTTGGTTGTTAGTACAAGTGATAAGCTCTAATCACTTTGTTAGTAGACTTGACTAGGGCCAACTTTGTTGGATAGTGCACATGGCCAGTAAATAGCTAGTAGTGATATTATCTCTTTGTTATTTGTTCAGTGTGCCTGCATCAAGTGATATGCTTTCTTTATCAAATAATGAAACATGCTTAGTTATTTAACTATTTTTATTAACCTTTAACTTAACCATTTGTTTATTTTTAAAAATTTATTTAATAGAATTTCATTTTATTTAGGTTATTATTTATTTTTAATTTGTAAATATATTATTTAATCATTATTAATCTTTGAAAAATTTACTTCTTTCTTATCTAAAGGTTTATATGAGGGTGATAGGCTGTAAACGTTCATTTGGTAGAATAGTGAATTCTTTATTATTATGTGCAGTTGTAGTAAAGCATTTTCCTCAAAATAGCTAGACTTAGAAATCTTCCTTTTCTTCATCTAATTGTGCAAGGCCTAGGACTCAGGCAATGATATGGTTGCTTCATTTAACGTTACTCACTTTACCCTGTGTAACATAACCCAGAGTATGGCAAAGACACGGTGGAAATGTTATTTATTATGGTTTAATACTTATGGGTCTCTTTCTCAGAATCTCATGGAGAGTTTGGATTCATTGCTTTGTGCAGAAGGTTCTGAAAGTCTGAAGAGCTTATGTCTGAAACTTCTCCTCTGCTTAGTGACAGTAAGTGACCCATCCATGTTTCTTTGTCAAGGGTGTGAATCGACAGCAGGGGCAAATTTGAACTCTTGAGCCCAAAGTTAGAAAGGAAAAGAGAAAAATCTTTACTGGGCCTTTATATCACTCGGCTGTGTTTGTGTAGAAGTTAGTTAGTTGTATGGACTTCTGCTTCCTAAAAGTTGCTTGTTGGAGACACTGATGACATTTTTAACCTGTACCAGTCCTGGAGAAGTACTCTCTCCTGTATTGTCAGATTTTGCCCTTCTCATCAGGTCTCATTTGGACATAATTTTTGTGATTCTAAATATTTTTATTTGTTCTGACCTTGATTTTATACCTGGAAGCTGGACTGTATCTTCTAGGATGTTATTCATTAATTTCAGGTGGTTTCCTTTCCTTCAATCTCTTGAAGACTTGTGGATCATAAAGTACTTCCTGTGCATTTGAGGAATGAAACCCAAGAAACAGGCAGATGCTTGTGTGAGGGTATAAGAGAAACAATGAGAAGGTCAACAATTTAGGAAGTTTCAATTTGTTAATTTGTTACCCTTCTAGTGTCTTGTCTCCTTAGGCGCTGGTGGCTTTGGGGATGCTTATGAAAGATCTACTAAATATTAAGTAGAATGTTTTAACATTTCTGTTTGTCTTAGATACTAGGTGAGGAGATACACCTGAGATATCAGTGTCTTAGTAGAGACTGTAAATAGCCTTTTATTGTATTCAGGTGACAGATAACATCAGCCAGAACACTATCTTGGAATATGTAATGATCAACAGCATATTTGAAGCAATTTTACAGGTAGGTCAGTTCCCTTGTTACCTTTTTTCTTTTTTGGATAAATTGCCTCCCCAAGCACTCTCACTCTTGGTGGTTCTGGTTACAGATACTCTCCCACCCGCCAAGTCGTAGGGAACATGGGTATGATGCTGTTGTCCTCTTGGCTTTGCTGGTGAACTACAGAAAATACGAGGTGAGTCTCTTAATGGACAGCTGCTGTTTTCCTATAATCTTCCTGAATGTGACCACTCCTAGTAATTTTGTTTAATGTAGAAGACATTTTCTTGGCAAATGGTGTATAGATTAATTTTGATAAATTAAATTCTAAAAGTCCTATGTTAGACTCCTGAGGTAGAGGTTATAGCTGTTTAAAGGAATCCTGTGGTATAACTTCCAATAAAGTGAGTAAATCTTTCTTAATGTAGTAGTTTCCAAACCCAGCTTATCATTAGAATTACCAGGAATTTTTTTAAAAAAGAAGATGTTTTTGGGTCATACTGTTTATTTATTTATTTGTTTAACCATACTGTATGGCATGCAGGCTCTTAGTTCCCTGACTAGGGATCAAACCCATGCCCCCACCCAGTGGAAGTACAGTGTCTTAACCATTGGTCAACCAGGGAGTTCTGGGGCCTTACTCTTTGCACACCAAATCAGAGTCTCTTAGGGGATGGGACCTGGGTATCTTTTTTGAAGATCTCCTATTGAATGTGATGCTCAAGGGATTGCAGTACATTGACCTAATGCATCTATTTTGAAACATTCAAGTTATATATTAGTTTTCCATAATGCACTCAGGCCACTTGTATAAATATCACTGTTGGTTTGGGGACGCTTTGATTTTGATGGAAGTTGAAGACAGAGCCTTATCCATATTAATTCTGGAGTTCTTTTGCCATTGAATTAGGGACAGATTTATAGGTTTTGAGATGAGCTGAACTCAGAGATTTACACTTGGGTTGGTCATTTACTTGATTCCCCTCAAAAGGCAGAATACACTGAAAAGAAAGGGGACCACTTAGGGAAGGCCAGAACCTCAATGGGGGTTGCTTTGCAGAAGCAGGGAGTACTTGGTGCTGGGTCCTGGATACTTGGACTACTTGACTGAGGCCAGAAATCAGAAGCTATATTGAGGCAACTTTATTTTCTTTATTTAATAAGTAACAATACTATGACTGCAGCCATGAAATAAAAGACGTTTACTCCTTGGAAGAAAAGTTATGACCAACCTGCTGCTGCTGCTGCTAAGTCACTTCAGTCATGTCCGACTCTGTGTAACCCCATGGACTGCAGCCTACCAGGCTCCTCCGTCCATGGGATTATCTAGGCAAGAGTACTGGAGTGGGGTGCCATCGTCTTCTCTGTGGCCAACCTAGATAGCATGTTCAAAAGCAGAGACATTACTTTGCTGACTAAGGTCCGTCTAGTCAAGGCTATGATTTTTCCAGTAGTCATGTATGGATGTGAGAGTTGGACTGTGAAGAAGGCTGAGCACCGAAGAATTGATGCTTTTGACCTGTGGTGTTGGAGAAGACTCTTGAGAGTCCCTTGGACTGCAAGGAGATCCAGCCAGTCCATTCTGAAGGAGATCAGCCCTGGGATTTCTTTGGAAGGAATGATGCTAAAGCTGAAACTCCAGTACTTTGGCCACCTCATGTGAAGAGTTGACTCATTGGAAAAGACTGATACTGGGAAGGATTGGGGGGCAGGAAAAGGGGACGACCGAGGATGAGATGGCTGGATGGCATCATGGACTCGATGGATGTGAATCTGAGTGAACTCCGGGAGTTGGTGATGGACAGGGAGGCCTGGTGTGCTGCGATTCATGGGGTTGCAAAGAGTTGGACACGACTGAGCAACTGAACAGAACTGAACTGAATACTATGACATTCTCATTCCCTGGTGGCTCAGAGAGTAAAGTGTCTCCCTTCAATTTGGGAGACCTAGGTTTGATCCCTGGGTGGGGAACATCCCCTGGAGAAGGAAATGGCAACCCACTCCAGTATTCTTGCCTGGAAAACCCCTGGAGAAGCCTGGTGGGCTACAATCCATGGAGTTACAAAGAGTCAGGCACGACTGAGCGACTTCACTTTCACTTTCTTTCAATACTATGACAAATGGGCCAACTGGAGGGAATATTTTCATTTTTGAGCTTCTGGATCTTCACTTAGTGATTTTTGATATGATTACTCGCCATGTTAAAAGTGATGGGTAACATAAAATATGGAGCTTATTCTTACAAAGAGGGATATGAAAGAAGGGATTCTGTGAGAAAGGAATACTTAAAGAGGGACTGGAATATGGAGCAATGTTAATGTTTTATAAACTCCAGGAGCTGATTGTTTTCTTTGTCTTAGAGGAACTGATGAATGGTATACGGAGCTACTAATAAATAAGTAATTTATCACTAACACCTGTTTTGCTGGTGATCTGGAAGGGCGAGCATGGTAGCCATTTTGATCTCTGTCATGTGTAATTGCCTCTGGGGCCTTATTACAACAGCAAGAAAAATAGCTGAGGAAAAATGCTGAAGGTAGTTAAAGAGAGTTGAGTTATGTGTGATATTAAAGCACCATCATCAGTAATGAATATTTTTAGAACATTCTGTTGGATGCAGGCCACTCTGAGACAGTGGCTTGGCTTCTCTGAATGTGAACAGAACCCTGGTTCAGCCCAGTAAGACTTTCTGAAATGTCAGCTTGAAAAATTGGACATGGCCATGGAGCTGAGAAAATCATATTTCTAGAGTGAGGTATGCATCTCTGGTCTGTCAGAAACCCCAGAAGAATTAATATAGTAGGTGAGGGCAAGCTGGTAGGCATAACTTATCTGGGCTTTGCAGCTTTTGATATAAGTCACTCACCAGAAACCATTAAGGAAACTTGGTGACCATGGAGCAGGAACGTTTTTGACAGGAGTGTGAGGAATTTCCAGATGAACACAGCAAAACCGAAAGCTGGAGAAATTTTATGCAAAATACAAGAGGGTGTGCTTGGGAGAACAACATGTGAGTGAGTCACCAGCACATTTGGTCCCGTGACCATTGGGGTAAGGTGTAGCCTTTCCAGAAAGGTACTGAGGGTGCCAAAGAGGCTCTGTGTCCAGCTAAACACAGAGAAGGCAAATTAGGTGTTGAATTTAAGGAATAAAAGTAGTTCTTCCTCACTTCATTTTAGTCATTTAATCTCAAGAGATTAGAAGATGCTGGGGAGGGAGGGGAAACATCTAGGGAAGAGCAATGACATTTGTTAAGTATAGTTTAGATCAAATAAATGCTGGACTCTATTAGAGTGATTATGTGAAGTTTGTTATTCTGGCTTGCTGATGAAAAGTAGATTGTCTTGAGTTTTAAAACATGACCAGCAGAATAAGTATATAATGTTAAGGAAAATCAGTGTCTGCTGGGATAGAAATTTTCACAGCTTTAAGATCTTGGCCTTCTGGGTTGGCTAAGACTTCTGAAATGAAGTGACTCAGCCCCCAGCTGCTGCCCTGAACATGATGTTTCCTAGATACTACAAAATTGTTTATTATGTCTGGTTTTAAGTTGTTGTTTCTGTTTTTTCCTTACAGAGCTTGTCTTGAATGTGATAAAACTGTCAGGAGAAAAAATATAGCTACCAATAATTGAGCCGTTATTATATACCAGATACTGTGCTGAGGATTTAACTAATTTAAATTTCATAGCAGCCCCAAGAAAGGAAATATTATTCTCCACTTTACAGATGAAAAAAATTGAGCTTAGGTTTATTAACGTGCCTTAGTTCAGTTCAGTTTAGTCACTCAGTCATGTCTGACCCTTTGTGACCCCATGAATTGCAGCACGCCAGGCCTCCCTGTCCATCACCGTCTCCCGGAGTTCACTCAGACTCAAGTTCATCGAGTCCGTGATGCCATTCAGCCATCTCATCCTCTGTCGTCCCCTTCTCCTCCTGCCCCAATCCCTCCCAGCATCAGAGTCTTTTCCAATGAGTCAACTCTTCGCATGAGGTGGTCAAAGTACTGGAGTTTCAGCTTTAGCATCATTCCTTCCAAAGAACACCCAGGGCTGATCTCCTTTAGAATGGACTGGCTGGATCTCCTTGCAGTCCAAGGGACTCTCAAGAGTCTTCTCCAACACCACAGTTCAAAAACATCAATTCTTCGGTGCTCAGCTTTCTTCACAGTCCAACTCTCACATCCATACATAACCACAGGAAAAACCATAGCCTTGACTAGACGGACCTTTGTTGGCAAAGTAACATCTCTGCTTTTGAATATACTGTCTAGGTTGGTCATAACTTTTCTTCCAAGGAGTAAGCGTCTTTTAATTTCATGGCTGCAGTCACCATCTTCAGTGATTCTGGAGCCCCCAAAATAAAGTCTGACACTGTTTCCACTGTTTCCCCATCTATTTGCCATCGAGTGATAGGACCGGATGCCATGATTTTTGTTTTCTGAATGTTGAGCTTTAAGCCAGCTTTTTCGCTTTCCTCTTTCACTTTCATCAAGAGGCTTTTTAGTTCCTCTTCACCTTCTGCCATAAGGGTGGTATCATCTGCATATCTGAGGTGATTGATATTTCTCCCGGCAGTCTTGATTCCAGCTTCTGCTTCTTCAGGCCCAGCATTTCTCATGATGTACTCTGCATATAAGTTAAATAAGCAGGGTGACAATATACAGCCTTGACGTACTCCTTTTCCTATTTGGAACCAGTCTGTTGTTCCATGTCCAGTTCTAACTGTTGCTTCCTGACCTGCATACAGATTTCTCAGGAGGCAAGTTAGGTGGTCTGGTATTCCCATCTCTCAGAATTTTCCACAGTTTATTGTGCCTACCTCACCACAATTAATAACTGGAGGAGCTAGAAGTTAAACCCTTGAATTTAGCCACTTTGCCTCTTCTCCTCAACAGTTGCTAAGGCAATGGTTGGTTGATAATGTCTTGGTAATCAGGTGGTCGTTATTAATACCTGCGATAGTCTACTTGTGGAAAGGTGAGTAAGTAGGAGTTTCAAAAATTGTGCCAAGAGACAGTGGCCTGCTTCTTCTCTCATTGTAATGGCATCTCCAGGTCAGCCCACTGCCGATTTTCATTTCCAAGGATCTGCTTGCTTTGGATCTTATCTGAAGTCTGTTGCATCAGCATTGTTATTAGAGGAAGAAGCATTGAGAGCCTTTATCTGTTAGATCAAGTAATGAATGGAATGGGTTTTACCTCCTTGAATTGGGTTGCAGAAAACCTTATAAACATTTGGCTGTTAAAAAAAGCAAAGCTTCTCTTTCTCTATTCCCAACTGACATTAGAAAGATGACCTCAGGAACTTAATAAAGTCTGAGAAGATGGGGGTTAGCCTTTTAGTTGGATTTCCAAGTTCAGTGTTTTCTTGGTTGCTGTAAAGCTGTCAATCTAAGAACTATTGTTCTAGCTTCTCTTGGGTTAGAATTCGTGCCTGAGCTGTAGAGGGTCTTTCCTCACATACCACGTGGGGGATGTTTTCAAGGTGAGGAGGTCATTGGTTCTCATCCCACCGGTAGGAGATGGCCCAGTTGCTTAATGAGTTTAAATATATGTCCATTTCTATATGCTACCCAGCTGAGATTGAATCTGGAAAAACTCAAGAAATCTTCCAGTGCTTTAAGTGATGGGACAATCATTAAATCCCAGTGTCCTGACCAGATTGTAGTTTGGGTAATTACATCTTTCTTTTCAGTTCCCCTGCAGTGTTATTTGGGTATTGGATCCACAAATGACCTCTCTGGCTGTTTAAGCAGCTGCCACTTTCCACCCCCAAGGTGGCTTTGTTTTACGGGTGGGTGAATCAGTCCTTGGATATAGTTTGTGGAATGGTTAGGGAGTCTTTGGAATGAGAGTATAAGTTAGCAACTTATAAATTTGTGCCTTATGTCAGGGGAGCTTTTATGCCCCCCAAATGACAGCTGTCCCTATGGACTCAGTAAATTATTGTCAGGATAGGACAAAGTGAGTGTTGTGGAGTGTCCACTTACTTCTAGAAAGAAGAGGGAAAAATGAGAGAAGAGGCAGACATAGGCCTGAGCTGATTCAGCCTAGAGGAAAATGCAGGTAGAATAGAATTGTGTGTGTGTATGTGTGTGCATGTAAACATACGCATGCTTGGGGTGTGTGTGTCTGTCTGTCTGTCTCTCTCTGTGTGCTTGGTGAATGCTCATGCACACTGGAGAGATTTACTGGAAATGGAGGAAGTGAGCTGGCAAGATAGTTGGTCATACGTATTAGGTACATCACTCTAGAGAGAGCGTCTTGGAAGAATTTTTGTTAAAACTTTGTTAAATAACTAATGGGTTCTTAACTAGGTCATACTCACCTGGAGTCTCTTTTGTTTACCAGTCTGTGAACCCTTATATTGTGAAGCTGTCTATTGTGGATGATGAAGCTACTCTCAATGTGAGTATCTGGATTCTTGTGTTTTAATTACTTGCCTTTGTTGGCCTTACTTTAAGTGGATACTTAGAACCGAGAGTAGAAAACTATTGTGTTAATTTTATCTGGCTATAAAGAGGGAATAGGTATTTCTTTTTAGAACATTGTGCTGCTATCTGCTGTTTTCTATTTTTCTCATCATGGAAGGAAGGTTTAAGAGGATATTTGCTTGCTAATTATGATGAAATGGTCAGTTATACTTCATGTTCTAGTATGGTGAGTTTGATTATCCTACAGAGTCAAGAAGTGACATTTCTAAGAGTAAGATTTAGAAGGTATGTCAAATCACTTTAAATATCTTACAGTTATACCTCAATAAAACTAAAATTAAAAAAAAAGACTTAAATGACTAAATGTTGGGAGATTTCTTGTAGAACTAGTCAGATTATATTTACAGGCTGACTTGGTGAAGCTGAACTGTGGAGGATGATATGATATCTGGTACATATATCCTTGGAGGTTTGGAAAATAAAACTTGATCTCTCAATATAGGGAGGAAGAAGATGACCAGGTGTCTGGTTTTATTCTCTTTCTATCTGCCCTCTTTGTTCTTTTAATTTCTCTTATGAAGAAAAAACACACACACACATGATTCATTCTTGTGGCCTTAATTGATCTTTGTGATATACTTAACAGATTCTAGGGGGAAGGTTGATAAGTTACTTTAATATTTATTGGATGCTTCTTTCTGTTACACTGTTGTTTTCCTGTGGTCTGAAAGAGAGTGGCTTGTTTGTGTGTACTTTCATTTAAGGTGGAACTCATTGTCACTTTTATTGTGGGTTGTTTTTAGAGACATCTGAGGGCTTTTTGTTTAAAGATTCTAACTTAGTCTTCTCTTTTGAGGTAAAAATGACCCCAGTGAAATTGTCAGTGGTCTGAGCTCGTCTATTTCATCTCTTGCTATTCTAATTATATCTAGAAACATTAAATAATGTAATTAGATCAGAAAAATCTTTCCAGAGAAGTTCCTTTTCATCCTTTCACAAGTCTCTCAAAATTTCTGTCCTTGTTGCCTACTTTCAGGTAAAACTTGCTGGGTTTGGACTGTCATTAGTGTTTTCCGTAGTCTAGTCATAGCATCACCACCAGGCCCTTATTTCATCTGTACTGTCTTGTTTCTCTCTAGGGAATGGGGCTTGTGATTGCTCAAGCTTTATCTGAGTACAACAGGTAAGTCCATCTGCATTCAGTTTCATTTGAACTGGTTGAGTCAGGAACAGGTTTGTTAAGAGTTCTTGGGTGAATATCCCTTACCTATCCTAGAAGAGTATTCAGAGGTATAGCTACTGGCAGATGCATTTGCTCTAGCTTGACTTCTTGGCTTTAGCAGGGGTGGGTTCTAACACTAGTAGAAAAGTAGCCACCACATTAGTGTCCATCTTTTGTTTAAGCAGCTCTTAACATTAAACATTCTTTTGCAACCTTTGGCATTTTATTGCAGAGCATTTTAACAAATTTTCCAGCCACAGGCAGGCTATTCCATTTAGTTCCATATATCATTTAAATATGTTTCTATGTAAAAAAAAAGGTTGTGAAGTGCTGCTTTTTTGTATGCTTATAAAAAGGAAGAAAAGAGATAGTGCTGAATTCTTTTGACAGATATTTCTTTTTATCAGTAATCAACTGCAGTTTCTCAGAGTCTGGTGTATTCTGGGGGCTCTTTTCTTTGATGCTTGCTTTCCCCCGACCCTTGCTGCAGATGGGGAGGATTTGGTATTCATTGAATGGAGACCAGAATTGTATCTAATCCTGGCAAGGGCCAGGCAGGATCTTTCTTACTCCTTACCAGATTTTCCTCACATACAATTGGGTGTTGGAATTTCAAATCTGTCCCCATCTCCACAAATAGTTGAGCTCACAGATTCCCCTCCTTTTCCTTCAAAAACAAACAAAAATTTCACTGTTATAGCCTTAATTTTACTGTCACACTTTTCAAGTAATAGTCTGTTTGGGAAATAACTGGATCAGCCATATGTTAGAGCATTTCACACTTTTGCAGCTTGCTTTCTAAGTCTCTCCTGAAGTAGCTGGGCATTTTGGTGTATGCTACCTCAAGAGCATATGGGTGCCTCTTAGCTTGCAAGGCGAACTGCAGAGGCTTGGTTGTTAGAACGTTTTTGTTTTCTGGAGTCAGTGAATTCTGCCTGTGAGCTGCCCTGATTACCTAGTATGCCAAGGACAAAGACATATGTGATAAATAACACTAAAGTTGAATTTAGTTATTTTGTTCAGGCAGTATAAAGACAAGGAAGAAGAACACCAGAGCGGTTTTTTCTCTGCTTTAACAAATATGGTAAGTCCTACTTGTCTTTTTTTTTTCCTCTCTCTCCTCTGCTCAAAAATATACAAGATCTATAGGGGTAGACAAATCTGAATTCAGAAATTTAGATATTTGAGATAATGGCATGATGAGGGGAGAGAGGCTGCTCATAGCAGATTTTTGGAGAACTGTATCTCTTCTAGTGATTTCCAAACCTAAGTTAGGCAGGGCAAAGAAGCACTCTGATTTCTCTGGGGCTGGTTTTTGTTTTGTTTTTTTCAAATTCAGTTTTTTTAAGGCTACAAAAAAGAGGTTCATATTAAGCCAGACTTTTGCTTCCTGAAGAACTGGCTCTGAAAAAAAAGAACCAGATTTAAAAAAAAAAGACAGTTGGCTCTGTTTGAGGACAGGTATGGAACACAGCATAGAAGGTTTAGATTTGAGTCCAACCATAAGCAATCCTTGGCTGTTTGCTGTGACCCCTTCATCATTTGTCCTGGAGTTGAGGGATTGGTGCAGTGATCCTAGTCACTCATCTAAAGGTTTGGGTTTGGGAAAATTACTGGTTCAGTTTGCAAGACTCTTGAGCAAGATATCTCAGCCTTAGCATGGTAGGCGTTTTAGGTCAGATAATCTGGGACTAATTTTTAAGAGGTAAATCTAAGGTCTCAGAATTTAGACAGATTCAGAAAGTCTGTGTTCTTGGGTATTAGTATTCAAGTAATCAGCCCTAGGGCAACACTGATTTTGAGTTCATTGTAAGGAACAACAGGCCCTGCCCCATCCCCACCCACCAAACTTTTCCCCTCTGCCTTTTTCATTCTCAGAACCTACCTTCAAGGAAAGGACTGATAAGCTCTTTAATTCTGAAGCACAAATGGGTAGTCCCTTAGATGTCAAACAGTATAAGGGGTGTATCAGTATTTGATTAGATGCATTAGATATAATCCTATTGCTTCCAGGAACCTTTGCTTTTTAGCCAAGAAGAAAAAGTTTTGTACCAAATAAATAGAGCTCTGGCTGCATGGATTTGGGCATCAATAAATAGGTGGAAAAGGCAGTGTTAGAAGGATGGGCATCTATCTCTGCCTCTGATATCCCATATATCAGGGCAACCTATTCCATTTGCTCATTCAACTGCCCTGCCTAGGACACAAACAAAAGATTTCATGATATGAAAGATGTATAGTAGGTATTTAGACCAGGGGTCTCCAGCTTCTGGGATCTAATGCCTAATGATCTGAGGTGGAGCTGATACAATAATAATAGAAATGTGCACAATAAATGTAATGCACTTGAATCATCCTGAAATCATCCCCCATCCCCAGGTCTATGCAAAAATTGTCTTCCACGAAATTAGTCCCTGATGCTAAAAGCTTGCTGACCGCTGATTTAATAGTTCTGGTCTGAAACCCAAATATTCCCCCAAGACGACTCTGTGCTGGATGAACGGCCTGCTTTCTGTAATGCTCTTTGTGAGTTAGTTTGTTTCAGTTACACAGCTTCCAGGACAGAGGCAAAGTGACGAGGATGTTTAAGTTATCATTTACTTGCTGTCAGTGGTTATTGAACTAACGCATAGGAGACCTGGACAGAAGTACTGGGATGGTTTCTTTTAAGTTCCTTTAAGCAAAGATAGTTTAGGAGAGTTTCATTATTTAAGATTCATTTAATATTTTCAAAGTGAGCTGGTTTTGTTGTGTGTGACTGGTGGGCCAGGGTTCCCTCATGCTGCAGCTTGTTTTTTTTTTTCACTGATTAAAGGCTTTGTAGGGCCCAGAGCTCCTCTCACATTTCTCTGCTATAACTCTGTAATTCCCCTTTTCTTCCACAGGTGGGCAGCATGTTCATAGCAGATGCCCATGAGAAAATCTCAGTACAGTAAGTGCCTGACATTCTTGTGCGGTGACTTGAACTTTAGTGTGGACTCTTTTATTGCATATGAAAGTGTGAAACTTTATCTCTGCAGATTCAAACTTTTTGATGATCTGTCATATGTTTCTTGAGTTTTAAATAATAATGGAACTTGCATGTATTGAGGTCTAAGAAGTTGTAAAACTGTCCCCAGCTATCTCTGAAAGGAAATAAAGAGGACTTGGTGTCTGAGGCAGTTAAGAACTTAACTGGATTGGGATGAAAAAGTGAAAAGGGGAAATAGTGAAGGAGGTAATACCAGACCACCTGACCTGCCTCTTGAGAAACCTCTATGCAGGTCAGGAAGCAACAGTTAGAACTGGACATGGAACAACAGACTGGTTCCAAATAGGAAAAGGAGTACGTCAAGGCTGTATACTGTCACCCTGCTTGTTTAACTTATACTCAGAGTACGTCATGAGAAACGCTGGGCTGGAAGAAGCAGAAGCTGAAATCAAGACTGCCGGGAGAAATATCAATAACCTCAGATATGCAGATGACAGCACCCTCATAACAGAAAGTGAAGAGGAACTAAAAAGCCTCTTGATGAAAGTGAAAGAGGAGAGTGAAAATTTGGCTTAATGCTCAACATTCAGAAAACGAAGATCATGGCATCTGGTCCCATCACTTCATGGGAAATAGATGGGGAAACAGTGGAAATAGTGTCAGACTTTATTTTGGGGGCTCCAAAATCACTGCAGATGGTGACTGCAGCCACGAAATTAAAAGACGCTTACTCCTTGGAAGGAAAGTTATGACCAACCTAGATAGGATATTTAAAAGCAGAGATGTTACTTTGCCAACAAAGGTCCGTCTAGTCAAGGTTATGGATTTTCCAGTGGTCATGTATGGATGTGAGAGCTGGACTGTGAAGAAGGCAGAGTGCCGAAGAATTGATGCTTTTGAACTGTGGTGTTGGAGAAGACTCTTGAGAGTCCCTTGGACTGCAAGGAGAGCTAACCAGTCCATTCTGGAAGGAGATCAGCCCTGGGTATTCTTTGGAAGGAATGATGCTAAAGCTGAAACTCCAGTACTTTGACCACCTCATGTGAAGAGTTGACTCCTTGGAAAAGACTCTGATGCTGGGAGGGATTGGGGCAGGAGGAGAAGGGGACGACAGAGGATGAGATGGCTGGATGGCATCATGGACTCGATGGACATGAATCTGAGTGAACTCCGGGAGATGGTGATGGACAGGGAAGCTTGGCCTGCTGTGATTCATGGAGTTGCAAAGAGTCGGACATGACTGAGTGAGTGAACTGACTGACTGACTGAAGAACAGATCTAAGGAATTAAAGTGCTGACTATTTCCTTCATATAAGCCCAAAAAGGAAATAATGGAACATTAGAAACTCAAAGGGATTTATAATGAGGAGTTAGGGTGAAATCTTATTTTGATGATTATACTCTTTGCCTTCTTCATTGTAAGAGACTCTCCAATTTGTTCTCTTTTTCTTTAGAACCAACGAGGCCATCCTTCTGGCACTTTACGAAGCTGTTCATTTAAATCGCAACTTTATCACAGTGTTAGCCCAGGTTGGTTATATTAAAAATTTTAGTTCTTTTTCTCCCTGACTTTCATACAGATTCACTCCTTTGAAAAGCCTATCTGGCTGTGCTCATGTAAACCCTGCTTTGCGTTGGTGATCCATAGTTAGTAACTAAAGAGTTGTATCAGTTGCCTTTGCTTCGTGCTCTCCTCAAATATATGTTTCCATCTGGTGCTAAAATGGAACTGGTAACATGCCAAGTTAATGGTCTTAACCCGATGACTGATTCTGCTAACCCAAATAAGTTGAGATTATTTCATTTTCCTCACTGGAAATCCCTTAGTATTATCTGCCCATATGGATTTTTTTTAAACAGGCTTTCTGCTTCCTAAACCTCTGTGGAATTACGACCAGAGAAGAAATAGGCCATGTCACTTATGTTATTATCTCATCCATTTCCAGAGAAGAAAAGTACAAAATATCCTGTGTAGCATAAGGTTAGCTGTTAACCAAAAAAAAAAAAAAAGGTCAACAAATAAGCAGAAAGTCATAGAATCCTGAGTACTGGGTCACTTGCCTAAGGGATGTCCTAAGTTGTTGGTACAGAAGGAACTATAATCGGCTGAGAACTCAAGTGCTGCCCATGAAAGCAGTCTTTAAAAATTGATGAAGTGTTTTCAAAGTCAGACTGTTTAAATTATGTATGAAGTTTTCTTTTAAGGGAAAGTGTGCTTGTGCTTTTTTCTCAAAGGGTAGTTATGTATGGGAGCCACTGAGTTTCAACAACAAAAAAGTTAGGTCAAAAAGCTGTGCTGGTTTTGGGGTCTGGTTTGCTGGTTTAGCAGTTCTCATTTTTCACTACTGATCACGTGAGGCTTTATCCATGATTCTCATGATGTTCCTTGTTAGCTCTCCAAATTTTGTAGTTGATTTTAAAGGAAAAAGTGAGGAGGGTAAAATCTGGTAAAACTATTGGGGAAGAGACGGCCATCACTAAGCCTGATTCTCAAGAGCTGTTGTGGCAAGGATGGCTAAGGAAGGTAAGGGAAAGAGGAGTCATCTCTTTTGGTTCCTAGTGGATGTCTCCACCTATGTCTGTGCCTCCCCACCCCACACACTCTTATTTGTGGTAGAACAAGGAGGGCTGCCCTCTGCATAGCCCTTCTTATAGTATCTCTTATCCCATTGGCTCACCTGTACTTACTAGTTGACTTATGTGGTTATCAGAATAGTCTGTAGATATGTTTTGAGTTGATCAGATAAATAGTCCCTTCTCAGATTCAGATAGGACTGCAAGTGCCCTTTTTGTGTGTGGAATATTTCTGTGTATTTGTTTACCCCAGTTTTTTATTCATACGGTTCTGTAGGTAGACTTACATAATGGGAACTTAGTTAAAGAAAAGTAGCCTGTAGAGCTTTTAGAGTTTAGCAAGCATCAACAGTAATCAGGTGCTAGTGGGAACTAAATGTAGAAGCAGTCTCTCCTCAGTGAGCTTTCTGTCTGTTTATGAGGCCAGGAATACCAGAAAGATTAAGCAGAGGACACCCACAATCTTCTCTTTTCTTATCCTTATCTGTGTTCTCTTTCAGAGTCATCCAGAAATGGGCTTGGTGACAACCCCTGTCAGTCCTGCTCCAACAACCCCAGCCACACCACTTGGGACCACGCCACCTTCCTCTGATGGTAAGTCCATCACCTCCTTTGTTTTCTTGATTAATACAATCTTGAATCTTTAGGGGTGAGTGTAGGTTTTTTTCCCCCTGACAAAAAGCATAATTTTTAGTTCTTTTGCTTAAGAAATTATCTTTAGGATTCGTGAAACTCTAAAGAAAAAGAGAGTCAAATGCTTTCCTCTGTATAAGAAGCTACGAAACTCCAGCTTGTCCTTCTTAGGGAATGGTTGTAGAATCATGGAAATGCTAGATTTAAAAGGAACCTCAGAGATCAGTGATGCCCGTCTTGCCAAACTCAGGGTACTTGTGAGGTTTAGATGAGATATTTTATGAATATCTCACTAAAATAAATGTAAAATGGTAAAAATCATCTGATGTTATCATTTGACAAATGAGGGAATTGAGGCCAGGGGAGTATGAGGTTTGCCTAAGATTAGTGAGAGTTGACACTAAGAACCTTGCATGGATCAGGGTTGGGACCATTCCTATTTTGTGCACCATTAAATGTCCAGCATAGTGTCTGATATGGTTACTGCTTAGTAAATATTTGTTGACTAAATGAATGAGAAAGTGAACTTGGAATTTGCTCACTGTTATGTGTCTGCCAGGCACACCCAGTTAGAAAATGACAAGTGTGTAATAATTGGGAATTTGCTGGGTATTTAAGATTTCTCTCCTTTAAAAGATAACAACAATAACAAAACTCTACTGTATAAATCTTATCACTGGAAGTTATGAAAAGGGTAATAGAAAAGAAATTAAGAATTTTGCCCAACAAACTTTGTATCAGCCTGAATTGTTTCTAATGTCAGCTGAGTGTGCTTGAGGGAGTAACTTAACCTAAAAATAGTCTTTATTAATACTTGATGTTTTGCCTCAAATGTTGAACTTATTTTGGGTAAAAAATTGTGCCCCTCTACTGTCTATATTTGACATGACCATTTTGCTCTGCTGTTTCTCCTTTAAACTTTGATATAACACCTGTGGCATTAGCATTTCAAGGTAGTACAAGCAGTATTAGTACAAAAGTATTACTGGGAGGTGCCACTGATTTTCAAGTCTGTGGTAGCAAATTGGATCTGTTTTCAATTGATAGTCAGATTCCAAAATACAGATTTCCCCTGTTCTCTGAAAGCAGAGCTTTCCTACACAACCTTCTGTAAGCTGAAATTGCATAAAGCAAAGAAGCAAATATCTTAGGTTGCATCTTGCTAATGAATGCACAGAGTAAATTTAGATAAAGCACAGATGCTCACAGACACAGTTCAGAACTGGGTGGCTTGATTCTTACATGCTGGGTGTAGTTTGTGGGAAAGGAATTGAGTGGTATCACTCTCACTGCTGGGGATGCCGATGCCTCTGTTACAACTTGCTGCAAAACAAACGCTGAACACTGTTTTCATTTTTTGCCTTTTGTCTTTCTTTTGTCTCACTCCCTCACTCTTGTTTCTTGTTACTTTCATTTCTAATTGTTGATAGGTGGTAGGATTTTTTTTTCTACTTTTCTTTGCCTGAATTTGAGGACATAAAGTTGAATGTGTATACTTAAAAATTTTTTTTCAGCTTTATTGAGGTGAGTTGATATGCATATACATTGTGAGAAAATTCCCGTATCTATTAACACATCCATTACCTCATGTATTTTTCTTTTTCTTTGTTGTAGAGGATGAGAACATTTAAGTTCCACTCTCTTAGCAAATTCAGCTATACAACATAGAACTATCAACATGGTTACCATTTTAATATATTACATTAGATCTTCAGATTTTGCTAATCTGAAAGTTTGTGTCCTTTTACCAACCTCTCCTTATTTCCTCCATCCCCTAACCCCTGACAACCACTTTTCTACTCTCTCTTTCTATGAGCTTGACTTAAGATTCCACATGTAAGTGATGCCATATAGTGTTTGTAGTATCTTGGCTACTGTGAATAATGCTGTAATGAACATGGGAGTGAAAATATCTCTTTGATAGCCTATTTTTATTTCCTTTGTATATATACCTACAAGTAGGATTGCTGGATTATATGGTAGTTCTGTTTTTAATTTTTGAGGAACCTTTATACAGTTTTCCTTAGTGGTTACACTGATTTACAGTCCCATTAGCAGTACATAAGAGTTCCCTTTTCTCCACACCCATACTAATACTTGTTATCACTTGTCTTTTTTTTTTTTTTGGCCACATGGCTTGTGAGATCTTAGTTCCCAATCAGGGATTGAACCTGGGCCCTCTTCTATGAAAGCCCAGAGTCCTAACCACTGGACCTTCAGGGAATTCCCTCACTTGTCTTTTTAAAGAGGACTTCCCCGGTGGCTCAGATTGTAAAGCGTCTGTCTACAATGCGGGAGACCTGGGTTTGATCCCTGGGTTGGGAAGATCCGCTGGAGAAGGAAATGGCAATCCACTCCAGTACTATTGCCTGGAAAATCCCATGGACAGATGAGCCTTATAAGTCACAGTCCATGGGGTCGCAAAGAGTCGGACATGACTGAGCGACTTCACTTTCACTTTGTCTTTTTAAAAATTTAATTAAAAAATTGTGGTGTAGTTGATTTATAATATTATATGTTTCAAGTATACAGCATAGTGGTTCACAAATTTTAAAGATTATACTCCATTTATATTGGAGAAAAAAATGGCAACCCACTCCAGTAATCTTGCCTAGAGAATCCCATGGGCAGAGGAGCCTGGATAGGCAACAGTCCATGGGGTCACAAAGAGTCAGACATGATTGAGTAACTAAACAAGTAGTTACTATAAAATATGGGCTATATTCTCTATGATATGTGATATATCTTTGTAGCTTATTTAATATATATAACGGTATGTACCTGTTAATTCCCTACACCTTTTCTGCGCCTCCCCATTTTTCTTTTTTTCTTTTTTTTTTTTAAACATTTATTTATTTTGGCTGCACCAGGTCTTTGTTGCATCATTTGAACTCTTATTTGGTGCATATGGGATCTAGTTCCCTGACCAGTAATTGAACCTGAGCCCTCTGCATTGAGAGCACAGTCTTATTCCCTGGATCACTAGGGAAGTCCCTGCCTTTTTTCTGAAAAGTGAAAACCGTCTTTAGACTTTGTATTAGTGAAAACAAGTACTAGGGTAGTTTTTTTTTTGTGGAGGCGAAGTGGCTTTTGTAAAATGAGGGGAAAAGCAGGGCACATCTCTATCTTAATGAGAAGGAACATGTAGTAGGATTGCCTGCTTGTTCTCTGCTTATTCTGGTCACCAAATAATATTCCAGCAGAAATACTGTTTTTTTTTCCTTCCTTAATGATGAATCCTTCCTGGTTACCATGGATATCAAAAGGCTTGTGTGTGTGTGTGTGTGTGTGTGCGCGCGCGTGCCCATGTTCACACGTTTGTGTTTGCATAGGTATATCGACACACACACATATATTTTTGTCTATATCTGTATATCTGATTTCATGTGATGTTGGGGTTTGGCTGCTTCAGAGAACCACCTTTCAAACTGTTCATTGTGAACACTTCCACCCACACACTTGATTATGCAACTTGATTTGTGCTTACTTACAACCAGTGAGATTTTACTTTTCTAGTAGGAAGATTGGCGTCAGCCCACTTTCAAATGACTATCTCCCTTGATAAAGGCTGCTGGGAAGAATTATGAAGCCAACGATCAAGGAATAACTCTTAGGAAGCAGATTTTAATTTGTGAGGGATTTTATTCTATTGATATTGCTTCTATTTTTTTTTCTTCTCTCCTAACTTATTTCCTTTTGTAGGGGTCCTAAGTCTTATAACCCTATCCTCAAGTTTTGGTTTTTTAATTGGTTTTTAATATAACTGGTGCTCAGTGGCCTAGTTATATTTAAAGGTATGTCACTGTGCCATTATTTTTAAAAAGTCAGCAGTTTAGCTATAATGTTTGTTCTCAGTTCAGACTTGACATTTGACAACTCAGCCTTGGCATGGGAGAATTTTCTTGTAAACTAAAAATACATATACTTCTATATTTCTAAGTATTATGTAAGACAGTTTTCTAGTTATCTCTGTGTTTGAGTTGGGGGAAAAAGTCCCACTTACCAGACCAATGCCCCTTTGTATTGGACAAAGGAAAGATTATGGGCTCTGAGCTTCCAGAATAGGCTGTAGTTTGAAATGACAGTCTCAAGTCATTAATCCATAAAGTGAATTTTAAGATATACTAGTATTTCAACATAAAAATATATTTGTCTTTTATTAGTTCTTGAGGTCTGAACTGTGGGAAAATAGCCAAGGGTTGGGCATGCTAATTTCTTCTTATAAGGCTTTTGGCTGTGCTTGGTATGTATCATGGATCCATAATATGCAAATGATTCCCGTTGTTAAGAAATGTTCTCAGCATACATAGTAATAACTTAAAAGGGATTCATTATGGTTAAGAATACATATTATGAATAATATCCCAAACTCAGCCGAGTTCTCATAGGTGAAAATATGACAAAACTATAGATCCTTTAGTTTTTCTAGGCAATCATGAGTTTCCTTTTTTGTATATTATGTCTTCAGTTCAGTTTAGTCGCTCAGTCGTGTCCGACTCTTTGCGACCCCATGAATCGCAGCACGCCAAGCCTCCCTGTTCATCACCATCTCCCGGAGTTCACTCAGACTCACGTCCATCGAGCCCGTGGTGCCATCCAGCCATCTCATCCTCTATCGTCCCATTCTTCTCCTGCCCCCAATCCCTCCCAGCATCAGAGTCTTTTCCAATGAGTCAGCTCTTCGCATGAGGTGGCCACAGTACTGGAGTTTCAGCTTTGGCATCATTCCTTCCAAAGAACACCCAGGGCTGATCTCCTTGCAGTCCGAGGGACTCTCAAGAGTCTTCTCCAACACCATAGTTCAAAAGCATCAATTCTTCGGTGCTCAGCCTTCTTCACAGTCCAACTCTTAGACAGTGTAAAAGTACTTAATAAGATGTCTAAATCTCATTTAAAATATTAGAAACTTGAGGCTCTGTATTAAGGCTATTCTGTGTGGGTCAGCCCTAGTCTGGTCCCTTGTTGTTTATTGTTACTGTGGCACAGAGAATATGAGCAGGGATAGTTTCTCCAGCAAGCAACTAAGTATATAAAACTCTATTCTCAGTCAGTAATGTCCACCTGTTTTCAGCCTGGTATTCCTTCAAGTTCCCTTTTGTGGGGAAGGGATTAAGAAGTAGAATTTGAATGTATTTCTGTCTTAACTTTTTTCCCTTCCATCTTACGTATTTCCAGCCTAAAAGCTTATTCTCTGAGCAAGATTTTTCCATATTAGGAATGAATTGTCATTTATTTTAAGCAGTAGACTCATCAAAGCAAGGCTCATTTATATTCAATACAGCTCTTTCACTTAGGTACAAATTAAAGTGCTTTTTAGAAGGGCCTTGAACCCTTTTGGTTTTCTTGGAACTAGAAAGTGGAATCAAAATACCCTTCTTAGAACATTGGGAGAAAAGCACTCTTCCTTTAGACAGGTATTTTTAGATAGGAGAGAAGGACTTTGGGCTTAATCTTGGAGGTAGGAAGAGCTCTAGAGGCCTAGGAAGACTAGGTGATAAGCACTCAGTCTTTGCTCTGTTTTGGAGAAAGATTCTTCTGTGATTTCCTTGCCTGCTGGCAAGTTGTCTGTATAGGTAGAAGTGTTAAATGGAATATGTTACAGGCTGAATGCATTTTATCTATTCTATTCCAGTTATAAGTTCTGTGGAACTCCCACTGGATGCAGATGTACAGACCAGTAATCTACTGATAACCTTCTTAAAGTACAGCTCGATTGTCATGCAAGACACCAAAGGTAAGGCATTCTCTTTTGAGAGCTCAGGAAGCAGGAGGTGGTAGGTAGCTGCTTAGCATAATCAAGGAGCAGCATTAATACTTGTAAGCTTTGACAAGATGACCCATTGGGACCTCCTTGCAAAGTGATGGTCCTGATTACTGGAAAATTTCTCACTGCCAGATGGTAATTAGATGGTGTTGGGAAAACCTGGAGCTGGAGCGCTCCAAAATAGAATAGAGAAAATAAATTGATCTCTACAAAAACTAGCAAGTCTTCTTAATAAATTTTGGTTAGGAGATGCAAACTCTTTGTGTGGGAAGTGAGGGGATTAGCATGTTTCAGGGAATTCCCTTTTGAGGACAAGAAGTGAAAACATCATCTCATAGTGAGAATTAGAACTGTTGTGCAGAGTACAGTAGGAAGAGGTGAGATTCAGAGGGACTGTATTTTTTTAACACTTAAAATAGAAGTGTTAGTCCTCATCCGTGAAATGTGGAATGGAAGTGGGAGAGAAATAGGTATTAGAAAAGCTTGATGTTATTCTGTCTAGTTTTCCTCTTCTTCCTCTGTTGATGATTTTTCTATGATCTTTTAACTGGTGGTAGGGTAGTGGAATAGTTGGAGTAGAAGAAGAAATTGGGAAGAAACCCAGCAAATTCTATTCAGTATGTATCTCAAAGTTTTTGTTTTTTTAAGCCTAGTTTTTTCTTTAAACTGGATCTATATGAATTTTTACAATTTTATTTATTTATTTCTAGTATATATATCTATTGTAAAATACACATAATGTAAAATTTACCATTTTAACTATTTTTAAGTGGCACTAAGTACAATCCCATTGTTATACATGCATCAGTGTTTCCTGAGGCCATTGCTTCTCCTTTTTGGAAATCAGTAACCTCTCCTTTTTTCTGGAAATACTGCAGCAACCACAGAAAGCAAAAAACTGCATAGATGTGACCCTGAAAATAGATTTCTAGCTTTGCTTGATATAACACAGTGAATTGAGGCCCTTGAAACTCACTTTTAGCTTTAATGGTTATATAATCCTCATTGTACTAGTCACTGTGCCATCCATAAAGTAAATAGAAGGCAAAATTGAGGGTAGATTAATTGCAGCATGAGTGGACTCAGGTGGTTGTAAATTCTAGCTGGGTTAGATCTTTGCGAAAAGGAAGCCTTAATATGGTGGGATATGGCAGCCTAAATATGGTTAAGTATGATGAAGAGTTAATTTCAAAACGATACCTGTGTGGCTTCATTGGCCCAGCTCCCTTCCTGTTGATTAAGACCCTGACCTGGCTAACAGAATCTCATTATGTTTTTAGTGGCAATAGAAGCAACTTTTTCTTGGCTCTGCTCTTCCTTCCCCACCCCCAATACTATTTTGTCTTCTTTATTACATATCATTTGCTGCCTATAAAAATACTTTAAATACTTATTACTATTAGATTTTAAAGTTTATAATAAGCATAATAAATAGCATAGGAATGTATGTGAACTTATCAGTCAACTTAAGAAACTACTAATGCTGTTGAAGCTACCTGTGTGTCCCTTCCCCAGCTATTCCTGTCCTCTCCATGGTTCAGAATTTTGTGTTTATTATTGCCTTGATTTCGACTATGCTTTCAAAGTCTTTTTATTTCCCTGAAGCTATTCTGTCTTGGGTATTGTCACCCTGAGGGAATATCTGCTCAAGCTTTATGATAGGCAAGAGATAAAAATACTAAAAAATATGTATCTATGCATACATAGCCTAAAGTTGATTGACCAATGTTTATGATGTTTGGTATGATTAAACTTATTTTTATTGTTCTTGTTTTTTGGGGCTTTTATGAATTTTAAAAATGAATAATAATGAAATATGCCTTAGTTTTGTAATCAGGAACAATTTTTTTAAAGTGGGGAGATAGCTGCAGGCTTTTCTGCAAGAGCTGCTTATCAGCTTTTTGGGGAAAGGGAAGGATAGTGCCAGAGAAGCTCTGCAGCCAGGGGTAGGTAGAAAAGTCTCACAAATTTGGTTTTGCGTCAGCAAGGCATTTCTTTCTGGCTGCTTAGGCACTCTGCTGTAAGCTACCGGAATGTCAGATAGGATCATCATCATTACTCTTTTGCACCGCCTGTTGCTAAGGAGAGGTAAATGTATTTCTTTGACCACGACCCTCCTTATGCCTTCTAACTGTCAAGTTTTGGTTTATAGATTTCACCTTTGAGGAAGTAACAGGTTAATGTCAGGATGAGTACTGTTAGCTAACTTTCATAGCATGGTAATCTATTAATAGATCTCTCCAGAATGGACTTTAGTCTGGGTCCTGTCAAAGCTAATTTGAAACAACATAAGCCATTTTTCTGTTTTGGATATGCTGGTATAACCCTCTTTTTACCTCCATTTCACCACCTCACCCACAAACATCCTAGAAAGCAAAAAAGTTATAGTGGTTCTGGTAATTGGCAGTGATGGGTTAGCTCTTTCTGGGTCCTTTGTGTGGGCTTAGAGCCCTGTTATTGAAGTTACTTTCTTTTTTAATAACTAGAATGTGGGTTCTGGGAGGCCACAGACCTTTCTTTAGTCCAGTACTATATCTCTACTGCCTAGCATAGTGCCTGCCACATGTGTGTATGCTCAGTCATGTCCGACTCTTTGTTACCCTCATGGATTGTAGCCCTTCAAGCTCCTCTGACTATGAAATTTTCCAGGCAAGAATGCTGGAATGGGTTGACATTTCATCCTCCAGGGAATCTTCCCGAGCCAGGGATGGAACCCACGTCCCCTGCATTAACAAGCGGATTCTTTACCACTGAGCCACCAGGGAAGCTCTACCTACCACATAGTCATTATGTAGAGTGAGTAGCTTTGGCAGGAAAAAAATGATCAAGAGTTCCCAACTTTCCTGGTTGTAAGTAATGTTCACATTGTAAGGAAAGCGTGAGCTGGACCCTAGTTTCCAGTTAATTTTTTTTCTGGTTCTGCTGCCAGTTTGCTATGAAAATGTTTTAGATTTTGTGGTAGATGAGTAAAGATGGAGGTACTTTAACTAGTGGATGAGGTGGACTTGGAAAAGGAATGGATCTGATTGTCCAGAAGCAAAAGGCTGATATGGAAACAAAGGGCATGGCCCTGATTTGGGCCACAGTTTTAAAGACTGTTACAATAATTGAATGGTTCCCAGGAAGATGTTTAGCTGTCTGTCATACTACCAGAACACTTAAGAAAAAAATCTTATGAGGGAATTCTTTTGTCTAGAAGAAAAGCAAGAATTACTTTAGTAAAACCTTGATTTTCGTTCATGAATTTTGTAGGGAAAGAAATTGTGAATATTCTTTTTGATGATACACACCTTTATTTTCTATAGAAACATGGTCTGGATGATTTAGAGAGAACGATTTATTTTTCTTTTCAGATGAGCACCGGCTTCACAGTGGCAAACTCTGTCTGATTATCCTTACATGTATTGCAGAGGTAGGTCTCACTAGCCTTCTGGTATGAGCTAATCTCTTACAAAATGCTCTGTTTTCTACCTTTCTCTCCAGTTCCTGTCTCTTGACTTTTAGGGACCTAAAGTTTGAGAGAGAAAATCTTCCCCCTTTATATTATCTCCTCCATTAGAATGGAAGCACCACTAGGTCCTTTGTCTTCTTCACCAATGTTTTCTGTGTCTGGCACATAGTAGAGGGTCAGTTAGTATTTACTGCATGACTTCATAATGAATTCATATGATAACTGCTATAATTGAGAACTGGAAGCTTCTAGTTCTTAAGAGTTTGGAACTCTGAAGAGATTTACACCTCTTCAGAAAAAAACAGTCCTGTCCCTTTAAAACTATTTATATTGAATCTTTTGCATTTAGCAAAGTGAATAAAGGAGCTCATGTTTCTGTGGGGAGAGGTAGAGAGAAAGCTAAGGGATGGGCATTGGAAACTAAGTAAAGTTGGATTGATTGTAGTTTGACTAAGAACAAGAACCAGAGGGTAAATAAAGATACAACTTGGGCTTTGGAAAGAGTCACTTTTGGTTGAATTAATTAGGCCTGAACTCACTTTATATCTTGTTGGCAACAGAGGTCTGGCAGAAATGGAGTCAATTTAGAGCTGAATTTATAGTTTCAATCTCCTCCTTCACTTACTCCTTATTCAAATCTTTTCTCTCCCAAGAAAAATAGTTAAGGTGTGGTCCATGTGGAGCAGAGATCTCCCTCAGTCTTTCCATTTTTATGTTTGCTGTGGAAAGTTGACCTGCTTTTCACCAGCTTAGGAGTAGCTGTAGAAGAGCTGCTTATTAGCACTGGGCCTGGTATAATTGCTTTTCAAAAATCTTTCTAAGAAAATAATTAAAGGAGTTGTTTTTCACAAATTGTAGCAGTTCCTAGGAATTGGGGTTTGTAGGCATGTCAGATCTTCAGAAAAGTTGTTGGGAAAGAGCCAAGGGATGTTTATGACTGATTCAAGGTGATTTTCCATCAGTCTTCAGCAAAGCCAGCGATATACGGGATCTTGCCTATTGCCATGCTGCCTGAGTAAGCAGTTTTCTCTTGCTGTGCCAAGCTTGTTCCCGGCGGAGTGCAGACCTTTCTTCTTAACCTCAGATCCTCATGTGTAGCCTGCACATGTAACCGGCAGTCCCTATGCTTCTTGGGCAGATGGGAAGGAAGAGAGAATAGGAAAACAGATTCCTCTCAGCATTTGTCTCAAGTGCCTGTGCCATAATTTTTATTGTTTCTAATTTGCTTTGAGATTTTTGGCCAGTTAGAGACCTACTGGGAAATTACACTTAAGTGAAACCTCATGGCTTAAGTAGGGCTTGACATAAAGGCTGTAGTCTTCTCCCATTAGCTCTCTAACTGGTCCTTGAAAGGAGTTCTTTTAAGACCTGTAAATCCTTGGACTTTTATATAAGAGTATAGATTATAGATAGACTATAAAAGGAGTTTATAGCTCTCATTCCCTCCTTATCTGTGTTTTTATTTTTATTAGGATCAATATGCCAATGCATTTTTGCATGATGACAACATGAATTTTCGAGTAAACTTACATAGAATGGTAGGTATGACTTTTATTTGTTTTTTCTTAGAGGAATTTTTTTTATGTTGGCAGGATTGGAGACGATGATATTGATCCTACTAGAACAGATGTGGGTAGAAATTTATCCTAAAGGGCTCTTGCTTAACTGCTGTTCAGAAGACACATGCCTGTTGTTGGGATTTTTGTGTGTGTCTTGGAGGTGTTACCTGCTCAATAGAGGGTGGAAAGATCCAAAGTTGCATACCCATTGCAGTAATATTATTGTAGAATGTATCAGGGGACTTCTCTGGTAGTCCATTTGTTAAGATTCTGTACTTCCACTGTGGGAGGCATGGGTTTGATTCCTGGTCAGGGAACTAAGATCCCACATGCCACCCAGCACAGCCAAAAACAAACTAAAAATAAGCAAACAAACAAAAAACCCAAAAAGGTATATCTTGACATTGAATGTATCAGTAATGTAGATTTCAGCAAGGAGATGGGCCTAAGCCTTTTGTTTTCAGAATATACTGTGATCTTTGATTGGGTGGTACTAGATCCTGCTTATTAGATTTATTTATCTGAGGTGAGGGAAATAGAGTATGAAGGATCAAGGAGTTTCCTAAAACTTGGAGGTATGTTCAGAAATATCACCTTGAGGTTTATATTTAAAACTTCCTTTAAAAAAAGCTTTTCCTTTTTTTTGAACTGCTAACTGTTGCTGCCTCTACACAGCCACATTCTCCCTTTTTCTTATTATTTTATCAAAGAAAAATACTACTGTATCTCTTTTGTTTTCGGTAATGTCACTTGTATAGATAAAATCAAAGCAAAAAGAATAGCTTTCCCCTTGTAGTATGCTTCAGTGCCCTGTGGGGCTATGGTCTTGCTGTGAACTGTGTTTTTGTCCCAGGCCTGCATCCATAACTGAGAAGCACTTATATGTCCTCCCTGCCTCACTCAACACCCACCACGTGAAAGAGAAAGGAAAGATAGCTTCCATGTAGTAGTGGTTTTATTTTATTATTGTTTCTTCTTTTGGCCAGGCCATGCATTCTATGGGATCCTAGTTCCCTGACCAGGGATTGAACCTGGGCCCCTAGCATTGGAAGCGCAGAATCCTAATCACTGAGTCACCAGGGAATTCCCAGTAGTAGTGATGTTATTTGCATGAAAAAAAAAATGATGGCGAACCATTGGATGTTAGTTCAGATGTCTTATAATCTCATTTCTTATTTGTGTAAAGCCTATGAGACACAGGAAGAAGGCAGCAGACAAGAACCTTCCCTGCCGTCCATTAGTATGTGCAGTACTGGGTGAGTATCATCAAAATGGGCATGTTTCTGAGCCAGTGATAGGCTTTCAAGTTTAAGATAAGGGATAGATCCTGTTTGATGTGCTTCCTCCTCAGAGAAGAAGTTACTAGTTGTATTTCTTCCCTGGCCTTGCTGAGTTTGATAAAGCAATCCCAATGAATTTAATGTTCAATTAAAGGGTGCCCTTGTTCAAAGTAATGCTGAAGAAGCTGAAGTTGAACGGTTTTATGAAGACCTACAAGACCTTTTAGAACTAACACCAAAAAAGATGTCCTTTTCATTATAGGGGACTGGAATGCTAAAGTAGGAAGTCAAGAAACACCTGGAATAACAGGCAAATTTGGCCTTGGAATGTGGAACGAAGCAGGGCAAAGATTAATAGAGTTTTGCCAAGAGAACGCACTGGTCATAGCAAATACCCTCTTCCAGCAACACAAGAGAAGACTCTACACATGGACATCGCCAGATGGTCAGCACTGAAATCAGATTGATTATATTCTTTGCAGCCAAAGATGGAGCTCTATACAGTCAGCAAAAACAAGACCTGGAGCTGACTGTGGCTCAAATCATGAACTCCTTATTGCCAAATTCAGACTTAAATTGAAGAAAGTAGGGAGAACCACTAGACCATTCAGGTATGACCTAAATCAAATCCCTTATGATTATACAGTGGAAGTGAGAAATAGATTTAAGGGTCTAGATCTGATAGACAGCGTGCCTGATGAACTATGGAATGAGGTTCATGACATTGTACAGGAGACAGGGATCAAGACCATCCCCATGGAAAAGAAATGCAAAAAAGCAAAATGGCTGTCTGGAGAGGCCTTACAAATAGCTGTGAAGAGAGGTGAAAAGCAGAGGAGAAAAGGGAAGATATAAGCATCTGAATGCAGAGTTCCAAAGAATAGCAAGAAGAGATAAGAAAGCCTTCTTTAGCGATCAATGCAAAGAAATAGAGGAAAAGAAAAGAATGGGAAAGACTAGAGATCTCTTCAAGAAAATTAGAGATACCAAGGGAACATTTCATGCAAAGATGGGCTCGATAAAGGACAGAAATGGTCTGGACCTAACAGAAGCAGAAGATATTAAGAAGAGGTGGCAAGAATACACAGAAGAACTGTACAAAAAGATCTTCATGACCCAGATAATCATGATGATGTGATCACTCGTCTAGAGCCAGACATCTTGGAATGTGAAGTCAAGTGGGCCTTAGAAAGCATCACTACGAACAAAGCTAGTGGAGGTGATGGAATTCCGGTTGAGCTGTTTCAAATCCTGAAAGATGATGCTGTGAAAGTGCTGCACTCAATATGCCAGCAAATTTGGAAAACTCAGCAGTGGCCACAGGACTGGAAAAGGTCAGTTTTCATTCCAATTCCAAAGAAAGGCAATGCCAAAGAATGCTCAAACTACCGCACAGTTGCACTCATCTCACATGCTAGTAAAGTAATGCTCAAAATTCTCCAAGCCAGGCTTCAGCAATATGTGAACCGTGAACTCCCTGATGTTCAAGCTGGTTTTAGAAAAGGCAGAGGAACCAGAGATCAAATTGCCAACATCAGCTGGATCATCGAAAAAGCAAGAGAGTTCCAGAAAAACATCTATTTCTGCATTTTTGACTATGCCAAAGCCTTTGACTGTGTGGATCACAATAAACTTTGGAAAATTCTGAAAGAGACGGGAATACTAGACCACCTGACCTGCCTCTTGAGAAACCTCTGTGCAGGTCAGGAAGCAATAGTTAGAACTGGGCATGGAACAACAGACTGGTTCCAAATAGGAAAAGGAGTACGTCAAGGCTGTGTATTGTCACCCTGCTTATTTAACTTCTATGCAGAGTATATCATGAGAAATGCTGGACTGGAAGAAACACAAGCTGGAATCAAGATTGCCGGGAGAAACATCAATCACCTCAGATATGCAGATGGCACCACCCTTATGGCAGAAAGTGAAGAGGAACTAAAAAGCCTCTTGATGAAAGTGAAAGAGGAGAGTGAAAAAGTTGGCTTAAAGCTCAACATTCAGAAAATGAAGATTATGGCATCTGGTCCCATTACTTCATGGGAAATAGATAGGGAAACAGTGCAAACAGTGTCAGACTTTATTTTGGGGGCTCCAAAATCACTGCAGATGGTGACTGCAGCCATGAAATTAGAAGACGCTTACTCTTTGCAAGAAAAATTGTGACCAACCTAGATAGTATATTCAAAAGCAGAGAGATTACTTTGCCGACTAAGGTCCGTCTAGTCAAGGCTATGATTTTTCCTGTGGTCATGTATGGATGTGAGAGCTGGACTGTGAAGATAGCAGAGCGCCGAAGAATTGATGCTTTTGAACTGTGGTGCTGGAGAAGACTCTTGAGAGTCCCTTGGACTGCAAGGAGATCCAGCCAGTCCATTCTGAAGGAGATCAGCCCTGGGTGTTCTTTGGAAGGAATGATGCTAAGGCTGAAACTCCAGTACTTTGGCCACCTCATGCAAAGAGTTGACTCCTTGGAAAAGACTCTGATGCTGGGAGGGATTGAGGGCAGGAGGAGAAGGGGACGACAGAGGATGAGATGGCTGGATGGCATCACGGGTTCAATGGACGTGGGTCTGAGTGAACTCCGAGAGATGGTGATGAACAGGGAGGCCTGCCGTGCTGCAGTTCATGGGGTCGCAAAGAGTTGGACACGACTGAACGACTAAACTGAACTGAACTGAACTGAACTTGTTCAAAGAAAAAGTTCTTTCTAGAGAGATGAATATCTAAGCTTGATACATAAATTTGTAAACTTTCTTACACCTGATAAAGATCTCAAATTCTTCCCTCCATTTCTTGGTCCAAATTGATGTGTCAGTGGGCCAGGAGGTGAAAGTTCAAGGTTTAGACATACAAAACTTCCTCTGAGTAAATTAAGCTGAGAGGATACTGACAGAGCTGACAGGGGGCTGTATGGCAAGTAATTTTGTCTGCCCAGAATTCTGCATTTTCCTCAGGGGAATGATCTGAACTCTTAATCCCATTTCACTGTAATATTCAGTCCTACTTCTTAAATCTACTTGATTTTAAAAATAATAATTAAGACTATATCGTAAGCCTTTATTGACCTAAACCTCCCCAGACCATTTTGGTCAATATCTGTCAAGCTGAATGTGATAGGAAGACAAGAAAGACTGACATAGCTTTAGAGTTTGAGTCTCTGGTTACACAGATGTGATCCATACTTTTTTCTCCGCTTGCTTCATCACTTGGTTCTCAGAATATGATTTCCCTCTGGCATTTTGCATTAGTGCCATGGTATGAAATCTCTGTACAGTGAAATCTCCCTTGTATCTGAGTTTATTGGCAGATCAAAGTATCCTTCTGAAGTGGGAGAGTAAACTAATTTTCTTGTTACCTTACAAGTGGCAGGTGGTGAAAGTGTTGCAAAAAGTGTCTTATATAAAATAGATTTAAATGCATGTTAATAAAGATGTGGTTAGTTGATGCCATTCAGCATGGGTGTAAGGTATACTGATAAACTTTTTTCTCCCAAATCCAAAGGCAAGCAATGAATTTCATTTTGATTGATATGATTTTTCTCTTTTTCCCATTCAGACCTGATGGTGGAGTTTATTGTAACACACATGATGAAGGAGTTTCCTATGGATCTTTATGTGTAAGTACCATGGTTCATTTAATGTGTGCAGATCTATTTTATAGAATTGAGTCTAAGAAGTTTAATAGTCACAAAACTTTTATGTTTACTTCACTTCAGGAAAAAGCACATATATATGCAGAGAAGTGTCAGGGAGTGTTTTATGGCCTGAGTTTATACATTTTTCCAGAGAGAGGGGAAAGCACAAACCACATATCTTCATTATCACTTTTAGGCATACTGCATGAAGAATAGGGCTGATAGTTGAAGCAGAGATCATGGGTGACTCTTGTATCCAAAGATATGGAATACCAGCTACCCACTTAGTCATCCCTAGACCTTGGCATCAAAGGAGTCAGCAGCATTTAGAAGGTAGGGAAAGGCCAGAGAGAGAGAGATCTTTTGATTCATTCTTAGCCTACATTGTACTAGCAACCTAGTTAGGATTCTGCTAACTAGTTAGATTGTGTATATATAGTGGCCTGGCTGGGAGTCTCCTGCCTCCCGAGGAGATCTGATTGTCTGTCACAATTCTTTACAACCAGTATAACTAGAAACAGCTGAAAGTCTTCATATTTTAATAAAGTTTAAGCTTTTAGGCTTTCTCGCTTCTTTGCTATTTTAGCATTCTTTTTTCTTTAATGCCTAGGAACAGCTGTGCCATATTAATGTGATCTCAAGTATATGTATTTTCTTTATTCCTTAAAACACATCTGAATTCAGTCTGACAACAGAATTAGTACCTCCACTTTTTCAAGTAAGAGAGAAGTTTGGTGCACAGCAAGCTTAATGTACCTCATTCCAAGGCTGAGCCTGGGATATGGGGAGATATGAAGGATTTTACTCTGAACAAAAGATCTCTAGTTTTTAGACTGTTTGTAGGCTACGTATTCTTAATTTCCTAGGTATGAAATAAGATACAAATTTTACTTTTAGATAAGTAGTTTCTGGTTTGCATTTTTCTGTACCTTTTGGTTGTTTAATATTAGTTTGATCCTTTATTTAATGCATTGCGGGCAGATTCCTACCAACTGAGCTATCAGGGAAGCCCCTTATTGTAATTTAAAAATCATGTAAAGCTGCTTTTTTTAAATAACACTTATCAGATGAATTTTCTGCTTATTTTAGATGGGATTGCTGAACGTTAGTACCTCAAGGATTATATTTGTTTTGCTACAGGCTTTATTTTTACCTATTTATCTTATGTTCTAGTTCTAGTATATATATATTTTTTCTTTTTGTAATATAGTATTATAGTCTTAGTTTACTCATTTTCCAAGGAAGGAAACTGAGGCTCTGAAGGTTGAATTATTCTGTTAGTAAGCGCCAGTGTCTGGACTTGAACCCAAGTTTTCTTACAGTAAATCCTAAGTTGTTCCCACCCCTTGTCAGGTGTATAATCTATTGCTGTGTAACAAGCTACTCCAAAACATAGGGGTTTAAAGCAGGCATTTATTACTTCACAGTTTCTGTGGCTCAGCGATCCAGTAGCAGTTTTCAGTTTTCAGGCTCAGTCAGTATGTTAGCTTTGCAATGAGGTGAGGTGAAGTCGCTCAGTCATGTCCAACTCTTTGCAACCCCATGGACTGTAGCCTACAGGCTCCTCCTCCCATGGGATTCTCCAGGCAAGAGTACTGGAGTGGGTTGCCATTTCCTTCTCCAGGGGATCTTCCCGACCCAGGGATCAAACCCGGATCTCCTGCATTCCAGGCAGACACTTATAACCTCTAAGCCACCAGGGAAGCCCATGTTAGCTTTACTGGGGCTGGAGAATTGCTTCAAAGCTCACTTACATGGTTGTTGGTTCTCAGTTCCTAGCCATGTGGGTTGTTTGACATGACAGCTGACTTTCTCCATAGCCAGTAGTCCAAGAGAGAAAGGAAAGGAGAGTGAGAGCCCAAGATGGAAGCCTTAGGGCCTTTTATAACCTAATCTCAAATGACATACCATTTCTGTTGGTCTCACAGACCAAGCCTAAAGCAGTGTTGGAAGGGACTCCATAAGGATGTGAATCCCAGGAGGTGGGGTCCATTGGGGGCCATCTTGTGGGCTACCATAGTTGCATATATACATTGCATCACCAAGATTCAAGCTCAAGTCTGTCTTAGAGACTGTACTCTTTCTTAAGTACTACTATGATAAATGACAAAGAAAAGATTTGTATAGGGTGACTAATATTCACTGGGGCATCAGAGAAGGCTGTGCTTGACCTGAGTCATGAAGAAATAGTAGGCAGGTTTTGTATGCAGAGGAGTGGGGGAGCAACACCCCAAAGCAGGGGACCGGCATGTTCAAAAGCTTGGGAACTTGATAGTGTGGCCTACTTTGGCGAATAGAAAGAAATTCAAGAGGATTAGAGTGTAGGGTGCATGGAGGAAGGACAAGAGAGTAGCGAAAGTGTTACCTGAAATAAGTGGATGATGGGTAACAGTTGAAGGTGGGGATGACATAAGACTGTGTTCAGCACTTAGAGTTATGGATGCCTATCTGTCTACCCAAACCCTCACATCCCAGCCAGTGAACCTGGTCTTCCCTCTTTCCCCTGGTTCTTGCCTTTTTTTTTTTTGCTTTGCTTTTCTTTCTCAGTTCCTTTTCCACCTGCTTCCTAACTGAATGTCCTGAGGTTAGGGAAGATGGAGAAGATAATGAGGCATCCAGCTGACAGAGGCTGGGCAGAAGGTCCCACCCTCAGGCTGAATTCACTTTCTCCATTACTACCCCTGGGCATATTTCCATATCTGCCTCCCCCACTTCCAGCCCTCTTTCCAGTTTCTGGCATTTGGAGCGTCAAATCCTTTTTAGGTGAACTTATCTGCTCTCAGCTGGGCACCAGGCCAAGTTGCTGCTCTCACTTCTCATTATATACTGCTTTTCAGCAGCATACAGCACAATGAGAAATTGAAAGTAAAATGAATTTCTATCATTTCAGATAAGTTTGTAATCCTCCTGGTGAAATATGAAGCAGTACGGAATATGGAAAGACTTAATACTCAATCCAGAATCTGGGTCAGAAACAAAATAGTTTCATATCTGTGTGTGAATGCTGTAGGTAAAGTAATAATGGAGAAAGGTGCTTATACAGGAAAAAAAAAAAAAAGTTTTGCCTGGAGCAGTAAGAGGTAGGAAAACCCAACCAATTAATTTCCTTTTCTGGCTGCTACTCTTTGATTCTTGCTGCCAACCCATACTGCTGGCACAGGATTGGGAGATAGGGGAAATGGTCTCTGAGGAGAGAAGACTCTGCTTTAAATTACTCCTACGTGGAAAAGTTGGACTCTTTCTAAATCAGGAATTTTCAGACCTATGGGTAGAGACTTCAGTAGACCCCACAAGAAGAGTTTCAAGTTAAAGTGGAACTGTCTTGTGTTGAAATAGGAAACTGCTATATGCATAAAAGAAATGCCCTAAGCTGTCAGTTTGGAGTCATTCAGCCAGCATATCTTTAAGATCATAGCATGTCTTAAAATTTGCATTCTGTTTGGTAAGTAATATAAGTTACTGAGACCACAAGGCAAATAATGTCCCTTGTTGGGTGGCTGCAGGAAAAGGAACGGAGCCTGGAATGGATATAAAAAGCCTTTGAACCAGAGTGTGGTAACATAGGTAGTGTCTCACTGCTGCTCCATAGTGGCTCAGTGCTGGGAGGATGTCGTCAACAGAGACAGGGTCAGCTGTCCAGATCTAGAACATGTGAGAAGTGCTGTTGTCCAGGAATGTTCTGTGTGTGGGTGGTCATGCATGGGCAATGGCCAGCCACCCTTGCTGGCTGCAGCACCAGTTTCAGCCCCAGGGAGGGACCTAATGACTATCAGTTTAATGGCAAATTGGTAGAATAGTTTGTATTTTCCTGAGTTAAATCATGGCTCAAACGAGGGCATCCTGTAGCTACTGACAGCGGTATCACATGGATGATCACACCACAATTTCTAAAAATCAGCAAATGTTTTGCAAAGTATTAGGAAGATTTACACTACAACTTATATCACTTTGTAAGTGGTTTTGATACAGTTTATTTAGAGAATGTGGTAATTGCTCAGTCATGTCCGACTCTTTGTGACCCCCATGGATTGTAGCCCATTGGGCTCCTCTATCCATGAAATTCTCCAGGCAAGAATAATGGAGGGGTTGCCATTCATTTCCTTCTCTGGCGAATCTTCCCAACCCAAGGATCTAACCTGGATCTCCTGCATTGTAGGCGGATTCTTTTCTGTCTGAGCCACCATTCTGTATTCTCTATTCTCTGTTTAGAGAATAAAAGGGAATTATGTAAAAGTTTTGTTATATGTATTTATATATTTATATTTGTCTGGTTTGTAAAATATTTTTAATATATACTGAAGTCTTTTAAGAAAGATCTCTGTCACTTAGTCCTCTTATTAAATTCTATCTGAAAGTCTCCTGTAAGACCACTTTAGAACTATGAGGAATGGAAAGAACAGAGAGACGTGAATAATGAGGCAAGTAGAATAGGCTAGTGAGGTAGCAGTGCAGGCCCATTCCATTATTGGAATTATTTTGAAAACTTGCAGGACTTTAACTTACAAATTTATTTCTCTTCATTTGTGTCTTTGATATGTTGTCAAGCACTTTAATGTCCTTGTGTCTCACTCCATAAAGGGAAGTTTGTCGTGCTTTTGTTGTTGCTATTGGTGGTGGTGGTGGGGTTGTTTTTTTTTTTAACCCCTTTTTCTTTTGCCCTCTGCTAAGAGGCCCAAAAAATTAGCTGTCATCATTTTTGCTTGATTTCATGAGCTGTCAGAGTGACATTCTACATATTGATACGATGTCTGCTGAAGTTAGTAGGATCTCAGGATACTCTGTCTCATAGTAAAACCCCAGAATCCGAGAGAGTCTTACTCTCACCTCTAGAAGTATTGTCATTCAGCTGAATTTCAACTGTGGCATATTAGGTGTGGAGAAGCCACTTTTTGCTGCACCCTTTTGCCTGGCTTTTTTCTGTTTTCTTTGCTTAATTCTTTGGTGTCAGAAGAGTTTCGGGAGGAAAGAGCCTCTTGATTTGCCTGAAACTAGCAGACTATCTAGATCTAATTTCCAGGAACTTGACAGTTTAGTTTTGGTAAGACTTAAATGCTAGATCTTCATTTGGTTTTGCGGTCAGTATTTCTGGCATGAATGAAGATAGGTCTGACAGTTTCCTGTGAATCTTTTGGTTTGTATGATGAGCTTGGAGCTTCAGAGCAATGTGTTCCAAGACTTGGGCCTCTTTCCTCCCACCCCCAGCCTACTTTCTGTCTCTATATCTGCCTATTTTGGACATTTTATGTAAATGAAATTATATATTATGTGATCTTTCATGATTGACCTTTTACTTAGCATATTTCCAGGATTTTATCCATGTTACAGTGTTCCTTTTTATGGCCGAGTAATATTCCATTGTTTGGGTGTACATCATCATTTCATTTATTCATTAATTAGTTGATAGACATTTGGGTTGTTCATACCTTTAGCTGTTAGCATTAAAATATATATTAATCTGGTTGCAAAAACAGAATCTTGTTGGGGAGTTCCCTGCCAATCAGTGGTTAAGATTCTACACTTCTACTGCAGGGGGGAACGGGCTCTAGCCCTGGTTGGGGAACTAAGAGCCTGCAGCCACACAGGTGCTCCCCTCACCCAAAAAAACCCCCACAGAATCTTGTTTTAATGTACCTTTTGAAGGTGAAATTGAACATTATAAGAAAATGTTAACTTTCCATATTTTTCCTCTTTTTGGGAATGGAGGGATTTGTTGTCCATTTCCTTTGCCCATCTTTCTTATTAGGTGTGTTGTTATTTTTTCTTATCAATTTATATATAAACTCATAGTATTAAGCATAATAACCATTTCATGTCATTTGTTGCAAATAATTTCCCATATTTGGCTTTTAATTTTAATCATTATAACTTTTTAATCAAATGAGATTTTTATTTTTTCAAATTTATTTTAAAGGCTTTAAAAAATATATATTTATTTTGGCTGCAGTTGGGTCTTAGTTGCAGTGTGTGGGATCTTCGTTGCATCATGCAAAACATTTCTGCAGGACCTTTTGTTGTGTTCCTCTCTAGTTGTGGGGTGTGGGCTCAGTAGTTGTGGCCTGTGGGCTTAGTTGTGCCACAGCATGTGGGATCTTAGTTCCCCAACCAGGGATCAAATCTACATCCCCTGCATTGGCAAGTGGATTCTTAACCACTGGACCACCAGGAAAGTCCCAAGATTTTTATTTTTAGGAAGTAAATTTTATCAATGTTTTCCTTTATATATTCACTCATAGCTTTTTAAGCTTTCAGAATTCTTCCCCAGTCAGAGATGAAAAACATTTTTTTGTTAGGTTTACAGTGTTTAAAAATGTCTTTTATTTTTCAGTTTATTTGGAAATATTCTCAAAAGCATTTTTGTTGTTGGGATGTGAATAATGTTTAATAGTCCAGTGATCTAGAACAGCACTGCCAGTATAATTTTTGTGATTATAAAAATGTTCTGTTTTTCTGTGTTGTCCAATATGGTAGCCAGTAGGTACACGTGACTTCTGAGTTCTTGATATGTGTGGTTAGTGCAACCCAAGAACTGAATCGTTAATTTAACCTTTAATGTAAATCAAAATTTAAATATTATTTAAAATTTAATTTACATTAAAAACATATTTAAATAGATCTAAAGTCTTAAGTTCTTTAATTTAACATCTTTGCATCCCATGTTTGCAGTCTCGAATGTAGTCTCATTTTGGTTCATGGTGCATTCTTCCTCTGAGGAAAGATACTCAAGGGAATGGTAAAAGTAGTGCCTAATTGAATACTGACTTAGATGTGGGTATAACTCCCTTTTTCTAGAGATAGGGGAATTAGCACAAGTAGCGTTGTGTGTGTTTGGGGGTGGGGCTTTTATCCACGAGAAAGCTGCAGAAGTTCCTTTCTTTCCCATGTGTACAGATTCATATCCAGTGTTGTTTGTGGTCTTAGCAAAAGTTGCCTTGTTAAAGAAAGGGTATCTGTGGTGAACTGCACCGTAACTTTAGACTTATTCCAGTTTTTCTTTTTCTATTTCAGGCGCTGCATTCAGGTAGTACATAAGCTACTTTGCTATCAGAAGAAGTGTAGAGTACGCCTGCATTATACCTGGCGGGAGCTCTGGTCAGGTAACTTTCTCTTGAATTCATCATTTTTCCTATATCTTTTATGAGCCCCTATGCCTGGGCATAGATGAATTTAAAACAAACAATCAAACAAACTTCTTAGTTTGTTTAGGATGCTTATTATTTTCAACTCTTCTTTTTGTCATTTCAGCCTTGTTATAATCCAAACGTGGGCATGTCACATACATATATATTTTATACTTTCTCTCTTGTTCCTTCTCCCTGTATTTTTTTGTCAGCTGGCAGAAACAATTAAATATTTCTTGCGTTCCATTGATTCTTCCATTGAGGAGTCAGTACAAACTTGGATTCTCTCTTGGTTCCATTTGGTAACAGCATATGGACTATAGGGAGGCTTCTGTGTGTTTCCTGGGGATGAGTAATCTCAGGAGGAATGTCTTAGGGAGAGGGAGTGGGGAGGGGGTGGAGAGATGGGGGAAACCCTGTTCTTTGTGTTACATCTGGCATTATTACTGTTTATAGACAGTGTCAGTTTTACCACTCCCCCTGTGCCAGAGACAAAAACAGCAAATTACAGTGTTTACTTTTGTCTTTGTATCCATTTGGTAGCCCAGTAAAGTTACTGCCACCCCTGTAGGGGGGAAAGAGTGGCTCTTCTCTAAGGGTACAATTAATACCAGCTTGCCACCCCTTTCTTTTGTGTGTCTAAATTAGAGGTTTCAGAAAAGCAGAGGAGACATGTTTCCTGAGGCATTTGCTTGCTGATAGGTCCTGTGGCTTTTGTGACCTGATAGTACAATAAAATCTTCTCCAGATGATTATAGTGGTAAATTGTAACCCCACCCTTGGGAGAGCTTCTCTGTATTCTGAGCAGAGAAGTGTGTGTACCTGTCAGAGGCTTTGTGAGAAACGGGGCAGTAACCCCACCCCCACCCATGGAATTCATCTCACTTGTTGTGACACATGGTTTCCTCCCAACCCAATTTGGCTTTCTAAATTTAGTCCTTCATAATGGGAAGTAGAGATCTTTAATTAATGGATTAGCAAATTTGCAGTTACTGCCTATGGTGGTGAAGGGGGAGTAGGATAATAACGCTAAGTGGCAATAGTGGCATTTTGATATTTTAGGAGAAGAGTATGATTATGTGAGAGTTCCAAATTGAGAGAATGTCAGAAAAACTAAAGAGAGATCAAAAGATTGAAATGACTAAAGTTTGAATTTCTTAGGTTGGAACAATTCTTTTTAATATAAAGGACTATGTGGTTGCCTGTGCATTAGTTCTTTGATTAATTAGTTGTATGGTTAATTAAAAAATTTAGAATTAAAGAGAAAACACAAAAATGATGCAGATCTCTGGACATTAGTGTAACAAGTACAAATGGTTTATGTCTATAACTGGGATGAAGTTATACATTGTAGTACTAAAGAGGTGATGGTAGTAGTTATTTCACCTGCCTTTGAGTCTCTTCTGGTTTTGTTTTCTCTTTTATTCTATCACTGGTACTTTCTCTCTTAGCTGTCCTTTCTCTTGTCCCTGGGAGCTCTCTGGCTTTTCTCCTATCCTTGTCTTCAGTTGTCTTCTTCCTCATTTTCTCCTCTTCTGTTGTCTTTTTCATTGCCTTCTCCTGTTCACCTTCATCTGTCTCCCTCGGTCCTAGGGTTTCGTAACCTCTTACTCCCTTGCATTCTGTCCTTTGTGCTGCTCTTGTCATACATTTAACTTTTATGTATTTTATAAGCCCCAAAATACATTTCCATCATTTTGATTTAAAGAGGCAATTATCTTTTAAAGAGATTTTAAAAGGATTTTATATTTATCTTTTCTGGATCTTAGCTTTCCCTATTCTGGTGAGAAACTGTGAAGCAAGAGACCATTCTTTATCCTGTATTGACTTTATTTCTTTGAGTACTTTATGTCATGTTTAGCTCTGTGTATAATTATTTGCTATCTCAGGACTGATTGGCATGCTAAGGCCCTTGATAGGTTGAGAGGAGGTGTATATGAGTGTCACTCATGAGGCTTGGATGGCTGCTTGTTCCAGGCATAGGCATTTGTACTGGAGTTCTCTGCCAGGTGAGGTTAGCTCCTTTTCTAGGTAGACTGGGTGAGCCCTCCTGGAACGTGACTCCCTGTGTTCATACATGGAGTATATATAGTGAGATGCAGAGCAGCAGGTATTAAGGAAAGCTGCAAAATACTAGACTATATCTGATGCATCAGAGCTCATAATAATGTATAATATTGTAATCAGTGAATATAAATGTGTCTGTGGTGGATCCACCCACTCCTTTGGCTGGTGATACCCCTCATATGTCAGTTTGCCCATGTTTTCATTCTTTCTTTGCCTTCTAGACGTATAGATTTGAGGGAGGTATGTGAAACTCATCATGGCAAATACGCTTATTTATAGAAGCTTGCCCATACATGTTCTGCAAACTTTAGTTGAATTTTACTTACACATAAAACTGGTAAGGCATGTGTTGTTAGGTCAGACACATGAGAGACCTCAGGTGCCCAGGAAGCATGGATGGCAAGTGCCTTTTATTATTTGGAATCAGAGTGTTTAGTCTCACTGCACTTTGAGTGGTTATTTTTGTTCTTATACTGTTTGACTACCTCTTTCTTATTGTAGAAGTAGCCAGGATCCCCTCTCCAAATTCCTATATGGAGTTTTCAGGTTTGGTTTTATGATAAGGAGAAGCCAGCTATATTAGTTGGGGCTTTAATCCTGCCTGATATGTTGGTTTTACAGATGTAATCCCTGACCTACTCCCTGTTGCCATGGTCTATTTATATGATGCCTGTCACCATGGTATCTGAGTATATGCAGAAATATATTTAGGCTAACCTCAACTTGAATATAGAAAGGAAAAAGTCTTGTCTTTCTCATTACCCTATTTTCAGCAATCACTGTTTTCCACCAAGTTATGGGAAGTTCAAAAGCTCTTCTCTGACCTCTAGGCTACGCAGACTTCCTATTTTGAGTAAAAGATTAGGTCTTAAAATGTTCCTCTGATAAAGATAGAAAACTGAGTTTTAGGGTGAGATCCTAGTGAAATAGTTCTTTGCTTTTGAGAGTATAATGGAAGATATCTTTGCATCCAGAAAAATGTCCATTTGCACATATATTTTGTATATAATTTCAGAGAGTTCATGGACCTTCTTCTGAAGCCCATCCATGATCCAGTATTAAGCATCTCAATCTTTCTGTGACAGATTCATGTTGCTATATGGCAGAAACCAGGATAACATTGTAAAAGAAATTATCCTCCAATTAAAAATAAATTTAAAAAATTAAAAATAATAAAATACAAGCCAAAAAAGTCTCAAGTTGGAATCCAAAGCAAGTCGGGGAGGAATCGCTGTCTTAATTTTTGCGATTGGCCTGCCAATTCTGTCTTCAGAAACATCTTTATATTTGGTTAGATAGTTTTTCTTTATTTACTGATTGTATTGCATTCCTCCTGGGAACTTTAGTTTTATCTCTGAACTTGAGACTAAAGACGGATGTTGGTCACTCTGATTGGCTTCCTGTTATTCTCACAGAACTTTGGGCTTCTGTTTTAGCATATCACATTGTTATGCTGTGTTTGCACATGACTATACAATGATTTGCTTAAATTATCTGTTTTTCCTGTTTAAAAAAAAATGCCTGGAGGGCAGGGCCTGAGTTTTAATCATTGATTTATTCCCAGTGCACTGCTGCTGCTGCTGCTAAGTCACTTCAGTCATGTCTGACTCTGTGTGACCCCATAGATGGCAGCCCACTAGGCTCCCCCATCCCTGGGATTCTCCAGGCAAGAACACTGGAGTGGGTTGCCATTTGCTTCTCCAGTGCATGAAAGTGAAAAGTGAAAGTGAAGTCGCTTTGTCGAGTCTGGACTCTTCGCAACCCCGTGGACTGCAGCCTACCAGGCTCCTCCGTCCATGGGATTTTCTAGGCAAGAATACTGGAATGAGGTGCCATTGCCTTCTTGTAACAGGGGCTCAGAAAACATTTGAGTGAATAAGTGAATGGATGAATGGGTATGTAAAATTTCCATTGATGATGAGTCAGCATTCTCTTAAGGCAGCACAATGTTGTGTTTGGACTTCAAAAAAATAGTATTAGAATATTTGTTTTCATGTGTCTTTAGAGCTGACTTCATCACCTTTGTATTTGAATTGTTGGTATGAAAGGGAGTGGTGAATGATTTCTCTTTCCTTTGTCACTTTCTTCCTTACCCCCAGACACATGGATTGCTTTTAACCAAGTGAAAATAGAAACTTAGTTTCTAAGCCATTAAGCAAGGAATGGGCAGAATGTTTAGAGAGAAGCATATAGTTGTTGGAGAGGGAAATACTTGAACAGAGAACTTCATGGAGTCAGCTTATTTTACTTCCATTGCAGGCAGAAGGGGCATTGGGGAACCAGCCTGAGTTTAAATAGTGTAGCTTTCCACAGTCTGAAAACAGGTTGATTTAAAGACAGGTTTATGTTGGCATTTTATATTTGGCATATATCTGTGGATCACAGTCCTTCTTACCCTTTCACTCTGCCGCATATCTGGGTGATAAGTCATTATTTTTATCACCATTTGTTGGGGACTGTATAGAAGGATAAGTGACTTGCTAAGGATCATGGAAACCAGACACTAGTCATGATCAGAACTTAGAGTTCCTGACTCCTATGCTCAGACGCAGATCACTAGGCAACATTTGCCTCTCTGCAGGAAGAGAGGCCCCCAAAGCCCCCAAAACAATCTGTTCAGCTTCACTGTGCTAAATAGCATCCGAAGCATTCACAGCTTTGTGAAAAAGAGAGAAATTGTACTTGGCCTGACCTTTTAGATACCTACTGGGAAAAATAGAAAACTCAGAGTGTCACAGCTTTCTGGATCTAGCTGGTGCACTCATCACTGACAGAAGTCTGTGTCTTCATGGTTAGGTACACCTTTAGACTGGAAATTGAGAGCTTTCATTGCATTCTTGTTATACTGTAGTTGTTATACAGGACTGGAAGTTTTCAGGAGAAAGACTGACCTGAGCCATAGATACAGTTGGCAGTCTTGTATGGGTATAGCTTTGACAGTTTGCCAGCCCCTCCTGATTTGAGGAAACTATCCTTTGAGTTTTTAATTGTCTGCTGCATTTAGTTTGGTTACTTTTTTAAACTTTGTATTTTGATATAATTATAGACTCACAGGAAGTTGCAAAAATAGTACAGAGAGTTTTTGTACCCTTCACCCAGATTCCTCCAATGGTGACATCTTACATAACTACGATATTGCTGCTTTAAGTTTTGAAGATAGTATGCAGGTGGGGCATTGCAGTAAAAGCTAGAGTATATGGCAAGAGGAATTTTGGCAGCTGCTATTGCCATTTTGTTCTTAAAATTGCTTTTTAAATTGTTATTTTTTTCCCCAAGTTTTCTCTGATTTAGGGAATCTGTTACAAGATTTATTCTAGGCTTGATGTGCCTAATTAAGACTGCTCGAACTTCCATGTGCAAAAATATGGAGGCTTCTTTCTTCTTTGGATAATCAATTCTTCTTAAAGTTAGAATGTTCTAATGTGGGAGCATTCGAAGGTGTTTCTCTCTTTTCATAATTTTGTTATGGAAGATCCTGTATAGTAGTGTACGAAGCCCCAGGGCAGACAAAGAATGCCAGGAAACCTTTTTTTCCCTTCAAATCACCACATTTGGCTAAATCTAAAATTTATACTATTTTGAATCTTTCTCTTAGAATCTTGGCAGAAGCAAAAGATAAGAATTGCTAACAAGTTTACCCTGTTAGAAGGAGAAAAGATTCCCACCTAAAAGAGTGAGAAATCTCTGTTCTTTTCTCTGCACAAAAGGCACTTCCCATCCAGAGAAATGTCAACTTTTGTAGGCCCATTAGCATCTTGTCAAGTAAAAAAGGCAGAAGAAAGAGTAGTTGTGCTTTTGTTGTGCTGCCTGTACTGGTTGTATAGGAAAGTGTCATTTGATTTCATAAGGTATCATCATTCCCTGGATCTTGAGTGAGTAGGACAAGTCTCTTAGTGGTTTTTCCTTCATTTGAGCAGAAAGTAAAGTTCTCGATTCTACATCAGATGGCTCCTCTGAGACATGGTCTCATTAACTGAGATTTCTTCAAGGATGATTTTGACTCTTTTCATTTGGGCAGTGCTGGAAAAAATCAGTAGGTGTCTAGGGCCCTAGAAGATGGTGGCCTTTAAGTATGCTTAGTTAGAAGCAGCTGCATAGAATGTGTATGTGATCTTGCATTGCTCCATATGGGAGCAATGGGAACTTTCACATAATAACTTGCTTTCATGGTAAGGAGGGTGGGTGGTAACTGTGAGGACTGCAGTGTCCCCAAGTAAATGGGGACTTGGAGATAGCTGAGAATTTTATTTTCTTTTTAGCAGATACACTTCAATTGCAAGGAAAATGGTAAGACAGAATCTAACTTCCATTTAAAGACAGGATTTGTTCTTTTCTCCAGTTCATCTAGGACATAGAGCCTTTAGATAGCACAGGTTGTTGACATACTGACTTTTTATTGTGCTAAAATACAGATAACATAAAATCTACTATCTTAACCATTTTTAAGTTATGTTCAGTGGTACTAAATACATTCACACTGTAATGTAGGCATCACCACTGTTGTTCCCCATAACTCTTCATCTTCTAAAACTGAACCTCTTCCCTTTTCCCCTCAGCCCCTGGCAACCACTAGTCTATCTTCTCTCTCTATGATTTTGACTACTCTAAGTACTCCATGTAAGTGGAATGATTCAGTATTTGTCTTTTTGTGACTTGACTTATTTTACTTACAGTATCCTGAAGGTTCAAGAAATCAGATTCCTCCCTTCTTGCAGAGTTATCTAGTTTTTGTTATTATTTTTGTTTGTTTTTATTTATACATTTATTCTGGCAGCATTGCATTGCTGTGGGATCTTAGTTCCCTAACCAAGATATGAGCCAGGACCCTCGACAGTGAAAGCCCAGAGTGCTAACTACTGGACAACCAGGGAATTCACTGTTATTTTTGTTTTTGATTGTAGGTTGTGTCTGTGCCGAGGATCAGCCTGAGGTGTAAACTTAATCTTTTCTTAGATCTTTTCTAGCTTTTTTCTTGGGCATGTGCAGTCACTCTCTAATTTTCCTCGAATATGCAGTTGTTTCTGAATGTCCTAGTTTTTTTGTCTGTTTGTTTCTGAATGCTCTTCTTGATTATTGTTTTTATTGTCCTAGTATTTACCTTTTCTCTTTAAATTGAAGCATAGTTGATTTACAGTGTTGTGTTAGATTCCGGTATACAGCAAAGTGACTCAATTATACATACGTATTTTTTCCATTATGGTTTATGTCAGTATATTGAATATAGTTTCCTGTGCTATACATTAGGATCTTCTTGTTTATCCATTCTGTATGTAATAGTTGGCACATGCTAACCCCGAACTCCCAATCTATCCCTCCCTCTCTCACCCTCCCTTAGCAACCACAAGTCTGTTCTCTCGATCTGTGAGTCTGTTTCTTAAATAATGTTCATTTGTGTTGAATGTCCTAGTTTTTACTGTCTGGCTCCTGAAAGAGGAAAAGCAAAAAATGAAGATGGGGAAAAAGGGGCACTGGCCCCTTAAGCCTAGATGTCACTTATCTGTGTGGGGGACTGGCTTGTAACAATGAGGGGAAGTGCAACAATTTGCTGCCCACCTCTTTATCTGCATCTCTGTGATGAGAAGCAGCAATCAGTGATCATAGCACAGATCCCCAATATTTGGAAGATACATCCCTTATTGCCATATCTGGAAGCTGTTCCACCCCAGCTCCTGCAAACTGTGTGCAAGCTGCTCTAGAAACAGGTGTACAGTTGCTTACCACAGGCCTGGGATTGGGGATAGGTAGCTGCTAATGTACTAAGAGTTGAAACTGACCAAAGTGAACCAAATTTACCATCCAAATTTTCCTGTAGAAGTTTCAAACCTTCATCAGAGTCCAGAGTTCTAAATAGTTAACATCAGACAGATTCTGCCAGGGCAATTATTGTCCTGGTAGAGGATTCTGGGAGAGAGATTCCTGACGTTTCATGCTCTGCCATCTTCCCAGAATCCTCCCACTGGGTATACCGACTTTTGTGCTCTTTTCACCTGGAGAGGCTCGTAGCATATAACCAAAGCCATTTCATTTTCTAGTTGGATTCATTGGTCTCTGTTTCAGTAAGGTGCTTGGGTTTAACAGCCAGCCAGATGCCTGTATTCTGAGAACCCTCCTAGTGTATTTTTTAATTATTCTGCTGGTCAGTGTTGGTTTCTAAATCCTTCCTGTGCTACTTTGCTGACTGACAGTGAGCCTGCTGATTGCTGGCAATGTCCCTGAGTAATTGGTGATTTTGTCTAGAGATGCTCGAATTGCTAGAGTTTATAGTGCCTCTGGGGTTTCAGAGGCATTGACTTGTTCAGTTCAGGTCAGTTGCTCAGTCTTGTCTGACTCTTTGCAACCCCATGGACTTCAGCACGCCAGGCTTCCTTGTCTATCACCAACTTCCAGAGCGTACTCAAACTCAGCGTCCATTGCATTGGTGATGCCATCCAACCATCTCATCCTCTGTCGTCCCCTTCTCCTCACCCCTTCAATCTTTCCCAGCATCAGGGTCTGTTCCAGTCAGTCAGTTCTTCACATCAGGTGGCCAAAGTATTGGCATTTCAGCTTCAGCATCAGTCCTTCCAGTGATTATTCAGGACTGATTTCCTTTAGGATGGACTGGTTGGATCTCCTTGCAGTCCAAGGGACTCTTGAGAGTCTTCTCGAACACCACAGATCAAAAGCATCAGTTCTTTGGTGCTCTCCTTTCTTTATAGTCCAACTCTCACATCCATACATGACTACTGGAAAAACCGTACCTTTGACTAGACAGACCTTTGTTGGTAAAGTAATGTCTCTGCTTTTGAATATGCTGTCTAGGTTGGTCATAACTTTCCTTCCAAGGAGCAAGCATCTTTTAATTTCATGGCTGCAGTCACCATCTGCAGTGATTTTGGAGCCCCCCAAATAAAGTCTGTTACTATTTCCATTGTTTCCCCATTTATTTGCCATGAAGTGATGGGATTGGATGCCGTGATCTTAGTTTCCTGAATGTTGAGTTTTAAGTCAACTTTTTTGACTCTCCTCTTTCACTTTCATCAAGAGGTTCTTTAGTTCTTCTTCATACTAGTGCTATTTGTAGCCTGTCCTTTGAGTTCTACTTCTCTCCTAAGCTAGTGAGGTTCTAAGTATTTCTCTTCTATCAGTCACTGGGAAGTTACCCATTTTCCCTAATGATCAGATTTTGACTTGGGATCTGTGGCCTCTCATCCTAACTCCATGCCAGGCCACAAAAATAGGGCCTGGCTTAGTCTTGTCTTTGCTTTCTATCTCTTTGTCTTCATAGCAGGTAAAAGCTGTTCAAAGAGACTGCTCTCTCTGACCTGATTCTTCAGAGACATTTATTTGTGCTCTGCTCTCTGCCTCCTTCCTGTCTTTAATCTTATTTAAATGTCATTCACTCGGTTTTGTAATTAAACCTACCCTCTGCTTCTCTGAGGCAGCCGCTGAGCTACCACTTAGTTGTGTCTTCCTGTGGTTGAGCTTGCTCCTCTCTGCACCTGGTTTACCTCAGTGTGGGGAGAGGTTTTAGTTCTGGAGAAGTTCCGTATCCATTATTCACTCCACGCTCTTACACGACAACATGGTTTGCTGCTTGCTACCTTCTTTTCCTCCACTTAAATTGAAAGCAGAATAGAAAAAGTCTGGGAAGGTCCTCATTGTGTCGAGTATATTAATGCTAGGAACAGCTCTGTGAACAAGGTTCCTTGTGCAGTGAGGTGGCTTTGTGTCAGACAGCAGGAGTCTCAGGTGGGTGGTATTGAACTCCTCACATTTAAAAAACAGATTGGCTGCTTTTGCCTCTGTGAATTCACCTGGGATGCAGGGGACTGTCAGGGTACCCATTCCTGGCTCAACTTTCCAGAACCTGTGTACTATCCTTTGTTCTCCTTGTGTCTACATACAGTAAAGTCAGAACTTCTGCATCCTGCTGCCATATTTGATGCACAAGACTCTCCAAGGAAAGAAACTTGGAGAGCTAAGTAGGAGACTAACACTTGCCCCTAGTACAGAGTCAAAGAAGCAACATCAAGGCTGGACTAATGGAGTGTGTAGCCTTTCCCTTCTCCAGAGGAATCTTCCCAAATCTGGGATTGAACCCAGGTCTGCCACACTGTAGGCGGATTCTTTACCAGCTAAGCTACAAGGGAAGCCCAGGGATACTGGAGTGGGTAGCCTATTTCTTCTCCAGCAGATCTTCCTGGCCCAGGAGTCAAACAGGGTTTTCCTGCATTAGAGGCAGATTCTTTACCAACTGAGCCATCAGGGAAGTAAAGAGGCAGCAGGGGCAGCTAGTTTGTAGTTTCTGAAAGTGAATCCAGAAACTTAAGTTTTCAAAGTGTCTGGTGGAAAAGATTTTCCAGTGAACAAACAAGTGTGTATGGAGCACCTACTTCCCTACAACTTAAACTTGTTGAATGTATAATGGAACACCTCAGATGTTTCACTGACATATTTTTCACTCAGTGCATGTTAAGAGTATTTGAAGCCAGGGATCTGGATCCTCCTTTAGCAGGAATAAAAAGATTTAGGAGTCAAACCCAGCATCCCCAAGGATTTCCTAGAATATTGTTAGAATAGTTGACCCTTAAAGAAGTTGAGGGTTTGGGGTGCTTATACCCAGCCCCCGACTCCAACCTTGTCAAAAATTCACCTATAACTTTACAGTCTGCACTTCCTGCCAACAGTCTCACATCTGTGGATTTGACCAACCACAGATGATATAGTAACATAGTATACATTTATTTAAAAAAATCTATGTATAAGTGGACCCACACAGTTCAAACCCATGTTGTTCAAGGATCAACTGTACTCAAGTGTGTTGTTAGCTTTGACTATCAACTTTGATAATTATTCTGAAAACTGCCATGCTGCTAAGTCACTTCAGTCGTGTCCGACTCTGTACGACCCGTACACGGCAGCCCACCAGGCTCCCCCCGTCCCTGAGATTTCTCCAGGCAAGGACACTGGAGTGAGTTGCCATTTCCTTCTCCAATGCATGCAAGTGTAAAGTGAAAGTGAAGTCGCTCAGCCCTGTCCGACTCTTAGCAATTCCATGGACCACAGCCCACCAGGCTCCTCCATCCATGGGATTTTCCAGGTAAGAGTACTGGAGTGGGTTGCCATTGCCTTCTCCAGAAAACTGCCATAGTATTGTCTTAAAGGCTGTGCAGTGCTCATTTTGAATTTGTATTCTTGCTCAAGTGTTCATGACTCTGTTGATTGAATATATTGGGTGCTTTTTATTTTCCCCATCAAAACACCTTTGTATGCTTGGCCCCTGTACTCAGTACTGTGTACCATGATGTAAATTTCAGCCCATCAGTTATGCTGAGGTTACCGAAAGTTGAGATGGAGTATTTGGAGGGCTCATGCTAATGTCTGTGGAAAAGAAAAATATTGGCCTCTTATTTTTCAGTTGGTAAAACATACATAAAATTTTATCATTTTAAGTGTAAGCTCAGTGGCATTAAGTGCATTCACATTGTTGGACAACCATCTCTTCCTTCCATCTTCAGAATTTTAAAATTTTTCTTAGACTGAAATTGTATCCATTAAACAATAAGCCTGTATTCCTCCCCTGTCTACACCTCTGGCAACCACCAATCTGCTTCCTGTCTCTATGAATTTGATTTCTCTACGTCCTGCATGTAAATTGAGTCATGTGGTATTTGTCCTTCTGTGACTGACTTTTTCACTTAGCATAGTGTCTTCATGTTTCACCTATGTTTTAGCATGTGTCAGAATTTACTTTTTCAGGCTGAGTAATATTCTACTGTATACCACATTAAAAAATATATTTTTAAATTGGAAAGTAATTGGTTTGTAATATTGTATTGGTTTCTGCATACATCAGCATGAATCAGCCATAGGTATACCTCCACCCTCTTGAACTCCCTCCCTCCTCTCACCCCATCCTGTCCCGCTAGGTTGTCACAGAGAACCAGGTTGAGCTTCCTGTGTCATACAGCAAATTCCCACTGGCTGTCTGTTTTACATGTGCTAATGTATATGTTTCAGTGCTACTCTCTCAGTTCATCTCAGCCTCTCCTTACTCACCTGTGTCCACAATTCTTTGTCTATGTCTGCATCTCTGTTGTTGCCCTACAAGTAGGTTCATTAGTATATTTTTAAAAATTCCATATATATGTGCTTGGTTGCTTAGTCATGTCCAACTCATTGTGACCCCATGGACTGTTGCCCGTCAGGCTTCTCTGTCCATGGGCATTCTCCAGGCTAGAATACTAGAGTGTGTTGTCATGCCCTCCTCCAGGGGATCTTCCCAACCCAGGGATTGAACTCAGGTCTCCTGCATTGCAGGCAGATTCTTTACCATCTGAGCCACCAGGGAAGCCCAAGAATACTGGAGTGGGTAGCCTATCCCTTCTCCAGGTAACTTCCCAACCCAGAAATCAAACCAGGATCTCCTGCAATGCAGGTGGATTCTTCACCAGCTGAGCTACCTGGGGAGCCCTAGATTCCATATATATGCTTTAATATATGATATTTGTTTTTCTCTTTCTGACTTACTTCACTCTGTATAACAGGCTCCATGTTCATCCACCTCACTAGAACTGACTCAAATTCATTCCTTTTTATGGTTGAGTAATATTCCATTGTATATATGTACTACAACTTATCCATTCATCTGTTAATAGACATCTAGGTTGTGTCCATGTCCTGGTTATTGTAAATAGTGCTGCAGTGAATTGGGGTACATTTATCTTCTAGAAGTGTGGTTTTCTCAGGGTATATGCCTGGTAGTGGGATTGCTGGGTCATATGACTTTTTCCCCACATCCTCTCCAGCGTTTATTGTTTGTAGATTTTTGATGATGGCCAGTCTGACTGGTTTGAGGTGATACCTCATTGTAGTTTTGATTGCATTTCTCTAATAATAAGCGATTTTGGGCACTTTTTCATGTGTTTACTAGCCATCTGTATGTCTTTTTTAAGAAGTGTCTATTTAGGTCTATTTAGGCCCATTTTTTTGACTGGGTTGTTTGTTTTTCTATTGAGCTGCCTGAGCTGCTTATATATTTTGGAGATTACTCCTTTGTCAGCTGCTTCATTTGGAATTATTTTTTCTTATTCTGAGGGTTGTCTTTTCATCTTGTTTATGGTTTCCTTTGCTGTGCAAAAGCTTTTAAGTTTAATTAGATCCCATTTATTTTTGTTTTTATATCTGTTACGCTATTAGGTGGGTCATAGAGGATCTTGCTGTGATTTATGTCAAAGAGTATTCTGCCTATATTTTAGTTTCTGGTCTTACATTTAGGTCTTTAACCCATTTTGAGTTTATATTTGTGTATGTTGTTAGAAAGTGCTCACATTTCATTCTTTTACATGAAACTGTGTAATTTTCCAGCACCACTTATTGAAGAGACTGTGTTTTATCCGTTATATATTCTTGCCTTTTTTGTCAAAGATAAGGCACCCATAGATGCATGGATTTATCTTTGGGCTTTCTATCTTGTTCCATTGGTCTATATTCTGTTTTTGTGCCATACTGTCTTAATGACTGTAGCTTTGTAGTATAGTCTGAAGTCAAGACGTTGATTCTTCCAGCTCTATTCTTCTTTCTCAAGAATGCTTTGGCTATTCGGGGTCTTTTGTATTTCCATATGAACTGTGAAATTTTTGTTCTAGTTCTGTGAAACATGCCATTGGTAATTTGATAGAGATTGTATTGAATCTGTAGTTTGCTCTGGGTAGTATAGTCATTTTCACAATATTAATTCTTCCAATCTAGGAACATGGTACATCTCTCCATCTGTTTGTGTCATCTTTGATTTCTTTCATCAGTGTCTTATAGTTTTCTGTATACAGCTCTTCTGTCTCCTCAGGTAGATTTATTCCTAGGTATTTTAATTTTTTTTAATTGCAATGGTGAATGGAATTGGTTCCTTCATTTCTCTTTCTGATTTGTCACTGTTAGTGTATAGGAGTGCAAGGGATTTCTGTGTATTGATTTGGTATCCTGTAACTTTACTAAATTCACTGATTAGCTCAAGTGATTTTCTGATTGTATCTTTCATATTTTGTTTATTTGTTCATGTGTCAATGGATTCTTGTATTGCTTCCCCATTTTGGCTATTGTAAATAATGCTGTTATAAACATGGGTGCAAAAATACTTGAGTCCTTGCTTTTCACTTCTTATTTTTGAGAGTGTGCAGGTTAAAGTGTCTTTAGGTCAGTGGAGTAAAATTCCGAGATGCTTAAAAGAGAGATGAACTTGAACTTAAAAGATTTTTCTTTTGATCACTTGGATGTGTGAGGTGCTGGTTAGTGGAACTCTGATTAAAGTTACAGTTTTGGGTGGCAAATACAGGTATTGGTCCTAGATAGCTTGTTCCTCAACCTGCAACAAATGTTTTTTTAAGTGAAATTTAGGAGGAACCAGTATAGTTTCATAGATCTCAGCAGGGGGAGTTCATGGACCATCCTGGTATGTTGCTGTTAATGTAATTTATCTTCAATTAGCTGTGTGACTTTGGATAACTTATTAAGTCTTTCTGAATTTTAATTTGGTCATCTGTTAATTGGGACCATTAGTAGCTCCTTCATGGGATACTCAATAGTTTTCAGTGAGAGTCATATACTTAAAGTGCTTTACATAACGCCTAGCATCTAGCATATACCTAATAGATGTTACCTCCCTTGCCATTTATGACTTTTGTGTTTCTCCCTTTGAAAAGAGATGAATGCAGTTTGAGGGAGATGATTTCTGTAGTTAGGTATCTTTTTTAAGCTGTCAAGTGGAGTGCAGTAGAAAAGAGGAGGATTTGAGATACAGTTTTCCCTCTATATCCATGGGTTCTGCATCCATGGATTTAGCTAACCACAGATAAAAAATATTTGGAAAAAATAAATTCCAGAAATTTCCAAAGAGCAGAACTTGAATTTGCTCTATGCCAGCAACTATTTACATGGCTTTTACATTGTATTAGGTATTATAAGCAACCTAGAGTTGGTTTAAACTATATAGGAAGATGTGTGTAGATAACTGTACCATTTTATTTAAAGGACTTGAGACTCTATGGAGTTGGGTATTTGGAGGGGGGAGTCCTGGAACCAATCCTACCCACCCCCACTGTGGATACTGAGGATACTTGATGTGAACTTCTGGCATAGTTAGTGACATTTAGCAGGGAAGATATGATCCATTTCTCTCTACGATATATCTGTCTGGCATTGGTGTTTTGGGACAGCCTGTTCCTGGGGCTGTGAAGGATTGGGGCCAGTGAGAATTGTCTGTTAAGGCCCGGAGGGTCTCAGCCACAAAGCTTGTCCTCATCTGAAAAGATGCTTGGCAATAAACTGTGCAATTCTGTTTTGTGGGATGAGTAGCCATTGCTTACGTAATGGGCAAAACTGTTTACACAGTATTGGGTTTCTATAATATAGGCCCTTTTTCTTTGGAAATCCCTCAGACTAAGGATCATATTTTTATTGAGGAAGATTTTGTCTAAGTTTCTTCTCCCTGCTTCCTTGTAAAACTATTATCTAAAAATTAGAAACATGGTAACCAAAATGTTAAATTAAAAAGAAAAAAGTATATCCTGTTCCACCACTTATCTTCACAGTGACTACAACATGTATCATGCTTGATACCAAACTCTTAACAGAGATATGACTAATTAACAATCTTATGTTTATACAACTAATACTTTATCTTTTTAGTTATCTTAACTCTTCCCTCTATGTACTGTTATCTCTGTGACTGTCCTTGGAACAGTTTGGCTGGCTATATGCCCAGATGGCACCAAGTGAACAAGTAGATCAAGGGCGGTTTTCTAAAAATGTGCATGTGGAGAGTGGTGAGGCAGGAATCGGCCAGCATGAGCTCTGTGCTACTTGTGTGTTGGCACCGAGATACTGAGTACCATTTCTCTTCTGTCCTTAACCTGCCCCTGGCCCATGGCTATTCTCTGCCCTGCAGTTAAACCCTGTTCATAGCACTGTATCATAATAGCTTATGAATAAACCTGAATATTAATTGTTTATACTCAGGTTTTTTTGTTTGTTTCAGTTCTGATTTTGCATAAAGAAGCGACTTAGCAGCAGCAGCAGCTCCATTTGAAGTTCAGATCTGATGATGGTCTATGTTCAGTACATAATTTTGAAGGACACACCCAGAGTGAGGGGAATAAGAACAGTTTTAGTTGACATTTATTATTGGTAACATTATTTTTTAAAGATCCTAGAGAGGAAACAGAGAAAGGGAGATAGAGGTGTTGGAAAGATGAGATTTAAAGAAGAGAGGTGAGGGACTTCTGTGGTGGTCCAGTGGCTAAGACACTGAGCTCCCAGTGCATGGGGCCCAGGCTCCATCCCTCATCAGGGAACTAGATCCCACATAGCGGAACTAAGAGTTTGCAGGCCACAACTAGGGAAATCCTGCATGCTGTAACTAAGAACTGGCATAGGCAAATAAATGTTTTTTATTAAAAAACAATTAAAAATAAAAATAAAGAAGGGAGATGAAAGCTGATATAGAGGGCCTGCCGAGGTGGTTTTTGCTGAGAAAAGCTACTAGGAGTTTTTTTAGTGTTGAGAATGAGTAGAAGAAAAGTAATAATGAGGTGTTAAGCAGCTGTGCTATAGTAAGTAGCTGAGGACCAAGAAAAGAAGAGCACCAAGTAAATGGAAATAACCTTGGAGCAGCCAATAGGTGGAGAAAGTTATAAACCAGAGTCTTCTAGGAAAGTGTTGATAATAGTATAGTTAGCAAATCTTAAGCACACCATTTATACATAAGCTTCCTTCTGTTTTAATATTTGACTACATCTAGCTCAGATGGTAAAGAGTCTGCCTGCACTGTGGGAGAGCCAGGTTTGATTCCTGGGTCAGGAAGATCCCCTGGAGAAGGAAATGGCAAACCACTCCAGTATTCTTGCCTGGAAAATCCCATGGATGGAGGAGCCTGGCAGTCTATAGTCCATGGGGTACCAAAGGGTTGGACACGACTGAGCGACTTCACTTTCACTTTCAGCACCTTTATTTGTCTGTTGTTGTTGTTCGGTTGCTAAGCAGTGACTCCATGGACTCTTGCAACCCCATGGACTGCAGGCTTTTATATTAAGGAATGGAAGAAGGAACACTAAACAGGAGACCAGGTTCTAGTCTCTGCTTGGTCACTAACTAGTTGGGGTGGTGGTTGGGGGTTGTTTTTGAATCCAAAAATGAGGGAGTAGGATTAAATAACCTCTAAGGTTCTTTCTAGCTCTAAAAATTTAAAATCAACTATGTTGAAGCCTCACAGACTTTGAACTCCCATCACATCGGGTCAGAGGATAGAAGACCATGTATGTGTATATAGGACACTGAACAGTTGATAGAAGGCTAAGTCAGAGAGATGTTGAAGGGAAAAGGTGTTATATTATGGGATATTTGGGGCATTCCTTCTTGAAGAATAATCGTGGTTCCTGGATGTCAGAGGCTCATGGGAGTCAATTTTAAGGTTACTTTGTTCATTTTAGCTGCCTTTTAAATTCCCTCTAGAGAATGATGACTTCCAGGTAAGAAAACCATGGCTTTTTCAGAAGGTAGGGGGTCTGACCTGAATTGTCAGGGATAGAATGCAGGTTTCCCGACACAGACTCTCAGAGTATTGCAATGCTGGACTCTCCTTCTCAACACGATTTGACTCTGCTGACATCGGTGACAAAATGCAGGCCACCTTTTGGTCTGTGCTAGAATTGCTCTCTTCCTCCCCTCATATTTATCACTTTGTCATCCCTGACTCTGAATCCCAGAGATCAAGGCTAGTTGTAGTCCAGCAGAGGAGCAATAAATCATTGTGCTCACTTCCTTTTCTCCAGGTTTTCTACCCCTTAATTACCACATAACCACTGCTGAGGCTGCATCTTTGTGCTGCATGTGCCTGGGACAAAAGCCTTCTTGATTGGTTATATACAAAAGCAACTTTGTCTCTAGCTAGCCATTAGCTTTGCAGAATGCCACATGTGTTACCCATCCTTTTTTCTTGTCTCTTGTGAATTTATAGTCGTACTGTCAGAAGATTTATCTATTAACAGGGCTTGTCTAAGCTCTGGGGTTAGTGAGGGTGGCGTGGGAAGCCCCTACACATTAAGAAGAGAGATTGGGCTGGGTTAGTCTTTTCCTTGGCCTTGCTGCAGTTTGCAGGATCTTAGTTACCCAATCAGAGATTGAACCCGGGCCACAGCAGTGAAAGTGCCGAGTTCTAACCACTGGACTGCCAGGGAATCCCCATGGGTTAGTCATTTTTATGTGAATTTTAGCTAGTCCCCTTCATTCTCTGAGCTCCTGCTAGGGAGCTTAGATTGTATGATCAAGAGTGGTCTCCCATGGAGCTTTTTTGGGTCCAGTCCAATAGATCACTTGTTAACAGACAACATCAAAAAGCCAGCTGCCTATCATTTGCCTTCCCATTAGGAAACCTCAGAGAACTTGAGTCAGTGTGGAGTTCATAAATGAGGATGCCTGCCTCCTTCAACCCTAGCGAGGCTTTTTTTTTTTTCCTATTTGAAGGGAAGAGTCAGGCTTTAGAAACAGAATGTAGACAAGCTCTTGTAATTTTCCTTGCCTGCTGTTTCTTTACAGTACCTGTGCTTTTAGAGGGTTGAGAGTGAGGGGTGTTGTATGGCAGGCAGCAAGTATCTGGAGAGACTTACTCCTATTCAGCATTCCCTGCTGTTTCAAATCTAAGCTCACGTCTCTTTTCTAAGAGTTGTAAACTTCACACAAAGCTCAGACAAGAGAATAGACTTCTCTGCTGACAAAAAAGCAGGTATGGTCATAGGAAAGGAGCGTTCAAGCCTTTTTATATGTAGAAGTAGGACACGTTGACGGGGAGAAGACAAAAGGAACATCAAATACTTGAAGCCGCTGAACCCTCCTTTATATTCCCCATCACACAGGGGAGATAGGTACAGTGGCAGTGGCTATGGTGGGCACAGAAACAGGACTGAGTTTATAGCTTGGGTGAAAGAGTATAAGGCAGCGGTTAAATTATTTTATGCTTAATATTTATTGGCAAAAATGTCTTTAAAGCTGTACTGTTTAACTAGGGACTTAGCGGTCAGTCTCATGATTGAGGTTGCTTGGGTTTTGGCACTCTCTCCCCTCATTAAAGATTACAAGGCAAAAAGGGGACCTTTTCAGTAAATGTTTTCACAGTTAGGAGAGGACAGAGCATGTTGCACTCTTACTTGAATATTTAGAACAGTTAAGGGCTTTTTTTTTTTCCTTCATGAGCTCTTTTTTATCCAGAACTGAAGCAGTAGGTTCTACAGTATGTCTGTTGATCATTTAGATTTGAAAGCTGTCCTTCTTACCAGTAATGTTTGAAACAGATACGTAGCTAAAACTTGGTGACTTGAAACACTAGCAGCCTGGGGTGAGAAGGGACGCTCAATAAACTGAGGAAATTTGATGGAGAAATCAGCATACAGGTGTAAATTTGGACACTGAAATGTCCATTTTATAGTCAAATTTCTGAGCTTATTCGCTAAATAAGAAGTAAAAAGTAGATTTTTAAAAACTTTCTATGGACAGATAAGCAGACATATGCTTGAGAAGGTCAGTGCTTTCTTCAACTATACCTGCTCTGCCTGCTTTTAAAAATTTCTTACTAGCTGTGATATACTCATTCTAGCCCTGTTTGGATTTCTTAGATCTAGTCTACTTTCATTTAACTTTATTGATTATGCTTTGATTATCTTATCAATGCCTTTTTTTTCCTTTTTTAAAGCCTTGATAAATTTGTTGAAGTTCCTTATGTCAAATGAGACTGTACTTTTGGCAAAGCACAACATCTTTACGTTAGCTCTTATGGTGAGTAGCAAAAAAACCATTTATTTTTCTGAAGCAATGCTGCTGCTGCTGCTAAGTCGCTTCAGTCATGTCCGACTTTGTGCGACCCCATAGACGGCCGCCCACCAGGCTACCCCGTCCATGGGATTCTGCAGGCAAGAACATTGGAGTGGCTTGCCATTTCCTTCTCCAGTGCATGAAAGTGAAAAGTGAAAGTGAAAAGTGAAAGTGAAGTCGCTCAGTTGTGTCCGACTCTTAGCGACCCCATGAACTGCAGCCTACCAGGCTCCTCTGTCCATGCGATTTTCCAGGCAAGAGTACTGGAGTGGGGTGCCATTGCCTTCTCCATTCTGAAGCTATACTCTAGGGCAAAAATGGGCTGGTTTGAGACAGGAGCTGGTGTTCTAAGGATTAAACTATAGGGGGATACCAGGCCTTTATTTTCCCTTTGGATCAGAATCTCTCTACTAATGCTTCTACTTTCACCTGTGTCTTTGGAGAACCTGGGGTTCTTTCATGAAATAATGGTAACACACACTGTTATATAATATTCCCACCACACAGATATAAGAGGTGTAAATTAATTTCAAGGGGATTGATAATATGGAAAGGTAGAAAATAATTAGAAAGTGATGAGTTTTCAGTAATTATTACTTTATGTAATTTATTGAATGGTAAGTTTTATAGAAGTTAATTTTTAATAATGATTTTGTTTAATAACCAGCTAACAAAATTGCTGAAATTGAAAGATAGTAAGAGCTGGCTATATAGCACACTACTGATGATACCCTTCTGAGTCTTCAGTATGATGTCTATATATGGGCTTTTGCTTCTTTTTAGATTGTGAACCTATTTAATATGTTTATCACATATGGAGATACATTCCTGCCCACCCCCAGCAGTTATGATGAACTCTACTATGAGATTATCCGCATGCACCAGAGCTTTGACAACCTCTACTCTATGGGTAAGCTGTCTTCTTTTTATTTTTCTCTCCCCATCAGCTATGATTTTTGATCTATGAAAGGAAAAGACTGCAAAAGATTCTCCCCTACTTGCTTGGTCCTCTTGCTTGGCACAGAACTATAGTAGTCTCCTTTTCTCAGGCAATAAGAAAGTATGTGTGGATTTCCTCACCTTCAGGAACTCAGAATTCATCTCAGTAGAAAGCTGGTTAGCATCCCTGTAGCCCTTTCTTGATGTTTGTGAAAGAGAGAAAATAGGGAGGCTTGTAGATTTAGTGAATGCCAGTGAGATGGGTGTGAGAGTGGGTGGGAGTTGACAGCAGCAAATAGAAGAGCTTGAATCCCAAAGGAACATTGTGTGATTTGAAAAGGTACAAGGTTTTAAGGATTTTTAATGTACCTATGTATTTTTAGCATAACTTAGAAGAGGAAGTGGGCATTAGATAAAAATCTTTTTGCAAAAACCTTTTGGTGATTGGCTCACCTAAAATTTACTCTGCAGCACATGAGTATTCCTTATTTCTATAAGAGGTCATGTATCCCTGTAAGTTTGAGTGTAGAGTCTAATCAAACCTACCTAAGTTTAAAGGTCAAGAAAGATTTCTTTAGATTTCCCAGAAATAGTAAGCCACTCAATAAAGCTGTCTATTAAAAAGCTCCAACTTATTAGCTTTATTGGGATGTAATTGATATATAATAATTTGCATTCTTTTTTTTTTTGGCCATGCTGAGGCATGTGGGATCTTAGTTCCCTGACCAGGGATGGAACCCACACCCCCTGCAGTGGAAGCATGGAGTCTTAACCACTGGACCCCCAGGGAAGTCCCAAACTGCACTTTTTAAAAGGATACAATTTTTGATAAGTTTTGGCATGTGTATATGTACATGAAGCTGTCATTAAATCAAGATAATGTATACATCCACACCCTCTCCCCAAATTTCCTTGTGTCCCTTTATGTCACTCTTACCACCTCTGTCCCTTATCCCTAGGCAACCCCTGATCTGCTTTCTGTCACTGTTGTTTAGTTTACTTTATCCTTATTGTTGGGACTATTTATGAAAAGTTCATCTTCTGCTTGGGACTCCTATATGTATCATGAGTAAAGGAGAGGGGATTTGGAATACATGGGAAAGAGTAGAAGCAAAGAGTGGAAAGGAGGATTGCCTAGGAGGAAATTTTTTTTTTTTTTAATTTCCTGCTCTCTCATTCTCAATGTAATAGCTTTAGGATCAGGTCAGCTCCCCTCAGAATAAGAGGTTCCCATTGTCATATCAAGTCACATGTCCTTTTTTTTTTTTTTTTTTTTTAAGCTAGGAAGTCTTCCATGAGAGCCCTCTAGCAAATCTCCCATTGTCAGAATGTTCTCAGTATACCCTGGTATGGTTTGCATCTACCTGGCTTTTACCAGTGTCCTTGTTTACAAGAATATAGAATTTTCCAGGGGTGAAGAGCTGCCCCAGAGGCTTTAATACCCATTAATGGATGAATAAAGAGGTCTTTCAGTGAGGAAAGGAAGGAGAGTTGGAGTTGGGGAGGTATTTTACAGATGTCTGACTTACCTGCACAGTTAGGCCATGTACACAGTCAAATGAGATCAATGTTTACAGCTATAGCAACAAGAGAAGAAAGGGTATCTGGGAATGCTCAGATGTACCAAGAAAGTACAAAGAGGAAAGTGAATTTTACTAAATGAAACACAACAAATAGTAGGAGGTGGCATGTTTCAGTACTCTCCATTTTGTGTAAAGTATGATGAAACTTCAGGTGGAAAAAATGTATTTTTTAGTCAGGTTTTTTGAAGTATAATTTATATATATGATATAATTCAGCATTTTTAATGTACTGTTCTGAATTTCAGCAAATGCATGTAGAAGTATAATTATCACAGAAAATCAAGATTTAGAAGAGTTTTATCATCTCAAAAACTTCCCTCTTCTCTGTACTCCTGTAAGATCAACTCCTCCACCCACTCCTGTGAAATCAGCTCCTAGCCACTTTCTAGCAACCACTGATCTATTCCTTGTCCCCATGATTTTACCTTTTCTAAAAAAGTATATAGATGACATCATACCGTTTTTTGATTCTGGCTTCTTATACATAGTAATTTGTTTGAAGTTATCCATGTTGATGCAGGTATCAGTAGTTTGTTCCTTTTTATTATGGAGTAATATTCTATTATGGGAATATGCTAGTTTAACTTAGCCATTTATCAGTGGAAGGACATTTAGAAAGTTTCCAGTTTTATAGGGATTGTAAATAAAACCTCTGTAAACATTTTTGTACACAGATTTATGTGAACACAAGTTTTCTTTTCACGTGGTACCTTCCTGAGCATATGGAGCATATTTATAAGAGCTGTTTTAATGTCCTTTCCCACTGACTCCATCTCTTCTTCATGTCGAGGTCGTTTTATTGACTGATTTTTCTCCTACTTATGGGTTATGTTTTTCTGGCTTCTTTGGGTTTTTTAAATTAATTAATTAGGCTGCATTGGGTCTTAGTTGTGGCACGCAGGATCTTCGTTGCATCATGTGGGATCTTTGGTTGCAGCACATGGACTCTAGTGGGATCTGAGTTCTCTGACCTGGGATTGAAGCCATGTCCCCTGCACTGCAAGGTGGATTCTTTTTGAAAAATTTTTATTGAAACAGTTGATTTACAATGTTGTTTCAGTTTCAGGTATAGAGCAAAGTGATGTGTGTGTGTGTGTGTGTGTGTGTACATGTGTGTATTATTTTTAGATTCTTTTCCAGTATAGGTTATTACAAAATATTGAGTATAGTTCTGCAAGGTGTTTTCTTAACCACTGGACCACCAGGGAAGTCCCTTTTCTACTTCTTGAATGCTGGTAATTTTTAAATTGGATTTTGAACATTGTGATGTTAATGTTGTAAGGTTTAATTTTATTATGTTCCTTTATATAATGTTAGACTTTGTTCTGGAATGCAGTTATGTTGTGTGGAATCAGTTTCATCCTTTTAGGATTTGCTTTTAAGGGTTATTAAATTGGGTTAAGAGCAACTTTTATTGTAGGCTAATTTGGCCAGATTACTAATGCATGTGAAGATTCTTCTTGATAATTCATATATTAGTAAGTTTTTCTACTCTTGCTAGTGGAAATGCAAATTATTTTGCTTGTAGAGCCTTCTATGAGCGCCACAATTTCTTCTCTTTCCAGTGGTTCTTTACCCCCAGCCTTGAGTAGTTTTCTCTTTCTTATGTGCAGATCTGTGCTCAGCAAAAGATGTAAGAGGACCCCTCTACAGACTTATAGAATACCCTGTTAAACTCCCTCCTCTACAGTACTCTGCGCCACAAATTCTAGGTGCCTTGGCCTGTCCAGTTGCTAATCTCTGTGTCTTTGATTTGGCAAGCTTCTGGATTCTGTTTAAGTTCCTCCTCTCTCTCCTGTAGGTTGGAAACTTTTTCACACAGTAAGCTGGGATAATTCTAGGGCTCACCTTGTTTGTTTTCCATCTTCAAGGATCGCAGTTCTGTGTACCCATTGTCCAGTGTCTGAAAGCTATTGTTTCTTATATTTTGTTCAGTTTTTTATTGTTTAAGGTAGAAGGGTTAATTATGTCTTTTTACTTCATCATGGCTAGAAGAGGGAGACTCTTGATAAAGACAGACATTTAATATTCTTATGGCAGTTAAGTTACTGCAGTGATATCCACTGATGAGGAAGGACCTCGACACAAGCTACCCTGAACCATAAATGATACCATATTTTGAACTATTTTTTTCCTTTTAGAAAAAGATAATTACCAGTATTAAAGAAAAAACAAGGTACAGATTTTTTTAATACAATCTCTCCTTTCTAGTATGACCATTAATTTTCATATGGACTTCCCAGATGGCGCTAGTGATAAAGAACCCACCTGTTAATGTAGGAGGTGTAAGGGATGTGGGTTCGATCCCTGGGTTGAGAAAATCCCCGGGAGGAGGGCACGGCAACCTATTCAAGTATTCTTGCCTGGAGAATCCCATGGACAGAGGAGCTTGGTGGACTACGGTCCACAGGGGTAGCAAAGAGTCAGACATGGCTGAAGCTACTTAGCATGCAAGCACATATTAGTCTACTTTATGCGTAGTTTTATATAATTGTGATCATGTTATCTTCTTTTTTTTTTTAACTGTTATAGAACATTTTTTTTTGGTAGTTTTCCTAAGTTTCTCTCTCCCCCTCTCTTTTGTTGCATAGTACGGATAGTGTTTATTTAACTATTCTTTCCTTTCATGAAAATTATGGTTGTTTTCCAGTTTTTGCTATTACTTAAATCTCTTTTTAAATGGCTGCATGTTTTTGTGTATCATACTTTGTACTACCTAAATGATAACCTTAGCTTTGAGGCGTTTGGCCATTTTGAGATAATTTTATGTTTAAATTTGGGAACTTAGAAAAGAATGTAAAAGCCAATGGCTTGGAAAGCTTGTTTCCTTGGAAATGCAGTGATGAGGTCATCTGGGTGCCTATTCACTAAGGAACAAAAATGACAGGATGTTAACAGAGGAATAATACATGAACAGAGTTGAATACCTCTCTGAGGTAAGGGGAGTAAAATTCAGCTCAATTCCACAAATACTAGATCCTCACCATCAGAGAATTTATGATTTAATGGAGGGTTTAGTGGAAAACAGATATATCTAAACAGTTTTTGCAGCTGAGTGGAAAAAAATATGTCTGACCTGCTTGAAACAGATTTGTTCATTCATGAATAAATTTGTGCATACACTTAATGAAACCCTGAGTTGAGGCTGGAAAGCTCTAACTTGAAACTGAGTTCTCCTGCACTACATCTTGTAAATTAGGAAAGCAGCACTCTGATAATGTTTTATTAAGGCTTCCATCTTCTCTTTTGTAAAATTGCATGAATTTATAAAAATGAAATATTGCTGAAGTAGATGCAGAGTAGCCAGATGAGTTTTCTTTCCCTATTACAGCTATATGCCCTCCCTCTAGTACAGCTGCTGCTACTGCTACTCTTGCTAGAGGAATACTGGTCAGGAGTTGGTAGTAATGGTACCTATGCGGATTGGTTATACGTTTTTTAATGTTAGGCTCTGATTAACTAAATAGCTTTCTCCTCTGAGAAAGTCTTAAGTATATTCTTGCATTTGTTTGGAAGACAGTCTATTTAATGAATAATAGCTAATATTAATACTTATGTAACAATTACTATGTGCCAGGTACTGATCTAAGCCTATATATATATATATATATATATATATCTTACTTGATTTTCATAATAATCCTTTCATTAAGTATTGCTGTTTTTCTCTAGTAAGTGGTCAAGGCTAGACTTGGACACCAACAGTTGGCTTCAGAGTTCACACTCTTAACCACTCAGTGTATCAAGTACAGGCTGTAGGACCATTCCCTCCAGGTTTAAATTCTAGCCCCATTACTTGCAGTTCTGTGGATAAGCTGGATTGATTAATTGTTTGTCTCCTCTGAGTTTCATATGTGTGCTGTATTGTATATATTCTTTGTCCAGTTTCTGGCTCAAAGTAGACTCTCTACATGTTTAGTTCATATTCGTTATTCACTCATTAAAAACATATACTTGGAGTGCCCACTGTATGCTTGTTCTTTCAAGGAATGCTTGTACTGGTTTGTCTCTTATCTGAAAAAGTGTAGGTACTATAGTGTGTGGCCCTGAAGCTCATAGCTGATAGAGAATATGCATGTATGTTTGCTAAATTGCTTCAGTCATGTCTGACTCTGTGACCCTGTGGGCCATACCCTGCCTGGCTCCTCTGTTCATGGGATTCTCCTGGCAAGAATATTGGAGTGGGTTCCAGAGTATCTTCCTGGCCCAGGGATCAAACCCAAGTCTCTTACGTCTCCTGCGTTGGCAGGCGAGTTTTATACAACTAGCACCACCTGGGAACTATATTTCCATCATCCCTTCTGTGAGAAAGGGTGTAAGAGACTTTGGTCAGAGAAGGGAAGAATATTCCAGTTGATTCATGTTGCAGGTTACACAGTTAAGTCAAGGGAGCTAAAGCAGGTTACTCTTTGATTGAAACATGACCATCTTCTGTCTGACAAGATTATTTTTCCTATTTGACCCAGTTCGGACTTTTAGGAGAAAGATATACTGTATGTGGAACAGGAAGGGACACTTACTCACCTGGCCAATTCCACTAAATCAGCCCCAGCTATTAGGGAAATGATTAATGTGGCAATCAGATTACCTTCACATCACCACCCCAGTGTAGATTTTAACTGAATGCAAAAACTAAGTTTGGAAACATTTTAGAGGGGAGTGGAGAGAGGGAAACCCAAGGCAGAGAAGTAGAATATTTTGATAGAAAGTAAAAGAAAGGGGGAAAAATTGCAGGAAAGATAGTTGAGAATAAGCCCTTATTTTTTTTCTCTAGATTCAGTTCAGTTCAGTCGCTCAGTCGTGTCCGACTCTTTGCGACCCCATGAATCGTAGCACGCCAGGCCTCCCTGTCCATCACCAACTCCCGGAGTTCATTCAGACTCACATCCATCGAGTCGGTGATGCCATCCAGCCATATCATCCTCTGTCGTCCCCTTCTCCTCCTGCTCCCAATCCCTCCCAGCATCAGAGTCTTTTCCTGTGAGTCAACTCTTCCCATGAGGTGGCCAAAGTACTGGAGTTTCAGCGTTAGCATCATTCCCTCCAAAGAAATCCCAGGGCTGATCTCCTTCAGAATGGACTGGTTGGATCTCCTTGCAGTCCAAGGGACTCTCAAGAGTCTTCTCCAACACCACAGTTCAAAAGCATCAGTTAGGATGTCTTAAATAGAAGATTGGCACAGACTGCATTTGGTTTTTCCAATAGTGATATTCTGCATTGTGTCTTCACTCGTATTTGTTTAATACAAGTGGTCTGACACATCTTTGTTCTTTCCTTTTTATAGTCCTAAGGCTTTCTACCAATGCAGGCCAGTGGAAAGAAGCAGCTAGCAAGGTGACTCACGCGTTGGTTAATATCAGGTAAGAAGTGAGAATTTATCTCTTTCAGAGTTCTGTGGTTAATCTGAGGTTTATTGTACCTTTCTAAGTGAAATGTATTGAACATCACTACTATTTTAAGCCCTTATGTCTGTAGGAGTGGAAGAAATTTTCGTATTTGATCAAGAAAAGCAGGAATGCATGTGACTTTCATTTTGTTATATTGGAATAGCTCACAGAATTTGCTTGTTTATGAATTTTCTTACCAGGAGATAGTTGCAAACTCTTTTCAGGCCTCTTTGTTGCCAAAGTGGTTTCTCTGTATAAGCCATCTGAAAGCGCTTCTATGGAAATTTTTCTGCCTTTCTCCATGAGGTGAATGAATGACTCATGGGATCTGGAACTTTGACGTTTTGCTTTACATGGCTATTTCTATTTGTGGTAAACAGAGCCAAATGGAGCTCATGGGGCTAAGTCATTTTAGGTTCCTTATGAAACAGCATGGCAATTAGAGAGTGCTGTATGTATTGGATAAAATTGAGTCAGACATGGAGTTGGTTTAGGGTTTTGAGAAAATAGCACATGCTCACAAGAGAAAGCTCTTTGTAAATGGAGAGAATGTGCTTTCAGTGTCATGAAACCTAAAGCTGACTTGGTTACATTTCTGGCTCCCTTTGTGCCTATCATTTTTTATTTTCTCAGCAGTTATTATTTTGCTCTTGCAAACAATTGAAAAATTAACATTGAGTAGAAGAGGCAAACCCAACAGATGGGGAAACTTGATTTAGCTCCAGATGTAAGTTTTGCCAGACATTCCCAGTAATAGTAATGCACATTTACAACTTGGTATAGATTGTGATTTGTGACAGAGCTGAGATTCAATATTTATTTCTATATTGTTCCTTTCTTGCCACCCCTTTCTTTTAAGGTAAAATGTCCTGTCCCTGCAGTGACTTACTAGTATTTGACAAGTCTGGGAACAAAAGAAAAAGTGTGAGATGTGTGTTTGGGAGGGCGGGGGGTGAGGGAGCAGGCAGGTGAGATGTGGTAACAAGATTGCATTGAGGGTATTAAAGGTTGAACTGCCTTACCTAACCCCCAGAGACATTTTGCAGCAAACATAGTTTTATAAATCTCACAACTTCATGTATATTTGCATCTAGCAAATAAGCCAGATACTGTAGTAAATCCTTATGATAAATGTGACTCTCTATAGGAATCAGGAATTACAAACTGCCTTCTCCTAAAGGAGAAGCCCTTTGTGACCGAATGACAGTATGACAAATGTGCTGTTTGAAAGAAACACCAGATTCTGGACTATGGAATGAAATGCATATGGGTATAATTTATGTTGTGTTTATTTATTCATGTATTTACTTAGGGTTTTCAGGCAGTGCCTTTTCCTCTGGGGCTTGTTTCCTTGATCACAGTCTTTTATGCTTGCTTTATCTCCTGCATTGTTGCTTTTCCTTTCAGTGGCTTTTGGTTTGACTGCTGTCCTTATTCTTCCCAGGGGCCATCAAACAGCTGACTTAAACTATTGATCTGTCCTTTTTCTGAATACCCCAGAAAGGACTGGCTTGGGCTTAGAGCAGATGCCTATAACCATGACATGGTTCTCTTTGTAAGTCAGGCCTATAACTTCATTTTCTTTCCTCAAACTTCTTGATGAACTTACTGCAGACAGTAATTATATCATCTTCACTGTTGCTAATGAATTAGACTTGGAATATATGTAGAAAATATCAAAGATCCAGTCAGTTTTTTCAAGAGATTACTGGAAAGATGTTTTAGAATATCACACTAACACCAGATCAGGGAATATATTGGTGATGCTAAGCCTGCAGAAGTTTACTTTTTTCTTTTTAAAAATTTATTTTCATTTAATAAGTGCTAAACTAAGTACTGTTCTTTCAAAAATTGGTGTCATTTTCAGTCGTCAAACCCTATAGAGTATACTTTTTAACCAATGAGGAAACTAAATCTTGAAGATATTTGAATTGCAAAATGTCCCACAATTCTTGTGTGTCAAATCTGAGAATTAATCATAGTTCTTCTAATTCCAAATCTAGGGCTCTCTCTTTTATATTATAATGCCTCCTTCTTTAGTGTTACTATGGAGGTAAACAGAAAACTCAGTATGATGTATTAAAAGGAGCTTGAGCATGGAAATTTGAGTTAGAGAAACTGGGTTTTTAATTTTGTCTGTACCACTTAATGTGTGACCTTGAGCAACTTATTTAGCTTCTCTGGATCTTTCCTACTATCTATAAAATGGAGGTCATGAGGATATCAATTGTTTTATAGAGAAGCGGTTAGGAGAATTATGTATGTTATAGTACTTAGAAAACTATAAAATACTGGTCATTTCATTTGGCATAATATCTTTACAGTTCATCGCTAATGTAGCACTTGTCAGAATTCCCTTCCTTTTTAGGCTGAGGCAGAATAATATCCCAAATATATAGGTGCCACATTTTATTTATCCATCATCCACTGATGAGATCCCAAGTGAATTGCTTCCACCTTTTGGTTGTTGTGTTTTTGGCTATTTGTACATGGGTGTACAAATAGCTCTTCAGTTCCTGCTTTTGCTTCTTTTGCAAATATACTCAGGAGTAGAATTGGTGGATTGCATGGTAAGCCTATGTTTAATGGATAGATGCGAAGAGCTGACTCACTGGAAAAGACCCTGATGCTGGGAAAGATTGAGGGCAGGAGAAGAAGGGGGCAACAGAGGACAAGATGGTTGAATGGCATCATCAACTCAATGGACATGAGTTTGAGCAAACTCTGGGAGTTGATGATGGACAAGGAAGGCTGGCATGCTGCAGTCCATGGGGTCACAAAGAGTTGGAAACCACTGAGCATCTGAATAATAACTATATTTAATGGGGCTTCCCAGGTGGTGCTAGTGGTAAAGAATCCGAATGCCAATGCAGGAGACACAAGAGATGCTGGTTGAATTCTTGGGTCTGGAAGGTCCCCTAGGGTAGGAAGTGGCAAGCACTACAGTATTCTTGCCTGGAAAATTCCATGGACAGAAGAGCCTGGGGGCTAGGAGTCCATGTGGCACCCAGAGTCAGATATGATTGAGCAACTGAGCACACCTCAGTTCAGTCGCTCAGTCATGTCTGACTCTTTGTGACCCCATGGATTGCAGCACACCAGGTTTTCCTGTTTATCAGCAATACCTGGAGCTTATTCAAATTCATGTCTATCGAGTCAGTGATGGCATCCAACCATCTCATCCTCTGTCATCCCCTTCTCCTCCTGCCTTCAGTCTTTCTCAGCATCAGGGTCTTTTCCAATCAGTCAGTTCTTTGCATCAGGTGCACAAAGTGTTAGAGCTTCAGCTTCAGCATCAGTCCTTCCAGTGAATATTCAGAACTGATTTCCTTTAGGATTGACTGGTTTGATCTCGTTGCAGTCCAAGGGACTCTCAGGAGTCTTCCCAACACCACGGAGCAAAAGCATCAGTTCTTCAGCGCTCAACTTTCTTTATGGTCCATCTTTCACATCCATACGTGACTGCTGGAAAAACTATAGCTTTGACTCAACGGACCTATGTTGGCAAAATAATGTCTCTGCTTTTTAATATGCTGTCTAGGTTGGTCATAACTTTCCTTCCAAGGAGCAAGCATCTTTTAATTTCATGGCTGCAGTCACCATCTGGAGTGATTTTGGAGCCCAAGAAAATAAAGTCTGTCACTGTTTCCATTGTTTCCCCATCTATTTGCCATGAAATGATGGGACTGGATGCCATGATCTCAGTTTTCTGAATGTTGAGTTTTAAGCCAGCTCCTTCTCTCTCCTCTTTCACTTTCATGAAGAGGCTCTTCAGTTACTCTTCACTTTCTGCCATAAGGGCGGTGTCATCTGTGTATCTGAGGTTATTGATATTGCTCCCAACAATCTTGATTCCAGTTTGTGCTTCATCCAGCCTGGCATTTCGCGTGATGTACTCTGCATATAAGTTTAATAAGCAGGGGGACAATATACATCCTTGTCATACTCCTTTCCCAGTTTGGAACCAGTCCATTGTTCCGTGTCCAGTTCTGTTTCTTCGTGGCATGCATACAGATTTCTCAGGAGGCAGGTAAAGTGAAAGTGAAAGTCATATACAACTCTTTGCCACTCCATGAACTACACAGTCCAGGATTCAAATTCTCCAGGCCATAATGCTGGAGTGGGTAGCCTTTCCCTTCTCCAGGGGATCTTCCCAACCCAGGGGTTGAACCCAGGTCTCCCACATTGCAGGCAGATTCTTTACCAGCTGAGCCACAAGGGAAGCCCAGGAACACGGGAGTGGGTAGTCTGTCCCTTCTCCAGTGGATCTTCCCAACCCAGGAATTGAACCAGGGTCTCCTGCATTGTGGGCATGTTCTGTACCAACTGAGCTATCAGGGAAGTCCTAGGTAAAGTGGACTGATATTCCCATCTCTTTAAGAATTTTTCACAGTTTGTTGTGATCCACACAGTCCAAGGCTTTGGCATAGTCAATAAAGCAGAAATAGATGTTTTTCTAGAACTCTCTGCTTTTCTTATGATTCAGCGGATGTTGGCAGTTTGATCTCTGGTTCCTCTGCCTTTTCTAAATCGAGCTTGAACATCTCAAAGTTCTCAGTTCACATACTGTTGAAGCCTCGCTTGGAGAATTTTCAACATTACTTTGCTAGCATGTGAGATGAGTGCAGTTGTGCAGTAGTTTGAACATTCTTTGGTATTGCCTTTCTTTGGGATTGGAATGAAAACTGACCCTTTCCAGTCCTGTGGCCACTGTTGAGTTTTCCAAATTTGCTAGCATATTGAGTGTAGTACTTTCACAGCATCATCTTTTAGGATTTGAAGTAGCTCAACTGGAATTCCATTACCTCCATTAGCCTTATTTGTAGTGATGCTCCCTAAGGCCCATTTGACTTCACACTCCAAGATGTCTGGTTCTAGGTGAGTGATTATACCATGGTGGTTATCTGGGTCATGAAGATCTTTTCTGTATAGTTGTTTTATGTATTCTTGCCACCTCTTCTTAATATCTTCTGCTTCTGTTATGTCCATACCTTTCTGTCCTTTATTGTACCAGTCTTTGCATGAAATTTTCCCTTGGTAGCTCTAATTTTCTTGAAGAGATCTCTATCTCTTTCTTATCTCTCCTTGCTATTCTTTGGAACTCTGCATTCAAATGGGTATATCTTTCCTTTTCTACTTTGCCTTTAGCTTCTCTTCTTTTCTCAGCTATTTGTAAGGCCTTGTCAGACAACCATTTTGTCTTTTTGCATTTCTTTTTTTGAGGATGTTCTTTATCTTGGGGATGGTCTTGCAGGTCATCATAGAACCGTTCAACTTCTTCAGTGCTACTGGTTGAGGCATAGACTTGGATTACTGTGGATACTGAATGGTTTGCCTTGGAAACAAACAGAGATCATTCTGTCATTTTTGAGAGTACACCCAAGTATTGTATTTCAGACTCTTTTGTTGAATATGATGGCTACTCCATTTCTTCTAAGAGATTCTTGCCCACAGAAGTAGGTATAATAGTCATCTGAATTTAATTCGCCCATTCCAATCCATTTTAGTTCGCTGATGCCTAAAATGTTGATGTTCACTCTTGCCATCTCCTGTTTGACCACTTCCAGTGTACCTTGATTCATGGACCTAACATTCCAGGTTCCTATGCAATATTGTTTTTTATAGCATTGACTTTACTTCCATCATCAGTCACATTCACAACTGGGCACTCTTTTGCTTTGGCCTAGCCTGTTCATTCTTTCTGGAGTGATTTCTCCACTCTTCTTCAGTAGTATATTGGACACCTTCCGACCTGAGGAGTTCATCTTTAGTATCATACCTTTTTGCCTTTTCATACTGTTCATGGGGTTCTCAAGGCAAGAATATTGAAGTGGTTTGCCATTCCCTTCTCTAGTAAACCATGTTTTGTCAGAACTCTCCACTATGACCTGTCCTTGGGTGGACCTTACCCAGCATGGTTCATAGTTTCATTGAGTTAGACAAGGCTGTGGTCCATGTGGTCAGTTTGGTTAGTTTTCTTTGATTGTGGTTTTCATTCTGCTGGCCTTCTGATGGATAAGGATAAGAGCCTTATGGAAGAGTCCAGATGAGAACGGCTGACTGTTGGGGAAACTGGGTCTTGTTCTGATGGGCGGGACCATGCTCAGTAAATCTTTCATCCAATTTTCTGTTGATTGGTGGGGCTGTGTTCCCTTTCAGTTGTTTGGCCTAAGGCCAAAGTGTGGTAGGGGTAATGAAGGTAATGGCACCTCCTTCAAAAGATCTTGTACACACCCTGTTGTATTCAGTGCCCCTGGCCCTGCAGCAGGCCACGGTTGGACACATGCCTCCGCCAGAGTCTCTTGGACACTGACAATCACCTATGGCTTAATCTCTTGTGAGGACACTGTTCCTTTCTCCTAGCTCCTGGTGTGCACAAGGTTTTGTTTGTACCCTCCAAGAGTCTGTTTACCCAGTCCTGTGAAAGTTTTGTAATCAAATCCCACTGACCTCCAAAGTCAAATTCCGTGGGGGTTCCCAGTCTCTGCTGGATCCCCAGATTAGGAAATCTGTTGTGGGTCCTATAACTTTCTTAACCGTGCGAGAATTTCTTTGGTGTAAATGTTCTGCAGTCTGCTCAGCAGCTCTGTAGTGGAACTAATGGCGACCTCCTCCAAGAGGGCTTATGCTGCATGTGGCATGATGCAGGTCTGCTGCAGCCAGAGCCCCTGTCCCCGCAGCAGGCCACTACTGACCCATGCCTTCGCAAGAGACACTCCAAACACTCAAAGGCAGGTCTGGCTTAGTCTCTGTGGGGCCTCTGGGTCCTGGTGTGCGCAAGGTTTTGTTTGAGCCCTCCGAGCATCTCTGGTGGGTGTGGAGCACACCTATGTTTAGTATTTTGAGGAATTGCCATGCTGTTTTTCAGGGTTAGTATTTTGAGCACTTAGAATGTTTCCTATGTGTGTCTTCATTTATCCCTTTTATATATGTTAATATATTACCCTTAAAATATGTTTTGCTTTTCTTTGTGGGTAGGCTTTGATGCTTTGAATAACAGTGGTCCAAGGAGTATTCTTTTCTCTGAGGGCAAAAATGTGGTAATGCCTAAGTCTGCATTCCCACTGTTGTTGTGTTCAGTCGCTCAGTCCTGTCTGGCTCTTTGTGATCCCATGGACTGCAGCATGTCAGGTTTCCCTGTCCTTCACTGTCTCCCAGAATTTGTTCACACTTATGTCCGTTGAGTCAGTGATGCTATCCAACCATTTCATCCTCTGTCGTCCCCTTCTCCTCCTGCCCTCAATCTTTCCCAGTATCAGGGTCTGTTATAGTGAGTCAGCTTTTCACATCAGGTGGCCAAAGCATTGGAGTTTCAGCATCTGTCCTTTGCTGTACAATATTGTTCTTTACAGCATCAGACTATACTTTCATCACCAGACACAATCACAGCTGTGCATCATTTTTGCTTTGGCCCAGCCTCTTTATTCTTTATGGAGCTATTTCTCCACTCTTCCCTAGTACCATACTGAACATCTTCCGATCTGGGAGCTCCTCTTCCGGTGTTTTATCTTTTTGCCTTTTATACTGTTCATGGGGTTCTTGAGGCAAGAATACTGGAGTGGTTTGTCATTCCCTCCTCCAGTGGACATTTTGTTAGAACTCTCTTATTATGACCTGTCCATCTTGGGAGGCCCTGCACAGCATGGCTCACAGCTTCTTTGAGGAAGGCGGGGGGTGCGGTGGGGATTATGCAGCACAGAGAGGCCAGAAACACAGGATATAGGACCCTATTGGGCAATGGCAGCCCACTCCAGTACTCTTGCCTGGAAAATCCCATGGACGAGGGAGCCTGGTGGGCTGCAGTCCATGGGGTCGCTAAGGAGTCGGACACGACTGAGTGACTTCACTTTCACTTTTCACTTTCATGCATTGGAGAAAGAAATGGCAACCCACTCCAGTGTTCTTGCCTGGAGAATCTCAGGGACGGGGAGCCTGGTGGGCTGCCATCTCTGGGGTCACACAGAGTCGAACACGACTGAAGCGACTTAGCAGCAGCAGCAACACCTGGAAAGGATCTTTTTAAATTTGGCTGCACCTCAAGGCATGCAGAACTTCCCCAATCAGTGATTGAAGCCACAGAGTCTTAACTACTAGACCACTGGGGAAGCCCCTGAAAAGGATTCTAAGGCAGAGTGAACAAGCTTAGCCACCTCTTCTCTAGTATGTTCTTTGATAATCATGAGAAGGGATTAGGTTGCATGTGAAATTTTCAGACACCTAATAGCTGGAAGAGCCTCGAAGACTGGTTTGCCAGTTGATGATAGATACAAGTTATGTCTCTGGGGTCTTCTGGAATGTACTGCATGTAATGGCAACCCTAATAGTATCTCACCAGCAAATGAAAAGCTGCAGGAAGACTGCAGACCTTTTTTTTTTTTTTGGTGGGGGTTTAGATTGTAACCGAAAATTAAAGATACTTCCACTTGCTTGGAGGCCTAAATTTGCTCAAGTGTCAGTCTGTTTGCTTTTCACTTGTCTTTTGTGGCTTAGTCATGCTAGTTCTTTAATTGTCAAAGTTATTTGTGTTTAAACAATTTGTCTCTCTCTTCCTGTTTGATCCTTCAGAGAGATTCTTAAAATGCAGCTGCTTAGAAACTGCTATTTTTATTGAGACACCTGATGTCATTAATATACAGGGCCTTATGTTTGTTCCTTCCCCTCTAAGGATGTTGCATTGCTTTGCCACAAGGAAAATAAAATAGTATGTCTCCACCTTTAAAATTCCATTTAGTATAATTGTTACTTTAGGTGCCTTCAGAGATCTACTGATCCACAAAGGAAAATTACTCTGAGGGACTATGTGCAAGGCTAGAAGGAAAACATTTGAAACTTTTGCTTGGACACTTCTATGCTAAGTATTTTCTGCCACCACTGAGCAGGCTACCCCAGTGAGGCCTTGTACTTTAGGAAGATGTCTGCTGACTTTTAACCTAATTAGTCAAAAGAGAAAAAGAAAAATATTGGACTAAAAATCTGACCTTCATCTAACCAAACAACTTTCAAGGTAAGTAATTTGAAGCCCTTAATGAATCGCTTCATGTTAATATCTTAATGCTTTTCACTTAATGAGCATTTTATTAGCACCAAGTTCACATCCTATTCTCTGGTTGCTCACAGAAATAGAGACTGAATCACTGCAGATGGGCTTTTCTCTTGATCTGTGATTTTCTTAAGGTGGATAAAGTTTGAACTCTGTGATTAATATATTAATTTTCCCTTCATTTGAAATGCATTAAGCCAAAGTTTAGTTTGTCTTTGAGAATGACTTTTTAGATATTGCTTGGGTTAGTGACAAGCTTGTGGTTTGGAATGAGAATTAAGTGCATTTCATTGTAAGTCTCTTTTAACTGTTCACCTGGTGAGTTTGCCTGCTGTCCTCTGTTTGCTCCAGTGGTCTTTTTGTTCTGATGCTGAGGTGTGCTCTCCCTCCTGCTTGGTGCTTATGTAGCTGTGTTCTTTGATGCTAAAAAATTCTCCCTCAAAAAAAAAAAAAAAAAAAAAAGGAATGCATTAAATGTATACTCTGCTGGGGACTCTAAGAAACAGAAAAATTCAGCAGCCTGTGGCTAAGGGGGTTCATTGAGAATAATACCCCTTTGGAGTGGGCTATGTACAGAATTCTGAATGTCATAGAGAGGGAGGTGTGGAACACCCTCAGGCAGTAATCAAGGAGGGTACATTCACTATTGATGGACACAGGATTGGAAAGGGAATGGAAGATCTCAGCCAGGCAAAATTGCCCCAAATCCCTTTGCTCATGCACTTGTTTGGGCTCCAAAATTTGCCTCTTAGTTACAGCTCTCTTATCAGAATGGATGCTGATGAGTTGAGAGGAGGAGCAGTTTGACACCAAGCCCTTCGGCTGAAAGATGCAACCTAGTCTAGTGAATAGTAAATATAGACTAATATGATTAATGTCAGGAGCAGTATTGGGCAGATGACTCTTGAGTAGCAAAGAGTACGTCCAGTTGTCTACTCCAAAGTGACAGGCAGGCTCAAATTATTCGTGGGATCAGAACTTATCAGTAATGACCTTTCTCCTGTAAATCAGACCCTGCAGATCTCACATTACAGAGGATGAAAAGCGTTATGCAGATTAAAACTAAGCACCATAATGAGGCTGCTGCAATATTGTTTCCCCAGTGGCTGGGAACATTACATATTATTCTAATAGTTGCTGTTCCCCAATCTGTTAAGACTGTAGCAGCTAGAAATGAAAAACCAAACACTGAATCCCATGTGGTTTATCATCTCTTTTGCCCTATCTTGGTTTATGCTGCAAAGAGAGGTTTTTGCATTAGGTCATATCTGAACTTGGTCTACTGCAGTGCTGTGAAGACGTCTTGGTTTAGGAGATGCAGATATATATAATGAAATATTAAGATTTTTTTTTAATTGGGGCTGCTGTGATTTTAAAGTGTTACTTTAGCATATAAAACCCTTCCTTACTGCAGCCTGACTTCCACTTTGCTTTTTTTAAAAAACTGTGAGCAAATATTTGTAACATAAAATTTACCATTTTTAACCCTTAAGTCTGCAGTTCTGTGCCATTAAGTACATTCACACTGTTGTGCAACCATCACCTCCACCAACCATCTCCAGAGCATTTTCATCTTCCCCAACTTAAACTGTACTCATTAAGCAATGATTTCTCAAAATCACCATTCTAGTTTCTGTCTACTCTAGAAACTTCATATAAGAGGAATTATACACTATCTGTCCTTTTGTGACTGGCTTTTTTTTACTTAGCATAATATCCACAAGGTTCTCCCATGTCATAGCATATATCAGAATTTATTTCCTTATTTTAAAGACAAAATTCACTATTCCATTGTGTGTGTGTATTTATTTATTTCATTTTCTTTATGCATTTATCCATTGTTAAATGGTTGCATCCTCCACCTTTCGGCTATTGTAAATAGTGCTGCTGTGAACATGGGTGTACAAATATTTGAGGATATGCTTTCACTTCTTTAGGGTATATACTGAGAAGTCGGATTGTTGGACCATATGGTAATTCTATTTTTAATACTTTGAGGAACCGTCATACCTTTTTTTCACAGCAGCCACACCATTTTACATTTCCATCAATGATACACAAAGTTTCCAATTTCTCCACAGTCTTGACAGCACTTGTTATTTTCTGTTTTTTAAAATCACAACCATCCCTATAAATGTGAAGTATATCTCACTGTGATTTTTGATTTGCATTTCCCTGATAACTAGTAGTGCTGAGTATCTTTTCATGTGCTTATTGGCCCAAATTTGTGTTTTTTCCTTGGGGAAATGTCTACTCAAGTCCTTTATGGGTTTTTTAATTGTGTTTTGTTGTTGTTGTTGTTGAGTTTTAGAAATTCTTAATCTATTCTGGATACCAATATCCTGCCTTCAGTTCAGTTCAGTTGCTCAGGCGTGTCCAACTATTTGCAACCCCATGAATCGCAGCACGCCAGGCCTCCCTGTCCATCACCAACTCCCGGAGTTCACTCAGACTCACGTCCATGGAGTCCGTGATGCCATCCAGCCATCTCATCCTCTGTCGTCCCCTTCTCCTCCTGCCCTCCATCCCTCCCAGCATCAGAGTCTTTTCCAATGAGTCAACTCTTTGCATGAGGTGGCCAAAGTACTGGAGTTTCAGCTTCAGCATCATTCCTTCCAAAGAACACCCAAGACTGATTTCCTTTAGAATGGACTGGTTGGATCTCCTTTTAGTCCAAGGGACTCTCAAGAGTCTTCTCCAACACCACAGTTCAAAAGCATCAATTCTTCGGCGCTCAGCTTTCTTCACAGTCCAACTCTCACATCCATGCATGACCACTGGAAAAACCATAGCCTTGACTAGACAGACCTTAGTTGGCAAAGTAACAGTTTGCAAATACTTTCACCCTTTCCACCTATTTTTTCCTTTGTTGTCAATGCTTTTGGTGTTATATCCAACAACAATTGTTGTCAGTGCAAGTCATGAAGCTTTTCCCCTATGTTTCTTGAAGAGTATTATAGTTTCAGCATTTACATTTAGCTATTTGATCCATTTTGAGTGACGTTTTTAACATAGTGTAAAGATAGAGTCCAACTTTGTTTTTTTGGAGTTGGAGATCCAGTTTGCTCAGCACCCACTTTGTTTTTTTGAGATAACCATAACTCTAATTTCTACATTTGAATCAGGCTGAGTTTGGAACTTAACTGATAAGGTATAAAAATGGAGACTCCACATTTTTTTCTGCATGTCTTCAGTCCTTTTGGTTTTTAAGTTTGCTATTCCTCTGCTTTTTAAGAACAGGGACTCTGGAGTTAGATTGTCTGACTTTAAGTCTGAGCTCTACTGCTTGCCTACTTTGAAGAAGTTATTTAACCACTTTTTGCTTGAGTTTCCACATCTGTAAGGTGAGGATAGTAATGGAACCTGTTTCATTGTTGAGATGTTTAAATAACAGTATTGAAAAGCACTTAGACTAGTACCTGGTGTATAGTCAATGCTATGTAATTGTTCATTATTATTATCTTTTTAAAAAATTGCTGTCCTGAATGTGCATATCTGGGGTCTTACCAGCCTTGGTTCTGATGATCTGCACAAGATTTCATTCTAATCAAGTGAATGCCTTCCATATGCAACTTTGTTCAGATCCATTCACTCCCTTTCATGTGGACTTAGAAGGGACCAGAGATACAAAATGATATTATTTCAAACTTTCCTGGTGGTCCAGTGGCTAAGATTCTGGGCTCTTGATGCAGGGGGCATTGGTTCGATCACTGGTCAGGTAACTAAGATCTATCTGTCATGCCTCAAGGAGGGGCCAAAAAGAAAGAAAAAGAGAATATGAAAGGAAACTAACCAATGTGTTCACATCTCTGGTTGGAGAGATTATAGGTATTTAAAATTTTTTTCTTTATAATATTTTATTAAAAACAGCTGTGGATTTTTTTTTTTTTGATACATGCCCTTTCTTAGGCTAAGAAAGTTCCTATTTCTGTTGATAGTTTCTGTTTTTTTGTGTGTGTGTGTATGTGCTTGTTTTGTTTTACCTTGGGAGGGTATTGGGTTTCTTTTTTTTTTTTAACTTCATAAACTTTTTGTTTTGATTGGGATATAGCTTATTAACAGTGTTGTGGTAGTTTCAGGTGAATAGCAAAGGGACTCAGCTATACATATACATGTATCCATTCTCCCTCAAACCCCCCTCCCATCTAGGCTGGCACATAACATTGAGTAGAGTTCCATGTGCTGTGTAGTAAGTCCTTGTTGGTTATCCATTTTTAATATAACAGTATATACATAACCTTCCCAAACTCCCAAAATTCCCTTCCCCTGGCAAACATAAGTTCATTTTCTAAGACTGTGAGTCTCTGTTTTGTAAGTTCATTTGTATCATTTCTTTTAGATTTCACATGTAAGGGATGTCATAGAATATTTTTCCTTATATGTCTGACTTAACTTCACTCAGTGTGACACTCTCCAGATCCAACCATGTTGCTGCAAATGGCATTATTTCATTCTTTTTGATGGCTGAGTAATATTCCATTTTGTGTATATGTGTATACATATACATATACATATACATATATACACACACACACTACATCTTCTCTATCCATTCCTCTGTCAGTAGACATTTAGGTTGCTTCCATGTCTTGGCTTCTGTAAACAGTGCTGCAATGAACATTGGGGTGTATGTATCCTTTCAGATCATGTATTTCTCTGGAATGTATGCCCGGAGTGGGATTGCAGGGTCATATGACAGTTCTATTTTTAGTTTTTAAGAAACCTCCATACTGTTCTTCGGAGAAGGCAGTGGCACCCCACTCCAGTACTCTTGCCTGGAAAATCCCATGGGTGGAGGACACTGGTAGACTGCAGTCCATGGGGTCACGAAGAGTCGGATACGACTGAGCGACTTGACTTTCACTTTTCACTTTCATGCATTGGAGAAGGAAATGGCAACCCACTCCAGTGTTCTTGCCTGGAGAATCCCAGGGACGGGGGAGCCTGGTGGGCTTCCATCTGTGGGGTCGCACAGAGTCGGACATGACTGAAGCGACTTAGCAGTAGTATACTGTTCTTCATAGTGGCTGTACCAATTTACATTCCCACCAATAGTGTAGGAGTGTTCCCTTTTCTTCTCAAGAGGGTGTTGGGTTTTGTCACTCTTTGTCCATCTGTTGAGATAGTCATGTGGTTTTTGCTTCTTATGCTATTGATATGGTTTAATTGATTTTTCAGATATCAGACCAATCTTGTATTCCTAGGATAAATCCCACTTACTTATGGCTTATGATTCTTTCTGTATGTTGCTAGATTCAGATTGCTAATATTTTTCTGAAGAATTTTTGTGTCCAGATTCATAAGAGAAGCTGCTCTGTAGTGTTTTTTTTCTTGTGATGCCTTTGGGCTTTGGTGGGGGTGTTATTTGTTTTTGTTTTAAATATTATCGTATTTTTATTCACCTTACTTAAGGGATGTCCCTTCATTGTGGTCGCAGTGAGGAGCAGGGGGAAAGAAACTTTAGTCATGCCTGCACAAACGTTATGATATTGACTGAAGATGATGGTGAAAAGGTGTTTGCACTGGCTAAGGCCAGCCTGAGGTAAACTTTGAAAGCTTATTCTGGTGTTCAGAGTTGTCCCCACATGTGTTCAGGAGGAATCTGTCCTCTCTTGGCAGTTTTACCTCATCCAGGGATGTTTAGGGGGAAAATGTTGCTGGGCCCAGTCTGCGGTCCATGGCCTGCAGCAGAGAAATGCACATCAGGAGGATTGGGTCGGGTAGCAAGTCCTTGCTGCCCAGTGATCCCTATGTATCTGTTTACTCTACTGCTGATTGTCAGGTGATGTCTTTGATTTTGATATCAGGGTAATGCTGGCCTCATAGAATGAGTTAGGGAAGTGATCCCATCTCGTTTTTTGAAGAATTTGTGAAAACTTAGTATAAACTCTTCTTTAAATCTTTGGTACAGTTAATCAGTGAAACCACCAGGGTCTAGGCTCTTTTTCACAGGTGGTTTTCTGGAAGTTGCAATTCATTGTCTTTGTTATAGATCTATTCAAATTGTCTATTTCTTGAGTCAGTTTTGGTAATTTTTGTCTTCCTAGGAATCTGTTCATTTTGTCCAGGTGGTCTAATTTATTGACATAGAGTTGTTCATAGTGTTTCTTTATAATATTTTTTTGATCTGTAAGGTAAGTAGTAATGTGCTCTCCTTTATATCTGATTCTACTAATTTGAATTTCCTCTTTTTTCTTTGTTAGTCTAGCTAAAGATTTGTCTGTTTTGTTGATCTTTCAAAAAATCAACTTTTGGTTTTATTGATTTTTTTCTCTTGTGTTTTTCTATTCTGTATTTCATTCACTTCCATTCTTGTTTTTTTAATTTTCTTCCTTCTTCTTGCATTCTTAGTTTACTCTTCCATAAGACAAATCTCAATATGTTTTAAATGATAGAAATAATATGAAGTATATTCTCTGACCACAGTAGAATGAAATTAGAAATCAATAATAGAAAGAAACTTGGTCAGAGAACATACTTTGTATGATTTGTCATTTTAAATTTATTGAGGTTTGTTTTATGGCCTGGTGTAGGATGTATTCTGAAGAATGTTTCATATGCACTTGAAGAAAACGTAGTTTATATGGTTGTGGGTACTGTTCTATGTTAGATCTAATTGATTTATAATATTGTTCAAGTCTCCTATTTTGTGTTAATCTTCTGCCTAGTTGTTCTCTTCATTATTATAGAATGGGTATTGCAATCTCCAATTTTTATTATTGAATTTTCTCTGTTTTCATTTCTTTCATGACATATCTTTTTGCTTTTTTTTTTTTTTTTACTTTCAGTCTGTTTATACCTTTAAATTTTTTTTTACATAAGATGAAATTTAATGTTTTAAAATATACAGTCCAGTAGCATTACAGACATGCACATTGTATCAACACCGCCATTCATGTCCAGAATTTCAACTTCTCAAACTGAACTCGCAACCCATTAGATAGTAACTTTCCATTCCTTCCCTCCCATCCTTGGCAATAACCATTCTACCTTCTGTCTCTGTGAATCTGACTACTCTTGGTATCTCATACACATGGAATCCTACAGAATTTGTCCTTTGCCTCTGGATTATTGCATGTAACTTAGTGTCTTCAAGATTCACTTACATTGTAGCATGTTTCAGAATTTTTTTTTAAGGCTAAATAATGTTCCATTGTACATACAGACCTAGAGCTTTGTAGTTTTCCCTCAGAGATCTTGTACATATTTTGTTGGATTTATACCTAAATATTTTGTTCCCTTTCCTCTTCTTTCTTAGTGCTAATGTAAATGGTACTGGGTTTTTAATGTTATTATTATTTTTTCTTCTTTTTGTTTCTTGGTTTTTAATTCTAATTGATTACTGATCTATAAGAAACTATTAGACAGCCACTGCACCCTTAATTTGATGCTGCACTTCCCCTCCCTAACCATCCTTGGCTCAAGGCAGCACCAAAGGAGTCCAACTCCCGTAACCGAGAGCATCATGTCCCCCCCAAGAAGCCCCAGGCTCCCGCACACCTGCGGGGGAGCAGATGGGCACTCTCAGTCTGAAGCAGTCTCTCTTCTGCCAGGTTCATGCTGAAATGTGCAGAAACAGGTGAACACCCACCCAGTAACAAGAGAGGGAAGTTTAGGTGTCCTCACCTAACATGCTCAGATACTCAATTGTGTCCGATTCTTTACAACCCCATGGACTGTAGCCCACCAGACTCCTCTGTCCATGGGATTTTCCAGGCAAGGATACTGGAGTGGGTTGCCATTTCCTTCTTTATATACCTTTAAATTTAAAATATGTCTCTAGTAGATGACATTTGTTGGATCTTATCTACTTTATCCAGTCTGATAATCTCTACCTTTTGATTGGATTGTTTATTACTTTCATATTTAATACTGTTATTGATATAATTGGACTTATGTCTGCCATTTTATTTCTAGTTTTCTATGTGTCTCAGGTCTTTTTTTCCTTCTGTACCTTAACTGCATTCTTTTGCATGAAGTAGACATTTTCTAATATAGCACTTTAATTTCTTTAATGATTTTTTTCACTGTTCTTTAGTGGTTGCTCTAGGGCTTACCATAATATCCTATCAGAATTAGAAGTTGTTCAAGTTTATAATATATGATATATGAATATTAACTTATGTAACCCTTAAATAATGTATACATGCAATACTCCAGTAAACCTTATTTGCCAGAATAACACACTAAAGGGAAGAATTTCACATATTTCCTGAGAAAGGAATTAGAAACAGGACCCTAATTTTGTCCACTTTTTCATATCTGGAGTTAGGACTAGGTGATAGTGGGGGAATATCTGTATGTAAACTTTATATGCATATACTTCCTTTGTGAGAGATTTTCTCACATGTAGGTGGTAAATACAGCACTCTAGAACCCGCTCTATTCTTTGGTGAGCTAATAGCCCACAGCTATTTCGCTTTCTATACTGAGAATGTGAGCACTCAGAGCTTACTGGCTCTTAATGCCTGCATATTGAGCTTTATAACTAGAAGTAAAGATACAAAGTAATAGGACTAATTGGTGAAAGCTTGTTTTGGAGGAATATAATTTCTGAGAGAAGGACACAGTACTTTGATATGGAGTGTATGAAAGTATTCTTAGGTGTGTTCTTTTACATCTGGAGTCAGTGTTGGTTTGTGGAAAGTATTCTTGTCCTGTGCCCTGTCTTTTGCATCTCATTTTCTCCCAGCAAGGCAGGAACTGCTGATTGTGGCCTGTTTTTATTGGCTCAGATAATGAACAATCTATGGAGTATGACTCCTAGGGAAAAGGAGTCAACTTTGAGCCCAACCCTCTGTCCTGAATCTGGAATGTGAAATAGAAGGATCTCCTTGGTGGGTGCATGCTCTGGGAATGTCAGTTAAGGCCTCCTAGGTATGAGGTCTCATTCTTTGTAAAGGCTAGTATTTTATAGGAATGTGACAGTCAACTTGAGGAACCTCATAATTTTGAGTTAGTTGAGAGAAATCTTATATATATCAGATAACCTTATTTTGACTGTTGTTTTGGGAAACACTTAGACAATCTTTTTCTTGTTAATTACATTGATATTTTTCTCTTTCTTAATGAATTATGCTAAGTACTTACTTGAGTCTTTTGGAGATGGCTTGGAGGGACTGCCTTTGTGATTGAGCCAGTGATAATGGAGTAGCTGCTATCTGGGGACTAAGGTAATTAAGAGTGCAAGTTCTTGAGGTGAGTTGGAAGGGCTTTCTTCTCAGCAGACAGTTGCAGATGAAATTGCTAAGAACACTGGAGGAGAAATGTATTTTTGGCAGTTTGCTCTAGAATGTTCTAGCCCTTGGTCCCAGTTGTTTGAGTGAATGGCCCCTATGTGGCAGGAGAGCAAATCGTTTCACAGCATTCTTTGTTTCTGTAAATATATATTTACAAAGCAAAGGCCTTTGGTTTGTCCCTGTCCCATTGGTTATTAGTTGGATCGTCTATGTATAATTTCATGGTGTGGTAAGAGACGTAAACCGTGAACTTCCAGATGTTCAAGCTGGTTTTAGAAAAGGCACAGGAACCAGAGATCAAATGCCAACGTCCTCTGGATCATGGAAAAAGCAAGAGAGTTCCAGAAAAACATCTATTTCTGCATTATTGACTATGCCAAAGCCTTTGACTGTGTGGATCACAATAAACTCTGGAAAATTCTGAAAGAGATGAGGATACCAGACCACCTGACCTCCTCTTGAGAAACCTATAGGCAGGTCAGGAAGCAACAGTTAGAACTGGACATGGAACAACAGACTGGTTCCAACTAGGACAAAGAGTACGTCAAGGCTGTGTATTGTTACCCTGCTTATTTAACTTCTATGCAGAGTACATCATGAGAAATGCTGGGCTGGAGGAAGCACAGGCTGGAATCAAGATTGTGGGGAAAAATATCAATAACCTCAGATATGCAGATGACACCACCCTTATGGCAGAAAGTGAAGAGGAACTAAAAAGCCTCTTGATGAAAGTGAAAGAGGAGAGTCAAAAGCTGACTTAAAGCTCAACGTTCAGAAAACGAAGATCATGGCATCTGGTCCCATCACTTCATGAGAAATAGATGGGGAAACAGTGGAAACAGTGTCAGACTTTATTTTTTTGGACTCCAGAATCACTGCAGATGGTGACTACAGCCATGAAATTAAAAGACGCTACTCCTTGGAAGGAAAGTTATGACCAACCTAGACAGCATATTAAAGGGCAGAGACGTTACTTCGTCAACAAAGTTCCATCTAGTCAAGGCTATGATTTTTCCAGTGGTCACGTATGGATGTGAGAGTTGGACTATAAAGAAAGCTGAGAATTGATACTTTTGAACTGTGGTGTTGGAGAAGACTCTTGAGAGTCCCTTGGACTGCAAGGAGAGCCAACCAGTCCATCCTAAAGGAAATCAGTCCTGGGTGTTCATTGGAAGGACTGATGTTGAAGTTGAAACTCCAATATTTTGGCCACCTGATGCGAAGAGCTGACTCATTTGAAAAGACCCTGATGTTGGGAAAGATTGAAGGCAGGAGGAAAAGGGGATGACAGAGGCTGAGATGGTTGGATGGCATCATCAACTCAATGGACATGGGTAAACTCCAGGAGTTGGTGATGGACAGGGAGGCCTGGTGTGCTACAGTTTATGGGGTTGCAAAGAGTCGGACGCAACTGAGCAACTAAACTAAACTGAACTGAACTGAAAAGGAGCCTGACAGGCTACAGTCCATGGGGTCACAAAGAGTCAGGAAATGACTTAGCAACTAAACAACAATAAAGTTAACGTTAGATTTTAAATCTAACGTTAACTTTTTTATGGGTATCTGAGATGAGCCATTATTGATTGATGTTCCTCATTCTGCTAGTATTTCAATCAGCAGGATCAACCATATGGCATTTTTAGTGACTGTAGATAGGCATCAAAAACATGAGAGGAGAGACACTGAGAGATAGAAGGAGAATGAATGAGAGGAAATATGTTGTGTTTGTGTGAGATAGATTGGGGCTTCTTTCTTTAAGTGTGGTTTTAGGAACATTTTTTTATTCTTATCTTTCTGTCACTGCTTCCTTATCTTTATAGCTCTTTCTAAGTATTAGGAGTTGAAAACCAGAGGGGCAGTCAAGGTGACCTAGAATTGCTGCTCCATTTTAGCAGATTAGAAAGAAAGGTGTTTTCAGTTGACTCATTACAAAACGGGGTGGGAAGGGGCTAGAGTGTACAGCAGTCCAAAGCCTGCTGTTCCTCAGCTGCACCAGCAAAAGCAGATGTAACTTGTTCCCTTTCCCAGCCAGTTTGCCTTATTCTCTGGCTCTCTGGAGACAGCCTGCTTTTGCTGGTGTAGCTGACTCTGGTCCTTTAGGGATGGGCTGCTCCCTAATTATTATTGATTCAAGGGGGGTGGGGTGGTGGGAAATTTTTGTTTTCATCTGAGAAAAGGTCATTGTTTTCTAAAAGGAATTCCTTTTTTTTTTTTTTTTTAATTGTATTGGATCTTTGTTGCTGTACAGGTTTTCTCTAGTTGTGGCAAGGGGGAGCTGCTCTCTAGTTGCAGGCTTCTCATTGCGATGGCTTCTCTTGTTTCAGAGCACAGGCTGTAGGGCACTCACGTTCAGTAGTTGCGGCTTCAGTAGTTGCGGCTCACAGGCTCAATAGATGCATGGGCCTAATTGTTCTATAGCATGTGGGATCTTCCCAGATCAGGGGTTGAACCATCTCTCCTGCATTGGCAGATGGATTCTTTACCACTGAGCCACCAGGGAAGCCCCAGAAGGAATTCTTGCTAGGAAATGTAGACATTTAATCATGCCTTAATTCATAAAAGGCTGGCTTCTAACTGTAATTGGTACAAAGCCTAGTTGCAAATAGGCATAGTTTTAAGTCCCTAATTCCTTTCCCTTTTCCATCCTATATCTAAGATACTTTAAAAAGTAGTCTTAAAATTGTGGGAAGTTCTTCATCTTTTCCCTTATTTTTCCCTTTCTATCTGTGTTTTCCAAAAGTTAGAGTGGAACTCTGTTCATATTACTCAGGTATTTTATTTTATTTTTTCTCAACTTTTTTTGTGTGGTTTTTAAAAATTAATTTATTTTACTTTATAATATTGTATTGTTTTTGCCATACATTGACTTGAATCCGCCATGAGTGTACATGTGTTCCTCATCCTGGACCCCCCTCCCACCTCCCCTACCCATCCCATCCCTCTGGATCATCCCAGTGCACCAGCGCTGAGCACCGTGTATCATGCATCGAACCTGGACTGGTGATTCGTTTCACATATGATATTTTACATGTTTCAATGCTACTCTTCCATATCATCCTGCCCTTGCCCTGTCCCACAGACTCCAAAAGGCTATTGAATACATCTGTGTCTCTTTTGCTGTCTCGCATACAGGGTTATCGTTACCTTCTTTCTAAATTCCACATACATGCATTAGCATACTGTATTGGTATTTTTCTTTCTGGCTTCATTCTGTATAATAGGCTCCAGTTTCATCCACCTCATTAGAACGGATTCAAATGTATTCTTTTTAATGGCTGAGTAATATTCCATTGTGTCTGTGTACCACAGCTTTCTTATCCATTCATTTGCTGATGGATGTCTAGGTTGCTTCCATGTCCTGGCTATTATAAACAGTGTTGCGATGAACATTGGGGTACACGTGTCTCTTTAGATTCTTGTTTCCTCAATGTATATGCCCAATAATGGGATTGCTGGGTCATATGGCAGTTCTATTTCCACACTGTTCTCCATAGTGGCTGTGCTAGTTTGCATTCCCACCAACAGTGTAAGAGGGTTCCCTTTTCTCTACACCCTCTCCAGCATTTATTGCTTGTAGACTTTTGGATTGCAGCCATTCTGACTGGCGTGAAATGGTACCTCGTTGTGGTTTTGATTTGCATTTCTCTGATAATGAGTGATATTGAGCATCTTTTCATGTGTTTGTTAGCCATCTGTATGTCTTCTTTGGAGAAATGTCTGTTTAGTTCTTTGGCCCACTTTTTGATTGGATCTTTTATTTTTCTGGAATTGAGCTGCAGGAGTTACTTGTATATTTTTTAGATTAATTCTTTGTCTGTTGCTTCATTTGCTATTGTTTTCTCCCATACTGAAGGCTGTCTTTTCACCTTGCTTATAGTTTCCTTTGTTGTGCTCAGGTATTTTAAAATCTCCTGATGAGATGAAGAAGCAATTACTTTTGGGTCACAATATGTTTTCCTATCAGCAAACCCAAACAGGCATTTCTTCTGCAAATGAAACTTTAGGTTTCTTTGGATTACTGTGAACAAAAAGAGAAGTGTTCTCGGCCATAGGAGCTTAATCATTTTAAATTCTCAGTTATACCAGAATGGCCAAGGTCCCATACCTCCCAATTTATATTTAACTTTCATCTTGCAGGTTAGCAGTGCTGGGTCACTTAACCTTAAAAGCTGAGAGAATTTAAGAGGCCATCTACCCTAGTCTCCTTGCCAAAGTATAAATCTCATTTGTTGAGGTAATCTCAGCCTGTACTTAAAAACCTAGTGAAACAGTACTTAATACTTCAGGCTGTATACACTATTCACTTTTTAAATGATGAGAATCTCTTCCTCATGTCAACTCATCCTTTTTATAATCTGAACCTGTTGATTGTTTTTCTACCTTCAGATGCAACACCAAAACGTTTACTCTGACTTCTGTGTTGAATTCTTCAAAGGGCTAGCACGTATTTACTGCCATTCTGTAGGCAAAACATCCTTTCCTCCCTCAGTTGTTCTTCATATGACATGGTTTCAAAATCTCAGACATGCTATGATTTTCCTTTCGGTATATTCTCAGTTTACCTCCTAAAGTGTGGTGTTAACATGTGCCTTGTACCAAATGAGCATTCAGTTAATGTTTTAGATTGAGTGACACCTAGAACTGGGTCCAGATACCCCTTAGTAGTTTAGATTGTAGAAATACTATTAGTGCCCAAGGTAGAAACCTATTTCATTTGCAGCCTCCCGTAGCATTAACTTTTCAGCAGCTGAATTTCATTGTTGATTCATAACAAGCTTAAAAACTTTCAAATCTGCTTAAGATGACCTGCTGTGAAACTAACTCTTCCTAGTCCTGTAATTGTTCAGTTTGTGGTGCTGTTTTGCTTTGTGGTGCTAGTTAATTTTTTTTTTGGGCGGGGTGGGGGGGAATGCTGTTTGCTTATTGTAGAAAATTTTAAAGCAGTGCAGAAACTTGCAAAGAATAAAGTCAAGTCAAGTCAAATCTCACAGAGATAGCTACTATGACTTTTGGTGAATCTCCTGAACACCTCTGGTTCATTTTTTTCTTTTAAACTAACCTAAAGGAAACTCTTCATCCATATTAAATGTATCTTAGACATTGCAACTCATCAGTCTAATTTATCAGGATACGTTTTGAGTCCTAGTTATGTCATTCTGTGTGTTGGTTTTCCTTTGTAGCTTTGTATCTTTGAGATATTTGATAAATATGCTTTCTAAATTTTTGTCCAGGTGCTTTGGTATAATCCTGATTCAGCTACTGATTTTCTGGGTGATTTGGAAATAATCTCCCCTTTCTGGATTTTGACTAGCTACTATTATGTAAAATGGCCTTAAACACTGAAAATTTTTCTTAAGAATCAACCATAAAGCTCTTGATAAAGAATAAATATGTGAAGAAAAAACTGTGGGTGGGGAATCATCAGCCAGGGCCAGACTGGAAAAATAAAATCCTTTTATAGAAAAATCAGGGACCACAACCTTCATAGAATGGTTCAGACCTTCCTCTATCCTCCTACTCTCTTAGCAGAGGGATTTACTAATTGAAATTGGAAAAAGGGGAGAAAGGAAGGAAGAAGGAGAGAAAGGGAGAAGAGGAAGGGAGGGAAGACAAAAGATTATAGTAAACATTACTTCTTATATTGAGAAATTAGAGAGGACATAAATAATCTTAAATAAGATTAAAAAGGCAGTTTGGAGTGAGAGTAGGTGAGAGCTCTTCAGAGAAGGAAGATGCTCTTTACTGTTTTCTGTTTTAATAAGTAGTAAGCTTGGTGGTCACAATAAAGGCTCTTCTGGGCTGAGGTCTGTTGGGAGAGAAAAGTGTGAAACTCACTGCTGCCTGCTCTGTCTCCCCTAAACAAGCTTTGTCTGTGTGTTGCATTTCCTCTGGGCTCTTCATGAAGGTGTGTGATAATCTAAAACTGGAACAGAGGCACCATTTTAAGCAGGCAATTAATGACGTGGTAAGAATTTTTAGCTCCAGTAGATTAATTGTTAAATGAGTTGTGTCTGAATTTTACTGTGATATCAGCCTAATTATAAATATAGTGTTATATAGTGGAAGACAATAATAAGCAGAATTATGTACTCAGTGATCAGACTTTAGGAGTTTCTAACACTGAGGAAAGATTTTCTTCTTAAACCGTCTCTTGCTGTTCTTTTTATGTAGGTTTTGATTAATTTTACCTTGATTACACATGTTTCCCTGGAGCCTAGATATTGTGCGTGCTCTAGCAAAGAAGACCCCTGTTTGAAGAGATTTAATGAGATTTTTTTGTTCTAATTGATTTCTATATAATTTCTTGTAAAACCAGTAACACGTGAGATGTCAAACACAGAATATTCTAATACATTTTCTTATACACCAAAGAACATTAATTTCTTTCTCATTTGACATTCCTATCATATGATGAAAGTCCTCAATCTCAAGAAAGCTGTAGAGACAGTTGATTCTCACTGGTCTCTCCTCTCCTACATTCATCTTGGTGACACCTCTCAAAAGGCAGCAGGAATAGCCATCTGTAGTTGGAGCTCATTCTGAGTAGAAGGGGGTGGAGGATTTCTGACCAGGGTTTGACTGTAAGATCCCCTGGAGAAGGAAATGGCAATCCACTCCAGCACTCTTGCCTGGAAAATCCAATGGACGGAGGAGCCTGATAGGCTATAGTCCATGGGGTCGCAAAGAGTTGGACACGACTGAGCAACTTGACTTTCATGTTTCTTATGGGATAATTTACTAGATGGAATGCAGATAGCGATGGATTAAAATCTGTTCCTTTTGCTCATTAATCGGAACTAGTTTCCTATTTTTAAAATGTGAGCTGTTTGATAAATTGTAAAGAGTACTGTATTAATGTATATTTGTAATAAAGCTTGATTGTAAAATGAACATCTGTGAACCATTCACCTTAAATAGCATGTTACCAACTCACTGAAACCCTTTTTTTTCCTTTTAATTGAGGTATGTGGTAAAATGTACAGAATCTTAAGTGTGTAATAGAACTTTTTTACGTGTATGTATACCCATCTAATCAATACATAGATCAAGATGTAGAGCATTTCCGTCAGCCCAGAAAATTCCTCATAACCCTCCTGTTCCCCAGAACTATGCAGTTTTCTGACTTCTTTCACAAGTTAAGTTTTGCCTTTTCTTGAACTTCATATGAACAAACTTATACAGTACATCCTCTTATGTTTGGCTTCTGGCCCTCAATATATTGTTTTTTAAATTCATCTACTTTGTGGTGTACATTAGTTTATTCCTTAAAAAATAATGTAGACCTTAAAAAATAATGGTGAAAAACATAAAATTTACCATCTTTATTATTTTTAGATATACAGTTCAGTAAGTAGTGTTACATATATTCACATTGTTCTACAGCAGATCTCCAGAACTTTTTCATCTAGCAGAACTGAAACTCTGTACCTATTAAACAGCAGCTTCCCCCCGTTTCCTCCTTCTCCCCAGCCTCTGGCAACCACCATTCTACTTTCTGCTCTTTGAATTTGACTACTTTAGATACTTTATATAAGGCAATATGCAGCATTTGTCTTTTTCTGTGGCTGTTTTTTTTTTTCGCTTAGTTTAATGTCCACAAGGTTCACTTATGTTGGAGTATGTGACAGGATTCCCTTCCTTTTAAGGCTAAATAATATTCCATTGTATATATAAACTATATTTTGTTTACATATTCATCTGTTGATAGACATTTCAGTTGTTTCCACCTTTTGGCTATTATGAATAATGCTGCTATGAATGAGGATGTGCAAATATCTGATAGTTCTTTCTTTTTATTGCTGAAGTAAAGTGAAGTGAAGTCACTCAGTCATGTCTGACTCTGCAACCCCATGGACTGTAGCCTACCAGGCTCTGCTGTCCATGGGATTTTCCAGTCAAGAGTACTGGAGTGGGTTGCCATTTCCTTCTCCATTTATTGCTGAGTAGTACTTTATTATTGTTTGAAATATACCACAATTAGTTTATTCATTCTCTGCATTTCTTTTTAGTTGAGTTCTCTAAGTCTCTAACTGTACATGTCATCTTCACTGCCTTTCTTTTTCTCCTCCCTGTGCTTATCCCATCTCTGGCTCCCTTAACCCCTAAAGAAAATAAATATTTAAGCTCTGCGTGTATGTATGTATGTATGTATATATTTTTTTTTATACACTCTGTCACTCAGTCATATCCGACTTTGCGATCCCATGGACTTTAGTGCACCAGGCTCCTCTGTCCATGGGATTTTCCAGGCAAGAATACTGGAGTGAGTTGCTGTTTCCTTCTCCAGGGTATCTTCCAGGGATCGAACCTGGGTCTCCTGCGTTGAAGGCAGATTCTTTAACAACTGAGCCACCAGAGGTTGGTAAGCTCTGTAGCATGGGTACAATTCTGTTCTTAATATGCTTCCTGGAATCTGTCCTCACTGCGGCTGTGCTAGATCACCTAGAGTTCTCTGGACAAATGAGACATGTTCTCTGGACAAAACTGTTAGCTGACCATATATATATATGTTAACAGTTTGTATATATTCATATTATTCTTCCTTGTTATACCGGTTTTTCCTCTGTCGGTTTGCCTCCTGAAATAGTACATTTTCAACATTACTTCATTGTTAAATACTACAGTAGTAATTATTTGCTTGTCTGTTTGTTTTCTTTACTAAGCTGTGAACTCACAAAGGCAGTCCAGATCCATGTCTTACTCATCTTAGTAACATTGTGCTAAGCAACATTCAATGAATGTTTGTTGAACATAAATCAACATAGAGTTTTGCTCTCTTAGGCAGGGATGCAGGGTCAAATTTCCAAATTTCCAAATTTGCTGGTGTATTGAGGCTGGATGCAGGGTCTGGCCTGGCTGGGTTTGATCTGAAATAAGGTGGAAGTGATAGTACTTCAGTTATCATTGGCTGCTGAAGGGAGCTCGTAAGCCAGTTCAGAAAGCATCTCAGAGAATCACTGAACAAAAGATGGAAGGCAGACTCTCCAGAAGAGAAGTGAACTGAAGGAAGACTAAAAGAGCTCAGATACAAGTCATTGGTACAAAATAGGAATGAAAAAGCAGGTTTGAAGGAGAGAAGTATCAGTCAGTATCAGTTCAGTTGCTCAGTCATGTCCGACTCTGCGACCCCATGGACTGCAACATGCCTGGCTTCCTTATCCGTCACCAACACCTGGAACTTCCTCAGACTCATGTCTGTTGAGTCAGTGATCCCATCTAACCATCTCATCCTCAGTCATCCCTTTCTCCTCCTGCCTTCAGTCTTTTTCAGCATCAAGGTCTTTTCCAATCAGTCAGTTCTTTGCATCAGGTGGACAAAATATTGGAGCTTCAGCTCCAGCATCAGTCCTTCCAGTGAATATTCAGAACTGATTTCCTGTAGGATGAACTGGTTGGATCTCCTTGCAGTCCAAGGGACTCTGAGGAGCCTTCTCCAACACCACGGTGCAAAAGTATCAATTCTTCAGTGCTCAGCTTTCTTTATGGTCCAACTTTCACATCCATACGTGACTGCTGGAAAAACCATAGCTTTGACTAGACAGACCTTTGTTGCAAAGTAATGTCTCTGCTTTTTAATATGCTGTCTAGGTTGGTCATAGCTTTCCTTCCAAGGAGCAAGCATCTTTTATTTCATGGCTGCAATCACCATCTGCAGTGATTTTGGAGCCCAAGAAAATAAAGTCTGTCACTGTTTCCATTGTTTTCCCATCTATTTGCCATGAAGTGATGGGACCAGATGCCATGATCTTAGTTTTCTGAATGTTGAGTTTTAAGCCAGCTTTTTCACTCTCCTCTTGCACTTTCATGAAGAAGCTCTTCAGTTCCTCTTTGCTTTCCGCCATAAGGGTGTTGTCATCTGCATATCTGAGGTTATTGATATTTCTCTTGGCAATCTTGATTCCAGCTTTTACTTCATCCATCCTGGTATTTCACATGATGTACTCTGCATATAAGTTAAATAAGCAGGGGGACAATATATATCCTTGATGTACTCCTTTCCCAATTTGGAATCAGTAGGTTATTCCATGTCTAGTTGTAACTGTTGCCTCTTGACTTGCATACCCATTTCTCAGGGAAGCCAGTAAGGTGGTCTGGTATTCTCATCTCTCTCAGAATTTTCCAGTTTATTGTGATCCACTCAGTCAAAGGCTTTGGCATAGTCAATAAAGCAGAAATAGATGTTTTTCTGGAACTCTCTTGCTTTTTCGATGATCCAGCGGATGTTGGCAATTTGATTTCTGGTTCTTCTGCCTTTTCTAAATCCAGCTTGAACATCTGGAAGTTCTCTGTTCACATACTGTTGAAGCCTGGCTTGGAGAATTTTGAGCATTACTTTACTAGCGTGTGAGATGAGTGCAGTTGTGCGGTAGTTTGAACATTCTTTGGCATTGCCTTTCTTTGGGATTGGAATGAAAACTGACCTTTTCCAGTCCTGTGGCTACTGCTGAGTTTTCCAAATTTGCTGGTGTATTGAGTGCAGCACTTTGACAGCATCATCTTATATGATTTGAGATAGCTCAACTGGAATTCCATCACCTCCATTAGCCCTGTTCATAGTGATGCTTCCTAAGGCCCATTTGATATCACATTCCAGGATGTCTGGTTCTAGATGAGTGATCACACCATCGTGATCATGAAGATCTTTTCTGTATAGTTGTTTTATGTATTCTTGCCACCTCTTCTTAATATCTTCTGCTTTTGTTAGGTCCATACCATTTCTGTCCTTTATTATGTCCATCTTTGCATGAAATTTTCCTTTGGTAGCTCTAATTTTCTTTTTTTTTTAAATACAGTATAATGTGGTTTTATTTATTTATTTATTTATTTTTAATTACAATACTGTATTTGTTTTGCCATACATTGACATGAATCAGCCACAGGTGTCCACGATCTCCCAATGCCAAAGCCCCCTCCCACTAATTTTCTTGAAGAGATAAGTTTTTCCCATTCTGTTGTTTTCCTGTATATCTTTACACTGATCACTGAGGTATTCTTTGGAACTCTGCATTCAAATGGGTATATCTCCTTTTCTCCTTTGCCTTTAGCTTCTCTTCTTTTCTCAGCTATTTGTAAGGCCTCCTCAGACAACTATTTTGCCTTTTTGCATTTTTTGGGGGAGGATGATCTTGATTACCACCTTCTGTACAGTGTCATAAACCTCCCTCCATATTTCTTCAGGCACTCTATCAGATCTAATCTCTTGAATATTTTTGTCACTTCCATTGTATAATTGTAAGAGACTTGATTTAGGTCATACCTGAATGGTCTAGTGGTTCTCCCTACTTTCTTCAATTTAAGTCTGAATTTGGCAATAAGGAGATTATGATCTGAGCCAGTCAGCTCCCCGGTCTTGTGTTTGCTGATTGTATAGAGTTTCTCCATCTTTGACTGCAAAGAATATAATCAATCTGATTTCAGTATTGACCATCTGGTGATGTCTGTGTGTAGAGTCTTCTCTTGTGTTGTTGGAAGAGGGTGTTTGCTATGACCAGTGTGTACTCTTGGCAAAACTCTGTTAGTCTTTGCCCTGCCTTGCTTTGTACTCCAAAGCCAAACTTACCTGTTACTCCAGGTATCTCTTGACTTCCTGCTTTTCCATTCCAGTCCCCTATAATGAAAATGACATATTTTTTTGGTGTTAGTCCTAGAAGGTCTTGTAGGTCATCATAACTGTTCAACTTCAGCTTTTTCAGTATTATGGTTGGGGCATAGACTTGGATTACTGTGATACTGAGTGGAATATGAACGAACAGAGATCATTCTGTCATTTTTGAGAGTGCACCCAAGTATTGCATTTCGGACTCTTGTTGATTATGATGGCTACTCCATTTCTTCTAAGGGATTCTTGCCCACAGTACTAGGTATAATGGTCATCTGAATTAAATTTGCTCATTCCAGTCCATTTTAGTTCACTGATTCCTAAAATGTTGATGTTCACTCTTGCCATGTCCTGTTTGACCACTTTCAATGTACCTTGATTCATGGACCTAACATTTCAGGTTCCTATGCAATATTGTTCTTTACAGCATCAGAGTTTACTTCTATCACCAGTCACATCCAAAACTGGGCTTTGTTTTCATTCTGGCTCCATCTCTTTATTCTTTCTGGAGTTATTTCTCCACTCTTCTCCAGTAGTATATTGGGCACGTACCGGCCTGTGGAGTTCATCTTTCAGTGTCATATCTTTTTTCCTTTTCATACTGTTCATGGTGTTCTCAAGGCAAGAATACTGAAGTGATTTGCCATTCCCTTCTCCAGTGGATCACATTTTGTCAGAACTCTCCTCCTTAAGAGGGTAAGGGTTAAAACCTAGAGGTAAATGCCTTGGGCTGAATAGGATACCTGCAACAGTTATTCTCACATTGTGAACACAGGGTGAAAGTATGAAAAGCATGACTTCCCCTGTACCATTGAATAAGTATTGAATGTTTCCTGGGACCCACCATTGAAGGTCAAGCTGGTCAATAAAAAGAAAACCACTTTGGTTGAGGCCAGCAGATGTCTGGGACTCTGCCAGGTGCTTTTATCTATAAGAGTTTGCTTTAAAAAGAGAGAGAGAGGCATAGACCTTTAAGACCAGTATATAGAGAAAAAAGTTAGCAAGAAATGGGAATATTCAAAGAAAGGCTTGTAAATGCCATGAGCTTCCTTGGCAAGAAAAAAAAAAAGGACAATTCATGTAGTCTCAAATATAGCCAAGCAGGGAAGTTAGGGAGCTGGGAAGATGGATGTATGTAGAGAGCCTCTTGAACCTTCTTAGCTAATGTGTGTCACTGTGTCTTTGAAACTTGAGGCCATTGAAAAAAACCAGCCTGTTGGTATTCTTCAAACTGCTGAAGTTGTCAGGGCTCAGGGAAAATGGGCCATTGTTTAAAGAAGAAAGGAAGAGGATAAGAAAAGAGAGGAGGAGTAAAAGAGATTTCTTTGACTTAAATTTCACTGCATTAATATGGGCTCCTCCCCCTTGTCCTGAAGATCAAAAGCACGTTTCCTTCTGTTGTCAGCTATTGAAGGTCCTTCCTTTGGGGTTTTATCTGTGACCTATAATTGTTGCTCTTAATGCTCAGTGTTTTCTTACATGAGTCATTTAGCAATTACCTCCGGTTTTGACTAAAATGACCTTGACTTAAAACTCTTTGAGGTTAGGCCCTCCATGCCTATTGCCATGGACCTCTGCCCCATAACCCTTAGCTCTTGGATTCTCAGGGGCTGTAACTTGATTTGAAAAGTTCAATATTCTTTTTTTTTTTTAACAAAAAAATCAGTGTTCTAAGAAAGCTGGCAGTTCATTGTCTACTGGACAATTTTGAGTTGGGATAACAGAGTTTGGGATACATTACTGATGATTAATGTGACTTCCTTAAAGGGAAATCCATTTGTTTTGCTTAGTGTTTCTGTGATTAATTACTTGCCAGATTAAATTGCTCCATAAAAATGCATAGTATTTTGTTCAATTGCTCTTCATGGTGATTAATTAGGCCATACTGTTGCTTCATATGTTAATTGTGCTGACAATTTTTTTTCTCTTCTAGTTTAATTAATACAGCATTTATTTGAAAGACTGTTTTTAGGACAAGATACTGTTTTAGGAGAAACAAAGCCCAGTGTTGCTTTAGGCTGGTGTTAGGGAGTAGCACCTCAGATTTTCTAAGTGTGCCCTGTGGGTCCTTGTCTGTCTGTGATTTGCAGAAAGTACACTGACTTGGAATAAGTTGGGGAAAGCTCTTTTTGGTTTTCTTGTAGCTATTAATGGTGATATATAAAGATTCTTTGCTTGATTGAAAATTAAGAATTTAGAGGAGAAACTATTGATGCAACATGTGTTGTTAAATAAGTGTAAAATTTAAAGTGTATGTGCATGTGAGAGAGACTGGAAACAGAGGGTTTCCTAGGATTCTGCAGGGTGCTGATGAGGAAGTGAAGAATATTTAGCATTTTTATTAATGATCTAGGCCTGAAAGTAAACAGAATGTTAATGAAGTTTATAAGTGATACTGATTTGGAGATGTTTCCTGTACCCAGGAGAGTGGAGAAGTATGTAGATGGAGCAGGAAGAAAAGCATCATGGAACTAGCATCATAGCTATTCCATTGCAAAAATGCGTGTCTGCTGTATAGAATCAGGCAGCTGTTTTCAAAAGTACATCTTTAGCAGTCCACTCCTAGCAATTTACCCAAGTGAAATGGAAACCTGGCTTGAAAAAATGTTTGTTGTTGTTGTTTAGTCACTGTGTTTTGTCTGACTCTTTTGTGACCCTATGGACTGCAGCCCACCCAGCTCCTCTGTCCATGGGATTTCCTAGGCAAGAATACTGGAGTGGGTTGCCAGTTCCTTGTCCAGGAGATCTTCCCAACCCAGGGATTGAATCTGTGTCTCCTGCATTGGTAGGCGGATTCTTTACCATTGAGCCACCAGGGAAGCCCTGAATAAATGTTTATAGTGGTTTTACTCATGGCAACCCACTCCAGTATTCTTGCCTGGGATTAGAGGAGCCTGGTGGGCTACAGTCCATGGGGTTGCAAAGAGTCAGACACGACTAACTGACTGTTTATACTCATGCATTCTCTCAAAACTGGAAATAACCCAGATGATCCTCAGCTGATGAGTGAATAAACAAATTGTGGTACACCTATATAATGAAATACTACTCACCAAAAGAAAGGAATGAATTCCTGATAACATGCCACAACATGGATGAATTCAATTATGTTATGCAGTATGAAGGAGGAGGCAGGAGGAGAAGGGGAAAACAGGGGATGAGATGGTTGGATGGCATCACTGACACAATGGACATGAGTTTGAGCAAGCTCCCGGAGATAGTGAAGGACAGGGAAGCCTGGTGTGCTGCAGTCCATGAAGTCGCAGAGTTGAGCAGGACTGAGCGAGTGAACAACAAAAATGCAGTATGAATCTGTACTCAACAGGCTATAGTTTAGGGTTCCATGTATATGATAATCTGGAAATGGAAAAATTACTGGCACAGAATTGATATCAGCCAGGGGCTGGGTTTAGGAGGAGGGGCATGGGGGAATTTTTTGGGTGACATAACTGTTCTGTATCTTGATTGTGCTATTGATTAAATGACTATGCATTTTTCAAGACTTAGACTTGACTTCAGGTCTTCAAGACTTCAAGACAAGACTAAAAAGAGTAAATTTTACCATATGCAAATTATATCTTCATTTAAAAATTAGATCTTCACAGGTAAGGATAACACATTCAACTTTTGCTATCCACTTTATATGTAGCAACTTTTTGAAACTGATTTGAGTAACAGGAACTAGAATTTGGATTTCCTTCATGTTGCTTCCAAATTCAAGGATTTTGTTTGTTTGTTTGTGTTTGAGTGGAAGCAGAGATGGAAGGGTGAGTTGCAGTGGTTTTCCTTAGGTGTCCTTATGTAAACCTCTATACTGATGAAAGGATTATTTTAAGAAGAAAATCACTGTTAAGGAGCTTTTAGGCCTTGTTGATAGCCATCAGAAAAAGACAAGTGGATTATTTCCCCAATTTATGAATTGAATCCAATTATTTGAAGTTCTGTGGATTTAGTTTTTTATTTAAAGCTATGTTTATTTGTTCTTTCTGGGCCCTTCCACAACTGAAGTGTTCTAAGACCCAGCATAGTGCCCAGGTATTTCTGTCCCAGTACCAACCTCAGAATCAACTTATTTACCTCTGTACTATATTTGGACTGTAACAAAAAGCTTCATTACCCTCTGGGTTTGTGAGGCAGGTTTGCAATATGTCAGGGACCCAGGGACAGGTGAACCACAAATGCTGAATCGTTGCTGAAAGCTGCCATGCCTTTTTCCTCCCACTCCCCCATGTCTCCAATGATCTGAACTGTATATATAGTGCTTACTTTTCATGTCCAACTTGAAGCACCTCCCTGAATGCCAGACTCTTCAATATTTATTCAGTGTCTCTAAAAATAGCCCAGTGGGGGAAAATTATATGGTTGTAGTATTATTACACTACTTGCAGCAATAATACTTAATACGGCTCTGTGGCTGCAGCTTAGTGTGCTAACTGCTGACTTCCCTGAGCAGATGTGTGGCCCTCATTCTGGCCTAGCCAGGCAGATTACATTTAGCAAGATGATGCTGATTCCATGAGTGACTTTCCAAGCAAATATCTCTGGGTTTTCCAGGGTTTATAGCTGAATGATTTTCAGCACTGGACTTGAAGGGGCTGCTGTGCCCCCAACCAAGACCCCATCTGTTAAAATCTCATATTGATTTGTATCCCTAGTAATAAAAATCTGTCCTTCTCCTCCTAGTGTGATAAATAATGCAAATATGCTAGATGAAGTCTGCTGTTGGAGCAGAACTCATCATTTTGCTCCGTGTTGAACTAAAACTAATTTAATCAGAAACGGAATTGTCTCAAATATACATATCAAGTAGCCCATTGTTTTCTTATTCTGCTTTAGCATGCTCACTTATACTTGCAGGGTTTAGCAAGTAGTGATTTAAAAGATGTAATTAACTTTGTAAAAAAGAATGACAAGTTTTAGCAGGAAAAGAAATTATGAGATGACATTTAAATTTTTGACTGGATAAATAGGTAATAATGAAACGCTGTGAGATAAAGGCTTGTGTCAGCCACGCATCCTATCTTAATCCTGTATTTTTATGCCCCTTCCATCCAAAAGTGATCTAAAGTGCAATTTACTGACTATACATAGCACAGCACTTCATCCAACTGGGAAATGCATATCCATCTTGGCTAAGTCTTAATTAGTCCATAATTACTTATTTTGTATTTCCTGTGTAACTCTGTGCCTTTAGCTCCTGACCTGCATCAGTAGTACCACATGGCAAGACTTCATAGGATAGAATATCACTGCAGTTAAGACTTTGGAAGGACATCTGAAGGCCAGGGTACAATCATGTTGTACCCAAGATAGAATGTGACCAAGATAGCTATAGCTCCTTTGAAAAGCTTCCGGAGATGACAGACTACTGCTTACCCTTGATTGCTTGCTTCTGGAGAGTTTCTGAAGTGTTCCTTCCCTCCTGTGCTGTCATATAAGTCACTCCCAGAATAGAGGAAGCAACTTGAAGCACTAAACTAGACAGGTCTGTTGAGAACATTTGCCTACCAGAGTCTGATTGCCTTTGACTTTCGTATCTATTGATTTAAAAATCTCACCATAGTACAAATATAACTTTCTCTACTTGATAAAGGGCATCTATAAAAACCTTTAGCTATCATACTTTATGGTGAAAGATTGAACACTTTTCCTCTAAGATCAGGAACAAAGTAGGGATTCTACCCACCTCTGCTCAACATTGTACTAGAGATTCTAGACAAAGCAGTCAGGCAAGAAAAAGAAATGGTGTCTAGATTGAAAAAAAAGACCAACCATAGATACGTATGTATGTCCCCTTTGTTGGACATTTAATTCTGATTTCAGACAGTGTATTCTGTTGATTCATTTTTAATGTCAGGAATAAACTTCTTTATATTTGCTGACATTTGTTAGTGGTATTTATTATCTTGAAAAGTTGTTTTCACAACAAAAAGCCTTTTGTTTTGCCTTGCTGAGGCAAATTGCCGTTGCCATTCATTATGAGGCTGACAACATACCTTCTTCCAGTCTCTTTTTCTTTGGTTTTCTGAAGTAGTACTGTTATTTGCATCTCTACTCAATAATACATTGGTAGTGTGCCTTCATTTTGAATTTAAAAATCTGTTCATATTTACCTTATAAACTAGAAACATAATTTAACTATAATTAAAAGCAAATAGGTACTTCAATTACCAATTCTGAGTTGTGTAGGTATCACTGTAACTCAGTAGTTCTCAATTAATGTAGTTTTGCCCCCAGGGGACCTTTGGTATGTCTGGTCATCACAGCTTGTGGAGGTAGGGGAGTGCTGCGACATATAGTAAATAGAGAACTGCTGCTGCTGCTAAGTCGTTTCAGTCGTGTCCAACTCTGTGCGACCCCATAGATGGCAGCCCACCAGGCTCCCTCATCCCTGGGATTCTCCAGGCAAGAAAACTGGAGTGGGTTGCCATTTCCCTCTCCAGTGCATGAAAGTGAAAAGTGAAAGTGAAGTCGCTCAGTCGTGTCTGACTCGTAGTGACCCCATGGACTGCAGCCTACCAGGCTCCTCCATCCCTGGGATTTTCCAGGCAAGAGTACTGAAGTGGGGTGCCATTGCCGTCTCCCAATAGAGACCAGGGATGCTGCTAAACCCAAGACAGCCCCCATAACACATTGCCTACCCCAAATGTCAGTAGTGCTGAGATTAGGGAGCCCTCCTGGGGCTCCTGCTGTCTGCATAAAATATTTTTTAAATATATTACATTATTAAATCCATATGTAGAAAGTCATTTGACCTGAATCAATCCATTGGTATCAAGTAAGTTGGTGATAGGTTTATGGGTAGTACTAGAAATGACACGCATGCCCAATGTACACTCTAATTCTATAGTAGTAGCTTGTGCGATACATGATTAAAGTGCAATGAAGTCCTTCCAAAATGTAGTTGTATCTAATGGAATAATATTTCACACTGCTTTAGTGTTTTCATTTTAAATTAACTAAAATAAAATTTGGTTCCTCAGTTGCACTAACCACATTTCAAGTGGTCAGTATTCACATATGGCTAGTGGCCACAGAAGAAGTCTAGAAAATTAGACATGATAGATTGATTAACACCCATCCTCACACTATGGGGCAGGAGATGGGGATAGTCGACTCCTTACTCACCTTAGGGTTTGAAATGTGGTGTTTTAGCCTGGTTTCTGTAGCCACTAGATAGCTCTACTTTCTTCCTAAAAATAGAGACCAACACAATTTTTTATTAGAATATTACTCCAAGTTCTTACCTGCTTTTTTTTTAAGGTCAGTTACTACTGAAAAACAGGTCTGATACAGGTGGTACATTAGGTCCTCAGCTGTTCCTGTATCCCCCTGAAACTGTTTGATCACAACTATTACCCCATTTCCTGAGCTTCTATTCACATTTTGTTGAAACTAGGCAGAGAATGAAGAAGTATTCATCATAAGTGTCAATATATACTTCCTTCTTGCTTAAAAACCACCTTTTCATATATCTGAAAAGACAGCAAATTATAGAAATGCTTAAAGGTCCCTAAGTAAGACACACTCAGAAGCGCTAAGGCTTGTTTCCGTTGTCAAACAGGATGTCAGTTCGTCTCCCCTTCAGTAATAATGTTTAAAGCACAGCTTAGTAGTTCTTTGAGGTCTAATGTAATAAAGCTGTCATCTTTCATCCCTGCTTGTTCTATCTTCAGCTGAAGGTTTTAGTCTAAATAGGTGGAAATCCAGATATAGAGTTAGTTTTTTTTTTGGGGGTACCTACTTTGTATCGTTATATCATGGGCATGTAACTGACTTTTTCTTTCTAAAATGAGAAACTCATGTTAACTAGTAGAAAGTGCTGTTCTATTTATTTATTTCTTAACTGTTTTTACCCTGAGTATCTGATTCTTTGTAGCTCCCTAGGTGAATAAGTTTCACAGTGTTCACTACCAACATGGTCTTGCCTCTTGAACTTCATACACTACTACACAGGTCCCACAAGTAATTCAAACTTGACATTCCAAAAAATATGCCTTACTGAATATACCAATTGAAGAACCATATCACTTTGTATTTACTATCTCAATTAATGGTATCATTGTCTGTTCAGTTGCCTAAAGCAGAAATCTCAAGGTTGATTTAGAGCCTTCTCTCTCCTTTACTCAGTCAGTCAGTAGGTTCTTTCAGCTTTACCCCTTCAATTTTTCTCAAGTTAATTCTCTATTTCTACAACTACCATTTTAGTTCAAGGTCTCATAATGTCTCACATTTATTCAGTCACGAGAGCTGAATTTCAGAAGTGCAGGCCATCAACACTGATGATGAGAGTATGTTGGAACCACGTTTGAGGGCAGTTCAGCCATATCTAATAAAGTCCATGTTGCCCAAACCTTACAGTACAGTAATTTCATTCCTAAGTATACATCTTTGACAAACTTTCCCAAATGATTCCAAGAATATATAAATAAGAACACATGTTGGGACTTCTCTGGTGGTCCAGTGGTTTGGACCATGCTTCCAGTGCAGGGGATACAGGTTCAATTCCTAGTTGGGGAACTAAGATCCTGCATGCCGTAGGTGTAGCAAAAAAAAAAACAAAACAAAAAACCACCAAACACCGTGTGTTTGGTATTGTTTTAAATACCAAGAGAGCTGAAAACCACCTACATTTTCAGCAACAGAATATATTGTATATTTACACACTGGAATATTCTGTAACACTGAAAATGGATTAGAACCATACAAATCAATAGAAATCTCACAAATATTGAATAAAATTTGCAGAATATAAGGTAATATGCCCATATTAAAAACAAAACTTAATAAATCTGTTATTTAGAGACATATTTAATAAAAGAATAAAGCTGTTGTGTATAGGGATGATAAATGCCAAAATCAGGAGAGTGTTTACTTCTAGGAAGAGAGAGACAGGTATGCAATCTAGAAGAGGTACCCGGAGTGTTTGAAAGGTATTTGTAATACTTTCTTAAGTTGGATATTGAGTAAACAAACATTCATTATATTCTTTTCTGTGCTCTCTTCTGTGCCTAAGCTATTTCATTAGAAAAATCATTAGATTTTAAACCTTGTGTGATTCCCTGTCATTGATGGGGATAGGATAATATCCAAATTTCTTTATATGACATCTTTCTAACCGTACTACTGCTCTCCCATCCGTCCTAAGATCTGGCTGAATCAGACTTGGCCACAGAGTACTAAATTTCATACCTTTGTGCCTTGTGCATGCTTTTTACCCAGAATGTCTTCCTATTCCTTTTTCATCTAGCAAAATCTTATTTAAGGCTTCAAAATCTAGCTCAGATGTCATATTCCTACAAAGTTTACTGGATTCTTTGAGGCAAAACAGTTCACACCTGCATTGCTATAGGAGTCTGTATTGTACATGTCTGTCTTAGAACACTTAACACATTGAGGTGTAGTTGTTTACATGTCTGTCCATCACTAGATAGTGAACATCTAAGGACAGAAACTGTGTTTGTTTATTTCTGGAATCTCTGCCCCTCATTCAGTGCAGTATGGTACAATAAATGTTTGTTGGATGCACGAATAGATGACGGGAATGGATGTTCTAAGGCTTTATACTACTACTGTGTCTTCTAGAACCATCAGCTGACCTGAGGTCCTAAAAAGCTAGGAAAGTGGATATTGAGTTGCCTAAGAAGTTCTTGTAGGGCTCCCCACTTTAATAGTGCTTCCCAGATACGTCTCTGGAGCCCTATTATAAAAGTCTGCTTCACATCTTAATAGACAACAGTCTTGGCACCTCCTGGGCTAACCTGGTATAGCCAGGAAGTAATGGTTTGGAATTGTTACCAGTGACTCCCTTATTTATGAGCTGAGTTATTTATCCCAACACAGTAGAGCTTACTAACTTCTGATTTCCTCCAAGATAGCAAGAGCACAGCCAAAAGATTTTAATTATCTGAAACAGGGCTTTGAAACAGCTAAAGCCACTTTGAAATGAATTATTGATAGCATTATGCATTGTTTTTCTTCCCTTTTTAAAGTAACAAGGCAATTAATGCTATTTTTATCTTGCAGATTCACTGAATTTTAAGGATGATTTTAAGGATTCTTTAAAAAAACCCTCATTGGCTGAGTGATGGGTTGCTGTCATTTATGTAAGCTGAATGCTGAAGGAATCTGTGATTCTGATGCTGTTTATACACTCATGTTATAGCTGTTTTGATGCTTTTCTGCTCCTAGCAGTAAGATGTTTTTTCAGGCTCTTCCTGAGGATAAAGGTTCTCTGTGTGCTTCTGAGGACCTTCCCAAATGTATATTGTCTTATAAGCCAAAGGGGAACCAAGGAAGCTGTTAGAATTAACAGGCAGCTGCAGAGTAGAGCCATTTAGTCTCTTCAGTGTGGTTTGGTGGAGATCAGAGTCTAGAAGCTTGTCTAGCTTTAAATGAAGCAGCTGCATTACCAGCTGGAGACTGACACACTGCAGAGGGCGGGCACAGCACAGCTGAGATCCATCCACTCCCATGTGAGACTGAAAGGGCTGCCTTCAACTTTGATAGTTGCTTTGTGTCTACACTTAGTTTAGGGGAGGGAGGCTCAGAACTTGCCATGAGCATCTTTATGTTAGCACTGAGCAAAAAGATGCAAATAGGACCCAGCGGGCAAAGGTTTCATGGCTTTCACTAAGATATCCTGATTCCCCTTAGCTGGAAAAGATTTAAAACAAGACCCTGGGAAAGGAAGCTATAACTTTCCTCTTTGCTCAGTTGCTCAGTTTTGTCCGACTCTTTTGCGACCCCCTGGACTGTAGCTCGCCAGGCACCTCTGTCCACAGGATTTTTCATTCAAGAATACTGGATTGGGTTGCCATTTCCTCCTCCAGGGGACCTTCCCTACCTTCAGATCAAACCCACATATTCTTTGCCTCCTGCATTGGCAGGTGGGTTCTTTACCACTGAGCCATCTGGGAATCCCAACTTTTCTCTTTGGTTTACTGGAAAACTTAGATGGCTGTATTTGTTGTTGTTGTTTTTTAGTTGCAATAACCTTAATTTAACTAATCTAGTAAGGTTTCTTTAGTCTGATTTAGTAAAAGTTGGGTAACAGTCTCCATTCCTATAAGAAAATGTGTCAAAACATTCTTCTGTACCCTTCCCTGATTAACTCATATTTCCATACTCTGCTCAAGCGCCATCTTCCTTCAGGGTGCCTTTCCTAAGTCCCCAGCTTGGTCTAAAATCCCTCCTCTGTGCGCTTATGATACTTCTTGTTGATTCTTTGTCTGTCTAGCTCTTACAACATTATAATGAGATTGTCTGTCTGTGGCATGTCTATTCCACTAATCTATAAGTTCCTTGTTACCTGGAATCAAATTTCATTAACCTCCTCATTGCCTTGCATAATAACCTACACATGGTAGGTATTCATGTGTTTGTCAAACAAACTGTCACGTCATGATCTGTGCTCTCAAACCCTTATCTTCAGACACCATAGGATTTTCTAGGACTTTGTAGGGACAGTGTTCCTTCACTAGGCGAAAAAACAGTCAATTTGCAGAGTAGGGGAGGTAGAGAAGATAGATTTCTTTCTTAAATGGTGCATACAGGATAAACAAAGTTTTAGAATCACTTTAAATCTGTCCTTTTGGTAACATCACTTTTTCAGGAGAGGAAAAAGCTTACCACTGTTTCTGGTATATTGGAGAGAAAGCAAATAATAACTTCTTTGTGAGCATAAAACAATTATACCCAGCCTCCTGTAGAGACAGTTTGCCAGAGCCAACCACCTTGCCCTCCACATGGGCTTCATTTTCTTACTCCGGATTTCATAGACTCTCCCCCAAAGAGCTTCATCTTGTTGCACTATTATGATGAATGTGTGGAGCTGGCTCTCACCCCCTGCTTTACTAGCTATTACTGGAGGTGCTGTCAAAGAATCAGGTCCCAAATTTATCCTCCCATTAAGTCCTCTCCTGGGCAGCTCTGCTTGGTTCTGAGTAGTAGTCATCTAGTCTCCTCTCCTTTTCCCACCTCCCACTGCCTTTGAATGTAAGGAAACTGCAGGCTCTGTTGCAAACAAAGAGCTACGGTAGAAAGTAAGGCTGTAAATAATTTTTACCACAGCTATTTGTATGCTTGTTCTGGGTCTAGAGACAAGTTCAAATATGTGAGTGCCTGTGTGTGCATGTGCTATAAGACCTCCAGTTTGGGTCACAAACCCATTCCATCTCATTTTCTCAGTAGCTGGTCATGTCTTCTCCCAGCAATGTCTTTGGGAATCTTCTCTCAATAATGAGTTAAAGATTTATAGATCTGTAAATGCAGAGGCCTTATCTACTTGTCTGTATACTGTTAACTACTCCTCCGAGTGACAGACATATGGCCTTTGATGAGTTTTTTTAAATGTGTTATATAATTGTGTAACTTGTCCCCACAAGGACTCTTACAGCCATCCTCTTGTGAGAGTTTCTGTTGAATAGAAGCTCTCTGGGTCTCTAACTTAGTAAACTACCATTTAGTCAGTTTGAGGCTTTGTTTTTGTTTTTGGACTCCTTTGCAGAAAAAAAAATAGGGCCAAATGTATATCAAGTGCCATTTGTAAATCTAGAATGATTGATAAAACACCAGTTTGCTTTAGCAAACAGTGAATTTTGTTCAACAATAAATAGTGATTCGGTTGTTGAGAAAAATCTGACCCTTTAGATTTGGAGCTAGCTCATTAATAAAGCAGATACTGAGGTTGCTATTAACATTGAAAAAGCAATATTCCTCAGTAGTATTTCTTTTCCTGTGGAGAAAGTGTATTACATTATTGTTGTTGTTCAGTTGCTTAGTCATGTCCCACTCTGCAACCCCATGGACTGCAACACGCCAGGCTTCCATGTTCTTCACCATTTCCGAGAATTTACTCAAACTAATGTTCATTGAGTTGATGATGCTATCCAACCATCTCATCCTTTGTCACCCCCTTCTCCTCTTGCCCTCAATCTTTGCAGTGAAGTTTTAACTTTTCCCCTTTTTAGTGAGAAGAGATACTATCAACTTCACCTAAGCAGAATGGTTCGAAACTTTGAGCAGCTTATTTATTCTTCTTGATTTACCTGATTACTTCTTGATTTACTCAACTATCCTATTCTCCTTACTTTACTATCCAGCTGCCCTGCTTTTTCTCCAACACCCATACTTTCTACCTCTCAGGGCTCCTTTCCCTAGCCAACCCCACCACCTACCTCTACCAGTTATAATCAGGCTTCTTAGCACTAAACCACTTGTACTAGGACTTTCTGCAGGCAACAGAACACAGCCAGAGCAGGTGAGAGAAGCCTGCTTCTTCAGAGCTGCAAAGAAAGGCAAAGCACTCCACCACAGTGGGTGGGCCAGCAGTCAGGGCGCGTAGCAAGGCATTTCGGTGCTTAGCACCTGCAGGTTCAGAGCTGACAGTGCGCTGTAATAAGATTCATCTCTACTCACTTAACTGATGTGGGCTTTATGGTAAATGTTCTCTTGCTTAATTACTTTGGCAGAGTCGCTGATTGCCTTTCCTGAGGAGTTCTAAAAGATACCCCTGGGATGGAGCATAAACCCCTTTTCATGTCTTTTAATTTCATTCTTTACTTGGAGTAGTTGAAAACCAGTATGTGATCCATATGCCCACCTTCCTCTCTCTGATGGCATGAACATCAGGCCCACTCCTTGCTAGTGTGGTGTCCGTATGGCCCACACTGGACTCACCCAGGAATCTGGTCAGCCACCTTCTTTTTTACCCACATGAGATCCCCATTCCTCCCTCTCCACCAGTGAAGTATATGCACAGCTCTTCCCACTTAGTTTGGAATCCATGTGCCTGTTTTTCTCTAACTATAGCATGGGATCCACAGAATATTCCCTGCTCTCCCCAGTCTAGCATGTGAGTCACTAAATTAATTTCCCTGTTTTTAAAGTGATAGGAAAAGAAGCCTAAGTTAGTCAGTTACTTTTTTTTTTAACCATCCTGTCCCCCATACTCAAAATTATAAATGTCTTATAATAAGTTGATTAATTGTGCTGATGGGAATGAGGTATAATTAAAATGTTTCAGGGTTTTGGCACATGTCAGTTTTTTTTTTTTTTTGTTATCAGATCACATTCAAGGGTTTGGAATGTTTACTGTTAATTAAAAATAGATCACTTCTTGGGGTTTTGAGCTGATCTGCACTGCCTCAGAAGTCCTTGCAGGTATGTATTAGGATTTTTTGTATCCTGAAATAAAGTAGGAAGTCTTTTAGACATTTTCACATGGCCCATTTTGTTCCTTTATAGTCAATAATTTCTGAGAGTGTAGAGGGGCCTTGCTTCTGGAGACAAGAAATCCAGGGCTAAACTACTAATTGCAAAGGGTATCAGAGGTTTGCATCCTGCAGCCCTAGGAACTCTACCAGCAGTTGCTGGCCTGCCACTAGAACAAAGTAAGGGAATCTGTAGCACAGAATAATGGGATCTGAGCAGAGTGAGGCTTGTCTTATAGGTGTTTTGTCCTAGGAAAGTTTTGGAGCCTCTGTTCATTTATTGAGAGAAAGCTTTGATAAAAAAGCAAGCATTTCTAAGGGGCATAGATTAAGTGATATCTGCTATAGAAATGTACATGGTCCGTTTGACTTTGTGGTTCCTTCATCTCCTGTGGTTCATTTTTCTTCATTTACTTTCATTATGATTGTGGAAAGAGTGAAACAAAGTCAGGCTGGTATCTAAAAAGCAAGAAGGAATTCTGTTTCCCTCTCTTGGCAGTGCTAGAAGAGATAATTTAGCCAAAATGTAAAACCCATGGTATCTCACTTGGCTTAGATCTATGGTTTGGGGGCCACAGTAACTAGAAATTAGCTCATTTTTCAAGCAAAGTAGCTATAACCAATTGCTTAATTTCTAGCAGGTGATGAGGCAGAAACCTACATTGGGCAAAATCATGCATCAAGGTAGAAATCTCAAACTGCCAAAATGCGTAGCCATGCACAGCTTCAGAAAATGAGGCAACTGTCCCTCAGGCCATGTACATTTCATACACATTAACTCTTTCTTGTTTCCCTCCAGTTAATGAATTGTGAACTTTCATTTGTCTAATGCAGAGACTAGAAAAATGTCCAGTAGGTGAATAACTTGCCAAGTGTGACACATGTGCTTCTCACCTAGAAATCGAGAGAGATACTGACTTAAATCATTCCCCAAGTTAAAACCTGAGGTTTACCATGAGGTGTAGTCTCAAACTACACCATTCACTGTTCCATTTCCTTCAGTCAGTAAGTTTATGGTGGTTTTGTTGCTAAGTCGTGTCTGTTTCTTGCAACCCAATGAGTTTATATATACTAATAAATCAAATTATCTTGGCCAATTTACAGACTTTGGATCATTGAATAAAGCACGCAACTAGATGTATTGGCCAGTAGCTCACCCTTCCTGATGGTTGTCAAAATGTCTTCTGTAGTAAGGGTCCATTTATGCATCTTTGGTCTTAAAAAGAATGGCCACAGAAACAGCAGTATATTTGGCATGGGGATATTTGGCATGCAAGGGTTAAGACCTAGAACATAAAGGGTAAGATAGAAGAAACTGGTCACTTGCTGAAGTTTTGACTAGATAGTTTCAAAGTGAAAAGGTTAAAAGGTATTCTTATTTGAGGTTTTATTTTGTTTAATGTTAATCAGCAGAATCTCTGAGGCTTGTAATACACTGCTGTTAACAGGCATCAAGGGAAATTGCTTTTTTGTTGTTGTTGTTGAATTGGATGGGCTGAAGATGCATTGACTTCATGAAGAGGGAAGCTTATTACTGCATGAAATGGGAGTATATGAGGCAATTCTGAAGGTGAAAAGATACGTTAGTTTAAAGTTAAATAACCCAGCCTCAGAGGAACCATTTTAATCACTGCCACAAACCACTCAGTCATACCTTCACCCTTTCTCAGAAGCCAGTCTTGTAACCTGTATATTTGAAGGTTTCCCAGGTTGAAGCAGGGATGAATATGATGGTTTTCTTGTCCCTTTTTTTCCTTTTTTTTTTTTTTTTTTTTTTTGGCCATGCCATGTGGCCTGTGGGTTCTTGGTTCCCCGACCAAGGAGCAAAGTCATATCCCCTGCAGTCCTGCACTGGAATCGAGGACTCCTGACCCCTGGACCATCAGGGAATTGTCTTTAATTCCAGGTATCTGGGAATATACTCTGTAGTACAGATCACTGGACTGCTCTTTTGGGTCTAGGAAAACGGAAACTGCTTGAGGGGATAAGTTTTCTTTAGGGTAAGTTATGGTTATATAGGAAGACACAAAGAAAAGCTTTAGAAAGGAAACCCAACTAGATGAAGAATACTTCTCTGGTACTCAGAGAGGTTGGTGTCTTGCCCAAGGTCTTGCAGCCTAGAAGTAGAGAAATCAGAATTTTAACTCAGGTCTAATGCCTCTAAAGCTTTGTTTTTTACATTATGTGAATTATGTTGTGTAGCAAAATAACGGTGTTTTAACTGGGGCTGCCAAAAGGAAAACTAAGACTTTGGCTTTTGGTGATGAAGAAAAATAGTATTCCATGTCCAGGAGATGGTGGAGGACAGGGAAGCCTCGCATACTGCAGTCCGTGACACAACTTAGCAAAAAGTTGGACACAACTTAGCAACTGAACAACAACAGTGTGAAGAAAACCATGTAAACAAAGCATGATATACAGGTGTACATGTTTAGTAAGCATTTGAGAATACAGCACTATAGCTTGATGAGACTGGGCTTGAAATCCAGATATATCAGGCTTTAGGTATTCACCCATAATCAGAGCCTTTAATGTAAATCTGTGACCTTATAAGAATAGTGTTAGGGTGAAACTCTTAGAAATTTTCCTCATATGTACCTTGTTGCGTATACCAGTTATGTTCCCTCCTTCCTTGGAATCAGAGCTACAGAATCTGCCTGTAAACAGTCTTGGCCTGTTTTTCTCCTTTGTGCCTAAAGAATTTACATAGCATCTTTTATTTTATTTATTTATTTATTTTTTATTTTTTTACATAGCAGCTTTTAGAGACAGTCTGCTTTCTCAGATGTCTTAGTAAGGAAACAGGCACCATGTTCCAAGCTTCTGGATGAAACCATTATTTATTTATTGTTTTATAAAAGACCCTTAGAGACTTCTGTCTGTGAAAGGTAGCTGGGATTGTGAGAAACTGCATGTTAGGAGGATTTACCTTAGATTTGCATTGGATATAAGGAAGAACCCACATTTTCTCCTAAGCTACATTGCCTGCCTTTTTAAGGTAACATTTCCATGCATTTCCTGGGTAAGTTGGGCATTAACTATGTGTCTCAGCCGTCATCCATCCAGCACTGGGAAAAAGAAAGCCACTTTGCAGAGTCATGAGTCAGAGAGAATAAGTTAAAAATGGACCAAGAAATCCCCAGCCGGTTTATAGCTCAGCCTTGTTGTTCCATCTGTCCACTTCATTTTGCTTCAGGTTATATAAGTGACCCCTGTCTTCAGCAGTAAGAAGTTGACAGTTGGAGGGTGGCCCAGATTCTTGCCCTTAAAGGTGCTTTGGGTGTAAAGCCATCCCTTACTGTGACTGACTTCAGCAATTTCCCTTTTATGACATTGTCTATTTCTTCTTCCTTTCCCTTTTTGGAACTTTCCAAGTCAGTAGCATTTAGGAGACCCAGTACCAGAGTATAACACACTCCCCAACACCTCTCCCACTCCCTACCCCTAAACAAACAAACAAAAATTCAGGCTTACTTTTAGAAGATACTAGGTTATTTTTATAAGAAATGCCAGAAAGCTTTCCCCTGACCTCCTCATATGACTTGAAAGGAAGAGGAAGCTTTACTGTATTCAGTGACAACTTTTGTTCCTTCTTTTGGGGACAGCTGTTCATGTCTGAGTCACCTTTTCTTCCGTGTTGGGGATAAAACATTTTTATTGTTATTTTCATGCTTTTGGAAAGTAGCTGGTGATCATGAACCTCCTTACTTGTGGTGAGATTGGACAAAAACCTTCATAGACTTTAATTTATTCAGTTTTGCTAAAGGCTTCGAATATATTGGTGAACAAAATAAATTTGGTCCCTGCTGTCATGGTGCATTCAGTTCCAGTGTGAGGAAAACTGATGGTTTGGTAAGAATTTATATTCCCTTTCCTCACTAAGTTCTGCTTCCAGACTCCTTCCCCTTTCCTTAGGCCTTATTTCTTTAAATCCTATTCCTAGTCTTGGATGGATGGCTTTCTCTGAGTAATGTAGGCAGCTCCAGTCATTTCTCAAAAACAAAAAAATTGTCAAGAGTGTTGAGACTAGGAGAACCTTCTTTCTCCCCCTTCAGTCTACCTGTAACATTTTATTCCAAGGAGTTCTGTGTTCAACAGCCAGAAGTTGACATGGTTTGACAAATGCAGACCTTTTCATCTGAAGATATGCATGTTGCTGGGAGTTGAACTTTTCTTATCTCCGGGTAGAGTTGTTCCTCCCTGCACATGTGGCTTGCAGTGTCAATGCCCATATCTCTGCTCCCTCTTATGGCACTGACCACAGAGGCTTCTCTAGAAGCTCCTTAGACTCTATCTGCTCTAATTTATGACAGAGTGGCCCAGTGAGCTTCTTTTCCTCTTGCCACCAGCATCATGGGTATACACAAGCTTTAGGAAAGTTATCATGGTGAGTGAAGCACTCTGGGATCTGTGAGTTCTATGTGTAATTGTTTACTAAGGAAAGCAGCTTGCTCAAGAACTGCTGGAGTCGAGGATGCCTTAAGCCAAGAATGGCGTGCTGCAGTCCATGAGGTGGCAAAGATTCAGATACAACTGGGCGACTGAACAACAATTCATATGTTATAACTCAGACATTTAACATGTGCAACTCATTGTTGTTTAATATACTCACAAGGTAATACAGCTATCACCACAATCTACTTTTAGAATGTTGTCCTCTCAGAACATCTCCATTTCTCCTCTAACCCTTCCCTTAGCCCCAAGCAACCACTAATTTATTTTCTGTCTATATAAATTTGCCTGTTCTAAACCTTTCCTGTAAATGGAATAGTATATTATGTGGCCTTTTGCGTCTGGTTTCATAACAGCTTTTTCAAGATTCATTCATATGTTAGCATTTGTCAGTACTTCATTCCTTTTTGTGGGTGAATAATATTGACTCTTTGTGACTTCAAGGACTATACAGTTCAGTTCAGTTCAGTCGCTCAGTCGTGTCTGACTCTTTGCGACCCCATGAATCACAGCACGCCAGGCCTCCCTGTCCATCCCCATCTCCCAGAGTTCACTCAGACTCACGTTCATCGAGTCCATGATGCCATCCAGCCTATACAGTCCATGGAATTCTCCAGACCAGAATCCTGGAGTGGGTAGCCTTTCCCTTCTCCAGGGAATCTTCCCAACCCAGGGATTGAACCCAGGTCTTCTGCATTGCAGGCAGATTCTTTACCAGCTGAGCCACAAGGGAAGCATTGAACTATAGCTATACCACATTTTATCCATGTGATTTGTTTCTACTTTTTGGATATTATGAATAATGCCACTGTGAAAGTTATGTACAAGTTTTTGTGTAAACATAATGTTTTCATTCTTTTGGGCATGTAAGAGTAGAATTTCTGGGTCATAGGATAATTCTGTGTGCTAACATTTGAGGAACTTCCAAACCACTTTCCAAAGTATCTGTATCATTTTACTATCCCACCAGCAATGTATAAGAGTTCTAATTTCTTCATGTCCTTGCCAACACTTGTTAACTGTCTTTTTGGTTATTATGATCCTAAGGGGTATGAAGTGGTATCTCACGGGGTTTTTCATCAGATACATGGTTTGCAAGTATTTTCTCCCATTCTGTGGGTTGTCTTTTCACGTTCTTGATGGTTATTATTTGCAGCATGGAAGTTTTTAAACTTGACCTACTTTTTTTTTTTTTTTTTTTTTGGTCACTTGTGCTTTTGTTGCCCTAAGGAATCATTGCCTCACCCAAGTTCATGAAGATGTGTTCTTCTAAAAGTTTTATGGTTTTTAGATCTTATACTAAATCTATGTTCCATTTTGAGTTAATTTTAGGGTATAGTATGGGTATAGTATGTGGTTCAGCTTCATCCCTTTGCATGTAGGTATTCAGTTGTTCCAGCATCGTTTCTTGCAAAGATTCTTCTTTTCCAACTTGATTGTTTTGCTGCCTTTGTCAGAGAGAAACCTTAGTCAGTGCATAATGGCTGTTTTCTCATTCATTGTCCACTTACACCTCCCTCTTCTTCCCTATTCCTCCTCTCCTTTCAAGTCTCCTTTTCAAAAATGCTTTGTAGCGTGAGCGTTTTCCATTGGCAGAGGCTAGGTTTTGTTTGAATACCTGAAAGGCTGATATTAGATGAAAGCCAACCTCAGTGTACAAAAGGAACTCCTTGGCAGTCTAGTGATTAGGACTCTGTGCTTTCACTGCTGAAGGCCCTTTTGAATGAAATAAGTCGTGAGGGAATTAAAATCATACTTTGATCACTCATCTTCTGATAGAAAAAAACTGCCATTTCCTGTCTGGAAACCTAAAATTTTAGACTTCAGCACGTGACAGTTGCTACCTGTTTTGACAGGTTTTGATCAATGAAAATGAGAGAGCTACAATTAGAATGACTTAGTAGTCTCCTCCTCTCCTCCCAGATGTTCAGAAGAAATGATGGTAGATCTTTTTAGAGGTGGTACCAGTGAGAAGGAAAGCCTGAAGAAAAGAGAGGGATTCCTCCTTCATCCATAAATCTTGTATCCCATTGTTCTCCCACTGAGAGCTGGTCAGGCGTGAGTTTAATTCTGGCGCTACCCCAGGTGGGGCAGCGTGAAATCACAACCCAGGTGAGCCCTGGTAGCTTCCAGACTTCCTGGGGAAGGAGAAGCTAAGTATTTCAGTCACTGCAAAGGTATGTGTCACTCAGTGTGAGCTGACTTAGCCTGATTTTAGTGTTTTGTCATCTCTTTGCTGCCTCAGAACATACTTCCATTTCAATAGTATGAAGTCCTGAGCACTTGAATAGGAAGCTTCCAAACCCTGTCTGAAATGCCTTGCTAAAGAGCATGGAGGGAGAACAGCCAGTGTCAGACTGTTTTTCTTCTCTCTTAGACCTAGCACCCTGCACCTGTATCTCCAGAAAATCAGATTAGTACTCAGATTTTACAGATAACAGTCCCAAATAAACAGCAGGAAGAGTAAAGCAGAGGCGTATACTGTGTCCTTTGTGGGTCCTGAGTTAGAGATTATTAACTGGATTTACACTGTTTCACCTGTCTCAGGTTTCTAAACAGTCCCTTAAGTTGCCTGGTAGGAGACCTTCATCACTTACCGAGATCTGAAGCTCTGGGAAGAGAATGTCACAGGTTAGGTTGGAGGATGGTTTTATGTTCGTTCCAAAATATAAATTCTCTGACTGACAAATATATCATACTCTTAGGATAAGTTTGCCTAAACAGCATCAGCATACATGCCCTGCAGTATAAAGCATAGGGCATCCATAGACCCAGCTGATATTTGGCAGAGGTAACAGAAGGGAAGAAAATAACTGTACTTTCTGAAGATAGTACCTTCCAATATTTTTTCTTTCGCTCCCCATCTCCTCTCTCCTTTGTTTCTTGCTCTGAGCTCCTTCCCTATCTTTCTTTCTTCCCTCTTTTTTCTTTCTCCTTTCTCTCTCATTTCTTTCTTGCTTCCTTGCTTGCTTTCTTGGCAAGAAAATTCCTCTGATAGGAAGGGAATAGAATTACAACATCCCTATCTGTTCTATTCCCAAGGATTATTCTGTTGTCCTCACCAGCTTCTCTGGATTGCCACCTGGGCCCCAGTGGCTGCTACCATCCCACCCAGACACACATTAGGGATTTTTGGAGTTCTCTGTTCTCCAAATCTAGGCACATCAAAAAAATGCAGTTCTAGTTCAGTTGAGTCAGGATTTTTTCAAACACTTTTCAAAAAAATCTTTTACTAAGAAATTTAAAGAAAACCTTAAAAAAAAAAAACCCTACAAAAGCATGAAATAGATGTATTTATAGAACGCAATTTCCGTTTTCCAAAATAACTGAGGTATGATAGTAGATTGATTTATCTATTGTATTTCCTTTACTCACTGCCATCACTCTTGGGACCTGAATTCTGTGACTGACTCTATCCTGGGTTAACTGTAAGTTAGTGCTGCTGCTAGGATTGATGGGATTCTCAGTTCCCTTTACCTGGCCCCCCTGTCTTTTCATTGGGTTTAGCTTCCCGGTTTTTCTTTCTGTTCCTGAACTTTTGTCATTCCTGCCAGTATCCTCAGACTTTGCTTTCTGAATGAGAAAATATTTGACACCCCCTCAACTTGATTACAGCGGATATTTTGGATTTAGACCAAACCCCACAACCTTAACTTGCAGATAATAACATCTCTACCCTTCTTGACAGTCTCTTGGAAAATAAGTTACAAAAACTTGCCTCTTGTGCCTGATTCATTTCTGTCCTAGTCATTCATTGAGTATTTATTGAGTACCAGCTGTGTGCCAGGCATTGCGCTAGATATTTAACATTGCTTTACTATATAAATATTGCATGAATCCTCTTAAGATTTAGTTCCCTCTTTCAACAAACATTTATTGTATGCCTGCAATGTACTATTCCTAGTTACTGTGCTAAAACAGATATTATTATTCCCATTTTATCCCTCTGGCAAAATATACAGCTTCCAAAAGTCATTCAGAAAAACATTGGTCAAACTGGGATTCCACACCATGATTTTCTTTTTAAATTTCTGGCTTATACTTCTGATATTTGGGTTAGATTACATTCTTTACTATCAGTAAGTTATATTAAAAGAATATATTGATTTCTATTATGCTGTCATACACACATTTTTAATAAACTTTCAGTTCAGTTCAGTCACTCAATCGTGTCCGACTCTTAGCGACCCCATGAATTGCAGCACGCCAGGCCTCCCTGTCCATCACCAACTCCCAGAGTTTACCCAGACTCATGATCATTGAGTTGGTGATGCCATCCAGCCATCTCATCCTGTGTCATCCCCTTCTCCTCCTGCCCCCAATCCCTCCCAGAATCAGGGTCTTTTCACATGAGTCAACTCTTTGCATGAGGTGGCCAAAGTATTGGAGTTTCAGCTTCAGCATCAGTCCTTCCAATGAACACCCAGGACTGATCTCCTTTAAGATGGACTGGTTGGGTCTCTAAGGGACTGTCAAGAGTATTCTCCAGCACCACAGTTCAAAAGCATCAATTCTGGAATAATTTTAAAATTACAGGAAAAAATGCAAAGATAATGCATAGAGTTTCTATATGCCTCTCAACCTACTTTCTCCCCTCTTACATTACCATGATATGTTTATCAGCACTAAGAAACAGACATTGATATGTTACTATTAACTAAACCATATTTTGTTTGGGTTTAAACAGTTTATCCTTTAATGTCCTCTTTCTGTTCCCAGATCCAATTCAGAGCATCAAGTTGCATTTAGTCATATCTCACCAATGGGCTCTGGTCTATGACTCTTTCTCAAGTTTTGTTTTTCATGACCTTGACAATCTTAAGGAGTAACTGGCAAGGTATTCTCTCGAATGTACCCCAGTGTGGGTTTGTCTGATGTTTTTCTTGTTCTTAGTTTGAGATCATGAATTTCTAAAAGTACACGACCGAGATGAAGTGCCCTTCTTACCAGAGCATACCAGGGGTTACATGACATCACTAGTGATACTTATCTTCATTACTTGGTTGAAGTAGGTTTGCCAGGATTCTTTACTGTCAAGTTACTATATTTCCATTTTGCTACTCTATGGAGATAAGTCTAGCTTACTCTCAGTGATAATGGGAACTAAACTCCACCTCATAAAGAGGAGAGTATCTGCACCTATTATTTGAAATTGTTCTGTCAGATTTTTATCTTCTCCCCATTAACCTCTAGTCTAAAACCTGTGTTTTTTACACTCTTCTTGTTGTTCAGTCACTAAGTTATGTCCATCTCTTTGCAACCCTGTGAACTATAACACACCAGGCTTCTCTGTCTGTGCTTCTCTGTCCATCACTATCTCCTGGAGTTTGCTCAAACTTATGTCCATTGAGTCAGTGATACCATCCAACCATCTCATCCTCTGTCACCCCGTTCTCCTCTTGCCCTCAGTTTTTCCTAGCTTCAAGGTCTTTTCCAATAAGTCAGCTCTTCACATCAGGTGGCCAAAGTAATGGGGCTTTAGCTTCGGCATCAGTCCTTCCAATGAATATTCAGGGTTGATTTCCTTTAGGATTGTCTGATTTGATCTCCTTGCTGTCCAAGGGACTCTGAAGAGTCTTCACCAGCACCACAGTTTGAAAGCATAAATTCTTTGGTGCTCAGCCTTCTTTATGGTCCAGCTCTCAAATCCATACATGACTGTTGGTTGTCTACTCTACCAGACAAGAAATCACAAAGATCTGCATTGGTTTCAGGGAAATTTATTTCAGATTTCAGAGATTTTTAAGAGATAGATTTGATATGACTTGGTGACCCTGAAGAGAGAATGTTTGGAAACAACATTCAGATTTTGGTTTGAATGGCTGGAAATAAAATTTTGGTTCAAAATATTAGCTAACAAATGTGATGGTTGTAGGCTTTGGGAAATCTTAGGTTCTTCAGAGACTATATTCAACCCACATGTTGGTCCAGCTTCACTGAATGCCCTGTTCTGAGTAAGAGAGAGCAAAGTATTTTTTTTTCTAACTGAAACACGAGGGCCGCCTGGTGGACAGCCTGCTAAGCCCTGTTTCTCATCTGAAGGATGCTAGGTTTTGACTTTTGTTTGGTTGTGAGATTTTCCCCTAGTTCATTTACAGAGCAGGCATACTTGGTTCTGTTCTCTGTCTAATAAATTATTAAACCTTTTCCATTTTAGAGTAATCACTTCACCCCATGTGACCTCATGTTCATAAGAGGACAGTTACCTTCTAAGAGTCACACCCTTGGTCTCATACTCTAAATCAGAGGGTAGCTGATACTTGTTTTTAAGTCATTTATCCTCTTATTCCATCTGGTACTGTATTAATGTTAATTCTCTGTTTCAGAGCCATCATCAACCACTTTAACCCCAAAATTGAATCCTACGCTGCTGTGAATCACATATCCCAACTGTCAGAGGAGCAGGTAAGCCACTACTTTCCTCAGAGTGGCCCTAGTTGGTGGCCAGCATCAAGTCCTCTCAGATGGCAGAGGGATTCTGTGACTGTGCTTCTAGTGGGAGTGGCAAGAGCCAGGCTGCTTAAGAGGAATTAATAAGGGATTTGTTGATAGTACTTTAATTAGAATTATGGCTTCTGCTTTTGTGCCATATGAAAGGTTCATTTAATTATTTAAAAGATAATGTAGGTGAAATTTTGGTGAATTGTTATTTTAGTGTGGGTGATAAGGCATTTCTTTTTTTTTTTAATTTTAGGCAGAGAGTCATTTTGACTTTTGAAAATAAGAAATGAAAACTTAGAAATGGTTGAAACTGCCAGTTAGAAAAACCCTGAGTTCAGCTTAATTTGATGTTGTTTGGCTCCTTAAAATATGAACTCCTTGGGGCAGATATGCGTTAATTAAGTTCTGTGTGCCTTGAGCAGTTCTTTCTGAGCAGGTTTTTCTGTGGTATGAACTGTGGCACATGCAGATAGTGTTGTGTGTTTGTTTTCCTTGAGTCTGGCCTGATTTCCTCTTTTCCCAAAGAAAAGAGCCCTCGGCTCTGCATTATATAAAAATAAGATGGGGCTTTAGTGTAGCATGGTATCAAACTTGATGTTTCAGAACAAGACTTTGAGTCTTGTTTTCAAAAGCACAAAATGAGACATACATTCATATGGTCTCCCTTCTCACCCTCCTCCCAAGTTGAAGGGCCTGGGTGTTCATGAGGTGAGAGTCCAGATATAGGCTCCAAGCCAATTAAAAAAACAAAATCACCTATGCTCTGCTTTTTCTTTTTTGGCCTTTGTATCAGTGTAACCCTTCTGTGAGCCTCTTGCTGGCAGGGCCAGCTAGCCAGCTGTGGTGTGATTGTGTGTTCAGTGTTCCTAAAAGCTATTCCATTGGCCAAATGAGGCACCAAAGCAAGCCTTTGCCTAACAGACAGCTTCTCAGTATTCCCACCAGTGGCTCTTTCCTCAGCCAGATGGATAGGACGTAATTAGTCTATCAGTTTTCCCTTTGACATATTTATTCTCCTTTGTGAGGCCAGCTGTGGGAATCCATCCTCTTATTTAAACCACTTTGATAAATGGCTTTCATTCTCTTTTTTTCCTCTTCTGCCTCTGGAGCAGCCCTAAGTCCTGTTCAGAACTTTGATGCCACTGCTCTCTGTGAGGAGCTTCAACATCCTACCTTTTTCCTGTTGAACCAGTTCAGATCAGTTTTGTTATATCATTTTTATGCAAAAGAATTCAACATCTTGAGCTTTGTATAGTGAAAGAAGGGGTGACTTTCCTATCACAGTGAGCTCTGTTTAGTCTAAAAGCTTTTTTTTTTTTTTTTTTTTAAGAGGAAGACACATTTTTTCCCAGTCAGCCACGTGCAGTATTCATCCCCCAGCAGCTTGGGAAGGTCAGGCTGAAATCTTTCTACAGCAGTAGCAGCCACAGACCAATAATAAAAATCCATTCTGGCGCATGAGGCAATCTGGAAAAGGATGATTAGCAAGCACGTGTCTTCACCCCCACTCCAACTTCTTTCAGAGTTAAATGAAGTGATGAAAGTGCCTCTCAGAAAGCATCCACAAGCCAGAGATGAGGCGACTTCTATAGAGTGGAAGAAAACACAGCCCTATTTGAAAATGAGGAAGGGGAAGAGGCTCTCAAAGATTTCTTTTCTTAATAAATAATATTGCATATCTGCTGTGTACAAAGAGTGGTGCTGGGTAGCAGGGATCAGTAGTGAATAATCTAAGTGTAGTCCTTACTGTTACGGAGTTTGTGTATACTCACCTCTTTTAACAATCCTTTTCACTTGGGTAGTGGAGGAAGGGTGATTCTATTCTGGGACCTTTTTCGAAACTGCCCTCAAAATAGTTGTTGCTTCTCTTCCCTAACTGACTCTGAAGGGCAATAAATGACAGCATTAGAGTACACTTGGTTTTATTCTCAGCACTATCAGGTTAGAAGTATTTTGACTCCTTGTTAATCTCCAGCATATGTTGGAGCACTTCTCTCCTTAATGATATCACTTAATGCTGATATCACGAATGTTAAGTGTATTCATAGTTTCCAGAAGAACTGGGTTTGGGATGCAATAGGCCCTGCAGGGACTTCCCTTTCAGTCATGTGGTTAAGACTCCACACTTCCAGTGCAGGGGTCACAGGTTTGATTCCTTGTCAGTGAACTACGATTCCACAGGACACATGCCCCCTCCCCCGCCTCCGCAAATAAAAATAGGACCCGCAGTTGTTAGCAGCAAACTAAGTAGAAGGAGGAAATTGGGAACTTAATCCCCAAGTAGATTCTGAAGTACTATTAAAGTAAACCTAAAGACCTTGGATAGGCATTAACTGGGGTTTATTAAGCTTAGTGAGACAGCAAATAAGAGAGGGCTCTTTGCTAGATCTGCCTGCTGAGGCTGCCATTTTCTTCTGGCAAGAGATTTATGACTTTTTGAGTTCTGACAACCCCCAGACACATTCTAGCAGTCTGTTTGAGGCATTTCAAGATGATGCTTGTAAATCCATTATTGCTTATCAAACAGAGCCCGATCTCTCACACTGGGTTTATTTTCAGGTATCCAGATGATAGATGACGTTGTTACTTCTCATTGGCTTCATGGAGAGCAAAGTTTTTAATCAGTTAATACCCTCAGTGTGACTGAATAGTCATGCATTTTCTAGTGTAATAAACTGCATGCATTTTTATATTGTACACACAGGAGCCATATTTGTCTGGGGTTGATTGTGAACCTTGTACATATTAACTCTTCTTATGTGCGTGTGGTAAAATATACATAAAATTTACCAATTGAACAGTTTTTAAGTATACAGTTCAGTGGTGTTAAGTACTTTCATATTGTTGTAACCATCACTGCTATCCATCTCCAGAACTTTCTCATCATTGCATGCTGAAATGCTATACCCATTAAATAGTAACTCGTCATTTCATCTCCCCCAGCCCCTGGTAATCATTCTTCTACTGTTTGTCTCTATGTGGGAGCCTGGCAGGCTACAGTCCATGGAGTCGCAAAAGAGTTGGACACGGCTTAACAACAAAACTTACTGTCGTTAAACAACAATCTGACTACGCTAAGGGTCTCACAGAAAGTAGAATCATACAATATTTGTCCTTTTGTATATGGAGAAGGAAATGGCAATCAATTCCAGTTTTCTTGCCTGGAGAATCACATGGAGAGAGGAGCCTTGTAGGCTACAGTCCATAGAGTCGCAGAGTCAGACACAACTGAAGTGACATAGTCTGCTCATATCTGGTTTATTTCTTTTAATATTGTAGCATGTATCAGAATTTCATCCCTTTCAAAGGTGAATGATGTTCCATTGATGTGTATAGCACATTTTGTTTATCCTTCTGTCCATCAATGGACACTTGGGCTGCTTCTACCTTGTGGTTACTGTGAAGAATGCTGTGAAATTGGTGTTTGAGTCCCTGTTTTCAGTTCTTTTGTGTATATACCCAGAAATGGAACTGCTGGATCAAATGGGAATTAATTCTGTGTTTAATTTTTTGAGAAGCTATCATAATGTTTCCCAGATTGGTCACACCTAAAATATAAAATTATTCCAGTTTTTCCTGTTTTTGGATAATAGCCATCCTAATGAGGGTGAAGTAGTATCTCACTGTGGCTTTAATTGTTATTTCCCTAATCATTATTAATGTTGAGCATCTTTTTATATTTTTATTGACCATTCTTTATCTTCTTTGGAGAAATTCTATTCAAGCCCCTTGCCCATTTTTTAATTGGATTGTTTGGATTTTTGTTGTTGAGTTTTAGGAATGTCTATAGACTCTATAGATATTTATCCTTCATCAGACGTGTGATTTGCAAACATTTTCTCCCATTCTGTGGGTTGCCTTTTATAGTTTTAGCTTTTATATTTAGGTCTTTGATTCACTTTAAATTAATTTTTGTATATGGTATTTGGTAAGGGCACTTTGACCTCTTTTTGTATTTCACTTATCTTTATGAATAAAATTTATGGAGAAGGTAAAACTTGCTTTTCCAAGAACTGTGAAACTATTCTTAGTTATTCCCTTCTGCATTGGCTTGTCTTTAGTACATCTTATAAAAATTGTCCTTCGAGGCCCTTGCCCACCATTAGCTGGGATTTAGCTCCTTTCTCTTCTCAATATGGCTTGTTGGTAAGCATCTATCTCTAGCTAGTAGAATCATTTGTTATGATCCTGTCCCTAACATGGTGATTGCAGCCACGAAATTAAAAGACACTTACTCCTTGGAAGAAAAGTTATGACCAACCTAGATAGCATATTCAAAAGCAGAGACATTACTTTGCCAACTAAGGTCCGTCTAGTCAAGGCTGTGGTTTTTCCAGTAGTCATGTATGGGTGTGAGAGTTGGACTGTGAAGAAAGCTGAATGCCGAAGAATTGATGCTTTTGAACTGTGGTGTTGGAGAAGACTCTGAGAGTCCTTTGGACTGCAAGGAGATCCAACCAGTCCATTCTAAAGGAGATCAGTCCTGGATGTTCTTTGGAAGGAATGATGCTAAAGCTGAAACTCCAATACCTTGGCCACCTCATGCGAAGAGTTGACTCCTTGGAAAAGACTCTGATGCTGGGAGGGATTGGGGGCAGGAGGAGAAGGGGAGGACAGAATATGAGATGGCTGGATGGCATCACCGACTCGATGGACATGAGTTTGCACGAACTCTGGGAGTTGGTGATGGACAGGGAGGCCTGGCGTGCTGCGATTCATGAGGTCGCAGGGTCGGACATGACTGAGTGATTGAACTGAACTGAACTGTCCCTACCAGTGACATCCACCCTGATTTTCATTTTCCCACGAGGACAACTGAGTCTCACTCTCAAAACCTGTGGGATTCTCATAGATAAATCCCAATGACCCTTTTGTTTCTACTAAATAAATGTGGATAAGAGGGACTTAAGAGAAACTGTGGGCCCCAGCCTAAGTCTTGGGTTTGGATGCTTTGAGGAGATCTTGTCTTGATGATTAAGTGCTCCCTTCAGGTAAGTATGTTGGAATAGAAGAGCTCTTCAGGGGATTCTCCTCCCTATCTTGTCCTATTTAAACTCTGATATACTCCATCTCCTTCATTCCTGTTTCAAATTAAGAAAAGAATTTATCATTGCTGGCTACATCCTGCTAGAAATGGATCTATACACTAGCTCATCATTTGTTTTTTTTTAACTCATCGGTTTTTAATTCAAAGTCCAAGCATAGGCTTTAGAAAATTATTGAACACTCTGAAATTGTGCACGATTATGCATCTGTCCTATTTTTTCCCCCTTGAAAAGGGTCCATCTTTCTTAAAATTCTCAACCAGTCTTTGGCCCTTTCAACATACAAAGTTTTGTAGAAAATCACTGGCTTAGTTGTCTTGAATAGTACCTCATACTTTCCTTGAACCCAAAGCCATCAGACCTTTGAAAATGCCCTTTGAGGATCTTAAGCTACTTTTAGACAATTTGCTATTTATTTTGGTTCGTAAATGCTATGACATTAACTTGTATTAGCTCTAATTTCCTTATACCAAAGAGAGTTTCATAGCAGAACTTTACAGAAAGATTCTCTAGAGCCCTGAGAGTATCTAAAGAACATAGTGGCAATTTAGCTTTCAAGTCAAAACCTTTGCTGATCACCTGATTCCTTAAGCTTTCAGTTACATTCATGACCAGTTTTGTGCCATGGAAATATCCCATTGGAAAGCAAGTAAGTAATTGACCCACTCTTAACTTTCTTCAATCTTCATTCAGTTCTCAGTATTTTAGCATTTAATGCTTTATGCTTCAGATCATCCTAGGCATTTAAGGGATACAGAAGTATGATAAAGAGCCTTTGTTCTCAAAGGATAAAATAAGTGCGAAAGATGGCTTAAGGCAGCTTATTATCAATAGCTGACCAGTACTAACAATAGGATCTGTAGGTTCCTATTAGAGAAAGATCTCTGTGGGTTGTGGTGGTGGAAAGGCCATGTGGAAGAGAGAAGAATTGAGTTGGGCCTTGAAAGGGGAAGGATAGGAATTAGATAAATGGAGAGGCATAGATTGTAAAATATCCTCAAAGCCAGGACCTGAAAAGGACAGAAAGAGTGGGAAGAGTCCCACAGTGTCTCTGCCTTGTCCTTGGGTCCCAGGGCGCCCGGAGACTGGATGACTTAGATGTATAATTCAGTCATTTAAATTGTTAGCACATCTTCCACAATCCCTAGTGTACCGACTCTCATCCCTGTCCTAATTATACCTCCTTTGATTCAGTTCACAAGCATTCATCAAAGGCCTGGTATGAGCCACCCTCAATGCTAGTAGGCATATTATTAGACCTACTAAGCAAACCTGATGGGAATACCAGACCACCTGACCTGCCTCTTGAGAAATCTGTATGCAGGTCAGGAAGCAACAGTTAGAACTGGACATGGAACAACAGACTGGTTCCAAACAGGAAAAGGAGTACGTCAAGGCTGTATATTGTCACCCTGCTTATTTAACTTATATGCAGAGTACATCATGAGAAACGCTGAACTGGAAGAAACACAAGCTGGAATCAAGATTGCCGGGAGAAATATCAATAACCTCAGATATGCAGATGACACCACCCTTATGGCAGAAAGTGAAGAGGAGCTAAAGGGCCTCTTGATGAAAGTGAAAGAGGAGAGTGAAAAAGCTGGCTTAAAGCTCAACATTCAGAAAACGAAGATCATGGCATCTGGTCCCATCACTTCATGGAAAATAGATGGGGAAACAGGGGAAACAGTGTCAGACTTTATTTTTGGGGCTCCAGAATCACTGCAGATGGTGACTGCAGCCATGAAATTAAAAGACGCTTAGTCCTTGGAAGAAAAGTTATGACCAACCTAGATTGCATATTCAAAAGCAGAGACATTACTTTGCCGACTGAGGTCCATCTAGTTAAGGCTATGATTTTTCCAGTGGTCACGTATGGATGTGAGAGTTGGACTGTGAAGAAAGCTGAGCGCCGAAGAATTGATGCTTTTGAACTGTGGTGCTGGAGAAGACTCTTGAGAGTCCCTTGGACTGCAAGGAGATCCAACCAGTCCATTCTGAAGGAGATCAACCCTGGGATTTCTTTGGAAGGAATGATGCAAAGGCTGAAACTCCAGTACTTTGGCCACCTCATGCAAAGAGTTGACTCATTGGAAAAGACTCTGATGCTGGGAGGGATTGGGGGCAGGAGGAGAAGGGGACGACCGAGGATGAGATGGCTGGATGGCATCACGGACTCGATGGACATGAGTCTGAGTGAACTCCAAGAGATGGTGATGAACAGAGAGGCCTGGCGTGCTGTGATTCATGGGTTTGCAAAGAGTCAGACACGACTGAGCAACTGAACTGAACTGAAGCAAACCTAGCTCTCTTTTTTTTTCCTGGTATAGCAAATATAGCAAACACATATAACAAAATTTGCCATCTTAACCATTCTTAACTGTACACTACAGTAGTGTTAACATGTACATTGTTGTGCAGTTATCTCTAGAAATTTCTCATCTTTCAAAACTGAAACTGTTTATTGAACAACTTCTCTTCCTTCCCCTCTGCCTTGCAGAATTAAACAAAAATGCTTCATATTTGATTGAATGAAAGTTACATTGGAAGCTGAGTATTTATTTTCATCTATTAGTACTCTTTCTAACCCTTTTTTATTTTCTCCTGATCCTAAGATAAGAATCACTATAAATAACTTCTGGGTGTTTAGAAATCCTAACGAAATCTAGCTTTATTTTCCCAGAGAAGAGTGAGATACTAACAAGAGGAGAGTCCATGTTTGTGAGGCAAACACTGTTGGGGTGCCTGGGTGGCACCTGTTATTTGTGAACATCATTGGCACCCCACTCCAGTACTCTTGCCTGGAAAATCCCATGGATGGAGGAGCCTGGAAGGCTGCAGGCCATGAGGTTGCTAAGAGTCAGACACAACTGAGCAACTTCACTTTCACTTTTCACTTTCATGCATTGAAGAAGGAAATGGCAACCCACTCCAGGGTTTTCCTAGAAAATTCCAGGGACGGGGGAGCCTGGTAGGAGGCCATCTATGGGGTTGCACAGAGTCTGACATGACTGAAGTGACTTAGCAGCAGCAGCAGCAGGAGGAGGAAACACATAAAGATCTTTGGGAGATATCCTAAAAGCTTCAAGACTTATGAGGAAAGTAGAGCCTTGTACTTCAACTTTAGAGTTGTTGGCCCTTTGGGTTGTTAGGTAAATGTTTAACAGTAGTAGAGGGTAAGTGGTTGGAGGGGGCTGATTTGTAGTTCTGAGGACAAATACTCCCACCATAGCCACCAATGTGAAGCCAAGTGGCTCTCACAGTGCTTACAAATTTAACAGTTCACTCTCACAGGCCAAGCATGTGTCAGCCAGCTCCAGCACAGCACTGGTTGTTGATGAAGACTAGGGAGAAGGGAGCTGTAAAGCTACAAGGCAGGGCTTTCCATGCAGGAAGTGAGCGTGGGTCACTTTCCCCATGGGAGCCACCTATATTGCCTCCCAAGGCAATCAAGACCTCTGAGCAGCCTACTTTGAGAGCCCTTGTGATATTTTCTCATCTTAAAACATGGCATTGGCCGTCAGGCAAGGCAGCCTTGACAGAGACATATGCTAGAGCTGAGATTTAAGACTCTCAGGATAGCCATAACTCAGTTTCCTGTACTTGGCATTGTTTTCGTACAACAGCCTATAGTTTTGCAGTCTCTCTAAGCCTGAGTGATGGTTGCTGTGGGAACTCTTAGTGAGTATGAGCATGTGACACAAGCATTGACTGTCTGACCCTGCCTCTCTTTTCTGCCTTTGTTTAGATTCTGATATTTCGAGTAACCTAATTGGCAGGAAAAAAGTTTGATATGAGTTGTTTGTTAACTGGACTCACTAACTCAGGAAAGACACAAAGTCAGAGGCAGAGGGATTTTCCTACAAGCTGCTTAACCTTGGAAATCAACTTTCTGTTACATAGGGCATCTTGAGAAGGTCCATTTAGGAAGGTCAGCTGGTTATGTGCTGCTAGGATATTTATTCTCTTACTTGGACCAAGAGGTAAGCTGCAATACCAGATCAGAGGGAAAAGGGTCTTGGATTTCAGCTCCTCTGAATAGGGAGGAAAGTATCTTGGATTTTAAAAGGACACAAATAGATAAAAGGAACAACTAGGAGTTTTTGAGCTAGGCACTTTTACTTAGGCTATTTACTTAATTTAATCAATTGTCTGAGGTAGATAATTATCCTCATTTTATAGATGAGGATGCTGAAGAGACTTAAGTAGTTTGTCCAAGATCACACAGCTGCTAGTGATAAGGCCATAATGTGAACCTAGGTCAGTCTGACACCAAAGTCTGAGCTTTTTCATCTCTTGAAACATGCAAGACAACTAGAGTCTGTTAGGTATTCCGAAGGAAGAGGCAAGTCAGGATAGGAGAGTGGAGGGAGAAGCAGAGAGAACAAGGGTAACAGGTCTCATTTCTAGGCAGTGGGGAAAGAGTTCCAGTTTGGGAAAGGCCCATTCAGTTAAGGAAAGAAAGTACTGAACAGGGACCTGGAGAATTTGCCTTCCAGTTAGGCAACAATGCCTCAGTAGAGGCTCCTGGCGCAGTATGATAACTTTATAAATGAGGGGAAAGTCTCTTTATCCCATCCAAGAATGTCAGCAAAGTCACTATGAAAAATAAAAGCTTTTCCACACACCCAAGGAAGATGATGAATTTTTTAAAAGTTTTTATGAACTTATTTCTTTTAAAGATATATCTTTGTGGGTCAAAATCTAAAACATAGCACACTGAATTTTAATTGTTTTTAAAGTGGTAGTTCCTTTTTTTTTTTTCCAAGTAGCAAAGTGAAGATTCAAAATTAATGTCCCTCAGCCAAGCTAGATGAATGCAGAGGTTACTGGTGAAGAGCTTAACTTATTATTCCTATCTGCCACTGTTAGTATTTCCTCCAATTAAGTATGAATTTTGAAATGCCCGTCACATAAACTTCTGGTCTTCCTCAATCAGACTTCACTGTCGGTAAAGCTTCTTTGGCATTGCATGGGAGAAATAGCATTGGAGCTTGTAGAAATTCCAGTAGTCATCAACTTTTCAAGAAGTTTCAGGATACAGCAGGCCTTGTTTTAAGCTTAGAAGACTCTTTCTCCCAGTTATTAGATATAAAGATAGCAAGCACTTTACTCTTCGGTTTTCTAGCCACCTCCTTCCTTCCAAATAGACCTTCTGGTACTTTTGTTTTATTTCCTTTGCAATTTCTTTCCTAGAAGGTAGCTCAAAACTCTTTTAAGATATGCTTGGAAAAGCATGGTTTGCCACTGTTATAGTAACTTTGGAGGCCAAAAGTGTTAATATGCAAGCTGTTTTCTCTGTTATAGGCTGTGTAATTGGAAATGTTTTTGCTAAGTACCATAACAGCACTTTGACCTTTCATAATGATCCTGCTCAAAGGAAGTTACAATCTTAAAAATGATCCACCCAACTAGGAGGGAAACTGTGTTCAGCCCACAAATGGGATTTCTGGTGAAGAATTCTGTTAGGGAGGGACAGATAAGTGAGCCTTGGCAGGGAGGCAGAGACCCCATGTCAGATTGCTGGAGAATTAGGAGCAGAGATGGTGTTTTCTGTCTCCCTCCCTGAGATGTGATCTGTTTCCAAGGAAAAGTCTCAAGTGGGGAGGACAGAGATCATCCGCCTCTTGGTTTGAGCTGGGTGGAGTGTCCTGCCTGTAGTAAGCCATAGAGAAGAAGGCCTGATGTGATATTTGGTAAACATGTGTATCCTGTTCCCCTACCCTGATTATCTTGGCTGCCTCTTGGTGTGATTGCATACCTTGCTTGTGCAGAGTAAGGACCTGGGCATGTTGGATCTGTAATTAGTACAAAGAAAAGCTTCACAAAGATTTTCTAGGGCTTCAACCAAATAAAGTCAGGGAGATGGGGCAACTGCCCAGGGAAATTAAAGAAAATCAACTGTCGACTTCCTTTAACCAAGTGATGACCTTTCATGAATCACCCAGTGTGAGGCTCATTATCTGGTCCACCTTCCTGAAAGACAGAGCCAACCTGTGAGATCAGTAAATTTCAGTGCAGGCTTGAAAGACATGTATGGACAGGAGAACTGGCCAGCTTAAATTGCTTCTGAAATTGAGTTTGGTCCTGAGTATGAAAATAGAAAGGGGGAAAAAAACCTTCTGAATGTTATATGCAAGTTAGCTGTATAGAAGAAAGAGTTATCTTTTAAAGAGCATCATCTTTTTAGTCTATCCAGAGGCTTGTGTCCGCCTTTTGGATCCTTTTTTCCAAACAGTTATATTGGATGATTGTGCCCTGGTGAGAGATTCCGGTTATCTTGGATAGAAAGTCACTGTAAGCACCTACTGGAGGGAGGGATGCTCACTCGAATGAAGCCTGTGATTTTACATATTTGTTCTAGCTCCTGTACTTTTTTTTTTTTTTAAGCCACTTTGAGCTAAAGTGTTCTGAAAAAGAACCAGTTATTGCCTACCAAGGAAGTTCTCAGAACCTGCTTTAGTCTAAGAATTCTCTGCTTCTTGGTGTCCTCGGTTAGTGCAGCAAGACAAGGAATGGGTGTCCCAGCTTCATATTCCCCAGATTATTTCTTTTCTGTGTATAAGTACAGAGGTATCTGCTCTGTGCCACACTAGGGGCTATAAAAATGCAAAAATCATATATACCCTTGAGGACTAAGAGTAAGAATCAGGATCACTCACTTCTTGTTTAGGCCTTTGCCTGTGTGCTAGTCTATAGACCTCACTCCCCTGTTGTATTTGGTGTGCTTGCAACAGCACCCCACAACCCTTTATAAACCTAAGAAAGTTTAGTTTATAGATACCCCAGTGAAATGCCCCCTCATTATAAATCCATAAATGGTTAGCTGATGACCCTTTTTGGAGTGAATTTCCACAAGGAGGGCAATAATCATCTCATATCTTTTACCTCTGCCTCAGTTTTATAAAAAAGGCAAAAGTAGAACCTTCATTAGGTGTCCCTGGTAAAGGTAGGACTCCAGTCTCTGAGCTTGGCAAATGATTGTTTGTCAAAAAGTGACAGTGAAAGTCACTCAGTCGTGTCCGACTCTTTGTGACACCATGGACTGTAGCCTGCCAGGCTCCTCTGTCTGTGGAATTCTCTAAGCCAGAATACTGGAGTGGGTAGCTGTTCCCTTCTCCAGGGAATCTTCCCAACCCAGGGATAGAAGCCAGGTCTCCCACATTGCAGGAAGATTGTTTATGACTGACTCACCAGGGAAGCCCTGGTACACCCAATTAAAAGTGACAGTGCACCCAATTTAAAAAATTTCATGTGACTACTGCCCAGCTGAAAATGATTGCAAACACTGTTGATTGCTACCCAGAGTCCATTTAGTTTGTCAGGAAGGATTGCTGTGGTGGAGAGGTGGCAAGAAGTAGCACACTGAGGGGAATCTTTGGAAAATACTAGGAACTGCTAGCTTATGGATACTGATATATCAGTCTGAATCATGCTTGCCCCACCCAAAAGTGGAATGGCAAGACCAAAAAGACAAGTTTACTGCCATAACCGTGTATTTTTTTTTTTTGCCTTGACATGAGTTACTGGACTTTTTAACTTTATTGAGATGTAATTAACATATATTTATGTAATCATCACCATCACAAGATACAGAACATTTTATTTCCATAACCCATTAAAATTCTTTCATATAATTAGTCTTATCTGCAAAAATCACTGCAGATGGTGACTGCAGCCATGAAATTAAAAGACACTTACTCCTTGGAAGAAAAGTTATGACCAACTTAGATAGTATATTCAAAAGCAGAGACATTACTTTGCCGACTAAGGTCCGTCTAGTCAAGGCTATGGTTTTTCCAGTGGTTACGTATGGATGTGAGAGTTGGACTGTCAAGAAGGCTGAGCATCGAAGAAGTGATGCTTTTGAACTGTGGTGCTGGAGAAGACTCTTGAGAGTCCCTTGGACTGCAAGGAGATCCAACCAGTCCATTCTGAAGGAGATCAACCCTGGGATTTCTTTGGAAGGAATGATGCTGAATCTGAAACTCCAGTACTTTGGCCACCTCATGCGAAGAGTTGACTCATTGGAAAAGACTCTGATGCTGGGAGGGATTGGAGGCAGGAGGAGAAGGGGACGACCAAAGATGAGATGGCTGGATGGCATCACAGACTCGATGGACGTGAGTCTGAGTGAATTCCAAGAGATGGTGATGAACAGGGAGGCCTGGCGTGCTGCGATTCATGGAGTCACAAAGAGTCGGACACGAATGAGCGACTGAACTGAACTGAACTGAACTGATCTGCAAATTTGGGCCCTGATTAGGTAACCACTGATTAGTTATTAGGTAGCCATATTAGGTAACCATTGATTTAATTTCTATCACTATAGATTATATTTGTCTTTTATGAATTTCACATAAACTCTCTTGTGTTTAAGATTCATCCATATTGTGACATTTCTAGCTATTTACCCAAGAGGAATGAAAATACATATCCACCCAAAGACTTGTATACCAATATTCATACTACTATTATTCATGATAACTCAAAACTGGTATCTGTTGTTTAGGTGCTAAGTCATGTCCAATTCTTTTGCAACCCCATGGACTGTAGCTCGGCAGACTCCTCTGTCTATGGGATTTCCCTAGCAAGAATACTGTCCATGGGATTTCCCAGGCAAAAATACTGGAGTGGGTTGCCATGTCTTTCTCCAGAGGGTCTTCCTGACCCAAGGATTGAACCCACGTCTCCTCCCTTGGCAGGCGGATTCTTTACTACTGAGCCACAAGTAGTAAAACTAGAAACAACCAAAATGTCTATCAGCAACTAAATATGTAAACAAAACATGATGCATCCATACAATGGAATATTGTACAGCCATAAAAGAAATGAAGTACTGATACCTGATACAACATGGGTGATTCCTGAAAACATATGCTAAATGAAGGAATGCAGAGACCATATATTGTGTGATTCCATTTACTTTAAATGACCAGAATAAGCAAATCTATAGAGACAGAAAATAGGTTAATGGTTACCTATAGCTGGGTTGGGAGTAAGTTGGGGAATGACTGTTAATTGTTGTGAAGTTTCTTTTGGGGATGTTGAAAAGGTTCTAAACTTAGATCATGGTGATAATTGTCAACTATGTGATATACTAAAAACATTGAATTATATACTTAAAATGATTGAATTTTATGGTATGAAAATTATATCTCAATAAAGATATTCTTCAAAAGAAACTGTCAAATTGTTTTCAAAAGTGGTTATACCATTTTTAATTCCAACCAGCGATGACTAAGTTGTAGCTACTCCATATCTTTATCACACTTGGAATTGTCTTTTTAATTTTAGGCATTCTAGTGCATATAAAGTCTCTAGTAATACTGCATATGTTACAGTTCTAAAAATTACTGTTAATTTATTTTGCATGATGATGAGTGTTGACCAGCTGATTATTTGCCTGTTTTTAAATTTGATTATTCATGAGTTTCTGTATATTCTAGATGCAAGTCCTTTCCATATATATTGTGAATATTTTCTCCTATTTTCAGTGGCTTGTCTTTGCATGTTATTAATGGTATTTTTCAAAGTCCAGACATTTTAATAGAAACCAATTTTAAATTAATACCATGAAAATGAAGTTATTAATTTTTAAAACAATTTTTGCCCTTGTGTTTTATTTAGTAAATCTTTGCTTCCTCCTAGTTGTGGAAATTTTCACCTGTATTTCCTTCTGGAAGTTTTATGGTTCTGGCTTTTACATTTAGTTCTATGCTCTGTGTCAAGTTAATTTTTTTAATGGAATTATTGTTTCTTTTTTTTTAAAATTTATTTATTTACTTTTGGCTGACCTGGATCTTCATTGCTGTGTACAGGCGTTCTCTAGTTGTGGCGAGCAGGGGTTAGTCTCTAGTGGCGGCGAGCAGGGGCTAGTCTCTAGTTGCAGTGCGTGGGCTTTTCATTGTACTAGCTTTTCTTGTTGTAGAGTATAGGCTCTGAAGTGAGGGTTTAGATAGTTGGGGTGCACAGGCCTAGGCTTAGTTGCCCAGAGGCATGTGGAATGTTTCTAGACCAAGGATTGAACCCATGTCCCCTTCACTGGCAGGCAGATTGTCAACCACTTAATCACCAAGGAAGTTCAAGTTAATTATTTGTAAGGTGTTTGGTAATGGTAAATGTTCTTCCAGTTCCCATCCTGCAGTATCCTGTTGTTCCATTGTCATCTGTTGAAAAGACTATTTCTTTCCCCTATTGAAATCTTTGGCACATTTGTAAAAAATCAATTGACCATATATATGTGGGTCTGTTTCTGATTAGTTCTGTTCCATTGGTCTCATATATGTCGAAATTTATGCCCTACACTGTCTTGATTATTATAGGTCTGTCATAAATCATGAAATCAAGTAATGTAAGTCCTCTAATTTTGCTCTTTTTAAAAATTGTTTTGAATATTCTATGTCTTTTCCATTTCTGTTCAAAGTGTAAAATCAGCTTGTCATTTCTACAGATAAAAACCTGCTAAGATTTTGATTGGAATTGCATTAACTCTGTGGATCAGCTTGGGGAGAATTGATACTTCAATAATATTGTTTTCAAATCCATGACCATGATATACCTCTCCATTTATTTAGATCTTTAAAATTTTCTCATCAGTAGTTTGTAGTTTTTAGCATACTGTTTTGTACCTATTTTTTCAATCATTTTTTATGTTACCTAAGTGGTATTTTTATTCTTTTCTATTACGGTTTATTATAAGATATTGAATATAGTTCCCTGTTGCATACAACAAGATCTTGTTGTTCATCCATTCTGTATATAGTATCAGTAGTCTGCATCTGCTCATCTCAAACTCCCAATCCAACCTGTCCCCCACACACAGAATCACAAGTCTGTTCTCTGTGTTTTTATTCTGTTTCTGTCATAGAGAAGGTCATTTGTGTCATATTTTAGATTCCATAGATGAGTGTATCATGTGGTATTCGTCTTTTTTTTCCTAAGTTGTTTCAAACTAGTTTATTTAGGGGTTCCATTTTCATGCCTCAAGAGATTTTATGGATTTCTCATGCTGCTTCACTCATTAGTTCATCTAGTTCTGAAGGGTTACTGAGTGTCATCTTGATGAGCCAAGCATCTTCGTAACAAGATTTGTTGACAAGTCCCGGATTTTCTGCTAGAGTTTCATTAATTTCAGTTAACTTCTGATAAACACAGTAGAGTTCACTATCAGCTTTACTTTACAGTGCACCAAACATAATTTAGGGCTTCCCAGATAGTTCAGTTGGTAAAGAATCTGCTTGCAATGCACGAGACCCCGGTTTGATTCCTGCATTGGGAAGATCTGCTGAAGAAAGGATAGGCTACCCAATCGAGTATTCTTAGGCTTTCCTTGTGGTTCAGCTGGTAAAGAATTCGCCTGCAATGAGGGAGACCTGGGTTCCAGTCTCTGGGTTAGAGAAGGGAAAGACTACCCACTCCAGTATTCTGGCCTGGAGAATTCCATGGACTGTATAGTCCATGGAGTCGCAAAGAGTCAGACACGACTGAGTGACTTTCACTTTCAAACATAATTTACAGTGCACCAAATTCCTTGTTTGTTCAGTTTCTTCCCAACTTCTGACAGACTACAGCAAACAACATCTCCCAAATCTTCCTGTGCAAAATTGCTGATTGCCACTGTTCCAACACCATTTTCTATTGTTACCCATTCGTGTTTGTCTATGAATTTGTGCATGGACAGCAGAGTGGGGCAGGTGTTCAGTGCCCGGTAGGTGCCCGCCTACAGCCCCCAGAGCTCCGGTAGGCAGGGCTCAGTGGGTGCAGAGGTGATGTGCAGGCTGTAGACCAAAACCTGCATGCTCCACACCACTCTTCTGTCTTTGTCTTTCTCATTTATTTCAGCTTGGTATGATAATCTCCAGATTCACCCATGTAGCTGCAAATGGCATTATTTCATTCTTTTTAATAACTGGATAGTATTCCATTATATCTGTCTACCATATCTTCTTTATCCACTCATCTGTCAGTGGACATTTAAGTTGCTTCCATGTCTTGACTATTGTGAATAGTGCTGCTATGAACACTGAGGTGCATATGCCTTCTCTAATTATAGTTTTGTTCAGATATATGCCCAGGAGTGGGATTGTGGGATCACATGACAATTCTATTTTCAGTTTTCTGAGGTACCACATACTGCTTTCCATAATGTCTATACCAGTTTACATCCCCACCAACTGTGTATGCTGCTGCTGCTGCTGCTAAGTTGCTTCAGTCGTGTCCGACTCTGTGACCCCATAGATGGCAGCCCACCAGGCTCCCCCGTCCCTGGGATTCACCAGGCAAGAACACTGGAGTGGGTTGCCATTTCCTTCTCCAATGCATGAAAGTGAAAAGTGAAAGGGAAGTCAACACTCAGCCTTCCAGGCTCCTCCATCCATGGAACTTTCCAGGCAAGAGTACTGGAGGGGGGGTGCCATTGCCTTCTCCAAACTGTGTATGAGAGTCCCCTTTTCTCCACACCTTCTCCAGCAGTCATTATTTATAGATTATTTATAGATGGCCATTCTGACCAGTGTGAGGTGATAACTTCATTGTAGTTTCTTTTGTAATTTTGATGTTTATTTTTTGGTTGTGCAAGATCTTAGTTGCGCTGTGTAGTATCTTCGATCTTCATTGCTGTATGCAGGATCTTTAGTTGTGGTGTACGAGATCTAGTTCCCTGATGGTGATTGAACCTGGGTTCCCTTCTTTAGAAGCATGAAGTCTTAGCCACTGGATACCCAGGGAAATTCCCTCATTGTAGTTCTGAAGACCATCCCCATGGAAAAGAAATGCAAAAAGCAAAATGGCTGTCTGGGGAGGCCTTACAAATAGCTGTGAAAAGAAGAGAGGCGAAAAGCAAAGGAGAAAAGGAAAGCTATAAGCATCTGAATGCAGAGTTCCAAAGAATAGCAAGAAGAGATGAGAAAGCCCTCTTCAGTGATCAATGCAAAGAAATAGAGGAAAACAACAGAATGGGAAAGACTAGATATCTCTTCAAGAAAATCAGAGATACAAAGGGAACATTTCATGCAAAGATGGGCTCGATAAAGGACAGAAATGCTATAGACCTAACAGAAGCAGAAGATATTAAGAAGAGGTGGCAAGAATACACGGAGAACTGTACAAAAAGACCTTCACGACCCAGATAATCCTGATGATGTGATCACTCATCTAGAGCCAGACATCCTGGAATGTGAAGTCAAGTGGGCCTTAGAAAGCATCACTACGAACAAAGCTAGTGGAGGTGATGGAATTCCAGTTGAGCTGTTTCAAATCCTGAAAGATGATGCTGTGAAAGTGCTGCACTCAATATGCCAGCAAATTTGGAAAGCTCAGCAGTGACCGCAGGACTGGAAAAGGTCAGTTTTCATTCCAATTCCAAAGAAAGGTAATGCCAAAGAATGCTCAAACTACCGCACAGTTGCACTCATCTCACATGCTAGTAATGCTCAAAATTCTGCAAGCCAGACTTCAGCAATACGTGAACCGTGAACTTCCAGATGTTCAAGCTGGTTTTAGAAAAGGCAGAGGAACCAGAGATCAAATTGCCAACATCCTCTGGATCATGGAAAAAGCAATAGAGTTCCAGAAAAACATCTATTTCTGCTTTATTGACTATGCCAAAGCCTTTGACTGTATGGATCACAATCAACTGTGGAAAATTCTGAAAGAGATGAGAATACCAGACCACCTAACCTGCCTCTTGAGAAATCTGTATGCAGGTCAAGAAGTAACAGTTAGAACTGGACATGGAACAACAGACTGGTTCCAAATAGGAAAAGGAATACGTCAAGGCTGTATATTGTCACCCTGCTTATTTAACCTATATGCAGAGTACATCATGAGAAACGCTGGACTGGAAGAAACACAAGCTGGAATCAAGATTGCCGGGAGAAATATCAATAACCTCAGATATGCAGATGACACTACCCTTATGGCAGAAAGTGAAGAGGAACTAAAAAGTCTCTTGATGAAAGTGAAAGAGGAGAGTGAAAAGTTGGCTTAAAGCTCAACATTCAGAAAACGAAGATCATGTTATCACTTCATGGGAAATAGATGGGGAAACAGTGTCAGACTTTATTTTTTGGAGCTCCAAAATCACTGCAGATGGTGACTGCAACCATGAAATTAAAAGACACTTACTCCTTGGAAGAAAAGTTGTGACCAACTTAGATAGTATATTCAAAAGCAGAGACATTACTTTGCCGACTAAGGTCCGTCTAGTCAAGGCTATGGTTTTTCCAGTGGTTACGTATGGATGTGAGAGTTGGACTGTCAAGAAGGCTGAGCACCAAAGAATTGATGCTTTTGAACTGTGGTGCTGGAGAAGACTCTTGAGAGTCCCTTGGACTGCAAGGAGATCCAACCAGTCCATTCTGAAGGAGATCAACCCTGGGATTTCTTTGGAAGGAATGATGCTGAATCTGAAACTCCAGTACTTTGGCCACCTCATGCGAAGAGTTGACTCATTGGAAAAGACTCTGATGCTGGGAGGGATTGGGGGCAGGAGGAGAAGGGGACGACCGAGGATGAGATGGCTGGATGGCATCACAGACTCGATGGAACGTGAGTCTGAGTGAACTCCGAGAGATGGTGATGAACACGGAGGCCTGGCATGCTGCGATTCATGAGGTCACAAAGAGTTGGACACGACTGAGCAACTGAACTGAACTGATAATTAGCAATGCTGAACATCTTCTCATGTGCCTCCTTTGACTCTCCGTATATCTTCCTTGGAGAAATGTCTGTTTAGGGCTTTTGCCCATATTTTAATTGGGTTGTTTGTTTTTGATGTTGAACTGTATGAGCTATTTGTATATTTTGGAAATTAATCGCTTGATAGCCTCATGGTTTGCAAATATGTTTTCTCTTGTTCTGTAGGTTGTCTTTCATTCTGTTTATGGTTTCCATTGCTGTGCAGATATTTTTAAGTTTAATTAGATTCTATTTGTTTATTGTTGCTTTTATGAAATTTCACTCTTTGTTCCAGATAATATCCCTTGTTTGAAATCTCCTTATCAGATTATTAATATAGCAATTCAATTTTGCTTTAATTAGTGTTGATACAACATATTTTTCCCATCTTTATAATTTCAGCCTATCTGTGTCTTAGGTGGATTTCTTTTAGACAAAACCTGTAGCTGGACACTATGTTTTTCTACCCAGTCTGACAACCTCTGTCTTTTAATTGAAATGTTACATTTAATTTATTTATTAATATGGTTGCGTTAATATCTGCTATCTTGCCTTTTTTTTCCCCTCTTTTTCTTCTGTTTATTTTTTCCTTTTTCTGCTTTTGTATGGATTAACTGAGTATTTTTTATGATTCCATTTTATGTCCAATATTGACTTTATATCTCTACCCCTTAGTTTTATTATTTTAGTCATTGCTGTAGGTTTGCAAACAGACATTTTTAACTTACTACAGTATACATTCAAAATTTGTTATGTGACTTCATGTAATGTGTAATAACCTTACAATAGTGTGTTTCCATTTGCCCCACTCCTGGTCGTTGTACTACTATTGTCAAACACTTTTCTTCTAGGTTTCTTATAAATTTCACATTCCATTGTTATTAATTTTTTATTTGATGAGTTAATTATCTTTTTTCCTAGTTTTCAAGTTTATGTGAAAATATTTTACACTTTATCCATGTATTTACCATTTCCACTATGTTTTATTCCTGTTGAAAGATCCAAATAATGTAACTTTCCTTCTACCAGAGAGCTTTTGTTAACATCTCTTCTAATTGTAGGACTGTTAACATATTCTCTCAGATTGTTTGTTTGAAAAGGTCTTTATTTCACTCTCATTTCAGAAAGATGTTTTTGCTGGATATAGAATTCTAGCCTTTTTTTTTTTGGCACAGATATCATTCCATCATTTTATGGCTTGTATAGTTTCTGACAAGTGTGAATTTTTATCTTTGCTCCTTTGTATATGTTTTTCCCCTATCAAGCTGCTTTTAATATTCTTTCTTTAACATTGGTTTTCAGCAATTTTATTGTGATGTGCTTATACCTTCCGTTTCGTTCCTTATAATGTTCATGGGTGTCTTTAAGCACTTGAATATATTTATAATAGCTCTTTAAATGTCCTTGCTAATTTCATCATCTCTTTCATTTCTGGGTCTGTTTCTGTTCTCTTATGTTTCTCTGGGTTATGAGTTACATTTTCTTGCTTCTTGACATGTCTGATAATTTTTACTGGATATTGGGCATTGTGAATATTATATAGTTGAATGCTGGATTGTGTTGTCTTTCTTTATTAAATAGTGTCAGACTTCATTGAGGAGCGTAAGGAAATTATTTGTGGAGCAGCAACTTCTTTTTGGAACATTGTACAGAGAGGCAGTGACCATAACCATTCCAAAGAAAAGGAAATACAGGAAGGCAAAGTGGTTGTTTGAGGAGGCTTTACAAATAGCTGAGGATAGAAGAGAAGCAAAAGGCAGGGGAGAATGGGAAAGATATACCCAACTGAATCCAGAGTTCCAAGAATAGCAAGGAGAGATAAGAAGGCCTTATTAAATGAACAATGCAAAGAAATAGAGGAAAACAATAGAATGGGTAAGACTAGAAATCTCTTCAAGAAAATTGGAGAGGTACTTCCCTGGTGGTCCAGGGCTAGGACTCCTGAGCTCCCAATGCAGGGGACCCTGGCATGATCCCTGGTCAGGGAATTAGATCCCACATGTACAGCCAAATAAATTTTTTTAATGAAAATTGGAGATATCAAGGGAACATTTCATGCAAGGATGGGCATGATAAAGGAAATGGTAAGGACCTAACAGAAGCAGAAGAGATTAAGAAGTTCTTTGTATAAAAACTATACAAAAGGTTTTAATGACCCAGATAATCACTCACCAAGAGGCAGACAAATCAAGTGGGCCCTAGGAAGCATTATTATGAACAAAGCCAGCAGAGGTGACAGAATTCCAGCTGAACTATTTAAAATTCTAAAAGATGGTGCTGTTAAAGTGCTACACTCAGTATGCCAGCAAATTTGGAAAACTCAGCCGTGGCTATAGAACTGGAAAAGGTCAGTTTTCGTTCCAGTCCGAAAGAAAGGCAATGCCAAAGGATGTGTATACTACCTTACAGCTGTGCTCATTTCACATGCTAACAAAGTTATGCTCAAAATCTTTCAAGATAGACTTCAACAGTATGTGAACCGAGAACTTCCAGATGTTACAAGCTGGGTTTTGAAGCAGCAGAGGAACCAGCATCAAATTGCCAACATTTGTTGAATCATGGAGAACACAATGGAGTTCCAGAAAAACATTTATTTCTGCTTCACTGACTATACTTTGACTGTGTGGATCACAACAAACTGTGAAAAATTCATAAAGAGATGGGAATACCAGACCACCTTACCTGCCTCCTGAGAAATCTGTTCACAGGTCAAGAAGCAACAGTTAGAACCTCACATGGAACAACTGACTGGTTCAAAATTGAGAAAGGAGTCCGACAAGGCTGTATATTGTCACCCTGTTTATTTAACATCTGTGCAGAGTACATCATGCAAAATGCTGGTCTGGATGAATCACAAGCTGGAAGCAAGATTTCTGGGAGAAATATCAACAACCTCAGATATGCAGATGACACCACTCTAATCGCAGAGAGTGAAGAGGAACTAAAGAACCTCATAATGAGGAAAGAGGAGAGTGAAAAAGCTGGCTTAAAACTCAACATTAAACAACCTAAGATTATCTGATCCCATCACTTCATGGAAAATAAAAGGGGAAAAAGTGGAAGCATTGACAGACTATTTTCTTGTGCTCCAAAATCACAGCAGACGGTGACTGCAGCCATAAATTAAAAGACTTGCTCCTTGGAAGGAAACCTATGACAAACCTTGGACAGCGTATTAAAAGCAGAGATATCACTTTGCTGACAAAGGTTCATATAGTTAAAACTATGGTTGTTCCAGGAGTCATGTACAGATGTGAGAGTTGAACCATAAACCATAAAAGAAGGCTGAATGCCAAAGAATTTGTGATTTTGAATTTTGGTCCTGGAGGAGACTCTTGAGAGTCCCTTGAACTGCAGGGAGATCAAACCAGTCAGTCCTAAAGGAAATCAACCCTGAATATTCATGGGAAGAACTGTTGCTGAAGCTGAAGCTCAGTACTTTGGCCACCTGATGCGAAGAGCCAACTCATTGGAAAAGACCCTGATGCTGGGAAAGATTGAAGGCAAAAAGAGAAGGGGGCGACAGAGGATGAGATGGTTAGATAGCATCACCATCTCAATGGACATGAATTAGAGCAAGCTCTGGGAGATAGTGGAGGACAGGAGGAGCCTGGTGTGCTGCAGTCCATAGAGTCACAGCATTGAATACAGCTTAGCAACAGAACAACAATATCTTTTTGAAACTTCTTTTTCATGTAGTGATCTTTCTTTTCCAGTGTTATTGAGCTATAACTGACATATACCACTATTTAAGTTTACCACAGTAAGTCTAGTTAACATCAGTCATCTCTTATAGATGCAAAGGCAACAGGAGGGTGGGGTGGTCCTTGGAATGAGAACTAAGGATGTACTGTCTCAGTAACTTCTAAATATACCATGTGTGCTGTACTAAGTCATTTCAGTTGTGTCTGACTCTTCGTGACCCTATGGATGGTAGCCCACCAGGCTCCCCTGTCAATGGGATCCTCCTGGCAAGAATACTGGAGTGGGTTGCTGTGCCCTCCTCCAGGGGATCTTCCCAACCCAGGATCAAACCTGCATCTCTAAAGTCTCCTTCATTGGCAGGTAGGCTCTTTACCACTAGTGCCACCTGGGAAGCCCAAATATAATAAGGAGCAGTGTTAACTATAGTCATCGTGTAGTATGTTACACCCCTAGTACTTATTTATCTTATAATTGGAAATTTGTACCTTTTGACCACCATGTATGAAACTCCTTATCTTTATTAAGATAGGTTTAGAGTGACTTTTAATTCTGTGTGTGTGTGTGTGTGTGTGTGGAATTGCTCAGCCGTGTCTGACTCTGTAACCCCATGTACTCCTCTGTCCATGGGATTTCCCAGGCAAGAGTACTGTAGTGTGTTGCCATTCTCTTCTCCAGGGGATTTTCCAGGTATCGAAACCTGCGTGTCCTACATTGCAGGCAGACTCTTTATCATCTGAGCCACCAGGGAAGCCCCCAAGTTTAGTTCTCCTTTTAAGGTGTTAGTGTTCTGGTGCCTCCTTTAAATGCCCTACGCATTCAACAGGTACTTTTCATTCTGGCTAGTCAAAATTCATACACTTCCCAGTCCTGTGTGAGCTCTAAGAATTGTTCAAGCTTACAGATCCTCAGTCATTTTTCTGTGGAAACTGGTTGAATTTTATGCTGAAAGTGTGATTCTTACTGTTCAGCAACAGATTCAGTGGGAACCGTACGTAAATTTCTAAAGCCTTTTTCTTTGCTGAACTCCTTCCTTTCTGGTAACCTGCCTCACAAATGCCAGCCACCTCTGCCTTTCCAAACTTCAGTGTATCTCCTTAGCCCTGCAAGATTTTCGTGCTGACCTTGTATTTTCTTTCTCTCAGGATTCCTGTCCTGCACTGCATTTTATACAATGTATAAAAAGAATTATTTCTTCTCTAGCTTTCAGTTGTTCCATTATAAATGAAAGTAGAAGTCCTAAGGTACTTGAAAATATTAGAGTATACCCTGAGTTAACCTACCCAGCTAAATTTTTAAAATTTCATTTACTTTTCAGAGAACCGCCACTGAATTAACTATTCATATGCATTGTCCATTTTACTTCATTTTCTTTCTTCCTTCCTTCCTCTTTTTTTCCATTACGAGAGAAGAGTCTTGAATGGATTTTGGAAACAAGATGTTATAGTGAGCATTTTCATATATTTTTAAAGATAATACACTAAAAGATCTCTCTTTCCTTTCCCCATATTTTCCTTCTATTCTTGGGCCCAGGTCCAGCCTTTACATTGATCATTTACAAAGGTTCTATCCTCAAGTCTCTCAGAACAGCAAGAATTGAAACATGAGAGCTCTTGGATGGCTGATATTTTGTCTGATAGTTAACTGCCATGAATCTTTTAGGCTATGTACATCTCAACATGAACCAAGCATGGTCCTGAATAAGAGGTTAAGTAGATGGCATCTGAAGGAAGCTAACAGTTTTCTCTGGGTACTAGTTAGCCTTGGAGTTCCTGGATCTAATTGTTTCTTCTTGTCTTTTGAGATGCAAACCTGTTAGTTACTTATGCAAATAAGTGCTAAATTTAGTTCAGCAAGACTTTAAACATGGCTATTCAAAGATCACTTTGTGTAGATTATTTTGGACAGTTATCTAATGAGTACACTGCACAGTTTAGCTGGATTGTGCAGCTGAAATTTGTTGCTAAATTGAACGCACCTCAAAGGGGCATCTCAGAATGGATCAAACTGGATTCCAAAAAATTGAAACTATGGATTATGTGAAGAGTAAAGTGAAATCCTTTCCCACCCTTTCAACCTTTTGCTCATCTTTTGTGCAGGATTTATTTTTTTCAGCATCTGGGCAGAGCCTACCCTTCAAATAATAGACCCTGAATGGAGCCTAAGCTGTCAGGGCCAGAGTCACAGACCTGTCAACTAATGGCCCTCCTGAGCTGCTGTCCCAGGGGCCCTGCCACACTGGTGACAATTTTGCAGTCTGAATTAGCTGAGTAGGATTACGTGGTAGGCAAAAGAGAAGAGACTCTGGATTTCTTAATTTTCCCTGTCTTAAAAGATACACTATTTTAGTCAGACTGCCCATTCATTGATCAGTTAGTCAGCTGACTCCAAACCACTTATAGTTCTATTGGCTCAACTGTTTCTGTGCCTCTGTATGTAAGTGTGCCCTTCAGTGGTGGTTTATCTTGATTCCTCATTGCTTGTTAGCTCCTTAAACATAGGACCTGGGCTTTAGAAGTGAACAGTGCACTGGCAGGGTGCACTATCTAATTCTAATCTTATCACGTGACTTTCCCATTTTTCTTTTTGCCAGGCCTTGTGGCTAATGGGATCTAAGTTCCCTGACCAGGGATTGAATCCAAACCACAGCAATGAAAGCTGAATCCTAACCACTAGACCACCAGGGAATTCCCTATGATGTGACCTTGATGAGAGACCTGAGTGTTACTAAATTAGTCCACAAGCATGTTGAGTGTTTACTGTTCCTCAAGACTGTATTAGGGATTGTGGAAAATCTGTAATGTTGCACTGGGTCCCTTCCTTCAGGGTGCTAAGAATCCAGCTATGATGCAGTTTCAGTGAGGAAATCAGTAGTAATAGTCCTTTCCTGCTTTACAGAAGAAATGGGACTGAAAAGTCATGTTCTCCAACCAGTGAATAAATATCTGAAGTAGAGCAAATGGCCAAAGTCCAGTGGAGAGATGGATGGAGATTATTATGAAAATCCTCTAAAAGCCTTTATTTTCTTTCCTTCTTTTACCTACTTTATCTCTTTCAAACTATCCAGAGATTAATTTTTCTATGATTAGGGGTTCAGCAGAGTTAAAGCAGGACTGCATGAAAATGAAAACAGAATGGTGACAGTCTTTTTGGAAGAATGGAAAATTGGTCTTAAAGTAGTATCATTCATTGTAGAGGGATTCACTGTATCCTTTTAACACCTCACCCCAAGCCTGGAAACCATCTGGTGGCTGCAGCCAAAAAGCCCAATTAAACTCTAGAGATCAGGAATTCCCTGGCAGTCTAGGGGTTAGGAGTTTGTACTCTCACTGCCAAGAGCCTGGGTTCAGTCCCTGGTTGGGAAACTAAGATTCCACAAGCCGTGCAGTGCGGCAAACAATGAATAAAATTATAATAATAGAAAACATTGAAGACCTTTGAATTTTAAACTTCTAAATGAGCATTGAGTAATTAGGATAGCAACCAAAGCCAGACTTTGCTAATAATGAATTCGGGGTAGTCTGTAGTTTTGTTGGTGGTTTACATTATCAACAGGATCTTCAGCCGCTGAGCAGGGTCTTCAGCAGCTGTGGGTGCAAACTGACAAGATGCGGAGCCCTGAGGACATGGCAGTCATTAAAGCTCAGACATCAAACCAGGCCTTCACCAGGTCACATTCCCAGCGCTGCACATGTCATGCTTCCCACTTCTTAGCAGTGAGTTTGAGATCCTTGAATCTTTATTCTCTGAAAGATCACTTAGCCTGTAAACTCAACAACGTACCCCAGGCTAGACTAGCCTGCTAGTGCAGGAGGAGCACTGGATAGGAGTCAGGAAACTTTGCTGTGTAATCCCAGCTTTGTGTCTTGGGGCACTGTACAGTCTTTGAAGACATCTGTTTCTTCATCTGTGACATGAGGGCCGTGTACTCGGTAGTTGGGTGATTTCAAAGGTTCCTTCCAGAACTATTATTTTTATGATTTTCTCTCAATGGTAACACTTTGGTAGAAAGAGTTATGGATGCCTTTCATGTCACAATCCTCAGGTATTCATGCAATTTCCAGACCCTCCTGACCACCATTTAACCACCTGATTTGTCTTAATTTGAATATATCAGATACTTTCATTTTCCAGTTTTCTTCGTTTCCATCTCAGTAGCCTTCATTCATTTAGCACCCTTGCTAGATTCTATCACTTAAATATTTTAATGTTTATTTATATATTATCACTTATCTTCATAGTATCATAAGAAAATATTATAATGGTAACTATTTTACAGACAAAGAAACTAAAGCTCAGACAGGTCAAGGTTATATAACTAACTAGTAAATTAAGGTGTCAAGATTTGAACCCAGACTTTCCTGATTCCGTAGCCTCTTTGTGTTAAACCCCACTGCAGTCTTGATAGGTTCTGTGTTTATTTCCTATTCGATAAGACTTCTCAGTAGGTTTCTCTACTGGTATCTTGTGGTGTCGTCCTCATTTGGCAGCCTGGTCTCTAAAGAAGGCCATACATGTTGCCCTGGCTGGAGTGGGCTAGTGTTAGACTTCTGTACTTTCCCCAAATAGGTTATATACTTTAGATGTCATTTCAAATTGAGAAGAAGGTAATGAACACAAATTTGCTGTCAGGTCACATCCTATTACTTAGTTGTCCCCTCATTCTCATTTTGCCAGGAATTCAGTCCAGCACAGATTTGAACTGAATCTCTGGACTGTCTTCAGAGCCCAGGAAGTACCTACTCCTATTTCAAACTGTCCCACCAGAGACCAGGCAGTTTTTCAGACACAAAGTAAAGCCCTCTAACATCAGGACTAGATAGACATTGCCAGGAACTTTTCTAGCTTGGCGATCCTCCTTTGCTGCTATCGTCAGGTAAGACTTATTTCCCATTTCAAAGGTCTTGCTAAAAATAAAAAAGGTGGGGCACAGAGTACTGAATAGTCTTTCTGGAATACCTGTTATGTGTGCTAGAGGAAGAGGATGTTTGTGTATGTGTGTGTGTGCCTGAAACCTCATCAACAATTTTGAACTAAATTTTTGCTCTGGGATCTTGTTGTTCCCTGATGTGGCCAAGAGCCTCCCAACTTGTATCATGCGAGGCCAGGTCTCTGCTCAACTGCTCTTTAGTATAACCTGTATCTGCCTAAACTACTAAGATTACTAAGGTTAGTGGTGGGTACTGGGCATTCTCTGACTTCTGGTTGATGCATTGTCAGTTACACTCAGGACATGGGGGTCATTATGGGAAGCCTGCTTTTCTATTGTATAGAGAATACTCTTCACCAGTATGTGCCATAAGCTAATGAAGATGTGTAAGGTTCCAGCTCCTTGTTTATGGTTAGAACTACCTGGGGATAAGCAGAACTACCAAATGACCTGTTGTCACCAGAGGAGGCTTTCATCATAAAATTAGTAACCTTTTATTGCTTGTTATTAATGTGCCAGGCACTGGACAGTCTTATCTCATATCATCCTCACATCAGCTCTATGAGGAAGATAGTGTTATCCTTCTACAAATAAGAAAACTGATGTTCAGAGATTAAGTAGTGTGTATAAGTTTACAGAGCTACCTGTGGTTGATCTGGGAGTAAAATTCAGGTCTTTCTAACCTCAAAGCCTGTGTCTCCTCCAGAGACCTCAGGGAAGGAGTTTAGGTCCTCTCCCTCACTAATTTATTCTTCCCTCACCTGAGGCAGAGTGTTTCAAGGTATCTAATGAGATCTTTGAAACTGGGGTCATTTGTGCCTTCCACTTAAATCCAGAAGATGTTCCTTCATGATGAAGAGTCATTTATGCACATAAGATCTTTGGGACAGTTTGAAATAGGAGTAGGTACTTCCTGGGCTCTGAGGCCAGTCAAGAACTATCCAGGTTGCTGTATAGCCATTGGGATGATAATGCTTCCATCCATATGTTACTTTCAGGAACTCAGAACTTTTATTCCATATCATGTTTGGAAGGTGAGTTCAACTTCCACCTTTCAGAGACAACTCCTCTTGAAGTTCTACCTCAGAGAGGTTGGGTGATTGTCTGAGTTTCCACAGTAAGAGTGAAACTCCCAATTCAGTTTTCTATCAGACCTTTTTGCTAGGACCCAGGTTCCCGTGGACTAAGCATCACAGGCTGGGGAATAAGGACTCCTTAGAAAGCATGTGGCTGATAGGTGATTTACTGCCTTTAGAGCTACGTTGAACTGAGGTGGTGGACAAGGTTCTAGGAAGCCCACAAGCCCAACAACTGGTGAACAAAGGTGGCTCTGTTAGGGTATAGACTCCATCTAGGAAGGGCCTTTGAAGTTGCCAGGAAGCCAGAAATTGATTTTTTTTTAATGTTGAGATAGCAAATAATGATAAAGCCTAAGGCCTTTAGGCACAAGGGCTCTGGGAAATTGTACTCTGTATAACTACTGCCTTTGCCACATCTCAGGCCAGTGTTGAGGGTGAGGCCCAAATGGGACATGTTCCTAAAGTCTTGTCAAGGGGACCGACAAATAGAAGCGAAGAAATCAGTCTCTCCTAGGGTCTGTGGGACATAGTTTGGCAAAGTGACCTTGAAGACTGGGATGTCTGGAGGAAAAGAGCCTGAATCTGGACCAGAGCTCTGACCTGATTGTCCTTCCCAAACTCAGGAACACAAGCCTATGTTATCCATCCCTCCCTCTCCCCTCAGGGATTCTTGGCAGGCAGATACATTTGCCACCAGGTGCAGTCTGCCCTGAAATAAGACTGAATTGGTGAAGGGAACAGCCCAGAGGCACCTTTGTAGCCCTCAGGAATGCATTCTCAGCCTCTCTGATCAGTCCTGACTCTAGCTCACTCCCTTCAGCCCTGCCTTCTGTTAGAGCTCAGCCTCCCTTATACTTATTCCTTGCAAGACTCCCGGCTGAGCTGGGAACTCTCCATGACATCATACACTTCCCTCTCAGGTCAGACTGAATTGCAGAATAGCTATTGGCCAGATTGTCAGAGTGAAAATTTAGTCACTCTCCTGGTTTCTCCTTTCTACCCACTTCTTTTAAGTTAATGGAGAAGATCTACATCTTCTGATGTAACTAATCATTGTATAACCCAAATATAATTATCTTCAAGCTGGCAAGGTAGTATTACACTCTCTAAATACTAGTCTGACCTTGCTAATAATGGACATGATATATCCAAAATAGTTTTTGTTACAGGGAGTAGCAGGAGCCTGGGCTCAGTCACGATGTAACTGTCCTTGCCTTTGATTCATGGTCTAACAAGCCAAACTCACGTCAGAACTGGCTTTGGTAATCCTTTCCTTCTGGAACCACAGAGACCCAAGGTTCCTGGAGTTAGCGGAAGTCTGAGTCCACCACAGACACACAGTAGGGGGGACCCCTCCTCAGAACAGAAGAGGATGAGATTAACTGTAGCTTAGTCTAGAAATGTCTCTACACTCCAAGGCTGGGATGCCCAAAAGTTCCATCCAGTCCATGGATAAGAAGATTGAGTTGGCACTGAGAGATGAAAACAAGTGGCAGATGGTGCTGAGGAACATCCCGGGACTAAAGAAATGTGGTTCCCAGAAAGGGAAGAGGAGAGATATTGGCAAAGTCTTACTCAGCAACTGTGACAGCCTGGCCAGAGAAAGCTGCATGATACAGCTGAGAATGCATCTGTGGTATCAGGGATACTGAGGGTCTCAAACACTCACTGTGCTGTCACCTCTTCTTATCTATTTTACCATACCCACAGTAAACAGCCCTGAAAACCAGGCTGGACCGGTCAGGAAAGGCAGGGGATGGAAGAAATTAGAAAGTGGTCCCAGCTACTGTATAGCACAGAGAACTCTACTTAGTATCTTATAATATCCTATAATGCAAGAGAATGTAAAAAAATACACACACACACATACATATATGTATGTATGTATGTATTTTTGGCCATGCCACATGGCTTGTAGGATCTTAATTCCCCACCAGGGATTGAACCCATGCCGCCAACAGTGAAGGCGTGGAGTTCTAAACACTGGGCCACTGGGAAATTCCTTATATATTTTATGTATATGTATAACTGATTCACTGTGCTGTATACCTGAAAGTAACACACCACTATAAATCAACTATATGTCAATACAAAATTTTTAAAAAGTCCCAGAAACCTGAGGAATTGCCATGGCCAGACTTTTTCAGTAATAAGTAGTGACAAGTCGTGACAGAGTCTCTTGGGTGTATTGTCCCAGACTGAATCCAGCCCAGTAGAGCAGCAGCAAGAGAGGTGTGGGGGCCAAGTGACCTAAGGTTTGTGTGGCCTGAGCCCTGCTGGTTCTTGCCTTCCCCAGGTGCTAGAGGTAGTGCGAGCCAACTATGACACACTCACACTGAAGCTGCAGGATGGCCTGGACCAGTACGAGCGCTACTCGGAGCAGCACAAGGAAGCTGCCTTCTTCAAAGAGCTGGTGAGTGAGCCTTGCCTCTGTCTCTGCCTCTGTCTCTGTCTGTGGAGGGCCCTTCCCCGCCACTGGGTTCTACTGTGCAGGTGGGTACAGGCTAATGAAATAAGATTGGAGGGGCCTGATTGGATTGGGTTTGCCGCTTCTGTCCACAGCAGTTCAGGAAGGACCAGGTGGTGAGAGACAAAGATATTCACCAGGGTACTGGTGCCAGGCTGGGAAGGGTGAGAAGCCTGAGGCAGCAGTGCCCACCCCTCCTCTGCAGCCATGGAGATAGCCCTGTGCAGCTTCAGCTAGGCCTGAAGTTTGATGTGCATTCCCAGCGGCAGCTCTTTATCCTGCCTATCCTCAGAGCAACTAATGAGAGTAATTGATTCTTCTCCTCCTTATGTAACCACTTTCCTAAATTCCTAACTGGTTCCTGGTCTGAGTGCCCTTCCAATCTCCAATCTAGTTCCCCAGTCTTCACTCCCTACCCGCGTTCCCACACTCTAGTCACTCAGCTTCCTTCAGCTCCTCCCTTGGCCGTCTGAAGCCAGTGAATGCTGTTCCGTCTCCCCTTCCACCTCCCGGTTGACATCTCCACAGAAGTTGCCCTCAGGAAAAGCCCAGTCTCCCTATATACTCTGGTCTGGGGTCTGAGACCTGGGCACACAGACCTCTGTACCCACTTCCTATGTCCTCAGACCTCCCACTGCCAGGGCAGAATTTGCATCAGCCAGCTTTTTACTTACCCATGCCTAGTCCATGATGAAGGTGCTAGACTTTAGATCATATGTCTTGTATTAAACCCAGCCCAGCTCTGACCCCAACATGCCATTCCTGGGATTTGGGCCTTCCCCAGGGTGAGGCATATATACTCTGAGCTGAGATAGTGGGGAGCAGGAAGCCACTAGTGTAAGGAGATAGCAGAATACAGTACTTTTATGGGGTGGTCAGCAAGTCTTCAAGTTGATCTAGGGGTCAGGTCTTAAGAGATTAAGTTACTGGGAGATGAAGAGGACTGAGGAGGAGAAACATCAAAAGCTGTCTTGAGGCTTTGGGGCACTAGTCTGCGCCTTACTTGTGTCTTCGCATAGCTGTACCACTGGCATAGGGGAGCTCAGAGAGTCTGGTTAGGTTTGGAGCTAATGAACTTGGGCTGCCTGCTGTTTGTCATGCTGGCCTTTCCTCTGCTTCCTGCCTGATGACTTCATTATGTTTCCCATAGCACAGCAGAGATGGACGAAAAGCTCCCTGGGCTTTGGGGCCTAAGACAGATACATGTTCTTTGTCTCCTTCCTACCCAGCTTTGTCTCTAGGTCAGTGTTCACATCTGTTTCCAATGAGTGAATCCATCTGCTGATTACTCTTAGAACCCACTCAGAGCAGGGAGTTCGGCCCTCCGACTCCTTTCCCCTGCTGACACAGACAGGACTTCCTGAAAGGTTCTCAGTCTCTGGGTAGAAAGCCGTCAGTAGAGAGAACGTGGTGAGAATACAACCAGACTTTCCTCTAAAGTAGGCAGGCATCTTTGGGGTATGGAGAGTGCTGGCCTGGGAGCTAAGAAATCTAGGTCCTGCTCCCATAGCTGGGACTTGCTGGCTATGTGACCTGTTCCTGGCTGGTGGCCTCTTTGGGTTGTACTCCTGCCATCCGTGCCAGACAAGGGCTGCATCTCTAAATGTCCTTTCCAACCAGAAAAGTAGATATATACAGAAGGAGGTTGAGGAGATGTGAAAAGGCCCACAGAGAGGGGCTCCAGAGCAGGAGTTCTCTGGCCTCAGTTTCTCCTCCTCCATTAGACCACTGACCGGACCAGTCCCCCTCAGCCTGGCCAAGGCAAGGCCAGAGGCCTGACCTCAGCACTCCTTCGCTGTCTCTGCTTGTCTCTGCCTTATCAGGTGCTCGATACCCTTCTCACATCCACTCGAATTCTTTCTCTCAGCCTCTCTTTTCTTCCTGCCATCACAGAACTGTTCGCTCATTTACCTGCAGGGATGATAGATGCTAAGAGTTCATTTCCTGAGAGAGAAATTTCTAGCACTGCATCTTGGCCTTATGTTTCAGGCACTGCCTCTACTGTTTGTAATGGACTTTCTCCTGTTTTTCTCTGCCTGTGCCCTCCCACCTCCCCCTCACCTTTTCCCAGGTTCGATCCATTAGCACCAACGTCCGGAGGAACCTGGCCTTCCACACACTCAGCCAGGAAGTCCTGCTCAAGGAATTCTCTACTATCTCCTGAAGCTGCCCCGCATACCTGAGCAGCCACTGACTGCCCTTACCCACGAGGCTTCTGGGCTGGAGGGCGGGCCAGGGGCGAGGGCCTGTTCCCAAGGTTGGAGAAAAACACAGGCACAAGTTCTATCAGTGGAGGCCGTGCTTCACTGGAGCTTGGACAGCAGAGGCCAGGATGGGCAAGCAGGGATAATCTTATTTGGGGAAGGGATGGGTGGGCACAGGGAGACACCTCCAGAAATGTGGGGATTTCTGGGATGGGCTTTCTGAACAACCCCTCATATTTCCAATTGAGATTACAAGTTATGGCTACTAACTGTCAGGAGCTGTTGGGCAAGCCTCAGGGTGATGCCTACATCCATGGGGTCAGTGGCTCACCTAGGCTTCTGAAAACAGACTAACTTTCAGATGTAGGTGGAGCCAGTTCTGCTTCCTTTGAGCCCAGGGCTGAGCCGGACCTGAAATCTGTGTCCCATGCCCCACCGGCACTTTGTCCAGTCATTAGGACCCTCAGCTCAGGCCTTGGGTGGGGTAGTTACGGGGTACCTTCTTTCTGTTTTCTGAATCCAGAGGTGACTCCTCTGCTGTCTGGCCACCACTTTCTCCATTTGATTCCTGCCTTCCAGTCCATTGACTCTTCAGCACTACAGGGTCACAATCTTAGCTTTTCATTTTCAGTCTGGTTTAAACTGTCTTTAGGGTATGTGTGTGAAATAAACATTGACAGGTTTTCTGAAGCCCTCAGGTGCCTACTTTGCTGGTTCCCTTTCCAGCAGTTTCCCCACCTCCTTAGCCACCCCCTCCTCTGGAGCCTCTCTTGCCTCTACTGAGCTCCCTTCCACGTGTTCCACCCCCTCACCCGGCTGTTGTTTACATCCAGCCTGCCTGAGAATTTCCTCTGGGGAGGAATCTGTTCCTGTGGTGGTCTGGTGCCTGCAAGGGAGAGAGCTTGCCAGGGCCAGGCTCTGGAACAAGCCAGGTGAGCATCATGGAGAGGCCGACCTTTGGAAAGCTGGCCTGTGTTTCCTCCTTTGGACAGCCTCCATGGGACTACTGCTGTAGGCTTTCCCTGCCCCACAGGCTGCCTTTGAAGTAGTTGCTCCTCTGAGACCCCCCTTTCTAAAGCACTTTTAAAGCCATCAGGGTGGTAGGGAGCAAGCAGCATAGGAAAAATCTGGAAGTAAATGCCAGAATCCAGCTGGGAGAGCAGGTCTGGGACCTCCCAGGCTACTCTTCCACTTCAGTTGTCTTTGGGATACTTGCCCTTTCTGGGAACCAGAGTTCCAGCTCCAACACTGAGCAAGTTCCAGAGAATCCACATTGTGCTGCCATGTATAATTGTAGATTCTTAAGATATCAGGGGCTGGGTCATCTCTGATGACTAGATGGATAGTTTAGCCTGGGGCATTTAGTGTTTTCCTCATTAATGAACCTCAGAGGAGCAGGAGCTGGAAGATGGTGGCAAGTTGAAGTTATTAAAAATTGATTTGTATGGGACAGACTTTCTAGTGTCTTTTCTACTTCTCCTTAATCTCTGTTACTCAGAACTCCTTCCTCAACGACGAGAGTTAAGGTGCTGGTCTCATCTGGCCAGGGAACCCCTTATAGGCTCTGTTCCTCAGTCTCCTAGTCTTAGTAGAAGCCAGTTCAGTTCAGAAGTTGTAGCCTCCCTTGCCTTTTGAGTGGAAGGAGGAAGAGAATCCCTCTATCTCCACATGTGGTATTAAGGAAGCGAACCAGCCTATTTGGGCTGCTTCTGGATTCCTTTCAGGCTTCCCTGTGAAGTGAATAAAGGCAGGTCCAGGGCATGGGGCAATAAACAGAACACTTCTTGCCCTCCATTTTAAGGACCCAGCTCTTGGTCCTTTTAAATATGCCTGTGCTCAGAACTCCACATAAGAGTCCCATCTTTTCCTGGAATTTAACCCCCAAAGGAACTCGCCCATGCCCTGTCCCTGCACCCATGTCTGTACCAGGTCTGTGGCAGACCCTCCAGAACCAGGGGAAAGCCAGGAGTTGGGCATTGCTCCCAAAATAATCCTTCCTTCAGCTACTTGTCCCTTTCTCATGCCGGAACTCTCACCACAATTCCTGCTGGGTTAATTGAATCAAGTGCTTGGAAATTAATCCAATTGAAAAGATTAAATGTGCTGGGGTCACTTCAGCTGAAGCTTTCTAGCTCAGCAGGTTACTCCTCTGGGGGAGCAATTGGGTAGGCAGGATTACCTGGGACACTGCCACCATACCATGAAGACACATCAGACATTGCCTCCCACCAATTCTCATGGCATTTGGGGGTTCATGGGGTTGGAGCCCAGGAAGCATTGTGGGGAAGGTCAGACAAGTAGGCTCAGCCATTCAGTCGCCATTACTGGGAGCTGGAAATAGCCCAGCCCTATGCCTGCCCCTTGCTTCAGAAAAGGAGCTAATCTAAGGGAAGGAGCCTCATAACAAGGACATTGCTCCCCACCTTTGCCTGCATCCCCAGACCCCTTAATTATTTCCCAGATCCTCTGGAAATCCGAGGGAATCTAGGACAGGGCAGGTGATGGAATAGAGCAGGACAGGAAAGTTGAAAGAGAAAAAAGGGACAAAAGAGCAAGAAAGTCTTGAGAAACTGACCTGGTTCAGTCTTTATTTTCTTTTTCTTCCCAGTTGGCTAGCAGAGGTCATTAGATCATGGAAGAAGGCACCCTGAGAGCAAGTAGGGTCCAGAGACAAGGGTTCTGCAATGGGTGAGGGTAGGGGTCCTTATGAGAGAAAACTATAGTCCACTGGCCTGAGATGAGCCTATCTTAAAGGCTGGCTGACCTTTACATTCCCATTCTGCCTTCAAGCAGGCTGGGCAGTGGTGAGGGCCACAGAGACTCACACATTGGCAGAGAACCCCAGAGAAAATAGGGGCTGGCCAGTGCTGAGGGTAGGAGCAGGAGTGCTGAGAATTGGCCGGGGAATCCTCACAGTGGGGCCTTTCTAGCCCTGCACCCTCCTCCACCCCCAAGACCCGGGGGTTCAGGTTTAGGGGTAGTGTTGCCTGAGAGCTGGTCTCCTTCCCCCGCACTTCTCTGCTCACCCTTTCACCGGGTGCCTCCTCCGAGCTGCAAAGAGGAGGGGGCGGGGGTAGGGGGAACCAATCCCGGCAGCGCCAAAGGGGGGAGGTGGCGGTGACAGCCGCGAGGAGGGGGGCGGGAAGAGAGGCGGCTCGGCTCCAGCTCCGCGGTCTTCTCCGCTCTGCCTCCGGCTCTGCGCTCACCCACTGCCCAAGCCTGCCGCTACTGCCCCAGTACCCCGAGGTGGGCCCTAGACACCGGAGATCCCCTGGCTCCTCGGACCCAGCCCGAACTCTCCGTACCCCGGCCCCCGAGAGCGCGCTACGCCGCCAGGGGGCGCCGTGTGAGCTCCCTATCCCGGCCACCCGGCGCCCCCTCCCACGGCCCAGGTAGGGACGGGAGGGGGGGGCGCCGGGGGCCATGCGGGGCCAGAGCCGTAAGGAGAGTTTGTCCGATTCACGAGACCTGGACGGATCCTATGACCAGCTCACGGGTGAGTCGGTGGCTTGGGGGTCGGGGGCGGAGGAGGGCAGATTGCGTCTCCCCTAACCCTTAACCTCCTGTGACCCCTGCCAGGCCCTTACCCACACTCTGACCCATTACCAGGCACCCTCCCAGCAATTCTGGGCAACAGGACACTGAGGTTCAAAACCTTGGGTCCCACGGGGGATGGGGATTCAAGGGAGAGCAGGTGGGCAGAGGCAGCAGGTGTGGGAATGCGTGACACAAGGCTAGGAGGGGGTCTAGAGTGGGAGGTGTTACATGTGTGAGCTCCTGTCATTCTGTGTGTGTCTGTGTATATATGTGTGTGTGCGCCTCCCACAGCTGGTTGCCATGTGCCCTGGGCTTGGTGACAGCCAGAGTTAGTGTGATTGCGTGTGACTGTGCAATTGTATGATCCTGTCAGATGTTTCAGTGAGGTTGTGTAGGACCCAGATTGTTACTGATGAAGTTGTTTTGACCATGTATCTCTGTTCTGTGTGCAACTCTGCTTTGAGTGTGTGCTTCTGTATGAAATGCCATGTGACTACCACTGTGTGTCCGGTTTTCACTTTATGGTGGTATGCCTGTTTGTAAGACTTTGTGACTGTGAACCTCCTGGGACAAGCATGTGTTAAAGTGGGCTGTGTTGTGTTTTGTGATTGTGAGACTGGTTATATTGGTGTTTGATACTGATTGTGTACTTCATGTGGTGATGTCTGCAGTGGAGCTCTGTGTCTGTGACAGATCTTACCCTTGCTGCCTCTCTGGCTTCTTGGTGCAAAAAGGGGTCCTTAGTGCACACCACTGCTTCTCCATGTTTTCCACAAACAGCCCAGTGGACCCGAGGAGGGACTTGCATCCATCTACCCAGTCTGGCTTCCAGGAGTGACACCCAGCTCCTGTGGGGAGGCTTTGGTTAATGCTGGGTCAGTGCCCCCCACCCAAAGTATTTAGAGATCATTCTTAACAACTGAAGCTCCTTCAGCCCCCAACAGCCCTCCCAAAACTTCACCCAAACCTGGAGGAAAACACACCCTCTTGCTTCCCCTCCAGACCCAGAGATAGAAGCTCTAGGCCTGGAAAGTGCCATGTGGCCTCTTCTTATAAGTATCTTCCAAACCACTTTGCTGCCCAGGCATCCTCTCTCTCCCACACTGGGGAGATATGTGAGACCAGTACATCTGTGCCTGTGCATATTCCTGGGTTTGGTAGGCAGATCCATGTGTTTGTGTGGGTGACTGTGTCACCTTGTGTACATTTCCATGTGCGTGTGTTTCTGTCTCATTGTGCAGCCAACCCAAGAACTCCAACAGAGAACAGGAGGAGGGATACTGTCTCCCCTGTGTCTGAAGACGAGCTGAGAAGGTGAAGGGAGGCCAAGATCCATACCTGTCTTGAGTAAGGTTAAGACTTGGGGATGCCAAGAGGACTAGGTGTGACTCAGCCACCCCTGAGAGGTTCTAGTCCCTAAGCCCAGACAGACTCCCAGAAGAGAGATCCTTTCCACTCAGGCAGGCCTCAGATGTGACCTAAATGAGCTTCAGACCCTGGTGGATTCCAAAGGTCCAGCTGACAAGCTCTACTTTGAACTCTGTTCTCGGTAGCAAGGGCCCCAGGGCCCTTATTAGCACCACATCAGTCAGTGTTTGCTTCCTGCTTTAACTGATCCTCTGCTTCACTTGGGCTTCCATGGTAGCTCAGTTGGTAAAGAATCTGACTGCAATGAGGGAGACCTGGGTTCAATCCCTGGGTTGGGATGCTCCTCTGGAGAAGGAAAAGGCTACCCACTCCAGTATTCTGGCCTGGAGAATTCCATGGACTGTAGAGTCCATGGGGTCACAAAGAGTCAGACACGACTGACTGACTTTCACTTTCAGTGGAATCATCCCCTCCCCACTTGGCTGTTTGAATCAGAGATTAGGTAGAAGTGGGGAAGCCCTTGTACTGGAAGATGAAGGAAGTGTGAATGCCAGCTCTGTTTGACTTTTGCTCTCTGGGCCTAACTTCTCTCATCTGTAAAGTGGGAAATACTACTTTCTACCTCCCTGTCTCCCAAGGGAAATGGAAATTTCAAAAGTTGACAAGCATCAAAGAATTGTGTTCCACGTCAGTATCCACACGACTTGGAAAGTGGGAATAAAGACTACCAGGAGCTCTCCTTTCGAAGGAGGGCTTATCTTTAGCAGAAGATAAATGGGGTTGGGAAGCCAGTATTAATGCGTTGTCTGGAGACTCTTGAACTGAATCCCGAGGGGAAGTCGTTGTCCGCGGTGCTGAAGCGCGTGAAAGGCGGAAGTGCAGCACTGCTATTCAGGTTTCCAATGTTCCTTGTGCAGGCAGGATTCCTTGGATAGAACCTGGGGGTGTTCTTCGATTTCAGCCATCCAAGCCTATCAGGCTGACAGGGAGAGGGTGGCGCTAAAATCATACCTCAGGGCATCCTGGGTTGCCCCAGCCGCTTTCCTTACTCCCACTCCAGACTCAAAACAAATCTCAAAGAGACTTGAGGAGAAACCAGTCTGAGCGTCGCCCGCATTCATCCCCTCCAGTCTTCCCAGCCAGTCAGGACCGTTTGGCAGTGCGACGAGGTGAGAAAAGGCAGTAATCAACATTCGTTCTGCCCAAGCTGAAATCAAGGAAAGAACTGAAGAAGATGAGAGAGTTGGGACCTGGCTGGCCAAGGCCTGAACTCGGTCCGGTCTGAGATCTTCAGAGTCGCTTCTGTCTGGCCATAAATATTGTTCTGAGATTGGGGCGCCCCCGTGTGGTCTTAGTGAAACCTTGCTTGCAGAGCTGATTCCAGATGGGGATGTGGCCAGATTTGATTCCACGAAGTTCAGAGGTGACTCCCACCTCCTAAATGTAGGATTTTCAGCCAAAAATATGGAATCCCAGTCGGAGGAGTGGGATCCCTGTAAGCCCTGTTAGATGGTGTTAGTGGGCCCTGGAAGGGTTTACTTTGGTTATAACCAGATAGGGGTGAGTCTAGGAAAGGGGTCAGGGCCAGGACTTCGAGTAGGGGGCTTTTCCTTGATGTATTTGGCTGACAATCAGCATATGATGGGAGAGTGTGAACCCGCTGAACCAGGACATAGCGACACAGAACAGTTCTGTGCCAGACATTCAGAGTCAGAAGCCAGAGATAGTAGGGGCACGTCCCTGCCATCCCTTTGCCACCCCAATACACTGGTCATTTTCTCCTCTTCCCTCCTACTCCCGCACCCATTGGTCCAGGAAGTATGGAAGTGTGGGGAGTTGCCATGACAACTAAGTCCTCTAACCCTTCCCTTCTCTCTCAAAAATGGGAAGAGGAGGGGTCGACGCGGCAATAAAAGATGTTTTCTCTCTCCGGATCCTTTTTCAAAAACCATGGGTGCTCCCTTCCCCACCGGAAATTCAGAAAATGTTCCCAGAGAAGGCTCTGAGGAAGAGTCCGTGCTGTCCCTTTCCGCCCCTCCCCCAGTCTGAGAACTTTGGGAGTGGGTGCTTCAGACGATGGGGGCCAGGGTGAGTTCTCCTCTTATGACCTGGAGAGGACAGGAAGCGGAACACGACTCTACTGCCTGAGACTCCGGTCCTTGTGGGTTCGGCCCTCCCGCGCCGCCCACAGGGGCCCACTCCTTGGGGGCGGAGATCAGAACGCCCCCGAGCCTTGGGGGCGGAGCTTGGCCACTGTGCTCTCGGCAGGACCATGAACAGATGCCCCCGCAGGTGCCGGAGCCCGTTGGGGCAGGCAGCGCGATCCCTCTACCAGCTGGTGACTGGGTCACTGTCGCCAGGTATGAGGAAGGGAGGAAGGGGCTGGATCTCTGAAAAAGTAAGCGAAGAAGTAAAATAGGAACCTTACAGAGATGGGGAGAAAAAGGGTCCCTCGCAGAGATGGAAGGGGCAAGATCCCTCAGAGAAAAGAGTTTAAAGGACAACACTCCAACAGAAGTGGAGCTTGGGATAGGTTCCCTTAAAATGAAAGTGGGGGACATAGTAGTCTTCAAAGGGGAAAGGACAAGAGGCATCACGGTTCCTCACAATGGTGGAGGAAGGGGCAAGGCTTCTCAATGAGAGCAGAAGTGGGGACCTCAACCAGGTGGATGTGGGAGATAAAAGGAGGGGGATAGGGATAAAAGGAGGAAGCTTGCAACAGGCGGGGAAAAGGCAAAACCCTTTACTGAATTGCTTAGTTTAATGGGATCTTAAGATGACTAGGGGCAGTGTGCAGAAAAAAAAATTCTGAAGTAGGACTGGACCAACGTGAACTCAGCTAGTGAGTTTATGCATGATGGCATGGATAGACTTGTGTGGCATAAGAATTGCATGTCACTGTTTTGTCTATCTCTGGGAGTCTGAATTAAGGGGGTTTGTACATCACTGGGGCTGTGATCACTGGGGCCATGCATCCCTGGGGTTACATGTCCCTGGGATTCTGTGACACTAAGACTGAGCATACTTGAAGTCTGTGCTTTAGAGCTGGGTTAAGGGTTCCTGAGTCACAGTAAGTTAGTTGTGTAGACTTCACAAGGTTGTACCTTGGTGTGGCATTTGTGGAATTTATATGGCATGTGGATTGTGGGTATCATATAAAGGCACTGCTGAAATTATGCACACTGTGGGTTTCCTTAGAGCTGCCTGGGTAGGGCCCAAAACACCCAGCATCCCCTCCTCACCTGGCCTGGGGAGACCAAAACAACCTAGCCCATGGCATTCTGGGATCTGTAGTTCACTGGCTCTTGCCACAGTATCTCCTTGAGCCCCTGGAGTATAAGCAGGCCTCTCCTTACCATGTGCTCCCAGAAGGAGGGGCCATGGGGCTGAGCCAGAATCATACTTGGATGTCTCTTGTGGAGCATGTGTCCTCCGAGCCCCTGCTTGGGCCTGTCTCAAGTGACAGATGGCTGGAGCCAAGCAGAGCAAGCTCTCAATCATAGCAGGCATGACTTCCAGGCCCTAAAATAGCCCCAAGGCCTAGGGAGGTCATTAATCACCTGATGCAGCTGGGGGCTGCTATGTCCCAACCTGGCTGGGGATGGAGTGGGGCTGAGGGCTGAAAGAAGGGTCTTCACTGGCTGAGTCCTTCACTAAGGGAACAAGGGCAGATAGGAAAGTGGTCTGGTTACCTAGTATGGACCCCCTTCAGAAAGTAGTGTTTCTCTGGATTTAAACTTCATAAAGTAAATGACTCAGTGATAGGGGTATTTCTATGGTGAGATTTGAGGGACCTAAGAAGAGTTCTGGAGAAGGCAATGGCAACCCACTCCAGTACTCTTGCCTGGAAAATCCCATGGATGGAGGAGCCTGGTAGGCTGCAGTCTATGGGATCACTAAGAGTCAGACATGACTGAGCGACTTCACTTTCACTTTTCACTTTCATGCACTGGAGAAGGAAATGGCAACCCACTCCAGTGTTCTTGCCTGGAGAATCCCAGGGACGGAGGAGCCTGGTGGGCTGCCATCTGTGGGGTCGCACAGAGTCGGACACGACTGAAGCAACTTAGCAGCAGCAGCAGCAGGAAGAGTTCACCTAATGCTTCAAGATAATTTCCCTTCAGCCCTCACTCTGCCAGAAGAGCTTCCATTAAGACTTCACTCCTCTGGATGAACAGCCAAGTGGAGAGGGATGCCTGGAGAGGGCAGACCTGGGCAAGTTTCTCACAAGGCTCAGAGCCTTGAGAGGTCTCTAAGTAAGAGAAAGAGAGAGCATGCAAAGCAACTTGCTCTTTCATTTCTACTAGATCCTGCCACCAGAGGCATGGGTGATTTAGGACATGGCTCTCTGAAGGGTGAGGGTAAGGGTTAGAGGGAAGAGGAAGGTCCATGGACAGGGCAACTGGCTGAATGGTTGTCCATCTGTGAATCAGCAGCAGAGAGGAGGGAGATGCTGCTATGCTGCCTCTCAATTCAAACAGTCTGAGTTGGCATCAAAGGCTTCATGGAATTCGCCCCCTTTTGGTCTTATCATTCCTAGCTCCCCTAGTATGAACTAAGCTGCAGTCACTCAGGATTCCTTAACCCCCATACACGCTGGAGAGACAGACTGGAGGAGTTGGCAGATCACTGGTTCTGGTTCAAGTCTTGGTCGGTCTTTTATCATCTGTATTGTCATGGGAAAGTCACTTCTCTTTGAGCTTCAGTTCCTTCATCTGCAAAATGGGTATAGTTCTACTCTATCTGACCATGTCAACTGTAATAATAGACTACTAATAGGTCTGTTATGAGAACTAAATGAGATAACATGTGCAAAGTATCAAGAATATAAAGCATGCTCAGTAAATGTTGGGCCCTTTGATAAGGCAGATTGCTGATCTTTCAGCCATCCTTAAAGAACTAGCTCACAAAATACCCTTTCCAAGTTTTTCCTGGGCTCCCAGTTAGAGCTCATTTCATGGCCTGTTCTTGAATAGTTCCTAGTGGACACACAACAAATATTTTTGAATGAATAATTGCCTTATAGTTCTGGCAATGGCTGTCTCTCCCTGCTCAGGAAGCCAGAACACTGTTCGGTTCACCTTTGTTGCACTGGCTCAGAGCCTGGCATTCAATTTGTATAGGTCCAATATTTTTAATATCTTTGCCCTCTAGGAGCTGAGAATCTAATTGAGGAAACAGGATTGATCCCGAAAGACCTGAGTTCAAATTTGCAACATCCTTTCTTAGCTAGGTGACCTTGCATGAGTTCCTTTACTTCTCTGGGCCTCATTTACCTCATCAGTGAAATGGACACAATACTTTTCATCTGCCTACTTCATGGGGTTGTCATGAGAACCCATGGAAGTAACAGTGTTTGTGGAAATGCTTTATAAATTGTTAAGAGCTGTAGAAATGTAAGCAGGGGAATGTCTGTTATTAATAATAGCAGCAAACAATTATAGTTACTCTGTGCTTGGAATTATTCTGACAGCTTTCCATGTGTTAGTTCATTTGGTAGGAAACTGAGGCACACAGAGATTAAGAACTTGCCCAGTTAATTGCAAGTGGCAGATCTAAACCCAAGGAGCCTGGCACCCTCACCCACACTATTTCTTACCATGTTATGCTGCCTCCTTTTACTGTTCCCACTAATAACATTACAGATTTAGGTTCTGAGTTTTGAGGGTCCAACAGTGAGTATGGTAGAATTTTAGGTAGCTAGGAGTCTGCTGAGGGCTAGAGGTTCTGAAGAAAAGGGAATTAAGCTGTCCCTAAAGGACAGGTAAGAATGTAGGACAGGAGAGCAGAGGGTGGGCATTCCAGGCAGAGGGACTAGCAGGAGCAGAGGTAAGAAACAGCACTGAGTTTTCTGTGTTTGGGGGACAGTCAGGAGGCCAAGCTGGCTCAAAAAGAGATCTGCTGATGAGAGTAGGGGAAGGGTATTAAAAGCCATATATGGATTTTGGATGGTAAGAGGGAGATACTGAATATTTGCTCATTTTATTTGTAAACCTTTCAAAGGTGTGAGAAACCAAAAACAATCCCTGAGTTGACTTCTTCCTGGAGGAAGGAGGGGGAGGGGCAAGCTCTTGCCCAGTCATTCCCACACCTTCCCAAGGATGTTGGGAGAGGGAAGGGGTAAGATACATGGTGTGAGATGAAGGCCTGACCCCCAGTGGTGGCCTTGTAGAACTGCAGATCCGTGAACCTCAAATGAAGCAGTAGGGACTGGCACCCATCCCCAAGTTGAATTCAGTCGCTCAGTCGTGTCCAACTCTGCAACCCCATGGACTGTAGCATGCCAGGCTTCCCTGTCCATCACTGACTCCCGGAGCTTACTCAGACTCACGTCCATCAAGTCAGTGATGTCATTCTCCTTCCTCTCGCCTTCCATCTTTCCCAGCATCAGGGTCTTTGAGTCAGTTCTTCGCATCAGGTGGCCAAAGCATTGGAGTTTCAGCTTCAGCATCAGTCCTTCCAATGAATATTCAGGACTGATTTCCTTTAGGATTGACTGGCTTGGTCTCCTTGCAGTCCGAGAGCTCTCAAGAGTCTTCTCCAGCACCACAGTTCGAAAGCATCAGTTCTTCAGCACTAAGCCTTCTTTATGGTCCAACTCTCACATCCATACGTGACTACTAGAAAAAACCGTAGCTCTGACTAGACGGACCTTTGTTGGCAAAGTAGTGTCTCTGCTTTTTAATATGCTGCCTAGGTTGGTCAAAACTTTTCTTCCAAGGAGTAAGCGTCTTTTAATTTCATGGCTGCAGTCACCATCTGCATTGATTTTGGAGCCCCTCAAAATAAAGTCTGTCGCTGTTTCCATTGTTTCCCCATCTATTTGCCATGAAGTGATAGGACCAGATGCTATGATCTTAGTTTTCTGAATGTTGAGTTTTAAGCCAACTTTTTACTCTCCACATTCACTTTGAGGCTGACACACAGTCATCTCAGAGCTGTATAGGGAGAGAAGGGTCCTTCTCGGATTAATCCTCCTAAACTGGGCCTCCCGTGTGGGCAAGGTGTCTATGAAGGGAGCCACTGTAATGTAGTGTAGTGTAAAGTGCAGGCTCAGTCAGGATGGCTGAAAATTGAAGATCTGACACTTACTGATCTTGGAGATTTGCTTAAACTCCTTTTGACTAGTTTTCCCACCCATAACAGTACCTCATTCACAGGCTTATTGTGTAAACTCATTGTGATGATGTCACACTGCACATTATCTACTACATACTGAGTGCTCAGTCCCTCACCAGATGTGGCAGTAGCCCAGAGGCTGGTGTCTTCTGGCTCCTTGACTCAGCAAGCAAACCTGCTACCACACACCACCAGCTGGAGAGAGAGCGGAAGATGAGGGAGGGAGCTCCAGGAATGCCCCTGGGCCGGGTGGCTCTCTTGGAAGGTTCAAGTTTCCCTCTAGCCCTGGGTTTCTCCTGTCAGCTCTATGAAGATCCCCAAAGAGCAGGCAGGACTTTGGCAGCCCCAGAGTAAGGCCCCTGCCAGAAGGAAGGGAAGAGCACACCCTTCCTTTCCCGATCTTCCCAACCCAGGGATTGATTTCCTAACCCAAGGGTTGAACCCAGGTCCCCCGCATTGCAAGTGAATTCTTTACCAGTTGAGCTATCAGGGAAGTCCTTCCTCTCCCAAGGAGATTGATTCTCTGGGTCCTAAAATCAGCTTCAATGAGTGGACCCTCCTCAGAGGGTCATGTTAGGGCTAAGCGGCTTTTTCCCCTGCCCAGGCTATTGGAGCTAATCCTCCCTCCCCTGGACCTCAGTTTCCCTGTCTGTGGCCAGGGGGAAGAAGAGCGCTTCCCACCTCTTAGTCTCCATGGCAACCTCCATCAATGTAGGTGGTGTCCTCCTGATTGGAGAGGTCACTGCCTTCTCCTCCCTTACATTTTCATACAGTTTCATGCAGATACAATTACACAACCACTGCAGACCCATACACCTAACTAATTGGGAGTAGGATACTAATTAGGAGAGGATACATCCATATTACCAATCTTCAGATCCCCACGTCAGTCACAGCCCTGCTAAAATATAGATACCTCACACTCTATACACACTCAGAAATACTCCAATACACTCATAACACCACAGATACCCAGGTTACATACCCATATACACCACACACATCCTAAGACAGGTGCACAATCATGTAAATACACACAGAGACATATATAAGAGGTACACATTCTCTGCACACAAACACAGGAATATACACACATGAAGACACCCAGACACCCATAACATATTCTTATGCACATACAGTTCCTAGTTTCTGTCTTTTACACATACACACATACACACACACTGCCCACCCCTGACTTCTAAGCATAGGTCTTCCCTCTGCCCCTTTCTTTGGCACAGAATAGCCACAGGGTGTCTGAGGGAAGCTGTCCTCAGGGGCAGAGGCAAGTTACTGCTGCTCCTCTGGCCTGGCCTGGGCCATATCCTTCACACCAGAAACTCCGGAGGAGATATCAATCTATAGGCTGAAGTGGTCCCCGGGAAGAGGAAGAGGCTGTGGCTGGGAGGCTGTGGCTGGGAGGCCTGTGGGGGAGGCGGGGTAATGGGGGAGAGGGAGGAGATCCGGGGAAGGAGCAGGAAGGGAGATTGCAGGCGGTCCTGCTCAGTCTGGGGAGCCTGAAGGGGAGGAAGTGTGAGTAGGGCAGGCCAGCCTCAGCCTGGGGGGCCATGCCCCAGGCCCACCATGAGCCTGGAAGGGCTGGAGATGGTCGCTGTGCTTGTGGTCCTCGCCCTGTTTGTCAAGGTCCTGGAGCAGTTTGGTCTCTTTGAGCCTGTCTCCTTGGAAGGTAACGCAGGTATCTGGGCATATCTGGTCTGCTGGCTAGAGGGACAGTGCCTGCAGGGTTGGGGACTTTATGACTAGGGTGGGCACTGCAGGGGTAAGCAGGTTAGTGATGGGATGGGGCATCTGGGGGAGGGGAATAGAGAAGGTGGGGGAGTAGGACATCATGGAGAGGTAAAGAAGGGGACTCAAGGGGGTGGATCTGGGGAGGAAGAAAGGGAATCTGGAGGGCTGGGTGTCTGAGGGAGGTGAGGAAAGAAGGCCAGGAGGCAGGGAGATAGTGAGGGGTACAGCATGGGGTACTGGGACTGGGGATAAGGAGAAACTGGAGGAATGAGGAGAAGTCTGGAGACAGGCAGAGGTATCCAGAATAGAGGGAAGGAGGTTCCGGGAATCCTGAGATAACACCAGACTTCTGTGGGGGTGGTCCCTTTTGGGTTCACGGACCCACAATGGCTCTGAAGATGTGTGTGACTCTCCACACCTCCATCCTTGCAGGTTTGGGTCACAGTATGTGTGGACTCAGTTTGTGAGAGATACAGGGGGTGGTGTGACTGGGTGTTCACATGTGTAAGAAAGGACAAAATGTGTGACTCCTAGAACCTGTGTATGTGACAGGGATGTGATTGAGCGTGTCTCAGAGACAGTGTGTGTAGCTTTATGACATGGCAAAGGTACCTGAGAGTGTGTGGCTGAGCCTCTTGGGGTATCTGATTGTGTGTGTGGCTGTTGCCAGAGTTCCTGAGGATATGCCAGCTCCATACCCAAGGCAAAGGATGGGATGGGTTCTGGAGGGACAGGAGTTCGGGATACTGTGACTGAAACATTCATAGATCAACTCTGGTAGGAGCGTGAGGGTGGATCAGATCAAGGACCCTGCTTCCCAAGACCCCCTGCCTCTCCTAGGTCCTCTCAGGATCTGAAGGCAGAATGGGCTGCAGAGCCTAGACATTGTGGGTTGGAAGTCAGTTCTCCATCTGACCCCAAAGTCAAGTGGGAAGAGTGATACTGAAGGTAGAGAGGGGAACATGTTCTGCTTTCTCCAGGGATTTTTAGCCTCATTTTTCATACCAAGAACTGTGCAGCTTCATAGCATGGCTGTTCCCCAGTTCCATTATGGACAGGAAAACAGGCAAGAACCATGATAAAGAGGACTACAGGGTAGACACGTGGAAGAACTGAAAAGATGTAAAGGGAGTTGAGGTCAAGAAGAAGGCTCATGAAGTGCCTGCTTTAGGGTTCAGTAAGAGCAGAAAAGTCTTAGTCTACCCTCCATCCTCTGCTGCATTTATTGGAGTGGGTTGAGGTGCAGGGGTTGGTGTTGGATGCATTGGGATTCATTCAGTCCTGAAAAGATGAAGTCAGTCAGAATCTAACTTGCCATCCCCTTTAGACTGTTGGTGCAAGAAGGGGGTGGACATCCAAGGAAACGCAGGCATCCTGTCTGCTGAAGGCACCCCCTTTCCCCAATTCAGAAGAGCCTAGAGGAGACTGAGTCCTTGAAGCAGGCAGGGGACCAGATGGGGGCATGTGTGAAAAGGGGGAGGCTGGGAGAGGCGCAGGAGCCATCCCCCAGTCCAGAGGCTACTATACCACCGGAGGCCCCCCGGCACAATAGGCTTTGGGAAACCAAAGTCTGGGCTAATGGAGCCCTGGGCCAGGGGCCAAACCGCCATCGATCACCCACTCAGCTCACTGCCTCCCTCCCTCCACTCCATAGTGGGGAGAGAGGACAAATGGGAGAGAGAGGAGGTGCCAACTTCAAGCAATTCCCTCCAGGGAGCAGAGCATCTTCCTGAGGGCGGAGCCTGGCTTGGGAAGTGGGGCCTGTAAGGGAGCTGGGGTGTCAACCTACCACTAAAGGAAGTTGGGCCCCTCCAGGAATGGACTGAAGCCAACTTCAGTCAGTGTGCCAGGTCCAGTGAGCTCTGGCCCTGGAGTCTGGAGGTGGGTGCAGCCAGCAGACAGACAACAGGGACTTGCAGGGTCTCCTGGGATACAGTGAGAGCCACAGGATATGTATGGAAGTAAGGGGAAGTGAGGAGAACTGTGATCTGTGGATTCCAGATAGTCCTACATGACAAAATACTCATCTCCAAGGTCTGTCATTGCCTCAAAGTTTGCTATCATTTTACCTTCAAAGAGTAAGTCATACTGGACAGGACTGGGAGGGGACACAATTTTAGGGTTGATGAATTAGCTGATAACTCTGTTCTGCTGGCATGAAGATTCTAGGTGCCTTGAAATGAGGGACTATAGGAAAGAAAGGCGGGTGTGCCCAGGGCAAATGCAGGTTCTGAGGGTAAGGTGCTTAGATATCTGGTGCCATGGGCACCTAGGTCACAATATGATATGAGCATGATGACCATACTGTGACATGATGCCCCAGGGTCATTGTGTGTTCTTTGTGTGGTTTGATTGATCATGCTCTGTGTAAGATGGCCTATATGGCCTTACATGTCTGTCTGACTTTTCCTGGGTCAGTCACATTTATGTATGTATTAAAGAGTAAGTACTAGGTCAAAGTAGGTGTGTCTGCATCTGTGTGTGTGTGTGTGTGTGTGTGTGTGTGTGTGTGCGTGCGTGCGTGCATGTGTTGGGAGGCCACTGGGTTTGGAGTGAGGTACTGGGTATCAAGCTGTCCCTGTGTGGCATCCATCACTCTGTAATTTATTGTTCTATGTATACACACCTGTCACTGTATATGTGTGTGTGAGAGAGAGGTGTCCTTGGGCTGGACATCATCCTCAGAGGTCCAGCTATGTAGCACTGGAGCCAAGGACACTGGGTCAACAAAGACTGAGGCCAATATGCCACTTCTCCCTGACCCCGCCATCTTGCTGTCCCCAGCTGTGTCCCTTTATACAAGGTGCCCGAGCCATCTTGGTGGACCTTCCGTGCCTGTGAAACCCACTGGACTCCCTTAACCGGCCCCAGCTACTCTCTCCACCCCCCATCTTCCCCCAACACCCGCCCCCAGCCGGGGTTGATTTGTGATGATGGGGAGGGTACAGGGAATGGAGGGACAGCGGGGTTAATGTTCCCTCCTGGGGTCTTCTCTCTTCCCAGGCCACCCTCCAGGGCCCACTAAAAAAGCGCTGAAGCAGCGGTTCCTCAAGCTGCTGCCATGCTGCGGGCCCCAAGCCCTGCCCTCAGTCAGTGAAAGCAAGTGCCTCTCCTGTGCTTCCGGGGGTGGGGCCCGTGTGTCTGGGTGTAAGGAGTGTGAGAGCGTGTGTGGGCGTGACCAACTTGGCAGAAGTGGGCTGGGCGCTGGCTGACCAAAGTGTGAGGGGCGTGATCAGGGTATGTGTGGGCGTGGTCAGCGTGGGGGCGGGGCCCGAGTGTCTGTGGGCTGCGAAATGGGCGGGATCTGGATTTGGTGGCGTGGTCAGTATGACTGGCTGAGGTGTCTCTGATTTGGTGTGAGTGTGGCCACGGTGGCAGAAGTGGGACCAGGTGGCTGTGAGGGTCTGTGCATGGGGTTGTTGTCTGGCCGCCCTCCCTGTCCTTGGGCATGTTTTTGGACTTTGAGAGGTAGGTCACCAGTGCCTTGACTAGACGGATACAAGTCTAAGGGCCGAGTCCACCTTCCTTCAGATAACAAGACACGGGAGTTTTCTAGGACCAGCCTGGTCCCCAGTTGAGTGGCCTCGCTTTGTCTGTAGGCCTCAGTTTCCTCGTTTGGGCCTTGTCCACCTCACAGGACTATACATACTGCATTTTGCAAGCTATAAAGACTCGGTTTGTAGTCATTACTTGAGAATGTCATTGTGTTTTATTCTGCTGGGTCTTACATGGGGGGTAGATTCCGAAAAAGGATAGGTGTGATATGCATAAGGTCTGATTTGTGCGTCTGTGCTCATTCGTTATGCGTGCCTTTGTGTGCGCGAGGAGATGTGGAGTGTGCATTGTAACAAGCAGGTCTGTGAGATTTGCTGTGACTGTTGAGTGGCGGGTGTGTGCAGTTGGCCGGGTCTTCCGCTTTCTCGGTGACAGTTCGCTCCCTTCAGCATTAGCCGCCCCAGCCTCCCTCCGCCCCCACAGACCCCGCCTGCTGGACCCAGGTGACTTATTCTCCTGGTGGGGGGCGGGTGCGGGGAACTTTGGGAGCCTGGGTTGGGGGCATCTGCCTGGGGACTGGATGTTGGGAACTGGGGAGGGGCTGAGATGGGGCTGGGTGGTGGCCTTCTCTAAGGCACATAGGAGTGTGGCAGGAGTTGGGCTTTGGATGGGGCTTGGCTGGAGCTGGGCGGGGCATGGCTCAGGCATGGCTGGGATAGGCGGGGCTTGGCTGGAGGGCTGGGTCTGGGCGGGACAAGGGTAAGACTGGGCGGATCTGAGTTTGGTAAGGGAAGGCCCAGAGTTCCCACTCTCAGAAGCCCCTTCTCCAACCCAGTTTTCCTGTTCCTGTCCTGGGATGAAGATGGGACTAGAGGCCTTCCCCTCCAACCAGGGATCAAGGGTCCAGGGGCCAGCGCTGACTCAGACCGCTGGCCCTGGGGCTGGGCCTGGCCTTGGACTAAGCCCGCTGATTAACTTCGAAGCTGACTTGGTGTCTTCTTTCCTTGCCTTGAAGTCCTTGGCTCGGGATCAGGGAACTGGCAGGCTGGTCTCCTGCGTCAGAGATGGGGGGGTTGGATAGTTAAGTGATTTTGAAGAGGGGTCATGGGGGACAGGCCTGAGGCGCGGCTGTCTCACCCCCACCCCACCCCCTGCCCAACCGCCCCCACCCCGCAGACAGCGTGGAGGATGAGTTTGAATTGTCCACCGTGTGTCACCGGCCCGAGGGTCTGGAGCAGTTGCAGGAGCAAACCAAATTCACGCGCAAGGAGCTGCAGGTCCTATACCGGGGTTTCAAAAACGTGAGTGCAAAGCTCAGTCTAACTGGGGAGGGGCGGGGTCTGTACAGGACTTTTCTTGCTTCCGGGAGTGAGAGTGATGGGGGAGGGGAAGGGTTAGCTTCTAGATTGAGGTGCCTGCCAGTTTAAGAAGGGAGCCTGTAGACTGGCCTGTCTGCTCTGTGCTTTTCATTTGTGCGCTTGGGAGAAGTCTTCCCTCCAGTAGAAGTGCTACATGGTGAACCCCCTGGAGACGAAAAGACATCCCCCCACTCTGGGAGTCTCTGACCACCGAGGGTGGGGTGGGAATGTGAGTGAGCAGACGGGTGGTGAGTAGAAGAGGGTTTCCTCTCTTCCTTAAGTCTGCTTTCCCTCCCCATCCTACCCACAGGAATGTCCCAGTGGAATTGTCAATGAGGAAAACTTCAAGCAGATTTACTCTCAGTTCTTTCCTCAAGGAGGTAAGGAGACAAGTCCTTGGGGAGAGGTTCTGGAGGGGCTGGAAATGCCAAGTGAATGGGGTTGGCAGAGCCCCACAGAGGTAGGGAGGTAGGAAGTCTGCTCCTGTCTGGAAGCCAAGCTTGCTCACCCACACTTATCCTACAGACCTCGAGCACATACGCCACTTTTCTCTTCAATGCCTTTGACACCAACCATGATGGCTCAGTCAGTTTTGAGGTGAGCTGGAGGAGGTGGGCCAGGGAAGCATGTTTCCTGGGACTTCAGGGCCAGGCCAAACCCAGAGAGAGGGTTGAATGAAGGTACCTGAAGACTCATTTTCCCCTGCCTCCTTCCTAGGACTTTGTGGCTGGTTTGTCGGTGATTCTTCGGGGAACCACAGATGATAGGCTGAATTGGGCCTTCAACCTGTATGATCTCAACAAGGATGGCTGTATTACCAAGGAGGTGGGGGGCAACTGAAAAGCTGGGGGTGGGAGGTTATTTGTGTATGGGGACGGGCACAGGGCTCCTGGGGGAATGTGACCCACATATGCATCATCAGCAAGGGCTGAGGTCTGCCCCAGGCCCCAGGCCTTCTAGTTAGGAGGCTGGAGGCTCTGAGGAGGGATCCTCTTCTCTCTTGGTCTAACAGGAAATGCTTGATATCATGAAGTCCATCTATGACATGATGGGCAAGTACACGTATCCTGCACTCCGGGAGGAGGCCCCAAGGGAGCACGTGGAGAGCTTTTTCCAGGTGCCTGGGACTGGGCAGGCTGGGTTTTGGAGTGAAAGGAAGGAGGCAAGGTCCCAGCAAGGAACTTACCTGAGTTCTGCCTGCCTCTCTCCTGTCATCCCTCCTGTTTTCTCTACCTGACTACCTTTTTACAGAAGATGGACAGGAACAAGGATGGCGTGGTGACTATTGAGGAATTCATTGAGTCTTGTCAAAAGGTACAGGGCCCTGCCCTCTACATTTCCCTGATCTGGACTGAGGGCCTGATTCAATGATGTAGGAGAAAGCTCTTTTGGGCAAAGTACCATCTCCCTAACTACCCCCAATTCTGAATCCTTTTCCTTCATAACTTGGGGAGGCCTGTCCCTTCCCCCACCCTCTCTGATTGTCTCCTTCTTCACTGTCTCTCTCTGTCTCTGAACGTCCCTATTTCTGAATCAGTGTTCTTCTCCCTTTCTCTGATAAGCTCTTTTTCTTTCTTTCTCTCCAATCTGCCTCTCCCACCATGGCTACAGGACGAGAACATCATGAGGTCCATGCAACTCTTTGACAATGTCATCTAGCTCCCCAGGAGAGGGGGTCAGTTGCCCTGGGGGACCATGTGCTAGCCCTAGTCCAGGTGGACCTCATCCTTCTCTTCCCAGGTCTGTCCTTATCCTAGCTCTACCCTGGGGGCTATAGGAACCCAAGAGCCTGGGGATTTGGTGGTCCATACTGCTGGAGCTGAGGGGGGTAGGGAGTGGGCAGAGTGTATCTGTGGGGGGTGTTCTCAACTCCCAACAGCTCCCCCTTCCTGCCTGAAACTCAGTGCCAAGGTTGCCCTGTTATGGGAATTGAGTGGTCCTTCCCCTCCCACCCCCCAACTGAGAAACCGTAACACTAGGCAAAATGTCTCCTGCTATGGTGCTTCCCCCATCCCTGATCACATAAACATTTCCCCTAAGATTCCCTTATAAAAAGACTGTTCTGTCCTTGCCACTGACTGGCCTTTTAGGCTAGGGCCTTTGACAGTGCTGTAGGAGGGGGTCAAGAATGTGGAGGGAGTAACCTTGGGCCTAAGCCAGTGGGTAGGCCCTAGGAGGCAATTGCGGTAGCGAGCAGAAAGGCCTGGGGATTGTCAGTGACAGCATACCAGGCTATCGCTTTGAGCTCTAAGGTCTGCCACTTCAAGCCATCAGAATGTGTTTCCAGGCTCTTCAGAAAACCTTGGAAATATCCCCAGAAAATTTCCATATACTCCTCAGTATCCCAGGAGAACTTGGGATCCAGGTTTTGGCAGATGCCTGGAATTTCTTCCTCTCCTTCCTTCCTGTTTGGGTAGTGGTGGTGGCAGCAAGGGGAAGATGAGTGGGAGCTGTCTTGACTGATACCTGCCAAAGTTTCAGTCTACCTTCTCTGATGACTACAACTTAAGTTTTCATTTGCCATTTCCTTTAGACCTGGAGGCATGGAGTAAGTCAGGGACCACCCTGTGGATGCCTTAGGAGAAAAAGGAAGGAAGGAGGCAGACATAGCATTTGAACCCAGTGTGGGGGCATTTTTGAGAATTTTTGATATACCCAGGCTCTATTCCTGCCTCCCCACATAGCCTCCTCATAGCCTCCTCAGAGTTTCCTCTTGCTCTAGTCAATCTACCCAGAGATGCCCCTGAGCACACCTTGAAGGCAGGGACCATAGGATCCAGGTCCCACCTCACTGTCAGCAGCCCTGCCACACTGCTACTCTTTAATATATTTGCTTGTCCCATTTAGCTCACTTTCCCAGTCAGCTGTGAATTGAGGCGGAGGGCCCCCAAGGAGCCCCCTTCCCCATAAGAACACTGTTGACTACTTTGCATTTTTCGTTCCTCTGTAATTTTTGTAAAATAAGAAATCACCAGATCCAATAAAACACAATGGCTATGCACAGGTTGCTGTCTCTGCCTTTTTGTCTCTCCTACCCCACACATAAACTCACAACCCCTAACTCATACAGCCTTTTAGATCCCAAAGACAATGCTTCCTTTCCTAGAGTATGGCCAACCCTTGGAGGGAAATCAAGTCACATGTTCTGGAAGAGTTGGAAACCTCCTGGACCTTAGAAAGGCTCCTGAATCTCCCTTATCCTTGGAGGAGTCAAGGAAGAGAAAGATGATTGATGTCCCAAAGACTATGCCAAGCCAGCTGTCTTTTGGCTACACATTCTTTCAAGTCAAATCAAGAATTTCTAATTTACATATTAATACATCTTAGTTAATTTCAAAATGCTTTTAAGAGGGGAATTCCCTTTAGGTTCTAATGAAAGTTCCTTTGTGTAAACATTCCAGCTAGTATAGATGTACATTTGTGTCTGTACTCTAGCCAAGAATGATGGGGGAGCAGGCGAAGTGGACCAAGGACAGGTCACCATGGAGCAATTGGCACAAAGGGTAATAGAAGTTTCCTGTGTGGGGTAGGAACCTTTCTTTGTTCTGCTCCTGGAGAGGGGCTGCCAATGCTAAGTTCCTCCCATCCTTTCTCTAGGGCTGTGTTATGTGGTTAACTAAGCTTTACAGTCCATATAAGGGGGATCAGGCCTTCTCTTCCAACATTTACATGCACACATTCACAAGATCACGGGATGGGTTTGGTGTCTAAGAAACAAAACCTTACTTTCAGAGTCCTTCATTTTGTCATCTGTTTTTGCTGCTCACATCATCACATAGCTGTCTGCTCCTTAGGTCCTTGGGTTTCTTTGGGTCACAACCCCTCTGTAGGATCTAAGTAAATTTGTGGACCTACTGTCTAGAGGAAAAAAATAGCACAGTTTTCCATATATTTTTATGTCCCTGAAGCCCATCCATAGGCTCTAATTAAGAACCTGTGATCTAGTCCACCTCTTAGTCTTCCATTGTACAGAAGAGGAAACAGGCCCAAAGAGCAGAGAGGACTTGCTCAGCATCAACCGATGAGTTTATAGGAGGGTTGATACTAGACTCAGTCCCCAAAATCTCTGTCCAGGAGGCCTTGGAACACAGTAAAAATCTGTGTGTGAAAGATGGATGCTATGCATGTCATGTATAATCGAGACAATGTAACACTGTGACAGGCTGTCATGTTGCCCTATATTTTTCCTTCCAGGCACTTATCAGTTTGTAACTGTATATTCAAGTATATTTATTTGAGTGATTATTTGCCTTTTTTGTTACATTGTAAGCTCCTGAGGACTCCTTGAGTGCCTGGACTAGGTTTTTTTCCCCCTTACCATCCTATCCTGGGGCCTGGCAAGTAATAGGTATTTCATAATTGTATGAATAACTGTATGGTTTGGATAAATGGGCATGGTAAGTGTATGTATATAATTGGCTTAAATATGGAGACAGTCTCTATATTTTAGGGTACATTCAAGCTTAAGGGAAGTTGAAGTCTGAAGCTGAGAATTTCTAGGAACTGAGAAGTACCCCAGAGCTAGGGCAGACAAATGGGAACCAGGGGAAAAAAAGAGAAAGACAGGAGGTTGGGATCTGATCATTATTTTCTTTTTTTAATTTTATTTTTACTTTATTCTACTTTACAATACTGTACTGGTTTTGCCATACATTGACATGAATCCGCCACAGGTGTATATGAGCTCCCAATCCTGAATCCCCTCCCACCTCCCACCCCATATCTGATCATTATTTTCTGGCCACTGATTAGATTCTGAATGTTGTTAGCCGCTCCATCTCAAAACATTCTTCTTTATTGTTTTTCTATTGCCTTTCTGGCCATCCCTTCTCAGTCCTCCCTTGATAACTCATCCTTCTCATTTGGAATATTAAACATTGGTCCCCACAGCTCAGACCGGAGCCTCTTTTCCATAACACATCCAATCCCATGGCTTTAAACATTATCTATTAGGGAGACTCCTAAGTTTTTATCCCCAGAATTCTTCACTGAGCTCCAAGACCCATATATTCAATTGCCTATTTGACATATTCATGTGGATATATAATGGTCATACTTAACATGTTCAAAATGGAATTTTGACTCACACCTTCCTAGTTTTCCCCATCTCAATAAATGACATCATCTACCTAGTTGTTCAGGTCAAAATTTAGGAGTCTTCTTTTCTTCTTCCACACTCTCCCTCTACTCTCCCTTAATTCATCACCAATCCTGGGAATTCCCTGGAAGTCTAGTGGTTAGGACTCTGGTGCTTTCACTGCCCAGGGCCAGGCTTAATCCCTGGATCTCTAGGGGACTAAGATCTCCACAAGCCATGCAGCACAGAACAAACAAAACAAAACAAAACAATTCTACCATCAAAGGTTCCCCATCTCTCTCTACTGCTGTTCCTTAGTCTAAAGCACTATCATTGCTTAACTGTATTACTTTTCTTCCATCTGAAGGAGACCTTCCTTACTGTGGTTACTTTTCATTATATCACTAGATTTCCTCCCTTCATAGAACTTATCACAAACTGAGTTCCTGTGTGTGTAACTGAATCTCTTTCTCCAACCAGAATGTAAGCCCTGTGAGAGCAGGACCCTAACTTGTTCATTCCTCAGCTGTTTATCACAGGCCTGTTAGGCTATGATTCCTACTGTAGGCGCTGGGGAGTAGAGGTGTGTTATGGAGAGAAAGAGTTGTGGCAAGAATTGCCCTTTAAGCTTGAGAAGTACAGATATGGAAGGTGGATCTTGCCTGGGTCACGGAGTCAACAAGTGTTGACTATGGAGAGTAGATGAAATTATGGCTGATGACTTGCTACCAGTTGCCACAGTGTAAAGTGTGAAGCAAAGAGGAAAGTGTCATGAGACTGGGGGCTGGGGTCACCTGGAATGCCAGCTCCAAAATCCCCAAAGGACCACAATATCCAGCGAAGCTGCTATGGACCTCCACTGTCATCACAGGAAGTCCCCTAAGAAAATACTTGTTCCTAATCCCCATCTTAACACTCCTGAACCAAAAAGGCCTATAAGAGTCTGTGAAGCTACAAGTTGGTCTACCGTCGGAGGAGTCTAATATGAGACTGAAGTATAAGATGGACAATGTTAAGTGTTAATAATCAGAATGAGAACATGTTTATTTCACATTTAAATCACCTATGTAACCACAGACTTCCCAACCACCAAGTGCATTATGACAGGACCAAAAGGAGCCCTGAGAACAAATAGCAAGGAGACCCAAATAGCAAGGAGATGAAGTCCATCTAGGGCTCAGGGAAGGCTTCGCACAAGGAAATGATGTTTGTGCTGAGGCTCAAAGAGTCTCACTTCTCCCTTATACACACTTCATACTCCCCATTCCCAAACAGGCCAGGCCTTTTCACCCCTTCCTACATTTGTACTCCCTTCCACTTGCCTAGAGTGTTCTCTCTCCCCAACTCAATTTGGCCGATTCCTACTTATCCTTTATGACCCAGCTCTAAAGTGAAGGCATGGCCGCCGCCTCTACCCAAAGGAAGATGAAGTCAGTCCCTCCTCTGGGCTCCCACAACACTTGGGTACACCATGTGGGGATTGTGTGTGTATTCGTTAGTCTGAACCTCCTTGCTGTGAGCTCATAGTGGCCCAAGAGGTAAGCAAGCAGGAGGCAAGCTCAGTAGGTGTCTGCTGAAAGAAGGAATGACTTAGTTTTTAAAGGGGCTAGCGCCAAGCTGGAGGTAGGGGGAAATGTTTCAAGGGCAGAGGAGTGAGCAGAGCTTCTTGGAGTGTTGTCTTCACAGAACCGAGCCTGGGTCAGGCTGGTGTAATGAACCAACCTGTCAGAAGAATCTCAATAGAAAGTAGGTCAGTTTCTTCCCAGCTCTTTAAGAACCAGAGGCTTGGGTTCCGCGCCTGCGCATTACGAGGTAAACACCTCTTTTTTTTCACCCACTCGCGCCCGCCGGTCCTATCCACATGCCTATTGCCTCAACCCGCTCCAGCCTCCTCCCATTCTCCCCTTCTCCGGGTTGGTTAATGGTCTGTTCTTGGGAGTGTGGCTCGTTCTGGAGGGTGGAGAGCATAAATGGTACATTCCACTGCCTTCGTTACCATCCGCTTTTCGCGTCTTTTCTGTTGTGCTTCCCCCTACCAAATGAAGCTCAATAGACTGGCTCAAAAGAAGGAGGGGGAGCCGGGCTGAAGGGACCGGTCTGAGCCGGTCTCCGGCGCAGGCGCAGTGCGGATAAACAGGAAGCGGGCGGTAGAGGCAGCAGCAGAGGAGATCAGGGGCTTGGGGAGGAGGCAGCGGGAGAACTAGGATTATCGGAAGGTCAAGAGAAGCTAATTGAGAAGGAGAAAAAGAGCCGTGGCCATCTGCCTCCAGAGAACAATACGTCGCGGACTCGATCTCAGCTTAGGCTTCCGGCATCCCCCGGCTTAGGCTGAGGCAGCGGCTGACAAAGGGCTCGCGCCGGTGCCGCCGCCCTTCTCATCCGGGCATTCGGGTCTCTGCGGAGCGGGAGGGGGGAAGGGCAGAGGGGGAAGGGAAGGAGCAGGAAGGGCGCGCGCTAGGAGCTGAGGCCCTCTCCAGGGCTCCGGGCCGGCGGCCCAACGGACGGAGGCCGAGGAGGACCTGCAGAGGTGGCGGCGGCCGGGGGCAGGAGGATGGTGCAGAAGGAGAGCCAGGCGGCGCTGGAGGAACGGGAGAGCGAGCTCAGCTCCAACCCTGCCGCCTCCGCGGGGGCATCGTTGGAGCCGCAGGCATCTCCAGCCCCGGGAGAAGACAACCCAACCGGGGCCGGGGAGCAGCGGTCGCCGGGGCGGCAGGAGGGGCTCGGAGGTTCCTGTGTGGCGTGGTGGAAGGTGAGAGCCCGCCCCACCCCAGTAGTAATCTGTTCTTTCCTGGTTAGGCGGATGGCGGCGGAGCCTGGGCGGCGGCGGTGGCGGGCAGGGGAGAAGGGGGGGAGGGGGCTCTAAAAGGGGATTATTCCTGTGGGTCTGAAATTTGACCCTGCTGGAACGAGGGAAGAGGCGAGAGGGTGGGCAAGTCTTCTCTCGGGTTCTGGAGCGGCGTCGAATTCCCCTCTGGCTATTAACGTGCCTGACCCCACCCGCCTTGGGCTTGGAGCCAGGCGTGCTCCAGTGGAGGCGGTGTAGGGAGTCTGGTCTTGGGCTCTGAGTTTTACATCTTTGTATTTTGGGATCTTGTTTCCTAGGGTTGTTTGGGTTCACCTACGGAAAGGCATGTATAATGCTGCTGCCCCTACCCTTTGGGAAAAGACTATCCATCAAATGTGCTAGTTGTATTCCTGGAGTGAAGAGAAGCACTGTGGGCCTATAGTTTTACAAATTCCTTTTTGCTTAGAGGTGGTGTGGTTTTTTTTTTTTTTTTTTGGTTTGTTTCTTGTTTTGTTTATTCAGTCTCCAACCTCCCACCCTTTGAATTCAGGTTTTTTTGCAGCCTGGAAAATTGCCGTTTGCTAACTACTATTCCTTGCCTTGAGGGATGAAGCTTTGATTTTAATAGTATCTGAGATATGGAGATTCTTATTAGATATGGAGATTAGTTATTGCAGAAGAGCTTTAAAAATTCCTTTTCACCGTCTCCTTTCCCATTACCATTTAGGAATGATGGACTTTGTTTGGTGGTTGGAGAAAATGAGTAGAAGATTTTATCAGTTTATGAATGTAATGGACAAATGTTCCACAGATGTGCATTTTATGAAAGTATAAATCAATTTCATTATTGCTCTTACCTGAAGTACAGCATGTATTCGAACTTTCTAAAGTATTTTGGCTGACCCAGGGTTTCCCTAGCTTTATACTTCATTAGTTTTCTTTTATATGTAATGGTGTGTGTAGGAGTAACAGTTAAATACTGGTCTTTATAAAAAAACAGAAAGACATGGAAAAGGAAAGGATTGTCCTCTTGGTTGAGAACTTCCGAACATATGGAGTATTCATTTGAAAGATGGGTGGTGATTATGGTATTTTAGATAAAGTTTAATTGTAGGGGAAAAAGAAGACTAGTTGTCAGCTAGGGTTAGAAATGAAACGGTTCAGTGAAGTTAACTGTTGCACAATTTTGGGGAAAACAGAATGGAAAAACTACCTATGTTAGTCTGGAGTCGATGTTTATGAAAACATGATTGCTTTGCTTGACTTATCCATCGATGTATTTATAGGACTAGAATCTGCAGGGAGATACTAGGAAAATAATCTGTGTTTTGTGACCTAAGATCTTGGGATGGAGGGTGGGAGAGAAGTGCTGGACGATTAGAAATTTTAGAGCTAGGCTACAGTGAGTCTAAGGAAGCTTGCCTGTGATTACACCTTCAATAATTATAGAAAAAGTTAGTTGTGGTTAAGATCAGTTGATTTGTTTTACAGAGTAGTATTAAAAGGGAACTAGTCTACTTAGAATTGTGTTACCTGTTGTCTTTTTTCCTTCCCATTCCCTAGAATATTTCCCTGGTGACTAAGCACCTGATTTTGTGTGTGTGTGTGTGTGTGTGTGTGTGTGTGTGTGTGTGTGTGTTTAGTTTTTCTTTCCCTCACAAACCTTTGTTGATTTTATTTATTTACATACTTATGAGGTTAATTTGTGCTTTTATTTGCAAGTATTTAACTACAGTGACCCACAAAATTTGTTGATTTTAAAAGTACATTTTCTATTACAAACCAACATACACGTATGTATACATATATAAAAGTGAAACAAAAGTTTTGCCAAAAAGGTCTACCCTGAGTGTTAGTTTTGTTTTGGGGTGTTTTTTTTTTTTTTTTTTTTAAGCAAGGGTGAACTGCACTGACAATCACCAAAGTTCTCAGTTCTTCTTAAGGTTCACTTTAATGATGTGAATAATGTTGCAAGTTCTGTGGATGAATCTGTGTTGATTTTAACTCGTATAACAACCCTGCTTCCTCTTTGTGGTGCCAGTTAACTAAAACCCATGAATCTTACTCTCAAAGAGCAAAGTTAGGGTTTCTGAAGATTAAAATGCTGTTAACCCTTGGAAAAAATTTTTTTAATGTTGAGACAGCTCTAAAGAAAAGTTTAATGCCTACTCCTTTAAGAGGTAATAATAATGCAAACTGTTGGAGGAAAGCTATAAAGACTTGTAAAATTCACTTAACATTTTAAATCACTTGTAAGAGAGTAACCATGGAATTGTCCAGATTTCAAGTGCTACAGTTTCTTGCATTAGTACCTAATGAATTTTTTTCATTTTTTTTTTTTTGGTCTGTCTCATTGTCTTTGTGCAGAGTAACTATTCTGTTTAGAGTGGAGGTTATTACAGTTTAGAAATTTTGGTTTTGAGTTTGTTAAATTGTGTGTCTAAGGAGCATTTTGTGTTCAAAACAGAATTTGAACCATCTTCATAATACTCTTGAGAGGTTGTCCTTATCTCTGGCAGATGATTAGATTGAGACTGGTAAAAAATAAAGGTTAGGCAAGCTGTAATACCAGTTTGGTGCTTAGATCACTAACATCATCCATCTGCAGGTTTGTTTCTTGCATTACTAGTGCTGTGGCCCCACATGGGATACTAGAGTGAGTCACATTCTTGAATTTTCAGTTGTTCAAACATTTGCTCTGGAATTGAGATTGCTTGAGTTTCCTGTTTGGGCCAGTTCCGATGTTGAATTTGCTGTGAATGTAGTTTAAGGCACTTTTGGGGTCTCTTTTACAATGTAATTTTGGGAAACAAACAAAATCATAAAATTGGGTCAGTCAGAGTCTTTACTAATTCTGTTACAGATTTTTTTCCTACCTTTTCTACCTCTAAAAGTGGTTTAACTCCCCTCCTAGATAGTACTCATTATTAATAGCAGCTTGGGGTTATTAGGCTTCCCCTCTCCTCACTGTAAGATTGAGATAATCTTTTAAAAGTTTAAATATATTTGGTTTTTTATGACAATGAAAAGAGATGACATTTACCTCTTTTAGGTAAGTTTATCACATAAGTAATTAGTGTTCACGGTAGAAAAACCAGAAAATTTGCCTAAGCCAAAAGGGAATTAAAGTCACTTTATAATAACATCCCAAAACATGTTAATGTTTTACTAAACAGCCTTCAAATTTTGTATTGTTTACAAACTGACGTCATTTATATTGTAATCTGCTTTTCTCAGGATACAGTTTATCACATTCTTACAATTTCATTCTTACTTTGAATCTAGGATTTTATGGAAGACCATGGGTTATGGAACAGAGAAAAGAACTCTTTAGAAGGTAACTTTTTATTATGTAAAGGAGAGTCTTCATTAATATTTCCTTTTGTTTGAGGAAACACTAGCACTGAATAGGCTGAGTATAGTTTGATGATTTTTCAGTTGCAGAAGTTATTTTAACCTTGGTCTTCTTCCTCTTCACCTAGGCCAGTCAGTGGTTCTCAGACTTTCCTGGGAAAGCTGAATAGCTTTTGGGCTTCACTTGCTTCACTCAGAGCTGTTGTATTTTTATTTAAGACTGTTGGATATGTTAACATTCCTTATTTGTTTTTACAACTCCACTGGACTTGAAAAAGGTTAAAAGCTACTGCCCCAGAATATTAACTTTTTAAGAGATGGAGCTGCTTCAAGAAAAGGGGAAAAATTGAGGTGTATTGGTTATGCATATTGCCTGTTTATATACATGTAATTTTCTTTTCTCTTAAGGCTCCAGAAATGGGAATTAAATACATATTTGTATGCTCCAAAAGATGACTACAAACATAGGATGTTTTGGCGAGAGATGTATTCAGTGGAGGAAGCTGGTAATCTGTTTCTTTTTAATCTGTAGAGTATGTGAAGAAAACAGGTATATTTTAAATGTAGTTGTACAAGAATTAAGTATTCCACTTTCACTTTGTAGGTAGTTTTCTTTTATATAGTAACTCTGTGTGTTATGCAGATTGAAAGAATAGCACTGACAACGTGTAGCCATAGTGTGATTCATGGGTTTGCCAGTCTGACTCCACCTGTTTTGTGGTCATAATTGTACTTTTAACTTCTGCCAGTAAACAGTAGGCCAGACCTTACCCTGGTTCACGCCTATACTGAAGTGAAAGCCATCTGAAACTGTCCTTTCTGCATGTTTTCTTATGTCAAGTTAGCTACATAAAATTCATAAATATAGGTAACTAAGACAAATGGTGAAGTGCTTTTCTTTGTGTACTTTAGTGAATGGGGGAACATTTTCATACCTGGAATTAAATGATAACTAACAAGTAATTTACTTGTTACAAGTAAGTTAGTTACAAATACACTAACAAATAATTTACTTGATACTTGGTTACAGAGCCCAGCTAAGACAGTGAAGGTAGAAGGTTTTCTTAAATTATGAAAAAAGCAATTAAAACTCCATCTAGTTTGTTGTTTACTACTCTCTATAACTTAAGTGTTTCTTCAACTTGATTATTTTCTGGTGATGCTGGTAATGAAATTTAATGTGATCAAAATATAGTTAATGACTATCTTAAGATACTACTGAAAGTTATTTAAAGATATATCCTGTGGTATGGAATAGTATTTCAATTTACTTAGGAAAATTGTCTGTCACATTTTAGAAACTTAAAGCTGTAATAGATTTTTTTGTTGTAGTTACAGAGATGTCAAGATTATTAAGGCCATCACTTAACCCTGGTTCTTAAGAACACGTTTTTCTTTTATTCTAAATTATAAAGTAGTTATATATAGTTATGTATTTAGAAATTCTATTTGTATAGAGACAGCAAAAAAAAAACATAACTCTCCAACACTTGAGAAATAAAATTAGTTTGCATTCAATAAGAGGATTGATGCCTTAATTGAGTATTTTTGAAAAATGGCAGTGGAAGGAAGAGAGAATGCTTTTATTGAGTTCAGGGTGATATTAAATTGTATCAAATTTGTAAGGCCATTATGTAAGGCCGGTTGTCACATTGGACATGACAGTTTTGTAAAATTGAAGGGACTTTTTTTCTTGACTTATTGAAAATTGGAGAAAAATAACCTTTAGCTTAAAGGTGAAGGCTCTTTTAGTTTTCTGTGCTGCTCTCTAAAGTCATGGACTCTGTTCTTTAGAGCAACTTATGACTCTCATCTCCGCTGCACGGGAATATGAGATAGAGTTCATCTATGCTATCTCACCTGGATTGGATATTACTTTTTCTAACCCCAAGGAAGTGTCTACATTGAAACGCAAACTGGACCAGGTAATTTCCTTGCTTTTCCATTATTTTTCCCTGAGTCAGCGCATGAAACTGAAAAGTTTCTGAGTTGCTTTTATGATAGAAAAAGAAAATCAGATTCATAATACTTCTTTGTTCCTGTACAGATTTTTACTTTCTGTGCAAATTTTTTAGTTTTGATAGGAATATTTTCTAAAGGGAGTGAAAAGAGCTTTACTGGAGGTACCAATGCTTTACAAACTTCACTTTGCTTAAGAACTGCCTTAAAAGAATGCTTAGAAGTAATGCTTTAAAGAATGCTCATAAGCTCCATTCCCATAGATTCTTAATGAAGACTTGAGGTAGAGACTTAGCTCACATTCCAGCTGATTCTGAGTCTTCCAGAGTCACATTTCTAGAAATTGTGTATGCTGTTGGGTGCTTGCTTGACTGAACTTCTCAGTGAGGTTATAGAAATAGGATTCACTCGGTTATATGGTTAAAAGACAATTCAGTCCAGAAATGACTGGCTAGTTTCCCAAAATGAGAAGAAAAACAAGGTAAACATGTAAGCTGTTGTTGAACCTGATTGGACTCTACATTCTACTTAACATAAAAGCTGAACATCTGTTTTGGTAAAGTGTAATATGTTTATTAAAACAAAAGTTTATATTGGACTTCCCTAGCAGTCTAGTGGCTAAGACTTCATGCTTCCATTGCCAGGGGTGTGGGTTCTATCCCTGGTCAAGGAACTAAGATCCCACTTGCCTTGTGCACCTTTTAAAAAGAAAAAAAAAATCTGTATATTATTGGTGGTATTGAAATGGCTGGTAAAGAATTTAAAGTTATTAGGTTGTTGCAGAAGTAATTGTGGTTTTGCAATGTTGACATTTGCCATTTGATGTTGGAATACATTCTTAAATGTGGATATATTATACATCGTTTTAATGTGCATTTCTCACTTTGCTTTTTGCTAATGACTTATTACTTGCTGTATATTTTACATGTATTTAAAACTATGAAAATGATGTTAGACAAAAAAGCAAACTCAAGCAGTTTTCTTACTCTAGTTAAAAAATGGGTCATAAGACAATGGAGACACAACATCAACAATGCATTTGGCCCAGGAAGTGCTAATGAATGCACAGTGCAATGGTGTTTCAAGAAGTTTTGCAAGGGAGACGAGAGTCTTGAATATGAGCACAGTGGCTGGCCATCAGCAGTTGCCAACGACCAACTGAGAGCCATTTTTGAAGCTGCTTCTCTTACAACTAGACAAGAAGTTTAAGAGGAGCCATTCATCGTCAGCCATTCTGTGGTTGTTCAGCATTTGAAGCAAATTGGAAAAGTGATAAGGTTCGATAAAAGGGTGCCTCATGAGCTGACTGAAAACCAAAAAATTATTGTTTTGAAGTGTTGTCTTAGTCTATGCAACAACGAGCTATTTTTCAATTGGATGGTGTCATGCAACAAAAAGTGGATTTCATACTACAGCCAGTGATGCCCAGCTCAGTGGTTGGACTGAGTAAAAGTTCTAAAACATTTTCTTAAAGTCACACTTGCACCAGAAAAGGTCCTGGTCACTTTGGTGGTCTGCTGCCAGTCTGATCCACTGGAGCTTTCTGAATTCCAGCAAAACCATAACATCCAAGAAGTATGCTCACATACGTCACAGAAGTGTGCTCCCGATGAGATGGCACTGGAAGCTGCAACACCTGCAGACAGCATTGGTCAAGTCCTGATCTTCTCTATGACAACACCTGACCACACTTGCACAACCAATGCTTCAAAAGTTGAATGAATTGGGCTACAGAGTTTTGTCTTATCCTCCATATTCACCTGACCTCTAGCCAATCGACTACCACTTTTTAAGCATTTCAACAGCAGGGAAAACGCTTCCAAAACCAGCAGGATGCAGGAAATGTCTTCCAAGAGTTTGTTAAATCCTGAAGCGTAGATTTTTATGTTACAGAGATAAACTTAACTCTCGTTGGCAAAAACGTGTTGACTGTAATGGTTCCTATTTTAAGTAATAAAAGATGTCTTTGAACCTAATTATAATGATTTAAAATCAACAGTCTGAAATTGCAGTTAACATTTGTACCAGCTTGAAAGTTTGGGATTTCCCTGGCAGTTCAAGGGTTAGGACTTGGTGCCTTCACTGCCAGGACTGGGTTTAGTCCCTGGTTGGGAAACTAAAATCCTACAATCTGTGTGCTGTGGCCAGGGGAAAAAAAAACAAGTAGTTAAATTTCTGTGAATAAGCTCCTAAGAGGTTATTTCCTCGCTTGATCATATTCTGCTATTTTGGTCTTTCTGATTGATGACTTAGGTTTGTGTGCAAAGAAATTGGTTAGCGTCAGTGCATCTTGACTAGAGCAAATGACTTGGATATTTCGTGTCTTGGAGTTTTTCTTTCTTTTTTTTTTCTGCTGGTAGGTATCTTCTGTACTGAGAAATGTAGAAGGATAGGCCACTTTATAGAAGCTTTGTTAGACAATTTGCTTAGTGTATTCAAGCCCAGATGAAAATATGGGTACAGAAACTGTAGCTTTTTAACATAGAAAATAGAAAGGGAGTGGTTTGGCATTGAACATTCTACTAAGGAAAATATTTGACTTTTAAGTATAACTATTAACTATATACTTGAATATTGTAAAGCCTGTATTTTTTACTCTTTAAGATGAGCTGGTAAAGCATCTTGGTTTTTTCTTTTCTTTTTTTTTTTTTCCTTCCTTTCCTAGGTTTCTCAGTTTGGATGCAGGTCATTTGCCTTGCTTTTTGATGATATTGACCATAATATGTGTGCAGCTGACAAAGAGGTGTTCAGTTCTTTTGCTCATGCCCAGGTCTCCATCACAAATGAAATTTATCAATACCTAGGAGAGCCAGAAACTTTCCTCTTCTGTCCCACAGGTATTGTATATAATAGCTTTCTATTTAACTAGTCTTGAAATACATAACTTTCAAAAGACCATGTATGAATTTTGTTGTTGTTCCCTGTCCCTTTGGTATGTAAAGGTAGGAATTCTTTTCTAGAAGATGTTTCTCCAGATCTTAAGTTGGAGAAATTATAAGGATTAATAAATGACAACTGAATAGGCGAAAGATCTTAGGTATTTTTGGTACTAAAAGTATATGAACATTACCTTTTCTGGATTAGAGGAAGGGAATAGTATTAACAAAGTGAAAACTAGAAAAAGCAAATTTACATTTAACTAAGTCACTTCTCATTTCCCTCCTACTTGTTCCTTTTTCTGCCCTTGACTATCTGTATCCCTTTTCATTCCTCCCACTCCCATCTGGGCTCTTACTTCCAGTAGTCAGAATAGAAAGGTTAATAATTTTCCCCCTTTTCTTTTTTTCCCCCTCTTCTCCCTGGTTCCTTCCACTGAAAATATTTTTTCTTTTTTTTTTTCCTCTCAAAATTCAGCCTATAGGAAAACTTCTCCAGGCTTGACTTCTTGTTCAGGAAGAGTTTAAATAATTTTAGACTGTATTGATTTCACCGTGTGTTTTTCTGTCTTGTTAAGAGTATTGTGAACTGTGAACCTTATCTCTTCTGATGCTACATGAATATTCAAGTAATGTTTAATAAGATCATACTTGGTAGTTGCTTTATTCATTATAAATTATAATCAGTTATAATTGAGTTCTAAGTCAGGGGCATAATTTTGCTTTTTTAAATTATGATATCAATGCAATCTGTTTGGCCTCTGATTGAGACTGAGAAATGTAGGCAATTCAGAGTTTGTAGAAAAATGCTAAAAAATTCCAATTATTTATCTTTAGTAAACTTGAATTTCTAGTGACCATAGGATCATAAGGGTTGATCTGTCCTCCTTTTGGAGGAGGAATATCAGGTTTTATGAGTTGATTTTTTTTTAATACATAAATGAGCTAGTTTGTTGACTTCTTTTGGAACATGAGATAGAGGCCTTTTATCATTTGGATGAAAATAGTTTAAAATTGATAGACATTTTTATCCCCATTGAAATACTCATGACTATTTCATTCCTATTTTACTGATTAATTTTCAGAATATTGTGGCACTTTCTGTTATCCAAATGTGTCTCAGTCTCCTTATTTAAGGACTGTGGGTGAAAAGCTTCTACCCGGAATTGAGGTGCTTTGGACAGGTAAGTCTAAAGTTTTAATTAACTAGGATCTAGAGGAAATTGGTTGTTTGTATGCTTTTAAAAAGCTGAGCCTTAATGAGATTCTCTTCCTTTTACAAAGTATGCGTTCTTCACTTAGTATTAAGAATACTTTCTGAGGATTTTGCAGTGAGTCTGAATATCAAAATAATTTATTAATTTTTATTTTTGTTGTGGTTGCACTACATCTTTGTTGGTGCCCACAGGCTTTCTCTAGTTGCAGCTGCGGTGCACAGGCTTCTCCTTACAGTGGCTTCTCTTGTTGCAGAGTCCAGGCTCTAGGGAACATGGGCTTAGCTGCCCTACAGCATGTGGAATCTTTCCAGACCAGGGATGTGTCCTGCATTGGCAGGTGGATTCTTACCTACTATATCACCAGGAAAGTCGAGAATGTTGTATTTTATGAAATGAAAGCCTTAATGCTAGATTGACAGCTAGTAATTAGTAAACTAATGAGCTGAATTAGTTTTCATTCTAAGAGTTAAGGGAAGAAACCCAGGATTTAGGTTAATGAGAGTTTGTCTAATTGAGGATATATTATATTGGAAAAAAATTATTTACATGGAAAATTTGTTTCTTACTAATGTATCATTTTGAGGAAACTTGCCCAAACCTTTAATATTTGCGCCTTCTAACCACTAGTTCTAGGAATCTACTCCGAGGAAATACTGAGCGAGGGGAATAAAGCTGAGTAGAAGCACATGTTGCTGTGTTGTTTTAAAAAGAAAAATTGTTTAAAAATATAACAAAATAAAAAGTTACATGCAGTACCATGTATGAGAGCCTTTTAAATAAATGATGGCCTTTATTTTTAGGTCCTAAAGTTGTTTCTAAAGAAATTCCAGTAGAGTCCATTGAAGAGGTTTCGAAGATAATTAAGAGAGCTCCAGTAATCTGGGATAACATTCATGCTAACGATTATGATCAGAAGAGACTGTTTCTGGGCCCATACAAAGGAAGATCCACAGAACTCATCCCACGATTAAAAGGAGTCTTGACTAATCCAAATTGTGAATTTGAAGCCAACTATGTTGCTATCCACACCCTTGCCACCTGGTACAAATCAAACATGAATGGAGTAAGGAAAGATGTAGTGATGAGTAAGTAAATGACTTAATTCTTGACCTTGGGAAGAGATTGGGGTTTTAACTAGAACCATTGGTGAGTATATGTTTTTTTGTCATCAAGAATTTTTTAAAGGTATTGCTTAGTCCTGTGAATGAGATGTAAATGATAGAAAAAGGGCTCCCTGGAGTGGCTTTGAGCAAGTTACTTAATAACTTTTGGCCTCAGTTCTTTGTTTTTAAAATGCCTTTGAAACCTGAGGAACTAGACAAAGTAGTCTTAATGTTCCTGTTACGCCTTGAATAATTCTGATTGAATTTATGTTTTTAGGTGATTATATTTAAATGGTGTACTTTAGATAGCTAGATATTCTTATATGAGTTGCTTACTGTGTACTTTCAGTTTAGCTTACATTTATGAAACATTTATTTTAGACATTGGCTTACTGATTTTTATTTATGAAAAATTCTTAATTGAATTCCAGGTAAGAGAATGCTGACTAGTTGTTTATTCATTAACATTTAGACACCTGTTTATCAGACACTATGGGTTCAAAGAATAAAATAGTTCCTACTTTGAAAGAATTAGTCTGGTGTTGATAAAGCAGGCAAGGAACTGTACTATAGAATGAGGAGTACTGAGTATAATTATCTACAGAGTCCTAGGGAGAAGGCAATGGCACCCCACTCCAGTACTCTTGCCTGGAAAATCCCATGGACAGAAGAGCCTGGTAAAATGAAATTTAGAAATCTAGAGAATAAGGTTTTTTTAATTTTACTTTTGGCCTAATAGGTTTTATCTTCTTGGAATGCTAATTTGTTTAAAAAAATTTTTTTAATAGTTCTTCAAAAATACAGATCTTCAAAAGAGAAGAAAATAATAGGTGTTGCCATATTATGGCTGCAGTCCATGAGGTCACTCAGAGTTGGACACAACTGAGCGACTTCACTTTCACTTTTCACTTTCATGCATTGGAGAAGGAAATGGCAACTCACTCCAGTGTTCTTGCCTGGAGAATCCCAGGGACAGGGGAGCCTGGTGGGCTGCCATCTATGGGGTCGCACAGTCGGAAACGACTGAAGCGACTTAGCAGTAGCAGGGGGAACACAGAGGAGGGAGTGATTGATTACCTCTCTTAAGCAAAAGTGGGTAAATGACTTCAAGGAGAAGGAGATACTTAACACTGGGTAAACATATATGTAAAGCCTGTTGGGCATTAAATGGTGGGCTAGAGATGGAAACACTTATCAGTGGACATTTATCAATGATTTGAAATTAGTGTTTATTATTTCATCTGGCAATGCATTTAGATGACTATTTTAGGTGAAGTGGTTCAGTGAAGGGTCTTGGTTGTGTTTGCATTATTATGCTTAAGGTTTGTTCTTACTCCGGTTAGTCTCCTCTCCAGTTTTACTATAAGAATTAGTGTTTTGTAATCAACTGTTTTTGTGCTGTTTCTCTGTTTTGCAGCTGATAGTGAAGATAGTACTGTATCAATCCAGATAAAGTTAGAAAATGAAGGCAGTGATGAAGATATTGAAACTGATGTACTCTATAGTCCACAGATGGCTCTGAAGTTAGCTTTAACGGAATGGTTGCAGGAGTTTGGCGTACCTCATCAATACAGCAGTGAGTTTGGCCTTTCTTTGTAAGAGGGTTGGATTACATTGTTTGAGACATAAGAACATTTGTGATGTTTTATTACAGGCCCACCAAGCAAAATGAAATTTAGGAATCTAGAGAATAAGGTTTTTAAATTGTACTTTTGGCCTTAAATAGGTTTTATCTTCTTGGAATGCTAATTTGTTTTTTAAAAATTTTTTAATAGTTCTTCAAAGATACAGATCTTCAAAAGAGAAGAAAATAATAGGTGTTGCCATATTTATGATCTGTGTTTTCCCCTCTCTTCCCTTCCTCACCTCCCGGTGGTTTAGAGAAGTGTCACTTTTTTCTATTTGGAATCTCAAATTGAGGCTTATAGTTAGAGATACAATAAGTAGAAGACATTTTTCTGGATCTTCTTTGTTCCATTTCTCATTCTGATTATCTTTCTGGCAATTTGTTTTTATAGGTAGGCAGGTCGCACACAGTGGAGCTAAAGCAAGTGTAGTTGATGGAGCTCCTCTAGTTGCAGCACCCTCTTTAAATGCCACAACTGTAGTTACAACTGTTTACCAGGAGCCCATTATGAGCCAGGGAGCAGCCTTGAGTGGTGAGCCTACAGCCCTGACCAAGGAAGAAGAAAAGAAACAGCCAGATGAGGAACCCATGGACATGGTAGTGGAAAAACAGGAAGAAACAGACCACAAGAATGATAGTCAGATACTAACTGAAATTGTTGAAGCTAAAATGGCAGAGGAATTGAAACCAATGGACACTGATAAAGAAAGCATAGCTGAATCAAAATCCCCAGAGATGTCTATGCAGGAAGATTGCATCGGTGATATTGCCCCTATGCAGACTGGATGAACAGACAAACAAGGAGCAGTTTGTGCCTGGTCCGAATGAAAAGCCTTTGTACACTGCAGAACCAGTTACTCTGGAGGATTTGCAGTTACTTGCTGACCTATTCTACCTTCCTTATGAGCATGGACCCAAAGGAGCGCAGATGTTACGGGAGTTCCAGTGGCTTCGAGCAAATAGCAGTGTTGTCAGTGTCAATTGCAAAGGAAAAGACTCGGAAAAAGTGAGTACACTTAATATACTTGCTTCTCTGGCCTGGATGGATCCCCATGCTGATGATATGGAGGAGGTCTTAAATGAGAATTGGCCACATCTTAGAGTGTGTTCTGTAAAGTAGGTACAGACTCTGCTGAATCACGTGCTTCCATAGTTTGACCTTACAGTACTTAGGAATGAAGGAAGGTCAAAGTTGATTAATATTTTAGGAATATTTGTCAGTTTGGGGAGACACAGGCTTTTATTGCTTATCTTTAAATGTTTAAGCCCTGTGATTCTTTAATGTTGAGGATAAATTTTCAGGTACTCGATAACATAAACAGCTTAGTTTATAACTGTGCTTTAGATTATGTTTTTAAACTTCCAATTTTTTGAGTGTCGTTATTGATCCTCAATAGATTGAAGAATGGCGGTCACGAGCAGCCAAGTTTGAAGAGATGTGCGGACTAGTGATGGGAATGTTCACTCGGCTCTCCAATTGTGCCAACAGGACAATCCTTTATGACATGTACTCCTATGTTTGGGATATCAAGAGTATAATGTCTATGGTGAAGTCTTTTGTACAGTGGTTAGGTAGGTGCACCAGGAATAATCTCTTTTCAGATATATTGTCCCTTAAAAGAAAAAAAAAATTATCCCACAGGGAGAAAAACATTTAGGGAATTGGTGAATTTCCAACTGTTTAAATTCCTTGCCTAGACTTTAAAGGTGTAGCTGTTGTTACAGACTTGAGGTGCAAGCCTCAGTAAACATATCGAGCACATTGATTTTTCTCCCTTGGGCTAATTCAGCATAAATATCTTGAAAATGTGTTAGAAAGTACTGACTTTAACTTGCTCTGACTGAATGCTTCCTGGATGGAACCATGTATACCACTTTTATCTGATTTGGAGATGAGACTCTATGAATTGTGACTATGTGAGCTCTCTGCTGCTTGCTGTGTCTTGATAACATTAATGCTGTGTTTAACAGAACAATTGCTGAAATGACCTAAGGGGCCTGGAAAGAGGAAGCCATCCTCCCAGCCCTGTGCGCATGCGAGCTTTAGTGGTAGGCTATTCTGGTGCTACCTGGTATTATTTCATAGGACTTTTTCTTTATCCCTCTACCAAGTAATTGGTTTAGCAGGGGATAAAAATTGCAAACCCCTGAAAATGCTTCATTAAATGGAAGTTCTCCAACAGTGAAATTTTTTTTTTTTTTAAGTTCTCAAGCTTGGTAAAAAGCACCAGCATGGCCAAGTTTCTCCAGGGAATCTCATTTCATTTCCAGGTTTTCAATCCAGGTGTAAGGAATATGTAATGGACTTACGCATAGTACACAGCAGGCAGCAAGGCTAACCGACATGTCAATTTTCATAGTAGTCACAAACACTATGATGGGTTACATAGTCTTGGTTGTGAAATAGAAATACGAAACACTGTGAGCTTACAGTTACTCAGGAGTGGGAGCAAAGAGATTTCTCACTTTCTATGTATATACTTTCAGATTCTTAAATATATTTGATACAACTAATTAGTTTAAAATAGAGGCTGATTGTTAATTTGAAAATAGAGGGAATTCCCTGGCTGTCCAGTGGTTAACACTCCACACTTCGATTGCAAGAGGTATGGGTTCAATCCCTGGTTAGGGCACTTCCTGCAGGGCATGGGCAAAGATAAAAAATAAATTGGGAGAAAAAGAACATAGAGAACTTTGGGTTCCTGTATATATCACACAACAGGTAGAAGAGAGAATTGTGACCTGTTCCTGTTAAAAGGCTCCAGAATACTTCTTCTTTCTGATACTTGTCTGCTTTTAGGCTTAGGAAAAACCTTTCTTACTGTTTGTTGGATGGTGGCATTTACCTTCCAAGGGGATATATTAACCTTTATAGGGACTGAAGTCTTAAATTTTCAACCTATAATTCAGATTATTGGGTTTGAGAAAGTGTTGCTTAAATTATTGACTACTTAGCTTTCAATTAAAAAATTATTAATCTCTTGATTATATACAATATTACTCCTCTTTCCTCTCAGGCTTTTACCTCTGAACTGTGCAGTTCCGAGGGCAGCTTTCCCTAACTGTATATAGCTGTCGTACAGTCTCAAGGTCAGAGTATTTTAGAAGTTTTAAGCAATCATCTTGGCATCCACATAGCTTCCACAACAGCTCACGACAAAATATTTTCATGGTTCTATAGTAATTTCAGGGAGTTACTGATTAGAACCCTTTGTTTTCCTCCAGTCTCCAGTCCAGCTGGCATTCAGTCCTTTAAAGAATGTGGCTATGCAGTACTTTTGATTACTAACGACTTCTATTATCTTCTTCCCCATTGTGTACAGATGGGAGAATCCTCAGCACAAGTTCTACTACTATTGGATGGACAGCGGCAGATGTTCACAGCGCGTCATGATTAATTAGTTTAAATTAAAAGGTTCTGTGAGGTAGCTCAGGTAGATTGAAGGGCAGTAGGCATGAACTGAAGTCACGTTTGCGCAGCGACTGAGGCATTAACCATGTTTTCATTTATACAGCTCTTCGTACATGCAACTTTTTATTGTAATAGTTGGAAGTGCTAGTTATGTTGTAGTCTCAAAGTGGGGGTAGGGGAAATTGGCTGTTCCTTAAAGTTTGAGAGGTATAGTTTTTTTCCTGCAGTGTAAATTTACACTGAGCTATGGAATGGGGCAGGTTCTCTTCATAACCAAAATTTTTACCCTATTTCATAATTATTTAACAAATACTACATTATATATGTATTTATTTATTTAAGTACCCCTACCCCTGAGAAATGACAACCCTGGATATAATCTCTTAATGGGTCCGAATTGTCAGCAAAAAAAAAATTGGTTTGCTTTGGGACTGTCTGACTAGCACACTATATATTGTACTGATGAGATTGTTAACTTGAACAGGAGGTAGAATGCTGTCTTCAGTTGGAAAAGAACTATATTGCGCTGCTTTATCTTGTCAGAAGACTAGGCAGGTGATTGTGATTTGGCCTCCAAAGTATCTTTTAATTTTCTCTTATTACTGGCTTCCTTAATTGTCTATGGAAGGCAATTATAATTTGCTTTTAATTCTCTCTCATTATTAGCTTCCTTAATTGCCTGTGGAGTTGGTTAAGTGCTGACCTTAAATGCAGATATTTGGACCTCAAAGCCTGCCACTCCATGTATGAGCTAAGTGCACCACAAAGATAATGGTTGCTCAGAGGAGCCCAGATACTGTCATGCTTTTAAGAAAAGTATGTTAGTTCTGGACAAATTAGGAGCATCAGTTGGCTCTCTTTAGTTCTCAGAATCTGTCAGACTGGTATTGTTACCAATTAAGCCAAGTCTGAATTTGGATTGTCCTTGTCAGAAAAAGTACTCACTGTGTTTCATTGTCAACTTACTGAATAATTTCTTTTATTCTGCTGACCTTAGTTTTCTGACAAGATTAACCCCTTTTCTCCCATTTTTCCCTTCCCTGTACCTTTCCTCAAAATGTAAAATGTGACTTCAGACAAGTTTAATTCCTTGGGCTGTGATAATAAAATGTGTCATCAATTTCACTTTATTTCACTTTAAAGTTACTGTACTTTTGGTAGAGAGGAAGCAGCTGCCTTGATTTTTATAGCTGTACCTAGGGAATATATAAACGTGACTTAGACAAACTTGACACTTTCCTTCCAATAATTTAATAAAGGGTAGAACTCTCACTAGAAACAGTGATTATTCATTAATCAGAGGAAGGAACGTCAGTATTGAAATTCCATTACACGTTAAAAAAATTATTATCACAGCCTTGTCCTGAAACCCTGGATTATTATTGTTAGAGAGCTGTTTCCACAGTGTTTGTTAGTTTGTTGGACGTTTGAGACCCCAGGAAATCCCCTTTCTCGTAACGTTCTCCGCTTGGATCTGATCTCAACAGGGTGTCGTAGTCATTCTTCAGCACAGTTCTTAATTGGAGACCAAGAACCCTGGGCCTTTAGAGGTGGTCTAGCAGGAGAGTTCCAGGTATCAATATGAATTCACAACTGAATTGACGTTTTCTTTGTTTTATGAGAAACCTTATATTGCGCATCAGATGGCTGGAAGGATTGGTCTGCCGAAGGCTTTCTAGTCCCAAATTCAATTTAGTTACATAGCTGGATTTTAAATTAAATTTTCCTCCTCTTTCGCAGTAATTTCTGAAGGAGATGCTGCCAATTCCCCCCGCGCCTGCGGCGCAGCGGCTCTAGGTATACACTTCACATTGTTTCTTTGCAGGTCGCACAGCATTTTAATCTGCGCCCGCAATGCACAATGCGCGCATGCTTGTCTGCCAGTGGAAACTCCATGAGCAAAAAGAATAAATAATCATGCAAGTGAATGGTGAAGGGGCTTTGGGGTATTTTCCCAATTATTTTATAAGTAAATTTTGTACTTGAAAGAACAGTCCAGGAATGAAAATTTAAACAGAATGCGACTTTTTTTGGTGTTGGAATTTTGTTCATGGACTTTTCAGGTGCTCTACTTTTCTCCCCCAACAGGTGCTCTGCTGCGCACAGCAAACTGAAGCGCATTGCTTTGGGGATAAAGCGTCTCCTGGACAGATAACCCTCTTCAGACCAAACCTCTCCTCCTGACATTCTGTTCTGCCATCTTTTAGTAGAGAGATGGTCTATATAAGATTGGTTTTAAAAAATAGATTTGTCATAATTGGAATAGATTTTTTTTTTTTTACTGTAAATTTAAATCCCCAGTAGTATGCCACTAAAGCTATGTAACTCAGTTTGGGTAATTTCGATTCAGAAGCATTCCCCTCCCTCAGCAAAGAGGTGTTTATGTTAGTAAAGCGTAGTGCACCCCTCTTCTTTAGGTCTGCCTGCAGTAGCCAGTTAATATTAAGTTGGTAATCTGCAGTGCACACTCATTAAAAGAAATAAATGTCTTCCCAACACTAATCTGTCTCCCTTTTTTTCTTCCTACAGCGTTTGCTGCCAATTGATGGGGCAAATGACCTCTTTTTTCAACCACCCCCACTGACTCCTACCTCCAAAGTTTATACTATCAGACCATATTTTCCTAAAGATGAGGTAATTGTCTACCTGCCAGCTTGGAGTGTGGTTATGGTGAACACTTAATACTTTACTCCCTGATTTAAAAAAATCATTTTTGTGTCTTAAGATATAAACTTTAGATGGAGAAAGTTAACTGAAACATTAAATGCGGTTAGTTTAAGGAGGAGCCTAAGGAGCTTAGACCCAACATCTTGTGCTTAGGTTTTTTTTTTATTTATTTGTTTGGCTACTCTGGGTCTTAGTTGTGGTATGTGGTATCTTTAGTTGTAGCATATGGGATCTAGTTCCCTGGCCAGGAATCGAACCCGGGCCCCCTGCATTGAGAGGGTGAAGTGTTAGCCGCTAGACCACCAGGGAAGTCCTGTGCTTAGTTTTTATCAGATGAAATGTATTCACAGTTGGAAACCTGAACAATATCTGTGTGATAATGTGGTTCTAGCCTGATGTTCTCCAATACATTTTCTGCAGTTTGTAAAGTGCTTCCAGGCTGTTGATAATCAGCTACAGAAAAAGGCAAGCCTGCTTGAAGAAAATCACGTTTTAAATACTTTGGATGTATAGAAAGCTGAGAGAGAGCCTCATAGTTTGATGAATTTTGAATCCACTACTTGGTGGCTAAAACTATCCCCTGCAAGGCAGTTCTTATTGTTTACTACAACTGTGCTGTTTTCTACTGATTTTACAAATATGACTCAATAAATAAATATTTAACAAAGCAGAGGTGATGTTTATGACAAGTCAGACATTTTGTTATTCCCTCTTCTAGAAGTCCTTTATGACTTATGAGTCATATTGTCGGATTCTGTTGCCATTTTTCTTGATGTGTTGCTTAATTAGATTGTATTTTCAGGCTTCCGTGTACAAGATTTGCAGAGAAATGTATGACGATGGAGTTGGTTTACCTTTTCAAAGTCAGCCTGACCTTATTGGAGACAAGTATGTGATGCAGTGTTTGTTGGATTTGGGAGTAGACATTTTAAAGGCAGGATTATCTGGTTGTGGGGAGATGAAGACTAGAAATATAGATACAGATACAGTTTTTTAGAAGTCCTACTTTAGTTGTAATAAAATCTGAGTTATTAATACGTATAAATTTCCAATTTTTATTTATGTCAAATGTAGTTTCCATACATTGTCAATTGAGTGTATTGGGCTTTATTATATCACTGATTTCTGAAGTTTTATGTTAGTAACTTATTCTGTTTTTTTTTCTCCTGAGCAGGTTAGTAGGAGGGCTGCTTTCCCTTAGCCTGGATTACTGTTTTGTCCTAGAAGATGAAGATGGCATATGTGGTTATGCCCTGGGCACTGTAGATGTGACCCCCTTCATTAAAAAATGTAAAATTTCCTGGATCCCCTTCATGCAGGAGAAGTATACCAAACCAAATGGTGATAAAGAACTCTCTGAGGCTGAGGTAATACACAGATTTAGAATTAAACAGTGGTAACTTTTTAAGAAAGTAAAGTGCTTATTAAAATAAAAAGCAAATATATCTTAAAATCCCAGTGCTTTCTAAATTTCTTACAGAGACGAATTCTTAGGGCTTATTCTTACTAGCATGGCATTTTCCACTGTTTCCAAAATCTTTTGATTTGGAGCTGTTGTATTACTTTCTCAAGTGAAAGCACAGTGTTGACTTTGAAAGAACCTTCTTTTTCCCTTTCTGTTTTGCAGCACCAAACTTGTATGTTATAGTTTCTTCTTTGGGTACTCAGGGCAAGTTTAGTAATTAAAAATCTCATTTGCGTGATGATGAAGCTAACTTGCTCTCTCAATAATGCATTTCACATGGTAGGTAATAAGAGTGAAAGTTGCTCAGTCGACTCTTTGCAACCCCATGGACTATACAGTCCATGGAATTTTCTAGGCCAGAATACTAGAGTGGGTAGCCTTTCCCTTCTCCAGGGGATCTTTCCAACCCAGGGATCAATCCTAGGTCTCCTGCATTGCAGGCAAATTCTTTACCAGCTGAGCCACCAGGGAAGCCCAAGAATACTGGCCTGAGTAGCCTATCCCTTCTCCAGCAGGTCTTCCTGACCCAGGAATCAAAGTGGGGTCTCCTGCATTGCAGGCAGATTCTTTACAACTAAGCTATCAGGGAAGCCCTCACATGGTAATAGGAATGACAGTAAAAAGTTTCTTCTGGAGGATAATCTTTACTCAATAAATACTTTCAGAGAATATACTTGGACTATGTGACATTGTCTTTTTCTTCTGTGTTGCTTCTCCCCCTTTTCTGAAATTCTCTACCCCTCTTCCCCACACCAGTGTACTCAAACTCTATTACTATTTTTTACCTTTTGCTTCTAGCTAGATGGCAGTGTAATAAGAGGCTGGTTTGGAGTAGGCTTCTTTGCTTAGAATTACATCAACATGACTGCAGCATGCTGGGGATTGAGCTGTTGATGTGTTGCTTTTCCATATCCGACGGTTCTCAGCCTAGGAACATATGAAGAATAACCAGTGTGTCTATTAACAAACTTTTTTGTAAAAATTGTAAAGTATACATAAAATTTACTATTTTAACCATATTCTAGGGTATAGTTCAGTTGTTTTAAGTACATTCTCATTTTTGTGCAAACTTTAAAAACATTGTTTTATTTTGAATTATTTAGTTTTTATTTTGAATAATTTTAGATGTACAGAAGTTACAAAGATAATAGAGTTTAGATATACCCTTTACCCACTTTCTGCATTTGTCCTTGTCTAAGAAACCAACTTTGGTGCATTATTGTAAACTCTTCATTTTACTTAGTTTTTCCATTAATGTCCTTAATCTGCTCAGGATCCAATCCAGTATACTACATTACATTTAGACAAACTTAAAAAATGAAAACATGTCAGCCAGAATTAGAAGCTAATTGATTTTGCATGTGGTACTTTTCCTGTTACCAGAAGAGTTACTATTGAATATTGCTTTCCTTTTCCTGTTTCTAAGTTCTGTAGTTGGAATATGTAGATTCATAATGAGTAGCTACTGAAAGTCAAGAGACTCATCCTAATTTTTACAGAAAATAATGTTGAGTTTCCATGAAGAGCAGGAAGTACTGCCAGAAACTTTCCTTGCCAATTTCCCTTCTCTGATAAAGATGGATATTCACAAAAAGTAACTGATCCAAGTGTAGCCAAAAGCATGATGGCTTGCCTTCTCTCTTCACTGAAAGCCAATGGTGAGTAGATATTGTGGAGTTGGTGGTATTTGGGCTAGGTGAGGGCAGGACTCAGGATACAAAAAGAAGTAAATTTACATTTCCCTTCACCACCACTTAACGGTTTTGCTTCTGAATTAGTGCTGCAAGAACTGCATGTTTATTAACCATTGAAAAATGCTGCTCTTGCTGCTCTTTTATACTATGAATGCCTGTATTAAGCCCCAATTAAGTGAGAAGTGAACACATGAATTTGTTTATTTTGCCAGGAGATTTATAAATGATAGTTGAAAATTAAATGAACCTTGGGAAGACTTCATTTAGGAATGCAGAATCGCTGATACTTTCTCTTGAGTTTGTTAACTTAAATCTTCAAAAATACTTTGCCATATATTCAGTTCAGTCCAGAAACTTAGTCTAACTCTTTGCAACCCCATGGACTGCAGCACGCCAGGCTTCCCTGTCCATTACCAACTCTTGGGGCTTGGTCAAATTCATGTCCATCTAATCCAACAGCCTTTAAAAACTTCTTAGCCTTTGGGCAAGACAAAAATTAACATAGAGAAGCTGAGCACTCATTAGAGAATTGTTGATGAATGAGAATGCACTTTGTTGCATCTTTGTATCATTTGATTCAACGGTGTCCCCTTTGTGGGATAATTGAAACTCTGAGAAAAGTATAATTCTCAGAAATGTTGTGCTTGGAACTGAATTGTACAGGTGTGAGCTATGTCTTAATATAAAAACACATTCTGGTGGTGTTGACTTGTGGCATAGGTTGGAATAGGCTCTGCTCTGTGGGTCCTTCAAAGGTACTTTGTATGTGTGTATGTATAATGTTCGTATATTCATGTATACATATTATACGTTCAGCAGAGCTGTTGTTTCCCTTGAGGTTTGTTACATCCAAGGCTGGTGCCAGGCCCAACCCTACTTAGCTTCCAAGATAAGACACAATTGGGCAAGTTCAGGGTGGTATGGCTGTAGACACTTTGAGGGTTTTGGACAACTTCTTTGCTAAAAAATACTCTTTCTGAGGAAGAGTTTTATTTGGTGTTTAAAAAATTTTTTGACGTATATTTGACAAGGATTGTATGTATTTAAAGTGTACAGTTTGATGCCTTGAAATACATTGTGAAATAATCACCATTTTCAAGCCAGTTAACATACCCATTACTTTAAGATAGTTACTGCAGTATTGGTGAATATTAATATCCATTGACTTTAAATAAATTTTAAAAATTATGTGAGATTTAGGGACTGGTATAGATAATCTCCCACTGTGATCTATTTGAAATATATAAAGATAAATCACAAGTTCATAATTCTACTAATTCAGTAACATTTATATTGTGAATATTTTGTTTTTTTCCCTTAGGGTCCCGAGGGGCTTTCTGTGAAGTGAGACCTGATGATAAAAGAATTTTGGAATTTTACAGCAAGTTAGGCTGTTTTGAAATTGCAAAAATGGAAGGATTTCCAAAGGATGTGGTTATACTTGGTCGGAGCCTGTGACATTTGTTGGCACTATGAACTGTCGGAAAGTCTTAACTTCACCTGGTTGGGGTCTTCATAACAGCTCAGCCTCTAGAGCGGCAATGAATCAGCCAATTCTGATTGGAAACAAAGAGGACTGTGTAAAACTCACTCATCATACTTAGAGACTACTTACTCACTGGTTGGAAGAAGATAATACTGCTGCGAATCCTGTAGGAAAGAGATTTGGGCCTCCTTGTTGGGTTTTGTGTTAGGTGCCAGGACCTCTTACGTGGGCTTATAGGGAGGGGGTCTTCAATAAATGTAGTCAGCACTGTTTTCTGCATCCAGTGTGGTTGCATTTCTCACCTAAGAGTAATCAATCATTTGTCATCCTCTTTGGCTTATTGACTGAAATGTATCTTATGCTTTAGAGACGTGGCAAAGATGAGAAAGATTTGGGTTCAGAGGCTTCAGGGTGGAGAGTCCAAGTGGGATGGTTATGGCATAGTTTAAGCTGAGGAAAGGATTTCAATTTGGGCAGTTTTTCTGCTTTTTGTAAAACCTTGGCTGGTTGTCTCCTAGTGACCATTGGTTCAGGCAAGTTGTGATTTGTAGGGACAGATGTGCAGTTGTTTGTGGCAAAAGCCTAAAAGTGATACACTTGTAAAAAAAATTTTTTGTATATAAACTAGCTGTAACCTGACTATCCTTTGTTTTTGTAATTTTCCTTTTGAAAATGAAAGGGTGCGGTTCAGGATGGCACTTTGACTAATTAATGTAAATCAGTGGATTTTCTTTACTTTTGTCTTTGGTTTTGTTTTTAAAAGAAGTTTTATTATTTTCAAAGTGCCTCCCACCTAGGGCTAGGCCATGACCACTTTGGGTACAAGAGCCTGACTTCATAGGATTCACAGTCTGTTTGCAATGTGCAGTCATTTCTGGAAATTAACCTCAATGCAGGTCAGCATGTGAAATGTTAGTTTTGACATCTGGCAACTAGGGTTTGGGGACTAATCCCATTTGCCCACAGGTCAGTTGTCCTTTAATTTTACTGCTGGTTTTATTAAATCAGTCTTTAGTTCTTGCATGTTTGTATCTAATTTTTAAAAGAATGAGTACACTTTAACCAATGACTTATGGTTACCCTTTTCTCTTTCCTTTAACCGCAGGTTCTGAAAGCTTCAAGTATTTTAATTTAGATTTGGTATTTTTAAGGGTTCTGAGCAAATGCTCTTGCATTGAATTTTGCTCTGCAGGATTCATTTTCTTTTTATCATGGCTTGCTGGCTTCTCTGTAACAATGTTTTGTTACCTTGCTTCCCAGCAGTTGTGTATCAGCAGTTTGAGCTAAGAGGGAAGAAGGTCAAGAAGAAAATTTAAAACATTTTCTTTCATAGATTTCCATCAGTGTGGGCTTTGAAAAAAGTCTTTTAAGGGATTGTACCTAGTGACTTTCAACCAAAGCCTGTGAGTGTGCACTGAATGGGTGAGATGAATGAAGGAGGGTTACATCCAGGGTTAGAAACCTGCAACTGGTAGCAGAATAAGGAAGGTACGTTGTACAGCTGGAACCAATTTTGCATTTTTCAAAGGCTGAGATGAAGGGAGGGTCTCTACCGGCTTAATGTCACTTGGTTTTTCTCTTTTAAGTATATTTTGTACACTAGTGGACAGTTCTAGCATTTTATCTGGTGGATTCCATGGTCGTCCTCCAGTGGAATCAGGATTTTCAGCAAGTTTGCTTGCAGCTTTATCTTTGCTTTTAATAATCCATTTGGCTGGTATTCTGGTCACAGAGTTAACTATGAAACAGATGTCCAGGCCTCTAGGATCGTAAAACGCTGTGCTGTCTATCTTCTAATGGTTATGGCTATTTATTATGGTTGGGATGATATTCCATTGATTGTTTAGATCACAGCTCAGTTCCTGTAGAAAATGAACTGTAAAATTATCTGAAGACCATACAAGAGGCAAAATAAAACTTGAAGTGAATGTGTGTGGTCGTGTATTGTGTAAACCTCCTTGTTTCTGCCTCCTACTTTTTTCTCTCACTCTTGCATTCCCAAGCAAGTATTCCTCCTCTCCAAAGCTGTTTCAGCCTAGGGACTGAGTCTTAAAGGCGGTTTTCTCCCACTTCTATCTCTAGTAAAAGATTGCCTTCCATATTTTCCTCAAGGCAAGGCAAGATAAAAATAGACTCGTTTTGGCCTTCTTGACACAGTTACAACCTGGGGGTAAATGAAGGCAGCTAGTTCGAGTGAGTTTATGCCACCTAATAGAATAAGGAAAGTTGCCTGATTCTTCGGTCAAAAGGTGAAAGTTGAAGGCAGATCCCGAATTATGAGACAGGACTCTAAAGGCGTCGATGTTAGGCTGGACTAGCCTGCCTCTTGACAGGAGCAACAAATTAGCCCCACTCTTTAGCTATCTGCTAGCAAGCGCCAGCATCTGAAGTTCAGTGTAGATATACAACCATATGGATAGTGAGCCGCAGGGTCGCTAGAGCAGGAAGCATATCCGGAAGTGGACAGTGGGGTACTAAGTAACGGCTCAAAGTCTTAATGCGCCGTTCCTTTGGAGGGACGGTATATCTGAGTGTATTCGCTTTTCTAAGAACGATGCACTATATCTCACCTGTACTGGGAGAATTGGGAAGGTTGCATTTTCATGTATTTAATGAAAGCTTAGCCTGGGGTGGGTGAGGTGATCACTTGGAGTGCAGGACTAGAGAAAATGGAGGCAGGAGACACCCTCAGAAAGCCTTGGTCGTTGAAGTGAGCAAGGACGTTAACATTAATACCAAGCTGATGCTTTGCACTCTGCAAAGATGTGCAAAGCAGACGCGACATAATGCGAGACTGCTTAAGAAGATGGTTGGATGGCATCACCGACGCGATGGACAGGAGTTGAGTAGGCTCCGGGAGTTGATGATGGACAGGGAAGCCTGGATTGCTGCAGTCCATGGGGTCGGGAAGAGTCGGACACGACTGAACTGAAGGAGATAGAGCGATGCAGCCCTGGACCCAGGGTACCTCGCCAGCGTCTCCTTTAAGAGGTGGGGCCGGAGCCGCGGCGAGTCCCAGGCTTTGTACGTGTCGGAGGCGGAGCCGCAGAAGGCCCTAGCAGCATGGCAGCTGGCGCAGCGGCCGCCTTGACGTTTTTGGATCAGGAGAGCCGAGTCCGAGCTGGGGGGTCGGCAGTCTGCAAGTCCAGGCCCCGATCACTATGGACAGTTTCTTCTTCGGTATTGAAGAAAGGAGAGGTTGAGGGTGGTGCCGGGGCAGAATCAGGGCTGAGGAACGGGAATGCAGACGTGTGCACGACGTGGGTGGGGGCGGAGGGGGCCTCGCACGCGGCAGCCGGAGCCGGAAGGGAGAGCCAGGCCCCTGCGCTAGTTGTACGGGGTGGGCCCGGGCCGAGCGCTCCAGTTGTTCCTGACACGTGGGCGTGTGAATGGCCGGTTAGTCCTGGCTGCAGGTGAAATGCCCTCCCCCTCCCCCACCACCCCGCACACTGACGCATACTCACAGTTAACCTCTTCCAGGCTGTGAGCTCTCAGGCCACACCCGCTCTTTCACCTTCAAGGTAGAGGAAGAGGATGACGCGGAGCATGTGCTGGCTTTGACCATGGTAAGGGGGCGGGGTAGGGGAGTGGAGGTTAATTGGTTGATCTAAACAGGCTCTACTGGCTTGTCTATCCTCCTTCCCTGCTCTACTGGGGAGTCATCTACTCTGCTTAATCCCCACATGGGGCTCCCCTGGCCGGGCGATCCAGGGACCTCGGAGGCTGGGCAGGTTGTAGGGTAGATGCTTCCACTTGTGGTGTCCACCCTTACTGGGGAGACTCTGAGGCCCTGTGTACCTTCCCAGCTCTGCCTCACCGAGGGGGCCAAAGATGAGTGTAATGTGGTAGAAGTCGTGGCTCGGAACCATGACCACCAGGAGATCGCAGTCCCTGTGGCCAACCTCAAGTTGTCCTGCCAACCCATGGTGAGTGCCCTGGCCACGCCTTGGGAGGCTGGGAGGTAGGGATTGAGGACTTAGGACGTCTCACAAGGTGGGGTGCCTAGGAGTGGGCCCGGCCTTCATCCTTGTCTTCCTCCCAGCTCAGTTTGGATGACTTCCAGCTCCAACCACCTGTAACCTTCCGCTTGAAGTCAGGTTCTGGCCCTGTGCGCATCACTGGGCGGCACCAGATTGGTGAGAATTTTCTCCTTTGCTTCCAGTAGACTCTCCATCTGGACTCCTACCCCACTCCAGCCATATCTCCCAGTGCAATTGCCATACAGACTCTGGATGCAGTGCCCTCCACTTTACTGCTCTAGCTGTTCTTCACGGAACCTACCCCAGCTTATCCCCGCACCACTAATGTGGACTCCTTTGAAAGTGAAAGTCACTCAGTCCTGTCCGACTCTATGACCCCATGGACTGGAGCCCACCAGGGTCCTCTGTCCATGGTATTCTTCAGGCAGGAATACTGCAGTGGGTTGCCATTTCCTTCTCCAGGGCATCTTCCTGACCCAGGGATCAAACCCAGGTCTCCTGCATCGCAGACAGACTCTGCCACCAGGGAAGCCCTTTGACTCTTTGTTATCTAGTTTAGTATCTGAGGTTTTTCCCACCTAGGCCATAAGCTTTGGGAGGTCAGAGTCCCTGCAAGCCTAGAGCTACAGGGCATTAATAAACAACATGTATGAAGTATGAAGGGGGTGTGGCTTTAACTTCTCTTCCTCCCTGGACTGCTTGTGTACCAGTTACTATAAGCAATGATCTTTCTGAGGAAGAGAGTGAAGAAGACTGGCAGTGAGGAGGAGGAAGCTGAGTTGTGCCCTGTCCTTCCTGCCAAGAAGCTGGGGCGCAGGCTCTAACCCTCACTGGTGAGTTGGAGGGGCCTGGGAGGGGACAGGAGGAACATGTTTGGACCTCGATGCTGACCCCCTTGTTTGCTCTCTTCAGGTCAGCTAACTACCTGCCACATACACCAGGTTCCTGGACAAGTTTCAAGAACTTTGTATCTCTCCATTGAAGAGGGTTGGGGTGGGGGTGGAGGTCTTGGTCTGGTGCAAGAACGGGGGTCCCATTCTCCAAAGGACCCTGGTGTTCTAATCCTGTAACCTCACCCCCAAGTTTCCCTTTTCTCCAGGAGTGGGAGGAACTCTGGACTTCTATCCTGACCTTCTCTCCCCACTTGCCTATGAGGTTGGAGGTCAGCATCTGAAGCTCAGTACTACACATTTTTAATGTTTTTACATTTTTGAATAAAGGTTGAAATAAAATGTGGATGAGGGTTTTTTTGTAACTCATTTGTGTGGCTTCTTTCCCTCCTGGGGTGGCATTCCCCTAGGGACCACCAGGTGGCACTGTGGCAGCACAGAGGGTGGCCCTGGACCTGGGGAAGGGTGAGGAAATGTGGGATCCTGGTACTCCCAGAGCGCTGGAACCAGCCCAGCTCTGGGCCCCAGCTGCCTTCCTAGATGAGGACCTCCCAACACCAAGCCCCTTCCCAGTCCCTTGGTGGGGGAGGGCCATCCCAGGAGGTTATCAACATCTAAACAAGGGGTCTGGGCCTCTGTCACCACTCAGGCTGATGGGCAGGGGGGCAGATAAGGGGGCTTAAGCAGCCTGAGGAATGTGCATCCCTGGCCCCATGAAGGGGGCTCAGGCCCCAAGAGGACCTGTGAGGGGTAAGGTAGAGGCCAGTCTTTGCTCCTCCTACCAGTCATGCAGGCCATATCTGAGCCAGCCTGGACCCTTAGAAACCTGATTCCAGGGGCCAGATGGAGGGGGCTGGCCAGATTGGGTGACAGGGAAACCAGAATCCCGGTGGCCTGGCATATGGGGGCAGAGAGGAGCCCCTGAGATTCAGCCTCCTGGGCTAAGGGGTTCCTGCCCCCTAGCCCTCCCACCTGGTTTGGGGGTGGGGGGCGTGGGCGGTTCTCTGGTGCCTGAAATCAGGTGGTTCTAGGGATTGGCTGCTGCTGTACCAGGAAGAGAAAGGGATGTACCTGGTGTGAGCATGAGTGTGGATATGACCAAGTCTGAGGTCAGTAGTTCAGCAGCTGTGTTGATGGGGCAGGGGGTCTCAGTGCCCTACAAACAAACAAACAAAAGGTTACCTCCTGAGACAGCCTGGGGCCAGACATGCTGAGGAGGGACACAGAAAAGTGCCTGATGGGGCCAGGCCCACTCCCTCCCACACTGGCTTCTGGGCAAATGAGTGAACAAGTGGGAGTGGTCCCTGGATAACCAGAAGAGGTTGGCATTGGAGCAGGTGTTTGGAAAGAGTGTTTCCACAACACAGAAAAGCACTCCCTTTCAGCGCATCTCCGAAGGAGGTGCCCTTCTCCCTGTGGTGAGGAACAAACCGGTCCAGTGTTTAACTTCCGTTTTTCCTAGTTAAGGATAAAGGACGATGATCCCTCTCTGCGTCGCAGTGATCAGGGTCGCAGGCCTCTCTCTTTGCTGCAGGATTTTTCTGAAGTGCTTCCACCAGGAACACTGGGATGGAGAGGGCAGCCAGAATGGGACCATTCACCAACCACAGGCAAGGGGTCGGGAGATAGAGGAGAAGGTAGAGTTGGCGCCCTCTGGTGGGCGAGGTTGAAACCGTTTGTGGCGGTGCAGCTTCCCGCGCCTCCTCTGTAGTGGCTCTAGGCGGGCGCCGCGGTGCAGGGGCCTACATGCCCGCCAGCAGTCTGAGCGACTAAGGCAGACTTCATTCCTTTGCTCGTTCATTCATTCACTGGAAGGGTTCCTGTTAGAACCCTTCCCTTGCTCCTCTCGTCTATCGCCTCCAAAGTCCTCGACACGTGTTCGGTTGAAGGCACAGTAGCCTGGCTGAGTATAGGAAAAAGTCGGGGAATCCCTCCCAGCCGACACTTCTACCCCCTGCAAGTGGCCCCGCCCCGATATTTACCCCCCCTCGACGCCGCTGATCGCTCATTGTGAGCCTTTCTAGTTTCTTGCTGGGTCTGCAGCGTGCTCCAACCCGCGGTGGGGGCCCAATCCACATCCGCCGCCTCGTCCCGGAGTTTCTCGCCCCGACAGGGCGCCCGCGGACTGAGCCGGGAATTTTTTCTCCCTCCCCTCCTCGCCTCTCCTCGATCCCCCTTTCTGCCCTCTTAGCGCACAGTAGGACCGTTGCCCATTCATTTAGGTCTCTGAGCGCTGAGGGCTTACGCCGGGGTTTGCAGACTGCTGGAGGAGGGGCAAGACTGTATTTGGGGGTCGATGGGGGACGACCAGACGGGGCCTAAAGTGCTTAACCCAGTCTCTGCGATTTACATTTGAACAGTCGGCGGAGGGTCTGGGGCGCTTTGAACGCCTGGCGCAGGCTGCGCGTGTTGGAGCGCAGGCGGCCCCCCGCAGGTTGGTGTGGATTTGAGGGGCCCAGGGCGGGCCAGAGGCGGTGGGTGGGGGGGCGACCGATGCATTTGGAAAGAGGCTGAACGTGTGTTTTTGGGCTCTTGCAACGGTGTATTTGCAGAGAGGGGCTATTTGTGTTGGCGAGAGGTGTGTGTTTGTGTTTGCAGGAGGCGAGTGACTCTGTGTGTGTGTGTTTGTGTTTGAGGAGTGTGGGGACGGCCGGGAAAGGTGGCCGGGCTGTCACTCAGCGATCAGGTTGACAGGCGCTCCCTCATCAGGGCCAGGGAGCTCTGATTGCAGATTCGAGGAAACAAAATAGCAATTGTAATTACGGGGCTTTGATAAGATAAAGGAAGGAGCAAGCCGGCCGGGAGGCGAGTAAGAGCAAGGGAGGAGAGAACGGCCTGCTAGGGCCCCGATGGAGCATTACATCTGTCATTCACGGGGGTGCGTCTTCGCCGTACCCGCCGCCTGATGCGGGGGGTTGTCCCTATTGACATCCCTTCCCCCATCTAGAGAGAGGGACTTTTGGGGATATGAGAAGAATCTCCTCAAACAGACGAAGACCCAGCTGGGGGAAGTTCTCAAAATGTAGAGGAATTCTGGTCTGTATAGGCCCCCCAGGGTAGAGGTTAGAGTGTGGGACTCAAACCCTGATTGATGGTCCACACGTTTAGGCCGGGGGTGGCCCATCTCTGGGGGAGAATGAGGAGGGTGGATTAAGATCATTGAGGTTCAGCCCAGCATCTTCAGAACCTTCTGGGGCTCCAAACCAGGGTTGGACTCTGGTCTGAGCCAGGTGCTATAGTCTCCACCCCCACTCTGGGGAAAGGCAGGTGCCCAGAGTGACTCAGGTTGTGACTCCAGGACTACACACGCTAAGGATGGGCTGGATGATGCCCTGACGCCTGCTTGGGTCCTGCTCCTTGCTGTTCTCATCAGACTGTTTTCAGAGGGCTGGTCCCTGGTGAGAAGACCCCTTTCATCCTCTGCCTCTCATCTCTCCACTTATTTATTAATGCATACAAATAATAAACATATTCAAGGGCCTCCTATGTGCAGGGCATGAGGTTGAGATGGTAAATATTTTGCCTGCTTGAATTAGTGTACCTGGGAATGTACTCACCCAACAACTTCTTGACAGAGGAGCTCAAATGGAGAAATGCTGGTCTAGGCTGTGGGTACTGGAGCCCACTTCACTTGTCTTCCCCCAGTGCCCATCTCCCAGTGGGGTTGAGAGGAGATGGTGCAGACAGGCTTTAGCAAATATAAGTGCTCAATAAATGGTGGTGCTTATGATTCTTATCTGTTGGGAGGATGATGAAGGCAAGTAAGTCTCCCTGGGGAGGTCCCACCTGCACTGAGGTCTAAATGCTTAGTCAGTTTCCCCATTAAATACAGAATTGCAGAACACTGCCCTGCTCTCCTGAGCTAATAAGATAAGGTCCTTGCCTGGAGGTCTGGGTGGGAAAGAGCCACTTGAGGGAACAGGGAGCTCAGGGAGTCTGCTTCTCTGGGGAGGGATGAGATCTTGGGACAAGTCTTCTGATTCTGTTTCCCCCACCTAGACCTTGCTCAGTATTAGCACTATGGCTGGGAGTGGGAAAGGCAGGCCACAGAGAAAGGGGAAGAACTTGGCTGTGCTGCCTCTGGTCTCATGGTTTCCTGAGGCCACCCCAGCCCCTCCAGCCCAATCCCCAAGGACATGGGGGGCTGGACAGGGGAGATCTTGGGCAAGGGCAGCAGCTGGGCAAAGCATCAGTGGCTCCACCTGCTCCCCAGAAATTTCTCTCAGGGCATCTCTGCCCACCCAAGCTGCTCTCAAAGAAGCACCACACCTCAGGGGTTCCTGAAGCCCCTGGAGGAAGCAATGGGCGGCTGGGAAAGGCTTAGACAACTCACTACCTTCTTTGATACTTCCCTCTCCCCCAGGGTTGACAAAGCACCAGTCCAAGTTTAGCACACAGTAGGTGTGTAAATACCTGTTCAGTGCACAAATAATGGGAGTCTGAGCGAAAAGACTAGGCCACCTGGATCTAAGTCTCTTTCTTGGAAAAGCAGCTGAGGTTATTTTTGCACCCACTGCCTGCCGCTTTGGGGAGGGCATGGTGGTGGCAGTGACTGGGGTTTCCCTATGGGTGGGCTCTCTCCTTTTTGGGTGGTGTGGTCAGGCTTCAGTCTAGCGTGTTGGGGGCGGGAGGCCGGGGGGTGGGGGTGGGGACAGGAGCAGGGGTGATGGTGATAATGAGGGCAGGAAGCAGGGAAGGAGATGTTTCTGGATCTCAGGGCCTTCTTGGTGACAGAGTGAGGCAGGAGAGACCGGCAAGGCAGGGTACTCAGCAGAAAGATGGGGGTGGTTGTCGGCTCCCTGTCGCACAGGCACGCACTGCCAGAGGAAAGCGCACAACCGTTCACCCCAGTGTTAGAGGCTACTTGCAGGCGGCAGCCCCAGACAGACAAAGCACACAGTAGGTGGCTCAGAGAACCGCTGTCTAGCTTGAGGCTTAAGCGGACCGGGTCCCACGATGGAGACCGGGCGCCTTCCCACTCGGGCGCCCGGGCTGTCCAGGAAGCCCCAGCAGAGGGTCTCGGGACTCCACGGGGTGGGCGGCCCGACGCGCCCCCCATCCCCGCGCGCCTGGACCCCAAGAACGCGCAAGGGGACAAGTCTGGGATGCGGAGAGGCGCCCAGACGGGCCGCCCCGCCCCTTGCAGCGGGTCCCCAGACCCCTCCCTCACCCAGACCCCCAATCCCCGACCCTCCGACCGCCCCGCCCCGGTCCGCCCCGCCCCCGCCCCGGCTGCGTCCGGGCCCCCGCTCCCAGCCGGGGGCTGCGGGCTCCGGCCGCCCGCCCCGCGCTCCCCCCTCGCGCCCGGTGCGGCGCCCCCCGCCCCCACCCCTCCCCCTCCCTTCCCACTTACCCACCCCCTGCCGGCCCGTTACCCTCCCTCCCGCTCCGGCTCCTCAGCAGCCAGCGGCCAACGGCTCCGGCTGCGGCGCAGAGGCACTCGGCGCGGCGCGGCGAGCTCGACATTCCCTGGGACCCGCGGAGCCGCGTCCCGATCGCCCGGGCTCCCGGCCTCGAGCTACCCTCGAGCCCCACTCCGCCGCCGCCGCCGCCGCCGCCCTCGGCTCGTCGGTCCACTGCCTCCCGCGAGCCGGCGAGATCCCGCCGGGGCTGTGCGTGCTCCCCGGCCGCGCGCCATGGGCAGCCCCGCTCGGCGCTGAGCTGCCTGTGAGTACCGCCGCCCGGTGCCCCTGGCCGCGCGCCCGCCGGCCCGCCCGCCACTCACCCCGCGCCCCTCTCTCCCCCGCCCGCTTTTGTCTCCCACAGGCTGTTGCACTTGCTGGTTCTCTGCCTCCAAGCCCAGGTAAGGCGCACTGCGCCAGGGCCGGCGGGGCACGCCGGGGGGCGAGGTCGGGCAGGCTGGGGCAAGAGGACTGACCCCGCGGCTGCGCGGCGGGCTGGAAGGGCTGGGAAGCATCTTAGAACTGCAACCCCTAACTATCCCGAGGAGGGGTTAAGGACCAGAGAGGTAGCGCCGGCCTCAGGTCACACAGCCTGTGAGCCGCGCGAGGCTAGAACCCGAGATTTCGGAGTCCGGCGCTGTCTCCACGCCTCCCAGCCAGGTGGGGGTGGTTGGGGAACTCGGCGGCAGCCACTCCCAGCCGCGCCGAGGAAGGGGGCATTCGGGGCCAGGGGGCGTTCGATGTCAGAGGTTCGGTGACTGCCTCAGGGACCCTCTCCGCGGCTCTCTGGGGAGACTTGCGGCGGGTCTGGCTGAAAGATCAGGTGCCCGGGTCTTCTGTGGTCTCAACATTTGCTCCGTGAATTTGTCTTTATAAATGTCAGGGGTCGGGCCGCGCTGCCTCCCGACTTAAAAGCGCCCTGCTCTTCTAGGAAGGCCCGGGCGGGGGGGCCTGCGTTGGGCAGGGAGCTCGCTTCCCTGTTCCGAGCTGGCCGGGAGTCCCAGGGTGTTTCCCAACAGGTGGGTCCAGATCCTTCCCCATCCCGGGCGCATCCATGCTAGACTGGGTCTGTCTGACTTTCCTGGGTAGGGTGGGGGTGGTCCGAACTGGCATGTTGGGGGGACCCCAGCCCCTGCCGGCTGCCTGGGGCAGTGGAGGGAGGTGCCGGGTGATGGGGGCCACTCGGGCCCCTGGGCAGGGTAGCATTATAATGGCGTGTTGTGTATTTTTCAATTTCCTAAAGGTAACTGTTCAGTCCTCACCTAATTTTACACAGCATGTGAGGGAGCAGAGCCTGGTGACAGATCAGCTCAGCCGCCGTCTCATCCGGACCTACCAACTCTACAGCCGCACCAGCGGGAAGCACGTGCAGGTCCTGGCCAACAAGCGCATCAACGCCATGGCAGAAGACGGGGACCCCTTCGGTAAGGAGCTGCACTGCGCTGGGGTTAAGGTAGCCTGCGGAGCACGCCCCTCCTCCCCAGGCTGGCCTGCTGTGACGGGACCCAGCAGTCGCATCTGCGCGGAGCAGAGGCCTGCTGGCTCCCCAGCTCAGAAGGGAAGGAGTTAAGCCGACAAACATCTTGGGGGTCAGCTGGAGAAGAGAGAGGGCTGGGGAAGGGACCCTGGGGAGTACTTGGCCCATAGGTGCCCTTTCCCTGCCCAGCAGATGAATGAATCCAGGAATCTCCCTTTCCACCTCCCCCTCTCATACCCCTCCCCACTGCAGGTGGAGGCAGAGGGTTCAGGGGAGGGGGCCCAGGTTTAAGGGAAGCTCTTGAAAGAGGATATGTCACCAGGGCCCACAAAAGGAGAGTGGGAAAGAGAAGGGAGAGAAATCCCCTCAACTCTCCCAGGTTGGGGGGGTGTACTGCGAACCTAAATACTTTGATCTGGAGGGTCAATTACACATGAGGACTAGGCTAGGAAAGGGGCCTTCCCCACTTCACTTGTCCAGGAACCCAGGCGGTCGGTCAGAGTGGGGCTCCTGGCTCCCGGTGGGGTGGTGAGTACAGGGAGCTACTGTGGGGTGGAGAGGCTGAGGACTGATTGATTTCTAAAACATTCAATATTCCTGCCTTGAAACAAGGCCAATTTCCAGAGTCCTGGATGTACCAAGAGAAAAGCAAGTCCTCTGGGCAGCTGGTGTTGTTTTTAGAGAGCGATTATTGTGAGTTTAAAAACCTTTAAATAATGACCAAGTTAAACAAGCATGAAAGGAGAGGGGAAGACTCTATTAAAATGTAATAAAAAGGTGAAGCATTTTAAGAGCTAAGAAGAAAAATGAAGAATGATATAAAACAGAAAAAGAACGAGCCTTTTTTTCAGATGTGGAGTTTGAAAGGAGTTGCAAGTCTGTAAATGTTAAAAAGAGGTTCAAGATTGTTCTCTATGAATCTCTGGAGAGACCCCCGCGTCTGGCAGAGCGATTAAAACTCTTCTTACTTTCACCTTTTTAACATTTCCTGAATACTTTCTCCTCTTCTCGAGCCAGTTTGGGGGATCGAGTATGTCTCGCTGCATTTTTTCTGCATCGACGTAGCTGACTTCCCTTCAAAGCTGGAGAAGGAGACATAATTTTCCTGGGATAAATCTGTCACTGGGGTGGAAGAATAGGTTTGAAAATGTTAAGCTTTCCAAAAGCCCGGTCGGGAAAGCCGCTGTAAACTGCCGCCCCCAGCTCCCCAGCTCCATCCAGGAAGGAGAGTGGGGGCTTTCTGCAGTGGGGGTGGGGGTGGCCTGCCCGGTGGCCGAGCTCCCCTGCTGGGCTGGCAGGGCCAGCCTGCCGCCCCTTTGTCCCTTCAAACTGGCTGCTCGTTGCCCTTCTCAGCTTCCAAGGAAAGGGAATGAATGCCTGGCTCCTACTGGGTTTGCTCCATTGGAGCAAATGGTCCAGCATCCTTGGGGTTTGGGGACCGAAGAAGAAGCTAAGCTGGTCATGGGAGGATTCATCTTCAGATATCAGAGGTCTGATGCCCACTTCTCTTCTTACAATTATAGGAGGCTTCCCAGGTTCCCTGGTCCCTGCCTGGTGGGCAGGAGCAGGAGCTGGAGGGCCCAAGAGCAGAGGCTTAGGGTGTATAGCCAGGACAGGTAGAATCTGGGGGAGAATGGCAGAGAAGTCCCAGGGGCTTCCTTATGGGTCCCAGGAAGGGACAGAGAGCTCCATTCCTGTCTGCCTTGTTTGGCAGACCCCCTCTTCTCCAGTTGATGTCCATCTTAGCCCTTAAAAATAGCTGCTCCTTGTCCTGAAAAGCAGAACAGGAAAGGGATGGGCAGACTGGCTGGATCCAAGAGGAGCTGGGTGGGAGAGGAGGTGGCAGCTGCATTTCCCTGGCTGACTTGGAGCCAGACTGGGGGCTTCTTCACTACTGGGTCCCAGCTCTATGCTTCTGCAAAGGGAGGCAGGCAGTCACAGGCTGGGCTGTGAGGGCTGCCTTGCTGACCTGTGCACATCACCTCCCATTAGTTTCAGGGTCAGAGAAGGTGCCACCTTGTCCAGAATAAGCTAGGAGGTAGCCCTGGGAGTCCCCAGACTTCTTTCTCAAGGAGGGAGAAGGCTAAAGGAGAGAGGGCAGGAGACCCAGCCCCTTTGGTACCATCCCAAACAGCTAAGTCGGTCCCCACTCTCAAAGGGAGGAGTTGTACAGAGTGGGCAGGGGCCAGGGCTTCTGTGGCAAGCTGGCTGTCTAACGGAAGGGGTAAGAAGGCACAGGATTCAGCGCCCTGTCTTCTAGCTCTTGAGTGAGAATCAAGCACACATGATTTTCTCTTCTCCTCCCCTACAGAAAGTGTTTGGTCACTGGGGTAAGAAGCCCAGTGCCGCTAGAAGGGGGTGCAAGAGAAAAGACTATTGAATTACTGGTTTCTGAACACTGGGGCTGAAGTCTGGAGTGACTGGGAAGTATGGGGAAGAAAGAGTATCCTCCTAGCTGGTATCTGAGTTTCTAGGAAAGCAGCCAGCCATGGACTGTGTGTGGAGGGGGGAGCTGCCCTCATCCCTGTTACCTTCTCAGCAGAGCTGGGGTGGAGGGCAGGAGATGTGGGGGGGGCGGGGTGGGTTGGGATGGAGGGTGTCATCGGGGGTGGCCAAGGTTGTGGGTTGGAACCCGCGGTATCAGAAGCAAGAGAGAGTGATTTGATGTTTGACCTCAGAAGTGGAGGTCACCACTGCACCTGGATATTTGTAATAACCTGTGAGGCACGTGCATATAATATTTTTAGTTGGAAGAATCCTCATAGATCTTTTGATTGCTAGTGGAATTTTAGTCAAATTAAATTTTACTTGAAGCCTCGACACAAAAGTCATTACTGGTTATAAAAGAGGGTCTTCAGTTTGATGGCTCTAAGACCCCTCTGCATAAAACCAGTTCAGACACCATGACCTCATCCATTCCCCCTCTGTAAACCCAGGTAAGGGGCCTGAAGCCCAGAAAGGGGACTTGACCTTTCCAGGGTTGCACAGCATATTATTGTCTGGAGCCCACAGCCTGGGCATCTGGCCCTTGGAGCATCTCCTTCTGGGATGGGCCAGCTGGGGTAGAGACATGGAACACTGGAGGTCAGGAAGCTGCCAATAACCACCCCCACCCCGACCCCGACCCCGACCCCGACCCCTACCCCCTACCCCTACCCCTACCCCTACCCCTACCCCACCCTTTCCCTGACAGCAAAGCTCATCGTGGAGACAGACACCTTCGGGAGCAGGGTTCGAGTTCGAGGAGCTGAGACAGGCCTCTATATCTGCATGAACAAGAAGGGGAAATTGATTGCCAAGGTGAGGTCCTAGAAAGAAGGGAAAAACTGGCTGGGGCCTGTGGAGCAGGCTGGGCTGGCTGAACTCCTCCAGGATCCCAACAAGGTGGGCAGAGAGGCAGAGGGCCACCTTGGGGTTACCTAATGATGGTGGGGGGGAGGAGGTGAAGGAGGAGGTAACAGAGATGAAAAGCTATAAAGGCAAAGGAGGAAGAAGGAAGGCTAGAGAAGGGGCTGGGGAGGGGGTGTCGGTAAATTCCATATATCTTTTTAACAAATCGCCAAATTGCTTTGCTATTATGTCCAATTACATGGTACCAGCATTTGGAATGTTCAGTAAGCCGAGGGCCCAGCCCCTCAGCCGAGCTCTGAAATGGCCCCATTAGTCACGGCTCCTCTCCAGCCTCGAGCTCCCGGCTTCCCTGGCTTCTGGGGCCTGGGGCTCCGCATCTCCTCACCAGCCTTCCCTCCCACATAGGGTGGTGGCCCTGGGGCTGCAGGTTAGCATCCTGAGATGGCTGAGGGGGCAGCTGGGGAAACGGGTGCTAGCAGCTTGGGCCAGACTGGTGGGCAGGAGGCCAGGGTGGGCAGGGGCTGGGCCCCCTCTCTGCCCCTCTGTGTTGGGGGCCCAGCCCCTCTGTAGACAGCCATGTGTCACTGCTACCCAGGAGGACAGGAAGTTGCCGGGTGGGCTGTGAGTTGTGAGGGATTAGAGAGCGGGTGCCCACCCTGCCATCTGCTGGGGTGCCCACCTGCTGTCTGGGGCCGCCTGCCCTCTGCCTAGGATGGGAGGGGCTCCGGACAGAGCCGGGTGACACCGTGTCCGCCCTCCACCCTGCAGAGCAACGGCAAAGGCAAGGACTGCGTGTTCACGGAGATCGTGCTGGAGAACAATTACACGGCCCTGCAGAACGCCAAGTACGAGGGCTGGTACATGGCCTTCACGCGCAAGGGCCGACCCCGCAAGGGCTCCAAGACCCGGCAGCACCAGCGCGAAGTCCACTTCATGAAGCGGCTGCCCCGCGGCCACCACACCACCGAGCAGAGCCTGCGCTTCGAGTTCCTCAACTACCCCGCCCTTCACGCGCAGCCTGCGCGGCAGCCAGAGGACTTGGGCCCCCGAGCCCCGATAGGCCCTGCCGGCCCCTCCCCGCCGCTCCCCGCCCAGGTTTCCTCTTTGCAGGACGAGGTCTGCGCTACTGAAGGCTGGGGAGGAGCCGGGAGAGCCCAGGGCTCTAGTTGTGGATAACTGTTTGCTGTTGGGTTTTTTTCTGTTGTTTTGTTTTTTAAACAAAAGAGAGGCTCTATTTTTGTATTCCACTCAGCTGTGGTGTCTGACTTCTTCACTCTCACCTAGGCTAGTGAGTGGCTTAGACTGGGATTCCGGCGGGGGGCGGGGAGGGGGTTCCTGAGGGTGGGGGCCCTTTTCTCATCCCGCAGAGGCACTCCTGGGACCCCAGCAGCTGCAGGGCAAGACTCCTAGACCATCAGGCTCCACTGCACCCCTAGGTGGGGGCAGAGAGGAAAGGGACTGGAACTTTATTTAGGTCAGGTCTTTCAAGAGCGGGTGTCAGTGGAGGATGGTTGTATACTGGTTGCTATTAAATGACTGAAATATTTATTTAATTGAATTAAAAACGTGTGTTGGAGAGTGGGTCCTGCTGGAGTCAGCCCCCTCCCTTGCGCTGCCCCAGGCGGCAAGTGGCTGAGACCCGCAGCGAATCAGGCAGCAGCTCTGACTGGATCTTCACTTCCGCCTAAGGATCCACACCTGTTACTGGAGGGTTTTCTTGGGAGAACAGAAACAGGGAAAAGGGCAAGAAGAGGCTCTTAACTGGTCTTAGGGCCTCTTGGTCATGGATTCTTAATCGGAGTTGATGGTAACACTTCCCCAGGCCATCTCTGGGTCAGAAATGATGACTCTGCTAGGACTGGAGCTAATCATGGATTCAGTGGGTCCCTTAGAAAGTACCTTTCTGTGTGCCTTGGTGTGTGGGGGAGACAGCTCAGAGATGCCTGCTCTAGTTCTGAGTATCAGACTCCAGAGATGCAAGAAAAGAGCAACTGCCAGGGTCCAAGGTGGGGGTATGTGCTGTGGGGGTGGGGTGCTTGGGGTGGGACACCACAAAGCTGGTGTTGTCATTTGCAACCGGAAACAAAGTGTTCACTTTGGGATATTTAGTTAGAAAGCTGTGAAGGTGCTGAGTTCAGATGTTGCAAAAGAGCCCAGGAGACTGAGGTCCAGGGGAGAGGACGAGGTCCAGGGAGAGGCTGCCAACCTTGGAGAGATCAGGCCTAAAGGGAGATGAACTGATTGTGGGGGAAGGGACGCTACAAACCTGGAGCAGAACTCTAGTTGGAGCAGAACTCGAACTCTGGGCAGGAGGAGAAGCAGCAGGTGGTATGTCAGAAGGACTAGCCTGTGAGGAAGGAAGACCAGGTCATGCCATGGCAGGGGTAGAGCAGGTCATTCACGGCATGGGTAGGAGAACTGGCCTGTGTGGGTGGAGGGCTGGGTTCTCAGAGGTGCACCAGTGAGATTGGCATCCCACCACCCTGAGCAGAGCCCAAGCCCAGAGGCAGCAGATCTCCTGAGGTCAGATCTGGCCCAGCCATCATAACTGAGACCTCTTATTCTGGCTACTTATGCTGCCCTCTTTGGGCTGGTCCCACAGCCCACTTGCTGGACCAGTCCAGAAACCTCTTTCCTCTGGGTCTCGGTTCTTTGGTGTCTTTGCCTGGAAGGCAACCCAAGGCTTCCTGACCGTGTGTGACTCAGAGTTGCAGCTGCAAGTCCCAGGCTCAGGCCATCCAGGTGGATCAGGAATCCCAGGGTTCATTGGGAAGCCTTGGAGTAGAGAGGCTGGGGTACCATAGGGCCTCTTCAGACCTGCTGTGGGGGTGCAGGGTTCTGGATAGAGTAGGCTTCTCTCAATGCACAGGTACCAGGCGTGTGGGGACCGCTCTTCCAGCTCCCCCAGCTCTTAGTGCCTCCCCCTTCTGCTCCATCCCCTCCCCCCCCCTTTAATTAATTCTGGGTGAGCAGCCTGGCTTTATTGTGCAAGGAGCTGGGGTCTCACTGTGGGAAAAGTCACACCTTCTGAGCAGCTTCTGATGCCATGCAAATGAAGAGACCGTCCAGGAAACGCTTTCATCTGCACGGCCGCCTGTCCAGCCCCCAGCCCAGTAATTGCCCACATCTCATTTGTTTGAGAGCAATTCCTGGGGAAACCACAGGGTGGGAGGGAGTCCAGGGGTGGAAGGAATGCCAGGCTCTCCCTGCCTGTGATCCTGGGACCAGGCTGGGCCAAGGTGGTCACCAGCTAGGCCAAAGCTACCCTGAAGCCCCCTGGCTAGGGATGCCTGAGCGCTCCAGGGTTGTGGGGTGGAACTGTGCCATGGTTGTGACAAGGGAGAAGTGGGTTGTCCAGAGAGCTGGACCTGCCTCCTGGGGAAGGGAGAGATGACCAGTGGAGGAGTAGACGTGGACAGCAAGGTGGTGATCTGATCCTTGAGGTGGCCTGGGGCTTTGGGAAGGGGTTGACTCCCAGCAGGACCCCTGACAAGGAACCCTGGGGAGCTGATGCCAGAGCAATGGGGCAGAGATGGGCCAGAGCACCCACCACCTTGTTTATCTTTGCATTGCTGCCTCCACAGAACCCTCACTAATAGGGTTTTACAGCCCACTCAAGCTGCAACTGGCCAAGAATCAATCATTACCGGCACTTAGTGGTTTGATAGTTAACAGCCTGAACTGAAGCCAAACTGGTTGTTAACTGTGATAACAACTGATTTCAAGGGGTTATTGCCGGCCCAATATGCTCAGCCCATTTATTTCGGGGAAAACAAGCAAGGAGCTGTTGCAAGGACCAGAAAAGGGAGGAGGAATGGGCTTTTCCACAGCCAAAAGGCCTGATGCTGTCTCAGAGTGGGTGCTGGCTGTGAGAGCCCTGGGGCCTGGCTGAGGCATGCTTGAGGCCTGCCCGCCAGAATTCACTGAGGGTCTATGCGTGGGTCTGGGTGATCCCCTCAGTTCCTTCCTTCTTTCCAGCTTTCACCTCACCCTGATTCCCCATGTCCCCTTTCCTCCTCTTCTTACAGCAGAGATCCCCATGAGGTCCTCTCATGGACAGCTCTCCATGAGGAGAAGCCCAGGCCTGGTGGCCAGGCCTCTGCTTGTCCACACTCAGCAGGCAGGGCTGGACCTCTTTACCCATTCCTTCCTACCTGGAGCTTCCAGAGCCTAGCCCAGTCCAAGCTAGAACTTTGCCTTTCATTTCAAATCCAGTGTTGACTCCACCTAAGCCTGACTAGAAAGGATTTATGAGAGATCTCTCCTCTCATTCCGTCAGATCCTGTCCATCCCCAGCTGCTACCCTCAGCTGAATGGCCACTGGTGAGACTATGGCCAAGCATCCTTCTAGAAAGCTGCTGCAGCAAAGGACCCCAGGAGTTCTCCACCTTCTACATATAGACAACCTGAGGCCCAGAAGTCACAGAGCCGGTGTGAAAACTAGTATGAAAAAGTCAGGTTTTAACTCCCAGACCCAGGCTGCCTCTTGAGGACTGCAGGTCTTTCTCTAATTCATTTATTCCAGTCACTATTCATTAAGTGCCTATTACGTGCCAGCCTCTGTTCTAGGTAGAAGGGACAAAGCTTGAAATAAGAGACAAACCTCTGTTCTTATGGAGCTCATAGTCTAGTAGGAGGGTAAAGGGTGGAGTGAGAACAAACAGTATATAGTTTATCAGATCCGGACAACCACTACAGAGAAAAACAGAGGGGGATCCATGTGGAAGGCGGGGCAGGGTCATGGCAATGCTAAGTAGGGTGGTCAGAGAAGACCTCACTCAAAACCTAGTGCTTAGGCAGACTCCGGATGGTGCTCAGACCTGCACCCGTCTGGGGGCGGAGCCATCCAGGTGGCGGGACCAGCAAGCACAGTGTGGCTGGAGCAGAGTGAAGGCAGGATCCAGGTACATCGTGTTTAGTGTGAGTGTAGTGGGGCAGGGGGACAACAGAAGCTGTGCTGAGAGGTACAAGAGGTGGTGGTGAAGGCAGGTCACGTAGGGCCCTTGAAAAAGACTTTAATCTTTAGCCCGCATGAGACAGCAAACCACTAGTGGGATTTTGAGCACTAGAATGACATGATCTGAATTTTTAAGAACACTTTTTATTCAGGTATAGCTTCTTTGCCATGTTGTATTAGTTTCTCCTGTACAGCAAAAGGAATCAGCTATGTGTGTGTGTTAGTTGGTCAATCTTGTCTGACTCTTTGCTGGCTCCTCTGTCCATGAAATTCTCCAGGCAAGAATACTGGGGTGGATAGCCATTTCCTTCTCCACGGCATCTTCCCAACCCAGGGATTGAGCCTGGGTCCCCTGCATTGCAGGCAGAATCTTTACCATCTGAACTACCAAGGAACCCCTATGTGTATACATATATACCCTCTTTTTATATTTCCTTCCCATTTAAGTCACCACAGAGCATTGAGTAGAGTTCCCTGTGCTTACACAATAAGTTCTCATTAGTTAGCTATTTTATACATGGAATTAATAGCGTATGTGTATTGACCCCAAGCTCCCAATTCATCCCACCCCCACCCCCTTCTCCCTTGGTATCCATATGCTTGTTCTCACCGTCTGTGTCTCTGGTTTCTGCCTTGTAAATAAGAGACATGATCTGAATTAAGTTTTATTAGTAACAAGATTACTTTGGCTGCTGTGTTGAATATAGATGGTAGGGGGTAAGGGATATTAGTTATGAAGTTTTTGCAGTAATCTTGGTGAGAGATGTTAGGGATTGGAGGTGTTGAGAAGAGGTTGGAATTTGGGACTTTTTTTTGCAAGTAGAGAAGTGCTGATGGATGTGGTTTGTGAGAGAAAAAGAGGAGTCTAGGGGTTTCCAAAGTTTCTAACCTGAGTGACTGAAAGGATGGAGAGGTCCTTTATTGAGATGGAGGAGATTCTAGTAGGGCATGATTTTGACAGAAGAGGAGTTTAGTTTTGGACATGTTAAGTCTGAGCTGACTAGATAAATATTCAAGTGGAGGTGTTGAGTAGGCAGTTGTATGTGAGTCTGGAATTCAAGAGAGAGGTCTCATGTGAAGATATAAAGTTGGGAGTATTCAACACACAATTTTTGAAGCCAGGGGATGGAATGGATTTCCCAGGGAGTGAACATAGCTAGAGAAGAGGAGAAAGCCAAGTCCGGGCTGCGGTATCCTCCAACATTTAGAGGTCAGTGTGAAGGGGAGAATCAGCAAATATTGTGGCCTGTGAGGTAGGTGGGAGGAAAACCAAAAGGGTGTGTGTCCTGATGATATAGGAAAAGCACAACAGTTTCTGAGCCCAAAGCTTTAAGTGGGGTTTGGATAGAGTTTTGTTCCACTCTCTCACTTCCTTCCTATCCCTGACCAGTCACAGGGCCAGGAGAAAGTGGCCAACCAACAAGAGGGTGTTGGTTTCACCTGGGGTCTCCTCGACTCTTCTTTTGGCCTCCCACTGCCTCTCATCCCACTGCCGTTACCTCCAAAACACATCTTAGATCTCGCCCATCTGCCCTTCTGCTTATCCACTGCCACCTCCCTGCTCTAAGTCATCATCAGCTCTTGTCTGGCTCACGGCAACAGCCCCTAAATGCTCTCCTTGGTTCCTCTCATCTCCCCTCACAATCTTTTCTGTATTCAGTAACCAGAATTTCCAGAACACAAATCTGATCATGTTACTTCTTCCATATCAAGAATTGAATTCAGACTCCTTTCCATGGCCTTTGTGGTCTCCACGCTCTGGCCCCATCATAACCTGCGCTGGGCCATTTCACCCCCTCCCCACCTTCTTTCCCTGCCTAGCCACTGCCTGGGTTTTCTGTATCATTCTCCTCTTCTGCCTGCCTCCTGCAGCCTTCAGTAATGAAGAGTAAGCTCATAAAACATTCACCGTGGGTAATACACCATGTAGGATCTGCCTGATCGAAGTTCTGATAGGATAGCCGGGTCAGTAGGATGCTGGGTCTTAGGCTTCTGAGAGTTGGGGCAGACTTTTCTGCCTTGGGCTCAAGTTCCAGTCACTTCCATTAATCCAGGCTCAGTCCTCCCTGGTGGGGTGAGGGGTCCTGGGCAGAGTAGAAGAGGGGTTTCCTAAGAGGGAGTAACTTCTAGGGGTACTCCTGAGCTAGCCATGACTGGTAGCTGGAGCTCTGGATAAAAGCTGAAGACAAGGTGAGCCATGACCAAAAGGCTAAAGGTTTGTGCTGAGTGAGGAGGGTCAGGGCCTAAGCAGTCAGTGTCTGGATGGTTATTATTGCCCCCCGGGAGCCTGGTAAGATGGGAGTGTGCACAGGTGTGTGAGGGTAGGGGGTTCTGGTGTGGTGGTGGGCCCTTTCAGGAGCCCGCCCAGGAAGCAGGCCTCCAAGTGGGGGCAGTTTCATCAAAAGCAAACAGAGAGAAAGGGAAGGGGGCCTTCTCTTACTCCCCCAACACTCCTGGAGTTTGCACTGACCACTAACACTTATAAGGCACCTGCAGCCCCACCCCACAAGCTTCAGCAAAGTCGGAGAAGGAATTTGGAGAAATGGCACTGGGACCAGCCAGAAATCAGCTGTGGTTTTGGAGTCAGATGGAGATAAGTTAAATCCTGGCCTTGCTGCTCCCTGGCTATATGAATCTCTCTAGGCCTCAGTTTCCCCACTTGTAAAATGGGAAACAGTCTCCACCCTCTAGAGTTGTCACTTGGAGTGTGTAAGAGGTCCTGAAGTGTCCTGATACGTGGTGGCTGCTGTGGGGACGGGCTCTGGAGGAGGGCCCATTGGGCTAGGTCCTAGGAGCCCAGATGTGCACCACGATGTCATCCAAGCAGCACCCTGAGGAGCTGGGGGAGGAGGCAGAACCTACAAGGACCCGAGGTAGCCATGAAGCTGAGTGAGATGAAGGGTGAGGCCTTCAAGCACGTACACCTGGCTTCGCTCCCCTTCCACTCACCCAGCAGGTGCGCCAGGCAAAAGCCCAGGCCGGGAGGCCGGGACAAGTGAGGGTATAGAGACACTGGTGTCCTGCAAGATGGGGTGTGCTTCTCTCTCTGCTTCTCTGACTGACCTGGCCTCCCTCTCCCAAGCCCCAAGGCAGCAAGCTGGAGAGAGGTGAAGTCTGAGTTGTCTGCAGTTAGAAAGAATTCAAAGAGAAGCGCACGGAAAACCAAAGCGCCAACAATCAAGGCTCCTTATCTTGGCTCCGGCCTCTTTCCCTCCCCCAGGGCCTCATATGGATACAGGGCCAGTCCACTGGGCACTTCCTCTGTGCCAGATGTTAAAACAAGAGTTGGGAGGCACTGGTGAGTAAGTGAGGAGGACCCTTGACTCCCAAAGTTTCCCTTCCAGAGGCAACAGCTGCTATTGGACAGTCAGCCCCAGTGAGGTGTGGGAAAGGCTGAGACAGAGAACAGTGGGGGGTGGGCGAGGAAAGGGGTTCAGGGAGGAGGGCTGATGGTTTGGGGCTGAGGCCATGCTAGCTCGAGATTCTGATGGAGCTCAGCTTGACTCCTCTCAGCCCCAACTCTGTCCCATGCAGACCAACTGTTGAGTCACTGGAGCTCAGAGAAAGACAAGGCATGTCCCCCTACACCCGCCTCAGGCAGCCCCCAGTGTTGGGGGTCCACAGACAGGTAAACCTGGGGAAAAGGCTACCATATTGTGGGCTGCAGGGGGTCAGCACTGAGTCGTGAAAGGCCCACAGAGAAGATGGGAGCTGAGAATGAGTGTCTGTGGGATCCTCAGGGAAACTCCTCTTTCCTGAACCTTAATTTCTTCATCTAGAAAGTAAAGATTTGACCTAGATTATTTGTTTTCAAAACTTCTTTAGTGGCAGAACTTTATTTCCTGAGGAAAACCTGTATAGAGGCATAGTCATAAAGTGGGTGTAAACGATATCTGCTTTGCTCAGCTCATGGGCTGGGACCCCCTCAGGTTCCCCCTCCATGCCTGACATCCCCAGTGGGGCAGGTGGTGAGGGAAACGGGGGCCCTGAGCCCAGCAGGGTCCTCTGTGGCCTTCAGGGGAAGATGGTAGCAAGGACCCTCCAGAGAGAAAGGGCTGGGTGGGCTCAGGCCACCCCCTCAGCCCTGTTCCCTCCTCAGAGCACCTGGACAAGCGGGCCTGTTCCCACAGCCTCTCAGAGAGGCTCCTGTCTCTTCCTGCACTGACCACTCACACCCAGGGATTATCCCAACCAGAAACTTCCATTTGGAACAAAGCTCCCAGGAATGAAACCCGAGCTGCCACTGAGAGGCTCCCAGGCTAACCGGGAAGCGGCAGGGAAAGGGAGGGAAGACTTGCAAAGCACCAGGAGCCTCAGGGAGGCCGTGAAACCTGAAGACGAACGGCCAGCCAGCGGACTGGTGCTGGGGAGCTGCCACCACCGGCTGCAGGACCAGAGGTCAGCAGGGCCGAGCGGGAAGGCGAGGGGGAAGGGCACCCCAGGCTTTCCAGGGGAGAGTAATTGGTGCACCTGTGGCCAGGGCCAATATCCCCTGTGAGGCCCTCAGGGCTGGCCTGCAGTTCCTCAAGCGGCCCCCCGTCCCTCCCCACCTCCCCCGCCCCCCTCCCAGCTGCTTCCACTCACTCTAGGGGGCTGTTGGGCCGGTCAGTGGCCGGCGTGCCAGCAAACCCAAGGGACGGGAGGGAGGGAGTAATAACCACAGTGACGGTTTACTGAGCACGCATCAGGTGCCAGGGCGCTGCAGGTGTTGCTTCTCACACGATAGCCCTGGAAGATCAGTATAGCCACTGCCGTTTTACCACTAGGGAAACCAAGGCTGAGACGAATTAAGCAATGGGCCCCAAGTGAAAGAGCTAGTTAGTGGCTGACCTAGGATCTGCCCGGGACTTTTGGACTCTGAGGTGCTTAAGTGCTTTCTGCCACACCAGGTTCTGAAGTCTTAAAATCTCTTGTTTGAGCTCAAGAACCCTAGTGAATTTTAAAATAAACTCTTTCTTCCCCCTGAAACCACTGTGTATGATAGTGCAAATGCAATGAGAGGTCGTATCTTCAGTTTGGATCCTGGTGACCTTGTGAAAGTGATTTCGCTGCTCTGGGCACAGTCTCCTCAGTCTCCTCATTTGTAAGACAGGATTCATAGCAGTGCCTACTTGCAGGTGGAGGGCCAAAAGGGTTACCCAGATAAGGTACTTGGAGCAGTGCTGGCACACAGGAGACATACGATAAAACGTTACTCTTGTTGTTAGCAGGGTTCCTCCCCCACTCCGTCTGGAAGCCCAGAGTCCTGAAGAAGCAGCCCTCAGTGGGCTTCATATGTAGGTTAGAAGGCACCTCAGGGGGCCAGGGACTTGGCATGTTCTGGGAGCCAACAGGAGGTCTTTTCTCCCACCTCCAGAGCAGCTCCAGGCCGTCCAGTGACTGTGCCACCAAGTCCCTTGCAAAACCAAGGCTCTCGGCTGAGCTACCATACTGCCCTGGTGTGGCTCTGAAGGCTGACAGTGAATCTCAGCCCAGCAGGATATTTTGTTCTGGAGGAGCCTTGAAGTCTATCCGGCCTACGAAAGAGGCAAAGGTAAGGTGGTTGGGCAGGGTTCTGGGGACTGGGCTGTTGTCGGGTACTGCCAAGTGGCAGGTAGCTTTGGGCTCTGAGCGGGAGTCATTTTGCTATGCTGAAGGCCAGAAGCTTGGTCAGAGGCTGTGGGCTTGCCATTCACCTGCAGCCCCCTAACTCAGACTTCCAAGATGACTGTCCTCTAGGGTTGACACCAAGGACTGGTTTTGCCCTGAGGTTAGCAAGACTCTGCTGATCCCTGCTTGTTTTCCCATCATCTGGGCATCTAAGGTCTGGCTTCTGGCTGTCATTAGTGACTGGGGCTTGGGCTAAGATACTATGTTCAAGGACAAACTTGAAGTCAACTTTTGTGATGCCTGTGTTTGAGTCTGTGTAGTCAGCAAAGGAGGCAACTGAGAGTGGGTGGTGCACTGGGCCGGAGGGCACCTCCCAACCTGGGGACTGGCTTCAAGTGGAAGGTGGGCCTTAGAAAGGATTATTTCCACTCCCTGGGACCAAGACCTGGGCTCTACACTGCTCATCCACAGGGAAAGCAATGATTTTGTTCCTGAGGAATTCATGGTCTGGTAGGAGAAACTACATACAAACAATAGTCAGATATCAAACAGGCAATTACAAATGGGTGTGTTTTTCAATTTTATTCCAACTGCTCAATGCAGATGAGTCAAGATAGCATCATTACCTTTTAAAGAGAAGGAAATCAAGGCATATATATTATATCCATATTGTTATTGAGCCCATATTCATAAATGTTTTCAGATAACATATTCATGTTTAAGACCACAGTACACTTGTGGGTGTATGTGTGCATAGTATGTTCACATAAATATTCTTTCAGTTCAGTTCAGTCGCTCAGTTGTGTCTGACTCTTTGTGACCCCATGAATCGCAGCACACCAGGCATCCCTGTCCATCACCAACTCCTGGAGTTCACTCAAACTCAAGTCCATCAAGAATGCCATCCATCCATCTCATCTTCTGTCATCCCCTTCTCCTCCTGCTCCCAACCCCTCCCAGCATCAGAGTCTTTTCCAATGAGTCAACTCTTCGCATGAGGTGGCCAAAGTACTGGAGTTTCAGCTTTACCATCATTCCTTCCAAAGAAATCCCAGGGTTGATCTCCTTCAGAATGGACTGGTTGGATCTCCTTGCAGTCCAAGGGACTCTCAAGAGTCTTCTTCAACACCACATTTCAAAGCATCAGTTCTTCAGTGCTCAGCTTTCTTCACAGTCCAACTCTCACATCCATACATGACCACTGGAAAAAACCATAGCCTTTACTAGACAGACCTTTGCTGGCAAAGTAATGTCTCTGCTTTTGAATATGCTATCTAGGTTGGTCATAACTTTTCTTCCAAGGACTAAGTGTCTTTTAATTGCATGGCTGCAATCACCATCTGCAGTGATTTTGGAGCCCCCCAAAATAAAGTCTGACACTGTTTCCACTGTTTCCCCATCTATTTCCCATGAAGTGATGGGACCGGATGCCATGATCTTCGTTTTCTGAATGTTGAGCTTTAAGCCAACTTTTTCACTTTCCTCTTTCACTTTCATCAAGAGGCTTTTTAGTTCCTCTTCACTTTCTGCCATAAGGGTGGTGTCATCTGCATATCTGAGGTTATTGATATTTCTCCCGGCAATCTTGATTCCAGCTTGTGCTTCTTCCAGCCCAGCGTTTCTCATGATGTACTCTGCATATAAGTTAAATAAGCAGGGTGACAATATACAGCCTTGACGTACTCCTTTTCCTATTTGGAATCAGTCTGTTGTTCCATGTCCAGTTCTAACTGTTGCTTCCTGACTTGCATAAAGGTTTCTCAAGAGGCAGGTCAGGTGGTCTGGTATTCCCATCTCTTGAAGAATTTTCCACAGTTTATTGTGATCCACACAGTCAAAGGCTTTGGCATAGTCAATAAAGCAGAAAGAGATGTTTTTCTGGAATTCTCTTGCTTTTTCCTTGATCTAGCAGATGTTGGCAATTTGATCTCTGGCTCCTCTGCCTTTTCTAAAACCAGCTTGAACATCTGGAAGTTCATGGTTCACATATTGCTGAAGCCTGGCTTAGAGAATTTTGAGCATTACTTTACTAGCATGTGAGATGAGTGCAATTGTGTGGTAGTTTGAGCATTCTTTGGCATTGCCTTTCTTTGGGATTGGAATGAAAACTGACCTTTTCCAGTCCTGTGGCCAGTGCTGAGTTTTCCAAATTTGCTGGCATATTGAGTGCAGCACTTTCACAGCATCATCTTTCAGGATTTGAAATAGCTCAACTGGAATTCCATCTCCTCCACTAGCTTTGTTCGTAGTGATGCTTTCTAAGGCCCACTTGACTTCACATTCCAGGATGTCTGGCTCTAGGTGAGTGATCACAACATCGTGATTATCTGGGTCGTGAAGCTCTTTTTGTACAGTTCTTCTGCGTCTTCTTGCCACCTCTTATTATCTTCGTTTCTGTTTTAGTGAGTGCTTAACATTTCAGGCACCGTGTTTAGATACTTTATTTCAATTATTCTTTCTATTGACCGTCTAATGACTCACTGTGTTAGGTATTGATATTCCAAATTTACAGAGAAGGAAGTTAGAGTTGAGCAAGGTTAAATAATGTCCCCAAGCCACACAGCTGCTCAGCGGCTGACCCAGGATTTGAAGCCAGATCTGTTGACTCTAGTCTTTCCAGTCTGCAAAGCACACCAATGACTAACAATGCAGAGCAGAATGTAATGGAAAAAGTGACCTAAGACAGGTTCCAGTATGGTGTTAGGGAATTTCTGGGGTGGAAGAATTGAAGGTTGAAGGCAAAAGGCACTGAAGAATTGAGTCTTGCTTGCCTAAGGTCATACAGCTGATTAACCAGGAGTCTGAGGTAAAACTCGGGAGTCTTGATTCTAAGATCAATACCAGTTTTGAATACTACTGACAATAAGAACTTTGAGAGGCATTCACCTCAACCCTATTTTGTTAACAATAAACTTCTGAAGTCTTTGAAAGTCCGTCAGAACCTGTGTGATATTTGGATGAACCAAAAGCATATGCAAAAAGTGGAGAGGAAACCCACTCTTCCTTCTCTCGGAAGCCAGAGCAGCAGCGAGCCAGAACCCTCTACCCTGTCCCCTCATTCTGCAATCTTCATGCTACAAGGCAGCCAACACAAAAATTTCTAAACAAAGCCAAAAATTGTCTCAAGTCACCTGCATGCTCAAAAATCTGTTTCCACTTGCCCGCAGAATAAAATTCACGTCTGACTACAACTTTCCAAACTTCTCTCTTTCCACTTTCGTGGGAGCGTCTAGTGATATATATTTTGACCATTTCCCAAGTATTCCATGCTTTGCTGTGCATTTGTCTTCTCGCATGCTGTTCTCTCTACCTAAATGAACTGCTGTGTGCCCTTCAAAGCCTGAAATTACCTCCTCCCTGTAGTATCTCCCAGGCAATTCTTTGTAGACTCACACATTATTCTGTTGATAACACTGAGCTATAACTACTTATTGATAACTATAATTCCTTAATTAGTCTTGGAATATAGTAGGCACTTCATAAATTTTGGTAAATACATGAATGAAGTCCAACCTGGGTGCCTTAGTGTTTGACCTTGCCATTATGGGGTCAGATAATAGGTCTATAAACATGAGGAGACTTGACCAACAATCTCGAGTTTTGAACTCTAAAGATTTAGAAGTAATTTTAGAAAAGAAAATAGTAATGATAACTAAGTGCTTACTATCTACCAGGGACTGTTTAAATAAGCCCTTTACATACCTCACCTCAGGGTTCCCTGATGGCTCAGCGGTAAAGAATCCACCTGCGATGGGGGAGACGCAGGAGACACAGGTGCGATCCCTGGGTCAGGAAGATCCCCTGGAGTAGGAAATGGCAACCCACTCCAGTCTTCTTGCCTGTAAAACCCCATGGATAGAGGAGCCTCGTGTGCTACAGCCCATAGGGTCACAAAGAGTCGGACATGCCATAGCGACTGAGCACGCTCACATGCCTCACCTCATTTCATCCTCACGACACTGCTCTGCAGTAAGGCTTATCCCCAGGAAGATTTTATTCCCTAAATAAGTTACCTCCATTCTCCAACTGGAGAAACTGAGGTTCAGAAAAGGAAGGAACACCTTCCTTTTCTTTAAGCCCAGACTTGTTTGGCTTTAAAACCCAAGTGCTTAACTTCCCAGGTTTTCTGCCTCCAACTCCTCCGAGTGTGAACTTTTCTTCTATGTTAGGTGGGAACAAATCCCATTGCTCCTTCTGCCTAGTTAGACGCACCATTGGCTTGTGGGTTCTGAGCCGTATGGCACAGGGACTAGGGTTACACATGCAGGCTATGAATGATCAGAAGTTCCAGCTTGGTGTTTGTGCTGAGACCTTGACATGCACCCTGCTGGGGGGTTGCTAATCACTTACTGAGGACCACCCTGACACCCCTGGATTGGCCTAGATTGAAAGCTAAAGCAAAAACACAGAAAAACAAAACAAAAAGCTGACTTAGGATTGACTGGGGTTTCCTTCTCCTGGTTAAAGGCAATTTGTTAGGAAATAAAACCCCTCGCTGGAAGCTCAGAAGGACTTCACTTTCAGGACTCAACCTGGGTTCTAGCCTGGCTTTGTTACTAAGCAGCTGTGTGACCTTGGTCAAGAGGCTTAACCTTATAAGCCTTTGTGAGTGGGCAGAAAAAGTGGGCAAGAACACAACGCACTTAGGAAGGAAAGATCCAGATGACATCCCGAGAATGGGAGTCTGAGTTGGAGTTTGGGTCAACCCCAGGAAAGAGGCTCCAGAGCTGTGAATGATAGTGACCCCGTGTGCTGCTGGGGGCCAAGGCCCACCCCGGGGCAGGAACCAAGGAGAGGGGGGATATGGGAAAGGAAACCTAAGGCAGAAAAGGCTGCTTTCCTCATGTGGGGTGCCACATGCAGGCCCAACCCCAGTACCTCTGGGGAGTTGAGTGGTGGGCATCTAGACACCCCCGCTTTGAGAACAGTTAACCCTCCCCTTCTTTGGGCCTCCTTGTACCCAATACATTCTTCTATCTCATAAGTGGTTCTACTTCCTTTCACTTTAATGTCAGCCTTCTCAGGAGAAAGTGAACTCTTGGAAGTAGGGAAATTTGAATTTTTCATCTCTGTTCCTGGGCCACTTTACTGACTGCCTGACTCAGGAGGTACCATCTAACTGTCTGATGAATGAATGGATGAGAGGATAAATCTTGAGTGAGGTATCACAGTAGGGAAAACCTTTGAAGTTTATTATGAACGAGGAGGGTCATTCAAGAAGAAACAGAATCTCAGATGGCCTGGGGAATTTAGGAGCAGAAAAGCTAAGAATGAAAATACCAATTCACATGGTCCGTGGGTGCATGGCAACAGAGAATCCTGGTCTGGGTAGACTCTAGGCCACTCTTAAATCCCTCAGGGAAGACGTAAATGCAAGTGGCACCCAGGGATCAGGTTGATTATCTCTAGATGGACTGATAATATATCCTGGCTTATGCAATATATCCTAGAGTAGTTATTAATACCTCACAATGTCTTGACAGTGGTTTGGATGACAAACTTTCTTTTTAGGTGGAGATATAATTTCTCTTCCCTTCCCCATCTTTTCTCTTTGGCTGAAATATAATTCACATACCACAAAATCTATCCCTTTAAAGCATACAACTCAGTTTTTGTGTGTGTGTTATTGACAAAGTTGTGCAATTATAACCACTATCTTTTTCCATGGTTTTAAGTATTGACAAAGTTGTGCAATTAGCACCACTGTCTAATTCCGTGGTTTTTAGTATATTGACAAAGCTGTGCAATTATTACTACTATCTAATTCCAGAGCATTTTCATCACTCTAGGAAGAAATCTCATACCCATCAGCTGTTCATTCACTTCCTCCTCCCAACCCCTGAAAAGTGCTAACTTACTTTCTGTTCCTAGAGGTTTACCTCTTCTTAACATTTCATATATTTGGACTCATGCAATATGTGGCCTTTTGTGTCAGCCTTCTTTTACTAGGCATAATGTTTTCAAGGTTCATCTATGTTGGGACAAGAATTAGTACTTTGGCAAACAAATTATTTGGTCACTGCACTCATAGATGTTAATACTGTAGCTATTGCATTCTGGGTATTGCCCTGGAGCCAAAGAGGAATTGAGATGGAGGAACCAGACTCAGATTTTCTTACTGGAAAGGCCATTCTGTGGGCTCCAGGCACAGAAACACTGATGGGGGATAAAGCCGAGAAGGAGCTTCCTTTAGGATTCTAGATTCTTGAGCTGGCATTTTTATTGGTTTGGGGCTCCTTGACTCCCTGATAGTAGTTAGAAAGAACTGGTGACAATCTCATCTATTACCAGCTTCTTGGAGAAAAGCAGAACTTAATTTAAAAATTAACCGCAGGCTGTAGGTTTGAGTATTACCTCAGCCACTGGCTTTGCTTGAGTCCCTCCGTGTCTCATCTCTGTACAATGAACACAGTGATAATAAGGAAAATCCCAAAGCAATTAGATTTTAAGATGTTTCACAGAATCTTCCAGTGTTCTCTGAGCTGTTCTGCAGGCAGGTAAGGCTAAGAGCCACACACTAGGGCAGCCTGGACCTTTTGAAAGAGTCATAGCTCACAATTATGTAGTTTTGAGCATTACCAGCTGGGTAGTTTGTGTGCTAAGCAGTTTGGCCAGGATAGTCTGGGTATGAAATTGAAAGTCGCTCAGTCGTGTTTGACTCTTTGCGACCCCATGGACTATATAGTCCCTGGAATTCTCCAGGCTAGAATACTGGAGTGGGTAGCCTTTCCCTTCTCCAGGCGATCTTCCCAACCCAGGGACTGAACCCGAGTCTCCTGCATTGCAGGCGGATTCTTTAACAACTGAGCCACAATGGAAGCCAGTTTGGGTATACCTCACACTGTGTTAACGGCACGGCGTTAATGAGAAAATGTGATGGTTGTTTCTGCAGATGCATGTCTACTTGTCTCATTTTCTCTGATGTGTTAAGTTCTCAGGGCCAATTTTTATATAGTCCCATCTCTTGCACAATACCCAACCCAAGGTCTTGCACATACAGAGGCCCCGTGTGTACTGGAGGGAAAGAAAGGGAAGACCGAGCAAGTACTACGTGCTAGTGTGTGGAAGTATTTCCTCATCTTTAGGGGACTAATTAACAATCTGCCAAAGACTTGGGGGCCCCACCACAGGCAATCAAACACAGTCCTGGGGTGCCACCAGACTCTATACCAGGAGGCCCAGAGCAAAGCAGCTGGGCTTGTGAGTTGGCAGACCTGGGGAGGCTGTCCTCAGGGGAAAACTGAGGCGGGCAGGGCATGCTAGCCAGGCCTGCTGTGCTGAAAGCGGCAGACGGGTAATTTCCAAATGACCATTTCAAAGGAAGGTTGAATTTCTCCCAGATAAGAGGGAGAGCAGAGAGCATGCCTGTATCTCTAACCCCCTGAGCTCACGGCCGTGATAACAGCTGTGGGGTTGGAAACCTAATGCTGATGAAAGAGTTAAAGGGTGGCCCGGGCAGCTATCGGTGACAGTGCTAGGAATTGAGCGCGCTCCTGGAGCGCGGCTGGGGACTGGTGTGACTCCATGAATAGAGGCCACTCTCAGGGAGTTTTTCCTGGAACAGAATGGGGTCAGGGAGCCGCTTGGGGAACAATGGTTGCCACCGACTAGCTGAATTTCTTACAATCACACACCATACCCCCTGATCAAATAGCTCCTTTGTCTGCCTGATATAAAAACATGTCATACAATGATGATTTGGAAGAATGACACGGGTTTGCCTTTCACAGAGATCAGAAGGGCTTGTTGTGCAGCAGGGGGAAAAACATCAGAGTCAAGGAAAACCTGGAGAATAAAAGGAGCAAATGGAAACAGACAGCAACAATAAGAAAGGGCTGGGTGGCTCGAAAGGCAGACAAGGGCTTGGTTACCAGCAGGGAGACGGGGCAGCTGGGCAGCTCCAAGGAAGGGGAGAGCTTGCTGGCTGCCTGGTAACCAGATTCACAGCGCCCCCTTGAAACTCTTGAGAAACTCAAGGAATTAAAGAAATATTCAGAGGAAGAGATGGTCCAGGGTGCTTGGTGTACATAGGGCTGGAGTGGAGGGAACACCTGAGTGATCAACGTACTAATACTGTTATTTTATTTTACAGATGGGGAAACTGAGATCTAGGGAAATATGGGGGCTTAGTCATTTACTCAGATTGTCTAGATTCGGGTCTTGTTTTACAGCTGGTTTTCTTATTTTCTTGACTTTGAAGATGGAAATACAGGAATTTCTCAAGCATTCTCTGTTCAGAGAGTAGAAGAGATAAACCGGGACTCTTGCCTTAACCAGTGATTCATTATATAATGAAACTCATGCAAGGCAGTGTGTTTCTGTGTGCCTTCATTTCCCTGTCTATAAAGAGAAGGTACTCTCAAGTCAGCCAGCCAGCCAGCCCTTAGTTCAGCCATCCTTTGTTAAATATCTCTGGGCATCCCACCTTGGATGAGGGCACTAGAGAGAGGAGGAAGGGAGAACCTCAATGAAAGATAAGCCACAGTCACCCGACCTAGTTAGGCAAACTCTATCCAGGTAGACTGTGTGGACACCAAACCCTGCTTCTCAGCTGAGACCTGTAATTGAGGTGGGCAGGTTTCCTGTCTGTTTCAGGTAGGTCACACCGAGACTTTGTTGTTCAAAGGGAGAAGGCTCATATAGCAAGATTCCTGCAACTCCCAGCCATCAAATAGGTTTACAAAGAAAATGACAATTGTTAGTGTCACTAATTAACATTCATCTTTAGTGCAGCAACTGTAAATGGATCTCAAGCCTTTATATTAGATTTCCTTAGAACTTTGTGGGGTTAAAAAGCAAAGACTATTTTGTGTTAATCTATTCTCTTTCATTCCCAGATCCTGAAATCCTTTACCAGCAGATAGCCAGCTCTCAATGCTTGCCCTGTGGGGAATGTGGCGGGTGCCACTCTCCCTGTTCCCCAGCTGGGAGGCTTGGGTCACAGAAAGGTTCAAAGCCCTGCAGTGGGGGACAGAAACCAAGGCTGTTACCTTCTCATTCACTGCTCTGTCTTTGGACTAAACAGGCACTGGAAAGTAAAACTGGAGGTTAAACCAACAGTGCACCTGATATACCTCTGTTTATAGAAAAGCAGGAATGCTTTTATATTTTTTTATTTTTATTTTTAATATAAATTTATTTATTTTAATTGGAGGTTAATTACTTTATAATATTGTATTGGCTTTGTCATACATCAACATGAATCCGCCACAGGTATACACGTGTTCCCCATCCTGAACCCTCTTCCCTCCTCCTTTCCCTTACCATCCCCTCTGGGTCGTCCCAGTGCACCAGCCCCAAGCATCCAGTATCATGCACTGAACCTGGATTGGCTATTCATTTCATATACGATATTATACATGTTTCAGTGCCATTCTCCCAAATCATCCCACCCTCGCCCTCTCCCACAGAGTCCAAAAGACTATTCTATACATCTGTATCTCTTTTGCTGTCTCGCATACAGGGTTATTGTTCCCATCTTTCTAAATTCCATATATATGCGTTAGTATACTGTATTGGTGTTTTTCTTTCTGGCTTGCTTCACTCTGTATAATAGGCTCCAGTTTCATCCACCTCATTAGAACTGATTCAAATGTATTCTTTTTAATGGCTGAATAATACTCCATTGTGCATATGTACCACAGCTTTTCTTATCCATTCATCTGCTAATGGACATCTAGGTTGCTTCCATGTCCTGGCTGTTATAAACAGTGCTGCAATGCACATTGGGGTACATGTGTCTCTTTCAATTCTGGTTTCCTCGGTGTGTATGCCCAGCAGTGGGATTGCTGGGTCATAAGGCAGTTCTATTTCCAGTTTTTTAAGGAATCTCCACACTGTTCTCCATAGTGGCTGTACTAGTTTGCATTTTTGTTTAAGTAGCTAATACACATCTATAGTTCTTCAAAAGGCACAGAAGAGTAGGAAGTAAGTCTCCCCCAGCCTGTCTCTGCTCACACCATCACCTGTCCTAGAGAAGACCAGTTACTGGGCTCTGAAGAGTTTTTCTATGTATTTATAAATGTAGTGGAACTGACCTGCCAGTGCAGGTTAGATGTAAGAGATGTGGGTTCAGTCCCAGGGTTAGGAAGACTCCCTGGAAGAGGGCATGCCAACCCCTTCAGTACTCTTGCCTGGAGAATCCCAGAGACACAGGAGCCTGGCAGGCTATAGTCCATAGTGTCACAAAGAGTTGGACACAACTGAAGCGATTTAGCACAGCACATAAATATATATGCAAAATATTTTCCCCTTTCTTATGTTTGATATGTAAACTATTCTGCACACACAGGCATATTAAAATGAATGTGAAATTCACAGAAACTCGGGGTTGGAAGGACTATACAAACTCACAGTTTGTCACCAGGTCCTGGAGAAACTGCCCAGCAATCTCAAAGTGAGCTGCTGGTTTTCTGTGCTCAGAGAAATCTGTACATAGTGCCAGAGGCAGGTGTATGAGTTCCTCTGTGCTTCTTAAAGAGAACTCCACTAAAATGTGGCTAGCTCTGGTCCCACAGTGATTTTTCCACATTAAAAAAAAAGGAAATTTAGAGTTAAAAAATAGGAGCTCAGGCATATCCCACTTCAGAGATTCCTCCTTCACATAGCACTGAGAGCCCTTTGATGTGACCTGTCATATACAGATGTTAGAATTAATATTCTGAGTGCTTATTTTGTGTTAGGCTCCTAAAAAGTGATATGCACTTTTAATACATTGTTTTGTTTAATCCTCATCACTTTATTAACTCTGCTGTACCTCTGAGGCTTAACTAATAAATGGCAGAGCTAGGAAGACTTGACCTTAAGTCCATACTCTCTACCTTCCCACTTATTCCCCTGATAGACTTACCTCTGTCTGGTACCTGAAGGGTCAGATCCAAGCTCCCCAGCCTGAATCTGAATCTCCTCCAGCATCTGTACAATTTCTTTCATAGGCTTATCTTTTCTCACTCCTTGTCATGCACTACATGGCTGAGTCATACCAGATCCCTCGTGTTACTGGTCCTTGCATTCTTCCAGGCCCTGCACAGGCTGTTCCCTCCACATGGAATCTTTTTCTCTCCTCTCTGCCTGGCAAACGGCCAATGTGATTTTTCTAAAACTCAGTCTGACTGTTACTTCATTGTGTAAAACCTCTCTGTGTTTCCTCACCACCTAATGTGATCAAGACCAAGTTTCTCAACTTCAGAGGATCTGCATGTTCTGGGTCCTACTGACCTCTGGGCTCACCTCTCCCACTTTCATCACCTATTTAATGCTTCACACCCGTGATCTACTTACAATTCCCTAAGTATTTTGCACACTGTTGACTCCAGGCCTTTGCACATGCTGTTCCTTTTTCTTGGAACACTCTTCCTACTTTCTCCTTGGTCCTATGTGGCCTTTGGATCATTGCTTGGGTCACACCTCCTCAGATGTCCTTACCCTTTCCCTCCAGGTATCTGTTTATATATATATATATATATATATATATTTTTTTTTTTTTCCTCAATGCTATGAGTTCCTCAAGGTCAAAGTCCAAATTAATTTGGACCTGGTTCCCCAGAGCCTCACATAGGACCTGATGCCCAGACTGTTTCAAGAAATGAGTGATGAGTGAAAGAGCTGATGCATGTGTAGATGGATGAGCTAGAATGCAGAGTCTTTGCACAGGGTTTTGGTACTCAGGCTGACCTTAGACCCGTCCTTTTTTGCCAGCTCTAGCCTAATAGTCTTGTAGTGGCTCCCATTATTGGGAACCTCTTCATTGCAGTGTGACCTTATTTATGTGAGTTTACCTCTTGGAGACTCAGTTTCCTCAAAAGTAATATGAGAAAGTAGGAGTACATGATCTTTGCTGTTCCTTCCAGATCAAATGTTATGTGAATCCATGCTGCTTGCAAAGGAGAAGGAATTTTCCAGGTACCGTGCGCTCGTATGTGGGGAGAGCACCGATGGTGATGGTGCTTGCAAGAGATTTTCAGAGACTTCAGCTTAACTCTCTAACTCAGGAGTGGGTAAACGATGGCTCATGGGCCACATGCCTCTCATTGCCTGTTTCTGTATGGCCCAAAAGCTAAGAGTGGCTCTTTCATTTTTAAATGAAAAAAAATCAAAATAATAATATTTCATGACATGTGAAAGTTACACGAAATTCATATTTGAGCATTCATAAGTAAAGTTATGTTGGAATGCACCCAGGCTCATTTGCTTACACATTGTCTATATCTGCTTTTACACTTCAATGGTAGCATTGAGTAGTTGTGACAGAAACTGTATGGCCCTCAAGAACTAAAGTACTTACCATCTGGCCTCTTACAGAAAACATTTGCCAATCCTTGTTCTGACTCAAACCCTCAATGGCTTCCTACTACCTATAACAGTGCTGTCTGTTGTAATGTGAGCCACATATGTAATCTGAAATTTTCTAGTAGCCATGTTAAAAAGTAAAATAAGGTTAATAATGTATTTTATTTAACCCAATACATCAAAAATATTATTTCAATGTGTAATTAATTTACAATTATTAAAGCGGTTTTACATTCTTTTGTTCATACTAAGTCTTCAAAATCTGGTGTGCATTTTATACTTACTGCATATCTCAGTTTGCAGCACCACATTTTAAGCCTTATATGGCTAGTGGCGACTCTAGTGGACAGCCAGGGCTCTAAGACCAAGTGTAAAGTCTTTGACATGAAGTTCTAGGTCCTTTGTTATTGGGCCTCAGCTTTATTCCTAACTGCTTCCTTAAATGCCAGCCAGACTGACCCATACTATGCCCTCTACATGAGATATAAAATACTTCCACCTCTACTTCCTTGCTCTCTCCCTTTTTCTTTTCTTTTTTCTTTATGGTAACAGCTTCATTCAGATATAATTCACATTCCATACAATCCATCCATTGAAAGTGTACAATTCAATGGTTTTTAATATGTTAAAATTAAATGGAGTCGTGCACCATCACCACAATCAATTATAGAACATTTTCATCACCCCCAAAAGAAATTCCATACCCTTTTACAATCACCTTCATTCCTCACAGCCTTCCCCAGCTGTAGGCAACCACCAATATACTTTTTGTCTCTGTGAATTTGCCTATGCTTGACATTTCATAGAGAGGGAATCATACAGTGTATGGTCTTTTGTCCCTAGCTTCTTTCACTTAGCCTAACTTTGCAAGATTCATCCATGTTGTAGCATGCAACAGTTCTTTCATTCCTTTTTAAAATTTTTTTATTTTTTTATTTTTTGGCTGTGCTGGGTCTTTGTTGCTGCACACAGGCTTTCTCTAGTTGCAATGAGTTGGGGCTACTCTTCACTGTGGTGTGCAGGCCTCTCATTGCGGTGGTTTCTCTTGTTGTGGAGCACAAGCTCTAGGCTGTTGGGCTTCACTAGTTGTGGCTCATGGCTTAGTTGCTCCAAAGCATGTGGGATCTTCCTGGATCAGGGATCAAACCTGTGCATTGGCAGGCAAATGCTTAACCACTGGACCACCAGGGAAGCCCTCTTTCATTCCCTTTTGTTACTAATATTCTATTGCTTTTTCCTTTCTGGAATGCCTTCCTCCTCCAATAACTTTCCTTTTAGAGACTGAAGCCCAGGGCCTCAGCAAAAACCAAGAAGAAAAAGAAAAATCTGTTCTTCCGAGTTTACAATTCTAAGATCAATTGTAGGATCTATCTAGATCTTTACAGAAAAAAGAAAAATCCTTTATAAGTAACAAAATATATATATATATTTTAGATCAACCACCACCCGACCCTTCACAACTTGTTTCCCATGAAGGGAAAAGAACTTCAACTCAAACTGCTAATAACTCTAGAAGACTGTGTTAGGTACATACACATATTTGTCGCATCAATAAACTGAACATGGTAACCCTGCCTTAGCTAAGAGACACCCACAATAGAGGCCATGAGGAGTCTGACCTCAGTTCCAATTTCCCTCCAACAGACACTTGGCTGAGCTGACAAGTCTGTTGACAGCTCCATAGGCAATGATCCCCACACTCCATACTTTCACAGCAAGGAAAAAAAAAACCAAAAAACCACAAACACCTACTAAACTCCAGCCCTTTTCCTTCAGCTCCTAGGCTTATACTCCAGGTGATTCTGACTCCTCCAAGACCCTACCCCAATCCCTCTCCCCTTTCCTCTGGCTCAACCTTCTGTTCCACTATGGCTCCATCTTGTTTTCTCTCCTGGTTCCTCCTTTCCTATCGTTCCCCCTTCCTGTCCCCTTTCCTCCTCTCCCCATCCTTTTCAATCTCTCCTCTTCCCTATCCTCTTCCTGTCCTCTTCTATTTCCGTATCTTGGTTGCTCCCTTCTTCCCACATCTCCTCGCACTGCCATCGTTCTCCCCTTCTCTCCTCTCTCAGTGCGCCCCTTGTACAGGTGTGGAGCTGGGAAGGCCCTTAGACTCATCTCACGGAAGACAGCCAGGCACCCTGGAGTCAGATCTGAGGTTGAAAGTTGGCTGCATCAATTAATAACTGTGGAATTATGAGCAAATTACTCAACCTCCCTCATAGGATTAAAGGTATATAAGTAGCATTCAGTGGGCTCTCAGTCATCATTCCTTATCCTTTTCAAGCCAACACTGGAGAAGAGAGGAGGAGACCCTTCCCCACAGGTTCCACAGAACCACCGATGCCCTCTGTAATCTTTCCTTCATACCTTCTCATCTTGCCCCACCCACACCTCACACACCATGGCTCTCATTCTGGAGGCCACCTGACGCTGTCTCCCCACCTTTGCGGTCCTTCCATCCTTTCTATAGCTCTGCTACTCCTCTCCCCACCTCACCCCCACTTTTGCAACTCTTTTCTGGGCTTCTCCTCAAGGAAGAGCCTTACTGTGCAGGTACTGGGGCTTCTGTGTGACTTTAAGTCATGCACATCCTCAGGGCCTGGGGTGGTCTCAAGTGGCAGAAAGACCCAGCTCACCTGAGTGCCTTCTGATGGGCTGATTCTTTCAGATGCGGGTTCCATGGTTCCACTGAGCCTAGTGGAGCTTTCCAGGTGGAGCTGGTGGTAAGGAGCCCGCCTGCCAATGCTGGAGATGTAAAGAGAGCCAAAGGTTTGACCTCTGGGTCAGGAATAGCGCAGAGGAGCCTGGGGCATAGGGTCGAAAAGAGTCAGACATGACTGAAGCAACTTAGCAAGCACATACACACCACGCCTAGTGGGCAAGTGTCACGGTCACATGTCTCGTCCTTTGAGCCTCAGGACTAGTTTTTTCTGATGGGGCTGGGCTCAGCTTGAGTTTTAAAATTTCTCTTCTTCCTCCTCCTCTTTAAGTTCTCCATGTTATCCTAGTTGTAAGATCCTGCTAAAGAAAGTTTTGAAAGTACATAAAAGTGAAAACAGGCAATTTCTTCCAAAATTGTGTTGCCCCTCTCTGATCATACGGTTTAGGTGAGAATGTGAGCTGCACATTGTGTTGTTTTTCAAATACTGGAATGCTGCTCTAATGACAATAGAAGTAGTGATAATAGGTGAATCAACATTTTCTATGTGCCCTATTCTAAATGCTCTTTATGTTTAGCATTGGTATTATTATCATTATTTCCAATAACAACTGAGAGACACTGGCCTTACAAAGGTTGAGTCATCTGCTCTAGACCATGCTGTTGGTAAATACGTGGTAGAGCCAGGACTCGAATCTGAATTTGACTCCAGAGCTCCTGTACAGCCTCTCCTCTCTACTGGGTGTTCTTTACATGCAGTGTCTGTGTTCCCTCTGACTTGGGAGACTAGCTCTCCTGTCATTTCATGGCCTCTATTCAGCATTCTCCATTGGTAGATCTTTGCGTGTGTGCTAAGTCGCTCAGTTGTGTTCGACTCTTGGCAACCCTACGGACTCTAGCCAAGCAGGCTCCTCTGTCCATGGGATTCTCCTAGCAAGAGTACTGGAGTGGGTTGCCATACCCTCCTGCAGGGGATCTTCCCGACCTAGGGATCAAACCCATGCCTCTTATGTCTCCTGCATTGGCAGGTGGGTTCTTTACCACTAGCATCACCTGGGAAGCCTTGGTGGACCTTTAGGAGACAGGAAACCAGTGAAGCCTGGGTTAACTCTTTGGGAAAAGTCCTATCAGGCCTGACTGAGAGCCAGTCATCCTCACCTGTTTCTAGGGATGCTAAGGGCTGGACCACAAAGGGGCTGACTCTGAGGATGCAGTGTTCCTTCTGGAAATTAATAATTCTGCAGCCAGAGCTGCAAGTATTCAATAATAATAACCACAACTATCTATAGGGCTTGGGCTAGAAGTCAGGCCATCTTTAGACACTATTTTTTAAAGCCATTTTATTTTGGCTGCTCTCGGTCTTTGCTGCAGTGTGAGGAGCTCTTTGTTGTGGTACAGTCTTCTCTCTTGTTGCACTGTGGTTGAGGGTGTGGGTTCCCAAGGGTGTGGGCTTTCTAGATGTGGGCTTAGTGGCCCCACAGCAAGTGGGATCTTAGATCCCCGACCAGAGATGGAACTCACCTCCCCTGCATTGGAAGGTGGATTGTTAACCAACCACTGGACCACCTGGGAAGTCCCCATAGACACTTCAGTGAGCTCCCACAATAACTCTACAAGGTGGGTGAAATGATTTGCCCAAAGTAAGTGTTAGGGTTCAAACCTAGGCTTATCTGGTGCTGGACAATTTCAATCTTGCCCTTCTGTTTTCTGTAACAAGGTTAAACATTCACTAAGAGTGAGCCTATGTCACGTGCCAGGAGCTCTGCTGGAATTCTTCCATATATTATTATCTCCTTGAATCTGCACAGTAATACCTTCAGAGAGATATGATAAATATTCCACTTTTACCGATGAAGAAGCTGAGGTTCAGAAAAGTTGAACCCAAGCTCAAAGTTGTACTCAAGATTTCATGGCCAGTAAGGAGGAGAAACAATATTCCCCCTTTCGTTGCCTGACTCCTGAGTTTATGGCCTGTTTGCAACCAGGGATTAGGGGGCAGAGTTTTTATCTGGATTGAGGGTTTGAGCTAAAGCTGGTTCAGCCCAACCAGGCCCTTGTTTAGGGAATAGGTAAGGGCTGAGATCTGCCTGAAATTTCTTCAGGACCCCAGGTTCTTCCTCTGACACCCTCTATGGGGTAAATCTGAGAGGAGGCTGGCTGCTGTTTCTCTTTCTGCGAGGGGGTCATAAGGAGTCTCTGTGATGTTTTCATGGTTGTGCGTTAGTCCCCATATCCTTTGCAACTAGTCTCTGCTGAGCTTTTGGCTCTCTCGATTTTGTTTAAGAGAAAAATAGCCTATGCCTGAGACTCACAGACTGGAAAGAACTTTGAAGGAGATCTACTCATACAACCTTCCATTTGATGCCTCTCCACACTCTAGATTCTTCCTCTCTCAGGATTTCACAAGGTCTTGGATAGGAGAGGGAAAATAGCGAAGGTGGAAGCATAAGAACTGGAATAAATACTTCATGGTTCTGAGCACTGTAGATCAGCAGTTTTCAAAGTATGCTCTGGGACCTCTTGGGTCCTCCAGATCCTTTCGGGGTCTGCAAGGTCAAAATTATTTTCATAATAATACTGTTATTTGTTTTTTCACTCTTATTCTCTCACCAGTATATGGTGGAATTTTCCAGAATTATGTGATATTGCAACAGATAAAATATAAAAGCAAATATGCAAATTATATCTTCTATGAAGCCAGAAATTACATTTACAAAAATGCAAAGCAATTCTACTCCTTTCACTGATTTTTTGGAAAATATTTATATGTAATGAATTTATTTATTTAAAACATGAATTAACTATCTATAGAACTTTTCAGTTTCAATTTCTAATATGGTAAATATTGATAGCTATAACCCACACAAGCAAAAGCTCTTTGGGGTCCTCAATACTTCTCAAGAATGAAAAGGTTCCTGAGATAAAAAGTATGAGAACTGAGCTTTAGACCATCACTAGCATCACATTGACATTATCTTAGTCTAATTGTGAGTGGAGCAAAAGTTTTCTAGAATCACAATTCTAACAACTGGCATTTCTTGTGAGAAGAGCCAGTAATAGCTAGGTCCTCTTACCCCAACAGGACCCAGAGACGACAGCATAAAAATCTGAACCAGAGTCAGGCTCAGTTCAGTCCAGTCACTCAGTCGTGTCTGACTCTTTACACGGACTGCAGCACGCCAGGCCTCCCTGTCCATCACCATCTCCTGGAGCTTACTCAAACCCATGTCCATCGAGTCGGTGATGCCATCCAACATCTTATCCTCTGTCATCCTCGTCTTCTCCCACTTTCAATCTTCCCCAGCATCAGGGTCTTTTCAAATGAGTCAGTTCTTCGCATCATGTGGCCAAAGCATTGGAGCTTCAGCTTCAGCATCAGTCCTTCCAATAAATATTCAGGACTAATTTCCTTTAGGATGGACTGGTTGGATCTCCTTGCAGTCCAAAGGACTCTCAAGAGTCTTCTCCAGCACCACAGTTCAAAACCATCAATTCTTTGGTGCTTAGCTTTCTTTATAGTCCAACTCTCACAGCCATACATCACTACTGGAACAACCATACCTTTGACTAGATCGACCTTTGTTGGCAAAGTAGTGTCTTTGCTTTTTAATATGTTGTCTAGGTTGGTCATAATTTTTCTTCCAAGGAGTAAGTGTCTTTTAATTTCATGGCTGCAGTCATCATCTGCAGTGATTTTGGAGTCCAAGAAAATAAAGTCTGACACTGTTTCCGTTGTTTCCCCATCTATTTGCCATGAAATGATGGGACTGGATGCCATCATCTTAGTTTTCTGAATGGTGAGTTTTAAGCCAACTTTTTCATTGAACAGTATGAAGAGAGTCAGGCTAGGCCCTATAATATCAACTATATCAAAGAGTAACTACATTTGTGGAAATGACTTAAATGAGATTTTTAGCGATATTTTTTCTTCAATTTCATTGAAGTACACTAACCTGCATACTTCCCTGGTGGCTCAGACGGTAAAGCATCTGTCTACAATGCGGGAGACCTGGGTTCGATCCCTGGGTTGGGAAGATCCGCTGGAGAAGGAAATGGCAATCCACTCCAGTACTATTGCCTGGAAAATCCCATGGACAGATGAGCCTGATAAGTTACAGTCCATGGGGTGGCAAAGTGTTGGACACGACTGAGCGACTTCACACTAACCTGCACATATTTAAAGTGTACAATTTGGTCAGTTTTGATATATGTGTACATCTGTGAAAATATCACCACAATCAAGATTACAAAGATTTCCATCACTCCCGAAATTAGTTTATGCCCCTTTGTAATTTGTCCTTCCCTCCACCCCATCCCCCAAACAACTGCTAATGTGCTTTCTAACTCTATAGATTACTTTGTATTTTCTGTAATTTTATATGCATGGAATCACACAGTAAATACTTTTCTTTTGGCCTAGGTCTTTTAACTCTGCATTGATGATTTTGAGATTTATCCATGGTATTGTGTTGGGGATGAGATCTGAACTCTAGTTCTGCCACTTATTAACTCCATTGAGTTTGGGGAAATTACTTAAACTGTTCTTCACAGAGGAAACAATAAATAAAATTCCTATCTTGCATAGTTGTGAAGATAAAATAAGTCAATATAAGTAAATAAAACACTTAGTTCAGTTCCTGGTACTTACTGGGTAGTTGATAAATAGTAGTTATTTTGGAACATATGTCTGGGGTAGGAATTTAAGAGGGCAACTAGCACAGCATGGGATAGGGGAGAATCTTGTTTAGACTAACTTGATTCATAGCTCAGGGGTAACTATTTGTTAAATGTTTCTCACTTGCGCACCCCAAACCTCCACACGTGCCAAATTAACCAGCAGATTTTCCTTTAGCAAGGGCTGGGAACATGGAAATTTGTAGCTTTGAAAGTTCTGCCAGTTTGGAGTCACTCTGTTGGGAAAAAAAAAAGTCCCACTAGGCTGCTTTGAAATGGAAAAGGCGTATTCCTCCTTCTTCTTCATTGATTCCAGGTTAAACTGGCCTGATTTCCTCAAACTTGGGATGAAAACCCCTTGTCTGGAGATGGAGGTGGCCTTCAGAAGGTACTTGGCCAGAGGAAGTGGGGGATTGAGGTTTCTGTGTGACTCATTGCAGCTGAGCATGAGTTGGGACAGAAGGGGTTGAGCTGAGGAGTTTCTCCGAGGATCCAAATGGGTTCCATTGCTTCTTGGCCTTCTAAGCGCCACAATCATGTTGTGCTTGCTACTGGCAACTGAAGCTTCTTGTATCCACATGCTACTGAGGATAACTGCTCTTTCCTAAGCCCGAAGACATAGTCTGAGAGAGGGGAAAAAAAGACACAAAGAGGACAAGAGAGAAGAGAGGGAGGGAGGGTGAGAGCAGGCTGAATTGATCGATGTCTGTTCAGGTCTAGCTGGAAAACACAATGAAGTGAAAAGGCTTCCTGGTTGGTGTGCTTTTCTTCATTTTCTCCCCCAGGGTTTGAAGTGGGAGGGAGGGATGGGAAAAAGAAAGGAAGAGGTGGAGGACTGGCAAGGCCTGAGCAGAAGCAGCGCACCACCCTCAGAACTGGGGAGGGAAAAGTAACTTGGTGATTCTGGAACCCTCTCGGGGCACCCACTTACTGGTCAATCCTTTCCTTCCAAAAGAAACTGTGACTCAGGGCAATGCTGCCAGTAGGGCATTTTGAGTGACGGAAAGTTAAAGTATCAGAAGCCAGCCCAACCCTGCCCTAGAAAAAACACCATATAATTCCAGTTGGGGGTGGGATGGGTGTTGATGTTGGTATTTTTCCAGTTTAGAATATCTGCTAACTTTTATTGCATTCTTACTTTGTGCCAGTTCCTATCCTGAAGTACTTTGTAGGAGTTATCTCAATCCTTCCAACAGCTTTGTGAGGTGAGGGTGTATTATTATCCCCATTTTACAGATAAACAGAAACTTACAAAGGTTAAATAAAGAACCTAAGGTCATATAATTAGTAAGCGGCAGAACCAGGCTTCCTTATCAGGTCTGTTTGAACTCTGAGCCTGCATTCTTGGGACCTCACTGTGCAATATGTTCAGATATTGTCTCTTAAACAGCTCACAGTTTACTATTTTTCTGGGAGGAGGAGGCTTGGAGCTGGGAAGATGTTACCTGGATAGTTATGTGTGAAGTTCGCTACAGTACAAAGTTGAAATAAATGCTTCAGCAGGCCAAAGAAGAGAATACTCATTTCCATAGGCCTGGGATGATGACATTAAAGAAATCCTTTTACTTGAAAAAAATTGAAGCATAGTTGATTTACCATATTATATTACTATAGTTTCAGATGTTCAATATAGTGACTCAGTATTTTTATAGATTATACTCCATTTTAAGTCATCATAAAATATTGGCTATATTCCTTGTGCTGTACAATATATCCTTGTAGCTAATTTATTTTATACATAGTAGTTGGTACCTCTTAATCCCCTACTCCTACCTTGTTCTTCCCTACTTCCCTCACTCCAGTGGTAGACATTAGTTTCTTCTCTATAGCTGTAAGTTTCTTTCTATTTTGTTATATTCATTTGTCTTATTTTTTAGAGTCCACATTTAAGTGATAACATATGGCATTTGTCTTTGTCTGACTTATTTCACTAAGTATAATACCCTCCAGGTCCATCCATATCATTGCAAATGGCAAAATTAAAATTTTTATGACCAAGTAATAGTCCATTTTAATATATATCACATCTCTATTTATCTGATGATAGGCACTTAGGTTATTTCCACATCTTGGCTAATGTAAATAATGCTGCTATTTCAAATAATTTATTTTCAAATCAGGGTTTTGTTTTCTACTTTTAAAAATCTGTGACTTTTTAAAAGGTTAGAAGCTCAAGCAACAGCGCTAACTGCCTGGCATCATCTAGGACTGTGACGTTGGTTAAATTACTTGCCCTTTCTGAGATTTGAGTTCGTCATCTGTAAAATGAAGGTACATTCCTTCATTCAACAAATGTTTACTGAGAGCTATTTTGTGTCAGGCATTGTCCTAGGCAACAGAGATGTATTGGTGAATAAGACAGACAAGGACCTTGCACTCACAGAGCTTCCATTCCTGTGGGGATAATAATTGTACCTACTTCCCTGATCTGCTTGACCACGTCTGTTTCCATAGGACCATGGACCTAACCTTTATAACACTTAGCAGTTATAGTTTTTCTTTGACCAAAGTCTAAACTCACTGAGGGCAGGCACAATGTCTGATTTCTTACTTTATTTTGTTTTTAGCTCATCAGCCACTGGTTCATATTAGGCTTTCATTAAATATTTGTTGAATGAATAAATGAAATGAGATTAGGCATATGAAGGACCTGGCATAGTGAGACTCAGTGAAACATTATCTCCTATTATGACTTGACATTTATGCTTCTCAATTTGAAAAGTGACATAGGCTACATTTATACCTGCCTGGCTTTGACATCTAGTTCCGTGTAAAGGGCTCTGCTGTTTGCCTACTTGACTGTCGTTGCCCTTTGTCCTTGTTGGCAGACCCCAGATTTTTGATTGTTCACCCTTCCTCTACCCGTAGATCTGAAAGTGGCACAACTGGGATTTGAATCTAAGCAGTAGGTTTCATGGTATGAGCTTTTAACCTTTTTAAAAAAATCACATATTGGTAAATATTTGCATATCATAAAACTGACTAGGAGTTAATATCCAAAAAATATAATTTCTACAAGTCAACAACAGGAAAACAAACAACCCAGTTAAAAACTGGGCAAAAGGGTGTAACTTTCTCTAAAGAAGGTAAACAAATGGCTACAGGCACATGAAAGATATTCAACATCACTAGTTATTAGTGAAAAGCAAATCAAAGCCATGATTGGAATCTTATCTCAAACCCATTAAGATGGATATAACCCAGAAAATAACAAGTATTGGTGAGTATGTGGAGCAGCTGGAATGCTTGTACACTGTTAGCGAGAATTTGCAATGGTACAGCCCCTGGGACTTCCCTGGTGGTTCAGTCGTTAAGACTCCAAGTTCCTATTGTAGGGGGTCCAGGTTTGACCCTTGGTCAGGGAACTATACCCCATATGCTGCAACTGAAAGTCCTATGTGCCACAAGTAAGACTCGGCACACACACATAAAATAATATCTATAACTTGAAATAGTTTAGCCAATAAAACTTTTTTTTTTTTAAATGAGGCAGCTACTATGGAAAATAGTGCAGTGGCTCCTTAAAAAGACACAGCATTTGATCCAGCATTTTCACTTTGGGGTATATACCCAAAATAACTGAAAATAGGGTCCTGAAGAGGTATTTACATACCCATGCTTGTAGCAGCATTATTTGCAATAGCTGAAAGGTGGAATCAACCTGTGTCCTTTAATGAATGCTTGTTCATTTGCTAAGTCATGTCTGACTCTTTGCAACTCCATGGACTGCAGCATGCTAAGCTTCCCTGTCCTTCACTATCTCCTGGAGTTTGCTCAAACTCATGTCCATTGACTTGGTGATGCTATCCAACCATTTCATCTTCTGCCACTCCTTTCTCCTCCTGCCCTCAATCTTTCCCAGCATCAGGGTCTTTTCTAATGTGTTGGCTCTTTGCATCAGGCCTCTGATGATGGTTAAATAAATACAGTGGAATATCATCCAGCCTTTAAAAGGAAACAAACGGATATATGCTACAAGATGCATGAACCTGAAGACATGCTAAGTGAAATAAACCAGATACAAAAAGGATATTGTATGATTCCACTTCTATGAGGTATCTGGAGTAGTCAGATACACAAAGACAGACAGACAGACTGGGGGTTGGGGGTAGTTATTGATGAATAGGTACAGAGGGAGGGCAAACCAGGATGAGCAGCTTGGAGCTAGGCATGGCAGCCCCAGAGTGAATATTCTGTGGGGCTGACCTGCAGTGGTCAGGAACATGAGTGTTCCATAGCCCACCATGCAGAGGTGAGTTCAGCCGAGGAGGCTGGAGGCCCATCAGGGAAGGCTCTGGTGAGTGTCTGAAGAAGGGCCCTCGGGTGGGCCAGCAGCTGCCCTTGATTGTGGTGGAGTCCATCAAAGTGGGTGCTGTGGAGAGTGGGGAGCTGTGTTGGTCCCTCTCAAAAAAACAGGTGCAGAATTTTGTTTTGTAAAATGTAAATAAATCTGTAGATGGATGGTGGTAATGGTATCACATCCATGTGAATGCACTTGAAGCCTTTGAACTGTTTATTTGAAAATGGTTAAGATGATAAATTTTGTTATGTGTATTTCAATTTTTAAGAAGTTAATGATCAATTTTTTTCAGTTAAGGTTATCTATTAGTATGAGGATTATATTTCAACATAATTGATGTATATATGTGTATACATGTATGATACTTGTATATAAAGCCACATATTAAAAATGAAAATAAAAGAACTTTCTTAACTTCATTATCTCAAGCCTGCAGGTCCACCAGGTCTGCAAGTCATGGCAATCCCATTGGTGTTACTGGTGATGTGAGTACAGGTGGAGATGAGATTCTAGTCAGTGGGATATGAGGATAAGTCCACTGGGGGTCATTCTGAGATGAATTTCCTGATTGAAAAAAGACATATGGGAAGATAAGGCCTGTCTTCTGCTTCTTCTGTCTTCTTATCTTGTCCACCTGAGATGCCTAGAACTATAGCAACAATCTTGGAATCATGAACGGTGCTAATGGAGACAATTGTGACACACTGAGGATGTCAGAATTAAAAACTGCTTCATCCAAGATGGTGACTCGATGACATCATTTAATTCTAAATTAAACAACCTTGGGACCCTCTTTCCTCCAGACTTACCGTATGATATTATAAATGTTCTTTATTGTTCAAGCCATTTTGAGTTGAGTTAAATTTTCTGTAACTGGTGGTTGCAGGCATCCTAACAGATGCAGAATATCATAAAATCAGGCTTAGGGTTTTCTGGCCCTTGGATTGCTTTTCTTTTGTGCACCCTTCCCTGAGTCAGAATAAATCTCACTTTCCTCTCCCGAGGAAGCACTGTTCCTTTGATAGCAAAAAGTCTTTTTGGTGCGAGGCTGGGAGTCTGTGGCAGATGTAGAGGTGTGCCACCCAGACCTCCCTTCAGGGAGGGGCTTGCCATGGCTGTCTTTGGAGCCAAATCTGCACTCTTCACAGACCTGGCTAATGACTGAGGGTAACGGGAGTGTCAGGCCTGGCCGCTTCCACTCAGTGGAGGGCTCTTCTGCCCAGCAGTCTTTCCTCCAGAGCCTTTTCCTGCCCACTGCTGCTCTTCTCTCTTCTCCCTTCACAGACCCCACCCCAAACGGCTCCCACACCTCACTTGGGGTCTGCTTCTCAGAGGACCCAGCTGGCACAGAGTAGAAGATTATGAATAACTCCTTTTGAGGGTCTTGTCCAGCCTGGTCTGAAAATAGGAGACCTACTTTCTCCTCCTTGTCATTCTATCTTTCTAAACATATTCCTAATATCTCGAACAACAGATCAGTAGACACTCAATTATTTAGCAATGAAGTGCCTCTTAATGCCGGCTCAGCTTTGTACTGGAGGCCTTGAGTTCCTTATCTCAGACAAGATAATCCTCAGGGAAATCCCTAGAGATGGGTACAGGTATCCTTATTTAACAGATGAGGAAACCGAGTCCTGAAATGTTAGGTGATGTTGTGAGGGTCAGATGTCAGAATGTGGCCGATCTCATTTTATTCAGATCTGGTTGTTAGCCCCTCAGAGAGCCCTGCTTTCCTACCTAAAGCACCTTCTCTGCCTCCATTGTTCTCCATGACTCTGCCCCACTTTACGGCTCTCTGAAATCACTGTTGTGTTTAGTGTCTCTCTGTCTCTGAAAGGGAACCTTCCCACGGCAGCAGCCCATTTTATTTACTGCTGTAACCCCAGAATCTAGAACCATATTCAACTAGTCACTGAGTGGATTAATAAAGGAAACTAAGCTCAATATATTTATTTATATTTATATATATATATTTACTGTGAGATAATGAATGTTGTTTTAAGCCACTAAGTCATGGAATAATTTGCTAAGGCAGTGAGAGAAAAACATTGTGCAGGTATTATATATTTAACATTTTAAATCAAGCCATTTCTGCCAGTTACTGGGAGAATGCCTAAATTTGGAGTTGAAAGAGTTCCCCGGTGACCCAAGCCCCTGGGACTGCAGTCAGGGTAACCAAGCCCCACTGTGAGCTTGTCCCGGGGGGCATGTTTCAGAGCAAGATTTAATGCTGTGTGCGTTCACACACCAAAGCTATTTTCACACAGAAAGTCTCAGTCGTGCTGTGGATTTCCCTGAGGGCCATCCTGAAAGACTAAGCTGTTCGAGACTCAGATGGAAGGAGGCGGCACCACCAGATACCAGAGGAGAGGTCATTTTCATTCATCGTTTTTCTTAAACTTGCCATTGAAGTAGGCTACCCAGTCCAGAATCAGCCCCCGTAAGTAGCCCACACAGGCCCCTTGGTGGCTGCTGTGGGAATCCAGTTTTGGGCCAGCTGTCAGTAGTGGGGGCCCCAGAGGTCTGCTCAGCATCACAGAGCTGCCATACCAGCTCAAGGTGAGCCTCGACCTGGTGGCTGCCTGCTGAAACTAAACTCATAAATATATATGTGTGTGTGTGTATGTGTATTTTTAATTAATTTACTTAGGCTGTGTCGGGTCTTAGCTGCTGCCGGCGGGATCTTTCATTGCAGCATGAGTGCTTAGTTGCCTCACGGCATGTGGGATCTTAGTTCCGCAACCAGGGATCGAACCCACATCCCCTACATTGGCAGGTGGATTCTTAACCCCTGGATCACCAGGGAAATCCCTCAACTCGTCTTTAAGGCATGTTTATAGCCACTGTTTTAAACAATAAGCCACCACATTTGAATAACACGCCACAGTTTACAAAGTGTTCCCATGGGCATCTCACGTGGTCTTCATAGAAACTGTTGAGGCAGAGCTGACATTGTTCTGCTTTCAGGTTCTTCTCACACTTACTGGGCCTTCTGTCTGGAATGCTATCTCCACCCCCACCCCCCACCCCCATTCTTTGCCTCCATCCCTCTCTGCCCCCTTCTCTGTCACTTCCTTAGGAAGGCTGGCTCTGATCCTGCAGCCCAGGTTAGGAACCCGGTATTGCACACACTCTTCACACAATGGTAGTTAAACAGTTATGTAATTACTTTATGACTGGCTTCCCTGCTAGCTGAGGCTTGAGGAGGACAGGGCCTTATCATCCCTGGATAGGTCATATGCCACTGTGCCTGATACACTGTGGTGCCCATTATACATATATGTGTGTGTGTGTATATATGAATATGACTGTCTAGATATGTATATGTATAAAATGAACGACTTTCATTCATTAGATGAAGAAATCAAAACCCATGGTCTAAGCCACTGTGGGAAGCTCTTGTGTTTGTTACCCACAATAAGAAATTTTTATTCATCATGACTCCAGGAAACATGCACCCACACACACACATGATGGAGCTTAACCTATTGTGGACTACACACTGATATTTTCTATTCTATTCACCTTGACTTCATTAAAAAATATTTAGTTCTAGTTTATTTCATTGATCTCATGACTGACTAATGTCTGAAGAACCTTGGACTAATGGACTTGCTCAAGGTCACCTAACTAGTCTAGTATAGAGGAGGAGGGATCAGAAGAATAATCCAGGATGTCCTGCCTGTGACATTTAAGTAGTTTTCTTGTGCTAAGGCATAACTATCACAAAAGTCAGTTTTGATAACCAGAGAACAGATTTGTCCTTCTGATTGTTAGCTGCGGTTTAGGCAATCCTGGTCTCACTATCTGCAGGCATTTCAGTTTGGTTTGTCCAGGCACTTTGGCTCTCTGCAGTGCAGCTGTCCACAAGTTTCTTCCTAGAAGCTCCAAAGCGAGAGATTTAGCCCTAATGGGTGGCACACCCAGACTTGCTGGAATTCTCATCCGAATCACACCAAACATGAACATATGGACAGAGGCACATGGCATATTAAATGATTTACTGGGGTCAAAGATCAAGTCAATGGCAGACATCCTCAGGGTCTGTAAGGCTAAGACACAGGGAAGCCCCTGCTAGGCAGGGCCATCAGCCTGGACCTGGTCAGCCGTCAGCCAGTTAATCTACAATGGCACCTTCTTTTCCTACCAGAGGGAGGTTTGACTTGAACTCCTGGGAGACCTGCCTTCTTGGAAGCTAGATTTCTCTGCTTCAGAGTCTAATTTAGCTGGTGTTGGACTCAGAAGGCCTAGAGAAAGCTGAAATTTGTTTATTTGTTCTTTTATTCCTGGATTTATAATTTGACCTAATATACTGTATGTCTGTACATGTGTTGATCTCAAAAAATGTTTGAGCTTGCCTGCTTCTCAGGCCATGTTGGCAGGCAGCTGTTAAAGCCATCAGTGATGTTTGCTTCCAGTTACAAAAGAAAACATTCTCTATTTGGGGCTATGTTGTTGTTTTTTTTCTTTCCTGATTTAAAATGGGGAAATATGTTTCCCAGTAGAGATGTAAGGCTGCCCCCACCCCCTTCTAGGGCTCAGAATGAGTAAGAAACCTTTTCGGCACACCTGGTTCATCATCTTTCTAATATTCATACTCTCTTTCTCTCCCTGAGGAAATATTCTTAAGGGATTTGGTTTAAAATTGAGCAACTGGGCAGGTTTCTATCCCTTCCCTGGGGATACCAGTTTATAGCTCAACATCTCCCTCAAACACTGGTGTGTTTCTAGCTCAGAATGAGCCAGGTTGTGTCCCATTATCAGGTGTACTGATGAAATAACTGCTGATGGGACCAAGAAAACACAAGTAATTCTAACCTCTGCCCAGAACCTTTGAAGGAATGCATAAAACCCTGACCTTGCTTTGGTGCTTTAGAGAGACCATCTGGGGAAAACTTCATTTCCCAAAATATATATGAAATTGAGAGTTCCACTGACTGGGAAGTAGGAAAAACCATATGGCAAATGTGGGGTTCACATATGCAAATATTTGTTTCAGAGAAAACTAAACATGGTAAGTACACTGTTGAAGGACTGACCTGTACCCTGGGGAAGAGCATGGGAGGAGCTGGAGGCGGAGAAGAGTGAGGGATGGAGAAGCCAAACTTCAGCTGGGAAACAGGACGCAGGGCAGGATGACTTGCTGGAGGGTTGGAGGTGCCTTTGAAAGTGCTGGATCAAAGTTCAGTAGCCAGCTGGAGGCAAGAGAGGCAGAGAGACTTGAAAATGTGGAATGGGGGCCTGTGGGGAAGATGTGGCTGCCTAAATGAAAGAGGCGTGGAGGGGGGAAAAAACGACTTGACAAATAGTACCTCAGAGGAATCCAGGGATGGTTAGGATCCCTCAAAGGACAGCTTTGACTCAAAATTGAAGGTGAGATCTGGGCTGCTACTTGAAAGATCTCTATAACCCCAGGATTTCTGACTAAAGGACACAGTCAAGTTGAAATTGCTAAGCCACCAATTTAATGTGCTAATCACCGGAACCAAGTGACTCTAAGAAACAAGACTTTATTTATTTATTTCTGGTTGTGCTGGCTCTTCACTGCTGCTCGGGCTTCTTTCTAGTTGCAGTGAGCAGGGGCTTCTCCTGGTGGTGGTTTCTATTGTTGTGAAGCTTGGGCTGTAGGGCGCTTGGGCTTCAGTCGCTGCAGCATGTAGGCTCAGTAATTGTGGTGCACAGGCTTAGCTGCCTCACAGTAGTGGGTTCTTTTCAGATCAGGGATCAAACCTATGTCTCCTGCATTGGCAGGCAGTCTTTACTATTGAGCCTCAGGGAAGCCCTGAAACAAAACTTTTAAATAGTATCTTTTAAAAATTTCAGATTCCAATTGTTCATTCCTGGCATATAGGAAAGCAATTGATATTTTATACTGACTTTCTAAAATGGAATCTCACTCTATTTATTTAGATCTTTTATTTCTTTGATCAGTGTTCTGTGGCTTTCTATAGATCCTGTACATGTTTTGATAGATTGTATACCTAAGTATTTGCATTTTTTGGTGCTATTGTAAACGATAGTTAAAAAAATTTCAAATCCCAATTGTTCATTGCTAGTCTCTAGCAAAGTATAAGAAATTAGACTTTTACCTTAATTGCTGCTTTGAGCTTGTATCCAAGGCCACTCTGAGGGAAAGCTGGGGTAGGACGGGTCAGTAATCACAGCTGTCCCCTTCCCCATCTGTCCCTCCTTCCTCCTCTGTAAATATTTGTTGATCTCATTTGACTGAGTTGATGTTATGCTAAAGAATATCTAGGGAGGGGTGGATACTGTTGAGAAATAAGGGGAAATGTGTAAGTCTTAAGGCTAAGATCTTTGGAGGAGAGATCTTTGAGGTCTTGGTGTTTGAGACAGAATGATGGGTGTGGGAGAATTAGAGGTAGCAGCATCATGAAAAGGGAGAGAGGACTTTACCAGACAATGTGGATAAAGATGTAGGCATATTATGCCTGATGTTACATGTAACAATCTACCAGAATAGTATGTGAATTGAGATCAACCTCCTGTTTTTGGCTCAGAGAAATTAGATATAATTAAGTCATTGCTGTGTTAATGTCAATGTTCCTGTTGGTTTCAGAAAACAGCAAGATTACAAACACAAACTGCCTCTTTGTGACTTGGGGTTCATTGCTGACTTGGTGTTTGTTGGTTGTAACAAAGTGTGGCTTTCAATGGAAACAGTGTTGAGAAAAAGAAGATTCTAGTGAGGGATAAATTAGGGATTTGAGATTAACAGATACAAACTAATATATATAAAATAGATAAACAACAAAGTCCTGTATAGCTCAGGGAACTATATCCAATATCTTTTAATAACCTATAATGAAAAATACGAAAAATCATATATATAGATCTCCTGCATTGTAGACAGATGCTTTACCGTCTGAGCCACCAGGGAAGTCATATACATGTGTATATATATATATACACACACACACACACACACATATATATATACATATACAGGTGTGTGTGTGTGTATAACTGAATCACTTTGCTGTACACTGAAAGGTCAGGCCAGCCGACATAGACACCACAAAAAGACATCAGGCCAACACCGGCAGCTGGCCAACGCCCAAACAAGAACCGAGAGCAGACCAGACTTCTGGGACCAACCCCCTGTATCTTGGCCCAACCAGGTACCGACACCGAGCCCTTGGACACCAACCACCGCTGTAGCCCACGCTTTTTCCCCTATATGGCGAGACCTGGCTTGAACGCCAGCCCTGGCTATAAAAACCTCGCCCCACCGTGCATATCTTGCAGACTCCCTTTGTCTCTTTGCTTACCCGCCCCCGGGAGTTCTGCCCAAGAGCAACCGCCCAATAAAGGCTTTCATCAACGGTCCCTAGAGGTGGCTTTTTCTTCCCACGGCGTTTTCTTACATACACCAGAAACTGACATAACATTGTAAATCAACTTCAGTTAAAAAAAATTTAAGTGAGAAGATTCTATCCCCTATCTCTTTATCCCCTAGTGCCTAGCAAGGTACCTGGGAAGTAGTTTGCAATATATGTATATTGAACAAATCTGGAAGCAACTGGCAAATTTAATGCCCAAGTGCCCAAGGCAAGAGCAAGGCAGAGATGAGCAACTGCTATCACCATAATTGACGGACACAGTCCAATCAAGATTCATGTGGATTCCAGGGATTTTTGCAATAAGTAGTCCAACACTCTGGATAGAAGGCTGTTGCTGACCTAGTGATGGGGTATTTTGAAGAAACGTCTCTGCTTTGGATTGCAGGTGACTGGGGACTCACACTTCCCCTAAGTCTGCAGAATGTCTACTGAGCTGTCAGAGAATGAAATGTGTAGCTAGGGAGATATGCCGGTGTGCTGAGGACCATAAAGTGATAGGATGACCCTTACAATGTTTTCTAGTCAAGATCACCTGTGATTCCCTTGACCAGAAGCTCCTGAACCTTGAGGGGGTGGGGCAGGGGGAACTAAGAGGCAGCAAGTGCAGTGGGGGAACCACTTCTAAGAGGGCTGCTCTGAGTTGTAAGTACTTGTTGTATGAGGGAAGAGATACCCTCCCACCAAAGTCTCAGTTTTCAGTCTGAGTCCCAGGGAAATAATTTATACAAAGTTTTCACCTGGGACATTTCCCTGAGAACTGACATATCATGTGCATGTCTTTCGTGCCTCTGCAAACACTAAGTGAATTTCTCTAGGTGGTTACTCTGCTCAAGAACACAACCATTTTCTTTTTAGGCAAGGACCTAAAATTCAACAGTAATACTACTTCAGAGAGAGACAAATGTCCATTAACAGTTAAAGAGATAGGACTGGAAAAGGTCAGTTTTCATTTTAATACCAAAGAAAGTGAAAGTGAAGTTGCTCAGTCGTGTCTGACTCTTTGCAACCCCTTGGACCACCGGGCTCCTCCGTCCATGGTATTTTCCAGGCAAGAATACTGGAGTGGGATACCAAAGAAGGGCAATGCAAAAGAAAGTTCAAACTGCTGCACAACTGCACTTATTTCACATGCTAGCAAGCTCAAAATCCTCTAGGCTAGGCTTCAACAGTACGTGAACTGAGAACTTCCAGATGTTCAAGCTGGATTTAGAAAAGGCAGAGGAACAGAGATCATATTGCCAACATCCACTGGATCACAGATCAGGCTAAAGCCTTTGACTGTGGATCACAACAAACTGTGGAAAATTCTTCAAGAGATGGGGATAACAGGCCACCTGACCTGCCTCCTGAGAAATCTGTATGCAGGACAAGAAGCAATAGTTAGAACTGAAAATTGAACAATGACTGTTTCAAAACTGGGAAAGGAATATGTCAAGGTTGTATATTGTCGCCCTGCTTATTTAACTTATATGCAGGGTACATAGTGCAAAATGCCAGGCTGGATGAATCACAAGCTGAAATCAAGATTGCCAGGGGAAATATCAATAACCTCAATAAGCAGATGACACCACCCTTATGGCAGAAAGCAAAGAGGAACTAAAGTGTCTCTTGAGAAAAGTGAAAGAAGAGTGAAAAAGCTGGCTTAAAACTTAACATTCACAAAACGAAGATTGTGGCATCTGGTCCCATCACTTCATGGCAAATAGATGGGGAAACAATGAAAGTAGTGACAAACTTTATTTTCTTGGGCTCCAAAATCACTGTGGACAGTGACTGCAGCCATGAAATTAAAATATGCTTGCTCCTTGGAAGAAAAGCTATGACAAACCTAGAGAGTATATTAAAAAGCAGAGACATTACTCTGCTGACAAAAATTGGTATAGTCAAAGTGATGGTTTTTCCAGCAGTCATGTATGGATGTGAGAGTTGGATCATAAAGAAGGCTTAGTGCTGAAGAATTGACGCTTTTGAACTGTGGTGCTGGAGAAGACTCTTGAAAGTCCCTTGGACTGTAAGGAGATCAAACCAGTCAATCCTAAAGGAAATCAACCCTGAATATTCATTAGAAAGACTGACACTGAAGCTCTAATACTTTGGCCACCTGATGCGAAGAGCTGACTTGTTGGAAAAGACCCAGGTGCTGGGAAAGATAGAAGGCAGGAAGAGAAGGGAACAACAGAGGACAAGATGGTTGGATGGCATCACCGACTTAATGGACATGAGTTTGAGCAAGTTCCAGGAGATGGTGAAGGATAGACAAGCCTGGTGTGCTGCAGTCTATGGGGTCACAAAGAGTTGGACATGACTGAGCGACTGAACAACAACAACAAAGAGGATTTATTGTGTGAGGTCAAGGGCATCAGCTTTAAAAAAAAAAAATTATTTATTTAGCTGTGCCAGGTCTGAGTTGCAGCATGTAGAATCTTTAGTTGCAGCATGTGGGATCCAGCTCCCTGATCAGGGATCAAACCCAAGCCCCCTACACTGGGACTAGAGAGTCTTAGCCACTGAACCACCAGGGAAGTCCCAAGGGCATGAGCTTTGTAATCAGTCTAGTTGAGTTCAGTTGTTTCAGTTCTGCCTACACTAGCTTTGTGGCCTCAGACAAATCGCTTGATTTCTCTGAAACTCTGAGAAACAGGGATGATGATGATAACAATAATATCCATTCTGTTGATGTAGGCATAAAGTAGTATACATTAATTATGATTGTTGTTGGGACAAAATTGGCATCAGTAGTCCCTGAAAATTGCCCTAGGAGAGAGTCCATTTAGAAGCACTGACATGTGGAATGAATAGTCTAATCAGGGAGTCTTACCAGCTAAGGATTTTTATGGGAGGGCTTGCAAGAGGGCTAAAACATGAGTTTGCTTTGAGGAGTGGGTGGGATTCAGATGTGAGAGAACTTTTCCAGAGAATAGGTGGGAGCAAATGCTTAGAGGCCAGGATAAACCAGATATATATGTCACCTATCAAATTCTGCCCGCTCCACATTGCAGCTTCTCTAACATGCTGATATCTAGTTTAACATACAACAGGCTTTGCCATCCCTAATTTACAGATGGTGAAACTGAGACTCAGTAAGATTAAATGTGTTGCCCAAGGTCACCTAGAAAAGAAATGGCAGAGCTAGGGCTCAAATCCAGACTATCTGGGCCAAACCCAAAGGTCCTTCTGGAATATATGCTGCATGTTTGGAACACAGCACATAGTTTCAGTTTGGATGGAAATGAAGGTTTCCTGCTAGGGCACTAAGGAGTGCAAGGCAAAGGGGTTTGTTTGACCACAAAGCCTAGGGTGGCAAAGTATGTGAGCAAGCAAGCCACATAATCTAATATTTATCCAGGATTTCCAAGTTCAAGGCTCTGTGGAGGCATAGGCTACACCAACTAATAATTAAGCAGTTCAGAAAGGAGAAAGCTACCCCCTTGTCATTAGTCCTGAATAATTCCTCCTCTTGAACTTATTTTCTTGATTGTTATTCCTCAGCAATTTCCACCCCACAGATAGCATCATATTTCAGTAATGAGCAAGGTGAAAGAGATCCTGATTGGTTCTGGATCCAGTAGTGAACTACAGTGATGAAAGTGCTCACACACAATTATAGCACCCTGAGTACCACTGAATCAAGCCTTCCGTAAGAGCCTTCTACATTCTTTTCCTAAGCTGAAGGTTTCAGTGTAGGTCAATGGTGAAAGGTGAATTGCTGGAGAGCTAACAGACAATGCCCACTCCTTCCTTACATTGTGTGAGGGAATTTCTCAACTGATTAAGTAGAAGTTTGGTTGGGATCTTAAGTGTGTAGCTGCTGTAGCAATTCCTTCTGTCCTCCAATCAGTTTTTTTTTTTTTTAATGAATTTTAAAATGAATGTTCATCTTCAAAGCTTCAACAAATGTATATGCCCTAAGGCCAATTTATCAGCAAACTCAAGAATGTGAGTTTGGCATGCTCTTTATAATGCCAAAACATTAGAAACACCTGTTTTCACTACTGGCAAACTGGTTGAGTAAATTGTCCATCTTATTCAATGGAATGCTATGCAGCCATTAAAATGATATTGTTGAAGAATATTTAATGGCATAGAAAAATGTCAACCTCCCGTGCACATCAGCATTCTTAGGTAGAATTGATATAATTTTATCCCTTAGGTAGGCAACTACATTGGCTCTGTCACCACCTGATCTTCAACTCTTAACTTAAACTTGGGATGGTGGAGATGTTGGAATTAATGAGCAAATCAGCAAATTCCAGCATCTTCTATTTAGTGCCATGTCATCTTTAGCCAAAGGTGCAACTGAGTGTAAAATAAGTTCTTGAATTTGTTAAAATGAGTTACAACACAAAGGCTCTCCAGTTTAAAAAAAATTTAAAAAGAGAAAGGAAGAAACTCCCGTTCTTCTGGCTCCCCTCAAGTCTCTAATCTCATCTATGAAAAAGAACTGTACTTTACTGTCCACAAAACAGTCTGTTTTCAAAGTGAGAGAATTGCTCCGTGAGGAGAGCCATCAGTAACTGCAGTTCACAAATTCCTGCTTGTTTATAGAAAGCAGGGGCTAAGGATAGACACTTTGAAACCACCTGTGAAAGAATTAAAGACCAAGGGGGCAAAACCCCCATCACAAACAGAATCTCACTGATCAAGTGTGAAAGAAAAGGAAGAAAGAAAAAGCCAAGTAGATCTTTGTAGGCAACCACTAGATGGACATAGAATTCAAAAACATTCTTTAGTGAGATCAAGGATAACAGGCTTTGAAGCCTGGAGGGCTGGCGAGTCTCAGGACCAGCCTGGCCATGGCAATCCCCACACTGAAGCATCCACAGTCTTGCACTTGCTGCAGTAAAGCATTTAAATCGGAACAATGTCAAATTTCACAGCTATCTTATGGCCAGTGACCTTATGGGACCCCAAAGGAAAAACAGATAAAAAATGATTGTTCTCAACAAGTTCTTGAAAGCGAAGAAGTCACATAGGCAACCTCGAGAAACAACTTCAAAATGAAAATGTCCACAAACTGTTGCATGCAGGGTGGCAGGCAAACAGTGCTTATTTATTTATTCACCGATTGATTCTTTTTACCGAGGACTCAACAGTGTGTTCTGACTCTTTACAGAATACACACAAAGATAAACTCCATCACCACAGGTCATTTGTTTATGAGGGTGATATTATTGTGGGAGAGGAAGAGGTCACAACTATTTTGAATTATTTAATCAATTTGAAACAGGTTTTATTGTTATAGAGACATAGTATCAGACCAAAAATCCCCTATACATTAGGCGTGTCTTTTAGACCAGAATTTCAGTGACATTTCTCATGCCCTATGTGTAAGTGAATCATCTTAATTTTTTAAAGAGAAAATTTAAAATAAATAAACATACATGTGGTGAAAATTCCCTCTCATCATGGCCCTCCAGATCTCCCACCTTCCTTCCCAGAGGCAGCTATTACCATGAGTTTGAGGTGTATAATTCTGTTCCAATTTTTACCTTTACCTGAATATATATGGTCCCTAAAGAATTATGATACTGTTTTGTTTGTAAATTTTTTGGTAAATGGTATCATACTGTATATATTGCTTTGAATTTATTTTGCTAGTACACTCAACTTTATGTTTTTTCTACTTATCCAGGTAATTGCTTTATTCCATTTACAGAGTTAATTTTTTAAAGTCTTTATTGAATTTGTTACAATATTGCTTCTGTTTTATGTTTTGGTTTTTTGGCCAGGAGGCATGTGGGACCTTAGGTCCCCAACCAGACATTGAACCTATACCCCCTGCATCGGAAGGTGAAGTCAACCACTAGGCCAGAAGAGAAGTCCCTGGACTTAAATGTTTTAGGGGAAGAAACCAAGAAGGAAGAAAACGTTTATTCATACAGAACAGTTACGTGTACCTATATGTTTCTGCCTGACTCTGACTGGGATACTAAAGTCAGAAAGACTTCTTGGAAGAAGCGAGGCCTATATTCAGCTTTTGAGAGAGAGAGGGGGGGAAAAAAAAAAAAAACAAGTGGCAAAGAATGTCATAGTACATTTCAGAGAGACCCCTTAAAATAATATCCTAAACTAGGAATTATTGAGGTTTGCTGTGAGATCTTACTTTCACTATTTAGAATATGGGTTCTATGGCTTTTTTTTTTTCTATTTTTATATTTTGGTTAGGTGAAAGTTGCCATTGTAAAAGCTCTGTTTAAAGAGGAATGTAATACTAATCAAGATTTACTAAAACCAAACAACTTCAGAGATTCCATAAAACACTAGCATTTAAGTCCAACAGGTGACACACAAACCAATTACAAATGAAAGACTCTTTGGTCAATGGGGTTGCTGGTGTGTGCTGAATAAAATACATTCAAAATGTATTTGCAGTGTGAGATAAAGATATGGAGGTCACAAGTGCGTGCCACTTGTGTTCGTAGTTTTAATTTTACCTTGTCAGCGCCCCTTGTACAAAACTTGAGAAAGCGAGACTTTGATTTGTTCATTTTCCTTAAGGAGGGGCCACAGAATCCTTGAAGCATGATTTGAAAAAGATGGATAAGATATTCCACCCAAAATTCAACATCACCTTTAATCTTGCCCTCTCCTCCTCTAATCCCTAGGTAATGTTTTGTGCTTCTTTTGCAGGAAAGCAATTTTGTTAATCACTTTAGCACCAATTCTTGCATCCCTGGCAATACTCAGAACTGCTTCCATCCAAGTCTTTGATGTGGGAAAGAAACACACACACTCTTTCGCATGTAATCTGAAAACAATTCACCTCTTGCCAATGAATGCACAGCACTCCACTTTAATAGAGAGCAAGTTCTGTGGAGGTTTCTAATCCTTTCTGCCAAAGAAGAGAAGAGAGAGAATCACTCAGGTAGCCCAACCTCATTCAGAAGTTAAAATCACTTGGAATGTTTTGTGGTGTGTTTGGGGCTTTTTAAAAATATCACTTGCTGAAGATTACTGCTCTCAGGGGAAATCAAAACAACTCAAGATCAAAAAAATAAATAAAAATAAAAATAAAGGTTCCTCAGCCCCAACTCAAACAGGATATTCTTCTCAACTCAGATAACTCTTGATCTAAGTGTATTACAAGAAACCTGCTTTAATCCCTCAAAGCAATGGTGTTATAGATAAGTAGCAGTAACATAGGTGGCTTAAATTCCAGAAGTGTACAAAAGACTTGGTTGGAAACAAAACTAAAAAGAAAGAAAGCTCAATTCTGCATTGCTGTGACTTGAAGAGGGAAATTTAGGGCAGTAAAAATGCAAAGAATGACCCCTAAAAGAAATAGCTATAAAAGTCTAGATTTGTCTTAATGGTCTTGTGTGTTGCTTACAGTATGTGTCTGAATTTGTGTGTGTTAGGGGTGTGTTGGTGTAAGCATTTTAAGACAGGGAAATTGTTTTACTGATTTCTGGATCTGATGGGGTTCATTTGAAAAATCTCTTTATATTTTACTATGATAGTACCACTAATTTAACCAATTTTACGTTTAATTTAAAAATTCCAGCATTTTTTCTGTTTAGTCCTTTTTCCTAATGTGTCCCTGCTTACTTAAATGCAGTGAGTATTCTTTTTCCTTCATCAGTAATTGTCATATTTTCACAATCTGGGTATTAATTTTGGTCTACCTTCTGACATCCTAATTAACATATTTCCTCCTTGGAAGCAAACACTGGTACTAGGTTAACATCCTAGTTAACATCTCCCCCATCCCAACTCCTTCATAGTAGCTTTCTGAGGCAAGGCAGTGGTAATTTTTTTCATTATTCCCAAAATATGCTTGAAAATGTATAATCATTTTGCTGTATACCAGAAACTAACACAACACTGTAAATCAACTATACTTCAATTTTTAAAAATCTATAATTTTTCAAGATCTCCATCTCTCATCTGTTCAGTCACTCAGTTGTGTCCGACTCTTTGCGTCCCCATGAATCACAGCACGCCAGGCCTCCCTGTCCATCACCAACTCCGGGAGTTCACTCAAACTCAGCTCCATCGAGTCAGTGATGCCATTCAGCCATCTCATCCTCTGTCATCCCCTTCTCCTCCTGCCCCCAATCCCTCCCAGCATCAAAGTCTTTTCCAATGAGTCAGCTCTTCACATGAGGTAGCCAAAGTACTGGAGCTTCAGCCTGGTTGGATCTCCTTGCAGTCCAAGGGACTCTCAGGAGTCTTCTCCAACACCACAGTTCAAAAACATCACTTCTTTGGTGCTCAGCCTTCTTCACAGTCCAACTCTCACATCCATACATGACCACTGGAAAAACTATAGCCTTGACTAGATGGACCTTTGTTGGCAAAGTAATGTCTCTGCTTTTGAATATGCTGTCTAGGTTGGTCATAACTTTTCTTCCAAGGAGTAAGTGTCTTTTAATTTCATGGCTGCAGTCACCATCTTCAGGAATTTTGGAGCCCAAAAGATAAAGTCTGACACTGTTTACCCATCTATTTCCTATGAAATGACGGGACCAGATCCCATGATCTTCATTTTCTGAATGTTGAGCTTTAAGCAAACTTTTTCACTCTCCTCTTTCACTTTCATCATACCACTCAACAGAAGAAGAATCACTATGATCAGATCCACAGCTTCCCTAGCTTTTTAAAAAGATAATATTTATTATTCAATAGGCAATCCATACAGTTAATAGTCTAAAAATTCAAAAGGTATGAAATAGTGTATAGTAAAAAGAAACCCTTTCCTGTATCCAACCAGTTCTCCTCCTTGGAAGCCAACGCTGGTGCAAGGTTTTGTGTCCTTGTCCAGAGAGCGCTAGCACCCAAAAAGTCAAAGCAGGCCAGTGTAGTTTCCTACGCAGCCCTCAATGGCAACATATTGTATACACTCCTGCATTTTGCTTTTTCACTTAATGTTTATTAGCTACCCTTCTGCATCTGATCTTCCTCATTCTTTTTCACAGCTGTTTGTTTACTGTTCTATTCTATGGGTGTTCCGTAATGTATTTAAACAGTTTGAAATACATTTGTTCCAAACATTTCTATTCTCTGTCAATGGCTTGTTTCTTCTCAGGTTGCTTCTGTGACTCTACTGGGGGCACTGCTGAATAAGTAACATGGATTTTAATTAACTGTATCATGGAAGGCTCTTGAAAAATGTTTATTTCTGAAAATCTTTAAAACTTAAAATTATCTAAAGGAATATGAGTGTATAGTTTTAAGAAATCTGGACTTATGGGAGTTGTGTGATACCAAGACTGTTATTTCCTCTCGTTCTCATCATGGATCCCACCTGCTTCAACATTTAAAATTCCTTTGTTCCTTGATTTTCCTATGAGGGTTAGCATAGGATACTGAATTGGGAATTTCCTTCTACTAACTGATATTAACTTTAATTTTCTTAACTTACAAAATGTTAAATATTGCTTTATATACCTTTAATTGAATACCAGTTCTACAGGCTCATATATGACTAAGGACTCAAATCAAGGAAACTGTAATGCAGTTGACCTTAACTCTTAGGAGAGCTAGGGAAGTTGTGGGTCTGATCACAGTGATTCTTCTTCTGTTGAGTGGTATGAGAGATAGAGATCTTGAGAAATTACAAATTTTTAAAATTGAAGTATAGTTGATTTACAGTGTTGTGTTGGTTTCTAGTATAGAGCAAAGTGATTCATATATATATAAATATTCTTTTCCATTATAGTTTATTACAGGATACTGAACATAGCTCTGTGTGCTACACAGTAGAACCTTGTTGTTTATCCTTGTTGTATATGGTAGTTTGTATTTGCTAATCCCAAATTCTGATTTATCCTTCCCTCCCCCTTTCCTGTTCGGTAACCATGTTTATTTTCTATGCATGTCAGTCTGTTTTTGTTTTGTAAATGTGTTCTTTTGTATCATTTTTTAGATTCCATATACAAATGATGTGTGTGTTAAGTCACTCAGTTGTGTCTGACTCTGCAATCCCATGGACTGTAGCCTACTAGGCTCCTCTGTCCATAGGATTCTCTAGGTAAGTATACTAGAGTGGGATGCCATTTCCTTCTCCACAGGATCTTCCCAATCCAGGGATTGAACCCATGTCTCCTGCATTGCAGGCAGGCTCTTTACCATCAGAGCCACCAGGGAAGCCCAGTACAAATGATATCATGATATTTGTTTTGTCTGTCTTACTTCGCTTAGTATGATAATCTCTAGCTCTACCCATATTGCTACAAATGATGTTACTTCATTCTTTTTGATGGCTGAGTAGTATTCCATTGCATGTATGTATCACATCTTCTTTACCCATTCATCTGTCAGTGGACATTTAGGTTGCTTCCATGTCTAAATAGTGCTGCTGTGAACATTAGGGTGCATGTATCTTTTCAAATTAAGAGCTTTCTCCAGCTATATGTCCAGGAGTGGGTCGGCTGGATCATATGGCAACTCTTATTTTTAGTTTTTTATTAAGGAAGCTCCATGCTGTTTTTCATAATGGCTGCACCAATCTAAATTCCCACCAACAATGTAGGAGGGTTCCCTTTTTCCCACACCCTCCCCAGGATTTGTTATTTATAGACTTTTTTGTGGGGCCATACCATGCAACTTGTGGGATCTTAGTTCCCCGACCAGGGACTGAAACTGGGCCTTTGGCAGTGAGAGCACAGAGTCCTAACTCCTGGACCACCAGGGAGCTCCCTATTTGTAAATTTAAGAAGTATTTTATTGACTTGGCTGTGCTGGGTCTTAGTTGGGGCATCTTTAGTTGAGCAACTAAAGTGCACCGTTTAGGTGCATTCTTAGTTTCAGCAAGTGAAATCTAGTTCCCTAACCAGGGATCGAACATGGGCCCCTGCATCGGGAGCAAGGATTCTTGGTCACTGGACCACGAGGGAAGTCCCTGTAAACTTTTTTTTAATAGATGTATTTATTTTTCGGCAGTAGTGGGTTTTCGTTGTTGCATTAGAAGATTTCTCTAGTTGTGGTGAGTGGGGGCTACTCCTCCTTGTGGTGGCTTCTCCTGTTGGGGAGCATGGGCTGTAGGCACACGGGCTCAGTAGCTGTGGCACAGGGGTTTAGCTGCTCTGTAGCATGTGGGATCTTTCTGGACCAGGGGTTGAACTGGTGTCCCTTGAACTGCAAGGTGGATTCTCAACCACTGGACCACCAGAAAAGCCCCCTGTAAACTTTTAATGATGACCATTCTGACCAGTGTGAGGTGTTGTAATTTTGATTTGCATTAAGAGATGATAAATGAAGGGTCCTGGATTATGCCACACATCCACTGAGATTGGTCACGGTTGAGGAAGGCATAAGCACCTGGGCAAAATTTCCTTTCCATTTCCTGTTCATTCCCACAGCACCTGGAGGCCCAGGCCCTGGCCAAGTGGGGATCTGAACTCCTCACCTCATCTTGCCAAGGCTGGCATCTGTGCAACTATTGTTTGGTTCTACTGTCAGACTGACTTCAATTTCAGGTTTTTCATCTGTCCATTTTACTCCTAATTTATGAGCTTCTAGCACATATGTGAAGTTGAATTTCTTTTCCGCCTTTTTTTTTTTTTAATGGGGACGCTCTTCTAGCAGAAAGCCTGTCATCTATTGTGAAGGAGAGCTGGTGTTGACTTGAGGCAACAGAGTTGGTGGTCCAGTGACCATTGTCTTGTGTTAGAAGCAAGTGGTCCTGCTAAGCTCCATGTGTTTGGAAACTTCTCTGACTGGAGCTTGCATTGTTAGAGGACGAACTCAAGTTGTACTCCTTTTTCAGGTCAATGTGCTGAACCTGGGAAGATCCCCAGGGGCTATGGACTTCTTCCTGCTTTTCTCTCCATGGTAGGTTTTTAAATGTAGGGGATTTTTCTCACTCATCTTTCCATTTGAAAGATGCCTTAAGAAAGAGGAAAACAGCTGCCATGAGAAAGGGCAAAAAACAGTTATATAGAGTATATAATTCTTTAAAAGTAGTGACATAGGTTCTCAAAAGATAACACTTAAATATGGGCCTAAACGTCATAATTCTCTTTACATAGTATGTGTATGTATATATATATATGTGTATATGTGTGTGTGTATACACACATTTTTAAAAACTAAAGTAAAAATCCCCCAAATTAAATAAGACCAATATTTATTCCATTCACATCCAAACTTTTGTTTGTATTTAACAGCTGAATACAACCCACTATCTGTTCAAAATAATGTAACTGAATGATATTTCAGAAAAGTTGTCTTTTGTGTTTTTCACATTTTTAACAGGACCCCAAACCTAGGACAAGATAAATAAATTATATCCTGTGGTTTTAGTCATTGTAATGAATGCCTCAAATGAAAAAAATTTACCTGAAGGTCATTCTTAAATAGTAATAATTATAGAAACAGAAACATGAAGGTTATATTTGACCATGTACTTTCTTCCAGAAGAGCTGAAGATGCTTAAGAAAAATTTTTCCCTAGAACTTATCATTTCCTTCTTGAAAAAGAACTCATATATATTCTATCTCAGTGGTAACTTTATTTTTATGTATGTATCTATGTATGTATTTGGGCTTCCCAGGTGGCGCTAGTGGTAAAGAACCTGCCTGCCAGTGCAGGGGACATAAGAGATGCAGGTTCAATCCCTGGGTCGGGAAGATCCCCGGGAGGAGGGCATGGCAATATTCCAGTATTCTTGCTGAGAATCCCCATGGACAGTGGAGCTTGGTGGGCTACAGTTCATAGGGTTGCAAAGAGTCGGACATGACTGAAACAACTTAGCAGGCTCAAACCCATGCATGCACATGTATATATTTAAAGAAATTCCCAGAACATTCCACAAGATTTATGGTTGCCTTCATCTTTGTTTGTTGCCAAATGACTCTGTCTTCTGACAGAGATCAGAAAAATCACAAATTCTGATGTCAACATGAATTATCTTAGATCCTAATGCTGATAGCATTAGGCTCTCCATTTTGTTCAAAATTTCTTTGAACACCACTTATTGATATAAGAAGGCTATCTCAGACTAACTAATGCTAGCATTACTGAACTGGCAAATCTAGAAATCTGCTTTCTTATTCCCACAATCCCATTTGATATTTCTATTTTGCCCACCCCCTTACCTTACTTGCCATATGGTCCTTAAATTTTGTGTACATGTGTGTATATCTTTCACGCATAAATTGGTGCTTGGAAATGTGTGTTTCTCACAGTTGTAAAGTCAGAACAGTATCTTAGAATGACATCTGACCCTCCAGAAAATCAATCTTTTAGTATAGCTATAAGTTTGGATAATTCAAAGTCTTAAGTAGTAGTTTAAATTTTGTTGGAGATGACTTATGGGATATTATTTTTATGTCTTGCTTTTGCATTTAGGATGACAAGATAGGGTTTCATAATATCACAAATATCTAACTCAGGAAACACAGCCTTCATGTACATTATAAGTTTTGCCAAGATTTTCTCTAAAAAGTCACAAAAGGGTAAAATAAATTTATAAAAAACAAAAACCTTTATTTTTGTATAATAGATTCAGATTTACAGAAAAATTGTGAAACCAGAATAGAGTTCTTACATACTACCATTATCAACATTTTATGTCAGTATTGTGTATTTGTAGTGATTAATGGACCAACCAGATTTCCTTGGTTTTTACCTAATGTTCTCTTTTCTACTCTAGGATACCACATTCCATTTACTTGTCATGACTCTTGTTTCCTCTTGGCTGTGACAATTTCTCAGACTTGCTTTGTTTTTGATGATCCTGACACTTTTGAGGAGGACTGGTCAGGTAGTTTCATAAACCATCCTTCAGTTTTGATTTGTCTCATGTTTTTCTCATTATTAGACTGGGATTATGGCTTTTGGGGAGCATGGCCACAGAGGTAAAGTACCATTTTCATCAAGTGTATCAAGGGTAACTACTATCCATGTGACTTACAGCTGATGATGTTGAACAAGTGTTGATCACCTGGCTGAAATAGTGTTTGTCAGCCTTCTCCACGAAAAGTTACTCTTTTTTCTCCTCTTCTTTACATACTGTTTTCTTTGGAAGGAAGTCACCGCATGCAGTCCTCTTGGGAGTATGTGTGTGTGGTGGGGGAGAGTAGTTGTGCTCCATGTCCTTGAAGGTGAAGTATAACAAATTGTTTGGAATTATGTGGGAGATTTGTAAATGGACTTTTAAAAATATTAAAATTAATTAGCTTAAATTGAATGAAATGATTTTTTTACATTCAGGTACAAACACCACTTAGGTTTTTTTCTTTAAAAAAATTTCATTATCTATGTAATATATGTTCACTGCAGAAAACTTAGAAAATATACAAAAGGGTAAGGCAACAGCAGAAAGAAGTTTCCATAATTCCACCTCTCATCAGCATCCATTTCTAGAATTTGAACATATTTCCTTCTAGTCTTTTCTCCATAAAGTAACTATTTTTAAACAATATTTTAAGTTGTTTCATATGAAATAAAAATATATTATCTTTGAATATGACAAAGACGGTGGATTCACAGAAAAACAGATCAGATCTTGGTGTTTCTAACAGGATTTCAGAATATATACTGCCAACCCGACAGAAATAGAGGAAAGCAATAGAAACAAAAACAATAAAATGGGAAAGACTAGAGATTTCTTCAAGAAAATTTGATCAGATACCAAGAAATACCAAGGCAACATTTCATGCAAAGATGGGCACAATAAAGGACAGAAATGGTAAGGACCTAACAGAAGCAGAAGATATTAAGACGTGGCAAGAATACACAGAAAGATCTTAATGACCTAGATAACCACAATGGTGTGATCACTCACCTAAAGTCACACATCCTGGAGTCTGAAGTAAAGTGGGCTTTAGGAAGCATCACTACGAACAAAACTAATGGAGGTGATGGAGCTGCTGTGTAAGTGCTACACTCAATATGCTAGCAAATGTGGAAAACTCAGTAGTGGCCACAGGACTGGAAAAGGTCAGTTTTCATTCCAATCCCAAAGAAAGGCAATGCCAAAGAATGTTCAAACTACCACACAATTGCATGCATCCCACACACTAGCAAAGTAATGCTGAAAATTCTTCAAGCGAGGCTTCAACAATATGTGAACTGAGAACATCCAGACGTTCAAGCTGGATTTAGAAAAGGCAGAGGAACCAGAGATCAAATTGCCAACATCTGTTGGATCATCAAAAAAAAGAGAGAGTTCCAGAATAACATCCACTTCTACTTATTGACTATGCCAAAGCCTTTGACTGTGTGGATCACAACAAACTGGAAAATTCTTCAAGAGATGGGAATACCAGACTACTTTACCTGCCTCCTGAGAAATCTGAATGCAGGACAAGCAGCAACAGTTAAAACTGAACATGGAACAACAGACTGATTCAAAATTGGGAAAGGAGTATGTCAAGGCTGTATATTGTCACTCTGCTTATTTAACTTATATGCAGAGTACATCAGGCAAAATGCTGGGTTGGATGAAGCACAAGCTGAAATCAAGACTGTCAGGAGAAATATCAATAACCTCAATAGGCGACACCACCCTTATGGCAGAAAGCAAAGATGAACTGAAGAGCCTCTTGATGAAAGTGAAAGAAGAGACTGAAAAAGCTGGCTTAAAAATCAACATTCAAAAATGAAGATCGTGGCATCTGGTCCCATCACTTCATGGTAAATAGATGGGGAAACAATGGAAGCAGTGACAGACTTTATTTTCTTGGGCTCCAAAATCATTGCTGATGGTGATTGCAGCCATGAAATTAAAAGATGCTCACTCCTTGCAAGAAAAGCTATGACAAACCTAAACAGCATATTAAAAGCAGAGACATTACTTTGCCGACAAAGATCCGTCTAGTCAAAGGTACCGTTTTCCAGCAGTCATGTATGGATGTGAGAGTTGGACCAGCTGAAGAATTGATGCTTTCAAACTGTGGTGCTGGAGAAGACTCTTGAGAGTCCTTTGGATTGCAAAGAGACCAAGTCAGTCAATCCTAAAGGAAATCAGTCCTGAATATTCACTGGAGGGACTGATTCTGAAGCTGAAGCTCCAAAACTTTGGCCACCTGATGTGAAGAACCGACTGACTCGAAAAGACCCTAATGCTGGGAAAGACTGAAGGCAGGAGAAGGGGACAACAGAGGATGAAATGGTTGGATGGCATCACCGACACGATGGACATGAGTTTGAGCAGGGTCTGGGAGCTGGTGATGGACAGGGAAGCCTGGCGTGCTGCAGCCCACAGGGTCACAAAGAGTCGGACACGACTGACCAACTGAACTGGACTGAACCTGACGTATAATTTCTGGAAAACAAAACTTTAGACTCTTTCTGTTTATGCAATGCTCAAATGTTTATACATTTATCATTAGTCCTCATTTCTTCTTTCTTATACTCTAATTTGTTCTTTATTTTACTATTACATGAGACACATTTTAAATGAAATAAAATTTGAAGAAACTTAGGTGGCTAGTTAAAACTCTGGCAATAATCTAGGCTCCTCCAACTGTCTTGTTGCATGGTGTGTTTGGATGCATAACAGCTATAATTTTCTTTTTGGGAAACTTATATTGATTTTGTAAAGGTGATCCATGCTTCTTAAAAAAAAAAAAGCAATAGGGAAAAGTACAAAGTAAAATTCCATTACTAGAAATAACCACTATTAGCCATTTTGAATGGCTAATACAAAGTCTTTTTCTGAATATATATATATAGGGACAAATTTATAAAAAGGCTCATATAATACATACTACACACACACTGTTATTTAATTTAACAAAAGAAATAGAAGCTGAAGTAAAATGATGAAATTACTAAACTTTTGTTATATCTTCTCTTGCAAGATAGTAGTTCCCACAAATCCTTTTGAAGTTTTACAAAAAGATTATGAAAAGCATAAGAGGCTATGGAGTCTACATATTAATCCTTAGAAAGTATTAATAGTTGAGACAAGGACAGGATCTATTTTAATTGTTTAGAAGCAGCTTTTATTTAGATACCAGACCTGCCTGATGGTCAGAGGAAACATATATTATTAGGTGTGGCTATATTAATTGAAAGGGATCCTAGAAGACTCTAAATTCAATGCCTTATTCCTATTCCATTTTCCGTTGTGTATGGTGAAGGCTTAGGACTTCCCTTGTAGCTCAGTTGGTAAAGAATCCGCCTGCAATGCAGGAGACTGGGGTTCGATGCCTGGGCTGGGAAGATCCTCTGGAGAAGGAAATGGCAATCCACTACAGTATCCCTGCCTGGGAAATCCCATGGACAGAGGAGTCTGGTGGGGTACAGTCCATGGGGTTGCAAGAGTTGAACACAATTTAGTGACTAAACCACCACCATGGTGAAGGCACAGTTGAGTAGGAGCTTTGGGGTTAGAATGTCTAGATTTGATACCTGTTCTGTCATTTAGGAACGGTGTGACCATATGCTTCAGTTTGATCTGCAAAAAAAAAAAAAAGGTTAATCGTATCTTCCTTATGTGGTTATTGATAAGAATAAGTGAGACAATACATGGAAAGCTCTTATAATAGTGCCTGAATCACAGTCAGTGCTCAATAAATATATGCTATTATTATTAAGTTGTCATTCACAAAATAATCTCATTCTTTCTCATTCATCTCAGAATAATTCCCCTGCTAAATCTGCTTACTTTTAAAGTTAAAGGCTGGGGCCCTAAGGGCTTAAGAGGCATGCGGGCACTGGCATATTGGATGGGAGTAGTCTCCTGCCTAAGATTGTCATCTATGTTTACGAGAATGTGAAGGAAATGGCAACCCACTCCAGTACTCTTGCCTGGAGAATCCCATGGACAGAGGACCTTGGTGGGCTACAGTCCACGGGGTCACAAAGAGTCGAACACGACTGAGCAACTTCACTTTCACAGAACACAGTTCTAGCCTTCTCACAATCCTAAACATATAAAATACCTGTAACAATAATTACTACTATGCAAGTCAGTTACATGGACATACATAAAGAACTTTACAACTGAACTTAAAAATCCTCTCTAAAAGTAAACTAATATCGAACCCAGGTCTAAATCACCTATCTTCTATTTAAAAAGTAGAAAAAAGAAACTGAGTCTTATGTTTTAAAATATTATGAGTGCTCGCTTCGCAGCACATATACTAAAATTGGAACGATACAGAGAAGATTAGCAAGGCCCCTGAGCAAGGATGACACACAAATTCATGAAGCATTCCATATTTTTATAAAAGGGTGAGATTTCTTTTTGATTTAACGTCTTTTTAGTCATTAACTATGATAGGCATGGTGTAATGCTTACTCAATAACAAAACTTTTTTTCTTTTTGAGTAAAAAAAATAAGAATAAAATATTATGAATTTCATGTTTTTGGCATTCTAAGTTAAAAGTAGTCCAATGCTTATGGTTTACTTATTATTCAAATTCTAAATTTAAAATGCCTTATTAAAAACAAGGTAAATTTCAACCCCACCCCCATATTATTTCACTGTTTCCTGGATTTGAACTTCAAGGGAGTTGATGATCTTCTAAAGATGTTCTGAAGTCCAGTGCACCCTTTTTCTTTTCTTTTTTCCTAGCTATTAACATGTTTATTTTCTTTGATAATAAAACACCATTCAGTGTTCCATGAAGATATGCATTTACTTTTGTTAAAAATCATTTTTTTCAGTCCCAGCTGATTTTTTATCTTTTTTTGGCTGCACCGTGCAGTGTGTAGAATCTTAGTTCCTCAACCAGGGATTGAACCCAGGGCCTGGGCAGTGAAAGCATGGAGTCCTAACCACTGAACAACCAGGAAATTCCCATCCAGCTGATTTTTAAAGTAACCTGTCTCCAAAAAGAATTTTAAAAGTGCTTGTTGTGATTTTTTTCAAGTTTGGTTTAAATCCCACATTGGATTTTTTTGCTTTGTTTTATGAGGGAGGGAGGGTTGATGAAAAATTCTAGGTACTTCTCTGAGTTGAAACTAAACTTCTCTGAGGGAGGTTGTTTTTTTTTTAATAGCTTAGGAATTTGGGGATACACCAAATCACCACCAAATAACAGAATATATGCCCATTTTCCATTTTGGCTTTGCCTTTTGCATGAGTACTTTAGCTTATTTTGGAAATCATAAATTTTAGTTCACTTGATCTCTAGTTTGGGTGCAAAAGAAGGTGATATTTTTAAGTGATGGTTTAATTTCTCCAGTAATGAGGGCAACATGGGATAAAGAATAAGTTGCATTTGTGTGATTGTGGATTTTAATACTTGATTTAATTAAACAATTTTCTGCACCTTTAAGTCCTCTACTGAAAACTAGGTACAGTGTGGATGAATTACTTAGTTTTTACTCTGTGTAAAGAAATGGTTAAAAAAATAGTCAAACAGTAAGAAATTACAAACATGTTTAACACAAATCAGAAGACAAAATATAGGAACCATATGCTATATTCATCTGTTTTCCTTCCAGAGTGGCTCACAGTATATAACTATAGCAAAATCAATAAATGTTGAGTTGATGATATTACCTCAATATTCAGCATTCCTATCTCAACAGCCTTCTAACAGTATGAAATAAGTAAATATCTTTATAATGATTTCTAAGAGATGGTCTAAATTCTTTAGTTGTACTGAAATGTCATGTCAAATATTGCTTTTAATAAGTAAACTACTGGCTGGAGTTTGGAAATCTTTTTTCTACACAAAGCCTTTGTTGTACCTCCCCCAAACACACACCTTTTGTAGGGTATTTTTTTGTAACAGGATTTGACCTGTAACTATTATTGAGAATTTTCTTAGAGGAGTTCAAAGCATTTTACAGGGATCATCTCATTTATCCCTCGAAAGTAAGGCAGAGGCATTATCTCCACTACAGACTGAGAACACTAAAAGGCCAAGATAGGTGGGGTTTTTGTTGTTGTTTTGCCAAGATCAAAAAGCAGTTCTAGGGCAAAGCCAGATTCGGTCTGACCTTGTTACATGATGCTTCTGTGGTGACATAATGCAATGTCCTTCCTCTCCTAGGTCTTTCCTTATGCTACCTGTTGAATAATTTCCAGAGTTGATATTTCTAAGATGTAAAAACAAAATAAACCCCTAAAATTTTTACTATTAGGGTTTGGGACACAGGATACTTAGGATAGGTATCTTCCTCCCCACCTGCAAATCTTATTGCCTCCCCAGTGCTGTTCAATAGAAAAATGTGGGCCGCAAATTCAAGTCACATGTATAATTCTAACCTTTCTAGTAGTTACAAAAGTATATTTAGGCCAATATATCAAAAATCTTATCACTTCAACATGTACTTAATATAAAACTATTAATACGATAGTTCACATTCTTTATCTTGCATAAGTCTTCAAAATCCGGTGGGTTTTCACACTTACAGCACACCTCAATTTGGACTAGTCACATTTTCAATGCCCCTAAGCCATGTGTGACTAGAGGAAACAGTATGGGACAGCATGGGACTTCAGTAGACTTAGCTCTCCCTTCAAAATGGTACCCTTGTGAATGGGATGGGGAGCCTGGCGGGCTGCCGTCTATGGGGTCGCACAGAGTCGGACAAGACTGAAGCGACTTAGCAGCAGCAGTAGCAGTGTGAATGGAATGAATGGTGTGGGGAAGGACTCCTGGATGACCTTGGAGAATCCACTTGCACTTGGGTGGTGACTATTAGCTTTACCATTTGCTTATCCATGACCAGGGAGTGGATGCAGGATCTAGAGGACTGCAGTCTTCCAAAATGTCAAAAATACCGGCTCATTGCAAGAACTGAGGTATATACCCAATGTGAGGTCCGGGCTAAGGAACCTGCCAACTTCTAGGGGTGCAGTTCGTGAGGCCCTGGTATATGGCCTGTGGAAAGCAGGCATCAGACGAGGTAGAAGAGGAGTATGAGAGGGGGAAGGCCACCCAAGTGGGTGCTTCTTGAGGGCAGGGCCTCAAACTAGCCGCTGCTTGAAGGCAGAAGCTCCTCGGGCGGTCTTAACCAGGCGCTTGGCGGGCCTCACGTGCTGGATGAACTCACGCTGTGTTTCCGGCACACGCTCTGGGCGGCCCGGGGCCTGGGAGGGGTGGCCGTTCTACGACCCCGCCCGCACTACGAAGCCGCTCCACGGCCTCGGGTGTGAGGGGGCGGGCCCAGGCTTCGGGCCCGCGCCGCCCCATGTGACCCGGTCCGGCATGGTGTAGCCTCCTCCCGGGGCGGCGGCTGTGGCGGCGGCTCCGGGCTTGGCTCCGCGTCGGGCCGGCCCCGCGGCCGCCTCATGGGTAGCCAGGGGCGGCGTGGGCCCCCCGGGAACGGTGGGCCCGGCGAGGGCGAGCGGGGAGACGAGGAAACCGCAGGAGGAAGCGAGAGCCGCGAGAGGAAAGCGGAGGAAGGGGAAGGGGAAAGCGGGGAGCAGGGCAAGGCGGAAAAGGAAACGGAGCGGAAGGAAAGCCGGAGCGGCCACCGGTGAAGGAGGAAACGGGGCTGGGGGCTGAGGCGGGAGCGAGTGCAGGCCTAGGAAAGGCAGGAGAGAGAGGCGGAAGCGTGGAGGAAGGGGCGAGAAGGCTCGTCAGGGGAGATGAGGGGAGCGCAGGGGCGCGAAAGGAGGCCAAAGGGAGAAGTGAGGGGAAGAAGGAGGAATGGAGGGTCAGGACTGGGAGGCGGGAGGGCGCCAGGCCGGCAAGAGCACAGGGACGAGGGAGTCAGGCTTGGGGCCGCCTCGCGGGGACACGGGCGGCCATGGCGACAGCGGCTGAGGAGGAGGAGGCGGCGGCGGCGGCCCGGGAGCCAGCCTGCCGCCCAGCCGCGGGGCCCGCACTCCTGTGCCTGCCGGAGGAGCTGCTGCTGCTCATCTTTTCCTACCTGGACATGCAGGCCCTCGGCCGCCTGGCTCAGGTGTGCCGCTGGCTGCGGCGCTTCACCAGCTGCGACCTGCTCTGGCGCCGGATAGCCCGGGCCTCGCTCAACTCCGGCTTCACGCGGCTCGGCACCGACCTGTAAGCGCCCGCCCGCTCCCCGCCCCAGGCCGGCCCGCGTCCCGGGAAAGGGCGGGGCGCCGCGGCCTGGTCGGCCTGGGTCCGTGTCGTACTCTGAATTCCGAGGTCCAAACCCGACCCCCTTCCCGAGCACCCAGTTCCTCTCGGAGGCCTCCATCTGAGAAAACCTCCCAAGAGCATCCTCCTTAGTCAGCACCCTCTCTGTGGGCAGCTCCTCACAATCTTAAGCACTCTCTTCAGCTGTTAAACGTGCCTTTTCGCAGACATTGACCGCCTGGGTTCCTCAGCGCCAGAGGAGCCCGCCTGGTCTGTGGCTTTAGAGGCCTCCTCTCATCCAGGTGTTAGGACCCATGTCCCCTATGTGGTCTATCAGGACGTTTTTATGGACATTCATCCTCTCGCTCCATTAGGCTTCTGGGCTCTGATAAAATCAAATATGGAGAAAAGGGCTCACACTCCAAAAAAAAAAGGCCCTTGGTCCAAGTGTCAGCGATGATTTATGACTTGATGGAGGCAGAATGACACACAAAAGGGTACCTGCTCATGGCAGGGAGTTGGATGAGGTATACAGACTGTACGTGAAAGCATGGTATTGTAATTTGGCCTGTTCTTGTTAGGATCTGAAGCCTGTGAATACAGAACTTAATCATGTAAGCTGTTACATAGGAAGGGGAGAAAATGTGTGGAAATGGAGTAAAAACTTTCTGATTGCACCCAACTCCATCCAATTTGGATTAAAAATTTTTAAGATAGTTTTAATACTGTATGGCAACATTAAGAAAAGTTGGTTTAAAACAAAAAGTTATAATATCACCTTTAGGCAGCTGTTCAGTTTTTAAAATTGCTTTTCATTTGCATACTTCTTCCCCACCTTAGTTGCTATCCTACTGATCCTAGCAGAATAGGTACATAATGTTTGTGGGCTGTACTATGAGATTAAAAACTTTCCTCTAATATTAGACTTTCATGCTTTATCCAGCTTTTTGCTGTCATAGATAACAGGGAAATGAATAATTCAATGCATTTTTTGATAACAGCTTTATTGAGATATGTCAGATACTGTATAATACATGTCTTTTTGAATTGGTTCCGTAGTATAAGTTCTCAAGATTGGCGTTATTGAGTCAAAGGTTATGGTTTGTAAAAAGGCACTGTACCAAGTTACAGTGGCACTAGCCGCGATTTCATATAAGAATTTAAAAAATTTTTGCTATTTTAGTGGACATATAATATCTCAGAGTTTTGTTATTTTGCCTTCCTTTAGCAGGATAAGTATTTTCCCCTGTGTTTGTTTCACTAATGAGATTGTCTTTTCCCTAGTCTTAGCCCATTTATTATTGGGGTATTGACACTACTCTTAGATTCCAATCCTTGCGGGTCATAGATATTAGGGTCTAATCTGTCATCTTTGATGCAAATATTTCCCCCAGTTTGTTCTTTTTATTTCTGTTTCTAGCCTATAGAAGCTTTAGATTTAAGTATATCAGAATATGTCAGTTTTTGTGTGATTTTTTAAATCTTTCCTTCCCCTTCGAAAACAGAAATTTATGATTCCTCCCACAGACATAATAAATCTTTGACATTCTGCTGGTTTTCCTATAATTTGATTTTTAAAATTGTCAACCCTTTCATCAATATCACTTTTCTTTTGGTGTAAGGGCCCTGAATTCAACCTTCTTTTTTTCTAAACAGTTACCTGGTTACCACTAAACTTTTCGTTAAGTAATTCATGTCTTTCCCTTTAGAAAGACAAAATAATTTGTTTTAGAAAGCTTACTTTGACAGATATTGACTTTATATATCTATGTGTATATATAGTCACATATACATACATACAAGTATGTATATATATTGGGTCTATATCTGAACTCTATTTTGTTCCACTGATGTATTTTTCCATTTCCATTCTATTTTAAGTATTGTTGCCTTTTGATAGAGTGTAATATCTGTTAGGGTTAAATTTTCCTTGTTGGATTTGTGATTTGTGTGTGTGTGAGAGTGTGACATCTCCATTCTCATTCAGCCCCCTAGCAAAAAAAAAATTCTGTGCCTTTTCAAAAGTTTCTGTGGATTTCACTGTAAAGTAACTACATATCCGTTACTATTCCTAAATATGCTTTTTTTTTTTTTGGTATGATGCAATCTCTTTTTCAGTATGTTTTCCAGCTGGGTATTATTAATGATGTCCAGGATTGCTAAAATTTTTTGGAAATTTTGAACCTTATTGTTTTAACTTTTCTAATTTCTAGTATGATTTTGTTTTGATAATAATGATTTTCTGGGATTTAGGCGCATGTAAGTCTTGCTACCTTCATTTTGTTAGAAGAATTTTTAAAAATATACATATATTTGCTTATTTTGGCTGTGCTGGGTCTTTCTTGCTGCATGGGCTTGTCTTGTTGCAGAGCACAGGCTCTAGGGCTTTTGTAATTGTTGGACATGGCCTCCGGAGCCGAGGCTTAACGGGCCTCGTTGCCCTGCCAGGTTTGAGATCTTCCCAGACTAGGGACTGAACCAGTGTCCCTTGCATTGCAAGGTGGATTCTTAACCACTGGACCACCAGGGAAGCCCATCTTCATTTCTTATAATGAAAAACTCTTTCAGAGAACATATCAGTTGACCTAGAAGAGCAGTTGTCCGAAATGCCTAAACCCAATCCAGCCATGGCAAAATTTGGCTTTCTTGCTCTCCTTATAGATGAGGTCGGGCACTTTCAAGGTGGTATGGCCATAGACTGCTCTCCTTATAGAGACTGAATGAACAAATGAAAGAATTTATGTTTATTTTTCTTTCCTTTTCAAATGCTCTGGGAGATAATGTGAATGAGTGTGCATTCTGTAAGTGATAATAACAAAATGAAAATGAGTTTACAGTATAAAGTGCGTTGAGACTGCCAGGTGATTTGGCTTTGTTATTTTTAGCCACGTGTTTTGATTTCTTGCCTGTGTCCTAGGATGTGGTATCGCCAGCCTTCTAGGAAGTTGTTTTACCATAACACTTGATAATGAGCAGGGTCATGCTCGTGTTTTCTGAGTTGAGGGGGAAAGTTATGCGTGTTACAGCAGGTGGAGAGAATGTTTACCAGTGTGGTCTGTTTTTGGACAGCTGCAGAGACATGATAACCCACCAAGAGGGGCGGTTATCCCTGGAGGGAGATGGCATGTACCCTAGTCATCTTAGGGCATTAGGAAGCCTGGGCCCAAAGTTCAGTGAAGTATGGCTGTTTGGATTGTGACGGGGCTGTAGTTCATATTTTGGGCTAATTAACTGCACACTGGACAGTAGGACAAGTTTTTATAAGCACAAAACTTCATTTTATGAGAAGCCACACAACTTCACTGCCCCAGGGTTTTATCATCAAAAAGAATGAGAGTAACATAGCCAGTAAAACGAGGCTTAACCATTGTGATGTGTTAGTGATAGCACAGTGTTCAGCACATGGTAGGCACTCAATTGTTGTAAAATGGAACTTTCAAGTTGCGTGGCTTCTCCTCTCGTTAGTCTGTATATAGCAAAACTGGAGATGGTTTGACAGAGAGAGGCTGCCTAAAGACAGAAGGTGGGGGAAAACACATACATGGCTAAATTTCTCTCACCTGTCCTGAATGTTTTGGAAACATGACAGCAGAAGCTGTGGGCTTTAGGGTCTGCTCTCCCTGCCGAAGAGCCTCCTGAATTCTCAGAAACAAAAACTGCTAAGGTTTACTGACCTTCCGGCCTGGGGCAAGTCCCATTCAGTTTGGCTCTTCCTAACTGATCATAGCTTTGTTGAGTAAGATGAACTGCTTTGGTTCCTTGTGATTTGTTAATGGTCTTATACTTGTGCTTGAAGGCATTTTGGCCACTTTGAAACCACAAACAAATAATTTGCTTCCTTTAGGCCTCTTGCCCTACCAGTGAACACTGGTAGGTTTCCTGAGCTTTTTTTTTTTTAAGTGGACACAAAGACAGTTTGAGTCAGTCATCTGGTTTAAAATCAGTTTTATTTGAAAGTTCTATGAATCCTGGGGGAATAGAAATATCTTTAATATAAAAATAAAGGAAATGTTTCATATAGCAATCTTTTAAGTTTTCCCTAAAGAGTAGAGGCAAAACTAAGCTAGTTCAGTCTTCAAGAACAAAACAATGAAATTTAACTCTGTCAGTTTATAATATAGGCTAAATTAAATGCAAGAAGTTAGAAAGTATGACAGGTGGAAGAGCAAAGGTGCCAATTGTAAATTCGAACACTGTAAGTTAGCAAAAGCAAGGAATGGAAAGAAAAAGTATACCCATGTATGTAAATCTATTAAAAAATACTTTTGCAGTCTTATATTAAATACTTTTACCTCTCTTGATTGTCTCCCTTCTAAAGTAAGTCCTGAATGTTTTCAAACTTGAGTTTTATTTCACATATCCTTTGAGCATTACCTGGTTCTCTCTTGTGTTTGCCTGTCATAGATTTGCCTAAAATTAACAATAGATGTTTAGGGCGTCAGGCTCTGAGGTGTTTGCCCTGGCATGTACATTCATTCCTTAGCCAGGGTCTTGTAGGCTTGGAGCTCTTTGAGGCTGAGGGACTGGGGTATCTATTTCAGTGATGATTAACGTCCAAAGTGGTGAGATGGACACAGATAAGCAGAGTGTGTTTGTTTGTTTTAAAATGATTGCACCTAAGAGCATTTTTTTGACCCAGAAAGCATAAAGTTTCCTAACTCTGAACAGAAAAGACATTGCTCACTGGTTACTTTTAAGGCCTTAACAGTGCTTTACAGAAAACAGCAACTTAAAGTAACTTTGGCTCTCTCCTTCACCTTTCTGCGGAACCTAGAAAGCAGTGACTTTCTTGTTCTCCAGTTCATTGAAAAGTTTCATATATGGATTTATTTATTTTCAACTTTTTGGAAAGGCCTTGTTTTGAATGGTTTTGTGAGTTAATAAAAGTGAGTTCAGTTTACATATTTGAAGTAAATAAAACAATGCACTTGTGGAAACAGGAAATGGTCTAGTGCAGTCAGTGCCTCCAAATGCAAGCTGGAGGACTTTGCTTCAAGACTATGAGAATATGGAAGCTGCTTATCTCCTTTCCAGTCTTGTAAAACTCGAACAGTAGGGGATGACTTTTCTAACTTTGAAGGCAGAATCATGGAGAAACCCAAAGTCCTCATAATCTACAAGATAAACAGTTCATGCTGGAATGAAATCTCTACAAGTATTTCAATACTGTTTCTTACTTTCAGTTTTCTATGTCTAGCCCCTTCATCTTAGGTAAAGATTGTGCTTGAGCTGCTTGAAATCAAACTGGCAGCAAGGTTACTGATGAAGCATACACATTAAAAAAAAATTATTTTTAAGTGTTTGACACAGAAAAGGATTATCTTTGTGTGGCAGCTTAACTTTAACTCTGGAGTAACCCTGGCATTGAATTAGTTTCTGGTCCTAACTCGAAACCATGGAATAGGGAGAATTTCAAGTAGACTCTGCTTGAGGCCAGGCTCCAGTAACTTTTGAATATTTAAGATGAGATTGACTGTTTGGAAAAACAAGGAGAAAGTTGAGTTTTGAATTTCCAGTGAAAATTGACATGCCCTCACACTCTGATCTACAGAAACAGATTTTTGATAAACTCCAGAATTTATCTCAGGTGTGTTGGCCATCAGATGAAGTTGAGAATCCAAAGATTTGGTTTATTCTTGAGAAAAGTCCTTTTATTTAGCAGTCTTGCTCAGATTTGAACAAGTATTATAATTTAAGGTGTAATCAGTAGAAGCAAGATGTTTGTTCTAATTAAGAATGTGTTTATGAATTTTGAATCATGTAAAGGTTTCACCTGTATCTAAAACTGAGTATGATGCTGTCTGGAGCAAGAATTTATCTCTTATTAGAGGTTTGACTCCCTTGTCTCAGCTTGAAGTCAGTTTTTCATTATATCCAAATTGTCCACATTGCCCTCCCTGAAAGTTTGGGCCACCCAATGGGCCCCTGTGTCTGCCCCTCTTTAGCCCACAATTAATTGCCAGTACATTCTTTCTTCTTCTCCTTCTTTTTTGGTATTTGACATGAGCTCAAATTGCTGAGAAAGGTGACAACTGTGAAATGAAGACAGGGCATGGAGACACCTTAAAAAATACATGCAAAGGCCACTAAATGACAAGAGCAGACTGCCAGGCTCTTTCAAAACATCACCACGTCTGTTGACTTTCCATTCCTTGTTCGCAGCACAAAATTGGAGGTCAAAGAATCATAGGAGTTAGAGATGGAAAAGACATTTGGGGTCAGCCAGTTCATGCCTCCACCTTCTCCTGCCCCTGATTCCAAATCATTCCTTGCATTATATATTCTCCCCCAGCTCTTGTACAGTTTTCACGGTCTTCACTCAACCCCGGCTGCCACCTTTGGGGAATGGTGCTGGAGGCTCTGTCCAGTTTCTCCTCAGCAAAGAAAGATATTGCCTGTGCCCCCAGTTGACATTCATGAACTTCTTTGTTGGTGGTCTCAGCTGAGAGGCTGCCTGGCAGTGGGGCTTTCTAGACAGAACTGAGGTGTATTTAGTGTAGATGATGTTGGGGAAGGGGAAAAGGACTGGGGTACAGTGCAACCTTACCATTGCTGACTTTGTTCCTTGCCGTTTTTGTAGGAAGGTTCTTGACCTGAAAGGAGATGTGTGTGTGTGTGTGTGTGCGCGCGCACGTGTACGTGCACACCTGAGGAATGTAGTATTTTGGAGGTGGACAGAGACAAGGATATATTACTCTGAGTGGGAGTCTGATAAGAACCCTAACTTGGATATTGGCAGGTTAAACTAGCCAAAAATTCTAGTGGAGAAGTAGATGATTATTTTAAGAAGTGCATGTTAAGAATTAGGTATTAGAAGTGCCAGCTTAGAGTCAAGATGAGGAGGACAGTTGGGCTGGAGGCCAGTATTTTGGGCCAGGCAACACTTGCTTTTGGGATCTCCCTTTAAGAAAGTAGAAAAAGGGCTGTCTTGTGTTCACTGACTGCATGGTTTGGCAGGGGGAATGGTCATTTTTAGAGGCAGCTTTGGAAGGTTACCCCCAGCTCCCCCTCTTGTTCCAGCAGCTGTTGGGAGCAGTCCGAAGGGGGTATTATATTTCTTCTGGTAACTCTGCCAAGAATGAGAGGAAATCCACAATCTGTGGGCTTTTTGGGGGATGGGGATGGGGTGGCAGGTGATGGGACAGGGAAATTAAACTATTTTATAGTAAATATGTTGAGATACTTTTCCTGGAAAGCTGTTGCACTGAAAGGAAAGCTATTTCCCTGCTCACTAGCTCTGTAATGGGTTCTTTCTCTGTAGACTTTCTCTAATAGTCTTCTGCTGGTGCTGCTTTTTCTTTCTTCCCTGTAGATCCAGGGACTCTCCCCTGACCTCCTATGTTTCTTTGAATTTTGTTTAGAAAGTCCACATTGAAAAGGTGAGTCAAGATTCAGATACAGGTAGTGTGTGTGACTAAGGGGCCTCCCTCCAGAAGTGAGTTACTAAAGGAGAGCCTCTCTTCATCCGTTATCTTGGCTGTGGTTTGACTTTATCATAATGGCCTAGAAACTGGTGATGTAAAAACGTTCTGGGTGGGTCTGGTTCATGTTCTCTCCATCTCTTCATCCAGGCTGCAAGGGCACCAGTGATTTTGAAGCCTGGCCACTTGGGCTGAGAACCTGTTTTGGTGATTAATGTGGAACACAATCACAAGATTAAAAACGATTAAAAAACAACCCTGGAAAGCAGAGCAGTATAATTATTCCTCACATTTCAGATGGGGAGCCCAGGGAAAAGTCATTGTGATGATATGAGAACCAAGTTTACTTCTGAATCTGGTAGTGCCTGATTCATGACTCAGAAGATGGCCTGTTTACAAAAATTATTGGCATCTTTCTTGCCATTGTTTATTGTTAGAAAGTGCTAGATCAGCCTTTCTGAAAGCTGTATTGTGGGAGTCTTGAAAACTGATTCTGTGATTAAATGAGTATGGAAAATGCTGTGCTCCATATCCCATCTCTTGAGAGCTCACAATGCCCATTGGTAAGTTAAAGGAAGTCCTGTACAAGAGAGACCTGTTTACTTTTGTTTCAGCATTGTCCAAAATGTTTTAGACATCAGATTCTTTTTTCCCCTCTTAATATCTCCTAACGTCTTGCATAATATGAACACTGATCAAGTGCCCTGCAAATTTAGAACTTGACCAATAGCAGGAGAAAATGAATGTGAACACGGTCTTAAATCCTAAACCCACATAAAAATCAGGGTTATGCCCATTGCTTTGGACAACTTTGACATGTGGGTGCCACATTAAGATACTTCATCTGCTCAGATTCTTTTCCTTGAGCTTCTCTAGTGTAAGAATTTGGTGGCCTTGATTGAATTTCTGAAGATGTGGTATTTTGTACATTTTTAGGAAAGGCCTTTGGAGCTTGAAGTGTGTCTAGGCTCTTGAAAATCTGTAAGTCTTGTTGAAAGTGTGACTTGCCAAAGGGAGAACTGTTCTTTTGAGAACTTGCTTAAGCAATTCCTAGGCAGTATCTATCAAAATACCTATTATACTGGGAACAAGGTTCTTACCTTTTGTGTCTAAAACATATTTTTGTGTGATAGAACTTTTGATAGTACATTAAAGGATTAAAAGATGAATGTCTTCTTTTAAAAAGCTGGCTTCAGAAAGTTGAAAAACCTGTCCATTTACTTGCTTTGGTATGTTAATGTCTGAGTAGAACTGTTTACTGCCCTGACCTTGTACTCTTATATCTTTAGAGGTTAAGTTCATGTATGTTGCTCTGAACATGCAGTCTTTGTTTTTGTTTTTTTGCAGCAAATTGTGTCATAAGCCATATTGTGGCTCAGCAATTTGTCTGACAGACATTTTCATAAAAATGTGGATCTTTGGTTGAGTGAAAGTAAGGTCTATAAATCATTAAAACATTTATAGCAGACTTATTTAAGATTCCTGGTATATCACTGCTCTCAAGCATACTGGTTGAGATCCACTTTTAGAAGTACTGAGAGTTTTAAGACTCAATTTTGTGGAAATTATGACTGTATTGGACAACCGAGGCATACAGCTATGCTAAGCTAACAATGCCAAAGTTTACGGTAGGTTCAGTCTAAGGGTTCAGATGAGAGAGAGAAGAATGTTGGAGGAGTCAGGGAAGTAGCGGCTTAAAGCTGGATTTTGAAGAATGGATGGATTTAACTAGGTCCCAAGGTGGGAAGTAAGCATTTGTTGGGTCAAAGGTAGGCTGGTCTGGCAATATAGGAGAAGATATGGGGATAGGAATGTAAAAGAGATATGGCTTGGTGGGAGTTCAGTTGTGGAGTGTGAAGACCTGGGAGGTGAGGTTGAACAAGTATGGGGAGCTGATGTTTGGAGGCCTTTCAAGGGATATTTGGGTCTGCTCCATGCTCTCCTTGTGCTCTCTGTCCTGTCGCCATGCTGGGCATATTCCCTGTAATCTCACTTCACCTTGGGTGTTGAGGCTGTACCCTATTCCTGGCCTGAAGGATAAGAGTTTAACACAATATATGGTTTTTCATTGATTTAATTTGAACTTTAATTATAGACCTCTGCTCCTCAGGCCATTGGAGGATTTAGTCTAACATATGTATGAATGAAGAGTTCGAAGCTTCTTATCTTGGACTGTTTAAATACTTGTGTATACATTAAAGCGAAAGTCTTAGTCTTGGTAGCAGCAATGGTAGGCACAGGCTCTATGGGGGAAATCTGCTTACCAGTGAGCAAAAAGAACAAAGAAACAGAAAATGTTGAATTAAAACTCCAAGTCCCAGGCATCATTTTGCAGTCCCGTCCCCGCTCCTTAGCCCAGTGCCCTTGAGATGGCCTTGTTCTGTGCTTGTGGACAGATACCCTCCTCTCCTGAATTCCCAAGGCAGCAAGATATTATATTTATGGAAATCATGTCAGTCAGCAGGTAGGTAGCATGCATGGCATCAAGGGGAATCAAACTTCAAGATGAGCCAGAGAGGGAAATTGAGTTGTGATCCAGGAGGTTTCTGATCTCAGAGACTGTGTGGATATGACTTCTCTAGTATACTCACACCTCCCCCTTCATCCCTCAGCCATTTTTCTTCAAATTCAGTTTATTTATTTGCTTTTGGTTTGGAGTGTGAATGAGGAGTGGTGAAATGAAAGGGAACTCTAGATAACTGCCTAGATTAATTTCTGTCCCTCTGGACTCACTGTTGCCAAGATTCTAAGGGGCCTGGTAGCTTACTGTGGGTGCATGTTATGTTGTTTTGTTTAAAATAGGTCATGCACCCAGGAATGCAGTCAAACTATAATGGTGACTAAGTGCCGGAAAGCTGAGAGGGAGGGGGGCCAAGTGGAAAAATGAGCCTGAGGCAAGAGAAAAGAGGGCTGGGAAAATGGAAGTTCCACCAGGCCCACGGGCCAGGTTAGAGATTTCTCCATGCATTAACAGCTGCACCAGAGGTTTATTTACAGGGCACTAATCATTTTGGGGGAGCACACCCACTTTTCACCACTAACTGTCGAAGGAACAGCCAACCAGAGAGCGTTTCTGGGATGGGAAGCAAGAATCCCTGCTGAATTCCCAGGGGCACCTGCTCCTGTCTTTTCAATCTCTTTGGATGCCTTGTTCTACCAACTCCCTTAACTAGGCTGTGATAGGTCCCCACAGGGAGGGAGGGCTACTTGTTTTCTGAGAGAGAAATTTTTTTTTTATTCCTCCTGATTTTTCAAGTGCTAAAGCCAGTAAGAATATACCTATGATTTGGCCACCAACTAGGGAAATTAACCATCAGGAAGAATTGAACAAACAAAAGGGATTTAAAAAAAAGCTGCGTTAAGCTGCTTTTAGCAAAGTGGTACTGTTTCTCACTATTTCTCAAGTGAAAGCCAAGTGGAACATTTTTTTAGAGTTGAAATTTGTTTTGAAGGGCCAGAGCCAAGTACTTTGATTATGTTGTTGTTTGTGGGAGAGGATGCCTGCACCTGCCGCTTGGTAGCAGCTTCTAAAGTTCAACTTTGAAAGTTTCTTGTTGCTGTGATCAGGCCCTCAGGGCAGTGTTTTGTTTGACCTTTAGTAAAGTGTCACCAAATGGCATTTAAGTGACCAGGGAGATGAGAGAAGTATTGTCCTTATCCTAATTCAGGAAGTATATTGATTCTTTCCCCCTTATTTCCTTCTTGCTATGATCCAGAATATTCAATTTTTGGTTTCACCTTTACCTACTAACTTAGAGCTAAAACTGAGGACCATAAAAGACAGTTAACAGGATGGATCAAAACAATTGAAGTCTTAATGAAAAAGATTAGACTTGCTGTTAAATTTTATCTCCAAGTTTCTCCCAGATGTTCATAGCTAACCTCAGTTTTCTAACCATCTAGCAGTAGTGTAGATTGCTGTCTAGAAATGTGAAACTGAGGGCTGTGTTCACCCTGTGGAAGAATTCAGCAATATATTTTAGCTTTAAATCCAAATCCTAATCATTCAGCCTGACTTTAAAAGAATAATTTCTAAGAGATGTAGAAGAAAAATAAATGATTATTAGATTATCTATAGTGATGTCACCATTTGTCAATATAAACTACTCTATATAAAAATAACCTTTTTCATAGTGATTTGTAAGTTACCTGTTATTTTGTTTTAATTGTCATTTTAAACCATCACAATTGCATGAAATACTGTCCTTATTTCATACGTGCAGAAAATGGACAATAGAAAAATTAGGTAACCAAGGTTGTAAAAGGCAGGACTGGGGCTCGGATAAGTTTCCTACATTTGCATTCTGTGCCTTTCTCACAACTTCATTTAATCTATTAGTTAAATGAAACTCAATAAAAAGGTTAAAGTTAAAATGAAAAGACCAAACTATCAACAGTTAAGTGATGCATATTAAAAAGAAATACTCATTTCCTAAAACTCCATCTATTTACCTCTTCTGAGCTATTTATGGGTATATAGTTTTATGTAGTATCTTTATATATTAGACTTTGTTTTAAAATTACCGCTACTGTTGTAGTAATATCCAAAATGTTTTGCAGTATTCACATTTGTCATTTCTCATGGCCATATTTATTCTGTTGCATTAGTAAACCATAGATAGACATTAGTAAACCACAGATAGACATTTGGGCTATTTCTAGATTTTAGCTCTTAATATACAGCTGTAACTATAAATATATTTGTAAAAATATTTTTCTTTTGAATTATTTCTTTGTGAGACAGTGTTGGGAATGATGGGTTGGAAGCTGTCCTGTAACAACTTTTCTTGACAGAGTTCCTTTCTGGAAGACTGTACTAGCAAGCCACCAGCAGTATGTAAACAAACCCAAAGCCTTTTATCAAACCAAAGCTAGCATGTGATTTTTCCACTTAATAGATGTGAGGTGGTACTTTATTAGTTGTTTTAATGTGCATGTTTGTAAACTCTTATTGTTTCAGGATGTTTCTGCAGTGTTTATCATGTGAACACTGTGTGCCTGTTCTTATCTGCTATTGGATATTGATGACTGGGTATTGGAGACAGGCTGTTATCCTGATTTTTATCAGTCCCCTAAAAGGTTTAGGGATAAAACTTGTACACATAGCATTAATTGTTAGCCTTCCCTGACTATGTTACTTTCATTTTATTCTTTTTTTTTTCCTTCTATGCAGTATTTAAAATTTAAATACTTAAAAACCTTCTAGTTAAAATCTTTTAAATTTATTCTTTTATTTTGGGAAAATACATATGATATGAGATGAGAATTTTTTGCTCTTGATATCTATCCAGTTTTATCAAAAGCATTATTATTTTAATGAATATTTTTATCTTTACCAAAATATTACATTGTAGAAAAATTGGGAAATAACATAAAAACACAAAGAAAAAAGTAAAAACACCCAAAGTTGGCTACCCAGAGTTGACTATTTTAGAGTCTATTCTTCTAGGATGTATATTTTTCTTCTTTCCTTTCTTTCTAGTAAGGCTGGGAGATGTTATACAAACAGCCCTAATTAAGTAGTGATTTCTTTCCTTACTTTACTTTGTTGCATATTAAATTCATATCAGTTTGGGTCATTTCTGGCAAAGATTGACATGAAATAATGGATATATAAAAATCAAATGTCTACATGGGAAAAATACTATAAAGTAAAAGCAAATAGTAAATTAGGAAAAGATTGACATCACAGAATATATAAAGAGCCTTTACAAACACACAAGTAAAAACCATAAGCCTAATTGGAAGAGGGACAAAGGACATAGATGAGCATTTCACAGAAAAAATGGCTTTCAGACATGACCAGATATTCAGTCTTAGCCATAATTAGAAAAAAATACATGTTTGAACAAAAGGGAGGAATCTTTTTTTGCTTCTTAGAATGGCAAAAGATAAAAAGAAATTTTAAAAGTTTTAAAGGAAAGATGTACCCATCTGAATGCAGAGTTGCAAAGAACAGCAAAGAAAGATAAGAAAGCCTTCCTCAGTGATCAATGCAAAGAAATAGAGGAAAACAATAGAATGGGAAAGACAAGAGATCTCTTCAAGATGTTAGAGATACCAAGGGAACATTTCATGCAGAGATGGGCACAATAAAGGACAGAAACGGTATGAACCTAACAAAAGCAGAAAATATTAAGAGGTGGCAAGAATACACAGAAGAACTGTACAAAAAGATCTCAATGACCCAAATAACTATGATGGTGTGGTCACTCAGCTAGAACCAGGCATCATGGAGTCCGAAGTCAAGTAGACCTTTGGAAGAGTAACTACAAATAAAGCTAGTGGAGGTGATGGACTTCCAGCTGAGCTATTTCAAGTCCTAAAAAATGATGCTGTGAAAGTGCTACACTCAATATGCCAGCAAATGTGGAAAACTCAGCAGTGGCCACAGGACTGGAAAAGGTCAGTTTTCATTCCAATCCCAAAGAAAGGCAATGCCAAAAATGTTCAAACTATCGCACAGTTGCACTCATCTCACATGCTAGCAAAGTAATGCTCAAAATTCTCCAAGCAAGGCTTCAGTGATATGTGAGCTGAGAACATCCAGATGTTCAAGCTGGATTTAGAAAAGGCAGAGGAACCAGAGATCAAATTGCCAACATCCATTGGCTCATAGAAAAGCAAGAGAATTATAGAAAAACATCTGCTTTATTGATTATGCCAAAGCCTTTGACTGTGTGGATCACAACAAACTGTGGACAGTTCTGAAAGCGATGGGAATACCAGACCACCTGACCTGACTCCTGAGAAATCTGTTTGCAGGTGAAGAAGCAGCAGAACCATATGTGGAGCAATGGACTGGTTCCAAATAGGGAAAGGAGCACATCAAGACTGTATATTGTTATCCTGCTTATTTAACTTCTATGCAGAGTACATCATGTGAAATGCTGGGCTGGATGAAGCACAAGATTGCCAGGAGAAATATCACCAGCTTAAGATATGCAGATGACACCACCCTTATGGCAGAAAGCAAAGAGGAACTGAAGAGCCTCTTGATGAAAGTGAAAGAGGAAAGTGAAAAAATGGGCTTAAAATTCAACATTCAAAAAGTGAAGATCATGACATCCGGTCCCATTACTTCAGGCAATTAGATGGGGAAACAATGGAAACAGCGACAAACTTTATTTTCTTGGGCTCCAAAATCACTGCAGATGGTGACTATAGCCGTGAAATTAAGACACTCCTTGGAAGAAAAGTTATGACCAACCTAGGCAGCATATTAAAAAGCAGAGACATTACTTTGCCAACAAAGGTCCATCTAATCAAAGCTATGGTTTTTCCAGTAGTCATGAATGGATGTGAGAGCTGGACCATAAAGAAGGCTGAGTGCCGAAGAATTGATGCTTTTGAATTGTGGTGTTGGAGAAGATTCTTGAGAGTCCCTTGGACTGCAAGGAGATCAAACCAGTCAATCCTAAAGGAAGTCAGTCCTGAATATTCATTGGAAGGACTGATGCTGAAAATCCAATACTTTGGCCACCTGATTCGAAGAACTGACTCATTAGAAAAGACTCTTATTCTGGGAAAGACTGAAGGCAGGAGGAGAATAGTATGACAGAGGATGAGATGGTTGGATGGCATCACTGATTCAATGGACATGAGTTTGAGCAAGGTCTGGGAGTCGGTGATGGACAGGGAGGATGGTGATGGACTGCAGTCCATGGGGTCACAAAGAGTTGGACACAGCTGGCGACTGAACTGAACTGAAGATCATGAAAAATAAGGAAAGACTGAGAAACTACTGTTAGACCAGAGGAGACTCAGGAGACACAACTAAATACAATGTGGGTGCTAGATGGGATCCTGGGAAGATCTGTCCTGTGACTAGTCTTGTGTACGTCTTCCTGTGAGCATATGTTTTCAGTTCTTTTGAGTAATGGACTGTAGCCTGGCAGGCTTCACTGTGGAATTCTCTAGGCAAGAATATTGGACTGGGTAGCCATTTCCTTCTCCAGGGTATCTTCCTGACCCAGGGATTGGATCTGAGTATCCTGCATTGCAGGCAGATTCTTTACTATCTGAGCCCCTATGAAAGCCTCAATTGCTAGGTCATAGAGTAGGTGTATGTTTAGATCTATAATAAACTGCCAGACCTTTTCCCAAAGTGGCTGTACCACTGTCATCTCTCACCAAGAATGTAGGAGAGTTCCTTGTTAGACTTCAAAATATATACATATACAAGGAGGATTTCCTCATATTTGGGGGGTATAAACCTCTCAGACAAATATATGTTTTGTGAATACTTTTTCCCAGACTGTGGCTTGTGTATTCATTTTGATGGGCAGAAAATTTTAATTTTGATAAAATCTAAATTGTTGGATATTTCTTTTGTATTATTGCTTTGTATATCTTAAACTATTGTCTATTTTGAGTCACAGAGCTATTTTTATATTTTTTCCTCTGACAGCTTTATAGTTTTAGATTTTATATTTAAATCTGTGATCTATTTTTTTTTTAAATATTTATTTATTTGCACCAGGTCTTTACTGCAGCATGCACACTCGTTAGTTGTGGCACGTGGGATCTAGTTCCCTGACCAGGGATCAAACCCGGGTCCCCTGCACTGGGAGCATGGAGTCTTAGCCACTGGACCACCAGGGAAGTCCCTGTGATCTATTTTTAATAATTTTTTGTATGGTGTGAGGTAGGGATATTTTCCACCTGACTAGCCAGGTATGAGTACTGCTTGTTACCCTCGCTCTGTTAGATTGCTTTGGCATCACTATGGATACTGCAAAGCACAGGCTGTTCTTCTCAGCTCTCTTGATTATCCTAGTGTGGAGAGAGAAGAGTTATCTCTTTCATATCTCCTAACCCCTTCACTTCTATCCAGATATTTTTGGATTTTCCTGAGTCCTGACTCATAAGCCCAGGGAGTTTTCTGTGGTTGTCAGTGAGTTGTAGTGACTGGATTATCTCCTCTGCCTGGACATAGGATGGCCAGTGTACCAGTAAAGGAACGCAGTGAAGGTATCTCAGAACTGGAGGTTGGGGCGCTGCCGAGAGGGGATTCTGCTCAAGTGGAGATGCAGGTAAGTAGCCTCTTGACTCCTTTAAAGCTCCCTGGGACATAAAAGCATACTGGGAATGAAAAATCTAGTCCGAGCTGGAGTATAAATGTGCCTGACTTGGGTAATGAGCCAGTGTTGATTCTTTAAACTTCACAAAGGGGGGCTTCAGAAGGACAACATTTTTTTCACATTTAAAAAAGATCCCCCCCTCAAAAAAAATGTACTTCAATTTAACAGAGCCTGTATTTTTATGATTATAAAAATAACAAATGTTTATTGTAGAAATTTGAAAAAAAGAGAAAAATTTAAAGAAGAAAATAAACTTATCTAAATCCTACCACTCAGAAGTAACCTCTGTTAATACACCTCATCAAAAGAAAGAAATGAAGCCAATACTCCCTCATCTTGTTTTATAATTTTTTAGAAAAAGTTCTACTCTAGGGAGTTACACCTTCCCTCTTGGCTTCCTGTAGTGCTCTCCCCTACTTTTATTAAAAAGCTAAATAGGATCTGAAGGTTTGGATATATATGTTATAGGAGGCAGAGCTTAGAAAAAATGGCAGGAGATTTAAATAATGGCTTTGGCACTGCTGATGCCACAGATTTTATACCTCACTGATGCTAAATTATTCCAGTTATTATTTGATTACTCACCAAAAAGTACTCCTTGTTGACTGGCTGGAACGGACAGGGAGCAGCATGATTCCACATTGTAGCTGACCTGGTCCTCTGCTCACAGGGCCAGGCAGGCTTCTTCATGTGATGAAGGAGTGTCCGGTGTTGATTGTATCCAGCTTCTGCTGCTTTCACTGACCCGAATTCCTGTGAATTATGTGGTAGTGGTGATGGTAAAGAAACTCGGGAAGAAAGATGAATTTGTATGACAAAGGGCTTTACCTTCTGCTTCCTATTTGCCTTTTATTGCCAGAAGGAAGAGTTTATTTCTCTATCAAGGTTTTGCTCCTGATGTCTTTTTGGGCTGGTTTCAAGCAGTGTGGCAAATAAATACCCAAAATGGTTACTAGGCTGCCCCGGGATTCTCCACTGTTCACCTGGCATGAACCTGGTTTCTTGTGCTGGGCAAATGGCTATTTACCAGATGGCTCTAAACACATGAATTCCAAACCGTTCTGTTTGTTGCCCACTTGAGTATGCCACAAACTTGTGCAAGGGCATGTTGAAGAGGAATGTGCTTAATGAGAGTGCAAGCATCTGTACACTATACATGTTCCACATAATATATGCACACACTTGTTAAAACCTCATGTGCAGAAGCTAGTTGCTACAAAGTCCAAGCTGCATTTAATGGTCCGTCAAGTCAATTTGCAGAACTTTTGTACATTCCCATGACGCTTGTATTAAGAAGTCTGGGGAAGAAACAGCCCAGTTTGCTCAGAAAGACTTGGCAGTGGGAGATGGTGTCTCTATAAATGGGGATGAATCATCTGTCCCTATGCTTTGCTTGGGACATGGTAGCTTCAGGACCCTGCTGTGGTGTAGGACAGGCTGCGGGGATGTACCTTGGGAAAGGAGCTTAGTCCCCACCAGAGAGCATGGTGTCTGGCAGAGTCCTCTTTGTTTTTAAGGCTTACTCTATGCCATGGGACTGGTCTGTGGCTTCCAATGTTTCTTCCTCCTGCCAGATTGTGGTTAGAATCTTTTAACTGTTTGTGGATTTCTCTTATCAGCTTTCTGTGAGAGCCAATCATTTCTCTGTAGTCACTGAACTGTAGTACACTGCTCTGGAGCCACTGCCACACTTAGGCTCTAGTACAGAAACTTAGATATCCTCTGAGAGGATCTAGGTATTTAATCAGTACATTAGCATCCTTTCCTAAATGGCTTTATTCCTTTCACTTAAAAGTGGCCCCTTTTCTCCTAGTAGGACAAGGGAATGGGGCTTCCCTGGGCTCACTCTTCTCTTTTCTCTATCACACCCTAACTGATCTATTGGAAAAAAGGTATGTATGGGAGTCGTAGAATCTTGAAATTTACCACTTAATCTTCAGATCAGTGAGGACACAGAATGAAAGAAAATTATTTCATCTGAGTGGATGGTTTCTTTTTGCTCTTCCCCACCCCTCAATTATTGCTTTTTTGTGGGGTGTGTGTGCTCTGTCTACTCAAAAGAAGTCTATAGGTAGCCAGTGATTCAAGTCTTAAACATTATCCATTTATTTAGGCACCATGGGTAGCTGGGCTTTCCTGGTGGCTCAGACGGTAAAGAATCTTCCTGCAATGCAGGAGACCTGGGTTTGATCCCTGGGTCAGGAAGATCCCTTGGAGAAGGGAATGGCTACCCACTCCAGTATTCTAGCCTGTAGAATTCCAAAGACAGAGGGTCCTGGCAGGCTATAGTCCATGGGGATCACAAACAGTCAAACACAACTGATCAACTAACACTTTGACTTTCACGTGGGTAGCTAGGGGGATAGTTCCCTGACCAGGGATTGAACTCCGGGGCCTTGGCAGTGAAAGTACCAAGTCCTAATCACTGGACCACCAGGGAACTCCCAAGCATTCTTTTAGAAGTGACTATTTAATGGGTCTTTTATTCTGACTTTCCAAAGAAGATATGTAAATGAAAGTCACTCAGTCATTACAGCTCTTTGCAACCCCATGAACTATACAGTCCATGGAATTCTCCAGGCCAGAATACTGGAATGGGTAGCCTTTCCTTTCTCTAGGGGCTCTTCCCAACCCAGGGATCAAATCCAGGTCTCCCGCATTGTGGGTAGATTCTTTACCAGTGAAGCCACAAGGGAAGCCAAAAGAAGATAGGATCACCACAAAGCTTAATCACTCTAGTTTTCTAGGGAAATAATGATAAAGAAGATATTTCTAGGGAAATAGTGATAAAGAAGATAGGATCACCACAAATCTTAATCACTCTAGTTTTCTAGGAAGCCTAAGGCAAGGTAGTAGTTTTGAAGGAGGGGAGTGAGATATAGACTTAGCCTTACAGGTAATGCTAAGTTGGGGATTGGTCAGCCTTTTTAAAGACTGAAGTTGAATTTCCCTGCTATATCTTGATGATCCTTAAATTTTGTTTTTCATCTCTGCAGTCAGATGCCCTGGATGCAGCTAGAGGGTGATTCTCTGTACATATCCCAAGCTAATTTCATCCTGGCCTATCAGTTCCGCCCAGATGGTGCCAGCTTGAACCGGAGGCCCCTGGGAGTCTTTGCTGGACATGATGAGGACGTTTGCCACTTCGTGCTGGCCAACTCGCATATTATCAGTGCAGGGGGTAAGTGCTGCAGGCTTCTCCTTCCTTCCTCCTCAATATTCTTCAGAGACCTTCTGCCTGCCTCTGACTTTTCTGTCTCTACTCCAAAAGGATGAGTAGGGAGACTAGAAGAAGGGGTAATGTTTTTTTATCCATTTAAAGCAGGTACTTAATAGGGTAAGCTGGAAAAGGAAAACAGGAAGAACCTTTAATGAAAAGGGAACCTGGTTTTGATACTCTCAAGGGGGAGATTTGTTTTGTCTCTCAGCTTTCTTCAGCCCCAAGTGTACTGAGAAATAAAGGTATCTAGAAGCTCAGCACCTTATTGGGCTGAATTGCCTAAAGCTTAGCAAATTGGAAGTCATTGGAGATTTGGGCTGTTTCTATAGACTTGTTCTCTTCCTGCAGAGAAAGTAATTGGCTCTCAGGGGTTGGCTTCTTATTTCTCTCCTAGAGATGGGAAGATTGGTATTCATAAGATTCATAGCACCTTCACTGTCAAGTACTCGGCCCATGTACAGGAGGTGAACTGTGTGGACTGCAAAGGGGGCATCATTGTGAGTGGCTCCAGAGACAGGACAGCCAAGGTGAGATCTCCTCCTTACATACTGCTAGTCCCTCCTGTCTATAGGGGTGGGAAGGGAGGGGGTGGATAGGAGCTTGAGTTTCAGGATTGGCAGAGGGCATTGAGTTGGGGCAGCAGGGGAACGGCACAATAAAGAACTCACTTATGTGCCTCTGGCATGCAGCTTGCCATGCCAGGCTGTGTCCCTGCCAGCTGGCCTGGGAAAGGAGTGGACAGTGGCTGGGAAGTTTGCCACTCACTTGAAATGTGGCGTGAACTCAAAAACAGAGGGCCTGGCCAGCTTTTCCTCCCTGAGCTGAGTTTCCTCAAGTTTGTGGGTTGAGTTCTAACCCCAATATTTTATTTTAAAATCTCCCACCTTTTGCTCACTCTGTGTTTGGGAAGGTTAATTTTTACCACCTTGTTTATAAGGAATCGGGCTGATAATTAAAATGTGTTTTTACTGCTTCTCTGGAGAGTGATGTGGTTAGTAAGCAGTGGAAAGACAATGAGAGGAGGGCATTGTTTGTTGTGTCATTGCCAAGTTGCCTGGTCTAAACTCAGACATCTGCCAAGGCCCATCAGAATGAGACTGATAAGTAGCATGACCCCTGCTTTATGGACTCAGCTCCTTCATGTCTGGGTTAAATAGGCTTCCACATGTGAGACAGAGAAGAACTTTCTCCATCTCTGTGTCCGTCCCTTGCCCAGGGCTCATATATGCCTGGTCCTTTGGGGCTGCTGTGGGAACTTTGCTGACAATTCAGTTGATGATGCAGGAAGCTTGATAGGTTCTTGCTTGTATGTTTCCCAGCGTCTGGAGACTACACATTGCTAACAGGAGCAAAATGCTTGTCCATGTCAGCTAATGGGGCTCTAAGACACGTGGGGCAGAGGACTCAGGAGAGAGAAGTTGCAGTCTTTACTAACTTTTCTGACTCCATGTTCTCTTTACTGCTTATAGCTTCATGTAAAAATGTTGCTAATTTATATAAAAAGGACTAAATATGTTCCTTTCTATTTATGGAAGTTTCTCCTCCCTTTGCTCATTTTTTTCTTTTACTTTGTATTCTGTCCGAGAAATGTGCTCATAAGCAGAAGGAGCCTGAGAAAAATTCAGAAAATCTTTCAAATCAACATGGAAACTGAATTTCTTTTATCTGAATCCTCCACCCCATACTTATTTCACATTTCTGATTGGTCACCATCTTTGTACCATTCCTTGCAAAAAGACTAGCCTTAATTTTGCTATACTTCTCAGAAGACAATTTTCTTAGAAACCTTTTGTACATGTGTGACCTAGATATTCTTGTCTCATTCTAGCATTGTATTGTCGTGGCTTCAGTTTTCTCTGGGAAACCTTCAATGATCTCTCTTTCTTCCATCCATTTCTCTGTAGTCTGCCACCCAGAGCAGTGTACAACTAAGTTTTATGACCATATGTAGCAATTCATGGTATAGACTGGTTATAGTTGAAGATGGACAGCAATTTTACTTGGAATATTGGGTTAGTTTCATGTTTTAAATACAACTATTTAGTGTTTTAGAGTTTTTAAGCATTAAAATCAGTACTCTCTAATTCTCAAATTGTCACTATAGTACATTCCTATTCCTTTTGACGATTTCTTTTTAGTCAGTGACAGAATTCTTCCCTTGCTTCAACTCCAGGAAGCTAGTCAGCTATTTTGGGGGTTCCCAGTGACCTCTAGGCCAGCTCATCTTTTCTGGCTTTCAGTAGCTGCTTCTGTCCCCTCCTTCTATTGTTGTCTTTGCATTTAGCCACCTTCATCTTCCTAGACCATTTTCATGTTACCCACAGTTAGCCTTTTATAACTGACTCTCTCATTTCTTTTTGGTGGCATCTGTAATTCTCCAGCTGCTTCTACAGCTTTCTAAAACCTGAAGCTACACAAGGACTTAGTCATGTTCATCTGTAAACATCTGTAGACCCCTGACCCTGACCCAAGTTTCAGAATTACTGTGACTTAGCTTGAATTGCCTCTCTAGACTGACTTCAGTGAGACTGGCTCCATCCTGAGATGTGATAGAATGGTAGCTTACATTCCTGCTGGGTCTGGGCCAGGACTGATCATTTGTTCGTTTTTCCCCTTTTTTCTTCATTCTGATAAGTGCCTACTCTATGTGAGGCTTCAAAGGGGAAGAAGATGGCCTTTCTTTAAGGGGAACTGAGACTGCATGCACGCATAGCTATGAAGCTGGTTGGAAGTGGCCAGGTTTATGAAGTTGTAAGGCTCTAGGGAGACAGCCAGAAAGTTTTGAGTTGAGAGGGTTCACATCTGACTTGGAAGGGGAGATTTTATGAAGGAGGGGACATTTGAACTGTTTTTTTTTTAATTTTTATTTTTATCTTTTAGGTATTTTTCAGTGCATAGGTTTGCTTTTTTTTTTAATAATAACATAGGATGTACAGGCACTGTGCTAATAAGCCCTTTACATTTATTCATTTTCTCATTTTAGTCTTTAGTACAGTTTTCCCCCACATAATTATAGTCATAATATATCTATTTTTAAAAATTAATTATTATTGGAGTATAGTTGATTTACAGTGTCATGTTAGTTTCTGCTGTACAGCAAAGTGAATCAATTATACATATACTTATATCCCCCTTTTTTAGATTCTGTTCTCATATAGGTCATTACAAAGCATTGAGTAGAGTTCCCTGTGCTATATATATAGTAGGTCTTTATTAGTTATCTGGTTTCATATAGTAGTGTGTATGTGTCAATCCCAGTCTTTCAATTTATCCTCCCCGCCACGTCCCCCTTGGTAACCATTAGTTTGTTTTCTATGTCTGTGACTCTATTTCTGTTTTGTAAATAGGTTCATTTGTACCATTTTTTACATTATACATACAAGTATTATCATATGATATTTGTCTTTTTCTGTCTGACTTACTTCACTTAGTATGAGAGTCTTCAGGTCCATCCAAGTTGCTGCAAATGGCATTATTTCTTTCTGTATTATGACTGAGTAATATTCCATTGTATGAATGTACCACATCTTTATCCCTTCCTCTGTTGGTGGATATATGTTGCCTATTGTGAATAGTGTCCAGTGAACATTGGGGTACATGTATCTCTTCAAATTATGGTTTTCTCTGGATCTGTGCCACTGTGGTATTGGTAGATCATATGATAGCTCCATTTTTAGTTTTTCTATGAAACCTCCCTACTGTTCTCCATAGTGGCTGAACCAATTTACATTCTTACCAAAAGTGTAGGAGGGTTCCCCTTTTCTCCACACCCTCTCCAGCATTTATTGTTTGTAGATTTTTTTGATGATGGCCATTCTGACTGGTGTGAGGTGAGACCTCATTGTAGTTTGTTTTGCATTCCTTCCCTGATAGCTGGGTTGGTAAAAAAATCAGCCTGTGATACAGGAGACCTGGGTTCCATCCCTGAATTAGGAAGATCCCCTGGAGAAGGGAAAGGCTATCCACTCCAGTATTCTGGCCTGGAGAATTCTATGGACTGTATAGTCCATGGTGTTGCAAAGATCTGGGCATGATTGAGTGACTTTCACATACTATATCTTATGTATACCCTGCTGTGTCTACTTTATTTTTTAAGGTTTTCTATTATTATTATAAATTATTGGTCATCTTTAATGGCTTCACAATGGAATTTATAATTTAGTTATTATTTTTCCTATTGGATGTTTATATCTAGCTTTTCCTATAGTATTAAGAACCACCATTATTGATGTCTAATGCCTGCCAAATACTGTGCTTCTGTGCTAGGTGCTTTACACTTAGCTTCACTTTTCCACACTGCAGCCCTAAGAGATAGGCGTTACCTCCCATTTTATACATGAGGAAACTGAGGCTAAGAAGTTATAAAATATTCCTAACATCAGAGATACATAAATAGCAACTAGGGTTCAAACCCTGATTTGTCTAATTGTAAAGCCCTTATGAGCTCTTCCTGCTAATGCAGCTGCAGGGAATATTTTTATCATTAGGTTTTTCTTGATTTTAGGATAATTTTCCCAGGATAGAGTCTCAGCATTAGAATTAAAGGGTTCAAGGCTTTGGTCAGTTTAAGGGTGTTTGTACATATTGCCAGTTGTTTTATAAAAGGACTGTATATATGTCCACTTCCACTGAGTTATATCTTCACCAGGGATGAGTCTGTTTGGATTTGACCACTGAAGGTTAAGATGTGATCAGCATACTCATGTTTTGGTGGATGGTGTGCTTCTGGTGCAGGTCAAGAGGCCACTTTCCCTAGATTGTGCTTGAGAAATTGCAGCATGCTTCTGGAGCCACTCCTGGGAACCAGGAACTTCGTTCTGTGTTTTTTTTCACAGTGGGATCCATCAGCCTGTTCAGTGAAGGACTCTAGTGAATTCTGGCCTTGATCCGTACTCATAGATTTTGTAATCACAGTCTTTAGTATCTCCCCACCCACCCCCAATAAGAACCTGTCTCCTCGGTAGTTTGCATCAGTTCAGTTCAGTTCAGTTGCTCAGTCGTGTCTGACTCTTTGCGACCCCATGAATCACAGCACGCCAGGCCTCCCTGTCCATCACCAACTCCTGAAGTTCACCTAAACTCGTGTCCATCGAGTCGGTGATGCCATCCAGCCATCTCATCCTCTGTCGTCCCCTTCTTCTCCTGCCCCCAATCCCTCCCAGCATCGGAGTCTTTTCCAATGAGTCAGCTCTTCGCATGAGGTGGCCAAAGTACTGGAGTTTCAGCTTTAGCATCATTCCTTCCAAAGAAATCCCAGGGCTGGTTTCCTTCTCTTCTTCAAGCTGAGCCGATCTGAAAGAGGGCATTAAATGCATTTAGTCACTACCGAAGGGAAATGGCAACCCACTCCAGTGTTCTTGCCTGGAGAATCCCAGGGATGGGGGAGTCTGGTGGCCTGCCATCTATGGAGTCGCGCAGAGTCGGACACAATTGAAGCGACTTAGTAGTAAAGTGACCTGATCCAAAAGAATGAGCCAAAATCATGACATTCCAGGAAAAGTTGTGTTATTGACCTTTGTTTTCTGCCCGTCTTCTTTCAGTATCTTCTTATTAAATTTATTTTCTTTTCCCTATGTTGGGAAAAGTAACTCACACCCTTCTCCCCCTATCATATACACACAAAACCTAAGAAACACTTTCTCCTTTTTAGAGAAGAGATATGTGATCCTAAGAAGTCAGGACCACCCCCACTCCATCACCTACCCTGTAAACTCAAGGAATGTCTCCAGAGAGTTCTTCCATCTAAGGTCCTGACTGACTTCCATGTGTTCCCCTTTATAGCACCGTGGGGACCCTGAGAGGTCACTGATCCGTCTGGCTGCCTCAGGATCCCTCCTCAGTTGCTGTCTGGGGACAGCCGTGTACATCTGAGGTTTCCTCTCTGTTTGGTTAGAGGCTTAGTCCCCTGTGTGTGTCATCTAGGGTTGGGTGCAGTGAGGGGGCCTTGTGCTTAATGGGAGATTTCTAAATGCACTGACCACTGAGAGGGCTCTGTGAGTGTTGATTAGAGTTAAGCCCAGAGTGGCTGCTAATGTACATTCCTGACTGATAGGGAGCAGATAATGTGCTCCAAGCAATATTTTTAACCTGTAGGAGATATGGAAGCTTAAAAGAGTTAAGCTTTTTGCTACTTTTGGTGACACTAGGTGCTAAATTCCCTGCTGACATGAATAGCACTGGATTCTGGGTATTATCAACAAACAAACAACAACACACCACCTTCCCACCTTGAAGTCCTCTTCTTCCATTCTTCCTTCCCTTGGATCTTTCTCTTTATTCCTGTCTCTCTAATTCTACTCTAATTCTGTCTCTGTCCTCTCTTACTGGGCCTTGATCTTCTTCTGTCTGTCTACCTCTCCAAAGTAAAATGTTGGTGACAGATAGGAAAAGGAAAACCCACAAACACAGAGAGGTTACTGAGAGAGGTGAGCCTCCCCTGCTAATGCTTCTCAGTCAGATCCCAGTTGAGGAACGTGAAACTGATTCCCTAGTATAGAACTGGCTGCTGCTTAAGGGTTCTCAGGTGGAAGTGAGAGGGTGGTTAGGATTCGGAGCTGGCATCTCTCCAGGTGGTAGGTAAGGCAGAAGCTGGAGAGGCCCCTCTGTGCTCCCCAGAGCTCTGTGTGTGCAGGACAGAAAGATTCTCCGTTCCCCCACCCGCTCAGGACCAGGGACTCCACCTGGTGCATCTTTCCAGCCCCCCGCAAACCCGATCCCAGGCAATGCCAACGAGAGCATCTCCTCTCCTGTTTCCAGGTATGGCCTTTGGCCTCAGGCCGGCTGGGGCAGTGCTTACACACCATCCAGACTGAAGACCGAGTCTGGTCCATTGCTATCAGCCCATTGCTCAGGTAAGGGAGATGTTTTGGGGTATGGTTTTGTTCTGTGAAATAATGCTTTTATTTTACAACGTAGGTGGGCGTCATCAGGAGAGGCTTGGGGCCCATGTCCACTTGGGCTTGTGTGCAAAGTCATCTTTGTGGAGTAGATTCATTGACAACTGTAGCAGAAGTGCCAATTTTGATGGTGGCTTTATCCTACCCTTTGGCCTGACTGGTGTTTGTCTAGTTTTACCCATGACTAAGTCCATTCTGAAGGAGATCAGCCCTGGGATTTCTTTGGAGGGAATGATGCTGAAGCTGAAACTCCAGTACTTTGGCCACCTCATGCGAAGAGTTGACTCATTGGAAAAGACTCTGATGCTGGGAGGGATTGGGGGCAGGAGGACAAGGGGACAACAGAGGATGAGATGGCTTGATGGCATCACTGACTCAATGGACGTGAGTCTGAGTGAACTCCGGGAGTTGGTGATGGACAGGGAGGCCTGGCGTGCTGCTATTCATGGGGTCGCAAAGAGTCGGACACGACTGAGTGACTGAACTGAACTGAAGTGAGCTTTGCATCCTGACTTCTGCTTTCTAGGCTTTCTTAAACTGAGGCAGAGCCTCTCCCCAAGCAGAGTACATAGACACCCTCCCTTCACCTTCTCTATCAGAGTGTTTACCTGGTGTCTTCTCCCACTTCCTTTACCCTTCACTCCCCACCGAATGATCAACGGGAAAGCTGTAGGGCTGACACCCTCCAGTGTCAGGTTTAAGTCAGTCACTTGGTTTAGGAGATAGTTGGTCCCCCTCTTTGCTCAGCCCCCCTTCAGCCTTTTTCTTTTCACCCCAAGGAGCCTGCACCCCTCCTCCTGCCCTTTCCACAGCTCTCTTTCAAATTTTTTTTCTTCCTAAAGAATTAGAGCCGATTAGCCACGTCATTAATTCTTCAATTTGACGGCTGATATAGCAGGACCTGAAACACATTGCTGACCTCAGAGCATGGAGACCCCGATCCTTAGCATATTGACGATGAGAGAAGTTAATTAAAATTCCACAGAGCGAAGGTGTCGGCTAACCTATAAACCTGTCGCGGTTCAGAACAAATCATTCTAGCAATCCTCAGAAAAAGGAAGGAAAGAGCAGCAGGGAGTAGAGAGGTCTAAGTGTGTGGGAGCCAAGAGTGGAAAATGGAGCTGTTGGGCTCTGGCCCCTCCTCAGTTTCTTCCTAACGCTGCCCCCTTTAAAGCCAGTTAGCCAAGCTTGGGTGTCTGTGGGCTGGATATTTATAAGGGCCGGAAGTGACAGGTGGGCTGGTGACTTCATCTTGGTGCTTACCTGAGGACTTACAGTAGATGGGTGGGCTGGGGTATGATTGGTGGTGGAGGGATGCTCTTCAGGCTGGAGATGGCCCATGTGCTTCCTGCACGTGGATATAGGCCAAAGACATGTACAGGCTCCCCAGCATCCCCATCTTCGTATTCCTCTACTTCTGCCACCTCCTCTGGAGTGTGTTAGGCTACCTGTTAACAGGATAGAGTGTGGTAGCTCTTGAAGATGATGTTGATAAGAGAGGTTGAGGACGGAGTCTGCCTTTGTCACTAAGCAGTTTTGATCACGATAAACTGACTTTGGGTTTTGTTTTTGGTTTTTTTGGCCACAACTTGGAAGCTGGATTTGAGGAAAGATCTAGCTGCTTAATATTACTAGCTCTGCTCTATAATCAGCACTGCTACCAGCAGCTAACGTTTATTAGTCATGTGTTCTATGCCAGACCCTCTGCCAAGTCCTTGATAGGCCCCATCTTTGAAAACTGAGGTCTCATGTTTTCCTACAGTCTCCTTAAGAGTCTTCTCGGGTACTTACATCTTGTTTTCTTGGTGTGCTTTCTTGACCCGGGATGATTCCTTCACTCACTATTGAGTTGAACTTTTCCCCAAATCCACAAATGATGTTTTGGACTATTTTAAAAAGTAGTTTGCATTTGGGATATTGTTGTACTAAATGACCAGAGTATATGTTGGTATTCTCTCTGCTGCTTTTTGTCTTACCCGTAAAATATATTGGGATAGTGATTTTTCATCTTAGCATTAGATCCATTTCTTCTTACTGTGTCAGTGAATCTGAATATTACAGTAAACTCATCCATTTTCCCAATCTGGAAAGACATTGCCTCCTAGGTGGAGGGCCTGCTCTGTGAATCTGGAATTCTGCTTTGCCACTGGCAGAGTGGCCTTGGGTAAATGCTTGAAGCCGTGGTTTCCTCATCTGTTAAATATGAATACCATTTCTTTCATAATCCTTACTAGGTTATTGTGAAGATGATCTGAAACAATGAATGTGAAAATACTCTACAAAGCTTAAAGGGCTAGAGTCTTGTCAGCCAGAATATCTCCTGCCTGGTAAAGCATTTGTTTAGTGACTTTGACTGCTCTCGTGTCTCACCCTTCCCTTGGGCTTCTCCTGGCCTTCATGGAGTCACACTGCTCTTTGCAGTCTTCTTAAGGTGAGGACTCAGCAGGAATCTCTTTCCTCTCCTTTCCCCCCGCCGTGGGGTTCCTGCCTTCCATGGCTGCCTTCTGTTCCCCTCCCGGCCACCTTACCTATTGAGTGTGGTCGTAAGTGTCACTCATGTGATGTGGCCATGAACCCTGTGTGAGGAGCAGGTGGGCAGCAGCCGTCCTCCAGGGCAGGTGCTCCTCACCTGCCTGACAATGACTCATTCCCCCACTGCTCCTTGGTGTAGTGAGAAGGAACCTGATCATTTGGGAGACCCAGCACATCTCATTCTCTTTCTTCTACTTAAAATAACTTTTCTGAGCTATTCATCGTGTTTATCTTTGATGCTGGGACTTACCTGCCTTCTTTTCCTGTGTATGTACTTAGAAACTTGTAGTATGAAACGTGAAACCTCAAGCCCTAGGCTTAATTTGAGGTGTTCATGACTGAGAGAAAGCAAGTATTCTGTCCCATGTCCAAATGTCAACGTCTCCTTCCTTCCTTGACCTTGAGTTCTTGATTTGTAAACACTCTTGGAGGATGATATTTAATACCAGTCATGTGCTTAGAGCCACGTTTAGGTACTCAAAAAGCACAGAAGGAAAGCCAGTAAGTTTCAAGGTGGTAGGCAAAGACCTTTCCCTCTTCCTCCTACATGCCCTCCTTGTACCAGCGTCTAATAACATCTTGCACCAACACGAATGACTCTGTTTTTAGGATTTGTGACTTATAGATGCAGCTCTCTTTTGGTAGAGGAGGCCTAGTCTGGAGCTGTGTGATGAGTGCAAAGGGGACAGATTGAGATGGAACATAAGTGAGATGCTGGAGGTGAAAGGGCACGTGTCTGGGTGTAATTGTGGGGCCCAGCTGGTCTCAGGATATATCTCCTGAGGTCACATGGAGTTCTGAGCACTTTTCCATGAGTATCACAGAAAAGCAGAGTTTTTAAAATGAGCAGTGCATTATATTGCTATTAAAAGATTATTTCTAGCTGAATATAGTAAATACTCAGAGTAGGGAAATGAATAACTATTAAAGACTCGATTTCATCCCTTCTGTTTTCCATCACTTTTTTCCTCACTCCCTTTCCTCTGTGTGCCCTGTGGACAGACTGAACACTTGCTGTGGGGTGACTCTCCCAAGGATCTTACTCAAGATGGGGACACAACTGTGATAGTCACTTCACTGTGGTGAATGTGTCTGCCACACAAGCAACACACAGTAAACCCTGTAGCCACTGGGAACAAACACCCACTCTCCACAGAAATCCACCCCCTTGCCGAACAGTGCACACTGATGGCTTTCACATTCACCTGAAACTAGTGTGTCTTGGTTGAGGAAGAGAGAGGGGCATCCCCCTTCCTGGCAGCTGGAGAAATGGAGGCTCAGGGAAGGGTGCATGTGGGATAGGGCTGAAGAGGCTCCAGTCTCCAGCCTATTGCCGCATGCTGTAGTGCTCAGGGAGGGCCATGAGGCAGGCCTCCGGGTCCCCGCAGGGCCTTCACCCACCAGAATATTGCACAGTAGCTGTGGCCGTAGAAAGGCTCAGTGGGGACCTGGGAACATTCCATTTCTGGAGGCTAGCATGTGATAGAGAGGAGAAGGTGGGTAGGAAGGCTACCAGTCAAGGCTGAGCTCACTCGAGTAGCTGTGAGTGCTCACCCTGGGAGTGCCAGTGCTCATGGATCTTCAGTGCACAGGGCCCTTGCAAGCTGGCTGGAAGGGGCCCTGGCAGTGAAATGAGTCTGGAGCCCTATCGCCCTGTTTGCCGAGGAGGGGGAAGAGACAGGCGCCCACAGCTCCTCCTTCCTCTGTAGACACCGTATTTATTATTGCCCTCCAAGAAAACAGAGATGCTCAGCAGAATCCTTTCCCCATCTCTGAACAACTCTTGCTATCATGTGAGTGAGTGTGGTCAGGAAGGCTTCCCAGGACACTTGGGTTTTAATCCTTTCTCTCTTGTTTCTGTCATTAGGGAAACATATGAGTGGTATAGGCGTAGAAACTTGACATAGCTGTGTTATTAAATATACAATATAATTTTGTGTAACTGTGCTTGCTGTGGTGGCCTGTTTGTTTTTGGGGGATTAGTCCAAGTCTGCATGAAATGTACCGATTCAAATTTGTAAAGTGAGTTGTGGCCTCTGGGGGCTTTTGATGGAGGAGCTGCCCCTTCTTGCTTCATTTCTCCCAGAGGTGAGGGAGAGTCTGGAAGGAAAGCCATCACTGTGTACTGTTCGGTAAGCGGGTGGATTTCTGTGGAGAGTGGGTGTTTGTTCCCAGTGGCTACAGGGTTTACTGTGTGTTGTGTGTGTGGCAGATACATTCACCAGCCTGTTGAAATACGCCCTTCTTTAATGAAAGGTAATTGCATCTGGAGTTTTCTCTGACAGAGAGGTTTGAAAGATTGGGAAAAAAAGGCAGCCAACTTTCAGTTTAGATTTCTTTTGGTTCTCAGTGGTTCAACAATCCTTTGGCCCTAGGCTTCCTAACTCACTCAGTGATTTTAGGGAAAGACAAATCAAAAGTAAATGTTGTGTCCCTGAGTTTTGCTTTTGCTAGTTGGTGATAAAAAGCTGGTCCCGAAGGGGATCCTAACCTTGATAACCTGAAGAAAGACTGATGGATGATGTTGTGTTTCACACTGTAGCTGATCATCCTGATGGTTTGGCCCACAGCTTTCAAGATCTGTCTCTTCCCCCTTCCCAGGGTCAGGGGCTTGCTCAGGAAAGGGCACCTTCTGTCAGCAAGGAGGGGCTCAGGGTCCCCCCTTTGCCAGGCTGAAGAGCATACTAGAGAGAGTCTCCTACAGGTGTGCCCTGCATGAGAATGTCATGGACACAAAGACAGTGTGGACAGGCTAGAGCCTGGCATGGCTGGAAGGGGCAGCAGGGTGTCTAGAGAAAGACGGGAACTCTCTGTGACGCTTGGTGGGCCCACTGGTCCAGCCTAAGATGACCTAATATTGGAAAGAGACCAGCATAGGGAAACAACTGAACTGGAGTCTGGTCCTGCTGAATCTCAGGGCAGTGCCCGCCACCCTAGAGTTCATTGCCTGTGCTAAGCCAAGCCTCTCTGACAGACATATCCATCAGTAGCATGGATGAAATGCCACAGGGGTGGGTTTCACTTCCTCATGACCCTGGATTTCTGGCACTACCCAGGGCATATTGGGCACAGAGAGACTCATGTGCTGAGCTGCTGGCCTGAGATCAGCAACCCAACCAGCCCTGGCTGGCCCAGACCCCCGTTTGTGGGAGCTACTCCTTCCCTGACCAGGAAGGTTGGCTCAGTTGTAAAGAACTGGCTGAAATGAAACACTGCAACTAGAAGCAGAGGCTGCTGCAGAAAGTGGGATGCTGTGGGTACCGAGCCGGTGCATTGAGACCCTGCCCCTGCTACAGATACATTTCCATCCCTCAGTCTCAGTGTTCTATTCTTTCTTTCTCTGCTCTATCTCTGTCTCTCTCCTCCTGTCCTGATCTCTCTTTCTCTCTCCAGATACTTCTTAAGCATTATAGCATGTTAGACCCTGGGGAAACAGTGAACTAGACGGCATGGTCTGATGGAGAGACAGACCAGTCAAACTTAGCAAAGACGGTGCGCCAATGTCTAAGATGGGGAGCACAACACGTGGGAGGGATCAGAGTCTTCCTCCACTGCTACTGCCTGTGCCTTCCAGTTCCTTTCCCTACCTGTACCGCTATTGCTTCTGCCCTTCCTGCATCAGGAAGAAAGATGGCAATTTTCCTTCCGTAGCTGTGGCTGACTTTTCTGGGTTATGTGTGCAATGTGCCTCTGTTTTCCACCTTTGATCAGTGTTGTGCCGACAGATAATTTAGCAATCACATCCCAAGGTGGAAGCACGGAGTTAATGTTAAAATTAGTTGTTTTTTTTTTTTTTTCTTTCCCTTTAAACTTCAGTGGGTGATGAGGCAGAGAGGGAGGCAGGAGGGGGAAGGGGAGCCATAAATCCTGGGGCTGGTGTTGCTGTTCTCTGAGCAGCCGGGAACCCTCTGATGTCCCCACAGCACTTTCATTAACATTTAAATTAAGGGTTTGTTTTCCAGTCTGTTTTACAGGCAGGGACCTTTCATGGCCCGTCAAATGCAGAGTTCTCCCCCACCCCCACCCCCTTGCAAGCAAGTTGTAATTGTAGCCACTGCTCTATCCTAACTCTGGGTTGCAGCCGGGAGTTCAAAGGGAATTCCTGGAGATGGAGCTCTGGAGGTACAAGGTGTAACAGTCAGGATGTGGGTGTTTCTCATCAAATGAAGGCGCTGTGTAGGAGCTCTTTCTCCTCTTATCTGACCTGTGCTTTTTCTCTGCTCTTTTAAGGGATACACACTTCAATCTGACTTGGACCTCTCCCACCCTTCCTCCCCTGGGGCATGAGGCAGGTGGAAAAGGGTGCATCCATCCGAGTGGCCTCTCCTTATATCACAAGTTGGGGCCTGGGACAGATCGTTCTAAGATACAGATCTTCCGGGCTTCTCTTCCTCCTTTTGATTTTTTTTTTTTTTTTTTTTTGAGTCTCAAGAATACTTTCTCCTACCCTGGTAGACTTAAGAAGCAACAATATAAAACAAATTGCCTTCTGAGGAGAATATATAATATGGTCTATTGGTCCTGAAAAGTATGCTCTAGCATGAACAGACATGTGTACACACATCACACGTAGTCACTAGCTGTATGTGAACATGTGTTTGAAATAGTGTCCTGATTTAGATCCTTTAAGGAAACTGTTCTGTGAGGTCTTGGCATTCAGAGGAAACTCTCCTGCACTCTCACAGGGTGAATTTACTTATGTCTAAGCTTCCTTCACATGGGCATATTGGTAGCATTTGCGGGTGTTTTGAAAAACCCCTGTTCTGTTCTCCCTCCCTCCTGTTGGTCTATAAATGATGAAAATGTGCCCCAAACATGAAGCATCTCATTAGTTCATAACCTCTGAGGTCTTAGTTCACTCACCACCGGTCTCGAGCTAAATATTCTCTCTAGATAGTGGTGAGAGGGGCATTGAAGTCTTTCGCTTCAGAGGCTGAAAATTTTCTTTCTTTTGGAGCCTTGACATCACTCCTTGAGTCTCTACATCTCTCTTCCTTCTTGCACTAACTTGAACTGCCTGTGACTTACCTGTGGGGTTGAAGATGGCTGTGTCTGGCCTGCCTGTTCCAGGTAGTGTGGTCAGCAGGTGGATACCTTCATGCCCTGGAGTCTTGCCTGAGGGGATGAGGGAGGTGCCAGGGTGACCCCTGTGCAGGTGCTGCTGGGCTCAGGTTGCAGCCTAGTGTCCAGGCCCCTCCTGGTGGTGATCAATCTGGGACACGGGCCGGCAGAGGCCCAGCCAGGGCAGCTTTGGTCCCTCACTGTGAAGACCTTTGGCTCAGAGACCGAACTGATCTCTGTAGCCTGCTTCGGCTTGAGTTTGATCTGTCAAGGCTAAAGAGGAACCTGATGGTAGGGCGGAAACTTCTAGCCCTTGTCTGACTTATAGCAGTGATCCGTTCCAGTAGTCTCGCATGATAACACTCGTATATTTAAGATTTCCCCACCTGTTAGCTGCAACACTCAGTTCAGTCAAAAGAGGGATCTTCATGAAATATCTGTGCTTTTAGTTTTTTGAGCCAATGGAGCTCGCTCTTGTAAGTAGACTAGGGGATGGAGTGGGCTTTGCACTGGGTCTGAGTGAAAAAGACAAGATAGGAGTGTGGCTGGATTAGTAATGTGTTTTTTGTATACTGGGGGTCATGTCAGAAGTGGAAGGATTACCCCATCCTCCTGTAATTATTCATAAGTGGCTCTCAGGCCATTTGGGGCAGATTTCAGTACATAAATTTGGAGTCAAGACTTAAGTTCCTTGTTTTCCTTTTCATTTTAAAGCAAAGTTTTTGAAAAGATGTTTTCTCCCCATCACTTTTCCATCTACCAGAGTCCTGGTCCCTGGGACTTCCAGGTGGCAGTCCACATAGTCAGTTGTGTTTCTTTTCCTCTCTGAGTTCAGGACAGTCCCACGTGACTCTCCTTGCTTGTGGGCTTAAGACCCAAGAACAGGCATTCTGTTGTCCGTGACTATTGCCAGCATCCGTAAGCCTCTTGAGTTTCATTATCAGAATGAACTTCATTATTAGAGCCCCCTTTGGGGGGTTAGGAGCCTGGATCTTAAGAACTGGAATATTTTCCTCACACCATCAAGGAAGAGAATAGACATCCCTGTGTACCACTAGCAGTGAGATATGTTGACAGTATTGATGTGGAAAACTGGCTATAAATATTCTATGATTCATGGAATTCCCTGGTGGTGCAGTGGTTAGGGCTCCCCTCCTTCCAGTGCAGGGAGTGGGGTTTCAATCCCTGGTTGGAGAACTAAGATCTCACTTGACACGCAGTGTGGCCGAAGAGGTTAAAAAAAAAAAAAAAAAAAGATGCTATGATTCAAAAGATCTGTGCTGATTCTGAATTTTGTTGGGCTGAATTTCTACATAGGATAACAATGAAGGATGCACTTATACCTCAGTGAAGTGAAGTCGCTCAGTCGTGTCCAACTCTTTGTGACCCCATGGACTGCAGCCTACCGGGCTCCTCCGTCCATGGGATTTTCCAGGCAAGAGTACTGGAGTGGTTTGCCATTTCCTTCTCCAGAGGATCTTCCCGACCCAGGGCTCAAACCCCGGGTCTCCCACAGTGTAGGCAGATGCTTTACCGTCTGAGTCACAAATTATACCTCAGCAAGCCAACAAATATTTTTGCTCTTCCTTCACACTGATACTAAAAGATCTCAGTTGTGTGGAATGGATATCTGCTAATTCTTGTGCCTCTAGTAATTTCTTAAGCAGGACTTTTCGAAGTTTCAGATTGTTAACTTTTGGGAGCAGGGTCTTTATTTCCTGTTTTATATAAGTTATGAGCCTTGTACTACAGACGACACTTCTGTGCTTCTGGGGTGTTCTGTTAAGCTGACTACCCAAGATCCTTGCCCCTTTTCCCAGCTGGTTCTTGCTCCTCTCTCTGGCCAGGGTATTTTCATAGGGGGTCACTTGTGGCACTGTTTGTGGTGCTGGTCAGATAGGCTTGTCTCAGGTAGAAGGTGTTGACAAGGGAGGGAGAAGGAGCGGGAGTGGGCTGGTGGGAGGAAGGAGAGGAGTATGCACATGCAGGAGCCCTGGTAATTGCAAAGGGAATATTAGTCTAAGAGCTGCTGGCCCAGGAAATTGCTTTCTGCGGAAGCTTTCCTTTTCATAGTTTGCAATGCAAATTAAAAACATGAATAGGGCACAAAAAGCATAGGAGGGGCAGGTGGGGTGCCAGTTGGGATGTGGTAACATCTAGAATCTTCAGGGCCTTAATTTGCAAAAGAGAATTTCAATATTGAGAGAGAAGCTTTTAGGAGATTAAAATAGCTATAAATCATATTTTGTTGTGATTTTCCTCCCCCTGCCACACCTTTTCCATGTTATTGGCTTCAGACTTGTCTCTATCCCTGCTCAGCTGCACCCGTCCGACAGCAAAACCATAATCCAGCTTTTCGAACAATGGTCATAGTGGTCACAGTGGAGTATTAATATTTTGATTTTCACAGGATACTGGAAGCAGCAGCCCTATCTAAAGTTGGTGCACTTTAGGCAGTGTGCACACCAGTCCTGGAGCACAAAAAGCACTCTTACTGAAGGCAGGAGTTGGCCTGCTCTGAGAAGGCGTGAAAGCCAAGGCCCTGATCCTCTTAATACCAGGGGTTAGCTTGGTGAAGCATAACATGGAGTCCCCAGGCCTTGTTCTTTTCTTGATTTTCCATGCTTAATCTGTCCCATCTAGAGAGGTGTGACTTTTGGCTTCAGGATGGAGATATTTATGTCTGTGTTGCTTCTTGATGCTTTGATGGTGCTAGAGGTGGGCATAGGCGGGGTATTATGCTAGCAAAGTGTGATGCTTCACACTTGGCTTCTTTCTAGGAGCTGAGCTAGACAGGAAGACACACAGGCTGGAAGGCAGTGTGGAGGATGAGCTTGCCGAGAATAAATATTTGCTAGTAGTAGAGGCCACTGTGCACCTGTGGGAGTTGCTTCTCTTCCTTTGTGTGTGGCTTGTTGCACAGAGTTTTGTTGGTTGAACAGAGTGAGAAGGAAAAGCTGAGACCTGCAAGGTAAAGTGAAATGGACCCCTTTCTGCTTGAGGCCACCAGAAGTGGCCATCTCTCTTTTCTGTGTTGATTGGGAAATTTTGATAGATATTATCTTGAGTCTGACCCTGGATGAGTCCTGTAGTACCTGATCAAAACTCTATGGAGTCTCAGAAGCACTGTTTGCATATAGGACACTGTCCAGGTTTACTCACTCATCACTTAGCACATGCTCCTCACCCTGAACTCACTGCTCTGTGGCCTGCTGGGGCTGTAGAGGGACCTAGCTCAGAGCAAATGACCCACTGTCTCCATTTCTCCTGAGGGCTTTACTCCTGCAGAATACTTCTCCTGTTATTTTTTGCTTTGTTGCAGTGATAGCATTAGTTTTCCTGTCCAAGCCTGGACCCCTTTCCTCTTGGGCCTGAATGAGAGAAGACCAGGTGAGGGACTGGAGTTGGGGTACTATGGTAAATGACCCAAGAGAAGAGAAAGGTCAGCTGGGCATGAGGGTGAGATTTGTAACATTTGGCGAGAAAGAGGAACGCATGGGTTAAAGTGTTTGAAGCACTCTACTTTTCCTGGCCAGTTTGAGTCTCCGTACTATCCAGGGCAAGCTGGAGTTGAGAATAAAAACAAAAAATTAGCACAAAAATAAAGATTATTGAAAGGATTCTTCACTTATTAGAGATTTGTGGCCAAGAAAATCCTTCTTTGCCAGCTGGTAATGGCAGGTCTAGGACTAAGGAGAGGAAAAGTTACTTTTAAAAATTACATTAGTCTGGGGACTTCTTTGGCAGTCCAGTAGTTAATACTCTGTTCCTCCAGTGCCAGGGGTGTGGGTTCGATTGCTGGTTGGGGAACTATGGTCCCACGTACCATGTGGTGTGGCCAAAAAAAAAAAAAAAACCCCATTAGTTTGGCAGTATCAAAATAAAAATGTGGACGCTTTTACATAAATTCCACCTCTTGAAATTTATCCTAAGGCAATAATCAAACAAGTATGCAAGATACATACAAAAAGGTTTATATTAAGAACACATAAATATCTATTAATAAATGTGAGGTTGAATATTTTATGGTACATTAACCCAATAGAATACTATATAGACATTAAAAGGATGATATAGAGATGAATATATTTCTTGACTCCCAAAGATGTCATAGTGTTGACTGAAAAAAGGTCACAAAGTAGTATGGTAATTATTTGACTATCTTTTCAGTTATTTCTTATGTGGTAGATTTCTGCTAACATTTACTTTCTTTTACTCTTTTGCATATAAGTTTTTTTTTGTTGTTGTTATAATGAGCCTAATAGAAAAAAACAAGTGGATTCTTTACAGTCTGAGTCACCAGGGAAGCCCAGAAAAAACATAAATTGCATTTAAATATCTGTTTCAGTATCAGGTAACAGTAGAGAGAATCCTTCCTTTTCCCCTTACACAGTTACTTAAGGATGCATGGATCTGTATTTATTTATTATTTTAAACAGTTTTATTGAAGTATAATTTACATACCATAAAGTTCACCCATTTTAAGTGTACAGGTCCATGAGTTTTAGCAAATTTATAGAGTTGTGCAGCCACAATCAGTTTAGAGTATTTCCATCTCCCTGGAAATGTCCTTCCTTGCATTTACTTTTGCAGCATTATGCACTGGTCATAGCAAACACCCTCTTCCAACAACACAAGAGAAGACTACACATGGACATCACCGGATGGTCAACACCGAAATCAGATTGATTATGTTCTTTGCGGCCAAAGATGGAGAAGCTCTGTACAGTCAACCAAAACAAGACCAAGAGCTGATTGTGGCTCAGATCATGAACTCCTTATTGCCAAATTCAGACTTAAATTGAAGAAAGTAGGGAAAACCTCTAGACCATTCATGTATGACCTAAATCAAATCCCTTATGATTATACAGTGGAAGTGAGAAATAGACTTAAGGGACTAGATCTGATAGAGTGCCTGATGAACTATGGACAGAGGTTCGTGACATTGTACAGGAGACAGGGATCAAGACCATCCCCATGGAAAAGCAATGCAAAAAAGCAAAATGGCTGTCTGAGGAGGCTTTACAAATAGCTGTGAAAAGAAGAGAATCGAAAAGCAAAGGAGAAAAGGAAAGATATAAGCATCTGAATGCAGAGTTCCAAAGAATAGCAAAAAGAGATAAGAAAGCCTTCTTCAGCGATCAATGCAAAGAAATAGAGGAAAACAACAGAATGGGAAAGATTAGAGATCTCTTCAAGAAAATTAGAGATACCAAGGGAACACTTCATGCAAAGATGGGCTCGATAAAGGACAGAAATGATATGGACCTAACAAAAGCAGATGTTAAGAGGTGGCAAGAATACACAGAACTGTACAAAAAGAGCTTCACGACCCAGATAATCACGATGGTGTGATCACTCACCTAGAGCCAGACATCCTGGTGAAGTCAAGTGGGCCTTAGAAAGTATCACTACGAACAAAGCTAGTGGAGGTGATGGAATTCCAGTTGAGCTCTTTCAAATCCTGGAAGATATTGCTGTGAAAGTGCTGCACTCAATATACCAGCAAATTTGGAAAACTCAGCAGTGGCCACAGGACTGGAAAAGGTCAGTTTTCATTCCAATCCCTAAGAAAGGCAATGCCAAAGAATGCTCAAACTACCGCACAATTGCACTCATCTCACACGCTAGTAAAGTAATGCTCAAAATTCTCCAAACCAAGGCTTCAGCAATACGTGAACCGTGAACTTCCAGATGTTCAAGCTGGTTTTAGAAAAGGCAGAGGAGCCAGAGATCAAATTGCCAGCATCCGCTGGATCATGGAAAAAGCAAGAGAGTTCCAGAAAAACATCTATTTCTGCTTTATTGACTATGCCAAAGCCTTTGACTGAGTGGATCACAATAAACTGTGGAAAATTCTTTAAGAGATGGGAATACCAGACCACCTGATCTGCCTCTTGAGAAACCTTTATGCAGGTTAGGAGGCAACAGTTAGAACTGGACATGGAACAACAGACTGGTTCCAAATAGGAAAAGGAGTATGTCAAGGCTGTATATTGTCACCCTGCTTATTTAACTTCTATGCAGAGTACATCATGAGAAACCCTGGACTGGAAGAAGCACAAGCTGGAATCAAGATTGCTGGGAGAAATATCAATAATCTCAGATATGCAGATGACAGCATCCTTATGGCAGAAAGTGAAGAGGAACTAAAAAGCCTCTTGATGAAAGTGAAAGAGGAGAGTGAAAAAAGTTGGCTTAAAGCTCAACATTCAGAAAATGAAGATCATGGCATCCGGTCCTATCACTTCATGGGGAAATAGATGGAGAAACAGTGGAAACAGTGTCAGACTATTTTGGGGGGCTCCAAAATCACTGCAGATGGTGACTGCAGCCATGCAATTAAAAGACACTTAGTCCTTGGAAGAAAAGTTATGACCAACCTAGATAGCATATTGAAAAGCAGAGACATTACTTTGCCAACAAAGGTCCATCTAGTCAAGGCTATGGTTTTTCCAGTGGTCATGTATGGATGTGAGAGTTGGACTGTGAAGAAAGCTGAGTGCCAAAGAATTGACACTTTTGAACTGTGGTGTTGGAGAAGACTCTTGAGAGTCCCTTGGACTGCAAGGAGATCCAACCAGTCCATTCTGAAGGAGCTCAACCCTAGGATTTCTTTGGAAGGAATGATGGTAAAGTTGAAACTCCAGTACTTTGGCCACCTCATGCGAAGAGTTGACTCATTGGAAAAGACTCTGATGCTGGGAGGGGTTGGGGGCAGGAGGAGAAGGGGACGACCGAGGATGAGATGGCTGGATGGCATCACGGACTTGATGGACTTGAGTCTGAGTAAACTCCAAGAGTTGGTGAGGGACAGGGAGGCCTGGCATGCTGTGATTCATGAGGTCGCAAAGAGTTGGACACGACTGAGCAGCTGAACTGAATTGATACCTGGGACCTTTTGTGGGAAAAGAAATGTTAAGATACTGAATATTAAAAAACAAAACAAAACAGTGTAATATATACGGGGCTTCCATGGTGGCTCAGCTGGTAAAGCATCCACCTGCAATGCGGGAGACCCGGGTTTGATCTCTGGGTTGAGAAGATCCCCTGGAGAAGGGAATGGCTACCCATTCCAGTATTCTGGCCCAGTATTCCATGGACTGTATAGTCAGTCCCAAAGAGTTGGACACGACTGAGCGATTTCCACTTTCACTTTCAGTATATATATGGAATTTAGAAAGATGGTAATGATGACCCTACATGCAAAACAGCAAGAGAGACATAAATGTAAAGAAAAGACTTTTGGATATGGGAGAATAGCATTGAAGCATGTATATTACCATATGTAAAATAGATGACCAGTGCAAATTTGATGCATGAAGCAGGGCACCCAAAGCTGGTGCTCTGGGACAACCCAGAGGGATGGGGTAGGGAGGGAAGTGGGACCGGGGTTCAGGATGGTGGGATACATGTACACTCATGACTGATGCATGTTGATGTATGGCAAAAACCCACCACAGTATTGTAAAGTAATTAGGCTCCATTTAAAATAAATTAATTTTAAAAAAAGACAGTGTAAACTTGGAACTGTTTCTCTATGTAATGCATATCACTGAGTGTCCACGTTGTAGATGTATCAAGAATACTGCCATGTGCAAGGATACATGGGGAACATGAAGCATAAGAAACAGTTTTTACTATCCAGGGACTTATATTCCAGTTGGGAAAACAATGTATGTACTCAGCAGCTTATTTCAGTATATATGCAGTGTGAGTGCCATCAACTGTCAAGGTTATTGATAGGAAATCAGAGAAAAGCAAGGAGCTTTTTTGTTAAATCAGGAGAGCTTCCTGGATGACATGGAGTTTGAAATGGAATTTAACCAATGGCTCTATTAAACGGCAGAAGGGAACTTGAGGCAAGGGGAGTGGTATGAGCAAAGACATACCCAGGGATGGGGAATGTCATTCAGAGCAGACAAGTTTGGCTGGCTAGGGTGCAGGATTTGTGTAAGGGAGTAGTGGGTAGTATGGCTGGAGGGGAGCTTTGGGGCCTGGTTTTGGAGGCTTTGAAGAGCAGGGTTTCACTTTAACCTGAGGATAATAGGGAGCCATGAAAGATTTTTGGCCAGATTGAAGCAGTTAAATGATTAATGTGGTGGTACAGTGTATATAGGATGGGGCTTCCCAGCTGGCTCAGTGGTAATGAATCTACCTGCCAGTGCAAGAGACATGGGTTTGATCCCTAGGTTGGGAAAAGAAAATGGAAACCCACTCCAGTATTCTTGCTGGGAAATCCCATGGACAGAGGAACCTGATGGGCTATATAGTCCATGGGGTCGCAAAGAGTCAGTCGAGGCTTAGTGACTAAACAACAGTGTGTAGGATACTTTGAAGTGGGGGGACTGAGGCTGTTTGAGTATTTTCTCAGAGTGCACTTGGTGAGCAGTGAGGGGCTAGTTTCCCGAGGACACTGGGGAGACACCCTTGGATTCAAGAGAAACAGGAAAAACTCTGTAGGTGGTCACGACTGCTTGTGGGAGAAAGACCTGCAGGAGGACCTTATGGCAGGAGGGGGCCAGGGCTTTAAGAAGATGGAGTTCCATTTGAGGCGGTGAAGGGATAGTCAGTAGCCTTGGCCAGAGACAGCCAGGAGTGGTGGCCTGGAGCTCAGACACAGGGTTAAGATGTGGGAGGCTTCAGCATGGAGACAGCAGTTGAAATAACAGGAGGGATTAGCACCAAAAGGGGAGCTCAGAGAGAATTAAAGACAGCTGGGCAGGAGGAAACCAAGAAGCAAAACGTCTGCTCCCAGAGGCAGGTGGAAAAGTACGAGCAGAGGGAGAAGGAGAGGGACAGGGCATCCCCAAGAGTAGACGGTAGGCACCAGAAGGTTTGGGGGCAACTTCCGTAAATGCTCCATACCTCGCTTGTGATGCTGCCTCCCTGTTCTCAGTGACAGAGAAGAGAGAGAAGAGGAAAAGGCATAACTTGATATTGATTGATGGAGATTTGCAAGCAGTTTATTCTCCTTGCTTGATTTAAGCCTTTTGTAGTTTTCATCCCACAAAAAGTCCTAAGTTTTGCTTTCTCTCAAGTTCTTTCCTCCGGTTCCTGTTCTGTTCTCTGTTGTTCTACCCTGTGGTTATGTTTTTCCTCAAGGGTTGCCTACTTTGGGGATGGTAATATTTTTTACCTCATTTCACAAAACTGCTCAGTGTAAGCTGAGTTTTGGGAGGGTCAACAACTGAGCTGGTGATGCTGAGTGACATTGTGAGAGAGTATCCTTCATCCCAGTTTTTCTCCATGTGTAATAGTATTCTGGGCAAAGCAAGAGAGGCTGATTTGGAGAAAGAAGAAAGCCAATCGACCACTTGGCCGTTTGGAGAGATTTGGCATTAGAGCCATGGGACTGCCCAGGCTCTGGTCTTGCTTGGGCAGCTACGCCTGTCTAAAACCTTTTTCTTTTTCTTTTCTATTTCTTTTTAAATAGATACTTTAAAATCCTCCTTGGGTTTTTGAGGGTAGTAATTCCAGGGGCTTGTCAGTTGTGTTTGAAGCTAGTGGTGAAGAGGGCGGAGTGAGGAGAAGCGAGGGGGTGGAGATGGGAAGCAGAGTAGGAATCAGAGAGAGAAATTTTATTGAGGGAGAGTTTGCTGCGTTTATGGGAGGGAATCTCTCCCCTCCTCCCCAGTCGGGTTTGAAAGGGCCGGTGAATCTTTGATTAGGTGCAGGTCAAAAGAATTTACACATTGTGACCTTAATAACTAGAGGTGATTGGCAGGCGGGCTGTGGGGAGGGGGGCTGCGGGCCCCTTTCATCTCACTTAGCACAGAGGAGAAACAATGGGCCAGCCGATTTTCCTTGTTGTCCCTTGTTTGAAAAGGTCTGGTGTCTCTACTAGGTACCTGTGACATGGGGGTCTTGATTGGGGTCTCATAAAGGCCCCTGTCAGTGTGTCCAAAGGCCAAGAATACAAAAGCAAGCAGTGGGTGGGGGTCTCAGCTGACCACTGAAGAAGGGAGGGAGGGCCCGGGAGTCAGTGGAGGGGAGAAGCAACCCCCGAGGGGAGCCCTTATAGAAGGAGGAGAGGAGGGGGTTAGAGAAGGGCCATTTTGTCCCTAACTCATCAAGCACATCTGCAGAATTGTCCAAGCTGCTGCCTCCCAGTTTCAAAAGAAAAAAATGATCGTTTGATAAACCGTCTCCGATTCACCACTTTCTCACAAGGGTGGGAGACCCAGCCATGACCTCTGTATGATTTCACATCAGGACCAGGCTTTCTTTCCCCCACCCCCAAATTGCTAGAGAAACTTTGAAATGTATCCTGTGGCTTTCTCTCTCCCTTCTTCAAGCACCCCCCTACCCCCATTTCCCACCGTCTCCACCTCACTGGCCTCTGTTTTCTCCCTGGGTGCTCTGGAGTGTAGGCGAGTAATTAGTCCCCTCTTTCTGGGGCACAATGAAGCCAGGGTGTTTGGTGGGCCCCTTCCCACCGCTCGCAGGGCTGGGGGCCTAGGGGGAAGAACCAGGTGGCATGTGCAGTGTATTCCAAGCCTGTACAATCGTGGGGGCACAGGGCTGGGGGCTCAGGGACTAGTGTGCTCCTGCTTCTCGAAGGAATGTGCGGAGGCGCATGCATTAATGGTCCCCACACAATGGTTGCATTTTTTTTTTTCCAGGCAGAGGCATCTTCCCCGTGAAAAGGCCACCGAACCTGGAGCCCAGGCGGGCGCTCAGGCTGCGGCAGTGCGTTCTTTCCCACCCTGCGCTTAGTCACTTGGAGCTAACATGGGAGACCAACAGGCCGCGTCTCCTGAGAGCCCGATCTTTGTATCCGATGTGTGCTCCCCCTTTGCCCTGTCAGTTTTGTGTGTTCACGGAGTGTTGATTTTAATGCGGGCCTGTGTTGGGCTGGGAGGCCAGGCTGGGGGGCTCGGGTCTTTGTCTTGCAAAGCCTCCTCTTCTTGGAGGGTCTTGGGCCCTGGAGGCTAGTGGCAGATTTGGGAGGTAGGGTGAGATGCCAGCTCTGGCTGGCAGAGGATTCCCCGTCCATGCGTCTGTCACAGACCACCGTGGGGTGCCTGGAAAATAAGAGTACCACAGGATGCTCAGGCACACGCTTGCTTGCTTGCTTGCCCTCCCCCCACCTCCGAGGGGGGTGGTTGGTTCTACCATGTAAGGCTGCCAGCTTGAAGTGAGTTATACCCGCCTTGTGACAGCCTGGCAGAAGCACAGATTGTGAGTGTCAGGGAGCCAGGGCAGGGCCATGTCTTCAGGGGTCAGAGGAGGTGGAGGCAAGCAGAGGGGTGCTCACAGAGCACCAGGCTGCTGCAGATGATGACCCAGCAATTGGGAAGGGTCAGGGGCAAAGAGAACTGGGCAGAAAAGAGGCAAAAGTGTCTGGGGGAGCATCGACAGATCTCAAATGGTCATCTTCAGTGGTTAAAAGGAGAATCCCTAGAAAGCAAGGACAGAATGGAGGCATTTTCTCTGGTGAGAGGGCCTGGGGCCCCATCACAGGTAGACCCCCTAGGGATGGTCCACCAGGATGTCTTTGGTCTTTACCTTGCTGAGTATAGCCAAGTGCTGGGAGCTGGGGGAGAGGGTCTTTACCCATTCTGGGCTCCTCACTTGGCTGGATGTCTATGCATAATTTGAAGAGAGGAGACTCTGGGAGTTCAGCCTGGTTGTGGCGTGCTGTGCTTCTGGGGAGAGGAAAACTTTTGGGTACCTTTGAGTCAGGGAGCTGGTTGGGGAGGACCTGTCCACCCCACACGCATGGCCAGGCCATGGTCCTGGCATCTGGTATGGCTCTGAGGGTGTGGCCTTCATCTTAGGAATTAGGTTTTTAGAAAGGGACAGTGTCCTCACTTTCCATATGATCAGAAGGCAGAGATGTGGGCTGGCCACTGAGATGAGGTGGCCCTGGAGAGGTATCCTGCCAAGGTTCCCGAGCACAGGGACTCCTCTGTGCTACTGTTGGCAACCCATTGAACTGTCTCGGGATTGGTGCCAGTCACACGCCAGGCCTGATGAGGGGAAAGAAGCTGGAGCTCCAAGGCCTTTGAGGGGCCTGAGTCCCAACGGGGCCCATCACTAAGGAGCTTTTGGTTACCCCATGGCAAAACATTTCTTTCATTGAGAAACAGACACTCACAGCAGTACCCACCCCCTGTCTTTTCCTTTAACTCTTCTTTTCTCTTAACTTACCCAAATGCTGTTCTTCCCTTCCCTTCTCTTCTACTTTAGGGACAGCTCATAAAGAGCCTGAAGGAGACAGATTGTGTGTATGAATGTGATGATGAAGGGAAGGGGTGTTAGGGATGGTCGGGTGTTAGGGGCTCCATGGTTACAGAAAACACAGTCACTTCCCCCAGGTTGTCCTGCCAGGGCCTGGCTGGGAGGCACCAACAGATCATAACCTTTAAATGCAAACTTGATGGAGGAGAGAGATGGAAGCATGGAAACAAATTAGATATATCTATAGAGGGTGTTCAGTTGGAGAAAACAAGCATTTCCTACTAACTGGAGCACAGAGCATTTCATTATTAAGTTTCATTATAAAAGGAAGAGTTGCAGCAGGCCTCTTTGGGGATTCCCTGGACTTTTTTTTTCCCCTTTAAAAAGTATAATTGTATTTAGGTTGGAGGCATAGGCAAGAATTGCTCTTAATAACTTTGTAGAGTGCCTGGAATTTCAAGCAGACTTTGGAGCAAGGTGGAGGGAGAGATGGACCAGTGGAGGTTGCTGAGTCCTCCCTCATTCCTTGACAATATAAGGCAAAAAAGCCTTGGTCGGGTGGGGACCTCAGTTCTGGAACTGAGACTGAAGAGTTTGGAATGACAAGAAAAATGTTGATCAGAAACCCTGCTGTCCTGGGAGACCTGATATTTGATCATCTTAACTTTTGTACTGTAATTACAAAATGGCCGAATGCAGATGCAGTGCAATGGTTTAACATAACTGCTGTTCCCTAGAAAGCATAGACCCTTCCTCTGGGGCCAGGGAAGGAGTGGGTTGGGCTACGCTGGCCTTTAACTGGGCCTGGTTCGATGCACAGTAACTTCTGTCTAGGCAAGTCCTTCCTCGTCCATAGAGGATTATCTAAGTCAGTCAGCTTTGCCTTAGAACTCCTTTTCCTACTGCTGCTTCCCCAGGGCTCATGTCCTAAGTACGATCAGTCCCCAAGAAAACTCTGGTCTAGGGTGCTTATTAAAGACACACCTTGTCTAGGTTCTGGGTAGTCAATCAGATTATCTGGTGTTCAGTGTTCTTAGGGAAGCTGAGAAAAGGTATTGTTGGTCATGGGAGAGTTTTTGCAGTGGCTGGGGTCCTAAGAACAGGAGTACAAAAATCTCATTTAGAATCAATGCTGCTTGTGACTTCATCAAAGGACTGGAGTTTTTGCTTTTTTCCACTCAAACCATCTTTTGCTTTTAATCCACAGGTTTCTGCCTAAGTCCAACCTCCCTGAGGTTCCTGGGACTTTAAATACACAGGATGTTTTCCTGTGGTGGGTAGACCTGATCCCTTTCTCCAGGTGACTGGATAATTTATGAGCTCATTGAGCACCTGTAGGAGGCAGCTGTCTTCTCTCTCCTCCCTTTTCCCCCATTCCTCCCCACAGAAAGGGAAAAGTTTCCCTCTGTGTCCTTTCCACTTTTCCAAAGAAAAGGAGAGTAGATGATCAGAGAAATAAATTATCCCTTAATGAAAATGAACTGAACAGTACATAGCCAGTGCTAGGTTTTTAATATGGGGGCACAGGTCTGGTGCCCTTCTCTCTGTGGCACTGTGTGTATACCTCTGCCACCTGTCTCTGAGCCTGTGCATCTGTAAAGTGTGTGTCAGGGTGTCAGACAGGTTCCCTGGTCTCTGGGTGCCCCCACCCGCAAGCACAAACCACCTGAGATGATCCACGGGGAATCGTCTGCCTTAACTTTCATTACTTTGTGTTGATGTCACTGCTTCTCCTGGGCCAGAGTCACCTCAAGAAGACAGCTCAACATAAGCGACTGTATATTTATGTGGATTCTGGTTTTAAAAACTTCAATTTTGTCTGCCCTGGGTCTTCGTTGCTACTCATAGGCAGTGAGTGTGCGCTACTCTCTAGTTGCGGTGTGGTGGCTTCTCTTGTTGTGGAGCATGCACTCAGTAGTTAGAGGCATGTGGGCTTAGTCACTACATGGCATGTGGGATCTTCTCAGACCAGGGATCGAACCTGTGTCCCCTGCATTGGCAAGTGGATTCTTATCCACTGTACCACCAGGGAAATCCTATGTGAATTCTTCAAGCCACTGGGTTTCATCATTTTCTCCTCCCTAGAGCATCGAGGAGAAGCTCTGGACCTAGTTATTGAGTTTTTGGCAATCACTGTGTTTCCTGAAGTTTTTATTTTTTTGTTCAGGTTATCTTTTGCCCAGTCTTTTTCTTGTGACTCTCCTCTGTGAATTTTCCTTCTGTTGATGGTGGAGTGGAGCACAAGGAAATGCTGTTTTCTGGAAGAAGATGTGTGCTTCTTAAGCAAGTCACAGTGGATGCTTGTGGTCATGTGGGAGAACACGGCTTGAGCACAGAAGAGGCAGGAGCTGTTGAGGTAGCAGAGGCCCAGGACTGTACTGGTAGCAGCTGACCTGAGGGTTCCAAGCAGCCTTATGAAAAGGGTCTAGACTCATTGGCTGTTCCACAGAAGGAGCGAGGAAGGGGAGAGGAAAGGGAGTCTCTCGAAACTTTTGACTTGGGAATACCTCAAGTCAGCAGCAGCCAACAGTACCCCATACATGGCATAGGTTCCATGTAGCAATGAAAGTCTGAAGTGAGGTGGGTCATCCAGCCAGTAAATCCGGGAACCCATACCCCTGTCAAGTGTGTTTGCAAATCTGTGTCATGTCTTTGTGTTCGTCTGAAAGGTTTTTGTTCCATCCCAAGTAGCTAGTGGGAAAGAGGAAACTTCAAATCAAATGAGCTTTTTAGAATCCTAATGTTTTTCCAAAGAGAAGAACCCATAGTTTTTATAGTTTGTTATTTCAAAAATGCATGAAAAAAACATGCAACCAGAAAGAAATCTGTTCCAAAGCAAGAGCTGGGCATGTGGTGTGAGTGGGTTGAGCTAAACTTCAGGAATCGTACGGGATAGCAGGCAGCGGCTTGGGGAGGGATTCCCAGGCCCAGTGTCTCCTCAAATTCCTGTGTGAAAAAACTCTCCTTTGTTGAAGACCCAGTGAGAACAGTCCCTCCCTTCTAGGCTGTAGGACTAAGGAAGGCCTGGAGTCAGGGCTCCGGGGCTAGGTGGAAGGGAGCCAGCAGAGACAGAATGACCTGTGAGTGAGGGCTGCTTTCTTGGAAATAATGAAGGAAGCAGATAAATTCAGGTCCCCACTGGAATCTTGAAATCTCCTGTGTCCATTGCCCAGGAGTGGGGCCAGGAGGACCATTCTTAGAATAAGTGGGCTCAACAGTTGCTGGTGTCATACCTCGACCTGGAAAGCCACGTATACCCTTGATTAGCAGGACTGCATGGGTGTTTGTGGACCTGGGGAGCTGAAAGTCTGTGGGGTTGACTGAAGCCATGCTTGTGCCCCAGCCCTAACTGTGCCCAACCAGGAGGTAGAAAATATCCCTCCTAGCCTCTTGGGACCACCTCTCACTCCACTGGGCCTTCAAGTCTCAGAAGAGGGATAATAGGAATTAGGTGCTGTGGGATCACTGTTGGCTATTCATGATCTGAATCCTGGGTTTGAAATTAATTGGATCGCAGAAAAAACTTCTACTATTTTTTAAAACCACTTAAATAAATACCCCCAAACCAAATTAACCCCCCAAACCTTTCATCCTTCTCCATCTCCCTGTGTCTTTATTTGTTGGGTAGTGAAAAGTGCTTTCCCCAGCCTCCTTTGGGTTGCCATGCTGAACAAAGTGAGAAACCCAGGGAAGGAGGCAGCTGGTGCCAAGCGGCTGGCTGACCTGCTCCCCCAACAACCACTGCCACACACACACCCCTGCAGCCCTGAGTCCCCTGGCCTGCCCGGCCGCCTCACCGTCTGGGCTGTAGCCCAGACAAGCAAAGGCGCCTTGACTAACAACAAGCCCCAGCTTTGTTGGGCCTGTGGGGAAATGCTTTCTGGATCTCAGGGATCTCCTCTGAGAACCACCTGTGCCTCCCGGCCTCCTGCTGGCCTGGGCCTTCTGGCACAGGGGCCCCTGCGTTCCAGCCAGGAGGCTGGTGGTAGAGAGTGAGGGGGAGCGAGGGAGAGGCTCAGGGGGCTGTGGTCAGTTTGAGGGTGCAAATTCCAACCCTTCCCTTTAAGGCCCCTGGTTGGCTCAAAGTCTCCTGCTGCTCTAGCCAGGTTAAATTTGTCCTGTCAGTCATCAGCATTGACAGTAGCTTTCTCGGGTAGTCTGCAGGACAGGGACAGGGAACCGGAAGTCTCTCTTCTTACCCAGCCTCTGGTGCTGCTGGATGGAAACAATACAGATTCCTTTCATTAGGCCATTTCTGGATCAGGAGTCCCCAGTGCCTCTCTAATGCCTAGCCCATGATGGCGATAATGATGAAGACAAAGAAGACTGACATGCTTGCCAGCTGAAATGCTAAGCACTATGCCAAACAACTTTATATCTCACTTAATCCTTCCAGATAGGTACTGTCACCATCATCAGGCAAGGAAACTGAGGCCTAAGAGAGGTTATTAACATGCTCAGAGTCACATCCGGTAATTAACTCAAACCTGGGTTTGAGTCCCAGCTTCTGACTCTGGAGCTCATGGCCTTTAACTACTCTGCTATCCTGTCTGCTTCCTGGCCCACAAGGATCTTGCTGTCATTTGGCATTAGAATTTGTTGATTGTCTTGAATTGTTTCCAATTTAAATAAAAAGTGAACTAAAGACTTAAGTCTCTGACTAGACCTTAAGTTTTGGCTTTTGGTTTTCTTGAACATCCTAATTCCTAGCACAGGGCTGGCTTGGATAGCCTTCAGGTAATTGTTGAAAGAATGAAGCCCCTACCTACTCCTGCATCCAGCTTAGGAGTTGCCCATGCAAGGGCTTGTTGCATGAGAGTGCTGTCTCAGGGCAGGAGCATCCATCCAACGTGGGGAGTGGAAGCCGAGGAGAGGAATATACAGAGTCTAGGCCTGATATGACTGGAGCTGAGCCAGTTGTGTTGCAGAAGAGGCCTGCCTGTCCCCTGCAGGTCGTCGAGATGGGCTGCTCCCAGAAGGAGGCGGCTGTTCTGGGGGTGGTAGGGTGTGAGGAGAGGCTCTGCTTTCATGCCTCTGACCCGCAGGTGTTTGGACTAGCCTCCCTTTGCTTTGGAGACTTCTCTGTAGAGAATCACTTGGGGCTTCTTCCGTGGGGCTGGAGGTGGGAGTGAGGCAGGAGCTAGCTCTACTCCTGAGAGCCAGCCCAGGCCAGTGAGGGAGCATGGTAGGGTGGCATTTCACGGTAGCAGTTTCTATGGCTAGGTCTCAACATTGGATAAATAGGTAAAAAATTTGACCTGACTGCTGCCTAGAAGCCACACGCTGAACTGCTCCAAGAGCCCCCAGACTTGATAGCCGATGAATGTAGTTTGTCTGGGTTCTCACAGACTATGACGTGAGGTGTTTGATGGCAAATCCCCACGGGCCACAATCCTACTCCTGTGGGTGTGACTGGAGGGAGCTGGGAGGCAGGGCCACAGAGCAGTAGCCTACGCTATGAGGAGCTCGTCAGTCCACGCTCTTCTGGGACATAGTGTTTGTTACTAGTGGAGGGGTCCTAGTGCAGCGGGCCTGCAGGGTATCTGGTTCTGGGATTTCCAGCCCAGGCTCTGAGGTCTGCGTCAAAGGCAGGAAGGTTGGAGGCCACCTGGGTGAGGCTCAGCCCCTACCCCTCACCTCTGTTGAGCCCCTACCCCTCAACCAGAACAGCTTCTCTGGTTCCTGTTTAATACATTTATTAGAGATTCTAACTCACAGATGTTTTGTGTTGCTTTTGTAAAAGTGAAACACAACACTGTAGTATAACTGTTACCCATTTTACAGACAAGAAATGTGAGGCCTCCGGAAGGTACAGGCTTGCCGGGTCAAACAGCTTGTGAGCAGCTGATCTGGCCCTGAATGCAGGCCTGCTCGGCCTGGCTCCAGCCTTTCCCCGGTCCCACAGCGCTGCCTGCCCTGGCCTGTGTGCTCTTTCCTGTGTGGACTGCAGTTCATCTGTCACCCAGATCTTCTGTTTCTAGTTTTCATTTTTTTGTTCTTTCAAGGAGAACTGCTGCTCTCTCCTAGGTCTGGGGTCAGGGCTGTTTTAGGGCAGGTTGGGAGAGGCTGGCAGACCTGCGTTGTTACTTACACTGCTAGAGCCCACTCTCTGGCCTGGGGGTGCCTTGGCACTGAGCTTCTGCTTTCACACTGTGCCTTCCCTAGCCTCAGAGCTACCCGCAAGCAGAGGACTCTCTTTCCTCTGCTTAGCTGGGCTTAGGTAAGGGCTGCTGTGGCTGCAGTAGTGGACCTGAGTGTTAGAGGAGTCCTAGGTCTCCTGTCTCCTGGCAGAGTCTCTCCCTAAAGCTGAGGTGTCCGTGAAGACCCAAAATCTAATGTGAGCTCCAGCCCCAGGCCCTCTGAGAACGCCCGGACAGACACAGCACTGCAGCCCTCTCGCCCCTCTTGTCCTGCCCCAGCTCAATCCACCACCTTTTTTCCTTCTTTGCTTCGTAATTGCAGAGCTGTGGTGCCAGTCTTGCGTGCCTCTGCCTCCCAGAAAGCTCTCTGGGACCACTGGTCCTGACTGGAAGACACAGATAGGGTGGTTGATGATGTGGGTCCCTTGTCCAGGCCCCAGTCCCAGCTGCCCCCACAGCCCTGGTCTGGCTCACTGCGGGGCTCAATTCAGAGGCCTCTTTTGTTTAACTTGCACAGAGCAGCCCCAGCTCACCGTTCCCACATGCCGAAAGTTTCCCCACCATTCAAGGGGAAGGCTGAAAAGCCCTCAGCTAATTGCGTTGGGCTGAAAATTACCACTTCCCTGCGTTCCCCTGCTGCTGAGGACATTTGTGTCACTGCTGTATTTAGGGGAACAAAGGCCCCCTGTGGGGAGAGCCCAGGTACGAATGTGGGGTGGGGGAGTAATTGCAGTCTCTCCAGGTGAAAGCCCCTGTTAAACTTCAGTAAGTCAATTAGGCTTGGGGGAGGAGGGCAGAGACCCCCACAATAAACTGTTCCCACCAAGCAATTAAAGAAAATCATTTTAGCTTTGAGGAGAGAAACTGCTTATTAGAAATTTTGTGGGTCCCCCTCCTCTCCTACCCCAGCCCCCTTAGGGATGAAACAACAAAACGCCTTCCTCAATAGAAGTGTTTCTCCTCCTCCCACTCATTGTGTGGCCTGAAAGCACTTACCGTGGGAGGGCAGAGGGAGGGACAGGCCCAAGGGGGAGAGAGAATGGAAGGGGCTTAACACCTGGGCCGGCTGAAAATCACAAGTACCCAGGAAGACTGAGGGAGAGGCTCCTGTGGGGTGCAGTGGGCACACAGGGGGTATTTGTATGTATGGGGTGTGCCTGTGCCCGTGGACCATTCTCGTCCAGGGTAGAAACACCAAACAGTGGGTACAGCTGTGTGAGTATGTATGCAGCATCTTGGGTGCCTCCTTACAAAAGGAGCAAACACAGGCTGTGTGTGTGTGTGTCCGTGTCTGTCTGTCTGACAACGTGTGTGTCTACCTTTGTTGGCAAGGCCAAGGCAACCCAGCTGGGCAGGCACCTCTTCCCAAGGCCGTGACTGGGCCCATGTTCTCTTTCCTCCCAGGAGCCAAATACCAGCACCTGGGAGTCGAGCCATAGAATAGCTTTCCGCCTCGGATAGTCGGCAACTGAGGGCTGAATGGCCAGCAGCCACCCACTGGCCCTGGGCTAGGAATGGTCGGAGCAGGGGGTGAAGGATAGACCCGCTAATCTCAGTGTTCTTCCTCGTGTTGCTTGGGTGGGAGTGAGGTGTGGTGACTCGGCAGGAAAGGAATCAGTGACCTGGGCTGGTACATGCTTTCTGGGTATCTGGCTTGGCTGGTGTGTCTTATAGTGGAGTTTCCAGGTGGCAAAACTGCTCCTCTCAAATTTCTTCTTCCAAAGGAGAAGCCCAAGTTGGAAAGATAAGGTGATCTGATCTGATCTTGGGGGAGGTGGGCAGCAGACTTATACATCAAAAGTGTGTAATTCGGTAATTTACAGGTGTGTATGCCCACGTGTATTCATGAGGCTTAAGTGGGTAGGTACCATACCTCATATCTTGGTACTTCAAGGGAGGTTCTGGTGGCGCTGATGGTGGGCATGGCGTTGAGTCAGGTACTGCCCTGGCCCCAGTGCGTCCTGTGGCTCATGATGTGTTTGGCTTTTATTCCAGTGTTCCAGAGAGGTGAAATGAAACATGGAGGGGTTGACTTTTCCCCAGAAAACAAATATGCCAAGTTATTTGCCTAGCATGGGGCCTTAGGAAGTAGAATTTGGTGCCTAGAGGCTGGCAGTGGGGGAGGTGAGGCTGCTGACAAAGTCCTGAGCAGGAGCATGGAGGTGAGGTTTATGGAGAGTCAGGGCTGGGTGGAATTTAGGAGTCTTGAGTGGGTGTGAAGTAGCTGGGAGAGGAGCAAGAATGAGGGGCTGCTCACTGTCTGGTTTCACCCAGTAACTACCTGTAAGGAGATGGGTCTTTGGAGGAACCCAAAGCTCAAATGCTTGTCATGTTTTGCTTCAAATTTCTTATAGGTATATATAGAGAGTAGAGAAGGAATTGGCAACCCACTCCAGTATGTCTGCTTGGAGGTATCCCGTGGACAGAGGAGCCTGGTGGAATACAGTCCATGGGGTTGCAAAAAGTGGGACATGACTGAACAACTAATTTTACTATATAGGGAAAGTTAAGTAGATAGATATAGATACACATATGTGTCTATTCATACAATATTTAGTGATGTTTATAACATTTTTATATAACATATGATATCATTTTTTATTTTATGCTCCAGAATGTGGTTGACCATGAATGGGCTTTGGTTTCCTGATATGTAATTTCTGACTAATGACTTCAAATGTCTTTCTAAACCTAGGACTAGCTTCATTAAAAAGAGTGAGAGAGGGGAATTCCCTGGTGGCCCTGTGGTTAGGACTCTGAGCTTCCACTGCAGGGGACATGGGTTCAGTTCCTGGTTAGGGAACTAAGGTCCCACATGCTGTGTGGCATGGCCAGAAGAAAAAAAGAGTTTTAGGAGGACTACTTTAGGTATATGTGGGTTTAATTTTACATGTGTGAGTTTTCTGCTTGGTTCCCTCTTCATTTTTTGGAATTTGTCACTCAGAGAGATTTAACAGTGGAATATACGAGATTGCTCTTAGGGTCAGATTTATTTTTCCCTTGGTTTTAGGACTACTGGTCCTGGGTCAAGATGGGAAAGGGATTAAAAAGTTGTAACAAAGGAATTGCTGGTGGTTTCAAAGTTTTAATTATGGGTGTGTATATTTTTTAACTTTCAAAATTTCAAACATACACAAAGAAAATAGTAAAATTGACTCCTATATTTTCATCACTATTTCAGTCATTTTGTGTGTCTTTATTCAAGTCAGATAAGTGCCAGGAAAGTATTGTTAGATTGCTTATTTCTCAGACTCCTGGCCCCATAGTTGTTGAAAATGGAAGAGTCTGAGAGTGGCCTAGACTCTGTCCTGGCAGAGTGAGCCTTGTGGTTTCCAACAGAATTTTTACTCTCATCAGTTTGTAAAAAGAAATCCCAGAGGCCCAGTCTCTGAAGATAGGGCTTTCTTCCTTAGAAGCTGTAACCCTCTGCCTCAAGAAGTATCCTTTTTATCTGCTGTCGTGCAGACAGTCTCCCCACCCACCTCTGCATGGAGTGTAGATTTTTTTCCCTGGCACTCTCTTTGGGCCTAAATGTAGGAAAACACATCATCCCCTTTGTGAAGTTTGAGGCCAGACCATGCTGCCCTGGTCATCTGCTCTCATAGCAGGCCTACCAGCTATTGATTTCATGGACGAGGTGTCTCTTCTTAGCTAGGCCTCAAGGTGTCCAGCAGGTGCCTGGCAAAGCCCTTTGCTTATTTGTCAGTGAGGACATTGAGGTGGGTGGGAAGACCAGTGGCTACCGAATTGAACTTCTATAGCAGTCAGAACAAATTGGTTATAAGTGACAGAAACCAAATTCACATTAACTTGAATAAAACTGGAAATGTTTGGCTCATAAATCCAAGGGCAAAGCTGCGCAACAAGTAAAGGAAGAGCACGAGTCCAGCATCGGGAGCCCTGGACCCAGAGCCCACAGTCTGCCAGGACTTATGCCTCTGGTGCTCATCTCTGTTTCTGCTTGGATCTCAGCTCCTTTCTTTTTCCCAGTTGACCAGCTTATTCCAGAGGCTGCCAAGAGCTCCTGAGTTTGGCAGCTCATGGATTAAGTCATGGAGAGGGACTGGCATCCAGAAGTCTCACTGGCCCTGCTTGGGTCAGCTGCCTACCCTTTGACCGGTTAACTGGCCAGGGAGGGAGATTATGTAAGAATATGGGAAGTCTCAGAATCAGCTGTGTGGAAGGAGCATACAGGGCAGACAGAACAGTCAGTGTCTGCTGTTTTCATAAAGGGCACATTACTCCTTGACTGCCCATCCCAAATGTCTAGGTGATGGCACTAATATGTATGTGGATGGTAGCAGCTCAGCACCTTGGCCGCCAGCTCTCAGGGTCAGTCTGGAGGGAACTGTGGCATTATTGGCTTTCACCTCCTCTTTCTCACTTCATTACTGCTCTGCTGATTAGACATTCCTCCCTCTGTAAGCTGTTGATGGTGTCCTTAGAAAAATCTGCCACTTTCCTCACGTGTTCATAGGGAAAAAACCGGACTGCAGACACATGAGGTTGGACAGATGTGCAGTGGCCCAGACCCTTCCAGTGGGGCAGAGAGAGATGGGAGCCAAGTCCTGGGATGGCACAGACCTGACTGGGCTGCCTCCGGAAGAGAACGACTAGCAGGCGGCCAGATAGACTCCAGGACTTCAGCAGATTGGAGCACACAGACTCCCGCCTCTCTCCTCCTCAATGCCGTTGTCTAGAGGGCAGGAAATCTTGGAGAGGAACAAAGTTCAAGGTCAAGATTCCTGCTGCTGCCCACTAATCTGGAAACAAGGAAGTCCCTTGGGATTTCACCTTCCTGAGAAGCCCTGTAATGAAAGACTTGCAGAGAAAGACCTCAGTATTCTTACTTTTCTCCTATCTCTGCTGCTGCTAAGTTGCTTCAGTCACGTCCGACTCTGTGCGACCCCATAGACGGCAGCCCACCAGGCTCCCCCATCCCTGGGATTCTCCAGGCAAGAATACTGGAGTGGATTGCCATTTCCTTCTCCAATGCAGGAAAGTGAAAGTGAAAGTGAAGTCGCTCAGTCATGTCCGACTTACAGCAATCCCATGGACTGCAGCCCACCAGGCTCCTCCGTCCATGGGGTTTTCCAGGCAAGAATACTGGAGTGGGTTGCCATTGCCTTCTCTGTCTCCTATCTCTAGCTGTGTAATTTTTTCCACTTCCCCCTGTACAGTAAGCCTCAGTCTGTGTCAGCCTGAGGAATCTGGGGCCCTTGGTGTCTCTCATCACAGGGAAGGAGTTGACATGAGAATTATTGCTTAAATCTGCACACCAGGGTTTACTGGTATACCTCCCTACAATAGAGACTTTCTTGAGGAATTAGTTTTTCCTCCTGTGTACATAGACATAGTCCTCTCCTTTCTTTTCATAGATCCCATTTCTGTAGCCCTGTTGTATATAGTTTATGATACATAGCAGGCCCTACTGGTATCTCCACCTCCATGAGAGAAAGAAAATACCCTTCCCACTCCTTGACCACTCCTCCATCACCAGTGGCCTTCGGGGTAATGGTGGAAAATGCCGCAGCAATCAGGCTAGGTGGAGGAGTATAGAGCTTCATCTCTGCTTCTCCTCTCTGTTTTTGATGGAAGAGAAGTGGTCCAAAGATGCAGATGGTAGTAGTGAATCCATAAATCAACACTCGCACACTCTGCCTCCCTTTTTTTCAGCTTACTTAATGTCACTCTGGGCCTCTCTTTGGAAAGTCATTAGGGCCTCTTTCATTTTAACCTCTGTCAGAGTTGAGGCCAGGGGATGAGGAATGCTGTGCAGTCAGGCTATAGATAGTGTGGGTGGGGTCTCTTGCCCTTTGATTCCTCAGAGAGAGCCTCTTTCTAGAAGGTCTTGATTATATTTTGATGCTTGCCACATGAAAATATGCCACATTGGTACTTATGTGATGTTGAGAATAAAAATAAGAACCAGGCCAGTCAGTCTCTAGGGAATGCCATTACTGGGCTTAAATGTGACCGTGGGTCAAGGACATAGGACCTCATGATCGTAGGTCACACCACACAGTCCTCTTTGACCTGTCATCATCTCTCTTCTCTGTGTTATAAGCATTTAATGTTCCTGCCTACATCTGAAGTAAGTCTGAGTTTCAGAGTCCCTCTGTGGTTTGTTAACGTGGGCATGTTTAGGAAGAATCAGATTTTTAAATGAAACTGTTGAGTTGGCATCTGGTTTATCTGTGCAGCTCTCCAGTTGAGCTCTGTTTTCCTCTCTGTGAGTCTTAGCTGGTTCTAGGGCTTCTTATCTTTCTTCCATCTCATCCCCCCTACTCAAATGCCAGCTACTTATGTCATCAGTTCAGTTCAGTTGCTCAGTTGTGTCCGACTCTTTGTGACCCCATGAATCACAGCACACCAGTCCTCCCTGTCTATCACCAACTCCCGGAGTTCGCCCAAACTCATGTGTATTGAGTCAGTGACACCATCCAGCCATCTCATCCTCTATCGTCCCCTTCTCCTCCTGCCCCCAATCCCTCCCAGCATCAGGGTCTTTTCCAGTGAGTCAACTCTTCACATGAGGTGGCCAAAGTACTGTAGTTTCAGCTTTAGTATCATTCCTTCCAAAGAACACCCAGGATTGATCTCCTTTAGGATGGGCTGGTTGGAACTCCTTGCAGTCCAAGGGACTCTCAAGAGTCTTCTCCAAAACCACAGTTCAAAAGCATCAATTCTTTGGCGCTCAACTTTCTTCACAGTCCAACTCTCACATTCATACATGACCGCTGGAAAAACTATAGCCTTAACTAGACGGACTTTTGTTGGCAAAGCAATGTCTCTGCTTTTGAATATGCTATCTAGGTTGGTCATAACTTTCCTTCCAAGGAGTAAGCGTCTTTTAATTTCATGGCTGCAATCACCATCTGCAGTGATTTTGAGCCCAAAGAAATAAGGTCTGACACTGTTTCCGCTGTTTGCCCAGTCTATTTCCCATGAAGTGATGGGACCAGATCCCATGATCTTCGTTTTCTGAATGTTGAGCTTTACGCCAACTTTTTCACTCTCCTCTTTCACTTTCATCAAGAGGCTTTTAGTTCCTCTTCACTTTCTACCCTAAGGGTGCTGTCACCTGCATATCTGAGATTATTGATATTTCTCCCGGCAATCTTGATTCCAGCTTGTGCTTCTTCTAGCCCAGCGTTTCTCATGATGTACTCTGCATCACCAACTCTGCATCTGGCTTCCCTGGTGACTCAGAGGTTAAAGGGTCTGCCTGCAATGTGGGAGACCTGAGTTCGATCCCTGAGTCGGGAAGATCCCCTGGATAAGGAAACAGCAACCCACTCCAGTATTCTTGCCTGGAGAATCCCATGGACTGAGAAGCCTGGTGGGCTACAGTCCACGGGGTCGCGAAGAGTCGGACACAACTGAGCGACTTCACACTCACACACAAACTGCATATAAGTTAAATAAGCAGGGTGACAATATACAGCCTTGACGTACTCCTTTCCTGTTTGGAACCAGTCTGTTGTTCCATGTCCAGTTCTAACTGTTGTTTCCTGACCTGCATAAAGGTTTCTCAAGAGGCAGGTCAGGTGGTCTGGTATTCCCATCTCTTGAAGATTTTCCACAGTTTATTGTGATCCACTCAGTCAAAGGCTTTGGCATAGTCAATAAAGCAGAAATAGATGTTTTTCTGGAACTCTCTTGCTTTTTCCATGATCCAGCGGATGCTGGCAATTTGATCTCTGGCTCCTCTGCCTTTTCTAAAACCAGCTTGAACATCAGGGAGTTCACGGTTCACGTATTGCTGAAGCCTGGCTTGGAGAATTTTGAGCATTACTTTACTAGCGTGTGAGATGAGTGCAATTGTGCGGTAGTTTGAGCATTCTTTGGCATTGCCTTTCTTAGGGATTGGAATGAAAACTGACCTTTTCCAGTCCTGTGACCACTGCTGAGTTTTCCAAATTTGCTGACATATTGAGTGCAGCACTTTCACAACATCATCTTTCAGGATTTGAAATAGCTCAACTGGAATTCCATCACCTCCACTAGCTTTGTTCGTAGTGATGCTTTCTAAGGCCCACTTGACTTCACCAGGATGTCTGGCTCTAGGTGAGTGATCACACCATCGTGATTTATCTCATCAGGAAACCTGAAAAAACAGCAGAGTTTGTTTGGCTTTAGTCTCCCCAGGAATCACCAGTCCATGTAGGCCACCCAAGCCCAGAAGATGTTAGCAGCCTGGTGACCCAGTCCGAGGAAAGAGGAAAAAGTGGATTTGTTTTGAAGCTGGAAATAATTCTGTGCTTAGCAAGCCTTAGCACTGTTAGTCATTTGAGTACCTAGTAAGTACAGGGCACTGAGGTGGAGTAAGCCATGGCTTTGACCCCTGATAGGCTCCCAGCAGAGTTCAGTAGCTCTCCTGCTTGAAGAAACTGGTTGTTAACCTCTCTACAGAGAAAGTGGTTGTAAAACAGAAGTTTAGGGGATATATACTCTGTAGAGGTCATTTCAGAGTTTTAACAGAGAAGCTGCCTATCTTGAATCCTTTTGAATATTCTTCGACCTGTTTGACAAATATCTTTTTTGGTTACCATTGAAAAGGATTATCATCTAGTATATTTTTCAGAATTGCTTTTAAAATTTTAATACTTTTGTTTTCAATACAAGTATGTTTATTAGCTATCTACTGTTGTGTAAAAAATTGCCCCAGTGGTCTAGCAATTAGGACTCCACACTTGCATTGCCAGGGGTCTGGGTTCAGTCCCTGGTCAGGGTACTAAGATCCTGCAAACCGTCTGGAGTGACCAAAAAGAAAAAGAAAACATTGCCCCAATATGATGGCTTAAAACAACAAGCATTAATTTCCTTGTAGTTTGTAGGTGTGAGAACTTTGCGTGTAGTTTAGGAAATGGCAACCCACTCCAGTATTCTTGCCTGGAGAATCCCATGGACAGAGGAGCTTGGTGGGCTACAGTCCATGGGTCGCAAAGAATCGCACACGACTGAGCGTTTTCACTTTGACTTTTCATACTATGATATGAGAGCAGAGAGGAAACTGGAATTCTCATAGGCAGCTGTTTCAGGCCTTAATCACTCAGAAGCCCTCCAGGTGAATGGTCCCTGTCAAAGAGCATCAGCCAGGTTTAGGGAGGAGCTATGGGACTGTGTGGTTTGTCTGGGGTTCAGAATCACACTGAACTCAGGCACCAGCAATGTGCAGTCCTTTCAGGCAACTTTAAAATGAACATTCTTATTATCATCCTCCTTTTAATCTCTCATTTTCTATGTTACTTTTTAGATAAGTAATATATAAATATGTTCCAGTTGTAAAAGTTTAAAAATATATAAATTATATAGAATTATATAAAAATATGAGAATATTAAAAAGGCTCTTTTCCTGTGGCCCTTCCCCTCATTTTTCTCCTTTTTGTAGGAGGTCTGTAGATGTCACTCCAGATCTTTACACAAATACATGGTTTTGCTTAGTTTTAGGCTCACAATATACATATATTCTGTAACTTGAATTCTTCCTCTGGGACCCATGTGGCTCAGAGGTCCTTTGCTGTCAGAATGCATTCTTTTACTGCTGCATTCTAATTCAGAAAAATATGGTTGCACCATTGTTTACTTAGCCATCTTGCTATTGATGAACACTAAGGTTATTTCCAGTGGTTTGCTATTACAAAGAGTGCCTCAGGAAGCATCTGTATACTTGCCTATTTGTGCATATAGTAAGATATTTTTCTAAGGAAGATACTTAGGAATAAAGTTGCTGGATTGAGGGGTAAGTACATTTAAAAGTTTTTGGATGCTGCCTAATTGCCCTCCACTTGGACTGTATCAGATTACATACCCACAAACAGTATATACATATGTATTTCCTCTTACACTTATCAGTACAATACTTACCAGTATAATATCAGATTAAGAAATTTTTTTGTTTCTCTGGAGGGTAAAAAATGATATCCAATTCTGGTAGTGAGTATAGAATAGTGATTAAGAACTGGACTCTGGAGCCCAACTGGCTGAGGTCAAATCACAAGTCTTCCCACCTGCTAGCTATGTGACTTGGTGAGTTACTTAACCTCCCTATTCCTTAATTTCCTCATCTGTGAAAGGGGGATGATAATAGTAGTACATACCTTATAGTGACTTAGTTTTTGTTCTTATGGAACATTTCAAAATATGCAAAAGAAGAATAATTAATTCTTGGCCAATTTTGTTTCATCAATATTGCTCACACACTTTGCCCTCCAACATTATTCTGTAGTAAATATCAGGCATATAAGTAAATATTTCAGTGGATAGTCTAAAAGATAGTGATGGTTTAAAAATGATTATAATACCATTATCATATCTAGAAAAATATCACCAAAAATGTAGGAATATGGGTTTGTTGGGGGTTTTTGCCACCCTGCATGGCATGCTGGATCTTTTTTCCTTTAGCGGGGGAAGGAACCCATGCCCTCTGCAGTGGACGCCTGGAGTCTTAATCACTGGACCCCAGGGAAGTCCCAGGAGGAATGTTTTAAGGGTTAAATGAATTAATTATATAGCACCTGGTGTGTGGTAAGTGCTCTAGGTATTTGCAGCTATTTTTCATTGTTTTCTGATTTGCAATTCCTTGATTACTAGGAGGGTTAATATTACTTCATGTATTTTTTTGGGCAGGTATATTTTTTGCTATATATTACTTAGAAAATTTGTGCTCATTCATCTGTTTTTTTCCCCTCTGTGGTTTATAGAATATCTTTGTATTTTCTGGGTATTAATCTTTTGACTACTACATATATTTGGTAATTCCTTTCAGCCTGTTGTTTACAGTGTCTGCTGTTGGGTAGTTTTTTGTAATTTGGAGATTAGTTCTGTCATCTCTGCCCTGTGGCTTCCAAGTTTTGTCTTATGAATGCCTTCACTACTTCGAGATTGTAAAACTATTTTCCTGTATTTTCTTCTAACACATTTATGGGTTTTTGTGTAGTTTTTAAAAATGTTTATGTCCTCAATCCATCTGGAATTGATGTCTGCTGTGAGTTAGGGCTCTAATTTTACTTTTGCCAAATGCATGTCCTATGGTTTCTCTACCATTTATTGATTAGTTCATCCTTCATCCACTGCCATTAAAGATGCCACATTTAGGATCTGCTGATTCCCTACAAATATATGGGTATGATTCTGGATTCTTTATTCTGATTTATTGATCTAGTTGTCTGTTCTAGCATTGATATCTAGTCAAGGGATTTGTTTCTCATTGTTCTTGTAAAAATATTTCTTAGCTCTTGTATAAGTTTTCTCTTCCCTATGAATTTTAGAATCAGCTGATAAAGTAAAAAGTCTTGTTTGGATGGGACTGTATTGAATTTATGGGCTAATGATGGGAGAACTGACAGTTGGAGACTTCTCATCCACGAACATGATGTACCTCTCCACTTACTCAGCAATTCTGTGTCCATTAGTAAAGGATATAGTAGAGTTTTTCATATGGGGCTGTCTTAGTTTTTTGTTTCTTTTTGTTTCGCCTTTTTTTTGTTAGATTTATTCTTGGCTATTTTATAATTTCTTAATTCTTTTTGCAAATGGATTTCTAATTTCATTTTGTTCGGTGATTGCTGGTGCCTAATAGTTTACATCTGTGGGGATATGCTGTGTGCCATACATTGCTCTAAGCACCTTATCCCATATAATTTTCTCAGTAAGTCCTAATATTTCTGTTTTATTATTAAAGAAACTGGGCTTTGGAGCTCAGTTAGTTGCTCATCCAAGATCCCATGGTTACCAGGTTGGAGAGCCAGCAGTCCTGAGCCCCCGCTCCTTTCTCTCTCTCTCTCTCTTTAATATGTATTTCTTTGGCTGTACTGCATCTCAGTTGCAGCACATGAGATCTTCACTCTTCGTTGTGTGGCATGTGAGACCTGTAGTTACAGCATGTGAACTCTTGGTTGTGGCATGTGGGATCTAGTTCCCTGACCAGGGATGGAACCGGCCCCCTGCACTGGAGTTGTAGAGTCTCAGCCACTGGACCACCAGGAAGTCCCACTCTCCTTTCTGCTGTCACACACAGTGTGCCATCCGCCTCATGCCATCTGAAATTGCTTGCAGTACTTTTAGTTGAATCTTTTGGATTTTCTAGGTAAACAGTTTTAGTGTCCACAAATAACGACCACGTGTATTTCTTTTTCATGTCTCTTGTTAGGTACATAGTTTTGTGGATCAATATTCACCATTTCTCAGGAAGTCTGACCCGGTCAGTTTTTCCTTTAGCACTGGAATATAGTGCCGTTTCTTCTCGAGGGTGGACGAAGCTTGTGTTTAGAGGCCGTACAGATAGAAAATAGAGTGTAGAAATGTCTCCAATGTGTCTTTTAATAAATTCAGTAGATTGAATGTATGTTATCCCATTGTACTGTGAATCTTTGTTTTTGATGTAGTTAGTTTTTTCTGTTAATTCTGCCCTTCCATTGCTCAAGTTTGTAACTTTCTGTTTCTTGAGTGGAATTGGTGCATTTGGGAAGAGCAGCCTCTATACCTCAAGCCTCCTCTTGTTTAGCCTAGGCCAGGGTCTTATATCCTTGGCCAGGCTGCCCTTTTACCACCGGTTAAGATGGAAAATGAGCATTATGTGTTTCCACAGAGGAATTTCCTCTGTGGGAGAGCAGAAAGCCTGTTCTGTTACTGTTGTTCAGAGTCTTTATCAGGAGGGTGAGCCTGGGGAGCCCCAGCCCCTGGACACTTTGCAGAGCTTGACCTAGGTGGCTTACTTGCACCATCCTATCCAGGTGCACATGGGCTGAGAGGGGCCTGAGGGGTGTGTGTGAGAGAGAGAGAAGGAGAGACACACAAGACAGGCGGGCACATAGACACTGACTGGGACAGGTGTTCCAGGCCTCTGCCCACAGTGGGAGTCAGGGGCCAGTCTTGCTCTCTACTGGACAGTGCCGAGTTGGGAGAAAGAGGCTAGAGGAGACCGACCCTGCTGACATGCGGCTTTCTGTCCTAACCTTGGGCTACTGACCAGTTCCACAGCTTCAGCCCAAGGTGTGCCAGGGCCACCACTGCTGACACCTGCTCAGCAGGCAGCTCATTATCAGGTCCACTTGTTTTTGGCCATGAGTCAGTGGGCAGGAATGTTTGGTTATGTTGTGTTTTCTCTTATAAGATGTACATAATATACTTTTCCCTTTAAAAAGTAGCACATACTCATTGAAGAAGATTTATAAAATAAAATTTAAAAGAAGAAAGAATTGCTAATTACTCTGTTGCCCATATGCAGTCACTTGAAGCATTTTAGTGAATTTCATTCCACTCCTTCTTTTTCTATTCACAGGCTGTTTTTTTAAAAGTTGAAGTATAACGTTATATTAGTTTCACATATACAATGTAATGGTTTGATACTAGAATGCAGTGCAAAATGATCTCTATCATAAGTCTAGTTACCATGCATCAACTTCATAGTTAACGATCATTTTTTTCTTGATGAGAACTTTTAAGATTTACTCTCTTAGCAACTTTCAGATATGCCACACAGTATTATTAACTGTAGCCATCATGCTGTGTATTACATCTTCATACTTTATCTATTTGATAACTGGAAATTTGTACCTTTTGACTCCCTTGTTCCATTTCTCCTGTCCCCTACCTCCTCCCCTTTGGCAACTACCAATCTGTTCTTTGTATCTGTGAACTTGGTTTTTCATTTGTTTTGTTTTGATTCATTTTGTTCTTTCTTATATTGCACATATAAGTGAAATCATATAGTATTAGTCTTTCTCTGTCTTACCTGTGCCACTTAGTGTAGTGCCTTAAGGCCTGTCTATATCACAAATGGCAAGAGGGTATTAGTCTCTCAGTCGTGTCCGACTCTTTGGAACCCTGTGAACTCTAGCCTCTCAGGCTCCTCTGCCCATGGTATTCTCTAGGCAAGAATACTAGAGTAAGTTGCCATGCCCTCTTCCCAGTCCCAGGGGATCTTCCCAATCCAGGGATCAAACATGGGTCTCTTGCATTTCAGGCTGATTCTTTACCATCTGAACCACCAGGGAAGCCCCAAATGTTAAGATTCCATACTTTTTTCTGACTGAGTGGTATTCCGTTGTATATACGCACACCACATCTTTTTATCCATTCATCCACCAGTGCACACTTAGGTTGTTTCCATATCTTGGCTATTTTAAATAAGGCTCCAGTGAGCATGGGGGTGCATATATCTTTTCAAATTATGATTATTTTTTAAAAAACAAATACTCAGAAGTGAAATTACTTGATCATGTGGTAGTTCTTCCTTCAAGCTAGGCTTCAGCAGTACTTGAATTGAGAAATTCCAGATGTACAAGCTGGGTTTAGAAAAGGCAGAGGAACCAGAGATCAAATTGCCAACATTCATTGGATCATAGAGAAAGCAAGGGAATTCCAGAAAAATTTCTACTTCTTTTCATTGACTACATAAAAGCCTTTCACTGTGTAAATCAAAACAAACTGTGGAAAATTCTTAAAGAGATGGGAATACCAGACAATCTTACCTGTCTCCTGAGAAACCTGTATGCAGGTCAAGAAGCAACAGTTAGAACATTACACAGAAAAACTGACTGGTTCAAAATTGGGAAAAGAGTATGGCAGGGCTGTATATTGTCACCCTGTTTATTTAAATTATATGCAGAGTACATCATGTGAAATGCCGGGGTGGATGACTCAGGAGCTGGAATCAAGATTGCCAGGAAAAGATCAACAACCTCATATATGCAGATGATAACACTCTAATGACAGAAAGTGAAGAGGAACTAAAGAGCCCCTTGATGAGGGTGAAAGAGGACAATGAAAACTGGCTTAAAAATCAACATTTAAAAAATGAAGATATGGCATCTGGTCCCATCACTTCATGGCAAATAGAAAGGGAGAAAGTAGAAGTAGTGACAGACTTTCTCTTTTGGGGCTCTAAAATCACTGCTGATGATGACTGCAGCCATTAAATCAGAAGACATTTGTTTCTTGGAAGGAAAGCTATGGCAAACCTAGACAGCATATTAAAAAGCAAAGACATCACTTTGCCAACGAAAGTCTATATAGTCAAAGCTATAGTCTTTCCAGTAGTCATGTACAGATGTGAGGGTTGGACCGTAAGAAGACTAAGTGCCGAAGAATTGATACTTTCTAATTGAGGTGTTGGAGAAGACTCTTCAGAATCCCTTGGACTGCAAGGAGATCAAACCTGTCAATCCTAAAGGAAACCACCCCTGAATATTTCAGTGAAAGGACTGATGCTGAAGCTGAAGCTCCAATACTTTGGCCACCTAATGCAAATACTTTGGCCACAGGCACCTCATTGGAAAAGACTCTGATGCTGGGAAAGATTGAAGGCAAAAGGAGAAGAGGGGGAGGCAGAGGATGAGATGGTTGGATGGCATCACCAGTTCAATGGACATGAACTTGGGCAAACTCTGGGAAATAGTGAGGGATAGGGAGGCCTGGCATGCTACAGCCCATGGAGTTGCAGAGTCAGACATGACCTAGCAACTGAACAACAAATGGTAATTCTATTTTTCACTTTTTTGAGGAAACTTCACATTGTTTTCCATAGTGGCTATACCAATTTACATTCCCACCAACAGCGCATGAGGGTTCCCTTTTCTTCACACCCTCTCCAGCAGTGGCTATCTCTTGTCTTTTTGGTGACAGCCCTTCTAACAGATGTGAGGTGATCTCATTGTGGTTTGGATTTGCATTTTCCCTGATGATTAGCAGTATTTAGAATCTTTTCATGTGCCTGCTAGCTGTCTCTGTGTCTTCTTTGGAAAAACGTCTTTTCAGGTCCTCTGCCCATTTTCTAATCAGATTGTTTGGCTTTCTGCAATTGGATTGTGTGAGTTCTTTATGTATTTTGGATATTAGCCCCTTGTTGGATATATGCTTTGCAAATACTTTCTCCTATTCAATAGGTTGCCTTTTCATTTTGTTGACGATTTTCTTTGTTTTGCAGAAGTCTCTTAGCTTGATTTGCTCCCACTTGTTTATTTGTGCTTTTGTTGCTTTTGTTTTGGAGTCAGATACAAAAAAATCATTGCCAGGAGTGGTGTCAAGGTGCTTACTACTATGTTTTCTTTTAGGAGTTTTATGGTTTCAGGTCTTACATTCAAGTCTTTAATCCATTTTGAGTTAATTTTTGTGTACAGTATAAGATAGTTGTTTCATTCTTTTGCAAGTGGCTGTCCAATTTTCTCAACACTGTTTATGGAAGAGACTGAACTTTCTCCCATTGTGTATGCTTGCCTCTTTTGTAATTAAAAATAATTAGTTTCATTATTTATTAGTTTGATCAACAAAGTTGTGTTTAACTTCCCCACTCAAGCTGTTTTAAAATAGTTCCATTAATGCTGCTCATACCCTACTTTTTTTTTCTTATAAAACATCTTGTCTATATTCTTTGGGAATATCATTTTAAATGTCTGTTTAATATTCCATTAAGTAGATAGACCAGCATTTATTCAACATATTTTTGGTCTTGACTCCTTGAAGACAAGGCACATCCTTCTTTCCCTGTTAATCCATTTTGGTTCAATCACCCATGAAGTTGGCTAACCTTCTTTTGAATTTTTGTTTTCTGTCTGCACCATCTCTATGAGGTAATGGTATGCCAGATGCTATGTGAAATGGACCTTCTTTTTATTTGCCTTAAACTTTACTCATTCAAGTTTCAGAGAGGCATCTTGGTCTTGTTATCCTTTAGTTTGGGTGAACGAAGTTGTGTTTACCTTCTCCTTTGTGGTTAAGCTTTAGTTCTGGGTACTCCCTCCCAGCCTTGATAGGCAGGCACTGCTATAGATGGTAGGCCCCACGTTGTGCTTCTGACCCCATCACTGATGGGACACTCAGCCTTCTCGTCTATAGAGAGCATTCAGGTGTATGTACCCCCACTGCAAGGTGGATGTTTGCTGATGAGAACAAGATTTCTTTGTCTGTCTTTTTTGTTCCCTCCCAGATACATCTATTTCCCTTCCCCTGGGGTGCCCTGTTGACTGGATCTTGGGGACTGGCTGCCTCACCCTTCGCCTGCCCAGGACTGTGTCTCTTCTTTTCCTGGCTTCTGTTGGCCTCCTGTCCCCACTCCGCTGGTCCCTCCCTCACGGTGCTGTCACTGCACTTCTGCTTCTGGCCTAGCCTCACCCAATGAGTTTGTGTGACCTTCGCACTGCATTCATGCTTTGGGACTTAGCCGCTATAATGATGTCCATGGCGCAGGTTAGCAGATGGCGGCAGCAGCAATGAGACCTGACATGTTCTAATGACTCTCTTCTTCCCACCCTGGCTGGCCGAGCTGATGGAGGGGCAGGGGTTTCCTTGAGGCGTTTTAGGAGGGGGTCAAGGGAAATCGGGGGCACCCAGGTGCCGATGAAGCCTGTGACCTTTGCTGCTATAATATCAGTGTTTCACAAGCAGGGCGGTTCGGGAGCCCACTTGCAGCCCATCAAAAATTGATTTAATTGCAATTTTTCCTCCAATTAGGAGCACTGGAGCCTGACTAATTGGAGTAATAGAGAGTAATAAGGCTCAGATAAAAAGCCTTCCTCGGCCGCCTTTGTATCTTGTGTCAGTGCCTGTCAGAGGTCAGAGAGCTTGCATATTCTATTAGGCAGCCCGGCCTTCATTTGTACAAATTAGTTTACCCAACAGTAATTAAAATGCCAATGCGGGTTGAAGAGAACTGAATACACTTGATGGGCATGTTGGTGAATGATGTGACAGCTCTGGTGGCCTCCCTTGCCAAAGTGTGTCAGCCCAGCTCAGAGGCGGCTGGGGCCTGGGCCAGCTGGGCAGCTCCAGGCCAGCCACGGGGCACAGCTGCCGAGCACACCCTTCTGCTGCCCCTCCTCAGAGCCCCTCCGTCGCTCCTTTCTTCTCCCAGGTGGAGTCATTTGTTCACTTGTCCATTCGTTCATTCAATAAGCATTTGAGTTGTAAGTATGTGGCAGGCATTATACTAGGTGCTGGGGAAAGAACTTATGGGGCACAGGGTGTAAAATCACTCGGTCTCTGGAATTAAGACTAACTGGGTTCAAATTCTGGTCCCACTGGTTGCTCTATGTGTGAGCACGATCAAGTCTGTTACTTCTCTGGGTCTCAGTGTCCTCGTCTCTCAGACGAGAAGTAGACAAGAGTAATGCTTTGGAGGCTTTGTTTGCGGACTCGGGCACACAGCAAGTGCCCAGTCACTTCCTAGGGTAGTGAAGAGCGGCCAGACTAAGGCAGAGGCAGCATGAGTATACTTCTTTTCACCCTGCCTACACCCGACTCATTTTCTTCCACACTTTACTCTCCTCTCTTCTATATTTTGTTATTTTCTATCCCTCAACTTGACTACCAGAACTCCCAACTCTCTTGGTCTCTCTGATGTGAGGGCTCTTATGTCTTCTTCTTGGGCCTATGGATGATCTCTGTGAGGCCAGGTTTTCCTAAGTTGGGACCAGGGGGCCAGTAAGGTAGCTTGGGCATCTGGGCAGGGTGCAACTTTGTAGAGTGGATGAGAAATTGTAGAAGGCTAGCTTCTGATAAGGAGTTTCTGCTCCAAAAAGAGAAGAGTTTGTGGAGTCAGAATGACTTTTAGACCCTCAGGGTGAGAGAGTGTATGCATTTGTGTAAGAGCATGTGTGGCTGACATTTTTAGGTATTGCTGGTTATTGTTATTGTTCAGTTGCTAAGCCTTGTACGCCTCTTTGTGACCCCATGGGACTGTAGCATACCAGGCTTCCCTGTCCTTCACTGTCTCCTGGAGTTTTCTCAGATTCATGTCCATTGAGTTGGTGGTGCTATTTAACCATGTCATCCTCTGCCGGCCTCTTCTCCTTTTGCTTTCAATCTTTCCCAGCATTAGGGTCTGTTCTATTGAGTCGGCTCTTCACATCAGGTGGCCAAAGTATTGGAGCTTCAGAATCAGTCCTTCCAATGAATATTCAGGATTGATTTCCTTTAAGATTGACTGGTGTGATCTCCTTGCAGTCCAAGGGACTCTCAACAATTTTCTCCAGCACCACAATTCAGAGGCATCAATTCTTTCGCACTCAACCATATGGTCCAACTCTTAAATCCATACATGACTACTGGAAAAACCACAGCTTTGACTATATGAACCTTTGTTGGCAAAGCGATGTCTTTGCTTTTAACATGCTGTCTAGGTTTGTCATAGCTTTCCTTCCAAGGTGCAAGCATCTTCTAATTTCATGGCTATAATCACTGTCTGCAGTGATTTTGGAGTCCGAGAAAATAAAATCTGTCACTGTTTCCACTTTTTCTCCATCTATTTGCCATGAATTGATGGGACCAGATGCCATGAACTTAGTCTTTTGAATGTTGAGTTTTAAGCCAGCTTTTTCACTGTCCTCTTTTACCCTCATCAAGAAGCTCTTTAGTTCTTCACTTTCTGCCATTAGAGTGGTATCGTCTGCATATCTGAGGTTGTTGATATTTTTGCAGGCAATCTTGATTCCAGCTTGTGAGTCATCCAGCCTGGCATTTTGCATTATGTACTCTGCATATAATGTAATAAACAGAGTGACAATATATAGCCTTGTCATGCTCCTTTCTTCTCATCTGTTATCTGGTTGTGCTTCACTGTACAACTTCACTGTACCAACACTGTGTCATGTGTTATTCAGGTCTGAGCTTGGAGATGTGGAATTAGTCCTCTAAGAAGCAGAGGAATCCCCTTCACAGCTCCTATGACTAGCTTCCTCTGCTGTGTTGGCTGTGGCCTCTGGAAGGCCATTTCAGTTGAAGTCTGTGGATTTGTTCTGGGCATCTCTTTGGCACCACACACTGTGCTGGGCACTAGAATACACGTGAGCCACCAGACAGCCCTGATCTCAAAAGGAAGTGGGAAGCCAGCCCCTCAAATGCTGTTTGTCTTGTGCAGGCGAGATCAGGGTGTGGCTGGACTCAAGAGGAAGGCCTATCAGGCTGCTGAGCAGGCAGCAGGTCCTGCTTCTGCCTGTTGAGTAGAGCTGGCTGTCCCTGTCCCTCGGGAGGCTGACAGTCCCTGTGGTTTGGATGTGAATCTTGGTGAACGTTCCAAGCAGGACCTGGCTCCAGATCTGCTTAACTGCTGCTTACATGGTTGTTTTTGTTTTGTTTTGACTGAGTGTTAAATTTGATTAAACTCTTAGGCCCTCATAAATGCCAGAGGGACTCTCTACTCTCCCTCCTCTATCTCCTTCCTGCTTTACATGGTTAAGCAAGAGAAAAGGGCAGCTTTTGGAAAGAAATGTTCACTGTAGTTATATACAGGCAGTTAAGAAAGGTCCTTATGGGCAGGAAGGTGAAAGGCATTCCTCCTGGAGGCAAAGGGTGAGGGTCAAGGGTGGGTGGGCAGGAATAGAGGACAGGAATCCAGGGGCAGGGGTTCCCATTGCTGCTGGGAAGTCAGAGCTGTGAAGGCGCCTCCCCTCCTTCTCATTGACTTACCTTGATGCTGATTTAGGCCTGTGGCCAGTCAGAGGCTTCAGGCCTCCTTAAGAGGTTGTGTGTCTGTGCTGGTGCCCCTCACCTGGCTCCCTACTTCTCAAAAGTCTGGAGAGTCCCATTGCTTGCATGAATGATTTCTAAGGGCTATGATGTTTCCAACCCAAGGTAATTAGCTTTACCAGTTATTACTGGATTGCCCTCAAGAGAAAAATGTGGGTGGGAGAGGGAAGTGAGGATAACACCTCCTGGCTTTGTAGTTTGGGGCTTCAGTGTCCAGTGGCTGCATACCAGGCTGGGTGTCACCTGGAGCATGACAGAGTGACTGTTTCAGAACACCATTCTAGCTTAGTGGCTCCTGGCATGCCTATAGGTTGCCAGGATAGGAGGCTGGGAAGACTGAGCATGTCCCTAGAGAAGTCTTGATTTGAGGCATGGATGCTCCAAGGTGGTTTATGTGGTCTTTTTGTCTGCCTCGGGTTGAAACACAAACCCCTGCCCTGGAATTTTGATTGTAAATCAGTAGCTTGCCCAGTGCCTGCCCTAACATCTCCTCTATCAGCAACTAGCAGGCCAACCCCCCCACCAAGCCAAAGCCATCGGCTCCTCAGAGCCCCAACTGCGGAAATCCATCTCCCCACTGACATGCTTGGGATCAGAGAGCCACAGGTGCTGGGCAGGGCCAGGGCCGATAGGCTGCTGCCCCACAGTGCTAACGTGTCATTAATATGTCCAGTCCCTCCCCCAAGCCCAGACATGTAGGGACATGGCCCTTCCCTGCCCCAGGGCTCCTGAGTGACATAACTGCTTTCAGCTCTCTTGTTCCAGTTTAGATTTTCAAGCCCAGGGTTCCTGCAGGCTCCACCTCCCAACACCTTCCAAATCCTCTGACAAACGAGTGGTCTGGCACATGGTTCAAGTTCTAGTCCTAGTACTGTGGCCAGCCTGGCTCATTGAATGGATTCTTCTCACTGGGTTTGGGCCTCCACTTAAAATGAAACTGCAGATTATATATGTTGAACTTCTTACAGGTTTAAGAGAGGCTCTTAAGTATGGGCAATATGGTCAGAGTATCCCTTCTCTCTTGCCTCTTGGCCTCTCACCTCTCGCCTCCTCTAAACTCGGACTTTTATCCCATTCCCACAGCAGTCCTGACTGCCTAGCCCTCACACTCCCTGCTCTCCCACACTCACCTTTTCATGCCATCACCTGCCTTTCATCGTTGGCCTTTTCTCACTTTGGTGCCTTTATGCCTGCCCTGTGCTTGTATCACGTTGCCATATTCCCCAGCTCTTAAAACCTTCAGTAAAGCCGCACAGCCTCCCTCACCTTTGACCAGCGCAGCAGCTTCCAGCGCCCAACAACCTGTTAGGGGAGACCATTACTGTCGTGTGGCATCATGACGTTGGTGTTCATACAACTGAAGACCAACAGGCTTGCTCTCCCTTGGCCTCAGTTGCACATTTAGAGATCCATTCTTACGGTGGGCAGAGACCACCCAACCAGGTCTGAGCAGCAAACTCAGCTGCCATTGAACCCGTGGCTCCTCTGGCCTAGCAGCTCTGGGAGGTTACAGTCATCACTCTGATTCCATATGGTTTCCCACTTCTCTGATGGCTCTCCAGGCTGCTTCTCTCATCCTGGCTTAACCTCATGGTGCCCTGGAGAATGAGCACAGCACTTCCAATTGTGTAGCCATTTCCGCCACAAGTTCTGACAAGCCAGACCTGACTCTACTCTCCTTTTGTTTGGCAGCTCCTTTGTGACAGGGACGGCTTGTTGTGGGCACTTCTCACCCTTAAGAATCTGGGACCTCAACAGGTAAGAGAGTCCTGAGCCCACCATGGCTCCCAGGGTGGGTGGGGCTGGAGCAGCTGGGAGGCCAAGGAAAGAGCTGCCCAAGCCAGCCCATTTCAGTTGCCCGAGTGGTCCAGGAGGAGGTTGGAAGGACCCTGCCCCACAACCCAACAGGCTCTACTGTGTTCCTTCTCACATAGGATCAATTGTTAGCTTATGGAAACTGTTGGAGTAATTTATAATAGGTACCTAATTTTATGTAGAACTTACGATAACAGTTTAGATTTATGATACTTCTTCTCTAAGGAGTGCCTGACTATGTGGCTATAAAAATTTTATCTATCCTCAGAGATGATTTTTCTAAAATAAAGAAATTTTGGAAGTGCCCACAGATCCTTAAGAAGAATAATAAAGAACAGTTAAAATACACCCAGGTTTTATTTACAGCCTTGGCAGGCTTGACACATTCCCATCTGATTACCTGCTATTCTGTGGTTTGTTTTTTATTTTAAACTTTTCATTTGAAATAATTGTAGATTAATAGGAAGTTACAAAAGTAGGAAGGCAAGGTACCTGTGTAACATCTTACATAATTTCAAACCTAGCAAGTTGGTAGATACAGTTGGTGCAGTCTGTAGAACTTTATCTGATTATACTTATTTGTGTGTATAAATTTCTTTGCAGTTTTATCCCATGTGTACAATCATGTAACTACTGCCACAATAAGGATACAGAACTGTGCTGTTCCATCAGCACAAAGACCCCTCCTATACACCTTTATAGCTGCACACATCCTCTGCCCCTCTTTTTGCTCCTAACCCCTGGCAACCAGTTAGGTGTTCTTCATCTCTATCATTTTGTTATTTTGAAGGTATTATATAAATGAAATAATGTATGTAGTACATATGTAATATGTAATCTTTGGAGGTTTTTCCCTTTGTGCTGCGTAATTCCCTTGAGAGTCGCAGAAGTTGCAGCGTGTGTCAATAGTGCTCTGTCATTCTTGCTCAGTAGTATTCTCTGGCGTGCATATACCAAAGTTTCTTTCCCCATCAATCAGCATTCACCCAGTAAAGAACATTTGGGCTGTTCTGTTTTTGACTGTTGAGGATCAAGCTATTGAACATTTGTGTATAGGCTTTTGTGTGGGCACACGTTCTCAGTTTTTTAAATTACTGCCTGGGAAAACAATTGCTGGGTCATTTGTTAAGTATGTGCTTAGTTTTTTTACCTGCCAACCTGTTTTCAGTATCTTACCACTTTATATTCTGACTCTAGTGTCTGAGAGATCTAGTTTCTGCACATTTTCAACAGCGTCTGGTAGTGTCACTATTTTTTATTTGAGTTATTTTAATGGATGTGTTATTTGTGGTTTTGATTCAAATTTCCCTAGTAGCTAATGGTGTTGAGCATCTTTTCATGTGCTCATTTGCCTTCTATATATTCTCTTTGGTGAAGTGTCTGCTCATGTTTGCCTGTTTCTAACTAGATAGTTTGCTTTTTCACTGATGAGGTCACAGAGATAAACATTTCTGCTGAAAGTCAGTTTTATTTAGTCACGTTGTTGGGTATGCTTGGCATCAGTACTGACCCAGGCCTGGGATGGCAGACAGGCTGGGGCAATGAGGGTGTACGCCACCCCACTGTGGTCCAGCTGTATCTGGAAGGCTGAGTAACCTTTGAATGGCTTCTTCTGCCTGTGGTTGCCTTGGTTGGGGGTATGTTGGGGCAGAGATTAGCAGTCAGAATGGAGTTCTAAGGCACCAGCTCTTTCAACAGCATTCTCTTATAAAACCCCTAGACCTCACTAACACTAAACCCTGGCCTTTATAGAACCCAGAAAGGACCCAAGTGAGAATGGGTACAAAACAGCTATGGCCTCAGTTCTCACTGGAGCCAGACAACAAATAGCCCTTGCACCCTCTGGCCAGCCTGAGGCAAGGCCGTCCTGGGCATTGCTTGGCTTCACCTGCCTGCTCTCTGGCTCCCAGACTCCTTACCACTGAGGAGCCAGGCCTCACTTGAACGCCTCTTCCGTCCTCAGGGAAGCTTGAGGACCAGTGGTGCAGGGACTGAGGGGCAAGATGCCCTGATGGAGGCATCCACTTTTGGTGGGAGGAAATGGATGGACAGGACGACTGTCTGTAGCTGTCTTTCCCAAAGAAGCCCAAGCAGATAATAAAGCCATGTAGAAAATAGGATTAAGGTAATGAACAGGCAGGACAGAGTTTGATCTTTCAATAATGCCAAAGCCTGACTGACAGGCCAATCTGGAAGGTGGAGCAGCATCGCAGGCAGGACTCGGTGGCGGGTGCTGGGTGTGGGGGATTCTTTGCTTTTAACCTGTCACCGCTGAAACCTGAGGAGGGCTGGGATTTTCTCTTTTATGTGTGTGCTCAGCCTTGGGGGAGGAGCACTGGAGGGCAGTTTTGCTCAGAGCATGGCCCCTCCAGAGGCTGCCCTCAGGATAGTGGTGGGGGCTGGGACACGCCTCAGAGGCATAGGCACCTGCTGGGCACCAGCGCGCCCTCCTCCATCTGTGCCTCAGCTATGGGTCCTCAGGCAGCCTCAGCTGCTTTTCAGTGTCTGAGGACCTCTTTCAAGGTCATCATGGCTCCCTCAAGCGCTCTGTGCCTCAGGAGTCCTAGAGCCTGTTCTCCCTCTGGCAGGGCGAGGAAGCGAGGTGCTAGCTGGAGCACACCGGTCTGAGAGCGGCCGTGGGCACCAAGACATTGATGGCAGGGAGCTTGGCTGTCCCCAACTCTTCTTCCTCTCTTGCCTCTCAGAGCTGTGGACCATGGGCTGAGCCCAGCGGCAGGGAATTTCTAACCTGTATAAACCAGATGGGAAGAAAGATAAGAGTCCTTCCCCCAGTTTGGATGTGCCAGAGTGTTCCTGTTTCCAAGGGTTGATGGTGTTCAGGCCATCCCTGGCCCCCCAGGGGCTCTATCTTGACCCTGCCACTCAGCCGCCACTGAGGTATCCCGAGTTAGGCCCTGTGGAACTGTGCCAGCGTCATCCTGTTCCTGACCTTGAGTCTGGAGAAATGGAGGCCCGTCTAGTGCTCTCTGTCTGCATTCGCTCAGGGCCCGTGGCTCAGCCCCAGGAATGGTGGTGTCTGTGTGGGGAACACCTCCTGCTGCTGGAAGACCCTGGGATGGGTGGGGGTTCTGACTGGCCTGAGATCACAAGATCTTCCCCTAGCTCTGCCCTTACCAAGATGCATTTGAGCTGGATCTAGCCTTGGTGCCCTGAGATGAGGCAGTGGGGACATGGGCACCAGGATGGAGAAGCCTGAGGTCTCATTCAGCTCTGGAGATTTCCCAGGGGGCCAGCTGTAGCTCCAAGCCAGCCAGGAACTGCTGGGTAGGGAAGAAAGGAGGGGTGGGTTTTGGTGACTTGGCTCCTCCTAGGGCACTGAGGGTTTGAGTCCCTGGCTGGGTAGTGCACTGCTCAGTATGTGTGTGACTCACACCCCTGCATAATCCCACCTCATCTCCCCTTCCCCTTCTGGCCAGCATCATTCCTGGTGCCCCATGACTCCTCCATTTTCATCCTAAAGCCCCTAAGTCTCCTCTTTCTCAACAGAGGCAGGGCCAGAGAAGCTTCTTACATATTCTGACAGACACCATGTGTTTTTCCCTTGGGCTTTTTGCTTTACGACCTGACCCCTGTGCCTGAAATACCCTCTCTCTGCCTACTGAAACACTGCTCATTCTTTAGCATGAATAGACCTCTACCACGAGGCACTCCCTGATCCTCCCCACTGTGGCTGGAGATGTTGAACCTTAGAGCATTCATAGGGTCACCCTGTTGGCCAGCATGTGGCCTGGAACTTATCTTGGAACCCTGGACTGAACATGGGAGATACACGTCATGGCATCCTACAGCATTGGAATGACAAAGGGTACCGGCTATACCCCTTTCTGTCTGCAGAAAAAACAGGGGTCCTGACTTCAAGCTGGGCCACTCTGAGGGCACCGTTAGTGCCTATCCCACCCAGGTGTGGCTTTGTCTCTGCCCCTGACCCTCCACCTGGGGGCGGGGGGGCCTGGTCCTCAGTCAGGGTGATTATGGGAATTGCCCCTCTTTAAGTATGTGCCTTCTCCTTTGAAAGTATTGCTGACAGCTTTTTTCATTTTCTTTTTCTTTACCTCTTTAAGGAACCCTGTAATTTCTTTCTCTTTCTTTCTTTTTTCCCCCACCCCTTTCCTTTTTCTTTCTTGTCCCCTCTGTCCCCCTGAACTCTTTGAAATTGGCTCTCTGCCTGCTGACACCAAACTGATACTTTGCGTTTCACTTCTCCTTATCCCTTTATGGCAACAGATGTTGAAATTTTGTATCCTTTTATCTGCCCGGCTGCCCCTTCCTGTAATTACGGTCCTCTTGTTAGCAGTACAAAGTGGGCTGCCCGGCTGCCTGGCCTTTGAGCCATTGTGTCTGAACACGTGTGTGCAGGCGGGTGCTGGAGCTGTGCACGCGCACACACGTGCATGTGAGGGGCCTGTGCTCGGAAAGGGCCCTTCCCACTCACTGGACAGGGCTGGGGCTGGCGAAGCCTTAGTGGGCTTCTCCTGGTCTCCACGGTTCTATCTGGGACCCCAGTTACAGAACTGAGGTTGCTTCCTAAAGTCTCTCACCCGCCTCACCAGAGGGCTGGACAAGGACGGCCACTGCCGCCCCTCACTCTCCAGCAGTGAGCGCCTGAGGCCCGCGGTGGTCAGCTTATCCCCTTCACATGCCCATACCTCCCACAGCAGGTGGCCCAGCCCTGCACCTCCCGCAGTTGTTGGTCCTTCACCTGTGCCATCTCCCATCTTCTGTCCCTGCCGGTCACTCACTGCAGAAATGTCCTTTTTCTCTCTCCTGGTACCGGCCAAGCCACCCCTTGTATTGTCAGTCGGGTAGATGAGACTTCTTACCCTCCATGGAGGAAGGGACCATGTTCCTCCCTGCACAAGTCTCAGCTCACATCTCCCTGCAGTCTCCATTACGCACAATGATTTGTGTACAGAAGGTGCTTAGTAAATGACTATTGATCAAAGAAAGGAAGAAAAGGAGAGGGTGGAAAGAAAGGAAGGCACACTGTCCTATTTTCTCAGTGACCATGTTAGGCCCAGCTTTATTACACCTTCAGGGGAAGCAAAGATAAGGTAGACTGTCTCTCTTCCATCCTTTCTTTTAGAAGCCATTGTTTTATTTTTGTGGTTGCACATACTGGGTGGGGTATCCTCATACCCAAACAGATGCAGGAATTAACACCTACAGAACCTCCAGGAACCTTTGTTCTGTCTGGTCAAAGCTATGGTTTTTCCAGTGGTCATGTATGGATGTGAGTTGGACTGTGAAGAAAGCTGAGTGCCGAAGAACTGATGCTTTTGAACTGTGGTGTTGGAGAAGACCCTTGAGAGTCCCTTGGACTGCAAGGAGATCCAACCAGTCCATCCTAAAGGAAATCAATCCTGGGTGTTCATTGGAAGGACTGTTGCTGAAGCTGAAACTCCAATACTTTGGCCACCTGATGCGAAAAACTGACTCACTGGAAAAGACCCTGATGCTGGGAAAGATTGAAGGCAGGAGAAGGGGACAACAGAGGATGAGATGGTTGGGTGGATGGGAGTTGGCAATGGACAGGGAGGCCTGGCATGCTGCGATTCATGGGGTTGCAAAGAGTCAGACACGACTGAGCAACTGAACTGAACCTCCAAGGAGCAGGAGCAGGAACCCAGTGTGTTAAGAGTGGCTGGAAATGGTGCGGAGGCCATGGGCATTCTTACATGTGGGTGAGGCAGGAGAGCCTGGGTGTCTTACCTCAGGGTGGTCAGCACAGGAGGACTTTGTATGGGCCACAGGGAGGCGTGTGGAGGCGGGTGTGGGAGCATACAGAGGGAGTGAAACAGGGCACCTGGCTCCCTGGCCTTCAGGGCCCCGCCCGGGGCAGGGGGCTTCCAGGGACTGCCTCCCTGTGCCCAACTCTGGCCTGGCGCTCAGGGCCTCTTCCAGACAGGGCATCTGGTCTTCAAGGCTAGTAACTACTTCCAGTCAGCTGTCCCGACAAAGATGGTGATGGGGGGTGGTGCTGCTATTGGTGCCTTATTTAAATTTCCTCCTCCCTGTCTGGAAGTTCCTGTGGTCCCTCTTCCCTCCAGCTTCAGTGGAGCTGCCTGGGCAGCGGGGTAGGTAGGGCCCTCACCTGAGCCCCACCACCTCAGAGTCTGGGATCCAGCCACACACTGCTGTTTTCCCTACCTAGGTACTCCAGGGCTCCTCTGGGAAGCTGCAGACAGCCCAGCCTGGGGAACAGGTCTCCTTCAGGCAGCCCTCCCCGGCCTGTGTCTCATTCATCAGGCTCACAGGGGCGGCCCCATCTGTCTTTATCTTTCCCTGGGTCGAGAGAGAATTGCTGGAGTCAGGCTAGGGGAGGCTGGGGTAGAGACCACCCCCCAACAGTGGCTCCTGGCAGCCCCGGCTTTGTGCGCAGGGAGCGGGAAGGGAAGGGACTTTTTGTCTGGTGTCTATAGTACAGACCTGGCCCTTGCTCCTGTCTTGGCCTGAGGCTCTAAGCGGCAGCCCCTTTCCCACACAAGTTGTGCGACAGCCAAAGCTCTGCACCCCTCCCTCACGCCCCCACAGTGAGAGGCCGAGAGGCATTCTTAACATTCTTTCCAGAGAAAAGGGGTGAAACGTCTGAATTTGGGGGTCACCACGTTATACAAATTGCAATCTAATCGTTTTTACAAGAACACACTTGCAGTAAGAAAAGGAGCCCGGGAGGAGGGGCCCAGGAGATAGCTTGTTTTGTCCCCCTTCCCCCAAAGTTTGGGGGCTATTGTGGTGCTCATCTTGCTCCCTCCACCAGAGCGGTTGAGCTAGAGTTTTCTAGTTAAATTGGTCCTGTGGTGGGGGCCACGAAGGGCCCACGGTGCCATTTCTGTTTGTTTTCCCAAATCAAAGCCCCAGCAGGGCTTCTGTGGCACTGCTGGGCTGCTATTTGAAGAGACAGGGCCATTTCCCAGAGCCTGGTGTGTCAGTTTATGCTCTGAACTTAACCTCACGGGAACTGCACAACAGAGCCTGGAGGGTCCCAGGCCCAGAGGCAAAAGAAACTGTATCTTTTTATTGGCCCATTTAAAGTGTGTGTGGCCATTTCAGGGGGTCAGAGAAGTAGTGTGGCAGAAACTCCTCAGGCCCTGACCAGGCCAGGCAGGCAAGACAGCGGCTTTTGGGCCTTGTCCTGGTCTCTGGGGGCTGGTGCTCACTCAGCCTTTGGGTCTCCCCAGAGGGTAGGGTTGGAGAAGGAAATGGCAACCCACTCCAGTATTCTTGTCTGGGGAATCCCAGGGACAGAGGAGCCTGGTGGGCTGCCGTCTATGGGGTCACACAGAGTTGGACACGACTGAAGCGACTTAGCAGCAGCAGCAGAGGGTAGGGTTATGTGTTTCTTATTGAACAGGCTGGCAAGACACTTTACAGTGGTGGCTGAGATGCCACCCTGCCTGGGCAGGGCCCAGGTTGGCAACTCGGCATGGGTGTGGTCATTCTGCTGCCGACCTTCTATCCACAGGTGCTCTTCTTCATTCCGAACCCTGGGACCAGAGGTAGGCAGGTAGAGCCTTGCTGGGCTTCACGCCCCCAATCTCCACTGCCTTTCATCTTCTATTTCAAACAGACAAACATGAAATTACTTCTATAGATTAAAGGGGAGAGCTCCTCAGTCAGTCCTGAAGGCCTCACTAATGGAGGGGGCAGGGCCCCCAAATCTGGGGGCAGAACTGTGGAGCAAAGCAGCCCAGACCCAGTGGACGACACAGACAAGAAAGCCCAGGACCCCAGCCCCTCTGACCTGCCCAGGAGTGGTGACTCATAGCTGGCGGGCCTGCTTGGGCACTGAGGTCTGATCTCTAGGATATGCTGACATGGGGAGAAGGCTTTCTATCTGAGCCCTCAGCACACAGAGAGGAAGAGCACTTCCCTGGGAAGGAGGCTGGGGGCAGAAGTGCCAACTTAGGGCCTACCCCCACCCTGCTCTGACTGGACAGCAATAGTGCTGCTTGCTGGGGGACCCTCACCACCCAGTGCTCACAGGAAAGGCAGAGTTGGGCAGAAAAGACCCTGCGGCCGCCTCCTTTCCTCCTCCAGGGAAGGTGGCGGCTCCACTGAGGAGAAGGGAGGTTGAGGGTCGGGGTCTGTGAGGCGGAAGGACCGGAGCTAAGGCCCATGTTCACTCACGTGGCTCATGGCTGCTTTGGTGAAACCTGGTTGGCCAAGGCTGGGCTGGTGAGACCACAAAGTCTTCCCCCAACCCATGCCGGGGCCTCTTACCTGGGTGTCCCTGTGTAGTGTCCACGGCCCAGTTTTTCCTGTAATGCCATGCAGGAGAGCCCAGCATGTCCTGAGTGAAGGTGAGGGGGTTGGGCCTGGAGCATGCCCCCTTCTTCATTCCCCTCATTTTGAAGAAACTCACCGCTTCTACCCATCCCATAGCCACAGAGATTAGCGGGTATACTTGATGTTGAGGGGTAGTTGCTAGGGCCAGGAGGCCCCCTAGGTGGTTGCTAGGGGTCTGGCATCAGGGCGAGGGGTCTGCCCACTGCCGCGGTCACGGAGGGAATTACACAGTCACAAAGAAATTGTTCTTCTCAGTAATCTGCTCTCGGCCACCGGGAGGGGGCAGGGGGGCAGGCTGGAGCCCAGCAGGCTGGGGGCTGTGATCACAGAGGCGTGCTAGCCCCAGGCCGGGGGCCAGCCGGGCCAGGAACACCAGGGACCGGCCTGCTAAGCTGCTTTCTCAGCGATTTCTCTCCCCAGACACAAAGGTGTTTACTTGTTTTAACATCTCCTGGGACTCCCCTTCTCCCTTTGTGTGGTCTTTATCCCCAATGAGGTTTGAGCCCCAGATTACAGGCAGGAATTAAGGCATTGGACTCAGGCAGCTCAGAACTGCATGACCTGTAGGATCAAGGCATATAAAGTAACCAAATGTGTGTGTGTGGAGGGGGGCCGACCCCTTCGGGAAGGTCCATTCATCGTCCCGAGGAGGAGTGGCTGGGTGGCGGGTAGCCAGTGTGCAGGTGTGATGGAGAGGCTGCTGATGGCTGACTGAGGCGTCGGCTGGGGGAGGGGGCAGGGGCTGGGAACAGGGGAGAGGGTTGGAAGTCCAGGGCATCTCCTCCTTTGGCCCCCTTCCTCCGAGGGTCTTAATTCTGGCTCAGGAAGGAGCCCAGGGACTGATGCCACTTGAAGGTTAAAAACGTGTGTGGGACAAGGCAGGACAACCTCTCATCCCGTGCCCCGCCTCTCTTCCCAGTGGACAGCTGATGACGCACCTGGGCAGTGACTTTCCCCAGGGGCTGGGGTGCTGGACGTCATGTACGAGTCCCCTTCCACGCTCCTGTCCTGTGGCTACGACACCTATGTTCGCTACTGGGACCTCCGAGCCAGTGCCCGGTGAGTGCGGGGCAGGACAACAGGCGGTGGGAACCCCCCTGTCCTGGTGCCCCAGGGAGAAGGGACAGAGACCCCATAGCAGGGACTGGGAGAGCAGCTGGCAAGGTCAGAGTAAGCTTAGACTCCCCACCTTGGCAGCCCTGCTCCCGTGGCCCAGGAGACTGTAGCCACCAGGCCCCGATAAGAGCCTTGGGAACCATCAGGGTGCTGTCCTTCAGCATTCTGTCCCAGCTTTCTGAGGCCTTCCTTGCCTCTGAAATCTGGTGACACATAGCAGCCACGTGATGCACAAATGAGGCATAAGCCTGCCTGATGTCAGGGACTTGGTGAGAAAGAGATCTTAACTGAGGAGGCTTTCCCCCATAAGTGTGGTTTTAAAGGAATGTGGTGGTTTGGCATCTTTCTCCCAACCAGAATGGCTTCCTAAGGCCTCTGGGGAAGCTGGGGTGGAGGTGGAGGGCACCCCCAGACATCCCCTGCATCACCTCCTCCTGGACAGGAAGTGTGTCATGGAGTGGGAGGAGCCCCACGACAGCACCCTGTACTGCCTACAGACGGATGGGAACCACTTGCTGGCCACTGGCTCCTCCTACTATGGTGTCGTGCGACTATGGGACCGCCGCCAAAGGGCCTGCCTCCATGTAAGTGTCCTGCACACGCAAGCAGGCCTCATGGATGCCAGGGCTTGTTACCAGGGTCTGCACTGGGAGCGGGTGTGCCTGGGGAGGGTGGGAGGAAGCCTAGAGTAGCCCGTCCCTTGGCACCAGGCCTGGGAATCCTGCATTTGAGCTCCCCCAGCTCCCAGTGGGGACATTTTTGCCACTCTTGTCCCTCCCCTGCAGGCCTTCCCACTGACATCAACACCCCTCAGCAGTCCTGTGTACTGCCTGCGGTTCACCACCAGACACCTCTATGCTGCACTGTCCTACAACCTCCGTGTCCTGGACTTTGAAAACCCATGACAAGGCCAACCCAGCCTGTGGGCCAGGGAAGCCAGCTACTCAGGGACCTCTCCTGCCTGGAGGGTTCAGTGATACCTCCTCCCCGGCCTCCCTGTGTTCCTAGATATGTGACCATGGTGCTCAGGCACCTAAGAAAAAGGCTGCTGACTCCTGGGCACTGGGGTTACCCAGGGGTGCAGTCTCTTCCAGGAACCAGTTGGAGAGATGGGACCTACTGCTTCTCAGCTGAACTCAGCTGGGCCTTGCTTCCCTGTTGGCCAGAGCAAGAATCTGGCCTGGAGAGAGAGGCCCACCCCTTCTTAGAGCCAGGCCAGCTCATCACAAGTGTGAGGTGAGGTGCTCCAGGCTTCCCAGGTGGCCCCTTCCCTAGAAGGAGCGGGGAGGCTGCCAGTACCCTCTGGTACCAGCCTCCACATCAGTCAGACCCCACCTTTGACCAAGGTCTTCAGCTGGAGTACTATGGCCTGGTCTTGCTTTGAAACCAAGAAAGGACAAAGGCAATCCCAAAATTCTGAATTCTGAGCCAGCCCTCAGACTAGCTGTTGAGACATGTTACAACGTACATTTTTGTAAAAATAAAGCTTGACTGTTCACTGATCTGGTTCCTCGCTGGTTAGCAAGACCACAGGGAGAAGGAACAATAGACTCAAACTTGGGGCTGGGCATGCCAGGGAAGGTTGAAACCAGCCTCACAGCTCAGTGTCCGAAAGAGCAAAGGTTTCTTCCTCCAGGAAGGCCTTTATCACCCTTCCACCCCTGGCCCTGGTGGTGGGGTAGGTGTCATCTGTGGGTTATGGTGGGGGTCCTGGAAAGGCTCCTGGCGGCTCTTGACCTGCAGTGACCTCCTTCACCCCACTCCAGTGCTCTGCAAGCCTTATGCTGACTTTACACCCATGGTGTTGTAATATCCTGGGCTGCAAACAGGTTGGGGCTCTGCCCTGCTGGCGTCAGGCTTCCCTGATCCTCCTCTCCATCTAAGACCCGTACCTTTATGTGGAAGGTTCTACATTGAAGATCCAGAGGCTAGCGAAGAAGAAAACGTCCTTACCAGCCCACTCCCTGGGGGCAGAAGCACCAGAGGAGGAACAGGGGATAGTACACACACACTGACTCAGAATTACTTTACTCAGGAGGGAAGACCACGGCCTAGGGGCTAGGAATGCCCTGAGGCCCAGTTCTTAAAAAGCCTAGACAGCTCCTGGGAGAAGAGAGGCTGCCCCTGTGCCAGAAAGGCCCAAGCCCGAAGTCTCACAGGCCTACAGGAAAAGCCTCACCCACCCAGTGTCAGAAGTCAGGCTCAGGCGGCAGCTACTGAGTCTTGCAGTCCCCATCACTGCTGTGGGCCGTCTTTACCTTCTTCAGTTCCTTCTGCAGCTCTGACTCAGCTACCAGGACCTCCTTTGGCTTCTGGTACTGAGGATGGAGCAAGGAGAAGACATGAATCAATAGTATCACCCCTTTCAACACATAGCCTCCACCCAACAGACTCAGGGGCCCCCTGTCCCCTTTCTGGCCAAACCACAAGGCATGTGGGATCTTAGTTCCCCAAACAGGGACTGAATCCATGCCTCCTGCATTAGAAGGCAAAGTCTCAACCACTGGCCCACCAGGGAAATCCTCCTTCTGCTCCCCTTTATTCAAAGATGAGGGAATTGAGGCCTACAAGGTTGAATGACTTGCTTAAGGTCACATGGGGGTAGAGGTAGGCTTTTGGACCTTCTAGAGCCCCAGTTCTGTGGATCTCACTCCTCCCCATCACTCTCTACCCAGTTCCAGCTGTGATTGTAAAATCAGTCTCCTGAGCCTTCGCCTGCTCATCCCATTCTGTTGGAGAGACCTGTTCCCTAGCAAGCATACCCCAGGAGTTGCTGGGGCTGAAACTGAGTAAGATGGGAAGTGGGCAAAAGGAGCCTTTCCCTGACACAGTGGCCAAGAAGTCTGAACGAATCTTACAGAGATAATGAGAGTGGAATTGGCGTGAGCAAAGCTCAGTGAGGATTCATCCAGAGGTAGCTGGTATCTTTCTAGGTCAGGAATGGAGAACTTCTTATAGTACCTGTGGGGACACCAAGAAGCCATGAGAACAGCCAACACGGGGACCCCCACAGATGGGCATCAGGCCCTTTAATGCCAAGCTTCTATACAGTCCTCCCCACCTCCCAGCCAAAGAGGAAGAAAGGGAGCCAGTTAGAAGGCCAGTATTTTAGAGCTTAGTGACCCTGGAAAGGAGAATGAAAGGCCTTCTGGCCAGTCATAATTCCTTGATTAGACCAGGGGTTAGAGTGACTCATATTTCAAGTTCAGCAATCCCAGAGACAAGTGGAAGAAGCCTCCCAGGAAACACAGCTGGGTCAGGCAAGCCCTAGCTCCTCAGCACCCCAAGAAAACATTATATGTCTGCAAACAAGGAACAGAATAAGGACATCTAAGGCTATCTTCCAGAGCTGGGGACTGACAGTTGGCACTTACATGGCACTTTACCGAGGCCCTCTGCTACCTCTTTCTCTCTTAGGGTTAGCCTGACTCCACTTAGAGGCCAGAGAGGGAAGTTAATCCACAAGGAGAAATCTCCCTAAGAGAACAAGCCATGTGATTCATCACAGAAGCCGATCTCTGGGGCTCTGGCCTACTTTGCTGACCATAAGACCCCACTCCATTTTCACATATCACACTTGGTCCCCCTCCTCCGCAGGTGCCAGTCCAGAGATTAATGATCCCTTTCAATTCAGTTCAGTACAGTCACTCAGTCGTGTCCGACTCTTTGTGACCTCATGAACTGCAGCACGCCAGGCATCCCTGTCCATCACCAACTCCCGCAGTCCACCCAAACCCATGTCCATTGAGTCGGTGATGCCATCCAGCCATCTCATCCTCTGTCGTCCCCTTCTCCTGCCCTCAATCTTTCCCAGCATCAGAGTCTTTTCCAGTGAGTCAGCTCTTCACATCAGGTAGCCAAAGTATTGGAGTTTCAGTTTCAACATCAGTCCTTCCAATGAACACCCAGGACGGATCTCCTTTAGGATGGACTGGTTGGATCTCCTTGCAGTCCAAGGGACTCTCAAGAGTCTTCTCCAACACCACAGTTCAAAAGCATCACTTCTTTGGTGCTCAGCTTTCTTCAAAGTCCAACTCTCACATCCATACATGACCACTGGAAAAACCATAGCCTTGACTAGGTGGACTTTTGTTGGCAAAATAATGTCTGTGCTTTTAATATGCTGTGTAGGTTGGTCATAACTTTCCTTCCAAGAAGTAAGCATCTTTTAATTTCATGGCTGCAGTCACCATCTGCAGTGATTTCGGAGCCCCCAAAATAAAGTCAACCACTGTTTCCCCATCTATTTGCCATGAATTATCCCTTTAGTTGGGGGTGGAGGGGAAACCCTGGGACTTAACTGGCAGTTTAGTGGTTAAGACTTCGTGCCTCCAATACAGGGGGTGCAGGTTTGATCCTTGGTCAAGGAACTAAGATCCCACATGCGGAGCAGTGCACCCAAAATTAAACAAAAACAACCACCCAGATAGCAATATCCAACCCACAATATCTGTAACTGGACTTTGCAGGAAATTTAACCTCCTTTACCAAAGAGGAAACTTGGGCTCAGAGAGGTGAATTATCTTGCCTGATTTCACAGCCAGTTAGTAGGGTCAGATGAAAGTTCCCCAATCCTGGTCTGGAGCTTATTACATTGGAGCACAAAGAATGGCCTCCTCATCTCTAGCACAGGCCCATCTGGCATTTTCCTTCGTGGAAGTGTGACCTAGGCTCTGGCTGGTGGCTGCCAGACCTGTCACCCAGGCATGGCATCAGTGCTGCCACGAGGCTGTGGCCTGGGCAGAGAACACTGCAGACAGGTACAAACACACGCAAGTGAGGGCCTGGAGAGGGCTGGGCTTTTAATACTTCAGAGGGGCCTGGTCCTTATGGCAGCTTCCCCCAGTCCACTTCAAAAGCCCTGATGCCCTGGGGACTCAGAGTTGAAATCAAGGCAGCATTTCTGCCCTGTTCTCCCTGCTGAAATCCCTTGTTCAGTGAAGACTCTCAGGGCCCCCTCTCCTCCCAGGTTCCTCACTCCCGCCAAGGTGCTGGGACCCATGGCAGGAAAAGAATGTTTACTTAAAGGCTGACAGTTCAAAAGGAGTGGGGGTTGGGGGATCCTAATGGCACCACAAGTTTGCTTTATTTTCCAAAGCTCTGCCCCAGGGAAAGGCGATCCATCTGCCTGCAAACTGGGGTGGAATGTCGGCCTCATCCTCCTCCTAGCCAGCTCAGGCTGAGGGCTCTTCCTGGGGCCCTTGGTCTGGCCAGCAAAGGTGGCAGACACTGATAATAGGGAGGGAGTCAAAGGTTAAACAGCAGAGATTAGATGAACACAAAGGCTTGTTAGGAAGTGTTAACATCTTCCCTGCAAATATACACAAGCAGCAGAAACGGAGAGACGCAGCCTGGCACACATGGCTCAGCTGAACTCAGTGGGCCTGTGTAAGGCCTCGCTGTGCAGAATGTGGTACATCCTTAATGCCTACCTGGCTGTGTACTGGGGAGGGGGGGACAGGGAAACACCTGTGTCCCACGCTGTCAAGGCACATGCCCCAGGCAGGGGAGGTAGAGTCCAGGGCTTGGCCTCAACACCAATGACAAGATCAAAGGGAACTTGAGTTGCGCGACTTGCCTCAGCGTCCCTGTTGATCTCCCATCACCTCTCATGTGGCAAGGAGGTGGTGGCAGAGTAGGTCTGGGGGCTCAACTCTGTTTTGAGTCTATTCTAATGGATTTAGTTTATTGGTTGAGGTTAAACCATTTTTTTACGGGCTCCTGATGGGCAGCCTTCAAGGGAGCAGGAGGCATCTGCTTTCTCTCCTCAAGAAACAGCTCACACCCCCTTATCTCCATCCCTGCCTTGGGATTTGCCTTGAGAATACCATGGTTCACCTCACCAGCGCCTGGACTAGAGAGGGACCCACTGGGCTTCCAGGAAAGTCCAAACGCCCAGCCTCTGGTAGCCCTAGGCAGGCAGCAAACATTTCTTAGGCATCAACTGTGTCCCAGAGCTGTGAACTGGGGCTTTAAGGATGAAGGAGAAACAAGGCCATATCGCTGCCTGAAATCTTGTGTTTTGCTGAAAGCTAAGCCTTGATAGTGGGGTAGTCCCTGGGCTTTTAGCTGATGTGCAACAACCCCCATTCTCACCTGCCTTCACTATCCTCAGTCTCAGCCACACAGTGAGAGGTGACATTTATGAATTCTAAATCTGTGCCAGGCACTGTTCAACACACACTGACTCCTCAGAACAACACTCTTGGGTTGACTGCTTCTGCCATCCTCTTCTACAGAAGAGGAGACAGGCACAGGCAGGTCAGGTATCTTGTCCACGTCATAAAACTGATAAAGGGAGATGGCCCTTGTTACAGTGAGAATCCCCTCAACCTCCTGACTCCTCTATCGTTCTCCATTCTCACCTCAAAGGATCAGACCATCTAGGTTCCAAGGATGGGAAATAGATGGGGGTGTCTCCCCCAGGATTCAACCACCAGGTAGGTCTCCTGAGCACTCTCTCTAACATGGAGTGGCCTTCCTTTCTGAATGTAAAAGTGTGCAAAGATGTATGTGGAAGTAAGGGCTCTCAGGAGGACTCCTGGCCCCGCCCTGTGACTTTGGGCAGGCCACTTAACTCCTAGGCCTGTTTCTTCCTCCAGATTCCTTTCTCAAATAAAATAGCTGCCCCAGATGAACTTTTAAGTCCCTGGGAACAGAACAGGCTAACCTGGTACCTCTCCCCAACCTGTGCAAAAAGACAGCTCCTTCACTCTGTTTCAGAGATGACCTACTGCACTGCATCACTCTCTTTTCTCCGCTATATTCCCTTCCCCATTCCCAGTCCCTTCCCAACCTGTTTTCCCTTGCAGTGAACTGAGAAAGGGCACAAGAGACCAGGCCTAGAGAGAGAGGCTCTGAAGGAAGCTGCAAGTAGAAGCAGGATGGCGTGGAGTCATGTGGGCTGGGCCCCACAGACCTCCTGTGGGTGCTCTGCACACCTGCACACAGGCTCGGCCAGAGCGGTTGAGGGAAGCCTGTAGTCAGCCTGTCCCTTAGAGGATCAGTAGGCGTGTCTTCCCTTCTTGCTTAAACATCAACACTCCGGACACACTGGTCACCTCTGCCTATAATGCACATTCACATATGTTAAGGCTCTCAGAAGTCCGACCAAAGAGAAACCCATTTAATTCAGTTTCCTAACCTTATTTGATCACAGAATCCTTTTTCTAGAGATGCCTATTAACACTCCCAAAGAGTTAGTATTACTGATGTCAAATCAGCCAAACTGTCTTCAGGCTCCAATTTCCAAAGAAATTGAACTGGCCTCCAATTTCCTCAGGCCGGCCACAGGGCTGAGTACAATATACAATTTTCTAATTCCCCAATCTATGATGTACGCATGAGTATTCTGTGATAGATGAGGAAAACTTGCCCCAAAATGCTATGATTACTATGTGGCAGAGGCCAGATTCAAGCTGACATCCTCCTACTCCATGCCCAGCTCATTCCACTTAGAGCTGCCAGCTTCTAAGGCTGAGGCTCAGAACCTTCTCTCTGCACAAGCATTCTTATTGGGAACAGATGATGCCACAAGCAGATCCTAGAAAAGCACCTTCTTCCTTCCCTGGTTCATCTCTTACTATTAACCTGAGGCCAAGGACATAATTCACTGCAATCAATTCCATCAAGAAAAGTGGCAAACCCAGTTTTTCAGGGACTCTGGCTTTTATTGATAACCATATTCCAGACTATTAGAATCAGGGCAGACATGGAACCTTCAGGTGAAGGACATCAATCAGAAAAGCCACAGTGTGGTGGAAACTGCAGAGGCCTGGGCATTAAAACCATCACTATCCCCTCCAGTAAGTCAAGTGCATCATGCTGACTTTATAGATATTCTTACGGAATCATTCATATATAACACAAGAATAAAAATACATACCCTGTCCACCACTGGATGGTGTGATGATCAGAAAATACATTTTTACAGTATCTTGAGAAAGTTAAACTCTGCTCAAAGGAATAGCCATTGAGTTGTGTATATTTAGAGGAAGTAAAGGTACAGGACGTGTTACTACTCCAAGCAGAAAATGAACATGCCACTAGGCTCAGGAGGAGCCGGTTGAGGGCTTACAGCCTCCCCCGCCTTCCTCCCAGCAGAGGGTCCCGAGGCTGTGCTGCACCACACTGGGCTGCACTGACCATGAGATCTCAGTGCAGGCCCTGAAGTGAGCACTCACATACTCCTCTCCCCTCTGTGGGAATCTGATCCTGGTCCTGCTCCTCTGGAGGCACCACTCCCATCCCACCTGGGCTCCTGGGGCAGTTCAGCAGCATCTCCCTTGCCTGGGGTGCTGGAGTGGAGCGCCTGGCCAACAGTGCCACCTATGGTTGGATATGCGCAGGAGATGGGACCCAGAGGACCGGCCTGCAGATGAATTTTCTGGTGAGCTAGCTAGCCTCTCTTCTCTTGCTCCTTGGTAATCACATTTTTGCTTGATATCTATATTCGACAGTGACCTCTGGGGGACAAAAGGGAGGCAGCAGCCAGCTCCACAAACTGCTGGGCTGCAGATTCAAGTGCTATCAGAAGCACTTTTGTTCCTAGTTTGGACCCAGGGCCTCTGACGCCAGGGAATGCTTGCTGAAGCATGGAGTTTGTTTTCCTAAAGGCAATTTCTCTGTTGTCTGAAATTGCTAAATTCTACTTTAGGCACTGACTCCTGTTAATGATGAGAACAATAACAGGAATAAACTGCCTTTTATCTGAGGGCTATAAAGTGCTTTATAAACGCAAACCCTTATTATTATGACTTTATATTTATAGACAAGGCTCACTTTAGGGGCCGCTGGCTGCATGTACAGCAATAATCCTGAAATTAATTCATTCATCTCCACCTCTTCCCCACCCCTTAACCCTGCCAAAGTGATAGGGTATGGAGGTCAGGAGGGTGAACCCAGGGTTGCACTAGGGGAGCCTGGGAGCCACACTGCTTCCTTGTGGCATCATGGACCTGAGAGAGATGGGAGGAGAGGCTGGCACCACACTGCCTGGAGAGGATGGACAAATACTGGGTCCTCCTTACTCCAGAGGGGGGCATCTCTGGCCTAAGCTGAGCACCCCATGAGACATGCTGAGTAGCTTCACAGTCTGTGGGCTAGTAACTCATAAAACCTCCCATCTCAATGCCCTAAATCTATTTCATGGGAGTTGATCCTACACTGCAATCCCTCTGACTCAGTTCACAACCAAGTCATTACTGGGCTCTTTTCTGTGGTCAGTCAGAGCTCCAGAAACCCAAACAAGATCAGTGCATTTCCAAGATAATCAGCCCAGAAGCAGCCCCGCCCAGGATCAGATCTCCACCTCGGTTACCTTCTATCCCCTCAACCCCAAAGTTTGCCTGCCCCTAGCAGACCATGAGAAGAGGAGGAAAAGGGACGTGAGCACCCTCTTTGAAACATCATGTAAGAGACTTCCACGAAGCACCCACCCCTGTCCCTCTAGGGACAACCCCCTAGGGGGTTGGATCAAGTTTGCTGCTCCCAGACACCTCTGTAACTGCCACCTCAGACAGGTGTACCTTCCAGGCTCTGGCTCCCTGCCAGCCCTGAGCTCATCGTGGACTGGAGCCAGCCAGAGGTCAAGGCATAGTAACCTTACAGCAGAGCCACCTAAGATCGCAAGTCAGTGGCTGGGTGATTTCCTCATCCCCTCATTCATCCAACAGATGTTTACTGAGCTCCAGCATACGCCAAGTACTGGCCCAGACACTCATTGTTCAAATTTCCCTGCCCTGATGGAGCTGAGTACAATATTCAAGCTGGTTCTGATTACAGTATTCACGAGCTGAAGAGACAAAGCCCTTCAGCTTTTAGTACCTACTCTAGGGCTGTAGTAAAGCCCTTCTGCCCCTCTCAGAGCTGGAAGAGGAGGCTGCTCTATCATCTGGGGTGAGGAACCATCTGAGTCCAAACCCTAGGTCAAACCCCACCCTCACCTTGCTTATACACAAGTAGGCATGTGCCTACCACACCACTTACTTTTTGTTGGTTGTTCTGATGACAACACGGGCGCTCCTCCTGGTCCACACAGACGCTGTAAACGTCCTTAGGGTACGGGAGGTTTCGACCCGCCACTGGAAACTCATCTTGGTATCTTTGCGCACAAATATGGGCTGCAGAAGGCAAATTCAATTCAAGGACTATTCTTGGAGAGGGGTAGGAAGGGATGGCTCCCCTCCACAAAGCTCTACCCGGGGGATACAATGGGAGCTCCTCAGCTCTCCTCTGAGGCTTCCACTGCTGTGACCTACGAAGCCTGGAGCCCCTGCTCTGGGATGACTAAGCCAGAACCCTTTGGGTATCCATTCAAGGGAACTGTGTCCAGGCAGGCACACCAGAGATGAGGAGGTGGACAAGACATGGTGGCTGCCCTTGAGTGCTAGCAGCCCACTCCCCCAGCCTCCCCAAGACACCTGACAGACAGACATACATTGGCATTGCTTTCCGTGATGAGTTCAGGCCCCAGGCTCCCCGCCTCCTGGGAGCGCTGGCTCTCCCACCTCAATCTGCCACTGGCCCAAGGCTCCCAGGGTACTCTTCATACGCCACTTCCTCACTGAGGAGAGAATGAAGCAGTGGGATTACGGGGAGGAAAGGTGTTCTGCTCTCTTCTGCTGAATCATTGACATCACTTTTATCCTGTGATGGATAAAAGTGGGGAGTGACAAGCCTTCACACTAACTTTATCCATCTGAGCAGGGACCTCACAACCCCTGAAATCTCAGGAGAGCATTTCAATATTAGACAATTTGTAAAGAACAGATCAGGGTGCCCAGACAGAAAGAATTAAAGCTATGAAAGGTGCCAAGTGGAGTTCAGAAACCCCCAGGTATGACTTCAAGCACAGGCATGATGTGAAGATTGGGAAAAGGGTGGCTACTAGTAACAGGGAAAATATGGGTCCCAAGAAGCCTGAGTTGATATGCATTCTTCCTTCTAAAAATAGGCAAAGGAAGATTGAATTAAGAGTGTGAAAGCTGATAAGCAGATTTGTCTCATGACTCAGAAAGTCCAAATTGAGAAGTTTACTCATTTCAGGTGTACCTGGCTTAAAATAACATCCCCACAGTTGTATTTACAGGAAATTCTAGGTACACACCACATTTTAAATGTATTATTTATAAAAGATCTAACATAAATTTCTTATAGAGTGGAATCATCCTTTTATAATGCAAATAATCATTTCTATTTTACAGCCCAGATGTTTGCATAAGAATGTTTTTTTCCGGTAAGGCCCATACTTCTATGGAAATTTTAAGTGAAAAGTCTAGTGCAGCAGATACTGAGAGCCCCACTGGGATGCTCAGGGACCCCACCCAGCCCTGTCACAGCCGACTGCTGTCAGCACGCCTGTGGACACAAGGGGCTTTCCCAAGCGCGACCGCTCAGCTCCTTCCCTCCCTGAGGCAATGGGGGTCTCCCAGGTGGCAGCTCGGGCGCTGCTCCAGGCCAGCAGCCTTCCTGGAGCTGCCGTGAGGAGCTAAACAACTCAGAAAGCACCCGGTGTCCTGTGGCGGTTGCTCCTTTTCTGGGCCGGGGGGTGAGTGCGAGTCTCAGGATGGGTTTCTTCTGAGTAGCTGTGCCAAACCCCAAACACCCTCCCTGCTCTAAGTAAGGCACACAAGCTGAACACAAAAGTATGCTGTAAAATGAGGATTTTCCCTTGAATATGTGCTTTTATAAGGTCTGTTGAATTCTGCAATGTGATTTTATTACGTCTCAGGGCCAGAAACTCTCCCTAGAAACACATTTCCAAGTTTATAATGAAAATTAATAAGGAAGAGTAAAACTTGGAAATATGCTTTATAGGCAACGTTTTTTTTCTCACAAATACTTCTCTCTTAAGTGACTGGACTGTGACTAGAAGTACATCCAAATCTATTCTCGTAATACTTTGCTTAACTAGGAAGCCAATCTTCTGGGTTGCAGCCTTCAGTTACAAATTCAGAAATGACAAACGCCTCTCAGCTGCGACTTACTGTGACAGACCCATGTATCTCACGCTATACTGTAGAAAAGATCACTGCCAGATTCTTACTCGGACATGTATAAAATGCTATGTGTAGAATAAGGCAGGAAATTAATTTTTTTCCCAGGCCTACTGACAACAGCATGATGGGATAGCTCACACTGAGTGCACAGTCAGAACTAAAAAGCATGTGGGACCATTAGGTAGAGGGCAAACAAGCATCCTTAGACCCTGATGGGGTCCTGATGTAAGAACAGTCAAAGTGGAGGTTCTTTTAGAAAGTGTCTAGTCCAGTGCTTGCATCTTTCAAATGAGCAGTAGCATTCTTCCCTGCCTGCTCTCCTTCAAACCCCGCTTCCACTCTCCAAGGAAGAGCAGAAAGAATTACCAAAGCTCAGAAAGAGACACTCACTTGCAAAATCCACAGGTAAAATTCACATCTCCTAACTCCAAGACCAGAATCTAAATCACTAGTAAATGGCTAACTTGTATTCTATAAATATTTATCTGTGCTGTGCTGAGTCTCTTCAGTCGGTCCAACTCTTTGCGACCCGGTTAGCCAGCCAGGCTCCTCTCTCCATGGGGATTTTACAGGCAAGAATACTGGAGTAGGTTGCAATGTCCTCCTCAAAAATATTCAATAGCATATATGATATTTTTAGTTTTTTTAAAAGCTCTATTTCTTTTTAAATTTTTAGTATTTAAAAGAAAAGCTTCAATTATTTGAAAATTTAATTTCTGAAAAACACTTAATTATTTGAGGCTGGACAAGTGAGGTGTCCAGTGACCATGGCCCTTGTTAAATCACATGTCCTGAAGCACAGTGCCAGTGTGGCCAGGAAAGGCAGTTCTGATCTGCTCTTTTATCTATGGAATAATTGGGTTTGGAATAGAAACGTTCCCCAAAAGGACCCTAAGGAGATGGAAAGTTAGCTACTGGTTTCCTTACTGCTGGCCTTAAAAGCCACTCAGGTCACAGAAACTTGGACCCTTGGCTGTTTCACCGTTTTTAACACCTTGGGGTTAAATTCTTTGTTAGAATATGAAGAAGGTCTCTGTACTCATTCCCCTGTGAGATAACAGCCAATAAATGATTTTTGGTGAAGTCCTTGTTATTTCTCCCATGGACGTGGGCATGAACACACACATGCAAATACATGCTTCGTCCTGTCTTTCACGTCCTGTCTTTGTTCCTGAACTCAAGGACAGCTCCTGCGGCAGCAGAAGCCTGTTTCCACCTGCTGTCACTCTGATTTGATTATATGTTAAACCCAAACTGGTGTGTGCAGGGCAGCTCCCCGGGACGCTGTCATATCTTCCTGGCTGAGCCAGGGCCAGTCCTTGGAAAGGAGACTTTCAGTGACCCTGTTAAGGGTCTGATGGGGAGTATATGAAGGAGGCAGCGCGTGGGGCCTTTTTCCTAAGTCAGCAGGAAGCAGGCTGATGTCCCTGACTGCTGAAAGGAGGCCCCATCTTTCAGGTGGGCTGGAAAGTAGAGGTCCTAAAGGCCTCCTTCCCCAGAGCTCCCAGCCCTGGCCCACTTCCAATGTGGATAATTACATTCCCCTTTCCTAAATACTCCCTGCAGCTTAAACTGGATGCAGGATTCTTCTTTTCTGCCCTAAAACACTGCAACATTGCTATGTGGCTATTAAACAGCTGCCATGTCCCATCCCTGAGGAGGCTGAAGGGAATCGAGTGGGTCATTTATAAAGCCGGTGAAGTGCCTGGGGATGAAAGTGCTCAATATCCTCCAAATGCAGCCTGGGGTGGTTAGGCTGGCGGTCAAATACCACAGCAGATTAAGCCAGTAATCCGAATGTAATCGCTGGGGGATGGCCTGCCCTTCAGCCTCGGCCCCCTGGACAAGCTGTGTTCTTCTAGGGCTGGTTTGATGTTCCGATCATTGTTATGGGGCCCTTCAGTTTTTTTTTTCTATGAATACACATACAGCATTCTTTGTGGGGGTGAGAATGAATAGCATTGAGCGGGCAGGAAAAAAAAATATGACACTACTATGGTTATTAACACCAACTGGAAGGGGTCTGACCCAGACAGATGCACTATTGGTAATTCTCTCTATAAATTACTTTCTGGGTTTTTCAGACAGAAAACCAGTTTGACCAATTATCCAATTTGTATAATTGGCTGGAAAAAAAATAAAAATGGAAACCATTCCCATTTACAGCCACAAAAACCTGTCCATATTTTGCTTCAACGAATGCACAAGTGAAAGTCAGTTCAGGCCCTGGGATTATTTATACTTAAAAATTAAAAACAAACTATTTTGTAAGCTGGCAAGCGTGGGGTGGGGTGGTTGGAGATGAATAAGAAAAGGGTCAGCTGTTCAAAGGACCCAGTGGTTTGAGCGGAGTGTTCCCCACTGCCCAATCTCTGTCCTGCTCCCACCAGTCTCTACTTGGGCCATTCTGAGGAGAACAAAATTTAGTTAAAAAAGCAAAACAGGATTAAATATTCTCAACTCCCAACGGTATGCTGTTGTGGATTAAAAGCATGGGCTCTTCATCACACAGACCTAGGCTTAAACCCAAGCCCTGTAACTAACCAGCTATGTGATTCTGCTTAACCTCTTGAAACCTGCAGTTTTCCTGACTATAAAATGAATACAGCAGTACCTACCTACCACACTGGGCTGTAACGAGGATGGCTGGTGTAAAGCACTTAGCATGGTGCCCAATAAAAGTTACAGCATTACTATCCTTAGGTAGACTTACTCAAACAACGTTCTCCTATGAACCTCCATTTCTGCTTCTAAGATAAAGGAGTTAGGAGGCCACCGTTTATTCTTGACCTGCCACAAGGGAAAGTGACAGGTTCACGTGGGATGTCACCAATGAAGTAACCTGGGCTTGTTCTTCATTTCAAGTTTGTGTCCAAGCACAACTAAGAGGCCTTGGGTTTTGTTTGTTTTTATAGCCACAGCAGCAATACCTGTATTATTCGCTCTGTGTGGAGAAGAGAGTGCCACTGGGGGCTGAGAGAGAGGAGCTGTGGCTAGTCCCTGGCCTGGTGATGGTGCTGGTCAGCCCATGTGACCTCTGTTTTCATAAGCTCGCCCTGTTAGGCATTCAAGGCTGTCACCCCCTGGGAGTGCTATAAATTACAATGCATTGTGAGGATATTACTACTGTATTGGTTTCCACCAAATCAGTGTCATATGCTAAACACATCAAGATTTTTAATAGCACCATACTAAACCAATTGGGACTGGAACCCAAGCAGCTCATAATAAGGAAGGATCAACACTTCACTTTGCGGCTGAGCATGCGCAGGACACACATTTTAAGACTGGAGACGAAGAGAATGCAAACCCGTGTGATCCATGTTGTCGGTTCTAGACATTTATGAGCTGTCAGAAAAAGGGAAAAGAAATTCCCTCAACAGTACTACCTGTCCATCAGGCCCAGGAAGAAATTAAAGTCAAGAATAATGACAAGAAAATAACCCAGCCCATGATTCCATCATTGGTCTTAAGCATTTCAAGTGAAACTTAATAAAGAGACCAACTCCCACTGATGACAGCCTCAGGCCTTGGGTCAAAGAACCAGCCACCTAGCTTCGGGAAGTCAGTTAATGCTGATATGCACACCTGAGAACAGAGAATGAGCAAATCAAATAATTTCCAGAAATCTGAGCTGGAGCCTCTATTATTCATGAGCTTATTCTTAGAGGAAAAGGGCTGCAGGAATGAAAGTGATGATGCCACAAAATCACCATTTTTCCCTCCTCCTCTCTTTGATTCAGACGTTCTCCAAGGCAAGGGGCATATTTAATGGAGCTGCCTCTGAGGCAAGGTCAGAAGCTGCTGCCTCTGATTCTTGCTTGTTCCTGATGTGGTTTCAGAAAACAAAACAAAAATTAAGCCAAAAAGTGCAGGGAAAGCTGCCTTCACCATGACTTAGTGTACAAGGCTTACTTCCAATTCTTCCTTCTCTGTGAAGATTTTCCCAGTGGTTTCTCTACACCCCCAATCACACCTTAGAAGAGTTCATTCTCTCATTTGCCTGGGGGTGGGGTGAGGTTCACTGGTCAAGTGGACACCCGTTGCATCTCTGGTGTCCAGCCCTGACCTCGGGTTATTCTCAGGAACAATTCTGCCTCAAGGGCCTCAGTCTCGCCGAGCTCCCACATGTACTTGCTGAGCTTCTTCTTGAAGGCTCAGCTAGGCCTGTTTACCTGTGCTCAGGTCACCCGAAGTGTTCCTAAGGGCCCCTGGGGGCCCCTGTCACTTACCAAGTAGTTCATTTGTCTTCTCATCATATTCTTCGGCCATTTCCTTCCCATCTGGGAACAAATAATGCACCTTTCTTCTCCCTGGGCACAAAGCAAAAGAGGGTCTTACCCCTGGGTTTCTCTTGCCGTGGGCCTTTAGATCCAGAGATCTGCCTGGGAAACACTAACAACCATGGGCATATTAAAAATCTTCCCAGAGCCTCCCACAAACTCCTTGACAACCATCACCCACCATTACCATTACATTAAGACATGTCCTGGGACTCATTTGCTTTCCCTGAACATGTCTTAGTTCTGCTGATTATTCTATAAGCAATAGCTCTAAAAAGTGTTAGTTGCTTAGTCATGTCTGATTCTTTGTGATCCCATGGACTATAGCCTGCCAGGCTCTTCTGTTCTTGAATTCTGTAGGCAAGAGTACTGAAGTGGGTAGACATTTCCTTCTCCAGGGATCTTCCTGAACCAGGGATTGAACCTGGGTCTCCAGCACTGCAGGCAGATTCTTTACTGTCTGAGCCACTCTTCCCAACTGTTGAACTCCTCCTTGCTCTTCAAAATCCAACTGAAATGTCACTTCTACTGGGAAGTCTTCCTAAAACTATCACTCCTAGCCACCTGGCAAAATTCATCACTTATTTCTTTATGCCTTCCTGGTGCTTTATTCATATCCACAGTGGAACCTTTATCACATAGCATGATACTTTTAAAAGTATCTGTTTTAAGAAAGATATCGTATTTATCTTTCTCTCCCCAGTTCCTAAAAGCAAGCCTATGTGCCCAGATTACTGAACTGGGTTTCCCAACCAACAGCTCCCTCCAGCTGTGCCCCTCACTCTGCCTTCTTCTGCACATCTCTATGCCATTCCTATCACACAGCACATGACATTAGTGCCCACATATTTTCCCTATGGCATTTACCTTGGTTATGGTTTTACATCTACCTGTGTGAATTCTGGATGATTAGTGCCTGTCTCTTTACTAAGATAAGAGGGATTTTACCCCCTCTATCTATGGTTTCCCAAACACTAAGCATAGTACTTGGCATATTTTAAGAGCTCAGCTAAATATTGATTGAGAGAATGAAAGAACATCACTTCATCTTTCATTGAAAGAAGAGAAGAAATGGATAAAGAAGATATGGTACATAAACACAATGGAATATTAATCATAAAAAGGAATGAAATTGGGTCATTTGTAGTGGCCTAGACAGAAAAACATCCATTTCTGCTTTATTGACTATGCCAAAGCCTTTGACTGTGTGGATCACAATAAACTGTGGAAAATTCTGAGAGAGATGGGAATACCAGACCACCTGACCTGCCTCTTGAGAAATCTGTATGCAGGTCAGGAAGCAACAGTTAGAACTGGACATGGAACAACAGACTGGTTCCAAATAGGAAAAGGAGTACATCAAGTCTGTATATTGTCACCCTGCTTATTTAACTTCTATGCAGAGTACATCATGAGAAACGCTGGGCTGGAAGAAGCACAAGCTGGAATCAAGCTTGCCGGGAGAAATATCAATAACCTCAGATATGCAGACGACACCACCCTTATGGCAGAAACTGAAGAGGAACTAAAAAGCCTCTTGATGAAAGTGGAGAGTGAAAAGTTGGCTTAAAGCTCAACATTCAGAAAATGAAGATCATGGCATCCAGTCCCATCACTTCATGGGATATAGATGGGGAAACAGTGGAAACAGTGTCAGACTTTATTCTTTTGGGCTCCAAAATCACTGCAGATGGTGACTGCAGCCATGAAATTAAAAGACGCTTACTCCTTGGAAGAAAAGTTATGACCAACCTAGATAGCATATTCAAAAGCAGAGAGATTACTTTGCCGACTAAGGTCCGTCTAGTCAAGGCTATGGTTTTTCCTGTGGTCATGTATGGATGTGAGAGTTGGACTGTGAAGAAGGCTGAGCGCCGAAGAATTGATGCTTTTGAACTGTGGTGTTGGAGAGGACTCCTGAGAGTCCCTTGGACTGCAAGGAGATCAGCCCTAGGATTTCTTTGGAGGGAATGATGCTAAAGCTGAAACTCCAGTACTTTGGCTACCTCATGCGAAGAGTTGACTCATTGGAAAAGACTCTGATGCTGGGAGGGACTGGGGGCAGGAGGGGAAGGGGACGACAGAGGATGAGATGGCTGGATGGCATCACGGACTCGATGGACGTGAGTCTGAGTGAACTCAGGGAGTTGGTGATGGACAGGGAGGCCTGGCGTGCTGTGATTCATGGGGTTGCAAAGAGTCAAACACGACTGAGTGACTGAACTGAACTGAGACAGATCTAGAGTATGTCATACAGAGTGAAATCAGAATTAAGAAAAATACATACCACATATTAACACATATATGTGGAATCTGCTTACTAATCTGAGCTTTGTATATAGTAAGCACATGTCACACATGTTGCAAATATTCTCAGTTTTAATTGCCTTTTTGTTTAAAGCAGATTTTCTCAAACAAATGTTTACTTTTATATAGTCAATTATTTTTTCCTTTGTTATTGTCCAGAAGTTGTGCTTAGAATATCCTCCCTTACCCAAGATCATACTGTTCATCTGTACTTTATTCTAATACATATTTAGGGCTTCCCTCATAGCTCAGTCAGTTCTAAATGTACTCATGTATGTGAATATAAAAAAATTTAAGTATATTACTATGATATTTTGGTGAAAGAAAAAATATATGTGTGTGAGCTTGTATGCATGGAAAAAATATGGATGTTTCTGTATAAAAATGTCAATTGTTATTATCTCCACATGGGAGGTTTATTTTTCATATTTCCACAATGAAAATAAATTATTTATGAAAGATACTGCATAGCTCACAGAGTCAGTTTCTCTTGACCAATGATTGTCAAACTTTCTGAATGGGACCTAGGGTAAGAAATAAGACGTAGATCACAATCCAGTATATATGTAACCTATCATATGTGTATTTGTGTGTGTCTATATGTCTGTGTCTATATGTGTTGCATGTATCATATCAAGTATCATAAAACACTGACCTCACATACAATGTACTCTTCACTTTTTTCTGGTTTTAATTTTTCTAAAAACTTGTAACATACTGATCTCCACCTCCTGCAAATAATGGCATTACCAAGAATAACAATCATTGAATAAATCAACAATTTGCAACAGAAAAAATAATGATTTATGGAAAGTGTACTGGGTTCTCATTATCAAGAGAAGTGATTCTTGGTGGGCAGATAGCCATATCCTCTGCCCACTCACCTACACATCAGGAGGGCAGGTCTCCAGGAGTGGTCTAACAAGGCATATTCACACATTAGGGTTTTTTGTTTCCTTTTAAAGTTTTGATTAGGGAGAGAAAAAAACAAACAATGTTGTTTTGTGATATCACTAACAAAAAAACTTACCAAAATCCTGGCTGATGAAATATTTGTTTGAACACTGTCTTCGACTAAAGGAAGTGAAAGGCAGGGACTAGAATAGATACTTGCACACATGTTCACGGCAGTAGATATTTACGGTTTAAAAAAAAAGTGGAAGTAACCCACTTCCTTGAGTAATAAGAATAAAAACAAAATAAGAACAAAAACAGAAATAAAAACAAAAAGACTTAATTAAACTTAAAAGCTTTTGCACAGAAAAGGAAACCATAAACAAGATGAAAAGACAACCCTCAGAATGGGCGAAAATATTAACATTTGCAAATGAAGTGACTGACAAACGATCAACCTCCAAAATATATAAGCAACTCATGCAGCTCAATAGCAAAAAAAAAAAAACAATCAAAAAATGGATGGAAGCCCTGAATAGACATTTATCCAAAGAAGGCACATAGATGGCCAACAAACACATAAAAAGATACTTAACATCACTATGAGAGAAATGCAAATCAAAGCTACAATTAGATATCACCTCACACCAGTCATACTGGCCATCATCAAATAATAAATGCTGGAGAGAGGGTAGAGAAAAGGGAACCCTCATGCATTGTTGGCAGGAATGTAAACTGATACAGTCACTAAGGAGAACAGTATGGAGGTTCCTTAAAAAAACTAAAAACAGAACTACCATATAACCCATGAATCCCATTACTGGGCACATACCTGGAAAAACTGTAATTCAAAAAGACACATGTACTCCAGTGTTCATTGCAGCACTGTTTACAATAGCCAGTACATGGAAGGAACCTGCTAAATGTCCAGCAGCAGAGGAGTGGATAAAGATGTGGCACAGGGGTGTCATTGGTGGTCCAGTGATTAAGCATCTGGGCCAATGCAGGGGACACAAGTTTGGTCCCTGATCTGGGAAAATTCCACATTGTCGCAAAGCAACTAAGCTCATGTGCCACAACTAATGAAGCCTGAGGGCGCTAGAGCCTTGCTCCACAACAGAATCTACGGCAACGAGAAGCCTGTGCACCATAACTAGACAGCAGTCCGGGATCGTCATAACTATCAATAGAGAAATCCCACGTGCAGCAGCAGAGACCCAGCACAGTCCAAAATAAATCGTTTCAAAAGTTTTTTTTTTTTTTTTAAACAGATGTGGTACATCTATACATTGGAATATTAGCCACAAAAAGGAACACAATTGGGTCATTTACAGAGACGTGGATAGAGCTAGAGACTGTCATACAGAGTGAAGTTAGAAAGAGGAAATATGCATTTAATGCATATATGTGGAATATCAAAAAACAGTATAGATGATCTTATTTGCAAAGCAGGGCTTCCCATGCGAATCAGTGGTAAAGAATCCGCCTGCTAACATAGAAGACACCAGTTCAGTCCTTGGATTTGGAAGATCCCTGGGAGGAGAAAATGGCAACCCACTCCAGCATTCTGGCCTGAAAAATTCCATGGACAGAAGAGCTTGGTGGGCTATAGTCCATGGGGTTGCAAAGAGTTGGACACAACTGAGCAACTAAGCACACACACACGCTTTTGCAAAGCAGAAGTAGAGACACAGACATAGAGAACAAATGTATGGATATCAAGGGGGACTGGGGAGGAATTGGGAGGTTAGAATTGACATATGTATATATTACTGATACTATGCAAAAATAGGTAACTAATGAAAACCTACTGTATGCTCAGGGAGCTCTACAGAATGCTCTGTGGTGACCTACATGGGAAGGAAATCCAAAAGCGAGGAATATATGTATAGCTGATTTCATTTTGCTGTACTGCAGACACAAATACAACATCGTTAAGCAACTATACTCCAATAAAAATAAAATTAATTTTTTAACAAGTGGAAGCAACTCAAGTGTCCACTGACACACCAGTGGATAAACAAAATGTGGTATCTTCATACATCAATGGAAGAATGTTATTCAGCTTTAAAAGGGAGGAAATCAAAATTTCCTCATGCAACAAATGACATTTCCTCATTTCCACATGCAACAACATGGATGAACTTTGAAGACATTATGCTAAGTGAAAATGAGCCAGTCACAAAACAACAAATATTGTATACTCCACTTCTATGAGGTCTGTGCTGTAACCAAACTTGTGAAGATAGAAAGTAGAATGGTGATTGCCAGGGCCGAAGATCAGAGACTGACGAGTAGTGTTTAATGGGCACAGAGTTTCAGCTGAGGCGTTAGTAGTCCATGGGTATGGAGTTTCAGCTGAAGATGAATGTTTTGGAGATGGATAGTGGCAATGGGGGCACAACCATGTGAATATACTTAATGCCACAAAACTACACTTTAAAAAGGCTAAGATGGTAACTATATGTAATGTAATTCTTACAATACAAACAAATCTCACCGTCCTATTAGATAATGTTCAAAATCTTTAGTTTGGCAAAGGAGATCTATCACAACTCCAACTTCTCTGCAATTTCTTTTCATGTTCTACCATTTCCCTTAACACTCCTTGAGAAAAGGGACCTTTTATTCACTCTTGCATCCTAGCACCTACGACCTGACAGAGTGTAGGTAGATATTAGGACTGACTGGGTAAAGGCTTCAGCCTCACTAAATGTTTTGTTATGCCCCTAGAAATCATCCACACACTTTCACACCTCTGCATTTTCACATGTGAGTTACTCTTGGTGGAATAACCATCCCCTCTTCTCCACTTAGCAAACACTTATTTATCCTTTAGGTCCCATGAACATCACTTGTTCTGTCAGATCTTCCTGAGAGAACCATTTTCACCTCTGTGCTCTCATGGCATTCTATAGAAAAGTCCAACTTCTACTTAACACATACACTCTCCTTATTTACCTTTTTTTTCTTGACCACTATTTTCTTGACCACTATGGGAACTCCTGAGACATGTCTTTTCTATCTGCTCTAGCACACAACCTGACACATAGTAAAAGCATCCCTAAATGCTGCCTGAATCAATGAGCAAATGACTAGCTGATTTCACTTTCCAAGCTTTCTTGACTGGCCTCTACCTGTGGATTTCAGTCCCTGCCAATTTCCTGAAAGCTACAAGGAATTCAGACCGAATTCATTCTGGCTGCCAAGTGGGCCCAGGAAGGGACCGTCAAGCACTGGCCACACTGGCCAATCTTAGGGTGGAAGAAAGTCAGAATTCCACACCCCTGTGTCTGCCTCTTCCAGAACCAGCAGGAATGGGGGAAATGGGAGGCGTTGCTTTGTCTCCTTTAAAGACCCAAGGAACATTTAGAAGTTCACTTACAAACATAACAAGTGCAAAGGACCTCAGAGATAACAGAAATAATCAATTCACATCATTTTATAGATGAGGAAAGTGAGGTTCAAATGTAAGAGGCCGACTAGGGAGCCCATGCCAAATTAAAGGCAAGGTGCTAACTACAGCGCAGGTGTCCTGCGTCCCTATGACACCAGGCAGCTTTTAGCAATAGAATCTCCAGACTGGGGTTCACAGGATCCCAGGTCAGGGTCCACTTTTACCACTAACTGCCTGGGGGAGCTGCAGCCGACCTAAAATCTTGGATTTCAGTTTCCTCTTCTGTAAAACAGAGTGGAAAACAGCCTCTCGGGACTGCGGTGAGAAGCAAATGACATAGTGAACATGAAAATAATTATTTATTAGTAACAGAACGCAAAGAGGAGCGAGGTAGTGGGGAAGAAACTAGGGGTGTTCAGAGAAGGGTGTTCCAGTCGCCTCATCTATATGAGCCTCAGTTTCTTCATCTGCAAATGCAGAACTTGCCCTGGCAGGAGGCTGGGGCCTTCCAGCCTTACCCTCCGGGCTGGGCCCGTCCCGGGGACGCGAGCGCGGAGGGCTGGACCCTGGTGGAAAGGAACAAGGTGCTCTCGCGGGGGGCGGGGGCTCGAGTTACCGTCTTGCAGCAGCGCCGTCTTCTCTGCCGCCCGCAGACTCTCCATCCAGCCGGTCACCGCCATCTTCCCTCCAACGAGCCGCGTGCCTGGCCACTGCCATGGCAACCGTTCCGCCTAGGGTCACTTCCGGATGACCCGGAAGATGTTCTGGGCATTGGCCTGTTCCCACCCCGCAAACCCCGCGCCCTCCGTCTCCTCTCATTGGCTGCTCTGGTAAGTAGTTTATGCCTGTCCATCCCCGGTGACCCGTCGGGTCCGGAGTTGACCCTATTGTGTACCAAATCTGGGGAGTGGGGAGGGAATCCTCAGGACAGGATCCAGACAGTCCAGCGCTCCCCAGCCCCATCCCGGGAGTCCCTGGCGCGCGGCAGCTGCGGTACGCAGCGGGTGCCTCACACCTGCCAGCATCTTCTCCACCCCCAGCTGTGAGGCCAAGACTCCCCAGTCCCAGAAGGCGCCCCACACCTGCTGCAGTCGTGCGTCTCTCCGCAGCTGCGGCCCTGCGCGTCCCGGTGCCGAGAGGTCCAAGACCAGAGCAGGTGCAGGGCGTTACCCACCCCGGTTCCCTAAACTCCACCAGCCACCCCCACCCTCCCCGTTTTCCCCTGCGGGCCTGTGATGGGGATAGAGAAAGATATACAAGTTCCCCCTCGCCGTTACCACCAATCCCCACTCCTTTTGGAAGCCCAAGTCCTTCCTAAAGATGGAGCCCGTTCCTAGTCTGGCATCTCGTTTTCGTAAAGCTTTTTGGAAGTGGGATGCAGCAGGAGCAGATACTGCACAGTTAATCTTCAAAGCAGCCCCCTGAGGAATGATACCCTTTGAAAGTGAAAGTGTTAGTCGCTGAGTCCTGTCTGACTCCTTGGACCCCATGGATTGTAGCCCATCAGGCTCTTCTGACCATGGAATTCTCAGGGCAGGAAGTGGATAGCCATTCCCTTCTCCTGGGGATCTTCCAGACCCGAGGATTAAACTCCCGTCTCCCACATTGCAGGCAGATTCTTTACTATCTGAGCCATCAGGGAAAACCATGATGTCATTTGTTCCCCCTTCAAAAGTTCCCTGGATATTTCCACTCTTCTTATTTTCCCCAGTATTCTGAAAGACTGGTGATTGTGCATGCTAAGTCACTTCAGTAGTGTCTGACTCTTTGTGGCCCTATGGACTGTAACCCACCAGGCTCCTCTGTCCATGTGTAGAGCTAGGCTAAGCCACGTTTAGTTGGGTTTTGTGAGACTCCTGGGAACTTGGCTACTGTCCCCAAACTGTTGTCAGTAGAGACCCCACCTTCATAGAGGGGTTGGGGAGCCCCAAGTCTGGGTTATACATGACAGCTGCCCTGATCAACCCTCCAACAGAAAGGCTAGGGTCCAGCCATACCTCAATGGACCCCAGGGGCATCTTGAAGGCATTTCCTAAGCGGAAGAAAATTCACACCAATCCATCATCAAAAACTCTTGCAAAGATTCCCAAGAGGGAAGACAGAGAAGAAGCAGGAGGTGAGTGGACCCACCCTGAGGACCCCCATGTGCTTGAGCCTCAGGCTTCTTACATCTTTCATGCCAAGAATCAGATATTACAGCTGACTCTGCCCACCCAGAACCTGAAGGTTTGTTTGTACCTCCCTTGTCCTAAACCTGGTCTCCAGTCTTTGACAGGTGACTTGCTGTTTCATCTTCTACCACACGCCAAGGCCTTCATAAATCAGAAAATACTCCCTGGTCCCTAAGGAAATGACCGATAGGATCCTTTCCTCTAGGAAGCTGCCTGCTGGTGAGGGAAGGGGATCCTTCTCAGGACCCCAGAGTTATGCTATTTTGCAGCCAAAGTGACAAATAGATGGCAAAAAATTGAGCCCTGTAGTAGTAAAGCATGTGCCTTGTGCCTGATACATAATAAGTGTCTATTAATATGTGTTGAAAGGATAAATGATCAAATGAAGTGATTTATAGGTTCCCTGCAATTTGCCAGACACAGTTCTAGGTTACATCAGGGAACAGGACATATCAGAATCTTTGCCCGTTACATCAGGCGATAGCCCATGAGGAAATTAACTGTATACTGTAGTGGAATCCCCAGAAGGCAGGGTGGAAGATGACTGGGGAAAGGGGACTGTGAAGGGTTCATTCGGATCATGTCTGAGAGTATGATGGCAGGCGTCTGGATGCCCCCTCCACAGAGTGGCTGAGCTCCGTGCGAGTGCACGTTGTGCCCACCGGCATTGGGAGAGCCCGGGCAGAACTCTTTGAGAAGCAGATTGTCCAGCATGGTGGCCAGATATGCCCTGCTCAGGCCCCAGGGGTCACTCACATTGTGGTGGATGAAGGCATGGACTGTGAGCGAGCCCTCCGCCTCCTTAGACTGCCCCAGCTGCCCCCAGGTGCTCAGCTGGTGAAGTCAGCCTGGCTGAGCTTGTGCCTGCAGGAGAGAAGGCTGGTGGACACAGCAGGATTCGGCATCTTCACCCCCAAGAGGTGGGCTGGTCCTAGTCTTTCCTCAAATGTTTTCTTGAGCTATTAAACTCTCATTGTCTTAATTAGACACATTTAAAAAAAGATTTCAGAGTCGAGAAGGATTGGAAACAGATATGGGGTGAGACTTTGGTGTCTTAACCTGCCATCACCATGCTGCAGGTACCTGGATCAAGCACAGCTCAGCAAGGCAGACCAAGTCTCTTTTACGCCTCCTGGAGCCGGGTGAGGCTCAGCCCAGGACAGCCCTGTCTCCTTGCCGACCTCTCACTAGACCTGTATCTCCTTCCTGGAGGGCAGATGTGGTTGCAAGCATACAAGCCCAGGTCAGAAGCCTCCCAGCCCCCACGGCTCCCTTCTCCTGGGAACTAGATCACAGAAACAGGGAGAGCCTGGTGTTCAGAAAGTTCCAGGCCCCTGAGAGAGGAGGGCTATCTTTATTGAGAAGTCTTTTAATTATTCCCAGCATTCATCACTCCTGTATTTGCCTATCTACCACATTTCACTGGGGATCCTAGGGCTGGGCACTAGAGGAAGCCAGGTGTAACACGGCCCCACACAAGGAGATCCAGGTCTGTTGCAGAAAACCCAGCATCATACTTGGGTCTGACTAGGAAACTCAGCCCCCACCTCAAAGGAGCCCTCTTCATGGGCAGCATGAACTTACTGACTCTTCTCCTTCCCTATCTCAAGACCAGCTCTGATGGTGAAACCAGTGATGGGGAAGAGACTCAGGTTAGTGCTGCTGATCTGGAAGCCCTGATCAGCGGCCGCTACCCCACCCACTTTGAGGGAGATGGTGAGCCTAGCCCAGCCCCTGAGGGCCTGGATAAATGGGTCTGTGCACAGCCTTCAAGCCAGAAGGCAATCAACTACAACCCCCATATCACAGAGAAGCTGGAAGTGCTGGCCAAAGCCTACAGTGTTCAGGGAGACAAGTGGAGGGCCCTGGGCTATGCCAAGGCCATCAACGCCCTCAAGAGCTTCCACAAGCCTGTCACCTCCTACCAGGTACCTGGGGGCCAGGGGAGGACATGTGGGGGCTGGGTGGGGGCTTAACATTTTCTGATGTCTGAGACTTTCACAAAAGAAAAAACAGGGAGATTAATGAAAGCAGCTTGGCAAAAATCTTGATAATTATAAAAGCTGGGTGTTGGGTCTGTGGGGTCCAGTATACTCTTTTACTTTCGAGTTTTTCTGTAATAAAAAAGTTGCTTAATAGTTTAGTCTCTGAAGATCAACAGGCCAGAGATTGAATTCTGGTTCCCATTATTCACTAACTGCCTGACTTTAAGCCAGTTATTCAAATCCTCTGAGCATCAGTCTCCTCATGAGTAAAAAGGGACTAAGAATAGGAACAAACTCAGTGTTCCTGTGAGGACTCCAAGAGATGACCCATGTAGTGCAGGACCCGACACAGGGTAAAGCCTCACACTGGCCCCCCGCTGTGGTGATGCTGCCCAGTATCATCACTGCTACCCTTCCTTTGCTGCCTGTGCTGAGCTCCATCCCGCAGGGAACCAGCAGACAGGTTGCCCAGTCAGACTTCTCATCTTCAACTGTGCCCAAGCTTTACACAGCTATTAGTTGCCCACCAACCAGACTGGATTTTACTCAAGACATCTGCTAAAGGAGTCAGTTTGCCCACTGCTGACTGTGCTCCTCCCATCTTCTCACCTTTCCTTCCTGCCTCTGCCTCCTTCCTCTAGGAGGCTTTTGGCATCCCTGGGATTGGAAAGCGGATGGCTGAGAAGATTGTCGAGATCCTGGAGAGCGGGCATCTGCGGGAAGCTGGACCACATCAGCGAAAGTGTGCCTGTCTTAGAGCTCTTCTCCAACATCTGGGGAGCTGGAACCAAGACTGCCCAGATGTGGTACCATCAGGTCACACCTTCTCCTAGCCCCCACTTCAGTTTTACTGTATCTTAGAGCTCCTGTCCCACAGTTCTCTCGCCCTATGCTTTGATGAGAATGAACCCACACTAGAGAGGGATCACTTCTCAAAGGGACCAGGGCCCGTGCAGATCCCTCTCTTGCCTCTCAGAACTACCCTGTTTGGTATCCTTGAGGCTTAGTCTGTGGTGTAGGCAGAGACAAGAAGTATATTCCTCTGTCCCACAGAAAAACAAGGGCCTTCCAAAGCAGACCAGACCTAGGGGCTGAGAATCCAGAACAGTGGTTCCCAAACCCAGCCATGCCTAGAATCACCCCTAGATTGATGAGATGATGAATGAGTGTTTTAGGATTGGGGCAGGGCTGGATTAAGGTGTGTCTTTCATGCCCTGTGCCTTTCCCAAGTCCCACTGATTACAGACCTTGGGCTTGCTCCTGCCTCATGCTTTCCTTGGAATCTAGGGATGATGAAAACCTTATATGGCTGCTGATTCACTGTCTCTTCGTTGGTTTTGGATCCTCATAGCCTTCCCATCTGGCTTCTTTATTTCAGGGTTTCCGGAGCTTAGAAGACATCCGAAACCAGGCCTGTTTGACTACCCAGCAGGCAATTGGCCTGAAGCATTATGATGACTTCCTAGACCGCATGCCCAGGGAGGAGGCTGCAGAGATTGAGCAGACAGTAAGCAGGTCTCCTAGGGCAGTGAGGAGAGCCACTGCCATAGGGTCAGGGCCTGGCTCAAAGCCAGGAACTCCTGATCCCTCATGGGGGAGCCCAGCAGGCAGAGGAAGCTGTGGGCCACTAGAGACTGGAACTAGTGGGCAAAGAGCAAGTTGGCTTAGGTAGGGAGGGGCTGCAGCACTAGCTGTCTGGGGTAGGGGTCTCAGTATCAGGCAGAGTTAGCCCTGGCTTAGGTGTCAGGATGGTGTTAGGACTGAGTTAATGTCAGGGCTTGATCAGAGCTGGATTATGGTCAGAACTACTTGAAGATATTGGGATTTGAACTGGGCTAGGGTAGGGTGATCAAGGCAGAGGTTCTTAACATTTTTTGACTCACAAACTTCTTTGAGAACCTTATGAAAATCATGGACTCTTTTCTGTCCACAATCTGTAAAAATGCACAAAGTTGTATATCTCTTTTCAGAAGTACATACCTTCTGCAGCCCTCCAAAGGCTGGTTCAAGGTTTGGGTTAGAATTGGTGTAAAAGCACAGTGCCAGTAGGATTAGGTTTGGGGTTAGAGGAAAGCTAGATCCAGAGTCAAGTTAAGGTTAGACCTGAATTAGAAGTAGAGTTTTCTTAGTGTTGGATGCTTTTAGTTAAAATTTGATTGTCCTAGAAATAAGGTTTGGCCAAGATTAGGGTTTGGTTTAGAGTTGGGTTAGGGGTTAAATTCATGTAAAACCTAGATTAGAGGAAGACTAGGGTACATTTAGGGTGAGATGTATCATTTGTTCAGCTGGCATTAAGGTTAGGGGCTGGTTTGCTCACTATGGCCTATGATTCTAATATGGCAGGACTCCCTGGAGACTGGCCCAGCTTAGCTGAAATCACCCTCCAGCTCTTCTCCCAGTCACATGACTATGAGGCTGGTGTGGGATGGACAGGCAAGAGCCTTTGTCCACCCATTACTGTGCCTTAGTGCCAGTGATGACCTGTCACTCAGCCACGGTATCTGGGCACAGAGAGTGCCCCAGTGAGCGTCCAGCCCCAACCCACAGGAACAGAAGGTTCCTAGGCCTCCTCCCACACTCTCAAGAAGGGGGTTGAGGGGATTAGCAAAGCCTGCCCGTCAGGAGAATTGAGGTATCCAGGGTCCCAGAAATCTCAGTGTCCTGCAGTGGAGATTGGGAAGTTATCCGCATACGAAAGGCCTCAGTGTTTCTGGTGTGGAGACTAATGGGCTTAACCTCCCTCAGTCCCCCCAACTCAGTGCACCATGATCCCTCTGCCTCAGCTCCCTCTACACTGAGCCCCATTCCTCCAAGTAAGAATGTGGCCATTGGCTCAGATTTCCCTTCCTCTTTGCTCTCTCCTTTCCTTCCCTACACATGCAATTATATTTCTGGGTTCTATCTCCCCAGAGGCCTGGACCAGGGGCATCCTGCCAACCACCTGTCAGGCTTCAAGCCCCAACTCAGACACTCTGCATTTAGCTCTGAATCCAGATACCTGGGGCTGCTAAGACCTGGCTGAGGGCTCCTTGGCACCTGGCCCTCTGTACTCAGTGGAGCTTCACACACCTGGATGTATGGGTTGGGGCAGACCCCAGAGAAGGTATGTCTGTCTGCTCTTGAAGAGCTCTAGAGGGAAAGAGCCACAGCTTCCTTCAGAATCTGAGCATGGCCTTCTCTCTCTCTGGGCCGCACCCAGTGGTGTGAGCGCGTTTTCTTCTCTTCAGTCCCAGCAAGGCTAGAGAACTGCTCCCCAGGGTGGATGGAGTTACTCTTCTGTTCCTTGAGGCTCTCTCCCTCAGGCTGGACCTTGCATCCAGGGATTGGCTTGGAACCCAAGGTGTGTGTAGGCTCCTGCAACAGGGGAAGGCCCACAGCCCTCACCCTCCTCACTGTTCTCTCCCAGGTCCGGGAAGCAGCTCAGGCCCTCAACCCCGGGCTGCTGTGCGTGGCATGTGGTTCATACCGTCGGGGAAAGGCAACCTGTGGTGACATGGACGTGCTGCTCACCCACCCGGATGGCCGCTCTCACCAGGGCGTTTTCAGCCGCCTCTTGGACAGCCTCAGGCAGCAAGGTATAAGCCCCACCCCCAGGTGAGCAGGTGGGCAGGGGCAAGGTGGCCCCCAGGCAGGAGAGCCTCAAAGTTCCCATCTCTAGGCTAGAAGCAGGGGAGGCTGCTCCACCAGAACCCACCTCTCCCCTGGGGCCAGAGCCACTGCAGGGAAGATATGAATCAGCTCGTCACACTTCCCAGAGGTGCTGCAGGTCAAGGGTTCATCAGATCTTTCCATGCCCCCAGTGTAGCCGGCGGGGGTGGGGGGGGGGGGGGGGGGGGGTGGGCGGCGGGCCATGGGGAAGAGTTACTATGCATATTCTATAGAAAAGGACACAGGCCTGCAAATAAATGGACAAGCTGGGGACAGAGGACCCAGAGATAATCAGGGTAATCAGGGGAGGCCTGGGAGGTCAGACGGCCCTGGGCTGGGCAGCCCAGGCCCTGGCTCCCCGCTCTGCCAGCGCCCTCCTGTGTTGGACCAGGGTTCCTGACGGATGACCTGGTGAGCCACGAGGAGAACGGCCAGCAGCAGAAGTACCTGGGTGTATGCCAGCTCCCGGGGCCAGGGCGGCGACACCGACGGCTAGACATCATCGTCGTTCCCTACAGTGAGCTCGCTTGCGCCCTGCTCTACTTCACCGGCTCTGCCCACTTCAACCGCTCCATGCGGGCTCTGGCCAAGACCAAGGGCATGAGCTTGTCAGAGCATGCCCTCAGCACAGCTGTGGTCCGCAGTGCCCAAGGCCTCAAGGTGGGCTCTGGCCAAGTGCTGCCCACCCCCACTGAGAAGGATGTCTTCAGGTTCTTAGGCCTGCCCTACCGAGAACCTGCCGAGCGGGACTGGTGACCTGGCTGCCCCTCTTGGCCATTCAGCCAGCCTCAGCAGGCTGAACCTCACTGCGCTAACTACTGGCTCCTCTGGGCTTGGGAAGGGCCAGCCTGGCTCCCAGGACGGCCTGGCCCTCTCTGCAGCAGGGTCAGGTGTTACCCTGTCTGCCTCACCATTGCCCCTGAAGAGTTGTGCACACAGCCCCCTGCCCCATTTTAGGTAGGAACTGGTACCTGGCTTGGGGCCAGCTTCCTGCTTTGGAGGCCCAGGCATCCCCACTTCTCTACCCCAAGGAGGGTCTAGCTACTGGGCGTGGGATGGGGGCTGTAGAGGAGAGACACAATACTGTGGCCCAGCATCACCCAAGACCCTTCAGAGCAAACGAGCCGCTCCAGAGGTGCTTCCTCCACCCACCTCCCTTGCAGTGCAGCTGGCAGTGTGGGGGAGGGGGCACCCCAGGATCGACGAGGACAGCATTTGAAGGCCCAGGGGCCCAATAAAGTGCACTTGAAATTCAGCCTGCTTGGTGTGTCTGTGAGCTGCTGCAGCCTCTGCCTGCCTTTCTCCCACGTAGGGACAGAGATCGGAGGTGAATGGGAACCCAGGCAAGTTAACAGTTCTCCAGGCCAGGCCTGAGTCAGCTCCTGAACAACTCAGAAAGGAGTAGGGGTGGACATTAAAAGGGAGGATTCATGGACCTGGGAATTAGGACTGCCTGTCTATCCATCAGCTTGTCCTGTGGGCCCTGTCCTAGAATAGGCAATACCTAAGGATGTGAACAAATGTAACAAGGCTCAGTGAAAGTGAAAAGTTTTAAATATAACAAGGCTCATTAGGAACAACTAAATGGTGACCTGTGTGCCATTGACAAGGCTGAGACATTGACAGGGCTGAGACAGTCAGGGAAGGCTGTGCTTCCTGGAGGAGGCAAGGGGCAACTTGGCAGGAAATAGCTGATTGTAAAGGGTAACCCGTTCTCTTGGGACAACTAAGGAACCTGCTTTAAGAGGATGCTGAGTGCCGGGTGGGAGTCAGAAGGCCAGGCTGGTAGAGGACTGAAAGTCAAGCTGAGGGGCTTAGTTTGAGCAGCTCGGAGAGGCCAGCCAAGGGTATCAGGGTGGTTTTGGAGGCCGGAGCTTACAGGACAGGAAAGATTTGGTGAGGGGAGTGGTCGGGTGGGAAGGTTTGGCATACCAAGTATAAAACCAGGCTCAGAGGCAAGAGAAGGTGGCCTTGAGGAGCCTGGGCCAGAGCTGGGATCCAACAGTGTGCTGGCTGTGCGGCAGGGAAGGGGGCGGGCCCTGAGTCCTGCATCTGTCTAATTGCAAACTCCTAGATGCTGAAGCTGGAACTCCAGTACTTAGCCACCTCATGCGAAGAGTTGACTCATTGGAAAAGACTGATGCTGGGAGGGACTGGGGGCAGGAGGAGAAGGGGACGACAGAGGATGAGATGGCTGGATGGCATGACTGACTTAATGGACGTGAGTCAGTGAACTCCGGGAGTTGGTGATGGACAGAGAGGCCTGGCATGCTGCGATTCATGGGGTCGCAAAGAGTCGGACACAACTGAGCGACTGAACTGAACTGAACTGAGAGCTGGCCTTTATTGGCTTCATCTCAGTCAGGGGATCCCAGCAAGCTTAGAATGGGCCCAACTCTCACTCAGAGCCCTGAAGTCCCAGTCGCGGGACCTTGCCTGTATGGGTCATGTCAGGGAAGGAATCAAAAGCCATGGAGGCTGGGGGCCCCTTTCACAGCTCAGTACCAACCAGAGAAGCCACCTCAGAGGACTAGAAGCCTTTGTAAGGGCACTTTCCCAGTGGCTCAGTGGTAAAGAATCCTCCTGCCAATGCAGGAAATGGAAGTTCGATCCCTGGTTTGAGAATATTCCCTGGAGGAGGAAATGACAACCCACTCCAGTATTCTTGCCTATAAAATCCCATGGAGGAGCCTAGCGGACTGCAGTCCCTGGGGTCTCAGAGCACACGCACACACAGCATAAGCGTTCATGGCAGGTGAGCCTCTCAGAGCTTCTCCTACAGGGGGTGTAGCTGCTTGGGGCCTGGAGTGGACAAGAAGAGCTGGGTCTCTCTGGGCCCCCAGGTGTCAGGGTTGCTTTTGGCCCGTGAGGAGCTCTTCTAGTCTACTCTGGACTGGGGCCTCCGTGCCTGCCACTATCCCTAGCAAGGGGTGCAGCTGGCAGAAGCCCAAAGCCTGGGGTGTCTGCATCCAAATGAGGCTGCTACTTCCCACTTGAGTGCCCCAGCCTGCTCAGCAGCCTCTCCAGCCCCAGAGGAGCAGAGCCTCCAGGACAAGAAGAAGGAACCAGTGGGTCCCAGGAGAACTTGGCCAGCTAACCCCTCCCTACACACAGGAAGTCTTCAGAACCATAGGGAGGGATGGTGCTGGTTTCTGGGTGTGGAACCAGGGACCAGGCCCCTCATCCTGCCATCTCTTAGAGGAAGGAAGGGGACGTTCTCCCCCACCCCTAACCTCCCTGAGAGTCAGAATTCTGGAGACCACCTTCAAACCATGCAGATTCCTGATCCCACATCCTGGCAAGGGTAACAGGAAATCATGGGTTAAAAAGAAGAGTGCCCACCTCCTCCAGAGAGACACACCCTCAGAGCAGTGTCCTCTGGGCTGCTCAGGAACACTGGAGCCCGGGAGAAGATCTAATGGAGGGACTCTGGCCCTGAGAAAGGCTGCCCAGTCAGGCAGAAGGGAAGTTCTCTGAGTCCAAACTAAAAAAAAGGGTATGACCAGCCACTTGAGAGCCTGAGTGGATTCCTGGGCAGACTTTCAACCCAGTGCCCCATCCTGCTGGAAGGGAGACTGGATTGTGGAGCCCTGGTGGGAACTGAGATACTATCTTACAGCTGAGCACCCCAAAACCACCACCCACTCACCAGCTGGCCCTAAGGAGGAGGAAGGGCCCCGCAGGCCTGCTTCCTGCCTCCCGTTCAGCTCATCATTGCTCTCTCCCTGAGCTTCAGTGGCCTCTGGCCAGACCACAGGTGTGGTGGACAGGGTAACGGTCTCCCAAGGTTGTCCTCGGCCTATTTCCTGGAACCTGTGAATATATTATCCTACTTGGTAAGAAAGGGATGTGCAGATTTAATTAAGAATTTTGAAATGAGGAGATTAGCCAATAGGCCCAATCTAATCATGAGTCCTTAAAAGTGGAGAACTTTCCTGGCTAAGAGTAGAGAGCTGTGATGAAGGAAGGAAGGTCAGAGAGATGTGATGTTTCTGCCTTTAAAGATAAATGGGGCTACCAGCCACGGAATGTGGGCAGCCTCCAGAAACCGGAAGAGGCAAGGAAACAGATCCTACTCTGCTGCCGCGACTAAGTTGCTTCAGTCGTGTCCGACTCTGTGCTACCCCCATAGACGGCAGCCCACCAGGCTCCCCCGCCCCTGGGATTCTCCAGGCAAGAACACTGGAGTGGGTTGCCATTTCCTTCTCCAGTGGATGAAAGTCAAAAGTGAAAGGGAAGTTGCTCAGTCATGTCCGACTCTTCGAGACCCCATGGACTGCAGCCCACCAGGCTCCTCCATCCATGGGGCTTTCCAGGCAAGAGTACTGGAGTGGGGTGCCATCGCCTTCTCCAGATCCTTCTCTAGAGCCTCCGTAACAGAACACAGCCCTGCCAACAACTCAGTTTTATCCTGGGGAGACCTGTATCAGACTGCTAAACAATAGAACTGTTTAGTAATAACTTGGTGGTGTTTTAAGCCACCAAGTGTGTGGAAATTTGTTACTGCAGTGATAGAGGACCAGTACACAGTGTGTGTCTTGTTCTCTCCCTGTACAAAGTGAGTGAAGGGATGGTGGGTATGAGCAGGCCCTGCTGTGAGATGGAGGAGGTCCCTGGAAGGGCAGTAGGGTGTGGGGGAAGGGGAGGAGTCTCCCCCATGCCTGGAGTAGGGGAAAGGCAGGTGGTAGGCAAAGCTGGGGGCCCATTCCTCATGGACGGGCTGCCCTGTGCTCAGTCTGAGGCTCCCAGTTTCCCTCTGACACTTTGAGCCCAAGGCACAATCCTCTCTGAGCTGCTTGGCCCCAACCCTGCCAACCTGGGAGCCTCATCTTTTCTTGACTTCCCTCTTAGCTCAGTTGGTAAAGAATCCACTTGCAATGCAGGAGACCCAGGTTCAATTCCTTGGTTGGGAAGAGCCCCAGAAGAAGGAAATGACAACCCACTCCAATATTCTTGCCTGGGAAATCCCATGGAAATCCCATGGACAGAGGAGCCTGGGGGGCTACAGTCCATGGGGCTACAAGAGTTGGACACAACAGCAACTAAACCACCACCATCTCTTCCCAAGGCCTGGGTTGGTAACACTGCCACTGAAGGGGAACAAGACCAGGGCAAACTCTCCTCCTGACTTCTGGCTGTTCCTGATGAAGCAAGTGTGGGCACAGGGCCAGGGTCTCCCAGGCCTGGAGTGGACATGGCAAGGAGGGCAGGCCCAGCTATGTCCTGTCCTCCAGGAGTAAAGGAATGGGAAACCCAGGCCCTTGGTCCTGCTTCACCACAGGGGAGTTATGAGTTCGTGTCCCTTTGAACAGAATGGGATGCCTCTTGCCCAGATGAGGGACGACAGCGTGGAGAAGACATTGGCCTTACTCCCTCTCCACTCCCCCAACAGGAGACCCCCTTTCAGGTCCCCCCACCATCCAGAGATCAACCTCACACGGCAGCTACAGCTGTTGGGCCACCTGCTGCCCCAGACCTAGGAGGGGCTCAGCCTCCAGACCTTTAGCTCTCTGTCAGCTCTGCCCTTCAGTCCAGACACCAACCAGATAGTTTTCCAGAACACCTAAGCAGCCCTGCTTCTGAGCTCTGGGACAGGGGACCCTCAGGCCTGAAGTCCCCAAACTGGCCTGAGACTCTGGGCCAGGCCTTGCTCCTATTGTCTAAACCACGGGCTCTGCAAGCCTTGGTCCCCTACACTGGGGGTAAGTGCAGAAGCTGAGCTCCAGTGAAAGCATAGAGGGAACACCCTGAAAGACATCCCAGAGGTAAGGAGAGGACCCAGAGGTGGAGGGACTGTGGGCAGGGCTCAGAGAATGCCATGGGGGGGCATATAGGCACCAGGCCATGGGCCACTGCGTGGTGCTTGAGTGACTGTGGAACTTCCGATCCTTCACTCTGCTGGACCAGGGGGCCTGGTGCTGATGGAGCGGGCAAATGGCCCCAGACATCGTGTTCCTTCAGCAGCAAGACACTCTGAGCCCCACCGCCCTCACGCACCAGGCTCTGTCTGGTTCCCTCAGCAATACTGCCACTGTGCCCTTGTCTAACTGCAGGGCCATTTGCCTGTGCGCCTAAAGTACGTCTCTGGGCCCGTGTTTGGGTGCTGCAGGCTCATAACTCTACATTTGCACATGTGTGTGGACAAGCCGGGTGTGTGTCAGTGTATCCACCAATCTCAACCTCGGTGTGCATGCCCTAGGGTCCTCAAGGGCTCTGGGCAGGGCTGGGGGCTGGATCGGGGGTCTCCAGAGTCCCTGTGGTGCTGGGTAGGGACTGCAGAAGGTGGTGGAGGCCCGATGGGCTCTGGACTCTGAGTCCTTGTGTCCTGGAGGCGGCTGCAGGGCGGGCCGCCTGCGTCAGCCTTGAGCGGCCATCAATAGCATGCGGTTAATTAATTTGATGGGAACAGCAGGGACCGCCGTTTGCATTTAGTGAAGTTCCAGGAACTTCCAACCTCATCTTCATAATTGGCCTCATAAATTGTAAGAAAGAGAGAGATCAGCAAAGCGGGAGGGGAGGAGGGGCCGCCCGTCCGTCCTTATTTAATTTTATTGCTGAAATTCATCTTTTTAGCCTCCTCCGGAATCGGCTCTCCCTGCCGGATTTGCCTAATCATGATAAATTAATATTCATTTCCCCGCCTCTTACCCAGCTCCCGCTTGGATAAAGTTGGGGTGGGTGTCCTTCCAGCCCCTCCACCATGCCTTGGTGGGAGCTTGGGAAAAGAGGGGCTGTGTTACTACAAGGGATGGAGGGTGGGGGAATGTGGGTGATTAATTGGGGCTCCCAGAGGAGAGACTCCTGAGACCCCAGACTCATCCCTGGGCAGGAATAGCCCAGAGGGTCTGGGATGCTGGGATCAACTATTCCTGCCCAGCAGGGTCTGGGTGGGAGGGGCAGGAAGAGGCCACGAAGGCATTTTGGAGATCCAGAGGCTGAGGCTGGGAGCGGTTAGGATGCTTCTGAGAGGTGGATTCTGAAGGTCAGCACCAGGTGAGAGGTGGGGGGAAGGGACCTGGTCTTGGCCCCTCTTCTCCATCAAATAGGTGTATGCTACCTTGCCCTGTGCAGACTCCAGGGGGACCCACTCTAGTCGGTGGACACCCACAGTCTCTGGCCAACAGAAGTGGCCACTTCCCAACAGCCCAGCCCAGCTAGGTGGCTGGGCTTCTTACACTGGGCACTGTGGCTCTGCTGTGCATGTTAGTTGCTCAGCCATGTCTGGCTCTTTGTAACCCCATGGTCTGTCTGTAGCCTGCCAGGCTGCTCTGTCCATAGAATTCTCCAGGCAAGAATACTGGAGTGTGGGTAGCCATTCCCTTCTCCAGGGGATCTTTCCAGCCCAGGGATCGAACCCAGGTCTCCCGTCATGTGGCTGTACTGCTTTTCCCAGTAAGGCCCTTTCACAGACCTGCAGGAGTGTTTCTGGAAGGGTTAGGCAAATCCTGAACAGTGGGGGCCCTGAAGTCCAAAGGAGCAGATGCTCTGTCTTTTTGCCTCATAATCAGTATGTGAGATATGGGAGGGATTTAGATTTTATCCACCACCTTACCCCATTTTACAGATGAGGAAACTGGACCAGAAACGGGAGGTTACTGACCCAAGGTCTCACAGAAGTTGGGGCAGGGGGCTGTTTCTCTCTTCTTGGAAGATGGGTGTGGTGGGTAGGATTCTCTGAAAACCCCAGTGACTTTTGCCCTTTTGAGTGTGGGTAGAGGCTTCAGCTCTGAGGAGGTGCTACTCCTGCGGTTATGTTACCTCATATAGCAAATGGAAAACTATCTGGGTGGGTCTGGTCTAATAATGTGAACCCTTTAAAAGGAGTTTTATTAAGCTATTAGCAGAAGGGGCAAAGAGATTCAAAGCATGAAGGCTCAGCATGCCTCTGCTGGCTCTGAAGACAGGAGGGGACTTGTACAAGGACCAGGGAGCAGCCCTCAGCTGATACACAGCAAGGAAATGGGGACCTCAGTCCTACAATCATAAGGAGCCAAATTCTGTCAACAAAGAGAATGAGTGTGGAAACTGATCTTTCCCAGAGCTTCCAGATAAGAGCCCAGCCTGGTTAACACCTTGATTTAGGTCTTGCAGAACCCTAATCAGAATTCAGCTGAGTCTGCCTGGACTACAGGATTCTGAAATACGGGTCTTGTTTTTAGGGGCTAAGTTTGTGATTTGTCATCACTTTTGTTGTGCAGCAGTAGAAACCTAATATGCAGGGCTTAGGGGAAGGGTATCTTAGGAGGGTCCTTCGATGGGGGAGGGAGATGAAGTTGGGAGAGGTCTGAGGCTCTATCCTAATGCTACTTCCCTCCCCCTGTCCCCACATTCCAACATGGCAACAACTGACTGAAGCTGCCCTCTAGTTCCAAAGTTCTCATAACTCCCTATTGTTTCACCTGGGACCAAACCCTCATAAGCATTTCAATTTGTGAGTCCTTCCAGGTGGAGTCTGGACCCCTGTGTAATGTAGCAAGTTCACCTCACAGGAATGGGTCCTCCTGTGAGGAGGAGAACAGGAGGAGCCTCTGGAATTGGTTCAGGCAGAGGCTTCGAGGATGTGGGCAGGGTCCGGCTGATAATTTAATGCACTTTCAAACCAGAGTTCCCTTTCCCCCTAAACCAGAGTTTGCAAAAAGTATCTATTCATGTGCCCTAGGTGGGTGCTAACAAAAGATGGCTTTTGATTCCCACTGGAAGATCCCAGCATCAGTGGATTTTGAGGAAGACCAATTGACATTTTGAAAGTTATGGAAAGAGTCTCCAGTGAGGAGCCCTGGATTAGCTGCACCATATTTCTGGGGTTATTCCAGCAGCATTTATTGATTAACTCTGAGCCTGGCCAGTCCACCCTTAATCCAGCCGTGCTTGTGGACTATATCATGTAACCTTCCCAATAGCCCTATTGGTACTTGTATTATTTTCATTTGGCAGATGAGGAAAGAGAGGCCCAGAGAGATTCATTCACTTGTGCTAAGTCACACAGCATTGAGAACAGCTGGGTTTCATCTCAGATCTCTGTGACCCAGGAAGCCCAGCTGGTTTTCCTGGCTCCTGCTCTGGAAAAAGTTCTAGCCCAGATCTAACTGAACTGTCTGCTAACTTCTCTCCCTCCTTCTCCCACATACCCAGGGAGAGAGTCCTGAGCCTTTCAGTCTGTGGAGGTTCCTGATGCTGATATTGAAGGACACAGTCCCTAGCCCTGAGAACTGGAGTTTTTGACTTTTAAAAGATATTTATTTATTTGGCTGTGTTGGGTCTTAGTTGCCGCACACAGAATCTTTAGTTTGCGGAATCTTTTATTAATAATTGCAGCATGAGGAATCCTTAGTTGCAGCATACAAATTCTTAGTTGCAGCATGTGGAATCTAGTTCTCTGACCAAGGATTGAACCCGGGGCCCCTGCACTGGGAACATGGAGTCAGAGCCACTTGACCACTAGGAAAGCCCTGAGAACTGGAGTTTTGAATCAGCAAAGGCCCAACTGTCCTGAGATGGGACCCCTGCCCCACAACATCCCACCTCCCCTAGGGAATTAGTAGTATGGGGGCACTGACTCTCAAACTCCAGCCCTGCTAGAGGTGAGGGTCCTGGCTCTATAGCTCACATCTATCCCTACATGCCCAGCCTATCCCCCACCCCCCACCCCCCACACCGGACCCCTCCCTCATAGCTCCACACATTATTCCCACATGACTCTAGGCAGGGCTTGACAGGGGCCCAGCCTGGCTTGAGAATCTCCTCCTCTCAGCTCCAGGCTTCCTCTGTGGAATTCTCTCTCTTCACCATGACCATGGGCTCTGCTCTCCTGGAGAACTTTGGGGCCACTGTGGCAAGGGCCTCCCTACCTGCCAGGCCAGACACCCCATTGGAAAGTATCACCCCCTGGCCTGCCCCTCTTCCTTGAAGCTGCCTAATGGGGAGAAAGCCCAGGATCCTTAGGCTCTGGCTCCAGGAGAGAGGGACCCAGAGGTGACGCCCTCTACTGTTCCACTCTGTGCCAGGAAACAGTCCCGGATTCCCACCTCTGGGGCCAAGGACTGCAGGCTCCACTTCAGAGCTTCTGTGAACTAAGGTCACCCGACTTTGAGGGCCTCCCCCGCGCTCCTCCTCCGAAGTACCTTTGGAAGTTGCAGGGGCCAAGTGGAGGAGGGCTCCAGAGAAATGCCCTGAAGGAGCCCCACCTGTTGGCCGTGAGGTATAGACTCGGACTTCAGATGCCCCTCCAGAGCCTGGCTCCACAGCAAGAGAAACGCTCTCTCTGCTCCAAGCTTCAAGTTCTATCATGCCGGTGGCCCTCACTCCCTCCACTCCTCTGGATTTGACAAACAGGCCTCTCTGGGATCTGGACGGGCAGCGGCTGCTCTGAAGCAGAGGATGGCGGGATAGAGGAGTGCTCCAGCGGGCCTCCTAGTGGGCGGGGGGTGTCACCGCGAACGGGTACCTGGCCGGGGGCGGGGTTTGGACAGGGTGGGGCCGGCGCCGCCGCCAGGTGTGTGGGGCTGAGGAGGGAGCTGGTATAGAGGCCGACAGGCGCGCTTCCCAGAATGCGCCAGCAGAGGGCGCGCGAGGACCGGTCAAGAGGCCCGGCGTGTGCGAAGGCCTGGGATGGGGGCGTGCGGTAGACAAGGCGGCAGGTGCCCTGGAGGAACCGCCCAGGGGCTTCTCTCCGACTTCCCCGGGTGGGAGCTAGGGCTGGAAGTGTCCGGACTGCGCGGCCCTTCGCTCCTCAGGCAGAGGTGCCCGATGGGGATGTGGCCTAGCGCGCCCCTCCGTGGGTGGGTAGACCGTCCCCATTACCGGGCAAGGGAGTAGGGTCTGTAGATTGAGGACTGGTGACCTTGATGCTGAACCTGGTGGGACTCCCTTCCTCAGACACCTCAGGTCGAAATTCTGTGCCTCAGTTTCCCCCTGCGTGAGCTCTGTCCTTGCTCCCGGAATCTCTAAACTGCGGCATCAGATGGGGTGACCCAGTCAGTGAAAGGGAGTTAGTATGCCCCCGTTCCCGCCCCCCGCCCCCCTCCCATTTATTACCCTGACCTCGCCAACCTTGAACCCAGAGCTTAGGGGAAGTAGAAAAAGGTGGGAGAGGAGAAGAGTGAGTGATGGAAGGAGTGACACTGTAAAAGCAAGTGGGAGGGGAGGATGGGGGAAGAGGAAGGGGAGGAGGAAGGGAAGGAGTAGGGCGTGGGTCGGCGGGTGGGCACGAAGGGGCTTAGCCCTCTTAGCGGAAGCTCTCCTGAGACTGGGGCTAACTGCACTTGCTCTCGGCTGTGATGCGGCCTGAGCTCTCCGCTGCATCCCAGAACCATCGCTCTGCCAGTTGCCCCCCTCCAGTCTCCATGATTTATAGCTGGGCCAGGCCCGGCGACCTTGGATGGATAACTAATGAGGGGTCAATAACGCTACAGAAAAAGTGAACTGGTAAGGGAGGAGGAAAGAGGCCCATTAGCCGGCCCATCTTTTCTTCCCGGCATCTTCTCTCTAAATCCCTGGGCCTCTCGTTCAGGCCCCTCACTGGGAGGGTTTTCCTAGAGACTCTTGGTGGGGTCTGAGAGGCCTTGCATATAGGAAGGTGGATTGTGGGAGGCAGAGCCTGAGTCTCAGCATCTCCATCATCTGGTTCTTATTGAGAGGAGACCAAAACATCCTCCTTGCAGTCTGCCAATTCCCCTCTCCCTGTTCAAGGTCACCTGGGTCATCCTCTGGATCCCCAGTCCATTTTCAGCACTACATGGGACCAGAGTTGGAGGGAAGGAAGCGGCTCTCTCAATACCTCATTGAATGTATCTCTCTTAATTATCTGTCAACACTGAGGTGCTGCCCTAAGCGCGTTTTCACCTTATAGTCCCATTTTGTGGATGAAGAGTTAAAGCTCAGAGAGAGGAGCAGTCAGCCAAGGGAGGAGCTGAAACTTGAATTCAGATTATCTGGCTCCAAATCACAGCCCTTCCCTGCCCATCATCCCAGGGTCCTAGGCTCACCATTAACTCCTTCCCAGCTCAGTCTGCAAAGAAGACTTCCAATGAGGGAGCCCTGAAACAAGGGCACTCTTTCTCGGAAGTAGACATAGGGTGACAGAACAACCCTGGAGGAAATACAGGGCAGTGGTAATGGGGTAGGGGCACCATATTAGGGCTTGATTGTAACCTCCTCCCATGGTGGGGGACCGGATGCCCAGTGCACATATGTGGGCTTGCGTGTGCTCATTCACACATGCATTCACTTATTCTTGCAACAAACAGGTATTGAGTGGCAATCATTTTCCACGTCCTGGAGATATGGGAGCAACACTGGGGATCTTATATTCCAGCATGGGGGTATAAAAGTGTGTTTCAGGAGGCGTGCCTATGGCATGCGGCAGTGTGTAGACTCCCTGCAGAGTAGAAACAAGCATGGGCAGAGGCGTATGCAAGGCACTAACTCCCACCACACGGAGGGAGACACCTGATCATCTCAACCCCTGACTCCACATCCAGACTCTCATATACTCCCTGATCCCCCAAACTCACTGCTGTCTTCCCCCAACCTGCTCCTTCTGTCTTACTTGATCAACCTGAGAGATCCCTAGCTCCAAGACTGGATATATAATTTTCAGGGCCCAAAGCCAAATGAAACTTCAGGCTCTTTATTATAAAATTATAAAGAATTTCAAGACAGAGCATTAAACCAAGCACACAGGGCTCTTCTAAATGCACAGCCCCATGGGCTGGCCCATGTCACACATCTAGGAAGACAGCCTTGCCTAGTGCCTCTCATTCTCTTACTTTCCCACTCCTGGATGTCCTGGTCCTCTCCTTTTTATGTCAGCAATTAGCTCAAGCCTCCTGGGTCTTTCAGGTGGTACTGTCACAGCCTCTTCCCTGCTCCAGCCTCTTTATAACCTCAGCCATTCTGGGAAGTTTCATTCGTACCACACTCAGTGCTATTTGCCTGGACTATTGGCCAGGCAAGCACTGGGCCCCAAACAATCCCTACACTTTCTGATTTACATGCTTTTTTTCCCTAAAATTCAATTCCTTTGGAAAATTTATTCTTCCTTTATTCACCTCTCTGGGAAGACTTTCTGATTTTCCTGGAGGAAATCTCACACTTGGAAATTTCACATCACAAACGATGTTCTTGGGTCAAAACACAAATCATCTCCTGCCTTTGCTCACAGCCGTTTGTCTGCCATGCCTAGTAGACTTAAAATTCTAGAAGCCAAGGATGGTGTCATATTTGTCATTGTAACTCCACAGCACCTTGCTGACGCTAGCGTGGTAGGGGCTCAGTTAACATTTGTTGATGCAGCTGTGGGCATCTTTGGCACGTGGGTATGTTTGGAGTTCTTATATTGTGTGGACAGTGTGAGGGTTTATGAGCGATTCTGCTTCTGTGTATGCATATTTTCATATCTATCCATGTGGAGGCATGTTAGCTGCATACGTGTGCACAGGCATAGAGGTTTCTGTCATCGCGTACATGAATTGCCGGTGCACGGGTCTGCATGGCTGTGTGTACGTGGATTTGTGTTGGTGGGTGCACCTGGCTCTGGGTGGCAGACGTCTGCCCATGCACAGCATGAAGGCTTGTGTCTGTGCTCCCATGACGTGGGGGCTGTGCCTAGACAGGAGCTGCAGGTGTACAGTGCAAGGACGCAGGCGGCTGGCGCGTGTGCAGACCATGTGTGTGCACAGCTGCATGTCCTGGCCGCGGGCAGGCCGGACACCCCGTGCACCGCTTGCTTCCGCCGAGCGAGCCGCTTTGTTCCTCCGCCGCGGGCAGCCTCGTGGGCTCCCGGCTCCGGGCAGCCTGGGCCTGGGCTTCTCGGCCTGTCGTGATTGGCGGCCCAGCGGGCCGCTCGACTCCCTCCCGGGCGGGCGGAGCCGGATCGGCTCCCGTTACCGGCGAAGGCGGGTAGGGGTGGGGTGAGGGGGGCCGCCAGGCCATCCATCTTCTGTTATTACAGCGTAATGGGGCTGCTCGGGCGCCCGTCCATTTGTCATCGGCCTCGTTCGCTGATAACGGGCATTTGTCATCACTTTCCTCTGAGCCAATGTCATCAGCGCCGCTGACAGGCAGGGATGGGCGGCGGGGAGGGGCGCGGGGAGGAGGTGGGTCGCGAACAGGAGCACAGGCGCGCACACGTGCACATGGGCCTGCTGGACACACGCGCCTGCACATACACACAGGCACGCCGAACCTGGGGAGACACATGTCCCTGTGTGTGGATCGAGGCTCCCTGGAGATGGACACACAGGCAGACACACACTCAGAACAGCCTCATCTGTCAAGCAGATACTCCCAGCTGGAGATCCTCTTCCCCACTTGAGGAGATGAGTGCTGGGGGGGAGGGGCTGGTGTTCGTGGTTAATGGCAGCTCGAGTGCAGGTGGCCCTCTGCCAGCTCCCTGCGTGCACACGTGTGAAAAGAGCCACCAACATTTATCGTGTCCCCACAGGCTCTACAGGCTTACATATGACTGCGTGTCCCAGTGGTAGAGTGTAGAGCACAGGGGTCTCCCAGGCCTCTCAGACCCAGCGCCTTGAGCAAGTCAGCTGGGCTGAGCGGTGAGGTCATGGGGTGGTAAGGGTGGTGAGTGTTGGGGTGATGAGTAATGATCCCCACCATGCCTGCCTCCCAACCTTCCAGAGACAGTGTAGCCTGGGAATCTCCCTCCCACTCCTGACCCCACTCAGGCTCTGAGCCTAGGATGATCTGAAGCAAGAGAGACTCAGGAAAGACTTCAGAAAGAACTTCCTGCCTGGAAAGAGTATGAAGCAATTTGGGGTAGGGATGGCACTAGTAGCCAAGAGGGGAACTTGGAAGAAAGAGAAGATCCCTTGCTGGTGGAGTGTCCTGAGCCCTTTGGGCTGAGCGAGGTACCAGCCCCCTGGGGCATGCATGACATGTCTTCCTGATGTTGCTTTCCAGCACATTCACTTCAGATGGCAAAGGGGACTCCGGTAGTCCTTATTATGGAGGAAGATCCCCCAGCCCCACCCCACTCAATCTCTCTGTTTATGGCTATCTGGCACTTATTAGGTGCTCAATAAATAACTGTTGAATGAATAAATGATTGATGACAGGGTGTGTGGAGGAGGGACGAGGTGGGTCACTGATGGCCCAGATCTCATCTCTTGTCCTCCCCCAACTCCCTTCCTTCCTCCTTTGTAGCCCCCCAAATTCCTCCTCTCCCCTAGCCTCTCCCTTCTGGGCTGAGGGAGGATGGGTGAGGGAAGGTCCCCTGGCAGAGGAGGGCTCGCTTGTTCCTTGTAAATGAAGACCATAATTAACATTAAATTAAGGTAATACAAATGAAGGCAACATAGAGGCTGACAAGATGAGCGTTTGGGGAGGCAGTGGGGAGAAGTGATTCATATTTTTAATTTACTGTACGGATGGGCCGTGTGGCTGGGGAGCGGGCGGCTTGCATGGAGGGGGTGTCACCCCGCGATGTTTGCTAGGCTCTGAGCGAGCACACAATGACTATTAAACTCAACTGTCCATATAATGGGACAGATTTGACATGACGCCCACCGGAGCACCAGGAGCTTGGCCGGCCAGGCTGTAAATCCTGTCCACACAGCACCCGCCTGCCCACCTGCCCAGCTAGTCCATTTGGTCTAGGACTAGGGTAGGGTAGGCACAGTCCCCAAGGGGTCCATGAAGAGCCTTGGACTTCGGAAATGGGGGGCAACAAGAGGGTCCAGGCTCCTTGCCCCAGCTGAGCTCAGGATTGAGGGCCTTTGGAAGGTCAGGTCTCACACGTGTAAGGGTGAGATGGGTCCTGGTCAGCGCAGGACCTCGGTGCCAAGATAAGGAACTCTGTGACCCCACGTGTGGTGTGTTCTAGGAGTTGAAGACACTGGTGTCCCATTCCAAAGAGGGGACTGTCATCGTTATCATCATCACAGCTCACACTTACCAAGGACTTGCTCTACACCAGACCCCACTTGTGACTCGTTAACTGAGTCCTCACAACGAGCCTAGGAGGAAGCTATTATCATCCCCCTTTGCAGATGGGGAAACTGAAGCTAAAAGATAGGGAGTAGTTTGGTCAGAGAGCTTGTAAGGGTATAGTAATCCACGCCACTTCCATGCCCCAGGGCCTGGGGTGACCCCTTGATCTTATAAACTCTGTACATGAAATGAAAGGCCAGCATCCCAGGTTGCCTTCACACACTGGACCCTGAGGCCTTAGACACAAAGCTCTTTAGGGAATTTGGTGTGTGTGTGTGTGTGTGTGTGTGTGTGTGTGTCGTGTGTGTGTGTGTGCTGTGTGTGTGTGTGTGTGTGTGTGTGATGTGCAGGCACACGTGTATAAATCCTTGCTCCCTTCCTCCAATCGAAGAAAGGTGCCAACAAATCCCAGGCAGGCAGGGAGGGATCCCTGCTTACTCACTCTGCAATTGGAGCCGAAAGATGCTCATCCCTGGGATGAGAGACACAAGTGTAATTTAGGTTTTGATATTATGAAAGTCTCGCTGCTCTAAAACAGCAGGGCACTCGGTGCCTCATTAATAAAGGATAAACTTGGAGTCTATTTACAAGGCGCTTTTTGGGGTTATTTACTCTCCAATATACATATGTAATGTTGCGCATACTTACCGCTAGGTACATATGGCTCATCCTTTCAGCCTGGGCCTTGGAGTCACCCTGGGAAAGGTGGGCCCGGCAGGGTGGAGAGGGTCACTGGGGAAGAGAGAATGCATGGGTGACCCCTGGAAGTGGGAAGCTCTGTGGGAGATGACAGGGCCCCACTGGGGGATCACAGAATTTTAAGAGCTGAAAGGTAGAAGAAATAGAGGTCCCACCCTAGCTGTCTCCCATTTCCACCTTCCTGAAGCGCAGTTCCCCTAAAGATTAGGTACTGGTTAAGCCCTGCTGGGACTGCAGTCTCAGCCTCTCTGGCTATCAGGCTCTGAAAAGAGGTCAGCCAGTTCCTATCAGTATGCATGTCCTGTGAAATTACCGGGCACCGAATCTTACACCAGCCTCGTCACAGCCCTGTCCACCCCTGCCATTGTGTCCAACAGTGCCTGGAATGGGCAAGGCCTTCCTCAAACCAAGATGGAGGCAACCTCCCCACTCCCGGTGCCGTTAGCCTGCCGCAGTAAAGAGAGGTTCCCCTCAGCTGCTGAGCCCCTAACTTTCCCTGCAGCTGCCACCACCTTATCCTAGGCTCTTCACTTTACATGCAGTGTCTCTGGGAATACGCAGCCATCACACGAGGTAGGTACCACCCTCATATCTGTTCTATAAATGAGGAAACTGAGTTTTAAGTGAGGAGACGCACCCCATGTCATACAGTCAGTCAGGAGGTGCCAAGCTGGGATTTGAACCCACATGAGGGTCTTACCCATAAGACTTTCTGGAGGGTCCTGGGCCTTCACTTTCCATCCTGGCCCCTCTGCTCACCAAGGACTCCCACCAGCCCATGACCTTCAGCGAGGAGCTCTGAGCCCTACCCTTTCAGAGCACATCTCCCTTCACTGATCGCTCTGTTCATTCACTAAACACTCTCATGGAACAGCTACCACATGCGGATTTGGACCTGGTCCTGCAGCCCGAGTGGGTGCAAGTGTATGGGAATGGAGATCTTGCCAGAGACCCTGGTTAATGCACTGGGAGCTTGGAGTTAGGGCCGCCCACTCAGACATCCTACACTAAGAGTTGAGAGATTTTCTGTGCTTGTCAGCTCCTTGGATGAGGAGTGTGGCTCAGGGCCCAGCTTGGGGTGGTGATGGTGGCATGTGTGTATGGGGGGCAACATTGGCCTGAACCACCCCACCCCACCCCGCCACTTTGGACCAAGGAGACATCTGGTGGTCCCTAGGAGAGGGCAGGTTCTTGTGTATCCTTCCCGGCCCCAGCACTGGGGGAGAGCTGACCTGGAGGGTGCTGGACAGAGGCAGGAAGGCAAGCAGGAGGATCTGATCCATCATTGTTGGTGAACAATGAGCCATCATCACCCTAATTAAAGATGTAATTACAGCAAATACATTCTGGGCTGAGAATGAATGATGGATGGCAGGAAGGCACCTTGCAGGCATCAGTGAGGAGATGATGCTCCCTAAAGTTCCCACTCCGAGCTGGGGAACCCAGCGCCCAGTCTCAGGGCACCTTGGTTCTTCCCAGCAGGACGGTGACAGACAGGGACTGAGGCTGGGGCTGTGGGGGCAGGAAAGGGCCAGGGCCTGAGCCTTGCTGGAGGAAACAGGGTGGGAAGGAGGCAGGGAGGCCAGAGTAAGAGGGACGGGCTGTTGTGTCTGTGTCAGGCAGGGGAGCAGGGCCAGTACAGAGTAGGTATCTCTGTGACTGCATCACCAGAGCACAAGGCAAGGTTTCATGACAAAACTGCTTTGGGAGTAACCAGGCAGAAGGTCAGAAGGACTGACTTACCTTTGGCCATAGAGGGTGAGTCTGCAGAGGGTAACCATAGCAGGCATCTTGTGGGCATATGGGCTTTTAGGCCTGGCTCAGGCTCCAGGGATTGGGATTGTCCTGAGCGCTGGTTTGTCTTTACCTGGGGATTAGGGTACATGGCAGGGGACCGACCACATACAGGGAAGAGAGATGGACCCTGGCTTCTGCTGCTCCCCCTCGGGGAAAGGCTCCCAGCCACCCCCCACCCCTCTCCTGGACCCCGTCAAAGGTTGTGGGCTCTGGTTGTTCAGGAAGGCCTGATCTTGGGACATCTTCCTCTACTTGAGATCTGAGCATCTGGATTCCAAGGACTGTTTGCCAGGGGACCCCACCTCCACTTACCTTCAGAGACTAGGAAACCCTGAGCACAGGGTCAGGTCACTCTGAGGCCAGCCTGAGCTGTGATAATCCCAGGGCCAAGGCAAGGCCAGCCTGAATGGGGAGCTTGGTGGCCTTAGCCTCTTGGCTTCATCTGCCATGGTGGCCTCTGGTGGTCCCTCAGGGTGTATGGGATGACCCCAGGGAGAGAGGGCTGGGTGAGGGGGTAGTGGGGAGCCCAGGCAGGCAGGCAGAGGGGAGGGAGGGAAGGCTACTGACAGCAGAACAAATGCTTGTAATTTTATAACCAATCTCAGTGTGTCCATGGGGGGCCGTTTGTGCCTCCACTCAGGACCAATCAGCCTGACAGAGCTATGAGTCTGCCTGAGTGAATGTGAGCAGCTCCCTTCCACCCCCAGCACCACTTACTGCAATCTCATTACCCACCCAGCCCAAGACTGGCCAGAGCTGAGGTGCTGCAAGGAAAGAGGACTCAGCCCACGCTGAAGACGACCCAGGCCAGAGCCAGGGCTGGGCTTGTGGCCAGGAGGGCGCATGGGCATGCCTTAGAGACTCAGGGACTCAGATGGAGGAGACAGGGAGAAGGGCCCAAAAAACGATAAACATTACGGCACCCTGGTTGCTAGGCATGCTGGATACAGGTAGGACACAAACCCCTGCCCTCAAGGGGCTTGTGGTCTGCTAGGGGCCAACAGAAAGGTTGCAGAGGGATGGGCCCTTGGGAAGGCAGAGGAAATGTGATCAGAGGGTGAAGAGAGGCAGAGCCCCAGAGCTGAGCTGGTACTCGTGGAGGGGGTGAGAAGGAGAGGGTAAGAAATGCAGGGAGAGTGAACCAGAGAAACCTCTGGAGTGCATTTAGAGCCTGGGCAAAGAGATACAGGGCATGGGAGAGAAACACCCAACAGGCGAGAGAGGAGGGTGGCCAGGGGAGGGGCTGGCCGGCCAGTGGTGGATATTAAAGGATGGCCTTGCTGGATATCTGGCTCTGGGGATGGCTATGTGCCCATTAGTCTCTCTAATTGTCAAAAATCTAATTTAGTGTCTAAAGCCCGGGCCGGTCTGGGGTTAAATGGAAGGAGGCAGGCTCAGCTATAAATCTGCCCTCCCAGCTGAGGCTCGTGCTAATTCTGCAGTTAAGTGAGGGGGTGAGGAGGGCAGCAAGATGGGACAGGGAAGGTCCTGGCTAGGGGGTAACTCTGACCCTGCATACCAGCCCCTAGGTGCTAAGTCATAGCCAGGCCCTCCTCCTTTACTGGAGGAAGGGAGACTTTCCCGGCACTGAGCTGGGCCAGGCAGGGTTAAGTGTCCCAGACCAGAGGAGTCTCACGGTCTGCATGGCTGGGCTGGAAAAATCCTTAGCCCCTCTTCCTGGACCCACTCTGGGTCTAAGTGGGCTCAGCACTTGGGAAGTGATGGGAAGGTCACATTTCCTAGCCACCTGCTGAGACTCTGGTGAGGAAGAGGGCATAGTCACACCATGTGACCAAGTTAGCAGTAGTCTTGAGTGACGGGGACCCACCGGCCACTCCTCAGTGGGGAGAACACACACAATCTGCGGGCTTCTCCTTTCTTGGGCCCTGACTCCAAATCACCGAAGGAGGTACGCAGGCACATGGGGACTGGGACAGCCTCCCCCACCCAAGGCCTCATTTGGCCTGAGGCAGGGGAGGGCTCTCCACCTGGGCTTGGTAATGACCTCACTCCCCTCAGAGCCACTAATTGAAAGCAAAGGGTGTGGTAGGCGCAGCGGGAGAGGGTGGAGGACTGAGAGGGTTCCCTGAGAGGCTCTGCTTCCGTGGCGGGGAGGAAAAACGATTTCTCCTGGCTTCTGCTTCGTCTCACCAGGCACCCACTCGGCCTCTCCTGCTGCTAACAAAGTACCTTTAATTAGCAGCCTAATAAAATGCTCTTAATTGGCAAGAGCCAATCAGGATGAAGAGAGGTCTCCTCCCTAGTCATTGCTGATGGTGGCAGAGCTTTAGGTTTTGAAGGGGAGAGGGAGTCCAGGCCCAGCACTGCTTTAGGAAACTGTGATTTCAGTGTGTCTTCCAAGGTGTGCCCTAGACACATCTTCCTGTGGGGAATGATCTGACTTGGCTTTCAAGGTGAGACCCATAACCCTCGAGGCCCAGCCTCTGCCCAATTCTGGGCTCAGACGTCCAGCCTACAAGCGACCACTGAGCCAATGCCAGTGGCCCCAGTGGCCTCCGCTGACTCCTCCCCGTCTCTCTTCACCCTCAGGGAGGAGACCCAAGTGTGGTCTCGGCAGTGTGCAGAGCCCCTTTTCTAGTCCCTCACATTTCTCATCTGCATGATGTCAGGGTGCACCTGATGCTCTGACATGCTCCTGTTCTAGCAGGGATAGTTTGGCATCATGGTCCTGTCATCTAACAGCCCGAGAAGGCTGTAATGACCGCAGCTGTCAATCCAGGGACCACAAGCCAGGGAGCCTGCTCCGGCAGGCAGGATCACCACTACTAAAAGCCCATAGATATAAAACAAGGATGGGTTAACTGTGCCAAGGTTCTTGCTTATGACACCAGACGGGACAAGGGGAGGGGTCTAGTTACAACCTGGTACCCACTCCCTTAGGTTTGATTCAAGAAGGGAAGAAGGGTGAGTTTCCCCAGTCAATGCTCCTTTGTTGGAATCTCTCTGGAAATTGCTCCCAAATGTGAGCCCTCCCATCTCAAAATTGATCAAATGGGATGCAGGGGAAACCCCAGTCTTTTCACCTGATAAGGAGGCAGAAGAAAACTTAAGCTCTGGGCTCAGGTTGGTAGGCCAAGGCTATGGTGACCAGTTCCCAAATTAGACATCATCTTGGCTTTAATTTAATTCAACATGGAACACTTAATTGTATGCCTGGGTCCCCACATTTATTCATACCATTTGGCCCTGACTCCTCTCAATGTTGTTTTTTCATGTCAGATGTTCTTTAAAAAGTCTGTTTACTCCCTCAGTTTCTATATTGAAAAAGTCATTGTCCTCTTGATGTTGGGGTAAAGAGACAAGACACCCACAAAAGTCACTTTAATCTTATATTTGTAATTAAGTTACCTTTTTTTCTCAACAGTTTAAAAAAAAACACACTATATTATCATGATTCTAGGCTGTGAACATATCGGTACATTGACTACACATCACCATAACATAATCACAAAAGTCAAAGCAGTCGGTACTGAAGAGTCTAGAGAACAAAGGCTGAGCAAAAGCTCTCAGGGAGGCTCCCACTTGTTGCCAGGCCTGCCCCACAGCTGGAGTCAAGTGAACATCCCTCAGAACAGTCTGCATTGGGCTTGGGTGATCACTGATTTGGGAAAGTGTTAGTGTCCTTGGTACCCAGAGATCTAACCTTTTATTTTTCCCCCATCAATGTCCAAGAAAGGGAAAGGGACAGAGGGGAGGTGATGCTTTATAACGCTGTTTACTGCACTGACCTTTGAACACTCACACAACCACAGAACCAATCGGAAGCTAAGGGTGGGCTGGAGAGATGTTGGCAGATGTCATCCACCTCCAGGAAACTTTAGATCATAGGTACTCAATTTCCAACAGAAGAGGTTTCTGGACATCAATGCATTAAGTTCCACCTGAAATCAGGTAGCCATAATCACATTTTTTTGATTTCTCTCCTCAATTTCAAGGATTCTAAAGTCACAAAAGAACTACAGGTAAAAATAACAAGAAGCAAAACTTAGCTTTATTCTACTAAGAGACGGCTGTCTTTTTGGCACAGATTATGTTGAGTCTGTGGATAACATAAGGGGCTTGTGGTCTGTCAGCGATCAGCTGTGTGGATGAAGTCTGGGGAGATGAACTCAGCCTGCAGGTTCGGGTACACTTGATAGAAGTGAGGGTTACTCCAGAAGGGGAAGAGAGGAAGGCAAAGAAAAGCAAGGGCACCTTTTCACGTTCTCCAGATCATGGGCAGTCTGTTGAACTCAGAGAAATGGAGGAGGAGATCAGAAATGTGGATTAAAGTCATATGGCAAACCTGATCATCAGACAGGTGGTGGGCATCTAAACATCCCCTTTTACACCTGGAAGAACCTTGAATTCCTCCAGAACCAAGTTTGCAGCCTAGCCTCTCTGGCCTGCACTATTCTAGACAGGAAGGTTTTACCATGTAAGATGCCAAGGAGGTCAACAATACCAAAGTGTATAATTCTAGGGAAGAAAACGTTGCCCTAGTTATTAATATTCTAATATCTCCCTGGCCACTCCACCCAAAGCCCTGACTTTCCACATATAACCAAGTGCTAAGTAACCACAGCTGTTCAAACCAGTGGGTACCAGGAAATGGCAAAGAGTGCATATTTTCTTCTCTTCAACTTTTGGTTTTACAAAAGAAAAATAAAAAGTTTTTCTTACTCAAGCAGACAACAGAATGATTTAGGGGTCCCAGGATCCTTCCCCAAAGCAAGTTTTGAGGGCCAGACTTTATTACTTGTCAGTAGAATTTCAGAGAGTCTGTCTCCGACATTTCTGGTGAAGAGTCATTGGAAAGAATTTTACCAAGAGACAAGTGTAAAAGGCCTCCCATTCACAATTCATGTCCACTTTCAAACTGCACATAGGGAAGTCAAAGGATGTTCTCAGCAGTGGAAATACACACATGTAGCAAGGCATGCTGGTTTTGTCCAAGAAGCCCCAGTGAGAACAGAGAACTCACAAGTGCCCACAGAGCAACCGGTGCAGGGGCATGCACATGCTCTCGCCTGCTTTTGAACATGATTCCTCTATCTTTATGAAATGTTGCTGGCAGGCCCACACTGGAATTCTAGTGAGAAGAGACTAATCTACAATGGGGAAGAGCCCAGAGACACCTTCACTTCCTTTTCTACCATTTCTTTGGAGGTGTTAAGACTTTCTTTGTTTCTCTTTTCTTTTAAAAAGGTCAAACTTTACATTTATTCTAGCCCAGTTGGGGATTAGTGATAATCAATTCCCATTGAAATCATGCAGAGATGGTAAGTGGGATTTACCTTCTCTGAAAATGAACTTCTACTTACCTGATTATTTCTTCTACAATGAACTGGTAAATGACCCCCAGAGCTGAGAAATGTGACTGACTCAAGTTTTTCAGACCACTTAACTTCATTCCCATTTCCAACAGCAGCAGAGGACAACTTGCAGAATATCCTTGATGGAGCTCATGGCTCCAGACTGCATTGATCCCATTTATGATGTACCGGACAAGCTCCCAAAATGGTCTTAGAAACAACATACCTTACACTGAACCTAGATGGGCGAGCAAAACCCTGGGCACCAATGACTATTCCACAGTTCCACTTCTGAATAGCAGCATATAAGAGAAGGGCTGGTAAAGTTATGGCTACTGGACAGTATTTTGAAACAGGTCAAAATCCACTGCCTCTTTAGTGCCTGACCTGGGTGTTTTTCAGGGTGGTCAGCCCTCTGCCTCATCTATAGAAAACCCTTAACCAATCAAAATCCATTAATAGTCAAGACAATAGACAGGGAACCCTGATAGTGGCTAAATAGAAGACATTTCTCTAGCATGTGGGTAGTTGGTAAGGGAATTATACTCAGAAAATATTTCCCTGGCAATGACATATCATTACATTGGAAAATATTTTCTCTCTATAACCTGTTACTAAAAGCTTAAAAGCACTCATAAAGCAGGAAAGGGAAAATGCATACGCACAGTCTGCCTCTCACTATGCAAAAACATTCAGTCTGGGCACGTTTTGGAAAGAGGATTCCTTCTGGCAAAGCAGAGGGAAGAGTGAGGATGGCTTTCTCTCTCCCCGCCTCCCTTGCTGAACTAAAGTGGCCTGGCTTTGAGGTCACCTGCTACAGGCTCCCACTGAAATTTTACAGCAGCTGGTTATAAGAGGCTTTTCTCTTACTCAACTGCATTGATTAGTAATGGAAACAATGGGCCTGTCAACTCAGCTTCCAAGGGACCCTTGAGACTGCCCTGGCCTTGCGGCTGTTGATGGGTGTGTCTGTGTCCGATGAGATGGCTGGTGCAGGCCCACTCTTGATCTGGAAACAAGTGGGGCACACATGGATAGTACTTCCTGAGCTCTCGGGTTGGGGGCACACATGCCATCACCTGAAGCTCCTACCGGTCAGCCTTGGCCCTTGCTGAAATTCATTTGTTTATGTTGCTCACCAACTGCCAGAGAAATTTTATTGGCTGGGGAGAGTGGAGAGTAAAATAAGGCCAGGAGGAGGAAGAAAAGTAAAGAGAAGGCAGTTTCTGCACCTTTAATAAACCCTGTATGCCAAACTTCACCCTGATTCTCTCTCTGGCAGCTTTGCCTTTTATATATACTAGGTTTGGAAAAGCAGAAGGAAAGTTCTGCAGTGCAAGGCTGAGATGATTAGCTTGATTTTTGAGGGAGGATATTTACTGGCCTAGGTGAAAAAGACATCATCACCTTTTAGTCCTGACCACCTGGTAAGCTAGTCTGATCATGGCCTTGGCAAAGAGACAGGTGCTTTGGGTACTTGCAGGCCCTGATAAAGAAATCAGATGCGAAGTATTATGCAGAAAGTACCCGAGCAACTGGCTCCGGCCATCTCAGTTCCTTCCGTAGGCTGAGCCTTAGCAGTGATTTAAGATGAAGTACAATGCTTTTTATTACACAGCTAATTGTTAATGAGAGGAAATGCAATCAGCAACTCCTTTCCACACTCTACATGGAATCCAGGAGACTGCTGAGTCCAGAAAAGATGTGGCCATTGATGGGCCCAGGAAATTTCTGCCGCCTCCCTTCTGGGGGTGGGGGTGGGGTGTGTAACAAGGGGAAGAGAGAAGAAGTCGCAAATATGATGAGTCCCATGTTTGAGAATCCATTGATGCCACAAAGGGTCACTTGTGGCCAAAGCCTGGGTTAGAAATTTTGACTAAAGAGCATTTTAACTCTAAGTATTGCATTTCCTCATTTGCCTCATGATAACTGAGGATACTTTCTTCATAGTTTTTCTTCTCAGGTGGAGCAGAGAAACATGTTGAAGGCAAGTGGGACAGCAGGGAAGCAGGGAGCAAGAGGGACAGAAACAGAGAAAGAGATGGAAGGAAAGAGGCCCAGATCTTCCAGGGCACATATTCTTGTTTCCTTTGTTTCTTGCCCCAGAGCCTACAAAGACAGTTGCCTCCTCCTAAGCACAGTGGGGATGGGGCAGGTCCTTGGTGCTGGGCACGCCTGCAGTTTACAGGGAGACACTGGGTGCTGTCTGGCTTGAAGCTGCAACTCCCGTCCCCTAGAAGTGGCTCTCTCCCAGTTGGCTACACAGGAAACTAGTTCTTCTGCTTAACAGCAAAGCAAGAGAGATTCTGGCAAAACACTAAATATATTTATAAGTCATCTTTGTCTGGAACCAAATGAGGAAAAAAACAGGTGCGGAGGGGAAAGAAGGAGGGGAGGTGAGGTTTAAAAGTTCCAATCATTCACAAAAGATAAAAGACATCTTCTGATAGCAGCACGGAAGCAGTCAGCTGTGCTGAGTAGACCATCCCGGGTCGACTGCAGACCAACTGTGTCCCAATAGGAGTCTTAAAGCCCCGCTCCTCGGCTAGTCCGGGGAAAGTGGGTGGTGGTTTGATTGTTACTGTTGTTGCTCATCCTGGTATTGGCAGATATGTTAAATACCGCAACTTTAATGAGTCCTGTGTGGAAACAGAGCACAGAGTCATTAGTCCCTTTTCCTGTATTTCTCACTTTCTCTAAGAGGAAAAGAATATTAAACTAGCTGTCAATTGGGAGAAAGGCTCAGAGGTCCTTCCTAATACCTGCTCCCTGTCCATGCCACACAGGAGATTCTGTCAAAGGCTACACGGCCTGTTTGGGGGCTCAGCAGGGCTCATTGACATGCTCAGGACTCTAAGTGCTCATGCAGAGTGACTCTGATGTCTAGAGATTAACAATGACTGTGGTGGGTGTAGCACTGAGCTTTCACCTGCTTCCTATAATGGTAGAGCAGGTGAGGACAGCTCTGCAGTTCTGGCCTTAGTGGCCATGAATGCAGCATGCACTAAAAAAAAGTGGGCGAGAAGGGTGAAGCTCTCTGGCTGCTTGGCTGGAGGGCACTGGTAGTGCAGATGAGGGGAGAGCCTGAGTGTTAGATGTGTGCCCCAGAAGCGCTCCTGGTACCGTCAAGGACAGGTGTGCAGGTAGTGACTGGATATGTGGCCTAGAGATTAAGGCAGAGGTTGGGACTACACATACAAATTGGAGATGAGAGCTGAAGCTTTGGAGAGAGATAAGGGAGCCAAAGAAAGAAACTCAGATAAGGAAGAAAAGCCTGAGACAGACTCTTACTGGATGTCTAAGTTTCAGGAGTGAGACAAAGAAGGAAATGTAAACAATCAGAGCCAAAATGCAAATATTTTGGCAAAAGGAGGGGATACCTATATGACAATTTCAATATTGATACCAATTAATGGTTACTTTTTTTATTGAGGGTCTGTTATGTGCTAGGCACTGTGCTAAGCACTAAGGTTTCTACGCATAACATTTGATTCTCACAACAGCTCTGCGTGGTAGGTATTACAATTCTCAAGGAAACTAAGGCTCGGGAAGTTGTTTGCCCAAGGGCACATGGCTAGGATTCTCACCAAACCTGTCTCTGTTCCTTGGCTGAGGAAGCGGCACATCCTCTGTGAGAGGAGTGAGTACTGAAGCAAGGCTTAAAACACCGTGTTCAGAAGAACCACTGCAGAAAGATATGCAGAAGAGTGTACTGAATGTATGCTTCTGCCACAAGAACAGAGGCAAGTATAGGAAACGAGAAATCACCATAACGGCAATATTTCCCAGTAGCCAGTACAGTTTTCCCAAACCAGTGATGACCTATATCTGACCTGCTCAGGACCATCAGGTATGATCTGAGTGTCTCAGGGATATAGGTTAAGATGAACATTAGGATCTTCTTCTGCCCCAGAGACAGGACGGAGATTTGAGTGGGAGAATATCGGAGTTCTCACCAACTCCAGAGCTACTTCCAAGGTCAAAAAACAGTTGGAGGGGGCAGGGAATGCAGATAAGGGGGATGGAGAAAAGCTACCTTTATAATCAAATGACACTGACAAGAGCTATGAGAAGACATCCTTGTGTGCTATTTTGCCAAGGGATTTTTTTTTCTTCCAACATCAGATTATCTACTTGGGTTAAAGGGTCTCCATTGTAGGTACTAGTTTAATCTGGGAATTACAAAGCCATAGGCTTTGGGGTCAATACTCTTAGTTTTGAAACTGATTTAAATCTCATTTTATTTCCTTAACAATCCGACTAGGTGACTGAGGCAGGAATATTAGTTCTACTACACAAGGATCACTGAGATCTAGTTCAAGAATTATCTAAGGACCGAGGTTGGTTACTTCAATCAAGGGCAGCATCTGGTGTGCAGCCTAGCCCTGTCTTGCAGTGTCAGTTTCTGTATTATAGGACTTGGAGTTATAAAGGGCATAAGAAGGCTCCATGAACTCACAATACCTTACAGCCAGTGTTCCATTGCTTACCCTCAGTGCTATGTACACAATTCTTTTTCATACCTGGGTGAGTCTGAGGTCAGTGTATGAGTATTTATCTGGAGATGTAGGTGTATGTTCGAGAAGGGGAGCGGGGGGGCTCAGCTTGGGCAGCTGGATCATTTAGGAAGTCCCAGATGAGGATTGTGTCATCATGTGAACTACTGACAATCTGGAATTCATCAAACTGGAGTCGGAAAACTCTTCCAGAATGCTCCTAAAGAAGCAGAAACAGAACTTTTGAACTATTCCAAAAAAACAAAAACAAAAACAAAAAAACAGAAATTCAGCAACATGTCAAAAGGAGTCTATGGAAAGGCTAAAGCTGATAGTCTTCTTGACCATTTCAAGAATACAAATAAAAATCTTAATCTGGATTAAAGGCAGGATATAAAAGTCAAATATTGGGTAGTTGATTTCATATACAGTCAAAATAATATTCATTGGAGCCGACACATGCCAAACAGTACACGAGTTTCTCATTGCGAACTCTCCTAGACTTTAGCCTCAATGAGAACATTCCTCAGTACCTCTCAGGCTTTATCCTCTTCCCTGTATCTCTAGGATTCTATTACAGTCATAGGCCGAGGGCTGATGAGCAATAAGCAGTACTGTGCTGGTATATATTTATCAATTAACTATCCCCAATTTGTAAAAGCATTTCCACATTTTACAGTCAAAAATTTCTATCCAGCCAATTTCAGGCTAACCATCTGAGTTCAACCAGCTTGCAGAATTCATGAAAATCTAACAACTGGCTCTAAGAAGCAGGTATAAACCTGTTTCACTTAGAATAATGCCAAGTTTCATCTATGTTGTAGCATATGACAGCATTTCCTTTCTTTTAAGGCTGGATAATATTCTATTCTATTCTCTCTCTCTCTGTACACACATACACACACACACACACACACACAGAAACTGGGCTTCCGTGGTGGCTCAAATGGTAAAGAATCTGCCTGCAATGCAAGAGACCCAGGTTCGACTCCTGGGTTGGGAAGATCCCCTGGAGAAGGGAATGGTTACCCACTCCAGTACTCCTGCCTGCAAAAGCCCATGGACAAAGGAGCCTGGTGAGCTATATAGTCCATGGGTTCACAAACAGTCAGACACAACTGAGCGACTAAGCATACATATACGTGGAGGCTGCACTATTTTACATTCTTTACAAGATGTAAATGAGCTCATGAGATACATGATCATCTGTGTTCATAAGACATATTGGTAGACATATCTGTAGTTTTCTTTGTTTGGTTTCAGGATTAGGGTAATGCCAGCCTCACATAATTAGGTAGGAAATATTCACACTGCTTTTATCTTCTGGAGAAAAGGATAGAGCATTGGTATAATTTCTTCCTTAAACATTTGGTAGAATTCATCAGTGAGCCCATATGGGCTTGGTGCTTTCTGTTCTGGATGGTTATTAATTATTTATTCTATTTCTTTAATAAGGTTAGGTCTATTCAGAATGTTTATTTCTTCCTAAGTTGTGGAATATTGTTATCTTTCAAGGGACTGGTCCATTTCATCTGGGTTATCAGGTTGGAAGGCACAGAATTGTTCATAGCATTCCTTTATCATAATCCTTTCAATGTCTATGGGATCTGTAGTGACACAAAGTTTAATATTCAAAACTAAGTGTATTCAAAAACATAACAATTAACAGAATAAAGGTGAAAACCACACTGACCAACTTGACAGATGCACATAAGAGCATTTAACTAAACCCTATCCACTCCTAATAACAGCTCTCTATTCTAGGAACTGAAAGGAATCTCCTAATCCTAGCTAACATATATCTATATAAAATGGTAAAAGACCAAATACCTTTTCCCAAAGATAAGGATATCCATGCTTACCAACTGTTTTGAGCACTGTACTGATGGTCAGTACAACAAAACAAAAAAGAAAAAATGAGAAGTATGCAGATTGGAAAAGAAGAAATGTATCTATATATCTTACAATGAACAATCCAGAAATGAAAAATCTTAAATATAATTTATAATAGCATTAAAAATAAGAAATACTTATGGATAAATATGACAAAAGACATATAAAACCTTTACACTGAAAGCTATAAAACGTTGCTGAGAAATTTAAAAAGGCCTAAATAAGTGGTCTTTATTTAGAAGAAGATCCAGTGTTGTTAAGGGAAGGAGGGATTACTGCATACTTGTGGGCATGAGGATATAGTCACTCTTTGGTTGGCATGATGTCACTGTTTTGTATATATGTCAAAATTTATTAAGTTGCATTTTACTTTAAATATGTCCATGTTATTGTATGTCAATTATATCACAATTAATCTATTTAAAAAACTTAGACAACTCAATAAAAGACACTTCAAAAGAATATAAGCACAGGAAAAGATGTTCTATACCACTGGCTATCACAGAAATTCAAATTAAAACTACATACCCACCCAAGTAGCTATAATGTTTTTAAAAATGGACAAAACCAAGTCCTATCAGGGATGTGGAAAAATAGGACATTCACACATTTTTTAGTGGAAATGTGAAATGGTTTACATTTGCAAACTCACCAAGTGCTACTTTGGGAAATAGCTTGGTAGTTCCTTTTAAATTTCAATGTATATTCAGAAATCATACTTCTAGGTATTTACCCAAGAGAAATGAAAGAAAAAAACATACATACAAAAGCCTCTATTGGGATGTTTTCCGTATCACAAAGACTGAAAACATTCCAAAAATGTCCTTAAACTGGTAAATGAAGAAATTGGTTCATCTACACAAGGGAATACCACTCAGCAATAAAAAGGAATAAAGTATTAACACATGCAACAATGTGAATCAATCTCAAAAGAAGTGAAAAAAAGAAAAATGCAAAAAGCTACATAAACATGGGCTTCCCTGGTAGCTGAGCAGGAAAGAATCCGCCTGCCAATGCAGGAGACATGGGTTTGATCCCTGGTCTAGGAGATCCTACCTGCTGTGGAGCTCCTAAGCCTGTGTGCTCCAACTACTGAGTCTGTGCTCTAGGGCGTGGGATCCGCAACTACTGAGCCTGCGCATGGCAACTACCGAAGCCCATGTGCCTAGAGTCCATGCTCCACAACAAGAGAATCCACGGCAACGAGAAGCCTGAGCACCATAACTAGAGAGCAGCCCCACTTGCTGCAACTACAGAAAAAGCCCACGCAGCAATGAAGACCCAGCACAGCCAAGATTAAATATAAATAAAATTTTTTTCAAAAGCTACATTAATATAATTTTATAAGACAGCAAAACTACAGGGATAGTAGCTAGGAGTTGAGGGGATTAATATGAAGGGGTATCATTTTTAAGGTGATGAAACTGTTCTATATCTAGAGTGTGGGGTTTACAAAACTGCAAATTTCTATGCAAAATATATAGAAGTACACGAAAAAAAAAGGAACAAATTTTCCTGTGTGTAAATTATAGTTCAAAAATCAAATGAATGAATATCTACAGTAAAAGAAAATAAAGTATGTGAATCATGCAGGTAAAACAGGCCTAGTGCTAAAAGAATGAGCTTTACATTGAACAAGGAAGACAAAAGTATCGCTTTCTTCTCCAGAGCAGAGGCTGCCTAAAGTGCTGAGAGGCAGGATTCAGGATGGGCTTCAAATCCGTGCTCTCATCTTTTCCTGAGCTGTGCAGAAGATTCTGTCCTCCATGATACCCCACCTACTCTTTCTGTCATGGAAACAGCTTTAAAACCTTTGGGCCGTTTTCTGATCTGGGCCTTTGGCTAACACCACGATCAAGAACTTGGTGCTTTTGAGATGACATTCTTCCTTCTAAGTCATGTCTGTCTCCAAATGTCAAGATGTTTGGGCCAGGGGGTATAACAGAATAAAAGAGACAAGATTCGAATTGCTGGAGGCAGCATTCCTTAAATGGGAAGTGAACTCAGGGGCAGATCGGGGGTTCATGCAGGCTCCCGTGGCACTTTTTGCAGGCACAGGTGTGCAGGTCCTGAGATTCTGGACAGGTTCCAATTTGAGTCATTATGTTCTCTCTCCCCAAGTACCCCCTACTGTTTCTAGTGGATACAGAATCCTTATTCACTTCCTGTACTAAACTGTTATGTAGAGTTGCTATGCAGCTGTTGAACAGCTGCCACATTCTTCTCCATACACAGTCTCTAAAGCACTTTTGGATGAAAGGCAGCTATATAAACATATTTTATTGTCAAGTACTGGTTGCCTTTCCACTTAGTAGTAGACTTTGTGAGGTTCTAACTATTCAAATCCAGATCTGTATTCCATAGCACATCAATGTTAATTTCTTCCCCTTCCTGCACCTCAAACCCCTCTAAACAATAAGGCTCTTACCACAAGGGTCCGTAGACAAAGAGTTCCTGCAGGCGCACGAGGGTCCAAGGCAGCTACAAGATCCCACACTTTAATTTTTCTAAAGATCAAAAAGGGGACCAAAATCTTAGTAAAAAGCAAAATTAAGGGGATCAAGAAAAATAGCAAGAAGTCATGGCAATAAGTATGTATGGTGAAGATAGTTTATATGATAAATGCAGCTCACAGGATATATAAAAACGTTTTTGATTTGGAGACTTCATGCATTCATTCTTGGGTAGAGGTTATTAGTCTTAAAAGGGGAAAATGTATGTGATTAACCTAAAAACAAGAAATAGGTTAGTTTTAAACAAACTGAAGAGAGTGAACAGTGAAGTCACACCATACTTTGGGGCCAAAAGGGGTTCTTATATATTAGAACTCTTAACAGTAGATGAGATCACTTAGACCTAGAAACCTATAACTCTGAGGCATTTTTTTTCTGGTCAATTCTGACAGTGGCCCAGGTCAAACATATCAGAGGACTGAGGTCCATGTAAGACTGAGTTTATATAAGCAATATTTACATAAGAAAAGTTTAGCCCTTGCATGAATCAACTGTATGTCCTGTCTCCTCAAGGTAAGTAACAGACAAAACCCAAGAAAAGGGTACAGATCAAAACCAGGGCAGTAAGAAAAATACAACCTTGGACTTAGATGAAACATGTTGTCATACCCCCAACAACTTCCCAAGGGTCTGACAGTGACGACTGACTCAAAGCAGAGGAAATGGGTCTGTTAACACTTACTGCTGCTTGAGTTGTCTTAATGAATCAAGTATAGCCAGCTCGTAAACTAAGATAAAGTTGTAAGTTAGTTTCTGATATTTTTAAAAAGCTGCCAATATTTGAACTGTGGCCTTCCCGTCCTCCACATCAGGCACCCTGATGAGAAGAAATGACAGAGAGCATTTCATAAGTGAGTTCACTCTTGTAAAAATATACTATGTGCTCATTAGCATCACTGGATGTGGGATCCATCCACAACATGCACGGAGTCTGTAACCACTGGAAAGGAGACTGAAGGAAAGTAAGATTATTTAACGCACTGTGACTGAAATGCCACAGTGAAGGCAAGACCCTCCCATACTAAGCCCCCTCCAAAGAGATACTATCCTCCAATATATCAATTTTATTAACAAGTCATTATTTTATATCCATATCCTGATATACTAGGGTTTATCCAGTTCTCTGCTTTATAGGGTAAAATAAATATATGAAAAAAAAATCCAAAATACTAATGAAAATCATGAGCAAACAAGTATAATTAAATGACTGGGAAGATTATTTGGAAAAGAGTGAACAAAGGAGATGTGAATATATGGATTAGAGACAAGAATACTGTATCAGATTCTTTCTGTGATATCTATAATCTTTTGGAGACAAGGAAAGGCTATGTTTAACATTCTAAGGCAGGGGGATTAAGAGAACTTTTAAAAACCTTGTCAGCACACTCACCCATCATAGGCTCCACTGACTATCCTCTTGTTATCAAATCGAATACAGCGCACCAATTCTTCATGGCCTTCTAACACTCGTAAGCATGCACCACATTCTATGTCCCATAATCTGAAAGAGAACATTGAGTGGAGTGAATTTCCATGCATTCTTTTCTAAGCTTGGAATGTTATAACAACATACATCATATGTCTTTTAAAATATCCAAAATATAAAAACCAATCAACACTCATATACAAATGTATTACTTTCAGTGTAATTTATTTACTTTCTGCCAGAGAAGCAGAAAAATGTATGATTTAAGTTCAAATATGTTGTAAATATTTTTAAAGCATCAAGCTTCATATAAACCTGTAATCAGGGTCACCAAGGAATATAAAAGATGAATTTAATGTACACAGTTGCCTAAGAAGGAAAGGGCCAAGCCAAGAAACATAATAGATATGTTTCCAGAAACCAAAATTAAATAAGAATGAGATGCAGGAACAGTGACATCCTGTTCTCACAAAATATGTGTACCTCTGTCACTGAGGACACCCTCAGCTTTCACCCCACTCTTCAGGACAGTTTTTCTCATATAATGGAAATGCAAAGTAAGTTCTCAAAATTTTTATATACTAATTTAAATTATGTATGCCTCCTGACCAATCCACATGATTTCTAGGAATGCTAACTTCCTTAGATATAACAATGTGAGGGGAGAGGGTTGATAAATCTTTCAAATTCTATGCATATGTGTGTCATTCATTTTTATGAAGGGAAAGCACCAAAAAGTACTTCAATTTGAGGATTCTTCATAATTTGTTCATAATTTCAAAGACTGGTATCTCCCTGGCCCATCATGTAATGCTGCTGCTACGGAGAAGGCAATGGCCACCCAAAACCCCAAATTGTACAACTTCTAGTAGGGGAACAAATCTTTTTTCTTTTTTTTAAAACACTGACAAAGAGAAAAGCCCTTTAGCTATTTATTAGCGCTTATCAACTGCAGACAGGAGAAATTTAGAGAAGGGCCTTCAACCTCCATTTTTATTTCTCTCACTCACTTCCTCATTCAAGCAGTTCCTTTTAAATAGGTCTATCTGGTGATAAAACTATTACAGGAAGGAAACACATCAACAAAAGGCTTTGCTGTGCTGTCTCTCTGCTTGGGGCAAACTTTGAGCCTGTAAGAAGCCACAGAAAACTGAAAAATGTTTTATTATAAACAGAACACAGTCGATAATTCATTTGGTCTGTGCACAAACAATAAATGGCAGGATAACAGTGATCCCTTCTGGGCAAGGGCACCTGCTGCTCACCTGATTGTGTTGTCAGATGAGCCACTCACGACCAGCCTGTCTCTGTACTGCAAACAGGCAATTCCACGTTTGTGTCCATTTAAGGTCCGTACAAATTCACAAGTACTTGTGTTCCACACCTGAAACAGAAATGGCATTTGGCAATTGATTTGGTGCTTTTATTAGTAAAATCTATGGTAACTGCAGTTTTAGGGAAGCAGAAAATGGGACTGAACTAGTAGGGGAAATTCAACGTCTTAAACCAGTCCAAATCAAACCCCAGATGACAAGTTTAATTCACAGTAATATAGGGCTAATTTGTAGCTGGTTGCTATCATATGAGAAATCCTCAGGTTGATGTACTCTTATGGGGTTAGTCTCGCCTTGCAGACAAATCTTGAACCTAAAATTACCCCTGCCTTTTTCATACTCACCATTATTTACAGGAATAAAAACCTAACCCAAATTGTCACATCATCCATCTCATTCATAACATAAACTAGTATCTGATTTAAATAAATATTAAGTATTCTACAGTGAGGGTTAAATATAAAATTGTCCTTGAGAAGATATCCACATGAACTCCCTACTCTAAGGTGGGGACTTACTGAAAAATGCCTCATTACCTTTATAGTCCTGTCTCCAGATGCAGAAACGATGTACTTATCATCAAAGTCCACAACATTGACTGCAGCTCGGTGTCCGACAAGCACCCTGCGGAGGGTGATGTCAGTTGGGGGAGGCCATATCCCATACTGCAATAGAGCGGTCTTTGGAGCAGGTCACCATCATGCCATTATTGAAGCGCAAGTGCAGAACTGCTTCACAATGGTGAATCAATGTGTTCAGCATTTCACCTGTATTTACATCCCACACCCTGGAACAAAAATATTACGGTTATCTGAGACTGTGGTGAAATTCATGCTACAATCTATTTAAGTACTGGCTTACCTCACTGCCCACCACTCCCACCCTATTTCTCACAGTTAATGGTATACCTTACTCTCCTTTCGTAGCTCTAGAGTTGAGCTGAGGTAAAGTGTACTGATGGACCATGGGGAAGTGGTAGTCAGAGGACTGGACTGGGAAAGCGGGAAGAGGAAGGGGATGGGATACTGCCAGTATGCAATCCTTAAGACACACAACTTGAAATCTGGGCTAGCTGCAGGGTGCTGAAATGAGGGTGCAGCGACCATCACCAGCAAACTGTTCCCAAACTTCAAGATTATCATAAACCTTCTGACATTTAATCTGATACATTTTAAACTGGTGGGAATTTTGCTAATAACTGCAGCGTTGGTGGTCCCACAGATAGCCCTCGGGTCCTAGAACTGACACAGGCCAAGAACATTCTGTAATAGACTGACTTAGTACTGTGGATCTGAGCTTGATGACCTTGGGCCTTAGTTTTCACCACACAGATCAAGGCGTAAAATTACCTAGACTCTAAACATAAGGCCCCATTTCTGTGCTCTGAATGAGTGTAAGGATCAAGACCAGCCACCCCAATATAAATATGGGCTTCACAGCAGAGTGCAGGACCCTTAGATAGCTTGAGAAATTTTTGTGAAGGTGTATTTTACTTTGACCACTCATTTTGTATACTTTGTTTTTTTACAATACAATTTTTTCCAATTTAACCCTCTCTCTTTGAAAATCATTTTTTCTCTTGTCCAATAAATGATGTTAGCCTCTACAATCTTTAAGCTTCCTTAAGGCACTCCACAAGCACCAATAAATGTTCAATGCTGATAACTCTATGAACTGAATTTGCTATGCCTTTAAGTCAAAAGACAAGAAAACACGAACAGCCTTTTCTATTCACAGAGGATAATTCGGAATGGTAAACATTTAACTTCAGAGAATCTAACTATGCAGTTAACTGCTTTTTTTCTCCCTATTTTTTTAAAAGTTACTTTTGATGCATTATGTTTGCTAAATCCTTTAGCTCAAGGCAAAATTCCAAACAGAGGTTTCCAGCAGTTCTGCTGGTACCCAGAACTCAAGCTACACTGGACTCCAGCAGCATAATGGCTGTGTCATCAAATCACTAATGCCTCTGGAAATTGAAGGCCCCCTCCCAGAGTGAAGCTTGCAATTAAAAACTGCAGGGACAGCAGGGGAGGGGCTGGCAAGAGAGAGTATTGCTCACCTGTACACATTTTAAAGGAGATAATGCATGCCTGTACTACAGTTATAACCACCTGAAAGGAAGGCTTCATTCCATACATGTCATTCCCCTGTGAGCTGGTTTTTGTAAAAATGCAGTTTACCAAGTTTCTATAATACATGATTCCCCCAAACTAAAGCAGAATATGTAGTTTCTTAAATGTACAAAAATGTAAACTTACCGTAACCATTCCTAAATCAAGTCTTCCAGTTCTAGACTGACACAGTGATGGGGGAGCTGATTGCTTATTCTTCTTTGGTTATGTGTTCATGCAGATACAAACAAAATCACTATCTAAGGCAGAACAGAGTGAATCTGATATTTCAGAGTTCAAAAGATCATCTGAAAGTTTCTACCTGACCGTGGAATCCGACGACCCAGTTATGATCACCCTCTCGTCATACTGGAGACACAAGACAGAACCTGTGTGGCCTGTGAGAATCCGCTTGCATTCCAATGTGCTTTTATCCCAGATCTAGGATGGCAAACAAGATCCTTTTGATCACCATGATAATAGGGTGGTGCAGAGACTTGCAGGCTCTATTATGTATTTGATTCCCCCAAAGAATCAAAGCCCAGAGTAGTGTGGAATGCACTCTTTCCTGCAGGTAGAGCTAAGCACTTCTACATATGTGGCTTCAGTATAATGCAGACTTGACCCTTTTATTCAGGAACAGGGTTGGCCTATAATTAATTACGTGAGGGCCCAAAAGAGTAACAGCCCATTCAGTGTACTTCAAGGAGAGAATTTAACCCTAGCACTATCCATATATATAAGTTTCTGGGGAGAAGCAGGAATTTTTCCCTTAAGGAAATGATTTTGGCTTTTGGACTGGAAACAATCTTAAACTTTCACTTTCTGGAAATATTGTTTAGAGTATATGCTTTGGGTTGCTTTACACTGTGGTCATCCTTACCCCTTCAGCTACCTCCCCATAACTGAAGAGACCTCACCTTGATTGTGTTGTCTCGAAGGCCGCTTACTATCTTCTGATCATCATACTGTAAACAGTAAACTCCTTTGCTTGTTTCACTTCGGCAGTGGATTCTCTGTAAGCTATGTCTTCCACATCTCCAATTAGATTCTATTGTCTGAGAAGAAGGAATGGTAAAGAAGTAGTAATTAGGAAAGGACTAGAACCAAACTCTTTTCTGACTTTCATGGCAACCAATGACAAATGCTCAATGTTTTACTGGATATATAGAACTCAAGGCATTTTTTAAAAAGCTTCTATTTAATGTTGTAAAACATTTTTTCATTTGCAAAGTAATTAAAGATTTATTTCCTGGAACTCTCCTGTATATAACTCGTTCGACTAAATAATAAACCTTCTGGAGAGAGACTGTTCACCAACAGAGGGGAAGCTATGAACCCCATGAGGTTAGCTACTCAGTGCTCATCTTACATTTGAGGTGGCATTTCTACCAGTGAACTTCCACAGAGACTCAATTCAGAAGATATTTGAATAATGGTTTATAAGTGCAACTTTTAAACATTTCCACTGCTGTTATCATATTCTCTCTCTTAACTATTTATCTATCAATAAACAATTTTCAAAAGCTTTAAATTTTTTGCCTGGCTATTTACTATATTTTACCTACCCTATTCACTTGTAAAGAACTTGATTTTCAACCCACATCAATAAACCCTAATGGGTTTGCTGTAACAATGCTGTTACTGAAGAATGTTGATGATTCTCTAGTATTTGGCAAATACCCAAATATACATAGATTCTTACCTCAATGTCTTGTATAATTTTAGGATAAAGTGCTCTATAAAAAGAGTTGGGAGGTGCATTTCCATCAGGAGGTTTGTTTTTGAACAAATACTGTCCCCTAAAAACAACAAATATTTCTCAGTAAAAATCATATCTACCCCCCCACATACATTTACAAGGTACTTCCTATTTCTTCAAAGCATTTTCACAATTACCATTCCATATAATCACCATAACCAGCCTGGAGAAGTGCGAAGTTAAACTTGATTTCAGGAGCAACTCCCTGAAAGTTGCTCTCATGTTAACGAGCAACTTTCTGGGCTAAAGGAATTCTACCAACACTGATTTGCTTTTGGGTAAAACATGATGATTTCTAGTGTAGGACATCAGAGTGTCAGGCCTTCAGGAATATTATGTCAATAGACAAATGGAATGTTTATAGTCACAATTCATCTACTGACTATCAGACCTCTGTAGAGACAGACTTATTGGCCTTACCTTATGAAAATTTTGTTAGTAGTGATAACTACAAACTCTGAACTAGGCACATGCCCCACAGACTTCCCTTCGTTGAGTAAAGCTGTGCCAGTGTAGTGGAGCCTAGCATTGTGGGCAGCCTGAATGCCTCTGTCACAGAGTTAACTTTTACTAGTCTCCAGTTATATGCGAAAAGGTGTACTGGTGACTCCGGCACCCAGGCTGCTGGTATGCTTTAAAAGGAGCAATTTCAACAGAAAACAAAGGGATCACAGGAGTGTCCGGCAGCAAGTATGAAAGCAGGAAAAAAAAAAAAAGCCTGAGAGCACTGTGCTGTCAAGTCTAAGGCACAAAATCGACTTTCACAGGTGTGTTCCTGGCTATGTACATACATACATAGATTTTATTGCCTTTCCTTGACTCCAGTGAGCAACATTTGTTAGCATCTCCTTCCTTATGACAGCACATCTCTGGAATACTCATATCCCAAGCTAGATCTTTGCTACAAAAAAAAAAATCAGTAAATGGCAATCACTTCCTGCTGGGTAAAAAATTTAATTCCTCATCCTGAAGTTAAGAACCCACCAAACACGGTGTGGAAGCTAGTAAACCCCACTATGGGTGTACTAACTGCTGTTCTCACTGGCACTGTGCCTTGCAAAGTGGAGACAGGCAGAAATGCCTCTGAGTGTAATCCTGGCACCAGAGAAATCATGTTTTCTCTGGGCCAGTCATCCACGCCTCCCTCTATAGCTCCATTACAATATAATTAATTGTTCAGTGTCTCCAGGAGCACTTCTCCCCTGCCCTCTTCCTATTATACACCTTGAAAATTAGTTGAGAAAATTTCCTATCAGGAAGGTAGCTGGCTCTGACTTCTGTGTTGATACAGAAAAAGAAATCCACAGCAGAGAGGCTAAAATAACTGTCTTTTAAAGGGACTATAATAGGAGCAAGAAGCATGATACACCAAAACAAAGAAAGGGACAAACAAAACACATTTGGAAATAATTCGGGCTTAAAGATACAGTTTTCTAAACAATAATTACTCTACAAATGCATTGTAGGCAAACAACATTTTGAATGAAAAGGTCCTAAATCTGGTTATTAGGGAACTCCTTGGTGGTCTAGTGGTTAGGACTCAGTGCTTCCACTGCCAGGTGCCCAGGTTCAATCCCTGGGCAGGGAACTAAGATCTCATAAGCCGCCATAGCAAGGGCCCCCAGCCCCCCCAAAAATCTGGTTAATAATTACAATTTAATAGTTTCAATGTTGAGATCCTTTAATGAGGCTAAGAATAACTATATTCATTTGGCAGGTGAAGAAATCAAATGTCAGGGAAGCTAAGCAACTTGTCCAAGGTCACACAGCTAGTGAGAAGATCTAGGATCTGAATCTAAGTCTGACTTCAGAGGTCACACTCTTAACTACTGTATTGTCTCTCAAAGCTCACCATTCTTCATTCTTATCTTCTTTTTAACCTCTGGCAATTGCATACAGGGACCCCAGGATTTTTCTTCATATACAATGAAACTATCTCTACATTCTAAGGAAAGAGAAATCATGTAAACCTCTGATCTCATTTTCTATCCCACTGTATTTATCTTGCCATGCCAAAGCATCTGACTTTCTTCAAGTTAAAGGTGCTACAAAAAGGATGGCTAAGTGTTGAAAACTGGTTTTTCAGTCTATATCTATTTTACAAGTCAAAACCTTTCACGATGGAAGCTCTCTGACAACAGGGACCACTTCTATGTGAAATGCCTAGCACTTTTAAAGAGTGTGAGGACATGATAAATGCTAAATATTAAATTCAGAATGTTATCATAAAATTTGATCTGCTGATTAGGAAAATGGACTTATCCCAAGTGGTTTTTATTACACTTTTAAGAGTTACCATTACTAAGCGGAGAGAGCATCTTCAGTATTATTCAGGAGAGAAAATAAGAGTTCATGTCTTAGGGGCAGACTGTCAAATTTATCTAGATATAAAATACAACTGTAGAGTAGAAATTAAACTCAAAGCTTTTTAGAAAACTGTATTTATTTATTTTTGGGTGAAGGAAATGGAAGAAGTTTTCAAAGACAGCATTTGGGGGAGAGGCAGTATAACAGAAAGGCTTTATTGACAAAAGAGGCTTAGCAAGACAACTTGCAGAGAAAAATGAAAAAGTGATTACAGGCTATTGTTTTTCAAAGTGAGGAAGAACTACTAACACAGGAAGAAAGGCACCACATAAACATAAGCAGCCACATACTGTCAAGGGGATAAGAGAGGCAGTCTTCATGGGGTGAACAAATACTTGAAATCTCAGGGATCTATATCAAGCTAAGGTGATATATACGGCCAAAGACAAAGGAATACAGTCAGAACGCTAAAGGATACTCAAAAGAGCAGGAATGGGTTTCTGTGCTTGAAGAGACAGGAGAAAGAGTGATAATTACTGCTGATCCTAAATTATTTCTCAGCTATACCTTCACATACCCTTTTAAAAGGCCAAGAAGCCACCTGTTCGATGATCTTTTTTTTTTCTTCTGTGTAACTAACATAAGAGATCTTTAACCCTCTTTAAGGGTTTAAACACTCTTTTAGGGTTTAATTAACCCTAAGCATAATTCTAGAGCTTTTTATCTTTGGTGTTTTCATACATATCTGTCAAGATTTGCCCATCTACTTATTACTCTCCCTGACTTCAAAAAGAGAATGTGAAGTCCCAACATCTGATAAAAGTTTATTGTCATTTAAAGTCCAAACGGGAACAAAGTACATTTTAACAGGGAACAAAACCTTTATAAGCTATGAGAATGCATCTCTACAAGTGAAATTTTGGGTCAGGAGTTATTTGCAGAATATTTTCTTTTCTTTCCCCCACCCCCCGAAGGGTAGAGGAATATTCCTAGTTGCCCTAAAATTTTCCCAAGTAAGCAACTGCCTCCTCTATTTCTAAGGCTAGTCCTGACATGCTTAAGAAAATGATGGACTTTGAATGCCATATACCTATATAGTCTTTTACTTTATTATATAGTTTATTTCCAAAGTATGAAATAAGTTATCAAAGATAAGGTTTCCATTCTTCCATACAGTGAAATAAGTGAAAGTAAGGGAAACACACTTGGGAAGGAGAAATAATAATATGTTTTCTTTTATGCAATTTTTATAGCCAAAAATTCCCTGGTATTTGCTTCCTAATTTAATTGAATTTGGGAGAAATTTTAAAGACCTTCTAATAGCCAGAATGACAGAAATCTCTTGAATTACTTGGTATAATATTTGGAGGTCATTATATTTATTGTACATTAATGAATTTAAAAGATGCAAAAAAAGGGAGTCAACTATACTTTTATGAAAAATTGTTAATGATCCTCCATTCTTAACTGTTCTATATATCTTCATGATCCAAGATAAACGACTCATGAAATTAATTGCTCAGGATATCACTGAGCATACACATGCCTGCTGGTGCATCACTATCAACTAAAATAGTTAGCATGTCACCACTTTTATTTTGTTTATGAAGTATTCACATCCAACTTTTTAAAAATGACATTATAGAGAATCATCCAAGAGAAAATTATATATAGAAGACATCTTCAAGAAGTTCTGAAGAAATGGTACCATTACATTAAAAGAACAAGAACAAAACTGGTGAATTCTGTTGCTCTCAGGCTGGTAACTACATAATGTCATACAGGATTCAGGATTAAGCGGTAGAAAATCTTGAGAAAATTTAAGAGTCTTAAAAAGAAACAATGATTTATACTTAAATTTCAATTTCTTCTCTTTCTGAAGGCTTGAGTTCTTATTCTAGTTGGGCATAAAAATAATTTTGATTACAAAGTTGACAGAACACCACAGGCAAAGGCTAAAGGCAAAAAATCTGAAAAAGAAAATAGTCAAAAAGGAGGGCTGGTAGTTTTTTTAATTGTTTTTTGCACAGCAGCATTAACACATTATTATATCACTTATGAGTGACTGGTCAAAAGAAAACTGCCAAGTACATGAACACTTTTGCTATAAAAGAGCAAAATCAGTGTATCAAAAGATAAGTGGTCTTGCTGGTTCCCAATAATACTGTATTCCAGAGAGTGAAAGGCCAGATTCTGTAGCTCTCTAAAGAGTAAGAATATTAAAAGGCTCACCAGCCTCTTCGTTCTGCCAGGCCTCTCCACAGAGAATCTGTCCTGACCATTCTTTCGATGAGCTTCTTCCATAACATGCCATCAGACGTCACTCGGTACCATTCTTTGCACACAAGTTCAGCAGCACATAGTGATCTGGCATCCAAGTATGACAGGATGTTCTCAGCAATGTGATCTAAACCCCGAGCTTTTGGTGGGGAGAGGAGGCAAAGGGAAAAAAAAAAAGACATGGATGGTGGTGAATGATTTTTTTTAACAGAAAGTCCTTTAAACAGGAACAGCATTTATTCCGCTATGAAGGCACATCACTGTCCCTAGTGTGGCCCACTTTCTTTTTCAAACAGACTTGGCTAAAATGAGTGTCAATAACTTTTCTATAAGGTTACAGAAATGAACAGTATTTTCCATCTTCCTTTAGATAAGGAAGTGAAAACTAACAACCAGCAAACCCCCAAGACATTAAAAATAAAAAGGATTCCAGAAAACAATTCACATCTATCTATATGGATTTCAGCACTAGGGGATGTTCTATGGATGGCATCTCAAACTCTGTGATTCAGACCCCCCATCTCTACCCCAATTCTTTATATTAGGTCCATTTCTCATTCTGTTTCTATTACTGCTGCAGTTCCAAAGCTGTTCAGTAAAAGAAATATCCTTTAAATGTACTGTGGGAGAGGCACTAAGTCAGAATGTTCTGGACTATAGAATTCTGGGCATGCAGAAAGGAGAGAAAAAGAAAATACAGTTTGGTATAGGAACATCCCAAGAGGAATGACTGAGAGGTATATTCAAGTTTGAGTTTAATAAATATATTTGAGAACAGTTGCTGCTATAAAGCCTAAATGACAGTTGGCCAAAAATGAAAAAAAAAAAAAAAAAAAAAAAAAAATCCCAGACCAATAGACAACTTAGAATTTCAGAGACGATTTTTGTAGGATATACAGAGAAAAACAGGGGAAGCAGATCTTGGATTATGTAAACGGGGTGGGCTTCCCAATTAAAATTCTCTATCACCCAAATCTGTACTGGGGCCTCAGAGTAACAGATCCCATAAAATAGGATGTTCACATTAACAGACCTTTCGGCTGCTGTTCTAATTCACAGTGAGACAAAAAATATTCAAAGTCATTTCTCTTTAAGGTAACGTATCAGAGATTTGCTAAAGACTTATATAGTGCAGAAAGATTCCTTAATATTCTGATTACCTTAGGCACAAACTTAACAAGCAAGAGAGATAATATCACCTTTTTTTTTAGTTTCTTTCCCCTGAATCATACAAAGATACATTTGGATGCCATTAGCAACAATCTAAATGTGCTTAAACATGATTTTAATTATAAAAATTATATGGATGTCAGTCACATTCTTCAACAGATTTGGAAAAGAAAGCATTAAATGGATCTTGTTTGGCTGGCATCACATGTTCATATTTAAGCACTAGCAGATGGAGGCATTCATCACCTAATTCTTATTAAAGAAACATGACTATAAGCCAATTAAAGATATAATAATTAGCTCATCATACAAAATACAGTAATGGTTCAATTTCTCCATCTTTATATTGAACTTTCTATACTATCAGAAGTTCCCAAAATGGCATTCCTTTGTTTTTAGTAGCTAGCATCAAATTGCTCCTGATCTTTCACTATGTCCCTATAATAAGTCTTTGGAAGTAATTTCACCTAACACTCCAAACAAACCCATTACATTAATGGATTACAGGCATTTTTTGAAGTAGTTTGGTTTACTAAATGTAGCCAGATGGTGTAGGTTCATAAGTTAAAGTGCCCATAAAGCATTAGACTGATGATTTAGTATCTTATAAAGTGGTCAGCAGATATACATCAGAGATCAGTATTAGGCAAAGAATACACAAGTCTAATCATCTCCTGTTCAATTCTTAGTGGTATATGCTAGAGATTGTAACATGTCTCAGTGATTGGGGAGAGCACAATAATGAGGGACACACAGATTGCACAAAGAAAACTGCTTGCCTATGGCTAAAATAAAATCCAGTGAGTGAAGAATGGGCAGAAATCTATTCTATTTAACAAAAGATGTAAGTACAAATTCAGCTTAAAAATGTTTATTTCAAAGATATAAGTAGGCATTTCTTTTGATTTAAAGGGCAATTTAAATTCCAATTTTGGAAAAACAAATTTTGAAAAAGATATAATTGGCAAAGATTAAACAAAGTGGTAAAATGTAGTTTGAGAGAGGGTTTAAGTTGGTATAGTTTTCTTAGAGGACAGTTTAGCACATGTATTAGAAACCTTAAAAATGTTCATAATTCGAATTCCACTTCTGGTATTTTTTTCTTTCTAGGATGCCCAAAAGATGAATAAGAATGTCCACTACTGCTGCTGTTGCTGCTAAGTCACTTCACTCGTGTCCGACTTTGTGCGACCCTATAGACGGCAGCCCACCAGGCTTCTCTGTCCCTGGGATTCTCCAGGCAAGAATACTGGAGTGGGTTGCCATTTCCTTCTTCAATGCATGCATGCATGCTAAGTTGCTTCAGTTATGTCCGACATTGTGCGACCCCACAGACAGCAGCCTACGAGGGTCCTCTGTCCCTGGGATTCTCCAGGCAAGAATACCACCACAGCATAGTTTATAATGGAAAAACATTTTAAACTACCTAAATGCTCTGAAATCAGATTGATTATATTCTTTGCGGCCAAAGATGGAGAAACTCTATACAGTCAGCAAAAACAAGAACAGCTGACTATGGCTCAGATCATGAACTCCTTATTGCCAAATTCAGACTGAAATTGAAGAAAGTAGGGAAAATCACTAGACCATTTGGGTATGATCTAAATCAGATCCCTTATGACTACACAGTGGAAGTGAGAAATAGATTTTAGGGACTAGATCTGATAGACAGAGTGCCTGATGAACTATGGACGGAGGTTCGTGACATTGTACAGGAGACAGGAATCAAGACCATTCCCAAGAAAAAGAAATGCAAAAAAGCAAAACGGCTGTCTGAGGAGGCCTTACAAATAGCTGTGAAAAGAAGAGAAGCAAAAAGCAAAGGAGATAAAGAAAGATATACCCATTTGAATGCAGAGTTGCAAAGAATAGCAAGAAGAGATAAGAAAGCCTTCCTCAGCGATCAATGCAAAGAAACAGGAAAACAACAGAATGGGAAAAACTAGAGATCTCTTCAAGAAAATTAGAGATACCAAGGCAACATTTCATGCAAAGATGGGCTCAATAAAGGACAGAAATGGTAGGGACCTAAAAGAAGCAGAAGATATTAAGAAGAGGTGGCAGGAATAAAAAGAAGAACTGTACAAAAAGATCTTCACAATCCAGATAATCATGATGGCATGATCACTCACCTAGAGCCAGACATCCTGGAATGTGAAGTCAAGTGGGCATTAAAAGCATCACTACGAACAAAGCTAGTGGAGGTGATGGAATTCCAGTTGAGCTCTTTCAAATCCTGGAAGATATTGCTGTGAAAGTGCTGCACTCAATATGCCAGCAAATTTGGAAAACTCAGCAGTGGCCACAGGACTGGAAAAGGTCAGTTTTCATTCCAATCCCAAAGAATGCTCAAACTACAGCACAATTGTACTCATCTCACATGCTAGTAAAGTAATGCTCAAATTTCTCCAAGCCAGGCTTCAGCAATACGTGAACCGTGAAAATTCCAGATGTTCCAGCTGGTTTTAGAAAAGGCAGAGGAACCAGAGATCAAATTGCCAACATCCACTGGATCACTGAAAAAGCAAGAGAGTTCCAGAAAAACATCTCTTTCTGCTTTATTGACTATGCCAAAGCCTTTGACTGTGTGGATCACTATAAACTGTGGAAAATTCTGAAAGAGATGGGAATTCCAGACTATCTGACCTGCCTCTTGAGAAATCTGTATGCAGGTCAGGAGGCAACAGTTACAATTGGACATGGAACAACAGACTGGTTCCAAATAGGAAAAGGAGTACGTCGAGGCTGTATATTGTTACCCTGCTTATTTAACTTATATGCAGAGTACATCATGAGAAACGCTGGCCTGGATGAAGCACAAGCTGGAATCAAAATCAAGATTGCCAGGAGAAATATCAATAACCTCAGATATGCAGATGACACCACCCTATGGCAGAAAGTGAAGAGGAACTAAAAGCCTCTTGATGAAAGTGAAAGAGGAGAGTGAAAAGTTGGCTTAAAGTTCAACAGTCAGAAAACGAAGATCATGGCATCCAGTCCCATCACTTCTTGGCAAATAGATGGGGAAACAATGGAAACAGTGGCTGACTTTAATTTTCTGGGCTCCAAAATCACTGTAGATGGTGACTGCAGCCATGAAATTAAAAGATGCTTACTCCTTGGAAGAAAAGTTATGACCAACCTACACAGCATATTAAAAAGTAGAGACATTACTTTGTCAACAAAGGTCTGTCTAGTCAAGGCTATGGTTTTTCCAGTGGTCACGTATGTATGTGAGAGTTGGACTATAAAGAAAGCTGAGTGCAGAAGAATGATGCTTTTGAATTGTGGTGTTGGAGAAGACTCTTGAGAATCCCTTGGACTGCAAGGAGATACAACCAGTCCATCCTAAAGGAGACCAGTCCTGGGTGTTCATTGGAAGGACTGATGTTGAAGCTGATACTCCAATACTTTGGCCACCTGGTGCAAAGAGCTGACTCATTGGAAAAGATCCTGATGCTGGGAAGGATTGAGGGAAGAAGGAGAAGGGGATGACAGAGGATGAGATAGTTGGATGGCATCACCAACTCAGTGGACATGGGTTTGGGTGGACTGCGGGAGTTGGTGATGAACAGGGAGGACTGGCGTGCTGCGGTTCATGGGGTCTCAAAGAGTTGGACACGATTGAGTGACTGAACAGAACTGCTCAATAAAGGGTTTAAATAATATGTGTTTCAACCACCATAAATAATATACATGACTATAAAAATTTGAAGAACCAACACTGAGAAAAACACATTACAAGACTACAGTAAGAATAAAAATGTTGCAAACACTTATGAGGGAAATATATACACCTAGAAAAAATATTAAGAACACACTAGTAGTTCTCTCTGAATGGCAGGGATCTGGAAAATGTTTTTAATTTTTAAACATTTTTGAATTTTCTAAATTTCCAGTAAGTGCTACAATCAGGAAACAACTGGAAAAAAAAAAAAGATAAGACTATATTTTAGAAATTCACTCATTTTTGTACTACTTTAAAAAAAAAAAAGACTTTTAACATGGGTGAGAACCTTGTATTTTCCTGATACATCATTTTCCCCAAATACTGATGCCTACGGAATATCCCACATCACCATTAAGCATTCAGTGAAACAACCACAGCACTCTCAAAAGTATGTGTGTGTGTGTGTGTATGCACAAATACATTTAAAAAAACATACAATAAAAAAAATGCAATAGTTTTTAACAGCTATTTAGTTACTGAGCAGTGAGACTGTAAAGCCTGGAATTTACATACTTAATATCACAACAAGGCTCCTGAGATACACTTCTTTCTAAAATATTCAATAAGCTTCTTATTCATTCATACAAAGTAAATATTCTGTTGATAAACTCCCAAAGAAATTCAAAAATGTTAACATACCTTAAAACTAAGACACTATAAAAGACACATCTCAAACCAGATAATACCTCAGAAAAGATGTTATTTAAACCTACATGTGAATAAAAATAGGGTGAACAGAGACAGGGAGAGGAGAGGGGAAAAAGGAGTCTCTTTATAGAGTTGGATTTTTTGTACTTATATCCCAAGAAGGTATTATTAAAATAGTTCATAAAAATCAAGCCAACAAAGATTTTTTTAAAGAGAAACAGAACTGAAGATTCAGTATGATTACTAGTGTAACATATCTTTCAGGCAGATTAATGCCTTACAAACACCTGTATACATACCTGGCAGAGCAGTTATGAAATCCCTCTGCAACATAGGTTTAAGATATGAGTTTATGTGCCCATGTTGGTAATGACACATTTGGGATATAAGATGTTCCACAAATTCCACTTGATCGGATTCTGACCACTGCTCAAAATATTTGACACACAGCTCCTTCTCCTTCTCATAGCTTGCTGAGAGTTTCCGCTGCTTCGGCACAATCATACTGGACGTGCCATTGGCAAGTTTTGTCTGCAGAAGAGGTGGATTGAAAGAAACATACAACAGTCAGTACTGAAATAAGGAAAATTATATGATTTTCCAGTCGGGCATGCTATGTTTGTCTGTTTGATGGAGCTCACTCTGTTATTTTATTAGTAACTGGATGTTTGCAAACAGCAATTATATGGAAAAAGCCACAGAAATAACCACAGTAAATTGGTAAATCAGGAATACTGTTGGATGACAAGGCATCCATTTCCAAAAGTTCATAGGAAAACATTATTTGGAGATATATAGATGAAAACCAATGAAAGCATGTTATGACTAGCAAGCAAAAAAGCTAATTGGCTTTCTCTTGTATGTACCCGTTACTGTGCATTTATACACTTACTTACTCACAACTTATTTTTTAACAGTTAAGTAAGAAATCCTCCATGCAAAGAAAAGCCAATGAATAATTTGAGACCCCGGTACCTCTAGAGATAAAGCTTAAATAACATCAATGGTCAATATCCCCTTTTCTTTCCCCCACTCCTCCCAAATCCTGTTGTCATCAAAATTATATGCCATAAAGTCTTTAATATTAACTGGTTCATTCAATAAATATTAAATGAGCATCTATAATGTTCTAAACACTGTCCCAGGTGCTAGGAATACAACATTTAACAAAAATAACATAGTTTCTACCACCAGTAACTCACATTATAGTAGGTATAGCAAGCTAAAAACATAAGAAAATGGTGACCTCAATCCTACAAAGGCAAGGAGCTGAATTTGCCAACAACGAGCTGAGATTTCTTTCCCTAAATGAGAACTCAGGTCAGACCAACACACTGATTTCAGCCTTGTGATACTCCGAGCAGAAAGCAGAAAACCCAGTCTTCCTGTATCAGATTTCTGACCTAGAGAACAGTGAGCTAATGAACAGGTATTATTTTAAATTGTTAAGTTTGTGGTAATTTGTTATGTAGCACTTAAAAAAACCATAATGTAACAATTTGGTTACAAAGGACCCCATTCCTCCCTGAACATGAATTCTGTTTCTTCTCCCATCAAGAAGTAGTTTGTCCCAGCCTTTGAATCTGGGCTTTGACTAAAAGAATGAGGAGAAAGTAACACTCTGGGACTTCTGGGCTTAGGCAACTTCTGCTTACTCTGCCTTAGACCCTTGAGCCATTATGTAAAAACTGAGGCTACTCTCCTGGAGAGGATGAGAAGCTATGCAGGAAGAGATCACATGGAGAAGCACCTAGAAGCCTGAGCATTATATGATCTGAAACCTTTTAAAAGGATCACTGCTATGTGGAGAACAGGCTGTACAGGACATGAATAGAAATCAGGAGACTAATTAATTACCTGGCTACTTCACAGTAGTCCACGGAAGAGACAACAATCTTTTGGACTATGTGGTAGCTATAGATGTGGCGAGAAATAACTGGGATTCAATGCATATTTTGAAGGCAGAGTCAACTGAATTTGCTGATCAACTGGATATATAGGGTATGAGGTTGGGGTGGGGGGAAGAGACAAAGATTATACTCAAGTTTGAAGCTGGGGAACACTAGGAGAAGATACAGAAATTAACTGAAAATTTTGCTACTCTAAAGAAAGTTGATTTTCTTTAGAGGATAACCACAAAGTGGCAGGTACAGCTAGGTACTTATACTTTTCAAACTAACTTGATGGATCTTTGGCATATTTGTCTGAAGAAGTCCCAATGCAGCAAGAAGACCTGAGTTACTATGGAGTTCTTGCCATATTGAATGTGCCATCAAACTGTACCAAATTTGGATAATCAACTTCTGCTATTAAAGGCACAGCCTTGGTTTAATTTCTACACGTTAACTCCTTCACGTAGGTCTCTTTACAAATGATTCTCAATACATAGATGAAAGTATATTTCCTTTCTTGTGGGGTCTAGATTATATTACTGATACATTTTAATAAACCACAAAAACCACCAGAGATTCTAGAATCTGTCTGTCTGTGCTTAAATAAACATCTCCTGTAGCATCTGTTTTATTTTTAAATTTATTTATTTAAAAACTTTAAAAAAAAAAAAAATTGGGATGCAGCCAGTTAACAACATTGTGATAGTTCAGCTGAAAGTATATTTTCAAGAATGGCATTAGCAAGACTTCCCTGGTGGTTAAGACTCCACATTCCCAATGCAAGGGGCCCAGGTTTGATCCCTGGTCAGGGAACTAGATACGACATGTTGCAACTAAGAGTTCCCATGCCGCAACTAAAGATACTGTACACTGCAACAAAGACTGAAGATCTCTGACTGCCACAACTAAGGCCCAGCCCAGCCAAATAAATAGAAAAATATTTTTTTTTTAAAAAGGAATGGCATGAGCCATTTTATTTATACAGAAGGAACAGACACTATGAACAGCAAGCCCTGGTGTAGACAGAGCTGGATGTTTTCTAGCATAAATACCATTTTCATCTATGATATAAGACCAAAAATGATTAATAAGAACCTTGTTGGAAACAGGCCTTGGGGGACTTCTATGCTGTTTTGTGTAGGCTATTCGTTTGCATCTCAGAAAAGGAAAACTTGTGAAATATGGAGTAAGAGTTTGAAAGCTAATAAACAGGTGGGTTTGCAAGCTTGACCAAACACCACTTCTCATTCCAACAACCAAAGCTTCTCATCATCTTTTATATATGTGTCTTTTAAAGGAAGAAATAGATTGGAGTTGGATGCCAGAGTACTGTATCCTGGATAAAGACCAGAAATGTCAGTCACAGAGAACAATAATCAGAAAGGTAATGAAAGTGTTCTGTTTATACTGTAAACAAACCAGATATTACTAAAATAATAGGATTCATGCTTTGATCAGTGGCTATTAGACTATTAACAGATAAAAGTGCCGAAGGATTTCACAAATTGATTATCCCACTGCAGGAGTTAAAGTTCACTTAAGACTTTCTCATACTTTCAATGATTCAATCATAAATGGGAGTTAAAACACTATTAGAAATGAAGCATAAACTGAGAGTTCATGTATTTGCATACTGTCCACTGGTAATACACTCTAGTCACCGCCCCTCAAAAAGAGTATTCCATTGCAGGCAGAGAGACATATACCTTAGACCCATCATCACTTTAAATGAGTTACCCTTTACCACTACACCATACCACATTGTTTTAAGAGCATTGGCCTTAGAGTACAAAGACCTGGCTTCAATTTAGCTCCTCAATTACCAGTTATGTGACACAGAATAAATAACTTGATTTTTTTCTGAGTCTCTGTTTCACTCATCTGTAAAATGGGGCTAATTACAGACTCTATTCCATTGGGATTTTGTGACGATCAAAATAATCTAAGAAAAGCATGCTTAGCTCACCACATGGCACAGAGTAAAGTGCTCAGTAAATTGACACTTTTCATTAATTTATGACACTGCTGAAGTTATGCTTTCTTTCTCTTTTTTTGAAAATATATCATTCTATTTCACTGGGTAGTATATCTTTTCTATTTTAATTTTTAATGAAGTATACTATATAATATACATAAAAGTACATAATCTTAAGTGTATAGCTTGATGAATTTCCTCAAGGTGAGCATACTGTGTAACTAGTGCCTTGGTCACAAACTCTGCCTTGTGCTCCTTTTTCAAGTCACTAGCCCTCTAAGGGTAGCCACTATACTAATTTCATTAAAATAGACATATTTTAAAAAACTGCCTATACAATTTACAGTAGCATCAAAAAACATGTAATTCTCAGGAATAAATCTGATAGCATACATGTTGCTGCTGCTGTTGTTCAGTCACTCAGCTGTGTCCAACTCTTTGCAACCCCATGAACTGGAACAAGCTTCCCTGTCCTTCACTATCTCCTGGAGTTTGCTCAAACTCATGTCGCAAAGAGTCAGACACGACTGAGTGACTGAACTGAATGTCCATTGAATCAGTGATGCCATCCAACCATCTCATCCTGTTGTCCCCTTCTCCTCCTGCCTTCAACCTATCCCAGCATCAGGGTCTTTTCCAAGGAGTCGGCTCTTTGCATCAGCTTCAGCATCGGTCCTTCCAATGAATATTCAGGGTTGATTCCTTTAGGACTGACTGGTTTGATCTCTTTGCTGTCCTAGGGACTCTCAAGAGTCTTCTCCAACACCACAGTTTAAAAGCATCAATTCTTCAGTGCTCTGCCTTCTTTATGGTCCAACTCTCACATCTGTACATGACTACTGGAAAAACCATAACTTTGACAATATGGACCTTTGTCAGCAAAGTAATGTCTCTGATTTTTAATATACTGTCTAGGTTTCTCACAGCTTTTCTTCCAAGGAGCAAGCATCTTCTAATTTCATAGTTGCAGTCCACAGTGATTTTGAAGCCCAAGAAAATAAAAGTCTGTCACTATTTCCATTGGTTTCCCATCTATTTACCAGAAAGTGATGGGACTGGATGCCAGTTTTCTGAATGTTAAGTTTTAAGCCTGTTTTTTCACTCTCCTTTTTCACTTTCATCAAGAAGCTCTTTAGGTCCTCTTCTCTTTCTGCCATTAGGGTGGTGTCATCTGCATATCTGAAGTTATTGCTATTTCTCCCGTCAATCTTGATTCTAGCTTGAGCTTCATCTAGCCTGGCATTTCACATGTGCTCTGCATATAAGTTAAATAAGTAGGGTGACAATATAGAGCTTTGATGTCCTCTTTTCCCAATTTGGAACCAGTCAGTTGTTCCATGTCTGGTTCTTTTTTTTTTTCAAATCAAGAATTTTTATTGCCTCTTTAAAATATCACAACTGAGTCCACAGAACCATCTGCCATCTTGTGGTTTCTGCAGCAGGATCACTGAGATCTTATTCATCAGCCTGCTGAACTGTTCCTTTTTCAGAAACATAGATACCATCCAAAAATTTTCTGATATCCTTGTTTTTAACTGTGGTGGCTTGCTGAATCAAAGCAGCTGAATTTGACACAAGTTCAACGTCACTTCCTTCAAGAATCAACTCATCTTTCTGGGCTTGAGATACTGAATAGGCAACCCCTGACCTCATTCAAACCCTGTGTATGTATTTTTCACCCCCAAAATTTTGGATTTCCAGAAGAGGACCATTCTCCTGAACAACAAGGTCGATGGGGAAGTGGGCATACACCAACCTCATCTTGTAACGGAAGCCCAGTGTAACACCCTTGATCATGTTCTGTACACGACTACAGATTGTGCAAACAGTGGCCAGTTCCTTTCTGTTACCCCACCATTTGTCAACATGGACCCTCTTCTTTTTCTTTCCAAGGAGACTGAGTTCTAAATTGATGTGATTGAAGTCCCTCTGCAGGGTGCCGCTGGGGCCCTTTACAATAACTGTCCATCCCTTCAAGGTAATGTCAACATTTTCTGGGATGTCGACAGTCTGATTGCTGAGAATGGTCTTCATTCTCACAGTTGATGTGGCAAAGAGTGGTTCTAACTCTTGCTTCTTGACTTCCATACAAGTTTCTAAGAAGGCAGATAAGATGGTCTGGTATCCCTATCTCTTTAAGAATTGTCCACAGTTTGTTGTGATCCACACAGTCAAAGGCTTTAGTGTAGTAAATGAAGCAGAAGTAGATGTTTTTCTGGAATTCTCTTGCTTTTTCTATTATTCAACAAATGTTGGAAATGTGATCGCTGGTCCCTCTGCCTTTTCTAAATCCAGCTTGAATATCTGGAAGTTCTTGGTTCACATACTGTTGAAGCCTAGCTTGAAGAATTTTCAGCATGACATTGCTAGCATGTGAAATGAGAGCAACTGTGTGGTAATGCTACACAATTCTCTGCCAACATTCTCTGGCAATGCCCTTCTTTGGGACTGGAATGAAAACTGACCTTTTCCAGTCCTGTGGCCATTGCTGAGTTTTCCAAAGTTGTTGACATAAAAGTACAACACTTCAACAGCATCATCTTTTAGGATCTTAAATAGCCCAGCTAGAATTCTGTCACCTCCATAGTAATGGAGGTGCCTTGCTCATAGCTTTGCTCATAGTAATGCTTCCCACAGCCCACTTGACTTCACAATCCAGGATGTCCAGTTCTAGGTAAGTGACCACACAACTGTGGTTACCTGGGACATTAAGACTTTTTTTGTATAGTTCTGTGTATTCTTACCACCTCTTCTTAATGTCTCCTGCTTCTGTTAGGTCCTTACCATTTCTATCTTTATCATGCCCATTCTTGCATGAAATGTTCCCTTGATACCTCCAGTTTTCTCAAAGAGATCTATTGTCTTTCCTATTCTACTGTTTTCCCCTATTTCTTTGCATTATTCATTTAAGAAGTCCTTCTTATCTCTCCCTGCTACTCTCTGGAACTCCGCATTCAGTTGAGTGTATCTTTCCTTTTCTCCCTTGCCTTTTCCTTCTCTACTTTCCTGAGCTATTTGTAAAGCCTCCTGAGACAACCACTTTGCTTTCTTGCACTTCTTTTTGTCTGGGATAGTTTTGGTCACTGCCTCCTGTACAATATTACGAACCTTCGTCCACAGTTCTTCACTCTGTCTACCATATCTAATCCCATGAATCTATTCATCACCTCCACTGTATAATCATAAAGGATTTAATTTAGGTCATACCTGAAAGGCTTAGTGATTTTCCCTACTTCCTTCAATTTAAGCCTGAATTCTGCAGTAAGGAGCTCATGATCTGAGTCACAGTCAGTTCCAGGTATTGTTTTTGCTGACTATAAAGAGCTTCTCCATCTTCTGCTGCAAAGAATATAATCATTCTGATTTTGGTACTAACTTTACTAATGTCCATGTGTACAGGCATCTCTTTTGTTGATGTAAAAGGGTATTTGCTCTAACCAGTATGTTCTCTTAACAAAACTCTGTTGGCCTTTGCCCTGCTTCATTTTGTACTCCAAGGCCTAACTTGCCTGTTACTCTGGGTATCTCTTGACTTCCTACTTTTACATTCCAATCCCCTGGGATCAAAAGGACATCTTATTTTGTGTGTGTGTGTGTGTTATTTCTAGACAGTGTTCTATGTCTTCATAGAATTAGTCAGCTTCAGTTTCTTCAGCATCAGTGGTTGGAGTATAGACTTGAGGATTACTATAGTGTTGAATGGTTTGTCTTGGAAACAACTGTGAGATCATTCTGTCGCTTTTGTGGCTGCACTCAAGTACGCATTTCAGACTCTTTTGTTGACTATGAGGGTTACTCCATTTCTTCTAAAAGATTCTTACCCACAGTAATAGATATACTGGTCATCTGAATTAAATTTTCCCATTCCCATCCATTATAGTTCAGTTCAATTCAGTTCAGTTGCTCAGTTGTGTCCGACTCTCTGTGACCCCATGGAATGCAGCACTCCAGGTTTCCTTGTCTGTCACCAACTCCCAGAGCTTGCTCAAACCCATGTCCATTGAGTCAGTGATACCATCCAACCATCTCATCCTCTGTTGTCCCCTACTCCTCCTGCCTTCAATCTTTCCCAGCATCAGGGTCTTTTCTAATGAGTCAGCTCTTTGCATCAGGTGGCCCAAGTATTGAAGCTTCAGCTTCAGTATCAATCCTTTCAATTAATATTCAGGACTGATTTCCTTTAGGATTGACTAGTTTGATCTCCTTGCAGTCCAAAGGACTCTCAAGAGTCTTCTCCAAAACCACAGTTCAAAAGCATCAATTCTTTGGCGCTCTGCTTTCATTATAGTTCACTGATTCCTAAAGATGTCAGTGTTCAATCTTGCCATCTCCTGCTTGACCACGTCCAATTTACCTTGATTCATGGACCTAACATTCCAGGTTCCTTTGCAATATTGCTCTTTACAGCATCAGACTTTACTTTTACCACCAGATACATCCACCACCAGATACATCCACAACTAAGCATCATTTCCGTTTTCATCCAGCCACTTCATTCTTTCTGGAGCTATTAATAATTGCCCTCTGCTCTTCGCCAGTAACATACTGGACACCTTTTCTGGGGGGCTCATCTTCTGGTGTCATATCTTTTTGCCTTTCTGTGCTGCCCATGGGGTTCTCCAGGCAAGAATACTGGAGTGGGGTTGCCATTTCCTCCTCCAGAGGATTTGTTTTGTCAGAACTCTTCACTCTGACCCATTAGTCTCAGGTGTCCCTGCATGGCGTGGCTCATAGTTTCACTGAATTATGCCAGCCCCTTCATCAGGACAAGGCTGTGATCCATAAAGGGGACAAAGGAACAGTACTCAATGATAAAAGGAGCAAACTACAGATATACCAAATGACAAGGATGTATCTCAAAAACATGCTGAATGAAAGAAATAAGACACAAAAAGAGTTTTATGTTTCTACTTATATGAAACTCTAGGAATACCAAACCTAATTTATAATGCTAAAAACAGAACAGTGGTTGCTTGGGACTGGATGTGGGGATGGGATTGACTGGGTAATGGCACCAGTAAAGTTTTGGATGGAATGAGAATGTTTTATAGATTGACTGTTACCCAGGTGTATACATTCACCAAAATTCATCAAACTGATTATATAAAATGAAAATAGACTTTTAAAATTTTTAAGTATAGGGTATTCCTAAGGATAAATGCCATTGTAAAATTAATTCATGACGAAGGTATTATATTTGTAGAGAATTCTGGAGATAAAGGCCTTTGTTATCAAGCTTCCTTTCTCTATCACTCTCCCTTACAGATTTTTTTACTAATGCCTAAAGTAAATGCAGCAAAATTTCAATTTGGGAACCTCAGAGAATCCACAAGGGTACAGTGAAAAAGTTCAATTATTAAAAATCAAAAGGTTGTATATTAGAGTGGGAGAGAGGGTAATGGTTACTTGTGGCAATAGAATTGATTTGGCTTTCCCAGCAAAAAGCCTGATGACTCAACCACTACTGTTCAAACGTCTAGGAAAGCTGACAAACAATCTCAGTTTAATGGTAACACTAACTTTCTGCCAACCCTGCATATCTCCTGTTCTGCTATTCTGTTTACAATGAACAGTTATCTCCAAAAGAAAGAAAGAAAGAAAGAAGCTGTCAGGTGACAAGCCCAGAAAATGAAAGGACTTAAGTATTTATACAACTGTTCTCAGCATAGCCCTCAAAGGCCAAGGGCTAACATTTCCTTCCCTGAAAATATATTAAAGCATCACTTTCAAAATTACCATGAATTTCTCTGAAGCTTCTGCCTGGGCCAGGAAGGAAAAATACACACTTGCAGATACCAACTAGCCTAACCACTGCCTCAGCAACAGTAAGTGTGCTGACTTTGCCAACTGCACCGTGTGTATGCTGGGAGATACAGCACAGACTGGTTGAACTTAATGGTAAGATGACAGATGTTTTTAGCTTGCATGTAAACCCTGCTTTAATCACAAGGAAGGGTATATGTTAAGTAGAGAAAAGAAAATGTTCCAGATATAGGACAACATTTGGAATTGTGGGTGCAAGGACTAGATAAAGAGAATAACATTGACAACTAGAGAGATGCAAATGATATTTAGGGATTCTGTTTGGTCTTCAGAAGGGCTCCAAGGAAAGACTCTGGTATTGAAACCCTGGGTTGGGGGTGGAGTGAGGGAGGGATATAATGATTAAGATGATGAATGAATGAATATAAGTATAAAGTGGGCAACAGTTGTGCTTGGGTTCAGGCTATAGCCTAAGAGGGATAGGACAAGAATTTTGACTAAGGCTGAAACTTCAGAGTTATCAATCAATCAACAAACCTTTAAAAAAAAAACACAGAAAATGTTTAAAATTTATTGCTTTACATTTAAAACATAAAGAACAGAATGCTGTAAATAACAGGGAAGAAAAAGATAAAACTACAACACACCAAACACAAAGATTGAGGAAGGAAAGTTAGTTTTGGGTGGGGTAGCCAGTTCATGGTATAGATCAGGAGCCGACAGCGATGGTGGCTGAAGAGCCTGTTTTGTCCCCATGGGTCTGACCTGGCTGTGGGTCTCCTGCAGGAGCAGCTGGGTTTTCTCTGCCCGAGTGGGAAATCATCGTCTGCCCAGTGGGTCTCCTGCCGGAGCTTCAGGCTCTGCCTCAGTGGGCTCCAGGCCCTCCAGCTGAGTCAGGGGAAGGCTGACACAGTGCTACACGTGGGAGCAGATGTGTTATGCTCTCTGTGAGCCCAGGACAGGACCCTGGGGAGTAGCCTAGGTGGTGTCCCAGCCCAAGGCCTTTCCTGTTCACCTCTGGGCCCTGATTCTGGGGAACCCTCAGTGGCCACATTCAACAGACGCCTGTGCTGGCCCCTCGGTGGCAGTATGGTGCATGGGCCCCTCACTTGGGCAGATGGACTGGGTGTCCCCATCAAGCTGCTCCTCATGGATCTCTGGCTGGAGCTCTGCAATGACAGTGTAGCAGCTGGCCCTGCCCAGAGGCATCAGAGCATCTTATCACTGCTTCTTCTGTCCACTTGACCTTCTGCTCTCAGGTCAGGTACAGACCTGTGTCTGCTCAGATATGCACCCAGGAGGTTAAGACATACATCTGAAGGGCTTGGGATAAACCTGAGGTAGAAGGGCACTGCCTGGGCTCTCTACATCCCACCCAGCCAGCTTGAACTGGGGTGTAGACATAATCGGCCCACTAGACTTCTTATCAGTCTGCTCTTACTTGAGGCAGACCCAGCCCACATAAACCCCTACCACATATACAGGGAGAGGACACAGATCTACCCTGGTGGGATCATAGTGATGGCTTGGCCTAGGCTGGCCTGCCTTGCGCCACCCTGGGTTATCTAATTTTTACTGGGGTATAGTTGATTTATAATGTTGTATTAGTTTCAAGTGTATACCAAAGTGAATCTGCTATACACACACACACACTCATTTTTTTTTAGATTTTTTTCCCCACATATTCCCCATATATTACAGAGTACTGACTAGAGTTCCCTATGCTATATGGTTAGGTCCTTTTTAGTAATCTATTTTATATATAGTAATATGCATGTATCAATCCCAGTCTTGCAATTTATCCCTTTCCTCCTTTACCCCACAATAGCCGTAATTTTAACAACCATTTATTGGGTGACTGGTCTGTGCTGGGCACTTTTCTAGGTGCTAGCGAAACCAGTGAAGAAGTAGACAAAATTTTTCTTTACTTTCTCTGGCAAGAAGTAGAGGGAGAATGTGTCATAAATATTTTAATCTTGAAACTAGTTAGTATTGTGAAGAAAACATAACAAGGTAACAAAAAGTACCCTGAGGTGTTTATGCAATGACACTGAAGTAGGTAATGTCTAAACTGTGACCTGAAAGATCAGAGTCAAGCCTTATTAAGATATAGGGAAAAAACCTTCCAGATAGAAGGAAGAACAAGTCAATGGTGTGTTAAATGAAAACAAGAAAGGCAGCTGGTATGGATGGGGCAAACTGAATGAGGGAGAAAGTGGTGGGAAATGAGGTTAGTGAGGTGACCTGGGCCCAGATCATATAAGGACTTCTGGGTCACAGGCAGAGTTTGGACTTCTTGTTAAGTGTAAAGGAGACCCCTGGCAGTTTTGAGGTAGTTAAATATGGCATCATCTGATTTACCCTTTAGAAATACACTAGGTACCACAAAGAGAAGGGGGCAGGGCATCTGGGGCAGTGAGGAGAGAATAAGAAGAGCAAGTTGAAAGCAGAGGAAGGAAGACCAATTGGAGCTGATAACGTAATCAAGGCAAGAAGCAGTCATGGCTAAGGTTAGAAAAGGCAGATTAGGAAGTGCTTAGAAGAAAGCTATTTTACTCTTACAAGAGAGGAAGGAGAAAAGCTCTGCTGAGAATTACAAATCTGGGTTATAATACACATTTACTTCAGTACAGTGATTTACTTCTTCAGTAGGGCCAATCCTTCAAATATTTAATCTGTTACAACAACCTGGATAGGAACAAAACCAGGGTTCTTGCTCCTTGTGGGCAGAAGAAACAAGAAAAAAATAAAATAAATTCAAGAGTTTTGCAGGGGATGGTGGGGGTGGGATTTTTTTTTATTTTAAGGTCTATACTATTCTCTATTGACTATTGCCAGGCTTTAGTTAAATAAGGATATAAAAACATTGGTTTAAAGTTCTTTTTCTTATTGTTTTCCCTTGATTTCTCTGTAAAACAGCTCTTAAAAAGTCAATATTGTCTTGGTTAAATTAAGAGAAAATGATATTATCTACATTTTGATTAGGACTGAAAGAATAAGTAAGCATACCTAAGGATGGAGATGGTGACAACAGAGAGATCCAGAACAGTTCTAGAATTTACAAAGAGCTAGGGTAGAAAACAGAAAGGGACTCTTAGAAGGCTCAGTAGAGCTCTCTGGCACTTGAGCATCTTTTAACAAGAGAGTTTCAAGAGAAACGGAGAGAATTTGGCCATAAATTGAACATGCAGAGTAAAAGATAACGAATGCTCAAAAGTAGAAACATCACTTTTAATACTTCCACTTAAAAAAAAATCTCTGCATCTTTCAGTGACCAAAGAAGCAGTCTACTATCTTTTGGGGCAAGAGGTAAGAGTGCAAATGAAAAGAAAATGGTGACTATAGGTACAGAATGGGACAAACATTTCAACAGGAGTAAACATCACATTTCTCAGTAGGATTATTGCATTAATATTGTAACAGCTTCTACTAAATATGATTACATATTGGGTGAACTCATAAATATGTCAGATCTGATTAGTGAACATGGAAGACAGGAAGGGGTAGATTTGTCAGCAGAAGGAAAGTTCACATTATGAATTTGACTGGTTTCTAATAACCAACAAGAAAAGCTTGCAATCACTCCAATTCTTTTAAATAAAACTCACCAGAAAATGAACTTATGCCTCAGTATATGATTAAAGACTGGACACTTAGCAGTTTTGTTTTTTTTTCCCCTATTAATGACAGGAAAAGCCATACAAAAAAATTTACCAAAACCACTACAAAGCCATTTTTATTATTTCTGGATTTCTGAGGAAGTTAAAGGGATAGGATAGTCACTTAACATTTTTAGGTTTCAAACGGGGCTCTTGTTTCTGCAGTGGGTTCTCTCATGGAACTTCATAGCTTCCAGGGTGATAGGTTCTTTTGTTCTAAACCAAGAAGCTCACAGCAGTTTAATTTACTGCTGCATTATTATAGCTACTAACTATGCACACCTCCAAGGCTGGTAAACCCACTGATGTAGATAGTGCCACCTTAAAAGGATTTTTGGATGGGTCTTAGTGATGAGGGGGAAAAAAGGACATAATGTTTAATTATAAGAAATGATTGAAATAGGCACAGACATACCCCCGGGTGCCTCTGCACTGCAGCAAGCTCTAAACTTGTTATCGTTAATGGTTTAAATTTCACTGTGCTAATCATTTCAGGACACAAGCCTTTCTTGATAATCTAATGAATTATTCCAACATCCTTCAGCAAAAAAAAAAAAAAAAAAAAAATCCTCCATGACAGCACTAATTACAAGACGTTTTCCCAGTGCTTATGTAAAATATGACAGAGCAGCAGCTTAGGGAATTGCAGAAAACTGCTTCTAATTTCCACTGAGAAACTGACAAACACCTCTCTTTCATCTCTCCCAGCTCTCAAGTAAGATTTAACTTTCTCATTTAGTTAATTACCGAGTGAGGATCATCATTTCCCCGGATCGGAGCGGCACAGAGCCTTTATCGTGTTAACTTGTGAACTTGATCGATGGCTGCTGCTAAAACTTAATAACTTCACCCCCTGGCAAATTGTAAGATAAATATAATAGGAGAAACTCTGACAGTAAAAACCTGCCAGAAATGAGCGCTGTGTTTATGTTTCTTTGCAGGCAGCAAAAAACAAAAACAAAAACAAAACAAAACAACCGGCAGCTTATTACTGGTTGCGTGTTACTTATATTTAAAAGACTCCAGGCAGTTAACTTTCTACATACTGTTAAAACTTTGCTCACAAGATGGGGAAAAATGAGAAAAAGCACCAGTGATGCAGACTTGGGGAAATGAGGGAAGAAGAAAAAAATAGGGAGAAGGGCAAAGCAAGTGAATATACTGTGTAAAATCTTTTAAAATGTCATGTTTATCATATAAAATGTTCCACCAGCACAAACAGGCATAAAATCCTTAAAAATAATAAAACACTGTATGAACTATATCTAGGAGCAAAGCGAGAGAATTTCACTCACTCAAATTTTTTCAATGACCATAAGTCCATGCCTGAAGAATCCAATTAACTGTAGAATTCTTAGATCTCTTCTCAAAACCCCTGCAGCTAGAAAACCATTTACCAACTACACCATTTAACCCTTTCTGAAACAAGTATACTATAGCTAGGAAATGCATAACTCTGTCTAGAGCACTTCATCTAGCCTTACATTATTCACCTTCCATACCTCAGCTAGCCAATTGAGAAGCAAACAGTCTGGATTTTTTTTTTCTCCTTTTTGTCAAATTTGAATCTGAATTTGGAATTTTAACATTTTACTGAACAAACTGGTACCATGACCTAGTACAGTATGAATTTTAAGCCTTTTATGACCAACAGTAGCAAGGAAAACAGACAAGGTATAACAATGAGGTGTAACAATAATAGAATACCTGCTCATGACTGTCAGTCCCCTCTATCCCTCAAGATTGAAAACAAATCTGTATGTAAATCGCTAAGTCTATTATACTGACCACCCTCACATTACAGAAATACTACCAATAAAACAAAATGTGAACTAAATTCTGGGAAAAGTAGAGAAAGGCACAAAAGGTCTTAACAGGACTTAGGAGTTTAAGCCTAACTTGTGAGATAGTTTTTAAAATCCATTATCTGATATGTTATCGCCAAGAGCTGAAGGCTACATGCTGCAATCAAGGGGCCACCATTTTGAAAGTTGAAAGGAAGACTGACATTAAAATGGCAAATTCACATTCAGCAGAGGATCAAACTTGATTCCTTTTTTTTTTTTTGCTTTTACTTTCTTTAAATAAGGATTATTGGGGTCAAGCAAAGAAAGACTGATTTAAAAAAAAATAGCATTTCTAACACACTTCAGAAAATATGAAAAATACAGAAGCACAGAGAACATAAAAATGGCCCATAATTTCCATCATCAACAAATAAACAATATGCACATTTTGGTAGGTATGTATCTTTTCGGTCTAAAACAATTATTAGTGCATTACTTGATTGAGAGAGTGTTTCTATGTCACCTACAGAATTCTTTGTCTATAACATCAAATCAATCAGAGTAGGCAAAATTTATCTCCTTTGCTGAACATCTCAGAGAAGTCAAGATCTGTTCCTATAGGATACAGAATTTTAAGTGACTGGAAGTGTGGGAAGCAGGGGAGAGGAGAAAGAGGAGCTGAGAGAGGAGGGAGGGGGTGAGGAGGAGTGAGAAGGATGGGGAAGGGTGAGAAGAAAGGGAAGGGAAGGAGGGAGACAGAGCAAGCAAGGAAGAGAGGAAAGGTGAGAAAGGAGAGGAATGAAAGTGACTGGGGATGGGTAGAGAGTGGGTAGGAGAGAGACAGGAAAGAAAAGGAAAGGTTAGGGCATGGGTAGGAAGAAATGGCTAAGGGGAAAGAGATGAGGAGCTAGGGAAGAGATGGGGGGAGAGACAGAAAGTAGGGATGAGATGAAGAGAGATGAGGAGAAAAGGAATAAATATAACCAAATGCAAAAGGGGTCTAGCATTACCAAGTTCACCTGCCCTAAGAGAAACAATATGCCTGTCAGGCAAAAGGTCCTCTCCCACATAAGAAAAATCAAGAGGGAGAGGGGATGAAAAACTATTTTTCTAAACCGCTACTTAATGTTTCAGGCAGAGTAATAAAGTTTAACTGTCTGGAATCTTGTTGCTCTTTCTGTAAACTTCCTCAGATAGAGGTTGCTTATCTGGATGTTAAATAATGTTAATAGTACCAAAATAAAATTTCTGTGATGGAGAAAGTTTTAACTAAGAGCCCTGACTCCCCCCATATCCTCCCTTTATTTTAGCATCAGAAAGCTAATTTCTAACAATAAATGATAGGGAATGACAGAGGCACTGGCTGCCAGAGAGAAACACAGAGACACACTTAAAATGCAATTAAAAAGGACACAGGAAAATACAGTTAATTTAAAATAAAGAAGAAAAACTATCCTCCTCTTCTTTGTACACTAATCCTTACATTTTTTTTTGTCCAATAAAAGGTCTCAATGACTTGGTAAAACTTGCTCCTGAAGAAAGCCTTTGAGAAACTACATCTAAAACCTGGATTAAGAAAATACAAGGCTTTTTGGGATAGGATCTCAAGAAGCCAACTCAGCTTTCTAGAAGAAATTCAACTCTTTCCAAATGCTTGTTAATGCATGTTAAATGCAGCAAGAAATAATCCTATGAGGCAGCAGCACAGGCCTCTCTTAGCTGCAGTGAATGAAGTAAATGACTTGTAACTTCTGTAGTCTTCGTTATCTGCAGGTAAAACTTTAATAACCCTTAGAGCATCAAGGGACAAAAGACATTTCTCTCTGGAATACGTGGGTAATTGTCTTCTTAATTTATCCAGAAAAAGCTTAGTTTGGATGTAGCATCTGCTTTTTTTTTTTTTTAAAGCAGAGGTGATCAAAATAACTTGCTCAAATTCACAGAAGTTATTAGATTTCAGATCAGACTGCAAAATGCAGTTGTTAAGTGTATAGTTTTTCTGAACTGCTATTTTGGATCTTCTCTTACCAATAGGAATGTTACTATCACTACATTGATGCTTTGTCTGTAAGTATGCTAACTTTAATCCACTGTTTTCTAAGATTAGTTTCAACATTTTTATGCAAAAAAATACATAAAATATTACTATGTAAAAATTCGAGAATGAGAGTAAAATTGAACTTACAATGAGTGACATTTAACAACTGGAGGAGAATGGAAAAAGCAAAGGAAAGACTTCGAAATATATTTCATGATATGAAATAAAAGACATTTGAACATTTGACTTTTTTTTCATTTTCAATCTTTCAGAGCAATTGCCAAAACATACTCCCACAACACTCAAATCTAGTGAGGGAAAAACAATAAGGAAGTTATGAGCATGGTAACAAGATTCTCAACACAGAACCCTAATTTTGAAAATCCAGTTTTCTGATTTTTTCTGTAAATACAGGATGATTCCTCCAATCTGTAGGGTATAGAGTACATTTAGCTTCCTTCAGACTTTGTACTTCATTTGAGTAATCAGCAAAGACAGGGCAGAAACCAGACTGAAATTCCAGCTGTCATCAGCATTCACCCTACTTCTCTTTCAAAAATTAGCAGAAAAACTATTACTCTGTGATTTTGTCTGAAGGTTATTTATATTTCTCCCACATGGGCACTATTTTTATGGGGTTTCATGGGCCAGAGACTGCAAATTTTTGGTGTTCTGGAGAAAATACTGAATCTTGAGTGTCACAAAAATTTTCTTTTCTAAATGGAACGAACCTCTACCAGGGATTTTGTGTCTGTTTACTAAGAGTGAACGTGGGATAAGAAAATGAAAATCAGGAAGATAGTTACTTCTATACTGTTTACGAGCTTGTTTAAGAAATAGAACTGTGGTCTTTTCTTTGCAGAACTTGGCTGTTCTTAAAGGACGAAAATTTCTGTAAAGACACTTCCTGGTTTACTACACAGTTTTTCACTTCACCTAGGTGTGGCTTAAGCTCACATGCAGCACTATAAATATGAAACACAAGGGTAACAACTTTTTTCAGTGAAGTTTTCCTATGAGCCAAATGCACTCGACTTCCATTTTCTGTTTAAGGAATAAACAGAGGCTTTGGAAATTTCATGCTTTGGAAACAAACCACTACAAAAAGTTCTCTTATAGTTGAGTCACATGTAAACGGCTCTACAGCAAAAGTCAGACAGCACGGTGGCCTAGTCCCATCACTAATTAGCTATGTAATCTTGGCTAAGTCTCTACTGTTTGGGATCTCCTCTATAAAATGAGTGGGTGGATGGAATAATCTGAGGCTCAGTCTGGCTTTTATTTTTGAGTTTACGGTTCAGTTCCATGTAAATTAAAATAGAGCTGAGGGAATACATTTACAAAGAAAATCATTCTTCATATTTTCTTACTAAAAACTAACATATTAGAGTTTAAGAAAACATACCTCAAGCAAAAAGAAGTATATTTCATAATATTATTCAGTCAAGCAATATATTCCAAAATCCCAAGAGTAAGTCAAACTTTCCTGCAACAATTGAGTTTTTAATGCAAAGAAATGCTACCATTCTGAGTGTGACTGTTATACAGGTAACATTACTATTCTTTTACTTTACTTAACCATATTTAAGAATTTAAAACTTTATGGTATAACTTTTCTCAGGGCTGACACAGATCTGAAGACTTAATGATATCGTGACACTTTGTGTCTCAATGTGTCTCACTTCTTTCATAATTTACTCTTTTATTTCCCCATCCATCTTCCTCTATGCTGCTGCTAAGTCGCTTCAGTCGGGTCCGACTCTGTGCAACCCCATAGACTGCAGCCCTCCAGGCTTCTCTGCCCCTGGGATTCTCCAGGCAAGAATACTGGAGCAGGTTGCCATTTCCTTCTCCAGTGCATGCATGCATGCTGAGTTGCTCCAGTCGTGTCCAACTCTGTGCGACCCCATGGACAGCAGCCCACCAGGCTCCTCTGATCCCGGGATTCTCCAGGCAAGAATACTAGAATGGGTTGCCATTCCCTTCTCCATTTTCCTCTATAATTCCCAGTATTTACGGTATTCAAGAAAATTGTAAATAAATAAATGTATCTATTAAAAATTCCTTTATTTCACAAGGAGATAAAATATTTTTATCAATACATCAATTTGTCTTATTTAAGGCCGAATCAAAATAGTAGGGCTACATGAAGAGTCTGCAAATAGATATGAAAAAATTACTGGGATCCTCTTAATGCTTTCTATCAAGATTATAGTGGTCATGATCTGATGGCTGCTGCTCTCTGCTGGTTTAATTTTCAGCCCTATAGCCCATAGCCAGCTCTATCTTAGAGACCTTTTTCTGTCGGATTCCAAAGGCCATCAAGTGTCCTCAAGGACAAAGTGATATATTAGCTACTGTAATAAAGGAGACTATGTATAAAACACTAAGCACAGGGTCTGGCACATAAATGCCTAATAAAGGTAATCATTATCATTTGCTGGTATGTAGAAACCATCTTAGCAATTCAGCCTGTATCAGGACCGGCCCATTAAACTTTGAAAGTAAAATTTTAACTGAAACTCCATAAAAATTCCCCAGGAAAGGGACATATGAATTGAAATATTTTAAAATATGCTAACTTGTCTGGCCACCATTAGCTGATGTGACTGAGGATAGAACTGTGAAGAAAAAAAAAAAAGAAAATTTAAGATGTGATTAGACTGTGAGAACAGCTAAAAGGCTCTGGGTGAGAAAACTACAACTTAGGGAATTTTTGTGTGTACTGAATTATCTCATTTAAACAAATATATTGAGGACTTCCTATGTGTAAGTGCCTAATGGAACTCTCATTAACTGCTGGAGAGAGTATAAATTGGTACCACCAGTCAGGAAATTCTAATTTCCTTCCTAGTGACACACAAAACAGAATACATGTATTCACTGCACATACTGACCAAAAAACAAATACCAAAAAATTTTGTAGTTATCAAAATCTGAATGGACACATATATTTGATATATTTACATAACGACATACTACACAGAAACAAAAATAAGTAAATTACAGCTATATGCAATAATATGATTCTCAAAAACATTGTGGAGGGAAGTAAATTAGACAGTAAAGAATATACACTGTATGATTCCATTCACACAAAGTTCAAAGCCAGGCAAAACTAACACATGATGTTAAGCAGTGAGGAGAATGGCTAGCCTTGGGAGGGGAATGACAAAGAAGGCAGGAGTGGGTTTCTGGTATGGGTTCTTTCCTTTCTTCCTCCTTTTTTAATCTTGCTAGCAGTCACACAGATATGTTCACTTTGTGAAAGTTTGCTGAATCAACCTCAGGGTCTCCTGAACACTGTATTGGAAACAGCTTATTGTATTCATAAAAAGAGAAATAAGGGTGGATAAAGTCCTGTTTGGTTACAGATACATAGTCCTAACCCTTATTTTCTGATATAAAGGAAACAGGGAGTTCTATAAAAAGATTTAAAATTTTGCCATGGCACAGCTTTAGCCTCTATTTTCACTTACGACCCTTTGGCCACATATAGACAACTGTTCCCGTACGCCACTACTCTGAACAAGGTTAGAGCTCCCTCTAGCACTTTTAACTAAGTAAACATCACAGGCCCTTACAGAGCTGACACAGTTTGGTGCTGCCCACGGTTAAACGCAATATGGCGATTTTTATTTTTAATTTGCTTTAATTGTTGCTATGGTATGAATAATTAATAGGCTGCCTAAGCCAGTTTTGTAAAGTTCACAATACAGAAAGCCAGGAGAGAAATATCTACTTAGAAAGGAGGCTTTAAAATGGTTATAACTGCTACAATATTAGAGAATTTGGAGCATTTATTCATAATTTGTGGCAACATTTATGTCTCACCAACAAAGAAGCATGCTACCAAGCACTTCCTACTAAAAATTCTTCTAATCTTCATCAATTTTTCTCTTCATGGCTTCACAACTATTGTACGTACAGTACCAAATAAGAGCAAAGTAGGTCAGTGTTAGGAGAACCTTGCTCTTCAGTGGAGGAGAAGAGGAAGGTTTGGCTGTAAACACTTAACCTAGTTCCATCCATTCTAAAACAAGTATTTATTAGCATTAAATAACCCCCTGGACAATAGAGGCTATTCAAATTAGCCTGTATTCTTTTCCCATGCTTGTAAATTCCCTTCTCCACTGAGACACTAACCAATGGAAATTATGTTATCAATGTTTCCACTTAGGAATGTCTGTTTCTTGTTTGGATATGCCAGAAAGTATAATTTAGTTATGCTGTTGCAATCCTACACATTTCAGGCAGAATTTGAGCAGTCTCTGAAAGTTCAATGATTATAATACACACCATCTGGGAATGTAGCCAGAAATAAAAGGGGCTTCGTTTTTCATTGTTGGATTTTAAATCTTCCCTCCCTGAAAGAAACACTGCTTATCCCCTCCCTGAAAGAAACACTGCTTATCAACACTCCGGTTAAAATTAATACACATATAAAACCAGTTAATTAATAAGTTCCTTGAATCAAGGAGAAAGAATTAAAAAGAAAAGAATATGAAGAATTAAAGTAAACTCATTTTAGCCAAGACTATTATGTGTTATTCGTTATTTTGCATACTAAAGTTAAGAAACAACATTTTTGAGTATAATAAATAAATATTTCCTATCAACCTTTTTTTTAGCATACAGATCCCTCAAAAGTATGTCTAAAGTCATAGGAAACTTTAGCAATTTCCAAGGGAAATTTTTATCATTTTTGGTTAGCATTTTAAATGGAGATTAATACAAGTCAGTACGACTTCCTCTCTCATGCTCTGGTTGCACACAAGCACTGCTCTGCCAAAGACAGTAGTACGGCATGGATGTCAGCACTGGATCTTTCCTGCACATACCACCACAAAGCCACGATGCCAAGTTACCACTTACTTTGGTTTTGCATCATGTCTGCTGGTCACATAACACGGCCACGTTCACTCCAAGGGCAGCTTAAACTAGGGGTGAAATATTATCTGAAAACAGTGATTCATTAAGCTACTGAGAGCTTCAATCATGAGTTGTGTTTTTCCTAAGATAGGATCCACTACTGCTTCTCTTTTAATTCACCTAATATCTGCTGGGAGCCATATATCATGAACTAGAACAAGAATGACAGATCTAAATTAACACAACAGAAAAGCTATTTGATGCTGCCTCTTGATTTCTGCGCTTCACTCTCTTTTGTGGCATCCAAAGGCTTCAGAACCCTGGCATTAATTAAGCCATAGTTTTATTACACACAATCAAAAGCCTGAAAAGAAAAGCCCAGATAGTAAGAGGAGATTACAAGGTTCACTTAATAGTTTTATCTTTTTGTGGTTGCTAATTGACGTATTTTAAATTTTTATCTCATATGGAATGCTGAAAAGGAAAATATCAGTACTATAAGTGTAAGAGGAGAACACAAACCTAAAATGTATTACCGTATCATGATTTTACAGAACCAATTTGCATACTTCTGTGTTTTCCAAATCATGGCTACTTGTTAATAAATTGCTAACACTTAGTAGGTACCACAGAGAACTTTTTAGAAAATCCCCACACATTTGCTTCATCTGGCCTAATTTCTATGTACTAAAACACTAAACACAGTGACTGAAAACACACAGATAGGGGGTCAGATAGTCTGGGTTCAAATTCTAGTTTTGCAACTTATCTTGGGTAAATTGCTTAATACCTCTCAGTTATAGTCAATATGTATATAAAATGGGGTTGTGTATGCTTAATGAGGTTGTCATCGGGATTTGAGTTAGAGTGTATATAAAACCCTTAACCCTTAGTGTCTGGCACACTGTAAACATTCAATAAATAATGGTGCAAAAGGCTGTCAAATCTGATGACATAATCTCTGGATTTTAATACTTTAAATAATATATATCAGACTCAGCAAATATAAGTTGAGAATCTACCTTCCACAAGTTAAAATTAGTTCTACTCAAATTCTACATTGACGGCAATTTATTTTTGCATACAATTTGCCTTTTACAGGTAACTTCTACCATATATTTTCAACTGAGGAGAAGCAGAGTAAAAACTCTAAAATTCAAACTTCTGAAGTTTCAAGAGAACTAAATAATAGCATTAATTGGAAACCAAGAGCAACCTAAATAGCTGACTAAAAGATTATTTGTATAAGCAAACAATTATATATAGAATGAATAAACAAGGTCCTACTATATAGCACAAGGAACTATATTCAATATCCTGTGATAACCCATAATGGAAAAGAATATGAAAAAGAATGTATATTTATGTATAACTGGATCACTTTGCTATCAAGCAGAAATGAACACAAACTTGTAAATAAACTGTACTTCAATAAAACAAATTTTAAAAATTAGTTATATAAAGCTCTCACTTAGGATCTACTTTTATCGCATGTTCTCATGTTATAATGTTGAGACAGTGGCTCCTAGTGTCCAGGCTAGATGTATTCAAATTTACATTTCTCAGTACTCAAATCCTTGAAAAACAACCCATATCCTTTTATTACTGCAAATGGAATCTACTATAATCTGTAATATGATGTCTACACCTATTCATTATCAAAATGTAAAACATAAAAAACAGTTGTATTTCTTGGACTTATATTCAGAACCTACCTCTTCTCTAGAATTACCTAGAAGAAAAAGAAAATTCCTTCAACCTATCAAATTTAAAGTAAAAAAACCAAAAGACAAAAACCACTATACTAATCCTAAAAAAAAAAAAAAAAAAAAAAAGCCCCAAACCCACACATATTAAGATTCAAGGAAACTGATTTTTTTAAAGTTCACTAATCCATCAGATTTTAAGTATGTCAACTATAAGAAAAAAACACAAACTGGAAATGAACCTCACACATAGATGTAAATAAAGCCACTCTTTAGGTTGCCCATTAATCCACAAGTGGCATATTCATCTTATTTACAGTATTATACCCCCTGCCATGATATTCCATTACAGAGTCACGCTACGCACTCCATAGTTAACACTGTAGGAACCATCTCTCTTTAAACACGGTTTTCTCTCTATTTCCCTTTAGGCTTGCTCCCAAGTTTTGTTTCTTGCTTCTTTTAATCTTTACAATTAAATTTCTTATGTTACTAGATATTCCAAGAAAATGTGGATAAAGTTAAAGAAGTACTGTCCAAGGTATAAAACACAATTAAATTTATGTTCTTTCTTCTCGAAGTATTTCAACATTTCTGTTTATCATGGTCTTAGTGCTCCACGAGCAAGTGCTTCTTACATATATTTATATGTCAATCTTAACTATCAAAAACTTCTATCCTTTCCATTAGAAAATACTTAGGGAGATTTTTTATACACATACACACACAGAATAATAGTCATGTTTGTTTGCTTTTTGCTTCATTTGCTTTTGATGAACCTGTTTCTTAATTACTCACTGTCCCAAGCCTCCTCTTTACTGTCTGAAACATACAAGAAATTCAAAGTCCAACTATTAATTCATATACCCTCATCCTGTCTTTATAATCACCCAATTGTCTAAAAGCATGCATGCTTACAAAAAAAAAATATTTACTGAAGTATAATCACACTGAGCCTGGACTTTTGAAGGGACATTTTTTTTTAACTGATAAAACTAATTACCAAGTTTAACCAGGAAAAATAAGTTCTTGGTGTAAAAGGACTGCCAATATATGTTTATACTGTAAATCTTGATGCAGAGATTTGGATGAGATTTGTATTCCCAAACAACTTCTATTGATAAAATAATTATTAAGGTAAGGTTACCACCTTCAACTGATTGTACCGGACTCATACTAAGGTTACTACACTAAGTCCAATGACATGAGGTCATCTTCAGTTCTTTAAAGACCAGTATTTATAAGGTAGGTGATTATTACTGAGTAATAAGCATTTACATTTGCATAGAGTAGTACAAAAGTAAAAATATCTTCATTCTGAAGATATAAGAAAAAGAAAATTGATCTTTAAAAACTCCTTATGTAGGAATAAATCTCAAACTAATAACTGAGGGTGGATGAGGAATTTAGAAAAGATTATTGTAGCATCAGAGATACAACTGGTTCTGTACATAAGAACTTTAAATAAGGGTGTATCAGGTGAGCTCCAAAGGACTAGACTAATGAAATTTTCTCTAAAGCAAACCCTACTGATGAGATTTGGGATTAGTAGAATTTAAGGTGACTTGGCAACTCTCTCTCTGTAAGGAAATTAAAAGAGAGTTCCTTGGTCATTCAGTCAGAAATTTCTGTTATTACCAGTATAAACAAACAAAACAAGATGCTCTCAAAAAAAACAAAAACAAAACCCACATCTATTTTAACACTGATCTTAAATCTTACTGGAAAAGAGCTCTAACAACAAGAACAAATACGCTAAGATTAGGTCAGATGGAATTCCACAATTGTAGGGAAATGGAAAAATACAATTTAATTTTTGTAGAAACTTAGTATAGTCATTTAAATTCATAGATCATTTGCTTTACAAGAAACTGAAGTCATGACACAAGAATAAAATTTTGCATGTATGAATACTGAGCTCATGAGTACTGAAAGGTTCAAAAGGAGAGATCAAGTTTCACAAGCTTTATAAGTGATCTATTTACACCATATGACTAAGAACATACTTATTCATGGAGAGCTTATGAACCTAAGGCTTCTGGAACTGTCAAACTAGGAGAAAGGAGAATGAAAAGCCACAAAAATCCATAAAACTATAAGAATAAAAATCTCTCTTCTAGATTAAGGAATGCAGAAAAGTTTTTCATGCAAAATTCTAACAAGTGGGCTTTAACATATTAATATACACAATAGCACAGATCTCTTAGACAGTGTGTGTGTGTGGGGGGGAGTTCTAAAGACTGTTTAGTAGTATTAAGCGACCGATCCTAAAATACTGATACATTTAAGTCTTACTGAATATCTTCAGGAAAAGCTCCTTATTGGTTAAAAAGATAAAACAAAAATCAAGTTTCTGACAGAATTGCAAGAGCAGTACTGAAGATTTTTAGAGGGGGAAAGAAGGTAGGGAGATGGGTACTAGGAGGAAGTGAAGGGCCTTTGTTCTATGAGTTTTGTAAAGAAGTAGAATATCAGGGACTTATTTTGCAAGTACAGTATTATAGGGCTGCAATAATGAATTTCCATTAGTTATATATATTATTTTAAAAGTCCTATTAACTATGTCCTAAAAAAATTAGTTTACACCTAACCTGAATATTTCATACTATAGGATCTTTTCTGTTAATTCTATACTCAGACGGGTACCTGTTAACTAGTTTTTACGTATTACTACTTTAAATAAATCCCTAAAACAACTATTAATATCAAGAAAAGAAATTTATGTATCTTTGGGAGATATCTGGATTCATCTACATAGACTGTATTACTTGCTTTTACAGTAAATCACTAAACTTAAGATACAAATTCTAAAATACTGCAAATCCTGGTTGCCTCGTTTATTTTCCCAAAGTCAAAGCCTGCCAAAGGCAGCCAAGAAAATGGGTGTTGATTTGGTAGAGAAAATCTGGCTCATTAATGTCTTCTGTAGTCTTATACCATATTCCCTAATATTTCAGGGATGATTAGCAAGGTTACTATTTTAGTAAAAGTGAACATTAAGTAGATGAACTAGCCTTTAGTTTCAGTTACTACCTGGATTTTTTTCTCCCTCTTCCTCTTATAAACACCATTCATTGATAGTCAATTCTCAATTATATAAATTGAAGTAACACAGTCCCCCACACGAAGATGTCAATGGCATAGTGAAAAAACCCAAATAGTGAATTTCCTAATAAACAGAATCAGGAAAGGAATAAAATTTAAACATGCCATAGCTTACGCCTGGATGAGGGTCCTCTCATAAACAATTAAAAACGATAAGTCCTCTAAATCAGAAAACCCATATGTTACTTGCAAGGAAAACTCTATATTGGAGGGGTGGAATGTTGGGAGGCTGACAAGGTAGACCTTTTTAAGTTTTAATTTCTCTGGTTACTTGATTTTTTTAAAAAATCAAAGGTTAAAAGCCAGAGTGAAATGCCGAAGAAAGTGTACTAGTAATCACAGTTCTCAACGACCCCTGATAGAATTACCATCTATAAATCATTAATATAGCAACAATATTTGTGACAATACTTTGGAAAGTAGGTAGCCTTTTCTTACTTTCTTGGAGTTGAAGTAAAATTGGCATATACCATTATATTAGTTTCAAGTGTATAGGTAGTATTTTTTAAGTTTTAAACCAGCTCTAGAGTAGAAACACAATGCCTATATATACTGCAACAAACGTGTGATGTAAAACCCAGTTTTGTTTTGTTTTGTTTTTTTCATTTCCTCTTCAGGAATTGTGCCTGGCACTGTGCAGCTGTGGTGCTGCCTTCATCACTCCCTCTGTTTTCAGTCTTGCTAATTAAAAGGTTGATCACAGAACAATGCTCTTCTCATTAATTTCAGTGTTCCGATTGGGCAGGATCCCTGCTTACCCCACCTGATCTTTTCACACTGCTGAAGTTAATGTGACAGGAGCCTGAAGATGGATTACCTGCTGCCATATTGCCCATCGCCTCCAATCAGGAGCTATCTGTGTAAACTGATTGTTCTAATTTGCTCTCATTATTTTTACAATATCAGGAGAAAATAACGCACACAGCTCACTGTCAAAGCCATGAAAATCAGCCATTAGTTAAACTCAGACACTGAGTGGCTTTATTAGAGGCACTGCAGTTTATTGATGTAGCTCCATTCAAACAAGGCGGCATTTGCTTCACTAGAAGGAAATGTTTATACTGAAAGTAAATATTTATTGTAATAATACCCACAGCAACATGATATTTTGAAGAATCCTGTACTTACTTCATAAGCTTGGTTTTGACACAAATTAACAACAATGAAGAGTTGGGCTGGCACAATAAAGTAGATAACATTTAATACACACACAGTAGCATGAAAATCTATTAACTCGAATATGTGAGCACTCTTCATCTCCTATACCCTGTATAATAAGAAACTCTATTCTGTGACTACAAATGCTCATCAATCAATAAATAATAGAGGTTCTACTTTGCACAACACAACAACAAATATTTTTCTAAAACAGTAATTTTATGACTTAGGAATCAAAATGATTTCTATAATGATCATCCAGATATAGATCTAAAGGATAAAAACTGTATTCTTATACAATGTAAGTGTTTAACAAGAAAGATTACTAATCCTAGTATCATAGAAATTCACAATATACTTCAGAATTAGAAAATAAGAAGCATAATAAAGCTAGCTAAGCAAACAATTATCTGTGTTTTAAACCCTTCATTAAGAGATGTTTCTTAAAGCAGAAGACAGAATTCTGTACAAAGGTTTGATAGTCAATGAGATAATATATTTAAAAGATTTGTCCTGGGCATAAAGGAAATATATTTTCCTGTTGTAAAGAAAATGCTAAACTCTAGAAGAAAATATATTTTAATTTGGCATTTCTAGGCTTGCCTAGCTAAGAACATTTTGTAAAAATGTTATCTAAATGCTGCCTGAAAGGCATTTGGCGGGGGAGGTGCTAGAGAAGGAGGGTTTAAATAACAGAAAGTGATGCCTTTTAAATAAAGGAATTTAATCCACACATTCTAACCCCCCTCTCCCCCATTTAGTATTAGAAGGAAACATGGCCTCCTCCTGTTTTCTTTCTATACTGAGATTCCTAGGTAACATGAAGGCAAGAGTATGCCCTTCTTGCTGCTCCCCTTTTAATGGCCACTTTTCTTTTTCTAAGAAGAATGTGCCATGCTTTTCTCCTTAAAATTCCTGCACTAAAAGACTGCACCATACTGCACTCCGCAAAACGTGCTGATGGCGCCAATTACAAGCCCCCAGCCGAACGCTCCAGCCCCCACCATTCGGGCAGATTTATGCGGACTCTTGCCGACGTTATTACAAGTCAGAGTTTATTGGGAAATTGTTACATTATGCGGAGTGTCTAACAAATTGCTTATGCTGCTATAATTGGATTACAACAGCCGCTTGCTCCCACCGGTAAGATTAGGCAAGTAGGACTCCTGCCGATCTCTGAGCGTTAGCAGTAATTTTATTTGCCTTGCCTCTCTCTTTCCTAACAACATGCCTCTCTCCCCTGCCAGCTGTCTGCTGAAAAGGCACAGGCTTGTTCCTTGGCCCTAACAATGCAATTACAGCCCCGCAGATCGCACTGTTTGTGCATTAAGTACAGAGCCAAAACGAGGCGAATTGATCGTTTGACTTTTGGAGAAGCCATGTGATCTCTTGGTGCGGGTGATCCGACATGCATCAGCAGGCAATACTGCAGTCAGTTCTTGATGAAAAACTTCCTTCCTTCCTCCTGCTCTCTCCCAACCTTTCCTTTTTCACTGAGGGAGACACTGACTGGGCTCATCTCATGCTAATCTAGATCAACCCACAAAGACAAACTCAATCTTATTAGCACCCTGGCTAGATAGAAATGTGAATACATTCTAGCATCTTGAAGTGCCTCAGTCAGATATATCAGTGGTTCCCAACAGTTGAGCCACTGCTGCTATCTAAAAAATGGTTCATAAACAATTCACTGAAGAGAAAAAGTTTACAGAAACACTAGAGTTCAAAAGAACTACAGAAAGCCTAGGTTCTGGCAAACAAAACTGCCTTGGAAAAGCTCTAAGTTCAGTCTATTCAAGGAGCCATCAAGAAATCAGCTCTTGAAACCCCTATCCTGCCTTTCTCCGCAGTTCTGCTCTGCTGAAGATGCTGGTGGCCGCCAATGTGCAGAATCAATGCCTCTAACTTCAGGCTTAAAAACAGTCAGGCTGATCCTCACTCAGGGCAAAGTTTAACATATTTTGTTGACAGCTTTCAGTTTCTTTTTCTTGTTTGTGTAACAATGAGTCCAGGTAGCAAGTAGTTACTGTTACTCTAGACCATAATGCATGAAGATTCTTACTGGGGTCTTGACTTTTCTTTTTAATTAACTTTGTTGAAATGGCTGAAAATGACTTAGAATTTTACCAATTTTAATACAGATCAGGATTCCTGTTTACAGTTTCTCCTCCAGTGGCATATGCTACTTAGGATTCCTAAAGCTGATTATACAGCAAATGCGCAGTCAATCTGCTGATCCATTTTGGTGCCCTGTGTTTGTATTCTTAAATATCATGCACATCTAGAAGGTTACATATTCTCGTATCTTTAGTCAGACCAAATACACACACTCTTTATCTATAATGAGGGTCCTTGATATTATTATTACTTCAAAGTGAGCTTGGAAAAGTCACTGTATTAGTATTTCTCAGCACTTCTCTGTCACCCCCATAGCATTCATTAAATTCATATAAATATTTAAAGACAAAAAATATTACTTCTGAACTTAATTCCTGCCTCTTTAAAACAGCAATGAACCTAATGTGTAATGCTTATACTTCACTTTATAGTACTTTACTTATAATATGTATATCTTATACTTTTTCCAATCACATCAGCCTCAGTGATATGGTTAAATCTAAATATATTCTCCACAAAGCTACTCTTTAGACCCAACAGAGGAGCTTGTGCATAGAACAAACCATCTGACATGCTACTTGTGGAACAGTATATTAAAGAAGCCTGTTAACATGTAGTTTAAAACTCAAAAGAAACTCCGAACAGCTGAAATGCCTTATAAATAGCACAGACCCAGAGGAAGTGCAAACGTCTGCATTGTGAATTGTAGATCTTAATTACCGACAATGGCTGGTACAGCAAGTAGCACAGAAAAAAAGTGAAACAGTTGCACTGTTCATGGTTGGCAATAATTCTTCAGGAAAATATTTACTATCAATCAGTTATGAGAAAAGGGACTCTGTGCTCGTAAAACAGCACGTTGCTTCTCATACCAGGACCATTTTGCTTCAGCATAATCTGAATTTAAACAGCTTGTTTCCTGCGGATATAATTTTGGAAATAAATAAAACAAGTCTTCTATCAAAATCTGGAGTGAGTAGAAAGGAACATCACATTTTTCTGTCTCAGTCAGTTACAAAAGATTATTAGTCTGAAGTAAAAACAGTAACAACAAACAACAATTACTATAATACAGAACACATCTACAAAGGACTGTGAAAGGGGTTTATTTTCTAAATACAAAGAGGCAGAACTTCTCTGACCTAGGCAGAAATCTAGGCAGATGGTTCAAAACAACTCAGTTTTAACTGTATGTGTGTGTGTAAGGGTGTATTATGGAAAAGCCTGAAACCAAAAAATTTCAATAATTAAATAAAGTCAATAAAAAGATAAAAATTAATGCTCTTTATTTTTCCAGTTAGCTTTCTTTACCAATTAAAAAAACATCACAAAGGCTGACAATTAGGTACAACATGATTATTGATTTTAAAGACTAAGTTGGCAGTCAATAATGACTGTCCATTTAAAGCTACAATAAACACAGAGCTTATCATGTTCCAAACACAAATCTCATGAACTACAGGGCTATAATTAGTAAGAAGGAAGGCTATGGAAGAAATAAAAAACATCTCAATGCCTCCAAATATTACTTGGATTAAGTTATACTATGAAATGTCTCTTTCATAATTTTTATCTTAAAATATTTTAAGACTCATTCTTTGAGATTCAAAGATTATGATTAACCCAGAGTAGCTGTAGTTTGCTTACAACTTTACTTTCTTGTATTCTAAAGAAGACTAAGGGTCTCTTTTCATAGACCTATTATAAAACACGTATTTTAAGATACCCCTGGCAAAGAAGAGTTGCATCCATAGGTTAGGTTAGGGGTCCAAACCTAACAGTATTGCTATATTTACAGGGACTAACTGGTATTAATATCTTCTCTAAAACTCATATAGACAGTATTCAATAAGACCTTAGACTTCAAGTACCATCTCCATTCAAACCAAAGTCACTCCTATCAGAATTAGTTGTTTTGAACTAGAGGACAAAAATGGTTGATATCACTGTATTATAGCTGCTCTCCATGGAGATGATTGGACATTCAAGGCCACTGTGGAGCACAGTCTGAATCAATAATAGATACCAGAACCGAGCTAAAAACCACAGCCATATCAAGTACAGCAGGTGAAACTATCAGTTAAGGGCTAAAGGTGAAGAGCATGAAATAGAGACAAGCTTACAGACCTACAAAAATAATGGTAACTCATTATTTTTCAAAGGGCAAGCAATAAATGAGGCCAAGAGCAGCAGCATAGAATCATGATACACATAATATATGTAAATAAAAAAGGGAAAACTCTTTTCCTATTCCCATGTTATTGCACCTCACTGGAAACTGTTGCAAGAAAGAAATTTTTTCAGCTACATGTTTTTATTTGCCTTGACCAACTGATTATTTGGCTCAAATTTGAAGCAATGAAACGAAAGATGAAGATGTGTGTCAATAAAAGGAACCAGAAAGTTAAGTGGGTTCCAACAGGAAATAAAGAAATCATTATTAAACTAGTATATTTAAGGAGATGATGAAAGGATATAGGTGGCAGAGTAATGTTAAGACAAGCAAGAATGGGATGAGAGGGTCACCATCTGGGAGCAACAAAAACAGACTGATGAGAAGCAATGAGCAAACTTATTTCCTCACCCACGAGCATAGAAGAAATTATGCCATTGTGCCTACATGCACCACTGAAGTAGAGGATAGGAGTGGGGGAAAAAACCATCATACAGATATACACCAACGTAACTATGTAGCTTAGAGATCCTGGCTTACAAAGTAGTGAGAAAACAAAAGGAACAGATGCTCACTTGGCCAACTCTCAATGAAACTCATTAAAATCATCACCCTGTCCTTGGATCAGTGCTCATGCTAAGGTTTTACCTTGTTTAGCCAGAAGTCACCCACTTGTGATGAAAACTGAAAACATCATGGCCAAAAATAAAAAGATTATTTTCAAAGGCCCAAATTATTTGTCCCCATCTCAATGTACAAATGCTGGATATAAAACAGGGTCAATCAGCACTTGATGGCTGTGACTATGACTAAAAAAATGTTAAACTGTAATAGTCAGATTTTGTGGTAAATCATTAAGATGTTCTAATTTATGAACTTAACTAATTCTACCTATTTCACCATAATTTTTAATAAATTTTGACATTTCTCTATGGCTCATTCTCAAAGGTTATATTTTGTATGATATATTTCCAGTTGATAAAGTAGGTCCTTTACCAACTAAAACTACTTCATGTTTTAAGAAATAAAACAAAATAAAAAATATTGCCATCCTTCAAGTTTTGTAGCAAAGAATGCACACACATGATACAAAGCCTGGCTCTTAACAATAACAGTAACAGACAAGCCTGAATGTATAATACAATAGATTAATTAAAGTTGGGAGTGTTGTAAAAGTGACAAATTCCTAAATAGTTATAAAAGGCAGTAATTTTTCAGACAGAGTAAAAGTCTGGAAACAGGGCCCATATGGGAATTTTACTTACTTCTGGAATAAGCAAAATGGCTGATATCTAAATTTAGGTCAAAGTTCCTGAGTAATTAGAGATGGAAAACTTGAGGCATAGTTGTTACAATGATTAGATTGTAAGAACTCTAATACCTAAGATTACTTTTTGTATCTAGTCTATTGATACAGTAAATATTTATACATGAGAAAGAAGTAGCTCCATATGCATGATTAAACATACTTGTCCAGTCAGATCAAGACCTCCAAAGCAATATATTTATCAATAGCTACTCAATAAATATTAATAGTGATATAAAATAACTGGATTTTCTACAGTATATTTCACAATCCTACAAAGGTATACTCTATACTCAATTACATTTTAAAACCACCAACAGACTTATGAAAATAATTGTATTTTTTTAAACACAAATCTTTTTATTTTTTTGGCCAAAGGTCCATCTAGTCAAAGCTATGGTTTTTCCAGTATTCATATATGGATGTGAGAGGTGGACTATAAAGAAAGCTGAGCACTGAAGATGTGATGCTTTTGAACTGTGGTGTTGGAGAATACTCTTGACAGTCCCTTGGACTGCAAGGAGATCCAACCAATCCATCCTAAAGGAGATCAGTCCTGGGTGTTTATTGGAAGGACTGATGCTGAAGCTGAAACTCTAATACTATGGCCACCTGATGCGAAGAGCTGACTCATTTGAAAAGACCCTGATGCTGGGAAAGATTGAAGGCAGGAGGAGAAGGGGACGACAGAGGAGGAGATGGTTAGATGGCATCACTGACTCAATGGACATGAGTTTGAGCAAACTCTGGGAGTTGGTGATGGATAGGGAGGCCTAGTGTGCTGCAGTCCATGGGGTCAGAAAGAGTTGGACACATCTGAGTGACTGAACTGAACTGAAACGTAGAATGTTTAGTTACCCAACTAGGGACCGAATCTGTGCCCCCTTCAGCTGAAGCTTGGAGTCTTAAACACTGGACTGCTAGGGACGTCCCACACAAATCTTATTTGTAATAAACCATAATTAGTGTCAAGCAACAAATGTGAATTAGACTAAGGTGTGACCAGAGAACACAATCAAAAAACTCTGATGCGACTGAAGAGATAGAAACTCCAACATGCGATCTGCTTTGGACATAATGACGCTTGCTGTATTCTTTTTAACAATTCTATAATACTGTTTAATAGCAATGCTGAGTAAAGATAACTATAGATAAACCATTGTTATGATATGACATAACATATATTAATGTGTAATATTACTTACTTTGACCACACAATTTTCAGTCTTCATAGCAGTGCTTGCTAGACATACTGTCTCTTGATTTAAGCAGAGTCTGGCACAGCTGTTGTATGTCTGCAAAGAGAATTTTTTGAAATAAGTTTAGGTACTGAAATACTGTCATGCAGTTTTCAAATTCTGCCCCATTTCTAAAAATCAACACACAAATAGATCCTATGTGTAAATTCTAGATTTATGGGAGCTGAGGGACAAGGCAGACGAGGGAAGTAAAGAAAGCGACAGCCCAAAAGTGCCACTGATGTGCCATGAACAAGTGTGTGAGCGGTAGTGACTTCACTGTATGTGAAAAGTAGAGGTGTCAGTTATTCAGAATGGGCAAAGGACTTGAACAGAGATTGTGCTGTGCTTAGTCAGACCCCCATAGACTGTAGCCTACCAGGCTCCTCTGTCCATGGGGATTCTCCAGGCTAGAATACGGGAATGGGTCGCCATGCCCCCTCCAGGGGATCTTCCCAACCCAGGGATCGAACTCGGGTCTCCTGCATTGCAGGCAGATTCTTTACCATGAGCCACCAGGGAAGCAAATAGAAATTATCCGAGAAGATATACCAATGGCTAAAAAGCACATGAAACGATGCTCAACATGACTGATTATGAGAGGAATGCAAATCAAAACTACAATATGTTACCATTATATATCCATTAGGATGGTTACTAATAAGAAAACAAGTGTTGGTAAAAATGTGGAGAAACTGGAACCCCTGTGCATTGTTAGTGGGAATGCAAAATGGTATAGCCAAGGCGAGGAAAAGAAAACACAATACAGTAGTGATTCCTCAAAAAATTAAAAACAGAATTACCATATGATCCAGTAATTCCAATTCTGGATATATGAAGAACTGAAAGTGGTGTCTTTATGAGATATTTTTACACCCACATTCATGGCAGCATTATCCACAATAGCTAAGATTCACAAATTTCCACTGATGGATAAATGCATAAGCAAAATGTGGTACATACATACAGTGGAACAGTAGTCAGTCTTAAAAAGAAAAGAAATTCTAACATACACTATAACATGGATGAAACCTAAGGACCGTATGCTATGTGAAATAACCCAGTCACAAAAAGACAAATACTGCATGATTCCACTGAGTCAAAATCATAGAGACAGAAAGTAAAATAGTGGTTTCAACTAGCTGGGAGAAGGAGGGAATAGGGAGTTACTGTTTAGTGAGTACGGCATTTCAGTTTTACAAGATGTTAAAAGTTATGGGAATGGGTGGTGGTGGCTATTATACAACAATATGAATGTATTTAATATCATGAACTGCATATTTAAAACTAATTACAGTGGTAAATGTTACATGTATTTTACCATAATTAAAAAAAAAGCAAAAACGCTGGTTAGCGAAGCTTCAACAGTACAAAACCCGAGAACTTCCAGATGTTCAAGCTGGACTTAGAAAAGGTAGAGGAATCAGAGATCAAATTGCCAACATCCGTTGGGTCATAGAAAAAAACAAGAGAGTTCCAGAAAGACATCTACTTCTGCTTTATTGACTATGCCAAAGCTTTTGACTATGTGTATCATAACAAACTGTGGAATATTCTTAAAAGAGATGGAAATACCAAACCATCTTACCTGTTTCCTGGAGAAATCTGTATGCAGGTCAAGAAGCCAGTTAGAACTGGACATGGAACAATGGACTGGTTCCAAATAGGGAAAGGAGTATGTCAAGGCTGTATATTGTCACCTTACTTATTTAACTTATATGCAGAGTACATCAAGTGAAATGGCAGGCTGGATGAAGCATGAGCTGGAAGAAATATATATATTGCTGGGAGAAATATATCAATAACCTCAGAATGCAGATGACACCACCCTTATGGCAGAAAGCAAAGAGGAACTGAAGAGCTTCTTGATGAAAATGATAGAAGAAAGTGAAAAAACTGGCTTAAAACTCAACATTCAAAAAATGAAGATCACAGCATCTGGTCCTATCATGTCATGGCAAATAGATGGCGAAACAATGGAAACAGTGAGAGACCTTTTTTCTTAGGCTCCAAAATCACTGCAGATGGTGACTGCAGCCATGAAATTAAAAACACTTGCCCCTTGGAAGAAAAGCTATGACCAACCAAGACAGCATATTAAAAAACAGAGACATTACTTTGCTGACAAAGGTCTGTTTGGTCAAAGCTATGGTTTTTCCAGTAGTCACGTATGGATGTGAGAATTGGACCATAAAGAAGTCTGCTGCTGCTGCTGCTGCTAAGTTGCTTCAGTCATGTCCGACTCTGTGCGACTCCATAGACGGCAGCCTACCAGGCTCCCCTGTCCCTGGGATTCTCCAGGCAAGACCACTGGAGTGGGTTGCCGTTTCCTTCTCCAATGCATGAAGTGAAAAGTGAAAGTGAAGTCGCTCAATTGCGTCCGACCCTTAGCGACCCCACGGACTGCAGCCCACCAGGCTCCTCTGTCCATAGGACTTTCCAGGCAAGAGCACTGGAGTGGGGTGCCATTTCCTTCTCCAAAAGAAGGCTGAGCACCAAAGAATTGATGCTTTTGAACTGTGGTGATGGAAAAGATTTTGGAGAGACCCCTGGACTGCAAGGAGATCCAACCAGTCCATCCTAAAGGAAATCATTCCTGAATATTCATTGGAAGGACTGATGTTGAAGCTGAAACTCCAATAGTTTAGCCACCTGAAGCGAGAACTGACTCATTGGAAAAGACTCTGATGCTGGGAAAGATTGAAGGCAGGAGGAGAAGTGGATGATAGAGGAGGAGATGGTTGGATGGCATCACTGACTCAATGAACATGAGTTTGAGCAAGCTCTGGGAGCTGGTGATGGACAGGGAGGCCTGGCATGCTGCAGTCCATGGGGTCGAAAAGAGTTGGACAGGACTGAGCGACTGAACTGAACTGATACTTTATTGTAATATAACTGGCCAATATATTGATTAAAATGTTTCCTTCTAGTCTTATGTTTTTACTGAAAGTACAAGTCACTGCTCTCAAACATTAGTGCCCATCAGAATCATCTGGAGGACTTGTTAAAACACAGATTGCTGGGTCCCATCCCCAGAGCTTCTGAGAACTTGCATTTTTAACAAGTCCCCAGCTGATGTTAACATTACTGGTCTAAGAATACTCTTTGAGAACTCTTGATAGACACATAGGTGTTGAAATTAAAGAGAAAAGTCTTAAGACATAGGTGATCTCATAATCAATAAGAAAATATCAATTTTCTAAAATTCTACATTTATAGAACAGTTGCAAAATAGATATGAGTTCCTGTACAGCCTTTCCCAGCTTCCCTTTACATTGAAGTCTTATACAACCAGAGAATATTTATCAAAATAAACCAATTAACCTTGGTACAATACAAAGTTAAGAACTTACTTGACTTTCACCAGTTTTTTCTACTAACATTCTTTCGTTCTGGAGCTAATTCAAGATCCCATATTGCATTTAGCTGCCATGTATCCTTAGTCTCTTCTAATCTGTGACAATTTCCCTGTCTTTGCTTATCTTTCATGATTCTGACACTGCTGAAGAGTACTGATTAATCTACAGAATGTCCCTCAGTTTGGGTCTGTCTCATGTTTCCTCAAGATCAGACTGAGGTTGTACATTATTGGGAAGGATACTACAGAGGTGAGGTGCTCTTCTCAATGCACCAAGTCAGGAGGTACATTGCTGAGTATTCAGAAATACTGATGTTAACCTTGACCATTTGCCTAAGATTGTGTCTAACAAGATTCTCTATTATTAGCTTAACATTTTTCATTTAGAAATTACTAAATGTAGTGAGGAAAATACTTTAAGACTATGCAAATATTTTGCCTCTGCTTCAACTTTTGCATGCTAATTTTAGCATACTGCTGGATCTTGCCTATGGTTATTTTTACTGTCGCGTCCTAATGGTGATTTTTAAATTTCTCTCTCTTTCTACATTAATTAATTGGGATTCTTCTGAAGGGAGAGCTATGAGTTCTTCCATTTGTCTGCTTATTCATTTATGTACTTATTTATATTAGCAATGGACACAGATATTTTAAATAATTCATTTTTGTTCAACTATCATTCTTTGGAAAAGAGCAGATAGATAAGAATAAAATTTGAGAAAATAGAGAAAGTAACATTATAAATTAAAGTTTCCATTTAAACAAGTTAAATTTTTAAAAATTTATCTACTTGTTTTTTCTTATATTATTTAAGCTGAAATTATTTCAAACATATATTTTAAAAGAATAAACTGGATCATCTGACATTAGTGTACAGGCACTATTGGCACATGTACATCTGGACTCAGGGTTCAGTACTTCTTTCACAATCGCTAACACCACAAACTATCCATGTACAGACAATACAATTTTTAAGCTGTGTTCTTAAGACATTTATGAAGCAATTGGTATATACTAAATAAAGTAAAACTTTAAGCCAAAGAGCACTAGTTCCAATAATGGCAGAGATGTTTGTTTGTATTAAATTAACTCTTCTCAGATAACAATTATAAACCATGGAAAAAATATTCAAAACAAACAAAGGCACTACAGGTTGACCAAAAGTAGGTGGAAATTGGAGGAAGAAGAGGATTGAGATAGAGGAGAATCACACTTAGTAAGATCCATGTTTACGTGCTTTTTCCATGAGGGTACTCACTAGGCTATTTGATACAGGATAGCTAAAAATTCAATTAGACAGACAGTCTATTGGCTTGGGGAGCTCAGGGCAGCCACAGTGGCTCGAAATTGAGAAGAAAAATAGAAAACAGAAAGAGCCAGCCCTTCCTCTCGCAGGGCGGAAGCATCAAAACATGCATATAAATTTCTCTCAAATCTATGGCTAACCTTCAAACTACTTACATGAATGAGAGACTCCAAATATTCCAAAATAAAGGAATAGCTAGAAGACTGAAAGATATGAGAAGAGATTCCAGCTGCTGCCCATGAGGAGACACAGGGTTTTGAATTTGAGTTTAGGAGCTTCATAAGCATCTCAAACTTTCTAATGAAAGCTTAGAAAGACCCTGCATTCAGACTAAAGAGTAAGTCTTGAGGACTAAGGGATATGCCTCAGGACTAAGGGCAAAACCAAAACACACCTGCCCTAACAAACATAAAAACAAGATTCTATGAAGTCACAGTGATTAGCCAGTAAGATAAACAGGGAAGATAAAAGAAACTGGAGTCTCCACAATGTATTGTTTATAATGTCCGCTAAACAATAAAAACTACTAGACATGAGAAGAAGAAAAGGGAGCCATAATAAAGAGAAAAGAAATCAACAGAAAATGACCACAAGATGACCTAGTTATGGGAATCAGTTCATAAAGGTTCTACAGAAGCTATAACAAATATGTTCAACAACTTAAGGAAAGATACAATTACAGTGAGAAAAAGATGGAAATTTTCACCATTAAAATAAAAAACTAAAATAAGCCAAACAAATTCTATAATGAAAAAATATGTTACCTGAAATTAAAAATTTACTGGATGAGCTTAAAAGCAGGTTGGAGATGGCAGAAAAAAAGGCCAATGAACTTAAAAAACAGATCAACTGAAATAATCTGAAGAATACAAAGGGTAAAAGAAAAAAAGAACAGAGTCTCAGTCACCTGTGGGACAATTTTCAATGATCTAATATTATGGAATTGGAGACCCAGAAGAGAGGCAAAAATGGGGCACAGAAAGTTATAAAAATAGTGACCAACTATTTCTCAAATTTGGTGAAAACCATTGGCTTGCTACTATAAGAACAGTAAATCCCAAAAGATTAAATACAAAAAACCCCTAAATATCAGAAAATAAAACCTAGGTTCAAGACAGTCAAAACTGCTGAAAATCAGTAACAAAAACAAAACCTTAAAAGCAGCCAAAGAAAAAGGGGATGCCATATATATGGGAGCAGCAATGTAAATAATGGCAGATTTTTCACCCATAACAATGAAGTCTAGAAGACAAAGGAATACAATTTTTTTTTTTTGCAGGGGGTGCTGCACCTCGTGGCAGGGATTGAACTGAAACATTGGCAATGAAAGCACCAAGTCCTAACTGCTGGACCACCAGGGAATTCCCAAGAACAGGATTTTTAAAGTGCTAAGAGGAAAAAACTCAAACCAGGGTTCTTACCATTAAAGGAGAATTACAAATATGAAAAGGGAAAAACCTAAAACAAACTCTGTTGAAACTGTATTGGAACTGGAGATATCAATATGAACTCATGGTTTTCAAAATATATAATATAGATATAAAATAAATGTTAACATTTAAATCCTGGCTTCTAAATACAATTCTGCACTAAAAGGAGCCATTGCTCCCTGGAGAAATGGTTGATTCCTGGAATGGACAGAGTAGATACAAGATGAACCTGGAAATACTCAGGAAATGATGGACATATATCATAGAGCCACAGATCCCAGCCTAAATGGGCTCTCATTTGACAAAATGGAAGAGTATAAAATAAAAGAATTGAATAAAATAGGATACATTTCTTGAAAGATACAAATGACCTAAACTGACAGAATAAGAAACAGAAAATCTAGACAGTTCTATAGGGGCTTCCCAGGTGGCTCAGTGGTAAAGAATCTGCCTACCAATCCAGGAGATGCAGTTCGATCCCTGGGTTGGGAAGATCCCCTGGGGAAGGAAATGGCAACCCACTCCAGTCACAGACAGAGGAAGCTAGTGGCCTATAGGGTCACAAAAGAGTAGGACATGACTTAGTGACTAAATTAACAACAGACAGCTCTATAACTATTAAGGAAGTTGAAATTATTAGAAACTATTACACACAAATGGCTTCCCTAGTGGCTCAAGTAGTAAAGAATCAGCCTATAATGTGGGAGTCCTGGGTTTGATTCCTGGCTTGGGAAGATGCCCTGGAGGAGGGAATGGCAACCCATTCCAGCATTCTTTTCTTGCCTGGAGAATCCCCATGGACATAGGAGCCTGGCAGACTATAGTCCATGGGGATGCAAAGAGTGGACATGACTGAGCAATTAAGCACAGTACATTACACATGAATTAAAAAAAAAAAATCTTCCCACAAAGTAACACTTATGGGCCAGACAGTGTTACTGGTGAATTCTATTAAACAGTAAGGAAGAAGAACATCACAACAAAGATATCAGGAAAAAAAAAAAACAACTACAAACTAATATTCCTTCCGAACACAGACACAAAACTTCTTAACAAAGTCAACTGATGTGATTCTCCATATTAATAGAATGGGAGGTGCATTTGACAAAATTAAACACCAATTTATAATTTAAAAGAATTAAAAAAAACACAAAACTCAGCAAGCTAGAAATAAATGGGAACTTCTTCAGTCCCATAAAGGGCATCAAAAAAATTCAAATAACATTCTTAGTGGTGAAAGACTATTTAAAATTCTCTCACAACTGGGAACAAGGCAAAGATGTCCTCTTACCACATCTATTCGACATTATATGGAGGCCTTAGCAATTCAAATAAAGAAACAAAAGGCAAGTAAGTTGGAAAAGAAAAAAAATTCCCTTTATTCATAAATGATAGGAAACAAAGACAACAGTCAAAAACCAACTGCATTTATATACTCTAACAACAATCAGAGAATGAGAAAAGTTTATAATAGCACTGAAAGACATTAAATACTTAGGAATAAATCTAACAAATTACATTCACAAAATGTACATTGAAAACTGAAAAAAAAATTGCTTAGAAAAATTTTAAAAGACAAATGGAGATACATGTCTGCACACTGGAAGACTCTTATTATTGAGCAGTTAATTCTACGCAAATAGATATTTCAGTTTCAAAAAAATCCAAATCAACACCCCCACAGACTTCTTTTTAATAGAAATTCTAATGATTCTAAAATTTATATAGAAGTGTAAAGTACCTATAGCCAAAACAATATTAAAAACAAAAATGTGGAGGACTCACACTACCTCATTTCAAGAATTAACAAAGCTACAATAATCAAGACAGTCCAGTGTTCAGTGCAAGGATAGACACCTCTGAAAAACAGAAGACCTTGAACTCATCTTCTGTGTCAGGCAGGGACATGAAGTAGGAGTTGGTCAGTACCTCAGCCACTGATATCCTTTTGCTCTGCATACAGCAGCAAGCAGCCTCCTTTCCAGGTTCAGAAATAGACTACATTTGTTCAGCCAACTGATTTCTGACAAAGGCACCCATATAATTCAATGGAGGAAAGGAAAGTCTTTTCAGCAATGGTTCCAAAACAAGTGAATAAAAAGTATGGGGATTATTGTACAACACAGGGAATATAGCCAATATTTTATACTAACTATAAATGTAGTATAACCTTTAAAAACTGTGTATCACTATACTGTACACCTGTAACTTATTATAATATGGTATGAAATATGTCAACTGTATTTTAATAAAATAATTAAACAAATAAATACTATAATCACTAGCCAAGCAAAGAAACCAGAAAATAAGTACAATAAAATGTTAATAATAAACTGAAGGAAGAAATAAACTATCTTAATAATTTTCAGTCCAAAAAGTATGGGGAAAATAATGAGCCTCAAACTCTATTTCACAGCACACTTAAGAATTAATTTGAAATGGGCCAGAATTCAAGGTAAAAGCTAAATTTTATAAAGCTTCTAGAATATCATGAGGTAAGGGTTAATTGAATGAACTTCATTCAAAAATCAGAAACTTCTCATCAAAAACACACCATGAATAAACAGGCAAGATACAGATTGTGAGAAGATATACAGAACATATATCTGACAAAGGTCTGTTATCTAGAACTAAGACTGACAAAAAAGATCTTCATGACCCAGATAATCACGATGGTATGAACCTAGAGCCAGACATCCTGGAATGCGAAGTCAAGTGGGCCTAAGAAGCATCACTACAAACAAAGCTAGTGGAGGTGATGGAATTCCAGTTGAGCTATTCCAAATCCTAAAGGATGATGCTGTGAAAATGCAGCACTCAATATGCCAGCAAATTTGGAACTCAGCAGTGGCCACAGGACTGGAAAAGGTCAGTTTCCCCTCCAATCCCAAAGAAAGGCAATGCCAAAGAAAGCTCAACTGCTACTACTGCTAAGTCGCTTCAGTTGTGTCCGACTCTGTGTGACCCCATAGACAGCAGCCCACCAGACTCCTGTCCCTGGGATTCTCTACGCAAGAATACTGGAGTCAGTTGCCATTTCCTTTTCCAGTGCATGAAAGTGAAAAGTGAAAGTGAAGTTGCTCAGTCGTGTCCAACTCTTTGCAACCCCATAGACTGTAGCCTAATCAGGCTCCTCTGTCCATGGGTCTTCCCAGGCAAGAGTACTGGAGTAGGTTGCCATTGCCTTTGAGCATTCCGAAGAATGCTCAAACTACAGCACAATAGCACTCATCTCACACGCTAGCAAAGTAATGCTCAAAATTCTCCAAGCTAGGCTTCAACAGTACATGAATCGTGAACTTCCAGGTGTTCAAGCTGGTTTTAGAAAGGGCAGAGGAACCAGAGATCAAACTGCCAACATCCGCTGGATCATTAAAAAAGCAAGAGAGTTCCAGAAAAACATCTATTTCTGCTTTATTGACTACGCCAAAGCTTTTGACTGTGTGGATCACCACAAACTGTGGAATATTCTGAAAGATATGGGAATACCAGACCACCTGACCTGCCTCTTGAGAAACCTACATGCAGGTCAGGAAGCAACAGTTAGAACTGGACATGGAACAGCAGACTGGCTCCAAATATGGAAAGGAGTACATCAAGGCTGTATATTGTCACCCTGCTTATTTAACCTATATGCAGACTATATCATGAGAAACACTGGGCTGGATGAAGCACAAGTTGGAATCAAGACTGCAGGAAGAAACATCAATAACTTCAGATACGCAGATGACACCACCCTTATGGCAGAAAGCGAGGAAGAACTAAAGAGCCTCTCGATCAAAGTGAAAGAGGAGAGTGAAAAAGCTGGCTTAAAGCTCAATATTCAGAAAACTAAGATCATGGCATCTGGTCCCATCAGTTCAGTTCAGTTCAGTCACTCAGTCGTGTCTGACTCTTTGCGACCCTATGAATCACAGCACGCCAGGCCTCCCTGTCCATCACCAACTCCCGGAGTTCACTCAGATTCAAGTCCATTGAGTCAGTGTTCCCATCCAGCCATCTCATCCTCTGTCGTCCTCTTCTCCTCCTGCTCCCAATCCCTTCCAGCATCAAAGTCTTTTTCAATGAGTCAACTCTTTGCTGCTCCTTCAGAATGGACTGGTTGGATCTCCTTGCAGTCCAAGGAACTCTCAACAGTCTTCTCCAACACCACAGTTCAAAAGCATCAATTCTTCGGCGCTCAGCCTTCTTGTATGTGAGAGTCCAACTCTCACATACATACATGACCACTGGAAAAACCATAGCCTTGACTAGTCGGACCTTAGTCAGCAGAGTAATGTCTCTGTTTTTGAATATGCTATCTAGGTTGGTCATAACTTTTCTTCCAAGGAGTAAGCGTCTTTTAATTTGGCAAATAGATGGGGAAATGATGCAAACAGTGACAGATTTTATTTTTGGGGGTCCAAAAGCACTGCAGATGGTGACTGCAGCCATGAAATTAACAGATGTTTACTCCTTGGAAGGAAAGGTATGACTAACCTAGATAGCATATTCAAAAACAGAGACATTACTTTGCCGACGAAGGTCCGTCTAGTCAAGGCTATGGCTTTTCCAGTGGTCATGTATGGATGTGAGAGTTGGACTGTGAAGAAGGCTGAGTGCCAAAAAACTGATGCTTTTGAACTGTGGTGTTGGATAAGACTCTCTAGAGTCTCTTGGACTGCAAGGAGATCCAACCAGTCCATCCTAAAGAAAATCAGTCCTGAATATTCATTGGAAAGATTGATCTTGAAGCTGAAACTCGAATACTTTGGCTACCTGATGCAAAGAACTGACTCAATAGAAAAGACCCTGATTCTGGGAAAGTTTGAAGGCGGAGGAGAAGAGGACGACAGAGGATGAGATGGTTGGATGGCATCACTGACTCAATGGACATGATTTTTGAGCAAGCTCTGGGAGTTGGTGATGGACAGGGAGGCCTGGTGTGCTATAGTCCATGGGGTCTCAAAGAGTCAGACACTACTGAGCAACTGAAGACAGACAATGCAATTTGTTTAATGCAACACCCCCCACCCAGATACTTAACAAAAGAAAATAACTTAATAGCCAATAAGTACATGAAAAAGTATTTAACACATGCTCACCAAAAAGCTTAAAGGACACTCATAACAACTTCATTTTAAAAAACGAAAATAGCTCAAGTGTCTATCAAATGAAGAAAACAAAGTGTAGTATATTTATTCAATGGAATATATTGTACAGCAAAAGAGAATGAACATCTGGATAAACACAGCGATATAGTGAATCTCATAAACATTATGCTGAGTGAGAGTGAGACCCCAACATGTATGAATCTGTTACACACAATTCAAGCAAGGTTAAACTAATCTATGACAAGAAGCTTATCAATGTTTGATTCATTGTGGGCAGGGAAACTGGTTGGAAAGGAGAAGGAGGGAACTTTCTTGGATAATGAAAATGTCCTATAGCTTGATTGGGGTGGTGGTTACATAGTTGAAAAGATGTCAAAAATTCAGTGACTTATGCAATTAATATATATGTAATTCACTGTATGAAACATTTATTTCAATGAAAATATAAAAGTATGCAGTTACTATTTCGGGATAAAGTACTAGAAGTTTGAACAGCTAATAAAAATGTTATTTTATTTTTCTGGAAAAAAAAAGTCATGGCAGGTAGAAAATGAATTTTTCTCCAAAATTTTTTACCCTCAGAAATGAGTATAATACAACTCAGGGGAACATTAGTTAGATTCAGGAAACTTGTAGGAGTTTCCAGAGTAGGGATGTGCATGCACGCTAAGTCGACTCAGTCATGTCTGATTCTATGCAACCATATGGATTGTAGCCTGAGAGATTCCTTTGTCCATGGGATTCTCTAGGCAAGAATACTGGAGTGGGTTGCTATGCCCTACTCCAGAGAATCTTCCCGACCCAGGGACTGAACCCGTGTCTCTTAAGTCTCCTTCACTGGCAGGCAGGTTCTTTACCACTAGCACCACCTGGGAAGACCAAGAATATATACAGGTTTTTATTTTCTAGACATTCCATCTGTAAAATGGGTATATGATCTTCTTTTTCTCCAAAAGAAATCACCTAGATTAGTAAACTAAAACTGGTCAGAGTCCTTAGACCAGTCTGAAACAAAAAGGCCAAAGAATCAAATATTTTACTTTCAGTATTTTACTATTATAAGACTCCTTTCAGCTAAAATAAACTAGTGAGTATAACAGCCACAGGCAAGATAGGTTCTATCTCCACATAACATCTGAAAAGGTAGCTTCATTGCTAAACCAGAGGCAGAGAGCTTTGCGTTGGAGTACTTTAATACGTTTTTATATAGCATATAAAGCACATAAGCATAAACCAGTAAGATGCCTTGCTGAAAACTACCTGCTTTGTAAAAGCAGGCTGTAATTCTGAACAAGTTTTCAATTTTCACACTGCTGCTAGGGTAAAACATTTTAAAGAGTTTAATTTTTTACAATGGATTCAATGACATAGGATTATCTAACAAAGTAATGGCTAATCAATAGAAGGTTTAGTTGTCAGGTGAAACATATAACACACTAAAAGGGATTGATTGCCAGACTTCTCCTTATTTACTAGAAGGTATATATTTAAAATGACACAAACTTGTTACCAGGCTGCATTTTTTCAACCTTGCAAAAAGCTGCTTAAGAAATCTGTTCAGCAGCCCTATAGCAAAACAAGATATACTATAATGAAAATGGCTAGTGATTGGGAGGTGGGAAGGAGTATACAGGTACCTTCAGATATATATATAGAAATATGTATATATAGGAAAAAAAAAAAGCAAACTAAAAGCGACATCTAGGAAAGGTGAAACTGAGCTTTAAAAATGCCACAATGATGCTATCAAATCTCATTCAATAGACGCAAAGCTGTATCTGATCTCATTCCATGTTGCTCTTACGGCAGATTGTTTTTTTAAGGACTCATGCAACTGGGTACAATAGCCCCTCCTACTTTAATGGTACATTCAGATTAAGCACTGAACACAAAATGAATTGGGCCCATATGGACTTCAACCAGCATATAAACTGTTTCCTTTATAATTTATTCACAGATCTTATGTCTCTATATGAAGATACACTTTTTATGGTCATTGCAACCCAGGAGTTCAATAATATTTTTTCTACTAAGTCAGTGATTACACAATTTATCAAAGAATGATTACACTGAAATAAAAATAAAACAAAACACCAACCCCCTATACAGTCTTCCTTCTTCAATTTTAAGACTGCTGATTATTAAATTGCTTCTTTTTGAAAACGGGTTTTTGTAGCAAGACACAAATTGCAAAAGCCATGTTTAAAAACAAAAAAGTTATTAGACTCTGAAGGATTCAGCCAAAGTGGAAAGTTAAATAAACAAATCACTTCATCAGACTTAGAAAGATCACTTTTGTCTTACTTAAGAGACCTACATTAATTACCTTTAAGGTCTTTTACACGGACTATTTAAAAGAAGTACAATTTATTTATTTATTTCAAATGAGGTGCTTCTTCTGAAGTATTAAATAATGTCTACAAATGCAAAAGCATTTTTATAAATAGGTAATTAAAACAGATGACTAAAATTAAGTCAAGCTGCAAAACATTACCCAGGATGCACTATGTTTTTGTGTTTGTTTGTTTGTTTTAATAAACATATCAGGCAATTTTTTTCCATCCAAAGCCCAAAGCACTTCAGGAGAAAAAAAAGAAGTAGGAAGTTTCATAGGGGAAAAAACATACATATATAATGAAATAATGCCAAACCCCAAACTAAAGTATTTACAAGATAGTCCCTGAAGCACAGTTTGTCATATCGCAATTACACCTTGCCTACTGCCAAGCCAAAGTGCTTACTATTTCCACTAGGGGGAGAAATATCTTAACACAAAGCAACGGCAGATAAGGAATGGGTTTTCTTGAGCAATTATCAGAACAAAGCTCCCTTGGCTGTGTGTACCTTCTAATTACTCAATACAATTAAAATGACTAACCTAAAACAAATAGGAAAAAACCTGCCAGCCTGATATGAGGGACTTCATTAAACCTTTCCCCCTCATCAATCAAATCAGAAAGAAGAGAATGCCATTACATATTATACAAACACTACAGAGTTATTAAAGGAAGTAAATTCAGTTGAGTTTCTCTCTCTTTTTTATAAAGGAAGTGGCTCCTTGAAAAAGAAATGTCGTGGTATTTACCCATCTGGATGCTGCTTGAAAACAAATTGTCCTCCTAAGAGCAGAAATACAGTATGTTTTCTCTCAGTTCACTGGCTTATGAATGACTTTTTGTTGTTGTTGTTGTTTTGTTCATACACATGATAATGTCATTTTCTGTGTCAGTGATGTGCTTGTTCCTCCTACTCATCCAACTGTATAAAGGAGCTATGCCAATCAGACCTCCATGCTTACACTGGATTGTTTTAAGTTCTTTACTGCTAGTTTCTGTGCATATATTTCAAGTTAATGTTTAGAACAACATAGGAATTTAGGGGAGGGGTGGGGTGGTAGGAAAGGAAAACAGCTACTTATTCCTTCTAAAAGGCTTATGCAGTTCCTTTTATAAGGCCCAGTCATTAACAGAAGATGACAACAGAGTCATTTTTCTTCAGCTGACAATTGTGACATTTTTCCAGCAGCGAGCAAGGTGTTGAAAACCTGGCAGCTGTTACCTCCTGGGATGAAGATACTTTTTTATCCTCCCTTGACAGTTTAACTCAGTGGGTCAGCACCTTTAAAGACTGCAAAGTATCCTTGAAGAGGATGGAAGCTTGAATTACTGCTCCCTCCCTAATCAATGTAAACCCTCACTGCAGGTGAAGCCTCCATCTATGGAGGTGCATGGGGGAGGAAAATGTAGTGCCCTGAGCCAGATGGTTTTTATCTTGTTTTTAAAGAATAAAGGAACAAGCTAACAAGGGAGACAGCTACTTTGTTAGCTTCTTGGCCTCTCTCATGGCTTTGCATCCCCAGGGTTCCAGCTACACAAGAGAAAGAATACAGAAAAACATAAACACTTAAAGAAATATAACTAGAGGGCTGGCATCATGCTGCTTTCAAAGAGTTGAGAGGGCTCTACTCAATGCTTTATTTATCACTACCCACGTTCTCAGGATGGTAAGTGGACACATATACAAAGGGAATGGGGGATGGGGGAGGGATTAGACTGAGGTCACAATTTACTCAATTACAGAGAAAGGCAAGGTTGACAGATCCTATTAGCACCAATGTGAAGCTAAGAAGGAGTATGCATGTTGTAAGGCTATGTTTTCAAAGAGTAATGAGTACTTTCATGTATCCTCTCAGGCCTTTGCCCTTGTTTGCAGATATGAGTACTATGAACACAGTTGCTATGGTTTTCTGGGCTTCACATTCTAGGAATAAAAGTAAAAAGAAAACTGTAGCTACTCTGTACATCTTTTAAATAAAAGTTTACACTTAAGATAACAAGAGGGCAGAAGATTATTCAGAAATTTAGAAAATTTAAAGAATAATTACATCCCCTCAACCCCCACCTCCCAACTCTACTGCCTTCTGATGTTGGATATAAAATGGAAAAGCAGGTATACAAAACAACTTGGTGATGTTGTTTTCTGACTTCCTCTTTCAATATTTTTTCTGCTAATGTCTTTCTCAAGTCTTAGAATTATGGTTATGATAACCTCATAATACAAGTCAGGGAGTGTTCTTTTCTACTCTGTTTTCTATTTTGGTGTTATTTATTCCTTAAATGTTTGATAGAGTTCACCAGAAAACTATGTAGGCCTTTTGATAATTCAGTTTTTTCAACAGACATAGGGCTCTTCAAATTTTGTTTCACCTTGTTTTGGTATAAGTTGTATTGTTCAAGGAACTGGTCCATGTCATCAACGATGCCAAATTTTTGGTATAAAGTTATTTATAATATTCCCTTTACCTTTTTAATGTAAAAACTGCAGTGATAATACTTCTTTCAGTTCCTCTAACAGTTAAATAATTCTAAATTAACAGGCATGTTCATATGCTATCAACAATGATTTAACTATACTTTAGAATAATATATATAAGCTCTAAAATTAGTTTAAAACAACACTAAATTTATTAGAACATAAAAGTATTTCAAAATCAGTGGTTAAAGAGTGGTAAACCCCATTAGAAATAGTATGCAAAAGAACCTCAAGTTAAGGGACTAGGCCACATGATGCGAATCCTACTTACATCGACCTGAGGTCAAAGGCAGCTCTGACACCTTTTTATCTATATAACTTGACTAAAGGTGGGGTAGGAAGAGCAAATAGCATTTCATTATTGTCCTATGCATAGAGAAAAGAGGGCATTTAAACAGCTTCTATACTATATCCTACATTAAAAACTCAGTGATGGGGTAATCAAGTTCAGAGCAGTCCTGGACAGCTGCCCTGTGACCCGCTTGTACTGACCCTGTTATTCATCACTCATCCCTAAGATTGAGAGGGCAAGCTCCTAGGGAGTGACCACCACAATAGACAGACACAAGCCAACAGTAATCTGGTTCCAGCAAAAAACCAGATGGCACTGCAATAAATTTACAAATCTGCATTCATGGGGCTGTTAAAACACCCAGAAGCTAAAAGACTCCGAGGGCCCCAGGAGGATCTCTTACTTCCCCATTTCTAAAGGCCATTTCTCTTTCCAAGAACACTGAGTTCATGCTCTTCACAAAGAGAATAGAGATAAAACCCTTTACAAAGAAAGGAGGGGGAAAGCCTCATGACCTAATTAATCTCCAGAGCCTGGATCTCAACACTGAATGACAGATATTAGAAAAATAATTTTGGAGTACTAGGAGGATAAAAACAAACCTAAAAACGGTTGTTAAATTAGAGCAGATGGGGTAAAGAGAACCTGCTAAAAAAGCAATGAAAAAAAAACATTAAATTTTTTTCAAACACTGCACAAAACAGATCTTGCAAGTAGAAAATGATTCAATAATGTATGCATTTATTTTTAAATGAATCAGATTAGTCCCATGTGTGACCTGCTGGTCCATCTGTATGTGCTGGACTTAATAGGCACGATTCTCTCTCTTGCTTCAGTTTGAAGTATGAGAGAGATAAATTTAGTTTAATTTTCAACAGATCAGCCTATCCATTTTCCAAATGGACCATCTGGATCAGCCTATTAAAATTAATTTATAACTTTGCAGAGTGAAAATTCGTTTGTTAGCTTAAATAAAGTTGCCAAAACTTTTTGTCATGTCATTGTTTTCTGACAGTTGTTTCTGTATAGTGGGCAGAGTGTTTCCACTTCCAAATTTATCTTATTCAATTTCATCCTATATATTTAGATTTATAGATCAGGTGTTTATCTCCAAGAGTTAAAGCTCCAACTGAACAATATCAATGCTTGATGATCATCTGGCTATTTAACAAAGCTTCCTGAACTGATCCAATTCTACTTACAATTATTTTTATAAAAAAATTTTTTTAATAAAAAAATTTTGCATCCAAAATTGTTTTAACATAAATAAAAGAATGATGTGTCACAATTTCAACTACTTTTCCCCTAAATTAACACTGTCTACAGACTAGAGGTAGAGGGCTGAAGTAAAAATGCTTTGACAACACTGAGATCTTTCAAATCACTGACTTGCTAATTAAACAAGTCATCAAATCTTTTCAGCCTCCATTTTCTTCATCTATAAACTGGAAACCATATCTAGCAACTTTACACGGTTCTTGTGAGGGTTAAGTAAAATTAAGTATCAGGTTCACAGTGGGCGCTCAACAAATATTCAATCTCTTTTTTTCTTAGAATAATGCCATAGATGCAAGTAAATTAAAAGTATTTTTACTACTGCTAGTGCTCATCTACTCCAATTTTATATTTAAAATAAATATTTGTGCATACCTATTCTCTGGCAATACTGTAAGAACTTGTTTTTGCTGCCAGTGGGAGATGGAAGATGTTAGAGGTTGCTACAGGCAGTGAGAACCAATTTTTGACCAAATGTTTTTTAACATTTTAGTTTTTAAAAATAGAGCACCACAGAACTGAACTTTCAAAGAGGAATATATTACCTTTGAGGAGTGGCGGCACTGTGGTGAGTAAAAATTATTTTAAAGTTGTCATTAATATTGGCCTTTACTTCCAGAAAAAGCAAACAAATTTGCTCAGAGTTATAGGAGCTAACTTCATTACTGGTAGATCCCTTTTGGTTTTTATTATTTTTTAGTGTATGAAGAATCTTAATAAAAAAGTAAGGTTTAAATTATTCTACTATCTGCATTTAAGATACATTTCAAGTTATTTTTCCCTGAATAAGAAAACTTTCCTTTGATTTTGTTTTCACTACGTGTAAACAATTGACTGCCCTGTACTTGTACAACTAGGATATTTTTAAATGACTTGGAAAACAATGTTAACTGATTGAAATTGATGGCTTGAGAGCCAGACCAACTTCAGAGTATTCTTAATTTAAGCTCCAGTACTTAACAAATGGCAAATTGAGGGTTTCCTGTCTTTTGTTTTGTTGTTGGTAGCTTTTATTTTAAGTAAGACTGAATTTCATACCTGTCTAAGTGAATTCTTCTCTGGTATTATCTTCCTAGGGGTTCGCCATTATTACAGTCTTCTCTCTCTGAGGAATTCTGTGAAAGAAAGTAAGCTTTAATTCAGTTCTCATTATCTTCAATCTTATTCTGTGGGAGTAAACTGAATTACATTTCTAATTCTGTAAGCTAGAATACCGTGTATATTTATGCATTTGTTCATATGAAGTTTTATATACATATAGACATACACTTATGTAAAGGAAAACATATGCCCATGTATATAAATAAATGTATGTAGGGACCTAGGTGGGAAAGTATTTCATCTATATTTAAGCACTGCCCAGCAGATCATATTCATTATGAGTCTAGTTTATCGTTCTTTAGAAATGCAGGTTGGCACTGGACACAAAAAAGTTCCAGAGGGTAAAGCATCTGCCTGCAATCCCGGAGACCTGGGTTTGATCCCTGGGTTGGGAAGATTCCCTGGAGAAGGAAATGGCAACCCACTCCAGTACTCCTGCCTGGAAAATTCCATGGATGGAGAAGCCTGGTAGGCTACATTCCATGGGATTGCAAAGAGTCGGACACGACTAAGCTACTTCACTCATATTTAGCTGATAACAACTTAAGCCAGGATTACTGCCTTCTCTTAATTAGTTTTAAACCATAGTAAAGTTTGACTGGTCTAAGTTCTCAAAGTCAGATCCTAAAAAAATTTAGTTATTTCTCTTCCTCTCTCTCGGATTTGATTTTATTAAAAATAGTGCTTAGTTAGCTCAAAGCAATAAAACTTAATCAGGGTTTAACAGTTAAAATCCACTCTTACCACTATAAACTCAAATAGCAGTTAGAAGACCCTAAAATGTCAATGAGATGTTTAATACTTTAAAAAGGGGAAATAACAATTCAGTTAGAAGCAAGTTCAAAGTTCTAAACATCAACAGAGTAAAAAGGCAACTCATAAAAATGGGGGAAGATTGAAAATTATCTGATAAAGAATTAATATCGAGAATATAGACAGATGTTGTAAAAACTCAACAACAAAAACAGAACCACCTAATTCAAAAGTGGATGAAGGACTTGAATAGACATTTACCCAAGAATATATACAAATGGTCAACAAGCATATGAAAGGATGTTCAGTATCACTACTCATTTCATAAATGAACAGCAAAATTACAAGGTACCACAAATTCATTAGGTAGGCTATTATCAAAAACAAGCAAAAAATAACAGGTATTGATAAGGCTGTTGAAAAACTGCAACTTTCGTGCATCTTTGGGGGAATGTAAAATGGTATATCTGCTAAGGGAAACAGTATAGTTTCTCAAAGAATTAAAAAAATAATTATTGTATGATCCAACAATTCCACCTCTGAGTACATACTCAAAAGAACTGAAGGGGGGAATCTTAAAGAGATATTTGTACATCTGTGTTTGTGGCAGCATTATCCACAACAGCTAAAACATGGAAGCAATGCAAGTGTACACTGATGGACGAATGGTTAAGTAAAATGCAGTATATACTTAACAATGGAATAATATTCAGCCTTAAAAAGGAAGGAAATTCTGACACCACAAAATTGTTGAATCTTTAAGACATTATACTAAGTGAAATAAGCTAGTCATAAAAGATAAATACAGTATGGTTCCACTGACATAACACACTTAAGAGTATTCAAAATCATACATACAGAAGGTAGAATGTTGATTACCAGGGGCTATGAGAAGGAAGGAATGGGGAATTATTGTTCAATGGGTAGAGTTTCAGTTTAACCAGATGAAAAGAGTTATGGAGATGAATGGGGGTGATGGTTGCACAACATTATGAATGTATTTAATATCACTCTACTGTATACTTTTAAAATGGTTAAGATGATAAATTTTATGTGTATTTTACCACATTAAAAAACAACTGAAAAAAATCTGGTAACCAACACATGTAAATCACTATCCACTATCTGCAAGGCAAAATACAGAAAACCGAAATACACACTATTTGGGCTCTATTTTCCACAATTACATGTATGAGTGTGTGCTAAGTTACTTCAGTCATGCCTGACTCTTTGCGACCCTGTGGACATAGCCCACTTGGCTCCTCTGTCCATGGGATTCTCCAGACAGGAATACTGGAGTGGGTTGCCATGTTCTCATCCAATTAGGCGTGTACTGTTAGTATTTTAGAAAATGCAGCTGACTTATTCATTATATTACATATATTCATTATATTCTGAAGAGTTACTTTCAGATCCAAAAATTATATCCACCATGAGTTTATCTGAAAAATTTCATACAAGTATGAAATTGAATACAGGATCATAATGGTATTTTAAACTTAGATAGTATACATTTTTTGCATTTGTATCAAGAGGCCCTCTATGGCTAACATCTGTGTGCCTTCTGTGTCACACCTTGATAGGCCAGCACACTAAGGTGTTCCTTCTGGCCAGAAATCTCTTATGAGGTTTAACTTGATATTTTACATTTGTAATGATCACTTTACATTAAAGGTCCCTAAAATCAATACAAAGAAAAGGGAAAAAATGTTATGTTTCAAGCTAGGGATAGAGGCGCAATAACCTCAGAATTCTGCTTTTACTCTCCGATACAAATGAATTGTATTCAATTAATGGACCCACTCCAGTACTCTTGCCTGGAAAATCCCATGGATGGAGGAGCTGGTAGGCTGCAGTCCATGGGGTCGCCAAGAGTCAGACACGACTGAGTGACTTCACTTTTACTTTTCACTTTCATGCATTGGAGAAGGAAATGGCAACCCACTTTGGTGTTCTTGCCTGGAGAATCCCAGGGATGGGGGAGCCTGGTGGGCTGCTATCTATGGGGTCACACAGAGTCGGGCACGACTGAAGTGACTTAGCAGTAGCAAGCCAGTATGCAATTTTAGTAACTTATAATCTGTTAAGTAACTACTTCCCAGTCCATGAAGTTACACACCCTCCTTTAAATAAAATACCATTTCAGATCACCTAAACCTGTTTAGTTCAATAAGGTCCTATATTTCAAAAAAATTTTTTTTTAATGTCATCATAACAAAGTTGGAAGCTTAATTACTTTCTGGTGAAAGTCTGTTATACTAAAGACATTATAAATCACATTTTTACTCTACAGGTGCTTTGGATGAAACAAAATTGATGGCAAACTCTCTACACTAAATTACCTAGCAAAAAATCTGTGATCTTAACCTAATGCAATGAGTCAGTTCAGTTCAGTTGCTCAGTTGTGTCCGACTCTCTGCGACCCCATAGACTGCAGGACGCCAGGCTTCCCTGTCCATCAGTGAAGCCATCCAACCATCTCATCCTTTGTCATCCCCCTCTCCTCCTGCCTTCAATCTTTCCCAGCATCAGGGTTTTTCCAATGAGTCAGTTCTTCGAATCAGGTGGCCAAAGTATTGGAGTTTCAGCTTCAGCATCAGTCCTTCCAATGGATATTCAGGACTGATTTCCTTTAGGATTGATGGTTGGATCTCCTTGCAGTCCAAGGAACTCCCAAGAGTCTTGCCGAACACCACAGTTCAAAAGCATCAATTCTTCGGTGCTCAGTGGCTATCTAGCCCAAATCAGCAATTTTCTTTCTCCTGACCCTCTATTTTTCTGATTTAGATGGGAAACTATTGAGTGAGCATTATAAGAATGTCTAAGGTATTAAAAGATAAAGGGAGCTAAAGGATCATTACCACCTTAGAGCAGAACACAGAGCTGAAGAGGAGCTCCTTTCCCTTCTCCATCCCAACAGGGCAAAGGATATATATATTATTTTGTTGTTTAAAAAAAAATGGTAACTTTAACATTAACAAGCAGGAAAAGGAGAAAAACACTTACAGCTAGTTCTTTTTAGATAGTTTAACCCAACATTTTTTGCTCTTTTTCCCGACTTCTTTTAATCATTTTTTACTTTTACTGGATCATCCACCATAAGAAAACAAATCAATTCAATTCAATCAATTCAAAAATTCAATTATGTTGTTGCTTAAAACAGAGGTAGTGACATTAAACAGTCATGTTATCAGGAGCAAGGAGTAAGGTACCCACCTCAGAGTGAAGAGGAGAGCCAGAAAGCCAGAGAATAAGAAATTAATAGCTCCACAGTCTTGAGGATGGCCAGGAATGATTAAGCAGCCAATATACCTGATAGTCACCTTGGTGCTTCTCAAAGACTCTGCTCTCCAACATCACCCAGTTCAGCAGCACAGTTATTCCTCGTATCTTTAACTATGGTGCATTCCAATAAGCAATATTCACAACTGCCCTTGGTCATATCAAGCTAAATTATGTCCAAGTCTAAATTATGTCCAATCAAGCTAAATCAAGTTCTACTTATGGGTAACTAAAAGATGTGGATAAGACTCATCATACAACTTCACTTCAGTTCAGTTCACTCAGTCATGTCCGACTCTGCGACCCCATGAATCGCAGCACGCCAGGCCTCCCTGTCCATCATCAACTCCCAGAGTTCACCCAAACTCATGTCCATTGAGTTGGTGATGCCATCCAGCCATCTCATCCTCGGTCATCCCCAATCTCTCCCAGCATCAGGGTCTTTTCCAATGAGTCAGCTCTTCGCATGAGGTGGCCAAAGTATTGGAGTTTCAGCTTCAGCATCAGGCCTTCCGAAGAACACCCAGGACTGATCTCCTTTAGGATGGACTGGTTGGATCTCCTTGCAGTCCAAGGGACTCTCAAGAGTCTTCTCTAACACCACAGTTCAAAAGCATCAATTCTTTGGCGCTCAGCTTTCTTCACAGTCCAACTCTCACATCCATACATGACCACTGGAAAAACCATAGCCTTGACTAGACGGACCTTTGTTGGCAAAGTAATGTCTCTGCTTTTTAATATGCTATCTAGGTTGGTCATAACTTTCCTTCCAAGGAGTAAGCATCTTTTAATTTCACTGCTGCAGTCACCATCTACAGTGATTTTGGAGCCTCCCAAAATAAGGTCTGACACTGTTTTCCACTGTTTCCGCATCTATTTCCCAGGAAGTGATGGGACCAGATGCCATGATCTTAGTTTTCATACAAATTAGCAGGTGACAAGTAAGAGGATAATCACATAATCTCAAAATATTTCTACATAAGATACGTAATAATTACAAAAGAAAAAATAGCCTCACAGAAGAGAGATCTGGTAGAAAACACCTTAACATTATGTGCCTCTTGATATGATATACTGAGAAGAACACATTATTACTTCTGAGGTAACCTTGCCCAAAACATATAACCTCAATCTGCTCAAGAGAAACAACAGACTAGCCTGAATTGAGGGAAATCTTAGAAAATTTCTAGTTTGTACCTAACAAAGTGTCAAGGTCATAAAATACAAAGGAAGACTAAGGAACTGTTAAAGGTTAAAGAAAACTAAACGGACAAAACTGAATGCAGCCTGTGATCTGAAGTTATTTGGTGGGGGAGGAGCTGAAACAAAAGTTATAGTAAACTCCTCTGCACTGAATTATATGGTGAAAAATAAGTGAGCTGAGCCTAACTGGGTGAATAAGGACTATCGAGCCCATATCCACAATTTTCTTCTCCACCCTTTACTTCATCTGTTCTTGATAGGCAATTATTGAGTGGGCATTATGATATAAGGTTTGTATAAAGAACGATATCAGAATTATTGGAAAAATTTGAAACAAATTTATTAGATGAACTAATAACATCATATCAATGTTAATTTCCTGATAGTGCCTCTACTTTTAAAATTAACATGTGGAAAACCAAAATTTTTTTGGTGTATAGTTCTATTGAGTTTTGAGAAAACCATAAAGTTATATAACCACCACCACAATCAAGATGTAAAGCAGTTACATTACCTTCCAAATTCCCTTTGATATAGTCAACTCCTTTCCCTAGGGACCACTGATTTATTTTTTGTCTCAATAATTCTGTCTTTTCTAAGGTGTCATACAATGAATCATATAGTATGTGATTTTTGAGTATGTCTTCTTACCTAACATAATAAATACATTCATTTGTGAGATTTATTTGTGTTCTTTCATATTTCAGCAGTTCTTTCCTCTTTATTGGCAAGTAGTAGCACTGTATGGATGTACCAAAGTCTGTTTATACATTCAACTTCCTGACTTCGACAGTCTGTACTGGGGTTATTATTTTTTTAATTGAAGTATTGTTGATTTACAGTGTTTCAGGTATACAGCAAAGTGATTCAGCTATACATTTATATATACTCTTTTCCAGATTCTTTTCCATTACAAGTTATTATAAGATATTAACTACATTTCCTTGCGCTATATAGTAGGCCCTTATGTTTATCTATTTTATATATGGTAGTAGTGTTAATCTCAAATTCAAAAACCCCTCCCCCTTTCCCCCTTGGTAACCATAGGTTAGGTTTGTTTTCTATGTCTGTGAGTTTATTTTTTCTTGTAAATTACAAGTTCATTTGCATCATCGGTACTGTGGTTATTTAAAAGAATGTCCTTGGTCTTAGAAATATGCATTGAAAATATTTAGGGGTAAAAGGACATGTGTCTGCAACTAACTTTAAAAGAGCTCAAAAAAGTAATAAATAAATTGATATTAATATATATGTGTGCATGCTAAGTTGTTTCAGTGTGTCTGACTCTTTGGAATCCTATGGACTATAGCCTGCCAGGTTCCTCTATCCATGGGATTCAGCAGGCAAGAATACTGGAATGAGCTGCCATGCCATCCTCCAGGGGATCTTCCCGACTTAGGGATTGAACCTGCACCTCCTGCACTGCAGGCAAATTCTTTGCCACTGAGCCACCAGGAAGCCTGTTAATATGTATGTATATGCCTGTAATGGACTGCAAGGAGAGCCAACCAGTCCATCCTAAAGGAGATCAGTCCTGGGTGTTCACTGGAGGGACTGATGTTGAAGCTGAAACTCCAATACTTTGGCCACCTGATGCGGAGAGCTAACTCATCTGAAAAGACCCTGATGCTAGGAAAGACTGAAGGCAGGAGAAGGGGACGACAGAGGATGAGATGGATGGCATCACCGACACAATAGACATGAGTCTGGGTAAACTCCGTGAGTTGGTGATGGACAGGGAGGCCTGGCGTGCTGTGGTTCATTGGGTCACAAAGAGTCAGACACGACTGAGCGACTGAACTGAACTGATTGCCTGCAATGTGGGAGACCTGGGTTCAATCCCTGGGTCGGGAAAATCCCCTGGAGAAGGGGTTACCCACTCCACTATGCCTGGAAAATTTCATGGACTGTCTAGTCCATGGGGTCTCGAAGAGTCAGACATGACTGAGTGACTTTCACTTCACTTCATGTATAAATAGAGATCAAGCAAATGTGTTGACATATGGAGAATCTATGTAGAGTATAAGGAGATTTTATTTATTTTTTTACTATTCTTTTAACTTTTCTGTACATCTGAAATTATGTCAAAATAAAAATTAACCAAACAGATGAAATCCAGAAGAAAATATGTTAATAAATGGAAAAACAGAAGTCAGATAAATGAAAAATAAACTGAGGAAAAAAATTCCTTCAATAAAAATAAAAGTTGTATTTTACCACTTAACCTTGAGCCAACTAGAAAAACCTGACTGCTCAAAACAACTCATTCACAACACTCAGATGGAACATTTCATTATAGTAAATTATTTGCAGAATGTTTGTGTAGTCCTGGATAACAATAGTGTATAAATATTAGCATTAAAATATTTCTACTACATAACTTGTTACCTTTTATATTAACTTGAATATTTATGCCTTAACCCAGCATTCACTAATTTAGAATTTTTAAGGGCAGAATAAAAGCCTCACTGACAACTTTGAATTTAACTTCAAACTGGAAGCATCAGAGTTATAACAGCTGCACACATGCAGACTTGGTAACAGAAATGGTCGGTAAAACAGACTTGGTAGGTAAAAGTCAAATGAAATACTACTAAAGCCCATGTGTTAGATCTCAGGGATGTTATGTATTTTGGATAAAATGTTTTCAGAAGTAACCTGGAGGTGAATAAAAAGAAAAAAAGGAATCACATTAAAAAAAAAAAAACTATCTCAAAATCAACATATCCAAATTTAAAGCACTCTTTACCATCCTCACCCACTTTAGGCTAGCTCTTTCCTTTTCAACTTTCTATCCCAGACTTAAATCCTCAGAGTCAATTTTTACTCATCCCTCCCATCCCCACCTTTTCTTTTTTCTTTAAATAGATTAAAGCCAATTTTAGGTCTTCAATTTTTCCTTCGAGTCATGGATTTTAATAGATCTAACCTTAGTTTTGCATTTTACTCTAGTCTAGACCACCAATACCTCTTATTAGTGTTACTACTGTTGAGATCACCTTCTGGCCTCCTTGCCTAAATCTGTATCTGCTCCATTTCATACACTACTGTCGGAATCATTGTTCTAAAAGACTACTCCTCTGCTAAAAACCTTTTATTGCTCTCTGTCACCTACAGGATAAATCCAAACTTCTTAGTACAGATAGCATCCACAATTAGGCCAATTTCCATTAAAGTCTCCTGCACCATTTACATGTTATTTATCATTCTTCAAATAAGAAAAGCACTCGAATTAGCACTTTATTTCTGTTTGGAAACATTGTTTTATTTCTCTGTTATATCTCTGTATGAACAAGCTTCCCACCCCAACCTTGCATTGTAGGTTTCTTCGGGCAGGGCCAGTTTCTTTTTCCCCTTCACTTTCCAGCAGTTGTTGTTCAGTTGCTAAGTCATATCTGACTCTTAGTAACTCCATGGACTGTGAAGCATGTCAGGCTCCCCTGTCCTTCACTATCTCTTGGAGTTTGCTCAGATTCATGTCTGTTGAGTCAGTGATGCTATCTAACCATCTCATGCTCTGCCACCCTCTTCTCCTTTGCTTTCAGTCTTTCCCACAAAGCTTGAGAGCATAATATGAGTTTTTAAATGTTTATTAGATTGAGTACTATTGCCAGATTAACCTTTCTTAACCACCACTAATTTTTTCTTCAAAAATTTATAGTGGCTCTTTGTTTCCATGAAATCAAATATGAAGTTCTAGGCCTGATTTTTAAGATCTTTCAGAATTTTCTGCTACTTTTCCGCCCTAGTTAAGCAAGTCTCTTCAGAGTCTCATAAACATGATTTGGTCTTGAAATTTCCAAGCTAGAAGGATCTTTATTACTAGTCTAGAATTATAAACACAATTACTTGATCAATTCAAGTCCTACCCATTCTTAAAATGAGTTTCAACTTCTTCTCCTCTAAGAAAGTATACAACTATTCCATCATTTACTGGAAATTTCTTAACATTTTTATTTGGTCCACACAGTTTGGCACATAAATAGATGAATGTTTTATTTACTCTCAAGTACCCAATAAGACTGAAAGCTTACTGGACAGTCTTTGTGGTTCCCTGCCTGCATGAGGAACTCCGCCCATGGCAAAGGTCATGAGGAAGGAGGCTCAGCATACGCAAAGGCGGGATCAAGCCTCAGGAGACCCCCTGTTCCTGAGCATCTACCCCCAAAACCAGAGTCTGCCTGCTTTACTGTGTTATGCTTTCCACCTACTCTTCTGACATTAATGGGGGCTGTCCCCCACCACCTTTTCTGGAAAAAGTTAATTTAGAGCTTTTAGATAATAAATCTCCTGGGCATAATACGAGTGTTTCAATCCAAAAACCCCTCTGTGGCTTTCTAGCCTGCCTGCCGGACTCTTAGAGCTGCGCATGTGATTGTTTGCAGCCTCCCAACCCGCAGAGGCACAGGAAGCTTAAAACATCCTAAGAATGTAGGGGCTTCCAAGGAGTCAAAATCATTAGAATAGGACTGATTAAAGGTTTCATTTGTTGAGCCAATACTTGCTGCCAAATTTTCATATCTTTTATTTGTAGATATAGTTGGTATATAGAAAAAACAGGTAGTAGACCTGGTATTAGCAACATTAGATCTTTGAGTTAAGTACTTTCTTTGTTATAACCTACTGCACCTTTGTTCTAGAGGAATGTAACTTTATTTAGTACTTTGAGGGTGATGCAGATTAAAGAAAAAACACTTCAAGGGAAAAGAGTTTTTGGTTGATAGACATTTATCTAGGAAAAGAGCCATAAAAATGTTAACAGGCCCCCTGGCCAGAAGATGATGTAAAATCACCTGAGACCTTTTGTATACAGGAAGGTATGCAAAAAGAAAGCCTGGTCTCAATGAGGGTCAGGACTGCTGCCCCTGCATAACTCTGCTTATTCCATTATTTCTTTATGTACAACTTGGGGTATATAAGCTGCTTTTGAAAATAAAGTTGTGGGTCTGGCACTGATGCTTGGCTCCCCATGTCGTTCTTTTCTTCCTTTTCTGGCTGAATTCCCATCTGGAACGTGGAGGCTCACCGTGTCTACTTATTTGCCCTGGTTTCTAAGACCCAAGGTGCCTGGGAGAGACAGAGGGATGGAGAAAATCAGAGCTAGAAATGGAGAGAGATAGGGGAAGGGAAAGAGAGGTGGAGAGACAGGGAATGGGCTTGGGGTTGGGGCAGGGGGCAGTGCATGGGTTAGAGACACAGAGATATGGAGGGACAGCCCGGCAAAGAGATGAACTGAAAACAGCCAGAGACAGGGAGAGACTGAGAGTAATGGAGGAGAGAGACAGTGGTTGAGAGACATAGAGATGGAGAGAGAAGTGCACAGAAATAGAGGGATGGGGGCAGAGGTGGGCACCCTCTGATATTCAAGTGGGCGCCGGTGGCCTACGTAGGCAGTGCAAGTTCCTTGTCTTGGAACTTTATTGGTTTTCCACGTAAACCAAGTTGTTCAGCCTCTTTTCTCCACTAATTTTGCTACTACACTATTCTTTCCTAATCTCTCTTTATATTTCTAAATAAATAAGTTTTTCCTCTCTGACTCTGTCCCCACTTTGAATTCCCTGGATCCACCGGGGCTAGACCCTGGCAGTTCCCTCTACCTCCCAACACATTACATAATATACAGATAATGAGGTCTTAATAAATAATTGAAACCCTACACCCACACCATCCAGCTAGCTTTAAAAATGGTTTCCACAGCAGAGAAACTTCAAAGTGAGAGCCAACTACAGTCTTATCATTCTATCAATTTAATGCCAGTATAATTTACAGGAGGAGTTTGTAAGCCCCTGCTCTAAATAGTTTTATTGAAACTTAGCCATCCTCATTTATTACCATTTATCTGTGGCTGCTTTTACACTGCAATGGCAGAGGTGGGTAGTCAGGACAGAGATCCTATGGCCCACAAAACTTCAAATGTTTATTATCTGGTCCTTTACAAATAAAGTTTGCCAACCCTTCATTAAGAAGGAAAAGTTCTTCAGTTGGTAAAGCATTCCTAGCTTTTCAGAGGTTTATGGATGGAGCAATATTCTCCACTACCCCTAGTAAGTGGCTTATTTACTGTTTTCAGTTATCTGTTCGAACACACAACTCCTGATGACATGGATAATTAAGAGTTGATTATATAATCAAATAAAAAACTAAACTAATTTACACAGTGATGAAAAGTCAAGCCACTCATAATGACTCATAATAATCTTTGAGTAAGCATCTTGCTCAAGGTTGGATGGTGCAACAGCCTAAGCCTGTTTGAAAAGACATCTGCTATAAATAAAATAAGCAGCTCTAAAACTAGAAGTAATGTTTTCCACCTATGCCACAACTCTTCACTGGGAGAATTCAATGGTCTCTGTAGCCAAGAAAAACTGTATAATTTTAGCAAAGCAGGCAAATTGTGCTGAATTAAAACTCTGATTTCAAATCAGTTGTTTATCATTATGTAAAATGACAACCCATGTAAAGAGAAAAATCTTGAGGCCAATTTCTATAGCTAGTTGCAAACATTATATCATGCATGGGCTTGATCTATGTATCAGTAATTGGATTAATATTTTTCTCATTACCTTATTATATGATTTGGAGCTAATTATAACCTCCAAAAATGTATACAACCTGCAATTTTCAAAAATAGGAACAATTATCCTTCTGCAAGTTTAAAAGGTGAGTTAGCTACATGGATAAAAATCTTTCAAACTGTTCAATGAAAGGTGACAAAAAAGGTGAGTCTGGGGATGGGGAGTGTAGTGTGTATATTGTATGTTTAAACAAATTTTAATTAATTCTTCTAGGATACAATGGAGAAAACTTAGGTCAAGTTCAGAAGTTGAAGAATACTATTCTAGGATCAGTTTTAGGGAGGGCCTCAAGTGTCCTCATAAGATAATATTCTCTGGCATGTTCTCAAGCACATTGCTTCCCCAGCATGTTTATCATTTGACATATTCTATTAAACCACAGCCACCTCAAAGCCTCCCTATATTGCTCAACTTCAACAAGATCCACCAGTTAAAGTTTCCCAGAAGTGATATTTTCTAGTAATACACCAATCCAAGCACAGTATTAGGAACTGGATGGAATGGAAAGCACTCTCGGGGGCAACCAAACACAGAACTTCCATTAGTACCACCTTACTCCCTGTGAAAAAGTCCAAAAACACCAAGTAGGTTTTCCCCTCTGCTACACTGTCCAACACTAATTATAAAACACAGATGCAGCCTTTCTCAAAATGCAAAGGGACTGTGTATATTTGCAAAGAACAACTATTTTTTTATGCTTCCAAATTCTTAATCCTGTTTGGAGCTGTCAGTGGGGGTTAATGGAAGCCTTGGATAGGAGAATTCCAATCTGGTTGGCAGATGGATAGGTTGGTTATAGCTGCATAACTATGTCTTGCCTGCAGGCACAATTCAAAACACTGTTAAAGCAATATAAAGTCTCTGTCAAGCTGAACCATTTGGATCAGTGGCAAGGAGAAATAATAATAAAAAGAAGTTCATTTCTGGGCCTTGTGCATTTATGCTAGTATGCAGAAACTGATTAATTGTCATAGTGTGCTGGTCTTCTATACCTCAGATTTCTACTTCTGGAGTAGATTTTGCATGCTAATATAATCATTCTCCCTCTTGAGACATTAGCAAATAATCAAATGAAAAACAGGATCATAATTTACTGAGATTCGAGCAATTCTCTATGCAAATTTGACTTGTTATTGCTGCTGCCTCGTTAATCTGAATGCCTTTGACAAACTCCTTTGATTTATGAACTCGTGACAACTCCAATGTGTATATATTTTGCTAGATTGACATTATCATTAAGAGTGGGTGGACTGAGCTCACATGAATGGCTGATTTTATTCGCTGGTGTCTGCTGCTCAACAGCTGAGCATCTCCTCCTCACAAAGCCCCTGAGCGTCAGGCTCTTCCCATCTTCCCATCCATTCATCATCTCGATGTTAATTGGCCCAGGCTTTAAGCAAATTTTCAACACGATTTAAAGGCACGATGACACTGATTACTGACCCTCTGCCATACGGTGCCTATTGATTAACCTGACAGAGATGATGAGCTTGAGGGAAACTAGGTGTGTGGGTACCTCAAGGGGAAAAATATATTGTCTATGCAGGCAAACACTTGTCATTACCTCACAAGCTAGAATTTGCACAGCTCACATTCTTAAAACACACTACTGCTTCAACACCTACAGCTAACGCAAAAAGTGCTTTCTGTATTCAGATATTACAGATATGTCATGTCAAAGCACATGACACATTCAGTATTTAGAAGAACTCCTCAGATAGATGGCTGCCTTTCAACCAATTATGTTTATGCTGGCTGATATATGTATTTTAGGTAAAATGCAAAGAAAGGGCCGGGTAGTCTGGCAATGCTGTATCCTATGAGAAATGAATTAGAACAGGGAAACAAACTAGGTTCTTGAAAACAGATAGACAGAGGAAGGAAAAAGGAAGGAGTAAACTGTCTGCTGCCATTCCACCACTACTACAATAAGCTGCCATTCTATTGCTGTTACAATGTGAGGTACTCTTAAAAAGGAAGAGAAACCACCCGATTTTACAAATTTTATTTTCCATTCTTTAAATACTGCTACCTGATTCCAACCATCAAACAATCTCTGGCATAGAAATTCCCAAGAACTGAATATTTTAAAATAAAACTAAATAATATTTAAGTCTAACAAACATAATACCCCTTAAATTCTTGCTTGCCCATTTTCAACAACTGCTGTACTTAGGGAAAGTGTGCAGGGTTATTTCAAGTTAAGCTTCATGAGAAAACTAAATGTTTCATTATTTGAGAAAAATATTAAAGTTCACAATTAATAGTTACTGAGCACACACATTAAAAACCAAAAATGATCTGTTTAAAGATACACAAATTTACAAAAGCAAAGTCATGCCGCACTATCAGGGATCAGACAAAAACCACCCTTAGATAGGGAAAGTTCTTATTTAAAACAAAGCTAACAAAATATGTTGCCTCTGGCCACACACATCACCTTGTTTACTTACGAGTCCTGAAGGGACAGCCAATATATAATTTTAAACACGGAGATTTTGGAGCCGTTCTAACAGTTATTTCAAAGCTAAAATAATAGAAAACTGAACAACAGCCTGGGTGTAGTCCTATTACAGTGACATGGGCTGTTAATGTAAGAGATCAAATGTTTTTCAAGTCAAACAGCATTGGTGCCTGTTATACTGGAACATGCAGCTTTACTCCCTAAAAGCCTGCCTCCTGCTCTTTAAGATAAACAAGCTCAACTAAGCACTGAGATACTCTGATAAGAAGGATGGAAGAGAGAGCTGCACCAGAGAGTGACAAGGCAAGGAGATGAAGAAGCAGAACTGCTTTTGTTAACTTTCAAGTTACAGAATGTATCACAATACAGCATTTTAATATTTCACCATTAAAAGAATAGCTAGTATAGGAGGAGAGATTTCTATCAATAAATATGAGAAACAGGAAAAAAAAAAAGCCAGAACAGTTCTGTTTTGTGAACAGGAGAGATATTACACAGCTGTCTGAACACATTCAGCTTTGTGACTTCTTAATCAAAGGTTTGAACATTAACTTAGCAATAACTATGAGTACTATATAAAAGAGTCTGTAATTATGTTAATATGCTCCACATCAGAAGCAACAGTCCATTTAAACGCTAAAGGATTTTTTTGACTCTAAAGGCCTGATTTAAAAACAAACAGAAAAACTTCATACCTTGCCTTTACAAGTAATTTTTCTCTACTTTATTCTGCTTAACATGCAGTCACCAAACCATATCTATTTCTAACAATGTGGCTTAATATTTTTAAAATCTCAATAGGCTTGCAAAGGGTGCATTTATATACTACTGCAACCAAGGCGACTATCATTTGTTCAGAAAAAAATGAGTTTCATGCATATGGTTTTACTGTTTAAAACACAATGAAAAGGTACAAAGTAGCTAACCAAGTACAGTAAAATGAATAAAAATTCAGCAGCGGTATTTGGGATTAAAAGGCATATATAATAATAATAATTAAAAACCCCACCTATCATGGTGAGCAAAAGTATAAATAGTTTAATTTACTTCTCTTACTTTTAAACCTACATGAATCTGAAAGAATTTTTTTCCTTTTCAAGATAGAACCTTTATGCTTATATGTTTAGGACAGATCCTTTCACACCACAATTTTGTTCGCTGCCATATTTACATAACATTTCATCCAGAGACCCTATGCATATACTTTTGTGTGAATTAAGAGGCAAACATTTGCTTCTACTAATAAGGACATCTGGTTATTTTTGTAACTCAAGGACATCTGCATTCCGCAGATCTTTCTGATTTCTCAAAATGGGATTGAGAACTATAGAACTCTTACGATGTATGCCAAAATCCCTCTCTCTGCAAAAAGTTATTTCTGTCATTCCGGTTCCTGAGTTTTTTTCCTGCTAAATGACTTTCATCACCTTGGATGTCTTCCCTGTTTTAGTAAAAGAAATTTAGGGCTCCTTTAAAGTTGATAAACTGTAATATCCCCAAAATGTCTATCCATTTTGGAGTGAAAATAAAACCATCCCAAGTAAATAAGTAAATTTGTGGAAACCACAATAGGCTAGGTTAAGATTTATATTTAGGTGTATATTTCTATTGTGCATTGTCCCTTATTTAATCACTCTTTTTCCCCTTATTACTAAGAAATTATTATTCTGTGGGTTTACTATGCTGTGGGCTTTTCCACTAATTATACAAAGTCATAATGAATTTTCAGGTCTTTAAAATTACAAATATCCTTTCCACTCATTGACTTATATAGATTTTTGGTTTCCAATGATGAATAACATGGTTCAGCATAGGTCCTGAAGGGTATGCTTTAAAGAACAGAAACTTACCAATAAGAAATCAAACATATAGGGCTTTATAGCCCTTGCTTTCCTTTTAAAATGCCAAGTAGACAAACTATACTCCTTATTCGGATATGTGAGTTTAAGTTCTAACTTTTGTTTTAACTGTAAATTCTGCTTTTCATTTTCTGCTCATCTCCATTACAGGAATATATACACACATACATATATTAATATATAATGAGGAAAAATATGTTTTTAAACAGAAAAAAACTAATATAATTCACAACGACTACCTTCTTACAGGTCTTTAGCCAGACACCAAGGCAGTATTGGCCTAAAGGATTTAAAATTTAAGTGAGAAGGCTTCTATTTCTGAAGGGTCAAAGGTTATAAATATCAATTCATGTCCTCAGTTTTTTGTTAATATTACCAAACAACAAAATAAAAAGCTGATTAACCTGGAGTGAGTACATGATAAATCTGGGAAGATAGCAAATTTTACTACCCCAGGGACAAACACATATATATATTGTTGAGTTGTTGTTAGTATTGTTGTTTTAAACAATGCTCTTTGGTGTCTAACAAAATTTCAAAGGTTTTTCTTTCTCTCCAATAGAAGACTATTCCTATAATAATGGAAATGTTCTCTACTTAAAGGATATGGTTATATGTTATTCTAACAAAATTATTTTCTCTTAAGCCTACGGAATCTTAGAGAATGGAAAAAAAATTAATTCAGAAACATTCATCTAAATGTTCCAGAATTATTCTGTTTTGGATCAGCATCTAAATTTTAAAAATCAGGTAATCACTTAAGCATGATTTTTTTAAATTGAAGAGTAGTTGACTTACAATGTTGTTAGTTTCACAGTATAGCAAAGTTCTTCAGATATAGCTATAGATATATAAATACACACACATATAAATGTATATATATATATATATTCTCAGATTATTTTCCATATAGTTTATTATAAGGTATTAAATATAGTTCCCTGTGCTATATACAGTAGATCCTTTTCATTTATCTATTTTATATATAGTAGTGTGTATCTGTTGATCCTGAACTCCCAATTTATCACCACCACCGTTTCCCTTTTGGTAACCATGAATTTCTTTCTATATCAGTAAGTCTACTTCTGTTTCACAAGTAAGTTCATTTGTATCTTTTTAAGATTTCACATATAAGCATGATTATTTAATTGAATAAATAATGATTAACCAATTCAGACCAGGCTAATTTAATCAACGGTCTCTTAAATCTATTATTAGTATTGTCAATGGTATTTTGTCGAGCTATGGAATGAAAAAATCACCAGAACTTCGGAGTTTTATAATGAATAATTGGTTTGACAAATACTAAACATTGGTTTTAATACTGCAGTACTTGTTCTTGTAGTACAGAACCAGTACTATTCTGTAAACCATCATATTCTGTATACTGAATACCATCATAGCCAACTTTGGTATTAAAGTTTGCTTGCCACAATTGCCTTTTGTGGAAACCAATGTAATTCGTGCTCCTGCAGACAAGGAAGGAACAACAGACTTCAAAACCAGCTGCTGATCACTGACTGAAATACAAAGAATATTCTGAGCAGTGATTGGTAAAGAAAGCACAGCTATTTCTAAATGCCGGTAGCTCCCAGAATCTCTTTTCCTTTTGAGTGAAATAGTCTGCAAGCACTGACTGGTGGGTCATTCAACCCATGGGGGCCTAGAAAGGTTTCAGGAATAACAGAGGTCATGTAATTGCCAAAAGAGCATTAGCTACTCAATCATAATGGATAATTAAATGACCTACATGATTCCTGGAAATAGCTGTTCTATATTTGGTCTATTACTTGCGTCCCTTAAGATAAGCTACTCGTCTGGTCTGCCTTGACCTGCAAAAGTCCAACCTGCGCCTGAAAACTAGCTGCATGCTTCTGTTGCTCAGTAAATCCCACCCCCCCACTGCCAAGTAGTCATGCCCCAGACTATGCTTTCAAGAGGACACATACACACACAAAAATCAATCTTGTATCCTTCTCCCTATTGTGCTTTCTGGAATACAAACGACTAAAGCAAAGAAAAAAATTAGTAAATTCCTGGCTTAGATCTTCAGGGGACAGAAAGAGGATACATAAGAACTACAAAGAAGGAAAGCCATGATAAAATTTTTTTAAGTTTTCTCAATATGCCTCCAAAGAATTTTACATTGATTACAAAGCTAGTCAGAAATTTTTTGTGGGCATCAAGTCATTAAAACTCCAATTGCCTGAACCACATTTTTGATGTGTGGGCTATCAGAATCCTTCTTAGCCTAGATTTTAGTCCATACAGAAAGCAAACTGTTTCTTAACAGATAAAACATACATGGAACCAACTGCTTTATAATAGCAGTAGCAAAGAGAACAAGAATCTATATGCTTCACATTTTCATCTCTTTAAATAGTTCAACAACCTCACTATAATATTTGATCAGAAATATAACCAAATAGAACCCAACTGCGTGAACGGCAAAAATGTACTGGAGAATAAGCTTCTTTAGGAGGAAAAGGTCTGCCTGTGGCCCTGGAGGTAGCTGCACATCAAGCAAACATTGAAGAAAGAGGCAAGAGACAAGTGACCAAAGACAACTCCACAATAATGGCAAGGGACAAGGGATGTAAGGGACAAAAGAGTTCACATTTAGAATACCTTGGAGGCTACTAGGATTTTTCCGTTTCCATGGGAAATTGTGTAGCTTGGAGGCTACTGACTACCCTGGTCTCCTACTAGTACATGAATGGCTTATTAAACCTAGAACATATCTGTTTTAGTTAACTTCTGGGCAGGGGGTTAGAGTAGGAGAAGAGAACAAAATGTACTTAAATGCTGAATTTTTTTCTCCAGGCTGAATGCCTTTCATCCAATAAGACATTCAAAGCAGTGACCCAGCAAATGGATTGAAAAAGCAATCTTCCGTCCCAGTGCCACATTATCATTCCTATTCAGTATTCTCCATGAGATATCTCAATCAGCTGTGTGTAAGTGACAACGCAGCCCATTGCTGGGTTAATTAAACATTTGACTTTAACACCCTCCCCGTCATTAAGCAAATAAAAACAGATAATTCAAACTGCACTTCATCCTCAGGGTACACAACACACATGTCAAAATTAAGAGAGTCCAAGGCCTCTGGGGAATTCTGTTGGGGCTATAATCAGTTTAAATCTTATCTGGTTTATCAATTATTCTATTGATTAAACCAAAGCGGTTATACACAACTCCTCTGCCACATGGGATTGATGTCAGCAGAGCAAGAAAATAACTGCAAGAGGTTCCAAACTGATTTAAAAAGAGACCAACGGACAGACCAATAATAGTCGATTATTATATGCCAGTGATCCATATACTGAAGAGTTGATTCTTAGTTTCAGGCGGGTGAAGTGAACTGTTTCCAATCACTATATCCTCCTGCTATATACCTCACCACTGGCTTGAGTAAATTTATGTCTTGGAAGATCAACATATTTTCTACTGATTTAAACAGAAGCTAGCATGGTCAGTGATTGAAATATTTTATAGATACAGACCCTAAACTGTAACTGAGAGAGTCTCAAACAGGGAAAACCAAATTTTTTTCCTAAAAAAAAAAAAACACCTTACCTGTCTGCACACCACTGGGAACATTCAGGGATGAAAGGGGACATACTTGAGAACTGATTCTCCTAAAAATATGTAATTGCACAGTTACTACAGTGTATTAAAACACCAAATTCTTGAAAAAAGAATCTAAGAAATCTGAGATCTTACCATAGATTCAGACTCATGACTCCTTTTATTAATTCCAAGGGCAAACATCTTCAAAACTGTTAATAACAATGAAAATATAGTGCTCCATCTTCAAACAAAATGTTGACATTCAAACTCTAACATGAAATTCCTATTGAATTTTTTAAAAAACAATTCTGATACTCTCCTGCTCAATTCATTGTATAGAAGCCTTCAAATGTCCAGAACCCTTATCACCTCAAGGCCATGCTCTATTATAATGTATATAAGAAAAGCACTAATAAAGCACACTAACAAAAATGGGGGATGGTGGATAAAACTACTCCACACTTTATATTTGTGCACGCATAGCTATGCTCTTCAGAAACAGAATTTGTTCACTGCTAATCTTGGCACCACGTGTGCAACCAACCATAATTTGACTTATCTCCTTCAGATTTTTTGTTTTCAGGCAGACTAAGTAAGAAACCTGCATTAGCATGCTGTATTCTACACTCACCACTAGAAATACTGAGGGTGCTATTTGTAATTGTATTCTTTTTAAGAGGTTTGTTCTCTGCAGCTGTTTTCTGCTTGCAGTGTATTTTGTGTAATCAGCACATCATCATAAATACATTGGCTGTTCCCCTGAGGGTAGCTGTCAGTGTTTAATTTACAGAACAACCTGGCCAATGTGAATTTTAACACTACAGCACTAGGCAAGGAGTTACCACACTCTGAAAAACAGGCTTCTATGAATTTTTATATCAAGACCTGGTCCCAGGACAATTTAAGTTCTAGAAATAGCCTGTTTAAAGAAGCACTTTATACCCTGTATGCAATAGACTCTTTCCCACTTAACGGCCTTAGAAGAAGCCCTGAAGTAACCAAACCACAAGTGGGCACTACAAATTCTAGAGACAACAGGATTGAACATCTATGATCTACCAGCAGGAGGCACTGTTATAAATGTTACCCATCTCTTTTTAAAGCTACATGTAAATATCACTGCTCCCTTGGAAGGTGTGTAAAGGCAAAAGATAAAATCATTTAAGATGTCTATTTTTGCTGACATGAACTATATCTGATATGAAAATAGGTATACTGCTTCCTTAGAGCTGCTACTAAGCCAGACCTTATCTAGCTCAACAAATGAGAAAAATACATGAAACGAATGATTATTCATAGCAGTGCATGCCATTCAGTTGCTTTGACTGCATCTGACTCTTTGCGATCCTATGGACTATAGTCAAGTTCCTCTGCCCATGGGATTCCCTAGGCAAGAATTCTGGAGTGGAATGCCAGGCCCTCCTCCATGGGATCTTCCTGACTCAGAGATCAAATCCAGTCTCATATGTCTCCTGCACTGGCAGGTGGGTTCTTTACCACTAGTGCCACCTGGGAAGCAGCAGTAGTCCCCACAAATTATATGCATAGTGCCTGGTACATAAGCTCTCAATAAATGTCTAATAAATAACTATAAGCTCTTTGAGGACAGGGTCTGAATCTTAATTTATGCCCAGTAATTTGTACAGTACCTAGCACACAGAAGGTATTCAATACATGAATTAAACTGAATTAAGGCTAGTTGTGAATGGCAATGTTATTTGTAAAGATTCAGATCTACATAATGTCGAAATATATTTTCTAAATCAGTAAAATGCCCTTAAAAACAGATAGAGTGTCTATCATGTATTTTAGTCATTTTAGTTAAAGCTGTTTGTATAGCTCAGAAACCTAAGTAGCTCAATCTTACAATAAAACCAAACTAGCCTACAAAATATTGGAACAGTAAAACTTACTTTTTGTTTTAATAATGAAGACCATATATAAGAGACTGAAACTTATGTAAGAAAGGTATCCAACAGCACTCTTCCATTGTTGAAGTGGCATTACAGGTACACATACACACTCTACAAATCAAGCAATCAAACGTGTATTTCTGCATGAGGCAATATTGTATAAGTTAGAATGCCTAACAGAAATCAGTCCTGAATATTCACTGGAAGCTGAAACTCCAATACTTTGGCCACCTGATGCGAAGAACTGTCTCATTGGAAAAGATCCTGATGCTGAGAAAGATTGAAGGCAGGAGGAGAAGGGAATGACAGAAGATGAGATGGTTGGATGGCATCACCGACTCAATGCACATGAATTTGAGCAAGCTCCAGGAGTTGGTGATGGACAGGGAAGCCTGACGTGCTGCAGTCCATGGGGTTGCTAAGAGCTGGACACAACTGAGCGACTGAACTGACTGATGCCTCAAGTTACACTGAATCAAAATACAGTTCATTCTAGCAGAGGTCTCCCCAGTGTATTTGCTCTATATAGTTGTGGAGAATTATATTTTCATGATGTTTTACAAAAATTAAATTGTGATTAATGAGTTCTTTGTTTTTAGAAAAGGAAGAAAATTGCCTATTTCACTTCTGAGAATTTCAAACTTGCCCAAATTTATAATAAAGTTAAAATTTAAACAACTAACTAGAGCAGCAGAAATCTGGAGAACTTACTCTGAGACTGCTATAATTAAAATATTTCCTATAATAATTTAAAAATTTTATGTAAGCATAATTATATATAGTAAAATTTGATAACACCCTTAAATTGACTAACCTCAGTATTTTGACAACTATAAAGAAGTTTTACTTAAGAACACAAGCCCTATTCATTACTTTCTATAATGCTTTGTGTGTACTCAGTTGTTTAGTTGTGTCCAACTCTTTGCAACCCCATGGGCTACAGCCCACCAGGCTCCTCTGTCTGTGGAATTTTCCAGGCAAGAATACCACAGCAGACTGCCATTTCCTTCTCCAGGGATCTTCTTGACCCAGGGATCAAACCTGCATCTCTGTGTCTCTAGTATTGGCAGGTGGATTCTTCACTACTGTGTACTGTACCACCAGGGAAGCTCCTCTGTTATGCTAAGACATTTTAAAAAGGTAATTCTTTTTACATTTATGTCATATGAAAGGCAAACTGAGAAAGAACATGACCCACTGACTCAATACGTCTGGATTTGTTTCACCAATTATATTAGCTTTTAATTCAGTTGAATATTTGAGATAATATTTTGTAAAAAAACCAAACTTTATGCCTAACAAATATATCTTAATTCTTAATAGGTTAATTAATCATATGCTTTCTTCTTAGATTGAAAACTACAAAAACACATCCTGGGACCTTCTGAACTAAACTGGATGGGGTTAGACTAAGGTCACGCAAGATCAGATGACTGCATTCTGTCTTCCCTGGAGACCATGTAGTAGTTCCATGTACTGCCATTAGATAGCAGCACAGTACACACCATCAGTCATATCTCACAGTCTTCCGCTAAGGCTGGAATTATCTTGGCTATACACATACACAACACACACACACACACACACACACACAGATTTTAATTCAATTAGTGCAGTCGGCAACTCCAGAAAAAAGTAATTCAATTAGTGCATTGTGGAGCTCTACAATACCTCTAAGCAGATGTTCACCATCTTCAGGAGCTGGAGCTAGGTTTAAAATACCTGTATCACTCAGATATGCCACTACATTATGTCATTTGTCAAAGTGCTTACATATGCTTTTCTGTCTTCAAAGAAAAGGTGAGGAAACACACTCAGGCTAAGTTCCTAGAGATTTTTCCATTATCTACACCAAAGAAGTATATTCAATTTTAGGCTGCAGTAATTAAATTACATAATCCAAATTATGTTCAAACTGTATACTACATTATTACTTATTTTTGCAGTACTGTCTCTAGTTATGCATGCCACACTGTTACAAGGACACTGTCAAGGTGGAATGCATTCACAAGGAGGGACAATCAGAATGATTAACACCCTCCCCATCAAAATACAGGGTTATGAAAATGGCAGGAATGATTATTAGCATTTTCCAAAGAAACGCTATCAGCACTGGGAATATGTAGTCTGAGAACAGCAAACATAAGCAACATGAAAGCTATCCTCAAACACAGAAATACATGAAAAAGAAAACAATTACTTTATATTATACAAAAGGTAAAATTAGAATCAGCAGGTGAATAAGTTTGACTCCTTGAGAGAAAATTTTCTAACAGAACCAACAGTGAAGAAGAAAGCAAGATGACTCAAGAAATTCAGCTTGCCAATAATGGCAGTGATCAAGCAGAGATTAGATGACTCTCTGCCAAAAAAAACTTCATATAGGATTCCTGTATGTGACTGGACGGTCTCCTGACCTCACTTTCAACAGTGAAATTCTATGGTTCTATGAATATACTGATTTTTGCTTATAAGGGAAACCTAGACTTTAAGTAATAAAGATAATCATTAAGGAGGAATGGCTATACAAAAGCCCATGGCTATAAGGCATTTTGATAGTGACTGCTGCATAATAATACACGGAAGGAAGAAGAAATTTGTATACTTTCTCTCTGCTAAGATTTAGGAGGTGACATAAATGTACATATTTCTAGTCTTATTTCTTAGCTAAGCACTTGCACTCCTCTTGCTCTTTCAAGACTGGAAAGAATGGTTTGTTTTTACTTATCCTCAGGAAATTAGCCAATGAGAAATCAATTTCTAGAAGAATGATTTTTTTAAAAATCGTCCACTGAGTCAAGATATTGGGTTCTCATAGCTTAAATGCAAAATCTGCATCAATATTTATGCTTTAAAAATACAGAACAATACTTAAAACAACAGTAAGTAAATCTCAATATCCCTCCCTTTTGTCTTGCTTTCTCTGCACTGTACCTTGTGAGGACATAATTCTGGGTACAAGGGAGCAGGACATCATTTTACAAATATTATCTCCTCTCTTTTAAGCATGACCTCAAAGCAGGGAATTAAGAAATGTCAGGAATGACTGCCACCATTTTTCCAGTGCATTCCACTATGAATTCATGATAAAGGCTCCTGCCTTTCACATCTGCATAGGGAGAGGACTAAGCTAAATAGCTGTGCTTTAAAAGCATCAATAAGAGTTAATTCAAGTACTTTCAACACGAACTCCTATTTTTCATATTCCACAAGAATTCCAAAAGGTCATTCTCACTTAAAACCTTACCTGTAAGGTCTATGCCCCCAAAACAAATTAAGATAAAATCACATCACGTATCTGTCAAAAGAACTGCTTTTGTAGAATGAAAAAAAAAAAGTTTCTGTAAAATGTTATTTTAAAATATACTGCAACTTAAATAGCAATAGGAAACTTTCTATTAATAGAAAATATATTCCAAGAAATCTATGGTTTGGCTTTCTCAACAAAAATTTTCTTTTCATGTCCCACTAACTTATTCTAATACAAATGTAATGGCTCTTCCATATTATCCATTCATGAATTCTGCACTTAAAAAAAAAAGTATTTTCTTCTTCCCAAAAGTTTAAGGCTTCCAATAATGAACAAAAACTTTAGATAAACAGAGCAATAAATAACATAGCTGGGTTAATTTTTATTTGACTGGCAATACTGCCATATAGTGGGCTATCAGCCTAACAAGCTATGTCACTCCATTTCTTATTTATTTTACACTACTACCTTCCAAACTTCCTGCATCCACAAAACAGAACCAGGACCTAAGCTGATTCCTCCTTAGAACTGAGTACGTTCCATAAACCTCCAAATTAGTTAACTAACCCAACTTTAGTCTCCTTTGTCCACACCTCACAGCCTGCATTTATTTTCTAGTGTTAAGTTTATTTGTTGGCTCCATCAGCACCACTTCTCTTTAACATTGTCCCTTTTCATGCATTTAAGGCAACTACTTCCAACCCTATCAATGAAAACAGACAAACGGGGGATAAAGGAATGAACTGCAAACACCTCAAACAAGAAAGGTTGCTTAAAAAACCAAGTGTCACATTCTGACAGTTCAATATTTCATAGCCAATACAAGGAATGTGCAACGACACTGCAACTTTAAATCTTTTCCTCCTATGTCAGTCTCTCTTTCTCTCATTGTAATGCCAAAGGGAACAGCAATCAGAGTGGAGATGTTCAACGTGATAGAGGTCAGGACACCATCGGATCAACGTACCAGAAACACGACCTTGTTTATTTTTTTTTCCACAGTATTATTGTTTACAGGGTGCTTTGCTCATGTACCTTGTGGTTCTTAGCTAAAAGATGAAATTACAGCCCAGGATGAAGCGCTCAGGCACACATCCAATTTGTGTTTCCATCTCAGAAAACAAAAAGCTTCTAAGGCCCTCAGGCTGCCATTCAAACTTGGAGGCTGACATTTTTAACAGCATGAACCAGAGACTGGCAGAGAGAATGATCTAATGCATTTCTGACTTGTCAATCAAAGATCTCACCTCTGCTGTCTTGTAAACAGTTGGGGGCCATCTAACTACATTCATAAACCTAGGGAGAGCTTACTGCCAGCTGGGGTGCTGGAGCCACATGCTCTGGCTTCTATTCACCAAAATCATGATTCAGTTTTATATTCTCACTGTAAATAGTCCATAGGCACATTTCCAAGACTCCTGGAATAGAACCAGAGTAGGGAATACAAAAGAGATATTGGTCAAATACTGTGTTATTTTCAAGCTGTTGGAATCCTGTACCCATTTTATCCTCATTTTACCAATTCTCCCCAAAGGACTGCACTATTCTGCAACTAAAATGCTTAAAAAAATTAATGATCTGACAATGTAAAAGTCTAGAGGAAATATACTAATTTATACCAGAAATTTCCCTTGTGTTTTATTACCAGTAAAGAAACGGGCTCCCTAAACACAGCTCATGCAAAGGACAAAAACTGGAATAAACAATAGCAACTATATTTTAGTAAAACTAATCATGTACTTTCTTTCAAACATAAAATTTCTCATGTTCATATGCAAAAGCTTTGTATAAACTAGTTTTAAATACTGAAATGTATATTTGTGTATATGAAACATGAAAAGAGTAGTTATCCCTCTACTCCTGCTGTTTATGATCTCCAACACCCAAAAAAATTAGACCAAATCAGGCTAAAACGTGAACTTTTCGCTAAAGGATCACATATAAAAATAAATGTACTCTTTTTACTGCTACAGAATTCCAATTCATACCAAGCCATACATACTAGATTAGCAAGAAAGGTCTTGAGAATTTGAATGGTACACCTGAGAATGTTCAAAAGCAAGTGACAGATAACCCAGCTGGGGAAGGTACACTGCAAAATCCCATTTCTTGATGATCTACAACATCCTAGGCTCAAATAACTATTTCAAAATATAGACCTGGTTTCCAGAGGATTCGGCCAGAGAATATAGAAACGCTCACAGCTACTGAACATCACTCTTAGGAAAAACAGAACTCATGGGTATGTGTCACCGTCCATGAGGAAAGCACTGCAATTCTTAGAGGCCTAAGCAGCTAAATAGTCAAGAGACTGGTCTTTTTTTCCCCAGTGAGGCCAACACAAATAAACTGGGTTTCTCTCTTCATGAAAAATGACAAAGAAAAGAGTTTCTTAAATGATGCCTATCTACCAAGATTCCATATCCTGACAGTCCACATAAAATAGCAAACCTAAAAATTAACACAAGGAAGGACAGCAAGACAATAAAACACTACCACATAAAAAAGAGCAATGGTGAAAGAAGGTACAAATGGCCGTGCAGTCACAAAACCACCAATGATTCCTAAATAGCACATAAAGAACTCCTGTGTTACTTTGGTCTCTACTCAGCACAAAGATTGCAGGAACAAGAAGGTAATCTTGGACTATAAAGAAAGTAATATGTACCTCTCCAGAGGATACAGGTTAACCTTAACTGCCCACAGGAAGAATTTCTCTAGTAAGGACAGGACCTCCATAAAGGCTCCCATCACCTGTAGAAGTTTTCATCAATTTGATGACATGATCCTCTACATCGAAAACCCTAAAGACACCACCAGAAAATTAGTAGAGCTAATCAATGAATATAGTAAAGTTGCAGGATATAAATTAATACACAGAAATCTCTTGCATTCCTATACACTAACAATGAAAAAAACAGAAAGAGAAATTGAGGAAACAATCCCATTCACCATTGCAACTTATATACAGAGTACATCATGAGAAACACTAGGCTGGAAGAAGCACAAGCTGGAATCAAGACTGCCGGGAGAAATATCAATAACCTCAGATATGCAGATGACACCACCCTTATGGCAGAAAGTGAAGAGGAACTAAAAAGCCTCTTGATGAAAGTGAAAGAGGAGAGTGAAAAAGTTGGCTTAAAGCTCAACATTCAGAAAACGAAGATCATGGCACCTGGTCCCATCACTTCATGGCAAATAGATGGGAAAACAGTGTCAGACTTTATTTTTGGGGGCTCCAAAATCACTGCAGATGGTGACTGCAGCCATGAAATTAAAAAGACGCTTACTCCTTGGAAGGATAGCATATTCAAAAGCAGAGACATTACTTTGCCAACCAAAGTCCGTCTAGTCAAGGCTATGGTTTTTCCAGTGGTCATGTATGGATGTGAGAGTTGGACTGTGAAGAAAGATGAGCACTGAAGAATTGATGCTTTTGAACTGTGGTGTTGGAGAAAACTCTTGAGAGTCCCTTGGACTGCAAGGAGATCCACCCAGTCCATTCTAAAGGAGATCGGTCCTGGGTGTTCTTTGAAAGGAATGATGCTAAAGCTGAAACTCCAGTACTTTGGCCACCTCATGAGAAGAGCTGACTCATTGGAAAAGACTCTGATGCTGGGAGGGACTAGGGGCAGGAGGAGAAGGGGATGACAGAGGATGAGATAGCTGGATGGCATCACCGACTCGATGGACTTGAGTTTGAGTGAACTCCAGGAGTTGGTGATGGACAGGGAGGCCTGGCATGCTGCACTTCACGGGGTTGCAAAGAGTCGGACACGACTGAGCAACTGAACTGAACTGATTGCAACAAAAAGAATAAAGTACTTAGGAATAAATTCACTTAAAGAAACAAAAGATCTACATATAGAAAACTATAAAACACTGATGAAAGAAATCAAAGATGACACAAATATATGTAGAAATATACCATGTTCATGGATTGGACAAATCAATGAGTATACTACTCAAAGCAATCTATAAATTAATGCAATCCCTATCAAAAGCTACCAACAAATAATTTCACAATTTGTATGGAAACACAAATAGCCAAAGCAATCTTGAGAAAGAAGAATGGAACTGGAGGAATCAACCTCCCTGACTTCAGACTACACTACAAAGCAACAGTCATCAAGACAGTATGGTACTGGCACAAATACAGAAATATAGATCAATGGAACAAAACAGAGAGCCCAGAGATAAAATCCATGCACTTATGGACACCTTATCTTTGACAAAGGAGGCAAAAATATACAATGGCGAAAAGACAATCTCTTTAACAAGTGGTGCTAGGAAAATGGTCAACCACCTGTAAAAGAATGAAATGAACACTTTCTAACACCAGACACAAAAATAAACTCAAAATGGATTAAAGAGCTGAATGTAAGACTAAAAACTATAAAACTCTTAGAGGAAAACATAGGCAGAACACTCTCTGACATAAATCACAGCAAGATCCTCTATGACCCACCGCCCAGAATAATGGAAATAAAAACAAAAATAAACAAATGGGACCTAATTAAACATAAAAGCTTTTGTACAATGAAGGAAACTATAAGCAAGGTGAAAAGGCAGCCTTCAGAACAGAAGAAAATAATCAAATGAAACAACTGACAAAGAATTAATCTCCAACATATACAAGCAGCTCATGCAGCTCAATACTAGAAAAATAAATGACCCAATCAAACAGTGGGCCAAAGAACTAAATGGACATTTCTCCAAAGAAGACATACAGATGGCTAACAAATACATGAAAAGATGCTCAACATCACTCATTATCAGAGAAATGCAAATCAAAACCACAATGAGGTACCAACTCACACCAGTCAGAATGGCAGCCATCAAAAAGTCTACAAACAATAAATGCTAGAGAGGGTGTGGACAAAAGGGAACCCTCTTACACTGTTGGTAGAAATGAAAATTAGTACAGCTACTATGGAGAACAGTATTGAGATTCCTCAAAAAACTGGAAATAGAACTGCTATATGACCTTGCAATCCCACTGCTGGGCACACAGACCAAAGAAACAGAACTGAAAGAGACACATGTACCCCAGTGTTCACTGCAGCACTGTTTACAACAGCTAGGACGTGGAAGCAACCTAGATATCCATCGGCAGACGAATAAATGAGGGAGCTGTAATACATATATATGGTGGAATATTATATATACTCAGCTATATAAAAAAAGAACGTATCTGAGTCAGTTCTAATGAGGTGGATAAAACAGGAGACTATTATACAGAGTGAATTAAGTCAGAAAGAAAAACACCAATACAGTATATTAACACATATATATGGAATTTAGAAAGACGGTAACGATGACCCGATATCTAAATAGATAGCAAAAGAGACACAGATGTAAAGAACAGACTTTGGGACTATGCAGGAAAAGGCAAGGGTGGGATGATTTGAAAGAATAACATTGAAACATATATATTACCATATATAAAACAGATGACCAGGGCAAGTTTGATGCATGAAGCAGGGCACTCAAAGCTAGTACTCTGGGACAACCCAGAGGGATGGGGTGGGGAGGGAGGTCATAGTGGGGTTCAGGATGGGGGGACATGTGTACACTCATGGCTAATTCATGTCAGTGTAAGGCAAAATCCACAATATTGTGAAGTAATTAGACTCCAATTAAAATAAATTAATTTTAAAAATTAAGAAGAAAAAGAAAAAAAAACCCACCTAATATTCAGGTGAACTAGGTCACTAACCTTGATACACCCTAGTTTCCACTTTAGGAAAAAGCAAATATAAATATCTACCTCAAACACTGTTAGAAGGTTGGAAAGAAAAATATTTCTTAGTAGGGTATTCTACATATATCTTTCACTTTGGTACAGATTTATGTGACATATATTACTTACAATGAGTGAATTAAGGTTCAACTTTAAAAAGAGTGATAACTTTTTTTTTTTCCCCGCTAAAGGACAGGAGACTGGTAGGCTATAGTTCATAGGGTTGCAAAGAGTCAGACACAACTGAACAACTTCACTTTCAACAGAAATATTTGAAGGTACAGAAAACTCCACAAATCCCATTTGCCTTAAATCCATGTGCCCAGAGACTACGTATAAAGCATTTTGATGTTTATCCTTGGACAATTCTGTATATACTTACTTTTGAAAAATAAAACTCTATGAAATTAAAACAAAAAAAAAATTTTCATCAACTTGATTTTTCCAGTCTGTGCTACTTATATTGGGGTGACCCCAGACCTCCTTGGGTACCTATATTTTCCCTTGTGCCATGGAGTCATGTGGAAGTCAGGGCAATTAGGTAAAATCCAACATTATTCAACATAAAAGCAATAAAGCCCTCTTGGTGGAGTGAAAAGTTTAATTTTCAGATCTGTCAGGAAAAAAAATTTTTTTAAGGAAATCTGATCATCTCACAATAAGATGATCTGGATTAGATACCTGGAGTAGGAAATGGCAACCCACTCCAGTATTCTTGCCTGGACAATTCTACAGACAGAGGAGCCTGACAGGCTACAGTCAATGGGGGTCTCAAAGAGTCGGACAGGACTGAGTAACTGAGCATGCACACATGCAAATACTAGACAATGCTGCGCATTAGCCTGTAAATGAACATTACCTGCATCACAAACATGTCAAAATACTTAGCAATGGAAGAATCCATTATTCTTGAAACAGAATATTAAAACAAAACTTGAAACAGAATATTAAAAACAATCAAGTAAGCATCTTGAAAGACAAATCAGTCCTAGTGGTGTCATTCTTCCCAAGACAGACTTTCTAGCATAAAGTAAAATATACCAAATTCAGGTCATCTATAACTTTTCTGAGTTATACACTTTAATTTTGTTCCTAATCAAGACTAAAGGGTCACTGTCAGTATTATCTCTAATTGCTATCCTTTCAGTAAACTATCATTAATCACTACTATCATTTTAATTTTCCCTGTGTCTATTCTGGTATAGAATATGGGTAAAATGCAATAAAATAGTCAAATAATTGCACACACACACACTGCTGTGAAGATAAAGATGTTGACATCACTGAAACTGAACTCAGCTGGCTGGCAGTGCCAGTATTTAATAACCTGAAATGTGCATCAACAAGAGTCCAAATTCAGTATACAAAATCTAATTCAGAAGGGATCATCATAGTGAGAGTCATATAAAAGTCAAATGTATAAAATCTGAGAACTGCCCATAAATCAGACTCAACAAGTTTTCCTTTATTCTATGTAAATATGTAGTCTTTGGAATGACTGTTTAATTATCATAACTTCTTTCTGAATACAGAACACTCATGTGTATGTATGTGCAGGTACTCCGAGCAATTCACGGCTTTCTCTTTTCCCATGCTATCAATGTTATTTAATCTTTTACATTTCAAGTGCCAAGCACTTGATACTGTGCTTGACACTGGAAATGTAAAAATGAACAAAACATAGTTGTACTCTCAAGAAACTGAACAATTACAATAGTGTATCAGTGTTTATGACAGAGGTATCTATTGTATGTCCTTGGTACATATGCTCTGAGTAGGTTAAGGGAGTGGGGAAGGGTAAAAAGATCAGTAAGGGCCTTTATTCTAGAGGTGAAACAACTTAAGCAGAACTGTGGAATTTAGGAGTTAGCCAGGTTAGAAAAAAGTGGGAGGCAAGGGGAAAAGGATGATAGGTGCTTTCAGTAGTAGCATTCTCTAGGTAGAGAATAGAATATGCCAAGACACAGAGCATGACACAGTACTGCTGGAGAACTATGAATCTGAAATGGCTAAAAATAATATGGGGTAAAGAGGGATAAAAATCAATATAACCAGGTGACAAACATAGAATTTAATAAAGCATAGAACAGAGCTGAAAATTAGAAAGTAATAGTATCAGTAAAATAGTAATATCTGGGAGGACATTTAAAATAGATCCTTTCTTTTCTATTTCTCTGTATTTTTATAATTATTAAATTTTTACTTTTATAATTTTATAATAAAGTGGTAATAATAAATATGTTTTAAAACAAAATTATATTTGTCTGGGCATGTCTGTGTGTGTGTGTGTATGCATGCATGAATGGATAAGTCATTCTAGACTGAAGGAACTAGCATGTTGATTTATGATTATCTTAAAGCAGGAGTATGAGTAATACTTTTTTGTTTACATATTTACCAAATAATTTATATATTCTACTACAATTAGTTTTATTAGCAGACAAAAATGTAGGGTTCCCCCACCAAACAAAAACATTTTTGATTTGTCACTATATGCAAATTCCTTATATAAAGGGTATAGCTAGGATAAACATAGGTCAAATGTCAACATATGCACCGAAAACAAAATTTTATTGTAGTTGATTTAGAATGTTGTATTAATTTCTTTTGTAAAGCAAAGTGACTCAGTTATGCATATATATATATATTATTTTTCATATTCTTTTTCATTATGATTTGTCACAAGATACTGAATATATAGTTGCTTGTGCTATACAGTAGAACCTTCTTAATTATTTACCCATATCTGTAGTTTGCCTCTGCTAATCTCAAACTGCCATTCTTTCCTCCCCTACCTACACTTCCTGGCAACCACAAGCCTATTCTCTATACCTATGAACATGTTTTGCTTCACAGATATGTTGATTTGTATCATATTTTAATTTTACATATAAGTGATATCATATGGTATTTCTCTTTCTCTTTCTGACTTATTTTGCTTAGTATGATAATCTATAGGTCCATCCATGTTGTTGTATATGGCATTATTTCATTCTTTGTGATGGCTGAGTAACATTCCACTGTGTATATAAATATATATATATATCTTCTTACACACCACATCTTCTTACAATTCATCTGTCAATGGACATTTAGGTTATTTCCATGCTTGGCAATTATAAACAGTGCTGCTATGAACAAAGGGGTACGTGTAACTTTTTGAAATATAGTTTTGTCTAGGTATATGCCCAAGGGTGGGATGGCTAGATCACATGACAATTCTATTTTTGTTTTTTTGAGGACCCCCATACTGTTTTCCATAGTTGCTGTACCAATTTACAATCCCACCAAAAACAAAATTTTATTGTAGTTGATTTAGAATGTAAGAGCATTCCCTCTTTGGCATTTGTTATTTGTAGATTTTTTTAATGGTGGTCATTAAATGTGAGGTGGCACCTCATTTTAGTTTGATTTGCACTTCTCTAATAATTAGCAATGTTTTCAGCTTTTCACCATTGAGTATTATACTGGCTGTGGATTTGTCATAAATGGCTTTTATTATGTTGAGACATGTTCTCTCTCTACCAATTTTCACTAGAGTTTTTATCTGAATGGACGTGATTTATCAAAGGCAAATTTTTCTGTGTCTATTGAGATGATCATGTGGTTTCTATCCTTTCTTTTGTTGATGTGGTGTATCCACTGATTGATCAGTGTATATTGAACCATCCTTATGACCCTGGGATGAATCCAACTTGGTTGTGGTTTTATGCATTGTTGGATTTGGATTCCTAATATTCTGTTGAGAATTTTTGTGTCTATGGTCATCAAAGACACTGGCCTGTAATTTTCTTTTTGATACTCTGTGTGGTTTTGGTATCAGGGTGATGATACCATAGAATGTCTTTGGGAGTATTCAAAAGGAACTGAACTTTTATTAAACAGAAATTGTACACTACTGAGATGATTTATATATAATGGTGGGCATCAGTTATGATTTGATAAGTGAGCATTTTTGACATGGGGTAATTTTCCTATGGTAATGTTTTGTAAAAAAAAAAATTGTGTGCTCATTTACATTCAGTGTGATAATCTATATTCCTCTAAAACCTCAAATGTAAAATAAATCTTCCATATGTATATATACCTATACTCTGCATAATGCTTAACTTCCCTAGCATTCTTCCATGTTAACATTTCACATAATAGATGGTAAGATTTAGTAGACTTCAAGTATTTTCCTTTTTAACTTTACTAAAGAATAATTGATTTACAATGTTGTGTTAATTTCTGCTATACAGCAAAGTGACTCAGTTATGCATGCATATATATATATATATACATTCTTTTCCATTATGGTTTCTCACAGGATATTGAATATAGTTCCCTGACATCTAAGTATTCTTAAACAGTAAAACACATTACATTATCTCTCTTGAAGTCAACTCTCAACAATTTTAACCTTGGACAATGGACACTAGATTAATATTAATATATTACATGGTTCAAGCTCAAAAATTCCTTAAAATTACTAGCTATACGTAACACCAAAAACATTCTAAGGTCATATAAATCTACCTCAATTATTATTGTCAGAATTTCCCTTCTTCTTCAATGTCTAAAGAAAATAAAGGATCCAAATTACTCAGCTATTTTTAAACACTTGCTATTGCTCAGTCTCATTTAATAGTACAGATTATAAGTCTACCAGGTGCTGAGGACAAACAAATGATTCCACAAAATACATCCACTGTTAATCAACAAAAATCCTCTGAATTACGTATAGACTTTCCAGGACAAAGCAAAATGATGAAAATGAAAATATGTTCAAACTATAAACAACTCCTCAAAGAATCTACTGTATCTAAACAATATTTAGAGCATCTTCTTTGTACTAATTTGAAATGTGTGGATTGGAAAAGTCAATAATCAAACCATCCCAATGTTGCCATTTCCATCTGAGTTATGAAGATAATCCCACAAATTAAGCAACAGCTCTTCCTTTTATATTGTCAAAGAATTTTGATTTTGAAGGTGCTTCAAATTTGCTAAAGGAATGCAATAATTTCAAAGAAAAAAATGTCATGAAGCTATTACTAAGTCACCTCCTCAAAGATGTTTGGCAACACGAGTAGAAATGAGTATTCCTACTGGGCAACCACTTTGAAGAATTACTTGAATTATATCTCTTAAAGTTAAAAATACTCTACGACCCAAGCAGTTCCACTCTTAGGTGCTAAGCCAAGAGAAATAAATATCCATGTCCACAAAAAGATGCACAAACTGTATACCATAGCTTTAGCCATAGTAGACAAAAATGGGAATAATCCAAATGTCTACCAATAGATGAATGGAAAAACTGTGGTATATTAGTAAAATGGAATTTATTTAGCAATAAAAAAGAATAAGTTACAGATAAACATAACAAGATGGATAAATTTCGAAAACATTATGCTGATCAAAACAGAACAGATATAAAAATGTATACTATATGACTACATTTATATGAGGCTCAAGTATAGGCAAAACTAATCTTTGGTGGCAAATCAGAACGGTAATTGCATATGGGATATGGGTAATAACTGGAAGGGGGTACAAAGGAATTTTTTAAGATTATTGAAGAGTGAAGTTACACGAGTGTAGGTGGCTCAGATGGTAAACAATCTGCCTGCAATGCAGGAGGCCTGGGTTCGATCCCTGGATCGGGAAGATCCCCTGGAGACAGGAATGGCTAATCCAGGGACTGAGGGGCCTGGCAAGCTACAGTCCATGGGGTCACAAAGAATCAGACACAACTGAGCAACTAACATTTTCACTTCATGGGTACTAACTGGAAGAGGGTACAAAGGAACTTTCTCAGATTATGGAATTGCTTTATATTTTGAAAGTGAGGTTACACAAATGTTTATAGTTATCAAATTCATCTAAAAGCACACAAGATGTGTACATTTTACTGCATGTAATTTTTACATAAATAAAAATCTAAATAAGCAAATAAGGTAAAACCCAAACCAGAAAAATGCAAATATACTAAGACTGTTATACTAGTGAAAACAGGAAAGACTAAATTCTATATCTGCCAATTAGTCAATCAGCAATTTGGAGCAACTGTGTATAATGAACCTGACAGAAAAAAACACTGAATTAACAGAATGCCAGCAGATAACCCCATTTTTTCCATTTTTACTACATAAAACTTAATGATTTCTCTGAAGATAAGAAAAGAAAAATAAACATTCATACTTATAGCAATACTGGGGAAAGCAAAGTTTTTCATCAATACCTGAACCCAGAGTAGGCTTTGCTATGATACAGAATTTGGTTAAGGCATGAAAACAAAGTAAGATTTCATTTCACAGTGTAATGTTATATAGCAAGGTGAAACAGTATTTGCTGAAAGTTTCCAAACCTATTCTTTTGGGCATGTTTCTGATAATATAGAACCCATTAATCTGCCAGACCCTGTTCTAAGTGAAACAAGAAGGAAGGGGGCGCAGGACACAGTCTTTTTAAAAGAATGACAGATATTAGGACATGACAAAAACTGATTAGAACTAACTAGATCCAAGATGGTGGAAGATTTGGTTCCCTCCAGATTCTGTCCCTTTTTGGCTAATTTTAACCTGTATCTGTTCCTTGTAATAAACCTTGAATATAATAGCTTTCAGTGAGTTCTGTTGAGTCCTTTCTAGTGAATTATCAAATCTGAGGAGAGGAGCAAAGGGGGAAGTGTCCTTACAACTGGTATCTGAAGTGACAGCAGTCTTATAGGGACTGTTCTCTCAGAATGCACTCTAGTGAAAATCACTACAACTCCAAAAGGTTAAAAAAAAAAAAAAAAGGTTAGAATATGAGTTTCTTGAGAGCTGAAACTTCATCAATATGATATATAGTAAAAAAAAAAAAAGATATTTGAAATAAATTGATACTCAGGATATTAATATTTTCTAACATTAACAGCAATAATGTTAATGATGATGAAGATGAGGATAATAAAAACAGCACTATTTACTGCATGCCCTAACTATAGTTTCCATTTATAGATGAATTTAGAGTGAAATGACTTGCTTAAGATCATACCACTAGTGACAACCAGTAGATAAGTCCTGATTTAACTAATTTTAAAGCCTGCACAGCATCGTATTGTATCTCATAAGACAAAGGAAGTTTAATATATTATATTTTGCAAAGGACAAATAAATATCCAGTAACATTATCACTAAAATAGTATCATTAAAGGTAAGTAACTGTTAGCAGTGGTCAGGAATGTAGACTACTGAAGTTCTCCAACCTTTAACTAAGACTCAGTCATAAGCATTCTGACACTTACAACTTGTCTTCAAAATTATTAATAGAATATGAGCTACATAAGTTAAAAACAAATTTAAATCACTAATTTGTTACATATTACTAAGTAAATGTTAGTTGCTCAATTGCGTCTGATTCATTGCAAGCCCATGGACTGTAGCCCACTAGGCTCCTCTGTCCATGGAATTCTTCAGGCAAGAATACTGGAGTGGGTAACCATTCCCTTCTCCAGGGGATCATCTCAACCCAGGAATTGAACCAGGATCTTCTGCATTGCAGGCAGATTCTTTACCATCTGAGCCATGAGGGAAGCCCAAATGCTAGATACAAATTCCAAATACCTAAGGTAGATAAATGACATTTCTACCAAGAAAATCACCATGTATCATACCCTAATCTGTAAAGAATGGGCATCGAGCTCTGTCTTACATATTTCTCTACAAGTTTTCCTCTTTCCTTCTATAGTTTTCTCTCACATCCTGGAACTGTCCTTGTGGCCTCAAAGAAAGGCCAAAGGGAACTAGGATCTGATGATCCAAGCAAGATCAGCTGCACTGTCTCAAGCTGAATACTATACTCAAAGGTCACGAAGGCCTTTCCACCTTGAAAGTAGACCTATTAATCAGGATATAAATAAACACAGTTCTTATATATGTAAAATACACACATATAGATACATAAACATATACATATACCCACACATAAATAATAGTATAGTAGCCAGGAGACACTCTGAATTGAGCACTTTATGTTTTTAGTAATCGTAAGAAAAACATAAGAAAGTGCCCAGGCAACTGGTTGCAATTAATTGATTGATTATATTAATTGGTTTTATGTAGGTCCAGAGCAAACATTACATATTGAATGCTATTTATTGAGATTACTTTAAAACTCACTATCATACTTCTACTAAACATGAAAACCAACAAATCAACTTGTGCTCTGTCAATTTTGGCAAACCAATCATAACAAAAATGTCTCAAGAGTGGATCAGTGTGGATCTACATTAAAAATTAAAGAACTGAGTGATGTGAAATACAGGCAATATGAAGGAGAAAAGCGAACTTAAGTAAAGGATGGGAAAGAATGAATTAACACACATATACTAATGCCCACAAATAACCCACAGAGACAGAGAAAGTACCTGGAAAGCTGTGAGTGCGCCAGTCCCTGGGTTATACAGGCATCGCAGCGAAGGCATGCTGTCCGCCAGGCTGGAGCAGCCCAGCCACAGAGACCTGGGCATAGAGCACTGCAGAGAGAGGACAACTATGAGATGGACAGCATGAGACAGGATGGCACAGATTACAGGAATTCTCAAAGCTTGGCTAAATACAATATTCCAGTTGCAGCTTGCCTTTATGATAGAAACATCTTCAAGAAACATACTACTTACTAGTTCTAACCCCAGATGGAAACTTAAAAGGAGCACTAGTGCCCAAAAAGGAAGAAAAAAGTTACAGGTCAAAAAGCAAAATATTTAATTTAAAAATGTATTCCTGTTCTTCTGTGTATGAAACTAAAGGAAATCTACTTTAATTCAATTAATCAATTCTTTTCTCTACGCACCTCATCTCCCATAAACTCACTAAAAAGTGAAATATTGTGCAGACTAAGCATAAAAGAAATCATTCATAGTAGCACTTCAACACTAGAAATGGTAAATTAGAAAACAAAATATCAAAGGAAATTTAAAAGGATTTTAAGAAGGTGGGAAGAAGGAAAAGAAAAAGTATTATACCCCTACAGTTTGACAGCAACTAACACCACACAATTTGCATACGTTTTATATATCTTGTTAGTCTGCTATTCATTAACCAAAATGCATAAGTTACCGTAGCAGCTGCCTCTTTATCTTTCCAGATGGATTTAGGAGGATGTGGGGGATGGCAGGAGGAGGCAAGAAACAATCCAAACAGAAGGGAAAAACAACAACAAAGCAAGGAGAGACAGGGACAGAAAAAGAGGACCCCAAAAAGCTGCTGGTCCTAAAACCTTGTAAATAAATAAACAAATAATGTGTAAGTGTAAATATACATACAGTATATTCAAAGCAAACAAAAAAAAGGTAGAAATTAAGAGTTCTAGTATTACTAATTAAACAGTATTAGTGGTACTGCTCCTGTTCCTTATAAACACTGTATCTTTTAGAAGAATTTTTACAATCTTTAGATTTCCCTAAATGTATCCCAGGCTGAATCTTTGTCCATCAACTTGGGTGCTATTACAGTCTAGTAATACTAAAAAACTAAATACCTGATCATAGCACATATAAAAACAGAAAAACATTTTAAAGCACAACAGTCAGTGCACATAATACTAAACTTTAAATTATAAGCTTTGAACTATTTATTATCATCATGGGACTTCTTTCTTCTTAAAACACTTTAGTTGAGGAAATATTAAGGAAACAAAATATGCTATTCATTGTTCACTATTTATAACTGATACAGGATGGTATACTGGAAAGGACTTCAAAAACTGGTTTAGACTCCAGCTTTCAGATCATTATTTTATTTTTTAGTTCAGGTGATTGATGCCCAGGAGAAACTGAGTATTTATCCATGCTCATAGAATTTAGAAAGTAGAGAAGTAAGAACTAGAATCCTGGCCTTACCCACCCCTAGGTCATGAAGTGGAGGCATCAGACTTCAAAAACAGGTATCTACTAAAGGCATCACTGGATAACTTAACAACCAAAACAGCTAAACTGCTTTGAACTACAACAATCACCTAATTTTTTGTTTCCAATGTTTCTTCACCTCAAACTATAATCCATTTTACAAACAGCAGCTAAACAGAATTGTCTTCACTTTGTGATCGTGTCACTCTCGTCAATAATTCACAAGGCTCCCTAGAAATTCAATCACTCTATTAATCTGACCTCTCCTCACTGCCTACATCAACTCACCCTCTCTGTCCTTCCAGTTGGCCCTGGAACTCTAATGAATTACCTTGATATTTTGTTCAAATATACATCTTACCCCCATACTTTTGAACTTGTAATTTCCTTCTTCTTTCACCCTGACCATGCATGTGCATGTCTGCATCTACCATGTACTTATTTGTCTAAGAATTTTGGGGTTTTCCAGGTGGCACTAGTGGTAAAGAATCCACCTGCCAATGCAGGAGATGCAAGAGACTCAGTTTGATCCCTGGGTCGGGAAGATTCCCTTGAGTAGGAAATGGTAACTTGCTCCAGTAATCTTGCCTGGAAATTTCTATAGACAGAAGAGCCTGGCAGGCTACAGTCCATGGGGCTGCAGAGTCAGGCATGACTGAGCAGGAGCTCCTAAGAATTATTTAATTTCAGTCTCATCCAGTGGTTCTCAGTAGGAGATATTCTCATTTTGTGAGAAGGCAGCAGGGAGAAGAGAACAAGGAAGAGCAAGATAAAAAAAAAGTTTCTTTCCCCTTGAGAACCACTGTTCTACTCATAATATGACTCTATACTGCAAGCACCAAATTCTTAGCCAAAATAATTTTTGTTAAGAAGATGACATTAAAAGTTTCTAAATCTAACATTTTGGTCATTTATCTGACAAGTACTTGTTCAGTATCTTCCTTGTGCTGGGAACTGTCCTAGGCACTAGGGACAGAACAATGAACAAAAGAAACAAAAATACTTTATATTCTGGTGATAAGTCTCTCAAGCATAAATTCTTCTATATTTAAAATTTTTAATGGAAAAGAAATTCATTGGTAGTGACTTTCTCTCACTGTTAATGAGACAACCCATATTATTAATCAAGTGGTTAAAAGTTCTGTGTATCCTAGGTAGAACAATGTTCACACTGAAGGGACTGAATTTGAGAAAAGAGAAATAGAGTGAGAATTTTTAACAGGCAAAATGAAAACAGTGAAAGAAAATGGAGTAGGCGCTGAAAAATAGCCTGTCACTTTTCTGACTTCCCTTCAGAAGAGGTAGATGGCTCATATACTTTTAGCGGCAATAACTAAGTGCATGAGCTCCACTTTTTAATTAAAATATACATTTTTATTTATATTTATGACTGCTCCCTGGTAGCTTTTAAGGCATTCCTCTTTTTGAATGTTTTGTCTCTTTCATTTTATATTAGGTTCTGTGTTATTTTTGCAGTATGTACTTGGTTAATCATTATCCAACTGTCCTTTCTGTTACTCGTTCTAATGCCCTTCTCCTCATTCATTCATTCCTATCGTCCATCAGAACTCCTAAAAAACTAAGAATCTGAAAGAGCTTTACCCCACCTCCCTAAACTAAAATTCCCAAATAAAACTATAATCAATAATAAGCCACATACACCCAGGAAAGTCACTAGATATACTGGTGTGATTTCTAAAATAGCATTAAATTGCAAACACCACACAGAGGATGCATTCCCGATTATTACAAGACAATTGGTATGGGTATGATAACCACATTTGAATATAGTCTGATCTGCACATTACCATAAGATTTTATATATTATAGCTCAATTTAAAAACCAATTTTCAAATTGGTTTGTATTGTAACAATTAATCTTACCCATACTGGTAAATGCCACTTTACAACACTGAGGAAAAAAGATATAATTACAAAATTAATGGAATAGGCTATAATTTCTAACTCTACCTTTTTCCCTTCTATCTTCACATTTAGCAGCATTTTCTAAATGAAAAAGGAAATCAAAAGAAATTTAGGCAATAAGCAACAGAGTGGAAAAGGGTGCCACTGTGGTTACCATTCTTTATGTAGGCTAAACATTTCAGACTCATCCTGATTGGTCAGTTTTCCGACAAAAATGTATGACTTCCTCTGTCCTTCAACAATGAACAAATAATCCTCCTTAAAACACCTAAAACCCACGTAAGTTTCTTACTTAAAGTTGAGGCAGTAAAAGTTTGTTTCTCCTTGCAAACTAACATGGAAAATCCTAAGACTTTCCTTCTACACTTAAAACAAATTTTTAATAAAAGTAGGTTCCAAACTAAACTGCAATCTAGCAACTATATTCTCATTTTTAAATATTTCACTTCCATTATCTGTTAAAGAACTTGTGAATGACCTATTCCTTAAGTATTTCTCCTTTGCAGTCTCAAAAGTTACAATGAAGTTTGGATCACACATGGGCCTCCCTCTAACACAAACCTAGCCCTACATAGCACAGGTTTATTTCTTCAGCTCACTTTCTACTTAACCTCACTCCAAATGGCTCTCCACTGCAATCTTCAAAATAAGGTTGAAAACTACAATAATTTATTACAATTGAAGTTTGTTACTCAACTGAATCAGTTTACCTGCTTTTAAAAACATACACAGTATTTTTTTAAATGCCTAAAACATGTTTTCTACTACTTGAAAGAATCAAGAAAAATCAAAGAGATTGAAATGCTGCAACAAGGGGCCTGCAGTGCTTTGAGGAGGAAGTATCTAAGGTCCATCAGGTTCAACAGCACAAACAAACTCATTTTCACAGAGAACACTGAAAATCTTGACTCTTCCCCTTATTTGGCTGCCTGGAAAAGCCACAGTTTCTCTTCACTAATAGAACACCCTGCAGGCAAAGGGCTGGCCTTAGCATTTACTATATGAAAACTGAATGACAAAATCCCTTAAACTCAGGTCCCTGTTGGTCAACTTCTAGGAGTAACAGAAGCTATAATAATCAACAATAAAAAGATTGCTACATTGAGAGTTTATGTATCCTTAAGCCATGGAATAGAAGAATTCCCTTTTCACAACTATATCAACTAAAAAATTCAGGCCAAAAGAACTATAGTATTCCATAGATCATGTAATATATTCAGTCTCTACCTATACAAATTCATTAAACTGCCTCTTAAGAATCCCAATTTAGTTCACTCACCAAAGTGTCATATTTGATAATAATATCTGCCTACCCTTAATGCACAAGGTTTTGGTAAAATTAAAATAAGGGATCTAAAACTTCAAGTACAAAAGAAAAAATATAAAGTGCATCATTATCAAGAACAGGATTCCACGAATGCCACTTGCATTTCAAAATGTTCTGAGAAGCCATTAAGAAGTGTAGATCATGGTATCAATAATTTCACAAATAGTAACTACAAGGAAAAATATAATAATGTACTAACTTGTGTCACACAATTGCTGCTATATAAGTTTAAAGTTCTAATTTTTAGAAAGTTCAGACACGGGCTTTCATTTTTTTGTAGAACTTGTTCAGTTCAGTTCAGTCGCTCAGTCATGTCCGACTCTTTGCGACCCCATGAATCGCAGCACGCCAGGCCTCCCTGTCCATCACCAACTCCCGGAGTTCACTCAGACTCACGTCCATCGAGTCGGTGATGCCATCCAGCTATCTCATCCTCTGTCGTCCCCTTCTCCTCCTGCCCCTAGTCCCTCCCAGCATCAGAGTCTTTTCCAATAAGTCAACTATTCGCATGAGGTGGCCAAAAGTACTGGAGTTTCAGCTTTAGCATCATTCCTTCCAAAGAAATCCCAGGGTTGATCTCCTTTAGAATGGACTGGTTGGACCTCCTTGCAGTCCAAGGGACTCTCAAGAGTCTTCTCCAACACCACAGTTCAAAAGCATCAATTCTTTGGTGCTCAGCTTTCTTCACAGTCCAACTCTCACACCCATACATGACTACTGGAAAAACCACAGCCTTGACTAGACGGACTTTGGTTGGCAAAGTAATGTCTCTGCTTTTGAATATGCTATCTAGGTTGGTCATAACTTTCCTTCCAAGGAGTAAGCGCCTTTTAATTTCATGGCTGTAATCACCATCTGCAGTGATTTGGGAGCCCCCAAAATAAAGTCTGACACTGTTTCCATTGTTTCTATATGTAAATTTATTACATTTGCCTCCTCTATCAGACTGTATTTCTTAGATATGAGTCATGTCTATTTTTTTTTACTCTCCAGCATCTGATCAGAGTAGATGCTCAATAAAAGTGCTCTTAATGTCAAGAGATCAGCAAAAGCTACCTATCATAAAGAGAGAAGTAAGGAAACAGTTTTTGCTTATAGAACAGTGAGAATACAGGTAAAATAACACTGGTTACTTTACTGAGATTGATCTTACCAGGCTGGAAGGTATGTGTGTTGGATAAATCTCTTTCATAATTTATCATCTTACTCACCTGTAAGACAATCTGGTCAGCAAGTAAGATCCAGAGAGGTTAAATAAATTACTGAAAGTGAATGGGTATCACACAAGTGGTAAATATAGGATTCAAAGCTAGATACTCTGACTACTAGGAGGATGCCACACAAAAATGGCATTTAAAAAGTCAGATGACGTTATCTCATTTATTAAGAAATACAGAGCCAAAGGTGGGTTTAGGAGCACTGGACTCAGAAACTAAAGGAATCCCACCCAAGAGGCCATGGTAATTAACAATGTGGTGGCCCAAGAGAAGACAAACTTACATAAAATGGAAGATCAACAAGACTTAATGACTAATGAAAGGAACGAAGAAAGGTAGTCAGAAATAAGCCCCAAGATTTGAAAGGAATGACTAGAAAAATGATGGTAGCACTGATAGACACACATAAACTAAAAATGCTCTGTGGGTTCTGGGGTATTGGGCTGGGAATGGAGTAGGTAAGGTCAGAAATCATAAATATAACATGAAAATAAACCTCTTATATGTGAGTGAAAATATGGCATGGGTAGAAAGCTGTAACTGCTACACAAATGCAGTATCACTGGCTTCTGCATAAATTATAATCCACTAGGTTGAAAGCATATAAAAATACTAGTGAGACTTTTTTAATTAAAAAAATAAAATGATTCCTCTTTAAGACTCTGATGCTGGGAGGGATTGGGGGCAGGAGGAGAAGGGGATGACAGAGGATGAGATGGCTGGATGGCATCACTGACTTGACAGACATGAGTCTGAGTGAATTCCAGGAGTTGGTGATGGACAGGGAGGTCTGGCATGCTGCAATTCATGGGGTCACAAAGACTCAGACACGACTGAGCAACCGAACTGAACTGAACTGACCCCTCAACTCCTTTCCTACCTAAAAACTCATTTTGACAGTTACTGAGTGAGTACAAGTCAAGTGGGCATCAAACTGAGTGGTATAAGTTAAATGGCAACAATAGCCCAATACAGGTTTTTGGAGTCCAAGTGCATGTGAGAGAGGTGTCCCTGAGGGGTAACAGAGTTTCATAGTCCAAGTAGAATGAGGGAAAAAAACTTTACAAGAGACGGGCCTGTCATGGAGTTCTATAGCTCTAGTTGAGTGAGGAGAGCTTCTACATGGGGGACTGAAGTGGCAGTGAGCAGGATGATGACGTGTCCACGTGACGGGGAAGAGCAGGGCAGTAAGAGTTTCCAAAGCAGACAGAAGACGATATTCACAGAGTAGAGGGATAGTGGCCCAGCACAGAGTTTCAGACTCAATGGGGAGAAAGGGTGGAAAGGGCAGTCCAGTGCAAATAGATTCCAAAGGGTTGGGGAAAGCATCCATACAGAGGATTGGGTGAGAAATGGAGACAGAGCTATGTCAGCAATGGGAGATGAGTTATATGCGAACATTCATTGAATGAAGGGGGTAGAGCAAATATTAAGGATAATAAGGATAAAAAGAAATATTAAGGATAATAAAAACCCAAACTTCTCATCAGAGAAGAGTTACAGATACAGAAATGAAGAAAGCTAGAATGAATACTATGCTGCTGAACTAGATGTTGTGAATCCAAAGCTTTGTATCAGAGAGAGACAATTCTAGGTTAAGTGATATATGTATATACATATACATACAAACATACCCCCTGGCTCTATCAAATGAGAGGGTGTAGTAACAGTAACACCTTAATGGTAATGAGTACACTGATCTCACACACACCCATTTAGTGATTCTAAATATCACCCTCTACTAAAAAGAATCAGAGCTCCATGGAACAATGGCTAATTCCAGGACTTGGGCAGGAAAAAGTTTAAGATAAGCGCAGAGTACCTTATTGTGGTACTTGAAGAAAGATGGAGACATGGCAAGATGATACAGGGGCCAGTGCAAAGGCTCTCAAAGGCTAACTCCAGGACAAACTGAACATCAGAACAAATTATGACGATAATGGGTTATAATACTGGCACGTAATACCAGTATTACAACATGCCCCTCAATGATTCCTACCTCCTGATATTCATGAAACTTATAAGTAATCCTGTCTCCTTGAGTGTGGAAAAGCCTAATACCTTGCGTCTAGGTTATATAAGACTGTAACTTCTCTCTTGCTAACAGACTCCACTGTCTCCTTGGCTTGCATACTTTGATGAAGCAAGTAGTCACACTGGACAGGTTCACATGGCAAGGAACTGAGGGTGGCCTCCAGTCAACAGCCAGCTAGGAACTGGGTCTCCAGTAACTCCCGAGGAAAGGAATTCGGCCAAAAATCATGTAAACTTGAAGTGGCTCTTTCCCCAATCAAGCCTTCAAACAAGACTTCAGCCGTGGCTGATACCTTCATTATAGTCTTGTAAGGGATCTTAAAGTGGAAGACCCAGATCAGGCATGCCCAGACTCCCGAACCAAAGAAATTGTGTGATAATAAACATGTGCTCTATGCTACCAAATCTGTGGTAATTTAGTATGACACAAAAACTAATATAATAACACACTGAATAATACAGAAATCCAAATTAGTAATATAAAAAATAAACTGAAGAGTGTGATGTGGAATATGATACTTAAATGGTCTCAAAATATTTTCCCATATAATACTTATTTCAAAAGGGAAAACAGTAATTTTACAGTAGAAAAACCTAACATCTTAATCAAGTGATAATTATTAATGTTACCGATAATGAAACAAATTAAAATAGTGTGTCACCTGATAGACTGCAATAAGAACACAGCATCACCTCTGTGATATTTCTGCCAGTGATATACAGCCTATATCTAATTATAAGAAAACATCAGAAAAACCCAAACTGAAAAATAATCTACAAAATAACTGCCCTGTAATCCTCAAGAATGTCAATGTTAGGGAAGTCAAGGAAAGACTAAAGAATTGTCCCCTTCTGAAGGAGACTAAATAAGTCATGATAATAAATGCAACATTTCATTCTGGACTAGATCCTTATATATAAAAGGTCATTTATTGGAACTGACAGAAAAACTTGGAGTCTGTGGATTAGCTGGCAGTCATACATCAATACTAATTTCCTTATTTTTATGGTTATTATTGGGTTCTACAGGAAGATGTAGATTTAGAAAAGGCAGAGGAACCGGAGATCAAATTGCTAACATCTGTTGGATCATCGAAAAAGCAAGAGAGTTCAAGAAAAACATCTACTTCTGCTTTATTGACTACCCCAAAGCCTTTGACTGTGTGGATCACAACAAACTGTGGAAAACTCTTTAAGAGATGGGAATACCAGATGATCTGATTTGCCTCCTGAGAAATCTGTATGCAGGTCAAGAAACAACAGTTAGAACTGGACATGGAACAACAGACAGGTTCCAAATCGTGAAAAGAATACGGCAAGGCTGCATATTGTCACCCTGCTGATTTAACCTATATGCAGAGTACACCATGTGAAATGCTGGGGTGGATGAAGCACAAACTGGAATCAAGATTGCCTATCAATAACCTCAGATATGCAGACGACACCACCCTTATGGCAGAAAGCGAAGAGCTAAAGAACTTCTTGGTGAAAGTGAAAGAGGAAAGTGAAAAATTGGCTTAAAATTCAACATTCAGAAAACTAAGATCATGGCATCCGGTCCCATCACTTCAGGCAATTAGATGGGGAAACAATGGAAAAAGTGAGAGATTTTATTCTACTGGGCTCCAAAATCACTGCAGATGGTGACTGCAGCCACAAAGTTAAAAGACACTTGCTCCTTGGAAGAAAAGCTGCGACCAACCTGGACAGCATATTAAAAAGCAGAGACATTAATTACTTTGCCAACAAAGGTCCGTCTAGTCAAAGCTCTGGTTTTTCCAGTAGTGATGTATGGAGGTGAGAGCTGGACCGTAAAGAAAGCTAAGCATGGAAGAATTGATGCTTTTGAACTGTGGTATTGGAGAAGATTCTTGAGAGTCCCTTGGACAGCATGGAGATCCAATCAGTCCATCCTAAAGGAAATTAGTCCTGAATATTAACTGGAAGGACTGATGCTGAAGCTGAAACTCCAGTACTTTGGCCACCTAATGTGAAGAGCGGACTCATCTGAAAACACCCTAATGCTGGGAAAGATTGAAGGCAAGAGGAGAAGGGGACGACAGAGGATGAGATGGTTGGATGGCATCACTGACTCAATGGACATGAGTTTGAGTAAACTCAGAGAGTTGGCAATGGACAGGGAAGCCTGGCATGCTGCAGTCCAAGGGGTTGCAAAGAGTTGGACACACTGAGCAACTCAACTGAAATGAACTGACAGGAAGATGTTCTTGTTTATATGAAACAAATCAAAGAATTTAGGAATGATTAGACATCATGTCAGTATCTCACTCTCAAACAACCTATGGAAAAAATGATATTTGCATTTTACTTGCAACTTTTCCTTAAGCTTTGAGAATGCTTAAAATAATATGAAAAATTAATTAATGAAAATATATATTGGGATTTTTGCCTTTGACAATGATGTAGTAATTCCCAGACTAAATTCCATGCAGAAAAAGACAACTATAAAAGCTACATAAATACATTAATAAATAAACAAAATTTTAAAAACCTGAATACAATAGAGAAAATGATTTGACAGCATCAGAAAACAGCAAATGCAGCCAAGACTTTAGGGGCCCACATTTTGAGCAGGAGAAAAATGTGGTTAACCTGACACGCAATTCCCCTTGAGGCATTTGCTGACTCCTAGGGTTTGCAATGCAAAGAGCCAGATACTGAAAAAACCAAGTTGAAAGCACATTTTGGCAATATCATGGTGCTAAGGAGCCAAAATTGGAATACAAACCCCATCAAGGACAAGGTGCCCTGGTTAAACAACAACAACAAAAAAATTAGGCTTTCAGTCAATACCAAGGAAGGGCAGCAGAAACAGACCCACTTCAGTTGAATCAAAGGGATATGCCCATGAAAAGAATATTAAACCCTTTCTGAAGGAAGATATCATCTAAATTCTGTATGATTCTCAAAATGTCTAGCATTCAATAAAAATAATTAAGAATTCTAATAAAAAGATAAAATGTCCCCAAAACAGGAGGGTGGGGCAAAGACCCAAACAGCCAAAAACCAGAAATAACTCAAGTGTAGTAATCAAATTCAAAAAGAATGGTGGTTGCCAGTGGGGGGTGGAAGTGGGACGGTGTTGTTATTTAATGAGCATAGAGTTTCAATTCTGTAAGATGAAAATGTTCTGGGGACTTCTCTGGTGGTCCAGTAGCTAAGACCCCTGTGCTCCCCAGTGCAGGAGACCCAGGTCTGATCTCTGGTTGGGGAAGGAGATACACTCCATGCCACAACTAAGAACCCGGAGCAGCCAAGTAAATAAACGTTTTTTTATAAAAGAATTATTTACATTGGTTTAGAGCAGATTGGAGAAGGCAATGGCACCCCACTCCAGGACTCTTGTCTGGAAAATCCCATGGACAGAGGAACCTGGTAGGCTGCAGTCCATGGGGTCGCTAAGGGTCGGACCCAACTAAGCGACTTCACTTTCACTTTTCACTTTCATGCATTGGAGAAGGAAATGGCAATCCACTCCAGTGTTCTTGCCTGGAGAATCACAGGGACGGGGGATCCTGGTGGGCTGCCATCTATGGGGTCGCACAGAGTCGGACACCACTGGAAGTACCTTAGCAGCATCAGAGCAGATTAGAAACAAAGCAAGTGAAAATTAGTGAACAGGAAGATAAGTCAGTAGAAAATCACAGGATTAAAGCAGAGATAAAGGACAGAAAAATAACAAAAATAAGGTCAGAGATATAAGTGACAGAGTAAACATACACGTGTTTGGACTCCTAGAAGAAAAAAAGAAAAAATGAGGCAAAAGCAACCTTAAAGAAATATTAAAAATTTTCAAAACTGATGAAAATCATCAAGCCACAGAACTCAACAATTTCTACAAACATACAAAGCAAGCATCTTTTCTATGCCTGTCACTCTAAGTTTGGATCAGTTTTATCCTTTGCACTTTCAATGTTGTGAAATACGTTTGAAAGTTCCTTTAACGTAAACTTCTTTGCCCTTCATGTGAAGTTTTTCTCCTAGGACATCTTCATCTTTTTGGCACAACTACCTTCCTCATTTATGTTGATAAGTCCACTTTCACTATGTTCCTCTGGCTGCATATCTAGAGTTTAACAAATGGTGTCAATATCAACATTTCTATGGTCAGCTATGACTCCATTTACGTTCAATTCAAATTTCAACTAATGTTCAGGTTCTAGGAAGATGGAAAAAGCACACTCTTTCCTCTTATCTCCCACTGAATTTAACTACTAAAAATGGACAGAATGGACAGTGCAGCTATTTGAGGACTCCCTGAAAAGTGAACAGGAGGGAGGCAGACTGGGGAAGATGACTTCATCAAGCACTGATCTCAACAACGAATTTTCCTTTAAAAATTTTTATTTCTCCAGTATGGAGCCTAGATTGCGTTCTGAAAACCAAAAGTAGGTTATTATTAGTGTAGACAAAGAAAGACCCAGGAGAGGCACTCTAGGTCTGGTCCAATAAGTATAGAAGGGTTATCCTAATACTCAGGGAGAACAGTGGAAATCTTCCATTCTTCTTTCTTTAAAGTTCTGTTCTCTCCAAGCACTATGATGATGAAAACCACAGGAGAAGCAGGGCCCCATAGTAGCCTAAAGTTCTGAGTTAAGGAAACTCTTTTTGATTAGAGGAGTTTTGATCCTGAAAGACTTGAGAAAAAAAAACCTCACTGCTCCCTGCCCCAATCACCTCCATCCTCATCAGTTAGGTTCAGATGCAGTAACATATTCAGGTAGAGAAGCTTAAATAAAGCTCCAGCTTTCTGGCAGGAGGACTGAAAAAGGAAATCCCAGAGAACTATATAGCACCAGGGAGATAATGGAGAGGGGGCAGCTCAGAAAAACAAGCCCATAAAGTGCTTTATAAACTCCTATGCTCACCTGCAAGCTGCACATACATGGACATGTGACTAAAACAGCAAGCCACAGACTCTAAGAAATGAACTGCAAGACAGACTATCATCCAGATCCCAGACTGGCCACTGAGTGGCACACCCATGGAACAGACTTCAAGAACAGTGCAAAAGCTTTAAAAATGGAAGAGATATTGAACTCACAACCCTTCACATGGCTATTTGAACTAGTAGGCTGAACTCAACAGGGTTGAGAGTCTGATAAAACAAAAATATCAATATTAGGATTTAAATAAACTCAGAGTCTTATAATATTAAAAATATCCAAGATACAACCCCCAAATTACTAGGCATACAAAGAAGAGTGTGGAGGATCTCAATGCACATCAACAGATGCCAATAATAAATGACACAGCTGTTGAATTATCTTTAAAGACAAAGACTTTAAATAGTATAAAAATGTTTCAACAACTCACTGCAAACACTAGAAAAAAAATGGAAAGACAAAGTATCAGCAAAAAAAAAATACATATAAAGAAGAACCAAATGGAAATATAAGAACTGAAAATAATAAAAATTTTAACTTATTATATAGACTCAGTAAAAGAATGGCTATTAGCAGACCAGTATTTTCCAGGAAGAGTTTCCCTGGTGCTTAGCAGCAAAGAATCTGCCTGCCAATGCACAAGACTGGAGTTCCATCCCTGGGTCAGGAAGATTCCTGGAGAAGGAAATGGCAACCCACTCCAGTGTTCTTGCCTGGGAAATCTCATGGACAGAGGAGCCTGGAAGGCTACAGTCCATGGGTTGCAAAGAGCTAGACACGACTTAGCAATGAAACAACAAATTTCTCATGAATATATAGGCAAAAGTCCTAAACAAAATACTAGCAAATAAAATCCATTCAGCAACATATAAAAAGGACTAAACATCATGACCAAGTGAGTTTATCCCAGGAACACAAGGTAGCTGCCTTGAGCCCTAAAAGTGTTTCAGTACTGGCTCCATGTTCTTGTTGCGCCTTACATCTTCCCCTTTATTTCTGTGAGCTATCTCTGTACCCTTAAAATAGGTCCTCCTTCTTGCTTAAGGACGAAATGAGACAACTTGTTACTGGAAACCAAAAGTATTCAATGAAGACAAAAATCTAACTCTAAAATGAGTATTATTCCCAGAGTAAACACCATGGGAAGCTACAGTTATTCCAACAATGCCATCAGTGCTCAAAAAATAATGTTTTTTTAATTTAAGCCTTCTAAAATGAAACTGGATCGTTATGAAAAGTGAATCCCTGCCTTAAAGGAGATTATAATCTAGTAGAAAATTTAGATTTAAGTGCTTAGCCACTTTTAAACATTTATAAACACTGAAAAACACTACATAAATCAGAATTTAAATGTAAAGTATTACTAGTTTGATATCATTATTGCTAGCCCATATAAACTCACACTATTCTTATAGTCTTTGGATACCAAGTCCACTGCCGAGTCCAACAGAAGTGCTTGAGAAATCCCTGGTGAAGTGAACTGTTGAATCGTCATAACAACTGAGAACAGGTGTGACACTAATTGAGGAATTAAGACATTAATCCAGAAGAAGGTGCAGATTCATCATCAAACCAATTCTAAGATCTTGAGCAGTTCGCTTACTTTCCATGTGCCTCAGCATCTCCACTGGTAAAATGGAGTAGATTAAAATATTTCTACCGATACCTTGCAGCAACAAAATTCTAAAAAATTCTATTATTAAGTCCATCTGCAACACATCTAAATATGGATTTTTAAAAAGAAATTATTAGTTTCACCACAAAATGTGGCCTAAAGGGATGGAAATTTCTTTAAACAATTCGGTGAAGGGAAAGAGAAGAGAGCAGCTCTGATGCTTATTTAGAACTATTAGGATTCAAATCTGGCTGCTTTCTAAAATAAATTTTATTCATTATTATTTATTAAGTATGCAATTACTCAAATATAACACTCTGATAAACTAGAATTTTGAACAAACAAATGCTTTAAAATTCTAATAACTATGCATAAGCAGTAAATTATTCTTACTTGAATTTCTACTGCTGTGTAGCGCAGGGTTACTAAGTACATAATTACATAAGAGAGCCACCCAACTTCCAAAGGAGCCATTCCAGTGAATTGTGTAAATAATATGCTTTAAAAAACATAACCTCCTCACATATGAATTTAGATTCACCAGATATGGAGTAGCTGTGTACCTGTGAGACTAGAACAGTCTTTAAAAGGCCTTCCTAATTATGAATTTACCAGAGAGATTAGAATGACCCAAAGCAAATTAATACATACTTTTTTCTTCATAACTTTCTATAAAAACATTTTCACTATTCTGCTTCACTCAAAAAAACAAAAGATCTTAAAAGCCACTGATTTGAGATAAGATCTCCAGAGTACAAGACTATGATCAAATTTCTAACATTGACATTCTTGGTTTTCTTAATTACCAAATGCTTGTGTTGTGTTTTTCTTTCATTTGTATCAACATAAGTCCTAAATATTTGGTCTATGGCTAACTTAACCATAAGATTATTGAATTTGAACAAGGAAATTTTATTTTTAAAAACATCACACAAAATATTCAACATTAGCAGGCAGCATAGCCTCATAATACCACCTAGATGCCACATGTTTTCTGTACCAGAAAAGTCATTTTTAATACCCATTACAGGAAATCAACCAGCTTAGTAAACAAATTTATGCATACAGCCAGGTGGTATCTTTATTCTCCCCATAAGAGTACAAAAAGTAAGGTTGTTTCCCTACATTTTCTTGCTACATTATTAAAAAATCACCTTATGCTAAGTAAGGAGAATTCCTACATTTTTGAAGTGCTCATTTATTCAGTAAAAATAAAACTGCAATTATCTCAGATCAGGTTTTACAAACTCAATCTCCTATACCTGTACTTAAAGACCTTTTAAATCATGCCACAAAGAAATTATTTGGCTATACTGGAATTTTATTTTATTAAAATCAAGTCAAATCCCACTGCAATAAGCTCAAAGGGACTGTCCAAATTCCTTTATTGCACTAGAATTTATTGCATTAAATATTATTTGAAATAACTAGGCCACCAGCTAAGGCCTGGGAATCACACACAACAATTTTTGATGATATGGGGTTGGCCTACACAACGACTTCAAATGAGCAGAGTGCTCATTGGGAGTATTAGATTTTATGTATTTCTGAAAAAGGGAGGGAGGGAGAAAGCGAAAAGAGAGGAAAAAGGAAAAAAAAAGCTTGGTTACAACTAGAGGAGTAAAGAGAAGTTGAAGCAGTCGTCCATTTTGATGGAAGACATTTGTAACACTTTTTTCAATAGAAATTTACACATGTGTTCATAGCAGTTCCTATGACTCAACAGATGCCAGTATCATGTCAATAATCCATATATTAGGGCAGACCGGCTGCCATTTGACAAATCAAGTCTTATCTCTCCCTTCCTAGGCAAAAACAGCAAAAGCAGCCACAAAGTAAAACTGTTTGAGTGGGAAGTGGGGGAGAGAAGACAAATCTTCACACTGGACTTCTGAAACATCCTCTTCTCTACAGATGTGTCTGCTGTAGCAATGAGATCAAGAGGGAGTGCTATCTGGAGCTTTCTTCTTAAATGAGAGGGAAACTCTTCATGAAAAGATCCCCTGATATCAAATGGTATTTCAACTACTACAAGCCAAGTATCACAGCCCTCCTTGGGTACGCCTTTATTTAACTTTTCTGTAGGAGTAGAGAAAGGAAAATTACTTGCTCATTAGAAAGAGAATAAATGCCTACATAAATAAAGGGAACCATATTACATCTGACTTCCTGAGCACCACAGGTCCACAGAGAAGAAACTTGTTTTCAGCAGTGTGTTTATTTCACTATTTGCAAATGGCTGGCTGATTGGCAGCTATAAAATACAAGAAATAACCATTTCAAAGATCAAATGTCATGTTCCCTAGTAAGAAACAAAAATGAACATTATTTACCCTCTCCATTCAGTTTATGGAATTTAGCAGAACAGATAAACTGGCTATCTGATTGCTTGATGTTTGTGAGCTTATTTTCTGTGATGGCATGATGATTATTTAGGTTCACACTTCTATTTAGGTTCAGGACATTAAGAGTTACCATTCACAAGAAGGTTCCAAAATGAGTATTTCTGAAGCAAGTGAAATATGACAAGAAAATTATGAACTGGGGAGTGATGAGTATAGTTAATATTTTTTTCTTTCAAGAAAATTAACTACCTTATCTCACAATCTAATTTAGCACAAGCCAAGATGCAAACTAGTAAGCCTCAAACGTGCAACTTGATAATACTGTCCACTTTCAGATACCAGTCTTAAAATCAGCACTTCAAGGGACTGCCCTGATAGTCCAGTGGTTAATAATCTGCCTTGCAATGGTGCAGGGTATACAGGTTTGATCCCTGGTCAGGGAACTAAGATCCCACCTGCCTCAGAGCAACTAATCCACTGGCTGCATCTAGAGTCTGTGCACTCTGGGGCTCATGCACCAAAACCAGAGTCAATGCTGCAACCTACTACTACTAAATAACAGCATAAAAGGAAAGGGTATTTTACAGATCTTTCATAACAAAAACTCCAGTTCTCTCTTCTCTTTCCCCATTTTTTCCTTTTTTAAAAAAAAAGAAGTTTCTTTCCTGTGCCTATACAAAAAGACAGATTCTGCTTAGTCAGGCAAAACCAAGCATTGTTTAAAGAGCCTATTTATGAAAATCAACTTATATTTAAGCAAGTCAACATTAATATTTGGATTCTGAATGAATATATTCAATGGATCATTTTAAAACAGTGCTTTTATGGTCAGTCAACATTATGTCTCATAACTGACTGACATGAGACACAACATGAATACAACACAAGAATATTAAATATAAAAACTGCTGCTGCTGCTGCTAAGTCACTTCAGTCGTGTTCGACTCTCTGCGACCCCCACAGACGGCAGCCCACCATGCTCCTCTGTCCCTGGGATTTTCCAGGCAAGAACACTGTAATGGGGTTGCCATTTTCTTCTCCAATGCATAAAAGTGAAAAGTGAAAGTGAAGTCGCTTAGTCATGTCTGACTCTTGGCGACCCCATGGACTGTAGCCTACCAGGTTCCCTCCATCCATGGGATTCTCCAGGCAAGAGTAGTAGAGTGGGGTCCATTGCCTTCTCCAATAAAAACCTCTAGTAAAGGGCAAAAGGGCAATGGCATTCGTGTACCTGTCCTCAGATAGTGTTCAACTATTTGTAATTAAATGTGGTAGAAACATGGGAATTTCAACACCACAGTTTTTAGATCAACCTCTCAGTCTTATGGATATTTATAGCATGTGTCCAATCTTGCAGAACTCCATCTTCCTCTCCCTCATTTGTAATATATACTGCTCTTAAACCATTTTAACACATTGTTACTGAGATACTTCTTTTACACAGTACCTACACCAAGCAGTAGATCAATACTCTTCACACAGGCCGATTCCATTGCCACAAAAAACTGTGCAAACAGCCAGATGCTGAACAAAGAGCACAGCTTTCATTCCTAACATGTCTCCACTTCACTGGGAGGAAATATTTTGCTACGGTGGGCAAGTAAAAGTTGAGAAAGAAATAATGGCATTTTAAATAATTAAGAAGCTTTGATTAGAGAGAAAGTTTGAAGGATATAGCTAAAATAAATTTCACCTACAAGACGCTTATCATTCATCAAACCCATCTGTTCACCTGCAGTCACAATGCTGCATTTGATGCTTTACAAACTGCCATAACATTAGGTATTTATGTTGCACTTCAACACTTAAGACTAAAATGATACAGAAACAAAATAAAAAATTGGGTGAAAAATGAGGGAAAGAGGAGAAAACGGAAATATTCTACTGTTCTCTTTAAAGCCACTTTCAGTTAACAAAATTTTGTGACTTCAATTTCTTCTTAAATGTACACACAAAAAAATCTTTATTCACAAGCTTCTCACATGGTTATTTCATTTCTCTCTCCTTCATACTATTGTTATGATCTGAGTTAGTAAAATTGGGTTGAAATATAATTAGAAAGGACAGAGATCTGTCTACATGAAGTGAGTGATACTAGCAACTTGTGGCACCAGAGGGATTTAACTTTTGTCTAAAATCAGTTCTCCCTGTCCTTTCTCACACTACTTACTTCCAATGGATTAGGCTGCAATACATCCTTTCTAGACCAGCTTTAATCATTTTCACAACTATGGCTGCTATGACAACAGGATGCAGCTTATCTGTGCTGTTTTCATTTTCTCCATTTATGTTGCCATAACAACACAATCATTCTGCCTTTCTCCAGTATGTAACAACTTTCTCTAAGGATTGTATTCTTAAGGACACCGGATTTTCCTATAAAGAAACTAAGCAACAGAATTTACATAAAAATGTTATTTAAACAATAAAAATCCAATTTTAAAACCTTTTGAGGGAAGAGCTATTTTTGATAGGAACTTTCATCATACAAAAATAAACTTAACCCCCCTCAAAAAAAAAAAAAAAAAAAAAAAAAAAACCCTGATACCTGAAACCTGAAATCCAAAAACTATCTAACATTAGCAGTGACTTACTTTTATACAGACTTACCGAAGCAAACGATAGCAATATCATCATAATTATGAGCTACAGTAAAGTGTCCATTAATACCTGTCCCAAGTAGAACAATCAAGAATGAATACAGTTCTACACTGAATACTTTGCCGTAGTAATCCAACATCATTTGTTAGGAATACCAGAGCTGGGAGTAGTGAGCTTTATATTAGGCAAACGCCATTTAAAAATTTTTACCTTCAATTCAAGGCTTTCTATGCTAATAGAATCCTGAAGAAGTTCATACGGTTCAAATTCTCTTATAGTATAAATTGTGTATTTATAAAAACTGATATCCATCGAAAAGATCAAAGAAAAGCATTTATTGTTCTGAACAGCAACATAAAATTTTTTAAAGTATTTTGGCTAGTGGATCCCCATATCCATTACTAGGAACATCATGTCAGGACATAAGTGTGTTTTTTAAAAACTATCAACTGTTACTACTCCTCACTGTACCAGCATTTGCAATAACAGGACTCTGTATATGCAAAAGGTTATCTTAATAGATTAAATAACTAAATTCAGATCTTAAGTCCTTTGATCAGCTGACAAAGCTACATTAAAATTTTTCACATAGTGGGGATTCCCTGGTGGTTCAATGGTTCAGACTCTGCACTTCTACTGCAGGGGCACACATTTGATCCCTGGTTAGGAAACTAAGATCCCGCAAGCTGTGCAACAGTGCAACCAAAAAAAAAAAAAAAAAATCTCCACAATACAAATATCCATGAATACATATACATATTTATTGCTTACAAACAAAATATGGAAATATTACTATCTGAGGGGAAAATATGCAAATGTCACTAAGTTCCCTACAGGCATATAAAAGATTATTTATAATATTGTATTTTTACAGGATTGAACTAATTTTCACATATTAGTGTAACGAGACACACTTTAATTTTAATCACAGTTGAGATAATTCAATAAATTTTGTAGTTTGCAGTGAACTGAAAAAGATAACTTATTTAACCAAACCTGAAGATCATAGCACAATCGTTTTCTTAAAATCCACTCTACCAAATTCTGAAATAACAGCTTAACAATTTAGTTTTTAGTGATTTTTTTAAAGACTAAAGAGGAGAGAGTTGGCAAATATAAAGAGCTAAAATAATGACGGAATCAATATCTTTTCTTTAGAATCTTTTCCACACAAGAAAATGAGAAACTCAAACAATGATAATTCTTTTTAAAAGCAGCTAAAGCAAAAGGGTGGTTACACTATTTTTAGAGGAGGGATGAGAGAGGGGGAATGGCAGCACAAAGGGTATGGACAGAAAAGGAGAGAATCTAGGACCAAATGAATTCCAATCCTAGGCAACCTGGATAGACACTCAAGTGAAAATGAAACCAACAAATGGGCTAAAATCATACACAAAGCCCACCTCTAACTCTGCTTTCTTCTTTCCATAGTATTGGTTGCTGTTGTTCAGTCACTAAGTCGTGTCTAACTCTTTGTGACCCCAAGGACTATAGCGCTCCAGGTTTCCCTGTCCTTCACTATCTCCTGCAGTTTGCTCAAGTTCATATCCACTGAGTCAGTGATGCTATCTAACCATCTCATCCTCTGCCTCCCACCTCTTCTTTTGCCTTCAATCTTTCCCAGCATCAGGGTCTTTTCCAATGAGGCGTCTGTTTGCATTAGGTGGTCAAAGTATTGGAGCTTTGGCATCAGTCTTTCCAATGAAAACTCAGGGTTGATTTCCTCTGGACTGACTGGTTTGATCTCCCTGCTGTCCAAAGGAATCTTAAGAGTCTTCTCCAGCATCACAGTTAAAAAGCATCAGTTCTTCTGTGTTCAGCCTTCTTTATGGTCCAACTCTCATATCTGTTCATGACTACTGGAAAAACTAGCTTTGACGGTATGAACCTCTGTTGGCAAAGTGACGTCTTTGCTTTTAAAATGTCATCGAGGTTTGTCATAGCTTTCCTTCCAAGGGACAAGTATCTTTTAATTTCATGGCTGAAGTCACCGTCCACAGTGATTTTAGAACCCAAGAAAATAAAATCTGTCACTGCTTCCACTTTTTCCCCTTCTATTTGCCACGAAATGATGGGACTGGATGCCATGATTTTAGTTTTTTAATGTTGAGTTTTAAGCCAACTTTTTTCCACTCCCTTTTTCACCTTTATCAAGAGGCTCTTTTTTCCTCTTCACTTTATGCCATTAGAGTGGTATCAAATCTGCATACCTGAGGGTGTTGATACTTCTCATAGCAATTTTGATTCCAGTTTGTGATTCATTCAGCCCACCATTAGGGAACTTAAAGAAAATCCTTTCTAAGGCTTGAAAAGGTGAAAGTGAAGTCACTCCATCGTGTCCGACTCTTTGCGACCCCATGGACTGTAGCCTACCAGGCTCCTTTCCAGGCAAGAATCCTGAAGTGGGTTGCCATTTCCTTCTCCAGGAAATCTTCCCCACCCAGGGATGGAACCTGGGTCTCCTGCATTGTAGACAGACACTTTACCATCTGAGCCACCAGGGAAGAACTTCTAAGTCTTAAACTCCCAAGTAATTGTCCTAGAGAGCAAAATGTGAATTTAGGAGCTAATACTGTTGGAATCATGGAATCTTGAGAATGAATTTTTGTGATGCACTTTGTTAACAGGACTGGTGAATTACCTGTGCATGTGTGGCCTAGCATTCTTGTTAACAGCTATGACATCCAGAATACCCTTCAAAAGAGAGCCTCAGGACTCATCATCAAGACAGTCTGTTGTGAGCCGACATGCACTCAGATCTATGCTATTGATGTCACATCATCTGGAACTCACTTGTGGAACTACTATTCCTGCCCTGATCAGACATGTTTAGCCACACACTCCATTAGGGACTTGCAGGCTAATAAACCCCTACCAACTCTTCTCAAGAGTATGTACATCCTGTCCAAAATGATTAATTTTTAGGGATAAGAGTTCTATATATACACAGGAGAATTAAATGTACTACTACACTCCAAGGTATAATGTACTGATTTTTAAAGATTGATTGATTGATTGATTGATTTTTAAAGATGATTGATATCAGTCATTGGCAATTAGATATGAAAGCTCCAATTACCAAAACTTTAAAATAATTTTATTGCTATTTGAACCATTCCAAGTTGAAAGAAAACATTATAAAAAAAAGTTATCAAAGAATCACTTTCTTTAGTAAGAAATTATAATGTATCTTTAGTCATCAATCTCCACCTCTAGCTCTAAAACAATATTAATTTTCTACAGAGAATTGACAATGCTGTCCTCTGATGGAAAAATGATAGGATACCAAAAGAGGAACTCCCCAGGTCATTAGGTACCCAATATGCTACTGGAGATCAGTGGAGAAATAACTCCAGAAAGAATGAAGGGATGGAGCCAAAGCAAAAACAATACCCAGCTGTGCATGTGACTGGTGATAGAAGCAAGATCCGATGCTGAAAAAAGCAATATTGCATAGGAACCTGGAATGTCAGGTCCATGAATCAAGGCAAATTGGAAGTGGTCAAACAGGAGATGGCAAGGGTGAACGTCGACATTCTAGGCATCAGCGAACTAAAATGGAATGGAATGGGTGAATTTAACTCAGATGACCATTATATCTACTACTGCGGGCAGGATTCCCTCAGAAGAAATGGAGTAGCCATCATGGTCAACAAGAGAGTCCGAAATGCAGTATTTGGATGCAATCTCAAAAACGACAGAATGATCTCTGTTTGTTTCCAAGGCAAACCATTCAATATTAAGTTATCTAAGTCTATGCCCCAACCAGTAATGCTGAAGAAGCTGAAGTTGAACAGTTCTATAAAGACCTACAAGACCTTTTATAACTCACACCTAAAAAAGATGTCCTTTTCATTATAGGGGACTGGAATGCTAAAGTAGGAAGTCAAGAAACACCTGGAGTAACAGGCAAATTTGGCCTTGGAATACAGAATGAAGCAGGGCAAAGACTAATAGAGTTTTGCCAAGAAAATGCACTGGTCATACCAAATACCCTCTTCCAACAACACAAGAGAAGACTCTACTCTTGGACATCACCAGATGGTCAACACCGAAATCAGACTGATTATATTTCCTGCAGAAGAAGATGGAGAAGCTCTATACAGTCAACAAAAATAAGACCAGGAGCTGACTGTGGCTCAGATCATGAACTCCTTATTACCAAATTCAGACTTAAACTGAAGAAAGTAGGGAAAACCACTAGATCATTCAGGTATGACCTAAATCAAATCCCTTATGATTATACAGTGGAAGTGAGAAATAGATTTAAGGGACTAGATCTGATATATAGAGTGCCTGATGAACTATGGACAGGGGTTCGTGACATTGTACAGGAGACAGGGATCAAGATCATCCCCATGGTAAGAAATGCAAAAAAGCAAATGGCTGTTTGGGAAGGCCTTACAAATAGCTGTGAAAAGAAGAGAATCGAAAAGCCAAGGAGAAAAGGAAAGATATAAGCATCTGAATGCAGAGTTACAAAGAATAGCAAGAAGAGATAAGAAAGCCTTCTTCAGTGATCAGTGCAAAGAAATAGAGGAAAAGAACAGAATGGGAAAGACTAGAGATCTCTTCAAGAAAATTAGAGATACCAAGGGAACATTTCATGCAAAGATGGGCTCGATAAAGGACAGAAATAGTATGGACCTAACAGAAGCAGAAGATATTAAGAAGAGGTGGCAAGAATACATGGAAGAACTGCACAAGAAAGATCTTCACGACCCAGATAATCACGATGGTGTGATCACTCATCTAGAGCCAGACATCTTGGAATGTGGAGACGGAATGTGAAGTCAGTGGGCCTTAGAAAGCATCACTACGAACAAACCTAGTGGAGGTGCTGGAATTCCAGTTGAGCTGTTTCAAATCCTGAAAGATGATGCTGTGAAAGTGCTGCACTCAATATGCCAGCAAATTTGGAAAACTCAGCAGTGGCCACAGGACTGGAAAAGGTCAGTTTTCATTCCAATCCCAAAGAAAGGCAATGCCAAAGAATGCTCAAACTACCACACAATTGCACTCATCTCACATGCTACTAAAGTAATGCTCAAAATTCTCCAGGCCAGGCTTCAGCAATACATGAACCATGAACTTCTAGATGTTCAAGCTGGTTTTAAAAAGGGCAGAAGAACCAGAGATCAAATTGCCAACATCCGCTGGATCATGGAAAAAGCAAGAGAGTTCCAGAAAAACATCTGCTTCATCGACTATGCTAAAGCCTCTGACTGTGTGGATCACAACAAACTGTGGAAAATTCTGAAAGAGATGGGAATATCAGACCACCTGACCTGCCTCTTGAGAAATCTGTATGCAGGTCAGGAAGCAACAGTTAGAACTGGACATGAAACAACAGACTGGTTCCAAATAGGAAAAGGAGTACGTCAAGGCTATTGTCACCCTGCTTATTTAACTTCTATGCAGAGTACATCATGAGAAACGCTGGGCTGGAAGAAGCACAAGCTGGAATCAAGATTGCCGGGAGAAGTATCAATAACCTGAGATATGCAGACACCACCCTTATGGCAGAAAGTGAAGAGGAACTAAAAAGCCTCTTGATTAAAGTGAAAGAGGAGAGTGAAAAGTTGGCTTAAAGCTCAACATTCAGAAAACGAAGACCATGGCATCTGGTCCCATCACTTCATGGGAAATCGATGGGGAAACAGTGGAAATAGTGTCAGACTTTATTTGGGGGCTCCAAAATCACTGCAGATGGTGACTGCAGCCAGGAAATTAAAAGACGCTTACTCCTTGGAAGAAAAGTTATGACCAACCTAGATAGTATATTCAAAAGCAGAGACAATACTTTGCTGACTAAGGTCCGTCTAGTCAAGGCTATGGTTTTTCCAGTGGTCATGTATGGATGTGAGAGTTGGACTGTGAAGAAGGCTGAGCCCCGAAGAATTGATGCTTTTGAACTGTGGTGTTGGAAAAGACTCTTGAGAGTCCCTTGGACTGCAAGGAGATCCAACCAGTCCATTCTGAAGGAGATCAGCCCTGGGATTTCTTTGGAAGGAATGATGCTGAAGCTGAAACTCCAGTACTTTGGCCACCTCATGTGAAGAATTGACTCACTGGAAAAGACTCTGATGCTGGGAGGAATTGGGGGCAGAAGGAGAAGGGGACGACCGAGGATGAGATGGCTGGTTGGCATCACTGACTCGATGGACGTGAGTCTGAGTGAACTCCAAGAGATGGTAATGAACAGGGAGGCCTGGCGTGCTGCGATTCACGGGGTCGCAAAGAGTTGGACATGACTGAGCAACTGAACTGAACTGACAGAGAATTGACATGGAACTATTTGCCAGCTAAACAATCCATACTTTATAAAGCCTTTAATTTAGCTACTAAAACCCTGGGATAAAGGAAGACCTAGGTATGGATTCCAGGGCATACATTTAGTTTTAGAAGAATATGATATACAGTATAAGAAGTCTGCACTACACTGGCTAGGCTTGTTTTAACATTAGTTTTCTTATGTAGATGCCTTTCAATGATGTATGAAATTTGAAGAGAATGTGAAAAAAAAGGCAAAGAACTCAATTCTACCATAAGGCATCTTACTCCTATGTTAGACCAGTTGGTTTCCAAAGTGGGATGTAGGTATTATGCCAGGAGGTAGGCTAGATGATCCTTTGGGATGCTAGGGAAAAAATTAAACTTTTATTAAAATTAATTTCAAAAAGAAATTAACATTTTCTGATTTTTATAATATAGATTGACACTGGGTCCCTCATTTTTTAAAAAAGTTCATTTCTATCTTTTTTCTAGATTCCACATTTAAGTGATATCATATATCTGTCTTTCTCTGACTTACTTAGTATGGTAATTTCCAGGTCTATCATTGCTGCAAATGGCATTATTTCCTTCTTTTAATAGCTCATATTCCATTGCATATGTGTACCACGTCTTCTTTATCCATGCATCTGTTGATGGACATTTAGGTTGCTTCAATGTCTTGGCTATTGTAAACACTGCTGCAATGATACATTGCATGTATCCTTTTGGATCATGTTTTTCTCTGGATAAATGCCCAGTAGTGGGATTGCTGGATCATGTAGGAGCTCTATTCTTAGTTTTTTAAGGAACTTGATATTATTCTCCATAGTGGCTGTACCAATTTACATTCCCACCAACAATGTAGGAGGGTTCCTTTTTACTTTGGTAGAATTTTTAAATATGTATTTATTTGGCTGTGTCAGGTCTCAGGTGTGGCATGGGGATCTTTAATCTCTAGTTGCAGCATGAGGGATCTTTCAGTTGCGGCATGCAGGATCTTTTAGCTGTGGCATGCAGGATCTAGTTCCCTAACCAGAGACAACCTGGGACCCCTGAATTGGGAGCACTGAGTCTTAGCCATTGGACCACCAGGGAAGTCCCTTGTTTGTAAGTTTTTTGATGACAACCATTCTGTTGTGAGGTGATATCTCAATGTAGTTGTGATTTGCACTTCTCTAATAATTAGTGATGTTGAGCATCTTTTCATATGCATCTTGGCCATCTGTATGTCGTCTTTGGAGAAATGTCTAAGCCTTCTGCTCATTTTTTTGATTGGGTTGTTTGTTTTCTGGATATTTAGCTGCATGAGCTGTTTGTAAATTCTGGAGACTAATCCATCAGTTGCATCATTTGAGAATATCTTCTCCCATTCTGTGGGTTGTCTTTTCATTTTGTTTGTAGTTTCCTTTGCTGTGTAAGAGCTTTTAAGTTTAACTAGGTCTCATTTGTTAATTTTTATTTAAACTACTCTGGGAGATGGATCAAAAAAGATATTGCTGTGATTTATGTCAAAGAGTGTTCTGCTTATGTTTTCCCCTAAGAGTTTTATAGTATCCAGTCATATGTAGGTCTTTAATCCATTTTGCGTTAATTTTTGTGTATGGTATTAAAGAATAACTCCCAAGACTGAACCAGGACAAAATAGAAAATATGAATAGACCAATCACAAGTACTGAAATTGAAACCGTGATTAAAAAACCCCAACAAACAAAAGTCCAGGACCAGAGGGCTTCACAGGCAAATTCTATCAAACATTTAGAGATGAGTCAACACCTATCCTTCTGAAACTATTCCAAAAAGTACAGAGGAAGGAACAGTCCTAAACTCATTCTATGAGGACACCATCACTATGATAGAAAAGTCAGACAAAGATACGACACAAAAAAGAAAACCAAAGGCGAATATCACGGATGAACATGCAAAAATCCATAACAAAATACTAGCAATCCAAATTCAACAATACATTAAAAGGATCATACAGGTGGGATTTATCCCAGGAATGCAAGAATTTTTCAGTATTCACAAATCAGTATGATACACCACATCAACAAACTGAAGAATAAAACCATATGATCATTTCAATAGATGCAGAAAAATTTTTATCAAAACTCAACACCCATTTATGACACAAACTTTCCAGCAAGTAGGCATAGAGGGAACATACCTCAACATAATAAAAGCCACATAAGACAAACATATGGCTAACATCAAACTCAATGGTGAAAAACTGAGAGCATTTTCTTTCTCTAATTCAGGAAAAAGACAAGGATACCCACTCTGGCCATTTTTATTCAACATAGTTTTGGAAGTTATAGCCACAGCAATCAGAGAAGGAAAACATAGAAATGGAATCCAAATTTTAAAAGAAGTAAAATTGATGACATGATATACACAGAAAATCCTAAAGATGGTACCAGAAAACTACTAGAGCTCATCAATGAATCTGGTCAAGTTGTAGGATACAAAATTAATACACAAGAAACTGCTGCATTCCTATATACTAACAACAGAAACAGAAATTAAAGAAGCAATCCCATTTACCACTGCATGAAAAAGAATAAAATACCAAGAAATAAACTTACCAAATGAGACAAAGAAATTCCCTGGTGACTCAGAGGTAAAGAATCTGCCTATCAATGCAAGAGACTGAGGTTCGATCCCTGGAGAAAATCCCCTGGAAAAGGAAATGGCAACCCACTCTAGTATTCTTGCCTGGGAAATCCCATGGACAGAGGAGCCTACAGTCCATGGGGTCTCAAGAGTTGGACATGACATAGTGACTCAATAACAACAACAAGGAAACAATAGACTTGTATTTTGAAAACTGTAAGATGCTAATGAAAGAAATCAAAGATGATATAAACAGATGGGGAAGATATACCATATTATTGGATTAAAAGAATCTATATGGTTAAAATGACTGTACTACCCAAGGCAATCTATAAATTCAATGCAATGTCCCTATCAAATTACCAATGGTACTGTTCACAGAACTAGATCAGAAAGTCTTAAAATTTGTATGGAGACACTAAAGACCTCAAACTGACTTGATGAAGTAGGATGTATGATTTATCATTACCCTCATTTTACAAGGTGAGAAATAGGAAGAAAGTGCAGACAAGAAACAGAACTAAAGGCTAAAAAACTCCAGCACTTGTCTAAGAGTCAAATGCTTATTAAATTATTTGGCTCAAGAGAGTGCTCTTTTATTATACACTATTTCCTCTTAACATTAAAAAAAAAAAAACAACAGAAAAAACAAAATCATTTTCCCTAGCCAAAGGTTTTCAAATTTTAGTATTTAATCCATGGCAGGTGTCTTCTTGGTGGGTCCTAGAAAAACTCTTTATAGAATCTAATTTAAACAAATCTCCAAAAATTAAAAAAGTGGTGGTCTCTGGGGAGGGAAAATAAATGCCGAAAAGACAGGTAAAAGAGATTTTTTAATATATACCCTTTTGTATTTTTTTAAACTTTGTACTGTGCTGCATGTTTTACATATTCAAAAACAAATATTTTTAAAATAGCTTCATGTTTTGATTTCTATCAAGAGTTAAATACTATATATCAAGGCTTATTATAGAGCTATGTGACTAAGGCTGCATGGTACTGATACAGGGGTAACAGAACAATATACAGAATAATGTATCCAAAATCAGACCAATGCATGTAAGTACATGATTTATGATGGAGGTAGCCCTGCAGATCAGAGAAGAATACATAATCTTTCAGCAGATGATGCTGGGAGACACTGGAAGTCCATACGGAAAAAATGAAATGAAACTCCATCCTCACAAACACAAAAATCAATTCTAGAGTGAGGGAGATTAACATTCTAAAATGCAAAAGGCAAAACAATCAAGCTTTTAGTGGAAAACATGAGACTATTTTCATAAACTTAGGATAGAAAAGGCTTTCTTTTAAAAAGTCATTGGAATATTGAATATTCATTGGAAGGACTGATACTGCAGCTGAAGCTTAGCCACCTGATGGAAGAGCCAACTCACTGGAAAAGACCCTGATGCTGGGAAAGATTGAGGGCAGGAAAAGAAGGGAGCAATAGAGGATGAGATAGTTGGATGGCATTATCGACTAAATGGACATGAGTCTGAGCAAACTCTGGAAGATAGTGAAGGACCCCCTGGTGTCCATGGGGTCGCAAAGAGTTGGACACAACTGAGCAACTGAACAACAACAAAGTCATAGATTAAACACACAAACACACTTCAATTTATCTATCAATCACATCAAATGGAAGAAACATAAGCTCAGCTATAAACAAAACAAAGAGTCAAAAGAGAACCAACTGGGGTTTGAATAAGGAAATGTGGGCTCTAGTCAACTGTAACCTCTTTTGGTCTCAGTTTGCTCATTTATAAAAGCAAGAAATCAGACTGATCCAAACAAGGTCTTTTGCCCAAAGTGTACTACTACTGATCTAAAGTGACTGCAAACCACTGTTTCTTGAATGAGCTAAGTAGGTGGACAGATGTCCAGTGATACTTAAAAGAATGAAGAAAAAAAGGGAAAATGATATTTCGCAGCCCTCTGAGAATTGCAGAGTATAAATAACTAGACATGCTGACAGTGTTTAAGGTCCACCTTGATAGAAAAGAGTGTATTCCAAATCTCTTAAATGTAACATGCACTTTCCAGGGCACACTGACCTTGCTGGGAATTTGCTTGGTCATAATATTTCTCTAAGAAAACTGATAAAAGTAGAAAGAGCCTGGGAACATCAGTAGGATAGCAATTAAAAGATTTAAGTATATCTATCCATATATCCCTGACAAGTAAAATTCCATCATCATAGACAAGGATAAATTGTCACTGCTTGTCTGGGTGGCTGGGGGAATAAGAAAATTAAGAACAGGAAATTCCAGTAAGACTTTTTTATAACCACCAGTCAAGTCATTTCTGTACCATTTTTCCTGACACTACCAAATACTATACTCGATGTTTCATTAGCTTCTCAAAATGACATTTTATGATGAAGCTCAGACCTGACAGTCACATCCTTATTAAAAGTCACAACTAGTTATGTTTAAATGGTAATCAACAACAAATTTTAAATTACATTATGTAAAAATTAAAATAAGTCTAGATCAGGACTCATGGATAGGATTCAAGGATGTCTGAACCTCTTGAAATCATGTAGAAAAGGTATATACATGTGTATGTCCAGGGGGACTAAAAGATTTTCAGTGAGATTCATGAACAAGAAAGGTTATGAAGCTTTCAGTCATATGACCCCTCCAGACTCAAAGCCCACATAAATTTAGTGATCTCTCAGCTAAAGCAAATAACTGAGCCACTTATTAAAAAGGAGAACTTTGCCTCCTTCTGACTGTTGGCATTTTTCTTAATCCAAGTCAGTCTCACTTTAAAATAAAAAATATTTTAACTTAATAGCCTCAATTAAGCAGTTAAAAATTCAGTTCAATAGTGCCTTCCAATTTTAAAACTCAAATGTTAACTACAATATATTCTATTTCTCAATATGAAGAAGAATTTTTCTTCTTTACTCTTTTACACCAGGAATCACTCTTTCTAGATTCTGGGCACATTTTCACATCAACTGAAAATAAGATCTCACTCTTTCTAGCTAGTTTACATAATTAATTAGAACTGTTAGTCCAAATTCATCAACCCTTCAGTTTTCAAAAAAAGCTACTAGTCAAATCCTAGCCTGGCCAAAGTTTGGTGACTGATTCCTACTCCTTCTTCATAAGTGCATACTGGAAACACACACACACATATAAACCATACTAATAAGAACTATAATTTACTACCAACTACTCATAAGAAATTACAGCTCTGCTGAATGGCAAGTAATTTGCAAAAGCAGATCAGTTTAGCTGCACAAAATGAGTATCTACCTGCACGTACTAGCACTAATCAGGGCGTGAAATTAAACTTTTTATTTGGAAGGAAATAACTGCTTCAAGGCTGTGATTTAGTCTAGGAAGCAAATATTAAGGTCATCTTCTTATTAAGCTGACGTTTATAGTATTTCTAATAGGGGAAGAAAGGGAGGAGGACTATCTGGCCAAATTCTGTAGAAGCAACACTATCTCTATGACATAACTATGGGCCACTTGCTTTACTAATTGCACAGACGTAACAGGACCAAGTTGATGAAACATATGGAGGGATCACTTGAGTCCTGAAAGCCCAAAATGACCACTATGGACATTTCATTCAATCAGAACTAAGGAATCAGTGTTTCATTAAGTGAAGTGAAGAAAATTCCTACAAACATAAATGCCACAGTAAGTTTTAAAACAGCCTATAGCCATTTTCATTACAACACAATTTTGGATAAGTCATATTAATGAGATCCTATTCAGTAAGTTAGCCAATTCCACAATTTTACCAACATTAACCAAAATCAACTAATACAAACTTCAAATAATTCCACTATTCTACATCCACACTACTCTGTCTACAAGAGAAAGCAAACAAGTAGGGGGAAACCCAAATAATTACAAGCAAATTGCCAAGAAAGGCCTAAAGAAGGCACAGTGAGTGCCAACGTGTGATTCCAGAACCAGAGGCATCATCTGAAACTAGTGAGAAATGCAAATTTTCAGGCTCCACCCTAGACCTACAGAATGGAAAATACAAGCTCTCCAGGAACTTCTGATACAGCTTTTATATACCACAAGCCTTTAAAAATTAAACCCAATTATTTAAGCAGCTTCGGCAGTGTTCTCCACTAAAGATAAAAATTACAAAGTATATAACCTATAAATTAGAAAGTTAAAAGTATGTTTTAATTAGTCTAGGTTCAAAAGCAAAAATAAAATGACAAAGTTTACCCAACATCTTCTCAAAATAGGAAACAGTCACCATTTCAAACTCAAAGAGAAAAAAAAACCACTTAGAACTGCCTAAAAATAAATGGGCAGATTTTAAAGCTACAGAACAATCATCATCAGTAAATGCCATAACTACTGGGGGAAACAATGTTGGAAAACAAGGTATTCACACAATTTCCAAGTTTCGCTCCACTGGGCATTTATTAATTCCAAATACACCATTATGATGGAGAAATCTGGTGATTTCATAATAAAATGATCAAACAGCAACACCAATAAAGGAACAAAATGACATCATGTAATGAAGAACTTTTAGATTGAGGAATTATAGTAGTTTTGATGTTAGCAAAACAAGGCTTTTGGGATAATGAATTTCTCTTTGTTGTAAATCATTGTATTCGTCTTTCTGTAAAAATGTAACTTCATTTAGTGCTTTCTGAAAAGGGCACTGGAAAACTCCTAGGTTAAGAGTTAAACCTGGAAGGCAGAATGCGCCGCATAGCTTTCCCCCTTATCTTGATGACTCAGAGCCTCCTGACTGCTCCCTATTCTTAACTGATAACTTGTGACTTAGTTTCCACTGTGTAACTGACCTTTCCTCAAAAATGCATTTCCCCGTACCAGGCACCGCCCGGTGGTCAGTCAACTATCTCTACTAAATTACCTGTAAATCATCCCCACCAATCAAATGTCTCCACTTCATCCTAAGACCCCCTTATCACATTGTTCCCTACATTCCGATCTCATTCCCAGTTGTCTTTGATCTTTCTGCATAAAAATCCCTTTCGGTGAGTGTTCGGGGTTCACTCCTGGAAACGGGAGCTCGAACCCCAGCGCCTGGCTAAATAAATCCTCCTGCTGATTGCATCGAATTCGAGTCACTGTGGTCTTTGTGGCGACGCTTCCCGAGAAAAGGCCGTGAGGTCTTACAGTACTTTCTGATGTAATGCAATGAGAAAGAAACCACAATATGTATGGCCTGCCAAATTTTTTTAACCTGAATTTAACCATGGATAACAATTAGACAAATCCAAATGAGAAACATTCTGTAAAACTAGCCTGGACTCTGCCAAAATGTCAATTTCAAGAATAAAAAGACAATTACCCTCCAATATTAAAAAAAAGTTAAAAATTTTAGAAAAGAATAAAAGACGAAGGAACTATTGTAAATTAAGAGACTTATTGCCAAATACAGACTGAAATTGAAGAAAGTAGGGAAAACCACTAGACTATTCAGGTATAACCTAAATCAAATCCCTTATGATTATACAGTGGAAGTGAGAAATAGATTTAAGGGACTAGATCTGATAGAGTGCCTGATGAACTATGAACGGAGGTTCATGACACTGAACAAGAGACAAGGATCAAGACCATCTGCATGGAAAAGAAATGCAAAAAAGCAAAATGGCTGTCTCAGGAGGCCTTACAAATAGCTGTGAAAAGAAGAAAAGTGAAAAGCAAAGGAGAAAAGGAAAGATATAAGCATCTGAATGCAGAGTTACAAAGAATAGCAAGAAGAGATAAGAAAGCCTTCCTCAGTGATCAATGCAAAGAAATAGAGGAAACAACAGAATGGCAAAGACAAGATAGAGATCTCTTCAAGAAAATTAGAGATACCAAGGGAACATTTCATGCAAAGATGGGCTCGATAAAGGACAGAAATGGTATGGACCTAACAGAAGCAGAAGATATTAAGAAGAGGTGGAAAGAATACACGGAAGAACACTACAAAAAAGACCTTCACGACCTAGATAATCACAATGGTGTGATCACTCACCAAGAGCCAGACATCCTGGAATGTAAGTCAAGTGGGCCTTAGAAAGCATCACTACGAACAAAGCTAGTGGAGGTGATGGCATTCCAGTAGAGCTATTTCAAATCCTAGAAGATGATGCGTGAAAGTGCTGCAGTCAATATGCCAGCAAATTTGGAAAACTCAGCAGTGGCCACAGGACTGGAAAAGGTCAGTTTTCATTCCAATCCCAAAGAAAGGCAATGCCAAAGAATGCTCAAACTACCACACAATTGCACTCATCTCACATGCTACTAAAGTAATGCTCAAAATTCTCCAGGCCAGGCTTCAGCAATATATGAACCATGAACTTCCAGATGTTCAAGCTGGTTTTAGAAAAGGCAGAGGAACCAGAGATCAAATTGCCAACATCCGCTGGATCACTGAAAAAAGCAAGAGAGTTCCAGAAAAACATCTCTTTCTGCTTTATTGACTATGCCAAAGCCTTTGACTGTGTGGATCACTATAAACCGTGGAAAATTCTGAAAGAGATGGGAATTCCAGACCACCTGACCTGCCTCTTGAGAAATCTGTATGCAGGTCAGGAAGCAACAGAACTGGACATGGAACAACAGACTGGTTCCAAATAGGAAAAGGAGTAGGTCGAGGCTGTATATTGTCACCCTGCTTATTTAACTTATATGCAGAGTACATCATGAGAAACGCTGAGCTGGAAGAAGCACAAGCTGGAATCAAGACTGCCGGGAGAAATATCAATAACCTCAGATATGCAGATGACACCACCCTTATGGCAGAAAGTGAAGAGGAACTATAAAGCCTCTTGATGAAAGTGAAAGAGGAGAGTGAAAAAGTTGGCTTAAAGCTCAACATTAAGAAAACGAAGATCATGGCATCTGGTCCCATCACTTCACGGGAAATCGATGGGGAAACAGTGGAAATAGTGTCAGACTTTAGTTTTGGCGGCTCCAAAATCAATGCAGATGGTGACTGCAGCCAGGAAATTAAAAGACGCTTACTCCTTGGAAGAAAAGTTATGACCAACCTAGACAGCATATTCAAAAGCAGAGACATTACTTTGCCAACAAAGGTCCATCTAGTCAAGGCTATGGTTTTCCAGTGGTCATGTATGGATGTGAGAGTTGGACTGTGAAGAAAGCCGAATGCCGAGAATTGATGCTTTTGAACTGTGGTGTTGGAAAAGACTCTTGAGTGTCCCTTGGACTGCAAGGAGATCCAACCAGTCCATTCTGAAGGAGATCAGCCCTGCAATTTCTTTGGAAGGAATGATGCTGAAGCTGAAACTCCAATACTTTGGCCACCTCATGCGAAGAGTTGACTCACTGGAAAAGACTATGATGCTGGGAGGGATTGGGGGCAGGAGGAGAAGAGGACAACAGAGGATGAGATGGCTGGATGGGATCACTGACTCGATGGACTTGAATCTGAGTGAACTCCGGGAGTTGGTGATGGACAGGGAGGCCTGGCGTGCTGCGATTCATGGGGTCGCAAAGAGTTGGACACAACTGAGCAACTGAACTGAACTGAAGAGATATAACTATATGTAACATGTGACTGGATCATGGATTTTAAAAAAGGAGGCTATAAAAGAGAATACTACTGAGACAGCGTGGGAAATTTGAACATAAACTATATACTGATGGTAAAAGCGAAAGGGGTGACAGAGGATGAGATGGTTGGATGGCATCACTGACTCAATGGACAGGAGTTTCAGTAAGGTGCAGGAGAGAGTGAAGGACAGGGAAGTCTGGAGTACTGGAGGTCATGGGGTTGCAAACGGTCAGACACGACTTAGTGAAGGAACACCACCAAATATATTGAAAAATAAAATGTTAAACTGTTAAATCACCTCTGTAGGGTCCTGCTGAGGTGCACTGTAGTTATGAAAGATAAATACTGTGTTCTCAGGAAATAGAAGCACAGTGGAGATGAAATATCATGATGATGTCTACAAATATAGCTGTACAGAGAAGCAAAAAATGTGGCAAACGTTAACACTTGGTCAATACAGGTGAAGGATATATGAAGGATCATTACACTTTTCTCAATTTTTCTATAGATTTGAAAAAGATTGATACCACTCATTCTACTCTTCAAAGCCAACTGTATGCTATTAGCTCAGTTCAGTCACTCAGTCGTGTCTGACTCTGTAACTCCATGGACTGCAGCACACCAGGCTTCCCTGTCCATCACTAACTCTCGGAATTGAGTAAAACTCATGTCCATTGAGTCAGTGATGCCATCCAACCATCTCATCCTCTGTCTCCCTTTCTCTTGCCTTCAATCTTTCCCAGCATCAGGGTCTATTCAAATGAGTCAGTTCTTTGCATCAGGTGGCCAAAGTATTGGAGTTTCAGCTTCAGCATCAGTCCTACCAATGAATATTCAGGATTGATTCCTTTAGGATGGATTGGTTGGATCTCCATGCTGTCCAAAGGACTAAGAGTCTTCTCCAACACCACAGTTCAAAAGTATCAATTCTTCAGCACTCAGCTTTCTTTATACTCCGACTCTCATCCATACATCACTACTGGAAAAATCAGAGCTTTGACTAGATGGACCTTTGTTGGCAAAGTAATGTCTCTGCTTTTTAATATGCTGTCTAGGTTGGTCATAACTTTTCTTCCAAGGAAAGTGAAGTCGCTCAGTTGTGTCCAACTCTTTGCTACCCCATGGACTATAGCCTATCAGGCTCCTCCGTCCATGGGATTTTCCAGGCAAGAGTGCTGGAGTGGATTGCCATTTCCTTCTCCAGGGGATCTTCCTGATCTTTTAACTTCATGGCTGCAATCACCATCAGCAGTCATTTTGGAGCCCCTGAAAAATGAAGTCAGTTAAGTGATGGGACCATTTGCCATGATCTTAGTTTTCTGAATGTTGAGTTTTAAGACAACTTTTCACTCTCCTCTTTCACTTTCATCAAGAGGCTCTTTAGTTCCTTTTCGCTTTCTGCCATAAGTGTAGTGTCATCTGCATATCTGAGGTTATTGATATTCCTCCCAGCAATCTTGATTCCAGCTTGTGCTTTATCCAGCCCAGCATTTCTCATGATGTACTCTGCATATAGGTTAAATAAGCAGGATGACAATATACAGCCTTGATGTACCCCTTTCCCGACTTGGAACCAGTCTATTGTTCCATGTCCAGTTCTAACTGTTGCTTCCTGACCTGCATACAGATTTCTCAAGAGGCAGGTCGGGTGGTCTGGTATTCCCATCTCTTTAAGAATTTTCCACAGTTTGTTGTGATCCACACAGTCAAAGACTTTGGCATAGTCAACAAAGCGGAAGTAGATGTTTTTCTGGAACTCTCTTGCTTTTTCGAAGATCCAGCAGATGTTGGCAACTTGATCTCTGGTTCCTCTGCCTTTTCTAAAATCAGCTTGAACATCTGGAAGTTCATGGTTCATATATTGCTGAAGCCTGGCTCAGAGAATTTTGAGCATTACTTTGCTAATGTGTGAGATGAGTGCACCATTGTGCGGTAGTTTGAGCATTCTTTGGCATTGCCTTTCTTTGGGATTGGAATGAAAACTGACCTTTTCCAGTCCTGTGGCCACTGCTGAGTTTTCCAAATTTGCTGGCATATTGAGTGCAACACTTTTACAGCTTCATCTTTTAGGATTTGAAATGGCTCAACTGGAATTCCATCACCTCCACTAGCTTCGTTTGTAGTGATGCTTCTTAGGCCCACTTGACTTGGTACTGGGATTTCTGGCTCTAGGTGAGTGATCACCATCCTGATTATCTGGGTCTCATGAAGACCTTTTTGTATAGTTCTACTGTGTATTCTTGCCACCTCTTCTTAATATCTTCTGCTTCTGTTAGGTCCAGACCATTTCTGTCCTTTATTGAGCCCATCTTTGCATGAAATGTTCCCTTGGTATCACTAATTTTCTTGAAGAGATCTCTAGTCTTTGCCATTCTGTTGTTTCCTCTATTTCTTTGCATTGATCACCAAGGAAGGCTTTCTTATCTCTCCATGCTATTCTTTGGAACTCTACATTGAAATGGGTATATCTTTCCTTTTCTCCTTTGCATTTTGATTCTCTTCTTTTTACAGCTATTTGTAAGGTTTCCTCAGACAGCTGTTTTGCTTTTTGCATTTCTTTTTCTTGGGAATGGTCTTGATTCCTGCCTCCTGTACAATGTCACAAACCTCTGTCCATAATTCTTCAGGCACTCTATCAGATCTAATCCCTTGAAATCTATTTCTCACTTCCACTGTATAATCGTAAGAGATCTGATTTACATCATGCCTGAATGGTCTAGTGGTCTTCCCTACTTTCTTCAATTTAAGTCTGAATTTGGCAATAAGGAATTCATGATCTGAACCACAGCCAGCTCCTGGTCTTATCCTTGCTGACTGTATAGAGCTTCTACAACTTTGGCTACAAAGAATATAATCAATCTGATTTCAGTACTGACCGTCTGGTGATGTCCATGTGTAGAGTCTTCTCTTGTGTTGTTGGAAGAGAGTGTTTGCTATGACCAGTGCATCTCTTGGCAAAACTCTATTAGCCTTTGCCCTGCTTCATTCTGTACTCCAAGGCCAAATTTGCCTGTTACTCCAGGTGTTTCTTGACTTCCTACTTTCAGGAAAAGGACTTCTTTTGGGGGTGTTAGTTCTAGAAGCCCTTGTAGGACTTCATAGAACTGTTCAACTTCAGCTTCTTCAGCATTACTTGTGAGGACATAGACTTGGATTACTGAGGTATTGAATGGTTTGCCTAGGAAACGAATAGAGATCATTCTGTCATTTTTGAGACTGCACCCAAAGACTGCATTTCAGACTCTTTTGTTGACTAGGATGGCTACTTCATTTCTTCTAAGGGATTCTTGCCCACAGTAGTAGATATAATGGTCATCTGAGTTAAATTCACCCATTCCAGTCCATTTTAGTTCACTGATTCCTAGAATCTCAATGTTCACTCTTGCCATCTCCTGTTTCAGTTCAGTTCAGTTGCTCAGTCCTGTCTGACTCTTTGCGACCTCATGGACTGCAGCATGCCAGGCTTCCTGTCATTGCCAACTCCCTGAGTTTATTCAAACTCATGTCCATTGAGTCAGTGATGCCATCCAACCATCTCATCCTCTGTTGTCCCCTTCTCCTCTTGCCTTCAATCTTTCCCAGCATCAGGGTCTTTTCAAATGAGTCAGCTCTTCAAATCAAGTGGCCAAAGTACTGGAGTTTCAGCTTCAGCATCAGTCCTTCCAATGAATATTCAGGACTGATCTCCTTTAGGATGGACTGGTTGGATCTCCCTGCAGTCCAAGGGACTTTCAACAGTTTTCTCCAACACTACAGTTCAAAAGCATCAGTTCTTCAGCGCTCAGCTTTCTTTACGGTCCAACTCTCACCTCCATGCATCACTACTGGAAAAACCAGAGCTTTGACTAGACGGACCTTTGCTGGCAAAGTAATGTCTCTGCTTTTTAATATGCTGTCTAGGTTGGTCACAGCTTTTCTTAAAAGGAGTAAGCATCTTTTAACTTCATGGATCCAGTCACCCTCTGCAGTGATTGTGGAACCCCAAAAAAATAAAGTCTGTCACTGTTTTGCACAGTCTTTTTGCACAACTGTGTCACAGCTGTCACAGTCTTTTCCCTATCTATTTGCCATGAAGTGATGAGACCAGATGCTACAATCTTAGTTTTCTGAATGTTGAGTTTTAAGCCAACTTTTTCACTTTCCTCTTTCATCAAGAGCCTTGATTCATGGACCTAACATTCTAGGTTCCTATGCAGTATTGCTTTTTTAAAGCATCAGACCTTACTTCCATCACCAGTTACATCCACAGCTGGGTGTTGCTTTTGCTTTGGCTGTCTCTTCATTCTTTCTGGAGTTATTTCTCCACTGATCTCCAGCACATATTGGGCATCTACTGACCTGGGGAGTTCATCTTTCAGTGTCCTATCTTTTTGCCTTTTCATACTGTTCATGGGCTTCTCAAGGCAAGAATACTGTCAACTAAAAAAGATGTACAACTTGAGAGTTATGAGTTTTCCTTGGGGCAAAATGAGGACTGCAGTCCAGGAGACAGCATCTCAGATAGCTCTGGGAGACTGCTCCAAAGCGGCAGTGGGGGAAAGTCAATATATAAGGTTTCAGTGAAGAGGGAGTTCAGTACCATGAAGCACTCATTTTACAAAAGGTTTTTGTTAGTCAAGAGGATCTGATGTCACCCTGAAGGGATTTAGTGCTCCTCTAGATATGAGGAGATGGAAGGATTGAGATCATAAAATCTGTTTCTATAAACATCCAACTATCTATCTAAAGACCTGTCCCACTAGATTCCCTGGAGCAGAGTGCCTCACTCCACCCTGAACTCCCTCAGGGATTGTTGAAGGTCAACTGCTATAGCTGCATGGGGGTCAATCTCCATAGAAAGTGAAAGTGAAAGTGGCTCTGTCGTGTCTCTTTGCGACCCCACGGACTACACAGTCCACGCAATTCTCCAGGCCAGAATACTGGAGTGGGTTGCCATTTCCTTCTCAGGGGATCTTCCCAACCCAGAGATCGAACCCAAAGTCTCCTGCATTGCAGGCGGATTCTTTAACAACTGAGCTATAAGGGTGCATCTCCACAGAGGCAGATGGCAAATGCCTTTGTTGTTCAGTCACTGGCAATGCTCTTGGTAAGTGCCAATTTGTAGTTGACAATATTTAAGCGGTTTGCCATTCCCTTCTCCAGTAGACCACGTTTTGTCAGAACTCTCCACCATGACCCATCTTGAGTGGCCCTACACAGCATGGCTCATAGTTTCATTGAGTCAGACAAGGCTGTAGTCCATGTGATCAGTTTGATTAGTTTTCTGTGATTGTGGTTTTCATTCTGACTGCCCTCTGATGAAGAAGCATAAGAGGCTTATGGAAGCTTCCTGATGGGCAACACTGAGGAGGAAACTGGTTCTTGTTCTGATGGGCAGGGCCATACTCAGTAAATCTTTAATCCAATTTTCTGTTTCACGGGTGGGGTTGTGTTCCCCCTGTCATTTGACCTGAGGCCAAACTATGGTGGAGATAACAAAGATAATGGTGACCTCCTTCAAAAGGAGTCTACCAGACTTCTACCAGAGACTCCTGGACATTCACTCACGGGCAAGTCTGGGTCAGTCTCTTGTGGTGTCATTGCTTTCTCTTGGGTCCTGGTGCACACAAGGCTTTGTTTGTATGCTCTTAAGGAAGTAATTTAATATCTCTGTGTCTCAGTTTCCACTTGTATAAATCAGGGATAATAATAATACATACTTAATAAGGTGAGAGGATCAAATGAGTTAACTATGTTGATGTTGAGTGCCTAGAATTCTACATTGTACATACTGAGCTCTGTTTCCTGCCATTGTTGTTATTTTACTATTACTATTAATACTACTACCAGAACTGTTAGGTTAAGAAAGGTAGCTTGAATGTTCACAGTCTTATATATAGCTTCCAAATTATTTTCACTGTATGTAATTTTACCTAGTCCTCACTACAGCTTTTTGAAGCAGGAAGAGAATTATTATCACTGATTTCCAGATGAGGAAAATGAGACGCAGAGGTTAAGTAACTTGCCCAAATTTTTCTGATTTCTAGAAAAGTAGTTAAGTGAGATGAGAACTAGGTCTTGTTTTCACTATTGCACAATATAAAATTTACATCCCCATCTTAACTGATTAGAATGTATTTCAAAGAAAGCACACAAAGAAGACAGGTAGAAGTCCTGTATTATCAGTTAGAAACAAAAGAAGTTCTCACTAGTCCATTCAGCAAAACAGATGTCACTTGCAGAGCTTTCCTTAAATACCCTTGAAAACAAGGATCAAAAAAATGAACTCTTATAAAAAGAGATTTATTGTATTTTTATAGCTTATTACATACCTTGTAACAATCATTTTGTTAAATGTGAATGTCAGTTTTATCTTCGGTCCCTTTTTTCCTGGCTATTTACAAGCTTTGTAAGAATCGTTCCTTAATTAAGTCTAAACATAGTTTTATATAAATGGATTCCTGGAAATAAAACGTTCAGACTTAAGAAATGATTGTTACAGAGACTGTAACAGGCCGTAAAAAAGAATGCCACTTTAAACAAAGATTTCTCATTTTAATTAAAAAGATAATCATCAGAACATTCCTACACTTAACAGAACCATTTAAAGAAGCTTCTTTAGAAAAAAACAATATGTAGTATCTTATGCAGGCTTCCATATACAATTTGGAATATACTTAAATCAAAGTCTCAGTTGATCCTATTGTATGAATTCTTATTCATACCTACACTTTAAAGATACATTGAAAGAGAATGAGTTCCAAATGAGATAAATATCCATTTCTAATTCTTTTCAGCATGAATGCTTTCAAAAGATTATGAGTATTTTTCCATAAAATATTGGTAAAACACGTTTAAGAATACTTAAGAAACACTTCTTAACATGACCACATACAAACACATCAAGGATCACACAATTTATTGATGCAGCTGGAATGCGTCAAGTAGAGGTAGATATCCAGAAGACTACCGTATAATCAAAGATGATATATACCTGCATAAAAAGAGTTTCTATTCTCAAACTCTGATAAAAATGAAACAATCATTCTGATTTTCAAAATGTCACACCTAACATGATTGGAGGGTATGAAATACCTTTAGAAGCATGACTTGATAAGGCAAGATTTTTTTCGATTAATTCATTTGACTAACTTTTATACTGTCCATTTCTAACCTAAATCATGTAAAATTTGTAAAGTTAAGCAAGCTTCCAGGAGATAATGAAGTAGATCTTATAAGCTGTCACTATAATTAACTGCAATTTGAAAAACAGATGTATCAATGTCCCTCTACTTAAGTCATCTTTTCTCAGTTACACTCAACACTAAACCTGAGTCACTACTTGACTATTTTTGCAGCATATCTTACTAGAAACTGCTTGCAAGTGGACTATATTTTCCTTGGAAAACAAGTTCTAATCAGGAGGCTATTTCCTAACTGAGGATTTGGTATCAAAGTAAAGTACTGACTCACCTAATATCAAAACAAAGATTCAATAATTATAAACATATATGGTCATTAAAAAATAAAGAAATTACATTCCAGCTTCATAAAATGGGAGTGGCATGTCAATGATCAGTAAGTATGTGTTCGAAGTATAAAGAAAGTAACTCTTTCACATTTACTCATTAAATAAATTTGACTTTAAGCTAATAACTAATGAAAACACTGAACATTTAGGGACTTCCCTGGTAGTACAGTGGATAATAATCTGCCTGCCAATGCAGGGGACATGGATTCGAGCCCTGGTCTGGGAAGATTCTGCATGCCATGGAACAACTCAGCATGGGCTCTAGAGCCTACAAGCTGCAACTACTAAGCCCACATGTTGCAATTACTGAAGCCCGGATATCTAGAGCCTGAGCTCCACAAGAGAGGCCACCACAATGAGAAGCCTGAGCAGCGCAATGACGATTAGCTGCAACTAGAGAAAAGCCTAGGAGCAGCAACGAAGACCCAGTATAAACAAAAATAATATATAAATAAAATTATTCAAATACTAAACATTTAACTAGCAATCATCTGATTTGCTTCTTATAATACAAACTTCTGCTTGGGATGATTTATGAAGAAGGAAGAAAAAGTAGAAGGGGGCCAAACACTTTACTAAGGAAATGACCTCCTTTCCATTATCTAAATTATTTTCCTGAATAAGCAAGTTTTTCAAAATTATACCAAGAGCAAGAGATCAGTAAATCTCTTTACTGATAATGATCATGATCATCATGACTGTTTATCACTTACTTTGTTTTATTTTTTAAAAAGTATAGGGTAGGGACGTCTCTGGTGTTCCAGTAGTTAGACTCCACACTTCCACTGCAAGGACACAAGTTGGTTCCTGGTTGGGAACTAAGATCCTGCATGCCACAACTAAGACCTGCCACAGCCAAATAAATAAATATTTTAAAAAAAAAAAAGAAGAAGAAGAACTGAGGCATGCACTAGGGAAATGTAAATTAAAACCACCGTAAGATACTACTATATACCTGTTGGAATGGTTAAAACAAAAATATTAACAATTCCAAATGCTGGCAAGGATGCAGAGCTAGAATTCTCATATACTGCTGTGGTATTGCAAAATGGTACAGCCACTCTGGAAAACAGCTTGGCAGTTTCTTACAAAGTTAAACAAACACTAACCATATGACCCAGCAATTCCCCTGCAAATTTACCCCAGACAAATTAAAATTTATGTTCAAAAAATTAACAGCAGCTCTATTTATAATAACCAAAACCTGGAAACAACTCAAATGTCCTTCAACAGATGGATAAACAAAATGTGGTACAATCCATTCAGTGAACTGCTGCTGCCGAGTCGCTTCAGTGGTGTCTGATTCTGTGCAACCCTAGAGACAGCAGCCCACCAGGCTCCCCCATGCCTGGGATTCTCCAGGCAAGAACACTAGAGTGGGTTGCCATTTCCCTCTCCAAAGCATGAAAGTGAAACATGAAAATGAAGTCGCTCAGCCCTGTCCAACTCTTCACGATCCCATGGACTGCAGCCTACCAGACTCCTCCATCCATGGGATTTTCCAGGCAAGAGTACTAGAGTGGGGTGCCATTGATGACTACTACTAAGCAATAAAAAGAAATGAACTATTGATACATACAGCAGTCTAGATGAATCATCAAAAAGGCATTATGCTGAATAAAAGAAGTCAGTACCAGAAGATTATATATTGTATGATTCCAATTAAATGGCATTCTCAAAAAATAAAAATGAGGTAGAACAGATTACAGTTTCCAGGAATTAGGGAGATGGGGAGATAGTACAAGGGTGTTTTGGGGGAAATGATGGAGCTGTTGTATATCCTGACAGTAGTGGTTATATGAATATATATGAATCTACATGTGTTCAAATTTTGAGACCTGTACACTAAAAAAAAAGTTAATTTTACTAAGTGTTAATTTTTTTTAAAGAAAGAACGAAGACCAAAAATGTTCTTTGTCATACACAGCAGACACGAATATATACATATTTAAACAATAAAATGGAATGGGATAGAATGTATAGTCAACAAACCTTGGGAGTCTGTGAATTATTATGTGTTAGAGTTTTGCGGTAAAAGTATCACCACCACCATATTCTTAAGGCCTAGAAAGTCCCTTCACATTTACTCCTTTACTTGTATCCAATTATACATCTTCCTCTATTTTAAAGATGCTGTGGCTGATGGTGCTTACAATCCAAGGGATGAAGATAAAAGGGCATTTTCAGACAAAATTTCTCACTACCCAGCAAGCCTGTGGCTCTGTCCTCAGCCTGAGGACCCTGCTCAAAAGAATAACTTCAATCTACATACTGTACAAGAGACTAATCTTTCATCATAAATTTCCCTACCATTCAGTTATGTCTAGTGTCTTAAGGAACACTTCAGTGATTCCTCAGATTTCTTCCTTCATTCCTTGACATTACCTCAAGATGTTATCTTAAGAACTGTATAAAACAGTTGAAGTAATCTGTTGTCATTTATCTTCACATGCGATAGGGTCATAGAATATTAACAATAAAAGTAATGTTAGAACAATCTACAACCAGTTTATTGTGATGTGATTTTAACATGCCTAGAACAGCCATGTTTGAGGATGTTGCCATCGTTCTTCTACTAGATATAACTCATAAACGGTATTATCTTGCTAATTTTTCTTCCCTTATGGTTCATCAACTACTCCAGCTGCAAACAGTAAATTCTTTTTAGAAGCCAACTTATTACTAATCAATTAGAATTCAAAAAGATTTCAAGCCTCCACCATGAAGTTTGTCTCATTCTGTTTTCACTCTTTTTTTCTAGCTTTATTGAGATTTAACGGACATAATTGGAAAAGGTCAGTTTTCATTGCAGTCCCAAAGAAAGGCAATGCCAAAGAATGCTCAAACTACCACACAATTGCACTCATCTCACATGTTAGTAAAGTAATGCTCAAGATTCTCCAAGCCAGGCTTCAACAGTACATGAACTGTGAACTTCCAGATGTTCAAGCTGGATTTAGAAAACGGCAGGAGAACCAGAGATCAGGTTGCCAACATCCGCTGGATTATCGAAAAAGCAAGAGAGTTCCAGAAAAACATCTATTTCTGCTTTATTGACTATGCCAAAGCCTTTGACTGTGTGGATCACACAGTCAAATTCTTAAAGAGATGGGAATACCAGACCACCCGACCTGCCTCTTGAGAAATCTGTATGCAGGTCAGGAAGCAACAGTTAGAACTGGACATGGAACAATAGACTGGTTCCAAGTCGGGAAAGGGGTACATCAAGGTTGTATATTGTCATCCTGCTTATTTAACCTATATGCAGAGTACATCATGAGAAATGCTGGACTGGATAAAGCACAAGCTGGAATCAAGATTGCTGGGAGGAATATCAATAACCTCAGATATGCAGATGACACTACACTTATGGCAGAAAGCGAAAAGGAACTAAAGAGCCTCTTGATGAAAGTGAAAGAGGAGAGTGAAAAAGTTGTCTTAAAACTCAACATTCAGAAAACTAAGATCATGGCATCTGGTCCCATCACTTCATGGCAAATAGATGTGGAAAAGATGCAAACAGTAACAGACTTTATTTTGGGGGTCCAAAATCACTGCAGATGGTGACTACAGCCATGAAGTTAAAAGATGCTTGCTCCTTGGAAGAAAAGGTGTGACCAACCTACACAGTATATTAAAAAGCAGACATTATTTTGCCAACAAACGTCCGTCTAGTCAAAGCCCTGGTTTTTCCAGTAGTGATTTATGGATGTAGGGTTGGACTATAAAGAAAGCTGAGTGCCAAAGAATTGACGCTTTTGAACTGTGGTGTTGGAGAAGACTCTTAAGAATCTCTTGGACGACAAGGAGTTCCAAGCAGTCCATCCTAAAGGAAATCAGTCCTGAATATTCTTTGGAAGGACTGATGCTGAAGCTGAAACTCCAGTATTTTGGCCACCGGATGCAAAGAACTGACTCATTTGAAAAGAGTCTCATGCTGGGAAAGATTGAAAGCAGGAGGAGAAGGGGACAACAGAGGATGAGATGACTGGATGGCATCACTGACTCAACAGACATGAGTTTGAGCAAGCTCCGGGAGCTGGTGATGGACAAGGAGGCCTGGGAATGCTGCAGTCCATGAGGTCGCAAAGTGTCAAGACACCACTGAGCAGGTGAACTGAACTAAACTACATAATAATTACCACCTGCCTCCACACTTGAATCCATTTAGCTCAGCTGCTTCCTGCTATGTTCCCCATGTACAAGGCTTCACCTTTTACGCTGGCTGTAGTCACAATATTTCCCCTACTGCCTCTGTGTTGATACACTGGACAGGACACAGTGGTCTAGACATTTTGTCAAAATGTGATCAAATAAATATCTCTATCAGAAACACTGAAATGCCTGTTAAACATGCACATTCTTGAGGCCTACAAAAGTGGATGAAAGAGGAGCTGAGAATCTACACTACATATTAACATGCTCTCCAGATAATGCTTACACTTAATAAAGTATAGTGCTACTGCAGTGGGCACTAATGAGTAGGCCAACTTCTTCAGTTTCTTGCTGGGTATTCTGGTTCTATTTTTGAGCCCAAGCTTGAAACAGGGGACTTGCTGCCTCTTTTCAGTACTCACTGATGCTGTCTGCCTATCTGGATCGCCCCAGACTATCTGTACCCAGATTCCTTGTCACTATTCTTCCCCTCTGAAATTATATCCTGCCCTTATAAACTTCCCTGGGTCCCCAGATCTGCTTCAGTGGCCCACAGATACCATGTTCCATGTGCCTGGCTAAATTTCCTTTCCTCAGCTCCTAGCTATATCCAAGCACTTGGCCTACCTCAACAAGTAAAGCTTCTGTAGCTTTGTGCCTCCTTATCTGGCTGACTTTGATTTAAAATGTTATTCTCAGTACAACAGACAATGATTATGAACTTACATGACATTTAGATTAATCCTGATCTTTCTATCATATAGGAATTTGAGAGGTGGTCCAGAGAACTTCAGTTCTATTTACATACATCTTTCTTTTCTAACTTCTTCTTATGAAAAATTTCATATACTCAGAAAAGTACAGAACAGCATCTAGTAAACCCCATCATTCAACTTTCTACCTTCTAAATCCCAGAAATTGTATTATTTTGCCCATTTTTATCTATGTGAATATCTTAAATTTAGTCTCATTATTAAAAAGTAAAGGGCTACTCCAATATTTTTACCCACCAAATACCTGTTTTGCCATACCTACTGCTACAGCAAGTGAAAGTGTTAGTTGCTCAGTTGTATCCGCCAGGCTCCTCTGTCCATGGGATTCTCCAGGCAAAGAATATTGGAGTGGGTTGCTATTTCCTTCTCCAGGGGATATTCTTGACCCAGGGACTGAACCCAGGTTTCCTGCATTGCAGACAGACTGTTTACTGTCTGAGCTACCAGGGAAGCCCAACCTTCCCTTTAACTAATTGCCCTAAATATACCTGAAATGAGGGCTTCCCTGGTGGCTCAGACGATAAAGAATCCTCCTGCAGTGCAGGAGACCCGGGTTCAATCCCTGGATCAGGAAGATCCCCTGCAGAAAGGAATGGCTACATAGTCCATGGGGTCGCAAAGAGTAGCACAAAACTGAGCAACTAACACTGCCTGAAACAAGTCTTATTTTACTCTTCTCTTTTTTTTTCTTTTATCCTATCCTACTCCAGGCAACCTTATTCATTCTATCTCCAGAATATTCCTTGAATATCTTTCCTTCTTTCCATATTGACTGCCCCAGCTTAAGCCCACACAGCTTCTTGCCTAGACTATTACATAGCCTTTAGGTAGCCTCCTTGCCTGTTTGCTCTGTGTTCCTAGTCTAATCCACTCTAAGTCAAATAACTAAAGTGGTCTTCTAATTTTCTTTGCTGTATTGCCCCCAGTAGGAATCAGATTCAGATGTATAGACCTTTCAGAAAAAAAGTACTCCCATGTGTTTATATTGAATGGAGGCCATGGACTTCATATTTTAAAAAATTTTACACTCTGCAAAAACAGAAAATTAAATTTAAAAAAATAGCATCCAAAAACACCAAATACCTAGGAATATGTCTAACAAAAGGTGTAAAAGACCCCCAAAGAGAAATTACAGATCCCCAAAATAGAAAGATATACCATTTATAAAACTCAATAATGTTAAGATCTCAATTCTCCCCAAACTTATATACAGATTCGGTGAAATCCCAATGAAAGTCACAGGAGGACATTTTGGATATTATGTTGATTCCAATATAGATGGACATGCAAAAGCTGAGGGACATTCCATATCCAAGAACTGGTAATAAAAATAGAGTAATTAAGGAAGTGTGATACTGGCACAAGGATAAATAGACCATTAGAGCAGAAAAGTCCTGAAAACAGCCCACACACATATATAGACAGGTGATATATGACAAAAGTAACTCTGCAATGCAACAGAGGAAAAACAAAACAGAATTCTGTCTTCTATCTCATACCAAACACAGAAATTCCAGACTGTAGATCTAAATGTAAAAGGTAAAATAAAGCATTTCAGGGTCTTAAAAGGTATTTGTAGACCCACGTTCACGGCAGTATTATTCACAGATAGCCCAAAGGGTGAAAGTATCCCAAGTATTTGACAAAAGATAAATGAACAAATAAAATGCGATGTAGACATACAATAGAATAGTCAGCCTTAAAAGGATGGAAATTCTGACACATGCCTTAACATGTATGATATTATGCTAAGAAAAACAAACCAGTCACAAAAAGGCAAATACTGTTTGGTTCCACATAAATGATGTATCTGCTGCTAAGTCACTTCAGTCATGTCCGACTCTGTGCAACCCCATAGATGGCAGTCCACCAGACTCCCCCGTCCCTGGGATTCTCCAGGCAAGAACACTGGAGTGGGTTGCCATTTCCTTCTCCAGTGCATGAAACTGAAAGGTGAAAGTGAAGTTGCTCAGTCGTGTCCGACTCAGCGACCCCATGGAGCGCAGCCTACCAAGCTCCTCCGTCCATAGGATTTTCCAGGCAAGAGTACTAGAGTGGGGTGCCATTGCCTTCTCCAATGAGGTATCTAGAATAGTGAAATTCACAGAAACAAAGTCAAATGGTGATTGCCATGAACTGGAGGAAAGGGAAATGGAGAGCTGTTTAATGGGTACAGAGTATCAATTTTGCAAAATGAAAAATCTGTATTCAGTTTAGTTAGGTTCATAAGATGGGATGGTGGAATCTGCAGTGACCTACAGAATGATGTCAGAAACCCAGCAAGATAAAGAAAATGTCTACACAGGAATATGGCAGCCTTGGTAGCCCTGCACAGGGTGCTAGAGTCCAGATGGAGCAAGGAGCGCAACTCAATGCACAGTACCAGAGCCTGAAATGAGAAAGGTGTTCAAACAAGGAGCTAGGGACAGCAGCCTAATATAGGATTTTGGAGCCTGATAAGGTAAGGATGGCATTCACATGATGGGTGTCAGTAACAGCAGCAACAGAAGAGATTGGTCACATACAGGGGAGATTAAGAAAATATGTTGAGGATAATGAGAGCCAACTTACTATCAGAAAAGAGAGTTACAATTATAGAAAAGAAATTATTGAACAAACCCTGTTGTGTTAGACTAAAACTGGAGATATCCATGTAAACTCGTGATTTTAATACATAGATAAAATTTAAAAAGCAATATAAATGTGTGTGCACATGTGTGTATATGCCTCTTTACATATACACATATTCCCTACCTCTGTCCAGTGAGAGGACTTGGAAGCAGTGACATTCCCCCAGCAGTGTATATTAACACCCAGATACTGACTTCTGTATATCATTCTCTACTAAAAGAAACCAGGGGGAAAAACAGAAAGAGAAAACACTGATTTCAGGGCTGGGGCAAAAAAAGTACAAGGTAAGCCTAAAATATCTTATATCAGACAACAATGAAATGCTCAAAGAATGATAGAATTATATCAAAAAGACAAAGAAAATAGTTTGAAAGCACTCTCACTGGCCAAACAGGGAACAATTTGTCAAAAGAAATAATGATAGTATTATAATCCATCAAATAAAATAAGAATTCATAAACCCATTCTGTTGGAAGTAAATAGGTTGAAAATCTGATGAAGAATAAGATAATTACATGGTTTCAAAGTATTTTTCCCATAATATACTTACTATAAAGAGAAGAACATTATCTTTAAAGAAGAAACTGGCAGAAGCCACTTTAATCAAGTAAAAAGTCACAAGACAAACAAACGTTATGTGTCACCTGAAAGGAGGCAATCAGTAAAACAAAGCCAACACTTCTGTGGTATTTCTGACAGAAATACAGGACCCAAATTTAATCATAAGGAAACAGCATCAGATAAACCCAAATTGAGGGATCATTCTACAAAACAGCCTATAATCTTCAAAAGTGCCATAGTCATGGCAGGTAAAGAAGACAGGAACTGTCCCAAGACTGGAGGAGACTAAGACATGACAACTAATTTCAATATGTGATTCTGCATTAGATCCTTTTGTTACAAAGAACATTATTAGAACAACTGGCAAAGTTTGAATGGGGTCTAAGGGGTTAGATCTGCAATTAATTCAGAAACATATTAATTTCTGAATTTTGATGGTTGTGTTATAAAGAATGTCCTTGTTTGCAGAAAATATACATTAAGCATTTGGTGATGACCTGACAACTTACTCTCAAATGGTTCAGGAAAAAATGTCATTTGTGTTGTACTTTAAACTTTTCTGTAATTCTGAGTTGATTCAAAATAAAAAATTAGGAGAAAGAGAATGAACTGCACTGGTAGTTAACAAACACTAAAAATAAAGATAGTGATATTATATGTATGTATACATATATGGAGTGTGTATATACACACTCTAATTAGGGTAACTATCAAAGATGTATTAGTTTGCTGTGGGTGTGTGTGTTCACACATGCGTACACTTGGTGGCTCAGTTGTGTCTGACTCCTTGGTGGCTCAGTTGTGTCTGACTCTTTGTGAACCCATGGACTGCAGTTCACAGCTCTGTCCATGGGACTTTTTGAGCAAGAATAATGGAGTGTGTTGTCATTTCCTCCTTCTGGGGATCTTCCTGACCCAGGATTGAACCAGTGTCTCCTGCACTGCAGGCAGATTCTTTGACCACTGAGCCACCAGGGAAGCCCCATTAGTTCACCATGGCTGCAGTAAAAAATTACCACACACTGAGTGGCTTAAAGCAACAGTAATTTTTGACGGTCCTATAGTTTTGGTCTGAAATGGGTCTCTGAGCCAAAAACCAAGGCCTCAGCAGGCCTATGTTCTTGTCTGGAGGCTTAGTTTATCCTTTCCTGCTTCAAGAGGCTGCTCACATTCCTTGGCTCATGGTTCTCTTCCCCCTCTTCAAAATCAGAAACAATGGATTGTGTTCTCACATATCATCACTCTGACCTCTCCTTCAGCCTTCCTCTTACATATTTAGGGTCCTTTGTGATTACACTGGGTCCAATCTGGATTATCCAGGATAATCTCCCTGTTTTAAAGTCAGCTGAGGGACTTCCCTGGCAGTCCAGTGGTTAAGACTCTTCCACTGCAGGTGGGGCACAGGTTGGATCCCTGGTCAACGAACTAACTGCACTAATATCATGCATGCCACGTGGTATTGCAAAAAAATTAAGTCAGCTGATTAGCAACCAAATTTCATCTGTTAAATCCCCTTTGCCCTGTAATTTAACGTATTCACAGGTTCTTGGGATTCAGCTGTCGTGAATGGGGGCTCAGGGGATGGGGCATTATTCTCCCTACCTCAAAGAGTTTCCTTTACTCTGAGATTATGTGTTTTCTATTTCTATGACATTAAAAAGCTCCTTTTTCACTTATAAAATGACGGTGCTGACAATGGGGTGCAACTTTTTCAAGCACTGGTGGGATAGTGAAAAAAACTGGTAATTCTGTAAATCCTGTGTAGGTATTTTGTAGTCACAAAATCTTGTGACTTTTTTACTGATTCCTTAAATGAAAAAATTTGAAAACAAAACACACTGTTTTTCCACAAAAGAATCATATATTTGATGAAAGATCTGTACTGTATTTTCCAGAATATAGGGAATAGATAAATAAGAAAAAGGCAATTAAAAAGGAAAAAAAAAGACCAAGCCCTGAATAGACCCAAAAGAGGATATCTAAACAGCCAATAAATGTAAAAAGTTAAGAACCTTCTTAAATAATTTTTTAGGTACTTCATTACAGCAGCTATTAAAGAAATGCAAATTAAAAGTCTGACAATATCATTCACCTACTAGTACGGCTGAAGTGAAGAGAGACAATAGCAAGTGAATGTTACAAGAATGTACAGCAACTGGAACTGTCATATGGTGCTGCTGCTGCTAAGTCGCTTCAGTCGTGTCTGACTCTGTGCGACCCCATAGATGGCAGCCCACCAGGCTCCCTCGTCCCTGGGATTCTCCAGGCAGGAACATGGAGTGGGTTGCCATTTCCTTCTCCAATGCATAAAAGTGAAAGGTGAAAGTGAAGTTGCTCAGTCGTGTCCGACTCCTAGCAACCCCATGGACTGTAGCCCACCAGGCTCCTCCGTCCATGGGATTTTCCAGGCAAGAGTACTGGAGTGAGTTGCCATTGCCTTCTCCGATATGGTGCTGCAGAAAGTATTAAATGGAAAAAATTCACAGAATCTATTAAAGATAAAAATACCCTATGACCCAGCAATTCCACTTCTAGGTATATACCCAACAGAAATATGTACATATTTTCAAGAAAAGACATGTACAAGATTACTCACAGTAGCCAAAAACAGGAAATAACCCAAACGTCCACCAACAAGAGAATGGCTAGATAACTGAACTGAATTAAACAGCAGAGTACTACACAGCAACAAGAATAAACATACTACACTTACAGTAACCTGAATGAATCTCCTTATGAGGGACAAAAGATGCCAGGCTAGTATATACACTGGAAAGATTCTACTTCTATGAGGTTAAATATCAGTAAAGGCAAAAACTAATCTATAGGTGTTAGATAATTGTTATGCAGAAGTGACCACTGTGTAAAAATTCAATGGACTGTATACTTAGGATTTCTTTAAAAAGTATATTTATTTTACTTCAGTAAAACCTTATACAGACATATACCAAGTACACTAGAATATTATTCTTGAATACAAACTGGATTCAATCTAAACTCCCTAGCCTCCCAGTCTATCTTTGCCTTCTTGTCTGCTATGCACCTTATGTTCAAATCATGTGTATCTATCTACTCATTGTGCTGACCATCTCCTGATCTTCTGGCCTTTACCCAAACTACTCCCTGTTCTTGGAACAGCCACTTCAGAAACAAGTCTGCAAAATCTATATATTCCACAAGACCCAATATGAAGCTTTCTTCTTCAAACCTTCCAAAGCTCTTTCCAGTTAAGGCTAATTTCCCTCTCTTAAATTCTATAGCACTTTGCACCTCTACTTTGGCACTTACCAAAGTGAGCCTTAAGAGAGATTTATAAATGCCTGTCTTCTCAACCAACTGTGAAGTTCTAGAGAAGACAAGAAGTTTTACTTAACTTTGTGTTTTCATCTCCCGCCCCCATAACCACCTCCCTCCACACGTAACATAATGTTTTGCACTCGGATTATGTTTATATTTTTATCAAATCATGGTGCAGGCCAACTGCCATGGCCTCATTTTCAGCTGTCAACTAATTTTGCCAAGTATTTCTGAACAGGAAAATGCAGTGCTCCAACACAATTGAGAACCACAGAGCTAAACTTCCAGTGAAAACTTTAGATATATACAGCAGTTTAAGTAATATAATTTATCAATTGTGTTAACATTATTCATGGAAGTTTACAATTTAAAATGAACTTGGGGGGATGGAATGGGAGAGAGAAAGATCCTTCTTAAATAGGCAAGTCTAACAGTTAAGACTTTTTAGTTAACAAAATGAGGTGAATGAGATGTCTATTCAAGCCATCACTGCCAGTCCATTGGCCAGTACACCTGCTACACTGCACTCCATGACCAAGTGCAGGTCTTCGTTTGGGGTACTTGTTTTATAAATATATACATTTTTAAAAGTTTAAACATAGACATTAAACATATTAAATTTTAATTTATCTGATTAAAAACAATACATACTCACTGTCAAAAATGTAGAAAACATTAAGGAACATAGGAAAAGAGAAACCACACAAGTAATGCTTTTTGTGCTGTGTGTTTCCCCAATAGATCTTCAGATGCCATTAAATATTTTGAAATATTACCCATAATCCACCATTTCACAAGTAACCACATTAACAGTTTAGTGTCATACTTCCTGAGAGGTACAAGGATTTATGCATCCATGCTGCAAAAACATTACCCACACGCTACAATTCTGTTTCCATAATTTTTCAGAGAAGGCCTGAAAGTCTCCCAGATATCAGAAAATATCCTTGCAGCCCTAAGTTTATGTGTAGAGAAGGGGTTATTAAGAGTTCTAAACCTAACACCAAAGGAGTTGCTAAGGCACTATGTATGACCTTGGTTCAAAATCTGTTACAGTTCAACTTCTGTTACAAATGCTGTTGGAGCCACATCCACCTTATCTTTCCCAAGTACAGAAAAACAGTATTGTGATATTGATGAACTTTTCAGGTTATCACTGTGGATTAAAGTCAAGATTGTGATTATTTCTTTAACACTTTTTTTTTCTACACAACATACTACAGAGAGACATGTTGCATTAGGTGTCATTCGGCAACCAAAACGAGAAAGTGCTAGTCAGAATAGCTCCAACACAGTAGTTGTAAGAGTAAGCATTTTACCGTTCTTCTACAAATCTCACTTGACCCTGTGACTTACTTTGGTTAATGGAATATCAGCAGGTACCATACAACCAATGATTGAAAGGAATCTGAACCAGTGGTCTTGCTCTCTTGTGCCTCTACTATAGCTATGAGGACAGCTCAGCCTGGGAAGTCACTGTCTCTTCAGTCCCAGTCTCAGAAGAATATGTGAAACAGTCCTGAGTGAGTAGCCAAATCCAGAGAAACCCAACAAAATTCAGCCTATGTCATCCAATGTTCAACAAACCCACATGTTCTTGAGAATAAATATCTATCATTATACTGCCATGACATATTGTGGGGTTTTATCACTCAGCAATAGCCAATCGATACAATGATATTGTGGCAACTTCATTTCCTAATAATTCAAATCATTAGAAAATGTATATATAAATCTGGACAGTAATTCTCCACTCTGGCCCTTATATTCCACTGTTTCTCTGAGCCTCAAGGATGAAATATAGTGTAGGTCTCAAGTCAGACTGCCAGGATTTGATCTCAGGCTTCTTGCTAAGCAGAGTGACTTTGCCCAAGTTACTTAACCTCTCTGGAATCAGTTTCCTTATCCAAATATGGGAGCAACAATAGTACTGAATCTAACTTACAGAATTATTGGGAGGATTAAACAATAGTATATGTAAAGAATTTAGAATAGCAACTAGTAAACACTAAATAAATACATATTAGCTATTCATGGCTGATCATATTTTTCAAAAACAAAGAAAAATAAATAAACAAAACCCTCCCATTTCTACCGTGTTTATCCTATAATTGACACAGACAGAATCAGGTCACAAGCCTGGAAATAGGAAGACAAGTGTACCTGAAAGGAGAGCCAAATCTCAGAAAGGAGAAAGAAATCAAGAAGAAATTCCAACTCAAAAGGTTTACCTTAAGCAGCCAGGAATTCTCTCCCAGTTCTGTGACTTTTGCTCCTCTGCTCCTCATCCCCACCCTGTCCACGTACAAAGGCAATCCAGGAACTAGGGTGGTAGTGCCCCAGAGGAAAAATCACATTCTTAGTTCAACATTACTCTCAGTATCTAGTCCACTGTTGCTATCTGTGAGTCTTCTATAAAATGTTCTAGCTTAGTTTCAATCAGACTTCGGAAAACTAAAGGAAATTATCCAGCGATAATTCCCTCAGCACAAGGTGAATCTAGAATACTAGTTGAAGTGGTAAGATCAGGTGGACCCTTTCCACAGAGATGGTCTCCCTCCTCCACTGCTGATGTTAAGATGATGGATTGGATTTAAGAAGGCAGTTTTCTTTATAGTGGCCAAGACTGTTAAACACTGGCAAATATTTTCTACTTCATCCACAATGAATTCTTATTATAAACATTTAGAAAGCACTTTCATGCTATATTAAAATATTGCTAGAAAGCACATGGTATCTTAAATATTTTAATACCACAAAGATTATTTTTTCTTTATTCATTCTTTTTGTAAGTTGTAATGCCATTTACCACAAATAATTTTATCTATACATGATCAAGATCTTACATCATGTCTCATCTCCCTCTAGAAAGCAAAAAAAAAAAAATTCTTAACTGCTTCCTTAAGGATTTAAACAATACATAGATAATAGAGAATAATAAGTAGTCTCCTTTGAAAGTTCACTTTCTAATTTAGCAATAAAAAATTTCTGGCAATCATTCAAAGTACAATTTTTACTCCACATTTAATAATTCACTTCCAGTAACTTACTACATCTATCACAAACATGAATCAAGAAAATAAGCACAAAGAATTATCATTAATTTGTAATTTCATACTCCAATGCCTATATATGAGTATTCAGAAAAGAAACTGAAGGCTAATTTAAATTGAAAACAGGTAAGAATCCACTTGCCAATGCAAGTGACACAGGAGATGCGAGCTTGATCCCCAGGCCAAGAAGATCCCCTGGAGTAGGAAACGGCAACCCACTCCAGTCTTCTTTCTTGGAAAATTTCATGGACAGAAAAGACTGGTGGGCTGAAGTCCATGGGGTCGCAAAGAGTTGCTGAGCATGCGTGCAAGAGATATTAATATACAGAAACTCTGACAAACTAAGAACTAGCTTCAAATGTTATCCAACCAGCTGGTAATAAATCTCACTGATTTAAAGAAAAGTCCATCACAGTGAAAAATGTGAATACTTATTTTAAAATGCAATTTCTTATTTTTAGATACATACGGTTCTCAAGCAAATAAAAGTTCCTGAATCATATCAATTCATCCAGTATTATCTCTACAGTAACATTATTAAGACAAGTTATGCAGGAGATCACGATAGTTTTTTAAGAAGTGAATCTCAAAAATGAGATGTCTCCAAAGCATTCCAAGTGTTAATAGCCACAAATGTGGCTGATCCCATCTGTATTTTCAGCCTGAGCATCCAACTAGAACAGCATCTATGGTAGCCAGTCTCAAAATGTCCTGGCCCCCAGCAATTTCCTTCTCTCTGTTTATGTATGCTACTCTTTTTGTCTACAGGGAGAGATTATTTTCCCTCCCTCTGACTCTGGGCTGGCCTTTACTGTCTCCCAACTTCCAAACCTAGGACTTAAGAGAATTGGCTGGCTTCTATTTCTTATCTCCTTGAATGCTCCCCTTCTTAGAACCCAGACACCATGCTTTAAGGAAATCCAAAAGAAGGCCATGTGGAGAAAGGAGGACAAGAAGGCCTTATTGCTAGCTGAACTCACAGACAGTGGCCGGCCGTGAGAAACTGGCCATTTTGGGCCAGCCATGAGAGACTGTGGCCATTCTGAACATTCCAGCCAACACTAGGCGAAACAGAAAATGCACCAATCAATGAAAGATTTATGTTTGTTACACAGCAAGTTAACCTTTACACTGTTTCACTTATCTATCAATAAAAAAACTATTTTATACATCCTGAAATTATTTCATCCATGTGTCAAATTTTCCTAGTTCTAAGATCCTGAGACCAGTTTATCCTGTCCATTTAAAAATAAATTTCAAATCCATCCCTCAACTTCTCATATAAATAGATAAAATACAGAAGGACAGACAGATATATAGTACAGATATTCAAAGATAAAGTTTAAGTCTAGACCATGTATGAATTATGGTCAAATCTGAATTGGTCTCACTGATAAGGTTTTATTATAAAAATTAATCAAATTACTACATCAATACTGAGCAAAATTCTCCATTTCATTCTATTTTAAACAAAATTTTATATTTTCTTAAATTGTAGAAATCAGGGCATCCTATACAAAAATTGTCATTCACACCTCAGAATTGAGGGAAAGGATAAGGACAAAATAAAGCCAAATACTATATAAACATTTCAATATGATTAAAAGGATAGCCTTTTCCATGTGTACTGTGCATTAATTACCACGTGCAAGTACAAATAAAATATCTTCCTATCTCTAATGACTAAGTAAACAAACATAACAGGGTAAATGGGACCCAAGGCAGGTTATGGCTTAGATTCATAACAAGACTGTTACTGAGGTGAAAAGGGCTTCCCTGGTGGCTCAGACGGTAAAGGATCCATCCGCCTGCAGTGCAGGAGACCTGGATTCAATCCCTGGGTTGAGAAGATCCCCTGGAGAAGGAAACGGCAACCCACTTCAGAATTCTTGCCTGGAGAATCCCCCATGGACAGAGGAGCCTGGTGGGCTATAATCCAAGGGGTCTCAAAGAATCGGATACAACTGAGCAACGAAGCACAGCACTAAGCTGAAAAAGAATGCCAAATCTTTAACTTTCCATTCTGTTTCAGTTATTAAGGTATCATTCTCGGTGACCCTTTTCCAGCTGGCCTTCTCGCAAACAGCAGCCATAACAGCAGGCAAGTTCAAAAATGAAAGTAACTAAAATTGAAGAAAAATTGGTTACTCCTTATGGAAACTGACTCAACATTTAATAATGTGTGGTGTCCCAAAAGCTTCAAACTACTCATGGCCACCTCTAGCTCCAACTATAACTCAATCAGGGAGACCATTATCAAAACAACTCACTGGTACAAAGCAGAGATCAATTGGTTGAAAATGTTCCTAGGCTGAGGTCTATCAGGGAGTAAAGAGATGATCTCAAAAGGTCCCTTTATGATCTGTTAGAACCACATTATTCCATAAATCTGACACGTGTCAAGATTAGGATTGAGTCAACCTCTAAGCAGAAAAACAAAAATCAGCAGCTGTCACTTTTCTTACTTAAATCTAGAAGCTGGCTGTACACACAAAAGCAATTTCGTCTCACTTCTGAAGTCCAAAACAATTCTGAAGCCTCTTAATATTTTAGAATTTCAACAGTGGGCAGAAACTCAGGAACTTTCTTCAGGTCTAATAGTATTTTGTTAAAGATACACTTGAACTTTAGTTAGGCATTTTAGAAAGCACTAATACAAAATAAATAAAGTTATAGTAAATTTGACCAGACTCTTATATTCTTGTAAATGCAGCAGTTTAAAGCCTAAATTCAATTAGGTTAGTGTCCATGGTTTGTTTAGATTTATTTTGGCATCTAAGGCCAAGGAGACAAAACAACAACTATCTAACAAAAGAAAGATTTGGAGGGACAGGTTACAATTACTTCTGAAAAAGCAAATAGACTGTAAAATAATATCAATGGTCCCTATGGACACCAGTTAAGACAGAAAGAAGTCTATGCATCCCATCATTCTTTAGCTGTAACCACAAAGCCTGGTTTTACATCTGGGATATACAAATGAAGCATCAGGTTAAATGCATCAAAAAGCTATACAAATTCGCTAAACATACACATATCAAAAAAAGAAAAGCATGATACAAAGTTAAAGAACTAGACTCCAAAGGATTGAAACACACCCACAAAATTCAAGTTCATACTGTGCTTCAACCTAAAAGTCTTAAGTAACTACTAACTCTGACATTTCCTATTATTCTCCACCATCTGCATTCCCCCTTTTATCTCCTGAATTTCTCCAGTGATCTTATTACTTCTTATGGGTCTTTGGATGCTAATTTGCATAGCCTTTCCATTCCCAGAAACTGATACTGCACCTGATCTCCACATTTTACTGTCTCTACGATACTGCATCAAGTTCTGTTTTACACTATTAGATATTAATTTTGCCCCTAATCTCCTGTACCTAGGTTTCCCTAACCAGTGAACCTCCTCTGTCTTCTTTCAAACTAGAGGATGTATACCCTCTCCTGATACCTGTAACTCTGGCATCTATTCAGCCTCTTCCCTTTCCCAAAGACTGTCATCACAGCGCTAGATTCCCCGTCCCCAGTCCTTTCCTTCCTAAGTAAGGCCTAGTTCTTTCCAGAGTTTGCCACCATTAGTTTGTTTGGCCAAGCTGGGATTGTACCCTGAAGGCTCTCTCTCCCCACCTCACTCTACAAGACTCTAAGTCTCCCACCAGTCTGCTCTCTGCTCTACCTTAGATCCATCCGCATCCAGCCTTGCCCGTTTTCCCACCCTCCTCTCACTCCCAGTATCTTTCCTCCCACTGTCCAGCGTTCCCCTTCCCTACTACTGAATGCACCTTTTCTCCAGGGCCTCACGCGTAACCCTCACACCGGCAAGGCCCTGCCAGCAGCCTCACGGCGTCTCTCCTCCTGGCCTCCTCAGCTCCTCAGTAACTGTCCCTACGCCCCCTTACTCTCCAGGGCCCCGCGCGCCCCAGAGACCCCTCCCCGATTAAGCTCCCGCTGTCACTTGGCCTCTCATCCACAAGATGGCGGAGCTGCTGCCCCCACCCCCGGGTCCTCTCCGCAACCCCTCCTACCTCCCAGAAGCTCCCGTCCCGTCCCTCCAGCCGCCCCCGCCGCCGGCCTCGGCCCAGGGTCTCGCTGAGCCCTCTTCCAACGGGCAGGCAGCCCAGGCCCGAGCCTCAGAGACGCCGCCAACGCACTGCCAGCACAGTTCCCCGGCCTGCACCTTCTCCTCACCATAAACTTGAGCGCTTTTTCCTGCAGCACCGCCTCGGCCGGGTCCATAATCGCCAGGGGCCACTGGGTCTGCACTCCGCCGGGGCCGCCCCCTTGATGCCAGGCCGCAGCCAACGCAGCGCCCGGATCCCGCCTCCTCTTCCTTTCCTCCGCCCTCTTAACTCTCAGGCACTGGCAGGGGGGCCAGGGAGGACAAGGTGTCCTTTGCGCATGCGTGTTGCCCGCTGGCTCACGGGATTTGTGGTTCTGGAGCTTCTTGAAGCAAAAACTGATGCCACACCACGAACTGCAACTCCCGCGGTCCACTGCGGTAGGGTCGCGGTGTCTCCCAAGCCAAATCTAGACAACTGACCGTCTTGTAGAGAAGATCAGCGTATGGGAATCGTAGTTTGCAGCCTCTAGAGCTGAGAACGGGAGGGGCATCAATGTCTCCGTGGTTACCGAGCGACGCCAGTGGCGACTTGCCTGGCAATTGATATCAAGATGGCGACCAGCGCCTCACCTGTAGCCCAAATACTGGAAAAAGCTGTGAGAGGACAGAGACGCTAGGGCCTCCCTAACTGTTGTTATAGAGAACTGGACGCACCCCAAATTCCCATGTCTGGCGTCTGAGGGACGGATTTCGACTGAGACGCTGGGCCTATGGGCACCTAGCAGTAGCTTCATGCTGTCATGCAGAGTTTCAAGGTCTTCCTAAGTCATCGCGCCACACTTCCACCTTATTATAACCCACTATAAGTCAGGGTCTAATAGAACTCAACTCAGAATATCCTCGGGTGTTTGGCACTCATAAACCATGGCCGGCTACTGCTAACCCTGAGATGTAAGCCCTGCATTCAGGGTTAAATGGGTACTTGCAAAAGGTCTTTAATGGTGGAATATAATGGCCATCCAGCAAATAAAGCATGTAGTATTTAGTTTGGCCTTAAAGAGGACTGTACGAATTTATTTTGGAAATCAGCTTACCGTAAAATGCGAAAACACGAGGGTTGTGCTAAAGGTGACAAGCTTGTACAAAATATCTGAGTTTATAAAATAGGGAAATAGCTTTTCGTTTATAGGGAAATCTTCCACTGTATATTTTATTCATTTGTTCATTCAACAAACAGCACATATAACCGTGTGCAGATAATTGTGCCCAAGAGATGGGGATTCAGTAGTGAACACAATAGTCCTGTCCTCGTGGAACTTATATTTCTAGTATGTCGCTTTGTCCTACTTTGTTCTGTTCCCTATGTCCTCAGAACTCAGCACATTACCTAATATATAATAAAGTTAATTAAAAGTTATACTCTTGAATTTTTTTTTAAGGGACTTCCCTGGTGGTCCAGTGGCTAAGACTCCCTACTCCCAGTGCACTGAGCCCAGTTTTCATCCCTGGTCAGGGAACTAGATCCTAAATGCCCCAACTAAGAGTTCACATGCTGTAACCAAGATCAAAGATTCCAGGTGCCACAACTAAGACCCAGTGCAGGCAAATAAATGAATAAATTTAAAAAAAATTAAGTTCTTCTACTACTACTATTGCAAAATGAAGACTCAAAATTCATTCATGTGAAAACTACCTGCAACTTTTCATAGGCAGTATGTGATATGGTTGCCAAAAAAGCTGAAGTTTGAAAGTTAGGCAGCTGGAAGAGAGTAGTGTCTGGGGAATACAGTTTTACGGTTTTACTCTGTTTTGAAGCACTAAGACCACACCTGGAGCAGTTTGTTCAGTTATGGACACCATGTTCTATAAACATCTTATGCAGGAGCACAGCCAAGGACAAGATAATCGAAAGAGAAAATATTGATAAATGACTACTCTGAAAAAAAGAGCAAATGGCAAATAAATTCAAGTATTTTAAAGTATTGAAAGTCATATGTTTATAGCTCTATAGGGTAAAGTAGGACCACTGGATGGGATAATAATAGTGATGGTGGTGATGATGATAACAGCTGTCACTTGATTATCTCTTTGTGACTAGGTATCTTATATTCATAATTTATAATATAGAGTAACTTTGTAAAGCAGGTATTATTGTCCCTAATTTACAGATGAAGTAAGTGAGAATAAAAGGAGATAAGTAACTTGATCAAGTCACCCAGCAAATTACATCATCAGGATTCTAACCCCATCTGCTTGACTGCAAGGCCTGTGCTATTTTCACTGAACTACACTGTAATGACATAAGACTCAGATTCACGCTTTCTAGTAATCAGAGCTGTCTTGACAAAGGAAACATAGAGACAGGGTGACCATGTTGTCTGAAAATATAGAGGCAGGATTGTCTAGGAGAGTTCAGTTTGGGTGGGAGGTTAACATCCTTTACTGTAAAATTCTGTTGATAAGTCATTTGTTTTATTTTACTTTAGGTGTTACTCAGTTGTGTCTGACTCTTTTATGACCCCATGGACTGTAGCCTGCCAGGCTCCTCTGTCCGTGGAATTCTCCAGCAAAAATACTGGAGTGGGCAGCCATTCTCTTCTTCAGGTGATCTTTCCAAGCCAGGGATTGAACCCCAGGTCTCCTGCATTGCAGGCAGATTCTTTACCATCTGGGCCACCAGGGAAACCCTTGTTATCCATAGAGGAATATGAAAATATTGCCCAATGAGATTGGCATTCTTTTTGGTTTGTATGGTTTTTGCAAAATAGATATTGTTTTGCATGTTAAATTTTAAATTCACAAATGTAATATTATTATGTGTCTCATTGTGTTTCTTTTTTTTTTCATTGTGTTTCATACTTTCTTCACCCAGTACCTCTGGTTTTACAATCCATTTACATTGTTATGTACATCAAACATGATGTTTCTAACTAAATAGTCTAATGGTGTGTATTCCCCCCATTCTACCCATTCACTCTCCCAGCAAAGACTCCAGTTCCCAGGACTTCCTGGAGGTCCAGTGGCTAAAGCTCCATGCTCCTAATGCAGCGGGTCTGGGTTTGATCCCTGGTCAAGGAACTGGATCCCACATGCCACAACGAAAGAATTTACATGCTTCAACTAAGACCCAGTGCAGCTAAATAAACAAATAAAAAGACTCCAGTTCCCAATAACACTGCAGTGATCAACTTCCTACATTCTTCTGTGAATGAGAGTATATTTGGGAATACACACGTAAGACCATATTTGCTGGTTCATAGGCTATTGAGGACATTTAATTGTGCTGATGCTACTGCTATTAAGTCACGTCAGTCGAGCCCGACTCTGTGCAGCCCTTTAGACAGCAGCCCACTAGGCTCCTGTCCCTGGGATTCTCCAGGAAAGAATACTGGAGTGGGTTGCCATTTCCTTCTCCAGTGCATGAAAGTGAAAAGTGAAAGTGAAGTTGTTCAGTTGTATCCAACTCTTCTCGACCCCATGGACTGTAGCCTACCAGGCTCCTCCATCCATGGGATTTCCCAGGCAAGAGTACTGGAGTGGGTTGCAATTGCCTTCTCCATTAATTGGGCTATGTAGAGCCAAATTGCAGTACAGAAATACCAGGACAGTGTACACCTCATCACACTACTCTACTACACTCAGGGTTACCAAACTACCAGCTCCCTTTTATTTTGCCAGTCTGTATGTTTTACTTTGGGCAACCTCCAACCCACACGGATCATGCCCTTCGTTAAACTACTCTGCCCCTCTAACCCTCTGCAGTCTGTATTTACAACACATAGCAGGACAGAGCTAGAAATATTCTACACATGTCTGTGCTTTCTGTTCATCCCATTGCCATTGCTCTCTCAACCCTAATTGCAAATAAGAGTCATTTGAGGAACTTTATTAAAAAATAATGGTGCCCAAGCTTTACCCTTAATTTAATAAGTCTGTGGATGTGGAGAGCTGACTCATTGGAAAAGACCCTGATGCTGGGAAAGATTGAGAGTGGGAGAAGAAGGGGATGACAAAGGATGAGAGGGTTGGATGGCATCACCAACACAATGGACATGGGTTTGGGTGGACTCCGGGAGTTGGTGATGGACAGGGAGGCATGGTGTGCTGCAGTTCATGGGGTAGCAAAGAGTCAAACACGACTGAGTGGCTGAACTGAACTGAATCTCTTGGCAATGGTAATTTTGGAAGGTCCCCAGGTGGTTCTAATCTGCAGCCAGATTTGAGATGCTGCCTTCGAGTCTGGATGCTCAGTGCTTCTTGCTGACCTCTGCTATCCAGATTCCCCTCTAAGTCTACCTTGCCTTCCAAAATCTAGAATTACTCAACAATCCGCCCCCCCCGCCGCCCCCGCCACCTCTCCCATCACCACCACAATCCTCTGTTTTCCAAGGTTCCTCTGTCCATGGGATTCTTCAAGCAAGAATACTAGAGTCGGTTGCCATTTCCTTCTCCAGGGGATCTTTCCCAACCAGAAATCAAACCCAGGTCTCCTGCATTGTGGGAGAGGCAGATTCTTTACCAACTGAGCTACAAGAGAATCCCTAAGAACAGCCAATCAATGCTCAAAGCTGAATGGAAGAAAAGTGATCAACTGATTAAATATCCATCAACTATTTGAGTATCTGATAGGCTTAATCCTAGGTCATGGAGAAGGAAATGGCAATCCACTCCAGTATTCTTGCCTGGAGAATCCCATGGACAGAGAAGCCTAGTAGGTTACAGTCCACGGGGTCGCAAAGAGTCGGACGCGACTGAGTGACTTCACCTCACCTAATCCTAGGTCAAGAGGTCCTGTGGAGGTGGGAAAATTATTTGTATTTCAGTTGGTAGGAAAGATACTGATTAGCTAGGAGCTAAATAAAGAATGTCCCCTTCCTGTCTCCACCATCCTCTTACTTCCTTGTCCTCATAAAAGATCAACAGTCAGTTCTCTATTTAGGAAAGTTTGCTAACACCACTGAGACTATAATGCTTTTGTGCCTAAGTAGAAGGAATCATTAACACTGTGGGCTCCCTCAACAGACACGCCCACTGCCACAGGCCAAAGCCATTCTTTTCTGGATAGAGCAGTCAATCCCTTTCAGGGCAGCTCTGTGGAGTGGGGATGGGGTGGGGGTGATGGTAAAGCTGCTAAAAAGAGCATTTCAGGCAAAGCTGCATTTTTTCAAATTTCTATTCATTATTTATTTTGGCCGTGCTGGGTCTTCCTTGCTGCGCACAGGCTTTCTCTAGTTGTGGCAAGTAGGGGCTACTATGTTGTGATGCTCCGGCTTCTCACTGCAGTGACTTTTCTTGTTGTGGAGCAGAGGCTCTAGCTTCAGTAGTTGTGGCTCATGAGCTCCGTAGTTTCAGCTCCCCGTCTACAACAGAGGCACGATAGTTGCGATATGTGGGTTTAGTTGCTCCAAAGCATGTGGGATCTTTCCGGACCAGGGATCAAACCCATGTGTCCTGCACTGGCAGGCAGATTCTTTATCATTGAGCCACCAGGGAAGCCCTGGCAGCTGGATTTTAACCACTGAACCACCAGGGAAGTCTTAAGTGGCATTTGATGGTGCAGTCTGAGAACCAAAACAAGATTAGAATGGCTTTAGAAGAAGAGTGGCAATAGACGAGAGCGCAGAAGGCAATAACATGGGGCTCTATAGGTGAGCCATTATTCAGCCAACAGACACTGTCAGGAGAACTGACTGACACTCTTTCTAACTGGGGTCAGTGCCTGTGCCTTACCAACTATAAAACATCCTGACTTTCACTCCAGGTTAGATGCCAGATTAAGGAATTTGGACTTCATTGTGAGGGCTGCAAGAAACTACTGAACATTTTTTTAAGCAGGGCTGCAGCATGGCCCAATTTATAATTTTAGAAAATCTCTTGCAGCTGGAGACTGGGAAGAGGATTATGAAGTGGCTGAAATCTTCCTGGGAGGAATGATGGAGGTCTGATGAGGGAGGTGATGAAAAAGAAAGCAGATGGATTCCAGGGATGTTGAAGAGATAGAATCTGTAGGACATGGTGATTAATTAGATATGTCATGAATGATGTTAAAAGGATGTATCAAAGATGACTTCTAGGTATCTGGTTCAGGAAACAGGATGAATGAGGAGTGCTATTTTTTGAGACATGGAACAGAAAAGAAGGAACAGGTAGTGGAAAGATACTCAGTTTTTATGGTTTTTTTTTTTTTTGACAGATTGCTTCAAGATACCTGTGAGACTTCTACATGGATTCAGACATCAAAGAGGCAGTTGGATATTGGATATTCAGAATCGAAGCTGAAGAGAAAGTCTTGGACTATAGATAGGGATCTTCAACATATAGGTGGCAATTGAAGGAAAGGATGAAGTCATGCAGGAAAACTGCAAACAGTGTGAAGAACGGCAGGTCTAGGATGAAATTCTGAAGAATGTTAAGATTTACAGGATGAGCAGAAGAAGAGCCAGCAAAAGGAGCCCAAGAAGTGACCAGAGAGACAGGAGGGAAACCTGGCAAGTGTGGCTCATGGCGGGAGGCAGATGCCATACTGCAGTGAGTTGAAGAGGAAAGGTGAGGAATGGAGACTGCTGAGCCTCTTCTTACAAGATATATGGCTATCCAGGGAAGAAGAGAAGAGATAGCACTGGGGATCGAGGTAGAAATAGGAGGGTCTAAGAAGATGGGCAGGTCATGGTGGAGAGGTCTGACAGAATGTGGTCCACAGAAGAAGGGAAGGCAAACCACTTTAGTATTCTTGCCTTGAGAACCCCATGAACAGTATGAAAAGGCAAAATGATAGGATACTGAAAGAGGAACTCCCCAGGTCAGTAGGTACCCAATATGCTACTGGAGATCAGTGGAGAAATAACTTCAGAATGAAGGGATGGAGCCAAAGCAAAAACAATACCCAGTTGTGCATGTGACTGGTGATAGAAGCAAGGTCCAAAGCTGTAAAGAGCAATATTGCATAGGAACCTGGAATGTCAGGTCCATGAATCAAGGCAAATTGGAAGTGGTCAAACAGGAGATGGCAAGAGTGAACATCGACATTATAGGAATCAGCGAACTAAGATGGACTGGAATGGGTGAATTTAACTCAAATGGCCATTATATCTACTTCTGTGGGCAAGAATCCCTCAGAAGAAATGGAGTAGCCATCATGGTCAACAATAGAATCTGAAATGCAGTACTTGGATGCAGTCTCAAAAACGACAGAATGATTTCTGTTCATTTCCAAGGCAAACCATTCAATATCACGGTATCCAAGTCTATGCCCCAACCAGTAACGCTGAAGAAGCTGAAGTTGAACGATTCTATGAAGACCTGCAAGACCTTTTAGAACTAACACCCAAAAAGATGTCCTTTTCATTATAGGGGACTGGAATGCAAAAGTAGGAAGTCAAGAAACATCTGGAGTAACAGGCAAATTTGGCCTTGGAATACAGAATGAAGCAGGGCAAAGGCTAATAGAGTTTTGCCAAGAGAACGCACTGGTCATACCAAATACCCTCTTCCAACAAGACAAGAGAAGACTCTACTCTTGGACATCACCAGACAGTCAACACCAAAATCAGATTGATTATATTCTTTGCAGCCAAAGATGGAGAAGCTCTATACAGTCAGCAAAAACAAGACCAGGAGCTGACTGTGGCTCAGATCATGAACTCCTTATTGCCAAATTCAGACTTAAATTGAAGAAAGTAGGGAAAACCACTAGACTATTCAGGTATGACCTAAATCAAATCCCTTATGATTATACAGTGGAAGTGAGAAATAGATTTAAGGGACTATATCTGACAGATAGAGTGCCTGATGAACTATGGAATGAGGTTCGTGACATTGTACAGGAGACAGGGATCAAGATCATCCCCATGGAAAAGAAATGAAAAATGCAAAATGACTGTCTCAGGAGGCCTTACAAATAGCTGTGAAAAGAAGAGAATCAAAAAGCAAAGGAGAAAAGGAAAGACATATGCATCTGAATGCAGAGTTCCAGAGAAGAGCAAGGAGAGATAAGAAGGCCTTCCTCAGTGATCAATGCAAAGAAATAGAGGAAAACAACAGAATGGGAAAGACTAGAGATCTCTTCAAGAAAATTAGAGATACCAAGGGAACATTTCATGCAAAGATGGGCTCGATAAAGGACAGAAATGGTCTGGACCTAACAGAAGCAGAAGATATTAAGAAGAGGTAGAAATACACAGAAAAACTGTACAAAAAGATCTTCATGATGAAAATAATCACTATGGTGTGATCATTCACCTAGAGCCAGACATCCTGGAATGTGAAGTCAAATGGGCCCTAGAAAGCATCACTGCGAACAAAGCTAGTGGAGGTGATGGAATTCCAGTTAAGCTATTTCACTCAATATGCTAGCAAAGTTGGAAAACTCAGCAGTGGCCACAGGACTGGAAAAGGTCAGTTTTCATTCCAATCCCAAAGAAAGGCAATGCCAAAGAATGCTCAAACTACCACACAATTGCACTCATCTCACATGCTAGGAAAGTAATGCTCAAAATTCTCCAGGCCAGGCTTCAGCAATACGTGAACCTGAACTTCCAGCTGTTCAAGCTGGTTTTAGAAAAAGGCAGAGGAACCAGAGATCAAATTGCCAACATTCGCTGGATCATGGAAAAAGCAAGAGAGTTCCAGAAAAACATCTATTTCTGCTTGATTGACTATGCCAAAGCCTTTAACTGTATGGATCACTATAAACTGTGGAAAATTCTGAAAGAGATAGGAATACCAGACCACCCGACCTGCCTCTTGAGAAACTTGTATGCAGGTCAGGAAGCAACAGTTAGAACTGGACATGGAACAACAGACTGGTTCAAAATAGGAAAAGGAGTAGGTCGAGACTGTATATTGTCACTCTGCTTATGTACATCATGAGAAACGCTGGGCTGGAAGAAGCACAAGCTGGAATCAAGATTGCCAGGAGAAATATCAATAACCTCAGATATGCAGATGACACCACTCTTATGGCAGAAAGTGAAGAGGAACTATAAAGCCTCTTGATGAAAGTGAAAGAGGAGAGTGAAAAAGTTGGCTTAAAGCTCAACATTCAGAAAACGAAGATCATGGTATCCAGTCCCATCATTTCATGGCAAATAGATGGGGAAACAGTGGAAACAGTGTCAGACTTTATTTTGGGGGCTCCAAAATCACTGCAGATGGTGGGAGGGATTGGGGGTAGGAGGAGAAGGGGACGACAGAGGATGAGATGGCTGGATGGCATCACTGACTCGATGGAGTTTGAGTGAATTCCCGGAGTTGGTGATGGACAGGGAGACCTGGCATGCTGCAATTCATGGGGTCGCAGAGTTGGACATGACTGAGCGACTGAACTGAACTGAACTGAACTGAAGAAGATATAGTGAAATCCAGATGCAAGGATTACCCTTCAGTGCCAGAAATGGAGGGAGAGAGTATGGGTACAAAGGCAGGTGGGGTATAGAGCTGGCAGAGAAAGGTTGAAGAAATGTCTTTATAATGGATGTTGGACTAGGCAACCAGCAATCTCTGCCACACAGAGAAAAAAGACTTTTTGCATTTTCTGCCCTTCTGGATTATGTTTATCCCCTTTCTTTCATTCATTAGCACAAACAATCAAGAAGCAGCTTTACTTAGATTCGATTACTGTTGTTCTAGACCAGTGGTTCTCAGCTGGGGGCAATTTGTCCCCAGAGGATATCTACTGCTGCTGCTGCTAAATCACTTCAGTCATGTCTGACTCTGTGCGACCCCATAGATGGCAGCCCACCAGGCTCCCCTGTCCCTGGGACTCTCCAGGCAAGAATACTGGAGTGGGTCGCCATTTCCTTCTCCAATGCATGAAAGTGAAAAGTGAAACTGAAGTCGCTCAGTCATGTCCGACTATTAGTGACCCCATGGGCTGCAGCCTACCAGGCTCCTCCATCCATGGGATTTTCCAGGCAAGAGTACTGGAGTGGGGTGCCATTGCAGAGGATATCTAGCAGTACAGTATCTGTGTTCCAGGCCTACATCAGGGAAATGCTGTGACGGACACAGGATGCCTCCTCCTTTTAAGGATATCTTCTAGAAGTCCAGTAACCGTGTGACCTTGGGCAATTACTTAACCTCTTTATGCCTTATCAGCATGGGGACCATAATAGTTCCTATCTCATTGGGCTGGCCTGAGGATTCATGGAAAATCCTTAGACCATCACCTGGCATGTAGTAAGTACTCAATAAATGTTAACAATTAATAGCTCTAAATTTCATATAATTTGCATATACAATCAAGATGGGCTCAGTTTGGACCTTCTTCCTGAACAATTTAGTCTTAAAACTGTTACACAGGACAGAACAAAGTTGGTGTCTATGCTGAGAGATGATCTGGCATGGGGTGTTGGAGCCCAGCTGATACGGTAAGGGCTTCCACGTGGAGGAAGAAGCTCACAGCAGTGAAGGGAGACGATGTATACACACATTCCCTAGCTCTGCCCACTGTGAGGGTCTTGGAGCAACAATGCTGCTGTATTGTGCTTAGTTGCTCAGTCATGTCCTACTCTTTGCAACCCCATGAACGGTTACCCAGCGGGCTGCTCTGGTCATGGGGATTCTCCAGGCAAGAATGCTGGAGTGGGTTGCCATGCCCACCTCCAGGGGATCTTCCCGACCCAGGAATCAAACCAGGGTCTCCTGCATTGCAGGCAGATTCTTTACCATCTGAGCTACGAGGGAAGCCCTGGAGCAGCAATATCCAATAATAGTAACTAGACTTAGCATCCAGATCTTAGCTTCTAAATACCATTCTCCACCAAAAGGAATTAGTGTTCCTTGGGGAAATAGCTGATTCCAGAGCTAGGACAAGGAAAATACAAGATGAAGCTAGAAAATTTTGTGCCAGAACACAAGGAAGTACTCAAAGAATAATGGAGATATGACTCCCAATATACTTAGTGACTCGAAAAAGAAAGAGTAACTTCACAGTGGGGGAAGACTGGCAGACATAACTTTAAGCAAGTGATCAAGGTGAATATCAAGAATCCTCTGGCCATCCAGTGATTCGGACTCCACACTTCCACTGCAGGGAGCACAGGTTTGACCCCTGATAGGTGAACTGAGATCCTGCACAAGACATAGTATGCCCCTCCCCCCGCAAAAACTAAACTAAACTAAACAAAAACAGTGAGCATCATCAGGAATGGGGCAAATTGTAATTGTGTGCCCCTGATAGTGATGAAGGTGAAAGAGGAGAGTGAAAAAGTTGGCTTAAAGCTCAACATTCAGAAAACAAAGATCATGGCATCCGGTCCCATCACTTCATGGCAAATAGATGGGGAAACAGTGGAAACAGTATTAAACTTTATTTTGGGGGCTCCAAAATCACTGCAGATGGTGATTGCACCCATGAAATTAAAAGACACTTACTCCTTGGAAGAAAAGTTATGACCAAACTAGATAGCATATTCAAAAGCAGAGACATTACTTTGCCAACAAAGGTCCATCTAGTCAAGGCTATGGTTTTTCCAGTGGTCATGTGTGGATGTGAGAGTTGGACTGTGAAGAAAGCTGAGCACTGAAGAATTGATGCTTTTAAACTGTAGTGTTGAAGAAGACTCTTGAGAGTCCCTTGGACTGCAAGGAGATCCAACCAGTCCATTCTAAAGGAGATCAGTCCTGGGTGTTCTTTGGAAGGACTGGTGCTAAAGCTGAAACTCCAATACTTTAGCCACCTCATGCGAAGAGTTGACTCATTGGAAAAGACTTTGATGCTGGGAGGGATTGAGGGTAGGAGGAGAAGGGGACGACAGAGGATGAGATGGCTGGATGGCGTCACCAACTCGATGGACTTGAGTTTGAGTGAACTCCGTGAGTTGGTGATGGACAGGGAGACCTGGTGTGCTGCAATTCATGGGGTTGCAAAGAGTCAGGCACGACTGAGCGACTGAACTGAACTGAACTGAACTGATAGTGATAGGGTTAAAATAGGATAGATATACAGATGGTTGTAGAAGTCTCAGCAGGAGTCTATAAATAGAGAGGGAAACCTGGGAAACTTTGGGAGACCACTGTAAATTGATCACTCAAGAAAGTTATTGGAACCTCATGGAATGAAGCAAGCTTGTCTAACTATAGAGGGGCTTCCCTGGTGGCTCAGATGGTAAGAATCTGCCTGCAATGCGGGAGACCTGGATGCAATCCCTGGGTCAGGAAGGTCCTCTGGAGAAGGAAATGGCAACCCACTCCAGTATTCTTGCCTTGGAAATCCCATGGACAGAGGAGCCTAGCAGGGAACAGTAGATGGGGTCACAAAAGAGTCGGACATGACTTAGCAACTAAACAACAACAGTAATATGACAGTCCTTGTTTGACCTCAGAGAGTCAGACGTTCTCCTGCCTGATACAGAGGAGGAGCTAGTGATGTAAGCCTGATAATTACTCATAGAAGGCAGTCTTTTCCCCTCTCCCTTTCCTTTGACTATTAAACTATAGCCCACTTAATCCTCAAGGCAGAGCTTCCTCACCTGCCTGCTTGCATTTCTTATAAGAATGCTGTATTAACAAATCTATTTCTTGCTTCTCACTTTGCCTCTTACTGAATACCTTCTGTGCTGAGACACATAGAAACTGAGCCTCAGTAAGTCCAGACATCAGGTAAGTGATTCTAATTAAAAGACTGGGCTAGAGTCTCCAGTAAGGTTTTGGCTGGGTTTGAGTCCTGACACCCATGGGTTCAAGTCCCAGTCTGAGGTGAATGGTTTAAATAGAATGCTCTAAGAACAAAGGTATGATGGTGACTACCTCCAAGATGACCCCCAATAATTCTTGCCTCCTGGTATTCACATCCGTCCTATAATGAATAGGACTGATTTGTGTAACCAATGAGATACTACAGAAATGATGGAGGGTGACTCCCAAGGCTAGGTTATACAAAACACTGCGGGTCTGCCTTACTCACATGGAGTACTTGCTCTGGGAGAAATAAGGCATTTAGTTATGAGGAACCCCAAGCAGCCCTATGGAGAGGTCCATAGAGCAAGAAACTTCTGCCAACAGTTAGCACCAAATAGCCAATAATATTTGCAAGCCATCTTGGAACAGATCCAACAGTCACAGTTAAGCTTTCAGATTATTGCAAACCCAGCCCACATCTTGAACACAACCTCATGAGATGCTGGGTAGAGCACTCAGCTAAACTGTTCAAATTCCTGACCCCTATGAGATAATAAGTATTTACCATTATTTTAAGCTGTTAAATTGGAGAGTTATTTATTATGTGGCAATAGATAACTAATACAGATTCTCCTGCAGGTAGTCTAACCCACAGTCCAAATGCATTTATTAACAGTTCAGTTCAGTCACTCAGTCGTGTCCAATTCTTTTCGACCCCATGGACTGCAGCACACCAGGCCTCCCTGTCCATCACCAACTCCTGGAGTTTATCCAAACTCATGTTCATTGAGTCAGTGATGCCACCCAACCAATCTCATCCTCTGTCTTCCCCTTCTCCACCCGCCTTCAATCTTTCCCAGCATCAGGGTCTTTTCCAATGAGTCACTTCTTTGAGTCAGGTGGCCAAAGTATTGGAGTTTCAGGTTCAACATCAGTCCATCCAATGAACACTCAGGACTGATCTCCTTTAGGATGGATTGGTTGGATCTCCATGCTATCCAAGGGACTCTCAAGAGTCTCTTCCAACACCCCAGTTCAGAAGCATCAATTCTTCGGCACTCAGCTTTCTTTATTGTCCAACTCTCACATCCATACATGACTACTGGAAAACCAGAGCTTTGACTAGATGGACCTTTGTCAGCAAAGTAATGTCTCTGCTTTTTAATATGCTATCTAGGTTGGTCATAACTTTCCTTCCAAGGAGTAAGCATCTTTTAATTTCGTGGCTGCAGTTACCATCTGCAGTGATTTTGGAGCCCCCCAAAATAAAATCTGCCACTGTTTCCACTGTTTCCCCATCTATTTGCCGTGAAATGATGGGACCGGATGCCATGATCTTCATTTTCTGAATGTTGACCTTTAAGCCAACTTTTCACTCTCCTCTTTCACTTTCATCAAGAGGCTTTTAGTTCCTCTTCACTTTCTGCCATAAGTGTAGTGTCATCTGCATATCTGAGGTTATTGGTATTTCTCCCAGCAGTCTTGATTCCAGCTTGTGCTTCATCCAGTCTAGCATTTCTCATGATGTACTCTGCATATAAGTTAAATAAGCAGGGTGACAATCTACAGCCTCAACATACTCCTTTACCTATTTTGAACCAGTCTGTTGTTCCAGGTCCAGTTCTAACTGTTGCTTTGTGACCTGCATACAGATTTTCCAAGAGGCAGGTCAAGTGGTCTGGTATTTATTAACAATAGTATGCAAATCAGAAACCTTTGTCCAGAACAGACAAAAAGAGTATTCATTTGGTTATAAGAAGATAGTTTATGTGTTTGTTGAATATTTTTCCCAGCTTCAGATATTAATCAGATTTTCATGCTGTAATTCCTTTATTTCTTTGCTTAAATTTGTTAGACACTATTGACCCTCCCTCGTTTTATAGATTTTGAGGTTTGTATGGGTTGTTTTCTCTTCAGCTGGCCTTTGTCCAGATCCCATCACTACCATTCCTTCAAGCAGATGATGTCTTTATCTGGCTGCTGTAATTTCCCAGAGGTGGGAATTCTACTATCCCAAGCTAATATCTTCCTTACAGTTGTTAAGTGGACACATGACCAAATGCTACTACTCACCAGTGTCTGTCAGAAAACTGTCCCGATCATGTCCCAAGTGTCAGAGGGCAAGGCATCTAAACTTTGTCCCCCAGGTCCTTGGTTATCCCTGCTGGTGCCAGTGCTAGTCTGAGGTCTGCCTCATTCATAGCCCTGGAGGTTGACCCTCTGAATCACTGTCATGGTCAGGCTTAGCAGGCCAGGTTTAGCAGGACCAGGAGGAAGAGCTGCACATAAAGCAGTTTGCCCAGGCCCTAGCTTATGATAGGAACTCGGTCAGTGTTAGATAGGGGCGATAATAATGATAAACACTGGAGAGAATTTTGTCAAGGATTGGAACACAAAGAGGACATTAAAAAATTTGTATACCAAGATTTGGCTTTGAGGCCTTAACTTGAATCTCTGTATGGAAGAATAGTTTTTTTGTTTGTTTTTAATTTAACTCACCTTCTCCAGGACATTGACATTAACAGAAGGAGGTGCTCTGTCACACAATACTGGAGAAGCTAAAAGGGCTGTAAAGCTGGGCTTTTGAAAGATCTAATTACTTTGTTATAAGGGCTCACCTCCCAACATTCTCCCCACTTCAGTCACCTGTCAGGGAGTCTGACTGAAGGAGTCCTTCAAAGATGAGTCTCCCAATGATAACTGAGAGATCATGGCAGGCAGGATTGTAAGAGGATCTGAGGATAGGCTGGGGGTGGAGGTGGAAAAGGAGAGAAGAGACTAGTAGAAGGACTTGCTCTGCTAGGGTCCCTCTAGGGTCAGAGGGTGCAAAGGCCTCACACTGACATGGGCAGGAAGAAAGCCAGACGACAGAGCCAGAGGGCTGCTCTTGAATCCTCAGGTTTCTTTGTGCTTCTAACACTCTCATTCAAGTCATCGTTGTTAGAATGCTTGTAACACTCTCATTCAAGTCATCATTGTTAGAATGGCTCACGACCAAACCCTTTAGGGCACAGACTGTACTGCCCCCTGCCTTTAATGCCAGGGCTATCGTTGATGGCAGCGTTAGCTCAGAAACAAAACAGTATAGCTGCCAAAACCACTGATGAGACTTCTTGATTCTAAACCTCTGAGTTCCTGAACAGAACTCTTCTGTGTGTCTCCCAGGGATAACTGTGAGAAACCAGAGAAAGGAGGCAACTCATAGGCTTCCTGTAGACTTAGTTCAGGGACAACAGGATGACTGTGAGTTGATTCCAAAGAGTAGGTGGATTAATCCTGTTCAAACATTTCTGGAACCAGAAAAAGAAAAAAAAATTCAAGTTCAAGTTCACATTCTTCCCCTCTTTTCTACCTCACTAAACAGTCAGGGTTTGGGTTGATGAACACTTATGCTGTAAAAGAGAAAATGGTTCCTATAAAAAGAGGCAGACAAGGTAGAAAGCTTCTGGCGGAGAAGAAGAGATTTGTAAAGATGGGAGGAGAGAGCTGGAGAGGTCACCAAGAGAAAGGAAAGAAAAGAATTCCTGCCTTGATCCAAGGTGTGTCCCACCTCAGGGGCTTTGCCTTTGCCTTCACATTCTGCCCTTTTCATTCATAGTTTGTTCATAAACTACTCTTTCCTCCTCCGCTGCCTCACCTCCTCACCCTCCAGGCACCAGCTGCTGCTGAGGCTGCTAAGTAGCTGCTAAGTCCTCTGTGCGCAGAGCACGCAGTTAATCCCTTCAGAGCAATTGTCACAATTTATAATTTTTAAAATTAATGTACATTTTCTTTATTATTTTCGGCTGCGCTGGGTCTCTGCTGCTGCGCACAGGAATTCTCTAGTTGAGTGATCAGGGGCTCCTCTCTGGTTGTGGTGCATGGGTTTCTCATCGCAGCAGCTTCTCTTGTTGCAGAGTTCAGGCTCCAGGGCGAGCGGGCTTCAGTAGTTGTGGTATGCATGCTCAGTAGTTGCAGCCCACAGGTTTAGTTGCCCCGTTGTATGTGGGATCTTCCCAGACAGGGGCTCAAACCTGTGTCCTCTGCATTGGCAGGCAGATTCTTAACCACTGGGCCTCCAGGGAAGTCCACAATGTATTGTTTCCTTTCTGTGTCTCATTTGTCTCCTTTGTGAGACTTAAGTGCCATGAAAACAGGACCCAGGGATATCTTGTTCATCATTATGAACCCAGCACATAATATGGTAGGTGCCGAATAAATACTCATGAAAGGAAGGGAAGAAGGCAGAAAGATTTTGGCAGTGAGAAGCTTCTACAAGAAGGTTTTAAGGAATGATATATGGTGGAATTTCCCTTTCCTGCTGTCCCTTTAAGAGACTAAAGACTTAAATTACCCTTCAGTGCTATTTAGAGTCAAATTTGTGTTTAAAAAGAGAGAGAAAGACTTCATGCTGGCTACACGGGTGTATAGACTTTGGAAAAATTCATTGAGCTGTAACCTTATTATCCTGTGCATTTTCTGTATGTATAATACACTTAAATAAAAATTACATTTAAAAGAGAGAAAGAAAGAAGCCAAAGCAGGCCAGGGGCAGATGTGAAACCCAAATGCAGGTGAGGAGAGGAGGGGAGAGCACAGATGTCAGGGACCAGGGTGAATTAGAATAAAGACAGGAGGAAGAAATGCAGTTGGCAGGTATTAAAGACTGAAGGTAGAGGGAGAGTGAAGGAGCTGAGGGCTGCCTACAGTCAGATTAGTGGCCTGGATGCCAGGGCACAGGGCTTGGCATGTATTTGAGGGCAGTGTTCATAGTTCATGTCAATGGTTTTCCTTTCTTGGATGCATAATAATGTCTGGAGACCTTGTTAAATAGCAGCCTCACAAGCCCCCTATTCGGAGATTCTGAAGATCAAGAAGATTGGGTGGGGCCCATGAATCTGCATTTTTAACAAGTTTCTCAGATGATTTAGTTTAAGATTATCCTCTGTTTCTCATAACTGAAGAAATAGAACACTCTTTCACTGTCCCATTTGTCTCAGGAGACTGGGTTCTTGTCAGATGTTTGTTTTTGCTTTTTTTTATTATCTGTTTATTTAGCTGTTCCTGGTCTTAGTTGCAGCATGCAGGATCTGGTTCCCTGACCAAGGAGCAAACCCAAGCTCCTTGCATTGGGCATGTGGAGCCTTAGCCACTGGACCACCAGAGAGGTCCCAGATATTTGTTGATTTTGATGAAGATCAAACATTGTATCAAAGGGAGTATGACTTTGAGGCTAGATGTCCTGTTTCTAACTTAGATCAGAATTTAGATTCTGCTGGGACTTCCTCAGTGGTCCAGGGTTAGGACTCCGAGCTTGCCCAGGTTCAACCCCTGGTTATGGAACTAATATCTCAATAGCTTTGAGACTCGGCCAATAATAATAATAATTTAGATTCTGCTACAGAAATATATTTTCTGTATTTATAATTATTCAGCAGTTTTCACTGGTTTTTGTGGCAAAAAGCATAGACAAGCTCTGGAACCAAAACCTTGGTTCAATTCCTGAACTGCTATTTAACTTCTCCAGGCCTCGACTTCTTCAGCTGTAAAATGGGGTCTACTTCATAGGATTATTATGAAGATTATATAAATTACTGAGTGAAAGCACTGACCACAGTGATTGGCTCACGGTAAGCTCTCATTAAATGGTAACAATGACCTTTATTCCCTTTGTAGTCCTCCTCTCCTAGCCCTTCCTCCTGCTGTCTTCTTCTCCAAACCTGAGTAATAGAAATAGCCAGAGAAGTAATTGGGCCTTAGCTTTGTAGACAGGAGCCAAAACATCTTGCAGCCTGCTATTGTTTCCAATGCCCAGGCAACCTGGAAGGCTGAAGTCTAGCCTCCATAGACCTCAAGCAGCATCTGTGTGGGAGAGGGTTTTCATTGAGACTTGGGCCTATCCCCAGATTTTATTAGTGCTGGGTCTAGTTTATATTAGGCCCTGGATTTGTAACTCTGACTTAATTAATGAATTAATGTAGTTGTGCCTCACAAGAATATAGGTCTCCTTACCTTGGATTTTCTCTAGCAGGATGTTGATAAATCAGTGGAAATGAGGAAAATTCTTCAAAAGTGTCAGGAGGGCAAGAGTCAGGATTATCATCTTTTTAAAAACAAAACCAACAAGCTTCACTCATTGCCCCCTCATCCGTGAGCTAGAGTGCCAGGGCCCTAGTGTGTTGGAACTCACAGGCTGGACCTGACAAGCAGGCAATGGCTAGACAATCACTTAGCAGCAGAACAACTCTTGCTTGCCACGGCAGGGCTTCAGCTAGCAGATCTGGCAGTTTATTTGTCAATATTATTTGTTGTTAGCTTAATTGTAGGAAAATTGAAAAGTGTAATGCATAGCCGTGAAACCCTTAAGGCTGGTTAATCTCTTTGGATTGTAACCGAAGTAATTTTTATTAGCTGATCTCATCTTGATTATAATATGCAGAGCCCTGGAAAATTTGCTGAAGGTTCCAAGTCATGGTGTGCACAGGGAACCAACAGTCTCCATCATCTGCATTTTCTGCCAAGGAGGAAAAAGGGCAGAGGGGGCTGGATGAAAAGAGTTGGGTTTGAACTCAACAACAGATAAAGCAAACAACACAGTCGAAATGTGGGCAGAAGACCTAAAGAGACCAGAGAAGAAGTACAGATGACCGAGAGGCACATGAAAATATGCTTAACATTGCTAATAATTAGAGAAATGCAAATCAAAACTACAATGAGGTATCACCTCATGCTGATCAGAATGGCCATCATTGAAAAGTCTACAAATAAATGCTGGAGAGGGTGTGGAGAAAAGGGAACCATCCTACACCGTTGGTGGGAATGTAAGTTGGTATAGCCACTGTGGAAAACAGTATGGAGGTGCCTCAGAAAACTAAAAATAGAATTACCATATGATCCAACAATCCCACTCCTGGGCATATACACAGACAAAACTATAAGTCAAAAAGATATATGCACCCCTATGTTCATAGCAGCACTGTTCACAATAGCCAAGACATGGAAGCAACCTATATGTCCATCAACACATGAATGGATAAAGAAGATATGTACAATAGAATACTACTCAGCCATAAAAAGAAAACAATGCCATTTACAGCAACATGGATGTAACTAGAGATTATCATATTATATGAAATCAGAAAGAGAAAGACAAATACTATATGATATCACTTATATTTGGAATCTAAAGCACGAGACATGCTTCTGTGAAACAGAAGCCGAAATACAGACATAGAGAAGAGAGGTGGTTGCTAGGGTGGTGGGGGGAGGGGAACAGAGAGGAATGACTTAGGAGTCTGGATTAGCAGATGCAAGCTGGTGTAAGCAGAATGGGCTTCCCTGGTGGCTCAGAGGTAAAGAATTCACCTGCCAACGCAGAAGACACAAGTTCAATCCCTGAGTCAGGAAGATCCCCTGGAGAAGGAAAGGACACCTCACTCCAGTATTCTTGCCTGGGCAATCCCATGGACACTGAAACCTAGCAGGCTTCAGTCCATAGGGTCACAAAGGAGCTGGACACAACTTAGTGACTAAAGAACAGCATATATAGAAAGGATAAACAACAAGGTCCTGCTGTATGGCACAGGGAACTATATTCAATAGCCCATGATAAATCATAATGAAAAGAATATGAAAAAGAATGTGTACATATATATATATATACATATACATATAACTGAATCACTTTGCTGTACAGCAGCAATCAACACAACATTATAAATCAACTGTACTTCAATTTAAAAAGAATTGGGTTTGAGATACAAGTGGGGAGAGGAGAGCAGCCTCCAGGATGGTCATGGAAATGATCCTGGCAACCTCTGAGGCCAAGCTGCGTTAGGTCCTGTGCCTTGTATGCTGGAGGTGTCAGGCCCAGGAGTACACGGCAAAAAACATTTGAATAAGGACTGTGGTTCAGAATTAGGATCCAATAGAGAAAAAGAGACAAATCCAAGAAGCCAAAGAGAACACCTGTTCTTTCCATCAGCACTGGTTTATTTGTGATTATTTGGAGAAACTCTCTTCTTCAGTTTTACAGTTCAGATATGGTGGTGCCAAGAATTGGAATTATATCTGCAATTTAAAATTTGTGAGGTATGATTCTAAACAGTCTCTGATCCTTCTCTAGACTTTCATTTTTCTGCACCAGAGACAGGGGAACACGTTCTCATCTGCTCTGCTTTCTCACTGATACATGGGGGACCTCCGTGTCTGCTTTGACATATCCAGGGATGGGAGGGACTTTGCTTTCTCTTAGGTATCTCTGAATACCCAGTCCAGCAATGAGCCTTTTCAAAGGGTGAAGCTTGGGCCAGAAACACTAGAATTCTACTGACACTTGACTGATGCCCTTGACCCCCAACCATACACCCCAGCAAATGAGCCAGGAGCTTATTCTAGACAAATGGGGAGCCTAGAGGCAGCATGCGGGCTTTTTCCCTCATAGCCCTTTTATGAATATAAATATTTAGTGCATGGTGTTTTGCAGAATTAAATCCTGAGCATAGATTAGCCTGCTAATATCATTATGTAGATGCCAGGGATGAGCTACCTGTGACTGCTGTGTGTCTTCTCATTCAACGATGCCTGTGATGACTTGATGCACTTTCATTTGCCAGGGCAATCATTAATTGCATATGAAACAGTTGGTGTTTGGCTTTAAGGGAAGCTGATTGGGTCAGTCACCGAGAGTTTGGCTCAATGATCTACAGCTGGCTCTTTGCTCCTACACGCCTGCTTTCTTCTCAGAGCATTCTTACTCAGTGTTTTGGGGACCCCCTGAGGAAAAGGCTGTGAAACATAGGGGGTTTTAATCTGTGTTTTCCTTTGGGCATTATAGCTTTAATTTTAATATTTTGGATAATAAAGAATGATTTTAAATTAAATTTGCGAGCCGGCCATCTGTGATTGTTTGGATTTTTTCCTTCTCTCTGGCAGGTTTCTTACTTAATTCTTTCTGAACATTAGTAAGAGTGGGTTGAGAGCTGGAGGAGCAAAGGGGAGCAGAGTGCACAAACCCATGGGACTTGGAGAAAAAGAAAAGGCTTTGATGTCTGACATTTTACCATGGGGGTGGGTGGAAAAACTTGATGACCTGAGTCAAAATCATAAAAGTTAATTTGGATGCAACTGTAATGTCCTGTCATCACCTCTTGATTTGACTTGAGAAGGTAATTTGCCAAGGTTAGGCCTCAGTTTGCCCATCTGTTAAACAGAGAGGTGAATTTCCCGCAGGGGTGTCACTATAGTTTGAGGACAGTTCTTCATCAGAGGACAGCTAATGGAACACAAGGCATCATCATCCACCGAAGGCTGAAAGGGTCTGAGAGCTTATGTTTGTTTCCAAATCTAAAGCCAAGAAACCTACCTAGAAATATGTCCTTCATCTAGTCAGTGAAATCCAGGATGAAGAATTTTCAACCTTCCCGGAGAAGGGAGGACACATCATCACCACCACTGCGGACCACAGCATAATGAGCCAGACAGACAGTGCCACTGAACATACAGACAAATGCTGAGCGAGTGCCAGAATACAAGTGAAAAAGTACCTGCCAGCAGACGAGTGGGTGTGATGAGTGGTTTAGCTCGGGAAGGCGGCAGGGGGAGGTTACACAGCCAGGCAAGTAACACTCCTCCTCTAGAGAGTGGAAGGAGGCTTCTTGAAGGGGTCAAAATTTGCATTTCAGGAAATAGGGGCAGTTTGAGGAGCTGTGCAGGGAGAGTATTCCTGGCAGAGCGCGTGGGCCCTCTGAGCTGACTGCAGCAATCGGGGCCTAGGGGGGCTAAGAGGGTGAGTGGAGGGAGGTAGACCATGGAGATAAAGCAGGCAGGGGCAGGAAAGCCACCTTAAATGCTCTCTGGAACCAGAATGTGTTGGAAACAAAAACCCCAGTAAATTGCTGAAGGCCTGAAGCTGCGTGTGGATCACAGGCTTTGTTAGCACCAAAATGGTTCCCTTTATGTCTGTTCATTCCCCGTGTCTCTGGTCTCTCACCCCGCATTCTGCTTTGATCAAATCAGGGTGGGGATCCCAGGCACCTCCCTATACAGAGAAGGGCCAGAGTCATTGCTGCATAGGTCAGAGGGTAGAGGTTATGAAATGACCTTGAAAGTATTCGAGGCAATATTCATGGCTCTGAGCAGGATAGAAGCTCAGGTGAACAAGTATTTATCATGTTTTTAAGACTTCACATGCGCACCCTTTGTCCCACATGACTCCTAGACTAAGAGATAAGCTTAGAATCTCCATCAATCTTTCTCTCTCTCTCTCTCTCCTCACACACACACACATACACACACACACAGATTTCCCTCTCCTTTCCGTCTTCTATCCTCTTTAAAATCCCTGGTTCACCAAAAATACAACCTTGGTATCCCCCAATAGTAGAAAACAACCCCAACAAGTGCCTATGAAGAAAGCCTTTAAGACTCATGAATATTTAGCTCGTCCTCATGTAAAATATATGACTTTGTGTAAGGATCAGGCGAACGAGGTGCATGATTTTTTTCTGATTTATGGGCCTGGAGACGGATTATTCATAGCAGAGCAGCTGTGTGGAAAGATTCATCCGCTGCAAAATGTGATTGTACATCAGGCAGTGTGTGGGAACGGAGCTATGACTAATGGCTGCTTTACATATAAATGAGAAGGTTTGTGCTAGGAACTGTAAAAAATACAATCACTCAGCTGACGGGCAGGCTCCTTATCGCGGTGCAGGAGAGGGACCACAGGAAAGACAGGCACGTGAATGCCTTGCCCTAAAAAGCTGAGCCAGATGGGGGTGAGAGTCAGGGAGCAGCTGGGTGAGGGTTTGGAGGGAATTTAGAGAAACGGCAGCTCTCCTGACTCAGGCCATCATCAGTTCCTGTGTTTGTAACTTTCAGGCTTCACTGTGACCAGAGAGCCCGTCAGGGACAGAAAGGTGGCCCAAAGGAAGTGGTTACATTGCCAACCCACTCAGGGATGATGGTCAGTTCCTGAACCCTCCAGAGCTTGGTGTTAGCTTCTGAAGAGTCAGATCCATTTCAGAAGCCAGCACAGCAGTCATTTGGGCAAACCTCTGCAGAGAAAAATTATGTGATTCTGAGACTTCCCTCTGCTACTCCTCATGTCTCCCTCACTTTTCCTCGTTAGTCTCTTCCCCGTCTCTCCCCTCTCTCGTAGCTGAGACAGGCTGTCTAGACATTGCAGATGTGGACAGATGTTGGGTCTGTAATTTATAACAATGGCCTCCAGAAGGCAATTCCAATTTGTTTCGGTAAGGCTTTGAGTTACAGGCAGAAAAAATACCCTGTAAATACCGCTGACTTACATGGTAACTACACCAAGGGTTTACTTAGTGAACAATCACTAACTTCAGCATAATTACACATCCCTGCAGATTACCAGAGAATTTAATGACACTGAGCAAGGAATGACCACCAAATAAAGTTTCTGGTATTGGGCGGGCCTGGAGAGCAAAACAGTTGAGCCATACTTAATAGAATTTATGTCTATTTCTTCATCAGTTAGTCTCCTTTTGAGGGCCTTTGAGTTTTATCTACATACTAGACATCCCCTTGCTGTCATACTGAACTCCAAGCAGATTGGATGCTGGTGGTTACTTTGGGCTGACATCGCTTTTGGTTTTGGGGCCATGCCGTGTGTCTTGTGGGGTCTTAAGTCTCTGATCAGGGATTGAACCTAGACTCTCATGGGTGAATGCCCAGACTACTAATCACTGGCAGCAGCTGCTGCTGCTGCTGCTAAGTCACTTCAGTCGTGTCCTACTCTGTGCGACCCCATAGATGGCAGCCCACTAGGCTGACAGTTTTGAACCGTATGGTATCTGGAGGAACACACAAAGCCCTCAGACAAGCCAGGAAGCTGGACAATTATCTTTGCTGTTATCACAATGGGTCTTGCACACAGCAGTAGGGCTGAGCTGCACCTACCCACTTCCACTTTCTGCTGCTGGCTGGTGACTAAACAGCTGTCCAGGCCGACAGAGAAGAGGACTGGCCCACCCAAGATCCTGCTAATCCTCATGGGGACTACATTCTGATCTGGTAATTATAAGGGGAAACACAAAGGTGAATTTCTGGAATCGTTTTTTCAAGAAATTCAGGAAGCTTCTTGATATCACCTGAGGTGGGGTGTGTGGAGAGGGGAGGGAGGAGGCTAAGGCCAGTACCCAGAGAAGCTAAGTGATCTGTCATGATCAGAGTCTGTTGGTAGCAGAAGCCAAATTTGCACTTAGGGTCTGCTATCCCTGAGAACTCTGACCAGCTGGCCTCTCTGGGTTTAGAGGATCAGAGCCGGCCAGCAGCTGGGATGCTCAGGCTTCCCTGGCTATATAAGGTTGCAGTTGAAATAGCCATCAGGGTTTCATTTATGTCAGTATGGGGGAAGGGGAAGAAGAGGGAATAAAAGAGGGGAGGAAAATGTGGAAATCAAATAAACCCACTGACAGAGTTGGATTCCAATTTTTAATCCATCACCAATCTCCTCTAGTTTATGTGTTCCATAGAATCTTCCTTTCCCCTCTTGCTTGTACAAAAACAATCAAACAAGCCTTAATTCACTTCTGGTACAGACCCCTAGGTTTCCTTGGACCCCGAAAAGAATGCCTGATGCCAAATTAAGGGCAGATACTGTCCGGCAAATCCTGATTCTTTAGGATAGTTGAGTTCTCTTTCATCCCCACCCTTCCCAGCCTCTGCTACTGAATGCTCTGTATCCATCCAACTTGAACGATATCTTGCTTCTCCTGAAGAAGTGGGTCTGGTTTAGAATGTCAACCCCTGCCAGAGCCACAAAACAGATCATTAGCTGGAAGGATAGGCCTCTTGGGCCAAAGGAAAGGAGTTCAGGTTATCATGTGTTATGACTGCAACTGCTCCTCTCTGGTGGGCACTGGCCAGTGGGTCTGGCTTCAGGTCCAGTTTAGGAGAAAAGATGTCAACTGCAGGAAGATGCATGTAGGAAGCAATCTGAGTCTTAGAAATTTAAGGTTTTGAGTTTTCCTGGTGGTCTAGTGGTTAAGAGTCCATGTTGCTATTGCAGGAGGTACAGGTTCCATCCCTTGTGGGAGAACGAAGATCCCACATACCAGGCAGTGCAGCAAAAGACTTGAAAAAAAAAAAAGTTTAAGGTTTTGGGTGTGATGTCTAAAGATACTCTTGAAACTTATTTTATAGAAACTTAGAAATATGATTGAGTCCTGCCTGCCAGGGGTGTGTGAGATTTTTGTCCTACTGAGAGATATAGATGACAATGGCCTGGAGCCCTCTCACCCCATGAGGTCTTTGTAAGTGCACCAAGCCTCACACAGCTCCCTGGAAGGAGTGGATATGGTTACTTGTACTGCCAGCCCTAGGAGGGCTGCGGGGAGAAGGAGGGACGCCCTCTGGTCAGGGAGGACAAATGAGCTATAATAATGTTAATAGCTAACATGAATCGAGAGATTACTGTGTGCCAGGCATATATTATCTCTTTGATGATACATCCATGCATTAGCTCTTTGATAAAGAGACATTTACCCACTGCCAGGGAGCAGAACTTTCCTCAAAATAAGAGGAAACACATGGCACACAATCCCACTCTGTGGCCTGCCAGCAGTAGCTAGAAGGTCATGCAGTTTTCAGGAGTGGCGGGTAGAAGCAAGAGGGAAAGACAGCTTCAGGGGCCCATATTCCCAGATGTCTTTCGGGAGGGAACTTCAGGTTACAGACTCAGGTGTCTTCAAACAGAGAACAGATATCACTGGGATACTAGAGAGCTAATGCAAGAATGAGTTTACTGATATATGTGTATACATACATGAACACAGGTCCACACACAACATTCCACATAGAGATATATCACCTGGTGAGTAAATCTCTCTGAATCAATGGAAAAGACAACACAGCTTAGGCACAAGACAGTATAAGATGTGGTTGATATGTACACACAAGAATGACATTTTAGCTTCCACAAAGATCCCTTCCTAGACTTTGTTTGTTTGTTTTAATCATACTGTTTCAAGACTCTTTTTGGCCCCACCAGGTGACTCAGTTCCCCAACCAAGGCTTGAACCTGGGGCGCCTGGAATCCTAACCAGGAGGCCACAAGGAAACTCCCTCTTCCTAGACTTCTTGATAAGCTAACCTAAGCCTGGGGTGTTGGAGGAAGACACAGCAGGATTGGAAGGGTTCACCTTGTGGGGATTTCCCTAGAGGCAGTAAGGTCTGGTCTTCTCTAAACCTAATCTTCCTGCCATGGCCAAGCCTGGTATCTGGTGTCATGTGTATCTGTAGGAAGGCTATAGATGTTCAGACTAAGGTCTGGGTCAGAAGGAAGCATAGATTCAGAGTCCAACCTCAGATTATTTCTCTAACACTGACCAGAGCCTGAGAGCCCCAAAATTTGTTGCCTGAAATAAATAATAAAAAGCCCACGGGTTTGGAGCCAGAAAGCCTAGGTTTAACACCTGTCCTTTCTACCTATTAACTTCTCATTCATTCGTTCACTCAATAAATATTTGTTAAGCATTAACTGTGTGCCAGGTGTGTGACCTTCTAGGGCAAGTTACTTATATCAGTTGGCTTCAGTTTCCTCATCTGTGAATCAGGGATAATAATCCATAGGAGTCACAGTCATTGTGAGGATTCCATAAGATGAAGTGCTTGGCACATAATTAATAAATGCTTCTTGTTATTAGCACTGGTAAGAAAAATCCAGTTATGCCTCTTTAATAAATTTGTTTTCTTTGAGGTTTTTTCCCCATAGATGTCTGAGCTGTGTCCAGGGAAGTTTGGGAGAATTTTGTATAGCCCAGGAAGATCAATCCCTCCCTCATGGGGGCTCTGATGTGGGCCCAGGACATGGTTGTCTCTGGAGTAAAGCAGCACAGGGCATGTTTAGCACCCTGGTTGCTTTCTGTGCTTGCCTGTCCCCCTCCCTGGACTGTGAGCTCCTCAGAGGCAGAGACTGTGTCTTCACTTGTTTAGCCTAGTGACCACAGTGCCCCTGACAGTGCCTGGCACTCAGGAGACATTCAGCACATGTTTGCTGAATGAATGGAAGAAGGAAGGAGTAGGGATTCTAGCCTGTAATGGTTGTGCAGGCCCCACATGCCTTCATTCCACAATACTTATTGAGCGGCTACAGCGTCCCTGGATGCTATACCAGGTGATGGAAGCATAAGGGTCTCTGCCCTCTTGAAGCTCAGAGTCCAGCCTGTAATCAGATGGTCACAAAAGAAAACTTCTCTTTATGGTACGTGGTCTGTATTGTACAGGAAGGAAATGAAGCTAGGAAAGCCAAGCTGACCAAGTGTGGGTAGTCACAGGAGGCTTCCTCCAGGCCCCAACGTTTCGACTGACATCTGAAGTGAGAGTGGGAGTTAAAGTCATGCAGGGGTGGTGCTGTAGCCACTGATAGGCATCTTCCAAGGAGAGGAAGCCTGTGCATGGCCCCAGCGGCTGGTTAGAACGCGGCATTTTCAGACTATAGGAAAAGACAAATGTGGCTGGAGCACAGTGTGAAACTGAGAGTGCAGGGCAGTCAGAGACGTGGGTTCTAGTCTTTGTCCTAAGAGCAAGGGGACACCATAGTGGGGTTTCAAGTTGAGGGATGATAGTAGTGAGATGACCACTACCTGGCTGAGCTGAGGGGGCAAAAGGGCATGGGGGAGACCAGTCAGTGGAGTGCTGAGTTAGGTAGGCAACAGATGGCGGTGGCTTTGGACTGGGGTGGTGGAGAGAGAGAAAAGGATGGATGAGGGAAACACTTTAGAGTGGAGGTGAGAGAGCTGGCTGCTGGTCTTATCCTGCAGTGCACACAAGGAGCCCAAGGGGCCAAGGATGACTCCTAGGTTTGCAAACTTGCCTCTGGTGTCTGTCTGCTACTTCCTTACCTCTATTAAAGGTCTCCTTTCTCACAAACCAAGAGTCTGGTTCTGACAGCCTTCAGAAGTGGATGGATTTCCACCTCCAGAGAATGAGAGACTAGTAGGGGCCCTGCAGTATATGGGAGGCACCCGGAGGGTCATTTTCCCAATGAACCAGGCACTCATGTCTCCTCCCAAAGTCACCCAAACTCAAACATACATACTCTCTCAGATTCTCTGGCTCCCCAGACTCACACAGACTTCCAAACACTCCCTACAGACCACTCCATCCTACCCTTATTTAGCCCTGTCTCCCCCAAAGCCCTCCATTGGCCCCCTTTCCCACTCTTCTCCCTACCCTACCTCTGCCCCACCTCCCTCTGCCTTCACTTCACCCTATTAAGAAACAGCCACCCCTAGAACCCCTGCCCCTGGCTGCTGCTCCTGAGCCCCGCCCGCCCTCCCTCCTCCTGCTCCTCTCCCTGACAGATGCCTCAGAGCCCCGGGCCGCAGTTAAGGTGACGAGATGCAGCAATTCTTTATGAACATTTCATTCCTGCTCGCTACACGACGTAAATTAGATGGTGTGTTACATTCGGGCAATAAGAGAGATATGTCACCACGACGCTGGCCCATTGGATGGAGAGGGTAATCCTGCCGTGAATTTCATTACTGCTTTTATATAGACAGAATTAGCTCGGTGACAGCGAGCCTGATTGTCTTTCACTAGGGGTTTGGCGAAGAGCTGAAAGGATTTCACCCTGATGTGCACACTACTGAGTGACCCGCTCACCAGCGGCTCCGCTGATTGCTTTGCACCTTGCAGACCCAGCGATTGGCTCAGCCTCTCTGCCCGCCTCCCTCCCTCCCTGGTCCCCAGCCCTCCCCGCCTGGCTTTTTCTTGAAGCAAGAAGACAGGAGACCTAATGGAGGAGTCACAAGGTCATGAAGGGAAATGTGTGGGGGAAGGGCGAGGTGACAGAGTTTTTTAAGAAAAAAAATCAACAGTCCCTTTCTTAACAGAGTCTCCTGGACAGAACTGTGGTCACTCACTCTTGCCTTCCAGAAAAGTAAGAAGGACCAGGTCCTAGGGGTACACACCCATGGCCCTCAGGGCAAAGAGCAACTGGGGAGAGGCTGGCAGATCCTCGTGAGTGTCCCTGGCAGAAACTCCCAAGCTGCCATCAGCTTCCCGTCCCTTTGCCTCTTGCATCTCTGGGTCTTCCCAGTGATGGCTCAGGGCTCTTTCCCACCTCCTAGCCAGGGACACTTGTGAGAAACCATTGTCACTCACAGCCCGTAGATCCCTGAGTTCAAGTGTGCAGGTAAGGGAGGGGTGTGGACTCCCTTTACTTCCTACACTCACCTGATCCTGTCACGGCTCCACCCCAACCACACATATTCATAACACTCTTCAGAGACTTCCAGAATCCTCAGTGGGATCTAGATGGCCCAGCCCAAGGACTGCATTCCTTCACCTTGGTTCTGTCAGGATGGCTGGTTCTGGGAGAGTCAGTCCCCTCTCTGTTCTCTCACCTTCTGTCACCTTGCTCACTCCTTTCCTCACCACTGTCAAGCCCTCAGCAAACAAATGTCTTCCAACAGGCTTTCCTGATGCAGCTGGTTGGTCCTGGGGCTGAGGTTGACCATGACTCGACCCCTACTGACTGCTCTGTCCCCTTCTAGAAGCCCCCAGGAAGACCCTCAGAGATTCCACTCCTTGAGGGCCCGGAGACCATGCATCAAGCAGGCAGAATAATATTCTCAAAGCCCCATTTGTCTCTAGCAGCTCAACACAACTGTCAGGAAGTTTCTCTAACAGCACAAACCAGCCAGGTCTGTGACTTCTGTGCTAAGCACAGCCTCCCTTTCCAGGGGCTTCCCATGTGGCAGAGTGGTGAAGAATCCATATGCCAATGCAGGAGACGCAAGAGACACGGATTCAATCCCTGGGTCAGGAAGATTCCCTGGAGAAGGAAATGGCAACCCACTCCAGTATTCTTGCCTGGAAAATCCCATCGACAGAGGAGCCTAGTGGGCTGCCAGTCCATAGGGTTGCAAACAGTTGGATGTGACTGAGCACGCTCAAGTGAGAGCTGCCGTTTCCAGAGGGGGAGGAAGCTCCCCGGACCTGGCAGAGCTGAGACCTGGCTCAGGATCCGTCTGCATCCTGACTCTGTCAGCCCAAGGACAGTGTGGAGAGCTTTCCCTTTAGCCTCCCACTTCGGGAACCCTTAGCTCCAGTGGCCTGTCCTCCATGGTGCTCAGCGAGAGTTTCCTTTAATGATCAGCTCTTGCAGCCACACAGGAGTTTTACACTGACATTTCTTCCCCATGAAGCCAAGACTAAGTCTGTGAGGCTGAAACTAAACTCCAACCCTACCTGTACAACAGCAGTATGACTAGGCAGGTCATGACATCTCTCTGAACTTCCCTCTCCTCATTTTCAAAAGGAAAAGTGGCCATTGCTGTGGTGGAGGCCACGTTGCAACGCCACGCTTCCTTCAGTCCTCAAGGACTGTCTTCAGGTGCCTCCCTGGCCTGTCAGCTTTCCTTGGAGTTGTCTCTGCCAAAGAGAGCTGTCTCGCTTAAGGTCACGTCCTTCCCCTGGGCAGCCTGCATCCAGTACCTGGTCACCCCAGCCATATGAAGGGCCAGCCCCCTCCCTCTACTCCAGATACTTCTGAAGGGCCTTGCAGCCTCAGAGCCCTCCACGTGGTCGACTAAGTCCTTTTCTGAGTAGCACAACCCAACGTCTCCTCCAGTTCAGTCCTGCTTCTTTCCAGTTCCTTCCCTGCACCGGTGATAATCCCAAGGGCTCCCCAGGGAAGCTCCTGCACAGCCATCTCCACCACAGAGTCCACTTTCAGACCCAGCCTACAGACAACTCAACTCCTGCCTACCTGCCAGCTGGCCTACCACAAGGAGGAAAATGTCAAGTGCCCTGAGAAACACAGCTGCTGCTCTTTGCCATCATCATCATCGTCGCCGTCGCCCTCTTCATCATCTCCACAGCAGGGCCTGCCCAGCTGGTGTGATGAGGTTCATTTACTTCGGCCAGGAAGTCCAGTAAATGAACACCCAGCCTTCTTTTTTTCTCCTAAGGACAAGGTCTTTTGCATTCTTTCTTTCATCTTCTGATTTGAATGACCTTCCCAAACAGACCAGATTCCCTCAGAAAGCTGGCAGGATCTAAGGGGCTTAAATTGCTGTAGTTCTGTTATGTCTCATTCTCTGCACCAAGACTCAGAGAGCTAAGTGCCCATTGAATTCTCTGACACTCTCTAGGTGCCTTCATAGCTGGGCTTCTTCCTCTTTTATTAAAAAAAAAAAAATGTGTTTTTGGCTGCATTGTGTGGTTTGTGGGATCTTAGTTCCCTGGCCAGGGAATGAACCAGCGCCTCTGCAGTGGAAGCTTGGAGTCTTAACCATGGGGACCACCAGGGAAATCCCTACTCTTCTGTTTAAAGTAGGTACTTTCCTCCTGCAGACCAAAGCCTCCATCCCTAGGGTGTGATGATAGGTCTCCTACAACCAAGCCTGTGTGTCATGTTTACTTGTTTACAGCCCCCCTTATAAAGAGAGCCTGGATCTCTCTCTCCCAGGGGACAGGCAATGGTCCTAGATCATTGTTACCCTTCCAAGTATGCCCACACTGTCTCACTACTGGGTCCCCAGCCTTGCCAGCATTTTGGAGTGGAATGGCAGGTAGGGACACTGCCAGGTGAGTCAGATCTCCAAATCAATCCCTATTTCTGGGCCCTGCCTGACCCAGAACTTGTGCTCCTCAGGAGTGCAGTGTACTTCATCTCTTCTGGAGCTTTCCCTGCAAGCCTGCAGACACTGAGCAGGGGAGCCAGGAACATGGGGGATGGAGGTTTCTCACCCCATCCCCCATTCTGACGTCACAGCCCTCATTTTCTGACACTAACTGGTTGCCATGGAAACAAGTTCCTTAAAGTGCACGATGACTTGAGTGGGGAGGGAGGGCCATAGGAGCCAGTTGTACCATGAGGAATCCACAGAGCCCCTCAGAATCAAGCTGCCCAGAGTCCCTATCCTCTGCTGGTATGTACTCCTCACATATAGGAGAAAAGTCGGTCTTGCCTTTGAGTAGAGAGATCTTGCTGCAAAATCAGGGATAGTTTAGACCAAGAAAAGCCAGCCACTTACCCTGGAACAAATGGATATTAAATGTGATGTGGGCCCCTCTCTTCAGTCCTAGAGCAGAAGTCATCTATTTTAAGAAACTGTCCTCAACTATTCAGTCTCCCAGCCCCATTCCCAATTCCATCACACACACACATACATACACACACACATACATACACACACACATACATACACACACACACACACACACACACACACTCCCCTTACTACTTACTCACACTAGCGCTTACACCTTCTCTTCTTTCAGTTATTCATTCATTAAGTACTGGTAAACCCAGTGCCAGGCCCTAGGGATACAGCCAGGAGCTGACAGGGCCCTATCTTATGGGGCTTCCTGTCAACATCTTATACCACATCTTGTCCTTTAACACTCACATGCTCATCCCTTTAATAAGCACCTCTGGGTTTCCTTTTTTCATTCCAGTTCCCCAAATGTGGTGTGCTGTCTGCTTGTTGGTAGGGTGGAATACAATTTGCTTGTTATCCCTTTGTACCCACGGGCTTTCCAAGAGTGGAGACCTTAAACCTATGAATGTATTGATACACCCTTGCCCAACACTAAACTCAAGATTGGGGTCCCTCAGTCTCCCATGTTATCCCACTGTTCCCAGTGCCAGCCTTCCAAGGAGCTTGGATTCTTCAATTCTCTTTCAAAGCCAAGGAGCTTTGAATGAATAGGACTTGAGGATAGGAGCAGAAAGCTGTGTTTGCTGTGTGCCCACTGGAGCACATACAAAGGCCCCAGATACTGGGCTTTCATGTACCTGTGTCCTGCCATCACGCACGTGTGCTTATGTTGGCCCATATCTGTGACTTCTAAATTGGCCGGTGCATGGTATGAGCATGTGTGTGATTCTACTTATGAGTGTGAGTGAACATGTGTTCAGGGGAAGGGGAATTTAGGGATATGTCTCTATGTGTTTTTTCCAAATGCTTGGCTTTTTCAAAATGGCTTAGAGCACTACTGTCATTTATGGGGTTTAAAATGTCAGAACAGGGCCCTCGAGGAGGCAGGGGAGATTAAACTGCAAACAGTGAAGGTTATAGATGACGTTTCTGATAGGCTGACAGGCAGACTCAAATGATGCCACACTTTAGCAATCATTTAAACACATAAATTTGTGTGTGCGCACGCGCACACACACCCACCCAGATCAATGCTCCACATTTAAATGGCATATTCTGAAGGCTAAAAGCATAAAAGGCCAAGTCTAGAGAACCACAGTTCTGCTTTCAGAGCCCAGCCAACTGCTGTCTGTCGTATGCGTGCCCGTGTGTATGTGTTCTCACTCAAGTGCCCCTAGTGTGCTAAGTGAACACCTGCATCTATTTGTGTCTGTATAGGTTAATTCCATCTCACTTTTATATAATGCCCTATATAATTAACAAAATATACTACATTAAACAGTCTACCTGAGCAACATAACAATTTGTATAATGTAGGCAGGGTCAAGTTACTACTCCCATTTTATAGATACAAGAAAACTAAGGCTCAAAGAGGTCTGATGGGCTATCCAAGATCACCAGCTACAAGATGATAAAGTGAGAGTTAGAAGCACGGTCTTGTTATACTTATCTAGAGCTCTTTTCTTGACATTGTGGTTCTCAACTCTGGCTACATTGAAATCCCCTGGGGACCTTTTAAAATCCATCAGCGCCTGGGTCCTACCCCTGGAGAGTCCAGTTGTTCAGAAGGTGGTCCTTGCAGTATGTTTTTACATTTTAACATGCAGGCTGGTTGAGAACCACTGCCTCCAGGCCGGGGGCAATCAGGCAGGAGCTGTGCAGAGGGGTGTCCCAGTTGTCTGACTAGGCTGATATTCCCTCCATGTGAATGTGGATTCCAGTCTCTTTCCTCCTCAGTACCTATCACAGTATCAACTCCCCGGAAAGACTTACTTCCCAGGACTGTCAGAGCCTTTATTTCTTCTGTATCACCCCAACTCCCCACCTTCTTCCAGACTGTGAAGACCTAAAAGGATGCTCAGCTCAGCATGATGAATGAAGAGGCTACCGGCCATGTGCTCATGGTTGTAGCCACCCAGTTAGGGGCAGACAGTGTGGTCTCACCAATAGAGAGGAGAACCAGCTCTATCTGGCCTGTCAGCCAGGGGAAGACCAGAGACATGAAGGGCGGCTGCCTTAGTGATGTAGGGAGGGATGAAAAAGGGAAAGACAGAAAGAAAGAAGGGAAGAGAGAAGAGAACAGCGGGCCCCTTGGAAGCTGTATGGACCAGCTAAGAGCTAGAACCCAGCAATGTTCACCTCATTTCACCCTTGGCAGGAAAGGTGGGCTAGCAGTTAGGAGCACAGACTCAGCAGTCACCTACCTGGGCTTGAATCCTGGTTTCTGGTTACTAGTAGTGTGACTCTGGACAAGTACTTAACATCCCTGTGCCTTGGTTTCCTTATCTCTGAAACGGCGATGATAATACTAGCACCTGCCTCCTCAAGCCTCTGGGAGTATTCAGTGAGGCTGTCAAGTCCCCAACAGAGCATGAGTGCTAGGGAGGGTTCAACTGCTGTTATTCTGCATCATCCGATGCTTTGGAACTCTCCCTCCTCAAAATTCTTCCTCAGTATTCCTTCTCAGTCTTTGCTAGCGGTGTTCCTCTGCCCTCCTCTGAGTCACTGGTTCTCTCCACTTTAGAATCACCTGAGGGACTTTTGGGCTTCCCAGGTGGCGCTGGTGGTAAAGAACCTGCCAATGCCTGAGACCAAGAGACCCAGGTTCGATCCCTAGATTGGGAAGATCCCCTGGAGGAGGGCATGGCCACCCACTGCAGTATCCTTGCCTGGAGAATCTCATGGACAGAGGAGCTTGGTGGATTACAGTCCATAGCGTTGCAAAGAGTCCGATAGGACTGAAGGAACTTAGCACGCATGCACGACTTAACTTTGACAGCTCATTCCCAGAGTTTCAGATCTAGTTGTTCTGGGGTGGGCCCCAGACACTGGTGCTTTTCAAATTCCCTGGCTCATCAAAATGTGCTGCCAAGGTTGAAAACCACACACTCCTCTAAGTGTTGATACTCCCCAAGACTATTCTTCGCCCTCTTCTCTTCTCATGTCTTTCCCAAGTAGCTGACCTCCTTCCTGTGGCTGTAATACACATCCATATACTGGTGACTCTCCAATCCATATACCCTGACAAGGCTTCTCTCTTGAATTCCACACACCCATTTCCAACTCCCTACCAGACAACTTCATTTCCAAATGTATGGAGATAAAATTATTCTTAATAGCCTTGTAACTTCCAGGGTATCTTTGCTAAGATGTACTCTGGATCCCCCAAGTGGGTATATATCCCAATCAGAACTCAGTATTTTGCCTTTGCCCCAAACCCCTTCCACTCCTTCTGTTCCCCACCTCCATCACTCCCAATCATTCACCCAAGGATGTCATCCAGGATTCCTCTCCCCTATCACATCCCACCTCCAACCAGTGGACAAAATCCTGTCCATGCCCTTGTAAGGCTCTCCCCAGTCTCAGGACCCCCAACCCCACTGCCACAGCTCGGGTCCTCTTTGTCTCTCGCCTGCACAGTTGTAGGAGCCTCCTTACTGACCTCCCAGCCTCCAGTGTTTCTGGCTACATTTCACTCTCCGTTCTCTTCGTCTTCTTCAGAGCTGGTTTTCTGAAATGCAAATCATTCCACTGCCAATGCCCTCCCCTATAAAAGCACAACTGCCCACGGCCCTTTACTATCTGTCCCCTTCTCCCGACCTCCCCCAGAGTGACCTCTCCCCCCACCCTCTATACAGCAGGTCTCCAAATAAGCCATGCTGTTCGATGCCTCAAGGCTTTTGTATATGCCATTCCCCTTGCCTTATGGGCCCTTCCTTCCCTCCCCCTTCTATTCTGCCCACATTTACAAATTAGCTGAAGCACCAGCTCCTCTAGGAAGTGTTACCCTTGTCAGGTAACACAGGTTAGGTTGAACTGACCCCTGTTTTGTTTTTTATCCTCACTGCAGCCTGTAGTTGTCTCTGTTGTCTCTCACTCTTGTTTTACTTCCTTATTTTCATGCCTGCCTCCCCCACTGGATTGTGACCATATGGATGGGATGGACTATGCCTTATTTGTCTTTGAGAAGTGGGGTGAGGAGGGAGGAGACCAGACTCTTAAGTTCAAGTTCCCTTGGCTGAAACACTTGCTTAAGACTGCTTTGGCTTATGGCTCTGGATTTTGAAGGGTAGCTTCCTTCCTCCGGGAGCCAAGCAAAGAGGCTAGGGTTGAGCAAAGAGATCCAAATAACCCACTGGCCAGACACTGTGGTCCTAGGTTCCTCCTCTGGTTCTGTCTTTTCAGGCCCCAGATCTGGCAGCTCTGACTGTCTCGCCTTCAGGGCTCAACTGAGGTGAGCAGAGTCTTCATTCCCTTCTTCCATCTGAGATCAGGCTGGGAATGCATCCAAAGAAATCTTCCGGGAGAAACCAAAAATAAGTAAATAAATGAAGCAAAGATGTGGATCCATAAACACTTAGAGACAGAGAAATAGACAGAATGCAGATGTCTGATTCTAATTTGTCACCTCTTCCTTAAGGAGCACATCCCAGAGTTGCCTTCTGGACACTGTCACCCTTGCCTGAGACAGAGCATTCAAAAGCCCCTTCTCGCACTGCTCTCACCTAGCAAAGGGGCTAAGCAGGAATTCTAGTCCCACTCCTCTGCTAGGTGGGCAGCTGAAAAGGTGCAAAATTTAACAGCCAGGGAAATTAAAGCCAACCCTCAACCTCCACAGAAGTGAAAATTCAAGACCATCAATGGTCTAGAGCAATAGAAAAGGTCAGGGCCCAGAGAATAACCCACAGAACAACCACAGTGTTTGCCTCATTCATGGCAGGATGTGCCGTGTCTGACCCTTGATCACTAATACTTCTAGAGCCTGTGGCATGTCAGCACTGTGCCAAGCACTAGATTAGCCTGAGTAACCCTTACAACAACACTATGAAGAAGGGACTATTATTACTGCTGTTATAGATGAGGAAACTGAGTCTGAGAGGCTAAGTGACTTTTCTAACGTCACAAAGCCGGTAAGTGCCTAAGCTACAACCCCAAATTCAGCCTGACTCTAAAAACCCAGGCTCATAATTTCTATGATATACTGCTTTATATATGTGGCATTATCCCATATTTGCTAATAGTAATAATAATAGCTAACATTTATTTAACGATGTGGCAAATACTGTGTTAAGCACTTTATACAGATTATTTTGTTCACTAGATAGGTACTATAATTCGTCTCATTTTACAGATAAGGACACTGAAGCTTAGAGAAGATAAGAGCATTGTTCGCAGCCTCAAAGCTAGTAGGTGAAAGAACTGGAATACAAACCCAGGGGGATGGATAAAGGAACCACTAGCACAGACAACCCCCTAACTAGCACTACCACCATCCTAGAGAATCTCCACGAAGGCAAGAGAAGGCCTTTACAGGAGCTCTGACAAGGTGGCTGACACCTTGATAAATTTAACTGTCTGTGGACTTTTATTATTATTTTTTACCTTTTGGCCACACCCTGTGGCAAGGGGGATCTTAGTTCCCCTGACCAAGGATTGAACCCACATCCCCTGCATTAGAAGGCAGAAGACTCTTAACCACTGGACCACTGGGGAAGTCCCCTGTCTGTGGACTTTTGACACATGTCCTGCAAAGGCAGAACTAGCCTGAACAGCCAAGTGCACGGCACGGGGTACTCAGAAGCAACCCTAGAAGGCTGGGCAGGTTCTCCTTTTCCCCAGGCCTCTCTAGAGTATCCTCTCACCAGCTGGATGTACTCACAATAGTCTGGCACTTGGAACCTGATTGGGTTTGGGGCCCCAGTATCCAGAAGACTGCCAGGACTCTAAGAAGGAAGTTTTCAGCTCTCCTTGCTGGATGCTTCAGTTCCTGATGGGAATCCTCACAGAGAGCCTTCCTGTTACCTAAGGAAAGAGAAAGAGAGAGAAGGGAGACAGCCAAGTCCTGGCCTCCCCTGCCCATCTCATCACCTTCCCAAAGCCTTGCAGGCCACCCCCACCACCTCCAATCCCACAGAGTTTCTCACCTTCAGGCAAAGGCAGATGATGGCAGTGCTGGGGAACAGAACTTTACTGAGCCTCAGGAGGACTGTACATCCCTGTCTTTAGTATTTAGAGAAGCTGAGCCCCCAGAGGAGAAGGAAGGAGAGACTTGGGAGAGGAAGGCCGAGATGCTCAGAGATGCAGAGATACAGATGGAGACTGACACCAGGAGGGGTTTCAGAGAGAGACAGAAGAGGAGGGCGCCAGGGAGGGAAAGAGACTGAGGAGGGTGGGAGAGAGGCAGAGAAAGGGGGGAGGGAGGAGAGAGACAGAAAGAGCCAGTTGCTTTATTCATGGCTGGTGATATTATAGACTGAGTGAAAATCACATTATCGTAATGGGAAAGTTAGAGTTGCTGAGATGATGCCCTGAAGCCTCAGCGCTGATTGGGGTGTGATTGCTATCTGTATTTATATGTAGAAAGCAAAGTTCACTGCCAGTTCAAGATGGTGGCGGCTGCTTTATGCAACATAATTCTTCAGTAGGGAGACGCCCCGAGCAAGCGGAGCCAGCCGTGCCGGGAGTGGGAGCCCGAGCCTGAACCGGAGCTGACGCCTGAGCGAGCGCTGGAGCAGGCGGTGGAGCCCGGGGTGGAGCCGCGCAGAGCTCAGCCCGCGGAGGAGGGAGGACCCCAACCGGAGTGGAAGCCCGGGCAGGACCAGCATGTGGTCCCAGACGGGTCTGATGGAAGGTGGGAGGAGAGCGGGGCGCGAGAGCCTGGGATGCGGGCCAAAAGTCGCTCCCACATCTTCCATCCGGCAGGTCAGCCCAGAGCTAGGCCCGCCTTGGAGGTAAGGCTGGGCTAGACCTTCAGAGGCTGGAAACCTTGAACGGGCTCTCCAATGGACCCCACCCCGCCCCCCATTGTATAATTCAGAGCGAAACCGGACGATAAATGTCAGGAGTTTTAATTTTTCCCGTGATGACTGCTTAAGCGCCTTTTTGCCAACTCACATTTCTTGAAATTTTGATTTTAAATTTCTTTCATGGTTCCCGGCTGTGCAGACCTGTGGTCTGCCGCTCCCTACTGAGCAGCCCATCTCTCCTGATTGATGAAGGGGTGTGACCTCTGACACCCCCAGTGCAGAGCGAGTTGGAGGGGGCGGGGTAGAAGGCGAGCCCAGACTCCAAGCCCTGCCCTGCTCTGTGAGGCATCAGCGACAATCAGCAAGAGAGAAAAGGGCTGTCTTTGCAGCCTAAGCAGTCTGTTAAGCTTAGACCACCATTTGCTGCTGTTGTTTAGTTGCTAAGTCGAGTCTGAATCCTTTGCGGACCCCTTGGAGGCTCCTCTGTCGTTGGCATTTCCTTTTACTTCAGGCCTGTTTCCCTCAGGGCTTCCTGGGGGACTGTTGCAGGTCCTAGAATTGCCAGAGAAAATGCTGGGTGCTCCATCAAATTTGAATTCAAATACACAACAAATTTAGCAAAAGTGTACTCATGCTTTCTTGGATATTTATGCTTAAAAAAAAAACTATTGTTTATTTGAAATTCAAATTTAATCAGATTCACCACATAATAGCTGTGTGGCTTTTAACTTCCTAGACCTTCAGTTTCTTTTATCTGAGTACTAAGAGAAAGTAATACATTCCTCAGAGGATGATTGAGATATAGTATGTAAAATACTCAATCCAATATCTGGCACAAAATAAATGCTCAATAAATAACTACAAAATACTTACCCCCTTACATAACTTCTAAGGCACCCTTTAGTCCCTCCCCATTTCTATCCTAGGCTTCTTGGAAGTCAAATGAAAGGCTTGTATCAGGATTCCTACTCTGGAAGCTGCTGGCTGAATGGGGGATTCCAGGGGAAGATCTGATCCTACTTTGGTCCCCCCAGGGGCCTTACTGTATAGAATCCACTGAGAGTTCTGGAAGCCTGATTACCAAGGTGGAGCAGGAGCAAAGAGCAAGTTCTAACCCCAGACCCAAATCAAGCCTCACACATTCCCAGCTACTTCTTCTAAGCTTCGAGAACAAAAAACAGTCTACCCTTCTTTAGGCCCCCAAGTTTGCCTTTCTCCCAGAAAGATGGAGGATGGAGCAGGGTGGTGATATGATACTGGACAGGAAGGAGGCCCTGCCTTCCTGTGAGACCACAGAATGGGCTGTTTGAGCAATCAGTCTGCCCATCAGGGTGTCATCCCAACCCACCTCCATCCTCTGGCAGAGGCCCATGTCCAGGACACACCAGCTTGAAATGAGTCCCTCAGGGTCTCTGTGTTTTTTCTCCCTCGACCTCTCTCATGTCTCAGCTCTACCTCAGCTCAGAACTGACTTGGTAAAGGGAAGAGGCAGTGTGCAAAGAGTCCCACTGATGCAGCCTGGGTTCCAATCCCACCTGTATAATCTTGAACCTCTCTTGTAGAAAGATGAGACTTGTTTCCTTCTCTCAATAAAGGTGTTCCTGACTCTGAAAAGAAAAAAAAAGTGGTTCCCAGTAACCCTCATTTCCAGGAAATCTGGTGGTGGTTGGACTCCAACCTTTGTCTCTGAAGGAGACTAATTATTCAGGAGACAATTCATGGACCAATAGTAGCCAATAGTATCTCCTTCCTTTCAAGTGGTCACAGACTCAAGACTGCAGTACCAGGCAGATGATATAAATGTGAAGCAACCAGTGGAAGGCAATAGGTAGTGGTGGGATCTGTGGCTCAAAGGCACCTCTCCTAAAGGCATTCAATTTCATGTTTCAAATACTGTGCTCAGCAAATCCAAGGAAGTCTGATTTTGATCTATTGCATAACTCCCTAGTTTCTTGATCTTTCTGGTGACACTCTTATCCCTAGCCATAGGGTCACAAAGTATTGACACAAGAGTAGAGAGACAACACATACAGAGACACACTAAGCTACAAAGATACATGGAGCCATCTGTGTAAACACCATCATCAGGCCCAAAGGAGCAGAGTATAGGACACTCACGGAGGAGCTGCTCATCCTCAGCTTGCTTTCCTGCCCACCTCTTGCCAATCTCCCACCCTCTGCCTTCTCCTTGTTTTGCCCCCTGGGACCCAAGTCTGTTGCTCACCCCATTGCGCCCACTTCCCTCTCTCCCTGATGGTGATACACTGTAAAGCCCAAAGGGTGTAAATGGAAATGGTGGGGTAGCGCACCACACAGCTGACCCCTATGGTAGAGCCAACACACATGCACCCAGGGCCCCTGGAACATCCCTCTTGCTTTTAATCCTCACAGCAAGCCTGTATCGGGGCCGAGGATTAACAAGCAGTGTCCACACACTCCTTGGCCTTGATATCAGGACGATGAATTACAATCCCAGTGGTTTAGGTCCCTGCTTGTTATAAACTCCATCAGTATACATGGTGGTTGTCTCCCAAAGACCACTCAGCAGCTCTAAGCCTTCCTAGATCCCTCTGCTGGGGACTCAGCCATAAAGCAGAGGCCTCAGGCACTCAGGCCATTAACCCTGGAAGGGTTCTGAGAGGAGATGCCAAGTCTGGACTTTTCCACACTCCTCTGGTCCATTACATTGGCCATCAGTGCCAGAACCTAGGCAACCTCTTCTTGGGCTCAGTTATCTCAGCAAAACAGACTATTGATCCATAGTAATAAAGAAAATAAATTAAAATCAAGTGCTCCTTCAAAGATTCTTGAGAACTGATTTTCAGATGATTCACTGGAGGGAATTGTCTGTGCTCCTGTCTCCTTCCCTTTCAGGATTATAAATAACATTGATTATCACCAACATCTTATCAAAGCTGGGATGTCACATCTTTGGGAACAATTACCCAAATCACAGAAGAGGCAGGAGAGGACTCACTGAATAAGCTTTTGTCATCTTAGAGGTGCGGGGGCGGTGGGGAGGGGGAGTCCAAAGAGATGACCTCTGTCCTGTCTTAGAGGATGAAAGTGAGATATCTCCCAGGGCAGGAAGCTTGGCTGGCAGTTCATTTATTCAGTTTCCTCTGAGGTTCCTATTTTACATCCCTCTGGGCTTGTGTCTAAGGAGCTATGTTGAGATTTGCACATAGGTTCCTGATCCCTAGAATGACCCAGCAAGAGGAACTGAGGTTTGGCAGAGGACATTCTGCTTGTAGTAGAGGGAAGAGAGATGAGGCACCTGCCCCAGAAACCACGTGCCCTCCCCCCTTATCAAGGAATAAAGCAGAAAATCAAGCAGTACCCCTGGGACAGCGAAAGGGGCTAATCTGCTCAGAAGCTGGAGGCCGGATAAAATGACCCTTGCCTGAAATGGATGTCAGAGGACTGTCTCTGAGGAAATGTCATTCTACTCTCCTTGGAGGGCACTAGATGTAGCTGGTAATCCACCCCACTCCCCCAACTCCTGACCTCTCTACACACACACACACACACACACACACACACACACACTCTCACATACACACACACACATAAATCTTAATTGTGTCCGGGACTTTTTACAGTGCTAATTAATCATATTTAGGGCTGTTTCCAGCTGTTGCTGAGGGAAAGAAGGTCCCACACGCCTGTGACTTAGGGTAAATCCAGTCAGATGGAGGAATTCTTTGATTCCGAAGAAGCCAAGCATGGGAAAGACCCCTCTAATCCCAGAGCCTCTCAGACCCTGCCTGTCATCTCCTCTCCCCCACATCTGTCCTTGGAAGCTGATCTGGGCTGGGGAAGGGGAAGGGCTGGGGGGCTGGAGGGGAGGGACCAAGGAGATGCGTGAGGGCCCCCCACCCTTGAGATGGGTTGACTGGAATCAGGACCTAGGCCCAGTGCCTCGCTGACTTGGAGCTTCTGCCCTGTACTTAGGCCATTTAGTGGGCTCAGGATGACCACGAGTTACTACAGGAGACCGGGCCTGGACTAGTCAGACTAGTGGGTGGGCAGCACTGACCTAATTACAGCTCTGCGGAGCCAGCGTGGTCTGAAAAGGGCCTCACCCAGGCCTTCTGCTTTCCTGTGCCTTCTCCCAAGCCTCAGAGGCATCTCTGTCAGCTCCCTTAGGCTCTCATATGTCTCTCCATTTCTGGGTGTGTTTCTCTCTCTTCTTAGGGCTGCATGCCATGATTTCAATGTCTTTCCCTGATGCCTGTTTCTTTTTTTGGCCATAATCTCTGAACTCCTAGCACACTACCTCAGATCTTCACAGAGATGTACTTGAAGATAGACATCTTAAGGAGAAAGGGTCAGAGCCTGGCTGCTGCTAATACCTCTTCTTTGGTTTACGCTGGTAGCCCATTAGGTACACATGTGGAGCCAATATGGATGGAATGAGAGATAGGGAAGGTGGGATGGAGGGAGAAAAGCTGCTGCTGAGTAGTGGGTGGACAGCAAGGGACTACCCCACCCCTAGAGACCCAATGGGAGAGGAAGCCATCCCCAGGGTGGAAAGTGAGGGTGCAAGGCTATAAGAAGGCCAGACAGAGATGAAGAAGTAGTGACCCTATTCTCCCTGCTATGATGACCCCACCTCTGCATACCCCTTGTTGAGGCTCTCTGGGTCCTGGCTTAACTGGGCCTAAATAATTGAGAAGCCCATTACAGCCTCGCTGTTTCCTCACTGTCAAGTGTAAACGCTGCACTGGTCGGTGGGGGAAATGGGGCTAATTTGAATTGATAATAGGAAACGCAGGGAAAAGTCATCTATAGTGAGTGAGGAGCGAGCGATCCCCGAGCAGATGCTAAATCTTGTATAATGAAAGAATCTGCCGATGTCAATTATGTACGAGCGTCTTTGCAGTGGTTGGAGGCGGTGGGCGGGCGAGGGAAAGGAGGGCTGGGTGCATCCCATAAACCCAAACACCCATCAAAGGCTCATACATATGGAGCGGCGGAGATTACGGCATAAATTTGAATGTTATGAATGTGCATGAGGGACAGGCAGGAAGCCTACCTCATAAGAGGGAAGGAAAGGGACGTTTTTCAGTACATGTGTACAAGGGATCTTTTGTCCTTTGGGTCCCTTAGCTGGGTCTCCTCTATTTTAGCTGTGTCCCCTCTAAACCCAGTTATGTCCCAGGATGAGAAAAAATGTCAGAGTCTAGGGGTGCTGGGGCAGGGTAAGGTCTGCTATTCTTTGGAGGCTTTGGGTCTAGCTGCCCTTGACCCATTCAGAGTGTTGCCAGGATAGGATCTAGAGACTGATGTGGCCAGAGACCCAGAAGGCTATTTTTAAATATCTGTGATGTGAACATAGCTTCCCCTCCTGCCGAATGGAAGATACAGGAGAGACAGCGATGCTCACCATGGAATGGGTGGGGTGATCCTGGAAGACAGCCTGGAGGAAGAGGTCACAAGCTGCGCTATAAAGGGGGCCAACAGCTTAGAATGACAACATCAAGGACACATCTTCCTGTTCCTGGGTACAAATCCACAGCACAGATAGAAGTGTGCGCTTGTGAGTGCACATACATGCATGTGCACACATGCACATGCACACACACACACACACATACAGGTGGTAACAGGGCCCAGACCCCTCCATCGGTTCCCAACCTGCAGTTGCTCCCTGAGCAGACTCTGTGATTTGTGGTACAGGCCACCCAGGGACTTTAATCTTCACCGTGACAAATGCAATAAAAGGAACAATTTGGAGATCAGAGCTAAGGAAGACACATTTACAAACCCTTCCCCAAAGGTTGGATGGGGCTGTCACCATGTGATTTGTGCTGGAGATGAAGCAGGGAGGGGAGAGAGGGGGAGGCAGAGAGCTGGAGAAGGCGGACTGGGAAGAGGAAGCCTCACCACCTCCTCCTCACCCTCTCTGCTGGATCCCAGTGGGGTGGGCTAAGGTGGCCTGTGCATGGTGGGAGGAGGCCTGGACCACAAGCAGCCACTCCACCCCCCCAACCCCATCACGACCAGGGACCACAACTCAATTACCAGGAATACAGGCCAGAACCACAAGCTTCAGAGATTCACCTCAGCAGCTCAGGGGCTCTATCTAGGGGAGGGATTGGTGGGGTGGCGGGGTGGGGGGAGCGGGGGAGAGAAGGTAGGAGAAGAGAGAAAGGAGGAGAGGCAGAGGCAGAGTGGGCAAGACATTTTAACAGAAAGACAGTGACATGTCAAGCTGCAGAGGGAGCTCCAAAGAAGCCTCAGTCTGGAAGAGGAATGAGAAGGGAGATTTCCAGGGCTCCTTGCTCAGCCAGACCCAGAAGGATCTAAACCCAGAGCAGCAGTGGGGTGGGTCGGGCAGGGGGCACCCACCCACCCATTTGATCTGGGAACAGATCTATGGGAAGGTAGATCAGCCTGGGGGTTCCACTGGATAAGTTTATTTAGGGTCTGAGAACGAAGCTGGTAGATGGCCAAGCAGGACTGAAGACACTGGTACAGTTTGGGAACTAGGGCCTCCCTGTCCTCTCTGAACTTCTCCTTCCCTGTCTGAACAACAGGTCTAGGCTAGGAGATCTGTAAGGTGCCAACTGCCTTATATATATCATGGGCACTCTGAGCCCCAGGTTTCTTAGAACCAACAGGAGACTGAGTGAGAGAGAAAAGTGCCATCCTGCCACTCCCCCACTTTGCCTCTCTGTTGCTGTACTGGTTTACAAACATGCGCTCCTTTCTGTTGGATCCCAGCTCCGCTCCCCAGAGTTCAGGTCTTAAATTCTCTCAGGCACCCATACCCCAGAATGTGGGTTCAAAAGAAATTCTTTGGCCTGCTTTCTTCTTGAAAGACCTGGTCAGTCTTACCTTCATTTTGGATAAGACCATCCTCAAACCAAGGCCATTTTGTCTCTAGCTCCTTCTACCCCATGCTCAAGTGGCCCCTTAGGAGATGTTCTCTCTGCCCCAGGGTGTAACTTTGAGGCCTCTGGATTCCTTCACAACTGAGATATTAGTTTCCTTGATCAGTGTCCTCCCCACCCATCTGTGCTCTGTCCCCTGCCCCCAGCTTCCAACCAGTCTGAGAAATGCCATGCTGGCAGGAGGGAGAGGGTTTCTAGCCTGGGAGGCTTTGGTTTTTCATCGCACTCAAGGTCACACCTCAGATTTCCTCCACCTAGCTGCTGCCCTTGTGCATCTCCAGGTTGACTTGGTCCTCATACCCAGGTAAGTGGGCCTGGTGACTACCTAAATGTGGGTAGGAAAAAGAGACTTTAGGAGTGTGTGGGCCTGACCCTCATTCAAAATTCCCTAAGGAAGACTGACACTCAGACTGGAGAAGTTCCCTCAGATAGAGTGGCCTCTTCAGGGTGGTGACTCAGGGCTGGATCTTGGTCTTCAAGGGAGGTAGGGAATTGGGGAGGTTGAGGAGGTGGAGGAATGAACAAAGATATATTTTCTAAGCTCTAGACAAGGAGGAGAGGATTCCCTGCTTAGGAATGAATAAGAGGGGTTTGTGGGGGCCAAATCAAAAACAGGCTGACATCCCCAAATCTCTCTCCAGCAGAGGGGCATAGATTGGAACTGTACAAACTCCATCCGAGTGAATCCCTTGGAATAGGGTCCACAATGGACAGGAGACACAAAGGGAACTGAATTGCTGATTGATGGTTGGGGCAATTCCCATGGTCCTCTGCTGCCTCCCTCTGGGAGAGGGCAAGAGGACCAGCCCTGTCCTCCTCCCAACCCCTCCTCCTGGCTCCTCTCCACTGAACCCTATCCCCACCCAGGTCCCTGATATCTCCCCGGGTCCTCGGACACTGTCCTCACCCCCTGACCTCCATCTCCCAGACTCCCCACTCTCACCCCACAGAAGGGATGAGAGAAAATGGGGACTAATAGGTGAGCAAAAGGGACTCCCCTCTTCAGAGGAAGAAAGGACTTTGACTTGGTTCACTCAGTCACATCCCCCGTGGGCTGCAATGGGAAAGGAGGACAGAGGAACAGGTCTGAGAATTGGCCCATAGCCCAGGACATCTTCTTTTCCCTGGAGTCTTATTTTACCCAGAGATCAATCCTTCTCTGAGGCCAAAACCAAGGTCAGGTCCAGGTGAGAGGGAGTCCACATTAACTGATGGTTCATTATCTTTCAATGCCCCTCCCACTGCTGGTGGGTTGATCCCAGCTGGGCAACCCCTGACCCCCAGCTCTGCTTACCTCTCACCAGGTTTAGTCCATTCCTGAGGCAGCTGAGTCCCGAAAGGGTGGTGGGGAGGGGAAGGCCAAAGCAGGATCAGCAATGGCCACAGGGTCACATGGGCTCTCAGGAGGCACTTCCCCCTAAAAGCCCTTAGATTTACCCAGCAGACCAGAGATTGATGAGAAAATAACAAAACAGTTGAGGAGAAGGTCATTTGGGGTCTCTCTTCTCCTTCATGTTCATACCTATTTGGCTCATGATTTGCGACTGTCCACTTACCCAGGGCATCCTTATACTCACACACACACACACCCACATGCACACACACACATGCACACACACACATGCACACACACACAGAGCTGATGTCTAGCCTCCATACTTCATGATAAATCATGGGGTGGAGACTAGTGCAAAGGGTTTGAGGGGAAGGGCACATCAGGAGGCTGGGATAGCAGAGGGAGCAGGGTTGGCATGCACAGTGTGGGGTGCTTTTGGGGGAGCAGTGAGGGGAGAACACATGGAGGAGGCTGGAGGGTATCAGGCAATGGAGAGAGACAAGAAGTAGACTGTCAGCCAGAGGCCAAGTAGTGGTTGCCTCTAAAGGGAGGCTTCAGGCCATTCTGCTTGAGCAGAATCCCATGGTGATCAGAGGCCTAGGCGCTGGTAGACCAGCATAACCTGTCCTCAGTGAGAGGTGGGCTGACTCAGGCCTCCTAAGGCTTTCTCAGAAGGAAGCCAGTGGCCAGGAATACTCTGAAAGTGTTAGTTGCTCAGCTGTATCTGACTCTTTGGGACCCCATGGACTGTAGCCCGCCAGCCTCCTCTGTCCATGGAATTCTCCAGGCAAAAATACTGGAGTGGGTTGCCCTGTCCTTCTCCAGAGGATCTTCCCAACCCAGGGATCGAACTCACATTGCAGGCAGATTCTTTACTGTTTGAGCCATCAGGATATTTCTTCCCTTCTGATGTTAAGAGGATGGGCAGGTGAGAGTTGGGTGGCAGAGCTCCTTTCTCCCCTCCCTCCCAGAAGGCTAAATTCATCCACTCTCTCCAAAATCAGTCATCCCCTGATGAGATCCACCCTCCCACACAGAGCTTCCCAACGACCTCCCGAAGGGAAAACCAAACCAAACAGGTCCTCTCTAATTTGCTTGCAATCCTAAACTGAACCAGCTCATGGTAGGAAGAGGCAAAGAAGTGACTGTGTCTTTCCTTGCCTGAGCCTAGTCTTATGACCTCTTGCCCTTTAGTGGAGTGTAAGGTCAACAGGGTTGGGAGGGTGGCCATTTTGACCTTGAGAGGCCTGCCCCTGTCTTTATCCATGCCCTGCCAGCATCCAGTGCCCTTTGGAGGTTTATAGTCACATAAATTGCAGAGTCCCATGCCGGGCTTGGAGCCTGCAACTATAAATAGGCACGAGGTAAACAAGGTGGCAGATGCAGGGGCTTGGGACTAGACAGAAAATCTGCCCCTCTTTGCCTGGGCTGGGGCCAAGGCACATCCGTGGAAAGGGATATCTTCCCTCCCCCTCTTCTCTCTCCTCCCCTGCCTGCTGGCTCCTAGCTTCCTGTGCTCTGGGCTTCTAGTCTTTTCCCTCTGAGGATTATCTTCTAAGGCGGCTTTCTGCTGCAAAGCTTCCCAGGTCACCTGTCCTGTTTCTTCCGAGTCAAGACGGGGGAGGCTGGTGGTGTATCCGTTACTTATAGTGTCCCCCACCGCTTCTCTCCGGTTGCTTCACTTTGCCTGCAGCCTCTGCACCGTCTTGAAGCGGTACTGCTGCTGCCAATCACCAGGCTCTGCCACTAGGGGCGCCCTGATCCCTTCTCTATCCTAATAGCTCGTGCGTGCCTGCATGCTAAGTCCCTTCAGTCGTGTCCGACTCCTTGCGACCCAGTGCGCTGCAGCCCGCCACGCTCCTCTGTCCATGGGATTCTCCAGGCAGGAATACTGGAGTGGGTTGCCATTCCCTTCTCCAGGGGATCTTTCTGATTCAAGGATCAAACCCGCGTCTCCTGTGTATCATGCATTGGCCGGCGGCGGGTTCTTTACCGTGATGCTGTAACATTCTTCAACTAGGAAACTTCATAGTTTCAGAGAGACTATGTAACTCCAGAGAAACAAACTAACTTCTTACCCTCCAAAGTACAAAACATAAAAGAGTGCACAGATTCCTGTCATTTGAATTAATAGCTTCCAGGTTACTTGGATCTCTGGGCTGTACCAGCTGAATTCTAAGCAGAGAATCAGCTTGAGACAAATTTAGGGGGATTGCTTTCTGAATCTATCCCTGCCTCCCCTCTGCCCAAACCTGGTCCACTTTCCTGCTCTGTACTTGTCCTGGCTCCAACAGGTTCTCAACTCCCAAAGAGTTTTCTGAGCAATTTCAGACCATTGGCCCCAAAATTATCTTTCTTTATTCCGTTTGTAATTGGGCTCTCCAAACATATTCATTCACCAGTTTAGAATCAGACATTATAGCTGAAAAGGACACCCCCATTTTTTTAACCAATGAGAGATCTGAATTCCAGAGGGTTTAGGTGATTCTCATCATAGTCGCATAGCTAACACTGGCTTTGTTACTAAGGCTGGAAATACAGTTTTGTGAAGCCTGGCTTCTCCAACCAGACCTCCTCCTTCCTGCTCCTAATGGCTTCTTTTGCCCCCTGGAAACAGGCTTTCTATCTTTCAAAGGTCCATTCTCCTTTGAGCCTGGTCTCCAGCTGCCTTCTCACCTAGGGAGAAGGAATGGACAGGCTCTGAATCACAATGAATGGCTGAGTCTTACATGGCTGTTTCCAGTACCTTCTTCCCTCCCCCCACCCTGTGTCACTGGGTCCTCTCTGATGGCTTACTGAGCAAATGATCGTGGAAGAATGACTTCCCAAAATCCCATTTGGATAAGGCATGCAGGACTGAGAGGCATCCTTCCTGCTGTGGGAGGTTACTTCCCTGGTTGCTCCTTCATTTTCCTTATGTATGTCAGTTCCCTAATTTGGAAGGCAGGGTAGGACCAAGTCCTGATCCATGAATGATGTCCCCTGTGCCCTGGACATGCAGTGCCCAAGTGAGCACAGGTACATGCACACACACACACACACTCATATTCTCATCACAAACCTATTCAAGGGTTTCTAGACTAGGAGTAAGACCAGAATCTCAGGACACAGAATCTTTTGTCAAATGAATCACAAGGAAGGGAAGACAAAACCAGGATCAGACCTGAGGGGGTGGAGACATGAGTTTGTGTGGTTCTCTGAGAGCAGAGGTGAGGAGGAGGTATAAGTAATGCTGGTGAGTGGGAGCAGTCTGGCTTCCTGATAGCTGGGAAGGGTGTCTGACTCAAGGCTGTCAGAGTGAATGTAATCCACAAGAGAGAGAGGAAAGATGCTAATAGAAGTCAGACAGGAAGTGCAGTTACCCCAGAGTACTCCCATCCTAGAGCTGGACTGGGGCTCCCAGATGCCATGTGGAAGTGTCTAGGATGTGTGTGGGGCAGCTGGAGGGATGGCCATGATCTATCCAGCACCTGTCCTGCCCCTGCAGGCTGATGATGTAACAGTACAACAATGTGGCTGCAGAGAAGAAGGGGGGCTTTGGAATCTGGGGGAGGACTGGTCCAGTTCTCAGCGATGTGGCTGGGATAAGGCAGCTGTCGTCTCTGCTTTGAGCCCAGAAGGATCCCCTGGCCCTTCGGTGATCATTCAGCCTGGTTATATTCACCTTAATACCAGTCCTTCAATTGTGGGTTGGCTCATGAGCTCTTCTTTCAAGAAACAAAAATGATTTGGGCTACAGCTGTCAACCACATAGACTCTAATCAGAGATCGGACCAGGCACAGAAAAGACCCTGCCCATGACTGAAACAGAGCCCTTCCTATAGGCACTGGGGCATTCAAACACTGGAAGATTCCTTATTCTAGGCCCCCAAGCATCTACTCCCTCCTTCCTACAACCACATCTCACCTCCCTTGTCGTCTGATGCCCACCCCCACTGGCTTATGTACCTTCAATTTAGGTCTCCCACAAAGGGTTTCTCACTCAGGCCCTCTTCATGCCTTGCAGCTGGTCTCTCTGGAAGGCCTCACCTTGCTCCTTGATGATCACCTTAGCCCTCCCAAGGATTTCATCAGATTCCCTGCAAACATTTTTGATGTGAACTTGCCTATAGATGTGGTGACTACAGTTGTCTAAAATGATCCCAGAAGCTTGGCTGACCGGCCCAGGACAGAAAGACTGGAGAGCTGGTAGGACTCTCCATCCCCCAGCTTGACCTGCTTCCCTTCTGCTTCTTCATCCAGGCTTCTCAGGTGATTGGATGATCAGAGAAGTGATCTTAGTACCCACTTCCACATCTTTCCCCTTCCTTGTCCCTAACCTGAAACCCCAGGTTGTCATTCTCCAAACTGTCCTTGAAATCAGCAGCCATGTCTAACATACTCATGTGCCCCAAACACAATACCTTGCAATTTAAAGGTTCAATAAATATTTACTGAATCAGTCCTCAAACTTCTTGAGTATATTTCCTTCTTTTCTCAGTACATGGTCCTGTCAACAATCACACACTTTTAAAATTCCCAAGGCATCTTTTGAGGAGCTGCTCAGAGGCATTAACCTCTTTTAGTCTCAGATGCTGAGGATGAAATGCGCGGATGTCCAGGTCTGGGACCCAGAGCTGAGCACATGGCCTGTCTGCCTCCTCTGAGCCTCCAGGCCCCAGGCGGGATTGTCTCGCCTCACTCATCCTTGCCACCAAGGCCTCCTCGGCTGTATTTATATACACTAAAGCCTCTGCCCGAATAAAACATCCATGTAAAATCCAATTTCCTCAGAATCTCTTTTTGGAGCCTGGGCCTGAGATGGAGTAGGTAACCCCGGCCGTAACTGCCTGAACCACTCCTGCTGGCTGCAAAGGTGAGGCCCATTTTTCAATTATCTATCTGCTTTGACAGCAGCGGTCCAACCACCGAGCTAGGAAGGGGGAGGAGGAGGCAGAGCTGGGGAGAAGGGAGAAAGAGGGCAAGGACATGGTTGGGAAGAAAGGGAGAAACCTAGAGACAGGCGCGCGGGAGAGACCCTGCACGTGGCACCCAGTAGGTGCTCAAGAATTATTTGGAAAATGAGCGTCTGGAAGAGTGAATTGGGAGGGTGGGGGGAGAGGCGAGGAGAGAGACAGTGGGTGGAGAGAGGGAGAGAAGGCAAGGGAGGGGGTGGGGGAGGGGAGGCGAGCGTGGATGGAGCCAACAAGAGGCTCCTGTGTCAATCCGTGGAAACGGGAGGCAGAGTGATGCGGTCACAGCTCCTGCCATCAATATCCTCTAATATAAATGTCAGTGATGCTATTTTCCGCGCAGTCATTTCGCACACTGCTGATTACATTAACGTATAATGGAGGGGCGCCGGCTCCACTGCTTTCTCCCCTAACCCTCCCCCGGTGATGTGTCAATAGCCGCCTCCATGAACAAGTCAATTTTCTGCAGGCTTGGCAGCGGAATAAATCTGCCCGGCTATGGGGAGAGCTGGAGATATTTATATACCCGGCTCTTGCCTCCCGTGTGCGCGCGTACGTGTGCGCGGCGGGCGCGGGCGTGGGCGCGGGCTTGCGGCGGGCAAGCGGGTGGGAAGGGTGGGGGCGCGCCGCCGAACTGAATGATTTCCAGCCCGGACTCAATAAGAGGAGAATTTAGAGCGGTCCCTGAGCTGGGCTCCCAGAAACAGCCTTACACGTTTATTTTCCTTAGCTGAACAGGAAAGGCGAGAATTATATGTGGATTTATAGGGCAGGCGCAGCTCAACCCAAATGCTCCCTCTCCGTGGGGCGGGGAGCGTGGGGGCGGGAGGGAGGCGGCGGGCAGGGGGCGGACCGCTGGGACCTCGGCTCGAGCCTGTGCGGGTAGGGGCTCACCCCCCTCTCTAGTCGCGTTAATTACATTTGTTCTTGTCCTTCGTGAGGGCGAGACTTCGGCGCAGCCCGCGTTGGGGTTTGAGTGGGGGGAAGGCACAGGCCAGGACCGCCTGGAGATGGGGGGAGGGGATGCGGACAGGAATGGGGACGAGGAGAGAACGGGAAGGGGGTGGGGGGCTGTCAGCTTCAGCTCAGAAGCGGATCAATAGTACGAGATCTAATGGGCTAACTGCCAAGTGGGCGCACCCAGGCGCTGCCCGCGGGGGCGGGAGGGGGCGGGCGAAGGACGAGAGAAAAGAAGAGGGGTAGGTAGGAGAGGGAGTGAGGACGGGAGGGGGAAGGTCAGGAAGAGTCGGCGAGATGGGGGAGAAGGGAGAGAGATAAAATCGAGAAAGGGACAGAGGGAGAGCGGAAGTGAGGGGGGACAGGACAGTCTTCGTGGGGGCGTCTTTTCAACATCCTTCCCCTGCTCGTCTCTGGGAACAAGGAACATGTCCCGGAGCGGCCAGACCCCCGCTGCCGCCCGCCCCCAGCCTCAACTCTGCCACTGAGCCGCCAGGGGGCGGCGCGACCCTGTGCTGTCCCCGCAGATCTCCGCGCCACCTCGCCGGGGCTCAAGTGACCCGCGCCTCCGACGCACGGTCCCCGCGCGGTGCCCTCTGTCCTTTCCCGGAGGCCTCCCTGCGAGGCCGGTTTGGGAGAAGGGCAGCTCGGCCCTCCCGGAGCCCCGAACAGAAGCAACTTTCTGATTTTTACAGTGCCCAGCATGGCACGGGGAAGTGCCTCGGGGATCACCGGACCAGGGGCTAACCAGGGTTCCCCAAAGATACCCAAGGCTGCAGCTGACACGGCTTCGGAGTCGGTGTGGGATTTTTGGGCCTTCGCAACCCAACAGCGCAGCGCAGGCGAGTCTCTGGGACAGACCCCGCGCGAAGGGTCCTTCTATGTGTGCTGTGCGGGCGCTAACGAGGCCAGCCAAGGTCGCCGAGATCAATGCCCAGTTTTAACTCTTTCGGTTCCTGGCCACTGTTTGGCCCCTAATCTTCTGGCTATAGGCGTAATCCTTTTCTCAGCTCCTGCCTGTCCCTTCCCAAACTGAGAAAATAAAATACACCCCCACACCCCTACTGGCAAATTCTGGCACCCAGCAGAGGGGAGCTGGTTCAATGGTTCTAAACCTGGGGGCATATCTGAATTACTTGAGGGAGCTTTTCAACATAAATGTGTGGATCCACATTTACTCATTGTAAGGGATGTGTACGGGCCTGCAGGGGTTCCTGGAAACGTGCACTTTGTCAAAGCTCTCCAGGTAATTCTGATATATTCCCATAGGGGCATTGCCTGAAGAAAGGAATGACTATTGAACATTTTTTTTCCTGTTTGGTGTGGTAGCTCAGCCTGGGCTCTTTGCTCTCATCAAAATGTCTATATGTGTCTCACTGTGTGTATATGTCATTGGGTGCCTGTGTCATCAGAAAGGATTGTTTTCATGCATCTCTTTGTGCGTCCTCTACGTGTAGATGTCACGTGTTGTCCTGTGTGTCATTGATGTTATCCTCAGCGTTGAGAGCCCCTGTTGTGTGTGTGTTGTCGTACATGCCTGTCTTGATGAGAGCAAGTATGGGTCTCGTGATTTGTGTTGAGCACGTCTCTGTGGGCTCCATTGTGGGGCACAGCCATTGTCTCCACGTCATTGAGAGTATGTGCTGGCAAGAGCTCATGACACAAATGGAACGAAGCTGATCTGCCCCAGAAGCAAAGGCAGCAATGAGCTTCTTTTCCAATTATATCCTGGTCAGAGGTGAGCGACCTCTTCCCACTGAGGCCGCTTCTTGTCATGCAAACTGAGCAGAAGGATGGAGATTAGAGGAATGTGACCGAGTCACGTGTGAAAACAATCAGCTATCAATGAACCCCGATCAATGTCCCAGATTACAGATGAGCCCAGGGCCAGCAGCCACTTCACAGTTTTTCCCAAGGAGAAGAGAAAGCATAGTACACAATAGCCGTTCCCAGAACACTGTTACACACAAGTCCCACACCCAGAAAGACACCCAGGCACTTATACAGTCTGAGTACAGGTAGGAAGTGCCTTGGGGAGAGCTGAGCAAATGAATGGCCATAGGTGCTGAATTGGTGGGCAACTTTTGTTAGTAATAGGCGGTTATTGTTTTTGCTAAGGACATAGCCTTTATTCAGCTGGTAGCAGGAAGTGGAAAAGCTTGTGGTGAGTGTTTTCTATTTTAAGTCTGGAGAGTTTGGATTCTAAGTGGGTCACGGGAGGCAGTGTGGGGATTTGGAAGAAATGCTCACGTCAGGAACAGAGCAATAGAGGGCTGTGTTGAGGGGGTGGCAAAGGAAAGTCTTTGGGCAGCTTTGGGCAGGGGGCAGGTGTGCAGCGGATGGGCTCCTGGGACCAGGGCATCTGTCCTTAGGACAGCTTGAAACCAGGCTGCGGTGTGAGGGAGCTAAGCTTCCCAAGGGCAGGGCCAACCCTCACCACAAATATGCTCTAGGACAAAAGGCAGAATGGAGAGAACTGGGAAAAGGGAGCCAAAACTTCTGAAGGTCAGGGCCATGAAGGGTCCTTGTGACTAGTCTTTGGAGGGAGGTAGAGGCAGGAATTTGGGGGACTGTGAGGACTTAGAAGCCTAGTTCATTGTCTAGAGAGTCAAGAGAGACCAGTGAGGCAATGGGAAGTTATGGAAAGGCCTGAAGACCTCATCAGACCTGGCTCTCCTATTGGCTCAGCCTACCTCTGACTGGGAAGTCAGCATGGCTGATCTAGCACCCAGGACAGCCAAGGCTGAGAGCATCAGGCCCTCTCCCTGTGGGGTGTGACGGGAAGTCCTCATGGCCTTTAATTTTCTTAGAATTCCTTGGGTGCGCTTTTGTGGGGGCCCCAGTATGTTTAGGGCTTCCTGGGTGACTCTAGTGGTAAAGAATCCTCCTGCCAATCCAGGAGACATAAGAGACACAGGTTTGAAGATCCCTGGAATAGGAAATGGTACCCCACTCCAGTATTCTTGCCTGGAAAATTCCACGGACAGAGGAGCCTGATGGGCTATAGTCCATGGGGTCGCAAACAGTTGGACATGACTGAGCATACACGCACATCTACCCTATGTTTTACCCTATTATAAGAATGTAAAGATGGGCAAGATGCCCTTAGGGAACTTACAGTCCAATGCAGAATAAAGCATTAGAAGATTTTCTTTTTGGGGGAAAAAAGTAGTGTTACAAAAGGGCAAACACTTTGAAGGCCTAGATTCAAATCCCAGCTATGTCATTTCCCAGCTTCAGTTTGAGTTCCCAGGCCCTCCTTCCCTCCACCTGTAGAAAAGGGGTACCTGTCTCTAAGGATTGTACTGCAAGTTTTAGGCAAAGTCCTTAGAACAGTGCCTAGACATAAGAGTTAGTTTTTCTCATCTTTCTTTCAGTTTTCTGTTATAGTGCCTTTGGAAAACTTCTGTTCTTATGTCATCAGAATTAAAGTGAAAAATGACAAGGTAAGTAGACAGTCAGAAGACTCTGAGAGGGACTTCCTTGGTAGTCCAGTGGCTGAGACACCAAGTTCCCAATGCAGGGGGTCCAAGTTCAATCCTTGGTCAGGAAACAAGATCCCATATGCCAAGCAACTGAGTTCACATGCTGCAGTGAAGACTGAAGATCCCACTTGGTGTGACTAAGACCCAGTGCAGCCAAATAAATAAATAAATAAATTTAAAAAGAAGATGCTGAGAGGCTGGAGTGTGTTGGGGTGGGGCAGTGGGGCCTGCTAGGGGATATGGGTATCCTGCTGTGGGGTGGATGGAGTAGCTGAGATACTCTTTCTAGAAGACGCATAGGTCAGAAAGACAAGGAGGGGAGGTCCTCTGTGTAGAGCTCCACATTTAGGACAGTTCAGCAGAGTTAACTCTACCCCTCACCCTCCCCTGCAAGGTGCACCCTGCACTGAGGCAGCTGGCCCATAGACATTGCAGGGGGCAGGGGGCACGGGGAGCCCTGTGGAAACACTTTTTGCTTTCCTGGGATAGGCACTTTCAGCTTCCCTCTCCCGCACTTGACCTCAACTACAGCAGCCCCCTCTGCTGGCCTCAGCAGGCCTAGACCTGCGTCCTGCCTTCATAGATTTCCATTTCCTTCAGTGAGATTGAAGCCAGAAGATTCCTGAACTGAGCCTACTTGTCTACCCAGACTCCAGTAGCACTGGGAAAAGGTCCAAGCAGAAAGCTCAGCCAGATGGTTAAGTTGTAGGCTCTGAAAACAGAGTCTGGAGTAGAAGTTTGAAGCTTGATTCTGCCACTTACTAGCTAAGATGAACTTGGGCAAGTCATTTCATTTTAGTCTCAGTTTCTTTATCTGGAAAATAGGAGCAAAAATGCCTACAGGTGTGGTTGTTGTGAGGATCAAATAAGGTAGTGCACTTTATAAAGCATTTAACACACACCTCTAAGTAAGTGATCAACCAATTCTCCAGCAATTTACCCAAGGTACTTCTTGTTTATGGTAACACTGGCTTCTAGGGGTCGGTCTTGCTGCTGCTGCTGCTGCTAAGTCGCTTCAGTTGTGTCCAACTCTGTGCAACCCCATAGACGGCAGCCCACCAGGCTCCCCCATCCCTGGGATTCTCTAGGGCAAGACTACTGGAGTGGGTTGCCATTTCCTTCTCCAATGCATGAAAGTGAAAAGTCAAAGTGAAGTCGCTCAGTCGTGTCCAACTCTTTGCGACCCCATGGACTGCAGCCTACCAGGCTCCTCTGTCTATGGGATTTTCCAGGCAAGAGCACTGGAGTTGGGTGCCATTGCCTTCTCCATCTAGGGGTCTTAGTCCTTCTTAACTGTGGGCTTCTGGGGACCTCTTTGTCCCAGATTTGTTTGTTCAAACCCCAAAGCACTGAATGGCTGAACAGTTGCCAGGAGCTGCTGCTTCTTTATAGAATGGGGTCTGGGAATCCTGGTTCAGTGCAGGGGATAAAGGGTTAAGGCAGGTGGGGGTTGCTGGTGTGGGAGTGGGTCACCCCTCCCCTTCCATTGATTATTCTCCTCTCCAGGTGTTTTTGTGGCTTTTGCCTCCCTTGGGTGGGAGTGGGGGCTGCTGGGTCCACTTCGGGCTTAGTTATTGTTTTAATTTTGGTGCTGGCTCCCTGGTGCCCAGAGCAGATAATGAAAGAGGAAAAGAGAGGTCAGGGTGGTGCCCAGGCAGCAGATTTCTGCCCGTCAGACTTGGCCAGGTCGGGTGGGGAAGTGGGGGATGTGTTAAGTTAGTATCAATAAAGCAACTGGAGTCTCAGAAGTGAGGAGCTGCAGAGCCAAGCACAATATCTTTATGCTCTGGGAGCCTAAAGGGGCGCTTTGCCTGTACACAGCGGCTCCTCGGAATGAGGCTGGCCACGGGGGTGAGGGGACAGTGAGCATACAGGCTGGACGGGTACAGCAGGGAGTGACAGTGGAAAGAGTGAGGACCTGGGCAGAGAATGAGAGTCTCAACTCTGGCTTTTCCTTCCCCGTTGTCCTGTGCATGTGTGCGTGCTAAGTCACTTCAGTCATCTCCAAATCTGTGCAACCCTACAGACTTGCAGCAGGCCAGACTCCTCTGTCCATGGGATTCTCCCGGCAAGAATACTCGAGTGGGTTGCTATGCCCTCCTCCAGGGGCTCTTCCTGACTCAGGGATGGAACCTGTGTCTTTACCACTAGTGCCACTGGGAAGCCATTGTCCTACTATGTGTCTGATCTTGGGAGTGAGCTTGGGTGGGGGAGGGAGTTGTATGTGCTGTGGGTGCTACTGGAGATGGAGAAAAACACAGAAGAGAAAGGAGGCAGCAACATGCAGGGGCCAAGAGTATAAGCTTTGCTGTCAGATAGACCTGAATTCCTGGCCAGCTTCTGCTTGCTGCCTGTGAAACTTTGGCAAATTAGTGAACCTCTCTGAGCCTGTTTCCTCCTTGGTAAAATGGCACCAGTAGTGTTGCTAACCTCAGAGGGTCATTGACATGATATGTAGAAAACTCCAGAGGGTCTGGAGGACAGTGAGTACTCAGTACATGCTAGCTGTCCTAAGCAAGCCTGTTTTCCTCAGCTGTAAAATGGGGATATCAGTTGTCACTTCCCTATAGAGGCCTTCTGGGGAACAAATTAGATAAAGCCTGTAAAGTGCTTAGCACAATGTCTGGTACATAAATAAGCCTTCAATACATGTTAGCTGTTGTTATTGTATTATTTTTATCTTTATTATCCCCTGCTGCCTTGGCACTGGTGATTTAGTTGAGGAGACTGAGGCCAGGCCACTCCCTTAGCCACCTGAGGTATTTGGCTCCTTTCACAAGGGCTTTCTGAAGCCCAGCCCTCTTGGAGAACCCTTCTGGTTTGTCTTTTATAATTCAGGTAGACAGACAGAAGGTTGCCAGGAGCTGAGATGATTGCTGGACTTGCAAGAGAACAAGACCGCCTTGACCATGTCTGCCCCCAGGAGAAGCCTGTCAGCAACTGTGGCCGTTTGTGGGAGGGCTGACTGTGGCCTTACTCCTGTCCCCCTGAAGCTCAAGAGGCCTGTGGGCTGGAGGAGGGTGCTCACCTGTTTCCATCTGGGAGACTCTGGGGGAGAACACAGGTCTCAGAACGCCCCTATCCCTCTCCCATCCGTGCTCCTCCAATTCCTCTCCCTCTCAGAAGGTGGGGGTGAGGGGTAAGCAGATCAAAAAAGAGGGTAGTTAATGTTTCCCATTTGACCTTTCTTTCCCCAACCCCCTACCCCTGCCCCCAGCGGGCGGGCAGGCTGAGGGGATGAATGGAGTAGAGGGCACGATTTTCACATTAATGGCAGCATATGTTGTGTTTATTGACACCGCAGGGTCCGTGCTTGTGGTTGTGTTGGGGGTGCTCCTAGGAGGCCACTGACAGGAGGGGCTGGGGGAAGAGGAGACGGAGGGGAAGGCTGCCTGCGGGTGGGGAGGGGAAGAGAGGGGAGCCTGGGGCCTGGGGGAGGGAGGCAGGAACAATATTGTTGCGGGAGCACACCAGGTGCTCGCTGTCAGCCCGAACAAAAGGAAGAGTCAGCAACTCTGGGGGTGGGGGGAGGCGGGAGCCACCGCCTGCTCGAGTCTTGCAGCCTCTCCCTGTTAACCCCTACTCTGCTACACTGCTGAAGAGGGGAGGGGCGTCCGGGGTCTCCCCTCAGCCCAGGTCTATTCAGAGACACCACATCCCTGTTGGTTCTCTGGAGGACATGGTTCCCTCTGGGGTTGGTAGTGGCAGGTCCTTCCTTTCCCTTCCTCAAAGCCTGAAGGGAAAAAAATCCCCTTCTCTGTTCCACTCTTTCCATAACGGGGGCGAGGAGGGGAGGGTGCATTATACACGCCTTGAGAAGTCAGTAAACCAAAGTGGCAGGAATCAATGCCCTTGGGCTTCTGGAAAGCAGCTGCAGGTGGGGGCTGTGTGAAAAAGGGATTTAAGAAGGGGATGACGGACCCTCCGATGGAGAAAGCGAGGCCCCTGACAATTGGAATTGGCCCCCTCTCCCTGCCATGGTGGCAGATTCCTTGCCTCCTGGAAGTCTTCCCAGGGTTGTCTGGCCTTGGGCCGGGGAGCAGGAGGAGAAGGGGACTTGGCCCGTTCTGTGAAAATGGCCCGTTCTGTGAAGATGGCTCTCAGTCAGCTAGGAAAACTGAGCTTGCTCATTTCTTAGTCTGAAAAGCACTTGGGGCTCATCCTGGAAATCCCTGGATGGTAAATAGCAAAACGGACTCAGCACCCTGGACCCTTTCTGGAGATCTGGGAAGGGCTCCCAGGTCCCCAGCTGGGGATTAGAGGTACAAGTGCTTCACTGCTCCCTTGCTTCTGTTCCCCTTCATGCAAAGCTCAAGGGAAGCAAGGAGCTTAGCTAGGGAAGCTGGGGCTCCGCTTTCAACATGCTTATTGCTTGGGGCCCTCCCCTAGGGTTGGCAGCGGAGGGGAGGTTGCCAGGAAGGGTAGGAGAGAGGGAAGGAGGAAAAGAGGACCTGTGAGAGGACCAGGTTGTGGAGGGGGACTGACCTCTCCCCACTCCCAGGAGGCAAGAGTTAGGGTTTATACTCCTCCCTAACTCTGAATGCTGATCTCCTGAATGCTGGCTGGTCTCCTCCAGTCTGTGACCTAACATTCTGGAACATTTCTTCTAGATGTTAATTCTCGTCGTGGCTGTTCTCTTCCAGAGACCATGTCTTGGTCACTTTGGATGAGTCCTAGGTCCCCAGGCACTGGAGCAGGGGGAGGGGAGGTGCTAGAGGAGAAGGGTGTTCTTTCATGTTCCCACCCTCTACCCTCTGGCCCCACCGCTGTCTGGCCACCAGGGGTTTCAGAATATAGTGCGTAGGCCTCTGGGGATGTCCCCCTCCTCCACTCCTACCCACCCCCCGTCCCAGGGCTGCATTTGAGTGGACACTCTGGCCTGGTACCCTCCTCGCCACCTGCCCCTTGCAGACAGGCAGCTCCAGTCCTCGCAGCTAGCGCTCCAGGACACCCTCTCCCGCGCGGCAGGCACCAAGGCCAAAGCAGAGGCAACCGTTCGCAACACTCGCCCGCTAGCACCCCTACTCCTCCCGGGGGCTCCAGGCCCGGTCCGCGCCCCCCCCCGGCCCTCTCGCCGGGCTCCAGCTGCGCGTGGAGCGGTCCCGGCTCGACTCCAGCTCCTCAACGGCCCGGCTCCCCCATTACCCTGATGTCGGCCCCTCTCCCCTCGGCTTTATCGGCTCTCAGCCGGCTCCGCCAGGGTAATGAGGGCCCTCCTAATTACCACTGCACAAACTCCACTTACATTAACAGCTCCATCCGAGGAGCGGCAACATCTGCTGTGCGCAAGCAGGCGCCCCCCCCCCCGCCCTGCGCTCCCCTTCCCTTGCCGCTCCCCTCTTTCCGGGTCCTCTCCCCTGACCCTCTTCTCCACTCTCTTTGATCTCCTTGCCCATACCCTGCTCTTCTAATCTCTTCTCTCTACATGTTCTCCCCACCACTCTGCCAGCCCTTTTCAACTTCGGCATCCCAGGAGCAGAGAGATCCAGGCAGCGGCAGGGGCCCCAGAGGTTCTGAGCGATGGAGACACTCACAGAGGCGGGCCGGGGGCTTCAAGAGACCCAGAAACACAGGGTCCCAGAAACACAACCAGGAAGCCCAGGAACAAGTAGAAAGTGGAAGTAACAGAGATTATGAAAGAGATGGGGTGTAGGGTGGGCCAGACTATGCGGAACGCTGGCGGGCCCTGTCTTGTCCGGGGGCAAAGGTATGTGCACATTATGCATGCATGTGGACACGTGTCATGTACTATGCATGCTCATTTTACTCAGCATCATGTCTGAGTATATGTGCACATGTCAGTGTATGTGTGTGCATCTGTATGCATTCATGAGTATGTCTATTAACCTATTATGTATCAAGTATGTAATTATACTTGCCTAGATGTATCTCAGTGCTTGTATTTGCGACTGTGTATGTGCATATATTTGTCTATCATATATGTGATGTTGCATGCACATGTTTGTGTGGCTTCTGGGTATGTAGGATCCATGTTTAAAGCCAGGTGTGGATTTGGGTGAGATGCCTGTGTGCCTCTGGGTGTGTCTGCATCTCTGCATGCATGCCTATGCATGTGCATATCATCTGTGTAATTGTTTGATGAGAGTGGGAGCATGTGTGTGTTCCTGCTCCATGGGGGATGACAGGCAGTTGGGAAGACGCTGAGCCCATTTTATCTGAGGTTAACAGGGGTCACATTTCACTCCTGGAAGTCTCCCACCCTCCTCCCACCCCATACAATTAAGCCTCAGTGTGGTGGAAAGACTGCCAGCAGACATTAAGAAAGGTCAACAATATTATCAGCTCCTAATCCAATTAGTTACTGTTTATTTGGGAATCCAGCTCCAGGTCAGCTTCTGGGGAGGAGGCCTGGGAGAGAGGAGGGCATGGGATGGGTACAGGCTGAAAAAGACTATTGAAGGTGGTCAGGGCTGTATCCCTGTGGTTGGATGCTGGAGTAGGGGGCAGGATCCCCCAAACACTGCCAAATAATGTACCTTCCACTGGCCACTTGGAAGCTGGTAGTTCTGGGGAAGGACCTGTGCTGCACAGGAGGGGCTGAGACCCCAATCTCATTTCCAGAGATTGGAGTGTAAGAGAAGAGAGGTTGTCTCTGTCATCTGAGAGGCGGTCTGCCTCTTTCCAGCCTTGGGATCCCTAAAAGGTGGACTGGGAGCTGAACAGCCTGCTTCAGGCCTGTGGCCAGTTTCTTCCTGGATGGGAGTCAGAGGAGGAGATGTTGGTAAATGCGCTATTAGCTCTTGAAGCCACTTCATTAATCCTGCCCTCTGTTTTATTTCCTCTTTTCTCTCCCACATCTTTCTCTGAGCCTAAGCAGGACCTCCCCTCCCTCCCACCCCAGGATGAGCAGGGGCAGTAGCTTGGGCCCATGGGGTCCCCAGTGTCCCTGCCCTGAGTATAAATAGTGGAAGAAACCCAAAACATGGACTGCTTGCCTTGGACAGGGAGCAGGTCAATGGGACTGAGGGCCCTGGGCAGGAGCTGAGTAGGAGAGGTGGTTTTTGCCCTGCTCTAACCCTCTCTTACCCCTCAAGGAAGGACAATATCCTGAGTGCACAGGATATGCAGAGGACTAACAGGAAGAAGGATGGCTGCTGGATTCCAGGCCTCCCCAGCTCGACACTATGGCCAAACAGGGTGACACTCATACCTCAGCTGTGGCCACATCAGGGTGACAGGAACAGCCAAGCCTGGGGTAATTTTTGCTTGTTTCTTAAGGATAAAAGGCCATGGGCCTGAGCCCCCTGAACTGACTGATTCTTCTTCCTGTCCCTAGTGCCCTTCTCTCAATATAGAAACCTTGCATGATTGGTTTTCTCCTTACTGCCTTTTCCAGGCATATAGTCTTGAAAACACATCACACCCTAATATACACCCTCACAAACTTGCCTTTAAGACTCCAGACTAGAGATGGCCAGGGTATAAAGACACTGACAGTGTTCCTCATCCAAGGACTTAAAATGGATCACTGTGCTTTACAGAAGACTCTTCTGAAAGGAGTCTCCCCATTTCCACCCCCCAAAAGAGAATAATGATAATAATAATGCATATGTTTACCCTGGCAGTTTTTATCCTTAGCCAAGCCCTGGAGTCACCCAGAGAAGCTCTTTAAAAATGTATATGCTCAGCCTCCACCCTGGATCAAGCCAATCTGTATCTCCACAGTTGAATCCTAAGAATCCATGTATTTTATAAAGCCCCATTGATGATGGCTATGATTTAAAAATTCTATCAATTTTTAACATTGCAGTTTACAAATACAAAACCCTACCTCTTGTTCTCTCACTAGCCAGAGCAGTATTATTATCTCCACTTTATAGATAAGGAAACTGTGGCCCAAGTTGATTAAAGGTAGTGATTTTTCCTTCCTTCTTCCCTCTTTCCTTTGCTTCTTTCCTTTCTTCTTTTTCCCTCTTCCTCTTCCTTCCCCTCTCCCTCCCTTCTTCTCTCCTTCTGTCTCTGTCTTTTTCTTTTATCAGGGAACTAGGTTTCCTGATTTCAAGGGCAGCCTGTCAGATTCCAGCTGAATCCGGTCAGTCACTGGAATTTAGAACACCTAGATGGGTCTTCCCTGATGCAAGAGCTCTAGCTTCTTCCTGCACATCAGTTCCTTTAATTTAACAATCCCTTATTAAGCTCTTACTTGGGCACTACAGAGCACATCTCAAGAGGAATAAGACTAGAGTCTTGCTCTCTATTATGTGGCAGAAGAGAAGCAACATGATGTGTCTGGACCGTGGGGACTTTGGTGTCAGGCAGTTCTGCGTTTGTATTCTGTTTCTACTATGGATCATCCCTGTCATTTTGTTCAACTCCTAAGCCACTCAGAGCCTCATCTGTAAAATGGTGATAATAATACCAGCTTTCTAGAGTTGTTCCTAGTTGTTCTATTTAATCAATAGATGGTAAATATGATTACTGTTATTTGAAATATAAAAAATAAGTATAATATCTGCCTGAATAGCTATAATTAAAAATATTGACAATCCTAGAGCAACTAGAACTCACACAGACTGTTGGGAGTGTAAGTTGGTAAATCACTTTGGACTAATGTTTGACAGTACCTGCTGAAGCTATGTATATCCTCAGTTGCTCAGTCCTGTCCAACTTTTTGCAACCCGATGGACAGCAGCATGCCAGGCTTCCCTCACCAACTCCCGGAGCTTACTCAAACTCATGTCCATTGAATCGGTGATGCCATCCAACCATCTTGTCCTCTGTCATCCCCTTCTCCTCCTGCCTTCAGTCTTTCACAGCATCAGGGTCTTTCCCAGTGAGTCAGTTCTTCGCATCAGGTGGCCAAAGTATTGGAGTTTCAGCTTCAGCATCAGTCCTTCCAATGAATATTCAGGACTGATTTCCTTTAGGGTTGACTGGTTGGAACCCCTTGCAGTCCAAGGGATGAAGTCCAAGGCAGAGGGATGTATATCCTACAACTCTGCAAATCTACTCTTGGGTGTATGCCCTTGAGAAATAAATGCTATGTTATGTAAATGTTATGTACATGAATGTTCACAGCAGCTGATTTTGTCCCAAATGGGAACAACCCAAATGTCCATTCACAAGAGAACAGGTAAATAAATTTGATACCATCACACAATGGAATACTACAAAGCAAGGAAAAAGAATGGACTACTGAAACATTCACAGATGTAGATAAACCTCACAGCTACAATATTGAATAAGTTGGACACAAAAGAGTTTATGATGTACGGTTCAGTTAAATAAGGTTTAACAACAAACAAAATTATTCTAGGATGATAGAAGTTAGGATAGGAAGTACTGGGGAATGGGGCACAAAGGATTCCTTTGGAGTGCTAGAAATGTGCTATATCTTGATCTTAAAGTTTACGTGTGTGTATTTGTTTGGGTGTGTGTATGTAGAAATTCATTTAAAATTCACTTAAGATTACTACACTTGACTGTATATAAGTTAGACTTCAATTAAAAATAGTTATCCTGTCAGGCTGCCTAAGATCAATGTCTTGAGAAGAATAAAAGGACTATGGAACTCTAGGACTTCCCTGGTGGCTCAGAGGTTAAAGCGTCTGCCTCCGATGCAGGAGACCCGGGTTCGATCCCTGGGTCGGGAAGATCCCCTGGAGAAGGAAATGGCAATCCACTCCAGTATTCTTGCTTGGAGAATCCCATGGACAGAGAAGCCTAGTAGTAGGTTACAGTCCACAGGGTCGCAAAGAGTTGGACACGACTGAGCGACTTCACCTATGGAACTCAAAGGAAGAGATAGATCCAATGGTCATCGTGCTTAGGAAAGCAGTCAGGAACAATGTGTAAGAAGCATATATTATGGGACTTGAAGAAAAGATGGTGCATTGATAGGTAGAGAAGGAAAGAGCTGTTGAAAAAAAGACATTTTTCCAGTTGGGATGTTCTTGTGTAAAGGGTGAGCCGGAGGAAGAAGGCTGTAGAGGCAGTTTGAGATTAGATCAGCAAGACCCTCCCTGAATGCCAGCCAAGAACTTTGTACCTAACTGGGCACCACAGTGTTTGAACAGTAAGGGACTTAATGAAGTGTGCTTCGATAAGGTTCATCTGACCACAAGTGGATTGGCTGAATGGAGGGAGAGAGGCAGGGTATCCTGGCAAAGTGTCCTGTGGGCCTGCTGCAGCCCCAAGGACTGTGGGGTTCTGCCCTTTGAGTGGCAGAGCTGTGCCCTGAGAGGAGCCACCGTGTGGTGATGGGAGTCAGGAGAAGTGGGCATGAAGAGATGGCTCAGCTGAGGCAGAGTCCTCCTCCCCAAGTCCCCATTGAGCCATCTGCTCTTCCTTTCTCTGTATTCCTTTGCCACTGGGCCCAGAACACTGAGCTCTGGCCTTTGTCCTGTGGGACTGCTGGAAGCTGGGCCTAGAAAATACTCCTCTCTGCTGTCTCCTGCCTTCCAGCAGACCCCAGCACTGTGCCAGATATGGAGAAGATAGTAAAACATTTGTAAAGTGAAGGCCAGAGTCTGGTTCAATGAAGACTGCAGAAATGTCCTCAGAAAATGGACAAGAATAGAAGGAAGGTGTAGTTTGCCTGAGTTTGCATTCTTTGTGGATCACTTACCAGTGGTGTAATCTTGAACCAGTTACCTTCTGTGACTCGGCTCCTTCTAGGCGGTGGGGACAATAATTGTGCCTGTTTCCCAGAGTTATTGTGAAGATGAAATGAAATAAAGCATCCAAAGCAATTGGTATAAGGGCTGATATATATAGTAGCACTGGAGAAACATTAGCGATTTGTATAATTGCTTCTGATGGTGGGATTAAAGATTTTCTTACTCTTGTTTCTTTACGTTTACATTCCACAGTAAGCATGGATTACTTGGCTAAGCAGAGAAAAAATTAAGTGAAACAGGGAAGAAAAAAAGGAACTGCTGACAGAAATATGCTTGAAGGGGCATCCAGAGAAACAAACACTTAGAAACATTTTTCCAGCCCGAGAGCAAGGAGAAGGGGCTGCCTCCGTAGGCCTGGCTCAGCTCAGAGGCTTGAATACAGAAGGAGGTTGTGTTTGAATATTAAAGAGTAGGAGAGGTTTAGATTGATTAGCATGTAGATAGCTCTACAAACAAATCCAACATCTTTAATAAAAAGTTATTATTTACTGAGTGCTTACTAGGTCCCAGAGGCTTCTCTGGTGGCTCAGAGGTTAAAGCATCTGCCTGCAATGTGGGAGACCTGGGTTCAATCCCTGGGTCAGGAAGATCCCCTGGAGAAGGAAATGGCAACCCACTCCAGTATTCTTGCATGGAAAATCCCATGCACGGAGGAGCCTGGAGGGCTACAGTCCATGGGGCCACAAAGAGTCGGACACGACTGAGCGACTTCACTTCTATCATCACTACCACCCTGCAAGGTAAATATTATTACCCCAGTTTTTAACACCACTCTGAGAAGTAACTTGCCCAAGGTCCTACCTCAAAGTTTGAGATTTGAATCCAATGTTGAGATGACTTCTTTTCACTAAACTTCCAGGCCATATTCCACATATGAGATGCAGGAAATACCTCTAAAAGAGAGGATGCTGGGTGGCCAGGCCCTCAGGCCTGGCTCCCCCATCCCAAGCAGGACTATCCTGGACTGGGTATATTCCCTCTCCCATCTATTCTCATTCTCCAGCTTATTGCAGAGAACTGCCAGTCTTTGGGCTTGTCCTCAGACCTCCTCCCTAAAGACAGGCACTGGTCCCTGTCCTCAGTGCAGTCCACATTGCCTCAGTCTCCCACCCTCTCACATGGCTGACTCCCCTTCCCTTGACACCCTCTTCTCCCCTACCAGGGCTCCCCTCCACTCCTCCTCCATTCTTTCCTTTCCTGGACACCTGCTCCCCTCCCCCTCCTGCCAACACCATCCATCAGCAGCACTTGCAGCTCTGCCACAGCCCCTCAAAGTTGCTAATCCTCTATTTGGTTTAGTTCCACTCCAGCTCCCTGCACAGAGGGACCCTATGGGATGTGGGGAAATTATACATGTAATAAAGAGCTGGTGGGCTCTGATAATCCTGATGACGATACACACCTCACACCTCCCCACATGCACACATTGCCATCCATATACTCATGCCACATAGCATACCCCACACCTCCCAATCCACATACCCACCCAAACCCATGCCAAGCTGTGGACGAGCAGCTCACTTCCGGGAGACACTCCCCTGACCAGCATCTATATTCACCCCACTAAGGTACCCACCCCATTCTCTGGAAGTGCTCTGGGTCAGCTCTCCTCTTCCAGCTCCCATAGTACACTGCACACCCTCATGGCATTTACTGCCTCTGTCCTGAGGCCTGTCTTCTCTGAAGCCCATTAGGCTGTGAGCAGGAGTAACATCTGTGGCTTATTATTAAGCAAGCACACTGCTTGGGAAACATGGTGGCTCCCTCATAACCTTGTTGAGTGAATGACTGACTGAATGAATAAATGATAAATAAATGAATGCATATATCACTACATTCATCCCCTCAGAAACACAGATCACATTTGGAACACCTCCCCCGATCCTTACCCCCATCACTCCTCTTGAGTTGCATCTTTTACTTACAACAACACGCACACCAAACACTATGAAGGCATTCACTTGTGCTAATGGTTGCTGGTGACACACACCCCAGCTGCCTGGGGTCCTCCTGTGTGTTGTGGGGAAGAAGGATGTGTGTGTATATGTGAATGAATGTGCAAGTGAGTGAGCGAGTGTATACACATGTGTACATGCATGCACGGGCACCCAAGCCTTGAATTACCCACACCTCCTTTTTCCCCATCTTCTTAAAAATCTTGACAAGAATCATGGGGCTCTTGTTCAGGTTTCCTTTTCTCCCTCCCTCACCTAAAGTCTGGCTCCTTTTAGAGAGAAATTTTCTCCTCAGTTTCCCCGTTTTTCTGCAATTCATGGAGGCTTAGAAAGGATGAGAGGATGGGGGTTAAGATAAAGGAGTCTCACTTCAGGTCAGCTCTACTACTGCTGTGATTTCTGCTTCCACCTGCCATCCACCTCCACTTCCTGCCCCCACTCACATCTAGGAGAAAGCAAAAAGCCAAAACACAACAGCCTCTGCCCTCTGAGGACTGGAAGCCCACAGCCTCCAGAGCCCTCCAGGCTTATTGATTGCTCACACTGCGTGGGGCCACCTTTCTGTCCCCACTCATGAATCCTGGCCACTGTGGCTCTGTGCTCTTCCTGGTCCCTTCCTTGCTTCTAACGTGGTTAGGTTAGGCTCAACCATCACCAGCCAGCCAGCCCCCAACCACCTTCTCTAGCTTCCATTCCTCCAACTGAGGCAAGGGACCCCCACGCCCCGCCCTTGAACAGTCTTCTCTAGGGAACCTCAGAGATCCTTGGAACCATGGAGATACGGCCATTTTCCTGAGGTGGAGCCCTCTCCTGGGAAAACATAATCACTGCAGCAGATTTCGGCCTCTGAGGGTGACTTCAGCCAAGCTCCCGCCTCTCCCCTCACTGGCTCCTGGGCCCTCTCCATGCGCCCTCCCCAAGTCATGCGGGTGTCCTTTGGCCCCTCCCGGACTTATCTCCATTTGATCCTCACGGTCATTGCCTCCCCCTTGCTACTCCTTCACCACCAACCCAGGCTCCCCTCAGCCTCCTGCAGCTCCCCTTACAGAGCCTCCCAAAACCCTGGGGCTGGCTCCGAGAGGGACACTCAGTCAGCTGTCTTTCTCACATGTACCAGAATGTTTGATTTTCTTTCCTTTTTGAAGAAAAAAACACTGATGCGATCAGCCCTGTTGATGGCTCCCTATTGTTTTAGGATAAAGGCCCCAAGTCTTCCTAAAAGCTGCTGGGCTCTGACATAGCCTGGCCTCTCTTGTTCTTTTATCTTCTTCTTCATCATGTTCTCCTCACCCTGAGACCCGGCCACAGTGATCTTCCTCATGAGCTTTCCACTCCTGGGACTCTCCAGGCTTCCTCTGCAAGCCACAGGGCTTCAGACATGTTGCTTACTCTGTCTGAAGTGTTTTCCCTTTTCTCTTTACCTATTCAACTCCTCTCATCCTTCCAGCATCAACTCAGATATCACTTCCTCTGAACAGCCTTGCCTGCCTCTTAAACCAGGTAAGCCTTCCCCTACTACATGTACATAAGGAACACCTGCTTCATTGGGTTAACTACATTTTTAATTTTCATTTATTTATGTGATTATTTCTTCAGTGTCTGGATCACCCACTAGAACTCTGGAGAATAAAGACTATGTTTCTGTGTATCACTGAATCCACAGGGTAGTATCGGGTGCATGAGAGGCCTTTGATAAAAATTTGAGGTATAAATGACCTAATCAGCAGTCTCTGGATGGACAAACGAGTTTCACCAAAAATTTGGTAGTACCTGCTCAGGGTCTGAGTCATGTCATCATGTCACTTACCCACTCAAGAACTTTCTGTGGCTCCCTATTACCCCACAAACTTAAGTCTAAAGTCCTCTTTGGATTTCTCAGACTTTAATAATCTAGCCTCCTCCACTCAATCCAAACTTATTGTTTTTATTTTCTATCACTATTCTTTGCTTATACCAAGCAAACTCAGTAGCTTGTCATTTCTTCTTAATCTTCACTTAAATCTTACTCATTTTTTAAGGCCAAAATCACACCCCAGTTCATACACAAAGCCTTCCCTGACCATTCCAGCACTCACTGAGCTCCCGTGGCCTATACTCTCTGTATATCCAGAATATCAGAAACTGTCAGCCTTAGAAGGGCCACAGAGATCACAGATTCAACCAAACTCTGATCAACCTCTAAAATCATATTTTCCAAGCTTCAGCATTCAAGTTCCAGCTTCACAATTCACTCCATATCCATATACCCCCAATAATATTATTTACTTAATATTTTTCTTTAAATCAATTTCTGATTTTTTTACTTGAGTATCTTTATTTTTAAAAAACAACCCTAGAGCACTATAACAACTGGAAAACCAACCATTAGTTGTCAAAAATAGAAAGTAATTATAAAAATTCGTAAGATAAAAAACAATGAAATTCAATTCTAGCTGGCTACCACTGCCTGCCGAGAACTCTTAAGCCTAGGGTCTCCTTTCTCTTTGTTAAAAAGGAAGGGAGAGAAACGCACATCACAGAAGTATTGAAGACACACCAGCACCAAACTGAGACCTTCCTCTTTGATAAAACTGGAATAATCAGACAACCCAAATTTCCACCAATGGGAAAGCAATATCTTTGTGTGTGTGTGGTAAGATGTACGTAACATAAAGCATTACTTTTTTGTTTGTTTGTTTTGGCTGCTCAGCGCAGTTTATGGGATTTTAGTTCCCCAACCAGGGATCAAACTCGGGCCCTTGGCAACGGGAGTGAGGAGTTCTAACCACTGGACTGCCAGAGAATTGCCAAAATATTACCATTAAGAACATGGCTATAAGGAGAGTGATATCTTCACAACAATCTATAGTATCCTCACATAATGGAATGTTATTATTTTTTAACCGTTTTGCCTGTACTGCATGACTTGTGGGATTTTAGTTCCCTGACCAGGGATTGAACCTGGGCCCAGGGCAGTGAAAGCACCAAGTCTTAACCACTGGATCCTCATGGAATTCTCACAGAGAGTGGAATATTATACTGTAGTCAAAACAAAGGAACTTAAGTGACATGAAACAGTCAGTATAGATGACTCATTCAATACAATATGTAAGATGGTCCAAGAAAATTATATACTATTATAGTCTGATACTATTTTTTAACAAAATTTAAAACAGTTAAAATTTTAAGTTTACTTTTCAGAAATACATTTAGGTATAAATATATTAAACCATATTTATTATATTAAAAGGAAGCAAGAAATGATGAATATGGGATTCAGAATGTCATTTGCCTCAGGTCCGAGGCAGGGAAGGGAACACAGGGACCATTTAGTTAGTATTGTCAAGGCTTGAGATTTTGTTTTGAGTGAAAAATTCATGGGGTATCTATAATATTATTTAAAAGCAACTAATTAAAAACTAACTATGTATAATATGGTGGTCTATGCAAGGACCAAGATGAGATTGTGTCATGAACAGAGGAATATGATTAACCCAGTTCTGTGAACCCAGGATCTAATGGAAAAGAAAGGAAAAGAAAGTAACTCTCTCATTATGGGATTCAGTATGATTTAATGTCTTGTCAGTGCACCATTGAAAGCACCCGGCATTCCACCAGAGGTCTACTTTCTGCACTTGAGGAAGCAGCTCTAGAATATCTCTATCATGATATTCTTGCTTCCTCTGCCCTTTTGCTTACCTCCAGCATGGAGAAGGCAATGGCACCCCACTCCAGTACTCCTGCTTGGAAAATCCTATGGATGGAGGAGCCTGGAAGGCTGCAGTCCATGGGGTCGCTGAGGGTTGGACACGACTGAGTGACTTCACTTTCACTTTTCACTTTCCTTCACTGGAGAAGGAAATGGCAACCCACTCTAGTGTCCTTGCCTGGAGAATCCCAGGACGGGGGAGCCTGGTGGGCTGCCGTCTATGGGGTCGCACAGAGTCAGATACGACTGAAGCGACTTAGCAACAGCAGCAGCAGCATGAGGGAGCTTCAGGACTTCCAGAGATACTTACCTGGACAGATCCTTTTGTCTGGAAATATTCCCTGGTATGGAGAGAATTCAGCCTCCCTGCAATCCTGTCCACTGTCTTGTTCTCACCTTGGTGCCTGGCATGGGCTGGGCACATAGGAACCCAGAGTGTCCGTATTGATTGCTTCATGCTTGAGCCTCCAGCCTTGGAGAAGGAGCCAAGTCAGTGTTTCCAACTATAAGATGAAAGGATACCAAATCTTTCTGTAAAAGAGCCCTTTTGCTCAATATAATCCATTTTAGGGGGAAGAAAACAGCATTCTGAATAAAAACACTTGAACAGTTTTCTGATAAATTTTAAGCAGATGCAGATTTCTTCTTAGAAGTCAGTTTCTCATCTACCTCTATGGTTGTCAGTGAGAGTTTGATGCATTTTATCCAAGAATTCATTTTTGTATGTCCATTTAAACAATAATGCTAACCACTCTTCTTTCCTCTAAATATGTCTACCAAGAGGTAATCCTTGAATCGGCCTCTTAAAAGTCTCCTCACTTGCAGCAAGACTGAAATAAAACTTTGACACATGCTCATAAATAAATGGTCTAAAAAGCCTTTTTATGTGGGTTTTTTTTTTTAAACACAACTGAATAGTTGAAGGTAGGCTAGAATTTCTTAGCCATATTTTTATTAATCCCCCAGGCTTGGATTAACTGAGACTCCTTGGTCCAAACCCCCTTGGCCAGATTCTCTTGGGCCCCCTCCCAGCTTTAACCAGCCAATCTCTTCCCCAGACAGAGTCCATGGCCTTGGGAATCCAGAAGCAGGAGGGAGCTGAAGCCAGGGAAAGGGGTGAATATAGGCCTGAATGTATGCTCATAAATCTGGGTTTTCACTGAACCTCAGAACCAAAGATGAGGCTCCTTTAATCCCTTCTCATATAGCTGAAAGCCAGGCATTGGGATAGGGAATGGAGACCCTTGGGCAAAGGCTGAAAAGGAGTTATGAATTACTGGTGCCTCAGGTAGCTGATTGGCAAGTTTGGTCCCTAAAACCTGGCTCCTGTCCAGCTCGGAAATGAGCCCCTCTTCCCCTGCCCCACCCCATCCCATTGGACACGGGATTGTCTCCAAGCACAGCTGACTCCCAGCTGCTGGGCCTCAGCCCCTCCCCTGTGGGCTGCCATAAAGGAAGCCGGCCCAGGATCACCAAAGAAGACCCAGGGAACGGGCAAAGGGCTGCCAAATTCTGGATCTGCATTTGGGGTGCCAGCTTGACTTCAGAGTTATCTTAATCTTTTTCATAACTTCTGAATTATAAATGTATATGTTGGTGGTAGAAATTTGGAAACTATAGAGAAATATAAAGAAAATCAAATCACACATATTCTTACCACCTAGAATCCATCACCATCTCTACTTTTGCTTGTTTTATTCTCATCATTTTGTTTAATCTATAAATTTTTTTGCTGCATAAATGGGATCATTCTGTACCTAATACTTTGTATTCTATTTTTTGCTTATCATCATCTCCTGTGAATATTCTTTGTGTGATTTAAAGTTCCTTGAAAATATGATTTTAGTGGGTATGGGTTAGCATAGTCTACAAGTTCCTGTCTCTTCTAACCATAATCCCATCTTCACTCCTCAGTTTTCAAGAGGTCCTAATACATGGTCTGTGCAATTATAACTGGGGTAACTTTTCTAGGAAGGGGCTTGGGATCTCTCTGGGGGCAAGAAGAGGACTAGGCTGGGTCACAGGGATTCTCAGACCCCCTTCTGGGGGTCCTTTAGCTCTGGACCCTGCCAAACCCACTTACCACTCCCCACAAACACCAGGCACGGAGAATTGGAGAGGAAATTTTGCTTTGGGCTCACCCTCAACCCTAGTCATGCTAGAAGTCAATACTCTTTCTCCCCTCACCTCCTAGTGCCCTTAGAAGTGAGTGTCCAGGGCTTCTGAGGGTGCAGGCAGCTCCTGGTCACTCTGAACAGCTTCAACCATCTCAAAGCACCTCCCCACCTCCCCTGGGTTCAGGCAGCCCCGGGCCTGGGTTCCCTTCTCCTGAGGACACTCAGTGGGAGGTTGAGTGGAAAGGAATTGTGGGCGAGGACCAGAAGACAAAAAGAGGACCTGGAGCCAACATTTGACATTTGGAGTTACACCACCCACACCTGGAAAGTGTCCAGGAGCCTCAGAATGACCCTGCAGTGACACCAGGGGTGGAGGGTTTGGTAAGGCCTGGGGAGAAATGGACTGTCCTTGGTGCCTGAACTTGATCCAGCAGGGACAAGGGGTCCCTGCCCTTCCCCTCCCCTTGAGAGATGACTCCGCTCCCAGCCCCCAGGTCCCTGTCCTGACTACATCCCTCCCAAAGGCTCTCCCAGGATCCCTCCATGTTGTGGAGCCTTGGCACACCGGGCCAGCGAAGGACCAGCACAAGCTTTCTCCTCCATGAGGCAGTCTTGAAGCCCAAAATCCAGAGGCAGGTCCAGTGACAGATCCCCAGCCTCAGGCTTAATGTAACCTGGCTCAGCAACATCACAAAACGCTGAGAGTTGTCCCTGGGTCTTCTCCCCCTGACCAGCCCGGTAAAAAATTCTAGCAATAGCTCACTTCGTGCAGTACTTTAAACTGGGCATGTTCACATACATCTTCTCATTCAGTCTGCTTACACTGATACCAGGTAAGGAGGACTGGTCTTATTTTCCTCACCTACAGATGAAAAAACTGAGGCCTGAGGTCAGACCGTTGGAAATATCAGAATTTAGGCCCTCCTGACCTGTGGACCACCTGCCTCCCCCACCCCACGGAGGCCTCCTTCCTCTCTGCTCAGCTCTGCTGAGAGATCAAGTTCCTTGTCTTGGCTTTCCACGCCTGCAGACTTCAGACAGAGGCAGGCTCTGGCTCTTTGCAACCTACGTGCTGCCGGGTCTTCACTCAGAAACCCTTTCTCTGTCCTGGCATTTGCTGGTCTCAGTACATTCCCCTCAGTGGATTGTCACTGGGAGGAGGGAGGAAGGCGCTCCTCATTTTGAAACCTCTCCTAATTGATTTTTCTCTGATGAGGTGCTGTAATCCTTTCTGGCTGCCCTCTCTGCTTCTCTAGTTTCTTGAAACAGCCTCTCCATACCCATTCTTGTGGCCTCCCACATATCCCTTGGACTCAAGATATCTTTCTTGATATTTTTTCTTGGCAGCCCTCATCCATGACAGGCTTATGACCCACATGTCCATCAGGAAAGCCTGCCTCCCAGAGCCTTCACACAGGTGCTCACAGGTATACACGTGCATGTTTGTGCACACACACACACACACACACACTTTGAGGGGGTCACCACATTCTGCTTCACCCTCTCTGTTCAAGTCAGACTATGGCGGAGCAGTGACTTCAAGGATGAATCTGAAGAATTCAGCCTGAGGCAAGACCTTTCTTGCCAAATCTATCAATGGCTTGTTGGGGGTTGAGGAAAGGTGTGAGACCTGCCATTCGCTCTTTGCTCAGCCTTGAGGCAGGGGAGACAGGTTGACCTGGTAAACCTGACCCTGTGGCTAGGGAAGACACAATCTCCTAGACTGTGGGCTACCTCTGCGTTCAAGACCACCAGCCCCTTCATCTACCCCTTCACCAGGAGGAGAGCCACAGAGGCCAGGAGTGTGGAAGCAGATGCCTCTGGCCCCAGACCTCTGCAGCCTGGCTGGACCAGAACTCAAGTCTCCCACCTGATTGTTCTTGTCTCCCCTTTTCATGCAGCCAGTTCTAGGGGAGGGAAGGAGATGGGCTGGGTGCAATGCAGTGTTTCTGGGGACGGGGGGTGGGCAGGGGAGTCCATTCAAATTGACAAAAATAGAACATCAGCCTCATATCATTTTTCTCAAAACAAGATTTATTGAAGTTCTGTCGGTGAAAATCGCTGCTGTGTGGAACGCTTAACTTATAGATTAGATTACTCAGTCGTGCCTTACTACATTTTTCATTAGAAAAATATTGGCTGAGAGAGTTTGACCTCATAATCTCTGCATTTTAAACAATAACCAGAGGAAAACCAAATAGAAGGCACAAGTTAACGGGTTTTTCCCCCTCAGCATTTCCCCTGGGAGAGATCAGAGCGAGGGCCAGGAAGGGAACAGGAGCAGAATCTGCTGCGTGAGCAATTCACCGGCTTCAGCCCACTCCCCAGGGGCCCCCAGGAGGTGGCTGGGGGTGGCAGAAGGAAGCTGGGCTGCACTGAATCCCTGGGGCTCAGGCCCTGGCACATCCCCCTCTCAGGTGGCTGGAGCTCTGCAGGGCCCCAGCCCACGGAAGAGCTGTTGTGGTTAGCATATCCACCCCAAAGACAGGACCCAAGTTCTGAATCCTAGGGCAATGGTGGGGCTCCGTTTGGGATGCTGGGGTGATGAGGAGAGGGCTTAACTACCCCTTCATCCCCTACACAAGGGAAAGTCTCCCTCCTAGAGGGTTTTATGGAGGAAGGAGGGACTCTAAGACTAGGCCTGCTGCGACAGTCTGGGCTGACCTCAAGCATTCTGCCCGTTCCTCTGGACCCAGCAACAAAGCCTCCTTGGGGATCCTAGGCCTGAAGCCCTTGGGCTGATGGTGAGCATGGGGTGCTGGCTGTCTTGAGAGAAGGGGGGCCGCCTGGCTACAAACAGATCCCTGGCCACTTTATGATAGCTGATCGGATTCCTTGGAGGACAAGCACCCCCACCCGTCTCTGTGTCTCGGTTTCTACTTTCTGAGGCTTTGGTGATTTCTAAGCTCTGACACAGTCATTAGTTACAAAGAGCAATTATTTTTTTTGTGTCATTAAGTCATTTTTTAAATGGCTCCGGGCGACATCACAGAACAAAGAAACAAAATATCCATGAAAAGACTTAATCACAAATTACTAATTATTTCACCCCCTCCTTTCTCCCAAAATCGTGAAATCTGAGCCCCATGAAAAGGGAGAAGGTCTCCCCAGCCATGAGCTTGCCATGGCTCTTAGGCACCTAATCCATCATGGCGGGGGGGCACGTTTCCTGTCCCTGCTCTGAGCCCCAGGGGAGGGGGGGTGGCAGGAGTCCCCCATCTCAAACCTTTGAAGTTACCTTCTCCCATAGATACAGCCCCTCAGTCAGTGGTAGGGGATTGGGAAATGAGTGGGGACCCCATCCAGAGCCCCACACCTTGGGCCCCTCCCCCAGGCCGGCAGTCTCCCCAGCTGGCATTCCGCTCTGGGTCCTTTGAAGCCTCCTGGGCCATAGCAGAGGAGCCAACCCCTGCCATGGGGCTCTTAGAGTCTCCAGCTGGAAAACAAACCAGAGGAGGAAGTAATCCTGGAGGGGAAGCCCCGAGTCCCCAGACGTGAGGAAATAAAAATGTGTTTGACAACAAGATGTATGGGAGGAGGGGGAAGTCCAAAGTATGGGCCCCTCCAGCCAGCCAGACCTTCTCCTAGGGCTAACTGTGTTCTCCTTATCTGACCTGAGCTGAGTGAGAAAGTAGCTGCCCAGAGGAGACAGCAGTCATGGAAGCCCTGTCTAAGGCCAAGGACAAAGTGGGGTCTGCCAGGGAGGTGGGTTCTGAGGCAGAGCAGGCTTCCTAGGAACAGCCCACACCTGCCCTGTCTCTGCCTAACATGCCCAGTTTCCAGTGAGTAGCCCTGAGGTTGAGCAATCAGTTCAACAGTCACAAAAGGAAGATCCCAGGAAGGATGGTGGTGCAGGGTCAGAGACAGGGTCACGGAGAAGGATGGGGATGTGTCCAGGGTGGGGGGCAGCTGTGGAGTCCCCAGCCTCAAAATCCAATGTTCTCCCAGGCTCTCCTCACAGCTCAACTCTGGACGTGACTCTAGACTGAACTCGAAACCAGTGCTCATCCAGGTAACACAACGCTTATCAAACTCTTAGTCTGTGCCAAGCAACAGAACTACCTCAGTTGCCGGGAGAGACCTAGACCCTCCCTTCCTAGAGACTTAGTTTACTTTTCTTGAATATCTTTTTACTAAGAAGACCTGGAAAAAAAGAAATCCAGTGTCCCGCTGCAGCCTTTGCTCACTTCTTGGTTGTTTAGATGGTGGTCCTTGATTATTTTGACACCCCATTCAGATCGTGTTTCCCTGGTAGCTCAGATGGTAAAAACATGTCTGAAATGCAGGAGACTCTGGTTTGATTCCCTGGGTCAGGAAGATTCTCCTAGAGAAGGGAAGGGCAATACTCCAGTATTCTTCCCTAGAGAATTCCATGGGTGGACTATGGGGTCACAAACCTAATTGAGTGGCTAACACACTTTCAGATTGCTCCCTTAAATACAGGTCTTGTGTATCTCCTGGGTCTACCTCCTTGCCAGCTCTGGGCATCTGATAGAGGTGGAAGTCATAATAGGTGGAAGGAAAGAGGGCAAGCCAGCAGGCTCGGAATAAACTGGGCCAACTTACCAAACATTTGCAACCATTGTTCCTATGTCATATGACCAGTGAAGACTTTGAATATAAATATCCAAATAACTGGAATCATAGGCATTGTCCCAGGCAAGAGAGCATAGAATTTAAATAATCATTGTAGAGTACTCCTCCCTCTTTCTCTTTCTTGTCAAACTGTCCACTTCCTTCCTCTCTTAAAACCTTTCTGACCCGGGAACATCTGGCTGCCTTTATTAAAAGCATTTCTTTCAAAGGAGCAGGTTTTTCTGGGAGGTTACCAGCTGCATTCTCCTGCTGCCCAAGGCTCTAGCTCAGTGGTGCTAGGCACTCCTCAGACCAGTAGAATATGTGAGCCTGGTGGTATGACCCTTTCTAGGTATAGCAGAGACTGCTGGTTGGCCTCCAATATCCACCCTCCCATTTCAAAAATAATCCCCACCCACACCCAAGTTTTAGCTGGAACCTAGCTACACAGTTTAGAACTACATTCCCCTGACTCCCTTGCAGCTAGATGTGTCCAGTTAAGTAGATTCTAGCCAAAGAGATATAAGCAGAAGTAATGTTATACCTTCTGGACTCTGCCCTTAAAAGTAGGAGCTGACCCTCTACATCCTCTTTTCCTCTTTACATGGGTGTGAAATGCTCAGCAGCCACACTTGGTAGGAAACAACAGGACTGACCAGGATAGTGTCAAGACAGCTGTTGGAGGCTGAACTGGTTATGGACTGAGGACCAGCTCTGAATTAAATATAGCAGCTACAGTAACCACTGCTCTTCCTGCTGCAAGGAGGGCCTTTTGGCCATTATCTCATCTCCAGCCAGATGTCTGGCACACCCATCACACTCTAGCTCCAGCCCACAAGGAAAAACCTCTGTGACTTAGTTTCTGTATTGGACTCTGGAGAAGGGGTTATCTTTGGAAACAAGTAGAAACCTAGGAAGATGAAGAAAGGGAAGGGAAAGGTAGAGTGTGGCTTATCCTCCAACCTCTGCTGCTGCTGCTGCTAAGTCACTTCAGTTGTGTCCGACTCTGTGCGACCCCATAGCCGGCAGCCCACCAGGCTCCCCCGTCCCTGGGATTCTCCAGGCAAGAATACTGGAGTGGGTTGCCACTTTCTTCTCCAATGCAGGAAAAGTGAAAAGTGAGAGTGAAGTCGCTCAGTCATGCCCAACTCTTCGCGACCCCATGGACTGCAGCCCACCAGGCTCCTCCGTCCATGGGATTTTCCAGGCAAGAGTACTGGAGTGGGGTGCTATTGCCTTCTCCTATCCTCCAACCTCTACCCTGTCTGTAATCAGAATGGAGTGGAACAGGAAAGACAGGAAAGACATGTCTGATTACAGAGGCATTTGGAGAAGGAAGTCCTCCGTTCCAGCTCAGGGAGACCCGGGGCCATGATGTGTCCCTCCTTAGCTTGTGTACAGGGTCAGGCTCACTTCATACACTTACTGGGATTAAGGCAAGAACAATGCCACATGAAGAGCCCATATTTACCAAAATAATCCTTACTACAGAGACTCTCTGGATAACAACTCAACAGCTCTAGCATTGTCTTTCAGAGAATGCAATGGCACCCCACTCCAGTACTCTTGCCTGGATAATCCCATGGATGGAGGAGCCTGGTGGGCTGCAGTCCATGGGGTCGCTGAGGGTCGGACACGACTGAGTGACTTCACTTTGACTTTTCACTTTCATGCATTAGAGAAGGAAATGGCAACCCGGTCCAGTGTTCTTGCCTGGAGAATCCCAGGGACGGGGGGAGCCTGATGGACTGCCGTCTATGGGATCACACAGAGTCGGACACGACTGAAGCGACTTAGCAGCAGCAGCAGCAGCAACATTGTCTTCTTCACTTGTGACCATAATCACTGTGACCATCATCTACCAATACTACCATCACCCTCCAAATTATTGCTCCTATCACTGTGAGCTTCAATATCACCACTTCTCCCATTGTGAAAACAATTTCCATTACTTACTCCCTTTATCACCATGGTAGTGATCACTAACAAATCATAGTAACCTCATGACCACTCATCAGTCCATTCCTGCTATTACCATAATCATACAAGCGCTATAATCATCAGCCTCACTATAACAACCACTTTTGCCATCACCACCAAAAGTATTGGCACCTCCAACATCTCCTTCATCTCATTTTATAAAGTCACTCAAGCTCTCCTTGTCCTATCTAGAGGTCCTCAGAGTATACCATGAATTCCCCACCTCTTCAAAATAACCTCTTGTAGGCACTGGGTCCCAGCATCCCCATGACTCAACAACTCTTGCCTCAGGGCCAAGTATTCATTGCCCTTATTTGACCTTTTAGATTCTAGACTCTTGCCTCCCCTGCCCTGTCCATTGAAACCTGAAGTGCCTTTCTGCCTGCTTGGATTCCCTGGATTTTGGAGCCCTGGTTTATATCTCTAACTCATGGCCACTTAACCCTGGGCATTCTGCCATCAGTTACAGAGGTCTTCTGGCTAGGCCTGGAGAGCTTGGTATTGGCATGCTCTCAGGGGACCAATATCCTGCCAACATCTTTTCTTGGATTTCTGCTGAATGAAAACAGATTGGATTTGTAGAGTTGGTCCCTAAAGGCTGGTTTGGTGACTCCCATGCCCAGAGGAAGCTGGAAAAGGGTATTTCTTGGCAGGACTTACCAACAGAGCATACACACACACACACACACACACACACACACACACACACACACACACACACACACCAATATATATATCTAGTATATAAAAATGTCAGAGGAAGGAGAAAAGGTTGGGGGGGAGGGGACAAGCTCTTTGCTTTCCTTGGTTTGTTTAATAGAGACCACAGCATGACCATTGTCCTCCTATGTTTCTCTGGTTGACCCCAGAAATTACAGGAATACTGCTCTTCTATGGAAAGCTGCTGTAGATAAAGACCCTGGATATCCCACGTCTCTTCCACGGACAGTGAGATCGTGTGTCTGAAGCATTTGGGAAGAGGGGCCCCCTCTGGTATTACCGATGGTGGTGGCCATATTGGAGGCAGCAAGAGCTCTCATCTCTGCCCACCCTTGCATTCTGGCTACTCACTCCAGTTGCCTTCTTAACGCGCTCAGGGAGCCACAGGTACCTGGGTTTTCTAAAGCAAGCAGTCAACCCTTCCACTCACATGTGGTTCATGGGGATAGAAAGGACGGGCATCTGGATTGAGTTCTGACCCCTAAGTGCATCTCTTGCTCTGATCATGTACCCAAAAGGAATGGATTTTCAGTCTCTAGAGCTGAATGTCACTGATCAGAGGGAACCACGAAAGAGGGATCTAAATCCTTGTTTTATACATTTTGAGGCCAGACCCTTCCCCAAGGCCTGGCATAGGGTTTTGTCCAAGGCAAAGGAGATTAATTTACTGCTTGCCTGAAGAGAGTGGATTGGTGACTCCAAGGCATGTGAGCAAGGCCACCTACACTGAAGATAGCCCAAATGCTCATTAAGGTGACAGCCTCCCTCCCCAGATGCTGTGAAAATGGATTGTGAAGTGACTCAGGGAGGTGGCCAGGTAGGAGGGAAAGAAGCAGTAGCTCTTTGCCACTACAAGTAGACCCTATGGAGATAATAAACACAGGTAATAAACAAAATCTCCTCTCCATTATTACCGATGGAGAAAAGGGGGAATTCATTCTCCACTCTTTCATTCATTCATTTATTCTACCTTTTTATTGACCAATTACTACATGCTGATCACTGAGCTGGACCTTGGAGACACAAAGATAAATAAGACTTGGTTCTTAACGTTAAGGAACCCATAGTCGTGGGTTTTCCTCCATGAAAAGAGATGAAGGAAAAACATGTCCCTGTCCTTTCCAGCTCATCAAAGGTCAACCACATGTCTGAGCTGGTGCCCCTGAGAGGGCAGTGGGTGAGATTCCATCAGGTAATGGACAAGTGTAGCTATGCCCTGACAGGGGAAATATCCCCTGCAATTGGTTCCAGTCATCCATGAAGCCAACTTTGAAAATGGGGGAGAATAGTAAGGAGGAGAGCAGGCCCTAGTCTGTTCTGATCCCCCTCCAGGGAGAAGCAGGTTGTGGTCTCCTAGGGCCAGTGCAGAGCAAATACCTTTTACCTCATCTCCTGGCTAGGTTGGTCTCTGTACAGGTTGGAAACTGCTCCCAGTGGAAGAAGCACTGAAGGTCCTAAGAGAGAGGGCAGAGGTCAGAGGCAGAGGATGGTCTGCTCTTGAGGTCAGATTCCAGAGCAAACAGCAAGCTATCTGCCTTTCCAGACTCTGAAAAGTTGGACATGGAGGCAGGAAAGAAGGATAAGAGGTAAGGGTCCTCATGATCTAGAGGAGGGGCCTCTAGGGTCTAACAGGCACCCCTGGGACACAGTGTCTGAGCCTTTGCTGGAAAAGTAGAAGCCAGAGGCAGCCCTGAGACCAGTGAGTGCAGCCCTGAGATCTGGCCACATAATCAGAGTCCCAGTGGCACAATCTGAGCTGGAGGAAACCTGGCAGAGCATATGGTCGTCCTCTCTCATTTAGAGGAGACTTAAGGCTCTGGTCACGTAAAGACAACCACCAGCTCGGGTCTCTTCTGTCGGATTGCCTGGTGGTCTCTCCTGCTGCTTTGATGCCTGGTGCATCTCTCCTCCAAGGGACTCTGAGCACAAGTCCTCAGCTGAGCAAGTCCCCTCCTCCGTCCCTAGGGTGCCAGTGTGAGTGGACCTTGGGAACCATTTCAGATTTTAGGGGCAGAGGTGGGGTTAGCTGTGCTGACGGCCACCTGGACTAAGCTCCCTTCATCTACCCCCCGCCTGACCTCCACAAGGATACTCCTGGACCTCTGTCCTGAGCCATTCACCTCCTCTTGGCCCAGTATTTTCAGCCCACTAGAACTTTTGAGTTTCTGCCCCTTCATGCCTTCTGAGCTCATTTTCTTTCTGTTCTTTTGCCAGCCTCTCCCAATCCACCCACCTTGACCCTTTTCATCTTTAGAACCACCCCTGTGCACACCTCCCTCAAATATGGAGTCACTGGCTTCTTCTCAGGACCTAGGCCATGCCCTAGGTGGTGAGGCTAGTGTGACCCTAGCCACTCTGTTGCCTTCAGGAGGCAAAAGAATCCTGTGTCACTTGAGTAAGTCACATGGGGACCAAAGCAGGACTGGTGGTCTGAACCCCAGGTCAGGGTATATGGTGTGTCAAGGGCTGGCCAGGGATAGGGGCTTGCACAGCCTGGGTGACGGTTTTTTGAGTCTAGCCCTGGGAAGATTTCTTGAGCCTCAAAGGGGCCTGGAAGATGAGGCAGGAGAGCATCCAAGGGCATGGGTTAGGCTTTGACCCTTGCTGTCCCTCTAGCCAATGAGCCCAGTCCTGCTGCTTCCTTCACCCTGGCCCCCACTCGGTGCAGAAATGGAGCTCCTCTTCAAGTGTCCTTCTGTCTCCAGGCCACTCCTGTCCTTGGCCGATTTGGGAATGAGGTTTAGAAGAGAGGAGAAAAGCCTTCTGAGAAAGACAATGACGCTCACCCAGCAGAGGCACACACCTGGCTCAGGCCCACACTTCTGCAGGCTGATTTACACATGAGAACACACTCCTCGTCCTGGTTATTTCTTTAGTCATCCAGGAAACATTTATAGAGCAACTCCTCTGCCCCAGGCACTGGGCTAGACACTGGCGTTAGGACAACAGGAAAGATTTAAACAAGTGGTCCTCACCTGTAGGGACCTTCCAGTCTAGCTGGGGAAAGGCACACACTTTGACAAACATGGTAAAGACATTACATCGTAATGAGTGAAATAAGACAAAATTCCACTGGACGACAAGAAAAGAGAGTGGACCCCCACTTGGAGAATTGCAGGCTGCACCCTGCTCACAGCTGCAGAGCAGCACGGTTGGGAGCTGTGCCTTCCTGGAGGAGAGGGCAGCCTTTCCCCGCTCTCACAAACACACTTCAGGGGCTAGCAGGGGCCCGAGATGAACCTCACCTCGGGGTGAGTTTCACATCTCTCACCTCATTTTCAATCTCTTGATGTCTCAAGGCTCAGTGTCATGTTCACAGAGTGCACAGTACCCTAGCATACACTCGCACCATCACACACAGGCTCACAGGGGCTCCAGCACCTCATTATAGACTTGACTTTGACACACACTTAAAGAGCCCTCACAGTCACACACAGACTCTCACACTTGAACAGTCACATGTACAGTTACAGTCTCACCACAGTCACCCACCATCCCTCACCTTCTGTTATACACATGATTTCTCTCACACTCACCCATATACCTATGGCTTCACTATAGCTGCAGAGTCTCTCACCCCCTGTCTCTCTCTCTCACACACACACACACACACACTCTCTCGCACACACAGGCAGCCACGCTCCTGTTAGGCTTCTGGAGACAGGCGTGTGCAGCCCCTGATCACAGCTAAATGTCAGCGAGTCCCTCTCCTCCCAGTTAGAGATGAATTGTTGCTCAGGAGATATTTCATCCTTAATGCCTCCTGCTTGAACTGGAGCATGCGTCTCGGAGGAGGTTACGTTTTCCCAATCCGTCTGCTGCCCCCTGGCTGGCTCAGGGAGCTGCCCTCCTGCCTCTCAGCTTTCATGGGGGGAGAGGAAGCCTCCCTCTCCCCTACAGCCTCTCCTCATCCTTTCCTCCCCGCCAGCTCAGCTCTTGGCAAAAGAACAAAGCCCAGGCAGCCGCGCAGGCCCCCCCCTCAGTTCCCTGCACAAGAGGTGTCCCCAGAGCCTAGGGGCCATAGCCTGGCCACACCCCACCCCCCACCCCAGCTGCTAGCTGCATTCAGGGCCAATGTGGACCCTGTGGCCTAGGGAAGAGCTGGGCAGAGAGAGAGGGGTATGGCATTGAGGGAAAGCCCATCTTAAAGGTCTTCTGTATCTGCCCCTTCCCCGTAATGAACTTAAAAAAAAAAAAAAAAAAAGGCTGAGTGATGCTGATGTGAGGGTAAACTGGCACCACCTTTCAGTAGGCCAGTTGGGTAAGATGTATCCACAGCCTCTACAGAACGTATGCCTTTTGCCCAGCAATGCCATGTTTTTGAATGTATCAGGAGGAAATAAGCAGGCATAGTCCAGACGATTTAGCTTCAAGGGGCTCATCCCAGCCTGGTTCATAAGAGTGAAAAATTGGACAACCTAAACATCCCACAGTAGGGATTGGCAATGGCACAGCCATCAACAGAAAACCATGCAGCCATTAAAATGATGGTGTGGAAGAATGTTTAGCATCATTGAAAGGTGTTCACACATAATGGTAAGTAAAACAAGCAGGTTGCAAAACAGTATGCGCACTAAACGCGATATGAGAGCCTGGATGGGATCCTGGAGTAAGTCAAAGACGTTAGTGGAAAAACTAGTGAAAGCCAAATAAAGTCTAGAGTTAGGTTAATAACAATGGACCAAAGCTGCTTTCCTAGTCCTGGAAAATGTACCATGGTAATGTGAGATGTTAGCATTAGAGGAAATAGGGTAAGAGAAATATTGAAACTCTCTGTACTATCTCTACAAGTTTTCTGTGAATCTAAAATTACTCCAAAATGAAAAGCTTATTTAGGAAAGCATTAGATGTATATAATGTGATCCCCTATTTTGGTTTTTTAAATATATATGTCAATAAAAGAGATAAGCAACAAGAATGTACGGTAAAGCACAGGGATTTATATTCAATAACTTCATAATCTGAAAATACATATACATAACTGAATCACTTTGCTGTACACCTGAAACTAACACAATATTGTAAATAAACTATACTTGAATTTTAAAAAATAGTGTATATATCAAGGTCTAGAGAATAAGCACCAACATGTTCACTTAAGTAATATCTGAGGGGTGGGATTATGAGCACTTTTAATTTTGATCATTTGAATGTTTTTTCAGCTTTATTGATGTTATATTGATGCATAACATTATACATGATGTACAATGCATTGATCTGACATACAGATATACTGCATGCAACTTTAGCTCTACCTCCATCACATCACACAATTACCATTTCCTTTTCATTCTCACATTTATGATCTACTCCATTAGCAATTTTCAAATATCCAATATAGTACTGTCAATTATAATCACCACGTTGTGCATTAGATCCTCAGATCTTTTTTTTTTTTTAATAAAGGAACATGTACCAACTGGTGAAATAAAAAAAGGTCAAACCTGAAGTGTCCCTGGGGACTCTGAGAGCAGCTCAATTCCCAGTCAACCCACCCAGCCTCCTTAGTCCTCTGAAGGTCTTGAACTCAGCCATTATAGACAGTTTCCTTTACTTCTAATTGGCATGACCACCCCTCACCTCTGGAAACTCAGAATTTCAGGTTCTGAAATTCTCTTCTTTGATCTCAATCTCCTATGCTCCAACCTCACTCATTCCCCCATTCCTACTGGCTCATTCTCTGGTCCCTTAAGGCTTCCACCTTCTCCTACTCCATTGCCCCTAGTCTGGCCTTTCTTGCTCCTTTCCTACCCTGGCTCCATATCAATTATTTGAACAACATGCTTCCTGCCATCCTGCTTACCCATCTTCAGCCTTAAGCTGCACTGCCATCTACTTTTCTGGCTCCTACTCCTGGACACTCTGGAGCAGGTGGAAAAAACCCAGCCCATTCATGTGGCCTCAACTCATCCGAAACCAGTATGTTCAAAACAGAAAAAAAAATTTTCTCTTCATCTATAATTAACTCCTTATTACAGTTCCACAACGATTACAAACTTCTCTGCAAGACTTCCACTCTAACTTACCAAGAATACTTTGTATTACCAAGAATACAAAGCCCATTCTTCAAATAATATTCCCCTCTCTACCTACCCCAAACCCACCAGTCCAGTCTAGAATTTTCCTGGATAATCACTCACCTTTTTCTTCCTTTCCTTCTCCTTACTGAGGACCCAATCACCCCAGCCTCTTCCCAGAATTTTCTCCATCGAGCATCTTCCACATCTTGTCCATTTTGGCTCTCCATCTTTCCTCTTTCTCCTGGATAAACTTTATGAATGAGAAATCACCCTCATTACTTCTAGTTCTTTGTCATTAACTCTTCCTGCGATATCCCACCACTCTGTAGTCACTTGTGGTTAACTGCGACCTGAGAATAACCAAACCTACTGCCCACTGACTCTGTCTTCCTCACTGATCACGCTTCAGGATTTAATACCAGTTTCTTTCCTAGAAACTTCTGTCATCTCCAGTCCACTAACTCTTTTTGTTTTTCTCCTAACTTTCTGACTCTTCCCTTTAGCCAGTCTCTTCTAATTTCTTTCTCTCCTTCAACTTTCTAAGTACAGGAATCTCCTGGGATTTATTAAGTTGGCCAAGAAGTTCTTTCTGGTTTTTCTATAAGATGGTATGGGAAAACCCAAACAAACTTTTGACCAACCCAATAGTTTTCATATTATCTTACTCCACCTCGTGCCCCATAGCAGGCAAGCTCACCACTCCCCTGGCTTTCACTAGCCATCTCTTTGGAAAAATCCCTAACTTACAGCTTCTGCATTCCCATCTAGAATATCCAATTTTCTGCTGAGCATCTCTGAGTGGATGTTCCAGAGCACCTCAAACTCACTGTAACTACAGTCATATTCTCTGTCCCCTATCCCTGACAAACTCTACCTTCAAACCTCTACTGTTCTTTCAAACAAGCTGAATATCTGGAAGTCACTTGGACTCTATACTCCCCCCTTCCATATCTCTTCCATATCTTCCAAATCCATTCACTGGTCAGGTCTGGGAAATTCTACCCTAGCCCTGTTTCTTGCTCCACGGCCTTTTGTTTTCTGTCTTTTCTGCCCCCATCTGGTTCTGACTTTCTTTACCTGGACAATGGCAACATCCTCATCCAAGACCATCCTGCCTTTCATTGTGCTCCATTCACCCAATCCTAGCAGAGCAACAGCCTATAGCCCTTACAACTGGGGCAACCATAGACTTTATTATCCAAACTAGGATGCTTTTGAGAGTCAAAGGGGCTATGTAAAATAACAGTGGCAACAATGAAAACTTAAGAATAAAAATTAGCAATGACAGTGGGACAATAGGCATGAATTGGAACTGCCCTGGGTATATGATCATCTTACCCATTTGACCACACTCCTCTCTTGCTCAAAGACCTTCCATAAATCCCACTGAATTTAGATTCATGCTAGCATTCAAGCCCTACATTTCCAGCCTCTGTCTCATTCACACCCTTCTTCTAATAAGAATTACTCACTGGCCCTTGAACATGACTCATGCCATCCCAGTCACATGCCTGTGTTCATGTTCTGCTTTCCAGAAATCCTTGCTTTTAACCCTGCCCCCCCAATCCTATTCATTTTAAAACTGAAACCATAAATGACCTCCATGAAGTCTCCCCTCATCCTCTTCTTGCACCTCTCCTGTAGCACTTTGCATTTCCTCCTTCATAGAATATTATTCCTACTCTTGGCTCTATCAAAAATGCCAAACAGTGGCTGCACATGGCTTCACTCCCCACCAGCTCTTTGCCTGGGCAGCTGCTTACAGCGTGGCCTGGCATTAAAAGATGAGCTGGGCCAATCCGATGTCCTCTCCTGGGAATTTGAAGTATGAAATACAGAGAGACTAGAGCAGTTAGCAGAGGTGATGTAGAGAGAGACTCAGAGAGGCCGGCTGGTCAAATGCAAGTCACAGTTATGAGAAATTATGACGATACCCAGGAAGCTCTCGACGCTGCACAGGGGTCAGAAGCAGTTATGAGCTGGGGCCCTGGGGGCCAACGTGAGTGGGAATCCTGATTCTTCCACTTCCTGGCTTGAACTTGGGGCAGAGCACCTAACCTCCTTGAACCTCAGTGTTCTCACATGTAAAATGGGAATAACGAGATTAGCTGACACACAGTTCTTAAGAGGATGAAGTAAGAAAGAAAATCAATCTGTCTAGCTTTCAGTAAGTGTTCAGAATTTGTTAGCTGTCATTCCTTCTCCTCCTGTAACAGTTTAATGAACATTAATGAGGAGAGACAAACAGATAAAAGAAGACCCAGTGGGGTGCCTTTTCACCTTACCATGAGGGAGAAGTCAGTGCAAAGAGCTGCCTGGGGCCATGTGCTTCCAAAGAAAGACCTTCCTTTTTCTTGCGATTACTTGAGGGAATCTGTTTCTTGTAAACAGAAGGACCCCTGCCCAGACTCCTGTCTTTCTTTCGGGTCTGGACTTGAGCTCCTCACAGTCTTGGATGATACTCCTGCCTGGGCCTTGAACACAACTCATGGTCAATGCCTGGTAAACAAATGAATAAGATTCCAAGTCATCTCTAAGGAACCTACAAAAAGCTGTTCTTCAGGGACTTAGACGGAGAAGGTAATGGCAACCCACTCCAGTAATCTTGCCTGGAAAATCGCATGGATGGAGGAGCCTGGTAGGCTGCAGTCCCATGGGGTTGCTAGGAGTCAGATACAACTGAGCAACTTCACTTTCACTTTTCACTTTCATGCACTGGAGAAGGAAATGGCAACCCATTCCAGTGTTCTTGCTTGGAGAATCCCAGGGACGGGGGAGCCTGGTGGGCTGCCGTCTCTGGGGTTGCACAGAGTCGGACACGATTGAAGCGCCTTAGCAGCAGCAGCAGCAGCAGGGACTTAGAAACGCCAGGGGTACACATCTGGGGGAGAGTCAGCCCCTTGTTCATGGCCTCAACCCTCAAGCTAGGGAAGAAGGCAGGCCAGGACCAGGATCACTCTGGAGGACTGATGCTGCAGGGTGCCCTCACTGAGTTCCTGTCTTGCCTGCATGCTCCTAGGCCTGGCCTCTTCCTTTCCTCACTCCCTCTGGGCCCAGGAGGAGGAGCTGCGGGGGGGTCACAGGAGGGGCAATTGAGGGAAGAGAGTCGCTGGGTCAGGTTGCCAGTCTGCTGAAACAGGGCCAAGGCATCAGCTACCAGCCTCATCCCCCTCCCCTCCCAACCCCCGTACCCAACTCCAGCACATTCAAATCTATTCTGACCCTTCCCTTCATTGTGCTCTTTCTTACTATGTCATTGTACATGCTGTTCCTGCCCTCTCAGATACCCTTCCCTGCCTGTACCTTGACCAAAGACTCCTACCAGTCTTTTAACAGTTCAGAGCTGGCCTCCTGCTGGAATCTTCCCTGGATCTCCCAGATAGGGTTAAATGTTCCTGCTCTGTGCTTCTATGGTCTTTGTGGAGACTTTTATGAGCCAAGGCTCATCACTCCAGTTACTTGTGTGTCTTTCCCCAAGAAGGTCTCAAGGACAGGAATTTTGTCCTATTCATCATTGTGCCCCGAGTGTCTAGCAAAGGATCTGGCACATAGTAGGCTTTCACCAAGTGTTGACTGGATGAATATATGAACAGGGTAATGGTTTCCAGCTGGACTCTGTTTTCTCTTCTTCCCTGGATATCTTGACATCATCTGCAGTTCTGTGAACTGTTTCTCCCAAAGGCACTTCTATCTACCCACAGTCCCAAGCGACATCTGGCGTCTACAAGGCAGGACACGGCAGGGTTAAGGGTCTGGAGTATTTTTGGGGTTAGAGATTTGGGGCTTAGGGACGAAGCAGGGACCACAGGAGAATGAGGACAAAGTCGGGTGGGCTGGGCACTTGAATGTCTTCACTGGCCATTTGGGGCCTGATGGGTGGGTCCAGACTCTCTCTCTCAGACAAGCCTCTGATTGGGCTCCCAGGCATGGCAGCCACTCTCCTGCCCTCCTACCTCCCCAGGCTCAAGGCTGAGCGGCTGGCAGAGGCAGGACTGGGCCAGCCCGAGCAGACAGCCTTGCACGATTGCTGGCTCCAGGCCTCCCAGCCCAGCTTGTAGCTCCCCCAGAGTGGCGGGATTGATTGGCTGCAGCCGGAATGGGCACCAGTCTCCCTGGCTTGGACAGAAACGGGGCCATCTGTTACACCTCTAGTTAAAAGTACATAAAGTTGAGCATTTGTGCGTCGACAATACCACCCCTGACACCCTCCACGCGGCACAGCGCTCCGGCTCCTTGGCAGGCTTGTGCTCCATGACAGGCCGGCACAGCAACGCCTACACGCTGGCTGGCATCACGGCTCCACCCCCCAGTGGCCTAGCCCAGCTGGGTCCTACCTAGAAGCCCTAGATTCCACCTATATCAGAGGATGGAGGGAAGGAAAGGGGACAGGTGGAAGGGTGCATACTGGTGGGTGACTCTTGGCCCCATCTCAGGGCTCCTGGGTGACAGATGATGCCACACTTAAGGTTTGATTTGGGGAGAACCCAGTACAACTACTCATGCCAGTCCTAGGGCATGGGGCTTCAGGTGGGGCCTAGGCTGGCTCTGGGCCCACACCAGGCCTTGCATTTCCTGGGCCAAGCCAAACAGAAGAGTCCATCTTGTGACCCAGGACACTCATGCCTCTTGAGTTTGGAGCCCGTGACAGCATCTCACATCAACCCAGAAGACAATTCTGTTCAAGGCTAAGTTCTGGACTGTGGCTTTGGGCTTGGAATTCTAGACTCTGATTTCTGAACCCCCAACTTCTGGTCTCTGACTTTGGGTCAGGACACTCAAGGCATTCCACAGACATCTTTTCCACTTGTAGTCCTCTGGTGCTCAAGCCAGGCCAGCCTACTGTCTCCCAAAACTGTTACGAGCAGTCCCGCCTGCCTCTGTCCTTTTGTCCCTGCTTCTGCTCTCTCTAACCTGGAATACTGGATTTCTTCCCTCTAGCCTCTCAGTCCTTCCCATCTTCCAAGACTGAGCTCTAGTCCCAGCTCTGCCAGGCAGGCTTCTCTAGCTACAGGGCCCCTGCCTGCTCTGATCTCTCAGAGGCCTCCTCCCCAACCCAAATGGTTTCTTCTGAGGCTTGTTCAGTATGAGACTGGACTTCTCTGCACAGGCGGAAGCTGGGCTGGCCTTTGTCTTGCCCACAGACTAGAATAGAGCTGGGAGCGTGAGTGGGGAAAAGGCTTTATAAGTGCCAGCCTGAACTCAGCTCAGCTGCAGGGAAAGGGGGACAATGACTGCAGAGGTGGTAATGGCTCTCCCAGGGGCCACTTCATAGCTCTGATGGGCACAGCATGGAAAGCGAATGGGTAGGTGGACAGACAGCTTTTGATTACTCATGTGTTTTTTTTAGTACACATTTACTAAATACGTGCTCCATGCTTGGTCCTGTGTGGATCATGGAGGAGAAGGAATAGTTTTAAAAAAAAATGAGATTAGACATAGTGCCTGCCCTCAATGAGCTTACTCATTAGGAAAGGCCACAAGACAAGTTCAAATAATAACTATAATTTGAACTATAATTAACTAACCAAAATCAACAGAAGTGTCCTTTATCTTGTGCAACAATAGACAGTCAGAGATGGAAAGAATCCAGAAGGTCAGAGACTTCAATACCCATCCTCAGCCAAAAGACATTTAATACATTGCTTGAGATAACATGGGTAAAGCTCTTACTTGGCACAAAATACACGATGGAATTGAGTTGGCCAAAAAGTTTGTTGGGGTTTTTAATGTAAGATGTTATGGGAAAACTGGGATGAGCTTTTGGCCAACCCAATAAAATGATGAAGAATATGATGATGGCAATAAGACTGATTATTAGCCTTCCAGCTAGTTCGAAGCATACTCCATCTGTTGGGAAAGCTCACTGCCCTCCCCCTACCCCCAGCAGTTCATTCCATTGCTTACACTCCTACATATTCATTCATAAGGGTAAGGTGAAATCATTCTCTGTCCCCACTGCAATTGTAGTAATTCCAGCCCTGGGTCACAAAGAGGCTGGGACTAGGCTCAGACAAGTGAGATTCCCAAGCACAAAATCTCAGGGGTTGTACAGAACACTGAGAACAAGTACTTCCTTAAACTGTGTGCCCTAAGTGCCTAATTTGCCTCATCCTAGTCCCAGCAATGGCAGCCCACCCCAGTACTCTTGCTTGGAAAGTCCCATGGACGGACGAGTCTGGTGGGCTGTAGTCCATGGGGTCTCAAAGAGTCAGACACGACTGAGCGACTTCAGTTTCACTTTCATGCATTGGAGAAGGAAATGGCAACCCACTCCAGTGTTCTTGCCTGGAGAATCCCAGGGACAGGGGAGCCTGGTGGGCTGCTGTCTATGGGGTCGCACAGGGTCAGACACGACTGAAGCGACCTAGCAGCAGCAGTCCCAGCCCTACCACACAGTGAGTGGGTACCCTTCCCCAGCCAACCCCAGGCTGGGAACTGTCAAATTTCTCAAGTACCCTTAGCCTCCAAAGAAGCTCCTACGAGAAGCCTACAGGAGGGGGTGATAGGGGCAGATGGGGACTGAGAATTCTAGGAGGGTGTTAGTTACAACTAGGGGACTTATCTGCCCATCCTAATCCTTTTCTGCACAATACTTCCTTTTGGCCTGGCGTGGTTGCCCCCAACTCTTTCCCACAGCCCTGGAACAAGGGAACAAGGGACTAAAGGCAGGCTGGTGTGTCCAAATCTGTGCCGGAAAAACAAACACGAGGCAAATGGGTTCTAAAGTACATTGAGCAGTGAAAGTCACTCAGTCATGACCAACTGTCTGTAAGCCCATGGACCACCCAGGCACCTCTGTCCATGGACTTATTCAGGCAAGAATACTGGAGTGGGTTGTCATTTCCTTCTCCGGGGAATCTTTCAGACCTAGGGATCTTCCCTGGGGATTGAACCCAGGTCTCCTGCATTACAGGCATATTCTTTACCATCTGAGCTATCAGGGAAGCTACTGAGCAGTGGGCCTGGATAAGAAATCATGTGACTGTTTCTTCTTCTCACAGGTATCCCAGCTAGGGGATGTGTGTGTGTGTGTGTGTCTGTGTGTGTGTGTGTCTGTGTAAAACAGAATGGGAAAGCTTACATGCCACGGACAACTCTGGAGGATTGGGATGAGGGGACTTTGAGGGGAGAGGTGGCAAGAAGGAGGGCTGGGGGAAGGGGGGAAGTGGAGTCTAAAGGCAGGTAGGTCTGCTGTGCTACTTTCCAGCTGGGTTCCTCAAACAAGCCATTTGAACTTCTGAGTCTCAATTTGCTAGCTGTAACCTGAACTTCAAAGACTCTTATCTACCTACAGGGAGGACCATGTCACCTACTGTGACATGCCAAGATCCTGACTCCAGGGGGAAAAAGAAAATCCTGATTCCGGTCAGTCACGTTCATCAGGCTCAGGGTGAGGCCCAGGCAGGCCAAAACCTGGCCTCTGCTCAAACTGGAGTTGCACTCTGCTCCCCAGCCTGGGCTGGGGTTCAGCCTGGGGGTTTATTTTGCCTAGAACCACTTTTTGTGGCCTCTTTGTTTCTCTCTGTCCCCCATCAACCTTCGTCCTGAGAAATCCTCCTCTTTTTCCATTCCAGCTTATAAAGTCCTGTTTACCCCACGCGGCGTCTTCAGCCTCCCAAGACAGAACCGTGAGACAAAGCGGCTATAGGATTTCTCTTCCCATTTTCATAGTCGCAGACCGAGGCCCGCAGCGAGTTAGAAACGCTGGAGGGAGCGTGTTTCTGAGCCCCTCCTCCAGGCTGGGGCCCGAGGGGCCACTGAGAGACCGCGGTCTGGTGAGGGCCCCGTGTGCTGGGGGTGGGCGCAGGCGCAGCATCCAGCGCTTGCGCTTCCCGCAGGCCGCCAGCAGCAGGCGTTGCAGCGGAGGCGCCCTCCGTACCCGAGCATTAACTTAAGAATAGCTCACACTAATCCCTGGCTGTGTGGAAACAGCGTTTTATTAAATGCTTCACACAGATTTGGTATAATAAAGATGAATATATTATATCCTTTACCTCCCCCAGAGTGAGACAATAATGAGAGGAGGAAAAAAAAAAGTGAAACATAAATACAATGTAATGGGACTTGTGTCCCTGTTGCGGCTGCCATGCCGCGACCTTGCAGCGGGAGCTTGGGACGGGGTCGCTGGGGAGCCTGGATTCCAGCCTTCCTTGCCCAGCCAGCAGTCCCCGTCTGCCTCCCTCCACTCCCCCAGCCAATTTCTCTGCCACTAGGAGGACCTTCCCACAGAGAGGCGCCCCTGGACGGGGGTGAAAGAGTCTGGCGTCGTCTGGCCACACCTGTACCCTGGTGTGGGCTTTGTGCCTTCTCCTCTGCCCCCCAAGACCTGGTCTTCTGAAGACGTGGGCTACACAGGACAGACTGAGCAGATGGATAAACTCGAAAATCCAGGTGCGAAGGCTTCAACCTGGGCTCTGCTTTGAAGAAGAGCTGCCCTCCCTGTCCCGCTCTAGGGGGCTCTCCCTCAACAAGCTGGAGGTCTCCCTGGGTGTCCTTTCCATCCTTCCTGGGGAGCGGCCAAAATCGTTTACCTGAAAAAATTTCAAAGCTTTTCCGGCACACAAAAAAGAATGCTTAGCGATTCAGCCCAACCCCTCCTCGCGCAGGTGGTGGCCAGCCCTGTGAGGGCTCGATTTGCCACTCCAAGGGAGGCTGCCTGGCTCAAATTTAGGAGCGCCTCCTAATTGGAGGCAGGTTCGAATCCCACCTGTGCAGTTGACCAGCAGGACGCAGTCTTAATCTCAATTTCCTCTTCGGTAAAACCAAGATGTGGTGAGGACTGGAGAAGTTTCTAAAGCCTGGGAACCCATCAGCTGTAAAAAAGAAAATAAGCAGCTACCAGCTGCTCTTAAAATATTCGTTAAAATAAATGGTCGTTTCGGACCTAGTGTTCTCCCAAAGTCACTTCCTCAGGCCCCAAAGCAGGCAACCCCTTTTCCCAAACAAATCGAATGACTTAGTCTCTCATCCATCACTCTCCCTAAATTTCTTGACCTTTGCCCCTTAAAGGCTCAGAGAGGTTACTTACCCAAGAACACACTTCCGGGTAGTGGTGGAGCCGTCTGGGGTTCAGGTGCCATCAGTCCAAATCACTTGCCTCTGCAAAGACACCCCAGCCTGCCTCGTCCCCAGCGGCCTGGCCTCCGGAAGCCCAAGGCACCGAAGCAAGAAAAACAAATGCGTAGAGGCGGAGGAAGAGGAGGGAGGCGGCGGCAGAAGACGAGGATTCTGCTGGGGTGGAAGGACGGATAAGCAGGGAAGGAGGAACGCGAGGTGCCTTCGGCCGGACTTCTCGTCGGGCTGCCGAAGACCTCATGAGACCAGACTGGGGCCTCGGTCGCTCTGGCCCCGAAGGGCCAGCGGTATCAGCGCGAGGGTCTCCGGCGGCCCGAGGTTCACTTCGTAGGAGTGAGGAGGCTGATGGAGAAAGGGCGGGGCCGATTGCCTGAAGTGAACGGCTCTGGAGAAGAGCGGGAGGAATCAAGCGACAGTGGATGTTGGACGGGATGAATGCGAACCCTCAAGATCGGAAACCCAGGGGCTGGTGGAAAGTGGAAAAGCCAGAGGAAGCTGGCTCTGCTCAAACGAAATAAGGCTGAAGGTGGTGTGCATTTAGACAAGACCCCGATGCTGGGGAAGACTGAAGGCAGGAGGAGAAGGGGACGACAGAGAACGAGGTGGTTGGATGGCAACACCGACTCAATGGACATGAATTTGAGCAAGCTCCAGGAGATGGTGAAGGACAGGGAGGCCCTGGCGTGCTGCAGTCAATGGGGTCTCAAAGAGAACAACAGGCCTAGCGCCCTCCGGTGCTCCCTCCAGTGCCGGCTGACACGAGGTGGAGGCGCGAGGGGGGGCTGCCGCCTCGAGAACTGGATCTATGGGGTCAGTGGGCGTGGGGTGAAGGAAGAAGCACAACCTGGGGATCCACCGTGGGTTTAAAGTCCCGCAGCTTCCCTGGAGCTCCATTCTGAGCACAAGGAAAATCCCGGCCCAGACGAAGCAGCCCCTGGGCACTCGGGCTCTGAGCACAGGAGGCCGCCTTCTCCTCTTTGCTCAGAGCCACCCCCGCCCACGTTCTCTGCGCGACTGGGCATTGCCGAAGCTCGCTTGCCCACAGGTAGCGCCCCCCCTCCCCTATTACGGCCCTGGTCCCGCTGCCCGTTTTCTCTTGCCTGGGGTCTTAAGAGCGGCTTCGCTGGGACAACCCTGCCCAGTAGGTGCTCTCTGACCGAGCCGGAGGGATTCGAGGGACCAATGAGTCTCCTGCGATTGGGCCGAGCAGAACCCAGGATGCTAGTGGGCAGGAGTCTTCTATCTGGCTCCCTCGTCAAGCGCGTTAGTGACCCCCCCCTTCCCCTCAGCCGGAAGGTGAGGCGCTAATGCAATGAGCCCCTGCGCGGCTGCTGAATTATTCACGTGCCGTTTATTATGAGAAGCCTGACTCAGGCCTTTCTGGAGGCCTCCTAACCACGCTCTCGCTGGCCGGCTCCTAGGTCTCCTCCCCCACTCACCGCTTAGGTTCCTCCCCCATCCACCTGGCCTGGCCCAAGCTCCTCTGCCTGGCGCCCTCCCAAATTCAGAGACCTCTGTGGTAGCCTGACCACCATTCGCAGTTTGGGGAGCTCAGGGACCCAGGAGTTAGGTTTAGTAGGAGATCGTTCTTGGTGCTTCCGTAGATGGCATAGCGGCATAGTCCACATAGTCCACATATTGTGGACCCAGGACCAGCAAGGACTGGGGTGCAGCCTGTCCCCAACTCCCCCTGCAGTCCCAAACAACCATCCCAGGAGCCCATTAGCCCATGCCCCAGGCTGCAGACCTGCTGAGGTGCACAGGGGACCAACCAACCTCAGCAGCTTGATGCCCAGGCCAGGGAGTGAGGGGCACTCTTTCTTCCCCTTCTGGGTTGGGACTTCTGGCCTCCTGCTCAGCTTCTCTGCTTACCAGGAAAGTGGTCCTCACTTCTGCACCTACCCCAGTGCTTCTGGATTTTTCATGGCTTATTTCAAATGCTACTCACCCCACCCCACCCCCACCCCCCACCCCCACCCCCACCCCCACCCCCTGCCGCTATACTTTACCCTCTTCATTGTCCCCTGGGCTACTGGCGAAGAGGTGTATTTCCTGCCACTCCTACTGGCTCATCTCTCTCCTCCTTCTGTCTGTTCTTCCTCCCTTCTTCTGGGCTCAGAATAGGATGGGAGTCTGTGTTTTTTTGTGTTTGTTTTTTTGTTTTGTTTTGTTTTTGTTTTTAAAGAGAGAAGGTTAACAAACTCCATTCCTGAGTCAGGCCATACCACAGCTGGGTCCAGAACTTAGGACACTCCCCACCTCCCATGGCCAAAAAACATTAAAGAATGAGGTCTCTGTGCCCCTTCATGTATATTGGAGGTACTAGCCACAGGAGTGCCTCACACATCTGCACACAGCTGGAAAAACAATGCACCTACCCTTCCCTTACTCCCATCTTCATCTCTGAGGGGGCACAGGCAGAGGTCCCTGCCTAGTTCTCCCTTTTATCTCTTGTTCATTTAGTTTATTCATTCAACGAATGTATGGAGAGTTCTTCATATATGCCAGGCTGGCACAGGTCATGGAGAGGAGTTTCAGATTCCCAAGTTCATAGCCAGGGGAGAGAGGTAGAAGAACAGACAACAACCAGCAGTTCTTGGCAATCTGACAGTGTTTCCATGGGGAATGTTTGAAGGGGCACAGAGGACAGAACAGGCAGGAAAGTTTCCCCAAGATGAACTGAGCACTAAAAACAGCAAGAAGTGCCAGGAGGGAATTCCTTGGCGGTCCAGTGGCTAGGATTTCACACTCTCACTATCAGGCCCCAAGTTCAATCCCTAGTCAGGGAACTAAAATCTCATAAGCATGCAGCATAGAAAAAAAAAAAAGTGCCAGGAGGGGCAACAATAGATTTGCTTCTGGCCTCAGGGTGAGGGAAGTAAAGGCCTAGGACCAAAAAGAGGGCTGTAGGAATATGGTAACTTTGGCCTTGAGCATCTTTCCTCATCTCTATCTGTCCATGTTACACAGTGGTCTGTTGATCCCCCTACACTTCCAAAGGGCAATCAGTTACCCCATGCAGGACTGAAGAGCCAGAAAGAGGTTGGCTCATGTGGTTGAACCACCTGTCACTAGGTTCTAAAGGAGTTCAGTTCATGAAAGAAGTTGGGGGAGGTGAGAAGAGAGAAGGAAGGAAAGGTGCTCTCCAAAAAGTGCCCTGGTCTTAGAGCCTGCCCCCATCTCTCTTTGCCAGAAGAGGTCATGGTCAGAGACAGCAGGGCAGGTCCAGAAGCAGGCTTGGAGCCTGGCATGAATTTCAGAGCAGCTGGCTCCCTGCTCCCCAGGCCTGCAGAGAGGCAGCTTCTCTCTCCCTTCCCCTATTGGCCTGCTTCTGGCCTTAACCTTTTCTGGATCTCCAACCTCTTTTGAGAATCCAGTGTGTTACATAATATTGCCCCTAAAAAAATATGAACACTTGGACTCATACATAATTTTACACACAATTTCTGGGGATCTGCAGAGCCCCTAAAGTCCATTAAAAGAAACTTTGGGCTCTGGTGTAAAAATTTTATGGTTCTAGGATTAAGATTTGAGTCAGGAAAAAAAAAAAAAAGTCTTTAAGTCCTAACTACTCCCAAACAGGCTGTGTGACTTTGGCTGTGTTACTTTACTTCTCTGGGCTTCATTTTCCTTATATGTAATCAGGGTAATAGCAGTAACTACCTCATAGGGTTGTGAGTAATAAGTGAAATCAATAAAACTTTTAGCCGGAAGCCAAGCACATGGTTAGGGCTTATGGTGTTTATTGTCAAGGTTATTATTGTTGTTGTTACTGCAGAAGGTGGCCCAGGGCACAAAATAAAAACCAAGTGGGCAGTTCTGGTTCCGCCAGGGTGGCAGGAGTCTGCTTCTACAGCAGAAGAAATACTCTCTGAACTCCATGAGGAGTGTCACAGTAGCAGGTCCCTGGGGGACAAAAATGATCCCACTTGGTGGTCAAGTTAACTCATTTCCAGCAATGTCAGAACTTTTTTCTCAGGGAAGCTCTGGCCTGGAGGCCAACATGATGCTTACACAAATAATCTGGAAATGAATGAAGCTACCAAAACAATCTGGATTAAAGCTGACAGCGCCTTTGGGGATTTATTTGAATTACTCTCCTATGCTAAGGAATAACTCCGTGTGTCAGTCTACAGTGTCCCCTATCCTCACAATTCATGTAATGTCCTTGCCCTCCTCTTTGTCTGAGGAGGGAAACTAGGGGAAAAGTGGATCTGGGGCAGAATAATCCCTTCCCCTCGCAGTGGAGATGGAATAAGGCTGGAATACCCTGGTGGTATAGACAGAAAGCAGGGATTCAGGAGTCAGGATGCAATATTGACCAGGCTCTGAAGACAGGCATTCCTCTGTGGAACAGACTCGGGGACCAACTCCAGGGGAGGAGACAATGGCCCAGCTGACTGGTAAGTGGGGAACCCTATGGAGCCTTCCAGATCCAGCATTGGATGCCTGGAAGGGGGTTGAGCAGAAGGTGAGATCCTGGAATAATGGCATATTCTTTCCAACCAACCCCTACCCTACCTGTCTCTGAGTTACTTTCCTTTCCAAATTTCACGATCTCCAAAACTCCTCTGAGGTGGGACCACCAAAGCCCAAGCCTTCCTCCTTTACACAATTGTTTATACTCCATTTGCCTGACAAAAACTCATTCAACCAATACTTAAGGGTGTCCCCATTCTTGCCTAGCCTGTGAATGTCTGAAGTGGACAACCCGCACATCAAGGGCCCTGTCCAGAGGGATCTCCCATTCTAGCAGGAGAGGGAATGAAGCTGAGGGCAGACCCCAACACAGCCCCGAGCTCTGCAGACGGGTTTGGGCTCTGCCAGTGGGTTTGGGCTCTCATGAGTTCAGAAGGTTCCACCCTCCTACTCATTGGGGTCTGGAGTGAGTTGGGGGAAAAACAAAACAGTGAACTGGTTTTTGAAGATAATCTTGATGAGGTATTGGATTTAGGGGACCCTGAAGAAAAATGGGCAGGTGATACCACGTGCCCCCTGATTCCCCAGCTATGCTGGCCAGAGCTGTTTGGCCAGCCAAGAGTACAACCAATTAGGCCAAACCCTCAAAACCTTGGGATTGGACAGCAGGTACCTGACAAGAAGGGAAGAAGATGAGGCGATGGTGGTTAGAAGGGGTAATGTAGCAGATGATTTCGGAATGTCCTGTGCACTTTGACACAATGTGGCCATAAACTAAAGTTCCAGGGAAACGGGGCTCCAGGGGAGACAGTCTATGCTGCCACCCAACTGTTCCCCAATTCACATTCCTCACCTTCCTGGCAACCTCACCAATAATCCAGAATTCTGCTGTTCCCGAGGGACTGGGAGATGGGAGGAGCAGGGTTGTCCTTGTGATCCTGTCTTGCAGACCAATGTCAGGTATGGCGAGATGAACAAACTGGAAGAATGGGGGAGGAAGAATAGGGGTGAGAGCTCCTCTGGAGGATGAGGACCAAAGAGTCCCCATTCCCTGATGTGGAGGGGCCTCCTCTGGCTATGGCTTGCCTGAGGCTCTGGGTCATGGTTTTGGGAGTTATGGCAGGAATAGGCTGTGGGCGAGAGGTGAGGTGGAATCCTAAGAGCAGGAAGTGAGAGGAGAGAGTAGACCCCTTTCCATCTCAGAGCTTCCAAGCCAGCAGAGTTCAGCTCCCCGGAACCCTCTTCTTTGGGTCCCTCTTCACCATCTCTGGACTCTGACCCCAGGCCCAACCTCACCTCATGGCTCCCAGAGTAGCACTGATGCATCAGAGACTGGCCTGCCTGGGGGATAGTTCTGCATCTCTGGGGGAACATTCTCACCATTCCTGCTTCTAAAGTACCTGTGCTTTCCCCAAAATGCAGGACAAAGACAGGGAGAGGGTAAATAGCTCTTCTTAACACTGCCAGGCAGGCCTGGGGCAGTCACTGGGGTCCCAAACAAGAATCCTCTCTCCCTACACTGTCCTTTTGTAGTCTGGAGAGCTACAAGCCCTTTTCCAAACAACTAACCAGGAGATAGAGACACTGATCGCTGATGCTTAGAGGTCCCTATGCTAGAGGCATCCAGGAAAAGAACCTATCCCCTGCCCGGCAGCCCAGCTTGGTCTTCTCTGGAGCAGGTAGGACAGGGCAAGAAGCCCAAGAGGTCCTATTCTTCCCATCCCAGCCTCTGAGCTGGGCCACGGTCCTCTGCACTGCCCTCTCTGGAGCCATCTCTGGACCAAGCAGGGCTGCCAGACTGCGCTGCTTGCCCCGGAGTTTACAAACAAAGCCAGGGAAAGGGCTAGGGCTGTGTGTGAGGACAGCAGCTATTCCTCCCTCAGCTGCAGCCAGTCCCCTCCTCCCCTCCTTTCTACATGGGTAGAAACAGAAAACTAGGGTGGCAGGGCAAGTAGCTGTATACAAACCAAAGGAAGGACTCAAGAGAAAAAAAAAAAACTAGGGGTACAACCCCCTTGGGTGCCTCAGGGGAATGAAAAACAGGCATGCCCACATACCCACAAGTTCACATACGTTTACACAAATATGTCCGTGGAGAACCACACACATATATACATATTCGAACACATAAACATTCAAATACCGATGCACACAAATGCTCGCTTGATACGCACAGAGTTCGGGCCAGAGTCCAGTCTCACTCGAACCCCAGCTCCCTGCGGGTTCCTGAGAGCGCAGCCCCAGCCGTGACCCGGCCCCCTTTGGACCCCCCGCCCCGCATCCGGAACAGCTGGAGTCGGCCTGGTGGTGCACTCAAGCCGGGCGCTGGGCTGGGCGGGGCCGGCAGCGGGGCCCCGGCCCGGGGCCCGGCAGAGCGCAGCTGGGAGGCCCTGAGCCTGCCCCGTTAGCCCCGGCACCCGGCCCGGCTACCTCGGTCGGACGCCGATCACCAGACGGGCCGTGGCCCCAGTCAGCCCGGAGAGCAGAGGCCGGAAAAGAGTGTGCAAGATTGCGAGAGGAGGTAAGGCTGTCGCTTCGGCTCCGGCCGGGGGAGAGGTGCCTAGAGCCATCAACAACTACCCTCGCTCCACCTCTCGGCTAGGCAAGGCTGTGTCCTCGGACTGGCCTCCTCCCCCAACCCCTGGGATTCCGCCACCCCCTGTGTCCTGTGTCGCCTCACCCAGGGCTGCAGAACCTCCTCGGACCTACCGCGGGCCACCCCGAAGGCTGCAGATTCCTTCCGCCAGGCGCGTCGCCCAAGGCCGTGGGTGAGGGGCAAGTGGGTCTAGGGGTAGGGGCGCTGTGTCCTTGATCTCAGCTCGACAAAGTCTGCTCTGGGTGGCGACGGGGCCCACCCAGGCTCCCGGTCTTACCTGGCCCGCGCGGCGGCTGCATACCTCCCCGGCTGTGCTCTTGCCGCCCTTCTCGGGCGCTAAATCCCTGGTTGGAGAGCCGGAGACCTCCGGGCCAGCGCTGCCATCACAGCCAGGCCGGCGGGAGGCGGGTGCTCCGGTAGGGCGGCTCGCAGTTTGGGGTGGGGGCGGCGGCTTTTCAGTCGCCGGAGGTTCGGGTGCAATAAAGGCGCCGCTAATGTAATTTACAAACAGCTCGGGCCGAGCGCGGCGCAGCGCCCGGACTGACAGGCGCATTAGGCAGGCTAATTCCAGCCGGCTCCTCCTACCCCAGGCCCGCTAATTAATGAGCTTCCCAACTTAGAGCCGCCTGCATTGGACAGACAGAGAGTGAAAGAGAGGACGAGAGAGAGGGAGCGAAGGAGAGAGACGGGGGGAGCAGAGAAGAGAGAAGAGGGAGGGAGAGAGGGAGGGAGAGAACGGGAGGAGAGAACAGAGAGAAAGAAGAGAGGAAAAAGACGGAGAAAGAAAGAGAGAGAAGTGCCGCTGCAGATAATTGATTACTCCTCTATCAAGGCTAACTTGTTAGCAATAGTCAATTGCCCCATCTCTCCGCCTCCCTCGCAGTACGGGATCGGCGCCCTCGCCTCGGCTCTTCCAACTGCTGCCGCCAGGACCGTGGGCCAGGAACTGCCGCGGAGCCACCTGACACCTTTAAATAGCACCCGGGTTGGCGAAACTGGAGCCCCGCGCGGCGCGCCCCGGCTCGGGCCTCGGATTGCTGGAAGACCCGGCGGCGGCAGCGCCCGCGTCAGCGCCCTCCTCCTGGGGCCCCGTGCGGCTCTGCTTGCCTCTGCTGTTGCGCTAATCGACCCGAGCCCGGCCCGCGCCCTGCCCGGCGCGGCCTCCTTCCCGTCTGCTTCCCGCCGCGCCGTCCGGCGCCCGAGCTGCCCGCGGGCTGGGTCCCCGAGGCCCGAGCCGCCCAGGCCGGGCCCCCAAACGAGGCCGAGATGACTTCCAAGGAGGACAGCAAGGCGGCGCCGGGGAGGAGAGGCGGCGCAGCCCGCTGGACCACCTGCCGCCTCCCGCCAACTCCAACAAGCCGCTGACGCCGTTCAGCATCGAGGACATCCTCAACAAGCCGTCTGTGCGGAGAAGTTACTCGCTGTGCGGGGCGGCGCACCTGCTGGCGGCCGCCGACAAGCACGCGCCGGGCGGCTTGCCCCTGGCGGGCCGCGCGCTGCTCTCTCAGACCTCGCCGCTGTGCGCGCTTGAGGAGCTCGCTAGCAAGACTTTTAAGGGGCTGGAGGTCAGCGTCCTGCAGGCAGCCGAAGGTAGGCGCCGCCACTGGGTTTCCCCGCGCCCAGCACCCCGCGACCTGTTCCGTGTGTCCCACGCTTACTGCCCTGCGTCTCTGCCCGCCTCACTCCCCCCCCCACGCCCCACGCCAGTCGTCAGGGCCCTCCAACCCAAGCCGCTGCCACTGGGAGTGGAGATGCGTGGAACAGGACCCAAACCCTGTCTCCTAAGGACCTCAGGATAGGCTAGAGTCTGACCGCGGAGGGGAGGCGGGAACCCAAGATCTCTCCGCAGTCTGCCTGGCTCCCTCCCGTTCTCAGTGAGTGGCCTGGTAACTCCTAGCCCTGTTCCTGGGGTGCGGAATGGAGAGCCTTTGCTGGGACCTTTTGGGTAGCAGTAGAGTCGTGTTGATTGCAACGAGGAGAGTCAACATTCACACCCAGTCAGAGTGTCCCTGTTTGGCTCTCTTATGTTCTAGCAACCTCGGTTCTTTCAAACGAACTCTCAGGTGAGGGGGCAGAGATCAAAACAATTTTTCCTAGGGACTTCCGGTAGACGAGAGATGGAGGAAGGGGGCTTGCCATAGCCTAGGCTTGCCCTAGTCCAGGTGGCCGAATCTAATCCGAGAAGGAAACAGCGGCAGACTGATGGCCGGATGGGTCTAGGTGGGGTAAGAACCAGGGTGGGGTCTCCTCTCCCCGGGCGCAAGACTATACTCTGGTTTCCTCGCAGGCCGTGACGGGATGACCATCTTTGGGCAGCGGCAGACCCCCCAAAAAGCGAAGAAAGTCGCGCACAGCCTTCACCAATCACCAGATCTATGAGTTGGAGAAGCGCTTTCTCTACCAGAAGTACCTGTCCCCCGCCGATCGCGACCAAATAGCGCAGCAGCTGGGCCTCACCAATGCTCAGGTCATCACCTGGTTCCAGAATCGGCGCGCCAAGCTCAAACGGGACCTGGAGGAGATGAAGGCCGACGTGGAGTCCGCCAAGAAACTGGGCCCTAGCGGGCAGATGGACATCGTGGCGCTGGCCGAACTCGAGCAGAACTCGGAGGCCGCAGGCGGCGGCGGCGGCGGCTGCGGCAGGGCTAAGTCAAGGCCTGGCTCTCCGGCACTCCCCCAGGCGCCCCGCAGGCCCCGGGCGCCGGGCCCCTGCAGCTCTCGCCAGCCTCCCCGCTCACAGACCAGCCAGCCAGCAGCCAGGACTGCTCGGAGGACGAGGAAGACGAAGAAATCGACGTGGACGATTGAGCGGCGCCCGGCATCTTCCACCGACCCCGGGCTCCGAGCGCCGGATGCCCGCCGCCTCCCGGACCGGACCACCGAGGGGAGCTGGGACCTCCTCTGCAACTCCCGCCTTCTCCCCGTCCTTGGCCCGGACTCGGCTCCCGGCAGCCGCCTCTTCCCTCTCGAAGCAATAAACCCGGGCTGACCGGCAGAGCCGGTCGCCGCGCGCGGCCTCCACCGCCCCGGGAGCCCTCGCCGTGCAATTCTGTATGGCTTCTGTATAAATATTTAAGCCTATATACCGGGTTCTTCCCAGCGCAGCCTGAATTCTTCCTTTTATTTGTTAAAGTTTCGGAGATTTCCTTGATTTCAAAGCTCAGGCTGCCGGCTTTGCCGAGGGCGAGGCAGAATCGAGGGTAACAAACACTTAACCTCGAGGTCTGGGGGAGGAGGCCGCCCCAACTTTTTTATTTTTCTCTGCATGTGGCGAATGCACCGGTCCTCTCTCTCCTCACCTCCCTAGACGTGTTGCAGTTGATTTCTTTTATTCCCTTCTGCCTTTATTTCCCCACGCGTGGGAAGGGACTGAGGGGGACAACCGGGTCCTGACTTGCAAGATTTAAATCAATGTTTTTCTCCCTCCACAAGCGCCCCCCCGCGAGAAAAGTCTGTTTTCGATGCCATTTCTGCCTCCTAATGCCCAGAAACATTATTTTAAAGATTCCTTCCCATCCTTTCTTGGTTGCCTTGGACTGACTACTGGAGTCCGGGTCTTAGGGACAAAGCAGGGGGAAATCCAACAACCAATCAACCAACGAAAACGGAACCCAAAGTCCAAGCATTGTTTTTTACTCTTTTTAGAATTTCTTTGCATGTGACAGAGACTGAGAGGAGGCCCACCTCAACCCTCACCCACCTCCTCCAGAGCTCTGGGTCTGTCTTGCAGTCTCCAATGCCCTGCTCCTAGCTGTCTTGGCCAGGCAAGGGTGGCTGGCTGAGGGTGGGTCCCGCGTGCCACTCCCCTTCTCCTGCCCTGCCCTCTCCTCCCGGACTGTACCTAAGGCCTCTTTCTCCGATAAATAAAGTCTTTGCCATTTTACTAGAACCGGCGGTGACCGTGTCTGAATGAGTGGACCTTCTTCAGTGAAGCCGCGGCAGGCTCGGTGTCTCTCGGCTCCTGCTCTCAGGCTGCCGAGGCCTTGGCGATTTGGAGGAGTTTCGGGGCAGGCGTGAGAATGAAGGGTGAGGGGGAAGTGGTGAAGAGAGAGGAGGCGCTTGTTGCCCACGAACACGCGGCAGCTACCAAATGGTGAGGGGGCGAGAGAAGCGGGCTTCGCCAGGTCCGGGTAAAAGCGAGGCGTACAACGCTGGGAGGAAATCTGTGCGTACTTTGAGGGCGCCATGGGTGCAAACTTAATTTATGTGGGGGCAAAGGCTGAGGGTGGGGGCACTTGCCCTGGGGTTCGTGCATCGCAGCCGGGACCCAAGGGTATTCTTCCTGCGCTCCCCGGGACGCTCCCCGGGACACCGGCTAAGCCTTGGGTGGTACAGCTCAGTCGGACAGCGGGGTGGAGCCTGAGGGCTCCCAAGTTTCGGTTCGCCAGAGGGCCTTAGCCTTGGGGGAGGGAAGAAAATAAAGCCAAAGGCAAGAGGGCAGACTAAATTGCTGACATGGGCACAGGAAGACGTGAGCCCGAGGCGTCTGAGCTGGGATGGATTTCTGGTAACGCTCACAAATTCTGGGCCCCGAACGCTGCTGGGGACAGAGACATAAATCTACCAAGAACTCTGCGGGGGTTGGTTGGGGTGTCCCAGCGCCCCGAGTGCGGCTGGGGCAGGAACAGGGGCAGCTTTCACTTTTCCGAACGGACCGGGTTTCTCTCTGGGCTTTTGTTATCACTGGGCTGGCGAGTGGCCGCTGTCACTAGAGGAAGGTCCCGCCTCCAGGCCACTCGGCTCTCTTTCTAAGCAAAATTGATGTGAGAAATGCGCATCTGTTCTCGGGCAGGCGCTGGGGCCCCGGGGCCTGAATCCGAACGTGCGAGTCCACGAGGAAACTAAGGGAGAAAAATAGAAAAACAAAAAAAAATTCAAAATCTGATCGAGAAAGTGGAAAGCCACAAAGACGAGGGAAGAAGGAGGAAAAGCTACACACAGAAACAGAGAAACAGAGACGGAGAGAGAAAAAGGAAATGGGGGTGGGGGAAGAGGAGCGGCGAGAGCGAAAGAAGGAAAGAGGCGGCCGGGCAGCCGGGCCGGCGTGAGGCCGGTTCCTCCCGGGCGACATAAATCGCCCTCTCAGGATGGATGGGTCTGTAATTCGGAGCGCGGACCATGAAGGCCGGGACGAATGGACCCGGGCGGCCGCTGACAGGCGACAATAGCCGGGCCCAGCCCCCCGCGGCTCCGGGTGCGGGCGCGGCCACGGCCCTCCGCAGCCCAGAGCGCGCCAGCGCTGGCGACCATATGGTTTTTGAATTTTCTTCACAATTTGTAGACAATTTGATGGATTAGGTCCCCGCGCGCGCCTCCCCGGCACAAAGACGGCGCAGGGATCGCGGCGCGGCGGTCACTCGGGCATCTGCGCCCGCCGTGCGCACCCCGCCCCCGCCCGGCCCCCCGCCCCGCGCCCGGAGCCCGGGGCCGCCCGCTCTACACGCCCATGAATCCCAATGAAGCGGCCCTGGCACCTCCGGCCGCTCCCCGCTTCGCGGCCCCGGGCCGGGCCCTGCTGGGTCCCTTCGGGCTAGGGGGCGGCGGTCCCGGGGCTAAGCCCACCCGAGCTGCGGGGGCCCGCGGGGCGCGCAGCTAAGCAGGCGCATCGGGGCTGAGGAGAAACGGGGCCATTTATCCGCCCGTCTAGTTAAAGCGGGTTATTTGTTTGCTTCCTTGGCCTCCCCCCCCCCCCTCCCCCTCCTCCCCCTCCTTCCCCTTCTGCCTTTTATTCTTTTGTCTCTAAATGGATTTAATGAGCCTGAAAAACATGACAATTGAATATAACCAAGAAATAAAAAATAACGAGGGAGGAAAGGAGGAAAAGAAAGAAGGAAAGAAGGAAGGGGAAAGATTAATAAAATAAAGGGGGGAATCCACTCAATTCAGCAAATGTTTGGTGTGCGTCTCTTCTGCACCAGGCCACTCTGGGGGGCTGGGGAAATGGAAACGAATCAGATCCAGTTCCGGCCCTCAAGGAACTCCCAGTCTAGCGGACGGGTCCAGCCGTACCCCCCCAGCGAAGACAGAGGAGACTGGGCCGAGGGGCAGGGAAGCGCCTTTTGAAGAGCTCGGAGAAACGACTTCGGGCTCGGGGTAGAGGGGGCTTCAGGGAGGAGGTGGCTTTGGACCCAGGCCTGGAAAGACGAGGAGGAATTCGTTTCTATAGGCCGGAGAGAAGGCGGGAGGAAGGAGGGACTGCAGTCGTCGGAGGGAAGGGGAGAGAGGCGAACGCTGAGCCCAAGGAGGCCCGAGGAGAGCGCGCCGTGCAGGGTCCCACACCGTTTGGGGAGCGGATTGAAGCCGCCCCGGCGCAGTCTTCTCGGTTGAGCTGGATTCCATGCCTCCGCCAGGCTGCCCGTGGGCTTCCGGAGCCTCGCTGACAGCGCGCGTGGCCTTGGAGGTCCGACTCGTTCGACCGGGCAGCGTGGTGCGGGGCTAGTCTCCTGGCCCCATCGCGCAGGGAAGCGGCGGCGACCGAGGGCAAGGGCTGAGGGACTCGTCTGGGGACTGGAGGGAGGAGCTGGGATCAGGGAGGCCTGGGCTGTAGCTCACCCTCTCCCAGGCAATCCCGGCTCCGGTGAGAGCAGCTACCCGCGCGCCGCCCCGGGCGCTGGGATGGCCTTGGCCGAGCTTCGGGCGCTACAGTGAGAACCCGCGATGTGAGAGGCCCTCCAACCCAAGGGCAGGCCCTGGTCTCGGAGGCGCCGGCCCGGCGGGCCTCGGGTGCGGCTGTGCGTGTTGTGTTCACTGCATATGTGCGCTCTGTGGGGGCCGGGCGCGTGCATTGTGTTTATTCTCCAAGAGTGAGTGTACTTGCAAGTGTGGCCTGGATCGTGTGAGGGGCTGTGGGCCCTGCGCCCACTCCGGGGCGAGGTTCGTTAAGGTTCGGGACCCTCCGGGCCGCCAGCCCTGTTGCCCGAGTTACTTTACCGCCCAGGGCCGTCGTGGGCCTGCGTACTCAGGATTCTGGCCTCTCTGCAGACCCACTTTCGCTTCCCCGCTGCCCTGGAGAAATGGCCTGGCTCTGCGTCTTCCTTCACGGCTGAGTCTGGGGCCTCGGCCCTGCTTGCCAAGTCCCGGGACGCGGGCAGGTTCTGCTCTCTGGCCCGGGGCCCCGCGGCGCGGACGGGCTGGGCCCCCTCTGCGCTATCCGGCTAGCTCTGCTTTCCCCGCTCCGCCTTCCCCGGCCCAGGGGGCCGGCGGGCGGCGCCGAGTGAGACCGGGAGGCGCAGTTCCTTATTTTACGAGGTGTCGGGCCGGTGTCAGACGCAGCTCCGATAAGTAATACTCCAGTCTGAGGGACCAGAACGTGGTAATTAATCCCAAAGACTTAAGTGTATTTTAGTTCAGGAGAAAAAAAATCACTAATTCAATCGTCCGGAAAATTGAAGTTTGATGCATGAGTCCCCCTGAAAGGGACGGGCTGGGGCCGCGCGCCTCCCCCCCGCCCCTGCCAGTCGCCGCGGGGACCCCCTCCTCTCCACCCTTCTGAGCCTCCAGGTCCAGGGAAGTCCACTCAACCCGCCCTGCATGTCTCCAACAGCTAGAACCCAGGGGCACCTTGATTTTGCTCCCTACCCCAATAACCAACCCTTTTTCTTGGGGCCCAGAAAGTAGTTTGTGCTGAGAATAGATGTTCCACACACACACACCCCCTGGGAAAGAGGCCTAAGGGAGCACAGGTGTAGGGGGAGTGGCTAGATAAGGGGCCCAGAGTGGACTGGGGTGGGGGCTGCAAGATATGTGGGTGAGGGGACCCGGAATCTGAGCAAACTGGGGTCATGAGGGTCAGCAGGTCTGAAGAGGCAGTAGTAAGGTGGAGAGGACCCTGGTGGGCAGTGGGAGGAGTCTGTGGGTGTGCTGGGCGGTGATGGTTAGGCTGTAGAACTATGGACGGTTGGTTTGTGTGGGGACTGGATGCCTCCCTAGACTGTGGGCCTGTGCCAATGAGGTCCTGGGCAGAGGTCAGCAGCCCTGGAGAGCTGGGAGCCTGATCCTGGGTGGGTTTACAGTATCTGCCAAAGATGAGGCTCAGGACTGGAGCAAAGGAAGATGGTGGTCCTGGGCCTGTGCATGTGTCTGAGGGGGGAGCAATTCTTCGGATGGAGGAGAATTCCCACCTGAGTTTCCCTGGGGCCTCATTTCTGCACCCACAGATTCAGGGCTGCCATCAGCAAGTCACCTTGGTGGCTAACACTTGCCAGTCCAGGAGGAGACCTTGGGGCTGAGGGGGGTGGGGGTATGTATGTGTGTGGCCAGGTTCTCCAGCACCAGCAGGGTGTGTCACTGAGTGTGTCAGGAGAGCGTGTGCAACCAAGAGACTAGGCATGTACAGCTGACTGATGGAACATGTGCAACTGGGGGTGACTGAATGTGTGCTGCTGTGTGTGACTAAGTTTATGCAATGGACAGAAAAGAAGTAAAGCTGTCACTGGGGTGGGAGTGACCAGTGGGTGAAGTGATCCTGCTCTGGGTGTGTGATGTGTGCAGGGATTGAGTGTGTGCAGATAATCGAGACAATGAACACCGATGTGGAACTAAAGCTGCAAACAAACAGAATCCTAGCTCCAAACAGCTTGACAAGCTGGCTACTCAAATTCTCAAATTTAGAGTTATGGGGTGGGGGCAGGGGAGATGGGGGGGTAGGAGTGGGGGTGGGGGTGGGGAGGAATGGTACACATGATCGGAAGGGAGGGGGATTATGAAAGGAGTGGAGAACCTCCGTCTGATCCTGAGTCTACTCTGAAGGCAGTTGAGGCAGTGAATAAACACTATAAGCACAGGCTCTGCTTTTTTGGTTGTGGGGAGGGGGGAGGAGGGAGTGTCTTCTGTATGCTGTTGGGTAATGGCTAGGATACAGCCTGCCCCTTCCTACTCAAGTTGGTCCCCAGGCTGAACCTTAGTGCAATTTGGCTTTGGCTGTACCAATCCCAGGTTGCCCTGGAAGGCCCAGCTTCCCCCAGCTAGGTTACTTCTCCTTGTGGGGACTCCTTTATGTCCTAAATGGGAAGGGCAAAGTTGATGTGTGTGTATAGTAGATGGTGGGTAAGTGATGCTGCTGGCAGTGTCGGGACTGAATGAGTCCTGCCTGCTTCGGAATCTGGGTGTGTGTGTGTGTGTGTATAATGTGTGCAGGGGTTGCTGTGCATTGGTGTGTGCAAGTAGACATGTGCAGGCTTCCTTATGGAGAGCTGGGTGTGGTTAGTTGCTTGTGAGTAAATGTGGATGTGGCAAGGAAGGAAGAATAGTCTCCTGTGAGTATCCTGGGGCCTCTGTGGGTTTAGTTATCAGCATGCACAGATAGAGATGAGAGAGTTGAGATAGATAGAGATGAGAAGAGTTGTCACCACATCTAGGTGTGGTTGTGCCATCTGAACCAAAGTGTGCTCAAAACTCAAGGACTCGGAAGCAGTGGGTTCTAGGGCTCTGTGGGGAGGGATTTAGGGCTGAGAGGCTCCTCTGCCAAGAAATAGACTTTGCCTGCTTCCTTACCTTTCCTCTCAACATAGAGCCTGGGAGGGAGGGTTTCTAGGTGGAGAAGTGACCCCTCCCATGTCTCACAGGCTGCTCAAAGTGAAGTGCCTGGGTCACAGGGACTGTTCCCTCTCTCCTTACATCTGTGATGGCGCTTATTGATCTGGTTGCCTGCAGACCCTCTGGGATCACATGCCCACATGAGAGGAGTGGAGAACCTCAGTCTGAGCCTGAGTCTACTCTGAAGGCAGTTGAGGCAGTGAATAAACACTATAAGCACAGGCTTTGATTTTTAGGTTGCGGCACCTGGGGTGGGGGGTGTCCTCTGTACGCTGTTGGGTAATGGCTGCCTGCCATGGCAAATCCAGGGCACATACAACATAGACACACACTGTCACACAGACATCCTAGAAACAAGGCAGACACACAAGGCAGGCACTAAGTTGCACAGACTCCCAGTGCAGAAACCCAAAACACACCCACAGGGACACAGACATATGGAATGCCCAGAAACGGTGCAGTCACAGCACATGCATGGACATACAGGTAGCCAGCAGCACACACAACAGTTAAACAGAGAAACCGCTGCTGTGAAAGTTACGCCAGCCCCACTGTTACACACACTATACAGACAGAGGCACAGCCCACAGTTACCACAAGCACACACTGCCTTCAGACATTCTGTGCAACCAAGGCGCGGAGAGGGAGGTAGCTGGTTTAGGCGACTTTGGGGGAAAAGCTGCCAGGGTTCTGACTGTTCTGAGCAGAGTTCAAAAGCAACTGAAGAGAGCAAGTCACAGACAAAGGTTGTGGGCAGGGAAGCTGAGGCTGCCCAGGAGGGCTCCCAGCCCTTGGCCTAGGAGAAAACCAAGTCCCCAGCCACCCCAGAAATGCAATCAAAGCTGCCCACCACCCACCCGCCCTGCACAATGGCTCTGGCTGGAGTCGTTATCATTTTTGTTAACTTTTTATCGACTGTTTGCTAGATGGCATGTCAGTAAAGTGTATGATTTGAGATGAAAAATTAGGCAGATTAACCTGAGGGGAGAGCCTGATTGATTACTAAATAGGATCAATTTGAAAGTTTTAGTCCTGGCGTTTCTGCAGAGCCTCTTAATACTTCAAACTTCAATTTTACGGGCGATTGAACTAAGCATGTTTCTGACAAAATTGATATATGTATTAATTTGCTTTAACTGGTGATTAATTACTCTCCACTGAAAGAATTATATGGAGCTGTTTGCCTGAGATTTGCATATTAATCAAATTCTAGTTGATAATTCCACTGGTGGGGGGTCAGGGGCGGGGCGTGGGTCGAGAGGGTGTGAAGGGGTGTTGGCGCCTGTGTAGGTGCCGGTGTGTGCACCCCAGTGTATGTGGGGGGCTCCCCACCCCCTCTTTGCTCTCTCCCTGCTTAGCTGCCAGTTTAGTGCATTAAAACCAAAGATGCAGAACGAGTTTGCCCGGCTATTTGGCGGGAGCAGAAATTGCCTGTCCGGTTTTATGATCTGCTCAGCCTGAGCAGCCGGGTCCTTAATGTCCCCTGTCAAAGTGTCCGCGATTTAAAGGGAAAACGGCCCCCGCTTTAGCGCCGAGCTAGCCTGACAAGGGACGAGGCAGGACCAAGCACCCCTTTAAATAATTCCCCTTCCAGAGGAACTGTGGTTTCCAGATGGCACCCTAGATCTGGGGACCCTCAGAAACCAAGCTATGTCCTTGGAGAGGTCCTGGCTCCTGGGATGCTCTAGCCATAAAGCGTGCCCCCTCGACGCATACACATGGGGCCACATACAGGCACAGTGGAGACCCTGAGACATGGTCAGACACTGTCAAACACGAGCTGATGGGCAGGAAGCCACCCTCTTAGACATGCGCAGTCACATTCCTGTTCACTTAGACCCCCACTCTGGGGCCTGTCCATAAACACACTCAGCTACCCCCACGCACACCCAAACACAGAACCCCACACAGGCGGGGAGCACACATAGACACCCAAGTCACGTCCACACGGCCTTTCAAGCGCACATGGTCACACACAGACACACGTACATTTTCAGATCCACAGGCAGACCTCATCCACACACACACCCAGGCTTGGAACCCTCTTGCATGAGGAATTCGAAGGCAGCCGCATACACCCCAAGGCCTGCTCCCATCTTCCCAGGCACTTTGCAAGTCCCCACGCCCTCTCCTGGTCCCCTTGCCCCGCCCGACTCTTTAAGCTAAAGGGGCGGCGCTACTGAATCAACTTTTCCCATCTCTGGATTCAAAGGGTAGGAGTGTAATTAAAACCAGATAATTAATGAGACAATATTCCTCCAGCTACATCTTTAATGAACAAACCCCTTCAGGGCAGCCTCTTCTTCTAGGCTCATTAAAGAGAAGAAAGTTGAGCGGCTCGCGGACTTCCCAGCGCGTTAATAACCAACCCGGAGTGGGTGCCTCGGCTGGGAGCTAGGGAGCCGCCCGACGCTTCCTGGCCACCGTCCTCCCACCACCACTCTGCACCTTGGCCCGCCCCCACTCCCATCCCCTCCACCCCCGATCCCCACCTAGCCCCAACCTCTCGCGCCTCCCCAGAGATCCCGCCAGCCGCAGTTCAGTGATTCCCAGCTCCGCCTGCCCTCTCTCTGGCGGCCTCTCGCCAGCACCAGGCTGCGCTCTGATGTGAGCGGCCGTCAGGCCTCCCCATTTTCCCTCTCGCCCCGCGCTGCGCGTTCCGGGCCCTCTGGCTGGCTGGGGTCGGCTCTGTAGAAGGGAAATCAAGGCAAGGTAGGGGCCCTAGTCTCCTTCTGAACCTCAGTGCCCTAGCTGGGTGGCCTCTAGGACTGGCCCTGGGAAGGGATGGGCTAGAGGTAGGGGTAGAGGCGCTGGTTTTACACGCGCACCTCGTACATTTTCGGGAACGCGCACTAGCAACCACATGCACGCGCACTCGCGCGCACGCTATCTTGCATACACAGGAGTGCCTACTCGCTGGCGCACACAAACGCACCGTCGCGGGTCCAGACCGTGGGCCCCGACACAGGGGGAGAGCCTGGCTTGAGCCTTCTCCCCTGCCGCCTGAGGTCGCCCCGGCGTCAGTCTTCTCCAGGGTGGGAAACTTCTCGCTTGGTGCGCAGCCTCCTGGGCCTGGAGCAAGCCTCTGGGCCAGATTAACTAGGAGCGGCAGCACACAGGGGCTCGGGAACCGGGGAGCCCTAGCCAGACCCAGGCGGGGGCGGTAGCTTTGGCGGCGGCGCCAGTGTTCGACTACGCTGGCTTTTAGGGATGAGTTATGTGGCAATGAGCGGAGTAAATCTGCATGCGCAAAAGATGCTAATTACTCTTAATAGCCTACCCAGACGCCCCGAGACTGGAAACCCAGAAACGTAAATCTGCGCCCGATAAATATTTTTAATTGTGAAATTTCCTGGAAAGAAAGCTTTGGTTACGCGGACCGAGGCATTTGGCTTTGGAGGGAGGAAAACGGCCCCCACTCGGAAAGCCGGGTCTGGAGTCAGGGACTCGCCGCACAAGGGCGCCTGGAGTGGGCTGAGCAACCTGAGCCCGGCTGGACGGCACTGGGTAAAGTTAGTGATGTATCGCATTAATTACCAGTGTGAGCTGCAAATGGTTCGAGGCCCAGGGAAAATTAATGGGAATCCAAATTCTAATTATGTAGCTGTTAAAGAGTTTAACTAGATAGTCACGGAGAAAATTGGATTATGCATAGAAATATGCAGCCGGCGCACGCGGTCTGGGACAGGGGTCCGGGACTCTCAGCCACCTCCTCCACCCCCCGTCCCCGCCCCTGGCACCGTAGGACACTCCTTTCAGAGGAAGGAAAAGACCCACCCGCCCCAGCGTCTTCATTTAGATCCGGCGTTTTCCGCCAGCAGAAGCTGGGCGGAACTCAAGATGGGAGGGGAGGCCGAAGAAGCTATGGAGGCTCGGGCTTGGATGTAGGGTCGGTGTGGAGTTCCGGGGCTCCTGGGCCCCTTGGTCTGGGTGAGGGTTTGTGCCCACTTCTCAGGTACTGCCTCCGAGTCTGGGCGAATTCATCCTCCACCTCTTTCTGACAATCATACAATTATATCTGGGAGGTGTGGGTTTATATTTTTTCCACTGTCAACTGAAGGAAATAGCCACCAACCGGAAGCCCAATTACACCCGAAGCCTCGTCATTCACTTTATTAGGAACTCTGGATATGTTTCCATTTTCGCAGGAAATGAGCTCTGATGAAGCAGCACTAATACCTCTGGCCTCGGGAGGAGGAGGAGACTCTCAGGGGAGAGCTCTATTCCCCAGGAGGCCTAGGCAGCGTGTGGTACTTCGAAAAGGGTCACCTTGGGGCAGCAGTCACCCAGACCTCCATTTCTCCTAGTTTCTCCCAGAATCCTGGCTTTGTTTTGTCCCAGGCCACCCACTCGGCAGGCCCCCCACTTTCCCCGTATCCCCGCACTCCGCCCTTGGAGCCCCCCACCACGTTGCCACTGGCGGGGACAGGGAGCGAGGGCCTAGACTGTTGAGGGGACTTTGCAGGCCTAAAGGGAGGTCGAACATCCTTTCCAAGCCCACCGACCCTATCCCCCGGAGGCTGGCGACCTCTGAGGATGCGAAGGTTTCTGGAGCTTGGAGGGTAGGCCTGGGTCTCAGGGGAAGAAGCACCGCTGCTCCGCGTCCCAGTCCCGGCTCCCTGCAGTTTCTGAACCTAGGTTTCTATCTCCCCTTAAGGAGAACGCAACCTCTCCCCGCCACCCCCCGCCCCGCCCCTTTAGGAGAGGAAGCCGGCGGGTCTGGGTCTCACCTAAGAGTTCCCAGTTCGCTGGGCCAGGCCTCGTTCTGCGCTTGTCGAGGCTGCCAGCGCATGACGGTTTCTAGCACCCCTCATCGGACCTCCATTTCCCAGACGGCGGGATGGGATTAACGCTCGCTGTGCACTCGGCCTCTTCGGGTCCTCCTTTCCCCTCACAGCGGCTGCGGATTGAACTCGGAGGGCTAGAGCCGGGAAGGAAAGAGACCACTGGGTCAAGCCTCGGCATATGGGGAGGATCCCTCAAGTTTGGGACATCAGTGTCTCAGTAATTTGCAGGTCTTGGAGAGAGGCTAAACTGGGCCCCGATGGCTCAGTTCAGGGAAGACCTCAAGCAGAGGAAGGGGCAAGTGACTCTGGGGTGTCCTGGACAGACCAATTCTGACCCAGAGAATTGCGTCTGAGTCAGACGCAGTTAGAGCCCCTTCCCCTTTCATCCTGCACTGGTGGGGGAGGGCTGTGGAGGGAAGGTCTTCAAAGCTTGGGGCAGATTTCCTAGAGGGAGTAGAAGCCGTTGAGGGTTCTGAAGGAAGAGCAAAGAAAGAGGCCAAAGATCTGGAGATTTTTCTCCGTGGCTTCCAGTTGCACAGGGTGGAGTATGGAAGGCCCAGGGCAGAAGGTGATAAACAGATCCACAAATTCTGGGAGAAAAGCAGACAAACGGACAGAATCGGGCTTTTAAAATTTTATTTTTAGTTTCCAGGCCGAATTCAGATTCTAAAACCCCCAATTCTCCCAGTGGCCTCGGAACAAAACCTATAAAGCTGGAGGTTTTACAGGTTTTAATCTGAAGATATATTAAAATAACTGAGGATCCTCCGACCCTTCTCCAGCTCCTGAGGAAAGTCTGGGGGATTTACCCTCTATCCCCCACAATATGTGCCATGCCTTCCCTCCCTTCTCCTCGCCCTTTCCAAGCCCTTCTGGGAAATATGGTTGCTTCACAGCGCCCCCCGCCAATACCAGGTCCCTCCTTCTGTTGCAGTGAGGAGGACCCTCCGACTCAGATGGATCCTTTCTGTAGCCCTCCCTAGTCTACAAGCTAAATCCGGAGCACTTGAGCCAGGCTCTACAAAAAGCCTGCGCTTCTCTAAGACACGGGCTTGGAGTGCCACCTAGTGGCATTTGTGGAGACGTGCAACAGCAGCACGCACGCTTCAACCCCTTTTCCCTCAACCCCACCTAGAATCCCAGTCTCACCCTCACAACACAAGCCCTTACGTGAGCACGCTTCACCTCCACTTTTTGGCACTTAGCCATTAGGAGAGGGCCACGGCAAGAAAAGAGCAAGGGTGCAACTGAGGGGCACATCCTTGGAACCCACAGATGCCAGGGACGTTCTTTCAGGGGTTGGACATGGAGTAGGGCTGAGAAAGGGGCAAACCCGTGTCTCTGCTGGTGCGCCGGGGGTACCGGGGCCGTTGAGCGTAAAAACGGTCCTTCTTGGGCTTCACTGTGGCTCAGAAGATAAACAGCCTGCAATACAGAGACCCTGGTTCGATCCCTGGGTCGGCAAGATTACCCTGGAGAGGGGAATAGCAATCCACTCGAGTATTCTTGCCTGGCGAATCCCATGAACAGAGGAGCCTGGCGGGCTATACAGTCCATGGGGTCGCAAAGAGTCGGACACGACGAACGACTCACACTGCCTTAAGGGGAAATTATGAGTGCCTAGTTGTCCCTGTTCCTACTCCAGCCAGGCGCTGAAATTAAGAACCCTCCTCGCTCGCAAAATTCAAGCCCTCGCAACGGCCTCCGCGCGGGAAAGATTAGGCAAGAGCTCCCTCTGCTGTCCATAGTTCGGTACTGCTGCAGGCTACCGTGCTGCCGGGCTGCAAAACTCCAGGCAAGAGGCAGGAGCTGTGTCTCTGATCCTGATCTGATCTGCGGGCAGACATCACGGCCATCCCTCTGCCGTCAGAAAGGAGGTCCCTTACCCAAATGGGCATGAGGTTTTTCTGATATTTATGGGTTTGCACAAGGAAGAAATGACTCTGCTCCAAAGTTCCACCCCTACTGCTAGTTCTGTGCTCTTTCTGCTGCTGGCCCACACCCCCAACTGACACAGTGTCTGGCAAGTTATAAATTTCCTCCTCTATACTATGATTGTCAAGCCTGTCAGAACTGGCTGTGTTTCATGGGTAGTAATCTCCAGATGGAAAGTCAGGGGAAGGATGAGTACCAGCAGGTCAGTCCACTCAGAGCTATCTAAAAAGTGGTGAGAGGTGATGACAGTGTGTCTGGCACTTCTAGAAGAGCCAAGACTCCAGAATTTCCAGGTGACCACCAGTTATTCCCTGGCAGAGAACCCCCAAGACGGCCCTCTCATGGTTGACACACACTGATTTCTGCATTTACCAAGTACTTCCTCTCACTCACCCAGGCGGCCACCATCTCCTGTTGACACCAAATACTTGACCTTGGCATAGCCACACTCACCAGAGCCCCAATTCTCAGATCCAGTCCCACCCCTTGCAAGACATTCTCCAGGCCTGGACTATTAGGAGAAGCAAGGTCAGAGAGGGCAGGAACCCTGGTCAGCTGTGGGATGAGGCAGTCTGTAAAGGTCACTCTAGGTCTTTGCCCTTGAATTTGGCACTGTCCTTAGAGAAGAGAGGGAGCAATGTATGTGTGTGGCAGAAGAAGGGGTAGAGGGCTTTGAAGTCCCCCGAAATGAAGTCTGGTGACAACCTTTCACTTCAGGGGATGTTCTGTGATTCTGTATAGGTCTCCCAGACCTCTGCTCACCTGGACACAGATCAAAGTAAACCACAAATATTGGGAATTTCCAGTTATTCTAAGTAGCCCATGAAAATGAGATGTTTTAAACTCAGGCCTTAGATGGGGAAAGTGGTGGAAGTGGGGGTTTCTGCCCTTTTCCTTCCTTATTCTTTCTCTCTTGGGGTCTTCAGTAATTTCCCATGAAGGGGCATGGCTCTTCCTCCTCTCTCCAGTGTGGACATCTGGGGGTCCTTACAGTCACCTCACTTCAAGCCAGAACACTTCGTGTGCCATTCTCTCCAGGTCTAGGATGGGAAGGCAGCAGGGGAGCCTTGGCTGATGTGCCTGGCTGGATGCCAATTTGAGCTTGGGAAAATGCAGAAAGGGCTGGTACTCCAGAGCCACCCAAATGGAATCCCAGGGAACCAGACCTGAGACTCTTCCCTTTGGCGTGGGAGCCCCTTCCCTCTCTGCCCCTTCCTGGATTCTTGTGCACACTGGTCTGTGAGATGTATAGAACCTCCCCGCTTCCCATACAACCCTCACCCTCAGAATGGCTTACCACGGAGGAAATCACACCTGTAATTAGGGATCAGACAGCCTGGGGGCTTATGCCTGTGACTTCCTAGCTGTGGGACTTTAGCAAGTCACTTCATCCCTCTGAGCCTCAGTTTCTCCATCTGTTAGTTGGGGACAGTAATCCCTGCCTCAGAGGGTAGCACTGAGACCTGGATGAACCTAATGTTCCCAAAAGGTCTTTGTAAAATCTCAGTACAAATGCCAGTTATTATTCAAGAACTTCAGAGAGAGAGGTGAGATGTTAATAAGTTCAGGAGGAACCCGCCCGCCCCCCAACTTCAGAGATTTCTCCTCCTTTTGGGCACATGAGGACATTCCACTTGCAGTGCCCTGAGGTCTCTACACTGCTCCCACATTTTCTTCCCAGCCCACTTCTCCCACTGAAGAAATGTAACTGATCTCTGTGGGAAAACAAAGGGGGAAACAGCCATGTCCTCACCCTTCACATGAAGGGGCTTTCCTTGAGTCAGTTTCCAGTATTAACAAAGTGGTCATGGGTTAAGTTCACCTGCCAGGGGTGAGGGGTTAAGAAGAACTTGTTAAAAAGACCACAGGAGGCTGAACCTGGATCAGGAGTTGGGAGGGGGTTGCTGGCTGGTACATTTTTATCATGCTCTCCAGGCAATTGGGACTCCTCTGTCACTGGGGGAGACCCACTGCCTTGACCTATCTAGTGTTATTGGCTGTAAGTAGGCAGTGGGGCCCTGCCAGAAACCTCCCCTCCCAGAGACTGCCTGAGATGCCCAGAGATCCCTGTCTGTGGTTTCCTTCTATGGCAGAGGCTGGGAGTGGGGTAGAGAGTAGTGAGCTGGGTGGACGATGGGGACAATAACCTAGAATGACATTGACCTAGAACAACAGGAGGCAGGTCTGATGAAAACAGCAGGGCTTTGAGGTGTGGGACAGGGTTCTCACTCACACTGGCCTTGAGGTCTAGGCCTTGACTTCTCTAAAGCCAGTTTCTTCATCTGTGAAATGGGGGTGACACTCAGACCTGCTCTATTCTAGAGTGCTCCTGAGTAGCTGTGATTTCCAAACGGGGAGTTGCTTTTTCACCAACGTATAGATGGGTGCACATGTATGTAGAAATAAGAAAAGAACATGCATCTTTTCCTGAAACTTACTTTTTTTTTTCCACTTCATAGTAGATCCTGGGTATCTTTCCATGCCTAGATTTTGGGGTGGTACCTTGTAAACTGTAAACAGCAGAACTGTTGAAATGTTAGTTGATTTAAATAACAGACAAAACATTACCCTTTGGGGAATAGTGTGGGTGTGCCCATGTCTTTGAGATGATAAGCTGGAGGAAAGGGAGGGCTTGTGAACACCTGTAGGTACTTCAGGAGCTGGTGATCCGAGCAGGATGGGAGACTGCCAATTTTTAATAGTACCAAGGCAACAGTAAAAAGGCAGGTATTCAATTTGCAGTCTTCAGCCCCTAGAAAGCCACCCTCAGCTGCCTCTTAGGAGTCTGCCTCCTTGTCAACTGGCATTTGAGGGGCTCATACTCAGGCCTTAGGCAATGGGGAGACCCATAGCCACCTCTGGGAGGTCACAGAGGGTATATGAAGGGATATCTAAGCTGCTACTACAAGGAGGCCCCCAAATACAGAAGCTAAATGAGATAGATGTCTGCTCCCCTTCACATAACAGTCTATGTTTGTGCGCTCGTCCGCTCAGTCGTGTCCAACTCTTTGCGACCCATGGACTGTAGCCTGCCAGGCTCCTCTGTCCATGCGAGTCTCTAGGAAAGAATACTGGAGTAGGTTGCCATGCCCCCTCCAGGGGATCTTTCTGGCCCAGAGATGGAACCAGCATCTCATTATATCTCCTGCACTGGCAGGTGGGTTCTTTACCACTAGTGCTACCCGGGAAGCCCCATAACAGTCTATATGCTCTCACAATTAAGAGCAGATTCACCAGGTTGGCTGGGCTCAAATCCTACCCTTTGTGACCTTATGAAGTTAACCTCTCTGTGTCTGAGGTTCCTCATCTGTAAAGTTGGGATGATAATAAACAATGACACAGTAATTCTGCCTATTAGGATTTTTGTGAAGATCAAATGAGTTAAGCCCCTCCAAAACTTTCTTTATTGAGCACCTCCTACATATTGGTCATTGTTTAAGGTCAGGGTGGCTCTCACTAGTTGCTAAGTCTCATGTGGTGGTGGTTTAGTCGCTAAGTCTCATGTCCGACTTCGCAACCCTGCGGACTGTCGCCCCCTGGGCTCTTCTGGATCCTTGGGATTTCCCAGGCAAGAATATTGGAGTGAGTCACCCTTTCCTTCTCCAGTGGCTCCTATCAGTGGGCTCAAATTGGCTGCTCTAGCTCCTGCCATTATATCTATCTCCCAGTCAGTAGGAAGAAGGAAAGGATAAGAGGAGCACATACCCATTTCTTTTACTAGCAAAACTTAAAAGTGGTCTACAGCTGACCTCCTCATAGCTATCAGAATTCCCTTGCCCAGACTCACCTCAGCTGCAAGGATGTTGGGAAGTATAGCCTTCAGCTATGTGACCATATGCCAGCTAAAACTCAGGTGTGATAAACAAAGAAGGGGCTCATGGAATTTTGTAGAAAACTAGCATTTTCTTTGTTCCGGGGGGGCAGCCACATCTTCCTCACATAGAGCCCCTGAGGAAGACAGTGACAGAGCGGGGGATGAGAGGGAGCCTGAGGGAAAAAAAGTCATAAAGGGGTCACTTAAGCAGGAAGGTTCCTGAGGGAATTCCCAGGTGGCACTAGTGGTAAAGAGCTTGCCTGCCAGTGTGGGAGACTTAAGAGATGCAAGTTTGATCACTGGGTTGGAAAGATCCCCTGGAGGAGGGCACAGCAACCCACTCCAGTATTCTTTCCTGGAAAATCCCCATGGACAGAGGAGCCTGATGGGTTATAGTCCCTAGGGTCACAAAGAGTTGGACACGATTGAAGCAACTTAGTATTCATACACGCAGTGGTTAGGACTCTACCCCAGGTTCAACCCCTGGTCAGGAACTAAGATCCCTCAAGCAAAGAAGGAAAGTCCTTGAGACAGGGATAAGGATATGGGAGGGCAGAAACCAAGACCAGCTTGATGGCCAGGATCTGGGATCAGGGAGATATTCTGGGGACAGCGGACAGTCTTTATCCATTTGTATCTTCCCCTCCCTCTGGGTTCTGTGTTAAGGCCGTGGACTTCTGCGCTGGGGAAAGGTGCATTATTCTTTTGTGCTAGTTCGAGCCCAAGAGGAGGAAGACTAATGCTGGAGGGTGCTTGGGGAGTCCTGAGTAGTGGGAGTGGAATCAGCTGCAGGCCAGCGAGAAGTGGCCCAGCGTTTCCACCCCAGAGGGACGATGTGCTGAGATTCCCAGGGCCCAGGAGAAGCCACCAACAGGAGGCACTGGCTGGGCAGGTGTATAGGCTACAGACCTGACCTGTAGGAATGTGTGAAGGGTGGCGTTGCGTGACCACTGATGGAGCTGGGGACTCGGGGGCACGGGGATAATGTGATGGCACTGAAACCCGGGCTCTCCTCACACCCACCCCCTCAGCCTGTCGTCTGGCTGTGCTCTGCATGGATCCCTAAGCTGACGGGAGCCTCTGGGCCCGGCATTCTTCACCCAGTGCCCAGAATCCCCTGCAGCTGTGCTCGAGCGTGTTTTTCTGGGTGATGACACATCATTTGCTGTTAGCAGATTCCTAAAGGGCCTGTGAGTCAGCAGAAATCAACAACCATGATCTCTCTTTTCCGGTGTCTGCCGTGAGGAAAGCACCTTGATCTGATTCTGAAACTCCTGTGACAGTGCATATAAATGTTTGTGTATGTTGAGTCTGAGGATGAGTAGGAAATCATAGCCCCTGTCCCTGGGAAGACAGCAGCGAGGAAATGGCTGAGGTTCCGGCCAAAGCCCTCCCGCCAGCGAAAGGGGAGGTAAGCCCCAGAGGCAAGGGAGGCGGGGACAGGTGGGGTCCAAGCCGTCACCAGCAGGAGACTCCCTGGAGGAAGAGAGGCAGCCCTCAGGGGCAAGTTTCTCTCGTCTGTGGACCCAGCCAGAGAAGGGGGTCAGAGGGAGGGAGCATAGCAGAGGGAGAAAGACAGATGGGACTTGGCAAGTGGAGGTGAGATCCAGCGGGTTTTCCCCCTTCTTCAGCCCTTTTCAGCTCTAACCTTCGATAAACCTGGATTCCCCGAGACTGGAGATTTTGGACAGCGAAGTCTTTGGAAGCATGAGACAGGCTTTTGATATGTATCTGTTGAGTAACTGAATGACTGAATAAATAAAGCAAAAATGATTTTGTGAGGGTACAGCCATGTTAATAAAGAAACAGGAAACAATCTTTGTTAGTCATTTGAAGCAGGGTCCCAGTCATTCCAACACTGAGTTGTGCTGTGTGCCAAGACCCTCCTATTAAATCCCCAGATCAACCTAAAGACACAGGCACTGGGAGTTGGGATGTCCTTGAACAGATGGGGACATGAGGCTGAGGCTAAGGTACCATGCAGTGTGGTAGTTTGCAGCCGATCAGAACTGGACCTGCTTTCTGACTCTGCTTACGGGGTGGGGGAGCATCTTACAAGCCTGCCCCTCTTCTCAGGTCCTGGAGAGGTTGGGAATTGTCCAGCTTCACTTTCAGCATCTCTTTAACCCCTTTCCTAGGTAAGTGGTGACATCTATCTCTCCAGCCTCTTGCAACTCCAAGTGTGGTCCAGAGACCAACAGCATCAGCACCAGCTGGGAGCAAGTTAGAAAAGCAGAAGCTCAGCCTCTCCCAGACTGGGTGAGTCAGAATCTGCATTTTAACAGGATTTCCCTGAGTGATTGGTGAAGTTCAGCTCTCGATCTCTCTCTCTGCCATCCCCTGGTAAGGGAAGCCTTGCTAACCTCATTTGTAGGAAGCCACTTCCTCAGGGATGCTGGAAGCAAGGATGCCTGTGTCATCCAAGACTGGCAGCCTCTCTGGTCCTCCTTCAGATTTCCTAGGACTTCTTCCTTTCAAACCTTCCTTCTCCTTCCAACCAGAAAGCCAGACCCAGTGGTGCCCTCCCCACCACAATCCCTGCATTACCTTAAAACAACAGTAACGAAAACTTTAAATCCCAGAATAGTTTTAAATTCACAGAAAAGTTGCATAGTATGGAGTTTCCATATACCCCTCACCCAGCGCCCCCTATTGTTAAAGCCTTGCATTGCCATAATGTATTTGTCCCAGCTAAGCAAAAATACTGGTGTATTACTAATTAAAATGGACTGGAATGGGCGAATTTAACTCAGATGACCATTATGTCTACTACTGTGGGCAGGAATCCCTTAGAAGAGTGGAGCAGCCATCATAGTCAACAAAAGAGTCTGAAATGCCGTACTTGAATGCAACCTCAAAAATGACAGAATGATTTGTTTCCAAGGCAAACCATTCAATATCTCAGTAATCCAAGTCTATGCCCCAACCAGTAATGCTGAAGAAGCTGAAGTTGAATTGTTCTAGGAAGACCTACAAGGCCTTCTAGAACTAACACCCAAAAAGATGTCCTTTTCCTTATAGAGGAATGGAATACAAAAGTAGGAAGTCAAGAAACGCCTGGAGTAACAGGCAAATTTGGCCTTGGGTACAGAATGAAACAGGGCAAAGGCTAATAGAGTTTTGCTAAGAGAATGCACTGGTCATAGCAAACACCCTCTTCCAACAACACAAGAGAAGACTCTACTTGTGGACATCACCAGATGGTCAATACTGAAATCAGATTGATTATATTCTTTGTAGCCAAAGATGGAGAATCTCTATACAATCAGAAAAAATAAGACCAGGAGCTGACTGTGGCTCAGATCATGAACTCCTTATTGCAAAATTCAGACTTAAATTGAAGAAAGTAGGGAAAACCAGTAGACTATTCAGGTATGATGTAAATCAAATCTCTTACAATTATACAATAGAAGTGACAAATAGATTCAAGGGATTAGATATGATAGAGTGCCTGAAGAACTATGGACGGAGGTTTGTGACATTGTACAGGAGGCAGTGATCAAGATCATCCCCAAGAAAAAGAAATGCAAAAAGGCAAAATGGTTGTCTGAGGAGGCCTTACAAACAGCTGAGAAAAGAAGAGAAGCAAAGACAAAGGAGAAAAGGAGAGATATACCCATTTGGATACAGAGTTCCAAAGAATAGAATGGAGAGATAAGAAAGCCTTCCTCAGTGATTAGTGTAAAGAAATAGAGGAAAACAATAGAATGAGAAAGACTAGAGATCTCTTCAAGAAAATTAGTGATACCAAGGGAATATTTCAGGCAAAGATGGGCACAATAAAGGACAGAAACAATATGAACCTAACAGAAGCAGAATATATTAAGAGGTGGCAAGAACATACAGAAGAACTATACAAAAAGATCTTCATGACCCAGGTAACCACGATGGTGTGATCACTCACCTAGATCTAGACATCCTGGAACATGAAGTCAAGTGGGCCTTAGGAAGCATCAGTATGAACAAAGCTAGTGTAGGTGATGGAATTCCAGTTGAGCTATTTCAAACCCTAAAAGATGATGCTGTGAAAGTGCTGCACTCAATATGCCAGCAAATTTGGAAGACTCAGCAGTGGCCACAGGACTGGAAAAGGTCAGTTTTCATTCCAATCCCAAAGAAAGGCAATGCCAAAGAATGCTCAAACTACCACACAATTGCACTCATCTCACATGCTAGTGAAGTAATGCTCAAAATTCTCCAAGCCAGCTTCAACAGTACGTGAACCATGAACTTTCAGATGTTCAAGCTGGCTTTAGAAAAGGCAGAGGAACCAGAGATCAAATTGTCAACATCCATTGGATCACTGAAAAAGCAAGAGAGTTCCAGAAAAACATCTATTTTTGCTTTATTGACTATGCCAAAGCCTTTGACTGTATGGATCACAACAAACAAACTGGAAAATTCTGGAAGAGATGGGAATACCAGACCACCTTACCTGCCTCCTGAGAAATCTGTATATGCAAGTCATGAAGCAATAGTTAGAACTGGACATGGAACAACAGACTGGTTCCAACAGGGAAAGAGTACGTCAAGGTGTATGTTGTCATCCTGCCTATTTAACTTATATGAAGAGTATATCATGCAAAATGCTGGGCTGGATGAAGCACAGGGTGATATCAAGATTGCCTGGAGAAATATCAATAACCTCAGATATGCAGATGACACCACCCTTATGGCAGAAAGCGAAGAAGAACTAAAGAGCCTCTTGATGAAAGTGAAAGAGGAGAGTGAAAAAGTTGGCTTAAAGCTCAACATTCAGAAAACTAAGATTATGGCATCCGGTCCCATCACTTCATGGCAAATACATAGGGAAACAATGACAACAGTGAGAGAATTTATTTTGGGGGGTTCCAAAATCACTGCAGAATGTGACTGCCACCATGAAATTAAAGACCCTTGCTCCTTGGAAGAAAAGCTATGACCAACCTAGACAGCATATCAAAAAGCAGAGACATTACTTTGCCAACAAAGGTCCGTCTAGTCAAAGCTTTGATTTTCCAGTGGTCATGTATGGATGTGAGAGTTGGACTCTAAAGAAAGCTGAGTGCCAAAGAATTGATGCTTTTGAACTGTGGTGTTGGAGAAGACTCTTGAGACTCCCTTGGACTGCAAGGAGATCCAAGAAGTCCATCCTAAAGGAAATCAGTCCTGAGTGTTCACTGGAAGGACTGATGCTGAAGTGCCAATACTTTGGCCACTTGATGCAAAGGACGGACTCATTGGCAAAGACCATGATGCTGGGAAAGACTGAAGGCAGGAGGAGAAGGGGACAACAGGGTGAGATGGTTGGATGCCATCGCTGACTTGACGGACATGAGTTTAAGCAAGCTTTGGGAGTTGGTGATGGACAGGGAAGCCAGGCATGCTGCAGTCCATGGGGTCTCAAAGAATCAGACACAACTGAGCAACTGAACTGAACTAACTAAACTCCATGTTATTCGGTTTCACTAGATTTTTCCGCTAACGTCCTTTCTCTGTTCCAGGATTCCATTCAGGATACCTCGATACACTTAGTTGTCGCATCTTAGTTCTTCTGATCTGTGACAGCTTCTCACACTTTTCTTGCTTTCTTAATGCCCCTGACTGTGGAGGAATACTGGTCAGGTATTTTGAGACTCACAGTTTGGGTTTGCCTGGTGGTGCTGTTCTCCTGGTTAGACTGGGGCTCTGAGTTTCGCGAAGAAGACCAGAGAGGTCACGTGCCCATCCTCCTCACACCCCACCTCATGGGAGACATGTAATCCACAAGACTCTTCACCGATGATGTTAAACCCAGCGGCCTGGCCGAGGCCCTGCCTCTCCTCACCTGCCCTTCCTTCTTTCCCCAAGTCTCTCTCGTTTCCTTCCTGGGAGTCTGTCGTCGCTTCAGTAGCTAATGATATGTTCATGCTGCAGCGTCTCCTCCACCCCCTCTCCAGTGCCTTCCTCCCTGTGCCACTTAGGTTGTTGCTCTGATGCTTTTATTACCGATAAGGTGTCCTGTCGGAACACATCCTCTGCCAACAGAAGCACTGCCAGCATGAAGCCTCAAAGCTAAAAGGAAGCTGCCCATGGGGGCTGGGAGGCTGGGCTTTGAACAAGCCAAGATAACACTCCAGGTGCTTTAGGAATGTGTAATCTACTTATACTGAAGGAAAAAAATTAGTGATAGGGAACAGGGCAGTACTAGATGAGTAAGGGAAGGAGAGATCCAGACACACCTGAGTGTTTGCATTTCTTTACATTTTATTCTAAATTCTGAATTATCCCTTTCAATCATATTAGGCTGTAATTATGTGCTGCTGCTTTGACAGAAAGCCACTCATATTTTCATTTTAGAAGAGCAACACTGAATGGGAAATAGCCGACTGCCCTTCCCACTTTGAGCCCTCAATCTGCCTGTGCTCAGTCAGGCAGCCCCCAGCCTCACCCTAGATCCAGGGCTTCCTGCTGCCAAGTAGTCATGGACAATGGAGACATTAAAAGCATACAGGGACTCCACCAAGCAGACTAGGTGCTCAGGAGGGCAGACTCTGGCCTCTGGGTGGAACTGACTTCTTATAGAGTCCTAAGCACAGAAGGGAATGGCAACCTACTCCAGTATTCTTGCCTAGAGAATTCCATGGACAGAGGAGCCTGGTGGGCTACAGTCCATGGGGTCACAAAGAATCGGATACGACTGCCTGTGTGTACTGAACTGTAACTTCCTCTAATTTTAAAGGAAAACTGGAGAAGGAAATGGCAACCCACTCCAGTGTTCTTGCCTGGAGAATCCCAGGGACGAGGGAGCCTGGTGGGCTGCCGTCTATGGGGTCGCACAGAGTCGGACACGACTGAAGCGACTTAGTAGTAGTAGTAGTAGTAAGCACAGGATGGGAGAGGTGCCCAGGACTCAGGCTGACTCAGCCCATGCAGCCCTAGTAAAATCTGTAGAATCACATTCAACTTCCAGAATTCTCCATTCAGTGCTAAGTCTGTATGGTTCCAGGATTGTCCTGAGATGGTAAAACATTGGTACCTGCCCTTCCTGAAAGGGCAAGTCATGTACCTGCCAGGCAGGAGTCTGCCTATGGAATGTTCTGTAGGATTCTTATTCATCCTAACAGGATGCATGATGGGTCCAGATAATGTGTTAGTTCTTCAGTCATGTCCAACTCTATGCAACCCCATAAACTGTAGCCTGCCAGGCTCCTCTGTCCATGAAATTCTCCAGGCAAGAATACTAGAGTGGGCTGCTGTTTCCTTCTCCAGAGGATCTTCCCAACCCAGGGACTGAACCTGGGTCTCCTGCATTGCAGGCAGATTCTTTACCACTGAGCCATCAGGGAAGCCTAAAAAAACACTCTGTTAGTCCATATAATATGCCACTGGCCAGTACGCCTTCAGGGGTAGTTGTGGTAGGGGGTGGGTGGGACAGTCAGCTGGCACCATCACAAATGCTGGTTGCTCACATGAGATCGAGTAGGGAAAAATGTTCTCTGTGCTCCTTTACAAGGAACTGGCCCTTTGATCCAACTAAACCACACATAAGGAAAGGTGAGGGGCAATCAGGCCCCGAAGGCTATCAGCACACTTTAGTCAACTCTGTCTGATGGCAGTGAGTGGAGACCCACCCCAAACAGCTTGATGTAACACAGTGGTCGAGGACTTCTCCTTGAGCCTTCCCGAGAGGCAGGCTGTAGAAGCTGGGGTACAGTGTGACCTCCCCTCCACCAGACATGGCTGATCAGAGCAGAGGTGGATACTGACCCGGACTGGGCCTGAGCCTTTCTCCTCATTTGGACAAGGGTGATCAGGACATCTCTGTGGCCACTTGAATGTGTACACTCCAGGGCTATGAAGCTGCCATGCTCAGCCTTGAGCACACAGAGAACTGAAGGAAGCTGGCTTCAACTAAGATGCTTCAGACCACGGGATCCAGAGAGAGAAGCGCTTCTAGGTCCTCCCGGGTCGGAGGTGCCACCTGTCCCTAGGTTCCAGGAGACATCTATCCTATAATAACTACCCTTTTGGCCTAAGTTAGCCTGGGTGAGTTTCTATCACTTAGACCCAAAAAGTCTAAGACAGAGGGTATTGTAGGAATTCAGAGATTGTCACAGAAAGGAAAAACAGGAAACATACTGGGCCTCAGGAATTGGAAAAATCATGTCTTTCTCAAGCTGTCCATCTGGTTCTTTTCCTTGTCTCTATTTATCTCAACAGAACAGTGTTCTTTTTCTGTTTCCATCAATGAATCTCAAACCCAAAGGTTGCCCTAGTCCTGAATCTATGCAACCTTTAGTTTCAACTACCAGACTGTAATCTCTGTGAAAGTGAAAATCATTCAGTTGTGTCTGGCTCTTTGCGACCCCATGGCCTGTATAGTCCATGGAATTCGCCAGGCCAGAGCCCTGGAGTAGTCCTCCAGGGGATCTTTCCAACCCGGGATCAAACCCAGGTCTCCCACATTGCAGGCAGATTCTTTACCAGCTGAGCCACAAGCGAAGCCCAAGAATACTGGAATGGGTAGCTTATCCCTGCTCCAGCGGATCTTCCCAACCCAGGAATCAAACCAGGGACTCCTGCATTGCAGGCGGATTCTTTACCAGCTAAGCTATGAGGGAAGCCCTCTAGTTAAATATGAGAAAAAAATTCTGCTTAGCCTGGGGGACAAGGAGTCTCACACAGTATTTTAATCAGGGACCCTTCCTCACTCCTTTATTTCTTTCCTTTCTATCACAGAAGTCCATCTCTAAGTACCCCAAGAAGAAAAGTGGGCATAGACTAGTTCATATCACTGACATGAACAGACTGGAAAGAACTCAGGAACAACTCGGCTGAGAAATACCAACAGTGTCCCTGGGGCTCCAGTCCTCTCTTTGTTGGCCTCATTCCTTCATATTGGACCTTTGTGTGGAGTATGGGGAAGGCTGACACCTCTAGGCTTGTATCACCCAGAGTAAATAAAGTGATCCCAGATTTTTCAAAGGCCTTCTGTATTCTGTTACCTGTATGCAAAATTGTAGTTAAGGAGCTAATAACTCAGTCAGAGTTACACTCCCTTCCTTGGTTGATCACTGAAGCCGGGAGTGCAAGGATAGTGTGAAGACAGCTCCTCAATGCCCCCATGGAAGGGAGGAGGCTCCTTAAAGAACAGAGCTGGTTAGGAGGGTCCACTGTCCGCGGTCTGCAGTGTGACACCCACCCCCGTCAGAAGCCAGGGGTATGGTCAACAAGCATCAGGGAAAGCTGAGTGTGGTGATGGATTCAGATCCTCCTCTTCTGTTTTCTGATTACTCTCCCTCAGATCCTTGTCTTTGCAGATCTGAATTGTTCTGCCAGAAGCCCTTCGGTTTCCTATGTTCTTGTTCTTCCTGGAACTTAATTTTCCACTATGACCTATTCTGCCTGGACTCAGCCCCCTGGCTCTTGGACCCTTGCTTACACTCTGGGGAAACTGGAGAGAGTAGACCTTGGCTCACAGGGGCCACTGGGGCCACAGGAGGTCAGTTTACGGGGAAATGTTTGTACCTGCACAGTGTCCCTGGCCCAGGCATTAGACCTGGAAGATCCCAGGTTGGACTGATTTCTGTTTCAGGCAGGATCTTAAGAATGGGTAGCCCTTCTAGCAGCAATTATAAGCTCCTCTCTGTGTTGATTTCTGTCATCCCCAAGTCTTCAGCAAAGTTCTGTCAAATGCTAACAATAACAGAAAGACATTAAAGGTCAGAGGCCTGCAGGCAAACCCTGCCTTCCACACCCGAGACATGGGGAGACATCCGGATTACTTCACAGCCCCAGTTGTCTCTCAAACAAGTCTGTTCAGACATCTTTAAATATGCACTTTAGCACTTCTCTCTGCCAGAGTGTTGACACTCGGGCTGGCTCCCCCAGGGCTGAGTGATGCCTCGACGGGCGTGTGTCACCCCTTCCTGGTACTCGGAGGTTCAGGCATTGCCAAGAGGCAGGAGGCTGAGCCAGAGGAGCATTCCTGTTTCTCAATCAGTATCTTTTCTGTTCGCAGATCACTCAACACCAACCACTTAGTCCATGTGGACAAATCTGTCCAGACTCTCAAAAGATACAATTCCTGAGGTGAGGAAAGAGGAAGGACGGTCTTCCTCATACTCTTCGCCCACCTCCTCCTATCCCCCGCCTCTCAGCTCTGGCTGGGATGATTCTGAGTGGATACAAAAGTGGAAGGTAGGCCATTGCAGTGAAAGTCAGATGAGGGTGAGGACCCTGACCCTGGGTTTCCCTGGGAGCTTGGGGTGCTGCTGACTTTGGGACCCATCTCACAAAAATATGAACTAGCATCTGCTGCTGCTGCTGCTAAGTCACTTCAGTCATGTCCGACTCTGTGTGACCCCATAGACGGCAGCCCACCAGGCTCCGCCGTCCCTGGGATTCTCCAGGCAAAAACACTGGAGGGGGTTGCCTTTTCCTTCTCCAGTGCATGCATGCATGGTAAGTCGCTTCAGTCATGTCCGACTCTGTGCGACCCCATAGATGGCAGCCCACCAGACTCATCTGTCCACAGGATTCTCTAGGCAAGAATACTGGAGTGGGTTGCCGTTTTCTTCTCCTGAACTAGCATCTAATAAGGTTTAAACCAATGCCAGGCTGTGTTAATCAGTAACTCTCTTTAAACAACCTTTTTATTTTGAAAAAATCTTAAATCTACCGAAAAGAATAGTATAATAAACCCCAAAATGGCCTTTCCCAAGATTCACTGATAACTAATATTTTAATGCATTGGCTTTTTTCTCTGTCTCTTTCTCTAGCACATACACACACAGCTGTAATTTTTAAAATGTATTTATTGTTTGGGCTGTGCTGGGTCTTTTCTGTGCTCGGGCTTTCTGCAGTTGGGGCAACCAGGGTCCACTCTCCAGTTGTGGTGCACAGGCTTCTCATTGCAGTGGCTTCTCTTGCTGCAGAGCGCAGGCTTTAGCGCACTCCAGCTTCAGTAGCTGTAGCTCCCAGGCTTAGTTGCTGTGCAGCCTGTGGGATCTCCCTGGATCAGGGATCAAACCCATATCTCCTACTTTGGCAGGTGGATTCTTTACCACCAAGCCACTAGGGAAGCCCTGTAATTCTTTTAATATTTTTTCCTGAACTATTTGAGGATTAGATACAAATGTCATATCCCTATATGCTTCAGCAGCATATATCTCTTAAGAACAAGGATATTTTCTTACATATCCTTAGGAGCACTATTTTGCTCTTTGTCCCATCCTGTCTTTTAGAGCATTTGCTTTTGCAGGTTCCAATCCAGAATTACATGTTGTGGTTAGCTGTCCCATCTCTTCAGTCTCCTGAAATCTGCACATTCTTCTCATCTCTTTTGTCTCTTATAATATTGACTGTTTGGAAGAGTTTGGATGTCTGGCAGCTTTCTCATGGTTAGATGCAGTGTGTGCATTTGGACAAGGATGCTGAGTGAGTGGTGCTGCAGCCTCCTTGGTGCCTCCATCAGGAGGGCACAGGAGGTCATTTGGTCCCACTATTGGTGATGTTAACTTTGGTCACGAGGTTAATGTGATCTCTGCCAAAGGTCACTTTTTTTCCCTTGAAATTAATAAGAGCTCCGTTAATCAATGAGAGGTGCTTTGAGACTGTATTTTCCCCCATAAACTCTTGCCCAATAGTTTTAGCATCCACTGCTGATTCTCTCCTGTATCAACAATTACTGAGACAGTTGAGAAATGGAGTTGATGCCTTTCAGCATCTAGAATCAGTTGCTATTTATTATCACATTTCACAGATTAAACCACTGAGGCTCTGAAGGTAAAGTAAATTGTAAAGTCAAGTCACTGGGTAAAGTCATTGTCCCACAAAGTAGAAAGGCCACAAAGCTGTGAGATTCAGACTCAGGCCTGACTCCAGAGCCCATCTGTTTGCCCTTCTTATCTCCTGCCACTCTGCTGCTTCTCCAAGCCATCAGCTGTGGAGGTGATGGGATGGTCTCTCAACACTGTCTGCCCCTCTGAACACATTACTTCCTGTTTCTTTCCCTAAATTTGAGGCTGAGGCTCTGGTCACAGAGAAATGGGCCTCAGGGTCATTTTTGCAACACCCTCTGCCCCACCCCGCCTCGGCCATGTCCAAGCCTTCCTGCCTCAGCTTCCCCTTTGTCCTTGGCAGCCTCTCCAGTGACCAACCACTGGTTTGCTCCCCTTGTGGACACTGTCCTGGGGCCAGGGCCCTCCAAGGCTCCTTTGCAGGAAGGCTATTGTGGTCATGCGGGCTGGGAGGGCCAGGTGACTCACTCACTTACTTGTTTACACTTTATCTCTCACCTGCTTCCAGAAAGGCTTTGAAGTAATTGAAGCCTCAGGTGCCTCAGCCTGCTGAGACAAGGGAATGTCCCAGCTGGAGCATGGCTGGGGCGAGGTGGCTCGGCTTGGCAGGCCCTGGACTCCCCAGAGGTTGGAGGAGGGCTGGCCTCCGCGCATGACAGGGAGGACCTCAGGGATGAGGCTGAGGAAGGGAAGCTGGACCTGGCCCTCTCTGACCACCAGCCCAAAGGGCCAGAGGGGCTGGAGTGTCCATTCTGGACGACAGAATGTGGGAGGAGGCCTGGTGGCAGGTGGGCCCTGAGACCAAAGTTCTCAGAGTCTGACTGGGTCCACTTCTGGGATTTGCTCAGTTGCTTTCTTGAGTAGGGACAGCCCTGCTGGATATTCCTGGTGGCCAGTCCTGGGTCCTCCAGCTGCCCCAAGGCCCAGGCCCTCTCCACCAGGAACCACCAAATCTTCTGCAGGGAGGGCCTTTCCCTTGGGGTCCAGGTGCCCCTGGCCTCAGGCCGAATCACTTGTTGGGTCCCTGTCCTCCCCTACCTCCCAACCTCCTCCCTCACCCTCCCCTCCCCCACCCACAGTTGATTTGGGCCCCAACCACCCCACCCTAAAGCAGTGGGACACCCTGATGACCCACTGCCTTGACAGCCGAGGAGGAAGCTCCTGCCCCCACCCACGGGAGGCCCTTCTTTCCCTGCCCCTCCCTACACTGTTTCCAGCCTCTTACCTGGAACATCCTAACTTGCCCCAGGCTCCGCTCAACTCAGGTTTCCTTAGGGGGCAGGTTGATGGCGTCCCCACATTACACCAAGTTTTGGCAAGTCCAGCCCAACTCTGACAGACTTTCTGTCACACTTCCCTACAGCTACTTAATCTACTCTTTATTGTGTAATGGAATGCCTTCCATTTAGGGAGTTGGAGGGGTCTCCCTAGGTGGGATTAAACGTGATGACAGTTCCAAAGGCAGGCACTGGAATCCAGGCTAGAAAATTAAGGCAGAAAGACTGGAGGGCAACCTCCAAAGTTAGGGGGCCAGCATCTGCCAGCCTGGGTTGTGGCGGAAAGGAGGAAGGCGGGGCCTTGGCAGGAGCAAAGCCCACCATGAAGACAAACGAAGGGGCTCAGCAGACAAGGTGAGAGGGGCTGAATGAGAAGAGGAGGGAAGCAAGCACAAGGAGTGAGGCATGCACGGTGCAGGGCCTGGGCGAGGCAAGCTGGGCACCCAGAGCCAGTGCTCTGGGACAACAAAGAGGGATAGGGTGGGGAGGGAGGTGGGAGTGGGGATCAGGATGGGGGGCACACATGTATACCTGTGGCTGATTCATGTTGATGTATGGCAAAAACCATCACAATATTGTAAAGTAATTATCTTCCAATTAAAATAAATAAATAAAAAAGCAGGGAGCTTCAGGGCTAGAAGAACACTGGCCTCAAATCTTGAAGGCCAGAGGACAGGACAGGGTGCAAAGAGGGCAGGGTGGTGGGCGAGGCAAGAGGTGCCTGGGCAGACAGTTGTTGACCACCATCTGGGATAAAATCTTTTCATAGGTTGAGGCGCATCTGTGTGGGAACAAGTTCCCTGTGAGAGGAATCACTGGCTGCAAGGAGCAGAAACATGCTCAACTTGCTGAACCAAAACAGGATTTACTAGGAGGAAACAGCAGCAAATCTGTCATACAATTTAGAAAATTATTATTATTTATTCGATTGCATCCGGTCTTAGTTGTGACATAGAAGATCTTCATGGTGACGAACAAACTCTAGCTGTGGCCAGCGGCATGTGGAATCTTAGTTCCCCAGCCAGGGATGAAACTTGTATCCCTTGCATTGCAAGGCGGATTCTTAACACCAGACTGACAGGTAAGTCCCTGTCATAGATTTCAAGTTGCAGGGATGAAGCTGAGCCTAATAAGGAGCTAGATACAGACACTTGAAAGTGATAACTGGGGTTATTATCCCCAGATGTCAGCAAGCTTACCCACCTGTGTGTCATTCTCTCTCTCTCTCTCTCAACTGGTTTTATCTGCGTCTCTTTGCACCTTGTAGTGGTCATTTGTTGTTTTGGGGCTACTCAACATCTATATCCTCCTAATAGCACCCCTATTTCCTATGGAAGACAATTTTTAAATATACTCTGGACTTTGTTTTTATTCAGCAGTGATGAGGCCAGCTGGTTAGGAGACGATTGCCATTGAAAAGATCATTTGTTACTGCTCCCAAGAGAGGAGGGCATGCCTGCCACACAGGGCCACAAGGGGAAGCACTGGGGTCACTCACGAGGCAGAAGGGGCCCAGGGAAAGCAAGGGCACAAGACTTGTGCTTTCTGTAGGAAAGGCAAGGCAATGGGAGGGTAAGCAGGTTTAGAATTTGCAAAGTTGAATAATCTCCGTGGGTTCTGGGATCTAGGATGGTGTGTAGTTGTCTGGTATCTGGGCCGTGGGATGATCAGGGCTGAGGGATATTGTCTCCTGGAGTGTAAGAGCCAGATAGGGGCGTTGTTTTGGAGTATGGACTATGGACTGGTTGGTTAGTATATATATGAAAGTCACATTCCCTGTGCTTCCCTCATGGTCCAGTGCCAAGACTTTGCATTCCCAATGCAGGGGGCCTGGGTTCAATCCCTGGTCAGGGAACTAGGATCTGCATACTGCAACTGAGGATCCTGCATGCTGCAACTAAGACCCAGCACAGCCAAAATAAATAAATACTGTTAAAATAAAAAAATTTTTAAGGTATATATATATATATACATAAAGGCATACTGCCTTTTGGTAATCTCTAAGAACTGGTTAACCCTAGAAACAAGCAGTATCTCTCCAGTCAGTAAGCCTCCAGCTGCCAGAGCATCAAGAATATAGAAAATCAGAAATTATAATGAATATAGGAACTTAGCCTACTCACACTGAACATGACCTTGATGGGATGGTAAATGCAGGCATTCTTCCTCCATCTATAAAACCAGAGATGATGGGCATGAAGCTGGAGCTATGGGCACAGTTTCTGTGTCTCATAGTCACTCTTAAGGAACTGAGAACTTAATCTTTCACAGTGTCCAAAAAAAAATCATCTAATGACCCCACCTCCTACTCCAGCTCCTACAATACAAATGCCCAGCACACTAGGGCTTATGGGAGACAATCTATAGAGTCATCTTGACTACAAGGCTGGGAGGAACCTGGGCACTACCAGCTGGGCCATGGTGTCCTCTGATATTATGATTCAAAACCCCCAGGGATAAATCACTGATGCCCTACAGGACGGACAGCAGAAAAGGCTGGGACCAAGTAAAGGCTTCTAACCCTGACCTAAATCTGTGGGAGGAAATGGCACCCCACTCCAGTACTCTTGCCTGGAAAATCCCATGGATGGAGGAGCCTGGTAGGTTACAGTGCATGGGGTCACAAAGAGTCGGACATGACTGAGCGACTTCACTTCACTCCCTTCATTCACTTCATACTTTATCGTGGGAGAAGGAAATGGCAACCCACTCCGGTGTTCTTGCCTGGAGAATCCCATGGACAGAGGAGCCTGGGGGGCCGCGGTCCATGGGGTCACAGAGAATCAGACACAACTGAAGTGACTGAGCACAAAGTTGTGGGAAACTGGCAAGATTATTGCTGGCATGTGGCGAGATCTTAGGACTTCCCAGATGGCACAGTGGTAAAGAATCCACCTGCCAATGCAGGAGATGCAAGAGATGTGGGTTTTACCCCAGGGTCAGGAAGATCCCCTGGAGTAGGAAATGGCAATCCACTCCAGTATTCTTGCCTGGAAAAGTCCATGGACAGAGGATCCTGGCAGGCTGCAGTCCATGGGGTCACAAAGAGTCAGACACAACTGAGCAACTAAGCACAGCACACAGGAGGCGAGATCTCACTGATGAAGAGAAACAAAGATATTTAAACAAATATGAAGCAGAAAATAGAGAGTGAATTTATGAAAGTCTATCATAATCCCCCCACATCCTATCTTCTTTACACAAGTGAAAAAAGTCATGCAGAGTGGATTTATAGGAAGAGTGTCTCACATAGAGAAAGGAGAATCTCACAAGAGCATTTAGCCTGCTAAAGATCCAGGGGATGATGATGATGGCTTTTTGATTAGTTAGACTTTTGGAGCAGTTTTAGGTTCACAGTAAAACTGAACATAAAGTACAGAGGGTTTTTGTAAACCCTCTACCTCTCCTTCCATAGCCTCCCTCTGCTATCAACATCCCTTTCCAGAGTGGTACATTTGTTACAGTTGATGAGCCCACATCGACACATCATTTTCATCCAAAGATCATAGCTTGCATTAGGGTTCACTCTTTTGGTTCCATGGGTCTTGACAAATGTATCATGTCATGTATCTACAATGATAGTATCATATAGAATGATTTGGCCACTCTAAAAATCCCCTGTGCTCTGCCTATTCATCTTTCCCTCCCCTCTAACCCCAGGCAACCACTGATCTTTTTCCAGAATGTTGTAGAATTGGAACCGTATTGACTTCTTTCACTTAGTAATATGCACTTAAGTTTTCTTCATGTCTTTTCATGGCTTGATAGCATGCCAGCTTGATAGCTTCTTTTAGGTGCTTGTGATATTTCACTGTGTGATGGTACCAGAGCTTCTTTATCCATCCACCTCATGAAGGGGGACATCTTCGTTGCTTCTGAGTTTTGGCAATTATGAATAAAGCTGATATGAACTATTTGCAATAGCTGAGACATGGAAGCACCCTAACTGTCCATCAGCAGATGAATAGATAAAGAAGAGTAAGGACAAAAAGGAGCTCTCTGACACATGTATGTCTGTCTCTTTCTGCCTCTGCCCACGATAACCTTCAGAAGCAGAATTCCTTCAGAGCTGTTTTACTTTCGCCTTCCAAATCTCGAGCAAACTTCTCATTAGGCCTGTTCTAGCTCAGAACCCCACAAGGAAGGGTGTCTTACAGTATACTTCCAGTATAATCAAAGTGACATAGTACAACACCACCACAGGGACCCAGGCTCCTCCTAGCTCATTGCTAGGCATTCTCTCCTCCTGTTAACCACCCTGCGTTGAATCTCCTGAGGAGAGGCAGGTCCACCTTGGAGAGTGGCATTTCAGGAGTAGCAGAACCCAGATTGAAACCCAGTAGGCTCATCCAAGGCACATTCTCTCCTGCCTAAGCACATGGTGGGCCGGGGGAGGGTCACTGGGGAGGTGGCAGCCAAATTAAGGATCCAGATTGTAGTAGTTCCCTCCCTAGGTACATACCACCAGGGGAACATGAGCTCATAAAGAAAAATGAGAAGACATTGAGTAGTATAATACCTGTGAAATAAAATGCAAAAAAATGAACCTATATGAAATGAAACAGAATGAATGGACCAAAAAGAACTGGCTATAACCATAATAAAATTCTCAGATCATAGATGATAGTATAATAATTATAACATTATAATTGAAATAGGGAATGAGAATGTATAAAGAAACTATCAAGTATGAAAAATATAATAGCTGAAGTAAAGAATTCAATATGAAAGTTGAATGGCAGAATAGATTCAGACTGAGAATGAATTCATAAACTGGAAGACAGGGTTGATGAACTCTCCCAAAAGGTATCAGGAAGGAATAAAGAGGAAAAATACAAGGGTAAAGTTAATAGATATGGAAGATAGGTATCTTTAAAATGAAAGTTCCAGAAGAGGAGGGGGAAAAATAAAAGCTGGAAGGAAGGACATATTTGAAAAAAAAAAAAAAAAAAAGAGTAAATGAATTCTCAGAATTTCCCAGAATTAGAGAAAAGTATAAGATTTCAGTCTGAGTACCAACAAGATAGATTTTTAAAAATCACTTGAACTTATTATAGTAAAAATTAATAAAGTGTGAGTTATCTCTTATTTAAATAAAAATGTTATTTATCAAATAAAATTTAATAAAATTATAAAAGCTTCTACAGAATCATAACAAACAAGCAAACAAAATAAAAAACAACACCTACACACTAACCACTAGGAACAAGTTTCATATTGACATCAGCTTTCTCAGTAGCAATACAGAATGCAAGAAAAGAACTTTAGAACTCAAATTTTAACATAAAAGTTAAATAAAGATGCTCTAAAGCTTTCAAGTTCTTAGAAGATTTACTTACCCAAAGGCCCTCTTTGAGAATACTTTTGGATACTTTAAGATATACTTTAAGACATACTTTATCTAATACCGGAAGGAAGGCTGACTAAAGAATAGAGTAAGGTATATATTTGTCTAGATAAATAAGTCTAAAAGTAAAAAGCTGTATTTTGAGCATTAAAATCCTAGATGATACAACATGTCTGGAAGGTTGTGAAGTCCATTGGGAGGCAAGCACATGCTTTTATGGAGGAAGAGATACAGCTACTGATAAGTTCAAAACTGATAAGGAAAAATAAACGCAAGTAAGGGTTATCACACATAAACTAGGGGTAACACCAGAAGAATGAAAATAGAATGTATAACTTTCAAACCAAAAAAGAAAATTCAATCTATCCAGTTAAAGTTATGGAAGGAGAAAGAAAGAAAAATTCAATATGGTAAATAGGAAGTATGAAATAAGATAGCTGATATGGGTCTGAATACAACAGCAAATAAACTTAAATGTAAATGGGTTAAATTTATAAATCAAAAGAATCTCATTAAACAAAAATAAATAATATATTGAAATAAAATGTTATTTTAAAAAGGGACACAGAAAGGTTGAAAACAAAGAGAAAAAAGATAAACTAAAACATCAATCAATATAAAGTCATTGTAGCAGGGTTTTTTTCCTTTTTTTAGCTATGTCACCATGGCTTGGCTTGTGGGATCTTAGTTCCCTAACCAAGGACTGAACCTAGGCCATGATAGTGAAAGTGTCAAGTCCTAACCACTGGACTGCCAGGGAACTCCCTGTAGCAGTTTTGTATCAGACCAAAAAGATTTTAAGGTGAAAAGCATTATAAATAACAAAGGGGGACGTATATATTTGTAAAAGAATAAGTCAAAGGGATAAAATAGCGATATAGATTAAATTATGTAAGTGGCAACTGAGAAAACTTGGGTTTGGGAAGGGAATTGATAAATCAATGATGCTAATTAGAAATTTTTAACAGATCCTTCTCAAAACTGATAGTTTAGGTAGACAAAAATTGAACAAAGATAGAGCTTATATTTAGACAATATATTAATAAGCTCAAATTAATAGGTATATATAGAGAAATTTATTCCTTAAAATTGGAAATATTTATGTAATATTAGCAAAACTTGACCTTGTAGTAGATCACAAAGGAAGCTTCAATTAATTTCAAAGAATCAGCATAAAAAATATAGGTCTCAGACTATAGTGCAATAAAATTAGAAATTTACAACAAAAGAGTAGCTTTAAAAATCTCCTATGTCTGTAAACTAAAATAATACTTCCAAACTATTCTTGGTTTAAAGAGGAAATGATAAGGAAAAGTAGGGGAAAATAACCACAGTCACAGCAAGGATTATAAAAATAGTGAAAGCAATCAATACTACGTGCTATAGATTAGACTTGTAAATAATCTAGTGGGACAAATTAAGGAGCCCTGAAAAAGGCTTATTTATAGATACATACACTATAACAGAGGTGGTGCTGCATGGTTTGAATTAGTTAGCTCTGTTGCTGCTGCTGCTGCTAAGCTGCTTCAGTCGTGTCTGACTCTGTGCGACCCCGTGGACGGCAGCCCACCAGGCTCCCCCGTCCCTGGGATTCTCCAGGCAAGAACACTGGAGTGGGTTGCCATTTCCTTCTCCAATGCATGAGAGTGAAAAGTGAAAGTGAAGTCACTCAGTCGTGTCCAACTCTTCGTGACCCCATGGACTGCAGCCCACCAGGCTCCTCCGTCCATGGGATTTTCCAGGCAAGAGTACTGGAGTGGGTTGCCATTGCCTTCTCCGTAGTTAGCTCTTCACATAGGAAAAAACTAGATTTTTATTTCACATCATATAAAAACAAAATTTAGAGGTGTCAAAGACACAAAAGACAAAACTACATGTTTAGAAAAAAATAGAATATTTTTAGTACCTTTAGGGTAAGGCAAGACTTCATAAACAAAGAATAAAAGCTCAAATTTTTAATATAAATGCTGATGTATTTCCCCACATTCAAAATTTAAGTCACACATGAAAATGACATAGGCAAGGTTGAAAGATAAAGCATAGACTGGGAAAGGATGTGTGCTGTGCACATCACCTACAAAGAGTCAGAGCACAGAGGACTTTACAAGGAATTCCAACAAATCAATAAGAAACAAACAGCCCAGTAGAAAGGACAAACTCAATGGCCAAGCAAGTTTGTTCTGCACAGCAAGGAGACCATAAACAAAATGAAAAGACAACCCACAGAGTGGGAGAAAATATCTGCAAATGAAGCAACAAGGGATTAATCTCCAAAATATACAAACAGCTCGTGCAGCGCTATGTAAAAGCCAAACAAAACTCCCCCAAATGGGCAGAAGGTCTACATACACATTTCTCCAAAGAAGACATACAGATAGCCAAAAGCACATGAAAAGATGCTCAACATCACTATCAGAGAAGTGCAAATCAAACCTACAAAGAAGTATCACCTCCCACCGGTCAGAATGACCATCATCAAAAAGTCTACAAACCGTAAATGCTGAGAGAGTGTGAAGAAAAGGGAACCCTCCTACATTGTTGGTGGGAATGTAAATTGGTACATATAACTATTGCTAAGTCACTGCAGTCGTGTTCGATTCTGCGATCCCATAGACGGCAGCCCACAGGCTCCCCCGTCCCTGGGATTCTCCAGGCAAGAACACTGAAGTGGGTTGCCATTTCCTTCTCCAATGCATAAAAGTGAAAAGTGAAAGTGAAGGTGTTCAGTCGTGTCCAACTCTTAGCGACCCCATGGACTGCGGCCCACCAGGCAACTCTGTCCATAGGATTTTCCAGGCAAAAGTGCTGGAGTGGAGTGCCATTGCCTTCTCCTATATCCACTCTTTTTAGATCCTTTGCTATATATAGCAGAAACTAACACAGCACTATAAATCAATTTTATGCCACAGATATTAAAAAAAAAAGAATGTCTAACTATTCTAGAAGCCACGGAAATGTGAAATTTTTAAAAATGAGATACCAATTTAGAAAGATTAGACTGGAAAATTATTTAACATCTGACCAGACCAAGTGTTGTCAATGAAGTAGGGAAAGAAGAACTCACATATTGATGGGAGTATAAACTCAGATGTTAGTTTAAGTGGAGGATGTGCATGCACATAGCCCATTTCCCTTTCAGGGTTACACCCCAGAGAAACCCTTACCTGCATTCACAAGAAGACATGTATTCAAATGTTCACCATTGAGGGAATCCCCTGGTAATCCAGTGCTTCGAATTTGGCATTTTCACTGCCGTGGCCCAGATTCAATTCCTGGTGGGGAACTAAGATCCCACAAGCCATGTGGCACAGCCAGAAAAAAAAATAAAATAAAACTTTACCATTGACAACAACAGGTTGAAAACAATCTAAGTGTCCATTAACAGCAGACTGGAAGGGAAGTACAATCACATGATGGAAATCTACACAGCAGTTAAAATGAACTGGAATTAAAAGGATCTGTTAACATGGACAGTCTCCAGAACACGATTTATGAAGCCAGAGAGAAGTTACAGAATAACATGTACAATATCTGGAGAAGGGAATGGCAACCCACTCCAGTATGCTTGACTGGAGAATTCTCTGGATAGAGGAGCCTGGCGGGCTACGGTCCATGGGGTCACATAGAGTCGGACACGACTGAGTGACTAATGTACACACATGTACATCATATACTATTTATTGAGTTTTAACTTTCTGAAAACAAAATTGCATGACAGTTAAGGAAACACAAAAATGGAATGAAAGTACAAAAGTTTATGTGGGAATGATAACGACTAAGTTATTGATAGCAGAAAGCAAAGAAGAACTAAAGAGCCTCTTGATGAGAGTGAAAGAGAAGAGAGAAAAAGTTGGCTTCTGAGGGGCTGTGAGTGCAAAGAGCCAGGAAGCCTGTCTCAACTCCCCACCTGCCTGGAGTGCTGTGTGGGTTGGAACCCAAAGGCAAGGGCAGAATGGACTGGTCCCGGGTTAGAGTTTGGCAGGTTCGCTGGATTCGATTCCACTGAGATTTTCTGGCCACCGCTGTATCAAGCCCAGTGAGACAGGCTGGGGGCACACAAGGCGGAGCCTGGGGTGGGGCACAGACGTGAATCTAGCACAGTGGAGTAGAGGAGGCCAGAGAGGGTCAGGGGAGGCTGTACAAAAGACAGGGCCAGTTCGGCAAGTCTTTAAGGATAAACTGGTGTTTCCCATGCAGATGCGGACATGGGACACACTTCTTGATTTAATTTTGAAGAGCTAAGGGATGAAGAAGAACTAAAGAGCCTCTTGAAAGTGAGAGTGAAAAAGTTGGCTTAAAACTCAGCACTCAGAAAACTAAGATCATGGCATCTGGTCCCATCACTTCATAGCAAATAGATGGGGAAACAATGGAAACAGTGTGAGACTTTATTTTCTTGGGCTCCCAAATCACTGCAGATGGTGACTGCAGCCTTGAAATAAAAAGACGCTTCCTCCTTGGAAGAAAAGCTATGACCAATCTAGACAGCATATTAAAAAGCAGAGACATTACTTTGCCAACAAAGGTCCATCTAGTCAAAGCTCTGATTTTTCCAGTAGTCATGTATGGATGTGAGAGTTGGACTGTAAAGAAAGCTGAGCACCCAAGAACAGATGCTTTTGAACTGTGGTGTTGGAGAAGACTCTTGAGAGTCCCTTGGACTGCAAGGAGGTCCAACCAAGTAAAGGAAATCAGTCCTGAATATTCATTGGAAGGACTGTTGCTGAAGCTGAAACTCCAACACTTTGGCCACCTGACGTAAAGAACTGACTCCTTGGAAAAGACCCTGATGCTGGGAAAGATTGAAGGCAAGAGGAGAAGGGGACGACAGAAGATGAGATGGTTGGATGGCATCACCGACTCAGACATGAGTCTGAATAAGCTCTGGGAATTGGTGATAGACAGAGAAGCCTGGCATGCTGCAGTCCATGAGGTCTCAAAGAGTTGGACATGACTGAGCGACTGAACTGAACTGAACTGAAGTTACTGATTGTGGTTTCCTTTGGGAAGGGAAGGAGTGAAGTGGGAGAGAAGAGAGGCACCCAGCAGTCTCAGTTGTATCTGCAGTTTTTCAATAAAACCTCTGAAGTTGACGTTTTATAATATCGAGGTTTGACAAAGTTGGATTGTGGATACACAAGATGTTCTTATATTATTCTCTTTTCTTTGTTTGAAAATTTCATAATTATGCAACAAAGTTCAAAGTAAAAGAATTATTAGAAATAGCTTTATACTAATAAGATTTTAAATCTATAAGAAATATTTATTGAAATACATAAAATGCCAAGCTTTGAATAAGAAGAAATAGAAAGTAGGCCAACACTGGTAAAATAATTGAAATTATAATCAAAATTAACACATTAAATTTTTTTTCTCTGCTCAGTTCTACCAAACTCATAGTATTAAGCATATCTTTTCATTCTAATGGTTTAGTATCTGCAGCCTTGCTAACCTTGGAGAGACTGACACCTGAGGGCCAGCCAATTCCTAGAGCTAGTAAAGGATTCACCTTCAAGTACACCTTTGACTTGCAAACTAATCAATCCAGATTCTACATATCCCACTCCATCTTTAGGCTCTTTCACTCCAGGACACTATTCACCTGCTCTAATCACCCAGGGCCAGACACCAGGCAACTAGGGGCAGCCCCTGTACCCAAGAGCCCACTGAAATTATTTCAACCAGTCAATCTGAAACCTGCTTGCCTTGCCTTACCTTATTGCCTTGCCTTATCTCTTCCTGGTCTTATGCCTCAGAGCAACCCAAATTCAGGTCCATGAGGAAACACCTATGAGCGTTACTCACTTCAACAGAATTGGAGTTACCCTAAGTATCTATCATTAGGAGAAAGGATAAGAAAAACCATGACATGAATGAAAAATGCATTCTGTGGAGTAAATGGGCAGCCGTTGGAAGCAATGGGTTTGAGGAATATATAATAACATGGGTAAGTCTTAAAAGCAGTAAAAAGGAAAGAGAAGAGATATAAAATGTGCACACATTCTCTCTACTGTATAACCCAGGGAAGGACTCTGCTCAGTGTTATGTGGAAGCCTGGATGGGAGGGAGTTTGAGAGAGAATGGATACATATATATGTGTGGCTGGGTCCCTTTGCTGTCTACCTGAAACTGTCATGACATTGTTAATCAGCTACACTCCAATACAAAATAAAAAGTTTAATAAAAAATAAAATGTACACACATTCAAAACACAATATATTTCTCAAAGACACATATACACAGAGCTTCCCTGGTGGCTTAGCAGTAAAGCATCTGCCTGTAATGCAGGAGATCATCTCAACACAGGAGACAATTGTTTGGTCTCAGAGTTGGGAAGATCCCTTGGAGAAGGACATGACAACCCACTCCAGTATTCTTGCCTAAAAACCCACAGACAGAGGAGCCTGGAGGGCTATAGTCCATGGAATCACAAGAGTCGGAGAAGACTTTGTGACTAAACCACCACCATATATACCCAAGGGCACAGGCCAAATACAACACAGTAAGTGTCTGTGGGGGAAAGGGGAAAATACTAGCAGCGGTGGTGGTGAAGAAAAATACACATATAAGAGAAAGGGCAAGTATGAACCCGATTTGGTTGCATGATCCTGCATCACAGCTAAAACAGACACCACACACACTCGCAAACACTAAAGCCTACATCTTATACCAGACCTGTTGGCTTCCTTAAAATCAAGTCTGGGGCCTCTAAGGTGGCAAAGGAAGGGTATTCAGGGGGCCCTGGGATATGAGTACTGTTCTACTACTTGCCCTGCGTGATAGGATACTCATTTTATAACTAATTGTTAACCTACACAAATAAGTCGTATGGATTTTCTTTATTATTCTTTTCCCCCTCAGTTTATTTATTTTTTATTTTTGGCTGTGCTGTGTCTTCTTTGCTGTGCAGGCTTTCTCTAGTTGCGTCCAGCAGGGGCGACTCTTTGCTGTGCTGCTCAGGTTTCTCATTGCAGTGCCTTCTCTTGTTGTGGAGCATGGGCTTTAGGGCAAGCATGCCTCAGCGGTTGCAGTTCCCAGGCTCTAGAGCACAGGCTCAGCAGTTATGACGCGGGGGCTTCTTTGCTCCGCAGCACCTGGGATCATCCCGGACCAGGGACAGAACTCGTGTCTCCTGCTTTGGCCGGTGGACTCTTCACCACTGAGCCACCAGGGACGCCCCTCTCATTCTAAAACATGGTCTTTTTTGTGCTTCTCTCGTGAAGTAGACAGAGGGGGCTTTGAGCACTTGTAGTCCACCTCATCTCCCTCTCCCTGGCTCCTTGTCTCTGAGAAGTTCTGAGGAACACAGTTTCAAAACTGTCAAACAGATCCAACTCTTGTTTCACTGAGGGGCAAACTGCAGTCCATGTGGGGCGCCTCTGGACTGCCTGTCATCTTCTAAAAGGGGCTAAGCCAGTTGACTATGATGGTCCAGGTGGCGATGAAGGCTCCGGTCACTCCTGGACCCCAGGAGGCTTCCCTTAATGTGCCTGGCACTGAGCTGGCCATAGGTGGTTGAGGTCTTGTTCCTGCCCCCTGCAGGGACAACTGACCTGTGAAACCCACCCATGCCTGTGCTTCCTTCACCTGGAAATCCTTCTGCTGTCCCTTTTCTGACCTCATCAGGTCCTGTGCTTGTCAGTCCTCAACCTCACCAGACTCCTCCCAGGAGAAAGTTAAAACAGAGTGACTTCCTGCCAGCCCCCAACTGAACCCACGTTTTATCTCTTTGGCTCAAAGCCATCTGTCAGGAAACAGCCCCTCTCCTTTGGGGGACTTACCTGTATGTCAGTCTCAGGGTGTGTTTAAAAGTTTCCATGGGACAGGGGAAAAAGCAACAAGGTCGCCTGTGAATATTCCTTTCTCTGTGAATATTCCTCTCTCTGAGCAGGGAACACCTGCTCCTTTCAATCACCCTACAAGTAACATCCTACAAGAAGATGTTAGATCTTCTTTTCATATCTGTTTCATGGGTGATGACCACGGGGGAGATGGTCTTGCCCAAGGCCACCCACAGAGTGAGAACTGAACAACAGAGCCAGCTCATGCCAGAGCAGGCAGATCAAATCCTATCCATCAGGGCAGAGACTGTGGGGTTCACAACAGAGTGCATTCCTAACTGAGGAAGGATATGTGTGGAAGAATACTTTCTCATCCCCTCTGGAGAGAGACTGGGGACCTGGTGGTGGTTGACAGATGCAGAAAAATGAACCTCTGCTGGCCTAGATGCCTCCAAGGCCTCGGTGGCCAGGTTCTCGCCCTCATGGGTGAGAGAGGGAGAGAGAAGGGGGCTGGGAAGGAGGGAATCTGGGCCCTGGGGATGTCTAGTGTGGGTGGGAAGAACCAGAAAGAATGAAAAGAACATAATCGGTGGCTATTTTGGGAAACGGGAGTTATTCTGAGATGGTAAGAATTCAGAGGAACAAATTCTGGGCTTTAAGAGAAAACACCCAGACAAGGCTGTCAGGAGCCACATAGACTCAGGCACACAGTGGCCTTGGCAGGGGCTGCAGATGTCTGAGCGTGCTTTGTAACAGCTTTGTAAGGTGTAAATAACCAGTCCTTAGTGGGAAGACGGAGAAGGCAATGGCACCCCACTCCAGTACTCTTGCCTGGAAAATCCCATGGATGGAGGAGCCTGGTAGGCTGCAGTCCATGGGGTCGCTAAGAGTTGGACATGACTAAGCACCTTCACTTTCACTTTTCACTCTCATGCATTGGAGACGGAAATGGCAACCCACTCCAATGTTCTTGCCTTGAGAATCCCAGGGACGGGGGGGCCTGGTGGGCTTCCATCTATGGGGTCGCACAGAGTCGGGCACAACTGAAGCAGCAGCAGCAGTAGTGGGAAGAAGCTCCATTGCTGTCTCAGGGACAGGAGCAGGAATGCACAAATAACTGGGCACGAGCTCCCTCTTGTGGTATTTTTTGGTAATGGCAACCCTGAACTCAGGCCTGGGAATCTGGAGATTCCCTCAGGTACCCGGCAAGAACTGATGGAGCACTGATAGTGTGTTGAACCTTGCAGGAGCCTTACACCTACTGTTTCACCTTTACAACAGCTGGAGGAAAACTGTTTCTCTTTATCTGGTCTTATCCTCCACCCACAACCTTGAGATGCAAGCTGAAAACTCACTTCCCAGACCTGGGGGACCTTTGCCCCTGTGTCCTGAACCTCTGCTGGTATTTCTAGAAAGCTTGGCTGCCTCTCTGATGCTGTTGCACTTTACTATGATTTGTTTATCTGACTGTTTATCTTCACCAAAGGACTGTAACTTCCAGCTTAGTCTCCATTACATCCCTGGCAGAGAGAAGGGACTGAATTAATCTGTCAGATGAATAAATGATGAATGAGAGAGGATTCCTGGTCTGGTATGCGTGATCTGGACAAAGGGTCAGAATCACCACAGTGGAGTTATGCAGTGCTCCAAGTGGGTACTCACTTCAGGGAGAATGTCTCTAAAAAACGCTAAGCTTGAAATCTTGGGTGTTTCTCCCTGCAAAGCCCTAGATGACTACGTGTTCTATTCCTTCATATTAGAACTGTTCTCTCACTGGTAAGATGGAGAGAGGGAAACAAGGGAGGAATTTTAGGACCTAACCATCTGGAGTTGGGACAGAATCCCTGAGGGTTGGCCCTGGGCACTGTCACTGAAGTGGGGGAAGAGGGTCCAGTGGATAACGTCACCCAGCAGGTGAACCCCAGGACATTATTTAAGCTGGCTCCTTAAATAATGGGATCACATTGTCAATCTCTCACCACATTACTTTTTGTAAGGTTTTGATAAGTGACTCTGGCCTCTCCTGGTCAGAGGCTTCTCTTCTTTGGTCATCTGTATGAAGTGGTGGAAATGGCAGCAATGCCAGTGAAACCCCGGGCTCCCTTAAATGAGCCACAAAAATACCTTTGGCAACTCTCAGAGCGCTGGGAAGGCTTCCAACAGTTCGATTTTACAGATGCAGAAACTGAGACTCAAGAGGAATGCAGTCTTGCTCGCCATGATACAGCTGGTAAGTAGCAGAACGGGGAGGACGATCCAAGTCTGTGGTTCCAAACGTGTGAATAAATAATATACACGCACAACCCAGATTCAAACAGTTCAAAGCAGTGGCAAGTCAGCCTCTCTTCCACCCTCTCTCTCTCAGTCACCCCGTGGCTCTCCCCGGAGAACCAGAGCTATGGTTGTCTTGTATCCTTCCCAAGCTTTTTCATACACATTCAGACCCACATGTTTTCCCTCCCTACACGCATACATGGAGGACGGCCTGGCACACGTCCTGTTCTGCATCTTATTCTTTACGCATAATATATCTTAGAGTTTGCTCCACATCAGTGTAATTAGAGCTCTCATTCTTTTCATGGCTGCACATATTACACTGATGGATATAGCATAATTTTCTCGGTTCTCTACGGATGGTCTTTTGTTTCCAATCTTTGAGATTACAAAAACAAGGGAGGGTTGGAGAGGGGAAAATGAGTGCACCAATGTGGGCTGAGATTGCCCCAGAGGGAAATTACTAAGACTGTACTTTCTTCATTCTCCAGCCTTACAGACATCTGTAAGTTCGCAGATACCCCCTCTCTGCAACTAAAACAGTGCTGTTTTGTTCTCAAATAACTTAAAAATACTTTGGTGAAGGAAATAGCAGAAGCACCAAAAAGCATTAGTAATCTGTTCTCTCCAGGATAGGGGTGCTATTAGAAGATGGTATGGGGCTCTTTGTTTCAAAGAAAGTGAAGAATGCTATGTGCTTTAGACCAAGTAGTGACACTTAATAGCAGAGGGAGATGAGCATAAATAAGACACTAGTCAACAGAACAGACAGGTACTCCATAGACAAAGGTCCTCAACCATTATAATTATTTTTGTTTCTTCTAATTAAGTGCCTGAAACAAAAGAGGCCACTAAGATGCCACTTGATCAGTACTTAAAAAAAAATTATTTATTTAACTGCCCCAGGTCTTCTTTGTGGCATGTGGAATCTAGTTTCTTGACCAGGGATCAAACCTGCAACTCTGTGCATTGGGAGTTCAGAGTCTTAACCACTAGACCATGAGGGAAGGCCCAATCAGTACTTTTTAATAGTAAAAACTGGTGAACAGAGGCTTGAGTTGAGTTACTGTCACAAGGATTACTAACTGCTTTCCAATATCTATTTCCCCCTTATCTCTCATAGAAATAGAAGCTCTTATGTATGACATCCCTTATATGTGGACTCTAAAAAGAAATGATACAAATGAACTTACTTACAGAAAGAGACTCACAGAAAGTGAACTTATGAGTTCCAGGGAGTTTGGGATGGACACGTACACACTGCTATATTTAAAATGGATAACCAGCAAAGACCTACTGTATAGCACCTGGAAATCCGCTTAATGTTCTGTGGCAGCCTGGATGGGAGGAGTAGTCACATGGCCATACCTACCTTACAAGGGAGGCTGGGAAATGTAGTCTTTATTCTTGGTAGCCACGTGTTCTGCTAAAAATCAGAGGTTCTATTTCTTTAAAAAAAAAAAAGAAAGAAACTTATAATTTTGTATTGGGGTATAGCCAATTAACAATGTTGTGATAGTTTCAGGTGAACAGTGAAGGGACTCAGCCATACAGACACATGTATCCATTCTGTCCCACACTCCTCTTCCATCCATGCTGCCACATAACAGTGAGCAGAGTTCCACGTGCTACACAGTAGGTCCTTGTTGGTTATCCAGCCTTCTGCTCAGAACACAGAAGTGGTCATGAGGCATTTTGGAATGTGGATAAGGGCAATATTTAGTGGTGGTGAGAAAATAAGATAAAAAGGAGTGTAGGTCCCTGAATGTCTTTGTGGACTAGAGATGCCATCCAGCCCTGGACAGCCTGCATTCTGACACTCACACGAGAAAGAAATGAACTTTCACCTTGTTTAGGACACTGTTATTTTAGGTCTGTGTTACTTGCCGGCAAATAAGTAATGATGATAGATTGGTAAACCCCAATGACAGGGAATGAGGCACTTCCCTCAATTTCCAGACCTGAGTCATTTCACAGACACCCTTAAGTAAAAGGGAAATAGTGTTCTTAGTGAGGAATTCTGTAATAACAGCAAAAGAATGTTCTTTAATAATTATAGCTATCATTTATGTGCCAAGCTTCATTATGTGCCAAGCTCTGTTATAAATGCTTATTATACATTATTTAATTCTTGAAACTATATATAATCCATATACCAAAGAAAATTAACTCAAAATGGATTATAGTTCTAAGTAAAAACCAACTATAAAATATCTAGAAGAACACATGGGAGGAAATCTTTATGACTTTGTGTTAAGCAAAGACTTCTTATCTATAGCACCAAACTCACTACCCATTAAAGAAAAAAAATCATAAATTCTATGAAAGTTAAAACTTCTGCTCTTCAGTAAACAATCAGAAAATTAAAAGACAGGATACAGATTGGAGGAAAATATTTGCAAAACACATATCATGGATTGGGGAAGATTCCCTGGAGAAGGAAAAGGCTACCCACCCCAGTATTCTGGCCTGGAGAATTCCATGGACTACAGTCCATGGGGTCACAAAGAGTCGGACACAACTGAGTGGCTTTCACTTTCACATATCTGATCAAGGATTTGTATGCAAGATATATAAAGAGCTCTCAAAACTCAATAAAAGAAAGCAGCCCGTTTTTTGTAATGGACAGGTGATTTGAATATTTTACCAAATAGGCACATGGAAAGATTTTTAACATCATTAATCATTAGGATAATGTAAATTAAAACCACAGTAAAGGGACTTCTCTGGCGGTCCAGTGGTTAACACTCTGCACTTCCACTGCAGGGAGCATGAATTTGATCCCCAGTTTGAGAACTAAGATCCCACATGCTATGCAGCCAAAAATAAACAAACAACAACAACAACAACAAAACACCACAATAAGATACTACACCTTAAAATGGTTAAAAGTTGAACATACCAAGTGTTGGCCAGGATATGGGGTGACTGCAACTGCCACACATTGCTGGTGGAATGAAAAATGGCTTATCCATTTTGGAAAACAGTTTGACAGTTTCTTATAAAAATACACTTACATACTTATCATATAACCCAGCAATTCCTCTCCTGGGTATTTAACCCAAGAAAAATAAAACTGGAATGTTCACCAAAGTCCTGAATATGAATGTTCAGATTAGCTTTGTTCTTAGTTGCCCCAAACTGATAACAACCCTAAAGTCCTTCAGCTGCGAATGGATATGCAAAATGTGGTACATCCATACAATGGAATACTACTCAGCAATAAAAAAGTAATGACTTACTGACACATACAACAAGGATGAATCTTAACTGTATCATGCCAAGTGAAAAGAGCCAGACTCAAAAGGCTACATACAGGATGATTTCATTTCATGGCATTCTAGAAAAGGCAAACTTCTGGGACAGAAAATAGAGCAGGTATTACCAGGAGCTTCAAATGAGGAAGAGGTTGATTACCAAAAGGGTATGAGGGACTTTGGGGGAATGGTGATGAAAATGTTCTATATCTGATCGTATACCCTCCTCATCCTTCAGCACCAGCTGAGAGATCACATCCCCTGGGCAGTTCACCCTGACCTATGAGTTTTGTCAAAACTCATAGAACAGTTCACTAAAAAAGGTGAAATTTGCTGTATGCAGATTATATCTCAAACATGACTTAGACTTTAAACTACTCTTTGAAGTAGGCACTGTTACCCCTATTCTACAGTTTAAGAAACTAAGATACAGAGAGATTTCAAGCTCACAGAGTCCAGCTCCAGACCTGTCCTCCTGACAGCAAAACTATATTGAATTCGTCTCATGGTCTTCCTTTAAGGAATCCTTTACTATTTCCAGGGGAATTGAGCCCTAGAGAAAGAGGCACACTCATCCTTTAGAGAGATTATTAGTTGCTAGCTTCCAGCTAACGTGAATGCTTCTGTGGTCCATTAGAGTAGAAGCTCATGGGGGTCATGAGATCAGTTTTTACTCAATTTGCCATACAGAGGGTCCAATGTAAACTATTTCCTGATTATCTTCCTTTCCATCTTCAGAAACTAGCACATACTGGAAATCTAGTATTTGGAAAGGAAACATGGAAGACCCTGGAACTCTCACCAAAATAGCAGATCAAAAGCTACATCCTGAGGGAATTGCAAAACTTATATCATGAAGGACTAAAAAGTGAAGTGGCAGGGGGCAGGGGGCTTCCCTAGCGCTTCCTTAGTGAAGAATCTCCCTACCGATGCAAGAGACACAGGTTCCATCCCTGATCCTGGGAGATCTCACTAAGCTCATGCGCTGCAACTACTGAACCTGTGCGTTTGAGTCCGCGAGCTGCAACTACTGAGCCCACGCGCTGTAGCTGCTTAAAACCCTTGTGCCCTAATCTGTGCTCCACAACAAGAGAAGCCACCGCAATGGCAAGCCCTTGCCCTGCAACTAGAGAGCAGCTCCCACGTGAGGCAACTAGAGAAAAGTCCACATAGCAACAAAGACCCAGCACAGCCAAAGATAAACAAATAAGTGTATATATGTGTATATATATATGAAGGTTGATGATTCCTATCACATCTCCATTTAACTATCAAGACACAGTAGAGCATGGATAAGGCTTGGGCAAAAGTTCAGTCACTACAGCACACAGGGGTGCTATGTGGGACCTGCGGTGTGTCACCATAGAACAGTCACAGAGGAGGCATCTCTCATGGTCCAGCAAAGATGCAAGAGCCTTTTTTTCCCCAAAAAGAAAATAGCTACTCACAGAAGGGGGCTTAGTTTGCTATAAATCACTAGGTGTACATGAGACACCAAGATGGACTGAGCTGGCTGCTATTTGATCTAGCTAACCATGCGTTGACTGTACCCTTTAGAGTCTGTCATCAAGCAGAAGTGGAATTTAGGGAATCAGGTGCAAATAGGTCCTGAAGGCATAAGTAAGTGTCCAGTACAGTTCACTCACCAGGGCCTGGACTAGGGGGAGGTAGACAAGATGTCTACGGTGTAAAATTTATGGAGGCATTCATGCAGGTGCTGAGCCAGTACTTGCACAATCCTAAGAGTGGATGCCTCTGTGTATTTTTACAACACGGAGCCCACGGGTCTCACCCTAGCTTATGCTACAATATGCCACCCCTCACTCCACATTTATGATCTCCTGGGGAATACCCAAACGCCAGATGAGGGAGGAAGAAAAGTTTCAAGGCCAGTTTACAGTGCAATACAATGACCCTGGTCAGAAACAAATCATTGCTGTACAGTCCCATTTGGGATGGCTCTGAGAAACAACAGAAAAGAGAATCTTACCCAGTAGGTAGAATGTCAAATAGTGTATTTTGTGCTCACCCTGTCTGCAGACAGAAAATGACCTGAGGTAAGGATCTGCAGTGAATGTATGGGTGGTGGTTGATGGTTTAGACACATGGTCAAGGACTTAAAAGGATTGATGTTAGAGGCTTCGGGTAAGAAAGTGGAAAGAAAAAGGATAAAGAAGAATCTTTCAGAATGGATATAGAGTGTGAAAATATTCATGTTTTATGACATCAAGCACCAAAAACCTCCTACTATAGAACAGGTTCTTAACAATCAGGTGGACAAGATAACACATTCTGGATCTGAGTCTGCCAAGCCTTCTGTTGAATAGATGGTCCCAAGACTGGAATGAAGGCTATATCTGAATTCAACATCTCATCAAAGCCAACCTGGTTACCATCATTGGGAACGTATCTAATTTGCCAGCAGCAGCAATCAACCCCAGGTCCCCTACTCTATCACCCTAGGGGGACCTATTAGACCAGGATCTAGTGGAAGATTTGGCAATATCTTCACCAAGTATCAAGATTCTGCCAATATTATCTCCCATAAAGTTAGTCTACGCCTTATAACTGCCTTATTTCCCACACAACATTACTTCTTAAGAATTCATATTCCATCATAATACTGTAAAGTAATTATCTTCTAATTTAAATAAATAAAATTTAAAAAAGAATTCATATTGCAGTTTCAAAACGAGGCTAAATTTCATGATATTGACTGATATTATGTATTTCATCATCCAGAAGCTTTTCATCATCTGACTTTACAGATCAGTGGAACGGTATAAAGGAAACTAGGGTGCGTGATATGCTCGGTCACTCCAGTCCTGTCTGACTCTTCGTGACATTATGCACTGTAGCCCACCAGGCTCCTCTGTCCATGGGATTCTCCAGACAAGAATACTAGCGTTTGCAGCTTGTCCCATCAAATCCATCCTCCCTTTTTCCTGAGCATATGGTTGTTCACACAGGGACCACATTTCACAAGCTCCCTCATTTACCTCAATGGAATGTGAGTGGAACTGAGAAGTCATTTCAAGTCATCTTAAAGAGCCTGCCCTGGAGTTGGCTGTACCCTTTCCTTCCTGCTAGCCAGGACCGGCAACTTTGCAAGGCACTTACTGAGGATGGCAGAACTCCCTCATTAGCTCAGGTCTGGAGATGTGTTCAACCCTCTTCCCTGGTTGTAAGAGAAAAATACATTTTGTGTAGTTTGACCCATTGTGTTTCTAGACTCTTTCTTTTCTTTCTTTTTTTTTTTGGACTCTTTCTTAAAACAATTTAGCTTTTTATCATGGTGTGCTACAGTACTTCAAGGATGAGCTATATGTTGTGGGCTAGTGATTAATACAGAAAGCCATTTCTCCCACAACCCAATTATATGGGCCCCAAAAGAGGGGCAGAACTTCCTACAAGTACCCAATGACTCTCTCACTTCTTATGACCCTTATTTCTGCTGGATTGGGGTTAGGGATTCCTCAAAGGAAGAAAGTTCCTACCAGGAGAAACAAGAATATTTTTACTGAATTATAAGCAGAAACTGCTATCTGGTCACTTCTGGTTGCTCACGGCAATGGATAAAGATGTTAAAGAGGGATTATGGGATTGGCCAGGGTGATTAATTCTGAATATCAAGATCAAGCAGGATTTTTCTCTACACCATAGGCAAAAGGACGTATTTGTGGAAACAAGGGGCTCCCCTGGGGACCCTCCTAATGCTGTTACGTCCAGTGGTAAAAGTTAATGGAAATTAAAGTTTAAAACGTTGATGGAAATAAAAGTTAACATTAACGATAACCCTTCCTAGGCAGGATCATCAAGGTTCTCAGATCCTTCAGAAGTAGAGACGGCGTGCTCCTCCTCCAGGTAAAGAGAAAACCAGCAGGTGATAGCTGAAGGCAAGAAAAACAGAATGGAAAAAGGAGGAGGGATGTCATAAATACAAAACAGAATCTAATATTACAGAAAGAAAGTGGCTTTTACCTCCTGACCTTCTGTCATATTAGACATTTATATATTTGAACATATTAGACATTTGAACATAGACATTTATATATTTGAACATTTTCTTCTAGGTCTTATTTCCTTGCTATTGTATTATTATGTGTGGTGATACTTATCTTTACAATCTGGTCTAGTTCACAGGTTGCAGAATACTGAGCCAAAAGAATAAGAGGAGGAACAGAAGGAAGACCCTGAATTTGAAGCTATGAGGGTTTGGAATGTCTCCCTTGAGGGCAAGTCAAATGCACTCTGTATGAATGACAGTGGCATGACATTGGATGGGAGCATTTTGTAGGGGGAACGACTGGAAATTTAGAAAGAAATGTGTGTATGGATGTTGGACAGTCAAAGGGGTGGACTGTAGCAGCATTTATCATCCACCTCCCCTTTTGAAACCTTTCTGAACACTTTCTGATTGGAGAGACTCTCCCCACAGAAGGTCAGCATTGGTGGGTGAATTTTAGTTTTTCATATAGAAGCCTAAAAGACTATGTTCATTTTCTCCCCATCTGTGATAGCTGGTGCCTACATGTGTCTTAGGTTTAGCCAATCAAATGATCCCACACAAGATTTAAATCTGAAGGATTAAGGTTGGTAAGGATGGAAGGAGACTTGAAAGATTACACATAGTGATACTTGTATCTCTAAATACAAGCGTCTAGAGATTGGGTGCCAGCGGTAATGTACTAACCAGGCTTTTCTGTGGTGTGACCTTCTGGTGTTTCCTGATACAATCTTCCTCATTGTTCAACCTTCCTGTTGCTCCTGTAAACTATCCAATATCCCTGTATTAAGTTAAATTTTCTCTTGAGTTAGCTGAACCCAGACTTAAACACTGCTGAGCAGGGAGAAAAGTATTCTTGCCTAGAGAATTCCACTGATGAAGGAGCCTGGCAGGCTAGAGTCGATGGGGTTGCAGAGTCAGACACGACTGAGCAACTAACACTTTCAAGGAAAGGGCGGATTCTCTGCAGTCTCGGTCAGAGAAGTAGTCTCTGAACTTTATACAGGTGGGAAGGGTTTCTGTCCTCTACTGGCTGGAGAGGAATGCTTGTTTCCTACAGCCTCTTGTGGACTCTGGTCACTAAGAAGACTCATTTGTCCTCATAGCCAAGGAGGCTATTGACAATTGCCAGGCCAGTGGCCCAAAAGACTCAGCCCTCCTTCCCACTGCCCTGACATCCAAGGGCCATAAAGGCAGAGATGCTGTGTAGGCTCAGTTGTCTGGGGAGGAGCAGTCAGGGCTGATCAGCTCCTTTTTCCTGGGATTCCTGGCTGTTCCAAGGAATGTGGGGCTTCCCTGGTGGTTCAGAGGGTAAAGAATCTGCCTGCAATGCAGGAGACCTGGATTCGATCCCTGGGTGGGGAAGAGCCCCTGGAGAAAGGAATGGCCAGCCATTCCAGTATTCTTGCCTTAGAAATCCCATGGGCAGAGGAGCCTGGTGAGCTACAGTCCATGGGGTCACAAAGAGTCGGATACAACTGAGCAACTAACACTTTCACCAAGGAATGTGAAGAGGAATAGCTGTGTTCACTGTAATAAACCTCACAACACAGCTACAAGGGGGCTGCCCAGTAACACAGGAGCCCAAGGTGCTTTTTCTTCCACAAAAAAATGAGGTACCTGAACTCTATCAGCCTTGCCTTTGCCCTCATCCTTCCTGGAAACGGCTAGCTAGGCCAACTGAGGGGGAGAACATATTGGGGGGTGATTCCATGGGGGCCTCTTGGGCTGTCATCTCCCTGTAGTGGAGTAATGCACCCCCCCCCGCCAAGGTCCTCCCCACGGGGCCCAGGACGCAGGTAGGACTAGAAAGAAAGAGGCGCTCAGTGGTGTTCATTTGTGCTGGAGGGCCACCAGCAAGTGTGCCTTTCTTTCTGCGTTCTCACCCTGCAACTCTCCTCCCGGCCACAGGATGAATTCTCACGCGAAGTACCCAGCTCCTCCAGCGGGTTACCAAGCGTTTGCAGTTCTGCGGCTGGGCGGATCCCGGGCAGTTGAGCGCTTCTCTAGACTCTACCTGGAAACCCACAGGAGCGAATCCGCGGCCAGGGCGGCCCCCGGGTTGGGCAGGGCAGGGCCTCTGCTCAGTCGCGTTTCCCACAATTTCTGGAGGCGGGGGTGGGGTAGGGAGTCCTAGAATAGGCAGGAAAAGCTAAGTCGCCGCGCACTTGCCTGCCTGGGTCCGGGGCCCCAGGAAGGGATAAAGCCCACAGGAGGGGCTGAAGGCAGATTTCGATGAGGCCAGGAGCCGCCTGGTGCACGCGTTCCTGGAGCGCGTTCCTTCTCTACTCGGGGCCGAGGCCGCCGCTTCTCAGGCCGCCCTCCGCAGCCCAGGTCAGCGCCGGGCGGCTGGATTCCCTAGCCTCTCAGGTCCACTTGGCCGAGTGGAGCCACTCGCTGCTGAAGGAAGGACCAACTTTGCCGAGTTCCCCAGCCCTGTTGGGGACAAGACCGCATCCCCGGGCTCGTGGGATCCACCTCAGAGCTGGGTAGAGGCTTGACTTTACCAGCTGATCCGATCCAAGCTGGTGGACGCAGGCTGCGTTTTCTCCGCTGCAGCCCGGCCCCTCGACACCCTAGGAGACCAGTTTGGGAGAACAGAAGGACAAGATGCCTCTCTTCTCTTCTATTTATATCCCTTATCCCAGACCTCTTGGTACTGGGCTTCAAAATGAGAGCCCGTTTCTCACACTTCTCACATTTCTTGCCGTTCCAAACTGGCATCCCCTGCCTGTCTGGCCTCGACGGAGGAAAGGGGACGCTCACTAATCGTCCTACAGAGCTTTCCGCCGAATTTTTGGCCTGGACACAGGCTCGAGGCGGTCCACACGAAAGCAGAGTTTTCCCGCAAGCTCTGGATGGGTCCTGAGCGCCGCAGGCCAGCTCCCCGCAGGCCAGCTCCCCGCAGGCCAGCGCTGGAGCTCACTGGCATCCTGTGAACTCCGGTGAACTGGCGGAGACACCCCGTGACAAGCTGTGTTGAAGGACAGTGGAACTCACCCCTGGGCAGAAGGTGCAGGAACCGGTAGGGGTCCCTAGAACTGAGTATTTGGCTCAGTTGGTGCAATCAAAGGCCCCAGGCCTTCCAGTGATTCCGCTACTTCGATCTACCCCACCCCATCAAGAAGCATCCAGTCTCTGAGGGACCACCGACCCCTCACTTTCTCTAGGCTAGAAGCCTCCCCCACAGCACCGAGGCTGCACCAGCACTATAAACCGGACTGGAGTCGCCTTGTGATCCAGCGTGCCTGCGCAGAGGCAGGCCAGCACCTAGGACAGTAACCTGGGGCTTCTGTGGGGTTAATAAACTGTCCTCCCCGACTCATCCTGCCCACCAACCAGCAGAATCCACCCCAGTGGCGCAACCATGCCTCCCCTGTGCTGACCAGGAAGCCCCCAATTTCAGGCCTGAGATGCCAAAGGGAGAGAAGTAGAAGCCTGTGGGTAGAAATGGGTTCAAGGGTACCACTCTGTGTCTGTGAGCTTGTGGGCTGGACTCCTGAACAAAATGTGCCAACACACAAGAGACGGTTTTCCCCTGACAGCGAGTGAACTAGTGAGAGGATTCTGCAGAGGCTCCTAAGTGTTTTCCTGTGAACCTGTGGCACCCACCTCCGAGCCTATGTGCAGTCAGGTGTGACCTTGGGCTAGGGAACAGGTGGGTGAATGCCCGCAAGCCTGCAGTTTCCCTAGACTGACACAATCGTGAGGGTGAGATCTGGGGACAGCAGCTGTAGTGTAGCCAAGGATCCTGCTAGAATGAATGTGTAGACATATGACAGGATCATCCCACCCTGTGGACTCACTGAGACCCAGCCTGAGAGTGAGATAGGAAGAAGGCAGTGTGTGCCTGTGAGCACGCGTGGAGGAAGGTGTGCAATGTGTCTGTGGAAGCGGTGATGGACGTTGCTCCACAGCGGCCCCACCCTGCCGGGGCCTCCAACCCTGTGGGGCTGAGCCTGTCTCCACCCGTCCCATCACGTTTTGTACCGGCTCTCACCCCGAGGGCCTGCCCCGCGGACAGTTGGGCGCCTGTGAACGCGAGGACTTGCTAATTTGTTCCTTGTTGCCAGGAGGAGCAGGAAGTGCAGCATCTAAATGCACAGTAAGCCTCCCTTTGAAGGGCTGAGTAGGGAAAGCTTCGAGGCCACTGGACTTTACCCCAGGAATCGAGAATCTGCGGATGGGGAGGGGAGGGAGGGGACCTCAGCAGTTTGTAGGACCCGCCCCTACTGCCCCACCCCCGCCTGGTGCACAGAAAACCTAGGTCAAGCCACCTAGGGGCTCCTGGCGCCACTCCTGAAGCACCAGCTAAGAGCCAAACGCTTTTACTTGCCTTATCTCCTTAATCCCTTCTGTAATCCGGGGAAGGGTTGGCCCTATAATTTGGGCAAGGAAACTGCAGGCTCCTAAAATTTAATTAACTTGCTGGAGGTTAGAAAGCAGGGAAACAGAACCCCAAACCTAGGCTGATGCCCAAAGTCACCTCAGCAGGCACCTGGACGTGAAAGAGAATTTTAGAGAGACAGGTGCACTGGAAAAAGAGGGGCATAAGAGCAGGACATAAGATAGCAGGGAGTGGTGAGGCCTGTGGCATGCTGGAGAGTGAATTTTAGGGAGTCAGTTGTCTGTGTTTTTAATTTCTTTAAATAAAACGGGAAAATACTCAGGCAAATAAAACTGTAGGCCAATTTTGATAGATAAGCTTGAGAACCCAGAATTAGATCTCAGACATACAGAAGTGATACCTTGATCCTTTAAGGAGCATCAGCACCACAGGAAGCTTGCTCTAAATCTGGAATCTCAAACCCCACCCCAGACATAATGAATAAGAACCTACATTTTAACAAGGTTCCCAAGTGTTTCCTATACACCTGAAAATTTAAGACTGTCAGGTGAAATTTATATATAAATGAATATACCTTCAGTTCAGTTCAGTCGCTCAGTCTGACTTTGCGACCCATGAACCGCAGCATGCCAGGCCTCCCTTCCATCACCAACTCCCGGAGTTTACCCAAACTCATGTCCACTGAATCGGTGATGCAATCCAACCATCTCATCCTCTGTCTTCCCCTTCTCCTCCTGCCCTCAATCTTTCCCAGCATCAAGGTCTTTTCAAATAAGTCAGCTCTTCGCATCAGGTGGCCAAATTATTTGAGTTTCAGCTTCAACATCAGCCCTTCCAATGAACACCCAGGACTGATTTCCTTTAGGATGAACTGGTTGGATCTCCTTGCAGTCCAAGGGACTCTCAAGAATCTTCTCCAATACCACAGTTCAAAAGCATCAATTCTTCGGCGCTCAGCTTGCTTTATAGTCCAACTCTCACATACATACATGACTACTGGAAAACCACAGCCTTGAATACACCTTATATTGTATATAAAAGAGCCTTCCAGAGACAACTCACCTACCCTCCCTCCCCCTTCTCTACCACTCTGGAGAAGGCAGGGAAGAAGGGAAGACAGTGCTCTCTTTTCTTTTCATATTCTGACTGAATTTTACTGTTTAAAAGGTCAGGGCATAAGCCCTTGCTAATTCTCTGACCCACCCCAACATGCTCCCCCATCCTCCAACCCAGAACAACCTCCTCCAGCTACAGGCTTTGCTCAGAGCAGATGGAAAAGAGAGGAAGGAGTCGTGTGCCCTTAGGCAAGTAAGTTCCTTACCTCTCTAGACTTCAATTTTCCTTGTCTATAAAGTGGGATTAAAATACCACACACCTCATAGGGTGGTTGTTAAGAATGTATTAATACCTTTAAAACCTAGTGCAGGTTACCTTCCTGGTTCTCCACTTCTTCCTCTAATCAAGTGTGGTACGTTCACTTCTATTTTAAATTTTCTGCTGGTCTGTGTCCCCTATTCTGCTGACCCAAAAGAGGGAGGGGTGGAAGTATATGCAACCCCTTCCAATCCCAAAGGGCTCCTGGAAGGTGGTAAGCCCTGGCTGGGAAAGCCTAAAGGGTTAAGTGTGGGGAAGGAGAAGGGCAAGGTCTTAAGTCCTGGCAGTGCTGCAGAGGGGATCCTGGAGTGGGGGAGCAGTAAGAGCTAGAGGAAACGAGGACTGTGGTGGCTTGGAAACATTTTTTCCAAAGTCCTAAGGGAGTCCACACGACTGAAGTAACTTAGCAGCAGCAGCAAGGGAGCAAAATCCCAGTGGACTTCTGAGCTAAGAGCTCCCTCCATAAAACAAGACATTCCTTGAGGAGTCCTCCCCAAGTCCACCACATCCTGGGACTCTCCATCCATCCCAAAGAAACTGGTTCCAGGGTCAGACCCTGGGGTCTGCCTGGTGGCTCAGAGGTTAAAGGGTCTGCCTGTCAACGCGGGAAACCTGGGTTCAATCCCTGGGTCTGGAAGACCCCTGGAGAAGGAAATGGCAACCCACTCCAGTATTCTTGCCTGGAGAATCCCACGGGGTCACAAAGAGTTGGACGCGACTTCACTTTCTTTCACTTTCGAATGCTGGAGTCGTGTGCCCTTAGGCAAGTTGCTTAACCTCTCTGGACTTCAATTTTCCTTGTCTATAACGTGGATTAGAATACCACCCACGTCATAGGGTGGTTATTAAGAATGTATTAATACCTTTAAAACCTAGTGCAGTGCCTGGAATACAGCAAGTGCTCGATATTGTTTATTATTATTATCGTTATTATTTTCCACTGGGGCTGGTAGCAGCCGTCCCTGAGGTCTCCAGGGTCCCTCAGACCACAAGCTCCCAGGGCCTCGGTACAGGCACCTCTCCCCGCGCGGCCCCTAGAGGGCGCCCGGAACTCATTTGTCCTGCGTTTCTTGGAAGCCCAGGTCCGGCTCCAGCAGTTTCTGGGCCTTCAGCTTTCCGGACTTGCGACTCCTCCCGCAGGAACCGAAGATACAGGGGCTCTTGGGCCACAGGGCGGAAATGTGAGACGGCAGGAGCAGTTCCTATCAAACTTCCCCTTGAACGGCACCCAGAAGGGGGGCCTCGGACCCCCATGCCCCTGCCGCCCACTCCCCCCCGCCGCCCCCTCGCCCCCCCCGCCGCCTTCTCGCACACACAAGGAGGCCAGATTGTTGTGGGCTTAGTGGAGGCAGCGGCGGCCGCTGGACTTCCCGGGCCTTGCTAGGGTTCTCGGCCGAATCCAGGGCGGCCCCTCTGCCCCCACGGTCACGTTGCCAGAGCTGCGGGGCTGGAAACCAAAATGCAGGCTTGGGCAATCTCCACCCCCAAACCGACCGGTAGTTGAATTAGACCCTCCTCCCTCCAGTCTGGGGGAGGAGAGATGGGGAAAGGAAAGGAAGGCCCTTGGCGGGATAGACGCGTGGTAACCACCCATAGGAACTTGATGGGGTCCCCCTGGCGTGAGCTTGTGGAGGTAACTGCGAACGCAGCAGTGGAGACTTTATGCGTGCGTGTGTGTGTGTGTGCCGTGTATGCGCGCACGTAGAACAGCACACCTGTAGCTTGCCTTGTGTAACATCGCACACTCCAGTCGTATAGCTGGAGGAGGTATGTGAAGTCCACTGCAAAGCAGGCCCAGGGTGAGAGGATGTGATTTTGTACCCGTCCTTCAACACAACACGGGCACTCATCGCTCCCTCTACTCACCCCCGACGCCTCTCCCTCCTCCTCCCCTCTCCTTTCCTCCCCCTCCCTCTTTCCCCACTTGCACCTCCGCCCTGGCTTCCCACACCCCGGTTGCAAACACCATATTCCGAGTCCGCTCTGAGCTCTTTGGAAAATCTGAACTGGCTGCACACCTCTCACTCAGCCTGTTCCTATCAGACTCCCGAGGATAAGGAATCCAGGAATGAGTGCAGGTGGGCCGTTCCAGAGATCTTCCTGGGCCCGCCTTGGATTCGAACGATACGGGAAAATCGCTCGGGCAGCTCCTCTTAGCTACCCAGGCAGTGACCTGGCTGCTGGGCTCCAAAATCTGAGCTGATTAGGAAGGCCTAGGAGAGTGAGACGCTGCTTAGGAGGGGGGAGGGGGGGTCTCAGTTCAGTTCAGACGCTCAATTGTGTCCGACTCTTGAGCGGGGCAGGGCGGGGCGGGGCGGGGCGGGGCGGTGGGGGGGTGTCTGGGAGGAGTAAAAGGGAAGTGTCTGTAGGGGGCCAAGTGTGTGTGGCGGGGTGGGGTGGGGGGCAAGTGTGTGTGGGGGAAGTGTGTGGGGGGCGGGGGGCGGTGTGCCTGAGCAAAGTTGGAGAAACAGAGAGGAAGGGGGCAGCATCTGGCCTTAGTGTAGCATCTGGCCCTTCGTGCAGCTCTGGGGCCCCAGCTCTAGCCCACTGCCCCTTGCAGCGTGTCCTCTGAGTCCCAGCTGCTCCGATTCTGCACAGCCTGGAGATCCCTGCATAACTGCATCATACACCTGGAGCCGGCCTGCCCATCTGCAGGTCACTCACACCACAAACAGGACGCCTGTCTGAGTCCTGGGCCCAGTGCAGACCCCATACCTGCCACTGCGGTGGGTGCTTCACAAGGCAGTGCTCAGACTGTGCCCATAGAGCTCCCAAGCACGGATCTGGCCACACAAAGCCGCTATTATCGTTAACAGGTTAGGCCAGATTCTCTGTGTGCCACCCCAGGGGGCGGGGGCACGGGGGCGCTAGGACCCCAGCCCTGCTTGGGTTTCTGGGCCCCAGAAGGCCACCACCCAGTCAGCCGGTTCTGAGGGGCTGATCAAGGCTCACTCATTGCAGAATTTGGTCAGTGCAGTCGGCTCACTCCAAGCCAAGGAAGGATGTGGCCCTTTCTGCTCAGACAGGTTCGTTAATTCCTTTTCTCCCTCCGCATCTCTGCACACCATTATTCGGATCTTTTGTTTCTTTTCTATTTCTGAACAGAGACAAACCCTTGCCTGCAGGAGCGGTGGCAGATAGGAGTTGTGAGCTTTGTGCGGCGAGTAGTTGGCCCTGATTGTGACCCTGGCAGCCCCCTCCCTTCCAGCCCGCGTCCCCTGGGGACTACGGGGTGTGCGGGCCCCGCTGCCGTCCCGGCCTGTCCTCGCCGCGGCCCTCGGCCGACGCGGGATTTACCGAGATTCGGTCCCAACGAATTCCCGACCGAGAAAGGGGAATCGTACGCCGTCCTTCAGCACCGAGGGCCACGGTACCCCGGGAGTGTGCCCCCACCCCTGGGACGCGTCGCCCAGGGTCCCGAGCGGGTGGGAGGGGCCACGGGAGAGCGCGCAACCGGGGCGGCCTGGGAGCCCTGGAAACAGGCGAGCGGGAGCCGGAGCGGGGAGGGGAGGGGAGGCGGGTGGCCTCCCGCGATGGGCTCCCGGGATTCCGGCGTGCGGAAGCCCAGTTCTCGGAGAGGCCCGAATAAGCTGGACAGGGTCCGAAAGCAGAGGGGCTGAGGGGCCTGGCCCTAAGCTGTTTTGAATGTGACCCCAGCTGTTGGTGAAGATCCGGGAGGTAGGAGGTATTTTGGGGAGGAGGTGTGTTATGCCTGATTTTGCCTGCTTTGTCTCGCCAGAGCAGGGGTGAGGGAGTGCTGGTGAAGAGTTGGGGTTCTCGGGAGCCTGTTTGGGGGTTGAGTTTGAGCCGGACAGCCACTCCCCGTTCCTGCCTCGACTAGACAATCTGTGGCCAGAAAATATCCAGGAGCCCCCGGGCGCCCAGTCTGAAAGGTCCCCGGAGTCAGGAGGGTGGGAGGAAGGCCCCAGTTTCCCCTGAGGTCGGCAACTCTGGAATACAGCAACCGGCAGGCACTGAAAGTGCCTCTTAAAGACGCAAATAGAGGAGAGACCGCACCAAATAAAAATGGTTTAGGCTGGGCAGCTCCAGTCCCGGCAGGAGGAGGGAGAGCCAGACCTACCCAGGTAGGAGGAGCAGAATTCTGCGGTTGCAAGAGGCCATTTCCGGATTTCGATTTCGCTTGGCCGGGTACTGGATGCCGCTGCCTGCACAGGCAGGAGGCCCACTGCAGACCTGACTTTAAGACCATAACTTTCTCCCCTTGACCCACACAGTCAGGGTCTGGCCTGGTCACCCGGTGGGTCTGGGGTTGGGGTAGCCCCTCCACCTTGGAAGTCCTTTGGACTCAGAATCCTCCTCTTCTTCCTAGATCCTGCTTAAAGAGGAGCACAGATAGGGGTGGACAAACAGTGCCCCTTCCGCACTCAGCCAAATTTCCTCCTGGGCCTCCTTGGGTTGGAGGTTGCTGTGCTTTGTCCTGTGATATGGCAGAGCCAAGAGGGCAGTCTAGGCCAGGATGAGGGCTCTGATGGTTTCCATAACTCTCCTGCCCTCAGCCCCAGTCTGGGTGCACACAGCTCTGCATACACGAATAAGCCCCACACCCTACTCTTTTCCAGTTGTTAGCCACAAAGTTCTCTCTCTTCCACCGTAAAGAGCCCCCTATGTCCCCACTCCATTACCCCAGGATGGCATGTTTCCCAAAGCCTCTACCACCTAGCTTCTTCCAGAAAAGCAGGCTTAAGTCAGTTTTGTATATCCTGACATTGGTCTGGTAGGTGGAGGACTAAATGTTATGGGGAGTGTTGTGTACTGTGGCTGCTGTCCTGGCTAGAGTGGTCTGGGGGGCCTCCCTGAAGGTCCCCCGGTAAGTCAGGTTTTTCAGATCCCTCCTAGGCCAGGCTAGTCTGGGAGCTGGGAAGTCTTCCTTCAAGCATCACAGAAGATCCCGGTCCGATTACTCACAGAATGCTCTAATCTCTGCAGCTTGCTGAGTAAGGTCCTAGGACCCCAAACTCCTTCCAGATGTGTATATCCTGACAGTGGATCTGCACACCCCACCATCATGTACTCCAGCAGTGTACAATTATACCCACTCACATAGCACCATACACACCACATGTACACGTCATCCACAATGATCCATACTCCCCGTTAATTCACTCCCCCAATTATATACAATCCTAGACAAGTATCACATACAATGAAATACACCTCTAACACATGATTACATACATAGTTATAGATGATATACAACCATAAACATTCACACATTTAACACAAAATAGATTCATAATAAACTAATATGTACTCTCACAAATATTAGCCCATGATTCACTAACAATCACAGATGTTGGTGAGTGATTATACAACTACCCCAAAAGCCACATTTACACATGATCACACACATACCAATACAAGTCTGTATATATAATAGTAGTTTTGATTCACAACTGAAGCAAAATAAGCACACACACCTGCATACAAAATTACACACTTGAACACTTATTATACAAACATTCATTGTCAGTATAACATCCTGATTGCCCACACCATCACAAACACACGGTGCACACACATAACTCTTACTCCCAAAGACAAGTCTTGAGCACTAACTGTTCCGGGAGACACTGGCTCTCCCAACTTTCCTCACTGCTGCCTTCTCTTCATTTCTCCTTCTCCTCCTTCCCTCTCTCCAGAACCTGACAGGTCCTGACCCCAAGATGTCCTTCAAACTTAAGTATGAGGGGGCTGCCCTGGCTGCACCAGCTCACGCCAGACCCAAGTAGCTGCAAGGTGCTGAGCTCAGCAAGGAGCAAGCAGCCTTGATTCTGGATTCAGAGGGTTTTATTATTTTTTTTCACATAAATTACACAAGCACTTTATAAAAAGGTTACACAGAAAATACCTTATAAGTGCATAACTTAAACCCCGCTATGAACAGGATCTGGAGAAATAGGCTTTTGTGTGGAAACCTGCCTGTGCGTACCTGGGTGCAGCTAGGGTGTATGATAGGGGTCTGGCAGGCCCAGTGACACTGTTGTGGCTGTTGTGTGTGCGATGGTGTGTCACAGTGTGACTGTGGCCTTGTATTTGTGAGAAGTGCCATACCTACCGTTCAGAATGAATCTGGGCCACCCCTGATCGTAAAGGGCCAAGGGAGTGAAGGCTATGACCCTGTGTGTGCAAGACACTCTGCCATAGGGCCCCTGTGCGTGACTGTGGGGAGACACCAGGAGGGACAGTGAAATCAAGTCCGTGTGGGCAGGGAGTGGAGAACAGAGAGGGCGGTCTCCCCAGGGTAAGTTCAAACGACAGCTCATGCTGTCCTAGGGACCCCACCAGCTCTTCTTCCACCACCTCTTCTGCCTCTCTCAGTCTCACGTTAAAAATCAGAATAAAATAAAATAGACGCTAACGGAGGACTCTGAACATTTCCAGCAGGCGCGGGACCGCGTAGGCATCTGGGGAAACGGCGGCGCGTCCCTTTCCTGCGCGCTCTCTTCTTTTCCACCCAAAAGAGAACGGCGTCGGCGCGAGCCCGCAGGCCGGTGCGTAGGGGCGCCGCGATCCCCGGAGGCGTGCAGTCCGCGGCGGAGGGCGGGCGAGAGTCCTGGCTCTCGGGGCCTCGAGACCCCTTTCCTGGGCCCGGGTCTCGGGTCTCTCAGAGAGTAGCAGACAGGCTCACTCGCAGGCCGACGCCACGGACGTGACGCTGGTGATCTTGGTCGAGTCGTCAGACCACGGCTGCAGGTTCTGCAGGGCGAAGAGCGAGGAGTTGTGCACGCACAGCGGGTCCGCGGGCAGCGGCTGAGCCAGGCTCTTCTGGAAGGCCTCCTGCTGCAGCTGCAGGAGGATGCGGTTTGCCTGCTGCCTCTCGGCCTCACGCTCCTCCGCAGTCTGCCGCCTGCACCGGGGACAAACTGTTACCCACGCTTCGGGTGCGCTCCCGGGAGACCGCCTGGGAGAGCGCAGCTCCCCTTCGCGGCCCCCCAATTCCAGCTGGGGGGCCCTTGGAAACACTCCCCTATCTTGAGGGTTCTGACTCCGACAAAGACTGAAAACCACAAAAGTAGATAGGGGGTACTCTGGGGAGCTGTAGGGAGATCCGCTAGGCCCAAGCAGTTGGGGCTCTCTGGCTCCAGGCAGGGCCCACACCCTCACTGGCCTTGGAAGGCACAAGCAGGGCTAGGATGGCATTTTGCCTCTCCCCAGACTCCAGGAAGACCAGGAGCCTTCCCAAGTCTGAGCGGTCTCACCCTCCCCATCAGTCCAGGGCAGAGGCAGGGATCGGTGGATGTGAGCTGCCATGATGGACCTCTTCACCCCCTTTCTGGAGAACCTCTCCCAGGCTTCCGACCTCCTGCGCCAAGCCCTGTGCCGGCCGGGATTCCCGCCGGACCGACTGGCTTCCTCCGAGGAGGTCCAGGGAGGCGATGACTCACTTATTCCATTTAATGCCTCCCCTCCACCCAGTCAACTGAGATCAAACGTCTGTCTCCAAGGTGGACAGACCTAATGGGAGTCCCCGGGGCCTCCAGAAGCAATTTGTAGGCGATCGATGAAGGCGAGCGAAGCCAGCGAGAGCGCCTCTCCCAGCAGCGGACGCCGACCTTCTTCTCGCTGCCCTTTCTTGCCTTTTCGCTCTGCCCATTCTTCCCTGAATTTCAAACTATTTCTCTTCCTTTAGGCTTTGTCTTTCTCTTTTCTCACCCCACCCCTTTCCTTCTCTCAGAATTTAAGGGAATTTGTTTGAAATGAAAATGAAGGTTTCAGTCATCTATTGCTTTTCTTTATTAAATGGCAACCCACTCCAGTGTTCTTGCCTGGAGAATCCCAGGGACGGGGGAGGCTGGTGGGCTGCCCTCTCTGGGGTCGCAGAGTCGGACACGACTGAAGCGACTTAGCAGCAGCAGCAGCATTATACATAAGACTTCTTCGCCACCAGGGAAGTCCACTCTCTTTATTTTCTCCCTGGGTGGGGTGTTTATCCTTGCCCCCACCTTGTGTATCAGTTTCTCTAAGCCTGCTATATTATTTTTCTCTGTGCGCCCACCCCAAGGGCTTGCCCGACTCCCTCCCCTAGGCCGTAGCCTCGGATCAGCCTCGGGAACCCCAGTGCATTCCCCCTCCCCCCTCCAGTCCTTGCTCCCTCCCTAGCTTTCCAGAGGTCTGAGCTGCGTCCCCCACCCCTTCCCCCAGCAGCAGGAATGTGGGGAGAGGGGGAACAGACTCGCGGGGCAGTGGCTTCCTTTGTGGCCGCGGTGGCGGAATCTCAGGCAGATTCCTCGCCTTCATTCAGAAAAAGAGGAAACTCCAATTCCTTCCTCCGGGCCCAGGCCCTCCCTGCCCGGCGCCGGGGACTTCGCCCAGACTCTCTTGCTCTCCCGCCTGAGACCTGAGCTAGCAAGAAACTCGGCATGTGTGGAACCCAGCAGGCGGGCCAAATGTGCGGGAGGATGCAGGGGTGCAAAAGGGTTCAACTGAAGAAAGCCGCCTGCTTGTGGGGAAAACGAGTGTAGCTGTGGGTGTGTGACGGGATAAGAGAAAATGTTTCTCTCTTACACCCACATACCCATCTGTTCCTGATTGATCCCCCTTTCAGTGGGACCCTCGGAAACCCCGCCGCAGGCGGCGCAGATTGATTTTCCCCTTCCCGGGTGGGGGGACCCGCTGCGCCCAGGCCAGGCGTCTAGGGAGGAGGGAGACAGCAGGGACTGGGCTCGAGGTCTGGGGCCCCAGGCACTCTAGCAGGAGCCCCGGCTGGGGCGCAGAAACAGGGAGCGTGCTATTCTGTCTCCGGTCTCCAGGCTAGAAGAGGCATCTCTGTACGTATGTCTGCGCAAACAAAAAGTCCCTCAGGACTCGCTCATCTCGGAAGCCCAGACGGCGTAGACTGCTTAAATCCAGACGTACACCCAAAGCAGCGGCAGAGACCAGCCGCGTCTACAACCGCACTGTGTGCCGGCCAGAAAGCCAGAAACCGAAACAGCAGGGCCTCTCCGGCCCCATCAGGTCATCGGCCGCGGTTGCTTCCCACCCTCAAGCCTAGCAGAGAGGTCCGCTCGTTCGAACCAGAACCATCAGAAGGCAGGGATCGAAGGAGTGAGAACTCCCCAGGAGAGGCCTGGAGCCAGAGACTGTACCGCCCACGCCCCGCCCGCTCACCTCCACTTTGTCCGCCGGTTCTGGAACCAGGTTTTGACTTGCGCGTCGGTCATTTTGAGCGCCTTGGCCAGGGCGGCGCGCTCGGCCGAGGCCAGGTACTTCTGGCGGTGGAAGCGCTTCTCCAGCTCGCAGATCTGCAGGCGCGTGAAGGACGTGCGCGGCTTCTTCTTCTTGGGGGGCGTCCGATTCTGATAGGGGTGACCTATACGGCGTGTTACAGTGAAGGGTGAGAGGGCCACTGGAGCGGGAGAGACAGACAGACGGCAGAAGCAAGCGGCAGAGCGTCAGGAGGCGTCCCAGGCCCGACACCCCGCGAGTCAGCGAGCCCAGCGGCTAGACCCCCAAAAGCAGGGCTGTGGTCCTCCTGTCAGCCCTCGGCTCCAAGCCTGTGGCCTGAAATGGGCCCCCACTCAGCGGCCCGCCAGGCCGACGCCATGGCCTCTGCCACCACAGAGGCCTCCCTAGCCCTGGGCTCCCATATGCCCATCAGACAGATGCTCTTTTTGAGGGGCATGTCCAAGGCAAGCTGAAGGTCGCATTCCTCCCATAGACCCAGGCCTCCCGCCTCAGAGAAGCTGCTCAACAGTAAGAGACCATCCTTGGTCAAGGCCAGGAATCCTGGATCCTGACCTGAGGCCTCCATTACACACCAACATACGGACACCACATACAACAGGGGACAAATTAGAGATCTATAGTCCCAGACAAGCTGACACACAGACGACAAGCACAGGCACAGAGACAGATGCATAAGGTGACAGCCATAAACTCCTTCTGAGCCTTCTTTAGGGCTGAAGCAAGGTTAGGGCAGGCTGTGGCTCCCTCAGTGGGCTATGTGGAGTACCTTTCCACCAGTGGGTTCCCGGTGGTTCCAGGCTGGGAGTGGTGGTGGTGCTCCATCAGGGCCCTTTAAGATTAGCTTGGCCCGGCTGAGGGAGTAGGACAGGGCACTAGGCCCTGCCTCCCCAGGAATGAGAGGACTTGGGCTGGGGCACAGGGGCCCTTCTTGTGGCCAAGAGCGGAATGGATCTTCTGCTTTCCTCCACCCCTCTTTGCCACTGACCCAGAATCTGGGCCAAGGTTTCAAGGGTGGAACACGACCCTACCCCAGGGTCTAGCTCTTAACTGCCTATTCCCCTTGTACCGTTGGGCCCTGGAGCCCGAGCCCCATGGGAATCCCACGTCGTGGTCGATCTAGGCAGCCGCCTGTGCCTCCTGCTTCCTCTCTCTCTCTAAGGCCCCGCCGGGAACCCAGGCTCAGCTCAGAGCTGTTTCCCAGCGGACTTGGGGGCCTGGCCTGGGGGAAGATCGCAGTCTCGTATCCAGGGAACGCTAGGGGCGGCGGGGAGTGAGGCGGCGTGGAAAAGGACCCGCGCAGGACCAAAAGCTGAGTGCCGTGAGCGGAAGCAGAAGCGGAGGGAGCCGAGGCAGGCAGGCAGAAAGCGCAGAGCAGGCAGCGGAGAGGGAGGGCAGAGGGCCACCACTGAGTGCGTTATCGTCCCAGGGGTTCTTTCGGCTGCCGATCGATCACGGGCCTGGCCGGTGCATTATTCACGCCAGAGGAAACGAGGCTGGGCCCAGAGCGGAGGACGCCAAGCCGGGACAGAACGAAAATGGAGCAGGCGGCTCAGCCTAGTCACTGCCACTGACCCGGACGGGGCCCGCAGTCCGGGAAGAAAGGCCGGTCAGCTCTGCGTCTTAACTCCGGCTCACGGCCACTATCGGGTCCGGCAGCGGGACGGGCACTGGACCTCGGAGCGCAAAGTGTGTGTGCGTGTGTGTGTGTGTGTGTGTGTGAGGGGAAGGAAGGTAGGGAACCTGTTTCCCTTGAGTCTGATTCTGGGATTCGCCGCCTCGGCCAGACAACGTCTGCCAGGACGGAAGAAACAGTTTGTTCACCTCGCGCCCCTTTCTCCAGGATCCCTGAGCCCCAAATGCCGGCAGAAGGTAGTCCCGAAACTACAACCCCTTCCCTTCGCCTGACTGGCCCAGGGACAGAACTCAGAGCAGGGGGTCCTGTGGGAGAGACGGAGAGGGGCCCAGGCTGGGAGAACTCTTCCAGCGAGTCAATTCCGCGAGAGAGGCGGCGGGCGGCTGAACTTGGGGGAAGCACCCAGAAGAGCCGGGCGGCCGGGCGCAGAGGGGGCTGCAGGGAGCCCGGGGGCAGAGGAAGGGTAGAGGAGAGCCGGGGCCGCGGCCAGGCGGGGCGCGCGCGGGCCGGACTCACCTGTGAACCTGTCCTTTGTGTATCTGCGGTTACTCTCCATCCAGGGGAAGGTGAGGCCGGTGAGGTTGTTGACGCCCTGGACGGCAGGCACGGAGGACACGGTGGGCAAACCGGTGGCCAGAGGTTGAGGGTGGGCCACCGTTCCAGCTAGCGGCCTGTGCGCAGGCACTCGGATCACTCCCGCAGCACTCAGCGCGCCCCCCGCGCCGCCGCCGCCGCCACCCCCCGCCGCCGCCGCCTCCACCGGGACCGGGGCCGCCCGCCAAGGCCATGTTCACGTTGTAGGAGCCGGCCAGCGGGCCCATGCTGCACGCGCCGCCGCCGCCGCCCGCCGGGCCACCCGGGCCACTAGGGCCTCCAGCGCCATAGGCCCCCGCGCCCCCGGCCCCCGGCCCGGCTGCGGGGCCCCCGCCGCCGTAAGGGTAGGCGCCTCCAACCAAACAGCCAAGGCCGTATTCTCCGTCCTGGAGGCGCGAGGAGGGCCCCATGCAGCCGCCCTGGTCTGGGCTGTTGAGGATCTGGTCGATGCCAAAGCTGATGGGCTCCGCGTGGCCCGGGTGGAGATGGTGCGGACCCAGGTGCTCCATGCTGGCCCCCGACCCCGGCCCCGCGAGGGGGGCCTGGGCGGTGGCCCTCGCTGTGCTTGGCTCGGGGACAGCGCGCGGCGGCGCGGAGGCGGCAGCGGCTCCTGGCTGCGTGGAGACTTGGAGGCGAAGTGCGCAGAAGGGCTAAAGTGGTGGGGGGAAGGAGAGAGGGGGCGCAGTATTCTTCCCCTCTCCGGCTGCTCCTTCCCCTCTCCGGCTGCTCGGTCGCTGTTGACTCTGGGACATCAATCACCGGGCGAAAAAGCCCGGTGCGAGCTAGCCTCTCAGTTTCGGCCGGGTCTCTCCATTGGCTGTGAGCGGAGAGGAGCGGGGTGAATGACAGTGCGGGGGAGGGGCGGAGAAGGCGAGAGGAAAGCCTGGAGCGGAGACAGATGTAGGAGCCAGAGACCGAGGGACTGAGCCCGAAGCTCAGAGAAGTAGTTCGGGAAGAGAGGGAAGAGGCGAACCAGAGGCTTCAAAGAAAAAAGAGAATAGGAGGCTGGCATTCCCAGAGACGGATAGACAGATGGCCTCAAGGAAGTGGAGGTCAGAGCCCTCTTCCCCCGCCTGGCGGGAGCCACCCCCTCGCTTAGAATTGGGCCAGAGGAGCTAGCCCACCAGGCCTCTGGGGAAGGGGCACCCAGCGCTACTGGAGAATCTCCCCAGGGGCTCAGCCGGGAAGCACCAGTCTGTCAACCAGAGGATTTACTCCCAATTTTGTCTGGCTTGTTAGAGAAAGTAGAAGGCTGTCTGCTCCCCGGGGTATGCCTCCCAGACAGGAAGGTGAATTCAGGATTGTCTTTTAAAACAAGGGCTTATGAACAGTGGCTATAAGTTGTTGAAAAAGTCAGCAGAAACCTCACCTCAGCCTATTTAGAGAAACTGAGGAAGAGAAATTTCCTGAAAGGCAGTCACAAGTCAGAGGAATTGGCTTGGGGCCTGCTTCGGAGGTGCCCAAGATACCTCCTTTCCTTTTAAATAGAAGTCCCAAGAAGCAGTTTCCACACTATGCAAATGAAGTCAATCAGATTGCTTTCACCAGGGATGGTTATTCCAAGCAAGAAACCTTTGGATTGTAGCAAGGGGATGGAATTATTTTCTTACTTCTGGAATCTTGGAAGGGAGGCCTAGGGGCTTAAGGCAGTGGGGGCTGGGTATGGTGGGACCAAGATCAGGGAAGTACAGCAGGACAAATTTAGGCCTTTTCAAAGTTTTGCCTGTGGCTGACTGGCTTAGAGCCCAGGAGAGAAGAAGGAAACTCCTTTTTCTGCTTCCTCTCTTTCTCCTCTCTAGCAGAGAAATGTCTGCTCCCTCCTAGGCGCCAAGCCCTAGTAAGGGCACAGGTTGGATCACTTGGGATCTATTTCTGCTCTAGTTCAGATTCAACAGGTCTTCAGGGAGGGGGCTGTCTACCAGACAAGATGCTAGAATGTGGTGGCTCACGTTCTACTTAACAAGTCTCACTGCAATTTACTTGCTTTGGTCATATGTGTTACTGTAACCTGAAGAGAGCTCCATGGAGGCAGGGAATGGTTTCTTCATCCCTGTTCCTCCCTGTGGAGTGCAGCCCCCACCCATGAAATATACTCATCTTGGGTAAATAATGAATGAAAGAACATCTTTATTCAACACATATTTTATTGAATATCTACTACGTGTCAGTCGCTATTCTTGGCACTGGGAAAACAGCAGTGAACAAAACAAAGATCCTGTCCTCGTGGAGCTTATATTCCACAGCATGAGTGAGACAGTAAACAAAGAAGCAAATACAATAAGCCAGATGGTGGAAAGTGTTATGTATGGCATAAACTCTGCACCAAGTCTTCAAGACAAGGATTATTCCCATTTCATGGATTCAAGGAAACCACATTTCAGCAAGGCTAAATGACTTGATCAGGATGAAGGAGCAGGGTTCAACTTGCTTTTATGGGTTGGCCTGGAAAGCTGGCAGCTGGTTTGTGGCACATTTCTATGGGAAAAATCTTGCTTGGGTTCCAGGCAGGTGGACAAAGGCCCCTCAAGACAAAGCCAAGTATGAAGCTGGTGGTCTTTTGTAAACATTAAGCAGAAACATGAGAAAGAACTCTGTTCCCTTGCCAGTTCTCTCCTCTCCACCCTCCCAGTCAGGTATACTACACCTCTACACAGGAGGTTCCAGACTTACTTTGGAAGTTGTTTGAACCTGAATGAGTCTCTTGTCTCTTATCTTGAGGGAACTAAAGCAGAGATAAACATAAATATTTTGCTGAGAAACTAGTGTGCCAGGCACTGATCTCATTTAAGACTCACAAAAATCTTGTGAAATTAATAGAAACATCCTCAGTCTTAAATAATTAAGAATGAATGTTCATAGCAGTATTATTCATAATGGCCAAAGCGTGGAAACAACCCAAATATCCATCATCTGATGAATGGATAAATTAAATGTGGTATATCCATACAGTGGAATATTATTCAGCCATAAAAAGGAATTCCTGCTGCAATATGGACAATCCTCCAAAACATTAAGTGAAAGAGACCAGGCACAAAAGGCAACATGTTATATGATTCCATCAATATGAACTATGCAGAATAGGCAGAGACAGAAAGTAGATTAGTGGAGCTGGGATTGGTGGGGTTGGGGGTTGGGGTTGCAAATGCATGCAAAGTTTCTATTCGTAGGGATGGAAATATTCTAGAATTAAACAGTGGTGATGGTTGTACAACTTTATGAATATAATTTTTAAAACCACTGAATTGTATGAGTTAAAAGATATTCTGTATGATGTTATAGGAAATTATTTATTAGAAAAGGAAACAATAACTGAGGCTTGAGATGAACAAACTTTCCCGAAGTCCCACAGACAGAAGAGAACTGATTCGGGACCCCCAGATCTGAACTTCTTTCTCTGTAAATGATGCAGAAGGGAGCTTCAGCTTCCTATGAGGCTGGGTCCCAGTTGTGTTCCTCCTTTTGGTCAAGAAGTCATATTTGGGTCTAACCACAGTTCTGCCTGCTACAATGAAAACCCTGTCTTTCTAGGTTACCCTTAGAACAACTCTTCTTTGCCACTCTCTAATCTGTGCTGGAAATCCCTTGAGTGTTTCTAACATTCTTCTTTTCTTCTTTCTCCTTTCTCCTCCCTCCCAGTGGACTTTACAGCCCCTTTGACTTTTCAACCCTGCCTGTTCCAACTCTTTGGATATCTGCCTCACTTACTGCCTCAGGTCTGGCACAAGTTGTCCAAGGTACCTGGGAGGAGACTTTACCCTTGCTGGCCCAGTCCAAGGATGGCAGAGGTCACAGTCACCTAGTAGCCCACTAAGACTGACTCATCAAAACCCAGAAACCCAGGGACGTCCTAACGTTCCCCTGCCCTCACAGGTGCCTGCCTGCCTGATGGCTTTAGTGCTTCCCACTCACCTCTCCTACTATGAGTCAACTTTTATCCCCAATCTAGTTCTGAGGTGCTGGTCTCCCCACATCTGGAGTTTTTGAGTCCACTTTAACTTCAGCCTTTGTCCCCCACTGACATAGTTGCTGAGGGGCCAGGGTAATTCTCTCAGTCCCATCTCTGCCTAGGAAGATGAAACAAAAGGGTGAGGATTCACTGGGCTTTGCCCCCACCACACTTCCCAGTGTTACCTGAGCACAATGCTATAGGCTGGCAAGTTTTCTGAAATGGAGGAGGAGACTCACACAGAGCTTATAGTCAGTGCAGCTTCAGTGTTTCCACAGTGCTTTTCCATACTTTGCAGAATAGTCCTTTTAGGAAAGGGACCCACAAAGCACAGGTGATGCCCTAGGCATCTGCAGTCACAATTACCTCATCTCATCTTTCAATAATCCTGTGATGTGGCTTTTATTATCTCCATTTTACAGATGAGAAAACTGACTCACTGAAACCTGGAAAGCATTTGAGACCGGACTCAAATGCTGCTTTTCTGGCTGCATTCATTACGAGCTGCTTTCTCAGCACCAAACTTGGCAGAGGTGGTCCATGCCTTGCAGGAGTACCCTACATACATCTAGGTGCCTTTGAGCTCTTAGGCCCCCTGGTAACACAACCCCCAACCCTACCGCCATCCCAGATCCCCCCCCCTTGCCTGCAGGATAATAAGTACCTCCAATTAAAAGAAGAGCAGCTGGGACTGAGGCTGGGGCAGGGGGAGGAGAAAGGGGGGGCTCAGCCATAGGCAGAGGCCTCTTTGGATCCCACCCGGCTCCCTCCCCGCTCAGGGAGAGACCCCTGGGCCAGAGGCTGTCCTTTAGCTTAGGGGTGTTTGTGGTAACTTAATTACTTTGTGTTTGTGGGACTGCAACCACAAGGGGAAAGCGGGTATGAAAGTGCATGGCAGTGAGGGTAGCCATGCAGACATACCGGCATGTCTTTGAGGACTAATTTGTTAATTTACCCAACAAATACGCATTGTCTATTTTGTATCAGTGTTAGACTGTTGAGATAGTACCCTATTAGGCTGCAAGAAAAACACTTCAGTAAGGGTGCTGTAAGAGATGAAAGGTGTCTCGGTCATTTTTACAACTGGATTTGTCTGTGTGAGGCTGGATGTCAGTGAGAAGGCAGGTAAATGTGTTTTCTGTAACAGGATAAGAATGTGTTTCTGTAACTGTTTCTCTATAATGGGCACATTTGATAGGGCAAGACTATACTCCAGCCACTGTGATGGTGTGAGTGTAACAGTGATGTGTGCTGCTGATGGTTTGTGCGCATCTGTGGAAGGGGCTTCTTATTTCTAGTGTAATTGTCAGGGAAATTGCCATGTGATGGCCTGTAGGTGAGGGTGGCAGGAGACAGGGTATGCCCAACAGGCATTTTGAAGGCAAAGGATGGAACAGGCTGGGAACCATGTAAAGGGACATGTAACATAAAGCAGACCCTGGAGGTTGGGGGCTGGATTCCCAATACCAAAGGTGTCCCTTCTGCCTTGCTTCCCTGCCTCAGGAAGGGGGCAGAAAATGTCACCATCCATGAAAGAGGCAGGTGAAGCTGGTGACTCAGAGATTTAGAAGCCCAGTGAAGGGCACTTTACCTCTGAGGAAACTGGGAGTGAAGGGGTAGGGGAGGTGGCGTTGTCTTTGGGATGGAGGAGGAGGGATCGGAGCAGGTCAGGCTGGTTCCAGTCACACAATTCAATGATTTTTCAGAGCAGGGAGTGAGGGCTGTCCAGGATCAGCTCCAGGTGCCCCCACCCAGTCCTTACAGAGTGAGGCCCAAGGACCTCTCCAGCATGGAAGGACAGGCACACCTTTCCCTATCAGTGGAGGAATCCCAAGTTGGTCAAAGACAGGACAGGGGACAGACCTTCCCTGATATTAGAGTCTCAGCTGTCACCTGATTTAGGGGTGAGCACCTTTCTCCTCTTCCTACCCCCTAACCCAAAGCCTCCTTGAGTCATGGGGTCCTTATGTTCTGGCCCTTCCCTCTTACACTACCCCCTCTCAGCTTCTGACCAAAAGGAAGCTGTTGGCCCCATCACCTCTGGGCAGTGAGCTAGGGCCTCAACTCTCTCTGACCAAATCCATCCCAAGGAAAGCCCAGAGACCCTCAGGTCTCACCATCCAGCACTGGCACCCTTGACTGCCCTTGACTTGCTAAGTGTGCTCTCAGGAGGAAAGAGTGGTATGGGGGTGGGAGGGCATAAGTGGGGTAAAGGTGGTGCGAGAGAAAATTCAGGGGAAGACAGATATTGTGGCCCTGCCATCGCCTGGTGGGAAAGCTCCAGAGGCACCGCTTAGGAGGGCTTCCCACCAGTGGATCCCAGGAACAAGGGCCCAGGGCCACGGGAACATGCCAGCCTCCCTCACCTTGGCCTCTGCCCTTGGCCCTATTCATTGACCAGGTGAGTCCCTCTGGATCTGAGGAATTTCCTGTGGCAGAGGGCATCCCCTTAGCCAGGCCCTTAGCTGAGGTGCCCAGGAGGGAGTCAGCGCAGAGAGGGCACAAGCTCCCCGCAGCTCAGCCGTCTGAGGACCACTACTGCCTTCTAAGAACCTCCTCCCTGCGCAGGGCTGGCAGGCTCTGTGGACTACCATGGCCAGATCCACCCAGACTCATTGCCACAATTCCCGTCCACTCCTGGAGCAGAGAGCTGGCTTCAGAGGAAGAGCAGATGGAGATCTCCAAGCCCCTGAAAACCCAGACTCTCTGCAGGGGTTGGGTTCATCCCCGGCTGCAGAGGGGAGGCCAGTTGAAGGTCTCATGATCACCCCTAGGAGCTAGGGGCTGCTTTGGCAGGAACAGGTCTGGGAATTCTGAAGGCGCTCAGGGCACGTTGTCAGAAGCTGCACGCATCTGTGGATTCCACCACGATGCTCTGGCAAAGGAAAACCTGGACGGCTGGAAGCCTGCCATCAGTGAGAAGGTCTGACCACCTCGGCTGTAGCCTCCGTGCCAGCCTGGTGGCTTGGGAAGCGTCTTCCGAATAAATGAACAAAGCTGGAGTTCAGGTTTGAAGTTAATTCTCCAAGCTCTTCCTCCGTCAGAAAAACACAGGGTGGGGGTAAGGGGGACAGGAATTCGGCCTGGAAGACTCAGCTGCTCCCACTGTTGGCGCTGGTGCTGTTGGCGGCGGCAGTGGGGTGATGCGTTCCACACTGTCCTGACCGCACTTGGACCCCCGCATATACACCGATGGTCACATACAGACTTGGAACGCCCACCACCCGAGGCTTTCCAGGTAACTCCTTGGCACAGACACAACACCCTCTGGCGCCCAGACTTACAGACCCACACTCACTCTTGCGCACAAAACACAGACACTCCTGTGCGCAGTCCCCGCAGATGCTCACAAAGCCTCCTTCCCCCATTCGTATTCAGGTGCCCACAGACACAGGATGCACTTTGGGCAGATTCAAAACCAAACCAAACCTCTCGCTTCGTGTACACAACCCGACAGACCACGCGGACGACAGTCGGCAGAGAGGCTACAAACCTACAGGTACACTCTCTTCCTCGAGGACCCTCCTGCTCAGGTAAGACCCACCTCCCTCCCTTCACCGCACCCCCTCAGGCGGGCCATTTTGGGCCCACCAGCAGCCAACTGTTTTCCAACTTTTGCGGGGAGGCAAGGGTCTCCCTCTCTCAGGGAGGGCGGGATACAGAGCCGCAGGTGCCGGCAAGGGGGGTGGGGGAGCCACGTCGAAGCGGGAGGGACGGTATCCATATGCATGGGCTCTGCGCTCGAAGAGCAGCTGCCCGAAGCTGAGCCCCAGCGGGCCCAGAGTTGCGGGCAGGCGGCGGCGACCCAGCTAATTGAATTAGGCCGGCCAAGCCCTGCCACCCGCGCCACCCGTGTCTCTCTGCCACCCGCTCCAGCCGCCGCAGGCGCTCGTTGGGTGCCAAGGGACGGATTGAGGGAGGGAGGCACTCCCGCCTGAGCCGCTGCCCCAGGCAGCCTCTCCTCCTGGAAATAATCCCATTGTCCCGCGGGCTACGTGGGGGCGCTGGGTGCCGGGATCCCCAACTGGACTGCGACGCTGTGATGAATGGGACGGCGGCGAGGGAGCGGCCACAGGGAGGGGCCGCGGCCCTCCTCCGCCCACTCTTCTCCCGGTGCTCAGCTGCCTTCCTGTGTGCCCCTTCCGCCTCAAAGTGAGGGCGGGAGAGGGAGGGGAGGGAAGCTGCCGCTGGAAATGAGACCAGTTGGATGCTTCAGTGAGGGAGGTGTGTGCAGTCTGCGTGAGTGTGGGGTGAATGAGTGGGTGGAGCGTTGCAGCCCACCCCAAGTGTGCCAGAGCACCTCCCCGACCGGTGGGTGCAGTGCAGGCCATGTGTGGGGGGCTTAAGGGTAGAGTGTGGAGCTGTGTGTGAGGTGTGAGTGGGGTGTGTAAGGACACCCAGACCCCACTACGGGGAGCCACGCGGACCCCAAGGCCCCATCTGGAAGCGCCTGCCTAGGGATCTGCCTTCCTCTCCTCCTAGACTTCCAGGGAGTCTCACAGGGGCTTTCTGGACAACTGTTTCAAGCACTGGCATCTTTTTGTTCAGCTTATCTCCTACCCTGACCTACTCTACATCTCAGCTGATCCAGTACCCACACGCAGCCTTTTGAGGTCTGACTCCCAGTGCCCTCCCCACAGTTGCCTGAGAAATAACTCCTACCCTAGGCCTGGGGTTCCCAGGGCTGGAATCAGGTCTCTGTGTCCGTCCTAAACTGCTCCGTGCCTCCTGCACCTTAACTGTACAGTGGGCAGGGTCCCAGCTTGCCCCCCAGCGCTGGCACACACTCATCTACTGGTGCTCCAACACCAGCAAGACTTCCTCATCTTGTGAGCTCAAGAGCTGTGGAGACTGGATGTTCAGGGGTGGGGGAACATGGCCATGCTTCCAAGTCCCTTTGGGGCAAGTTTGCACCCTTGCCCCCTCCACCCAGAAATAGGAGACCTGGGGCTGGCCCCACACGGTGGGGGTGTGTGTATCCTAGGGATTGAGCTATGGGACCCAAAGAAAGCAGAAGAGAGCCACCGCCCTGGGAACCTAGGTCTGCAGCTGGTGTTGGGGGTCATCCAGTGGCCAACACTGCCCCTGAGACTCTGCCACAGCCAGGACCCCCAACCCAGCCAGGACTCCCACCTGCTGCTGCCTTCCACTGCTGCCCACTGAGCTTTGACAAATTCCCAAGGCTATGCAGTGAAGGTAGAGTTCCTGGGTATCCAACTAGGGGTGAGAGGAGCCAAATCTGGGGAGCCTTGGGCCCAGCAGAAGTTTCGGTGTGTCCAGCAGGGCAGCAACTAGGACCTTCTAGAGGAGTGTCACTAAGGGGATCAGTGGCTGTCACCTCTGTTCACACCTCCCTGCCCTGCTGCCTGAGGCTAGGGAGAGATGGTGGAGTTGGGGGGCTCAGGGTGGGCCACCTTGAGAGACCTTGGCACCCACATTGCTCATTCCCACAGCCCGTGGCCAGGCCTCAGCAGCCCACACCGTGTTTCCTGGGACTTTTACTGCAGCACCAAGATGAGCAGTGACGTCCCCTTCTCCCCTTTCATAAATATTGCATCTTCCCAATGCAATTACAGGAGACAGAGCGGCATGAGCGTTTACTAAATAAGATTATGGGGTAATGCTAATGCGGTTTATGTCTACGCTCTGACACCAGACAAACTCCTATTAATAACCTCTCAATGAGGCTTGAGGCTCAGAACGCAGGGGCTGCCGGCCGTGCTTGGTAAGAATGGCCGCAGCATGGCTGCCCGTGCTTGGGGGCTTCGCCAGCCTGCCCCTCTCCCTGGGATACCAAGACCATCCTGCTCTCCAGGCCTCCTAGCTTGGAGCTCTTCTTGTCTGGAGGCAGCCTCACATCCACCCACAAGCCAGGAACCTCATTGGACACCTTCATTTCTTCCACAATTTCTTTATCAGCAAGTTTGGTCCCAGCTGGCACCCCACCCCTCTCCTCTGACTCCACACTGTTGGAAGAGCCCAATTCTCTCCCCGTAAAGGGTGTTCAAAATTTCCCAGGTGGCATTAATGGTAAAGAACCCACCTGCCAATGCAGGAGACACAGGTTCGATCCTTGAATCAGGAAAATCCCCTGGAGGAGGAAATGGCAATCCCCTCCAGTATTCTTGCCTGGAGAATCCCATGGACAGAGGTGCCTGGTGGGTCCATGGGGTCTCAAAGAGTCGGATACAACTGAGCAACAGAACACACAAAGGGTGTCCAGGGCATGTTCTTCCCTGGCTTAGGAACCTCTTACTGTTGTCTATGGGAAACTCAAAACCCCTCATCCCCACCATTCAAGGCCCTTAATTTACTTTCCACTCCAGCATCTCCCCCAGTTGCTGGCTACTGTTAGCCTTTTTAATAAATGTTAAGAGAGATAAATATTATCTTACCTTCCTGCTTGCACCCAACTGTTGGGCACTATGCTCTGACAACACCCATCCCCTCCCCCACCCTCCACCCCCACTGAAAATAATAATAATAAAAAGGAAAGGAAATTCCCAATCCTACTTTGAAGTTCTGGCTCCCATGACATTCTCCAGGCATAATTCATGAGGCCCTCGTGGGATCGATAGTATGTGTATTTAAAAAAAATTACCTTTCCTGTTGCTGTTATTCACTTGGAGTCACGGAGGCATGGATTGAAGTCTCATCTGCACTGCTTTACAAATGTGAATTGGAACAGATTCATGAACTTCTCTGGCCCATGCTTTTTCAGGCACAGTGGACTCTGCCTTCAATTTCAACAAGCTACTGTCAGAGTTAGTATAAAGATGAAACATTGTAAGTGTCCTAATTCACCCAATGTATCTCTGCTTTACCATCTTTCTTATTGCACTGACACTTACATGAAATGTTTGTCATCCCTACGGGTCTGGGAGTCATTGAAACTGAATATTTGTCAAGCCCTCCTCAGTTTCCCAGACCCAGCAGGTGAACTCCTCAGACATACTGGATGCCTTCTCTTTGCCTCCCTAACTCTCCTCCTCTTGAGGCTTCTTCAGAGTCCAACTGAGAGGGTATGACCAAGGCGTTAGAGTTAAGTTCTGGAAAAATAGAACATCGACACAGCAGAAAAGTGTGGACAGGGTTTCAGGTGAGGCAAACCCGGGACTTCCCTGGTGGTCCAGTGGTTAAGAATCTGCCTTCCAGTGCAGGGGTTTGATCCCTGTTCAGGGAGCTAAGATCCCACCGGCCACAGGGCAGCTGAGTCAGTTTGCTGCAACTACAGAACCACGTGCTCTGGAGCCTGTGTGCCACAGCTAGAGAGAAGCTGTGCACCTCGATGAAGACTCCACATGCGGCAGCTAAGACCCAACACAGCCAATAAATAGATAAATAAAACAAAAAAGAGAGGCAGCCCCTTGCTTCAGGCCTTGCCCTGGTACAGGGTGGTCATTAACACAGCCCTAGATTCTTCTTGGCCTTCAACTCAAAAGACATTTCTTGCCCGAGGACCTCAGTAACAGGAACCAGGGAGGGGCTGGGCAGCCTGCAGGCTCAGCACAAGTTTCCCTGCCTCAGAGGCTTCCCCTCCTTTCTCCTTCCTCCACCATCCCTCTGAAGTCAGCGAAACCATTGAGCAGCTTCTGGAAGAAGGCAGTTCCTTTGCCTTTGGAAAAGGCAGAAGGGTGAGGGGAGCTGACAAGACCTCCTCCTAGGCTTCTCTCCCCTCCCCCAACCTCTCCACCAAGGCCTAATAGTCTTTAGCTCAAAAGGCCATTAGGTCTGTGGGCCTGGGGCCTGAAGGATGGGGGAAGGGAGCTGTGCTTAACCATATTCTCCAGTCCCCTTAAAACTGGAGTTACACCTGGCCAGACCAGCACATACTTATCACCAACTCTGACCTGCCATTCCTGCCCTGGGCTGCAAGTGACTTTGCTGAATTCTGCAAATTGGTCTGAATCTGGAGCACTTAGGACTTCCCACAGCATCCCTTCACTTAGTTACAAAGCATCAGACTTGATTGTCTTTCCTCTTTTCACTTTCTGTCCACCCTACCTCTCTTGTCCCACCTTCCTGCTGCTTCTTTTCTTAGTGTTCTTGGTACAGGAAATCTTCCTCAGCAGACCTTTTGCCCACTTTGTACATGTGTGCACACAAACACACACACAAATTCAGGGGTACATGTAGACGTTCACTCTCAAAAACACAAACACAAACCTTTGAGCTTAAGACATCAGGCTGTCACTGAAGCCCCGGGTTCACCTACGCACAAATGCATCTCTGCTATCTCCCACCCAAAAGCATGCACTCAGAGATGCATCCAACCATACACATTGGCCTGTTCACACCAAAGGACACACAAACACAAATATACATCCACTCAACATGCCAAGCGTGGTTATCACAGTTTATGCTGCCACTGAATTTTCCAGAGTTTGCCAGGGAATTGCCATATTTTATTCCTGTTGGGAATTTCGTATATATCTGTGTAATGTGTGCACAGCATGTTTGGGGCTGGAACAGTTGTACGACAGGATGGACGAAAACCACTCCCCGGAAGGTCCCTGAGCTCTGAGTCATCCCAGAGAACCTGGAGAAGGAGGAGGAGCAGAGATCTGAGTGGAGGGGTGTGGTCCAATCGTTGGAATAAGAACCTGCCCATCACCTGTGCTCTGTAAACCAGCAGAAGATCCTGAGGCAGGAAGTAGGAGCCAGTGGGTAAAGCCAAAGGGGTGTGGACTTCAAAAGGGGAAAGGAAGGAGCTATTGGGGCCTCTGAGTTCCAAAAAGCACAAGGTAAAAATGGCACTTCCTTTGGGGGTGGCTACTTGGGCTCTGGTGAAGCCAGGACTGACAGTGGCCAGGAAGAGCAACAAGGCTACACCCCCGGGGTTGGTTTCCATTTCGGTGTGTTTCAAGAACACCAATCAGGCCAAAAGAAATGGACTAGGGTAAAGAGTAGGGTTTCAAGGAGTCAAGTATAATGGAAAGATCAAAGGCATTGATTCAAATTCTCCTGCCACTCTAGTAGCTGTGTGGTCTTGAGAGACCTACTTAACCTCTCTGATCCTTAGTTTCCTCCTCTACTAAATAAAGGTATGCTGCCTTCCTTGTGTGATTGTAGTGAGGATTAAAAGAGACAAAAAGACATAAAAGTACTAAGCCCAGTGGCTGGCGCATGCAAGATCCAACAGATGATGGCTGTACATGAGAAGGAAGTAATTAGAAGGCCAGTGTAAGATGGCCTGAAACCCAGGACAGAAAGATTCAGGGTCTTCCTTTCCTGCAGGACCCAGAAAAAGAAGGGCAGCTACAAGCCGAAATGCCTGTTTCTCATCAAGGATGCAGTGCACAGTGGTTAAGAATCTAATGCCAGATGGCCTGAGTTCAAATCCTACTAACTGTGGGACCTACAGCTAACTACTCTATGACCTGGTTTCCTCCTCTGTAAAATGGACATGATAATAATAATAGGATCTCTCTTATGAGCTTATTATGAGAAGTAAATGGCTTAATATTTGTAAAGTGCTTAGAGTACTTTCTGACACATAACAAATTCTGTACAAACATAAGCTAAGTAAATAAAAATAAAGCCAGGCTTACATGCTGATGGGGAATCTGTCTCTAAGACGGATTCATAGGCGACACAGCAGCCATGGGCCAGGCACAGACTGCCTCTTTGGCTGCAGGATCAGGTCTCTTCAGAACCCTGTGCTCAGACTCCCTCTTTTGTCTGTGATTTGTTTACCTTAGGAACAAGTTACCCTTTTAAGTGTTCAAGCTGCTCAAGGTTTTTTTAAGGGAAGAGTAGACATTTCTTTATATGTTGCTGGTGGCGCTGTAAATTGGTCCTGTCCTCCCTGGGTTATGTAACAAAAACATGATACTGTTCATATCCTTTGATCAGATAGTCCCACTTTGGGGATCACATTCCCAAGGAAATAAAAAAGCGATTTGTACAAATATGTTTATAGCATCACTATTCACAGTGCCTCAGCCTTAGAAACAACCCAAATACCCTACACTAGGGAAATGATTAAACCAGCCAGGGAACATCAGCAAAAAGGAATAGTATACAGCCAGTCAATCCTAAATGAAATCAACCCTGAATTGTCATGGGAAGGACTGATGCTGAAGCTCCAATACTTGGGCCACCTGATGCGAAGAGCCAACTCATTGGGAAAGACTAATGCTGGGAAAGACTGAGGAGATGGGGGTGGCAGAGGATGAGATGGTTAGATAGCATCACCGATTCAATAGACATGAGTCTGAGCAAATTCCGGGAGATAGTGGAAGACAGAGGAGCCTGACACGCTGCAGTCCATGGGTTCACAAAGAGTCGGACATGACTTAGCAGCAGAACAGCAACAAATTCAAATTGCTAACTATGACACAGACAAGCAGCAGAACATATCACCTTCCTTGGTGAAGATGCTGAGCACTGTGAAAATATCAATATTCCCCAAGAAAATTTACAGACCAGATTTACTAATCAAAATCACCCTAGAAATTTTCTTGACCTCAGAAAAAATTATTCCAAGTTTCACGTGAAAGAGTAAATAGGTGAATATATCAAAAAATTTTTCTAAACAAGAGCAATTTTGATTAGATGTTCAAACATTTTGTTATAGAGCAACTAAATGGAAACAGTGTGGTATAGGTTCCAAGACAGACACTGAAATCAGTGGGACAGAAGAGAGCCCAGAAACAGAGCCAATCACACCTAAGAATTGAATATAGATGTTTGAACACAAGGGAGAAGGGAGCGTAACTCAGTAAACAGGGTTGGGAAAGTTTTACCCCTCGAACAATAAGTTATTTTATATCATAAAATTTAACACAAGAAGGACTAAATAATTTAAATGATGACTAAGAGGATCCAGGGAAATGACGTACAATGTAATGTTAAATTTTAAAACTTCACAAAAGATTGTATGTTCTTACTGACTACCGGGCTTCCCTGGTGGCTCAGACAGTAGAGAATCTGCCTGCAAAGCAGGAGACCCGGGTTCGATCCCAGGTTGAGAAGATCCGCTAGAGAAGGGATAGGCTATCCACTCCAGTATTCTTGCCTGGAAAATCCTATGGACAGAGGAGCCTGGTGGGATATGACTGAGTGACTAACACACACACTCACTGACTACAGTGCTGAAAAAGGACAAGTCATAACCTTGATAAGGATCAAGGGATGGAACATCACAATTGCTGTAAGAGTAGATGTTTCAAATTTTTTATTGTTGAGAAGATAGGAGTCTGATAAAATAGGGAAAGGAGAGGGTGTGAGTCATCCCACCTTTCCGTTAACACAGAGAAGTTGGTGCTGCTTGTAGAAGGGGTAGGACTATGTCTGCTCTAGGTCAGATGAGGGGACCCCAGCAGCAGAGATTCAGGAGAGCTGACAGGATGCTCACTACCTTCCAAATCTGACTCCTGAACTTGGGCTTCCGTGCCCCCAAGCCAGCTCCTACCAGCTGGTTAGACTCACCAGCTCCCTAGAGGCTAGATTGCTGGGTTTCAATTTCAGTCATTCATCTAAAAACTGGGTGACTTTAGACCAGTAAATTAATCTCTCAGGATCTCAATTTTCTCATCTGTAAAATGGGGATAGTAGTAGCACCTATTCTTAGAATCATTGTGAGGATTAAATCATTTAATTCATGTAACTCCACATAATAGTGTGTGGCCCAGAGTAACTTCTCAGTAAACGTCAGTCATGATTTGGGGGATTGAAAGTTTACAGAATGCTAAGAGAGAAGTCAGAAAACAGCATTCAATTTCTGGAATACCTACGTCTTCTGGGTCTCCAGCTGGTTGTGAAGCTGAGCCCACCTGGCTCTCTCCCTCATCTCGACTGATGAGGCAAGAGAGACTGGGCCAAGAGGGGCCCTCCAGTGCAGACTAAGAATCCAGTGCTGACACACAGGGCTCAGCTGCCTCAGATTCTTCCTCCCTCCATGGGGTTCCGCCTCCCCTCCCCACCCAGGGACAAAGACCAAGCCAAGTCACCATCAGGGATTTGGGGGAAATAAGCTTAGTGTCTGGGGGATAAAAAGGGGCCAGGTTCTGTGGAGTTTGGCTGCAGGCCATGTCTCACTGGCCAGAGGCAGCTCTCCCAGCCAAGAACTGGGCACTTCCCCCCCGCCCCCAACCCCAGTGAGCTCTGTCCCGCTTGGAGTATGCTTGTGTCCTTCAGCGATCCCTCCCTCCTGTTCAATTCCAGCCACAAGTCTTCAGGGCTTACAGGAAAATGGAGATGCTTTTCTTGTACTGTCTTCCCCTGCTCCTCTTGCTAAATCAAGCATGGATGGGTGGCAAGGGTAGGGGTACAATGGTTTGTTTCTCTGTACACTCCTCGCATATAAACCTGGGAATACCCTTATCTTTTGATGAACACTTCTGTGTTTATTGCTATACGGCATTGTCGCTATTACCTTTATTATAATTAGCCAAGGCAGGACTTCTAGGACCTACTTAGTGTCCTTCAGGAGGGGCAAAGTGAGCGACTACTGGGTCCATTCAGGACGGAGAGACAGGAAGGGCAGGGCTCTCTGAGAACCAGATTGCAAAGCACTTTCTTCTCCTGGGAACCGGACCAGGGGACCCTCTAGGAACAAATGTGATTATAGAATAAAGTGAATGTCAGCCTTGAGGAGAGGCTTCCAGAGGGTCAGCTGCAGAAAGGAAAGAAGGAGGAAGGCTGAAAACGGCCGAGGGTCCTTCCTAACTCCATAGTGAGGCTAATCTCACAAACGTGTTGAGAGACTTTTGAAGCCAGACCCACGGAATGGAACCTTCTTTCATTCATCCATTCACTTAATTATCCATGCAGCCAACTCTGTGCTCTGTGCAGACGAACGCATATGAGGACAGCAGCTGGGTGACCACCGTTGACAACCATTTCAATGCCACCGACCCAAACAACATTTCCTCCAAACCAGTGACTGAGCTGGACAGACCTCCTGGGGGAGTTCACAGCGGGCAGGCCCAGAAACACTCTCATTTCTGTCAAAGCCGGAAACAACCACTTCTCAACCTTTCTGGAATTCCTGGTGACTTTGTAGTTTGCCTGTGTTTGTTATTTTTGCTAACCCCTGTTTGCCTGTAGTTCCTGATGATTAGAAAAACAAGCAAAGCAAGCCTTAAACACGAGAAGGGGGACATATGCTTATTTCAGAGCTCAGGAGCAGTAGAGACCTGGAGAGGTACAGAGAGAGAGAGAGAGAGAAGTCAGAGCCTCCTCCCTGTTCCCACCACTCCCCCACGAATGTCCCCAGCCTCCACCTCACATCCTCTACTCCTTTCTCCTCCCCCTGTTCCCTGCCATGTCCCCTAGCATCATACAGGGGCTCAGGTCCCCTCCCCCCTCCCCCTCGGGAGTCTGGCCTTGAGCCTGGGGTGCTGGAGAACTTGGGCTGGGCCTGAGCACCCCCTCCCCAACTAATGAGCATTCGTTCTGGGATGAGCCCTGGCCTCCAAGGGTCAAAGGTGGCAGCTTTATTTACTCACAGCCATGCTCTCACTGCTCCAGTCCTTTCATCATTTTTTATAATGGAAACAGCCCAGTGGCCACAGGCGCCCTGGGAGACCACCCCACTACCTCCCTTCTCCCCGCAGCCTCCAGACACACAGACACTTGTATCCCTCCAATAAGGGCTCGGATTTCTCAACAAAGTACAGCTTTGCTCTCAGGACAGTTCTCAGCTGTCGATTTGATCACATTCCTCTGTCTGTTTAGAGCCTGAACCAGAGAGGCTGGGGGTTGGCCTCACCCTGTGAAAGTGGGCACGGGGTTGTGAGAAACGGGTGTCGTGCATGAGCCTGGGGGTGCATGGTGTGAGGGTGCATTTGTGTGGGAAAACCAAGGTAAGTATAACACATCTGTCTTGAAAACATGTTTGTGTGTGTGAGAACCCCTGTGAGTGTGTATAAGCATGAGTATCTGGGTGTGAGTATTTATGTGTGTGCATGATAGTCACATATGTGAGTGTAGGAGAATGTACACATGTGCATGAGAAGTTGGGTGTGTGTGCATATGCTTATGTTTGAGTTTGTGTGCATTCCTGTGGCAGAACTATGTACACACGCGCCTACCTGCCTGTGTGTGAGCACACATAGAAGTTTGTGTGCATCTCCAGGTATGAATAGTGTTTAAGGCCGTGTCAGCACAACCTAGAAAGGTCTCAGAACTGTAATGTTAAAGCAAAGACAGACACAGAAGTTAATGTGCTCTATGATGGCGTGTGTATGAAGGATGTGTGCGTGCATGCTAAGTCACTTCAGTTGTGTCCGACTCTTTGCAACCCTCTGGGCTGTAGCCCACCAGGCTTCTCTGTCCATGGGATTCTCCAGGCAAGAATACTGGAGAGGATTGCCATGCACTTCTCCAGGGGCTCTTCCCCACCCAGGGATCGAACCCGCATCTCTTTGTCTCCTGAACTGGCAAGCAAGTTCTTTACTACTAACGCCACATGAGAATCCCTTATATGAAGGATAAAAATAGGCAAAACTAATTCATTGTATGAGAAGTCAGACTAGGGTATTGTGCCTGGAAAGGGGGCATGAGGGAATCCCTGGGATACTGAGAATATTCTTCATTTTGATCAGGATACTGTCTACATGGGGGTGTCTACCTTGTGGAAACTCACTGAGTTCTATTCACATATATAATAATAAACCATAAGCTGTATAGTTTAGATATTGTCTGAATATATGTTGTAATTCAATAAAACATTTACCTCCAAAATGAACGTGAAGACTGTCTCCTGAATCTCCACCCACATGCCTCACATGTGCCCCCATCATCCCTTCTGGCCACTTGCTCCTCATTTTCTTCCTTCCCCTCCTCACACCCCCTGAAGGCGGGGGTGTCTGGGTGTTTAAGAGGCGTATGTATCAGGGTCGCTGAGTCTGGGGTCCTCCCCAGCTTCATGGCCCTCCTCCTACCTCCATCTCACCTTCCTTGGCCTCTCCTTAAAACTCAGCGACCCCATCTGAGACAGTGTCCTAAGGGTAGAGCTCAGATGAGGGGAGATTTGGGTCCACCCTCTAGGAGCCCTCACACTGAAATTCTGCACTGGGCCAGACCCCAGGTGTATACACTGATGTGACAATGTTAGAAGTCCAGTCACTCTTAAGGGAGACACAATGCACATGGGAGGGAGCGGGTACTGCAGGGTGTGTGTTCAGTGTGGGTTTTAGAAGAAAAAAAATCTCAAGAGGGTCTCTCTTTGGAAACCCCCAAAGACAGACCTTGGCCGCACTATTTAAGCTCCTGGGATCTGGTTTCTTAAAGGGAAAGAAAGCGTTCCGGGCTCTCGCACCATCCCTGTGAGTATGTGTGTGCGTGATTGTGTGCACGTGCCCGTGGGTGATGTATGTGGCCATGTGTGTGCTTGTGGCAGTATGTTAGGACACGCACGTGAGCCCCTGTGATTCCAAGGGGCACAAGAGTGCTTGTGCTCCACACAGGGGGCAAAATGAGCACACTTCCTTTCAAATTGCTTTACCTTGTGAGTCCCTCCGATTTCTGCAGGTCTCTGGGACCGGGGGTCTACCCTGGGAAGGGGGCTGTGCCTCTGAGGCAGGAGGGTCAGCTTGGCTCAGCCCTCCCATCCTCCTCCAGGCAGACTCATTCACTCCCTTTCGCAGGCTGGCGCCTGCCCCTGGCACCCTGAGGAACCTGGCTCTGTTAGCTACATCCTAGGCCCCTCTCCCACCACACCCACCCCCCCACTCCCCCACCCCCCGCTCCCTCCCTGAATCAGGGCCCCTCCCACCCTCCCCCAAACCTGCTCAACCCGCCTGGCGGCCCAGCATCTCCCAGAGGTGCCTCCTGCACCCCTCTTCAGGGGAACGGCCATCACACAGAACCAGGAGAGACAGTGAGAGCTGGGAGTAGGGTAGGTGGAGGGGCGGGCTGACCCCTCAGAAGGGGTGGGGAGATTGGGCTTGCTGTTTCCAGAGCTATCCTGATGCTTCTCTCAGAACTTAGCTATAGCGCCCCCTCCCCCAGTGCCCAGGTCTCTCCTGCCAGTCAGGACTCTGATAGTAACCTCTTTTTCCCACCCCCCACCCTCAGTGGCTCATTCTACCCTGCGGACTCAGCTGACATTCTATCTAAGTGACCCAGAGGGGACACTGGGACTTGCCACACCCAGGAGTGTCCTGGAAGCATGGGAGGGATGAGAGACAGCTGGAGTCACCACACCCCTTCCCAGGGCTCCCTTTGAGGATGGGGGCCTGGCTCCCGGACTCTTGGAATAGTGATCCCAATTTCCTGAAGCACCTTAGGTCACAAAGGGTGGACAGACCCACCCAGTCATCTCCCCCTCCTTGCTGGAAGACAGGCTAAGATGGCATTCCTCCTCTCATGTGAGTGTATGTTCCTTGGTTCTTTGTCTCGTCACAACAAAGATTTGGAGCGACGGACATTAAAGCCCTTGGCGCGTCACAGCTCTCAGGTCTTGGACAAACCATGTTATAGCTCTTAGGCAAATCAGTGTTACAGCTCTATTTTATTTAGAAGATAGCAGGAGAATCCATCCTCGAAGCATGAGGGAATGCCAACCCAAAGACTTGAAGAGAAGAAGGTGGAGGAGCGCGTTGGGGGGAGGGAGGGAGGGAGGCTCTTCCTTTTATATGTTTTCTTCCCCCTGGGCCCGCCCTATGCAAATTGGGCTTAGCCAGGAGTGCTGTTTGTTCTACCTGAAGTCTTCACTCTGGTCCTCAGACCTTCCTTTGACCTTCCTTGTTTTTTTTTAGCCACCGCCATTTTGGACTCCGTTTCCCTATTCTACCTACCTAACACTCCCTTTGAGGGGATGAGCAACATTAACATGTATACACAGATACACAAAATAAAGAACAATTTGTTGAGTGCTCATTATGTGCCAGGGACTGTTCTAAGAGTTTTACACAACTTAGCTCTTTTTGGGCTTCCCTGATAGTTCAGTCGGTAAAGAATCCTCCTGCAATGCGGGAGACCTGGGTTTGATCCCTGGGACGGGAAGATCCCCTGGAGAAGGAAATGGCAACCCACTCCAGTATTCTTGCCTGAAGAATCCCACAGACAGGGAGCTTGGTGGGCTACCGTCCATGGGATCGCAAAGTCGGACACGACTTAGCAACTAAACCACCACCACTCATACTTAGAACAAGCCATCTCATATACACAGCATAGAAATACATCATTACCCAGATGTTAATCATACCTAACATTCATACAGCAATTCATTTACAAATCACTTTCACACCTGGACACAGTACCTACCGAAGGAGGTATTGTTATTCTATAAACAGACAGCAATTAAAGCTGCCATTTACTGACTCAATTGAGGTTCAACTATTTGCTGGAAGTGTTTCATCTTCTCTTTCCTTTCTCTCTTTAAATAAAGGTAAAATATGATTTTACTAATTTAATTTTAGCAGTAATATTAAAACTGTACAAATGAGAATAAAGTGAAAATAAAAGTCCACCTTCTTCCTCCTGATATTCCCACTTGCAGAGGTAACCATTGCTAACAGTTTCTTTGTATATCATTCCAGAAATTGTCAATGCACACAGAAGCTAATAATATCAGAGATTATATGTGGATCTAACCCTTGGGAAGAAGCTTTGCTTCTCCTCTTTTACAGATGAAAATTTCTTAAAGGTGGGGCAGTTCTCCAAGGTTGCTCAGCTATGGCGTCAAGCAAGTGTTGTTGTGAATCCACCTACCTGGCCTGAAACCTGTGTTCTCATTCCCTCTGCTCCCCAGGCCCATTGCATCCTCCTTCACACGCTGGAACTATGATGTGCAGCCCAGGTGAGAGGCTCCATCACCCCCATAAACACCTCTGGCCCCTGCTGCTCTGCACTCTAGGGCAGGGTGGGGAGCTCGTCTGGAGAAGTTCGTTCCCTCCATCAACTCAATCTGGGGGACAAGTAGCTGGGCTGATCCCTGCTAAAAGGAGGGTAGGGAGCAGGCCTGGGAACCTGACTGAGATCCCTGCAGGGTCCACGTCACCAGAGGGACACGTCCCAGGGTGCCCCTCTCGAGTCCACATTAGGCTCTCCAAGGCCTTGAGGACTGGGGAGTGCTGTAGGAGACAGGCCTTGCCTTCACGGTGCCTCCCAGGCAGGGATACAGGATCAGGGAGCGGGGTGAGTCCAGGGCTCCCAGGAAGAAGAGGGATGTTAGATATAATGTCAGTCTTTAGATACAAACTTCAACCCTCTACTCTGCCTCCAGGAGAGGCTGACGGTGGAGATGGCAAGGACTATTCCTAGCTCCTGGGAGTAAGAGGCTCTGGAAGCACCCTGACCTCAGGGGTAAGCTTTCCGTGACTGCTCCTGGGTCAGCTTTCAGAAGGACCTCCCCCGACCTGTCCTCAACTTCTCTTCCTACAGAGCTTGCAAGGGTGGGACCTGGGCAGGTATGAGTTTCCAGGGTTTGGCTGTAACCCAACTGCTGAAGCTTTCAAGACTCCCAAGTGGCTGTTCTGACTCCCAGTGGGTATTCTGACACAGGTGGCCCACACTGTCCCTGATGGTCCTTTGTGCCTGGAGTTACCACCCAGTACCCACATTTCCTGTCCTTATACATAATCTGGAGAATGGGCCAGGGCTGGGATGGGACCACCCTTCCCCAGTCCTCAGGGGAAACCCTTTGGGATAGAATCCTCAGTGAGTTTCCCCCCTTCCTATGTGAACAAGAAGGGCTGTCCATCGGGAGTGCCTGAGGTCTGTTCTCAGGGGAGGAAGAGAAAGCCAAGGCCAGGCTTTTGAGGGCCACGGGAGGCACTGCGGCTTTACCCATTGCTCAATCACTCTGGGCCATGCTGACTCCGTGGGACAAGGCGGCTCCTCAAGAGCTCACCCTCTCCCTCCTCTGCACATGGCAGGGCCTCCCCAGATCCCTGTCCCTCCCAGGATCACGCCCACACACCTGAGCGTGGACTGTTTTGGAAAGCCCACAGCTCTGCTGAGTACAGGATGGGTGTTTGTGGGACACCTCATTTCTGTCTATTGATAGCACTAGTGCAGGACCTGAAATCCAAGGACACAAGTCTCTTTCCAGCTTGGCTTGACTCTGGGCTAGTCAGTTTCCCACCGTGAACCTCAGTTTGCCCGTCGGTAAAATGTGATTTGGACTAAATTTAGAATCATGGGAATCTGGGAATGAGCTGGAGTGAGTGAAGTTGTCAGTGGGGGTTCTGCTTGTGGAATTGAGCAAGATCTCTCTCCAGGGGGAATACTGTGGAAGGCAGGGGCCTCTAAAAAGACATCATTGGTCAAGGAGAAAGGAAGCATGTATGTTTGTTATGAGTGTTTTTATGAATGTATATGTGATGTGCACATGTGTACACAGGGGCACGTACTTATGTGTAAGGGTGTGTGTGTGTGTGTGTGCGTGTGTGTGTGTGGCTAATTGATCCCTCCCTCCCAGTTGGGGTGGGGGAAGGGCCAAGAAGGCAGCCACTCATTAGGAGGCAGCTAATGGGCCCAAATGGCCATGTCAGCAAAGGCTGAGCTCAGATGAGCTTCCTCCCAGAGAGGGGAGGGGGGAGAGATGTGAACTAGGAGAAGGAGGGGAAAAGAGAGCGAAAAGATGGGATAAGGAAGGGGGAAGAGTAAGGTTTTCCCCAGAAGAAGCTAGGAGACTTGTCATGTCTCCAACGCTGTCCTGGTTAGTAAACTCTCCCACCTGCGAGGAGAAAAAGCTCTTTGACCAGAGAAGTAGAGATGGAGAACCAGTGGGGGAGGGAAAGGAGGCCCCAAGGGTTTCTGCCTCAGACACAGGTAGACCGGCCTGCAGTCAGTCTAGAGACACGAGGACACACACTGCACATCGCACACCCTCAATATGCACCCGTGCATGCAGCGGGCCATGTGCTCACCCTGGGACATGCCCCTCGGGCGCCCACGAGAACGGACGTGTGCGTTCACCCAAGGATGATGGCTCTGAGTCTGGTGCAAGGGAGATAAAAATGAAGAGTCCCTGCTCCAGGCGCTGACGTTTAGTGGGGGAAGCGCTAAGGAAATAGACCACTCATGTGGCGTGACACGTGCTGTACCGTAGATGCACCTGTAAAGACCATGAGGGGATAACCTGCAGATCTCCTTGCCTGGAGCCACGTTCAGACTGAGGAGCGGGGAGTGAGAGCCGAGGCTTGCAGCCCCTACTCCTCTTCACTCAGCTGAGTCCTGTGAGGGGACTCTTCACGTCCCACCCATCTCCACCACGCCTCCTTTCCCACACCAGATACCTGCCATTGCTTACAGTCTCTCACTTCCAATTGTGAAAACACTACTGGGCAAGCCCTGATTTTGGCAAATCAGATTCCTAGTCCAGGAACCCCGGTGATGATGGAGGAGGTCTCCAAACTTTACGCATTTCTTTCTATCTTGCACCAGTCACAAAGAAGACTCCAGAGGAAATAAATGTTAAGCCCTAAAAATGCTAGAAAACACATTAAAATTAAATAATTTTAGATTAAAGAAGGCTGTTTAAGACACAAGCTATAAAAGCCATAAAGAACACTGACAAATATACTACAACTAAATTTTAAACTGCTATGTTATAAAAGGTCAGAAATTGCATAGAAAAGCAACCAAAGCATAACATGTTAGCATCCAGAATAAAGAATGCTAACACACTAAGAAAGAGATTGTTAAAAGCACATTAGGTACCTGGGAGCTCCTTGGTGGTGTTACGGTTAGGATTCGGTGCTTTCACTTTCATGGCCTGAGTTCGATCCCTGATCAGGGAACTGAAGCAAGCAGCATGGTGCTGCCAAAAAAAAATGCTCTAGAAAGATGGGCAAAGTATAGGAACAGGCAATTTAGGTCCCCTGGTGGCTCAGATGGTAAAGCGTCTACCAGCGTGGGAGACCTGGGTTCGATTCCTGGGTCGGTAAGATACCCTAGAGAAGGAAAATGGCAACTCACTCCAGTACTCTTGCCTAGAAAATCCTATGGACGGAGGAGCCTGGTGCAGGCTACTGTCAATGGGGTCGCAAAGAGTTGGACACAACTGAGCGATTTCACTTCAGGTCCTTCACTTCACTTCAGAAATACAAAATGTCCAATAAACTTAGGAAAACATACTCAACATTACAGATGCACAATTCTAATTATAGAAATGCAAATTAAAACAAACACCAGATTCATTTTTGCTTAATCCAATAGATGAGCAAAAATTCAGAAAACTGATAGTATCCAGTGTTGGAGAAAGCATCCACAACTGGGTGGTCTCATCGGTAGCTGGAAGCACTGTAAACAGATCCAGTCTTTTTACAGGATACTATGGCAGTTTCTATTAAAACCAACAATGACCATCTTTGTCTTAGCAACTTTATTTCTAGATCCTCATTATCCTGATGAAATATTCACGCCTGCCCACAGAACCATATACCAGACAATTTACTAAGCATTGTTTATAACAATGAAAATTAGAAGCAACCTAACAGTCCACTGGTGCGGGGTGGCTAAATAAACAGTGAAACCCCAATGCTATAGAATATTTAATATGTCACAGTTAAACACTATGAAGTAGATCTCTAGGTATTGATTCAGGAAAATCTCAAAGACATATTTTTTCCCAGCCATACTTTTAATTAGAAAAGCAAGTTGCAGAAAAATAAGAATACTTGTCCGTGAAGATAAAAACACACCCCAAAATGGTGTGTTTCTTTGTATATATAACATACAGATAAATGCATAAGAAATAGTCTGGAAGGATACCCAGTAAACTAACCACAGCTGTGAACTCTGGGGGAAATTCTGGAATTAGAAAGCGTGCTTCATCTATATTTCTTACAGCAAGAATTTTGAAATTTAAGTTTTAACAAAAGTTTACTGAATCAATAACAGGATCAGCAGTGAGACTTGACGTACATATGAGACACCCAAAGTCTTGGCCACTGACTGCAGAGGGAGGCCCTCTTTGGCAACAATCCTGCTTTGGCAAATATCACAAAGGTTCACCTTCCATTCCACTCCCGAAAAGTGAAAATTAGGGGAGCTGTCCAGATGAACTGGCTCGGATCCCTCATTTTACAGAAGTAAGGAAAGATGGCCAGAGCTCAAAACACAGCTGCCAAAAGATCACAAAAGGTGAATGGAAGGGGGAGCGTGGCAAGTTGACCTAAAATTTGTCATCTAGATATGGGAGACCTGGGTTCAATCCCCAGGTTGGAAAGATCCCCTGGAGAAGGGAAAGGCTACCCATTCCAGTATTCTGGCCTGGAGAATTCCATGGACTATATAGAGTTGGACACGACTTGTCACTTCACACTTGTCATCTTAGATATACGTCCAGGCCCGGGGGCTCCTGGGTGTACCTACAGCCTCTGAATTCTGCCCCAGCAATCAAATTTTTAAAAATGCTTTTTCCATTATATATTTATGTATTTATTTGCTGTGCCTTGCCGCATGTGGGATCTTAGTTCCCTGACCAAGGATGGAACCCACGCCCCCTACACTGGAAGCACAGAGTCTTAACCACTGGACTGCCAGTGGTTCTGGGAGTCCCTACTAGGGAGCTCCCTAATTTTCACTTTTCAGGAGTGGAATGAAAGGCAAACCTTTGTGACATTTGCCAATGCAGATTGTTTGTCCCATAACAAATACTGAGTAGTGGCTGGGCACTAACAGTCATTCCATCAGACAGCCCTCGGTAGTCAATAGGATCCTGCCTTATGTTGACGCATTTCCTCACTTGTTCCTCAGTCCATCTCTGAGAGGTAGCTTCTGCTGCTACCCTTATGTCACCAATGAAGAAACTGATGCTCAGAGAGATTCAAGATTTGACCAGGTCCACTCAGACAACAAGGGGCCGAGCAAGACAACCTCAGTCCTTTTGAATCCTAATCCCCAACTCCTTCAGCTGCAGCAAACCCCTTCCAGGGTTCCCATCTGTTCCCCACCTAGTTTTTCGGGGCCCAAGATTTAGTCCCAGCCTGATATTTGCTCTGGGAATAATCCAGACTCTGAGGCTGATCCCAGGCAGAGGACTTAACTGAGGCCTTGGGATGCTGATGAAGACCACGAGAGGCAGTGTCGAGTGGTGGTTAAGAGCAGGCACTTGGCATTAGATGCAACAGGGCTCCAGTCCCAGTTTCTAGCCTGGTGACCTTAGGAAAGTTACTTACCATCTTTGCCTATTTCCTCATACATAGAATAGGAATAATATGAGAATCTCTCAGGGTTGTATTAAACATGCACAGAGATAACACATGTCAAGGCCTTAGTTCAGTGTCCAGTATAAATATGCTGAAGATGCTATGGCAAATACTCACACTGGATGGCCCACCCACTCTGGTCAACATGACTTGAATTTTAAGTTTTTTTAATTTCTTTTTTAAAAATAATTTTATTTATTTATTTGGCTGTGCTTCATCTTCGTTGCTACAAGTAGGCTTTTCTCTAGTTGTGGTGCTCAGGCTTCTCGTTTCGGTGGCTTCTCTTGGTTCAGAGCATGGGCTCTAGAGCACAGGCTCAGTAGCTGTGGCGTATGGGCTTGGTTGCTCTATGGCATGTGGGATCCTCCTGGCGCTGGAATCCAACCCGTGTCTCCTGCATTGGCAGGTGGGTTCTTTGCCACTGAACCACCAGGAAAGCCCTGGATTTCAGTTTTAGTGCACACTTGTGCCATAGAAGAAGCTGTATCAGAGAAAGACATGACCGAGCAGCTTGGAAACTGTAGAGGAGCGCCTGGCTCTAGGCGATGCTGAGCAGGCATCCAGCTGCAAGCAGGAAGTGAGTCCCCACTAAGATGAGTCCCCACACAAGAAAACAGGTCCTTGGAGTGGACCGTCCAAGAGGCCGTCTGAGCTCACTGTGGGGGATGGGGGAGGGCTGTGGTCAAAAGCAAGATGGGCCAGTATGCCAAGCAGAGTTGCCAGGAGGCATGGACTGGAGAGGTCTTGTGATACTTTGGGTCCAAAAGAGGCTCTGCCAGATAGGAACCGTGGGCCCAGGTGCTTTGTGGATCCGGATTTCTCTTCATCTGGGTGTCTGTGTCTGGAAGGAAGCCAGAGAGGGATAAAGAGAACAAGGTATTCAGAAGACTTTATCCCCACAGCAGCCTCCAAGTCTTGGCAACTGCTGACAGGGAGCATCCAGAGCTTCCCGAGGTCAAGGAGAGGGGCTCTCTGAGACATCAGTTCTACAACATCATTTCCACAAGGCTGCTTCTGTTGCCGCTCCTCACCCTAGTCCTGCAGGAGCCTAAGACCTAACAGTTACCGGATCGTGGGGCAGCAGGTGTGGAAGGAAATGTCCACCTTGCCAAGGCATGGGGCACTCCTCTTCACTAGTTGCCAAGTCAGCAGCTGACTCAGGGGCCACTATTAAGCTCCTTACCCTCCAGCTCACCCCACATCCAACTGATCACCAAGCCCTCCCCAGGATTACTAACTTCTCTCTCCCTCCTCACCACCTCCTTCGCCTAGGCCAGCACCTTCCACCTGGACCAAGGCAACAACCTCCTGGGCTGTACTGTGCTTAGGCGCTCAGTCGTGTCCAACTCTTTACAACCCCATGGACTGTAGCCTACCAGGCTCCTCTGTCCATGGGACTCTCCAGGCAAGCATACTGGAGTGGGTTGCCAGTCCCTTCTCCAGGAGATCTTCCCAACCCATAGATCAAACGCAGGTCTCCCACATTGCAGGTGGATTCTTTACTGTCTGAGCCACCAGGGAAGCCCAACAACCTCCTGGCTGGAATCTAATTCTCTGACCCCCTGCCCACATGGCCACAAGAACAATCTTTCTAAACTATGTGTCTGAACAAGCTACCCTTCTGTTAAATACCCTCTGGGGTTCCTTATTGCCTTGGAAGTCAAATTCAAGTTCAAACTCTTTGACAGGTTTTCAAGGTTCCTGCTTTTCTCTCTAGTCGCATCTCTGATCATTCACCATCTCATAATTTATGCTCTGGCTGGACAGAACTACTTAAAGTTCCTCAGGCTCTCTCCTCAGAACTCCTGAAACAGAATCTGCATTTTTATCTGATCCCTAGATGAGTCGCCTACACATTAAAATTTGAGAAGCACAGCTCTAGGCTAATTCTCCAAAATTCCCTGAGAGTTAGAATTGCAAATGCTCATTCCTGGGCACCATCCTAGCTCCACCAAGTCAGAATTTCCAGGGCAGGGGCCTGGGAAGCTGTGTATTTACCAATACGCAACTGATTCTTTTTCACCAGAAAAGTTTGGGAATCATTATCAGTGCTTCTCAATTTCAACTGCTCATTAGAATCCCCTGGGAAGGGGGAGGGGATTAAAACTATTTCCATGATTAGAGAGGCTGGTCCGCATGCAGCCAGGCACCAGGCTGGTTCAGATCATCCCCAGGTGATCCGTGTGAGATGTAGAGGTAGGGTTGAGAATCACTACACTCAGTAGATGGTTTCCAAAGTCAGGTGTGTGGACTAGTAGCACCAGAATCACCTGAGAAGCTCAATGAAGGACCAGGGCTGCCACAGACCTAGAACCCTGGGGCCTTAGTGGGGAATGGTCTGCAGAAAGTTGAGTGAGAGACCCAGGGAGAGAGCCTCTACCCTGGGGCCTTCACCTCCATAGAGGCAGGCAGCAGTAGTTTCCCGAGTGTGATGGGTTGTGGCAAGATGGGGGTTCCCTGGAGCAGAGCAGAGGAGGACGGTGCAGATGGGAACCTGAGTTCAGCACGCAGAGCCAAGATGGATAGACTTTGCAGCTCTACCTGCTCACTTTCTCATCTAACCAACCCTCCTAAACCTGGGTCTGGAGCCTCGTCAGGTGGGCTGCGGCTCTGGCAGCTTGGAACCTGGCTGGGGTATGAGCCTGTCTCGGAGGTGGGAGTCAGGGGAGGGAGGCAGAAGATGGAGAGAGTTCACTGACTTCCCAAGAACCTACAGCTGATGGATTACAAAATGATCTCTGCCCTATAACTGCATTTGGTGCTCGCAATTACCCTGTGAGAGGTTTTCTCCACGTTTGTATGTATGGAAACTTAGAGAAGTGATACGTCCAAGCCACAGAGCTGGTCAATAGCATAGCAGTGATTGGATCCTGGATCTTCTGGGTATTTTACCTCTAAGATGTATTGACAGGAACTGTCTTTCCCACTCATGTTGGTTCCCCCACACCCCTGCACAGTCATTTACATTCAGAAGCACCCACAGGTGCACATGCCTGGTCACACTTGCTCTGAGACCCACACATTCACACTCACACTGACGAATACACAGCCTCACAGACACACACACTCCTAGTGGCCCGTGTACATACGTGCACAGACACAAGCATGTCCACACTCACTCTCATAAAGCCCTGGTGGCTCACCTTCCTTCCCAGAAGCCAAGTCTCTAATCATAACCTTGACCCCACTACAAGTCTCCACTTACTCATCTGTAAATCAGGGCTGCTATGTCTGCCTGCCTGAAAGGACCGATATGAATGTCAAATTACAAAAGCATTTTGCACAACACATGGAAAATACTCATTAAATAGGAGCTGGTTTTGTTACCCTTGCTATCACTGTTGTTCAGTTGCTAAGTCATGTCTGACTCTCTGCGACCTCAAGGACTGCAGCACGCCAGGCTCCCCTGTTCTTCGCTTTCTCCCAGAGTCTGCTCAAACTCTTGTCCACTGAGTCAGTGATGCCATCTAACCATCTCATCTTCTCTCATCCCCTTCTCCTCCTGCCCTCAATCTATCCCAGCATCAGGGTCTTTTCCAACAAGTCGGCTCTTTGCATTAGGTGGCCAAAGTATTGGAACTTCAGCATCAGTCCCAATGAATATTCAGGGTTGATTTCCTTTAGGATTAAGTAATCTCCTTGCTGTCCGAGGGACTCTCAAGAGTCTTCTCTAGCACCACAATTGGAAGGCATCAATTCTTCAGTGCTCAGGACCTTTGATATTATGGTTGTTATTGAACATGTCCCAGCTGTGGCCTATTGTAGAGATCACCCAATGGGCATATGTGCCGTGGTGACTTTTCCTGGGTAAAGCAGAAGGGCAAGGGTAGGGGTAAAAGCAGGCACTGGGGTGAGAAACCAGAGACAGTGGCTCCTCCCAGCTGGGGGCAGCACAGCTGGTTTGGAAGGCAGTTCCTGCCCCATCATGGAGGCCCATGAGAGCTGGGGGCCTTTCCCTAGTCTTGGCTGCCTGGCATCCCATCCCTCCGAAGCCACAGATAGAAATCAAGGCCCGTCCCTCAGCAGTACCTGCCATCATCTTCTTTATCTCTGGCCCCAGAGCCCCAGCCGGCACCACAGCCTTCTCGCGGTCACTCCCCTAGAAGCTTTGCAGCGTTCTCCAGGCACCCCAGGAAGGTTTGAAGGATCAGGGACTTTTTTCCTCATGGACAGTCAGACTGGGAAGCGTTTTCTGCTAATTTACCCTGAGATGGGAAAATGAGGTTCAGGACCCCAATCCAACCCAGAGAAGGCATCCTGCAGAGCTGGACCCCGAAGCCGGGCTGTGATCCCTATCCTCAGACACTGAGCACCAGGTCTGTGCGAGGCAGCCTGAGGAGTCCAGACCTGCCTCTTCTGGAGAGGAAGGCCAGACTTACTCGGCCAGTGGCTGGGGTGGAGACTTCGGCCACCTGATGCGAGGAAGTGACTCATTGGAAAAGACCCTGATGCTGGGAAAGATTGAAGGCAGGAGGAAAAGGGGACGACAGAGGATGGAGATGGTTGGATGGCATCACTGACTCAATGGATATGAGTTTGAGCAAGCTCTGGGAGTTGGTGATGGACAGGGGAGACTGGCATGCTGCAGTCCATGGGGTCACAAAGAGTAGGACAAAATTAAGCGACTGAACTGAAATGAACCGAACTGAACTGACCTGGGGCAAGACAAGAATTTCCAAACCACTCCCAGGGCTCTATTAGATGAGAATGAAGGGAAGCTAGAGGTGGGAGGGCAGGGCCTGGAGACCAAGACTGCCCTCTCTTGGCAGCCTGGGCCTGGCTGAGGAGGTCAGTTACTCAGGAGTCCTCGCTCCCCAGGGCCCCATCACTAGAAGCGGCTCTCATCACCTCTAAGCCCAAGTGCATCCCCCTTTATCAGCCCCCTGGCACCAGCCTGTCTGAGCCTCTCCCATCTCTGTCACCTGGGACATTTGTTTTGGAATCTGTGGTGACTGTGGTTAGAGCGTAATTGGGGTTGAAATGCCCACTCGGACCCCCTGAAGGATAAACAAGCTGGGCTGGGGCAGCCCTGGAACCAGTGCGAAGAAAGACATGAAGACAGCAGTCTGAGGAGGCCAGGCGAGCCAGGTGTGGCAGGCTGGCTGGGAAGGCAGGGAGGGTGAAGAGGCCAACAGTGTGCCTGCTGCCAGGGCAGCTGCTGGAGGGAAGTCAGCCCTGGAGGCCAGCTCCCTAGCTGCCCTGGCCCGTGGCTGCCTTCAGGAAGCTTTGGTTTTAAGAGTACTTTCCTCTGGCTCCAGGGTGCTCTCTGGTGCAGACTTTAGGAGGCTTGGAGACAGTTCCATCCCCCGGGCCCCATCCCCACAGCTTGGGCAGTAGGCCTAGGAGTCACACCTGGAGAAACCTGCGTTCATTGATGGGGACTTCCTGGCCTTGTCTTCAAGGAGCCTAAGAGCAGGAAATAGGGCCCTGCCTGGGGTGGGGAGATTCCATCAGGACACAAAGGTCCTGGTAGGAGCCAGGAGGGGCACCCTGGGATCCCAGCTAATACCTGCTGAGAGACTGGGGTGGGGTTTACAGCAGGAGAACCGCAGAGTGGACGGTCATTCCAGTTGTTTTCCTAGGACTCCAGTTGAGGCAGCTGGGCTTGAAGGAGGCCTAGCTGTCCTGCCAGCTCCATCCTCAGGGTTCAGGACGTTTGAAGGGCCTACGTTGCGGGTATGTATGCTCGGTAGCATCCGACTCTTTGTGAACGTCCGACTCTTTGTGACTCCATGGACTGCCCTCCAGGTTCCTCTGACCATGGGATTTCCCAGGCAAGAATATTTGAGTGGTTTGCCATGTCCCCCTCCAGAGGATCTTCCTGACCCAGGAGACTGAACTTGAGTCTCCTGCATTGGCAGGTGGATTCTTAACCCCTGAGCCACCTGAAAAGTCTAGAGGGCCAGAGCCCAGCATGTCCGGTGGAGGCTTCTCATTGCCTAGGAAGCCACACAGTGCCACGCATGCTGTGCACACCATTGCGCTGCAGTGTCAGCCCAGCCTCAGTAGATGGCCTATGACCATACCGTTGAGGCACATGTGTGGGCTGAGTGACCTGGGGAAGGGTTAGACTGGGGGTCTCTGGAAAGCCTAGTGTTTAAGCCACAAGTCTCTTGAATCTTAGGAAGCATTTGCATCTTTGAGCAGCTGACCACTCTACTCGGAGGAGGAAAGAGGAGTGGGTCTGTGGGGGATCAGAGGTCCTTGAGAGGAATGAGTCCAAGCAGCTCACAGGCCTGTGATCGGTTTGCTCCAGATGCTGAGAGCTGGGCTTTGCTGGACACCTGCTGACCATATTATACCAGTAACTCCTATCTTGGATGCTACCAAGGGTCTCCCAGCCAAGAGAGAAGGAGTGGGAACTGATGGACTTGAGTGTGGGAAGGCTGGTCATTTCAGGGGAGTGGGCCAGGGTCAGTGAAGCCAGGACTGGCTACTTGGATCCTTGCAGGGGTCCCACTGCCCACATGCACCTCCTGGGCTCCCAATTCTTCTCCTGAGAGCATCTCACTTGGGGATGCCACCAAATGGTTTTGATGTGAAATGGGCCCTGTCTTTTGGTCCCGCCAATGTTCAAGGCCCTTTCCTTAAGTGAGATTCCTCTATCTCCGCTCACTCCCTATCACCTACCTTTCCAAAGGGCTTCCTCACCCAAGCGCTGTTTCCCTGCCTTCGGGAGCTGCCATCCTGGGTTTTAGGTCTGCCATCTGGTGGACATTGCCATAACTACTGTCACCACCTTCTGAGGCTGAGGCCAGAGGCAGTGGCACAGACCCACAGAGCACTGGGGGAGGCAGGACTCTAAGTCCCGTGGACACGCCCACATCCTGCTTCCTGGGACTGGGAACTCCCAAGAGCTGGGCTTGATTGGCAGCAGAGACTCAGGTGTTGAGCAGGAACCTCCATGTAAAGTCTCACTGCTCCACCCAGCCCAGTCTTAGGAAGCACAGGGGCCAAGCCCCATTCTAAACCCTGTTTCTTCCATCCAAAACTGCAGAGGTGCCCGAGGGCTTAGCTCTATTTCCTGGAGCTGAAAATTTCCTCTGAGTGCTCTTGGGTAGGACAGATAGGCGTGAATGTGGCCCCTTTCTCAAGGGGATCAGTCCCCCTTGATCCCCTTGCCTGGGGCTCCGTGTCTAGACCAAACTAGTGAATGGTATGGCTGCCGTGCGGACCCAGAGGTCTGAGGGTCCATGCTGGAGAAGGAAGGATGGAAGCCCTCATTACAGGATCCCTCCACGAGGCCGGCAATGGTGAATAATTTATGTACAAGGCGAAGAAGACAATAAATCAGCTGCAATGATTAACATGAGCTATTTTATGTGTGAGAAAGATCTATGGCAGGAGGCTGGTGATTAATGCTGCTGTTTGCGCTGGCTTCTGGGCCTTTATATTCAATTATGGTCCTAGAGTATGTGGGGGTCTTGGAGTATGTGGGGGTCCTGGGGATGGCGTGGGGCAGACAGGGAGCCTAGGGAGGGAACCATAGATTCCTAGGACCAAGGTGAGATGACAACAGGTGGCAGCCTAGCCCTGTGGGCACCCTTACTGAGAAGTTTCAGTTAGTGGGATGAAATAGTGGCTATTTCTGTAATGGAAGTCACAGTGCCTCTGGGGGTCATCTCTAAACACTTCGTCAAGAGGATGCCCTGGGAAGGGGACAGAGATGGAAGGTGGCATCCTTGGGAAAATCAGACTCTCTGGCATCAAATGTTGGGTTTCTGAACCCTCATCTGCCCTCCCCACTCCCACCCATGTTGCCACCACCACCACCATGCTAGGAGTCGAGTAACATCAAGCCAGCCAGTCTGGGGCAGGTGGGCAGTGGTGAAGGCTAGAAAAAGTTCCCTGTCAGCAACAGAGCTGGGGAGCCAGGTTCTGGCTCCAGATCCTCCGCAGTGATGGTTGCAGCCAGGCAGGCAGGGGACGAAGGCTCGGGGTGTCCCCCTCCCAGCTGACCCCAGGAAGCCCTGGGACACCCCCTCCTTGGATTCCCACACTGGGGCCTCTCGTCCTCAGCCAGCTCCAGCTGGCCCCCATCACTAACGGGGGTTCCAAGGATCAGTGGCGGCTTCGGGGTTAAGTGATTTCGCCCTGCCCTGCCCCTCCCAGCCCTGGCTCCTATCAGCCGCTTCCTCCCTTTCCTCCTCCTCCTCCTCCTCCTCTTCAGTGACCTCTGTGCTTGTGGACATGCCTCCCCTCAGAACCCAAGAGCTTGTCAGGAGGCCCAGGATGGGGGTAGGGCTTCTTCGGGAGCTGAGCTGATGGCTGGGCACAGAGACCTTCTGGGGGACTAGGGGCTGTGGAGTAAGAACTCCCCTCTCTCCCCCAGCCTGGCTAGGTGCCTGCTGTAAGTCATTCTACCCACAGGCCAAAGCTTCCAGATCTCAGTCCTGGGGCAGGAGGAGTTGCTCAAAGAAAAGGGAAAAGGAACATCATTGCCCTGGTCAAGGTGGACGGGCATCAGGGGAGGCTGGCAGGGGCAGACCAGGGTTTCTGGCTGGAGAGTCTCTGGTTCATCTCCCCCAAGTCCCCACCCTTGCAGAGCCTGCAGCTTTCAGGGAAGCAGTTCTGAGTCACAACAACGTGAGCCTCTGTGTGTGAGCCTGCGTGAGTATGAAATCTGTGTCTGGTGAGTATCTGGCTCCAAGGTGGTGTGTGTCTGTACATCTGAGCACCTGCTGTGTCCCTGAGCATCTGTGTGGTGAACACACACACATATACTTCACGCTGACCCCCACCTGGGGCTCACTCACAGCCCTGTTTAACCAACCCATCGTTCTCCAACAACAGTCTTCCTTGGCCCCTAATCCCCTGTTTGCCTGGCTCATCCCCCGGACTCCTTAGGACTCCATTAATGAGCCCTGGACGCCCCAGGACAAGCTCCAAATTAACCCCACTGCTGACCCCGACATGGACACCTGTAATTAGGCCAGGAGTGGCTGAGGCAGAGAAGGCCCTGGGGCTCGGCGGGGTGAGGGCAAGGCTGGGCTGGGACAGGGAGCCTAATGCCCAGGAATGCTCTAAAAGCTGTGCTTGGCTCCAGGGCCCGCCGCCTGGCTCACCTCTAATGCCTCACAAAGCCTCCCAGACGGGGCTCCAGGAGGATTACCCCATGGAGGGGCCCCGACATCCAATGGGACTGCGCAGCAGGCCCACCCTGCCAGCTCTGGGCTGAGAGGCCCTATGGAAGGTGAGGCCTGCTCCGTGGTCTCAGAGCCCAGCAGCTGGCCATCAGGTCCTTAGCTGCCCTGAACCCATGCCCATGACAGCAGCTGCCCAGGGAAGAGCCAAGTCCAGGCTGGCTGGCGCCCACCGCCAGGGCCAGCCCCTCCCTCACCCTAACTTGTTTTGTTTGTTCTGTGCAGCGAGTCCGGTAGCTCCATTCACATTAACCCCTGACCCTGACTGTAACTCTTCCTCCCCTCTGACAACTGTGTTTACCCCATGACTTTCTTGGGAGCAAAGAGAGGACTTTTGCCTTTCCTCTCCTGTCCACCTCTCCTGGGGAAAGCTGCACTCTCCTCCGACTCCCTGATCCAGCAGCTGCCAGCAGAACCCGTGTCCACAAGTGTGCCTGAGTACAACTGATGTGGCTGCAGCTGAGGCCTAGGAGGCAGCACCTACACCCATTTGGGAGTGAGACTAGATGGTACAATCATCTCGATGTGCAATCTGGCAACATCTGTAAAAACTTTCGCTGGAAATCTCTTTTGACCTACCAATTCTGCTTCTAGGAATGGGTCTGTCTGCACTTGTACTCAGAGGCACTGTAAAAGCTAAAGAGTAGGGACGTTCTCGGTGTCCACCTAGAGGACAAGCTATAATAACAAAGCCATGGCCATAAGGCTATAATAACAAAGCCATGGCCATAAAGCCATTCGAGAGAATAATCTGCGTGTTCCCACTGAGAATAATCTTCAAGGTAAACAGATAGCAAGGTGTAGAACAGAGTATAGCAGATACATCATTGTGGGGGACAGGGAAGAAGGGGAAAACAAAAATAAGCATTCACATATCTTTGAAAATATCTTTTAGGGGACTTCTCTGGTGGTCCAGCAGCTAAGACTCTGTGCTCCCAGCGCAGGGGGCCTGGGTTCAATCTCTGGCCAGGGAACTAGATCCCACCTGCCACAGTGAAAATCAAAGAACCCACTTGCTACAGCTAAGACCTGACCCAGCCAAAACAAACAAAAATAAATAATTTTAAAAACAGGCAATTGTTTAAAGAAATGGTGGTATATCCAAATTATAATCATTGAGAAGCCATACAAAAATGAAGCAGACCTACGAGTGCTGGCAGGGAAACATTACAGAGACAAATGTTAGGGGAAAAAGCAAACTGGCAAAACAACACACAAATGTCATTCTATTTATGTAAAAGAAACCAAGAAACAAGACTGTTTCTCCATGTAAACATATGTTACATAAATGTATCCCTGAAAACCCTGTCCCCCAAGATAAATACCAGTTGATGACAGGGAGAAAATGAGATGAGGAGGTTCCCTCTGTATATCTCTGTATATATCAATACAAGACTTCAAGCATTTCTTGTATAACTACAAAATAAGATGAAAGCTTGTAAAAATAAAAACAGCACCACAGTCACTCTTGCAATTTCCTCCCGTATCAGCTTTCAGAACCTTTGTGACCATGACCTTGCAATTCTCATGTTACAAAGGGACAGCTGAGGCTGAGATTACGTAGCTCCTCCGAGGTCACACAGCAGACACCCGCACAATCAGGCCCCAAAGCTCATAGCTTGTCCATACCATCACTCCCCAGAGGTGACGTTTCGTCCATGTTCTGAGCCTCTCCAAGGGTGTGTGCACATTGAGCCTGGGTTAATAACATCCCCTGGATTCTTGTCTTCTGCACATAGGGAACCCCCTTTCCCTCCTGTCTACCTCACTCCCTCCAGCCCCCCGAGGACCCGCTGGTGAGCCCAGCTGGGCATGGGTTCCAGAAGTGGGTGCAGCTCCCTGCCTTTGCACGGCTGCCAGCTTCCCTGTCACCTGCTCCTGTCCTGGCTCCTTCTACCAGGGAGAGCTCAGTACTCTTTCCCCGCCAACAACACCCCCATAGAGCACCCCCGTAATTACACTTAATGGCAAAGACCATAAGAGCTTTATTAACTTTATTACGGACCCAATTAGCAGCTAATGCCCCATGACTACTGTCCCCCAATAATCCCATTAAACATAATGAAGTAACCATCCCCCCACCCTCAGGGGTGGGGGGCCGAGGGGACAGGGAAATCCATCTTCCTGGGCCTGATTCTGCCCCCTCAGGCCCATTGGACACCAGCTCAGGCCCAGAGTTTCCCAGGGACCAGGGCTGGGTGTGGGAAGACAGAGATTAATCAGCAGGTATTTTGATGCCAGCCATTGAGTCTACACACACGCACGCACACATACACTCACATACACACCCGGCCTGGCTGACGTCCAAACAACTTCTTTCTCAAAGCAGGGATGTGGAAACACACACAGCCCTCAAACACAGCCCCGTCCAGGACACAGATATTCTTCCAGCTTGTCCAAGAGGTCCTCAGAGTAGGATGTCCAAGTCGAGGGCCTCTGCCCAAGCTTGTCCAGAGTGAGGGATGGGAGAGCCAGGAATCAGGGAAGACAACATCTCCCCAACGAAGCCACACCTTCGCCATGCCCCGGGCCCTTCCCCTGCTTTGGCTGATGGTTCAAATGTTTATTCAGCACCTACAATGTGCCAGGCACAGTCTGAGGCCCTCTCTGCCATCTCTCTTGAGCATCGCCCCAAACCAAGGAAGTAGGCATTATTTCTCCCATTTTACAGATGAGGAAATGGAGGCCCAGAAAGACAGCCAGTTTTTTTAAACAGATCTTCTACATGATTTGCCTTAAAAGATCTCTCCTCTCCTTGCCCAGCACCCCACCTTTCCCCGGCCTAAGGCAGAAGGAGCAGAGATCATGGAGATAATTCTCTGTTACCTTCTAATGGAAAACTATGGCACAGAGAATGTTCGAAGGACGATTGTGGTAATTATAGCAAGACAGCCCTTGGGGATCTGATCCTGCATTACTTCGATAGGGTGAGAGAATTAGAAATCAGAGAACATTCCCATTCTGACACAAAAGGCCCCTGAATCGGATTTCCCTGGTGGCCCAGTGGTTGAGAATCCACCTGGCAATGCAGGGGACATGAGTTTGATTCCTTGCCCCAGGAATATGCCTCATGCCTCAGGGAAACTAAGTCTGTATGCCACAACGACTGAGCCTGTGCTCTAGAGTCCCTGAGCTGCAACTACTGAAGCCCATACCCTCTACAGCCCGTGCTCTGCCACAATGAAGAGCCCTTGCACCGGAGTGAGAGAGCAGTCCCCGCTGGCCCCAACTAGAGAAAGCCCGTGCACAACAAGGAAGACCCAGTGCAGTTATAAATAAACTAATTAATTAAAAAATAAAAGAGGCCCCTGAATTACTAGATCCCAGGCTGCAGATCCAGGGTCTGGCGTGAATGCAAACTGGTGGGGGTGGGAAGCAAAGAGAACGTGAAAACAGCCACAGCAGGCGAGTCCTCAGCCACCCCAGTGATCAAGACCTTAAGACTTGGGGATTCTGGTCCTGGGGGTCTATGCCAGGGGTCTCCATCCACCCCCACCCCAAGCACAAGAATGGCCTCGAGATGGGGGCGGTGCAAAGAAGGCCCTGTGGCCTTAGGTCCCTCCACTGGCCTTGGCCCCGGAAAACGGGTAGGGAGTAAACACCACAAGACTGACAGGGTGGAATCAATGGCTGCCCTGAGCAAGGGGGCAGGGGCTCAGGAAGGGAGACCCTTGAACCTTGCTTGGAAACAAGCTCCCTGTTCCCTTCCCCCCCCTGGCTGGCCCAGCCTGGAAGCAGCCACTTGAAATGGGTCCCAGGGAGCCTGGGAGAGGGGCTGGCCTGGCTCCAGCCTCCAACTCCCAACGCCTCAGCCAGGCCCCCTTCCCCAGCCCCCCCTCAGGTCCAGCCCCAAATGGGGTCAGGAGGTGAGAGGGAGAGCTTTCTCTCTCTCTCAACCAAGTCAGGATCTACAACCCCCAACCACCACCACACGCTCAGCATGGCACCCCTCCAAGTGGTTCATCCCTGGGGAGGGGGTGATGCAGGCAAGTAAGCCCTCTCCTCTCCCAAGAGACTCTGGGAACTGGGGGAGGGGGCAAATCCTCCTCCCTGGGGTTATTGCCGGGCAGAGCCCTGGGTGGGGCCCCTATTCTTCCCTTGGCCCGGGATGAGTGTTCTTCGACACCAAGCCCCCATCCCCACCCTCTGAACAAACAGCACCACCCTCCCCACCCTCCTAGTACCCAGAGGGATCTGCTTCCCAGGGAGCCTCAGCTGGAAACATCCAGAACCAGCTGATAGGGGCTCTAGGGAACTTGGTGGAGGCCGTGTGAAGTCTGGGGGCCTTGGGGGAACGTCAGCTTGTGCTGAGGCTCTGGGTAGGGTGCAGGAAATGGCTTTATAGTTTCCTGGCTGTGTGAGCTTCAGCAAGTCTCCCAACCTCTCTGAACGTCAATTTTTCATCTGTAAAATGGAGCTAAAAATAGAACCTACTTCACAGTGCTTTTTTAATAAGCATTAAAGTTGTAACATATAAAATGCTTATACTTCAAATCCAATGAATGAGAGCTGTGTTGCTGTCAGGGATGAGGTGGTACCTAGAGTGGTAACAATAATAATAACCGGTGCTGTTAGAGCATTACAGGGACCAGCCCCCGCTCCCACTCCGCTGCCCACGCCTGATCCTTACTGAGAAAGAAGGAGTGAGCTTGTGTCTCCTCACCTTGGCCCTCCAAGGTCTCTGCTTCCCTAGAGCCCACCCTGACAGGACAACTTCAGAGGGCTGACTTCATCCTGGCTCCCTTCCAGTAAGCCCTAAAGGTGCCCCCCCATCACATCTTATGCATGCTCACGTGCTCTCTCTCTCTCACACACACACACACACACACAATGTTCCTTCCTTTCCCTGAAGCAAGGAGGAAGAAAGAGATATAAAGGTTTGAAGGACGAAAATTAGCTGAGGAAGGTGTCAACGTCACCCCACCCCCCACCCCCTTCTCTGCCCAAGGGAGGGTGTTTCCACAAGTCTCTGCAGGGAGATCCCCCAACCCCACCCCCAGGTGTGGACTGACATTGTCAGGCGAGGGGGAGAGTGAGCAGGAGAGGAGGTAGCTTGGCAGGAAGAGCAGCTACCCAGCCCAGGGCCTTGAGCCAGAGCTGGGGCCCCCACACAACCCCCCAGGACTCAGATTTGTGGCCAGGGCCGGAAAAGGCCAGAGGACAACTCAGTATGACCTTCTGGATCACAGCTTCCTTGACCAGAGCCGGAAGTGCCAGGGGCTGAGCCAGCTGGTTGGGGAGCAACTCTTTTCCAGGAGGCAGGAGGGATCTAGGGTGATGATCTCCATGATCCCAGCCCCACCGCTGGCCTGTCTGAAGCTCTCATTGCAGTCCCTGCCTCTATTTCTCCACCTCTTAAAGAGGGCCAAGAGCTGTTACTTGCTCTGCTTTCTAGGAGTGGTCAAACCGAGCAAGGGGTGGGAAGTCTGGGAGAGAAGGGCCTGGCAGTCCTCTCAACCTGTCTCTGTCATCGTTAACAGTCACAATTATTATTATTTGGAGAGACGGGCCAGAGGTGGTCAGGGATGTGGTTGGGTGAATGAAATGAAAAAGTCCTCGGTATGTGCCGTCTAGCCAGGTTAATACTCCTGCCTGTCGGCCTGACAGCTGCAAGATTGATTACTCAGGCCTCTCGCTCTTTATAACTCGATCAGTCGAATTAATCTCTGGCTGTCGGCCCATCTGATGCCTGAATCACAAATTTAATTTGGAGGTGTACAGCTCCTCCCCCATCCCATCTCCTCCTTCCTTCCAGCCTCCCCTTCTCCTCTTTCTTCCACTTTTCCACCGTTTCCTGTTCTCCTGCCTCTGCTTCCTTCTCCGCCTCTCAGGCCCCTCGAGGGGGAAGTGGTGGAGGAGGGAGACGGGAGTGGGTGGCCCTGAGTCAGCAGCCCCTCTACCCAGGCTAGGGGAGGGGTCACGTTCACCCACCCACTGGGCAATGCGCCCACCCCACCATGCTCCACCCCAAATGGAGAAAGAGGCTTGGCTGACACTAAGTAAGACATATTAATGTACTAAAGACTTAATGAAGTTGGGGGGGCGGTGAGGGGTGGAAAGTGCTTGCTTTATTAGTTTATGGCCGATTAATGGGGACGCCATTACTGTGATGGAGATGGATTGCTGCTGTCAGCAGCCTGGGCTGAGGGCTGGCCGCTCCTTCCTCGGGTGGTGGGTGCCCGGAACAGTCAGAGAGAACTTCATTAGAAGAGCCTATGGGGTCCCACCTAGGGAGGCCTGAGATGAGCCTGGAGGGGTGAGGGCAGGGGCTCAACTCTAGGCTTTGGGAGAGATTCCAAGGGCTGAGGAGCTGGCAGTTCTTATCAGCTGGGAATTCCAAAGGGAACAGGGCAGGGAGGTGGCCTGACTCCAGATCTGCACACATCAGGGCTCCTTAATGTCACCTGGAGGAAAGGGAGGGAGGAAGCCAAGAGAACAGAAAACCAGGATCCGCTTGATCTGCCCAAGACGAAGGGGAGGGAAGAGCAAGGAAAGTGAGCGCTATTCCTTCCGTTGACCCTGAGAGTGGGACATGTCCGAAGACCCCTGGTTTGCCAGCCCCAAGGACTGGCCCACCAACCCTGGGCGGCATGCTTCTCTAACTCTAGAATCCTCAGTGCTGGAGCCAGATACCACCCTGCACTCTGAAGACAGAGTGGAAGAGAAAGCCACACTGCCTCGACTACCTGGCAGTTGCTGACCTCCCAGGCAGCCAGTGGGGAGCAGTCAGAGTGGTGGGGGGAGGGCTCGGGAGAGCAGTGGAGTTGGGAGGCCCACACTGCCCAGCGTCTTGGCTTCCCAGGTGGCTTCCTACTCTCAGCAACTTCTTACCTCCATGCCCCAGTCCCCTCCTTGCTTTCTCTGAAGAGGGAGAAGGCTGGATATGGCTCAGTTCTGCTCCAAGGGACCCCTTTCTACTGAAGGATCTCTTCATGTTGAAGTATATGACACTTCAACATGGCCATTTTGATGCAGGAACATTAAACTTTTACTAATTATTATCAAACAGTGTTCAAAACAGCCACTCCACAGCCCCTCCCTAAGCCCCACTCTGTCCTGAGCCTCTACCAACCCGGACCCTACCTATGAGAAGAACCAGGGATGAAAAGAGACTTCAGGATGGGCTCAGAACCCAAATATTCTATTGACCAAAATACATGGTACTAAAAATATTTTGACACGTGCGTGCCCGCTCAGTCACTCAGTCATGTCTGACTCTTCATGAACCCATGGATTGAAGCCTGCCAGGTTCCTCTGTCCATGGGATTTTCCAGGCAAAGACACTGGAGTGGGTTGCATTTCCTCTTTCAGGGGATCTTCCCGACCCAGGGATAGAACTCAAATCTCCTGTGGGTCCTACATTGACAGGCAGGATTTTTACCCCTGAGCCACCCTGGGAACCCCATATTTTGACACAAGTTAGGCTGAACAGTTATGGCAAAGTGAGCTCCAAGTGCCCTCTATGGTCTCTTGGCCCTGCTCTTTACTGTGTGTGTGATTCTATGTGGGCAAGTGTGCCTAGCTCCATGGGCTACCCCATGTCTAACCACCATGCCTGGGTCTGAGCATGCCCTGTATCTGAGTGTTCTGCAAGGGCTTGCTTCTGTGAGTATCAGGTATCTGTCCGCCTTGTAGCATGGACACTCCCTCCTTGGGACACTGAGCTTGCCACTCACGTCTGCTTAGGCCAAGGGCCAGCCATTGGTTCAGGGGTCACCACCCAGGCTCACTCCCCAAGGTAGAAGCTACCTGCTCTGCCTAACTGGGAAATAAATACCCTGTTTCTGAGAGTAATTTAATTATTGGCTCCCATGGACTAGTGGGTAATTAAATTCCGTAGCTCCCAAAGTAATTAATTGCTATGCAAATAGTAAGGCCCTCTGCTTTGGAGAAGAGGATCTCGGCCTGGGTTTGCCCTGCAATTAGAAGCTAATAATTACCCTGTCAGTTCCTCACTTCTGCCGGATAATTACCTGCTGAAGCCCCACCGGTCACTGAGAACATTCCTATCACCTGCTGTTGTGACTCTGGCTCTGGTGGCCCAAACAGCCAGGGAAGGACATCCCTAGAGTGCTTGTTGATCTTGACATCTTTCCACCCTGTACCACATCCACAAATCCCAAGACTTTAAAGAGCTGCCCTTCCTTCTGACCAAGAACAACTAAGGACAGAACCTCTTTAGCTTCCCTTTGCTTAGGAAGAGGAGCCCCAGCTCCTCGATGTATAAATTCTTGTTAGGTGGGTTTGACTAACCTATACTGAAATTCCTAGATGTTGGGGACTTTTCCCCAAAGAGTATCTAAAAGATAATCTTCATAAAAATCATTTTCACCATGTGATGGATTTTTGATGTGTCAACTAGGCTATGAGAATGGAAGAGAAGGCTGCTGTTATTTGGTAGCAAAGACACACCTTCCCCCAGTTATTCAACCCAAGAGTAATCTAGGTCCTGCTGAAAAGGGATTATGAAGATGTAATTAAAGTCCCTAAGCATGACCCAGCAATCCCACTGCTGGGCATACACACCGAGGAAACCAGAATTGAAAGAGACACATGTACCCCAATGTTCATTGCAGCACTGTTTATAATAGCCAGGACATGGAAACAACCTAGATGTCCATCAGCAGATGAATGGATAAGAAAGCTGTGGTACATACACACAATGGAGTATTACTCAGCCCTTAAAAAGAATAAATTTGAATCAGTTCTAATGAGGTGGATGAAACTGGAGCCGATTATACAGAGTGAAGTAAGCCAGAAAGAAAAACACCAATACGGTATACTGACACATATATATGGAATTTAGAAAGATAGTAATGATGACCCTGTTTGTGAGACAACAAAAGAGACACAGATGTATAGAACGGACTTTTGGCCTCTGAGGGAGAGGGAAAGGGTGGGATGATTTGGGAGAATGGCATTGAAACATGTATACTATCATGTAAGAAATGAAGTGCCAGTCTATGTTCGATACAGGATACAGGATGCTTGGGGCTGGTGCACGGGGATGATCCAGAGAGATGATATGGGGTGGGAGGTGGGAGGGGTTTCAGGATTGGGAGCTTGTGTAAACCTGTGGCAGATTCATGTCAATGTATGGCAAAACCAATACAGTGTTGTAAAGTAGAATAAAGTAAAAAAAAAGAAGAAGAATTTAAAAAATAAATAAATAAAGTCCCTAAGCAGTTGCCTTTAAACTAGAGAGATCCATTGTGGGCCTGACCTAATCAGGTGAGTCCTTAGAAGGGACTGACTATTCTTAATGGAGGAGACTGCAAACCTGGACCCCCATGGACCTGGCCCGAGGTCCTAAGTCTCAATTAGCTTATACCTGTGTGCAAATGAGACAGTATTCATGTATCCGCCACTTCATAACTCACAGGTATCACTGTGGTTAAGCTGAGTTTTCATGTCTTATCTGAATCTTATTCTCTACCTCAGCTCCAGGCCCTTTGGCCCAGATTCTTGATGCTGTCTGATTCCTTCCTAAGCACACGAGTCTAAGAGTGGTAGCACCTATGTGTCTTTGAGGCTCTGGTCATTCTTTTTGAGAACTCCACTGCCTCTGAGCCCCTCCTCCTCCTGGTCTGAAATCTTTCAACTGAATCCCTGGAGAATAGTGTCTTGGTGGTCCCAGAGTTGAGAGTTCACCTCCAAAGGCTGGATGCTGGACAGAGTGTGAGTAAGGGAGGAGGACTTTTGGAGACTGGACTGAAGGGCGGTGAGCCAAGAATGGGTCCCAGGAGCCTGGGAAATAAGAGGTGAAGGGAGCAGAAGGAACCAACAAGGGTGAGAATCCTTACCCTCTCCACACTTGGGTACCTCTCTCTTTCCTTCAGGTCTCAGCTTCAGTGTACTTCCTCAAAGAAGCTCTTCCTTGTCCCTAGAGGGAGGGCTGGCCTCATGCCCCACGAGCTCCCTCTCCTATACTTCTGCTCTCGGCCAGGTGAGCAGGAAGGCAGAGGGCCCGGGCAGAGGAGACAGACTTTGCAGAGGACCAGCTCTCGTCAGCCCACAGGACCGTATCTAGGACTAAAGATGGTAGGAAGCACTACAGCCTTTGAGACCAAAGTCTAGCCCTGTAAATGCCTTGCCCTTGGGTCAGAAACACCCTGGGATGAGTGTGAACCACCTAAGACAAACCTCCTCCACCACCACCAGGGAGGATGAGAGGGAAAATGGTAGGCATAGGGTGGCATCAGGAAAGCCAGAGGTGGTAAACAAACATGCTTCCCGAACTTCACATGAGGATGTGGGCAGGAACTACAGGGAGATGCTCAAGATTCTCAATATAGGCAGTGAAGATCCCTTAATATCAGTGAGGGTCTTATCTATTTGGGATAAGTCAACCTTGGAGAAAGCCCTTACCTCTTCTCCCTTGTCTCACTCTTCCCAGCCCCCCATGACGAAAGGAAAGGAATGGTGTCCCTTGGGCTGGAACCTGTACCCTGCCTTGTATTCCCAACTGCTGTTTTCCCTTTGTTGCAGGAACTGTTAGAAGTTGTGTTCCTACCTGTGCCTTCATGAGGTGGCAATTTCTTGCCTCTTGCTAGAGATTTTAGGACAAAAATGCATGATCACTTACAAGTTAGCACTCTTCAGAGAGCTCAGAAAGCAGTCCACAGGGGTGGGAGCCATGTCCCTCCCATCAGACTGGAGGTTCCCTAGACACAGGGGACCATGTATCTCCCCCTCTAAACAGGGACTCCCAAGGACAGTTGACATTTCTCTTCTATTTTCCCCTCCAGAGTCTGGCCCCAAGGTTAATAAACAGTGATTCTTAAACAAACAAACAAACAATGACATAGTCTGGTAAGGACCAGGGGTCTCAGAACACAGTCAGGGGTTGACAGGCACCCTCCACACAACCTGGCCTCCTGTCTTGGCTGGTTCGGTTACTGCTTCACTGACAGCTTTTAGAATCCTTTCACAGTTTTGGCTCCACTATAATCTCTGGGTGATGAATATTTCCCTAATGAACTGATGGGAATTGGGTTAGGTTGGAATGCCCGTGTGCTTAGACTCTAACTGATTAAACCCCCATCTGTGCAAGGCCTGATTATGAACAGCTCATTACATATAATTTTTTGAGAGGGGGTTGGGAATGATGTTGGTGTTTGAGTTCTGAAAAGGAGCAGGAAAGAAAGTGAAAGCAAAGTGTCTGTCTAGAGCTTTGGCAAGGTCTAGTTGCTTTTAATCTGACCAAGGAAGCACTCCTTCCCCCAGAGCACACCCACTTTCCCCACTTATGCCATGGGTTCAGGTGCCTGCATCCTTACCCATGAACCCTGCCCAGGATTCTCTGAGCCCACATCTGTCTGTCTCCTGCAGGGAGCGCTGACTGCACAGGGAGCTGTTTTGGGTAAAGGCAGGAGAGGGAGAAGGGGCTAGAGGGGAGAAGTCAGACCTATGGATTCAGTTCTCACCACCACATGAGGCTCAAGCACTTGTCCTTACTCCAGAATTATCCAGTTGCCTTCGAAAGAAAGTGTAGGGAGTTTGGAGCCCCATCCAGGACAGAGACTCTGGGCAATTCCTGGGTTCTTTATTGGTCAGGACCAAGGATAGCACCCCAGCCTTTTCAAGGATCTCCGAAGTTCCAGGTCCCTCCACTCACTCCTCTTTCTTCCCTGCCAATCATGTTTCTCCATTCTTTAACATTCTCTTTCCTTCTCCTTCTCCTCTCCTTTCTCTTATTTGTCCTTCTCTTCCTCCTCCTCCTCCTCTTCTCACTCTTTCTCCTTATTAATCCCAGGGACAGAGCCTGGCTTATGGTTCTCCACCACCAGGTCTGTGCCCTAGAAGTCCCTCAAGAAGAGTTCTTTAAGTACCTCAAAGAAGACCGTCCTACCTAACCTCTATTAAAGACCTTATCCCCATGATTGACTCTCAGCCACACCATCCAAGAACACAGAGACACACGCTGAAGTCTGGTGTCTAGCAGGAAGGAAGAGCAGAGATTGTGTTTGAAGGAATGGCCAACTCTCCCTCTCCTCAGTGCAGTCAGGGATCAGCCCACCTGATTTAAGTACTCCAGCATGACTAAGGCTCCAACTCCACAGCTTTCCCCTCTCTTCTCCTTCCACCCTTTCCCTCCCCCCTCCCTTCCTTTCTGCTCCTCTCCTCTGTGTCTCTACAAAAAGTGGCAGCAGCTGCCAGAGAAGGCATACCCTTCAACGAACATCAGCAATTGTCGTGACTGAGTGTCCCAGCCTTCTTTCTTGGTTAATCTAACTTGGGAAGAGTTGAGGTGCGCTCTGGCTCCACTGCCCATGAAAGGCAGAGAATAAATAACAAGCCAGAGGCATAAACAGATGTGCAGATATCTGCAGCTGGTGCTTTCCTGCCAAATTACTGTGGACGGAATGCTGGCAGGAGGCCAGGATGCCTCCCCCTCTGCTTGGAGTTCGGCCACCAGGACCCATCCAAGCTCGCCATCCATTTGGCAACATCTGAGTGAGGGGAGGGATGCCAGGAAAGGGAGTGGGGAGGCTGCAGGTGCCCTGAAGTTTGGCTAAGCACTCCAGAGGTTCATCCTAAAGGCTCAGGTGGGAGGGAGTTAACATGATGGGGGAGGAATAGGGAGTTCCAACCAGGCATGCCCTGAAGGTTCCTGAGAGTCCTCTCCCCAGGGTGAGGTTTAAAGTAGCTCGAGGGTATATTAACAACACTACATATATACATCACCATCCTCACTCTCACTCAAGGACTGCAAGTTCCCATGATATCTGATCACCTATGACACTGCTCAGAGGTGGCATGGAGTGCAGTAAGCAGGTGGCAGCTGGATGAGAGCCAAACATGAAAAGACGTCCCTGAAGACTCCAGGCCTGGAACAAGAGAGGGGGAGAAACTGGCTGGAGTTTTTGAGGCACAAGGGAACAAAGAAGGTGAGCAGGAAGAGACAGAATGCCCAAGAGGGCTTCCTTCTTTGGACAACCCCAGATCTAAATTCAGAGAGACACCAAGTCACCTTCTAGGTTTCATCCCAACCACAAGGAGTCTTTCTCTTCATCATTTTGTGGGGGTATGGAACAGTTTTTCTAGTGCCTGACTACTGCTCCTCCTCCAGCTAAGGTGATACAGATTCCTGACCTATGGAGATGGGAGATACCTGTTCTGGTGGGTTATAGTGTGATGATGGATCTTGAGTGGACTGAGTCTTGTAGGCAATGGGAAGCAAGAGAGTTCTGTGATACAGGAAGTGGACTAAAAAGACATGATGGTCAATGGAGTGAAAGGATGGGTTGAAGGGAGGAGAGATGAAGAGTGGGGAAGCTAGTTAGGAACTGATTTTGTTCAAGCCTGATGATGGGATCCAGAGCCATGCAACAGAAAGAAGAATGAAGGGAAAGTTGGTGGGAGTTGGTGATGGATTGAATAGGAACCGAAATAAAGAGGAATGAAAATGAAAGTTGCTTAGTTGTGTCCGACTCTTTGAGACCCCATGGACTATAGTCCAGGCCAGAATACTAGAGTGGGTAGCCTTTCCCCTTCTCCAGAGGATCTTCCCAACCCTGGGATTGAACCCAGGTCTCCCGCATTACAGGCAGATTCTTTACCAGCTGAGCCACAAGGGAAGCTCAAAGAGGAATAGAGTGGTGATTTAATTTATTGCCCAATCCAGAACAGTTTTGAGTACAAAGAGGTACTATCAATCATTTTACCAGAGCAGTACACATATGCTGGACAATTCTGGGCAAAGCTGGACACACAGACACCTTGGTAAAAATGATCCAAGGTGTGGGGCTTGGGCAATAGCCTGTGTACGGTGATGCTGACCAAAGCAAGGAGGCGGGGAGGCAGGGAGCAGGATGGAAGAGGAGGGGATCAGGAGCTTGGGATTGGACTTTCTGCGTTTGAAGTGCTGGGAGACATTCATCTGTAAATACTCAGCAGGCCTGTCTGTCAAGCATCTGTAGACTCTTGCTTGGAAATGTGGGTTTCAAGCTTCAAAGAGAAAGTCAGGGTTAGATATACATACACTACATATCTCTTGACCCAACAGTGCCACTTTAAGAAATCTGAATCGCAGATATGCTCATTCTTGTGCAAAATGACATAGGTTTATGGAGGTTTACTGTGGCATTGTTTGTAAGAACAAAAACTTAACAGCATAAAAGCCAAGCACTAAGGAACTGGTTAAATCTATTATGGAATACTATGTGAAATATACCTATATGGATCAAGATATATCCTTATGTGCTGACCTGGCTAATATGTCTGACATTTTTTAAGAGAAATGAGAAAATAGTAAAATAGTAGTATGACATAATACAATAATTGTTTTAGAATCTAATTTGTGTGTGTTTGTGTGTAGTGAATATGTAAAAGACCTAGATGAATACATACCACATTGTTAATCCCAGTAACTTACGGAGAAGAGAGTAGAATTACTGGAAAGGAGGGAAGAGGGGCTTTTGCTTCTTGTCTACACATTTCTGGATTGTTTGAAATTTTCATAAGCATATATTCATGTACTATATTTTAAAGTTAAAGAACAATAAAAAGAATTCTTGAAAAACAGACTAGGGAGTTATGAAGGTGATGAGTGGGGGAAGTGGGGGTTGGGGCTGGAATTTGAGACCTATTCCCATAGAAGAGGAGGTGGGAGAAAGGAGGAAGGGCTAGAGAAGAAAGCCCAGAATATTCCCCAAATGACTGGAACTCATTTCTGACCTCCAAGGCTGAGATAGACTCTCTACTCCACAAATAAGGCTGCTTGAACCATTCTCTCCAAACTCCAAGCCTCTCCGTCACCAGGGCTGAGCCTATGCAAGAGCCTAGATTTGTTCCAGGGCCCCTAATGGGTCCCCAGAGAAAGCAATGGCAACCCACTCCAGTGTTCTTGCCTGGAGAATCCCAGGGACGGGGGGAGCCTGGTGGGCTGCCATCTATGGGGTCGCACAGAGTCGGACATGACTGAAGCAACTTAGCAGCAGCAGCAGCAATGGGTCCCAGGTGACCCACTGCTGCTCCAGACTCCATGCTGTTAGAGAAAAGTCCATTTCTTTCTTAAATGCCACACTTGCCTCCATCTTAGGCACCACATTGCTCTGGGTAACACAGAGCCATCCTAGGTGACCCCAACGCAGGCAGTCTTGACTTCTTCCTGCTTCTCTCCTCTCCCCTGGTGCTGTCAAATGCACAGTGTTTCTTCAGGTGAAGAAAATAATAGCCAGAAATGAATTCTCTCTTTTGGAGCAGGGCTGTGTGTTTGGGGGCAGGGAGGGGAATCAAGGGGACAGACAGTAGCGTGACTCACTGGGGTTCCTCCCCTGGGGAGATGGAGCCTGGCAGACCGGGGGTGTGGGATGCTTTGAGGTGATTTCCTGACAGGGCTGTCAGCGTCTCACTCCACACTCTCAGCGTGAGCCCCCTGCAGCTGAGCTGAGGCTTCTGCTTCTTTATCTCTCCTCATCTCTCCAGGGCTCTCTTCCCTCTCCCAACAATCCCTCTCCCCACTTGCAAGTCCTTTCCAGAGCTAGCTTTCTGCCTCCAGTGCTCCACTCTCCACTCTCTGCAAAGGCATGTCCGTTTTTCTTTTAACAGAAATGTATAGAGTCAGCTTTTCTGCTGGGGTGCCCTGGCCCTGGGCTCCTTCCCAACTACAGCACATTTCATAGATGATTGGGAGTCCAGGAATGCACAGTACAAGGGGCAAGGAGGCTGTGTGTGTGAGAGAGAGAAAGAGAAATGCACTCTGGGGCTGTGTCTGAGCTGCTCCAGGGTGGGAGAGGTCCACAGCACATGTGAGGGGTGGGGGGGCACAGCTGAGCCTGCTAAGGTTTCTCAGATCTTACTAGATTATGGAACATGAGTCTTGACAATGTCTATAATAGAGTTTTTCTCATCAGTCCCCTCTCAACCCCTACCCCTGCCACTTTATAAATGAGAAAGCTGAGGTCCAGAGAGGTTAAATGACTTATCTTTGGTCACACAGCCAGCTAATGGGGGAATCAGGGTGAGAACCAGGGATCCTGACTCGTGAACAACACTGTGCCCACGACTCAGCCAGGGACCTTAGAGCAAAGGTCCTGTTTCTCAGACACTGCAGATGACAGATTGAGTAACACCGTCTCGAAGAGATAGAGAAAGCTAGACTCTCTTGGTCTTCAGGCTGCCCAGGGGACAGGCAGGGCCCTTTCCCTCCGCACCCCACCCCTGGGAGTCCAGCAGTGACAACACCACCCCTCCTTCCGGTCGCCCCTCCACTCCCTGGATGGACCCCAGCGCTTGGCAGTCTGGCTGCTGGGGATGCTGTAGTCACGTTCGCCTCCTTGGATGCAGGTGATTCTTGACTGACCCTGAGTCCCACTTGCTCCATCCAAGGACCCAGCCCAAATTTGTCTTCTTCCTGTACAAGCTCTGAGTCCAGCCACCCCCCATCCCCACCCCTACAGCCTTACTTGACTTTTTAGAAGCATCCTCTACCACCAACTCCAAATCTGGAGTCTTTTCAACGGTAGCCCCTATGAGACTGATCCCTGTTCACTGATTGGAAGAATAATTCATCCTTAACACAAGCATGAGTCACCTGCCACAAATGAGAATAACCAGCATGGCATCCTCTGCCCCCTCTACACCTCTTGGCCTTCAGGCTGCCCAGGGGACAGGCAGGGCCCTTTCCTCTGCACCCCACCCCTGGGAGTCCAGCAGTGACAACACCACCCCCTCCTTCCGGTCTCCTTTCTACTCCCTGGACAGACCCTCTTCTTCATTCTCTTCCTCCTCCTTGTTCCTGTGCAACACGTGTATGAAGGACTCGCCCTCACACCACTGTTCTCCCAAACCAGTGCCCAGGCCTTCAATAGGGTCCTGAACTCCCCAGCGGGAAGAGGTGCATACACGTGGCTTTCTCCCTCTCCTCTCCCTCTGATCACTTCTCCCAACTTCCCGCAGTTCCCCAGGAAGAGAGTGGAGAGAAGGGTGCAGAAAAGAGGCTGGCAGGGCAATAAAAACGTCAGCGTTCCTCCTCTCAGCGGCTTCTCCGGCTTCTCCCGTGCTCTCCCTTCGCCCCCCTCCCTCTCCCTCCCCGCTCCCCCTTTCTTCACTCTTCAGACCCTGCAGTCATCTCTGCAGGCCAGCCGGCCAGGCAGGCAGGCAGGCAGGCAGCCGCGTTTGGATATGAGGCGGGAGAGGTTAATTATTGCTCCCCCGCCCCCACGCCCCCCCACAAGATGTATCTGACTGTCAGAAGCGGTGACAGATGAAGACAAAGTACAGGTACGGCTCCCTCCCCGCGAACCCGGCCCTCGAAGTATCAGCCAGGGGTGGGAGTGGAGAGGGGGTGCGCTACCCAAGTTTTAACTCCTCTGGCGCCGGTCCACACAGTGGGAGAGGGAGGCAGGAGGTGGGGAAGCCTGAGTTAGAACCCGGTCCTGGCCAGGGCAGCTGAGCCCAAGAGACCTGTTGGCCTTCTCGCATGCCTGGGGTGGAGAACGGGTGAGAGGCAGGGGGAACTGTCCCAGAGGCTGCAGGATCCAGGTCAGGAGAGGTGGAGAGATCCGTCCAAGAATGTTACAGGCACAGAGAAGCGGGCACATGGAGTCGCCTAGCGGGTAGGTCAACTTGGGGGCCCTCTTTATCCATGACAGCATCCCACCTCACCCTCAGCTTTGTTGCCAGGTATCCTTGGATTTCTGTTTGTTTGTTTTGGCCTCACGAGGCTGGCAGGACTAGGGCACCAAGGAAATGCCGGGCTTGTGTGTTTGAGAATTATGTGTCTTAATCTACGTACTGATAATGATACCACTCAACTGTCTTGAAAAGGTCTAGAGTGTGTGTGTGTGTGTGTGTGTGTGCACATGTGTGCATACCCCCTGATGCTTGTAAGGGGTATGTGGGGGTACCTGTGAGGTGTGAGGGGGCCTGTGCTGTGATCCTGATGTGTCAGGAGTGTTTGTGTAGGACAGAGAGCGTTTGCCTGTAGCTGTGGAGGTGGTAAAAGAATTTATCTTCAGGAGGGTGGATGCTCCAAGCTTGCAAGTACTGAGGTGCCTACATTCGGGAGGGTATGTGGGCAAGGCATGTCTCTCTGTGGATATACAATGTGTGTCAGTGTGAGGGGCTCCGTGTGGTGATCGAGGCTGCTGTGAGTGGGAGCCTGATTGTGCAGACCTGTCTGTAGGGTATTTGTGTGCGCACACACATGTGTGCCAGCCTGAAGCTGCCAACCTCTTCCTCTTATCGGCATCCCTCCCTTTCCTGACTCTCCTCTCACCATAAACAAACAAGATAAAATAATTACTTTTCCATTTAAATGCCCCATGTTTGAGCCAGAATGAAAACAAAGTGATTTAATAAAATTGTCTTTAAAAGGGAAAGGAGGAAAATAAACGTTTACTCTGCTCCTTTCCCTGGTGTTCAGGGAGGCCCCAAGCCCTTTAAAGTTAATTAAAACAGGAACTAAAATTGCAGGATTGCTTACTAACCTTTTCCCCATCTTCGCCTTAAGGGGAAGACAGCCCCCAGAAGCCCTGCCCAGGCTGTTTCTTCTGGGACTGACCCTCATCCTGGACAGGCACCCTGCAGCCACGTCTAGGGCATGGGGTCCCTTCCCTCCACCCAAAGAATTATTAAGGGCCTCCGCTGGCCATTTGAAGTCCTTAATAGACATTGCCCTCATCAGAAGCTTCCGGACCTTGCCTCCTTCCAGGACAGGACATAGCCTGCCCTCAGCCCCTGCTGCCCCCTCCCCACAGGTCTCCTGAGTCCCCAGCTGCTCTGAGCTTTATCTGTCTTCACTGACCCCCTGGCCTGGTCCTCAGCTCAAACTCAGCACTGTTCCGGCTGCTTCCGCCTGGTCTGTATCTGTTCCCCATCAGAGGCCCCATTGGAGCTCCAGCCCTTCAGCAACCCTGATAAAAGAGATGGATGGAAGTGAGTTTCCAGGGCGCCCCTCCCTCAGAGCACAGATCTAGAGCCCTGGGTTCTGACAGGGGGTCCCTGAGGGGGCGGGGGGTGAGGGTGAAGGCTGCCAAGCTCTCTGGAAGCCCAGTCCCTACCCATCCCCACCTTGTCATAGCCCTTCCCCTCCTCCTAAGACCGAATTCCTCAGGCCTCCTATGGGCAGGCACGGGACTGTGATCACCCACACACCTCAGCAGGGATCTCTGTACTAGGTACTTTGCCCCATCTCCATGCAACTCCCCCACCCAGAAAAAGTGATAGTAAAATTGACCATTTGTTGAATACCTATTGTGTTTCAGATATTACTTACAAGATCTCTGATCTCATCACGGCACTTATAGGGGACATTTTATCAGTATTTTGCAGAGGACTGGGAAGAAGGGAAACTTAGAAACTTGCCCAAGGTATGCACTTAAAAGCAGTACCACACACCTCATGTTCCCTTGCCAGCCTGTCCTTGCCCACAGAGCCCCAGTTCTGTTCCAAAGACCTAAAATTACCCTTCACTTGATCTTAGCCCAAAAGCTAAGAAACAATATCATCATTACCCTTCAGAGACCACTTCCACTAGAGATCCCCTCTACTGCCCCCAGAATTTAACCCCTTCTGGTACCAGGGGAGGGGCATGGGAAGCAGGGAAGCCAGAGTTAGAACCTGGGCCCCTGTGAGAGCCAACTGCATCCAGAAGAGCTATTGGGGCCTTCTCCAGCTCTGCCTTAGTGATCTGGGGTTGGGGAAGGGAGATCCAAGGGGAAGCAGGAAGTAATCGTCCCTAGAGCCCTCAACCTTCATCCTGGAAGACCCCTTCACTTCTCATGACCCCATTTCAGTACCCTCAAGTCCACCCTGCCTCCCTTGATGCTGCCCATCAAGACAGGGTGGGCCTTGATTGTGGGGTAGCACTTGTCACCAAAACTGATTTTCATAACTGTTCACCCTGTTCCGAGAGCACTCAGTTGCCCAGATGGCAGAGAAACTACTGAAAATAAAGCCAGGTCAGGAACCAGCCTGTGTGTTAGTCCCTGGGGTCACAATCTAGGGACCTAAGATCTCAACTCTGGGGGAGAAAAGAGCTGAAGAAGGAGGTGAGGCAATGAAGGGACATAAACTCTGGCTTTAGGATGAAGTAGCCAAACACAGGAGGCTTAGAAGTAAGGATCAGGCATGAGGTGTTACCACAGACCAAGAGTAAGGATGGCACCTGAAGACTTCTGGCCTCGACTGTGTCTGGAGAACATCCAGCAAAAGGAGGGAAGGAAGGAATGATTCGGAAGTACCTTTCCTAGTTCAGTCTCCAGAGTGTGTGTGTGGCGAGGGAGGTTCTGTGACCTTGCCAGGTCACAGTTGTTTGAAACCCCTGGGCTGAGCCCAGTCTGGAAGCTGGTAATGGCAGTGGGGCAGGCAATGGCCCAGAGGGCTGGGATGGAGCTTCATGGAACAGCGGTGCTGTGAGCTCTGCCTCCTTCAGCCACGAGGGAGTTACCTGAGGCAGGCAGAGTCCTGAAGCCCAAGCTCTTCTCCTCTGTCTGCAGCATGTCTGGGACCCAGCTTGAGGAGAGAGGACTAGAGAAGAACATTAGGGGCTCCTGCATAGAAAAGGAAGGGGTGGGAGAAAGGAAAGGATGACTCCATCAGAGCTGGCCTCCAAACTCCACCCCAAGACTGGTTTCCCCTGCCACCAGAGCCTCTGCTTCTGTACCCTTCTCCAAGCCCGTCCCCTATCCTGACCTCATTACTCCCCCTCAGACCCCATCTCTGTCCACCAGCTCATCCCTCCTCAAGGGTTCTCAAACCACCCCCATTATCTGCAACTGAGTCCCAGAGCTCCCATCACTACCTCCCAGATCAGATCCCTTCCAGTCTCTTAAATGCCCCTACCACTGTCCTCCAAGAACCTATTCCTACCTCCAGTCTCCCAGACTCCGTTCTCACCCACCCTCTCAACCCATCTTCCTTCCTCCTAAGTTGCTCTGCTTTGAGTAGAGGTGAGACTTGATCTTCATTGACATTCCATCACTCTAAGTGAACTTACATAGCTGTTCCCTGTTTAAAAGAACAGTCATTCAGAGGAACTATCCAAAACTTATCCTAGAAGGTTATCAGCCTGTGTCTCCAGCCTCTTTCCCTTTGCCTTCAACTGCCTACATACTTGAGAGTCCTAGGCAATGGGCCCTGAATGTTTAAGCAAAAAGCAGGGACTCTCCAAGCCCACCAGACAATTTAAGACCATCTATTCCTCACACATATATATGTAAGCATAGCTACACAAAAATGCACATGAAATCCTGTAAACATACACGTATGTAATTAATTCACATGCACATCTTAGAATAGAATGTTAAGTTCCATGAGGGCAAGGACAATGTACTTTTTTGTGGTATATCTGCAGCCCTAAGAACAGTGTTGGCACATAAATATTTGGTGAAAGAATGGCATATAATGGAATATGTATTTGCAAATACATGTATGTATACAGCTATATACAAATAACAAGGAGCTTCTCAGGTGGCTCAGTGGTAAAGCATCTGCCTGCCAATGCAGGAGACGAGAGTTTGATTCCTGGGTTGGGAAGGTCCTCTGTAGGACAAAATGGCTATCCACTCCAGTGTTCTTTCCTAGGAAACTCCATGGACAGAGAAGTCTGGCAGGTTATAGTCTATGAGGTCACAATAAGAGTCAGACATGACTTAGCAACTAAAAAGCAACAAAAACACATATAATAGCACATCCATGTATACAGTGCTTATATAGAGATATACATATATGCACCTACATGGTTATCTAATACATATATATGTCTTTATATAATCTACATACATAACATACTGTGATGTACACACATATGAAAGGGAAACTTGCTCAGTCATGTCCGACTCTGCGACCCCATGGACTATACAGTCCATGGAATTCTCCAGGCCAGAATACTGGAGTGGGTAGCCTTTCCATTCTCCAGGGGACCTTCCCAACCCAGGGATCGAATCCAGGTCTCCCACACTGCAGGTGGATTCTTTACCAGCTGAGCCACAAAAGGAAGCCGGTACATACATATATGTATACATACATGTACATGTAGACACACATATACACACATAACTACTACAAACATATTACAGATATCATATATATACCACATATACATGTGCACCTTCACATACATATATAAACACAAATCCAGGCACCTTTTACTCAAATTTTTCCAAATTAACTGTCTCAAGACCCTAGACCCAGGTTTGGCTGCCGCAACCAGAAATAACCACCAGATGGCAGTCTTTCACTACTTCCTGTACCCGTTGTCCCCACCCCCCCAACCACCCCCGCGGGGTTGCCAGAGGTGTTGCCAGAGATGTCTCTCCAAGAGGCACAGAACTTGCCAAGCAGGTGTCCCCTACCTACCAACGCCAAGGACTTGTCCTTGATCTCCAAGGTCTGCAGTCTCGGCCCTTTTTGAAATCAGATTCATCCTCTCGTGCCTCCAGGCTCACACACACACACACACACACACACACACACGCACGCACACGTTCACCAGAGAGCTAAGAGTTGGGCTTCACCTGGACTCCCTCTGTTCAGACCAGCTCGGCTCAAGGACACTCCCTTGAAGCCTTCGGAGCTAACAACCAGCTACTGGTTTCAGTGGCTCTATTCCCTAGATGGTCTGAGGAGTGAGCCAGGGTCATTTGAACACGTGTAGCACCTACACACCTGTACACACAACTCCCTTCCACAGGTTACTCCCACATCCTGCCTGGACGCCTAGCCCGGGTCAGCGGAAAGCCAAAAGCCGGGAGGGGAGTAGCCAGGCCCTGAGACTTAGTACCCTCAGCGAGGGAGGGGGCGGGTCTTGGTTTAACCCTTCCTGCTCTGGTCCAGTCTTGACTCCAGACCTCTGGTTGAGGGCTGAATAGAAGTGCGTTCCACATCTTAGGCAAACTACTTAAAATCCCAGGGATGGGGGGGAGGGGGAAGGAGGGGACAGAGCCTCTCCCGCCTCAGACCTAGACCACTGATAGCTCTCCTGGAACCTCACATGTCGGGTGTGAGCAACCTAGGATGAAAGCCCGAGAAAGGCTTGGAAACCCGTGGGGAAGTGAAGCCGGGAGTTCTGGCAGCAGCTCGGCTTCCCTTCCTCCTCCCCTCTTCTCCCCCGGGAGCGGCGGGAAATTATTTATTAAAACGCCTCCCGCGCTCTCATTTATTTGCGGAGAATAATCCTCGGCAATGCAGCGCGTTTATTAAACCTTTCCCGTCCCCGCATTACTTTAATAATAAATCGTGTGTCACTTTCCAGCGACGTTATTAAAGCCGGTCCGCTGGAGCAGAGGCGGGGGGAAGGGGGTTGCAGGTGGGGAGGGAGGCAGCAGGAGTTCCTCCTAGTTAAGGCTGTGGGGCCTGAACCTGCAGCGCCGCGGAGGGGAAAACAAGCTAGAAGGAGACTGCACCTGAACATCCTGTAAAGTCTGCAAAACCAATCTCGGAGTATAGGTTCTGCGGACCCGTGTGACCCTCTAGGATCTAGTAGAGCCTCTAGTCTCCAAGCGGGCGCAGTAGGATTGATGGGCCCGCCAGGGGGCGTCTTTGAGCCCAGCTGGCCCGGAGTCGGAGGCGAAGAACAAGTCAGTGGCGGATTCCCAGGCGGATTTCGGGGACCCAGACCCCCGTCCCCTCTTCCAGTGCAGAGCAGACCTCCTTCTGGCCCAGACTCTTAGTGGCCTGCTCCTCCTCCCAATCGCCGCCACACCGCTCACATCCCTATTCCTGATTTCGCTGTCAACTTAGAATTTGCCCTAAGTATGCATTCAACCCGCTGGAGCTGTTGAGCACAGCTCCGGGAAACGCCTGACTCTACCAGGACTCGGCAATGAGGTTCCACCGGAGGTTCGGCCAAGCCCTTGGGTTGGGGTCTGGGCCACACCCCTCCCAAGAGGCCGGGCTCCCTGCGTTGGGCCTCAGAGGACAAGCTCAGACACCGAGCCAACCACGACTTCTCCCGTTGTGGCGCCAGGCTTCGGGCGGAGCCCAGGCGCGTAGGAGGTCCTTGACATCCACACACAGGGTCTTGGCCTCTCGAACTTAAGCTTTCATTTTCTCCTTCAAGCAGTCAATAAACACTGCGCCTCAGCAGTGTCCTTGGGCTAGGTAAGGAGAGGGTGGAGAGAGCTTTCGGGAGCGAAAGAGTACGGCTCTGTGAGGGACCTCCAGAGATAAAACATGTCAGTTGGGGCAGATGAGAAAACAGACTTTACATGACTTTGTCTGAGTTCAGCTGGAAAATGGGCGGATTCGTAGGGAAGTCCTAGGGTGCGGCTCATACATGTGACCAAACTTCTCCCCTCCTCCATCCAATTTATGCTTTCATACTCGGTCCTACCCACATAGATCTGGTTCCCCACACTGCCTGGGGAGGGGACAGAGGCGCAGGCAATCTGTCTCTAGATCAGCCCCAGTGGAGTGCAGACTGGGAGGATACATACCCTCCCTCCCAATCTGATGGCTCCAGCCCTCCTGCCTGTGCAGGAGGGTGAGGGGCTGTGCAGCTCAAGCTTCCTCTACATCTGGCAGGCACGTGCTTAGAGAGCAGGACCTACAACTTCTGGAAGCCAGATTCCTAGTACCCTGGAAGGCCTCCTAAAGAAATGTGATCTCTGTGTGCAGATCTGCATGAACCATCTGTGTGGCTCAGTTTGTTTCATAAGTCTTTATTGTATGCCTACTGTGCCTAGTCCTGTGCTAGGCACTGTCCAGTACAAAGTGGTATAAGATATGGTGCTGCCCTCACAGAGTTTGTAGAATGACAGAAAAGTTAGACATGACCAAATGCCCATCTTACTGCACTGAGCTAAATAAACTATGCTCTATCAGGCTCTCCTGGACAGCAGATAGCAAACATGAAACACTTAGTAAGTGAACTGGGATTTATGAGAGGGAAATTTTCTAGAAGGTGAGTTTTGAGGAAGGGTAAACTGAGGTTAGGCAAAGATTATGCTCTAGGAAAATAAGAGCAGGATCTATGCAGAAAAGCAGTCAGAAGACTGTTTGAACAGGGTTGGAGGGAGGGCTGCTAAAAAGAAGTGGACTATCCTGGTGTTTGCACGCCTTTGTCTCAGCTCTGCTCCTCCCCACCCACCCAGGCACCCACCCATCCAGCCTACAGACCAGCAGGCAACTGTTACGTTCTGCCTAGTTGGTCCACACAGGAGACTGACCTGGCCAGAGCATTTCCTGCATGGTCCCCTTTGCATCCCACCTCCCTAGTCTCTGGCTCTCTTCTTATCCTCCTTCAATTTTTGTCTCTCCCATCACCATCACATCTCTCCCACTAAAGGCATTAAATTAATCTGTGAAGGGGCCCTGCTCTGCTTTTCCAGATCTTTTCAAGAGCGGGAATAAAAACTACCCCCACGGGCCACAGCTCTGCACCTAGTAGTAATCTTCGCCCTCTTCACTCTCAGCCTCCTCCTCAGGAGCCAGGTGCAGGGATGAGAGCTGGGGGATGCCTGTGGAGTTCAGCTGGTCTGCAAACACATATAGACAAAGGGGAGAGAACAGGAGAGAGGTGCTGTCAATGCCCGCGTATCCCAGTCTGTGGGAAAGCCATGCTTGTGTGTGTACCCACATGCACATCACACCTGGACACACAGTCAAGGGCCTGAATCCACCACCTTCCCCCAGCCCCCCAGAGCTCAGGGCTTTCCCTTACCTGGTGTGAGGACTATCAGGCTAGCTGGGGCCTCAACCTGGCCTAGGGCATTGTGGGCCAGGCAGCGGTAGGTGCCCTCATCACTGGGACGCACAGCCTGGATCTGCAGCCAGCCTGTCACCTCAAACCTCTGTGGTCCACCCCTAAACTGGAGCCAGGAGGAGTCAGCAGTATTCTTCTAGGAGGACCCTGGGCTGCCCTGGGGAGGCCTCAGCTCCCTGCCCCTACCTGCACCGAGATGTGGGGGTCATCCCCTGGCAGCTGAATGTCCAAGCCGTCCTTTCTCCACTCTATGGAGGCCATGGGGTAGGCAAACACTTCACACCCAAAGATCACATCCTGCCCTGTCACATTCCAAATGTCATATGGGTGCAACAGGATCTGGGGTGCTGGAGGTAGAGATGGGAGGCCTGAGAATATAATGGCACACCCAGCCCAGCAAGGGCCCCATATAACAAACCATTTTGAATGTGTTTGTGAAGGAACACAATATGTGCTGAGGTAAATACACATGCATAAACATGACAGGTACATACAGGTAGTACATACAAATGTAGCTGCAGATACACACAAGGGTAGGAACGCAGAGATGGAAATGCACAGACAGAACACATGAACAAGCACACAGACCCACACCTCAGCTTGGCAGCCACAGGCTGTCCCTGATTGCTCCCCTGTCCTCATTCTACCCTCCAGGCCCCTATCCTAATGCATTGTAACCAACACCTCCTTTTCCCATATCCTCCCCCTTCCCTAGTGGGTGCCAGCTGCCAAAGGCCAGAGAAGCAGCCCTTTCCCCACCCCACCCTGGGGAGGTGGGGCAGCCACATGGCAAAGGCAAAGACACTGAAACCAATCTGGGCAGCAGGCAGAAAGCCTAGAGTTGTGGGGGAAGCTCCTGCAGAGCGTTTGTTTTCCCAGCAGCCCCAGCCAAACCAGACCCCTCAGGAAGTGAAGCTTACTGAAGCAGCCAAAGAAAACTTGAGGCTTGAATGGCCCTCAGCCCCCTGGGAGGGGGAGGAGAAGCTGGGAGAGCCCCCCTTCTACATTAATCCTTAAGCGAGAGCCTCAGAGCCTAGGTTAAGCACTGGCTTTAGGAAGCTGCTCAGGCGAAACTTGATTGCCTCTCACAGGAACCCGTCTCCCTGCCTGGATTCCGGAGGCCTGGACAGTCTGAGAGTCTCCCTTCACTAGCTCAAAGTTGAGGCCAAGCGTTAACTATGCGCCTGCCCTCTCAGACGTTTGGTCTCTGCCAGCCGGCGCTGGAGCTTGCACGCACCCCAGCGCACACCGCTTGCTGACAAAGCCCCGGACCCGCACCTTCAGGCGGTGGCCTCCGCAGACTAACCCCGAGAGTAAACTCATAATGGACTCGAGACCTCCCTGGCCTCATCTTTTCACTCCGCTAGCCAGACAGCTAGCCAGACATCCACGCCGTCCGGGGACCCAGGAGCAACGCCACGAGGAGCCCCAAGTGCCGGGGGTCGAGGCCCTGAGCCGTGCGTACCCGATTCGCAGGGCCCAGGATGCGCCACGGTGAGGTTGGCGTCCGGCCGAGCACGGGCCGCCTCCTGTAGGCGGCAAATCTGGGCGTAGGTGCGGCCGTCGGAACCGCAGAGCGGGCGCTGCGAGCGGCAGACACACAACGGCTCGGGCACCTCTCCGCGACTCAGGTCGCCACCTGCATCCAACCGGCACTCAAGCTGCTCGCCGCAGCGCCCGTAGAAATGGGCGCTGGGGTCCAGGTCGCAGAGCTGGCCCTCGAGGTTGGCACATTCCCAACAGCAGCCGCAAGCGTCGCGCACCCGGCCGGCCAGGCAGCCCCGCGGCGCGGCGCACTCTTCTGGCCGGCAGGAGCGCAGCCCTCGCCCTCCGCCAGCAGCCGCAGCCAGCCGCGCCGCAGGTAATCAGGAACTGGGGGTGGCCGCGCGCCAGTCGGTGGCGGCGTCCGCACCACCAGCAGTAACAGCAGCAGCAGCACGGGCAGCGCCAAGGCAGCGGCGGGCGGCTGTGGCATGATTAGCTGGAAGCCGAGAGCACTCGGGCATCAGCGCGTGAGTGGCACCCTGCCGGGAAGGAAAGCCAGGTCAGGAAGGTCAGAAGCAACCTCCCTGTTCCTCTTACCAACTTGAACCCTAGCACTGCCCCCTGCCCTGCTACCTGGGAATCAAGCAGACCCTGGACACGGAGGCAGAGTGACCCAGAAGGGGTCATCAGTTATGCTAGGTGGTAATTGAGGGTTAGGGAGAGGTGAGAGGAGAGAGTGGTAAAGTTCAAGCACACACAGGCATCACCACGACCACCCACCCAGCTCTGAAGCTTCCTGCCCCAGAGGTGGATGCGGACGGATGGTCCCAGGAGGAGTTGTTAACAAGGGTGGAGAGGAAGTAGGGCGGAGGGGTGTGTGTGTGTGTGTGTGCGCGTGCGTGTGTGTTGCGGGGGTGATGCCCTGGGGCCCAGAGCGGCTCACCTAGTGTCCGGGACTGCGCCCCTCAGAGCAGCCGTGACTTCTGTCCAAAAAAGCAGGCAGTGGAAAGGGCCCGTCAGCCACCTCTGCTCCGACTTGAGACTCTCTGACAGAGCCCACGGACTTGCACTCGGAGATCGCTCCTCCGCCCCCCTCTCCCCGCCCCCTCGACGTCGCACACCCCACCCCCTCCCCTTGTTCTGAAGCTGCCAATTTTATGCAGCCGCACGGGGACCCTCCTGGGCCACTTGCCCTAGCCTGGGCCAGAGTCACAAAACGGAAGAGCAGTAACCGGACACCCAAGCTGGGAAAGGACTAGAGTTGGGGTGGGGTGGGCTGGGATGGGCGTAGGGACTAGGGGGTAGGATGGGAGAAGACGGTAGTTGAGAAGCTAGAGTTGGTTGAAAGGCTAGGCCCTGTAGCATCTGACTTTACAGTCCCATCCGCTAGAAGAGTTGCATAATGGCAAAGCAGTAGGCATTCTGGTGCCAAATCGAGCGCCAACTAACGTCTCCCTGCCGTCCAAGGGCGATTGTAGGCCTGTCTACTCCACTTTCCTACCAAGTCACCAAGAGACTCGGGCTTAATTCTGCCTCCTCACATCTGGCCGCCTCCTCCCTTCCCACATCCGGCAGGTGCTTCAAACCCAGGAGCCGGGTGATTAGAAGTTCCAGCCGACTAGCGGCTGCAGGGAGAGGTGGGCAGGGGCAACACCCCAATGGGCAGCGCTCCGGGTCGGAATTACAGGTTATGCTTGCGAGACAGGCAGCGCCGGAGGCATTCGGTCTCGAGGCCGCCACTAGCGCCAACGTGGCACTTTGGGCTGGGGGCGGGGGAAGAGAGCATTCCTGGAGGCCTGCCCGCGGTACCCGGGGTCTGCCAGACCCCGCCCCGGCCTGCCCCCGGCAGCCTACAGAAGCTGCGCGGCGGTACAGTTTGTAGGGTCGGAAACTGAGCTCTGCAGCCAGGGAGGGGACGTTATTCAGTCAGGCTCGGTCCAGAAGGAGCTGGCCTGAGATAGAGCGGCTTGGGCTGGCCTCTTCATCAACCCCGAGGTTGGGGGCCGGGCCTCCGCCTGGGCCTCTGGACCGCCCAGAGGAACAAGATCCGCATGCGCACCGAGGGCTCTTGAAGTCGAGATCTCGGAAGAGGTCTGTAACCCTCAACACAACCAAGCCCTTTCATTTAGGGGGTCCTTAGCGGCTTAGATGCCACTCCTGACTAGAGGAACTCTGATGAGGTAGGGGTAGGCAGACACACAGTCAAGCAGGTCTCAAACGCAGAAGGGGGTCTCAAAGCAAACTTCACGCGAGGTCTCCTAACTGTCGCGAGAATCAAAACAGGAAGTCTAGGAATGCAGAACAGGAAAAGCCCGCGGGTTTTAAATCGGAAAAAGAATGGGCGGAGCCAGGTGTGGCTGTTACGGGTAATTCTTCGTCCTTGGGCCTGGGGGCAACTGAAGTGTTGATCTGGAGCAGAAATGAACTGTAAAAGAACTGCGGGAAGCCCTGAAAAAAAAAAAATAGGGGATGGAGGACTTGAAATTGCGGGGCTAACTATTGGAGCCACCTAAGGACAGTCTCTGGCTCTCGTTTACAAAGTACCTTAGGGCAGAGATCGATGTCATGGTTACAGAGCGCAAGGAGTCTGAGATCTCCTAATGAATTGTTGTTGTTGTCTGGTCGTTAAGTCGTGTCCTATTCTTTTGCAAATCCATGAACTGTAGCCCGCCAGGCTCCTCTGCCCATGGGATTTTCTAGGCAAGAATACTGGTGTGGATTACCATTTCCTTCTCCGGGGCATCTTCCGGACGCAGGAGTAGAAGCCGCGTCTCCTGCTTTGGCAGGCGGATTCTTTACGACTGAGCCACCTGGGAAGCCCCTGGCTTCTAAAACCAGGAACCAATATTTAAATAACAAACTCCGCAGATCTAGAAACTTCACTTATCCCAGCTTGTTGCCGGCTATTTACTTTCAGCCTTTGCTATGCTCTTAGCGTCTGGTATTAGAAATTGTGACTAACACAATTCTGACTAACTCATTCTGATCTTGGGAACCTAGCCCTTCTCCTGGCAGCACAATAAATTCTAGGTAAATATTTATGGATTAAATGTAAAATTTTTCCAGAGTGTTAAAGTCAAGTTTAACGTGAATTTTTCAGAGTTGCTGACGAAGGCTGGATCGACAGGGAAGGAGCGCCCTCTGGTGGTCTTGTGATTGGTGACTAGAACATGACCGTGAATACTGCTGCTGCTACTGCTAAGTCGCTTCAGTCGTATCTGACTCTGTGCGACCCCATAGACGGTAGCCACCAGGCTCCCCCGTCCCTGGGATTCTCCAGGCAAAAACACTGGAATGGGTTGCCATTTCCTTCAATGCATGAAAGTGAAAAGTGAAAATGAAGTCGCTCAGTCATGTCAGACTCTTAGCGACCCCATGGACTGCAGCCCACCAGGCTCCTCTGTCCATGGGATTTTCCAGGCAAGAGTACCGGAATGGGGTGAATACAGTAGGCATCAAAAATGTTGACTCTGTAGATCTGCTTCTATTTTTTTTTAAGGTTATAAAGGGGACCTGATTTAAATCGGAAGAGGGGTCAAAGTGGACAACTTCATTATTTCTTTTTCTTTTTGGCCTTCATACCATGCAACCTGTGGGATCCTAGTTATGGGACCAGGTGACCAGGGATGGAGCCTGGCCTCCTCCCCACAAAGCTCTGAGTCCTAACTACTGGACTACCAGGGAATTCCCAGGAGATCTGATTTTATTAAGTAGAGATTTGTTCCAGGAAAACTCCACATATTGTAAAAACACTTTCAGAAGGAGATTTTTTGCTTAAGACACAATTTGAAAGTTTAGATTCTTCCCCATTTCCTTATCTAATGTTTTGTCCACTAAGGCTCCAAAACACATTCAGTAACATTTATTTGCATCATAAATAGTAAAGAAATAGCAAAAAAAAAAAAGTGCATACTCATACTTTGAAAATGTTGACTCAGTTTGACCAGACCATGCAAAACTGTTGAGCCACAGGAAAAGGATTCTTTTTTTTTAAACTGGAAGATAATTATTTTACAATATTGTGATGGTTTCTGCCATACATCAACATAAATCAGCCACAGGCATACAACTGTCTCCTCCTTAAACCTCCTTCCCCATCCCACCCCTCTAGGTTGTCACAGAGCTTTGGGTTTCCTGCATCATACAGCAAATTCCCACTGGCTATCTATTTTACATATGATAGTGTATATGTTTCGATACTACTCTCATCTCACTTTCTCTGTCCGCAACTGTGACCAAAACTCTGTTCTTTATGTCTGCATCTCTTTTGTTGCCCTGAAAGTAGGATGATCAGTACCATCTTTCTAGATTCCATATATATGTATTATTATGTGATGTTTGTCTTTCTGGAAGGATTGTTTTAATTCAAATGATGTGAGTACAGCAAAGGATGCTGGGTGACAGCATCTTTTCCCATCAGCATGAGGGAGGCAGATGAGAAGGGTTAGGTTAAAATTTGTTGAACAGATAATCCTGCCTGTTACCCCTCCTCACTTTTTCCTGTAGATGCTTGTACTGAAGAAGGAATGAGTTATAGAATATAGTGTGCTTTCCACTGTGAATCACAGCGTGGAGTTCACAGGTTATCATACCTTTCCTTTTTCAGCCACTGACCAATGAGATTATTTTTAAATATAATGACAGTAGGAAATGGGTTCTAGATAGATGAGCAACATAAGATGAAACAAGGCATAAAGGATCAACGAGGTAAGAAATTTCTTGGTAAGAAATTACTTAGGAGGACTCACACATTTAACCTGTCACTTCTTGAACCCTGTTTTGACATGACTGGTGAAAATAATAGGGTTGCAACTTTGAGGAAAAACCAACAGTGAAACAATTGGTCCAGACTGACCCGTTAGAGATAGACACAGAGGAATTGTGCTTCCCGTGAACATTAGAATCAGTTAATTCAAAAAGGCTCAGCATAGATAATTAAGACAGAATACCTTGTAGCTAGCTGGGCCTTCCCAGGTGGCACCTAGTGGTAAAGAAACTGCCTGCTAATCCAGGAGATGTAGAGACACGGGTTCAATCCCTGGGTCAGGAAGATTCCTTGGAGGAGGGCATGGCAGCCCACCTCAGTATTCTTGCCTGGAGAATCTCTTGGACAGAGGAGCCTGGTGGGCTACAGCTCATAGGGTCGCAAAGAGTCAGACATGACTAAAGTGACTTAGCACGCATGCATGCACCTGGTAGCTACCTACTATGACAAATAGGTGAACTCAGTCAAAATAAAGAGTATGTGTAGGAAAATAGGGTTAAGTGAAAAAGAGAAGTGTATGAATACTGATTACAGCTGTGTAATTACACATATCAACAAACACCCTAAGAGAATTTGGAATGAGGCATATGGTTGAGTGTAATGCTTATAATCCTTTATTTTGTAAAATTATTTTTATAATAAAGTAGAAGCTGTTTTTACAGGTAAATTAGCATGGTGAGATAAATGTAAAATGTTGGGATAACCAGGTGAGAAGGTAGGCATTATAAGTTAGCTGCAAAAAATGTTACCAAATGAAAGCTGCTATCCAGCAGACTAGCTCTCTAAAACAGAAACATTAAGGCAACTTGAATGAGCTTTAAGACATGCAGAAAGAAATCAGGTGAAAATTTTCTTCATTACTTTTCTTATGTCAGAGGAGGCAACTCCTCCCCCAGGCTCCCATTTTCCCATGCACCTTTGAGACGGAAATCATAGTTCCATAGTTTCATCTAACCTAATAACTTGGCCACATTTTTGTATTAGTAAACTTAGAAAAAAATGTTAAAATCATTGAATCTTTCTACATTTCTGTTCACTTTGTTTTTAACTTTTTATTTCACTTCAAAGTATAACAGACAAGAGGAAAAGTGCACAAAGTAGAGTTCAATTAATTAATACAAAATGAACACTCATGTGATCATCTTCCAGGTCAAGAAATACAACATTGTTTACACCCCCCAGAAGCTCCCACCATGATTAGTTCCCCCTTTCCTCCTAGATAACCACTTCTAAACTCTTTCAATTTTACCTGGTTTTGACTTTTATATAATCCAGGACACACCTAAGAATAGAATTGCTGCTTCATGTGATATGCTTGCATTCAACAGTAGTTACTACCAAACTATTTTTCCAAAATTTCTTCCCATTATGCCACATCCTTGCCAACACTTGGTATCATCAGTCTTTTTCATCTTAGCCAGTAAATAAATTAGAGATTATGATTCTAAGATGACCAGTTCCGCAAGGATTTCCTCCCCTTTATTTTGAAAAATGTTTAGACTTGCATAGAGATTACAAAAATAGCACAGAAGTTTCCAATGTACATTTTTACTCACCCTGTCCCAGTGATAAATGTTATATGACCATGATATAATTATCAGAACCAGGACATTGACATTGCTACAATACTATAAACTATGGGCCTTAATTCACATTTTACCTGTTTTTACACACATGTATGTGTGTGTATAGAATTAAAAATTTAAGGTGAGTTAATGGGTCTTGAAGAGACCCTGATGCTGAGAAAGATTGAGGGCAGGAGGAAACGGGGACGACAGAGGATGAGATGGTTGGATGGTGTCACTGACTCAATGGACATGGGTTTGGGTGGACTCTGGGAGTTGGTAATGGACAAGGAGGCCTGGTGTGCTGTGGTTCATGGGGTCTCGAAGAGTTGGACACAACTGAGCGACTGAATTGAACTGAATGGGTCTTCGGACGGAGGAGCTTTATGGGCTGCAGTCCATGGGGTTGCTAAGAGTCAGGCACGACTGAGCGACTTCACTTTCACTTTTCACTTTCATGCATTGGAGAAGGAAATAGCAACCCACTCCAGTGTTCTTGCCTGGAGAATCCCAGGGACAGAGGAGCCTAGTGGGCTGCCATCTATGGGGTTGCACAGAGTCAGACACGACTGAAACGACTTAGCGGCAGCAGCTGCAATGGGGTCTTCTGGTGTTTGACAAGTAAAGTTCATGCTAAGGGAAAAGGCAGTAATATCTGCAATACTAAACAAAATGTCCTTTAATATATAGTTGCTTTTCTAATTATTACCCAGGGTCATTGAAGGGAAGGGAGGCTAATTGTCAGGAAAGCTAGATACTCTCACTCATTGCACACTTCACATCTACCTGCTGGGATGAGTCCCCAGGTACACTAACTGAAGACTACATGTTGTTATGGCACACTCAGAATGGAAGATCTGGTGATGACAAATGATGTCCTCCAAAGCAGCAGGCTCTTCAGTCCCACCTGACTTTTTACTTGATGGTTTTGTGTGAGGCCAGTGAGATACCTTCCTGCTGACACCTCTACAGTGATCCCTCATTTCTTCCACCTTTATTTTATATGGTGGTGCAGAGGTTAAAGTGTCTGCCTGTAATGTGGGAGACCTGGGTTTGATCCCTGGGTCGGGAAGATCCCCTGGAGAAGGAAATGGCAACTCACTCCAGTATTCTTGCCTGGAGAATCCCATGGACAGAGGAGCTTGGTGGGCTACAATCCACGGGTCGCAAAGAGTCGGACACGACTGAGCGACTTCACTTTCACTTTCACTTATTTTATATAACATCCAAATGATTACCAAACTCTCTGGCGCAGACCTTTATACTAAAAGTCACACCAGTATATCCAAACTGATGAATCTATTTCTCATATTTTCTTCCAAGCAGCCAAGGAAGAAGGCCATAAGCAGCTCCAGCCTAGATTATACTTACGCTCTCCAGAAAAAGCATTAGTACTTTACAGAAAAAAGCATCAAGTTGTTCTACTACTTTGGCCACCTGATGCAAAGAGCTGACTCATCAGAAAAGGCCCTGGTGCTGGGAAAGATTGAAGGCAGGAGGAGAAGCGGATGACAGAGGACGAGATGGTTGGATGACATCACAGACTCAATGGACATGAGTTTGAGCAAGCTCTGGGAAATGGTGAAGGACAGGGAAGCCTGGCGTGCTGAGGTCCATGGGGTCGCAAAGAGTCAGACACAACTGAGAGACTGAATGACAACAACAACGTCAAATTGCAGGGAACTATGTTATTGACTCGGCTGGGGTGATGTGCTCAAAAGGAATTAAGCACATGGCCGAGGCCTGACCAGCCTGGAGTTTGTCTCCCGTGCATCAGGTGCAGTCAATGCCCCACTCATTTACCAGTGACCACCCCAAAGATTACCTGCAGACGTTTCCTGTACCATCTCATGGGTCTCTCTACCTGTTGAGTCCTCTGGCCCTTAGACTGAGCTCAGCTAGCAGGGCAGGCTAAAAATGCCAGAGTTAACTCAGGAGCAAGCTTTAGCCAGTGAAGCCAAGAGTTGGAGGATAAATAACCCTGCTTCCTTTCCTTTCAGGGGATAATTCTGTGCTGTATTCTGTCCAGTCTTGTAGAAGGGTTCTCCCTCACTGATGCACCCTTTATTTGCTTTCCCTCACTTCCTCTTTCCCTCACTGTTTTCATGGATAACTTCCCAAACAATCCTAATGTCAGGTTCTGCTTTCTGGGGAACCAAAATTAAGATAAGTTCTGTAGAGGGAGGAGGCCAACTGAACAGTCCCATCAAGACCATATGGACCAGGAAAAGTTCTTGGACCCCAAACTACATTTGTTAGTGGCAATAGCCTTGCTTACGTCCCACTTTCAACCTTTACTCTTAAGACAAAATAGAGCTTAGCATTGGCTTCTGTGGCAAGTTAGATAATAGGTTAGTATCCAAGATTCTCCTGAGCTGGTTGTTTCCCTGAAGCCAAGGAAGAAGCTGAGAAATGTATGCTAGAACTCCAAGGAAAAACTGGTGGGAGGCTTTTTCATGGGCTGATGGAAAATGGAGAGGACCTAACTAAGCCAGGAATGACTTGGCTTTTAGGTAACCAAATCACAGAGAATCCTGGACTCAGAGAGGCATCACAATATGGTATATATAATGCTGAGCAGAGAACAATTGCCACCTCTGTTCAGTGTGGACAGTTTGGTACTAACAGAACAAACGTGTTAGAACATGGGCTAGAAAGAAGAAACATGAGGGTCAGCATAAAACTTACAGCATGTTCACGAGTCCATAAACCGTATTACCTGTCAGTGTGAAACAGCCTTACAAATCCCTAATTCCTTTGTGTATTTTCCACCATTTACCCCAGGCGTAAAATACAGAAAGAGCAGCACTTAAAGATGACAATCAGGCTAACTCTGCCTCACAGACCTCCTGCTGGTTCTGTCCCCTAACTGGGGGACACCTCAGGGGGAATTTGTTGAGTAGATTCCCACTGAAGTTGAGCTCAAGAATTGTGTAGAAATACGGCGCTTTAAGGAATTGAGATCTTTGGGGCCGTGGGACTTGATTTGCAGCCATGCTGCCCTCTACAACATTTTTTTTTTAAAGATTTATTTATTTATTTTATGGCTATGCGGGGTCTTCGTTGCTGTGCGAGGGCCTTCGCCAGTTGTGGCAAGCCAGGACTACTCTAGCTGCGGTGGTCTCTTGTTGCAGGGCACGGGCTATAGGCACGTGGGCTCAGTAGCTGTGGTGCATGGGCTGAGTTGCTCAGCAGCATGTGGGATCTTCACCTGACCACAGATCGAACCCATGTCCCCCTGCATTGCAAGCAGATTCTTTACCACTGAACCATTAGGGAAGCCCCTTCTATAACATTTTAAAAGAATTTAGATTTATCACAAGAGAGAAGGCTGCTGTATATCAGTCTTGTGCTTTGGGAACTGTCAAGCTCCCAGCTGCTGGATGCTGTCTGCAAAGCAGGCAGCAGCTGCAGTGGGAGGCAGCTTAAAAGGCCCCATAATCTAGGAAGGGCCTCTGAGTTCTTATTTTACCATAGAATCCAGGCTTTCAGTCAGCTTGGCCAGCAGCTGTGACCCATCTGAGCCTCAGTTTTATTCTAAGAAACAAGGAATTCAGCCTTCAAACATGTTGTATTTGGCATAGTGGGTTTTCTTCTTAATTGCCAATATTTAAATAATGAGAAATTTTGTATAAATTTAGGGGCCAGAGTCATCAGGCTAGGATGTTCAGAGAGGCCTAAGGGAGAGCTCCTAGTGCTGTTCCTAATGCTGAGATTAGGAAGTGAGGAAAGGTGGACCTAGTGTCTAAGCTCTGAATGCTGCCAGATTTTTTGGAAAGAGAAGAAAACCCAGGGAATCTGATCCACCCTGCAACCATTGAAGATGAGCACTGGCTGCTGTTGGAGTGGGGCTGGCCCTACCCAGCTCACCACAGTCCTGACCAGCCTTACCTCCCTCACTTAAGATTCCTGCTGGTCCATCTGGCCTTTGAGTTTATGATCCTGAACTAGATGGTTCCTTCAGCTCTAACATGCAGTAATAATGACTGTGGCAAGCAATATACATACATCAGCTAGTTTCAGACTTAAAAGATGGTATTATTAACCTTACTTTTTAAATGAGAGGACTGAGGTACAAACCTGGAGGTAAATTTGCCCACTGTCAGTCACACTGACCAGTAAGCAACAGAGCCAAGACTTTAACCTGGAGCTAACAACATCCAAGGCCTGATTCTAACCATCAATTATCCTGACAGTATCACTGTGTCTTTGTCAGCCTGGCTCCAGTGCAGCTAGAGCTGGAACTGCAGCTGCTATCTTATTATTTAAATACCCCATATTCAGGAGCCAAGCTGTAGAAATGCAGGTGAGCGTGTGCCCAGATCAGGAGATGGGGAGATGATGGGGAACCTCATTGGTCACAGCACCTAGGCACCGGAGACCAAAGTGCTTCAGAGATCACATCATCAAGAGAGGGGACTTCCCAGGGGCAGTCTTAAACTCCCTGCTCCCAGTGCTGGGGGCCCAGGTTCAATCACTGGTCAGGGAACTAGATCCCACATGCAGCAACTAAAGGGCCCACATGTTGCAACTAAGACTCAGCTCAGTCAAATTAAAAAATATATATATATTTTTTTTTTCAAAAGAGAGATGAGCTTGGGTTTCTGGGGAAGCAATAGGGGATAGGCAGGCTAGTCCCCTGTTAGAGGCCTTGGAGAGAACCCCCAGCTGCTCCTAGTGCTGGGACAGGCAAGTGGGAGGTTAGAGCATTTACAGATGGCTAATACCTGAGCTGCTGGTGTTGGCAGGAACCATCCTGCGTATATGTGGTTGGGCTGGAGGGCCTGGTGAGTGAAAATGAGGTGGTTTCCTGAGCTGGGGGCAGTGTGAGCCTCAGAGCCGTGGGGCTTCAGGGCCTCTCTATCTTCCTTGCTTGAGTGGTTGGTCTGTGGTGACCAAGAGGCTCCTTTGCAGGAGGCAGCCCAGCTATGTCACAAGAAAAAAAAAAATAGCATTGGAGCCCTCCTTAGGTGCAGAAACACAGCAATTTACCCAAAGCCTCCGGACAATAATACACGGAAGTGGTAGAGGAAGGGAGGAAAGGTCACGTCCCGAGGCGCCTCAGCTCGGCCCAGGCCGCTGGGACGGGACGCCACACACCTGGCCCGCAGGGAGCAGGCAAGAAGAGGCGCTGTCTGGGGGTGAGGGCACCAAGCGGTTCCGCGGCCCGGTCAGGCGGGTGACCCGGAGCCCTGAGCCCAGCGGCTTGGCTGGGGTCCCGCATTCGAGACCTGGAGCGGCCCCCGCGAGAGCCGAGAACGCCGCAGGCAGGTGGCAGCGCCGGGCGAGCAGGTCGACGGAGGGAGCTCTCCAGCCCCGCCGGAGCCCGGGGGTGCGTTCGAGTCCCACCTGCGCGAGGGCACCTAGCCCGCGGGAGGAGGCGCGGGAGTCCGAGGCGGGTCGGATTCCCAGCCAGCTCTCTCCTCACAGGAGGCGGCCCATTATCCGGCGTCGTTAAAGAGCAATTAGATGGAAATTAAGCCGAGAACAAGTATTGATTATCTCATTAAGTCCGGGGAGCCCTGTCTGTCGGCGAGAGTTTACCGCGGCTCACCCCATTATCTGCAAGGTGAAAGCCTGCGGTCATCAACACCTAGTTAAGTATCGATCTGGTCCCAAACCCAGCCCTGCCCCTTCCCTCTAGAGTAAGGGTTCTAAAAGAGGTGACACTAGGGGGTGTGACAAGGTGGAGGAAGAACTCACTCTCTCTGTCTTAGCTTGTTCTCCGTAGCTGCCTTCCTTTCTTGCTCCCAAATCATTTCACACCCTGGTGCTGGCCAGAGGCGGGGCTGTAGGTGTAGGGACTGGAGAGAAAGGTCAGAGGTAGTTCACAACCCTCCAGGCTTGGAGAGATGAGACTCCCCTAGTTTTACATCCAAGGAAGAGAAACTAGAGTTGAGACTTAATGGAAAGAATTTGCCCCAGCTGACACAGCGAATAGGGCACCTCCAGACCCCAAGCCCCTGGCTCCTGCTGCTAAGTCGCTTCAGTAGTGTCCGATTCTGTGTGACCCCATAGATGGCAGCTCACCAGGCTCCCCCCGTCCCTGGGATTCTCCAGACAAGAACACTGGAGTGGGTTGCCACTTCCTTCTCCACAAGCCCCTGGAGGGAGGGGAAAGTCTTCTGTTCTGGTTGACCACCATCACCAAAGGCAGAGACACCTGGGACCACCCCACAGATTTCCCAACGTTTAGAAACCTCAGAATTCAGAAAGCGTTTCCTCAGGATCCCAGATGACATGACATTTGGAGAAAAATCACAGTGTGTTGGAGATGAGTTCTTTTCATCCTAGCTTTGCTTCTAGTTTGGTTGTGTGACCTTGGACAAGTCACTTTGCCTCTCCAGGCCACAGAATCCTCTAAAGAATGGAGTCGAAAGAGCTCTATGGCTCTTGAGTCCCCAGACACCATAATCTGACCGACTAACTGCTGAGCTCCTGCCTGATAGGGGCTTCCCAGGTGACTCAGTGGTAAAGAATCCACTTGCCAACACAGGAGACTCAGGTTCAATCCCTAGATCATCGGGAAGATTCCCCCATAGAAGACATAGCAACCACTCCAGTAGTCTTGCCTTGGAAATCCCATGGACAGAGGCGCCTGGTGGGCTACAGTTCATGCAGTCACAGTAGAGTTGGACATGACAGTGACTAAACAACGAGAACCCAGCAGGTAGACACTAGGGAGGCAGCTGAGTGCCCAGCTTCTGCCCACACTCCATGAGTTATGACCTCAGTGGAGAGAAGATATCAAACTGATAATCACAGAAATAGTAATTCACAATTATGATATTAATTAGAAGAGTACAGATGCTGTGAGGGTGTTTAAGAAGAGGGTGGTGGGATTTACATAGGAAACATTTCCATAAAACACACACACACACACACACACACACAGGGAACAAGCCTGTTGCCTACTCATCCACTGACCACAAAACTACTGAAGGTGCTCCAGAGCCCCCTGGTGAGTAAAGCGATGGTCCCTTCCACCTGGAGACCGTCTCAAGTGAGGGGAGAGAGACAATGACATAATAAACAGATAAAGGTCAAAGCACACACATGGTCCGTTTACTGAAAACTGTGTCATGGGGATATGAGTGAGAATAAGAAAAGGAATTTACTTAGGAGAGGTGGTCAAGGGAACCTCTCTGAGAAAGCGAAGTTCAGTCCATCATTTAAAATCAAAAATCCTTCAGTCAAACCCGCGGGAGGAAGGGAAAGGGCTCACTTTCCTCCCCTATTGGCCTAGCCTCAGACCTCTGCCCAGGTCGGAGACTGAGAAGGAAATAGAATTGCTGTCTCTGGCACTCCTGACCCTTTTGTGGGGCTCACCTGATGGAAAGGAGGTGGAGAGAGGGATGGCGGCTGGTGGTGCGGCCGGCACCAGGTTGGCCAGCGCGGAGCGAGAGGCGCTGCAGCGATATCTGGGCTCATCTCCCTGCCCCGGAGCCCGGCAACTATTAATCTTGGTTGACGGTTTCTAATGTCCTAATTGGGAGGTGGGGAGAGAGCGGCCCCAGTCCGCCCTAAAGGTAGAAGCAGCTAATGGGCCTCTTCATCACCGCCAGGAGCGAGTCCCTAGCGGAGAGCTAAGGGCGCTTCAGCAGGTGAGACGCGGAGCTGGCAGCGACCCTTAATGAAGCTGCCCGAGCGGCGGCGGACCGTGAGGGAGCTGGGAGGGAGGCTGTTCGGGGCCGAGTGCAGAGGTCGCCCATTCCCGCCCGGCAACCCAGCTCCGGAGCTCACCTGGGCACACTTTATCTGAGGAGACCTCCTGGGGACTCAGTGCTGGGGGTGAAGGTGCTGAGTTAGCCTTGCGCAGATAGGAATCTTATCAGAGGTGACAGGAGCTGGGTAGGATACACAGGCAGGAGGAGTGTCTGAAAACCCAAGCCCCCTACCATAAGCAAGGGCTGGGCATGAAGAGGGCACTGCTGTGTGTTGACCTACGAGGCCTGGGCCCTACGTGTGCCGGTAAGTAGATGTTAGGAACAAGAGTGAATTCGCAGGCCTCTGGGACCCCCTGACTCCAGAGCGCCTGGTCTTTTCATAGTTGTGCCCCTCACCGCTCCGCTCGGTGACTCACTTTCCCTTCTGGGGAGGGTTGGTAAGCTCCCAGTCCTCCAGCTCTCAAGCCCGTCTCTTCCACCAGCACCTGCCAGCGGGATCTGTCTCTAACCCAATCCTTCCAAAGCATCCCTCCTCACCCCCGCCCCCATCCTGGTCCAAACTGCCAGAGGAAGAGAAGGGGGGTGTCCCCCATGCTTCCGGGTCGGCGACTCTCCTCCGCCCTCCCCAGGGGCCCGCTGTGCTTCTCTTCGGGATTCACTGTCTCTCACTCGCTGTCAGCCTCTTTCCCGCCCCCTCCCTCTTCCAGCCGCATCAGAAATACATTGTATTCTCGCCTAATCCCGTTCAATTACAGCATAATAAAACACATAATAAAAACCTAATTCATTTTTCTCCTGCGCCCCCATCTCCCGTCATCTTCTTGCTCGGGATTAAAAATTTGTCTTCATGTTTGTGGCACGGCAGTCCCGGCGCCTCCGCATCTTTAATGTATGAACAGGGAGTTAGGGACCAGCGGGTTCTGCAGTCTTCGCGCCGGGAAGGCGCCCACCAGTCACCTAAGGACGCGGACGGGGAAGGAGAAAGAAGAGTAGACCAGCACGGGGCCCCACCAGCACCAACCCGCTCCCTCCCCAAGGATAGAGGCGGATCAAAGGCCAGCAGATTTGAGTGGCCTCCGAGATAGCGCGTCCATTCTTACAAAGGATCCAGTGTGGCCTCCAGGGGGCTTAGTGTGGGGCAGGTCTCTGGGGATTTTACCAAGGAGGCTGGGCTACCTGATGCAGCTCAGCTGAAGGTACAGAGCAGCTCTGTCTTCAGCCTCCATTCTCTCCTTTGCTTCTGATCTGAGCTGACCCCATCAACGAAGCTCCTGCTTCCAATTTAGCAGCACCATCCCCAGTCCCTAGGGACACTCTACCACCTTCTGATCAGTGTGAACTACTGGATCACTGAAACAAGGTTAGAACTCCCCAGAAGGAATTATTAAGAATTTATTAAGACTTCCCTAGCGGTCCAGGGATTAGGAGTCGGCTTGCTGTTTGGCAGGCATGGGTTTGATCCTTGGAAGATTCTACATGTCTTGGTCAGCTAAGCTCCACACCAGCTACTAAAGCCTGCAGGCCTAGAATCTGTGCTCTGCAACAAGAGAAGCCACTGCAATGAGATGCCTGTGCACTGCAACTAGAGAGTAGCCACCACTCACCATGACGAGAGAAAGTCTACACAAGAAAAAAATTTTTTTAAGAGCTTTACTATTAAAAACTAAATTAATTTTTTAAATTTTAATTTTTAAAAGGAATTCAATAAGAGAAAATTTTCCCACAAAGGCACAGTACCTTGGGGAGCTTAGAGAGGGCAAGTCTGAGACCCAGATGCAACCCAGTGATATTCCTTCATTTCTTCATTTAGAGCAGGAGTTACCAAATTGTCTACATTAATGAAGCCCTTAGTTTTTCAGGAATTTTTTTCACAGTACTCTAGGCCAAAAGAAATATCTAACAATTCCCTTTAAATACTTACTTCCAAAACAACTTAATATTTACATCCTAACTTCTTTGTGTAGCTTTTGAAAACCTAACACACATAAATTAGAAGAAAAATAGAATGGTTTTTACATTATTCTTACCAATGAATGGAAAGTGTGTGCCTGTTGGGCTCTGCATAACTTCTCAAAACTTGGAATCAGCTTGGATACTGCCATTATTTCCTATTCCACAGTGACTTTTGCGTAGTTCTTGCTTTTTGTGTTAGCAACCATCAAAAACCCAGTTTTGCAAAGACATCTTTAAAAGTAAGGTAGCACAATCTAAGTTTGAAACTGTGAACTACCTCGAGCTAGTAGTTTGTGCAGTGTCTCAGAAATGTTATTTGGGGGTTTCCCTGGAAGTCCTGAGTTTCCTGTGGCACTCTGAGGTTGCCTCAGTATACAGTTTGGAAACCACAGACTTAGAGAGTCTACCTGTTTTCCTTAAGCAACAAGCGTTCTCAGTAGTCTTAGAAAAGTTCAGTTCAATTCAGTCACTCAGTCATGTCCGACTGTTTGAGACTCCATGGACTGTAGGATGCCAGGCCTCCCTGTCTATCACCAACACCCAGAGTTTACTCAAACTCATGCCCGTTGAGTCAGTGATGCCATCCAACCATCTCATCCTCTGTCATCCCCTTCTCCTCCTGCCCTCAATCTTTCCCAGCATCAGGGTCTTTTCAAATGAGTCAGCTCTTCGCATCGGTGGCCAAAGTATTGGAGCTTCAGCTTCAACATCAGTCCTTCCAATGAACACTCAGGACTGATTTCATTTAGGATGGACTGGTAAGAAGTCATCTGATTTAGCCAAAGGAAAAGAACTAAAATCTTATCCACAGCTTATGGGTCAGATATAAACAGGGCGTCTGATAGCCCGGGGTTCAGGTGTTAGAAGCCAGCATGCAGATGTGGCTCTGAAAGAAAATCACTAGCAGTGATGATCAAGTCTAGCAGGACGAACCAGACACAGAAGCCTTGATTACCATAAAAAGTAGTTTCTTAATCTTATTTCACCACTACCCACCACCACCCCTGATCATACTGTGCCGTGATACCCTGGAAAGGAGGTCATGACAATGAAAGTATATCACCAGAGACCAGCAACTCTGCTGTGGGAAACTGAACAAGAATGAGGTGATGTCTCTTTCCCAGCATACCTTAAAAGATGGCAGCTCAGAGCCAGCCCCCAAAACTGGCAGGTCAGCACCACAGAAACTGCCAAGAGGAAAAGGCATTGGTGTGTAGAAGGAAGCAGATAGACAGCAGAATTGGAGACAGTGGCTCTGATTCAGTTCAGTTCAGTTGTGTCCGACTCTTTGTGAGCCCATGATTCACAGCATGCCAGGCCTCCCTGTTCATCCATCGAGTCAGTGATGCCATCCAGCCATCTCATCCTCAGTCGTCCCCTTCTCCTCCTGCCCTCAATCCCTCCCAGCATCAGAGTTTTTCCAATGAGTCAACTCTTCTCATTAGGTGGCCAAAGTACTGGAGTTTCAGCTTTAGCATCATTCCAATCTTCCAAAGAAATCCCAAGGTTGATCTCCTTCAGAATGGACTGGTTGGATCTCCTTGCAGTCCAAGGGACTCTCAAGAGTCTTCTCCAACACCACAGTTCAAAAGCATCAATTCTTTGGCACTCAGCTTTCTTCACAGTCCAACTCTCACATCCATACATGACCACAGGAAAAACCATAGCCTTGACTAGACGGACCTTAGTCGGCAAAGTAATGTCTCTGCTTTTGAATATACTATCTAGGTTGGTGATAACTTTTTTCCAAGGAGTAAGCGTCTTTTAATTTCATGGCTGCAGTCACCATCTGCAGTGATTCTGGAGCCCCCCAGAATAACATCTGACACTGTTTCCACTGTTTCCCCATCTATTTCCCATGAAGTGATGGGACCGGATGCCATGATCTTCGTTTTCTGAATGTTGAGCTTTAGGCCAACTTTTTCACTCTCCTCTTTCACTTTCATCAAGAGGCATTTTAGCTCCTCTTCACTTTCTGCCATAAGGGTGGTGTCATCTGCATATCTGAGGTTATTGATATTTCTCCCAGCAATCTTGATTCCAGCTTGTGTTTCTTCTAGTCCAGCGTTTCTCATGATGTACTCTGCATATAAGTTAAATAAGCAGGGTGACAATATACAGCCTTGATGTACTCCTTTTCCTATTTGGAACTAGTCTGTTGTTCCATGTCCAGTTCTAACTGTTGCTTCCTGACCTGCATACAGATTTCTCAAGAGGCAGGTTAGGCGGTCTGGTATTCCCATCTCTTTCAGAATTTTCCACAGTTTATTGTGATCCACACAGTCAAAGGCTTTGGGATTCATGTTAGATATTCTGTCCCCTGCATTTAGGACTCCTAGAGAGACGCAGAGAAGGAGGGCTGAGTTCCTTCTCTTGCTGGCTATCACATGTTGAAACATCTCTAGGAACAAGCTTCACTTTGCCTAGGGCACTTATCAAGTCACATTACCCCCAAGATTCTGACATACCTCCCTGGGAGGATAAGCTGGAAATCCCTGAAGCTGTGAGCCACTGTTTCTGTTGTGAATATGTCATGTCTTTTAAGTTTGTTGAGGAGTAAAATAGATTGAGACCACTGTGTCAGTAAACTAACCTTGGACAAATATCTGAGTGGGGTTTAGAGCACTTTTGGATTCCACTTTCATTTATTCAGGAAGCATGTATCGTGTACCTACTGTGGATCAGGTACTATTACAGGTGCAGTGGGCATGCACATGAGAGTGAAGATATGAGTGGTTGCTTAATGGGTATAGAGCTTCAGATGTGCAAGATGAAAGAGTTATGAAGATCTACTCCACAATGCCATGAATATACTTAACACTACCGAACTGTACACTTAAACATAGTTAAGATGGTAAGGTTTATCTTACATGTTTTTTTAATCAAAATTTTAAAAAGTGAAGATATGATGCCTGCCCTCAGCTTTTTTATTTAAACTGGAGAGAATCATTTGTATAGGATCAATAGGAAAACATACTGTAGCAAATACCACTCAGGTTAATTCCCAGCTCACGATAATTGCCCTTCTTTGAGAACAGCCCTAACCACAGAAAGGGACCTGAAGTAATGATGCACAATGCCCTTGCAACTTGACCCTGACCTCTGGCTACTTCCTAGAGGCAGACAACTGACCTAAGCTGCACCAATTTTTGAAACTTGAACAGAAAGACTGAAGCTGTTACCTTTGTGACAGTGTCTGAGTACTGCCCTTGCTGAGGCCTCCGGAACTGCTCAGCTTCTTGCCCTTTCTAAGGCCTGGTTGATTAGCTTTATCTCTGGTTCTGAGAGCTATGGCAGAATCCTTTCCATTTAATGAAGCTATCCACAATCATTCTCTACTGCTGTCCACAAATGACTTCAACTATAACCCAAACCAGTAGTGCTCCTTCTGGGAAATAAAAGTTGAGGATTTACTGGTGACAGAGGAGGGGAGGTCTTCAGTCAGAAAATAGCATAGGTGGTTAATTTATAGATTGAAATAGCAAATTCTTGTTTCACAAGCACTTTACCCTGAAGGAGCTGCAGTGTTGCCTGTTAGAGACGGAGTTATTTTCCTAGTGGATGCGAGGGGATGGTGGGGAGGACAGAGTTGTGTGAATAGCCTAAATTATTCACAGTTCCTTCCCCCATTCTCCTGGTCCCTGTTATTCAGTTGCAAAATGTTGCTGGGAAGACTGGAAGGAGAAAGCAAGAGGAGGCTGTGGCCTGAAGTTGGGGGAGGGGGCAGGGGATGATCAACGAAGCGGATCTGTGACCTGTGACGCAGGTTCCAAGCTCAGGTAGGCATAGAGAGCTGTATCCTCAACCTGCAGCGCTTAAGTCGTTGCCCGGGAAATGGGGAGGAGGCGGAGCCAACCGAACTTGGACTGACAGCAGCCACAGCAGGGGCGGGACTCTGCTTCTGACTGGTTATGTTCCTCGCAAGGGGGCGTGGCTCGCTTACGACCAAGCAGCCGCAGGGACGAGTTGGCTTGAGACTGACAAGCTTGACTGGGAGGAAATGGGACTTGGTTTTAACAAGTAGGGCACCAGCCAGGGCGGGGCTAGGATAGTCTGATTGGCATAAGTCCATAGGGCAGGAGTTAAAGCTAACCCGAACCACCTGTCCTACGCAGACATTTTAAACACAGTCAGGGGAAGGACATGGTGAGGTGATTTGGGGAGAATAGCACTGAAACATATATATTCAGTTCAGTTCAGTCCCTCTGTCGTATCCGACTCTTTGTGACCCCATGAACTGTAGCACGCCAGGCTTCCCTGTCACCAGCTCCCGGAATTTACTCGAACTCATGCCCATTGGGTCAGTGATGACATCCAGCCATCTCATCCTCTGTCATCCCCTTCTCCTCCTGCCTTGCCTTCAATCTTTCCCAGCATCAGGGTCTTTTCAAATGAATCAGCTTTTCGCATCAGGTGGCCAAAGTATTTGAGTTTCAGCTTCAACATCAGTCCTTCCAATGAATATTTAGGACTCATTTCTTTTAGGATGGACTGGTCGGATCTCCTTGCAGTCCATGGGACTCTCAAGAATCTTCTCCAACACCACAGTTCATAAGCATCAATTCTTTGGCACTCAGCTTTCTTTATAGTCCAACTCTCACATCCATATATGACTACTGGAAAAACCATAGCTTTGACTAGACGGACCTTTGTTGGCAAAGTAAAGTCTCTGCTTTTTAATATGCTGCCTAGGTTGTCACAAATTTTCTTCCAAGGAGTAAGCATCTTTCGTGGCTGCAGTCACCATCTGCAGTGACTTCGGAGGCCCCAAAATAAAGTCTGCCACTATTTCCAACATATATATATATTACCATATGTAAAATAGCCAGCAGGAGTTCGATATATGATGCAGGGAACCCAAAGCCAGAGTTCTGTGACAACCTCAAGGGGTTGGGATAGGGAGGGAGGTGGGAGGGGAGTTCAAGAGGGAAGGGATGTATGCATACCTAATGCTGATTCACACTGATGGGTAGCAAAAACCATAACAATAATGTGAAGTAATAATCCTCTAATTTAAAAAAAAAGAATTAAGAAGAAGAAAAGATGTTGGCCTCCATTGGAAATAATATACATTAAAAAAAAAAAAAAGATGTTGAACTCATTAGCCCCAGTGGCCAAGGAAAACAGCGCCTGGCTCCCTCCTTAGAGCCAGGGTAAGCCAGGCCTCCAGATCCAAGCCATTTTTTCCCCTTAGAACATGGACCAGGAGAGAGGAAGAAGGCTGGGGAGAAGGGCAAGGATGCTGATACAAGTTCCCAGAGAAGGTTTCCAGAGTCTGAGCACTGGGAGGAAGACAGGAGACCTAAGAATGGGGCAGATTACTTTCCAGTGAGTAAAGTGCTCTCTGCCCAAATGCTAGCTTCCAAAGAAAATTCCAAGCATGTGGAAGCAGTTTGGAAAGCATACCTCACTAGGATTTTCCCCTAAAGAACCTGTGAAGTTAACCTAAACCAAACTTTTTTTCTTTTGAGAAGCTGGTGTGAAACTAGGAATTGTGGTAGCAGAAAAGCCTTCCTACTAACTGGCCCACTGGTGCCCTGGCCAGTCTTCTCTCTCACATGGTTTAGTATTATCTGCAGAGTACAATAATTGTTACTAAATGTTCTTAATGATTTTGTTTTACAAAGATTCCTGCACCTCACTTCCTAAGTGGATTTCTTTTGCCTAGATTTTCCAGTAAAGTGTAAGGACTCTTTTCAAGGGGATTGCCAATGGCCAAAGCTATAACTGTAGAAAGAAGTTTCAAGATTTGACCCAGGGTCCCAGCTGAGCTTGGTGGGAGATACTGTTCCCTGGTAGGATGCAATTGAAACTGTTTATCTAACTGTCATCCCATAGTTAATCAAGAATGGGAATCTTTGCTTATACTCCTTGTTACAAAACCCTCAAGCTTGGAAACTCTTCAGTGGCTTTGATAAAAGGTCTGTCAATTTTTACTGCCCTGTAAACAAACTGGGCCAGGGAGAAGATGCCCTGGAATGTCAAAAGGACTAGAAGAATGACCTCAAGTTTAACTGGTGGGTGAGGGAAAAGCATAGCACAGGCTTCAGAGTCACTCTGTAAACAAACTGGGCCAGGGAGAAGATGCCCTGGAATGTCAAAAGGACTAGAAGAATGACCTCAAGTTTAACTGGTGGGTGAGGGAAAAGCATAGCACAGGCTTCAGAGTCACTCAACTTGGCTTGAATCCTGATTCCACCACCAGATAGTTGTATAGCTGTAAGCAATTTTCTTAATGTCTTAAATAAGTCTGTTTTCTTGCCATAGTGAAAGTGGTAGTTGCTTAGTTGTGTCCAATTCTTTGCCACCCGTGAACTGTCACCTCTCTCCATGGAATTCTCCAGACAAGAATACTGGAGTGGGTATCCATTCCCTTCTCCAGAGGATCTTCCCAACCCAAGGATTGAACCATGGGTTTCCTGCATTTTTCTTGCTATGAATGGACATAATATGTCTGGCCTCACAAGGGTGGTTGTGGAGCTCAAAAGACACAATGTACTTAGAGCACTTAGTTTCATTAAGCCTGCCTGGCATGACTGGAAGGACTCAGTGAGCAGTAGCTAGTGTCACCCCCTACTGTCCATCAAGTAAACTACTTTCCACAAGGAATGGGTGAACTCAGGCCGGGTAACAGGTCACCTGAGGCTGTTGTGGGACCATTCAGTCCTAAAGATTCCTAAAGATTTCTCTTAACAACCTACTGTGAGAGCTTTAGGTGGGGGGGAAAAAGGAGTGTGTAGAGGTGTGTGGCACTCTAACAACTTCTCTGATGGAGCTAGGCAGTGGCAGTCTTGATCCTTTTAGCCTTCCTCTCTTAGAGGTCACCACCACATCCCATGCCAAATGACTGAAGACAACCAAGAAGCCTGAGTTGATTTGTAGGTGTGTGATCGGCCCCTTCCCACCCCCGTCCCCCACCCCCCGCTCCCCTCTCCTCCAAGGGAATAGGGGTGGAGCCATCATCTACCTGCATCCTTCCTACTTTAGTACTCTGGGCGCTGATGAAAGATTGATTTTTCTAATCTCAGAGCGCCCTCTGCTGGGGTCTGAGGCTCCCTACAAATGGGAAGGGAAAAGACTGAGAGGAACTTTGTAGGGAGAGAAGGCTCCCTGCAGAAGACTGCAGAAAGGAGGCTCTTCCCTGGCACTCAAGACGCAGAATTGAGTGACAAAGAAGAAACAGACAGGTGTTCAGTTTACTGAGTAACAATGGCACCATAGCTTTTATTACTGGTGGCGGTTGGTTGCGGGAAGCAGGAAGGTGCTCTTAGAGGATCTCACTGGGGCCTTCACCCCACTTCAGCCAGAGGTCACAGGAGTTGGAGGCAAGGTCCAACTCTTCACTCTGTGAATTCACCAGCACATATTCCATCACCAAGCCCACCTCCCCTTTGGACCAGCCATTGACACCTGGGCCTGTCTGCCTCTTGGAGGTGGGGGTTGGGGGTGGGAGTAGAACCAACCCTCAAGAAAGAGAAGGAACGAGGATCAGGATGCTGCGGAATGTCTAACAAGATCAGCGGAACACAAAATCCACTGTCTTAAGATTGTACACTCAGGCTTCGTCGCCCTAGACACCTGTGGAGTGTAAGCACCATTCCCATAGCTGCCTCCCTCTGTCAGAGGGTGCTGCGGGGGCTCTTAAAAAGGAATGCTTGCTATGCCTTCATGGCTTTTTGGTTGTGGGAGGGTGCTGGGATTGTAAGTTTAGCTTTGAGGTTATGGTGTCAGAGTGGACCAAGAACTCCTGGGATTGTGCCCTAAGGTGGCCTTTTTGTAGTGGGAGGCAGGGAGTTAAAGAGCACTATGGGAAGCCGGCAAGAGCAGTACAGGATGCTGAGACTCCTTTGTTCTATAGAGAAGAGGAGAGGAAATGACCCATTCCAGGATGTGGGGGATGGGACAAGCCCCCTGCCTCCCTTACCCCCACATGTCCTCCTTCCTCCACTAGCTCAGATCTCGAGTCAGCTTTGGGAGCCAGAAAGCAGAAATCTGAAGGATTCAGCCCAATTTGGCCTGCTAAATGTCCTTCAATCTCTGTCGTGAGATCCTGGGGCTCCTATGTCCAGAAGGGGCAAGGTCCCATCAGAAATGACCTGGCTGGTGAAACTGTTCAGGAAGGAAAGCCCTGTACCCTGGCTGGCAGATAGCCAAGAAGGGAAGCCAGACATGAGGACATCCCAGGACAGCCTGTACACATACACATTATCACTTATGTACATACACAGACGTATTAGCGTAGGAGAAAGGGATTATGTGACCCTGCCTTTGAAATCAGAGGAGAGGGGAAAGGCTTATGGGGGTACCTCTCAGCCAAATGGATCGCTGGTCTCAATGGCTGCTCCCCACCAAGCCCTCTGCCCAGCACCAGGCAGATAGAAAGCAGCAAAGACGGCAAGGCTCCACTAAGCAGCAGCCCAAGGAGGCAAGGAAGGAGGCCAGGGGCTGACCTGCCTCAGAGCCCCTTGTTGTAGTAAACCACGTCGATGCTGGGGTTTTGCTCCTGAATCTGAGCTCTCAGCTCCGGCTCCAGCCTGTTCACGTGTATGGAGCTGTAACAGAAGAGCAGGCTGGCAGAGTGTCTCCTGAGCCCACCCCTCACGCTCAGGGACCACCATCCCTCATCCTCCCAGGCTGCAGAATCTTCTCCTCCAACTGCCAGAGGCCCACCCAGTTCACAGTCATTCCCTCACCCCCAGGAGAAGCTGAATGCCCACCAGGCCCCTTCCTGGAACACACTGATGGGAGCTAAGGTCAGCTGCTACCACAGGTGTGGAAAAGTGGAAGTGAAAGTGTTAGTCCTTCAGTCGTGTCCAACTCTTTGCAACCCTATGGACCTGTCCAAAGCCCCAGCCAAGCCCAGGGACAGCACTTACCTTCTCTGGGGGAACAGGGCACAGCACAGGGGGTGGCAAATACCAGGCTGAGGGAGAAGAGTGTTAGGTTTGTGAAGCGCTGATCTAAGAGTGTTCCCTCCCAGTCCCCCACCCCATCTCTGGAGACAGCCCCTACGGGTGGAAACCGATTAAAGCCAACAATGAGAGATGACAGTACGTTCTGGCTGAGGAAGAAGCCTCCAGAGCAGTGATTCAGCGTGCCACAGCCAGTGACAGAACCAGGAATTAAATGAGCATCAAACTCTGAGATGGCACAAAAGGCTTATTTCCATGGTGGATATGGGACCCCCCGACTAGACTCTTGACCTTCAAGAACAGACCTCACCCCCTTAACACACACAGTATGCTTTACAGGTGTCCAGGACCCCTACCAGCTGACTGTATGAATGAATGACATATATAAATATCTTAAAAGCAATAATACCCACCCATATTCACCACAGAAAGGACACTGGCACACACTCTAGCTGTCTTACTGCATACTTACCAAAAGCCTACCAGGCCCATCTGCAGTGGGGCCCCCAGCCAGGGGGCGGCGCTATGGGGGAGAGAGAATATAAGTGGGTATCTCCTGCCCGCTCACCCGTATACCCATACCACAGCAGTTCTATCCCATCAGTTCTACCTTTAAGCCTCTGATATATGGCCCTTTTCTTTCCCCCCAATCCCATAACAGCGATTGGCCGCCTCCTACTCCAGCCAGGCATTCTTGCCAACACCCTCCCTAGCATACCACCCTTACCTCTCAGAATCACTTCCTACACTTCCTCCAGGAGCCTTCTCTAATCCTCCACTCCCTCCCTCCCATCCCACTGCATGAATCTGTCCATTTCCAAACACACCTCCTGCTCTGCACACCCTTCTTGATTTGTTCCAGCCACAGAGACCATCAATCTGTTGCTCCGTGTGTGTGTGTGTGTGTGTGTGTGTGTGTGTGTGTAGTTGGCACTCAATAAATATTTGCGAATAAAAGATTCATCAAATGAGTCAGAGCTTATATTGTACACTATGGGATGTTCTGTCCTGTTCACACATGTGTGAGCCTGTGTGTGTGCGTGTGTCTCAGTGCTTTTCACAGCTGACAGCACGAGCATGATACCAGGTGTGACTCTGATAGTCCCTCCCTATGTGTGTCTCTGGAGTGACACCAGCTTCCTTCAAGACAAAAACCCTTTCCTTCCTTTCCTGCCCTTCTCCTCCTGCACCCTCAGTGCTCCTTCACTCCAGTTCAATTTAGTCTTGCTGAATGAATTAATGAAGAGGGAGGGGGAGCACAAGTGTGCAGACAGGTGGCAAGTCTTAGACTTAGGTCAGGCTGCAGAGGAGGTTGGGGACTGGTCACTTCTGCCCCCAGGCACCACTACTTCCAGCATGGGAAAGGTGAAAGTGACCTACCTTCAGGAAGTCTTTCTTCTCCAGGGTGTCCATGATCACCGGGGGAATAGCTGAGGGAAGAGCAGGGCAGGGAGGGAGAGAGTGAATGGAGTGAAAGGCAGGACCCTCAGGAAGGGGTGATTCCCCCCTTAGCAGCTCCTCCCACTCTCCCCAGAATCTTATAGCTCCCAGAGTCCTCACACCCCCTGGATAATGGCATCCCTTCTCTTAGGGCCTCCCCGTGCCCCAAGGAGCCACTCCTGCCTCACCCATGGCAGGAATCGCCATGCAGATTCTTGATATCACCACCTGGAAGATTCCTTGCTTGGCTGCAGCCACGGAATGGCCAAGCCTCTGACCCTGTTCATTGGTCACTGGGATGCCCACCTGCAGCTCCCTAAGAAGGGAAAAGGGTGGGGATCAGATCACAGGCAGCTGGTCCCTGGGGTCCCCTCAGACAGCCTTGATTCAAAGGCTGGTTCTCCCGCCCGGCATCCCCCAGCACCAGATGGAGAAAAGGCCCGGCTGTTTGCATGGCCAGCTGGTATGCCCACAAGCACTCTGCATGTACACGCCAGAAGCAGGGGCCACTCACCTTTGCCTCATCAGGGGATGTTGATGCAGTTGGCAGCTGCAACAGCTGCAAAGGGCACAAATCTGCCAACCAGTGGGGGAAGGTGCTGGGGGAGGAAAGGTGTCACTGAGTGGCCCTAAGGGCCATGGGGTAGCGGGGAACTCCGAGGAGAGTCACCGGGAGCCTGTAGGTTGGGTGGAGGAGGGGAAAGGGAAGAAGGAGGTAAGTAAAGAGCGAATGGGGGGCATTTACCTTGGTCAAGGATTTGAGTCCCAGGGCCGTGGCCACAGCCCCGGTGGTGGCACTCACGTACGCCGTTCCCAGCTGCCTGTGGTGGAAGAGCCAGGAAGTGAAGTGGAAATGAACAACCCTGCATGTGGCTGTTTGCTTCAGGTACACGCCAAATCCTCAGTAACTGAGGTGTGGGAGGCTGGCCTCACTGCAGAGAAACGTCTCCCCTGCTCCAGTGTAGACCTGTCTGGAAGCCCCCATCCCTCCACTTGAAGAGGGCTATGTCCCCCAAAGCATACACAAGAAGACCTCGTACCATCAGTCAGGCCAGGAAAGTGAGTAGGGGACTGGCTGAGAGGAGGGCATTGAGCCACGGGCTGCACAGGCCCGGGAGGACAAGAGAGAGAAATGGAGGGCCGGGAGAAGAGTCCCTGGGGGAGCTCTCACCCCACAGTGATGGGAGCGTCACCACTGCGGTTGGAGTAGTTCACGACGGCATTGAAGGACTGATTCAGCCACTGCCAGAACACCACGGTTGGAGTCTTCCTGAGGGAACAAAGGCACTTATTTCTACAGTGTCCCACACCCTTGGACACCGACAATAAAACCCCAAAGGTTATCTCCAAACCCTCAAGAAGGGCCCCGGTGATGACCCCAGACCTGCTCTGATGACCTGTGCATGACCCTCCTTACACAAACACACATGAGTTTTGAGGAATGGAAGAGATTCTAATACAAGCTCTCACCCACTATTTTCTGCCCAAACTAGCCCAGAGAGGACCTGCCTAGTCATCAGGTTACCCTCTAGCCTGAACAGAGTACCAGGGAGGAGACATACAAGATAGGACCTGCCTGTAGAAGATGAGCATGCAGCCAGTGATGGTCATGTTCATGGGCACCTGCGCTGACATGCGGCCAATCAGGACCACCTTTTCTCCTGTGTCTGGATGGAAGGCAGAGTCGTACACGTACTTGGCCCTCCACAGCTGGTCCTCGGTGAGCCCTGGCATTATCATGCCAGCCCTGCAGAAGTTGGCAAGGAGCTGACAGGCAATTCTAGGGGGCAGACCCACCCTCCCAAGCCCTGCCCACCCAGCTCAGGGGTGATCTGGGCAGAGGACCAGACACTCTGGCTCCCAATCTCAGAACAAACGAGCTCCTTGTCTCTGGGGAAGAATCAAATCTTCCAGAAACAGGGCTCCTATATCTATTTCCCTTCTGGCCACACAAAGAGGGGGTGCGGTGCCCTTCTGTTTCTGTCTAATGCTAGGTCATGGGTCATGGTGGTTTCCAGTGGGTCAAAAATGGCTGGGGTGCTCTGAGGGTTTTTCCTCTTGGAAGCAAGGAGGCTGCCCTCCTAATTTCTTGGGACTCAACTTTGAGCCCCTCCATCCTTGCAGAGGGTGGCCCAGCAGAGGAACAGGTCCTGTAGAGGGTTTGTGAAGCATAGAACAGCCCCCTACCCATAAATATCAACACCACCTCCTCTACCCAAACACCCTGAAATCCTTTGGGCTGAAGTTCTGTGTCTTAGTTGTCAGTGATTCTGACAGAGTCAAGGAGTGAGGAGGTGGAGGAGTAGAACAGGGTCACAGAGGAGATAGGTACAAAAAGTACTGTATGAATAGCAGGGAATGAGCCCCTGGGTCAGATGGGGTCAGGGGTCACCTGTAGTTCTGCACGATGATCCGGGAGGCTTCCAGCTGTGCCCCAGACAGCAGCAGATTTCGGGGGTCCGTCACGGTGAAGAAGTGCCGGGCTCTGCCTAGGAAAGTACTTTGGTCCCAGCGAGGTTCCTGGATATTGATATCTAAAGGCAACTCACCCATTTTCTGCAGAGCAGGGACCAAAGTCAGAGGACTCCAAGGAGGGGGTCCAAGGGCTCCACATGGGGGAGACTTTGGTGGTGCTGCCCTTGTCCCTGGGCCTATTGCCAGTCCTTCTAGAGCTCAAGGTAACTCCAGATAGGTAAGCAAGTGGGGAAGGAGCTGTTCTCTAGGCAATGTTCCAGCCCAGGGATCTACAGCCACTGGAGGAGCAGACAGGAGAGAACAGGGCCAAGAAAGCTGATGCCCTTGTGCTCTGGCCTGCTGCAGATTTTCATGAGTGAGGATTTACACGTGTGTGGTTGACGTGAGCAGCAACTAATCCCATGCAGCTACTCTTGTGCTCTGCATGCACAAAAATGCAGATTATATGCATCATACATCCACATTCATGTCGGCTTTAGGCCCCAGTTGCTTTGAGACCTACATACAATCACCTGAGGCCGTTTGGAAAAATGGCATAAGCTGTACCACACCCCAGGCTTTAAATGGAGGAGAGCAAGGGCTCAACAGCTCCAGGGCTCACCTATTCCGGGTCTCAAACAGGGGACTGCTGCCAGCCAGCCAGCCAGTGTGCTCACAGGCATCCACAAGCTCCTTCTCCAGACCCATCTTCCTCAACTACACTGAACTGCCCAAAGTTCTCCTGTTCCCCAGGTGGGCAGGGCTGGCATGGCCACCCACTCACCTCTTCCTGAGCCACCTGCCTCTAGAGGAGCAGGATTAAGTAAGTGACCCCTTCACTCGGCATAGAGAGGAAAGCCTGAAGCAGCCATCTGGCCATGTTGGGCAAAATCCTACAAAATGACTAATCCTCTCCAACCACACTTCCTCACAGGCAGACACACCCTCCCCTCTCACACACTCACATTCACATACCCACACACAGAGACACCAGCATACTCGCCCTACACAGACCTGCAGACAGGGTGGACACACCCTGCACACCAAGACCGTTACTTACTTATATACACACACAGAGCGTACATCCATCAGCTGCAGACACTTGAATGTGTGACCACACAGAGCCCCACCCTAACACTCCCTCCCTAACCAACCTCCCCTGGCCCCTGAATCCTATAGGACAGGGGCAGCTTCCCTTTCTGACTCCCGGCCCTCAACCCTCTGTTCCCCTGACCCCCTTACCCCACCCGGCACAGCGAGCACTCACGCTTTCCCTAGGCTCCTGGGCTCCGCGGTTCTGCAGCTCTCAAACTCGCCTTCCTCTCCGTGCTTCCCCCTCCCCCCGCCCCGCCTTCACATCCATCACACGTAACGTCACGCGTGACGCTCACCGGCTTGAGAGGCGGAGGCTCTGCCCAATGAGGCCAGGGATTGGCAGGGCCTGGGGGCGATGAGTGTTAAGGGCGACGCCCCCAGCCCTGGCTACCGAGATCCAGCCCTCCGCAGCCTCCCAGAGCCAATCCGGGCTCCGGAATCAGTCCTGGCCGCGTCCCAGCGCGAGAGAGGAGGGGAGGAGCTGCCCCGTTTACTTGCATTCCCTTGGCTGGCCTCGGGAGGCACCCGGCCTCTGCCCAAGGGGTCTAGGTGCCCCCGGAGAAGGCAGGCGGCGCAGAGGGGCATCCTCTGACGGTGCGCCCAGAGGGACTCGGGTTACTTCCAGGCTTGTTTACTTGACGGCTACCTTGGCCGTGGCCTTTGCCTACTTGGTCCCCAGGGCTCCTACCCTGGTTCTCATAAGGTCCTCTCGCAGCATCTGGACATTCTTACCCCCTCACAGTCCAGTTCTGCTCGCGCCTGTGTCCTTTCAGTGCCCGCACTTTTTCTCCTCTGTATCTTCTATCCTCCCCTCTGTAACCTCTAGCTCCGCTGGGTCCCCAGTTTCCTTATGACTCCAGTCCCTATCCCTGCATCACAGACCCTGGCCCCTGGCCCTGTCCCGGAGGTGAAGCATCAAGCAAGTGGATCAGACATCCTTCCTCCTTCTGGTGGCCCGAAACCAGCCTCCCTGCTATGCGTCCTTTCCAGAACTGGAAGGCCAGAGAGACACTTTCTGACATAGAAGGAGGATGCATGTGAAAGCAACGTTCAAACACACACGCACACAACTCAGTCATCAAACAGAACATCCATGCAGCAAACTAAGGCTCCAGCTCGAGCTCCTGCCCACTGCAGGTTCACGCCTCTCTCTGCCCAGGTAACGTTCCCTCGCTGAAGCCTCAGGGGTGACCGCAGAGAGGTGGCAAGTCGGACACGACTGAAGTAACTTGGCAGCAGCAGCAGTAAGTAGCTGGTTCGGCCTGGAAACAACGCGGTTCTAGGCTCGCCTGCACCGAATCGGTAGCGGGAGCCGGGCGAGCCGAGATCCAAGCTTTAAGTTCATACTGCAGGATGGGGTATCAGAACTCGAACTGGAGCGGGTAGAATCTATCGGCCCCAGCCCAGTTTACAGACGGCATCCCCAGGCACCTAGGAGAGGTGGCGGGAGGGAGTGACTGGCGGCCTTCCCAGCCAATGGGAGCCCGAGGCTGAGCGGGCCAGCCCTATTCCTGCAGACTCTGCGGGGCGTGGGCGGGGATTCCCAGGCCGCTGCTCTCTTCGCGCCCACAAGCGGGCGAGGCCGGCGGCTGCCGCAAGCGCGAGCAGGTGAGGGGGACGGGAAGGATGGAGCACGGGGGTGGGCTGCTGCGTTCTAGATTCTGGAACTGCTATGTGGGATTTGGCCCGAGGTTTTGCGTGGGATGTTGTGAGATTCTCAGCAGCAGGTCCCGTCCCCAAGGCTGGGAGAGGTTCATGCACCTCTTTAGACCCAAAAGAATGGGGGACAGAGGAGACTGCAGCCTGGGGCTTGGAGATCTCTGGGGCCCTTGGCTGCAGCTATCCCAGGTTCTGGAGGCCCCAGCCCCTGGGACTGGCCCCCCAGCCCACATACACAGGAGAGGGGGTGCAGTGAACTGTCCTGGCCCAAATCTCTCACAGTGCTTGCAGTCCTGCTACTAAGTCACTTCAGTCGTGTCCGACTCTGTGCGAACCCATAGACGGCAGCCCACCAGGCTCCCCTGTCTCTGGGATTCTCCAGGCAAGAACACTGGAGTGGGTTGCTATTTCCTTCTCCAATGCATGAAAGTGAAAAGTGAAAGTGATGTCGCTCAGTCGTATCGGACTCTTAGCGACCCCATGGACTGCAGCCTACCAGGTTCCTCCATCCATGGGATTTTCTAGGCAGGAGTACTGGAGTAGGATGCCATTGCCTTCTCCGGCTAGCAGCCCTAGAGCCGGCAATAATCCCATTTCCACTCTCTCAACCTCTACTGAGGACTGGAGACCTACCTGAGTAGATGACTCAGCTGAGAGCAGGAACAAGGGGTAAAAGAGAGGTTCTCACCCACCTTGTGGTATAAATGGCTCCAAAGTCCACGATGGTGCCTGAAATGGGCAGATCCCTAGCCAGGGGTGGGAGAGGTGAGAGACCTAAGGGTTGAACAGGATGCTCAAGCGGGGGGCAGGGGGGGTTGGGGGGGTGGGGGTAGTGAGGAGGGGGAGTGGAGGTCCTGGGGGGCAGCAGGGGAAGCATTTACACCCCTTCCCCAATCCTTGCTCTCCCTGTGCAGGCCTGGAGCACACACTCCTGAGAAGCAGCAGAGGTTGGGGGCTCCCAATCCTTGAGACCCCAGTTGGCACAGGAGGCTCATGGAGCCCCAGGCGTGGGGGCCCTCCTCTTGAGGGTCAGCAGGTTCCTTCTGGACCTGCAGGGTGCCACCCCAATCTAGCCAACATGGCACATGGTTTTGCAGTGGGCTTCGACCCTCTGGGTCTTGGAGACCTAAGCTCCAGCTCTCTGAGCTCCCTCTCCTCCCGAGGCCACCTGGGCAGCGAGTCGGGCTCCGCAACGCGATACCTGCTGAGAAAGCAACGGCTGCTGAATGGGCCCCCCCGTGGAATCCGAGCCTCATCGCCCATGGGCCGAGTCATCCTCATCAACTCCCCTATCGAAGGTGGGGGCAGGGCCGGGAACTGAGTAGGTAGGGGACAGCAGGCTTAAGTAGGTGAAAGGAGAGTCAGCGTGGGTGGGGGAGTCCTTGGGATGCAGGGAGAGAGAGGGCCTCTGGTAACCCATAGATTCTTCCTTGTCTATCCTTTTCCCATCTTCAGACCAGTTTTTAGTGTTTCAAGATTGTGGAGAGGTCAGAGCTGGGAGGTCTGGGCATGGAGGTGAAGAAGGGGTGTGTAGTATGTTGCTGCTAAGTTGCTAAGTCCCTTCAGTCATGTCCGACTCTGTATGATCCCATAGATGGCAGCCCACCAGGCTCCTCTGTCCCTGGGATTCTCCAGGCAAGAGTACTGGAGTGGGCTGCCATTTCCTTCTCCAATGTGTGAAAGTGAAGTCGCTCAATCATGCCCAACTCTTAGCGACCCCATGGACTGCAGCCCACCAGGCTCCTCCATCCATGAGATTTTCCAGGCAAGAGTACTGGAGTGGGGTGCCATTGCCTTCTCTGGTGTGGTATGCTAGCCCCCAAGTAAGCAAGGCCAAGTATTAAACTGGGCCCCTCCCTCCTGTGAACTCTTCCTTTCTCCAGGCTCACTTGAGTATGACTTTTGGGGGATGGGACAGCATGGAGAAGGACATTCTTCATCAACCTGCCCTTTGTGTGCCCAGCTCTATGCTGGGCTGTGGGAGTCAGTGTCCAGATGGACAGACAGAATTAAAGGCTTCAGGTGCAAAGGATGGAGAGAGAGGTAGACTGGAAGATGCTCCAGAGAATGGGGAGGGGTCGAGGGTCACCATGGAGTCCCAGGTCTGGGCCCGGAGGGAGGGGGCCACCTAATTTTAGGCGGTTGCTTAGTGCCGTTTCATGGCACACCTATCTTATACCAGCTCTCATTAGGTCCGGAGGGGAACCTACCAAGAACTAAGTCTCAATTTTCACCTTCCAGAAATTTCCAGTGTAGCGGGTTTGGAGACCAAGCCATGGTAGCAGCTGGTAGTGGGGTAGAGAGATCACGGGCAAGGTTGAAATGGAAAGTGTAGAATATGGCAGGTGGGCAGTTAGGAGACAGAATGGTGCAGTGACAGATGTGAGGCGACAAAAAGCTGGTGAACCAGGCAGGACCCTGCCTACCAGCAGGGGAGGGGGCTTCCCTGGGCCTGGGCTTTCCCTGAGCAGAAGCAGATAAGTATCTCCAGCTGCCCTCCTCTCTCAGCCAGCAGAGCTCCCCCGGCTTGCTCTCAGACTGGACTTTTCAGACCCTGCCCTTCCCTTTGACCTCACTGGGCCCCGTCTGTCCCCTGCCCAGGCCATTGGGTGGAATATGCTGCTCAGAGAGCACGCTTTCCCACACCAGTGGCCCAGCACGCTCACCCCCATCGTCCGCCACGCTGGCCCCACTTTCAGGTGAGCAGCAAGGCAGTATGTCACTCTGGGGATGGAGCTGGAGTCCCCACATGAACTAGGAGACACGGAGGAGCAGAAGGGAGGCACTGCAGTACAGCCCCTGCAAATCCCATCGTATTCCTCCCCCTGCACTCTCTGCGCTCGACTATGATGCACACTGGCCCTCTCAAGAGCCTCTTCCAGAAGTTCCATGAGTGCTCTCTCCCTCACCCCATGCCCCAGTGCAGTCAGGAGAGCAGCCTCCCTTAGCAATGATGGAAGGCCTGGGGTATCAATCCAACCAATTGGTCTGTCTGGGTTGGGAGCCTGTGAGCTCAGAATTGTCCCCTCTGCCTGAGCACAAACTCACCACAGGCTGGAGCCCCTCCCCCATGTTATTTTATACGTTATTATTTAGACCCTTCCAGAGGCCTAACGTAACTGATGAGGGAGACACAGTAGAAGGGGGAAACACTGCTACCCACATTGTCCTCGAGAGTTCCCACCAGCTCCTCAAACTCGTTGGTCCCAGAGAAATGGCATTATCTTTAATCCCAACCAGCCCCTTCTTCTTGCTCTCCTAACTTATTCATTTATTCATTATTCTGCTTATTATTTCATTCATCAAAAAAGACTTAGCAGGAACTTCCCTGGAGATCCAGTGGTTAAGACTCCATGTTGCCACTGCAAAGGGCATGGGTTTGACTTCCCTGGTGGCTCAGACGGTAAAGTGTCTGTCTACAATGTGGGAGATCTAGGTTCGATCCCTGGGTTGGGAAGTTCCCTGGAGAAGGAAATGACAACCCACTCCAGTACTCTTGCCTAGAAAATCCCATGGTGGGAGGACCCTGGTGTCCATGGGATCACAAAGAGTTTGACCCCTAGTTGAGGAAATAAGATCAGACATGTTGTGCAGTGTGGCCAAAAAAATTTTTTTTAAGACTTAGCAAATATCAAGCACTGTGCAACATACTGGGGAATACCTTGGTGGAAAGAATTACTAAGTCCCTGCCATGATTGACTTCCCTCGTGGCTCAGATGGTAAAGCAATGCAGGGGACCCAGGTTCGATCCCTGGCTCAGGAAGATCCCCTGGAGAAGGAAATGGCAACCCACTCCAGTACTCTTGCCTGGAAAATCCCATGGATGGAGGAGCCTAATAGGCTATAATCCTTGGGTTCACAAAGAGTCGGACTCGACTGAGCGACTTCACTTTTTCGCTTTACCATGATTGAGGTTATAGTCCAGTGAAAAGAGAATGAGAATAAATAATATTACAAATGAGCAAATAGTGAGAAAGGATGGTAATAATCTTAAAGGTATTAATTTGGATGATAGGATAGAGTAGTGGTTATCAAACTTCAGAATACATCAGAATTGCCTGGGGGCTCGTGAAAAAATTACTGGATCCTGCACTCACAGCATCTGATTCAGTGGGTCTGTGGTAAAACTCCCAATTCACATGTGTGATAACTTTCCAGGGGCTGCTGATGCTGATCTGGAGAGCTCTCAATGAGACCAATTTTGAGACTCCCTGGGAGGAGGGGGAGGGGCCTTTCTTCAGCAGAATCTCCCAGGAAGTCTTCTCTGAGAAAGTGGCACCCCAGCCAGGAGGAAGTGGAAATAGGAGGTGGCTTTATAAACGTCTGGGCAAGAGCACCCCAGGCAGAAGGAACACTGAAAGGACTGGCTGGTGAGAGGAACGGGGAGGAGGTCAGTGTGGCCTGAGGTCAGTGTGGCCCAAGGTCATGAGGCCAAGGAGGGTGGTCAGGGGTGAGTGTTGAGAGGTGGACAGAGGGAAACCAGGGAGGGCCTTATTGGGCATGGAAGGAATGTGGAGCTCCTTCTAGAAGCAGGGGCAAGCATTGAGGCTTTTAATCAGGGCAAAGGTATGACTGTGTATAGAATGGGTTAAAGGAGATAGAGGTGAAAGTGGGGAGATAGTGATGCTGCTGGATATCTGGAGAGATGCTTGGTAGCAGGACTAGGGCACTGGAGGTAGAGAAACTTCCCTCCTCAGGGGCCCCAAGCTCGTAGGCTCAAAACCCAGATTTTGACATCCCCTGGCCCAGGGAGCTGGCTTTCCAGGAGGGAATGAGGAGAAAGAGAATTGGAGGGCAGGAGAGCAAAAGTCTCCTTGTCTGGGCTGAGAAGGTCCTGGGACCTGTGCAGATAGAATCAGCTAGGAAGCCCCAGTGCCTCTCATGCCTCTGTCCTGCACTGTCCCTGCCTACAGGCTGCCCTTGGGGATTTCTTCCAGAGCCACTCTGCTCATGCACTGTAACTTGATTTCTCTTAGATTAAGTGTGTGTGTGTGTGTGTGTGTGAGAGAGAGAGATTTCCCCTCTCAAACACCTCTGAGTAAGCCTCACCCAAGAACTCTCACCTTCCCACCTGGGACCCAAGTTACCCCTCCAGTCCCCTCACTCTTCTCTAAGCAGAAGACCACCTCTGAGCCTTTGCTCACTCCATCCCTTCATCATTGCCTTTCCCTTCCCCTCCACCCACCCAAATCCCACCTTCCAAGAAGCCTTCCCCAATAGTTCTGGTCCCTAAAGTTCCCCTCCTCTGACTTTCCCTGTCACTGATGGAGAGAACCACTTTGGTGCTCTAGGCGCATACGAAGGCATGGTGGTGTTTTGGGTTTCTCTCCTCATGTAGTCAATAGCTCCTAGAACCCTCACCTCCAGAATCACAGAGTCTACAAGGTAAAAGGAGCCTCAGAGATCCTTCCACAACATCCCAGACAGGGATTTACTATCAGCTTGTATGCCTCCAAATAATGAGGAATTCACTATCTTTCATGGAAAATTCATTCCATTGTCTGCCAGCTAAAGGTTTTAGAGAAAGTTTTCCCTTATTAAATCTCCTCCATATAACTCCACTGTGTGGGCTTGGTTCTGCCCTAGGGGTTACACAGACAAAAATATCTAATGCTTTTTATAGAATAATTCTTCAAGTATTTGAAGACAGGCTTGTCTCTACTATAAGCCAGAGAGCCAGGATTCCCTCGACTGTGCCTCATAGAATGGAATCTTTTTCATCCATCTGACTCTGACTTTTTCACCCATTTTTTAGAATTTGGCCTGTCCCAGTGAGTATGGGAAGCTTAGTATGGATTACACAGACACACACACACACACACCTCTACATTATAAGAGAAGGGAAACAGTGTCTTCTAGCATGGAGTCCTGTCCTGTCTGCTCCTACACCCTTCCTGCCATGATCTCAAAATCACTCAGAGAAGACTCAGAAATTAGCTGCCTATGCCCACATTTAGGGTCCTGGGTGGCTGTGCCCAGCAACCCAGCCTTTGCAGGCCCCAAGTTAAGGGGACTCAGGGACCCTCTGTGCCCAGAATGGGCAAGGGAGTCATGCCCATGTCCCCACCCCCATCAGCCAACAGCGATGAAAGTGACATCATCCATGCAGTTCGAGTGGAGAAGAGTCCAGCTGGGAGGCTGGGGTTCAGTGTGCGGGGCGGCTCTGAGCACGGCCTGGGCATCTTCGTCAGCAAAGTAGAGGAGGGAAGCAGTGCAGGTGAGCGGGACCCCACAGGTGAAATCCTGGCTTAGGATGTGACCTCCTACTTTGGTGGTATGCAGAGCTGTTGGCAGGGATGAGAGGAGAGGACCCTCAGTTTTGGAGGGGCTGATCCAGTGGGGGAGATGAAAGGGGCTAATGAATAGGTCCTTGGTCCCATGGACTGATACTCAGACCCTACCTGAGGATCCCAATCTCATCAGAGAAGCTGTATCCCAGGGAGCTTCAGGGATGGGAGAGGCTCAGCTTCAACCTGGGGGACTTTTCCCCAGGGGCCCCTGCCCACCACCCCCTCCCCTGATACAGAGCGGGCTGGCTTGTGCGTGGGGGACAAGATCACCGAGGTGAATGGGCTGAGCCTGGAGAGCACCACAATGGGCAGCGCTGTGAAGGTGCTGACTGGCAGCAGCCGCCTGCACATGATGGTGAGACGCATGGGCCGCGTGCCGGGCATCAAGTTCTCCAAGGAGAAGACCACATGGTGAGCAGGCCTGGCCTCTACCCCAAGCCCAGCACCACCACCCAGAGCCATGGTGGGGGAGACCTAGAGCCCAGGGTTCTGCACTTCCCATCCCCTGGTACTGGAAACACAGGGGTCTAATGGTCTGACCTTGAAATGAGAAAAGGCTGTGTCTTTCCCCCAGCCCTCCTCCCAACACTGCTGTCTCAGGCCCCAGTGACCCTGCCCGTCTATGCTGTTGCTGCCGCAGACCTGGAGACAGGGCGGTGGCTCTCTCCCAGGCCCAGGGAGGATTTAAAATGGAGCCTGGCAGTTCCGTGTGTGCCTACTAAGTCACTTCAGTGGTGTCTGACTTTTGCCACTCCATGGACCACAGCTTGCCAGGCTTCTCTGTCCATGGGATTCTCCAGGCAAGAATACTGGAGTGAGTTGCCATGCCCTCCTCCAGGGGGATCTTCCTGACCCAGGGTTCAAACCCACATCTCTTACATCTCCTGCATTGGCAGGTGGGTTCTTTACCACAAGTGCCACCTGGGAAACCCAAGCTGCTGCTGCCTCAGGCCTGAGGAGAATATAGTATCTCTCCCTCCTGGGCCTGGGGAGGATTTAAAATGGGGCTTGGCAGTTAGAAGTGCTCAATATAGAAAGATTTCCGTGGTTTCCCTAACTTGATGAAATCTATGTCCCAGTGAAGATCTCAGGCCCCCAGAGCAGTTCCTCCTTTCCTGTGCAATTGTCTTGGCTGCTGGGGGAGGGGAGTAGCGGGTGCAGGATGGGGCCCGGGCTGAGGGCCCCGTGTGATTGTCCAGGGTGGATGTGGTCAATCGGCGACTGGTAGTGGAAAAGTGCAGCTCAACACCCTCCGAAAGCAGCTCGGAGGACGGTGCCCGGCGCATCGTCCACCTCTACACAACCTCTGACGACTTTTGCCTGGGCTTCAACATCCGCGGGGGCAAGGAGTTTGGCCTGGGCATCTATGTATCCAAGTGAGACTGGGGCAGGGGATGAAACGGAGTTGGGCTGGGGCCTGGGAATGCATCAGCAAGTGGACCCTGGCCAAAGACATGTCCCGGTGACCTAGGTTAGGGATAGGATCTGGAGAGGGGCCGGGGCTCACCAGGAGGAGGGTCAAGGAGTTTGACCAGGTCATTCCTGCGTTCAAGGGAAGAGTCTGGAATGGGCGGTGAGGGGAGGCATCAGATTGCCCCTTTCCTGATCCCAGAGTGGACCATGGTGGACTGGCCGAGGAGAACGGCATCAAGGTGGGAGACCAGGTCCTGGCGGCCAACGGTGTCAGGTTCGACGACATCAGCCACAGCCAGGCCGTGGAGGTGCTGAAGGGTCAGACACACATCATGCTGACCATCAAGGTGGGCAGGACTGTGGGAGTCAGGGAGAGGCCAGACTCTAGGAAGGACTTCCCAGACCAGTCTAGCATTTAATGCTGCCCATTGCTGTGCAACTTATGACTTTCCACAGCCTCCTGAGAGGCAAGGCAGGCATTGTCCTATCTCTCTTCACAGAAGAAGGAACTGAGGCTCAGAAAAGCAAAGAAACTCAGGAATCAGTCATCTACACAGCTGATCAGTAGCAGGACCTAGTTTCAGCCTGCAAACCGCGCCCCCCTGCCCGCGGCCCCAGATGCAGTGGCCAGTGCCCCTTTGTATGAGTGGTGGAGGTCTTGGAGGGTAAGGAGAAAATGTCCTGCCCAAAAAGGGACATGGTAGGATCAGCACCTGGATGGTGGGTGTCCTAGGGCACAGGGCAGGACAGAGATTGGATTTCAGGGGAGGCACCTGAATTCATTATTCATGTGGGTCTCACACTTGCCTAAGGATCAAGTCCTTCTCACCCTGGCTCCCACAGCAGGTAATGTCTTCCTCTCCCCAGGCCCCAACCCTGGCCCCTGCCCTGGTCCTCTCCTTTCCGAGCCTTCATCCTTCTCACCATTCAGTGCCTCCTCTGCCATGCCCCCCCCCTATTTCCCACCTCTCCCACATCCCATCTGTCCCTTTCCTTCTTCTCAAATTATCACAAACATTCCTCTTCTCCCACTCTGCCCTCATTCATTCATTCAATACTTTTGAGTACCTATTATATGACAGCCATTATGCCAGGTATGGGGTGACAACAGTGAAAAAGATAGATGAGGTCTCTGCTGCTGGAGGGAAGCAGACAGACTAGATGCATATGGATTGTGATGGCTGTTGTAAGGAAACTGATGGAGAGGTGGGATGGGGTAATCTGGGAAGGTCCTTTTAGCCAGGGGGATCTAAGGAGGAGACACCTGGAGAGCCGGCCATAAGATGAGCTGAAGGAAGAGAATTCAGGCAGAAGACACAGCACGTGCAAAGCCCTAAAGTGTAGAGGAAGTTGGCACATTCAGAAATGAAGCGGCTGGTGCGGCTGGAGTATGATGAACTCAGAACAGAGTAATTGGGTTGAAAAGTTGACTCCTGTCCCATTGCTCCCGTATTCTTACCCTCCTTTCCCACTCCCTGCTCACGCACTCCCCTCTGCCCTCCTATCCCCACCATACCCTCCCCAGGAGGCCGGCCGGTACCCTGCCTACAAGGAGATGGTCTCTGAGTACTGTTGGCTGGACCGACGTAAGTGACTAGCTCCCCGAGGTTGGAGGGAAAGGACCCTAAAGTGGAACTGGGATCTCTGAAGAATAAGTGGGAGGGGCACCAAAATCTCCTTGGGACTCCTGTCTCTGGGCTCCCCTCTAAGAAGTTGCAGGTTCTGATCCAGGCTCTCCTGGGGGGCAAGTCTGGGGGTGATTAGAGAAGTGCCTTGCCTAAGGTCCCGCAACCAGTTAGCAGGACTGCTGAGTAGTGGCTGGTTCCAGAGACCCCAAGCTCACAACCCCGCTGCTGCCCAGCACTCCCACTCCAAGCCCACGAGTGGGCTGCAGCCCCCGGCAGGGCCCCAAAGCCACCTGGCCAGGCCTCTGAGATGCCGCTGCCCTCCCCACTGCCCGCAGTGAGCAACGGGGTGCTGCAGCAGCTGTCCCCCGCCTCGGAGAGCAGCTCCAGCGCCTCCTCCTTCACCTCCAGTGCCCCCTACAGCTCGGCGGAGGGCTCCCTGCCCTCGGACCGCATGGATGTCTGCCTGGGGCCTGAGGAGCCCGGCAGCTGGGGCCCGGGCTGGGGGCGGGCAGACATAGCCATGCAGACGGAGCCCGACGCAGGGAGCCTCGTGGAGACCTGGTGCAGCGTGCGGCCCACAGTCATCCTCAGGGACACTGCCATCCGTTCCGACGGCCTGCCACCCACCCGCCACCTTGACTCTGCACTCTCTGAGTCCCCCAAGACTGCTCTGTTGCTGGCCCTCAGCCGACCCCGGCCCCCCATCACCCGCTCCCAGAGCCATCTGACCTTGTGGGGTATGTGGGGGACAGGTTGCTGCTGCTCCCCCAAAAGCTCTGGGTCCAAAATCTGTCTTGCACCCTGTCCTGGGCCCCAAACTTGCCTTTGCACCAGGCTTTGCCCAGCCACAGCTCCAGAACACACTCAGATCCTGCTTTGGGTTCCATTTTAAACTAGTCCTAGGCCCCAAACCAGCCCTAACCCAGACCCTCCATCCTTGGGTTCCCAGACCTGTCCACAAACACACACACACAATCCTCACATAGTTGGAGCTGTGGGTGGGGGCGAGGTGGGAAGTTGGAAGAGGAACCCCATCCCCATTTTCATCCCCACCTCCCCCACATGGCTGCAGATCCTGTCTGCCCCCGACTCTCCCTTCTCTCTGCCCCTCCTCACACCCTTGCCCCTAGTCCTTCCCTTCTGCCCACCCCCTCCCTCATGTCTGCAGAGGAGAAGAGGCAGCGGAGGAAGGAGAAGTCAGGGTCCCCTGGGGAGAAGGGGGCCCTGCAGCGCTCCAAGACCCTGATGAACCTCTTCTTCAAAGGAGGGTGGCAGGGGCGGCTGGCAGGGAATGGGCACAGAGAGGCCTGGACGCTGGACACCAGGAGCCCAGCCAAGCCCTGCCCTCGCCTGGACCTGGAGAAAGGTAGGTACTGGGCGGGTCAGACAGGACGACAGAGGAAAAGTCGACTTGCTATTCCACAGCTCTGAGTCTGAATCCCACACTGCCTCATCCCAGCTGCGAGCCGCCACCCTGCCCTGCAAGCCACATGAGTAAATCAGGAGCAATAATACCCGTTGGTGCTAGTGGTAAAGAACCTGCCTGCCAATGCAGGAGACATGGGTTAGATCCCTGGGTCGGGAAGATCCCCTGGGAAAGAAAGTGGTGACCCACTCCAGTATTCTTGCCTGGGAAATCCCATTGACAGAGGAGCCTGGTGGTCTGCGATCCACAGGTTTGCAAAGAATCCGACACGACTGAAGCAACTTAGCACACACACACACGCAATACTATTTCTTTAGGAATAATGATAAGTCAGTGTATGTTAATCACTTAGTACATGGTCTGACATACAGTAGATGCTCAGAACATGTAGTGGTCCTTGTTGTACAGCCTCATCTTCCCATTTTAGAGAAGGGAAAACTGATGAGTCACAGCACAGACAAGAAAACTTTGGGTCAGATGCCCATGCTCGTGGTGCTCTTGAGAGGCAGGGCACTCCTTTCCTAGAGCATTTGGCTTCATTTCCCCTGGCCAGAGCTCCACAGGCTCTAGCCAGTTCTATTTTTAAATTTTATTTTATTTTTAATTTTTTTTTTTTTACTTTACAATATTGTATTGGTTTTGCCATACATTGACATGAATCTGCCATGGGCGTACATGTGTTCACCATCCTGAACCCCCTCCCACCTCCCTCCCTGTCCCATCCCTCTGGGTCATCCCAGTGCACCTTTGTATCATGGATCGAACCTGAACTGGCTCTAGCCAGTTCTAGAACCACCTAAAGCAAGGTCATTGGAGAAGGAAATGGCAACCCACTCCAGTGTTCTTGCCTGGAAAATCCCAGGGATGGGGGAGCCTAGTGGGCTGCCGTCTCTGGGGTTGCACAGAGTCGGACATGACTGAAGCGACTTAGCAGCAGCAGCAGAGCAAGGCCATTTCTAGATCAAGGCCCACACAGGAGGGCCTAAACAGGCTTCACTCATGTCAAAGGCTTCCTGAGGACTCTTCCAGAGAGCATCTCTTCTCTCTGGTGAGATTCAAAGGCTGGACCAAAAGTGAACAAGTTGAGACTCTTGGGGTTGTCTGTGAGAAAACCTTAATTCAAGCTAGCTTTAAAAAGCACTTCTTGGCTCAGCTATGGATGTAAACTGGGTCTAAAGGTTTAAACAGTCTCCTCAGCCATCTGCACTCTTCATCTTTTGGTTCCTCTTTCCCCTGGTTTGTCTTCATCTTGCTGGCTTTGCTTCTTGAAGGTAAGTGGCCTTGCCACTGTTGCTTAGCAACCCCCGGGGAAAGAGCCTCTCCTTAAATAGTTCCAGATGATGTCCCAGGCTCTGGTTGGCCCAGCTGGGATCACATGCCCAACACATCACTTGTGACCTGGGAGAGAGAGAGGGTGCTTTCATTGGCCAGCCTGGGTCATGTGTCTACCCTGGAGTACAGGGACTGAGAATGCTGGGGGTGGGGGATGGGACGGATCCCCTGGTGAAATCAGGGTGCTGTTTCTAGAAGGGAGAGTGAATGTTGGGTAGGCAAAGAGGGGCTGGGCCCTGCCCCTGCCTGGGTCTCATGGGAGAGACAATCCCTTCAAATCAGGGCAGTCTAACTCCCTCCCTAAACTCATCTCTCTTTTCACAGCCCCCAAGGCCTTTCTCTCTCTCCTGGTTCTCTTCCCAGTTCTCTGGCTACTCCTCTCCCTCCTTCAAAGGCTCCTCTTTTTCTCTCTGTGCCCTGAAGGTAGGTGGTTTGCCCTTGGGGTTCTTCCATCCATTCATTTGCTTTCCAATGGACTTCTATGAGCTGGGCACACACTGGGCCATCTCTTGATCCAAAGCCTTTACTAACTCCCCACTGCCTGTGAATGAAGCTTCTGGCCTGACCTTGGCCTTCAAGACCCGCCTCAATAGCCTGGCCTCTTGCTTCCCAGTCCTACCACATTCCAGCCTTGAACTCTCCATTCCAGCCCATGATCCAGCCAGTTCTGAGTCCTCAACCCCCATTTTCAGATGGGAGACCAGGGCTGCAACTGAGCCTCTTTCTTCTTCTTAGCAGGGGGAGTGGGGCCCCTGCAGAAGTTTGTCACCTGGAGGCTGAGACGAGGTAATGCTTGCTTCCCCCTCCTGAGCCTGGTCTACAATAGAGCTGCAAGGGGGGTGCATGTTGGGGGCGCGAAGAGACTTTGGGCTACACTCATGGTCAAGCATGGCATATCAGACAGATTGAGAGGTGCACATCAGGGGCAACTAAAAAAATTGGACTATGCTTTCCAGGAACATAACGTTACAAATAGATATTGGGGTGCATTTTTTGAGGACTTGGAACTTAAGCTGGGATTCCCAAAGACAGATTTTTGGGGAGATGAGGGAGGGGGCCTTGCTAGAACTCCATACTAGTCCATACAGACTAGTATGACTAGTATGACATTACATGTTCAGGGGGCCCAGGGGCTCTGGGCCAGGGCTCATCTAAGGAGCGGACTGGGCTAGGGGTCTGGGATAGGGGCTGAAAGGCCTGAATTGGAACCCCAGTGATGGGCAGATTGCTGTGGGAGACCATGGTGGGGAGCATCCAGGCTAGGCTGGGATTCCACCTGGGGAACCTGGGACCCTTAGCCAGTCTATTCTGGAGTCTGACCCCACTGAGGAGAGCCCCTGCCCTGGCTTCTGATGGCTCCTGGCTCCTTCATTGTATTCTTTTCCTCCCGCCCCTGCAGACCGGGAGAGAGGCCGGGCTCTGCTCTCTGCCAGGTCTGGGAGCCCCTCCAGCCACCAGCCCAATGTGGATGAGCGGGTGCAGGCCTGGGAGAGCCGTCGGCCTCTGATTCAGGACCTGGCCCGGCGATTGCTGACCGATGATGAGGTGCTGGCTGTCACCCGCCACTGCTCTCGGGTGAGCCACCAGCCTACTCTCAGCCCCAGTACTTGGTCACTCAGTCACCCGACCCCTCATTCATTCAGGCCACTATCTGCTGGCCAGTATCTGGGCTTAACACTGTGAGCCCAGTGGTAAGTAAAGCAGAGGTCACCCCTGTGACATGGTTGCTCAGGAGGGCACACAGACACATGGACACACACACTGAGTTCACAGTCAGGAAGGAAAGACAGATAGTAACTAGAACCTAAGCACCCATGGAGACAAATCATGTGAAGTATTATGAAGGAAAAGGACATGAGAAAATAACCTGAGGCACAAACTAGATGATGTAGTCTGGGAGAGCCTCCCAGAGGAGGTAATATTTAAGCTGAGGAGAGAAGGAGCCAGACCAGACAGGTAATGAGCTTGGGACCTCAGTCTCTGCAGTCACCTGCTCTGTTTTCTGTTCTCTTCTAAACCTCAGCCTTCTCCAGCTCATGCCTCCTTCCACTCCTGGGTCAGCCATCAGGCCTGGCCTCTCCCCTGTTACCCAAGTAAGTAATCTTTTGTTCTCCCAACACACCCCAAGCCTCTCTCAATATCTACACTGTTCCTCACTGTTCCTTTCCACATCAGACAGAAGCAGAGGTTCCCACCCTAGGGTTGAGGGTAGATTTGAGGGAATCTTTGTAGCCTGAATGTTGGAGAGACTGTAGGAGGCATGGGTCACTCCCTCCAGGAGGACTGGAAGTTCCTCTCCTATCCTTCTGCCTCAAGGAGACCCAGGTTTCCTGTGATGGGTTCCCTCTGCTGCATCTGCATCAGTGCACGAGTGATCCTCTGTACCAGGGCAAATGGAAGAGTTTCAGGAAACTGTGGTTCCCCCCCACTTCCTCACCTTGGTCAGGGTGGGGCTGTGTTATGTCTGTGTGATGTGTACATTTGTTTATCTGGGTTTGTGTTGACTTAACTATATGATTTGGGCTTCCCTGTTGGCTCAGTGGTGAAGAACCAGCTGCCAATGCAGGAGACACAGGTTCAATCCCTGGGTCAGGAAGATCCACCGGAGAAGTAAATGGCAGCCCACTCCAGTGTTCTTGCTGGGAAATCCCCAGGACAGAGGAGCATGGCGGGCTACACTCCATGGGGTCGCAAAGACTTAAGGACTAAACGACAGCACTGTATGATTGTATCTGTGTGCATGTCACCTGGAGACTGAGGCACAATAATTCATGCATACGTTTCCCAATGCTTGGTTTACAGCAGAACTACATATGGAGATGCATGTTGGGGACAGCTAAAGGCCTCTGGGCTAAATTCACTTGAGCGTCACGTTCAGCTTAGAGCACCAAGTAGGGCTGAATATATCGTCTTTGTAAGCCTGCGACTCAAGGCTCTGGCCACCAGGTGGCGCTCTGTATCAGTTTCTTTGGATGCTGTTCCCTTATCCCTCTGCTCCTCCCTCCGTGCCCAGACCGGGCAGGCCTCTCCCAGAGCCCCGTAGCACCTAGGGAGCAATGCCCACCACCTGAGTCTGACCCACGCCCCACACATACCAAGAGATCAGACCTTCGGCGTAGTGGCCTGGCTGGAATGATTAGTAAAGCTCCCTTAGATGTATGGTCCTGAACCCCAAGCCACCCTTCTATCTCCCACTCTGAGCCATCTCCCCTAGCCTCCCAACCAGGAATTATAAACTGCCTGTCTGATCACTTTACAAACTCCCCAAACCCCCTTGCAGCCTCTTGTCTTTGGCAGAATAGAGTACAAGTTCCTTATCCTCACTTTCAAGGCGCTCACTGATTTGACTCCCCAGCTCACTAACCTCTGCTTTCCCACAGTCACCATGTCATCTTCCCAGGGTATAACATGTAACATGGTTCATACAGGCTACTGCGCAGCTCTAGGAGAAGGAAATGGCAACCCACTCCAGTGTTCTTGCCTGGAGAATCCCAGGGATGGGGGAAGCCTGGAGGGCTGCCGTCTATGGGGTCGCACAGTTGGACATGACTGAAGCGACTTAGCAGCAGCAGCAGCAGCAGTGCAGCTCTAGGAGGACCACCAGACTGTGGTTACAGCCCGCACAGCCTATATGGAGGCCCCTTCATGTACCCTGTGTGCATGAGTGTATGTGTCCTCTGTCCATGGGATTCTCCAGACAAGAATACTGGAGTGGGTTGCCATGCCCTCCTCCAGAGGAGCTTAACTGACCCAGGGATCAAACCCCCATATCCTGCGTTTTCTGCACTGCAGGCGGATTTTTACCCACTGAGCCATAGGGGAAGCCCTGTTAATCTTCTGTGAACCCATTACTCCACACCACCCTTTCTTCTCAACTTTCTTGTATTTCTTTCATTTATCCATAAGTGCCAGTGTAAATGCCACCACCTCCGTGAAGCTTACTCTGATCTTCCCACCTCCTCTGAGACTCCCTCTGAGCCCCTCCTCTGAGACTCCCTCTGAGCCGTTGCCAGTGGTTTGTAGTTTACTGGGGCTTGTGGCTCTTTGTCGTTGTGTCCCTACTGCCTGGTACAGGACCAGGCACTTAGTGGATGCTGAATGCAGGATTGTGGACTTGAAGTGTGTGCACATATGTTATTGGTTCTCTGCCATTACGTGTATCTCTCTCTAGACAAAAGGGGGTGTATTGTCGGTATGTGTATGTGTGAGTCCCTGCAACTTTGTGTGTGCTTTAGGGCCATACACGCACGTTTAATTTCCAGCTATTTATGAATGTCTCACTCTGGCCACCAGGGTGTGCTGTTTCCCAGTGTCCTGTTCTTGCCAGGGATGCTCTGTGTGCGTCCGTCGTGGCACTAGGGGGCAGTGTGCTCTCCAGATTGGGTGACTCTCAGTATTCAGTTTGTCAGTTTGCGACGGTGGGGTGTGGCTGGAGGCATCCGGGCAGTGCCAGGCAGAAATGCCTCCACTACCCCGGCTAAAGACTGGAGAGACTTTCTATAGGGCCACTCCTTCCCCAAAGTCCCCATTCCAGCCTTGAACAAAGCCTAATTTGTCGGTCTGTATGCAGACACCAGCTGGGACAGCCAGGCACACAGCCTAGCCTTTGGCTCAAATTCCTTCCTTCAGCCTGGGAGGCGGGGGTGGGGAGGGAGAGTCCACTCCCTGCATATCCTTTTCCGGTACAGTGGTAGGTGGGAGCCAGATTTCTCAATTTTCAATTTCTTTTCACACTTCCTCATCTGTGTGGCCTGGGGCAAAGTCCTCTCTGAGCCTCAGTTCCCTTATCTGTAAAACAGGAATAACTGATGTCATCTCTCAAAGTGGGAGACCATGTGTAAAAGACCTAGAAAAAGGCCCAAAGCTGTTATTGGTGTTGGTGTTACCACTCTGTCATTATTCTTGCATGTTCCACCCAGTCTCGGAGTAAGACCATCCTGTGGACAGCCTGGGCCTGGGGGAGAACTTTTCCTAAACATGGGGACCCCTGCATGCCCAGGCATGCCCCCTCACCGGGCTCTGGAGGTCCCTGCTGCTATCTGACCTGTGATGCCTCTCTCTGCAGTATGTGCACGAGGGCGGCGTGGAGGACCTAGTGAGGCCCCTGCTGGCCATTCTGGACAGGCCGGCAAAGATGCTGCTGCTGAGGGACATCAGGTGGGGAGAGCTTGGGGGCAGGGAGGGGACCCCCGATACCTCCCCTAACCTCTCCATGGTTGAAGCCCCTCCAGGCCCCCTTGGAACTGAGCCCTGCCCAAATCTCATCTCTTACCCTCCCCCAGGAGTGTGGTGGCCCCCACAGACCTGGGTCGCTTCGACAGCATGGTGATGCCTGTGGAGCTGGAGGCTTTGAGGCCCTCAAGAGTCAAGCAGGTCAGCAGCCAGGAGGCAGGACTGAGGCTCCTGAGCCCCAAGTAGGGCTGGGGGCGGGAGGGGGGCTCCCAGGGGAGAGGGGCAGAGATGCCTGGGCCCTTTCAGCTGTGTCCCTCAGGGAGCCTTGTTCCTAACCTGCTCTCCTCTCCAACCAGTTCGGCCTCCTGCCTTGAGACCAACCCGACAAGACACACTACCCAAGCGTCACCTCATCACCCCCGTGCCTGGTCAGTCAGAGTCCCAGAGCACAGGGAGGGGGGCACACCCCAGGGGGACTCGGGGAGGGAAAGTGGGTGTTCCATCCCTGTTCCCACGTAGGACTTCGTGGCTTCAGAGATACGTGTGGTGTGGTTCCCTGAAGGGAATCCCCTCGTCTGCCAGGACCATTTTTCTCACGTCCACTAACCATCTGTACTATTATTTACTTACTAATTGGTTTTAAAACCCACTCACTTGTTAAATCATCTCATTCTATGCAATAATCTCTGAGAAATTACCAGCTTGGGTGTGGGAGTCATATTTTTACTCAGACATGATAAAATAAAACTGTAACTATTCCAATAGAAAGTATTAAAATACTTTTGCAATAGACGGGGCAGCGTCCCTCACTGCGGGACACACTGCCGTAAGAGCACTCCCAGGTCTCTCTACTCCCACGCAGTGAGGACTGGGCTCTGGCCAGGCAGTTTGGGCCGTTGAGGAGAGGGCGGCCTGACCTTGGCCCTCTTCCCCAGACAGTCGTGGTGGCTTCTACCTGCTTCCTGTGAACGGCTTCTCAGAAGAGGAAGATGATGGGGAGCTGAGGGAGCGGCTGGGGGCCTCCAGGTCTCTCTGGGTGCCTCTGCCCCACGCCACCCTCATAAAGGGATCCCCCTCTCTCCAAGACGTGCCAGTAGATGGCTTCGCCCCCACGCCCGAAGCGCCTGCACACCCCCTCCCCAGCCACCTCCTGTGGCTCCCCGGCCCCGAGGCCTAACTGGCTGCTGACCGAACCACTGACCCTAGAGGACCCTCTGCAGAGCCGGAGCCAGGGCCCAGCCCAGAGCCGCAGCCGTAGCCGTAGCCGTAGCCGCAGCCGGGGCCGAGGCAAGTCCCCTGGCCGCAGGCGCTCCCCATCCCCGGCACCCATCCCTACTCTCAGCACAGCCAATGGGCGCTACCACAAACCTCGGAAAGCCAGGCCCCCTCTGCCACGACCTATGGATGGGCAGGTGGCCAAGGCATGGGGCAGTCAAGGGCCCTCTGAGGATGGAACTGGCAGGACAGCTGAGGAGACAGCCACGAAGGTCCCTAGTGGGGAGCTGAGGACTATCACGCTGTCTAAGATGAAACAGTCCTTGGGTGAGTCCTGGCAGGACTGGGCCTGGTGGGGGCTGGGGCTCAGATGTGGGTGAGGTTGGTGGGCTTGGTTTTGGAGTGTGACTTGGGGACCTGGGACAAGGGAAAGAATCAGGGTATAGTTGGGAAGGTCTAAATTTGGGAGGCTTAGGATTAGAGTGAGTTGAGGATGGAATAGGAGTAGAATCTGGGAGTTGGCTTGGGGGGCTCTCTATTTGGGGATGGGTCCTGGGTTCTCCAGGCTTTAGGGCGTGGCTGCACTGCACCCAGTGTTTCTCCCTCTCACTAGGCATCAGCATTTCTGGGGGCATTGAGTCCAAGATACAGCCCATGGTGAAGATAGAAAAGATCTTCCCGGGGGTGCCGCCTTCCTCAGCGGGGCCCTTCAGGTGGGTGAAGGGCACCCAGACCCACTCTTTAGGCCCAGATATGAATTCTGGCAGGGGGCAGGACCGGTACATGCTCATCTTTCAGCCAGACATGTGTAGACTAGGTCGTGGGAGGAGGCTTGGAGCAGGGGGTTAACCTGCAGGTTGAGCAGACCTAGGGGAAAATCTGTGCCCTCATGCCAGCCTGGGCCTGAGGGTGGCCCATCCTGTTCTACCCCTAGCCCTAAGGGACAAAAGGCCATTGTCTGTGACCCACCCCTGCCCCCATCGGGCTCTGGGCACAAAAGTCCCATTGTCCATCCCCTCCGCCCAGTTGGGGAGGAGTGTCCCAGCTGGTGGAGGTGAGAGGTTGGGAGTGGGGTGGGGCTGACCTGCGGAGGGAGGTCTGTGATTCTCCCACCCCCATCCCAGGCTGGCTTCGAGCTTGTGGCTGTGGATGGAGAGAGCCTGGAGCAGGTGACGCACCAGCGGGCAGTAGATACCATCCGCCGGGCTTATCGAAACAAGGCTCGGGAGCCCATGGAGCTTGTGGTCAGGGTCCCCAAGCCTGGCCCACTGCCCTTGCCCTCTGCCTCGTCAGCCCTCAATGAACAGCAGCTTCCTGCTGACCATTCCCCTGCCCACTGACTCCTTGATGGCACTCCAGCTGCCTCCCACTGGCTCCCAGAACTTCCCATTAATGACCTTCCCACCCAAACCCAGACCCCTCCTGCTGACGCTGGGCTTCTCCAGCTGACCCCAAGCCCAGGCCTCTCTCCAACCCTCTTGCCTCCTGACACTAATCCCAGATTCTCCCCAGCTATCCCATAACTCTTCCCACTGACCTCAGAGAATCCTCCTGCCACCCTCCAGACCTCACCTACTAACCTCTTCATGCTTCAGGAACCTCCCACTCCTGCCTGCCTTGCCTTCTCCACTCCAGTGGCTCAGATCCCCTCCCTCGCCTCTCCCACCCCAGTTGTCACTAAGGCTCTGCTTGTTCCAGATAAACTTAGTGTCAAGGACAAGGTGCTACTGGGTAGCCGTGTCACTAGCTCACTGCCCCCAACTCCCCAAGACAGGAAGGGGATACCCAGGGTCTGGAGTTGGGGATTGGTATGCACTTTCTTATGATTCCCTGAAACAGTGAGGGACAGGGACTCTCAGAGATGGCCCTAAAGGGGGTCACCGCATCCAGCTCCCAGCCCTAAGCAGTGTTCTGTTCAAGGGAGAGGAAGGTCTTTTCTAGTTTCTCAAACCCTGAGAGCCCATTTCATGTTGTAGTCCACCAGGATCTCAGATTTTCTACTGGATTTGTCCTTTCCTATCACCCTTTCCCTCCTGAAGATCTCTATGAGGGGTAGGGGAATAGCCATCAAATAAAAGGACACGGGGTCAAACAAGTTCCCCTAATCTTTATCCATCACACTCATCCTTTTAAAAAAAAAAAAAATTTTAATTTTTTTCTTTGGGTTTGTACAAGAAATTTACAATGTGAAAAATATACAAGTGAAAAACGAGGCCAAAAACCTGGGTGTGGGGAGGGGCCACTTGGTCACAAACACAAATAAACATTTCTGAGTTCTTCCTTTGGTCTGACTACAGCCCCCTCTCCCTAGGAGAGGGGGCTGCAGAGCTGGGACCTGGAGATCAGACCCCAGTTCCAGCCCTGTCCCCCAAAATGGGCAGGGTTGGGGGCAGGCACATCTGGAGCAGCTGGCGCTATCTGGCTCGCTCTGGCTTTGGGATGGTGGGGAGAACGTGGAGATGAGAGAGCTTCTTCCTTTTCTGAGCCCCTGGCTGAGTGGGCTGGGAGTGCTGGGGGTGTGTGGGGTTGGCAAAGTAGCAATGGCAGTATTCGGGTCGGGGAGTAAATGAAATAGGTTGAGTGAGTAGGAGCCTTTGGGTGACAGTGAACACAGAGTCTGATCCAAGTCATTGGGCAGCCCTGAGTCCTTGGCAGAGGCCCAGAGGCCTGCATCCCAGGGACTAAAGGCCCTTGGACCCTCAGACTTTGGGGCCCTCGGTGGATCTGCCTGCTTTCAGTAGACCTCCGTGCAGAGGCAGGTGCTAAGGCCCTAGATTTCAGTGGCAGTGATCTCCTCCAGGCAGATGCAGGGCGCTGGCTCCGCCAGGCCCAGGTCCGCGAGTTCCCGGGCCTCCAGCTCCAGACTGAGCTGCTGCAGCTCCTGCTCCAGCTGCCGGTTACGTCGGTACATCTGGATGTAGTTGTGCTGCAGCTGCTTCTGGTAGCGGATCACCTGCTCCTTCTCTGCCTGCCAGGCCAGCCGCTCCCCCTCGAAGCTGTCCCGCTGCTCCTCGCCTCGCCGCCGCTCCTGCTGTAGCTCTGCCCGGAGCCGCTCCACCTGGGCCCGTAGGCTGCCCCCCCGGCCCCGGCGGCAGCCCGCTGTGCCTTGGCCTCATCACTCTCTGCCAGGAGGAATGGGTCAGCAGCGGCAGGTGGCACAGGGGGTTCCCGGAGTCCGGCGGCCTCACTGTCCAACTGCCCAGCTTTCTCCCGCAGCCGCTCAGCCTCTTGACGGTGCCGCTGCAGCTCCTGGGAACAGGCCTCCAGCTCCAGCTCCCGTGTTCGGGCCGCCTCTTGGAGGCCCCGTGCCCGGCCCTCACTGACCCGAGCGCTGCCCGGGCCTCCCGCAGTGCCACGCGCAGGGCCACCAGCTCGCTGCCCTTCTGTACCAGCTCTGCCTGAGATTCCTTCAGTTGCTGCTTCAGCAGGGAGATCTCACCTGACTTCTGGCACACCTAGGGGTAGGAGACAGTTGGAAAAGATGGTGAGAAGGTTCTCCCAGGTGGCCAGGCCCTGACATCAAGCTGGGCATTTGGGGAGAGGCAGTTTGATCACTGTACCTATTTTACAGATGAAGACACTGAGGCAGCTATTCATTGGCTAAGGTGGAATATAGACCCAGATCTTCTTCTGGTTTCAAAGCTGGGGTCTTTAAACCATCATGAAGCACCAGCTTCATGCGGGTTTGGCAGGAGTGGAAGCAGCAAAGGGCATGCCTGCATTTCCAGTTGGGAGGTACTACAGTATCTTGGTGGAAAGCACAGACACTAGAGCCAGACTGCCTGGGTTCAGATGTCAGCTCCGCCACTGTGTGTGGAGTGTAATCTCAGGCTCCATCCCTTCTGGGTCTCCTTTTCCTCACCAGTGAAATGAGGGTGTGAAGAGCACCCAATTCACAGGGTTATTACAAGGATTAGATGATACTCGATGTTACATGCTTCGAGTAGCAGTACCTGTCAAGGAGTAAGCACTACATTCTCATTCTTATTATTGGTGGGAAGGCAGTGGATGGGAATGTCACTGGCTACCTGAGCACTTAAGAGCAGAGCCATGAGGAGAATGAAATGTGGAGGCCCCCAAGGAGACCCACACCCAGAAAGGGAGGTCATCTCACAAAGGTGAGGAAGGGGAGGCCTTCCGGGGATGGCAGGTGAGGGGGTGTGGCTGGCCCCCTCCTTTCAAGCCTTACGCCCTCACCGAAGGCCCTGCTCCCTGTTCCTCCTGGTACAGCTCACCTCCCACTTGGTCTCCTCTAGCCGTGGCCCGAGCTCCCGCTGCTCCCGCTCGGGCGGCGCAGCGCCGCTCCAGCTGCTCACGTTCCTGCAGCAGCTGCGCGAGTCGTCCTGCAGCTGCCGCTTCTCCTGCTGCAGCTGGAACACCTGAAGCTGCAGCAGCTGTTGGGCCCGCTGGGCCCGGGCCACACCATCCTCTCGCAGGGCCTCTCGCTCACGGGGCCAGTGCCGCTGCCGCTCCTCGTACACCTGCGGGCGAGAGGCCAGGCCTGGGTCCTGGAGGCTCCCCACACCTCGAACCCTGGCCACCCCCAGCGCCCCAGTCACCAACTGCCCTGGTGGCCCACTGTCCTGGGCTCAGGGAAGATGGATTCAACAGTGACAATGATTAGGATACCAACAGTAACAACTACTTTTATGAAAAGAAAGACAACAATAGCAAGCATGTGTGTGGCACTTCCCAGGTGCCAGGCATTGATCTAAGCACTTTATACCCTTTTCCCTGCTTAATCCTCAATGATAACCCTCAGGTCAGGAATATCCCCATTTATGGTGAGGAAACTGAGTAACGTGCTCAAGTCTGAAAGTATATGGTGGTGCCGTGTCAACCACTCTACAGTTTAAGCCAGACAGCTGGGGTGGGGATGGGGGTCACCAGCCCAACACCTGCCTCTTAACAGACAGAAATGCGTCTTGTATGCCCAGCACCTGTGGATGTCCTGCCATGCCACCCCCATCACTGCCACTGACCACACCTGGCACATGGTCACCTCACTCTCGTCCAGACTGTCCCGCAGCTGCTGCAGCTCTGCCTCCCGGTCTCGGAGCTTTCCTTCCAGGACACAGTGCAGCAGGGCCTCGTCCGAAGGGGGTGGAGGGGGTGGGGGCGGTGGTGGGGAGCGTTCCCCACAAGAGCTGCTGTCAGGGGAGGCCCGGGACCGCTGCCCAAGAGCCCCCAGCCATGCGACCCCCAGGGAGCCTGTGCTCTTGCTGGAGGAAGATCGGCCGCTGTCTGAGTGGGAGGGCCCGGTGGGGGCTCCTCGGGCTGGCCCTGGCAGGATGCCCCGCCCAGGGCCGTGGGAGGGCAGATGCCCGCCTGGGGAGTTGGTAGCTGGCTCAGCACCCCCGGTGCTGTAAGTGGGCAAGCTGGACAATGAGTTTCGGCCAGAGTCAGACAGAGTCCCCGATGGGCAGCCGCTGGCCCAGCCACTCAGTATCAGGGGTTTGTCGGCAGCCGAGGAGGAGGAGGAAGAGGAGGAGGAGGCCGGGCCCCCGAACAGCTGCGTTAGGCTGCCTTGGCTCCCCGACGGTCCGGTGGCCCGAGGACCCAGGAAGCTAGGTAGGGACGGTACCCCTCGAGGTTTGGGCAGCACTGGCTTGAAGGCTGTTGGGCGGATCACAATTTTCTCCATGTTCTGAAATGAGGTGCCATTTGACAATAGGGATGAGCCGCCCAGTCTCTCAAAGCCCTTATCACACTCCCTGCCCTCCCATCCAGGGCTCCCAATCCCCATATAGTAATAACAATTGCTACCACTGGCTGAGGGCCTCCTGTGTCAGCTTTACTTACATCAGGCAACTTAAAATGTACCTCTCAGGCCATTACAAAATCCATCCAAGCAAAATATTATCACTATTGCATACATAGATGAGGAAATGGAGGCTGAGGGAGTTACAGGCTTTGCTCAAATGCAAACACACAGTAGCTATATAAAACAGTATTTCTAAGAAGCTAACATTTATTGAGTACCTATTATGTGCCAGGCACTATGCTAAACACTTTACACATATTATTAGATTTAATTCTCACAACAATCCTATGAGACTTGACCTGTTACCTCCATTTTACAAACACAGAAACTGAGGCTCAGAAAGGTTAAATGACGTCCCTGAGTGAGGTAGAGCTGAGATGAGAACCCAAGTCTGGTGAATCTGGAGCCCATACTCCTTCCTATAAATAGGTCTCCAAATTTCAGCTTCTCCAGGGAACCTCTGATTCCACCCAGACCCTCAAAGGAAGGGCTGGTCCTCACCTTCTCTAGCTTTCCAGAGACAGGGATGAGCTTTGGCGGGGGACCACGGAGGTGGGCATTGCGTGGCCCGCTGCTCTCGGGCATCTTCAAGGTCACTGCTTGGGCTAGGGGGTGACTCTGTCCGGAAGTCCTCGTTGATGTAGGTAAAGTTGGTACCAGGGACAGCCTTCCTGGGGGGCACAGCTGGGCACAGTGGCTCCTGTGCCTCGTAGCCACCCCGCAGCAGCCCATCCTGCTGGCGGAAGAAGGTGGGTCCAGGGGGACCATGGTGGCGAGGAGGAGCCGGCCCCCAGGGCAGGGCCGGCCTGAGATGAGGCTGCTCACGCTGCCCATGGCTGGAGCTTGTGGGGCAGTAGCGGCCTCAGGCGTGGGTTCCAGGGGCACTGGCAGTGTCTGCACAATGGCCATGGCAGCAGAGGTTCAGGCCTGGCCAAGGGCCTCCAGGGAAACCTGTGAGCAGGGAAGTGGTATCAGAGTCTCTCCATCTTGAGCTCCCTCCCTGTATGAAGTCCTGAGTCCCTCCCGGTCCTTAGTCTCAGGTCAAACATCAGGGAAAAGCACTGATATCCTCCCCCTAACACATCCCCTCTTGCATCTTGGCAAGAACCTCCATCCTCCCTGGGCCCCATACCACTGCCCAATTCTGGTCTGAATAGGGCTAAGGACTGAATCTATCAAGCAGGGATGATGAGGGAATGGGGGTCCCACAGAGGCCAGGAATCAGAGAGGGAGCTCTCTGTTTCAGCTCCTGGCACTGGTCCCTGTTCCCCTGGGACAGGTGGACTCATTAGATGCAGTCTGGGCAAACTCAGGGGTGCAGTCAGCAACTCAAAATGGTAATTAGGGAACAAAGAGCTAAGGCCAGGCAGTGCCCAGCCTCACCCAGCTGGGCCTCAGTTTCTCTCAGACAGAGAGGCGGCAAGGGTGGAGCTGGTCAAACAAGAACTAGAGCTCTCAGGGAGCCCACAGGTGCCCTCTGGGGTCTCCTGCCTCCCAGAGATGGATGTAGGCTCATGCCTATTTCCATGACAATACCTAGCCTCACCGCACCCAGTCAGTCAGGCCTAAAGAAGCCTCCACAGGCCCACTGCCAACCTCTCATGAAACCTTTTAGCTTTCGACATTCCCCAGAGTAACTCCAAAAGGATGAGTATAGAGGCTCTACCATCATCTCCGGCAGCTGCTCCAGGGAAGAGAGCCCCACCTCCCCAGGCCCTGCTCCTTCCTGGAAGGGGATAGCAAGCCTCCACCCGGAACTCCCTCCCTAGTCCTGAGGCTGAAGACCAGGATTCAGGCATCTGCTGAAGTCATCATGCAGAGCGGGGGCCAAGAAGTGGACAGAGAACTGCGTAGGAGTAGGAGTGTATGCATTTTACTTATTTGTGTGTGTGAAACTGTGCACAAGAACATGAACATGAGCACTGTGTGTGAAAACATGAGTGTATGTGAGTACATGTATGTTTGGATAGATGTATCAATATATTCAGATATATACATGCATATATACTTGAACTCATATAGGCATACCTTACAAAAATCTGTGCAGCTCTCTCAGAAAGTATGTAAAAATTATAAATGCATATATTAGTGAATCTGTGATGTATGACTGTGACTATGTCAGAGAATGGTTTGATGTCCATTCACATATACATGAGTTTATGTATCCTATACAAGTGTGTGAACAGGAAATAGTGCACAAGTGTGTACAGAGTGTTGTGTGTGCATGTGAGGGTGAGAGTCTGGGTGGCACGCAGGGCCAAATGGGTGAGTGGGAGCCTGGTTTTTGTCACTCACTGGAGTGTGTGGAGAGGAGAGACACGTTATTCTTTGCTTGATCTGCTCTCCTTCATTCTTGCTTGTGTTCCGTTAAATCCACCCTCCCCCACTCAAGTCAAAAGATCTGGAGGAAGGTGTCCAGACTGAGGGAGGAGGAGCTGGGAGCCAGAGGTGGGGGGTGACTGGTGCCCTCGGAGCAGGGGTGGGGACTGAGTCCACCCCACAAGTGCCAGTCCTGAGCAAAGTCGATAGAACACCCCCTCCTCTGCCCTCTCCCAGACCATCCAGGACTGCAGGAAACCCTGGGGAAGGGGCTTCCCTAAGGGACCAAGAGGGCTGGCATCTCGGTGTGTTCCCCACTTCAGTGAGCACAGAGAGAGTGGAAACTGAGGGGAGGAGACAGAGAGATTCAGACAGGGACCCAAAAGACAGGAGACAAAGACGAAGAGCAGCTCCAGGGCCAGGCGGACCCAGTGAGCAGGGGTCCCCGCGGAGCCAGGGGCCCCTAAACCGAGAAGAGACGCTGAGCTGGGCCCTGAGCGCCAGACACCCACGGAGCCAAAGCCAGGCGCCTGGAAAGCCAGGCCCAGCCAGCCTGGCTCCCGCTCTTGGAGCCCGAGAGAAAAGGAGGGGCAAGTGGAGGCTCCATTTTGAGAAATGCGTTTGTGGCTGTGGGAAGGGAACCCCTCGCACTCCCCAACATCCTGAGAAACCGCTCCGGAGCACACACTGCCCTGCTCGGTGGGCCGGAGGCGGTTGAGGGCTGGATGCAGCCGGGGCCCGAGGGAGGTCTGGCCGAGGTCCGAGTTTCCCACAGACCTGTTTTGGGGGCAGAAGAGTTCGGGAAAGTCTCCCCCTCACCAAACTCCGGACCATCCAGCGGGATCAAGTCTGAGATCACGAGTTTCCATTACAAGACAGGAAGCCGGGAGCCCCCAATCCGCCCTCCGGAGTTCACCCCCCTCCTTCCGCCTCTTCCAGAAAGTGGGGGCAGCTGTGGAATGCCGCCTCCCCACGGGACCTCCGCCGCGCAGAAGTTGGGGGCGCCCCCAGGTCGCCTCCCAGCCCCGGCCCCCCCTCACCTCCACCTCGCCGCTCCATGCTCAGCCCCGGGCCGCCCCCCGGCGCTCCAGAGGCGCGCCGCCCGGCTCCAGCCTGCTGCGCGCGGCCACTCGGAGCGGCCCGGTCCGGACCCGGCCCCGCCTCCGCGGCGCCCCCGGCCCAGCCTGGCCCCCGCCCGGCCCAAGTGGGCGGTGCAGCGCGGGGAGGGTCCGAGGGGTGACCCCGCCCCCGGGGCGCGGACACGCGCAGGCACCCGGCGTCACGCGTGTCCGGCGGGGCGCACGCTGGAGCTACGCAGCGGGACTCAGATTCCCTCCCTCCGAGGCGCGATGGCTGTGTGTCTGGAGCTCGGTCGGCTCAGGACTAGGCGGCGGCGGGTCACCCTTTACCCTTACTTGGGCCCCGGGGCCAGCGGCAGCTGGTCATTGTTCGAGCACAAAGGGTCAGGCGCCGCGGCAGCCGCCCTTCCCCCCTCCGCTCCTCTAGTCAGTGCCTCATCCCTAGGCACACTCTCCGGCTTCAGAGTCCAGAGAGGGAGGTTGGGGGTCACCTAACCCCCAACTCTGGGCCCTGCATCCCGGCACAAGTCAAGGGCCGACGCTTGGTGGGTGCCTGCCCCACCCCCAGCGGCTTGCAGAAGGCACGCTAGGATTTGTGGAGGCGGCGCCACCTGGCGGCCCGTTCGGAGAACACACCCAGCCACCCCCAAAGTTGTGGGGCCTCTACCCTTCTTCCCAGTGCTGTACTCCCTCTCCGGAGAGCCCAGGCCTTCCTCGAGCGCGGTTCTTTGCTCCCCAACCTTCCCTAAGACTCATTTGCTAAGAGGTCAATGCTCAGAGAGAGACGTCTCCTGGACCCCCAAAAGTCACCCCAGTGGGTGAGCTGGTCCAAAACTACAGGCCAAGCTTACGCCAGCCTCACAGCAGACAACGTTCCACTGTCTTCTCAGGGTCAGGGATACTCTCACCGTCTGGCAAACAGCAAACAACACAATCTAAACACCCACACGACCTTTCCCACACTCAGTCTCAGACACAATCACTCAGTCTGTCTGGTGCATCAGAAGGTTCCATGTCCCTTCTTGCCATAATCAGACCAACTCACAGAGATACACACTCGGTATCACGGCTAGTTGTGCACAAGCTTTCACAGCTCAAGTTCCTTTGCACCCAGTCACAATCTTGACTATACTTGCCTCCCAAGCATTTTTCACACGATGACAGTCTTTTTCACGGTCACAAAGACAACTTCTTAAACATACACGTCGTATTTCACAAACATTTTATCACACAGACTTTCCCATAGGGGTTTCTGTGACCTAACCAGGTCAGCTGATGCCCGCATCCCTGGGCAAGGACAGCCTCCTGCCCCCTAACCCCGCCCCCCAGAACTAAGGCCTGCCAGAGCTCCTCTGCCCCAGGAAGGAGCATTCCCCCGCCCCCCCCCCCTTCCAGGCCGCAGCCTGGCCGGCTCTCAGTTCTATTTTTAGCTCCATGGAAAGAGTTGTTTTCTTTCTTTTTCCCTGGAAGGGAAACATAGCCCAGCCACCCTCAGGCTCACCCTAGACCCTCTGGCCTCACAAGTACAGACTGATCCCCACCCCCATAGAGACCCCCTCTTCTGCCCTTGCCCTGATCCCAGCCTCCTGGGGCACCAGAAGCCTCCTCCCCTTTCTGGCAGCCTGCCCAGAAGCTCAGGCAGCAGCTGGGCTCAGCGTGTGTGTAGGGGTGGAAGGGGTGGGGGGAGAGGGAGGCTGAGGGCCGCTGCCCACTCTCATTCGCTGGGGGGAGGGGGCCGTGCTCGCTTCTACCAGAGGGAGATAGGCCCACTCTGGTATGGAGAGGATGTGTACGGTCATGCATTCTCTGGGGAAGGGGGACTCCTACTCTTGGGTGAGTGGGCTTTCTGCTCCTACTTTGAGGGGAGGAGCTCCCAGTTCCGCAAGGAGGAGTGCAGTAAGAAAGGGGACCCACAGGCGCTCGCGCAGCTGCTCCCCGGGGCTGGAGGTCCCAGCGGAGGCTGCTGTACACTGCCAGAATTGCGCCCCCTCGGGTATCTTCAGGAATGGGGGCAACATGTTCCGGAGAAGGAAGGTGAGGAGCCCAGGTAACTAGCCCTCTCAGTCCAACAGTCTCTTGTCGTCCTGCGCTACCCCAACTCCGGGGGCATTGTGCTCCCATTCCTGGGGAAGGGCTTATCCCCTCCTGGTGGAGAATGGGATACAGCCCGGCAAGGTATCTTTCAAACTCGCTTAGTACTGGGGAGGGAGGTTCCCGCCGCGAGGTTCCCCCGTACAGCCCATGGGTCTGCGAAGCGATCACGTGCTCAACGCCTGTTTACGTCTTAGTCTTCACCTGCGGGCAGCAAGGAAGCCGGAACCTCCGGAGGCGTCCCACCTGGCCCGCCCCCGTCCGCGGTCACGGGGAGGCCCTTTTCTCCCACCCCCGTCAAGTACGCGACGGCAGCACACCCTGCTCGCTGGGGGTCCGCGCGGGCCAGCGGCGCTGATCCGCCGACAGCAAGCGAAACTCACTAGGCGCGTCCGCCCCGCAGTGCACGTGTATTAGGGTGTCTCCACTACGCGCGTGGGTCAGTGTGCACGCGTGTGTGCGCCCGTCGGTGTGAGTTTTCGTGTAGGTTCCCTGTTCAAACTCTTCGCCCGCGGCCCCTGGACTGAGGACCCGTCTCTTCACCCCAATCCCCCGCTTCCCGGGATCGGGAAAGTTCACTCCGGGGCGGGGGGTGTGCAGGAGGCGAGAGTTCGTACACCGCCGCGGCGCCCCCACTCACTCACCCAGCGCTACCTTAACCGCCGTTCCAGCTCCCGCTGGGCTCCTGACCCAGGGCCGGCACCTCCTGGCCGCAGATCCGCCGGCTCCCCAGCGCGCTCGGCCCAGGCTTGGTGGAGGGGGCGGGGCGGCTGAGGCCGCGCCCCCCGACCAAGGCAGGGGGAGTGGTCTGCCCAGCACCCCTCAGCAGCAGATCTGGTACCCTGCCAAGCAGTGTCGGGACGGTGGCCCAAGACTGCCCCTCGGACTTCTGACTTCGCAGCTTCTGGAACTGGCTTTTGATCTAGGAAGGGGCCAGCGGCGCCACAGCTTAGCTAAGCTACCTGGCTGCCCTAACCAGTTGGCTATTGGGCTTTACTGCCACCATCCTCTGGTCTGTAGAGAGCCCAGCCTGGTCCACACTCAGCCCACTCCCCAGACACAGGGAAAACCCTGGGAAACAGACGAAGAGGGCTCAGATTTCACCAAAACAGGCCCCGCCCTTCCTCACACACACCTCTGAGGCTGGGGCTGCTCAAGTGGAGCCAACACTTCCCCTCCCCTGGAGTAGGTGTCTGCCCGGTGAGCAGGCTTGCCAGTTCTGCGCCCCCCCACCCCCCAGAGTGTAGTCAGGCTTCTCTTAGACTTATAAAGTTCCACCCACAGGCACAAACAGGAAGTTGACCTGTATTGCACCAAAGGCTCCCTCCCTCCATGGCACCCAAGGCAGCCTGTGGGAGGGCAGACCGTGATGTCTCCAGGTATTTGGGTCATATCTGCAGCCTGAGTACTTGGGCAGCAGGAGCCCTTTGAGTTGAGTCTCTTCTGAGACCCATCCCCAGTGAAGGGATGGAGGACCAAAGCTGCCCCCTTACAGCCAAGTGGGTTAGTGAATCTGAGGACAAGGCTGCAGATCCAGCTGGACTCTACTGGGCCAGGCTGTCCCTCAGCTCTCAGGAAGATTCCAGTTGGGCACAGGCCGAGTACTGGTTCTAGCCCAGGCAATTTGCCTCAATCCACTTTGCCGGGTACAGAAACAGTGACTCCTAGGGACCTTACATAGGACCCAGGGATTAACTGCTACTTTTGGGCTCCAGGGGCTCCTGAAATACTTTGGGCTAATTTTCACATGAGGGGTTTAAGACAGGTGTGTAATGGAATGTGTGTGTGTAGGGGTGGGGCTGGGGGGATCATTACCTTCCCCTCCCCCTACCATTCTGGTTTGCTGTGTGGGCTGTCTGCTAGAAGGCAAGACAGGCAAGTGTGTATCTATCCCTCTATCCCCAATTCATAGACCTCATAAAAGTCTCCTTTTGGAAATCCCTGAAAGATTTCTTGAGCACAGAAGACCAGAATGTGGAACCCACATCCTTATAGGTAGGACTGACCTGGTAGTGTGCATCTGGAAGGCATGGCTGACTTCAACGTTATAGACCCTGGATGAGGCCTAGACCAGCCAGCGGCTGGGAATGATTACTGCAGCATTAGGAGGCCTGGCTCCAGCCAGTCTGGGAGAGACCCCCAAGAAGGGAGGCCCTGGAGGAGGTCCCCCTTCCCTCCCCCAGAGAACAGCTTTGTTCCAGGGTCTGTTTCAGGAAACAATTGTAGTCACAGTTCTCACACACAACAGACCAGAGACCCCAAATTCCACAGGGTTCCAGACCTCCCTCTTAGGTTGACAGGGAATGCTTGAAAAGCGGCCTTGCTTCCAGGAAGCAGGACCCCCCTCCCCGCGCCAAATACCCTCCTTAACAAAAGGCTTCTCCTTAGAACATCTTGCATTCTCACTACTCTTGCAGGCAAATCTAAAGGGAAACAGACTTTAGAATATCAGAGGAAGTGACATGGGAAAGTGTTATTATTTAGCAATATTTCTGACAAGGTCTCTTTCTGCATAAGTTATTTTACGATCTCCTTCAGTTTCTTAAAAACAAGGAGTCCTGCAACCTTTCCTGAAACCTCCAGAATCAGAAATGCCTGTGTGTCAGGACTGGGGGAAGGGTAGGGCCTAGGGACTGCATTTTTAAACAAGAAACCAAGTTATAACACACACTAACATAAGAGAAACCCAGAGAGGGTACAAGAGAGGGAAATGGAAGTGGGTGGGGAGCAGATAAGAATATGCTGAGCCTGAATCCACAATGAGCGAGGCCACTGAGTGACTCATGTCACAGAGGGACAGCTGGTCAGGCAAGGTCTTAGGCATGGAGCCCAGTGACCCACACCTCTGCCAGGGATCACATGGAGATCCTCAGGGAAGACAGGGATAAAGAAGCACCATCCTATATTCCCTAGGCCATGAAGAGGCCTAAGGGTGTGCATGCACGCAGATCCTGCTTTCTTGGGAGCACGCAGCTCAGATGGCGTGGGGGAGGGGACTTAAACACTCCCAATTCAAAAAGTGAGAGGAAAATTCAGTTCAAGGAAAATCCGGTTAAAGACTAGGGAGACACCTGGTGGTCAAATAAGAAAAAGCACACTAACAAAGGCAATGGAAAAAAATATATTTTTTAATTTTTTTTTCAGTAAAACTGGAAAAGGCTCTACAAAAAGTCATGATTGCATCCATTCCAGCAGTCCGAAGCAGCATACCATGGAATGAGTGTCTAGGTGGCAGGCACTCTGGGCTCACAGCTCCCTTCCATGGCTCTCTTCCAGGCTTCCACCTTTGTAGCTAGCCCTGGTGTTATTAATACAAGGGTGAAGCACCTAGATCAGATGGTAGTAAGCACCACTTCAGGGGAGGCTTCAGAGTGGCGGGTAGAGGAGTTTGGTGTCCACCATATCCCACCTTGGCTCTGAAAGCCTGGGCTGGAGTTTTGACAATAAGTTCCCTATTCCCCTACAGGTTCAGGGAGCCTGACCCCCCTGCTTTGACCTCAACTTGCTCATTCTCACCTCAGGACCTCTGTATTTACTTTTTCCCTCTGCCTGGATTCCTCTTTCTCCCATGTTCACATGGCTCAATCCTAGTTCTTCAGAGGTCCCAGCTCAAATGTCCTCTGCTCAGAGATAACCTTTTCAAATCTTACTCTAAACTAGCCTGTAAGCACTATCACATTATTGTATTTTTCTCCTTTAGAGCATATTTTCACTATTGAGAACTATGTTTTGTGTGTGTTTGCTCACTGCTTGTCTCTTCTACCAGATTACAGGTTCCATGGAAGCAAGGACCTCATCTGTCTTGTCAGTGCTATATTCCCAGAATCTAGAATCAAGCCTAGCACATAGTAGGTTCTCAAACATTTGCTAAATTGAATTTTCTAGCAATGAAACCATTCCCTATGCTAAGCCCCTCAGGCTGAGACAGGGGCCCATAGCTCACAACTACAGGACAGAGGCAGCCCTAGCAGAGGACTGAGAGTCTCTACCCCAGACTGTCCTGCTAGGCTTGTTTCAATGTCCAGCTCTGCAGTGTCTTCACGTTGAAGGCTTGGAGAGGTCTGGCTGGTTGGGGTTGCGGGCCTGGTTGGAACAAGTCTCAGAGATCTGGGGCATAGCTCCCTTTTTGCCAGAAGAGGGCTTTTTGGCCACTAGTCCATTGTCGTCCTTTATCTTCTTGAGTCGGGCCTTGCTCTTTGGTGGTATGGAGAAGGTGAGAGAACTCTTGTTGAATTCAAGTGGGAAGACACCTACATCTCCATCAAAGCGGTTCTTGGACACCTGCAGATACCGTTTCCCTGGCCCAGTTACCAGTTTCCTGTCCTGCAGGATCAGAACATTGTCTGCTTCCTGGCTTGCCTGGGGGATAAGAGGCAGAAGGAAGGAGGAGCAAGAAGATATATGAGAGGAGCACAAAGGAAGGCTGAGCATGCAGGAATAGCAAGAATGTGGAAAGGGAAAAGTACTTCCCTTGTCACCAAAGATCTCCGAACTCCTGACCAAAATGCTGGGGTCACTTGAGTATTTTAGTTCCCTGACAACCCTGTTGCTGACCCAGATTGTGTACTTGCTGTTCCCTCTGCTGCTAACACATCTGGCTCCTTGGCTCACCACCTCACTCAACCTGAGCTCCTTATCATTTAGGTCCCAGTCTAAATGTCTCACTTCCCTGGCACCAGCATCTTTCCACTTCTGTCATTCTTTTCCCCAGTTCCATGTCTGTTTCATCATGGCACATATTTTGCGTTCCTTGCCCTGTCTTCCTTGTGCCCAGCCCAGTCCTGGCACATAATAGGCACCCACTCAGTGTGCCATGGAAGCTCCAGGATCCTAGGCTGGTCCTGCTGCCCAGAGGGCCCTCCCACTTACTTGCTTATTGCATACCTATTGTTGGCCAAAACCCAACCCAACCTTTGTTGACACCTCTTCTAAGAAGTCTCCCCAGATGTCCCAGGCTGACTCAGATGCCTTTTCTCCCCTCAAACCTGTGCTGCCTATCATAGTTCTTAGTATTATCATGAAAGTGAAACTCGCTCAGTCATATCCAACTCTTTGCCACCCCATGGACTTCCATATAGTCCATGGAATTCTCCAGGCCAGAATACTGAAGTAGGTAGCCTTTCCCCTCTTCTAGGGGATCTGCCCAACCTAGGGAAAGAACCCAGGTCTCCCATGTTGCAGGTGATTCTTTACCAGCTGAGCCACAAGGGAAGCCCCAAGTATTAGCATATTGAGTTGTAATCACTGTCTCCTTTTTTTTCTGTGCTGTGCTATATGGCATGTGGGATCTTAGTTCCGTGACCAGGTCTCCAACCCTTGCTCCTTGCATTGGAAGCACAGTCTTCACCACTGCACCACCAGAATACATAGCACATGTATTCTTCATGTCATAACTCCAGAGGCAGCTGCCTCCTGCCTGTTCCAGATGGGTAGTCAAGATGATTTAAGGCTGAATGAGGGCTGTCCCTGGTCATACCTGCCCCCTCTACTCTCCATAGCTTGAGATCCTCTAAAGTCCACTTACTTTGGCTGAGCCAAAATGGATGCTGTCTGTAGTTCTTTATCATCATCCTCTTTTCGGGGGTGAATGACCAGTGTTACATGGCAGCTACTGTCTGTTGCAAACTTCCGAAAGGCCCCGACAATGTAGTCTTGAGCTGCAATCCTGCCCAACAAAGCAAAGAGGTTATCAGACACAGAAGGACAAGAATGAACACATACTCCAGAATCGTTCACATCTTACCACAACATCACTCTACTTCCCTTTACCCAAGGACTCACACTTAAATCCCTGTCCACACTTACCACTGTCATACCATATACCTCTATAAAGACAGAAATACATAGACGTATGCGCCTGCACATATGTCAGAAAACAAGCGTACAGTGTTTACCCAGAGGTCAGCTGCCTGAGAAGATGTGTGTTTAAGTGGGTTACTGCTAGACAAGAGGAGGATGTCACCTGTCTGTGGACAGCTGCTCATGACCCATCATGAACTGCAGATTGTCGATGACCACATGACAAATGTCGTAAACATAGACTGCATGTTGCATTGTGTCTATTACAGTCCTGGGAAGAGGAAGAGACAACGAATTCAAAAGTCAGTTACAAGTAATCTTTAGACCATGGCAGTCTGAAGACTGTTGGGAGTCTGTTCTCCTGCCCTCCTGTTCTTTGAAAGCCGCAGGCCTGGGAACCTCACCTGATGCTCTGTTGCCCATGAAAAGTCATGAAATAGAGGGGCAAGTCCTCAAAGCGGTCAGCCCACTCATCGTATTTGTCCAGTTGCTCTTCCAGTCGTCCCACAGCAAACTGTGTCAGCATGACACGGGCTAGTCTCACGTTGCTGATCTCAAAGCTACCCCACAGCGTGTTCACTCCTTGGGTACACAAATCCAGGGCATATTCACTGATGAATGTTGTCTTTCCACTGCCTGTTGGCCCTGCACAGGGGTTGAACATAGACCTGGGTGAGAGAGTAAAGCCCTAACCTTGAAACCAATATCCACAAGAAGCTTCCAAGTTGGGAGAGGAAGGCTCCTCTTAAACATTTACTATTGCCCAAACCCACATGCTTTAGTCATCTCATCCTCTGCCCCCAAACCCACCCAAGCAGTAAGTTTCCAAAGGGTTACCTGTGAAGACTGTCAGCTCACCCTTCCGATGTCCCTTCAAAAGACGATTGAGGTCTGGGAAGCGGCTCCAGCGAACACCAGCTGCCTGCTCCACGTTTGACAGTTCTCCTAGCACCTCCTCCCGAAGCTGCCGGAAAGACACGATAGACTTGTGCCAGGCGGGCAGGGCAGTACGCAGAATACGAGAAAGGTTTAAGCCTTGGTTCAGAGCCTCCAGTGGAGAGGGCTGCTGGTCCCCAGGCCGCACCAAGGAGCATCGTTTGGGGTTCAGTTTTCGGGCAAACAACTTGGCAGCTTCCCAGGACCTAAGGTCATTCCCCAGCCAGAGCACGACCCGTCGGAACTGTTCGAGGTAAGGAAGCAGGGCAGGGGGTAAGCAGGCTGTTCCTCGGGGTAGGGCTAGAGTGGGCAGCCCTGTGGACTGGTTCAAGGCCAGACTGTCCAGCTCTCGACTTGTCAATACCACTTCAACATCTCGTCGACTGATCAGTGGTAACCCAAACAGGTTGTGGTAGGCACCAGGCCGGGGAATGGTGGTCTCCACATACTGCACCCCATCGCCCTGGGTTTCAGCCCCTAGTAGCTTTAGGCCTCGCAATCCCAAACCTCCAGGGGAGAACCAAGGGAAAACAAGCTTGCGAGCAGGCCGCAGATAGTGCACGCTGAAACGCTTAAGTGTGTCATCTGTCACTCTGGTGAGGCCAAACATCATGCGAGCTAGCTGGGCCTCCTCTGGCTCAGGCAGCTCCCAGAGAGGTATGGCTCTGTCCCAGATCCTCCGGACCTCCTCACTGTCCTCAGCTTCTGGGGCCTCACTGAGTAGGACCCCTTCTTTGGGGTCGCCTTGCCCCTCCACGCTAGCCTGGAAGTCTTCCCAGCTCCCCTCTGCTAGGGTGGTCATACAGAGAAAGCGGCCAGTGGTCTTGTCAATGAAGAGGCTGAAGGAAGTGGCTGCACCAGTCTGGTCCTTGAGCTTTGAGGCCTCCACAAAGGGACTCGGTGCCCGCAGGCAGCTGTGTCCATCTTGGAAGGGGATCCCACGGGCCCGCAAATACTGGCGAATTTCAGTTGTGGTTACAGGCAACACTGGTGCCTCCAAGGCGGGAAGAGCCTCCTTCCTGTACCGTCTGCGAGGAGGGCCCGGGGCCAAGCTTCGGGGCAGGCCTCTCCGTCCCATCCACGCCCCACGCAAGGGCAGCAGGATGCGGAGAGGGTACCCGCTTCGGAAGAGGACCCACATTCTTACTTAAACGGCGTAAGTTACTGCTTGAAATGCCTTAGGTGCCTGGTTCGGGTGCCTTCACTACTAGGTCATACCCTAGGGACCCTGCACGCAGCTCTCTTCTCCCTCTGAATTCTCTTCAGCCCCTCTACATTGCCACCTCACATCCACGCCAGAGGGCTTTTTCACGTGCGCGTCCCTCTGGCCGGTCCCTCCACAGCTACCTCACCTCTGCCACCTTCCGCGCCGCCCCTTCCTGACGCGGTTTCTCTCGATCATCTCCTCGCCACTACCGCCCCTCCACTGCCCCTCTTCGTCGTCCTCATTTCTGCAGCCGTCTGTGTCCCTTCCGTGGTCTCTCTCCTCTGGGCCCCCTGCTAAAGGACCGTTCCACCGCTCCCCTCAAGGGGACTCCAGGCGACTAGAGTGTCGCTCCGCGCTCCCGCCGAGGGGCGCCCGTCGTGCCTCCGGCCGGGTGGCTTCCTCGCCTCCACGGCTAGGAGCTCCGCCGCTCCTGACCCCAGCCCCCGGGTCACCACTCTCGTCTAACCCCTGTCGCCTGCAACATGGGTCACACGCGAGCCACTAACCGTGACTTCGGAAGCAAAACTACCGCGTTGCGAGTGTTCCCGGAACCGGAAGCCTCTGGTTCGCCCCGCCCCCACTGCGCGAGACCCGGCTTTGCGACTGGAGAGCTGTGGCCATGACTGCCCGCGGGACCGCGAGCCGCTTCCTGACGAGTGTCCTGCATAACGGGCTGGGTCGCTACGTGCAGCAGCTGCAGCGGCTCAGCTTTAGCCTCAGCCGTGACGCGCCCTCGTCCCGCGGCGCCAGGTGAGCAGAGGAAGGGCGCGGGGGTGCGACTCCAGCCGCGGTCGCCCCGGGTCAGAGGTCACCTTGCTCACCCTTCTCGGGTCCCTCAGGGAGTTCGTGGAACGGGAAGTGACCGACTTCGCCCGCCGGAATCCCGGGGTCGTCATATATGTGAACCCGCGGCCGTGCTGTGTGCCGAGAGTAGTGGCCGAATACCGTGAGTGGGGCCGCGCGAGGGCTGGAGGGCGGCGTCGGAGGGGGGGGCTCGGCCCGTTTGCCTGCCGCTCGTCTGACCCCTGCTCCGCTTCTGTTATTCCTATCTCCCTTCGACCAGTTAATGGGGCTGTGCGCGAGGAGAGCCTGAACTGCAAGTCGGTCGAGGAGATCGCCACGCTGGTGCAGAAGCTGGCCGACCAGTCGGGCTTGGACGTGATCCGCATCCGCAAGCCCTTCCACACGGACAGCCCTAGCATCCAGGGTCAGTGGCACCCCTTCACCAACAAACCGACAGCACTGGGCGGGCTGCGCCCTCGAGAAGTCCAGAATCCTGCCCCGACCCAGCGGCCATCACAATGAAGAGCAACTCCATACCCACAGTTTGGACTCTCACTCCAGTAGAGGTGGTTCCTGCTCCTGGTTTGCTTCACGGGAGACAGATGGAGCCCACCAATGGGTACTTTTGCTTGGGATAAAGAAAAGCTGCCTGTCACTTTTGATGTTCACCGTGAGGGGCAGGGACTGTGAGTCTCCTCATTCTTAGCCAGTTGACATTCTGAAACCTGAGAGTCTTCAGAGATTTGACTTGGTCTTCATTTCTTAAATCCAAATCAATAATAGTGATCTCAAATCACAAGTGAGGGCTTTCAAGGCTGGCTTCTGAAGAATTCTTTTGGCCTGTTTCTGTAGCCAGTAACCAAGAGAGTCTGCTGTGAGCCTGGCATTGGGCTAGGCCCTTTATATCTATGTGAATGTTGTGTGCAGATTAGAAAACTGAAGTTAATAAATTTGCCAAAGTCACACTTGAAGGCTGCTTCAAAATATGTGCATTTTAAAACTGTAACACCATTTTTGAGTATCCTAAAACCAGAAGCAAAATGAATAATAACTCAAGATGGTGTAGTATCAAAGGCCATATGATTAATCTAGGTTTAACCCTTGGAAAGAGTGATTCTCAGACCATCTGATTAATAGGCAGCATCTTCTAGACCTAGGGAGGGGAGGAGATGATGAGAAAAAGAGCCTGGAGGTAAAAACCTAGAAAGTTTTGTATGAATTCTTGAATTGTCATTAATTTTGTCATCCCCTTATCACCATGATCCGTAAATAGTGATCATTTTTAAAAGGCTGTGTGCCTGCTCAGGACAATCAGGATGGAAGCTGAGGATCCCAACTTCTGCAAAGTTAAAAAAATAATTATTTTACTTTTGGCTGTGTCGGGTCCTCATTGGTGCACACTGGCTTTCTCTAGTTGTGCATAGTCTTCTCACTGCAGTGGCTTCTCTTGTGAAGCCCAGACTCTAGCGCACATGGGCTTCAGTAGTTGTGGCGAATAGCTCAGTAGTTGCATTCCTGGGCTGAAGAGCACAGGCTTAGTAGCTGTGACGCATGGGCTTAGTTGCTTATGGGATCTTCCCGGACCATGTCTCCTGCCTTGGCAGCTGAATTCTTTACCACTGGGTCACTAGGGAAGCCCTGAAAATGGTTGTATGGAAAGCAAAGCCCACCCTGAAGCATCTTTATCGTAAGCTTAGAAGCCTGTCTCCTGGTGATCAGGGGAAGACCAGCCTAGACCAAGCAGACCACTCATAGTAGCTGTGGGGAAAAGGGTATTTATTAACCAACAGTAGGGGGAGGAGCTGAGCCCAGCCTCCCCACTCTGTCACATGCCTGTCCTGCCTACCTGCATGGTGAGCTGGGGGCATTTCTAAAGAAGTGTAGCCAGTTTACAATAAATACATTCATTGTGGGGTAGAGGAAAGAGAGGTTGGGTGAAGGGCAGTAAAAATCCGTGGGATTCCACGTTCTCAGCTACAAAAATAACAGTCATCCTCACCCGAGGGAAATGGGGGAGCTCAGTCAGGTTTTGATTGTCCCATGTGGGCCTGGAGACTTCAGAGGCCCCTGGACCCTGAAAGTGCCCCGGTGAGGTAGGACAGGGGTGGGAGCCAAGCATTCAGACTCCCAGCCTCTGACCTTTGCATAGTTCCGAGAACGGGCATCAGTGCCAGGTGAGACATCAGATCTCTTCTCCCCTGCTCTGATCTAGGGGCAGCAAATGCTTGGTCCCCAAAAGGGAGGCTGGCTCATTGAGTGCAGTGTTGGTCACCCGTCCTAAGGAAGTGTCTGCAAGGACAGCTAAATGGGAGGCAGCTCTCCCTCTGAAATGTTCATGGACCAAATCCAACAGACACAGGTTCGATGCAGCAAGGGGAGGCTCAGAAGGTGCATGTGAATGGAAATGTAAGCACATGTGCGTGAGGAAGACCATGCCTGGAGCTGTCTCTGGCACTCCTGAGAGTGACCAGGGAGTAGGGAGGCTGACTCACAAGGGCTACACATTAGGGGAGAAGAGGGAAGGATGCGGTAGTCTTACCTTCCCAGGCTGGCCTGTTGCCAAGCTCTTGCCAAAGAGGTCATCACATGGGGCTAGGACTACAGGAAAAGACTAGATAGGATGGGAGGTGGCAATTGAGAGGGTACCCAAAGTCCAGAAGGAATGAAATGGGGGAATGCACCAGGAGGTGGGGGTGGGGGGCCCTGCAGCCCAGCTGATAGGCATTCTTCCACGTGCACACGTGAATGCACGCAGGGCTCAGGTGGCTCTGGTGGCTGGCAGAGGTCTGGTTTGTTTTCAGGACCATCCAGCACATAGGGCCAGGCAGAGGGTGGTGACCCTGAGGCCACCCGGACCTGCAGAGCCCTGCCTGGGAGAAAGAGGAAGGGTGTAAGCAGATGATTGGGGCAGGAGGATGGCATCCTCTCCTCCCACGTGCTTAGGTTAAAAGGGAAGAGGAGTGGGGGTTGGGACTGCAGACCCTGAGGGGCACCTACCTCTGAGGAGCACCGGTTGACCTGGGCTGCTCACAGATGGGTCTGTGGAGAGAATGAGAAGGGGGGCTTTGGCTGGGCCTGACGCTGGCCAGCCTTACAGGGACGTCACAAAGTTGGGAGAAGGGCCTGGAGTTGCGGGGATGAGGGTAAGGTGTCCGTTGGGGAGGCAGCGGCCCAGCCTGGTACAGGCAGGCTGGTTTGGAAGAGCATTTGTCCTGGGAGGCTGGGCTCAGACAGAGCTCTCATCCAGGTGCTCTACAAGCTGTGTGTGCTTCCTCTTCTCCAGGATGCGGCTGAGCTCCTCCGCGAAAGAGCAGGGCCCCACCGGCACTCCATTGTTGCTCTGCCTCAGGAGCACGTAGCTGTTGCCATTCATCCTGCGCAGCCGGCTGGGCAGCGTCACCAACCCATTGGTCAGCTCAGTTGGTGGCGGTGGGGGTGGTGGTGGTGGTGGGGCTGGGGTTCCCTCTCCAGGGATGATCTGGAGGCAGCCACCCTCCAGGCCCCCAGCCCCTTCCCCATCATCACCGTCATCTTCCTCTCCAGGACACTGGCCTGAGACTGTCTGCAGCTGCACAGCAGAGCCCCCTGCCCGGCCAGCCCGACCCAGTGAGTATTTTCGACGGTGCCCTCGTCCACCTCCCCGAAGACAGGCCACGTAGAAGAGGGAGGAAGCCAGGATGAGGCAGAGGCCACCAAGTGCAGCAATGGCTAACACGTAGAGCAGCCGCACATCCGGTGCCAGCTGTGCCCCAGGCATGGCAGGAGCTTGTGGAGCAGGGGCTGGAGTGGCTGGCCGCACTGTGAGGCTGTAGGCGGCCAGCAAGGTGCGGAGGCCGTTCTCTTCAGCATAGCAGCCGTAGTTGCCGCTGTGCTCAGGCTGCGTGTCTGTTACCAGCAGCCCATCCACACCCACGCGGTAGCCATCCTGCCCATCGCTCAGGCCCATGCTCCCATTGAGCAGCCACAAGGCCCGGGCCAGGTTGGATGGCTGGTCACAGGGCAATAGGACATCATCACCCCGGAGCACAGAACGGGTCTTCAGTGGTGGTGGTGGCCCTGGAGGGAGCAAGGGACAGGAGAACGTGGTCAGTGCCTGCTTATCCTGGGAGGGCACTGGAGATGGAAAGCCAGGTGGTTCACTGTTAGGTCCCCAGCACCATGCACAGAATCTAGCATTGCAGGACTAAGCCCTCTGTGCTCATGCTCCCACGCAAGGTTCACTTGGCCCGTCTCAGTGGTTTCAGTTCCTGACATCTACCAGTGATTCCTCATCTCTGTCTCCAACAAAGAGTTTTCTACTAAGTGTAGACTTAACTTTCTTCTACGTGCCGTACATCTCTTGGACATGTCACAGGAACTGAGGCCAAAAGCTCCCTCTTAGACTACACTGGGTATTTTTCTTGAATTGTCATCACCAATTGTATGGCACCACCAGCCACTACCAGAAACCTGAGTCCCTTGTCTCTTTCTCCCCTTCACCTTTGTATCTAACCCTCACTAAGATTCTGCTTCCAGAATCTTTCTCAGACTTGTTCACATCTCTCCTTCCTCCGCTGCTGGCCCTCACCCAATCCATTCTTTACGCAGCAGTGTGGTGACCTTTAAAAACACTAAGCTGATGATCCCATCCCCCTGCCTCAGCACAGTCCTGCCCATCTCTCCAGCCTCTTCTCTCATTCAAACTTGGAGGAGAAAGCCTAACAGTGAACAAAAGCACAGATTCCAATCAGCCTGCTTGGGGTTAGGCTCATTTGAGCCTACTGCTTAAGAGCTGATCAATTTGGGGTAGTTTACTTATTCTCTCTGTTACTTGGAGAGATTGCCCCCATGGAGATGGTAATAATGGCACCTTTCTCATAGGAATGCTCTGAGAACAAATGAAATATGTGTGTTTGATCAGTGCTTGCCGCATGGTAAGTCCTTGGTACACATTAGCTATGATTGCTACGATTATGGCTCTTGTTGCAGATATCAGCTCAGTCATCTGATCTTCCTTGGGGAAGAACCTATTATCTCTCAAACCCTTGTCATAGTTGTAATTATTTTTTTTTGTATCAAAAAAGCCAAAGAAAAAAATTGTAATTTATTGTGTGATCATTTAATTGCCTGTGCACATACTTGGCTGTAAGCTCCAGAAGTAAGGAAAAACTCCACATCTTGAACCTGTTTGCTTATTTATAACTGTTTGTTTTGCAACAAATGTTTGTGGAATACTTACTCTGTGTTGGGTCATTCTCACTGAAAGCACAGACAGAGTCATTCAGATATATATATGCACATACAGATAGCATCAGCTGGTAAAGGGGACAGACTGTGCTGCCAGACCCACACATGGCCATGACGGCGCTTACCTGTGACCCTGCTGCCCTCGCAGCCTCGGTTTCCTCTCTCCACGTCCTGTATGAGTGCTGTCCTGGAGACAGAGGATTGGGATTCAAGAACAAGGGGAACTGGGCTGTAGTTTGCCCAGTGGAAGGGTCAGTAAAGCTGTTACTAACAACTGGACCCTACTCCCTGCAGCTGGCAGGCCCTCCTTCACCCCTTAGGCCCTGATCCCCGGGGCAAATGGGACCCTCGAACCGCCGCCCCCCAACCCCCCATCCCTCTCACCTGCTGCTTTGGGACCTGCTGGGGACGGTGGTGGTCACCGTGCAGGCGTGGGTGCTAGGGTCCCAGCCACAGTAAGGGTCTCGGGCCAGGATGCAGTCATAGCAGGAGCGGTAGCGGGAGCAGCTGGACAGTGGTAGCTGGATGACACCACTTGGGGCCCCCACGTAGAGGCTATGCTAGGAGTCGGAGAGAACAGCTGGTTGGCAGCACCTCACTCCCACTTACAGACACACACACACACACAGAACCAGTGTCCAGCCTCCCACCTCCCTCTGTCTACTCTGGCAAGACCAGAATATTGAGGGTCATGAGTCAGAGGCTACCTGCATCGGAGAGATGACCAGGTTCTCCACAGATTGGGGCTCCTTGAACACCTGTGTCTCTTCAACAATGTGCATCCCAGAGCCCAGGACCACAGCCTTGTGGATCCAGCCATCAGCTGGTATGGGAATGGCAGAAGGTCAGACTCCAACAGTGGAATCTACTCTCATCCCCCTGCAATAAATAGCCTAATGGGAATAGCTTGGAGTCCTGAGGTCAGGGACAAGGATTCAGCCAGTAGCAGTGGGTTCTCCCGAGATTGGAAACTCCAAACTAGTCATGGCAAGAATTATTGGATTTAGAAGCATTAGTGACCAGGGTCAAATGTCATTGTGGTTGGTGACAGGAGTCAGCAGTCACCAAGAGCTAGTGGTCCTTGGGGACCAGTAGTGATTATTCACTGAAGAATCATCAGTGGTCACCAGGGTTTTGCGATCAGGGTCCTCCAGGGGACTGGACGTCAATAGGGATCAAGGACTCAGGCCAGCAGTCACCAAAGGGCTCAGGCCAGGGGTCAGAAGCACCTGTGCCCAGAAAGAGCAGGTCATAGGTGGGTCCAGCGGGTGTGCTGACAGGTGTCCCCGTGAGGTGTGTGTAGCGCACACTGCGCTTGAGCAGCAGGGGCCGTCCGCGTGCAGGCACCACAGGCCGAGCCATCAGTGGGTGTAACTTCACAAAGTCCAGGACCAGAGATGGCAAGTCCTGGGAGGAGTTGTAGCCTCGGCTCGCAGTGAATCTGTAATGCACTGTAGTGGGGGATAGGGTGGTGAATCTTAGAATTCTACCACTGGCCCACCCTCCCCACAAGGTTAGACCTCCTCCCTATTTTAGGGGTCCTGTCTACTCAGCACTGACCCCAGGCCTCAGCACTCACCGAGCCAGGCCGGGGCTCTGGCACCCCGCCCTCGTAGCGGCCCCAGCGCCGGACACCATCCTGGTATTCCATGTAGGGGCCTGCGAAGACAGCCTGCACCTCGGCCAGGTCATAGCGGCATACGGCTGAGGCCTCGAGGGTCTTCCTAAGGATGGGATGGAGGGGAGGGGCCTGAGTCACACTGAAAGGAGCCTGCCTACCTGCCCAGCCTGGAGCCCACCGTTGCCCTGACCAAGTCCACAGGCCCTCTCCTGAGTGGCAGCAGACCCCTGGATGTGCCTGAAGTTCTCTGTCTGCGGCTGGCTTCCCCCAGGGGGTCCTATCTCATCTCCCCTGACCTCTGCTCCAGTCCCTCTGCTGTCCCCATCCCTCGCCTTCCCGCGCATCCCTGAACTGACCACTGTGTGGTCAGCGTGAAGGCCGCATAGAAGTGTGTGTGTGCTGAGGTGTCAGCTTGCAGGCTGCAGACACTGCGCAGCATCTCATACTGTGGGATGTGGCAGATGAGGCGCGCCTTCAAGAAGGAGGTCCACTTCTTCTGCAGGATCTTCTTCCCTCCCAGGTCTCCCTGGGGGGCAGGGGGCAGGGGGTCAATGGCCAGGGTCAGAGATTCAGCCTCTACACCCTTGCCCTGACCTCAGTCCTCACCTTGCACACACGGGCCACACGGGCCACGCGGTGACTGCTGCGGCTCTGAGCAAAGCTGCCTGCACCCTCCTCAGCAGCGCTCCGTGAAGAAGTAGTAAACTTTGTCGTCGTCACCCACAGCACTGGCCTGGCTCTCCCGCACCAGGACGGAGAACACAAACTCAGCATCTGTGGGTCAGGTGGCTTCTGAGATAGTTTGGGGATCTCTACTCACTGCCCCCACCCCCACCGCACCGCCCTTATTCAACCACATCCAGGAAGAGACAGGCTCACCTGGGGATTTGGGGATGGGATGATGGTCAACTGCCCAAGGGAGTACGGATGCAAACAGTCCCCTGCCCCCCATCACCCTGGGCCTCATCCTCCTAACCATTGAGCCAGTGCATTGGTGCCTCCTCTGTCCTCAGGGAGTGTGGGTGCCGGCTCCGGCGGATGTCAGGGATGCTCCGGAATTCATACCGAGTGGCTGTGTAGAGGCCTCCATCTGAGGCACGAACATGCCCAGCGTGAGAGACACGTCACACACAAGACACACAATATTACATGGGTGGCAAGTCCTAGCAATGAGACCCATGTCTCACAGACAGCATGCCTGTGGTTGAGGGGTCCATGTGGACAGGAGAGCATGCTTACCAATGATGAGGCCAGTGAAGCCGCGGGCTGGGTCGTAAGGACACTTCTCCTTCCCCTCCTCGAAGCTGGTTGGCAAGGTGAAGGCCTCAGCATCCTGGGGGAGGAGGGGCCCAAAGTCAGTGATCCTGAGGACAGGCCAGGGTTGTTGCCGAAGATCAGAAGGGTCCAGGGTCAGGAAGCAGGGGCGGCAGTCAGGGTAGGGGCAAACACACTCACAATGGCTGCACAGAGAGGCTGGAAGGCGTGAGTCCCACAAGCGTAGAGGTGGGTAGCATTAAGCCGCTGCAGGAATCGCACATGGTTAAAGCACTCGGTCTGTGGGATAGACGAGGAGGGCTGTGAGCCCTGGGCCTCCTTAGAGACTGCTTCCATTAGGCCAGCTCTGTGGTCTGGCTCTTGCCCCCACTCACAGGACAAAAGTTTCCTTCTAAGATCCTGGTGGGTGTTCTCACTGCTCAGGACACAGACTGGTCCCGGGAACTCACTGTCCTTTGACTCCTCTCCCCTTGGCTAGCTCAGCTCACCTGACACACTTGGCTGGCTGCTCCTGCATCTTCTGTCGTCCCCTAGTCTGGGGGCTCCAAGGGCTCTCACCACTTGAAGATGCTTCTCTCTTGCATCTTCACAGCACTGTCCACCAGGCGTGGAGCTCCCACACCCGCTTCAGGGTGGCATTACCAAACCTACCCCCAGGCTCCAGCCATTGCTCCACCTGCTAGCCCACAGACAAGTCGAACTCATGCTGTCAGAAACCACGCTCATCCCCTTGTCCATCCTGTGCATCTTCTCCCTTAAACCTGTTCTTCCAGTCTTTCCCACCTCACTTCATCCGTCCATCCTATTACTCAGTCCAGAAACCAGGCGTCATCTTTGCTGCTTCCCATTCCCTCACCCCCACATTCAGTCTCTCTGTGATTCTTTATCCTGCACATCCCATGACTTGGTCCACTTCCCCTCCACTGCCATCACCCTAGTCCACATTATCACCGTCATCTCTTCCCTGGGCAGCCACAGCGACCACTTGACAGCGCCCCCACCTCTCTGCCTCTCTTTACAAAAGCTGTTTATTGATTCAGTGAATGAGGAATACATGCACACAGTATAAATTCAAAAGGTACAAAGGGATATGTTGTAAAGAGCCTCCTTTTTATCCTGTTGCCTTCAAAGGAGACTGCTGTTAGCATTGTCTGGATTTTCCTTTCAGAGAGATTCTACCAGTCAGCACCCTCTTGCAACCCACTTTCCGAGGCATATTTTAAAAATGTAAACCAGATCATCTAACTGCTGTATTTAAAACCCTTCTGTGACTCACCAGAGTCCTGAACATAGGGCCCCACATGCTCCTGGCCCTACATGACAGAGCCCTGCCCGTTCCTCTGGCCTCATTCACCCTCCTGCAGCCACAGTGGCCTTCTCTGCCTATCAAATGCCCTAAGCTGATGCCCTCTTGACTTCTTTGCCTTGTTAATGATTCCTCCTCCTGTCTGTTACCCACGGTTTGAGTCCATGTAGGTCTTTATGTCTTTACCCCACACTCACCAGCTGCAGACTTTGGCATCCAGCCCTCCTCTCCACCAGCTTGCTCAGGCTTCCCTCCTCTGACCCATATGATGCCCCCTACCTCCGCACTACCTTTCTTGCCTCCAGACTCACTCTATTTTAATTCATTTAGGGCTTGAGACTAGATAAATATTCTTAAAATAGTGTTTCCCCAAGATGTTTCCATTAAAAAGGAGGGAGCAGGGACGGGGAGTTCTGTGGTCAAATGGATAGAAAACCACAGGTAAAAGCTACCTTTACTGGGGACACCTCAAAGCCTTAAGGGTATCGCTGTGCATTGAAGGATTGAGCACACAGCATTTTCCAAACTCATCTAACTATTAAACATCTCTTTTGAAAATTATTGCTTTTCAGAACATGCTTTGGGAAATGTTCTTCTAAAGTCAAAGAATGGTCCGGGACCAGCAGTGTGTCCGCTTCATCTGGAAGCTCATTAGTATCGCAGAATCGCAAGCCTTTTCCCAGACCTTCTGAGACTATCTGCATTTATAATACACCCAGGTGATTTGAGTGCATGTTAAAGTTTGAAAGTCTCTAAAATATCAAATGGTGAGGGTACCACTGTCATAGAATAAAATCCAAACCCCCAGCTGGGTGTTAACAGCCCTCCATAAATTGGGCTCCATATGCTTCACCAGCTCCATTTTCCACCCATGTTACACTTAGAGGCATCCTTTGATGAAATCTCCTGGAGACGCCTTTAAGTGCCGCAGACCCACTAAGTCAGAATCTCCCAGCTTGTGGGCCTTGGGGTATTTTTTTAAAAGCTCTCCAGGTTCTTCCCTGGAAGTCCAGTGGTTAAGACTTTGTGCTTCCACTGCAGGGGGTGCCGGTTCGATCCCTGGTTGCGGAACTAAGAGTCCGATATGCCATGCCACAAAAAAATAAAAACACTGTGTAAAAGCTCTCCAGATGACTCTGTTACATAGCCAGACATAAAACCCCTGCAGATATTCTGTTCTTTAGCTAGAAAGGGCTGACACTTCACTAGAGAGTGTTAGTGGCTCAGTCATGTCCAGTGTCAGACTCTTTGCAACCCCATGGATTGTAACCCACCAGGCTCCTCTGTCCATGGGATTCTCCAGGCAAGAGTACTGGAGTGTGTTGCCATGCCCTTCTCCAGGGGATCTTCCTGACCCAGGGATTGAACCCAGGTCTCCCACATTAAAGACAGACATTCTACTGTTTGAGCCACCAAGGAAGCCTGACACTTCACTAATACCTACGGAAAAGTGGATATTTGAGCTATTCCTTGACCAAAGCCTCATTTTTCTCATTGAAAGAAGAGGATAACACCATTTCCTAGGATTATTTTAGAATGAAATTAGATAATAGCTAAGTCAGCACTTACTAGAGATTACCTATTGTTATCATGATTATTATTTGGGAGCCCAGAGAAGATTAAGATAATATCCAAAACCACGCTAGTAGGTCACTAGATGTTTGCATTACAAGTATTGCTCCCAGGCCGGCCACTCCAGTGGCACTCACAGTGTCTATTGTGGTTGCTGCAACTGACTGGCTGATCTGTTTCTCCATCTGTGTCCCCACCAACTGTGATAGCCCCCACTGAAGAGAAAGAGGAAAGGAGTTGGGAACAGGGTGGATCACATACCTGGTTATTTTTCCCTTTTTGATGACATTTACTTTGCATCTCTGTGGAGGCCTCCCAGCGAATCTGGAGGGGGTGGTAAAGGGAATAGGCTGATGCATAGAACCCAATGCCTTTGACTTTCCCCATTACCTGTGGGACAAGGTGATAGGACCCCAGGGTGAGGTAAGTGTTAGGAGCACTGGATGTAAAGGAGACACAGGCCAGGAAAGGCAGTGCTGTCTGACCAGGGGGTTACGGAAGACTGACAGGGTTTCCAGGAAGCTGAGGTCCTAAAGATGCTGAATGAAGCTGGATACCCTCTGGGCGGTCTAGGCTCCAGGGGCTGACCTCTTTGTGAGTCCCGTCTCCTATGTCTTGCGCATTGAGAGAGAAGAGGGCACCTCGGGCTCCCACCAGCAGCCTTGCGGAGGCCTCCTCGAGCAGCAGTGTTGAGTAGTTCTGGGCTTGGCCCTTGAAGTGCCGGGTCCCAGAGAGCTCTGGGGAGAGTGGGATCTGTGAGCCCAGCCCTGGGACTGACTGCCTCCCCACCTCCAGCCCCTGGCTCCTGCTGCCTTTCGAGGTTGGGGCTGTCAAACCTTCGTAGGGGATGGTCATCCGTGGGGTGGCATCTAGTTCTCTGGATGGTCTCCGCAGTGAGGGCCCAGGGACTGCAGTTGCTGTGAGGAAGCTCAGGAGGAGGGGCCAGAGCCTCCCCCACATCTTCCTGGGGAGGCCCAGACCAACAAGACCCCCAAACGGAGCCAGGGCCAGAGGTTAGGGGATGATGGGAAGAATAGTCACAGGGTATTAAGGTCCAGGGAGGTTGCTTAGAAGGTCAGAGGTCATGGGGCCAGGGAGGGTCCTGGAATCGGGAAGACATGGAATCACATGATTGTGTGGCCATGGAATCCCAGGTAAGAGGTCAAGAAGAGGGGTGGATTCCAGACTGCCTCTCGGCATCAGTTACAGACTCCATGGTGGGGTCACACGGGGGTTGTAGATCACTGGAGGGGTCACCCTGGCCCAATAGCAGGGCTAGTTCTGGTTCACTGAGGTCTGTTTTCTGAAGAAAAGAAAAAACAAACAGAAAAAAAGTCCTTTCTTCTGTGTGTAGATGGAAAGTAGACAGCATTCCCCTCTGAGTTCAGGTGGTCTCAAAGCGAGGAGGCCCAGCATCTATGAGACTCCCACAAGAGGATGAACCCCAACATTCTGTCCTCCTTGCTGTTCAGATGCAGGAATTTGGGTGGAGCTTGCCCACTTTACAAGACCCTAGACTCCCGTCAACCCAAATCTCAGGTGACAGCCCTTCTGTAACCTAGTCAGAAGCTCAGCTAGACCTCCATCTTGGTAGAGCCCAGGTTCTCAGGAAGAATGCCTTCTCCCAGCAATGAGGCCCCACTCGGGCAGCAGCTGCCCCTCCGCCTGCGGGGGTGCCTTATGCAGGAAGGCCTGGGCAGAGATGCTTAATGGGCCTTTGTTTATTTTGTCCTATTTTCCCTTTGTTTTTTCTTTTCCCTGGCCTGAAAGCTCCCTCTGGAATTTCTCTTTAATTAGATACTTCTCCTCCTCAGCATTCCTCTCCAAGGGGCGCACATCTCTGCCCTGCCCATGCGAGTCTGTACTGTACCCTTTGGCTAAGCATCCACACATGCCCCTACCTGCAAACAGGCACTCACAGGCACCAAGGTGGGTATCTGCCCCCTCTGCCCTCCCCCACCCTCAGCAGTGCAGTTGCCATACCTGTACAGGAAGCTCGAGCGTGCAAGGTCACTTAACGGAGACATGAGCAACATGGAAAAGGTGAACGATAGGATCCCTGAGACCTTGGCCACCTCCCTTGGCACATCTTGGAGACTGTTACCACACCTGGACCCTCCCTCATGGCAACCAGCTGGGGATGGGGTTGGGAGAGGTGGCAGGTTTGATCTGACCCCTGAACTTCAGGCCTGATCTCTGAAGTTCCTTGGTTGGGCTAGGTGTGGAGAAAACCTGACTCACCCAATCTCATGCGACAGAGCCAGAGGGGCCATTGGCCTCTCCCTTTCCTTCCAGGTCAAATATTAACTAGGTGGCCTTGAAGAGAGGGCAGAGACTAGGAATTGGCCAGAGGGAGAACAGGAATTTGGAGGGTTTTTTCAAGAGGTAAAGGTCACTACTGTTCTGGAGCAGAGCCCAAAAATGGAGAATGGCATATGAGTAGACTGAAGAGGCTCCCTGGACCACGGGAGGGGCATCATATCCTAGTTTGGAGGCTGGGGCAGCAAGAGGCCCCAGGCAAACCGCCCAGGCCCCATCACTCACTGTGGAGGCACACCTGTTTACCTTTGGGGCCTCCTATTTGCTTAGTGCAGAAGTGGGGCAGGGGGTGGGGGGAGCCCTAAGGCTAGGAGGGATCAGTCTCTAGGATTGGGCAAGAGGAATACACCCCAGATCAGAGGAACCACTCAGAGTGTGGTGCCTGGCACACTGACAGAGGTTTAAATGAGTCACGTATGTCCAGAGGAGGGAGATGTGCATGCACATAGATACACACACATACATATTCATAGGAGGGCTATGAGCACACGTACACATGAAGAGTCAGGCACACACGTTCACAGTGAGGTCTGCACAATATGTTCACCTAAAGGGCCTGCCACCTGTCTATACATAAGTTGTATTCACATGCCGGTTCAATTAGCAAGGCACCCAGTCTCAGGGGTTAACAAGGAGAGTTATACACACACACATGTCTCTATGGAAGACTGTACACCTATTCACAGGAGGGTCCTGCACCTGTAGGGACATGCATACAATCCCACTGATACAGTGGGTCAGGCACCATCATGTCCACAAAAGGATCAACTACGTTTGTATACACACGGTCCTCAAACACACAATTACATCTACGCAGAGACAAGCGTATGTACACATAGGGGTCCAGTTCTCATGGCAGGCTTGGCAGTTACCAGTATCCACTGGGGGTGAGATGCAGAGCAGAACCCTGCCTCCCTTCCTCAAAGTCCTAATTGTAAGGCCAGAATCCAGGTTTGTGTTTGTGAGTGTGTGTGTGTAAAGAGGAGGGAAATTTCTGATCTCAGATGCTCAAATAGAATGCATGCATGGGTCAAGGCCAGTCTGGCAAGGGAGGAAGGGGCTACGTAACCCAGGCAGGAGGAGGCCCCTTGATGTAGCAAAGTAAAGATGCAATGGAACAGGTAACTTAACCCACCTCCACTCCCATGTCTACTGCAGTTCTAGATTTGGGATTTGGGCTGGGAGTGCTCAGCCTGCATTTAACCTGTTGGGCAGGAGGGTGGGGCTAAATGGGGTTGGGGGACGGGGCCGAGCTGCCACCCCCTTCCCCCAGTGACCACAAGGCTTCAAGGTCTCCAGTCCACATCCCACACACCATCTCCGGTTCCAAGCTTGGGATCCTCCCCCAGGGCCGGCCCCCTGAACTCTGACCACCTTCCCGCTGTTAGATCTTGGGGTGGAGGGAACTGAGGAGGGTAGCCAGCAGGATCAATGTAGGATAGGCAGGCTGTCGACCTTCATCGCAGATGTCCACCTGCCTAGTGTAGGCGGTATCCCTCTCTGCCCAGTAGGATGATGGTCTCTCCTGGCCTGAGAGCCCCTCCCCCGCTACCCTCGCCTTCATCGTGGACAGTCCGCGGTTCTCTCCTCTCCTCAGATCTAACCTCAGTCTCTACTGCTGCAGCTCGAGGACGAGCTCTCCTTCGATCCCGCCAGACGCCAGGAGACATGACCCAGATCCCGGGAAACACTGTTCACCACGCGGGCCCCCGCCCCACTCCAGATCCCGACTCTGCGGTGGCAGGTCTGCGACCAGCGCCGCCCGAGGCCTGGCCCGCGCCCCTCTAGAGCTTTTATGCGGGACTAGGGGACTTGGCGGTGAGAAAGGCCTGGCCGAGCCTGGAAGGTTTAATAGACGTAGGGAAGCCATGGCCTGGCCCCCCGTCCCCCGGCGCAGGCCCTGCAGCTGCCCGCACTCCACGCCTGTCTCACCTTTGCTCGCAGATCCCCGGCCATGCAGACGGCGATGAGCGGCTCCGCGGCCCCACAGCACCAGCTGCAGGAGGAAGGGGCCGCGGCCGGAGGCGGGGCTGGTGGAGGCGGAGCCAGGGGGTGGAGCAGGGGCCTGGAAGGCGGGGCCATGGGGGCGGGGCCGCAGGGAAGGGTGCGGGGAAAGGCGCTCTCTGGTTTCGCGTCCCCACCCTATACTATAGGTCAAGGCTCACACAGTGCCCCGCCCCCTAGGGCCACGCCCTCTGGTGGTGGCTTCATCACCCTGTGCGCTCTGTAAGGACTTATCCCACCTTCCTACCCCCTCAGACCTAGGACCCCTTGGACTTGCTTTCTCCGGGGGATGTGCACACCTGTCCTCTGGCCGACTTAACTCTCCGAAGGCCCTTGGAGCTCACTTTCTGCGCCCCTGCTACCTGCTTCTATGCTCAGCCTAGGGCGGAGGGCCAGAGTAGGTGGACACCAAGTGTTGGGGCAGCTCTCAACCCAGATGAGGGTCTTGATTTCTAGCTCAAGTGTATCCAGCCGCCTACTTTTTCAGCCTGAGGTCTGAGGGGTCAGGCTTGAAGGGATGAATAAAAATTTGACCGGAAGTGCATACCAAAAAATACTGTTTTTCTGATTAAAGAAGCCACAAACATTTGCACTTGTCCACTGAGACCAACTCTTGGATGAAACTGGGGTCTGCCTCCTCAGGGACTGAGTCACTCAGACACGTGCATTCCCTTCCAGTTCATGTTGAATATCATTCTTACTCTGGATCTTACAGTGAGCTCCTCCTGGGTGAGCAAATATCCCTCCCTTTCTAGACTTGATTACCTTACCCAGCAGCAATCTAAGAAGCCTCCTAAGAATCAACTCTCCATCTCCTTACTCAACTAGGGTAGTCCTCCCATGCACCCTGGCTCCGCAATTTCCCTTCAACTCGGGTCATGCTTCCTTCCCAACACCTATTAAATCTCCCTCTAGGGTTTAAAATCAGACCTGAGCTCTAGCCACAACCTGGTCTGATCCTCCCTCTCTCATTTGTGACAGTACTGATATGGTCTAAGAATAAGACCAAAATGATGAGAGCCACAGGGTCAATAGTAACTGAGCCTCACATGTGCCTAGGAATCTGAGCTCTGGAGGAGCAGGGAGTGGGGAACAGGCAGATGAGCACTGGCCTAAGAGAAGGTCAAGATTGAAGTAGCTGTCATTATTTAATTGAACGGACCCTGGAAAAGACATATCATCCCGTTTCTCAGAATTCTCCAAAGCTCAGTTTGGCACTTCATCCCATATAGTCTGTAGTTTGTGTGGCTGTGAGACTGCATGTCGCTAGACAGCAGGGCCCACGTCCCACTTCCACCACCCCCAGCACTCCGTAAATAGGATGTGTTTGTATGTGGAAGGGAAGATAGCTGGGAAGAAGTGTTTACATTCAAGTGTACACAGGGAATTCCCTGGCAGTCCAGTGGGCAGGACTTTGCACTTCTACTGCAGGGGGGCATAGAGTCAATCCTCAGTTGGGGAATTAAGATTCTGTAAGCCTCATGGTGCAGCCAAAAATTAAAGTGTACACAAACTTTTACAGAGTATCCAAGTTAATATTTTTCGTTGTAGTTTCATTCCACTCTGATGGATTATCAGGCCTATTTATTAGATGGAAAATAGGCTCTAAGGCATTAAGTGACTTGCCTTGAAATCAGGACTGGAAAAGCCTGAGAAGAGGGAAGCAGGGTGGAGAACTGTCTGAGCAAAGGTAGAGAAGAGAGAAGCATTGTAAACCTAAAGAATTGTCTGAGCAAAGGCAGAAGTATGCATGCTTGTAAGCTTGTACACAGATGAGTGTTGGGGGAGTGGGCAGAAGGGAAGGGGCATGAAAGAGAAAAGTGAGTTTGATTTGATAAGATGGTTCCTAGTAGGAAAAAGAAGGGAAAAGTCAGCTTGTAATTCAGAAAAGAACACAGAAAAAAACCTTGAAAGAGCTGATGGATTGAGTAAGTGCAAGCTGGGAAGACCAGGAGACACAGGGATATGAAAAGTAAATCTTCAGTCCTTGTGGGAAAGTGGGCTGGGGGACAGTGGAGGGAGGGCAGGAAGACTACCACGTTATGGTTAACAGACAGGAGAGAAATTAAAGGGCAGGGGCCCAGGGGGCTAAGGGATATAGCTCCTCATGTTCACATAGAAATAAGTGCTGACTTAGGTACCTCAGGAGGTGGCAAGTAGGCCAAAATGGTTTGGTGGTCAGTTCAGCATTTAACTCACCTACACTCTGTATGAGGCAAGCCTTTCTCCTCTAAGGTGCTCTGATGGCTCTCAGAATCTTACACATTTCCAAATAAACAGAATGTATAAATCACAATGCTGAATTCTAGCATGGCACTTGCTAAACTGTAGCTGGGCAGTTACTTCACTCTCTTGATAATATAGATTCAGACCAAATCCATTTCTCTCTGCTGTCATCCCACTTCACTCTCTGAACTTAATGTGTGACGGGAATTAATGGAACTTTCTATAGGAAGCCCTTTTGATTGATAATCCTCCTCTCTGCAAATCAAGTTGATAAAATATGAATGAGGGGATAGTGACAATGGGAGAGACAAGAAATCAAACCAAGAAATTAACCTCAACTTGGCCAAGAATCTGAATCTGGGGACACAGGAAGGTCATTCCTTGCACGTATTATTACTTACCCTTAAAGTCACTACACTGGCAGCTTCAGTTTCCTTCATAGCTTCATAGGGTGGCTATGAGAGGAGCCCAATCGACAAAATTCTAGTGTACTTTACAGAGAACACAAATGTGAGTCGTCGCTAGGTTATTCTGCCCAACTTGGCTGTACAAAAGTGGCAGAGGCCAGTGCTGGTTGTCCTCAGCCACCTATACACCGGTTTGGCTCCAGGATTTGCACAGACCAAGTTACTCACTGTAGCAGGGATCCTGGGTGAGGGGGATAGGTATGAAACCCTGGAAACTTGAGCATAGGTTCCCCTCAGAGAACTCTAGCCTAGTCAAGTTGTCCTGCTTCTCTGTTCCCTGCGGCAGCACGTCCGTTGCTGTTTTGCCATCTCCACCTCTTAGTTTGCCCAGCACTCTCCCTTGAGGTGGCGTGCCATTTCGTATGTGCATACAGCTCTGGCGCTTCTTCAGTAGGCACTACCACCAGTTTAACAATGTAGTCTCACTGTTCCACTACCTCAGGAGCCTGTTTTGCCTGTTGCTTTTCCTCTCAGCCGGTCATCTTGGGTGTCAAACCCAAAGCTGAGCCTTCTGGTTTGCCCTCTCTTGACTCTAGCCTGGGGAATGATTAGCAAGGAAAAGGGAGTATCAGGACATGTCCACACAGGATGGAAAATCATCACCCACCACCCCGTCCTCAGCTTTAGCATGCTGAGTTTAGGGGGTGGGAAATCACAATTTTTGCCAGCAGGGACAAAGCAGGACAGAGCAGCTTCTGGAGCTCCCTGTATCAGAAGAGAACACATACACTGTAATTTTAAGAGAGATGGTTTGCTCAGTGAACCCCAAAGTACTAAGATCAATTTTAATTATCACCTGAGAAAAGCCTCAGATTAAAACTAAATAATAACAGCTATCATTTATTGAAGTTCTTGCTATATGCTAGACACTTGGCTAAGCACTTTTCACTCCACTAGCTTACTTAGCTCTCACTAATTCTGAGGTAGATACTAACAGATGAAGGAACTCAAGCTCAGAAAAGATAAGTACTTGGCAAAGATCACATGGCGGATACTGTGAATCTGGAATCTGAGGTCAGGACTAAGGGCAAGGTCAAGGCGCTTATCTTGGAAAAGTCTGTTCTGCCTGCCTCCTAGTTAAGTACTTGAGGCAGTGTCTCTGTTTTTGCCTAGGCTGTGGCTCCTCACCCCAGTTGGAGAAGAGTGCTCACAGGTGGTCAGTTCAGTTCAGTCGCATCCAACTCTTTGCGACCCCATGAACTGCAGCATACCAGGCTTCCCTGTCCATCACTAACTCCCGAAGCTTACGCAAATTCATGTCCAATGAGTTGGTGATGCTATCCAACAATCTCATCCTCTGTCGTCCCCTTCTCCTCCCGCCTTCAATCTTTCCCAGCATCAGGGTCTTTTCCAGTGAGTCAGTTCTTCGCATCAGGTGGCCAAAGTATTCAGAGTTTCAGCTTCAGCATCAGTCTTTCCAATGAATATTCAGGACTGATTTCCTTTAGCATCGATTGGTTTGACAGGTGGTCAGTTTCCTCTTAATCAGCCCATCAGAAGAGAGAAGGAAATACTGGCATGGTTCTGGAACCCGAGGCCTCAGGCAACCCTGCCTGGTCCTTCTGTGAGCTCGGGCGAACAGTTTCTCCTGTGAGGTCGGCTCAACCTATATCTCCTGTTGGCTGGCACGAAAAAGTGAAAGTTGCTCAGTTGTGTCTGATTCTTTGCGACCCCATGGACTATACATTCCACAGAACTCTCCAGGCCAGAACACTGGAGTGGGTAGCCTTTCCCTTCTCCAGGGAATCTTCCTAACCCAGGGATCAAACCCAGATCTCCTGCATTGCAGGCAGATTCTTTACCAGCTGAGCCACAAGGGAAGCCCTCAGCTGGCATATCCAGAGCTATGTATCTGCCTGGCAGGTTGGAGGTGGTCCTAAGCTCTGCCTCTACTCTGCATGGCTTCCCGTTTTTTTTGCCCTGAGCTCCAGAAAAAGGAAGCCAGGCCAAAGGTATTCTTTACCAGTCCTCTTTGCCTAATAAACAAAAATACCTTCACCTGGATTTCAGAAGGCAAGTTCCACGAGAGATCTCTTTGTGTTGTTCACCACTGAATCTTAAAAACAGTGCCTGACATGCAGTAGCAGTACAGCTGTTGAATGCTTGTACTGAATGAGGTGATGTAAGGAAGAGATGATCACATTCCCAATGGCAGAGTATACAGCAAATTATTAACGGAGTATGTAACAGTGAACTGTGTACAACTATGGCTCAACATGATTCCTTTCCAGAAACAGGAAATATCAAACTAAAAACTGACTGGAGAATCCAATCCAAGAGGAAGAAATAGGTTTAAAAACTAGGTGGGGCAAGGGAAGAAACAGGACGTTCCCAGATACTTAACCATCCCCACTCCCAAACAAATATTACCAAACACATGTTCAAACTGAGAAAAAGCCATTTTAATAGCAGACACATACATTCATAGGACTTTAGACAAGATGTAGTATAAAATCCGTTAAAAAAAAGGGGGGGGAGAGAAAAGGAAATCTGCATTTACCTGTAAACTTCCTAAAAGCTGGTGGATTACCTGGCTCACAGGACTGCCCAGGGAAAACAAATGCACAGATAATGAGGTGCACCGACACTGCTGATGAGTAAGAAATAACCGCAGACCACACGCTACATGCCCAAGCCACATGTATGTGAACGTGCCTTCTAAAGAGACAAGCCAGAATGGTCCTCCTCTAATTCTCCAACTCAGTCACTCGCTAACAGGTTACCTCTTCAGTTTTTTTTTAATTTCAAAATTACTCTTGGTTTAAAGACTCCACACATTACTGGCCCATCCCCATCAACTATACTTATTTTGACAGAAATAAAAATGCAAATACTCCAACTGAGCCTGGATGACAACGCACCATTTTCTTCTGCGTCTGGGGAGATTTTTGTGAAGTCAAAAGCAAGCTATTACTTGTACTTAAAAACAAAACAAAATGCCAACCTTCTAAAAGGTGACAAAGGCACCACTGCCATCAGGAGACAAACAGAAAATGTACAAATATGACTTTACTGCTACATAGATGCATTTTGTGCATGGAAAGCCTCTTCACTTAACATGATATAACCAACAGAATTATACTTTAGGATAACAAGAAAAGCAGTTTTAGATAAGGCAAACAGTTACACACAAAAGCATAAACACTTGCAAGTACCTTAATTTTCAGCTTGCAATAAGGGCAATAAGTTTGACATACAGATCCAGAAAATTAGACAAGGTGATTTTGACACAGTAATAACTGCCAAACACACCACCACTCAGTGCAAGCTTTGTTTGCCAAGTCCAAAAGTGACCTGACATACTCTGTGCAACAAACATACCCCCTCCCCCACCACTACCATCCCATTCACAGGGCAACAGCAGCAGGAGGGAGACAAAGCATGGGGACTCAGAGGGTGAAGGATAATACTTGATTTGGGAGGAAAACCATGGGCTACTTGTGCTAAAGAGACTCACAAAAATTTCTGAGAGCCCCAGTGAAAATACTGTTGGAATATGACCTGGAGACTAAGGATATCTACTAAGTCATAAATATAACGGTTCAAATTGATGTTTGGCCATTTATTTTAAAGGGACTAATGAACTTTTTTTTCCAATGGAGAGAGACAATTAAAAATAGAGACTTTTCTTATTGGAACTCCTAAATAAAATGTATCAAAGTGGTTTTAAATTTGATGAGCAGTTATCTGCTGGAACTGCAATACAAAAGGGTCACTTAAAAAAAAAAAACACCTGAATAACCCACTCGTTCCCCCTTTCAATGTACACAATTAGAAAATATTTACACACTGTAATTACAAGCAATATAAGCAGTATTTTATACTTTGAGATATTGTACACTTTACACAATGCAAAATGAGAAAAATATGAACACTTATAAAATTACACACAAATAATGTATATCTACAAAATATTAAATTACAGAGAGTGAAAGCCCCCACTGTTGGGCAGATAGATGCCAGAGTTTCAAGCTTCTGTCAATATAACTCTTTGTATCTATCTCATTTAACCATAAGTGGCATTTTCTAACAATACCCTTGAGAGGTAGTATCAAGATAATAATATTCTTACCAGTAAACGCAACACAGAATAAAACTTTTGTTGGTCTGACTCTTGAAGCCTCATTCAGTCAGGGTTCTTAGGGACCAGATTAACTTAGTCTTCCCTATAAAATCTCTAACTGCTCAATGTTTGACATGGGCTCAAAAGTTACTATTTTAAATGAAAATTTAAGATAAATGCTTTTTACTGCTAAGCCTCAATTAGAGGTAGAAAGCTATTTTTTCAAAATTTATTTTCTCCCCTCTCAAACTACAAACATCAAGTCCAAATCCCTTCCCCTTCATCCTCTCCCACAACTGGAGGCAACAGAGTGCTCAGGAGAGCAGTGTCATCCAAGTCAATATTGAAAGAAAGAAAAACAAAGCTGGCATCATCTTTCAAGAAACCAACCCTCCTAAAGGGACACTCAGTCAACAAAAGAATTCTTCAGTTAGCTAGTAAGAGTCTATTACTACCGAAGGCTTCAAAGGGCCCTGGGCTAAGACTAGCATGTGCATTTCTCCTAACCCTCCACCATTGAAACCGAAGGATGGCTTTCCAGTGTTTAAGAATTTAGAGCAGCTGTGGTTTTCAAGTGCAACAAATTTAAAATACAGGCACACACACACATACATACATACACACGCGTGCGTAGTGTACCAAAGAATAAATGTTACTCAGGTCTCTGCTAAGGTTATATCCTCATGAAAGTAGTTTTTGGAAACCTGTTCAGACCTTTAGTTTTTACAATACAGACTTCTGTAATATGGCTAAGAAGGGCCAGAATTCTAAGATTTAGCCAAGATGCTAAGATTTAACCAGTATTAAAAAATATATAAATGCATGTAAAATAAATCCAAAACAAACAGCAGATGTATGTTTTGGAATAAAAACAAAGCCACTATTTTATAGCTTAAACTCTTCCCCTTAAGGGGATCTGACAAGGTACCAAACTTCTGTTTCTCAACTGTTTGTTTAAATGTATTTTAAAAACCCAACAGATTTATAATCTTGAATAGTGAAGAAAAATGCATGGATTAAAACACCCCAGTGGTTTTACAGGAATAACAGAAAAGATTTATCCTTTCAATTACTAAACTCAGTTCTAAGCTTTCCCTTTGAGTCATAAAATAACTAAAAGGAAACTTAAATCAAACTGGAACTTGATCTTGGTTTCTAGGTCCAGCTTTTCAAGTTGGTCCAAGCCCTTTCTTACATACTTCCTGTGATTATCCAAGTGCTGCAAATATAATCCAAAAAAAAAAAAAAAAGATAACAGGCTTACAATTCAACAAGAGTAAACAAGGGAAGGTTAGATATGCAACTGTCAGCTGCTTCTACCTCTCCCCTCTCAAGGAATTCTTCTCTTTTAAAAGGCCAGTTGCTGTAATTAATCAGATTATATTTCATATCTGCTTCAGAAATGGCAATTTCTTCATTACCAGCTTCATTCTAGATACTCAAGTAGCACATCTGCTGCACATGTTCTTAGCTTTCCATTGGATTCTGTAGTATTCCTTTAGGAAAGGCTCTTACTGAATTTCTCATGGTTCATAATTTTTTTGCTGCAACTCCTGTTAAGAATCTGGTACCCAAAAGTCATGAAGTTGCCCCTAGAAAAGGGAAGGAAAAAAACAGGATAAAGGAAAATCAGATTATGAATTAATCCATATAAAACCACTAATCACCAGACAATGGGCTTTGATAATGAAATTAATAAAATGTTGACATAGTACATTTCTGATAATTTATCGTAATCAAATTCAAGTTTCACATTTTATAGTCTAACAATTTAAACTAAGTATAAATTACTACAAGATGTTTTCCTCAGCAACACACACAGGTGGAGGGAGGTATTTAAAAAGATTAATGAAAACGTTAAGCTGATTAACAAAGTTTTGGTATTAAATTCTTTTGTTTTAATGCTACATCAGCAAAAAAGGCTGGCCTAAAAGAAGTCTATGGAGATTAGTAACTAAAACAAGAACAAAAAACACATTAACATAATACTTCTCAAAGACTTCTGTGTTCCTGTTACTTTGATACAATCCCATTTATTACTGTAGTTGGTCTGTAGATAAACAAGATGGTAAACTTAATAGCAAGTGTTTAAATAATACCCTTCTAATGGAAAGTATCCTTAGATATAATACCAAAGCCCTAAGTGACAAAAGAAAAAAAAACTGGACTTCATCATAATGAAAAACTTCTGTTCTCTGAATAACATCATCAAAACAATGAAAGACCACACAGAGAATGGGAGAAAATATTAGCAAATTATGTACCCCATGGGGAATTTATATTTAGAACATATGGAGAATTCTCACAGTTAAAAAATGGACAAAGGATCTGAATAGAGACTTCTTCAAAGAAAATGTATGAATGGCCAAAAAACACATAAAAAGATGCTCAACATCGGGGAAATGCCAATTAAAATCACAATGACATTCCTCATCCAACTCCCTATATTTGAAAACCATATAATAACAAATGTTGGCAAGAATGCAGAAAAACTGGAAACCTCCAACATTCTGGTGGGAATGTAAAACAGTGCAGCCACTTTACCTATACACAGATTCATGGAAGCATTATTCACAACAGCCAGGAAGTGGAAACAATTTATAATAAGCAGATATACAAAAGCAGATATATAAATCTACTAATAAGTAGATATATAAAATGTGATATATGCATATAGTGGAATACTATTTGGCAATACAAAGGACATACGACATGTCAAACATGCGTTAACATTATGTTATGTAAAAGAAGCCAGTCATAAAAGACATCATATATGATTCCACTTGTATGAAATATAAAGAATAGGCAAGTCTATTTAGACAGAAAAGTGGATTAGTGGTAGCCTAGGGCTTGTGGGGAGTGGGGGTGGGAGTGCAGGTGCTTGGGGAATGAGGAGTGACTGCTAATGGGTATGAGTGTCACTTTTTGGAGTGACAGAAATGTACTAAAGTTAAACTGTGGTGATGATTGAACAACTGTGCATATACTAAAAATACTGTATACTTTAATTGGGTGAAATGTATGACATGTGATTTTTATCTCAATAAAGATATTAAGAAATATTCCACATGAAATAAGCACCACTGGATGCAATGTAACATTTTAAAATCGGGTCAACCACCTTTGAAAATAAATTAGTGAACATAAGAACAAACAAAAATTTTAAAAACATACATAAAGGAGTACACTGGAATTTTCAGTTTATCTTAACGTATCTAGAAGTCAGTACTTTGTCATGCTTTTTAGAACAGTATAAAGAAATAACAGCATCAAATCAGTCAATTCTAAAGGAAATCAACTATGAATATTCATTGGAAGGACTGACGCTGAAGCTGAAGCTCCAATACTTTGGCCACTTGATGCGAAGAGCCAACTCATGGAAAAGAACCAGATGCTGGGAAAGATTGAAGGCAGGAGAAGGGGACAACAGAGGATGAGATGGCTAGATGGCATCACCGACTAAATGGGACATTAAGTTTGAGCAAACTCTGGAAGATGGTGATGGACAGGGAAGCCTGGCGCGCCACAGTCCATGGGGTTGCAAAGAGTCTGAAACGACTGACTGAACAACAACAAACTGAGAACAAATAGAACTGTTTAATAAAATGACACCTGAGTAGGCCGACAGTTCTGTATTATTTCCTGCCATTTTCCATGTATCCTGGCAACCAAGTCTTTTACCTTAAAAATACAAACAAGGGGAAAAGAGATCAGATCAAAACAATTTAAGACCTGACACGAAAGACCTGATAATTGTGACAGACCCACCCCCAACAACTCAATGTAGTTTCTGTCAAGAAACCCCCAACTTCTAGAGGGGTTTTCAAGTCACAGTGATTAACTAAGACTATTCTCTATCATATCTAAGATACTGAATGCTTAGGACTCCATTTTCACTTTAGTTAACTAAAGATCACCCAAAAAAACATATTTTCTGCCTTCAGAACACCTATTTTCAACTCACTGGCTTCTGAACACCCAACAGGAAAGCTGAAGAGTAGGATTCCCACTCTTACAGGACCCAAGGCTTTGGTTGTTCCTTGCCTTTCAAGTTCTATTTGATTCAAGGTCACAAAAGAAGGTGATTATTTGTTCCTTTTCACATTATCAGGAGATCCAAAATTGAGTGTTAAGTCCCTCTAGGGTTCTGCAAAGTATAGATGACTCATGAACAATGTGGGGGTTAGTGGTGAGAAGCCCCTGCACCACAGAAAACCCTACTGCTATCTCTGCCTCAAAAACAAAGAAAGTGATAAATGACTCACTCAAGAGCAGGAAGCTGAGATAGTTTGGATAGAATCTGTGTTGCTGAAAGGTAGACTGCACAATGAATCCTCTTTATATATAAATACCTGATACATTCCTACATTTGGAGCTTTAGTAAGTCTTTGAATGAAACTCAAACTTTCCTACCACATTAGAGGATTCTCAATTAGTTCTTAGACATAACTGCCTGACAAAATGTTTGTAAATATTTATGTATGTCTATTTTGGGCTGTGCCGTGCAGCATGTGGGATCTCAGTTTTCTGACAAGGGATTGACCTTGTGCCCCCTGAGGTGGAAGTGTGGAGTTGTAACCACTGGACTGCCAGGAAGTTCCAACAAAATATTTTAAAAGGGTCAGGAATTTTAGAGTTGCTTTAAGTTTATAAAGTAAACTGTAAGGTCTGCTTTTTCTCCATTTACAGTTTGGTAGATTCGGTTTCTCCAAAACAATCAGCACCTTTTCTACCAGAGGCTTGTGGAGAGGCATGCAATTCATTCATTTCAGCAGGACTGCCCCGAAGTAATTTCCATAGATCTCTGTGTCACACTCTCCACTCTAAGTAAGAGGAGCCCTGGCACCAGTCTATGCCCAGCTTCTTGGCTTTAAGAAACAAAAACTTGGGGGTGGTCCCCTGTGCGTGTCTGTCAGCAGTAGCCACCACCACCAAGTTCTACAGGCCAGTAACCCGTTGATGTTCAAAAGACTGTGTTTCTGAAACTGGTTTTAACTCTCTATGCCACAGAGCTATCTCTCACCTGCATTTGAAAATCTTCAATCTAATACAATTTTGTTAGTTGCTCCTTTCGGTATTTAATTTAAATCTATTAAAACAAATACAGATACTAAACCTACATAGGCATTGTTGAAATGAAATCATAAACCCGAAGTCTCACTTTTAATGACTATCTAAAACACAAATGGCAAGAAAGAATCACCCCTACACTGCAAAAACTAAAGGATGATTAAGAATAAAGAAAAAATCCTTAGAAGAAAACGTTTAAAAATAGTGGTGTTTATGTTTCAGGAAAAATTGTCAAACTGTTTTATTAATACTAAAGTTGTTTTCTTAACTCCATATTCTTATATTCAGCTTTTCTGTTCAGCTTCTTGTCTTAAATGTTTTGCTTTGAGATTTTTCCCTTTCACTTTCAATCTAGCTAGAAGTACTTAGACAAACCTAATTTGTTATTAAATGAGAAAGTCTTATTTCTAATGTCATGTTATTAAAAAATAGGCTTATAGGCTTCTCTTACTCAAATATTAATAAAGCCAAGGATAAACAACCAACAAAACTATTAAGAAAAGGCACACTTACCTTAGTTCTATAAAACAGTCTTGCATCTTCCCTAATATCACACTTAACGTGCTTTTCCAAAGCCCCACAGAGGTGCACAAAGTGTTTCTGTGTAAAACAAATACAAAGGATGAAAACAATTTTAAAGCATTACAAATGAACAAAGAAGAGATTATGTAGCTAGAACTGACAATCATTTTAAAAAATCTACCTTAGCAATTTCTGATATTAACTGTCCAACACAGTAGCAGTCATATGAGTAAAACGTAGTGACTGCTGCAATAATCAGTTACAGCTTATTGCTAGCTAATGTATAAAACATACACAAAAATAAAGATTTTTGCATGTATTAAGACACAGTAATGAAAATTAGCTCCAGAGTTCAGACTATGATGTAGTGCCCAGAAATATAAGTCCTTCTGTTAACATGATCTCTAATGAAATATTCAAGTAACAGCTTACCTATTTCTCTGTGAACAAAACAAGGTTTACTAATAGTTCTTTCAAAAATTAAGTGTCCTAAGTTTTAGAAGTGTATAGTTCAAAAGAGTCACACTCATATATATACTAAGATGAGAATGTAAATGGACATTTTTGAGGAGGGAAATGTGCTAATAATCATTTTATAATAATTAAAATTTGAAAACTTTATAAATTTTGCTTTACCATTTCTACTTCAAGGAATTTACCCTACAGAAATGCTTCCAAAGGTTCATGTTAGTATTGTGTGTAATCACAGAAAAAGGAATGTTCATCAGTAAAGATTTTGGAATGCTATAGTTTAATTAGACAGAAGTGCTAAGTAATTTACAGTGGAGGAGAAAAGACAAGTTGCAAATAATGTGAATAGCATGACATCATTTAAAAAAAAAGTAATTATGTTGGGATATCCATAAATTATGGAGAAATTTACAGGAGGGCACTGGATTATAAAGTCTTTCACTTTCTACCTTACATGGTTTTATAGTAATTGAGTTTTAACACAATAATTATTGTCTTCTAATCAGAAAACATAATTAAAAAAATTTAAGGTCATATATAAGAACAGATAGATGACTGCATGCATGCTAAGTTGCTTCAGTTGTGTCCGACTCTTTGCGATTCTATGGACTGTAGCTTGCTAGGCTCGTCTGTTCATGGGATTCTCCAGGCAAGATACTGGAGTGGGTTGCTCTGCCCTCCTCCAGGGGATCTTCCTGATCCTGGGATGGAACCCACCCATGTCTCTTCTGTCTCCTGCATTGGCAGGTAGGTTCTTTACCACTAAGGCCACTAGGGAAGCTCCACAGATGATTATATTAGGTTCCAATCAGGAGAGCAAACATAGTTCTATGTATAAAAGTGTTTATAAAAACACAGCAAACAGTCTTGTGTCCTTTTGATCATGTCTAAGGAGAAAGTTTTAAACAGGGGTTGGATTACCTGAAGTGTGAAACATTGAGAATTAAACAAGAATTTTCCCTACAAATAAGGAACATGATAGTACTAGAAGAATAAAATAATTCAAAGTGGAAATCTTAACATGAGGAGATAATTTAGGAATGTAGATCTCGAGTAGCCTGATTTACCGTCAGTTTAATTTTTGAAGGCAAACATTATTTTTAAAGAAAAAAGGAAATGGAGTGGGAGCAGAGATGGAAGAATGGAGCTAAAAGCTAGCTCATTTAGTATTTGGCGATCTTGATATTAATGTATTACACTACTGCCAAGTTATCATGGTTAAGTTCCACTCCAATAAACAGAACAAACATTTGTAGACAAATAATTGTCAACAATATGGCTGCTATCCCTGGTTGAGGAACTAAGATTCTGCAAGTCTTATAGCAAGGCAAGAAAAATAAAATGTTGAGTTTGGACTTCCCTGGTGGTCCAGCAGTTAGGAATCCACCTGCCAATACAGGGGACACAGGTTGGTCCAGGAACATTCCACATGCCGTGGGGCAACTCAGCCTGTGAACCACAACTACTGAAGCCCACACACTCTACAGAGACTGTGTGGCCTAACCATGGAGACTGCAAGTTGCAACTACGAAGCCCGCATATCCTAGGGCCTGTGCCCCATATCAAGAGAAGTCACCGCAATGAGAAGCCCACACACTGCAATAACAGAGTAGCTCCTGCTTGCTGCAACTAGAGAAAGCCTGCACAGCAATGAAGACTCAGTGCAGAGAACAACAAAAAAAGGCTGCAAGGTTACCATCACTTCTCCCTTTCCCATGTACATTGTTATTTCAACAGTGAATCCAAAGTGAATTTGATAAAAGTTATTAAATTTTCTCCTATATAAAAAATGATCATTATTCCATCAATAGTGACATTTATTAAAAATAAAAAGGATGAAAAAATACCTACCCGCTGTCCAGAAGAAAAGGAGTGAGAACAACTAACCTCACCAATTAAATGAAGAAGAATGTAGGTCAGGTAATATGCCTGGTAGAGAAATGAATAAAGTCAATACCCATGGATGAAATTAGCTAGAGTACATGTCATCCCAGTTTAAACATTAGGGAAGTTGCCCAGGAAGGACTGGATTTGCTAAAGTTAACTTGGACTGGTAAGTAAGCCAAAGTCAAGCATTTATCCCAGGTTTCTGATTTCTAATTCAAGTTCATTAGAACTTGAGGAACTAATTCAAGTTCATTCCTTTTATCACCTCATGACTGCCCTAGTAAAGAGCTACGAAAAATACGTGCAGTATTAAATTACCAACAACAATCCTTTTATTTCAATCAAGTTAATTGAAGGATTTTTATGACAGTAATAAACAAAAATATCATTCACCATATAACTATGCTGCTGCTGCTAAGTAGCTTCAGTCGTGTCTGACTCTGTGTGACCCTAGAGACAGCAGCCCACCAGGCTCCCCCATCCCTGGGATTCTCCAGGCAAGAACACTGGAGTGGGTTGCCATCTCCTTCTCCAATGCATGAAAGTGAAGTCGCTCAGTCGTGTCAGACTCAGCGACCCCATGGACTGCAGCCTACCAGGCTCCTCTATGCTACAATGTATCTAAGTCTCTAAGAAATGTCTATGGTCAGGAAGCTATCACAAGTTGTGCTCAAATGTACTCTTTTGAGATGATCTAGCCCTGGATACCTGCTTTTCAAGTTCCAAATGAAGACTATCATCAATAGTGTTATTTGGTTGTTCAGCTCTTTTCTTCAAGACCATTTTCTTCAACAAATCTGAAGGCTTCATTTGCACAAGATAGCGATGTAAGACTGATATCTATCAAAGGAAAGAGACAATGAAACATATTAGGCAATACACTTACTCTTTCTTAGGCAGTGATATTCATTTATTCTTTACTTGAAAGTCCCCAACCGACGGACTTCCCTGGCAGTCAGTGGTTAAAAACTGCACACTCCCAATGTAGGGGGCACAGGTTTGATCCCTACTCAGGGAAGATTCTGCATGCCACGTGGTGCAACCAAAAACAAAGTCTCCAACTGACCCACCAAGGTTCATGTATCTTTTATATACTGTTAAACGTCATTGTAATAAAATGAGAGGGGGGGAAGTCAACTGCTTAAAAGGGATCCTAATTTTAATTTTTTTGATTGCACTTTGAGGCTTGTAGGATCTTAGTTCCCCAACTAGTGATTGAACCCAAGCCCTGGCAGTTAAAGTGCCAAGTGCTAACCACTGAACCACCAGGAAATTCCCTAAAAGGGATATTAAATTTAAGATTCAGTACTTTTAATTGAAGATGAAAACATAAGGAGGAGACCAAACTGCATTACCAAACAGAGGTCAAAGGGAATACTTTTATGAAAAATTTTCTTTGTGAGTAGAAGTCACTGAATTCTGGAAAGAATTCTCTTTTGATGGCAGTAATATCACTGAAAGGACTGAGAGCTATTTCTAATTACCTTGGTGGCTCAGGTGTGGTCCCCCATAAATCTAGAATCAAATCTACTTCAACTCTAATATAGAAACAGCTGTCTCTTTCAACCTCTGTCCCACAGCACACTGAGCATACTTTTGTCACTGTTCTTGCTACACTGTACCACAATGGTTGGTTAAATTGTTTCAACCACTACAGTTTGTTTTCAAGGCCAAAATCTCTATCTCCACTTTTATTTTTAGTCTGTGGGATGTGACAGATTATTTTATACTGCACTGCAATTCAAACAAGAACACCACCACATTTATATCGGATTCTATGTTTCAAATTCAACTACAAATAGCCCCCACTAGTGCCTTTAGGACTTCTCAGAATGGATTTTCTATAGGACATGTTTATATACACACATATATACATGATATATTTACTACTGAACAAGTAATTATAGGGCAACCACATTTAAGCTCTATAATTTAAAGACTAATATAAAAATAGGATGTAATTAACATTTAATAGTTTTGCAATTTCATGAAATAGTAGTCACATTTATATAGCATATTATGATTTTCCCAGCACTTTTTATAAATAAATTCATCTAACTGTCCACAACCATCCTATGTGGTAGATGGTGTGATACTGTCTCCATTTCAGAGATAAAGAAACTGGGTCTCATTGGTTAAATACCATGCAAAAGATTACATGAACAGTATTCAGCCCAAGAGTTAAGCTCTAACTGAAGGACTTTTGACATAGGATCCATCATTTTTTTCTATACTTCTCTCCCACTTATTAAAAGAAAACAAAAGTGCTATTTATACCTGCAGATTATTCACATTAGGGATATCTTCACGTTTTTCATCCAAAAGCTTTGAAATAATCACTAGACTGAGGCACTGTCTCAGTTGCCTGAAATTAGAATTTAAAGTATTTAGGATGTGTTTAATCAATACGGTTTAAGAAGCAAATGAATGAGCCAAAAGAAGTTCTAATTTGCAACACAGCTAATGTTTCAAGAGAAGGCTATATAAGAATATATAAACCTTATTTGAATAGTAAAATTTCCATGTAAAATATTTGTACACAAAGTTAAAGTTGTCTGAAGTGCAGGAAAACCACTGAGAGCCTTTATCTTTGACCCTGACAATTTACTGTTGGAAATCTATTTTATTGCTGGAATTCCTTTTTATTAAAAGCAAAAAAAAAGTGAATTGATTCATTTTTGTGGTATATGCCATCTATGTTAAGTTATCAGATAAGCTAAAGCTAAAATTAACAATCAAGACCATTACAAAGTGATCTGAGCTGAGAGTCAGAATCAGGCTGTCAATGCCTTTCCTTATAATTTAATATCAAATAAAAGACTCTGATCTAACATTCAAGAAATGATGAAAGGAAATAAAGGACCTAAAAGCATTTCATTAATGTAAACATATAGTTTTCTAACATTTCATTCTCACTTTTCAATACCTTCCACGTGATGTCCAGTTGGGGACCAGCTGTACCAACCAGAGAAGGTTGTGGGGATGAGTGGAGAGTTCGTTTATGGCCAGAGAGAGTTCAGGCACCTGAAAACAAACCGTGAGCAAAATTTTTCACATAAGTTAGTGGAATCAAGTATCTAACAGATCATCCATGTCCCTTCTTGACTTAAGATTATAAAAAGAGCACACAGATTCAGTTTTATCTTAAACTCAAGAGTAAACTGAATAAATACATTTATCAGAATTTTATTTAACTTTTGTATTTTGTGCTACATCAGATCTACATTGATTTTAACAGTCCTTCAAAGAATAATCTAAATACAAATACCAGTTTCCAAAGGTATATAATAAGAGTTGCACAATACATGTTCCTGACCAGGAATTTTTGAATTTAGGAATCCTCAAGTTTAAATACTATTTCAGTATTCAAAATAATCCCTTAGTAAGAGTCAGGAAGTTCCCGTGGAGAAGGAAATGGCAACCCACTCCAGTATTTTAGCCTGGGAAATCCCACGGAGAGAGGAGCCTGGTGGGCTACAGTGAATGGGGTCCCAAAGAGCCAGACACGACTAGCCAACTGAATTTAAAAAAAAAAAAAAAAAAGGAAAGGAAATATAGGATAAGGGTAAGAGGTAAGATTAATTGTGTGCTATGCTAAGTCACTGCAGTCATGTCCAACTCTGTGTGACCCAAATGGACTGTAGCCCGCCAGGTTCCTGTGTCCATGGGACTCGCCAGGAAAGACACTGGAGTGGGTGGTCATGGGCTCCTCCAGGGGATCTTCCCAACCCAGGGATCGAACTTATGTGTCTCTTGCATTGGCAGGCAGGTTCTTTACCACTAGTGCCACCTAGGAAGCTGAAAATTGATTACATTTTGATAACTGCTGAAGCTGGGTGATAAGTACTTAGGGGTTCATTAAACTGTTTCCCCTACTTTAGCACGTTTGACATTTTCTACCAAAAAAGGTTGAAAAACATAATTTTTAAAAACCTAACAAAAATTATCCATGTTTACCCTCAATGGCCACAGAAATTTAACTCAAATTCTTGTATGTGTGATTCACTCTACCATTTCAATTCAGGTCTCTGTTCAAAGGTCACTTCAGAAAGGCCTTCTCTAACTGCCTCTTATCAAATAGCAGAAGATCCTTGCCTTGTCCTGCTTTACTGTAACTTGTAGCATTTACTATAACTTAATATGATATTATAATCTACATTTACACTGTTTATAACCTAACCCCTTGACCAGAAAGTGCGGGGAGAGCAAGGATTTTATCTTCACATAGCTTTAACTCTAGCACCTGTATTAATAATACTTGGCTCACAGTTAATTCCCAATAAACACAACACATTTTCTGTTGAATGAAGGGCTTCAGTTTTAAAAAAGATTCAGTTTCATGAATTAAATACAGTTCCAGCAAAGACAGTCCTTTCCTCAGTTAAGTTTTCATCTGCTGAAGATCTCAACTTAGGTTAGAAACTGTCACTTCTTCATGCACTATGAAAGTCAAACTGTGATGCTACACAAAAAACAATACTGAAGTTTTAAGTAATGTTACCTTTGTGTTCCAATCTCTGATGTTTTTCATCAGGTTTATTAAGAGGCTCTGAAAGTCCACTAGAGGAATCTGTTTCAATTCTTTTTCCAAACTCATTTTAAACAACATTAAGATCAGTAACATTATTTCACGATCCTGGTAACCTTCCGGATGTATAGATGTACACAAGCCTAGAAACTTTGACACACATCAGAGACAAAACAACTTGAGGAAATATATTCTGCTTGAAGACTGCAGTATGAAAACTTTTTGACAAAAATGCAAATGGGAGCTACACAGAAACCAAAACATCAGCTGTCTAGGAAAAGGCAAAAAACATTCATGTTAATAGTTGAATTGCTAAGTATTTTCTTCTCCATTTTTAATTATCAAGATTCTAACAGTTCAATATCACTATTGATTTGATTCAGTCACTAAAGATGTTTTAACACTTATTAATTCTTGGTCACTAGGGTATACTGTAAATAACAATTTTTCTTTGTATATTCTAATTCTAGAAAATTATTGCTTTCAAAAATACTAGTTTCTAAAAGCTTCTTGGTTAAAGGTATTCCTAGAACTATTTTAATCACATAATGCTGATTTAAAGTTCCCTTTTGCTCATAATATTAAAACAACAATAAAACCAGCAAAATCAAGTTTTAATACAAAGAATATTGCTAAGGAATTTCAGACACTAGAAATGCCATGGTAAAACACTAGTGATCTTGTTTGAAAATCGCTAAGCAAAAAACTAAATGGTTCCAGCTCTGTGCTAAAGACATACAAAACAGTTTTTTTCCTACCTTAACCACATTTAAAATGTTGGTTTCAGGGAGAGAAGAAAAAATTGGCTTGTAAGATGAATCTTCATTTTCTTTCACCCCCAATGTCATCTGTGTTTCAGAACTATAGAAAAGTGAATAAAGCAGTGAGAAATTAGGAATAAAATTCTGAGAAGCACTGAACAACAAAAATTTTATTGAGGTACAATTATATACGATTAACAAAAAAATACACTTAAAACTTTGATGAATATGTATATACTAGTGTAATCACCATCCCAACCAAGAAATAGAACATTTCTATTACTTCCCAGAGTCCTTGTCAGATCTGAGTTAATCAGCTATCTCCTACTCCAGGTAAATTTGATTTCTATCTCTATACACTAGTTTTCCCTTGAACAGCTGCTTTTTATAAGGCAATCTCCCTGTTGCTCTTGGTGTCTGAGAGCCATGTAAAAGGTGGCTCTGACTAAAAGAACTCAAAATACTTAGAAGACTCCTGAGTGGCCCAATAAAATTGCCACAGCAATATAAACAATTCTAAGCATTTCAATTTTGGTTGAGGAAATCAGTGAAGGTTCATGGGAGAGAGATAAATGAACCTAGCCTTCAAAATATACGTAATACTTAATTTTTTGAATAAATAACCCTTTCATATGGTTAAAAAAGGTTAAGTGAAACTAAGGCACAGTGTACTGAAGAGAATGGTCCTTGCAGTCTAGGCCCTCAGCCACTCATTCCCCTTCCCGTGCACGATCACTACTAGCTTCAGCCCTGTTTTATGCATATGTTTTATATGCATACAAGTAAATATGAATGCACCTCTCTCCAATGCTTTAATACCTGTATCTTGGAGATACTGCTATAACTACATGTGCAGAACCTTCTTATTTCTTAAAATATCTGAGTAGCTGTAGTGACTATCAGATGAAGTACTATATACTAAGCCCCCAGAACCATGTCTGGCACACAGTAAAAAATATGTTAAGTACTGGTAGCTCCACTCAAATGAACAGTGCTTCAGGAAGTGAGACAGCTAAGATTTTGTTAGGCAGACACTGAAGATGGAGGTGAGGGACTTGCATGAGGAAGATCCAATACAACAATGGCAAACGTGATGAAAGAGCAAGAGAATCAATTTGGTTAGAACAAAAGGGTGAAGAAAACAGAAAACAGGTCAGAGTCAATTGTAGAGTCTTAAATACAGGTGTAAAGGTTTAAAAGCAGAGAAGAAAATTTTCATAAAAGGAATCCTCTAACAGTGAAAAGAATAAGTATATTGGAGGTAGGAAGCTCCCAGGAGGAAGATTTCTGCCATGCTAGACATGAGAGGAGGATCTGAATAAGGCTGATGCTAGGAATGAAAAGGAAAGAATAGCTGTGAGATAGGTACAGGAAGAGAACACAGCGATGTAACAATTAATGGAATGTAGAATAGAAAGAGGTTAGAACTAAGTCTGTGTATCCTGCAGACTAATGCTAAAGAACTGTTACTTGAATCCTTTAATGTCTTACTCTCCCTATCTGAATATTTACTCTAACAACCTTCAAATCTACTATTTGGATGCATATTTGTGAATATGCATATACATAACAGCAAAAATAGATAGGCTGCACATGAGTCCTAGTAAGAGAAGAGTGAGTTGTGGTCATATCTCAACAGGGTTTAGTCTCGGACTCCATGCTGTTTAAACAGGTATTTCATTATGCTTCACTCATTCCTTCACCAGCTCACTCTTGCTCATCTGTGTTCATCTTTGCCTACCACTATACAGCAACAGTAACTTATAGCTATCACCTCCTGGCTGCAGTCAACAAACCTGACTAAGGCAACTCTTCAGTTGGTAAATAATCAATCAGAAAAACTATTATTGGCATTTGTTATGTCTTAATAAAATCACTGTATCTTTACTTCACTATTTCCACTATACTACCTGTTCACTACAGTAAAGAGACAAAACTCAAATCTGTTGCATACATACAAAATCACCACATACTACTCAGTTCATTAAATGTTAAATAATAAAATAGTATTAACTTTCTAAATATAGGTATTTGAGTATTTTGGTCTTTTTGGGGGAGGGGAATATTGGAGCTTTTGAATGGTCTGAGAAAGCATTATGTTTCCTATTTAAAGTGATAGAATACAGTCTTCATGTGAAAATTCGCTATCTAATGTATTAAAAGATGCTTACTCCTTGGAAGAAAAGTTATGACCAACCTAGATCGTATATTCAAAAGCAGAGACATTACTTTGCCAACAAAGGTCCATCTAGTCAAGGCTATGGTTTTTCCTGTGGTCATGTATGGATGTGAGAGTTGGACTATGAAGAAGGCTGAGCGCCAAAGAATTGATGCTTTTGAACTGTGGTGTTGGAGAAGACTCTTGAGAGTCCCTTGGACTGCAAGGAGATCCAACCAGTCCATTCTGAAGGAGAGCAGCCCTGGGATTTCTTTGGAAGGAATGATGCTAAAGCTGAAACTCCAGTACTTTGGCCACCTCATGCGAAGAGTTGACTCATTGGAAAAGACTGATGCTGGGAGGGATTGGGGGCAGGAGGAGAAGGGGACGACTGAGGATGAGATGGCTGGATGGCATCACTGACTCGATGGATTTGAGTCTGAGTGAACTCTGGGAGTTGTTGATGGACAGGGAGGCCTGGTGTGCCGCGATTCATGGGGTCACAAAGAGTTGGACACGACTGAGCGACTGAACTGAACGTTTCAGATACAAGTTACATCTAAGCAACAAGGAGGAATCCTCTATGTGGTGGAAAGAGATGGAGGGATGAAGATTTTGGTTTTGGATATACCAAATAACAAAATTTGCATTTTTAAAAAGTAAAGGTGAGTGTATTTTCATAAAGTTTAAGAACTGTTTTTCCTTTTATTTACTTCCTTTGTCCATTTTTCTAATAGTTATTGAACTTTTTTAAATTAATTTGAAATTAAGCCTTTATCTGTGACCAGAGTTCCATTCATAGTTGATGATTACGTAATGCAGGGGTTGGAGCACCCTCCGGCCACAAAGTCTAAAATCCTTGTATTAGTTATAACTGGCCCTGAATACATCTGCAGATTTAATCAACTGATGATCATATAGTACTGCAGACTCTTCAACAACCTGGGTTTGAACTGCACAGGTGTACTTAAAAGTGGGTTTAAAAAAATAGTAAATAATATAGTACTATTATGATATACTCTCCCTTCCACCCCTCAATTTTCTTTTGACTTTTGTTTATGGTGATTACTGTTATAGAGATTTTTCTTTAAAAAAGTGGTCTAATATGTTAAATATCTTCTTTTATGGATTTTGCACATTCAAACAAAATCATCTTCCCCTCTTCTAGGATTATTAAAAAAAGTTCTTCTATTACTTTGTGATTTCATTATATGCATTTAAATCTTTACTGTATCAGTTTCAAATATGGAAACACTAGAAAGCCACCTCATTCCCAAATAATGGGTAATATCAGATACTGAATAGCTTACCCTTTCCTCATTTTGTGAAACACTACCTTTAGCATTTACCAAGTATTTGTTTCTTTTCTGGGCTTATTTTCTTCCACTGATGGAGCTTTGAATCTCTATACCTGTCCCATGTTATTATCTGCTAAGGTCAATCCTGCCTCGTAACGTCTCAAAACTTTCCTGGATATTATTTTTTCTGTATGATTTTAGAATCACTTGTAGCGTCCCAATTCCCCTTGTCTCCACAAAAAACTGATTGGCATTTTTAAAATTTTGCTGGAGTATAGTTGATTTACAGTGTTGTGTTAGTTTTAATTTTTAATTAGGATCTCATCAAGTTCAGTTTACCTTAGGGGAGCTCTGATGTATTTATGATGAATTTTCCTGGTGTTCTTTTTGTTATTTAGTAATTTTACACACACATACACAACTTCTACTTAAGCTTGTTCCTAGGTATTTAGCATATTTTTCAGAGAAGGCAATGGCATCCCACTCCAGTACCCTTGCCTGGGAAACTCCCATGGACAGAAGAGCCTGGTAGGCTGCAGTCCATGGGGTCGCTGAGTCAGACACGACTGAGCAACTTCACTTTCACTTTTATGCACTGGAGAAGGAAATGGCAAGCCACTCCAGTGTTCTTTCCTGGAGAACCCCAGGGATGGCGGAGCCCAATGGGCTGCCGTCTGTGGGGTTGCACAGAGTCGGACACGACTGAAGTGACTAGCAGCAGCAGCAGCAGCAGCATATTTTTCTTACTATTGTAAATTAAGTATATCTTTAAGTTAGCTCATATATCCAAAGGTTAGTAACTTCTCTTTAACATTGTACCCTGGCATCCATACCAAATTTTCTTACTAGTTTGGCATTGTTTTTCAATTGACTCTTAGTCTTCTATGTATACATTAAATCACCTTTTCTGCAAACAATGCATCTCTCACCACTTCCAATCTTTGTATCTTTTTTTTCTTTTCTAATTATTTTGACTTACTGTGTTTGAGCTTTCCTCTTCCCAGGCTTCAAGGCTGAATTCTATCTTTCTTTTGGTTTCTGCCCCTCTAAGGTTGGTCCAGAGTTTTGTGTAAGCTTCTTATAGGGTGAGATCTGTGCTGAGTTTTGGTTTGTTTCTCCTGATGGGCAAGGCTGAGTGAGGGGGTAATCCTGTTTGCTGATGATTGGGTTTGTATATTTGTTTTGTTTGTTGTTTAGATGAGGCATCCTGCACAGGTACTATTGGTGGTAGGTGATGCCGGGTCTTGTATTCCAGTGGTTCCCTTTGTGTGAGTTCTCACTATTTGATACCTCCTAGGGTTAGTTCTCTGGTAGTCTTAAGGTTTTGGAGTCAGTGCTCCCACTCCAAACCCTCAGGGCTTGATCTTGAGTTTTGCGTGGGGGCCTATATATTCTTTTCTGCTGGTCAGGTACTCCGGTCTGCTCTCAATTGGTGTTTGGCATGCACTTCATGTCTGAAGGTGTATTCCTGATGTATCTGTGCAGAGAGATGTACTCCACGCCCACCTACTCCTCAGCCATCTTGTTCTTCCCCTGAATTAAACAATTTTTTTCACGGAGAATAGAGAAAGTGTTTGTATGAAGATTCGGTAGTTCAGAATTTTTCCAAGGGGAGCTGAAGGAGAAAGTTCCTTTCCTTCTTATAGACCCTGGACTCCACTACACAGAAGAGCCTTGCTGGCATGGGCAAGCAGCTAGGCTTGCAGCTCCTTCAGCTCCCACCGTTATCTGCCCTTCAGCCTCTCTAATTCCTAGGCCTCTCTGTATATTTTACTTTACTTGATGAGCTCAGATACAAAAATGATCAGGTAGATGGAACCACATGAAGAGCTTCTCTCTGTAGGCAGCCCTGTCCTGCAGCAGAGGGCGTGCCTCCAGGCTGGCCCACAGGAGGGCGGCTAGGGTGGGGCTGGAGGGTGAGGACTAGGGATGAGCCAGAGGCGACCAAGCCTGAAGGAACTGAGGTGACTCAGGCGGCAGTAGCTGTTCATGGCCTAATTGTTTTGGCCAGTAATCCCCAAATAGTCGTAAACAACGGGCAGTCTCATTAAAAAAAAATTAAAAAATTTTTTTAATTTAAAAATCTTTCCATTTATCCCGTTAAATATGAAGGTGGCATTTAGATTTAGATGTTAAGAATGTCTCTCATTCAAGATCCATTTCAACTTTGAGAGATTTTTAAAAAAATCAAGAATGAATATGGAATTTATCAAATGAATATTAACTGTTATATAAATCATTTAGAAGATAATTTTGGGAGTTAATAGTGAAAAGAACACTTACACTAGATTGTCTTCATTAAAGTCTGGCTGAAGATTCTCCAGAGGAAATAAAGATCTAAAATCAATTCCCATATTGAAAAACACAGCAGCTATATCAGACAATGACGGAATCCAGGGCCAAATTGGTGAATCACTGAAGGTATCTAGTTAACAGAAGAAAATATTTTATCCCAAATCTTGGGTTCACAAACCCTCATTTGTAAGATGGTAGTTTGCATGTAAAACATGATTACCATGATTTCAGAGAAATGGCAGCTGGTAATAAATTAACTATATAGTTATCTAGAATAAACAGATAGGAATTATAGATTTTCAATTAAATATGAAGGAAATGACATTATGAACAAAATATCTGTGAGTGATGGATGATAAAAAGGTGTAACATGAGAGGAACATTTTGAGAAGACTGGAAAACAACAGAAGGAATAGTAAGAAATCAAATACTACTAACACAAAGATTTTATCATGTACAGCGTCTATGTAGTCCCAAGTCTCACAGGTAAATCATAATGCTTGTTTCATTAAAAGGGATCCCAAAGGTGAGAATGCAACAGTCATACTCTTACTTTCAATCTTCTCAGGCATAATTGGTACTATACTGTTGCTCACCAAAAAGCCATCAAAATTAACTGGCTAATTAAATAAATAAAACTATTTCTCTTTACCCAGCACAGTAGGCCATGAAGTGGTAAAAATTATGTAAGGGCTGCCACTTGTAAGATCTTATACCCCTTTTCTCAATGCAACTAGAAAAATGCACTCTCTTATTAGAGTTTCATTATTAAAGACTTTATATTAAAAATAATTTTTTATTCTATTTCCAAATATCCTAATGTTTAGTAATATGAAAGATCATGTACAAAGCAACCAAAAATTCATGCTACTAATCACAGTAAATTTGTATACTCACCATTTCTTATTGTTATTTCCATTAATGTACTTAGAATCTGCATAGATACAATACAGTCTGTATGAACTGACATCATCTGTTAAAAGTAGATAAAGAGTATTGAGAGAGAAGAAAGAGCAAAGAGGGTCAGAGAGATTAACATACTCCACCCAACGTAACATATGAGTTGGAATTTAAATACAGATCTGATTCATAAGTCAGAGCCCTTTCCATTCTCATACGCTGCTTTTTCTTTTTTATAACTTTCATTTATAATTAGATAAATATAATATTTAAAATGATCAAAAGTACATTTCTAGTTCATATCATACTATGAAACCAAAAGACCATAAAGGAGAAGGCTACTAAGCTGATCATCACATCATGGGCAAAAATCAAATCACGAACTAGTAAAAAACATTTTACAAATATACAATTAATATGTCAATGTGAATTTTTAAAAGCTACTTAATATCACTAATAATCAATGAAATGCGAAAAAAAAGACATATCATTAGTTGACTTCAGGACTGGTAAAGATCAGGAGTTGTGATTATACTCAGTGTTCACAAGAGTACTAAGGAAAGAGGTAGTATGCCCAATGTGAGTGTGATTTGGTAAAAACTGTTAAGTCTATTTGGCAATGTTTATGCAAAGTCATCGGAGAAGGCAACAGAACCCCATTCCAGCACTCTTGCCTGGAAAAATCCCATGGACGGAGGAGCCTGGTAGGCTGCAGTCCATGGGGTCGCTAAGAGTCGGACATGACTGAGCGACTTCACTTTCACTTTTCATTTTCATGCACTGGAGAAGGAAATGGCAACCCACTCCAGTGTTCCTGCCTCGAGAATCCCAGGGATGGCGGAGCCTGGTGGGCTGCTGTCTATGGGGTCACAGAGTCGGAACAACTGAAGTGACTTAGCAGCAGCAGCAGCATGCAAAGTCATTGTCCTTACTTTGATCTACTCAGGCCTTTTATGAACAAAAATTAACATATGGAAACATATCATTAGTGTAATTTCTACAAGACAACTTTTGGGAATAAAATCTCAAGTTTAACCAGACATTAAAAAAATCATAACATATCGAAAGTTACTTTAAAGTGGTTTTGTAGAAGAAACATATTGTGCTTCTATTTGTTTTGGAACCATAGATTATAATGAATTTAAATCTAAAATGTAAGGATGATAAATAGCCTAAACTCTGGTTTCAGTCAGGCATATAACTTGTGTCATTTCAAAATCAACCTATGTGAAAAAAAAAGTCTTGGCTATGATGTTTGAGTCATTACACTCTGCCAGCAGGGGCAGAATCATTCAAAGGCCTCCTGGTTACAGGAACCAGGAAGTTCTAGATAAACAACCTTTTTGTAGGCGGTGATGAACTTAAAGGTGGGCAATACAGTGAAATCGAAACCTCTCAGTTGTGTCTGACTGTGACCCCTTGGAACTCTCCAGGCCAGAATACAGGAGTGGGTAGCCATTCCCTTCTCCAGGGGATCTTTCTAACCCAGGTCTCCCACACTGCAGGTGGATTCTTTACCAACTTGGAGATAAAAAGTAGAGATATATACACATAAAACAATCTAATGTCTGTCAACTGAGATTGGGTTAATCATGATAAATCAATCATGATATAGCACCACAAAGGAATACTTATAAAGCGATTAAGAAATAACATGTCTGTATCAAGATGAAAATAACTTAATAATTTATAGTTATCTGAAGAAAAAAAGTTATAAAACAGCCCATATTCCATTCACATTGCCTTTCTAGTCAACTACATTTAGACACATGATAAAATCATGAAGAGGCAAACATTTCAATTACTTTAACAATTCAATTTCAAACTATTAGGATTATAGGATTAAAATGAATTCTGACACATTTTTTGGGAAAAATATATAAACATATATATATATATGGATATAAAAGTTGGTAAGTCTCTCCATCATGAAAAACGGACTTGGAATTGAAAAGAAGAAATGAGACAAAGTGTCTCATGCTTACATGGAAAAAAGCACTTAACAAATGATTATCAGTTTGTTTTTCAAAGAATAAATATGAAGAGTATAAAAAGGTATGTTTGTATGTCATTATTAGGGTTTTAAAGGCTATGATGGGCCCACATCAACATGATGTAAACACAGATGAATGCAAAGTCTTACTTGTAAGTTTAAGAAAAAAATATATTGCACAGAGAATAATGGAGTCCTGGCACGACAACAAATGAGGTTCTGAATTGTTATAAATATCTGGGGGTGGGGGTTGATGGGTAGAGTCTTGCTGGAAACTGCTGGCAATAAAGATCTTATATGGAGCACTTGTTCATTATTGGGGAGAACAAAGAACAATTTAGGAGTGAAAGTGAACAGCTAAAGGTCATTCAGAGGGTGAGCGGTAAAGAGACTTGAGAATATTTAGTATGGGAAGTGATGAGTCAAGATAGTTGTTTAAGTAACTGAAGGACTGTTAGATGAGGTATACTGTGGGGAGCTATAGAAAAGATAATTAGTACTACTAGATAAAAAGTATTTGGAGGCGAATTTTGATTTAATTAGGATTATTAAGAAAAAAAATTACTGGAATCCAAGAAATGAGCAATTAAGCACAGGAAGCAAATGTTCCTGCCCCATAGTCTGTCCCACCTGTTATTCTCTCTGCCTAGAATGCTCTTCTCTTATTTATCATTTGACATATCTATTAATATAAATGTACACACATTTACGGTCTGTCTCCTCTATACTAGAACATGGGTTCAAGAAATCAGAAACAGTTTTTTTATTACTGCTCTCTCCAGTAGTACCTGGCACAGTTGGCACTAAAATATGTCAGCTGTATTAAAAACAACTATACTGGAGTATCTAGTTCTTGCCAAATATGAGATTTTTTGAAATGCAATCTTAAAAGTCCAAAATAGAAACTGTATATGTTTCCCCTACTTCTCGCTTCATACTCTGATACCACTGATATTTATAAAGTTACCATGTAGATATCACAAAATTAAGGTAATTATTTAAGTGAATTTAAAAGTTACATATGGAACCTCCCTGGTGGTATGAGTGAAGTCGCTCAGTCCGACTCTTTGCGACCCCATGGACTGTAGCCCACCAGGCTCCTCCATCCATGGGATTCTCCAGGCAAGAGTACTAGAGTGGGTTGCCATTTCCTTCTCCAGGGGATCTTCCCAACCAAGGGATTGAACCCGGATCTCCCATATTGTAGGCAGACGCTTTACTATCTGAGCCACCAGGGAAGTAGTGGATAAGAATCTGCCTACCAATGCAGGAGACAAGGGTCCAATCCCTGGTCCAGGAAGATTCCACACGCCATGGAGCAACTAAGCCTGTGCACCACAACTACTGAGCCTGTGCTCCAGACCCCAGGACTCATAAATACTGAAGACTGTGCACCCTAGAGCCTGTGCCCCTCAAAAGAGAAGCCACGGCAATGAGAAGCCCCCACTCACCACAACTAGAGAAAGCCTACACAGCAACAAAGAACTAGTAGAGCCAAAAATAAAATAAATTTAAAAGTTCAATATGAACAGGGATGAGAAATACTCAGGTGGATTTGCACCTCCCTAAATATGAATGGGGGAATATTAGCATACAATTCAAATCCTAACAATGTATGGAACTGCTGGCACAAAAACAGGGGGAAAAGGTAGGAGAAAAACTCCAGGTACATAAGCATTAGAAGACCTTTTCTAAAGTGAACTACAATAGTGATTTACCAGTGTGATGAAATGTCTTAGGCACAACTAGCAGTACTACCTATCTTGCACACTGTTTAAACTGACATTTTTCTGGCAAACCTTTTCCTTAAATTTGTATTTATTTATTGGCTGCACTGGGTCTTTGTTGCTGCATGCAGACTTTCTCTAGTTGTGGCAAGCAAGGGCTACTTTGTTGTGGTGCTTGGATTTTGTTGGCTTCTCTCGTTGCAGAGCACAGGCTCTAGGAACTTGGGCTTCAGTGTTTGCACCACATCCGGGCTCAGTAGCCGAGGAGTGCAGGCTCTAGGGCATATGGGCTTCAGCAGTTGTGGTACACGGGTTTGGCTGCTCTGCAGCATGTGCAACCTTTCCAGACCAGGGATCAGAACCCATGTCCCCTGCACTGGCTGGTGGATTCTTATCCACTGTACCACCCGGGAAGTCCTGGTAACCTCTTTATACCAGTTTTTAACCTACTAAAATCACGGGTTTGATATGCTAGATTTTTTTCTCTTCTTAGCAATATGCAAATAAGATTATATTTTAAAAGTTTACATTTGACTGAAAAGTACAGAAAGAGACACTATCTCAAAAACATTTCTCTTACCCGAAATAGCCACTTTAACACAGGTACAGGACACTGGACATAGTGATAAGCCGAGGTAAGGAAGCCTTGTGTTGTCAAAAATATTTGATCTGTTTTTCCTGATCTGAAAAAATACAGTGAAATCAATATGACTGCTATATTCATGGCAAGAAACTTGTACCACTGCATCTGACATAATCAGGGAAATGAACAAGCAAACCATTGCAGTCCGTGGAGGTGGACTCTGCCCTATGTGGATAGGTTACTCACTAAAAAATTCAATCAGTGACCTCAAGCTGAACCAACCCGTTGGCCTGGCTCCAGATTTATCTGGTAGATGTATCTACATTAGCTGGCAGTGTTAAAGAGCCTATCAAGTTTCAGAACACTGTCCGCTTTTGCCAGCCTGGGTTTGTACTTCCAAAAGCTCAGCACCAGAATTAGTGCTCTCTCTCTGGGTCTGAACTATCAAACACCGAGAGAAATTAGACTAGTCTGGGTATTGTGGTAGAGACTGTTAGTTGCCTATTCTGACATCTATTCATGTCTTTCCTCTTGGTAAATGAACTCTGGGGTTTTTAGCTGGGCACACTGGCTGCCTGAAATAAAAATCACTCCCAGGCTTCCTTGCAAAGCTAGGTGTGGCCATGCTGACTAGTTCTACCCAACTAACCCTAAGTTGAAGTGTTGTGTGGGGGCTTCTGAGAATTTAAATGTAAAGGCTGGAGCTGCAGTAGCACCTGAAGCAACCAAGTGCTAAAGATGGTGAAGAAGAAAGACTATATTTATTGTGTAAGCTCTTGTTATTTTGACAGTCATTGTTATTAGATACTGATCTTAATCCTAACTAGTAAAGGCATGAGATATGCCAAACGACTATCTTACACTGCTTCAAATAAACACAAAGAGCAATAGTAATAAGAGGACTAAGAAATGGGATAAGTCTTAATAGAAATTAACCTTTCAGAAGAATTGCATCAAGTCAGTAATCTTTTAATTCTTATACAGGAAAAAGTAAAATGTCTATTTTCCTACTTACTTAAGAATAAGCTTTTCTACAGCACTTTGTCCGATAAAACCAGAATCTCTTAAATCCAAAGTATACTGACTGAAAATTTTTCCAGAATTAAGGAAATTAAATATTTCTTCGCCTGGATGATGATCAGGAATAGCATCGATTGTAATTGAAAATTTCTTTAGAAATTCTCTGGAAAAAAAAGTTATTGAATACTGAACAGTTTATACTGTATATAGTTTTGTATTTAAAGACCCTTCTCTTAGGATCACTATTAACCCTAGATTAGAAGGCCTTAACATTTGCTTTTCAAGTCCACCCGAGATGGGTTAAGAACCCACCATGTATTATTCATAAAGTAAACAACCACCAATGGTCTATTTTATGAAAAACAAAATTTTTAAATGTATTTTTAATAGAGTGTATTTATGAAAAACACTGAGTGCTTTTTCCCTCTGAATGATTTATTTATTTATCTAGTTTTATTGAGGTATAATAGACATACAGCATGGTATAAGTTTAAAATATACAGCATCAAGATGTGACTTACATCTTGAAATGATTATTACAAGTTTAGTGAACATCTACCATCTTAAACTGGTACAAAATTAAAGAAATAGGAAAAAAATGTTTTTCTTGTGATAAGAACTCCTAGGATTTACTCTTGTTATCAACTTTCACTACAACATACAACAGTGTTAACCTTATTTCTCACGTTGCACATTACAACCCTAGTACTTACGTATCTTATAACTGGAAGTTTGTACCTTGTGATCACCTTCATTCAATCCATCCTTCCTCTGAACCCTCTGCCTCTGCTAACCACAAATCTGATCTTTTTCTGTGGTTTGTTTTGAAGTAAAACTGACCTATAACACTGTCAGTTCCTGTTACACAACATAGTGACTTTGTACTTCTATACATTTCAAAATGATCACCATGACAAGTCTAGTTATGATGTACCACCATTTATAACTATTTACTAATTCCCCACATACTTGTGCTCTTCTAAGAGGCCATCTTCATCATCAGTACTGTCGTGATCACCAATTCTGATTGGGGATTTAATGCCTCGGCCTTGCCTGATGTCTTCCTGTAGTTGCTTTTGCAGTTCATCTAGCCTGAGAATCAAAAGAACGTTATAATAAATGGCTTAACCTAAAAAATCTTTAGTTTGTCTAAAAGCAGTACCTACAAAAACTCATTAAAAGATTTGACTAATTCTTTATGGCTAGGACTTCAAGAGGGCTTCCTGGATGGCTCAGCGGGTAAAGAATCCGCTTGCCAATGCAGGAAACACAACAGACGAGAGTTCAATCCTGGGAAAGGAAGATTCTCTGTAGAAGGAAATGGCAACCCGGGTAGTCCAGTATTCTTGCCTGGGAAATTCCATGGACCAAGGAGCCTACAGTCCATGGTGTCAAAAGAGTTGGACACAAGTAAGCACAGACCCACACAGGATTTCAGGAATGATGTCCAAATCATTTAGAGAAAGGAGAAGAAAAAATCACAAAGAATGAAAATTACTGACTTGATTACCCTTCTAATCTTTAATGCTCCTCTGACTTCTAGTTAACTAGGCTTTCAGTCATCTTTACCATTGTCACTGGCATGTTTACAATGCTCAACACTTACTAAGCAGCTGCTATGACACTCTCCTAAGGACTTTATTAACTCTTAACCCTCACAACAACCCCAGGAGATAGTTTATTATCCATTTTATACAACAAGAAAACAGATATAAAAAGCTAACTTGCTCAAGCTCACAACATAAAGGAGCTGGGATTCAACTAGAGAGTCCAGTTTTGGAGTCCCTGCTCAGAGTGCTTGCCAAAATTAAGTTATTTTAACCACGGTCCTTATTCCTAGCTCCAGCCCCACAGTACCAGAGTAAACACACTGCTTTATCACTACAGCAGAGTCATTAGATCAAACCAGAATCTCTCCCCTTGGTCTGTGAATGTTCAGTTTTAAATAAGAAACTTCAGATTTGACCTCAGATATCACCTGAAATCATGAAACTTTAAAAGAATTTTACAGTAGACAGGAATTCCCTGGTGGCCCAGTGGCTACAAATCCATGCTTCCACTACAGGAGGCACCAATTCAACCTCTGGTTGGGGAACTAAGATCCTACATGCTGTGCAATGCGCACCAGTCTCTCATCAAAAGACTTTTACAGTAGAGACAAATTTATTTCTCTGTTAAATTCAGAAAGGGGAATACTTCTTACTAATTGTCTGTAATTTGTATACTTGGCTACTTGGAGACACATATATACAAACTTCAGGCCAGTTGAGGTTTTAGTGAAGTTCTCTGAGTCAGTTTTAAGGATAGTCTTTGAATTAATAAGGAATATTATTTTTTCCCCTAATAAGCAAAAGCAGTTTGCAGTTAGTTACATAAATTTCAGTAGGGTTATTATAATTTTCAAACTTTTTGATTTCTGTGTATGTGTGGGTGGTGGTGGGGTATAGGTCATAATTTTAAACTTCTTCTTCAAAAGAGTAACTTGATGTGAAAATCCCCTGTCTAGTTAAACTGGTTTCAAAACTTGGACTAGGTGGGTATAACAAGTATGAAGGTGCTGCTTCATACTTGTTAGGATGGCTATCATTAAAAAAATCAGAAAAACCAAGTGTTAGTGAGTACATGGGGAAACGGAAACCTGTGTACGCTAGTGGCAGGAATACAAAGTGGTACAGCCACTATGGATGACAGTATAGCAATTCCTCAAAAAATTATTCATAGAATTTCCAATGATCTAGAAATTCCACTTTCTAGATACATACGCAAAAGAACTTCAAGTGGGGACTTGACAGGAGAATTTGTACACCCATGCTGACAGCAGAAAAATTTACAGTAGTCAAAAAATAGAAGCATCCCAAGTGTGTCAATCAACAGATAAATGGATAAACAAAATGAAGTATATACATACAATGGAATATTATTCAGCTTTAAAAAGTAAGGAAATTCTGACACATGCTACAACATGGATGAACCTTGAAGACCTTACACTGAACACAACAAGCCAGTCATAAAAGGACAAATACTGTATGATCCCATTTGCGTGAGGTACCTAGAACAGTCAATTTCATAGTAAAAGAAAGAGATGTAGCTGCCAGGAGCTAGAGGCAAGGAGAGAATAGGGAGTTACTGTTTAATGGGTATACAATTTCAGTTAGGAAAAATGGAAAAAGAAAAGTTCTGGAGATGGATGGTGGTGATGGCTGTATAACAATGCAAATGAGTGGCAGGTAATGCCTGTGAAGTATTTAAAAATAATTGAAATGGTTAATTTTATTTGATGTATTTTTGGTCACACACACACACAAAATACAAAAAAATCTTTTCTACCCATGCTTTTGATCAAGAATTTTAGCTACCAGATACTAGCTGTGGCAAGCAGAAAGGAATTCATACTAATTGATGAAGTATACAATGAAAACCAGTATCTTCCAATTCAGCCTGTAAACAAGAACACCTTATTTTTAACACAAATGGCAGTGAAACTATAATAGAACTAGCACAAAATACCTGCTAATTTCTCTATTTTTTTCCCAAAGGTAAATTAAAAGCCAGTCATACGAACAGTACGTTAAATTTAGCAAGACAGCCATGATGCTAACCTACCTGTGTGTGTCTTCCATCTCCTTCACTAGACGCTCTAAAGTATTTGTATAAGTCCCACTATGAGCATGTTCCTAAAATAAGAAAATTTAGGAATACTTCAAAACATATCTTAGCAGAAGAATTGGGATGTTTTAAGTTACTCAGAAACTAAAAAATAATTTCTTTTTCAATAACCTGGGCCAGGAGGATATATTTTTTTAAAAATAATTTTTACCATCATGCTTTAAATTGAGAATTTTGTAGCGCAGGCAATTTGATTTTACCATCTATTAGGAAAAGGCACTACTTATAAAAACCCTGCTAGTCTTAGGAACTGACTGCCAACACCCAAGGGCTCCATGGCTACCCTGTCTTTATTTTTAAATTCTATTTTACTGGAATTAAACTACTAATTTTTAGGTGTTACTATGAAACAGTAACACCTTCCCCACCAAATTTTACACACATATGAAAATTTAATTCAGCTTATTCCCAAGATAGCATGAAGCACTTCATAAATAAAATTGCACACCACAATTAACAACATTTCTACACTCTACCTTCATTTACAGCAGTGGTCTCCAAAGCAGGGGGTGTGCAAGGTGATCCATTGGGGTGCAGGAAGAAAATAATAGAACTTCTATTTATATGGAACTTCTATAGAAACTCCAGTAGAACTTACTCTATATTAACTTCTATATAACTTCTATAGAAAAATACCTTTTCTTCTTCCTTTCATATCGTTTTTTTCATATGCTTTACAAAGTACATAGCAGTATAGTAGTACATGTATATAATCTATAAGTATACATATGTTGGGCTACATGCTCTAAATTTGTTTTACTAATAAAAGTGTGTCTGATCAAAGAAGTTTGGAGACCACTGATTCACAGTTATAAAGCTAAAACTGTGGGAAACCCATTCACCAAAAAAAGAAGTACACTGCTTTCAGTCTGAGAACAAACACTGAATTTTAAAGTAAGTTCTAACAGATCTATTGCTCTTTCACTAGTCAATTCATTTTTCTCTCTTCAAGTAAAGATAGATGCCGTAGAACTACTTACTGTATAGTCTGATGACTGAGATCTAAGCCCTTTAGAAAGAGCTGGAGGCTTTCCTGTAGCTGTAGGAGTCTGATTGAAGTTCAAAGCCATTATTTCTTCCAGTGATTTTAATGTTTCCTCTTCCTCATCACTCTCTAGGTTATAACCTAAACTTTCTTCATCACTATCAAAATCACCCCTTAGTTTCCTTTTCAGTGCACTGCTACCTGCATTAGAATTTCCTGAACTCTCTTTATCTGAAGGGGCTTTATCTGAAGGTGCTGGTGGGCTTGAAATACATGGCACAACTTCCAAAGCAGCTGGGGAAGACTTTGTAGGAGTGCCATATTCTGAACGTAAAGATCCCTCAGAAATTTTCCCTGAAGATATGTTAGAATCAGCCTTATTAGTCTTTGCTTTGTGTTCCTTGTGTTTGGAGGATTCTGTAGAATGCCCAGAACATTCTTTAGGTGAAGAACGCTCTTTATCTTTTTAGGAACTGGAAGAGTGCAATTTTTAGCATTTAATGGAACCCGAGAGGAACCAGCACTTGGAACATGGGAAAGCAAAGGTAGAAGTTTTGTTTCCTGTGATGCCACAGAGCTAGCAGTTTTATTTTTCTGAAGGTTGCTAGCTTTTTTAACTGCAGACTTTTCCTGAGGTAAAGATAAGTGGGGTTTCGGTATCTTAGTCTCTTTGGTACTTGCCACACGGATTTGGTCACTACCACGGATTTGGTGCCCAGAATTTGTAGGTGTCAAGCCTGCAGAGGAGCAATCAGCTTCTTCATTTGGGTCCTTGGATATATCTTCCAAGCGCAATACATCTCCAGGTGTCTTCAGTGCAATATGTTTTATAAATTTTTCTTTCTGATGTGGTCCATCGGGACGCTTCTCAAGGAAAGACTCTCTTGCTTTTGGCATTATGGATTCTCTTGTGCTTTTCAGATCTGAGTCCAGAGAGTTCCTTTTTCTTTTGTCAGGGAATTTATTCTGCTTAGAGCCTGCTAAAATTTAATTTTTGTCAGATTAGTGAAAGTATACTTTTCTATCTTATTAAAGTTTATTCAAAGAGTGTCTAGAACACCCTGACAAAGCATTTAAATTCTAAAAGCTTAGGCTGAGATTATCACATATGGAATGAAGAAAAAGTTAATAATATATTTATTTCTTTGACACACTCATGTCAAAGAAATTTAGTCCAAAGCGAATGACAAATGCTCATTTTCACTCAAAAGCTATTAAAAGCTTATTACCTAAATAGAATTAAAGATGTTACTTGCCAAAATACTAAAAAGCTGTATATCTGTATCAAGGAAAGGTAATTTCTCAATTAAAAAAACTTCCTGTAAATATTTCCCCCTACTATTAAATTGTTTATTCTTTTCCATTTATTTCTCTAATCCTCAGCTGTGTTATGGGTTGAAGTGTAGCTCCCAAAATAATATGGGGAAGTGTTAACTCCCAGAACCTCAGACTATGACCTGAATTAGAAACAGGGTTTTTATAGGGGCAATCAAATTAAAATGAGGTAATTAGGGTGAGTCCTAATCCAATACAACAGGTGTCCTTATAAAAAGGGGAAATTTGGACATGGAGAAAGACATGCAGAGGGGAGATAATATGAAGACACATACAAAGAAGATGCCATGTGACTGGAGTGATGCATTTGCAAATCAAGGAATGCCAAGAACTGCAGATAAACATAAGAAGCTGGAAGAAGTAAGGAAGGATTCTTTCCCTAAAGTTATAAGAGCATGGCCCTGCTGATAACCTTAGTTGGGGAATTCTAGCTTCCAGAATCATGAGACAATAAAATTTTGTTGTTTTAAGCCATCTAGTTTTAGATACTTTGTATGGTAGCTCTAGGAAACTGATACAACTTGACTCTATGTTAGGAACTCCATCCAGAAGCACTTTAAACACCACATATACATGAACTAACCAGTTTTTTTTTAATTTCCATGTTTAAAAATGTGATGTTTCATTAATTCATTCTGAAAAATTCACTATTTATATAATTAGTATTCTCAAAATCAAATTTCCCTAAACCAAGTTTCTACACATGGACAGATGTCCCCATATCTCAAGTTGGATTTAAAAAACAAAAAAAACTCAAGAAGTTAAGCAATCATTTGGATAATCTTATAAATACACAGTCTGGAAAATCAATATGTAAGAATGAAAAATTAATTAATAATCAAATGTTCCAGGACTTCCTTGGTGGTCCAACTGGTTAATAATCTGCCTGCCAAAGCAGGGGACATGCTTTGATCCCTGGTCTGGGAAGATTCTACATGCTGTGGAGTAACTAAGTCTCTGTACTACAACTACTGAGCCCAGCTGAAACATACTGCTCCTGTGCCCTAAAGCCTGTGTTCCACAAAAGAAACCACTGCAATGAGAAGCCCAAGCACAATTGAAGAGTAACCCTCACTCGTTGCCAACTAGAGAAAAGCCTGTGCATAGCAATGAAGACACAGCACAGCCATAAATATACAAATTTATATAAAACAAACAGACAAACTCAGGGAACTTCCCTGGTAGTCCAGCGGCTAAGACTGTGCTCCCAATGCAGGTGGCCTGGGTTCAATCCCTGGTCAGGGAACTAGATCCCACATGCTATAACTAAGACCCAGTACAGCTAATAAATTAAAACAAAAACAATCTCAATCCCCAAGAGCTCCTGTCTGCATTCTTATACAGATATGTCCTATTAGCTGATAAATCATTCTATGCTCTCAGTTTTCTGGGGTTAAATGTCTTAAAATGACAGGGATACTTTATAGGGCAGGATGACAAATCAAATAACCAAGAAAAGAGAAGACTTGGAGAAGACAAGTCTTCATGACTCTTTGTGTCTCCTGTACAATCTGTAGGTTGAATGAATGCTTTTTAACATTTCAAATACCTACTAATATAGAAAATATTCAGATAAGACAAGGACTGAGCTTGTAAAAAGAAAAAGGAAAAAAAGAAAAAGCAAAGAAAAAAAGAAAATCCAAATGCTCAATAGAAGATTGGCTATTACTAAATAATAGATTAAGTTGATTCTCAGAATTCAACCATAGGACAGGGCTCTGGAAGATCAATAAGCTAAATGCCTATCCTACCAACATTGCTGAAGTCCCTGAACTTGTATGTGATTAATGAATGTGATTATGTGTATCATCACAACTGTTAAGTGTAATAACAATAATATAAATATAGCATAACATCTGGATTAATATCTAGTCACTATTTAGGGAATACCCACATGTGATGTGAAGAACCAACTCATTGGAAAAGACCCTGATGCTGGGAAAGACTGAGAGCAGGAGGAAAAGAGGACTACAGATGATGGGATGGCTGCATGGCATCATTAACTCAATGGACAGGAGTTTGAGCAAACTCTGGGAGATAGTGAAGAACAACGAAGTCTGGTGTGCTACAATCCATGGAGTTGGAAAGAACTGGACATGACTTAGTGACTGAACAACCACAAATAATTCACTATCAGATAAACATGCTTCATGTTATCTAGGAAAAAAAAAATCCCCTTATGCTCTTAATAGTCTATTGATATTCAACCGAAGTATAAATGTACATTAAGATTATACCATAATTATTAATGAGGATTATGAAAATAAAAATATAAGCAAAAGTAATCATCTTAAACCTGCCTCTGAAAATAGAAAGAACCTTTTTCAAGCAGTTTTCAAGAAGTGTAGTATACAGGATTATGTAAAAGGAAACCACTTCAGTCACCATGAGTGAAATCTGCAAACCCATGAACTGAAGAGAACTGCTATCTTAGTCATTATCAGAGAAAAAAATGCTGAACAGCTTGTTGGCAACACCATTACCAGTGGCCCCTTATACTAGCAGAGCTAGTGTAAAGATATCTTGTTTTTCCCTTCAACAAATAAGTTAACACAGTGAATACATGAGCAATCTCACGGCTGAGAACTTATTGTTTTTACTGCAATGTCAAAATCCAGTAAAATGTGATCACTAAAACCAAAAATGTTGTAAAAATTAAAACAAATAACATAGATCACTTGGTCAAAATGCAATACACCTCTAGAATGTACAGAGAACAGAGTTTTACATGAAACCAGAAGAAGAATCAGTCAAAACTGTCTCTTTGTACCTGTTTTTTCATCTCTAAAAGCAAGGATGTGAATCAAATTCACAAAGCACACATTAAGTGCTCAGTAAATGCTGGCTATTATCAGTACATCCAATGTATCTTACTGATTGTGGAAATCTGTAAAACCCACTTTTCAAAGTCTGCAGTCACAGCAGAAAAAAATGAGATATACCAGATTATTAACAACGGGCATTTTTGGTGGCCTTTTTCTATGTTATAAACTTTTGTCGTGGTTGAATTTCACACGGTTTTATCTTCTAGTTAAAAAGAATACTTTAAGAATTACTGAATTAACAGTAGCTGTTTGTTATGTATTTTATCAACAGATACTAAAGTATAAACTAGTATCATATAGGTGTCCTTGAATTTGATAATAAAAATGGATCTTTATATTTGAAATATTAAGAAACATTGTTTTGAACCGTAAGTTTCACACTTAAACAGAGCATCTGCAATATCAAGACTTCAGTCCATAATTCAAGAATGTAAGATTATGCTTCTTAATGTAGCCAAAGATTCAGAAGTAGAACACTGAATTCCAATATGACAAATATATTGTAGAAGACGGCAGAGAAGAGTCAAGACAAACTACTTTTTACACATACTGAATTCAAGAACTATTCCTTCTGAATATAACTTTTCCAAACCTTTACCCAATTTACCTCTAACAAGGAAACTGTACATTTAAACAAAGTAAAAACCAGTGCCATTAAGATGCAAATTTACTTAGAATTCTTAAATTTATTTTGATTCTACCTGAAGCAGGTCCCCATGAATCAGAAGAGGATCTTTTCCTTGAGAGATGTCCGTTTTCCTATTAGCAAAATGAGAAAAAATTAATTAGGAGTTGAGAGCACTCAAGAATGTGAATTTTTCTTCATTATATTTAAACAAAGATTTCTAGACTGACTAAAGCAAGCATCAAATTTGGAAGTAAATCCAGACTTCTACAGCAAAATATTTTAAACTCAAGTCTTTTCTGAAAAATGAAGTACCTCTGTATTGTATGTAGAAATGTCAATTTTCATAATGTAAATTTAGAAATTTAATGCACCACCAAACATTGAAATCTTATGAAAATGAACCAAACATTACTACATCTATTGATCATTAGCAAATCTCATTGGTAAAGGCACCCAAGTCCTTGTAAGTAAACCCGTGAGTTTACGAATGTATTTCCAGCTATTCACTCTTAGCATGTCATAGTTTGGTTTATTTTTGGTCCACCTGGTATTAAAACCATAGCATCTTATATTTACATAGCACTTTGTTATCTCATCTTCCTTTAGTTGCTCAATACGTAGAGATGCTCTTTTGAAACAGGTATACTTAACAAGTTCACTTTCCAGGGGAGAGGGACAGTTTTTACGCTAATCTAAATTTGGTCTATTCTCAAAAGAGAAATCTGATGAGCTTAAGATGTATTTGGATAGTTTTCTAAGATGTCATCATTTGGTAGGTTTTCCAGGGCCCATACTTAATTATTTAAGACATACATAACATAAACCAGTGATCCTCAAACTTCAGGGCAGCCTAATTTAAAAATGACTGTACTCACCTTAAAGAAAAAAAAAAAAATGCTTATTTTCCCGATTAAGGAACATCTTTGTTCCTGGTCTGAAAAAATTAAGGGCAGAAAACACTGCTTTACATCAGCCATCAGAAATGTTTGATGGACAGTTAAAGGAAACAATGAAACTAGTTTCTGTATCACTATTTCCCTAACAAAAGGCACTGTATTGTTATCAAACATTTTTATATTTAGTATTCAAAATATGATAAAACAGTAGCAAGCTAATTTAGCGTTTATTGCACATACCAGGTTTGAAAGATTACTGTTTCCAGCTGTGACATCATTCTGTTTACTCAGTTCCTGCCTTGGTTTGCATTTTCTTTCTATACTAGAAGATTTTAAGGAAAGATTGCTTGCTTCTGAGAAAGAATTTTCTGAGTTGATTCTCTGCTCCATTTGCTCCCTTCTCAATCTCTTTAGTTCTCTTTCTCTGCAGTAAGAAGCTAGAGATGACTGGAACTTAGGTCCCAGTGGGCTTTCTCCTGGGTGGTGCCTGGATAGGCTGCTCCTGCTGCTAAGACTTCGGGAGCTGTTCTTGAAGATGTCAGCTTCTGTCACCGTGGCCTGCTTCTTAGAATCTGCACTGATCCTGCCTCGATTGCCATCATTCTTCTCCCTGCTATTTTCATGAATGAAATGTGACTTCCTTCCCTCTGGAGACTGATGTTTTTTCTTGGTCTCTTTTGACAAGAGATATGAAGGAGGAACGTATTTTGTAACTGCCTTTGAATATTTGGTGTCCAGTGACACACAAGGCTGACGTGACTCATGTATACCACGGTCTCTATGGTGCTCTTTAACACCTTTTATGAATGCCTCTAAGACGGGGCTCTTTTCTGATGGCACTCTTTTGGGTTTAGAACTTTTTGGTGAGGATAGTTTCCTTTCAAACTGCTCTGTCCCACTGATGGACAATCCACTTTCTCCATATTTGATGTTCGATTTTTGTGGAGAATCCAACATACGTCTATCTGAATAGCCAATTAAAACAAATGCATATTGTATGTTATTAAAAATAGCAAACTATTACACTTGTATAAATATTATAAATTAACACTTAAAATATTAAGCTATCACAAATGTTTTCAAATTTATATTTAAATAATGATACACATTTTATGGGGGGCAGAAATTGAGACATGATTTTAGAGCCTTACTTTCATAAAGCTCTCTTCTCACCACATCATGTAAGTTCTCCATGGCTCTATTTATGAAGTTACTTTAATCCAGAATCAAAATAGTATACTTAATGAACATTATTGACTTGAATCTTTAAATGTAAGAAAGCTTAACAGCAAAGAGTTTCTTCATTTTAGAACTTGTTTATCTTTGTAAACAACACTGTATCTTCTTTATATTCTCAATTTTGAGCACCATGTTTCATCAAATTAGTAAGTTTAGAGTAGATTTAAAAATTGACTCCATCTCCCTCCCCAAAAGATCCCACAAAAAAATGCATGAATATTATACATACCTTGTTTTGAAGCTGGTTTGAAGAAATCTATAATTGACTGTTTCCTGAAAATAAAAGCATAACTAATATGGGATCACATTGGCAAGTTTTAAAACTTCGATAATTCAGATAAAGTTGAGAATACTAGTAGATTTACAGACTAGAGGCTGAATTTCACTATCTGGCTTAATCATGTTCTGACAATACTGCTTTACTAAGCTGATTATTAAAAAAATTTTTTTTTAATATAGTTTACCAGTTCCTGTAGGAGTAAATTTATAAAAGCAAAACTGAAGTTTATATACTTTATAGCATAACAATGGTAAAACTGGGAGTGTGGATCTAAGGAATTGGTAGGCAGCTTTTAGGACTGAAAGGCTTGCTGCTATGTGGGAGAATAAAAGAACCTGAAGGGATCTGATCCTATTCCGGTATCTCCAGTGACAGGTACAAAATTTTTTCTAGAGATGTTTGCTGAATGAATAATGGAGATTATAAAACCGATTAAAACTTGAGCAGACTCTTAAGAAGAGTAGGTGGTAGAATGGCAAATATGGGTGATTTTGCTGGTTTGGAGAAGCAGCTAAAGAGTGTGCTGAGGAGAAGGCAGAAAAGATCTAAACTTATACTATATTCTTTATACACTACAGTGGGACGTTAATCTAAGTAATAGCAAAAATTGGAATGAGGAGTGTTTCTTAATATAGTATATTCTTAATATACTAAGAATTCTTAAGATATTTACAAAATCAATGTGTTGCCCGGGAAAAAGAACAGAGAAAAAGATGTTAAGGAGAAAAGGATAACAAAAACCAAACTTTTAATTTTTAAGGATTTCTGCACTGTACAATGAACACAAGTGAAGTAGGACCATATTACCAGAATTTATCTGATTTGTTCATGTATTTAGTTTCCAACTGCACAGAGCGCTGTTACTAAGTAGAGCACAAAAATCACTTTTCTGGCAAATTTTACTAAAATTTGTTAGTTTTAGCTGAAAGAAAATAAGCGGTAGACAAGTTCCCCTAAACATTTATCCACTATGAGATTGGACTGCTCAGAGCAAACTTGAGCAATGTAAGTCCCTGAAGCTTATGCTGCTTTTATATCTTGCACTCTTTACTGGCCACGTCAGAATAGCAATGCCCATCTTTAAGGGTGTACTGAAAGTCTACAATGTTTGTTCGAGATAGTAATAGAAAAGCTAAGCAGCCTTGAATGAGTGACATGCTAAGGGAGAATCTATGCATTTTTTTCCTCACGAAATAAATTACATCAGAGTTAAGAAATACCATAGGTTTTGCAAAGGGGAGAAGGATAATGCCTTGCTATTGGTTGAGTACAGGGAGGTGAGAAAGGACTAAAAAGCAGCTAATTAACTCAAAACAAGATAATACTGAATGTTTTTACATTAATTACTAAAAGTAACACTGTATCTCTTCCCTAAAGTATTATATCTTTTGTTCATTACACCTGGGAGAAAAATGGCTTTGGGTATAACACACAAGAAACCTGTAAAATAACCATGAATGTAACTTTCAAGAAGTTAACAATCCTCTAAATTCAAATGCACAGAAAGGTCCATTTTTTAATTTATAACTAGTTACAATTATTTGTAACAGCACACAAACCCTTATCTGAAACTTTTTGGGAACCAATGTGTTTTAGAATTCTGAATTTACTGGATTTTAGAAAGGCGGTAACTTGGATGCATTGTAGAAAGCCCTCAGTGAGGGCTGAGACTGCACTCTGTAAGCAAATACGTAAACGTTTTTTCAGCAAAACTGAAACTCACACTTAAAGAGGAGAAGACCAACTATAGCCTTCCTCTAGTTCTGGTCAGGTCTGGCTGCCAAGTTAGATATGGTGCCAAACTTACTGAAAACTTTGGGTTTTCCTAACTTTCTGGCTTTCAGAATTAAGATAAGGGGTTGTGGACCTGTACCACAATATCAGAAGATAAATTTACTGTTAAACTAATATTACAAGTTTTCAAACTTAAAAAAGACAGTACCAAGTTCGAAGAGAATTTAAACATGTTTTATTGTCAGAGAATGTCATTTGATGAAATTCTCCATTTTTACATAGCTCCAACAAAATCTTTTCAAGAAACCTGGCCTCTTGGAGAGAAAACACAACACATTCCTAATCTGCATGTTCAAATTTAGACTTATCATGTATACTGGACTTTAAAGCAATTCGTGGAAGTGTTTCCCTCACCACATCTTACATAATTTCAACCACAATACAGAAAAAGCTTATACCATTCAACCAATAGGATGAGGAGAACTGACAATGCAGAGAAAACCACTTAAGTATGCATTTAGCAGTTAGGGCCCAGAGTCCAGCTAAAATAAAGGACAAAAATCACCTTCTAACTAAGGCGGTTGGTTCGAAGCCATCCAAGCTGTGGTCACTAGACCGAGAACACCGTCCCAACTACAGAAAACGAGACTCGAGCTCCCAGCAGTCCCCGCGTGGAGGCGGGGCAGGGGCTTGCCAGGCCCCGGACGCGGAGGCCTGAGCTCGCGGAGGATGGCGGGAACTGGAAGAGCGAGCGTCCGCAGACCGCCCTCATACCCTTGCCCCCGCGACCCGGCCCCTTCTCAAGCCCTCTGCACGGTACCTGTCCCCAGGCCTCTCTGTTTTCTTTCCCGCTGCAGCAGGGACGGTACTACCGGGTCTCAGATGGCAGCGCGGGGGCGACGACCCCGGGGCTGGGGATGAGGGGAAACCTGGCCTAGCGGGCATGCAGCGCCTTGTCATGTCGGCGCCGCTGGCGACGGCGGCATGAGCTGTAGCTGGAGAAGTTGGATGCGTGGTTGCCGTCTTGCTGCTGGGACTCGGGGATGCTGTGGGAGCAGAGGTGGGCGGCACCCCCTTCCCTCTTCATGGCGGTTCTCTCTCTTCGGAAGTGACTCCGGTGTGAGCGGGAAGGAACCTGAGGACCCACAGGGGGCGGGTCTCACTTGAAGCGGCGCGTTCTTATTGGTCGGCACGGAGGTCATTCCAGTAGTGGTGCAATAGAAAGCCGTAGCCTCTCAAGAGAAGGCAGGGTTTCGGGGGAGGGGGTGGGGAGGAGAGAAGGAACACTCCCCCCACCCCGTCACGTGCACGGGGTGGGGGTGGGGCGCCTCGGCGTTCGGGCCGCGTCCGCCTTGGCGGGCACGCGGGGGCCGGAAGGCGCGGGCTGCCAAGGGCGCTGCGGTAGCTGGCGATACCCGACTTAAGGAGTGCGAGGAGCAAGATTTGCTGAAGCAAACCCGAGCCCAGCAGCTTCCCTCAATGAAGATGGCCAATAGTTGGGCTTCTTGTGTCACACAATTGTGCCTCAGAAATCCCCAGCTGTTCATTACATCGTTCTCTTAACATCTCAGGCCGAAGTGCCCTGATGCTGTCACCATTTCCTCGGTAGTCTGCACAACCCAATGTGAAGACTTGTTCGTTGTGTGAGGGTTCTTGTTGAGTGCTCTGGAGTGGCTCCTCCTTTTTTTTATAAGAAGGAAAAATACCTCATTGAAATAAAGACTTTTTATTACACAAACGCATTTTGTTTCTCAGTTGCTTTAGTGAGTTATCCATAAAGTCTCTGCAGCCAGATTCCGTGGAGATTTTTGAAAGGAACATAAGGTCAGCTTTCAATTACTCAGGTTAAGAGTGGACAGCACGGATTAGTGAAAAGTGCCAGCAGTCTCCCATCCTTTGTAAAGGGTTTGTGCTTTGGAGGCTGTTAGTTAGGGTTTTCCCTACCAACTGAGAGGCTAGTCTGAATAGCTCTGAGCTTCAGTTTCCACATCTATAAAATGGGCATTCTACTTTTCTGGTTAATTGCTTACAAAAATGATAAGCCAGGCAAAGTGCACAGCTCAGAGGCTCTCATGTAGTAAGTACTGTGTGAATTTATGTTCTCTTGCCATTGTTCTTTAAACAGACTGTTTAACTTACTATAAAATCTTCCAGAGATGGGTCTGATATTGTTATAATAACTATTAACCAAAATATCAGTCTTAATGATGTTCAAGCCATAACTGTCAGGCCTGTTCAATCAGTTGGATGAAACAAAATCTTAAATGACAATGAAGAATTTAGACAGGTCTTTCAAGTTTATTGTACTGAGATTTAACTGCTTCTGTAGGTAAGCATGCCTAACTGGCCTGAAGTTCACCTCCTTCCCTCACCTGTTAGCCCTCAGGAGAAAGAATTAATGAGGGATAAAGTGGCTAACAGGGAGGGCAAAGTGGAGGGTAGAAGGTAAACTGAACATACAGATCTCTCATTCATCCCCAAAGTATATATACATAGGTGGATACTAGGTAGTAGGGATGTAGGAAAGGAGCTACTGAAATAAGGGGCATTTTTGTGCTCCCAATATCTGAGAAGTTACTATACCTAGCATTGTTTCTTAGATAAAAAAGAATATAATAGATGCTCAAAATGTGTTGGATGGTTAATGACATATATTTATTAAGAGTTTTTACATGTTATTTCCAACCTCTTGTATAACTGTGTTCTGGATGTTACCACACTAGCAACTTCCTATTTCTGTAACTGCACATCTATAAAACATTTAATCTGATTCGTTTTATTGCATGCTCAGTCCATAAAAAAGAGTAATGCATAAAAGCACGTTCTGCATGATCAATTAGTTGCTTTTCTCGGATTATAGTATTTGAATCATCCAGCCTCCAAGGTATTGCTTTAAAGGCTGTACTTATGCTACCAAACAATAGTTTTCGAATTTTCTTAATCTGAGCAACAGATTATGGAGTTAAGTGAGGCAAGAAATCCCTTGATCAATAAATGGAGATGGAGTCATAATAAAAACATAATTTTAAAAATCTCTTCTTAATAGGGAAGTAGTTATCTAAATCCTCAATAAGCATCAAGGCTCTTCTTTGTTTAAACTGTGTTTGAGAATGATGCAGACTTAGGTTGCAGGATGAAATATGCTCCACATATCAACCAGAACAGCTGGGAACTTCTGAAGCTTTCCCCTCCTCCTGTAAATAGTGTTAGTCTTATGTGTTTTTAATCCCTTCTCTTACTTTAAATTTGTGTGTGTATATATCTCCATCTGTATGAACATAAATGGCCTGGAAGCTGTACTAAGTGAAAGATGTTGCTGATGAGGAGACCAGAGTAGAGAAAAATGGCTGGGGCGAGAGGATGATGAATAAAGTAGCCAAGGCTGAATTAGAGACTTAAAACCACAGCCAAGATAGGAAAAGTAAATGAAGAAATGAAGGCCAATGACCGTAAAAGGCTAGTTTGAGAAGGCTGAGGAAACAAAGACCACAGGAAGGGAGTGGCTTCTAGGCATGAGGGTTCTATGGGGTACTCAGCACAATTTAGCGCCCTGTATTGTTAAAGACTATTTTGAGGAGCACAGACCCTGCCCTTGATCGGAAGGGAAGAGTCAGTCAGTCAGTCAGTCACAGAAACAATGTTACATGCAAAACAGATCTAATCTGCTGGGAGTGTCAAACCCAGCCTGGGAATCCTGAAAGGAGTGCCAGTATAGCTGATGCCAGAGATACAAACAGTCACAAAAAGAGAAAACAATTTAGGGAGATGGGCTCATGAAGTACCTTTGCTGGCAGGGACTCTGAGAACAAAAGGTCAGTAAGATACACAGAATGTTACTAACAAGCTGGGAACTCTTGATTCTACAGTAATGACACAGTTTTGCTCTGACATTGCTACACTCTGGAAGAAACCCCAAGGCTCTTATTGGAGGGTGTTCCAGGGCAGTCTGAGAGATAAAGATGGGTTTGCTGCAGAACTGCCTGCTGGTGGCCAAGAATGTGTGTGGGAGGGGGAGGGTAGAGGGTGACCTGGGAAAGGGGACAAGGAGCAGACTCTGAAAAACAGGAAATAATTAACTTGAAAGCCTGACTGAGAAAGACCACGTGATGATCTGAAGGAGGGAAGGCAACCTCCAGCCTCTAAAGATCTGCACGAATCACTTTGCAAATAGATGCTGAACTCAAAACTGCCCAACAAGTGCTTGGAAAAAGCTCTGTGCTCAGTCACTCAGTCGTGTCCGACTCTTTGTGGCCCCATGGACTACAGCCCACCAGGCTCCTCTGTCCATGGGATTTTCCAGGCAAGAATACTGAAGTGGGGGTGCCATTTCCTATTTCAGGGGATCTACCTGACCCACTAGCTTGGTTTTAAAGGGCTGCTGGGGAAAAACCAAATGAAATATGATATCACGTCATGTCCTGAAACTTAAACTTCCTGAGAGTTAATTAGAAAAACTGCAGAAGCAGATCTAATGTTAAGGAAAGTTTCTTGTTATTTCATTACAGAATGGTGCAAGATACTGTTTCCCACACTTTAGAACATGAGTAACATGTTTGTAATTTTGACATACCTGAATGTTTCCTATATTAATATTTAACTAATATTTTTCTGTAAATCACTTTTTAAATGTAAACATTTATTTTAGAAGAAAACTTAAAAATCATTTTCCCACTTAGGGCTAACTTTCTAAATGAAAGCTAATTCTAAAAACTAATAAATAATAACTAGAAAAAAGTCTCTGTTCTTTCTAGAGACATCTTGTTTACTAGTTTGGGAGGCATAGATATCATTCATCTTATCTGAAAAATAAGAGACTGTAAATATTGGTTTGGAACTCCAGCCTCAATCAGGTGTTTTTCATAATGGGTTAGCCACTCATTAGAGGGTTTTGAAATTGATGTAATGAGGCACAGGCCACATGAAAAGAGAAAGAGACGCAATGGAATAGAGAGTGCACAGACTGTATGAGTATGTGTTGTTTCGCAAGACTTTTACTTATTTCAGTTGCACATATGTATTTTATATGGCAACGATGTAAAAGGTATTTCTGTGGCCCTACTGTTTGCAGTAGTGGAAACTTGTGAAAATTGTTGCTGTAATCTGTATTCATATTTCACACTTCTGGGTATTGGTGAAATAGAACAGCAGAAGCTGCTTGGAGGGCAAAAGACAGGCTTTCTTTGGTCACTCCTGCTGGTGGGGAGGGTGGAGAGACATAACTCAGGCTCCCCTTATGCCCTTTTAAGACCATATTTTCCAGGAGTCAGGGAGGCTTGAAGAGGGAGGCAGACTGTCTTTTCAAAGGAGAGTGCCTTTACCCCTCCCAGGCTATAAGAACTACAAGATGGGGCGGAGTGGCTGAAATGCCCCTATCAGATCCCTCCTTGTCTTCAGTAATCTTGAGACTGTGAGGAACAAATAGGAGGAAAGGGAAAATGATACAAAAGAGGTAGAAGGACCTTATACACCTTGTCCAACTTACCCCTCATGTGAAACCCTACCACTCAGAAGAGGGTCTCTTTGAGGATAATACATCTGATCTCATACTTTTCCAATGCTCTTCCCAGGATTCAACACACCTGTGATGACCTGTAAGACCTTTCTTTATTGGGTTATGACTTGCCTCTTCAGAAGCGTTCTACCACCACTGTTCCTTAAGCTGTAAACTTGCACAGCACCAAAGTACTGAACCCTCTATGCCAGGCATGACAAGATGGCCTCCTGAAGGAGCCGTCTTTCATCACCTTCTTTTAAACTTCCAAAGAGTTCTTTTGTAAAGGTATAGGGTAACACTGAAAAATCAAGAGATTTCACACAAAATTCTAGATTTCTGGCTCCAAGAAGTACAAAGAGGGGTCTCATATTTCTGTCTACAGAGGCTAGATAGGTACGTGAATCAGGTCACTTCAAGGCCACCAAAGCCTGCTTGGCCACACAACATGGATGCTGAGGTAGCAATAAAATGGAGTAATTTATCTGAACTCTCAACACTTGTGATTGCTTCCCAGGTGGCTCAGTGGTAAAGAATCTGCATGCCAATACAGGAGATACTGGAGATGTGAGTTCGATCCCTGGGTCCAGAAGATCCCCTGGAGGAGGAATGGCAACCTTCTCCAGTATTCTTGTCTGGAGAATCCCATGGACTGGGAGCCTGGTGGACTACAGTCCTTGGAGTTGCAGAGCTGGACAGGACTGAGCACACACTCACTCAATCCTTGTTAACAATATAAACTAGTATGGAACAATCTCTGAGATACCCTAAGTGAAAAATTGAGTTGCAGAACAGTGTATGCTACAGTGTATACATGTGCTATTGCCTATATAAATAAAACAGTTATTTGTATGTATGTGCCAAGACTATCTCTGGAAGGATGCTGTACTTTCCAGGTAACTTCCTAATGCAACATAGTCTTCTACTGTAAGGACTGGCCAGTAACTTAGTTAAGTTAGTTCCCTTTCAGCCTTATATTACCAATAATGATGCAACGAACATTTATACCTTTATACTCACCTTTGTGAACATAGAAGCATATCTCTATACATTGGGAAGGGAATTGCTGGGTCAAAGGACATGTATGTTTTATATTTTGATAGACAGCAGCCATTGGTACTTTTGAGTGTCTAACCTGAGTATAGGTAAAGAAGCTCATAACAGCAGTTGCCTCTAGAGAGAGGTTTTCCCCATTTGTGAAAATTATTTTATCAAGTACATATATTACTTTTCCAAAGAAACACATATCCCTATCGCTGCTTATCTACTTATCTATTATATCTATCATCTATCAATCATAAAATAAAAGGACCAATAGTTTTGGATGAAAAGTTACACTGTGTTACATTGATTGCTTTCCATTAAGACTTCACCAGATATCCTCCACTATTTCTACTAGCTTCTTTTCATTTCTCCTTCATTTCCCTTCCACTTGCCACTGACACCCTTGTTCCTACTGCCTCTTTTGGAGGGCAATGTGGAGACCATTAAGCTCCCTTCTCTGAACAGGAATTTGGTAGTAAAAACATTTGTGGTTGGGTTCTCAAACTCAAGGTGTCTAGCAGAACCTATTATCTTCCCTCCCTGACCTCCAGATTTAAGGTTCTCTCCTCCTGTATTTCTTATCTCAGTGGATGGTTTCATCCCTCACCTGTCGCTCAAACCACAAACCTGGGAGTCCTACTAATCTCTCCCCTCTGTCACCCTCAGCTGCCACCTGTTATGTCATCAAATCAGTGATTTTGCCCTCTAAATATCACTGTGTCCTTTCTTAGCAAAAATAAAAGGATGACAATATAAAATATTTGAGCAGACATGAGGAAAACAGTGCTCTCATATATTGCTAGTGGAACTGTAAATTAATTTAGCCATAGCCACACACACACACACACACACACACACACACACACACACACATCTGATTCTTTTAGAACAAAGATATAGGCAAATACAAAGAATAATATTACAACATATTCACCATTCTGAACTCACAACTATCAAACAATTTTAATCTTTTACTTCTCTTTTCTGGTTTTCTTTAGTTTTCCTTTTTTTTTTTTAAAAGTCTTTATTGAATTTCTTGTGACATTGCTTCCATTGTGTATGTCCTGGCTTTTGGCCACAAGTCATGTGGGATCTTATCCCGACCAGTGATCGAACCCACACTCCCTGGATTGGAAGATGGAGTCTCAACCACTGGACTGCCAAACAAGTTCCTGTTTTTCTTTAATTTCATAATTAAACATTCAGTTCAGTTCAGTCTCTCAGTCGTGTCCGACTCTTTGCGACTCCATGAATCACAGCACGCCAGGCCTCCCTGTTCATCACCATCTCCCGGAGTTCACTCAGACTCACATCCATTGAGTCCGTGATGCCATCCAGCCATCTCATCCTCTGTCGTCCCCTTTCTCCTCCTGCCCCCAATCCTTCCTAGCATCAGAGTCTTTTCCAATGAGTCAACTCTTCTCATGAGGTGGCCAAAGTACTGGAGTTTCAGCTTTAGCATCATTCCTTCCAAAGAAATCCCAGGGCTGCTCTCCTTCAGAATGGACTGGTTGGATCTCCTTGCAGTCCAAGGGACTCTCAAGAGTCTTCTCCAACACCATAGTTCAAAAACATCAATTCTTCGGCTCTCAGCCTTCTTCACAGTCCAACTCTCACATCCATACATGACCACAGGAAAAACCATAGCCTTGACTAGACGGACCTTAGTCGGCAAAGTAATGTTTCTGCTTTTGAATATACGATCTAGGTTGGTCATAACTTTTCTTCCAAGGAGTAAGCGTCTTCTAATTTCATGGCTGCAGTCACCATCTGCAGTGATTTTGGAGCCCCCAAAAATAAAGTCTGACACTGTTTCCCCATCTATTTCCCATGAAGTGATGGGACCGGATGCCATGATCTTCGTTTTCTGAATGTTGAGCTTGAAGCCAACTTTTCACTCTCCTCTTTCACTTTCATCCAGAGGCTTTTAGCTCCTCTTCACTTTCTGCCATAAGGGTGGTGTCATCTGCATATCTGAGGTTATTGATATTTCTCCCGGCAATCTTGATTTCAGCTTGTGTTTCTTCCAGTCCAGCGTTTCTCATGATGTACTCCGCATATAAGTTAAATAAGCAGGGTGACAATATACAGCCTTGACGTACTCCTTTTCCTATTTGGAACCAGTCTGTTGTTCCATGTCCAGTTCTAACTGTTGCTTCCTGACCTGCATACAGATTTCTCAAGAGGAACATATAACATTATTTATGGGAGTGGCTAAGTCTTTTTTTAATTGACACTCCAGTTTAATTCTCTTCTCTCCTACTCCTGTGGTTTTCAAGTCTGCAAGCCTCATATTCCTCATTTTTTCAGTTCAGTTCAGTCGTTCAGTCTTGTCTGACTCTTTGCGACCCCATAAACTGCAGCAAGCCAGATCTCCCTGTCCATCACCAACTCCCAGAGTTTACCTAGACTCATGTGCATTGAATCGGTGATACCATCTAACCATCCCATCCTCTGTCGTCCCCCTTCTCCTCCTGGCTTCAATCTTTCCCAACATCAGGGTCTTTTCAAATGAGTCAGCTCTTTGCATCAGGTGGCCAAAATATTGGAGTTTCAGCTTCAACATCAGTCCTTCCAATGAACACCCAGGAGTGATCTCCTTTAGGATGGACTGGTTGGCTTTCCTTGCAGTCTAAGGGACTCTCAAGAGTCTTCTCCAACACCACAGTTCAAAAGCATCAATTCTTTGGTGCTCAGCCTTCTTCACAGTCCAACTCTCACATCCATACATGACTACTGGAAAAACCATAGTCTTAACTAGACAGATCTTTGTTGGCAAAGTAATGTCTCTGCTTTTTAATATGCTGTCTAGATTGGTCATACTTTCCTTCCAAGTAGTAAGCGTCTTTTAATTTCTCGCTGCAATCCCCATCTGCAGTGATTTTGGAGTCCAATAAAATAAAATAAAATAAAATAAAGTCAACCACTGTTTCCACTGTTTCCCCATCTATTTGCCATGAAGTGATGGGACTGGATGCCATGATCTTAGTTTTCTGAATGTTGAGCTTTGAGCCTACTTTTTCGCTCCCCCTCTTTCACTTTCATCAAGAGACTCTTTAGTTTTTCTTCATTTTCTGTCATAAGGGTGGTATCATCTGCATATCTGAGGTTATTGATACACATGTATTTATATCTAGTCATAAAAATATAGAGGATTATTTTATATATGTTTAAAAATATGTACATTTTATTTATGGTTGCAGTTCATATTTGTCCATTACAAACAATATTTCGTGGACATCTCTGTACATGTTCTTTTACCCATGTGCAAGAATTTCTATGGGTTATATAATCAGAATGGAAATTGCTGGGTCATAGGGTATTTGCATTATCAAGTTTATTGTATGCTACCAAATTGCTTTCCATAAATGGCTGAATTAATTTACAGTCCCACTAGCAATATATGAAAGCACTGTTTCCTCAGTTCTGCTCAAATATTTGATATTGTCATCCTTTTTTATTTTTGCTAATCTGAAGGGTGAAAATGATTTCATTGCTTTATTTTGCATTCTCTTAATTATTAGGTTGGATATCTCTTCATAAATCTGGCAGTGGGGCATTTAGATTCTTTTGTTAGCTACCTGTTTCTGTATTTCATCAACTTTATAAACTCATCTATTTTTCTTATTGTTTATAAAATTTTAAAATACATATTTTAAATACTAAAAAAATCCTTTCTATCTCCCCTGCTGCACCCCAATACAGGCCCTAATTGTCCTTTGCAAAGTATGTTGCAACAGCTTCCAGACTGGTCTTTCTGACTTGTATTTGCCCTTCTTCATTCCCTCTTGCACACTGCAGCCTGAATCATCTTTCTAACAAGCACATCTGAGCAAGTCACTCCCAAATTCATTACTGATGGGGAAAGGAAGCAAAAACTAAAAACATCACCATTCACAAAAGAATCACCAAACAAACCAATTGTAAAGGCCTACACTCTTTGGTATTCTGTATAGGTACTCCATGATCCGATTCCTTTCTACCTGTGAGAGGCCTATTCTTCCCCATACGTCTTACCCATTCAGAACAATTGGCCATTCTTTGAACACAGCCTCACTCATGCTTCTTGGCTTTTGTGCACCCACCTGTACTGCAATCTTGTCCCACTAGAAAAAACTCTGACATCCCTAAAAGACCTAGTTGCTCTTTGCTCAACTCTTATGTGCCCTATGCATGCTGCCTTGCTTCAGTCATGTCCAACTCTTTGGGACCCCATAGACTATAGCCCACCAGGCTCCTCTGTCCATGGGATTCTCTAGGCAAGAACACTGGAGTGGGTTGCCATGCCCTCCTCCAGGGACCTTCCCAATGCAGGGATCAAACTCATGTCTCATATCTCCTCATTGGCAGATGGGTTCCTTACCACTAGCGCCACCTGGGAAGCCCAAAGGAAGAGTGATTTTTCCAGGTCTCAGTTGCTTTAGACTTACCTGTAGGCTGGGAATGTGTAGAGCAAAGCACTGGGCAACAATTCACTCTCAGCGGTTCAACACAGCTTTTCTGTGCTCCGTGTCACAGTAACTCCACAATACTCTTTATGACTTCGCATTGAAATGATTTTTGTATGTATGCCTTCTCTCTAGACTGGAAGCTTTGATAGCACAGGGCTCTGTCTCTTGGTCTCAAGAGGCAGTGTATCAGAGTGGTTAGGAGTGTGGGCTCTGAAGCTAAACTGCCTGGGTTTGAATCTTAGCTCTGTTACAGTTTGGGAAGTTGCTTAGCTTCTCCATGTGTCAGATTCCTCATTTGTAAAGTAGGGATAATAATAGTACCTATCTCATCTGCTTTCATTAAATCAGTTAATAAATATAAAGTGCTTATTGATAGTCAAAAGGTGGAAGCAAGTCAGGTGTTGATAAACCTGAGTCTCCTGTATCTACATTGCAGATTGTTGACCACAGAGCCACCAGGGAAACTCGAATTAATAAACAAAATGTGTATATATATACTTATACATATATATATATATATATATATATATACACACACATACAATGGAATGTTTTTCAGGCTTAAATAGGAAGGAAATTTCTGATATGTGCTGCTGCTGCTGCTGCTGCTGCTAAGTCACTTCAGTCGTGGCCGACTCTGTGCAACCCCATAGGCGGCAGCCCACCAGGCTCCCCCAACTTGTATTAACCTTGAAGACTATGCTCAAACAAACTAGTCATGAAAGAATAAATACTGTATAATTCCAATTATATGAGGTATCTATGATAGTCAAATTCATAAAGACAGTAAAATGATGGTTACCAAGGGATGCCAAGAGGGGAGAATGAAGAGTTACTGTTTAATGGATAGAGATTCAGTTTGGGAAGATGAAAAGTCTAGAGATGAACGATGGTGACGATTCCTCAACAGTATGAACATACTTCATGCTACAGAATTGTGCACTTAAAAATGGTTAGGGAATTTCTTGGTGGTCTAGTGGTTAGGACTCCAGACTTTCATTGCTAAGGGCCTGAGTTTGATCCTTGGTTGAAGATCCCGTATGCCTCACAGCCAAAAAAAGAGAAGATTAGCAAATGTTATGTTATGTATACTTTGTTACAGTAAATGAAGAAAGTGCTTATAATGATGTCCAGTATATAGTGGGTGCTCAATAAAGGTTAATTCTGATTCTGTTTATTAACAGCACATTATTAATAATCATTCATTATTCTCACTGTCCTTGAGCTATTGTGTCCTCAAGTGAGGCTAGCTCCTACAGCTGGGTCAGTTCCCTGTCTGTTTCCTGTCCAATCCTAACTTCCTCTGATTTCCTGATACAAGGCCAGTTCCTCCAAAGGAGATTTCTAGGGCAAGAGAATATACTTGGTGTAGGAGCCTTGCTAGCCTAGATGACACTTGGGTATCCCCCAACTAAAATTTCAGGAGGAACACCCACTGTGTACTTAATCCTGGTTTGAGTCTTGGTCAGTAGTGACCCATGCTTCCTCCCCGTCTTTTCCCAGTTCATCTATCCCAGGCACCTAGCTGCTGCTGCTAAGTCACTTTAGTCATGTCCGACCCTGTGACCCCATAGACGGCAGCCCACCAGGCTCCCCCATCCCTAGGATTCTCCAAGCAAGAACACTGGAATGGGTTGCCATTTCCTTCTCAATGCATGAAAGTGAAAAGTGAAAGTGAAGTCGCTCAGTCGTGTCTAGCTACCATACCAGAAATAACTGGAGGCATTAGAAAAATGTGCTGTGCTGTGCTTAGTTGCTCAGTTGTGGCCAGCTCTTTGTGACTTCATAGACTGTTGCCCACCAGGCTCCTCTCTGCATGGGGATTCTCCAGGCAAGAATACTGGAGTGGATTGTCATGCCCTCCTCCAGGGGATCTTCCCAACCCAGGGATCGAACCCAAGTCTGCAATTCAGGTAAATTCTTCACCGACTGAACCACCAGGGAAGCCCATTAGAAAAATACAGCACATTAAATGAATCTGAGAATATTCTTTGCACTTTAAAAACCTGTGCTAATTCCGCTCTCATACTCTCCAAGCCACTCACCAGACCCACACATTCCCTCTTCTTTTCACCTATGAAGCAAGCTTCAGTCTGAGGTCTTAACCTGTGGTAAACCCAAACCATCCGTTCCAAGATTCCTCCAGAATCCAGTTTCCCATGTTGGGGCCTCAAATAGTCTTTAGCATAATGTTCTTTCTCTGAACTCTTTGAAGCACAAAATTCTCACTTTGTGTTATGACCAGAACAGAAACAAAACTTTTCTGAGTAGTTGGGAGCAGCTTTGTTTTTGTTTTTAGAGCACAACCTAGAAATGCCATGCCTGATTATCTAGAGGCCCTTAAAGTGCTGCTGGCTTAGATCACGAATGAAAAATTGAGACGTAGACAGGTGTAAAAGTCAAGCACTCAGCCTGGGGGATTCTGGGTGGCTCCAGTTCTGCAGAGCAAATGGCAAAACAACAGATGTCCACAGATGTACTGACCCACAAGGCACTCACACTCAAACCTTGGCTTGAGATTGAATTCTCTTATTGAAATCTGCCCCTTCAGTCTGACCCCCATCACCCAATCTCTGCGGGGTTTGGGAAATTATGCATTCTGCTGGCCTTATGTTACAGGTACCAGGAGGTTATGTGTGACTCACCCAGGATTAGCGGGCTTTAGAACTCCAAGTTTTGACATTTTCAAGCTGTTTATTAGTCAGAGGACATTGCAGCCTACCTACAGAGGTTGCATAATAGTTAAAAACTACAGTTGGAACAAATGCTCAGGGGTGACCACATAGGACAGAGACTTGCTGAATTGGGAACTCAGTCTAGGGTCCTCAGAGCCTTAAAGAGTTATCTTGAAATAAGACATTTGCAGGATGGGGAAGAAGGGATATGATGGAAAAAGAGTCAATGTGACTTTCCCTAATTGGAGGATCAAAAATAGGGTTGATAAACCTTGTAAATCAGGTATTCCACTTACTGTGTCTTAAGGTAGTCAGGAACTAGAGCCAGAAACTATTAAGTAAAGACTTTATAAGCTTTTATACCACTCCACATCTGTTCTTATTATTATTCTGTGTTTGTTTCTTGGTATGATAATGTACAATCATGCTCAGCTGCTCAGTCATGTCCAACTCTTTGTGACTTCATGGCTGTAACCTGCTAGGCTCCTCTGTCCATGGAATTTGCAGGCAAGAATACTAGAATGAGTTGCCATTTCCTACACCAGGGGATCTTACACACGCACACAGTGGGAGGGAACAGTTCACCCAAGAAACAACTGAGCTGAGCCGCAGCAATTTCATGTGTGAACAAAGGTTGCTCATAGCAACACTGTATGTAATAGAAAATTGGAAATAATCCAAGGGTCCATCAAAAGGGATTGTTAAATATACAGCAGCTTTACTATGGAATACGATTGAGCTATTAAAAAGAATGGAGAGGATATAAATGTGCTGATATAAAAGAGGCCTGAGATATGTTAAGTGAAAAAAGCAAAGCGCTAACAGTATACATACATAAAATCCCATTTCTACATGGTGTTTCTTTATGAGGTGAGGCGTATAATATGTATCTGCTCTTTCTTGTATGTATACAGACAGTGTCTGGAAGGAAATTAAAAGTTAATTGTGCCACTTCCCACCTCTGGGATTGAGATTTAGGAGAGGTATTGGGGAATTATTGCTTTCAACTTTGTAATTTTTATTCTGTTTGAAAGTTTAAAAAATATTTATAATTAAAAAAATTTTTTTAAGTCTTCTAAGGGTTTCAGCCAGGATAATTTTAGGATTTACAATTTTGGGAAAGCTGTCCTTCAGTTCTAATTTCAAATAGGAATGTGGACTTTAGTTTCCTGATTTCTTGTTCCTTCACCCAGGATGGTGGACAAAGCTGCAGTTGGTTTTTATTTTTGGTGGCCACATGGCATGTGGGATCTTAGTTCCCCAACCAACGATCAAACCCACATCCCCTGCATTGGAAGTGTGGAATCTTAACCACTGGACCTGCCAAGGAAGTCCCAAAACTGAAGTTTGAATATATATTCTTTTCAAGCACATGTGGGAATATTTATGACCATGTTCTAAGTCACAGCAGGATTCAACAATATGCCAAGGAAACGATAGCATATAAACAACATTCACTGTCTACAATGCAATAAAATTATAAATCAGTAACAATAGTACCATATTTAAGCAATAGTTAAATAACCAAATCAAAATGTAGTCTCATTCTAAATTCTCTAATAGTGATAACATAAAAGAAAAACTTCTATTAATGAATTTTCTCTGATTTTTACTTTCACCCTTAATCATGATGAAGATATTCACTGCTTCTACGTTGAACTACGCTGTGACTAAATGAACAAGTCAGTTTATGTGTTTTTATCTCATCTCTTCCCATAAATGTTTGAAAGAGGTTCAGTTGCTTGAACTCAATTCTGAATATGGAGGAACTTTCCTTGTCTTTGGTTGTAATGCTAATATATTAAAGCCATAAAATTCCTCCAGGAATCCTAACCCATGGTGACAGGCATGTTGAAGGATCCTGTTTTCCTCTGGAGAGAAGCCCACACCTGCCAGTCACAATAAACTTTAGATACTGACATGGACAGATGCCCAAGATATATCTTGTGTGAAAAAGAAAACAAGTTATAAGACAACATGTATTATATGTAGTATTAGATGATCTAATGTGGAAACCAGGGGTGTATCTGGTGTGCTGAGGAAGCAAAAACAATTTTCAAAAGAATATATATTTAGTTTAAAGTACTGAAATAGTAATTAAAGGAAAAATAACAGCTTTGATCTCCATATGCTTGTTTTACTGTTTAGTATTTTTATTTTGAATGAAACGTGGCTGGGGTAGGGGACATCATAGTAACCCTTTTCAGGATTAGGGTTACCTAAGTTCTATTGATAAATCTGGCCATGATTTAATAATATGATTTTGTAAAATTTTACATATATAGTAGATAATCATCTATGCAGAAAAAGCAATCTGGATAAATACACTTAAATACACCTCTAATTAAAAATGGTTATCTCTGAAGGATAGAGTTTAATTTCCACATTACAGGATTTCTGGAACTTTTAACATTTTTTACAGTGAGTAGGAATTCTTTTGTAATCAGGAAAATAATGAAAATTGAAAGAACAAAATAAAACAAATTCATTTTAGGCAGCAGGCAGTTAGGGCTTGTCTGGAAAAAATCACTCATTAATTGTGTGCATGTGTAGTCTTACTGCCTGATTTCAGCTCCTGCAACATTGCCGCCAAATTCAGCTACAAAATCTTTCCCACAAGCACAACCTGAAAGCTCACCCTTATGCACTGCAGTTTCCCGTGACATCTTTGTGACCTTCCGCTGCCACCTCTGGATCTCTGGCCACACTCTACTTGTCCCCCTGTCTAGCTTGGCTTGGTGGGAATTCATCTAACTGTTAAGAATCCCAATCTGTTTTTCTCTTTTCCAGCTTGGCTCAGTCCCCTGGGATTGACATTACTGCAGACCTTCTAATGGAACCTTACTTCTTTTCCTAGGTAAATAGGCCTTCTGGCCATTTTTGTTCATGATTCATGACTTTATGTAAATGTTCTGGCAAGCTAGATGAATGTAAAATGTGGACGTGATCCACTAAAGATATTGAGCACAATAAGTTCCTAAAGCCGCGCTTGAATGGGAAATGGTTGATACCAGGCAGAGGATGCTTGCCAGTTTCCTGACAGTCTAACCACTGCAAGAGGAGAGCAAGACAAGAGGTGGCTAGTTGGCAGTGAGGAGAGAGCAGTTTGGGGAAGTGAGGATACTGAGCGGTGGTGAGGGGGTTTTGACAGATGAGAGATTTCTCTGGGTGGAGAATTCATAAGGGTCTGAGCTTCCTGACGACAAAGGCTATTATGGCCACCTGGGATTTACTAGGCTTTAGCTAATCCTGGCCTTGGAGACACATAGATTACCTGTCTGGGCTATTTCTGGGTATGTCATACAGAGAACAAAACCCAGTAAAAGAGATGGGAGAGCAGAACTCCTGTGAGGTGGAAGAGTCCTTCTCCAAGGTGAAGCTGATGGCAAGTCAGAGTAGGTAGGTCTTGCTTGATGGATAGCTGGCCACACAAAGAGAGAGGCTCTGAGAAAGACTGGGAGAAGGAAAGGAGACAGAAGCAGGCCGGTGAGCACTTCCAGTATTAGAAAGAAGTCAACAGCCAGGACCAGCCACCAAACCTGGAGACACCTATATGATTCTCTCTTTTAATTAAAAAAAAAAAAAAATTCTGGCTGTGGTTGGTCTTTGTTGTGGTGCATGGGCTTTCTAGTTGCAGTGCATGGGTCTCTTGTTGAAGTGGCTTCTGTTTTGGAGTACGAGCTCTGGAGCTCGTAGGCTCAGTAGTTGCCGGGGTTTGGTGGGATCTTAGTTCTGCAACCAGAGATCGAACCCACATCCCCTATACTGGAAGGTGAATTCATAACCATCGAACCACCAGGGAAGTCCAACCTGTATGATTCTTAACTGTTGTGTGACTCCCTAGTTGTGGTATTTATGTTTTTCCATGTCAGTTTCTATGGTGATTAGCTATAGCCAGTAACAGTAAAACAGCAAAAGCTTTAAAATGCAGGGGGTTTGTCTTTGGGGGCAGCGAGGATGTAGGGAGCTGGTGAGGCTGGCAAAGGCACCACCCCAAAGAGACAAAAGCCTGCTGGTCTCCTGGGTCCACTGTAAGATGGTAGAGAAAACCCAGACCTAGCAGTAAGCTTGTGCAAAGGAGGCCTTTCATTTTTAAAAAAAGCTTTCCCTGTGGGATTTTCTTACCCCCTACCCCATTTTACTTATCCCTCTACTGTGACATTTATTTCACACCTCATAGGAAGAAATAACTTGCCATGTGACTATTTGCTTTTATACCTTAGCTAGAATGAAAACATGTCTCACATGTTCCTATTTTATCAAGAGCCTTATATAAAACTGAGCATGTATCAGAGGCTCAATATATATATATATTCATTTTGTGAATTAAAATAGTTTTACTTTATACAGATATATAATGCATAAGTGTGTCCTTTTCATTTACTATTTTTCTTTGTCTTTGACCTCCCCCTTTTCTCATAGTCTTATGCACGTGTGCATTGATTCAATTGATTCATTGATTAAGTTGATTCAGTTGTGTCTAACCCTATGGACTGCAGCCCACCAGGTTCCACTTTCCATGGGATTCTCCAGGGCAAGAATACTGGAGTGGGTTGCCATGCCCTCCTCCAGGGGATCTTCCCAACTCAGCGATAGAATCTGAGTCTCTTATGCCTCCTGCATTGGCAGGCAGGTTCTTTACCACTAGCACCACCTGGGAAAGCTCATATTCTTATGACCATATATTAATATTAGAGCACACACATATACATGTCTTTTTGTGTCTGTCAATTGATGTTTTACAAACATTTAATTATGTCATTTGAAAATTTTCTTTCCCTTGGTTTTCTTCCTCAGTACTATCTCTTAGAAATCTACCAAGTAAACTTCTATAGGATAATCTTGTTATTTTTAATAGCTGCATAGTTTATAGGTGTAGCTTTGTGATAATTCATCCAAGGTGAGGCTGTGCTGGAGATCTCAGCTTTCTTGAGTTGATTGCTCACATCTCTTCCCAATTTGGCGTTATGACACTAGGCTGGCCGCTTGAGATTGGGCAAGGTGGGAATACTTACATGGTAGGAATATGCAAAAGATACAACTTAGGGCTTTTCCCAGTGGTTTTTTAACTAGCAAATTATTGATCTCTATGAATGGGTTTTAGTTTGTTTCTAGTTGTTTTCACTGCTGACACACAAACACATACAGACATGCGTACATGTGTGTGTATATACTTGTATCTCCTTATGTACTGGTATTTTCACTTCTGTGGGATATATGAGTAGAATTGATGGATCAAGGGAATATCATTTTCAGTTTCAAAAGATGTTGCCAGATTATAAAGGACTGTAGAAATTTCTACCAACAGTGTCAAACCTGTGCATCCCTGCTAGCAATGGAAATGAGCCTCATTTTGATTTTTGCTCGTTTGAAAGGTATAAAATAATCTCATTGTACTTTAATTTGCACCTCTTTGAATACTAATAATTCTGAGCTTTTTCCCTAAGCATATTGACCATTTAAATACGCTCTTTTATGGCATACTTCCTAATAGCTTTTGCTCATATTTCTTCTGTGTTATTTGTCTCCCCCTTGTCCATTTATAAAACCTTTTTGCTTATTGTTGTTTTTGTTTATCTTTCTGTCCTGTACGTTGTATTTTCCCTAAACCTATTGTTTGTCTTTTGACTTTATTTTGTCTACTGCCATACAAATTTTTTATAGTCACAAGGGAAAATATATTTATGTTTTCTTTCATGGCTTCTGGATTCCAGTCTTGGTTTACCAAGCCCCTGAACTCTCACCCTATATTGAACATGCAGTCTCCTAAATTTTCAAGATGGTTATTGTCTTATTTTTTTAATTTGTCTTTAATCTATATGCTGTTTTTATTTGTATGTGGTATAAAATAGGAGTCCAGTCTTATCTTCTTCCAGATGGAAGTTGTCTTGGCACCATTTATTAAATAATCCATCCTTTCTCATGGAATTGAAATAACAACTATATCATACAGTAAATTCTCATATATATACACTTGGTCTATTTCTGGGTTTTCTATTTTATTCCAATGATACATTTATCTATTTCCATGCCAATACTGAATTGATTTAATTACAGTAGTTTTATAGTACACTCTGATATCTGGTAAGACAGATCTCATCCTTTTTCTTTTCCATGTTTTTATTTGCCAATCCTAAAGCATTTATTCTTCTATGTAACTTTAAGATCATTTTATTCAGTTTTCCCCCAAATCAAAACTTTATTATCTAATTACAATTGCATCAAATGTGTACATTAATTTTGGAAAAATGACATTTTAATCAATATTCTTTCCAAAGATATTTACTGAGTACCTACTTTGTGACAAGCTCTGGGGATACAGCAGTGGAGAAGACAGATGGCTTTGCTCTGAGTTTAGGGTTTTTTTTTTCTTTAAATAAATAAACAGCCCAGCAATTATGCACTCCTACCCAACAGAAATGAGTGCTAAAATCCACCAAAATACATGTACAAGAATACTCATGCAACAAAAGAAAAAACAAACAAGCAAAAAAAAAATACTCATGGCAGCTTTATGTATGATAGAAAAAAACCTGGAAGTAACACCAATATTTTTCAGTAGAATGGATACATAATGCAGAGGAATCTTAGAGATACTAGGTTGTGCATAAGGAGATGAACACAAAAAAGAGTACATACTCTATGGTCCCATTAATATGAAGTCCAAAAACAGGTAAAGCTTATCCTGAGATAGAGTAGAACATGGCTACTTTTAGAGGATATTGACAATGATGGGGGCAACAAGGGAAACTTCTGGGGTGATCTGACTATTGATTACATGAATACGTGTATACTTTTATCAAGCCATGTATTATGCACCATCCACTTTACTGTTTTTAAGTCTTCCTTCAATTCAAACCAAAAATAAATAAATAAATAAAAGGGAAATTCATCCTCATAGAACTGTCTTCCTCCCCTTCAGGTGCCTAGGGTGAGCCAACCATCTGCCCATTCCCATCTTCTGCCTTCTCCATCGCTGAAAAACTGAGTTTTCCAGTACTTTTCGGCTTGGCTACTGCAGTTTTGAAGTGCCTGCAGCTGCTGTCAACTTCATGATTTTCCAGCTCCCTCCCCCTTTTAAAAAATATGTTTAAAAAAAATCTTGATGGAATACAGTACAGTATTGTGGAAAAGCAGCAGACCTGGGCCAGCTCAAAGCAGCCAGCTCGAACTCCCTCTCCCCTACTGGTCAATAAGAAACCCTGGATTTTTGTGCTTTACCCCCCAAAAGAGTTATAAAGTTCAGTAAGTGCCTGGAAAGCAGGCAAGACTCTGCGATGCAATCTGGATCACCCATTACCAATTTGCTTTGCTCACCCACCGTAGTGGCTGGGCCTTATGCTTCCTAGGGGAAAATGAGCAGTTTGAATGCCTGCCCCCTCCCTCCCTTCTCCCATCTCACCCACTCTCCTCCCTTTGTTCTCGATGAATGGCTCCTGATGTGGGGGTGCTTGTATTCGTGGCTCTTCGGGGAGAAAACTTTGAGCCCCACTTGGGGTTTCACACGTAACCCCAAGATTGTCAGCATCGGATGCAGCCTGCAGCAGTTACAAAAGGCGGATTACCACGCAGCGCTGCTGAGCTGCTGTTTGTGCCATTTTCTATTTCCGCCCTCTAGGGTAGTGACTCACTGCTTTCCAGTTCAGTGTGGGGACATGTCCCACGGTGTTGACTGTCTGATGCTCCTGGAGGACATTCCTAACCCACCACTCACCAAGTTATTAGAAATCTAACTCCGAAATCACTAATCCCCAAATAACCTCTATTCTCTCTACCGCTGGTTTCCTTGCTTTGATTTTATGCACAGTAGTTCTAAACTCAAGGCCAAAAATTCTACCCCATGCCGAGGCACTTTCAAAGGAGAACCAATATGCTAAGACTAGAGGGGGATTTGAATAGCAGCTAATTGTCAGTTTGTCTAGTGAAGAAAGCTTCCTCTCTCCCCTGAGCGGGCTGGTTATTTGTTAAAGTTTGCTGGGGTTTTGGAGCACCTCGCTGTCAGGGGCAGCTCAAACTCAGCAGTTTTAATTATTAATCAGGTCAAAGGCTGACGACAATTTTTCTTCTCTTCAGGAGAGGGTCTGGAAAGTTCACAGGAGGGGCTGTCCCAGCCCTTGTCCTGTGATGGGTGGAAAAGAGGGAAGAGGGAAGCGATTCATGCCAGAAGGGTCTGAGTTCTTAATGGTTCTTTGCCCTAGACAGACTGTGTCAGAAAGTTGCTTAATCTCCCTCTGGATTGATTTTTAAGTGTATCTAGGTCTTTATATTACACTTTCTGTGGGTGGTGGTGGGTGGGTGGGTTGTGGCCTTCTGACTTGAACAAATTCCAGACTTGACACACATGTGAAAGTGTATCCTGTGGTACCTGTGGAAACTGGAGTGCAGAAAAGGGGGCTAGCTTCCTCAAAGGTGTCCGTGTGGGAGTATCAGTTCACTAGGGGGCGGGGTTGGCGAGGGCTCCTTTCTGCTTCAGCGGTCTCTGGGGAAGGCACCGGGCTTTTTCCAGTTTGGGTTTGTAGCATTTCCAGATAGGCTGCCTCTATCCCTGCCCTGCCTCCCACGCTTCTCTCCCGGTCTCTGTGGATCTGGTTTCTCTTTTGGCCTGAGACCTCAGCTTGACAAGATCCAGAAAGGTCTCTTTGCTGTCTGCCTGTCCCTCAGCCATTCTACAGGATTCCAACAGGCCCCGCCTCCCGCCCCTGTTGCTAGGCAGATTCCCCTGTTGCTAGGCCACAACTGCTTCTTCCCACCCTCAAGAAGAGGCACAAATGCCCAGTGATCCCCTCAACAGTCTCCCCACCTAGCCACACGCTTGACAAAACAAGTCAGTCTTAAACACCTGCTATATGTGAACACCTGTGCCCACTGTGGAGCAGTTCCAAATGGGGAAGAGGCGGCAAGCCCAGGCTGGCAGAGATAGGGGTGACCAGTCATCCTGGGGGTGGTGATCAGACTGTCTTCTGGGAAGCTTCCTAGGGATGGCCACTAATTTGAAGACTTTTCCCTAGTCCAGGGTCTGACCTTTAGCGTTCCAGGTTCAGAAAACTCATTTTGTGTGCAACTAAAAACAGATCCTTGTCCTGGTAGCAAAAGCATATTAATCAGGCTTGAAAGACTGATGTCTAAAATGAGAATGTGAATTTATTAATTTGTAATGAGAAGTCTGTCACGTGGAACTAGGATGCTCCTGGAGGCATCATGGTCTCTAAGGAGGCAGACTTTTCTCAAAATGGTAGTGTCACTGAAGGATTTTGAAGAGTTGATGTGGAGCACCATTTTTGCCTAAAAGGGACTGTATTTATCTCTCTTTATTTTGCTATGCTGTGCAGCATGCAGGATCTTAGTTCCCCAGCCAGGGATCGAACCCATGCTCCCTGCCTTGGAAGTGTGGGTTTTAACCACTGGACTGCTTGGGAGTGCCTATTTATATCTATTTTTATCATCCTTACTATATGCCTGGCAAAATGCCTGATGTTTATAGATGTAATTCTACTAATTCTTCACATCAGCCATGAGAGGGAGCTACAAACACTCATTCCCATTTCACAGAAAGAAAGCAGTTCGGATTAGATTGCTTACCTAAGGTCATCCAGCTAATAAGTGACAAATCCAGGGTTGGTACTCAAGGCCCATGGTGGGACTAATAGATCTCAGCTCCCTGCAATGTTGAGATGACAAATTAGGTTGGGGGGCAAGTTGGATAATGGATACTGAGGTGCTGATGAATCAGCCAGATGGAAATTTCCTTTAAGTGATGGGACCTTTGAAGTGGAGCTCTGCTGAGCCTAGATCTTGAAATGAAAATTAGAGGCACCATCCAACATATGCTTCACCCCTTCTGGAAGTGTTCTGAGGAATAGCTTCTACATTCTTATTGGTAGTGGATAAGTGTGCTTTTTAACTCTGTAGTGATAGAAAGCAGGAAGGTCACTCAGGACTGGGTAGGCATCTGAATGGGGGAAGGACAAGGCGCCTGAGGGGCTTCCCCAGGTGGCGCTAGTGGTAAAGAACCCATCTGCCAATCCAGGAGACATAAGAGACCTGGGTTTTATCCCTGGGTCAGGAAGATCGCCTAGAGAAGGGAATGGCAACCCATTCCAGTATTCTTGCCTGGGAATCCCATGGACAGAGGACCCTGGTGGGGCTAAAGTCCATGGGGTTGCAAAGAGTTGGACACAACTGAAGTGACTTACCATGCACAGGCATCTGAGGAAGTTGCCAGGGTTAGAAGCTCAAAGGGGAAAGTTTCCTGGGAGAGTATTTTCATCACCATCTTGCCAGTTGGCCATTAACTCAGGCCCAGCATCTGAGCATACCAAGAGACCAAGCTCTCAACTCCAAGGACAGGCAGAAGCAGCCTTGGGGAGAAGGTGGTATTCACAGAACTCCTGGAAGGGACAATCTGGAGCCTGCCTAAGAAGAAGGGGGCAGAGAAGTGCAGTGCCTTCTTTGTCCAGGGGCCTGGTCAAGAGCCCCTATTAACAGTCAGGGCAAATATGAAGACAGCCCTGATCTGGGAGACAAATTGAGACAGAGCTTGAAGCTGTGTGGCCAAAAAAAAAAAAAAAGAGAGAGAGAGAAAGAGAACAGACGGGGGTCCTGAGTGGCAGTTTCTGAAAGCAACTAAGGGCTTTATCAGGGCATGGCCATCCCCTCTATTTCTGTTAACCTCTGGCTAAACTGTGAGCATCTTTGTTCTGTATCCCAGCCTTAAAGAATTGAGGAGGAGTGAAGGCAGGAGGTGTGGGTTTCCCACAAGCTGTAACTTTTCTAGCCTCCTTTCTCCCCATCTTGCTTACTCACATATTCTTGCGACAAACTTTCCTGGGTCTAGACTTGCGTCTTTCTGGGAGAAGGAATCTGTGCTCCACAAGCTGTCTGTTTCTCTGCTTTTGTAATTTACTTTTTGGCTTCCCCCAGTTTCCTAGTGAAGTACTTTTTGAACAATCTCAGCCTTGTCTGGACGCCTGAGATTTGCCCGCATTGGGGCCAAGAGAGTCAAGGGGTTCCAGGGCCCCTGAAATTTAGCATGGTGGGCCAGCAGCTGTCTCAGCTGGATTTGCAGGAAACAGCTGGTGGAGCCAGGGCAGAGAGAGGTGAAACCTCGAGAGAGGAGAGATTGAGTAAGGGAGAGAGATGGGAGCAGCTGCAGTCACTAAGCCTTCCCGCCTGGACTCCTCCATCACAGAGGCCAGCCCAGCTCTAAGGCTCCCCAGCCTGGCTTTACTCGAAAAGAAACAAACAAGTTAAAGTGATGCCCTGGGGACTATAAACAGCGGGCATGGCCAGTATCTGACAGGGAATCGGACAAGGGCTCTTAACCTTAGAGCATGGGGTCTGTTCACCTGCAAAGCTTAAGGACAGCTGGGATGTGATTCATCCAGAGGGGGATTATGCCCTAGACACTAGACCGGGACTGTTTGGGATGAGATCCAATCAGGGCACATGGCATTCAACTGAAACAGAGGAGAATTGGAGGAATTTGGGCCTCTTCTGTTAGTTTAGTAAACTGAGAGTCTCTTAGAGATTTGTGCACAGTGTTGGCCTGTGCCTGATTGGAGGCCCTTTCAACCCCCACCTCCCTTATTTGGTGAACGATGATTTTTTTCCTTAAAGACTTGATATCTTGTAATAACCAAGGAAAGGCAATAATTTCCCTGATTTATTGCTGGCTGGCCTTTGGGAAGGAATGGCTGGAGTTGGGAAGATCCCAGGGTCACTCTGAAACTTTTGAGAGGGGATACCTTCTCATAACCCACTAATATATTGCAGATTCAGGCTTGGTTCCTGGGCAGCAGAGGTTAAATTGAAATCTTGATTCTCTTGGTAACTTGATGGCTTAGTTTAGGCCTCAGGTTGCTGTTCCATGAACTGCCTTGAAATTCTAATCACCCAAATTTATTTCCTAGAGTGTTTTTCAGCATCTCCTCCTCTAGGCCCATTAGTCACCATCCCGTGACCTGACAGAGTGATTATTAAAGACCCTGCAGTTCCTTTTCACTAGATTTCGGGGTGTTGGTAACTCTGGAGGCAAGTTCTAACTTGAGTCACAGTTGGGTGGACTTTCCCACAGTTGGTTGTGAATCTTTCCTGAGGGCACTCTCAGGGCCTGGGAGAATAACACTGTGGACCTTCTATTCTTCCTTAAAAACCAGTGAGATGGTTCCTGGGTTCTTCTTGGACTGGTGTTCTTGGGCTGAGGGTTATATTATCTTTTGTACCTGGGCACGTCACAGACATTTCTTAGCTTCAACTTCCCTTTTGGTGAAATGGAGGCAATGCACATTTCAAAAAAAAGGAGTGTTGAGCCCAGCACAAAGGCTTGCAACCGATATTAGCGCCCTTGCCATTCAGCTGGGACAAGGCTCTTGGAAGAAAAATTGTATCAATCTGACTTTGAAGTCTTCTCAGAAACTATTATTTCAAGAGTAGGTGAAATTTTAGCTGTTCCCCCTCCCTCAACCTGATCCTCTAAAGTAGGAGTTGCAAATTTATATGATTACAATTGGCAGGCAGATAACATTCCCTGGTAGCTCAGATGGTAAAGAATATGCCTGCAATGCAGGAGACTGGTGTTCGATCCCTGGGTCAGGAAGATCCCCCAGAGAAGGAAATGACACCCCACTCCAGTATTCTTGCCTAGGAAATTCCATGGACAGAGGAGCCTTGAGGGCTATAGTCCATGGGGTCACAAAGAGTTGGACACGACTGAGTGACTGAGCATACCCACAATATAAATACATAGCAATCTGTCTGAGCATGGGGGCCACAGGAGGGCCTGAGCCCTGCAAAGAAAAGAAGCTATCTCTCTGCTTTAAAGAGTGAAAATGAGGCCCCAGTATGATCTATTTTTTAAAGAGAAGCCAGACATCAGACTTTTGGGGAGAAAAGTCTCACATTTTAAATGCATTCAGTCAGTTGGAAACATTTTGAAAGTGGGCTGAATGAAACACTGTATAGCTTCCACTGGTGAAGTCCACCCCCACCTTCCCCCAAGACTGGGCCTCCCTATTGCCTCTTGGTTGACCTCTGGAGGCGTCCACCAGGGCCCACTCCTCTCCTGCAGACATGTTGGACCAGTTAAAGGTTATTCTGTAGAAACCTCCACCAACAAGTCAAAAGATGAGTTTCCTGCTCTTAATAGATAATTTTTATTGGTTTTGCAATAAACGTATGAAATAGAAACAATAGCAATAAACCAGCTCAACAAGAAATCGAAAGGCATAGGCCCCAAAGCCCTTCCCGCCTCTTCTTAATGAGTCTCTAATTTATAGACTGACTAGCAGGCCCACTTTTCTTTTTCTAAGCTTTGCAAACTTTTCCATCTCGGGGGCTGGCGTGCTCTGGGGACTTTTGCACCGGTTACCTCGGAGCTGCTGCAATGGAGGCCAGGACACAGACGGCCCACACAGGAGGGAGTGGCACAGCTTTGGGGGTTGGGGCTCTGGACCCAGCCCTGTTTCCTGTGTCTCTGATGGTCTTCCCCCTTTTAAATTTCATATTTATCAATGAGGGGCAGAAAGAGAGTAATCAGGATAAAAACTCATGCTGAAATGACCGAAGTCCATGATTTAACTTTCGGAGAGCCAAGTGACGAAGGGGGTGGGCACCGAAGCATCCAGAGGCTGGGGAGGGGTTCGCCCACGTCTTCCTCCCCCCGCCCCCGTCTGCTAAGCAGTGCCAAGGGGGTGAGGTAGGGGTGAACTCAGTGTCTTTGTGACACTGATGAGACCTCCTGGCTATTGTTCTCAGTGGCAACTCAAGCAGCGAGCTGGAGGCCCTGGGTCCCTGCCAGCGGGTATTTACTTGTGGGGTTGCTGGCGGTGTCAGATGAGTGATAGCTAGAGTCAGAAGGGCTTCGTGCTCTGTTGGAACATTTCCCCCGAGGCCTGCAGTCTGAAGAATAGGTTATCTGTGTTCCCCATCAAGCCTCCAAGAGAGAGCACAGGCCTCCTCAGGGCTTACGCCTCCTCAGGGCTCATGCCTCCACAGTGAAAGGGAGAAACAAGACCAATGGGTGTCCCTACAGATTCCTTGGGGAGCTGGGTGACCCTGGGGTCTGCTTGGCGAGGAGCCTGGTAGCCTGCAGCAGGAGGGCAGGAAGGCCTTCGCTGGGGAGGTTTGGGCTTTTGTGCCCTCAGCCAGTTTGGCGCTCCCACACTCCCTTCCTGCCCGGGGTGAGGAAGGAGCGGAGGAGGGTGCCTCTCCCAGGAATCCACAGCCTGGAAAGGGCCTCCGACTTCTCCAGAGCCTGCTCTTGGCCACTTTCCTCCTGCTCACTGCATGTCCCCCTCCTCAGCGGGCTTGGGGGAAGAGACCGCTGACTTTGCAACCCACTGCCCCTGAAAGTCCCCATCTATGGTGTGCTGTTATGCTTCGAGGACACAGGACTGTGAACTCGAAATTGTCTCGCCTTTGTCACCTCCTGGCAGGTCTTTAGAGCTCGGGAAACAGCCGAGCGGTACAAATCGCCCCGGGCGTGGTAAAGCCCCCTTACTCCTGATGGGCTGCCTGACTCATATCCGTTTCCCTGGCAAAAAATAAGTTTTTGTTATTGCTGGCTTGGCAGAAGCACGGAAGAGTGCGCGAGGATCTACTGCCCCATGCATCACTGGCCAAATTGCCTGAGAAATCCCAGCTCTAGAACTTTTCATCGTTGGCTGTGATGTACGGAGCAGAACGGCGGCTCCATTTCCCCGCGTGGGGCTTAGCAGCACTGGCACTTAGCAGACCTGCTCTGCTTGCAACTCCCAGCAAATGGGGCCTCTCTTTCCCTTCTCCTCCTCTTGGCCCTGATCCCCCCAACCCTTTATCTTTCCCATCCCCAGTCTGCTCATCAACCCCCCCCTGCCTCTACCCAGCAGAGCCATAGCTGGAGAATCAGGAGGAGGCCCACAATGTCATTTCCCCATCACTCTGCAGACGGTTCCACACTAATGTTCTTTTAATGCTGTGATGCTGCACTAATTAATAAGCATCCTGCACAGAGGCCTCGTCTCGCCTCTCCTCCCCTCTCCTCCTCTTCCCTCCCCGCCCCTCCCCACCAGCCTTCCAGAAGGCCTCATGACATCCTGGCAACTGGCAGCTGAGAAAGGATTTCTCTCCTCTACCTGGGCTGCCTGATATTGCTATGAGAGATAACTGTATACGAACCAATAATCTAGCCTGACAATCCAATTTACTGACCAATAGCGCACAATCCACCATGTCATCGGCTGTGGGTAGGCCCATAAATTAGTTCCTAGTAATTTATTCTGATCAATAGAATGGGCAAAGTCACTTGTCTCTTTAATCAAAGGCCCTCTCAGAGATGTCAGGACAGGCAGCTGCGTGGGAGGCAGCAAGTCTCTGTGAGCAACTGGGCGGTGGGTGCTCGGCCCCTACACCCCGAGCCCTGGCTTCCAAGATCCAGCAGGAGGCTCCTGAAACGGGGCTAGTGTCGGAGGGACTCATGGTGCAGACTGCCTACGGTTCCTTTGGCCTCCCCTCCCACATTGGCTGCAAAGGAAGTTAAGGGCCCAGGTGGCCAGGGTGGTGGTGAACAAAAGATAGACTTGAGAGGACTACATTGAAGCCCAAGGATGTCTTATCTCTTCTAAATATTCAGAGCCTTCCTCTCCAGGTCACTGGAGCCCCACCAGCCCTTGTGCTAGGGTCTCTGTAAAGAGGAGGTCCATAGCGTGGTGGACCAGAGCCAGGCTGCCTGGATTTGAATGGCGATGCTGCCGTTTCCTAGGTGTGGAGCCCTGGGCAAGCTGCTTATGTCTCTGTGACTTGGTTTCCTCTGCTGTAAAGTGGGGCTAATAATAATGCCTGCCTCATAGGGTTATTAAGAAGATCCAATAAATACATAATATACAGAAAATGAGTATTAAAGTAAATCAGCAAATTAATATGTAAAGCATTTAGTGCCTGACACATAGTAAGTGCTGTACAGAGTGCTTGTTAAACAAATACAGAGAGATCAAGGGAAAATGTTGATGTGATTCTCTCTGAAGATGTGCCAAATCCTTGAGATGCTCTGCTGCTTGAAAACTTTTGCTCATTCCTACTCACCTTCACCTCTTGTCCTCCTTGTCCAGGATAAACAAAGGAAGAGTCTATTGATGCTATCTCTTTGAAATGTCAGGGGAAGCTCTAACGGCCTCTGTGCAAGGGTCTCCCCCTTCTCTGGACCCTTGGGCAGAGCCAGTGCATTGGCCTTCAGGAAAGACGCTGATTTTGCCTTAGAGAAAATGAGTCTATTTTTAGGCAGCAAGGAGGGAAAGGAAGCCCTGTTATCTCTGTTGGCTGTGGGGCCTGGCACATGAGGCGGCATTTACTGACATGAGCAAGATAAACAAGCAGAGACAAAGAGCCACGGTGTAAGGGGCTGTCCTTTTGGGTTCCAGGCCCAGCCCTGCCAGTCACTGGTTGTGGAACTTGGGCAAAGTCACTTCATGTCTCTGAACCTAATTCTGTACCTGAGACATGAAGGGGTTGGACAGGGTGGTCTCGGAAGTCACCCCCGGCTCTGATACTCTGAAGTGCTGTATGGTCAGTGAAGGGGTCTGTTGGCTTCTCTGACTTTCCTCAGCCCTACACTCCCCACAGTAGTAAGCTGAAAGGTTCTGAAACCAAGAGCCAGCAGCATGAGGAGGTCCAGGATGTCTCAGGAATATTACAATTACTAAATGGATGTCATTGAGAGAACAGGGAAGGTGATGAGAGCCAGCTCACTGAGGAGAGGGGCTCCTGCACCTCTGATGCCAGCTGTGACTAGTTTCCTGAATGTGCAAGAGGCCAGGGGCCTCTTCCATCATCAAGGTCAAAGCTAGGACTTCTGATTCTAGAGAACTTCTGGGGCCTCCTTTCTTCTAACCGCCAACCCTCAGGGCTACCTCAAGGTAGGGAGCCCTATTAAAAGCATAGCTTCATTAAGGCCCGAGGCTTCCCAGGTGGCACAGTGGTAAAGAATCCACTCACCAATGCAGGAGATGCAGGAAACACAGATTTGATCCCTGGTTTGTGAAGATTCTCTGGCGAAGGGAAAATAAATGCTTAAGGGACTGTTGGTTCGTGGTGGAGATGCCATCCTTTTCCTCCGCAGCCCCAGGACAAAGTGTGAAGACATGACCCTGACTCCTGGGGTTGCTGTCCGAGGGGAAGACACCACCTTTCCCCAGGAACCCTCCTCCTGAAGGAAGAGATTCCACCATTCTTGCCTGGGAAGCCCCATGGACAGAGGAGCCCGGTGGGCTACAGTTCATGGGGGTCACAAAGAAGCAGGCACGATTGAGTGCACTCATGCACAGAGACACAAAAAAAGGAAACTGAGGCAAAATCCACCCAAAATTCCAAGCTCCAATGACTGTCCCTGTGTCCCCATCCTGGCCTCCCATTTCCCCACAACTGAGCCCTGACATGTGCTCACCTCTGATGGTGTGTCCATCAGAGGTGAGCTGGAGGGCTGGGGGTACAGCAGTCACTGGGGTGATGGGGCCAGGTTGGAGGCCTGAGGCCAGCCCAGAGTGGCCACATGGCAGGTGCACACAGTTTCTGGTGAGCAGGAATCTGGCACCCTCTGCTGACCCCACGGCGGGAGACAGCTGGTCAACCAGGCTGGGGCCGCAGTTACCCGGAGGGGGGTGGGGTGGGGTCCAGGACCAAGCGGCAGCTTACCAGTCAAAAGAGCAGCTACTCTCTCTGAATAGATCATTTTTATTGGTTTTGCAATAAGCTTATGAGACAGGAACAATTGCAATAAACAAACTGAACAAGAAATCGAAAAGATGGGCCCCGAAAGCTGTTACTGAGCCCTCCTCACCTTCTCTTAATGAGTCTCTAATTTATAACAAACTCATCAGCCTTGTACCGCCAGGGTTCCTGACGCCAGGCTGGGAACCCACAGCCTCTGCCTTGTGGGTGTATGATCAGTCATCCTGGGTGACTGAGACCTGGCTCCGGAAGGAAGAACTGGTCTAGGAGAATCCTGGGACATGCCTGGAGCTTCAGTCATGGCTACCTCTGGGAAGAACTGGAAGCCATGGGCCTCCCCCATCACTCACCAGACCTCTTCAGAATGGATGGGGCTGGCCGGCAAGGGTCCACCTCCTTCAAGCTTCTTCTGCAACCCTCTTTCCATCCTTAGGCTACAGATTCAGACTCAGATATTATGTCTGCTTCAGAATGCCAGATGAGGGCTTGTTTTCAGAGGCTGGGTAGCTGGGAGTTTCTGAACCCGTGGACTGCGTGCTCCTCAGATAGGACTGAAGTGCCTTATGGGGGCAGGGTTTTCTCTCTCTCCTCAGAATGAAAGGATACCTTAGGGCAAAGATGTGTCTCACCCCCTCCCTCCCAGTAGGCTCTCGGTGAGAGGGGTGCTCCCTGTCAGACTGAGCTTCCATGAGCCAGGGCTGAATCTCTTCCTTCAGGAGGGGGTGTCCCTGGGGAAAGGTTGTGTCTTCCCCTGGACAGCAACCCCAGGAGTCAGGGTCACATCTTCACACCTTGTACTGGGGCTGCGGAGGAAAAGGATGGTATCTCCACCACCAACAGACAGTCCCTTAAGCATTTATTTTTCTCCAGTCCCTTTTTGTCACCAGGTGACCCTGAAGCCTTTTCCCAAGGCAGCTTCCTGTCCCTGGCTTGAGGTACCTGTTAGCCCTGCTGTTTTTCCTGGTGCCATGCATGGGGCCCGGCACCCAGGGTTTGCACCTATATTTTCTGCTCAGGATGATCCCCATTAGAAGTAGAGAGCTCTCTCCATGGGAGACCAAGTGTGGCCAGGAAGTGCCTGCAATCCTAGACGTGGCCACAAGATGTCAGTGTGAGGCCATGGAAATGGCTCCCTCCTGGGGCTGAACTCAAAAGAAAGGATAACAGGTAATACAGCTTGGAGGGGGTGCGTGTATGTTGGGGTGCGTGTATGTTGGGGGTGTGGCAGGGCAGTGGTGTTCCTTGCTAGTCACCCCTGTGCTTCTTTCTCTGTCCCCTCTGTAGTTCCCAGCCCTTGCCCTACCATTCCATACTTCCTCAAACTCATGGCAATGCTCCATCTCTTTCTGCTCTGCCCCCTGTCATTTGCATTCAGGAGAGTGGGTCCTGCAGTTCTCTCACCTACAGCTCTGGGGAGGATGTGGACCTACTGTCCCTGCTGCAGGCACTCTTGTTGGGGGAGCAGCCCTAGGGTGTGTAGTCCTGTGTGTTACCTGGTATGGCTTCAGGCCACTGGGCGCTTGAAAGCCTGGGTGTGCTTGGTTGAGGGCTGCCTCTGTGTGTGGGTGTTTGTATGTGTGTGACTCCATAAGGATTTGTATCTGACACAAACAGAAATTCGGAACTGGAAAGGTATCTTAGAAATCACCCAGTCCAGCCTCTGATTTTATAAATGAGGAAATAGAGACCCAAAGAGAACAAGCCCTTGCCCAAGGCCATGCAGTGAGTTTGGCCAGGCTGTGCCTGGAACCCAAGTCTCCTGCCTTCCAGCCCAGTGTGTGCAGGGTGGGGGGCCAGTGGTTCCCATCTGGTGTGTCTCCAGGGCTGTGTGTTTGGTCATCTTCTGTCTTAGTGATTTACTTCCAACGAGTCCTGGGAAGCTCCTCCAATTGACTATCAGCCAGCAAGGTTCTAAACAGACTCAGAAGGTGAAGTGAAGAAGGAATGGAATGGAAAGGAAGAAAGGCGAGGCAGGGCTGTGTGCTTGTGTTGGGTGCGGGGATCCTTGCGCTTCACCGTGGCAGCGGTGGATGTTGGTGGGGTGGGTGTTGGTGGGTGGGTGTGTCTGCATCTCAGTATGTCAACATAAGGGTCTGTGTCACAGCCCCTGACTCTGGTGTGTAGGTTTGAGTTGCGCGCGCGCGCGCGTGTGTGTGTGTGCGCGTGCCCGTGCTAGGACTTGTGTGAATGGCCTCTGGGGGTCAAGGCCTCTTGGGGAGGTGTTGGTGCTGTGGGCTGGATAGTATGTGAGTGATGGTGTGTGCCAGCCGCTGGCGTGTGTGTGTGTCAGTGACTCCAGCATGTGCATCCGTCAGTGGCTGCGTGAGCGACTGTGCATGTCAGTGAGGACAAGAGTGTGTGCGTGAAAGAGAGGCTGCCCCCTTCTCCACCTCCTTGCCCCCCAGCCGACTGTCTCCCATGGCCCCTAGGGTTTCTGTGTCCCCGGCCCAGCAGCAGCAAAATCCTTTATCGGTTGAGGCAGCAGCCCCGTGTCGGGATTTCAAGGTTCCTGTCGGTTCCATCCATCTTCCGGGGCCTCCTGGTATTAGCATTGATCTACAGGGGAAATGGAGAGCGCGGCTGGGTTATTACGCACCCACCCGCCTTCCCTGGGCCGTGATTGAGTGCACACAGAGAATTTTTGAAACATGGCCACCCTAACTTATTCTGTCTTCCTGCCAATAGCATGGCGTGGGTCCAAATTACAGGTCGATACCAGCTGATCTTTTATGTTAAACTGTGATGAAGTCGCTTCTGTGTGGAGATGGGATTAGACCCTGGGCCCTCTTTTAACGGAGAACTTTTGGGGTGGAAAAGGAGGAATTGGAGAGTGGACAAGGGGAGTGGTCGGCAGGCATAATGGAGGTGGGGAGCTGAGGGCAGGCAGTATGTGCCGGGCGTGCTTGCTGGGCAGTCAGAGCTGACTGCACTGGCCCCCGGCCTCCCAGCCTCCCGTTCCAGCCTGGTTTCGCCCCTTGTGACCGTCACTGCACTGCGAACCTCCAGCCCCCCACCCCCCCACCATCAGACCTTCCATGGTCAGCCAGTCTGGCCCTCGTGAGGCCCCCTCCCTGCTCCCCTCCAAGGATAGAATTCCATTTCCCTCCAGCCCCCTCCACCCGGCTCCCCCGCCCCCCCACACACCTGCACCATCAAACGGGTTTGTCTTTAACCTCCAAACAGGGAACTTTAATTAAAGAGACAGTGACCCCTTTTATGAGTGTGGTCGAGTTGGGTTTCAGGGCCCTTGTCACTAGCGGCTCACATAACGCTAACAAAAGCTTGCAGGCCCCAAGAGGAGCCGGTCTCCCTCGTAGATATTACAGCAGGGGCACAGGGTGGGGATGGGGGGCATGGAGAAGGGGGAGGCACCCCAGTGGTAGCCTAGGTGAAGTGGTCACTGGGTTCGAGGTTGGAGGAGGGGCCTGGGCTGAGGGCATAGACTTTCTGCACAGTACCCTTGAGGCATGACTCCTATCCCTCCAACCATCCGGATCCAGAATGCGGTGGGTGGGTTGGTGGCAGCTTCCTTAATGGTTAGGTGCGTGAAAATGTCAGGGGTTCTCATCCTGTTTGCCTGCTAGCTTGTATTATAAAATTGGAAGTAATTTCCAGGAGGAATAGATTAGATAAAACTTACTCTAAGAACAGTCAGATTTTTTTACTCACATATTCAAAGGCAAAGTGATTTTATGATAAAATGTAATTGCTAATAAGTATAATAACAATACTCAACATATGGCATGAAACACAAATTCTGTCCTGAATCTGGAAGTGCAAACACTACACAATACACACTGCTCGGAAGGGAGCTGTCCGTCCACTGCAAGAGCTAAATCCAGGCCCCTCTGTGCTTCCTGTTCTCCCTCCCCCACCTGAAAGGTCCCAAAGTGGACAACTATTGGGTTAGTGTTAGGAGTTTGAAGGGCCCTTATCTTACATCTAATCACCTCTTAACTGTTGATTTTTAACTAAGGGCTTCTCTAGGTCCTATAAGAGATGTTTGCTTGCCCTTTGATCTAGTTCTTTGATATTCTTTGTGAATTCTTTAAGCTGGCGAGGGCTGCCAGATCTGCCACACTTATTCATTCAACAAACATCAGTGGCTGTTGAAAGGGACCTGGGGAGTGATTATTTCCGAAAAGGTGGGTTTGTCCTAAGTGGGGTACGTTCCCACTAACTAGGGGCTAAGTTGTCAATGATCTGCATGGGGAATTAGGCACCTAAATGGTAAGCTAAGGTTGCCTGTATTAGCAACTGGGGTTGAGCCTAAATCAGCAAATTTGTGGAGATAGCATTTAAGGCCAAAACAGAATGAAAGGGTTCCTCAGTGTCCCTTCAATTCTGTTGCCATACATGGGCCCCTGACTCTTCCTGGTGCCACATGCTCTTGCCATTTGGGGACACTTAGGTTAGATGTAGGGACATCTGTGAGAAGACCCACACCCAGGGAGGCGAGCTCACAGACCAACAGAGAATTGCGATGGTATCCTGGATCTACTCACTCGCAGCAGTGGGCCTTCCCGGGGGCACACACCTACCCATGTGAGCAGCCTGTGTGTGTGTGTGTGTGCCTGGAGTGCACACACCCACAGAGAGAGGTCACAGCCCCTTCCCTCCTCCCCAGGGGGAGAGATCTGGAGGCCGGAGGTCTTGGGGAGTAATTGGTTTTGGCGTTTCCTACCTCTGCTGCCCCGGGAAGCTTTCTCTGTTTCATCTTCAGCCTGATCAATCCCCAGTCATGTGCCTTTCCACATGGGCGCCCCTGACCCCCCAACTCACTACGCTCTTGGAAACTTCGTTAGTGCCATTAATCTGCTGACCCAGGCAAATCACCACCTCTTCCTGTAACCCAGCCTCTCAAGCCGACCACCCCCAGGATCTGCTGTGTACCGCCCCCTCCAGGGTCGGCTCATGCCCTCTTTATCCTGCTGCTCCAGTTTACCCCTCTCTGTATGAAGACCTCCCCAAACCCATTACCCCCAGTGTGGAGTCCTCCTTCTTCCTCATTTCTGTCTGTGCACTCACCAGTTTCCAAGTATTTCCCCAAGTGTGAATACCAACACTTAGCCCCTGTGCCTGCAGCCTAGTGGTGGAGGCTGTGGTCAGGCTCTGGTTGTGGGAACCCCACAAGGAACCGTATTGAGGGCTGACTGTGTTCCAGCCATGATGCTGGGCACTTTACACTTGTAAATCATTTAATCTTCACAACCCAAGGGGCAGGCATTATTTCCCCATTTTAAAGATGAGGAAAAGTAAGGGTTGAGAGTTATCACTTGTTAACAAGTAGCAGGGCCAAGATTGGGACCCAGATCTGTCTGCTTCTAAGACCATGTTCTTTCAGCCATCAGGAAGGGAGGGGACCCCCATCACTGATGTCCCTCCTAGAAATTTCCTAGGACAACGAGACCCTGACACAAGGTTTGTCCTTCTTTTTGCCTCTGCTGGAACTAGGTCTTGAGGTTGGAGTGAATGTAAGTTTGCACGTATCCCCTTTTCCTCTCAGCCTAGAAAGGACCCCGGTGCCCAGGCCCTTGTCGGGAGTCCCTGGCTATACCCCATGCCTGGGGTGCACCCCCTCTCAGCTGGCTCCAGGCTAATAGAAGAAGGGCCAGCTTCTTCCGTGGCCTCCGTGGCTGATGTGCTGGGCCCATTGTCCAGGCTGGAACAAAGACTGCGGATTTAAGCTGAGTGACCAGGCGGCTCTGCAGAGCAGAAAAGACCGCCCCCCTCGAAGCTGGGCCCAGCCGGGGGCAGGAGGAGGACCCGAGAGAAAGGGGACAGGGAATCTTTGAAAGTAACTAATTAAAGGGCCTTTGCTTGCCCCCTCCCCCTGGGCGCCTAATCTCTCTGGGGCAGCAGCCAGACAATGTGCCCCTCCACCCCGCCCCCTCACCCGAGGTTTAAAACAAGAGACAACTTGAAGTTAATGAGCGCCACCTGACGGGGGTCCCCTAATGAGAGGGGGCTGCTGGGCAGCTCACACATTCTCTGGTTCCATGAATAGCTCCCTCCACCCCCTGAGTTTTATTCATCTCGGGCCAGGGGCAGGGGGCGGAAAGGAAGGGGGCTATGGGCCTGGAGCACGTGGACTGTGGTGCAGTACGGAGAGACCCCCCACCCCCACCTCCCGGCCCCTCGCTGTGCCAACTCTGAGGCTGAGCCCTACCAGGCTGTGGCCTGAGACCTGGGAGGCCCAAAGCCTAGCCGGGTGGCTCAGGACCTGTCTGCTCTGTGGGCCCTCTGTCACTATGTTGGCTGGTGGCTTCTCCCAACAGGGCTTGGAGGCAGAGGAGGGCTGGGGTTAGGAGTCACGGGGAAGTGGGACTGAGAGGCCCTCTTGCACTCAGGGCCGTCTCTACCCTCTCCACCGTGTCTGCATCACTGTCTAGTCCTGGTCTGATCTCTGATTTCTTGTCTCTTGTTCCCGTCTCGCTACCCCTGAAGCTCCTCTCTGACACCCCATCTCCTGCTTCTACAGGTCTCTGCCCTTTCCTTGTCACCGATGGTGGCTCCTCTCTGACTCGGAGAGAGAGGAGTTGTCTGCTCCCAGACGGAGTGGACAGCTTGTCAGCCTCAGGAGACAGGCCCCGCCCTTGGAGAATGGGCCTGGGTTATGCCTCTCTGAGTGTGTAACAGCCTAGGGAATTGGAAAGTGTGGAAACCCTTTGGGGAGACTGGAAGAAGTGGCAAGTGACCCCCAACTCGCTGCACCACACTGATACCTGCCCCGGACAATTACCTAAATGCACTGCCCGTCCTGAAACACTACCCCAACCTGCACTGGATCTCTCAGTGGGATTTAGAGAGTGAAAGACCCTGACTCAGATGAGGAGTCTGGGAAACAGGGACCCAGGGCAGCCTGGTCTTTGCTCCCAGACCAGCATGGGCGCCTCAGAGCGATGCCACAGAACCCACCCCCCACTACCTCTCAGAAGGTGGGAACTGCAGGGGTGCCGTTTGAAGAGCCCAGGATGGTGTGAAGTAGAGGGGAGGGAGGGAGCAGACAGAATGGGGGTCTCCAGCCAGCAGAGAGCCATGGACAGAGGTGACTAATTTCCCAGCTACTCATGGTGAAAATATCACATTTCATGCTTTGTTGCCGACTCATAGAAAAATCCTATTAAAACCGTGTGGATTATTTATACAGTTTAAACAAATGATGATCAAAGATTTTACACATTTTGAAAAGAACCCAGAGTTATGCAACTCTGCTGGGGGCTTATCCAGAGTGTGGTGGACAAGTGCAAGCTCTGGAGGTGTCTTGGCTAGGGGCCTTGTGAGGGGAAGGGTTGGGGCAGGCTTGGAAGGCTTGACCGGGGGTAGTTACAGCTGTTATGTCCAGCAGGGGGCGCCCTCCCTCCAGAGTTGATACCCCCTCCCTCCCATCGCCCTGCAGACGGGTGATGATTTCATGTCCCTTTTGGTCTGTTCAGGGCCATGCGTCAAATTCTTCTGGAATTTGTGAAGCATGTGTATTTGTGGGACTGTGATTGTGTGGGATTGGGCTTTGCACCTAGACATGCTGTGTGTAATCTTGGATCCCAGGCCACGATCTACATACCGGTCAGTGTGGGCATGCGTGAAAGTGGTAGATATGCCCATGTATCTGTCAGTTCCATTATTTTTTTTTTAAATTGAAGTGTAGTTAATTTTTGTACCAATCTCTGCCATACAGCAAAGTGACTCAGTTATACAAATATAGACATTTTAAAATATATATATTCTTTTCCATTGTGTTTTATCACACGATATTGAAGGTAGTTCCCCGTGCTATACACAGAGATCGAACCCGGGTCTTCCGCATTGCAGGCGGATTCTTTACCAGCTGAGCCACAAGGGAAGCCCTACATAGATGGACATTCTTTTAAAATATTCTTTTCCATTATGGTTTACCACAGGCTATTGAAGGTGGTTCCCTGTGCTATGCAGTAGGACCTTGCTGTTTATTCCTCCTATATATATAATAGCTTACACCTGCTAATCCCACACTGCCTGTTCTTCCCTCTGATTTTCTCTATTATTTACCTTCCTCTTAGTCCCAGCCTGAAGGCCTCACCATCCTACAACAAGCCTGGCTTGCTGCTCTTGCACACACATTGGTATGTGCGTGCACACACACACACACACACACACACACACACACACACACACTTGTGCTTGAGAGGCACTTCCCAGTGGTTTAGCTTGGGGTGGTGGGTGGTGGTAAGCAGCTGGGATAAGTACAGGCACCCCTTTAGGGCAGACTTTGGGAGACCCCAGCTCGGAAGGCCTTACCTCAGGCTATGACTCCCCACCTCAACTTTGAAGGGCTTGCAGGAACTCCCTGAATTTGTACTCCCAGCTTCCTTGTGGGATGCAACACCTACCCCTCACCCCCCACACCCGCAAGGCAGAACCCCGCCCCCCACCCTGAGGAAGGGCGAGGTAAGTGCCTGGGATCCCTGGCTGGAGGTTGGTCTAGGGTCCTGAGGTGAGAACTTGGAGCCCAGCTCGGCTCAGGGGCTGGGGGAGGGGGTTAGAGGGAGGGGGTGGATGGCGCCTGAGGCAGGGACAGAGTGCCCTGCATCCCATGCCCATGCCCCTGTGCCCCCTGTCCCTGCCCACCAGGCCGTCCTGCCTCAGCAGTTTTATTACCCACAGGGAGATAAAGCCCCAGGGGGAGGCAGCCTGTTCTGAAGGGGAACACACCACCCCGCCACACCCCCACCGCCCTGCTCCCATCAGGCCTCAGGGGCTGGTCTGATGAATCCCCAGAGGGCTCAGCTGGGGCTCCCCTGGAGAGGTCCTCAATAGTCCAGGAGGTCCCTGCATAGGAAGGGGGTGGGGAAGCACCAGAGAGAGAAGAGGCAGGGTAGGTGGAGGGGGAGGGGGGGACCTTCCCTTGACAGGGGAAAGAAGGAAGCTTCCTTGCAGTAGGGGTGGAAAGATAGGAAATGGGGGCATCTGCCTCCTGGGGACCCCCATCTGGGAGGGGGTTGAGGACGCCTCGCCTGGGGGTGAGTGTTCAGGGCTGCTGATGAGTCTGGGGGATACCATTTATTCGCCCTTGGTTTGCTTACGTATTTATTTCTCCTTCTCAAAGCTGGCTCCAGCAGTGACGTGTGTGCCCAGGGCCTTGCAACTAGTGAAGGAGTAAGTCCTTGCCTGGGGGTGTTTAATCATCTCATCATGGAGACCCTGGCCTATTTGTTTTCCTCCTCAACTCTCTTTTCTTTTTTTTTTTAAGAAAGAAAACTGGCCACACTGGGGAGCCTGCGATAGCAGCGAAAACAATCGCTTGTGACTCGAGCATCCATCACGGGCCGAGGTCCTATAGCTGGCCGGCCCGGAGGAGCCGCCGCCACCACTGCTGCCTTCACCACGGTCTGCACTTTATTAGAATTTATATGTTGCCCCAGTTGAGGGGGAAAATAATTAACACCCCTACAAATATATCGTAAACAAAATATTTATTAGAAATAAATAACTCATTTATTTTACATATTTCATTTCAACAATAACATTACCCAATTTATCATTTAACATTTTTGCAAGACAACTTAACGACTACTTATTAGCATTTCCATTTTTCACCCGCGCACCATAAAGCACGGGTGCTCCCCAAATGGCCTGGCACAGGCCCAGCCAGGAGCTCAGAAGATCCCGGGGAGGGCTGTGAACCCCTAGATCTCCCTCTCTCTTATACATGCAAACATACACAGAACAAGCATCCCATATACTTGTAGTCAGTTTCAGCCATAGATGCTTTCTTCTTACATAAACCCACTGAGCTGCACCACCCCCACCCACCCCTGTGTAGACACCCCCAGGAAACACACACACACACACAAATTGGTATCCTGACTGATTCCTAATATTGGACCCAACATTAATGCACACCCACGTCCAAACAGACTCCCGTGGCCCATGATGCCCCTTTGCTCCTGGACACGGTCACTTGGCTTAGCACTATGCCAACTTCGCATTCATGCGTAATGGAGAGAAATCACCACCTCTTCCCTATTCCTCCACAAGAGGTGGGGTGGGGCATGGGACGGAAGCCCAGGTGTGTGATCTGAGGCCTGTCTGGCCCTCCTCTTGGCCCTCTGGCCTCCTTCTCTACTCCTCTTCTGCTTCTCCTTGCTCAGAGAGGATTTCCTGGGATCAGTGCTTGTTTTTACTCCAGATTTCTGCCTGTTGGGGGGGATCGTCCTGAAGGGACTGGCCTGGGTCTTTCATGCCCCAACCCTGGATGTGTTCTCTGGGAAGGCAGTATGTGAGGACCAGGCCTCAGCTGCTTGGGTTCTGGGCTGTGAGTTCAAAGCTGGGGCTCTGGGAAGCAAAGGAAGAGTCTGGATCAGGGTGAAGTGAGGTTCAGCTCCATGCTGATGTCAGTGCATCTGAGAGTCTCCTCCCCATCCAGGGTCAAGGCTCAGCCTGGCTCTGTCTGCCCCCTTCCTTCCACTGGCAAACCCTCTCCCCTGCCCAGGAGGAGAGAAGGAAGTGGGGAAGCAAAACCTCACGTGACATTCTGGGCTGGGAGATGCTACCCCATTCCCCAACCCCGAGTGTGACAGGTATCTGATCAGGGCACTGGGTGTCCCTAACTGCTTACGAAATCAGACTCCTCCATCTCAGTAGCTAAACGGGACACATTCCTAGAGTGTCCCTGTGTGTGCACACAGAGATGGGCTGAAGGAACAGATGGGTGCACACCCATCCAGGTCACACACGAGTGCACATGTATGTGCTGCATGTATGCCACCCTGTATGGATTCTGCCCAGGCTGACTCACAGCTCTACCCCCTGGCAACCGTCACAACACCTGGGAGGTTAGCGACTGTTTGGGTGCCCAGGGCCAAGGCCGAGACAATCCCCCTTGAGTGCTTAGCCTCTCTGCCCTCTCGCTGGGAGGTGCAGGCGGGAGGCTAGGGGCCTTGGGGCCCAGGAGATGGGGCAAGGGGGCCTTTCAGAGTCAACCTAGCCAGGGGCTGGGGGCAGGGCCCTGGGGGGGCACACACAATGGCTGGAGGTTGGAGGGTCTGAAACTGGAGACTTTAATAAAAGCCACTGACAGCAAATAAAGCTGCCAGGGGAGTCCCATTACCCACAACAAGGACCCTTTGTGAGCTGAGCAGTGCTGAACTGACCCTTCTCCACTAGCCTGGCCCCATACCCACCCACCTTGGCCCCATCGCCCTGCTAGTAGGCTCCATAGCCCCCCTCCCCAGCCCGCAGGACTCAGCTCAGGGGCTCTCCAATGCTAAGGGAACCCAAACAATGCGCCACAGGCTGAAAATCCTTCTGTCTAACCCTAATTTCTCTACTTTCCCATGCTATTAGCCTTTGGTTGTTTTGTCCTCTTAACAAGCATCCAGTAGGTCTGCTGCAGGAGCGTGCATGTATGTGTGCTAAGTAGCTTAGTCGTGTCCGACTCTGTGTGACCCTATGGACTGTAGCCTGCCAGGCTTCTCTGGCCCTGGGATTCTCCAGGCAAGAATACTGGAGTGGGTTGCCATGCCCTCCGCCAGGGGATTGTCCTGACCCAGGGATCAAACCCATATCTCCTATGCCTCCTGCATTGGCAGGTGGGATCTCTACCACCAGTGCCACCTGGGAAGACCCCACTACAGGATACCTTCTGTTAAATGAGAGGGAAAACTGAGCTGGGGCATGGGATTCACCCACCCCGGTCCAGAGGTGGGACAGAGGATGGAAATTCATGGCTATCCTAACCCTGATGCACATCCTGCTGCGGTCCTTAATCCTGAGACTACTCTGACCCTCTTGACCCAGTGCCGACCCCAGCACTGTGGTAGATTAGCAAGGCCACTGAACCAGGGGCCAGGAAGACCCTGTATTGAGTCCTAGGACTGGTACCTATGAGCTGTGTGGGCAAATCATTTCTCCTCCTGAGCCTCAGTTTCCTCATCTTAAAATTAGGCTGATTTAAAACGGCTCCTAAGAGGATTAATGACCTGATGGGCATAACACAAAATTTTTAAAGCACCCCACGAATAGGGGTCATTATAACCACTTGCATCACCCTCAGTGGGGTTCCAAATTATGATTTGAACATTGATCTTCACAGATTCTGGGTCCTGCACTGATACCCATCCTGGCACCAATATCGTTAAGGACGTAGGAAGCTTGATGCATAGCTGTTATGTGAAAAATTGAAGAAAGGGATGGAACATAGTCTAATCTCTGATATCAGGCAAGAAGCTGGCCTGGTCAGTGGAGAGTTTGGGGTGGGGGTCAGCTGGGGAATCGAGAAAGTCGGGGTCGGACCATTGGCCTGGAGTTGGGGAGACTTTGGGGGAATGAGGAAAAGCGAGTTTAGGGCCATTGAGGGGCTCTGAAGCAGAGATGGGGATATGCAGAGGGCAAGTCTGAGGTTGGATGCTAAGGCAAGACTTGGAAAAGGGGGGCCACCCTGGGATTTGGAGTTGTGGCTGTAAGGGCAAGATGGAGCCCGAGCAGGAAATTGGAAGGTGGGGGTCCGGCCAACACAAGTCCCTGGGGTCTGGCAGGAGGGGATTCTGGTGCTGGGCGGGGAGGGGGATTAGGAGGCGCTCTCAATTGCCTTAATGGGCTCTAAGAGGCGGGATCCTATTACAGCTCGGGGTGCCCCGGGGTGCCTTGCTGGGAAGACAAGCTAATCTGCCATGCAAATTAAATCCTGCCTCAAGACGCAAGGCCTGCTTAATGTGATCCATTACACAGTTTACTTGTTTATATCTAATATTGGAACAGGCAGCCCGGGCGGGCGGCAGCGGCAGGCGGAGCGGCCCAAAAGCAGGAGAGTAAATTACCAGCAAAATGAGCTTTTCCATCCTCAGCCGCCGCCGCCCGCGCCTCCGCGGCTCTCCGCGTCCTGGGCGCCCCCTCCCGACGCCCGCCCGCAGCGTCCCCTCGCTCTCCCGGCTGTCCCGTGCTCTCTGGGTGGGTCTTCAGGGCTCGCTCTTCTCTTTGTCTTTCTCTCTGTGTTCTTTGACTGGAGTCTCTGCCTCTCTCTGTGACCTCGACGTCTTATCTCCCAGGCTGTGTCTCAGGCTCAGCCTTCTCAGTCTTTTGGCTGTTTCTTGCTCTGGGGCTTGGGTTTCTATTGCTCACCTGGGCTTTTCTCCTCCTGCAAGAGGGTCAGGGACCCAGAGAGCTCCAGGAGGCTTCAGAATGCAGTGTGGATGCAGCGGATGGCAAGCCCAAGCCCGGGGTTCCTGTCGTGTACACACCTGCTGAAAGAGGCCAGGCCTTGGAATGCCTAGCTTGGGACTCAGTGGCCACAGAGTTGACTGTTTTAGTGGCAACCCTGATCCTGGTTTCCAGGGCCTGTGTGAGAATGGCCTTGAGATGTGTATATAGGAAGTGTCTTTGTGACCCGGTTTGTGTGTGTGGCCAGTGAGCGGCCGTGGATGGGACCTGCTTCCATATGCACGTGAGCGTGCGTTTAAGATAGTGTTTGAATAATCCCTGGGAGAGGTTCCCACCCTCTGTCCCACAAAGGTTTCAGTGGGTCCTCCCTTCTTTCACCAGGTCAGCCTCAAAGGGGACCTGAGGCTTCCCTCCCCTTCCTCACACTTTATGACCTTCAGGCCACTCTCTTTCCAGTTCCCTGAACTGCCACGGGCTTTCAATACTCCAGGATCACCCAGCTGCCCACCGTGGGAGTTCCTGGGGTCTAACATTTTGTTCTGCTTTGTCTCTGTCCAGCTTCTCACGCTCCCTCTGGCCTGTACCCCTCTGTGGAGCCACCACCCATCTGGCTGAACATCACTGAGGCTCAAACCTGTACTTTCAGGAGGGTCAGAGGCCAAAACAGAGCCAGAGGCAGATAGAAGAGACTGAGAGATGAGAGAGACAAAAAGTAACACAGAAGTTGAGAGAGACAAACAGAGCACTGAGTCAGAGGTGAGCAGAAGTTCTGGATAAGGGAGGGCCACAGTCAGGGGTCAGGCCACAGGAAGGCAGAAGAGGGTAGGAGGATTCCTACAGAGGCCAAGGCCTGGTATTAAGGGGCCCTCCCAGCCTGGCAGCCTACAGTCCATGGGTCGCAAGAGTTGGACACAACTTAGCAACTAAACCATCACCCAGACTCTGAAGCTGTTTGGGGCTGGTGGGGTATGGGGAGGGGGGCTCCCCAGCCTCTGGACTTGATGGGGCACCTGCCCTGTGGCCTCCTGCTAGGGAGGAGACATGAGTAACTTGTCTAAGCCTGGTGTGTGACTTTGGTCCCAAGAGGAGGCAGCCCTCTCTGCAAGGCTCTGAGCGCCTCAGGCCCCAGGGAAGACAGGGGGCAGAGGGAGAGGAAGCTCGACAGCCGCTGATGTGCACAGCTGCTGCTCTTGCGCCCTCCCCTGCTCACACGCTTTGCTCACATGTGCCACGTGCCAGACTGGAGGCTTGCCAGTGAGGCTCCCCTGGCCCTGGTCCATGGTTCCTATACCAGGGACCCAACCACACTCTTTATGCCCAGGCCCCCTGACTGCCTCACATCTTGCTTCCCAAGGGTCTTGCCCCTTCCCAGGCCAGTGGGTGGGTGGTCCTAACCCTTACTCTCCTTCCGCAAGAACCCCGGAGTTCCCAGCTTTCCAACTTCCAGGCACATGTCTTCTTGTCCCTGACCCTTGGCTCAGATTGGTGGGGGAATCCTGACGGGTGGAGGAGGTAGGAGGGAAGGTGTGAATCTGTATGTCTGTGTGGAACGGGGGCTGTTTAGATAAACAGATGGCAACAAATGGCATAAAATTATATACCCATAATGTCAGTTCATAACATTTTGTTCGACATACTTGATTTAATCGCTTAGCTGACGATTTGGCTTTTGGGCCCATATGGTGGGGAATGAAGCTGCGTGGCACCCGCTCCAATCTGGCTCTTTTATCACCGAGGCTGGGGGGGTGGAGATGGGGGGGTAAGAAGGGGGGAGGAGAAGGGATGCAGATGGAAAGAGAATGAGCTGACAGGAGGGGGGCCAGGGAGGGGTTGACTATAGGGACTGGAGAGGGCCAGACCCTGGCTGGGCAGGGAAGGCTGTCTGGAGACAGGGTGGGTCAGCCCTGAGTCAGTGGGATTGGATGGGACTGGCCTCAAGGGATCCAGGCCCCACGAGTGACCTCACTGGACTCTCTAGGGTGATGGCCACAGATCTGCCTCCATGAGCCAGGGAGCCTGTGACTCTCTTTTCTTTTCAAAACTGAGACCCAGACATCCAGCTCCTAATCTCTGGGGATATTCCTGTTGCTTTTGCCAAACTGAGTAATCTGCGTGTGTGCATATATGTGCGTGCATGTGTGCCCACCCACTTATGGGTATGGGTGAGGGACCGGGCGATGGTGAGATCCCTTGTGTGATGAATTATGTCTCTGTGGATTGCTTGATTTGCTCTCAGAGCCACTGGGAGGGGTTGAATGAGTGTTGGTGGCCGTCTGTGATAGGGTATGTGACAGTGAGTTGGGGGTATGACACTTCAGGTCAGCCTGGGGCTTGTGATCTGTGGATACGTGAGTGCTTGAGGATGCTTGGGAGGGATGGTGGGTGACGGTAGGGGGATGAGTGTGGGGTGCGGCATTGTTCTGTGGGGTTGAGGGTTGTGTGGGGTGTGAATGGTTCAGAGGGGCTGTGGCATGTAATAGGAGCTCAAACAGTGTTGCTGACTTTGTCCATCCAGACACCTTGCAGTGCTTGGCTCTGAGTGTGAATGCTGGGCTAGGGAACAGTGAGAGTGTGAGTGCATGTGTGTGTGTGTGGCTATTCCCACTCTCTGCTCCACTGTGACTGTCCCTTCAGGGGACCCACCTTGCACTCTCTGCACACAAAAGTCAGGCACCTGCAGGGAGTGCCCCTCCTGAGTCCTCGGTTGCCTGGACTCCAGCTAGCACTCAGAGAACAGAACTAGGCACTTCCCCAGACTGATGGCTGGTCAGCTCCACATTCGCCCAGTCCACCCCCTCCTGGTCTCGGAACTGTGCCAGGCCCCCCAAGCACCTCGAATCTGGGTCCAAATCCGTGCCCATCACTCACGTTGCAGCCTCATCTGCCCCCTGCTGTGTGCCGCCCGCCAGCCTGTTGGCTCAGGAATGGGGGTGGGGAGTCTGCTTAAGATAAGGGGGCATCTGCAGGGGAGTTGGGAGCCTGCTGTCTTCTCCCCGTCCCTGGGACCCTGTCCCCCAGCTTCAGCCTTGTCGATGTGAGCCCAGAGGCTCCCGGGCTGCACTTAGGGTCTTGCTGCCCCTCTGCCCATCCTGTGTCTCTACTGCAGTCTCTCTTTGTTGCTCCCTCTCTTTGTGCCTTCGTAAGGACCACCCTCCCCCTGCCCCTTTCCTTGTCTCTGCTTTTCTTCCACATCCTGCTCCTCTCTTCGCACTGCTTTCTTCTCCTTGTGCAGCTGGCTGCTGCCTTTGGGTGTTTCTAAAGGTGGTCATCAGGCTGGGCTAGAGCTGAGGTCAAGGTCCCTAGGAATGTCCTCCCTATTTGGGAAATTCTGTTACCACCGTACCCTTCAGCAAAGAAACAGGGGTCCTGGCTGGTGGTAGTGGCAGGTACTTAGGTCTGTGACAGGGCCCCACAGCCAGTGGGGGCAAGCTTCCTGTTCTTCCTGTCTCTGAGATTAAGTGCCTCCAGCACCCTTACTTCCCACAGAATGCTGTGGCTGGACCAAACCCTCACCTCCTTCTCAGGACATTTGGTCATTCTTTCGTTCAGCAATAAGAGGGCACATATGATCTGCTAAGCATTATGCCAGCCAACCTGAGGGACAGACCCTTGAGGGAGGGAGGCCTTGAGGGAGACAGGTGTGCAAACAGATCAAGATTCTGGTGTTCCAGAGGCTGGGAGAGGGACCAGTGAGGGCCAAAGAAGGCTGAAAATTCTATGGGTAGGGTGTAGAAGCCTGGGGAGAATCAGAGAATGGGACTTTTAGCTGCACTCAAAACATTTTCTCTACAAAAATAATCTTGCTCAATGCAGACTGCTGAGAGAGCACAAGAAAGTTCAAAGGAAAACAAAACAAAGCCTCTGAAGAAAATTGTGGAGAATCTTATGCAACAAATGAGTTTTACCAAGTGAACGGTAGGTGGTGATGAGGAAACTGGGGGTGGTGTTGGAGAAGGGCATTCCAGGCAGGGGTGGGGCATGAGTCCAGGCACCCTGGCATAAATTCATGAAGTTTGATAGCTGTGGGAGGAAGGGTTCTGCAGGCTGGCTGAGAGGCCTGGCCCTTGTTCGATAGAGGGGCCATCCAGGAGAACAGGGGGCAGATGACTGGTGCCATCCTATTTTCCATGTTAGAACAGTTATTCTGGAGGATGTGATTGAGGTGGTTGAGTCTTGAAGCAGGGAGATCAACTAAGAAATCAGTGCAAGAGAGACAATGAGAAGTCATGACTGGGTTATTACAGTGGGAGAGGAAACCACTGGGAAGGCAGAATGAATTAGGACAGGAGACTGGTGCAATGTGGGGGTAGGCGTGAGAGACAGGAAGGAGCCAAGAATGAAGGCCAGGCCCTTGGCTTGGTCCCTAGTGTGGCTGGTGGTGCCATTCATTAGGAAGGGAAACTCAGAAGAGGAGCAGGATCAGGGTGGGGGGCGGGGGGAGGGCTGAATCTGAGATAGGAATAACCAGATAGAAATGTTCAGTTGACAGTGGAATACAAAGGTTTAGTGCTTGGGGGATACATTTGGAAGTGACTGTTCATTTCTACATATTAATCAAGTATTTAGTGGGTGTGATATTATAGATTGGGCTGGGGATGTGGTGGTGAATGAGGCAGGCTTTGCTCCTCCCTGGTGGGGCTCACAGCCATCATTGGAGAGGTGGTCACTGTAGCCATGAGTGTGGATGAACTTCCCAGAGGAAGAAGAGAGGAAAGAGCCAGCATCGCAGGGTTGGGAGAGCAGTGGCCACGGAACCAGGGTCTCTGTCTCCCTCAAATCCTGGAAGTTCATCCAGTACACTTGTTCCATCTTCTTAGATAAGCTTTGCTTGGATGCCGCCTGTGGTCCCCAACTCTCCCGACTTGCTCCCTGCCAGTGAGCCCATGGACACACACACGTGTGCGTGAAGCAGCCAGGCTCCCTGTGTCTGCCCTGCTTCCACATGTCAGGTCATGGAAGATAAGCCCAACAGACTCCAGTTCTAGCTGACATGTCAATCCTCTTTCAGCTCCTAACTTTGTTTGAAAGACAATGAGACTCCAAACCCCTTCTTGATCTGGCCTCTGCCCAGTAACCCCAACTCAACTCCAGCCCCACCTCCAGAAACGCCAATGGCTATCTTCCCAAACTAACTCACAACCTCTGGTCAGCCCTTGCTCTCCCCCACCTCCAAGCCTTGAACACGCTCTTTCTCTGACATCATCTCCCTCTTTCATCCAGCCAGGTCAGCTAACTCTTAGTTACCCAGCTCAAGTGTCTCCCAACTGAGGGCTTTCTCTTTCTGTCAGAGCTCTCTGAGGGTCACTGTCATGAGCTTCTCTTTATGAAGAGCTTATTAGCTCTGTAGTGATTTGTCTATTTGCTTGTCTGTCTCTAACTCTATGTAAGGAGATACTTTAAGGTAAGGCTTGTCTTTTGTTCATGTTTATAGTGCCAGTGACTAGTGCAGGTGCTCAAAATTATAGGCTGTGCATATTGAAGGTGGGCTGATGTTGAGATAGGCCTGGGGTTGGAGGTGGGGGCTGGGTGTTGAGGGGAGGTGGGCTTGGGCATACGAGTAGGGCTGGTGGGGTAGGACTGAATATTGAAGAAGGGGCTGGATGTTAGAGGTGGAATTGGTTGGTGCAAGAGAAAGGGTGGTTGTTGAGGTAGGGCTGTGTTGGAAAGTGGGGCTAGGCGCTAGAGGGTGGGGTGGTATTCATGTAGTGCTGTTTGGGGTCTGGAGGGATGATAGTAAAGCAGTGTTGAGTGGTGAGTAGGCAAGTGGGTGTGGGAGAAAGGGGGCTGGGTGTTGAGGGAGATGGATTTGGGAGCACAGGAAGAGCCCCCCAGAGACCTCTTCAGAGTTCTGACTTTTAATGCTGCTGATCCAGCTCTTCCTCGAGCAACCAGCTTCTCCCCAGAAGGGGAGAAGAAGAGGAGAGGAGACCCGGGGAGAAGAGCCTAAAAGGGTGAAGAAGGATTTTCATTATGAAGTTAATTAGCTTCAGAGCCGCTGCACCTTTCAGGACGAGGAATTAGAGGGATTTAATTGCTTTATCAGCCTTCCCTTTGATTTTCAGCAATCAGGCCGATTCCATTTAATTTAACTGCCACAGACGAGGAGAAAATTGATGCGCTCACCTGCCTCCGAGCAGAAAGAGAGAGAGTGGGGAAGAGGGAGAGGGGGAGCCAGAGAGACTGGCGAACAGAGTCTGCAGATTAATGAAAACCAACAGCATTTGCTCGCAACTGGAGATGAAGTGTGCCCTCGAGGTGTTTAGAATTGTGTGTGTGGCTGTGCGATTGTGTGCGCACGACTGTGTGGGAGTGTTTGTGACTCTGAGTAACTTGGTTGATGTGGAGGTTGGAATGCGTGTGAATGTTGGTACTTGGTTGTAGGTAAGTGACAGCAGAGGTGTGTGGCAGACTGTTGAAGACTCTTCGTACATGAAGACCAGCAGTGTGCACGCGGATGATTGTGTTTGCTGTGTAGCCATGAATGGTGACTACCTGTGTGTCACACGTAGGTAAGAATTTCGCTGTTTGTAAAGTGCACACCTATTAGTTCATTTCTTCAGCAAGCACTCAGTGGATCCCTGCTTAGAGCCGGATGCAGTGCTGTGGGTCAAAGATGACGAAGATAGGATCCCTGCCCTCAAGGATTCATAGTCCAACAGAGGAGATGGATGAGATGAAATGTCGTAGTATTGTGCTACATGGCTTGCTCTGGGAGCACTGTTCTGGAAGGCTTCCCGGAAGAGGTGACTTATAAGGAAGTTTCCAAGAGGAGGAGGGATTGATGGAGCTGTGGTGTAAGAAGGGGATTCAACCAGAGGGAACAGTATATGGCGTGTAAGGGAAGGTGGGCTTCCCAGGAGGGCAGACCCCAGAGCAAGAAGGATTTTGGGTCAGACTAAGAGATCGACTTTTCCTATAGGGTACTGAGTGGGAAGTAACCCTGCAAGTTATGTGTATTAGAAAGGCTTTGACAGAGGATGGATTAGCAAAAGCAAGAGCCAGAAGTCAGGAAACTAGTAACAAGCATTGCAAGATCCAGGGGCGAGATTGTGAGGGTTGGAGGAAAGGTGGAAGAAAGAACGGATTAGATGGAATGGGCAGAACTTGGGGAGAGGGATAAGGCAGAAAGTATTGAAAGTTTATAAGCATCTTAGTAGTAGGTGATTGCATAATAGGAGATATTAGAAGAAGAGCAAGTTGGGGAGATAAGGTCTTGAATATATATGGTTTGAGATGAAACTGAATGTCCAGGTTGAGGTATACAGCAGGCAGCTGGATATGAGTCTGGAAGCTCAGCAGAGACTTCTAGCCTGGAAACAAAATGAAAAGAACCATCAGCATGTGTGGGTAGAAAATAATGCCATAGGAATGGATGGGACTAGCCAGGGAAGGTATGGAGATCAAGAAAAGAAGAGGGTCAAGGGCAAAATCCTGGATATCACTCATGTGAGTGAGACTGGAGGAAGAAACAGAATCAGGGAAAGATGATGAAGAATCAGACAAAATTGAGAGGAAGTTAGAAAAGAGGAGAACATTGAGAGGCTGAGTTCGGTTTTGGAAACATTGAATTTGATCTTTGCTATGAGACATCCATGTGGAGGTGTCCAGGGGCAGGATTTAGGACTCAGAGCTCTCAGCATGAGTGAAAGCTTGGGGCTGTGAAAGTTCATGATGGAACCTGATATGGCTGACATATAGGATGAATGGATGGATATAGAAGACAATGAAATTGGAGAAGTGAGTTGGAGTATACAGGGTTGTGAATAGCAGCTTATAGGTTAGTACTTTTAATCTGAGGGCAGGAGTTTTTGACTGTTTTGAGTAAGGCAGATGACTTAATCAAATGTTCATTTGATAAATACCATTCTATATCTAGAGGCAGATGACTTGATCAAATGTTCATTTGATATGTATCATTCTATATCTAGAGATTTCCCCTCCAAATCAGAGCTTGAGACAAAGACTATTTGGGAGATGATCCCAGGGAGGAGTAGTGGAGGAGTGGGAAGGGTGAGACAGAAGAAAGCTGGTGGCCACTGTGGGCAACTGGGGCCCAATCCTTGGCCCCCTCAGTAATCATGTAGAATGTATGTCAGAATTGTCCCTCTAAAGCGTAGGAAGCTGAGTGTTTATATACTGACTGATTGGTTGAAGGTTGCCTTCTGGGCCATTACATTCCCTTTCTTAGGCAAGCTGCACTGAAATCAGATGTGGGCTGAGGAGAGGAGTTGCTCAAAGTAATAAAAGCATCTGCTATTTTCTGACAGTCACTTGGGAGATGGATTAAAGAGAGAAAGATTGAGAGATAGAGATACCAGTGAGATGACTGTCGTATTCAGACAATTCGAGATGAAGAATGTAGGTAGGAACTGATGGAAGGATCATCTTAGAAGCATAATATTAATGGGATTTGAAGATAGGGCATTTGGGGTTTGTGGTAGGTAGAATAAGGGCCCCTCAATATCCATATCCTAATCCCAAGAGCTGGTGAATATGTTGCTGTGTTACACAGCAGGGAGAAGTAAGGTTGCAGATGGAATTAAAGTTGATAATCAGGTCCAAGAGATTATTTTAGATTATCTAAGTGGCCCAGTGTACTCACAAAGGCCTTTGAAAGTGAAAGGAAAGCAGGAAAGTCAGAGAGTAGCTATGCTACTGGTTTTGAAGATGGAGAAAGGGGGCTATTAGCCAAGGAATGTATGCAGCCTCCAGAAGTTGGAAAAGGCAAGGAAACAGATTCTCCCCTACAACCTCCAAGAAGGAATGCAGCCTTGCCAACACCTTGATTTAAATGCAGTGAGACCCCTTTTAGACTTCTGACCTCCGTACCTGAAAGATATTATTGTTTGAAGCTGAGCTTGTGGTAATTTGTTAAAGCCACAACAGAAAACTTACTAGTTTAATAAAGGGTCCAAGAAGGAGGACTCTCAAATGATTCCAAGATTTCTAGCTTGGGCCAGATAGGGAGGAATTCACTGAGAAAGGAAAGAGAAGTAAATCTGGGTGAAAAGCTTCTGAGCTACTTTAACCATGCTTTGTGTAGCTAGAGGGATTTCCATGTGGAGCTACACCTATGGAATATGAAGCCAGGGTAGGAAAGAATGAGGGTAAGGACTCTCCATCAATGCAGTGCCATTTGAAGCTGTGGAAGCAGATGAAGTTACCTAGCCGAGGATGAAGACAGAACCTTGGGAAAATGCCAGTGAGTTGGAGTTGATGGTGGTGTTGCTGATGATGGCAGTCTGTTGATTTTCGTTTCCTCTTTTTTATTTTAATAATTTTTATTGATTTCTATTTTGGCTGTGATGGGTCTTTATCACTACTTGGGCTTTTCTCTTTGTTACGGCAAGCCGGGGCAACTCTCTAGTTACAGTCTATGGGCTCCTTTTTGCGGTGGCTTCTCTTATTGCTGAGCATGGGCCCTAGGGCATGGGCCTCAGTAGTTGCGACTCCCAGGCTCTAGAGCACAGACTCAGCAGTCATGGCGCACAGGCTTAGTTGCTCCTCGGCATGTGGAATCTTCCCGGATCAGGGGTGGAACCCTTATCTTCTGCATTGGCAGGTGGATTCTTTACCACTGAGTCACCAGGGAAGCCCGATCTCCGTTTCCTCTTAATGAACTATTTCATTTCCAGTCTTAGCTCGGCAGCCTTTACTCTCAGTCCTTCGCTGTTCCCCACCTTCCCTAGTCCCTTTCTCAGGAGGTGGCCTGCAGGGGCTGCTCTGTACTGTTGTACAGGTTGTACATTGCACAGCTCTAAGGACGTCATTCACCTAGACTTCGGTATGAATATGGTGCCCTCCTTGAGTTGTCAGTGTGCAACCTTGCCAACAGTCCATGAAGGCTTTGTCGACCTGTTTAGAGAGATAAGGAAAGAGACTCTTCCTAGCCTCTGACTATATATCCAGAGTCTCAGCCTTGGCTTGAATCCAAGATGCAAAAGAGGTCTCAGGAGCAAGGCCCAGACTGAGACTGGGAGCAGCCTCTGGAAGGGATGGGGCCCTGGAGGCAGGCTGTCAGGTGTTCAGGCCTGGGCCTCCTGTCAACCCCCATTCCTTGGGAGGACGGCTCTTCCCTCTTTCCCTGGCACCCCACCCCTGTTGACTGCCTTTTGATTAGAATGTGGGCTCTAACTTGGAATTAACCTGATTAATGTAATGAAGGCAGGGCCGGCTCAGCACCGCCTGGTGATGAGGGGAGATGGATTGGGAGCGAAGGCGCTCGGATGGAGGCGAGGCTGTAATTGCTGCGTTTACTGCTACCTGCCTCGCTGACCCTGCTGTTTAGCCCATTAATGATGATGCACAAACCTCACTTTCCAGAGATAATGACAGAGGATCTCGGGGGAGGGGACAGTTGGAAGCAGAGGGAACTGGGGGTCTGGGGTCTCAGGAAGACACGGGTCTGAGGATGGCTTCCTGGAGAGGGTAAGAGACGAGGGACCTGAGGCACAGAAGTGTATGGGGAGACAGAGGGTGCAAAGGTAAAAGCTGGGGGCTTTCTCTAGGTGCCTGCCTCCTTAGGATAGTTTAGGAGAACTGCCTGGAGCAGGGGCTGCTACAGCTGGCAGAGCTCTCTGCCTGGGCAGGAGGCCAACACCACTGCCTCCGCAACTCAGGAGGACTTCCTGAAGGAGGGGCCTTGGGAAGAGGGAAAGAAAGCCCAGGGAGCTGGGCAAGGGCTAGCAGTGCCTTTCCCCTTGCCTCCAGCCTGGCCTAGGGCAGGGAGGAAAGCACTGTGGGAGGTCAAGCAGAGTCTAGGGGGCATGGTGTGGCCACATATATGGGCAATCATGTATTCAGCACGAAGAACCTGTGGGTAAGTCAGTGGGAAACCTTATCACCTTGATTAACTTATTTTTGGCTGCGCTGGGTCTTTGTTGCTGCAAGTGGGCTTTCTCTAGTTGTGACAGAGAGGGGCCTACCCTGTGGTTGCAGTTCATGGGCTTTTCACTGCAGTGGCCTCTTTTGTTGTGGAGCCAGGCTCTAGGGCACATGGACTTCAGTAGTTACAGCATTTGGGCTCAGTAGTTGCAGCTTGGGTCCTCTAGAGCACGGGCTCAGTCGTTGCCGTGCACAGGCTTTTGCTCTGCAGCCTATGGGATCTTCCCCTGGACCAGGGATTGAACCCATATTCCCTGCACTGGCAGGTGGATTCCTAACCACTGGACCACCAGGGAAGTCTCTGATTAAACTCCTCCTTTATGCCTCAAAGAAGATGAAACGGAAGTTCCTGATCTTATATGCTGCCTCTCCATGTACTTTATCCTTATCCATCCATGTATTTCATTCATTCATTCAAGACAGTTCAAGGATTGTACTGGTTCTGCTGCAAACTAGCTGACCCCACTGGGCCCTTTCCCCCTTTGGCCTCAGTTGGCATCTCTGTAAATGAGGGGCTGGAGCAGGGGATTAGCCCTGATGTGTGGTGATGCAGGGGTGCAGCCTCTCTTTACTGACACCTGTAGTCTTCCTGGGACTCCCAGTGGGTGGAGAGCCCTCTCAGAGGAGCCCTCTCAGTGGGAGGCTTCCTTGCCTCTGCTAGACCCTGCTGGGGCTCCCACACCTATGTCCTAGCTTTTTAGTAGTTGCTTTGTATTTAGGAGTAGCTTTGAGAATCCACATTAAGCTCATCAACAGCAACTCCCTGGTTATTCTCACATGTTGCTGTTTATTCACTAAGTCATGTCTGACCCTTTTGTGACCCCAGGGACTTGTAGCCCACCAGGCTCCTCTGTCTGTGGGATTTCCTAGGCAAGAATACTGGAGTGAGTTGCCATTTCCTTTTCCAGGGGATCTTCCTGACCCAGGGATCGAATCTGAATCTCCTGTTTGGCAGGCAGATTCTCTACCACTGTGCCACCTGGGAAGCCCTGTTCTCACATGAGCTGCTGACAAACTCTGACTGTCTTGGTGCACTGGGGTGATCGATTTGTGACACAAATCCAGACTTTGTATTTATCCCTTAAATTACATTATGTTAATTTTGATCCATTATTCCAAGCTGTCTCTGAGACCCTAATTTTTCCTCTACCATTTAACAAATTTTATATCTTCTGATAATCTGATGAGCTTGTAGGTCATTAACAAAAACAGAGAATAGGAGGGCCAATAATGGAGTCATGGGAGCAAGCTCTGGCAAATTCTTTTCACCCTTACACCCATCTACTTTTTCCTTCATTTCTCCATTTTGACTATGGTTCTTGGTGAACCTACTGGTTTTTCTGTGCACAGATGCTCTCTTTAGTGCTCATGCACTGTGAGTGATGCATTTTCCAGCCAGAGTGAAAACCCCATGAAGACAAGAACCACAATTTCCCTGTTCATCATGGAATCTCCAGTGTCTGGCTCTCTTTCTGAGACTTAAAGGGTGCTTACTATAGAGTCATTGAGAGACTAAATGACATAAATGACTCCTCTGACAGAAATGAGGGTGGTACTGGTATTAGGGTAGGACAATTATGGTGCAGTTGTGCAAAATATATGTATGGGGCTTCCCAGGTGACTCAGTGGTAAGGAATCAACCTACCAGTGCAGGAGACTCAGGTTGGATCCCTAGGTCAGGAAGCTCCCCTGGAAGAGGAAATAGCAACCCACTCCAGGAGAGCCTGGCAGGCTACAGTCCATGGGGTGGCAAAGATTCAGACACAGTTGAGCCACTGAGCACACACACACATACAGTGTGTACTCAGACATCCACCTTCCAGCCTCTGCCACTAAGCCTTTGATGTGAAAGGGTAGAGAGGAGAGGGATAGTTGGTGGAAAATTTAGATAAGAATTCTGGGGTACTTCTAAAGAGAGAGAGAGTGTGTGTGGAAAGTGGGGAAAGAATGCAAGTGAGCATGCTTTGGGGTTGGGTAGATTTGGCTTTGAATTTTTTTTGTTCATTAGCTGAATAATGGAAGGTGATTGCTTATCATTTTGGAGCCTCCATTTTTCATCTGTAAAATGAGCCTAATAATATCTATCCCCATTAGTTATTGTGAGGAGTAAAAACAATGACAAAGTCCCTTAGTCCCCGGCTGCTGAGGCTCAGCTCTGTGCCAGTGAGCAGGAGCCCCACCTCTTCTCTCCTCCCCTCCTTTTTCATTATAATGGAGACTGAAACTCTCAGGGAGGAAGAGAGAGAGAAAGAGTGTGAGGAATGTTATTTGTGCTCCAAAATTAGTATTTTCTGCACAATTACCTGGGAATTCAACTTTAGTCTGGGAAGTCAACTTTGAAACTTTTTTTAAAAAAGCTGTTTCCCCTCATTATGTGGGTTCAGTTCAGTTCAGTCACTCAGTTGTGTCTGACTCTTTGTGACTCCATGGACTGCAGCATGCCAGGCTTCCCTGTCCATCACCAACTCCCAGAGCTTGCTCAAAATCATGTCCATCAAGTCAGTGATGCCATCCAACCATCTCACCCTCTGTCGTCCCCTTCTCCTCCTGCCTTCAATCCCTCTCAGCATCAGGATATTTTCCAATGAGTTGTCAGTTCTTCCCATCAGGTGGCCAAAGTATTGGAGTTTCAATTTCAGCATCAGTCCTACCAATGAATATTCAGGATTGATTTCCTTTAGAATTGTCTGGTTTGATCTTCTTGCTGTTCAAGGGACTCTCAAGAGTCTTCTCCAACACCACAGTTCAAAAGCATCAGTTCTTTGGTGCTCAGCTTTCTTTATGGTCCAACTCTCACATCCATACATGACTACTGGAAAAATTATAGCTTTGACTACACAGACCTTTGTCAGCAAAGTCATGTCTCTGTTTTTTAATATGCTGTCTAGGTTTGCCATTACTTTTCTTCCAAGGAGCAATTGTCTTTTAATTTCTTGGCTGCAGTCACTATCTGCAGTGATTTTGGAGCTCAAGAAAATAAAGTCTGTCACTGTTTCCATTGTTTCCCCATCTATTTGCCATGAAGTGATGGGACCGGATGCCATGATCTTAGTTTTCTGAATGTTGAGTTTTAAGCCAACTTTTTCGCTCTCCACTTTCATTTTCATCAAGAGGCTCTTTAGTTCTTCTTCACTTTGTGCCATAAGGGTGGTGTCATCTGCATTTCTGAGGTTATCGATATTTCCCCCAGAAATCTTGATTCCAGCTTGTGCTTCATCCAACCTGGCATTTCACATGATTTACTCTGCTTAGAGGTTAAAGCAATTGCCTCCAATGCGGGAGATCCGGGTTCAATACCTGGGTTGGGAAGATCCTCTGGAGAAGGAAATGGCAATCCACTCCAGTATTCTTGCCTGGAGAATCCCATGGACGGAGAAGCCTAGTAGGTTACAGTCCACAGGGTCGCAAAGAGACAGACAAGACTGAGCGACTTCACCTAACCTCCTCACCTCATAAGTTAAATAAGCAAGGTGACAGTATACAGCCTTGGCATACTCCTTTCCCAATTTGGAACCAGTCTGGTGTTCCATGTCCAGTTCTAACTTGCTTCTTGACCTGCATATGGATTTCTCAGAAGGCAGGTAAGGTGGTCTGGTATTCTCATTTCCTCAAGAATTTTCCACAGTTTGTTGTGATCCACACAGTCAAAGGTTTTAGCATACTCGATGAAGCAGAAGTAGATATTTTTCTGGAATTCCCTTGCTTTAACATCCATAACCCATTATATGGGCTATGGCTGTCAATTGAAGAAAAACTAGAAAATTCAGATGTCCAAAACATAGCATTTAATCCTACCACCCACAAATGTGTGTGTGCTTATGGGGAACATGTTGCTCTATTTAGTTTTAAACACATTGACTTGGAGTTGCAGAGGAACTTCCAGGTGGAAGTATCTGTTAGGCTGATGGACATATGAAACTGGGAGACAGTGAGCAGAGCTGAAGATAACAGGTTAGGAGTTGTCAATGTGTCTGTGTGACCTCTGCAGCTGTGGAAAGGGTCACAGTGACTGAGGAGGGGTTGGGTTGAAGGCTAAGGGTGGGACGTGGAAGCACCAGCCTGTGAAGGGCAGGTAGAGTTTGAGCAGCCAGTGATTAAGGCTGAGCATCCCCATCAGAGAGGCTGGAAAAAAATTGGGAGTGTCATCAGGAAGCTGAGGGAGAAGAGTGGTCCAAGCAGATGGGAGTGGGCAGCAGTATGACCTGCTGCAGGGATGTCAGAGAGACAATGGGGTTTGCAATGGGAGCACATGAAGACTGGCCTTGTAAATCAACTATCAGTTCAGTTCAGTTCAGTTGCTCAGTCGTGTCCGACTCTTTGCAACCCCATGAATCACATCACGCCAGGCCTCCCTGTCCATTACCAACTCCCAGAGTTCACTCAGACTCACGTCCATCGAGTCAGTGATGCCATCCAGCCATCTCATCCTCGGTCGTCCCCTTCTTCTCCTGCCCCCAATCCCTCCCAGCATCAGAGTCTTTTCCAATGAGTCAACTCTTCGCATGAGGTGGCCAAAGTACTGGAGTTTCAGCTTTAGCATCTTTCCTTCCAAAGAAATCCCAGGGTTGATCTTCAGAATGGACTGGTTGGATCTCCTTGCAGTCCAAAGGACTCTCAAGAGTCTTCTCCAACACCGCAGGTCAAAAGCATCAATTCTTCGGTGCTCAGCCTTCTTCACAGTCCAACTCTCACATCCATACATGACTACTGGAAAAACCATACTCCAATATAAAATAAAAATCGAGAAAAAGACCTTGGTTGAAACAGTTAGCCTAGGATAGTGGGGGTGGAAGACAGGTGATAGTGTGATGCTTTTGAGATTCATCCATGTTATAGCCTATATCAGAACTTCATTCCTTTCTATAACCAAGTGATATATTCCATTGTATGGATAAACCACATTATATACCACATTTTGTTATCCTTTGTTGATGAACAGGCATTTTCCCTCTTAAATCAGAAATCCATTCATTCAAATGAAACATTCTGTGTGAAAATACTAACTTGGAGCCTGTTTTCCATTATTTTAAATGGGATAAATGGAAACAGGTTGTGTGTCAACTTGAATCTTTCAACAAATTTCCTAAAAAATGTAACTAGATCCCAGTAAATGCCCATACAGAATTAACAAATTATTATATTAGGATATAAAAATCTCAGTATATTGCTTCATGATTACCAAACAAGAATACAGCTGTAATGAATGGTTGCTTTGTTAGCAGTAAGTCTGCTTAGCCTCAGCTATACTCTAGACTCACATACCATTACTTTTCAAAATATTTACACATGATTCTGATACCCTATCAATTCTATTTGAAATGTAACTTGGGATTTTTCCCATCCATCAATATGTTTAGAATGCCATATTGAGCTTTGGGGATGCAAATACATATATATTTTCCCTCTGTAAACAAAAGCTGACAAACATTATTGTGCTTGATATACATGGGTTTTCTAAGATTGGGGTACTAAAAGCCTAAAGATGTTTTGCCAGGAAAATATTAATAAGGCAACATTTTCTACAGGATATGCCAACATAGTTAAACAAAAAATCCAAAGTACATGTGTGTGTGTGAGTGCATGGAAGAACATACACCAATCTAGTAACAATAAAGAATGGGCAGAGATCTATAGAGACATTTCTCCAAAGAAGACATACAGATGGCCAAGAAGCACGTGGAAAGATGATCAACATCACTAATTATTAGAGAAATACAAATCAAAACTACAATGAGATATCACCTTACACAAATCAGAAAGGCCATCATCAAAAAATCTGCAAACAATGAATGCTGGAGAGGGGGTAGAGAGAAAGGAACCCTCCTACACTGTTGGTAGGAATGAAATTAATACAGCCACTATAGAGAACAGTATGGAGATTCCTTAAAAAACTAAAAATAGAGCTACCATGTTATCAAGTAAGCCCACTTTTTGCCATATATTCAGAGAAAAACATGGTTTGAAAGGATATATGCACCCCAGTGTTCACTGCAGCATTGTTTACAATAGCTAAGACATGAAAGCAACTTAAATGTCCACCAGCAGATGAATAGATAAAGAAGATTTGGTACATATATACAATGGAATATTACTCAGCCATTAAAAAGTATGAAATAATGCCATTTGCAGCAACATGGATGGGCCTAGAGTTTATCATACTAATTGAAGCAAGTTAGTCAGAGAAAGACAAATATCATGTGATATTGCTTATATGCAGAATCTAAAACAATGACGCAAATGAACTTATTTTCAAAACAGTAACAGACTCAAAGACTTATAGAATGAACTTGTGGTTACGAGGAGGGATAGAATGGGAGTTTGGGATTGACATGTACACACTTCTATATTTAAAATAAAATGCCTTTCCAAAGATAAAATAAAAATGAGAAATAAAATGAATATAAAAAAGAAGACTAGAATTAGAAGGACTGATCAATGACAGGTTTGGCTTTATCTGTAATATTTGCATTTTAATAAGTATGTAATACTTGTGTGATTAAACATAAATGAATGAATGGATGGGTAAATGAGTTAACGAATCAATAAATAAGTAAATAAAATTTTAAAATGTGTTTAATACCCAGAACAACCTCTGGGTTGTTGATGTTATCCAAAGACAGAGAAAAGAGCTGCTATCTATCCTTTTTCCTTCTTTGCGGAGTGTTGAGGAGAATGACCTTAAATCGGAAATAGCAGGAAAAATTATGATTAAAAAGATCTAGGTCCAGACAAGTGTCAAAATCACATGCAAGTAGGAATCTGCTTTTGGTGACCTTCATGGAATCCTGGCAGATCAGAGGGGTGTTACAGCATGTAAATGGACAAGGACTACCATAATGCTCAGCAAGGAGTAGACAATAGATTTGGAAATTAAAGATTATCAAGGCTGAGAGTGACTCCTGGCAAAATTCTAGAAATGATTATTATCTATAGGGTCTGGCAATGCCTAACAAGGAAAACATGCCTACCTTTTGGCAGATGCCAACATGAGTTCTTTAGGAATACAAGCCAAAGAGTAGATAAGGACACTTTTGTTGATAAGGACACTGAACAAGGAGGTTAGGGGAATCCTGAAGATACTGTTTTTTTATTTCAACAGGGGATGAAGCAATTTGTCCTATTATCTTTGTGGATGCAATGAAGAAATGTGGGCTGATGATGACCCTGCTTGGAGCATTCATAAATGGTGATTCACTGTACCCAAAGAAGTGTGATGATGGTAGGGGTTATGTCTTTCCAGTTGGAGGTTTTGAACCTGGTCATGTGATGTTTCTATCAGTGGCTCAAATGATGATGTAGGTATCCAGCTCATCACACTTCCAGATGACACAAGGAGGATCAGAATCACTAATAGGCTGGATGACAGAATTGCAATTAGAATGACCATGGCAGGCTGGAACAATGATCCTATGTGAACAAATGACGCTTGGAGGAGAGTGGATCTGGAGTCCTACAGGCAGGTTAAAAAGATCAGAGATGCAAACATAGGCCTGGGAGACCTGGTTTAGGGATGAATCACTTGAAAAAGACTGAATTTATGTGACAGCTAATTCATTGTGGATCAGTTGTATGATCCAGAAGTATGATGACTCCCAGGCTCCCAACCTGCCTTAGTAGATGCAGAAAGCTTGAAACAGGGAAGATTAATGGTCCCACTAAGGTTCCATATTTTGCTAGGTTCAAGACTGAAGACATTTCTTCAGAGTAATGTCCTGGGTAGGGCAACCCACATTGGAAAGGACCTAAATACCAAATCCTATTAGAAGAGTGGCCATAAAATATTACCTAAACTATGGTACATTTGACAGTAAAAGAAAGTGTTATTAACAATGGCAATGTATAATAATTCTACTTTTGATGCATCATTGGAAGAACTGGGACTTTTTATACTAAAAAGAAAAGAAAAAAAAGAATGCTAGTAGCCAAATGGCTATCATATGAGAAGGGGAATAGATTTCTATGGCATTTTTTTTTTGACAGGCAAGTAGGATTTACTGGTGGGTATGAGTTAAGAGTAAGAGAGGACAGTACCATGGCTCTGATGAGTGCAGGACCCACCATTTGTTCAGGGGCCACAATTAGGGATATATTTGACCGCACAGCTATCTGGCAAGAGCCGCTCTTCTGCCATTATCTTTTCAAAGTCATCTGCAGTAAACTTAGTAACTCAGCTGGTAAAGAATCCTCCTGCAATGCAGGAGACCTAGTTTGATTCTTGGGTCGGGAAGATAAAATACCAAAAATTCAAATAAACCATACTATATTTTTAAAAGTTAGCCTTAAAAGTTACAACCTTTTCCCTGGAGAAGGGATAGGGTACCTATTCTAGTATTCTTGGGCTTCCCTGGTGGTTCAGATGGTAAAGAATCCACCTGGAATGCTGAAGACCTGGGTTCAATACCTGGGTTGGGAAGATCTGCTGGAGGGAGGGCATGGCAATCCCCATTGACTGAGAAGCCTGGTGGGCTACAGTCCATGGAATTGCAAAGAGTCGGGCACAACTGAGCAACTAAGCACACACACACAAACTTAGTAAATCCTCACTTCTTGGAGATGTGGATCTTCTGATGGCCAGGGAGCTTGAACCTGGCCCTGAGGAGGACCTCAGTCACACGCTCTTCGTTCTGCAGCTTGGTGCAGATAGACATTATGATTTGGCCAACGTGGACCCTGGCCACTGTGCGCTGGGGCCTTCCAAAGGCACTGTGCCTACCTGTCTGGAACCTAGATTGGGGACAGCATGCCAGCATGAAGGTCCTGGAAAGGGCTGTGTCCAGGGTCCCTTTGAACAACCCACACAGACAACATGCTGCATATATTGTTTGCAGGCATTGCACACTCGACCCTGATGGGGAAAAGCGCACAGTCGTTTTAACTGACTGCAAATCTATGGCCTACTTAAAAAAATTATTGTTTAAAAAGGAATACTTTCTCATTGAAAAAACTTCAAATGATAGCCAACTCTTTTCTGTCAAATTGGAATGATACTAGTATCCACTTCAAACTGTTCTGATGATCAAATGAACAGTGAATGTATGAATTTGTAAGATAAAATTTTAAATGTAACTGTTTACATTTGTTTTTTCTGTTTAACAGAAAAAAATTCTCCCTTTCCTCACTACATTTCATCCCCTATATCCATCATGTGCCTCAGAGGTAGCCATATTATTAATTTGTTAACATTTTTTATTAAAAAAATTTAAACTTTATGCTTACATGGTACAGGTGTGGCAACATCTTGATATTGGCTAACTCTGAGTGATTAGAATATGGGAATTCACTGACTATTCTATTTTCATATATCTCCAAAATTTTCATTAAAAATAATTATATAACTCAAAAATTAAACTAATACAAGATGATAGCTGTTCCCTCATAGGTCCTCATGGACTACCATTTTAAAATTGTTTAGTGACATCTTCTGATATTTGCTTCCCTATTTCTATTGAAATATGTTTATCTTGCTTTTTTGACTTTTCATTTTTTAGATACTTTTATTGACTGTCTATTATGGAAGATGATAATTGGGCTCAATGGCACCCCACTCCAGTACTCTTGCCTGGAAAATCCCATGGACGGAGGAGCTTGGTAGGCTGCAGTCCATGGGGTCGCTAAGAGTTGGACACGACTGAGCGACTTTGCTTTCACTTTTCACTTTCATGCATGCAGAAGGAAATGGCAACCCATTCCAGTGTTCTTGCCTGGATAATCCCAGGGATGGGGGAGTCTGGTGGGCTGCTGTCTATGGGGTCGCACAGAGTCAGACACGACTGAAGTGACTTAGCAGCAGCATACCATCATCTATGTTCATTCTTTCAATATACTTTTATCACAATTCAGAGTAAATTCAATATTTTGTGTTTATGTATGTAAAAGTGTAAATATTTCTTTTCTTTTTTAACAGCTGGGTCGTGTTGTGACTTTCATCACATATTATTTCTTGCATATCTTTTTGTTTTTCTTGGAGTTAATAATTGCTTCAGGTCTTCCCCTGCTACCAGTGGTTTGCTAAATTTTCTAGTTACTTATTTCTAATCATTTCCAAATTCTCAACAGAAATATGAAATATTTTATTATTGTCAAGCATATTTTCTAATCTACTGTTACCATATTTGTATTGGTGGCTTCCCTTTTGGACCTATAATTTTTCTATTCAAGGCCATCACTAACACAGATGTCCCTTCTGAGTAAATTTTTAATTAATTAATTGATTAATTTTTGCCCATAGCATGCAGCTTCTGGGATCTTAATTCCCTGACCAGAGATTGAACCCACACCCTTGACAGCGAAAGACCAGAGTCCTAACCACTGGACCACCAGGAAAGTCCCTTGAGCAAAAATTTTTATAATGAACCCCTCTGGCCAGAAGGATTGTGAAAAAGAGCTTCTTGAGTTGACAAATTACAGAATAGTGTTCTCTTTGGGAAGACTGATTAGTAAGGGTGTCTTCTTTCTCAAAGTTTGATGCACCCCCTTCATTAGAAATGTGACTTGGGAACCAGAGCCCTAAATGGATTTTGGTTCTCACTTATGGTCCCCACACGAGACATCTTTGGTCAATTACACAGCTGTACGTGGTATACCTGTTCTAGTTCCTGTTTGTACTGGTTTCATGGATATACGGCACACCTGTCATTCTGGATTTTTCCTTCTCCATCATTTTGGTGATTCCCCCTCATTTTTCTCCTGTGTTAGATCTTTTGCTTACTGAGTTGCAAGTATTCCTCTTTCTTAGTTTTTTTTTTTTTTGGCTGCACCACGTAGCTTGTAGGATCTTCGTTCCCTGACCAGGAATGGAATCCAGGCCCATGGCAGTGAAAGCAAAGTCTTAACCACTGGACTGCCAGGGAATTCCCTAGTCATCTAGTAATTTTTAAGGAAAGAAAGCATGGAGATTTTTGGAAGCTTTGGAATTCTGAAAAATATTTTATTCTCATACTTGAGTGACATTTTCTTTGAATATAGAATTATATATTTGAAATTCTTTTTCCTAAGAATTTTGAGGGTATTGTTCCTTTAATAGTTCCATTATTGCTGTTGAGAAGTTTGCTACCATTATTATTTTCACATTGCTGTATTTCCCCTCTTTCTTTCATTCTGAAGCTTCTTTTTATCTTTTGGTGTTCTAAAACTTTATTATTATGCACTTTGATTTGGTACTTTGTAAATCCTCTGTGCTGGATATTTGATTGTTCTTTTCAATCTAGAAATTTCATGCCCTTCCACTTGGGGAAATTTTAATATAAAATTAATAAAATATTTTAAATTTTATTAAATATTTAAAATTTATTAAAATTAATAAAATATTTTAAAAATAGTTTTATGGAGAAGGAAATGGCAACCCACTCTGGTGTTCTTTCCTGGAGAATCCCAGGGACGGGGGAGCCAGGTGGGCTGCTGTCTATGGGATCTCACAGAGTCAGACATGACTGAAGTGACTTAGCAGCACCAGCAGCAGTAGGACATTTTTGATAGCATGTGCTATCAAGAAAAAAAAAGAGCTGTGAATTAAATTATGACACAATGTGTTGTTACTAGGATCTTTTTAATGCTTATGATGGTTTTAAATTTAGATATGATTTTTTCAGTAATGTACATATTTAGAAAAGGAAAATAGCAAAATAAATTGATTAAATATTTCTAAAAAATAAATAAATAAAAATAGTTTTAACCTTTTTAACTTTAATGAACCTTTTAACTTTCATTTTCTTTGTCCTATTTTTTTTTCTGAGACTCCCATTAGATGTTTATACTTTCTGTACTTATCTTTTATTTTTCTTTTTTTTTCTTTTCTAATTTTATCTCTGAGACTATTCATTCTACCTTCTGGATATTTTCTTAACTTTACCTTGAAAATCTTCTATTAAATATTTTACTTTTGATGTTATGTTTATGAATATACATCTATTCATATATGCACATATATATGTATTATATCTAGAAGTTTGCTAATTATTATTATTCTCTGAATGTACCTTCAGTTCAGTTCAGTTCAGTTGCTCAGTCGTGTCCGACTCTTTGCGACCCCATGAATCGCAGCACGCTAGGCCTCCCTGTTCATCACCATCTCCCAGAGTTCACTCAGACTCACGTCCATCGAGTCAGTGATGCCATCCAGCCATCTCATCCTCGGTTGTCCCCTTCTCCTGCCCCCAATCCTTCCCAGCATCAGAGTTTTTCCCGTGAGTCAACTCTTCTCATGAGGTGGCCAAATTAGCATCATTCCTTCCAAAGAAATCCCAGGATTGATCTCCTTCAGAATGGACTGCTTGGATCTCCTTGCAGTCCAAGGGACTCTCAAGAATCTTCTCCAACACCACAGTTCAAAAGCATCAATTCTTTGGCGCTCAGCCTTCTTCACAGTCCAGCTCTCACATCCATACATGTACCTTAAAAATACACAATTTTTGTTTCACAGAGGTCAGTTTCTTTACATCTCAGACCATTAATTATAGGTGGTATTTTTTGGGGGGGATTGTTTTTAGTTTTATTCTTTTCCCTGAATTGACTTTGATTCTTTCACTTTTTTTTTTTGTGGTAGTTAATTCTGGCCTTTATTTCAAGTTAGAAGCTTATTTTAAATCATTAGTATCCTTTCTAGTCTATCAACACAAATGTAAGGCAATAAAAGATTGAAAACTCTGTGTGCATGTTTGAGATCTGTTGATTAGTAGATACCATTTAAAAGTGATAAGGTGGGGACCCAGATGTTTTGTGGAAGACCCTAATTGCCAGAATCTAGAGGTATTTTATTTTGGACTGGTCATTTTCTTCAGAATCTCTATCTTGGACAGCTAAGCAACTAAATTTCTGAAAAGTCAAAAGAGAAGAGACAGTGATCCCCAAATTTAACTAGTTTATTTTAATACAAAAGTGGTTTAAAATTTTATTATTTCAAACATATATAAAAATAGAGAGACTAATATAACAAACGCGACTAACAATTATCAATTTATAGCCAGTCTTGTTTTATATAGTTCCCCACCACTCCAACCCCTAGACTTGTTTCATAGCAAATCCCAGGCACCATACCATATAATCTGTATATAAGTGTATATTTCTAAAATAAAATGACTTCTTAAAATGATCATATCACTAGCACATCTGAATATGTACTTTGTGTCATATTTACTTTTTCCTGATTACCTCGTAACTTTTCCTCTTCCTAATCCTCTTTCTCTTTTAACTACTTGCAGGATTCAAGCTCCAGCACTCTTGCTGGAAAATCCCATGGATGGAGGAGCCTGGTGGGCTGCAGTCTATGGGGTCGCAAAGAGTCGGACCCAACTGAGTGACTTCACTTTCACTTTTCACTTTCATGCACTGGAGAAGGCAATGGCAACCCACAGTGTTTTTGCCTGGAGAATCCCAGGGATGGGGGAGCCTGATGGGCTGCCATCTATGGGGTCACACAGAGTCAGACAGGACTGAAGCTGCTTGGCAGCAGCAGCAGCAGCAGAACTCAAGTATATTGCAATTAGTGAATATGTTTCTTAAATCTCTTTTAGTCTACCCTTTTCCCCCCTTGCAATTTCTTCATTGAAGAAGAGATTATTTGCACTAAAGTTTCTCACAGTCCGTGGAAACTATGCAAAGAAGAGCCTAAATCATGGGACTTCTCTAGCGGTCTGTGGCTAAGACGCCATGCTTTGATTCGATCCATGGTCGGCGAACTAGATCTCACAGACCACAACCAAGAGTTTGAAGGCTGCAACTAAAGATCCCGTGAGCTGCTACTAAGACCCAGAACAACCAAATAAATACATATTAAAGAGAAAAAAAGAGAAGAAGACGAGCTTGGATCAGATTGCATCTTTGCGATTTCTCTATTTGCTTATTTTTGGCTGTACTGGGTCTTTGTTGCTGTGCACGGGCTTTCTCTAGTTACAATGAGTAGGGGCTACACTCTAGCTGTGATACACGGGTTTCTCTTTTGTGGTGGCTTCTTTTATTGTGCAGCATGGGTTCTAGAGCACGCAGGCTCAGTAGTTGCGGTGCACGGGCTTAGTTGCCACACAGCATGTGGAATCCTTCGTGATCAGGTTTCAAACTCATGTCTGCTGAATTGGTAGGTAGATTTTTAACCACTGGACCACCAGGGAAGTCCCTTGTGGTTTCTTTGTTTATAGTGTTTTCTGTAAAATGGTAGTTACAGCTAAAGGCTTGATCAGATTCAGGCTTGATTTTTTTTTTTTTAAATACTGCTTTTAATGATTTTTTGGTTTCTTTGTATTTTCATTAAGAGGCACATAGTGTTCTGTTGTTTCTTTTGTGAAATTAACAGCCATTGATAATCACTGAAATCTGTTACTCCACTGGGCAAAATGGTGAAACTCTACTTCTATCCATTCCTTCTTCATTTATTAGTTGGAAGACTTCTATAAAGAGAAACTTCCCTTCTTCCACTATTTGATTTCCTGAAGTACAGTTCTTATAAGAAAAGTAGTATAAATGCTTGATTCCTTTTATCAGTTTCCCAAATAATGAGTTAGTTCCCTCCTTCCTCTAAAGAAGATCATATTTTTCTTTTAAGTATAATTATGAACTCATGGATTTAAATATGTTTGATGAATTTCAGTCAGTTGCAGCTATTATTCTCATTGATGCTCATTTATCTCATTATTGGTCAATGGGAGCCTCTAATGGACACCTAAGTCCTTTTAACATGATCCTAGTAATCTTTGATAGCTTTCTTGCTTCTTGTTATGACAAGATTTCCTTGATCATCTTGTATATTAATTTTTCAAATCTGACATCTTCCATTTCCCCAAAGAGTCCTGGTTGCTTTTAGTGCAAAGTGGTATTTAAAGACCAGAGTCTAGGAACAAGAGGTGCTTACAGCTATGGAGTTGGTTAGTTTCTTGTCCTTTTCAGTGCACAGAGCCAGGAAGTGCATTTTTTAAAAGATGAAATGCATCAAGAGTTACTATTAATACATCCAATTAAATCCAGGACTATAGGGATTTTACTTATCTTAATTGATCTTCCATTTGGTTTGTTTGTTTCTCCCACACCAAAAAAAACCCCTCCAAGCATGCAAATATCATTGCTTATTTGCTTAATCAGTGTATGCCCCACCAGAGACTATATATTTGGTTAACTACTAAGTTTCAAATTATTTGGAATAATTTCTCTCTATGTGGTTATGATATCAACTCAATAGAGAGTTAAGTTTATTTGTTTTATTTAGCTTTTGCTTTTGGGGGATTGTTTATTGATTTAATTTTGTGGTGACATTATGTAAAATATTTACATGGTTTTAAAGTCACATCTACAGTATAAGATATCAGTGATGGCAACCTTCTACCCTGTCTTCTCCATTTTGTTTCCTCCTTTCTTCTATGCTGCTGCTAAGTCACTTCAGTTGTGTCCAACTCTGTGCGACCCCATAGACAGCAGCCCACCAGGCTCCCCTGTCCCTGGGATTCTCCAGGCAAGAACACTGGAGTGGGTTGCCATTTCCTTCTCCAATGCATGAAAGTGAAAAGTGAAGGTTAAGTCGCTCAGTCGTGTCGACTCTTTGTGACCCCATGGACTGCAGCCCACCAGGCTCCTCCGTCCATGGGATTTTCCAGGCAAGAGTACTGGAGTGAGGTGCCATTGCCTTCTCCGCCTTTCTTCTATAGATGAATGTTTAAAAAAACCTTGTTATCTTTCCATTTTGTAAAATGATACATTCATAAAATATGCATCCATATTCCTCCTTTCTTATATAAATATTTGCCTATTATACACATTTTATCCACCTTAATATTGACCTTTTAATAAAATTTATGTCTAGGAATGTGTTACATATTTATGTTGTGTTTCAACTTGTTTCCTGTTTTGCTTCTTACCTAGAGGGCCAAGCTTCTTAAAGCAGATAACGCAATGTCAAGGGCATGGATGTACTTTAAAAGGGAGATGGACCTTGAATTCCAGCTCTACCCCTTTCTTGCCACATTATCACAATATAACTTCAGATTGTTCACCAGTAAGGTCACCCATCATTTCCTGGTTGACATTAGTAAACTGTTGTAGTTATCCTGTTTTGGGATTATGCCATTACAGGCCTACTGAATCACTATGCCTGGCCACACATCTTTACCATATTATATTATATTATATTATATTAGGACCTCAAGAATACATAGAAGAACTGTACAAACAGGTCTTAATGACCCAGATAACCATGATGGAGAGATCACTCACCTAGAACCAGACATCCTGGAGTGTGAAGTCAAGTGGGCCTTAGGAAGCATTACTATGAGCAAAGCTAGTGGAAGTGATGGAATTCCAACTGAGCTATTTCAAATCCTAAAAGATGACGCTGTTAAAGTGCTGCACTCAATATCCCAGAAAATTTAGAAAACTCAGCAGTGGCCACAGGACTGGAAAGGGTCAGTTTTCATCCCAATTCCAAAGAAAAGCAATGGCAAAGAATGTTCAAACTACTGCACCATTGTGCTCATTTCACATGCTAGCATGGTAATGCTCAAAAGCCTTCAAGTTAGGCTTCAGCAGTATGTGAAACAAGAACTTCCAGATGTACAAGCTGGATTCAGAAAAGTAGAGGAACTGTTGCAGGAAGGAGAACCCTTTTCAGGGCCTGAAACTGGGCTCTTGTCTAACACTCAGAAATGAATTGTCTGAGGAGACACATGAGTTGACAAAGCAAGAGATTTTATTGGGAAAGGGCACCCAGCTGGAGAACAGTAGGGTAAGGGAACCCAGGAGAACAGCTCTGTCACATGGCTTGCAATCTCAGGTTTTATGGTGATGGGATTAGTTTATGGGTTGTCTTTAGCCAATCATTCTGACTCAGAGTCCTTCCTGGTTGCATGCCTTGTTCAGCCAGGATGGATGCCAGAGAGAAGGATTCTGGGAGGTGGTCAGACACATGGTGTCTCCTTTGACCTTTCCTGAACTCTTCCTGTTGGTGGAGGCTTATTAGTTCTGTGTTCCTTACCAGGACCTCCTGTCAGAAAATAACTCATGCAAATGGTTACTATGGTGCCTGGCCAGGGTGGGCAGTTTCAATCAGCATGCTTCTTCTAACAGAACCAGAGATCAAATTGCCAGCATCTGTTGGATCATAGAAAAAGCAAGAGGCTTTTTTCTGCTTCACTGCCTATGCTAAAGCCTTTGACAGTATGGATCACAATAAACTGTGGAAAATTTTTCAAGAGATGGGAATACCAGATCACCTTACCTGTCTCTTGAGAAACCTATATGCAGGACAGGAAGCAACAGTTAGAAACAGACATGGAACAATGGACTGGTTTAAAATTGGGAAAGAAATATGTCAAGGCTGTATATGTCACCCTGCTCACTTAACTTCTATGCAGAGTACATCATATGAAATGTTGGGCTGGATGAATCACAAGCTGGAATCAAGACTGCCAGGAGAAATACTAACAAACTCAGGGATGCAGATAATACCCTGCTAGTAGCAGAAAGTGAAGAGGAATTAAAGAGGAGAGTGAAAAAGCTGGTTTAAAACTCAACATTCAAAAATCTAAGATCATGGCATCTGGTACCATCATTTCATGGTAAATAGATGGGGAAAAATTGAAAACAGTGTCAGATTTTATTTTCTTAGGCTCCAAAATCACTGTAAATGGTGACTGCAGTCATGAAATTAAAAGATGCTTGCTCCTTGGAAGGAAAACTGTGACAAACCTAGGCAGCATATTAAAAAGCAGAGACATCACTTTGCCAACAGTTTTTCCTTCTCCTCAGATCAGCCCTGTGTTTCACATGCATCCACGTTGCTGCACAGAGCATGCTTCTTCAGATCCTGGGTTTTGCTCTTTTAGCAAGTCCTGGCTATTTTCTCTACCATTCTAACCTCCAACTATCTGCAGCCTCCTTGGAACACACCCAGCACAACTGACTTAAGTCAGTCTGATGGGCTCACAGATTATGAGTGTTCTCTGAGGGTTTCTCATCTTTCCAGCCACCCCAACATATCTTGGTCTCCCAAGAGAGGTCTGGCTCTGGGGAACATGGCCCCAGAGTCAGGCCAGGCTTAGGGCCAAGACAAGATTAGGCTTTATTCTTTCATTTATTTGTTCAACAAGTATTTTCTGGTTTCCATTAAGTGCCGAGCTCAAAGGATAAAGACATGGAGTCTATTCTCATGAAACTTAATATTTGGTGGAAAGAGAGACAGTGCAGAAGTCGGGTGACATGTTGATGGATAGGTAAGTTTGGGAGCTGTGAAATCTAATCATGGGTTCAGGGAAAGCTTCCTGGAGGAAGTGACATTTAATCTTAAATCTCAAGGATAAATAGGAGTCAGTCAAGTGGTGGGGGATGCAGGGTAGAAAGAACTTTTCAGGCTGCAAGAAGAACAGTGTCTGCAAAGGCAGGAAGGGAAGGTCATTGGGGCTGGAGTAGAGAAAGCATGGGAGAAGTGTGCTGGAGGTGAGGCTGGGCTGGTGGCAGAGGTTGGGGCGTTGTGGCTTGTGAGTCAAGAGTTTGGACTTCACCTTCTGCAGGCCCATGGTGGTCCACCAAAGAGTGTTAAGCTGAAAGTTAGTCTGTATGTGTGTGATGGTGGGGGAGTACACCAGAATATTATTTGCATTTTTAAAGATAACATTAGCTACAAGCAAGAGAGAGCAGGCAGAGTTGCTGAACGTGGTGATGGGGAGCTAGAAGCAGGTGGCCCAGATTTGCTGTTTCCAGGAGGCTGAACTGACAGGACTTGGATTCTGATTGGCTGAGTGGATGAGGGAGAGGGAGGAGTCAAGGAGAACTGGTAGGGATCTGACATAAGCAGTTGAGTGGAAGATGGTGCCATTCTCTCAGATTAGGATCAATGGTTGGGACAGTCATGCCTTGGACTCTGTACAGAGAGTCACTCAAGATGGTTGAATGTAATGATGGGGACACATATGGGGCCTAACCCAGTTGAGGGGCCAGAGAAGCCTTCCTGGTTTAGACAGCTGATGGCAAGGCCTTGACTAAATGTGGCTGAGGGTCCAGGATATGAGGTTGGGTCTAGGGTTGGGATCTGGGGACACCTGCAAGTTGAGGGGCAGGCGGCCTGGAGACTTGGAAGTGGACTTAGGATGGCCAAGTCCTGGGTGACTCTAGCCTTGGTTGGTGACAGACGGCTGGGCTGGGCCGGGCTGCCCTCTCCTCCACCGATAATTAATCCCGCACGGGGCCGCGGGCGATGACAGGGCTGTCTAGCGTGCACTTAAGCATTAAATGACCAATTTCTGTCAGACTAACTTCCCCAGCCTCCCCATCCCCTCCTCTGCCGCCCACCCCCGCCCACACCCCCTCCCTCTGCTCCCTGCACTCTGAGTTTTTCAGCAACTGATGGCTCCTGGTTCATTTCTGTGGAATTAATTGGTCCCTGAATGAATTCTGTTGACAGGGCAATTTATCATGTGTTTGGGCTGACAGTGCGGGTGTCGGGGGGTAGGGGGTGGGGAGATGAATGGGGGGGCTGAGATGAAGGGGAGGAGGGGGTCTGGGTTGGGGTGAGTATTGACCGTAGATACGGACCTGGGAGGTGCCAGCCCCAGGGTTTGGGGTGCCATAGAGCACCCCCAATCATAGCTGCATGCTTTGCTACACATCCTTGATCCCACAAGTTTGAGGGAAAACCCTAAATTGGAGAGGACCTCCAAACTTTATCTGACTTCTCCCCTACCCTTCAATCATCTCAAGTAGGGTGTTTTCATTGGGAGAATTCAGCACCATGCTACGTTAATCCTCTGAAGGCTAGAATGGTGCTGGGGCTCTGGGATATAATAAGAGAGTGTGCATGTGTGTGTGTGTGTGTGTGTGTGTGTGTGTGTGTGTGCACGCGCGCACGCGCATGTGTGCATGCTCATGCACTCAAGGAGCAAAAGGACTGATTAGTCTGGGGGTACGGGGGCTGGTCCCCAGGGGAGCTGGGCGCTCAGCCGGCCTAGCTAACAGGGGCCTAAGGGACTGGCTAATTAGAGTATTGGGATGATCTGGGCTGGGGGAGTGTTGAGGGGGCAGGACATGTAGTTGGCACCCAATAGCTTTTTCTTTGTCTCCCTCCCATGTACCTTACCCTACGCCCTCAGTGGTCTCCACCATTCTCCTAGAGATCTCTGGGTAGACACTGGGGAGAGAGAGGGAAAGGCAGTAATGACTACTAGGTGGGAGAGATGGCAACAAATAAATAAATCCATGCCTCCTTTCCTAGCTTAAAAGTCCCCCATCCCCTTCCCCATCTGAATATATCCAATCTTCTTCCACAGAGCTTTCTTGAACTCCTCCTGATCGTAGAGATTGAAGGCTACCTACCACGTATAACTGCAGAAGCTTAGAATGTCAAAATGGGAAGGCATCCTAGAGGCCATCTGGTTCTACACAGGAGGCAAGGACAGAGACCTGAGGGGCTTGTTGAAGGTCACACGGTGATCACGGGAGCCAACTTCTGGGTTCCTGCTGCTCTTAGCTTGGAGATGCCTCTGTACACACAAGCTTTTCATTCTGCCTAGAGGATGCATTTCTGGTCTGAGGATTCCTTAGGGAAGGGGTGGCTCTTCTATAGGCCTCTTCAATCAGGAAATTGAGGCTGAGCCTGGGCACTTGGGGATGGACAGTCACAAAGATCAGGCCACAGGAACATACTGAGATGCTGCTGAGGTTCAGTCAAGTAGGGAGGCCCCACTGAGGTGGATGTGGGTAAGATGGGGGAGGGGAGAGCAGTGTAATCTGGGGGCCCCGAACTCTGGGTTCTGAGAGATGGAGCCAGCTAGGGCAAGGGGAGCCCTGGATCAAGGCAATGATCTCCCCCCACCCTCGTGTGCTCTCCTGCTGCAGGACGGCGACATGCTCAGGAGAAGACGTGGTCTCACAGACCACCTTCTAAATCTCCCAGGATGGTTCTTCCAAAGCCACCTTACCCTTCACAAGGTGGGACCCAGTCCTGCTCCCCTCACTCTCAGCAGACAGCAACTGTGTCTCTTGCAAGCTTTCTGAGCAGCTTCTCAGCCCTATCCCCTCACAATCAGCTTTTTCCCAGCAGAATTCTCTGATTCATCCCCACTCCTCAAGTTGCGCCCCATTCTTTCAGGCCTGTTGCCATCTCTCAATAGCCCCTCCATCCACCTCTCAATAGCCCCTCCTTCCCCACTCAGTCTCCACCCTCTGCCTTGGCCCCCAGGCTGGTTCACATAGCCCTTAGCTTGAAAGGACTCTCCTTCGAGCTCACTGACCGCAGCATCTCCTGGCCCTTCTTGTGCCCCCTTCCCTTCCAAACTTTTCAAAAGAATTGTTTACCCTCTGCCTCCATCTGCTTCCTTGGTTCTTAGCTACCCCTCCCCCAGCAGCCCTCCCTCCACCTTCAGAAAGCACTAGCTTCCTGGTCACCAGGTGGCCCCTATTCACCAAATCCAACGGCCTTTCCCTCAATCATACAACAACAAAAAAGCAAAGTCTAGTTTATTCATTGGACAATTATGCTTATATGTGTCAAGGATATGGTAGTCTCTTTACTTTTGTTTTAATTTAACTTTTTGAAACTCAAAATTACATTTAGAAAAGCATACTCACAGAAAATCTCACCCTTACCTACACCCATCCACACTGGTTCCCTGCTCAGAGACAACCATTTTTATTAGATTACTATTTATCTTTCCAGTGTTTTCATATATATATAAGCAAATGTGATAAAATCTTTATTTTTCTTCTTTCTTACACAGTGTGTCCATTATTCAGTACTTTTCTTCTTTTACTTAAAACTCTAATCTTGTACATCTCCATGTTGGTGTCCTCGTGGGGCTAATCCTTAGTGTGGCCTCCATCATCTCCTGCCTGGACCACTGTGGTGGCTTTCTAGAGGCCTCCCTGTACCCACTGTCTCTCTTTGTATCCCACTGCTCATGTCATGGACAGAGAGTGCCTCCCAAAATGCAGGTCTATTACACCACTCTCTCTTGCTCGAAAACTTTCCATGAGTCTCAATGCCTACAGCAAAAAGTCCAAGGTTCTTAACAGGACATTAGTGCCCCCAGAACTATTTAACTCAGAACTTTTGGGTTACAATTGGCAGACACTCAACATTTGCTTAAGTGATAAAAAGGAGAAGGTGCTGGCTTAGGACTCTGGAAGTGCCAAAGTGGCCTTGCTTCAGGCCTAGCTGGCTCCAGAGGCTCGAACGACACCAGCGCAGCTCTCCTTCGGTCTGCCTCTCAGCTCTGAGTGTCCCAGCCTGACTCTGAGTGCGTCTGCATGGCGCTCTCAGGCAGGGATTCTCCACATGGTGGGGAACTGTCCCTAGAGATCCAGAACGCTCATCATTGCAGCTCACAGCCCAAAGAAAGAAGGGATCCTCTCTCTTCCAGCCCCAATAACAAGACTTCTGAGAGGACTCTTCCTACCTTGGGGTGCTTTGAAGAGGGACATGGGGGTCCCCACATCTATGGTCAGGAGCTCATGGGGCATTTTGACTGATAGTCCCATAAGAACTACACAGGATGGGGGAGGGACAGTTTCAAATGGAATGGGGGTTGCAGACACCTTACAGAAGCGGGGAGCTAGTCATGGGACTGCTTGGGGCACATTGAGAGCAAATGTCCTGATGTCTTGAGAAGGCTCCTGCTTGATGTAAATGAAGCGCATCGCGGAGGCCAGCAAGCTCAGAGCACTGTGATCTGGGGGTGCTGGTGGTGGGTACAGGGTGGACAGCCAGAACATGTAGGGCCTTATAGATCAGATTTAAGATTCTGATTTTGGCTCAGAGGGAGAAAGGGAATTACTGGGGGGCTCTGAGCAGAGAAGGAGCATGCTCTGCTCTACACTTCAGGGATCACTCTGCTGATGGGAGAATAGACTGGGGTGGGTGAGGTGAAGATGGAAACAAGAAAGCTAATATTTTTTTTGCAATTCAAGGTGAAGGGTCATACTGGCTTAGACCAGAATGGTACAGTGCAGATCATCAGAAATGGTCAAATTCTGTTAACTGTTTTTTTTTTTTTTCCCTCCCCCTTTGGCTGCACTGTGCTGCATGTGATCTTAGTTCTCTGACCAGGGATCAAACCTGAGCTCCCTGCAGTGGAAGTGGGTAGTTTTAACCACTGGACTGCCAGGGAAGTCCCTGGATCCATTTTAAAGGTAGAGCTGTCTGATTTTGCTGGTGGATCAGATAGGGGATGGGAGAGACAGAAGCAGTCGGGGAAGACTGAAAACCTTAAATTCTAGTTTGAGGTTTTGGCTTGAGTGACTGGTAGAATGGAGTTGTCCTTGACTGAGATGAAGAGGACTGAAGAGGGCTTCCTTGACGGTCAGTGGTAAAAGAATCTTCTTGCCAATGTGGGAGGCATGGATCCAATCCCTGGTTGGGGAAGATCCCACGTGCCAAGGAGCAACTAAACCTGTGGGCCGTAACTATTTACCCTGGGCTCTAGGGCTCTGGAACAGCAACTACTGAGCCCACACGACACATCTGAAACCCATGAGCCCTGGAGCCCATGCTCCTCCCCTGGAGAAGCCAGTTTATGAGAAGCTCGAGCACCACAACTGGAAAGTAGTCCGTGCTCTTCACAACTAGAGGAGAGCCCGTGCAGCACTGAAGACCCAGCACAGCCAGAAATAAAATAAATAAATAAAATAAAGGACTGCAGAATCCCCCAGTCTCTGACTCATGGTCAAATGGCCTTATTCTCTCTATTCCTCCTAGTTTTGTGTCCTGAGAGAGTGGATTGATTGGCTTAGTTCAGTTTTGTGTATGAGTCCAATTCTAGTACAGTCGTTGGTTGATACATGGTCAAGATGGGCTGTGAGTAGGACAGCTTCCTTAAAGAAGCCATGAGTGATGGATACCATTTAGACATTTCTAGTGTCCTGACTTCCAATCACTTTAAGCTTTATCTCTTGCCTCCTCTCCCAACTCCTTCTGTCTTTCCCCAGGCAGCTGATACCCCAGCCCATTTCATCTGATATATTTGCATGCCTCCATGCTTCCCTGGTGGCTCAAAGGTTAAAGCGTCTGCCTATAATGCAGGAGACCTGGGTTCAGTCCCTGGGTTGGGAAGATCCCCTGGAGAAGGAAATGGCAACCCACTCCAGTACTCTTGCCTGGAGAATCCCTTGGGCAGAGGTGCCTGGTGGGCTACAGTCCACTGGGTCGCAAACAGTCGGACATGACTGAGAGACTTCACTTTCACGTCTTTGCTACTGTTGTTTCCTTGACACAGGACAATTTCTAACTGTCATATTTGGTGAGCCTCAGCTAAGAACTGTGTGGGAGCAGGGTGGGAACAGGGCTAGCAGAATCAGAATTAGGTGAGTTCTGAGGAGCAACAGAGCTGGGGAACAGGCCCTGTTTGTGTTTGGGACTGCATTTAGAACAGGCAACTGCTCAAGGATTGTAGAGCATGTTTTTGGGACCCTCAGGCTGTTTCTAGGAGGGAATATTCCCCAGGAGGGACACAGAATAAAAGTTTTTGTGGGTAGAGGTGGTCACTATTGACAGCAGGCCCTCAAAACACAACTTGGTATGAAGGAGACCAGAAAGAGAACAGAAGGTAAGAAGTTCTGGTGGGACCCAGGTGAGAGGTGCTGGCTCCCAATCTGATGAACTGAGCAGGACAGGGCTCCCATTCTGGGGCACCTGAAGGCAAAGCCAGGCATTGGGGGCCAGAGAACCACTCCACGTGATGCGTGTGGCATTGCCTGGGCCAACCCAGAGCCCTGGCAACATCCAGAATCCACTTGCTTGACTTCAGGCAATAAAATCAGGAGTTCTGCCACATTGGGTTCTGAGCAGGCTCTCTGAAGTGGGGTAAACATTTTCCAAGGGGTGCAAAATAATCCATTTAGGCATGAGATGAGAACATTGGAATTTCTTTGTATTCTGGTCTCATCCTTTTTCTATTTTATGTCTTATAAGATTTTTAATATGTTAGTTGAGTTTTTATGGAATTTGTGAGTAAGACAGCTCAGAGGTTAAAGCGTCTACCTGCAATGCAGGAGACCTGGGTTCGATCCCTGGGTTGGGAAGATTCCCCTGGAGAAGGAAATGGCAACCCACTCCAGTATTCTTGCCTGGAGAATCCCATGGACAGAGGAGCCTGGTGGGCTACAGTCCACGGGGTCGCAAAGAGTCGGACACGACTGTTAAGGTCTACCTTGAAATATACTTATGGGCTTCCCAGGTGGCGCTAGTGGTAAAGAACCCACCTGCCAATGCAGGAGACAGAAGAGACACTGATTCAAGCCCTGGAGTGGGCGTGGCAACCTACTCCAGTATTCTTGCCTGGAGAATCCCATGGACAGAGGAGCCTTGCCTACAGTCCACAAGTTCACAAACAGTCAGACACGGCTGAAGCGACTGAGCACATATGAACAAACATATTAGGAGTACAAATTCAGAATTCTTTTTACTGCTAGGATGTATGATCAAAGTAGTTTAAAGACCATTCCTCTAACAGACTGGTGATTAAAAGGAGCAGTAAGGGCAAGTGGAAGGTGGGGCTGTCATTTATTAGTATGGAATTAGGGAGGAGACACAAGTGGTGATGCAGAAGGAAGCGGATGGACTTGACTGCTTTGGGGCTGGTTGATTTGTTGGGGGCCCTGCAGCATCACGATGTGAGTAGGCTGGGAAAGACAGGCCTGCTGGAATCCTGATCGGAGGAAGGGGTCTAGGAGACAGTGTCCCCAACCAATGAGAAAGGTCACTCCTTAGTTTGTCTCCAGGTCCTGCTTGCAGCTGCCCAGCCACCCCTGGCAGTTCAGAACTTTCAGAGTATTTCATGCGGGAGGAGGCAGAGAGGGACGTTGAGCTGGGAAGGTTTCCCAGGCGTAGAGAAGGAAAGTATCCTAGGGCAGAGACCAGGTGGAGGCTGTGGCCTTTGTGGGAGGACTGGCTCGGGAGGTTGCTGAAGCGATGGAGGGCAGACCCCTTCCAAGTATGAGAAGTAGGCTGGACAATCACTCCATCCCTCCCCTAAACAGGACAGAGGGACATAGGGACAGACACAGTCAGCCTTCACTGGACACCTGGGCACAAGAACAGTCAGGATGTCTGAAAAAACTACCAGTTCTCCCACTTCCCTACCCCTAGACTCACACAGGAACATGCAAACCCACGCGGAACAACAGAAATGGGAGCCGGCCACCGACTGCATAATATGCGCCCTCAAGATACACCCAGACCGCTCCGATCCTAGCGGCTGCTCGCCCAGGCGGGGACTCCGCAAGATCCAGGGGGCGCGCGAGGTCGCATGAACCCGCAGGTTTCCCGGGTCTCTGTGGGACTGTATGCTGTCCTGGCCAAGAAATAAATGCGCAGCGAGAAAACCGGTGGCAAGCGTTTGTGGTCTCTGGGCGGACTGGGGATAAAAACTGCGGCTGCGCGGAGGAGGGTGGAAGGAGACAGGTCAGCAAAGACTCTCCCTACCACGCAGAGAGGGTCTCCGACGGCGAGTTCTGAGAGACTGCACCCTGAGTTTGGGTGTGAGTGGAGAGGTAGAGCAACCAAATCACTCGAAGTTATTCTGAAGTTTTGCAAACCGAAAACTCCTTGCTCCAACGTCGGAGTGGGGGTCGGGTGGGGGTGGGGGAGGGTGGCTTCTGATGCGCTGCCGATAGGTCTGGGCTAAGGGGTGGGAGAGGGGTCGCAAAGGGGATGCAGCTGAGAGGATTATTGAGGGTTTATTCGAGATGGATTAGTATAAGGGAAGGCCTGTTCCAGAGACAGGTAGAGACAAACTTGGAGCCATGGGGAGTGACATACAAAATTTTATTATTATTTATTAATTATTATTTATTATTATTATTTATTTGTCATGTGCACAGAAAAGAAAAGAATCAAAACGAACCGACGCGCTGAAGGTGGCCAAGGAGACCAGAGCCATCCGGAAATCTTTCGAGGGTTCGGCTGGGTCCTGGGTTTGGGCCCCTGTCGCGCCAGCCCTACAGGGACTGGAATGGGCCGGGCCTCGGCGTTTGAACCTCGGCTCCCTCGCCGCCCCGCTTGGGCCACTGGACCCTGGCTGGGCACCGGCAGTTCCCTTAACTATTCTCTTTTTCTCGTTTTCCTTTTCAAATAAAAAGGCTCGAAGGAGAGAGAGATCTGGGCGAGGACTCCAAGCCTTTACGGATTTGTTCAAGGATTTTTATTTATTTTTCACTTTTATTGACTGTTTCTGTTATTTCGAGTCGTCACGATCCACGGGTGAGGAGACATGCAGGGCGCATCGCCGCTACCGAGAGAGCAACTACGGGGCGGGGTGGCCCGGCCGCCGGCGGCCCAGAGCCCACGGGGCGCGGCCGCGAAGGGCGAACCTAGGGGCTGGGGCTGCCGCCTCTGATCTAGCCTCAGGGGGCAAGGCAGCCGGAGCAGGGCTGGGAGAGAGACCGAGGGAAGGGCAGAGACAGAGAGACCAGAGAGACGAAGACTGAGAGAGACCGAGACAGAGGCGGAGAGCAGCAGAGACGAGAGCTGGAAAGGGGAGCGACGCAGAGAGATGAGGAGAGAGCGAAAACACGGAATTACAGAGAAATAGCCAACAAAACAGAGGCGAGAGGAGTCCACAGGACCATGTTTGTCATTTTGCATAGAGATTTCTTTTCTTTCGTCATTTTTTGTAACATAAAAAAAAAGCCCCCCTCCCCTCAGGACGTGCTGTGCTTTAGTGGGCGTGTAGCTGTGTTCCCCCCTCCCCCCCAGCGAGCGGCGACTCTCACAGCACAGACAGCGGGGCGTTATCTACAGGCAAGGCGGGCGGGCACCTGGGACTCTACCGGGAGGGGCGGGGCGGGAGGGGCGGGGTTATATACACGTGGGTTCGCCTTCACAAGACACACACCGTCTTTCTATAAAGCAGCAGCCTGTTGGGTGTTTTTGTTTTCCTTTTTGCAAAGACCATCATATTAAATAAATGTAGACTTGGCTTTCTGCGGTTCTGTTCAGGTCCTGCCAGAGGAAGAGGATGGAGGTGGGTGGAGTGGGCAGCCTCCCACCTTCCACTCCGCGCAGCTCAGACGCCAGCTCACACCCTGCTCCTACCACCGGCAGATTGAGTCTGTGTCGGGGCGTGGGGCGGGGGTCATCGGGTAACTGCTTGGGGGACCAGTGCCGCGGCCTGCAGAAACTGGTCCTGAGGCAGGCACGGGGACAGACTCAGATGAGGGCGGCGAGTTAGGGAGGAGTGATGCAGAGCGGCGTGGGATCGGAAAAGGATGGGTAGGAGGAGGAGCTGTGAGGCGGGTGGATGGAAGAGACGCCGAGGAAGGGGCAAGGCGGGGGCTGAGAGTCTGGTCACTAGTAGGAGCTGCCTGGGCTCTTGCGAACTGGGCAGTTCAGGTGGAGTTGGGAAGAGCCAAGGGTCGGATTCGGTGGGTGCGGGCTGCTAGGGCCTGTGTGCCTGGGTTCCCAACCTTGGAAACGCCTGACGATCCCCAAAGCGCATCCCTGAAGCCCGGCCCCCACGCCCCCATTCCATTCCACCTTCTGGGCAGGGCACACTCAGAAGGTGGGGGTATCTGGCTGAAGCCGGGATTCGGACACTTTCCCGAGGTCTCGGCAAGAGGCTCTTCGTCCTTCTGCAGAAAATCGTTTTGTTCTTCATTTCCTTTGCCCAGTCCCTCCAGCGAAGCTTCCCGGCGCTCGCCGGTGCGTCCGAGGCGGGCTGCTTCCGGGCTGGGCCAGGCTGCAGTCCGCGCTGATTGTGTGTCACAGAAGCGTGTCCCCCGCGCGCAGCGGCGGGCCCGGCCAGAGTCCGGCGGTGCGGCTGGTGGGCTCCGGGCCAGTTCGGGCGAGGCGGGGACGAACTGGGTCGGGCCCTCCTCGCGACGCGGCGCAGTCCAGCAGGCGGGAAGGGGCGGCGGGCGGGGTTGGGGGCGGCGGGCCCGGGCCTGAGGGTCCCGCCCGCGGCTTCATTCGTCCTGTCCCGCCTTGGACGGGGTGAAGTGAAGGGCTGGAGGGGTCCTGGGAGGGGGTTGGGTCTGGGGCGGTGGCCGGGAGGCTTCGGGTCGCGTCGATCCTCCCTCCCCTCCGGGGCGGGCGGTCAGACAGGGACGATGTGGAGGCCGAAGCTGTCGGCCTGAAGCTTGATGTGGTCCCCGCGGTAACTAGTGGCGGTCATAGGCAGCGGCAGCAGCGGCAGGGGCGGAGCCCCGGGGGGGCGGCACTATAATAATAAGGGGAACCTGGAAGTTAACACAGGAGAAGAATGGGCTGGGTGAGAGGACAAACAGGAGAACAAAAAGGAAAGAAAAGCAAAGCAGAGACCTCCTCGTGCTGGGGTCTAGCAGGATCCGTGCAGGGAGGCCTTGGCTGAGCTGCGGGGCCGGCTGCCCTCAGGAGAACGGCATTCACCGGGTGGGAGAGGAACCCGATCGGTGACCGCCGCCGCCCGACTGCGGACCTCGAAGGGGGCTCAGGGTGGGGCGGTGCAGAGCCTTGCAGCCGCCAGGAACAGAGCGGAGCGGAGGGGAGGGGCGAGAGGCGCGGGCTTCCTCTAGGGATCCCGTGGCCTCAGAGCTGCGCTAATGAGCCTGCCCTGCTGGGCACCCAAAGGTCTGGTGGCGGGCTGTCGAACCCGCGTCCGGAAGCCGCACGGCCGAGCTGGCGGGCTGGCGGACCGACACGCTGAGCCGCCGGCCAGCCAGGTGGCGGTACTCACTTAGTAAGGCGGGGTTGCTGAATCTCCAAGCCTCGTTGTAGGCCGTGTACTGGGGGTGGCTGTACGGGTTGCCGGAGGAACTCAGCTCCCTGCGGGAGGGCGGGGGAGTGGGGATCAGACACGCGCAAGGCCAGGGCGGACCCGACGTGCCCGGCCAGGGGCCTCCCCGGGCCCGAGGTGCAGATGCTTCGCTAGGCGGACGGGTGAAGACAGAACAATCCACCTGGTCCGCAGGGGGAGAACCCGTGGGGGGTGGGATGGCGGTGGTGGTGTCTGCAGAAGCACCGACGCGCCTCCCACAGCGCCGCGGAGGTAGTTTCGGGGCGCTCCCGAGGAAGCGCTCCGAGTCACCCAGGAAGGGCTTGTTCTGAGTCCAGGGGCACCTACGCCCTGCGTTGGGGACCAAAGCCTTTTTAGTGGAGACTCTGGTTCGAGGAGCCACAGCCCCACAGGGTGGAAGCGGGAGTTGGGGGATAGCGAAGACAGGCTCTCGGGACACTTTGTCCCAGAAAGTCCTGGGAATGGCATCTCAGCACGGTGCCAATGCGAGGGGTGGGGGCTCTGCTGGGAAACGCTCCTCTCCCACCATTCCCTCTAGAGATTTGATACGTGGGCCACGCAGCAGGGGGAGGAGGCGGCGGGAGGAGGCAGGTGGACTGCCCACGGGTTCACAAGCGGTGAACGGAGGGCCCCGTGGGCTGCGAGCCGTCGGAAGCGGCTTCCCTCCCTCCGCGCGAGAAAGGCCAGGCCCCCGGGTTTCCCCCTCGCCCTTTCTCCTGTGTGATGACCCCAGACTGTTTACAGTGATCCCTAACCGCGGGTTAAGTAGAGGAGAAGGGGCCCCTCTCGGAGAGGGAGCTGGGGTGGGGGTGGGGGATGCAGCCACTGGAAAGCCTGTTTATTGACGAGGAGGGAAAGCATGCGTGCAGCAGGATAATGAGCTTCTGAGCTCAACTGTGACCAAGAGGAACTGAGCTATCTCCTTCCCCATCGCTAATGAAACAAGTGTAATTTCCTCATCAGCACTAGATTCTGTTTAACGACTCCCCCCTTGCCACCATGAGCTCTCTGCGGTTCCCCTCACCCCCATCTCCTTGCAGACTATCACACCCCCCCACCCCCCACCTCCACCCCCGCACCCGCACCCCCATCTCTCTGAGACCTTCTCCAGTCTCCACCTGCTCCCGCCTGGGACCTTCCCAGAAGAATCTCCTTGCACCCAACACTCCTGTTCCCCTACTCTAAATCTGGGCAGGAATCCCCCTACTTACACCCTCAACTCTCTTTACTCAGTTCCTCGGCCCCCTGTTCTGCAACACCAGGCAGCAATCTCCCCCTCAGCAATCCCCCTCCCCCAGCTCTGCTGACCAAGGTTTGTCCCTGAAAGGCCCATCCAGGAATGGGGCCAGTCACCGTTTTGTATCCAACACCCCCGCCTTCCATGAGAGCTGAGCTTCAGGGAATGGGCACACTGAGGGTGCCCAGCAGGACAGGATGCAGGGCTAGTGACTCTCATCCTCTTTAAGACAAGAGTTTTTGGTGTTGATGTGAATAGGAACTTCAACTCTCTGGCTTCAAGCCCAGCTCCCAATCTGGGGTGAGGGGGTTGGGGAGAGCACAGCCTCCAGGTGTAGTTACCAGATCCTGCATAGGGCCCCTTTCTCTCTGATCTACACAGCCCAAACTCAGCTCCTCTCAGAGGGAGACAGGTCAGAGCCCATAGGAGCAGTGAAGGCCCAGGGCTCCTCTGAAACGTGGGGGTGCTCTAGGTTGTCTCTCTGAAGCCAGCCTCTCTGGTTCCTGCCACAGCCTGTTTTCTGTTCTTCTCTCCTTAGGGACTGACTCCCTTCTCTCCCTGGGGTGGGGTTGGCTCCTGGTCTTCCCAGTGGGTTGGTGTGGACCAGGGTGGCTTTGTCTGAGTGACTGACATGCCCCTGGAAATGGTTCTTGGCTCCAAGTTTCCATGGAAACCAGGGCAGGCTCTTCTGAGCAGTGTCAGCTGGCTGGGGGTGGGCTAGGACACTGAGGGTGGAGCTGAGGCCGAGTGTTCCCGGGCACAAGCTGGGGTGGGTGGGCACTGCAGAGAGGCCAGGACATACAGGAGACTGCACACAGGGGGTACTTCTGCAGGCTCCCTCCGTGGGGTGCTCAAGAGGGAAGGTGAGAGACCCCCAGTGCGGCCTCTAGGGAGACAGAGGGCTAGAACAGCAGTGGTTTGTGGGAGAGGAGATACTGGGTCTCCCCCACCCCCAGTCTCAGACTACAGACCATGCAGCAGTTCACCCACAGTTCAGCTACCCCCACCTAAATCAGGCAGCTGCAGCTGGGTCACATACCAGGCACCATTCCTGCCAGGGTGGAGGTGGGGTAGCTTCCCTGGCCAGTGGGGGGCACGTGAGGGGGGTAACCAGGCAGAGTGGTGCTCGCCATGTCACGACCTGGAAAAACACAAAGGGGGAAGGGGTGAGGCCTGGAAGAGAGGGGCCTGCCTCTGCTCACACCAGGGTACTCTGTGGAAAAGAAGAACTGAGTGCAGACACAGGGGAACAGAGCTGAAAGAGAAGGTCCAGGTGAGCTCTTACGTGTATCTAGCTTGTCACCTGAATGTCCCATGATGAGTTGTGTGTATGCACCTCTGCTCAGTGTAGCTCTTTGTGTGTCTCTGTGCATGTGTGTTGGAGAAGGCAATAGCAACCCACTCCAGTACGATTGCCTGGAGAATCCCAGGGACGGGGGAGCCTGGTGGGCTGCTGTCTATGGGTCGCGGAGTTGGATGCGACTGAAGCAACTTAGCAGCAGCAGCAGCAGTGCATGCATGTGTGTTTGCCTTTGCTTGTGTTTTTTTCTAGCCCAAACCCAGCTGGAGAAGGGAGGGAGATGACCTGGCTTTACTCCTCCTTCCCAGTGAGATACTCAGTTGTATCTCTCCAGTAGAAAAAACAACCTCTATCATCTTGCTCAGCTCTTCCCTCTCTGGTGCACATGGTTATTCCCTGTCCTCTCCAAGTGAAGCTGCAGGTGCTGGGCCTGGCAGGTGTGAAAAGCAGGGGCTGGCCAGTGGGCTATTTTCCTGTTAGTGTTTATGACATTTAAGTGATAGAAAACCATCTCCGAAGCAAACCAGGAGCTTTGAGTCAGCAGTACAAGTAGATCAGACCAAGTTTCAATGAGCAAAGTCTGCTCTGCCCACTAGCTGCTGGACTTCTGTCCCTGGAGGTGTCTGTTGCTAGGAGTCTGGAGGGTGGGAGAAAGGGCTTTCCTACTGTCCGGGAGCGAAGGCGAAGCATGCCAGTCTGAGGGAGGTACCCATGGTCCACAGACATCTCTGGAACACAACTGTCCCTGAATGGCTTTCCTTCCTTGAAGACCCCCTCCATCGCCATGAAGCGGCCACTGCCTCCTTTGCAATTTAGCATGCTCCAGTCTCTAACAATAATTTGCCCTCTCCCATACTTTCATGCCCTAGAGACTCATTCATCCTCTCCTGGGTCCCAGGTCCCATCTCTCCTCTCCATATTCCCCTTAGTCTCCTCTTCAGCCAGTGCCACTCTCCCACTCCAGTGCCTCTGTCCAACCCTGGGCAGAGGTGTGGCTGGAAGAAGTCACAGAACTATGCATCTCTGGGCCACTTTCTTCTCATTGATGGCGCTAGACCTCATCCTCCTGATGGCTATTCCAAAGCGCTTCTCTCTCTCTCCTTGACACTCTCTCCTTAAAGGTGACCTCACCCCCAACTTCCCTGAAATGTGTGAGTTTCCTCACTGCTACCTTAACACATCTGAGTGATTCATCCTTCCCTAAATAGACAAAGACACAGCTCAGGCCTTTGCATTCCCAGCTGCTTGTGAATCTTTTCATTAGCTGTCCCACTGTCACCTCAAACCTGACAGGAATAAAAGTGATCATCTTCCCCACAGTCAGTTCTAGTAACCCACTTGAAGACCATCAGACCAAAACCTCTGGAGTTGTTCTTGACATAGCTCCCACCCCCTCACCCCATGAAGTCAGTCACTAAGTGCCATCAGTTTTCCTTAGCAATGTCTACTACATCCATCCTGTTTCCATGCCCTCCATTTGTGTTCCCTGCCTCCACATTCTTCTTCAGTCTGTCCCACGTGTGGCTGCTTGGTTAGCCCTCATGAAACATTGCTTTCATCACATCACTTCGCTTGCAAAACCACTGCAGATTCTCTGTAGTCTATAGTTTGAGCGTCTCTCTGGCAGTCTGAAGTCTACCAGGCTTTCCAAGCCTCTCTGGTACTCTTCCCACTCAGCTTTCTCAGCTCTGATTCTCTCCCCTCCTGGTTTAGTGTGACTGCTGTCACTGGCTTGGGTGCTGTGAAATCTCTGCTTTTGCCATGTTATTTTCTTCTTACTATCACTTCCCTCTCCTTCCACCTCAAGCCTTAAAACCCCTACTGTTCTACCTATCAGAGAAGTTTCTCTCTTCTGAAGTTTTCTATAATTTCTGTCCTCCATGGTTTACCAGTCACTATAGTTCATGAAGCATCAGCCCTATTGTTTGCTTCCTCAAACAGATCATAATGAAACCAAGGGCAGGCCCTGTCTTCTGCTCTTACAGTTGAAAATATGCTAGATGCTCAATAAAAATTTACTGATTAATTCTCTACCAGTCTATTGGATTTAATAGACTTAATTAATGGACTTAATTCCAGGTGGGTTATATTGTTTTCTGTTTCATATACGTTGGTATCCTTTGGAGAGGAAAAGCTGAGCAAAATGTAAATTTTAAATCTTTTTCTGTACAAATAGTTTGAATAATGGATTATGAGTTTTTATAAGATGAAAGATTTACGTAGGATGATGAAAATGAGAGACTCATATGTTGTGAGTCAGCTTTATCATGCCATGGAATGAAAGGCTTTCTACCTATCTAACATAGCTAATCTCTTACATTTCAAAACTGAAGAGTAGAACTGTCAAACAGAGATCACTTTGGACTCCCAGAGAGATAGAAGAATCTATGTCTGCTTTGTTGTGGGTTTTCTTTCATTGACTTCTATTGTCAACTAAATGTATGACCCTCCTTGACTGTCTCTCAGTGGAGAGGACCAGAAGTGGACAAGTCAGCAACATCTATCAATTCCTAGGGAGATTAGTGATAATGGCATTTTGTGGTCAAAAAGTCCCAAGATAGAGGAGAGTTAGGGAAGATGTAGAGGCTTTCGTGGCTCAGACGGTAAAAGCATCTGCCTACAATGCAGGAGACTTGGGTTCAATCCCTGAGTCGGGAAGATCACCTGGAGAAGGAAATGGCAACCCACTCCATCCAGTACTCTTGCCTGGAAAAATCCCATGGACGGAGGAGCCTGGTAGGCTACAGTTCATGGGGTCGCAAAGAGTCAGAGAGGACTGAGCGACTTCACGTTCACTTTCAGAGGTTTTGAATTACAAGAATATAGAACACCAATTCTTGGTCTTGCGACCCTAATGGCCATAAAACAGCCAGGAAAAGAAGGATGCTTCTTCTCAATAAACAGGAATTTAAATGCATTTGAAATTTGATTTTCAGCTGCCTAGTTCTCACAGCTTGTTACACACAAATTCCTTGTACTCTAAGGTTGTGTCACACAATACCTTACCTAGCTTCAGGAGAGAGGAGGAAATGTGGGATGACCAGAAAGGTGTTTCCAGCTACCTGGAGGCACCTCTATGCAATGTTTATTTCCACTGGATTTTTCTCTTGCAAATGATCCAGCTTCCAGCCACAGAACTGTTGACTGAGAGACACATTTCTAAATACTACTTAAAAAAACTGAATCTGGGAAGTGCTATTCAAATATTTTCGAAGTGTGAGATAAGAGACCCATGATAAGGAAAAAGCATAGAAGCTTCCTGATGTTCTGCACACAGCTGTGCTTCTACTCTCCTGGATTCTGTAACATCAGTATCACCACCAAGAAGTGCCTGTTCAGGACCCTTGAGCCAACAAAGGTATATGCCACTGCATACAAAGCACTCTCAATGGCTTCATTAGCACACAGGTGACACCTGAAGAGCAGGAACAAATTGACCAAACTCTTGCCAGAGCCATATATCCTTCTGGAATACTACTGTCAATAATGGAAAACACATACTGCAGGAAGTTTTCAAATTACTAAGACCATCATACCATTTGCCCAGCAGCATTCTGTGAGCAAGCCTCTTTCAGTGAGTGAATATGAATGGGTAATGGAATCTGTGCAAGGAAGAATCAACAGAGGACTGGGCCTTGCATTACTACAGATGAGTGGAAGAGCGGGAGTGGAGACGGACTCTAAAACTGTATGACAGCATAACCACCTTCTTCAAACAAACAGGCGAAAGTGCAGAAAGAGGAGGGAACAGCTTCCAAGGAGAATACACGGCTATAAAATATGTATTATTTGACAGACATAGGAAGCAGTCAAGCATTAAAGCAGCGCCAAGCATTACACATGAATAAACCCCCACATATTATAAGAGGATGGGCATTTCTCTTTGGATAATTGTTTCCTAAGATGACAAAATTTTAAAGATGGAAGAGCCTTTGAGATGTTGGGTCTCACTTCCTTGTTTTAAAGTTAAGAAAATGGGGGCACAGAGAAGCATTGTGAGTTTCCTATTGCTGCAGAGCTGGTAAATGACAAAGCATGAAGCTCTGTCTGTACCATACTGCCTTTCAATGATAACATGAAGCCAGATCCTCCCCAAATGCACCAAAGAAAAGGAAAAAGAAGTCCTCTGACAAGCAGAATCTCATATCGTCACCACTGTTATTAGGATGAGGCAAGAAAAACAGGACACAAAGAACAAAATATTGACACTAGAAGTCTGCAGTAAAACTCCATGGGGCTGGGTATTAATCTCCTTGGAGAGTTTTCTGAAAAACAAAGAAGCTCTTCCAGAAACAGAAGTAGTTGAGAATCTAAAGTACCCAGAAGTGTTAGAAGCACTGTACTTGATGAGGATGTCTTCTCAGTTCAACTGCAGAAGTCCCAGAAGATTCTAAAGCCAATTTCTACAGCAATCACTACATCTGAATCAGACAGTGCACTTTTGTCAGACATTCCTTACCAAATGGGCCAGATCAAATCAACTGTTGGAGAGAAACTAAGTGCAGTTCCTCTTACAAGTACAGAGAAAAGCAAAGTGAGGCTTTATTAAGAAAATTTCAGTCCCTGGTTAATTTATGCTACTTTGTCAGCTCTAAGATCTAAGGGCAGAGCTGTGTTTCTACTTGCACCTAGACTAGCTAGCATTCACTGAGCACCTACTAATTATGCTAGGCATTGTCCTAAATATTTTCTATATGTTATCTCATTTAATCCCAATATCAACCTATGATGTTGATCTGGTTTTTTTAATCCATATTTTATAGATGAGAAACTGAACCTCAGAGGGGATAAGTATTATGTTCAAGATCTCACAGCTCACAGATGACAGAACCTGGACTACAAAACAAGCAGTATACTTGGAAATGGGTTCTAGAATGACATTCTCAACTACTGTAGACCCAGAAAATAGGTATTTGATCCAGGAACGTAACCTGGGATTATGCTAAGCAAATCCTTCCTATAATAGAACATTGCATCACTTCTTGTTTCTTGCATATTTCAAGTTCTTCCATTTTCTTCAGCAAGTGTTTTAAACTGGGGATCACCGATCCTGTAGGGGTATCATTGATGCGCTTTAGGGAGTCCATATAAAGATATATATAAGATGTCACAGTTATACTTATGCCAAACTTAGATGGCTTTTTATCATGTTCTCCAAAGTATTCATGACTCAAAGATTAGTAGGCAGTGTTATAAAAAAATACCAAAGACACTCATTAGTAAGAAAGACACTGGTTTGTTTGAAACTATTTGAATGGTAGCAATAAACCAGATCATACAAAGAACAGTAGAATAACATGTAAAGAAACAGGAAGGCTTATCTCAAGTAAGACAAATGTCAGCATCCAGAAGACCAAGGAAATAATAGAAAGGAAGCCACCAAAGCAGCACAGATGCCTTCATTCAGTGATGGCAAGACAAGACTTATCAGACACAGATTTATACAGTAAAAGTTATATTCAATGAGCTTAGAGATGCCTTCCCTCAGCATCTTTCTCTGAAAATGAGCACTTTTGCTATCCACTTGACACTACGGAAGACCCTAAGGGGAGAAAACATAACTCTTGTTTTACTATCCTAACCTCAAGTTTTGTCTGCTTCTCATACAGTAGTGAAAATGAAGACATTAGATTGCTTCAAGGTTGGCAGTCTGTGCCTGCATTTGACACAAGCGTTTATAATACTTTCAAGAACACACAGTTATTAAATTTGTAATTACTGTCTAAATATACTGTACATTTACATTTACTGCATCAATTATGATCACTTTAGGACCAATCCCAGTTATATAGAACACACCAAAGCAACAACTTTAAATCTGTAAAAGATGCTTTAATAGGAGAGGGGAAGAAATTTCTACCTATTTCATTTTGTTCTTGATTTCCCAGGTTTCCAGATTCTCCAGAAGATTTCTCCTGGGGGTCAGAGGTGCCTGTGTGAGGGCCCCCAGCCCCAGGCTCTGCCTTGGACCCATAGCTCCTCATCCGGAGGTTGGCCTGCCCTGGGCTCCAGCAGAGGGGGCTGTTTCTGCAGCTCAGGGTGGTTGCTCTCCCAGCCAATCTGGCTTCCCACCCACAGCTGGACCTCTGTTCCCTGGGGTGTCCTGGGCAGGGATGCCACTCACAGCTATGTGGGCAGAATGCAGCCAACCTGCTGGACACAGTCAGCCGTGCTGTTACTGCCCTTCTCCCAGCACACAGCCCCTGACTGGGCCACGCTAGCCTGCTGGCCCAGAGCCCCACAAGAGGTACTCCTATAACTCAGCTGGACCATGGATGGAGCTGCAGCCTTAGGGTCCTGGGAGAAGGACAGGGAGTGCTGGCAAGAATCGCCTTCTCAAAGGACTGGAAGGGAAATTCACTATCCTCTAGTCTAAGTTCCTCATTTTACAGAGGAGGAAAGTGAGGCTCAGAGAGGGGACAACTTCCCTGTCCTCTCCTCTTTCACTTCCCCAGGCTACCACCTTCTCTGGCTCCACTAGCAAGTCACAAATGAAGAATGGAGTCTTTAGGTGCTGGCACTCTACAGGCTGGGCCTGGGCTCGCTGATGGGCTCTCAGCCCCTCGTGCTGGGTGGGCAGAGGTTAAGCCTGTTTGCACAGTCTCTCGATGCTCCAGGTCTCCCAGTTCCTCTCTGGCTTTATTTTGTTCTCTGAGAGTGCTGAATTGTCAGCTCTAATCCTTCCTGAAAGCACAGCGTTTTTCAGGCACTCTGTGTAAGTGAGACCCTAATCCCAAGGAAAACGGCCACTTAAGCTGCCAGAGCATTAGGCTGCTCTCTGAGCCTACTGCAAGATTTCCTCCCTCCCCAGCCGCTCCCCCACTCCGCAGACCGGAGGAGGAGAGGGAAGGATTTCAGGCTGAAGGTGTGCAAAGCCCTCTCCGAAGTAACAACAGTGGCAGGGCTTGCCTCTCAAAGCACAGGGCTGAAAAAGTGCTGGTTTGTTTGTCCCGAGGCTATACAGCTCAGAACCTGGGAAGGAAGGGTTCTGATTACCCTAGGGTGGGGGTCTTCCTGTCACCTTGTTGGGGTGACTGGCTCTTTAGGGGAAACGGCCTTTTACTTAGGTGACTCCGAGACCACCAGAGACATTTCTGAGTCCTTGGTGCCAACACATACCTATAACATTCACTGGGATACCACTATTTAGGGTTTCTGGTCCATCAGGAAAGGCTGGGTTGGCTGACTTCACTTTTACTTAGCCAACCTTTTCTTCTTAGTACCGAATAATGGAATAAATAGGTTTAGTGCTGGGAGGTCCCTCCTCCCACCTTTGGAGAACTCTCCTTTGGGACACGTCCAGCATCTCTAAATATCTACAGCAGCGGAAAGGTTCCCTATAACCCAGCTAGCCATGAAAACAGTGTTCTCGCTCTCTCTTTTTCAGCTAGGTCACGCAGCATGCAGGAGGACCCTAGTTTCCTGACCAGAGATCAAACTCTCGCCCCCTGCACTAGAAGCATGGGGTCTTCACCACTGGACCACCAGGGAAGGCCCCAGGAAGTTTTCTACTAGGCAACACTTTTTTCTTTTTCTCTTTTTGTAGTTGGCTACTACATGCATTTGAAAAGATTGTTGCTCTCTCAAAAAATTTTGATTTAAATTCAAACTGTCCTCTCTCCTTGATCTCTAAATAAATCAGTGAGACCATGCTGTGGAGGGCCAAATACAGTCCATTTGGCATGCTCAGCCTTTGGATCTCATGGATGGAAGGAGGAGATGAAGGGAGGAGTCAAGAGGAGAAGTCCAAGGTAATGGGCCAAATTTGAGCTCAACTTAGAAGCCCATAGAATTACATCTTTGCTAAGATGCCAGAGAGCCCGTTATAACTTCTTCCTCTTCCCCATGCCTCCCTTCCTTCAGTGCCTCCATCAGCAACCCCGGGTGCTTTTGTCCAAAGCACCCTGCTGGGGAGGGCAGCCCATCACTGCTGGGATAGCTGGTGAGCACAGTCATGGGTGTAGAATTGGGGCTGGAGATTAGGGTGGTACAGCTTTTATTGTGTTCAAATTTGACCTGACTCTCCCAGTCCTAGAGGAAATTAATGACTTTTATTTAAAATATCTTTTCCCTCTAGAGGTGGACTGGATGAAGGAAGAAGGGAAGGAGCCCTGATCCAATGACTCCCTAAGCTGCAGACCCACAGCACCCACATTATCTGTCAATGTCTCATTGCTATGGAAATGCCCCCATAATTAAATCAGAGTTGATGTCTTGGGGCTGGTGGTCCTTGGGGACGTGTCTGGAGGCCTCAGGGATGTTTGGAGGAGGCTAGCCTCTTATCAGTGGGCCTTCTCAGCTGAGGAGACGCCCTCTTGGCTTCATCCAGCCACCATAGCAATGGGCTCTATGACTTGCTATGTGTCTGAGGTTGCCCTAGCCCTCTCCTTTCAAGGTTGGAGAGAAACTCTGATGCCTGTGCCCTAAATTCCTCTAGCTAATCAGGGGCTTTGAGCTGACAGACAAGGCTAGGAGACTCCCAGCCTCCTTCAGAAACATTTCTCAGCCTTTATTGCCCTCTCCTCCCCCAAGGGGCTGGCCAAGGGCTAAGCTGTTTGTTTTATGGAGGGAAATGCAGTCACATTGGAAGGGGGTTGTTAACTACAGGAAAGAGGCATTTCCTAGAGGTCCTCAGGACTCCTGGAGCAAGAGGAGGGTTTCCCAGGGTCCACACCTCTATCTGCTAAAAGGCCACTTTCGCTCACCATCCCAGCTGTGGGTAAGGAGGGTGAACTTCTAATAGTCTGCAACCTTTTCTCAGAAGCTGAGCCCACACAACTCTCTCTAGGCCCCAGGGGCCAGCCCCTGATTTTGTTTGAACTTTGCTTTACTGGTTTCCTCCACCTCTGCTCAAATTTACCAGCTTCCAGAAGAACCCCATCTTCTGCTCCCTCCCCTGCCATGGTGGTATTTCCTGCTTAGGCAGCATCCACATCTCCTCCCAGATCTCAGCTACAGGTTCCTGCAGAGCTGCAGTCTCTAGGCATCAAGAGAAATTTCCTGAGCTCTTGAATGAAACCAGCTTATCCCTACCAAGGTGGGGAAGCTAACAAGGCTTTTTAGAAATTTCCCCATAAGGGAGGAATGGACCATTCCCTGCTACAGTTGTTCAACGTTCAGACATTTTTCCAAAAGGGGAGATTCTCTGCTGAGACTTAGCAGTATGGGAGCTTGGATAACAAGGCAACAGGCTCTACTTTCAGGGCTGCCTGGGGGTCCTCTCTTTCCATGCCTCTGAGTCCCCAGAGAACACGATCTAGGTGTCTTCTTTGCCTTTTTAAGGTCACTATAACCTGACTAGTTGCTGAGCAGTGATGAGGAACGGAATGTGAAATCAAGATCTGTGATCAACACAAAACATACTTTTAGATGAAGGAATAAATGGCAACCCACTCCAGTATTCTTGCCTGGAGAATCCCCATGGACAGAGGAGCCTGGTGGGCTGCAGTCCATGGGGTTGCAAGAGTTGGACACAACTGAGTGACTAAGCACACCCACCCATACTTTTAGAAATAATTTCTAGAATTTTAAACACACTTACTATATAGTTGCTTTTGGATTGTTCTGGGTTGTTCTGGATTGTTATTATCTCTAATTCTTGAGGGGTATTAATTGTTCTGCTTATTGCTTCTACTAACTCTCCCTCATAATAGTCTGTATTTATATGAGGTCTGTCATTTGTTGTAGCGAGCTCATCTTTAGTGGTGGATTTGTTTCTGTGGGAGTCCCATGTCCTCTGGATTGTACAATGTCTCTGCAAAGAAGATTTGCCCTTGTCCTGCTGGGGTTTCTGAGTGGGTTACTATCCTGGACAAACTTGTATGTAAGTTCTTAGCTGGGAGTTCCTGCCATATCCCCGTGGCGTAAATTTGGACTCCGGGTTAGGCTTGGGGTCTCCACTTCCCATAGAGACATTACTTTGCCCTCACTTGTTTCCGTGGGCCCTGGGATGACTTTGTGGTTTCCCTTTCATTGACAGTGTTGTCCTGCTTTGTTCCTGACTTTATTCAGGGGAATACTCAGTTCTAGTTGCTGCTTCTCTGGGGCCCAAGATCACATTTTCTGCCTGGTGTGTTATAACCCCAGCCTCCTCCAGTTAGGGTCTGCCTCCAGTGTGGCCTCTCACGCTTTGCTCTGGCTTTGAATCTCCCTCTGTTTCTGATACCAGAGGGTGAGGTTTGGTTGTGTATTAGCAATTCTCATTGTTATTTATCCAGCTGTGTTTTGGTGAGTTTAGCCAGCCTTGTTTCTGGACATCTATCTCATTCATCTGTTACCTCCTAGGACTTAAAACAGGATGAGGAGAACTTTACTTGCATAAAACTCCCTAGTGCTCAGCAGTGAGCCTCACCAGAAGCTATGAAGCTTACTCACTCAGGGCAGCAGCTCTGGGGCCCAGTGTATCCCTCGGGTTCTAGAGTGAACATGGAGAACCGCTGTACAAGCCCCGACTTCCCCCAACACCCTCTTGCTCCACTGGAGCTCCCGTGCAGGGAACCTGCTCTCATTATCAGGGTGGATTTTCACCACGCAAAGGGACTCTCTAAATGCTCAGAAGCATCTCCAAGTGACTTTGGGAATCCTGAAACTAGTATTCATCTTACTCTCGTAGATTAACATCCCTGCCAAGGTCCCCTCACACTCTTCTGCAGCTGCAGACCTGGCCAGGCACACAAGAGGAGTCACGGTGAGGAGGGCATGGGAAAGAGAGGCTCTTTTCTACCAGTGATGGGAGACTTGGAGGCATCAGCACACAGTAAGAACCAGAGTCCTCACTGAAAAGGCCCTGACTCAAAGGCCCTTGGGACCACTGAGGGGTTGATGGCAGCCCTGCTCTGAGGTCCTTTGAAAGGGTAAGAAGGTGGTAGAGGGTTGCCCCAGCCAGGCAACCTGAGGAAGCTTGGGGCTAGAGTGCCCCCACCCACTCTCTCATCCAGTTGGCCCCCTTTTCCTTATCACTTAGGAGAGACTCGGCTCTGTTCCAGACCAGCAGCCTAGAGCAGTGGGCTGGAGAGAAGAGATGCTGCTGAGCTGGAGCGGCCCAGTGGTGGAAGGGAAAGTGGGTGATAAATTTAAATAACCAGCTTGACTTGGCAGCTTGCTGAGTTGTGATGCAGTGAAATTAAAATCTCGGCAGAACTTGCAAACACTACCCAGAAAAATCCGTCTCCCTCTCTGGTTCCATGATGGAAGGTGGGGAGGGGAGGCGTTCAGGCCAAGCCCCAGCCTCCAGCAGCCACCCTTGCTTGCAATGTGATTAGCTGTGTCCTGGCCCACTGGGCTCCACTCTCCCCTCCAAACAATAGTCCAGCTTCCTCTCCCTTCTCAGTCCTGACCTTGTGGAACAGCTGCATCAAGTGGCTGGTGAAGTTTGAAATCAGCCTCTAGTGCCAGGAGGTGGCAGGAATATCAATAAGGTTGGCTTGTCGGGTTGGGCTAGGGCTTCCTGAGCTGTTTCCTTAGGACTCACTTGCAGAGGTTTACAGCCTCAGCTGCCTGTCCCCTGGGAGGAAGATGAGCTGGGGGTTTAGTTTAGGATATGGGAGGTGAAGAGGGCTCCTCAAACACCTGAGCACATTCAAGCCGGACTGTGGCCACAGGATGCCCTATCTCGCCTGGAGCACACACCTGGCCAGAATCACCTGCTGGAAAGCTCCAGCCCTTTCCTCCCCCACCAAAGCCTTTCATACTCTCCAACCAAATAAAATCATAAAGAATCTTAGGGGGAATTTTTTCAAATACACCAAAAGCCATTCCTGTAACCAAGCTGTGCTTGGAACCCAGTTCTAGATACCAACATCCTTCTAGAAAAACTCACCCCAAATCCACCTCTCTGATGTCCGCTCTCATTACATGACTGCTCACTACTATCCACAAACTCCCGGCCTGAAGGCCAACCTGCTGGACCCAACTCCTGAGATGGTCCAGGAAACCTCTGGGCACTGCCCTGTTTCTCACCTTGACAGTACCTCCAGCAAATTCTGTTCGTCCCCATAATAAACACATCATGAATCATTTATCTTTAATAGATTATGCAAATTAGGAGGACATAAAATCAACAAAGATCGATAACTGCAGCCATTTAATTGCCAGCAAAAACATTTTAAGAATGAGCATAATCTGTAGCCCTTTCTTGGGTAATGGCACCATTAATCCAAACCTTGGATCTTGGCCTAAGTGTAGAAAAATCGTTCCCTGCTCCCTTACCTCCTCCCATCGCCCCTCCCCCACTTCTCTACACACTTCTCTCTTTTGGTAATTTCCAGTTTCTGAGCGAGTTTCCCCGTCATTACCACTGGTGAACAGCTCCGAATGTTAATGGTTCTGCTTTTGTTACTCCTCGCTTGATTGAAATGTCGCATACAGATTGAGATGTTAGTGCTAACTTGCCACCTGGGAATGTCAAGCTGGGTCTGAAATGAACTTTTCTCACACTTGGATCCAGATGGATCAGCCGGAGATGTTCCCAGGCTGAGCTGGGACCGTTCCAGGGCCATGGGGGGAGGCGGGTGGGGGATGCTCAAGGTGGAGGCACTTTTCTGCAACAGCCTGAGTTCTCCTGCTGTAGGAACCCTGCCCCAGAGAGCCTTCTCTCCACTCCAGGAAGCCTCTGCCCAGGGAAGCATAGCTGGGATTAGAGAAGTCTCCTGGGCTCTGATTTGCTGTTGCCTTGGGGTGGGCCACCTTTGAGAAGTGACCACTGTAACTCTCAGCAAATCAGAAGAAATGTGACCCATCCCAGGCCGTCACTCTTCCTCGGGTCAGAACGCCCACAGCTCAGAGAGCTTCTGTACTAGACGATGGACTGTCTCCTGCTGAGGGCCAGTGGGTCCTGTGCTGTGTCCTGACCCAGCTTTTGGTTGTCACTCCCAAAAGCCTGTCCAGAACTCAAACTCTGACTGCCTAGCCTAAGAGCTCAACTCTCTCCAGGCTAGAAACAGTGGGACTGGGACACCCCTTAGGAGAATGTGGAACAGCAAGCAACAAGGATCTCCCAAGCTCCCAGGTGGAGGATGGTGGCCGCTTGCAGCCCATCTCAGACCTGAGGCGCGTTCAGAACAGCTCCAAGTTGGAACCTGTCCTCCAGTGGGGCCAAGCCCGCTCCCTGTCTCTGCTGCTGGATGCTTACAGCTGGGCTGCCAGGTCCCCAGGCCACCTCCGCTCGCCTTGCTCGGCAAGTAATGCCTCAGCGTCTCCCAAACCCCACCGAGACCCTTCTCAGTCATTCTCTCTCCCAAGGACCAAACGGCACATTGGCTTTATTGTCTCCAGAATAATTAGGTGAATTTTAATAACACCTCGATGTGTGTCTCTCCCACTTGGGCACTTTCCTGGCCCGGAAACCCTTTTCTGCAGTGCCAGCCCGCAGCTCGGAGGCCAGGAGTGTCCTCAGCTGGGCCCTCCACTGCGCCGCACCTCGGCCTTCTTCCCCTCTAGCTGCCTCTGCTGCTCTTCATTCACCTGGATTAGGTGCCCCGCCCCCTGCATGGAGGGATGGGACCCTGTCTGGCCTTGAAATCAAGCCTTGGTCTCAGTGATATCTCTGAGAAGCTGGAGAAGGGCTGAACTAATTGAGCTTATCTCTTACCACAGAACCAGATGCCATGCCCTTAGGCCCAAAGCCACAATTTTGGCACCCCCAGGCCGCCCAGAGGAGAGGGACACAGGTCCTCCGGGGGACTTGGGGACATGGGAGTGTGGAGGCTCAGCACTGAATGGGCACTCAGGCTCCATTCTTGCTGGCCTGGCTTATTTACCCTCCTTCTCCCATGCACATCCTAGAGAGAGGCTCATAATTCTCACCACCTTGGTAGAGGCAAGAAAAAAAGGCACAGAAAGAGGCAAAAGGATGGGCAGAAAGAATCAGCTATAACCCCTCCTGGCTTTGACTTTTCCAGGCTGCAGCACTCAGAGAGCCTACCCATGGTGTTTTCTCCCACATCTGTACACATCTGTTGAGGAAGTGCCCTGGCTTTTGGAGACTCGCTCTTTCTACAGAGATCATGGCAGGGAGCCCACTTGTCACACTGGGCCCCAGATGGCACAGGCTGAGGCGCTCCTCCCTGAAAGCAGTTTCCCCACCCTCCTGGAAGCCCCCTTACCGGTCACAACAGGGTATGTCTGCGTGCCTGACACGTTGCTGCCCAGCTCGGGGTTGGTGGATGCAGATAGACTCGACTTGACTTCATCAAGCCCAGGGGTCAGGGCTGGCAGGGAGTACTCATTCCCCTGGGAGGAGAGAGAAGAGACAGCCCACTATTGACGCACACATGTGGAGAGAGGCCTCGGTGTGCAGATGGGGAGGAGGGGACGGGGAGCCCTCCCAGATGGGGTGGAAGGGGCTGGCCAGGCAGAGGGCGGGGAGGGTGGGAGGGGGTGGGCTCAAGGGATGATGCAGAGTTGTGTGTGGGGGAGGCAGACCTGACTCTGGGAAGTTGAGGGGTGGCCCATCCATTCTTGGTGGGTATCCAGGCACCCTTGACCTCTCTGTAGCCTCTCCTGCTTAAGAAGCCCCCAAGGGTGAAGGGTAACAGTGGGAAACCCCCTGGTAAGAGGCCAGGGGTGTTTTCAGGTGCCCGGGGGTAAGGAGTCTCAGGGAGGAGAGATGAACCCTGATGTGATGGCAGAGGCAGGAGCTGGGGGAAGGGCCTAGTGGGGCCTCCAGCCTGGCACTGCTGGGCTGCTGATCGGGTGCTGGCGCCCCTTTTAAAAAACAAACAAAGACAGCCTCACGGGCCCCTCGCGCTCTGCCTGTGCACTGGGGTATGAAATTGGGGAGGGGAGAGTCCACATGGCTAACAGAAGGGTGGGAGGGGGCCAGTCATTGACTCTGAAAGGGTGTCCTGCCTGAAACACTCCGGTAATTGCCTTTTATTGCAGCTACCGCCAAGCCAGACCCCAGAGCTGGGCCGACCAGGAGCCCGCACAAAGCAGGAAAAGTTGCTCTGATTAATATTACGTTAAATTAAAACTGATTTTCTGCGCTTTCTGGTCTGTTTTTTTCTCTTCCGCTTCCTGGCCCCCCCAGAGGACCCCCTCCCTTCCTTGGCTGGACAGGATTGCCTCGTCATTTCCAATTCCTTCTCGTATTGATCTTCCTGTAGAAATCAGTTTTGTAATTAGCTGCAAATTAGGCCTTCTACTGGGGGTGAAGCTGCCCCCTGATTTATCACCAGAGTAATTCGCTGTGATCGGAGAGAAATTAAAATGAACTCAATTAGGCTTCGGATTTGCTTTATGGGCCCTGCTCTGAGTTTCAGGGGGAAAAATGACTGTGCTGGTGTTTAATAGTCTAATGAAAGTAAATAAAGGTTATTCATTGTAATACAGCCGGGAACTCGGGGAGGGTGCACCAAGCCGCCTGCCTCAGCCGGCTCCTCCTTTGTTGGTTTATGGCTCAGGGCACCTTAAAAAGACTTTTGATTTTTGTTTTATGAAGACAAACAGCTTATGGGATAAAAGGACAGGCGGGGAGAAAGGCGAATGGCTGAGAGCTGTTGGAGTCCCAAGCAGAACTGTGCTGTGCAGTCTGTGCGGCTGTGCTTGTGCACTGCGTGCGGGTGTGTGCTGAGTGTGCAAACATGGCAGGCTGTGTTGTGCTTGCTGTGGGCCTGGCCTGGGCCGTAGTGTGGGGAGAATGTGCGTGTGCTCCTGTGTTGGAGCATGCACGTGCGGCGGGGGCAGGGGGCTATCCTGTCTTCTGGGTGAAGGCGGGCATGGAGGGGTGCTGAGTTGGTGGTCTGGGGGAGGGCACACCAACTGGCTGATGGGTGGTGGGGGAAGGGGTGGGGAGGGAGCAAGTGGGTGGTGGATCGTCTGTGAACACATGCACACAGGTAAATGTCAGGAGTTAGGAAGTGTGTTTTGTGTATTGTGCTGGGGTGTTCTGGGTTGTTCTGGGTTGTTCTGTATCTGTAGGAAGTACTGGGTCTGAGGGTTGGGCTCTCAGCCTATCTGGGGTCACGATGGACAGCCGGGTGAGGGAGCAGGGGGCAGGCACTGGGCTCTCTTCCTGACACCTCCTGGGGCAAGAAGAGCATCCAGGCTTTTCTCAGACTTTCTGTAGGACTCTAGGGGCATTTAGGTAAGGGGGTGTTCCTGAGTGCCCTATGCCAGGAGCACAGGATGGAAGGGCTGGAAGTGACCTGTCAGGTCTCCTGTCTAGAGACAGGGAACCTGAGGATGGGGCTGAAATTGAGAGAGGATAAGACTCGCCTATGGCCATACTTGCACCCAGAACTCACCGCTTCTAACTGCCACATACCATGATGATTTCCTCAGCTCTGTCATAATGTCCGCATGTGAGGGTGCTTACAGGGCACACACACAGCATACCTACAGGCAGCACATGTGATGCTGGGTGTGCACCTGGCCGACCTGCGTGCATGTCCTCCAGAAGCCTTGCTCTGCCCAGTCCCTCTCTCTTCTCCAAGCAGAGAGCTCCTTCCTCACCTGCTCTGATTTGATGTGCTCTGATGCCTGGAAGACGTCAGGGTAGGAAGGACGCTCAAAGACCCGATCCAAAGCTTCCAGCTGCTGCTGGGTAAAGGTGTCGGCCCGCAAGTGCTTCCGCAAACTGTCCACGCCACTCTGGGAGTCTCCATTGGGGACTGAGCCCTCGGACACATCTGGAGAACACAGGGACACTCGGGGCATGAGCGCAGGTGAGCAGAGGCACAGAGCAAAGCATGGGCAAAGGGGGTGGGCACTTGGCTGGGCCCCCAGGGCTCTGCACCACTTCTAGGACTCCCATGCCCAGTTTTGAGGCTTGACGGGCTGACCCAGGGGCTGGCCATGCATCAGAGTCCTGACTGAGGGAGCCAGCACCCCAGAATGACCTGGGAAGACAAAGGAAGTCGTCACAGCTGGGGGTGGGGGTGGAAAGGACTAGGCAGAGGTGGGGGAGCCAGAGGGGCTCTTGGGCACGTCTCCTCAGGACTTGTCTCCCTCGAACCCCTCCTGTGCCTCAGCCCTGGGTCAGCCTGGGGGAGGAGCTGGGTATCTCAGGCCAGCATTACTGAGCCTGTGGAGAATTGAACTTGGCTCTGAGATGAATTTCAGTTCCACTGACTCCAAGGGTGGAAAATCATCAAATCTCCGAGGCTGAGTGTAACACAGAGACTGGGTGAAGTAATTAACTTCACCACCGAGGGAGGAGGGACTCGGGGCCCAGCGGAGGCGTTCTTCCAGGCCTGAGACTGGAGCAGGAGGAAGGCAGGTGACAGGGAGCCAGGAAATGCAACTCGGGCAGAGACTGAAGCCCGGGTCCTTGCAGATGCTGCTGTGCTCTGAGGCACCCCCCTCAGCTTCTGTCCTTGACCTGAGCTCTGGCTAAACTCTACCAGAGGCCTGATCCTTGGCCATTTGGTTCCTCCTGCGGTCTCCACAGAGAGCTGAGACCCACCCCAGGCCTGAAATACCAGGACAGCGCCACAGAGAGCCCACTCCTGGCGCCTCCTACCACTCGGCTACCCCTGCCTCCCTGGCCCTGCCCTCTCCATCTGACCCGTGGGGGTTTTCAGAGTGCACAGTGGGCCAAGCACCTGCTCTGCTCGCATTCCCCGAACCCCTACCCCCGCCACTCCCCAGGCCCAAAGCTGGACCCTCGCAGCCACCACTTGGCCTCTCCTTTGCTTCCCTCAGCCTAAAACCAGCTGGGGAGTCTTGGGCCTGGGGCCAGCCATGCTGGAGGCCCCAGGGTGTTCCTCTGGGGCTGTTATATATATCAGTTTATAGGTGATTATACAATATGATATAATCAATATTGCATTATATACAGTAACACCATACAGTATCATTCAGGAGACCATAGAAAATATTACATATTGATTAACCTCAACCTTCAGCCATCATCTCTTGCTGGTCTCCCAGATGGAGCAAGGGGATCTGCTTTCCTAATGGGACTTCCTGTCTTCACTCCATCCTGGAGGGGGTAGGAAAGCAAAGAAAGTGTGTTGTGTGTTGTGTGTGTGTGTGTGTGTGTGTGTGTGTGTGTGTGTGAAAGAGAGAGAAATGGAGACCAGGATGATGTCTGAGGTGGACAGACAGACACAGGGACAGCAAGAATGATATTTCTATGTTCCCTATGTTCCTAAGGCCACAAAGCTTGCTGTTGTGTTTTCTCTCTGTAAGCCTCCGGAATGCTTTTTTGTCTTAGAGAGAGTGTGTGCTTCTCTCTATCTGAGTTAGGTGGTGACATATTTATTTCCCCTTTTGTGTATCTTCTGTGTATATGCATGCATTTGTACACATATACACACAAGAACCTTTCTGAACAGGTGTGTGTGTACGGGTGTGACTGCACAGGGAGCGTGAGCCCACATCCCTATGTTTCTCCTGAGACTGCTTCTCTTTCAAGGACGTGCCATCATCCTAAGGCCATCCCTTGGAGCTATTAATATTTGCATGTTTCATTGTGTCTAATCCTCTGTTGCTGGAGTCCTACCTTTTTGGGAAGCCTTTCTGTCAGGGCATAGGGAGACAGTGAGTGTCTTTGTGTGTGGTTACTCCAGTGTCTCCAATGGGTCCTGGGGAGTCGAGTGCATTTGTCTGTGAACACAGCCTCACATGCTATATGCATGGGTGTGTGCTATGTGCAGTGAGACTCATTCTATGTCTCTCTGTAGATTTGTGTATATGCCTGTGTGTGGCTTGGCTCAGCCTCTGTGTGTGTGTGTGTGTGTGTGTGTGTGTGTGTGTGTGTGTGTATAGGGGCTAAACTGAAGCTTTGTCCTTAGGTCACTGGCTGGAGGAGTCTCTTTTCCTTCATTTATTCAGGGGCCCTTCAGATCTTGACAAATCTGTCACTCTAAATTTGCGAGAGATTATGGTGCTCTCTCCCCAGCCCGCAGAGAGGTGATATATGATATCTGCTGCCCCTATTGATTGCCTGATCTGGTGGCAGAGGCCGGCGAAATGAACTTGAAATGAACATCATGCCTCAACTCATTGTGCGTATAATACACTACTTAATCCCACATTTTTCAGCCGCTATGGAATTCAATTGATCAATCATGTTCCACTGATAGTACTGTTTTAGGGGTTATTGCTGCTCCCTCCACTCGCTGACCTTTTTATTTATTTATTTTTTTCATATACTCAGGCCCTGGTGATAAGACAGGTTACAGAGGCAACCACAGAAAGGGGAGGGAAGAAAGAAAGGTGAAAGGAAGGCTGTTCCTGGAAGAGGTGGCAGGGAGACTGGGAACAGGAAGAAGGGGAGAGGGAAGTGGGGTGGGGTGGAGAAGAGACAGAAGGTGCCAGAAGGGCAGAAAAGCAAACCAGGGTGATGGAGGCATGAGGCTACCAAAGGCTTGAGGAGACCCCCAAAGGAGAAGGAAGGTGACAGGGACTGGGAAAGGCAGCAGTCGTGATGAATGGCGGAGGAGCACAAAGAAAGTTGTGGGGAACAGGGTGGAAAGTCACAGGGGCAGGGAGAGGACAGTGGCATTACTGGTAGGGGACAGGGAGGCAGTGCCCCCGGGTCAGACCACGGGCCCACAGGCTCTCCCCAGAGACCAGGGTGGTACCCTTCCCTCGGCTAGAGAAGAGAGGCGGAGCAAAGGCAGGAGGAAGTGTGGGGAAGGGAGGCAGGCAAGGAGGCCTGGACTCAGAGGTCCAAGGAGGAGGAAGCTCAGTGAAGGAGGAAAGCCAGAGGCAGAGACAGGGCAGAAAGAAAGAGAGGAAGAAAGGGAAGAAGCTTCCCGCAGCAGTTGCCTAGAGAAGCACAGGCTGTGCTTGAGGGCTTTTGCCCACTTGCCGTAGGAATGAGCCCAGCTGGCTCTGCTTTCCTGGAAGCCCGGGGGTTCCAGATGAGGAGCACAGTCCAGGACCCGGGTGGGGGTGGGGCTGGAGGGTAGAGGGCAGAGGAGGAAAGAAGAAGAGAGTAGAAAAAGAACAGAGACCATGGAAGAAGTGCCTCCCACTGGCGGGGGTGCATCCTAAGGACTCGGATAAAGAGGGCCCAGGTGGGCCTTCCCAAGGGTGGAGTCTCAGAGGTGGCACGGGGGAGGGGGTGGGGGCTGGGCTAGGAGACACTGCCAGGCCCAGGCACTGGACAGTTCTCTGGGGCGAACATGGAGGAAGAGGCAGAAGCAAGTCTTGATCTGGGCTGAAGAGTGAGCAAGAAGGAAAGTAATTAGATAGCATCCACCTAGCCAAGGAGCCAGGCTTGGAGTTCCCCATGGGCAGGAACCATGACTAGTGCATCTCTATAGCTACAGTGCCAGGCATGGCGCTGGGCACAGAGTTGGTACTCAATGAATGAATGAGGCTCTCCTGAGTAGCCTTCAAAGCCAGACCCCTGGCAGAAGGTCTCTGAACCAGCCACCTGGTTGACTTGGCATCCCAGGACATCCAGTCACCTGTCAGGCAAGTCCCATGCAGCCCCAGGTGTCAGAGGATGTGAGAAGCCCAGAACAGGCCCCTGCATTGACTGACACACATTCTTCACCTGCTCCACTGCTTGTTAACTTCCAATAGCATCAACTCTGGTCCATGGAGGCCCTTCCCACTCACACCAACACCTTCCTGCCCGCCTACAGTACCCCTGTCCAAGAAACAGAGCATGCCGTGTTGCCAGTTAAGAGTGAAACTTGACCTCGGAGCTGCAGATGCCATCTAAGGCAGCTGGCAGAGGCTGCTTGAGAACAGGGCCCAGGGATGGCCGTTACACTGGACTCCCCACACCTCGGCTCTGGTCACAAGATGTGGGATAAAGCGGGTCTACCTGCTCATTTTTGGTTCCAGGAAGATGACACAGCAGGCCCTCAGCCTTCATCTTGATGGAAAAACCGGCCCAAGCCTTGTCAGGGCTCCAAGAGGAGGGCAGGAGTATGATGCCACATGTTCTGGGCTTTCTGGAGCAATTCTGATTTCCAATATCCTTTCCCACTCTCAGGCCCCACTTTCAGATTGAGGTTGGAAAATATGGTTGCTGAAGGTTTAGTAACCTTGCCCCCTCTCCCGAGGGGACACCCTGTACTTGTTGGTCTCAGTATGTGGAAGGTTCAGCCCTGTTCTGCTGTCCCTGCTCAGCCACCATCCATTAGCAGCTCACAGCACCAAGAGCTTGTTCCATTTAACCCTCCTTCTAATCCTCCCAACAACCTGCGAGGTAGATGCTGCGATACCTCTTTTAAAGATAAGGATGGGACTTCTCTGGTAGTCCAGTGGTTAAGAATCCATCTGCCAATGCAGAGGACACGAGTTCGATCCCTGGTCCAGGAAGATGCCACTTGCCGCAGGGAGACTAAGCCTGTGAGCCACAGCCAGAGCCTGCACTCTAGAGTCGGTGCTCAGCAACAAGAGAAGCCACTTCAGTGAGAAGCCCACACACCACAATCAGAGAAAGCCTGCAAGCAGCAGCAATGAAGACCCAGCACAGCCAAAAATAAAAACATTTTTTAAAAAAGGAAACTGAGGCAGAGAGGTTAAATGGCTTATCCAAGGCCATGCAGCTGGTAAATGAGTTGGGATTTGAATTCAGGTCTGTCTGAACCCAGAGCCTGCCCTCCACATCATTTCATTCTGCTGCCCGGGTTCCAAACCCAGGAGACCCAGCTGAGGGGCCTCTGACCCCATCCAGGCCTCTGTGTCCCTCCCAGGATCCCCCCTTTCCTGATTTGCACCCTCCCTACACTGAAGCTACAGCCTATGAGCTGCTGAGCCCAGACTGTACGAAGAATGATGAGGGGACACTTGGTCCAAACTCCTCATTTTAAGGTAATAAAACCCAGCAGGGTGGGCGGTGAGGTGGGGGAGGGGAGGTGACCAGTCCAAGGTCACACTATGAGGCAGCAGGACTCTCAGAACTGGAGCCCATTTCAAGTGCCATGTCCACTCTGGCATATCTGAAGGAGAGTGAGCTCCTGTAAGTCCTTTCCAGAATGAGGCAGCATATAAATAAATTAATTAAACAAACTGCTGAGTTAAAACTTTGACGCAGATTACTCTTTCAAAGGGAACAAAGGCTTGTATTGTCTTCTCTGACCGCTTCATATTTGCCTAGCAGTTAACAGAAAGCTTTCGTAGACCTTATGTTATTTGAGCTTCCTAACTACTCTCTAGGAGAAGGCAATGGCAACCCACTCCAGTGTTCTTGCCTGGAGAATCCTAGGGATGGGGGAGCCTGGTGGGCTGCCATCTATGGGGTCGCACAGGGTCAGACAAGACTGAAGCGACTTAGCAGCAGCAGCAGCAGCAGTAACTACTCTCTAAGATAGCTAGGGATTATAAGCCCTTCCTTTTACTGGTGGCTCAGATGGTAGAGAATCTGCCTGCAATGTGGGAGACCTGGGTTTGGAAGATCCTCTGGAGAAGGGAACGTCTATCCACTCCAGCGTTCTTGCCTGGAGAATTCCATAGAAGGAGGAGCCTGGTGGGCTACTCCATGCGGTCGCAGAGAGTCGGACACGACTGAGCAACTTTCACTTTTTACTAGTGAGGAAACTAAGGTTCAGAGTAACTGCAGTGCAGGTTAAACGAGGGTAAACGGCTAGATCAAGGGCATATTTACCAGGCTCTACCAGGGAGCCTGGCACATGGAAAGTCCCTGTGGACAGTTGTGGCCTGAGCAGCAACAAGTAGCAGTGTCTGCCAGTCCAGCTCACAAGCAGGGCTCCAGCAGGGGGCCCTGAACTCCATGCAAAAGAAGAGAATTGTAAAACCAAAGATCACCTTGACCAGGACAGCCACCCACAGGGTACCAGTGATTACTCCCTGATCATGAGCAAATGCTTTACTTCTCATCTAAGTTTTTCCATATGATCTAGGCTTTGTACAAGAAGCACACACACTTTGAGAATCATTAATAAAAATGACTTTTACTCCTCAACAAAAAAGGTATTATCTCCTCATTCACTTAGCCTTGTCACTCCCCATCCATTCCTGGACTGCCTGGGAGCACAGCCCTACCTCCCGCCCCTCTGATCCCAGGCCAGATCTCTCTGACTGGCCAACCATGAATAGGGCTAGCCATGAGGTCTCAGAATCTTCGGGAGGAGGGCAGGCACTGATCACAGAATAAAACTATGCCATTTCCTTGGTTAGAAAGCACCAAGGTTCATCAAAGTCAATGTGGAATGAACAGGGGCTGTCCACTGAACCCAAGGAAGTAGGAATCAGGCATTTGAGAGGAATTCTTTTAAAGTATAGCAAAGAAGTATATTAATTTCAAATTAACCCCAATAGACATGTCTACCCATCTATAGGAAACTGACAACATCAGGGCTTCCACATACACGCATTAATCCATTCAATTTTATGAAGTATTTACTATCACTATTCTCATTTTTTCAGATGAGAGGCAAAAATTATTTGTTCAACATCTCCCAACTAGAAAGTAGCCAAAGGCTGGATTTGAACTCAGGAAAGTCTGACTCTAAGGCTCTCTCCACTCTATCAGATTTGCTTTCCTTGTCAAAGATCATCATCGCAGCCATTTACTGAGCACTAACTCTGTATGAGGCAGGCTCCAGGTGCTTTCCACACATTATCCCTAATCCCCCACAGAACACTTGCAGAAGAGATACCATTAGTCCAATGTTACAAATGGAGAAATAAGCTGAAGGAGAGTAAAAACATGTGTGTGATCACACAGCTAACAAGAAGCAAGCTCAGGGAAAATAAGCTTTACTTCACCTGTAGACTAAAAATGACCCGGAAAAGTGATACAGGAAGAAAAGAGGAAAGTGTGGAGGAAGTGGGGACACTAAGTGATGGGCCTTGGCCTCTAGGGGCTTTTGGGGAGCAGGAGCCATCAGGGCTACTGGGTCCAGGTGGGGGCTCTCTGCTGCATCCCATTCTGACTGGTGGCCTCTACCGCCCTCTCTCTGCCTTAGCTCCTCTCACACCACCTTCTTCCTCTGCAGGGTTCACCCTCAGGTCTCCCCCAGTCTCCCCAGCTGCCAGTTGTTGCAGTTTCAAACTCAATTGTTCTCCTCGGTACTGAGGCAAATGGAGTCATTAATTACCTTCTATCGGCTGGGCTGAGTTCAGAACGCGATCAATATCCCCGCTTGTCATTCAGGGCAGCCTGCCTGTGCAGCCCCGGCCCCACCCCCACGGCGGCCAGGACCAGAGGTCTGGGCTGCCACCCCGGCCTCCCCTTTGAAGGAGGGGCCCGGAGAGAAGTCAGAGATGCTGAAGAACCAGGCTGCTCTCCAGCCTGGGAGGAGAGTGAGGATTCAGAGGATGGAGAGGCAAGTGGAAGGAGGAAGGAAAAGGAAGGGGATGAGGGGGTGAGGAGAGAAGGGCAGGAGACCGGAAAGGAAGGAGAAAGCAGGAGAGCGGAGCGCCACACGCTGGGAAGGGGCTGATGTAAATAAACACTGTCCAGGGAGGGGGATGACATTCCGGAACCATGGCCTCTCGTCCTTATATTAATACTAGACAATCCGTGGGACTGCCCTGGCCAGACACCCCAGGCCAAGTTCAAGAGGAAAGCATAAAGAAGCCCTTGGAAACCTGGCCCGAAGCTTTGGCTCTGAGCAACACCAGCTTCTGCCCAGCCTTCCAGCCCTGGCAAACCTGCTAACTGTGATCAAGCTCTGCTTCTCAACACTCCATGTGTTCAGGACAGGGTGGGAGACAGGGGCTGGGTACCTGCCTGCCTGACCTCAGTCTTGCTGTGCCAGTTTACACCCATGTGTCTCTGGGGACACGAACTACATTTGTGGTCGTAACATAATACTGGACTAGAAGTAACATCTGCTGGGCTGAAATTCTAGTTTTGCCCCTTACCTGCTATATGTCCTTGGCCAAGTCTCTCAAGCTTTTCTAGACTGTTTCCTCAGATGAACACCAGAGGGTTGCTAACTCCTACCTCAGAAGGATTCACTTCTCTGTTCTCTGTGTTCCAACAAACATCTATCTAAACCTTTATTGTAGAAATAATAATAACTAAAATCGATCCAATTCCTATTATGGTACCAGACACTAAGCCTAACATGATCCAATGATTTAATCCTTACAATAACAGCAGCTAACATTAAGTGCTTACTATATATTGGGCACTCATCTAAGAAGTTTACATATATTAACTCATTTCATTTTCACCAGAAGCAGGAAGCTTCTATTATTATCTCCATTTTGTAGGTGAGGAAATGGAAATGCAGAGGTTCAGGAACTTTCCTAAGGTTACACAGCTAACTAGTGAAGGAGGCAGAAGCAACGCAGGCGACATGCCTCTGGCAGCTCAGCTCATAACCTGGAGAAACTGAGAGCTAGCGAGGTTGGGTAACTCACTCTAAAGCACTCGTTCCTGACAGTAAGTGGCAGAGTCAAATTTAGAATCCATAGGTACTTAAGGTTTTTTTTTTTTTATGTTTGTTTTCTTCATTAAACTGTGACTATTTTAAAGCCAGGGACCCATCTTTTTTCATTTTTGTAAATCTAGCCCAGAGCCTGACACATAGTAGCTGATAAAAGAATGTTGGCTGCTTTGTAGTATAGAATTCCAAAAGCAAAGATAGATTCTTTCTTTACTTGCCTTACAGTTTACCTTTAGAAGGAAAAAGCAGCAGCATAGGACTTTGCTACTCTGAATTCAGTGTTACAACATTTTATAGCTAGAAAGTATCATGGAGATAATTTAATCTGATGGCTTCTTATAGATTAAAAAAAAAAGAGGCTCAGAAAGGTTGAGTGATTTCCCCATGTCACACAGCTAGTTATCCTTAGGATAGGAATGAAAGCTCTCAGTCTTATGCCCTTTTCCACTATTCCAGGCTGCTTAATTATGATCAAGAAAGAGGAAACTGATAAAAGGGAAGCACTGGGGATTTGGGAAGAAAAGAACCATGTCTAGAGTTGACAGTAGCAAAAGAAGAGGATTCAGGCAGAACCCGACTCGAGGAAAGCAAACTGCTACGCCTTGAGGGGAAGAATTGCTGTGTGCACCCACAGCAAGAGATTCTAGAGGGGAATATAATTCCACGAGGACAGGATGCTCTAAAAATGAAATTCCACTGCCACTAGCTCAAATAATCAACCTGACAAAGTAGAGAGTGGGAGTGGGGGAGGGGGTGGGAAGAGAGGGCACTTAAGGGAAATCATTGTTGCTGCACACGAATGAGCTTTAAAGTATGATGAGCCTAGATTTTAAAAGGACATGTACATGGAACAGTGGAAGATTATACAACCATTAAAAAAATCATGTTTTCAAAGAATATTTAATGATATGTGAAAATAGTCCTATATAATGTTAAGTAAAAAAGTGATATCATTCCAATTTTGATAAAAATTATACATATATATGTAATATATATAATTATACATAATATAACGAATTATATACACATAGGAGACAAAAGACTGTAAAGAATATGCCAAAATTCTAACAGTTGTTATTTCTTGGTGATGCGATTATGGGTAATTTTTTTTTAATTACTGTATCTCCTGAATATTTTTACAATGAGCATATATTACACTTAGTATCAGACAAGTTATTTTTTTCATCTTATAAAGGACAGGAGGGAGGAGGGACCCTAACCAGGGATAGATATGAGAGTAGCAGGAGCCTGTCAGGAAGACAAAAGCTCAGAACAAGCTGAAACAACAAAAAGGGCCTTGGCAACCCTGTTTGGAGAAAGAACAAAAAGGAAGGCAGGCTTAGGCTCAGTGCTCAGGAAAGGAGGTAATACTGAGAGGAAACAAAAGAGAAGGCAGAGCTTCTCAACCCCTGGCTTGACTTTGTCTTCTCCATCAAAGAAAAGAATCCTCAAAACGAGACCAGCAGGAGATGCCTAGTCAGGTGGGAGCCAGGTGGGTAACTCTTCACCATTTCAACTGGGTTACCTCTCCCAGGCCCAAATAACTCAAATATCAGGACCTCAGGTGGGGCAGGGTGGTGGGGTGAGGTGGACAGGATCTTAAATTTTTTGTTGATAATCCTTGAGCAGTCACAATTAAAGGGCAAGGCAGTAACAAGATCAATGCCATAGCGAAAAAGGGGGAAAGGTAAGCTTATGCAAACAACACTCTAATACATTTACTATTAGGGTCTGGAAATCTTTGGAATAAATTATCATGCAGGGGCTTCCCAGGTGGCACTAGTGGTAAAGAACCTGCCTATCAGTGCAGGAGACGTAAGAGTCATGGGTTCAATCCCTGGGTTGGGAAGATCCCCTAGAGGAGGGCACGGCAACCCACTCCCAGTATTCTTGCCTGGAGAATCCCATAGACAGAGGAGCCTGGTGGGCTACGGTCCATAGGGTCTCAAGAAGTCAGACATGACTGAAGCAACTTAGCATAGCACACACAGCATATCGTGTAGTTAATTTGTGGGCATTAGAAAAGAGGGATACCATGGAGACTGCATGTGCTCACCAAGAGTAGGTTGTAGCACCCTAACTAATTATCATTATTTAGGTCAAATGCCAGCCCCATCAAGACTTCCTCCATTGCCCTGGTGAGAAGCTACTGACTCCCTCTTTCTTGACATTTATCATTCGCCCTTTATACTTTGATCATAGATCTATCACAATCTGCTTGTATAATGGTGTGCACTATCTATCTATCTCCCTACTAGACTAGAAGGTTTTTGAGGTCAAGGACAGCGTCCTTCCTGTTTACCTTTGTTAAGTCAGTTCTGTTATGCTTTATCCATAGCAGACACTCAATCTGCTTATCAACTTATATTGGATTTTTAAACTGATTGGGAAAACACTGCAGATACAGTAAATGTTAACATTTCACAGAAAATCTTTCTAACTTTATGAACAAGATGAAAAACAGTGAGATGGCTGACGGTTGTTGGCTCAACAGTTCCTAAAGGAGCCAGGAGGGACAGCCTACTGGTGTGCTTTGTGGCTCTCCTTTATTTTAAAGGAAAACAACTTTTTAAAAAAGCTACTTGGATAATGACATAGAAGACATCCTTAAGATCTTATTCGGGTGAAATTAAGAGCCCAAACCAACAAGATGAAATTCAACAGGGATAAATGGAATGCCCTATGTTTAGGTTTTAAAAAATCAATTACACAAGTGCAGAATGGGGTAGACCTGGCTTGATAGCAATTGATGTGAAAAAGATCTCGAGGTTTTAGTTGACCACGAACTCAATATGAGCTTCAGTCTGACACGGCTGCTAAAAAATCGAATGTAATCTTAGGCTACATTATGGATGTAGACTCTCCAGATGGACAATGGCAAGGGTTCTACTGCACTTGGCTTTGGCTAGACTGTCTCTAGAGTTCAGTGTTCATTTAAGAGGGACTTTAACGGTCAAGAATGAATTCAGAAACGGGTAACCAGGATGGTGAAGGACCTCCCCTAAGTGCAGGGACCACACCACGTGAGAAATTGAAATCCACCCAGGGCTCAGCCCAGTGTCTTTTCAGATGCTCATTAAACCAGATGGAATGAATGGAAGGGAGGGAGGAGGGGGGAGAGAGAAGGACTGTCACAGGGAGATCTTGTCCTCCACTGGTAAGTGTTCTCATCTGTTTTAAAGATGAAGAAACAGATGCAGAGAGATTATGTAATCAGCCAAAGGTCCCAGAGCAAGTAAGGAGCGGAGATGAAGCCCCCATCCAGACATCGAGATCCCAAGGCCTATGCTCTCCCCTTAGCACCACACTGACTCAGTACAAAGGCCATGTCACTACCAGTGACAACTGTCCATCTGGGTCCTGTGTCCAGGCAGGGGGCCGTGACCTGTCAGGAAGAACTGCTGCTGTGGAGAGTTTTATGTACATGGCAGATAAGACCAGATGACCTTTAGGAATCTGACTTCTCCTTGTCACCACTCTCAGCCCAGCCACTGGCCTCCCTCCATGGGGGAGATAGCCCTAGGGACAGCCTCTCCATATTTCAGCCATTTCCAGCTTCAAGTTCCATTTCCTACCTGCTCTTCTAGCCACTTGCCTGGATTCCTACTGAAAGCTCAGCCACGTGGCTCAGCATTGAATTAACAGCTTATCATCTGATCTAGGCAAGCCTTGCCTCTCCAAAGACTGTGAGTGCTGTGAGGTGCATATCTTGGATATTTGCTTCTCTTAAACATCCCAACACAGTAGGAACTTCCACCCACAGAGATCCCCAAAGAGGTCAGTGAAAGGTTTCTCAGTATCCCACAGACTATCAGTTCTCTGAAACTGTTTGTGGAAATATGCCTGTGGACTGAGGGATGGACTGAATGATCATTTAGGGAGAAGGGGGATATATGGAGGAGACCTAGAACCCCAGAGAATGATGCTGGTACAGTTACTTTCCCTGTTTTGAAGAAGCCTCCAGTTTGCAGAAAAGAAGTGCACAGGCTCCTGCTGCCAACATATTGCCAGCATGGTATGTGTGACCTCCAGTGAAGAAGCAGGAGGGTGAGCAGGTGGGGGAGGGGGAGCAAACAGGTAGTGGGAGAGAGAAAAGCTGAAGAGAGGAAATGGAGGGGTGAGTTTTGGGTGGATTTGGGTGAATTCCTCAGAGTGATCAACTTTCCTAGCCAAGAGTATGCACTGTGCCTTCCTGCTGGCCGCGGGCAGAGGCTGGGGCTCTGGGCTCACTGGCCAGTGGCGGAGAAGGAGGGCTGGCTGGGGTTCTGTCTGGGTGGGACCTGAGGCCTCCTTCGGTCCTGTTTGGGCTCTCGGGAGGGCTGGGGCCTTCTGCCTGGGGCCAGGCTCCAGCTGCGGCCAGAATCAGTCAGAAACCTCTCTGGAGCCAGAAGCGAAGGGGGCTTTGTTAGCTCAAAGGACACAAGCAAGGCGAAAAATTACATACCAGGCCGCTCTAAGTATGCTTGTTTAGAGAAACTGCTTGCATTTATGAAGTCTTTGGTGCGGAAAGCAGGGTTGCAAATGACTGCATCAGAGCGACAGTAAAGGCCATTAATTTCCTGTTATGTTTTCCTGTGTTGGGGGCTTTATTAATTTAATTTTACACTGTCGAACAACAGCGAGAGCTGACACTGCCACACCGCCACGGCTGGGGTTTTCTTTTTGTGTGTGTAGCAAGGCTTTGCCTGACATGCAAATCAACGCTATTACTGGAACCAATAAAGATGTGTGGAGGCAAGAGGGGAGGGATGAGGATGGAAAGGGAGGGAGAAAGGGAGAAAAAGGAGAGAAAGGGCAAAAGCCATCCCTGGGCAGTTTCTGCCTCACTCCATACCTCCAGGTCTCCTGGCTTCCCAGAGCATCCTCCTCAATCAGCGATTTCTAGCCACCCTTCCCCTTCCCTTGTACCCCCTCCTCCTTGACTTCCTGCCTTCAGATGACTCCATCTCTGTTGTCTTTCTCTGTCCCAGCTCCTGGAAGAACTTGAGTAGGGACATGGAGCTCCCAGGAAGAGGTGTGTGTGGGGCGGGGGTGGGGGTGGGGGTAGGCTTCTCCTCTTGCCCATTCTCAGCCCAGGTATGTCAAGGAAGCACAGGGACAAGAGACTGGAAGTTGCCCTCTGTCCCCTCCACCTCTCCCTAGCCAGAGCTAAGGCCTTTGCTATATAGTTCCCTTTCCAGTCATCTCCCCTTTCCTCTAAAGCTGATTCTGGCCTACTTACATATTATTAGTGAACACACACATGAATCCATGTGCTTATGCACATGATGAAGAGTCTAGAAAGTGACTCCAGCTTACTTGTAAGTCCCTCTGAGCACTCCTATAGCCTACCTGGTCAACCATTTATTTCCTTTGAATTCCCAGAAAAAATACTGTCTCTGATTGTTTCTCCTTAAGAGATTCTTAAGTTTCTCCTACAGAGCTGTCTTCAGTAGCCGCGAGGTATTGCATTGGTCTAGACCAAGTTGCCAAAGAAAAATGGATCGCCAGTATCAGAAACACAGGCAGGTTCCTGGGAGATCACTTTTGGTCCCTTTTCTTCCCAGGACCTCAAGATCACCCACACTGCCCTTCTCCCAGAGCTGCTTCCATAAGCTGGTTGCCCTAGAGGTCCACACTGCACAAGTTATGGAGATGGGAGTGGGGAAGTAAGAGGGCAGGGAAGCTCCCGGGGACCCTCCTACCAAACAGTTATCCGCATTCCTCATTGCAGGCTCTGCCGTCTGCTGGGGCTGAGAGGGATCTGTGAGAGCCAGAGAGAGAGAGGGAGAAGGAGAGTCCGTGCATCTTGCCCTCCGTCACTGGCTTGCTCGCACTCCTGCCTGCTTCGGGAGCTGTCTGGCAGACTTGGAGAGGCTGTTGGACAAACTCCAGCTCTCCCCAGGAGGAAAGCATAAACTTCATAAACTGCATTTACTTTAATGCAGGTTCCTGGGGCTGCTTTCCTCCAGCTTTTCTTTCCTCCCTTGTCTGCTCTGTCTCGATCACATTTTTCTCTGCCCCTGTGTGCACCCAGACCACACACACACACACACACACACACACACACACACAATGTGGCTAGTGCTCCTGAAAAAGCTGAAGTCTGGGCAGGAGAACAGGCATGCATGTTGTAAAGCTCTATCTGAAGGAGAAAGCCTCAGCCTAGCCCCAGAGAGACCCTGTGAGATGCCCACACGCCCGTCTCCAGTGGAAATGAGCACAAAGGGTGCTTTGAGGCAAGCGGGCAGGAACCCCAGGGGAGGGAGGGATGCTGACATTTCACTGCTGCTGCTGCTAAGTAGCTTCAGTTGTGTCTGACTCTGTGCGACCCCTGGGAGAGCCAAATGAGGAGCCACCTGAAGGCTGGGCCACGGGCTCCGAGGCAGGGAGGGAGAGAAGGCGAGGCCTCCACGCAGGTTGAGGTCTGTGAGGCCTCCCTTGTCTGGGGCTGTCAAGGTCAGCAGGTTTGGGTTCAACGAAGGGTCAGGATGGTTTGAATTACTGGCTCTGCAGCAACTCTGCTCTGAGGCTCGTGATCAGTCTCTCAGCCCTCCCCCAACCCTCCTGGCAGAATGGGGAGGGTCCCGGAGACCCCTACTGGCCACCAGGGCCCTGAGGAAGGCAAGTAATGGCAGGGGTGGAGGTGGTGGGGAGGCTTCTCTGGGCCCCAGCGCCCCTCTGGTGCAGACACCCATGGTTGGGAGTTTACTGGGGCCCATTCTTCTTGCAGGTGGCAGGGCTGGGTCTCCCAGGATACCTTTTCCCTGACCCTTTTTCTGAAGGATCCTCTAGGACCCTGCCCTTCTCATCTGCCAGTGGGCCTACAGAGGAGATGGTGCCTGGAGGAGGCAAGCCTTCCTGCAGAAGGGCCTGAGGAGCAGCCTCAGCGCCCAGCTCTTCCCTCCATGGCCCCGCCTGATGGAGAAGGGCAGAGCTGAGGCAGCGGAATTCTTGCTTGGTGCCCTTGCCCATGGGGGAAGGAGGACAATGCCTACCTGCAGGGCTTAAAGGGAGTTGCTGAGTGAAGACAAGGGGGGAAGACATTCTGACAAGGTGGGTGTGCATACACAGACATGGGGTGGGAGGACCCAAGGCCTCTGCCCAGTGCCCATACTGCACTCCTACCACCCCAGTTTCCAGTGGTGGAGGGTCGCACACAGCCCCTCCAATGCAAGTCTGTGCATTCTCTCCTGGGGAGTGGGGTCGACCCATCCATTCTGACTTTTTGGCACTCTACCAAAAAAAATACATGCTTTTGTGCTAAACCTTATCATACTTCCTCAAACAACCAAATGTAACTCTTCATCCACAGCAGCATGGACTGGCTGGGAAACTAAGGTGGTTAATGACTCAGCTGCATTCGCTGGTATAATCACAGGTATTTATGTACAAATTCATGCACCTACGTCAGCTACACACAGTCATGGCAAAAGCTTGGTTCCTCCTTCCTGAAAAAGGTATGTTCAGGTGTACACAGGGCCCAAGGCAAACGTCTTAATAAAATCTTTAAACCTACCTCTGTATAATGACCTGGTTGGCATTTAACAGGCTCGTAGCCAACATTACCCTGAGAGTTTAGCTAAAATATGTGATCCAACTACGATAGAAAAATTCCCCCCTCAGGTATGAACGGTCTAATTTCCCAGGTTACTAGCAAGATATAATCATAACAATGAATGTGTGTTCAGAAGTAGATTTTTGCGGGGCGTGTGTGTCTTAGTGAATGCTGACCTTTGGACCTTAGTTTGCTCTTGGGCTGGATGGACAGCAGCCAGGTTTTGAATATTTGTTGGAAAATGAACATAGGCTGAGCTTTGTTCACACAAGGTAAGGTCAGGTACCTGTTGTCTGGATGGATGATTCCCTCTATGCAGATCTGGTTTCTGAACTTTCAGAGGACCTGGCTCCTGAGGGGGTCAGAGTCTGTGACCTGTGCTAGGTAGCAGGCAGTGTGTGTGAAATCCTATCATTCCAGCAATGATCCACAGAAGCATTTTCCTTACAGAAACTCAAGCTCTGCTTGAGTTCCCTCTGCCAATCTGCTGTCTTCCTGCAGTGCCTGGTCGGGGCCTGGAGGAGAGGAAAAGCCAAAAGGCTCTGCCAAGCCCATGATGTAAGCTCACTTCAGAGGTGTGAGAGCCCGGAACCCATGGGTCCATCCTCCCGGGTGGGTGTTCTCTAAGAAGGAGCTGGATGGCTGGGTTTGGCTGTGATTTAAAGGGTTTCGGGGCAAAAAGACATAACTGCGCCCAAGTACCGAGTTTAGGGTAGGGAATCAGTGAAACCTCCTTTTGTTTACCCAACATAGCGCAACCTCACCTTGCCTTCTAGGCCCTTTCAGCTCTGCAGACTCTGCAAAACATCCCTAAGATCTTTTCATGAAGGGAGCACTCAGATCCCTCTCTGCTTTCGCCAGCCCCCAGCCTCTGGACCAAAGGTCAGGGAGAACTGGCCCTGTGGGCCCCAGAGAACTGGCTCCTGCCTCTGCCTCTAAATGTCCACCCATGCAAACCTGCCACGGAGAACTCACCACTGACCCTCTCATCAGGACTGCAGGTCCAGGCCATGGACACCCAAAGAACCAGAGCCTGGCAGCTGGCCAGGGGCAGTCTCTTCTCTCTCCTGGGGTCCTCCTTGCCTGCCTTTTCTGACACCAGCACTCCTCCCACTGCCCCTCCAGAAAGACAGCGGGGAAGGGAGCCGGGTGACCAGGGCATGCCTGGTTTACATTAATGAGATACACCGAGGGTAATCCAGCCATGGAGGCAGCCTACAAAAGGAGGTGATCGCGGGCGGCCAGGAGCAGAGCGGCTCAGGTAATTGGTTTATCTATCTGGAAGCAGGGGGAGCAATCTCAGCACAGACAGACTAGCAGTAAAGTCTCTTCCTTAAGGCTATTTCCTTTGTCTTTTCAATTGCTTGCACATCCATGTGAGAGAGGGAGAGAGTGTTAAAGAGAGAGGGAGAGGGAGAAATGTTAATTTGTGAATTAATGGCTTTTCTCAGCGGAATTGTAAATTCAAATGTCACCTCACACGGTGACACCACGGCTGGTCTGCTGAAGAAGCAATGATAAGATCCCCCCACCTCCCTCGGTGCCCCTCCCTCCCCAAAGATAGCTGCGGAGTGGAACATGCTACTTTTAATTTGCAATAACAACACAACAGAGGTATGCAGTAATGACTGCCTTCTTCTCCCCTCCTCCTGGCTTCCTGCACCCCCAGTCCAGTTGGCTCCCCACTTCCTCCCTCCCCACCCCTGTGCTCTTCTGAAACAACACCTCACCTCACCCTGGCTCACCCCCCCAACCCCAACCCACCCAGGCCCTGATCACATGGGGGGTGTGCCTTTGGAATTGACGATGCTGCAACCCTCTCTTCTCCTTCAATAATCAGGGAATTAATGACCCTGAAGTTAAAGTGAGGCTGATACCGAGGCCCTGCCCAGCGTTGGGAAAAAGCCTTCATTGTTTTCAAGCAGGAGGCGGGCAGCAGAGAGGGAGATTCATGGATGGAGATTGAATATGCAATTTTCTTTCACCTTGCCAAGAGCTGCCCCTGGGCTGTGCCTGGCCTAAATTTTTCCTTTTACCATCTCTGCCTTATCCGGCCCTCCCACCTCCCTTCCATTCTTTCCAGAAAATTACCTTCAAAATTGATTTCCACTTTTACAAACAAATATAATGGGAACACAGGAAAAAACTTGGGCCGTGATGAATTAGGGCTGTCAGGTGCTTCCAGGTCTCCTTTGCTTTTGTTTTACTACCCGATCTGCTCTTTGTTTTCCAAGGGCTGGAAAAAGTGCCCCCATCCACTGAGGGTCTGACCCTCCAGGCCACCAGGGCCTCAGTCCCCCAATCCAGCAGGGCCCAAGGCGGAAGTGAGCCAGGCCCTGAGACTCCATTCGCCTTTGGTTTCCAGTAGAAGCCTGGGCCACCTCCTCCTAGTCTGCTCTCTGACCCTTAGGAACCCACTCACTGAAGAGTCTCTAACCGCCTCCCCAGCTCTCTCCCCTGGCCCCCGAACCAGGTTCCCTCTGGCCCCCATACCTCTTAAAGTCCAGACCAGATGCAAACCTCCACCTCCTCTAATGTGGGCAGGATCAGTGTATACCTCGACTAGAGCAAATAAGAGACAGACAGACACTGAGAGATCGCGAAAGGTAAGCAGGTCGAAGACCAGAGGTAAATCCAGAGACTGGAAGACCAAGCTCGTCTGTGAGGGTCCCCAGCCTCAGTCTCCCTTGTGGTGGGGCCCAGGCCCCCCTGGAGGCAGGACCAGGACAGATCATCATTTTGCCAACAGGGTAATGCTGATATGGGCCTTTGGGCAAAACTCTACATGCACATCTGTGTCTCAAGACCAGGCAGCCTGAGCACACCCAGGCCCAGCTCAGGACTCTCCCCATCCCCTGGCGCTGGTGACAGGGACACGATTGTGTACCTGCTCACATTTGATCATCTCTCTGGCTGTATGCACTACCCAGAAAACTGTGTGCCTGCCCAAAGCATGGCATTCCATGTCCCCCTTTCACCCAAAGGTATCAGAAAGGCAGAAAATACACAATACCCACATTTGCATAAACCATGTGAGAAAGCACCTTATGTGTCCACAAATCAAACACACGTTTCCCAAGGTAAATAAATGTGTATGTGGGGGCAGAAATACACAGCAATGGATGGAGGGAGGGAAGACTCCGTGTTGGAGAAGAGGAGGTCCTGGGTTTATTTACATATATCTGAAATGCCTTTAGAGGCTAAGAGATGACACATGGCCCAAACGGATGGCCACAGAGCAAATGTGAAAACAGAAATGGACAGAGGTCCTCCCAGTTACACAGGGAGGCTGACATCTTTCCTTGGCTGCCCTAGTCCCATCCAGGTTGGTTTATCCAGGATCAGCTTCCCTAGGCTGCTCTGTTTAAAAGGATCCGCACCAAGATGAAGGTGCTGCTCCTCACAAAGTTTCCTTCTGACACAACTTCATTTCCCTTGAAACATAGACCTGCCAATGATGCCTTCCTCCCCAGACACAGTGAGCCATCTTTGAAGATGGAGTTGGCTCAGCTCCATGTCCGTGATTTCGTGTAGTCCTCTCTGTGGGCCCCGTGAAGTCAGTGCCGTCACTATCTCCATTTTACAGAGGGGAAGACTGAGCTGATGAAGGTTAAGAGGCTTGCCCAAGGTACTACGATACAAGCCCAGCTGCGCCTCCCTCCAGAGTCCTTCCCCACTGAGTCACATTGCCCAGCCCAGGACTGCCTCCTGGCCACTCCATCGAATCCTCCTTCTACGTGGGGCCTTTTGCAGCCTTCTCTTGCTTGAAGCCTGGGATCCTAGATGGGGCAGGAGCTGCTCCTTCCTACAGCATAATCCCTCATCTGCCCCAAGTCAAACCCCAGTAACACACGAGAGACTTCAAGCAGGGGAACTAAGGAAATCACTTCTCACAGTTATGGCTTCAGCCAAAGCAGAAGAGAGCTATTAAAGGCAGTGACAGGGCTTGGCTGTTTGCAGCCATGCAACCTGCTCTGCCTGCAAACGTACAACTGCACTGCCTTGGCACCACTCAATTGCACAATTCATTGTGCACCTAATTAATGGAAGGCAGAATCGCAGCTCCCTGCAATCCCATGCATCAAAGGATGATACCAACACACCTCCCTTGCACAAATCTAAAGACTCGCACCATATGACTTCATTTGGATTTTTGGACAAGTTATGTAATTGTTTTGGGCTTCACCACCACTGATGGACGGCAATGCTTTAAACCATGGCCAAAAGCAACTGGGTGAAGGCAAAGGACTTTGGTCTTGAAAAATACAAGAGTCCCTATTCTGCAGTCACATCAGCCAGCTCATGCAATGTTCGGTGATGCAGTGTCCCTAAAAAGGACTCTAACATACCTACCCGTAATTAGATCCAAGAAGAGGGACAGATTTCAGGAGGGTACTGAATGGGAATCTACCTTCTCAGACTGATGGATGGCCTGTCTGCCAGGTGCTTTATGACATAACTTCCCCATCTATCCCTGGTCTGTCTACCTGTCTCATTCCAGGATCTTCTGGACTCTTGGGGGAAAGGGGAGGGTCAAAGCTTCTTGATTAGCACCTTTCTCAAAGGAAAAGTCTGGAGATTTTTCCATCCTTCCAAAGGCCAGGGCATGAGAGGGCGTCTCAAGCAGGCTCACAGTCACTGTTGGTTTCCTTTTTCCCCAGAGTCACAGCTGATCGGTCCTTTACTAATGTCCCCACAGGTCTAATTGCTGCAGATACTAATAACGCTGTCCATATTCTGAGTGCCAATGCCAATAATGCTCTGGGTATTATCACTGTGAACACCAATAACTACTGCTGAGATTGTCTCCAATAATGCCAGCACACGCTGCAGTGATTGTCCTCGCTAATGCCCACCACCGTGACATTGTTAGAGCTAAAGAACAGGCCACACTGTACCCATAGGCAGGAGTAGGAGTGGCTTCCTTGAGGACAGAGATGCTCACAGCTGGCCCCTGGGCTATGACACTGCCAGGGAGATGCCCCCATGTGTGGGGCCAAAATTGAGCTGGCCTGGCAGGGGCACAGGGCTCTCCAGTAGGAGACCTGCCCCTCCACTCCCTCAAGGTCTAGTGCCTTGATGTGCACCCTTGTTCCCATCCCAGCCCCCTCAGGTCCCTGGGCCAGCTTTCTCTTTCGCCTGCAGTGCCGGGAGCTGAAGGACACACCTGGGTGTCTGTGCGGCCCATGCCCGAGGCTGCCTCCTGCGCCCGGCCTGCCAGCCGCTGTGCTACCTTGGCCTGACTGCAGAGTTGGGCTACATCATCTTGACACTTAATTATCTCCCCTGTTCTTAATCATCTGAGCTGCTCCCTAATATAAACTGGGCCTGGCTGCTTGGAGGTGCCCAGAGTAGGGGGAGGGGGTGGCTGTGGAGGGTCTGCCCTTCCTGTCCTCTCCCTTCCCACCTGGCCCGATGGGTCAAGTGCGTGGATCATGTGTGGTGTGGTGTGCTGTGTGTGTGGTGGTGTGTATGTGTTTTGGCACAGGGCGGTCAGGGAGAACTGGCTTTCCTCATAGGTTCTGGCCTCCACGAGGGAAAGGACAGCTCCATCTGGCCTGGGGTTGATCAGAAGGAAGGGTAAGTCAGGCAAAGAACCTCCCCACCTCCCCAAAAGAGAAGCAGGGTCTCTGATCCTTCTTGCCACTGAGCTAGGTTTCAGGCTAAGTATTTATGCAGTATGAGTAAATTTAGAGACTGCCATTACCTCTCACCTAGAATTCAACTGCTTCCTGAGGTGTCTCCCCACTGCCATCGCTACCACCATGCTGGAGGAGGGCCTCCCAAACCCAGCCCTGCTCTTGTGCCCTTCCTGATCAGATACTTTGGGTGGCTTCTCATGTCTGCAGGCAAAAGTCCCGTCTTGGCCTGCTCTCCCATACCCCTAACCCCTCCACTTAGCCCTACCTCCACAACTTCCCCTCAGGCCCTTTCATCCGAGCCAAAGCACCCCTGTTTTCTCCGCACAGTACCTTCTGGCCACCAGGCTCAGTCTGTCCCATAGAATTTCAACTACCATTGTCTTTGAACCATGCCGCTCGTCCATCCCTTAGGCCCCTCCTCAGAGAGCAGCCCTTCCTGGTGGCTCACTCCTTCCTCTGTCTGAGTTCCCACAGCCTGCAGCCCCGACTTCCATCACAACACAGATATCCAGATATCTGACGGGCCTTTCTGCTCTCTGGGCTTATGTTTTATATGCCCCACTAGACTATAAGCTCCTTAAGGACAAGAATCATATCTTGTTCTGCTCTGGGAACCTAGAACACCAAGCCTTTCTTATGAGTGATACCCAGAAAAGGTTCACTGAATTGAATTGACTTGAAACAATGAATGTGATCAACTGCTCAGAGAGGAGAGCATTCTGTTCTGCCCAGCTGCAGCGCCCACAGCCTCAGGCCAGTGCTTTTCTATCTCCAGCCTCCTTCCTTGACCCACAGGAGTCCAGGAAGCAGAGGACATGCTTGACCCCGACTTCAGACCAGTGGGGAGGAGTCCAAAGGGGGTCCTGTGGCCTCCCCAGCCCCCTGGTTGTCTCACAAGTGCTAGGGGTTTAAAGGAGAAATGCTCAGGGTCTGAGGCAGAATCTTCCATATTACTCAGGGTGCTGGGGAGCTTGGCGAAGGTCTGAGTATGGGGAACCCCCAGGGAGAGCTGAGACACAGGCCCTTTCACACAGCCGCCCCCTGCCCTTCAGTGGCTATTGCCAAAACAACCACAATGAAATTTAGTGAGTGGCAAAGGCCGTGGCAGCCAAATGTGTTTGGATATTTTGGAAGAAGGAGAAATAGAGCCAGACAAGCTGTTTTCCTGTGAAACGAGGCCATTAGGGCTTCTGGAAGGAGGCCAGACCCGGGTCATCACTGTCTTGCCAGACCCAGGCCTCGCCTACACACTGTCCCTTTCTGCTGGAGTCTGGGGCTCTCACACTCTCTTTTCCCTCAGCCTGGGCCTAGGGAATCTCAGCTTTGTCTCTTTTTCTGTTCCTCACCCTCTAGAGCTGTCCCAATCAAGGGCTTGTCTGTGCTTGGGATGACCGCAAGATTTACTGTCCAAATAGGACATTTTTGAGAGAAAAAGGAGATGCTGACTGGCCAAGATGCAGAGATAAAGGCATAAATTGGGACTGTCTGGATGAATGCGATATATGGTCCCCCACCTATGTTCATATTTAGAGGGTTCTATTTCATGGGAGATACCCTTAAAAGTATACCCTCTCTAGACCAGGAAGTTACTGCTTCCCCAGCAGGGACAGTAAGATAAGGGCAGGAAGCAGGCTCCAGACACTGGGGTCTCCCTTTGTCTGGGCCTGCCAGCCCTGCGCCCTGGCCTCATGCATCAAAAAGAGAACCAGATGGTTACCAAGGGACCCTTAATGTCACAACACTTGAAAAACACCTTCTCCCAGGCTCATTGCCACCACTCTCTCCCTCTGATTTTCTTTCCCTGCTTCTCCTCCTCTTCATCCCTCTCACTCTATAACTCCCTGCCCAACAGCTAGCTGCCCCCAAGGGATTACAGGGAATGAGGGGAAGGGCCAGAGAGGAGCCTTGGGGGTGTCTTCTCCCATAGCAAAGAGCAGAGAGGGCCCATGCCAGCCTAGTGGTTTGAATGGGCACAGAGTCAATGTGTTACAGAGAAAGGGCAGTAGGGTCAGCTGCACGTGACATCACTCCCCCATTTCCTGATGGGTTGAGATCAGGGGAGGACAAGTCAGTTTAGCTTTTCATCCCCAGGTCAGAAACCAGCTGTCCCCTAACCTCCAAAACCTTCCCATGGTCCACGGTTCCTGCTTTTCCTCCTGGCATCCCACAGGGATGTTTGGGGTGAATCCCAGTGGAAGGTGAAGCAGTTGGGGCTGCTGAGCAGATGGTGAAGCTGACGGCCCCACCAGCAGCCTGCCTCCCTCTCTCCAGAAGCCAGCAGGGTAGTGGAGGGACCTGGGCTTTGCTACTAAAAGTGATCTCACAGCAAAGCAGCTGCGAAGCTGCGCCGAAACCGGAGCTCTGAGTCCAGGGACAAAGCATGCACAGGGGAAGCCAAGCCTCTTCCCTCCTCCCTACCTTCATCACGTTTCCTCTTCTCGCCATTGGAGCGAGGGATCCCCAGGATCCCATTGATGGAGTAGGATCCCACTGGATCATTGGAGGCGCTGGAAACAGGAGGGGGAGGCCGTACTGGGAACTGGATGGGAGGAAGGAGGAAAGGCCATCAGGATAGTGGTTGTGATTGCAGGCCAAAGCCCCAAGGCTTGGGGGCAGAGGGAATGAGAGGGGATGGGGAGCCCATAGTCTCCTTTCTCTAAGATTTAAGGGGGAACAAGTTGCTGCATACAATTTAGGCTCTTCACTGCTGTCCACCCTGGGCTTAGTGGGGACCAGTCAACACAGGCCTTCTCTGCAGATCTAGAGATTTCACTCACTCACTATAGGTTGAACCCACTCTTGAGGATGGATGGAAACGGCAAAGCGGACTCAACCTAGAAAGTGATTCAGGGGTCCTGAGAGAGCACAGCTCCTTCTTGCAAAGCTCATCCCCGGATCCCTGGGGCTGGGCAAATCCGTTTAAACAAGTCCCAGCCCATTGTTTCTAGTCTCCTAGGCAGAGTCTTTCCCAGTCCTGATTTAGAGTCTGTGGCTTTCTAAGATCTCTCTGATTCTCTTAGAGACACAAGAATGGGCCTGATCCCCAGGGGTATGAAGCTCTTCACTCCCACCTGTTGCTTCTGGTCTTGAAATCACCTGAGAAGTCCCTAATTTCCCCTTCAGGGCACAGAGTAGTGAACACATTCACTCGGCAGTGATCAACTCAGGTACAGCTCGATCCAACCCTCCCCCCAGCACACGCTGCAACCCAGGTCTAGCAAACAGGGCTCCTGCCAACTCCTGGAGGGCTGGGACCAGCCCTTTCTACTTTCTGTTGGTCCAGAGAGAGGTACAGCTGCCAAGAGGGACAGCAGGAGAAGTTTAACCACATCCTAGTCCCTCAAGATCTCACCTACGGCTTCGGCAGCACTGAGCGCCCTTGGGTCAAAGAGACAGTGAGTGGGCAGGAGGGGGATGCTGGCAGGTGTTCTGGTGGGACTGGTCATGTCTCTGCAAGGCTGTGAGCGAGGGTCAATAAATGAGGGGGCTGGAGAGGGCAGAGAGGTATGGCAGATGAGAGAGAGAGACAAAGACATCAAGTGAGATGAACTGAGAGGAGAGAGGCCATGAGGAGGGAGGGGAACAGACAGAGGAGGAGGTCCAGGGCCACCTGGACAGAGAGGAGAGGAGAGGGAAAGGCAGAAGGGGGAGGAAGAGGAGAGAAGACAGAGGGGAGAGAGAAGAGAGGAGGAAAATCTTAAAAATTAACAAAACAAAAAGGAGTAAGCAAGTAGATATGAAAGAGAGGACAGAGAACAAGAGATGGAGCAAGAGGAGGATGGGAAGAAGGAAAGTTAGAAGAAAGGGAGGGAGAGACACAGATGCACAGGCTGATAAAGGCAAGGAGATGCGGGCAGGAAGCAGAGCGCGGTCCTTGTGAGCTGGTCTCTCAGGCAGATCCTGCACCTCTAGGAACTCAGGGAGAGCACAGGCCTCGAACCTCAGATACTGTGCATTCCCCAGGACTGGAGCTGCACTGCCCAGCTCTCAGGGGGCCCAGCATCCCCCTTTCCTAAGTCCTCTTACCAATGGTGTGGCCAGGGGCAGTCACTCCAGTCCCAGCTCCATCTGGCGTTGGGTGGAAAGGCTGCTGAACTTTGGTCCGGATGATCCTGCAACAGCATCACCAACAGCATCACATGTCACATGCCCTCTGATGCCCTGGCCAGCTCCAGCCAAGCCCTATGGAGGTGGCTCCCCCAAGCTGCCTAGCTCCCTCCTCCCTCAGCTGCTCTCTGCACCTCTGCCCTCCCTGACTGCTGCAAGGCAGGGGCTTGCCCTCCTGTTGGCTTTGTGGATCCAAGTTCAGGGCACCCCTGGACCGAGGCAGTCTGCATTCTGTCTTGCCATGCATCAACCAAACTGTCATTTGATGTCTGGTAGCAAGGATAAGCGGAGAAGGCAACGGTACCCCACTCCAGTACTCTTGCCTGGAAAATCCCATGGATGGAGGAGCCTGGAAGGCTGCAGTTCATGGAGTCGCTGAGGGTCGGACACGACTGAGCGACTTCCTTTCACTTTTCACTTTCATGCATTGGAGAAGGAAATGGCAACCCATCCCAGTGTCCTTGCCTGGAGAATCCCAGGGACGGGGGAGCCTGGTGGGCTGCCCTCTGTGGGGTCGTACAGAGTTGGACACGACTGAAGCGACTTAGCAGCAGCAGCAGCAGCAAGGATCAGGGTAGTGGAGTGAGCAGACCACAGCATCCTTCCCTTTTCTGGGAGCTGGGGCTGCCCTGGTGACTCAGTGTCCACCCTTCCCTTCTGGAGATCATTTTGGAGCTGGCTTTCCTATTGGGACTGTATCACAGTCCTCCAGAGTCAGGGAGGGGTGAGATCTCCCCATTTCCTGAGCTAAAAACAGAGTCAGGGAAGGGCTGGGTCACAGTGACGCTTTTGTCTCCAGGGTTCCAACACAGCACACAGTCCCTCTGCCAGGCCCTGAGCAACTCCTTGAACTCCTTAGTGCTCTCACACCCTGCAAAGCCCTGTTGCTACCCAGCTTGCTGGCACACTGGCCTCCTTCCCAGAGGCCTTACTTGAATCTCAGCTTCTTTACCCTGGGTGAAGAGACTGGTGCCTTTCCCATGCACTCCAGGTGAGGGTGGGAATGAGGGCTCCAGATCCAACACTGCAGTGGCCTGTCAGTGATCCAAGGGCCCAGGGCTCAGGGACGCAAAAGACCAACCCTAGGGCCAGCATCGAGGAACATTTCCCTCCACCCACTGGTCCATCAGGTGCCCTTTTCTGAAGGCAAGTCCCGCTCCCCGCAGAGAGGTGTGAGCCAAGTTCATCTCAACCGGTCAGGTGAGTCACAAGCTGTGCATGGACTGGAACACTTGCAGGTGGCCAAGATAAGGTCTCTGCCTCCCAGGACTGGTAATGAAATTGGGTAGGGAGGTCACACCCTGAGAAACCTAAGTCACCCCGAGGGAGGGAGCAGGCAGTAAGTACCAGGAAGATGCAGGAGAGGAGTCACCTGCTGTGCATGGGGCAGAGGAAAGGGAGTGGGAAGAAAAGACATTGAGGAGGTGGAATCTGGAATTTGATGTAGAGCCTCCAAGCAGTGTAAGGCTGAATACACACACACACCCACACACACGAGCCAAAGGCACAGAGGATAGTGGAAAAGTCACTGGGCTGCATGTCTAAAGTCTTGATTCTGCCATTAATTGGCCACATAATCTTGGCCTCATCATTCTCCTTCCAGGCCTCAGTTTCTTCAGTTATAAAGTAAAGAGGATAGATGACAGCCTCTCTAAGGTCTCTTTCCCCAGTAAAAAATAGCATGCTCTTAACATGAACAAAGAAGTGGGAAAGAGGACGTTATAAGCAGATGCTGGAGGAGGGTGAGAGAAAAGCAAGGGAGGGAGCAGGGCGTGAGGGGGTAATGCCCATCCAGGAATGCTGCAGGGATGTAAGGGACTAAGAGGAAGTAAAGCTGGAAAGTTGGAAGTAATGATGGCACTAGTGGGTTTCTACTTATTGAGTGTCTACCATGTGCCTTTATCACTGTGCATATGAAATTTTTAATTCTCATAACAATCTTCAAAGCAATACTATTATCCTCATTTTGTAGACTTAAACTCAAACTCAAAGAGGTTAAGGAGCTTACTGAAGATTACACTGTCAGCTAGGGCAGAGGTGGAATTCAGTCTCTAAAATGTGTACTTTTCATTACATTGTCAGACTTCCCCAGTATATAGGAACCAGGTTTACAGGGTCTTAAGCCATGAGTGATTTCTAAACTAAAGGAGACAGGTACAAACCGATGCAGGTAAAGCAGCAGACAGGCACAAGGCCCTAAGGGGCTGGTCTCAGAAAAGAGAAAAAGGAAAGGGGGAAAAGGGAACTCCCTGGCGGTCCAGTGGTTAGGACTCGGTGCTTCCACTGCTGAGGGCCTGGGTTCAATCCCTGGTCGAGGAACAGGCCACTCAGGGTGCCCCCAAAAAAAGAGGGAGAAAGAAGAATTTGCAAGACACAGTAAAGGCAGAATGGCCAGGATTTGGCAACTAACTGGAGTCAACCATGACTCCACTAGTCTGCAGCTCTGAAACCACAGTGGTGCGTAACTGGGAGGCTGGTGGTTTGTCCAGCTCTCAGGAAGAGTAATGCAGCATGGTGACTGGCTGGTCCTTGACATGCATCATTTGAGGAGGCAGATGAGTGCCCAGGTAGGAGATTGTTCACCAGCCAGCACAGCAGACACAGATTTAGAAGACTGTCAAAGAAGGGCGTGTTGGTTGGGATGAAAGGCCTAAGAAGGAGACCCTGGAGGACATTTCATAACAGAGGCTAAGGAAAAGAACCTGACCTTGCACAGCACTCACAACTGGTCCTGACCTTGCACAGCGCTCACAACTGGTCGTACAGGAAATGGCAGAACCAGGATCAGGTGGTATTAGCCAAGTCAACAGAGAAGAACATTTCCAGGAGAACATAACCCACAGCCTCCCTGATGACACCATCCATGGTAACATAAAGTTTGAAGGGAACTGGAAATAAGCGCCACAGATTTGGGGATTTGGGGTGAACACTAATGACCTTGTGAGAGTGGTCTCAACAAAGCAACTGAGGCAGAAGCCAGACAGAAAGAGGTTAGCGAGTGGACAGGAGGAGAGGGAGGCAGTGAAATAGATCATTGCTTCAGAAGTTTGTAGAAAAGGAGAGAGAGGTGTGCAAGCTGAAGAAGGCAGGTGGAGTGGAGGGAAGCCTGTTCAGGGCAGGAAGGACCTGGACATGTTTGTAGGCCAAGAAGAAAGAACTGATGAAGAAGGAGAGGCTGAAGTTGCCAGACAGAATGTGGATAACTGCCAGACAAGGTAGAAGAAGGAGAGAACAGAATGGCAGGCACAGGGGGAGGCAGAAAGACACAGCATGTGCTGATGTGGCCCAGAGTTTCTGGGTTTGGAGCATGATCATGATGGCAAAGACCCGGCAGTCGCTAAGAGCAGAGTAGTCTGGTCTACAGGAGAAGTCTAGAGGCTGAGCAACTCAGAGCGGCTGCTACTGCTAAGTTGCGTCAGTTGTGTCCGACTCTGTGCAACGCCATAGACAGGAGCCTACCAGGCTCCCCAGTCCCCTGGGATTCTCCAGGCAAAAACACTGGAGTGGTTTGCCATTTCCTTCTCCATTGCATGAAAGTGAAAAGTGAAAATGAAGTCGCTCAGTTGTGTCCAACTGTTAGCGACCCCCTTGACTGTAGCCTACGAGGCTCCTCCGTCCATGGGATTTCCCAGGCAAAAGTACTGGAGTGGGGTGGCAACTCAGAGCAGCTGCTCCTAATTCACTGCAGCAAAAAAGTTTCTGGGGTCTCAGGAGGCTGGTGAGTGGCTCTGATTTGAGGGCTGATGAGCTCTGGACAGAGGGAGCCCCCAGACTGAGGCTGGGTGAGACAGACAACCAGGTGGCCTCATGCAGCTGCTGTCTTTGTTACCCAGAGCCTCTGACCCCTGGGGCATTGGTGCAGATTTAGCTGAGGCAGCAAGTGATGGAAAATCGCTACTTCCTGACAGCAGCTTGGTGGTGCACAGGAGAGGAGCTGGGCAGGATGCCTGCTGTGACTTACTAATGCTCTTGGTGTCCATCCAAGCCCCCCAGGCAGTGGACACTCACTAGTCCCCAAAGCTAGATCTCAGAATTTAAGAACCAGGACTGTGGAAACCTGATGGCCATCCATCACCCTCCTGCATCCCATACACAACCCAATGACTCATGGGAATATCCCTAAGGGTTAAATGGATACAGAGGTTGCTTTGTGTGACTGCCTGACACTATTTCCCCCTGTTTCTCCTCCTGTTGCTTCTTCAATTCTTTCTCATTCTTGGCCCCATAAGACAGCCAAACACATCTGTAGCCCCCATAGCTCCAGGCAGAGTTGGCCTGGAAAGTCAAGTTCCCACACATGCATCCTTGGAGGAAACATTCAGGAGCTTTGAGCACATTTACTGGGGGGCTGGGAGGTGCCATTTCCTGTTTGTACAGAAAGCCTGCCCTGTCAGGGTACCTGCTCCCCACTTTTCCTCCAGGCACACTTTCCTGTGCTCTTTCTCCCCTACCTTCCAGGGAACCTCCTGGACTTTGCCTTGGCTCAGCACAGGGCCTGCAAATACTCAGCATCTCACACTCATGAGGCTGTGAGCAGAGCAAAGGGAGTAGAGGGTGGGCTCCGGGCTCAGTCTGCCTGAGCCTGAGTCCCAGTTCTGTTACCTATTGTCCGTGGAATGAATCCCAGGTGTTTCTCCTTCTCTCATCTATAAAATACGATGACACTATCTACCTCATAGGACTGCTGTGGGGATTAAACAGGATAATTCATGTAAAATGATTAGTGTGATGCTTGGCTCAATAAATGCTAACTATAACTGTAACTACTACTACTATTATTCCTGTGGGTGACGCCCAGGCCAGGCTGCTCTCTATGGAGGGGCTAAACCAGGTGCAGGCGAGGAGGCCACTCAGGCCCATCTGCCCCAGCCTGGTCCACGCAGCTGCTTCCAGGACCCTGGGAGGTGCACTGAGAAGACAGGAAACAGGAGCAGCAGGTGTCAAGCCTGACCCACAAGAGATGCATCAGAGACTCTCGGGAAGACAGACTGGGGGCTCTGTCTGGCAGCACTGGGAAGGGCCCACAGACAGTAGGAGCAGCAGTTCCCTCAGGACCCAAAGATGGCAGGGGTTGTGGTAGAGCTTTGGGGTAAAGGAGGACAAGGCAGCTGAAGTCGCTCCCTCTTGGGTTAAATCCCCAGGAGGTCTCCACCCCTGGCCATGCTGGAGATCCAAAGAGTCTCACGAGGGGCCCTTCCCTGGTGGCCCAGTGATTAGGACTCTGCTTCCACTGCTGGGAGCACGGGTTCAATCCCTGGTTGGGGAACTAAGATCCTACATACCCTGCAAATTTAAAACCAAACCAAACCAAATTTGAAAAAAAAAAAACCAATCTCAACTGCTCTGTGAGTTAGCCTGAAATCAGGTAATGAGGCTCCCATTAACAGTTTGTTAAACTCACGAAGAAAGAAAGACACTCTCAACTCTAAGAAAGCGCTGGGGGGATTTTTCACTCCTGTTCTGATTTTCTTCCTCCTCTTTCCTCTGCATCTCATTCTCTCTCCCCTTCGTGTCTGTCTCTGCCCTTCTCTGTCTCCCTTCCCTATGTCTGTCCATCTGTCTCTTGGCACCCTGAAGTCCCACTATGGCTGTGTGAGCTTATCGATTTCTGGGAGCTGGGGGAAAGGGGGAGGCAGGGCTGGGGTGCAGGCTCGGGGATGGAAATGGAAGGCTATAAATTATTTGTGACAGGAAAGCAATAGTGGCAGAGTGCTGAGCACAAGTCCTGTGTCACTATTAGATTCCTTTTAGCCTGATGACACTGTAAAAAAGGTTAAGTGTCTGCTGGAATCGTACACCTGGGGGGCCGGGGCAGCCTGGGAGCAGAACAAGCCACTGAGAGCAGGTATATCAATTCTCCAGGCCAATAATATTCCTCTCATTGATCGCCACGCAAAGTTCAAAAATCTCATTACAGCCAGGCAGACCGGGAACTTTTTACAAATCAATAGAATGATATAATGTATGTATACTTAGTACAAATGTATCTATTCATCTATCCATCCATCCACAGTCCGCCTCAGGGTTTCCAAGTTAACCTACCCATCATATTATGTTATGTTATGTATGATATTATATTGCATTATATTATATGATAATAAATGGTGTGCAAAAACTCTCCCTGAGGTGGAGACAAGAAGAGGCCCTATTAGCATTGAGGTGACCTCAGACAGCTCACCTTGGAGTGAGTCAGGTGGCAGCATTTCCAGGGCTGGGCTGCTCAGGATTTCTGGGAGCAGTGTTTCCTTAGCAGAGACCCCAGTAATAAAAACCTGTTGTTTACTGAGTATTTACTATGAGCTAAACCCAGGTGGCTCAGTGGTAAAGAACCCGCCTGCCAATGCAGGAGATGTGGGTTCAATCCCTGGGTCGGGAAGTTCCCCTGGATAAGGAAATGGTGACCCACTCTAGTATTCTTCCCTGGAAAATCCCACGGACAGAGAAAGCTAAAGGGCTATGGTCCATTCGGTTACAAAGACTCGGACATGAATGCACGACTAAACAACAAAATTAACAATGTTCTAAGTGCTTAAAACAAACAGTTCATTTAATCCTCACAACAACACATTTTGCATATAAGGCATATTATAACTTGCCTAAAGTTACCTATTTAAGAAATGGAAAATCTGGGGTTTTAATTCAGGCAGACTAACCCCAAGGCCCCTACTCACAACCGTGAAACCATACTGCCTCCAGGAAAGAGATACCCCAAAGCCCAGAATTCAAACCCCAGGATTCTACGGTTCTGTTCTCTTGTTCTATTGTGTTCTGAGAAACAAAGGATAAGGGACTCCCTGGGATTCAGCATTCCTTTCTATAAAATGGGAGTATAGCACCTGCTGGAGCCAGCTGCTGACAGCATGATACACACATGGGACCTCCAAGCGCATCCCCACAAAATCCTGCCCAGCTACCCAGAACAGATGCTTTCTCCACTTTGGAAGTACTTCTTTGGAAGTAGAACCACAGGTTGGCCCAGGGCCTGGTCATATCGCTGATTTGCTGAAAGAGTCTTTGGGGCCACAAGTCAAGTATTAACATACATGTGTTGTGTACATATATAAATCAGTTTCAGTTGCCTGCTTCTAGAGGTTTGCAGAAAATGTTTCATCTCTGGTATGGGGAAAGTCTTTCCTGATTGAGTAAATCAAAGGAACGCCAAGGTAGAGAATGTTTCAGACTAGCTGGCCCCGCTGATTATTAAGAAAATGATGGTAGGAGGGGCCTCTACCAGTGACTTTCAGCTGCCTGGGTATTACAGGATGGATCATTCAAGAGGACAAAATATTTGCTTCAGCAAAGGGTATTTTGCACAACGATTGCAGTAATTCCTTTAACTCGGGCCTTTGAGAGCTGCCTTCAGCAGGCTGGAGTCCCTGGCTCTGCCCTGAGGCAAATCAGAGCTACAAAAACAGGTGGACACTTTTCATGGCAGAACCTCAACTGAGATCTCATAGATTATTCAGGAAAATTTTGCCCTTCCCAGAACAGTTCCTACTTCTCCCTACTCCTGAGAACTTTAAGAAACTAACATTCTCCACACTGTACATCCCAGGAACTGAAGAATGAAATTCATCCCCTCCTCCCCCACAGGCACCAAAAGCACAGTAGCCACCCAGCCCTCCCCATGGGTAGCCCGGAAGTCCTTCACATGAACTCTCTTTTCCTAGGCTCAGGCTCTACATTTGGTGCAGAGTTTAGAGTTGTTTGCCCGCACCCACTCGCATGCCCCTTGGGTTTCAGTTTGGACAACTGACCATATGGCAGGCAGGGTTCTGTGCATGAGAATGGCCTCTGATGAGTGGAACCTAAGGGCAGGCCCTTCCATTCTGGCTTCAGTAGGATATAATTAGAATACACAGGTTTCCCCTAAATGTGTCAAGAGTTTCTGCCTCTTTGCTACTTCTCAGAGGTCATAGCTGAGCTCCAAGAGATGAGAGTCCTACCTAAATGCTTAAAGAAAGTTGTCCCCAAATTACCATCCTTGAGCCACCGGCATTAGAATCCCCTGGGGTGCATGCTAACAGGCACATCCCTGGAACCTCCTTCAGACCTTATGCATTTAGAATTTCTGATGGGAGTGGGCTCAGGAATCTGTATGTAAGAAATTCTCCAGATTACTCTTAAACTCTCTGATATTTGAGAAACCTAGCTTAAGCCAAGGGGTAAGGAAACCATTCTCGAGAGAGCTGAGAGAACATCTTAGTGAGTTGAAGGTTTTTTACTCATATTCTATCAATGCACGTCTCCCTCATCAGTGAATCCTGACGCCATCCGACAGAGTAAACAAAACTCAAGAGGCTATCAGTTCCTCTGTGGAAACAAACAATAAGCCACACATAAATATAATTTCAAAATAGTTTTTGGTACCTTCCCAGGCTGATGGGTTTCCACTGGGTTGTTTAGATGCCAGGCATACTATCTGCATCAGTTTAGCTTCCTAAGACTGGCATTGCCCTTCTACCACGTGTCCCTGGGAGCCCAGGCCAGATACAATTTACCAGGCTAGATGGGCCACGGGGCTGGCCCAAGGGGGCAATAGTGACGGTTTATATGATGAATGGTAAGCATATGGATTGATTTAACTTCAAGATATGCATAGGTTTAAAAATTAAGGGGCAATGTGATTAACTAACCATTTGGAAACCAGTCTGCAGTGCATGCCAAGCTCAGAGCGTGACCAGACTAACTCCTCTCACCACTGGCCATGCCCTCATCTGTCAGGGCTGCCCTGGGCTAGACTTCGGGTCTACCAGCTGTCCACCGTATAGTCCAGCGGCTACAAGACTGACTAATATGATGGTGAAAGGGGTCCCTATAGACTCATTGCAGAAACAAGACGTCCCTATCCATCCTTCCCAGCCTTCCACAGGCAAGCAGAAGGGAGCCTGGAGAGGAGAGGTCTTAAGCAGCAGCAGCCAGGGTGGGACATGCTAGCTGCTGCCTGGCCTGCCTCTGGCCCCTCCCACTGCTCGCCTTCTTACTCCATATTCAAAAACAATCCACTGGTCTCTCTGTGCCTGCTCCTGAAAGACTGTGATGTGGCTAAATCCAACTATTGCTTCCTATTACCTACAGGATATATTTAAAATTCCTCAGCCTGGCCTTCAGAATGTTTCCCAATCTGGCTCCGCTCTGGTTTTCCAACCTATTTCTCTCTCATCCCCTCTTCCACGTAGGGTCCAGCACAGAGCTGAAACCTGTTTTTGTGTTTACTCAATCTGCAGTGGGTCCTCCTCTGCACTCTGAGCTCTGTAAGGTCACATGTGACGCCTATTTTTCTCACCATTGTATTTCCTGCACTTAGCAACAGTGCTTGGCATGATATAAGTACTTAAAAACTACCTGTTGAATAGCAAGTGAATGTTATTACTATTAAAAATAACAATAACATAATCTTAAGGGACATAGTGAACTAATATATGTTCACTATGTGCCAAGGCACTCTGCTAAGTAAATGGGTTCTTTGTTTTTCACAACTCCTTATGAAGACTATTATCCTGTTCTGCAGAAATGGAAGTTGAGGCTCAGAGAGGTTGTGTAACTTGCCAAAGGTCACACAGCTGTTAAGTACCAGAGCCAGGATATTTGAACTTGGGAGCCTGACTCCAAAAGCCATGTTGCTAAACACTAGGTAGAATAAGTCAGTCATATCAAGAACAGATGGTAAAATCTATGAGAAACTGGGCCTGGATAGAAGAGTTACATATAAAAATAACAAAAGCAGTAAGTATCATTTATTTCATACTCATTCTATGACAAGCATTATAACAAATGCATTTTCTTATCCAAATCCTAACTGTAACTATCAGATGGAGAAGTTTTCTATTTTCCTAAGGAGACAACAGAGAGGCTAAGCACCTAGCCCAAGGTCATGTGTTTAACAGCACTGGAGCCAGACTTTAGGTCTGTGACTCCAGTGTCTATAGGCTGAACCATATCACCTCTTCTGTAAATTTCTATTATTAATATTTCTTTTTATTAGCTGTTTGGACATAAGCAAATTTTTTTCTTCAGTCTTTTCAAATCCATGGTCTGGACAGTTGTGCAAATGCATGTGTAGACAATAAACAGAGACTGAAGGTAGCTGTAACTCTAAACATACCTACCCTCTCCTGAGCACGTGCCACGGTTGTATTTGATGAGCATCCTGTGTTAGCCTCAATTTCAGGTTAACTGGTTATGGTTTCACTGTATTTTATACATGAATACATTGGTAGGTTGGAGGGATAGATTTTCTAAATTCTTTGTATCTATCTATCTATCTTATCTGTCTACTTTCCCAATCATGTACACAATTCTGTGGTGATGCTGAATACAAATGTGTTGTGTCAGTTTCTAGAAACTATTTCTATGATTACTGTATCTTTATATTCATGTCTGCTCTAATGCATTGATCCAAGATTTATAATACTGGATATATTTATCAAAACTCCCCTCATAAATTCTGCCCAGTTATGCCTTTCTGTCAGATCTGTAAGCCACAGTCATACATGACTCCACACACATCACTGTTCTCTTCCCAAGGTGTTTCAGATGCTCACGTCACAACTGCATTTTTATATTGGTCTGTGCACCGATATTGATGTGCATAAATGTGCATTTGTATACCTGTGTATCTTTCTGTCTATGGCCAGGATGGGGTGGGGGTGGGGGACTGTGGAAATGAGAGAATTATTAAATGCCAAGTAGATGTGCAATAAATTCCATTGATTTTATAAACTCCTACTTGTCTTCAGTCTCCTTCCATTCTTTATCCTGGGGGCATTACAACAAAAACCTATTTTAAATACCTTTACTCCCCTCTCCCCCCCCAAAAAAGTGTCAATATTTTATTTGGATTTTTAACTTCGCTCCATAACAGTTGTTTGACCTCCTGACTCGTGCAAGTCACATAAATTCTGGGACTTTATTCAGGAGCCATGTTCCTGCTATTGAATAAGCAATTTGGGAGGGTGAATTAATGACTTGTGCTGTTGCTGGAAAGTCCCTGAAGAAATATTAAAATTGCTTGCAGACTGAATCGATACTCAGTGAACACCCAGCAAGAGGGCTTCAGCTCTGGAATGGCCACAGGAGGCAGGGCTTGGTGGAGGAAGGGGAATTCCCGCACCCAGCCTGGCGAGCCCCCTTCCAGGACACCTCACTTGCCCTCCATCCCTGGAGCTCTGTCATTTTCAGTAACGGCCAAGTCTTATTAAACCCCAACCAGTAGACCGCTGATTTGTCCTGTCTCGGGAAGCAGGCTCAGGGGACAGTTTACTCTCTTACTAGCAACGAGAGCCCAGAGGCTTTATTGGAGGTGATGGTCTGGACACATCCACCTGCTGGAGAGATGGGAGGGCGCAGCTGCTGTCTGGCAGGCTGCACTGTGCTGGGGACCAGAGAGCACTGGGTCTGGGGGAGGTGGTGGCGATGATCTCTGCTGAGTGTGCAGGGGGCTGGGTGTTGCACTGCTGGCTCCATCTCCGTGTGTGCCCGACCACTGTTTACTATCACTCAGGTGGCCACAGGATTGCAGCCTTTGTGTGCGGGCGTGCCGGTGGGATGGAGTGCTTGAATTGTGTGTGTTACCATGTAGTGCTGACGCATTCTGGCAGTTGGTTTAAGGTTTGTTACTGAATGTTTTGTGGTATTGTATTAAGATGACTGCACTTTGTGTAACACTGAGTTGGAGGAATTTGATTATTGTTTGGTGGCAATGTCTGTATTTCTGCTTTGAATTATCGCATTCGTTGATCATATCAGCATCTTTCTCTTTCATAATGTATATCTCAGAGCTTAGGTTAATGGGTGTCTCCTTAGTGATGTGGGTTGAGTAACAGTGTTGGATCTGGGTGGTGGTGTATGATTCAGTAATTACTTTCTTGGTGGAGCTGTGGGTGAGAAGACCTATCCTTTAGCTTTTTAGTTCACTCTGGCTTGGTCATTTACCCTACTCCTTTCCAGAAGGAGGATTCTAGAGATGCAGGACAAGTCTCTTCTTGATGACCATTTCTACACTTCTATTATTCTTGGAAGCATGCTTTCTCTGCTCAATGAAACAGATCTGATCTCACCACGGTGACACAGGTTCTGGTGCCATCTTCCCTGTATCTGCCTAATTTGGAGAGTTAAACCTCAGGGCCAAACCCTATGCCTGTCTAAAATTTAGATCCCTGGTAGAACTAGAGGAGGATGGATGGGACTAAACTCCCCAGTCCCAATGGGAATAACAACATGGACTCTAGTTCAGAGAATCCCCAGTCCACTCCACTCTGTGACTCTGGCCATAAGCATCTTCTTCCTTCCCGGCATCCCCAGATGATGTGGCTCAGCCGTGGCTTACATTTACAGGGACACACACACACACCTGGGAAGAACACAGAAACTCATACTAGGCGTGACTTTCTATTAAGTGCAGAGCCTTTGTTCTGAGCTTGCAAGTAGAAGTATAAATACATCCCTGGGCATGAGACTGCAAAATATACAGAGCTGCCCAAGGAAAGCCTGTACTTCCTTTGATCCAAAGCTGATACGAAGTATGGGGTAGCGGAAAAGCACATAGGTTTTAGAGCCAGTATTGTAGGAGTTCAAATCCTAGTTGGGGTACTTAGCATGTGACCTGAATTAGTTACTCAGCTTCTCTGGACTCTAGTTACATTATCTATAGACAATCCTATAAAGCTCCATGGGGTTGTTTGAAAGTGAAAGTGTTAGTTGCTCAGCTGTGTCCAACTATTTGCAGCTTCATGGACTGTAGCCCACTAGGCTCCTCTGTCTATGGGATTCTCCAGGCAAGAACACTGCAGTGGGTTGCCCTTCCCTTCTCCAGGGGGTCTTCCCAACCCAGGAATTGAACCCGTGTCTCCTGCATTGCAGGTGGATTCTTTACATCCTGAGCCACCAGGAAAGCCCCTATGGGGTTGTTTATGAGGTTTAAATCAATTAATATATGCAACATGCTTATAACAGTTCCTACTGTAGTAAGCACTTGTTAGCTATTATTATTATTGAGAACATAGGACTTACCAAGTAAAGTGGCCATAAGATTGTTCTAATCATGTGTATAACCACATATGTTAATGTGAATAAAATCCAAGATAAGTCAAGGTGTGTGTGTGCGTGTGTGTGATTTAAGCAGAGAAGTGCAAAAATTGCAGTGTGAAGGCACTTGGCTTTCTGTCCTTGTGGAGAGTGGCAGAGGTTGGGAGCTGATAAGAGTTCACCACTCCCCATCTCCATATTGAGGGCTGTACCCAGGTGATGAACAGGTAGAAAGAAAGATGGTAGCCCTTATACATTTGGAATTGTAAAAAAAATTTTCAGGATGATTGAGCTCTTTCAAGATTAAAAATATTTACATGTTAAAATATTATTAACTCATTAAAAATATTTACTTTCTAATTTTAAAAATCAGGACTAACAGCTAATAGGTGTCAATGAGGAATAATGGAGTCTAGGCATTAAATTGGAAACTAAGGAAGAGATAAGAAAAGAATCAGAGGAGTGAATATTAACACATTTGGTATGGATTTTACAGAAGTCCATTGAGCTGGACTTGTTTACCTAACTAGGCCCGAGGGGCAGGGAGAACTTGGGGCCTCAGACTTATTCCACAGACTTTCCCATAAAGATAGCAAGCCAGACTATATCATGAGTTTAGGAAATGTCAGTTTTCATTTTTGCTCGTGGGCACAGATTAAGTAGGAGAAGTCACAGAGTCCAGTTACTTTGAGCCATTACACTGAGGACTTTAAGCCCAAAGTGATTTTTTTCTCCTGATTTTTAAAAATTCTTTTACCCCTTAGTGGTGGAATAACTGCAATAATTATCAACCTCCCATGCTTCCCTGGAATATCCAGGTATGCAGGGCCACAGGAGATAGATTTTTGCTCAGTTCTTCCTCTCCTCTTTCTTTATCCTTTACCTTATCTTCATTTTCTCTCCTCTTTTCTCCTCCTCCTTCTATTTATCTCCCTGTCCTCTCCCTTCTATGACATTTAAGAATCGGAGGAACCCTTCAAACCCATCAAATAAGGATTTTTCCCCCATAACCATTTCATTTTGTCTTAAAAAATAACTACAAAATGCAAAGCACCACAACCCATGAAAATGCCATGAAGCCCAGAAAATGCCAACCTTCAGCTCCTCAAGCAATTGTAGGCTCATTCCAGAGAAGGAGTGTGCAGTCATTAAGTACACGTGCGCACACACACACAGACAGACTGGGCTCTCAAACTAAGTGGATGAAGGGGGCAATTATCTGACTAATTCTGTTCAGTGGTCAGATAACAGTCATAAGGGTTTCTATTTTTCTGGAAGTACACAGAGCAGGTCCCCTTCTTAAATCCAGCTGGGCTTGCAGTGAACCATAATTCTCACTGGCATTCATGATACACAATTCTGTTCACGGAATATCCTTTTGGCTCCTCAAGCTTTTTTATTTCAAAGATTTCAGTGTTTATGCATGCACAAGCCAGAACTCATGTACACTGACAGACACATAACTTGATGATTACTATTGCTGTAATAATAACTAACATTTATTGAGTACTTGGTATCTGCCAGGTGCAACTCGAAGCAGGTTTATGTGGAATAATGCATTCAACCTTCACAACAACCTATGACAGTGCTATAGCTACATGATTACCTTCCATATTAGATCAGAGTAAGGAAACTGAGGTCCAGAGAGGACATTCCCACAACCATAGAGCCAAGGTGGAGGGAAGCTAGATCATCAATACAATGGACGTGAGTTTGAGCAAACTCTGGGAGATAGTGAAGGACAAGAAGCCTGGCACACTAGAGTCCATGGGGTTGCAAAGCATTGGATAAGACTTAGCAACTGAACAACATAACAACAAGGGAAGCTAGATTCAAACTCTGGCAGTCACTTCCCAGAGCCCCCTTTCTTGTGTTTTCTGTATCGCACATGTTTATGTCTGGCACATAAGTCTTTAAAGACTTTCGAAATGGATGAATGAAAGAACAAATGAAGGATGGATCATATCTTAAGAACCTTGATATGCCCCTAAGATGGTGCAGCGGGTTCCCTTATGAAGCCAGGCCTATCAAATAGCTTAAGCTTTATTTGGACAAAGTAATTTGCCCTCCCAAGCAATTTTCCGGGGAAAGTGTCCAGCAGCCATGCTTGCTCAGATAGTAAATGTTCCTGACCACCAGCTCACCACTTGACTTTCAAGCCAAATCCAGACTCCCTTCAAACCAGATATGAGACCCAAATACATCAAAGATGCTTTCTAACTCTAACATTTTGTTTCCTAGGATATTTCCCTCCAAAAATGGATGTTTCCTAATGCAATGAAACACCGGTGAAATGAAAATGGGTGTTGGTGCTGTGTCTGGATAAAAACTAAGAAATTCAATCAATCATGCCAACATCTCTAAATTCCCAGATATTTGGCATCATATTGACAATGTTTATAGATGATTGACTGAAGGTTTGAGTTTTCCTCCAGATGTTTGGGAGTTGCCACAGTCATTAACTGCTTATGCATTTCTAAGAGAAATGCAGTCAGTGCTTATGCATTTCTAAGAGACATAAGTGAACACTAAAGAGGGAAAGAATAACCCAGAATGAAACAGACTAAAGAGGGCCGGAGTAGCAGCCATTCGATGAAACTAGTCAAGCAGACTCTGTTCCAGGAATGGGTTGCTGCCCTGGAGATCCATTAGAATGTGGATCCAGCTCACCAGAGACTCATGTGCTCAGAGACCTTCAAAAACCTCATAAGACTGTATCCTTGACTGTCTACCGAACCCTACCCCACCAGATTGCCGTGTGGCAGGGCTGATGGACCAGCCCCAGCATTGGCACAGAGAGCTCATGTTGTAGTTAATCTACCTTCATACCAACCCAGCCTCAGCCACTCTCCAGACACCTCATGCCTGTGTACGTAGTATGTCTACGCAATGTCAGTCCAAGCCATTGACTTACACAAAACTTGTCGTAAATCTGGTTTGTGCCTTTGTCCATGTCCCCATTTGTGATTTAGCACTCTGCCTTTTATCATCTCTCCTACCTCCATTTTCTTTCCCTCTCTACTTTTTAATGCTATTTACAACTTCCTTAGCCATAGTGCAGCACAGCAATCTTTTAGTGTCTCTACTGATAAACTCAAATGATGTTTCTTGCCCAGGTTTTCTCTCTATTCGACTTAATTTATGTTTTGGTAAATAGGAACTTTAGGTCATTCCATTCACTAGCATTTAGAGTTACCACTTTTATCAGAGGGATCAGGGCATTAAAGGACTCCCTGCAAGGGACATTTGTTTATTCTCATGAGTGATCAGCTCTCCCTACGTTCAAGAAGGCTGCGTGCGTGCGGGCGTGCATGCACAGCGTCCTCGGTTAGAGCCGGTATGCTCCACTGCCCTGTGTCAATGCCGCTTGGCACTGGCAGGAAGAGCCCAGTGGAACCATTCTGTGGACAGCAGCCGGCCCTCAAACTGCTGGAGATAAATCCAAGCCCTGGACCCTTGTCTGCTGATGACCACTTGGTTCTTTGAGGAGCAAGCCCACATCTGCTGGCAAGGCTGCTTCTCCAAACTCTCCCTCCCATATCCGCCCTTCTTCCCTGAACTGCAGGGGAGGCTTGTCAGGATATTACTCACAAGCAACGTCTGGGGTCCCTTCTCCTAGAGGTGGGTGTTGGAGGAGGAAGGTGGGAAATGGGGACAATGCCTCTCTCTCTATTTCTGGGCTATCTATTGTCTTTTTCTCCTTTTCAATTCTTTCCACACCTTACCCTCGATTTCTAACTCTATTTGACCTTGAACTCTGGCCTCTTCCTTCACACCAGAATGTGTCCCAAGGGTGACAGAAGCCCCAAAGGAGCAGTTACCTGGCTTGACAGGCCGGGAGGCCAGTAGCCAGAGGGGCCAGCCCGTCACTCCACTCCTAGAAATAAATTCCATTGTATTTGCATTTTAATTTTCCACATAAACAAAGGCCCAGAGTACTCGCTTGGGTAGCATCACTGGACGAATTTAATTAGAAATGAAAAGTTTATAGGGCGCTCTTTAATGCGATTAATGCTCAGTTAACATTTATCACTTTCGTATGCTGGAATCGCCTTTTTAAGCAGCCACTGGCCATGAAATGAATTTCTCTCAACTTTTTTTGTATCCAACCTGGAAAGCCATCTCTTGAGGAGTCTACATTACCCTCCAAGCTGTCTCCCTGGGGTCAGGAATTACAGTCTTCAAAGCCAAGTTAAAGGGAGATGAGGGTAGGGAAAGAGGCATACGTGTGCTGGATTGGGAGGGCAGAGGGCGGGAGAGTGAGCGTGAACACGATTTCTAGGAGGGCTGTATCCTCTGCAATGAGCTGAGTGATCAGCCCAGCAGACTGGCTAAAAGATCTCAGAGTCTCTACCCCCCACCCCCACCCCCCCAAAAAGACACTCCCCCGACTCCCTTCCCAACACACATACTCAGTCAAAAGCCAGGCTTTGGCTCTCGTTTCTCTCCATCTCAGCCATCTCTCTTCTGCCCTTTTTCTCCCTCATCCTGGGCTCTCTTAGACTTTCCTCCCCAGGCCCATGGTGAGCAGGAAAGGCAGCCCTAGTCTCAAGCCCAGGGATATGTCCTCTTCTCTGGCTCTCCCAGTCACAGTCCACAGGAAGACGACTGTCCTGGTATGTCAGCTCCTCAAGAGAGGCAGAGCAGAGTGTGTGGAACACGAAACCTCTTTTGGTCCCTAGAGGAAGGATGGCCTTCCTGATCTTATCAAATTCTCTTTACTCTTCCCTTAGAGTCTACTGAGATTTGCCGCCTAACTCAAAGCAGCTAACCTGAGTAATGTTGAGGAAGAGAGAGAGAAAGGACAGGACGAGGGATGCGGGGAGGGAGGGGAGGTACCCACTCCACAGATGATAAAAGGAGATAAATAGCTTGACCTTTGTCCCTGTCTAAATGTACACTCCCTGTGAGGACCTCGGCAGACACCAACCAAGTAGCTGCTGCTAGTATTGCCAGTAGCGTGTCACACACACACACACACACACCAGTCCCGCATCGCACATGGCTCCACACCCTCACCTCCAGCAGAGCAAGTGCACACATGCCTGCACACAGACTAAACTGTGTTGGGACCCTCTGTGCACCCGATAGGGGCCCCTCATCCACCCACTGCGACGCTGACCATCTCAACAACCCCATGATTTTCAGACAACATCCCAAACAGGCGGGCCATGCTGGTGAAGACGGAGACTTTTGTCCTGGAACCCAAAAAATGCCTTCAGCTGGAAACCCTCTGAAAGGCAAACCAGTTTGCTGTTACCCACTAGACAAGATGGGCAGCTAAAGCCTTTTAAGAGCTCCTGGTAATGCCAGGCCCTTTGAGACAGCTTCCCAGGGCATGAATGCAAGACTTGGCCAGATGCCACGAGCCCGCCCACTCTTTCCAAAACAGAGCCACAAGGAGACCCCCAACACAGACGCACCAACCCCTCTCAGTACCACACGCTAGGCGGGCACCATCCTGCCCTCTAGAATTAGGATGAAAGGTCACGGTATATAGGGCAGAATGAGGGCCTCTTCCCTAACCATCTCTGGGGCCCATCGGGCTGGGGGGCTGCCCATAGGCTTCCAGGTCACCCTAGGCTTCCTTCACTTACCCAGCAGTGACCCTGGGGCCACAAGGGCACATGAGGCCCAGGGGCAGATGCCCTAGTGCTCGCTCCCATGTGTTCACATTCGGGGGCCCCTGTGCTCTCCCTTCTGCCCTCCTCCAGTCTCCTGAGCCCTTCTCTCCATTTCCCCAACCGACTATGCCTACAGTGGGCACAGCTCCCCTTGCAGCCTGCTGCCTGTCTCACAGCCCTTTCTCCCTCTGCTGCCAGGAGCCGCCCAGCTCTTCCTTTGGCTTCCTCTGTTCCTGGATGGCTTTGGGAGGGGTTCACTGCAGGGGAGTTCGGGCTGGGCTGAAAGCAGGCAGAGGAGTCCAGAGCCAAGTGGCCAGGGCTCCCAGGTGGAGGGGGGCTCTAACCTGGAACACGCAGGAAGCCAGCCCTCCCTTCCTTCCTCTTGGCTTCCCTCCCACTCTCTCTTCTGCCAGGGACCAGGCTGGAGTGACCGCACTGCAGCAGCTCCGCAGCCGCTGCCCGCCTGCCTTGCAGTATGCTCCCTGGTACAGGCAACCGTGGGCTCCAGGTCTTAAGACTTTAGCTCTCACACCACATCCTTTGCTCCGCCACCTTTCTCCTCCCAGGCTGGCCTCCCCCTTTCTCCTTAACAGCCTTCCAAGCCTCTCCTGGAGGCCACCCCAGCAGTCTGCTCTACCAGCCGCTCAGAGCTCTGGCTCCCTGCAGCCTTCTCACATGTTCAGGTCCCAGGCAAGCCCAGCCCAGCGAAGCCAGGTCCCAGGCCTCTGCCTTTCACCTCTCAGCCTCATCACCTCCTTCCTCACTCTTTCTCCTCATTCTTACTTTTGTCCTTCTCTTTCCACGTGCATCACCCCCCTCCCCTCCTCTAGCTATGAAGACTTAGAACTCGTTCCCTTCCTCAGGGGCTCCAGGACTCAGGGGCTCTGGAAATGTCACATACCCAATACCTGCCCTGAGATGACAGCTCTGGTCTGAGGCCGAGAGGTAAGTTATGTCCAGTTACGCAGACCAGGGGCTGCAGACCAGTGGCCCATGAACTGAATCAGGCCTGGAGATGTATTTTATTTGACCAACACAGAGTTTTTAAAAGCGAAATCTCAGCACCTCTAGGCTGGGCCTGTGCAATCCAGCTCCTGATTCTGTGGCTCTCACCACCTCTGTCCCAGCCTCCTCGGCTCTCCCACCGACCTTCCTCATGGGGTCCTGGAGGCACCTGTCCTCATGACCCCTGCAGCCATACGGCAGCTGCACTAACGTGTTTCTCGCCAGTCTGGACTTCAAAGCACTGCTTTCCTCCCCGCACAGCCCCACAATAGACCCCAGCCTCTTCAGAATGCCAATAACTCTGTTTCTCTCTCATGAGAAACTCAAATACCTTCTTATTATATTATCACTCAAAACCCACAAGAGTCCAGTTCTTTTTGTGGTTGTTGAGGATGAGCCACAGAGGAGCCTGGCTCCGCAGACTCGCCCATCTCCCTCCTACATGCCTTCTCCTCCTAGCAGAGAGCTCCCAGGTATATACAGGGTCTTGCTTCTTCTTCCCCTGTCCCAGGTCATCCTCCTCTGGTTTCCCACACCCTCCATAGCTCCCCTGCACCCAGACCCCAAGCATCTGCCTCTGCCATCATGCCCTGCAGGGTTTGGTGTCCAAGCCCTCTCTGGTTCCCAGCTCTGTTTCTGCCCTCCCCTCCCCTGCCCTGCCCTGCCCTACCCCACCCCAGGTTCTTCCTTATTTCCCTGGCACCTGGATTCCTGGGGCAGGATGTGGAGGCTGGAACTAAGGCCTGGCACTTGGGAGCTATGCCCATGACCGTGTCCCAGTGCTGCTGCCATGCTTCCTGCTGGGGGCATGGTGGGCCCTGATGGGCCACTGCACCGTAACTCTGCAGCAAGGGGGTGCACCAGGAAGGGCATCTTCTTAGCTGCTTTTGCAATTGGTCCTTAACTAATTCTGCTGACAGGACTGGGACTCAAGTGTCCAAGTGGAGATGGACAGTGAATCACAAAGCTCTCTATCATAAAGGAGCATCACTGTAGCAAAGCCCCTCATACTGTGGGCTAAAGAGAGTGCTATAGTACAAATAAAAATGGAAGAAAAACTTGGTCCCAGTTTTTCCAAATTATGGAATGAGGACTCCTCAACTCAGCCCTTTTACTGTTGCCCTGTGGCTCAATAACCGCCTCAGTGACTGGCCTGATGGTCCCAGGGACAGAGTGTCCAGTCTGTCTGTGACTGCAGGCCACACTGCGTGGGCCTTCTTCTGTTTTCTGCTCTTGACCTCAGAGCCCATTTACCAAGGAACAGACACAAGCAGGCACAAACACACGCACATCCACACACCCTGAAGATAGCAACCTCTATTGCCCGTAAACCATCATGAATGTATTCAAGCTGCACCTTCAGAGCACCGAAACAACGGGAAGAAAAACATTTCAACAACCTGCTCAACGGGAGGAAAACATTTCAACCCAGTAGTTCAGTGGTAGACAGATAAACCCACAGCGATTTAATTTTAAACCCATTCAGTACTTTACCTGTTCCAGTGCACTGGTGGTGAGACAGTGTCCCACACCCCCGAGATCTATCGGAGGCTCTTCTCTCTTCTCTAGGCTCACCCACGTGGCAGCATGAGTGTGAGTGGTACTGGGCATGGCTGCACCTGTACCTGTTTCCCCCAGCACGAATGCAAGAAACTCCCCCTGGAGAATCTGACCTAGGGGAGGGCCCGTGGAGGGAGTGGGGGTGAGGTGAAACAGCAGGGATTCAGGGAAGTGGCAGGCCAGGCTCACACCCTATACTACATTCTTTTAAAGAACAGGAAGTGAGAGAGAAATTATTTCCAGTATACAGTTTCCTCTTAAAGTACTCCAACTCCAGGTAGCAATAAGGAAGGGCTAAGAACAGACCTGAACTTTAAGAGGTGAAGTTTCAGAGCAGTTGGAGTTGGAGATCTAGGGAGCTGGGGACAGAAAATGAAGCCCCTGGTTTAAGGCACTCCTTTGTGGACTCAGAGGGAGAGAGTGCAGGCTGGGGAGGGTGGGGAGTGGGGAGGTTGGCTCATCTTCCACACCAGTTACTACTATAGCTATTCTTTCTATGCAAGCATAACGTTCTAGTCCACAAACACACCATCACATATACAACCACACTGTCTCACATACTGGAACAAGCCCACTTCCAAACTGTTCCCTAGCGCCCCAGCTTCCACCGGTGCCTCTAGTCCCCTGGGTCTACTTTGCACAATAATTCCCTCCAATATGCACACAAAGCCATTGCTCCATCTCATTCCTTCCCGAATATTCCCTTCACTAGGCACCCTGTCTCCCTTCTCCAGGGGCTCCTCCTGTCTGGTCCATCTCCACTTGGCTAATTCCCCCATGGCCCCTGTATTGAACTGTTGTGTTGTCCATTTCCCTGTGACAAGGGCTCTGGTTACAGAGTTATTGATTGGTTTTCATGCAGACAGATGGGCCCTTCCGAGCTCCCATCGAAATCCCTGGCTGTATGGGCTGATTGTTGCCTCTCGGGGTGTAGGATTGCACTGGAGACCACCCTCCACGCAAGCTCCTTTGCCCAGACTGTGGACGGTAATAAATGGAGGCAGCCTGAGCGATAATAAAAGCAATTGAGTAGGTTACCTGTGCAGACACAAGATTTATGCCTCTTCATACTTGATGTGATTGTTTTATTGAGTTCTTGGAATAGTTGGGACACACTTTATTTATTTAGGGTTCCCCCTCTAGTTTCCTCTTCGAATCACCCTCCAAAATGCACCTGGAACTTTCGTTATGGACAACCCCTCCTGTCTCCCTCTTTCCTAGAGTTGCCAGTGGAGGTAAGAACTCAGGGCAACCAGCCATCACTCTCACCTGAAAGCCATCTTGTGGCCTGACCTCCCACTCAAAGCCTGCCCACAGGAAACAGTTAGACCAATACAACTGCTGGCCAAGACATCTAAGATAACTAAGTGAACAAAGCTGGCTTTTCAGGGGGACAACTCCAGCTCATTTAAAGAAATAAGAGTGCCAGCAGGCATGACTATTTCAAGTGTTATTCTAATGAGAGGAAGCCTCGTTAGAAGCAGGAGACATTCTCTGGGGAAGGACAGGTGGGCAAGGGTCTTCCGACAGAAACTGGCCCATCTGTCCACTAGAGGTGGCCTGATCCAGAAGACCAAGGGGCACACAAAGCAAGTCCTTTATCCTTATTTTTCCCATTCCTCTGTGGGGAGAAGCCTTCTTCTTTGCCTTGGCTCTTGGCCACGAGACCAACAGCCCTGACCACCAAACAGGTGCACGGTGGCAATGCAACCTCTCTGGTCCAGCTTTGTGCCAAACCAGGTCTGTCCAAGAGTCAGATATGCGATGTTCTAGAACCTGAGTCTCAGAAAGAGACACAGACCCCAGCCCCAAATGTGTCTTCAGCATTCCCTTGGCTGGGATGAGTGGCTCCCAGCTTCCTTGGAAAGACCTCTGAATGAACAGCTAGACCACCTGTCACCCTAGTGCCAGATTCTGACGAAGACCTGCAGATGACACGAGATGGAACTGTTTAACAGCCTTGGGGCTGGTGCCTTCTTGAAGCCGGTGTTGCCACCACTAGGAGAGTACATATGCTCACTTATAAGCCAAACAGGTTAAGGAAGGGTGTGGGTAGCAGGTGATTGGTGGGAAATTGACTCTGGGAGGGTCCACTTGAAAGATCTAGGAGCTGGGAGTGCCCTGGTCCCACATAGTATAGCGTAGGCTGAGAAAGCTAAAAGATCGATGGCCTCCTTGTCAGCTCAGTCCAAGACAGTACCCTCAGGGGATCTTCAGGAACACTTGACTCTTGCTAGAGTCTGCGCCTGTGCCTTCAAAGGAGCTATATTCTCTTCCCAGAGCAACAGCCAAACCTGAAGACGTTGGCATATAATCAGGAAAATCCTTCCTGCCTAGCCAATTGCTCAGCGACGTAACTAGGTAGGTGCCTGTTAGCAGGGTGGGTCCCCCTCCATCTCCTCCCCACTCTAGGCCATTTCCCACACGAGCTTTCAGTCTCAAGTGACCTGTTTATAAACACACACCCCCAACCCTACCTCCCCACACAGCAGCAGTGTTTAAGCACAAGCTGAAGAGCTGGCAACTCCACACTCAACGACCAGTAACCCACAATTGAGAGCCATTCAGATAAATTCCGCATGCTAAACAATCCAGTCCAGCCTCCGGAGTTTTGATGGTGGTTTCTGGGAGTGAGGGTGAGATTGGGAGGCCTCCCTTACCTATTCCATTGGGAGGCCTCCCTTACCTGTTCCATTGGCTCAGAGAGGTACTGCTATGAGGATTTGCCAATGGAGAAGGGGAGTTGGATGTCCAAGCCTTTATGACGACAGGATCAGAAAAAGCCAAAACCATTTTTAAAGCAGGAAAAGCAATTTAGTTTATAACCATAATAGCATATTTCAAGTGCAGCGAAAGCATCTGTTTGGGGGAGGGAGAAGATGAAAACCCTTGCGATTTGGCTCAGGTAGATAAGCACGTGTGGACTTCCTTTCTTGCCAACAGCCAGTACAGACACATCCTTGATTGTGAGTATTATAAAGTGCCCAACACAAGTGGCACCTCACCCACAGTAAAGGTCTAAACTCGAGAACCACCCAGTCCCCAACACATCATACTTTCGACACAGAAGAACATCTCCAGGTTCTCCCTACAGGGAGTGAGAATTCACAAAGTTCCTGGCATCAGCAGTACCAGCAGAAATCCCACTTTTAGCAGCCTTTAGGGTGAAGCAATGCATCTCAGATAAACTTTCCCCTTCAGAGCAAAGCATCTGGAGGTGTAATGCTAAGGGCATCTGGCCCAGATGCATCCCCCAGACCCAATTCAGCAGCATATCAGGAAGCCCGCAGAATTCTTTCCCACATATGAATCACAATGCAAAATCAAGAAAACTCTGACCAAGCCTTGTTGACAAAGCCAGCTAGGAAGCCTTGCTGCAGACCCAGGGCTGGCTGCCCATGCTGCCAGCAGCTTCCCCATTCTCTTCCTACTCCCTTGCCATCTCCAGCAACACCTGCCCACAGATGGCTGTTGTTCCCACACCCAAAGGTAGCCTCTGTGTCCCTCAGGGTGATCATGCTCCGTGTTGAGCAAATTCTGCCGCTGTCAGAGCTGTTAAACTGAGGTCGTTCTCCCACTCTCATCCCACTAGCAGCTCACTCTTCTACTTTCTCCCAGTTCTGGTGAGTGCACCTCAAAGCCTCTGAAGCTTGCTCCTGGGGTCATCCGTCCCCTGCTCTCCGTGGCTTTTCAGGATGAGAGCATTCTCAAACTTTTGCATAAGCCAGCTTCCCAAAACATCTTAGCCAGTGAGGGGGTATATAGTGGGGAGAGGGGGGAAGAAGGGGCGCTAGGCAAGGGGTGATGCCACCACACCTGCATTGACCGCCCCAATCTTCCATGCCCCCAAAGCGAAGCACATTGCTTTAACCAAACATATCTTGGGCTCCTCCAAAGACTTGCAAATCCTATCACAACAAGATTGCTCCAGAACACCAGCACCAGTCCCATCAACACTGCTCCTCAGCAGGGCTTCTCTCTTCCCAAGACCCCAGTTCAAACCCACTCCCTAGACCAGTAACCAGCCTAGAGGTTGACAGGAGACATTGCTTTGTACCCTTCCCACTCCTGCCCCAGCCCCAGAGCTTCCCCAGCCTCCTCCACTGGCTTTTAAATGCAAAAGATTCATTCTTCTTCCAATGCAGGTTGGGGGTTGGGGAGCGCCCAGTCTTTCTCCAGCTCCTTTGGAAGGTGTCTGAATGTCAAACCGCTATGCTCTCAATAGCTAGCTGAGCCAGGCCCAGGGAGCTGGAGGGTTTTCGGAGGGTGTATAATTAGCTGATCAGTATTATGTTACCCTGTTCATAACTGAATAACCATTTTAATACAGATGGCACACAGTGGGATAATTTCTGGGGTCGCCTCGCAGTACGTTACAGCACAAGTGTGGCAGAGGGAATCTTCTTTAGCCAAGGTACATTCTACCAGCTAATTTTACCTGCTGTTTTCAGGATGATTTGGGATAATTCCATATCATTTGCAAAATATTAAAAAAAAAAAGAACCTTGATACGTGATGCCAGTTTCAGAAAAAGGCACCAGCTGAATTATTAGTTGCTCTGATAATGAGCCTATGACGAGTGTAAAGAAAAACATAGGTATGAAACCCGCAGCCTTCTTCTCATTTGGGGATTTGCCTTAAAATGCAAGGGGCTGGGGTTGAAAAGTTGGCCAAGGCTGTCTGGAATTTGCACAGGGTCTCTGCTGATGTCAGGTTGCGCGGTTCTGTGATGGGAAAGCCATCCTGGGTCCCCATCTCCAAGTGCTCCTCTTATGTGCTATATCTGCCACATGTATACACCGGCCTGGGTGGGGTGGTACATATGTGGAGTGTGCATGTATCTTGGAGAACACACTGGAGTGGCTCGAAGATTGGGAGACTAACTTGTGCTACTGTGTGTTGAGCTGACTCCAGCCTGAGTTGTCACCCTGTGCCTGAACCTGTCATCAGTGCAGCCTCAGGCCTGGACATAGGTACTCTAGGTGGTTGGAGGCATCTCCTGAGGTTCAGCCTGAGGGTCCAGAGTTCTCCCTCCTGACTTGGCATCCCACTCCTTGTCTAGTTTCTCTGCTCCCTGCCAGCAGTTTGCAGGTCATTGGTGTTTGCTCTACAGGCCTGGATACTGGTGCTAATAGGCCAGAAATTTCTGTGGAGCTGGCTAGCAAGGCCTGGGCTCCCAGGAAGGCCACTTTTATAGGAGTCCGCAGAGATGATGGGTAGGGGAAGGAGGGGAGCCAGGACAGGTGGCTGCCCCTGGGGAAGAGAGCATGCCTTTAGAAAGGAAAGTCTGTTTACAGGCGATGAATAGGACACTGGTCATTTTAAAGGCTTCAGCTGTGGGCTGTGATTGTCTCTAGATACCGAAGCGCCTAATCTTGGAGTCTTAATTACCACAAACACTTGGATTCATTTCCAGGACGCTGGCGGGAGAAGCCTGGCAGGAAATATCCAGTCCTGAGCTGGAGACAGCCCTGTCTGTCTGTCTCTCTGCCTCCCAGGTCCCCTCTCCCCTGCCCAAAGGACCTGGGAGCCTAGGAGCAAGGGCAGGCGGAGGCTGGAGAAAGAACAGAGCTGGAGCTAGAGAAACGGAGTGGGAGCTGGGAGCGGAGCCCCGCCCCGCAGCCCAGCGCGGCTTACTCACCTGTTGATGGAAGAGACGCTGGGCACTGTGTCGTTGTCGCAGATGCCCTCCGCCAGAAGCCGGTCCCGGATCTCCCAGGCAAACATAGTCGGGTTCTGTCGCTTGTATTCAGCAATCTTGTCCACAACTTTGGGTGTTGCCACTTTTGGCTTGGAGCCGCCGATCACTCCGGGTTTGATGCTGCCGGTCTCGTAGTACCTGCGCGGGGAAAGCCAGCAGGGTCAGTGAGAAGCAGGCGGTGGCAGAGAGTGTGGGTTGTAAGCTCTGGAGCCGCTAAGTCACTCTCCCGCCGGAGGCAGTGGTACGGAGGGAAAAGACCTAGCATGTCTGAGCGGGCTTCCAGAGCCACTCGGCTAAGGCCTGGATACGTCGGAGGATGAGGGCAGGGACAACAGGAACGCTCTCTCTCGGAAAGTGGTCGTACCAAAGGCTGCACACACAACAGCTGCAATAGGTGATCAGGGAAGCCTGGCCTTTCATTTGAGAAGAGCGGGAGGAACAGCACTCGGAGGCCTCTTGCCCATTCCCACTGAGCATAGGGCCCCTATGGGAACCAGGACTAACCTTACACCTTCTCAAGCTGATTCTTCTTTTCTCGGGGCACCCACCTTTACCTTCACTCTATTTCTCCAACCCTCCCTTCCAAAGAGAAGAGCTGTCGTTCTGTTTCTGAAGACAGGAATCCGGCTCTCTCCCAGGGAGGAATCTGGAGCCTGGCAAGCGCGCTGGACGGCGGTTCTGGGGCCGCAGTCACCACCTGCGTGCCCTTGCCAAAAGGAGCCGCTCTCTAGCCGCAGCCAGGGATCTCCCAGCCCGCTAGCGACCTGCACTTTTAGCCAAGCCCTCGGCTGGAGACCCAGGGCCGTCCAGCCCGCGAAGGAGACGGGGGCATCTCTTAGGGGGCGGCTCCGCGACCCTCACCTGCCCAGGATTTTGCTGACACAGCCGTGGCTGACCCGCAGCTGCCGTGAGATGTCGCAGGGCCGCACGCCCTGGTGGGCCAGCTCCACGATGCGCTGCCTCACCACGTCGGGCAGGGGCCTGCCGTTCACAAACACCCCCGAGCTGGTTCACACCCCCGTGCCCTGCTGGGGAGAGACAAGAAAAAGACACAACACCCCACACACAGCAGGGACCGGCCATTAGTCAGGGTCCGCGCGCCAGCCCAGGATGGGCGAAGGGAGCAGGCAGGGCGGAGGGGCATGTTCCTGGGCTCGCGGCGGGGCATGTTCCTGGGCTCGCGGCGGACGCCGACCGCAATACAGGGGATTAGACAGGGAGTCGCGGGGCTGTAGAGACGCGGAAGGTCTGAGGCTGGGCGGAGGGCTGGGACAGGACGCGCGACTGGAAAACCGGTACGACGCCAGGGACAAAGTGAGGAAGGGATGGGCAGCGGGGCGAGAGGGGGGAAAAGGGGGAAGAAGGGGAGAAAAACAGCCAAGTGGGAATTAATGCCGGCAGGAAAGAATGTAGGCAAGAGAGTGCCGGGCGGAGGACGGTGCGGAATCCCTCCTGAGCCGCAGGCGAGAGGGAGTTTTCGGAGCGTGCTTGGAAGTGGATGATTCTGGGGTGTTGGGTAGGAGAGGAGCTAAGTCCCTGACATTCTCCCCTCTGCTCCCTACCTCTTTCCTTGTATTTATTTGGAATTGGAGTCTTCCTACATCTTTCCTATTGATTTTTTTGGGGGACAGGGAGTTTTCTTTCCTTTATGTTTTTTATCTTTAGGTATTCGGAGAGCCATATATATTCCCGCGCCCCCTCCCCATGCCTAGTGTTTAAAGTTCAAAGAAAGCCAACTGAAAGAAGGAAGGGGCTAGGCTGAAGAGGCAGGGGCCCAGAGTCTGCTGCGCTCCGAGACAGGGAGGCAGTGGAGAGCGGTGAGGTGCCCGCTAGCAACCACAGAATGCAGATTGCTTGGGTTCATCCGCCTGCCCTGCTGCGACAGGCTGGGGGCCCACCGCCTCGCCCAGGACGCATGGTACAGGTCGCCTAGGTGGGCTCAAGGTTCACAGGGCACCCTGTGCAGCCAGCCTCAGCCAGCTCACGTCCCTCTGACCTTTAGACCTCCGCTGCCACTCAGGAAAGGGGACAGCAAGGGCGTTTGCTCTCCTGGGCAAGAGGAGGGTGCTGGGTCGCCAACCCGACTCCTGCTGCAGGCGCCCAACCTCGGAGCCATAGTGGTCGCCGGATGCCAGGCCTGAAGGTGCTGCCTGGCGCCCCATTCTCCCTGACTCACAGCAGTCTAGAAATCCTGCACCCAGAGCCATCAACACGCAGCTGCAGTTACTGAGCAATCGAAGCACAAAGTTCTAGCGGCAGAGTCCGACCTGACCGGACCAACAACCTGCAGCCCTGTCCTGCTAGCCTCTGGCGACTTTCGGAGAAAGCGGGGACACCTGCACCCGGCTCGCTGTTCTCCCGTCCCCTTTGCGGGGACCGAGAATAGGGGCCGGCTAAACCTCTAGGGAGAGGCCTCCCGATCTCCAGGATGGGGGAGGCCGAAGCCTCTTATCCTACCCCTCACCCATGCTAGGTTCCCTACGTCTAGCCCCACTCCTCACCCCTCCCCTCCCTCCAAAGCCGACCATCAATAATTTAGGCCCCGGGAGAACTCGCGTTACCGGTATGAAAAGGCGGCAGCTGCGGACAGATTAAAGATGAATAATTCAGCCTCCCCGGGCTCCGGGCCTGGCCCCTCGACCCCAATCTAAGGGGTGGGGAAAGAAAGGGGGTACCGCGGGAGTCCAGGGCTGGGGCCGAGGGCCGGTGCTGAGTCGGGCCTGGGTTGCGCCACCGCCGCCGCCGGCGCCGACTCCGGCTGCCGCTGCTGGCCGGCTAACCCGCGCCGCGGTCTCGCCCTTCCTTCGACCACCTTCGGCTCGCCTTGCTCCCCTTTGGGCTTCAAAGTGGAACCCAGTGGGCGGCCAGGACTCGGCAGATCCCACGCGGAATCGGCGAGAGAGGAGAGAAAGAGCAGAGGCAGCAGGGCCAGGAGGCCGGCTGGCTGGGCGAAGACGATGTGGTACCCGGTTCCACTCCCTCCGAAAAGGAGACAGGATTTCAGGCTCCGCTCGCACAAACCGGCGGCAGCTGGAGGTCTCTGGCTCGGATTTCTTGTGTATGCTTGGAAATTATTTAGGGAAATATATTTTATCCCAGGAGTACTTTTAAAAGCATATATATACATATATATGCTAAATAAATGCTTGGAGAAAAATGCAGCTCTCCCTCCCTCCTGGACTCTCTTGTCCAAAGAACAGATCCAAGCCAGCTCTAAAAAGTTTCCTTGTGAAAAGTTACAAATCACCCTTGATTATTAATCTACAGAGTTTTCTATTTAGAATCTGTTTACCTTTTAGGAGGAAAAAAGCCTGCAAAAACCCCAAAATCTCTTAATTGTTTTCCAAGCTAAAGACATAGGACAAGAATTAGATAAATTCAAATTTAATTTAAATAGTCCTCCTTTGCTATTTTAAATTTATTTTCTCCCCCTTCTCTTTTTTTCCTGTAACATTTTTTTTTCTGTTTTCTTGCTCTTAGCCCTGGTTTTGGTTTCTCTTTTCTTTCTCCCCAGCTTTGGCATTTGCCTTCCTTTTGTTCTTCCCACCTCCTTTTCTCCCTCTTTTCTGATTCCCTGGCCAGGTTGCTGGCAGGATCATCCTTACCAGGGAGTGGGAGACTGGCAAGGAGGCCCTAGAACTAGAAGCAGAGCAAAGCTTTGGGACCGCCTGGAAGGCTTTTCTATGTGATATCTCGCTGATTTCGATTTCTTCTTGGAACCCCTCTTTGTTTTTAGAGCATCTCCCCAGGAAAGGCAGAGAAAGATGACCACCACGTCCGGCCAATCTCAGACTTCCAACTCCAGGACACCAGAGGGGAAGTAGGATGGAAGGCAAGAAAGAAAAGAGGAAGGAAGTATTTCAAACCAGCCCACACGAAGCCTTGCCTGGGCTGGTAGGGCCAGGAGAAGCTGGGAGCTGAGGGTCAGAAGGGGGCACCCCACCCCCACGCTCTTCTGCCTGATTGTCCTGACACTGAGGCTGCCTGTGCGGGAGTCTTCTGGACAGCCATACTCTTAAGTTCAAGAAAGGTACAGATGAGAGGAGGAAGGATGGGGAGGCAAACAGAAAAAAGTAAGCATAACACAAAACCCTAAAAACTGCCTGCCCATTAGTCTCCCAGCCCCAGGCAAGAGTGGCCAGGGGAACGGTAGCTGGAACCAGGGTCATGGGCTGTGGATCCACTATTTAAGAAGAAGCAGGTGGAAGGAAAGAAGAAAGGATGGGCACCCGGGAGGTAGGAAGGCAGGTAGGAGAAGTATGAGTGACATAAGGCAGAAGGAAAAGGGTCTTTAGCTATACCGAGAAATGGGAGAAAGAGGAAGAACGAAAAGGGGGACCAGGAGAAGCCAGAGTGGCCTCCAGGATGGGACCTGAGCATAAGAGGCCAGAGCCGCGACAGGACAGGACAGAACAGGACAGGCTAGGGTGGGACGGGGAGCCCCGAGCTGGGACAGGAGCCGGGCGCCGGTACTCACGGTGCATCGCGGAGAAGGGGTCTGCTTTGCAGTGCATATCCATGGGGAGGCAGAGGAGCGGGAGCAGCGCGGCCGCCGCCGCCGTGTCGCCTCTCAAACTCAACTTCAGGACTTGAGGAGAAAAGGGAGGGACGGGGTGGGGGGAGGGAGGGGTGAGTGGGCGCCCGGCTGCGACCCGGCGCTTGAGAGCGGGGGGCGCTGCGCTCCCCGCGGGGACTCCTCCCGGGCCGATCGGGAGCTCGCAACCGCAGCGGCCGCAACTTCCCACCGTCGGGGCGCGGGGCTGGGCGGTCAGCAGAACGGCCCCGGGGCGGCAGGTCGAACCGGAGGGACCTGGGGGTGCATGGCGCGCACGGCAGCTGCGGCCGGGGCTGAGGCTGGGCGGGGAGGCGGCTCGCTCAGCTCCCCTGGAACCCGGTCATTCAGAGGCGTCAGTAGGGAGTGGGCCAGGAGCAGGGGCGGCCCGAGGGCGCCGGGCGGGGAGCCGGGCCGCTCCAAGTGCCGGTGAGTTGAAGAAGTTGGCAAAGAAGTAGCAATCCTCGGGTTGTCCGAGCCGGCGCCTTCGGGAGGGGAGAGCGCGAGCCGGGCCCCCGCCCCCGGAAAAGGCTGGCGCGCGCCGCCGCGGCCGAAGGGCCGGGAGGGAGGGAGGGAGCCGAACAACGCCGGCAGCACTGGACTGGCCCCAGGTGGGTTGCGTTTGCGAGAAGACTCGGCCGCAGACTGGAGCCTGGGCTCCCGGTGTGTCTCTCTCTAAAAGCTGCAAAGCCCCCTCCAGACCCCCTCCCCCCTCCCCGCGCTGGGAGATGGATGACTTGTCAGACAAAGGCAATAGATTCCACCACTCTGTGATTCGCCAGCGCCGGAGCCCCGAGCTTCGGCGAGGAGGGCCCGGCGCCTGTCACTCCGGTGCCGGCGAGGGGAGGGCAGGGGAGGGGGAAACGGGAGGGAGGGAGCGAGCAGCGGGCGAAGGAAGAGGGAGGGAGGGGAGTGGGCCAGGGGAGGGGGAAGGGGAGCCTGGGATTAAAACTACACTGAGAAACGAAACTCGCCGATAAGATAAACGTTAGATAAGGATAAAGAAGGGCCAGTCTAATGAATATTCAGGCAACGACAGAGGACCGCAGAGCGCGCCACGCTCCGAATCCGGCTCGAAGTCCCAACTCACCCAGCCCTGCCATCCACCGGCCAGTGCCCGCATGAGCCACGGAGCCCCCCAGCTCGGTCCGCATCCCTAGTCCTGTTCCCCCTGCTACTCTCAGCTGAGTTCTCTTCCGTTCCTCCTGGTTCTTCCTTCCTCTCTCTGGTCCTTCCCTTTCGCCTGTCCCTCCTGAGGTACCTCCCCACCCACACACCCCCAATTCTCATTCCGGGGCAAAGTGTCCGGCAATTTGTCCTCTCCCATCCCACGCGCGGCTGCGTGCAAGGCTTCCCTCGTCCCTTTGCCTAAAGGGGTCTGGACAGTCCAGAACGCTGGGTGTAGAATCGAGCTGGAGACCTCCGGCGGGGACCCACCTGCCTCAGTGGGACCCAACGGACGGTGCGAGAACCGGGGACTTGGCTCCTGGACCCTCAGGTGGCCGGGGAGGGGGCTTGGGGAGACAGTACAGAACGACCGGTCGCTGGCTGCAGAGGAGGCGGGAGATCGAGGCTCGCCTCGCTCTCCCCGGCTGGGGAGAAGAGGCTGCGAACGAGGCTGAGCGCCGCCCGCTGCCAGCTCGGCGGATCCAGAGCCAGCGCAGGAGGCGCTGCGCGCTCGACCCAGCCCAGCCGCCGCAGCCCTCGTCCGCACTCGCTCCCTCGCTCGCTCGCTCAGGTTAGCTCGCGCAAGCACCAGGCAGGAGAAGCCCTTTGTCTCCTAACTGGTTAAGTACAGAATATCCGGGAGATCTTTATGAAATATTTTCCCTCCTCTCATAAATCATCTTGGCACTTCAGCTGATGTTTTAACTCTCTCCCTCCTTCGCTCGCTCCGCATCCCCAGCTTCCTGGGTCTGCGAAAGGGCGGCTCAGGGAAGCCCGCGATGCGCTCTTGCAGCCGGTACTCCAACTCTGGCCCCTGCCTGCTGACCCTGGCGCCTGCAGAAGAGCCGCGGACTCGCGCCGCTGTCTCTCTGTCCGGAACCTAGGCTGCAGCTAGGTTGGGGGCCGAACGCGGCGGCCCCCCTCATCCCCCCCTCTCCGACTCAGGTAGGAGGAAACTCCTATAGGGCCTCTCGCACGGGGGTTTTCAGAACTCCCTTCATCCTCGGCCCGGTTCGGGCCAGGTTCAGACCGACAGGGTTTCAAGCTCCCCACTCTTTAGGGGGTCGGATCTGCTGGGATCCTGGCATTTCCTCTCCTTCCTGGATCCTCCGGAGCCCAGTTCGTTTAATCCACTTGCGGAGTAACTTCTGGAAGGAAAAGTCCCCTCCCCACCTGCCCCTTCCTTCCCAGCCCTCAGCCCCACATCCCTCGGGCGGCCCAGCTGGTTCCCTCAGGCGGGGAGATGAAAGACGCAGGGTCCAGCGCCGAAGGTCAGTCTCTTCCTCTCGAGACCTGCAGATGGCGCTCCTGGGTTTCCTTTGGCCTCACAGCCCCACGAACACGCACTAACTTGGTGTGGGGAGGAAGAAAGGAAAACCGTTCCCGGCAGCTTAAAGGGAATGGCTCTCGGGCCTGGGAGCAAGAGGCTCTCGTGCGATATTAGCTGGTACAGCCTCGGGCTTCTTTCAGGGAAGTAATTAAGTCACAATTGAGATGGGGGGCTCGCATGGAGGAAGGGTCTTCTTTACTGAGAAGGAGCTCAATACTAAAGGAGCAGGTCTCCTTATGTTGGTCTAGGAAGTTGTCTTAGGGAGTCTGAACTCTTGGAAAAACTGGACAGTGGACAGCACCCCTGGCTGCACAGAGACTCAGATTTTTCTAGAATCAGCCAGACATATCCTTAGGTTACACAGACTATGAAAAAGTCTGGGTGCAGACAACAGGCTTTTTTTTATATATCAAGGAGACGGTGCACAAAGTGTGCTGGAAGTTGCGCTCACACAACTATACTTGACATGACCCCGTGAGAAATGAAGACCCTTCGCTGGCAGTCCAGTTCCCAGGTAGTCCCTGGGACTCCAGAACCCCACCACCCTACTCCTGAGACACTTTGCCCTGCACCACGCCAGCTGGACATCCACCATCCCACCAAGCCAGCCCCTGGCACCTTCCTTTTAGCTCCAGCCCATTCAAGGACCTAGAAAATCAAAGAGCAATATTCCATGATGATTAGAAACACTTTTAGTCAAGCCCCGGCCTTCTCCCAGGGCTCCTGGCTGAAGGGCTGGCACAGATTTCTCTCCAGAGGCGCTGGTCTCTCCCTCTGATGTTCTCTTTCCTGTTCTTCCCTTTCTTCTTCTATAGTCTTAATAGAGGAAGGGGGGAAAAAAAAGCCAGAAAGGGAAAAAAGGAAAGAAGAGGAAAAGAAAGAAAAAGAAAGAAAACAACCCAACCCCCAAACACAACCCGGGCTCCGACCTGTCAGGGTTGGTTGCTTTTCCCGTCTGCCTCTAAATGAACCTTTTCTCTCTGGTGTTTTCAAAGCGGCCCTTCCACCCCCCAACCTAGGGGCATTTACACTTCAAACAAGGCACCCGCCTCCCTGCGGAAATTTAAAGGCAAATAAACTTTTGGGGAGTTGCTCTGATACCCATCTCGGGATTTGCTTCATTAGCCGCCTCTGTGCATCTGATCTGCCCAATAAATCTTCCTTGTGGATCTCCGCTCCTTCACCTTCTCTGCTCCCTTCCCTGCCAGGCTTGCCTGGCGCCTGGCACCCCCGCCCTTGCCTCCTTCCTCGCTGATGAGCGCTGGCCACCTGACTCTCTGGCTGTTTCCTGCCTGCTCTGCCCGGTGTAGGTGTCCACGAGGCTAAGGTCTCCATAGAGCTTCTCTCTCCACCCCCACAGCATACACACGAAAGGCGCCCCAAGCCAAGAGCAACTAGCACCCAGAGCTCCCAGATGCATTTCTGGGCAGACGGTGCTTGCACTCAAGTGCTCAAAACCCTGTCCGCTACCCTTAATTGCATGCTCTCCCTACACAATCCTTCGGCTCCTTTTCACGTTTCCCATGTAATTTCTTGGACTGAATTCCCTAGTCTGGCCCAGTGCTTTCTGCCCTGGCGAAGAAAGGCTGAGGCTTGGCTGCCTACCCACTGCAGGCAGGGCCCTGACCCAGGGCCTGGATGCCTGACCTGGAGCAGTCGGAGAAGGTGGCTTGGCCTCTGAGGGGAGGGGGTTGGTGGGGGCCCAGGGAGCATCTCAGTCATGCCCCTCCTGGACACGTCGGCCAGCCTTCCTCCTTCCACTCCTTCCACCTCCCAGTGAGTGGCAAGGGGAGCCAGGACTGGGGCTCTGAGTGAGGGGATTAGAAATTCCGAAATTAAATGTATCTCCCTAGGAAATGCTCCCCATGGTGCGGACCAAATTAAATGCATTAAAGTTCAAGGCAGGGAAAGCTGTTTAGAACCAAGGGGGTGGGGGGAAACTAGTCCAAAGGGAAGAAAAGTGAAAATAGAGGAGGGAAGAGAGGACAGTGGAGCAGAGCATCAGCTCCACAGCCAATCTCCTTTTCAGAATTATTCCTAGTTTTGGAAGTCACCACCACCAGAAAAAAAAATTACAAGAAAAGAAAAAAAGTTAGACTGACAATCTAAGTCTTGGACAGCCAAGGCCCACTGGCCTCCAGGGTCCGGGGTGCCCCTAGGGCACATTCTCTCTGGGACCAGGTCCCAAGCGCCCGGCTCATGCACTGGGGCCCCACTCCAGCTCGCCCTGACCAGCTCCGGCCCGACCCTTTCTCCTCCTCCTCCCGCTTCTCTCCCCGCTCCTCCCCCTTCCTAGCCCTCTGGTCACGTTGGAGGATGGTTTTTTTTTTTTTTTTTTTTTTTGGAAGAGCTTCTGGTACAATATGGAGCACCATGGGCTGCAATTTCACACTCCACGGCACATTCCCCCTAAAGCTACTTTCTTTTTTTTTCATCTAAGACCCCCTAATTTCTGCTTCCTCGCTCCCTCCCTTGCTCCCTCCCTCCCTCCTGCGCTCACTCTTCTTTCCCCCGCTTTTGTTCCCAATATTTGGGCTCCCTGCGTGAAGCCCGGGGGCCTGACTCCCGGCTGGCCCCGCCCGCTCTGTCTGTTGGTCCTGAGGAGGCCGAGCGCACGTGCTGCGCCTTTATCCTCCCCGGCCCCTCCTCCTTTAACCCGGCTTTTCCTCACAAGAGGTCCTAGCGACCTGCCGGCCCTTCACAGAACCTTTGACGAGAAACGACAATGCAAGCCACTTGGCCACCAAAGCGGCCTCTTAGCGGCACGGGCCTGCCAGGTGGCTGCCGCCAGTGGGCCACCAGACTGGGGAGCAGGAAAAAAAAAAAAAAAAAAAAACCGTTAAGCCAGGAGAAACTGGGCCAGCTATAGGGTAGGAGGTACGGTAATGAATTCTCTGTCCAAAAGAGAACAAGCTGGAAGGCGGTGAGGGGGGGCACAAGAGGCCCATGAGGCTCTAGTGCTCCAGGACACAGACTGCCCTCCCCTCTGCTTCTAGACCTCTGCACAGCTAAAGGGCCACTCACCCAGGGAAGGAGCAATAGCTTCCATGTGCACAGTCCCTTTGCCTCTTTGAGCCTCAGTTTTCTTGCCTGTCAAATAGGGATAATTCCACCTGTCTTGCTTCTCCATGGAGCTAGCCAATAGGAAAGCATTTAAAAACCAAATATGTCTACAGTAGACTTTCTGAACACTTAACCTTTCACAAAGAGGGAACAGAGGGATCTAGGCACTCAGATAGGGCAGGGGGTGGTTTCTCATCCAACTTCTACCCTATAAAGGTAAAGAGGATTCCTCACTGCCCCTTTCAGAGTTTTTTTTTCTTTCTGTTGTTGCAGTGCACCCTTGTCCATGTTCATCACTCTACTTTTTTTTTTCTCTGCCTTTCTTCCATTCCCACTTCTTCCTGAGCCCCTCTCCCCACTGCAACTGCTAGAGGATCAGTTAAATACCACGCCCCGGCCAACAGCGCAGGTTAAGTATGGCCTCAGGTGTGGTCCCCTTTGGGCAAAATGGTTGGGAGGAAGTGGCTTGCTGGTGGAGATTTGGGTAAGGAAATCCCTTCCAGTTCAGTTCCAAACAAAGAAAGTTGTTCCTCCCAGGACCTGCAGTCAACCTGCCAAAGCCAGAGCGGAGATAAGCTGGCAGGGAGAGGCCTGACCAATGGGAGGAGTGGAAGAAGGGAGAGAGGAGGAAAAGAAAGGGATGTGAAAGGTGCTGAGGGCCAGAGAAGGTACGTGTCTCTGGAAGGGCCGAGGAGGCTGGTTGGGGCCAAGCCGGGGTGCCCACCTGGCCATCTGCCCTCTTCACTTCCTCCCCCACGGTGAGAGAGTCCCAGTGAGGCTGAGGGTCTGTGGCGAGTAATGATTAACCCTCTTCTCAGCCAGGCCCTGAGCCCTGAGCCTGATCCGGTTGGTGAAGGGCGATTGTGCCGGCGGACCTCAGACGTCCCCAGAGACACCTTCCAAGCCACCGCCAAGAAGGGGGCTGCGGAGGAAGGGGACAGAGGGTAGCATGCGGAAAGCCAAAAGGCAACGGAGTATAGGGCAGGGGGAACGCAACTTAAGATACTGGGCAGACTGGGGAAGTGAATATAGCCACCGCCAACGTACAGGGAAAGGAAGGGGCTAAACGCGGGTGAGGGCGCACGGCTCCGAGGCGCTGAGGAATAGTTGAAGAGGGGCGGGCTGAGTTTTTCCCGAGTTGCAGCAGGCACCAAATCTACTCTCTCGGATCCGTCCGCAGCGCTCCCTCCCTCCCTGCCTCCTCTCCCAGCAGCCGTGCGGACGTGAGGAGCAGGCGGAGAACGCGCCAGAGCTGAGAGCGGGTAAGGAAGGCAGGGGGAGCCCCGCCAAACAGGGAAGCCAGGGGCAGGGCCGCCCAGGCAGGGGCCAGGCTGCTCGGCGCCGCTAAGTGGCCGGAGACAAAGGACCGGAGCGGAGGGGAGAGGGTACCACGGTGGAGAGAGAAGGGCTGATGAGAAAGGGAGAGTACCAAGGAAAAGGGGTCTCTCTGGGAACTGGTCGAGGGTCGTCTGCCCCTGTCGCCTCTGCCCACCCCAGCCTGTAAGTGGGACGTCCCGGGGGCTCACTATCGCTGGGATTCCAAGCCGGAGGGCCTGTAGCCTGGAATCAGGCAGCGGTTTGTTGCTATGTCTGTGGGGTCGTGTGTTTGTGTGTGTGCGCGCGCGCGACAAGGTTTAGGGAAGGGGGAGGGGTGGAGGGGGGAGGGCCCTCGCCTCTGGTTCAGACCCCTATCCCTGGTTGCCACAAGCCTCTGCCCTCTATCCTGCGCGGTCCAGAGCGGTCCATCCATCGAACTTGAAACAAAAGGGCTTCACCGAATCCCTCTGGAGTCGGGGCACGGACTCTTTCTAGAGAAAGTGCTTTGGTCTGAGAGTTTAAGGGTTACCTGCATCCAGGATCGTTTCTTAACTTTCTGCAACTGTTCCTGGGAGGAGGGGGCGGGGAGGGTGGGGGAGATGCAAAGTAACTCTCGGACAGAAAAAAAGCCCAGGTCTCGGTAGGTCACTCCGGCTACCTCTGAACAGGCTGGTCGGGAAGTCTAAGATAACGAACGTAGAGAAGAAACTGATGGAGAGAGGAAGCCTCTTTCAGTTTTTAAATCTATGGAGAATTTCTGATGTGTCTCCTTGAGGGCTGAACGCCTCTTGGTGAAGGGATCTTGTGTGTGAGTGTTGTGAGGGTGTGAAAGATCTGTGAGGCAGGTGGAGTAAGTGTCTAGGCAAACAGCTGTGTCCCAGGCGGGGCTGAGATAGGCGCTCAGGACCCATACCCAGCACCTCCCCCCACTCTCTGCCCGCAGCCGAGACTGCACCGAGGCCAAGGCCTCCGCAGCCTCTTCCAGCGGGGCCGCCAATCAATCCTGCAGGTCAACACAGCAATTAATAACGGGGTGAGGAGGCCTGGCAAAAGAGGGCGGGAGGCGTCAAGCTGTGTCTCCCCCAGGCCCCGAGGGTCCAGCTGCAGGAGTAAGGAGTAGGAGGGGCCTGGGGGTGGGGCATAAAGACCCCTGAGAAATCAGCATGGGCCCAGAGCCACAGGAGGGAGAGGCAGGGGACCAGCGAGAGAGAGGCAGAGAACTTGCTGGGTCAGGCCAGTGGAGTAAAAGGAAGGTCATTAAATAAAGCACTTATTTTTATGGTTCTGAGAGTAGAGGCGTCGATGGCCAAAGACCACAATTGACCCGATAGCCGATCCTTTCCAGTTACCCCTTCCCTCGCTTTATCCTGGTGGTCTTCGCTGTTTCCGGACAGGCTCAGCAATACTAATTAAAACCCGCATCCTTCGCAAACCCGTCTGCGCCGGTTGCGCCAGGGCATCCGCGAGGCACACTCGCTCCTGCGCGTCATTTTCAACCAGCCGTATGGGTCTAAGAGGGGACCCGGGGCCCTCTAGGGCACGCAGAGTCCTGGTTTGTTCTGTGTCTCGGCCAGAGGTGTTGAAAAAGAGGGGAGGGCCGAGCGACCGGAGGAAGGCAGTGAAAAAGCGTGAAGGCGCCTTGGAAGGGAAACATTTCCTTGCTCAGACCCAGCCCTGCCTCCTGCCCTGTTCCGCAGCTCCTCCCTATCCTTCCCCAAGGCCCGGCTGGGCTGGCGGGAAAGTGATCCCCGCGTCGGTCAAAGCGGGGAAAGGAGGGAAGGGAAAATTGGAGTGCTGTGCGCAGCTGGTCTTCCCCGGCCGCCGGGCCGACCGTGCCGGGAGAGCGGATCGTCGGGCAGATTCAGGTAGGCGCAGGCAGCCCTGGGTAAGCGCCCTCGCCTCTTGTGAAGTATCCCCAACGCCATGAAGCTTGAGATGAGGGCCCGGAGAGGTGCCCATGGATGCCCCCACCGCTCTGCCTTCTCCTTCCCGAGGCGCTGGGGATTGGGTCGGGCTGTGTCTTCCGGAAGACTTGCAGGGACTGGGAGCCAGGTCCACACACCCCAGGCCTGCGAGGCAGTGAAAGCCTCTTTCCACGAGGGAAAATGGCAAAGTGGGAGTGTCGTGAGCCTGAGCAGACAGGACCGGGAAGGAAGGAAGGGTGGGGGCAGGAGGCAGTAGGAGGCAAAATAGATTCAGACAGAGGGAGAGAGAAGCTCTGTGCCGGAGAGGAAGAAAGGGGGAGAGCGGTTCCCAGGAAGGCCCAGCCATTAGGTCTGTCCTTGGGCTGCATATTTATACGGTCGAGGGGGTGCACAGATGGGCTCTCAATTGAATTCCATCTTCAACACCATCAGAGATTGATTTTGTACTCGCTTTTAATTTTGCCATAATTAATTAGATCATTACAACTGTTTGCTATTGATCTCCCTACTTAAACCTCTGGTTCGGAGGGGTGGCCCAGATCCCTAAAAGCCCAAGAGGCCCCAGTTGACATTCTTGGGGGCCCAAGTTCCCCCAGTGAGGACAAGGCCCCCAAGAGGGAATGGAGGTAGCCGAGGGACTAGGCCAAGAAGCTACAGAAAGCGCAGTGCTGAGGGTGTATAAGCAGTTGAAAGAACTAGAGCCTGAGCTGGTAGATGTGGGGAGGAGGGAGAGGAAGAAGGTGATTTGGAGAAGGAAAGGAGTGAGGCAAAAGGTCTGGAGTTAGTCCTTGACCTCTGTGGTATTATTTGAAAAACTCTTGGAAACCTGATCCAACCCTCTCCCTCCTTGACAATCTGAAACTAAACTTGGGTCCCTGGCTTTCCACCCCTGTGCTACATCAGGAAACCTAGTGGGCAGACAGAGTGGAGGTGGCCGGCCTGGGAGAGGGAAAAGAGAGAGGGATAACAGCCTTCCACTGCCTTAGCCCGTTGGGTAAGCAGCTTCAGATTCTCCTCCCTACTCGGGTCCCCTGGGGCCTGACATCCCTCTTCTTGTCCCAAGCCTCCCTGGAGTTGTTTATTTTGGGAGCAACCTTCTCTCCACACATATTATCTTACATCAGTGCTTACACTCTTGCTCATACTCAAATACACAAGACCCTCACACATGTGCACAGAGACTTGTGCACACAGCCTGTCCCCACCCACTAGCACACATGCACCCACACTCCATCCCCACTAGAAACTAAGGCCTTCTCGGTGCTCCCAACTTGGGGGAAGTCGGGTAAAATATTTCTACACTGAAGGAAAGCAAAGCGGAAGGATCAAGTTCTAAAGGCACAGCAAGAGAGCCAAGGCCAGATTCTGCAAAGAGACCAAGAGAAGTTGTAAAACTCACGTTTTCTGGGTGGAAAGTTTTTCGTCGGTTTAGAGGACACTGGGACGGAAGGCGGGAGGCCTCAGCGGTGGGAAAGAGGCCCCAGGGCTCTAGTCCCCAGCCATGCCGCCCAGCAAGCACCAGAAATAGAGAGAAGTGGAGTCTCTCAGTTGGCCGCCTCCGTGCGTTTCGGTCACCCCCTTGCCTGTCGCGCCTCAGGGTCCTCCTCGCTCTTACCTGCCCGGCCCGCGCGCTGTTCCATGCTCTGCTCCCCGCCGCTGCCGTCTGGGCCTGGGTCTCGCTTCTCGGCTTCTCTGCGGCCCGACAGCGCGTCTCGCCTTTGCAGCCGCCGCCCTGAGATCTGGGCGCAGTCACCCAAGACCGAGCGGCTCAGATAACCTGGGCTGCCCGCCGCCGCGGCTGTGCGTTCCGCTCGCGCCCGCGCCTCACCCAGCCGGCCGCACCGAGGCACAGCCACGCGCCCAGGAGCCCAGCCTCTCCGTCCCGCGCACACGCGCGCACACGCACCCCGGCCCCGAGCCCGCCGCTGGCAAGCCGCTGCCGCGCTGCCGCAGGCACCCAGAGACCGAATCCCCAGCCTAGACGCCGGCACACCCTCTCACCCCACCCCCCTCTTCTTCGCTGTCACTCGCTCCCGTCAGTCTCCAGCCTTACACGCAGGGGCGCCTTCACTCTAATGCGTTCCCCAACTTTGTGCGTTCCTCTTCTCCACGACGCTCAGCGCTCGCCCCCTGCCACTTTCTCCACTAGCACTGACTCCGCTGCCTGCCACACACGGCTTAGTCTTAATACGTTTCCAAGATTCCTACAGACGCACCCCAACTTTCTTGGGCGACATAATCACTCCTTGTCGCCAATACATTGTGGAACTGCTCGCTAAATCCCTTACAAGCCTCTCCTACTCCAAATTGTCTTTCCATTCTTCATTAAAAAAAAAAAATCAGAATAAGAGGAAAAAGTTCTGGCTTCCCTGCCTTCAGAAGATGAGGCTGGCTCAGAAGAAAGGGAGAAAGCCCAGAACCCTCCACGGCTCTGGCTGTGCTCAGAGGCCCATCCGTTTGAACCACCCCCCTTCCGCATTATTCTGGTCTTCTCACTCCAAGTTTCTTGGACCCTCAGATTCACACCTCTCCAAGCACACTCATGCTTTCCATCCCTGATCAAAGGCTCACTTGAGCTTTGTCCCACCTCGGGCCCTCCCAGCCTGGAACTTACACCTCTCACACCTTGATCACGAGTTCTCCCTCAAACTTCTACACCACTTTGTCCACACACACCCTCTTATACTCCTTCTTACACACTCACACTTCTACTCTCCAGGTCCCCTTTTCTCATCTGCCCCATTTCACACTCCCACTCACTTGCTCTGGGCCTCCCACTCTCATTCAGCCTTTGCTTACACATGCTGGGTAACACTGAGAAGCAGGCCAGGTAAGTGCTGAGTGAGCCCCAGTGTGCAGGCAGAGGTCTGTGGCTGGTCCCATCTCCTGCACAAACACTTCCAGGCTCCAGGCAGAAGGCACCAAAGCAAGGACCAAGGCCCAGGTCCAAAAGGCCTACTGAGACCTCTTATCAATGGATGCTCTTTAGCGAGAGTTCCAGATACTTTTGCTGAAGTTCCTTCAAAAGATTGTGCAACTCAGGACTGAAGAGGCACAGGCACCCAGAGGCCAAACCCATATAATGGCTCCCCAATTTAAAATTTTTTGTCATGCACAGATTTCAGATCTTAGTTCCCTGACCAGAGGTTGAATTAGGGCCCTTGACAATGAAAGCTTGGAGTCCTAACCACTGCACCACCAGGAAATTCCCCTCCCCAATTAAAAAAAAAAATCATCCTCCAGGACCATGAATCTCTACTGTTTCAGGCAAATCATGGCCGAGTTACCATCTTACCACCAATGCGTGATTTAAAACATCAGACTTTGCTGGGGTTTCTTTTCTTCTTAACTTCTTTTTTTAAAAAAAAATCAAACAATGATTTTCCAACATAAGCATATGTTAGAAGTAAACTTAGAAGTTAAAAAAAAAAGGTTTTGCTTTTTGTTATACATAGAACACATTCCCAAGGATAAGGATGGGAGAGCAATGTGTATAAATGAAACCCCAGTCTCTCTCCTTACCCCCCCATGCATTCTCACACTGTTATTCCATTACACACAAGTGAAATGTTCACACACATAGACTCTCTGTCACCCACTCACATGGGCCATGAGCTGCTGAGTCACACCTCCACTGCAAGGCTCTTTGTGCCTTTGTTACCACTTCTAAAATAGTGATTATAATCCTTGCCCTTCTTTCAGATTTCTCTTGAGAAACTTGGGTGAAAGTGATTGATAGAATGTGAAGTGTGACCACAGACATATTCATTGCTCTTATTCCTGTGTGTTCAGAAGCAGGAATTGAGACTCAGCATTACACACACACACACACACACACACACACACACACACACACACAAGCAGGGAGGCACCCAGTGAGGAATCAGGTGTTTTGAACTGGGAACACTCACACACACAGCTTTAGTGTCCTTGCCTGCTCCTGAGCCAGCTTGTCACAGTTACCTGAACACAGGGCCCAAGGTTGGGGCAGTGCCAGGACTGGGGCCTAGGCCCAGGGGAAGGCAGCTGAAGCCGTTGTGCTAAGCAGCCTGTCGCATACCAGGGGGACCAAGAGGAGGAAGGAGTCTTCTTAGCTCTTGCTCTGATACTTTTGGAGCCTTGGGAACTCTGGAGACCTGCAAAGTGATGCCAGTCAAAGGGCAGGCCCTGTACCTTAGCCTCCCTCCAGCCTTCTCTTTGTTTCCCAGGCCTCACCCCCTGTCCCACAGTCTCTCAGGGCCCTCCTGCTCATTGCCTGCCCCATTGATTGAAAGTCTCTCTCAGGTTCTCCAAGGAGTCCCAGGAAAAATGATCCACCAGCCTATTGATTCTTCATTAGAATTACATTTTCACGTGTGCTAAATTGGTTTTAAAAGCTTTTTCTGTTGTTATTGTCTTGTCAGACCCTGCGGTCCAGGGCAAACCAAGTTAAAACGTTGTGGCTTCTTAGAGAAAAAAAAAAATCACCGGGGCCAGGTCTGTGATTACTTGTTTTCTTGCCTTATTGTTGTCATGATGACAATTGTGATTTGCTCTAAGTATCTTTAGGAAAAGAGCCCTGCCGGAGGCCACTCTTGTCAGACTAGGGCTGGCTAGGGGTGTGAGGGGGTGGATGTGTGTGGAGAGGGCTCTGAAGCCCTTGGAGGAAGGACACAGTAGTTTTTCTTTCTTTGAAAATTAAACTTAGCACTTGAACCTGTATTAATTGCTTCTGGGACAAGAGGAAAGGTGAAAGTTTTAGAAATCACTTTTATTTTCTCTGTCTCCTTCCAGATTGAATACAGGAGAAACAGAAAAGACAACCTCACTTATTCTAGCTCCCTGCCCTTTCCCCTAAATAACTGGAGAAGGGGTGTCAGTATTTCACAAAGTGCTAAGGGTGAGGTTGCAGACTTCTGCTTTGTCGTGGGGCAGAGGCCCAGTCACAAGGATGCTTTTAATCATTACACTTTGTGCTGGGGGAGGAATGAATCCAAATGAGGGTAGAGAAGAGGGAAGAGAGAGGTAGGGACTCCCACAGAGAAGGGAGGTTGGGGGACGAGACTACCAGAGAGAGACAGACAAACAGACAAATGCAACCCAGAGTCAGTCTGATGGATTATTCCTTGCAGAGAAGCAGAGGATAAAGAAAAATGCAAGGGAGGAAGAAAGGAAGAAGAAAGAAGGGGAAAATGAGGGACTGAGAAAAGGAAATGTATAGATGAAGGGAAAGAAAGCGAGAAAGGTAGGCAGAGGAGCAAGCCCCAGGGAGCTGGCAGCCCCTCCAGCCCTGCCTTCTTCCTGGCCTGGCAGCCGGAGGCTGTACTGGGGTGTGGGCACAGGGCGGCTGCGGAGCCCAGGCAGGAGAGCCGAATGTCTCCGTGATGTGTTTATCCCCTAATCAGTTCATTAGTTATAAACAACATGACATTAGAAGTTAGGAGGCAGTTGATATTAATTTTTATTTAACTAGTTGATGTTTAATCCGTCACGCCAGGCTGGGTAGCAGCGAGAAAGATCTTCCTGACACAAAACCAGTTAGAACTTCATAAGGCGCAATCAGTGTCCGCGCGTTGAAACAAACAAGAGAGACAGAGACAGAGAGACAGGGAGAGACAGAGAGACAGAGGCAGCCTCGCCAGAAATGGAGGCTGGTAGGTGGCCGGGGAGAGAGCTAACCCAGCAGGGAGGGCAGGAGAGAAGTAAGCTGGAAAGGCTGAGAATCCAGAGAGGACTGCTCGGCTAGTGGCTGGCAGTCCAGAACTGAGCCTCAGGCCTAGCACTGCCGGAGGCAATAGTAAGGGGCTCAGCACCCCACGGAATACCTGGTCCCAGGAGTGGGGGAGTGGGGGGGCGTGGGGGGGCATGAGCTAGGGGCCCTGCCAAGCCAGGCCGCGGCCAGCAGCAGCATTCCACCGTGCAGTGATTTGGGTGTCCGGCGGTCTGGAGGGTGGTCAGAGGCTAATGTCCCAGCCAGGCGAGGCCCAAACTTTCCCAAACGGTCCTCTCCGAAGCCCGGAACGCCCTCCTGTCCTGCTCCAGGAAGAGCGGGCCGGCAAGGAGGAAAGTAGGGAAAAGCGAGGAACCTGCGCCCAGCGGCTCAAGTCTGACAAAGTTTGTTGCGATCGCAACCCAGAGCAGGATGCGTGTGGGTGTGTGTTGGGGGTGCTCGGCGGTGGCAAAGAGGGAGGAAGCGAGCGACAGTCTGGCGATTCTGCAGGCGGGAAAGGGTTTTCCTCCCAAGTTGGCCAACCCCTCCAAGAGCGTCCCCGCGTGCTGGACTCCCTAGTAGAGACCGGGCCGTGTCGGTCGCGAGCTCCTCGGGTGGCCTTGCCCAGTTAAGCTCCCTTCTCAACCCCGCCCCCAAGCACTAGCTGTTCGGCTTTTTCCACCTTCACCCCGGGAACCGGCCGGGCACTGGCTGGGTCACGGCTTGGTGACCCGGCACGGACAGGGAAGGGGGGGTGGCTCGGGCTGTAGTTTTCCGCCTCGCGAGGGACACTATTTGGAGGGGCCGAGGCATCCTCACCCGCGCGCAGACTCAAGCCGAGCATCTCACCATTTGCATGTTAATCTGCCTCCACCGCGAAAAGGAAATCGCTGAAATTCCGAAGAAAATTGCCTCTCGCCAGCGGTTAATAGTTAACTCAGACGGGAAAGTTCCCAGGGAAAGGCGAATGCTGGGGCGAGTGGCGCAGGGGAGGCGGCCTGGGAGGGCTGCGGCCCGGCTTCGGCCTCTCCCCTCGCCCGGCGCGCCCTCTCCCCTCGCCCGGCGCGCCTCCCTCTCGGGGCGGCGCGTCCCCCACCCCGTAATTAGCATCGTTTAGTTCACAAAACCCTTCCTGGGAGAAATCTGTTCCCTCGTTCCGGGGCTCAATTCAGCACCTGATTCCGCCGGGTGAGGCGAATAAATCAAGCGGCGGCGGCGGCGGCGGCGGGAGAGCCCGACCCGAGCCCGCCAGACTGGGGCCGCCGGGAAAACGAAAAAGTGAGAAAGAGGCGGCCAAGTCAGGAAAAACGATTTAGGGTGATGGTGCAGCCCTCACGCAGGAAAAGGGAAGGGTCCGGGAGGGGAGATCCAAAGAAAGACAGGGACTCAGAGGCAGAGTCGGGACCAAAATAGAAGAGGGAGGTACAGAAAAGGACGGAGAGAAGAGAGGCAAAGAGAGAGTGAGAAAAGGCGAACGAAAAGAAAGGGAAAGGGGGAGGTTAGGGAAGAAGAGGAAACAAGAATAAAGGAAATTAAAGAAATCCAAAAGATCAAATGCTTTTGTTATATTAAGAAAGAAAGAAAAAACAAAACTCCCCTGCGAGGCTCAGCAGTGGAAGCGCGCCCCGCGGCGGCCAGTGCTCCCTGCCCAAGGGCCGAAGACCCGGGAGCGCAGTTTGCGCCCTCGGCGCTCTAGGCCGGGTCGGCGTAGAACCCGACTCTCGTTTGAAGTTCCAGGGCACGGGGCGCACAGGAGTATCTGCCCTTGGAAGCAATGGAGTTTGCGTGTGGGATGTCATCCTGGATAGATGGCCGGGAGGGGATGAGTAAATAAAAGGCGCACGGCTCTTTCTTGGGCGCGCACTGGGCACCAGGAACTTTCTGCCCCAGCGCGAAGGGAGGCAAGGACTGGGAGAGGAGAGGCTTCTGCTGCTTAGCTCAGAGCCCAGCTTTCCCGTAGCTAGAACCCCCCCCCCCCCCACTACCACACATACTATTTAGCAGGATCCACCTGCTCCACCACCCGCTCCCCCACCCCAACCCCACCTTACAGATTCCTAGCGCCCAGGCGGGCTCGCAGGGGCACAACTACGAGAAAAAAGTAACGCGTCGAGATCCGCGACCCGCACCAGCGGAGGGCGCATTTCCTGACCCGCCTTCCCGCGGCTAGAGAGGCGCGGCGCAGGTTCAGCTGGCTCTAGGGGCCTGGCAAGGCACTGGGCTGCCCAGGCCAGAAGTTGGGGGAGGAGAAAAGGGAAGAAGAGAAAGAAGCGGGGAGGGGGTAGACAACGTGCAGAGAAGCAGAGAGAATTGAAAAGTGGAAATGCGGGCTGGAGGGAAAGGCAGAGCAACGGTGTTAGGGAGGGTCTCCCCTTCGGTCTGACCCTCGTGGGAGTGCTCCCTCCCAGGTCTTAGTCTTTTCGAGCCCCTGTCCTCTGGCCCCTCCTCAGGACGCCGGGCAGGAGACTGAGGCCCGGACAGGCCACTGTGCGCATGTGAACAGAGGGTGAGGCGAGAGAGGCTTCCCTGCCAGCCGGGCGGACCCTAGAATGACAAGCATTCCCAACATTTCCAACCTTTGGGACTTCCGGGTCAATGTGGTCCAGCCCACTTCGCCCCTCCTCCGGGCTTCTACCCCTCCCTCCTGTCTTGTTCCTCTAGCCTGCTCAGCCACTGAGCTGACTAGAGGAGTTTGGGGGCGGGCGTTAAATACTTCCAAGAAGAAAACCGGTAATTCAGTCAATTGCAACTTTTGCACAGGGACAGGAGAAACTGATTTCTAGACCAGAACACTTTGGGCTGGGGAGGAGGCAGTGACCAAGCTGACTTCAGTGGGAAAGCACTGGTCAGTCAGTCAGTACGCCATGGGGCTGCTCTGTGATGGACACTGGGTTTATGGTACTGTACCCCAAGTTCGTATGCCTGAGGCACAGTGAGGCCGAACAACACCAAAACGTTGGGAATTCGGAGCAGAAAAAGGTTTATTGCAGGGCCATACAAGGAGACAGAGTGGCTTATGACCCCGTCAAAACCCTGAACTCTCTGAAAGGTTTCAGCAGAGCATTTTTAAAGGCAAGGTGAAGAAGGGGCGTGGTTGGTTGTTGCAAACTTTCTTGTGGTGGTATCCTTTGTTCTTGCAGCTGTCCATGTAGGTCAGGTCCCTATAAATCTTCAACAAGGCAAATGTTATTTTTTGTTCTGCAACTTTGTATTTCTGTATGAATGGCAAGGTGTTGTACCTTTAAAGACCAGAGCCTTGAGAATGGGCTATCCTGTATATTTCAGGCTACAGGCAACATTTTTAACTCAAAGCAAAAGCAATAGAATACAAAGACTGAAGTAAAATAAACATCTACTGTGGAGTCAGATTTTGTTCTTCCCTATTATTCAGGTCAGTTCAGGTGCTCAGTCTGATTCTTTGCCACCCCATGGCAGCATGCCAGGCTTCCCTGTCCATTACCAACTTCCAGAGCTTGCTCAAACTCATGTCCATCGAGTTGGTGATGGCATCCAACCATCTCATCCTCTGTCGTCCCCTTCTCCTCCTGCCTTCAGTCTTTCCCAGCATCAGGGTCTTTTCCAATGAGTCAGTGTTTTGCATCAGGCGGCCAAAGTATTGGAGCTACAGCTTCAACATCAGACCTTCCAATGAATATTCAGCACTGATTTCCTTTTGAATTGACTGGTTGGCTCTCCTTGCTGTCCAAGGGACTCTCAAGAGTCTTCCCCAACACCACAGTTCAAAAGCATCAATCCTTTGGTGCTCAGCTTTCTTTATAGTTCAACTCTCACATCCACATATGACTATTATATTTAAGTAGATAAATCAGACACCGGCTCTGCTTTTAAGGAGGATATCATCTGGTGGCAAAAAGTTTTGCCAAGAAACTCCAGAAAGTGTCACGATATGGACTGGAAGGGTGACTGAAACACGGGAGTGTCAGAGAATGCTTTGTAAACAGATGAGGTCTTGCAAGATGATGAAATGTACACCAAATGTGGTTGATACCTAGCTGAAATATTCCCAGGCAGAAGGAGATCAGGAGCAAAAGCATGGGGAGGAGGGCAGCAACCCACCTAGGTGGGAAATTGCAAAAGATTCTTTGAGGCCAATATGGATGTGAGAATTGAGTCAAGGGGAACAAGGTTGGGAGATAGGCAGGGCCTAGATCCAGGAGCAGTTTTGCAAAGGAGTTTTGATTTCTCATTTAGACCATGGAGTGTCATTGGAGGATTTTATACAGGGAAGAGAAAGGATCTGATCTGGAGAGGAAAGACCACTGCAAATGTAGATGGTGGACTGGAGGTAGAGAAAGCAGCAGAGACTGGGAAAACAGTCTCAGCAAAAGAAGATAAGAGGTCTTGGAACAAAAACGTCTGAGGGAGATAAAGAAGAGAGGGTAGATGTGAGAGATGAAGGCAGGATGGTCAGGACTCAGGCACAGATTGGATGTGTGTGTATATTGTGGGGTGAGATGATAAATTAAGGTCTGTCTGCGTCTCTGGGTAACTTAAGTCTCAACTCTGATCCCTCACCTCCCCTTCCCCTCTCATCCCCTCCCCCTTCACCCATCCCCTTGCAAACCCTTCCCTTTCAGTGGTTATATAAGTAGAAACCCCATGTATCATATCTGGAGGCAACTCTTTTCTCCTTTTCTCATGCACCCTTACCAGGCAGTCCCATGTGCATCACAGAAGAAGAAATTCTCATTAACTCTAAGACAGAGAAAGCAGCACCTAAGGGTGAAAGGTGGAGCCAGGGTAGACCCCTCTCTTCTTTCAGTTCCAAAGCATACCAGTTTTCTGGTCTTGGGCACATCCCTTGAACTCCTTGTGCCTAAGTGTTCACATCTATAAAATGAGGACAAGGATATTTGACTTGGGGAATTATTGGGTGGTATTAAACATGGGGTATAGTAACCACTGACATACAGAAGCCCACCCCATGCCCAGACCTCTCAGCAAACAGTGATTGAACATTGTCTCCTGCACAGGCACAGGGTGTCAGGGAGTATAAAGAGCAGTGCTATAACGATATTCGGGGAAGTTGTTGATCCAGAGGGAAGACCAGGTGCCCGATTGGAACAAAGTTAATAATAAAAACAACTAACATGTCTGAGAGCTTACTGCATGTCAGACATGGTTTGCATACATGAATTCCATTCATTCTGCCTACTATTTATTCCTGTTTTAAAGATGAGGAAACTGAGGCACAGAGAGTTTCAGTAACTTGACCACAATCACACAGTGAATAGGTGGCAAAGGTAGGATCTGTACCAGATACTGCCTCCATAACCTATGCTCCTAAGCACATGCTATGCCAAGTATTCCTAGGGCCCACTGCAGAGTCAAAGAGAAAAGAGGCACAGGCTGTGGTTCAGAGGTTGGTTGAGTCTGAGAGGATTCCTTCAGTACATCCAGTTGGTAAAACCCAGGAACCCTTCTCCCCTCTTCTTCCAACTCCTCATGCCTTTCACCATCTCTATGCTCTTCTCTCTCCTCTCTTCTCTCTCTCTCTCCTCAGAGCCTTTGAATCTGGAAACCCAGAGCTAACTCCTGTGACCTGGCCAGACAATTCTGTGAGGCTGCAGGGCCAGCAGCCCTCACCTAGCCTTGCAGGAAGCTAGGAGCCTCACCCTAAGAGTTTTCCAGCCAGGCCTTGTCCCTTCCCATGAGACCTCAGGCTTTTCTAGCTTCCAGGCCTGCAGCCTCAATATGGAGTGGGGGTGGGGGGCTCCCTGCCATGCCTCCCTCCAGCTGGGTCAGCCTCTGATCGCACCTTGTGGATCCTGAACCTGAACACCAGCCATGGCGAGAATTCCCTGGATTGAACCTGATGCCCTCCCCGTACAAGCCTGACTTGGGTTGTCCCATTTGAATCCCCATGAGCTGGGCCAAAGCACCCTGGGAACTGCAGAGGAGCATGGAGGACCCTACTCATGAGCCCATCCTCATTACTGGCTCATCTGGGTCCACAGAACAGGCACTGGACAGGTACCTTTTCCCTATATGCTAGAATAACCCTATAGTCACTCTTTTCCCTAAGCCCGAAGAGGTCTGTCTTTTTCCTCTTAGAGCAGGCGTTATCTTTGCCCAAGGCAGAAATTGAAGACGTTCTGGAATAATCCAGGACTGTGGAAACTATCTTTAACCCTTCCAGTAAGAGTGAGACAGAAATGAATATGTGTGGTGGAAGGAGGGGTTTGGGCCTTTGGGTTTGAGGGGTCTCATTTTCTTTTACTGGAATTTAACCGGTTCCCCACCTAGTACACCGAATGGCCTTTTCTCAATGATCTGTGAGTTCTTTAAAATACTGTGGCCAGGCAGTTACTGTACCCAAAGTGCCAGTGCTGTGGCGCAAAACCATTCATGAACTTTTGGGTGTCTGCCTTCCCAGTTTGCAGCCCAGTCTTTTGAAAATCTTTCTTCAAGATGGACAATGTGTTAGGCAATACGCTGGGTCACCCAGAACAGACACTAGGAATAACGGTGACTGCGTGGATGTGAATTAGAGAGAGGAGTTTTCTCTGTTGTTCCCTCCTCCGCCCTCCACAGTACTTGGTCAAGGGTAGTTTCCTCCTCTGAGGAGTGGGGAGGCTCATCCATTTTGCCCGGGGAAATTAAAGAATTAAAGCCCCCAGCACAGCTCCTGGCACACGTAGGGGCTCGCATAAATGCTATTGTTCTTTTCGTTTGTCTCTAAAGGAGCCCCGCACTGCATCAGTCACGGGCTTGGGGTTCACGGGTGGGAGCTGGGAGCCCTGAGGGTGCGCCTCCTGCCGCAAAGCCGCGCCTCCTGGACCTGGGGCTGCGGACGCGACTCGTTCCCCTGGCGCAAAGCTGGACGTTCGGCTGCGCAGGCGCGCGGACCAGGGCTAGAGGTTGGACCGCAGGTCAGATGCGGGATGGAGATGAGGGATGCGGACTGCGCGCGGAAGCCTCAGCATCCTCAGTCAGTCTGCAAAACGGTACTGGCGGCCGCCGCCGCCGCGGAGCCCTCCAGGCTTGGAGCTGCCCGGAGCCCGGCGCATCTTCCGCGCTTGCCCGCCGCCGGCTCCGCCTCGCTCGCCGAGAGCCCGCACTCAATTAATAATCATAAACCCCCGCTCACCCTCCTCTTAAAATTAATAACTCTGTAATTAGAGTCATTTCAGAAGCCTCCTGAGCCGCCGAGGCCTGCCCGGCCGCTGGCCGACCCGCGCTTGGCCGAGAGGTAGAACGAGGCCCGGCGCGGCGGCCGCGGCATCTGCAGGTAGAGAATGAGAATTAAAATCGCTCTCAACAATCCAATACACTTTTTATCAGCCATCTATCTGAGAGCCGGGCCCATTCATCATCCGAGGCATTCTCCCTGAAAACAAGACCCATTCAGATTTTATACAAATTATCATATTTATCATCGTCTCCAACTCCGGAGTAACATCTCCGCAAAGTGTCTGCCGTCTCCCCGGGGAGCCGCGCGGCTCGGAGCGCCCGAGCGCCCGCCCGGCAATTCCCCCGCCGAGCCCCCTCCCTTCGCCCCTTCTTCCCCCCCCCCTTCTCGGGTTTCGTCTCTGGCCTTTGATCCGCTGTCTCTGCTTTCCCCACCGCTCTTTTCTCCCCACTTCCCATCAATCTCTCTTTCTCTCATCCCTCTCTCGCTCTCTTCTCCCTCTCATCTCGCCCTCTGGCCTTCTATCCGATCCATTGTCTCTCTGCTTTCCCGTCACCTCCTAGAACACTTACTCACACTCTCTTCCTTGCACCGCCCACCCCTGGCCCCCCAGTCCACCCCGTGTCTCCCACCTGGTCTCACTGGCCTGGTCAGGTCTTTCTTCTCTTCCTCTCTCTCTCTCTGTCTCCGTTTCGGTCTGTCTCTCTGGGTCTCTGCTTTCACCCCACCCAGCATCCCCATTGCCCTGCCAGAGCCAAGCAGCAGGAAGGGCTGTTTGTGACCGCAGCTCATGCCTCCCCTCCTGGGTGGAGGAGGTGTTCCACAGTGGGACCCCCAGGTTTATTCCAGGGGTCAACTCTGGCCCACATCCGGGAGCATGAGGAAGTGAAGCAAGGCCACAGGAAAGACACAGCCATCACACACTACAAACACACACACAACCCACCACACATACACACACTACACACATGCACGCTCATAGCCCCAATACACTCATCCTCTCACCACAGACCCACCACACACATACAGCCTCATACACACACAGCCCCTGTCACCCAACACACGCAGCCTCCAACCCACAGCCCTCAATATGCACTCCACACACACTTCCTAACTGTAATCATGTAACTGATCTCACTACACGTAAAGCCCCTCATACCACACACAGCCCCCAATGCATACACAGCTCCCTACCACACACCTGGCCCCCAGTATGTACAAACATAAGGGCAGGAAGTCACACCTTCTAAAAATCTAAGTGTGCTCACTATATGCTCTTGTCCTCTTACCCAGATTCTCAGGCCCTGTCCTCTACCTTCTGTTACCTGTGGTTTAGGCAGGAACAGATCAGGCACTACAGCCTCTGGAAACACCTTCTGGCTTGGGTGGGGAAGTAACCAGCAAGAACTTAGCTCCCTCAACCAGCTACTGAAGATGCCCTGCACTGACCCCCAGGGGTTAATGAGGCCTCTCTAGTTCAGACCCACAGACACTGGGGGCATTTCAGAAGGGGCGTTTATTCAGATTCTACGGAGGGAGACCTCACAAAAAGTAACAGCAGGAATGTTGAGAACACAGGTTTCTGACTCAAAAAACCATCTATGGGTGATTACTTCCTTTCCAGGTCTCAGTCCTGGGGGTGACCCTGCTGGCCTCTCTGGGGACATTGAGGTTCCAGTATTATATTGAGGTCCTCCATGACCCAGCCATCCTATTTCCCCTCAAAAACCTGCCTCAGTGGGGTGCTGTGGAGGAACCTTTTGCTGTATATCCTTTGGGCCCTTGGTTGGTTGATTTATTCGTTCCTCAGCCATTAGTTCAACAACCATTACAGAGTGCCTTCTCTGTGTCAGCTCTGTGGTTGGCATGGGGTCATGGTGATACAAGAGATACACAGCCCCTGCCTCCATGGAGCTTACATTCTAGAACAATCCTGTCCAGTGGAATTTTCTGTGTGAGTGCAAATATTCTGTATCTGCACTTCAAGATGGTGGCCTCTAACCATATGTGGCAGTTGAACACTTGAAAATCTGAGGAACAGATTTTAAATTCTATTTATTTATTCAAATTAACTTTCATTGAATTTAATTATTTAATTTAAATGTGGAAAATGACTACTATATTTGCCAGCATAAGTCTCACAGGAAGGTTGGTCTTAATTTCTTTCAATGGAGCAGTGTGTATATAAAGGAATTTCCTTCCTCTTCCAGAGCTGTGGAAAGTGTGTGAGCAAGGGGCCTCTGAGCATGACTCCTCTTCCTGTGTGGACCACCAGTTTCCCATATGCAACAAGAAGGCACCCCAGCCCCACATGTGTGAACATAAGAACCTGTGTCCCTAAGACAGGCCCATTTGAAAAACTGTAGATGTGTAATTCCCCATGAGAGAGTAAAAATAGCATTTTTTGGCTACCAGACACTATTTGCACATGCAGTTTCATAAGTCTTACTGGGGGTTCATAAACACAGATGCCTGTAGGAGCAGAAATGGCTGGGAAGACAACAGCGAGGGAGAAAAAGTTCTCTCTAAAGGATGGGATTGTCATGCTGAAGTGGGGGCCAGTGATGGCTAGCTGTCTAATTTTTTTAAGAGTAATGAGGAATCTTAGTTTTTCTTTGAAATTCATTTAGAAACTATTTAAATTTTTTAAAAATGTGAACAGGCAGATGACCAAATGATGGATGTGTAAAGACAGTCACTGTGACTTTGCTTGAAGATTAGAAGTAATCTTAATGGAAAAAAAAAAGTAATCTTAATGTCCACTATTAAGAGTCTGCTTGAATGACATGAAATATTTATTCAATGGAATACTAGGCAGCCATAACCAATAATCAAGTGAATCTTTGTACGTAGGTGAGGAAAAATCTCCAAGGTGAACTAAGTGGAAAAAGTAAGGCATAGAACAATGTGTAAGGGACTATTTATTTATTTTTTATGTTGTTAGGTACCATTTACTGATAAGTGCTTCTTTTTTGCTACACAGTATGTGGGATCTTAATTCCCAACCAGGGATCAAACCATGCCCCCTGCATTGGAATCACGGAGTCTTAACCACTGGAGCACCAGGGAAGGGGCTAGGACTATTTATTGAAAGAAGAAGAGGCATATACATATATATATATATGAGAAAATGTTAGATGCTCAGTCATGTCCAACTCTTTTCGACCCCATGGACTATAGCCTGCCAGGCTCTTCTGTCCATGGAATTCTCCAGGCAAGAATACTGGAGTGGGTAGCCATTCCCTTCTCCAGGGGATCTTAACTCAGGGATTGAACCTGGGTCTTCTGCACTCCAGGCAGATTCTTTACCATCAGAGCCACCAGGGAAGCCACATACACACATACACCCACATTTGTACCTGCACAGATTAGCTCTGGAAAGATACACAAGAAACTGGAAATAGTTGTTGCCTCAAGGAAGAGGGCAGGGGTGGAAGGAAGACTTATTTTCCTCTGTATACCCTTTGGCACTAACTGCATGATTATGTATTTACAGTGTAGGCTGAGAAAACCTAGCTAAAGGCCAGCTGTGGCTTTGGGGTCACTTTGTTAAAGTCTATTAAATCTGTTACAATCTTGCTTCTGTTTTTCGTTTTGCCTGTGAGACATGTGGGATCCTAGCTCCCTGCTCAAGGATTGAACCCACACCCCCTGCATTGTAAGGCAAAGTCTTAACCATTCATGGGGTGTCTGTTTGAAGTAGATGTTACTGACCCTATTCTATAGATGAGGAAGCTGAGGCTCATTTGGATTAAAGTTGGTCAAGTATATGTAACTGGTTAGTGGTGGAACTTCGATTCTAACCAGGTCCTTCTGGGTCGCTAGCACCACATGGCCTCCTCCCAGAAGTGGGGAGGAATGATGATGTCAATAACATCATCACTGTCAACAACAGTGTTTATTGGAAACTTGTTATATGCCAGGTGCTGTGATAAGTATTTCATGTCCCATTTAATTCTCGCAACAACCTTATGAATTGGACATCATTATCATTCCAGTTTATAGACAGGGAAGCTAAGACTGAGAGGTTAACTTTGCTCCCAGAGTTACACTGGCCAGAAGTAGTGGAGCTGAGCTCCCTGTCTGGGTATTCAAACTCCAGAATTTGGTTCTTAATCATCTCAATGCAGAAAGTTTTGTATCCTGGCAGGCGCTCATCCCCCAAATACTCTATCACACCTCCCTGGGGCCTGCCATGAGTGTACACTGTCTCTTATAGTGTGGACCTGTGAACACATTTGCTCAAACACATCTGTCCTGAAGCAGATGTCCTCAGGGGACAGACTTCTAGTGTTATCTTTCATAGTGAGACGAAACGGATATCTGTTAGCAACGGTTCTTCAGATTCCTGGTGACTTGCCCTTCCTACCTATAACTTTGCACTGTCCTTTTCCTCAGAGTGGCCAGAGTTGCCTCTTCTCTCCAAGTAAATGTGTGTCTGGCTCCAGGGCCCAGGCACTGCCAATACTAAGTGATTGTAGAGCAGGTTTTCTTTCGAGTCTCTTAACATCCATTGAGGAAAGCAGGAAAGGAGTATTTATTCCCGTTGTATGGATGAGGAAACTGAGGCTCACAGATAAACACATACCTGCACATACTGGTAAGAATGAAAACTAAATTGTGGTGCAAATGAATCCACTTACTCTATTACCTCACGGCAAAGTCTCCAAAGTCCCTACCCCCATCTAGGAAACATGGGGAGCATGCTCCAGGCAGGAGCAAGCTGGAGATGAAAGAAGACAGAAAAAGAAGCAAAGAGCTAAGGAAACAGCCATGGCCTTTCAACAAGAAATTTCCCCATTGGTGGCTTGAGTTCTGTGGTTAAAATCGTGGCAAAGTACGACTGACAATCTGGTGTAGCTCTCTGTGCCCAAGGATGTGTGTATACTGACTCCACTGGCTCTGAAGGCACTTGCTTCCCAGTTTCCCTTCCCCCACGACAACCCTGTCCCCTGCCTGGTCTGATCCAAAGAGCAAGTGAATGGGAGGATCTAAAAATTCTCAACCTGCCCTCTGAACCCCCTCAGCCACAGGCCTAAATGCATGTGCTAGCCCCAAGCCCAGTGCATGATTCAGGACGAAGAAGCAGGCAGATATTGAAGGAGCATCCCCTCCACCCTCCGAGCTGTGTCCATGTCTATGATGGCAAAACACAGGCTCTGGCAGGATCCAGAATCTTGGAGGGTCCAGGGTAGCCAGAGGCAGGCTTACATGTAGATGGCAAATCTGGCGACTGATAAACTAGGCCTTTCCTCGGGCCTCAGTAATCTCCTCTGAGGGATTCTTTTTAATATTTATTTATTTGGCTGTGCCAGGTCTTAGTTGTGCCACACCAGAATGTAACTCTTGGTTGCAGCATGTAGAATCTAGTTCCCTGACCTGGCCTGGCCCCTGCATTGGCAGTTCTGACTCTTAGCCACTGGACCACCAGGGAAGTCCTGCTCCTCAGAATTTATTTAACAAATACTTATAAGGAATTCCCTGGTGGTCCAGGGTTAGGACTTAGAGCTTTCATCGCCAGCTGGGGTTCAATCCTAGTCAAGGAACTAAGACCCCATAGGTGTGTGATACAGCCAAAACAAAAACAAACAAACAAAAAACAAATACTTATAATGCATATGCTGTGTACTTGGTTGGCACTCTTGTACCTACTTTTACAAGGGTTAGTTTCCTCTGGCTGCTGTAATAAATTACCACAAATTTATTAGCTTAAAACAACACATTTATTAGCTTACCTTTCTTGAGTTCAAGGTCTAAAACATGTCAGCAGGCTATGTTTCTTCTGGAGACTCTAGGGGAGAATTCGTTTCCTTACCTTTTCCAGTTTCTAGAAGTCACCCACATTCTTTGGCTCCTGGCCACCTCACTCTGATCTTGCCTTCTGTCCTCACATTTTCTTTGACTGCTATTCCTGCTTCCCTCTTATAAAAACCCTTGTGATGACATTCGGCATGCTCCAAAAATCCAGGGTGATCTTCTCATGTAAAGATCCTTAACATGATCCTACCTTCTAAATCTCTTTTGCCATGTAAGGTAAGATAATCATAGATTTTGGGGGTTGAGATTTGTGAGGCAACCATTATTCTGCCTACTACAGCAAATATTCACTCATCTAATCGCAATGACAACTCTGTGAAGTAGATGATATTACTATTACCAATTTGCAGATGGGGAAGCTAAGGCAACCAGAGGTTACATTTGCCCAGCGTTATACACTAAGTACATGACAAAGCCATAATTCAGTCCTAAGCAACTTGTCTGTAAAGCCTGTGCTCTTAACCACCATACTACAAGTATTTGGGGGCTTGATAAAAGCACATGCTCTGTAACATCCACAGATACTCCAAATACTCAGACATCTCACATAATGTCTATGCATTATTCACAAACATATAACATACACTTCCATATGCCCTTCACATATATGCACTCTGCTCACATACATACACTCCATAGATACTTGAATATACACAAAAGGCCCGGACACATGCATTCAAAAACATCCTCTCTGCTCATGTGTACTTATACTGCATGCATATACACATGCCCTAAACACATACATACACATTTATGCACACTATCCCATACAGAGACTATGCATAAATACATATTCTGCATATAGAGCAAATGTATTATACTTTCTATGCTATGTGCATACACAAACGTCCTTTCACAACCACATAATGCCCTATGATACATACATCTTGCACATGCATGCACACTGAGCCAAGCAAGCATAAATCTTTAAAACATATCTTTCAAAAAGACACATAATGTGCCTGTGATAGCATACATACCCCATACATGAATACACCATGCACATGCAATATACTCAGCAAATACCTATCCTGTCTAGACACACATGTAACCTACACATAGACTCTATGCATTTATACCTTATTAGAGTCTCACCTGACATATATACATATTTGAACATACACACCCTGAACCCCAAAGTTCTGTACTCTGCCAACCCTACCTACATATTTATTTACATACCATACATATATTATCAAGAACCACCATACACACACAGATAGAATGGCTCTGGGGACACACATCCTGCACACGCACACACAGCCCATCTAGAATGCATACATTCATGCATACATACAATTCTTTCTTAATACACTTTATATGCACATCTTGCAGCTATAGAAATGTACATCCTATCCATCAGGACTAAATCCACAGTGAATTGTCTGCTTTAAGTACACTTCACACACAAAAATAACCTCACAAGTGTACAGCCAGATCAGACAGCTTCCTTAGGCATTCCCCAACACTTGAGGGGGACTGTTATTCCCATTTTCCTGGAGAGGAGGCTGAGGCTAGGAAAGGGCGGGGCTAGCCCAAGGGCGGCCCCGCCCCCACCCACCTTCGCCGATGTGTGATCAGCCCCCGGCTCGTATCCCTCAGCCCCCGGCTCGTATCCCTCAGCCCCAGGCTCGTATCCCTCAGCCTAATAGAAAAGTAGTTCCAATACCATGTTTGTTAACTAGGTTATCTAGGCTGTGGAAGATTTTAATGTTGAATTTTATAGCTTTACCACGCTCTGCCGTCCTTGTGAATATTGTAATATTGCATTTTTACAAGTTACTCTTCTGTTAATGTTCCAGCTAGTAACTTTTATAATCCTCCTCAATGAAATTTTTTGTATTCTTCCGCACCGTTAACCCCAATGGCGGCGCCTCGGCCCCTGGCAGGAGGCAGATACGAGATGAATTCCTCTTTAATCAGAAATAATAATAATAAAACACACACGCGGCTCGGCTGCCTCTCACTCTGGCTTCCCTCGCCGCCGCGGCCGCCTCTCCGGGCCGCCTGTGGGCCCTGGAGGCCTAGGCCTGGGGCGGCTCCGAGAGAGAGCCGACAGCCGGCGCCCGGCTAGGGGCAGCACCAGGCTCCCGGGCGCTTCCTGCATTTCCAGACCCTCGCCCCTTGGCGTCTCCCTCCCCCGACGCTGCTGCTCCCGCTCTCCCGGAATCCGAGGCTCCACTCTCCAGGATCCGGAGCACACTCCCTGTTTTCCATCCCTCTGCCTGTGTCTGTCCGTCTGGGCCTCTTTGGCTGTCTCTGCCAGTCGCTGTTTCTGCCTCTTCTGTCTTTCTGCCTCTGTCCTCTAAATCGCTCTTCTTTGTGGATTCTTCTCTTCCCCTCTTCTTCCAATCATTTCGGTTTTCTTTCAGGCTTTTCTCTTTTCCACCTCTTTTTTCTCTACATCTCCAGTCTCCACTTCTTTTGCTTTTTTCTTTTCAGACCGTAGCCAAAACTCCCACTCTACATCCCAAATGGCTTCTGGTCCTAGTGAAATGGGGTTTTGAACTAGGTTGGGGCTGGGTTGGGATTAGGGGTGCCTTTGGACTAAGCATATAGCACATTGAAAACACCAGGCAACAGGAGTATCAGAGAGGGTTATGGTGTTTGTGGCCGTGCAGGCAGTTGGGGACAGTTGCGGGGTGCGGGGCAGGGAGAGGATGTCCAAGAGTCAGGGGAAGGCTCAGAGGGTCCTAGCTGCTGGGGTCTGGGGAGAGAAGGCACCTCGCCAAAGAAGCCCTAGCTGAATGTCAGACATACTCTTGCCCTGAGGTACTCTTTTATCTGATGGGAGAGACCCACCATGGAGGTAGGAGGAAAATGGGCTGTTTCGTAGGAAGACAAGGCTTGCCGTTTGGGAATAGTCTCCATGGAGGGGGATTGTGTGTGCATGTTTAGGTGCATGGAGTGAAGGGCCTATCTTTAATGATAATGGTAGAAGAAAATATGATCTAAGACTATAGCATAGAGATAGTTGGATAGCATCACTGACTCAATGGACATGGATTTGAGCAAACTCCGGGAAATAATGAAGGACAGGGAAGCCTTGTGTGCTGTAGTCCATAGGGTTGCAAAGAGTTGGATACGACTTAGCAACTGAACGATAAGACTGTAGAAGACCACACAGATTCCTTCATTCAGTCAACAAATATTTATTGAGCATCTGCTTTGAGCACCAACTGAGGCCCAGGGCTCGACCCAGAGAACACAAAGGTAAATAAAAAAAATAGTCCTTGGCCTCTTGGAACTTATGGGTTAATGGAAGTGACAGATATTTAAATAATCACACAACTTGCAAAGTAGAATCACTGCTAAGAATTTCTGAGCTGGAGGCAGAGTACATCCCTGTGGCTTTCAGAGGTCCTTCAGAGGCTGGGGGGAGCAAATTGACCACAGGGCTTGATAAGAGCTTCAGAGCGCCTCATCTTCCTCCTCCCACGCCTGCCCCTACTTTACAGAGGGCACTACTCCCCCAGCTCATGTGAGTTTTATCAGCTGGTCTTCAAGAAGTCACCCCATCAGATTTAACTAGAGACTCTCAGATCTGACCACTAAGGTACTCTCCTTCCTCGTAATGCAGAGGGGAGTATTGCCCCACACATGAGAACAGAGATGCCCAACATCTGGGAATCTCAGCCCCAGCAACCGCCGAACATCTGGAGCGCTAATCACAGGAGCCGCGACGGGCCCCCGGAGGTGGGGTTGGGGAATGGAACGGGAGGTGGGATAACTCAGCAAGCGGGTCATTCGATGGCCAGCTCCTCGCCTCCTCCAATGTGTACCTGGCCGGGAATGCACCTCAACGCAATGCTGAGGACCTCCCCCTCCCTGCACCGGCGGAACCCCAGGTCCTCTAGCAAGGGTTAACGGCCCGACGCCCACTCCTAGCTCCACGTCGGACCAGGAGCATGCAGGTGAGGGAATATCTTTAAACCAGGACCGAGGGATGCGGGGAGAAGAAGAGGGACCGGAGGGGGAGGGGTGCGGCGGGCGTGGTGAAGCGGGGTGGGGGCGCCCCGCGCGCCTATGCGGAGCGTGGAAGCTGCGAGCGCCCGCGACAGTAAAACATCTGTAATGTGCCATTCGCCGCTGCTCGCTGATTGCTCATGGATTAAAGATTAAAATCTCGGCTTTGGCAGATGGGGAGAGAGAGGAAACTCTTACGAGCACGTTTTGCATCTGCATTTCATTCTGCTCTGTTCCCTGCGCCACGCCTGGTGGCGCCCGCCCCACCCCGCCTACTCCGCTCCCGGTTACCCCTGCGCCGCCTGCCTGTCCTGGACTTCTCAGACTACTGGTCCTATTCCCAACGTCCCTGTCGCTCCGAACCCTAGGCGCCTGTCCGCCTCGTCTCATTCTCCTTTGGAGTTCTCATCTCTGATCCAGTGTTGGTTCCCCAGCTCCCACCCGGAGGGCAGAATGAACTTTCCCCAGAAAGGAGGTTGCCACCCTTCCACATGGGGGCACCGCCCACACGCCCACCGTACCTGGCTGCCTACCCCTGGGAGAGGTACGCAGGCCGAGGAGGGCTGGTGTGCAGAAGGTGGATCCAATGGTGGTACTCCTGGCCCTTGGAAATGGTGGAATTTGATTGCGACGTGGCCAGGTGGGCTCACCAGCGTAGATGTGTCCCCTCTGTTTTTCACATTGAGCTGCTGTGGAGGCTGGGAGATAGAATAGACAGGGACAGGACAACTCTTAGGAGCTCTTAGGGTCGGGAGGGCTGCACCTAGAACGGGGTCTGTTTTGGTTTTAGAATAATCCCTGTAAATCAGCCTGGTTCTGGACCACAGAGGAGTTGAAATGCATGCTGGTGTTCTCCACACCCGTGGCAGATCCACTGGCTTCCTCATTTCCCTCTCTCTCCCAGAAAGTGTCTCTGGATTAGACTTTGTCTTGGAGGGAAATCCAGGCAGAGAGAACTAGAGACAAAGGGCTGTTAAAAAGACAGACAGGTGTTAAAGAAACAGAAAAATGAACAAAAAGCTGCAGAGTAGGATGGCAGATGTAAGCAGGTGCATCTGGTGGTGGGGGGGAGAAGACTGGGGAGATGGTGGGAGGGAGCCCTGCCTAGGTTCTCAGGACTCAACTGGGAGGAGGAGGTTGGTTCAGAGTGAACAGAAGAGATGCTGAAGAAGGATGAACGAGAGGAGGGTCGGTGTGGCAGATGTAATTAATTACTGCATATTAAAATGTTTGTTTACAGAGATGAACAGCGGCCAGAGGTCTGATGGTAATTAATTCACAGCACTTCCCAGCCCTCTCTGAGCCCAGACCCCTCTTGGGGGTCTGGGAGTGGACTGGGGTGGGTAAGATACTGGCTTGTTCTTGTCCTCTTCTCACCAGGGATTGGAGCCCTGATTGCTGACACTGGAGGAAATCTGAGACAGCGTCTCGGCCAGTCTACACACTCAGGGAAACCCAGGCCAGAGTGAATTTGTGACTAGTGATTTGCTCAAGGCCACCAGCGAGTTAGTGATGGAGCTAAGGCTGTAGTCCTTGTTTTCTTGCTCTTAGATGTATGGTCATGGAGCACTGAGGAGATGGTGATCTTGGGTAGAGATGATAGAACAGAGGGCAGAAAGGGAGATTAAGACTGAAGAAAGGGCTTGGGAAGAAAGAGGCAGACTTAAGACCATGGTGGAGAGGGGACGAGAGCCCCCCACTAGGTTGGGCCAGGCAGCCTGGTTATCAAAAATTGACTCTATCCCCTCACCCCCTACCCCTGCCACTGCACTATCCTGGGCCATGAGGAAGGAGGCAGATGCAGCTAGCATCCTGGTCTTAGAGTCTGCCACTCTCAGCCTTGTGACCTTTTGGAAATAATGTAATGTCCCTGAGCCTCTGAGTCTTATAAAATGGACACCTCCCAGGTTGGGTAGTTGGGAGGAGTGCACTGGTTGTTAGTAGAGAGGGATTAGGAAGTGGTGCTTACTCCATGTAGCTGCCTCTGCTCCCACTTCCTCTTCATTCACACATGCTCAGCCACATCCTTTAACTCATCCATTTGTTCACTAAGATATTGGCTGAGGGACTGCTAGGCAGGTATGTGGGGTGAAGGGATGCAAGATGCAGCCAAGATTTGCCCCTGTTTTGTAGGAGCTCATAAGATTCACAACCATGAAGAGAGACTCAAAAGTGAAGGCACAAAAGGAATGTCACCAGAGTGAGGGGTAAGGTCAGCAGATAGGAGTCCCGGGGGCAGCCAGGCTCCAGGAGGGGAGGCTTCTGGAGAATCTGGGCCCCAGGATAGGCCACAGAGGACAGGTAGGAAGGAGGTGGGAGGAGTAGAGTGGAGGAGGAGGAAGGCTGTGTAGTGGGGCTGGGCAGGTCATCAGTTCATAGGAAGAAGGCCGGCCAGCCCAGAGCCCACAGGGATTCCACATAGGCCTCTTATTTGGGGAAGCACAGTAGGGGGATCCCTCATTTCCCGCCTTAGGCCCTACTCCTTCTGTACCAAATAAAGAGCTGAGATTGGGTTGTAAAGCGAACAAAATTTCTCTTGTATCTCAGCACCATGAAATGACATAAGAGTTTAAGGGAGAGGGAAAGGAGACGCCATTGGTGGGGAGAGGGAGGGGTTGAGGTAAGCCGCTAAAGAACTGGAGAAGGATGAATGAGTGTGTTTGAGGAGAATAAGACCTTCACTCCCTGACGGGCCAGGGCTGGAGGAAGGATGTGAGCAGGAAGCCATGACTGGTGGTGTGTGGTGGGGGCTGTGAGGGCAGGCTGAGTGTGTCAGTGCTCCTGTGAGTGCATACCTGTGCATGAGTGCATTCTTGGGTGTGTGGCCATGGCTGCAAGGATATGTTTATAGGTGTGTGAATGCATGTGTGAGTGAGTGTGGATGTGTGCCAGCATGTCGGCATGCCCCTGCCTGTCCCTGAGTGTTCTCGTGTGAGGAGATGTGAGAGGCTCCTTCTGTACAGCTGGGCCTTTCTCCTACATCCACCTTCCATCCCCATGCACCCTCAGCCTCTGCAGATGAAGTGTGAGGAGGGCAGGGTCCCCCAGGGAGGGGTCTCTCGCCCAGGCCCCTTCCAGAGTGCACTGGCCTCCCTCCCTGTGGCTGAATCAGTGTCAGAGCCTGGGGTCTGGGCCAGAGCGTCCCTCCAACGGCCCCTCTGTCCTTGTGTGGCTTTTATACCTCTAGGGTAGAGGGTTGTCACACATGATATGTTTATTGCAAACACACAAAGACAAAGACAAAAGAAACTCAGGAGATACAGATAAACGAAAAGGACAAACCCACCTGTCAACTTACACCCAGGGAAACCCACTCTACAAGTTGGTGTATTTCTTTCTGACCTTTTTCTATGTGAACAGGGTGAAATCAGAAGCAGGGTCATGCAACGCAAACTGTTCAGTTGCCTGCTTGTCCCCTGCCATCGTGGCTCTGCCTCTGAGCCTCTCTGGGGCCCCTCTCGCCCCCACTCCCCTCATCCCAGCTCTGAGGCTGCAGCGAGGGCTACGCTGCTCCCCCTGCCCGCCCCCCCAGAACCCCAGAACACACGGGAGGGTTGGGTGACGACTTGTCCTTGTTGGGCTGGGGTGAGGGGGTCAGGGGCACCTGCTGGGCGCCCGGGCAGTGCTGGGCCTGCAGCTGGCCGGTGAGCGAGGCGCAGGGGAGGAGTCGAGGGAGGGAAGGGAGCGGAGGGAGGCGGAGCGGGGCTGTCGCTTCCCATCAGGCGGAGGATTGTTCCCGACACGCGCAGGCCCCGCGGCGTTTCTGTGTCAGGGAGTTTTGCCGGCGCCGTGACCCATGCGAGGGGGGTCGGGCTGCGCGCAGGGAGCGGCCAAGAGTGACCAGGGCGGCCGGCCGCATCATCACCACCTGGCCGGGTCACTGCTTCCCTCTCCAGCCGGGAGCGCCGCCGAGTGGGGGCGGGGCTGAAGGATGGGGCGGGGGCGGGCTTCTCCCAGTCACTGCCCCTCCCTCTCCCTTGGGGAAGGTCGAGTGGGAGAAGCATTTCCCACGTGGAGGGAGCATCGGGAGAAGTCACCACGCAAGGTCTCCGTGTCTTCCTTTTGGAATGGAGGGGAGGTCTCTCCTAGTCTTGAATTAAGGATGTCCTGTTGTTGCCTGAGAAGTGGATGAGGCCACTGGCTAGAGAATGGAGAGCCCGAGGGTGAGCAAGGCCCTCCGACAGGAGGGAGGAGGCCCAGTCAATCCCAGGTTGGCCCCAGAGCCAGAGCTGCTCAAATAGAACTGGAACCTGGACTCTCAGTGGAATGAGACCAGGGACCAGGAAGGCTGGGGTGGGGGCATCAATGCAAATAAGATGATAATGGGGGTGTGGGTGGCCGAGTTTCCCAAGCGGGGATGGCGGGTGGAGGAGTGGAGGAGGGGCTGCAGGGAGAGAGGGGCAGGCTCGTGACCTCTTCCCCCTCCCTCACGGGTCCCATCTGAAGTCTGCGGCTCCCATCTTCAGCACTTAATGATTTTGACGGGCCCCACCCGCGTACCATCCGGGCCTTTGTGTTTGCCAGACCAATGGCCCCTCTCCCGGGCCCACCCATCAGTCACCCGGAGCTCCAGCTGTTCCCAGCCTTTGGAGCAACCTCGGCCGTCACCACTACAAATTGGCTCTCAACAGCCGCTCAGAGACCCCTTCTCTGCCATTGTCTCGGGACAAATGGCCCTTCCTCTGCACACCGCCCCTCAGGCCCAGCCCAGGCTGCCTGCTGCTCCTGGGAAGGGGAGGGGATGCCCACAGAGCTCTTCTGAGAAGCCTTCCTCCTTCTCTAACCCACCGGTCTAATCTGGCTGGGCTGGTAGTTGGGTCCCCACCGCCCAGTTCTGGCCTAGACACCCTGTGGCCTTTCCTCAGACAGATACGGGCTCCATGCTGTTAAGGACTGAAACTCCTCCTTCTGTTTCTGACACAGCCCCCAGAGCTGCAGAAGTCTCAGTACAGACTTATTGACTGAGGCTGAACAGAAGGGTAAAAGGGAAGGGAGGGAAGGACTGATCAAGGAAGGCTTGGAAACTGGGAGCCAGGGTTCCTAGGAGCCAACACTGCCAAGCACATAGTCAAGACAGTTACATGGCTAGTTTTGCTGACTGCATTAAAATCATTAGAATGAGGGATCTGACAATCGTACATTAAGGGGTAGAATTAGAAAGGGCTTTAGAGACTGGCACAGGCATCCCCAAAGTGAATCTGGTACAATTAGCTCAAATACTTCCATGTACCTCCTCAATGACCTTCTCAGGACACCATCCCAAACTCCCTTCTCCTCTTTCTTTCTGTTCCACCTGCAGGATCTCAAACTCTCTCCTTACTCCGCCTCCTCTTTCACTTTCCTCTCTTACATGCCATGTTGCTTCTTCAGCTGCCTACTTTGTATGCATTGCAGTGAGTTAGATGAGAGGATACAGTGGGTGGGGTGTTTGGCTTTGAGGGTGGGAGACAGACAGACCAAGACATCCCCTGTGGAGCTCGCCCCTAGTCAAATGCCCCTCCTAGCATCTGTCCCAGCATCAGTGCCAGGGCAGCAGGAGAGTTAAAATGCCCTGGTTTGGGGGAGGGAGAGGGTGGGCCTGTCTGCTAGTGTCTGTGTGAGAATTGGCCTGAATATCAGAGTCTGGATGGAACTGAGTCTATGGCTGCCTTTGTGAGGGTATCTGTGTATGTGTGTGTCTGTGTGTATGTGTGTGTCCTGGCTATGCCTTAATCCTGTGGGTAGCCAGCCTTCCTCCAATGGGCGTGTGTCAGAGTTCTGGGGAAGGGAGCCAGAGTGCCTCTCTTGTGATCTCAGGGAGCTGCGGGCTGGGGGTTCAGGCCTGGCCAGACGGGGCTGCCGTGTGGAGAGTCTGATGGAGCACTCGTGAATGGGCCTCTCTGGCTAGGGGAAGGGTGGAGAAAGGATGGGGCGTGAGTGGGGGTGGAAAATGGAATTGCCAGCCTGGAATGAATGGATGGTGGAGTTTCTCTTTGTAACCAGGAATAATTAAGATAGATGTGCGGATGGATTAGCTGTCCTGCAAGGTCAGGAGCGCATTGCCGGATCACTCTATTATTTCGCTGCGCCACGGCTAGCCGGCTAACGCCTTTTTCATGATATTTTGAACATCCGCACAGAAAAAAACCAAGTGAGTGCACGAGAGATACAAATGGATCGTTTGGTGGAGAAATCCGTCTTCGTCACTGCCGCCAGGCTGGGATTAATGCGATTGAAGGCTCCTCCAGGCTCCGCCAGGAGCCGGGCTCTGGAAAGCAAGAGAAATTGGTTTGTACCCCTGGGAGCACGATTGATGGGCCGGGCCGCCAGGCTGGGCCGGGCGACCGCGTTCTCTGACTGGTCTGGGGGCAGAGAATGGGTCTGGGCCCTGGCCTTGGCCTGGGTGGGGCCCTGTTCTGGAGGAGAGGCCTAAACGGGCTGGAACCTACAGGAGCTTGGAACCTAAAGGAGAGACTTTAGGTTTAGGGAAAGAATAAGAAGGTGGGGGATGGGGGGCTAATTCCCAGTGACATCCCTCTTCCTAGAGTGGCCAACAAGGCTGCTAAGTCTTAACAGGACATAGGATTCGCAGGGTAGGTGGGGTGGGGTGGGTGGGGTGGGGTGGGGTGGGGGGGCTGAGGGGTGGTTTCTGGAAAAGGGCATGTCCTTTGACTCTCAGAGAGTATTTACTGAGCTTGAACCATGTGGCAAGCACTGTGCTAGGTGTGAAAAGCCCTGTAGGATTCCTGTCCTCAGGGAGCTTGTAGTCTAACTCGGAAGGGAAACACTGAACAGGTCATGCCAACCAAGTGTGATGGGGCTTGTGACAACGTTTAATCTCCTTGACTAAGAGATTAAGGAGGTTTTCCTCCAAGGGTGACATGAAAACTGAATGGCTGGGAGTTAACAAGTCAGGGGAGGAAACAGTATTTTATAGGCAGAAGGGTCAGACTGTTTGAAGATCTGGAAGTTAGGAGGCTGATGGAGAACTCTTCACCTACCTGATAGAGGAGACAGAATTTACCTGCAGAGAGGTCCAATGACTTGTCCAGGGTTATACAGCTAGTAGCAAATGGCAGAGCCAGGGCTAGAACGAAAGTCCTTGGCCTTCAAGTGACTGCAGAATCTGCTGAAAGAGACTAGGTCTTCTGTCTTTTAAAAAGGTCCATGGGTTAGGCTTATTTGAGAGGTCCCTATCAGAAGAGGGGAACAGGGCACACACCTGTGTACCACTAGGCACACACACACTCTCACGTAATAGAATGAAGATGGGCTCAGGGAGATGATCAGAGAAAGTCCAGAAAATTTTCTTTCTTTTTTTTTTTTTTTACTTGTTAAAGGTGTGGGTATGGTAAAAATTTAAATATCATACATGGATATACAGTGAAAATTACATCTCTTTTTACCCTTCACTTTCAATTCCTAGATTCTCCTTTCTAGAAGAGGCTACTGGTATTATTTTGTGTGCAAAAATATTGTACACATGTATTGTAGAAATATTATCTACAGTCACAAATGATGGCAAACTATACACATTGTTCCACATCTTAGTTTTTTTTTTTTTTAACACATTATTTTAGAGGTTATTCCAGAACAATATGTGAAGATCCTCCTTATTCTTTAGAAAAGCAGTATAGTATCCCATTGTGAAGATGTATTGTCACATTCTTTTAATTAAAAAAATTATTTTTTCTATTTTTCAGATTCTTTTTTCATTTACATTTTTGCAGAACACTGAGCAGTGTTCCCTGTGCTAAACAGTTGGTCCTTGTTGGTTATCTGTTTTAAATACAGCATTATGTACATGTCAGTCCCAACGAGTGTGAAGGGAGAAAGCTCTGATGTAAGAGGAATAGGAGGAGAGGGAGAGGGAAAAGGGCCAGGAAGGATGGTGAAAGTGAGGGGCTCTGAGCTGAGGAGGCTGAAGGCTTGTCTCTCCATCCTGGTCTTTTTTTTTTTTTTTTTTAACTGGTTCTATGTGATCTTGAGCAAGCTGTTGAATTTATCTGAACTCTTTTTTAAAGATGAGATTTTGTGTGAAGTTTAAATATTTTCCATGATTACGTATGAGAAGAAGAGTGGATATACTCTACAATAAAAGTAGCAACTACCACTGGGGAGTAGTATTTGACATGTTTTTATTTTTTCTATTTTCTGCATTATCTATGCTCTCTAAAATGTCTACAATGTGCACACATTATTTTCACAATCAGAAAGGAGTCATACAAACTTAGATGCTTATGATGGGGATGGGGAAGGGATGGAGGTAGAAGCCTTTGCAGGGTCATGTATTGGGCAAGATTACTTGGGAGAACTTTGCAGGGGTGGGTTGGATTCTCAGGAAGCAGTGGTGGCAAGAAAGTATATCAAGTGGAGGGACATGAATGAGTAAAGGTGTGGACGAGAAAGCATCTGTGGGAAAATCAACCCAGTTGTGCAGATTATACTTGATTCTTTCATTCACTCATTTGACATGCGTTTATTGAGGTCAGCCTCTGGGCCAGGCACAGCTCTGCTCTTTGGACATGATGGTGATCAGAAACAGAAACAGTCCCACACCTTGTGGTGTGGGAATAAGTACAGGGAAGAGGTATGAGTTACCTTTTTATTATTATTGTTTTTGGTTGCACTGATTCTTTGTTGCTGTGCATGGGCTTTTGCCAGTTGCAGAGAGCAGGGGCTACTGTTTGTTGCAGTGTGCCGGGTTCTCACTGCGGCGGCTTCTCTTGGGTTGTAGACACATGGGCTTCAGTAGTTGCAGCACACAGGCTCAGTATTGTGGTGCCCGGGCTTTGTTGTTCTATGGCATGTGTCATCTTCCTGGACCAGGGATCGAACCCATGTCCCCTACAGAGGCAGATTCTCATCCACTGTGCCACCAGGGAAGTCTTACTTCTTTTTTTTTTTTTTTTAAGATTTTTGATGTGGATCATTTTTCAAGTCTTTTTGAATTTGTTACAATATTGCTTCTGTTTTCTGTTTTTGGCCAGGAGATATGTGGGATCTTAGCTCCTTGACCAGGGATTGAATCTGAACCCTGTATATTGGAAGGAGAAGTCTTAACCCCTGGACTGGCAGGGAAGTCCAAGTTACCTTTTTTTTTTTTTTAACGAGAAAATCTACAAAGAAACAGGCCTTTGCATCTTCTAATAGAGAGGTTTGGCCTCACCAGGGAGGTCAGGGAAGGCTTTGTAGAGGAAGTGCCCACTAAATTACGAATTGGAAGGACAAATAGGTGTTAGGTAGGCAAAGAGGAAAGAGAATAATGTTCCAGGAAGAGGGAACAGCATGGTGGGTTACCCAGTGTCAGCAGGAGCCTAGTGAGTATGAAAGACAAGGGCAGAAAGCAAGGGAAGGGGGCTGGAGATGTTGGCATGCCAGGCTGTCCAGGGCCTTCCCAGTTGTGGGAAGAATTTTGGATTTATATATTAAAAGCAACGAGGAGCCATGGAAGGATTTAAACCTACAAGTGACAGGGTCAGGCTTGTGTTTTCAGCAGTCCCTGCTGGCTGCAGAGAAATGGAGGTCAGTGAATATGAAGAGACCACTCAGAATAGAAGGTGATAATGTATCAGAGGGGAGTGATGATGAAGATGGAAGGAAAAGGGTGGGGCTAACAGAATAGGAGTGGGAGAAAAGGCTGGCGAGATCGTGTGTGTGTGTGTGTGTGTGTGTGTGTGTGTGTGTGTGTGTGTGTGTAGCCTGTGAGGTGTGGAATGTAAGGCCAAGATGAAAAGTTTAATCACTTGGCCACCTGGACTTTTTGATAGTCTTTGATCCATAGAGTGAAGTAGTTTTCACATGCATGTCTCATTTAATCCTTGCAGCTACCCTATAAGGATGGTGCTCTTATGCCCAAGTTTTGGACAAAGTTAAGTGATTTTTAAAGTTCTTTTAAAAATTTTATTTTGGCTCTGCTGAGTCTTCATTGCTGCAACAGCTTTTCTCTAGTTGTGGCAAGCAGGGGCTACCCTCTAGTTCTAGTGCGTGGTCTTCTTATTGTGATAGCTTCTCCTGTTGCAGAACATGGGCTCTAGGCACATGGGGTCAGTAGTTGCTCACCGGCTTAGCTGCTCTGAGGTTTGTGGGATCTTCCTAGACCAGGGTTTGAATCTGTGTCTCCTGTATTGCCTGGCAGATTCTTCACCACTGAGCTGTCAGGGAAGCCTTGAAGTTAAGTGATTTGATCTGGGTTACCTGCTGCCTGAGGGACTTCCCTGGTGGCTCAATGGTAAAGAATCTGCCTGCAATGCAGGACTCACAGGAGATGCAAGTTCAGTCCCTGGGTCAGGAAGATCCCCTGGAGGAGGGCATGGCAACCCACTCTAGTATTCTTGCCTGGAAGATCCCACGGACAGAGGAGCCTGGTAGGCTACAGTCCATAGGGTTGGAAAGAGTAGGACACGACTGAAGTGACTTAGTGTGCATGCACACACACATACACACCCCATGCACCTGCTACTTAGAGGTGGAACTGGGCCTTATACCCTACGTTCTGGTTTTCAGAGTGTAATGAACAGGCTCTACTGTCATGGAAGCTTTTTGAGCAAAAGAAGGATGTAATCAGGGTTGTAACTTTGGAAAATTAATCTGGTGGCAGTGAGTTGGACAGATGGGTTGAGGAGAGAGGCCCAGAGATTAGTATTTCAGTTGAGCAGCAGTGAGGTCAGAGAGTCTGAGCCATAGTGAGATCAAAATATTGGAAAGGAAGGAATGACAACAAAGGCTGCTGTAAGTAGTTGGGATTTAAGTAGGTATTAGTTCCCTATTGCTGCTGTAACAATTTAATGTATACTTAGTGATTTAAAACAACATCCACTTTAAGATCTCATAGTTGTATAGATCAAAGTCTGAGTGGGTTGGATTGGTTTCTTTTTAGAGTGAGAAAGCTGAAATCAATGTGTCAGCTAGTCTAGGTTCTTATCTGGAGGCTCTGGGAAAGAATCTGTTTCCATGCACACTCATGTTGGCAGAATTCAGTTCCTTGTGGTTGTAAGACTTAGGTTCCTGTTTTCTTACTGGCTGTTAGCTGGGATTCACTCTTAGTTCCTGAAGCACTCACCAGTCCTTGCATGTAGCTACTACATCTTCAAAGGCAGCGACAGCGCATCGTTCTTGTGCTTTGAATACCTCTGACTTCCTCTTCAGCTGGCAGCAAAATTTTAAACTCAGAAAGTTCTTCGACGTTAAAGAGTTCTGCGATTAGATCAGCATCCCCTAAACACTTAGTTTCCCTTTGCCCTATAACATAAACACAGGAGTAACATTAGTGAGGGGAAGTCATGGGGCCATCTTAAAATTTTGTGTGACCGTGGAACCCCTTGTGTTTACGTGCTTTGGAAAGCTAGGTGAGGCAGGATAGACAAAGGGGTGGTATGGGAACAAGATGGTGCTAAGGTTTGGAAACTAAATAATTGGGAGCACAGTGGTGACAACACTGGGAAGGGGAATCAGGAGGAGAGCGGATTTGGGAGGCTGGGAAAGATCATGAGGTAGACATCTAGGTGTACAGACAAAGCAGTTAGAATTTAGGAGTCCCTCTCAGGAGAATGTGGTATTGCAGTTGTTTTCCCTTTTTGTTGAGTTATACCACACATACAATACAGCTCAGGCTTAGAGCTCAGTGAGCTTTTACATATGCAAATTCATGTGCTGCCGCCCTCAGATCAAGATTTCTAGTTCCTATGAGTTCCCTTGCGTTCCTGTTCAGTCACTATCTCCCCATAGGCAGCCACTCTTCTGACATTGATCACTGTAGAGTCATTCTGTGTGCTCTTGAGCTTCATATTAACAGAATCATACAGTATATCCCACCACCAAATAATTTACTGGGTGCCTGCTGGGTGCCAGGCACTGTGCCAAGCCCTGGGGATGCAACAGTGATGAGACAGACAAAATCCCAACCTTTGTGGAACTTAAATTCTGCTCAGAAGGGAGAGATCAATACTGTGGGAGGCAACAGGATGACCAAGGCGGAGAGTGCGGGCAAAGAAGAAGGAGGATGAAGACAAAGCAATGAGAAATATTTAAAATGGGGTGGTGGGAGGGTGGAGTGGTCAGAGGATTGAGAGAAGCCTGAGCAAGCAGCGGCACAGAAGCCTGAGAACTAGAAGGGAATGATCCACAGTGTCACATGCTGCTGAGAGGTTAATCAACACATATTTATGGAGCACCTGCTTCGTACAAGGCTAGGCATGGAGCGGAATGGAGGGTGGCATAAAACTCCCTGTAATAATGATCTCTAACATGTCTATAGAGAGAAGGGAAGGCCCTGGCGGGGGAAAACACCATAAAATTCCAATATGATCATGTCACTGCCCTGCTTAAAATCTTCCTTTGGCTTCTCACTGCCATTGAGATTAAGATCAAAACCTCACCATGGCCTCCTGGGCTCTGGTGATGTGACTCAGTGTACTCCTCCAGCCTCAGCTCTCTCTTCTGTCACTCTTACTCTCCTGGCATCCTGGCCTTTTTTCCTCTTTTTCTGCCCCCCTTCCCCCACTGCCCCAGGGCCTTTGTACACACCATTCTGCAGCCTAAAACACTTTTCTCTTTCGCTCTACCTTTAGAAAGATCTAGTTAATTCTACTCACCATTATTCACATCTCTGCTCGATGGTTGCCTCTTCAGAGAAGCCTTCCCTGGTTTTCCAGTTTAGAATAGTTCCCTGTGTTTTGCATTTCCACAACTCATTTTATGGAACTTTCTTTCCTAGCACTTATCATGGTGAGTGATAATATATCTGTGTGGTTATTGTATAAATGTTTGTTTTTCTCCAAATCAGAACCCCCTGTGAGAGCAGAGACCTTATCTGCTTATGATTGTCAATGATTCCCAGCACCTGCCTCAATGCTGGGCCCATCATGAGGGCTCAATGAGTATTTACTGAATGAATGAGCTTATGAATTTGAAGTCAGAAGACTATCTTTAAGCCCTAGCTATGTGACTTTGGATAAGTGACTTTTTTCCCTTCCTCAGGTCTCAGTTTCATCATCCATAAAATGAAGGGATAGACTCTCTAAGGGCCTTTCCAGCCTTATGTCCTCAGATTCGATGATTCACACTCATAAAAATGTCACTGGGCTGCCTGCCAACACATTAGCACTGATATTAGTGCTGAATGAGAAGGTGCAAAACACCAAGTGCTATAGAGATAAGACAGAGCAGTGTGATCCAGGATGATCAGAGAAGACTTCCTGGAAGAAGTGGGTAGAAATTACTTAAATAGATGAGGAAAAAGAGATTTTTGGATGAACCAGAGAAGCACAGAGGTGTGAAGCATGATGGGAGACCACAAGGAGACTGGTCTGGCTGTAGCCTATTAGAAGGATCCAGCTTCTTTAAAATGGGAGAGGCCCTCTGTACTACTTTTCTAGTGTTTAGTGGCTTAAAATAACACCTTTTATTATCTTACAGCTCCAGAGATCAAAAGTTCAAAACAAGTCTCTGGGCTAAATTCAAGGTGTTAATAGAGCCGGTTCCTCCTGTATGCTCTGGGGGAGAATCTCTTTCCTTGACTTTTCCAGCTTCTAAAGGCTGTCCTCATTCCTTGGTTCATGGGCCTGCCTCCCCTCACCGTTTTCTCTGACTTTGACCCCAATGTCTCCCTCTTATGAGGGTCCTTATGATTACCCTGGGCCCACTCAAATAATCCAGGATAATCTCCTGATTGCACGACTGTTAACATAGTCACATCGGCAAAGGCCCTTTTACCATGTTCATGGGTTCTGGGGATTAGGGTGAGGACTCATCTGAGGGGCCCTTTTCCAGCTTATCACACCATAGTGGTTATTCCTGTGGTCCCTGGAGTCAGAGTGCCTCAGCTCAAGCTTTGGCTTTGTCACTCATTAGTGGCTTAATCCTATGTCATTTATTTAACCCCTCTCTGCCTCATTTTTCTCATTTGTAAAATAAGGAAACAGTAGTATACATCTTATTTGTTTCAGCTATCTACTGCCATATGACAAACCACGCCAGATCTTAGTGGCTGTAAACAGAAATGATTAAAAAAATTTTTTTTTCATGATGGAAGTTTCTTCTGCTCTCCGTGCTGCTGCTGTGATCACTCTTGAAGCTGCATTTATCTGGAAACTCAGCTGGGATCACAGCATCTAAGTTGGCCTCACTAACACATCTGATGCTTGATGTTGGTGATTGGTTGGAAGGCCTTAGTTTTCCTCCAGGGGGCTTTCAAACTGTGGTACTGGAGAAGACTCTTGAGAGTCCTCTGGACCACAATGAGATCAAACCAGTCAATCCTAAAGGAAATCAACCCTGAATATTCATTGGAAGGATTGATGCTGAAGCTGTAGCTCCAATACTTTGGCTCCCTGATGTCAAGAGCTAACTCACCGGAAAGGACTCCAAGACTGGGAAAGATTAAGGACAAGAGGAGAAGGGCGCAGAGGAAGAGATGGCTAGTGTCACTGACTCAATGGACATGAATCTGAACAAACTCCTGGAGATAGTGAAGGACAGAGAAGGCTGGAGTGCTGCAGTGCATGGGGTCACAGAGTCAGACACGACTGAGTGACTGAACAATAGAGGGCCTCTCATCCCACAGGGCCTCCCTCCCTTCACTGGCCTCTCCAGCAGGATAGTTCAGACTTTTTTTTTACATGGTAGCTGACTTCCAAAGAGTGATTATGGAACTGCAAGATTTTTCAAGACCTCAGCCCAGTGGTCACAAGGTGTCACTTCTGTCAAAGTCTATTGGTCAAATAAATCACATGGCCAGCCCAGATTCAAAGGAGGGGGGAAATAGACTTCACCTCATGTGAAAGTCACATTGCACAAGTCTTGTGAGATATACCATTTGCCATGGTAACTGTGAGGATTGTATGAATAAAACAGGTAAAAGGACTTAGAACTTTCGCTGGTACTTAGTAATAATTGCTCACTGTTTTTTAAAAAGGAAGGAGCTAGTGTTCAGCTGCCTAGGTTTAAAACCTAATTCCACAGCTTATGGTTTTGTGACCTTTGGCAAATTACTTAAGCCTCAGGGTCCTCATCTGTAAATGAGATTAATGGTACAAGGAGGAAATGCAGGGATAAGTGCAAACTCTCAGTTCAGGGCCTAGTGTGTAGTTAATACTCAATAAGCATTCACTTGATATTACCAAAGTTCTGTCAAGTACAATATGAGGATTTTTTTTTTTTCCCCCGCACTGCATGGCCTGTGAGATCTTATTTCCCCAACCAGGGATTGAACCCTTGACCCCTGCATTGGAAATATGGAGTCTTAACCACTGGACCACCAGGAAGTTCCTCATATATATATATATATATATATATATATTTTTTTTTTACTTAAGCCTAATGTCCATACACACACACACACACACACACACACACACATATGAGGAAACAGGCCCAAAGTACTTCAAAAACTTGGGACTGGAACCAAGGTCTTTGTGACTCTTTCTACTTTACTAATGTGACTCTTTCTACTTTACTAATGTGACTCTTTCCACTTTACTAATCATTTACTAATGATTTCAAAAATTTCTTTTAGTAGAGTACCTCCCGTCCTCCTTTTCAAACTCAATCGATAAAACTGAGAAAGAGAGTATTTTCCTAGCACATATTACAAAGGCTTACATTTTAGCTTTTTAGACATTAGAGGAAAACATGTTGGTTAGCACACACATTGTCTAATGTGTTAAAATTCAATTCATAACACTTCTGTGAACGTGTGATCTGTAATTGAAGTTTCAAAGAGTTTATTCTTAAACAAAACTGAAATCAAAACTCTGTGGACCCTCTAAATACTTCAAAGGAACTTAGGTTTCCATGGACCCCAGATTGAAAACCTCTCCATCAGATGACATTCTTCTACATGAGAAAGGGTAGATGGAGCATCTGGGTTCTAGCAACAGGGGTCTCAAGAACCTGACAAAGGAGCTTTGAGTCATTTTGTAAGCAATATTGTATCATTTTAATGTCTTGTAATCCATTATTTATTGGATTTTTGAGGATTTGTGATCAAGAATAAAAGCAGAGCAAACAATCACGTCATTATTTATTAAAGGCCTACTGTGTACCATGTACTTCACTCTTTCCTTGTTTCATCTCATTGACTTGTTACGGTGCTATGCGGTATGTCCTTTTATCATTTCTGTTTGACAGATGATGAAACTGAAGCTCAGACTGAGTAAGGAATTTACCAAGCTATTAAATAATGGAGCTGGATTGCAAACCTATAAGAAGTCATTGGAACTTTTTTCTTTAATCAGATCATCAGTGACCTGGTGAGTGGGAGCTGAGGGGTCAGGGAAGGAAAACAAGGTGGCAGGCACCCTCCTAGGCATTTCTCTCCTTAGGAAGACATCCTTGTTTGTGCTAAGCACCTCCAGGTCTTCCTACTACCACTTGTAAGAAAACGCCGTGGGAAGAAAGAGTCACCCCTAGGGACCGTTGATGGAAGCCTTTATTGGGCGGTCACTCTCAGGCAGAACTCCCGGGGGCAAGCGAGGAAGGGAAGGGAGTCTGCAAGGTATGAGGGGTGAGGAAGGGGTTTTTATAGACAGGGCTGGCATTCAAACCAGGTTCTTCCATATAAGGTAAAAAGCGCGAGCTGTAGCAGTGATTGGTGTTTGGGGGGCTTCATGCCAGCACCTGATTGGGCCAGGCTACAGGGGTTGGTCCCTGGAAGTTTGGTCCGCCCCCGGTTCCTGTTTGGGCGTCGGCCAACTGTCGGGACTTGTCCGGGCTTGTCCGGGGCATGTCTCGACATGCCCGACCTTTCATCCCAGCCTTTTGATATAGGATAAGGGGCGCCGATTCTCTCTGGCTACTTCCTGCTGAACAGGGGCGACGAGGGGTAGGGTGCGGCCGGGATGACAGGAGGCGGACGTCTGTTAGGTTGGTCACAAGTCGTTTGTCAGAAGCCCTTGGTACTGCTGTCGCAGCACCATCAGTTGGACCGTGTTGAGCCGTTGTTTGATAAAGGCCAGGAGCCATGGTCCGGTTAAGCTCTTCATAGGTCTCTCCATTTCTTAAAATCCAGGTGACCTGAAAAGGCTGGTGGGGGTTTTGGTTGGTGTGTTCCCCTTTTTCCAGGACTCCCAGTACCCCCAGAGTAACCCAGAGTAGAGAGCCCCGCATTGTTTTGAGGTTGGGATGAAAGGGGTGTGGCGGGCAACCAGCCTCGGGGGTCTCATAAGGGTGGGGCTGGTAACCAGGTCAGGGTGTCCCGAGGGAACAGCACCACAGAAGCAAGCAGCAGGTGGCTAGGTATGTGAGGGCCAGTGACAGCCGAAATGCAAATGACCAGTCTTGGGGAGCTGTGGCCGCCAATCCAATAGCAAAGAGTATGGCCAGAACTGTGGTTGCCAGCAGCCACAACGGATGGTACCAGGCAAACAATGGATTGAGGCGTGTTTGTTCCTGGTGGGAGGCGGTGTCTCAATTATTCTAAGATCGGTGAAAGAGGGGTTCGGGTAATAGTTAATTTGGTTGGCCCAGTAAGGATGGAGTGGTAAGGTCCCCCCTTTTCAGGGAGACCCAGGGGTGCAGGTTTAAGTCGGGTCAGGTGGTACCAGGGCTCGTGTCCCAGGAGTTTGGCTGCCGTAGGAGTGGTGAGGATCACCGTGTGGGGTCCCGTCCAGCGAGGCTGTAGTGGGCGGGGACTGAAGGCTTTCAGCAGTACCTGATCTCCTGGGGCCAAAGGCCGAGTTGGCCCCTCGCCGTCTGTTGGTTGTGGCAGGACTCGATCAGCGTGTTCTCTCAGCAGGGATTGTAGGAGGGAGAAGAGGGGGAGGTACCCCGCGAGTGGGGGAGCCTCTCCCTCTGAGAGGTGGGTCAGGAGGTAGGGCCTGCCGTAGAGCAGTTCAAAGGGGGTCAAACCTGTTCTCGAGTGTGGGGTGGTGCGAATACGAGTGAGCGCCAGAGGAAGGAGGTCGACCCAAGACAGTCGCAGTTCCGAGGCAAGCTTGGTCAGGTGCGTCTTGATGATGCCGTTCACCGGCTCTACCTTGCCTGACGATTGGGGCCGATAGGGGATGTGGAGATGCCAGGCGATGCCCAGGGCTGCGGCCACCTGCTGAGAAATCTGTGAGATGAATGCAGGCCCATTGTCAGGCTGGAGAGAGTTTGGCAACCCAAATCTAGGAATGAGATGGGTCGTCAAGACCTCTGCCACTGCCACTGCCGTCTCTCGGGCGGTGGGGAAGGCCTCGACCCATCCTGAGAAGGTGTCCACCAAGACCAGCAGATAGCGGTGGCTCTGATGTCTGGGCATGTGGGTGAAGTCTATCTGCCAGTCTTGCCCAGGCAAGTGTCCCCTAAGTTGATGAGTTGTTTGTGAAGGTCTAAGTTCTCCCTGGGGAGAGGTGGAAGCACAAGTCAAACAGGAGCGATGAACATCGTATATGGCCTGTCTGAGGTGCCAAGGGGCAAAGATAGGGCTGAGAAAGGAGAAGAGAGCCCTCGGTCCAATGTGTAAGGTGTCGTGGATTTGGGATATTGGAGGGTGGTGCCGAGCCACTATCGGGACTCGGGCGTCCCAGACCTCAGGATTGATAGAAGAGGTTGGAGGGTCAGCAAGTAGCATTAGGAAGGCCCCTGACGTGGGAGCCGATCCTGGAGTTAGGTGAAGAGTGGCCTTCAGCTTAGCTAATACATCTCTTCCCAAGAGAGGGGTAGGACAGGAAGGGATGACTAAAAAGGAATGGCTAAAGAGGCAGGAATCTAATTGGCAGGATAGTGGTTGGGTTTGGAGTGGACACGAGGGTTGGCCATCAATGCCCATAACCAAAACCTGAGAAGGATGTAGAGTGCCCCCAAAAGAGGGAAGGACCGAATAGGTAGCCCCCGTATCAACCAGGAAGTTGATAGACTTAACCGCTACCTGGAGCGTTACCCTGGGCTTGGCTTGGGTTATCGGGGTCCCCGAGTCTGGGCAGCGTCAGTCCTCGTCGAAGCTCAGCAGCTCCAAAGCCAGAGTAGGGCAGGAGGCCTCCCTGGGGCGCTCTGGTCCCCGGCCCCTAGAGGTCGGGGCCTGAGAGGCCTGGGGACAGTCACTAGCCCAGTGTCCTTGTTGCTTACATATCGGGCACGGCTTGGAGGGAGGCCGCGGATTGGGGCACATTCTGGCCCAGTGTCCTTCTTGGCTGCACTTGAAGCAGGCCCCCGGAGAGGGTTTCTGGGGCCCCGAGCCCATCGCCGGCCGCAGGGCTCCTACCAAGGCCTGGGTTTGCTGGTTTAGGAAGCTTGCCTGAAATTCGGCCTTCTGCTTGAGCCTTGCCTTCCGGCTGGCCTCAGCAGTCTCCTCATGGGCATTGTAAACCTTAAAGGCCATTTTTACCAGGTCTCGGATAGGGGTCTGAGGGCCTTCCTCGGCCTTGGCCAGCTTTCTCCGGATGTCGGGGGCAGACTGGGAGATAAAACAACTGGCCAAGGTGGCTGCCCCAACGGGGGACTCAGGGGACAGCCTGGTGTATTGGACAAGGGCCTCAGTCAGCAGATTAAGGAACATGGCTGGGTTCTTGTCTGGCCCCTGAGTCACCTCATCTAATTTGAGGAAGTTTACAACTTTATGAGAGGACACCTCCATCCCATCGAGGATACACTCTATCATATAGCAGACCTGCAGCTGGCCGCCACCCCTTTCCTGGTAATTCCAATCAGGGTTGGTGTCAGGAACTGCCTGAACCCCCGGGGGCGCTCGGGAGAGGGGTTGGCAAAGTGTCGTTGATCGGCCTGGGCTTTGGCTGCCGTCCAAATGGCCTGTCTCTCTTCAGGGGTGGTGGTGGACCCCAGAATGACATATATGTCCTGCCATGTTAAGGCGTAGGCGCGAGTTAGACCAGTGAACTGCTTAATGTACTGAGTGGGATTGGAGGAGAAGGAACCCAGCTTGGCCTCGATCTGTGCTAAGTCTTGAAGGAAAAAGGGGAACATGGACTTGGGCTAGGCCCTCAGCACCGGCTACCTGCCGTAAGGGAAATAACAAAGCTGGGGCCGAGGGAGGAGGGGTGGAAGGAGGGGCTTCCGGCGGGTTGCTGTGAGAGCGAGTGTGAGAGCTGACCAGAGAGGGAGAGGGCGTGACAGGGGGAAGAGGAGGATATAAGATAGGGTTTAGGGCCAGAGGATCCGGGCCGGCGGCAGAGTCTCGGGGGCGGGAACAGAGGTAGGAGGGGCTGGAGAGGAGGGGGAGGGGGCAGGGGCCAGAGCGGAAGGAGTGGGAGCCGTGGAGGTGGTGTAGGGAGGAGGGGCTGCCAGATCCTCTGGGGGAACAGAGAAAGCAGACGACTCAGGAGCAGGGGTTAGTTTGGCTGAGGAAGGTGGATCTGGGGGAGCCATTGTGAGCAGGATCTGGCTGGGAGCACACGTGGTGCATAGGGTGGGGCGAGAGCACAACGCCCAAAAGGCCTGAACATAGGGGACCTCAGACCATTTTCCCGTTTTCCGGCAGTAATTATCTAAATCACGGAGGACGTCAAAGTCTAGTGTCCCTGTGGCTGGCCATTGTGAGCCATTATCAGGGGAATGCTGAGGCCAGGCCTGTGAACACAGAAAAGTGAGCTATTTGGGGCGGATGTATCCCTTTAGTCTTAGGGTCCACAGGTTGGCTAACAGGCACTCCAGGGGAGTGGAATATTGGGGGTCGGGTTTGGAAACCTCCGATCCCATAGCGACCACATGGGGCAACCCCTGCCGTGTCCGAACGTCTTCGGGCTTGTCATGGGAGCCGGCGTGGGGCCTCAGAGGAGGCCGGGGATCCCCGCAGCCGTTTGGGATGTCTCCCTCCTGAGCTGGGGACCGAGGAAGGCTTAAGCTGGAGGTTTACTCGGCCGCTCGAGATGTCTCCCTCACGAGCCGAGAACTGGGAGCAGGTTCTGAACCTGCTGTGGGAGGGCCCAGTAAGTGCGCACCCGTTACAGGGCCCTAGGAGGGGTGGTCTCCAGGGAAGGCAGGCCCCAAAGCCGAAGGGACTTACCCTGTATCCTGCTGTCCGGGAGGTTGGTCGGCCGCCTGGGTCCGGGGCTACCGCGGCAGTGGAGCTCGAGGGGGCCTCAACAGCGAGTGCCGGGGGCCCTCACCTCGAGCCACACGTTGGTGGAAGCCTTTATTGGGCGGTCGCTCTCAGGCAGAACTCCCGGGGGCAAGCGAGGAAGGGAAGGGAGTCTGCAAGGTATGAGGGGGTGAGGAAGGGGTTTTTATAGCCAGGGCTGGCATTCAAACCAGGTTCTTCCATATAAGGTAAAAAGCGCGGGCTGTAGCAGTGATTGGTGTTTGGGGGGCTTCATGCCAGCACCTGATTGGGCCAGGCTACAGGGGGTTGGTCCCTGGAAGTTTGGTCCACCCCCGGTTCCTGTTTGGGCGTCGGCCAACTATCGGGACTTGTCCGGGCTTGTCCGGGCTTGTCCGGGGGCTTGTCCGGGGCATGTCTCGACATGCCCGACCTTTCACCACTCCCTACTGACCTCACAATATTTTGACTGACAGCTGAGATCTAATGGGTCCATTCCTATTGCTCAATCCCTTTTCCAAGGAAAAGTTCGTTTTCCAGTTGCCAATGCAGGTTTCCTCAATGGAGATAAACAGCAGGAAACTGTTTTCCTTTGCCTATTAATATATCAGATTAAAGAGTCAATCATATCATCAGCACAGCATTTCTTACTGGCCCTTGAATAAACTCAGAGTCCCATCTGCGAGATGAAGCTCCCCTTGACAATAAGCAAGCTGAAAGACATCCCAAGGAAGCATGTGGGCAGGCAGCCACATGTGGGGGATCAAGGAAGCATGTGGGCAGGCAGCCACATGTGGGGGATCACAGGAATAATAAAATGTTTCCTCAAGAGTTTCTACCTTATAGAACAATTGCAAACCCATTATTTCAGGTGACTCTCATAACACTCCTGTCCCAATTATCTGCATTGGGCAGATGGGAAACTGAGGTTCAGAGAGGTGAAGTCACTTGCCAAGGTCAGATAGCCAATAAGTGACAAAACCAGAATGGAAGGAGTGGCTTATTTGGGAATCTTTTGCTGGCTGGGTCCTGGCTGTGAGCTGTGGACTCTGCAATTTGTGGGTGCACGGCCCCCTGGCCCCACCCCAAGCCCTCCATGAGACTCCTTCTGCCCTACTGCCAGGGTTCTGGGCTGGGAGGACAGGAAGGGCTGTCAGGCCCCAGGCCTCTTCCCAGCCTCCCCTGCTGTACCCCCTACAATGATCTTTATGGCTTTTTGAGCCAAAGGTGCCTTCAGAATCCCAGTGCCTCCCTCCTGGTCCCACGGGCCAGTCTGCACACCTTGCTCATATCCTGAGACCCTGAGAAAATTCCTTAGCCATCCATCCGGGTCCCCTCCCTGCAGGTCAGTGTTCCCCCCGCCATGGACAGGCTCCCGTGATGATGGATCGCTGGCCCCAACGCACATATTATTATGAAATGGGTTTATTACACTCTAAATCTCTCACTAATGTGCCGCTGTTTAATCCCTTTATCCAATTCTCAGTCTCTCAGGCTGGCCACAGCTCTCTCCACCCAGGACTAGGTTTGAATGGTTTATTGGATGATTTCTGACTTGAGGGGACTAGAGTGGGGGCTATTTAGAGGAGGGGGAGGACAGAGAGCCATGCAGCCCTTGAGAGAAGAAGTCCAAGGGCTTGTCTGGGGCTTCTAACCCGGAGTCTCCGTGGCCCTGCTCTCAGTCTGTTGGCCACTTCCATCTTCTCCATCTCGATCTCTCTGACTTGGGGCCTCGCTCCATCTCCACCTCTTGGCTCTCATCACTTTCTCACTTCCTCTTTGACCGTCTCTTTTTTCACTCTGTCTTCTCTTGAAGCCAGATGGTGGTTAGGGTGATGGCATCTAGTTACTCCTGTCACGAGGAGGGCAGTGATCCTTGGACTTTCCCACTCCACCTCCAGTCCCCTCTTTTCCAGAAGTTCCTTAAATTCTGCTGGGTTTCTGTCCTCGCAGCTCCTTATCACAGCTCCACCGACCAGCCACCTCCTACTTTTGACTTCTGCCACTGACGTCCCCCTCAGGCTTTCCTCTCGTACCCCCAGCTTCTCCAACTGTCCTGCTCCTGGGCCCACGGCCAAGTCCCTGCCCACACCTCAGCCTCCCTTCCTCCTCACCCACCCTCAGTCACCTCTGCCTCCCCATGGTGGTTGACACTCAGCTCCCAAGGCCTTCCCGTCCCTCCTCACTCTAGCTCTGGCCACCTCTGGGATGGCCTTCTCTCCCCCTCCGTCCGCCTCTGTCTCTGTCTCCCCCAGTATCTCTCTCTGAGCAGTCCCTCCCCGCTCTGACACACCAGCCGGTACGGCAGCCAAGGCTTCCTGCTGTCAGCTGGGGAATAGATAAAGATAAATGATATTATGTTAAATTCCACTTAATGACAAATTTTTAATTTTCTGAACATGGTCATTTTCTGGCTAGTGAATCAAGTGGAGGGAGCTAATTACATGAAGATCTGAACAAAAATAACTCCTAATTTTCAAGGATAATGGAAGAGAAATGTTGGAGATTAATGGCACTATTTATCTTTTTAAATTTCTATCTTTCTCTGTGATAGCCGTGCTCCCCAAGGAAAATATTCATAAAATGAAATTGAAGTCGTAACTTAATAGGTTATTAAAATTTTTGAGTGCATATCACTTTCCTTCCGCAGCACTGTAAATTTAAATTGAAGTTTGCGGCTCCCCGAGTCACCAGCGGAGTTTTTTTATGATGGCACAATAGAGAGAAACATGCATCTTTGTCAGGAGGTATTTGCTAGTCTAATTTTATGGCAGGCCGGATTATCAGACGGGAATGGCAGCGCCGGGGGAAGCTGACAAGCCCGCAGCCGGCAGCCATGTGTTTCCATTAGCGCCCCGAGCCGTCCGGGGTTTCTCTGGACTCTCATTTTCCACTTCAGTCTTTTATCTTGATTTAAAGTGAGGGCGCCCAATATTCAGGGCCTGTCATTTTTCTCTCTCATACACTCTCACGGTGCTTCCTCACTTCTCCCCTCCCACTTCCTCTGCTCCAGGGCCTGCTCCCTTTCATCTTGGGGCCTCCATCGTGGGCTCTGCCCCCCTCACCCAGCCTCACCCAACCCTCTGGGCTCCACCCTGGGAGAAAGAAAGAAGAGAGAGGAGGCAGGAGAGGCTGGCAAGGCAGCCGCTGGAGTTAGTCATAAATTTGAGTGAAGCCTTCTCCCCAGGGGCCCATCAGAGGAACCCTGGAATGGGGACTGTGTGTAGGAGGTGGGGTGGGGCTCCCTGGCTTGAGCCCATCAGGCCCTCTAATTGAGTGTTAATGGAGTTTCAATGGGGAGGGGGCGCAGCTGTTGGCTGCAGGGTCCGAGGGCAGGGAGGATTATGGCCAGTTCCTTTTCCAGTCCCTGTCTCTGTTTCCCTACCAGTCTCTGTCCCAGCTTTGTCTCTGAGGCTCGGAACCCTCCACACAGAGGGAAACTTAGAAAAACCCAGACCAACCCCCACATGTTAGGGATGGGCAAACTGAGGCCCCGACAGAGGGAGTGTCTTGCCCAAGATCTCATAGTTAATTAGTGGCTAAGACAGACAAACATTGGATATCACAGATGCATGCACTTTCCACTGGACCACACTGTCTCGCGTCTACCTCTTTCTGCCCTGTTGGATGGAAACCAACATCTCCGTGTCTGTCTCAGCGCCCATTCAACATTGCCCACCTTGTTATTGGCACCAGTGTTCTATAAAGAGCTGGCCTCAACACCTCAAGGTCATCGTTTAACTCCTGTCTGACCCTCAGCCCCCAGACCATGTCACATTCTGCCATCACTTTCCTATCTGATCCTTTCTCTCCTCTTCCCTGGGGTTCACCCACCCCTATCACATCAGCCCCTCCCTATTCACTTGTTTCCAAGTTCATTTCCCAATCCTGTTTCATAGTGACCTTCCCCAGATACCCCAGATTTCCAAACACTCTCCTGCCCTTGTTCAGAAACCCCCATACGCCCTCCACCCTGTGCCTACAGGACTGAGGTCCAACTTCTCAAGCCTCATAGCCCTGAGTGACCATGGCCCACCATTTCCCCTCTGTTCCCCTTCCCTCTTGCCCACCATATACTCATGTATATTACTCAAACCAGGGTGGCACGTTTGTTCCTGGTGTCCTCCCTAGGAGCACCCTCTACCCTTCCACTCTATCCACCATTCATGAGCCCCCTCAATACACCTACTTGCTAGGCCTCCCTAGGCCACACCAATTTACCCTCTTCTCTGGCCTCACCATCCAGACGTTCATCCGTCTGCTCACCCATTACCTGAAACTCATTATACTTACTGACTTATACCCTGCTGGGCCAGGGACCCTAAATTCAGTTTGCGTACCTTATGGTCACAGATGCTCGCTGAGTTACACACCTTATCCCCTGAACCCCAAGCACACAGCAGAGAACCTGGGATAAAACCTCAGACGTCATAGTATACTGGAGCTGGAAGCGATTATAAGACCTTAGCTCTCTCATTTTATTGATGAGGTAACTGAGGCCCAGCAAGAGGAGCAATGCTCAGGGTTCTGTTAGGAGTTAGGAAGGGAGTTGAGACTCACATCCAGGTCTCCGGACTCAGGTTTCCGTGCTCTCTCCACCTCACCATTCATCTTCTAAGGTTCAGGTCATCACTGTCACTCATATTGCCATTGTAAACTGGCAAGTTTTTTTTTTTTTTTAATGCAATAGTTCTTTTTGTCTCGGAGCCTTGGTTTCTCCACAGTGGAGAAAAGCAGTCCTGGACCATGTTTCTTCCTGAAGTGGGGTCAGGGACCATTGGAGAACCCTGTGGCAATGGCAGGACTTTTCAGTGTGGCATCTACTTGCCCTCCCACCCTTCCCTGATCCCAGACTGCTCAACCCTGCCCCATGCCTCCTGGCCTGGCCACTTTCAGGGACTGTGACCCCTCCTCCTCTCCCTACCAGTCCTCCACTGGGCTACCCACCATTGTGTCCCACGTCACAGGAATGTTGTAGGCATGTTGCAAGCGTGTTCAGGCATGTTTCAGGCATGGCCATTTCCACTTGGCTGCCTGTGCCACACAGGTCAGGTGGCGAGTGGCCCTGGCCACCCCCACACCGTGTTTAGCAGTGGAGCTGAGTGGAGGCGGTGCCTGGTTCCCCAGCCACAGTCTCTCGTTAGAAAGAAATTAAAAGCCACTCAATTTTGGCTAATATCCCTCTGAAGGCCTTTAACTCCACCTGTGACTAACCCATTCATAATCGCTCCGTTTTAGTGGCTCAGGCTGATGTAGCCTCAATTAATTTGGGAGGAGAGATAAACGGCCATTCCTCTTTGTCTCCCATCCCTTCCTCCCTTCCTGCCCTCTCTGTCATCTCCCCCACAGCCTCTCTGTGTCTCTGTCCCTCTCTGCCTCTCGCCCAGTTTTCCTTTCTCCCTTTCTCCATCTCACCTTTTTCTCATCCCGATCCTGTGAATCTGCTTCTGTCTTTCCAACTCTTTTTTGTGTACCTTTCACTGTCTGTCTTAGTTTCCGTTCTTTTTCTGCTTCCTTTTACCTCTTCCTGCCTCTTCCTCTTTCTGCATGTCTCTGTCTGGGCCTCTGCTCTTTTGCCTGTCTCTCCCTCCTGTTTCCTTTGGTCCCCTGATTTTGGCCACTTGGACTAGGACTCTCTCATCTTTGAAGCTACTTTCCTCGCCCACGAGTGTGTTTGTGTTTCTGACACTGTTTCTTTCTGGTTCCCTCTGCCCATCTCTGTCTCTGTTCTTTACTGTCTCTTTGTCTCAGTGCTATCTCTGCATCTCCTGTCAATCACTTCCTCCCCAGCCCCTACAGCTTCCCTTCTTTCTCCCTTTCCCTCTTGCTTCCTCTCCTTCCTTTTTAAAAAATTCTGCCTCTGTCTCTGCATTTGTCTGTTTCTGCTGTATTTCCCTGAGTTTTTCTGTCACAGAGATGCCTCTTCTCTCACCCCCTCCCCCATGGCTCAAGCACCTTCTCTCCTGGTGCCTCAAAACTACCCCCACCCCAAGCCCATGAGTCCTTTTGTCTTCTTCTCCCCTCTCGATTATTATTAATGATAAAAGCTCAAACATCACATCAGTAATTTCTGAGTGAGTTTTGCAATGAAACTGGGGCCTTCTCAGCCCCTCCCGAGTCCCACAAATTTTACTTTTGTAATTTCACGCCTCTGGTTATCACCACGCTGCTCTGTCCCTCTCTGCCTCTCAACTCCCCTCCCCTCCCCCCACCCCCCGGAGAGAGCACTTAAACTTGTTTTCATTCCCTTATTCTTTATTTTTTTAATGTCCACTCTCTCCGGAGTCAGTAATGTTCTTCCTCTCTTTCCTCTCCCATTTTCTGTTAATTCTGCGCCATCTGCCTTAGCATCTGTTAAAAATAAAATTTCCCTCACACAATGAGAAGCCTCCCTGCTCCTCCCTCCCCTCTGCAGCCCCCCAGGTTTGGTGCTCGGGCCGTCAGATGCCACTTCCTCTCCTGGGATGTTTCCCCCTCCCCCAGTCCCTAGTCTGGTTTTCAGAGGGGAAATGCAGCCCTGGGTGAGCAGGCGGCGGGAAGGAGGGGCCTGCCCAGAGGGCCTAGGGCTGGAGGGGGCAGCTGCAGAGGGAACCGGAATGGGGTGGGGACGGTGGGGGGCGTGCAGAGGATGGAACCAGGCTCCACCCACTTGCCTCGGGGACCTTGCCCGGGCTGGAGCTCTGAACTGCTGAGACTGAGCACCTGGCACAGGTAGGTGACAACAGGTGGGGGAGAGACTTGAGGAGTGAGTCCTTTTTCCCCAGGGAAGGAGGTCACTGATTAATCCATTTACCCTTTCCCTAAACCTTATGCTGGGGGCCTGAGGCTGGGATGGTGGTAGGAGTGAATTTAGGAGATGGGAGAACTGCCCCCAAGACCCAGTGATTGTCCCCTGCTTGGAATGGATATGGTGTTGGACAATGTATCCCCAAGACTGGCTGTCCAGAAACACCCTCCCCTTATGTGCTGGAGGACTTTGTCTCTGCTGTCCTGGATTCAGCTGGGAGAAGGGAGAGAAAGGGAATCAACTGACCCCCAAGCCCTGAAGACTTTAGGAGGCAGGAAAGTCTTGGCTTGAAGCCAGCTGGCCAGAGGATTTGGGAAGAGACTCAGTGTGTGTATGCTTGTGAGCAAGTGTGTGTGTGTGGCCTGTGAGATTAGTGTCATTACTGATCTGTGTAGGTGTGTTTGAGGAGTGTGTCTATATGAACTGGGTTATGATTGATTTTCTTTCTGTGTCATACTATGTCTGGCTACGTCTCTCAGGTATGAGTGTATTGTGTATGTTATAGTGGGTGTGTAGCTATACAGCTCTATAGATGGTGTGACTGTGTGGTGGTGGATATATTGTAACCATGTATTTTTGTGTATATTTGTATAAAGGGTGTCTTGTAAAAACTATCTTCTTGTGTAGGTGATGATGTATGTAATTGTTCATGTCTTTCTATTTTGGTTTATTTGTATGTGAAAATCTACATATTTTGTTTATTTTGTACATTACTTTATCTCTCCTGTGATGCTGGATGTAACTTTTTCTCTAGGCAGTAATTCCTTTTCTCTTGTGATGGAGTACTCTGTATGTGATCAGTGCCAGGTAGGTACCTCTGTAAGTGTTGCTTCACTTCTGAGTGATGTGAGTATGGGAGTATCTTTCTGATCACTGCCTGAGAGGGTGATCATGTATGACCGTCTCTGGCAACATGTGCATATAGGTGTGTGTGTGTGTGCTGTATGCTTCCTTTTACTCATCACCACACAAAGATGTGGTTATTGGATATGGGCTTGGTTGTGCCAGGGAGGGTGAGGCAAGGCATGCATGGTTATGTTGGTGGGTCCAGTGAGGTCAACTGAGATAAAAGGTCACAGGTGGGGGAATGAGGCAGCTCCGCAATGGGATGGTGAAAAGGTACAGGCTTTAATACCACAGTCCTGAATTCAATTCCTAGATCTGTCCCTGATCAAGTCAGTGGCATAGCAAGTTACTTAAACTGAGTCTCACTTTCCACATCTGTAAAATGAGGATAATCATAGCTATGGCATATTGCAGGATTAGGGACACAGGATGTCATACAACTACCCTGGCACCTGAGAGTAATAAAACAGTAGTCGTAGTAGCAGTAACAGTAGTAGTGGTAGTAATAGTAAGAAGTTATTAAGTGCTTACTATTACATATGTAATCCTTTACTTCTCACATCAATTCTAGAAGTGTTCTTACTCTTTTGGAGATGAGTAAACTGAGGCACAGAGTATAAATAACCAAGATCAGACAACTAGGAAGGGCAGAGTACCTTCTCAGCAAATGATAGCTTTATTTGGATAGTAGATGCTTCCTGCAACTACTGCTGATGTTCATGTGAGCATTGGAGGGAGGGTGCATTAGACCCATAGCACTTCACTCCTACTTATAGGGGCCTTCTTCTCAAGTCACCCCTCACCCTCGGTGGCCCACAACCCAGGGGAGTTGTTGCCTCCTGGTACTGTTTTGGAGGCTGGACAACAGGGAGACTCTGAGGAGAAGGCAATCCCCCACGCTCCTGGCCGCCTCTTTCCAGCCTTGATCGACACCAAAGACTGTAATCTCTCTCTGCCCCGAGGGGAGCAGCAGCGTTTGTGAAACAGATTTTTACAAAATGTTTTGACCCTGCTCTCCCCTACCGCCCCCTCCTCCCCCGCATCCCTGCCTGGCACCGTGTCACCTAATTAAATCAGCCTTCGTAGGCGTCTCTCCGCTCCCTGCTAATTGTGCCCTGGGCCGGCTTCCGGAGGTCGCTCTCCCCATCCCAGTACCCGCCCCCAACAACTCCTGAGGACAACAGGGGCTGGGGTGGGCGACTGCTGGGGCCGTGTGGCGGGCAAAGATCTCCTAGGGGCCTCCCGTGGCTATTTCCGTGATCCTCCCCTTGTGGTTATTCTGCAACTCTGGAGACTGAGTCATTGGTTCTAACCCCCGCCTGGCCCTGCTTCCATAGATCAAGGACAGGGGCCCAGTCTGAAATGACCCGGGGCCTCGAGGAGGCCAGCCGGAGCGTATCCGGGTAATTGTCTCTGCCAGACGCACTGCCGAAGCTGGAGGCTTGGAGATCTTTCCCCTTCTCCGGCGTGCCAGGCGGGCCGGAAGCCAGGCGGCTTTATTTACAGATCCTCTCGCAGGCGGCGGTAGAGCCTGGGCTGGGAGGACGCTGGCCGCCGCCGCCTCTGTCCAGGGTGCTGATCTCACGCAGTGCTGGGTGTCTCTCCTGCGTTTGCCTGGATGTTAACAGTGACTAAAAATCATCATAGGCGACTGTTACAGAAAGATTACCAGGAGCCAAGCACTGAGCTAAGGCTTCGAAACTCTGTATGATTTAATACTCACAGCAACCTTAAAAAGAAATATTTTCCCATTTTAAAGATGAGAAAACCAAGACTTCTACAGATTAAAGAGCTGGAGTTGGGGATGGTTAGCGGAGAATTTCACTGTATCTGTCATGTCTGATTTCTTCCATTATTTTTTCTTTTAATAACCCAAAATATGTTCATGTAATACTTGTGCATTAAAAATAAGCTTGAAATTTTTGAAAAATTTTCTTCACTTAAGATGTTCTTCTGGGCAAATGACTGAGGTTCTTCAAAGAGAAGGGAAAGAGAGAGATAATAATCAAATACATTGTGGGTGGACCTTGTTTAGTTCCTTACTGAACAAGCTAAATGTAAAAAAAAATGAAATATTTGAATATGGACTGAGTATTTGATGATTTATGGAATTATTGCCAATTTTCTTAGATATGATAATGACATTGTGTGTGTGTGTGTGTGTGTGTGTAAACTCTTTCTGGGAAGGAAAGGCAAGAAAACCTCTTTAACTGTTAAATTTTTTGTTAAAAAGAGCTGTTAAGTGACCTGCCCAAGATTACTTAAGAGTCCCTTCTCTCAACCACTCTGGTGGCTCGGCTCACCATCAGTAGATCTACAGCTTGGTGTACAAGTCTGTCTACAAGTTTGTGTGGTCATCTCTGCTTGGGTTGACATAAGTGTTGGTGTTGTTTCTTTGTGTGTGAGATCTCTGTGTGGCAAATTTTAAGTGCCAACTGTATGCCAGATTTTCTATAATAATATCTTACAGCACTTTAAACTCCGAACAATCCTAGGAGGGAAGACTTGCTATTCCAGTATCGCAGATGCAAGGAACTGAGGCAGAGAAAGTAATTTTCCTGTGGTCTTATACTAAGGGATGGAACTGGAACCCAGGTATTTTCACTCTACTCCCTAATGTTCTTGGTAATTGCTTAAACCACAGTGGCCTTAATAGTGTATGCAAGACCTGAGTATGACTTCATCTAGTGGGTGGAAGTAAGGAACTGTGTATGTAGTCACAGCAGCATCCCTCTTCCTTTGATGCCCTGGGGTGGAAGATGCAGGGAATTACAGATTAGCAAGAAAAGAGAGTTGATTTGAAATGAACCAATCAATGGGGATGATCAAATCCACTAAAGATGATATAATCTGGTGACAAAACAGATCTAAATTTTATTTGGAAGCTGGAATCTTTCTCTCTATAATGATAAAGTCATATTGAGCACCTGCCAGGCCCCAGTCTCTCTCATCTATAAAGATACTTAGAAACTATGTATATATAGCACAGCATCTGGGACAGAATAAGAATTCAGTTTTTTTTTTTTAAGACCTTTGTTATCAAAGAAAGAAGCACAATATAATTCATGGAAGCCAGACTTGGAGTCAGAGAGGGGAGAATCTCAAAAAACCCCACTAGTTGGGTGACCTTGGGCAAGCAATTTAACCTCTCCAGGCCTCAGTTCCCTCTTCCGTGATAAAGAGATAATCACACTTAAAGAGACTGTAAAAATTAAATGAGATAATGCATAAAGTGCTTGGCATAGTGCCTAGCACATAGTAAGTGTCCAATAAATGTTAGTAGTTATTACTCCATGCTAGGTGCTTTACATACATTCTCTCTGAACCCTGTCATCACCCCATAAGGTATTTAATATTCCAATTCAGGCTTCTTTGTATTCCAGATTCATACTTGTTCCATTCACCTGGCTGCCTGCCTCTTTAAGAGCCGTCTGTTTTATTTGAATGTTAGTCCGTACATGACTACTGTTTTTTCCAGTAGTCATGTATGAATGTGAGAGTTGGACTATAAAGAAAGCTGAGTGCCTAAGAATTGATGGTTTTGAACTGTGGTTTTGGCGAAGACTCTTGAGAGTACCTTGGACTGCAAGGAGATCCAACCAGTCCATCCTAAAGGAAATCAGTCCTGAATACTCATTGGAAGGACTGATGCTGAAGCTGAAACTCCAGTACTTTGGCCACCTGATGTGAAGAACTGACTCATTTGAAAATACCCTGGTGCTGGGAAAGATTGAAGGCAGGAGGAGAAGGGGATGACAGAGGATGAGATGGTTGGATGGCATCACTGACTCAATGGACATGAGTTTGAGTAAACTCCAGGAGTTGGTGATGGACAGGGAGGCCTGGTGTGCTGCAGTCCATGGGATCACAAATAGTTGGAGACGAATGAGTGACTGAACTGAACTGAGCTGAGCTGAGAGTCAGTGTTTGGTACTGACATAGGGGACTGGAAGAGAGACTACCCGGGAGGGGCACTGGCATTGGAGAAAGAGCACTAGGGTGGGAGTCATGAGATTGGAATGACACCCCAGATTTTCCATTAACTAATTGTGTGACCTTAGTCAAGTTTTTCTTCTTAGAGTTTCAGTTAACCCATCTGTAAAATAAGATGGGTAGACTGGATGAACTAAAACATTCTAAGACTGGTAACTGGATGTGTTAAAGAGACTTTGAGTAAGATCTGAGAGTATGACTGTGAATTTTGTGGGACTCTGAGAGAGTGTGAAAGGGGAGTGTTGGGTGGAGATGTAGGGTATGGAGTTGTGGTTGCAATAATATAAATGACAATAACTAGGAGGGACATGTGACTAGGTTTCCTTAGGACAAAGCATGACAGTGGGAGACTGTGGGAGAGTGAATATTGGGTGACTGGGTGTGTTTATGTAAGGGGGTGTGTATAAGAATCAAGTTCTATGAATGTATTGTATGCAAGGATATGGGTGTAATGATATGAAAATTATTATAGTCAAATTTTGTGAGAATGTGAGCACAATTCTAAGGGAAGTATATGGGTTGTGGACTATATGTGAATATGCGAGTGTAGGGGTGATATATATGAGATGGAGACTGACCATGAGCTGATAGGGAGACAGGGATGGTGGAGAGATCTGTAAAGTAGGCACCACAAGTAGGAAGACCCTGAACCACATCATCCTCCCCTTTTCCTAACCTGTGGAGCCCCTGGAATGATCTACAACTGACTCAGATGTATTGATTTGGGATAATCTGTTCACTGTTTCCCCCACACAGAGCTGGAGACCCAGTTTTATGCTCCACAGCTGTGATGTCAGAGACACCTTCTGAGGAGAGTCTGAATTAACACTTGAAGTCCCACCATGAGCAAACCCAGTCACGCCTCCCTCCTACTCTCTCCCTAACAACCTTGGCCAGGGGACTACAAGAACAGCAGCAAGACTGACAATGGATGGACATTCTTGGGGCCAGGAAGGCTGCAACAGACCTCATCCTGCTCTGAAGCAGGTAAAGTGAAGTCGCTCAGTCATGTCCGACTCTTTGAGACCCCATGGACTGTAGCCTACCAGGCTCCTCTGTCCATGGGATTCTCCAGGCAATAGTACTGGAGTGGATTGCCATTTCCTTCTCCATGGGATCTTCCCAACCCAGGGACTGAACCCAAGTCTCCCGCATTGTAGACAGACGCTTTACTGTCTGAGCCACCAGGGAAGTCCTGTACGATGTATTGAGTCCCCTGCACTGAGGGGGCAGAGAAAGATTTGGTAGAGAACTTTTCATGTAGGACTTCACCTTATGAGGTAGTGATTGTATACAGAACACATACAGATACACAACCACATTTGTATAGAAGGTTTACTTAAACCTTCTTAATCACATACACACACATACAAAGTGGTCTGAAGAATTAGGGGTTTTGTTGTTGTTTTGCCTTTGAAGAAAGAGCCCTTTTATTTAAGCAAATGGTAAAGGACTGATGATACCCTCTTATGGTAAGAATATAGAGTGGTACAACCTTCTGAGAAGGTAGTTTGATAATATATACCCAAATGTAAAATGTATATTTTTTCGATCCAATACTTTCATTTCTAAGAACTTGCCCTAAGGGGATAATCGTACAAATGTGAAAAGATCTGTCCACAAATGTATTCATTTCAGTGTGTTTAAAACAGTGCAAAACTAGAAATATCCTAAATGTGTATCAACGGAAGACTGACTCAGTACATCATACAGTAGAATATACTTCAATTATTACAACAGTCACATAGCTCTATATTCATTGAAACAGAATGGCATCTATCATATATTTTTATGTAAGAGAAGATTACAGAACAGAACAGAGACTTTGATCCTGTTTGTGTCATATTATGCACCTGTGTCTGTTTATTTACAGGCAGAAAGAGTTGTCTGGTGAATGGTCATTAGGATAGCAACTGGGGTTGTCTAACTTACGTGGGCATTATTTTTGTCTTTCTTCTCTGTATTTCCTGTGTAGGAAGGAAAGGTGAAAGAAGAAAAAGGAAAAGATGCTTCCTATGTGCCTTCTGTTCACCAGTCTCTGCACTCAACACAGGGGGCATAGCAATGAGTGAGGTGCCAATCCCCTTAGGGACCTCCCAGGACTAAACCTCCACATCAAAGGTGCTGGGGCTGACAATATATCATCAAATGTGCTATAACTTGATATAGCTTGAATATCGTCAAATGTTCTATATCTACAAACTGTCATCTTCCTCCCTTTGCCTGCTCCTTGCTGGATCCATGTTCATCTTTGAGAAGACAGTGAGAAGATGTGTATCCCCTGGAGAGTCCTTGGGCTTGGCAGTAGGGGAAAGGAGATCCTTGGATAAGGCTGGAACCGCTGTGGAGATACCCTTTGGGGAGGGAAGTCTCTGTCCTCAATGCCCCTTCCCATAATAAGAGATCACTGAGTCCAACCTCAATCATTTTCTAACTTCCTCAGTAAAAATAACCCTCTTGAAAGTGCCAGAAATCATCCTCCTTTGGGGAGAAACTTCTTAGGGCCTTGGGCCTGCAAATGATACTAGAGGCCAAGGATTTCACTGCTCCCATAGTAGTCTCATTTTGAGGATCTTCTGCTTGAACTCCTTCAGGGTAGGAGACTTGCTTCTGCCTGAGATAGGCTTTTGGTTTCAGGCAGCTCTGATGATTAGAAAATTCTTTCTTAAAGAAATGCAGTAACCCATATCTACTTCCTGGAAGGTGTTTATCCTCCATTCCCAGTAAGGAGATATTCTTCAAAGATGGTAGAAGGTAAAGTAGTGTCTGCTGAGAGTCCTGAGGTCAAAGGGAGATGTGAGCCAGGACAGTGCAAGGAAACGAGTGGGAACCAACCCAGTCACTGCCATTGTATCCCTAGTTGCCAACATGTGGATCAACATGTGGGCTCAGGGATTTCCATTGTGAGAAAAAAGCTACCGCATCCTAGCATTGTTGGGGAGACAGACATTATGACAGGGAAAGCAAATGGTGCCAAATTCCAATAATCACTTATTAAGTAAGGTGACATTGGGTTGGTCCCTCTTTGGGCTGGTCACCTCTTGGGCTGGTGGCCCATATTAAAAACACACAGAACTTTCTAATATTTATAAGGTTTGAAAAATCCCTTTTAAATTTGAGATCCTAATGAAGGAAGGAGGAGTCCTTTATTTGACTTGATTTTACTCCATGAAAAGAATACGCCAAGGATCAAGTTCAAGCCCGTTTCCTGGATACGTTCAATGGACATGATACAACCTCCTCCCTTCTCTACCCGCCTGCCTTCCTCAAATACCACATACCAGAGGGTCACGTTCTTCCTCATGTCTGCTCTTCAGCATCTATTGTGCCCTCTGCCTTGGTTTGTGAACTCCTTTTGCCTAAACTCAGTTCTTGCTGAGCCCTGCTATACCTGCATTTGACCTCTTCCTGTTGGCCCGGGGCATCTTGGGCTGCTCCGACCTGCATCGTGCTCATTGCTTTGTGGTTGATTCACTTGTAAGTCTTCTCCCTCATTAGAACTGTGATTTCTCTGAGGGCAGGGTCTACATCTCATTTTTTGTACCCCCAGTGCCAACTCAATGCCTAACACCTAGTAAACAAGCAGAAAACAGTTGAATGAATGAAGAGATGTTGAGAAGGGGATCATGACCTTTATTGGAGGCAAATTCAGACTCTTTTCAAAATTGCTCTTGGAATGACAGGGAGAGAGGGCGAGGCATTCTACTTCATCTAGTGTCAATACTAGGATGGTTGTGTGGCCATGGGCAAATTACTGGATTTCTTTGTGCCTTAGCTTCCTTATCAGTCAGGTGGAGGGGGGGTACATAATAGTATTTTCCCCCAAGAGTGGTTATGACAAGTCGAAAGTAGCAGTATAGTGTGAAGCACCTAATAAAGCACCTGCCACCGAAGTGCTATTATCATCCTTGTAATTGTCATTATTTTCAGTGATCACAAGGATTATTATTATTACTATGTAACAGCCTATTTCTCTCCCCTGGAAAACTCTGCCCCTTCCGTCAAGGCCCCAGATCAAATGCCACCTCCTTTAAGAAACCTTCCCAGACGCCCTCAGGAAGTCCTGCCCCCTTGAAAGTGCAGCACTTCCTGTGTGCTTCCATTTCGGTGCTCACAGGGCATTGTGATGTTTGTAGAAATCTGTCCCCCTGCTTGATGATGAACCCCAGGAAGGCTAAGGTAGTCTTGGCTTTCCTTTGCCCTCAGCAGCTCTGACACGTGGGTGAATTCAAAAGTGCTGGGTGAGGTGGAGGAACTTCCAAATTCCCGAAAACACGAACGGGTACTGGAAACCAGTGAATATGCGGTATTAATGATGACTCAGGGCACTGAGTTGCCACTGCTCCACAGATTTGAGTTCCAAGGCCTAAAATATTTAATGCAGATGATGGTACAAGCTCAACATATTTATAGAATTTTTTTTTTAAGAAGGAAGGGAAGAAACTTTTTTTAGAAGGAAGGGAGATAGCACTGCCGCAAAGGAGGAAGCTGTTCCTCTTTGCTTTCTTCTCCCCTCACTGCTTCCCCCAGCACAGGGCTCTCAGTTCTGTTCCTGCTCCGGTGCAGGTATGCTGTAACTAGGCTTTTGAAGAGGCTGTCCTGAAGCACTCCCTCCACTAGCCCATAGGTGTTTGTTTACGCCAAGTGAGCTTAACAGCGGCAAAATGAGGAGGGTTGGGAGAAATGCGTCCCAAACTCAGAGAGAGCTGTAATTGAGGTCTTATTTTCCACGCACTGGTGCATCGGGTTTGTGGCCTTGCACATAGGTATTTCCTGTGGACACAGCAGGATATTAATAATAACTGATGCACGATAATAACAATACTCCCCACCTGTACTGCATGTAATGACCTCTCAGGTCACGTTTACATGGCCTCACTGTTTCCACTAGTCTAGAGAGTGAGGTATGTGGGACAGATATTCCCATTTCACAGATTGGGAAACTTAGGCCAAGAGGACTTGCAGAGAGCCACCCCACTACTTAGAAGCAGGTCTGAGAGGCGAAGTCGGGGCCCGGCAAATTCGTGGTCATATTGACATTTGGGCTCCTGCAACTGTAGGTTTGTTGCAGGCGTACACCTTGGGGAGCTCTTTAGGACCTGGCAGCAGCCCTAAAGGGTGGAGACCCAACTGTCTTGAGTCTTACAATTAGTCCCTTTCTTGGAGGACCTCGCGCCCTGGGCTGGTTCGGCTGCGGGACGGCTGAGCGAGGGCCGGGGAGCCGGGGAGAAGAGCCACGCGGACCTGACGGGCGCCCGCGAGTGCGAGGAAGGCGCTAGCGGGGCCACCCACCCACTTTCTGGGTGGGAAGACTGAGGCTCGGGCGGCGGGCGGCCGCCCCCGGTGGCGGCCGGGCGGGCGGACAGCTGGGCCCTGCCCGACCGTGGCGCGTCCTCGCTCCCGGCCCGGCGGAGGCGCGTCGGCTCTCGTGGCGCCCGCTGCCCCCGCCGCCTCCCCCGCTCCCTCCACTTTGGGGATAATTTAGCATGTTTCACACTAACTTTCCCGTAATGGCCACGGAGCCTTTAGAAGTGCAGCCTCCCCGCTTTATCGGCGGCCGCGCTAATGGTTATCTCGCAGCCGTGCCCCCGGCGATCCTGTCAGGAGTAAATAGGAGCTGACACAGTCATTTGCTTAAATCTTCTCCACACTTTTGCCGCATTTCCCTCCAGAGGATACCCCCGAAACAACAATTATTTGAAATGTCACGCGTTCCTGCCCCTGGGCTACCAACAAATGAACATTAAATCTATTAACAGCAAAAAAATTAAATGTTTACTTTTCCGCGAAGGTGTGAGGGGCCGGAGTCAGGGAGGGGCCGAGGCGGAGACAGGGACGGAAACCCGAGACAGAGGCCGAGAAGCCCGGGAGTGCCAGGAGACGAGAAGCTGGAGGAGGCTGGGGGAGGCAGCAGGACAGACTGAAAGACGGAAAGACAGCCGGGGACCCGTGGAATGGCAGGGGGAGCGACGTGGGGAGGAAGGGCCCAAAACGCAGAAAGTAAGAACAGAGTCTGAGACCAAAAAGAGAGAGAGAGAGAGAGACTCGCAAGAGAGGAGCAAGGAGGGCCAAGGAGAAGGCCCACAAAATGAGACATGAGAAAAAGCAGAAAGAAACATTGCCCGCTCATAATGCTGCCACCCTCCCGGTTTAAACAACCAAATGAAAAACAGAACGGCGGTGGGGTGGGCTGAATTCCCCAGGGGAGTGCTGGAGTGAGCTGCGGCGTATTCTGGGACTACTACTCTCTCAGGCCTTACCCTGCAACCTGGTGTCCTTTGGGCCTTGCAGGCACTGGCCTGGGCTTGCATTGAAGTGGGGGACGGCTCTGCCCTCCACGCCCCTCATTTGTCCAGCGGCGGGAGGGTGGGGGTGTGTGTGAGAGAGGTCTGGAGTGCCTGCAGCTGGAGACTCAGGGGACAGCAGGTGTGGGATGCAGCAGACAGGCAAGCCTCAGGGTCCACGGCCTGGGGCCAATGGCCATCCTGGCTGCCCCTGTGACTCAGTGTCCCAGTAGTATAATGAGAAGCAGACCTCTGGTTTCCACTCCACAGTCACCTGAGGGCCAGATTGTCCTGAGTAGTGTCTCCGTTGCCCTCCCCTGGGCCTGTGTGACATCTGAATGATGTCATACCTGGTACTGTGGAAGGATCTGGGGTATGTATGATCTTGTTTTTGGTTCCCCAAGGTCAGTGCCTCACCACGGGGGATGTGTTCACAGAGCACCCACTGTGGGGAGGAGCCCCAGGGAGGGCCAAGAAGCTCCAGTCATTGAGGACCACTCGTTTCCCCACACCTCCACCCAGAATCAGGGCTCAGTGAGAGGCCAGTAAGAGGGTAAAGGGCCAGGCAGCAGGAAGGCCAGTGAGGAGGTTTTCCAACAGTTGGAAGTGTTAGTGGGGTTGAGGGGGCTGAGGGAGGTGGGGGGTGTCTGAGGGGCCAGTGTAAGCTCTTTTCACCTCCCAGCTCCCCCTACTCTTACACCTCCTGGCCCTCCATGGACTGTGTTCCTGTGACATTTTCAGTTACAGCAAATGGGTCGTTTCATTTCAGTGCCAGGTGAGGGCTCTCGTCCTGGGCCAGACGCCTCTGGATTCTGGTTTCCCTGCTCTCCTGGGGACATGTGTCCAAGCTGAGACTGCATGCCAGGGCTCTTGGTTAGTGTGTAACTGGGTGTGAACACTAGCTCCATACACACAGAAGTGGGGCTATGAATTTGCTTTCCCACTACTGCTTTAAACGTGGACATTTTTAGCCTCATATGAACCCAACTTTGAGATACACATGCAGAGCATATTCCTGTGGGTACACAGATGATCACCTTTCATGTTCAAACGTAACCTTGCGCACTCAGACATACATTCAAGGTGGATCCATCCCCTTGCCCTTTACCCTGACAACGCCCACCTCCAATCTTCTTACTCCAAGGAAAACGGCCAAAGGGTACATGTGTCTGGGTCACAGAGTCTGTGTTCTTTGTCTGAATGTAAGGTTGTGTATGTGTGCCTATGTATGAATGGCCAAGAAATTTTACATGTATTTCTTTGCTTTGAACGTGGACATATTTGCTTCGTACAAGGATATTGTGACTGTGTTTATGTGTCTCTTGGAGTGTTGTGTGCCCCTGTGGTTGTGTGTGACTGAAAGTGTGTGGTGGGGGGTATGTGGGGGGGTGAGTGCTATTTAAATAAAAAAGAAAGGAAGTGAATCAGGGTCGTTTCCATTTTAATTGTAAAACAGATAAGCACTAAACACTTTGAAAAAGTAAATGACTTGAGAATAATTACTCTCTATTACCCAGCGTCCCAGGGGGGCAGTTGGAGGAGCCCAGATGGCTACAAAAATGGGATTTAGCAGAAAATTGAAGACATTATTCACCGTAACACATTATCAATTACCTTCATATCAATTACAATAACCTTACATTAGCGAGGGGCCCCGAGACCCTCAAGCCCTGAGACTGTGGAATCACTGCAGCCCCGTGGGGGAGGGGTTGGGAGGAGGGGTAAGAGGATGGGAGGGGACTGGGAGGGACTGGGAGCATCTCTCTCTTGGAGATGCTGCTGGCTTAGGCCCTCACACCTCATTCCAGGTCTCTACTCCTCAAAATTTCCCCAGTCACAGCACTCTAGGCTGGGAGTTGAATGGAAAATAATGAGTGGGAACAGGTAGCGAGCTGAAGGGTGAAGGATTGAGAAGCTGATGGAGAGCTATAGAGGCCAAGAGGTGCAGCTGATAAGAGGCTGAGGAAGTGAGGGAAATAAAGGGATGGGGGTGGCCTAAATAGGCCTGAGAAATCTAAGAGGCTGAGACTGAAAATCTGAAGGGGTAAGGGGGCTAAGATGCTGAAGAGTCACCTTCTAGAAATTTTGCTTTTATTCTGTGGTCACTTTCTAGTCCATCCACCTCTCTTAGACTTAGGGCTTTTCTAGGCTTTCCCCTCTCCCATCTCCCCCTCCCTGCCCACTACAGTTTCTACTGGTTTTTTCCTCCCACCCCAAAGTCTCTTAGATGGAGTAGAATGGGAGGTGGGTGTAGGGGGCCTCTTGAGAATGAGTTGCACAAGACATTCAAAACTGAAAGTCATGAGTCTTAGTCCCCTGCAATAGGAAGCACAGAAGTGAGATTAATGGAAGAACCTCCTAGAGTAAGACTCTGAGACTGAATCCATGTGTCTCCTCTGCGACCTGGGAATCAGTCAGTGGAGAAAGGAGCTGGAAGACTCTGCAAAGTCAGACTCTGAGATAGAATGAAGAGTGCAGCCCTGACTTCTCCTTTATCTCCTCACTGGCACACACAGCACCCTTCACTGACGGGGGGAGGGGGGGACCAGCCAAGCCAGTCCCGCCCAGTATGGCAGCCATGCGCCACATGTAGCACTGAGTGCTTGAAACGTGGCTAATCCCAATGGAGATGTGCAGCAAACAAAAAATGCACACTGATTTTTAAAGAGTTAGTATTGATAAAAAGGTAAAATGTCTCATTTTCACTTTAAAAATATTGGCTACGTGCTAAGATGGTCTTATTTGAGCTATATTTTAAATATTTAAATAATTGTAACTAAATATTAATTTAAAACGATAAAATGAAATGAATTAATTTTATCTGTTTCCTTTAATGTTTTTAAAATAAAGCCACTAGAAAAATTTAAATTGTGTATGTGGCCCACACACATTTTATTGATGCTTCTGTTGGACGGGTGGGTGTTAAGCTAAAGTTCCTGGGAAGGAAATGGGTTTGGGAGGGAGCAATTCTGGGGGTCCCTCCCTGGGATTCACTTCAAAAGGGCCCTTTTTTCCTAGAGGACAGGGCCCCCTAAGGAGCAGAACTTCTGAGATGGATTGAGGCAGGAATCTTTTCCTTTTCCTTTCTGAAACCTAACCCCCTAAATCAGCCATTTGGTTCAGGATTCCCAAGGAAACAGAAACCCATGTAGTCACAAGTTCCCACGTCCAGTTTATCCCTTCTCAATGCCCATCCTCGACATGTACACGCATATGTTCTGCACATGCATACGTTCTGTGCTCACATGCTCATTTGGGCATTAACTTGTTCTCCCACAGGGCATGCATGTGTCCATCTCTCTCACAAGTACACACACATTCCTTGCTCATCTGCACACTCACATTCACACTGCTGTGCACATGCTCTCACACTTTCTGCCATGTGACAGCTTCACATGGACACACATGCATCCACACATCGCATCCTTGTAGATGTGTACATCCCACTTCACACACATAGCAGGGCCAGGAGGGCAGGCTCTGGAAGAGTTGTCAGCTTGATTCATGGTGTGTGTGTGTGTCCAGGGGAGTGAGAGCTAATAGTGCCCCCCCTCCCTCAGGCTGGGCCCAGAGGACTAATTGCTAGTAATGAGCTAAAAGGAGCTCAAAGCTGGCCTCAGGCACCGGATGAAGACGTTTCCAGAGACCAGCCAGAAGCTGTCCTGCTGTTTTGTTGATAGAAAATCCTTCTCCCCCAGTGTCCCCTCTCTGTCTCTGTCTCCCCTCCTGTGGCTCCCTCTTGTTCCTACAGCCTCCGAGAGGTCCAGCCATACCCCAACCCTGATTCTCCCATTAGCCTCTCTGCCTCCTCCTGAAGGTCCTACCCTATCACAGCATTTGCCCTCTCTCCTGCCTTCTTCTCTCTCCTCCCTGATGGGGGCCTCCCAAGGTACTCACTGAATAGGAGACAGATTTCCAGAGGCTCCAAAGGTCAGATCTAGGGAAAGGGCAAGGATGCTCATTGTAACTGGACCTGAGGAAAACCTTTCTGGTAATGAGATCTGCCCAATAATGGAAGAGGACCATGCTGAGCTCCCCCATCGTTGAAGTATTCAACAGCACTCACTGAGGATGCTGTAGAGAATACGATCCATGGGAAGGGAAGTTGCACAGAATGACCCATGAGACCTCTTCCTGGGATTATTATTATAATTACTTATAAATTATTAATATAATTATTCACCAGTACTAATTATTATAGCCACCATAGGTCAAGTGCCTATAAAATGCAGGTACTTTACATTTTAGCTGTCTCCATTCATCCTCACAAACATCTACCTGTAAAGTAGACACCTCATTTTGCAGATGAATAAACTGAGGCTCAGAGAGGTCAAAGCAGGAGCCAGGGCCACATGGCCAGTCAGTTACAGAGCAAGGATTTGAATCAAGTGTGTCTTATCTTCATACTCATACAATTTCCACTAAAACTCTTTCATTCATTCTCTCAACAAACATTCATTCATCAAATAGAGAACCTCTGATTTAGCAAATAAAGACTGAAAGGGATCAGAGTCTTAAAGAGACCAAACTTAAAGGAATTTGGGGTTGGTGGGAACCAATGCCTCAGTTTAGAAACAGAAAAAGAAAAATGCTCAACAAGGATTTCCTCCGCCATCCCCTAAGTGGCTGTATGTGTCTGGTGTGGGCAGGCATATCTGTGTATATGAAACCACCTGGGAACACACAAAGAACCAGCAGCCACAGGGGTCTTGGGGAGAACTGAAGGGCACGAAAGCCCAGTGCCATGCTTTGCCAGTCTGAGGGAGGGATCTGGGTCCAGGGAAACCCATCCCTCATATTGGCACATTAGTGTCATTCAACAAAGGCCAGGCAGGATCTGAGGGCCTTCTCAGCACACTTCATTCTCCTTTCTCCACCCTCAAGCAGATATTTGGAGCAGGGGTGGGCAGAAGGGAGGGAAGGAAGGAGAGAATAGGAGGGTCAGGTGCTGGAGTGGGACAGGGCAGGGGTGGCACCCTGAGATTTGGAGGCTGTTTATGATGCAAATATGTGTAAAAGCTTTGCATTGTCTCCCCTGAGAAAGGAGCCTAAAATTGAAGTCTAATTATAACGAATGATTGTTAATGAGTTGTCTAAACATAATAGATGGAAAGAATTAAACACCCAGAAGAAACAGGGTTTCATTAACACAAAATAAAGAAACCACAAGTGGGGTGAACAGAGGCCCCCCCTTCATGGAAGACAGCCCCTCTTTCCCTTCCCCCATGGATGGGGCTGGCAGGTGGGACCAAGACCAGGATCCCATAACTGGAAAACTTGGGACCATCAGGTGACCCTCCTTGTTGAGGGCACCTGTCTACAAGGGTGGGTATTGTCTGGGCCCACACCTGCTTGGGTACACATGAGTGCCTTCCTTAGAAAGACATGTCTGCGGCCCTGTAGGCATTTAATCAAAGTAAGTGTCTTTCCTATGAGTGGACTCTGGTGGATGGTAGAAGATGAAATCTCAGAAAGGGACATGAGGTCAAGAGCAGCCTGTGGGCTTTGGTGGTCCTCTTGAAGCCAGCCTCCTCCGCCCCCCCGCCCCTACCTTTTGGCTCCAAGGGAGGGAAAACAGATGAGAAAGGACATGCACCACGTACACATGTGTACAACTCTGAAGGTCGAGAGTCAACCACACCCATCTGAACTTAGAAGGCCAGAAGGAGGAAGGACATCAGAGATCATCTGACCCAAACCAGCTGACCTAACACAGATAATGCCCCTTGAGGCCCAGAGAGGGAAGGTGACAATTCCAAAGTCACACAGCTCAGAGCTAGATCTCATACTAGTCCAGGATGCTCTAGATTTTAAAGCATCCATCACTCATGAATGCATGGCTTGGAGCAAGGCCACTCAAACAATAAGATAATGTTCTACATACACACATATCACACATAGGTAACACTGGGACTCTTCTGGGTAAGGCGTAAATGTTTAGGGGTTCTGAGGGAGGCAACAGGAGCCATGTTTGTGTAGGGAGAGACTGGGCAATGCTAAGTGGTCCGAGGATGGCAAAATGTGCAGGAGCACACATACATGTGGGTTATTGGAGGGCAGAACACAAGAGCTGGATAGAGGGCTTTGACTGACAGGTTAATGAAGCGCTTTATACTGGTGGTATAACTGCAGAGGCAGGCTGTGAGTGGGCACACACACACACACACACACACACACACACACACACACACAAACATACACACCCTGATATGCAAGCAACACCCAGCAGGGCAGAAGCCAGGCTGGCCAATCTCCAGAGTGATCTTCCGGAATCCAGAAGGATACCCTCTCTGCACCTTCACCCCTGACTTTCTTGTGGGTTTGGTGCAGTCCTGCAGTTACATTGATTTAGTCCAGGTCATGCATGGATAGGGAGGTGAGGGAACTAACAGGACCTGGAATCCCTGGTTCTTTGTGCTCAGCATTGAGGTGACCTCACCACAGAGGGAGTACAGATAAGGCTGAGACTCCCTCCAAGACTGAATTCAAACACCCTGGCAGGCACCATGTTAAGGATGAGGGTGAGGTGGGCTTGGGAGTTAAATGCTAGATGGACGCACAGGTCCTCAGCCTATCGTCCGGACCTACCCCAGACCAGACAGCCTACCCTCCCCCTACCTTCGCCCTTCTTTTGACCCCGCCCCCTTGGAGCCAACACTGATTGGCTACCATGAAAGCAGTGCCGGCCAACCAGCCCCCGCAGCGCCAAGAAAACTTAATTTGGAGTTCTGGTCTCTTCCCAGGATGCATTTGGGCGGCCGCCCGTAATGAGATGCATAATTGCGGAGGCCTGCCAACAAAAGCAGGCTGGATTTAATTGAGTCAACGCGTGGCCATTAATAATCTGACGGCAGTCCTCCCCCACCCTCACCCCACCCCCACCCGCCATCATCCAATGCTCTGCAGCCCCCACTGGGCACACTGGGCTCCCGTCCCAGGCTGGTCTCCTGTTCAGGGGGAAGCAGGTCTGACCATTCCCCAGCCTGCTCCGGTGCTAGAGAGGCTGAAGGGAGAACCCACTTTCCCCTAAACTATCTCATCATCATCCTGTCCACCTCTCCTGTATACCTTGGTTGGCACCTGTCTCCCATCAATCCCTTTCCCCAATTCAGTCATTAGATCAATATATCCTGAACTCCTATCATGTGCCAGGCACTGGGAACACAGCAGCTACTGCAGACAAAAATCAACCTCTTGGAGCTTAGACTCATCGTTCACTTGTCTTCTCACACCCTTTACATGAGCCTGACCCTCATACCTGTGCCCACACCCCCACACCCATGCTTGACTCTAGCCCTCACACACCTTCCCCATTTGCCTGCCCCTTACACTTGTCCTCATGCCCCTTTCCCATACCTATCCCTTTTATGTCTTATTCAGACACCTGTCTACAATACAGCCTTTACTATAGTCCAGTCCCCAGCATCTATTCCCCCATACATGTCCCCAAATCTCCCGTTTATCTTCATACTCAAGAACTCTGTCCACACACATCCTCTCCCACACATCTGCTCCTCTCCTCTCACACCAGTAACTCTGGCGTGACTGCTTCACTGGTACCCTCTCCTTGCCACTTATCTCTTCCACACCCTCCCACCATTCCTCCCTTCCTCCCAGGCCCACAAACCTCAACCAAAACTCTCCAAGTGGTCCCATCTCCTAGAGCTGTTGCTGCATCAGTAAAATGGGGATAGTATTAGTCAATCCCTCATGGGATTGTTGAAGTGATTATTTCATGAGATAATCCAGGCAGAGGGCACCTGGGAGCACTCTCCAGTGGTGGTTATTGACTCTTGAGGGGTGGAGATAATCTGATAAACTGCCCCACAATGAGCTTGGACTGCCCCAGCTCCCAGGTGACCTTTTAGGATAATCTGCTTTTACCAGATTAGCCCGGAGTGGGCCTGACCTAATCCCAATGGCTGAAGCACAAATGGCGACAACCTAGGCAGTGACCAGCTTTTCATACCTCCCAAGGAAGGTGTGCTCCTTTGCATCCTTACCTGTTCTACAAGAACCTGTTTATCCGTGGTTCCCCGGGGGAATGGAGAGGCCTAGCATCCCCCAAAGTGGATAATGGGGCTTGTGGGAGGAGGGCACAGGGCACTACTCTTCTACCCACTCTCCCCTTTCAGTAAATCTCTGGTAGGGCAGGAGAGGTCAGTCTGAGGGTGGGGGTGGACTTTTGCGGGACCCTGGGAGGCAAAGTTCCCTATGAAAGGAGAAGAGGATTCTCCTTCCCATTTATTCCTGTTTCTCTGTAAGGCCAGAGGAGGCAAAAGAAGAAGGGGAAAGAGCCACTGATTTGGGGAGAGGAGGTGGTACGTGGAGAGGTGGATCTGGAGCGCCACCCCCACCCCTTCCCAACCCTCCCCGCCAGCTTCCTTGGTTGGAGGCGGGCGCTGCGGTTAGCTGTGGGTGCTTAGCAGAGGAAGATAACCTCCGCACCCCACCCCACCCCACCCCCCGACCCCCTTAGCCTCTCTTCTCAATCCTTCTGCCCGCTGGCTTCCGGGAGGAGGTGTCAGAGCCGCACTCGGCTGGGGCAACCGGCGGGCGCGCGCGCAGGCATGCGACTCCTCAGAGAATCCCCGTCACCGCCGAAATCGCCGAAATTGGCTGCAACTAGTAAAGATGCCAGAATTTGCACCTTGCTCTGTGACCTAAAGCAAAAATGACATGAACATTGACAAATTTGACAAGGAAATTTGTGCAAAAAACAACTTCTATTTGGCTAGCCAAGCAGCAAATATGCCGGATGATACGCTTTATTAAGCAATCCATTTCTCAGCAATAGCGGCGCCATCTGCAAAGGTTACCGCGCATCAGGCTCGGCACAGAATTTCATCTGCGTCTGCAGTCGGGGCCGCACGCGGACACATTTTTCATGTACATGCGATTCCGGATGCAAATAGAATCCGTGATGAAGGAGGTGACCTTCTGGGCCGAGCCTCGCGCGCTAAAGTCACGCGAGAGCCCGCGGGGAGGGGCGGGGCAGGAGACAGGGGACCGAGGGGGGGGGGGTGTGGCTGGGGCTGAGGTTGACCACAGGAGGGTATGAGAGGGGTCAAGGAGCGGGGGTCCGTGGGGAAAGAATCATAGATGGTAGCGCTTGGGGTCTGGAAGGGATTTAGGGGAGCCTCGGCCTAATCCTCTCACTTTACAGATGCGGAAACTGAGGCCCAGGAAGGGAAGGGGCTTGGCCAAGGTCATACAGCTGAGACCCGGTACCTTGATTCCCAGTCCGGTGCTGGCGCTGAGGGTTCTGAGCATAGTGAGTGAGAGTATGCCTGGGTTCAGCCCGTTTCACCACTGCTAACTGGATAGCCTTGAGCAAATTAATAAAGCTTTTTGTGCCTCAGTTTTCTGTTCTGTACAATGGAGATATGCTATTATCCACCCCATAGCTTTGTTATGGAGGACTGAATTAATATGCATAAAGTGTTTGGAACAGCGCCTTTCAAGGAGTAAACTCTATAAAATCATTTGTTGATTAAGTATTGATAAATGTGTGTTTCTATCCTTCCTGGGCTGATGGGAGATGGAAGAGGGAAGCACAGAGGGAAGCTCCTGTTGAGGCAGAATGGGTGTAGATGGGGAGAAATGAGTGAGCGAGGACTCTTCTTACAGTGGAGTTGGAATGGATACCTCATCTCTCTCAAAGGAAAGTCCTCTGCTCCCTTCTCCCATCTCTTCATCTCCTCTATCACCCCATTTCTCTGGTCTTCCTTCTCCCCTCATGCACACAAATAAAGTACATCTTCATTTCTGGAGCCTAGTTCTGTTCACATATCATTTTCTGCTTGTCATCCATTGGGTCTTCAGGGTCTTTCTCGTAGGATCTCCTTTCATACTCATGCCTTCAGATGTGCTCATTCCTTTGGGCTTTCAATTGGGTGAGGGGTCACTTAGGGAGGAGCTGTGCTTGTCACTGATGAAGCTACTCTATTGAAGTCTGTCTCTCCCACCACAAATGACCTCACTCCCACACCCTTGGTAACTTAATGCCTAGTCTCTGATTTGAGATAAAACTACTCTGGTCTACATGTTTCACCGCCATTGGTCCTTTTCCTGAAGTCCCTTCCTCTCCTCCAAGCCAGGACAAATGTCCTGATGGCACCTATCAAAATCACTGTGATAAGTTTATTCTCTGGTGCCTCCACCCAGCACACACACTGGACCCCTGGGGAAGGTTTAAGCACCAGGCCCACCCTTTGGAACAGACAAAGTTTGCTGCTTACCAGGTCTGATTCACTTGTGTTCCTCATAATGTCTCCCCACTACCACTGTGCAGTTTCTGAAACCACTGCAGTGTCTCACCAAGACCAATGAGAGAGGTTTGGAGTATGACAGACATAGCCTCAAAGTTGGGCTTCCCAACCTAACAATACAGTGACCTTGAGTTTATCACTTAACCCCTGGAACCTCAATTTTCCCATCTGTAAAATGGGGGATATTAATAGTAATAACCTTCTTAGGTTATTGGATGGATCTTCTGAAATAAGCATGTTAAAATCAACCAATAAGTAAATAAGTGACTTTCTTTCCTCCTCTTTACCTTTGGGCCACCACCACCCACTCTGAGGGCTCCTTCATCTCCCCGTTCCTTTGCTGCTCCAACTCCTATTAGGGGAATGTTTCTTCCAAAGGACCAGGTTTTCAATTGAAAGAAAATCCAGTCCTGCTCCAAGTACTCACGTGGGCTCTGAGCCCGGATGACCGGATAGAAGTCAGAATGTTTGTTGTAATGTAATGTTTGTTGGTTTATTTAACCTTTATTGAGGACCTACTATGAAGACCTCAGCTCCACTTCCTGAGGGCTGACTGAGGCAGCTCTCGTTTATCCCTGTCTCCGAGATAGCTGTTGAGTACAGGTTAGCTCCATGAAGTGGTAGTTTTGGAGTGCCCTGCGTCCCTCCACGTACCCCTAAACCTGGTAGCCAAGAACATGCCTAGGCAGGGAACCACTCTAAAATATTCGCAAGGCCAGAGAGCCCCAATCTGGGACCTTGACTCTCTTTTTCCGGTCTTCCACCCCCTCTCCCCCAACTCCCTGTCCGGGGAGCGCGTCCAGCTTCAGAAGGTCCTCGACTGCCAGATGGAAGGGGTCCGAGGATCGGAGGTCGGCGAGCCCACCTCCCCAGGCTGGTGAGGAAGAAGTGCCCAGTGGTGCAAAACGACCCCCGGGTCCCGGGCAAGTTTCAGACCCAGCCTAGGGGCCTAAGGGGCGGGGCCTGGGCGAGGGGCGGAGCCAATCCCGGCTCTGCCCGCCCCTCCCTCCACGGCTCCGCCCCTCCCTTCGCGGCCCCTCGCTGTCCGGCCCGCCCCTTCCCCGGCCCCGGCACGCTACAGTAATCCAGAATGTGTATTTCTGCAGATGATTAAATCAATACAATCCTGACAGGACTTGTTGGAACATGCTTCTTTATTTTGCGCAATTCCTTCCCCGCGTTGCCGGCATTTATCACCCGCTCGGCTGTCAGAGCCGAGATTGTGCGGGGCGAGGGCGGGGTGGGTGGGGGAGGGTCGCGCTGGGTCGGGTGCAGGGGCGGCCCTTAGGCTGGCGGAGCAGACCCGCGGGCCCCCTACACTAACACAGACAAACCAACTTAGGGGTCGGACTGCGCCCCCAACCACACACTGCCCGCGCCCAGCTCCCCTACCGTAGGGTTAGCAGGGGGCGGAGAGCAGGGAGATTTGGATTGTGAGGAGGAGGCAGGGGAGGCCTGTCGAAACGGGGACCGAGGGCCTCAGGCCGCACACAAACTCCCCTTTACACGCTGAGTTCCTACTCGAGGTCACGGCACGGAAGGACAGTGCTTCCACGAATCCTCTCTCACCCTCTTCTGACCTCGGTCCTGGCACAGCTGGGGACCCTCGACGGTGGGATGCGGGAGGATGGGGATCAGATCCTGGGCCCTACCCCAGGCCCGGGGAGGAGGGGAGAGAAGGCTGGGAAGGAGGAAGAAGAACAGGGGCATGATGAGAAGGAGGGAAGAGGAAGGTTGGAGGGTGAGGAAGAGGAGCGAGGGGGAGGAGGATAAAGGGAGGAAGGCGAGGAGGAGGACGATGGGGAGGAAGGCTGCTGGCTGCGGTGGCAGCCGGTGACAGGTGCCTCGGCGGTGGCGGCCCTCGGCAGACGTGATTGCCGCCGTGGCTGCGCGCCGGAGCGTGACTTTACAACTAATCCTGTTTGTAAGTTATTATTTATCTTCAGGAAAGTTTGTCAAACTTGGGCTTTGATTTTTCGCCCTGATTTCCCTCTTGTGGCGCGCTCTCGCACGCGCTCCCATATAATTTATGACTGCCTCTGGTCCTGATGACAGATTATTAAAAGTAGAATTAGTTTTTCGCGCAGAATTTTTCCACTGGGAATTGGGAAGGCAGCGCTCTCCGCGGAAGGTCTCCGGCGAGGTCTCCATTACTAATAGAAGTTTTTTGATGGGGTGAGGAGACTAATGATTTGAATTTACTGTGGCAGCAGTCACGTGGGCGGGAAGGCATCAGCCGAAGAGACAAGAGGTTAACTTTCTCCCTGTGGAGAGGTTTATTGGATTGTTTAGCAGCAGAAGGATAATGTTTTTGTCATAGACTGCTGGTGCCGCGCTGCAGTGCGGTGGCCGCCAGCGCCGGGAGAGGGGAGAGAGGGGAGAGGGGGAGCCCGGGAAACCGCGAGAGGCAGACAGACCGACGGACAAACCCGGGAAAGCGAGGGAGTTACGGAGGGACACACAGAGACTCGGGGAAGCAGGGCGAATCAGGGAAGGAGTCGAGAGAGAAGGAGACGCAGAGTGACAGAAAGAAAGACGAGAGCCCCAAGAAATACGACAGAGGGAAGGAGAGGCAGGATGGAGAGAAAGAGCAGGGGCAGAAACCCAGAGAAAAGGAGAGCGGGAGGGAGGGGTGCTGCCAGCTCCCGGGACTGAGAGGAGCGACTCAGCGGGGAGGACGGGGTCCCTGGGGGCGTGCGATCCAGGCGCCCAGCCTTGGGAGGGGGCGGGGGTGGGGGATGATAGTGACCCCTGGGCCGGGCTGCCCTCATCCCGTGATGTGTTTGGGAATCCGGAGGCGCGGGCGCCCCAGTCGGGCGGGGATGGGCCTGGCGGGTCCGGGGGATGGGGAGAGGGGGCGGGGGCGCGCGGCGACGGCGCGTTCACCTGGCCGTGCGCTCGGAACTTGTACTCCCAGCATGCCTCGACAACATGGGAACCGGAGGGGAGTCGCTGCGCAGCTGAGAGCCTCGGCTTAATCTTATGCACCATTAAGCACTCAGCAGCAAGCCCGTCCTGTTCATATACATCATCCACGCTTAATAAACATAATGATGACATAAGATGTAATTCTAGATGAATTTTCATTTTATAGGGAAATGGAGAATTCCTGTAGAAGGGAAAAAAGTAAATTATCTGGGAAGTGCAAAATAAATGATGTTGCTCCCAGAGATGAATAGAGGTGTTAGAGGGAGAGAGGGAGAGAAAGGAGGAAGGAGGGAGGGAGGGAGGGGGAGGGAGGGAGAGTGAGAGATAGCGTGCAGAGACGGAGAGATAGAGTCACATCGAGAGAGGCAGAGACCTGGGCTGAGAAAGACACGCGGGTATGGGGGTGGGGCGGGCTGCAGGATGTGGGGGAGGTACCCGATGGGATGAAAGCGGCGGGGTTCCCCGGGTGGGAGCTGTGGGGGGTCGGGGCCGGCGCCTGATGGAGGGGCCGAGGCTGGTGGGAGGGGGGAGTGGGCGGCAGCAGCCCGGGCCGAGGCGAGGGTGACGGTGACGGACGGGGCCGGGCCGGGCGGCTCATTCATCAAGGAAGGATCAGGGGCCCGCGGAGTCACTTACGGGCGGAAATTGAATTCTGATGAAAGCGCTGAGAGGCGAGGGCGGGGAGCGAGGACCAAGCTCGGGCCGAGTTCCCAGACTTGCCAAGGGGAGGGGGAGGGCCCACAGAGACCTTCCAGATTGAGGTCCACGCCTCCTTCCTGTCTGGAACCCACCAGACCCCATAGCCCCCGCCCCAGGCATCTGGCAGGGATGTCAGCTCTGGCTGGGAAGATGTGGGACCTGAGGGTGTACCTAGAAATGTAGCTGGAGTCCTCTCCCCGAGGATCTCGACTATAAGGTTCCTCAGGCCGGCCAGTGGATGGCTGTGGTGATGGGAGAAAAGGCGGGAGGGTAGGGGTTCGGTGAGAGAATTAGGAGGAAAGCAACAGGCAAGAAGGGTTAGTGGAGATTGATGTTTCCTCTTCCATGAGAGTCAGGGAAGGGAAGGATGGATGGATATGAGGGGCAGTTACAGAAAGATCAGGGGTGGTTCATGGGGAAATCGTTGGGAGGGTCTTAGGGCCAAGGGAATATAGTGGAGGGTCTGTCAATGGGCTCTTGGACTCTGGTGGGACGAGTGGTGTAGCTAATATGGAAGGCAGGCCCAGGACAGGAGAAATGGGACTGTCACACATTAACTACAGAGTCTTCCCCTACTGAGAGGGGAAGGACTTCACTAGTGAAAGTAGCAGCCTGGATAACACTGATAGAGTTCCCAGGAGGCAGGATGAGACCCACCCCCCCATCACTGCCACCCCAACCAGAGCAGCACAGAGGAGAATCAATTCTATCCAGAGTCTTCCCGGTAGGATAGGGACCTCTCAGCTGGTAGAAAGCCTCTAGCCCCTCCTGCCAAGGGCTTGGAGTAGACATTTCCTGCTGCCACTGAGAAAGAAACAGGATAAAGATGGATGCCCTGGAGAACTGGGTCTGGGGCTTAAATCTGCTGGATTGGAACAGGGAGACGAGCTCTAATCGTGAGCTTCCTACCCCACCCACCCCCTTGAAACATGTGCCTAAACCCACCCTAACTCTCCACATCTCTTCTGCAGTCAATTGGTATCTTATCCACAAAACCTTTGTGATATGCTCCCTACCTTCACTCAGGGGTGTTCAAAGCCTGGTGCCCAAAGAGACTGGAGCCCAGTAGGTCTGGTCCCCAGCAGGCAAAGAGAAGGGACAAGAACTTCACATCAGAGAGACAGATAAACCATTCTGCAGGAGTCAGTGGTGCTGTGTAGGCACAACAAGGACCAGCATAAACATCTCAGAGAAAGTGGCATCCGCTGGAGGATCCTTAGGGCCCCACCAGGCAGAAATTAGAATGGGGGTGAGGCTAATGGTGGCATTTGAAGTAGAAAGAACAGAAGTGGGGAAGAGGGGAAACTGGAGGAGGTTGCAGAAATATCTAGTTTCCCTATTTGCTTAGATGGGGCTTAGGAGGTATATCGATGGGGTCAGGGAGCGTCCCTGGGAGGCAAGGCTAGAAAAGCAAATTGAAGGGGAAAGGAGTGTCCTGTTGTGAAGGGCTTCTTTGTCTGATAACAAAAGGAATATAGCCTTTTTCTTTGGGCAGTAGAGAGCCATAGATCCTTTCTGAGCTGTAGAAGCAGAAGTCAGAGCTGTGCTTTGGGGCTGATTCCATGGATGAGAGGACAGATATGGGAAAGAGACAAGATGGGGGAAGTTGTGACCAGGATGGAACTTTGCCCCTGTGCCTGTATGTCTCACCTCCCCCAAGATATCAGAGGTATGAGAAAATCAGCCCTCCCGAGGAGAGCCTTCACTCTTAATTGATTGATTCATCTCTCACCCCTCCTAAATTCCTTTCTTTCTGGAGTTCACCTACCAGAATAATAATGAATAATGTTCTCTACCGGACCTTCAGCAAACATTCTGAATCTCTTCCAGCTCTTCCACCAATGTCCCGCAGCAAGCAATGTGTTGAGGAAAAGGTGGTGGTCTTAAGTCTGTGGATAAGAGGATGGTATCATGGTAGTTACATGATAGGTTGGTTTTGTCCCATCCAGGCTGGAGGTGAACTGGAACAAGGTGAGCAGCAGATGATTAGACTGTGAAGGTGTTATATCCACGAAGACCTCCTACCACACAACCTCCTACCAGGACATGATGCCACTCAGTCTTTTGCCTCCAGACCCCAGGTTTTCAGAATTCCAAAGCTTCAAGAACCCTTAGTGGAGATCCCAGATCCGAGGAGTCACTGGGAGGCCTTGGTGGGTGGGGCCATCATTCCTGCCCTCTCCTCAACCCTACTTCACCCCATTCCCAACTTTCCCAGCTAATCCAAGTGAGCACATGTGTGTGTGCTAGGTTGCTTCAGTCGTGTTGGACTCTTTGCAACCCAGTGGACTGTGGCCTACCAGGCTCCTCTGTCCATGGAATTCTCCAGGCAAGAATACTGGAATTGGCTGCCATGCCCTTCTCCAGGGGATCTTCGTGATCCAGAGGTCCAATCTGTGTCTTCTATGTCTCCTACATTGGCAGGCGAATTCTTTACCACTAATGCCACCTGGGAAACCCGAGCCAAGTGAGGGTAATGGGCAATTCAGTTTTAGGCTCCACACCAAAGTAACCCTCAGGCAGCTGCCATTTGGCAGTAGAAGGAGGTGGAGCTTTGAGGATTGGAGGCTTGAGAGTCAGTCCCTTGTCATCAGGAGTGCCTTTGTTCAAGGGCCAGATATGGAGCTGGAGCTGAAAGGTCAGTCCTGTGACCAGGACTGACCAGAGGGCACCGTTGGGTATGGAGCAGCAGGAGGTGATTCCTTTAATCCTGAGGCCCCAGTTCCATCAGCTGTTGGGGATGTAACGGGTCAGCCACGCACCTCTCAGAAAGGAGTAGATCCTAGCAATAGAGCCAAGTACACCACTCTGGGCAATGGAGAAACTACACAAATACCCATAATCTCCTCGCTACACTCTCTTTATAGTCTATGTAACTATCCATCTTAGATGCATACAGTACACCCAACACATACAGCTAGACATGTAGTACACAAATCCACATACATATATAAGCAGGGGTGCAAACCTAATCACGCACACATTCCCATTTGTGTGTATGTTGTTACATTATATGTTTGTGTGAATCTCTGGGTTTCAGTTGTCACAGTGTGTGACTGTATGCCACAGTTTCACAGTACACACATGACTGTGCATATAAGTCATATAGGGGCGCATATACATATGCATGAACAAGTGCATCATGCCCAGTTCCCATGCCCCAGGAATTCAGCTAAAGAAGGGGGGAGGCAAAGGGGAGCAAGAACATAATGGGGGCAAGTGGGGGTGGGGAACATGGCAGGGGCAGGACTTGAAATTGCAAGAACTACAGGGGAGCAATGAGCTGAAAACCCAGGCCTGGCTCCTCCTGCCCCCCACCTCTCCAGAGGCCCTCCCAGAAGGGCCCAACGCTGCCGTCCCTTCACCTCCCTTGGAGCCCGAGTTTTAATTTGGGCGGTGTAATTTTAGTGCAAACGGTTGGGCGCCTTTCGTTGGGAAATTGGGAGGAATGCAAACAAGATTTCACTTCATTAAACAGGGGCAAACAGTAGAGAAATTGCACTTACTTATGGAAATGACTTTTAAACATGCACAGCATTTACTGGCACTGCCCGCGCTGAAATTCTGTGCGGATTATACATGTGAATAATTCACCGCGGGCCAATTAGAGCTCACTCTGACCCTAACCCCCACCAGCCCCCCATCCCACCCATCTAGATTATGGCTCAGCCTCCTCCCTCCTCCACCTCCCCCTCTTTCCCTCTCATTCCTAGAGTTTTCTTTTGAGCCCATGCTGAGGAGTCGGTTGTCACACACATCTTAAGAAATACCTCAAACATGGTGACGCACAGGTATTGAAATACCTTGAACATGCTCAGATACACATGGGCACAAATGTGCACACCCACAGGGTGAAACACACTGGTGCCTCAGGCATGGCAACGCACAAACATTTTGACAACTCAAATGTGTTAATACACTCAATTGTGACAAACAGGCTTTGTGACAAATGGGCTTTGTAACACCTTAAACATGGCAATACACATCGTGACAATGTAAACATGATATTCACAGACACCTATTGTAACACTGCCACATAAATACAGATGCATAATTCATACCTGGCGACATACAACCATACACTGTGACAACTGAAACAATGATTCACACAGACACACACTGTAACAACATTAACATTTAGTAACACATGCTCAAACATGATGGCATATAGATTGTGCCAACTCAGAGAGATATGCACCATGTTGTTAAAATGCACATACATTGTCACATACAAATAACCCATGACAGCTCAAACTTAGAGTCATACACAGAGATACACTGTGAACATTCAAACTTGGTGAGACCCTCACAACTTGGGGACAACTGAAAGAAAAGCGACACTATTTCACACACTGTATCAACTCAAACTGATTGCATACAACAACACAGAAGATACAGTAATATCCCTGATAATCCAAACCTAGCAACACATACATTATAAATACAATGGTATAGTCATGGTGACAATTTAAGCATAATGACTGACACTTGGCCTGCTGAAACAGGCTTGCTCAGGAGAACACACAATGACAACTCAAGCATAGAGACACACATTGGGCTATTCAAACAGTGAGATAGATTTAGACACAGATTATATCAACTCAGACATCATGATGGCTCCAGTGTGAAAGCACACACATTGTGACAACTCAGACATAATAACACACAGAATATATTTAAAAATTCCAACATGATGATATCAGGTATTCACTTATTCACATGTATGAAACAGAGCATAGGGACACAGAGCATGTCATACAGAATGTCACATTTCCAGAATACTACTCACATGAAGGCAACATTGAAATAAAATAGCTGAAAAAAAGAAAAAAAATATATGGTGCACTGATACAGAAATGATAAACTGAAACAGCAGACACAAACATACCTTAATCCACGGACATACAAATGAGCCAACAACACATGAATGACAAGGAGAAACACTTTGAGCTATAATGACATTCATAATAAATGCATAGTAGCATTTATGCACAAGTACGCTGCCACACCCTCACTGACAGATACACTAGGACTCCTGACAACCCCCCTCCCTGAAGCCCTACTAAACTCCTGGTCACTATCTAATCAACAGGACAGAGGAATAGACCTCTGGACTCCAAGTATGAGGGGGTTGCTGAAAAGAGTGTAAAGCCCAGACAAGACTTACACAGAAAGAGAATGATATGGATCCATGTCCTGTACACTTCACAAGCACCCTTGAGGGTTCATGTTGACATCTCAAGAGAGGCACGGACCTCTTCTCTGCCCCCAGCACCGTGGAAGAGGGACCCACCCTATTGTTCTGCTCCATTCACATACACAGAGCCCGAGACCACTCTGCGGGTGGCCTTAGTGGTAGGTGGGGGCTGTGGTGGAGGGGAGGGTTTGGGGGAGCTGGTCTACATAGCGAGGTAACCTCCTGAGAGTTTGGGGAACAGTTTCATGGCAAAGATGGTCTTTCCCCCTCACATTGGCCCATCTTTTCATGCTGTAGAATGACTTCTACTCCAAGTATGAGGATCTTTGTCTTGCTCCAGACAATATTGAGGGCAAGGACAAATTAACATCAGCCAGGATCTGGCCAGTAAACAGGGGTACCATTTCTGCTAGGAGCTTCTTGGATCACCAAGTTTGCTTCAAGAGTCAGTGAGGGTGTCCATCAGGAAATGTAACTTCTGTGTTCACATGTCAGTGTTAGTGTGTGTTCGACTTTGAGCATGGCATGGGTTGGGATGTGTATACCACTAGGAATCAATGTCCCTTGAGCCCAGGTGTGTCCAGATTACATTTTAAATGTTCTCATATTCGTGTGCACACCTGTTTGTATTTATGTAGCCTTTATGGGCATCCCTGAAAGTAACTGGGCCCATGTTTAATCGTCACTAGGTAGACTGTTTAGACGTCACAGTTTAGACTGTTTCAAGTGTGTGCGTGACTGTGTCATCTCTAATATAAATGCATGTGTCAATATGCATCGTTATCATGTTAGCATTGTGCCTGGGATCGGGTCAGCAGGTTTTTATTGTCACCTGGTGGGTGGTGAAATTTCTTCTGCCAGGTCCTAGAGACCATTAAGGATAAAACAGGTGCCACAACAGGTCACCTTGCCATGGGGGTTGTGGTCCTCTCAGAGGACTGTGCTGTATCAGGAGTCTTGGTCCCCAAAGTGGTCAGCACCTTTGGGTCACTCCTGTTTCACCTAAGGAGACATTGAGGACATGTGGCCAGCAAGGTCATGCTGGGTGGGCAGTGGAGAGGGAGTGAAATCTGAGCCAGAGAGAGGCACAGGGAGAAGGCGGAGGTACAGACCGGACCACCCCTTCCCACCCGTGGTGGTGAGCACCTGGTCCACAGCTGCTCCGCTGCCCTCCACCACCCTGCCTTCCCCTCTCCCTGTCCCAAGTCCCAGCCCACTCCCATCCTCCCTCCCCTGAGTCCCAGTCCTAGCCCCCCTCTCTCTGCCCCTCCCCACTTTCTCCCTTGCTCTCTCCAACGGGCACATGTCAGAGAACATTATGTGCACCGTGGATTTGCATAATTCAAGAAGCATCAAATTAAATTTGCATAATTCCTTTGATTACACTTGTTATTAAATGTAAGTGACATTGATTTACAAAATGGCCCAATATAAGGTTAATAGCAAATGTCACCTTCCAACAGGGTGAGTGTGGGTGAGTGTGTGTGTGAGTGTGTGTGCGGCAGGGGCAGGGGGATTGCGGGAGGATGGACCTGAGCCCTAGCATTTCTTTTCTGCCAAGCTCAGCCTCTCTCTGCCTGCTCCTTCCTCTCCTTCCCCCTCAGCTGCCCTCAGTGCCCCCAATCTCCCCTCTCCAGGTTCTGAGTCCCAGCATAAGGGGAACAACCGGCCACGTAGTTCCCTTTTCTTTCCCTTTCTTCCAGGGCTGAATTCAGTGAAGTGAGGGGCAGATGGTATAAGTCAAAGGAGAGAGTGTCAAAAGTTGTGGGGTTAATGGGTAAGTGGTTAGGGGTCAAAAGCTATGAAGTGTGAGGGCACTTTGGAATTTGCCCCCAAAGACATCTGTGTCACAGAGTGAGTCACTACATGGACACAGGTGGCTTCTGGTCTGAGTGGGCAGAACATGAATGGACTTCATTTCCAAAGCTCCAGGCTTGAGGGCATCCCTGGGCAATGAGGAGACCCAGGTTCAAGACCATGAGGATCTAGAAGCCTAGTAGAGAGGGCCTGAGTGAGCCAAGACTGGAGATAGGGTTAAGGATCCAGAGCTTGGTGCCTGAATACCATGACCAGCCTTCAGGGCTCAGAGGGAAGGGGAGGGGGGAAGCTTCATTCAGCACCTCCTCAGCAAGAGATGACTGACCAGCTCCTTCCTCTAATATCAAGAAGTGTGTTCAGGACCCAGAACAGGATGGGAAGAGAGCTTCCCTTGACAATTGTAAAGGGCAAGGACACAGAAGTACACACACATACACAGACACCCCCCCACACATGCACATATCTATGTATGCATGCCATACAGACAGACACTGATGTTCCCCCAGGGACACATGTGTGGGTACACACACAGTCATGGACTTGCAGCTACATTTGAACGTGGTGGGACACAAGGCCCAAATAATGTTTATGGACTGGGTTATACATGCAGATACATGAATGGTTGGCCACCAAAATGCATGAAAATAGAAACTCACAAAGACACAAAACTGTATGGATCTATGCACATTGAAACACACGACAATGAGAACTGAGACAGGCCTGCTTTCCTACCTCAAGAAAGGCCTCCCCTCACCAGGAAGTCTTCTCACAGCCTCCCAGAACCTGGGGGAGTTGGAGGAAAGAGGACTAGGGCAAGGGGGAGGGAGGGGCTTGTTCTGCCATCACCTATGTGGAGGCAGCTGGAGAATTACAGGAGAAGGCCCTTCCAAGATCCGTGCTGAGCTTCTCTGGAGCCACCCGCCCCTTAACTCTCTTGCTGAAGGGCCCCTTCCCTCATCCTTAATCTGCCACAGAATGTGTGTGTGTGTCAGGGGCGGGGGCAGCGCCTGGCCATTCATCCTCTCCCCGGGTGAGAATATCGACAAGGCGGTGACTAATCATTAAACCCACTGGCCCCTTTAAACAAGGAAGGAGAATTATGGGCAGAACTGTGGGGGCAGGGACCCCTCATGGGCCTTCTGAAGGGGAGGGGGCTCAGGACTGAGCTCTGAACACACCTGAGTGCCAAGTTCCACCAGCAGAGAGAAACTGGGCGCTCAAACCTGGGGACAGCGTGTGGAACAGCATCTTAGGCTGAAACCCACAAGACTGCGCAGTTGAACACAGGTACACTCTTCATACACGTGTGCGTGCACACACACACAACTACAAACGCATGCAGCTATGGACACTCACAAATACATGCAGAGTAGTACAGTACACAGACACAGGTTCCCTCCACCCTCAACTCCTACCTTCTTGGAGTTTAACGATCCTAATGGTCAAGGATAAGAATTCTAGAGGCTCACAGATCTCGGTTCAAATCTTGCTTCTACCATTTCCTGAATGAGTGACCTTTGGAAACTCACTAAAAGACTTGGAACTCTTACTTTCTCATCTGTTAAGTGGGGTTAATAATACTATCTACCTATGGAGCTATTGTATTACATAAGACAATAAACATGAAAAATGAAAGTGATAGTCATTCAGTGTGTCTGACTCTTAGGGACTCGGTAGACTACAGCCCTCCAGGCTCCTCTGTCCATGGAATTCTCCAGGCAAGAATACTGGAGTGGGTTGTCATGCCCTCCTCCAGGGGACCATCTCGACCCAGGGATTAAACCCAGTCTCCTTCTTTGCAGGCGGATTCTTCACCATCTGAGCCACCTGGGAAGCCCAATAAACATGAAATGCCCAGCATATAGTAAGTGCTTAGCTGATCTTAGCTTTTGGTGGTGATGTAGTTATTGTTATTTCTATTGTAAGTATTGACTGAGCACCTCCTATGTACCAGACACTGATTCAGGCCTTGGGGATACAGTGATAAACAAGACTGACAGTAGTGGGGGCTCCACATGGACTAAAGGATTGAGGACTAGGGCCAGATCACCTTCCCTCAGTGAGGGGCAGGCATGACAGAAACCTCCACAGACAAGGGGCCTCTGGGATCCCAGAGCCTCTCATCTGCTTGGGGCATCACTGCTCACAACCATCCACCAGAGACGGTTCGTCTGAGACTAAAAATTACTCTCCCTTTTCCTGAGCCAGGTTTTTTCCAGTCCCGTGTCTAGCCCACTTGCAGACCCTGAGTCCCGACCCATGCACCAATCCCTGCCCCAGCATGCTTTTGTTTTGTTTTGCTCTATTTCTCATGTACTGACCCACGCAGAGGTGAAGTGGGCGAGTGTGTGCACAGGCGCATATGTGTAGGTATGCACAGCCTCTTAAATTCTTTGCCCGGAGTAGGCTCCCCTCGCCTCCTCCTGCCCTGACCAGGTGGGGACACCGCCACTGGTCTCCTAATTAGCAAATCCACAGGCCTCTCAGTCTCTCTTCTCTTCGACCTCTGCAGCATTTGGCAGCAGCTCCGCCCCCTCCTCCTTGAAATGGTCTCCTTTCTTGATTTCCTTGACATTGCACCTCCCTCCTTCCCCTCCTCCATCTCTGAAGGTCCTTGCTTGGTCTCCTACCAGCCACTCTGCCATCTCCTATCCCTTAAATGTAATGTAAGGGTGCCCCAGGATTCTGCCCTCAAATCTCTTCACTCCCTTCTCTGCATTTTCATAAGCTCTATCAATTCTAGCTTGACCTGTAATCTCTCTAGAAATGAGCACCCAACTGAGATTTCTAATCCCAAACGCTTTCTACCAAAAGCTACGTTTGAATTTCCACTTGCTTGTTTCCACTGGTATGTCAAATTCTCCATGTGCGAAGTTGAATGCATTTGTTTCTTTGGCCAACATTTCTCAAGGGCTTATGATATGCAGCTGCCATGCCAGGCACCAAGGGAGGACACCCCGTGAAGGACACAGTCCTTGCCCTCCAAGAGCTTAGAGTCTACTGTGCTCTCCTCCTTCTGCTCCCTCTCCTCATTCCTTATTTCTTTCCTTTATAAAACCTCCGGACAATCCCTTCTCCCCACTTCCTCTTCCTAACTGTCAACTGTAAAGATTTCTATAAAATCTTTATCCCCATTGCCACTGGCCCAAAGTAGATCCTTTCATTTCTTACTTCCTGAGCAGTCTCCTTGCCACTTATCCCTCTAGGATGTATTTTGTCCCACTCACCCCTACTAAATTAATCTATCAAAGCACAACTCTGACCATGTCTGTTTTGGGTTGAGCTGTGTGTGTGTGTGTGTGTGTGTGTGTGTATGTGTTCAGCCGCCCAGTCATGTCTGGACTCTTTGCAACCCCATGGACTAGAGCCCGCCAGGCTCCTCTGTCCATTTTTGGAATTTTCAGGCAAGCATACAGTAGTCATGTATGGAATTGAGAGTTGGACTATAAAAAAAGCTGAGCACCGAAGAATTGATGCTTTTGAACTATGGTGTTGGAGAAGACTCTTGAGAGTCCCTTGGACTGCAAGGAGATCCAACCAGTCCATCCTAAAGGAAATCAGTCCTGAATATTCATCGGAAGGACTGATGTTGAAGCTGAAGCTCCAATATTTTGGCCACTTGCTGCTAAGAGCTGATGCATTTGAAAAGACCCTGATGCTGGGAAAGACTGAAGGTGGGAGGAGAAAGGGATGACAGAGGATGAGATGGCTGGATGGCATCACTGACTCAATGGACATGAGCTTGAGTAAACTCCAGGAGTTGGTGTTGGACAGAGTGGCCTGGCATGCCGCAGTCCATGGGGTCACAAAGAGCCGGACATGACTGAGCAACTGAACTGAACTGAACCTGAATACTGGCTGGGGTGGGTTGCCATTCCCTTCTCCAGGAGATCTTCTCGACTGATGGTTGTCCAAGTAAGTCATAACCCCTGAAACCTGTGAATGTGAACTTATTTGGAAGTAGGGTCTTTGTGGATGTAATTAATACTGTAAAATTTCCTGGTAGTCCAGTGGTTAGGACTTGCTGCTTTCATTGCTGAGGCCGAGGATCAATACTGCAAGCTGCATAAAAGTGAAAGTCGCTCAGTTGTGTGCAACTCCTTGTAAACCTGTGGACTGTATAGTCCATAGAATTCTCCAGGCCAGAATACTGGAGTAGGTAGCCCTTCCCTTCTCCAGCATATCTTCCTGACCCAGGAATCGAACTGGGATCTCCTGCATTGCAGGCAGATTCTTTACCAACTGAGCTATGAGGGAAGTTGCAAGCTGCATGGCACAGCTAAAAAAGAAAAACAAAAAAGATCAGGTCACACTAGAGTAGAGCAGGCCCCTAATTCAGAAGGATTGATGGCCTTATAAGCATAGATTGATCTGCCGGGTGAAGATACCGACACAGAGGGAAGATGGCCATGTGAATATTGAAGCAAAGATCTGAGTAATGCTGCCACAAGTCAAGAAATAACTGGGGCTTCCAGAAGCTGGAAAAGGCAAGGAAGGCTCTTCCTCTAAAGGCTTTGGAGCAAGACTGGCGCTGCTCTCACCTTGATTTTCATCTTTGAGCCCCCAGATCTGTAAGATAATAAATTTCTGTTGTTTTAAGCCATCTTGCAAGGAAATCAGTGTTACACATATCAAGAGCATGGGCTTTGGAGTCAAACAGACCTGGTTTTGAATCTTGGCTCTAGGCTGAATAGTCTATGTCCCGAGTCTCAGTTTACCCACTTGTAAAATGGGGATAATAACAATTCTTACCTCACAGACTTGTGAAGATTTAAAGATGTATTATAGTAGACAGCTGGTATTGTATTGTTGGTTGAGCCCCTCTGGGAGTGGCAGTCTCTTCTTTAGGAAACTAACATAAGGTCTCAGAGGGAGTCTCCCGACCCTATCCCACCTCTGACCAGAGTCACCTGGTCCTAGACCTGTGGGGACCAATCTAGGTCCTTCTCTGGGTTCCTTCACACTGGAACTGAGAGGAGAGTTGGTCCTTCCTTTTTAGTAGGAGCTGCAGGTGACACTAGAATCAGAGCATCCTGTGTCCATCCGGGTCAGGTTTTGAATGTTCCTGAAGCTCTGCACCAACTCTCCTTCTAGCTCTCTGATTAGTTGAACCGTGCTTTGACTACATAGATGACCGTGTCCATCCCAGTAGATTTTCCTCTTTGCTAAACTGGTTCAGATCGGTTCTTATTACTTGTGACTAAGTGAGCCCTGATCGACACAACATATAAGGGCTCTGACCCATAGTAGGGGCCCAATAATTGCTAATTCCCTCCCCTAGAGAAGAGACTAGTATAATCCTAAGTCCCAGAGAGGTGTCTCTTGGGGGGTGTCCCAGAGGCAAGTAGAAGCTCCACTTGATTTCCAGGTGTTTACTTCTTCTAATGGGCTGGATGCTGAAAACATTCTAGGCCTCATGTCACTATGAAATTCCTAAAAGTTTATTCATACCTTTCAATTCCTAGCAAAAAGAATTTGAGTGGAAAAAAAAACAAGCTGAACTAAAGTTTAAAGACAAAAACTTATAAAACTAAAATAGGGCTTAGATTTAATAAAGACAGAAGATTTTTTTCTTAATACTTGAGAAATGGTAAAGGTGGGTAGAAAGGGGACCTTTCCAGAGGATTCACAGCCTGGGACCATGGGCGGAAGAGAACTGTGTGTGAGTCTCGCTGGGCTCCAGGGAAAGCCGGGCTTGAGACCAGCTTGACAAGACGGAGACCGACAGCTGGTTCACCTTGGATTTACAATAGAAACTGGCCTTTACTCAAGATCAGTGTTAAAAATAAATGCTTCTGAAAAAGGAAGTTGGGGGGGTGCTGCAGGTTACAGGGGAATTTTCATATTTTACTCTGCATACTTCTGAGTGGTTTACTCCTTTACTTTTGGCATGTACTATGGTGAAATTGAAAAATATTTGGAAAACCCAGATAGTGACTTGACGATGTGTGTGAACACGTGAGGGCTGTGGGTGTGCTGCTGGTTCACACCCCCATGGAGTCCTCAGAGGGACACTTGCTGAACTGAGAGCTCTCCTCCTTCTGCTCCTTTCCTGCTGCAGCAGCTCGGAGGGCCCTGGCTCCAACATTTAGCTGACGGTGCTGCCGCCACAGAGGCCCCAGGACCAAGTGAGGAGGGGCGGCTCCGTCTGCTTCCCATATGGGGACGTTGTCTGTCCCCGCCTGAGGGTCACCCCCTCCTACCGCACATTGGCCCCTGCTGCCTCCTGCTGGCCCGAGCCCGGCCTGCTCTTCCCTTTCCATTAGCCTCCTAGTGGCAGCCCCGGGCAGGACACGGGGAGGGGGGCTGGGTGGGGGGGAGAGGGGCTGGGTGGTGGGGGGAAGGAGCTGGGGACTGGGCTTGTTGGACTCCTCCCAGCCCAGTGTCTCAGCCTCAGGGAGCACATGTCGGGTGCACACGGAGGAAGTGCCGTGCTGGGCAGGGCCGCTGGCTGCACGCTGCTGGCCCTGGCTTGGGTGACTCTGCTGGCCCTGGCTCAGATCCCAGGGAAGTGGGGAGGAGAAGGCCACAGTTGCCCCCCATCCTCCATGCAAAATATCCCCTCACTTTCAGAATATGAGCCTGATGGGAATGAGGCTGGGCCCTCCCCCGCCAACCCCTATAGTCATTCAAGGCTGAGGGCTGCCACTTTGGGGACAAATCTAGGGAGCGTGGTGGTAGGAGGGCATACCCCATTCTGGTGATGTTCTGACCTGGGGCTGACTGAGGCCGACCAAGAAGACAAAGTCCCACAAAGCCTCTCTCCAGATAGTCAAGGACCGATCATTTAATAGGATACGGTGTCCGGGAGAGATCAAAAGCCACACACCAAATGGCTTTAGTCTCAGCACTTTCACTGCAACGGGCCAGACTCCTCAGGTCCTCTCACCAGATGGTATTCATCTCCATCTCATCACAGCTCTCTATTCTGCCTCTTGTTCAAGGCCCAGGTCCAGCCTCTCCTCTTCCAGACGCTTCCCTCAGCCCACCCTGTTCTCCTGAACTGCCATAGCACTTAGTGCTGAGTCCATACCCACAGTTTTCAATTAATCAGCTGAAGCGGGGCTAAGAAAGGGCATTTCTAGCTAGTTCCCAGATGATGCTGAAGCTGCAGGTGGGCACCACACTTTGAGAACTACTGCTTTCACTGATCCCTAGGGACAGGGACCCTTTAAGGGGAGATGAGAGAGATGAAGGACGGTTGGAGAGTCCAGTCCAAAGGCAGAGGAAGCCTCCTTAGCTTACCTACACACACACTCTGTCCAGGTGTATGTTGCTTAGTGAAAAGAATATGGAACTTAAAGCAAAGAGACTTGGCTTATCTACTGCTCACTTGCTCACTTGCTGCTGGGCTAGTACAAATCATTCATCTCTTTTATCGTAAGTTTCTTCATCAGGAAATGGGGTGATAATAATCCTGCCTTAAAGTTTATTGAGAAGATCTATAAGAGTATACATGTGACAGCGCTCTGCAAATTCTCAGAGCTAGACAGTTATTAACTTTTAGAAGATTGTGAGATTTATTTCTGTTTATTAAACACACAGTGTTTTATAAATAGTAACTAATTTAACCTTCACAGTAATCCTATAAAAGAGGAACTATTATTATTATTCCCATCTTATAGGTGAGAAAGCTGAAATTAAGTAACTTGCTCCAAATCACACAGCCTTTACAAGGTAGAGCTTGGGTTTGAACTGTCTGGCTCCTGAGTGTACTCCTAGCCACTGCTCCACGCCACCTCCACATGTCAGCTTAGACTTCTGCAGTCTGTGCATGTCTGCACAAGTGTGTGCATTATTCAACCTTAGAAATTCTGATTTGCTTAAGTGCTTACATAAAGTGTATATAATATGATGGTATTAGCAATGGTAATTATTGTATGCCAGGAACTGCATTGTGGCTATCACTGAATCCTCACAGCCCCACAAGCTATATCCTATTATTACTCTCATTTTCCTTTGAAAAATGTTGAGTGCTAACTTATCCGAGGTCATACAACTAGAGCATGCTAAGTCATGTCTAACTATTTATGACCCTATGGACTGTAGCCCACCAGGCTCCTCTGTCCATGAAATTTTCCAGGCAAGAATACTGGACCAGATTGCCATTTCCTCCTCTAGGGGATCTTCTCAACCCAGGGATCAAACCCATGTCTCCCGTGTCTTCTGCACTGGCAGGCAGAGTCTTTGCCACCAAGCTACCACTGGAATCCAAATTAGTTCATATCTTCAAGAGTGATTTCCTTCATGTTTCTTCTTAGCACTTATTAACTTCTGGCATGGGTGCTAAATCTGGCTTTAAACAGATAGAAAACTGATAGGCAGAACCGAAGTAATGCTTCAAGGAAAGTGAGTCTGGTGGGCAAAAGAATAAAAATATTTGGGAGACCAGAAGGGAACTGACCAGCATGACTAATATGTTACTTTGGGGGTTGGCGGCCAAATCACCTGGATGTAATGGGGTAAGTATTATTTTCTATCTTGAAGAAAAATGTGTGATGTTTATACTGTCTCAGGACAAATAGGCCTGTGACTGATGGATAGTTTACCATTCATGGAGCTGGTTTCATGTACTTTTGACAGCTCAATCAGGATTCCAACAGTTATAAAAATGATTTTCTTCTTGGAAGTTGCAGGAGGGAAACGTGTACCCCTCGCCCCCGCCCTGTGCCCACTCAGCACTGTACTTCTAAGCGAGGGAAGACGGGGTGTCCAGAGCACGCTGAGGAGTGGGAAGAGGCCTGTGGGTGCCCCTTTCTTCCTGGGTTGAAGATGGAGCGTCTCACTTCTCAAGGGTTGCCTTGGGACTCTGGCTGAACTGAGGCCTGGAGGGCCATTCAGGAAGGTCCGTGAGCTCTCACTGACCCTAGGACTGGGATGGGGGAGGGGACCACGGACATGAGGAAGAGGAGATAAGCCCATGAGAAACCCAGGAGAGTCAGGCCCAGACTAATACTGGCCTCGAGGTTGTGCAGAGGATTGGGGTTCATGTGGCTCCTCTACCTGGATCCAACCTATGACCAAGCCACTATCTCAGCTGACCTGTTTCCCAGCAAGAAGGGGACCATGGGTAGAAGGGCTGCGGTGTCCTGGCCTTCACGGGGTGGCAGTAAAAACGACAGCGGCCAAAGCAGGAAGGTGGAAGGTAGGAGGTAGTGTCTTGCCGTATGCATGTGTCTGGGGTATTTGGGTTTGGGTTCATCCCCCTTAAAACTAGGAGTCTACTTGGCACCAAAGATCAGTTTGAGGCTGATGAAATGGTGAAGCTGGAAGCACAGAGTGGTCTCAGCCAAGTTTGGAGGTTTTGCCCACACTGGGTGACAGTTCTGAGAGTCCCCGAGCCAGCACTGCTCACTTACCTGGCACAGACCTGCCGTTGGACATGTCATCAAGACTCTAGCCTACGACTTTGGTAGAATTAGTGGGACCTTTAAGGAGGTGACTTCAAGGAGGCAGCCTCAAGGCACAAGTGGCTCAGCTCCAAGGATGCATGGCTTCTCCTGAAGAGTAAGGTCATTCCCGCACTTTTTTTCAGCATCACCCACAACCTGAACAGGCTCTGGAGGGCTCAGTGCCTCCTGTCCACTTACTGGCTATGTGACCTTGGACAAGCCGCTTCTCTCTGTGCCTACTTCATTTACAAAGGGACATGATCAGCCCATTCTCAGAAGCTTGCTGAGAAGAGGCTATGAAATAACCTGTATTTGTTCAGCACAGTGCTTGGCACATTGCAAGCACTAAGTCATCATCATTTCTCTGCTTCCCTCTTTCTAACTGGTGAAGGGAATGGCTACCCACTCCAGTATTCTGGCCTGGAGAATTCCATGGACTGTATAGTCCATGGGGTTGAAAAGAGTCAGACATGACTGAGCGACTTTCACTATTGACTATGTACTAGGCATAATTTAACATGCAGGTGCTTTAAAATGCACATCAAGCCCTATACAAAGCATTGAGGATAAAGTAGTAGGTGACTATTGTGATATTATGCAGCATTTATTAAGCATCTACTTATGCCAAACTCAACATGCATGACCTCATTCACAAAGGTCCTTGCCTTCATGGAGCTAACAGTTTAAAAAGTTTTTAATTTTATTTTGTGAGGCAGGACTTCCCTGATGGCGCAGACGATAAGCAATCTGCCTGCCCGTGCAGGGGACACAGGTTCAGTCCCTGATCCCAGAAGATTCCACATGCCCTGGAGCAGCTAAGGCCGTGTTCTATAACTACTGAGCCCTCATGCTGCAACTGCTGAAGCTCATGAGCCTGGAGGCCATGATCTACAAGGGGAGCCATTGCAATGAGGCACCACCTCGAAGAGTAGCCCCTGCTCCACAACCAGAGAAAGCCCATGTCAGCAACAAAGACATATGACTAACAAAGCGCATTGGAGAAGGAAATGGCAACCCACTCCAGTGTTTTTGCCTGGAGAATCCCAGGGATGGGGGAGCCTGGTGGGCTGCCGTCTATGGGGTTGCACAGAGTTGGACACGATTGAAGCGACTTAGCAGCAGCAACAAAGCGCAGCCATAAATAAAATGAATACATTATATACATATGAAACCCATGTGACAAATGTGGCTCCATTTCTACAGAGAAGGAAATTCAGACTGAGGAAGGTCAAGCAGATTGGAGATAATGAGATTTAGATTCAAACCCGGCTCTGTAGCCAAAGCCCGTGCTATTTCTACCACATCATGCCTACATTACCAAATACTGACAGATTAATTGCCACACCTATAAAAGCATGGGTCCCTTGTCCAGGATGTGTGTTCCTGTGTATTTGGACAACCGGACCTGGATGCATCTCAGTGACTGGATACCTTATATTAGTAGCATAGAGGATGTGTGTAACTATATTTCTGCATCTTATGTCTGAAGGGAGACTGTTTCATGTGACTTTGTGTGGTTGGGTGGCTAAGTGTAGCTGTGCTCTGGTAAAGGGTCAATGTGACTGTGTGTGCGGGGGTGTGAGGGTGTCCGCTCAGATGCTTGTCCGTCTGAGTGGCTGTTGTAGGCTCAGGTTGGCTGCTGGGTTGTGTTGGACTGAGTAACTCTCTGATTCTCCCCCTTAAAGGAAGGGTGAGGGGGTGCTGGGAGCCCTGAGGGGGTGACCTGCCGGACAGACTCTCCTGGCTAGGGACATCCGCTGGGCCTGGGTCTTGCTTCTGACTCCAGTGCCTGGTGCTGGGCTTTGGGCTGAGAGATGGAGAAGCTCATTTCCCCTTAAACACCGCAGATGAAGGGCCCGCGGTGGGCACGGGCGGGAGGGCGCCGTGTCGCTCATGTTACAAATCAATTCATTACCGGCACTCTCAGTCGCCTCCGATCTTCAAGGATCGGGGTTTGATGAAGAGGATTCATTTCAAGAAATAAACCTTTTAAATTAACCAAGAGATGAGGGGACTTTCTTTATTTTAAAAATGCTCAGGCCCTGCTGGCCTTGTTTTCTCTCTCTTATTAGCATTGTTATTAATAATTTCACCCTTTCTCTCCAGGGGATGGTTCACCCTGTCCCAGGAGGCACAGTGAGCCACTCGGATTTGGGAGCAGACCCCCGGCCCCCGGTACCCCTGGCGCCAGGCTTGTCTGCTCACCAGGTATCTAAGGTCCAACAGCAGGGCCCCAGGCAGGTGGCCATGAACCTGATGGTGTGACCTTGGGCAAGTCTCTTGACTTCTCTTTCCTCAACAGCAAAAAGAACATAGCCTCACCAGTTTCTACAACTGGACCTTAAAGATAGGAGTTTAGCCCTTGCACATTGTCAGTGAGAAACCAGGCTCAGAGAAGGGAAGTGACTTATCTAAGGTCACACAAAATCTTCATAGCGGAGACGGTTTTGACATCTACCTAATTTCTGGTCTAATTCCTACCTGGAAACAAGCATTTGAACTTGTGATCTATAAATTACAAAGCACCTTGATATGTATGATCTCACTGGATGTGTACTAATAACTTGGCAGCCGTGTATTATTATCCTTGTTTACAGTGAGGAAATGAGATGCTCTGGAAATGTGCCAGCCAGAGTTTTGACAGGAAATATATGGCATATCCTATTGGGTCATCTGAAGAGAGTTTAATAAAACAACTATTTACAAAGGTATTGACAGGGATTGGGAAAGGTGCCAGCGATGGTGCAGTGCCCTGGGGCTGGTAACACTGGAAAGCCGTGACCAACCCAGGTCTAAAAGGGACAAAGATGGAGATATGTGACCAGAATCAAGAGAGAGAGAGAGCTGAGTGGAGAGGTGGGGAGGTGCAGCCAACCCGGGTGTGAGGGAGCCAAGGAAGGAAATACCTCGACTCCCCTCACCTCTCCTTCTAGTGGAACCCAAGCTGGCCCGTGCATGCAGACTGTGCAGGCCAGGCTCCCAGGCACACAGCGGGGAGGAGGAGGGTGGGAAAGGATCTGCAGGGCAGACGTGCTGGACAGCAACCTGCTAGTAAATGGCAGAGAAGGAATGTGCCCTCAGGACTCCTGAGCCTACAGGGTCTCCTAAGTCCAGACCTATAGTCTTTTCTGTCACCCTGGTCTGTCCTCACACCATCTGACCCTGGCTCCCGGAGTTCTACACAACTCAAATGCAGTCTTGGGTCTGGAGGTGTAGCTTAGCATGAGGAAAGGCTGTCCCTCCTGATGGTCACTCCAGGAGGGACCAAATGCTGGCATGGAGCAATGACAGGTGACAGTGTCTCGCTTCCCAGGGAGCAGGTATGCATCAGAGCAGGGACTTTCTGGGAACCTATGGCATTCACCCAGCCAAGTAGCCTGTGCGGAGTCCCTGGGCTCCTTTCAAAGGCCCACCCTGCCAACAAAGGTTAGCCCTACAAGTCTGCACAACACAGAGCTTACACAGGGATCAAACTGAACAGATGGCCTCCTGCCTGCCCCCCCATCCCCCACACACATACACAGAGAAAAGTGGGGCCCATAGAGGACACCATTCACCACTCCTCTGGGGTTCACTCCCCACTTGATGTAGGATGGGTTGGAGGATCCCAGTGAAACCCAAAGTAGAGACCTCCTTTCTTTGCCATCCTCCAAAAGAAAAGCTAGGCTGACCCGTTAAGGTCCTAGAGAAACGAGAGAGAGTGGCATCCAGAAGGATGTAGAGCTTAGACTTTTAAGGCCTCCCAAGGCTTGTGGGCAGAGCACTGGGCTTAGAGTCAAGGGATCAAGTTCTTGTACCAGCTCTACCTCTCACTTGCTGGGAGACTTTAAGCAACGAGACACTATCTTTAAAAAACAAAACAAAACAAAAAAGAGCTCTGTCAAGTTCTGGAGGATTCAGGACCTGGGGGATACCAGGGAATCTGAGGTTCTACAGAATGGAAGGAAAAGACAGAAGTTGTCAGACGTGGGGTGCAACTAGGCTATTTAACTCTATTTTCCAGGACCCATCCCCATTGGTATTTACAGAGTCATTTCTAGGGTTGTGTCTATGTGGGGGAGGATCTATCTTTCTTCCTCCTTAAAATGGGGCTGCCCAAGGCCAGAACTGTGTGTTTCATCATCAGAGTATGGGTCTCCAGGAGTGGAGTTTAGCTCATCCTCAGTGGCCTCTTAAGTTCAGCCCAGGGCCCTGATTTCAGATGAGAGCATCATCAGCTCAGCAGACCCTAAGGAAGGCCAACCACAAGGTTCCCTCTGCCATCCCAGGTGCCCTCCTGGTCTGCCCCATTGCAGACTGGGTGAAGGAAGGAGAGGAGGAGAATAAGGCCTTTCCAGCCTAGGCGTAGACCTGCCCAGGTGTGTGGGGGGACCAGCTCACCATCTCATTAATGTGGAATTGTTTTTAGGTTAATAATCTTGCGTTAATTTCCCCTTAAAATATTGTCTTTGACCGTTAAATGCTCACACTGTTATAAAAAGAACGTAATAAATGATCTTGAAGCAAATTCTCCTGCCAAATGTCATAATTTATTTGCATAATTAGCTCTTAATTTTAATTCAATATGCAAATCCATGCTTCCTTTCCATTGCAGCCGCCTGTTTCCCAGCCGGGCGGCCATGAATTTATTGTGACGCTCTCTCCACGGCTGTCAGAGGCGGGGGTGGGGAGGCAGGCGCCTTCTGGGGCTGGTGCCTGGAGGAGGCGGTTCAGACACACAGACTCAGATGGACAGGCCCACAGGCCCTGCTACATGGGTGCCGGCTCCCAAGATGGACCAGCATGGACACCAGAATACCAATATGCAGACTGGCAAGTGCAGAGACCCTCCAACACAAATCCCAGGCGGAGACTCAGTGGTGAAGGTGCATGAATGTAGACTTACAAGTTGACACATTAAGAAAACCATGGGAATCCACGAGGCACACTGAACAGGCAGAAACATGTGAACACTGACTCCCATGAAGTCCCAAGGCCTCCTGGACCTGGACATGTAAGCTGACATGTGGAGACATGGGCACACCCAGATACACCTACACATGCTGATGAACACGGAAACCAGCCCATAAGAAGAGGTGCATGGACACAGATAGCAAGCACCACGGAGAGGTTTCTGAGCCTCGACACAGCTGTGCAGAGCCACACTTGCCCACACAGAGCTGGGAGACAGTTTCTGTCTTGTTGTACAACAGGATACACCATCACAGACAGCAACTGCACAACCCTACAGAGAAGCCAGGATGCTGTGTGGACCACCCCCTTCCCACCTCGGCCGTGCAAGTGGGACTTGGCCTTCAGGTCTCCATAGGCTTTTGAGGCTTTGGAAGGCTCATGGGAAGAGTGCTGAGCTTACAGCCTAAGGATCAAGCTCTTGTACCAGCACCACCACTCACGTGCTGGGAGACCTTGAGCAAGATACAATATCTTTGTAAAAAGGAAAAAATAAGAGCATTATCAAGATATAATTCATCTATTTAAAGTGTGCAAGTCATTATTTTTAGTATATTCACAAGGCTGTGCAACTACCACTGTAAGATGTTTTAGAACATTTGAATTATCCCCCCAAATTCTATACCCACTAGCAGTCAGTCACTCCTCTTTTCTCCCACACCCACTTCTCCCCCAATACCCCTTCCCCCAGCTCTAAACAACCCCTGGTCTATTTTCTTTCTCAGTATATTTGCTTATTCTGGACATTTTCAATAAAAAGAATCATACAGTGCACAGCTTTTTGTGACTCGCTTCTTTCACGTAACATGTTTTTGTTATTCATTCATGTTGTCACATGAATCCAAACTTCATTTCTTTTAAGGACAAATATTCCATTGTATGGCTGTAGTACCCCATTTATTTATACATTCATCAGTTGGAAATTTGGATTGTTTCTACTTTGGGGCTGTTATGAATAATACTACTATGAACATTCTTGGTTTGGGGTGGACCGATGTTTTCACCTCTGTTGAGTTTATTTCTAGGAGTGGAACTTCATCGTCTTAGAGTTTGGTTTTCCCATCTATAAAATGAGAGGTTTCGTTCTAATGAAATTGCGAAGGCTAACCTAGTTGCATTTGTTTGTGACTAATATGCCATTTCCCAGCCGAGATCACGGTTTTCTCACACAGCCACTCAGACACACACACACACACACACACACACACACACACACACACAGAGTCACCAAAAGGCCCCCCAGACACACAGCCACAAAGGCACAGGTAGGTGCGCACAAGGTGACTCAGCCCCACTAGGGACCTGTCCCTGAGTTTGGGACCTAGAGGATAAGATAGAAATGCAATCAGAGAGACTGTGAGAGCCACAGGGAGGGTCTTTCATGGTGAAGGGAGAGAAAGTCTGAAATTTGGGAGGAAGGAGGCCAGCCAACAAGATGAAGAAAAAAGGCAGAAAGAGAGGCTGAAGTGGTAGAGACGGGGGCTTGGGGTTAGGATCTGGTCTGAACATCAGGACACTTGGTTCCCATTTCCCCAGCTGTTTCTGTCTTACCCCATGGACTAGGTTACCCTTTGTCTCCCAGCTCCCTTGCTCCCTCATCTTAGAGGAAACCTGACCCCTCCCCACCCTCCAGCCACCCCCTCCACCACCAGACACACATACAAACTAAGGAGACAAAAGGGATCCTTTTCCAGGATAATTAAGCCTCAAAGACAGCAGCTCCTCCCAGGAAACTGATCGGGTTGGCCCTGAGAGAGCCCTTTAGTGTGGGAGGGGAGAAGAAAGGAGACAGGGAGGACCCAGAGAGACCAGAAAGTGAACTCGTAGACTGTTGGCCTGACATGATTCCTGTGGCCATATTCTGCCTGTCACAGAAGTTTGAGCTTTAATCTTCCCTCTTATGAAGTTAGGGGTCTGATTAGCTACAGACCCTAATACATGGCCTCTCCATGATCACAGAAGTCCTGGGTGTGGATGAGTGGAAATTGTTTGAGCACATGTGTGTGTGTGTGTGGCCGACCATTATTGTGGATGGGTGTTGATGTTGTTGCTGTGTACCAGTGTCTGAGTGTGCATCTGCCCCCCAGCCCTCACAGGCCCCAACCCCCAGCCATGACCCACCCCCTACACAAGACTGTGCGGCCTCAGCGGAGTTTCCAACCTGGAGTGATCGCTTTCCTGATTTGCCACTTTAGTACTCTTGTTAATGAATTTTTAATCTTCTTAATGACATTAAACACGGAAAGTAATTAAGGAAAACAAGTTTGAAACTGCTGACTTCAACCCTTTATTCACAACTATTTAATGTAGAATTAATTTGATTTTGCCCATTATTCAAATGAACGCGCTACCTTCTCCTCGGCCCCAGGCCTGTCCCTTCGGCCCATCTCCGCATGCCCAAAGACCCCCCCGTTGCCATCACCCAGTTATCTCTGACCCGAGTGGGCGATAGTTTCTGTGTCACATGGCCGTGCCGGAGTCTGGGTGTGAGGACTGAGCCAAACTTCTGGAGGGTGAGAAGGAAGAGTGGTCTCTCTAGGTCACAAGAACTGAAGACACTCGGGAGGGAGCAAGGGAGGCAGAGGCGGCCCTGGAGAGCTGATGCTGGCATGGTGAGGCCTTCCCCTCCGTTTCAGATCTTCGACCCTACCCGCTCCATCATCACCCCCAGGAGCTCAGGGACCTGTGCACTCAAATGCTTGGATGTTGGGGGACCTTCACATACACAGGTATTTGGTATTGGAATATTTAAACCTGTTCACCTCAAGAGAGTCAGATATTTGCAGGCTCCAGGTATTGAGGTTCCATGAGTTCCAATTTTAGACCATTTCTCAGAATTTCATTTTCAAAATTTTAGAGAAAGAAGCTCCGCCCCCAAACCATAGACCTCATGCCACTATTGGGATGAGGTCAACATGGGCAAGTTATAACTGTTAGATACTGGGCTTGAGACTCATTAGGGTACTGGGAGCAGAAACCAAGCCCTAGGGCACAGCCAGACAGTCCTTGAGCCTGAATGGGTTTGGGCCCTACCTTCCTGAAGGGGTTTTTAAGCAGCCTCCAAGCCGTGGGTGAGAAGGAAGACAGGGTCCAAAAGAGCCCTGGGCGTGCTCAGGTTCTGGGCCTTGGCACCCTCACAGTGGGGGGTAGCTGGGAGAACAGCTGCAGTGGTCTCCCCAACCTCTTGACTCCTGCTCCAAAGCCTCCTGACTTGAGCTCTGAGTCCCAGATCTTGTTTTTTGTGTGTATTATACATGCATGAGTATGTACCATGCCTACATGAGTGTGTATCATGCTTGCGTGAATGTGCATTGTCTGCTTGAGTGTGTACAAAGCCAGGAGGGGTAAGGTAGACACAACCCTAGAAGGCAACAGAGAGGAGGAAGGCAATCTCAGCACCTAGACTCAGGCAGATTGACCTAAATCCTCTGTACGTTCGCTTGACTCTGGACAAGCCCCGACCTCTCCCTCCCTCCTCTCTGAAGTGACGTCACAAGTCACAGGTGCATTCCTATCACCATGCCTGGGGTACAGGGGGCCACCCCTCAATTCCTGGCTCGTTTTCCCCTAGGCCCCACTAGTGGGGAGAAAGGAGACTCCAAGAACGTGCCAGAGAAGGAAAACTGAGGGCTTTGGGGGCTGCAGACCTAAAAGCATCTCAGGAAGCCTTGGATTTGCCCAGATGCGCTGTGAGGTGGGAGGGAGGCTAGCACTGGAGAGCCTCTTCCCTCGAGTCCCTTGAACATCCTCAGAAATTTTCCTCAGAGTCATTCTCTGAATTATATCCCCAGGAAGGGGGTTTTCTCTCCTTCCCTCCCCCTTCCCCCTTCCCCTTGTCTCTTCTCTTCAAACAAGCCTCCCCCAAGTGACTTCACTCATCTCAGCTCCTGGAAGAAAACCAGCCCTCACCCTGTGCACCCCCCTTAACTCTGCACTGAGCCATGACTGGGCCTGAGCTGATGCGGTCTCTCTCGCCCCTTCCTCCCATTCCGGGGACTTTATGGGCTGAGACGCTGCCGGCTTGCTCACTGCTCCCTCTCCTGCTCCTCTCTCCATCACCCTCCATGTCTCTTCCCTCTTTCTTTCCTCCCCCGGCCATGCCCTGCCTTGCTCTGCTCTGTGTCGGTCTCGCCTCCTCTCTTCACCCCCGGCCTCTCTCTTTCTTGAGAGACCATGGATTCTAGAACATTACAGCTACCACTGTCTGGCACACACTCTCAGGAAAGGCAAACTGGCAGAGGAGACTGGAAAGACCCCACCTTGATGATGCCCCAGGATGGGGAGTGTCTCTGAAGTTGTTCAGCTCCAAGAAGCTGGTGCGAGCTGCACGTCCTGTCCTGTCTCCCAATTACTCTGCCTGCTTCCCCTCCTTGTTGAATCCTGGGAAGGGCCAGCAGGGATCTGAAGAAGAGGACCCAATCCCTCCCACACGTATTCACCCACCCCAACTCTCTCACAAAGCCCTCTTACAAAGACCCACATTGTCTCTCTCTCTCACACACACACACACGCACACTCGTATTCACACACCAAACTCGCACCTCACTTACACACAGTCACAAGTATGCATGGGCACAGACACACACAGATGCAGATGCACACTCATAGATACATGCAGTGCCAGCCCCCCACTCACATACAGATGCGTACACGCACACACATACACACGCAGAGATCCCACAGGCGCCCAAAAGCACAGGGCAATGATTAATGTCCCCTCAGAAAAAGAAATTATATCGAATAAATTAAACTACTGTGGCAGCAAATTGAAAAATAAGGATGTAAATGAGGTTTGAATACTTAATATCGAAGACAAGGGGGGAAGGAGAAGGGATGGCTGGGTCCCCTGAGAAGGGAGAGGAGGGTTCTTCCGGGCCCCCAGTTCCACTCTGGCTCCTGTCCAGAGTTCTGAGAGCAGGGGGCGGGGGGCAACATGGGGGCTTCAGTGAGCATAGCGGGCCTTCTCCCTAGTGGCCATTGTGGAGAAGCTCCCAGGGCCTCTAGAAAGACTCAGGGCATGGGGCTAGGGAGGAGGTGGTGGTGTGATCCCCTGGTAGCACTTCAAAATTCACCCGTGCCTGGACACTGGCTTTCCGTTCCAACACTGACTCAAGGGCCATCCTGCCTTACCTGAGCCCATGCCTTTCCTCCCAGACACCTTCACCCTCCCTGAGAAACCCAAACCCATCCGATTATGATTACCTGTGCCTCCATCAGCCCTTCATGATGGCCTCCATTCTCAAAACTCCCCAGCCTCCTCATTCCCCCAAACTATCCTAACCCCCAACTCTGACCACACCACAGATGCTCTGCCCACAGGCCCACCGAGGCCCCAGTCCCGCCCACTCCACATAGCCCAAAAACACACCTGCACACACATATGCGTGCACACACACAAACATAAATTCTTTCCTTGAGCACGTCGTGACAGATTCCTGTCACACACAACATACACATTGACACACACACAGCAGGGGCAGCCCCTCCGGGTCTCAGTCCCTTCAGAGATTATGAAGAGAAGAGGACACAGGGTTGGAAGAGGCTTCATTTTCTCCCCAAGCTTGAAGGGAGTTCTCCCTATGTGCCCCCACCCCCTACACACTCAGGAGGCAGGTTCCATCCAGGCCCCATCTCCCATTCTCTCTGCCTCCATCTCTGGTGTGCTGTCTCAGTTTCCCGCACTCTTCCTGTCAACTGCTTTTTCCCCCAGTCGCCTTTGTCTCGGACACCCCAGTATATCCCTGCCCCCGCCTCCTCCTCGATGGCTGGCCCTGGGCGGCTACCCCCCACCCCCGCCCCATAGCGCCCCCCCATCCCTTCCCCCTCCTCCGCTTCTCTCGCTGTCGTCTCTGTTCATATATATTTAGTATTTATTTACAAGGCTGGGTTTTTTCCCTGGGCAGGAAGCCAGCCGTGCACAGAAATCCTTAAGATGCTATAAAGCTGGTGAGGTATAAAATGGAAAGTGGTTAGTGCGCTGTTTGGAGATATCTCACCGGCGGCCGGGGGCCCGCGCCGCCCAGCCGCCCCGCTGTAAATCTCCCGGAGTTTAGCGCGCTTGTTTGTATCTGATCGGGAGGGGCGGGGACGGGCGGGGAAGGCACCCCCAGCGCAGGGACCTTTCTGGAGAGGGTGTCGCTCCCTTCTCAAACGGAGGCGGTGTGGAGGGAGGGCTGGAAAGACCCCCTTTTGGGAAACAGAGGCGTCTCAGCTGTGCCTCTTCATTTCGCCTTGTCTGGGTGGCGGTGGGGTGGGGCGGGGACCCAAGAAAAGGAGGGAAAACCCAAAGCCCAGGGGTCTCCCACCAGTGCAGGAGACAGGACAGGAACTTTACAATACCCTCCACTCATCTGTGAGCCTCCTGCCCCCAGTCTGCTAAATCGACCCCTGACCCCCACACCCCAAAGGGCTGGAAGGATGAAGAGGGGGGGAGCCAATGACCCTGGCTGGAAGGTCACTCAAGGAAGGTGTAGAGTTTCGGGCAGGGAACCACCGTTCTGTCACTCTGTCACTGACGAACTGGGTGATCTCACACAAGTTATTTCAAGACTTGAACCCCAGTTTCCTCTGGGGTTCCCCTGGAGGAGTATTTTTGTCTGGAGAATCCCATGGACAGAGGAGCCTGGTGGGCTGTAGTCCATAGGGTCACAATGAATCGGACATGACTGAGTGCACTGCACACCATGCTGGTACTTAGTAGGTGCTCAGTGAATGCCAAGAGTGTGCCCATCTGTCCAGTACTTTGTTCATCCACATATCTAGTGAGTTGCTCATTTTCTCATTTATTTTGTCAGCTTTTCACAACATCCATCCACCCTCTGTTCTGTAGCTTTGATCTGTGGGGTTCTGGGCTCTGTCATGGAGAATTCTGCAGAAAGCAACAGACTTCCCAGATGAGTTCCAATCTAGATGGGGTAGTAAGATCTAAACCAAAAGAGAAAAAGGTCAATTCCAGCTCACACAGCATTTCTGGGCCACTTGAAGAAAAAGTCTCGCCTACTCATTAGTGTTCCCACCCCTGCCTGCAGCCACCGATAGAGTCCTTTAAGCTCCTGTAGCCTGAGAGTCATAGGATGAGCTAAGAGGCAAGTGGACTGTGAACCCCCAAGGGTAGCCCTCTTCCCCCACTTGTTCCCTGTAACCCAGCAGAGCCCAGAGCTGGCTCTCAGGAGCTGTCAGTAAGTGCCCTTTGATTGATGAGTTGGGAAGGTTGAACTCTGCCACACTCCCCTCTCGCTCAGGAGCAATGACACACCTGTCATACAGCCTGCACACGCGTGTCCCAGCTCACCTGGACACATGTCAGGAAGGCTGGGAGTAATGACAGGGAACTCTTAGGTGGTCACTGTCCAGAACAGAAGGCTAGGAAGAGCCAAGTCTGTGTCATACAGCCACATCCTAGCTAGTCTTGCTGTACGTGGTTCATGTGTTCATTCATTCATTCATTTCTCCAACAAGTGTCGACTGAGTCCCCTGGGCTACAGGTGAGGAGGACACAAATGAATGTTCCTTAGTCCTGGCTCTCAAGAAATTTATAGTCCAGGAGAGCTGTTGGGCAGACATACTAGTAATAACAGTATTCAGGAAAGCTATGATAGGAGCCAGGAAAACTGTAGAGAGAACTAGAAGCTTCATAGGAAAGATAAGCCACCTCTGGTCATGATGAGGAATAATAACAGCCAGTAGACACCTTGCTAAGTATTTTACAGGGAATATTCAAAATAGCTTTATTTGAATCCAGTTTTATAGAGGATCAGAATATTGGTGGGCAGAGATGAGTTGGGGTGTTGGATGGTGATGCGGTTCTAGAAGGAGAGCATTACAGGTAAAGAGCATGAACCAGTGCACAAGGGTGGAATTCGCTAGGTGGGGTGCATCCAGGGGAATTGCTCAGAGTCCAGCCTGGCTGGCTAATATGAGCGTGAAGGAGAGTAATGGGAAGGTTTGGAGAGGGAGTAGGTAGGGGCCAGATCACAAGGGCCGTGAACATCAGAGTAAGGAGTTTGTACTTTATTTAGTAGGCAGTGGGGGAGCCACTGAGGGTTTTGAGCAGGGGAGTGACATGATCAGAGCCGTGCTTTAGGAAAGTTAATCTGGCAGTGGTGTGTAGAACCGCTGAAGATGCAGAACTTAGAGGCAGACAGTCCTATTTGGAAGAAAATGCATCACCTGTGCAGGGAAGGTGCTCCAGAGCAGTCTATTGGTTGAATTGAGGAGACTCAGGAGAGCTGTGATAAGGGCCTTCCTGGGGCCAGTTTTGACGTTGAGGCAATGTGGGTGCAAAAGACATCAGGAAGTATCTCTGAATTTGTAAGCTGACTGAAGGTAGAGATGAGTCTGGGAAGAACTAGAGGTTCTAGGGTACCTGGAGGGTCAGTGGGGGTGTGTGACAGGGCTAGTAGCAAATAAGGGGGGTCACAAGTTTTCACTGACTTTGGGAGAGACAGGAGTTTTAGAAGAGGCATTTGCTTTTCAACATACTAGCCTTGTATTGCTTGGACTGTGGGCTTGGATCTCAAGAAAAGCTTGGAATTAGAGGTCAATGTTTCCATCACCTGCAGAGAGTGGCTGAGATCTCCTGAGGCACTGTAGGAGAGAGTGGAGGGTTGGGGTTTGTTTTGCATGGTAGCCTTATTGGGGGAAGGTTGTAGAAAGCAAAAGAGACAGAGAAGGTATGTTAGAGACGTGGGTGAAGCAGGAGTATGAGATGGGCGAAGGGGTGGAGAGATGACTGAGTTTTCAGGAGTGAGCAGTATTTCAAGGGTTTCCCTGGGGCGGGGCCTGGGAATCAGCAATGGGTCTGTTGGTTGGGACCTTGGACAGGAGGCCATGAGCAACCTTGTAGGGAGAAGCGTTGGTGGAGTGGAGGCTGGAGGATGCTCCTGGGAGCAGGGGATATTCCAGGGCATGGCATTCCAGGACACTTTACCGTCTACCCACTGTGCAGACCAAGCCTCTAGACTTGAGGTTTCCCCAGAGGCTGTTTTTTGTCCTGGGCAGAGCAGCTGCCAAATTGGCCTGGAGAGGAAAGTGCTCCCTGACTTAGGAGCCCTGAGACCCTGCGGTCTCAGCACACTCAGAGATTGTTGAGTTCATGCTATCTATTTAGTTGTGAATCCACACTACTGTGACCCCCTTGTCCAGTCACCCTGCGGACAGGCTTGGCACTGAAGATTTCCCTGGTCCACAGTGAGCTACCTCTGTCCTGGGCCATACCCCAAGTACTTGAGGTGGTGATGCCCAGATCCCCCAAGATTGCGGGGTACTGGAGGTGGCTGGGGTTCAGGAGAGTAGAGAGGGCAGGACCCCAAACCTTGCTTTCCATTTAGGAAGAGCCAAGCATGGGAGGTGGTGTGGGCTCCCACCCTCCCGGAGGGGACCCGCAGTCCTAAATGCCCCGCGCCTTCTCCATATTGTGGGAAAAGCTGCCGCATCCATCACTGTCAGGCGCCGAGTTTGAATAAATTTGAATGCACTGAGCCGTGGGCTGCAGTTTCTATAATATCACTTTCCAGTTTGAATATTTCACTTACTTTTTTTTCAAATTTCTTTTTATCCAACAGTTTCTCCTCCTTTTCATCTAACCCCACTGCAGCCCAACTCTGGATAGAGAGAAGAGAGTGCCTCGAGGGGGTCTGAGATAGGAAGAGGCCAGGCCTTTGCCGGCTTGGGTACCTCTGTCCTTCCATCCTCCACCTCCACCCGGCACATGTGCTCCTGGGCAGGGAGCTCCATCTCCCTCTCATGTGTGGATGGGGAAACGGCAGCTGGAGAATGAGTCACCCTCACACCGTCACCCTTCTGCACGGGCAGACGGAATGCACCAGGGTCCTGCTTCTTCCCTACGGGGTCCCCTGGCAGTCCCTCACCTACCAACTGTCCATCATACACGCATGCACGAGTGTGCAAACACGCACACACACGCCACCTGATCTATTAATATATACCTAGATGTCAATAGCAGTTTGCAGTTTCCCACTAGGAAACTTGCTCCTAAGTCCCTCCAGCCACTGTCCTGCCTTCTCTTGTAAATGAGAACCTCCCACTTCTGGATCTCCCCACCGGCTCCCCCCGCCCCATCTCCTTGCATTTCCTTGCATTACCCACTCTCATTCATCAGTTGGTACCAACAGCCATGCCTTCTAAATGAGGGCTGCTTGGATTAGAGTCCCAGCAATGCACTCCAAGGGCTTCCCTGGTGGCTCAGTTGATAAAGAAATGGCAACCCCACTCCAGTATTCTTGCCTGCAGAATGCCATGGATTGAGAAGTCTGGCGGGTAACAGTCCATAGAGTCGCAAAGAATCGGACACGACTGAAGTGGCTGAGCATGCGTGTGATGCACTCCAGAGTCCGTGATTTGCTAGACCGTGGCTGGTGCCATCTCTACTCCCCCACCAAGAGCTCAGGGACTGGGGAGGATAGAGGTGGGACCAGGGAGAACTGAGGTGCAAGCAGGCAGAGACCATCAGGATCAAAATGAGTCAGGGTTGCGTGCAAAGTTGGGTCCAGGGGTAAGCAGGTTGAGAAGGGTATTCAGGGACCCTGAGTCTGTATCTCTCCTTAGGGGATCTGGCCACACTGCCCCTTGGACCACCCCTAAGACACCGTCACTGCCAGGACAGTCTCTAGAGGGCAGTGACCATCCAGGAGACTCATGGTGATGCTGCCCAGCAATGAGGACCCTCTGCCATATGGGACACACTAACTGGCTAGAGGGGCACTGAGTACCCCAAATGTCTAAAAGGACTCACAGGGACCATATGTGGATTCCCGACCCTCCAAGGAGTCACCAGCCATCCAGGTTGTATCCCACGGAAACATTACTCATAGGGCAGCTTCTCCTCCTTCTAGTCAGAAATAGCACTTACTTTAGATATTAATCACACCACAGCAATACCTGCATCTACCACATCGTAGGTATGTGGGCAAGGAGGTACTAGGGGGAGACAGGCAAGGGGAAGCAGGAGGCAAAAAGCCTCAGTGAATCTGGGACTTTGGGAGGTGGTTGATATACACCTCTCCACTATGTGCCTAGTCTTGTGTGCTCATAGTAGAAAAGGCAGGAGACAAGGAAGAAATGGTCCGAGTCTGGGGAGCTCATAGTGTGGTTCAAGAGATAAAAGTGCCATTAAGAATAATATTTATTTCTTCTTTACATTTTGCCATGTTCAAAGAGGGCTTGAGTGGATTTAGGACACACATACACAAACAGAAAAACAGTTACAGAAAAAGAGATAGGGAGCCATTTAAAGGCAGGAGAAAGATAAGTGGACTGGAGACCTGGTCGGACTGAGGCGTCCACGGTTTGCGTGGCCATCACAAGATAGGGGCTCAAGCTGTTACTGTCCACCTCTCAGGAAGCTCACTCACTGTGGGCCAGGGAAGGCTTTCTGGAGGAGGCGAAACCAGTTTGGGGATGTGACAGGTGGCACATGTTCTAAGCAAGAAGAAAAAACAGGAGCAGCGTTCTAGCTGCAGGACTGGAGTGAGGAAAATCAGAGAAATGGAGCTGAGCCTCTGGCAAATGCTGGGTGGGAGAGATGCTGCATGTCTAGGGGACAGTGAGGAGATGTTCCCATGGGCCATTGGTGGAGACGTGGGACCACTTAGGAGGTATCCTCAGACAACTTGGCCTCACCTGCTGAAAGTGTTAGTCGCTCAGCTGTGTCCTACTCTTTTCGACTCCATGGACTGTAGCCTACCAGGCTCCTCTGTCCATGGAATTCTCCAGGCCAGAGTACTGGAGTGGGTAGCCATTCCCTTCTCCAGAGGATCTTCCTGACCCAGGGATCGGACCCAGGCCTTCTGCATTGCAGGCAGATTCTTTACCACTGGGCCACCAGAGAAACCCTAGTAGTTACGAATTCTGATACAGGCTGCTCGGCACCCTTGTCCTGCAGCCGCCCTTCTCCCTGCAGCTCATACTCAGCATCCCAGCAAAGACAGACCTCACCAGGGGATGATGAACCATAGGAAACAGCTTCCCATGCACCCCTAGGAGGAGGCACTTGCCCCTGTGAGAGTGGGGGCCCCAGCCTCCCTCCCCCCAGCGTGCCCCAGCCGGGCCTGCAGTGGGAGGGCGCGTGGTGTGCAGGGAGAGACTCTCCCGCCGCACCATGACAGATGATTGACTCGAAACAATATCTAAGGCGATCAGGATAAAGTGCTGGCCATTTCAAGGCTCAGCAGAATTCAGATTCTAATTAGACTTCTCACCACATTCCAAATAAAAATGGTTCCCCTGGTATCCTCTTTGCCTATCAGGTGTCTCTCCCTGATCGCTGGAACAAAACGCATAAAGAAAGTGATTAAAGCCATAACAAAGGCATAAAATTGGAATTATCGCTGCCACCACATCTGGGAGCACGGAGTGTCACCACACCGCCCCCTCCTCCCCAAACCTTCTCACACACAGAAGTGCTGTCCCACCTCAGCTCCTGGCTGGGCACCCTGCAATAACAGCCATCCACTGGGTGAGGAGGTGAGGGGATGGCTCTAGGGGGATGGTGGAACTAGGGGGTCCAAAGGGCCAGGGACTGGGAGTCAGGAGACAAGTAAAGTGAGTGAATGAGGGAACAAGGGGGTGAGTGGACGAGGACTGAGGACGGTTGGCTCGCACAATGGTCACTGTCTTTAGTATCTAGAGATTTACTAGTGGGAGGGACCTTGGGGCTCTTGCCTTGATGACCTCACCACCCTCAGGACTTCCAGGCTCACATGCAAACACTTCTCGTGTGTCCATCCCTGTTGGGAGACAGTGTCCCGTGTCAACAGACCACAACTTCCCCGGCTGACCTACCACTTGGGCCACGGAACCCAGTGTTGTCTTTCAGTTCCTCTTCCCAGCCTACTTCCAACAGGGGACACTCCTGTACAGGGATTACTCAGACCCCACTGGTCTCCAACATGTGTGTGCCCGGCCAGCATGCAATCCAGAGACCTGAGTCCCCTACACTGCACATTTGTACACATGCACACACATGTGTGCACACACACCATGCCTGTGACAATACCCTTGCACAGTGCACCACACCCTGGGAATACAGGAAAGACCCTCATCTCAGTGGGATGCCCTGGCCAGACTCTCAGGCTTCTCCAGCTCTTCTCCCTCCCCGCTGCAATGCCCCCGTCTGCCCCTCACAGCCAGCTGGGTACCTGAGACCAGGAAGCCTTGCTCCCTGCACGGGGTGGGTAGGCGGGCGGGAGGTCCAGAGGAGGGTGAAGGAGTGGGAGCAGGGCTCTGAGCGGGGACGATATAAAATTAAAGGTAAAAAGCAGGAACGCAAATGGAGGGTGCTTTCAGCTTTCACATTATTAATGACTCTTCAAAAAAATCGGCGAGTTTTCCAATCTTCTCTGAGAAGCGCTTGAAGGAGCTCACAGATGAAACTGACCTTCAAAATGTTCTTTGGTCTTTAGTTAAGAAATTCGCTCGCCATTATGGCATCATTAGGGAAACAAGGATAAAATTACTCCATGGTTAATGACCTATAGTATCTCCCCCACCAAAATTTGTTTCAGATCTAATAAAACTGTGCTTAACACACTCGGATGAGTTATGAGGACTGTTCTGCAGGGTATTAAAATGTGGAAAATAGATTTTCCGAAGCTGGGGGACTGGACTTTTTGAATCAGATAGCAGAATGGAATTTTCTGGGCAATAAATTCTTCCATGTCTCAATTTCATCTCGCGCTCTCTCTCTCTCCTGCCTGCCTCTGCCCCTCTCTCCCTCACTCTCTCTCTCCCTCACTCTCTCCCACTCTCTGTCTCCCTCTCTCTGTCTCTCATCTTTTCCTAAAACACTGAAGCCACATAGAATGCTTTAGAATTTGAAGCCTATGTAAACTTTGAAAAAAATCAGTGACGAAGGACATCTGTGTGTGACAGTGGGGGGCTGCGTGTGTGCACACGTAAGTTTGTGGGTCTTGACTGCCTCACAGGAATGGAGGCAACCCCCTCCATCACCTCACCTAAGTGCTTCTGTACACACCCAAGGCAGGAGGGACACCTTCCATCTCTCTACTCGTGACCAAGCTGGCAGATCGCACCCTCTTAGCCAAAATCACAGGGCACACCCATGCCAGTGACCCTTCCAAGGACCCCAGACCCAACCCAGGGTCTCGACGCACCCCAACGCCAGGTGTCAGCCTGTAAGAAAACACACCTGTCCCAGTCCACCCCAAGCTTCACTGTGAAGGGAGGAGGGGCTGACCTGGCCTTGGGAAGGGTCAGAGCTGACCTGTTTCGCACTCATGTGTGCACATCAGCACATGTGATTGCTCTTTATAGGGCACACCCAGATGCCCTAGCCAGCCAGGCTGCAGGCAGAGACCTGAGCCCCGGCCTGAGCACTGGCCGAAGGTTTTCGGGGGCTGGATACTGCCGCGGAGAGAGGTGGCTGGCGAGGTAATGGCATTTTGCTCTCTTTAAACTTTAATCTTTCCTATTAATTCCCTGCAACTGGAGAATGTGTGAGAGTTAATGTTCCGTGAACGTGTTTCGCACTCGGCAGTCTCTTCGAGCTAATTACCTTCAGGTGCTAAATGGAGGGAAATTGCAATCCATTTGGATGTGAAAAATTTCGCCTTCCCCGTCCCCTGTGAGACATCCTTTTTCCTGAGTGCTGCAGAAAGAATGCTCTCTGGGTGGGAGTTTTTTCCTAATGTTTTTTTCTTCGGCCCTCTCCCCCGCCCCCCTTTCTCCAAGAGTCTGAGATCTGCAGGACGATGGTGGAGACAGGAGGAGGCCTGGGCCTTGGCTCAAGGTCCAGTTCTGGGGTGGAGGCCAGGTGGCGAAGGACTCACATGCAGGGGAGACACCCAGGCTGAGAATCTGGCCCCCACCCCCTTGGAGGCCCTGGAGTGGAAGTGTATTTACACGCTTAATAACACGCTTATTACCAGTGTTTCTCAGCTGCTAGGTTTTGAATACAGATATAATAGAATTTTACAAGCCACATAAAAGCTGTCCTTCTCTTGGACCCTGAACTGGGGTGTCTGGTAGGGTGGAGGACAGGGAATGGAGAATGGAGATGAAGAGGAGGCTCAAGTAGGGAGGGAATGGAAATGTGCCAGAGAATCAGATGCGGGGAAAGAGATGGGCCTTGGGGTGGGTCAACGTGAGGAAGACAGTGGGGAGAGAACGGTTGGGACCTCTGGCTCCATCCTGGAGGAGAACTGGAGCACTGAGGATGAAGCTCTGAAGGCCAGGAGACTTTAACCTCAAAGCCTGTTAGGTCTCAGAAGAGCGCACCCAGCTTAGTGAAGTACCCATCCTTCTAGCCCTATCCCTGTTCTCTGATCTTGAACCTGAACCTCAACAAAGCCTCACAAAAAGAGATATCTAATTCCACTTCCTTCCTCTGCACTGGGTCCAGCCCACTAGCCTTTTCAAACCCTATTCCTTAACCTGGGTTGACTAAGGAAGCTGCCCAAATATATTATTTTCTTCTCCCACCCAACAGGGAACAGTCTGGCTTAAAGACATGAGACAGAGGCTTCTGCAGTAAGCGGCACTCCACTTGAAAGAGGACTCGGGTTCTCCTGATGACCCTGGGTTTCACCCTCCCCTCTAAGCTCTCTCTGACCTCACCTGTGCCCTGACTGTGAGGGGATGCTCCTTCTTTCTCACACTGAAGACCCTCCTTTGGGAGAATATATTAGGAAAATATTGAAGTGGCTTGGGTCTTCTTATTTGTTAAAATTTTATTCTGGAGGATTTCAAGTATATATATATATATATTTTAAAAACCCACGAACTTAGCACCTAGTGTCAACAACTACCAGTATGTAGCTGGTCTTATTTCTTCTATACACATTTCCCTTTCCTCCAGGATTATTTGAAAGCAAACCAGACATCAAATCAGTTCACCCATAAATATTTCAGTATGCATTTCTAAAATGCATAAATGGAATGCATTTAAGGACTATTTTAATATAGCCACAATACCATTATCTCACCTCAATAAAAATTAACTATAATCCTTACTCTCATCAAATACACATGCAATGTTCAAATTCACCTGAATTGGGTTTTAATCACGGTCCATGCAATGTGTGTGGTTGATATGGCTCTTGAGTTTCTTTTATTCCAAAAATTGTACTTTTTTTTCCCCCAGAAATTTATTAATTGAAGAAATTGTGGGCCATTTATCCTATGAAATTTCCTCCACTCTGAATTTTGCTGATAATACCCCTGTGGTATCATTTAACCTGTTTCTCTGTCCCTTAAATTGGTAGATTCTAGAGCTGCCTGATTTCGGGTCTGATTTTTTGGCAAGACTATTTTACATGTGGTGTGAACTTCCTCTCACATCATATCAGGACCACATACTTTCTCATAATTTTTCTTTTTATGACATTAAGATTAATCAGTGGGTTCTGGAGCTGTCAACTGGATCTATCCATTATAAATTTCCCCTTCAGCTTTTTTCCCTCTATCAGTTTTTCACTTAATGATTTTAATAGTCACTTACTATCACTGACCAGATCCATGATTTCATCAGGGGCTGTATTTGTTTTTAAATTGTTTCTTTGCTTCAGCTTTTTATTTTGAAAAAAATTTAAACTTACAGAGAAGTTAACCATTGCAATGAACACTCATATATACCCTGACACAAATGAAAAATTTGTACCTATTGTCCAGATTTGGTTTATCTCTCCCTTTCTCTTTCTGAAATACTTGTTTGTTCCTTGCTGACATAAATGGCACTTCACCCCTAAAGATTTCAGCATTTACCTAGGTCAGAGACTTCCAGCTACTGCTCCTGCCATGAGACAAGGCAGTCCTACTCAAGCGATGACAGGCAAACTCAGTTCTTGCTCTGGAGCAGGCTGACCTGCCACCATCTCAGAGTCCTTAGGTTCACCAGCCTTCTCCTTCATGCTGCCATCAACATGACTTTGTTTGTAAGCATCCCAGTCTCTGGCCCCATCGATCCAAATGACCAGCTCCCAAGAGTGGAAATCTGATTGGTTCGCTGTGAGTAAGGTATCTGACCCTGCCTCAATCAACAGTGACCAAATGTGGCTCCTGGGAATCCACTCCTGTGGGTGGGAAAAGTGGTTCCCAAAGATGCTAGGCAGATACTCCAAGAGCCACATGTCATTAAAAAAAAAAAAAAAAGATCTCTCCAAAGATGAAAAACTCTGGAGAAGAATAACTCCATCATAGAGGTCAAGGCCTTGGCCCTAGGGTATATCGATCAGAATTGAAAGATGGGGCCAAAAAACACATTGCCAAGTCCCACGGACCAATCACACTGTGATAGGCCTGGAGGGACATGGAACCCAAGGGAAGTATGTCCGGAAGGTGTAGTTCTGTGAGTCTAGATGTCTGGTCAGGGAGAGGCTGAAATACCAGATACTGATCCGGCTTTAGGATTCTGGGTCTTCCAGATGGTCAGTCTCACTCACTTTACTGACACCTTGCTTTGCTGTTGCCAGCTCCACAAAAGGACATATATCAAACCTTCCACTTTGGGCTCAAATCCTAGAGCCCCTTAGGTCCTTTCCACTCATAGAAGTGAGTTGGAGAGAAACATCAAGGGCACATCAGTGGTATTTGATATTTTTGAGCCCCATAGAAGATTCAGTTCTTTTTTTTTTTTTAAAACAAAACAGCCAATGTACTTAAAGATGTTGAAAAGAGATTTACATAATTAAGGAAGTGTTCGGATTTGAATTACTGTTAAGAACACAGAAAATTAAGCCAATATAAAAACACCAGAAAATAATTTTATTCCAGGGAAAATAAAATGCACTGGAAAACTCAAGGTAATGGTTTACCGATGAATAGATGTCACATTGTTTAGTCCCTAAGCTGTGTCTGACTCTCGGTGACTTGTAGACTGTAGTCCACCAGGTTCCTCTGTCTGTGGGATTTCCCAGGCAGGAATATGAGTGGGTGGCCATTTCCTTGTCCAAGGAGGATTCAGTTCTTTCCCAGCCTGGGTTGTTATCCTTGCCCACTTTTGGGGAATTCTGGTTAGTGCTTTTTCTCTTACCCCTAGACTTTGCAAAATCCAGATATTAAAAGTTACAACAAGCATATATTTAGACCATGCAACAAGTAAAAGCTGTACCCGGGAAACAGCATGTTTTTTTCCCAGCAGTGCCCTGTCTTGGTGTGCCTTCCCACCCAGGCAAGTGCAAGCTAAGGCAATGAATGCAGCCAGAGCTGGAAGCCCTCCAGCCACAATGGAGAAGCTGGCCTAGGCTGGACTCAAGCTGCCCAAGCTGCTGATAAGTCAGTCTCCTTGTTCCTTCTCTCAATAAGTAATGTCCCATTTTATCTCCACTAATGTTTTTGCTTTTAAATTCTGATCTGTTATCAATATCGCTAGCCCAGCTTCCTTTTGGTTAGTGTTTGCCTAGCATATCTTTCTATATCTCCATTTTCAATCTTTCTGTAATTTTGTTTTAGGCAAGTTTTTGTGAACAGCCTACTCCTGAATTTTTAAAAATCCACATGGAAAGTCTCTTTTAATGGGCAAATTTGATATGTCTACTTTTATTGTGATTAATGCATTTGGACTTACTTCTATTGTCTCATTTTGTGTTTCTATTCTCCCTGCTTTTTATTTGCTTTTCTTCTTTTCTGTCTTTCATGCCTCCAATTGCATTGATAAAGTTTTCTTCATTCTGTTTTTTCTTTTCTTTTCTACTGATTTGGAAGTTAAAAACATTCTATTTCTAAATAAACAGAGTTACTCTTAATTTTTAAACCTTTTTACATTTTAACATTTTTACTTAAAAGCTAATCTATTTTTTTGTTCTTTTAAATGATAGAAGGATCTTAGACTGCAAACCAACCTCTTCCATATTTTCATGTTATATATTGATTAGTAGTATTTTAGTTTTATTCTATTTTAAAAATATATTTCAAAATAGTTACTGTTATTTAGATTTACCTACATATTTGCCAATTTCTTTGCTCACTACTGCTTCTAATAGCCCAGTTTTTCCTTTTAGGTTCAATTTCCTTCTCAATGAAGTCTTTAAAAAAATTTCATCAGTAAGGTCTGTAAATCACTAAACTGTTTTTCAGTTGTATCTAAAATTGTCTTCATTTCACCCTTTCTGTGTTGAATGATAATTATTTGGATTATAGTACTCCATGTTGACAGTAATTTTCCTTCAGCTGTAATTACTTATCTTCTGATTTCTGTTGCTCTTAATGAGAAGCCTGTCTAATTGTCATTATTTTGTTAGCTTTTAAGACTTTTGTCTTTGATATTCTACAATATCACAACAATGTGCTTACGAATAAACTTGTTTTTATTTATTCTCCTCAGAAACTCAGTTGTATTCCTATTTACTAGGAATTTTTGCATTCGATACTGGTCAATTTGCCACCATTGTATCTTCTTCACATACTGCTTCTCTCTCTCTTCTCTCTTCTTTTGGAATTTCTAATATTTCTATTGTACCTTTTATTCCTCGTGTCTCAACTTCTTCATATTTTCCCTGACTTCAAATGCAGCTCTAAGAGCTACATTTTGGGTACTTTTGAATTTGTCTTCCAATTCACTAACTCTCTCTTGAGCAGTGTTATCAACTGTTCAAACCTTCCATTGAATTGGTTTATGTAAATGTTATTTTATTTCTAGAAATTCTATTGATTCTTTTCTGACTCTTCTTTTCCAGCATGTCTATTCTTGCCTTTTGGATTCTGTTCTTTCCTTTTTGAGGGAACATTTTAAAGTATTTTCCACATTGGTTTTTTTCCTTATGTTTTTTAAATATAAATCTATTTTAATTGGAGGCTAATTACTTTACAATATTGTATTGGTTTTGCCATACATTGACATGAATGTGCCACAGGTGTACATGTGTTCCCCATCCTGAACCCCCCTCTCACCTCCCTCCCCATCCCATCCCTCTGGGTCATCCTAGTGCACCAGCCCTGAGCACCCTGTATCATGCATTGAACCTGGACTGGCAGTTTGTTTCACATATGATAATATACATGTTTCAATGCCATTCTCCCAAATACACCACCCTCTCTCTCTCCCACAGAGTCCAAGAGACTGTTTTATACATCTGTTTCTCTTTTGCTGTCTTGCATACAGGGTTATCGTTACTATCTTTCTAAATTCCATATATATGCATTATTATACTGTATTGGTGTTTTTCTTTCTGACTCACTTCACTCTGTATAATAGGCTCCAGTTTCATCCACCTCATTAGAACTGATTCAAATGTATTCTTTTTAATGGCTGAGTGATACTCCATTGTGTATATGTACCACAGCTTTCTCATCCATTCATCTGCTGATGGACATCCAGGTTGCTTCCATGTCCTGGCTATTATAAACAGTGCTGCGATGAACATTGGGGTACACGTGTCTCTTTCAATTCTGGTTTCCTCCATGTGTATGCCCAGCAGTGAGATTCTGTATGCAGGTCAGGAAGCAACAGTTAGAACTGGACATGGAACAACAGACTAGTTCCAAATAGGAAAAGGAGTACATCAAGGCTGTATATTGTCACCCTGCTTATTTAACTTCTATGCAGAGTACATTATGAGAAATGCTGGACTGGAAGAAACACAAGCTGGAATCAAGACTGCTTGGAGAAATATCAATAACCTCAGATATACAGATGACACCACCCTTATGGCAGAAAGTGAAGAGGAGCTAAAGGGACTCTTGATGAAGGTGAAATAGGAGAGTGAAAAAAGTTGGCTTAAAGCTCAACATTCAGAAAACAAAGATCATGGCATCCGGTCACATGACTTCATGGGAAATAGTGAAACAGTGAAAACAGTGTCAGACTTTATATTTTTGGGCTCCAAAATCAATGCAGATGGTGACTGCAGCCATGAGATTAAAAGACGCTTACTCCTTGGAAGAAAAGTTATGACCAACCTAGATAACATATTCAAAAGCAGAGACATTACTTTGCCAACAAAGGTCCATCTAGTCAAGGCTATGGTTTTTCCTGTGGTCATGTATGGATGTGAGAGTTGGACTGTGAAGAAGGCTGAGCACCGAAGAATTGATGCTTTTGAACTGTGGTGTTGGAGAAGACTCTTGAGAGTCCCTTGGACTGCAAGGAGATCCAACCAGTCCATTCTAAAGGAGATCAGTCCTGGGTGTTCTCTGGAAGGACTGATGCTAAAACTGAAACTCCAGTACTTTGGCCACCTCATGCGAAGAGCTGACTCATTGGAAAAGACTCTGATGCTGGGAGGGATTAGGGGCAGGAGAAGAAGGGGACGAGCAAGGATGAGATGGCTGGATGGCATCACAGACTCGATGGACGTGAGTCTGAGTGAACTCCGAGAGATGGTGATGAACAGGAAGGCCTGGCGTGCTGCGATTCATGGGGTCGCAAAGAGTCGGACACGACTGAGTGACTGAACTGAACTGAACTGATGGCAGTTCTATTTCCAGTTTTTTAAGGAATCTCCACACTGTTCTCCATAGTGGCTGTACCAGTTTGCATTCCCACCAACAGTGTAATTTTACAGTTTGTATGGAAATACAAAAACCTTGAATAGCCAAAGCAATCTTGAGAAAGAAGAATGGAACTGGAGGAATCAACCTGCCTGACTTCAGGCTCTACTATAAAGCTACAGTCATCAAGACAATATGGTACTGGCACAAAGACAGAAATATAGATCAATGGAACAAAATAGAAAGCCCAGAGATAAATTCATGCACCTATGGACACCTTATCTTTGACAAAGGAGGCAAGAATATACAATGGAGGAAAGACAGTCTCTTTAACAAGTGGTGCTGGGAAAACTGGTCAACTACTTGTAAAAGAATGAAACTAGAACACTTTCTAACACCATACACAAAGATAAACTCAAACTGTATTAAAGATCTAAATGTAAGACCCAAAACTATAAAACTCCTAGAGGAGAACATAGGCAAAACACTCTCTGACATAAATCACAGCAGGATCCTCTATGACCCACCTTCCAGAATACTGGAAATAAAAGCAAAAATAAACAAATGGGACCTAATTAAAATTAAAAGCTTCTGCACAACAAAGGAAACTATAAGCAAGGTGAAAAATAGCCTTCAGAATGGGAGAAACTAATAGCAAATGAAGCAACTGAAAAACAACTAATCTCAAAAATATACAAGCAACTCCTGCAGCTCAATTCCAGAAAAATGAACGACCCAATCAAAAAATGGGCCAAAGAACTAAACAGACATTTCTCCAAAGAAGACATACAGACGGCTAACAAACACATGAAAAGATGCTCAACATCACTCATTATCAGAGAAATGCAAATCAAAACAACAATGAGGTACCATTTCATGCCAGTCAGAATGGCTGCTATCCAAAAGTTTACAAGCAATAAATGCTGGAGAGGGTGTGGAGAAAAGGGAATCCTCTTACACTGTTGGTGGGAATGCAAACAGCCACTATAGAGAACAGTGTGGAGATTCCATATTGTTTTTATTGCCTATACAGTTATTAAAATGCTTCAGTGTACTGTGTTTGCTGATTCTCATAGTGGTTCATTTATTCTTGTGGTTTATAGTTTTGATTATGAACCCATCTCTAGCAAAACTTGGTTTCTGGAGAAGGCTTATCTGCCCTTGGCCATGGAGGAGGAATCATGTCATGTCAAAGTTTTGCCTCTATTGGAATTCTATGGGTTTTATCATTTATGGACCAGTTTGTTAATGTTTTGAATTGAGTTTCCCACATCTTGTGAGTAGTACAAAATTTGCAGTGTAGAACCATGTTTGGCACAGACTTGGAGTTCTAATTTTTCACAGATGACTCTTATTCTACCCTCAGCTCCCAAAAGATGACAAGCTTCTCTACTGAATCCTTATCAATGAGTGGAGTTTTCTGATTCCTGTTGCATAGATAAGTAGCTCTTCATGGTTCCTAACTTTATGAAGGGAGCTCTGTTTCAGCTCCCCAAATGCAGAGGTTTGGGGCTTGCTATTTTATCCTCAAAACTATTAAACTTTAGCTTTTATGACATATTACTGGCTCTAAAAACTCTGTGAAATCCCCCTGTACACTTTGGCTCTGAGTTTTCTTTTTCATTCCTGGCATTTAGGCTCTTCCATTTATTGATTTAGAACATGATTATATAGTTTTCAATTATTTTAATTTATATTTTTAAAGTTTATCATATATACAATTATAGTTTCTGTTTCTAGTAGGAGACGTTTTCATATATCAGTTCAGTCTGTGACATTAACCTGAAATCCCCTTACATTCTTGTGCTTATGATCCAGTCCATCTTTTCCACTAGGTTATAAGCTCTTTTAAGGTCAGAGTATTTACTATTTATATTTTTATACTATTCAAGTATGTAGCCCAATTCTCTTAACTGAGTAGGTCCTCAGAAAATATTGTAATTTTTCTTATTATTTTTACTATCTCCAACGTCACTGTTCAGGAGTGATGGAAAATCAGGTTCTGGATATGCTATGAGCATTCAAACCATACAGTTAGTCTGTTCAGCCTTTGGCATTGCTCATTTGAATTTCATTATTCATGAACAACATCTTTCTCAATCACCTTCAAGGACAATTCATCATCTATTAGACCAGTGTTTCTCAAAGTGCAGGTTGCAATCCATTAGTAGGTCAAGAAACCAATTTAATGAAATACAATAAAATAGGAAAAAAAAATTATCAAGGTGCCTCACATGTAAGTGTAGGTACTGATTATAGAAACTTTATTTCACTTTTGTATGTGTGTGTGCACACATGCATATACACATATTGGATCACGATGCACAATGTATTTCAATCTGTAAGTCAGGGTGAAAACGTTTGAGGGTCATTGACTAGACTTTTCTGAGCTTCCACTCAACCTACCACCCATTTCTACCACCCATTTCTAGCCCATCTTCAAGAGCAAAAATTAATTGCAAAGCCAGGCAATTCAAGACCTATCGTTTCCAAATGAAGTTCTTCTGCCCCAGCAAGGAGGGCAGGTTTCACAAAGGCCCACACTGCCCTGGACTGGAAGCCCCACAAGTGGTCAAGAAAATCTAGTGTGACCTGTGAATCACAGATATTCTCTGTGCTCCAGATCCCTGTACTTCACTTCACTACTCCTATCGAAAGCCTGGACAGGCCTTTCAGCTGATGTTTAGCTGGCCTTTGAGACCCTTAAATGCAGTTATTCTAGGGTCATGACCCTAGATAGCTCCTTGAATGTAGTTCTCAAGGCCAGCATATAATATCCACCTGGAAGGACAACTGGGCAATTACTCCCTTGCCCTCAGCTCCCAGGGAAATTATCATCTGGAGAACTCCCCTGCAGTCTAGAAGGTAGAAGTATCAGATGTAAAGACTTTGTTTGGAGCATCAGCATTATTGAGAAAAGCCCCAGCACTTGTTCCTTCTCTGTACCATCTTGAATATCTGCAAATCACATAAGAATTCAACCCATCTCATATACAATGATCCCTGGCATGAAGGGATTTGAGCCTCACTTAACTACACATTCAGCACATTCCAAGGTTCCCAAGTAAAAGAAAGAGCCAGTTATCTCTAAAAATCAGACTGGCATTTTTTGAGCTCCTACTATGTGTCAAACACTTTTACATGCATCATCTCATTTAATCTTTACATCAACTCTATGAGGTTAGTATGATTATCCCCATTTTACAAATGAGTGTAAGAGTTAGAGAGGTTAAGTAACTTGCAAGAGGTCACCTAGCTAGTAAGTGCTTGGTGAGCTGGGATTTGAACTTCAGTTTGGCAGACTCTTGGCCTGAGCACGTAACCACTATTCCATACAGTCCCATATCAAGCCCCTCCACCCCTGCCAGTAAAGACAGACTCCAGGACTGACTCATACGGACCAGTGCTTTCTCTGCATAACTGTCCTAAGAAATGAAATGATCAGAAGTAGATGCCTATTCCCTGGCTAAGTCACTGTGTCCTTAGGTAAGCTACTTCTCTGAGCCTCAGATTTCCCATCTATACTAATAGTTGGACTATCTCCTTCAGAGGGCTGCTCCAAGGAAGACATAAGATAATGACATGAAAATATTTTGTAAAGCATAAAGTACTACACCAATGAAATATCTTATAAAAACCATATAATTAATTAGCTGAATGTGTCTGCATTTTTCCTGTTGGATTGGGAGCCCCTTCATTGGTTCCAATTGCTTTTCAAATGAAATTCAAAATGCCAACTTGGCATGTGAAGCCTGCATGACATGGCCCTTTGTTCATGGTTCCTTTCTCAATGTATTCCAACTTTACTGGCCCCTCTGTTTTCCACCTCCGGGCCTTTGCATGTGCTGTTTTCTCTGCCTGGTACATTTCCCACCTCTAGCCACTGCTCTCTACTCCTACTTTTCCTAACTGCTCATCTTGTAAATATCAGATTAATTTCCTTGCAACAGTCTTAACTTGACTATGCAAGGTCACTTTGGAATATATTTACTTTATATGGCATTGTGGAGACTTCCCTGGTGGCTCAGATGGTGAAGAGTCTGTCTACAATGTGGGAGACCAGGGTTCGATCCCTGGGTTGGGAAGATCCCCTGGAGAAGGAAATGGCAATCCACTCCAGGACTATTGCCTGGAAAATCCCATGGACAGAGGAGCCTGGTAGGCTACAGCCCATGGGGTCACAAAGAGTTGGACAGGCATTGTGAGGATGGCTGTTTGCAGTTTAATAGTGTCTTCCCATTGAAAGGGAGACTTGATGAGAGCAAGGACCATATATATTTCAGCAAGTCCTATATCCCTAGCACCTGGCAAAGCACTTGGCACAAGGGCTTCATGGATATTTATTGAACATATTCTGAAAATCAACAAATGTGAACAGAGACTGCTTTACTCATATTTTATCACCTATTAGATATGCCACAAAGGTTTGATCTGCTATAACCTCTTTAGACTGGCATCTCTGAGCATGAGGTCCATAGGGTATAAATAATTGTTGCATAACAAAAAGGAATCTGGGGTCAAATAATTTGGGAAACAGAAGGTTAAATAAATATAAACAGGATTTTAACTTCTTTAAACCATAATGCTTCTTAAAACCATGCTTGGGTCCTTCAGAGACAAGAGTGCAAAGCTGAGTCCCCAGCCCAACCATGATGCACACATAATATGTGTGAGAAATAAACTTTCCTTGCCTGAAACTACTGAACCGGAGGGGCTGCTATAGACACACACCCATCTATCCTGACTTATACAACTTCCACATACAGTTTATATATATATACATATAAATATATATGAAGATCCTCAGACGTAGAAAGCCAGGAGGTTTCTGAGAACCCAGGAAGAATGAGTCCATTGAGAAAGTGAGTAGCTAGGTGAGCTGTACTTGCTCATTCACTAGGGTCAGGAGGTGAGAGTCATTCTGTCCCACTCATGTTCAGGGAGACAGAACCATTCTTATACAGTAGATGAAAGTTGATGGGTAGTTAGACTTTAGTAGTTAGGTTAGACTTTCAAACTATAAATAAACAATATTCACTGAGCACCTAATTCATAACAAACACTGTTAGGTGCTTGGACTACAGCAGTGAACAAGACATAGGTTCTCAGGGATCAGAGCCTAGAGCAAGAGACATATAAGTAACAAGTCAATTTCAGTATGATGTTTTGGAAGCTAAGGCACCCAACACAGAGGAAAGGGAAGACGCCCAGCACAGAGGTACTGGAGAAGTTTCTTGGAAGTGGTGACATCTGAGTTGTGATCCAAGGCATAGTTAAAAGGTATCTAGGTAAGAAAGGAGGAAAGGGCATTCCAGGTAGAAGGAATTACTTTCGGGAGGTAAATAATCTGCTCCAGACCATGGGAGGGATCCAGCAGGAGACAGTGAGGCACCAACAAACACACTGTCTTCTTTAAAGTACAAAGCAAAGGAGACACCAACCCAAGTACCAGCTGGCAACCTGAGTGAGGAAGGAAACTAGCTTAAACTTCAGTCAGTAGGTATACTTGTAATGGGATTCAAGATGGCAGGGAGAAATGGCCCTGAGGAGGTAGAGCAGCACCTCTTCTAAGGATAAGTCACCCAAGAAGCAGAAGAAATAGCAACGGTTGGGGAGCAGGAAGACAGAGGGGACTGAAATACAAGGGCGAGCCAAACCTTGATTGTTCTCCCTCACTAGGAGACTGGGCCCCTAGGAGCCCAGTGGCTTTGAGGTGCAGAGGTATGCAGCTGGCCAGGGGATGGATGCTTAGGGAAAGCAGCTAAGAAGGAGGCCTGGGGAAGAACTGAGCATCCCCCTACACACACACCCAGCCTCAGGCAGATCATAGTGCTAGCCTGAGGCCATCATGCTTGATCCACCCAGAGCTGAGGTGAGAAACAAGAAGATGTTTGGCCCATAAGCAATAGCAGCCAAATTCAGCTTCTAGTCCAGGCATTCAGAGTGTAGCTTTGCTATTTCCCCTTCATTTCATAATTAAGATTTTAAAATTGTAGGCAGATTCAGTTGAAATGAAAGGCAGAAGTGAACTAAAGGGAGGCCACTGGTGATGGTCAGAAGTTGGACTAGGTCAAAGAGAGGTGCCTTACATTACCCAGCAGCAGGTGCAGGCCTCCTCTGTCACCATCGGTGGGTCTCCCCCTCTCCCAAGTCCTCTACGAATAGCTAACCCTCTTCTTCAGAACCCCTCTTGCCTTAAGAAATGCCAAGGGTGAGCCAGTTGGTCTTTAAGGGATACTTTCCTGACTGTAGAAAAATATCTCCCAACTTCCAGCCTTACCCTGTCCTCTGTATGCTCTCCTGCATCCATTCCTTCACCCATTAGATATATCCTAGAAATAACATGGGCTTCCCAGGTGGCTCAGTGGTGAAGAATTTGCCTGCCAATGCAGAAGACACTAGTTCAATCCCTAGGTTGGGAAGATCCTTTGGAGGAGGAAATGGCAATCCACTCCAGTATTCTTTCCTGGAGAATCCCATGGACAGAAGAGCTGGTGAACTGCAGTCCATGGAGTAACAGAGAGTCAGACACAACTGAGCAACTGAGCATGCATGCACACAGAAATAATACAGTGCAGTGCATAAAAAAGCACAGATTTTGGAACTGGACAGAAACTCAGCTCTACCACCTAAAAGCTGTGAGAACTTATAGAGTTGTTGGGCCTCACTGAGCTTCAACTTCTTTACCTATAAAATGGGGATAGTACTTTCTTTAGGTAGGATTAATTGAGATATGTATAGAAGCATTTAGCATGATGCCTGGCACAGTAAGCACTTGATAAGTGTTAGTTATTACTGAGATTATTAAATTACTGATATTATTAAAATGGGACTTCAACCTGCACTTACCTGCCTCACTGGCTTAAGTGACACCATCAATTTTTTTGTAAAACATACTACCATTCATGGCTCATCAAACCTTCATGGCTAGGATGCTGTACACTTGTGCTCCCCCATTGGGTTGAACTGCATGTTTACCAAGAGCCATTCGTTTCTAACTCTGCCTATTTATGCCAGCTGTGCCTATTATTCTTATTATCTAATTTAAATAAATATTACATAAGCCATTAAAACATGAGTGCAAAGCTAATGTTGCTGGGACTTCCCTGGCAGTCCAGTGGTTAAGATCCCCTTATAATGCACGGGACGTGTGTTCAGTCCCTGGTTGGGGAACTGAGATCCCACATGCCATGGAGCAACGAAGCCCATGCACCACAGCCACTGAAGTCTGTGTGCTCTGGAGCCTGGAGGCCACATCTACCAAGTATGTGCACTGTAATCAGAGAGTCTGCGCCACAGTGGAGGATTCCACATGACGCAAGGAAGATCCCACGTACTGCAACTAAGAGCCAATGTAGCCAAATTAATTAAAAAAAACAAAAAACAACTAGTGTTGCTGTTTGGAAAGTTTCCATAACAGCAAGTTGCTAAAGAATTTTGTTATCAAATTTTGTATTGGTGATGCAACTGAAAAAGAAGAAGAAAAATTATTTAAAAGTCTAAGGCTCTGCATTCAGATCGTTTCTCAATGTTTTTTTTTTTTTTCAAGTTTCCAATCCATGTGAAAGAAATCAAAACTGAAAACGGCAGTCAATGCATTCTGGGTATAGCTCATGCAGGGAAGACGATGATGGAATGCTAAGCTGGCACATCGATATACAAAGAACAGTCTTAGCCATACATCTAAAAAAACTAGAGAGTAAATAGTCTTTTTGTTTTAACTCAAAAATAAAACATTTAAGGTATGCAGAGGCAAACTAAGAAATGATCTCAGCCTTCAAGAAATGTATGGTCTAGAGGGGGAGACAGAGAAGTAAGTTATTAATCATAGTAAATCGTGATGCAGGTTAATGGAGCAGATGGAAGGGGATACCTGACTTGGGCAACTGTGCAGAGCATTCCTGGAGGGAGTGGCTCCTGAGCTGGCTCTGTCCTCCCTCACATCTGTCCCTCAGCTCTTTCATATCTTCCTCCAACATCAAAACCAGAGACTTGCCCTGCAGCTTTGCCCTATGCTTCCTTGAATTTCAGGTCCCATATTGACAAAGTCCCACAGAGTGTTACAGGGGACATGGCTGTCCTCCCTGGTATAGGAAGAGCCCCAAGGATCAGAGAATGACTCACAGACCTACCATACAGGCATTTATTTAGACTTACTTTGATTCTGTATATGTTTTCAGCTATGCCTCATCTCCCAGGGTAAGGTTTATGAGGGGCTTGTGTAAAGTAGTTGCTGACTTTCTTTGATCATTAAAAAAAATATATTTTTATTTATTTATTTGGCTGTGCCCGGTCTTAGTTGTGCCACATGGTATCTTCAGTCTTTGTTGGGGCGTATGGGATCTTAAGTTATGGCATGTGGGATCTAGTTCCCTGACCAGGGACTGAACTGAGTCTTTAGCCACTGGACCACCAGGGAAGTCCCATGTTGATCACTTTTTAAAATTAAACTTTTTATTTCGAGGTAATTCACATGCAGTTGTAAGAAATAACACAATACTCTTTACCCAGTTTCACTGAATGGTAATACCTTACAAAGCTGTACATAATATCCCACAATCAGGATATCGATACTGATAAAGGAAAGGACAGAAAACTTTCATCACAAAGATCTCTCATCTTGCCCTTTAAGCCACACTTACTTCCCTCTAGCTCTCATTACCTCCGCAACTCCTCGCAACCACTACTCTGTTCTATTTTGTTATTTTAAGAATATTATATAGGTGAAATCACATAATTTCACTTATATAATATTCACACAAGTGAAATCACCTTTGGAGATTGGCTTCTTTTAACTTGGCAAAATTTTCTGGTGAGTTATCCAGATTGTGCTATGTATCAGTAGTTCATTCCTTTTATATTGATGAGTAGTATTCTGTGGGTGAATGTGCCACATTTCCCCACAGAAGAACATTCACTTATTGAAAGACAATTGGGTTGTTTTTGGTTATTATGAATAAAGCTGTTATGGACAATTGTGTACAAGCTTCGTTGGACATAAATTATCATTTCTTTAGGGTAAATGTCTAGGATTACAGTTGCTGGGTCATATGATAGATAATTTTAAGAAACTGCCAAACTGGTCTCCAGATAATTTTAAGAAACTGCCAAACTGGTCTCTAGAGTGACTATACAATACATTCCCACTAGCAATGTATGAGTGATCATTTTTCTGCATCCTTGCCCTCATTTGGCAGTGTCATGATTTTTTTTTAATCTTAAGCCATTTTGAAAGGTATATAATCTTTCATTGTGGTTTGGCTTTGCTTTTGTATTACCTTGAATATCTTCCCATATAATTATTTGCCATAGGTATATCCTCTTTGGTGAAATATCTTTCTTCAGGTCTTAAGTCCATTTCTATTGGATTGCTTTTTTTTTTTTTTAATGTCAAGAATTTGAGTTTCTTATATATTTCATATACCTATCATTTGTTGGATATATGATTTGCAAATATTTTATCCCAGTCTGTAGCTTGTATTTGCATTCTCTTAACAGTCTTTAACAGAACTAAAGTTCTAAATTTTTATGAAGTTCAGTTTATCAATTTTTCCTTACATGGATCATGCTTTTGGTCTAAAAGCCCTTTGCCTATTGAGATCCTGACAATTTTCTGGGTTTTTTTCCTAAATATTTTAATTTCACATTTGAATATGTGCTTCATTTTGAGTTCACCTTTCTATAAGGTGTGAGACTTAGGTTAAGGCAGTTCTTTTTTCAAGCCTATGCATTTCCACTTGCTCTAGCACATTTGTTAAGAGAATAATCTTTCCTCCATTGGATTGCTTTTGTACCTTTGTCAAAAATCAGTTGGACACAACTGTGTGGTTTATTTCTGGATTGTTTACTCAGTTCCATGACCTGTGCCTATACCTCTATGAATACTTACAATCTTTGTTACTGTAGCTATATAATAGAACTGGAAACTGTACAGATAAATTCCTCCCACTTTAGTCTTCTTTTAATAATGTTTTAGTTATTCTAGTTCCTCAGCGTTTTTACAAACAAATTTTGGAATAATTTGTTTATATTTATTAAAAAATCTTACTGGGATTTTCATAAGAATTGTGTTAAACCTGAATATCAGTTTGAGAAGAATGGACATTTGTAGTATATTAAATCTTCCAATTTGTGAGTATGATATGTCTTTCCATTTTTTAAAAAGACCCTCTCAAAGAAAGAAATACTAGCATACAAATCCTGCCCATGTTATTTTAACTAACTGCTTCCAAACTGTGGTGCTGGACAAGACTCTTGAGAGCCCCTAGGACTGCAGGGAGATCAAACCAGTTAATCCTAAGGGAAATCAACCCTGAATATTCATTAGAAGGACTAATACTGAAGCTGAAGCTCCAATACTTTGGCCACCTGATGCAAAGAGCCAACTCATTGGAAAAGACCCTGATGCTGGGAAAGAGTGAAGGCAAAGGGTAGCAGAGGATGAGATGGTTAGATAGCATAACTGACTCAATGAATCTGAGCAAACTCTGGGAGATAGCGAAGGACAGGGAAGCCTGGTGTACTGTAGTCCATGGGGTTTCAAAGAGTTGGACACAACTTAGCGACTTAACAGCATTTCAGTTTATTTTTGAGCAATTATATAAACATTTTAAATTTGTGTCCATATGTTCATTGATCATATATAAAAAATAATTGAGTTTTATATATTTATCTTGTATCTTGTAACCTTGCTAAATTTACTCATTAATTCTAGGGTATTTTAAATTTTTAAAAATATTCTTGGGATTCCTTAAGTCGACATAATGTCTTCTTTTCTCATCGATATAGCTTTTCTTTTCTTTTCTACTCTTGCCTTATCCTGGCTAGAAGTTTAAGGAACATGTTCAATTGGAATGGGGAGAATGGACATCCTCATTTTGCTTCTGGTCTTAGGGGGAAAACATTCTGTCTTTCATCATTAAGTATAATGTTAGCACTAGGACTTTAATGGATACTCTTTATCAAATTGAGGAAGTTCCCCGCTATTCCTATTTTTTCAGAGAGTTTTTCAAATCATAAATAGGTATTTATCAAATGACTTTTCTTCATCAACTAATATATCTATGTAATTGTTCTTCTTTAGCCTGTACATAGAATAGATTGACTGATTTAAAATATTGAACCAGCCTTTCATGACTGGAATAAACTCCAATTACTTATGTCATATAATTCTTTTTATATATTCCTGGATTTACTTTGCTAGTATTTTGTTGAGGATTTTTGCATATATTATGAGGGATATTGATTTGTAGTTTTCTATTTTTTGGATACAGTCTTTGTTGGTGATATCCAGGTAATATTAGCTTCATAAAATTAACTGGGAAGTGTTCCTCCCTCTTCTGTTTTCTAGAAGAGATTGTGTAGCACTACATTCTTCTTTAAACATTTGGTAGAATTCCACAGTAAACCTGTCTGGGCCAGGAGATTTCCTTCATAGGAGTTTTAAAATTATAAATTCAATTTCCTCCATAGTTAGAATGCTATTAAAATGATCTGTTTCATATTGGATGAATTGTGACAGTTTGTGTTCTTCAGTGTGTGTAAGAATTGTTCATACTACTCCCTTATACATTTGATGTCTACAGGGTCTGTAGTGGTATCTCCCTGTTCATTCCTTATGCTGGTGATTTGTCTTTTTTTCTTTGTTGATTTTGCTAAAGGCTTGTCAATTTTGTTTATCTTTTGAAAGAACCAGATCATTGTTTCACTGATTTTCTCAGTTTTACTGTTAACAATTTCATTAACCTCTGCTCTTATTATTTCCCTCTCCTGTTTGTCTGTTTATCTTGTTTTTCTTTCTCTAGATTCTTGAAGTGAGAGCTTGTAAAACTGATTTGAGACTTTTCTTTTTTCTAATGCATGACTTTAGTGTATAAATTTTTCTTCCAGTACTACTTTAGCTGTGGCCCATACATTTTATTGTATTTTCATGTTCATTCAGTTCAGTGTATCTTTAAAGTTTCCTTTGAGACTTCTTCTTTGACCAAAGGATTATACACAAATGTGTTGTTTTATTTCTAAGTGAAGAGTTTCTTATTAATGTTATCATCAGTTCTGTTTATAAAAAATTTTATCTGTGGTTAATGGACACACCATAAATGATTTCAGTTCTTTTAAGTTTGCTGAGGTAAGTTTTAGGGCCCAGGATATGGTCTATCTTGGTGTATGTCCCACATACACTTGAAAATAAGGTGTATTCTGCTGTTCTGGACAGTGTTCTCTAAATATCAATCAGATTCTTTTGGTTGATGCTGGTGTTGAGGTCTGATTTTTTTCCTAGTTGTTTGATCATTTATTGGGAGGGGATGTTTACATTTTCAACTGTAATTTTACATTTGTCTTATTCCTTTCAGTTCTATCAATTTTTGCCTTAACGTATCTTGCAGCTCTGTTGCTTGGCACATACACACTTAGGATTGTACATTTTCTTGATGGAGTAACCCTTTTACTGCTATATTACACCCCCATCTCTGGTAATTTTATTTGCTCTAAAGTCTACTTTATTTGATATTAACATGGCATATGGACTGATATACATATGAACTGTGGTTTTTCTGATTAATGTTTTAATGTTTTATGATCTTTTCCATCCTTTTGCTTTCAAATTGCCATGATATAGTTGAAGTGAGCTCCTTGTAGACAGCATATAGTTAAGATTTTTAATCATTCTGTCAATCTTTTAATTTATATATTTATACCATTTATATCTAATGTAATTATTGATATATTAGGTCCTGCCTCTTTATTTTCTGAGGATTTTTGTTTATTCTGTCTTCTTTTTCTGTTTTCATCTCCCTGCCTTTCTGTGGTTTACTTGAGCATTTTTTTCAAATTCTACTTTTATTTTCCTGTAATGTTTTTGAGGGTATCTCTTTGCATAGCTTTAAAAAAAAACTTGTCTCTGTAGGTATTACATTTAACATCACAGTCTACTGGTGTCATCATTTTACCCAGCTCGAATGAACTATATAACTTTACCGCATTTTACATTCTTTTATCCTCTCACATTTATAATATCATTTGCTTAAATATATCCTTTACATATATCAGTGTTATAGTTTTTGCTTCAACAAACACATTTTAGAAAACTCGAGAGTAGATGGAAAGTCTATTATATTTACCCATATTTTTACTTAGTGTATTCTTTCTTCCTTCTTGATGTTCCAAGATTCCTTATCAATTTCTTCCTATTTTGAGAATTTTATTTAGCCATTCTTTTAGGATAAGTCTGCTAGTGACACATTCTCTTCATTTTCCTTCATCTGAGAATATCTTGATTCCCTCTTTGTTTCTAAAGGATATTTTCACTGGATATTCTAGGCTGACTGATGGTTCTTTTCTTTCAGCACTTAAAAAAAAATGTACTACTCATCTGTATGATTTCCAGTGAAAAATCCACTGCATTTGAACTACTTTTCCCCTACAGGTAAAGTGTCATCTTTCTCACTTTTTCCAAGAGTTTTGTCTTCAGTGTTTAGAAGTTTGACTATAATATGTCTTGCAGCGGGTTTCTTTAGGTTTATCCTGTTTGGAATGTACCAACTTCTTGAATCTGTGGGTTTATATCTTTTGCTGAATTTCTGGGAGTTCTGGCCATCTTTGAGTACTTTTCCAGCCCTGCTTTCTTTTTTTTCCTCCTTCTGGGGCTCCAATGACAAATATGTTAGACCTCTTGTTATAGTCATGCAGTCTGTTTTCAGTGTTTGTTTTTTTTTTCTCTATGTTGTTCAGATTGGGTAATTTCTACTCTTCTATCTTCCAGTTCACTGACTCTTTCCTTTGCTCTCCATTCTGCTTTTGAGCCCACCCATTGAGGTCTAAAATTTCTGTTTGGTTCTTTATATTTTCTATTGATTTGCTAAGACTTTCTATATACTTTTGCTGAATTTTTCTATTTTTTCCCTTGTTTCAAGTATGTTCATAATTGTTCACTGAGACATTTTTGTGATGGTTGCTTTAAAATTTTTGTTAAATAATTATAACATTTTTGTCATCTCAGTGTTGGCATCTATTTAATGTCTTTTCTCTCATTCAGTTTGGCATCTTCCTTGTTTGTGGTATTATAAGTGATTTATTTTTATCCAAATTTGGACACTTTGGGTATTACAAGACTCTTGATTTTATTTAAATCTTCTCTTTTGCTGTCTTCCTCTGACACTCCTCCAGCTGAAGAAGGGGGGAGAACACTGTTTTATAACTGCAAGGTGGAGTAGAAGTTCAGGTTCCCCACTTTGCTTCTTATCTTATTACTGCTGGATGGAGGTGAAAGTTCCAGTTCTCCACGAAGCCGCCTCTGATACTTCCCTGGATGCAAGGGGGTACTTTGTTGCTGCTACCCACATGGCTTCCATTGACATCATGGAGGCATGAAAGTTCTAGCTCTCCAGTAAGCCTCCTCTGATACCACCCCAGTGTGGAGGGGAAGGGTTGCTTTATTGCTGCTGGGTATGGACGAAAGTCCAGGCTCCTCATGTGGTCTCCACTGATACTATGCAGTGGATATGGGGAGCTTGCTACCACTGGCCAGTATGAACATCCAGGCTTCCTTCTTAGCCTCCTCTGACACCATCCTGCAGAGGGTTGGGATGCCACCTTTTGGACTAGTGAAGGCAGGGGTATAGACTCAGCAGTTGCCCTTGCTGGAATAGGTGAGAGGCAGATCACAGGTTTTTCTGTGGTATTTGGCTGGAGTTGAGCAGTTTTTGTCTATAAGTTGCCTTCCTAGGTTGTCCTTTTCCTAGTTCTTTGATTAAAGAGAGCAAGCTTTCATTGAAACTTGTAAAAAAAAATCTGTACTTATTAGTATTTCTGGGTTGCTGCCCTCTTTAGCTCTAGGTCTGAGATACATGAGGTGAGACGAAAAGAAAACTCAGGGAACTCACCATTATGTTGTTCCTCAGGTTTCAAGTTCCCTAGCTGATCTGCCTTCTTATCTCTACTTTTCAGAGTTTTCCTATGTTTGCTCTATGTATTATGTCCAGGAGTTTTAGTTGGAAGAATGGAAGAAACTGGGAAAAGTATGTCTACTCTGCCATTCTAAGATGGAAACTTCTCTTTGATAATTTTGATATTCATCCATTGGCAGAAACTTCAGGACTATCTAGTCACTGCACTGTGGCAGAAGTATGTATATTATGGCTCTTATGTGTCAGGACCTCACCACTTAGGGGAATAGATAGCCATGTTTTATTTAGTTAGGAACACGGTTTGGAATCCAATAGGACTGGATCCCAATTCCAGCTCTGCCACTTCCAAGCTCTGTGCCCCTGGGTAGGTGAGTAAACCTCTCTGAACCGCAGTCTCCTCACTTATAAAATATGGGGTAGATTAGTCCAATCTCATAGGTTGTTGGTGGATTAAATTAAATTAAATAGTGCATGTACATCACTTTGCATGGTGTCAGCATATAGCAAGTACTTAGTAAATATTAGTCAGTGTTGTCATTGTTACAATGCAGGCTGGGCCAAGTGTAATTATATTCTCTCAGTCTGGTCCTCTCCAGACAGAGGAGGTCCTTTGGCTTACTTTGTGCTCACTGCCTCTCTCTCCTGCTTGATCAACTGTGGGGATCTTTTCAACCTTGTGAAGGGATTTTGATGGATGCTGCACATGATGAGGAGAGAAAATACTGTTTACTATTTGTTTTCACTTACTCATTCCTTTATTCATAAATTCTTTGAGCAAATCTTTGTTGAACAATAACCCTGTGCTTGGCACCACAAGGAGAGCTTATAATCTAGCAGGATAGGTATCTGAATAATGATAATTTGAGGCAAACTCTAAGCTGCCAAGAAGGATACAATTAGAATACTCTGAGAGTTCAGAAGAGAGAGAAATCACATTTGGATGGAAGAATAAGGGAGGGGATTCATGGAGGATGGCATATCAGAGCTAGACTTCAAATACGTAGACAAAGAGAAAGAGCATGTGATAAGCAAGGAAACAGAAGTCTTTAGAAAAAATAAAATAGTATTTTTTTTTATTGGCCAAAACAACTTTGAAAAAGAACAAAGTTGGAAGGCTTACATTACTGGATTTCAAGACTTACTAAGATATAGCAATACAGAGTGCTACTAGTATAAAGACAGTCAAACAGATCAATGGAGCAGAATAAAGTTCAGAAATAAATGGTCAATTGATTTTTGACAAAAGTACCAAGGCAATTCAATTGGAAAAGGAGAATCTTTTCGACAAACAATGCTGGAGTAATTGGATAGCCACCCCCAACACACACACACACAAAATTAATCTTGACCCTTACCTCACACCACATACAAAAGTTAATCTGAAAAGAATCATATACCTAGTAAGAGCTAAAGTCATTAAATTTCTATAAGAAAATGTAGGAGAAAATCTTAATGACTCAGGATTTGGCAAGGACTTCTTAAATATGTCCAGAAAAGTGCAAAAATAAAAAAATCAATAAACTTCATCAAATTAAGAATATTTGCTCTTCAAAAGATATTGTTTAAATAATGAAAATGTAAGACATATACTGAGAGAAATTATTTGTAAAACACATATATAACAAAGCACATGTGTTCTAGAATATATAAAGAACTTTCATGTCTCAATAATAAGAGGACAACAATGCAATTTTTAAAACAAGCAAAACGTATGAACAGACATTTAACCTAAGAAGATAAATGGATGGAAAAATAAGAACTTGAAAAGCTGCTCAACAACATTAGTTATTAAGGAAATTCAAATTAAAACCACAATGAGATAGTACTACATACCCACTCAAATGATTAAGATTAAAAAGACTGATCATACCAGACATTTGTAAAGATGTGGAATGATTGGAATTCTCACACACTGTTGATGGCTGTGTAATATGGTGCAACCAACTTGAAAAACAGTCTGGCATTTCCTTAAAGAGCTAAACATACTCTTACCACATGACTCATTTCACTCACTCACTTCACTTCCAAGAGAAATAAAAACACAAAGATTTTTACAGAAATGTTCTCAGCAGCTTTATCTGTAATAGCCCCAAACTGGAAAACCAAATGTCTACAAACTAGTGAACAGAGAAACAAACTGCTATACATTCATACAATTGACTCTAACAAAAGGAATGAGCTGTTAATACATGTAATAAATAACTATGCTGAATGAAATAAGCCAGAAACAAGAAAGAGTACATATTTAATGATTCCATTTACAAAAACTCTAGACAATGCAAACTCATCTATATTGACATAAATAGGTTAATGGCTGCCTGGGGATGAAAATGGAGGTTGAGGAGAGAAAAAGAGGGATTGTAAAGGGAAACAAGGAGTTTGGGGGATACAAATATGTTTATTATCTTGATTGTGGTGCTGGTTTCATGAGAGTACTCATATATATAACTTATCCAATTGTTCACTTTAGATATGTGTGGTTTGTTGCATGTCAAGTATACCTTGCATAATGCTGTAAAAATATTCTCAGGCCCTCTGTAGGCCTACTGAATCAGAAACTGTGGGAATAGGTCCACCAATCTGTGTTTTAACACTCTAGGCAATTCTAATGCACAACAAAGCCCAATTTAGGCAATAAACTACCAGCAAGTGCTTGAAATAATGTTCTAGACTAGAGTATAGACTTGAGAGTCACCTTCCCTCATAGCTCAGTTAGTAAAGAATCCGCCTGCAATGCAGGAGACCCCGGTTCGATTCCTGGGTCAGGAAGATTGGCTGGAGAAGGGATAGGCTACCCCCTCCAGTATTCTTAGGCTTCTCTTGCGGCTCAGCTGGTAAAGAATCCACCTGCAATGCAGGAGACCTGAGTTCGATCCTTGGGTTGGGAAGATCCCCTGGAGAAGGGAAAGGCTACCCACTCCAGTATTCTGGCCTGGAGAATTCCATGAACTTTATAGTCCATGGGGTCACAAAGAATCAGACATGACTTGAGTGACTTTCACTTCACTTCACTACTTGGAGGTCATAGCTGAAGCTGTATGATGACAGGATTTAGAAAGTTAAGAAAAGAAAGCAAGAGGGACTAAAGAAACCTACCCTCAGGAAGTGGGAGAGAAAGAAAGAACAGGTGACAGAAGCAAGGAAGAAGCTGCCTGAGGTTGGAGGAAGAACTAACAGATGCCAAGGAAGGGATTTTAAGATACAGGGTGATCAGTAATGAGGATACCAATGTGGTATCTTATATTTGCAAAAGTGCTATCCAGTTTCTAAATTGTTTTCACATATTTTCAGTGCATTAACCATGCCAGGGATGAGCAGACAGACATCAATAGTACTATCCCTGGTAGGCAGCTCAGTTTACAGGGAAGAGCCCAGGATTTAGAGTTGGACAGATCTGGGTAGATTCTCTAGCTCCTTCACTTACTCATGTGTCAATTTGGTCAAGTTTCTTGAACCAAGTCTCCATTTTCATTTTCAAAATGGAGATAATTCTACCTACTAACCAGGTAGAATACTTGTGGTCTGTATAATAAAATACCTGCTTCAGATGACTTGCAAAGTTGTTCATTTCTATGGTCTCCATCTCATGATTCCTCATCTTACAGATAAAGAAACTGAAGCCAAGAGTGGGTGAGTGATATACCCCAGGTCATAGGACTTCATTTGGAAGGACCTTCTTGGCTTGAAATCCATGGGACCACAGGACAGGTTCACAGATGAGCTTCATTGGGTATAAAACTCCTGAAATCACATGTAGACTGAATATGAGTGTGTGACACATATTCTTCTTGGGGCAAGTGTTCATTATTTACATTGCATCTGCAAGGAATCTAGGATCTAAAAGGCTAAGAATTTCTGCTCAAAGGTCAGTTGTATTTATTTTTCCCTAAATCCCTTGATTCATGCCTCCCTATATACTTAGCTAACCCTCTTGCCCTCACACATCTTCCTTCAGGACATAGTTTCACTACTTCTCTGCTGACTGACCAGTTTACAAACCAGGAAAATTGCTTCCTGTTATAACCTCAGATGGTTCATTCTCTCCAAAAGGAGCTGCTGATTTCCTGCCCCTGTAGTCAGTACCATTCATCTGGTACAGAGAAGGACCCAGACATGGCTGAAGATCCCAGCTTGAAGGGGCTTCTGGTCTAGTAGACACATAGGAAGGAATAGAGGTAACTATGATAGATCCGGTCTATGATGGGAAACATGAGAGGAGGGCACAAGCAGAGGTCATCTGGAAAGACTGTATTTGGATGGCCTCAGCATGGACCTTGGTGAATCTTTACATCCATATGTCTGTTCATTCAGAGATATACAACCCTCAGCTTCATCTTTACTCTTCAAACTACAACTTGCCTTCCACCCACCACTCTGATGACATGCTTTCCTCAGGGTACATCACCAGGAAACCCTCACCACAGACTTTTATCGCTGACGCTTTCTCTGTGACAAGGAGCTGTGTTGGCTGTTCCTTAGGGGTCTCTTTCCTCCCTTGGCTTTCCTGACATCAGCATCTCTTTCTTTCTTCTGCTTCTCTGAGATCTCTTCTGTCTCACTCCCAAGCTCCATCACAGTTCCATTCACGGCCATCTCATTGCTCTTTCTATGGGTCTCTGCCCATCCCAATCTAGCCTATAATAGCTAATAACAACAGCTAATCTTCACCCAGGGTTGCCACATCCCAGTTCTAGCCATACTATCTCACTGTATTCGCACAATAACTCCAAGAGGCAGGCACTACCATTGCCTCATTCTACAGAGGAGGGAATTGAGGCACAGAGAGGTTAGGTCACTTTTAGGCACATGGCATGTCAAGATTATTCTAAAGTGCGAATTTTAATTATGCCACACTCTGTTCTAAAATCTTTAAAGGCCCCCCACCTCCTTAATACACAAACTCAAATTCTTCCCCCCTGCCCTCCACCACCACTTGTACTGCATGGCATGTGGGACCTTAGTTCCCTGACCAAAGATAGAACTTGTGCCTCAGCATTGGATGCATGGAGTCTTAACCATTGGACAACCACAGAAGTCCTCAAAAACTCAAATTCTTTAGCACAGCAGTGCAGAGCTTCAGATCTGACTCCTGCCTACCTCTCCTATGTCAACTTTGTCTTTGGGTTTTAGTACATGCTGTTCTTTCAACTAGAAACTCCCCTTTGCCTACATGTTCCACTTCCTGACTTTTTTTTTTTTTTTTTTTTTGCCTACTTACACTTCTCAAAGCCCAGGCACTGTCTCATACATAGAAGCCTTCCTTCATTGTGTGAGTGCTCTGTCCTCCCCAGCACAGGGAGGTGACTTGGCGGACACTATAATGTGCTGCCCGATCCCCTTCAGTTGAAGGGCTTACCCCAGTTGCTGGGAGTGCTTGCAGACAGTCCTCAGCTTTCTGTTACCATGGGGGAATTGGCCTCAGTTGAGGAGAGTTGCCCAGCCTAAGGTCACATCCATTTCCGGGACTACTTGTATTCCATGACCCAAGGGTAGAAAAGGTAGAAAAGGGCAGAAAATCTGGCCCCAATTTAGGGAAAAGTTCAAGGACCATTCTATTCCCAGAGTGGCCCAAAGGGTTGGCCTCTGCCCAGTCCTGATTCCTTCCTCTCCCTCCAAATGTTTTGACCCCAAGAGCTTCCTGATAACATCCTGTGTATTAATCTCTCAGAATCTGCTTCCTAGGGAAGCCTTCAGTTCTTATGTCTCCCAGTTAGGCTCCCTGAGGACTCAGTGGTCCAGGGCGGGGGCACTACTGGAGAAAGGCAACAGTCCTCATGAGCCCCAGCAGTGCAGCTCTTTAAATGCAGGGCAATAAGTGGCAAAACCCTCTGTCTCCATTGATCTACCTGGTCATGGCTTCTTAACCAGATAATTCATCTCCAGGTGGCCCTGGACTTCCTGACCTCAGGCAAGGCATTAATTTGGTGACTCTTGCTGTCCTCCAGTACTCACCTGACCCTCACCCCCCGGAAATCCCCAAATCATACTGTGAGGCCAGCATTGATTTCAGAAGGCAGAGGGTGGGGATGTATGGCAAGGAGGCTGCAATCCCATGTCACACACTTTAACCACTCTGAAAACAAGCTATTCATATTCCAACTGCTCTCAGACAAGGTAACCAGGACACCCAAAGCACCAGCACCCAGAGACCTCATATCTTTGAATTGCTAACTCCAAATCCTAAACTCTTGATCCACAAATTAAAGAAACAGCACAGTGTCTTGGAAAAGGCACAGCTTTTGAATCAATTAAATCTGAGTTCAACTCCTGAATCTCCCCCATATGGGTGGTGAGGTCTCTTGAGAGTCACCTAAAGCCTCATTGCCTTGTTTGGGAAAAATACGTGGTGACAGTTCCATCTCACAAGGTTTTTTTTTCTTGTTTTAATTGAGATACCACATATAAGACCCTCAAAATACAGGGGCTGCTTAGTTGCTGATAATTACCTTCCTCTATACTTGAGAATTCTGAATTCCTAGAGTCAGAAGCATAATAAAGTGAGAAGCAGAACTCTCACTTTTATAATACTATGAGTCAGGGACTGTTCTAAGCACCCTTCTCATACCAAATCAATCCTCTCAATAGTCTTGTGAAGCAGGTGTTAATACCATTATTAATCTCATCTTGTAGATGGGGAAATGTGGCACAGAGAAGCTAAGAAACTTGCTTGAGGTCACCCAGCTAGGAAGAGGTGGAGCCGGAATTACAACCCACGCAGTCAGGCTCCAGATCTCTGCCCTAAGGGTGGAAGGAACACACTCTACACACACACAGTAGGCTCTCAAGGAAGCTTGTTGATATTGAGAAAGAAGAGGAGGAGGAAGGGCAGTGGAGGAGGGGGAGGAAGGAAGGGTCACTGTCTGGGCAGATAATGAGCAAGGGTGAGGGAACACATCAAGGGCCATAACCCAAAAAACAAATTAGGGCCTCTTTGTTAAGAGTGGAACCGAGAATACAAAAGGTCAAGGGGATGAACCAAGAGCCTGCAGGAGCCTGGACTTTGGCCAGAGCAGAGAAGAAAGCATAAGACATGGTGGAGGAATTTCTTGATGGTGTTATCAACATCGTTGGAGGTCGGTATGCACATATACAAGTGGAGGCACATGAGGCATGAGGAGAAAGCAGAGGGGGAGGACATGGGGAAAAGGAAAGAGAGAGAGAGGGAGAAAAAGAGAGACAGAGGGAAGAGATAGGAGAGAAGATAGGGGAGAGGGAGAGAGGGGGCGGGAGAGGGTAGAGGGACAGAGAGAGCTTCTCCCAAAAAGAAAATTACATAGTTATAGGAACAATGAAGTATCTAACAAGTATGAGCATGAACACAAGGGTCAGAGTCTGATTGTATTGCCAGCTGTCTGCTGCCCGGTTTGTCTGTTTATCTCTCTGTTCATCTCCATCCATCCATTCATGTACCCATTTTTTTTTTTTTTTTTTTTGCTTTTAAGTTTGTCTAACTAGCCTTTATAGGGGACTGGAATGCAAAAGTAGGAAGTCAAGAAACACTGGGAGTAACAGGCCTTGGAATGCGGAATGAAGCAGGGCAAAGACTAATAGAGTTTTGCCAAGATAATGCACTGGTCATAGCAAACACCCTCTTCCAACAACACAAGAGAAGACTCTACACATGGACATCACCAGAGGGTCAACACCAAAACCAGATTGATTATATTCTTTGCAGCCAAAGATGGAGAAGCTCTATACAATCAACAAAAACAAGACCAGGAGCTGACTGTGGCTCAGATCATGAACTCCTTATTACCAAATTCAGATTCAAATCAAAGAAAGTAGGGAAAACCGCTAGACCATTAAGGTATGACATAAATCAAATCCGTTATGATTATACAGTAGAAGTGAGAAATAGATTTAAGGGCCTAGATCTGATAGATAGAGTGCCTGATGAACTATTGATGGAGGTTCATAACACTGTACAGGAGACAGGGATCAAGACTATCCCCGTGGAAAGAAATGCAAAAAGCAAAGTGGCTGTCTGGGGAGGCCTTACAAATAGCTGTGAAAAGAAGAGAAGCAAAAAGCAAAGGAGAAAAGGGAAGATATAAGCATCTGAATGCAGAGTTCCAAAGAATAGCAAGAAGAGATAAGAAAGCCTTCCTCAGTGATCAATGCAAAGAAATGGAGGAAAACAACAGAATGGGAAAAATTAGAGATCTCTTCAAGAAAATTAGAGATACCAAAGGAACATTTCATGCAAAGATGGGCTTGATAAAGGACAGAAATGGTATGGACCTAACAGAAGCAGAAGATATTAAGAAGAGGTGGCAAGAATACACAGAAGAACTGTACAAAAAGATCTTCATGACCCAGATAATCACAATGGTGTGATCACTCATCTAGAGCCAGACATCCTGGAATGAGAAGTCAAGTGGGCCTTAGAAAGCATCACTACGAACAAAGTTAGTGGAGGTGATGGAATTCCAGTTGAGCTATTTCAAATCCTGAAAGATGATGCTGTGAAAGTGCTGCACTCAATATGCCAGCAAATTTGGAAAACTCAGCAGTGGCCACAGGACTGGAAAAGGTCAGTTTTCACTCCAATCCCAAAGAAAGGCAATGCCAAAGAATGCTCAAACTACTGCACAATTGCACTCATCTCACATGCTAGTAAAGTAATGCTCAAAATTCTCCAAGCCAGGCTTCAGCAATACGTGAACCGTGAACTCCCTGATGTTCAAGCTGGTTTTAGAAAAGGCAGAGGAACCAGAGATCAAATTGCCAACATCTGCTGGATCATGGAAAAAGCAAGAGAGTTCCAGAAAAACATCTACTTCTGCTTTATTGACTATGCCAAAGCCTTTGACTGTGTGGATCACAATAAACTGTGGAAAATTCTGAGAGAGATGGGAATACCAAACCACCTGACCTGCTTCTTGAGAAATCTGTATGCAGGTCAGGAAACAACAGTTAGAACTGGACATGGAAAAACAGACTGGTTCTAATAGGGAAAGGAGTGCATCAAGGCTGTATATTGTCACTCTGCTTATTTAACTTCTATGCAGAGTACATCATGAGAAATGCTGGACTGGAAGAAACACAAGCTGGAATCAAGATTGCCGGGAGAAATATCAATAACCTCAGATATGCAGATGACACCACCCTTATGGCAGAAAATGAAGAGGAACTAAAAAGCCCCTTGATGAAAGTGAAAGAGGAGAGTGAAAAAGTTGGCTTAAAGCTCAACATTCAGAAAACGAAGATCATGGCATCCGGTCCCATCACTTCATGGGAAATAGATGGGGAAACAGTGGAAACAATGTCAGACCTTATTTTGGGGGGCTCCAAAATCACTGCAGATGGTGACTGTAGCCATGAAATTAAAAGACGCTTACTTCTTGGAAGCAAAGTTATGACCAACCTAGATAGCATATTCAAAAGCAGAGACATTACTTTGCCAACAAAGGTCCATCTAGTCAAGGCTATGGTTTTTCCAGTAGTCATGTGTGGATGTGAATGTTGGACTGTGAAGAAGGCTGAGTGCCGAAGAATTGATGCTTTTGAACTGTGGTGTTGGAGAAGACTCTTGAGAGTCCCTTGGACTGTAAGGAGATCCAACCAGACCATTCTGAAGGAGATCAGCCCTGGGATTTCTTTGGAAGGAAAGATGCTAAAGCTGAAACTCCAGTACTTTGGCCACCTCATGCGAAGAGCTGACTCATTGGAAAAGACTCTGATGCTGGGAGGGATTGGGGGCAGGAGGAGAGGGGGACGACAGAGGATGAGATGGCTGGATGGCATCACTGACTCGATGGACGTGAGTCTGAGTGAACTCCGGGGAATTGGTGATGGACAGGGAGGCCTGGCGTGCTGCGATTCATGGGATCGCAAAGAGTTGGACACGACTGAGCAACTGAACTGAACTAGCCATATATACAGCTACATGCCTGAGGTTTAACTACCTTTTTTTGTCCATCTGCCCATTTGTTTTTCTACCTGTTTTTGATCTAACCATTTGTCTGACAATTTGTCAGCTGATTTTTGTAGCAAAGTTTGGGGGCAAGGAGATTCCTAAATTGGTTAATGTGACTCTGGGGGCATCGTCTGGCACCCAGATTTTCACAGCTACCCTCCTCCATCTCTGGCACATCAGCCTTTGACTCAGGAGAAGCCTCAGGGTTTCAAAAGGCTGCAGCAACTCAACACATTACATCTTCACACAGCAAAGTCCAAAATCCGGGATAGAAGAGGGACCATCTCTTCCGTGGGTCTTTGTATAAAGTGAAAGTGAAAGTGAAGTCGCTCAGTCGTGTCCGACTCTTTGCGACCCTGTGGACTGTAGCCTACCAGGCTTCTCTGTCCATGGGATTCTCTAGGCAAGAATACTGGAGTGGGTTACCATTTCCTTCTCCAGGGGATCTTCCCAACCCAGGGATCGAACCCGGGTCTCCCGCATTGGAGGCAGACGCTTTAATATCTGAGCCACCAGGGAAGTTTGAGGTAAAATTTCCCCAAAGTTTCCTTAACAGACTTCCTCCCACATTTCAATGGTCAGACTTGTATCATACATCCATTTCTTAATCCATCTCCAGCAAGAGGAATGGAATTATCATGACTTTCCTGGGCCAATAAGAGTCACCTCTGAGGCAAGGGAGAGACTCAACCTTCCCCAAAGCACTTGGTCTCCGAGCACCGAACAAAAGAGTGGGTTCCACTAGTCAGGAGGGAGGATAGAATATGGGGCATGGCCACTGGGAGGCCCATTCTATACACTGAGCTACATATCCATCTTCTCTGTGCAATCACCTGTCCCTCTAGCTGTGTATTGATTGGTCTGCCTGTCTGTTGATCTGTCAGTCACTCCTGGAGACTCCCTGCCTATCCATGTCAGTGTGTGTGTCTATCTGTACACCTGTTTATCTGTGTCTCTATTTGTCTTTTGGTCTGTCTATAAATAAATCTATTAATGAGTTCATGTGTTTACTCAGTGTGTCTATCTGTCTTTGTCCATCCATCCATCTTGAATTTCTGTCCACTTCTGCCCTTCTCTCCCTCACTTGTCCCATATTTTTAAAATGGATAGCTCATTTCTCTTTTTCACCACAGAATAGTCTGAAATAACTCTTGAAACTCATCACTCTGGACAAAGCACTGACCACAGGGCCCACATCTCCTAGCAAAAGAGACAGAGGCAGGGAGAGACTGCCTGAGTTCCTTTCATGGTTTATACCATCTCCCCTCTTCCCAGGTCCTGCGCAGAGACTGGGCTGCTCATGGTCTCTACCCATGACGATCAGGTCCTTCCTAAGCTATCTGATCTTCCAGAGTGAGTTTGTTCATTCATTTGTTCTTGAATGAATATTTATTGAGCACCTACTATGTGCCAGGCCCCTTCTTATGTGATGGAGCTACAGAGAGGATACTTGGTCTTGCCCCTGTGGGGCTTACAGTCTATGTGCAGACACGGCCATACACAGCCACACTTACACGGGCTTATACACCATAACAGATGCTCCCATTGTGTGTAGACACAGGTTCTCAAATATACATTTATAGACAAACACAGCTATACCTAGGCCTTGCTAGCCTCTGTAAATATTTGTTGAGCCTAATATGTATGTGGCATTGTTAGTTCTGTTCAAAAGCACACCTTAGACACACACACACACACACACACGTATACAGTTATGCATTTTACTGCCCTGGAAACCCTGATAGGAGGACACAGGGAAGTGGAACAGAATTACTTCTGCCCCCACATCTAGTCTTGATCTTGAGTAATCACTTTTTGACTGTCAGTATCCCCTGGTACAAAAGGGACAAGACCTGGCCCAGAGAGGAGCTGCACCCTCTCGTTCTCCTGAACCACTCACGTTCATTTATGATGTAAGAGTTGCCTCTGATCTGTCACTGAAAGCACATCTCTTTCTTTCCTCCCCTCTCTACCTGTCTGGTTCCCTTCATGTCTCTGCTGAGTCTCCCCTGACAGTGCTCCTGCTTTTGCGTTTCCCTTCAGAGTGTGAGAGTGTTTGAATTTATGTCTGAGTACACATTTGAGCTGCTGTGTATTCTTACGTGTGTCTGCTGTGGGTCTCAGCGTGTTTTTCTCCAAGAGTGTGGGTATGTATACACACACACACACACACACACACACACACAAGGGCGCACACTTGGCTCCCCTAATATGCTGAACGGGCCATTACGCCTCTTGCATGTGGGGCTGGGGATGGGTGGGGAGGGGGACAGAGGAGGCAGCAGGATTCTGTAAGAACATTAAATCCCAAATAAAGTAGAAAATATTTTTTAAAATTACCGACTTCCCGTTTTCTCCGAAATGGAGTGAAACGAGGCTGGTCCCGAGGCAGGGGCTCTGCGGGGCCAGCCACTGGAAAGGGGCAGCGCTTTATTTTTTATTTTTGTAATAAGAGGAACTGAATTAGAAAAAACGGGGAAGGAAGAGCAGAGTCAGATTGTTAAAGGATTCAATGAGCTGTGGCCAATGTATTCGAAAGGTGCTTAAGGCAGCAGAGCCGCTCACCAAACACACGCGCACGCACACACGCACATACACTGTCACACACAGCCACACCAAGGCACCACATACCGCCATCACACTCAGGCGACTGAGACAAAGGCACATTCAACCACACTTGCATTGGGACACACACCCAGAGACACACGGACATGCAAACCCATCCCTACACACCCCCACATGGCCAGTGTACGCTCCAAAAGGTACCCATTATTCCAGGTGCCAAGACAACTAACTCAGATACACCTTGAGATACAAAATCACCTATTTCCAACGGACACATGGGATGATGTGGATACCCAAACACACACATTCACAGTCACACACAGACACACTCCCCACTTTTGGACCCACACAGATATTTTCGTATATTTTACTACAATTAGCAAATACATTTCGAACACCTGTATACTCCCTCCCACAACAGTTCATTGCAAATAAAGTTCACACTTACTAACACACTTGTTCTCTCACCCATGCACCCCCTATGGCTGATATCCACCATGACACTCAGGCCTCCAGACACACCCACACCTTCACACACAGTCACCTGACACACCCCATGTGCAATTATTAACAATGACCCCAAAGATTTATAGGGAGACTTACAGCTGAACCTGAGCTCAGGGAGGTTAAATGACCTTCCCCAACCACATACCAGCACAAGCCAAGCCAGGATGAGAGCTCTGTTTAAAAATTTAAGTTGCCAAAAGCGGGGAGCTGAACAAACACAAACACACAGGGTCTTGGTCTTGCTCATACGTTCTCTTGAACTCAGCCTCACGCTCATTTACGTAGCTGGTTCAGTTTCACACACACACACACTCCCACCTGACTAACCTGCATGTGCTGTGCCCACATTTGTACACACGGTCACCCCCTTCTACCCCCCTTTCTGGTTTTCTGTTTCTTCAGCTGCTTCCTAATCTTGCTGTCCCTGGATAGCCTAAGCCAAGGTAAGTGTTTAGGGGACAGCGTTTAGGGCATGAGCCAGGCTCTTCCTCTCAGTTACACCTCTGACTGCTTTCCTCCCACCCCACCAAAAGCAACCCCAGCCCCTCCCCCAGGGCCTGGGAAAGGTGAGCTCTGGCTCCCCTCACCCCAGTCCTCCTGCAGACTCTAACCAGGGGGACATTAAAAAGTGCTGACAGGGCAGGGGAGAGGCCACCTGCCTGCTCACCAGTCGGGCTGCTTTCATCTCAGCTGCCTCCTGCTGCAGCCGCCGCCCTGGCCTTCCCTCCCCCGGGTCCCTCTTTATTAATCTGGCCTCGTCTGGCCAGTCCAGAGCCGTCTAGTCGCCCCTATCTCCCCTCTCCCTCCAGCGCCAGTGGGGGAGGCTCCAGCTCCCCAGCATCCCAGGGCCCTGCCAGGCGGAGGCTCCATTTCTGCATCAATCATCCGGGGGCCACCAAGAGTGCCAGAAAGTGCCACCAACAGTCCAGAAAGCTAATTCCCCTCCAGATTTACAGCGGGAATGGGAGTCTCCCATGGCCCCCACCGACACACACACACATCACACACCAAGCCTCACCTGGCCAGGCCGTGCATGCCATACACTGACAGCCCCACATTCACAATGCACAGCAACATACCCACACCCTCAACCACACCCACTGTTGTTATATTGAGTGACACACAACACCCATAATGACAGTCACATACAAGGACACCTAGGGGAGACATACACCAATAGCCATGTGGTAACACAGCCACCTGCAGTGACCATCATTAAGAGCACACAGTCAACACATTCACACACAGGCACCCACACATGATGAGACAATACACCAACATCACACACTAGGACATGCTACCACTCAGCTCATTGGTTGCCCATAATGATAATCAGATGGTACCTGGCTCAAGTGTGCGTGTTGTTTTTCAGTCGTGTCTGACTCTTTGTGACCCTGTGGACTGTAGCCTACCTGGCTCCTCTGTCCATGGAATTTTCCAGGCAAGAATACTGGAGTGGGTTGCCATTTCCTACTCTAGGGGCTCTTCCTAACCCAGGGATCAAATCTGCATCTCTTGGTGTCTCCTGCTTTAGCAGGCAGATTCTTTGGCACTCAATAACTTAATATTTATTGAATGAATAAATGATACAGTCATAGCACATTCACACACTACACTGCACACATATACCTTAGAGCTGAAATGCATATGCCATAAAAAAACAGAAACAAACTCTGCTAGTACCACCCCAAGCAGCATGTAACTGAGGTCAGAAAAGCAGATAGGAGGAGGAGATGGAATGAAAGGAATCCAGCTGGGACAGAGTTGGGAACAAGTCATTCAGTTACTTTTGCAACTGGAAACAAGTTTCCGAAACACAAATCTAATTCCAGTACTTCTCAACAGCCTGCACTGCCGTCTTATACACAGCCCCGGTATGCCTACCCAGCCACGGCCGTACTTCCTACGCTCAGGTCACGCTGGCCTCCTTGCATTCCTCATCCCACTCAGCTCCCTCCTTCCACTGGGCTTTGCTTATGCTGCTGCCTCCACCTGGAACTCTTCTCTCCTCTGTTCTCCTAGTTTACATTCAGCTTTTGGCTTCAGGTCACTTCCTCACTAGGTTAAATCCCTCATGCTATAGACTGAATGTCTGCGTCCCTCCAAATTCATACGTTGAAATCTATTCCCCCACTATGATGGTATCTGGAGGTGGGGCCTTTGGGTGGCAATTGGTGCCCTTATGAGAGGGACTCCAGTGAGAAGAGTCATCTATGAAAAGGAGGGCCCCTCAACAGAAACTAATCCTGTTGGTGTCTTGAACTTGGACTCCCCAGCCTCTGAAACAGTAAGAAATAAATTTCTGTTGTTTATAAGCACCTCAGTCTATGTGTTTTATTCTAAAAGCCCTAAAGGACTGACATGCCACTTATAAGCCCTCCTTATTAAACTGCTGATCCCTCCATTATGGTGCTCTTCACAGATACAGTTTTTCAGTTTCTACCACTGGACTGAAGGCCCTATGAGAGCAGTGTCTACTTTTGCTTACACTGACTCCCAGGACTGCTACCTAATAGTCCTGAGGGCCTACTCTGTACCCAATGCATAGCAGGTGCTCAATAAACATCTAAATGACTGAATGACAAACACAAAGTACATAAAAGAACACTAGAAGGACAGCTTGGCTAGTTAATAAGTCCTAGAATGCCAGAACTGGGAAGATCATGGGGAAATCCTGAGTGTTTGCTCCTGCTGTGTGACTCTGGGCAAGTCTCTTCATTTCTCTGGGCCTCATTTCCTCACCTGTAAATGAAGACATCAGAATGTACTCTGTGGAGCTCCAGGGGCTTGGGGGCACCCACACTGCTGTGGGCAAGGATGGGAGCAAAGGTGAGCAAACTTCAGCCACAGCATTTCTGCTTTCATCTCTATGTGTGGTGTGTGTGTGTGTGTGTGTGTGTGTGTGTGTGTATGTGTGTGTGGGTGTATGTTTAGAATTGAAGGTTCTAAACTGTAAAATAGTCTGAAATCCCTGAACTAGGCAATCTCTAGCTGCCCTCTGGAATATTACAACAGAAGCAGAATAGTTCCAAAACAGGAAGATGCCAGAGCACGTGCTGCTTTTTATCTGCAAAGTTATCTAAGTGGACCCCCATCTGCAAAATCGACAGAGGAAGTAGCAATAAGAATTGAATGAGGCCAATTGGTGGAGGATTCCTGGAGGAGAGGAGTTTTCAACATCCTCTGCTGATTCCTAAGTCTGGTGACAGACTCAGAGACCAGGGAGTTGGTGGGGGGAGGGATCAGGGAACTATTTCTCAGAAGGGACTGTGATCAAAGCAACATACAAAAAAGGCAAGTCCTGCCTGAATAGGGCTAGCAGAAGACAATGGGGGAGGGGAGAAGGGCACAGGGTGGTCCACAAGCTTTCTGAAAAGCCCACGTGCACTGAGGATGGCAAACAGGAAAAAACTCTGTAGTCCAGTCTCCTTACAGGAACTGAACTTTATCCTGGAGAAGGGAAGGCTGAGAGCACAGGAAGTGAGAATCGCCGAGTCTGGAGGGCAGGGTGGAAAGGCCAGATAAATCAAGATAGCTACATGACATGGGCTGTTTTCCTCTGTTTCTTGAGGCAGGGAAAGAGGAAATAATAGCCTAAACTAGGGGTTAAAAGAGGAGCGGAGAAGGGCCAGAGAATGGAGCCAGGAAAACTCTCCTACTTCGTACCTGCGGTGGGGGTGGTTCTTTGGGAGCCCCTCAGCTCAGAGGGAGTGTTTCGGCTCCTGCTCCATCAGTCTCGGTGTCTCCTCTCTCTCACATACCCGCTTTACAACAACCTACCTCGGGAACCTCAATTCTCGTTTTCCTTGAGTTCCCAAATTTCTCCAGCCCACCAGCCATCCTTACCCACTGCCTCCTTCCTTTAGTAGCCCCTCTGCCTGTCTCTGGCCTCCACCTACTGCTGTCCTGAAGTCACTTGCTCTGGAAGCAGTCAGCCCCAGGCCTCTTCTCTGGGGTATCTGGCGCTGGTGATGCTCTCCTGGACGCTTTCTGCCCTCCCCTAGTTCTCCAACCTCTCTGATCTTCTCCCAGCAACTCTTCTTACCTGTAGAAGGGGCCAAGGCTCAGTCTGAAGGTTTTCAGTGCTTTCCTCTCTAAACTCTTTCCCATGACCAACTTATCTACAAGCAGGACTTTAAATTCAACTAGCAACCCCATAGGAATGACCCTCAAAGGTCCCTCTTTTATATGTGTATTGAGCGTACTCAATAATGTGGATTAATGACTCCCAAATCGGTACTTCAGTCCTGACTTTCAACCAGCATCCCCAGTTCCTCACCAGACATCTCCTTCCAGATTCCCCATCACTACACACTAAATTCACTGTGACCACCTGAGTCCCAAACCAGCTCACCTCTCCCAGAATTCTCTCCTAGGTCATGTGCCTGCTAGGTCAGGTTCAGCCCACTCTCCATTCATGCATCTTCACACTGGGAGTTTTCCTTCAAGTGTCCCTTAGGTTGCTGCTTATTTGCTAAATCAGCCCCAAATCTAGTCCAATTCATGAGTCTTTCTTCCAGGGTTCGGTCCAGATTCTCCCCCTCTTACCCACTGTCTTCCCTGACTGCATGAGTGGTTTCCCTAAGTATGCCATGCTCTCACCCAGAACCCCACGGGTTTCCATTTGTCTGCTCAGTGTCCAGAGCCCTCAGTCTTGCCTTCTAGGATGTGCTCCCAGCCTCCTCTGCAGCCCTAACCCTTCCCTTCCCTCCAGGAACACTTGCCTCCAACAAAGTCTAATTCTCCCCAGCGAGGCAGATCTTCAAGCTCCTCCCAACACCTGCTTGAGCTGCTCCCAGTCTCTGGAATTGGAATTAATACCAAGCATCCTTTCTAGCTAAGTTTCTCCTGCACATTCTCAACTGGGAAATGACTGCACACTGTTAACACTCCTGATTCCACCAAAACCCAGGAGCTCCTCCTGGCCACGTCAACAGAAACATCCCTGGTTGAGAACCACTGGTACGATATGGTTCTCTCACTTTTCTCCCACTACTTGATCCTTTCTAAATTACCTGTATGTTCCAAGATCTTCTTTCACTTCTCTATAAGTCCTTAGCTTCTGTCGGAGGCTATGAGGATTAATGACAAATAATAATAATGGCAGCATCCTCTTAAGTAGCACTTTCTATGTACTAGACCGTTTTAAGTCCTTTTCATATATTAATCTATTTAAGCCTCACAAAAATCTGTGAGCTAGCATTATTATCCCTACTTTTCAGATGAAGAAAGTGAGGAAGAAATTAATTTGTTCAAGGTCACTTACCTAGTAAGTAGTGATTAAAAGGCACAGCAGAAAGCACATGCTTGGGAATCAGAAAAACCAAACACTTAACTCTGACATCGACTGGCTGTGTGGTCTCAACTAAGTTACTTCCCCTCTCTGAACCTCAATTTCCTCATTTATAAAATAGTAATAATAATAATAGCATCTACCTAATTCATGGATGGGTTTCCCTGGTGGCTCAGTGGTAAAGAATCCACCTGCCAATGTAGGAGATGCAGGTTCGATCCCTATCTACAACTTGGCTCTTCCCAGTGTCTGCTCAATCTCTTCCTCTTCAACTGTCCAAGCTCTCCAACCTCTCAATCTCTTCCTCTCCAAGCTCCTTCTCCCCTGTCCTCTGTCCACAGATTTATTCCTCTCCCCCAGGCTAATAAAGCTTTGCTGCAGCTTGTTTTTCAGACTTCAGCCCATCTCCAGCCCTCTGTATATTTCTCAAAGGATAACCCAGAGTGGTCTACACTTACTGCCCCATTTCTTATCCACAAACTCACTCTTTAACCCCTACTATTCTGCTGACCTCTTAATCACTAACTCTAAGGACCTTCACTTACCTGCTTCTTACACCAAATGAGGCTACTGGAGTTTGAGCTCTGACTGCCGCTCCTTTGTTCTCTCCAGCTCAATGACCTCCATTCTCTGGGTTCCATTCCTGCTTCCTTGAACAGTGCTTCTCTGAATGGGAAGTATGTTCACACCTGGCCCTGGAAACCTCTTCTCTCTTCTGTCTCCTGCTGCTGCTGCTAAGTCACTTCAGTCGTGTCCGACTCTGTGTGACCCCATAGACGGCAGCCCACCAGACTCCCCCATCCCTCGGATTCTCCAGGCAAGAACACTGGAGTGGGTTGCCATTTCCTTCTCCAATGCATGAAAGTGAAAAGTGAAAGTGAAGTCGCTCAGTCGTGTCTGGACTCTTAGCGACCCCATGGTCTGCAGCCCACCAGGCTCCTCCGTCCATGGGGTTTTCCAGGCAAGAGTACTGGGTGCTCTCAACTGCTCCTCAAGCCTCAACCCTCACCATAGCTGCTGAGAGCACAACCCCGTGTCGTGTCCTTCCTCTGGCTTCCAGTCTCGCCCCTCCCACTGCAGCCAGACCACTCTGTCTTCTTCACTTACTCTGCTCTGACAGTGGTCCCAGCTCTCCAAGCAAGGTGGTCTCTCTACAGTCTTCCAAACCTCAGATGGATTCAGGCTCCCCTATAGACAGATGCCTCACCCTCTCATCCCAGTATTTTTTGTTTCCTTAATTTTCATTAAATCATTGAACAAATGTAACTAAAAATAAATTCCACCCATTTTAAGGTGTAGCTCCAGCTGCTTGGCTCTAAGGAGCCCTCTATTGGCTCTCACCTACCTCTGACCTCCTAGGTGTTTACCAGCAGAACCCACAAACCCCTACCTGCCTCTAATGAGGCCCCTCTTTCCCCTAGGTAACGTATGAGTTGTCTCCCACACCATGCTCTGGGATATCCAAAAGCTTAGAAAGTAGGGAGTCCTCACAAGGTCTTCCCAGGACCAAACTGAGGGAGACTGCATCAGGTGGCATCTAAGATCTCTTCCAATTCCAGTGTTCAAGGATTTGAAATTTGAGGATTCTTTCTAGAATGTTCCTCTGGGAAGATCTTCAGAGCTTCTGGAAGGTGTTTTCAGTCAGGAGACATCCTCATGTTCATGAGCAGCTGACAAGAGTGCCCCCTTTGGTGAGTTGAACCCCAAGAGAAACCAGGCAGGTCTAATATTATTCTGTGTGTGAAGGTAGGGGAGAGGAAACTGACTGAGTAGAGACTGACTTCCTCTCAAGTAGGTCGGGAAATTCAGGAGACTTTTCAAAATCTCATCACATAAGTTCACCTTCCCCTCCCCATTCTCTTGCCTTGCGCGCTCTCTCTCTCTCTCTCTCTCTCACACACACACACACACACACACACACACACACACACACACTTCGCTGGTACATTCTGGGAGCAGAAAAGTTCCCCCAGAACCTTAAGGAGCATTCACCTCCCGTCTTAGAACCAAAAAGAGAATAGTCAGAAACTTGGGCTTGATGTCTCACCATAAATCACAAAGCATGACTGCCCCCGTGGGGCTTCACTGAGCATCACAGTCTCCACCACTTCATCTTCGTGGCCCCATCAAGATGTAACAAACCTCCAGCTCCAGCTCCTCAAGAAAACAGCAATGTGCCCCAACCCACCCTCTCTGCTCCTTCCCCCCTGTACACTTTGATCTCATCCCCTTCAACAACACATTACATCCAGCATTACAATACACTGACACACCCCCATCACTCTCCAACAATGCCAGCACCCCAGCTCCTCTATGGCCCTCCTTACACCAGCCTCCTCAGGTCTCAAACACCCATTCTGGGTTTAAACATTGTGTCCCTGTCCCCAGACCCATCCTCCTCCTCCCAACATCTTGGCTAAATAATCTAGAGAGAAAGACTGTGTACTCTTGATCGCCACACTGTCCTTGTGTGCTCTGGAGAAACAGAACTAATACATACGAGGTCGTCTTGTATGTCCTGGGTCAGTTTCTCAGAATGCCATGAACATCGGAATCACCTGAGGAGCTGACTAAAAAGATTCCTGAGCTTCATCCAGAACTACCAAATGACTGCTGATGGAGCCACAGATCTATACTTTCAACAAGCTCCTCTGGTGATTTCTGTAACTGTTCAGGATCATCGCCCTAGATGCCTGACTCATTCAGTCCTAACAACTCTATGAATTTGGCAGTGTTATTCTACTTCAAATAGTTGAGGAACTCAAGACAAACAAACCTTAGTTTAGGTAAACTGCAAACAGTCAGTTGGCCAGCCCATGGCAGGGGATTTGGGTTGGTCCATGACCCCACAGAGATGAAGCTCTTGGTACCACGGAACCCTCCTGCCAGAGGATCACCTCTCTGCACCCTGGGCTCTATGCCAGGGCAGACAAGAGGCTGCGTGCACAGTAGCTCAGGCCAGAATGCTCAGCTGTAACAGGAGCCACACCTGAATTCCACATCTGTTTGTCTTCTTGCCACATGGGAGCCCCAGGCCAGTCACACATCAGCAGAGCGGCCCCGCGGGCTCCCTGCAGTGGGGAGTGTGGGAAGGGCATCTGCGGCCTTGCTGCCCACTTGGCTCCCGCTGTGGACGAGGGATCTCGGCATGGAGTGAGGGCGCCACGCTGTGACAGAAGTGGGGACTACATGTCCTGGAGAAGGATGCTGGGAAGGTGTTCCTGAGGTCCAAGTGTGCAGATTCCTTACTGCCACACTGCCCTGTTTCTCTACCTGCTCTCACACTGATCCCATGCTAGACTCCTTCTAAGTGACCCCCAATTGCCCGACTTGGGAAAATCCGGGATGAAATTCGCAGGCCAATGCTTCTGGGTACCCATAGGAAGTGAGGAAAAGTAGTGTGTGTGTCAGTCGTTAAGTCACGTCCGACTGTTTGCGACCCCAGAAACTGTAGCTCGCCAGGCTCCTTTGTCCATAGAATTCTCTAGGCAAGAATACTGGAGTGGGTTGCCATTTCCTTCTCCAGGGTATCTTCCCAATCCAGGGATTGATCCCGGGTCTCCGCGTTGCAGGAAGATTCTTTACTGTCTGAACTACTAGGGAAGCCTCCCAAGTAGCAGGAAAGTGCTCCAGATACAACCATCTTTGCCAAGGGTCACTTCTGCCCTTCATCCCAGAACCTCAGCACCACAGAATTTCTGGAAACTTTCTGGCAGTATTCAAGCCTAACGCCACACTGGCTGCTGCTTCAAAATATTCTCTCTTGTCACTGACCTCTTTAGCAAAATGGACCCAGTATTCCAGAGGTGGCCTGACAGTCTCAGAAAACAGTGGGGTAAGCATTTCCCTTTATTTGGCTGCTCCTTTTTGGTTAATGCAGTTCATGATTGTACTTGAGGTTTTAGCAGTCACATCACACAGCTGACTCATATTGAGTTTGCAGTCAACTAAACCCCCCAGGTCTTTTCTTCATGAACCGCTGTCAAGCTTGGTCCGCTCCCCCCACCCAGTACTTATGTCATTGATTTTGTTTTAACCTAAGTGCAGGACTCTACATTTATCCCTGTTAAATTTAATCTTGTTGGTTCCAGCCCAGTGTTCCAGCCTGTTGAAATCGTTTTGAATCCTGACTCTTTCATGCAAAGTATTAGCTGCCCCTCCTAGCTCTATCACCTGCAAACTTGATGAGCCTGCCGCCTTGGTCAGTTGTCAATAAAAATGTCAGACAGGACACAGGCCCAGACTGAGCCCTAAGGCATACTGCTGCAGACATCTTTCTAGTCTAGGCTGATGTGGATCCAATATCAACCTTCACTGGGTCTTGTTTTCACCAAGCTTCATGACCATTTGGTTCAGATGTTTCTACTATGTCTACAGATACTGCGAGATGCTGCTGGCTGCACCACTGGAAATTTCTCTTGCCCCAGGTCTGGCCCCATCATGGGCATGCCCTCTTTCTACTCTCCTAACCTCTAACATCATTCACTTAACTCTAACTCTAGGGGACTGTAGAATTCCAGTGGTGCCCACTCCTGCCAACTCTTGAGGTGTTAAGATGCATCTAAGCTTCAGAATCTCCCTGGGTATCACCAACTATTGCTATTTCCTATCCTATCACCCTGTGCCTCCTCTATGACTTTCTTCTCACATCTGAATTCTCTCTCTTCTGCTGCCTTCTCCTCTGTCTACAACTAGGCTTGCTGGCCTCCCTCACCTAAAAAGCCTTCTCCTGTCTGCCTCCTTACACTGTGATTGGCTTCAGCCTCCATCCTTCTCTTGAAAGTGCAAATACTTCCAACCTCACCTCCCATGTCTCCTGAACTTTCAACAGTCCTCTATTCCTCAGCTGAATAACCACACTGCCCAGTGAGTGAGCAGTGATGGTGGAGATGGTTGGGATTTGGGAGCCTGAATTGGAAGATTCACAACCAAGCCTGACAGACCAGGTCCAGTCAGCTATGGGAGCTTCAAAAGCAGAGCCTGGGAGCCCTAAACCCCAAAGCAAGGCTGTGGTTAAATAACCAAGGTAAGCAGGAAGTTCACATCAACTGAGACGTGAGATCAGAGCCCAGGCAGATAGGGCAGGAGAATATCTGGAAGCAGTCTGGTTATAGCCAAGAACAGCAAATGTGGAGAAGTTTGAGCCAGGGAACTTCTAGTGTATTTCCTCCACGGGCTGAAGCCAGGCCTAGGGCCACACAGATGGGAAAAGACAGCCCAGCCAGGGTAGGGACGATGAGAATCGAGAGGCGGGTAGGGAATGCACTTTTCCTGAGCCCTTCCCTCAGCTATCAATCAGCTGTTAGGAAGCTTGAAAAATCTCTAGTTTGGAGGTGACATGCAAAAAGTCAGTCACACAGGTCACAGAGGTGAGATAAACCAGTTATTAGGCACCAGTGAAGAGTGGTGACTGGCAAACTGGAAGGAATGTGCCCAAAGGGGTGGCAGACACTCAGCTTGAGCCACCTGTTGCCAAATGGGAAACGTGACTTAACTGTTGCCAGATCTTCTAATTTTCCAGAGAAACCAAGGTTTTGTTTTTCAAGTTTATCCTAAATGATGCAAACCAACTTCAAAAACTTTCAAAACCCATGTCTGTAGCTATGATTTGACCCACGGTGGCCATCTTAACTGCTGCCAGTGCCTGGAGAATGACTGGTACCTGGAGAGGCTGAGTGGGTGGGTCTGTTATAATACTAATGCTACATGCAGTTTCCTGGGAGGTGTCTGATACTTTTGTGTTTAGGGATACTTTTGTGTGTAGAAAATAATTATCCAGAAATTACTTTAAGAGTCATACTCAATTTTCAAACCTCATATTCAAAATCCTAGTTTTTGCCTAAGCTTAAGTTCTTAAGTTCAGCTTGCAAACCTTATTGTTTATAAAACAAAGGAGTTATGTAAGATTAATATATTTTATTTCCTTAAGTACTTCATTTATCTGACTAAAACAAACCTTCCCAAGTACTTATCATATCACCAATAAATCACATTAATACAGCAAATCTCAAATCTTCCAAAACAACAGAGACTTGGCAAGTTTTCAACTTAAAATTAAAACCTAAATAAATTATTCAACACTCTTTAGTTGGTATTATAAGGTAAACCTATCAAACTAAAACGCAAATTCTCCCTCTTATGTTAAAGGATTTAAAAACGGCATAGATTCAAGTAAACACAGTAATGCTGCACGTTCCATGTTCTTAAACATGCCTATCCTTCATTCTAAGTTCTCCAGAGTTAAAAGATGCTTTCCTGTCAAGGAAACAACTGATACTGTCCAATATATTTTGGAGGTTGCCTTCTCAGATGGTTACGATGGTAAAACAACCAGAAACACTGATTGGGCTACTGACTATATTCTAAAAAGGGACCCAGGAATTCCTTGTCTCTGAAAGCCTTATCACAGGGCCTCCATTACCTAATGAGTTGGTCCCCAGCTCATACCCCTGAGTTTCGTGTGCTTCAGTACCTACTACATTTTCTCAGACATTTTGAACCCCACCTAGGCTGTCAGACACCCTGTTTAGGTCGTGCATTTCCTCGGCTCTGAAAACACTTAAAAGGCTTTCCATCTTGCAGATTTCTGCTCTTTTTATATTCTTCCTTTCTGGAAAGACCACAAGTTTTAGAGGTATTACGATGAAAGCAGGCTGAATGTAAGACTTTCCTCACAACTTTGATTTGTAGTCACAATTTCTAAGGTTTTCCTGGCAGAACTCTGGTCTCATCCATAGTTCACTGACCTGTCCCTGTCTTTCACTCCACACAGCCTCCTCATCGACTGACTTTTCCCCTCTAGCATTCAGCACCCACCTTCTTTCTTCAAACTCATTTCTCAACACCATGGTTTCTTCACCCACCCCCATGCCAAAGAGAGGACCAGAGGACCCCTATTCCAGCTCCAATATAGCAGAGCCCTGCACTCTTCTCCCTAAATTCTTTCTCACACTCCTTAGGGTAACTAATCTCATCCTAGACAAGGGAATTCTGATATTACTTGTTCACACTAAGGCATGGACAACTGAATTCCTTTTACACTGGATACACTAGATGCTTCCTAAAGGAACAGTAGGGAACTGAGAACTTCCAGATGGATTTAGAAAAGGCAGAGGAACCAGAGATCAAATTGCCAACATCCGTTGGATCATAGAAAAAGCAAGAGAGTTCCAAAAACATCTACTTCTGCTTTTTGACTACTCCAAAGCCTTTGACTGTTTGGATCACAACAAGCTGTGGAAAACTCTTAAACGGGTGGGAATACCAGACCACCTTACCTGCTTCCTGAGAAACCTGTATGCAGGTCAAGAAGCAACAGTTAGAACTGGACATGGAACAACAGACTGTTCCAAATTGGGAAAGGAGTATGTCAAGGCTGTATATTGTCACCCTGTTTATTTAATTGATATGTCGAGTACATTATGTGAAATGCTGGGCTAGATGAAGCACAAGCTGGAATCAAGATTGCCGGGAGAAATATCAATAACCTCAGATATGCAGATGACACCACCCTTATGGCTGAAGGCGAAGAGGAACTAAAGAGCCTCTTGATGAAAGTGAGAGGAGAGGAAAAAGCTGGCTTAAAACTCAACATTCAAAAGACTAAGATCATAGCATCCAGTCCCATCACTTCATGGCAAATAGATAGGGCAACAATAGAAACAGTGACAGACTTTTTCTTGGCTCCATAATGACTGCAGATGGTGACTGTAGCCATGAAGTTAAAAGATGTTTGATCCTTGGAAGAAAAGCTATGACCAACCTAGACAGCATATTAAAAAGCAGAGGCATTACTTTGCCGACAAAGGTCCATCTAGTCAAAGCTATGGTTTTTCCAGTAGTCATGAATGGATGTGAGCTGGACCATAAAGCAAGCTGAGCACTGAAGAATTGATGCTTTTGAACTGTGGTACTAAAGAAGACTCTTGAAAGTCCCTTAACTGTGAGATCAAACCAGTCAGTCCTAAAGGAAATCATTCCTGAATATTCACTGGAAGGACTGATGCTGAAGCTGAAGCTCCAATACTTTGGCCACCTGATGTGAAGAACTGACTCATTGGGAAAGACTCTGATGCTGGGAAAGATTGAAGGCAGGATGAGAAGAGGATGAGATGATTGGATGGCATCACCAACTTGATGAACATGAGTCTGAGCAAACTCTGGGAGTTGGTGATGGACAGGGAAGCGTGGGGTGCTGCAGTCCATGGAGTTGCAAAGAGTTGGACACAACTGAGCGACTGAACTGAACTGAAAGGAAGAGAAAGAAAAGGGAATTTATATTTATTGGGCACTTACTAGGGAGGCTTCCCTGATAGCGCAGTTGGTAAAGAATCCTTCTGCAATGCAGGAGACCCTGGTCTGATTCCTGGGTTGGGAAGGCTACCCACTCCAGTATTCCTGGGCTTCCCTGTGGCTCAGCTGGTAAAGAATCTGCCTGCAGTGCAGGAGACCTGGGTTCAATCCCTGGTTTGGAAAGATCCCCTGGAGAAAGGAAAGGCTACCCATGCCAGTATCCCGGCCTGAAGAATTCCATGGACTGTGTAGTCCATTGGGTCGCAAAGAGTTGGACATGACTGAGCAATTTTCACTAACTACTGCTGCTGCTACTGCTGCTAAGTCACTTCAGTTGTGTCCGACTCTGTGCGACCCCATAGATGGCAGCCCACTAGGCTCCTCTGTCCCTGGGATTCTCCAGGCAAGAACACTGGAGTGGGTTGCCATTTCCTTCTCCAATGCATGAAAGTGAAAAGTGAAAGTGAAGTCGCTCAGTCGTGTCCAACTCTTAGCAATCCCATGGACTGCAGCCTACCAGGTTCCTCCGTCCATGGGATTTTCCAGGCAAGAGTGCTGGAGTGGGTTGCCATCGCCTTCTCCGTTCACTAACTACTAGGGAGGTACTTGAGCTGTTTACTTGAGGTGTCTTATTCATTCCCAATAGCCACTCAAAGGGGCCTGCTAAGAAAGCTAAGTTCAGAGACAGTATAAGTAATCTGACCATCTCAGCACTGAGAGTGGTGAAACTTATTCAAACCTAATCCATGGAACTCTAAAACTCACAACCTTTCTCAGCACACTGCTTTTCCTTCTTAAACCAAAACAAGATCCTTACCAGACAAACATTAGCAGAGTGAAAGGACAGCGTTTAGGTGGGAAACAACATTGCTTTACTGTTTTCTGTTGAAAATGCGAGAGGCTCTTATCTGTTCAGTTCAGTTGCTCAGTTGTGTCCGACTCTTGCGACCCCATGAATCACAGCACACCAGGCCTCCCTGTCCATCACCAATTCCCGGAGTTCACTCAGACTCACGTCCATCGAGTCAGTGATGCCATCCAGCCATCTCATCCTCTGTCGTCCCCTTCTCCTCCTGCCCCTGATCCTCCCAGCATCAGAGTCTTTTCCAATGAGTCAACTCTTCACATGAGGTGGCCAAAGTACTGGAGTTTCAGCTTTAGCATCTTTCCTTCCAAAGAAATCCCAGGGCTGATCTCTTTCAGAATGGACTGGCTGGATCTCCTTGCAGTCCAAGGGACTCTCAAGAGTCTTCTCCAACACCCCAGTTCAAAAGCACTCAGCCTTCTTCACAGTCCAACTCTCACATCCATACATGACTCCTGGAAAAACCATAGCCTTGACTAGACGGACCTTAGTCGGCAAGTAATGTCTCTGCTTTTGAATATGCTATCTAGGTTGGCCATAACTTTGCTTCCAAGAAGTAAGCGTCTTTTAATTTTATGGCTGCAGTCACCATCTGCAGTGATTTTGGAGCCCCCAAAATAAAGTCTGACACTGTTTCCACTGTTTCCCAGTCTGTGAACTCCTGCAAATCTGACCCACCACTCTGGGAAAGCTCTCTAAACCCCGAACCCAACCACCACCCAAGTAACAGACAGTGCTCAGTTTAGACAGCATGCTCACATATATTGTCCCATCAACACTGTAAAGGAGGCAGTAGGCATACTAACCACTGTTCAGGAAAAGACTGAAGCATGGGGACAAGTGTGCCCAAAGTCACTCAGCCTATGAAAAGCATCTAAGAGTCACACACAGGTTCATGGCCCCTGAGCCTTGTCTTCCTTCCACTTAGCCACAGCGTGTCATCCAGACACCGTCCTGGCCCATTTCCTTCATTCTACAGGAATGGTAGACTGAATCAGATGGTAATCTAGAGCCTAGGTCTCTGCTTTTGTTCCTTAAGACCCCATCCTAGCCAAACCATCTTTGTCCCCATCTCTGCCTTTCACAGACTTTCTTTCACAACCTGATCTTTTCCATTTTGCTTCCCCCACCCCAATATATCTGTGATTCCACTTCACATATTAACTTGAGGGTCAGGGTAGGATTAAAAAAACCCAGCCCTCCAAGCACTAACTAAATACTGAGTCTTCATAATAAACCATTTTCTGAGTGCCCATACTGAATTGAGTGTTTTAAAAACATCATCACACGGAACTTCCCTGGTGGTGCAGAGGCTAAGATTCCACATTCCCAATGCAGGGGGCCCAGGTTCAGTCCCTGGTTGGGGAATTAGATCCCACATGCTACAGCTAAGACCCAGTGCAGTTAAACAAATATATACCTATTTTTTAAATCATGAGAGAATAGCATGGAAACATATACATTACCATATGCACAACTGACAGCAAGTGGGAATTTGCTGTGTGAGGCAGGGAGTTTGTACAGGTACTCTGTAATGGCCTAGAGGGCTGGGATGGGAGTGGAGGGGTGGGGGGAGGGTTTGGGAGGGACATGCGTGTGCCTGTGTGGCTGATTCATGTTGATGTGTGGCAAGGGTTGGCACAGTATTGTGGGGCAATTATCCTCCAATTAAAAAAAATAATCACAAATGCTCCTAACAATGTTGCAAGCCATGTGCTATTTTCAACTCCTCACAGGTGAAGTGGCAGAGGCAGATACTTAAGAGACTATAGTTAGGAAATGGACAATAGGGATTTAAGCCCAGGAGTCACATCCAACGCCTCCATTCTTGTCAAAACATCACATAAGGCCCATGAAAACAATGACTGTACTGACTGTAAAGTGGGTGGGGTTTTGCTCCAACAAATCAAAAGCTCACTATTCAAAAACTTGGAGGGAAATTTAACAAGCCCATGTGCTGCCTCTAGATGAGCATGGCAGCTTCTGTGCCAACCTCCTTGACCCCATGCCCCTGCCACACCCAACTTACCCCTGTTGTGCTGACAGCCCACACACTTTTAGTGCCTCTGATCCCCTTGGTGGCAGCAGGTCTAAGGTTTTTAATTTTCACTGACAGTGTGTTTCAGGTATTTTTAATATAATTGGAAACAACTTTCAGAAGATCATTCCCCAGCAATGGCAGTACAGTAGATTAGAGTCCTTGTAAAAAATAAGTTGGAGTTCACCAAGAAGGGGTGCTTAGCTGCTTAATCGTGTCCGACTCTTTGCAACCCCATGGGCTGTAGCCTGCCAGGCTCTTCTGTCCATGGGGGATTCTCCAGGTAAGAAAACAGGAGTGGGCTGACATGCCCTCCTCCAGGGGTCTTCCCAACCCAGGGATTGAACCCAGGTCTCCAGCATTACAGGCAGATTCTTTACTGTCTGAGCCACCAGGAAAAACCCAAGAGGAAGGAAATGGTAACTTATGCTCCTATTTCTGTTCTGCTCATAACCTGACAACTAGCCTTGCTCTGGGAGTAGAAGCAGGACCTTTGTCAGAAAGCGAGATGGGAAGAGAAGTAAAGGCTTTGAGAGACAAGGCTGGGTCCAATGACAAATGAGTCTGAGCTTTGGAACATTCAACCTGCTAAGCCTTCCTTTACATACTTGATTTCATGTAAACCTAACAAGATAGGTAATTTATACCCATATATATGAAGTTTCAGGTAGTGTCATTTGCTCAAGGTCACATAGGATGACAGACCTAGGATTCAAAGCCAAATATGCCAAGTCCTCATTCTCAACCATGACCCTATATTGCACCATACACTGCACATTCAAGAGGTAACAGAACCTAGCTCAGAAGTAGCTTGCATTTGGAGATACGTAGTAGAGCTTTCCTGAAGGGCAGGACCGACCTCAATGAACAAGTGAGTAAGTTTTAAGTAAACTGAAAAAACACAGCAACATGTTCTGTGGCCAAAGAAAAGGCTGCCAAGGTCCAGGGCAAAAGACATCTAGATGTGACTTCAAAGTGACTACAGAATGGCCTGCAGTCCAAAGATGGCTTGGCACTTGCTAGAGAGGTCTTCACCCACAGGGCTGGAAGCCAGGGTCAGATGCAAAGGGATATGAGTGGCTCAGTGGGGAGGGCAGTGGCAGGGGGTGAAGGCAGAACCTAAGGGATTAGTGGGTATCAGTGTGGAGAAGGCTGAGCATTCCAGGCAATCAGAGTACACCTCGGGCTAACGCCCAAATACTGGATCTAGCATCTCTTCCGGGCAGGGAGGCAGTGTAACTCCAAAGGTCAGAATGCAGTCTTCTGAGAACGCAGTGATGGGGTTACAACTGAGCAAGTCAAATCCATTTGCACTCCAGGACAAACCTGGGTTGACAACCAAAACGATTTTCAAAGGTTTCTCTGGACAACCAAAGGGTTTTCTTCTTTTGGGGGTCCACTGTCTAGCACCTTCCTAGAAGTGATTCCTAAAACGCTTAAACATGGAGGAAGAGAGTGTTTGCTTTGGGAACTGGGAGAGAGGTAAGCCAGAGGAGAAATTTAAGCCTTTCACTTCTCCCAAACCCTGGTTGTCTTCCAGGAATCAGCTTAGACTGTGTGACTTCTTGCAGGAAGGCTGTGAACACCTGAGCCTGTCAGGTGCTTCTCCTCTGCAGACCTGTGACACCAACTGCCTGCTTGATGGCCGCAATGAACTGAGCACAAGTGGGCAGAGACGGGCTCTGGGTCTGGAACAGAAATGCTCCAGAGGCTCCACGAATGGTAGCTAGTAAAGATCCCAGTCTTGTATTTTTCTGAATTCTCTTCTGAATGCCCTTCTGTCCTAGAATAACCACATGCATAACTTAAATACATGAAATAACATTGCACCGAGGGGGCCTGACTTAGCTGCTGCAATGTTTCATGGTATAAGGTTGGCAATAGCTTCTTCAGGTATAATGGACACTCATCCAGCTGCCTTCAGCCCTCAGAGTCTAAGGAGAGCCTGCACCTAACAGCTTCTCATGCCGGCCCTGGGCTGGTGTAGAGGAAAAATCTGGCTGACCAAGCAGAAGGCATCAGATTCTACCCTGTTTCCCTCCAAGGTGGGTTTAAGATACCAAGGCTCTTCTGTTTGTCCCCATCTCAATATGAACTTCTCCAGCATAATTTATTCTTCCTTACGCTTTTCTTGAGTGAAGGTATCACTAAAATTGAGTTTCTGAATAAGTCACATAAAAAAATACAACCACAACTACCACAACCATTTATTAAGTGCTTGCAGGCACTGTGCTAAAGCTTTACAAACATTGTTTCCATCAATTCATCAGCCCTGAGGTAGATATTTTCAACACCCACTCCCTCTCCCTACACACATATCATTATAGTTGAGGAAACTTGAGGCTCACAAAGGTCAACTCAATCAACAAGATCCAGCCCAGCCGGTAGGTAGCAGAACTACAGATCTGAACCAAATACATCTGATTCCCAAATCCATACTTTCATACACTACACTGGATTGTTATGCTGTTTCTCACTGGAAGTTAAAGGATACATGCCCCTTCCTAAAACATCACCTTAAGACCAGATTTAGATGGGGAAAGCAAGGCCCAATTTTTTTTTAAACTCCTCTAACCAGCTATTGTACTAAACACCTGGAAGAGTGAAGTGACAGTCTGGTTATATAAGCTGACCACTGGGTCCCTGTGTCCTGCTACCCTGGCTTCCAGGGTCTTTCTTGTCTAAGACCCTCCATTCCTGACACGTGACTACTCAGTGTGCTTCTCCCTTTCAGCAAATACTGAAACACAGAAGTGAGCCAATTTGGTGATTCGGAGCATCACCAAAGATACCTGAGAGAAATCGGGGGACATTCAAAAACACCCACCAAACCTCAACTGCTGGACCCTAAGGCACACCAATGCGTGTAGACATAAGCACAAACTTCAGTTCTTCCCTCCAGGCTTGCCAGGCTCAGCTCTACTCCTGGGGAGTCTCCCTGCTCAGTCTCTACTCACTGGTCCTCCACTGTCCATGACTCTGGATTCCCTCCTCTCATTCCTCACTGGAGGTCTCACTAACCACAGGCCCTTGGGACTCAAGGCTGCCCATGTGGGAGGCTTTGTCCCCCCAGAATCACACCAAAAGTGCTCAGCAGGGCTCTGCTGAGGACCCTAAACCCTGAGGATTGAATCGAACTGGCTGAAGACTAGCAGAAAGGGCTCCCAGAGTGAGCAAAGCCAAACCAGGATGTGCAGACATGACAAAGGACTGGATGGCAGGAGAACAGAGCAGACACACAACAGGTCCACAGAATTACCGCAGATCAGAAAAAGGAAGACAAAGGGACCCTAGAGAAAGTCAACCCAGACACCTCAGCCAGGGATCTTCTGACAAAGTGACTGTTCACAAAAAGGACCTTGGTGACGGGGCTGCTGGAGAAGAAACTAGGCAGGGGAGAGGATAAGAGGAGAAACTAGGGGAAGGGGGTACTCTGGACAAGGAAGCTGGAACATCTCTTTAGGGCAGGCAATTTGAGAGGATACCAGAGAAGCAGGCTGGGGCTGGGGGAAGCACTAGAGGTACCAGAAAAGGGGAAGATGACACGGGCAGAAAGGCCAGGGCATCTGGAAGTCCACAAGCATTTAAGTGTATCCCTATATCAACTTGTTTGGGTAAAACTGGCCACTGAGGACCCCTCTCTGCAGTCCTACTGACTTCTGCATTGAATTTTGAACAGTAGAAGACCCAGAGGTAGGGAAGTTACCAAGGGGAGAGACAGTCCTATCCACAGGAAGTTCCCACTTTGAGGAGTCAATGAAGCACCACCACCGCCATCCCTGCCCCCAATCCCTGAGGAAGCCTCTGACCTAAGGAACCACCACGTCAGTCACAAAACTGAGAAATAACTGATGCAAATATTCTCCATGATCTTTGAAGAATCAGAAGGATGAGAGACGAGGTGACATGGAGACATAAGATCCAAGGAGGGACTCTTCACACCTTAACACTCAGCCTGTTAGTTCATCTCATCACCTGCTCACACACCAGGGCCTTCTACGTAACTACAGCCGCAATATGTGAGGGGAGAGGCCCAGGGTGAAGCATGCTCTCTGATGAGCCCAAGGACCAGGAGGAGCCCGGAGGTTGAGCTTTGCTCTCATCTTCTTCCTCTCTCAACAGCCTCTAATCTTGTCCTCACAGGGTGCATGACACATGGCTTCATAACCTCTGGGTATTTCGTGTGCTTTCCTCTCCAACTAAAGAGGCTCCTGGAGGATAAAAGAGCAGGTTCTCTCCACACCCTTTGGTGTTGGACTCTAACAAATTCTTGTCAGAGGTGGGGTATCTGTAGTGTTGATTACAAAAACATTTTCCACAAACAAGAAACATATGTCAAAACCATTCTATTGCTATTCTTTGCCCTATCGCTTGTGTTTGACACTCCTTGTCAGCTCACACCTCTAGATGTCTCTTCCTGTATCTACCTCAGCCTAGGGATGGGGACCACCCAGCCTTTGTTAAGAAGTAACATCTCAGCCTGTGGAGGAAACAATGAAAGGGTATGTGGCCCAAGAATTTCTGGGGGACAGAGGGAGGGTCTCGTCACATTGGGTTGGCCATTGATAAGGATCCTTCCCCTCTCTGTCTCCTAACAGATTCAGATTAATGATCGCTCATTCCTAATTGTCAAATTTCTTTTCCTTCATCCTGTGTCTAATCACCAGTGACAGAAACCATTACGCAAATGAGAGCAGACGACTTCCCCCAACTGTTCGCGTTGGTAAAAACCTTGTAATTTAGAGCTCTGATTTGTAGGAGAAGCTGGTCTCCCCCAGGCATCCTGGGCATCTGCTCAACTGATGCCCAGAACAGCCCCCTCCTCCATCCCCCAACTCCAACCCCCAACAAATATTAGACTTCACAAAGAGTGGTTTTCTCTGTACCTGCTGGTTTAAAAATAGGAGCATACAACATGGCTGACCTCTATACAGGCCTAAACCCCCACCTTTCCCTCTTGTGTCTGCCCTCATGCTGCTAGTTAGGACAGGTGTTAAGCAATAGGGCAGAGATGCTTCCTCTGCAACAAGCAGAATTTGTGCCTCAACAGCCCTAGCCTAGCTATGTGAAGGGAAGGGCCTCAATCTTTTCATCAGGGAAAATGCAGGCAGCAGAACATGAATCACAGTTCTCAGTGAACTTCCAAACCTAGATCTTCAACGCTCCAGATCCACAAGCATGCTGGAAGAAGTGACCGGACCTATTCAAGGACACACAAGTAATCAATGGGATCCAGAACTATTTCCCTGTAACTCATTTCAGAACTCTTTTAACTCCATAGTATGGCTTCCTGGCATTTTCCCCAAGAAGTGTTTGCTGGAGCCCAGAAGAGCTTTTACCCTGAGCTGTATTCTTTTGGGCTAAGCCTGTTTGTACTAGATACTGCCCAGTGGGTGAGATCTGAGCAAGGCCTGTAGTTCAGAGGAGGTATGGTAAGAAAATCAAGTTTGCTAGGGAGCACAGCAGGGGGTTGGTAGCCAAATAGTACTAGGTTTGAATCCTGATTGCCACCAATCACTTACTCTTGAGCTGTAAAATGAGAATACCTACCTTGCAGGATAGCGAGGAACAAAGACAAAAGCACTTGACATTAGATGTCTTAATAGTCAGGGGTCTCTGTTGTATTACCCAAGAATCAGAACCCAACCTGTGAAGGCCCCTCCACCTTGGTCAGACATGGGTGGGCACAGCAAGCACCCAGAGAAGATCAGCTGAGAGGCCCAAGCCATCACCCACATCTTTGAGGAATGAGCCAGGAAGGCTGCAGACATGCTGAGGAGAATGAAAAGAACGGGCTATATTTCAAAATGTGAAGGCGGTCAATTTATCCTTCCTCTGTCCTATTTTCTTTGCTGCGTTCCTTTTTCCCAAAAGAGATGGAGGGATGGAGACCACTGCGGTCACATTTTCCAGCATTGGCTATATTTGAAAGAACTACACTTTAGAAGGTACCGTGTTTGAACACCCACACTGCATCAGAGAACCCCAGCATGGGGTACTAAAAATAAACACCCCACCCCCAAAATACACACAGGTGCGCTCATGCACACACACACGCGCATCCTCTCAGTCCATCAGTGCACTGTAACTATAAACTGAGCTCTGGGGGTGAGAGCCACAGCTCAGACACTGAAAGTAAACCTTTGGCAAAAAAAAAAAAGGGGAAAAAAATGAACCCAGAGACTTCCAATTCCTTTTTCCCTTCCAGAGAGAAGGGGCGTGGAGATAGGAGCGGAGGTGACAGGACGCAGGGCTACCACACTGCGCAATTCCAAGGGCCCCACTTCCACCACTCAAGCCCTTTGAGTTGTGCAGTGCCCAGTGACCCAGCTGTAAGCTGCAGCCCTGAGAGGGGTTCCCACAAGTAACTATGAACAGAAAAGGAATTCCACTCCATGCTCCACCAGTTGCCCTGACTTTTGAGAGTGTTTGTGGAACATTACAGTGGGGTCTGGCAGAGGTGCTGGCTTCAAGAGTCAAGGCTACATTTCTGCCCTTGCCATGAGGTGGATGACAGGTGGTGAGTTAGCTGCCTCAGCTTGACCCCACTTAGTCTACTTGAGCCAGGAAGCTCCACAGACGTAGCAGAGGACTTGGCCTGGGCAGGGAAGGTCGTAGGATCTGGAGGCTCTAGCCAGTCGGTCTCAGGCAGGTTGTTGCAGTGAGGCCTGACCAACATCCAATGGCTAAAAATGAGTTTAAAAGCTTTAGACCAGGTCAGGCAGTATTGCCTTGGAGTTCCCGCTGTATGTTCTATTGGACAAGGTTAAGCAGTAGAAACTTGGTCAGCAGAGAGGCAGGCCAGTGTAGACACACATGCACACACACATCCACAAGAGGCTTGTACCCTTAGAACCTACAGAAGCCACTGTTAGAGGACTCCTCTGGCACCCAGGACAGAGAGCAAGAGCTGGTGCTGAAAGAAAGAAGCTGTATGTAAAAAAACTCTTGTAATTTGGACGTTTTGCACAATCCTTGGTTCCTTTGTCCCAAGATGCTTTTCTGTGTATGGCTTGAGCTTGAAGGTCCAAGTTGGAACCCTGCCTAATTCGCTCTCCTAGGAAGCTACTGAGGCTCTCAGAGGGAAGCCTCCCCCTCTCTCCTCCCATTAGAGTCCTGTAGCATTCCTACCAGCCTAGAGCCTCACTCTGTGAAAACTGGGAGGGGGCAGACTGATCTCACGGACAGGACAGCTATGGCCCTGTAGCCCAGATGTGGGGGCATCCGAGAGCATCTCCCCTCTCTCAGGCTGAGGCACTGAGGTTGCAGGAGACAGAGCCGAGAGCCAGAAGTGGCATCCTGACCCAGAAGGAGGGAGCGAGGAAGAAACACATACACACGTGTGCAGGCACACACATGCACACATACCCCGAGGTTGAAAGACTAACACACAGACATGATGACAACCAGAAGCTGGGGACTCCACACACTGAATGCAGGACTTTAGGGGGCAGAGAGGGGAAGGTGCTGGGGCACAGAGGCAAGGGTAAGAAGTCCCTCCGAATGGGAGTGGAGTGCCAACCACCCTGCCTTGCCCCAAACACCTGCCTCCAGGGCCATGGCAAGAGTCCAGTCCATTAAGTGCAGCGTGCAATACTAGCGCTTGGAGTCTCCTGTCCTCATCAATGAAGCGGTGTGGACGGGCTAGCAGTCACCTGGCAGGAGGCCTTGACTCCTGGCAGGCTAGTTGTATCGGCCCTTGATCATTGTGTTCAACAAGGGCCCCACCTGTGGAAAGACATGAGGAGCCAGTCAGAACTGTCTGTCCTCTAGCCCCAGAGCAGGACGGGGGTGTGTCTGGAGGCATCGACATCCAGCCAAGGGCAAGGACAAGGTTTTCAATCAATCTTGTAAACCCTCTAATCAACTCTCTTCCTGGAGGTCAACCCAGTCTTCTGGGGCATGGTCCCTTCCTCTGGGTCCATGTTGGATTACTTTCCCTCTCACAACACCCTATACACATAAGCAGCACCAAACTGACAGACAGACGGTCAGGAGGCGCTAACACTCCCCAGACACCTCAAGAGTGTCTATCTGCGTGTTTCGTAAATGTGCCTTAAGAATCTTAAATGCTTCTTTATTCTTTAAGGATCACTTGCAGTTGGGGCTGGTGCTCTCCCCTACAGGTGCTATGGATGCAGAGGCTATCCATAGGACAGAGGTAAAGAGCATCACAAATACAAATCTCCCCTACTTATGCAATGGGCCACTGGCACACCTGTGTGGGAAGCAAGTCTCAACATTACCTAGAGAAGCCTTGCCACAGCTGGGAGCACGCAAGAAGATGCTTTACTGCTCGCTTTCCGTTCCAGGAAAATCCCCTCAGGGGTCCCCAGCTGGCACACAAGCCCCATGAGGGAACATTACTACTAGCATGGAACAGATTATAATTGATCCGCCAGTCAAGCCCAGCTCTCACCAAAAAAATTAGAATTTTCTGAACATACCCATAACCTCTATGAAGAGAGGAGGATAAGATACTGAAACAGACGAGCTATGGGAACGTGACACCAACCCTGACTTTCCCTGGTCACAGGAGTGCCACTTTGGGGCAGCCACATACCTCTTGTGGGTTCCCCAAGGCCTCGCCAAGCATCTTCTCAATATTTCTCATTATGGCCACTTTCTGATGGGCTTTGAGAGGATATTCAATTCTCTTAGGAGTCGGGCCCCCTGCAAAGGAAGCAGCAGCTCAGGAAATGTGTTTAGCAGGCTTCAGTGTCACGCACTGTACCAAGCACCATCCTCTCTTAAGAAACCCAGTTCAACTCCAACCCTCTTCATCTCCCTCAAAGACCTGGCAATCACTTCCAGAGACAGCCAACCTCCTTGCCCTACCCCCAAACAATTCATCACACCTACCTCACCCCACCCCATCTAGAACAAAAAACCATAGTCACCTTATACCAGAAGTTCACAGTGATGGTTATCCCCCATTTAGTAATGACTCTATGTGATGCCACCTGCAAGAAAATAAACAGGTTGCTGTTTGCCACCAGTACTTTTCAGAGGGACAGATCCTCTGAAACTAGCTAAAGTCCAGCTAGGGGATATAAGGAAGACAGTATCTTCACATTCATCCTATCAAACACACCCTGGAGCTAGAGGGAGTGGTGTTTGGTCTTCAAATACTAAAGAGCCAAGCCTCAAGCCTCTGGGGCCTCTTTGGACCCAGAGACAGTGTTGTCATTTCCCCAGGTTAAGTACGCCCATCATCCGGGTATGCCAACCTTCCTGTACATTAAGTCCAATCCTGCCACAACTCAAAAGAAGGGACATGGATAAGGCTTTCCAGGGAATGGGAAAGAAAGCTCCCCAGAAGCTCCCGGTCCTAGCCCCCATCCTCACCAGTACATTGGGATGTAAAGAACATCACCGGGGCCAACCACTGTTTCGTAACCAACCACGTTCTGGAAATTGGGGAAACCTCTCGTAGTCAGGATTGTCAAAGTCCACCTGAGAGGTTCAAGAGGAAAAAAAAATTCAGTCAATCACCAAATTTTTATCTGTTACTTTGGTAATCAAAAAGATCCCTTAAAAAGTCTTGAGAATTTTTTTTTAAATCCAGCAAAGACACAACACACATTAAACATATGCAAACTCTCTCAGGGAATGACATAAGAAGATGGGCACTGCTAAATGTTAAATGAATACTAGGCCTCGTGATCCTGAGGTCAAAAGCCAATCATCAAGGTTTACAGGTCAGAACCTACTCATGGCCTGCAGATTTGAGGAATTAGGACTCATCTTTCAGCCAAACTTTCAGAAACTTTCTCCCAAACACATATTCTAACCAGCAAAGACGCCTACACAAGGAAGCTAAGCAGTTTTCTCCTCAAGGAAGAAGAGGAGCTCTCTGGTTGGCCACAAAGTCAACTACATACCTCACTGAGATCCAGAAAAGACCTTAAGTGACATATCTCAATTCTATTCATCCTTCTCTTTATCAAAAAGTAGCATCTGTGACAAAAGTAAACAATCATAAAATCTAATGGAGACATACACATTTTGTTTAATGAATTTATAATCCAATCAAACAAAAGAACTAGAGCCCACCAGCATCAGTGAGGGCTTTGCCCTGAACATCTGGGGACCACCAGGGGCCAGGAATATGTAAGCTACATTGTGAAACTGTCCTCTGAGTTTATCCAAACCTGGCATACTGCCACAGAGAAGGGGGACCCATGCTCATCTTGGATCTCAAAGGAGTTCTATACCTTCCTCAGATCACGCAAGCTCACCTGGCTCTGTCTGTCACAGGGATGATGAACAGGATATGGGTAGAGGCACTCAAACTGATCCGGAGGGAACAAAATGCATCGCTTGTAGCCTTTTATCTGTGCAAAGAAGTTCTGTTGCTCATCATAGTGAGCAGGTGTCACATTTCCTGTAGAAAAAAGACATTTTCTTATTCAAGACAGTAGTTCTACTGCACAGGATGGAACACAGGCTTCAGTGTTACAGAGAAACCTAGTCTGAGCTCTCAGCAAAAAGTTCCAAATCAAAATCAGGAGACTGTAATCACAACTCTCATTCAATTAGGTGTTACATTTTTTATAGGCGATAGGTCTAGTAGCAAACATCGCTGGCTAAGGGTTCACCATCAATTAGCAGAGTAGACGTCCTTAAATGACGGCTGCTGCCCTTACTGTATACAACTGCACATCAAAATGATACAAGCATGACAAAATAATACACTCTGTACAGTTATACCCTGATTTTTTGAAGTTTGCTTTATACCACTTTGTTTTTAAAGGAGACCTATATTTGCACCTATTTTGCTAACTGAAAGAAATTCAAAGAGAATTTTCATTTTTACAAAGAAAAGGCAGAAGTATCATTCAGTGTTTGCTCTGGAGTGAGCCATTACAGAGGCAGTGAGCATGAGCAGTAAGAGTGGCACTGCCCACCTCCTCCCCTATAAACTACACTCAGCATCAAGCCACCACAGCTCTGATTGTGTGTGTGAGCATCTGTGCTTTATCTCTATTTACTCTGGGCATCCGTTAGCAAGATGTGCCCTAGGTTAACTGCTTCTTTTACATCATCTTGGCTTATAGAAGGTTTCACAAGGATGGTCTGCTTTCAGACAGCTAGTGGGAACCTGCACTTGAACTCTTCTTGACAATGGCACAAACTCAAGGGAAACACAAGCAAGAGTTAGAAATAGTTGAAATGACGGTATCATCTTCTTTGATGGAATTAACCAGTCACTTAAGGTTGTATATACATACTTACTTTGGTAGCTCTTCTGGAGCTCACCAGGGACTTTCCTGGCGGCTTAGACATTAAAGAATCTGCCTGTAATGCAGAAGATGTGAGTTCGATCCCTAGGTCAGGAAAATCCCCTGGAGAAGGGAATGGCTACCCACTCCAGTAATTTTGCTTTAAGAATTCCATGGATAGAGGAGCCTGGTGGGCTACTGCCCATAGGGTCGAAAAAGTCAGACACAACTGAGTGACTAACACTTTCTGGAGCTCAAAGATTCTCAACCTTTGCTCCCACTTCAACACACCTGTTAGACTGCAACACTTCTTTAGATCAACACTGGAGCTGTTGATTCTCGTAGGGGCAGGAGGAGCATAACAAATTTCTGAAGGTGTTGTATACTCTGAATAACGCAAATTATCTAAAATGCCATCTTGAATTATCTGCCCTTGTGTATGCATGCTCCTTTTTATAACTAGGGCTCCATCTGACAGTTATAAAGAGCCCCACTGTTTCTCTGCACAGTCCTTAAGAGCTCAAGGGCCCTCTGCAAGGCATGGAGTTTAGAAACTATCCCCCAGTCTGCCTGAGTGGGCCAAGACAGCCACTTTACTAGGTGCAGAGTCCATGTGTGTCCCTGAGGAAGACTTGCTCTCTTATCTCTACCTGCTGCATCTGCTTCCTTGCCCTCTACCAAGGATAGAAAAAAATTCAGAGTCAAGTAAACAAGAACTGGCTCCTGGTAGGTCAACCAAGAGATGGCTTCAAAGGGGCAGGCTAAGGGACACTCATAAGCTGCCATACTAGAAGCTTTCATTAATACTAGCAGTAAAAGATACAAATCTGGAGAAAAGATAATCAAAGGGGAAGAAGAGACTTCAGAGCCTAGTGGTGACTGATGAGTAACTACTCCGCTTCCTTGTTCAACTCAATTTACTCACAACTTACTAAGTACCTCTACTATGAGCCTGGCACTGAGCTAGTGAAAGAATTGAGACAATGACCCTGGTTGGTAAGTAGCTTTCTTTCTCCTCATTGGAGTTTAAAGGTGTCTCTTTTTTAAATTAAAAAAAAAAAAGAATTATTCAAGTATTTGCTTATGTACATGTAAAATCCTCTAGCAGGATACAGAAGCAGCTAACAACATTTGGTGCCTCCAGGGAGGGATGGAAACTGAGAGGCTGGGAAACTGGAGTGTAAGAGAGATTTATCACTACATACCTATTTATACCTTTTGAATTTAACCCCCAAAATATATTATCTGTTCAATTTATATTGGAAAAATATTTCTCTTCTACTAGGATAAAAATCTGCAGACATATCCAACAAAAAACAGCAGAATTTTAGAGAGATCTCCAGTATCTGATTATATGTATTCAAAAAGCAACTGAGGAAGGGAAAGGGGAACTTTCTTTTTTAGAGTGCCTGAAGCTATTTTAAGATATAACATATACTAATCTCATTGAACCTTCATAGTCAATTTTAAGGTATTACTGGGTCTGTTTTACAAATTAGGAGACTGAGGCTTAAGAAATTTACATGACTTGTTCAAAGTCATGGATCGAGTAAGTGGTGGGGAAAGGATTAGAAATCAGTTCATGTGACCCCAAGTCATGCTGCTTTCTGAAAGATTTCTTACCTTCCATGCCGATAAGCAGCAGGTTAGAGGTCAGCTGCCCCCAGCCACGCTTTCCCTGTTGCTTATTAATCCAGTTCCAGTTAAAACCCAAGAAGTCCATGACAATCTTCCTGCCCACAGTATCATTGAGTGTTTGCTGTAGATACAACCTATGTTCCCCAAAAGAAAATCCCATTAGTGCATGTACACACTGTCTGTGACATGGCCTCCCCTACACTTGGAAATTCAAACCCAAGCCCACACCAACATTTCTAACAAAAACAGTTGCAGTCATGGGACTCTCACAGAGCTGAATCCTCTATCCTCTTCTGAGCTCTGTTCAACATCAAGTTTTGTATTTTAAAGAAGTGATTATTGGTTTTTCTGGGTCACACTATGAATCTTATGAATCCAAGAGGAGAAAAAAAAGTACCCAAGGGAGGTTCCCCATAAAAGGCACATACATCAAACTTTCATTTAATTTCATATATTCCTCAAAGCCTAACCATAGACCCTAGAATGATGACTCAGCCTGTTCCAGAAACTCTCAGGGCCTGAGAAGTCTCCTTTGGCCTCCGACAGCCATTGTGGCAGACTATATTCCCTCCTTTTGAGAGTTATTCTTCTGCACCTCCTTGAAGTAAGGCTTGCTTATTTAACTTCTTTGGCCACCAAGCTGTCCACAGAAGTGACCGGTGCTGCTTCCAAACTTTAAGAACCAGTACACACTACCACCGCATTACTTTCCCTCTGCCACAGCAACTGCAAAGTTTCAGATAGCAACTGCTGGAGCAATCTGGGTCCCAAAGTGGAAAAGATGACCTAAGAGCAGAGCCTCCAGGTGACCCGAGATGGACATGGAGCACGTGTGAAAAATAAACCTTTGTTGCTTCACATTGCTGAGTCCTGGAATGAAGCCTAGTTTACCTTAACTGATTCAAACACCTATCTATAGCAGCCATCTGGAGCTGAAGGAAGAAACCTCACTAAGCTTTCTGCAGGCTCAGGGTCCCTAACACGCCTGAGGAAGGTAAGACGTTACTTAATACATATGAAAACCCAAACACATTTGCTTAAGTCCCCAAAGAAAAAGAGTAATGGTGCTGAGAACATTATTTAAAAAGGCTCAAAGGTATCTCAGTGCCTGATGATAACCATGACACTTAAAGCAACCTTAATTAAAAATCTTGCTGACTTGAAAACAGCTACCTATGTGGGGACATGGAACCCTCAAGACTTGAATACAACCTTGGAATGCTCCCAGAGATTATAAAATATGTATATTCATACAAAAATTTCTCAAGTAACTCTGAAAGAGTCAGAAACACTTCCCAAACAGGAATCTAAACAATTCCTCTGAACCTTAACAGTAAATGCTCAAAACAGCTCAAAGAGGATCCTAATACCCTTTACCTCAGAATCATAATAACCTGTATCATTACACAATGGGGTTAGTTGGTGCTAAAGTCAGCCGGTAGGGAAAAATCTGCAAACAGTCAAGAAATTTTCCTTAAGTCATCCACAAAGTACAGACTACACTCCTAGCTCACATTTAGGCAAAATGTTCTCACTCTGGGAAACAAGAACCTTAAAATGACTGGGAAACCAAAAGACTCATATTTTATCTCATACTCATTCTAGAGCATATGTTGACCCAACAGATTTACACTCCACCAGCATCATTTAAATCAATCTTTCTTCTCAAGGTTGGTTGTGCATGTGTGTTTGTCTGTGTGTGCATCAGTGCACCCTGTGGTAAATTTGAGGACATTAATGTATGAACAGATTCAACTGCAACAGTCTCTATAAGACATAAAGAACAAATCTAAACTCTTTTGGTCAAAGTTCCAACATTATGACAATAGCTAAGAGTTAGGAAGACCAAAAAAACAGGGGGTGGGGTGGGGTGGGAAGGGGGCGGATATTTCAAATCCTTTCACTCTGCCACATACTGCTAACAGAGTCTGAAAGAGAAATGGGGCTGGAAACTGAAGAAAAGCCCAGAGTTGGGCACCAAATGTGAGATGGAGATAGTCAGTCACCATCAAGTACTCAGTGACAGCAATTCCCGGGAGCAAAGTTAAAGCAGGACTGGATGCTGTCAGAGAACTACATAAGAGAAGGTCCTCATGCTCTGCTGCTGCTAAGTCGTTTCTGTCGTGTCTGACTCTGTGCGACTCCATAGATGGCAGCTCATCAGGCTCCCCCGTCCCTGTGATTCTCCAGGCAAGAACACTGGAGTGGGTTGCCATTTCCTTCTTCAATGCATGAAAGTGAAAAGTGAAAGTGAAGTTGCTTAGTTGTGTCTGACTTGTAGCGACCCCCATGGACTGCAGCCCACCAGGCTCCTCCGCCCATGGGATTTTCCAGGCAAGAGTACTGGAGTGGGGTGCCATTGCCTTCTCCGGAAGGTCCTCATAAAGAGTTAAAAGGGAGAGGTAAGTCACTCCCCTATGTGCGTGGGTTTCTTGTTGTTTGCTATTGTCAATACAATGCAGAACATCAATATTGTCCCTACCCTCACCTATTCAACTTTTCAACCTGCGCTGCCCCCATTCAAATATTTTAGGACAAAGGCTGCAAACCTGCAGTCTCAGGAAATTCACTGACGTTTTAAACTGGCCTCTGGCAGCATTTTTAAAAAATTTGAATTAGCTGCCCACACGTAAAGCTTAAAAAAATGTTTAAATAGAAATCCTGATTTCTAGCTTCTCCATGATAGGGGTGGGGGGTGGCGAGGAGGGGTGGGTGGAATCAGACTATCTGGCATCCCTGGGGCTGCACTCCAAAATGGAAACCAGAGTTAAGTAATGCCTTCTTACTCTGAACAGGGCATATGCCTTCAGCTTCATCATAGCTTTCACTCAAACCTTCACTCATTTCATTCACCTATCAGACTCTGCTAGGCAAGTGTGACTCTCACTTTATGAAGACAACAAATTTCAGAGTCACACTTCAAGTCTAGTCATTCCATCATCCCTCAAGCTAGAAAATTCAGCCTCAATAAATACAGGAAAGAAAAACGGACGCCCTAGATTCAGTAGAAAAAGCTATGATCTTGGAACTTACCTCTCTTCACCTCCTCGCTGCTGTATATCCTGCAGTTTCTCAACAAACTCATGAAATTTCATTTCTTCCCTGTTGGACCGTGGCTTAAAGTTCTGGAAATTAGCCATCTTCTTCTCATCATAGTACAAGAACTTGTGGGTGCTGGCACTGTACACGGAGAAGTCACCGTTGCCAATATTTTCTTGCAGGTATTCAAGGTCCCATTTTAGTGCAGGATACACAAGATTTGTGTCCGTCAGCACCACAGGCTCCTAAATGGAAAAAACAAATCAAGTTGTCCCAAGGAGCTGGTGGGTTCTTGTCCCCAAGACTCCAACTATTTCCCAACTTCAATATAACTTGTTAACCAGCATGAACACCACAAGTTCCATTTCTCCTCGCTTCCCTCTCCATCCCCGCTCAGGCCCTAGTCGACAGCCCAGCAGGTCCCTCCCTTCTACCACCACTCGCCTTTGACCTCTCCTCCCAACCAGGTCCCTTCCCCTCCCCTTCGGAAAGCGGCTCCGCCCCCTACCTCATTCTCGATAAGCTCCTCCGCCCGGGGGTCGCTTTGACTCAGACGCGGGATGGGCCGGGTCGGAAAGGTATAACTGCGCAGTTGGGACTCATCCCAGACGGGGCCAGGGCCTTCAGCCTCTTCCCGGGGTTCGCCAGAGGCCGAGGACGCGGCCTCCGTTGCAGTCGCCGCCATCTCTACCGCTAGGGACGGCCCCACCGGAAGCGGAAGCTGCGCCTATTCCGGAGAAAAATGCAACGGAAACCATAGAGATAGGCAGCAAGAGAGAGCGGCCCAGAGACATTAAGAACGCGGGCCCGAGCCCTTGGGGAGTGCCTCCTAATGGTAACCGATAGCTCTACACTGTAGACCTTCAGTTCAGTTCAGTCGCTCAGTCGTGTCCGACTCTGCGACCCCCAAAATCGCAGCACGCCAGGCCTCCCTGTCCATCACCAACTTCCGGAGTTCCCTCAAACTCATGTACATCGAGTCGGTGATGCCATCCAGCCATCTCATCCTCTGTCGTCCCCTTTTTCTCCGGCCGCCCAATCCCTCCCAGCATCAGAGTCTTTTCCAATGAGTCAACTCTTCGCATGAGGTGGCCAAAGTACTGGAGTTTCAGCTTTAGCATCATTCCTCCCAAAGAACACCCAAGGCTGATCTCCTTCAGAACGGACTGGTTGGAGCTCCTTGCAGTCCAAGGGACTCTCAAGAGTCTTCTCCCAACACCACAGTTCAAAAGCATCAATTCTTCGGCGCTCAGCTTTCTTCACTCTCACATCCATACATGACTACTGGAAAAACCATAACCTTGACTAGAGGGACCTTTGTTGGCAAAGTAATGTCTCTGCTTTTCAATATGCTGTCTAAGTTGGTCATAACTTTTCTTCCAAAGAGTAAGCGTCTTTTAATTTCATGACTGCAATCACCATCTCAGTTATTTTGGAACCCAAAAGATAAAGTCTGACACTGTTTTCTCTGTTTATTTCCCATTAAGGGATGGGACCAGATGTCATGATCTTCGTTTTCTGAATGTTGAGCTTTAAGCTAGCTTTTTCACTCTCCTCTTTCACTTTCATCAAGAGGCTCTTTAGTTCCTCTTCACTTTCTGCCATAAGGGTTGTGTCATCTGCATATCTGAGGTTATTGATATTTCTCCCAGCAGTCTCGATTATTCCAGCTTGTGTTTCTTCCAACCCAGCGTTTCTCGCGATGTACTCTGCATAGAAGTTAAATAAGCAGGGTGACAATATACACCCATGACATACTCCTTTTCTGACTTGGAACCAGTCTGTTGTTCCATGTCCAGTTCTAACTGTTGCCTCCTGACCTGCATACAGATTTCTCCAAGAGGCAGGTCAGGTGGTCTGGTATTCCCATCTCTTTCAGAAGTTTCCAAAGTTTCTTGTGATCCATACAGTCAAAGGCTTTCACATAGTCGATAAAGCGGAAATAGATGTTTTTCTGGAACTCTCTTGCTTTTTCGATGATCCAGTGGATGTTGGCAATTTGATCTCTCGTTCCTCTGCCTTTTCTAAAACCAGCTTGAACATCAGGAAGTTCATGGTTCATGTATTGCTGAAGTCTGGCTTGGAGAATTTTGAGCATTACTTTACTAGCATGTGAGATGAGTGCAATTGTGTGATAGTTTGAGCATCCTTTGGCATTGCCTTTCTTTGGGATTGGAATGAAAACTGACCTCTTCCAGTCCTGTGGCCACTGCTGAGTTTTCCAAATTTGCTGGCATATTGAGTGCAGCACTTTCACAGCATCATCTTTCAGGATTTGAAACACTTCAACTGGAATTCCATCACCTCCACTAGCTTTGTTTGTAGTGATACTTTCTAAGGCCCACTTGACTTCACATTCCAGGATGTCTGGCTCTAGATGAGTGATCACGCCATTGTGATTATCTGGGTCATGAAGATCTTTTTGTACAGTTCTGTGTATTCTTGCCACCTCTTCTTAATATCTTCTGCTTCTGTTAGGTCCATACCATTTCTGTCTTTTATCAGAGCCCATCTTTGCATGAAATGTTCCTTTGGTATCTCTAATTTTCTTGAAGAGATCTCTAGTCTTTCCCATTCTGTTGTTTTCCTCTATTTCTTTGCATTGATCGCTGAAGAAGGCTTTCTTATCTCTTCTTGCTATTCTTTGGAACTCTGCATTCAGATGCTTATATCTTTCCTTTTCTCCTTTGCTTTTCACTTCTTTCCACAGCTTTTTGTAAGGCCTCCCCAGACAGCCATTTTGCTTTTTTGCATTTCTTTTCCATGGGGATGGTCTTGTCACGAACCTCCATCCATAGTTCATCAGGCACTCTATCTATCAGATGTAGTCCCTTAAATCTATTTCTCACTTCCACCATATAATCATAAGGGATTTGATTTAGGTCATACCTGAATGATCTAGTGGTTTTCCCTACTTTCTTCAATTTAAGTCTGAATTTGGCAATAAGTAGCTCATGATCTGAGCCACAGTCAGGTCCTGGTCTTGTTTTTGCTGACTGTATAGAGCTTCCCCATCTTAGGTTGCAAAGAATATAATCAATCTGATTTCAGTGTTGACCATCTGGTGATGTCCCTGTATAGAGTCTTCTCTTGTGTTGTTGTAAGAGAGTGTTTGCTATGACCAGTGAGTTCTCTTGGCAAAACTCTATTAGCCTTTGCCCTGCTTCATTCTGTACTCAAAGGCCAAATTTGCCTGATACTCCAGGTGTTTCTTGACTTCCTACTTTTGCATTCCAGTCCCCTATAATGAAAAGGACATCTTTTTGGGTGTTAGTTCTTAAAAAAAGGTCTTGTAGGTCTTCATAGAACCGTTCAACTTCAGTTTCTTCAGAGTTATTTGTTGGGGCATAGACTTGGATTACTGTGATATTGAATGGTTTGCCTTGGACACGAACAGAGATCATTCTGTTGTTTTTGAGATTGCATCCAAGTACTGCATTTCTGACTCTTTTGTTGACCATGATGGCTACTCCATTTCTTCTAAGGGATTCCTGCTCACAGGAGTAGATATAATGGTCATCTGATTTAAATTCACCCATTCCAGTCCATTGTAGTTCGCTGATTCCTAACATGTCGATGTTCACTCCTGCCATCTCCTGTTTGACCACTCCCAATTTGCCTTGACTCATGGACCTGACATTCCAGGTTCCTATGCAATATTGCTCTTTATAGCATCGGACCTTGCTTCTATCACCAGTCACATCCACAGCTGGGTATTGTTTTTACTTTGGCTCCATTCCTTGGAAGAAAAGTTATGACCAACCTAGATAGCATATTCAAAAGCAGAGACATTACTTTGCCAACAAAGGTCCATCTAGTCAAGGCTATAGTTTTTCCAGTTGTCATGTATGGATGTGAGAGTTGGACTGTGAAGAAAGCTGAGCACCCGAAGAACTGATGCTTTTGAACTGTGATGTTGGAGAAGACTCTTGAGAGTCCCTTGGACTGCAAGGAGATCCAACCAGTCCATTCTGAAGGAGATCAGCCCTGGGATTACTTTGGAAGGAATGATGCTAAAGCTGAAACTCCAGTACTTTGGCCACCTCATGCAAACAGTTGACTCATTGGAAAAGACTCTGATGCTGGGAGGGATTGGGGGCAGGAGGAGAAGGGGATGACAGAGGATGAGATGGCTGGATGGCATCACTGACTCAATGGACATGAGTTTGAGTGAACTCCGGGAGTTGGTGATGGACAGGAAGGCCTGGCATGCTGCGATTCATGGGGTCGCAAAGAGTCGTACATGACTGAGCGAATGAACTGAACTGAACTGAACATCCCTTCATTCTTTCTCGAGTTATTTCTCCACTGATCTCCAGTAGTATATTGGGCACCTACTGACCTGGGGAGTTCCTCTTTCAGTATCGTATCATTTTGCCTTTCCATACTGTTCATGGGGTTCTCAAGGCAAGAATACTGAAGTGGTTTGCCATTTCCTTCTCCAGTGGACCACATTCTGTCAGACCTCTCCACCATGACCCGCCTGTCTTGTGTGGCCCCACAGGGCATGGCGTAGTTTCATTGAGCTAGACAAGGCTGTGGTCCTAGTGTGATTAGATTGACATTTTCCATGATTATGGTTTCAGTGTGTCTGCCCTCTGATGCCCTCTTGCAACACCTACTGACTTACTTAGGTTTCTCTTACCTTGGGTAAGAGATACTAGGGTATCTCTTCACGGCTGCTCTAGCAAAGCGTAGCCACTGCTCCTTACCTTGGACGAGGGTATCTCCTCACTGCCGCCCCTCCTAGAACTAGACAGTTGTTTCACTCAATAGAAGTCATCATTTGGGCTAACCAATTCACAAAATATTATTGCTCAGCGCATCCAGGCCTACACAACAGGCAAAGAAGAAGGCAAGGTTAGTGAAGCATTATATTTTACCCTGACGGATGGGGAGAGACACAAACTTGACCCACCTAAGGAAGTCAGAAGGAAAAGCAATTGTTCAATACTCAGATGTTGAGCAAAGTTTGATCTGAAGTCCTCTGCAAAAAAATATATGGCAACTTGAATTCTTCCGAAATCCAAGGCGTTGTTTTTTTTTGTGGGCACCATTTGATTTCTCCGCTATCTCACCTACTTAAAAGGCATTTTTGCCTTAGTCCAACTCTGTTTCTTGACTGAATTAGATCAGGGTTTGCTATTGATCAAGTGCAGATGTCATCCCCCATTCTGAACATCAATTAGTTGCTCATTTGCAAGAGGGCAAGTTGCTGTATAGTAATTCTCCCCAAAATTTCATATACTGAAGAGTATATATCAATTTTTATGGCTCTGATATATATTTGGGCATGTCTATAATAATGGATTCTACTCCAAAACAGTAATTACCCTAAAAGTTCCTGGAAATATGTGCATGTATATACTGTTCTTTGGAAGGACTGATGCTGAAGCTGAAACTCCAATACTTTGGCCACCTCTGATGTTGGGAGGGATTGGGGGCAGGAGGAGAAGAGGACGACAGAGGGTGAGATGGCTGGATGGCATGACCCACTCGATGGACAAGAGTTTGGGTTAACTCCGGGAGTTGGTGATGGACAGGGAGGCCTGGCGTGCTGCAATTCATGGGGTTGCAAAGAGTTGGACACGACTGAGCGACTGAAGTGAACTGATATACTGTAAATTATGCAATTCATACTTGTGTAAATAAAAATATTCATATGCAAACAATAATGCCCCTCCCATTCTTTTGTTGGGCTAGTGTTCGCTAATTGTGGTTCGGCTGGAAGTGTGTTTATCCAAGTCCAGCAAATCTGAGGCGAGTTCAAATAATAGGACTGGTTTTATATTGTTGGGTTGAGGTGACTGAGACATTCGGATGTAAACACGGGATTGAAAACTGAAGAAGCATTTGGTGGGGCGGGGGTAATTCCCTCGTGATCCAGAGGTTGGGACTCCTCGCTTTCAAGGACAAGGGTGCGGATTCAATCCCCAGTCGAGAAATTGGAATTTCCCCAGCCACGCGGCTGAAACAAAACAACGTTTGGGGCCAATTTGTTTGTTGCATCGTGCCTCTACTAAAGGAAGTTATTAATGTGGAAAACAAAACGTGAACAAACAAAACCAAGCACTAAATTTGAAGAATGATCACGTTTGAATATGGAAAGAGGAACTGCCACTGAAGGAGAGGAACAAGGCAAGCAGACAAAGAGATTCTCTCTCTTTAGTGACTAAGTCGTGTCCCACTTTTGCGACCCCATGAACTGTAGCCTGCCAGGCTCCTCTGTCCATAGGATTCTCCGGCAATAACACTGGAGTGGGTTGCCATTTCCTTCTCCAGGGGATCTTCCCGACGCAGGAATCGAACCCGGAGTCTCCTTTATTGCAGGAAGATTCTTTACTAACTGAGCTATGAGGGAAGCCCTAGAAAAGAGATTAAACAGGCTCATTTCACTTATACAGGTCCTGGGGGAGGTGGGTCAGCTGTCCACTGAGATGTTCAGGTTCCGAGTGCCCGCTATTCTGGGATGCGTCTAAGTCAGCAGAGGGAGAAAAGGGACTCAACAGTCACAAATGTCAAAGCAGTGACCCGCTTGATATTCCGCCTTGCCTCTCAGCCTCTACCGATCCGCTCAGCTTCCCTCTGGCTTCCCCGCCCTTACTGAACTTTTAACTCTTTTCTCCCTAATCGCGTTTGGCCCGGCTGGGCCGCCGTGACAAGGTCTTTGCGCATGTGCGGGGTGAAACGGAAAGAAGGTGAAGATGGCGGCGGCCAGGGCAGGGGTCCTGGGAGTCCGATGGCTGCAAAGGCAGCCCGAAACGTGGTACCGCTGGGTGCACGGACAGGTCCGCTAGAACGGGCGAGGCTTCATTGTGGGTGGGAGGGGAAGTGCCTGAGGTTTATTGTGTCGGGCGCAGGGTGGATTTGGTGGGGGTACCACGGCCGCCGAGTTCGGGAAAGGGCGGAGGTAGAGTTGGGATATCCACAAAAACAGAAGGAAGGTCTGCTGGTCCCTCGAAGCCTCGGGCTCTGACCTTGAAGCCTGAAGCTTTTAGAGTGGCAGAGAAAATGGGGTCGCTTCTGACCTGCCCTCGTTTGCCCTCCAGCCTCTCACATTACCAAGGACATGCTCCCTGGACCCTATCCCAAGACCCCAGAAGAACGGGCTGCCGCCGCCAAGAAGTATAATATGCGGGTGGAAGACTACGAGCCGTACCCAGATGATGGCATGGGGTGAGATAGGGTCTGCTCGCACCCGAGTAGTAGTGGGAGAAGTTCGGACTGGGTGGGTGGCTCTATTCTGACCCTTTTCCCCGAACCTTTTCGTGACCCGTCAGAATCAGTGGTGTGGGTGCTTTTCTCGGTGGAGAGAGGTGGGAGGGGACGGGTGAGCAGCTGCAGTCGCGAGGACTTTAATTTTCTCCTTGGCTCAGGCTGTTTCCTCAGATGAGGGAGATGAGGTTTTAATAGGTCCCTTGAGGACCCCTGAATAGCGGGAACCTTGCTTGGTCCATCCAGAGTGCAAGGTTTCATTTAGATTGAGCATCTGCTGGGCTCAGGTGCTGTCATCCAGGCACATGACCAGGCTGGAGCTGGACTGCTGTCAATGAGAACCGTATTTGTAGACAGAGTACTCTATATTAATATGTGTATATTTCTGTCTCTTTTTAAATCGTTGCTGTTAGCGTTGTGGAAATCTTAGCAACTTTAAAAGGTTAAATGGCTAACTCTTAACTCCAGTTGATGATTTCCCCCATACCCCATAACATCTCTGTGGTTAATTACCTGAATTGATTACTGTCACCCTCATTTTCTCCCTAGCATCACTCTTTCAGCAGTGATTTTAGCAGCTTCTATTCGTCTTGTTGTTTTCCAATCACTTTCTGTGACACATGTCTAGTTGTCATCATTTCCTATGACTTTTATTGTGTTGTGGACAAGAGCCGCCTCGGTAGCAGTCTGTATAAGATGAACCTAGACTTGTTGTTGAAAGATCTAGCCTATCACACCGGAGTGCCCGCTATTCGGGCATGCATCTAAGTCGGCAGAGGGAGAAAAGGGACTCAACAATCAGGTGTTTGAGGCTTGAAGATGTATGTCAATTTTGTGGCTGAGAAACAGTTGCTATGAAGAGAACTTCTCTCATTTATACCTTTTTGTTTTTATTCCAGTTAACTGGGCAACCTTAGGTTCATACTCTAAACTTCAGTTTCTTTTTCTGTCTACTGAGGAAAAGAGTGATGGATTATTAAATTCCCTTCCATTGCTAACATTATAACATGGCATGACTTTTTTCTTTTTGTTGAAAGAAGATAAGAAAAGCATATGTTAAATAATGTTTCAGAGTTTGACATGAATTTTTAATAATTTGGACTTCAGTTCTGTGCTTAGTGAGTAAAAATTGAGATTTAATAAAACAATAAAATAGCAAATATTTTATTAATGATAATTTTGATATTGGAAAGCATTCAGGAAAATTAATCTCTTTTATACCATTTTTAGGAATGTAAATTGCACAGTCTTTCTGGGGGAAAGTTGGGATATTTACCAGCAGCCCTTTAACCCAACATTTCTCAATATGTGCACCACAGGAAAACACTGAGATCTTGATTGGAAGGTTAGTTTCTCTGTCCTTAGGGGAGGCCATTATCTTGTCACTTGGTTTCTCATCTCAGAGATGAGAAGGCTGCGCATTATCGGAGGCTCTCAAAGCTGTGTCCAGAAGTTCTTGCTGTCTTTCAGGTATGGTGACTATCCGAAACTACCTGACCGCTCACAGCAGGAGAGGGATCCATGGTACAACTGGGACCACCCAGACCTGCGGTTGAACTGGGGTGAACCGGTGAGAGAACCATGTCCCATTTGCCCTTTCTTCCTTTTCCCTATGTCTTCTGTAGATCAGATGGCACTTTTCTGCCCAAGTGGGCTTTTCTGGTGGCTCAGTGGTGAAGAATCTGCTTGCCACTGCAGGAGACATGGGTTTGATCCCTGATCTGGGAAAATGCCCTGAAGAAGAAAATGGCATCCCACTCCAGCATTCTTGCTGGGAGAACCCATGGACAGCACATGGGGTTGCAAAGAGTTAGACATGACTTAGCGACTAAAGATCAACAACACTAAGGTTTTTCTGCCCAAGGAAGCAGGGTCAAGTGCTGTGAGATCTGAGGTTCCGTGTGTGTGTGTATGTGTGTGTGTATGTGTAAAGGACTTCTGAGAATAATTGAAGCTCTGAGTTGTGAATGTTCATGATTGGGACTGTCTCTGATCAACCAAACCCAGACATAAGCCAGCATCCAGTCCTGTGGGCCAGAGTATCTCAGATGTGGCTCTCAGAATATTGCCCAGGGCAGGAGAATGCCTTTCAAATCTTGTATGAGGCTCTAATCACTCTGGACTGCCTGCCTTTTGCAGGAAGAGCAGTATGTGACGGTGATCTGCCTTTCTGTCTCAGATGCACTGGGACCTGGACATGTATATCAGGAACCGTGTGGACACGTCCCCGACTCCTGTTAATTGGAACCTCATGTGTAAGCACCTTTTGGCTTCATCGCCTTCATGCTCTTCATGTTTTGGGTAGGGGAGACTTACCCCGCCTACCAGCCTGTGGTGAGTATCTGAGGGAATGCAGTCTCTGGAGTAGAGATCTACCTGATAACAACCTTGGCTTCCTGGTGAGGCCTATAAGGGGCCTTAGTTCCTTAGCTACTGGCCTGGAACAAGTACCAGAGCACAGCTTTTGCCTGTATCTTGGGTCAGTCTGAGTGAGAAGAAACTGTTTAGGACTAGATGAGGAATGAGAATGAAGAAGCCAGCTAGTCTTTAGAGTTGCCATTTGGGGAACTGTACTTACTACCATATTTCAGCAAATGATCTCTTAAGGTAGAGTCCAGGAATCTCAAGTTGAAAGTTTATCCTTTATTGGTGTGAAGGGCATTTTCTATAGGAAGCAATTAAATGTTTACTACAAGCATGGACAGTTAATTTTAGAGAACATGAAGGACACAGCAAATATACTGTCTGTATAGAACAGACTTGTTGCCAGGGAGGGGGTGGGGAAGGGATGGATTGAGAATTTGGGATTAGCGGATGCAAACTAGTATGAATAGAATGGATAAACAACAAGGTCCTATTATAAAGCACAGGGAACTATATTCAATATCCTGTGATAAACCATAATGGAAAAGAACATGAAAAAGTGTGTGTGTATACACAACTGAATCACTTTGCTGTACAGCAGAAATTAACAAACATTATAAATCAACTATACTTAAATAAACTACAAAAGAATGAAAATATACTCTCTAGCTTTGAGGACATTTAATTTGGATAAGAAAATTTAGATATGTGACGTGAGCAACATTGGCACATATATAGGAATTTGGCACAGTTTTTGTGTATATATATGTGCGTAGTGAATATATGTGCTTGTGCTGTTAGGGAGGATTATGCTAGATGCTAAAACAGATATATTTTTAGACGATGGAGAGAAGTTGAAGATAACATTTGGGGAAAAAAAACAGAATGGAGGAAGAGGACAGTGAGTTAGCTGGAGTGGAATAGGTTTATAAATAGCTCTCAGACAACCAGTTGCACCTGGGGAACTGCTAAAAAGTCAGATTCCTTAGCTCTTGAAGAGCCTAATTCAGTAACTCCACAGTGGGGTTCTACAATCAATATTTAACAAGTTCCCAGGTAATTTTGATGTGCTGGGAAATCAGGTGTGGAAACTGCTGTGTTAAAAATATTGTGAAGTGCATTTGATCAGTTTGGTTGGGCACCTTTTATTGCGTGGCTGAAGGATCTGGACTTGATGGTATAGTAATGCATTAATTCAATAAGTGTTTAAGCTCCTGTCATGTACCGGGTACAGAAGGTGCCAAGGGTTGGGAATACATTGATGACTTGGCCTGCCTCTAGGAAGCAGGGGGCCATGTTGGGATTTTGAACAGAATGCTGTAATGATGCCTAGGTTTTTAAAAGATTAACCTGGGAATAGTCCACAGGGCAGACTGTGAGAAAGGTACTGAAAGCAGGAGGCTGCTCTGTCTCCAGTTGGCTGCACAGTGCTGCCTCTGCTGAGACAGGCAATGTCCTAATGGTAGCGCGCATGTCTGTGCATGGACACAAGCCTTCCTACCGAGCCCCAGGGGCCCCAGGCTGGAGAGTGCACATAGGGCTGGTGTGAGCACTAACTTCACTTCAGGAGAGCAAGCAACGCAGTGTGGCTCCTCCATTTTTCAGTTCTGTAAGCACATCACCCTTTTCTCCTCCCCTTGAGCTGTGTTCTCTGACAGCTGTTTGTTGGTAAAGCCAGCAGCCCCTAAAGCACGTCCAAGCCATGTTTCCTCTGTGCTTCCCCCACTGCTGCTCCTGCACGCCTCATTTGCTAGGCCACTTTAGTGGTGGAACCATTAGAGGCTGAGTGACTTAAAGGAGATTGAGTCTGTCTCGACCCGAGAGAGTGGGATGGATGGATGCATCATCTCATTTAGAAAGCTTCCCTCATACTCTCCCTTCCTCTCTCTCCCTCCTCTTTTACTCTCTCTCTCACATACATATACTGTAGGCACCCCTTCTCTTCACACACTCTCTGTCTCTGTAGGCACCCCTTCTCTTACACACACACACACACACACTCTCTCTGTCAGTAGGCACCCCTTCTCTTACAATCTAGGCTTTCTCACTGCCTTGGGCTGAGCTGGGAAGAAGAGTACTATCCCTGCTGTTCTGGCCCAGCTGGGTCTTACCAGAAGCTACTGTGTACCGGTACTACGTGTGATTCTTCCCTCAGGGTAGGCTGTAGCCAGGTGTTAGCTGGATATATGTTGTTCTTGCTGACCTGTGTTTTTTTCCTTAGGGGCCAAAGCAGTATCCTTACAATAATCTGTACCTGGAACGAGGCGGCGATCCCAACAAAGAACCTGAGCCAGTGGTTCACTATGAGATCTGAGGAGGCTTCATGAGCTTCGTGTTCCCTAACTGACTCCTTCAATCCTAGAAATTTAACTTTAATGAAATCCCTAATAAAACTTAGTGCTGTGGTATCTGTGCCTCATTTCCTCTGGGAATAGCTACTGCTTAAGCATGACTCATTTGAGAAGAGCCTGATGCTGGGAAAGATGGAGGGCAGAAGGAGAAGGGGATGGCAGAGGATGAGATGGTTAGATGGCATCCCTGACTCAATGGACAGGAGTTTGGGTAGACTCCGGGAGTTGGTGATGGACAGGGAGGCCTGGCGTGCTGAAGTCCATAGTCCACTCAGACACGACTGAGTGACTAAACTGAACTGAAGCAAAGAGGATGTTGATTTGTTAATTTTGCTGGGAAAGGTAGTTGAGGGTCCCAGTTGTGCAGCAGGTAGTTATGGGTGAAAGTGAAGTGGTTCAGACGTGTCCGACTCTGCGACCCCATGGACTGTAGCCTACCAGGCTCCTCTGTCCATGGGATTTTCCAGGCAATAGTACTGGAGTGGATTGCCATTTCCTTCTCCAGGGGATCTTCCCAACCCAGGGATCGAACCCAGGTCTCCCACATTGTAGACAGATGCTTCCCCATGTACAGGGTTTTCTGACCTCTCAAATTGGAACAGATTTATTTCCCATAAAAAAACTTTTAATAATAGCTAAAAAAAAGTGTACTCTTACATGTTTCAAAATACTATAGGATAAATAGGTGTTCTAGGACAGGCCTAGGGCTGTGATTGCCTCTAATTTTGTATGTATCTCTTATAAGAATATGTATTTGTTAAAAACAGCATTGTAAATCAACTGTACTTCATTTAAAAAAAGAATATTCCAAATCACCTTCTGAATCCTAGACTGTTATAAGTTGACATTACCTATATGAATTAGAGGATAGTCACTGAGTTATTACTGAACCTATGCATGGCTTTCATTACCTTAATGATTCATCCAAGCTCTTATAATAGCCTTAGAAAGAGAAAAACCATGTTTTTAAGGGTCTATCTCAATGCATCTGTTAAAGAGAACCAATTTATGTTCTTTTCTTCCCTTTAGGGACATTTTCTTAAATTACAATGATACTGCCTAAAAACCTGTCCCATAAAGTATACATTCAGCATGATCTGTGGAAGCAAGTCCATTCACGTGAGATAAACAGTCCTTTAGAGGTATGAAGACAGTGAAAGACGTTTATGAGATCAGGAGGTGGGTCTCCTGAAATGCCTCTTTTTTTTTTTTTTTTTGAAATGCCTCTCTGAAGGTCTCCACTGCTTTTTATGTCTTCATTCTCTGTCCTTTAGAGCATTTGATAATTTAACAAACATCTGTCTGCCTAATATATATGACACTGATAGGCCTTGGAGATATAAAGTTGAACAAGAAAATAATTGCCTTCAGTGAGTTACCTAGAAAAGACTAGCATTTATAAAAACAAGGTGAAAATAATTTCTAAGATGTCCCAGGTGCAGGAAGAGTTGTTTTTTTTTTTTTTTAAATCATGTCCTACTTGAAACTAACCTTAGACCTTTGGTTTAGATTTCTTTCAGAACACACACCTTGGCCTCATTCCCTCCTATGAGGTGTTGCCTGAAGTTCAGTTTTCAATCCTGTTTCTTATCCACTGTTGTGCTGAGAAATTCACCAGTACCCTACATTCTTTTCTGTTCTGAGTTCAAAACTCCCATATCCATGTGAAAAGGAAATCTAGAGCTGTGTCACAAAGACAGGGCCCAGTCATAACCAGCTCACCATCTTTGGAGGTATATCAGACTAGACTACAGTAGAATTCATGCATTAAAGTTTTGAATCAAAATAACTTAGATCCAAAATCTTCAGCTGCCTATAGAACATTTTATTTGGAAATGCCATAATTCCCTCAATCAATAGATATATATGATCACAGATACCCCTGCCAACTGTTTACCTCTATCAGTCACAAGAGCCTGTTCAGCTATTAGAAATCTATTACAATCCGTTAATCCAAGAGTTCACCACCTGGTACCTGAATTGTTCTATTAGTCTCCTAATTTGATACCCTGCCTCCAGCTCTGTTCTCTCTGCAAGGGGTCCAGATCGCTAGTGATATAATCTTACTGCGTATTGTTCAGTCACTAAGTTGGTTCCGACTCTTGCAACCCCATGGGCTACAGTTTGCCAGCCTCCTCTATCCACCGTATTTTCCAGCCAAAATACTGGAGTGGGTTGCCTTTTGCTTCTCCAGGGTATCTTCCCAACTCAGGATCAAACCAGAGTCTCCTGCATTAACAGAAGGCACGCCGGGGACCTAGAGCATGGTTCCTCTCTCGCAGTTCCTCAGTAACTCCCAATTACCTGCAGAGTGGAATTAGTATTCCACAATCTGTAGTTAGCCCAGTTCCCCAATTGTAGCCGCTTTCATTCACAGTATGGGAAATGCCAGGGCGCCTATCAATCTGTTGGGCCCCTTTCTCCTTGTTGGGACATCACCTATCTTCTTGAAACTTCAACGTGTTAACACCTGTCTCATCTCTGATACCTTCCGGGTAGCCCCTGGTCTCCGAGAAGGCAATGGCAACCCGCTCTGGTACTCTTGCCTGGAAAATCCTATGGACGGAGGAACCTGGTAGGCTGAAGTTCATGGGGTCGCGAGGAGTTGGACACGACTGAGCGACTTCACTTTCACTTTTCACTTTCATGCATTGGAGAAGGCAATGGCACCCCACTCCAGTACTCTTGCCTGGAAAATCCCATGGACAGAGGGGGCCTGGTGGGCTGCAGTCCATGGGGTCGCTAAGAGTCGGACCTGACTGAAGCGACTCAGCAGCAGCAGCAGCCAGTGCTCTTGCCTGGAGAATCTCAGGGACGGGGGTGGTGAGCTGCCGTCTATGGGGTCGCACAGAGTCGGACACGACTGAAGTGACTTAGCAGCAGCAGCAGCAGCAGCCCCCGGTCTAAGGTACCTCGCTCTCCGCCCATCTACAGCCCTTAATTAGTTCAGCCAACGTTGGGAGCACCAGGTTTTGGTCCGCCTCACAAAGTCACTCTGCTATTAAGGCCTGTGCGGGCTAAGTCGTTTCAGTCGTGTCCGATTCCTTGTGACCCTATGGACTGTAGCCCTCTGGGTGCTTCTGTCCACAGGATACAGCAGTGGGTTGCTATGCCCTTCTCCAGGGAATCTTCACAACCCAGAGAAGGAAGCCGCGTCTCTTAGTCTTCTGCATTGGTATGCGGGTTATCGCTAGCCCCACCTGGCCTAGATTGCTTTTCACCTTTTCAGCTAAGTGGATTCCACAGAGTGCTCCTGGAGCTAGGACCAGGTCTTTTCCACTTAATTAGGGAAAATACACCAGAACGTTAATAGTCGGGGGATCTGACCCACTGCATAATCACAGGACAGGTGAGGGAGGGAAGCCCCACTCAAAGCTACATTTCCATGAGGGAACGTTCTCCGCGGGTTGTCCAGGTCCCGGGCCTGGAGTCAAGCGGCCCCTGTGGGCGGCGGTGCCCGCGGCCTGGACTACTTTTGGCCCTCTGCAGCCGCCGTCGACAGCGCCCGCGGAGCTCCAAAGCCCTGAGGGAACCGGCTCCCGACTCCAGCTCTGCGGCGCCGGACCCTTGAGTTGGGCTCTCCGCGCAGGTTGGTTTTCCCCGCTTATCCCGGGGCTCCTGAGAGCAGAGGGCGCGCCGGGGACCCAGAGCGCGGTTCCTCTCTCGCAGGAGTGCCGGGGGGCGCTCGTCCTCGGCGGAGACCCCCGGCCCGCCAGGCTCCCGCCCGGGGGCTCCGGCCGGTGTGCCTCTCAGGGGGCCCCACGATGTCCGCCCTGCTCTCGGACTGCAGCCTGCTCACTCTCCCTGCGGCGCGGGCGCCGCAGCCCAACGACGATCTCTCTCCAGCGCTGCCCTCGCGCTTCCCTCAGCAGCCCTGGGCCCTGACCTGTCCGGGGCCCAGAGTCGGCCCGCGGGTGTGTGCGTTCCGCCCGGGCGAAAACGCCCGTCGGTGCTGACCCCGGTGAGCCGCGGGGAAGGCCGACCGTCCTCCAGAGGGGAGTGGACAGCTAAGGAAAGCTGGCTTTCCCCTTCACTGCACCAGTGTGCCCAGCTCTTGGTTGCATGATCATAGCTCTCCCCACCTTTGACGCTCCCAGGCCGCGCCATTCTGACCGCATCGGGGACCATTTTTGCCATCAGTTGTCTCTGAATAAAGTAGATGACAAGCCTATCTTCTCAATTTGTAGGCTGTCTGGGATTTAAACACTATGAAGTTTACTTTAGACTGGTATATTGGTTAAAAGCAACGGACTCTGAAGGCTGGTTGGGGTTCACAGCTTGGCCAAGCCAGTTTTCTTTCCTGTAAAATAGGGATAGTAACTACTGACCACACGGAACCATTGTTAGAATTAAATGGGAGGTGCACGTTAAGTGCACTGAGCTAATTGTAGCTCCCACTTGAGACTTTTCTCCAGAAACGTGAAAATGATCTTGACCAGCAGGTGGCACTGGTGACCGTATAGTATGATGTGTAATCTCGTCAGAGGAGTCCTGTTGTAGCCTCAAGTGTTTAGAGGTGCCTGGAAAGTCTTGGTTGAGTTGGCAGCCCTAAGCTTTCTTCAAGCTGGACAGTACATTTGAGATTAAGTAATAAAACTTCTGATTTTGTTGGTCAAGACTAACTTGGCTGTGGCTTGCTCAAGCAGGTCACAGCAGGTCCCAAGTTTACTACACCAAGTTCATTGTTTTTTTAACTTTCCTACTGCTTTGCTAGCCTGTTGGAGTGGCACCTTCAGTTTGTGTTAGAATTGGTTTGGAAACCCGAGTTAAAATAGATGTCTGCATTCATTCATAAAATATTGTCGAATACTTGCTATGTGCTAGACATTGTTCTGATACTAGGTATAACATGGTGAACAAAGCAGACACAGCAGCAGCTTTCATGCAGTTTACTTATTAGTGTACAACACCAACAATGTAGATGTAAATGAATATACAGTTACAAATTGCTAAGAAGTAAAAAATACTATTTTGGATTAGGTGACTCACCTTGAGGAGGTGAGAAGCTGAGCCCTGAAAGATGTGATAAGGAACCACTTATCCAGAGAATGAAATGAAAAGCTTTCAAAGTATAGCAAACCTAATTTACAAAGCTCTAAAGTGGGGAAAAGCCAGGAAATTAAAAGACTAAAGCAGATGGAACCCAATAAGTAAGGAGGAGAGTAGCAGCCTGGTGGGCTGCCGTCTATGGAGTCGCACAGAGTCAGACACGACTGAAGCGACTTAGCAGCAGCAGCAGCAAGAGAGGAAGTTGAAGTGGTAGTTGTGAGCAGGACTCAAGGGGGTTTGTGTTTTATTGAGTGATAAAAGCCACTGAAAAACATTAAATATGGAATGCCAAAATCCTATTTTTTATTTTAAAAGTTTACTCTTGCTCTATGCAAAGAAAGAATTGGGTGTTGGAGATGAGCAGCAGGGAGATGACCAGTAATCTAGGTGATAGATGATAGTGTCTTCAAATAGCGTAGTGGTGGTGAAGATGGAGAAAAATAAGATCTATTTTGGAGGTAAAATCTGGAAGACTTAATGATAGATTAGAAGGGAAAGAAGGAGAAGGAGGGATTTAGGGTGATTTGCAGGTTTTGGGGTTGAGCCACTGGCTGTTTGCTGAAATGAAGAAACCTGAAGGAAAAACAGATGAAGGGGTGAGATGGTAGAATAGAGAATTCCATTTTAGACAGACTAACTTTTAGGTATCTTTACTATACCCAAGTGGAAATATTTGATTAGCAGTTGTATATAAGAACTTGTATAAATGGCAGTTGTATATAAGAACTTGTAACTCAGAGGAGAGATTTGTGTTGCTGATAGAAATTTGGCAGTCATCAGCATATGGATAATGTTTAAAACCAAGGGAATGGATAGAGTGGCTGAGATTTTCTGGTTTGATGATTATCATCACCACTGGGCCTGTGGCAACCAGTGTGGTTCAGTATCTTTTAGGATTTAAACATGAGATTTCAGTAACTGGGTAAGTTCAGTTCAGTAGCTCAGTTGTGTCCCACTGTCTGCAACCCCATGGACTGCAGCACACCGTGTTTCCCTGTCCAACTGGGTAAATGAATTGTCATTACAGATCTGCAGTCGATCATGTATTTGTCACCCTGTATTGCCCCCAAATACTGCATCCTATGGTGGAGCGAGGAAAACAGGTGCTCGTGTCCATAGGTGTTCCCTTGATCTGGCCCAAAAGCTTGTGGTTTCTACTGTTGTTTTCAGTAGGCTGAGGATCATGTCACTTTTCTGCCACCTACAGGACAGACCATGAAGCTGAAGGAGCTTGAGCGACAAGCCGTCCAAGTGTGGAGCCCAGCCAGCCAGTACCCTGTGTATCTGGCCACAGGTATGGTGGTACTGTTGATGAGGATCCGCTGGATAGGTTGAAGGGAAACTTAGTATCCAGTGCTCTTGATTGTGCTTCAGAGAAAGTTTCAGAGTCATGGAAAGGTGGGGTTGGCTAGCAGCATAAGCAAGGGGATATTAGGAGTTTTGGTCCCTGGGGACAGTATGGCTCAAGACTAAGCACCTCATGCTTTCTTGCTTTTTTTTGGAGGTACCACTTGAAAAAGGGTATATCCAGTTTTCTCCTATTGCTCCTTTTTTCTACTGCCTAACCCCAAATCCACGCATATATTGTTGCTCACATGCTGCCTCTTCCTGACTTTTCTTGTGCCTAGGAACATCTGCCCAGCAGCTAGATGCCTCCTTTAGTACAGATGGCACATTGGAAATCTTTGAGGTTGATTTCAGGGACCCCTCTCTGGACTTGAGACGCAAGGGAGTCCTTTCTGCCTCCAGCAGGTACTATGTCTGAATTGTTGATGGGTATGCAGGGCAGATCCTGATATAGACCTTGATGGTGAATCTCAGGAGTGTTGTGTGCTTCTCAGGGCTCATGAGGGGACAAGTGAGGGGAGAATGATCTTTAAGTTGGAGAGAAGTCAATTCTGGGTTTATTTTGCAAGAAGATTTTGAAAACTACCACTCGTACCTCTGTGGGGAGCAGCAGGATCAGGCAGAATGATGTGATAGAGATGCCTCACACAAGCCTGGACCCACGAGTACCTGATCTCTCTCTGGAACCCAGAGATGTTGGCTCCTTCCTCCCTTGGCTCTTGTGAAAATAACAGCCTTACACAGTATCTCCCTCCCTTTTCTGCCAATGAGAGACGAATGAATGACCCTCTCCTCGTTGCTGTCAGGCACTGATTGGGCACTCATGGATTTCACGGCTCTGGTAGACTTACAGGGCTGGGTATGAGCATTCACTGAGCGTGTGTGCACATGCCAGGCACTATGCTGGGGCTCTGAATATTGTATTCATTTCTCAAAATGAGCCTAGCCAATAAATACCATTATTCCCATTTTACATAGGAGGAAACCAAAACTCCGAGAAGCTAGAATTTAAGTCTGGTCCTAGCTGATTTCAAGACCTGCTTTCTATTATTCAACTGTTCTTTTATTAGTTTTGTAAAGATGAGGCTTATAGTCTGAATCAGTGATCCCCAGATTTTTGCACCATCAGGAGAAATGTGAATATTCACTGCACTCAAGTATATTTTCAATATAAATAATATACATGTATTACTGTATTATTTTTTTAATATAAAAATATAAATCCTTTTCTTACATCCCAGAGGATTTTCTTGCCATCCCCCTTAAAAGATTGCTGGTCTGTTATGTAACTTTTCATCTTACCCCTTTTTTGGTCTGTCTGAGTGATTAGATAAAGATACATAGAAGTACCCTCCTCTTTCTTTTCATGGCTTAACTTAATAACGAAAATTAGTTATTCCTCTTACTTTCTTGAGCTTGTATATCACTTTATCAGTCCTTTATCACTTTATTACAGTATCCCTTATTTTGCAGTTTTTTACGTTTCTTTCTATTTCCAGTACCTGTACCTTTTGAAGAGAGGCCTTGGCAGTTTTACCAGTAATGATGAGCTATTCTTAGCCTGTAAGTAGGCATTTCAGAAAGGGCTGCTGAAAGAGGAGAGCTAATTTAATCATGTTTATACTCCTGAAGATAAGAAAAGGGGCAGAGGGCAAGGGCTCTTTTCTTAAACCAGCCAAGTAGCAGCTTCAGCATGGTAGTGGCTCCTTAAGGCCAAGAATTCTTAAGAAAGAGCTAATTGCTTAAGAAGCCTTGAAACTGAATCCTGAGAACCACGTAGGCAGAGATTTTTTTCTGTTTTATTTATTGCTGTATCTCTAGTATCTAGAATAGTGCCTGGCGTTAAGTAGTTGAAAAAAAGATCTGTGGAATAAATGAGTGATATTAGAAACTTCTGGATTACCAACCTGAGCATTCATATCCACCACTTCAGTTAGTTATGGTCAATCTTCTGTTGGTCTTAGTGCCTGAAGAGCTTTTCAAGGGTAACAACCTGTTTTGCAGTCAACTAGGTTGAAGCAGCTTCCTTTTTCACCTCTGTAACTGTGTCTAAAGATCGATTCTCATTCTCGAAGACCTAGGGGATTACCTTTGATGCAGTTCTGTTGCGGCCTTTCTGAAGAAATCATCTTAGATGCTCCAGGGTCTAAGGCACTCACTACTTTTCATTCTAGCCTAGGTTAGGTCACTTATTCAAAAGTCAGCATCACAAACAATTGACCAAAATGGTCAGGGTAGATAAAGGTCAACCCACCCTTTGCCTTATGCTTTCCTCTTTTCTGTGTCATCTTCTGCGTGGTTTAATGGGCCAATGGGTTTTAAGGGCCTGACTCTGGACATTCTGCTTCAGAAAGCCCGGGAGGGAATCAAGGAACCTGTATTTTCTTCAGGTGCCTCCTCTCATTCTGTGATGCTGTGTGGTCTCCCATCACTGCCATCATTGTCCTGGGAAACTCCTTAGCAAAGAATTCCAGCTGTATTTTCATGTTTTCAAAGTTCCGACCTTCCTATACAAACTCTTCTCCCTATACCTTCTCCTTAAATCTTTTAGTTCCTATTTTCAGGCCATCTTTTTTTTTTTTGGTTTGTTTTATAACTTTTTGTTTTCAAAATATTCCAACATAGAAAAGTTGCAGAATATTACAATGATAAAGGCTTCCCTGGTGGCTCAATGGTAAAGAATTCACCTGCAATGCAAGAGACTCAGGAAACACAGGTTCGATCCCTGGGTCAGGAATATCCCCTGGAGAAGGAAATGGCAACCCACTCCAGTCTTCTTGCCTGGGAAATCCCATGGGCAGAGGAGCCTAGCGGGCTACAATCCATGGGTTGCAAAAAGTCAGATGTGACTGAGCGACTAAGCACACATACCTTCACTTAGACTCATCAGTTGTTAATGTTTTAACACTTACAGACGTCATATTTGCTCCCATGCTGTGTGTTCTCTTTATCATACACACGACTAAGTCTTCTTTACACACACACACACACACACACACACACACACACACACAAACTAAGTCTTCTTTGCCAGACTCTCCCAGGTGTTGTCTATCACAGCTATTCAGACTCCAGTTCCACTCTCAGTGAAGTGTTAACAATAGGAATGTACTTTCTACATGCCTCCACAAAGAGGAATGATTTTGTCGCACCCTGTATTCTGTAGTTCAGCCACTCTAAAGTAACTGGGCCCTCTTCTCTAACCCTGTGGTGACTCCTCTGAGGTCTCGGGTACCTTTTCCTCTGATTCATATGTCATCTGCTATGACCATACTGAGGGCGCTGCATTCCCATGGGAGTTTTGCTGGGTGTACCTTCCTCTGCTTCTTGTGTGAACTATTTCAGTCTTCTCTGGATAATCTGCTGTCTTGCTCTCTGCCTATGCTGAGCTTTAGCCCCTGATGACATGGCCTTCTCTGGAGCCAGCATGGAACCGTTCTTTGGTAATATCAGCATAACTTTAGAAAACAGCCTTTCTGACAGTAGCTTTAGACCCACTGTTTGTTCCGCTATGCTGTTTCTGTTCAGATGCTGGCCTTATCTGAATTAGTACTCAGCTCTTTACTTCTGAGAGGTTGGCTCTGATCTAAGGACTGGCTAGACAGGTTCCTGCCTGGTTTCCCCTTTCAGTTTCTTTGCTGACTGTTCCCAGGGTGTGGAAACATTTAATTTCAGTTAGAGATCTTACATGATATCATTCAGTGTGAAATCTGCCTTCTCAGAAGGGCTGTGGAAATATCCTCGGCTAACAGCTGTGGAATGGAGGGAAGATCACCTGTGAGGCATTGGGGGTTTCACATGCCTTCCCTAGGGGCTTTTCAGGGGACCTATTCTTGACCAGGGAGCCCAGGGTCCATCTCTTTCTTGTGTGCCAGAATGCAAGATGCTCAGAAAGCCAGAAAAGTGTTTCCCAAACAGTGCATTTATTCTTCATGCCTCTGTGTTTCTCTAAGGCTGGCCCACAGAATACATATGGCAGCTCCAATAGACTAGTCACATGAGCATGGCATGGGAAGGGAAGGTCAATAGATCTTTTCTCACTTCCTATTTAAGAGGGGACAGCAACTGTTGGCCTAGGGAACCTGATTCTATTCAGGTGTAGAAGAGTTGAATCTTCCTTTCAATAGAAGACCATATTTTATGATGGTTAAGAGCTCAGGCTTTGGCATAAGATGGGTCTGACTTTGAACGTTGAGTCTGTCATTTCCTAGCTGTTGGTGCTGCTGCTGCCAAGTCGCTTCATCTGTGTGACCCCAGAGATGGCAGCCCAGCGGCTCCTTCGTCCCTGGGATTCTCCAGGCAAGAACACTGGAGTGGGTTGCCATTTCCTTCTCCAATGCATGAAAGTGAAGTCACTCAGTCGTGTCCGACTCTTAGCGACCCTGTGGACTGCAGCCTACCAGGCTCCTCTGTCCATGGGATTTGCCAGGCAAGAGTACTGGAGTGGGGTGCCATTGCCTTCTCCTTCCTAGCTTTTCAGTTCAGTTCAGTCGCTCAGTCATGTCCGACTCTTTGTGACCCCATGAATTGCAGCACACCAGGCCTCCCTGTCCATCACCAACTTCCGGAGCTCACTCAAACTCATGTCCATCGAGTAAGTGATGCCATCCAGCCATCTCATCCTCTGTCGTCCCCTTCTCCTCCTGCCTCCAATCCCTCCCAGCATCAGAGTCTTTTCCAGTGAGTCAACTCTTCGCGTGAGGTGGCCAAAGTACTGGAGTTTCAGCTTTAGCATCATTCCTTCCAAAGAACACCCAGGACTGATCTCCTTTAGAATGGACTGGTTGGATCTCCTTGCAGTCCAAGGGACTCTCAAGAGTCTTCTCCAGCACCACAGTTCAAAAGCATCAACTCTTTGGCCCTTAGCTTTCTTCACAGTCCAGCTCTCACATCCATATATGACTACTGGAAAAACCATAGCCTTGACTAGATGGACCTTTGTTGGCAAAGTAATATCTCTGCTTTTGAATATGCTATCTAGGTTGGTCATAACTTTCCTTTCAAGGAGTAAGCGTCTTTTAATTTCATGGCTGCACTCACCATCTACAGTGATTTTGGAGCCCCCAAAATAGTCTGACACTGTTTCCACTGTTTCTGCATCAAATGGGAGTAAAATTACTAGCTGATAACAGAAGTTTTGTAACTTCTGTGTGCCTCACTTTCCTCAATTGAAAATAAGGTAAATACCTCATGGAACTGTTGATTGGCTAATACATGTAAAGCCCTTAAAGCAGTGCGTAGTACATAGGAAGTTATCAATAAGTATTGTTATTTGAGTTGGGAGGATTAAGTGAAGTAATCTATTTGAAGTATTTTTTTCAGCCAAAGGGCAGGGCCAGGCAGAGGAGATTTCTGTTCTGCATCTGGGAAATGAGGGAGACAGGCAGGTCCTAAGGTTGGGGATGCCTGCATAATGGCAGAGGCTGACAAAGATGCCCATTCTCTACTGACTGATGTGGACCTGAGTTGTTGCTGATGCTAGTTCCTCCTCTTTGTAGGTTTCACAAGCTGATCTGGGGGAGCTTTGGCAGTGGGCTTCTGGAAGCTTCCGGGGTCATTGCAGGCGGCGGGGACAATGGCATGCTTACACTGTACAATGTGACCCACATCTTGTCTTCGGGAAAGGAGCCTGTGATTGCCCAGAGACAGAAGCACTCTGGGGCTGTCAGAGCCCTTGACTTTAATCCTTTCCAGGTACTAGCATCTCAGTTGATCAGACCTGGGAGGCACGGAGCAACAGATCTGAAGGGAAACGTTTACTTGTGACTTCTGGTCTGTAACTCTGAGCCTTCCCAGGTTGTTGTGGGGGTGGCTTTCAACCCAAATGTGGGTCTCTTTCCCCTTTTTCTACTGTCATCTCTTCCTGGGATGGTGTGTCTCCAAAGGCATATTCCTTCATACAGGAAACCTCCTGGCCTCAGGGGCCAATGATTCTGAAATCTTCATTTGGGATTTGAATAACCTGAGTGTGCCAATGATCCCAGGATCCAAGTCACAGGTGAGGAGGCTCCTGGTGCTGCTTCTTAAAAGTGTGCAGCTGATTTTCCCAGGGAGAATTAAATTCTGGAGGCAGCCAGCGCACAGATTTCAGTCTTCACCACTGGAGGGCAGTATAGTTCCACAGACTAACATGTTGCCTACCGGCCAGATAATAGTGGGATGGAGGTGGGTGGGGACTGGAGGGAGGTCAGGGAATAGAGGTAGGGGTGGAAGTGGCTTGTGGTCATTGACTGTCCTAGAAGTTTCTGGAAGGCAAGAAGAGTGAAGGAGGTAAAAAACACTGAGAGAAGGGGAGACTGTACTGTTTATCATAGTATAATTTAAGCAAGGCTGGGCCCTGGGTTTAGCCAACCAGGGGCAAGAGTAGGACACCCAGATACACCCTTGTCCTTTTGTGGAAAGGTCAGCTTTGTTCCCCATGTAGCTGAGGGTCTCCTGCACCTCTTTTTCTGGGTGTATGTGTCTCGTCAGTCTGTAACTGGGCCCCCATCTTTTCTTCCTGGCTTTTCTGTCTCATGTACAGTATCGTGAGGTAAGTTCAGTATTAATTTGATAGCATCTTGTGCCCTAAAGTATCGATGGCTTTTCTCTCTGCCTCATTCTCCCTGGGGTCTTGGGTGTCTGTATGTCCCTCCTTCCTACCCTCACCTTTCTCTTCTCCCTTTCTCTCTTGTCATAGTTGAGAAGGCTCTTTTTAAAATCTTGACTCTGTCCTCTCAGGAGCATCTTGGGATAGGAGTAAAACCCAAGTGCACCTGTCCTTCTTTCAGCTTCTACATCATTTTCTAAAGGATCCTCTCTGGAAAACCTCCCTTCCAGCTTCCTGAGACTGGCATGGTTTGGGTAGCCCGACGTCTACTCTTGGCTTTTCTGTGGGTGGTTGGGATCAGTGGCAGACCAGCTGTCTCTTGGTCAAGGGGTGACAAGTTGTCCTCATCCCGCTCCCTGCCCCATTCTGCCTTAGCAGCCCCTGGAAGATATCAAGGCTCTCTCTTGGAACCGTCAAGTTCAACACATTCTGTCTTCTGCTCACCCCAGCGGCAAGGCAGTCGTGTGGGATCTCAGGAAGAATGAACCTATCATCAAAGTCAGTGATCACAGCAATCAGGTGAGTTGAATACAGGCAGAATATAGGCTCGGGCTCTGCTGTCTCTCTCAGGCCTAGCATTGGAGCTACTCTTCCCAGGCCAAGGTTCTGCTTTCAGCTGTTACAAGTGTGGATTCAGCCCTGTAGTAGATTTCCTATTGAGAGTGAAAGCTCAGAGAAGCCAAACTGAGCAGATCTGGAGGCTTCTAGTGCTCCTTGCTTACGGTCATCACTTGTTCCCCAGTGGCTGTGGTGTTCCCAGTTACATAAGAAAGACACAAAACACAAAGACACAAAACCCTCAGAGAGGTCCCATTTCAGCTAGACATAAAGGGTTTGTAAAAAGAAGAGTCAGGTTCTGTTGCCCACTGGGATCTGCTTTGTTCACAGATGCGCTGCTCAGGCCTGGCCTGGCACCCAGATGTCGCCACCCAGTTGGTGCTTTGTTCAGAAGATGATCATCTTCCAGTAATTCAGCTGTGGGACTTGCGCTTTGCCTCCTCACCCCTAAAGGTGCTGGAGAGTCACAGCAGGTAGCATGTCATCCTTGGTGGAGGGCAGGGCATAGCTGACCTGGGTAGAGGGTAATACATGCCTCACTTTGGCTAGCAGACATTCTCCCCGGCCTCAGAGCCATCCTGGTGAACACACAGTTATGTGGTTCTAGCCCCACCTCCACACAGTTACGCAGTTCTAGCCCCACCTCCAATCAAGAGGGGTTCCTGTAGACCCTGAGGTTATAGAAAAGAGCCTGAGATTCCAGGTCACCTCCAGACATACGAGTGGGGGTAGGGTCATAAGACATATTGGAGCCAATGTTTAGTTCCTCTGGGAGAGCCCCCAGGCTCTGATCTGAGGACATGCTCATTTCTTAGGTAATTAGGTTGTCTCCTCCAAGACGTCTCAATAAAAGAACCTTGGCTCCTGTTTTTCCTGTGAACAGGTTTGCCTCTGAAGCTCTAGCTCTTGGGCCTACAGCAGAAGCAGCAGCCCCGTAGTCTGTTCTTTCTAACTCAAGGGTCATGCCTTTGTACCTCCTTGGGGACTTCTGAGAGTTAGGTCTTCACTACCCTCCTGGGCTAAAAGCACCCATAGGAATGGGTGTTTCCCTGATTCATGCTGATTCAGAATGTCTACCCACCCTGCAATCAGGGAAGAGAAGCAGGCCATCCTGCAGGGACCTGTGGGTGGCTCAGTGGTTATAGCACATCATGCCCACACTCTGAAATTTGACTTGGGTTCTGGATGCATGACTGCTGCACGTTCCTCAGTTTCTTCCCAAGCCTCATTTTCCTCATTTGTAAAATGAAGCCACACTACTTATTTTGAGGGGATGACATTTATCCAAGATACATAAGGCACGCTACTTGTAGTAGGCATTCAACAAATGTTAGTTCCTCTTTCCTTTCCTTTTTAGGGGATCCTGTCAGTGTCATGGAGTCAGGCTGATGCTGAGCTGCTGCTCAGTAGTGCCAAGGACAACCAGATCTTGTGCTGGAACCTGGGGAGCAGCGAGGTAGGCTGGCCTTTCTGTGGGTACGCTGAGATGGTGGGGCAGTCTCAGCTGCACTTCTGTGCTCTAGTTGCCTTATCTAAGTCAGGGTTTCCCTCTTGGTTATGTTCCCTCACAACAGGTGGTGTATAAACTACCCACGCTAAGCAGCTGGTGCTTTGATGTGCAGTGGTGCCCTCGGGACCCTTTGGTGTTCTCTGCTGCCTCCTTTGATGGCTGGATCAGTTTATACTCTGTGATGGGTAGGAGCTGGGAAGTCCAGCAGATGAGACAGGCTGACAAGGTTTGAAGGGCTTGGTGGAAAATGCTGGAGGGAAGGGACTGTCTCTGTTCGGTGGGAGAACAAAGGACATAAGCCTGGGGAGAAGTGGGGACTCCTGAAGACTTGGGAGACTAGGGCCCTGGGTTTGGGAACCCCGGGTTTGTGAATCTTTGCACCAGTGTCCATCCTCCTGGAAAGATGTCAGTTCCGGCCCAATACAAAGGATGCCTTTACCTTGACTCTTGTTCTTGGATGTTCCTTGTGGTATTTCAGGGGAATTGGACTTCCATGCTGGGACCCTCCGCTATTTTGAAGAATGAACTTACCTCCCTGTCTCCTATAGATACATTTTGTGTCACCCTTCACTGTAGACATTGGATGCAGTTGGCTTTCCAGGAGCCTGACTTTTGTGGGCCAGATTGTGTATCTCAAGGATCCCTCCCAAAATGGACTTTGTAGGTGGAGTTCCTGGCTAAGCCACCACTCCACACCGGTGATGCAGGTGTCCTTTTGTCCCCAGATCTCGTCTTCCTTCAGCAAAGGCCAGCCTCTCCCACCATTGCAGGTGCCAAAGCAAGTGGCCCAAGCATCACTGATACCTCCCCTGAAAAACCCCCCAAATGGATGCGGAGGCCAGCAGGTGTTTCATTTGCTGTAAGTGTAGTGTGTGTGTGTAGCCTACTGTGTCCCCAGCATGGAGCTCTGTTCTATAAGTTAATTCTCACTGCCTGAATCTCAGATCAGGTCCCATTTTATTTCTCAAGCAGCGATTTGCTAAGCTTTCTTCTCAACCCCTTTACCCTGCTTGCAGTGCCAGTCCTGTCTAAAAGAATTGGTTGCTTTTGAGCTCTCACTTACGGGGAATTGCCTGCCATTCCATCTGATTTTCCTGCCTACCTGGACTGATAGAGTCCAGACATGGTTAGAATACAAAGCAAGGACAGAATGAATAGAAAGCAGAGGAGAAAGAATGTAAATCTCCTCCTCTCCTCTGCTCAAAACCTTTGGCCCTCCCCACTGCCATTGCCTTATAGACTCAAGGCCAAATGTACACGGAGCCCCATTTACCTCCAGGGATGTTAGGGGGTGGGGGGTTGTTCTTGTTGTTCAGTTACTAAGTCATGTCACACTCTTTGCAACCCCAGGGACTGTAGCACTCCAGGCGCTCCTCTGTCCTCCACTATCTCCCAGAGTTTGCTCAAACTCATGTCCATTGAGTCAGTGATGCCATCCAACCATCTCATCTTCTGTCACCGCCTTCTCCTTCTGCCCTCAGTCTTTCCCAGAAGGAGGGTCTTTTCCAGTGAGTTGGCTCTTTGCATCAGGTGGCCAAAGCACTGGAGCTTTGGCCTCAGTCCTTCCAATGAATATTCAGGGTTGATTTTCTTTAAGATTGAGTGGTTTGATCTCCTTGAAGTCCAAGGGACTCTCAAGAGTCTTCTCTGGCACCATAATTGGAAAGCATCAATTCTTCAGTGCTCAGTCTTCTTTATGGTCCATTTCTCGCATCTGTACATGACTACTGGAAAACCATAGCTTTGACTATATGGACTTTTATTGGCAAAGTGATGTTTGTGCTTTTAATACTCTGTCTAGGTTTGTCATAGGTTTCCTTCCAACAAGCAAGCATCTTTAATTTTGTGGTTGCAGTCACCATCCACAGTGATTTTAGAGCCCAAGAAATAAAATCTGTCACTGCTTCCCCCTTTTTCCCCTTCTCTTTGCCATGATGTGATGGAACCAGATGCCATGATCTTAGTTTTTTGAGTGTTGCATTTTAAGTCAGCTTTGACACTCTCTTCCTTTACTCTCATCAAGAGGCTCTTTAGTTCCTCTTCACTTTCTGTCATTAGAGTGGTATCTGCATTTCTGAAGCTGTTGATATTTCTCCCAGGAATCTTGATTCCAAATTGTGATTCATCCAGCCCAGCATTTCGAATGATGTACTCTGCATAGAAGTTAAATAAGCAGGGTGACATATATGGAGGATGAGGGACACTACCCTAAACATTGTTTATTGTACTGTTCTCACATTCCAAACCCAACACCTCTCCCAGTGGGGGACAGCAGAGGGAAGGATTTTCCTGCATGTCTCCCACCAACATCCCCTCTTAACCCTCAGTCCTCTGTCTGTGGTCTACTGAGACTCAGCTAGGGACTAGGGCCAAGGAGAAATGGAAATCTCTCCTTAGGAAGAACAGGAGGAAGAGGCTAGAGGACTTGATACCCTCCACGTCTCCTGCCCTAGGAGAACAGAGGTTAGCAAACAGTCCATGCCATCCAACATTCAAAAAAAGAATACATATAAGCACGGTGTAAAACTATTGAGTATTATACAAATCAGAAGTTAAGATGGCTGTGTTTAGCACTGACCTGTAGTGTAGATTTTGTGCTGTAAGAATCACAAGAGGAATTCTGGCTGGAAGCACTCATTAAAGAGGGAGAGTAGTGAGTGGCTGGGGAGTAGAGCAGTGGTTGTCTAGCATGAATGCAATTGGAATAAACTGAAGAACTCAAAAAAATTACCAGTGCCTGGGTACCACCTCCAGAGGTTCTGATTTTTTTTTTTTTTGGGGGTCTGGGGTATAGCCTGGTGACTTTGGATAACTCCCCAGGTGGTTTTAATGGTCAGCCAAGGTGAAGAACTGCTGGAGTAAAGGAACTTGACTGGGCTCTGCTTTTGTGCCAGGTGCTTTATATAATAAAGTACCTAATTTGCTGAGAAGGGTGCCCAGGTGGGAGTGTTGTGGGGGATGAAGGCATAGAAGCAGGAATGTACTGGGCACTTTGGAGACACAGAGTGATCACATGAATGAACAGAGAGAACAGTGCTAGAGAGGCAGGTCTGGTCCTGATGTTGAAAGATTTTGTGCATTATAGGCAGAGGAGCTTAAACTCTCTCCTGTGGCCTTGTGAAACCAGTACAAGCTCCTGGATGGCTGTAGGGAAAGGGTGGTAGTCTAGGGCTTGGGATGGAGGAAGAGAATGCTAGCACAGGGCATGGCAGACACTGAACAAGAAGGGGGAAGATTTTATTTTTGCTCAGCTACAGTGGGTAAAAAGACTGTGATAATGACAAGGAGTTTAGTCCAGAGTTACCTGGGATAGTGATAACTATCAGTTGTGTCCAATTCTTTGCAACCCCATGGACTGTAGTCTACCAGGCTCCTCCGTCCATGGGATTTTCCAGGCAAGAATAGTGGAGTGGGTTGCCATTTCCTTCTCCAGGGGACCTTCCTAACCCAGGAATCGAACCTGGGTCTCCTGCATTGCAGGCAGACGCTTTACTGTCTGAGCTACCAGGGAAACCCCTACCTGGGATAGTGATAACTATCATATAACTCTAGGAGAATAATGGTATCAGAACAGGTGAGGAAAGAATGAGTACCATGGACTGTACCTTTTAAGTTAATGGTGCTGAAAGTGCAGGGGTGGTTTTAGGATGTGGGCACATTCACTACTCAATTCCTGATTCTTTCCACCCCCAGGAGTTTTTTTTTTTTCAATTGCTTTCCTGTCTTTTAGGGTTGACCAATAGATAGCCTCCCATGTAATCCTGACTTTGTGTTAATTTTTGCCCTCCCTTCTTGTTTTTCTTTATCAGTTTGGGGGCAAGCTGGTGACCTTTGGCCTCCCCAGCACCCCCTGTCCATCAGGTGCCACAGCCTTGCCTCCGCCTAGTCTTTATCAGTCAGGTCACCACAGAACCTGAACTCCTGACACAGTCAGCTGAGCTGCAGGAGGCCCTGGGATCAGGAAATCTCCTGGATTACTGTCAGAACAAGATCCACCAATCATCACTGCAAAGCGAAAAGATGCTCTGGCAGTTCCTGAAGGTAGGAAGCCTGAAGGCTGGCTGCTCAGAAGTGTCTCTCCAAAGCCAGATACCTCAACCTCTGTCAACAACCACCCTATGGCCCAGATTACAGAGGCCTTAACCCTGCTGGGTTTTTCCTATATAGCAGCCATCCTGGGAACAAAATCTTCATTTTACCAGAGGCTCAGAGACTGTCTGTAGCTAGGGAAACTGAGAAATACAAGTGACATTGGCCTTTTTCTACTATTGCTGATGTCCTGGGCACTTTACCAGAGCCAAGGTGAAGGCTTTTCCAGTTCCATGCCATGGGGCAGTAGGAAGGGAAGATTAGCTGGAAGGAGTCTTCTCACCTTGCTGTTTAGATTCACAAGACTGCATCAAGTGGCTCTCTTCTGCGGGAGTCCTTGTTGCAGTCCATGCAGCAGCTTAGAGTTCTCCCCTTCAGCTCCTCAGAAGATAGCTCAGGTGCAAGAAGATGAGATACACATTAAGCTGGCTTGTTAGCTGCCCTAGCTTAGAAGCCTCAGGCCCACAAGGGCCAATATCTGTTTTATGAACTCCAGAAGCATAGCTTCTAGGGTTCCTGCAAGGGATTTGTTTAGTACAAGAGTCCTTGCTCTCAGGGAAGCCCATAGCATGTTGTCCACATCAATTATTAATAGTTTACATAGTTCCAGTCCAGATGCAATTTACCAGTCACAAGCAGTGTTGCCTAGAAACATAGCTGACATTTTACTCTTATCAGGTTATCAGCGTAATAGATCTAGGAAGTCAACTTGAAGATCCAGTTCTCATGCAGAAGGGAGAAAGGATTTGTTAACACATCTACCCACAATCCCACAGGAATCAAGTCTGCGGAAAAGAGTGGAGAGATAGTGTTTGCCTCGGGGGCACTTCTAGAGCTACATTTGAGGGTACACTAGCACAGATGTCCAATGGTGCAGGAGAGAGTCATTCACATTAGTTTAATGGACACGTCTGTGTTCTGTGGCTTCTAGGTGACTTTAGAGAAGGACTCCAGGATGAAATTCCTGAAGCTATTAGGATACAGTAAAGATGAACTTCAGAAGAAGGTAAGCTGCTTTCACATCAGAAATACATGTTTGTTGTAGAAAAAGAGAATCTTGCTGGTGGAAACCATTTCAGAATACCTCTTCCTGGGCTTTAGTAATGCATATATGAGCATTTTACCTCCTGGAGTTACTCTTTTTCCCAGGAATATAGTACAAGGGTCTTAGTAAGTCCAGTTGGTGGAGTATGAAGGTGGGAAGAAAAGCTTAATATTTATTTGATCTCATGTTGGGAAGAGTGGTATTCATATGTTTCTCCCTGCAGGTGGCCACATGGTTGAGAAGTGATTTGAGGCTGGGTGAGAGCCCTCAGTCCAAGAGAGATGACCTCAACAGTAACAGACAGCAGGCATTCTCCATACAGGTATGGAAGGAGCCCAGCCAGCCCCATCTAGGGTAGCATAGAAAACCTGCCCTTAAGGAATCTTCCCCTTCCTAGCCCTTCACTTTGCTCTCAATAAGTGCTCAACTTCTGTGCAAGTTTTCAAACTCCTCACTCATTTAGAACCAGGGACACAGACCCCATAACGTTTGGAGCTAGGAGTGGAGCTCTCTTTTAACCATGAAGTATAGCACTTCCCAAACTTCACCTGGTTATTCTTTTAGCTTTACCCATTAAGGGCCAACTCTTTTTTTTTTTTTTTTTAATTGAAATGTAGTTGATTTACAGTGTTGTGTTAATTTCTGCTGTACTACAAAGTGATTTAGTTACGTGTATATATATATATACATTCTTTTTATATTCTTTTCCATTATGGTTATCACAAGAGAACCTTGTTTATCCATTCTATGTACATTAGTTCAAATCTGCTAATCCCACACTCCCACTCCATCCCTTCCTCACCTCCCTCCGCCTTGGCAACCACAAATCTATTCTCTATGTCCATGAGTCTGTTTCTGTTTCATAGAGAAGTTCATTTGTGTCATAATTTAGATTTCACATATAAATGATATCATATAGTATTTGTCTTTCTTCATCTTGCTGTGAATGGCACTGTTTCATTTTTTATGGCTGAGTAGTATTCCCTTGTGTATGTATCACATCCTCTTTATCCATTCACCTGTCAGTGAACATTTAGGTTGTTTCCTGTCTTGGTTATTGTGAATAGTGCTGCTGTGAACTTAGGGATGCATGTATCTTTTTGAATTAGTTTTGTCCATATATATGCTCAGGAGAGGGATTCCTGGATCATATGGAAACTCTAGTTTTTAAGGAACCTCCATACTGTTTTGGCTACACCACCTTACATTCCCATCAACAGAGTAGGAGGGTTCCCTTTTTCCACACCCTCTCCAGCATTTATTTGTAGATGTTTTAATGATGGCCATTCTGATTAGTGTAAAGTAATATCTCACTGTAGTTTTGATTTGCATCTCTCAATAATTGAGCATCTTTTCATTTGCCTGTTGACCATTTGTATGTCTTCTTTGGAAAAATATCTGTTTAAGTTGTCTGTCCATTTTTCAGTTGGGTTGTTTTTTGTTGTTGAATTGTATGAACTGTTTTGTATATTTTGAAATTAAGCCCTTGTCAGTCACATCATTTGTAAATATTTTCTCCTATTCTGTTTATCGTCTTGTTTTTCTTTGCTATGCAAAAGCTGGCAAGTTTGATTACATCCCATTTGTTTATTTTGGCTTTTATTTCTATTGAAGGGACAACTGTTAATAGCACTCCCAGAGAGAGCGACTAAACTAGCTGTCTGTCTTCTAGGCTCATTTCCCAAGTAGCCACTTTTGTCCTTCTTTGTACAGACCTCCAAACATACCACCTGGGAAGCCTCAGCCTCCTCAGCCTTCTTTGATGAGCTAATCCTCAAAACATGACTCCGTGGGAGATCCCCATCACAGAAGGTACCCTGACCCCTGAGGGAGAAGAACCCTCTGTGTGGGGGTAGGTGGGCTCAGAGTTCTTGAGACTTGAAGACACTGCCTTCTTGTCCCCGGCTTCCTACTTCCCTTCATGATCGCAAATGCTGGGTGGTCCTGTACCAGTCAGAGCTCTGTCTGGCTAAAGATTTCCATGGATGGATCCTTCATATGGAAGGCCTTCTACCAAGATATTCTTCATCCTTCTGTCTTCCTGCTTAAAGAACTGTGACCCTCTTCTTGTTGAGCAAACACACGGCACACCCGTGATGCTACCACGAGTCCCTCTGTTGTCTTGGGTTCTGTCCTTAGAGACTTACCACTGGACCTGGGCACCCCTGGACACCTCTCTGTATTTTGTTGTGAAGGAGTGAATCTTGGGAGTTTGGGCGTGCGGGAGACTGAGGGAGGCAGGGTATAGGAGGTGGGGACAGAAAGCACCGGTCTGAGGGCAGGCTGATGCAGAGGGGATGCTCTGCCTGCAGACATGGAGGGACTCCTGAGCCGGGCTCTCCTGCTTGGAGAGCTGGGCCCTGCCGTGGAGCTGTGTCTGAAGGAAGAGTGCTTTGCTGATGCCATCATCTTGGCCCAGGCTGGAGGCTCAGATCTGCTAAAGCAAGCACAGGAGCGCTACTTGGCCACGAAGAAAACCGGAATCGCCCGGTAACTGACTACCATGCAGACAGGAGGAGGAGGGGGATTACTTGGACCTTGTCAAGTGGCTGTCCGCACTATGGGACTGGCGTTTAGAGAATTTGCCTCTCTCTCCTACTTCCTCCACCCTTACCTTACCCGAGCCCCCTAGTCAGTGGTCAAGTAGGAAGGCTACTTAGGAGGGGCTTGTCTCAGCGCATCCCTGTGTGTGACTCCTGCTGCCTGTGCTGCATGAAGAGCTGACGGCCTCCTTCCCTCACTGCCCATTACAGCTGCTAGCCTGCATTATACAGAAGAATTGGAAAGACATGGTGCGTGCCTGTAGCCTGAAGAACTGGAGAGAGGCTCTGGCCTTGCTGCTGACATACTCAGAGCCAGAGAAATTCCCCGAGCTCTGTGGTAGGTGGCCCTTGGCTCCAAGATGGAGTGGTGTGACTCTAGCGTGGAGTCATTGGACACACTGAGGAGAGGAGACAGAGACATAGCCTGAGCTCTGGGAAGCCAAGCCATGGAGTCAGGGACTCGAGAACTCTGAGCCCACGTGTAGTCAGGGACGACAGTGCATCTCTACTTTCTGTGGAGGGTGTTTATTGTCCTCTTTTACTTTTTCTTGTCAAATCTCAGTGCAAAAGCTTTGCCCTTCACTGCAGAGCAGGAATAGCCTCGGTGTTGTCTTAAAGCCACTGTGGTTGCTTGTCCCATAGCTCATGGTCCTCCACCTGTTTTCAAACAGGAGAAGGAGGAGAAGCACAGGGAAGCTGTGCCATTTTAAGAAGCTTCTATCTCTCTGCAGACAGGCTGGGAACTCGTATGGAGCAGGAGAGTGGCTGGGCACTCACCTCTGAAGCCAGACTCTGTTACGTATGCTCAGGGAGTGTGGAGCGGCTGGTGGAGTGCTGGGCAAAATGCCAGCCAGCTTCATCCCCTATGGCTTTACAGGTACCCCTTCACTTCACGGCCCTGGTCCCTCCATACCAGGCCTTCACGAGAGGCTATCAGTGGAGATTGCAGGGACATCAGAGGCGGGTCTTCTAGGTATCTAGGCTAGAATCAGGAGTTTTAGGAAAGGGGAAAGGGCCCTCAAAGTCTGGGACCTTTTCCATGGATAAGCTGTCATCTTACCTCCTCAGCCAAGGGAGATTGAGTAGGAGCTGCTTAGATATTAACTTCATAATTTTTTACCACTTCAGGTTTGGGTATATAAGTTTACTCTGTATTTGAATAATACCGAGTTTGGGCCTTCTATTAGCGTCTGTGAAAAGTCCTATGAATCTAAGTTGTACCAGATACTCTGCAGGTGCCCAGAGAAGGTGGTGGTCACAGTCACGGGAGACAAAGTCACACATGAAATAAAAGGATAACAGAATCTGAAATTGAAATGTATTAGCATAAAAGGTAAAGAATCCAAAATGAAGAGGCAGAAATGTACAAGAGTGTAAGACCCAAACAGCTTGGGAAGTGAAGCCAAGTGGCCCTTCTCTGGCTGTCACGTCTCTTATATATCATATATCATCACCTGCTATCCATAGCAGGGAAGTCCTTGGTTGAGCTGCCTGAGCTAAGAGAGCAGGGTGTGCGTTGATGAGGACTGACTGCCCTTTTCTTTTTCCCTCCAGGACCTGATGGAGAAAGTGATGGTCCTTAATAGGAGCTTGGAGCTACTGCGGGGTCCTGATGGGGTGAGCCCAGGCCCTGCCACAACCTACAGAATCACTCAGTATGCCAACCTCCTGGCAGCCCAGGGCAGCCTGGCCACTGCCATGAGCTACCTACCCAGTGACTGTGCTCAGGTGAGTAGGGGCATGTGGAGAGAGCAAACCATTTCTTTCAGTCATTGTAACACTGGCTGAGCACTTCTGTGTTACAGGCACTATACTACATGCTAACACTCCTGGGATAAATAAGACCTAGTCCTTCAGGAAGTTCACAGTCTCTTGGAGGAAAACCAGATGTCAATAATTTATCCTCCCATAACAGAAGCTTATACTAAGCATTGTAGGACTTTACAGGCAAGGGGCTGGCTTTGTTTGGAGAAGCTGAAGAAGGCTTCTCAGTGGTTTAAAACAGTTGAGTTGGACCTTCAAAGAGAAATAACTAGTAAAGCAGATTTCAGTTTGGCAGGGGAAGGCAATGGCAACCCACTCCAGTACTCTTGCCTGGAAAATCCCATGGGCAGAGGAGCCTAGTAAGCTGCAGTCCATGGGGTTGTTAAGAGTCAGACACGACTAAGTGACTTCACTTTGACTTTTCACTTTCATGCACTGGAGAAGGAAATGGCAACCCACTCTAGTGTTCTTGTCTGGAGAATCCCAGGGATGGGGGAGCCTGGTGGGCTGCCGTCTATGGGGTCACACAGAGTCGGACATAACTGAAGTGACTTAGCAGCAGCAGCTGCAGCAGAGATCTTTGAGTTCTCTGAGATAGCTAAAATGTGGAGGATCAGCTGAGGTTTGAAAGCTATGTGGCCTAGGCTTGTAAGAGAGGATATTTGCTTTAGTTTTACTTAACACAGTCTTTCATTATTGTAACTTTTATAGCTACCAGTTCAGCAGCTGAGAGATCGACTTTTTCACGCCCAGGGTTCTAGTGTCTCCGGCCAACAGTCTCCCCCTTTCCCTTTTCCCCGGGTTATTGTGGGAGCTACCCCCTACTCTCAAGAGACATCCTCTCCCAGACTGACATTCCAGTCTTCTCACCAGGTAAGACCCTGCTTATTCAGTCATTCAAAAATACCTATTAAGTGTCTACCAAGTATGATTGGAATATATTAATTTTAAAATGATGAAAATTCCTATCTTAATAAAGCATCAGTTCAGTTAAGTTCAGTCCCTCAGTCGTATCCGACTCTTTGCGACCCCATGAATTGCAGCACGCCAGGCCTCCCTATTCATCACCAACTGCCAGAGTTCACTCAAACTCACGTCCATCGAGTCGGTGATGCCATCCAGCCATCTCATCCTCTGTCATCCCCTTTTCCTCCTGCTCCCAATCACTCACAGCACGAGTCTTTTCCAGTGAGTCAACTCTTCGCATGAGGTGGCCAAAGTACTGGAGTTTCAGCTTTAGCATCATTCCTCCCAAAGAACACACAGGACCGATCTCCTTCAGAATGGACTGGTTGGATCTCCTTGCAGTCCAAGGGACTCTCAAGAACCTTCTCCAACACCACAGTTCAAAAACATCAATTCTTCAGCACTCAGCTTTCTTCATAGTCCAACTCTCACATCCATACATGACCACTGGAAAAACCATAGCCTTGACTAGACGGACCTTTGTTGGCAAAGTAATGTCTCTGCTTTTGAATATGCTCTCTAGGTCGGTCATAACTTTCCTTCCAAGGAGTAAGCGTCTTTTAATTTCATGGCTGCAGTCACCATCTACAGTGATTTTGGAGCCCCAAAAGATAAAGTCTGACACTGTTTCCACTGTTTCCCCATCTGTTTCCCATGAAGTGATGGGACCAGATGCCATGATCTTTGTTTGCTGAATGTTGAGGTTTAAGCCTATTCTTTCACTCTCCTCTTTCATGTTCATCAAGAGGCTTTTAAATTCCTCTTCATTTTCTGCCATAAGGGTGGTGTCATCTGCATATCTGAGGTTATTAATATTTCTCCTGGCAGTCTTGATTCCAACTTGTGCTTCTTCCAGCCCAGCGTTTCTCATGATGTACTCTGCATATAAGTTAAATAAGCAGGTGACAATATACAGCCTTGACGTACTCCTTTTCCTATTTGGAACCAGTCTGTTGTTCCATGCCCAGTTCTAACTGTTGCTTCCTGACCTGCATACAGCTTTCTCAAGAGGCAGGTCAGGTGGTCTGGTAGTCCCATCTCTTTCAGAAGTTTCCAAAGTTTCTTGTGATGCACACAGTCAAATGCTTTGGCATAGTCAATAAAGAAGAAATAGATGTTTTTCTGGAACTCTCTTACTTTTTTCGATGATCCAGAGGATGTTGGCAATTTGATCTCTGGTTCCTCTGCCTTTTCTAAAACCAGCTTGAACATTAGTAAGTTCACGGTTCACGTATTGCTGAAGCCTGGCTTGGAGAATTTTGAGCATTACTTTACTAGCATGTCAGATGGCTGCAATTGTGCGATAGTTTGAGCATTCTTTGGCATTGCCTTTCTTTGGGATTGGAATGAAAGCTGACCTTTTCCAGTCCTGTGGCCACTGCTGAGTTTTCCAAATTTGCTGGCATATTGAGTGCAGCACTTTCAAAGCATCATCTTTCAGGATTTGAAATAGCTCAACTGGAATTCCATCACTTCTGCTACCTTTGTTTGTAGTGATGCTTCCTAAGGCCCACTTGACTTTACATGTCAGGATATCTGGCTCTAGGTGAGTGATCACACCATCGTGATTATCTGGGTTGTGAAGATCTTTTTGTACAGTTCTTCTGTGTATTCTTGCCACCTCTTCTTAATATCTTCTGCTTCTGTTAGGTCCATACTATTTCTGTCCTTTATCGAGCCCATCTTTGCATGAAATATTCTCTTGGTAGCTCTAATTTTCTTGAAGAGATCTCTAGTCTTTCCCATTCTGTTGTTTTCCTCTATTTCTTTGCATTGATCGCTGAGGAAAGCTTTCTTATCTCTCCTTGCTGTTCTCTGGAACTCTGCATTCAGATGCTTATATCTTTCCTTTTCTCCTTTGCTTTTCACTTCTTTTCACAGCTCTTTGTAAGGCCTCCCCAGACAGCCATTTTGCTTTTTTGCATTTCTTTTCCATGGGGATGGTCTTGCTCCCTGTCTCCTGTACAATGTCACGAACCTCAGTCATAAAGCATAGATTCAGTTATTTTTAAATAGCTGTTTATTGAACAACGGCTAGGCACTTAGAACAGAAAAGTATACAAACCGTGATCCTTGCCCTTAGTTTGCTTATAGTCTAGTAAAAAGATAGATATGTAAAAATTAACTACAGTAAAATTCATAAATGCCCTGATTGGGATATGATAAAAGAGCCCTGAGATCATATGGAAAGCAATTTACTGATATTTGATCTGAGTCTTAAAGATTAAATGTTATTTAAACAAAAGAAGAGGGAAGAAAGTTTATTTCAAGCGGAGGTAATGGCATCTGCCAAGGCAGTAAAGGGAAAGTAAGCAAAGCCTGTTTGAGGAATGACTAACATTTTAACGACTTTACAAAGCAGGTGTTTGTGGCAGTGGAATGAGTTAGTTGAGGCTAGGGTAACAATATGTATAGTTAGATCAAGAGAGACCTGGTATTTCTGTGTTCAAGAGTTTAGACTTGACCCTGAAGGCATTCTGGAGCTATTGAGTGGTCTTATGCAGGGGAAGGATTAGCTATGTGTCTAGGAAGGGCAAAGCTAGAGACAGTTAGGAGCATAGCAGGAGATGATGAAGGAATGAAAAACTAGAAAATGAGGTTGGATTTGAGATAGTTAGTAACTGAAACTGATGATGGTGTAAAGGACAGTGCCCAGATGGATAGGATGCTGTTAATTTATGAGACCAGGAACCTACCAGAAGGGAGCAAAATCCAGGGAGATTGTAGATAAAGGTATTAGGCAGGAAAATTCTGATGATTTATCCAGTCCCTTCTTTTAATTTCCACCCACAGATTTCACTGATTTTACATGTCCTCATATGTGTGTATGTGTGTATAACTGTGTAAGAATTTTTCTTTTCATCTTTTAATAGTCCTTCACAGAGCAACAAAAAAATTAATTTTATAAGGTCCAATTTATAAAGTTTTCCTTCTGTGGTTCATGCTTTTCATGTAAAGTCAAAGAACTGTTAGCCTAGTACAAGGTCCCCTAAATTCCCTACTATTTTTTTCTAGAAGTAGTTTTAAGTCCATGTTCCACTTTGGATTAATTTTTGTGTAAGTGTAAAATTTGAGTCAAGGTTGATTTTTTTGCCAATGGATATCCAGAATCATTTATTAAAAAGGCTATCCCCCTTCCTTTTTCCCAGATTACATGCCTTGAATTTCTTTTGCCTTTTGTAGTATTAAAATGAGAATGGTGAGTGTGAACACCTCAACCTTGTTTCCAGTCTTAGAGGGAGAACATTCAGTCTTTTAGCACCAAGAATAATGGTAGCTCTAGGTTTTTGTAGATGCTGTTTGTGAAGCTAAGGAAATTCCTTCTTTTCCTGGTGTGCTGAGTCATGAATCAGTGCTGAATTTTGTCAGATGTTTTTTCTGCATCATTTTGTATGATCAAATGATTTTTCTTCTGATATGGTGGGTTGCATTGATTGATTTTTAAATATATCATGATACACATTCCATGACCAAGAATAAATCCTCTTTGGTTGTGGTATATTATTTTTATATACATTGCTGAATTTGATTTACTAAAATTTTGCTGAGGATTTTTGTGCCTAAGATTTTTGTGCCTAAGTTTATGAGAAATATTGACCTGTAGTTTTATTTTTGTGGTGCTGGTATCAGGGTAGTACTGACCTCATAAAGTAAATTAGGAAATGGTCCTTCTATATTCTGGAAGAGATTATGGAACCTTTGTGTCAATTCTTTGAGTGTTTGGTAAAATTTCTCCAGTGAAACTATCTAGGTCTACCTAGAAACTTTTGGGGGAAGTGGGTGGGAGGAGGTTTTTAAGTACAAGTTTAATTCCTTTAATAGTTATAGAACATTCAGGTGTTTGGTTTAATTTTGGCAGAGTTTTGGTAGTTTGTGGTTCTTGAGGAATTGGTCCATTTTTCTAAGTTGTCAAATTATTTGTAAAGTTATTTGTAACATTCCTTATCCTCTCTTCCATGGATGCAGGGTCTGTTGGAGCATTTTCTGCTTCATCCTCTATCTTGATGAATTGCGTCTTCTCTCTATCTTTGTCAGTCTTTATAATCCATTTTGTTGATTTTTTTAAAAATTAGCCTTTGGTTTCATTTTCCCTGTTGTTTTTCCATTTTCAGTTACTTAGTACTTTCTTTTCCTTTCCAAGATGCTGATCCTTTTTTTCTCTTCCTACAGGTTCCAATTCTACCTCCAAGGCCAAGGATTTTTACACCTCAGTCATCACTAATGATGCCCTTGACACCTTCCCATCCTAGCCCTTATCAGGGCTCCAGAATGCAGAATACAAGTGACTACAGGCCATCTGGGGTACAGGAAGCACAGCCTTTGCCTCTGGGCCCTGTGGTAAGGCCTGGTGAGTGACCACCTGAGTGGAGATCTGGCTAGACATAGTGCAGAGAAAAACAGCTGGCATGGCTGGCATGGATTTGGGAAGTAATATGTCCATATAGTGGAAAATCCCATGGATGGAGGAGCCTGGTGGGCTCTAGTCCATGGGGTCGCTAAGAGTCAGACACGACTGAGTGACTTCACTTTCACTTTTCACTTTCATGCATTGGAGAAGGAAATGGCAACCCACTCCAGTGTCCCTGGAGAATCCCAGGGACAGGGGAGCCTGGTGGGCTGATGTCTATGGGGTCGCACAGAGTCGGACACGACTGAAGCGACTTAGCAGCAGCAACAGCAGCATGTCCATATAGTGGGAGGAGCTTGGGGTCTGAATTCTTAATACTGTCAGTACTTGGCTTTGTACTTTGGACATTATACGTAGCCACTTTGTTTCTTTTGAAAATTGAGAGTGATTGTTATATTGTTCATTTCAACCCCACAAGATTATTTTGAGGGTCAAATAAATATAGTTAAAAATAGTTTGTAAATGGTAGATTTCCATACACTTGTATTATTAATTACTATTATAGTTTCTTTTTTAAATTCCTCTGTGATTCCGCTCTGATGTGGTCTGAATCTCCTCTCTGTCCCATTTCAGCTTTATCTCAGCCTCAGCTGTTAGGAGGGCAAAGGGCACAAGCTCCTAACCCCGTGGGATTCCCTGGAACATGGTCTCTCCTGGCTCCACCCATGGCACCCCCAGACATTATGCAGCCTGGCTCTGTCCCCCTGCCTAGGGCTCCTCCAGTGCCCCCTCTGTTTCCTGTGAGAGCACCAGGCTTCATCCCTATGAGCTCCCAGCCACCAGCCCCTCCTGTCAGCTTCCCTGCGGCCCACCCTCCAGGAGGGCCAGATACTCCATGCGCTGGTGTCCTCCCAACCACTGGCATCTTGATTCCTCACCCAGGTCAGTCTTCTCCCTTGGCCTCCCTCTCCTCCCCTCCCCACTACCACCTTGGGAGTCTCTTTCCTCTAGCCAGTGAACTAAGGTTAGGAATGTCAACTGAGAGTGTGGCTGGTCTGCAGAGGGTATGTGTGGAAGACTCCAACTAAATCAATTTTATAGATCTTCAGACCAAAAATTTCAGTGTTTCTGGTCATGCCTCTAAATACCCCTATGTTTATACTATGCAGGACCTCAAGATTCCTTGAAAATGCTCCAGTACCCAAGGGAAACCTCCAGAGGAAAAAAGGTGAATACATCTCTCCCCAAAGGTGAATACATCTCTCCCCACTCAACCCCATACATTCACCAATGAGCCACACTCTAGTTCCTTACAGAAGCAGCCTGGTCCTTCCCATGCTCAGATGGGCACTCTGTCCGCTCTCTCTCCCCTCTCACTCTTCTCCCCCAGCCACCTCCTCTTTCCTTCTTATTCACCATCTTCTGACTTCTAGGTTCCCCACTCGCTGTTCTGTGCCCTTGTTTCTTCACTCCCTCAAAGCAGGGTAGAAGGGGTCTTTCAGCTTAGACTCATGTGCCTTTCTTTTTCTCTCTTTAGTTGCCAGAGACATTTATGCCCCCAGCACCAATTACTGCTCCAGTTATGTGCCTCGCCCCTGAGCCTCGAGGGGTCCTTTCCTCACAACCCGCTGTCCCCAGTGTGAGTCATGCTCCCCCGGAGCCCCACAAGAACTCAGCTGGCAGATGACAGGAATGATGTGTTTTCCTTCCTCTTGGAAACCTTCTTTTCTTGGGTGTAGAAAAGCAGGGAGCATGAAGGATGGCTTCATTCCTCAAGTTGGAGGCAGACTCTGGGCTGAAAGAGATGGGGTGGGGGGCAGATACCAAGTGTCCCTACTGCAGAGAAGGGGGATGCCCCTCCCCAGCTCTGCTCCAGTGGGAGCAGCATGACCCCAAGTCACAGAGGACTAGTCCTGAGGGGAGCCATAAGCCTGTCTCTCCTGTGTCCCTGTTCCCTCCTCAGCAATGTCAGCAGCCACTGGAAAAGATCAACAGGAAGGAGCTGCCCCCTGAACACCAGTCCTTGAAGATCAGCTTTGAGGCACTTCTGCAGCGCTGCTCCCTATCTGCCACTGATTTAGTGAGTCTGAACCTTCCCCATGATGCTCCCTTCCAACCCCAGCTGGTCCCAGGATCCTTTAACTATAAGACCAGTTCCTTGTGTGAATCTTCTTACTGTCTCTGGACATGCTGTCTGTAGCTTATACTTATTTGATATTGTCGGTGTGGAGTTGGGGAGGACTTGTCTGGTCTAGAGTTAGCTCCTTGGTAGCAGGACCCAACAGCACTGAGACTTAGCTCTTGGAAAGGCAGCAGGGAGTACTGGAAGGAGGATGAGAAAAGCAGTGAGACCTGCCATTCATTCTTGGCTCAGTCAGCTAGAGCAATTCACTTACCCTCTTCAAGTCTCCATTTGTCCTCTGTCAAATGAAAGAAAGCGCATTGAGCCATTCTAGCTCTATGGTACCATGATTCTTTACTGTCCTGTGTAGTATTAGGCTTAGGGGCTGGAATTAGAATCCATTTCCCTCCCTGCAGAAGACAAAACGGAAGCTAGATGAAGCTGCGCAACGTCTAGAATGTTTATATGACAAGCTCTGCGAGGGGACAGTAAGTACACTCAGTGTTGCTCATCTGCCTCCTGCTTTTCCACCCTCACCCAGGGCCAAAGGGCACGCACTGTCCCTTCCCCCGTAAGCCTCACTGACCCTGGGTTCCCTACAGAATATAGACATGTTGCCTGGACTGGGCTCCAGAACTCCAGAAGGAAGTCCTCGCTTCTCCCTTCCATGCCTCCAGGGTAGGGGTGGAGTTGGGCTTACTAACTCTGGGCCAATCCCTCCACAGCTCTCGCCTCCTGTGCTGGCCGGGCTCCATGAGATTGCCCGATGTGTGGACGCGGGAAGCTTTGAGCAGGGCCTTGTGGTGCATGCCCAGGTGGTGGGCTGCAGCAGCTTCAGTGAGGTCTCCAGCTTCATGCCTGTCCTGGAAGTCTGTCCTCACCATTGCTCATAAGCTGCACATCTAAACCAGGCAGTTCCTCCTGCCAGGAGGCCACTTTTACTGTTACTTAATTCCTTCCTGCAGGAAGGGAATTTTGGAACAGATTCTGTTTGTTTTTCCCAGCCTTCCTCCCTGCTGCCAGGTATATGATGCTGTAGACTTGGCTCCAAATCAGCAGAGTGCCTGCTCTCTACCCCTTTATACTTGGCCCTCTGGGATCTGCCCAGGGCTTGGTCAGCCTGTTCTCTTTCACTTTCCCTAAAACTATACTGCAACAGGGGCTGGCACAGTGTGCCTTCTCCCCCAGGGGTATTCTGAGTCCAAGTGGTTTCTGAGAGGGTGAGCAGGATCGTTTTTTCAAGTCTACCTCTGCCGTACCCATTGTGTGGGTCTTTTGTCTTTCCCCTTTTGTGGGTTATGAGCCTGACTTTACCTTCTCCTTGCCTCTGACTTTATGTTTCCATACTTCTCTGAGCCCCAGAGACTGGGGTAGAGTTGACTGCTGCTCAGCCTTTCAACAAATCCTAAGCACGAGTGATGGGTGCTGAGCAGAACCAAGAGAAGGAACTCAGGCCCGTTGAAGAAGGGACTTTTCCTCTGCCAGCATTGTTAAGGGTGAACTAGGTGAGGTGGAGGGTGGAAGGGGGTTCACTGCCTTTTGCTGAGAGTTGTCTTAAGCTATGGAATAGGAGCAGAGGGACCACTGCCCATGGGGAGCGGCCCCTGACTCAGCCTGCCTGAGTCCTGGCCAGGCAAGATGTAGACCCATTCATTCTGTGATCAGAAGCCTGGTTCTGGAATAGGAGCCATATTAATGAAGACTCTTCTGGCACTCTTCTTTAAGACTTGGAGGCCCTTCTTCCCCACCCCCACACATCTCAGGGCTGCCTCCTCTCTCTGGCTGCACTTTCATGGTTGGACTCTGCACTGAAGCCCTGATGTACTTTATGTGCAATAAAGCTGCTTTAGTTTGGTTTCCTCAGTCATCTCCCAATTATTATCTTTTCTGGGTCCTAGTTTGTTCTTACCTGTCTTCCCAGTCCTTTGTTCTTGCTCCCTGTACCTCAGTAAGGCAAGGGAGAGGCTTGGGGACAGATAGGAAGTCAGGAGAGTTGAAGAAAGGAGGTGGCACTGAATTAAGTTCTCTCCTTGCAGCATTTATGGCCACTCAGAGGAGTGTGTGTTTGTGATATGTGCATGCACGTGTCTCCATCTGTGCCTGACATTCAGCTCCAGGGTTTTCCCCACATCACTTCGTGTGTGTGCTTGTGTGTCTCCATCCGTGCCTGACATTCAGTTCCAGGGTTTTTCCCATATCACTCTCTGTGTGTCTGTGGTGTGTGCATGCACGTGTCTCTATCTGTGCCTGACATTCAGCTCCAGGGTTTTCCCCACACCACTCTGTGTGTGTGTGTGTGTGTGTGTGTGTGTGTGTGTGTGTGTCTCCATCTGTGCCTGACATTCAGCTCCAGGGTTTTCCCCACACCACTTCAGGGCTGAGCTCAGCTACACAAAGGGACCGGGTGTGAAGCCAGGGGTACGATCTCTAATCCTGTTGTAGATCCCATCATGTCTGCAGGCTAGATGTGTGTGTTTGGGAGGAAGGGATTGTTAGGCAGTATTTGTTTGCAAAGCCACTTGCTCTTCAGATAATACTTGCACTAACTTCTATTGATGAAGCAGTGTGAGCCCCAGCAAAGTCCTTTCCCAAAGTGTCTTTGAAGCCAAGAGCCCATTGAAGGGAAGAAAGGCCGGGAGAAGGGATTAGTTTGTTCAGCAGCTGTGAATTTCAGTGGGAGGTTGATGAACTCCGAAGTCTTTGTTTAAATTAAAGGGGGGAGAAAAAAGCCGCTGCTGGAGCGAGAGCCCCACTTGGGGCCCTGAACTAACACAAGGAGAAGTCTGAGCTGCGGGGAGCTGTGTACTGACTGCGAAGACTTTTCCCAAACACTTTCGGAAAGGTGTTGTGAGAAGGGAAGGGGGCGGAGTGGGGGATTAGCATGTGAAATGAAGTTTTCATTGACTCCGGTGGGGGTAGAAGGCTATTTTAATGGCATTTTGTTCTCTTATTTTCTCTTCTTGAGCTCTTTAGAGATATTGTTTTGCTAAGGCCGGCTTTCTTCCCCCTTCTTTCCAGTCTGCAGATTGCCTCTATGGGGAGCCAACATAAATATTTCTCCTCCAGGAATGCGGGTTAATTAAAAGGAAATGAATGAGTGGAAGCATCCAATCCAGACCCACAATAGGCGAGTGCCCTGGCCTGCCCTTCCCTCCCACCACCCCCAGCACCGCCAGCGCTGAGCGCGACCCTGTCTCTGTCTTGGCCCTAACCTGCTGCTAAGGCCAGTTGAGGCTGAGATTCTTTTCAAGGAAAGCAAGCCCTGCCTGTGTGTAGGCTCACAGGCCAGGGACGGGAAGGAGACAGTGTTCTGTCCCCTCCACCCAGCATCCTTGTCACTTCTCAGGACCTCCCTCCACTTCTGTCCCCTGGCTGAGACAGATGGACTCCTAAGGAGCACACAAGAGGAGGGGAGGGGCCTGGGTTCCAGAACTCACCCCATGGTACCTTACTAGTTGGTGGAACAAGCCAGACATCTTTCTCAGCATCAGTTTAAATCTGTAAAACAAAAGATTTTTCACTTGCTGACCTTGAAGTTGTCTTCCCAAGCAGCCAGTCTGGTTGTCCACATTTATAAAGGGGAACACAGCACTGGTGATTGATTATAAGAGAGAACTTAAGCTCCATGAATGCAGGAGGTCAGTATGTTGTTGACCACTGTATTTCTACTGTGGTGTTTGTTGAATGAATAAATGAATCAATGGATAATGTAAGGGGCAGGGGGAAAGCAATCCAGATCTAAGGTAGCTCAGTATTGTTTTCTTTATAGACACAGATGAATGTGGTGTCAATCATAGCCATTTGGGAATGTAAAACAATAACCTGTGAAAGAACTTTCTGGCAACATGACATGTTTCAAACACCGACCTGGAGTTGTCACACATGAAGCACGATAGTTCTCCTACTAGTATGCTCAGAGGCCTCCTGGGGAATGTCACGTTCCTTTATAAGGTTTTACTTTTATGTTTTCTAGCTGCCTTGCCAGATTTTCTTACTGAACACTGTCAGGCAAATCTGCCAAGTGGGACAACCAAGTTAGTGCATGCTACTGCTTGATTAGGGACAAAAAGGCTAGTTGGGCGATCCACAAGGCCCAGATCAAAGCTGAGGAAAGGAGCAAAAGGCCTTTGCTGATAGAACTGGAAGTGAAGCACTCCAACATGTACCCTGTAAGGAGGGAAGGTGAGCCTCTCTCCTCATCAGGTGTTAGTGGGACAAGAAGACGTGTAGGGATGAGGCCAGGGATTTGAGGTCTGCCCTTGCTGTTGTCTCAGTTTGGAGCATGGGAGCCATTCTGCTGTCACTGATCGACCCTTAGAGCCTCCTCCCATTTTACCCACTTGGAGCTACTCTTCCTCTGTGCTCTCCTCTACAAGAGATGAGATGAAGTCTTCTAGCATTTGACCCATTCTGCTCCACAGGGTTGCCTGGCACGCAGATCCAGGACCAGCCTAGGGGAGGGAGATGACTGGGAGGCTCCTTGGGCTGTAGAGGGTCTTTCAGGATGAAGTTCTTCCCTTCCCGAGCCCCATTCCATCAGCAAGTCCCTGCTGTACTGCTTCCTTCTGAGAAGAGAATGAGAAGCACCACAAGAAGCAAGGTCTTAGCCACTGAGTGAATGTGTCCGTGGAAGATTTATCGGTATGATTTCCTAATACTTGGCAGATGAACCTCAGTCAGGCCGGGATAACTACTTAGGCCATCAGGGAAGTGAGGCCCACAGGAGGATAGTATCCAGGCAAGGTGGGAGGGAGGAGGGCCTAGAGGTTACATCTTCCATGCACCCTTCCCCATAGCCCCAAGAATAAGTTCAATACCTGGAAAAAAGATGTCACAGTGACTGCAGTAAATTAAGGTTCAAGGTACTGAACTTCCTATTAACAGTTTCATTGCAGGAAGTTTACATATTGAAGAAAAGTATCCAGTTCCTGAATCCTGCCTATTTGAGAATCAGGTTAGTGAAAAGGAGGGATTCCAGCTTCTCATTCCTCATGACCTGTCTTCAGAGGTGCAAACCAGGGTCTGAAGGGAAATTAGCTTTATTTATCTCAGTCTTGGCTCAGGGGAATAAGATCCGTTGGGGAAGAGCAGAGGTAAAGTTGGTTGCTAGGAGAATGTAGGTTAGGAGCACAGAGAGGCTTATTTGAAAGGGTAGGAAATAACTGGCACTCTCCCCTTACCTCTTTCCTGGATGTTGTGGGTATGTGTCTGGGGTACCTTGGATGACTGTCTAAGAAGGTCGTTGCTGCACTGGCAAAGTCCATTAGAGACACGACAGGGGTGAGTGGCATCCTTGGTTTTCATCAGATCAGCCCTCAAGCATTCTCACTTCATCCATCTTCAACTTCCACTTCTAGAAACCAACCCCTAAAGACATGCTTTTTCTTGGGTCAGTTTCCTCAGTATCTCTTTCAGAGAAAGAAGGAAGGATAAGGGGAGGGAAAGTGGAGATTCTTGGGGAGTCTATGCCAGCAGTTAGGGAATCAGAAGCACAAGAGGGCCTCTACCCAAGGAAGGTGTGGCTGTGGCAGAGAGCTGACAGCAGAAAATAGGGGAGTAGGGGTAGAGAGGGGAAGATGGGTAAAAAAGCCATGCTTTCTCTGGGCCCTGCATATCTCAGAAGGGTTCTTCCAGTTCCTAAATTCCACAGGCTAGGGCAGGCAGGACCGGGAGAAGGAACGCCCATTCTCTTCGAAGTCCTGGGAAGATCAATAGCTCAGAGTCTCAGAACAGAGCGCTGTCAGGTCTTGGTGTGGTGGGCGGACGATGCCGACCGCAGAGAAACTGTGGAAACAGGTTGGAAAGTGGCGAGCTCCGGAGAGAATGCAGCAGCTCTCCCTCTCGGGATCCCTGGCCTTGGTAGTGTGGGGTCCCTATTCCCTAATTCCTCACTACTGGGGTCTCTAAAAAAGCCAAGGACAAACGGGGAAACGAGAGAGGGGAGAGGAGTCGCTTAGGGTTTTTTCCCTGGTTCGTGCGCCGCGCCCCCCGTGGCCGGTCCGCGCGGCTGCAGAAGTACTTGGTGACTCGCCGGCGGCACTGCTCGCAGCGGACCGCGCAGCACCAGTGAAACTTGCAGTTGCAACTGGACACGGTCTCGGCGCGGCGCTCCTCTACCGCCAGCCCGCAGTCCCCGCAGAGTCGGCGGCAGCTGCGGCGCTCCCAGCGGCCCAGGGCCCGGCCGCGCCGCAGACACTCTCTGCCTTCGGTGCCCAGCAGCCCTAGCGTCTTGTTCTCCAGGCAGTAGTCCGGAGAGTCCTCCAGGTGCACCAGCTCCCGCGTGGAGATGGAGCGAAAGGTGTCAGCGATTGCGCCGCGGCCCGCCGCGCTGTTGCCTGCACCCTGCAGCAGGTCCACCTTGAGAGCTGCGTGGTACTTCTCTTTCAGGTGCGCGCCCACCTCTCGGAACTCTGGCAGCTGCAGCCAGCAGGTCTGCGTGGTGCAGCTGCCAGACACCCCGTGGCACTTACACGTGCGTTTCATGGTGCCCTTCACCGCCTGGGGAAAGAGCTAGGGGTGAGCGGGCCAGGGATTGCGCCCCTGGGGAGTCTCGCCCTCTGGCGAGTTGCGAGGCTTCCTGCAAATCTGCCTGGCCAGCCAGCTTGGTACCACGTTTGCCCAGTCAGATAAAAAAACTTGACGGGCTGTCCGCACCTAGGCCTGGTAGTGGATGGAGCCAGGTGCCTGATTCCAGGGGCTGCAGGACTCACCTTGCGGCCGGCCTCGTTGTTGTGCAGGTTCATGGCTGCCCGAGCATCCTGTCCTGTCTCCAGGGCATCAACGAACTGCTTGGATATTGCCTCTCCGAAGCCCACGTTGTCGCTGCAGCCTCCCACAGCCAGCCTTGGCCCCCTGGAGAACGTGGTGGGAAGAAACGCAGTTAAGCAGGCCGCAGGGAGCTTCCTGGGCTGCTGGTTCTAAGTGGGTTAGGGGGATTGAGGAAGGATTCAGGTGGGGCGAATGCACCCGTTCCAGATTAGTTTCACCCCAGATTTATTTTTGACACCTTTGTACTCTTAGCTTCAGCCCATCCCCTGGTCAGGACTCCATGAGGTAAGCAGCTACCAGGGGAGGCAGGTGCCTGCTCCACGGGCTATTTTCCTGGCCTTTGGGCAGAGTGTACACGTGCTCTGCCAGAGATTGACGTCCAGAAGGCACAAAATGGTATGGAAAAGGTGAGGAAAGTGCAGAAGGTGAGGAAAGTGCAGACGCTGACGGGGAGAGAGGCCAACTGAGATAATATTGAACAGCAGTTGGCAGTTGAGGTGGAGGGCAGAGGCTCGCAGAGGACAGTGGACGTAAACAGGGGAAATGAGATAGGGATGGGTGTAAGGTAAGGGAGTTAGAGAAGGTGAGGTTCAAGGAAAAAAACACAAGACTGGCACTTTACGGGAACAGATCACCTTTAACGAGGCGAGAAGGGGTAGCAGTCAGATTAGTGGGCTGCTGTGCTAAGTGGCACCCCACTCCAGTACTCTTGCCTGGAAAATCCCATGGACAGAGGGAGCCTGTTGGGCTGCAGTCCATGGGGTCACTAAGAGTCGGACACAACTGAGCGACTTCACTTTCACTTTTCACTTGCATGCATTGAGTAGGAAATGGCAACCCACTCCAGTGTTCTTGCCTGGAGAATCCCACGGATGGGGAGCCTGGTGGGCTGCTGTCTCTGGGATCACATACAGTCGGACACGACTGAAGCGACTCAGCAGTAGTGCTAAGTCAAGAAGAAAGTAGGTATATATAGAAAACATATATATGCGGAGATACATTGTTTTGAGGGGGTCTGTTTTTTTCTCATGATTATTTTTGACTAGTTAGCTTTCAACAACTGGGGCAAGGAATTCCTGAGACCAGCCAGACACTGGGATCCACTGGGAGCTGAACGTAATCAATCTTAATGTCCATTCCTTTCTTCCGCGAAGAAAGTGCTTTATTCTGTATAGAACAGTGGGGAGGTCCTGGAGAGGAGTTTTAACTCCAGGCTATTTTGAGCCTCGTAGCTTTCCTTCATTAGGCAGTGTGGAAGGGCCCCTTCCCACGGCTGAGAGAGTAATAGGTTAGAATCTGAAGGGACTGTTCTTTTATTGTTATTGTATGTAAATTAAGGGAACCACCCAGTGAGAGAAGGGCTCCCAGCTACCTATAGTCTTGTTTGTCTCTGTAGCGCTTGGGCTCAAAGTGGTCCACCTTGGTTTTCCTCAGATTTAGAAGACTACCACCCTTCTTCACTCCACCAAGTATCTGCCAAGCTTTTCATTGCCCGAGTGAACTTCATTGGGCTGCCCTACCCACCCCCAAGATCACTACTTACCCAGTTGCCCATTGCGGGAGTCATCACAGCCACAGTTGTCAAAATCCCCAAGGCTGCAGTTTCTAGTCAGAGTGTACATGACCCCGGCAGAACTGATGGCGTGTACAAACGCTGTCTCCCGATTAGCTGACAGGAACCAAAACTTGAATTAGAGGGAGGAATTACAGCCCAAAGACAACTTTTAATACCATCACTATACCCTCCTCACTCTGCTCCATTCTATTGGGTTGGCCAAAAGTTAATGCAGGCTTTTCCACAGGGTCTTATGGAAAACCCCAACAAACTGTTTGGCCAACCAAATATCTTGCCACCTTTATAATGAACCTTACTCTCTTCCAGGATCTGCTCCAGTCCTGGGCTCAGCTCAACTCAGCTCTTCTCTCTTCCCATCTTTTCAGGTTACACATTTTACGACTGAGTGGTTAGAGTATTGTTGCTATGGGTGGCATTTAGGTGGGAAAGAAACCAAGAAAGAAATGGGGAAGAATCTGAAGGTCAGGGTGTAAAGAACCCATCCCCACTTTCTCTTGGAACATGGAAGTCTGAGCGGCTTCTGAGAGGTGCTAGCTAGTCCTGAATCATTTCCTGGCATGGCCACTTTTTAATCTTCTGTATGGGAATCTGGTCTCCAAGTCAATTCCCACTTGCCCTGTACCTCTCACTGAGCCTGCTAAAGGAAAAGGCTAAGAGGCATGAAAATACATGACCTCTACTTACCTACCTATTTATATTTTGAGGAAGATAGGAGGCTGAAGATGGTATAGGACTGGGGATGAGGCAAGGGCCATATGTTGAGTAGAGAGGGTGTCAGTAAAGAAAAAGAGGAGCTGGAGCAAAAAAACAGAGAAGGTGCTAGAGAGGGAGATGACCTGAGACCAGAGACCAACAAAGGTAAAGAGGAGGCTTGGTTTTGTCCCTGGAGAGTGGGGCTCTAACCTGTGGCCAAGGGGTCCAGGGACCTGTGGCTGAAGCTTTCCTTACCACTGCGAAGGCCACCATGGCTGGACAGCTGCAGGGCTCTCTCAGGGCAGTTCCAGCGGTCCCAAGCAAACTGGTATTTGCATTCTTCAATTCCACTCTGGGCACCAGCTGCCACGCTGCTGGAGTAGATCAGGTAAGCCTGCAGGGACACAGTGGTCAAACTTCAGACTCTTAGCAGCTGAACTTGGTAGGCATTTGCCTTAAAGTGGCCGAGCACGTCTTTTCCCGCCCACTTTCCCACTCCTCCAAACTAATGACAGAGTAAGCATTTTCAATATGCTGTTTCCTGTAACATCACAAATAACCTTGTGAAATTGGTACCATTTTATAGAATAGAAACCTAAGGCTCAGAGAGGTGATGTAAAACAATTTGCTCAAGGTCCCACCACTAGCAGATGGTGGCAGTAGGAATGAAACTGGTGTTTCATTAGACTCTAGATCTCACTCTATTCACTGTACTCTGTCACTTCAAAATGAGACTCAATTACACGATTCATGAATTTTCAACTGTTTTCATCCTATGAAGAGAACATTTTGTAGCTGGAAATATTCTTAGAGATCATGTAGTAGAATGCCAGCATTTTAAAGATGGAGAACAGCTTGCCCGCCCTGTGCTGAGAAGGATGGCTAACTATAGCCTGACACTATGAAAGAAAACTTTTATTCTGGCCATAAGTTCAGAGTCAATATTCTTGAGTTCTTGTCCTGGCTCTGACGTTAGTTTGCTGTGTGATTTGGGGTGTATCCCTTTCTGTGCCACAGTTTTTCTGCCTAAAAGATACACAGTATAATAAAAGATGTGGATATAATGACAAGAAATTGACATGTATAGTCTTCAGTCAAGAAGCAAAGGGAAGTCTGAATAAAGGAATTTTTTTCTTACCTTTGGACCAGTCATCAGGAAATTGTTCACTGACCTAGAAGAGAGAAAACCACAGAGCATAATAGAGATACACGGATTCATTTCTGATGCCAAGTTTTAAGAATTACTTCAGCAAACTTATAGGCATACCTCAGCGACATTCCTGGTTTGGTTTCAGACCACTGCAATAAAGCAAATCTTGCAATAAAGCCAATCACATGAATTTTTTGGTTTCCCAGTACATATAAAAGCTATGTTCACACTATACTGTTGTCTATTAAGTGTACAATAGCATTGTCTTAAAAACATACAATGTATGTACCTAATTTTAAAATACTTTATTTTTTAATGGCTTTTACAACCTTGACATTTATTTATTTTTGGCTGTGCTGGGTCTTCATTGCTGCATGCGGACTTTCTCTAGTTGTGGGGGAGGGGCCACTTTTCACAGTTTGAGTGTGGGCTTCTTATCGCCACCGCTTCTCTTGTTGCAGAGCACAGGCTCTGAAGCGCTGACTTAGTAGTTATGGTGAACAGGCTTAGTTGCCCCATGGCATGTGGAATCTTCCAGAGCAGAGACTGAATACAAGTCCCCTGCAGGTGGATTCTTAACCACTGGCCCACCAGGGAAGTTCTAAAAAAACATAGTTTATTGTTAAAAAGTGCTAACCATCATCTCTGAGGCTTCCCGAGTCATAATCTTTTTGCTGGTAGAGGGTCTTGCATTGATGTTGATGTCTGCTGACTGACCGGGATGGTGGTTGCTGAAGGTTGGAGTAGATATGGCAATTTCTTAAAATAAGACAATAAATTTCACCATATCGATTTGGTCTTCCTTTTATGAATGATTCCTCTGAAGATGCAGTGCTGTTTGATAGCATTTTAGAGTAGAACTTCTTTCAAAATTGGAGTCAATCCTCTCAAATAGTGCTACTGCTTTATCAACTAAATTTATGTAATATTCTAAGTCCTTTGTTGTCATTTCGACAATTTTTACAGCCTCTTCACCATGGGTAGAGCTCATCTCAAGAAACCATTTTCTTTGGTCATCCATAAGAAGCAACTTCTCATCCATTCAAGTTTTATCATGAAATTGCAACAATTCAGTCACATCTTCAGACTCTGCTTCTAATTCTAGTTCTCTTTCCACCTGCAGTTATTTCCTCCACTGAAATCTTGAACTTCACAAAGTCATCCATGAGGATTGAAATTAACTTATTCCAAACCCCTGTTAAACTTGATGTTTTGACGTCTTTCCATGAATCCTAAATGTTCTTAGTTATCTAGAACGGTGCAGCCTTTTCAGAAGGTTCTCAATTAACTTTGTACAGAGGACTCATTCATGGCAGTTATAGCCTTAGAAAATGTATTTCTTAAATAATAAGACTTGAAAGTCAAAATTATTCCTTGATTCATGGGCTGCAGAATGAATGTTGTGTTAGCAGGCATGAAAATAGCATTAATCTCACTGTACATCTCCATCAGAATTCTCAGGTATATTGTCAGTGAGCAGTCATATTTTGAACCGAATCTTTTTTTCTGAGCAGTAGTTCTCAACATTGGGCTTAAAATATTCAGTAAACCATGTTGTGAACAGATGTACTGTAATCCAGGCTTTGTTGTTCCTTTTATAGAGCAGAATTAGCATAATTCTCAAGGGCCCTGGAATTTTCAAAAGGGTAAATGAACATTGACTTCAGTCTATATCACGAGCTGCCTTAGTCCCTAACGAATCAACCTGTCTTTTGAAGTTCTGAAACTGGACATTGACTTTTCCTCTCCAGCTATGAAAGTCCTAGATGGCATCTTCTTTCAGTAGAAGGCTGTTTCATCTACATTGAAAATCTGTTTTTTAATTTAGCCTCCTTCATTAATTATTTTGACTAGATCTGGAATCTGGATAATTTGCTGCAGATTTACATCAGCATTTGCTGTCTGCCCTTGCATTTTTATATTATGGAGATGGCTTCTTTTCCGTAAGCCTCATGAACCAATCTCTGATAGCTTCAAACTTCTCTTTGCAACTTCCTCACCTCTCTCAGGCTTTACAGAAAAAGAGTTAGGTCCTTGCTTTGGGTTAGGCTTTGGCTTAAAGGAATGTTGTGGCTGGTTTGGTTTTCTCTCCAGACCACTAATACTAATACTGTCTCCATATAGACTGTTTATCATTTTTTTTTTTTGGCTGTGTTGGGTCCTCATTGCTGTACAGGCTTTTCTCTAGTTGCAGAGAGAGGGGGCCATTCTCTTGTTGCTGGGCGCAGGCTTCTCATTGCTGTGGCTTCTCCTGCTGTGGAGCACAGTCTCTAAGGTGTGTGTGGACTTCAGTAGTTGCAACACATGATCTCAGTAGTTGTGGCTCCCAGGTTCTAGAGCACAGGCTCAGTAGTTGTGGCGCACAGGCTTAGTTGCTACATGGCATGTGGGGTCTTCCTGGACCAGTGATTGAACCTGTGTCTCCTGCATTGATTGGCAGGCAGATTCTTCGCCACTGAACCACCAAGGAAGCCCCTCACTTATCATTCTTGTGTTCACTGGAGCAGCCCTTTAAATTTCCTTAAGAACTTTTCCTTTGCATTCACAGTGTTTGGGAAAGAAGCCTAACTTCCTCACTAAACTTAATAATGTATAGCTTTTGATTTAAAGTGAGTGACTCTTGTTTTTACTGGAACACTTTAGAGATCATTGTGGTATTTTCACCTGGCCTAATGCCAATATTGTTGTGTCAGGGAATAGAGAAGCCCAAGGAAGGGGAGAGATGAAAAGGGCTGGTGGGTGGATCAGTCAGAACCCACACATTTATTGATTAAGTTTGCAGTCTTATATGTCCTTTTAGGCAGGGACATAGAATATGGATTATAGAAGGCATGGTGGGTGTGTAATGTGAGGAGCCAAAGAGAAAGGAATTTAAGTGTATATGTGTGCCACGTAGGGACAGTAATATGATTAAGGGAAAGATGCTAACAGACAGTGGAAGATGGAGACGGCTCGACAGAATGTGGTTCCAGCAGCATACTACTACCACATGGAGGGGTGAGCTTCCCATTCCCCTGCAGGTCATACAGTTGCTGATGACCTGCCCCAGGCTGGTGTCAAAGGGTTTGTGTCTTTCTGGACCCTCTCAGCTCTTCTCAGACCTCAGTTGTGTCTGACTCTTCGTGACCTCATAGACTACAACCTAACAGGCTTCTCTGTCCATGAAATTCTCCAGGCAAGAAACCTGGAGTGGAGTTGCCACTCTCTTCTTCAGCCAGTCCAGGGATTGAACCAGGGTCTCCCACGTGGCAGGCAGATTCTTTACCGGCTGAGCCACCAGGGAAGCGATATATATAAAGAAACTAGGGTTTGAGGCATAATTTATTTATTTATTTATGTTTTGGCCATGCTGCATGGCTTACTGGACCTTACTTCCCTGACCAGGGACTGGACCTGGGACCTCTGCAGTGGAAACTCAGAGCTAACCACTGGACCACAGGAATTCCCCCAACTATACTCTTGACATCACTTCAGGCTTTAATAGGCAGCTCAAGCTTAACATGTCCAAACAGTTTTGATCTTTGCTGTCACCATTTCAAACCCATTCCTCCCATTGTCTTCCTCATCTAGGGAAAGGACAGTTCTTTCTTCCAGCTGCTTGGTGTCATCTTTAGCTCCTTCCTTTCTCTCACACCCTGTGTTCAAGTCTGTCATCAACTCCTGCCAGCGCCAGTTCAAAATACAGCTGGACTCTAACCAGTTCCCAGCACCTTCACTGCTGTCACCCTGGTCCGAGCTGTGATTCTCTCTTGCCTGGACTGTTGCTATAGCCTGCTAACTGAACCCCTTGGTTCTACCCTTTATTCTTCCCATAATCTATGCTCAAAATGATTGATCCCTTTAAAAAGTGATCCATTTAAAATATAAATAAAATAAAAGTTTTACCACTCTGCTCAAAATCCTCTAGTGTTTTGTTTTGATTCTGAAATCTCACATAGAACGATAGCCAAATTCTTATTGTGGTTTATGAGATTCTATGTAATCTGGTACCCAGTTATGCCTCCGGTCTAATCTCCCGCTACTCTCCCCTCACTTAATCTGCTCCAGCAAGACTGGTCCTCTTGTTCTTCCAGCACACCAGGTACTCTCCAGCCTCTGGGCTGTTGCATGGGCTATCTTTTCTGTCTGGAATGGTTTTCCCATATAACCATATAGCTTGTTCCTTCACTTGCACTGGCCTTTTAATCAAACGTGTCATTTTCCCTGAGGCTTTCCTGGATCATCTATTTAAAAATTGCAACTTCTTCCACTCCCTCTCTCTGCTCCTTTTTCTCCAGGGCACTTTTCATCATCTAAATGCCATGTTTTACGTCTTTATTTGTATATTCTCCTTCCACTAGATTGTAAGCTTCATTAAGCAAGGGTTTTGTTTCTTCCTCTTGTTTTTTTTTCTTTTGGTCTGTTTTATTCACCAGATATTATCAATGCCTTGAACAGTGCCCGAGGATAGTAACCATTTAATAAATATTTGTTGAATGAAAGAACAAAGGAACTCACATTTAGGGGTGGGAGCAGGAAGAAGTATCATCTGAGGAAACTCAGAAGGAACAGCAATCTAGAGAGATGGGGAAAGGAGAGAATCCTTCATTCATGCGCAAGGTCTTACCACCATGAATATGCAATATCTCCCAAATCTTTACCTCCAACCCTGACTTCCATCTTGAGATCCAGAGCTACATTTTCAAACAAATGCTAGACTTCTCTACTGGGAATGCTTCAGATTGTGATGGCAATATGTTTATTTTTTTAATTTTTACTATTTAATATGAAAAAGCACACCTTCCAGATAACTTCAATTTAAATATTAACAATGAGAATATCATATGAAGACTCGTGGGATGGGGTTAAAACTTGAGTTTTTTTTCTTACAGGGGAAACACACAGCTATTAGAAAGCACTCTCAAAGCAGTATATTCTTCATAGGTTGGGGTGGGATGGGCAGTTGGTGCAAGGGACAAGAGAATAGTAGATTATCTGTGAAAAGTCCTCCTGGAGGTTATAATTAGCCTGTCCCCCATTCTCATGCTGGTTAAAAGTCACTATTATATTAAGAGAAAAACTCTAAGTACTTTTTTTTTAAGTTAAAAATTTTTGCTATGTGTTCTTGAAATCAGCAAAGTGAACATAAGAAAAATATGGGAACTATAATAAAAAAGAGCAAAAGTTAAAGAATTAGAAGCCAGAAAAATGGTAGTTTTATAGAGCTGTCTTTGAATGATAATAAGGCAGCAAATCTCTAGCTAGAGCCATCAAGAAAAGAGAAACACAAATACATACAATTAAGCTGGTGTGTGCAAAGAAAATACTATAAAAGATTTAAATATATCCTATTTTCTTTAAAATTTATTTAAAGTACAGATGATTCTCTAGGAAACTATTACTAAATTTGCCTTATTATGAGGCAGAAAACCTGAGAGAGGAAGTTCTAGAGCCAGAGGGTCGGTGTCTCAGCTCTGCTACTTATTAACTATGTGACTCTGGGAAAGAGACTAGTCTGTGCTCAGTTAACCTCAACTATAACTGATGGGGTTATGATGTGGCAACTTCAGAGAGAGGGTCAGATGAGATAATACTTATATAGGACATATGACAAATTGGGGGAAATGCTTACAATATATGACACATGAAGAGCTCTTACATATTTAAAAGAACAAACAACATTTTTTTTTTTAAAAGGACATGAACAACATAAATCCCAAAAGAAATAGAAATAGCCAGTAAACAATGGAGGACAGAATGTTTAAAAGTTAACTCATCTTCCTTGCCAACTAGCTGCTTCTGACTTCACTGTTTCCCCTGCCACCCCCAACACCGCCCAGTCTCTCTCAATCCATTCTCGGCATCCAACCAGTTATTAAAACCCGAGTGTATCTTACCTTTGTAATATTTTTCACATGCAAGTTCCTCTTTTCTTTCTCATTGTCTCAGTGACTCTCACTGTTGCAGCCTGAGTTGTGGCCCCCGACTAAACCACTATAGAACTCTAGTGATTAACCTCTCTACTTAACAGTTTTTATCCAATTCCTGTCAGGTACGGTCTGAGCTAGATCAGTCTTCCAAAAGCCTGATTCCAATGTCATCCTACTCAAGAATCTTTTGTAGTTCTCCAACTCTGGCCACGTAAGGCCCTCCATAATCTGGCCCTCCATCCCTTTCCAGCTCATTTCCCATTAAACACCCCTACTTATCTAGTCCTCTAGTCAGGCCTCTGCTGTGCTTAGTTGCTCAGTTCTGTCTGACTCTTTGTGACCCATGGACTGTAGCCCACCATGCTCCTCTCTGTCCATGGGATTCTCCAGGCAAGAATACACAGAGTGGGTTGCCACAGCCTCCTCCAGAGGATCTTCCCAACCCAGGGATCAAACCCAAGTCTCCTGCATTGCACGCAGATTCTTTACTGTCTGAGCCACCAGGAATCCCCTCGTCCGGCCTAACCAGTTGCTATTCTTGGAAATCCATGCATTCATGCCTCTATTCCTTTGATTATGCCTCTATGCCTTTGATTATGCTGTTCCATTAATCTTACCTATTCTTAGTATTGTCAGCCAGTAGTGCTGGGACAACTGGATAGCCACATACAAAAGAATGAGGTTGGATCTCTACCTCATACCACATAAAAATTAACTAAAAATGAATTATAGACCTAGGTGTGAGAGGTAAAACTACAAAAATGAAACTCATAGACGAAAACACAGTTTTAATTTTTCATGACCTGGAATCAGGCAATAATTTCTTAGATATACCAAAAGCACATGTCACCAAAGAAAACAGAGATAAATTAGACTTAATCAAAATTAAAAATTTTTATGCTTCAAAAGACACCATCAAGAAAGTAAAAAGACACCCCATAGAATGGAAGAAAATGTCTTCAAGTCATATATCCAGTTAGACTCTACCCAGAACATATAAAGAGCACTTCAGCTAAAGAGTGAAAAGGCAAATAGTGCAATTTGAAAATGAGCAAAGGACCTACTGTATGGCACAAGGAAATCTACTCAATGCTCTGTGGTGACCTAAATGGGAAGGAAGTTAAAAAAAAAAGTTATATGTATACACATAGCTGATTCACTTTGCTCTATACTGGAAACTAACACAACATTGTAAAGCAAGTATACTCTGATAAAAATTAATTGAAAGAAAAATAAAATGGACAGAGGATCTGAATAAAAATTTCTCCAAAGAAGGTGTACAAATGGCCCCCAACTACATGATAAGATGCCAAACGTCATTGCACACGTCCTAAGGCACTTCAGTCGTGTCTGACTCTTTGCAACCTTATGAACTATAGTCTGTTCATGGGATTCTCCAGGCAAGAATACTGAAGTGGGTGCCATGCCCTCCTCCAGGGGATCTTCCCAACCCAGGGATCGAACCCGCATCTTCTGTGGCTCTTGCAGTGCAGGCAAATTCTTTACTACTGAGCCACCAGGAAGCCACGTTGTTAGTTATAAAAATACAAATAAAAAACACAACAAGAATTCACACCCACTAAACTAAAAAACTATAACAAGTATTGTCAAGGATGTGGACAAATTAAAACATACATTTAATGTATGAAATTAAATTTCATACATTGCTGGTGGGATTACAAAATACTGTAACTACTTTGGAGAATAGTCTGCCAATTCTTCAAAAGGTTAAACATAGAGTGACTATAGTGAAAGTGAAGTCGTTCAGTTGTGCCTGACCCTCAGCGACCCCATGGACTGCAGCCTTCCAGGCTCCTCCATCCATGGGATTTTCCAGGCAAGAGTACTGGAGTTGGGTGCCATCACCTGGAGTGACTATATGACCCTGCAATTCCACTCCTAGGCATTTACTCAAGAGAATTAAAAGCATGTGTCCAACAAAAACTTGTAATACATGAGTGTTCATAGAAGCATTATTCATGATGGCCCCAAAGTGAGAATAACCCAAATGTCTATCAAGTGATGCGTGGATGAATAAACTATGGTCTGTTCATACAGTGGAATATTATTTTGCCATAAAAGGAATGGAGTACTAATGCTACATGAATGAACTTTGAAAATATCATTCTAAATGAAAGCCAGACACAAAAGGCCATACATTATATGATTCTTTTTATGCATATGTCCAGAACAAGCAATTCCATGGAAACTGAAAGTAGATTAGTAGTTGCCAAGGACTAAGGGGTGGAACAATGGGACATGGCTGCTACTGGATAAAGGATTTCTTTTTAAGGTGATTAAAATGCTGTAAAATAGATTGTGGTGAGGGTTGTACAGATTTTTAAATATCCTGAAACCCACTGATGTGTACCCTTTAAGAGGGTAAAGTTTACAATGCATGAGTTATATCTCAATTAATATGTAAAAAAGAATAGCAAGGAGAGATAAAGCCTTCCTCAGTGATCAATGCAAAGAAATAGAGGAAAATAATAGAATGGGAAAGACTAGAGATCTCTTCAAGAAAATTAGAGATAGCAAAAAACTTTTCATGCAAAGATTGTCACAATAAAGGACAGAAATGGTATAGACCTAACAGAAGCAGAAGATAGTAAGAAGAGGTGGCAAGAATACACAAAAGAACTATACAAAAGAGATCTTCATGACTCAGATAATCACGATGGTGTGATCACTCACCTAGAGCCAGATATCCTGACATGTAAAGTCAAGTGGGCTTTAGGAAGCATCACTACAAACAAAGCTAGTGGAGGTGATGGAATTCCAGTTGAGCTATTTTGAATCCTAAAAGATGATGTTGTGAAAGTGCTGCACTCAATATGCCAGCAAATTTGGAAAACTCAACAGTGGCCACAGGACTGGAAAAGGTCAGTTTTCATTCCAATCCCAAAGAAAGGCAATGTCAAAGAATGCTCAAACTATTGCACAGTTGTACTCATCTGACACACTAGTAAAGTAATGCTCAAAATTCTCAAAGGCAGGCTTCAACAGTATGTGAACCATGAACTTCGAGATGTTCAAAATGGATTTTAAAAAGGCAGAGGAACCAGAGATCAAATTGCCAAAATCTGTTGGATCATCAAAAAAACAAGAGAATTCCAGGAAAACATCTATTTCTTCTTTATTGACTATGCCAAAGCCTTTGACTGTGTGGATTACAACAAACTGTGGAAAATTCTTCAAGAGATGGGAATACCAGACCGCCTGACCTGCCTCTTGAGAAATCTGTATGTAGGTCAGAAAGCAACAGTAAGAACTGGACATGGAACAACAGGCTGGTTCAAAATTGGGAAAGGAGTACATCGAGGCTGTATATTTTCACCTTGCTTATTTAAATTTATATGCAGAGTACATCATGAGAAACGCTGGGCTGGATGAGGCACAAGCTGGAATCAAGATTGCCAGGAGAAATACCAATAACCTCAGATATGCAGATTACATCACCCTTATGGCAGAAAGCAAAGAAGAACTAAAGAACCTCTTAATGAAAGTGACAGAGGAGAGTGAAAAAGTTGGCTTAAAGCTCAACATTCAGAAAACGAAGATCATGGCATCCGGTCCCATCACTTCATGGCAAATAGATGGGGAAACAGTGACAGACTTTATTTTTTTTCGGGGGGGTGCTCCAGAATCATGGCAGATGGTGACTGCAGCCATGAAATTAAAAGATACTTGCTCCTTGGAAGAAAACTTATGACCAGCCTAGACAGAGTATTCAAAAGCAGAGACATTACTTTACCAACAAAGGTCCATCTAGTTAAAGCTATGGTTTTTCCAGTAGTCATGTATGGATGTGAGAGTTGGACTTTAAAGAAAGCTGAGCACCAAAGAATTGATGCTTTTGAACTGTGGTATTGGAGAAGGCTCTTGAGAGTCCCTTGGACACCAAGGAGATCCAACCAGTCCATCCTAATGGAAATCAGTCCTGAATATTCATTGGAAGGACTGATGCTGAAGCTGGAACTCCAATACTTTGGCCACCTGATGCAAAGAATTGTCTCATTTGAAAAGACCCTGATGCTGGGAAAGATTGAAGTCGAGTGGAAAAGGGGCTGACAGAGGATAAGATGATTGGATGGCATCACTGACTCAATGGACATGAGTTTGAGTAAACTCCGGGGGTTGGTGATGGACAGGGAGGCCTGGCGTGCTGCAGTCCATGGGATGGCAAAGAGTCAGACACAACTGAGCAACTGAACTGAACTGAACTGAACATTTTAAAAATGTTACTTATTCTTAAATTAGTATCTAACTCAAAACCCACAACCAGTTTCTTGAAGACTCACAGCAACGTTTTTTCTGCCTCATATAAAGGTTTTTTTTTTAATTCCCTTATACTCAACTTGAAGTAGAGGCTGTCTTAGTTATCATCGTATCCCCTCCAGCTCCTAATATAGTTCCTTGAACACAGCAAGTACCCGATAAAAATAAATTTTAAAAATTTGCAGAAATAATGAGAGGATCATCAGAATCAACAGAAAATTCTAGGATAAAAGGACTGAAAAGAGATTTGGAGGGATATGAAGTTTGTGGCAAGCCTATGCTGCCACTAATTTTCTAGCATGGTGAGCAGATGAGCGTGGTACATTAGCAGATCATTCCACAAGAGCATCAATGAACACTGAACATATGTACACAGAGGTTGATGTTATAATCAAAACTTTTAGCAACGTTAATCTGACACACTTAATGTTATGTATAATTGTTATTGTGCTTCATAGCAATTAGGCATAAGTAGCAAGCAATTTACATAAATAACTATAGTTAGTTTTGCTTTTATGCTGCCAAATAAAAATTTTACCGTTGTTTCCTCTCCTTTGGTTAGTCCTCCGGTATTATACTAATCCCATATAAAGTTTAATTTTTATCACACAAGTAATAAGAATTTATTAGATATATAAGGAACTCTTTTGGGTGCTCTACCTGTGTCATCGTTTTCAATTTTTTTATAACAACCCCATGGAATAGTTACTGCACAACTTATTGGGTGTTTATTCTGTGCACACAAAATACCCTTTTTAGTGCTTTACATGTTTTAAACTCACATAATTATTACAACAATTATATGAGGTAGAAGCTGGTATGTCTTCCATTTTACAGTCACAGAAAGAGAAACAGTGTTAGCCAGTGTCCCACAGCTAGTTAAATGGTAAAGACGGAGTTGGAACCTAGTTGGTCTGATTTCTGGAGCATGTACTCCCTTACTGCTGTGCTTTTCTGCAACTCATATTTCTCTTGCTCTTATTCCCACATGCTAATTGAAGATTCCGGATCCCTAAAAATTTCTTGGTATTTCTTGGAGGTTTTAGGGGTGTTTTGCCCACAGTCATAAAGGGTTCAGTTAACTATCACCTTGTCTCTGCTGCTTTTCTGTTATTCCATTGCTCTAACTCTTTCTTTGGCTTCATGCCCAACAGGCACCCATATCTGCCAGGTTCTGCTTTATCTACCACCACATCCCCTGGGTACATTTTGGGGCACTGTTGCTGCTCGCATTGGGCTCAGCAGTTGAAAAAGCAGGGACAAACAAATGTACCACACTAATGTAAGATATTAATAATTGAGAGAACTGTACAGGGGAAAAGGGGAGCAGATAGATGTGAATTCTGTACTCTCTGCTCTAATTTTCTGTAAACCTAAAACTTCTCCTTTTAAAAGTCTATTTTTTAAATGTCAGGGCAAATATCTTTTAACCCCTTTTAGAGTTTTACTTTTCCACTTCGTATCAAAACTGCTGTTTGTGTACAATTCTTACAGGGTTTCATGAAATTGTTCTTTTGTTTTTCCTTATAACCCCCTCCTGGTCACCCTCCCACCTCCTTCACTGGACTGAAACTGAGGAGCTTGCTAACAAATTTCAGTGACAAGATTTAAGAGCTGATCTTCTCAATTCCCTTCCTTTAGAGAGAATGCTGTCTTAGGAAGACTTCATAGTTACTCCTTTAGATAAACTTCTGGGGCCTGAGCCCTCCCAGTTTTCCTGACCTGCCTGCAATATGCTGAACCCAAGCAGTGATCCCAGCCTGGAGCCCCTTCATACAGTGGCCCTTTCAAAGGGTGCCATCTTTGCAAGGAAATGGAAATTTTTTTAAAGTATTAGACTCTGTAGTGTTCTTTCAGTACTTTTCTTGGGATCAATGTTTAGGGATCTTGTAAAAATAGTGCTTTGCCCACCCAAGAGAAATGTGCTTAGTCTTGGCTTCTGGCCATTATTGATTTACCCACCCTGGACCACTTCCAGTCCTATAACAACCCTGAAGAATTTCTGATTTTAGGGAAGATTATTACCTTGGAAGCTAACAGTTTCCAGTGGCTCAAAAGCAAAGACATGGAGACTTGGATTTTAGCCAGAGAAGCAGGATGATTCCTCAATAAGACTCCAACTAAAGCTCCAGCCCTTCCCTTGTCTTCAGATGCCTGAAGATGGTGAATCTGATGAGAGCATCTCCTCAGACCTGCCCCGGCTTCACTTAGTCCCAGTGGAAGATGGTGTAAGCCACAGCTACACTGCACCAGTCCCCTTTAACTGTCATGTGGCCATAGTGCCTGACCTGAACAGGACTTGATTCTTTCCCAGCCTCCTTCCTCCTCTCGTCTGTTTTGCTTTGGTGATCTTTTAGAGGTATTCCATTAGTCTAGGACAGTGAAGTCCCTGTGGTGTGTGTAAAACTGGTAAAGTCTGAATAAGCTTTATGGATATCATACTACAGTTGTAAGATGTTAGTGCTAGGGGAGGCTAGAGAAAGAGGGCATAGAACTTCCCTGTACGTTTCTTTGCAAACTTCTGCAAATCTTTTATAATAATTATGCAAAAATCACAACATGTATATATACATAATCTGGAGTGCCAGAGATTTAGAGAATGGACTTCATTACAGGCTTTGAAAATCAATCCAGATATATTATCTGTAGAGTGCATGAGAATCTTCTGGAGAGTTTATTAAACACGAAGGCCTGCAGCTCCAGAGACTCTTGTTGGGCAGTAGAGTGTTGATGGGAGAGTGGGTAGAATCTGTATTGCTGGTGATCCTGAGAGTCTGCTTTGAAGCACTGGTCAGGGGGAGAACAGGGAGGTGCCGACAAGCATCCCATGCCTAGGTATAATTTGAGGGCCTGGGAGACTCGAATATTGCCTCCATCTTCCGGAAAATGGCTGCTCCAACTGCAACAGTAACAAACAGGTGGACATTCTCTTTTTTGGTGTCTGGATGGAGCACCTTCTGGTCTGGACAGTTCCCAAATCTCTCGCTGGTCCCTCTCTTGAGGGGCTGAGTCTCTGACTGCACTGAGAATGAAAACCATGGATCTCCTTCCTTCCCTGCAGTTTTTCTTGGTATCAGTGTTTTCCTGGCAATTTCAGCTGCCCTGTTTATGCCCACCTTCCCCATACCAAGAGTAAAATATTTATTTGAGGAGGATGGGATATGCCCACAAGGATTCTGTATCTTTATCTAGGGGCCCCCTGTCCTCTAAGAAACATGCTAACTACTTTCACTCAGAGAAGTCTTTAATGCCATAGCTAGTATTCTATATTCTCAGGCCACCTCCACATTCTTGTCATTAACCCTGAAGGGAGTCTGTGACTTATGTTTTGCATTATGCTTTTTCCTACAAGCTTCTAAAGCTATTTCATTCTTATTCCAAGTTAATTTACTAACGAGACACATTTGAAAGAGCAATCAGATCTTCCCCCTCTCACTCTCTCTCCATCATTCATTGTGAGATCTCTCAATGTTTCACTGGAAGTACCTCTGCTTTTACTTGCTCCCATCTGGGCTAACTGGCCACATTATGTCCTTTTGTCTTGTCTTCACTACCTTTTGCCACAATCCCTATAATAGCGGCATTAACAAGTTCCTTCCCCTTCCTTTTAATGTGAGTTTAGGTCCTTGCTGTTTTCTCCATCACTAAATGTCTTTTCAATGCTTGTTAAGCAACCATCCATAGATACAGATACATTAGCAGTTCTGAGGCTGTGAATAACTGCTGAAGCAGAGCCCTGTGGACTTTTTTTTTTTTTTTTAATCATTTCCCCATTGCTTCTCTGCTCTGGAGAATTTCTAAACTTTCAGTACCTCAGTAGCTGTAATCTGCCCACAATCTAACCACAATTCAAAATTCTTTGATCTAGAGCATAAACACCCACAGCTTCCAACACTACACAGCTTTTTTCATAGGCTATCTGGCCTCCTGAATTGGCTATTCCAGAATCAGCCTGATCACCAGCAAAATTTTCCCAGGAACTGGTACAGGACAGGAGGGACTTTGGATCAACCCAAATACAAATGCCACAGCTTCTCTTTTAGCTCTTGGAAAGCCTCCAAGTTTGTTTGTTTGTCTTTTCTTACCTAATATTTATTATCCATAGAGCCATACATTCAGATTTTCAAAGCCCTTCTTCACCTGAGACTATTTGAAGAAATGTACTTTATTTTATCTGCTTAGGAAGTTCTAGTGTCTTCCCAGGTGGCACTAGCAGTTTAAAAAAAACCCCTCCTGCCAATGCAGGAGACTTAGGAGATTTGGATTCAATCCCAGGGTCAGGAAAATCCCCTGTAGGAAGGCATAGCAGCCCACTCCAGTATTCTTGCCTGGAGAATCCCATGGACAGAGGAGCCTGGCACGCTACAGTCCATGAGGTCGCAAAGAGTTGGACAAGACTGAAGCAACTTAGCATGCATGCATGCAGACGTAACTAATAGAGAACAGGAACCTACAGTTTTGTAGAATTTCCTGCGTGCATGCGTGCTCAGTTGCTCGGAAGTTCTAGAGCCTGCCAGGCTCCTCTGTCCATGGGATTCTCCAGGCAAGAACACTGGAGTGGGTTGTCATGCCCTCCTCCAGGGGTCTTCCCAACCCAGGGATCGAACCCACATCTCTTATGTCTCCTGCATCGGCAGACGGATTCTTCACCACTAGCGCCACCTGGGCACTCTTCAGTTCAGTTCAGTCGCTTAGTCGTGTCCGACTGTTTGCGACCCCATGAATCGCAGCTCGCCAGGCCTCCCTGTCCATCACCATCTCCCAGAGTTTACTTAAACTCACATCCATTGAGTTGGTGATGCCATCCAGCCGTCTCATCCTCTGTTGTCCCCTTCTCCTCCTGCCCCCCAATCCCTCCCAGCATCAGAGTATTTTCCAATGAGTCAACTCTTCGCGTAAGATGGCCAAAGTACTGGAGTTTCAGCTTTAGCATCATTCCTTCCAAAGAACACCCAGGACTAATCTCCTTTAGAATGGACTGGTTGGATCTCCTTGCAGTCCAAGGGACTCTCAAGAGTCTTCTCCACCACCACAATTCAAAAGCATCAATTCTTCAGTGCTCAGCTTTCTTCACAGTCCAACTCTCACATCCATACATGACTACTGGAAAAACCATAGCCTTGACTAGACGGGACTTTTGTTGGCAAAGTAATGTCTCTGCTTTTTAATATGCTATCAATTGTGGGCAAACACTATCCAATTAGTTTTACTTATTTCTCCCTGTTTGTAGGCTTTCTCCAAACTAGCGTAGCCCATGAGGAGGTCTGTAGCCCACCACCTCGTGCTCTGAGTGGTGTGGCAGCCCTCGTGAGGACACATGCCTGATTCTGTACGGCCCCACAGCACAGACCAGCGCAGGCCCAGGAAAGCGCACCCAGCATGCTACCTGCAGGCTTACTCATCCCTTTGCATGACCAGGACCTTGTTACTGCGTCAAGTTTGTGGGCATGACTCACTCTCCCTTCAGTACGTGAGCCCCTCCCAGGAAAGAACTCAGTCTCATGAAGCAAGGCTAACAGGCCAGCCTTACTGATTGGCAAGTGTAACCAGATACATTAGAACTCCAGTGGTTGATACAGCTTCACTCTAAGTTAGGATTCCCTTTTCCCATTCCACACACCTATTAAAAACAACAACAACAACAAAGGTTCTAAACAGAATTTTCCAGGATTTGGTGTTTTCTTCTCAATGCCCAGGACTTTCATCTCTGATCCCCTCCTTGGTTCACTCTCCCCACAAGTCCTTGAGTAACAGGTTTGGGTTCTCTTTGCCCTTTGAGGTCCACAGAGAGTCGCTGGGTCATGAAGCCCTAGTTGGCCCACTTCAGGAAGACAGTCTGATGATAATAACTTTGGGTGAAGCCCAGGGAAGAGGAGAAGTGGTGGTAAATGAATATAGTTACAGATCTTCAGCTGGAGCTGGTGTTTTGCAACAGAGAGAGTATAGCGGAAAGGAGGAGAAAGGTTGAGGGGAGGGTCCAGACTAGCAGAGCTGCTGGCAGATGCTTCAGTGAAACAACTTTCTCTTAGAATGTATGTCTAACGGCCAGGTGTTTCACCCCATGGAATTTACAAAATCCACTGGGCCGGGGAAAACCCAAGGATAGCTCTTCCTGAGCAAATTTTATCGTGACTATAGCCTCTGCAACATCAGACCTACAGAGCACACATTAATATACACAGTTAAATACATAGAAAGCAAGCCTTACTGGTGACAAATAATATCTCATTGATCCAAACATTTTCACTACGTTTGCTGATAGTACCTAAGGAGTTTTGAGCTGGAAACAATTCACTGTACAATTAGAGAGAGTTAAGTTTAAAATGCAGACTTTCCCGAGAGTGACCAGCATGACTAATTCTTATACATTGTAAAGTAGAAATAATTGAAATCAAACTCTTTCCGATTTAGCCATTGGATGGGATTAGAAAGTAGAAGGCCCAAGATGTTTAAAGTCTTGAAGGGAAGAGAAGGATTCAAGATTTCAAAGATAAACTTCCTCCAACTTAAAAGTTTGTCAGGTGGGAACAGAGGTGATATCAATGGAGAGATCTATTTCAGTGGAGAAATAAATCTATTTCAGAGGCCAGATTACAGCGAGTAAACAGTTGTGAAATGAAAGCAACTAGCATAGATTCATTGAAGGAGTGTGGATGTGAAAGGAAAGAAGGAAATGATTGCGGTGAGGACTAGAGCCAAGGGTTTTTATTTTCAAGATCAGTAGGAAAGGAAAAAGTAACAAATGTGTAGTTTTGGCCATATCCCCATTATCTCTTTCATGGTTTTAAACTCTCTCTCATTCTTCAAAAGGAATTCAGCTCTATAAATAATTCTCAAGCTGTTTTATATAAATGTGAATTTTCTATATTAAAATGCAGTGCCCTAAAATACTAGGGAAAAGTGTTATACATCACTTGGCTATAAAGAAAGAAATGTTAAACAGATGCTTCAGTTTTAACAGTTGTCCTTAACGCTTGTATTAAAATCCTGTGATATCTCAGATCTAGCCCTTGCCAAGTAACTACTGGCAAAGGCAAAGATAATATATAATAGCCCACAGTAATAGCCCACAGGCGACAATATATCATGCGTCTCTGCAAAACAGTTTCAGGCAGATTCCTTTCCCAAGGAAATCGCAAATTTTCAAGGGATAATCTTTTCCCTTGAAACTGAAAAGGCATTTGTATTCCAGGATATTTTATAGAGCGGTCTTTCTGTCCTCATATCCCTCCTTCTTTATGTATTGTAGCAAACTCTGCTGCGAAACACTGAGCTACAAAAAAGCACTTCAACACTTAGCATGTAAATGAGGACTCTAACTGGGAATAAACTGAACTCATTCTCTGTTCTGTGGTCTCTAAGTGAAAGCTGCTAAGGTACAGCTCAAACCACTCTTCCCAGAAAGCCTGGGATTGCAGGAACCTCTTCCAGGATTGTTATGAAGGCAGAAAACTTTGTTTTATGATCTTTAATATTGGTCCTTGTAGTATAGACTTTAGAAAATATTCATGTTCTCAGTTGCATTGATGGATCAGTCAATTGGTTTATGTCAGGATCAAAGAGGAAAGTATGTATGGTAACTGTAAGTATTATCTTACAACACAATTAGGTGACCAGTTCAAGGGGGGAAAATTGACAAATGTTGGCACTTTGGTACCATTTTCATTACTTAATGGAACTAAATCCAAATGGATGGTAAAAGTTTTCTTTTTCAACCTGACCCAACTATCATTTTCTGTTGCCTTTGCTCACCAGCCGCATCTCAAATAGAAATAAACTCAAATATCTGTTTGAATAAATTTTCTCTTTTCACCAATTTGTGTTCTTGATTTTCCCCCAGGGGCAGTCATATCTGTATGATGTTCCCCATGATTCACTCTAATTGGCTATCAAGATCTCTCAGGCAAAAGAATCCTTTTCCTATCCTTCTTTTGTCTATTTTGAACCATGGTAGTATTTACCATGGAAGGTTTAGACAAAGAGAAATATATGCAGTTGACAATAATACAAAAGTATAGATGAAGCAGGATGAACCAGCAGTTGATACCTGTTGAAGCTGAACTGTGGCAGGTCATTCTATATGCTACTCTATCTTTCTAAGAAAATGTTTATAATATAGAATTAAACAACAGAATAAGTAGTCTGAACAGAACCAACCATCTGTGCAGTCTAGTCTCTCCCAGATGCCTTAGATTAACATGAAGAAATGCCAGACAGGATAAAACAGTTCAACTATCACTATTTATTAGCTTGGATATTAGTATGAAGTGAAATCTTCAAAGTCTGATATGGAGGGCCCGAGTAAAGCAAAAGGACTATGATTTATGGTAGCAAAAAAGAATTACAGTTTTGAATGAAGGGGAATTTCTCCTTCTGAAGGATGGGTTAAGCTTGACCTAGTAAACGTAAGAATTTCATTTAGGGAATTGCATAGAAAGATTGAACTATTGTCTCACTTACAGGGTCTTTTTGAGGCTGCTGGCACATAGCCTCATACTGTGCTGGTACCGGAGGATGCTGAAGTTGGGAAAATATCCTATTAAAGAAAGGTGAATTTGAACTGGTCAGACAATAGTGGATTTGAATGATCCCCTTATGGTTTGATTTCTCTTGGTCTGGAGAAAGCTCTGATCTTAGAAGCATACAGTGAAATTATATGATCAATAACAAGAGCCAACAATAAAGATTGAGAAAAACAAACCGTAAAAGTTTGGCTCATAATGAGACTAGAGAGTCTGTCCAAAATAGATGGTAGTTTCTTTCGAGAGGCCCTCAGAGTGTAGGTATATTTCAAATGGGAGGCAGTGGGGAATGTTGTTTATGTGAACCGGGCTCAGAGTTCCCCCAACTATTAACCCAGCCTGATCTTTTCCCTAGGAAGAAAAAATCTGCTTTCTGAAAAATGAGAGTTTATCCTAAGAAAAATTGTATTGCTCCATCTCTCTAAACTCTTTAAAATCTCTTCTGCCTTTCTGATGGAAATAGGGAAGAGTTTTTTCGGTGTGTCTGGTTTAACAACACTATATATTTATTCTATATGTCTCCTTGTCATGCAATTAAATTAGGAATATTAAGGAATTTGTTTTTACTATTGGTTAGTTACTTTGATAACCAAAAGGCAAAAGAGCTCTAAAGATTCCCAAGTGTTTATTTAAAAGCTGTTAAATGAAAAATGATGAAATGGAGGATAACCATAGTCATTCTTGGACTCCTGGAAATTCTAACAGATGCTACAAATACATGTCTTTATTCTTAGGAGAATATAGTCAGAACTAGCTTCCTTATGTTGTAAGTAAACTTTTAACATCAGAGGCAGTAAAGATAGCATAGAAGTTTTTGCACTGCTCTCCATACAAACACAAACCTGCTCTCTTGAAAAGAACAGGTAATTTGAGTTTTGGGACAAAAGCCAGTACTTCATATATCTAATCCAAATCAAGAGGTAGATGATAGTTTTCAGTGAGATGAAAGGAATGAAATAAAAGTACATTCTATGGATAATTAATGTAAGAGACAATTTAAGTAAGCTAACAGAAGAAATACTTTTAAAAATAAAAATATTAGCCAGGTATAAGCTTTTGTTTCTCAGTGCCAGACTTCTGCATGTTTGTCAGACTAAATTTAATATCATTAAAAATTCCCAGAAGAATTGGAGTGCCAGACAGAGAAAAAAGTCTGGCCATAGTATGAAGAAGCAAGGTCCAGTATTCTGGCTACTGAGATACAAATCATGGGCAGAGGAGACAAAGCAGTCCTGTCTGACACAGGATGGTTTGGTGGCTCAGTGTAGCAAGTGATGTTGAGTTAAATTCCTGTCTCATTACTAACAAGCTATGTGTTTTTGGCGAAGTTACAGAGTGAATGCTCACTAACTATTGGTTCACATCATTATTATTCCTGAGTACAGATTGTGTCCCAAGACAAATCTGGGACAAAGCCAAAGCTAATCATAGGTTCCCCTTTCTCAAGAGCCTATAGCTATACAGCAGTAAGAACTTCAGTAAGCCAGGCAACTTTCTATTTTTAAACTACAAAATATGAAAAATGGAGGCAGAAGTAGCTAATTCAATCTAGGAAGACTTCCTGGAGGAGGGAACAGCTGAGCTAAGTCTTTAAGGATGAGTAGATGGCAAGGCTCTGATGGAATCTTTGGAATCTTTTAGCTAAAACCCCATTTCATCCAAATGTGAGCAAATGAAATCCTTTAGAAATGCCCTTGTTTATAATAATAATCAACCAGCAGATTAAGAGAAATTGATTATATGAGTTGGATTTAAAAAAGAGCAAATAGAGTCCAGGAAAAAGGGATTTTACTAATAGTCTGGAGATAATAGCATTACCCAGTAGAGAGTAGTATTAAACCAAATGTCCCAGCTGGGAAAAAGGGGAACAAGTAAACTCTTTACATGGAAGAGAAAGGGTTTGGTTTGAAATCTCTTTTCTTCTGACCCTTTTTAAAAATATCCCGATTTGCTTATTATTGTTGTTGTTTAGTCACTAAGTTGTGTCTGACTCTTTGTGACCCCATGGACTGCAGTCTACCAGGCTCCTCTGTCCATGGGATTTCCGAGGCAAGAATACCAGAGTAGGTTGCCATTTCCTTCTCCAGGGAATCTTCCCAACCCAAGAGATCGAACCCTCGTCTCCTGGATTGGCAGGCAAATTCTTTACCAGTGAGCCACCAGGAAAGCCCAATTTTCTTTCTATAATGTCATAAAAAGAAGATCTTTCTTTGTATCACATTATTATCCACATACACAAAAATGAAGATGTATCATGGAGTAGTTTCGTCATCGCTTCTACAAACTGGTTTTGCAAGAAAAGCTGTAATGAAGTATCTCCTCCAGACCTCACAGCCTTTGTAAATAATAATAGTTATTATATTAATGTTATTACTATATGTGGCAAGAGACACAGAGGCTCTGAAAGAAACAATGCGTGGCTCCACTGTTGAGAAATCAATGACAAAATGGAAATTAAATTTCAGTAATCCTGTTGCAAGCCCTTAGAAGGACTTTCTACTGTGCAGCTGCCAACATAACCCACCTCCAAGTTACTCCACAAATCTCAAACCATTTTTTTTTTAATGGGCTATAAACCTTTTTTATTGAGCAGGGAAGCTATTAGGTATATGAGTCTTTCATATTGGCATATTATTTTCCAGATTCCAAAGCAATTTCACACACCTTACTTTTTATGTCCCCAACTTTGAAAATCCCCAACCTCTGTGGGGATGAGAATCCTCTTACTTTGTCGAAATGGAATGGATTCTCACCCGATCGCACCTATTCTTTTCATATCTATCAGTGGGAAGAACTCAACAAAAACTTAATAGGCAACAAATCACCATGAATTCAATCATTTTTAAATGAGTGTGTATTTTATTATTCATAATTTATATGAAAAATAGTTTCACATACATGCAAAAAATAATAAACTATAGATGATGTTCAGTGAGAATATGGACTCAAGCCCCCTACCACAACACACACATATAATCTCAAATCAGGGGTTTTGCATGTCATTATCAGATGAAATATCAAAAGCCATAGAAAGGTTACCCAAAAAATGCACATGCAGAGAACCAAGGAATTATATATTTCAAAGCTGCCTTAAAACCCTAAGCTTTCAGATACATTCTTTCTCTACTGCAGAAAAGAGACTGACCCTGTTTAACTCCTTTGTAAAGAAGGAGAAGTAGTTAAAAATCTCCCTTAAAGCATGAGAGCAGAGCCAGGGCTAACATCTACGTCCCAGTGCATCTTTCTGATCTGGTGACTGAATGGAGCAGAAAGAAAGAGAAGTGGATAGTACTGAGCAAGACCTAGTATCATTATGAGACATCATTTGGAGTAAAATGAAGGTAAAAGTTAAGAAAAAACATGTTCTAGGCCTGTTCACTCCAGAAAAATACAAGTATTGGAAGTGAAAAGTCAAATTGGCTTATCTCTGGTCACCATCATAACCATCACCATCTGCTTGGCTGTGTCATGCGCTCATACATTCCCCTTCTCTCTCTTTCTTAAGCCATTAGGATTAAGACAAACAAATTCAAAGAAAAGATTTTTCTCAAGTTACTAAAAAATTATTCTCAGAGAAGTCCCAACAAGAAGGAACTGTAGAGAATGCTTTTTTCCTCCTAATTATCTTGCACCAAGATATCTAGTAAAACTGCAGATTGTAGGTGAATGTCATCTTTATTCTCTCCTTTTCAAGCTCAGGAATTTCTGTTGATAGACTCCTTTAGACAGCAATTTCAGGAAAGCCTACAATTGAACAGCCAAGCAGAAATTGTGGTTCTCTATTTGTTAAATGCTTCTGGGATCCTTACATAAAAGGTTGATAATGAAGTATTAAGAGAAACTCTGAAAGGCTGCGGTTGGTCAAATTTCTCTACATGGCACAAAGGGAAGGATGACCTTATGTAAAACCCTGATAGTTCCATTATAAGAATAATCAAGATTTAATGTGAAGCTTAAAAATCACTTTCAAATGCTACCCAAATCAGACTCTTGGCAAACTATAAATGTTGCATTCAAATTGGGGCTTATAGGGGAAAGGCAATTAAAATCTAATTGCATTATACAGGAGATTTGTACATTTTCTCCTCAAAGTCAGGCGAGGCAAGAAGGGGTTCTTAAACCCTGTTTTTAAATTAGAACTTTTTTTTCACATCTCTTTTTTTCTTGTCTCTTTTGAATCCAGACACTTGAATTTGGACAGACAAGCAACCCAGCCACCTTTCAGTGTGGCTGTGTCAGTTTCAGAATGAAATGAACATGACCCCCTCCAGCAGGGAAGGAACACACAGCAAAGGTATTTTTATAGAACAATTCTTCACACTGCCCTGGTGGCTGGGGAAAGGAATCTCGTGTTTCTCTTTTGCTGATACTGAATCAGCTGAAGAATACCATGAACGTCAGTAGAAATGCTCTGAAATAGTCTCCTCTCCCTTTTGTCTTTTTGTTCTCATGAAGGAGAGAGAAGACAGATTTTTTTTTAACATGACATATTTAATTAAAATGCCAATTAAAAACTGACCAGTTATTTGGTGGTTCAGTTCATAATCATCGATGTTGCAAATTATTGTGTTAGTTTGCAAGTTGTTGTACTCATTTGACACACTTCTGATCGACTCTCTAATAAAGATGGCTTTACTCATTTAAAATTAGAATACACTCTCGACCAGCGCAGGAAGCTAATTTTAGCAACGAAATTCCTATTTTTGTTTTCTCAATAGTTTATGCAGCAATTGGATTTATATCTTGATTACATAGATGGGCAAAGCTAAAACTGATAAAGAGAGAAACTGAGTTTATATTTTAATTGGGGAGAAATTCCAAACACCTAGCGACATGTATCTCCCAGGTCTTTCTTCTGTATGTTATTGCATACTTGCTTGTTAACATTTCCTTATATAGACATTTATATGGTTTCCAAGAGCTAAATGAAAAGGATGATAATATCATCTATGATTTGTGTAATGGTTTATAGATTACAAAGCATTTTCAGACACATTTTCTCATTTTCTGAGCAATTTAGAAATATGTGTAAATGGAATAAATTAAATACATTTGTAGAGAAGTTTATGTTTCTAAAACAGTTTATTTCAAACATGTTTGTTAACCTAGTACCAACTCAGTAGCTTGAGTAAATTTTTCAGTGTCTAGGAAGTGTCGATATGAGCAGTTACTTAGAATATTCTGAAAAAAAATATTTAAGTCAGAAAGTGCAAAATAAGATTCCATTGAATTTTGTCTCCCACTTCCACCTCAAAGATCAGATTCAGCTTACAGTAGATCTTGCTCTGAACCACCTCTTCTTCACCACAATGCTGACATCAGAATTTGGTAAAAGGGTTACTGTCCGTTTCCCCCAAAATGACTTGAATATATGTGGTCCAGCAATTTACAAAAGTAAGAACCCCCCCATCTTATAAGCCATTCCTATATTGCCAAGAATCTTAAAGATTTACTAAAACCGACTGTAAATTTAGAAAGGGTCCTACTCCGTGGAACAATTTTTTTTCCCTAGGAGAGATCCCAAGGCTTCCTACAGTTCTAGAAATGAAAATAAGCTCTCTCCAATAGATTACAGACAATTACCTATTCCCAGTTCCAGGTAAGAGTCCAGGTTACTTACCAGGTATGGCTGAGTTGGAAGACACAGGTGAAAAGAAAGATGCACACAGGCTTCACAAGCATCCTAATCCTCTGGAGTAATAAGGATAGAAAATTCTAAATTTTGGGAGACAGAGAGGTAAGACGGAAAAGTCTCCTCCTCAGTGGTAGTGGGCTGGAATTCCCCTCAAACCCCAACTTCCTTGGTGTGTAAGTGATCCCAAACAGAGTTAAGGGGAGGTGAAATGGAGCTGCCAAACTTCCAAAGAAGAGATTATCTCCTTAATTAAAGTTTTTTTTTCTTCCCTAAGTCCTTCAGCCAATCAGAACTCAAGTGCCAGAGAAAGATTGATTCGATCAAAAGAACACTCCAGGATCCTCTCCCAGACAAATGCAGAAGAAGGGGACGAGGAAAAGGGGACAAAGAGAGGAACACAGAGAAAGAGGACAAAGAAAAGGGTGGGGGGAGAAAAGGGACATAGCAAATCCCTCCACATAATCACTGCATGGAGTCTTTCTCCTCCCTCTGCCTCCTCCCACCCCACCCCAGCCTCCCCCACCCAGGCATACTCACCGCAGACACAGACACACGGAGAGGGGAGCCTGGTCCCCAAAGGGATTTAGAAGGAACTGTGTTTTCCCAACTGTACTTTGTAGGGCTTTGAGACTTCATTTGCATTCAGTGTAGCTTTCTTCAGAGAAAAATATACCATGTACCGGGTGAACCTCACCGCTCTGATTTGAGAATGCAAGCATATGACTCTGTATTCTTCAAGTTAGAATGAAGCTTGGGCACCTTTAGGAGCCTGCTGGTTTTTTCCTTTCAACTTTTCCATTAAACACTTACTTGAACACATTACTTTCTCAACCCAACACTAGACATTGTGGACATTTTTTAAAACCAAAATAAGATTTCTGCCCTAAAGACACCTACAACCTAGTAAGATGATAATACAAGAATGTCATTTAATAAGGTATTAAATTGCTACAAACTGAGTATAAATTATGTAGGCTTATTTGGGGAAGTTTTCTGAAGAAGGTAGAATTTGAGCTTCAAAGAAAGGATGAGATTTCAAAAGGCAACCAAGTCCCTAAGGTGAAGCCAAGAAGGCACCCAAGCTTCTTGTTCTCACATCTCAGAGCTGCTTTCCCTTCTGTTCCACTCAGGAAGGAAGGGCCACCTGAGTCACAGCACAGGAACCCAAAGGGCCCCCAACACACTTCCATGTGGTCACATCTGCTTCAGCGTCTGTATCACCTTTCCTCGGGGCTCCCCAGAAACAATGTTCTGTCTTTGTTTCCTTCCCTTCATCTTTCTTTCTCTTGCTTCGAACCCTCTCTGGCCAGATCTACCCTGGCAAAGGGAACTGAAAATAAAGAATTATTAGATCCATTCATTATCGGATTATTCAGGCCAGAAGACATAGGACTCTTGAATTGAATATTTTGACCATGAACTTTGTTGTCCATTTTGAATCTCCCAGATCTTTATTTGAGATCCCTTAAGATATGGGATCTCAGTGAGATAAAGTCAGTCAGTTTTGACACCCACATAAACAGCTTTAGGTCTTTCACACTCTCTTCTTTTCACCTAGGCTTTATTGAAGTATAATTAACAAATGAAAATTTTAAGTACTTAAGGTGTCCAATATGATAGTTTGATATATGTCTGTATTGTGAAATAATTACCACAATCAAGTTAATTCATAGATCCATCACCTCACATGGTAACAGTGTGTGTATGTGCGTGATGAGAACACTGAATATCTACTCCTGTAGCAAATTTCAAGTGTACAATACAGTATTATTAACTATAGTTACTATGCTCTACATTAGATCTCTAGAACTTATTCATCTTGTAACTGAAAGTTTGTACCCTTTGTAGATCTTTCTCTCTTTCATCTTTCAGAAAGGGAGCCTCAGAGTCTGTTTAAGACCCAGAGTTAAGTCGTAGGAAAACAAGGCACGATGCCTCATGAATTTCAATCCTAACTTCTTCCCTGACAACAGGGACAGAGTACTCTACAGTTACTCGACTAGGAAATTCCCAGGGGAGGGAAAAACTTGTAGGAAGTAGAACAGACTTAAGTGACTTTTCTGTGAAGAGGGAGACCTGGTTTAAAACAAGTTTTTTGATGTGTTCTCTCACTCCCTCAGAATTTTTCCCACACGAAGTAAAGATTTCATACCCATATTGTTTTGAACAAGGCTAATGCCTTCTCATTGTGAAACCTTAAGCCTAACAGAAACATATGAAGTCAAGAGCACGCGTCCCCTTGCTGAACTGCCTTCTTCCTACTCCAGGATAATAACTAAATTTTGGATGGTGTTTTGGGGTTTTAAATATATAAATATATATATATATATATATATATATATGAATATAAACATGTATATTAACATTTTTCACAAAAAGGAGATTATATAGATTATATTTTGCAAGTTGCTTTCCTCATTTAATATTATACAGCTCCCTATGCTAGGGCCTAAAGACGTCTCGCTTATTTTAAGACCATGATAATATAAATTGTCATCACTCTTACTTTGCTGAATCTTTGGGTTGGTTTTCAGTCTAGCAAAGAAACTGGAAACTTTTTTATTTATTTCAATTTGGAGTTAAGGAGCCCAGCAGGCTACAGTCCATAGAGTCACAAAGAATCAGACATGACTGAAGCGACTTAGCACACCCCACACAATGCTGTTTTAATCACTTTGCTACTGGAAAAAGGAGTTATCTCAATGTCTGAGGTACAGTGGATTATACATAAAGTTATGAGTTTCACAGTACTTTTATGTTTGTGCTCAACTTTTTAATCTTTTCTTAAGTGATATATAATTGCCATGCAACATTGTGTAAGTTAATCTGATACATGCTGATTTGAAACATTGCAAGATGATTACCGTTAAGGTGTTAGTGCTTTATCATGTCACATAATTATCATTTATTTTTTTATTGTGAGAACAAATCTTAGTCTTTTAGCAATTTTGAGGTTTATATTACCTTCTTAATCTCCTCTCATCTTTTCCAAATTTTAGGTTTGGAGTTTCCACTTGATGTCCTCAAATCAGGGGTCTGAGTTTAAAATGAACTACATTTGCATTATTCCTCTAAAAATGAAGTATATTGCATTATTCCATAACTTTTCAATATGATAGATATTTGGAAATAAGATGTTCTTAGGTCTTCTGGAATTTTATAGCAGCACCTGACATATTAAAGCATCTTACAATTAAGTTACTTAATTTCCTTCAATTCTACCTTATTGTCTGAAGATATTTGCTTGATAATATTCTTTTAAACCTAAAAATGTGGAAATTAAGGCACATGCAAAAAAGCAATATAATGAGTACTCTAAATGATATGAACTGTACAAATGATTGCTATTAACATCCTGACGCTCTGCTGTGTTGCTTAATCCCTATTTAAAACTTTGACATTGGCACACTTGCTTTGTGTAAGACCATGCATTCTGAGGAGAGAGGAAGCTTTCACCACATTGATGGTCTTCTGGGAGAAACAGACTTGCAGACTTAGACTCAGAAGAGTGCTGCGGCAGTCTAGAGGCCATCTCTGTACAGAAACAGGAGAGAGAGGTAGGAAGACTTCCGAGAGTATACAAAGACTTGTGTAGGTCTTAAAAAATGAAAGAGTTCATCAGTAATGACTGAGAGTAAGGGGGTTCCATATAGAAGAAATAACAGAAGGTACTGCAGATCTGTGAAGCAACAGGATATGTTTGGAGAACTATAATTAGTCTGTTTGGCTGCAGTGTTTGTGATATGAAGACAGAAGGAAAGCCAGAGACATTTGGTAGGATGCAGGTGACGAAGGGCCTGTGCTAAGAGTTTGGGTTTTATAACGAAGGTAACTAGAACCCATCAAAGGGGGTTAAGCTGATGTGTGACATGAAATGCGTATATTAGAGAGATTATTTGGGGGCAGTGATGAAAGATGGCTTGGCTGAACCTAGTGGCAGAGACAATTTAGGGCCAGGTGAAAAAATCCAGATGAGAAGAGACAAAGACTGAACGATAATAATGATTAAAAGAGGGTGGAGTTAGATCGCCATCAATATAACAGAGACGTCCACGAATGCATATTTGCTTGGCACCTCATACTCATTAAGTATTCAAGATTCAATTGTTAATATTTTCTCTATTGTTCTCCACAGTATTTTTAAAAATCAATTATTAAAGTTGATCTGAAGACAATTCATATGTAAGTAAAATCATCTTCCTAGATATAACCTGCCAAAAAAAAACCCTCTCTATAAACAAAAATAAAAATAGAAATATTTTCATCATAGATCTTAAAAAATAAATTTCTTTTCTATTAATATATAAAGAGCTATTATGAGCCATTAGGATGAAAAAAGTAGCTCTATTTAAAAATGGCTGATTTATATAATTAGATGCTTCAAAAACATGGAAGTAAAAATATCCCCAAAGCAAACAAAAATATTCAGCTTTCTTGATTATAAGAGAAAAGATAGATAAAAACAATGAGACATCAGCTTCATTTATCACATTGTCAAAGGTTAAGAAAAATGAGACCCAGTAATGACAAATGAATTGCGTCTCTTCAGTCGTGTCCGACTCTGCGACCCCATAGACGGCAGTCCATCAGGCTCCCCTATCCCTGGGATTCTCTAGACAAGAACACTGGAGTGGGTTGCCACTTCCTTCTCCAGTGCATGAAAGTGAAAAGTGAAAGTGAAGTCACTCAGTCTTGTCCGACTCTTTGTGACCCCACGGACTACAGCCTTCTAGGCTCCTCCGTCCATGGGATTTTCCAGGCAAGAATACTGGAGTGCGGTGCCATCGCCTTCTCCAAATAGGAGTGTGAATTAACCCAATGAAAAACAATTTTGACAACAAGAATTTAAAACTTTAATCATAATAATACATTTGACCCAATAATTCTACCTTTAGGAATTTATCATAAGGAAGTAATCAGATAATGTCTATCAGGACATACCTATAAGGATATCTATTGAGTTATTATAAATAATAGTTTTAGTAGAAAACTTCTGCAATGTCTACATAGCTCATGGTGACTGCTTTTATGAACTGTCTTACTTCCAATGGCTGACCTCCAGCAATGATTTTGTATCATGTAGCAGTCTTTCCCCAACACCCTCAGTGGTCATAACTAAGTTGATACTCACCCCAGCTGCTGCTAAGTTGCTTCAGTCATTTCTGACTCTGTGTGACCCCATAGACAGCAGCTCACTAGGCTCCTCTGTCCCTGGGATTCTCCAGGCAAGCTGAGCCCATCACATTTCCTTCCCTGGAAATTTGGAAGACAGAGAGGAAACAGTACCTCTGTCAAGTTGAACTCAGTGTCTCCTGAATAGTCCTTTTTTTCCCCCAAAGGAGAAGAATGCTGAGAAAAGAAAGGAAAAGCATGGGATAGCAAAATGCTTTCTAAAGCTGATGACTTAGGAACTCTAGAAACGCTGTAATAGCTTGTAGGTGGCTTCACTGGTGGCTCAGCAATAAGAATCCACCTGCAGTGCAACAGACTAAGGAGACACGAGTTTGATCCCTGAGTCGGGAAGATTCCCCTGGAGAAGGAATGGCAACCCACTCCAGTATTCTTGCTTGCAAAATCCCATGGACAGAGGAGCCTAGTGGGCTATAGTCCATGGAGTTGCAAAGAGTCAGACACAACCTGCTGCTGCTGTTGCTGCTGCTGCTGCTAAGTCACTTCAGTCGTATCCGACTCTGTGCGACCCCACAATGGCAAGCCCATTGGGCTCCGCCATCCCTGGAATTCTCCAGGCAAAAACACTGGAGTGGCTTGCCATTTCCTTCTCCAGTGCATGAAAGTGAAAAGTGATAGTGAAGTCGCTCAGTCGTGTCTGACTCAGCGACCCCATGAACTGCAGCCCACCAGGCTCCTCCATCCATGGGAGTTTCCAGGCAAGAGTACTGGAGTGGGATGCCATTGCCTTCTCCGCAAACACAACCTAGCGACTAAATAACAATAGCTTGTAGGCACATCACTCCAGTCCCTGCTTGTGTCCTTCTATGGTGCTCTCCTGTGTGTCTGCCTCTCTGTGTCCTTCTCCTCTTCTTTTAAGGATACCAGCTGTTAGATTAAGAGCCCACCCTACCCCAGATGACCTCATCTTAGCTAACTACATTGGCAATGATCTTATTTCCAAATAAGGTCACATTCTGAGGTACTCAGGGTTATGACTTCAAAATATCTTTCAGTTCAGTTCAGTTCAGTCACTCAGTCGTATCCGGCTCTTTGTGACCCCATGAATCACAGCACGCCAGGCCTCCCTGTCCATCACCGACTCCCACAGTTCACTCAGATTCACGTCCATCGAGTCAGTGATACCATCCAGCCGTCTCATCCTCTGTCATCCCCTTTTCCTCCTGCCCCCAATCCCTCCCAGCATCAGAGTCTTTTCTAATGAGTCAACTCTTCGCATGAGGTGGCCAAAGTACTAGAGTTTCAGCTTTAACATCATTCCTTCCAAAGAACACCCAGGGAAAATCTTTATTTTTTTATTTTTTATCTTTTAAAGATTTATTTATTGATTTTTGGCTGTACGAGGTCTTTGTTGCTGCATGCAGCCTTTCTCTAGTTGCAGGGAGTGGGAGTTATTCTCTAGCTGCGGTAAGCAGGCTTCTCATTGCTGTGGCTTCTCTTGTGGCGCTCAGGCTCAGTTGTCACGTGGCATGTGGGGTCTTCCCAAAGCAGGGGTTGAACCCGTGTCCCTTGCATTGACAGGCAGACTCTCATCCACTAGGCCACCAGGGAAGTCCAGGAAATCTTTAGAATAGACTGGTTGGATCTCCTTGCAGTCCAAGGAACTCTCAAGAACCTTCTCCAACACCACAGTTCAAAAGCATCAATTCTTCGGCTCTCAGCCTTCTTCACAGTCCAACTCTCACATCGATACATGACCACAGGAAAAACCATAGCCTTGACTAGACGGACATTTGTTGGCAAAGTAATGTCTCTGCCTTTGAATATGCTATCTAGGTTGGTCATAACTTTTCTTCCAAGGAGTAAGCATCTTTTAATTTCATGGCTGCAGTCACCATCTGCAGTGATTTTGGAGCCCCCAAAATAAAGTCTGACACTGTTTCCTGTTTCCCCATCTATTTCCCATGAAGTGATGGGACCAGATGCCATGATCTTCGTTTTCTGAATGTTGAGGTTTAAGCCAACTTTTTCACTCTCCTCTTTCACTTTCATCAAGGGGCTTTTAGTTCCTCTTCACTTTCTGCCATAAGGGCGGTGTCATCTGCATACCTGAGGTTATTGATATTTCTCCCGGCAATCTTGATTCCAGTATCTTTCAGGGATCACAATTGAGCCTATCACACATGACTCCAACAAACCTCCAACTCTTATTCAAATGTATAATCTCATATTTAACTCTTTGGACCCTTTCACTTGGGTGATAAAATCCCATGTATCAGATGAGGGAAAGTTCTGTGACTCTAGAGCCTGCATTTTTCATATTGAGCGTTTGAGCCATTTTTTCTCATTGCACCTTTTGGTTTATTTTGAAAACTCTTCATTTATTTGCCAGAGGGACATATACTTGACTGATGGAGGGAGACTAAAATTGATGGCTTAACTCTTGTGTAAATAGACTTTTAAATAATAAGTGCCACATCTCACGTATTCCGTCTGTTGAACCTTGTGCTTCTCAGCTAAGAGCTTCTCCAGGATTCTGAGAGACTGGTTAGTGCCCTTGGCTCTGTCCCTCTCTCCGTACTCTGGGCAGTAACTTCCTCTTACTGGCTTCATTAATTACCCTTTCTTTATCCATTCTCTAACTTCCAAATATTGGTTGCAATCTTTCCTTTGCTTATAGACTCCCTCAGTATTTGTACCATTTAATTTATGTGTATTTCTCTGTCATAATATTTTTAAACCCAAACTTTAAACTTTTTTATTTTGTATCAGGGTGTAGCTGATTAACAATGTTATAGTTGCAGGTGAACAGCAAAGGCACTCAGCCATACCTATACATGTATCCATTCTCCTCCAAACCCCACTCCCATTCAGGCTGCCACATAACATTGAACAGAGCTCCACGTGCTATACAATAGGTCTTGTTGGTTATCTATTTCAAATGTAGCACTGAGTACATGACCTTCCCAAAGTCCCTAACTATCTCTTCTCCCTGGCAACCAAAAGTTCTCTGTCACCATTTTAATGGAGTGTGGTACCAATAGGGAATGGGGGAAAACTCTGTGTTCACAGCTATCTAAAACTTGTGTATATACATAGTTTTCTGGTAGGTACTACCAAATTGCTTTTCCTTTTAATATTTGTATTTCTCAATTATTTTTCTTATTTTATTGCTTTGACTAAACTTGACTATAATGTTGATAGTAGTCATTTTTATCTTATTCTATTTAGGTGGAAATGCTGCTAAATATTTCATCATTAAATATGATTTTTGTTGTAGATTAGTATCCTTTATGAGACTGAGAAATTTTCTTAATATTTTTGCTGAGTTTTAAAAATCTGTTATGAGCTTTGATCTTATTAAATTATCTTGGTGGTGTCTATTGAGATGATAGGTTTTCCTCCTTTACTATGTTAATGTAGTGAACTATAGCAACATAGTTCATAATTCAAAATCATTCATGGATTTCTGGGATGAACGTTTCTGATTCATGATGTATTATTACTTTACTGCATTGCTGGATTAATTTGTTAACATATCATTTCAGATACTTCATCTATGAACGTAAGTAAATTTAGCCCTACCTGCCTCCCTTTTAAAATGTTAAATGTCATCCTAGTTTGGTATTGGTAGCAGGATTATGCTAGATTTTTGGAACAAACTGAAGGACTTTCATCCTTTTCTAAGCCCTGATACAAATAACATAAAAGTTATCATTTCTTTAAGACTAGTTAGAATTCATATAAAATTATGTGAATCAGATGCTGTTGTCTTGAGTAGAACATATTCATATCTTTTGTAAATATCAGTCTTTTCAGGTTTTCTACATATTCTTGAGTCATTTAAAAGTATTTAAAATATTATAAAATATATCATTTGGAACTGAAACATAACAAACATCTGTATTCATCTTTTTTCCATCAAATCCAAACACTTTGTTTTACTTGCTTCATGGTGGTTTAGTTGCTATGTCGTGTCCGACTCTTGCAACCCTATGGACTGTCAGATTCCTCTGTCCGTGGGATTTCCCAGGCAAGAATACTGGAGTGGGTTGCCGTTCCCTTCTCCAGGGAATTTTCCCGACCCAGGGATTGAACTCGGGTTTCCTGCATTGCAGGCTGATACTTTACCAACTGAGCTATGAGGGAAGTCATAATTTATTTGCTTAATTTAAAAAAAAAAAAGAAAGGATAGCAGATATACTCGAAGTCTCTGACATACTACATCCCAATTCTCTTCCCTTCGTTTTCCCCAGACATATCATTATTCTACATTGGTGCTTATAATTCCCAAGCAGGTTTTATACTTTAATACATATGTATTCTTAAATAACATGTAGTATTGTTTTGGATGTTTTCAGTATTTCTACAAAGGCAATCGTATGCCGCATAGTTTTATGTCTTCCTTGTTTCTTTTTTCTTCTTTAGTTATTTATTCATGTAGATTCATGTAACCTAGTTTCTTCATTTAAACTACCACATAACATACCTTTCATGAATTTACTAAATTTATTTATCCATTCTTTCTTGGTGAATATTTAAGAATTTTTACACAGATATTCATGTGTCTTGGAACTCCTATATCAAAGTTTCTATAAAATATATAACTATAAATATAATTGTTGGTCCAAAAAATATGCTCTCTTGGCTTTGCCAGATTCTGCCAAATATTTTTCCATGGTATTCATACCAATTTATATTCCCATAAGCAATATGAAAATTCTTATTTCTTCACATCTTCATCCACATTTGGTATTTTCACAATTTTTCTTTTTTATTTTTACTGAATGAAAGAGTCTTTCGATTCTATAGTGATTACTTTCACATTTTACATTTTTTCAGTCTATTGAGTGTGAAGTGGTATCTCTTTTGTAAAAATCGTATCTCATTTTAATTTGCATTTTATTGATTACCAGTGACAGCTATTCAGATTGTTATTCCATGAGTTGCTTCTTCCTATCATTTGTTTTCTATTTCATTTTGACATTTAACTTTACTAATTTCATCTGCTTCAATTGAATTTATTTTATTTTTAGAGCTTCTTGCATTATATGCTTTATTCATTTTCAATCATTGCTTTCTAGTATATGCATTTAATTTTTTTCTGTGAGAACTGCTTAGCCACATCCCGTATTTTTAAATTTCTGTCTTGATTTCAGCTCTAATCTGATTTAATTAGGCATTTTATATTTTCTGAATGGATGCATTTAAAAAAATTATTGTTAACCTTTAACTTTATTATATTGTGATCAGAAAGTGTAGCTTGTATAATCATGACTTTTTGAAGTTCCTTGAGATTTTCTTTTAAGTTACGTGACTGTTTCATTTGTTTATGAAAAGTAAGTGTAAATCTTATATGTACTATTATATCTAGCTTTTAAAAATTGTCTTTAGATATTAATTAATATGAAAATAAAATTTACAAGTATACATTAAAAATTTAAAGACAAGATACAATGAACACTTATGTAGCTTAATACAAGTAATAGACTAATTCTATTTGAAATGCACTTTATATCTCATCCCAAGCTTATCTCCTTTATTCCCTCTTCAGAGATAGATAATATCTTGAACTTTTTTCCTTTAACATGCTTTTGCTGTTCACATGTTTAATTCCTAAACAATGTTTGATTTTTGTTTTTGTTTTGTTTTTAGTGTTTGTTTATTTCACCGTGTCAGTTCTTAGTTGCAGCATGCAGGCTCTGTACTTGTGGTACAGGGGCTTTGTTGCTTAGTGGCATGTGGGGATTTAGCTCCCCCAACCAGGGATCAAGCCTGCATCCCCTGCGTTACAAGGTGGATTCTTAACTGTACCACCAGGGAAGTCCCCTGGTTTTGTGTTTTGAACTTATATTAATGAAATCATACTGTATGTATTCTTCTGCAATTTGCTTTTTAACTTAACATTACATTCCTGAGATTATCCATGCTGTTAATGTATAGCTGTAGTGCATTCATTTTCACTGCGATAGACTATTTAATTGTGTAAATAGTTTACAATTTATTCATGTTACTGTTGATAGTATTTGGGCTGTGTCATATCTTTTGCTAGTCCATAACAGAGGTGCTGTGAATGTTCTAATAGATTCTTTTGTACACATTCACAGCAGTTTCTTTAGAATATATACCTAAAGTGAAATTCCATGATCGTAGGGCTAGTTCATCTTCCACTTTAGAAGATGATGGTAAATTATATCCCAAAGCAATTATACTAATTTACATTCCAACAGTATTTTAAACTCTGTTGGGTACTTTATGATGTGTAATTTCAAGTCTTTCTCCTATTTTTTCTATTGGCTTTATTTGTCATTCCTCTTTTAATGAAGTATATAAATTCTTTGTATATACTGGATATTGAATATTTAATCAGTCTGTTTCTCTCAAATTGTCTTTCTTATACATGTACTTACATAAAATCTATGTTTAAGTAAGTTTATAAAATATAAGGTTAAAAATCCTGATTAATAAGAAAACTGTCCTAAAGTTTAATCGACATATTTTTCCTATTTTAAAAGTAGTGGTGTATAATCATTGGCATCTGACATTCTATGAAATTTAGTGTTACTGTTGTTATTATTATCATTAACAACTTGTAACTTTTTGCTTGTTTAAGGAATTATATCCATAGGTTATATCCATAACCTATGGAATTATATCCATAGGTTATAAAGATAATCTCTGATATTGTGTTGTAGAAATATTATAGTTTGCCCTTTATATTTAGATTCTGAATTCACTGAGAATTGATTTTTGTTTATGGTGTAAGGTAGGGGTCCAATTTAATTTTCATATGAATAACCAAGTATCAATGAAAAAACCTATCCTTTTCCTCTGCCCCTTTTACCAGCTCTATCATAAGTCCAGTTTTCATTTATTCATGAGTGTGTTTCTGGGCCATTTTATTTCAGTGGCTACATTTTTATCTCTGTATTAGTAAGATATAGTTTAATTAATTGGGATTTATAATCATTCTTTATATTTTGTATGGCAAGTCCTCCTATCTAATTCTTTAGACTCACTTTGTGAATTCTCTCCTCCTCCCAAAACTCTCTTAAGCTTTTGATTGGAATTTATCAGATCTGCAGATTAATTTGAGGGGAATTGGCACCCTTTCATCACTGAGTCTTCCAGTCCATGATGATGACACATCCCTCCATTATTAGGTGATCACTCATGTTCCTCAATGAAGTCTTATGATATTCTCCTCCAAGGTCTCATATATATTTTGTCAAGTTTATTCCTAGGAACTTCATAATTTTTACACTATTGTAGGTTGAAAGTAAAAGGGAAGTCGCTCAGTTGTGTCCGATTCTTCGCAACCCGTGGACTGTAGCCCACCAAGCTCCTCCGTCCATGAGATTCTCCAGGCAAGAAATACTGGAGTGGGTTGCCATTTCCTTCTCCAGGGGAATCTTCCCGACCCAGGGATCTAACCGAGGTCTCCCACATTGCAGGCAGACGCTTTAACCTCTGCACCACCAGGGAAGCCCTTAAATACAAGAATCCAAGTACTAACATCAAAGATTTCAAGGGAGGAAAGGAAGCCAGGAGGGAGGAAGAAGGGGGAGGAGGCGGGAGAGGAGGGGCGAACGGGTGGCCTTACAGATGTCTCCTGCCACCTGCAGATACCCAGGCATTATGGGACTTTTCCCTGGGCCTCTTCCCTGGGCCTCCAGAGAAGGGAGGACTGGAATTCGGCCCCTACCAGAAATCAGACCAGACCAGAACCAGAATTCGAGTTCTCTGCCAAGAGGAGGTGATCAATCTCCAATCCTCAGCTCAGGCTGAGGGCCCTTTGACCAGATTCCAGCGTCCAGGACCAGGGGACTAGAAAAACAGGGAAGAATAGGGAGGGTTAAGGAAAGGAGAGAGGGAAGGGGAGAGAGGTCAGTAAAGTCTCTTGTTCCTTACCAGTTGGGGCACTCTGGCCAGTTGCCCGCGTCAGGAGGAGACCAGGGACACAAGGGTCCCAGTTGCGGCTGCTGGGTCTGGTCCATTAGCAGGCAAACTGGCCCCTGAGTTAAATCATCTTTTAAATTGAATTTTCTAACATTGTTGCTAATGTGTAAAAATTCAACTGATTGTGACTTCCCTGGCGTTCCAGTGGCTGGGGCACCACACTTCCAATGCAGGGGGCCTGAGTTCGATCCCTAGTCAGGGACTGGATCCTGCATGTGGCAGCTAAAAAAAAATCCCGCAATCCTGCAATCCTGCATGCTGAAGCGAGGATCAAATATTCTGAGTGCTTCAACTAGGCACTGACACAGTCAAATAAATAAAACAAATTTTTTTTTAATTTAAATTTTAAAAATGAATTTCATAAATTGATTTTGTATCTAGAAACATGGTATATTTGTTTGTTGTTTCTTTGTTGATACATTATATGATCTGAAAATAGTGCCTGTTTCATCCTTCTGTTTCTTTTTCTTGTTTTTCTGTATCAGCCAAGACCTCTAGTTCTGTACTAAATAGAAGTCATAATAGTGGCAACCTTTGTCTTGTTTGTGAAATTGCAACACTTTGAATGCTTCACCACAAAACATTTGTCATAGCTTTGTGATAACCAGTCCTCAGGATGGCTTCAAATGATTTTTGCCTAATGATATACTCAGCCCAATGCTAAATAAGGTTGACCTGTGTAACAAGATATTGTGGAAATGACCGTGCGTCATTTCCATGTGTGACTTCTGAGGCTAGATTATAAGAGATACTGCTGCTTCCACTTTGCTCTACTTTGGAAACCAGATGCTGTGTTGGGCGCCTACTCAAGCAGCCCAGTGGCAGGGTCAGTGTGGCAGAGGCCTCTTGCCAGCAGCCAGCATCAATTTGCTAGTTCTGTGAGTAAGCCTCCTTGGAAGAGGGCCCTCCGGGCCTCGTCAAGTCTTCAGGAGACTGCAGTACTGGCCAACATTCTTGACTGAAACCTTGTGTGAAACCCTAGCTTCTGAATTTCTAACCCACAGAAATCGTGTGAAAGCATGAATGTTTATTACTGAGTGAAGCTATTAACATTGGGGGTAATTTATTGTATAAAATGAATAATAAATACAGGGAGATTTTGTAGAGGCTCTATCAGATTAAGGAAGTTCCCATTGATTTCTACTTTCATAAGAGTTTTTTACAATTACAAACTGATGTTGCATATTATATGAATTTTATCCATCTAGTGAGTGAACATATCATTCTTTAATATGCAAGCATGATTAGTTATGCTTCCCTGGTGGCTCAGACAGTAAAGAATCTGCTTGCAATGGGGAGACCTAGGTTTGATCCCTGGATTGGGAAGATCCTCTGAAGGAGGAAATGGCAACCCACTCCGGTATTCTTGCCTGGAGACTCCCATGGACAGAGGAGCCTGGTGGGCTATAGTCCACAGAGTTGCAAAGATTCAGACACACCTGAGTGACACAACACTACTACTGTGACTAGTTATATTGGTTGATTTTCTGATGTTAAAACAAGCTTGTATTTCTAGGATAAACCCAAGTTGGTCATAACGTATTGTCCTTTTTTACATTATTGGATTTAGTTTTTTAATACTTTATTAGGATTTTTGCATTTATGTTATTGAGTGAGTCTGACCTACAATCTTCCTCTGCCCGCCAGGCTCCTCTGTCCATGGGAATCTCCAGGCAAGAATACTGGAGTGGGTAGCCATTCCCTTCTCCAGGGGACCTTCCTGACCCAGGAATCAAACTTGGGTCTCCCGGATTGGGCAGATTATTTACTGACTGAGCCACCAGGGAAGCCCTCTTTCTCATAATGTCCTTGTCAAGTTTTGGTGCTGAGATTTTGCTTTTCATTAGTTGGGGAGTAATTTTTTTTTTCATCTACTCTGGATTGGCTTATGTAAAGTGAAATTGTTTGGCCCTTCGATGTGTATTTTAACTCACTGGTAAAACAATCTGGACCTGATTTCTATCTGGGAAGATTCAACTATTGTTTCAATGACTTAATGATTATAGAATTAGTCAAGGTTTTTGTTTATTCCTAAGTCTGTTTGAGAAAGCTATATTTTTTTCTGGAAGTTGGTTCATTTCATGCAAGTTTTCATTTATGTTGTTTTTTTATCATAATATACTCTTATTACCTACTTAATCTCTATTATTTTTATACTTATGACTATTTGGAGCGCCCCTGCACTTACTTGATCAGTCTTGCCAGAGATTTAAAAATTTTAATATCATTCTTCTAAAAATGAAGCTTTGATTTTGTTCATTCTTTCTGTTATATGATTTTCTTTCTTTTAAATTGGAGTGTAGTTGATTTACAATTTTGTGTTAGTTTCAGGTGTACAGGAAGGTGATTCAGATACATATATTTCAGATTATTTTCCATTATAGGTTATTACAAGACATTGAATATAGTCCACTGTGTTATACAGTAAATCCTTGTTCCTTACCTACTTTATGTATAGTAGTAGTGAGTAGTGAAGTCGCTCATAGTTTGTATCTATTAATCCCATATTCCTAATTTATCTCTTCTCCCCATCCCTTTCCATTCTGGTAACCTTAAGTTTGTTTTCTATGTCTGTGAGTTTGTTTCTGTTTTGTAAATAAGTTCATCTGTATCATTTTTTAAGATTCCACGTGTAAGTTATACCAATATTTGTCTTTCTCTATTTGACTTACTTCATAATTTAGTAAGATATTCTCTAGGTCCATCCATGTTGCTGCAGATGGAATTATTTTGTTCTTTTTATTGCTGAATAATATTCCATTGTGTACATATGCCACATCTTTTTTCTCATTTATCTGCTGATGGACATTTAGGTTGCTTCCATGTCTTTCTTGGCTAATATAAATAGTGCTGCTATGATCATAGGGGTGCATGTAACCTCTTGAATTAAAAATTTCATCTTTTCTAGATATATATCCATGAGTGGGCTTACTGGATTATGTAGTAACTCTATTTTTAGCTTTTAAGGAATCTTGACACTGTTTTTCATGATGGCTACACAAGTTACACTTCCACCAACAGTACCGGAGGGTTCCCTTTTCTGCATACCCTCTTCAGCATTTGTAATTTGTGGGCTTTTTGATGATGGCCATTGTGACCCAATGTGAGTTGATACCTCATTGTGGTTTTAATTTGCATTTCTCCATTAATTAATGATGCTGAGCATTTTTTCATGTTCCTCTTGACATGCCCAAGAATGTTTTGCCTATGTTCTTTCCTATTTTGCATAGTTTTGTTAATAAGTGCTAAGAATTTAGAACACTACCCTGTATGTGGAAAGTACTATGTAAAGTCTTACTTTCTGAGGTTATCTTAATTATTTCCTTCATTTTAGTTACTTTTTTGGATCTATTATTTCCCTTTTCTCAACTTCTTAAGCTATATGCCATTTTGCTCTCATTCTTGGATGAGAAGCTAACTGCTGTGTTGGGGGAACACTTACCAGCCTTAGTATGATCATCCTCTTTTCAAAAGCATTTAATGTTAGAAACTTCCTTTTAAGTATTGCTTTAGCTATATCACATATATGGTATATGTCACTTAGTTTAAAGTATTTTTGAATTCTAAAGAGTATATACCTTGTAATGTTGGGTATCTTCTAGATCTATTGGATTAAATTCTAAATTATGTTGTTCAGAATTGCTAAACTTTCTGGAATTGACCTGTATTATCTCAAGTAACGCTTTTTGCTTTAACATTCATTGGTTTGTCCGATATTGATATAACTAACCAAACTGTTGCTGCTAGTGTTTCCCTGGCGTATTTTTTCCATCTTTTTACTTGAAAAGTTGTTATGGTTTATGTCTCTCTTGTAAAACCTCATATAGATAAACTTACTTTTAATCAATCTGATTAAATGTAACCATTTAACCCATTCACATTTATTGTGATTACAGACATATTTGTATTTCTATGTGTTTCTGTTTCTCACCTTCCCGCATGTTTCTTTTTCTATCTTTTATTGCCTCTTTTAAAGTGATTAAATATTTATTCATTCTTTATTTCCCAGTAGTAACTTAGAAATTATACACTTTCTCTATTTTTTTATTGTTTACCCTTGGAGTTTTATTATCCATATTCAACTTTTCAAAGTCCAAAGGCAATCAATGTCTTTACCACACCTGACAATAAAAAAGTCTGTAGAAAACTTTGCCTCCAAAGGTCTCCTTTCCAATTTATATGCTATTGTTTTCATGCATTGTAATTGTATCTTGTTTTATTTAAACCCCTTAAGAAGACATTATCATTATTTCATCTAGTTATTGCTTTTTAGAGTCACCAACATATTTACCACTTTCTTTGCTAATTATTTTGGAAGAAACAGATCATTTTCCTTTTACTTGATTTATAACTCTTAGAATTCCTGCAGTGTTGTGGCCAACTCTCAATATTTGTTTGAAATATTTTTATTTCATTCTTGTTTTTGAAAGATATTAAGTCATTCAGTCATGTCTGACCCTTTGAGACCCCATGGACTATACAGTCCATGGAATTCTCCAGGCAAGAATACTGGAGTGGGTAGCATTTCCCTTCTCCAGGGGATCTGCCCAACCCAGGGATCAAACCCAGGTCTCCTGCATTGCAGGCGGCTTCTTTACCAATTGAGCTATCAGGGAAGCCCCTTTTGAAAGACAGTTTTACTAAATATACATTTCTAGTTTATGCTTATTTTATTTGAGCATATTGAATACATTACTGTTTTCTGGCTTCCATTGTTCCTACTGAAATGTCAGATGTAAATCTAATAATCTTTCCTTTGAAAGTAGTGACTTTCTGTCTGATTTTAAGATAGTTTTTTTTTGTCTTGGACGTCCTGCAGCTACACTACACTGTTTCTAAAAATGGGTTTCTTTTTTTAAAATTTATTTTATTGATGTATAGTTGATTTACAATGTTGTGTTAATTTCTGCTGTATATCAAAGTAATTCAGTTTTACACACACACATACACATTCTTCTTTATATTCTTTTCCATTATAGTTTATCAAAGGATACTGAATACAGTTCCCTGTGCTATACAGTAGGACCTTGTTGTTTATCCATTCTCTATATAATAGCTTGCATCTGAGAATCCCAAACTTCCAATCCATCATTCACATCCTCCCTCTCCCTTGGGAATCACAAGTCTGCCCTCTATATCTGTGAGTCTGGTTCTGTTTCATAGATAAGTTCATTTGTGTTATATTTTAGATTTCACATACAAGTAATATTATATGGTGTTTGTCTTTTCTCTTTCTGACTCACTTCACTTAGTATGACAATCTCTAGGTCCATCTATGTGGCTGCAAATGGCATTATTTCATTCTTTTTACAGCTGATTAGTATTCCATTATATATATGTACCACATCTTTCTTTAACCATGTATCTGTTGATTGACATTTAGGTAGCTTCCATGTCTTGGCTATTGTAAATGAAATTATGCCACAGTCTTGAATATCAGCTGGTTTAAAGATACCTTTTAAACAGATAGTTTAACAGTTCTGTTTATCTCTTCTCCCATCTCAACTTTGAGTAGATTTACCCCCTAAAGCTCACGTTTAGTCTTAATAACTTCTCACTGAAGTGTGCTTTCACTTTATCCAGTCAACCTTCCTCTGGGTTGTTGGAACCTCAGGCCTTGTGCCTGTGATCTGCTTTGTGTGGAGTTTAGGTTAAAATACAGACGAATCAGCCAAATTGAAGGTCTTTTCTAGGATCTGTGTCCTTCAGCTATTTCAATTCTCATTTGAACTTACAGATTCTTGTAAAATCCAAGCATTTTCATAAAAGCCTCTTATAAAAACACATATGGAACCTGTAGAAAAAGAGATTAAGAAAGAGGTGGAATGACAATGAGAACTGCTCTTTTTAAGGTAAGTACTTATAAGCTGAGATTTTCTTACATAGGCATTATTTTAAGCAGTAATATTGGGTCCAATATTGGGCTCACAAAGTTTAAGATGGAGAATTTGACAACGACAGATGAAGACAACAATGTTAGAAAATGTGAAGAGTAAAAACAGTGTTAAGAGGGCCTAATAACAAATTTATGACTGACTGTAAGAAGACAATTTAATAATTCCATTGAGAACCAAATAGGAAGAGACAGAAATTGCTTTAGAAAGGATTTAGGTTGGATATTAGAAAGAAATTTCTGACAACTAAAAGTTACTGGATGCTGGAATTCATTTTCAGAAAAATAGTGGTATCATCTCTGGAGACGTTTAAGGCTGCTTGGACGCAGTTTGCTCATTCATTCAACACATATTTCACAAGTGCCTCTGTTCTGTGCACAAGAGAGACAGCTGTGAAAACGTAGAAATGAACTATGTCGTGGAACTTCACATTACAGAGGTGGTGATGGTGGGGGAGATAAATAATGAATAAATGACAGCAATTTCAGACGATACATGCTATCAAACAAGACATTAATAAGAAATGACTGATGACTAATAGGACAGGGAACTATATTCCGTAACCTGGGATAAAACATAATGGAAACGAATATAAAAAAGAATGTATATATGTGTATAAGTGAGTCACTTGCTGTACGACAGAGACTGGCATAACACTGCAAATCAACTATACTTCAGTTTAAACAAAGAAATGACCAGAGACCTACTTTAGATCAGGCAGCGATGGGAGGAATTCCTGAAGAGAGGAATATACGAAATGAGACATGAAAGACAGGAAGGAACCACCAGGCATGGATTCACAGAGGAGCATTTCAGTGAACGGAGCAGTCGGTGCAAAGGTCCAGAGGTAGGAACAAGTCAGGCAGACTTATGGAACCAAAAGAAAACCTGTGTGGCTGAGGCCTAGTAAGCAGAAAGGTCAAATAGAATAAACTAGATCAGGGAGAGCCTGCAAGATATTTGGATTTGATTCTAAGACAATGGGAAGTCATAGGAGGATTTTAAGCAGGGGAGTAGTATCATAATATGGCTAACATTATTGAAAAATGTATTCTGGTTGCTGTGTGAAGAACACTTTAGACAAATGATCGAATAGAAACAGAGAGAAACATTTAGGAGACTTCTGTGGAGGTGCAAATAGATGATGGTGGTTTGGCCAAGAGTGGTAGCAGTAGATGAAAAGAAAAGTAGACAGATATGAAGACTTTTTCCAGTACATTAGTTCTATGATTGTCCAAGGAAATTATTTTTATTTCCAAAAGAAAAATAATGTAGGCATGCAAGAAACATGAACATATAACTTTTAATGCCTATGATTTCACAATGGCTTGTACATGTACATTATATGGAGAAAGGGAAAGGAAGCCCTAGAATTTTTTATATGAATAGAATCATATACAGTATGTGTTATTTCATTCAATTGATCAGGCTCATTTCTTTTCTTTTCCTTTTGCTAAGTAGCATTCCATTGCATGAATGTACCACATTTTGCTTACCTGTTCACCTGTAGATGGTCATAAGAGTTGTTTCCAGTTGTTTAATTGCAAAGTTATGTCTGACTCTTTTGCAAGGCCATGGACTGTAGCCCACCAGGCTCCTCTGTCTATGGGATTTCTCAGGCAAGAATACTGGAGTGGATTGCCATTTCCTTCTCCAGGGGATCTTCCCAACCCAGGGACTGAACCTGGTCTCCTGCATTGCAGGTGGATTTTTACCACTGATCCACCAGGGAAGCCTTTCCAGTTCTTAGCTTTTACAAAGAAAGCTGCTATTAACATTTAATACAAGTCTTTGTATGAACATATACTTTCATTTATTTGGAGGTAAATACTTAGAAATGGAATGACTGATTCACATGATAAGCCCCAGGAAAGGGACTAATCAATGAAAAACTTCAAAATCATTGAATGAATTTTAATCCTTTTAGTTTAAGATAAACTAAAAAATAAAAAAATTTTAAACATTTATGTTCCCAATTTAATTGGGATCTCTCCCAACTATGATAGTATAACGCTATCATCGCAATATTGGACATCCTTAGTTTGTCTTTTGGGGGCTTCCCTTGTGGTTCAGTTGGTAAAGGATCCGCTTTCAATGTGGGAGACCTGGGTTCAATCCCTGAGTTGGAAAGATCTCCTGGAGAAAGGTAAGGCTACCTACTCCACTATTCCAGCCTGGAGAATTCCATGGACTATATAGACCACGGGGTTGCAAAGAGTCAGACATGACTGAGTGACTTTCACTTTCACTTTAGTTTGCCTTTAATATTTGTCACTTTCTCTTTAATATTTTAAATTTCTTTTGATTTTAACGTTTCCTTCTTTTTCACCTTCTATGTCTGTTACGGTGTTTTCTGTTTGTTTGTTCACTCTAGTGTTCCAGTCTCTGAATTTTTTTCTTTTATTTCTAGTTCTTTTATGAGTTCTGTCACTTTATTTCAAGTAGCTCTACTTCTGATTTCTACTATTATTTTATGTCTTGTATCATTTAAAAGTGTTTTTCAGTTCATTTTGCAGCAGAATATAATAGCTTTCATTTTCACTGTTTGTAAAAATGTTATCTGCTTCTCATTCTCCTTTTCCTCATGATAACCTTTACAGGATTTAACCTTGATGCTTTTCCGTTGCTTATTTTTATGGGATGTTGGTTTTCCTGAAATTATATGAGACAGGCGAGTCATGTGTACAGATGCCCTGTCTTGCTTTCCCACAGTTTCCTGACATTGCTCCCTTCCCCCATTTAATCAGACTCTGTCTTTCCTCGGCTCTATGACCACCATCACCAGGCGGACACAACTGAGCAACTAAGCACAGCACACACCAGGTGGAGGGTTCTCTCAGGAAGGAGACAAGCTGCTTCTGGTTGCTTTGAAAATAAACATTTAAGTAGTGTTAAAGTCCATCAAAAATAATTGATGGCACGTATCTGTCTGCAGGTTGAGAGGTCTTGGCACTCAGGACCACTGGATAAAGACCTCCTCTGTGAACTCTAGGCTTCTTTGCTTAAAAAAAAGGTTGATTTAGGGGAACATCCTAGGCTGCACCCTTTGAGCTGTGCTCTCTCAGTGCTGTTTTTCCTTTTCTCCAACTGGATATAAAATTTAGTCTCAGGCCAAAAGAAGGACACTATTGAGTTCCACTCAAGAGGCTGTCACCATGGCACAGTAACCAGGACACTCACAAAGTGAGTATCGCTCCACCACTCAAGTGATAAAGAGCAAGTCAATTTACCTTCCTATGCTCAGAGGCAAATTCCTTTTGTCTAGCAAATTGTTTCCAAATGCATCGTAACTTAATTTTTAAAAAGTAAAGAAGATAAGGGATGGGCTTTCCAGTTCCATTTGGTAAGCGTCACACCGTTTTTACCTGACACCCTGTCCCTTCCTGTACATGCACAATCTGCTTGGCTTCTGAAAGCTTCTGAGTTTGATACCCTGGAACTGGGTAATTTTCCCCGTTTTATTGAAATATAATTGATATATAACATTGTAGAAGTTTAAGGTGTACAACCTGATTTGACAGACATATATATTGCAAGAAGATCACCACTCTGTTTTGTTAACACCCATCACCTGGGACTAAGTTATTTTTGAGGCCATGTTTTTCATGGTGCAAGTGTGCAGATTGTTGAAGTGATGATATCTGGCCTCCATGCCAGGTTAACTTTATTAAGAATCGTGAGCCATAGCCTGGGAAGCTGCACTTCTAATATGTGCTCTGGAGGATTCGATCACTCACCAAAACCTGAAAACTCCTGCTAAGGTAAGTTCCAATGGTATCATTCTAACATGAATGATTGCGGGATTAAGGATTGATAAAAATATTCATTTTGTCTATCTGCTATGATTCAGAGAAGGGAAGGACACTTTCCTTACTTTTTAAACAGGTTATTAGGAACAAGGCTGAGCAGTCTTTCTCAAAACAGGGCATTAGGATGCAAAAAATATCATGTATGTAGAGAATCCTTAGATTGTACAGGTGCTGGAGAGAAGTTCCAGAGATCACAGGTAGCATGACTACTACTGCCAGTAATAAATACCGTTCATTAACCATCCTGTGCCAGGCAGGATGTATGGACTTTAAATCACCTCATTTGAGTCTATCTCCTATTATAAATAAAGGTTCAGAAAGGTTAGGTAAAATTGTAAATGCCCCATAGCCGATCAGTTGTTGGGTTAGGATTCAAACTCAGTTCTGAATAATGCCAAAGTTAGCCAGACCACCTCTGGTCTCTAACTGGAGTGATCAGTGCCTGGAAAGGAGACAGTGTGGTCTGGTACTAGGGAATTATGGTTCTGCTGGGTCACAGTCTTTGCCCATGGTGAGAGGAAACACGGAATAGAGGTCTGTTTACTAAGCACTTCAAGGAGACAGATGGGCATCGTCAATCAATTGTGCTCTGATTTCCTAGAGAACTCAGGAATAGATTCTCATAACCACAGAATAGATTCTCATAACCACAGAATAGATTCTCATGGCATTGGTTGTTATTGAATTGAGAAATGGAAACTGTATGCTGCAAGAATTGATTCCTCTTAAAAATTCTGTTTTCCTCTCTAAAACTCGTATAAATGAAATACCAGTGATCTCTGGGAGAGCTTTTAAAAAGACAAGTGGCTGGGCTCCTCCCCAGATTTATGAATCAGAGTTTCTTGAGGGTAGAATCTGAGGATCTACATCTTTTTTTAAAAGTTCCCTGGTGATTCTGTTGGTCAGGAAGGTTTGGGAACCATTGGATTAAATGATACAAAATGAATTACTTGGGTTCAGGGGTAATTGGAATGGGTCTGATTTGAGTTGCCAGGCAAGCCCTTTCTGGCAGAAAGAGTCTGCTTTCTTCCTTAGCCAATCTCTCCTAATTCGCTTGTACTTCACACCCTATATCTTCACTGTCCCCATCACCCTTTCCCACCCAAAACTGGCTGAAAAACGACGTTTAGAACAGCAGCGCCACATTGTGGAGAGAAATGGTATTGTACTACAAAAAGCACGTCGCCGTCCTCATGGGTCACTGGGGCTGCGATTACTATTTTGTCCTGCAGAGAGCACCATTTCCTTACATTTTTAGGTGAGGCAGTTTTCTTTCCTTACCTGTGTGGGGTGACCTTAGTAAACATCGATAGAAACCAAAAGTCTCCTCGCTGTGAAACGAATAAACTGGGATGACTAGGTACGCAGGCATGGCCAAGCCTTCTGCTGACGTTAAATGCCAATCTCTGTGACAGTCTTGCTCAGGAAAAGACTAGAATGGTCCCCCTTTCCCAGTATCTATCTCAGGTAGTACCTGCTGTAAGGTAGATCTTGGAAAGATTTACTTTTTATATGATAATTCAAGCAATAATTAATATATCAGACCTCTTAAATGGTGCTATTTCTCCACAGTGACACATTGGCTATATTGATGGAGCAGGTTGGGGTGCATTGTGTTCTGATTATTCACCTTTTGATTGATTCCTACCTGGCTAAGTCTCCCTCCATCTCGTCTGTCTGTCTATTTCTCACACTGACACACTCACGTTCCTGATATTTATGGACACCTTTTTCAATGGCCTGATCATCTTTAGTGATCCAGCTAACAAATTAATACAGCTATTGGAGAGGGAAATGGCAACCCACTCCAGTGTTCTTGCCTGGAGAATCCCAGGGATGGGGAGCCTGGTGAGCTGCCGTCTATGGGGTCACACAGAGTCAGACACGACTGAAGTGACTTAGCAGCAGCAGAAAGAAGATGCTAAAAGTGTACATAAAATCATAGTCTATCTGGTTGCCTTCTCTCCTTGTTTTGTAACAGTTCCATATTGGCTCCAAAGCTGGGAAGTCACACTGGGCAGGATCTGTGTCTCTGCAGATTTGTGTATGATTTCTTGGCAGAATGGTGTGGCTTTGCCTCTCTGCTTTGCAACTTCAGGCTGCTTGGTTTTCTGAACTCTAGAGCTCAGATCTGGTAGCCAGATCACAGGGTCTAGTGTCCTGGTTTCCTTGTGGTTTTGTTTGCTACGATATGCTTGCTGTCTCCCTAACCAGACTGAAAGCCCCTTGATGGAAGGTTCCAAGCCTAGATCTCTTTAGCCTTCAGACATCTACACTGTTGGACGTGCACTGCCTGGTCAACATGAATGTTTGGCCTGACTAAATAATGAGGAGAGGTGTTTTAAGAGAATGAGAGGTGAAGGAGAGCCAGGAAAGAGAAAGGAATAAAAATAATGTTTCTAAAAGACTGATTTAACTGACCAGTGGAAGGAAGTAGTTTCAGAAAAGGAAAACAGAAGAGAAGGTCTAATCAGAGGCAACATGAAGGGAGGAAATTAGTCTAGTTTTTCAAAAAGTGGAAATGCTACTGTGGACAATAACTTCTGAGGAGACATTATGATTCATACACGAGGAAAGTAAGATTTCTTCACTGAATGACGACCAAGATGAATGTTTCAAAGGTATCCTATGAAAGAAAGTTATACTTTTGGAATATGTGAGTTGTAAATTCACCCAGTTGGTGAATGAATACAGCTTTTTTTTTTTTTTGAATACAGCTTTAAAATAATAGGCCAGACTTCAGATTCTTCCTGAATATTATAATCAAATATTGAAGACCAAGCCATTTTGAAATCTAACTTTATTCTTCTATAAGAATCAAGCCAGTATATATGTCCTTTAAGATTTCAAAGAATTCTAGTTGTGCTTTAGCTCCTTAGATACCATGAATTGAGGAGGACAGTCTTGCCTTTCCAACACTCAGCTTCATCAGTGAGGCATGTTTTCCATCTGTCCGTCCTAAGTCGCTGAGTCATGTCTGACTCCTTGTGACCCTATGGACTGGGGATCTCCATCAGGCTCCTCTGGCCATTGGATTCTGCAAGCAAGAGTACTGGAGTGGGTTGCCATGCCCTCCTCCAGGAGATCTTCCCGACCCTGGAACTGAACTGCGTCTCTTATGTCTCCTGCCCTGGCAGATGTGTTCTTTACCACGAGCACCACTGTAGATCTTTTCAACACTCAGCCTCATCAGCGAGGCGTGTTTGCCAGAGACTCTTATTTAGGATATTTTAATGCTTAGAATTTAGAAAGGATTAAGATTTATTGAGGTAAAAGCATACTTGGGAAATAGATGTTTTATTTTTTATTTTCACTTGCTTTTTAGTTGCATATGTACTTGATAGAATACATCTGGAATGTTGTAAAGCAAAACTCAGAACTATCAATTTGCTCATATTTTTCTTTCTTTCTCTCTTCCTTTCTTTTTTTCACATGGAGAAGAGGAGTGCATGTTCTTTCTTCCTACCCTGGCCCCTGACAAGATACTCCCTTTTCCTGCCTCTTTAATAAATATGTTTTCATACCCCAGCCCTTGCCTCTGTAAATGTCTTCCAGGCTTGCCTCTAGTCTCCTGAAAAATGCCCAGCTCTCCTAAGCACCTACCACTTTATATGCCTTCTGTCTACTGAGCTCTCTCTTAGTGTCTGTTCTGTCTCAGGTGCCTATCTTTTAAGTGTTTAACCTATCCTGGGCCTTGGCCCTTCATTTAAAACACACACATACACACACACAACTCAGAATCACTTCACGCAATCTGTTTCTTATTTAACATAATAAGACTTATATAAGTCTTATATAAGTCTGTTTCTTATTTAAATAATTTTTTTCTGTCTCTGAAGTGACTGTTTTGGTGGTGGTTGTTGTTCAGTTGCTCAGTCGTGTCTGACTCTTTGCAGCCCCATGGACTGCAGCACGCCAGGCTTCCCTGTCCATCACCAACTCCCGGAGCTTGCTCAGACTCATGTCCATTGAGTCAGTGATGCCATCCAACCATCTCATCCCCTGTCATCCCCTTCTCCTGCCTTCAATCTTTCCCAGCATCGGGGTCTTTTCCAGGGAATCAGCTCTTGGAACTGAGCCAACAGGTGGCCAACGTATTGGAGCTTCAGCTTCAGTATCAGTTCATCCAATGAATATTCAGGGTTGATTTCCTTTAGGACTGACTGGTTTGATCTCGTTGCTGTCCAACAGACTCTCAACAGTCTTCTCCAGCACCACAGTTGAGAAGGCATCAGTTCTTCAGTGCTCAGCCTTTTTCATTGTTCAGCTTTCACATCTGTACATGACTACTGGAAAAACCATAGCTTTGACTATAGGGACTGTCACCAGCAAAGTAATGCCTCTGCTTCTTAATATGCCTTCTAGGTTTGTCATAACTTTCCTTCCAAGGAGCAACTGTCTTAATTTCATGGCTGCAGTCACTGTCCATAGTGATTTTGAAGCCCAAGAAAATAAAGTCTGTCATTGTTTCCATTGTTCTCCCATCTATTTGCCAGTAAGTGATGGGACTGGGTGCCACGATCTTCATTTTTTGAATGTTGAATTTAGGCCAGCTTTTTCACTCTCCTCTTTTACCTACAAGAGGCTCTTTAGTTCCCCTTTGCTTTCTACCTTTAAGATAGTATCATCTGCATATCCAAGGTTATTGATTATCAGTAATCTTGATTCCGGCTTATCGTTCAACTGATATTTTTCGTGATGTTCTCTGCAATGCAAAGAAACAGAGGAAAAGAACAGAATGGGAAAGACTAGAGATCTCTTCAAGAAAATCAGAGATACCAAGGGAACATTTCATGCAAAGATGGGCTCAATAAAGGACAGAAATGGTATGGACCTAACAGAAGCAGAAGATATTAAGAAGAGGTGGCAAGAATACATGGAAGAACTGTACAAAAAGATCTTCACGACCCAGATAATCATGATGATGTGATCACTCATCTAGAGCCAGACATCTTGGAATGTGAAGTCAAGTGGGCCTTAGAAAGCATCACCATGAACAAAGCTAGTGGAGGTGATGGAATTCCAGTTGAGCTATCTCAAATCCTGAAAGATGATGCTGTGAAAGTGCTGCACTCAATATGCCAGCAAATTTGGAAAACTCAGCAGTGGCCATGGGACTGGAAAATGTCAGTTTTCATTCCAATCCCAAAGAAAGGCAATGCCAAAGAATGCTCAAACTACTGCACAGTTGCACTCATCTCACACACTAGTAATGCTCAAAATTCTGCAAGCCAGGCTTCAGCAATACGTGAACCGTGAACTCCCTGACTTTCAAGCTGGTTTTAGAAAAAGCAGAGGAACCAGAGATCAAATTGCCAACATCTGCTGGATCATGGAAAAAGCAAGAGAGTTCCAGAAAAACATCTATTTCTTCTTTATTGACTATGCCAAAGCCTTTGACTGTGTGCATCACAAGAAACTTTGGAAACTTCTGAAAGAGATGGGACTACCAGACCACCTGACCTACCTCTTGAGAAATCTGTATGCAGGTCAGGAAGCAACAGTTAGAACTGGACATGGAACAACAGACTGGTTCCAAATAGGAAAAGGAGTACATCAAGGCTGTATATTGTCACCCTGCTTATTTAACTTCTATAAAGAGTACATTATGAGAAACGCTGGACTGGAAGAAACACAAGCTGGACTCAAGATTGCCAGGAGAAATATCAATAACCTCAGATATGCAGATGACACCACCCTTATGGCAGAAAGTGAAGAAAAACTAAAAAGCCTCTTGATGAAAGTGAAAAAGTTGGCTTAAAGCTTCACATTCAGAAAACGAAGATCATGGCATCCAGTCCCATCACTTCATGGGAAATAGATGGGGAAACAGTGGAAACAGTGTCAGACTTTATATTTTTGGGCTCCAAAATCACTGCAGATGGTGACTGCAGCCATGAAATTAGAAGACACTTACTCCTTGGAAGAAAAGTTATGACCAACCTAGATAGTATATTCAAAAGCAGAGACATTACTTTGCCAACTAAGGTCTGTCTAGTCAAGGCTATGGTTTTTCCTGTGGTCATGTATTGATGTGAGAGTTGGACTGTGAAGAAGGCTGAGAGCCGAAGAATTGATGCTTTTGAACTGTGGTGTTGGAGAAGACTCTTGAGAATTCCTTGGACTGCGAGGAGATCCAACCAGTCCATTCTGAAGGAGATCAACCCTGGGATTTCTTTGAAAGGAATGATGCTAAACTGAAACTCCAGTACTTTGGCCAACTCATGCGAAGAGTTGACTTATTGGAAAGGACTCTGATGCTGGGGGGATTGGGGGCAGGAGGAGAAGCGGACGACCAAGGATGAGATGGCTGGATGACATCACTGACTCGATGGACATGAGTCTGAGTAAGCTCCGAGAGATGGTGATGAACAGGGAGGCCTGTCGTGCTGTGATTCATGGAGTCACAAAGAGTCGGACACAACTGAGTGACTGAACAGAACTGAACTGAACTCTGCATATAAGTTAAATAAGCAGGTTGACAAATCATAGCCTTGATGTACTCCTTTCCCAATTTGGAACCAGTCCATTGTTCCATGTCCATTTCTAACTGTTGCTTCTTGACCTGCATATAGATTTCTCGGGGCAGGCAAGGTGAGCTGGTATTCCCATCACTTTACGAACTTTCCAGTTTGTTGTGATATACACGGTCAAAGGCTTTAGCATAGTCAATGAAGCAGAAGTTTTTCTGGAATTCTCTTGCTTTTTCTATGATCCAATGGATATTGGCAATTTGATCTCTGATTCCTCTGCCTTTTCTAAATCCAGCTTGTACATCTGGAAGTTCTTGGTTCGTGTCATGTAGTTTGAAGGAGACATAATCCACTGATTTTAGTGGAATTAGTGTGAAATGGCTGGGATCTGGATCAGTGACTTGGTCATGGTTGTAAAGAAGAATAAATAAGTCTGAAAACTGTAAACTCTTGGACAGGATCATGCTAATTAATTGGGTTTCTGATTAACTATGGGTTACGAGAAGACAATTTTGTTTGAAATCTCTCTATATTGCCTTAGTCATTTTCTTGCATTAATAGGTAGTCTAATGAACATAATTAAAACTTGTCTTACTGATTCAGCATCCTGCAATGCCTCAGAATCATTACTCTGAACATAAAATAAACTTCTACACCATACTGTAGCAACAGAAGGTAGAGAAGTTTAAGATGGCTCCCAGACATTTCTGTGCTTTTGAAAAAGATATCTCTATAATCCATGCATTTCACTGTATATGGATTTACCTTAATCAAGTAAATGCCTGTTACATATTGTAGAATAATAGACTATTCACTCCAGAAGAGACTCTTGAGAGTATGAAATTTAATGCCATTATTTAATAGATGAGAAAACTAAGACCCAGAAAACAACAAGGAAAATGAGTACAGGACGTCTATGATCAATGTCGCCTGATTGCAAATCCAGAGGCCGTTTGACTCTGCCATGCTGCAGTTTTCAAATGATTTGGGATTACTGTCATTTGTCTCCCTTCCCCCATAAAAAGTGGAGTCCCTTCTCAAAACTGGCTGTTCGGGGCTTTTGGTCAAATGAATGTAAGCTCCAGTAATGAACTCCCTGGGGGAGCCTGTTTTGTTCACTGATGTCTTTTCAACACCTAGAACAGTTCCTATCCTTTGGAAGGCCCTGAATAAATGTGTGTGAATGAAAGAATGAACAAAATTGGAGTATTTATTTTCTACAAGATAACTAGATTTCAAGTTCACAGGCTACCTCTGCTGCTGCTAAGTCGCTTCAGTCACGTCCGACTCTGCGCGATCTCATAGATGGCAGCCCACCAGGCTCCGCCATCCCTGGGATTCTCCAGGCAGTAACACTGGAGTGGGTTGCCATTTCCTTCTCCAGTGCATGAAAGTGAAAAGTGAAAGTGAAGTCGCTCAGTCACGTCTGACTCCTAGCGACCACATGGACTGCAGCCCACCAGGCTCCTCCGTCCATGGGATTTTCCAGGCAAGAGTACTAGAGTGCGGTGCCATTGCCTTCTCCGAGGCTACCTCTACTTCTGGGTTAATCTACTCAGCATTTTTTAAGACTGATTGTATATCGATTACAGGTTAGAATCATTTGAGCCAAAACTTTGAGTTAATAATTGGGAAAATAAAAGGTATACAATAAATATTAAATAATTGTGGTGAAGCATCATGAACTTTTGTTTCACTTTAACTGTGTATCTCAATTTCAAGCCCCATGTGTCTGAAGCAAGGAGCCCAGATGCTAAACTGTAAAAACACTCTTTAGATGGTAAAATGGATCAGCAAAAGAGAAGATATCACAACTCAGCTTTGCAAAGCTGTCTGTTAAATATGAGTTCTACATAATAGTCAAATATCTCTTTGAACAAGGCAAACAAAGCCATCAAAGCTAAGGAGAACAAGAAATTCTTGGACACTGTACCCTGTACTTATTTTCAGAGTTGCCTTTTGACTCTCAAAATTTGTGAGTATGTTTACATCATCCAGTAAGTGCTTCAGTATTAAGAAATACCTCAGAAACAAACTCAAAAATGAATGAATTGCAAAACCCCTCTATTTAAGGACCAGTTTAAAATTTAACCATGTAAACATCTAAGGTTACGTGCGTACACAGGTAGATACTTGGAATCATGATTTCAATAATACAAAATCAGAAGATGTTAACTTATCTACAAAACAAGATCCAGATATTATCACTTTATATTTCTAAAAATGCTTTTAGATCTCCAGAGGTGTTTGAATTTCTTTTTCTTGAATCACCACTAAACCATAAGCTCCTCAACGTTGAGGATCATGTCTAATTCCGTTTGTATCGGCAGTGCTTGGCTCAGTGGTAGAAAATAAAAGGAACTTGAGTTGAGCGAATGAATTTTAGGGACAGACTTAAGGGTCTTCTTGGAAATTATAAAGATATGTGGAAACATGAATAGAAAAATGTTTGTGGGGTCCAGGAACACTTAACTGGAGTAAAGAGATGGGTAAAGATTAAAGGAAACGCAGACTTATCTTTTTGGACTCTAATCTCCGGTATTTGTGAGCCTGCCTCTAAGCCCCTTAATCCTCATTATCACATATGTCCACTGCTAGAGCTTTGTGAAAAATATATACGCAAAAACATCTTCACTGTTACTGAAGTACATTGAAAGAACAGCTTTCTTATAACTTACTTCTAATTTTGCCTGATTTCTGAACTACTGTGCCTATTAGTAAAGAATCTTATACGTGCCATGGAGATATTGCTTTCTGAGTAGAAATTTGACTTTCTGTACTCTCTTCTCTCAGCTTTCTTTTCAAAGCAACTTTAACCTGTCCAGAACAAGAAGTTATATGGTAGGAGAGATTACAAGGTGGTGGAAATGGGCAAGAAGAATGCAAGGAAGAAGAGGCTTTTTCTGAACCTTAAACAAGAAATGCATAGCCTTTAGGAAGCAAAAGAGCTGAGAACAGGCTACCTAGGCAAAGTTAGTGGAATGTGGTTCCTCCTTACTGGAGGGCTGTTAGGATCCAGTGTCACGAGGAGGCTGGTCTGAGACCTTAGGGGTCAGGGCTGTTGTGAGGATCTGGTTCTGTACTTAAGGCTTGGAATGTCATTGTTCATGCCAGCTTTTCCTAAAAGCTGGAAATTTTGGATCAGGAAATTTCAAGATCAGGGCCAGAATCTATAACTTATCTTCCCATTTTTCTAATTAGCAATTGGGCTGAATGTGTAAGCCTCCAGGAATAAGTGGCACTTTAGGTTAATGTTTAATTTATTAACCCTTAAGGAAGGAAGTCGGAGAAGGCAATGGCACCCCACTCCAGTACTCTTGCCTGGAAAATCCCATGGGCGGAGGAGCCTGGGGGGCTGCAGTCCATGGGATTGCTGAGTCGGACACGCCTGAGTGACTTCACTTTCACTTTTTACTTTCATGCATTGGAGAAGGAAATGGCAACCCACTCCAGTGTTATTGCCTGGAGAATCCCAGGGACGGGGGAGCCTGGCGGGCTGCCGTCTATGGGGTCATACAGAGTTGGACATGATTGAAGCAACTTAGCAGCAGCAGCAAGGAAGGAAGTATCTGCTTGTATCCTTATCATTGATTTTAAGGTTGCTTAAGGTTGAAGCAGTTCACACAAATGTTTTTATTAGTTCTTCTCAACATCAATTTAACAAGATAAGGGGCACAAATGATTATACACAACAAATCAAATTCTTGAACCACAAAAAAGGTAAGCCAACTATTAATCTCAATTTCTCAACAAAAGGAAGTTTAGTTGTTGTTCAACATTCTTTGCTCTCATCACTAGTTAGCTTCTTTGCAGAGGAGAAACTGAGAAGCTGAGTGAAATGTCCTAAAACTTCCCAGCAGAGCTTTATCTTTTTGCTGCTTGAGTGAGGACCTTAAAATCTATTTGTGAGAGGTGGTATTGCATCAGCTAAACCCTGGTAATAAGTCCTTTGACCTTTTTCCTCAGGTACAGAATCAGGTGAGGATTAGAGCTGACCTCGGAGAAGGCAATGGCACCCACTGCAGTACTCTTGCCTGGAAAATCCCATAGATGGAGGAGCCTGGAAGGCTGCAGTCCATGGGGTCGCTGAGGGTCGGACACGACTGAGCAACTTCACTTTTACTTTTCACTTTCATGCATTGGAGAGGGAAATGGCAACCCACTCCAGTGTTTTTGCCTGGAGAATCCTAGGGACGGGGGAGCCTGGTGGGCTGACGTCTATGGGGTCGCGCAGAGTCGGACATGACTGAAGTGACTTAGCAACTTAGCAGCTTGGCGGCAGCAGGACTGACCTAAGGCAAAATGATGAATTAATCAGAGGGAAGAACGCTGGGGGAGGGCACAGCAACCCACTCCAGTATTCTTGCCTGGAGAGTCCCCTGGACAGAGGAATCTGGAGGGCTACAGTCCATGGGGTTGCAAAAGAATCAGACATGACTGAAGCAACTTAGCACACACAGGACAAAATGATGAACCAATCAGAGTTCTCTATGCTACTCTCCTCCCCCTTATAGGCATGCACCCCAGAGCTGCCTCCTCAGTCCTAGCCTCACCTCCCTGGTATTCCCCTCACCTACCTATGAGAGGTGAGGCTTGGATTAAGTCAAACTCTATTGTCCCCCCCTCCTTTTTTTTTTAATTCAAGTTATTCATTTTATCCTCTCTGAAATCTAAACGGATTTTAAAGATGACAGTGAACTAGTCTGATAAGTGAGTTTGAATGAGCCACTTATATTTGCTAAATTAATTTTCTTTCCACTTTCACCTTAATTCACCCTGGCTTTTTTACCCACCACTGAATTGACCCTGATTATTGGTTACTTTCCTTGCTTGAGTTCCTAGATGCATTGGACATGTTGACCCCTCCTTTCTTAAAATTCTTCTCTTAAACTTCAGATTCCAATTTCTCCTGGTTTTCCTCCTACCTAGAACACTCTGGCCATTTCTCTGTCTCCTGTGTCAATTGCTACTCTTCTGTACAATCCTTCAATATTACTTCCTCAGAGTGCTCTCCTAGGATCTCTTTCCTTATTCTAAGCTTCTGGTTTGTGTGCTTAGTTGCTCAGTCATGTCCAACTCTTTGCAGCCCCGTGGACTGCAGCCCACCAGCCTCTATCCAACGGGATTCTCCAGGCTAGAATACTGGAATGAGTTGCCCTCCTCCAGGGGATCTTCCCAACTCAGGGATTGAACCCAGGTCTCCCACATTGCAGGCGGATTCTTTACCATCTGAGCCATCAAGGAAGCCCAAGAATACTGGAGTGGGTAACCTATTTGTTTTTCAGGGGATCTTCCCAACCCAGGAGTCATACCGGGATCTCCTGCATTGCATGTGGATCCCTTACCAGCTGGGCTCACTTCTGGTTTGGCTGTCCCAAATCCTCCATGACTTTGACCATCTTCTCTACACTCCTGACTCCCACATCTCTCCAGCTCATCTGTCTCTCCCAAGGTTGAGACATATGTTTCAATCGCTTCCAGGACCCTTCCCTGGGATGTTTCACAGGAACCTGCAACTCAGCATGATCAAAACTCACTCTCCGCATTTCCTCTTCTTCCTCCATGCCCTAAACTTGGTGAATGATGCCGCCATAAACCCATATGCTTATAACCCAAAATACAATTTAACCAATAAACAGTTTTGAAACACTGTTGTGTGTCACATACTATGCTAGCACATGAACACAGAAATAAGGTGTTGGATAAGCCTGGCCCCTGTCCTTGGGTTGCTTATATGCCCAAAGGGAAGGCAAACATGAAACAATCACACAAATACCCAACTCATCATAACTGTTGTAAGCAGCTATGGAAGGAAAAGATAAGGAAGGAATCATCTTTGACTCCTTCCCTTTTCCGCACCTATCAATTCTATCTATTCTCCCAGTTATAACTCCTAAGCATCTCTTCAGTTTGTCCTCTTCCCTCTTTTCTGTTGCCACCAATAGCTTTCCTTTGATCTGAAATAGTTTCCTAATAGGTTTCCTGTGTCTGCTCCTGTGCCTGTAGTCTGTTCACCACACTATATCCACAGTGATCTTTTACAATGCACGTCTGCTTGTCACTTTCCTATTTAACACCCTTAGGTAGAATAAGATTGTTTATATAAAAAGATAATAAAGTTGATAAAGTAATAAACAGAGGTGAAAGCATGATCTGGGGTTATTGAGGAAAATTCTAGGAGTGGTTCAGAGAGGAAAAATGATTTGACTTCCCATTATAAACTCATCCTTACCATTTGATCTGCTTTATATATATGTATTACTGTAGTAAAAATGAGTAAGTGGTGACCATTTTGTAATGTATAGAAACATCAAGTCACTGTGTTGTGCACCAGGAACTAATATCGTGTTACAGGTCAGTTATCCTTCAAAAACACACAAAATCATAGAAAAAGAGATCATATTTGTGGTTACCAGAGGTGATGAGCAGGAGAGGGGGAAACTGATGAATGTGGTCAAGAGGGACAAACTTCCATTTATAAGATAAACAAGTACTAGGGATGTGCAACATGAGAAACATAATTAACATTGCTGCTTGTTACATGTGAAAGTTGTTAAGGGAGTAACTCCTAAGAGTTCTCATCACGAGGCAAACATTTCTTTCTTTTAATTTTCTGTCCACATGAGATGACAGATGTTCACTAAACTTACGGTGATTACCATTTCGTGATGTTGTTGTTCAGTCGCTCAGTTTTGTCTGACTTTTTGTGACCCTCATGGTCTGCAGCACACCTGGCTTCCCTGTCCATCACCAACTCCCGGAGCTTGCTCAGACTCATGTCCATCGAGTCAGTGATACCATCCAACCAACTCACCCTCTGTTGTCCCTTTCTCCTCCTGCCTTCAATCTTTCCCAACATCAGGGTCTTTTCCAATGAGTCAGCTCTTCCCAACAGGTGGCCAAAGTATTGGAGCTTCAGCTGCAGCATCAGTTCATCCAATGAATATTCAGGGTACAGCATACTGATTTGACTAACATCACAAAATGTATGTAAGTCAAATCAGTATGCTGTATACTTTAAGTGTACACAGTGCTGTATGTCAACTATATCTCAGTATAACTGGAAGGAAAAAAATAAGGCAATACTGCTCTGTAAAAAAAAAAAAAGTATTGAAAATTAGTATACTTGGAGCAAGTAGTATACTTGGGCATCCCTTGTGGCTCAGTTGGTAAATAATCCACCTGCAATATGGGAGACATGGGTTCAACCCCTGGGTTTGGAAGATACCCTGGAGAAAGGAAAGGCTACCCACTCTAGTATTCTGGCCTAGAGAATTCCATAGACTGTATAGTCCATGGGGTTGCAAACAGTCGGACATAACCAAACGACTTTCACTTTCATACTTGGACCAAGGTGAGAGGAATCTGTGTCCCAAGTCCCAGGTTTTAGGGCCCCTTTGATCCTTCTTTCAATAAGGTGGAAGCATCTGTGGGACCAAGCGGCTGTGTCCATCCTGAATCTGGATTCACCTCCTTTTCCACCAGGTTTGGGGACTTGGAACCCTGGCACTTCTTGCCCAAGTGGCCTCAAACCCACTTCCAGAGCCTGTGTGGGCCCCTTCCCAGGTCTACCCTCTAAGGGTGGACTGCACCACCTGTGCACACATCACCACATCCCTGGTGTGGCTGTTTGAAGGGCACAAAAACTGGAACTTAAATATGGGGATTAGAGAGTTAGCCTGGAGGAGCACAAGGACCTCTGAGAATGGGGAGGCCTGGGGAAGGGTCTAGAGGCTGGAACTTGGGAGCCAGCTCTCGCCACAATTTCTGGTGTGGAACTCTGTGGCATTTGGGAATTCTAAATCCAGATCTAGACTTTAAAATATGGAGGCATTTATGTGTTGCAACAGAAGGAAAGATGAAATCTTTGTCCTTTTTAACAGTTTATCAAGTTCGTTTGTAAATATTTGAACACAACATGGGAGCCTTTGTTCTCTTGCTGTAGCTCTGCAAATATTAGGGCCAAACCTGTTGAAAATCCTCCTGATAACTTAGGAAAGGGTGGTTTTAAAGCCTTCTGGATATATCAGTTCCTTTCATCATAATATTTAAAACTGCTTGTAAACATTTCACAAGACAAGTTGACATGGGTGTAACTCAGCTATGGGAAAACCCAGCCTGGGCCAAGCAGCCACTGCAGAGATCCCAATGGACAGTGACTGAAGGTGACATGATCTGTCAGGCCAGCCCCAGCTGCCCCCAGCATCTCAGGATGAACATGTGGCCGTCTTAACTCCATTCAGACTGAACCTAACTGCACTGGTTGCGTGTGACTTTCCATATGATTTACCTTGTTCTTGTTACCGAATCAAAGAATTCATATTCACTTTATGGAATGTTCATATTTTCAAACTGGCCCAAGTTTGTAGTTTTGTAAAAAACTGAAACTACTCTAATTCTCAAGACAAAGTCCCCAAAAGAAAGTCCCCCACAAAAGAAAGTCATTGTGAATTTCTTTAGTAAACAAGCTTTTCATTGGGAAGAAAATAGACCACCTTATGGGCCCAGAGTCCAGGACTGTGACTTTTCATCCTGTTTCTAAGAGGGTCCCATCATGTGCTCTTCAACAAATGCTGTAGTTTCTTCATCCCTCTTTTTCTTCATCTCTAGCTACACAGAACTGAGGCTTCTGTCCTACTGCCCAAAGGAAGTGGCTATCTGCATAAACTGAATAAGGAAAGAAAAGGACAAAATGTCCTGTGAATGTTTTATTCATGAGCAACAGTATGAAAGCAGAGTACAGTGATGAAAGAACTATTGGTCACAGAGGGTATTTTTTCCCCAGCCACACCCACATACTGACAACGATCTCAGCCACTTGCGTTTTCTCTGATTACAAAGAGGTAACAGAAAAAATTCTGGCTGCAACCAGAGTTCCACTTCACATAAAGTGGACATTTTTGGAGGCAAGACTCATGAGTAGCAAGACGAAGGGGTAGTCACAAGGACAAAGGTCTCTACCAGTTCCAAAATTCTAGAATTTTAAATTGTTTGAGAGTAGGCATGCTCAGCTGAACGGGAGAACTACTTCTCTTTTCAGTGTTAGTGGCAAAATTTTGGTATTGCCTGGTCTGAATGAGGTTGAATTTGATACTTAATCTTAATCTGGGATTAAGTCAGTTGAACTCACAGACTAAGAAATATAGGACTAGAAAAATTTATTAGCTTTGTTGGATGAATCTAAAAGGTAGGAAGGTATCCCTTTTACTGGCATCCGCAAAAAGGTTGACCAACACCTTTTCCTTTTATTGAATCACTCGCTAAGTTGCCAGACTGAGGGCAAAGGAGTATGGGAGTCCAAGCTAAGAATAATTGAAGGTAAGCCCTTCAGTAGTAGACCAGGAACAGGGCTGTGAAGGGCCTGGTGTCTTTTTCTTCCCAAACAGAGGGTAGAGTGGGATGAATATATGGGAGAGTGACAGAGAAGTGCATGTCTCAGAAAATAGAAAGAAGAACTGATGACAGAAGAAGCAGAGACACCTCCTGTTGATTCCTGCCCGAAGCCATCATTCTGCCCTCTGGCTTCTGCATCCTGGCACCACTGGATGTTAGACCGTATGCCTGACTGGAGAGACTCACCATTCTCTTCATCCCATGCACCGTTCTTATAAAGTCCCTGATTGAATATAATGTTGTGAAAAGGTCCACTTTCTTCATACAAGTCTAGTAAGTACAGGAAGTATTACACACACTCACCTTGAAGTTTGGAGACATTACTGCAGGTCTTGTGTGCTGGTCCTCCATCACCAAGTGAGATGAGTGAATTCCTGTGTGTTTCATCTTGATTTTTGTGGCAACTAACTCACTGCAACAATAGCTCTTTCTGTGAAATGTTCAAAGAAGATAAAAACATTACACTTGATTTTACAAATGTCTTCATGAAAAGAATCTTTTTTTTTTTTCTTAGAATCTACAGAAGGCTAGATGCAAAGGGAATTTCCCTCATGAAGGAAAAGCTAAAGATTCTCACTATGATAGGCAAGTACTTATCTCTTACCTTCCTTCATGAAAGATTATCATTTCCCATTCCAATTCTTTGTAAGGTAAACCTGTTAATAGATTTTGGCTTCATACTAAGCTTCCACTGATATGTCCAAGTCACCAGTGTAGCTGAGTTGGCAACAAAGAGTCTATGGGTATGGATATCTTTGGTATCTGCTGTATCTCTTTCCCAACCTAAAATCTGGGAAGGTTGCATATTAGCCTTTTTAACACAGAGGATTTACAAGCCAATATGGAATATTCTCACCTATGTTTAAGACTTAGAGACCTCTTTAAGAAAATTAGATATACCAAGGGAATCTTTCATGCAAAGATGGGCTCAATAAAGGACAGAAATGGTATGGACTTAACAGAAGCAGAAGATATAAAGAAGAAGTGGGAAGAATACATGGAAGAACTGTACATAAAAGATCTTCATGACTCAGATACCCATGATATGTGATCACTCACCTAGAGCCAGACATCCTGACATGTGAAGTCAAGTGGGCCTTAGGAGGCATCACTACAAACAAAGCTAGTGGAGGTGATGGAATTCCAGTTGAGCTATTTCAAATCCTGAAAGATAAAGCTGTGAAAGTGCTGCACTCAATATGCCAGCAAATTTGAAAAACTCAGCAGTGGCCAAGGACTGGAAAATGTCAGCTTTCATTCCAATCCCTAAGAAAGGCAATGCCAAAGAGTGCTCTAACTACCGAACAATTACACGCTTCTCACATGCTAGTAAAATAATGCTCAAAATTCTCCAAGCCAGGCTTCAACAGTACGTAAACTGTGAACTTCCAGATGTTCAACCTGGATTTAGAAAAGGCAGAGGAACCAGTGATCAAATTGCCAACATCCACTGGATCATCAAAAAAGCAAAGAGTTCCAGAAAAACATCTACTTCTGCTTCATTGACTACATAAAAGCCTTTGACTGGTTTGGATCACAACAAACTGGAAAATTCTTAAAGTGATGGGGATACCAGACCAATTGACTTTCCTCCTGAGAAATCTGTATGCAGGTCAAGAAGCAACAGTTAGAACCGGACATGGAACAACGGGCTGGTTGCAAATTGGGAAAGGAGTATGTCAAGGCTGTATATTGTCACTCTGCTTATTTAACTTACATGCAGAGTACATCATGTGAAGTGCCAGGCTGGATGAGGCAAGCTGGAATCAAGATTGCTGGGGGAAATATCAATAACTTCAGATATGCAGATGACACCATCCTAATGGCAGAAAGCAAATAAGAACTAAAGAGCTTCTTGATGAAAGTGAAAGAGGAGAGTGAAAAAGTTGGCTTAAAACTCAACATTTAAAAAACTAAAATCATGGCATCTGGTCCCATCAGTTCAGTTCAGTTCAGTTGCTCAGTCGTGTCCAACTCTTTGTGACTCCATGAACTGCAGCACACCAGGCCTCCCTGTCCATCACCAACTCCCCAAACTTATGTCCATTGAGTTGGTGATGCCATCCAACCATCTCATCCTCTGTCATCCCCTTCTCCTCCTGCCTTCAATCTTTCTCAGCATCAGGGTCTTTTCAAATGAGTCAGCTCTTCTCATCAGGTGGCCGAAGTATTGGAGTTTCAGCTTTAGCATCATTCCTTCCAAAGAATACCCAGGACTGGTCTCCTTTAGAATGGACTGGTTGGATCTCCTTGCAGTCCAAGGGACTCTCAAGAGTCTTCTCCAACACCACAGTTCAAAAGCATCAATTCTTCAGTGCTCAGCTTTCTTTATAGTCCAACTCTCACATCCATACATGACTACTGGAAAAACCATAGCCTTGGCTTTGTCGACAAAGTAATGTCTCTGCTTTTAATATGCTGTCTAGGTTGGTCATAACTTTCCTTCCAAGGAGTAAGCATCTTTTAATTTCGTGGCTGCAGTCACCATCTGCAGTGATTTTGGAGCCCCCAGAATAGTCAGCCACTGTTGCCACTGTTTCCCCATCTATTTGCCATGAAGTGATGGGACCAGATGCCATGATTTTCATTTTCTGAATGCTGAGCTTTAAGCCAACTTTTTCACTGTCCTCTTTCACTTTCATCAAGAGGCTTTTTAGTTCGTCTTCACTTTCTGCCATAAGGGTGGTGTCATCTGCATATCTGAGCTTATTGATATTTCTCCCAGCAATCTTGATTCCAGCTTGTGCTTCTTCCAGCCCAGCGTTTCTCATTATGTACTCTACATATAAGTTAAATAAGCAGGATGACTATATACAGCCTTGATGTACTCCTTTTCCTATTTGGAACCAGTCTGTTGTTCCATGTCCAGTTCTAACTGTTGCTTCCTGACCTGCATACAGCTTTCTCAAGAGGCAGGTCAAGTGGTAGTGTTTCCCATCTCTTTCAGAATTTTCCACAGTTTATTGTGATCCACATAGTCAAAGGCTTTGGCATAGTCAATAAAGCAGACATAGATGTTTTACTGGAACTCTTGCTTTTTTGATGATCCAGCAGTGTTAGCCATCTGATTTCTGGTTCCTGTGCCTTTTCTAAAATCAGCTTGAACATCTGGAAGTTCACAGTTTACATATTGCTGAAGCCTTGCTTGGAGAATTTTGAACATTAATCTACTAGCATGTAAGATGAGTGCAATTGTGCTGTAGTTTGTGCATTTTTTTTGGCATTGCCTTTCTTGGGGATTACAGTGAAAACTGACATTTTCCAGTCCTGTGGCCACTGCTGAGTTTTCCAAATTTGCTGGCATATTGAGTGCAGCACTTTCACAGCATCATCTTTTAGGATTTGAAATAGCTCAACTGAAATTCCATCACCTCCACTAGCTTTGTTCGTAGTGATTTTCCTAAGGCCCACTTGACTTCACATGTCAGGATGTCTGGCTCTAGGTGAGTGATCACACCATCGTGATTATCTGGGTTGTAAAGATCTTTTTATACAGTTCTTCTGTGTATTCTTGCCACCTCTTCTTAATATCTTCTGCTCCTGTAGGTCCGTACCATTTCTGTCCTTTATTGAGCCCATCTTTGCATGAAATATTCCCTTGGTATCTCTAATTTTCTTGAAGAGATCTCTAGTCTTTCCCATTCTGTTGTTTTCCTCTTTTTTTTTTTTGCATTGATCACTGAGGAAGGCTTTCTTAACTCTCCTTGCTATTCTTCAAAACTCTGAATTCAAATGTGTATATCTTTCCTTTTCTCCTTTGCTTTTTGCCTCTCTTCTTTTCACAGGTATTTGTAAGGGCTCCTCAGACAGCCATTTTGCATTTTTGCATTTATTTTTCTTGGGGATGGTCTTGATCCCTTTCTCCTGTAAATGTCATGAACCTCCATCTGTGTATTTCATCAGGCACTATGTCTATCAGATCTAGTCCCTTAAATATATTTCTTACTTCCACTGTATAATTATAAGGGATTTGATTAAGTCATACATGAATGGTCTAGTGGTTTTCCCTCACTTTCTTCAAGTTAGGTCTGAATTTGACAATAAGAAGTTCATAATCTGAGCCACAGTCAGCTCCTGGTCTTCTTTTTGCTGACTGTATAGAGCTTCTCCATCTTTGGCTGCAAGGAATATAATCAGTCTGATTTCAGTGTTGACCATCTGGTAATGTCCATGTGTAGAATCTTCTCTTGTGTTGTTGGAAGAGGGTGTTTGCTGTGACCAGTGCATTCTCTTGGCAAAACTCTACTAGCGTTTGCCCTGCTTCATTCTGTACTCAAAGACCAAGTTTGCCTGTTACTCTAGGTGTTAATGACTTCCTACTTTTGCATTCCAGTCCCCTATAATGAAAAGGACATCTTTTTTGGGTGTTAGTTCTAAAAGGTCTTGTAGGTCTTCATAGAACTGTTCAGCTTCTGCTTGGTCCCATCACTTCATGGCAAATAGATGGGGAAACAATGGAAACAGTGATAGACTTTATTTTGTGAGCTCCCAAATCACTGCACATGGTTACTATAGACATGAAATTAAAAGATGCTTGCTCCTTGGAAGAAAAGCTATGACCAACCTAGACAGCATATTAAAAAGCAGAGACATTACTTTGTCAACAAAGGTCTGTCTAGTCAAAGCTCTGGTTTTTCCAGTAGTCGTGTATGGATGTGAGAGTTGGATTATAAAGAAAGCTAAGTGCTGAAGAATTGATGCTTTGGAGAAGACTCTTAAGAGTCTCTTGGACTGCAAGGAGATCAAACCAGTCAATCCTAAAGGAAATCAGTCCTACGAATTCATTGGAAGGACTGATGCTGAACCTGAAGCTCCAATACTTTAGTCACCTGTTGCGAAGAACTGACTCCTTGGAAAAGACCCTGACGCTGGGAAAGATTGACGACAGGAGGAGAAGGGGACGACAGAGGATGAGATGGTTGGATGGCATTACCGACTCAATGGACATGAGTTTGGGTAAACTCCAGGAGTTTGTGATGGACAGGGAGGCCTGGTGTGCTGCAGTTCATGGAGTCGCAAAGAGCTGGATATGACTGAGTGACCAAACTGAATTAAAGTTTATGAAACTTTCTGTTTTCATCTGTATAGACAATGTCCTTAAGTGGGTGCCTTCCCTTGTGGCTCACATGGTAAAGAATCTGCCTGCAATGTGGGAGACCAAGGTTCAATCCGTGAGTTGGGAAGATCCACTGGAGAAGGGAATGGCAATCCATTCCAGGACTCTAGCCAAGAGAATTCCATGGACAGAGGAGCCTCATGGGCTACAGTCCATGGGGTCGCAAAAACTTGGACACTACTGAACAACTACACTTTCACTTAAGTGGGTATATATAAAAGGTTATGAAAATTTCTTCATATAGGTTTGTTAGTTAATAGCTAGTACATGTTTCTCACAAAATCCTGGAGCAAAATCAAACTGTCAGTTTCAGTATGAGGTGGGAACTCAGGTTGGAAGAGAAAGAGGAAGACATTCTATACAGAGTATAAAAGCCACTAGCTTCCAAGTCCTAAATTGCTCCAACCTCATTTCTCCATTGCTATACCAAAAAATATGCCAACATTTTTCATTCTACTGATGGGTACAGTGATAATGAACTAATGTTGGCAAGATCTTTGAAATGGGCATGTAGAGTTTATTAAGGAAGCAGGAAACAAGACTAGAGAAAGTCTTTTGATTGGCTAGATTTTATAAAGTTACATAATATGTTTTTTTGCACCAAAGGAATTGGGCAACTGACTTTGAAAAAGATTTTTTAATTAATTGATTAAATTTAAAAATACATGTTTATAAAGGGTTTTTTAAAAGTCTTCCTGTTACTTGGATAATAGCCCCAAATCAGTCTGATTTAGTAATTAGTTAAAATGTTTCAAAAGTAAGCATTTGAAAGAAAGGAAGCCAAATGATTTAGCCCCTACTCTTGTTTTAATCTTTCATTCAGCAACATTGACTGAATTTACAGTGTATGTCAATAATCTTCCAGGCTGGGTGGGGAGACAGAAGGAGGTCTAAGACAGAAACGCCTCCCACAGATAAATTTATAATTTAGTAGAAGAGGTAAGGCATACATATACAGATATTTACAACAACATAAGACGGTATAATGCTGGCTGTAAGGAAAATGCAAAGTACTTCTCTTGGGTGATTGGGACATTTTGTGTGGAGTTGGCCTTGGAGCTGATCATGAAAAGGACAAGATCTTCCAGAGTGAGAAGGTGGGCAAACTGTTTCCTCTGGGAAGGCTCTGCTGACCGTCTCTCCCACTCCCCTTCCTTTCCCTGCCCCAGATGGAGGAACATTTGTGTGCTGCTTCTGCCTTACTGTCTACTGTAATTTATACAGACTTTCATCATAACAATTATATTCTAAATCCTACTTGCAAGTCTTGTCCCTCCAGGGAAGTATAAAGTCTTTTAGGACAGGAGCTATGTCTTTTCATATTTGTTTCCTAATATTTAGCTGGACCTCTGGCATAGTATACTTAATAAATATTGAGGGAGAAAGTAAGTACATTACAGGATATATTCAAGTATCAGTGTGTACTATAATTTAGCTGAAATCAAAGATTCATGAAGGCGAGCAGGGGGAATTAAAGCTACAAGAGTACGTTGGAAAGTAGGTCTGAAACTATCAACTGCTGGTGAGTAAATGGAATAGTGGAAACTCTTCTGTGCTGCTAGTGAGACTATAAATTGGTACAACCATTTTGGGGGAAATTTATTAGTATCTAATAAAGTCAACAGACTGGTTCCAAATTGGGAAAATAGTACATCAAGGCTGCATACTGTCACCCTGCTTATTTAACTTATATGTGAAAGTGAGGTCACTCAGTCATGTCCGACTCTTTGCGACCCTATGGACTGTAGCCTACCAAGGCTCCTCCCTCCATGGGATTCTCCAGGCAAGAGTACTGGAGTGGGTTGCCATTTCCTTCTCCAGGGATCTTCCCGATCCAGGGGTTGAATCCAGGTCTCCTGCATTCCAGGCAGACACTTTAACCTCTGAGCCACCAGGGAAGTCCAACTTATATGTAGAGTACATCATGAGAAACGCTGGGCTGGATGAAGCACAAGCTGGAGTCAAGACTTCCAGGAGAAATATCAATAACCTCAGATACACAGATGATACCACCCTTATGGCAGAAAGCAAAGAGGAACTAAAGAGCCTCCTGATGAAAGTGAAAGAGGAAAGTGAAAAAGCTGGCTTAAAACTCAACATTCAGGAAATTAAGATCATGGCATCCGGTCCCATCACTTCATGGCAAATAGATGGGGAAACAATGGAAACAGTGACAGGCTTTATTTTGGGGGCTCCAAAATCACTGCAGATGGTGACTGTAGTCATGAAATTAAAAGACGCTTACTCCTTGGAAGAAAAGCTATGACCAACCTAGACAGCATATTAAAAAGCAGAGATATTACTTTACCAACAAAGGTCTGTATAGTCAAAACTGGTTTTTCCAGTGGTCATGGATGTGAGAGTTGGACTATAAAGAAAGCTGAGTGCAGAAGAATTGATGCTTTGGGAGAAGACTCTTGAGAGTCTCCTGGACTGCAAGGAGATCAAACCAGTCAATCCTAAGGGAAATCAGTCCTAAATATTCACTGGAAGCTGAAGCTCCAATACTTTGGCTACCTGATGTGAAAAACTGACTCCTTGGAAAAGACCCTGATGCTGGGAAAAATTGAAGACAGGAGGAGAAGGGGCCAACAGAGGATGAGATGGTTGGATGGCATCACTGACTTGATTGACATGAGTTTGAGCAAGTTCTGGAAGTTGGTGATGGACAAGGAAGCCTGGCGTGCGTAGTCCGGGGTCACAAAGAGTCAGACACAACTGAGCAACTGAACTGGACTGAATAAAGTCAAAGATGCTGGTGACCCAATCTTGTGACCCCAAACTTCCAATTCTAGAGTAAATCTTGCTCATGTTTACAAGGAGACAGATGTAAATATTGATAGCAAAAAGTTGATAACAAGCTCAATGTCCATCAGCATGAGAATGGATGAATAACTATAGATTTATCAATGATAAATAGCTATAATATTATATCTATGTTGCATGTATTATATTAATATGAGTCACCTGTTGTTTAATCACTCAGTTGTGTCTGACTCTTTGCAACCCCATAGCCCACCAGGTTCCTCTGTCCATAGGATTTCCTAGGCAAGAATACTGGAGTGGGTTGCCATTTCCTTCTCTAGGGGGTCTTCCCGAACCATGGATAGAACCCATGTCTCATGAATTGGCAGGTGGATTCTTTACCACTGAGCAGTCAGGAAATATTAGTCATATATAATACATAATGACTACAGATATATCAACACGGGTGAATAGCATACTGGTGCTTCACCTGTTGACACTCACAACAGCCTGAGAAGACAGCCTTCTGGAGTTGCAGTTCAGAATGTTTTGTGGAACATTGGCACTATACCACCCACTCTTCCAGGTGTCTAGCTTGCATAGATAATAACTTCTGCAGGTGTTGGCTTCTCAGCCTCCATCATCATGTAAAACAATTCCTTATAGTAAACCTATCCATTTAGTTCATCAGTCAATAGATGGCGAGATGGTTCTTTCTCGGAAGAACCCATACTAATATACCTACTAAATAAAATGGGGTTTTTATTTTCTTGTTAATTTGCTCACATTTCAAAAACTCTACCATCCAGTTTCCTTACTTGAAATTAGGGCTAGAAACTTATGTCTCATCAGACTGTTGTGAATATCAACAGGCAAAGTACCAGCACAGTACTGGGCACGTAAGCACTCAAAGTTAGTTCCTTTGATTGTGACCCTGGATGGAAGAATATTGCTTGGCCAATTGATCATGAAGTCAGCCTGCAAAACTGTGGGTGGGAGCTTGAGGGGTGGCTGAATGGGATTGGTAGGGTCAAACCAATATACCAGTATACCCCAGAGTAAATCTAAGTGAAGTGAGAGTCACTCTGTTCTGTCCAACTCTTTGTGACCCCATGGACTGTATAGTCCATGGAATTCTCCAGACCGGAATACTGGAGTGAATAGCCTTTCCCGTCTCCAAGGGATCTTTCCATCCCAGGAATTGAACCCAAGTCTCCTGCATTGCAGACAGTTTCTTTACCAGCTAAGCCACAAGGGGAGCCCAAGAATACTGGAGTGGGTAGGCTATCCATCCTCCAGCGGACCTTCCTGACCCAGAAATGGAACTGGGGTCTCCGGCATTGCAGGTGGATTCTTTACCAACTGAGCTATCATAGAAGCCCCTAGTAAATCTAAAGTCCAAGATAAGTTCAGTATTTTCTCCCTGCCAAAAAAATGTGGGTTGTGTCTCTCTTATCATCAAAGATGTCATGCTCATTACATAATTTTTATTGTGCTTTTATTTGTCTAACCTTAGAAGAAATAGGTACTAGCTTCCAGATAGAGAATGAGGCCGAGTAATTCACCATCATTCCCACATACAAATGGAAAAACTGAGATTCAGGAATTGTGTTTTACCCAAAAGAATATGGCTGGTTAGCCCCTAAGTTCAAATATCTCTCCAGGCATGTAGGCAGCTAGTGAGGTTGGGTTCTCTGAAGAGTTATAAGCCAAGTACAGTGAGGGTGCAAAATAAAGAGAAGACTTTGGTCTCCCTTTAAGCTAAGGATAAACAGAGGCTAAACTTGTGGAAAATATGTGGAAATCCATCCAACAAGGAATATACATATTTATGATTCCAATTCCTTCAAGTCTTTGCTCAAATTTTACTTTCTTGATAAAACCTACACTGATCATTTTATTATTAATAAATACTGCAACCTCCCCCCTGCCAATTACTACTGATTCCTGCTGTACTTTCTTTAAATTGAAGTATAGTTGATCTACAGTATTGTGTTAGTTTGAGGTATACAACAAAGTGGTTCATATTTATATGTGTTCTCCAAATTCTTTTCCATTATAGATTATTACAAGATATTGAATACAGTCCCCTGCATTATATAGTTATGGACCTAACAGAAGGAGAAGATATTAAGAAGAGGTGGCAAGAATACACAGAAGAACTGTACAAAAAGATCTTCACGACCCAGATAATCATGATGATGTGATCACTAATCAAGAGCCAGACATCTTGGAATGTGAAGTCAAGTGGGCCTTAGAAAGTATCACTATGAACAAAGCTAGTGGAGGTGATGGAATTCCAGTTGAGCTGTTTCAAATCCTGAAAGATGACACTGTGAAAATGCTGCACTCAATATGCCAGCAAATTTGGAAAACTCAGCAGTGGCCACAGGACTGGAAAAGGTCAGTTTTCATTTCAATTCCAAAGAAAGGTAATGCCAAAGAACGCTCAAACTACTGCACAATTGCACTCATCTCACATGCTAGTAAAGTAATGCTCAAAATTCTCCAAGCCAGGCTTCAGCAATATGTGAACCTTGAACTCCCTGATGTTCAAGCTGGTTTTAGAAAAGGCAGAGGAACCAGAGATCAAATTGCCAACATCCAGAAAAACATCTATTTCTGCTTTACTGACTATGCCAAAGCCTTTGACTGTGTGGATCACAAGAAACTTTGGAAAATTCTGAAAGAGATGGGAGTACCAGACCACCTAACTTGCCTCTTGAGAAATCTGTATGCAGGTCAGGAAGCAACAGTTAGAACTGGACATGGAACAACAGACTGGTTCCAAATAGGAAAAGGAGTACATCAAGGCTGTATATTGTCACCCTGCTTATTTAACTTCTATGCAGAGTACATCATAAGAAACGCTGGACTGGAAGAAACACAAGCTGGAATCAAGATTGCCGGGAGAAATATCAATAAGCTCAGATATGCAGATGACACCACCCTTATGGCAGAAAGTGAAGAGGAGCTAAAAAGCCTCTTGATGAAAGTGAAAGAGGAAAGCAAAAAGTTGGCTTAAAGCTCAACATTCAGAAAACGAAGATCATGGCATCCAGTCCCATCACTTCATGGGAAATAGATGGGTAACAGTGGAAAGAGTATCAGACTTTATTTTTTCAGCCTCCAAAATCACTGCAGAAGGTGACTGCAGGCATGAAATTAAAAGATGCTTACTCCTTGGAAGAAAAGTTATGACCAACCTAGATAGCATATTCAAAAGCAGAGACATGACTTTGCCAACAAAGGTCCGTCTAGGCAAGGCTATGGTTTTTCCTGTGGTCATGTATGGATGTGAGAGTTGGACTGTGAAGAAGGCTGAGTGCCGAAGAATTGATGCTTTTGAACTGTGGTGTTGGAGAAGACTCTTGAGAGTTCCTTGGACTGCGAGGAGATCCAACCAGTCCATTCTGAAGAAGATCAGCCCTGGGATTTCTTTGGAAGGAATGATGCTAAAGCTGAAACTCCAGTACTTCGGCCACCTCATGCGAAGAGTTGACTCATTGTAAAAGACTAATTCTGGGAAGGATTGGAGGCAGGAGAAGGGGACGACCGAGGATGAGACGGCTGGATGACATTACGGACTCAATGGACGTGAGTCTGAGTGAACTCTGAGAGATGGTGATGAACAGGGAGGCCTGGCGTGCTGAGATTCATGGGGTCGCAGAGTCAGACATGACTGAGCGACTGAACTGAACTGAACTGAACTGACTGTTGTTTATCTACTGACTGTTGTTTATCTATTTTCTGTATAGTGGTATGTATCTATTAATCCCATTCTCCTAATTTATCCCTCTCCTCCTTTCTCCTTTGGTTAACATAAGTTTGTTTTCTATGTCTGAGTCTAATTTGTTTTAAAAGTAAGTTCATTTGTATCATTTGTTTAGATTCCACATATAAGTTATATATTTGAATTACTTCATTTTAAATATGATAATCTCTGAGTCTATTCATATTGCTGCAAATGGCAGGTTTTAATTCTTTTTATGGCTGAGTAATATTCCATTGTATATACATACCACATTTTCTTTGTTTTATTCATCTGTCAATGAACACTTACATTGCTTCCATGTTTTAGCTATTGTAAATAGTGTTGCTATGAACATTGGGGTGCAGGTATTTGTTTGAATTAGTTTTTGTCTTTTCCAGATATATGCCCACAAGTAGAATTTCTGGATCATATAGTAATTCTATTTTTAGTTTTTTTAAGGACCCTCCATACTGTTCTCCGTAGTGACCATACCAGTTTACATCCCTACCAACAGTGTAGGAGGGTTCCATTTTCTCCATACTCTCTCCTCCTATTGCACATTCTACCTTACCTATATAATACCTAATATATACTCTATGGATTTAGGTTTATTTTTATTATCTCTCCTTACACACACACAGATATACATACAAGCACACAAATGTAAATTCTATAAGTACAAGGATATTCTGTTTTGTTCACTGACTTGTCCCGAGTGTTTAAGCAGTATGAGGCACTCCATGAATCTATGTGGGATAAATAGATTCTGAGAGACTACAGGAAAGTTTCCAGATAAGGAAGACATTTTGAATACATGCATTTGCTCCCTTCCTAAACCTTAGTAAAATAATAGTAAAGGAGGCATATCAAGCTGGTTTTAGAAAAGGCACAGGAACCAGAGATCAAATTGCCACCATCCGCTGGATCATGGAAAAAGCAAGAGAGTTCCAGAAAAACATCTATTTCTGCTTTACTGACTATGCCACAGCCTTTGACTGTGTGGATCACAATAAACTGTGGAAGATTCTGAAAGAGATGGGAATACCAGACCACCTAACCTGCCTCTTGAGAAACCTATATGCAGGTCAGGAAGCAACAGTTAGAACTGGACATGGAACAACAGACTGGTTCCAAATAGGAAAAGGAGTACATCAAAGCTGTATATTGTCACCCTGCTTATTTAACTTATATGTAGAGTATATCATGAGAAACACTGGACTGGAAGAAGCACAAGCTGGAGTCAAGATTGCCGAGACAAATATCAATAACCTCAGATATGCAGATGACACCACCCTTATGGCAGAAAGTGAAGAAGAACTATAGAGCCTCTTGATGAAAGTGAAAGAGGAGAATGAAAAAGTTGGCTTAAAGCTCAACATTCGAAAAGCGAAGATCATGGCATCTGGTCCCATCACTTCATGGCAAATAGATGGGGAAACAGTGGCTGACTTTACTTTTTGGGCTCCAAAATCACTGCAGATGGTGATTGCAGCCATGAAATTAAAAGATGCTTACTCCTTGGAAGGAAAGTTATAACCAACCTAGACAGCATATTCAAAAGCAGAGACATGACTTTGCCAACAAAGGTCCATCTAGTCAAGGCTATGGTTTTTCCTGTGGTCATGTATGGATGTGAGAGTTGGACTGTGAAGAAGGCTGAGTGCCGAAGAATTGATGCTTTTGAACTGTGGTGTTGGAGAAGACTCTTGAGAGTCCCTTGGACTGCAAGGAGATCAAACCAGTCCATCCTAAAGGAGATCAGTCCTGGGTGTTCATTGGAGGAAATGTTGAAGCTGAAACTCCAATACTTTAGCCATCTGTTGCGAAGAGCTGACTCATTTGAAAAGACCCTGATGCTGGGAAAGATTGAGGGCAGGAGGAGAAGGGGACGACAGAGGATGAGATGATTGGATGGCATCACCGAATCGATGGACATGGGTTTGAGTGGACTCTGAGAGTTGATGATGGACAGGGAGGCCTGGCATGCTGCAGTTTATGGAGTCGCAAAGGGTTGGACACAACTGAGCGACTGAACTGAACTGAATCTCACAAGGATATAAAGAAGAGAGACGAGACCACAGTAAGAGTTCAGAAGCTGGAAAACAGATGAAAAAATGATCACTGTCTTAGTAGAACCTGGAAAGCTAAAGCTTAAGCCAGGCGTTGGGGAGAACCAAGAAGCATTGTGATTTACACTCAAGAAGCCACTAAGGTTCAAGATTTGGTGGTACCTCAACTCAACACACAATACTGGAGGTTTATTCATTGGACAGGGTAAAATGAAGGGTCTCTTGATGGGGAAACACCAGATTCAGTTAAAAGAAGAGTTATTTTATCAATCTGGGTCCATTCGGGAGACAGAAACCACACAATATTATACAAAATATTCCCATGCTCGGTAGAATATTTACATATTGAAGGTCAGCCTCTTTCCCCTTTCAGCTTCTAAATGCTGGCAGCCAAGCTGAACTATTCAGGCAGGAAACTGAAGGAGGCTTCTTTTCAGAGGCTGATAGCCTAAAAGGAAAAACCTACGATATTGAGGATGACTCAAAGAAAGAATCCAGTCAGAAACGCAGTATCTGCTTATGTCCAGTGGAAATCAAATGTGTCCAACACATGCTCAGAGCCTCTGATTGACTCTTTGGTGCCCTACTCTTGTATGTAGAAAAAGAACTAAGGATCATCAGTTATCTGTGGAAATATATCTGCCCAAACGAAAAACATGAAAAAGAAAAAACTTGGAGGACAAGAGACTACACAAAGAGAAGGAAAATATCCCCTCACATTATCATTAACATTTTTAAAGGAATAAATGAAAATATTGCATCCATAGAGCAAGATAAGAGGCAATAAAAAGGAAAACACCAAAAGAACTTTTAGAAATTAAAGTATCATAAGATCTTTTAAAAATGCAATAGAAGTTTGTAGGGTAAAGTTGAAGAAACTGCCTAGAAAATCAAGCAAAAGAGAAAGACATGGAAAATAAAAGAAAAGTGATTTTTTTTTCTAATAAAGGATCAATGCTGGAGATTCTAGAGTGAGAGAATAAAGAGTGGATGAGGAGGAAACAATCAATCAAAAAAATTTATCAGAATTGAACGACAAGGATTTCTAGATTGAAGAATTCACCAAAGTCCTTGATGTTGAATGAAAATGGATCCAGACCAAGGCACAGCATCATGAAATTTTGGAAAACTAAGGACAAAGAGACTATCTTAAGAACACTCTTTTTCAAGAGATTAATACAGAAAATGGGTTTCTTCAGAAAAAGAAGAAACCAAGAAAAAGGGTCACACAGGAAACAGGAGCAGGGAATCCAGCCTAGAAAAGGGAATCTCTACGATGATGCCCAAGAGAATTCCCAGAACAAGAGCTCTACACCAGCTTAAAGAGTAACCAGTCTAGGTTGGAGCAGATGAGAGGGCTCCAGGGGAGATTTCTTCAAGAAGATGAAACTGAGAGAATACCTAACATGACCAAATTTATTGAGAAGAGATGTAGACAATTAATGGGGAGTTTGGGTTGAACTGATGATTAGGTACATAGAAAACTAAATGAAAAAAATGTCATCATGAGGGCCAGAGAAAACAAAAGGTTGTGCAAGAAAGAAATCATGGGTATATTGCATGGCTTATATGTGAGCAATATTTACATAGTCACAGCAATATAAACACTGAATGTTGTTTTAACCAAATATCAGAACACAGCCGATTGGAGAGGACAGGGAAGGTGAAGCCTGCTCAGCCCATGTGAATGTGGTGGTGGTGATAATGATAATGAAGGTGGGAGTCTCATCTTTCATGGAGGGAAGTCAATAAATAACGTATGTGAAATCACATAAGCATGTCATTTAGAGATACAGAAGTAAATGCCAAAAGAGTCAGCTAAAAGAGTTGAAAATGGGGACTTTCCTGGCAGTCCACTGGGGATGAGGGCTCAATCCCTGGTCGGGGAGCTAAGATCCCACCTGCTTTGCAGCCAAAAACCAATACATTAAAAAAAAAAAAAAAAAAACAGAAGCAATATTGATAAATTCAATAAAGAAGAGTTGAAAATAGTTACTTCTGTGGAACAGAAAACAGTGAGGAGAGGTGGATGGCATACTGCTGTTTTCTAAACAAGACTTATAAAACTATTTGACTCTTTTACGTACAAGTATAACTTAGGTCTAAAATAAAACAAAATTCAAAGAAACTACAAAAGACTTTTCAAGTGAACAGAGCACACTGCAACATTCCCCATCCCTTCAGTCTATTATCAAATCCTGTCTTACCTCATGAATCGCCAGCCTCTCCCCAGTACCTCCACCACCTCAACAAACCAAAGTTCTGACAGAGGAAAGGGAAACACTGGTTGAGTCTGGGATCTGCCCTTCTGGGATCTTGTTAGGAACCCTGGGTCACCTTTAGTCCACTATCAGTAGATAACTTCTCCGGGGACAGTTTAAAGTCTTTCCACTGATGTTACAAATCTCAAAGAGACTCAGATAATCTCTCCTAATGTATTTCCTCTTCTTTACATTTCACTGAATATCTTGATTCCCAAACCCTTGATTCTAAATGCACCTTCGACTCCTTCTTCCTTTAGATTCTCCTTTAGAGACAGGGATGGCCTCAGGGTACATCTGCTTTTAGCAGGTACCGACACTTGCCAAGTTGTTAACACTTGGGTAACAGACTATTTCTGTTAACCTTTCATCTTACTGTGTTGCCCTCACCAGGGATAAAAGGCAGAAGCTCTATTAGCTTTGGTTATTTTTGCAGAGAACATTATCTTTAAGCTAGCAAATTCTAGAATATTTTTTCTTTCCCTTTCACTGGCTATCTACTGGCTCTGGTTCTAAGGCTGGCCCATGATATAAACAAGAGAACTTTTGGAGGACACAGTTAAGTGACCCTGGTAGGTCAGGTGAGCTTATCTGTTCATTGCATGGTACTCAGAAGAGAAGAATTTCTCATTTTAGATTAGTTCAAAACATTTTGCACTGTCCTTGGCTCTGACCTAGACAACCCTCTTATCTGTGACAGAGAAGGCATACTTATCCTATTTTCAATTAAGCAAAGCTGGAAGAGATATTTAATATCTTAGAGGAATGAATTGGGCATTCAAAAAACTCAAAGGGTTGCAAAGTTAAGATTAACAAAATATGAAATTTACCATGCTTATATTGAAAATATTAATTTTACAAACAGCATGTAGAAGATTTTGCTTAACAGTTCAGGTGGGAAAAAAAAGTCTATGAGTCTAACTAATTGCAAGTTTAGCAAACTGACAGCAAAAAGTGGCTGGGGATGGGGCAGTGACTTCCAAAAAGTAACTTTTCTTTCTGCCTCCCTGAGAACATAGGCAAGATTATTTATGCTATATTAATCAGTTTGCTAATAATTGTTTAGTGAGGTTCTGCTAAAATTGATTGTGATGATGGTTACACAATCCTGTGAATAAACTAAACACCAGTGAACTATACACTTTAAATAGCTGAGTTTTATGGTATGTGAGTTATATCTCAATAGAGCTGTTATAAAAAAATAGAGGACTCTGAAGAGGGTTTGTTTATATGGGCTTTATATAATAAACCCACATAACCTATCATTAGGGCTTCCCTGGTGGCTCAGTGGTGAAGAATCTGCCTGCCAATTCAGGAGATGGAGGTTAGCTCCCCTGAGTTGAGAAGATCCTCTGGAGATGGGCACAATAACCCACTCCAGTATTTTTACCTGGAGAATCCCATGGATTCTCTACTAGAGGAGCCTAATGGGCTACAGTCCATTGGGTTGCAAAGAGCTAGACACGACTGCGGAGAAGGCAATGGCACCCCATTCCAGTACTCTTGCCTGGAAAATCCCATGGATGGAGGAGCCTAGAAGGCTGCAGTCCATGGGGTCGCAAAGAGTCTGGACGTGACTGAGTGACTTCACTTTCACTTTTCACTTTCACGCATTGGAGAAGGAAATGGCAACCCACTCCAGTGTTCTTGCCTGGAGAATCCCAGGGACGGGGGAGCCTGGTGGGCTGCCGTCTATGGGGTTGCACAGAGTCGGACACAACTGAAGCGACTTAGCAGCAGCAGCAGACACAACTGAGTGACTAAACAACAACCTATCAATAACCTGTAAGATAGTAACCTATTCAGTTCAGTTCAGTTGCTCAGTTGTGTCCAACTCTTTGTGACAAGAGAGTGAAAAAGTCAGCTTAAAACTCAACATTCAGAAAACTAAGATCATGGCATCTGGTCCCCTCACTTCATGGCAAATAGATGGGGAAACAATGGAAACAGTGACAGACTTTATTTTAGGGGGCTCCAAAATCACTGCAGATGGTGATTGCAGCCATGAAATTAAAAGACATTTGCTCCTTGGAAGAAAAGTTATGACCAACCTAGATAGCATATTAAAAAGCAGAGACATTACTTTGCCAACAAAGGTCCGTCTAGTCAAAAGTAACCTATTACATGTTAACATAAACAGATAACATAACAAATTTTTATAGAAAAATAACAACCAACTTAAAGGTTAGTTGCAGTGTGGAATATGAAACCACATCAATGAACTTTTTGTTTTTATTAGAATCCATTGATCTCTCTTGCATTTCAAATGTACCTTTTATCCACGCATGATTTTGTAATGCTCTTTGTTCATTTTGAAAACACTGGCTCACAGAGTTATGCAAATCTTCCAAAATGTTGACACATTTCATTCTACAATATTAAAAAATCACCATCATTAATAATACCACTGATTTCATCAGAGGAGTCTGTAATTTGGGGGAAGTTGTCCAACTCAATGCTACATGCAGGTTTTCCTAATTTCTAACTTTTCCTTGAAAGCTCAGATTTTATCATGAGAACATATACTGGCAGTTTTTCCTAAATTTCACTAAAGAAAACAGTCTGATGTTTTCATTGATGAAAACAATCACTAATGTTCTAAATAACATTTGTCTGAATGTCTATAGTTTGCCTGTCAGTCATTCTCTTAAAAATAATCTTATATGAAAAAAATGATTAGAAAAAGTGCTTAATTTAAGTTTACAACTCAAATGTTTACAGTAATGCTTTTTCTTAAGATTATATCATCATTTTGTGATAGTTAGGAGAAGTGCTCTATGCATATGTCCTGTTTTTAACACAAAACTTTTAAAAGATATGTTCTCAACTGTCAAGATTTAATATAATTAATAAATTTTACTTCCTAATCAAGAACAGTTTTAAGTGAAACTGAACTCCCTCCAAGTGGGTGACAGTGAGAAATACAATGACGCTAGTATAGTTTGGTGCTGCTGACTTGATTCCTGTCAAGGTGCAAAAAGTTGGTACAAATGTACTTGGTACAAATGTCAACATGATGGTGAAAAAAGACAAAGGTTTAATATTATCATGAAGTTCACTGTGGTCTCAAAGATCTCTGAAGGCTTCTTGGGGGATCTCCAGGTGTATATGGATCACATGTTGAAAACTCCTGCATTTAATGCCTCTCTCAAAGTCATGCATTTAGTTTCACCTGAAACTACTGCTGCTAAGTCGCTTCAGTAGTGTCCGACTTTGTGCGACCCCATAGACTGCAGCCCACCAGGCTCCCCCGTCCCTGGGATTCTCCAGGCAAGAACACTGGAGTGGGTTGCCATTTCCTTCTCCAATCATGAAAGTGAAAGTGAAGTCGCTCAGTCATGTCTGACCCTCAGCAACCCCATGGACTGCAGCCTTCTAGGCTCCTCCATCCATGGGATTTTCCAGGCAAGAGTACTGGAATGGGGTGCCATTGCCTTCTCGATCACCTGAAACTAGGACTTATTAACTCCTCATCTAATAGTTTCTCCATTGTATTGCAGAATGCCAAAATGAGTGATACAGATAATAAAATATAATGTACACCTATATTAAAGCCAAATAATCAAATACATGCACCTGAATGTTCATAACAGCACTATTTACAACAGCCAAGATATGGAAGCAACCCAAATGCCCCTCAACAGACATGTGGATAAAGAAGATGTGGCACACACACACACACACACACACACACAATGGAATTTTGTATGTGTGTGTGCTAAGTCATGTCCAGCTCTTTGTGACCCTGTGAGGCTCCTCTGTCCATGGGATTTTCCAGTCAAGAATACTGGAGTGGGTTGCCATTTCTTTCTCCAGGAGATCTTCCCGACCCAGGGACTGAACCCACGCCCCCTGTGTCTCCTGCATTGGCAGGCAGATTCTTTACCACTGAGCCATCTGGGAAATCCCACAATGGAACTTTACTCAGACATTAAGAAAAAAGTGAAATTTTGCCATTTGTGACACCATAGATGGACCTAGAGAATATTATGCTTAGTAAAATAAGGCAGACAGAGAAAGACAAATACTGTATGATATCACTTAGTTCAGTTCAGTTCAGTCACTCAGTTGTGTCTGACTCTGCGACCCCATGAATTGCAGCACGCCAGGCCTCCCTGTCCATCACCATCTCCCGGAGTTCACTCAGACTCACGTTCATCGAGTCCATGATGCCATCCAGCCATCTCATCCTCGGTCCTCCCCTTCTCCTCCTGCCCCTAATCCTTCCCAGCATCAGAGTCTTTTCTAATGAGTCAATTCTTCGCATGAGGTGGCCGAAGTACTGGAGTTTCAGCTTTAGCATCATTCCTTCCAAAGAAATCCCAGGGCTGATCTCCTTCAGAATGGACTGGTTGGATCTCCTTGCAGTCCAAGAGACTCTCAAGAGTCTTCTCCAACACCACAGTTCAAAAGCATCACTTCTTCGGCGCTCAGCCTTCTTCACAGTCCGGCTCTCACATCCATACATGACCACTGGAAAAACCATAGCCTTGACTAGACGGACATTAGTCGGCAAAGTGATGTCTCTGCTTTTGAATATGCTGTCTAGGTTGGTCATAACTTTTCTTCCAAGGAGTAAGCATCTTTTAATTTCATGGCTGCAGTCACCATCTGCAGTGATTTTGGAGCCCCCAAAATAAAATCTGACACTGTTTCCACTGTTTCCCCATCTATTTCCCATGAAGTGAGGGGACCAGATGCCATGATCTTCGTTTTCTGAATGTTGAGCTTTAAGCCAACTTTTTGCTTTCCTCTTTCACTTTCATCAAGAGGCTTTTTAGCTCCTCTTCACTTTCTGCCATAAGGGTGGTGTCATCTGCATATCTGAGCTTATTGATATTTCTCCCGGCAATCTTGATTCCAGCTTGTGTTTCTTCCAGCCCAGAGTTTCTCATGATGTACTCTGCATAGAAGTTAAATAAGCAGAGTGACAATATACAGCCTTGATGTATTCCTTTCCTATTTGGAACCAGTCTGTTGTTCCATGTTCAGTTCTAACTGTTGCTTCCTGACCTGCATACAGATTTCTCAAGAGGCAGGTCAGGTGGTCTGGTAGTCCCATCTCTTTCAGAATTTTCCACAGTTTCTTGTGATCCACACAGTCAAAGGCTTTGGCATAGTCAATAAAGCAGAAATAGATGTTTTTCTGGAACTCTCTTGCTTTTTCCATGATCCAGCGGATGTTGGCAATTTGATCTCTGGTTCCTCTGCCTTTTCTAAAACCAGCTTGAACATCAGGGAGTTCAAGGTTCACGTATTGCTGAAGCCTGGTTTGGAGAATTTTGAGCATTACTTTACTAGCATGTGAGATAAGTGCAATTATGAGGCAGTTTGAGCATTCTTTGGCATTGCCTTTCTTGGGGATTGAAATGAAAACTGACCTTTTCCAGTCCTGTGGCCACTGCTGAATTTTCCAAATTTGCTGGCACATTGAGTGCAGCACTTTCACAGCATCATCTTTCAGGATCTGAAACAGCTCAACTGGAATTCCATCACCTCCACTAGCTTTGTTTGTAGTGATACTTTCTAAGGCCCACTTGACTTCACATTCCAAGATGTCTGGCTCTAGATTAGTGATCACATCATCATGATCATCTATGTACCATCTAAATAACACAAATAAATTAAAAATAACAGAAATGAATGTATATGCAAAACAGACTCACAGAAAACAATCTCTTAGTTTCCAAAGGGGATAGGGAAAGAGAGAGTGGAAAATTAGGGGTATGGAGTTAAGAGACATCAATTCCTGTATATAAAATAGAGGAACAGGGATATATTATATAGCACAGGGAAATATAGCCATTACCTTATGATAACTTTTAATGGAATATAATCTGTAAAAAAAAAAAAAAAAACTGAGTCACTATGCTGTATCAGTTCAGTTCAACTCAGTCAGTCTACCTGAAACTAATGTAATATTGTAAATCAACTCTACTTCAGTAAAATACAATAATAATAAAATTTCTACCAGAGGCCTACTTTGAAATGCAGTTAGTTGTTATCAGCCAGACATGACCATTTTAAGCTCCTCTATTCCAGGTCATAAAGGTAATTTAAATAGATGTGCTTAAAACCATAAAGAGATGGGATATTGCTCAATCAAAAGAGGCAAGGTGGACATCCATTCCACAGACTGAAAACAACAAAATTTAACTTCTATCACCTTGAGAAAGGGCTTTCATATACTTAAAATCATAGAGTCTTAAAATTAGGTGGAACCTGGGACTCCCCTGCCTGTCTAGTAGTTAAGACTTCACCTTTTCAATGCAGGGAATGAGGGTTCAATCTCTGGTTGGGGAGCTAAGATCCCACATGCCTCCCAGCCAAAAAACCAAAGCATAAAAACAGAAACAATATTGTAATGAATTCAATAAAGACTTTTTTTTAAAGTTAAATATTTTTTAAGAATTAGGTGGAATCAAAGAGGTAAGCTCATCCATTATCACACCCCATACTAGAGGTTGGACAAATCCAGTGAGGAGTGGCTTACTTCTCCCAAGACCTGTAACAGCTGTCTTTGGGTCTCATTTTTCTTATAGGGCCCCTATATGTATGCAATTGAATTTTATTATCTCTTGTTAAAATCTGTCTTATGTTAACTTAATTCTTAGAACAACAAACAAACCTAGAAAGGGAAGAGGAAGAAGTTTTTCCTTCTTTACCATTACTCTTTCCTTTGCCACTGACTAAGCCCTTCTTATGTTCCAGGCACCATGCCACTTAATTCCCAGAATAACTCCATGAAATAGACACCGTCGACAGCCACTTCTCCTTTTCTAAGGCATTATGGTTTGAAGATGTTTGGCAGTTGTATACAGTTGTGTTACTACTGCCTCAATCAGCATATAGAACAGTTCCCTCCCCCTAAAATTTCCCTCATGCCCATTTGCAGTCATATATGTAATTAAAAAAATAATTTTGTACATACTATTTTTAAAAATGAATGCTTCTCTTAACAAGATTTATTAAGCATCTTCTGATGACAATAATTTTATGAGATAACCTTAATTTCTGCATAAGTCTATTAAACGAACGTTTCATAATTTATTTAACCAATGTCCTTTTGTCAGATATCTGTTTTTTGCAATGTCCTGCTCCCTCTTCCTGGAATTAATATTTTACTTCTCATATGCTGTTTTAGTTTGCTTGCTCTTGTTTTTCCTCATATTTCACACTTGTTAGTCTAGGTTTTGCTAACTCTGTGTCCTCTTTCTTCCTGTTAAGTGTCAGTATTTCCCAAGATTCTGTTGCTGAATCTGCTTACTGTGCAGTCCCTTCTTAGGTGATCGGTTTTCTTCCTAGTTTCAGTATAAATCCCTTGGAGCGCATCTTTATTTCTCTTCCTAGCACTAAGAACGCTATTCCCTACAGTCTACTAGGTATTTTTTCCACATAGATATTGTAATTTCAACTCCACATATTAAAAGTTGAACTCCTATTCTCTTTCCAAAATCTGCTTCTCTCTTTTTAAACGACCTGTTTCAGTTAGTGCAGGTGCTTCCTTTCCAGTCAAACAGGAGTGAAACCTCAAAGTCATTTCTGACTACTCTCCCAGGTCATCTCTCACGCGTGCTAAGCTGCTTCAGTAGTGTCCGATTCTTTGTGACCCCATGAACTGTAGCCCACCAGGTTCCTCTGTCCATGGGATTCTAAAGGTAAGAATACTGGAGTGAGTTGCCATGCCCTCCTCCAGGGGATCTTCCCAACCCAAGGATTAAACCCATGTCTCTTCCGTCTCCTGCCTTTGCAGGATTATTATTTACCACTAGCACTACCTGGGAAGCATCCAATTAAGTGCTATCGATTTGACTCCAAAAGACCACTCAACCCGGTGCCTGTCCTTTCCATTTGGCCATTACTATCCTAGTGTTTAGGTCTCATGACCCGCTATCTGATCTTCCAGCCCTAATCTGATCCTTGATCTGGTCTTTATGTTAACTTTCTGAATCATCAGAGATAACTTCTGGAAGAACGGAGATTATTTCCTTCTGCTTGAAATAGCTGGTGGCTCCCGAGGCTCTGTGTCACTCACGGAAGCATGTTTAAACGCTCCAGGCTGGCTTTCAAGGCCTCTCGCCACGTTGCACTCCCAAGTCCTCCATGTTCTAGTTACATCAGCCCTGACCACTCCCAAACACGTTCTTGCTTCTGCTCTACCCTGTGACTATCCAGTCTTTAGCCTGTTTTGCTGATCCTTTGCTCTTTGCCTTTTCCTGACAGGTGTTTGCACTATTGTTGGTGAGAATAAAAATTAGCTCTGCCTACTGGCCTGTTGTGGTCAGCAACGTCGCACCGCCTGCAAGACAATCATGGATTACGAGCCCATATTGATAATCTTGAGTCAGAGAGGGGGTGGCAGTGAGGGAGGAGAAACTCTCAATACAATTTTTCGAAGCACAGAAGCACAGAATCTGTGCAGGGAAGGAAGACACCGTGTTCTCCATTCGTTTATAACACTCTCCTAAAATTCTATGTGCAGCTGTCTCCCCAGCTGAGTGTTGTTTCAGTATTTTCCCCATTCCAGTGAATGGCAAACTGAGGTCTAGAGAGAGCCTGAACACTTGAGTCAGGCTCCCTCCCCAAAACAGGCGACAACCGCCCTGTGTGATTCAAAGAGAGAGGTTATAAGGATAGCACCTCCTGATTGGCGCAGACGGAGTCAGACAAGCTTGGGGGCTGCTGATTGGCTCCCGCCTGATCAGGCGCTGTTGGGCTGTTGTAAATGTAAATAGCTCTGTGACCAGCAGTAACCCCGGTGAGAGGGGGTGGAGAGGGAAGCTCTTCCTTTCCATTCATGTCTGTGCCCAGCCAGGCCCAGACAAGCTCAGACAGGCAGGCCCTTTAGCAGGGGGATGGGCAGCACAAGGCTCCGGGTTGTGTCTTCGGAGATCTTAAGCTTGAGCTGAGAGTTAAAACACTCGCCTGCAGAGCTGAGCCAAGGTTGGCAGCTTCCACACGGAGCTGCTTCCTTTCTGTTCTCAGTTTTGGCTGTTTAAGATAGTTTAATAGAATATTCTGTGTAAGGAGGGAAGTGTTGGAGGGCGCTGGGAAGGTCGTTTTATGGGATAACATAAATGGCTGTGGTGGGTGTGCCACAGGGAAATGGAAGCCTGCCCTCCTCTGTTCCTGGTCACAGAATCTTGTTTGTTGAAGAGGCAAGAGCAGAGGCAAAGCATAAAGCCAGAGGGGCTCCTGCTGCCCCGGTTTATGGGGCGATCATCTTTCTACTAGAGGTGCAGCTTCTCCCATCCTCTACCCGCCGAGAAAGGGAAGTCAGTGGGAACTGGGCTTTCTTGCAAGTAGGGAGCAGGAAAGGAACAAATGGGTAAATGTTAAGTATAAAGGGTGAAAAAAGTAAAAGAATATGCGTGATATGAGCATTGCTTGTGGAAACATAAAAGGTGCATCTGCTGTGGAAAACAGTTTGGTGGTTCTGCAAAGAGTTAAATGTAGGATTGCCATACAATCTAGCCATTCCTCTCTAGGTATAAACCCAAATAAATTGAAGACCAGACTCAATTATTTGGGGCTTCTCAGGTGGTTCAGTGGTAAAGAATCCTCCTGCCAAGCAGGAGACGTGGGTTTGATCCCTAGGTTGGAGAGAGCCCCTGGGGAGAGGAAATGGCAACCCACTCCAGTATTCTTGGCCTGGAAAATCCCATGGGCAGAGGATCCTGGCGGACTATAGTCCATGGGGTCGCAGCAGAGTCAGACATGAGTGAGCATGCACACACTCAATTTCTTACAAGTGTTTATAGCAACACAATTCACAATAGTCAAAGGTGGAAACAACAGAGGAATAGAGAAAACAATTGTGGTATATTTATACAATGGTATATTATTTGGCATTAAAAAGGAATTAAGTACTGATACGTATTACAGTGTGAGTGACCATCAAAATCACTGCTGAGAGGAGGAAGACAGACACAGAAGGTCTGTGTGGACAGAAGGTCATATCTTGTAGGATTCTATTTGTGTGAAATATCCTGAATAGGTAGATCCATAGAGACAGAAAGCAGACTGGAGGTTGCCAGGGGCTGGCATGAGGGAGTCTTGGAGAGTGTGGAACAAGTCTTCTTTTGGGGTGAAGGAAAGGTTTCAGAACCGTATAGAAGTAGGGATTGCACAGTGTTCCGTATGGACTAAGATGTCATCCTATTGTTCACCTTAAAATGGCTAACTTTATGTTATGTGAGTTTTACTTAAAACATATGGATATGAAACAAGCAAAGAAAAAGACTGAAGGGTGAATCCTCACTGCTGTTCAGAATTCTCTGCCTGTGCAGTCTGCCCTTTCATTTTCGTTTTCCCCTGGTCGGTCACAAAGTTTTAAAGCCTGGCCCGGCCCTAGCTGTTCCCTGCTCCTACCGGAGATGGCCAAAGGAGAGGGCCCCCCTCAGGCCCCTTCTGGACAGTCCTGGCCAGGCTGCAGAAGGGCCGCGTGAGTCAGCACAGCAGACACTTGGGCTTTGTGAGCTCTCTGAGGATTGGGTGCAGCAGGCTTTGGAAGGCCAGGGTGGGGGAGGGGGTAACCTGGGTCTGGAAAAGGGGAAAGCCCTGCCTCCAGCAATCCTAGTATAGAATCTCAACTGCTTGGAACCTGCAATTAAGGCCTGTGGCATTTGCTCCAAAGTCAGCATACAAGAAGCAGCACTTTGCCTGCGGCTTAGTAAGTTAACTATCGGTCACAGAATACAACTCCCACTCCCTGTGACATTTCACATAGTTGTTGCAGAGACAGAATTTAAAATGAGATGTGAGATCTTTCAATACTTTATCAAACAGATTGTTCAGGTGCAGGAGACATTTCTAAAAGATGAGATACCCTTAAAGTGAAGTGAAGTCACTCAGTCATGTCCAGCTCTTTGCTACCCCACAGACTGTAGCTTGCCAGACTCCTTCGTCCATGGAATTTTCCAGGCAAGGATATTGGAGTGGGTTGCCATTTTCTTCTCCAAGAGATAGGGCCTGCTGCTGCTGCTGCTGCTGCTAAGTCGCTTCAGTCATAAGGATCTCAAAATGTGGCAGCAGGGTGGAGTACGGTTTGCAAAAGTTTAGAGGAAATGTCAGATATGTTTCTATTGTCAGAGAGATTAAAACTCAGGTGTGGTTCAATGTTATAACAGGTCACGAGGTGGCATGAGTTGGGTTCTTCTGGACCAGAGAATGCATCTGCAGTTTGACTTTGCATAAATATAGCTCCCTGCCACCAGCCAGCTACTCGCATGAGATTTGTGCACTCCAGGTTTACTTAGATGGTTATCTACTTCACACTCATAAGGAGAGCAGTTAATGAGTGAACTCCTGGAACTGGATCACAGAATTGTTGCTCACTGCCACGCAGTGTTTTTTTCTCCCAGTGAATTTGATTCCCTCATCAGTAAAACTGGAGTGATCAGAGCACTTACTTCACGTACCATGAGAAAATGCACTCACTGTCAAATATTCACTACAGTGCCTGTCTATTGTAAATGTTATTTATCATGGCATCTGCGGGTCTGGTGAACTTAGACCTCAGATTTCCAGCACCAAAAGGTTGTGGGATTTCTGTTGAGGCTTGGCCTCAATCCCTCTATCTAATATAGAACATGGTACATCTGTGAACTTTTCCAAGGAGTTTGGTATCACAAATATATCACTCTAAGTAGGCTTTAGTTTATAGCAACTGCCATTTTTACATGTGGCTGGTGTCTCTGTCTCTAAGACAAAGGTAAGACTTGGAAAGAACAGGGCAATTACAGAGCAACAGGAAAAAATGTCCAACCGAACCTTTCAAACAAAATAGAGGGAAAGGGGTGGAAAGCCAGATATTAAGAAAGTGCACCATCAACTTATTAAGGTCTGGCAAGACCTCAGTGAATATAGAATTGATGTTGGATGCTCAGAATCAGAGAGAATCTTGCTTCTTATCCAAAGAGAGTTAACTTTACATTAAGAAGTGAGGGAGGTTGGTTCTGGTGAATGTTTAGAAGCCCAGGCATTGACTAGGTAGCTCCTGTTAGAAAATGAAGCTCTCTCAAACCATAAAATGTCCTTCTCTTTTCCACTCAGATAAGGTGGTGGTGGTTTAGTAGCTAAGTCATGTCCAACTCTTGCGACCCCATGGACTGTGGCCTGTCAGGCTCCTCTGTCCATGGGATTTTCCCAGGCAAGAATACTGGAGCTGGTTGCCATTTCCTTCTCCAGTCTCAGATAAGGTAGTAAAAGCTAAAAACCTTTTCCTCTTAATGATCGTGAAGCCTTCTATTCCAGGAATTTACAAGCTTTTCCTTTGAATTTTTTTCCTGTCTTCCTGCTGCTGTTAATCAGCATTTTCAGGAAGCTTTATTCCCCTGAGGGACCACGTTTTTGTTTCCATTTCAGATGAACGACCTGGATGGCCCAGCCTGTCTTGCCAGGCACAGAACTGCTTTCCAAAGAGTGTCTCCTGCTGCTCCCTTCTCTCTGTTTCTCTATTTTGGGCTCATGTGACCATGGGACACACAGGAGACGTGGTATTTCCCCAGACCCAAAGTGCTCGCTGGGTGTTAACATGTTTTATCTCATGGCAGCAGACTCCTGGATTCCTGCTGCCAAGGCTGAGTTTAACCTAAAGTTACCCCTAGAAGAGCAGGAGGGCAGGGCAGGTTACTGGGGTATGAGTCAACCATTGCGGTTTCTACTTCTTTTTCACTCTTAAAGGTACAGGAACAGGACATAAAGGTGGTGAAGAGACTGAATCACAGCCAAAAAGCTCAGACACAGGGCAATGAGATTCACTTTTATTATGAACAAACACAATCCAGATCAATACAACTAGCTTCAGAGTTGATATTAATAGAAATTATTCCAAAAATTATTCTTAGGTCACAAATAACTACTATCCCACATAAAAGGGGAAAAATCCCACCCAATCAAGGAAAAGGTATCCTGTGTATGTTTCCATGGCAATGAGTTTATGCAGTCTCAGATTTTGTCTGGCAAGTTATCCACCCCTTATCTGATGCATTTATTCAATCTCTCAGAGAGAACCATATAGATTCCTGATTGCATCCAGGATACGTGGTTCATGGTAGACATACTTTACGGTGGATACTGCTACTATAAAAATACTCAGGACTTAAGAGAATTCCAAGATGCTTTATAAAAAGCATTAGTCACGCCTCAAAACTGCCCTTTGAGGTAGGTCAGTATTATTATCCCATTTTAACAGAAGGAAAACTGAGGCACATTATAGTTAAATGACTTGCCCAGGGTCACACAGCAAGTCAGTGGCACAGTGGTAGGACAGGCCTTGGCCTTAACCACCCACATAACTTTGACATCAAGCTTTCTTGAACTTTTCATGATGACCCATTTGAGCTACATTTACAGAGAAAACACTCAGGATACTAGCTAACCAGGAGGAAAATTTTCCATTTTAAATGCTACAACCATCTTTTAATCTAAAAAAAAAAATAATAATAAATCAAATACATTCAAAATTCCTTCTACCCTCCATCAAATGCGGGCAATTAAGAAAAACAGCCTTAAGCAAAGTTTCCAAAATGAAGCCCAGAAAGGAATCCTGCAAACTGCTATACTGATCATTCTCTAGCCAGGCCCCCATTTATACCAGCCACTTCTGCAGGCTCTGGAGTGCAAAGGGACTCCACAGAGGGAGCAGGGAGGGAGCAGAACAGGCTCAGAGGCAACACTGTTTAGAAAAGATGTAAGGCATCCAGATAAGTTGTCAGCATACCCACAAAGCAAGGACTGTTAGAAATTCAGACATCATCAGATCGGAGTTTCTGGGTCATTAACGCATCATTTGAATTTAGCTTTAGAACCTTAAAAACAGTATTCCTTACTCAGTAGACAACCCCCACCTACACAAGTACAAGTACCCTGGGCCAAAGGACACCATCCAGCCTTGTGTAGGGTCATGGTATAGATCAGATCCATGGAACACAATTAGAATAGAAAGATAAGTTGTTTTTGATCATCAGTTGTAAAGCATGCATCTGATGACCTGTGGAATTAAAACTACCCCACAGGCATTTTCAAGGGGTAGGTGCTTCAGTTAGAGGATCTAATCTACAGTGATCTTCATTAGATTTTTTTTTTTTCCCTACTGAGAGGAACAGCTCAAAAGACAAGGATGCCTTTAGTTTAGCCCAAGCCCTGTAGCCTCCATCTATCCAATTAATACAGGAAGAAATGCTCTCCTCCTTTCCATCCTTGGAGCTCAACAGTGGCAGAGCATTTTATTGTATATTTTCAACCTTTAAATAGAATAAAGCCAGTCTTCTGCCTTGACAACTGAGGTTACAGGGACAAAGGGACCCAAGGTTCTTCCAACACTCCTCTATACTATTGTCTGCCCTAGACTGTGTTGTGGGGAATGCTGGTTAGTTTGCTGAACAGAGACACTGTTCAGCAAAGTTCATGGCATCCCACATCCTAAGCCTCAGTCAAGGTCTTGTGGTGCACCCTGGCTCCCTCCAGGGGGCTGGGGCCACCTTCTGAGTGAGGCACTTTGGAACCAGCCTTTGCTTCTTGTGCTTCCCAGTGAAGGCTAGGCTCCCCCTGCTTCTGCAAGCATTGCACTGTCCACTGGGAGCACTGACTCAGGCTAGGCAGCTTACCCAGTAAGCCGGGGGCATCCAGCATGCTCTCTGATTCTGACCCAGACAGAGGAGTCTAAAAACAAATCCTCTTTTGCTCCATGGCTGGCTCTGGCACAACATGAGCATTCGGCTTGGCTGTGCCTTATGAATGCGAATGCCTGTGCCCAGGATGTTTCTAGCAGGGTTTGCCAGCCTCATCTGGAGTCATCAGTGTGGTAGGGAGCACAAAGATATAGATGGAGACTCTGGAGGCCAAGTGAAAGTGGCAGCTTGCTCAATTTTGTAAAGAGAAACAGTGGTTCAGTGACCCAGACCATTCTGTTGGTAAGAGAGGCAACGACTTGGACCGCAGTAGCCATCAACTGCCTCTGAATACACACAGAAGAGGCTTGCCTGTCCAGAGAAAGAAGGAAACATCAAGGAGATAGAACCAGCATGAGAAAGTGGACAGAGAGGGCAGAGCCAAGAACTGATAGGGTAGTTAAGAGATTCCTACCCCATCCCCCAGCCAGTCCTATACTTTCAGCTAGAAATTAATAGAAGGAATGAGTGAAAGGGTTCAACACTGTAGGGAGAAGCCTTTGAATACTTTCTCAATCCAAGGAAAGTGGAATTAATGAAATGAACCCAACATCTAACTTGTTTGTATAACCAGCTTCCATATCAGGACACCTAACAACTTACTCAGTAACCTTCTGATTCCCCCAGCAATGTGATCTCAGAGCCTTTCTTTTGTAACCTTATCTCTTAGGAACTGCCTACAGACCCTGCCCCTCAACCTCTCCATCTCCTGTCCAGCAGCGAGAGGAAAGGAGGCAACCTGGCTAATTCTTCCTCTTCTTCAAGCCTCCTCTCTTTCAGAGGGAAATACTCTGAGAGAATTACTTTAATATTCCAACCAAAGTACCCATGTATATATAGCTTTATGTTTGACCCAACTCTGCCTCCTAAAAGTCTTTCTTTTGGGGGAGGCAGCTATGCTCACCACCATACCACTGACGCATCTCTTTTTTGAAGTCTCAAACGCTGTAGCCACCTTCTTACTATGAGGGGAGCTGACCAATATCCCCAAGACAGCAGAGTAGAAGGATGAAAGAATTTTGACAATTTCCTGAGCTGCTGGAGTCAGCAATTCTGGAAATAACCAATCTCAAGATTTCTTGTTATCTAGAATAAGAAATCTTCCTGTTACTGAAAGAAAGAAAACAATTCGTCTGCAGCAGAGACCACTTTTACCACAAACTAAATGCTTCTTCTTTATCCTCAGCCTAAAGTATATCAGGACATGGAGATTTGCTTTTGAGTTCTAGGACTGCCCTGCTCCACAGCTATTTCCCAGAGTCAGGAGAGAAAGGGAGCATGCCGGGTGACGGGCGGACAGGGGTGTCTGATCACAGCGAGCTTCCTGCCTTGTTTCCCACTTCAACTCATCCTATTTATCAATCACACCATGCATGCTGACTCTCTCCCCTGACAATTTACCTGTTTTTGCAGTTTGGTGCCAAAATAAAGTTATTTTTCCATTTCATCTAGCAAAAGCCTGGGCCAAAGATCATCAGGGCCCTTCCCAGAAGATTCTGTCATATATCTAGCTCGAGCCATCCACTGTAAAGCTCAGACAGCTCAAGGAAAGGGTCAGCCAGGGCAAAGACCACTTGTTTTAGACTACAGAAGGGTGGTCTAGGCTTTGGAAGCTGGAAACCCACCAATGACTGACCAACTGCTTGCATTGGGGGAAATGAGGAGAAAGAGAAAGGAAGGTGATAGGGACAAAACAAAAGGAAGGATAATGGGAACAGAAGAGAAAGAAGATAAGAGAATAAGAACATGAGCTTAGCATCATAAAGGCAGAGTTGTTGGCTTTCGATTTAAAAAGAAAATTTTAAAGAATACTGTACTGTAATGGGTTAACATCATCTTTAGCATCCTGGTAGCATTATTCAGTAGTTAATAAACAGAACATTAAACCTCTGCCCAGCTGGCTTTTGGAAAAGGAACCCAAGGGACCAGAAACTCAGCCACTCTTGTAGCTTTCTTCTCCAGTTCTTTTAATCCTGGCCAAGATGGCAGCCTTGGATACTTTCTTCCGGTCATAAGCCAGACCGATGGCAGCCATGCAATCAATGAAGAATGTGGTAAAGTTGATGTGCCAGCGGTACTCACTGGCAGAGTAGTCATAAGGAAAGGTGTGGTGGTAGTTGTGGAAGCCCTCACCTAGAACAAAAGCAGAGAAAAGTTAAGCAGCTATACTGTGGATTGCTGGCTTCTTGATCTTGGCACTCTGGTTCCCCTAGCAAAATGCCTCCTACCTAGTAGAAACCTATTGCTGTTGAATGAATGAATGCAGCCAGTCTTTTAAACTCTGAACCAAATAGATCCCTTCAGAGGCATCTTAAGAAATGACTGGGGAGAAGCTGGTCACCATGGCTCTCTAGGAACCTTTGTGGGAGAAGGGCTGGCAGTTTCTCTGAAAAGATAAGATGATTTGAAAGAAACTGCTATCAGTAGGAATGGGTGTTAGACTAGAAAACTCCAGAGCTTCACTACATATTGGTATAAGACCCTAAAGGCTCTGTGTACATGTGTTAGAGTGGACAGAGAGTCCAGAATGAAGAACTTTTACTGGGTTTCTTACAAAGATGAGCAAAGAAGCACACTTTCCCCCACCACATGGGCACCCTTGAAGGTTCCAAGAGAACTGGGCGACACAGTCAAGTCAGAAGAAAGCAGGCCTACCCCAGGGGCCTAAGTTTCCTCAGCCTCTACTGTTTCAGAGTGGACTGTTTTGGCTCCTAATTCTTTGAGCTTTCACCCTGGGGGTGATGCTGATAAAACAGAAGCTCTCTGAGGGAATAAGAATCAAAAGCTTAGGTATTTCTTCTAACCTCTAAAATTCTGAAATGAGCAGTTCACTTTGCTGGACAGAGGAAAATCAAAGAAATTCTAGATTCAGAATAATTTCTATAATGAGTCAAACTGTGGAAACTCCATAGACAGAGTTCCCCAGTCCTAGGCAGGATCTTCTTTGTGAACCACATTCAATAACAATACCCTTATGAGGCTACGGGTAAAGAATAGCTAATAAAAGAGTGTGCTGAGCCCTTTGAAGATGAAAGAGCCCCAGTACAGTAATAATGACATTAATAACCAACAAGGAAGGAAGTCCTGTGATGAGAATAACACCATCCAGGACACCATCTCAAGGTTCGTAAGGTTCATTCACAGTGTGGATCATCAATTTATTCAATGTGAACTGAGTAGGAGGGTAGGATAACCCCAAGGCTAAAGGTACTGATGGAAGATCACTAATTTCCATAAATGACTTTGCAACTAGGCTCTGTCTAAGCACTAGCTAGGCCCACACTTATCAGATTTAAAACAATCAGACACACACGGTGCCAAGAGAGGAAAGTGGAGGAAGGTTAGTGGGCAAAAGAAGGATGAGACTCGGTAACTGGAACAGCAAGATGTAGCCAAGAGAGGCGCAAGCGGGGAGGTTAGCTCTGGCAGACAGAAGATGAGCATGTGACTGGGGGTGGGGAGGTAATTCAAGAAGAACGAGATTAGAATGGCAGGGAAGCAGGGGAAACAGGCAACCAGAGAACAAAGGGTGAGGTGATAAGTGGGGAGCAACAGGGATGAAGGAACGAACGATAAGTGAGATACTGACAGCCACTCTGAATAGGCTTGGGGAAGCTCACAACAGATCTGTTTGCAGTACAGGACTGATCTCATTCCAGAAACCTTCCATGACATTCACTGGTTTCCTATGAAAATAGCCTATAATGTGATTGATTTCAAACATGGTTCAGAGTAAGAACATGTAAACAGTACATAGTGTCTGGAAGGAGGGAAAGATGCATGAAAACTAAAAAGGAATGAAAAAATGTCTTCAGTACAGAGAGTAATAAAAAAGAAAAAGATGGTCAGGATTGAGAGCATAAAGGAAGGTTTTAAAGAGAACCAAGTGACAGCTAGGCCATGGCATATGTATGTGTGTGGAGCAGGGAGGTTATCTATGCTGGATGACCAGAAGCCCTGATCACTGGAAGAGGCTGTGGGGTCTAAGGAAACCTAAATCCAGGCCTTAGTCAAGGTCTGTATTTAACTGAAAAGAGTGACAGACCAAAAACAAAGAAAAAGAAAATGGATACAGATGGTAGAACCCTGTTGTCTGGCTATTGGAACAGGAATGGTAGAAATAAATTCCTGAATAGTCAGCATTAGGTCAGTGAGTAATTGCTCTACTGGGAGTTTCCTAAGTCACACTGTGGGGAGGGAGTGTTCCCAGCAGAGAAACAGAAGAGAGAAAATAAAGGATAAGAGAAGAGAGTGGTAGGTGGTGATAAAGGGCCGCCAACAGTTGCTTTGATGTCCTTCGTACTGGCATCACCAGGCAGTAAGGCATGTAATATACTTCAAATATTGCCCCTCTGAATACAGGAAGGTGATAAAAGAGAAGCTTATTGAGTTAAACGACAAGTATTTATTCTGTATAGCACGTCTAAATATAACACACTAGGCTTCCTGGCCACCCAGATGACCCTACTCTTCTATTTAGGCATTCCCTGCCCCAAGCAAGACTACCACCCAGATCAGAGATGACTGGGAAGAGAACAGCCCAAAGGGGCTCATCACAGCATTTGTGGCTTGCTCTTAAACCTGGAATTAAAGGCACTGTTATTTTTCACCCTTTTCTCTTTACATAGGACTTGTTGCTTAACTTGCAAGGGTTTTCTAATACTGTCCCTTAGTTTTGTAGTGGAATGACATATGGAGAGGGGTCATAAAACAAGTAAATCTAGTTTTTCTGGCTCGTAACCTAATACCCTAAGCAGCAGACCACTAGACGTGGTCTTGCTGTGGACTGCTGACTTACCCACAGCTCCCAGTGAAACCAGGATATTCTCTCGGGGGTTGATGGTCTTGTCGTAAGGGCGATATCCATACATGTGGGCAGCACTGTTCACCAGCCAGGTGGCGTTGAGTGCAGCGGCATAACGGAAAAAGGTGGCAAAAAATAGGCTGTTTTGAAACGTTTCACCCCATAGATACCATGGCACGAGTGTGGGCAGGATGAAGCACAACAGCAGGACACCAGGTTTGTAGTACCTGCATTGAGAGATCATATGCTCAGTGAGTGGAGAGAGGACCCTGAGACCTACCTGATTTTCTACTCTCATAGGGCTGGGCTGCCCCTTTCTACACTGAGAGCACGGTGTGGCAGGAAACCGAACAAGAGGGAATGGGCAAGGAAATTTTCTGAGAATATAGTGTTATTATCATACTTCTGAGATGAAGTAATGAGGGGTTAAATGACTTTTCTAGGGTCACACTACCAGGAAGTGGTGGAGCAAGGACTGGAATGCTTCATCTCCTGACTCTAAATCCATTGCTCTCTTTTACTACTTCAGGGAAATAGACAGGGTCCAAGTTACAGACCGAGTTCTCCTTCCCGGGTTTTCCAGTTCTGCCTTTGGGCTTTCTTTCCCTTTCAGCAGTGTTCTTTGCAGAATCTATGTTTAAGTCCATCTTTTATTTATTTATTTATTTATTTATTGGCCACACCAGGTAGCACAAGGGGATCTTAGTTCCCGAACCAGAGATCGAACCCGTGCCCCGTGCACGCGTGGAGTCTTAACCACCGGACCACCAGGGAAGCCCCCAGAATTTTTGTTTAGTATGTTGCCTTCATCTCCTGCTAGCCAGGAATCTTTCTCATCCTTCCTTTTCTTCTCCCTCAGAGAGGGACCCCAAATGTCCTAGATGCCAGCAGATCTGTCCCTTTGGAGGCCCTGTTCCATTCTTCCTCCTCCCAAAGGTACAGCAAGCAATGACATTACCAGGGAACTGATTTCCTAGATGCCCTCAGCAGTTAAGTCTGCTACTCTTGTATCATTAGTAACCTCTGCTGCCTTCAACTCCTCTCCATTCCTACTACCACTTCCCTGCACGGAAACCCAAGACTTCCCTACCTCTTTAGTTCAATGCCTTCTCTCATCCACCTGAGAACTACCTTTCTAAAGCAGACCTCCAACCATGCCACCTTCTGGCTCAAAAACCTTTCCATGGTTTCCTATTGCTTGGGTTGAATTAAATCTTGTCTGCTTGTAAGACTCCATAACAATGGCATCAGTCTCTGTTGCTAGTCTTTTTCCTACCACACCCTGTATTTCAAGCAGAAGGACTCTGTTGCAGGAACACGCTTCAGCTCTTTCTTTCTGTTTGCACCGTCCCCCCACCCACCTGCCCTGTGCCATCCATCAGTGGATTCCAAAGCTACTTTCTTCATAAGCCCTTCCCTGATGTTTCCCACTCTACAGTCTCCCTCCCCTCTGTGCCTCTCCTCGTTATGGAAAATATTTTGCCATGTATCATAGGTATTTGGACACTTGGCTTATCCTTCCACTCTCCAATAAGCTATGAACTCCTTGAAGGTAAGGACTATGACACATTTGGCTTTGTATCCATGACCATCCTATGTCAACAGACATTTGTTGAATTTAATTGGCTTAGGTAGCTCAGAGAAAAAGAAACAACAGTCTATGGCTCTGGGCCCATGGGCTATTAAAAATTAGGGTTTTAAATTATAATCTGAGATATGGAAACCAAGCAAATTTCTCAGCTCATGTTGACAAGTCCTAGGAGAAAAAAAGGGGTCCACAAATGCCAGGTGCCCAGCTCCATCATCATGTCACTCACCGCCTCTGGAACATCACCAGCTTCTCGGCTCTTAGGTCGGATAAATTTAGCGTAGCACCCTTTTCTCTGACAGCTGGGTGTTTGCGCACAAGCAGCCAACCCACGTGAGAGAAGAAAAAGCCACGTCGGGAATTGTGGGGATCAGCATCGGTTTCTGAAAACTTGTGGTGGGCACGGTGATCTCGGGACCATTCAAAAACGTCATTCTAGAGGAACAGAGAAGAGGAATGGAGGCCTGTGGAGAGACACCCTCTCAGGGGAATTCCAATTGCCAGGCGTCTTCCAGAGCCCACAGCTCTCAGCCCAACCTCACAAAATACCTAGGAGTTGGTGCTCCAAAGGAGAAGTCATGGAGTTGCCTCCTCTCCTTAAACTTGCTTCTGAAGCATAAGTGGCAAAGCAACCTCAAGTCTCAGGACCACATGAACAGGGCTAGCTGCTTCTCGAGGGTTATGTGGTGGGTGGAATGCAGGAAGACTGTACAGGGCTCAGAGTTTCATCAGGAGGGAACACTGCAATTCTTCAAGCAAGAAATGGGGTGTGGGGTGCCTAATCCCTGAGCGTGGCTAACAGGAGGCAGGCAACCTTGTGTCTTAGCATCCTGGTCAATGGATGAAGCTGTGGGCAGCTCCATTCTGATGCAACTCGAAAAAACCAGTCAGATAAATCATGATATGACCAATTCCCAAATGGCCTCTGGGACTCTTTCTATCCCATAGAGTATGCCAACCTCGCTTCCTTTTTTTTGCCCGCGGGGACAATATCAGGAGCCTTTGAGGCATTAAGGCATATGGCAGAGATGATTATGCAACTGTGGGATATTGCCATGGAGAGGGAGACTAACTGGGCTTCCTTGTGTTTTCCTCTTGTTCCAAGCTAGGCCCCTCACTACATGCTATCTTTTGCCCTTTGCTACTGCTTAATAACTGTGAGTTCTCTTTCTCTAGTCCCCTTCATTCTATCTCTGCCAAAAACTTTCTGCTTCAACAAACCTCAACACTTGACTTAGGCAGCCTGGTAACCCATTAAAAGGACCATAATGCTGTCTACCTAAACCCTCAGTGACACAACTTCCCCATCTGTGAAATGGGGATAACAATAGTACCTACCTCCTAAGATTGTTGTGAGGGTTTAATGAGGCAATCTATGTCAAGTGCTTAGAATAGTGCCAGATATATATTTAGCTCTATAAAAGTGTTTGATCATCTTACCTGAAAACAACAGAGTTTAAAAGAAGAATCTGTGAAACATTAACTTCAATCCCATTGTGACAGAGTCCTAAGACATCTACCCAGAGTTGTGAATGTTTTGTCCAATGTCTGCCCATGAAGCCAGGCTCAGCTCTTGCCTTATGCACTTATGAAAGACAACAGCCAGACTGGGTGATAACAGGGGTTCAAAAATGAGCCTACACACTGACAGTATTTCCTCTTTATCTCTTTCTTGCCTCTGCCAGTCACTCAGAAGTATCCTTATGTTTTATGGACTTTGGATCTGAACCTGAACTTAACCACAAGAGGGAGGAAAGTGAAGTGGCTGTCCAGGTGCAGTCCCTCTCCAGGCACCAATCACCTCCATTCTGCCACCGGCTTATCGATAAACAGTGAGGAGAAAGAGAGCTGAGCAAAGCTGGCTTCTCACCTGGAACGCCATGGTGTTGGCGATGATCAGGAAGACCCGCAGGGGCAGCCGAGCTTTGTAGGTTCGGTGACTCCACAGGCGATGGGCCCCTGCTGTGATGCCCAGGGCACCCGTCACATAGTAGAAGAACACTGCCAGGATAAGACAGGGCAGGCAGTCACTAACCTGGGAAACTGTTTGCATGATGTTTTCCTCAGGTCAGAGTGTGTGTAGGCTCCCAGTGAGGATCTGCTTTTCCCTGAACTCCAGGGATACCTTGATCTCTTAGGCTCCTTTGATTTTAATCACTTGAAAAATATCATCCCCTCTTATCATCTAACCTAGGGGCTGGAATAAGCTTAGGAGTCCCAGGGAACTTCAGAAGGGCAAGAGAGAAAAGAGGGCTCTTACCCACCCCACCCCACCCGCCCCCACCCCCCACCCCCCCACCCCACTTGGCATTCTCAGTCATGAGGGCTATTCTCCCAAGTCCCCTCCCTTCTGACCTTCTGCTAACCTTCAGCGTTTTAAGGACCACAGAACACTACAGCAGTGCTTAAGACCCACAGGCAAGGGTGGCATTAAAATATTTAACAGACAGTATAGTCTGGGCACTGACCCATTTGAGGATTCCTGGGTAAGGGGCTCAGAACTAGGACTATTTACCAAGTGGTCCAAAAACCTTTTAGCAGGCAGTGTGGCCACAGGAGGGGAAAATTCACCCTGCACATCAGTCATAGCTGCAGTGTCTTAAGCTTCACCAAGGATTTTATGTTTTCTGATTCACTAGATACCTTGAAAGGGGTTTAATATCCCTCCCTTTGCGGCTGAAAAAACAGATGCTCAGCGAAGTTAAGCGTTTATCTGTAGTCACATGGCTAAGAAATGGAGCCATGGCTCAAAAGTAGATTTTTGTCTCAACAAAGCGGTTCGTGTTCCGGAAGTCTGGCACGAGGGTGTATACCATCCACCTCCCCAAGATATATGCCCACAGTTCTACAGCATATGTCTCGCCAGATATGTCTTGCCTTTGCCACATCCCTCTGCCAGCCCATACTCCAGCTGACAAGGCTAATTCTAGATAACGGCAAGACGGGCTCAAAGTTGCCCAACACTGTCACGCCTCACCTTCCTGGAGGCCTGCAGGTTCCAGGCGCCAAATAGAGTCTCTAACTGGGAGCTGGGTTGCTGGGCAACCCAACAGCCACCCACCTTCCTCTGCTCAATAGCTCCAGGGAGGCAGGGGCTGAGACCTTGGGAGAGCAGTGACTATTGACAATGTTTCACTCCTGGGGAAGCGGCCACAAACAATAGATCCTCAGTGGCCACTGAACTTAGTTGCAGTTGGACACACTGCAGATTGTAACAAACCATTCTGTGTTCTCCTGCCACAGATATCAGTTTCCTAAACAAGGCCCCACCCCACCCATCTTCCTCTACCCTATCCAACTTCTCCTACAGGACAGAAGGAGAGCCATGGAGCCAGAGTTTGTCCTGGTGAGAGTTCCTCTACTCATAGCCCTCTGGACTGGGTTGGGGCCCTAGGTGATTTGCTGGACCCTGGGCATGCGGTAATAGCCTTTCAGATGCCGTATCTGTCTGCGTCTACACCTGGATAGATGACAGTTGAGCCATAGCCCACCAGTCACCAAGGGTAAAGGAAAAGGTCTTTGGGCACAAAAGAAGAAGCACTCAGCTCAGAAGCAAAGAAGCTCCTAGGGTTGTTTCATGCCACAGAAGACCCTGGCAAGTTGACTCAGAAAAGTACCTAAGATCCCTGCATTAACAGAGGAATTGGAAAAAGCACTCAAACCCTCTGGTGCCTTTTTCTATCAGCACCTCTAAGCTTATCTACTAGAAGGCTTTGGGTCAGTTGGAAATTCATTCTCTATTAAAGTCCAAATTGGTGGTTAAGCAAAACCTCAGCTTTAGTCCTAAGAAAGAGACTGGAGAAGTTTGCCCCATGGTCCCTCAGCGTACCCAGAGATAGCTCTCTTCCCTCAAGGCGGTTCTGAGACACCAAAACGGCTCAGTCATGAGAAATGTTGGAATCACAACCATTTGCTAATTTAACCCCATCCTTAGGGATAAAACAAGAAAAAGTAAAGGAAAGCTCCTAAACTCTGAGGACCCTGTGACCCTCCCCCCCACCCCCCTTTTGTTCCTTAAGACAAGAGTTCTGATATCCCCACACCAAACCAGTCATTCCATCAGCTAAGCCATCCACCACAGGGCCCAGGGACAGGAGTGTAAAGTCACCATCCAGTCTCCATGTGGCACATTTTCCTGTCCAAAGGCACAGCACACACCCATGGGCAGGCACCAAAAGGTAGCGGGCACAGCCCTGGTTTGTGGGTAGCATTCTGCCCCTGCACCAGCAGCTGAGGGAAAGCAGTGAGCAGCAGGGTCTGATCAAGCTCAGGACTTCACAAGGCTTCCAGGGATTCTTGGGGCTGGAAGGGGCTTGCAGGTGACCAAAACCCTTCACCAAACACCTGGTGAAGACTTCTCTACTGGAGAGAAGGGGTAGAGAAAGCAGTCTGAAGCCTCCCTGGGGAATCCCTGTCCTGCTTCTGATTCCTCCATTTGAACTGAAATTCCAGAACTCAAGTTCTGCTGGGTTCTCAGAAGGACTAGAGAACAGATGTCCCCCTCCCCTCAAAAATAAGAGCCCTTCCTGGTCTGCAGATGAAACGATTTCATCAGTGCCTGGCTGGCCCCAGCAACTAAACACATGTAAAAAAGCACTATCTTTCTAATCTTAAAAAAAAAAAAAGTACTATTGTCCCCAGTGTGTTCCTTGAAAAACTGAGAGAGGGGATCTATCCAGCTGCATTTCTGCCCATGGATTACCAAGAGGATTTCTCCCAAAAGCTCTACAGACCAGATCCACCACCTTTAGACCAAAGAAGTTCTGGAGGACTTGGCTGAAACTTGGCCCGCCAGCCCTTCTATGTAACTCCCCTCCAAGAGTGCAGCTGTCTGCAAGCACCCCACATCCAAGACTGCTCTGGAAGACCTACAGTTGCTTTCTGGAGGGGGAGTTCTGGCCTGCCCCTCTCATAAAGTGCTGATGTGCCCCACCCTCCCATCCCTGGTCTTTAGGGCTCTCTGTTTCCCCTTCCCAAGCCAGACTCATACTGGCAGAGGTGGGAATGCCCGCAGAGCACATGAATGTGTGCAGGCGGCAGGGCCCCTGCTATCAGCCCAAGCCATGGATTCCTGAAAGAGCTGAGCTAAGGGCAGGCAGGTCAGGGATACACTGGGAACTGTCCCCCTCATGCAGCAGCCTGAAGGCCAGGGCTGCCTGGGGCCTGGGAGAGAACGGCTGGAGCAGGATGGGTGTGGAATGGGACATGGAACACTTCTTGAACCTTATTTCATTCTAAGAACATTTTGTTGAGTGGCATGTACAGTTGAGACCTACACAGAGTCACAGATAATCATCTGTGTAAACTAGGTTACACAGGAGCCTTCTTCATCTGTTTATGTAACCAAGGAGCCTGAAAGGGCCAAGGATCAGGGCAAAATAAGCTTGTGGATGACCACCACTCTGTTCCCCTACTACTAACTCTCTTTCTGAGCCGTTGTTCTTATAACCCTATGACTCGACTCAGCTTAAGCTCTCTAAAGTCACTCATCAAGTCCCATGTCCCCATGCCTCCCAGGTAGGGACCTGGAGTCTTTCCTGGCTGGCAGGGCTAGGACAAGCAGTCAAGCAAAAGACTTAAAACAGAAAACCTCTATCAGAAAAAGCTGACTCTCTGGCATAGTTCTGCTCATTTCAAAACCTGAGGCCCATGGTCTTAGGGCTCCAGCCCCAACACCGAAATTAAAAGATCCCCCAGAGTGGACGCCCCTGCATCCCAACCCCCCCGCCCCCCACTCCCCAGGCTCTGTTCCCAGGCCACCCAGCCTCTCAGGACACCAAGAGAAATGGCTGAGAAAACTTCAGCCTGGAGGATCTGGTGTTTGTACTCTATGTAAGATCTTACTTAACTAAAAGAGTGGAGAGAACCTGGGGTACTGGGTCGGGAGGACATGGGAACTTCTTACCCCAGAGAAAGGTGTATATCTTGCAGGTGGGGATCAATATGAGCCCATACACGGCTCCCAAGTGTAACAGAGCCATGAGGATGATGTTTCTCCAAACATACTGAACCTTGGGCTTTGGGCCCTCCTTATCCTGGTAAGTTGGGTCATAGATGTCATCTCTCATTTCAGGGCGGATGTCTTCTTCCAAGTATAGGGGAGTCTTCTCCAATTTGCCCCCTCCATTCTGCAGGACCCTGGAAGGAGGTGCTGTGATGGTGGTGGTGGTTGTGTAGGAGCTAGAGATCTGGAAGGGAGAGGAAGTGGAGGGTCAAGAGAGAGGACACGTGGAGGTAGTAGGGACCACTTTACTCCCTAGTCAAGCTGGGGGAAGGGCAGGGGATAGGCATAGACCTGGTCCCAATACCCAGGTTACCTGAGGGAAGGCGGAAGACAGGGAAGTCCCCAGGAACTATGCAGAGATTGGGGAGAGGGGGTGAAACCTCAAGGTGAAGGGGAAATAAGAGGAGTGAAACACTCACACCCCAACGAGCACACAAAGGAAAGCCCGCATACCTACATACAGAAGGCTACCGGCAGGACCAGGTTTCTCTTTAAAGCTTAAAAACGAAAGTTGGAGACCTAAGTTTGCAAATTATAATCCCCATTCCCAACAAACTGAAGGCAGTACAACTCTCAAAAGATGGCTATGTTCTCCCGCGGTGATCTCAACTCTTCTCCAGTGAGTCACCTAGAAGCCCCACCAGCACCGGCGAACCCGGGGTCTGGGGGCCATTGCTCGGAAACTCTCACCTCCTCTTGCAGCAAGTGGGCCGGCATCTGGACTCTCGGACACTGGGATCACTTTCTCGGGGCTGAGACTGCGGAGCGGAGTTCGGGGCAGTCCGAACTGAGTGCAGACTAGTTCCTGAGCCTGCTTTTGCGTGGCGATGCGTGGCGAACCGCGGCGCTGTGCTCGGGACCTTCTGCTGCACGGTGCGCGCTGGATCGGTGTCCGGACCCGACCTGCTGTGCTGGAGATTTAAAGGCTAGCGCCGGCAGCGGGTGACTGTGTCTCGTATTTCCTCAGACCCCTTTTATTCACTGCCAACAAGGGGCAAAGTGCGCAGAGTTGGCTCACCGTGGGAGATCCGCATGGGCGGGAGAGGGGGAGGAGACAGCGCCGAGGCGTGCTGGGGGCCGGAGAAGCAAGAACTGGATGCTGCAGACACACCGCGGTTTGGCCGCCGCAGCCCCTGCCTCTGCCCCTGCCCCTGGGGAAATGCTAATGGGCTTCTGTAGACTCTGGCGCGTCATTGGCCGAAGGGAATTTGGTGCCACCTCGTCCTGCCGTTGCCATTGGCTCGGCGCAATCTGCTGTTCCCTCTGCCGCGAGCTCCTCACTCCCCCCCCCCCTCCCTTTCTCCTCGGCTTCTCTTACACCGGCCGCTGGGCCTCTACCGGGCACCCTTCCGCCTCGGAGGCGCTCGGGAAGAGGGAGAGGACCCAGTCGGGGAATGGCGCGGGGATGCGTGCCAGCCCAGGACTGGCCCCGGGCAGTCGCAAATGGATGGGCACTGGGGAAGTTTCCTGGGAAAGAGTGGGGAAACCACGCGGGCGACCACTCCACACAACTCCACCCCAGCCTTCCCGCTAGTCTAGACGCGTAGGAGGGGAGACGTGTCCTCAAACCCGGGTCCGGGGCCGCGAGCCCGGCGAAGCCCCGCCTCCCTCTGTGCGGAGCGCGCCGGGGATGCGGGGTAGGGCGCGGGGGAGGTTCGGTCTGCGGCGGAACAATGCCCCCGTCCCGCCCACCAGCGCTAACCCGGGGCTGCTGAACAGGCTTGCGGAGCTCCCCGCGGGCAGGGGGGCGGGAGGCCGCGCACACAAGTAGATGCACTGATGTGTAGATCTGCACGCGCGCAAGAGGTTCAGCCAATGGGCACGCCGAAAGGAAATGTTCACCGCCAGTGAACTGTGAGCTGTGCTCTCCCTGTGCCCACGCCAACAGAAGGTGTGCGGGATGTTTTGGAGATCAGAATGTCGGGTCGTTGTTTTGGAATTGCCTTCATTGGGATAGGCCATTTCGTGGAGAAAGTACAGACGTGCTTTCACTCAGGAGCAGGAGAAAATACTTGTAAGTGCAGCAAGAGGAGCCAAAAGGTATTGCAAGCCAATCCACAAGAATCATTTCATTTGATACTTACTTGTGGCCCTGTGAGGTGGGCAGTTATTTATTTCCTTTTAAAAGATGAGAGAAGTGAGCTGTGGAGAAATTAAATAACTTGCTTTATGGTCACAGCAGCCAATCAATGATGGAGCTAGTAGCTGAGTCCAGAAATGTAATGATGGATCCCAGGTCTTAATCCCTGGTCAGAATCCCTAGTCCCTGAGATGTTCTGACTTCACTGTTGTGGCTCACAGTCTTGCCTTTTCTGGGGGCTGTGGGAGCCTTTCCATGGGGATAAGCTGGGAACCAAGCAGGCTGTGCATTCTACCGGGCTCCAACCACACCCCTGTCTCCCCAAATACCATCCCTTTGGGAAGAGAAGAAAGTGAGGAGTTTTGTGCCAACAACTAGCTTCTGGAAGAGAGGTGCCTGGGATTGCCTGGGAGGATGATTAAGGAGCTCCCTAGTAGGCCACAGGTCTTGGGGTCTGGCCAGCCTCCTGGCCGGTCACCATCTACCTCCATTCCAGTCCTGACTCACTGTCCAGTGCAAAAGTTTTGAATGAGACCAGATGTTTTTAGATACAGACAGCTGTCTCATCACGGCTGAGAAGCCCTCAGCATGTATGTGGGAGAGAAGTCTGGGCAGGTGTTGCTCCTCTCCAGGCTCTCCTGCAATGTCTAATAGGCTTAATTCCTCTGCCATCTATAGGGCTATTCTTCAAGGTAGAAGAGTCAGGGTTGCTTTGAGGGTGTACCCTCAATTGTGGCCAAAAGTAGCTCTACCACTGAGACCAAATTTCTTTTCCTTTAACTGACTAGATATGTCTGAGCCTATTTGCTCCAGACCTTGGACTTCATCAGGGAACGGGCCTGAAACATCAGAGTTCTCTAGAAACTACGCTCCTCCTCACTTAGACTCGGGTAGGTATGACTGCTGGTATCACTTAATGCTGCCATTACTATGTAAGCTAGGTGCTAGGTCATTCATTTTCTGCAAGAGAAAGGAAAGGGGGCCTGCCAAGACATAGATGGAGAATCAGGGATGTTTTATTCCTCTCTAAAGACAAGATGCTACCCTGTGGGGGAATCTCTGGGAGTTTACGGAAGGTCTGGATAAGGAGAGAGTTTTGGGGAGGAGAGGAATGGCCGGAGCCCATCTCACTGTTGATAACTATAGTAGATAGGTGAATGATTCCCTAGCTTGGGCTTCCTCCCTGAAGTTCATCTGGGGCATATCACATGGCTATGAATGTGTCACCCACTACTTTAAAAATTCCCAGTAGCTTGCCACAACCCATGAAATGTGGCTACGTGGTAGGAGTAATATTATGAGGAAAGCATGAGCTTTAATTTTTTTTTTTTCTGGTCATGCGGGACCTTAGTGCCCTGACCAGGGATCAGACGTGTGCCCTGTACACTGGAAGTGCAGTCTTAACCACTGTACTGGCAGGGAAATCCCAGCATGAACTTTGATATCAAGAAGTATTAGGTTAGTGGCAAATTAGAAGTTATAAATAAGTATATGATCAATATTTGTATTCCATTGCATGTATACATTGATTAAGATGATAGATGTTTTAGTGCATAATAGGAAAGCACAAAATATGCTTGGGAGATGAAGACTGGACCTATAAATCTTGCTATGTGAAAAGGGGTGCAGGGTACCATGGCAGTTTCTGGACTGATGTTGATCTATGGATTAATTTAATCCCTATAAAAATCCAGCAGATTTCTTTGAGGAAATAGACAAGCCGACTCTAAAATTTAAGTGGAAATGCAGAGGATCTAGAGTAGCCGAAAATTATCTTGGAGAAAAAGAACAAAGTTGAAGGAGTAAAAATATTTTAATTAGGACTTACCATAAGCCTAGAGTATTCGAGAGAGTGTGGTATTAGGAAAATAGAGACAAATAGGTCAATGAAACAAATTAGAATTTTTAGAAACTCACCAACACATGTTAACTGATGTTTTACAATGGTCCCAGGTCAGTACAAAGTGAGAGGGAAAGTCTCTTTTAACAAGTACTGCTGGGACAACTGGATAAGCATATAGGTTAAATGAACCTCAACCTCTAGCTCATTCCACACAGAAAATATTAATCTAATAGCTAACTGTAAACCTACAACTATAAAGTTTCTATATAGAACAGAGGAAAAGATTTGGACAGGATACAAAAACGCAAGAACCATGGGGTGGGGAAATGGATAAATTAGACTCAAGAAAGTTAACAAGAAAACAAATAGATAAGACGGTGAATGAGAACATATATCACAGCACATAAAAAGATAACTCAGAAAAATGACATAAGATTTAAACATACATTTCACAAGAGGAGGTATAAAAATAGCCAATAAGCACATAAAAATTGCTGAACAGCACTAGTCTTAGAAATGACATCTAAAGCATAGGCAACAAAGGAAAAAAATAGATAAATGGAACTTCATCAAAATTAAACCTTTTATGCTTCAGGTGTTATTATCCAGAAAGTGAAATGACAACCACAGAATGGGAGAAAATGTTTGCACATTGTATATCAGAAAAGGAATTCATATCTAGAATGTACTAAAAACTCTTACAACTTGGTAATAAAAACCCATTTAAAAATAGGTACTGCTCCAAAGAAGACTTGCAAATGACCTATAAGCATAGGAAAAATTGCTCAGCATTGTTAGCCACTAGCAAAATGCATGTCAAAACCGAGATGAGATACTTGATACCCATTAGGATGGCTATATTCAATAAAACCTAAAAAGTGGTGAGGATATGGATACATTGAAGCCTTGCTATTGGTAATGGAAAATGGTACAGCCACTTGTGAAAAACAGTTTGGTGGCTCCTCAAAAGATTAAACATGGAGTTACCATATGGGCCAGAATTTCATTCCCAGGTATATCCCCAAGAGAAATAAAAATATATGTGCACAGATATATGTCTATACAGATATTCCATAACAGACAAAAAAAAAAAAATGGAGACAGCCTAATACCCATTGACTGACTAGTGGATACATAAGAGACAAAATGGTTTACAGAGGAATATTATTCAGCATTAAAAAAAAATGAAGTACTGGTACATGCCATTATATAAATGAACCTTGAAAATATGCTCAACCACTCAAACCACTCAAAAAAAACCACATATGTATGATACCACTTATATGAGCTGTCCAGAATAGCGAGATCTGTAGAAACATAAAGTAATTTATGTTGTTGTAAATAAACATAGTAAAGAAATTTATTGTAAATAAACAATAAAGTAAATTTGTTGTTGTCATTTGGTAACTAAGCTGAGTCTGACTCCTTGCGATCCATGGAGTACAGCCCACCAGGCTCCTCTGTCCATGGGATTTTCCAAGCAAGAATACTGGAGTGAGTTGTCATTTCCTTCTCCACAGGATCTTCCAGACCCAGGGATCAAACCCTTGTCTCTTGCTTTGGCAGGTGGATTCTTTACCACTGAGCAACCAGGGAATCCCTATAAGGGCTGAAAACACACTAAATGTTGGCGACCATGTGAAATCTCTGAAACCTTCAAACGTTGTTGGTGGAAGCATGAAACAGTACAACTACTCTGAAAACAGTTTGGCAGTTTCTTAAAATGCTGAATACTCCCATCCGAAGATCCGGCTCCTGGAACTGTCTTCAAGTGAAATGAAAACATATGTCCACAAAAAGACCTGTACAAGAAAATTCATTATAACTTCATACATTATAGCTTCAAATGGGAAACATCCCCAAAGTTGCTCCAAGAGGAGAATGGATAAACAATGTATGGAAAGAATGAACTATAAAAATGTGCAACAACATGGGTGATTCTTTAAAAAAATATATGCTCACCAAAAGCTAGACACCAAAAGTAACATAGTGACTGATTTCCTTTTATGAAATCTAGTAAGAGGAAAAACTAATGTGTAGTGTGAGAAGGCAATAAAATATTCATTGAACCCCTACTCTACAGCAGGGATTATTCTAGGAGTTGGGAACACTGGTGATAAGGCTCCCCATTCTTGCCTTCATGGAGTTTACATTCTGATGGGAGAGACAATTAACAGACATATTTAATAGCAGGTGCAGGGGAGGGGAAAAAAAGAATAAGGGAATTTAGAGCATATTGTTCTATAAAATGCAGAAACTGGAGATTCTGGGCATGATCTGTGCTCAAGAGGAGCCCAAAGCTCATGTCTTTTTTTTTTTTTTTTTTTTAAATTACAGTTTGCTGGCCCTAATAGCCTGCTGCTTCAATATTTGTGGCCTCTTTCTGGACTGGGTTCCCATTTAGCTATGACTTTTCTGGTTCCCCTTTGGGATACAAATGTGTACTCAGGACGTGCTGTCTTGGTTCCTGGGCTGGACCCAAAGTAGATAATCACTACTGGGTGAGGTTCATTTCTAGGTTGCAGGTAGTTGCAGGGGACAACCTACGGGCAGAACTCACCAGAGCTGCTGAGTCTCTTCACCTGGCCTCTATCCTTTCTTGACCTCTGCCAGCGGTGAGGAGGTTCTATGCCCTTGCTCTTTCATTTTCTCCCTTGCAGGAGCTGGCAGCTGAACTCTCCCCCGTACTTGTGCTCTTGCATTTACCTGACCTCTGACTTACAGGGATTCTTAAGAAAAGGGAGAGAAAAAAAGAAGAGAGGACAGTTCAGAGGACTTTCCCACCTCTTCCCACTGCTGAGAAGGCAAAGATTTTCCCCACCCACATGCCAAGAAAGAGCATGACCCCGCCCAGGCAAACAGGTCACTATCAGGAGAGAGAGATACTTCTGGGACATAGAGGTGCTTCTCAGGCCTGGCATCAGCTCTCCCCCTTGTGTGAAGGCCTCTCTAGTGACCTGGCCTCTCCGAGCTTGGCTTTGGGTGTGCCACGCTAAGCAGCCCAGTGGGAGGGCAATAGGCTTCCATGGGAGGCCATGATCCTCCTGGAGGGGGAGTCCTTCAGGTGTTGGGATGGGGAGAGTGGCCCAAGCCCAAAGCTTTCAGGAAGAAGCAGACTTGGGAGGCAAGGTTCCTTCTCCCTTTTTCACCTCCTGTGACTGTGAGTCATTCTTGGCTACAGAACCAGCTGCCACATTGACAGGACAGCCCCTCTGTGGACTTCACATGGCCAGGGCAAAGGTTTTGAAATGTAGGGGCTGTACGTTGCATGCTGGTGATTCTGTCGGTTTATGAGTGTCTCTCTGCTTTCTGGATCCAGGGCGAAGCCTCCAGAATCCTTGTTCTGAAGACCCTGGCGTCCTGGGTGTTAGGATACTGGCTCCCTGTTGCTTTGTAGCTGGCCACATCACAGCTTAGTAGGTTTCAGCTTTCTTTCCCTTTGTGTAGTAGGCAGTGGGGTGACACAGTGGACAACCCCGCTGGGGAAATAAGCTAACACTTGAGAATATGGAAAATAGCAAGATTCTGGAACCGGTTTCTTGCGTCAGGAAGATCCCCTGGAGGAGGAGATGGCACGCAGTGGCAACCCACTCCGGTATTCTTGCCTGGAGAATCCCACGCACAGAGGAGCCTGGTGGGCTGCAGTCCATGGGGTCACAAAGAATTGCATGTGACAGCGCACACACACACAAGCAGAGATAATTCATTTCCTTGACCTAACGGCCTACCCGATGATGATAGTGATTAGGCTCATTTCCTCCCCCATGCCTGACAGGTGCCCAAGGCTTCTCTTCAGCCCCTCAGATCCTGAGATTAAAGTGTCTACTTGTTCAAACAAGCACATTGAGATAAGGTGTGATGCAGCCAGCCCGACGTCACTGTCCTTCCATACTGCCCATGGCCTTGTGACATCAGGGCAAGAGGCCAGAGCTGTGCAGACTGTCATCACCCCCTGACCTCAAGATTTTCTGTGGGACCTGGCAATGTGGAGAACAGCTGGAAGCCAGCATCCACATCTGGCCTGGGGTTGTCCCCGGCCTGTCCTCTGTGCAGAGACAAGGGGTAGGACCCTCCTGGGCTATGGGCTCCTTCCTGTCTCATGGTCCAAGCTGAGTCACAGACAGCTGACAGCCAGGAGAGCTAGCATCAGTGAACTCCCTCCCTCCTTCCCAGAGGAGTGGGGACCAGGCTGGTCTGCATTCTGGGCATCCACTGGCTTCTGGGGGAGATTGAGTAAAACAAGGTGTGGAGACCCTGCACTTCCATAAATATATCAGCTCTCTCATTCAGTGAATATGGTGCGACATGGTCCCAGGCATAGTGGCAAGTGCTTAAGTCATAAGGAGATCCTGACCTTGGGCAACTCACCGTAGTGGTGGAGATCCTTATAACTCTGGATGATGGTGTTTAGCACAGGGTGCTATGGACTCCAGGGAGAGGCACATACCAGACCAGCTTGGGAGAATCAGGGGAGACTTCCTGGAGGAGGTGGCAGTGTTGAGTCTTAAGGTACCATTGGGATGGATGTGGAGAAGGGCAGTTGACAAGTTAAGAGGCCCAGAAGAGGAAGAGAGACTCAAAACTGACACTCTGCTGATTAGGACCTGAAATATGCTCCTCCAAGGACCCAGGCCAGAGAGACAGTGTGAGGTCTGTGCTGTGTGACCCTAGTTGAGGAGAGGTTGGGGTACTTTTCCAGCCGGCTCCCTGTTTGACTGCGTGTCTGTGTGTCTACACCATCCCCAGAGCTGTGATCTACCTCGCCGCAGCCCTCCTTCCCCAGATTTTGCCCTGTCAGGCCTGGAACAGCAATGTGTACATGTGCATGCCTGTGTGTATGCACATACAGCCATATGCAGCTGTGTGTCCCCAGTTGGGGGGTGGGGTGGGGGGGAGGTTTGGCGCCTCTACCAAGTAATTCCTACCTGTCTCTGGGAACTGGGCCTATGTCTGCAGATCAGAGTGAATGCTACTGGGTGCAGTTAATGGGAAGAGTGTGGGACCAGGGGCTAACAGTCTGGGCATGCGAGACTTGGGGACAAAGGTCTTCTTAGGATGAGGTCCAGGCTGGTGATCTCACTGACACCCTGGGGAGGTGACACCCAGGGACAGATCATGGGAGTGGGGCCAGGCTGGCAGTTTCTGTGGTAGCCTGACTTTTCACCAGGGCTCTTACCCAGCCAGGGAAGGTGTCCCATACCTGAGCATTTCATCTGTGGTAGGCAGCAAGAAGGACAGGCCCAGGGCCTCCAATAACAAATACATGAGCTGGAAGGAAAGCCTTTCTTGCCCTGACTCTGTTCTGCGCTGAATGGAGAAGAGAGGGCCTGCCCCAGCCTTGCTTTTGTGGTCAGAAAGAGGTATACCCCGCTTGCTTCATATAGTGGCTAAGGGGAGTCTCACTGTCTTCCAGAATTCCAAATCAATTTTCCCTCTGTCCTACAGGTGGAAGGTTAGAGGACTTAACCATTCCATGCCCTCAGCCCCTCTCTTTTGCATCTCTCCCTCCCTCCTTGTTGTTCCCTGCAGGCCCCTACCTGAACCCAGCCCCCATGAGGCACCCTCTCCCCAGCTGATCCAGCCTCCTAGCCTCCACAGGCGGTTGGCCTGCTCTCCCCTGCCCTTGCCCTTGCCCGATAGTAACCTCTTCCACAGCTGATATCATCCTGCTTTGCACTGACACAGCAGTTGAGCCGGGCACAGCAGGGCTGCACGGGCCAGAGGGCAGCTGTCTGTGTCCCAAGTCAGGCTACCCGTGGTGCTTCCCCCCTGCAGCCTCTTCCTCTGAGTCAGTGTATCCACCTGAGGACTGAGTGTTGACTGAGCCTTCACAGTGCCCAGCAGACTGTTAGTTCTCTGTTGTGCAGGGGTGGTGGTGGTGGTGGGTGGGGAGTTGGTGGAGAATGCAGCCAAGGCTCCAAAGCTGCCCCTGGGGAGCTCACAGCTTTCCAAAGGAAACAGGACAAAGTACAATAGCCAACTGGGCAGGATAGCATCTAATGACAGCAGGGTGTAAACATACCATATTAAATGGGGAATGGGTTCAGGAGAGGTTCCTAACCGAAGTACCCCTAGAATTGGTTAAAGGGGAGAATGGGCCGGAGACAAACTCATTTAGCAATTTTTGAGCATCTATTCTTGTGCACTGGCCTGGGTGCTTTGACAAGCTACTAATATTTATTGACATATTTAGCCTATTTTACAAGGCTCAGAAAGCTGTACCAGCCTGGGGCTATTAGGGTGGGGGTGATGTGGTGGGGACATATTAGCTCCCTTTGCTAGGGGTGGGTAGATACTTCATAGATTGGTCTAGCAAGGAGTTCATTCCAAGCATAGAACAAATGGGCTGAGTGGGGATTGGAAAGGAGTCTTGCTAGTCCCATTGCCCCTATCAACCTGAACTAAGGTCCAGGCCCCTGGGCAGGTTACAGTCTGGAAGCCCACCCCACCACCATGACCTTCCACATCACCTGGAGATGTCTTTCTTTTTTTTCACTCCCCATCTCCACCTTTCTTCTCCATCTCTCTCTGCCCAAGAGAGAAAAAGGAAATCCACACTTGCCCTCAGCGTCTCCTTTGTCATCTAGGTGTAAATGATGCAGTTGGGGTAGATTGCCAGGCCATTCTCTGTTGCTCCCACCCCAGAGGTTGCTTGGATTCCCTTTTAAACTCCCAAGTTATTTCCTCCCATTTCCCTAAGAGACTCTGCGTTTGCAATGTCACCTGGCCCAGACATGCTCTTTCAGAATCCTTGCTTTCCCCATGTGCTTCTTTCAAGCAGCAGCCCAGAGAGCCAGCTGTATTCAGCCCATCCCTGCCAAGCCTGTCTTTCAACTGAGGACCAGCCAGGGGAGAGAGGGGCAAAGCCCAGAGGTCTGAGCACAGTGAGCCCTCGGCACTCCAGGCAGGCCTCGGAGGCGACTGACATGCTTCCCTGTCATGCTGGGCACCCACAAGTCTTCTTCCCTAACACCCTTCTCCCCAAACTTCTGCTTTCTGTGGGCAAATGCCAACTTCTTCCTGGCCCCCAAGAGCTACCTGGCCCTCTGGACCACTTGGCGAAGCTATGGCTGCCCTGTTATGTACTTGGCCTTGGCAGAGGACAGAACATACTGACAATTCTGGTGCCAAGGAGGGTCATCTGAGACAGCAGGACCCCGGGAAAGGGATGGGCCCTGGTGCTTGACAACCTATCTCCTGCCAGGCCAGACCGATGCCTGGGCTTGTGGGTCAAAGCTGAAGCCAATACCCAGTTAATCCCATCACGTCCTTCGCTTTCGAGAGCTTATAAGCAAGAAGGTGCCAAAGGCAGGGGCCTCGGAAAGGTAGGGCTTTCTTGAGAAGGTATAGTGCTTTGATTCATCCAAGAAAGTGGAGGATTGGATGCAGCATGCAGCAGATGGGAGGAGTCTGTTCACTGGGGGGGGGTTAGGGAGTGGGGCATGAAGTCAGCACAAGAGGTGTGAAGTGGGGATTGAACTGCCCCCCTCAGAGGTGGGGGACACAGATGGCCCTTCGTGGAGACTACTGGGGGCTATTGTTCAGTCTCTACTACTACTACTACCACTAAGTCACTTCAGTTGTGTCTGACTCTGTGTGACCCCATAGACGGCAGCCCACCAGGCTCCCTCATCCCTGGGATTCTACAGGCAAGAACACTGGAATGGGTTGCCATTTCCTTCTCCTGTTCAGTCTCTAAGTTGCGACAATTTGCGACCCCATGGACTGGAGCACGCCAGGCCTCCCTGTCTTTCACTATCTCCTGTAGTTTGCTTAAACTCATGTCCATTGAGTCGGTGATGCCATCCAACCATCTCATCCTCTGTTGTCCCCTTCTCCTCCTGCCTTCAATCTTTCCCAGCATCAAGGTCTTTTCCAATAAGTCAGCTCTTTGCATCAAGTGACCAAAATATTGGAGCTTCACCATCAACATCAGTCTTTCTAATGAATATTCAGGGTTGATTTCCTTTAGGATTGACTGGTTTGATCTCCTCGCTGTCCAAGAGACTCTCAAGAGTCTTCTCAAGCACCACAATTGGAAAGCATCAGTTCTTCAGTACTCAGCCTTCTTTATGGTTCAACTCTCACATCCATACATGACTAATGGAAGAACCATAGCTTTGTCTAGACTGACTGGTGGCAAAATGATGTCTCTGCTTTTTAATATGCTGTCTAGGTTGGTCATAGTTTTTCTTCCAAGAAGCAAGCATCTTTTAATTTTGTGATTGCAGTCACCATCTGCAGTGATTTTGGAGCCCAAGAAAATAAAATCTGCCACTGTTTCCACTTTTCCCCCCTTCTATTTGCCACGAAGTGATGGGACTGGATGCCATGATCTTAGTTTTTTTGAGTGTTGAGTTTTAAGTCAGTTTTTTCACTCACTTCTTTTACCTTCATCACAAGGCTCTTTACTTCCTCTTGGCTTTCTGCCATTAGAGTGGTATCATCTGCATATCTGAGATTGTTAATATTTCTCCTGGCAATCTTAATTCCAGTTTGGCATTCATCCAGCCCAGCATTTTGCATGTTGAATTCTGCATAGAATTTAAATAAGCAGGGTGACAATATACAACCTTTGTGTTCTCCTTTGCCAATGTGGAACCAGTCTGTTGTTCAATATCAGGTTCTAATTGTTGCTTCTTGACCTGCATACAGGTTTCTTAGGAGACAGGTAAGATGGTCTGGAATTCCCATTCCTTTAAGAATTTTCTACAGTTTGTGTGATCCATACAGTCAAAGACTTTCATGTAGTCAATGAAGAAGATGTTTTTCTGGAATTCTCTTGCTTTTTTAATGATCCAATGAATGTTGGCAATTTGATCTCTGGTTCCTCTGCCTTTTATAAATCCAGCTTGTACATCTTGAAGTTCTCAGTTCACGTACTGTTGAAACCTTACTTGAAGGATTTTGAACATTACCTTGGTAGCATGTGAAATGAGTGCAAGTGCCCGGTAGTTTGAACATTCTTTGGCATTGCCTTTCTTTGGAATTGGAATGAAAACTGACCTTTTCTAGTTCTGTGGCCACTGCTGAGTTTTCCAAGTTTGCTGCCATATTGAGTGCAGCCCTTTAACAGCATCATCTTTTAGGATTTGACATAGCTCAGCTGGAATTTCATCATCTCCACTAGCTTTGTTTTTAGTAATGCTTCCTAAGGCCCACTTGACTTCACACTCCAGGAGGTCTGGCTCTAGGTGAATGATGACACCATCATGGTTATCTGGGTCATTAATATTTTTTTGTATAGTTCTTCTGTGTATTCTTGCCACCTCTTCTTAATCTCTTCTGCTTCTGTTCTCTTCTTGCCATTTCTGTCTTTTATTGTGTCCATCTTTGCATGAAATGTTCCCTTGGCATCTCTAATTTACTTGAAGAGATCTCCAGTTTTTCCCTTTCTATTGTTTTACTATATTTCTTTGCATTGTTCACTTAAGGCTTTCTTATTTCTCCCTGATATTCTCTGGAACTCTGCAATCAGTTGGGTATATCTTCTCCTTTCTCCTTTGCCTTTCGCTTCTCTTCTTTTCCTAGCTATTTGTAAGGCCTCCTCAGACAACCATTTTGCCTTCTTGCATTTTTTTTCCCTTGGGGGTAGTATTGGTCACCCCCTCCTGTACAATGTTAAGAACCTCTGCCCATAGTTCTTCAGGCAGTCTGTCTACCAGATCTAATCCCCTTGGATCTATTCATCACCTCCACTGTATAATCATAAAGAATTTGATTTAGGTCATACCTGAATGATTTAGTGTTTTTCCCTACTTTCTTCAACTTAAGCCTGAATTTTGCAATAAGGAGCTCATTACCTAAGCCACAGTCAGCCCCAGGTCTTGTTTTTGCTGACTGTATAGCGTTTCTCCATCTTTGGCTGCAAAGAATATATTCAGTCGGATTTCAGTATTGACCATCTAACAATGTCCATGTGTAGAGTCATCTCTTGTGTTGCTGGAAGAGAGTGTTTGCTATAACCAGTGTGTTCTCTTGGCAGAACTCTGTTAGCCTTTGTCCGGCTTCATTTTGTACCTGATGGCGGAGGCTGTTCCTTTTCCAAAGGAAGGTATGGAGAGCATGAAAACAGGCCTTACAGATCTCCATCTACTGGTGGGATAATTGACCAAGAGCCTCCACCTGGGGCAATTATAGGTGAGCAGCCCAGCCAATAATCGAGCTTAGCAGGGATACTCAGAGAAGGCGATGACACCCCACTCCAGTACTCTTGCCTGGAAAATCCCACGAGCGGAGGAGCCTGGTGGGCTGCAGTCCATGGGGTCGTGCAGTCGGACACGACTTCACTTTCACTTCTCAGTTTCATGCACTGGAGAAGGAAATGGCAACCCATTCCAGTGTTCTTGCCTGGAGAATCCCAGGGACAGGGGGAGCCTGGTGGGCTGCTGTCTATGGGGTCGCAGAGAGTCGGACACGACGAAGTGACTTAGCAGCAGCAGCAGTAGCAGCAGCAGGGATACTAAGGCAGGCTCCTTCCTGGGAGACACAGAATTCTCCTGGTGGTTTGTTTGGGCTCCCTGAAGGTCTTGGCCAACGTTTCTGAGACTAACTGTACTGCAGGCGGCTCCACACCAACTTTCCTACTCTCTCCTTCATTTGGGGTCAGACTCACATTCTAGTCTGACAACTCTCCTAGCATTCCTAGGCTCACTCCCTATTTTCACTTGCAAGTGTTTCCCACACTAAAAACCCTCATAAGCTTTATTCTCGGCTTCTGCTTCTCAGAGGACACAGATTAACTAACACAAAAAGCTACCATGCCTCCAGAATGATAAATCCCTGTGTGTTAGGACCTGTTAGCAGAGTTACCAAGCAGAAAAGAATAAGTAACAGGAAAGAGCAGAGGAGAGAAACAGTCCCTAGGTTGGAGACCCTCTGAGTACACAGCCTTTCAAACTGGGCAAGGGTACTGCTACCACCTGGTGGACATTTTAGGCAAAGTACCATTGTGCCTTCCCATTCCGCTCTGTGATCCTGCTCTAGAAGGTGAGAGTGAAGAATCTGTTCTGGGCCTTGGGATCCCCTCTCCCTCATTTCGGAGAAGGCAGTGGCAACCCATTCCAGTACTCTTGCCTGGAAAATCCCACGGACGGAGGAGCCTGGAAGGCTGCAGTCCATGGGGTCACTAAGAGTCAGGCATGGCTGAGCAACTTCACTTTCACACGTTGGAGAAGGAAATGGCAACCCACTCCAGTGTTCTTGCCCAGAGAATCCCAGGGACGGGGGAGCCTGGTGGGCTGCCGTCTATGGGGTCGCACAGAGTCGGATACAACTGAAGCGGCTTAGCAGCAGCAGAAGCTCACTCATTTACAGCATAAATTATAAGAATTGAATTCCATATTCAAATATTTATCCTTTAAAGTCAGCACCATGGTTGGACATCTGTGTAGATACTAAAATCACTAGCTTGTATACTTAGATGGGTAAACTGTATGATCTGTGAATTATATCTCAATAAAGCTGTTTTTAAAATTCAGCACCAGAAGAGGAGCTGGAATGAACTGAAACTTCTATTTTATTTAAAAATAATTTTTATTTTTAAAAGGAAAAAATAGAAGAATTTTAATTTTAATTTGGAGGACAGTTGATTTACAATGTTGGTTTTGTTTCAGATATTATGAACTGAAGCTTTTAGAACATGAAGATGAGGATGGTTGGTTTTGGTTTCTTGGGACATCCCCAAGCAGATGTGCAAGAAGCTCACCCAGTAGAGACTCAAATACTTAGTAAATTTACAGGTGCAGTTAAATGGAGCCACTTCTTTCATTGCGTTGCCACCCACTCTTTAACCTCTACACCCCTGCTCCTCCAAATCAGGCATCCTAAGCCTCCTCACTTTTCAAGGTCTCCAGAGAAATTCTAGTCTAAACATCCAGAAGCTTTTATCGGAATTCTTGACCGTCTAGCACCATTTGATACCGTCCATCAGTGCCCACTTCTTCAAACACTCCTCCTCTGACTTTCGTGTCTTGAAAATCTCTGGTCCTCCTCCCGTCTCTAATGACTCTTTCTCCCTTTTGGCTCCTCTTCCATCCTCCAACTCAAGTTCTTTTCTTTCTTTATTCAGTCTAATCCTTTGGCAATCTTAACTGTTCCTGTGGCTCCAATAAACTTCTAGTCACACAACCCCCATATTACTGTCCATAGTCTTTATTGCCCTCTTAAACTTGAGCCCAGATTGTTCAACAGCCTCTCAGATTTCATCATCTTAACACTAGGCTCAAATATGCTTAAAGTCAAATTCATCACCTTCCTACTGAAATTCACTCCTGTTTTGCTTCATCTCCCCACCCACCTTGTAATAGCATTACCACTCTTCCAGTTGTCCAGGTTTGAGACCTTAGATCTGCCTCTGATTTCTCTCTCTTGTACCTCACATCCTTCAGGTGCATTGTAATCCCGGCAGATGCCACCTAAGAGATTTCTTATGTATCTTTCCTTTCCTTTCTAGTCTTATTTCACCGAATGAAATTCATACTTTCATTATCTGTCCCTAAACTAACACAGTAATTTTCCAACTGATTTACTTGCTTCTAATTTCTCCCCAAACCAACATATCCTGTTGTCAGACTGTTTTCCATAAAATATAGCTTTGATATAGTTACTGTGTTCAGATGTTTTGTTTGTCTTTCTGTTGCCTAAGCTGAAACTCCAGTACTTTGGCCACCTCATGTGCAGAGTTGACTCATTGGAAAAGACTCTGATGCTGGGAGGGATTGGGGTCAGGAGGAGAAGGGGACAACAGAGGATGAGATGGCTGGATGGCATCACCGACTCGATGGACATGAGTTTGGGTGAACTCCGGGGATTGGTGACGGACAGGGAGGCCTGGCGTGCTGTGGTTCATGGGGTTGCAGAGAGTTGGACACGACTGAGCGACTGAACTAAACTCAACTGATGCCTTGTTGTGCTGCGCTCAGTCTCTTCAGTCGTGTCGGACTCTTTGCGACCCTGTGGACTGTAGCCTGCCAGGCTTCTCTGTCCGTGAGATTTTCCTAGCAAGAATACTAGAGTGGGTTGCCATTTCCTTCTCCAGGGCATCTTCCAGAGCCAGAGATGGAACCCGTGTCTCCTGCATTGCAGGCAGATTCTTTATCGCTGAGTCACCAGGGAAGTCCCAACTATACCTTATTTCTGCCTCTTAAAATATTATCCATCCTTCAAAATCCATTTCAGTGCCATTCCATTCAAAATTCCCTTCTTGACCTTCCCAATTCCAAACCTAATCACCTTCCTTCCTCTGTGAGATGCTGTACTTCCCAGTATATTACTCATCATTGTAGCTATTGTCATACCTGCCATACATTTCACCCATATTCTTCCCCAGCTGTAATCTCCAAAGAAGCAGCAATTAGGCTTAGAGCAGGCAGGTGGGAAGCAAATCTACTGCATGATGACTCCCATGTCAAGAAACAAACACACTGATGTCTCACTCATGTGGAGTGTTGTGAAGGCAGCCAGCCAAGAGGTTCTCTGAGTCTGAAATAAAAATGAACCTCAGATTTTTATGAACATGACTACTGACAACTGGCTTTTTAAAAATAATTATTTTTTCCAAATATGAAAGTACTCATAATTATTGTAGAAAAAATTAGCAAAACAGTAAGCATCTATAATCACACCATCCAGAGCTACCATTACTAAATATTTTTATTCTTCAATATTAGTCCTTTTTTGATGCATCTGTTTAAGTATGTACAGAGAAAATTTGGATTCTGTACATGTATATGCCAGAAGTTTTAGCATAACATACACTGAGCTTTTTCTTACGACATTAAATGTTACTCAAAAATGTTGATGATTTCTGCACAAGAATCCATTATGTGAATGTGTCTTAATTTATTTGATCTTTTTTCTATTGTTGGATACTTGGGCTTCCTCTTTTCCAGCTTTTTAAAAATTAATAACTGTTATCAATCACGCTGATAGAGATATCAAGGTAGATTTCTTGATTTGAGATAACAGGGCCAGTGGAACAAAAGAAAAGAAAGCTCTTGGTTCTGAATTCCTGTTCAGGAAGTTTTTTTTTTTTTTTTAAAAAAGAAAAACAATCGACCTTTATTGAGGTGTGATTGCCATACAAAAAGCTGTATTTATTTAATGTGTACCACTTAGTGAGTTTGGCAATAAGTATACAGCTTTAAAACCATCACCTCAGGAAATTTTAATCAATTTGTAGTTTCACTAACTACCTAGCTCTTTTATTCATTTGTCTCTTTTTCAGCTTTTGAAGTGATAACCAATTTCAGGAGTGAAAAAGTGGTCAGATTCCCTGTTTTTGGAAAGAAGCTAAGGTATGAGTAATTCAAGCTTAGCTCAGCTCCCATTCCAGTGACCAAGAGGGACAAAGATGACTGTAAGTTTTAATGTTTCTTGCAGTGTTGTAACTTTCTTCTCGTCTCGTCTTTTAATTTGGTCTGTTTCCTTGTACATACTATCAATAAAGCATGTCTGCCTCTCAGAAAATGTGTGCTGCAGGGAGAAGGAGCAGGAAGAGAGAGAGAAATCATCACTCCGTTCCTCATTGACCTCAGAACGTTGGATCTCCTGCTGCAGAGCCACACAGCACCTGTGGCTTCTCCCTTGCAGTACTTTTTATGATGATAAACCATCAATGATTTGTATATTTGTTTAATGTTTATCTTCCTCACCAGAATGTAAATTTCATGAGGCAGGTGGCCCTAATGATCTCCTTTGCTATTTCAGTAAACATCTGTGGAGTGAATTATGATTAGAATGAGAACTCAGGATGGAAAAAGATGTGGCTTCTCTAATGGGGCTCTCAGAGGGAGGGACAAGGAGGTATGGTGAATGTTTGCCCTGAGAGCCTGAGGTGATGCTGGAAGAGTGAACCCTGAGGGACCTGCCCTGGGGCTCCAGTCTCCCCTCTTCACAGGCTTGGGACAGTCAGTCAAAGTGCCTCATGTGAAATGTGGTGAGTGGCTCTGAGGAGAAGAACTGCTTTCTCTCACGTCCCCTTCCCCGAGCCTCTCTATCCTCCATCTCCTTTCCCTCTCACGCCCGTTTCTCCTCTCCTCCTCTTTCTTTCTAGCCTGATGTCTCCTACTCCCCGTGGAACTCTTTCCTTCCCTAATCCGCCCCCTGCCTGCCACGGCAGGAGCTCTGCCTAGAAAGGAAACTGCTGATGGATTCTGTCAGGACACCTGAGCTCAGATCCATTTTCTAGGGCTTAGTCAAGTGACAACCTCTTTATTTTTTGTTTGTTTATTTTTTGGCTGAACTGCGTGGCATGCAGGGTCTTAACCACTGGTCCAACAGGCAAGTCCTAACTTTCTTGTTTTTGGAGATAGTGTCATCTGTCTCTTACCATCTAGGTTTGATTGCTTTCCTCCATCTGTCTAAACCTCTGTAGAAGGTGTGGATGGATGGACATCAATGTCCAGGGGATCCTCTAGAAATGGGAGGGAAGCTGAGGGTCTCGTTCACAAAGATTCCTTTTAGAGAGATAGAAGATGCAAAATGTATTCCAGAAGGACTCTGAAATCAGGGAGGTAAAAGGAAAGGACGAAAAGGCTAACGTGGGTCCTTTTAATGAAGAGGTGGGTCACGCCCAGCCTCTCTGTGAGGTGTCTGATGAAATACGACAGAGGCTATTTTCTTGCTGACTGGGCTGGGACAGCTGCTACAGGACTTTATAAACCTGGACCTTCCAACAGAACTGACTTGTTCACGTTAATATATTATGGAGAAGCTGGGGCTTGTGGAGACCCCCTGGTGTAGTGCTGTGGTGTTCGTTACATGGAAAAAGGCAGGGGAGGAGTCCCTTTGGCTTAGCTTACTCAGCTTGGTTTGCTTGATCCACCATGTTTGTTTGTTGTCAAAAACTTGGGCTACTCAAATTTCAGCATTTTTACCAGGCAGAAGACGGCGGTGGTGTATCAGTGAAGGTTAAACTCTTATACCAGGCTTCTTTCTTATAGATAAGTGATTTCCAGTGTCTTCCATTGAGAATCATTGCCATAGTGAGCCACTGTTTCTTATAAAGGCTTCTTACTGTTTATGTCTATCGGGGTGAAAAAGGTTGAGTCACTCTGTACAGTGCAGAAGGCGGTTTGCAGCTTGCTTCTCCCTGTAGAACCTGGACTGTGAATCACCCTAGAATTCCTTTCTCTAACGTACAGAAAGTGTCCTATCTCAGAGGAACTTCCAAGGAAAACTTATAAGGAGATGGACCACAAGATTCCATCTTGAAGATTTTGATGTCTCTGAACTCTTTGTCAAGGCCCATCAGATCCCTGAAACCCCTGGAGAAGTTGGCTGGGATAGGGAGGCTGTGAGAAGGAGTGCACGGGTGGCAGGTATGGGGGTAACCTCTTCCTGGTGACTGCATGAGGAGAACATGTGACCAAAAATTTTATCTCACTGAAGCAACAGGACCAAGTCACTGAGTGGCTAAGAGGCTTCACGATGAAGAGGTACTTTTGGTTTGAATGAGTCACAAGGCTTGTCCTGTGGTTATAAAACTCTTCTAAGAGGTGCTTTCATTTAAAGACTACTTGTATAATTCTTTCCAGGTGAAATGCTATCATTCCATTCTGTTGGTGTCAGCTGAAGTGGAATGGGTGTGGACACAGAAAGTTCTTGGACCCCACTTGTCCTTCAGGGGCCAGTGACAACAGAGTCCTGGCTGAAGGTGTCTATCTTAACCATGAACTGCTGTGTCTGAGTGGAATGCACTCTAATGCCAGGATTATTCATTTCGTTGTGTGCTTTGTAGTGCACAGATTATGAAGACTTCTATTTCAGTTCTAAAATAATCCTTAAGTTTAGCAGGACAGGCCTTATTATCAACAGATAAGTAAACAGAGCCTCAGAGGGACTCTTATTGTTGCCCAGGACCATCTGAGTAGTGTGTGTTTCAGCCAAGAGTTAAACCCGGGAGTTTTGGTTTCAAGTTCAAGCCTCTTGGGTTTTGCTGAGCCGATACAAGGCAGTCTGAGCCACAGGACTCCCCTGAAATCAGTTGCTTTTTTTTTTAACAGAGCAAAGTCAAGTGCCAGGAAGGAGCTGGAGGGCATGGAGAACTGCTGGTCATTAAATCATCAGGAGATCCCACTTCATTACCACATTTGCAACTTCTTGAGTAAGATTTAGCATCCTAAGAATGCAGAATGCCTTTTGAGAAAATTTCTCAAGCTCTGTTGCATAACCTGTGCCCACTGTGGGCCTTATAGTATACTCCATGGGGAGTGCTCAGGACTGAGCAGAAAAACACGTTGACCAGGTAGGTGACCGAGACAGGTCCCATATCCCTGGCCTTAAGCTCCCTGGGGCCTAGGACCTGTCACGTGATGAACCTCCTTGAGTCCATCCAAACCCCTGCTGATCATAAGCCTCCTTTAGGATATAAAATCACCCCAAAGGAATCAGAAACCATCTCCTTTTCCTCTCCCCACTTCTTTGGACTCTAGCTTCCTATTCATCGCCTCTGTCCCAGAGCTCAGTTTTGCAGGCCAAGGGTCCTTTTGCAATTGTTTGAAAAGCCTGTGGGTGAGAGGTAGAAACTCTTGTTCCTTCACTGTCAGATGGTTTCAGAGCAGATGGGCAGTACAGGCCGAGTCCTGATCTTTTGTCTTCCTAAAGAAAACCATCACCTTGGAATGTGTCTCATTAACCAGTAAAATGCAAAGAGGGGAACTCTTCCGTCTGGGAGAGCTCACAGAGTTTCGACAGCCCAGTCAGCTACAGTCCAGATGGAGAGTTCATTCCCTTCATAGTGTCCTGGACTGTGGTGGAGAGCCATGCAGCAGGCCCCGGGGGTAGGACAGCTGCTGTCTCAGATGCTGTAGATGAGATGAGCTCACTCATGAGGAGCTGAGCCCAGCCCTGGGTTGTCTGGGATCAGGATCTCTTTGTGGGGATACCTAAGACTGCTCACTTCCACTAGGCTGATGTTTTACTGAGCACGAAGGTGGGTGGGTTTCAGGCCAGAACAGCAGTAAAATAGCCCAGAGAGGGAGTCAGGAGCAGGAGAGAGGGCAGCCCCTACTCCGGCCATCAAGGAGGAGGTAAGCATCTGCACCTGTAGGGCCAGCCCTGTTCTGAGCCACAGCGCATGCCTGTAGGCAAGCCAGGGCACTTGCTCAGGGGCTGGAGCTAGGCACAGGCAAGTATCGCTGGCAGTCTTTGCTAGGACTTTAATTCGGAAACCTAAGACTAGGGGAAAAGCCAATCAGCCTTGCTATTTCTCCTGCTGCATTTTGTGCTCCTGCTCACTGTTCTAGGTCCAGCATTAAGCAGAGGCTAAGATAAGCTTGTCAGCTGAGCTGGCTTCAGACGTACACTCCCCTTAAGGAGTCCCAGGTCACACAGCCCTGCCCTTTGCTCTCTGGTCCGTCTTCCCAGTCAGTGCTTAGCCTTTTCCCTAAACAGCTCTGCACCCTGCCGGAAGACCTTTCTGGCAGTATAGCCCAGCTGTAAGCTAGAGTGTGGACCATCTAAGAGGACAGGCCTCAGAAAAAAGGATGCAGGTGATCTGCAGGCATTCCCCCTCCTCATCTGCGGTCAGAGACCCTGTCACATAAGTGCCTAAAACAGGGAGACCTCCTCTCATGATCCTTTCCCCCAGCTGTGAGGGTGGAATGAGAGAGAAGAGCCCCCTTTCTTCACCCCACCAGGGCTCAGCTCAAGGCGAGACCATAACAGAGCCTGGATTTTAGTGGAAATGAGTTCAGAACTACAGTGAAGTTTCAAGGCCTCCCTCTGCTCCCAGCCCCACCCATTGCTCTTTCATTACCTCTTCTGCCAAGTGAGGGTGGGGGCGTCCCTCCCAGGCCCCATCTGCAAGCAGCCCTGCTCTCCCCAGTGTTCACCTCTCTTGCCCCTCCTTCCTTCCAAACCCAGTCTCCACACCTTCCTATTCCCCCATCAAACCCCTGCCTCCCAGCTCCCTCCCACCCTCTTTCTTCTTGTCCCCTGCACTTGCTGAGGGAGAGAGAGCCCTGACACAGCACTGACGGTCATTCCCCACCCTCCACCTCCTCTGCTCCCTCTCTGCAGCTGGCACAGACTACTCTTACAAAGGCTGGAGGCAGAGGCTGCAGGAGACCAGCTGCTCTCATATTCCCTTCCCTTGGCCCTCTGCTGGCTAGGCTAACCTGTGTCTTTGTTCTCTTTCTCCAGGTGACAGTGGGTACCTGAGGTGCCAGGTCCCCTGCCTCATCCCTCATGAATGCTGTGGGAAGCCCCGAGGAGCAGGAGCTACAAGAGCTGGGGAGCGGAGCCTGGGACAACCCCACCTACAGCGGCCCCCCCCCCCTCAAGGGACCCTCCAGATCTGCACCATCTCCAGTGCAGTGCTGTCTCAACCCCCAACCCAAGCAGCCTGAAGATGGACCCCAGGAGAAGGCACGCAGGACCCTGGTGTCCAGCTGCTGCCTTCGCATCTGTCGCGGCATCAGAGGTGCCTGGTGTGGGGAGGCACCTCCTGAGATACTGGGGCCAGGAGAAGGGGCCAGCTGAAGCTTTGGGAAGGGGATACAGTATGAAGAAGATGTATCTTTGGGGTTTGTGAACTGTCTGTGTCAGATCTGAATGCCCCAGAGTACAGAGGCTAGTGTGGTGGTCTCTCAGAGGGAAAGCCTGGCACGGTCATCTCTTGGGGACCCAGAAGCATATGTGGGAGCTAGTTTGAGGGAAGACATGGATGTGATGATACCCTAACCTGCCCCACCTGGGGGTAAAGTGATGGGAAATGGGGCTGGGGTGGAAACGAGCATAAATTCCAGGGACTGGTTGGTGGGGTAACTGGAAGGAACCCTGCTGTGGGAATTCTGGACATCTTTCCAGTGTCCCCTCCCTTTAGGACTTTGGGGAACGACCTTGACTGAGAACACAGCTGAGAACCGGGAGCTGTATGTCAAGACCACCCTGCGGGAGCTTTTGGTATACGTTGTGTTCCTGGTGGACATCTGTCTCTGTGAGTAGCGTTTGTCTCTGTGTACATCTGTGTGTGATCAGCACCTGTGTGTACAGCAACTGTGTACACACCTCTGTGGGCAACGTCTGTGGGGATAGCTTCCTCTACTTGTGTGAGCAAAGAATCATAGGATGCTTGGATCCACCGTGTCCTAGGATCTTTATATCAATAATAACATTCTATTTTATACCTTTCCAGCTTCAGGCCTTTTAATTAAAAAGAACACATCACTGAATTCAGGAGAAAAAGGCAGACTGGGAAAACTTCATACAAGTTGCTTTGTCCAAGAGTTACAAGGGGAATCCACTTTTTTGTTGGAATCCACTTTTTAAGTTCAAGTTCTTGATACTGACTTAGCAACCACTGTTCTCTGTTAGTAGGTGGAAGTTTTTAACCTTCTGTAAAGAGTGGATGATACTCTTTTCTGTTCAGAAAAAAATAGTTTGGTGGGTTTCACATAGTTATCATAGGCTACGTTTGATCCACATTTCTTTGGAGGTGGGAAGAAAAACATTCAGGCAGGCCTTAGAACTCACTTCCCTAATAAAAGGGTTAAAGATGCAAATGGTGTGGTAATCAGTGCAGCTAAGATTCTCCCTGGTGAGAGAGCACCATGCCACAGATATGGAGGGAAGCTTATCTGAAGCTCTATCTATAGATAAAAGCTGGGAAGGTTTGGTCTGTCCTTTGAGAGAAGCAAGTGAAAAGCTAGATCAGTGAGTCATGGAAGAACAAATAACTGGAGTTCATGATAAAGATGGATTGAACAGATGTGATAAGGCCTATGGGTAAGTGTGCTTTGAACTTAGTTAATTGCTGCTTTAAGTTCTCACACAAGTGAATTTTGGTTAGTTTGATAGAGTTGTGTGGGTACGTGTGTGTTGACTTGAAGCTGCAGCTTAGATCATACAGCTAAGATGCCTCTATTACTAGGTGACTTTATACCTTACAGAGGGCTTCCTTGGCAGCTCAGCTTAAGGAATCCACTTGCAATGCACGAGACCCCAGTCTATTTCTGGGTCGGAAAGATCCCCTGGAGAAGGGTTAGGTTACCCACTTCAGTATTCTTGGGTTTCCCTCGTGGCTCAGATGGTAAAAATAAAATCTCCCTGCAATGCAGGAGACCTGGATTTGATGCCTGGGTTGGGAAGATCCCCTGGACGAGGGTATGGCAACTCAGTCTAGTATTCTTGCCTGGAGAATCCCCACGGGTAGAGAAGCCTGGTGGGCTACAGTCTACAGGGAGGCAAAGAGTCAGACACGGCTGAGCAAATAAGCACAGCACATACCTCACAGAAGTCTCTGTTCTTTCTAGGTTGCATAAATATTTTGCAAGTAGAATCTGAAGATCTGATAATATAATTTTGGTTGAAAATGCCATCGTGTTTGTGCTATCCACATTTATATGAGCCCTCTAGGAAATCTGAGCCCTTGTTTTGGTTGTACTCGGTTGGGACTCATTCTGTGGGGATAGGAGGGTGGTTCTGCGTTTACCATAGGCCATCAGCATGGGGTGAGACAGAGCACATGGGGAGCAACAGTCGACCCAGGGCATGTTTTATTGGGACCCATTTTATTCCTCTCGGCAAATGACTGTCACAAATTCATTTGTTGACATACTGTCTTTTGTCTCAACCATCTGCCAGGAAGGAGTGTTTCTCTCCGTTTTCAGATCCTATGACAGCAGCTGTAACATGCAGGCAGAGCCTTTCTTTATAAATGACTGGAAAGTCTCTATTTCCAGAGCAAGATTGGGAGGTTTCTGGATCCCCACAGTTAGAGTGAGCCATTCTGGCGTCAGGGTGGGAAGCTACAGTTCTCAGAGCCCAGTAGTCTTATCTGCTCACATTCTCCACATTTTGAGATCCCAATGCACTGCCCAACACTAGGTGGTCTGTAACTTGCCAAAGTCTAAGTCACAGACCCAATCCAATGATCACAGAATCTTTGAGTGGCCACAGGCTTTACAGGTCATCTAGTTCAAAGAGACAGAAATCCTTTCTCCTTGATACTCCCTGTGGTGCTCGGTCAGGTGACTACAGCCTGTGGTGCATCCATGAGAGTTTCACTGCTTCCTGGCGCAGCCCTACTTCCCTTCCATCCACGGAGCTCCCCCTTTTGTACCAGACCTTGGACCGAGATACACAGAGATGGGCTGACCCTTGGGCCTTCCAGGGGCTCAACCTTCTCCTTTTGAGAACGTCCCTCTGCTGAGCCATCTACTTCCCTGTTACTCTCCAAAGTGACAGTTCTTCAGCTGTGTGAATGAATGTGGTGATCTGTTCTCTGGATTAGATACCTGCTAATTTCCCACTAAACCAAGTCATTATAAAATGGTTTCCAGAAGTGGTATTATGCAGAGATTGAAGGCATGTGCTCCGAATTTACACAGACTTGGGTTCAAACACCATGTTCTACCATTTACCAGGTGAGGGACCTTGAGTAAGTAGCTTACCTTCTTTGAGTTTTAGTTTTCTCTTCTATACCTACCCAATCCAACAGGATTCTTACATGAGATACATGAAGTAAGATCCATGGACTCATTACCTCCATGCCTAGCATATATATTCCATAACACTCACCATCCTGATCGCCTGTCTCCAGGTCTGATCTGTATGATACCCCTGCTGCTGCTGCTGCTAAGTCGCTTCAGTCGTGTCCGACTGTGCGACCCCATAGACGGCAGCCCACCAGGCTCCCCATCCCTGGGATTCTCCAGGCAAGAACACTGGAGTGGGTTGCCATTTCCTTCTCTAATGCAGGAAAGTGAAAGTAAAACTGAAGTCGCTCAGTCGTGTCTGACTCCTAATGGGCAAAATACTCCATAGTCAATCCAACCAGTTCAGAGTTCTGTGATGCTGTTACGCCAGAACTGAAGGATGTATGAGGACAGGCAGAGGAAGTAATGTCTGAACTAAAACCTGAATGAGGAGAATTCTGTTCCCTGAAAGGTGACGATGAGGAAGTTTCTGGGAAACGGGAATAATGTGTGTTAAGCCCCAGAAATGACAGAGGGCGCAGTTTAGTGAGAGTGCCTCAGTGTGGCTGGAGCAGGGATTTGAAGAACAAAGTGGTAAAGGAATACAAGGCCAGCCATTTAAGCAGAGGGTGTTGTGAAGGGCTTTATAAGGTATAATAAGGACCCTGTAAAGACTTATAAGTACAGACTGCCAGCCCCCTCCAAGAACTTTCTTTTGAAAGAGAATTTGGAGGCCTTCATATTCTGATGATTCATACAGCATGCAATAAAATACCACTAACACTAGTTTCCTAGGCCCCCTCCTCTCACAGCCCCTTCCTTGCTTTAGGCTAATTTTCAGGTGACACTGAGCCTTTGACAAGGTCTCAGTAGGTCTTCTTTGGTGCTCTCCAGGGTCCTGACCTCACCTTTCTAGCATCTTCGCTTCTTCACTCAGCCTCCCTGAGCTCTGGCCATCTGCAACTAGACTAAATATTCTAAGTGGGGATGATGTAGCCCTCAAAGGAGTGAAAATAGTTGCCTTCAGGGCAAAACAACCCTGCATAGCCATTTCTATAGCTTTTGGATCTCCAAAGGGCCCTAGTGCATGAGCTAATGTAGAAAATTATGTGATATTGAATTTAATTAGGGTATAGGATAGTTAGGAAAACATGTCTAAAGAGGCTCCTGGGTTGGGGTACAATGCAAAAATGTTAAGGAACACTAGACTATACCTACTTTAATTTTGCTAGTTAGTGTGCTGACTAAACTCTCCTGCCTAAGGATAAGGATGCAAGTCCCAGCCATTGAATCTGGCAAAAAGCAGAATGGCTACTGTCCTATCAGGATGCTGTCTTTTAAGAACTGCCATGACATCTGGTTGGATATGTACTGTATCATTCCTTTTCCCCCATCAGTTCCTGAGACTAGGTTCAGCTGCTACAGGACACGTATTTGGCATTAAGCTATGGCATAATGGAAAGATCAGGATACTGGAGTCAGAAAAACTAGATTCAGATGCTAGCTCTTCTCCTTACTAGTTCTGTGATTTTAAGTACTTCCTTGTTGGTAGAACAAGGATAATAATACTTATGGAGATAATGTATAAAGAAGCTCACACAATCATTGATAGTATTTATCTTTGTGTTAACGGGATTTCCAAATACTTGAACTTTTAGTCTGCTGGTAAAAAAAAAGTACCTTTCGAGAAAGAAGCAAGTCTGAAAAGACTGTCTACTGTAGGATTCTGACTATGTGACATTCTGGAAAAGGCAAAACTATGGAGATAGTGGAAAGACCCCTCAGCTCCACACACACAGAGCCACGGTAGTACCTGTTGTGGTTGATGAGGTTATGTTGCCACATCGTCATCATCCAAAGGCCATACTTCACATTATGGTCACTCTTGGTGCTGTATATTCTGGGGGTTTAGAATGGAATTCTCCAGGCTAGAATACTGGAGTGGGTAGCCTTTCCCTTCTCCAGGGGATCTTCCAAACCCAGGGGTCGAATCCAGGTCATGTGCATTGCAGGCAGATTCTGTACCAGCTGAGCCACAGGGGAAGCCATATACCATAGCATATGACTGATGAAGTTATGTTGCCTCTTCATCGTATTGTGTACTTTCACTTGGAATTATATCATAGTTGCTCATGTTTCTAAGTGTTTTTTGTATTTTCATTTTAGTGACTACACTCACATCACAGTTGACTAAAACATTTCTCCTGTTATTTCAGTATTTGCCTAGAATAGATAAATATAGCTATACTTGCTGGGTTTTTTCACCACTTTTGTTGAATTACCTCCTTGGAATTTCCAGGGAGAGAGGTTACTATGCCGAAGACAAGAATGTCTTCTTAGTACTTACTATGTGCTGTTCTTTTGCCTCTGTAAGCAATCATATAAATTTATTATATTGCTAGCATTGTAAGATCACACCAATTTTGTCACAACTTTGATAACATTGAATATTCTTATTTATAATTTTATTATTAAATAGGCATAACAGTACAGTTTGCCTTAATTTATTTGCCTTTGGTCAAATAAGTGAGGATGGACAGTTTTCTCATGTTTTAATATATTGTGTGTTTATTTTTATATAAATTGCATAAGAAATACATTTTAAGAAGAGCAAGGAAGAAGATTGGGGGTGAAGTTTGGCACATTAGACCCTAGGTGAGGGACCAACCACCAAGGGGCTCACTTCCAAGATGTGGGTTCCTGGGGCTAGAAAGAATAGTCAGCTAGGTCAGGCATCACCTGCACAGCAATTTGGCCTGGGATGTGCACTAGTAAACCATGGTGGTTAGCCATACTAACTACATTTCTTCTCCATTATGCTTTGGTTCAGGAACTGGGTGGATCTAGACACCGGGGTATTTGGAGTCTCATCTGGTTAAAATAAATCTGTCTTTTGATAGAGGCATTATGAGTGAACTATCGATCTTTTCATAATAATCATATCAGTTGTTCAGTCCTTTAAATCTTACAAAGAGCTTTCACACTTGTTATCTCATTTGATCCTGACAGCAATCCTGTAAGGAGTAGATACTATTATTTCCGTTCCACAGCTTAGAAAGCTGTTATGATTGTCATTATGAATAGTCCAGGAATGATCAATAATTCAGTCTGGTTCCTGATGGGTAGAGTCACTCCTATTCCTGGACAGAGAAAGTGCTTAAGAATGATCTTCCTGCCCCCTCCTCTTCCCTCTCACCATCATGCTATTTCTGAAAGGGCTTCCAGCCTTTTGTCTTCTTGGCAGGATGGCTATAGCCTTTGTTGATGGAGGAGACATTGAAGGTCTTTGTGTAGAAATAATGGCTGTTTGTTTTAGGAGACAGTATTGTTATCTCAAAGGCGCACCTGGGACTGTCCCTCACTCCCCTCGAATAGAAGCAGCTTTGAGCCAAGACAAGGCTGGATCTGGTCACCATGGAGCTGTGGAGGAGGACAAAGACCGTTGGCCTTTGGTGACTTACATCTACACATCAATTAATGTCAACTGGGTGTTCTTTATCCACTACTGGTTGTCAGGAAATGCTTGCCTCTGTTCACTTAGCTTTCTTTTAGTGGATTTTAAGGTTCTGTCTGTAGACTGATGGAATCTTACACTAACAGGAGAGGCTGGAGTAAGCTTGGAGATTAGGAAGAATATGTCTTTTTTTAGACTGAGATACAACTGATAATGTACCATTGTATTAGTTTTAAATGTATAACATGATCTGATATACTTACATATTGTTAAAGGATTACCACAGTAAGTTTAGTTTAGTTTATCAGCACACATAATTACATTTTTTTTTCTTATAATGAGAACTTCTAAGATCTACTTTCTTAGCAGGTTTTCAAATATAGTCACCAGCCCTGTGGCCCAAGACTTACTTCTTATAACTGGAAATTTTTACATTTTGACCACTTTCACCCATTTTGCCCACCTCCTGCATCTGGTAACCACCAATCTGTGCTCTGTATCTGTGAGTTCAGGAGGTTGAGATGGTTTTCTTTTTGGGTTTTTTGTTTTTGGTTTCTTTGTTTGTTTTTAAAGATTCTACCAGTAAGTAAAGTCACACAGTATTTCTCTCTTTACACGCACACATACATGCATCACCTTCTCTATCCATTCATCCATCAGTGTTTCCATGTCTTGGTTATTGCAAATAATATTGCAGTAAACATAGGGGTGTACAGATTTTGTTTCCTTTGAATAAATACCTAGAAATAAAATTACTGGATCATATGATAATTTTATTTTTAATTTTTGAGAAACCTTCATAGAAGATGGCTTTCTTAACTGAGTGTCCCTAGAATTAACAAAGAAAGGAACAGAAAGATATTAGAGGTTAAGGAAATATCTTTGGGTGAGCCCCAACCCCCATGTGGCTGTAATGATGGCAGAAGACAATTGGTCATATAGAATCATAACATTAGTGAAGGCACAGTGGTGATGGAGATAGTATGGGACCTGGAATAAGATGACTTCCTTCAAATGCTGGTGAGACTAGTTATTAGACATGTGCCTTTGATAAGATGTAGGTCAAGATATTTAAATCCCTGGAGGCTTTGATTTCCTTTTATTTCAAGTGAGGATAGTGTCTGCGTTGTGAGACTAGTAGGGGAAAAAAAGGTACTTAATATGGTGCTTGGCGTATAGTAGGCTTTCAATAAATACCGGTTGTCATTCCACATCATTTCCATAAATTTGGAAACTATGGAAATGAAAAGTTTAACCCACCAGAACCTGAGATCTGTTTGAAAATACCAGTATAATGCTTAGCAAGGATCAGAAAGACCAGCCCTCCAGATGAGGTTGCCAAAGATTAAGAATGGCCATAAGGGGGCTTCCCTGGTGGTCCAGTGGCTAAGACTCCATGCTCCCAATGCAGGGCACAGGTTTTGATCCCTGGTTAGGGAACTAGATCTCACATGCCACAATTAAGAGTTTGCTGGTTGCAACTAAGACCTGGCACAGTCAAAAAAAAAAAAAAAAAAGGATGACCATGGGATAATAATTTCATGCCTCTACTATCATACTTAGTTAACCATGGCCCATCCAGACCCAGAGAATTAAGATGTCCTTCCAGTACTAGGGTGAGATGATCTGAGTCAATTAAACCTAAATGATAGAAATTTAGGCCCTACCAGCAGGCTTTGGAGCTTCCCTAGTAGCTCAGGGAGTAAAGAATCTACCTATAATGCAGAAGACTCGGTTCGATCCCTGGATTAGAAAAATCCCCTGGAGGAGAGCATGGCAACCCACCCCAGTATTCTTGCCTAGAGAGTCCCCATGGACCAAGGAGCGTGGCAGGCTGCAGTCCATGGAGTTGCAAAGAGTCGGACACGACTGAGTGACTAAGCACAGCACAGCACAGCAAGCTTGGATCTGTGTTTGCTGTAGCGGAATTCCCTGGTGCCCTGGAATTTCCAGGGCCTGGATCACTCTTATAAGACCAGCGGGTCTGGACATATCCTCCTCTCCAGTGCTGAATGATAATTTGTCATTTAGTTTTCTCCCATTTTGGGGGCTGTCACTGGTCTGTAGAAACAAACTGTACATTTAAATGCTAGATCTTAGGATCAGGGAAAGGGTTTTTCAGAACTATGACTATGCTTGTGGCTTCCCAGGTGGGTCAGTGGTAAAGAATCCACCTGCCAACACAGGAGACGTGGGTTTGATCCTTGGATCGAGAAGATCCCTGGAGAAGAAAATGGCAACCTATTCTAATATTAGTGCTTGGGAAATCCCACGGACAGAGGATCCTGGCAAGCTAGAGTCCATGGGGTCACAAGAGTCATACGTGACTTAACAACTAAACAACAGCAACATGACCATGCTTCAGGCAAGTGCAGAAGTTCAGGCACCACCAGCTGATGAAATCTGGGCCGCTGCCCGTGTAAGTGGCCAGAGAAAGAACACAGTTCATATACAGAAGGCATGAGTCTGACTGCTGACTCTGCCTCTTGCCAGCTAAATGACCTGAGCTAGTCAAATAACTCTGAACCTCATGATTCACAGGAAACTGCTCATGGATAAGGTGGAATAATCACACCGTATCTGACCAGCTATTTGGAAATGTTGCAGGGGAAAGGTCTTTGTAAAGTATGTGCTGTGGTACACAGATAAAGGGATTATAATAATATTGATAATGATCTCATTACACTGTGGGATGGTGGCAGGGGAAAGCCTAGGGTTTTAAGTTCAGGCAGATTCTCAAGTCTGGGTGAAGGTGCTAGTCACAAAAATAGGCAAAGGGCAGTGGTTCTAAAAGGTGTGCTCTAAGGACACCTGGATATATCCCGAGACCCTTTCAGGTGTTCCTGAGAACAAAATGTTTGTGAACCACTGACTTAGAGAATAAGTCTGAACTAGTCAAACCAAATTATTTGGAAAAGGACAAAGGAAAAGGACAAATGAGACAAAGAGAGCTTATTAGGAAAAAGTTCAGATGAAGGACAAGAGCCTGGGTATTCACACATTGATTCATTCAAACATATATGAAGTCCTGGCTTCCCTAGTGGCTCAACTGGTAAAGAATTGAGACCTGGGTTTAATCCCTGGCTGGGGAAGATCACTTGGAGAAGGAAATAGCAACCTCCTCTGGTATTCTTGCCTGGAGAATTCCATGGACAGAGGAGCTGGGCAGGCTATAGTCCGTGGGATCTCAAAGAGTCAGACACGACTGAATAACTAACTTTTACTTTTCCCTATGTCAGGCCCTAGGCCAACTGTAAAAGGGTTTGAAATACAGAGATTCATCTTCTGCCCTCAAGGAGGAAAGATGGTAGAAATGTAAAGCAACAGTGTCATGGTGTGATGAATACAATGGTGAAGAGGTGCGCTGGACCATAGCAAGATGTGGGGGATGAAATGGCCAGAGCAATCTGGGAACGCTCGCAGCTCCCAGAGGCAGGCAAACATTTGCATCTGTGGACACCCAGAGTCATTGCCAGAGGGGCCTAAAGTCATTGCTGTTTGCTTGCTTGTTTGTTTTAACATCATTGGCTTTCAGCCTGGAGGAGGCAGGGGTTGGAGGAGGCTGCCAGAGCCAGCTAAGGACTCAGACTATAGAAACACAAGAGCTTTGCTGTACTCTGAGTCTGAAAGGACAAGTATAACAGGAAAATGTAAAATAGTATTTTTCCTCATTCCTTACAAAAAATTCCAACCACCTCCCCCAAATTTCTGGGAACATCTTTATTAAAATGTTAACTAATACATAGTCCTTGTTTTAAAAAGTCCAATAAGGCCACTGTTATTAACCACTGTTAACAGTTTGGTGTGTATCATTTGAGCCATTTTCTAGACACATAAGAAATGCTGGTGGTGGTGGTGTAGTCTCTAAGTCATGTCCAACTCTTGCGACCCCATGGATTGTAGCCCGCCAGGCTCCTCTGTCCATGGGGTTTCCTAGGCAAGAATACTGGAGTGGGTTGCCATTTCCTTCTCCAGGGGGATCTTCCAGACCCAGAGATTGAACCCATATCTGCTGCATTGCAGGCAGATTCTTTACAGCTGAGAGCTTATGGTGAACAATGTTGGATTCCTGATCTCCGAAGAAGATTTAGCTTCAGGACCAGGGACCAGGCTTGATCACTCAAGAGCTTTTGTATAGCAGTTTATTAAAGTACAAAAGAGACATCAGATGGGGGATTAGGAGTGCCCCCAGCGAGTGTTAGCAAAGGAGTTATACTGCTTAAATTGGTTATCACAATAAATTAAAAGGATGTCTCAAGGTTCCGTGGGGTCAAAAAGAGTATGACACAACTAAACACACACACACAGACCCACTCCAACAATCGCATTATAAGATAACAGGATTAGTCAGAAGGTTTTTAAGAAGTAGAAACTTCTCAACCAGGATACATTGTTGTTCTATAATCCTTCAGTTCAGTACAGTTCAGTCGCTCAGTTGTGTCCGACTCTTTGTGACCCCATGAACCGCAGCACACCAGGCCTCCCTGTCCATCACCAGCTCCCGGAGTTCACTCAGACTCACGTCCATCGAGTCAGTGATGCCATCCAGCCATCTCATCCTCAGTTGTCCCCTTCTCCCCCTGCCCCCAATCCCTCCCAGCATCAGGGTCTTTTCCAATGAGTCAACTCTTCGCATGAGATGGCCAAAGTATTGGAGTTTCAGCCTCAGCACCACTCCTTCCAAAAAACACCCAGGGCTGATCTCCTTTAGGATGGACTGGTTGGATCTCCTTGCAGTCCAAGGGACTCTCAAGAGTCTTCTCCAACACCACAGTATGAAAGTATCAATTCTTTGGCACTCAGCTTTCTTCACAGTCCAACTCTCACATCCATACATGACCACTGGAAAAACCATAGCCTTGACTAGACAGACCTTTGTTGGCAAAGTAATATCTCTGCTTTTGAATATGCTATCTAAGTTGGTCATAACTTTCCTTCCAAAGAGTAAGTGTCTTTTAATTTCATGGCTGCAATCACCTTCTGCAGTGATTTTGAGCCCTCAAAAATAAAGTCTGACACTGTTTCCACTGTTTCCCCATCTATTTCCCATGAAGTGATGGGACCACATGCCATGATCTTAGTTTTCTGAATGTTGAGCTTTAAGCCAACTTTTTCACTCTCCTCTTTCACTTTCATCAAGAGACTTTTTAGTTCCTCTTCACTTTCTGCCATAAGGGTGGTGTCATCTGCATATCTGAGCTTATTGATATATCTCCTGGCACTCTTGATTCTAGCTTGTGCTTCTTCCAGCCCAGCGTTTCTCATGATGTACTCTGCATAGAAGTTAAATAAGCAGGGTGACAATATACAGCCTTGATGTACTCCTTTTCCTATTTGGAACCAGTCTGTTGTTCCATGTCCAGTTCTAACTGTTGCTTCCTCACCTGCATATAGGTTTCTCAAGAGGCAGGTCAGGTCATCTGGTATGCCCATCTCTTTCAGAATTTTCCACAGTTTACTGTCATTCACACAGACAGAGGCTTTGGCATAGTCAATAAAGCAGAAATAGATGTTTTTCTGGAACTCTCTTGCTTTTTCGATGATCCAGCGGATGTTGACAATTTGATCTTTGGTTCCTCTGCCTTTTCTAAAACCAGCTTGAACATCAGGAAGTTCATGGTTCACGTATTGCTTAGGCCTGGCTTGGAGAATTTTGAGCATTACTTCACTAGCGTGTGAGATGAGTGCAACTGTGCGGTAATTTGAGCATTCTTTGGCATTGCCTTTCTTTGGAATTGGAATGAAAACTGACCTTTTCCAGTCCTGTGGCCACTGCTGAGTTTTCCAAATTTGCTGACATATTGAGTGCAGCACTTTCTCAGCATCAGCTTTCAGGATTTGAAACAGCTCAACTGGAATTCCATCACCTCCACTAGCTTTGTTCATGGTGATGCTTTCTAAGGCCCACTTGACTTTACATTCCAAGATGTCTGGCTCTAGGTGAGTGATCACACCATTGTGATTATCTGGGTCGTGAAGATCTTTTTGTACAGTTCTTCTGTGTATTCTCACCACCTCTTCTTAATATCTTCTGCTTCTGTAAGGTTCATATCATTTCTGTACTTTATTGAACCCATCTTTGCATGAAATATTCCCTTGGTATCTCTAATTTTCTTGAAGAGATCTCTAGTCTTTCCCATTCTGTTTTCCTCTATTTCTTTGCATTGATCGCTGAGAAAGGCTTTCTTATCTCTCCTTGCTATTCTTTGGAACTCTGCATTCAGATGGGAATATCTTTCCTTTTCTCCTTTGCTTTTCACTTCTCTTCTTTTCACAGCAATTTGTAAGGCCTCTTCAGACAGCCATTTTGCTTTTTGCATTTCTTTTCCATGGGGATGGTCTTGATCCCTGTTTCCTGTACAATGTCATGAACCTCCATCCATAGTTCATCAGGTACTCTGTCTATCAGATCTAGTCCCTTAAATCTATTTCTCACTTCCACTGTATACTCATAAGGGATTTGAACTAGGTCATACCTGAATGGTCTAGTGGTTTTCCCTACTTTCTTCAATTTAAGTCTGAATTTGGCAATAAGGAGTTCATGATCTGAGCCACAGCTCCCAGTCTTGTTTTTGCTGACTGTATAGAGCTTCTCCATCTTTGGCTGCAAAGAATATAATCAATCTGATTTCAGTGTTGACCATCTGGTGATATCCATATGTAGAGTCTTCTCTTGTGTTGTTGGAAGAGGGTGTTTGCTATGACCAATATGTTCTCTTGGCAAAACCCTATTAGCCTTTGCCCTGCTTCATTCTGTACTCAAAGGCCAAATTTGCCTGTTACTCCAGGTGTTTCTTAACTTCTTACTTTTGCATTCCAATCCCCTATAATGAAAAGGACATCTTTTTGGGGTGTTAGTTCTAAAAGGTCTTGTAGGTTTTCATAAAACTGTTCAACTTCAGCTTCTTCAGCGTTACTGGTGTGGGCATAGACTTGGATTACTGTGATATTGAATGGTTTGCCTTAGAAATGAATAGAGATCTTTCTGTCGTTTTTGAGATTGCATCCAAGTACTGCATTTCAGACTCTTGTTGACCATGATGGCTACTCCATTTCTTCTGAGGGATTCTTGCCCACAGTAGTATATATAATAGTCATCTGAGTTAAATTCACCCATTCCAGTCTATTTTAGTTCGCTGATTCCTAGAATGTCGACGTTCAGTCTTGCCATCCCCTGTTTGACCACTTCCAATTTGCCTTGATTCATGGACCTAACATTCCAGGTTCCTATGCAATATTGCTCTTTATAGCATCGGACCTTGCTTCTGTTACCAGTCACATCCACGACAGGGTATTGTTTTTGCTTTGGCTCCATCCCTTCATTCTTTCTATAATCCTTAGTACAGAGTTGAAACTGAGTTGCTTCTTGTGTAATCTTCAGGCTTAAAGAAAAAAGCATTTTATGTGACTAAGAGCATGTAACTAATGTTGTTTGTTGTTGTAATCATCAGGCTTAAGGAAAAAATGTTTTATGTGACTAAGGAACATAGAGGGAAAAAAAGTTTGTCCTTTCCTCCTCCTTGAAAATTCCAGACCCCTATCTCCCCCTGGGGACCCCAGACTTCTTATCAACCCGCCTAGGAATTGACTCTCACCACTGAGCCATAAGGGAAGCCCAGGCACATATAGATGGAAACTTTAGAAAAGAGACTTTGGTTGATTTATACTAGATGGTTGTTCTGGGCAAACATATGAAATGTACCCTGAAGATGATAAGCATAGGAGGCTTTCCCAAGATGTTGGTGGCTGATGGCAATAAAGTCAGTGTAGGATCTCTTGATGCACTTTGTAGAAACTAACTCACACTTCAGAATATCTGCCAGAAACTGACAGCTTGCAGTGAAAGCAGGAATCAGATACAGTGCTTCTTGCTGGGTACTTCTTCGTTTTTTAAAAATATTTATTTATGTATTTACTTATTTATTTGGGTGTGCCAGGTCTCAGTTGCACCATGTGGGATCTAGTTCCCGGACCAGGGATGGAACCTGGGCCCCCTGCATTGGGAACACAGAGCCTTTGCCACCTAACCACCAAGAATGTCCCTGGGTACTTCTATATCTTGGCCTACCTCTCCCAGTGTCTCCTTTCTTCTCTCTCATCTCTCTCCCCAGACGCTAGTCCACTTTGCTTTCTTCTCACTTACCTCTGCCCCAAGTATTTGAATCTTCTTTTCCTTTTTAAAAAAATCTTTAAGTAGCATATTTATTCCCTGCCTTATTTTACAGAGCAATGTAAGGTAAATGTAGTAACCCACACACTAAACTAGAAAATTTCCTATACAGATAAAATGTGTTTTCAGAGGAAACAGAGCTGGAAGATTAAGACCAGGACAGAATTAAAGTAAGATTATGCAAAAATACTTCCTTCAGAGAGATTAAAGTTGGGCTTCAATTTTGAATTTCATTAGTATAAGTAAACAAGAGAAGAAATTTGTTACACAATTTGCACTGTACATACATAAGGATAAAAATGAACATTTATTAGCAGAAGTAAATTTTACATTGGTACCTAGGTCAATGAATACATTATAGTAATGGCCTGGTTTGTTTTTTTTTTTAACTTTTTTCCCATGTTTATTTTTTTCTGTTTCTTTTAAATTTTTAAAATTATGAAAATATGATAACACATTTACAGGAGACTTGGAAAAAACAGAACAAAGTTACATATAATTCTGCTATATATTACAATTATTTTTTAAATAGATAAATCAAGATTTTTAATTGGAGTTTCAATATCAAACTCTCAAAACTTAATAGAATGAATATACAGAGAAGTAGAAGGATATACCTGAAAAGCATCCAACATAATTAAGATTTATACAATTTTCACACAACAATAGGATACAAATTCTATTGAAGTTCCCATAGACTATAAACTAGGAAACACTAGAATATATCCAGGGACTTAAGACCAGGTGCAAATATATCATGGTCTAAAGGTATTGAAATCATACAGTCTGTTCTCTTATCATTGTGGAATTATACTAGAGATTAATATGAAAAGATATTTGAAAATAATCCCTGTACCTTCACTTTACCTTTACCACGTATTTTTAAGTGCAATATAACATTTCCAAGAGAGATCTTTGACATACCCATTGAAAGCCTCAATAAAATTAGAAGACTGAAAAAGCACAGAGGATGATTGCGGAGAAGAAAGCATTTAAATGAGAAATTAATATCAAAATCAGAAATTAATACCAAAGATACTTTAAAAATCCCATATATTTGGAAATTAAATGTCCACTTTTAAATGATGGATGTGTCTAAGAAGCCATAGCAAGGAAAATTAGAAAATATTTTGTAATAGAATAAAAATGAGAATTCAACAGAATTTGTTGCATATAGCTGAAGCTGCTCAATGCAATTAAATACAATGTGGAGTCTTGAATAAGATATGAAATCAAATAGTGGACACTAGCATAAAATTTTGTGAAATTTGAACAAAATCTGTACTTTAGATAATAATATTCTATCACATGTTAATTTCCTATTTTTTAAACATGATATTTCTTTATATTCTCAGAATTAGATTAGAAGTTTCAAGCCTCATTCAACTTTTTTATTTTTCTAAAAATCAGTAAGATAATAAACTTTCTAGACTTTTCGCAGTAATATTAGATGCCAAAATATGTGGAACTATATCAAAGTTTTGAGTGAATATAAATTCAGAATCTCATTCTATTCATACTAAGTCAAACAAGTGGAATCAAAATGTTATAAAATTTTTATCTAGGCAAAAATCCATAAGTTTTCTAAAATATATTTATTATATTATACATACTATTTATATATATGTATACAAAAGCTTTTCTGTAACTTTTGATAAAGGCTTGAAAAAGAACATAAAAAGAGAAATTCATAAACTAAATGAAATGGGAGAAGTGACTGAAATAGAAAAAGAGAAACAAGCTAGATAAAAGTAAAAGATCATCATATAGTTTAGTTGTTTTTAAAGGTGGTTGCTGATTAGAAACATATCTGGAGTTTTGGAGAAAAAAGCAATACCTGAGTATTTGTATTTTTAAAAAAATTCCAAGATAATTCTGATATGCCTCTGGATTTTTAAGTGATTACAGGTTTTTCTATTAAATGGTAGTTTCAGTGATACAGAATTCTGTTATTTTCTGCTGACGAATCATGATATAATTATTGTATTAAGCAGAAATCACAATAATGGAAGAGGTTTATCAGTTTTCATTATCAATAGCCAGACAAAAAAGATCATTACAATTGTAAACCGTAATGGAAACATAACCTAACAATATAAAATAATTACATATAATTTGGGAGGTTAATTAGAGTGGGATAAGTAGAAGTGCATACTTGCACATGTTTTCTTTTTAATTAGTTATTTTAATTGGAGGCTAATTACTTTACAATATTGTAGTGGTTTTTGCCAAACATGGGCATGAATCAGCCATGGGCGCACAGTGTTCCCCATCCAGAACCCCCCTTCCACCTCCCTCCGCATCCCATCCCCCAGGGTCATCCCTGTGCACCAGCCCTGAGCACCCTGTCTCACTTGCACATGTTTTCATCCACCCAGCCAGTCTGTCTTTTGGTTGGTGCATTTAATCCATTTACACTTAATTACTGATATGTATGATCCTATCGTCATTTTCTTAATTGTTTTGTGGTTTATTTTATGTAGATCTTTTCCCTCTCTCATGTTTCCTGCCTAGAGATATTCCTTTAGAATTTGTTATAAACCTGGTTTGGTGGTGCTGAATTCTCTTAACTTTTGCTTATCTGGAAAGCTTTTGCTTTCTCTGTCAAATCTGAATCAGAGTCTTTCTGGGTAGAGTGTTCTTGGTTGTAGATATTTTCATCAGTTTAAGTATATTGTGCCATTCCCTTCCGGCTTGTAAAGTTTTTGTTGAGAAAGCAACTGATAACTTTATGGGAGTTCCCCTGTATGTTGTTATTTTTCTTTTGTTGCTTTTAATATTTTATCTTTGTCTTGATTACTATGCATCTCAATGTATTTCTCCTTTGGGTTTATCCTGCCTGGGACTCGCTGCACTTCCTGGACTTGGCTGACTATTTCTTTTCCCATATTAGGGAAGTTTTCAGCTATTATCTTTTCAAATATTTTCCCAGGCCCCTTCTCTCTCTCTCTTCTCCTTCTGGGACCCCTGTGATGTGAATGTTGGTGCATTTAATGTTGTCCCAGGAGTCTCTTAGGCTGTCTTCTTCTTTTCTTTTTTCTATATTCTGTTCTGTGGCAGTGATTTCCACCATTCTCTCCTCCAGGTCACTTACCCGTTCTTCTGCCTCAGTTATCCTGCTGTTGATTCCTTCCAGTGTATTATTCATCTCTGTTCTTTAGTTCTTCTAGGTCTTTGGTAAACATTTCTTGTATCGTCTCCATTCTGTTTCTGAGGTCCTAGATCACCTTCACTATCATTATTCTGAATTCTTTTTCTAGAAGGTCGCCTATCTTCACTTCATTTAATTGTTTTTCTAGAATTTTATCTTGTCCCTTCATCTGGGACATAATCCTCTGATTTTTCATCCTGATTAGCTTTCTGTAATATGGTTTTGTTCCAGCTACTGTGGGACTGTGGTTCTTCTTGCTTATCCTGTCTGGTGGATGAGGCTAAGAGGCTTGCATAAACTTCCTGATTGGAGGGACTAGCAGTGAGAAAAACTGGGTCTTGATCTGGTAAGCAGGGCCATGCTTGCTGCTAAGTCATGTCAGTCGTGTCCGACTCTGTGCGACCCCATACGCAGAAGCCCACCAGATTCCCCCATTCCTGGGATTCTCTAGGTAAGAACGCTGGAGTGGGTTGCCATTTCCTTCTCCAATGCATGAAAGTGACAAGTGAAAGGGAAGCCACTCAGTTGTGTCCGACTCTTTGTGACCCCATGGACTGCAGGCTACCAGGCTCCTCTGTCCATGGAATTTTCCCAGGCAAGAGTACTGGAGTGGGGTGCCATTGTCTTCTCCATGCTTAGTAAAGCTTTAATCCAATTTTCTGCTGATATGTGGGATTTGTTCCCTCCCTGTTAGTTGTTTGGCCTGAGGTGACCCAGCCCTGGGATGTGCAGGGCTCTGTGGTAGGGTTAGGGCTTCCTGGGTAGCTCAGCTAGTAAAGAATCTGTCTGCAATTCAGGAAAATCAGGTTCAGTTCTTAGGTTGGAAAGATCTCCTAGAGAAGGATTAAACTACCCACACTAGTATTCTTGGGCTTCTCTGGTGGCTTAGATGGTAAAAAAAAAAAAGTCACCTGCAATGCAGGAGACCTGGGTTCGATTCCTGGGATGGGAAGACCCCCTGGAGGAGGGCATGGCAACCCACTGCAGTATTCTTGCCTGGAGAATCCCCATGGACAGAAGAGCCTGGCAGGCTACAGTCCATGGGGTCACAAAGAGTCAGACACAACTGACCGACTAAGCACAGCACAGAACAGCATGGTACGGTTAATGGCAACCTCCAAGAGGACTTAAGCCGAGGGGCAGCTTCCAGGACTGCTGCTGCCAGTGCCCTTGTCCCTGTAGTGAGCCGCTGCCGACCCATGCCACCACAGGAGACCCTCCAACACTAGCAGGTAGGCCTGGTTCAGTATCCTCTGCTGCTTTCCCTGGGTCTTGATGTGCACAAGATTTTGTTTGTGCCTTCCAAGACTGGAGTCTCTGTTTCCCCTGCTCCTGTGGAAATCCTGTAATCAAATCCCGTTGGCCTTCAAAGTCCGATTTTCTGGGGATTCCCAGTCCTTTAGCTGGATCCCCAGGATGGGAAGCCTGACATGGAGCTCAGAATATTCAGAACAGTGGGAGAATTTCTTAGGTATTATCATTCTCCAGTTTATGGGTTGCCCACCCAGCAGATATCAGTTAAGTTGCTTGGTCATGCCCAATTCTTTGCAACCCCATGGACTGCTGTATGCTGGGTTTCCCTGTCCATAACCAGCTCCCAGAGCTTGCTCAAACTCATGTGCATCGAGTTGGTGATGACATCCAACCATCTCATCCTCTGTCATCCCCTTCTCCTCCTGCCTTCAATCTTTCTCAGCATCAGGATCTTAACTAAGGAGTCAGTTTTTCTGGTCAGGTGACCAAAGTACTGAAGCTTCAGCTTCAGCATCAGTCCTTCCAATGAATATTCAGAGTAGATTTCCTTTACGATTGACTGGTTTGATCTCCTTGCTGTCCAACGGACCCTCAAGAGTCTTCTCTAACACCACAGTTCAAAAGCATCAAATCTTTTGTGCTCAGCTTTCTTTATGGTCCAGCTCTAACATCCATACATAACTCCTGAAAGAACCATACCTTTGACTATATGGATGTTTGTTGAAAAAGTAGTATCTCTGATTTTTAATATGCTGTCTAGGTTGGTCATAGCTTTTCTTCCAAGGGGCAAGTGTCTTTTAATTTCATGGCTATAGTCGCTGTCTGCAGTGATTTTGGAGCCCAAGAAAATAAAATCTGCCACTGTTTCCATTGTTTCCCCATCTATTTGCCATGAAGTGATGGGACCAGATGCCATGATCTTCATTTTTTGAATGTTGAGTTTTAAGCCAGTTTTTTCACTCTCCTCTTTTACTTTCATCAAGAGGCTTTTTATTTCCTCTTCACTTTCTACCATAAGGGTGGTGTCAGGTATAGGATTTGATTTTATCATAATTGCTCCCCTCCTAGTGTCTCATTGTGACTTCTTTTTGTCTTTGGAAGTGGAGTATCTTTTTTTGGTGGATTCCAATGTCCTCCTGTTGATGGTTGTTCAACAACTACTTGCAATTTTCGTGTTCTCACAGGAGGAGATAAGCACATGTCCTTATACTCTGCCATCTTGAGCTTCTTTCTTTTTGACTTCTTTCTCTGTCCCACTGTCCATAGCCTTTTCCTTGTCCTCTGGCCCTGATACAGCTTCTTGAGATTTCTTTGAAAGGCTATCTCTGATGGGAACTCCAGGAAAATATTGTTCACTTTTGGTTCTTGAACCTGAGAAATGGAATATTGCCTGCCATATCAGTAAACAAAGGATGTTGTAGCTATCAGCAGTTGCAGCCCTCTAACAGGAGCTAGTGAGTCCTGAGAAAACTCAGGAATGAAAGAATACCTGCTATCTAGCAGCCATCAGACTGCAGCCACTCCCTATGGTAACCCTGAGGAAACTCAGGATGTCAAAATATAGAATACTGGCCCCACATAGCTGAAGTGAATGTCAAAGGAATGATTTCAGTGAGCCCAGGCTCTTGCATCTTCCCATACACATAAAAGCACTAAATTCCTTAACTTGGGATATTTGGTTTTCTGTCATTTATAATAATCTTTTGATGTTCTGACTACTTGCCCTTTGTTGCAAAACTTCTGTATAATCTGGCTCCCTCAGAGCAGTTCTCTTAGGGTTACTTGAGATGTTGCCTGCCAGACTTGAAATCCTAAAAATCTCCACCAAATAAACCATTAACTCTCAACTTTTAGATTGTGAATATTTTTAAAGTTGACAGGTCCCAAGGAAAGTTTGCTTTGTTTTTAATTTTTAAACATTGTTATTTGAAATATAGTTGATTTACAGTGTTGTGCTAATTTCTGCTGTACAGCAAAGTAATTCAGTTATACGTATATGTACATTAAAAAATTCTTTTCCTTTTGGTTTATCATAGGATACTGAATATAGTTCTCTGTGCTATACAGTAGGACCTTGTTGTTTATCCACTCCATAAATAATAGCTGATATCTGCTAACTCCAGTCTCCGACTCCATCCCTCCCCAACCCCTTCCCCCTTGGCAACCACCAGTCTGCTGTCTATGTCCATGAGTCTGTGTCTGTTTCATAGATAGGTTCAGTCGTGTCATTTTCATACTCCACATTTAAGTGATATCATATTGTATTTGTCCTTTTCTTTCTGAGTTGCTTCACTTAGTAGCATACGTACCATATCTTCTTTATCCATTCATCTGTTGGTAAATGTTTGGGCTGCTTCCACATCTTGGCTATTGTGATTAGTGTTGCTGTGAACATAATGGTGCATGTATCTTTTTGGATTAGTTTTGTCTGGATATACTCACAGGAGTGAGATTGCTGGATCATACGATAATTCTATTTTTAGTTTTTTTGAGGAACCTCCATACTATTTTCCATAGTGGCTGTACCAGCTTACGTAGGGAAAGTTTGATAATGTGTTTCAAGGCTTTCAGGACCTTCAAAGTGATAATGACATGTCTCTATTTAAATTATTTTAAAGTCAATTCATATGTTAATTACCTAAATATGTCTTCCCTTTCTGTAGAACCATTTGAGAGCCTCTTGTATACTGAGTGAGCATGCCCTATAGTAAAGGAGGTGATATATTTTTGTGATGTGTCTGAAGCTATCTTCATACATTTTTTCTGAACTGCTTTAATTTTGCAATATTTCATGATCCAATCAATGATGAGGCTACTTTTAATAGACCCTATAACTCCAGACAGAATCAGTTCTTGGCATTGGATGATCATGTAGTTTAGTCATGGTATTGATTATCCTATAATCTTCACAGAATCACTGATGCATGCAGGTTGAACAGCAAAGTTACAGGTGAAGTCCATGACTTCTATGTAGTGAAGTTCCTCCTTACCATTGTTACTACCTTAGTCACATTTCTGTGATATTGTGTAAGGATAGTGCATGAAATGGTGGTGTCATAATTGGGGTAGCCCCTATATATGTCATTTATCTGTTTTGCCTCATTTTCAACTGGCTTGGGTCCAAATTTTCAAGAATTCTAACCGCGGTACCCTTTAATTTAAAGGGCTCTTCTCTTCATGCTTCCTCAGATTTAACATGAAATAGCTCTTTGGTATAGCTAGAGGCTGTAAAGTCTTTCAACCTCAGGTGTATACTCCTCTCTATGGCCTTTTTTTTTTTCCCATGATTAGTCTTTGGGAGATCTCAGGCAAAAGCACTGAAGGAAACACAGATAAGAGCAAGCACAGTCTTCTTCTGTAACCTTCTAGGAAAATATGTGTAACAACCACTTTGGACATATCAGCTAGGAAAAAAAACCCATACTAAGGCAAGTCTCTTATGTTATACCCCAGTTGGCATCTTCTCTTGAAACAGTGTGCCCTTCTTCTTAGAGACCAAAGCTCTATATGTCTTATATATCTCTCATGACATTGCTGAAATTCATTTTATGTCTTGAGGGTTCTGGATAACATAAGAACTATGCTGTCTGGGTTCTGAAATGATGGAACAGTTTACAACCCCTCAGCTAAGTTTATATTAAATCTGTAAGAATCTATTGTTTTTGCTGTCCCTTGACTCTGCACTGAGAAATTGAATGGAACAGAGAAGATCCAGCAGTTAATCATAAGCGTATTCGTCTGGCCTGTTCCCTAGTCCCATCTCCAATCATCTAGGTGTCATTTTTTACAATTGATATAATTTTTATGTTTCAGTTCAGTTCAGTCACTCAGTCGTGTCCAACTCTTTGCAACCCCATGAATTGCAGCATGCCAGGCCTCCCTGTCCATCACCAATTCCCAGAGTTCACTCAAACTCACATTCATCAAGTCAGTGATGCCATTCAGCCATCTCATCCTCTGTCATCACCTTCTCCTCCTGCCCCCAATCCCTCCCAGGATCAGGGTCTTTTCCAATGAGTCAACTCTTCGCATGAGGTGGCCAAAGTATTGGAGTTTCAGCCTCAGCATCACTCCTTCCAAAGAGAACCCAGGACTGATCTCATTTAGGATGGACTGGTTGGATCTCCTTGCAGTCCAAGGGACTCTCAAGAGTCTTCTCCAACACCACAGTTCAAAAGCATCAGTTCTTCGGCGCTCAGCTTTCTTCACAGTCCATCTCTCACATCCATACATGACCACAGGAAAAACCATAGCCTTGACTATATGGACCTTTGTTGGCAAACTAATGTCTCTGCTTTTGAATATGCTACCTAGGTTGGTCATAACTTTCCTTCCAAGGAGTAAGTGTCTTTTAATTTCATGGCTGCAATCACCATCTGCAGTGATTTTGGAGCCCAAAAATTAAAGTCTGAGACTGTTTCCACTGTTTCCCCATTTATTTCCCATGAAGTGACAGGACCAGATGCCATGATCTTCGTTTTCTGAATGTTGAGCTTTAAGCGAACTTTTTCACTCTCCTTTTTCACTTTCATCAAGAGGCTTTTCAGTTCCTCTTCACTTTCTGCCATAAAGGTGGTATCATCTGCATATCTGAGGTTATTGATATTTGATCTGGCAATCTTGATTCCAGCTTGTGCTTTTTCCAGCCCAGCGTTTCTCATGATGTACTCTGCATAGAAGTTAAATAAGCAGGGTGACAATATACGGCCTTGACGTACTCCTTTTCCTATTTGGAACCAGTCTGTTGTTCCATGTCCAGTTCTAACTGTTGCTTCCTGACCTGCATATAGGTTTCTTAAGAGGCAGGTCAGGTCATCTGGTATGCCCATCTCTTTCAGAATTTTCCACAGTTCATTGTGATCCACACAGTCAAAGGCTTTGGCATAGTCAATAAAGCAGAAATAGATGTTTTTCTGGAACTCTCTTGCTTTTTCGATGATCCAGTGGATATTGGCAATTTGATCTCTGGTTCCTCTGCTTTTTTAAAACCAGCTTGAACATCTAGAAGTTCACGGTTCACATATTGCTGAAGCCTGGCTTGGAGAATTTTGAGCATTACTTTACTAGTGCTGATGAACTATGGATGGAGGTTCGTGACATTGTACAGGAGACAGGGATCAAGACCATCCTCATGGAAAAGAAATGAAAAAAGCAAAATGGCTGTCTGAAGAGGCCTTACAAATTGCTGTGAAAAGAAGAGAAGCAAAAAAGCAAAGGAGAAAAGGAAAGATATAAGCATCTGAATGCAGAGTTCCAAAGAATAGCAAGAAGACATAAGAAAGCCTTTCTCAGTGATCAATGCAAAGAAATAGAGGAAAACCACAGAATGGGAAAGACTAGAGATCTCTTCAAGAAAATTAGAGATACCAAGGGAACATTTCATGCAAAGATGGGCTCGATAAAGGACAGAAATGGTATGGACCTAACAAAAGCAGAGGATATTAAGAAGAGGTGGCAAGAATATACAGAAGAACTGTACAAAAAGATCTTCATTACCAAGATAATCATGATGGTGTGGTCACTTACCTGGAGCCAGACATCCTGGAATGTGAAGTCAAGTGGGCCTTAGAAAATATCACTACAAACAAAGCTAGTGGAGGTGCTGGAATTCCAGTTGAGCTGTTTCAAATCCTGAAAGATGATGCTGAGAAAGTGCTGCACTCAATATGCCAGGAAATTTGGAAAACTCAGCAGTGGCCACAGGACTGGAAAAGGTCAGTTTTCATTCCAATCCCAAAGAAAGGCAATGCCAAAGAATGCTCAAACTACCGCACAATTGCACTCATCTCACAAGCTAGTAAAAGAATGCTCAAAATTTTTATTTTTAAAAAACTTTTATTATTTTATATTGGGGCATAGTTGATTAACAGTGTTGTTAGTTTCACATGTACAGCAAAGTGACTCGGTTCTACATAAACATGTATCTATTCTATTAAGGGCTTCCCTCGTGGCTCAGCTGGTAAAGAATCTGCCTGCAATGCGGGAGACCTGGGTTCAGTCCCTGGGTTGAGAAGATCCCCTTGAGAAGGGAAAGGCTACACACTCCAGTATTCTGGCCTAGAGAATTCCATGGATTGTATAGTCCATGGTGTTGCAAAGAGTCAGGCACAACTGAGCGACTTTCACTTCACTTCACTTCATTCTATTTTAAATTATTTTCCCATTTAGGTTATTACTGAATACTGAGCAGAGTTTTCTGTGCTATACAATAGGTCCTTATTGGTTATCTATTTTATATATAACATAGTGTGTACATGTCAGTCCCAAATGCTTCATCTATCCCTCCCATAAACCCTTCTACCTGGTAACCATAAATTCATTCTCTAAATCTGTGAGTCTGTTTCTGTTCTGTAAATAAGTTCACTCGTAAAATTTTTTAAGAGTTCACATATAGTGATAATCATATGATATTTGACTTTGTCTGATTTACTCACTTAGCATGATAATCATCTAGGTATCTTATTTCAGTATTTCATCTCCTGAGACAATCTGTTACATTGATTCAGGATGGAAAGATATTTATAAGTCTTTCTTACCCCTGTCCTAAGATCTCAGAGCTACCAGAAACTTTAGGGAGATCACTGGTTAGTTCTTGGATTCATTTTCTCAGAATGATCACCTTTAGCCTTATTGAATTCCTTCAAAAGCAGCTCATAACCCTTTGGCCTTGAATCTGATTTCCTAAGAAGAAACTGACTATATGTAGTCATAGGTTGCTCTAGAACTTGAATCTTTTTAACTCCTGAAAGGCTTAATAATGCTCATGGACTTAGTTACCAAAGCAGCTGTGAGTGATCTAGTTCTCTCAGCTGTGTCCTCTTAGATACACCGATGTGAAATCCTTCAGTCAGCCCTCTGAGGACTTAACACTTCCTTCATTTCCAGGTCCTGACTTTCTTCTGCCTACAGTCCATCTTAAGAAACATAAAGTATTTGAAATCCAACTTTGGATAATCCAGTAGCATAAATCAGAATGTGTGAGTAGGATGGCAGGTAAAGAAAAGAATGAAGGGAGGAATTGCCTAAGAGGAAGACCAACAAATTTTCTTAATAGGGAATGTACTACTAAGAGAAGGAAAAATATTCTGTGTATCCAGTAACTGATTTTAACAAGAGATCTGTGATTAGACTTGACTTTCCTTAGGACAGGAATTTTGTGGCTAACAGCTTGCTGACTGAATTCAACTCTATCTTCTTCCCTCTATGCCTGTCCTAATTTTCTTAGAAAAATTCCTTTTGGAGAGTACCCTTCTGATACGGATATATTCATATGAATTGCTTCTGTTGTGATATTAGCTTAGCAGCAATAACAGTGGCTTCAATAAGAGAGAAGCTTGTTTCTCTCTCATGTAATAATCTGAGGTATAAGAAGCCCTGGACTAATGGGAGGCTCCATAATCATGCGGGGCCCAGGCTCATTCTACCATATTGCTTTGCCATCCTCAGCATACGGCATCTGTCTCATGCTCTAGCTCCTGCTCTTATGTCTAGGCAGAAGGAAGTAGGAAAGTAGAAAGGGAAAACATTTTCCTTCTTTTTAAGGACATAAGTCAGAGCTGTACATGGAAAACTATCACTCCACTTTTATTCCATCAGCCAGAATTTACTCAAATGGCCATTATACCTAGCTGCAAGGGAAGCTGGGTAATGTGGTATTTAGTCTGGCAGTCATGAGCACCTAGATAAAATTATGTTACTATACAGAAAGGAGAGGAGATGTTTTGAGGAATAGCTAATAGTCTATGCCAGGCAAGGGGAGAATAAATCTTCTTCATAGTTTGGTAGGAAAACAGCAACAGCTAATGGAACCTAGAGAAATCCCTGACATAAATCATAATGGAGGCTGATGAGATCTGATTTTTTCCAGCAGGAGTATTCAAATGTTTATTTAAGCTCTTGTGAAACTATTTTTAGAGACTGTTGAGGAGACATTAAAGAAGGGTGAGTTTCAGGGCACTGTATTTCATTTCACAAGAAAGTAGAATTGTCCTTTAGGGACAACCCTGGATCTTGTTCACGTGCTCCGTTGCTCAGAGTCTTGTCCGACTCTTTGCCACCCCATGTACTTCAGCCCTCCAGGCTCCTCTGTCCACAGAATCTTCCAGGCAAGAATACTGGAGTGGGTTGCCATTTCCTACTCCAGGAAATCTCCCCAACCCAGAAATCAAACCCACATCTCCTGCATTGGCAAGCAAATTCTTTACCACTGAACCACCTGGGAAGCCAACCATAAACTTTATTTCCCTCCAAATTATTTATGTAACCAAAGCCAAAAGGGATCCAGTGTTCTAATAAATAGGTAGAGATATTTCAGGGAGCTTCTCAGCAAGCCAGGTGATAAGAGAGGTTCAGGAAGAGGCCATCAGAGGAGCTATAGATTAAATATATAGAACTGGTAAAGCCCAAGGAACTTTCAGCTCTTCTGCAATTGGAGAATGGATAGAACAGTGGAAGTTCTATCCACATGATGACTGCCAGGGCCGGAACTGGAGTGAAAGAGACCTGCAGTTTTCTAGAGAAGTATCTGCAGTGCTTTTCCTCAGAGCCAGCCAGCTTAGGAAAGAGCAGCTGGCTTTTAAGTGTCAAAAACTTGAAGACACAGATTTTCCAGCAGAGGAGTAGTGTAGACACATAAAGGAATTATACACTTGCTGGTGGAAGCATCTCAGCTCTTCAAGGTACTTTGTCAGTTAGTTGAGAGAAAGGATCTCATTCCTGCCCAAGGAGAATGCTGTTAGAAAAGGATGGCTATGTTCCCTTAAATAGTAATTAGGGACAGGGAAGGAGCTCAGAGGTGGGTGATGATGACCTATATGACGATCACCTGGGAAAGGAAGAGAACAAAGCAACTTCTGACTAATAGCTCTGAATTGGAAAGGTCTTCCAGCAATTCAAAAAGAAGACAAGAACATTCATTCTCTACTATGAACACTGAAATGGAAAAATCAAGTTATTACCCAAGCTCATGATAATGGTGATTAATAATAATTATTACAGCCATACTTACTTAATAATATATATTTGTGCCCTACTTATGTCCAAAAGGAATCTGAGCCAATTTACATTAAGAAGCACAGATACAATAAAATATAACCCTTTAAAACTGTAGTAAAGAGACCTGGCAAAAGAAGAGAGGGAAGGGGAGGAAGATAAAATGAACAAAGGCACTACAAATGAGAACAAAGCCTGAGGTTCCTGGCAACTAAAGCAAAGAAAACACAAATGGATTGAGTAGTTCTCATTGTAAGAAAGAGAACACCAGTTAATAAGACGCTGACTGTGGAAGAACTGGCTTCGTTGGATTTTGTATATAAGGGACATGGAATGTCATAATGGATAAAGGCAATATTAAAAATGTGTGCTACTTTTGATTGTTTTTATATCTGCCTTTCTTAAAATCTGTATAATATCCTTATTCTATAAAGGCAATTTTTAGGAGTAGGGATATAAGTAAATTTCATGATATTCTAAAAACCTGACTTTAATAAATAAAGTTCAGAAAGTTTCACAAAAAGAATGATGGGTGTGTTCCTAGAATATCCTCATCATCAGTTGGCTTGGTCACCAAGCTCTCTTTCATATAGGGCTGTAATATATTTTAATTAATGTAAACTTTGGCACAGATATGCTAGTCATCCACTGCTTTCTAGAGATGTTCAGACAGTAGCAGAAGCTTTTTTAGCTTCATTTTCCTCAGAAATAATGCAATCTTTTTGAAAATGTCTTGATTTCCATATAAGTAAGGACTGTTACAATAAAATAAAATCCAGTGAAAACAGGCTTACACCTGAATGGGACTTTTTGTCTAGATGAAGATCCAAAGGAGGGCAAGGTTCAGGGCTGATCAATCCAGTGGCTTCATGACTTAATGACATCATCGCTTATTTCTATTATTCAGTTTGTCAGCTTCACGATCAGTTTCTTTTTTTTTTAATACTTTATTCTACTTTACAATACTGAATTGGTTTTGCCATACATTGACATGAATCAGCCACATGTGTCCCCGATCTCCCAATGCCGAAACGATCAGTTTCATCCTGTCTGAATCATCTGGAGCTGTCCTATTCATATCTAGCAAGAGAGAGGAGATCCCCAAAAGTTCCAGAAATCTCTCTTTATGAATTTTGATCTGAAATGTATTAGATGCTCATCTCTGAACCAATAATGGTACCAAGGGAAAGGTATTTGTGGATCAACTTAGCCCTGAGCCCCCTGTCCAAGTCGTAGAGCCAGCGGGGGATTCAGCATCTGGCAACATAGGTGAGATGATCAGGAGAGATGTGATACCTCAAATAAAATCATGGTATGAACCAAGAGAGGATCTTAGGGAAGCAGTCACAAAGCCCAGTAGAGCATCCAGCACCTGGAAATTTCAACTCATGACTTGAAAACAAAAATGTGGGAAGATTTTTATATGAGTTTCTATTCTATTATTATTATTATAGCATTAATTAAATCTATTATACTTTTCATTAAAAGTTCATTTTTCCTTTAAATTTTTACATGCTTAAACATTTTAAAAATATTTAAATGTAGTGATAGCAGGGAAACAATTTTGCATTCTGCTTTACTAGCATTTCAATGGCTGTATCATACTCCATTAAGTGTCTCAGTGATATAATTTATTTAACTATTGCCTCTCTGTGGGACATTTAGGTTGTTTGTAATTTTTTGATATTGTGAATAACCCAGGTAACAATTTTATGCATGTGATTTTTCCCATTCTTTGGGACTCATCTATGTCAGAATGTGATTCTTGATATAGATTTATGTACATTTTCCATTTATACCAGAATGAAGAAATTTGAAGTTTCTTTTAAAGTGTTGCTATTTTGAGTTTACCAACTGCTTTCATAATTTGCCTCCTGAGTCAAATGTCACACTCTTCAAATAGTTTTCTTATAAGGACACCTTATAAACCTGCACCATCCTAATCATTTGTGTTGACTTTTGGAAGGAGAGCCAGGGTCCGTTATCTAAAGATGTTGAGTAGTAGAGTGATATATTATGTATAATGTAGAGCAATGGCTAAATTTATGGTCCTTAGAGTAAGTCAGACTTGAGTTTGAATCCAAATTTTATGTGCTTGCTGTCTGATCTTTGGACAAGTTATTTAATAACATTTTGGATTTCTGTTGTCTGCATAAAATACAGATAGTTCCTACTTTATGAGGTGTTTTTTTTTTCAGGCTTATAGAAGACAGTGTATGCAAAGCCTGGTGAATAATGAGTCAGTAATGGCGATTATTGTTATGATTCAGCAACTGGGAATTTGATCTGAAGCTAAAGTTAACAGATATGATATAGTGTGTAGGAGAACTTAGTATCTATCTAACAGAAAAAAAAAAACACAGAGGAATCAATGGCACCCCACTCCAGTACTCTTGCCTGGAAAATTCCATGGACGGAGGAGCCTGATAGGCTGCAGTCCATGGGGTCGCTGAGTCAGACACGACTGAGAGACTTCACTCTCACTTTTCACTTTCATGCATTGGAGAAGGAAATGGCAACCCATTCCCATGTTCTTGCCTGGAGAATTCCAGGGATGGGGGAGCCTGGTGGGCTGCCGTCTATGGGGTCGCAAAGAGTTGGACACGACTGAAGTGACTTAGCAGCAGCAGCAGGAAGAGAAAACAAATCAGGTTCTCTGTACTGAATGGCCACCTGGTCTCTGAACCCCCTTTCATAGCACTCTCATGCAGTCATTGTCCAGTATCTGAAAATTTCCTGGAATGAGGCCCTCACTACACCAGAAGGGTGGTTTAGCACTGACATTTGACATACTGACAAATTCGAATTCCTCCCCATTGCTTGTCTTTCTCTGCCCTAGTGTTATCTTTTGAAACATATGAAGCTGTTCCGCTCCTTCACTGGATCTTAAAGAAAGGAACTGGAAAGGCCAGCCACTGCCCATTGCAGAAACCCCCTCAATGTGATCCTCAGCACGTGGTCCTTTGCTGAAACTGTCAGGGGTGAAATGCATGTTTGTGAAGTGACCTATTTCTTAATAGGAAGTCTTCATAGTTTGGAAGTTCTGCCATTTATGGAATTTAAGTTTTCCCTTCTATAACTTCTACCTCTTGGATATACTGCCATCCTTGATTCCTGGCTCCCTTAGGTTGTTTACCCTGGGCAAGTGACTCCAGCCCTCTGAGAACGGAAAATAGGGGAAATAATAGCACCTAATACATTGGGTTATTGTAGGATTAAATGAAATAGTCATGTCAAGCATTTAACATAGAGCATAACACATAATAGGTGTTCTGAGTATCACTGGGCATTTGACTAGGTGAAACCATTTTTCTCAGAATATATAGTCTTTATTGTCTTGGTTAATAATCAGAGATGTTATGCCTCCTCCGCAAAGGGTTGAGAGCCAGTTCAGAGCAATACTAATTCTGAGAGGTAATTTAGAATTGGAGAAGAGAAAAAGATATAGCTGTGAATACCACCTAGTGGCCTTCTAGAGGTATGACAATTTAATCAGCAGTGTCAGGCAGCACAGTGGTAAAGAAATCCGCCTGCCACTGCAGGAGACGCCAGAGATGAGAGTTCAATCCCTGGGTCAGAAGATCCCTTGGAGAAGGAAATGGCAACCCACTCCAGTATTCTTGCCAGGAAAATTCCATGGACAAAGGAGCCTGGTGGACTACAGTCCAGGGGGTTCGCAGAGTCGGAAATGACTGAGCACAGCACAGCAGCAGTATTTAGGAAAAGATCAGCTCACTGACCATCAGTTATAACTGTGGTAGGCTCTCTGTAGACAGAAGAGTTTGATTTCCAACCTGTTTTCCAGATCCAGATGAGTCGAGTCTGAGTCCTCCAGATACTAAGGGTAATCACAGATTTTATTTAGAAAGAAGTCATCTCTTGGAATTAGTAGAGTGGAATGGGGAAATGTGAAATAATAATCCTTTCTTTTTGCTGATTTCTCCCTGGAAATGAATGATGTTGCTTGTGCCTAACCTGAGACCACTCATCGGCCTCTCTTTCCTCCCAAATTGTGAGTGAACTTCAGTCCATTCCAGGGCATTTTCTTTCCAGATGGGGTGCTGGAAGAAAATAAGTTCCAAGATTTGAAAATGAAAATTCTTAAAGGGAGTTGCTCACAAGAGGCTGACAAATCCTACTTTAATTTTTAAAAACTTTAATTACAGATGTACAGAAAAGTTACAAGAATACTAGAGTTCTTTTATGTATTTCACCCAAATGTCTCAAATGTGAATATTTTACTGTGGTTGCTTTTCCTTTATCACTCTTTCTTCATCCCCCTTCTACACACACACACAATTGCTGCTGCTAAGTCACTTCAGTGGTGTCCGACTCTGTGCGACCCCATAGACAGAAGCCCACCAGGCTCCCCCCGTCCCTGGGATTCTCCAGGCAAGAACACTGGAGTGGGCTGCCATTTCCTTCTCCACACACAAAACTATTGAGAGTAAACTGCAGACATAATGCCATGTTATTCCTAAAAATAAGGAAATGATGATCAAAGTCAGGAAAGTATCAATGATCCAGTGCTATTATCTATTGAACACACCTTATTACAGTCTCACCAGTTATTCTACTAATAGCCTTTATAGAAAAAGGAAAAAGTATGGCCCAGAATATAATCCTAACTAGATGTTCATATGGAGAAGGCAGTGGCACCCCCACTCCAGTGCTCTTGCCTGGAAAATCCCATGGATGGAGGAGCCTGGTAGGCTGCAGTCCATGCTAAGGGTCGGACACAACTGAGCAACTTCCCTTTCAATTTTCACTTTCATGAATTGGAGAAGGAAACAGCAACCCACTCCAGTGTTCTTGCCTGGAGAATCCCAGGGATGGGGGAGCCTGGTAGGCTGCCATCTATGGGGTCGCACAGAGTTGGACACAACTGAAGTGACTTAGCAGCAGCAGCAGATGTTCATATTGCATTTTATTTTCATGATTCTTTAGTCTCTCTTAATCTTTAAAAGATTTGAATACTTTAAAAGTATTTTAGGACAATTTCTTTGTTTTTCATGACCTGTCTAAAAAAAATGACATATTATAAAACTTTTACAGAATAAAGAGTTTCATACTGAATAACATAAATAATAAATTAGTGAAGAAGTAGAAAAAGCTCTTCCCAAAGAGAATGCCAACTAATAAACACAGAAGGAATGACAGAATGAGCAAATCACAGCTTGACAACCGGAATAATAATAATCAGGCAAAAGTTATCAATGAGTGTTAAAACCTGCAGGTGAAAAATTGATGAATAAAGGATTTTTGCTTAGTTTCACAGTATTTTCCCACAAAATATGTGTTCATTACAAAAAGAAAAATAATACTTGTATATTGAATAAAGCTAGAAGACACCATCTTAACAAGGGATCAAAGCTAGTGTCATCATTAATATGCAGTTAGACAATTTATGCCTCCTGATATCATGCACTGAAAAGGACAGTCTCACTCTAGTATTCCTTACCAAATATGCATCACCTGAATTTAAATATAAGGAAACACCAGACAAATCTCATTTGAGGGCAATCTATAAAGTAAATAGTTTATACTCTTCAAATTCTGCAAGTTAATCAGAAAATTTGTAACTTCCCTTGACAGCCCTACTTTGGTCTAGATGTGTGTGTCAAGGCGGTCAAGGGGGATCTGGTTCTTCAGGACAAAGCCCAGGTTTTATTTTGATCTTGGAATGCCCTGAGTCCCTCTCTCAGAACAGCTGTGCCCAGCAGATTGCACCAGGGCCAAGGTGCCATGCCTACCTCCTACTCCCACGGCTCCAGAGTCACTGACTCCAAGGCCCAGGACACCCGTCTCCATGGCAAGGCATTTGGCCATGGCTTTGGCATACTTGAGTTTGGAGGCATTTTTCCAAGGACATTAATATAGGACAAATAAAGGGAAGCACTACCTGATGCAGAATGTAGAAATTTTTGGCTTGGGAGTAAGAACTAGGAAGTTAAGTTGGCTCAGGAGAAAAAAGTGACTATTGAGAATGACAATGGCAAGAGACAGTTACAGTGGAGTTTAGTCTTTCTGAGGTGAGTTGGGGAGAGAGGAGGAGAGCCATAACTACAACTTTCCCTTAATTCCCTGGTTTCCCCAATGCCACTATCAGCCCCTTAGCCAACTCTAGGGGGGTAGATCCCATCCAGGTAGCATCTTTGACCTCAGGCAGTGGCTATCTTCTCTCCTCTGGATAATGGAGAAGGAAATCAGGACACAGCCTCTTGGGTTGGTTTCTAGTGACCTATGGAATGACAAGCTCCAGTGCCTATTACTACACCAAAGTGATGTCTGAGCTCTTCTTACATACCCCATCAGACACTGGAGTCTCCTTCCAGGCCATCAGCAGCATGGAGGACTTCTGGGATGTGAGTATGAGATCTCCTCTACCCCTCCCCTCTTCTTCACAATGGCCTAAAGCCTGAAGCCACGGGTCAGGTTTCGGGGCTGTCAAACGGTAGATAAGGCCATATCCAGAGACCAGGGCATTCCAGGATCAGGCTGAGTCATGGAGTCAGGCAAGAATTAATGGGTCAGACTAGACAGAGTTCAGGTAGTGATAGGTTAGAGATTGGAATGATAATCAGAGAGTCAAGTCAGTGCTTAAACTAGTATTGAGAGTCAGAGGTAAAGCAGAACTTCAAAATGTATTTTAAGTAAAGAGTAAGGCCACGCCAGGCTGAGATTTGGCCAGAGTTCATGGCTAGGCTGAAGAGCCCAACAGAAGCTGACTGGAGACAAGCTGGAGGGGGTCAGTAGTATGGGGAAAGAGAATTCTAAGGGTAAGAGTCAGCAGAGTCTGGGTCAGGTTCAACCCAGTTCGTGATCTAGTTTGCCCAGGGCCCATTACTGGACAGCTTGTATTGGACCAAATGGTACAACAACCAGAGCCTGGGCCACGGCTCCCACTCCTTCATCTACTATGAGAACCTGCTGCTGGGGGTTCCGAGGCTGCGGCAGCTGCGGGTCCGCAATGACTCCTGCGTGGTGCATGAGGACTTCCGCGAGGACATTCTGAGCTGCTATGATGTCTACTCCCCAGACAAGGAAGAGAAACTCCCCTTTGGGCGCCTCAATGGCACAGCGTGAGTGAGTCCCCCAACCAGTGTTGCAGGGCTTGCCCCTCTGAGCCTGATGCCATCCCAGGTTTGGGAACCATTTCCATTCAGACTTAAAGAGCCTTGGGGGTACTTGGTGGGGAGGTGAGAGGCATCTCTCTGAGACCCATCTGTGACAGTTTGGAGATCCTGGTCTGGGTCACTGAGGAACAGAAAAGGTATGTTAGCAGAGAGAGCCACAGCCTTCAGAGTTGTCTTCACACACAGGTCCCTGTCACAGCTGCCCTACTCTGGAGGCAGTCTTGCCAGAGGAAGCATCCTTTCTTGCCCCGGGGTCCCTCCTGGGTATGGAGCATGGATCCACATAAGTCATGGCTGCAAGAATCTGGCCCTTGGAGCTAATAGGGGAAGGTGGATGAGGAATTAGGGAAGAAAGGGGAAAGGGTGAATAGGACAGGAAAGAAGGGGAAAGAAATAAGGGTTCAGGGAGGAAAGTTTGTGGACAGGACAGAGAATCATGGGGCTAAATAGCCAGGTGCACAACCACAAGAGAAGAAAGGGTTTTTTTCTGGGCTACATGCTTTCCTCATGGGGACTACTCAGGCTGCAGTCAAAAGTGGAGTTGGGTGACATTGTAAAGCATCAGGAGATTTACATTTGAACTTCACTTCAGCCACTAACTAGCTGGATTATCTCAGACATCTGAGTATTAGTTTCATCCTCTGTAAAATGTGAATAATATTTTTCCTTCCTTCTCAAATAGTTACATTAAATCATATATGTAAAATGTATATGTGATATGTATAGGTAATATATATGAAACTGTAAAGCCCAGACAGTTATAAAATACTGCCATTCATTGCCTTGGGAGACCAGCTTCTGGGCCTGGCTCAGACTTCTGCACTCAGATGGCTTCTTCTGTGACAGATGGACCTACCACTCGCAGGATGAGCTGGGGGGCTCCTCTCACTGGGGCCAGCTTACAAGCTACAGTGGAGGTGGCTACTACCTGGACCTTCCAGGATCTCGACAGGCCTGTGCAGAGGCACTCAGGGGCCTTCAGGAGGGCCTGTGGCTGGACAGGGGCACTCGGGTGGTCTTCATCGACTTCTCAGTCTACAATGCCAACATCAATCTTTTCTGTGTTCTGAGGTGGGTCCCCTTTCCCTGCCTTCCCTCTGTCATCCATGGTTCCTGGTTCACTTCTCCTCTGCTGGAGACCCTTCCTTAAATGTGTTCCCTCTGGTGGGGAGGGGAGAGGATGGGAGGAACTGTCCCAGCACAGGCCTCACCAGACACCCCCTTCCTCCCGCAGACTGGTGGTGGAGTTTCCAGCTACAGGAGGTGCCATCCCATCCTGGCAAATTCGCACAGTTAAGCTGATCCGCTATGTCAGCAACTGGGACTTCTTTATTGTTGGCTGTGAGATTGCCTTCTGCATCTTCATCTTCTACTACGTAGTGGAGGAGATCCTAGAGCTCCGCATCCACAGGCTTCGTTACCTCAGCAGCATCTGGAACATTCTGGACCTGGTGGTCATCTTGGTGAGGGACAGATGTCTTAGACTTGGGACACCTGGGATGGTGCAGGGAGGTCTACCCTGAGAGGGGCTCCCAGTTCTTCCTTCTGGCATCCCAAGTCCTTGGGACTTCTGGTCAGAGCACTATATAACCGCTCCCTAAGCCAGAGGCTGATGTGCCCCAGGCTCGGCCCTGGAAGAATCCTATCTCTATGTTTCCTCTCCCTCTGGCCTATGATCCAGGCCTTGCTTCTTTTTGTACCTGACATTATGTTCCTCTTCTCTTTCTCCCCCTCATGATCTGTCCCCTTGAAACTCCTGCCTTTTCTCTTCTATTAAAATTTTCTGCCTCTTCATCTTCATCTCCTTCCTACTAACAGGACACATGCATTTCTGACCAAGGCTGGAAAGAGGTGGGGGAAATAAAATTGCTTGGCTCCATCTCTCCATGGTCCTTTACAATCTACATATTTACCACTGGCCTCACAGCCTTCTCTTAGACTTTAAGCTGTTTCCCCAATCATCTTGTCCAGTTCCATTTGAACCTAAGATAGTCAACCACTCAGCAAGAAAGAGGTGTTTTTTCCCCCTACCTGTCTTACCCACCCCAGGACTCCCCTGGAACTTCATGCCCTTGAGATTCTCTCGATTCTCTGACACTCCCCAACCCCCCGTTATGACAGCTCTCCATTATGGCTGTGGGCTTCCACATATTCCGAACCCTCGAGGTGAATCGGCTGATGGGGAAGCTTCTACAGCAGCCAAACCTGTATGCTGACTTTGAGTTCCTCGCCTTCTGGCAGACACAGTACAACAACATGAACGCCGTCAACCTCTTCTTTGCCTGGATCAAGGTACCTTGGGGCTCCGCACCCTCAGCAGCGCCTCAGGGCATGCATTCTCCCTTCCCTAGGATGAGTCTCATTTTCCTTGTCTGGTTTGGCAACTCCTGTGGCCTCCCGAGGCCCCCAGAGTGGACTGTTTCAGGCTTTTCTCTTTCTTCCCTAATTACTTGGTTCAACATGGCCCTTTCAGATATTCAAGTACATCAGCTTCAACAAGACCATGACCCAGCTCTCCTCCACGCTGGCCCGCTGTGCCAAGGACATCCTGGGCTTCGCCGTCATGTTCTTCATCGTGTTTTTCGCCTATGCCCAGCTGGGCTACCTGCTTTTCGGGACCCAAGTGGAAAACTTTAGCACTTTTGTCAAGTGCATGTGTGTGTCCTTCCTCCTCCACTCCCTGGCCCCTCACCCTCTGGCTCTAGGGGTGTGTGTATCCTTGGGGAATTTGGGTGGATGTGGATGTGGGTGTCTCTGTGCTTAAAGCACCTGGATGAGTCTCTAGAAGCCCTGATGTGTGTGCTCAGCATTTCTGACCCTGTTCTGTCTGCATCAGATTGGGTCAGGGGTCTGAGTTCACTGAAGAGCAGTAGGGAGGGATATGGGATGGCATCAAGGTTATGCTTGAGCTCAGGGTAAAGCCCCCATCATGGTGTCTCAGCTTCACTCAGTTCCGGATCATCCTTGGGGACTTTGACTACAATGCTATTGACAACGCCAACCGCATCCTGGGACCTGTTTACTTTGTCACCTATGTCTTCTTCGTCTTCTTTGTGCTCCTGGTGAGGGTCCCACCGAGGGATGGGGATTTGAGAACATGAGGAGTGGAGATGTGAATGGCCTGCAGGGTGGGGTTTTGTACCTACCCACCCAGGTTCTACACTAATAATTAGGGTGGGTTTCTCAAACCAAGGATGGAGAGATGGGGGGGTGGAGAACCTCTGCATTTTCTGAAGGTTGGCCAGTGTGTGGTCAGCACAGTTAGGCAGTTTGCAGAGTATAAAGGAATCTGCAGGCTCCCTCCCTAAAATCAAACCTCTATCCTCCAAGGATGGAAAGAGAAGGAAGGCTACCTCATGGGGAGAAGGGCCTGCCCTTGGAAGCTTTTCTGCCTATAAGACCCCCCTTTCCCCTGGGGCTCTCTAGCTCTTTCCACTACCATTGTTTTGTATTTGCTCTCTCTCCCTGCCAACCATGATCTGTGTTTGATTTTTGTTAGAAAAGCCAGCAGGTTTCTTTATCTGATTGGTGGACAGGTATACAGATATGGATTTGGGGATAGATGGTGAAGAGAGCACAATTTTACTCTCATCTTGGAAAGTTTCTGGCTTCAGTGACAAGCAGACCCTTCCATGAAGGGGACCTGTGGCTTATGTTGGGGCATCTTCATGGCCAGGTTACTGTAGCAGTAAGGGGAGGGCGTCAGGTTGATGAGGGGGCATGACCCCCACCCCCACCACCATAACAGAATTGTGCTGAAATGCTGGGCTCTGGGGACCCTGAGATGTGGGGATTAGTGGGCTGCAGAGATGGGGCTGGAGGTATCCGCCTTTTTGGAACATATGTTGGGACATTCATAGGGTCCATGGGCTTGATGCTGTCAGTGGATCTGGAAGTGCGGACTCTGGTCTCTGCTTTCTCCTTCAGAACATGTTCCTGGCCATCATCAATGACACATACTCAGAGGTCAAGGAGGAGCTGGCTGGACAGAAGGATGAGCTGCAGCTTTCAGACCTCCTGAGACAGGTGACTACTCAGTCTCATGTGAGCCGCACATGTGCATCAGGGCCCAGGTCCAGGCACTGTGTCCTGGTCTGCGCCCAATGGGTTAGGGGCCTGCTCTTGTGTGCATTCCGCTTATCCCTGGGATCCTGTCACCCTGTGAGTGCAGGTGGGGACAAGAGATGAGGAGGAGGTTGCAGGTGGGAACCAGGACTGTTTCTTTTCCCTGTCCAGGGCTACAACAAGACCCTACAGAGGCTGCGTCTGAGGAAGGAGCAGGTTTCAGATGTGCAGAAGGTCCTGCAGGCTGGGGAGCAGGAGATCCAGTTCAAGGACTTCACCAACACCTTGAGGGAGTGAGCAAGCAGAGATCCAACCTTCTCTGACATTGATCTATAAGTCCTTGACCCTCAAGCATATGCCCTTTGCCTATAACCCTCCAATCTTGGCCCATGGGCCTCTGATCTTGTTTTATAGGCCTTTAACCTTGGCTTATAGGTCTCTTATAGTTCTGATCTTCAGAACAGTGCCCCTGGTTTAAAGGACTCTGATCATGTTCTATTCTGGACCTTGTTGAACAGCCTTTAGCACTAGTGTAATACCATGATTCCCTAATCATTGTATACATCCCTCACTCCCACAAAACTCCAAGCTTAATTCTATGCTTCCTCACAAACACAGGATTATTTCCTTAGCCATCCTCTCCCTGCTTCTCAGTTAAACATATTAACAACATTGATCAGACATATTGTGAGTGCCAGCTGTGGGCCAGGCATATAATTAAATGAGATAATCTTTGTCTTCCAGGAATTCACAGACATGTAAGCAAATAAACAGAAATCACAGAACAGTGATTCTGTTCCACAACAGAAATAACTAAAAGCGAGGAAACATGGAAGTATAAAAGCACATACAAAGGCAAAGAGGTCTGAAACTGAGCCACATACACGGGAGTAATAAGTAACTGAGCATTGTCAAGCATTAAATGAAAGGCTGGGCAATGCAGATGAGGCGGAGAAATGGGCTAAGGCCACATTGGGAAAAGCCCTGAATACCACTTCTCTATCCAAAGAACAGGGTGCCCAGGAGAGGTTTTAAGCAGGGAAGGAGTATAGTTAGTCTTGTACTCTTTTTTTTTTTTTTTTGGGTGGGGGTAGGAGAGAGACGGGGAGAAGGCAATGGCACCCCACTTCAGTACTCCTGCCTGGAAAATCCTATGGTAGGCTGCAGTCCATGGGGTCGCTGAGGGTCAGACACGACTGAGCGACTTCACTTTCACGCATTGGAGAAGGAAATGGCAACCCACTGCAGTGTTCTTGCCTGGAGAATCCCAGGGATGGGGGAGCCTGGTGGGCTGCCGTCTATGGGGTCACACAGAGTCGGACATGACTGAAGTGACTTAGCAGCAGCAGCAGCAGGGGAGAGACATGCAATGCAGCTTTTGGGATTTTAGTTCCCTGACCAGGGATCAAACCTGGGCCCTTGGCAGTGAAAGTTCAGTGTCCTAACCACTGGACTGCCAGGGAATTCCATAGGCTTGTACTTTAGAAAGCTTAATTACATAGTTGCATTATGAAGGATAGATTTCAGGGGTAGGGAATGAAAGGAAGGCCACGGGGCAGTGGGTAGGAAGCAGGCAGAGGGTAAGTTATTTGGAGGCAAAGAGATTTTGCAGTAATTCTTTTAGGAGATTCTGAGGGCCTGAACTTAGTCAGCAGGAGTCAGGGAAGGAAGAAATAGATTGAAGGGATTCGGTGAAGGGTTTCAAATCACTAGACCTTGACATCCTGGCTTTCTCATGTGGCCCCCTTTGTCCCTAGAGAGCAAGACTCTTGCCAGAGTCTAGCAAAAATGAGTCCATAATGGAGTCCATAATGGAGAGCTCACAGCCATGGCAGGTCAGAGGTCATTTCATCCCCCTGTTCTCTTCAGGCTGGAGCACACAGAGCATGAGATGACCAAGCTCACGGCTGCCTTCACCAGGTTTGAGCAAGATGGGAATGGCGTCCTAGATGAGAAAGAGCAGAACGAGACGCGGCAGAAGCTGGAGGGGGGAGAGGGTGAGCCCAGGCGGCTGGTGGAGAGGCTACAAGGAAACTGCTCATTCTCCTCTTCCTGCAGCACACCCAGAACACAAACCAATTTGGAAATCCTCCAATGGATGGGCGGGAAAGAGCTCTCTAGAATAGTGGTTCTCAAACTGCTGTGCAGTAGAACCCCTGGAGAGTTTTAAAACACCCTCATGCTCAGGCCACACACTCCAGACCAGAATCTCTGGGGGAGTCAGGAGGGTCAGCCATCATTTGTTTTCAATGTGGTTCTGCCAGAATTGGACACTGGCTGATTTTTAAAGTTAATTATTTATTCATGGCTGTACTGGAGCTCTGTTGCGGGCTTTCTCTCGTTGTGGTGTGCAGGCTTCTCATTGTGGTGGCTTCTCTTCTTGTAGAGCAGGGGCTCTAGGACATGTGGGCTTCAGTAGCTGTCCTATGTGGGCTCAGTAGTTGCGGCTCCTGGGCTCTAGAGCACAGGCTCAGTAGTTGTGGTGCCTGGGCTTAACTGGTCCCTGGCATAGTGGGATCGTCCCCTATCAGGGACTGGATCCATGTCTCCTGCATTGGCAGGTGGATTCTTTACCACTGAACCACCAGAGAAGCCTCATCAGTCATTTTTAAAGCCCCCAGTTGACTCCAGGGCATAGCCAAGGTTGGTCATCATTGCTCTAAACCACAGCCTCAGGGAGAAAAGGACCAATTACTGAGGAATCTCTGACAATTCCTTCAGAGCATTTGCCTTCTCCTTGGAGTTCTCAAACTCTGACCCTTAGTTGCCCCTCCTATGCCTCTTCATCCCTAGCCTGTATAGACCAAAAGCCAAGGGCTAAAGGAGCAGTGCCAGGACATTGTCCCTCCTCTCCCTCAACAGAGCTGGCTTCTAGTGAGTGCCTCATTCATCAGTGCTTCAAGGAGCTTGTGTTTTGTTTCTTGGGGAGGGGATTCTCTCCCAGAGGTTAGGCCAGCTTTGTGTCCAGCACCACCACTCTGATCCTGTTGTCCCTAGAGTTTGTTGTCTCTAGAGTTTATAGCAATAACTATAGCCCAAGGCCCGGTCCTGAGAGCCCATTAGAGCAAGTGATGGAGCAGGAGCTGATGACTTCCCAGAGTCAACTTCTCCTTGACCTCTGACTTCCTGATCAGGTGGCTGTCCATGCTGAGACTGAGAACTTGGGCTGGTCCATTGTGAGGAGCCCACCAGGCGAGTCGAGTCCAAAGCAGGCTGCCAAAGCAGGTGGCTGGGTTTCGGGAGAAGAATTCTACACGTACGTGCAGCCAGGGGGCCCAGGGCTGACTCTGTTTATGTCGTTCTACCTTGAGCTTCATTTCCACAACCTTCCAACTCCCTATCCTACTCCAGGGAAAACCCGTCCCCCTTTAATTCTCCCAGCACCACTGGGCCTTATGTTCCTTGCTCCCATCCAGGCACCCCCTGTTCTGTAACCCCTTGCCCTGGAATCACCCAGCTCTCCAGACACACATTTCTGCTCCTTTGGTCTCTCTCAAATCCTGCACAGGCTCACAAGGAGAGTTTTGCAGCTGGAGACTGTCCTGGAAGGAGTCATGACCCAGGTTGATGCCATGGGCTCAAAGCTGACAATGGTGGAGAGGAAGGGGTGGCTGGCTCCTCTTCCGGGCACAGTGAGTGGTCCTTCGCCTGGCTCTTCTTGGCTCCCCACAGCTGATCTCTACCATCTTTTCCACTCAGTGGACGGAGGCAAAACATTTTTTAAAGACCAGCATTTCAGTCTCCTGGGGCAACATGTTCCCAGTAGTCAGTCTGTCAGTGGAGGTCAGAGGGTGGAAAGAAGAACTGAAGTTGGTTTCTCTGGCCTGAGGGTGGCCTTAGCCTCCAGGAGAGGGTCTGGGGTTGGAGAAACAGATCCAGGTAAAAGGAAAGTGGGACACAAACTCCTCCTCCAAGTGACCTGTCCTTCTTTTCTTCCAACAGGGGGAACAAGGCCTTTGGGAGCACCTGCAGGCAGCCCCAGCTGTGACTCCAGCCCCCTGGGAACTCTAGGGCAGGCAGGAGGGTAGTAGGGGAGGGGTCCTAAAGCTTCAGACAGCAGGTTCCTCTGTCACCGCCTCCCCAAGAGCTCTCCCAGCACACGCCCTCCACTTCTAGGGCAGTGGGTGTTACCACTGCTGCCGCCAAGCCCCACGCTGTGTCTGGCCTGTTGAGCCAAGGTTTCTGTGTGTAGCTGTGTAGCTCTATGAAATATTTCCTGCTGGGCCTCTCACCCCCGTGTGCTCTGAATTCTGCTGTGATAAATTTTTTTTTAAGTCAAAAACAATAAAAGGAAGAAGGGTAATAACTTTCCTGAGCATCTGGATAGCCATGATTTGTGAAAAAAGTAGAAGCTGAGGGAAGAGCAATATTTAGATGTCTTCTTACTTGCCAGTGAACCTTTTCCTCTGTGTGTCTTGAGGACAACTGCCAGCAACCATGGGGTTCACTTCTTCCCCACTGGGATTCCCTGCAAAGGGAAGCCAGAGAGAAGGGGACACTCTCTTGTGTGGGGAGAGTACAGTGTTGTAGAAGAGTTGGATTGGTGACCTCCCTCAACCCTCCCCAGCAAAGTCCAGGAAGGCTCAGTGGCAAGCCTGCCTCCAGACGTGCCACTATACAGGGACGGGGCTGTAAACCAGAACAGAGCTGAAGCCTGAGAAGCTGGCCAAGAAACGACCTCAGGATTCTAGGATCTTTGGATAAAATGTGGGGGACTCCGATTCTCTCCTTCCACAGAACATTGTGGATTTGCCTGGTGATTATCAATTAAAAAAAAAAAAATCCTTAGGAAAACCAGGACTTTGTACTTGCTTTGGGGATGGCAGGAGAAAGAAGAGGGGCTGGAACTGTGACCCATCCTTGTATTAAGACTAGGGCTGGAGAAAACTCACCCTCCTGGGAAGTGTAGAGCTGGGGCAGTGACAGTGTGAAGAAGCTGGGCTTCCCCAGGAGTCCTGAAGGAAAAACTTCTGACTCATAGGAATGGTTTGAAATGGTGGACACTATGATTGTCCTATTGGAGGAAGTGGAGGTGGTAATCTAGGGTGTTCTGGTCCTTAGAGTGAAGAGAGTAAGGGGGTGTGTGTGTGCGCACGCGTGTGCACACTGTTCGGTGTGGACAGTAAGAGTGCAGATGGAGAATAACCAGAGATAAGACAAAAAAGCTCCTACACCAAGATTTTGGGTGTATAGGCCTGCATCTTGACACCTGCTATATATCCCCTCTCTCTTCCTTTGTGATCTTTATTCCTCCCTCATTTTGCACATTCCACTGCTCCCCACTTTCTTTATTCATCCATTCCCTTCTCCCATCCCTGTTCTTCCATCCCATCAAATACATTCTATTTGTATTTGAAACAGCTGAATGCAATTAAGAACACCAGACTGTATCCTCAGTTCTGAAAAATTATAACAACTTCCCTGGTGGTTAAGGCTCTGTACTCCCAATGTGGACACACGGGTTCCATCCCCTACAGGGTTGGGGGAACTAAGATCCCACATGCCAGGTGGTGTGACCAGAAAAAAAAATTATGATCTAAGCTTTCTTTAAGAAAGGTTATAGCAACGGAAGAGAAACAGGTGCCAGTCTGCAGTTTGAAAAAAAAAAAAAGGCCCAGTGAGTTGACTTTAATCTAGGACATCGGAAGTGAAGTGAAAGTCGCTCAGTCCTGTCCGACTCTCTGCGACCCCATGGACTATACAGTCCATGGAATTCTCCAGGCCTGAACACTGGAGTGGGTAGCCTTTCCCTTCTCCAGGGGATCTTCCCAACCCAGGGATCAAAATCAGGTCTCCCGCATTGCGGATGGATTCTTAACCAGCTGAGCCACAAGGAAACCCAAGAATACTGGAGTGGGTAGCCTGTCCCTTCTCCAGGGGAACTTTCCGATCCAGGAACAGGGGTCTCCTGCATTGCAGGCGGATTCTTTACCAACTGAGTTATCAGGGAAGCAGAAGAGTATTTTGGCTCAGGTATAACGGCCTGAAGGTTTCCCAGAGCCTGGATGAGACTATCTTCAAAAGCATGGATTTCCTGAAGAGTCTTTCAGAGACTAATATCGGCCAGAGAGGATTCTCTGGGGAGGGGCAAACTGGTCTCTTCACCACTTATAGTCAGCAGGCTACACTGGGCTCGACCCATCCGAGGTCGTGGGTCTTACTAAGCTAGCGATACTTCCAGGGAGTGGCCGCGGGATTGAGTGCATCCTTCGTTCCAGATGTAGGACCCTTTGCAGCGCATTGACTCACGAAGACTATTTTAGCTTTAAATGTGGCTTAGTGCTTACGCTTGGTTGTTATTCATTACTTGAGACATAACTTAGCCCACAAGCTCAGAACCACAGGGCATTGAACCCAGGGCGGGGGAGGGCGGGGGTACGCCCAGCGCGCATGCGCAGCACCTCACAACCGGAAGCAGCTCGGGGGCAGGGCATGGCGGCGGCGGCGGCGGCCGAGGGTGTCCCCGCGATCCACCGCGAGGAGCCAGTTCGAGGTATGCGGAGTGGACGGGGATGAAGTGTCCGGTGGGGAGGCCTGAGTCTCCGGGTACGTGCCCGAGATGCCGGGGCTCACCTGGCGGGAGCGGGCAGATCGGAGGGGCGCGCCTGTGTGTGCGCGTGTTTGTCCTGTCAGGGCAACTGAGAAAGAGTGGCCCCGAGGTCAGGTGTGGGCTGAGGCCGGTGCAAGGGAGCAGAGGCAAGAGGCAGAGGCGGGTGAGGCAGGAACGGAGCGAGAGACTGGGAATTACGGCACAGGAGAATGCAGCCGATTTGATGGAATGAGGTCAGGTGGAGGGGTGTGGGGGGAAGCTGCTGTGTCTGGATTAGGACCGGGGCAGGGCGGGGCACTTACTCATTCTCCTTCGATTCAGATGATGTCGCTGTGGAGACTGCTGAGGAAGCAAAGGAGCCTGCTGAGGCTGACATAAATGAGCTCTGCCGGGACATGTTCTCCAAAATGGCAACTTACCTGACTGGCGAACTGACGGGTGAGGCGCGGTCCGGGTGGATGCGGGTCGTGCCGGGCACCACCCGCTGGGGTGGTTTGGCGTTTGACTGTTACCAAACCCTTGAGGTGCTTTAGCAGCGTCAGTGTGCGGCTCCTCCCTGACCCCATAAACCTAAAAACATGCCTGTTGGAAGTTTGGAGAGGTCAAGAAAGTGTAGGAAAGAAGTCCCTCCCTTCCCTGGAGAAATTCAGGAACTACTTTAAGAAACACAGGATAAACAGCAAGGTCCTACTATGTAGCACAGAGAACTATAGTGAATGTTCTGTGATAAACCATAATGGAAAAGAATGTAAGGAAAAAAGTGTGTGTGTGTGTGTATGGCTGAGTCACTTTGCTGTACAGCAGTAATTACAGCATTGTAAATCAACTGTACTTAAAAAAATTGGTGCAGAAACACGTAAGAATACTTAATACAACCCTGCAGGTCTCCATAGGGTAGACTGAGCCTGAGAAAACGAAAAATAATTCATCAAGAAGTGCTTCCTTGGGGGAAGTGTATTTTGAAAGGGGTTGTAAAGAATATAAGAATTCATTGGTGGAAAAGTGGGAAATGACTAGTGAGTGAGATGGTATAAGCAAGCTGTTTGTTTGGCTAAAGAGATGTACTTATTAGGTTAAAGGGAAGTGGGGAGTGACCAGCAAAATTTGGGGTCTGTTAGGTTGGTCTGAGGATTTGATGACCCACTCTTTGAGACATGATTAATTTTTGGTCCAGTGTGTATTTCCCAGTGAAGCATGACCCATGTGTGGAGGAAGGTCCAAAAATGAAGTCTGGGTCAAGTGTAGCTTTTCATAAGGGTCTGTTATATTGTTTCACTTCCCCAGGAAGTTGCTGTGAGCTAAATTTGTGAACCAGAATGTATGAGAAAATGCTTGATGTAGAATAGGAGGGGTTGTGAGTCTCCAACAGCCTATTTGTTTGTTTACTTTTGAGCAAGAGAAACCAAGCAACAAAATCTAGATTTTATTTATTTATTTATTTATTTATTTATTGGCTTTTCTTTAAAAATTCCAAAGACTTGGCAGTGCTCCCATTCTTGCAAGGCTCTAATTGACTAGAGTTAGACATTGTCTCCTTTAAATGGACCAGCATGGTGCAGTTTGTCCCCACTATTCCCTGTTTTCTCTCTTTTATGGAGACCCAGTGTCAGTTGTCATTTACTACTCTTCTTATATTGTTTTTTAGTGGTGGTACAGAAATGGTTTTCTGTACCAATGTCTATCAAAATTGATAATGATAGACTAAGAAGATCATACTGTTCCAAGAAATGAGAGTGTATTTCTTTGTAGAAGTGAATAATCTTGTGTTTAATATGCAAACACCTGGCTTGCTTCACTCATTGCTGGCTCCTGGGTACTTGAGTGTGTCACCGTTATTTGAAAGAGACAAGTTTGATAGCACTGAGAGTGTGGATATGGAGGAGAGATGGAATAACAATATTTCAGATGAAAAGATAAGTTCTGTGACAGAGTGATGGTAAAAGGAGGGGAGAGAGGAGCATGGACCCAAGACCGTTACGGAAGTGGAATTTATAAGACTTGTTGAAGTGGATATTGAGGGATGGGAGCAGCTAAAGACACATCTGAGGTTTCAAGCCAGTGGTGCCATCAGCCAAAATAGGCAAATTGGAAAGAGGAACCATGTTTAGTGTGAAAGTAATATTTTCAGCTTGGGCTTTGCTGATTTTATGTATTACTGGGAAACTCGGGTGACTGTTACCAAGACATTTAGGTGACTTGAATATGTGAGTCCAGAGCTCAGAGTGATAAGAGCAGGAGAAACAGATTTGGGAGTCACCTGCCTAGTAGTGTGAGTTTAGGATGTGTAGGAAGAGGTTGCCAAGGAAGACCTTAGAGGTAGATAAGAAGACCTGGACTGAAATCTCAGGGAATGCCTGTATTGGGCAATTCATTTTTATTAACAGGACTTAAAGTACCTAGATTTACAAATGATTTATTATAAAATTAATTTAAAGTGGATTGTAATTTCCCTATGATTGTCATTCTTATCTATACAGATACTTTGAGTTTGAAACTAAAAACTCTGGGAGTGCCATAGGAATGTGCCAGCTATGTAAACATCAGCCATGAGTCACAGCTGAGGAGGAGCTGAGACCTGTTAGTTAAGGGGGTTGGATGAGAAGAGATCTGGCATAGACACTCAAAAGAGCAGTTAGTTTAGAAAATGCTATAGCAGCCAAGGAAAGGAGTAGTTCATGGAGAGAGGGAGATCAGTAATGTCAGATACTGTGGAGAGGCCCAGGAGGATAATAACTGAGAAAAGGCCAAGGATTTGGTAATTAGGACAGCACTGACAACCTTGGAGCATGTGATTTCTCTGGGTGTTGGGGACAGAGGCCAGACAGGAACGGTTTATACTAGAGAGTGGTGGTGAGAGGGAAGCAGTGAGTGTAAGTTACTCTTTCAAAAGGGTTAACAGTGCAGCTTCTTTGCTTTACTGAGCGAACGATGTAGGTGTAGAATAGAGGGAGTGCTTTGGGGCTGGAGGAAACTGGAATATAGATAGAGAGGAAGATGCCAGGATGGAGAGAGAATTTGGAAAGGCAAGGGAAAGGAGATGGTTGAAGAGAGGCTCTGAAGAGGTAGAAAGACTGGGATCAGGCACACAAGAGGAGAAGGAGCTGTCTTGGCAAGAATAGGAACACTTTTGCCTCTTGAGAATATATTAAGGTACAGAGAAGTGTAGAAGTGAGGCAGAAAGATTGAGGCAGTTTATGTAAGTGGGCTTGACTTTGGGAAAGTTGGAGTGAAGGCCATTTGCTTTGAGTAGGGATGGGGGAAGGGAACCAAGGATGTGAGAAGCGGGCAAATAGATGGAATCACCGACTCAATGAATGAGAATGAGATGGCATCACCAACTCAATGGACATGAGTTTGAGTAAACTCCGGGAGTTGGCGATGGACAGGAAGGCCTGGCATGCTGCAGTCCATGGGGTCGAAAAGAGTCGGACATGACTGAGTGACTGAAGTGAATTGAACTGAATTCCTGGCATATGATTAGCAACACATGTCTCCGATTGTAGCTTATCAATAACTTTAAAGAATTAAAAGTCTGATTGCAGAAAAAAAAAGGAAAAGTCAGTGCATAAAATGGAATACAGAATCACAAGTAGTAAATGAGTTACTAAGAAGCGTTGAGGTCCTAGTTGACTTTATACATGTTTTGATATATATATATATGTATCTTTTCCCCATCTCTTCTACATTTATTTGCAAAGCTGTTTTTTTTTCCTTATTTTATTTTCAATTGATGGTAATTGCTTTACTATGTTGTATTAGCTTCTGCCATACAACAGTGTGAATCAGCTCTAAGTATTCATATGTTCTGTCCCTCTTGAACCTTCCCCTCTCCCCTCACCCCCAGGTTGTCACAGAGCACTGGGTTGAAGCTCCCTGGGTTACAGCAATGTCCCACTAGCTATCTGTTTTATGGATGGTAATGTATATATCTCAGTGCTGCTCTCTCAATTTGTCCCACCTCTCCTTCCCCCATGTGTCCACAAGTCTGTTTTCTGTGTCTCTATTCCTGGCCTACAAATGGGTTCATCAGTACGATTTTTCTAGATTCCATATGTATGTGTTAATACACACTATTTGTTTTTCTCTTTCTGACTTACTTCACTCTGTATAACAGGCTCTAGGTTCATCTATCTCAATAGGACTGACTCAAGCTCATTCCTTTTTATGGCTGAGTAATATTCCACTATATATATCTGTACCACAACTTCTTTATCCCTTCATCTGTCGGTGGACATCTAAGTTGCTTCCATTTCTTGCTATTGTAATTAGTGTTGTAATGTACATTAGGGTCAGTTCAGTTCAGTCGCTCGGTCGTGTCTGACTCTTTGCGACCCCATGAATCATAGCACGCCAGGCCTCCCTGTCCATCACCAGCTCCTGGAGTTCACCCAAACTCATGTCCATCGAGTTGGTGATGCCATCCAGCCGTCTCATCCTCTGTCGTCCCCTTCTCCTCCTGCCCCCAATCCTTCCCAGCATCAGGGTCTTTTCAAACGAGTCAGCTCTTCGCATCAGGTGGCCAAAATGTCTTTTTGAATTATGCTTTTCTCAGGGTATATGCCTAGTAGTGGGATTGCTGGGTCATATGGTAGTTTTATTCTTTGTTTTTTAAGGAATCTCAATACTGTTCTCCATAGTGGCAGTATCAAGTTACATTCCCACCAACAGTGCAAGAGAGTTCGCTTTTCTCCACATCCTCTGCAGCATTTATTGTTTGTAGAGTTTTTAAAAATTATCTTCTTGTTTAGCTTTGGCCGTGCTGAGTCTTCCTTGCTGCGTGGGCTCTTCTCTAGTTGTGGCGAGTGGTGCTACTCTCTTGTTGCAGTGCACGGGCTTCTCATTGTAGTGGCTTCTCTTTGTTGTGGAGCATGGGCTCTGGGGCACTCGGGCTTCAGTAGTTGCAGCGTACAGGCTCAGAGTTGGGGCTCATGCGCTTACTTGCTCTGCAGCATGTAGGATCTTCCTAGATCAGGAGTTAAACCCCTATCTCTTGCATTGCAAGTGGATTCTTAACCACCAAGGGAGCCCCATTTGTAGATTTTTTTTTGATGATGGCCATTTTGACCAGTGTTGAGGTGGTAACCTCACTGTAGTTTTGATTTGCATTTCTCTAGTAATGAGCAATGTTGAGCTTTTTTACATGTTTATTAGCCATCTATATGTATCTGTATTTATGGTGCAATCTGCCCATTTATATGATGTCATATTAGGGAGACCAAGACTGCTTCACCTTCCTTTTTCTGGTACATGGTATCTTTTCCCTTTCTAACTATGATCCTAAAGCTTCTGGATTTTATTTGGTTTAAATAGTTTGCCAGTTGTTGCCTGAATTCCTACTTAGACATTTAGAATACATATGTGTGTGCATAAGTTGCTTCACTCATATCCTACTCTGCGACGCCATGGACTGAAGCCCTCCAAGCTTCTCTGTCCATGGGATTCTCCAGGCAAGAATCCTGGAGTGAATTGCCACGCCCTCCTTCAGGTGATCTTCCCGACCCAGGGATCAAACCCACGGCTCCTGCAGCTCCTGCACTGCAGGCAGAGTCTTTACTGCTGAGCGACTAGGGAAGCCCTAGAGTACATAGGCTGAGTATAAATGTCATAGATCAGACGTGGCCTGCTTCTTTGACATTCCCTAGATCCTGCCTTGAACAGCCATTCGGTCGTTAATTCCACATTCTAGTCATCTACACAAATCTTAAAGGTATCACATCTTCTGTGTTTGTTTTAAAGCCACCAGTGAAGACTATAAGCTGCTGGAAAATATGAATAAACTAACCAGCCTGAAGTATCTTGAAATGAAAGATATTGCTATAAACATTAGTAGAAACTTAAAGGATTTAAACCAGAAATGTAAGTAATAATTTTACAATTAAATGTGTTTGTTTGTACTTAATGTTCTTTTGTGCTTGGGGCAGTAGAGAAGGGAAGGGAGCATGGTCTCTGTCCTCAGGTAGCTCATTTTCTAAAAGTGAATTACAAAGTTAAAGTGAATTTTTTCCACTCTGAGGATTAGTGTGCTTTGGTGGTATGGTTATTTCTGCTTCTGAATCTTGATTTGATCCATTTATTTCCAGAAAAATGGGGCAGAGGAAAAGTGGCCAGATTCTAGTGAATTAACTTAACAATGAAATCCATAAAGGACTACTTTATAAACAGAAAACCATAACATATATAATCATAAAATGCTGCTGTAGTTGGCAGAATATATTTTCCTGTTGACTTATATTTGTGTTCCCTGTCTATAGGGCCCTCCTGTCTATAGAGTACCTAAGAAACTGAGTCAGTAACAGAAAGATTGCTTGAGGAGCAAGGAATTTAAGAGAGGAAAACTAGTAGATGAGAGGGACTTAACTTTGTTTAGGTCACCAGTCATACCTGATCAGCTGGCTACTGTCTTCTAAGGCATGTGCCCTGCCAGTGATCAGAATCATGTCACTCCACCTACTCTATCTTAGGCAGAGCTGAAGAGACACTAGCATGATTACTTTTTCTGCATTCCTTGCTGATGCTGTATAAACCCTGGTCTGTCTTTGTTTTTAAAGATGCTGGACTGCAGCCTTATCTGGATCAGATCAACGTAATTGAGGAGCAAGTAGCAGCTCTTGAGCAGGCAGCCTACAAGTTGGATGCATATTCAAAAAAACTGGGTAACCATTTTTTTGTTTTGATTTGATAAGAGCACCCTCCTGCCAGTATGACCTTATATGATAGTTAACATTTATGGTATGCCTACAGTGATCTATTTTAATCTCACAAAACCTCTGGAGAGTAACTTTTTATGACTAGTAGTAATAAAATAACCCTTCCTGAGTGCTTAATAATATATCAGGCACTGTTCTTAATATTTTGTGCCTTTTTTTTTTTCACTTTAATCTCTGAGGTAAATACATGATTTTTAGCCCCATTCTATTGAAGAGGAAGCTGTGGTTGAAGGAGTTATAACTGGCAGAGTTGCACAGTGAAAGTGCTTAAGGACACAAAGTTAGTATATAGAAGAGCTGTATTCCAAAGTATGACTGATTTCAAAGTTCAGGCTTTTAATTGTGGTTCAGCAGGCTGAAGCCTCTTTAATAATGTAGATACACATCTCAGAAACAGAGTAGGCAGTCCAATCAAGGCTTTCTTAAGGGGTTACTTTTCCTTTAAGGAAGAAACTGGTACTGGTGTTGATGCCTTGCTACCTGACTCTGGCTCTTATATCCATGATTAAAAATAACACAGTTGTTAAAAAACAAAACAAAACAAAAACACAGTTACCCTAGATGTAATTTACATGTTATTTTTAATCATTGACAATTGCTGACTACTTCAAGCGATTGGTTTGTAGTAGACAGATTTGACATGGGTGGTAGTTAACATCCACAATTAAATTTACTAAATGGTGACTGTGAACTTGAGAAAGCATTGTGCTGGATGCTTTCAGGGTTTTAAAGAAAGAGGGAACCTATAACATTAAGAGGTTTACTTGATGGTGTTTTAAATTCCGGTATCTTTCAAAATTGTTTTCCTAGTGTGTATGAGGGATCGGAATAAGAAAATAAAAGGAGAAACGTACTTGAGATTTCAGTCTGGCCCTCAGAGGGTGCCTGGGACAGAGCCTGGAGGGGCAAGTGCTTCCTATGCTTTTCTAAGGCTCCTGGTGGCTCAAGTGCTAATAGGTTTGCTTAACCTTGGTGGAGTGTCTGAGCAGGTGCTGTTGACAGGGCTAGAATGTAGGGAAACCCGTGTTAGATTCTTGGTTATGCGTGTGGATATTTTGTGGGTATTTGACTCCTTATCTTAAGTTGTGCACACTGATTATATTTGGACAGATATCCAAGTATCTGTCCATAGCTAATATGATAGTTAGCATTTATGGTGTACCCGTAATTTGGATACAATTTGGACAGCTACAAGGACTGAAGTTAATAGATATTTTTTAATGTAATAGACATTTTTGAATTTGTCTGGAAATGCTAACTAAAGAGTATCTTTGTAAGAGCTGATTTTGTTTTTTTATGTTTTAATTTTTGGCCACATTGCATGGGCATGTGGGATCTTAGTTCCCCGACCAGGAATCAAACCTGTGCCCTCTGCACTGGGAGGTGAAATCTTAATCACTGGACCACGGGGGAGTCTTTTTAATTTTTCTTTCTTTCTCCCTCTTTTTTTTTTTTATAAGAACCAAGTTTAAAAGATATAACTCTTCCTCTCCCTCTCCCCACTGCAGAAGCCAAGTACAAGAAGCTGGAGAAGCGATGAAAAACTACTGTGGGGACAAAGTCTTTTTAATGTGGGAAGAATGTTTTATAAGACCTGAATCTGGAGGTTGATGAATTGTCAAAACTCCTCAAAAGGCACCTATGCTGGTTGTCCCAGAAACATCACAACACTGGAGTAAACTGGAGAACTGTGGCTATCCCTGGAGGAACTTCTTTTGAGGAGAATCCTCAAAAACTCAACACTTATGACTCCTTACCTTTTACTTGAATGCTTCATCATCCATTCAGGACAAAGAGTTTCTCAAAGTTCAGATAAACCTGGGCCTGCCAGTAGAATCAAATGAGAGGACCTCTCTTCCCTGGTAGCAGTTGATTACTATATTATTTTCTTAAATGGTTGGTTTTTGAGTTACTGTGTAAAAGGTGGTTTTTTTCTATCAAGGATGTAATGTATTGCTAACAAGATTCTAAATTAAAAAGGAAAACGATCCAGTCTTGTTCTTGTCAGTTTATTACCTTGTGAATGTCACTAATTTACTTTTCCGTACATTGCAAATAACAGAAAATCTTAAAACCGTCTCAGGCCAGGTCTTTTAGACTGAACAGAAACAGTGAAAGGAGCGTCGTTGCAATAGCTTGGTATATGTGATGGACCCCTCTGTCTCCTCTTTATGAGTCAGATGGCTAGAGATGGATGACATCTTGGCATGTGTGCTTTCTTTTGGAAATATAATAGGATGTGTATGTGTGTGTATGTTAGGTGGGGAGGTGGGGCTGCCACCCAGGCCACTACTCAATAAGTAAAGCATTTTATAAAATATCTTCCTACTTGTGTCTGCAGCATCAGGGGAGCTTCCCGTAACCTGACTGTATTCCTTTCAGACTAAAGACATCAGAGGATACTAACTAACCAGTCTAGTTTGGAAGACAGTCAATCATATCCAGAGTTGGGTATCAGCAGTTATGAAGGTGCCTGAGGTCCCCAATTCCATTTGCAAAAAGAGTTCTTAACTCAATTCTGTAATTTCCCACCATTTAAGTTCTAAAAGTCCACCCTGATCCTCTGCATCTCTGAACTATTGCTGTGGTCGCCTCTTATCTTAACTATGCCTCTAACCTGTGGTCTACGCTGCTGGCAGATCAGTCTTTCTAAAATGTAAACTGGCCACATTACTCCAGCTTGGAATTGTTTCATGACTTCTCATGGTGTCTTTGAAAAAGCCAGACTTTTTTTTTTTTTTTAACTTAGAAACCAACATTTTAATAAGTATTTCATATTACTTTTGTGTTTCTGAGGAAGTAGTCAAATGTAATACCCTTTGGTTCTTAATTAAACTTTCTGTAACTGTTTTTCATAAAAGATTCGAAGCATTTGGCCAGATACACACCCTGACACAAACTAGCATTTTGAAATTGATATCAATATATAGAGGCAACAACATCCCCAGTTCTATTCAGGGTTCTCCTAAGGTAATGTTGAAAATACCATAGTTTTAATCTTTCATTCTATTGTATTACATTTATTGATTTGTGTGTGTTGAACCATCTTTGTGGGCTTCCCTGATAGCTCAGTTGGTAAAGAATCTGCCTGCAATTCAGGAGACCCTGGTTCAGTTCTTGGGTTGGCAAGGTCTGCCGGAGAAGGGATAGGCTACCCACTTCAGTATTCTTGGGCTTCCCTTGTGGCTCAGCTGGTAAAGAATCTGCGTGCAATGCAGGAGACCTGGGTTTGATCCCTACGTTGGGAAGATCCCCTAGAGAAGAGAAAGGCTACCCACTCCAGTATTCTGGCCTGGAGAATTCCATGGACTGGGTTGCAAAGAGTCAAACAACTGAGCGACTTTCACAACAACACAACAATCATCTTTGTATCCCAGGGATAAATCCCACTTGATCATGTGTATAAGTCTTAATGTGCTATTGAATATGGTTTGCAAGTATTTTGTTAAGAAGCTTTACATCTATATTCATCAAGGATATTGGCCTGCAGGTGCTGCACTCGATATGCCAGCAAATTTGGAAAACTCAGCAGTGGCCACAGGACTGGAAAAGATCAGTTTTCATTCCAATTCCAAAGAAAGGCAATGCCAAAGAATGCTCAAACTACCGCACAATTGCACTCATCTCACATGCTAGTAAAGTAATGCTCAAAATTCAAGCCAGGCTTCAGCAATATGTGAACCGTGAACTTCCTGATGTTCAAGCTGGTTTTAGAAAAGGCAGAGGAACCAGAGATCAAATTGCCAACATCCACTGGATCATCGAAAAAGCAAGAGAGTTCCAAAAAACATCTATTTCTGTTTTATTGACTATGCCAAAGCCTTTGACTGTGTGGATCACAAGAAACTGTGGAAAATTCTGAAAGAGATGGGAATACCAGACCACCTAAACTGCCTCTTGAGAAATCTGTATGCAGGTCAGGAAGCAACAGTTAGAACTGGACATGGAACAACAGACTGGTTCCAAATAGGAAAAGGAGTACGTCAAGGCTGTATATTGTCACCCTGCTTATTTAACTTATATGCAGAGTACATCATGAGAAACGCTGGGCTGGAAGAAACACAAGCTGGAATCAAGATTGCCGGGAGAAATATCAGTAACCTCAGATATGCAGATGACACCACCCTTATGGCAGAAAGTGAAGAGGAGCTAAAGGGCCTCTTGATGAAAGTGAAAGAGGAGAGCAAAAAGTTGGTTTAAAGCTCAACATTCAGAAAACGAAGATCATGGCATCTGGTCACATTACTTCATGGGAAATAGATGGGGAAACAGTGGAAACAGTGTCAGACTTTATTTTTTGGGCTCCAAAATCACTGCAGATGGTGACTGTAGCCATGAAATTAAAAGATGCTTACTCCTTGGAAGAAAAGTTATGACCAACCTAGATAGCATATTCAAAAGCAGAGACATTACTTTGCCGACTAAGGTCCATCTAGTCAAGGCTATGGTTTTTCCAGTAGTCATGTATGGATGTGAGAGTTGGACTGTGAAGAAGGCTGAGAGCCAAAGAATTGATGCTTTTGAACTGTGGTGTTGGAGAAGACTCTTGAGAGTCCCTTGGACTGCAAGGAGATCCAACCAGTCCATTCTGAAGGAGATCAACCCTGGGATTTCTTTGGAAGGAATGATGCTAAAGCTGAAACTCCAGTACTTTGGCCATCTCATGCAAAGAATTGACTCATTGGAAAAGACTCTGATGCTGGGAGGGATTGGGGGCAGGAGGAGAAGGGGACAACCGAGGATGAGATGGCTGGATGGCATCACGGACTCAATGGATGTGAGTCTGAGTGAACTCTGAGAGATGGTGATGAACAGGGAGGCTTGGCGTGCTGCGATTCATGGGGTCGCAAAGAGTCGGACATGACTGAGCGACTGAACTGAACTGCATCTGGCTTTGGTATCAGGGTAATGCTCTCCTCATGAGTTTAGGAGTGTTCCCTCTTCAGATTTTTGGGAAGAGTTTGAGAAAGATTGGTATTCTTTGTTTAGTAGAATTCACCAGTGAAACCATCTGATCCTGGGCTTTTCTTTGTTGGGAGATTTTGATTACTGATTCAAAATCTTTACCCTTTATTGATTTGTTCAGATTTTTCCATTTCTTCCTGACTCAATCTTGGTAAGTCATATGTTTCTAGGAAATTATCCATTTCTTCAGGTTGTCCAATTTGTTAGCAGATAATTGCTTATACAGTCTTTGTTTTTAGTAGACTTCCCCTTTCATTAACTTTATTTATTCGAGACCTATCTCTTTTTGTTTTGGTTAGCCCAGCTAAAGTTTTGTCAATTTTATCTTTTCCAAAAATCAGCTTAATTTCATTGATCTTTTCTAGTGTTCTGCTCTCTATAAATTTCTACTCTATTTTTTCCTGCTTTCTGCTAACCTTGGGCTTAGTTTGTTTTTCTTTTCTAGTTCCTTGAGGTGTAATGTTAGGCTTTTTGAGATCTCTCTTTTTTCTTGATATAGCCATTTATAGCTGTAAACTTCCCTCTTATTTTGCTACATCCATAAATTTTGGTATGTTGTGTTTCCAGTTTCATGTTTCATTTGATTTTCCTTTTGATTTCTGTTTTTGTTCTTTTGTTGTTCAAGAGTATGGGTTTCATGTATTTGTGAATTTCCAATTTTTCTCCTGTTACTGGATTCTAGTTTTGTGACATTGTATTTAGAAAAGATATAGTTGATATAGTTTCTATCTTTTGAATTTGTTGAAACTTGCAGCCAAATACATGATCTAGCTTGGAGAATGTTCATGTGCAGTTGGCAAGAATGTGTTTTCTAAATCCATATTTCTCAGCATGCATACAAGGCCCCTATTTCATTCCTTTTTAAAATTTTACTTCCTATTACTCTGAGACTTAACACTGTATTCAGCTGTCATGAGCTACCTTAAATTCCCATGGATGTGGTGTCTTTTTTTTCTTTCATAAACTTTCTACTTTACAACACATTTAGATTTGCTGGAAAGTTGTATAGGTAACACAGAATTCCGTATACCTAAATTAAAAACAAAAAAGATAACAGAATTTCATGGTTGAGTTTTCACATCTCAACTGCGTTTCCTCTTCCTGAAATGATTACCTGCCCATGCTTAACAAACTTCTCTTATTTAAGATTCAGTCTTGATCTTCACTCCTGGGCTATGCTGTATTGTGCTAAAAGTAGAAAAAACATGTCAGTGTACCAGCAATACAGAGACATCGATGTTTATGAGGCAGGTAATTTGATTTTTCAAAAAAACATTGTAGAAGTTGTGAGGAAAATCAGAGTTTTTCTGATTATCTTTCTTAAACTTATTTTAAGTTTTAGTTAATTTTGAATTGCTTAGGTTGGCTTTGATGAGTCTACCATGCACCTCAGGTATCAGGAACCCTTGTTTCCATTTCACTAAACACTGTTGTCTCCAACCAGTAAGACTGAATTCTCAAAAAAAAAAAAAAGTCAATATCATGAAAAACAAAACTAAAAAGGTAGGTAGGCTATTGTGGATTAAAGGAGATGAGAGCGAGCTGAATCCAGGTGTGAAATGTGATTGGATCATGAATGAAAACAAAGATATAAAATAAACTTGGGAGGACACTGCTGCTGCTGCTAAGTCGCTTCAGTCGGGTCCAACTGTGCGACCCCATAGATGGTAGCCCATCAGACTCCCCGTCCCTGGGATCCTCTAGGCAAGAACACTGGAGTGGGTTGCCATTTCCTTCTCCAATGCATGAAAGTGAAAAGTGAAAGTGAAGTCGCTCAGTCGTGTCCGACTCTTAGCGACCCCATGGACTGCGGCCTACCAGGCTCTTCCGTCCATGGGATTTTCCAGGCAAGAGTACACGGAGTGGGGTGCCATTGCCTTCTCCTGGAAGGACACAAGAACTTTAAATATAAATGTGTGTTAGGTGGATAAGTTGGAATTAAGGTAAATTTTCTTAGGTGTGTTAATGGTGTTGTGGTTTTGTAGGAGGGTGTCCTTCTTCTTCTAGACGTTCAAGCTGGAGTTTTGAACTGTGGTGTTTGAACTAGATGTTTGAACTGTGGTGTTGGAGAAGACTCTGGAGAGTCCCTTGGACAGCAAGGAGATCCAACCAGCCCATTCTAAAGGAAATCAGTCCTGAATATTCACTGGAAGGACTGATGCTGAAGCTGAAACTCCAATACATTGGCCACCTGATGCGAAGAACTGACTCGTTGCAAAGACTCACGCTGGGAAAGACTGAAGGCGGGAGGAGAAGGGGACAACAGAGGATGAGATGGCTGGATGGCATCACCGACTCAATGGACGTGAGTCTGAGTAAACTCTGGGAATTGGTGATGGACAGAGAGGCTTAGCGTACTGCAGTCCATGGTGTCGCAAAGAGCTGGACACAACTAAGCGACTGAACTGTCCTTCTTAAGAAATACATGCTGAGGTATTCTGCTGTCTTCAATTTACTTTCAAATTACTCTGGAAATAAAAGTATTAATACTATGCATCTCTCCAGTACTTTGGCCACCTCATGTGAAGAGCTGACTCATTGGAAAAGACTCTAATGCTGGGAGGGATTGGGGGCAGGAGGAGAACCGGACGACAGAGGATGAGATGGCTGGATGGCATCACGGACTCGATGGACGTGAGTCTGAGTGATCTCCGGGAGTTGGTGATGAACAGGGAGGCCTGGCGTGCTGCGATTGATGGGGTCGCAAAGAGTCGGACACGACTGAGCGACCGAACTGAACTATGCATCTTGAAGGAAAGAAGAGGGAGGGAGGAGTAACTCTGGCAAGTAGTTGACACAGGAATCTAGGGGATGGCCATTGTTCTTTCAACTTTTTGATAGGTTTAAAACTTACAAAAAGCATGTGTGCAGGAAGTCTGTCTTGCCCACCAGAGTGACATGGTTAGGTTGGGGCCAACATTGTGCAGACAGCTTTCTAGCAACTCACTGATTTCAACTGCCGCCAAATAAAAAAAAGTACAGTCGGAATGGTTATTTTCGTTGCCTCTTCTACGCTCCTGCAATTCCTCCGCGAGGCGAGAAACCACCAGAGAGAGACCTTTGTCCCTCGGCGCTCTCCGTAGGTAACTGAGTTTTCATTGGTTGGGCGTGCTGTCGTTTTAGCGCAGTGCGGCCGAGTTTTCCGGAGGCGCGTGGGTTCGCAGTTCCAGTTTTGCGTGGTCGGCCCAACCCAGGTTGTTAACGCAGATGGCTCAGAAACCGCTGCGCCTGTGAGTGACCCTGAGTCCGAAGCCTGTGTGTCTCTGTGTGTTTGTCTGCTGGAGAGGGTTTTTCTAAAGACGTGAAGAAAGGAGGAAAAGCCGGGGGTGGAAGCCCAGCGGCTGTTGATGAGCTCCTATCGCGTCTTTGCCTGGCACGGCAGGCAGGCCTCTTCTCCCGATTGTTTTCGCTTCTGAAGAGGGAGACTGTTGTCTACAGTCGCAGAGAGAAGAGGAAGCAGCCAGAGTCAGGCCTTCATGTTAGGCCTTCTTGGCCTCTGACATCATTTCCCCTTCGTTTCTCCTTGCGGTGTATTTATTAGCCAAAAATTGTAGGCATGGGCCCATTGATGGGTCCTGGGCAGGGTTCGACTGAAGAGAGAGAGAGAGGGCCTTTGCCCTGGCGCTTTTTTTTTCAGGGGACTGGTGAGGAGAAGCCTTCCATTCATCCATTCATTCAGCAGCATTGATCGAACAGTTGCAGTGCGCCAGGCACTGGTGCCAGGCGTTACACAGATGGAATTCCTGCCCTACTGGATCGTATAGTTCAGGGGAATAAATATCAGTCAGAGAAACCAGATAAATGTTAAATTATGGTCCTGGTAAATGTCAGGAGGAAAAGGTTTATGGCTCTGGGAGAATTTATATAGGATATTTGGGTTAATATGAGGAATCAAGGAAGTGAGGATTGAGCTTTGATTAATAGAATGTTTATGAACACCTTAACATGATCAAATTTTCATTTTGGAAAGCGATTCTGGCTGCAGTGTGAAAAAATAATTAGAGCCAAAGTAGAAGATAGCTACTGTTGCTAAGTCGCTTCAGTTGTGTCCGACTCTGTTCGACCCCAGAGACGGCATTCCACCAGGCTCCCCCGTCCCTGAGATTCTCCAGGCAAGAACAGTTGAGTGGGTTGCCATTTCCTTCTCCAATGCATGAAAGTGAAAAGTGAAAGTGAAGTCGCTCATTCGTGTCCTATTTTCGGTGACCCCATGGACTGCAGCCTACCAGACTCCTCTGCCCATGGGATTCTCCAGGCAAGAGTTCTGGAGTGGGTTGCCATTGCCTTCTCCAAGAAGACAGGTAGGACTAGGTAAATGGAGAAGAAAAGTGAAGGAATTCAAGGTCTGTTAAAGAGAGGACATCAACACGGCTTGGAGATGTTTGGTTATGAGTGTGAAGAAGTCAGCGTTGTCTGGATCCTAGATTTCTGTTTTTCTTCAGTAGGGTTGGAAACCGTGGCAAAGGGCCCAGATGAGGAGATGATGAGTTTTGAGGTGTTTTATGATGTACAGACTGGACAGTGGCTGTCCCCTAAACAATGGTAATTCCATGTGACAACTGCTATGAAAGAGGAAGTGCGGGGTCCTGTGGGAGCACTAGGAATTGGTGACTGATAGGAACTGGAGGGCTTCCTAGAAGAGGTGGTGCTCTGAAGATAAATGAACATGCCAAATAATTTATTACAGAGTTTGCTCTGAAAAGCTGTTTGGGTTTCTAAAATTTTGAGAAGAGGACTTTCTGAGCTGGTCAGGAAGGCTTTAGAGATGTGCTCAGCCTTGAAAGATGGGAAATCTTTTAGATTCAGGATGGGTAGAGTGGGACTGTTAGATGTCACCACTCCAAGGGAATGGCAGAGACAGAGAGTGATCAGATTGACAGTAGAGAAAGTTTCTGTTTTGGAACTTGGAGAAAGCATTGGGGAAAGAGATCAGGACTTGTGAAAAGCTGTCATCTCTCTGGCTGTGGAGTTGTCTTAATGTTTATGTAGGATGGACAGGAAGAAGAGAAGGTATTAGAGGAAATGTAAGTATATTCCCTATGTTGTAGCCAATACCAGACTCATTATATTTCTCTCTGATTCTGCCTCTTCAGTAACTACAGGACTCTCAGTTGCTCTGCCTCATAATTGTCCTGAGGCAGAGAATACAAAGAAAATTCCTCTTCCTTATATTCCTTAACATGTCCTCAGCATAGTACTTGGCATACTGCACTTAGCAAAGCATATTGTAAGTGCTCAGTGTGTGTTTGCTGAATGGATGGCTGAAATCCTGTGCTAAGATAGTGGCAGTGGAAATGAAAAGTACAAGAGGATCACAAAAGATACTTGTGAAAGGAACTGAAGAGACTTGATGACTGGATGGGGGATTTTTGCCTCTTGGTAATCAAATTGGCAGTAGACATATGCACAAAACTTGGCAAGTGAGAAGAAACTGGTTCAATTTTGGAGGAAATGAGAACCTAAATTTTAGATATGATGAAGATAACTGGTGAGACCTTCAGGTGGAGCCGCCCAGCAGTCACTAATAGTTCACATGCCTTGAACCCCTCAGGTAACCTCAGAGAGACTGGAACACAAATCTCCCTGATTCAGGGAGACCAAACCCTGGCAGGCCCATTTGTGTGTCCTGAACTGCTTTAGAGCTTCTCCATCTTTGGCTGCATAGAATATAATCTATCTGATTTTGGTGTTGACCATCTGGTGATGTCCATGTGTAGAGTCTTCTCTTGTGTTGTTGGAAGAGGGTGTTTGCTATGACCAGTGCATTTTCTTGGCAAAACTCTATTAGTCTTTGCCGTGCTTCATTCCGCATTCCAAGGCCAAATGTGCCTGTTACTCCAGGTGTTTCTTGACCTCCTACTTTTGCATTCCAATCCCCTATAATGAAAAGGACATCTTTTGGGGGTGTTAGTTCTAAAAGGTCTTGTAGGTCTTCATGAAACCGTTCAACTTCAGCTTCTTCAGCATTACTGTTTGGGGCATAGACCTGGATAACTGTGATATTGAATGGTTTGCCTTGGGAACGAACAGAGATCATTCTGTCATTTTTGAGATTGCATCCAAGTACTGCATTTCGGACTCTCTTGTTGACCATGATGGCTACTCCATTTCTGCTGAGGGATTCCTGCCCGCAGTAGTAGATATAATGGTCATCTGAGTTAAATTCACCCACTCCAGTCCATTTTAGTTCGCTGATTCCTAGAATGTTGATGTTCAGTCTTGCCATCTCTTGTTTGACCACTTCCAATTTGCCTTGATTCATGGACCTGACATTCCAGGTTCCTATGCAACACTGCTCTTTACAGCATCGGATCTTGCTTCTATCACCAGTCACATGCACAACTGGGTATTGTTTTTGCTTTGGCTCCATCCCTTCATTCTTTCTGGAGTTATTTCTTCACTGATCTCCAGTAGCATATTGGGAACCTAATGACCTGGGGAGTTCCTCTTTGGTATCCTATCATTTTGCCTTTTCATACTGTTAATGGGGTTCTCAAGGCAAGAATACTGAAGGCTTGCCATTCCCTTCTCCAGTGGACCACATTCTGTCAGCCCTCTCCACCATGACCCGCCCGTCTTGGGTTGCCCCGCAGGCATGGCTTGGTTTCATTGATTTAGACAAGGCTGTGGTCCTAGTGTGATTAGATTGACTAGTTTTCTGTGAGTATGGTTTCAGTGTGTCTGCCCTCTGATGCCCTCTTGAAACACCTACCATCTTACTTGGGTTTCTCTTGCCTTGGGCGTGGGGTATCTCTTCACGGCTGCTCCTTACCTTGGATGAGGGGTATTTCCTTACCGCCGCCATTCCTGACCTTCAATGTGGGATAGCCCTTCTAGGCCCTCCTGCGCCTGCACAGCCACCGCTCATTGGAAAAGACTCTGATGCTGGGAGGGATTGGGGGCAGGAGGAGAAGGGGACGACCGATGATGAGATGGCTGGATGGCATCACGGACTCGATGGACGTGAGTCTGAGTGAACTCCGCAAGATGGTAATGAATAGGGAGGCCTGGCGTGCTACGATTCATGGGGTTGCAAAGAGTCGGACACGACTAAGCGACTGAACTGAACTGAACTGAACTGCTTTAACATTTATATATTATTTGCAGCTTGGCATGTGGAGATGTCGAAGGAAAGTTTGATGCTTTATTCAATAGAGTTCGAGCAATTCAGAAGAAAAGTGGAAACTTTGATGTAAGATGTTTCTTTCTACTGCATTTAAAAATTTGATTGCTGTAATCAAACATATTAAAGTGAAGTTTGGGCTTCTTTATACATTTCTGGAACACCTACTCTTTTGTTAGACTGAATTTCTTTTGTGAGCATGGAAATTTAGTAGCTGAAGAGTGGTATGGGAAAGGGAATGTGTTTACTGTATTCTTTTTATACTCTTGAATTTTAGTTGTGTTACTTTATTACTTTACACGAAACTGAAAACAGACTAGCAAAACCTCCCTTCAGTTCAGTTCAGTCGCTCAGTAGTGTCCGACTCTTTGCGACCCCATGAACTGCAGCATGCCAGGCCTCCCTGTCCATCACCAACCCCTAGAGCCTACCCAACCTCGCGTCCATTGAGTCGGTGATGCTGTCCAACCATCTCGTCCTCTGTCATCCCTTTCTCCTGCCTTCAATCTTTCCCAGCATCAGGGTCTTTTCAAATGAGTCAGCTCTTCACATCAGGTGGCCAAAGTATTGGAGTTTCACCTTCAACGTCAGTCCTTCCAGTGAACACCCAGGACTGATCTCCTTCAGAATGGACTGGTTGGATCTCTTGCAGTCCAAGGGATTCTCAAGAGTCTTCTCCAACACCACAGTTCAAAAGCATCAATTCTTCGGTGCTCAGCTTTCTTTATAGTCCAACTCTCACATCCATACATGACTACTGGAAAAACCTCCCTTAGTGATTTTGATTACTGGGTTTGGGAAGCACAGATCTATTTCATGGGTATATGATGTAGATGAAAGCAGACAATATATGTGCAAATGCTTCACAAACTAAAGAGCCCTGATTGTTGTGTATTGTTGACTACTAGACTCTGTAAATTCTTAGAGTACAGAAGAGTGTTCTAGGTATGGGAATTATTTGTTTATTGGGCTAAAGGTTGAGTAAGACAACAAGCAGGAAATGTGTCCTTTATTTCCTGTGTCTCTCAGGGTACCTAATACCTGAGAGATAGCTAAGTTTTGTATTTCACGGAGAAATTCTTCAAGGTTGATTTCTCCGTTTTTCCCCTGACCCTCTCATTCCCTTCACCAGCTTGTATTTGACAGCTCGAGAGCCAAAATTTAGTAATTGGTAAAATCAGAGTAGCTACTACAATTGTTAAAGAATTATGTTTAGAAATTCTATAAGGAAAAAAATTGGTTAGAGATAATTAAATAGGATAGTTAGCCAAATAATGTTACTGTCAATTAATTATGTACTATTTGATAGTTTTTAAAGAAAATCTCATATCTGTTTAAAAACTCATTTTAGCTGCTGTTGTGTGTAGGAAATTTCTTTGGCTCCAGTCCAGATGCTGAATGGGAAGAATATAAAACTGGCGTCAAGAAAGGTATAGAACTTATTTTTCTTTTTAATATTTTATTTATTTGGCTGTGCCAGGTTTTAGTTGCATCCTGTGAGATCTAGTTCCCTAACCAGGCATTGAACCCAGGCCCTCTGCACTGGGAGCATGGAGTCTTGGCCACTGGACCACCAGAGAAGTCCCCAGAACTTATTTTTAACATGATTTCTAACAAAGTTTTAAGGCTCCCTGGTTCTTGCCAAGTTGTTTTTTACATATTAGTGATTTAAAAGTTTGCCTTTGCGTTTTGCATTGATCTAGGAAGAATGTCTATGCATCTGAATGTTCAAAATTTTAATTTGGTTGGATTTAGTTCCGGGAAAAGAATTCTCTTCTCAGTAGGAAAGAATTGAATAATGGAACTGTATGTGTTCTTTCCTTTTTTCAGTTTTGATGTTTTTTTATGAAGCTCTTTTGGGTCTGCTTTCCTAAGTGTACATTGACCATTCCTTCTAAGATGTGATAAGCCTAGTGACACCATTTAATAATCAAGCCACAAGGTTGGCTGTTAGATGTCTTCTGTGGGGAGCATGTTCCACGTGGAGGATTACAGGCTCTACCTTTGCTACGAATGTTTTTCCTATGGGGAAGCAGTTCTCAGGTCCCCAAGCAGATCTGCTAAGCAGCTAGTGTCATGTCTGTTTCTCTCACTAGCTCCTATTCAGACATATGTGCTGGGTGCCAATAACCAAGAAACAGTGAAATATTTCCAAGATGTTGATGGGTGTGAATTGGCTGAGAACATTACTTATCTGGGTAAGTGGATATTTTGTGTGTTTGTAATGAACATAATGTGTCCCGGGAATTAGTTTTCCAGGAAATTTGTGGCTGGATTTATCTGCCATTACTGCCTGAGAGAATGGGGGTCAGGGGTTCTTTTCTAAAGTCAATGTCCATATGCTTAAGACTATGTTGTTTTTCCTCTGTTGTCTCTGGTGTCTCACACCTCTCCCCAATCTCCTTGTACTCCCACAACCCAATATATACTGTTTCAGCCAACTAGAGGAGTAAACTGTTTGACTACAATGTTTGGAGTACCTAAGGTATAAATTGTGTTTTTTATTTTTGTTTTTAATTCCATGTTATGTGATCTCACCGTGTAACACTGCTAGATACATACAGCTTATTTGTTAATTAGACTCCTAATTTCTATAGCTCTAGGTTCACTGAGGTTTTTAAAAACTCAAGTTTTTAATGCTGGTCCTTGGGTTTTTCACTACTTTTTGTCCTTTTTCCAATTCAAGGTCCATTCTTCAATTCCAGATTAAAGTTGTTCCTCTGCAACCCCCTGAAACTCTTATAGTGGGTCCTTCCAGTGTTTGGCTGTTTTTTTGTTTTTGTTTAAAAAAAAAAAAAAAAAAAAAAAAACACTGTCAAATTTTGCTTTTCTTCTTCCCTTGCTCCCCTCCTTCTACCACTACTGTTTTCTTGTATCATTCAACTCAGTTTTTCTAAAGTGACTCAACTATTCTTCACATTTCCTCTCTCTTGGTCTCTCTTTTCTTTAGAAAGCTTCCATATTTCCTTTGCTATAAATGCTCCTTTTAGTTTTTTTTTTTTTGTATGTGTGTTCTTTATTACTTCGTTATTCTGTTAGTCAGTATATGTGTTCCATAATGAGTCAGTATCTGGAAAGAGCCATGTGAGACTCAGTAAATGAAAAGGAGGTGAAAGCTGATGAAACAAGGTTCTGGAGGCAACACAAAGGAAGAGATGGAGGCAACACAAAGGAAGAGAATCAAGGGCACAAGCCAGGAATAAATTGAGAAGATGGCAGAGTCTCTTAACGTTTCCTAAACAATTGCTCTTTCCTAATGTGTTCCTTCGTTTGGAAGTGTCTGCCTTCATAAAGTGTACATCTTTTCTAGACTATAGCTTACTCAAACCTGCAATTATTATTTTTTTCTCTGCAGGTGTCTAGATTTCTTTTAGTCCCTATGGAGTCTCTAGAAGGCAGAAAGCCTTTTTCTTAATCAGTGCTTCCAAAGTTTTTTTCAGTTGTGGGGCACCTAGAGCAGTCAGACTGTGGGCTCCAGCAGCTTCCACATAAGCAGCTTTTATGTACTGAACAGGAATACTGCTGTAGCCATCCAGCGTTGAGACCTGGGAGCCAGAAGTGGGCTTTAAGAGAGTTGGGGCGTGAAAGAGATTCATCACCAGTGTGACATTTCCTTCTGCAGTTTGACTAACACTTTTTTATTTTTCTTTGAACCCAGGTCGTAAAGGTGTCTTCACTGGAAGTTCAGGACTACAGATTGTGTACCTCAGTGGGACAGAGTCCTTAAATGAGCCTGTCCCAGGCTATAGTTTCAGTCCCAAGGATGTGTCTTCCCTGAGGACAATGCTGTGTTCAACACCCCAGTTTAAGGGTGTTGATATCTTGCTCACATCCCCGTGGCCCAAGTATGTGGGGAACTTTGGGAATTCTTCTGTGAGTAGTGTTTGTTCAGTTGGAATTTCTAAAAGCAAATTGTAGTGGCTTAATTTGAACTTTTTTTTTTTGCTCTTTGAATGTTTCAGTTCTTAGTTCCTTTCAGTAGAAATCTTGTATGAATTTTTTCCAGGATACTTAAAGCCTATTGGCTGATGAAAGCAAGTTGATCTTGTGAAAACAACGGTTCACCAATGAAATTGCTGAAATCTTAATTATAAGTGAAAGTTTTTTTTAAGAATTGTAGTCTCTGCCTCAAGTATCCTTTCTTAGCCTTCTTAAGATGTTTTGAGGAGTCACTAATATTCAGTGAATTATTCATAGCTAGTGGCAGCTCTGCAGTTTTATTTTTCCCTTTCCATTCCACATTATATCTTTTTGGCTATTAAAATATTTTAAAAGGTGGAATCATTATGGGAGTGAAGATAGTGATCTAAAGTTGGGACACAGTATGTTGCAAACTTAGTACTTCTTTAATGGGAAAGCTTTAATGTTGGAATGTATTTGACTGTGTCATTGGATTTGATCTAAATATTTTTTATGAGAAGAGGATGTTCACCAGGTTGGTGAGTGACAGCTATCATGGGAGCTACGCTGGTGGAAAATAAGCCTAAGAAAGACCTTGAAAGATTGTCTGTGAGGGCAGAAAGCATCCACTGAGCTTCAGTGAAGGAAAATGTAAAGAGTATATTTAGGGAAGAAATATCAGTTCCTAGATGCAGAGTTATCAGAAAAGGGCCTTGTAACTACTCTTTGTCAGTTTCAGCACAATATGTCTGTGACCAAAAGGCCAACAGAATACCAGGCATTGTCAGGATATTGAAGGTAGAAGGGCCATGCTCTTCCCCTTCCAAACACCCATGGTTATTCTGCCACTAGAACATAAGCGGTGGTAGATTCAGCTACTAAAGTGATGATGGGAGGAAGACAAGTGATGCTCCATAAGGAAGAATGAAAAGGGGGGTAAAAAAGTGTATAATTTTTGATTAAAGTTGACTTTGGTGAAAATGAATAAATAATCACACAAGATATTTATAGGGGAAAAACACCAGTCCCTAAGATACTAGCCTCAAGGCCAATTCCCTGCCCTTCAGCAGACACCTGAAGGAGGGAAGCATAAGACAAAAGGAAAGTGTTGCTTTACTTAGTGGAAAATTAACTCTGATAATTTCTCTCTTTCCAACTCATACTTTCTCCTAGAATGAAGTTCTAGGAGAAAGTATGAGCTGGTTATGGGTGAGAGGTCACATAATTTGTTGTTAATGGAAGCTCTGGGAATAAGCCTAACTTTTGACAGACTGAACCAGGGGCATGGTTGTGCCCTTCAAGCCATGCTTTCCTTGACTGGAAACAAAATAGAGGGTTATATGCTTATGTGATAAAGTCCCTGAATGTTCTATGGCAAATATTCTGTATCCTAGGGGCCCTGAAAGCTAGCTTTTGATTTTAATCTTCTGTAGTGACTGTCACTGCCTGCATTATCAGAACTACAGGAGCACAGCAAAGCAAATTATAAACACACAGTCTGTGGGCTCCAGAGAGAAAATACTTACCTTCCCAAATGAGATTTTAATAAATCTTGTTTTGGGTGTTTGTATGGAGGAGTAACCTTTCTCCTTAACTTCTGGCTTCTAACTATTGTACTTATTTCTGCGTTTGTAATTAGCCCATTTCCCCTTACGTGTTTGAGTTTCTCTGATTGCCATAGAGTGGAATTCATGATGCAAATTCTACTGCCACATTGTAGCCACATAAAAATTCCAGAGACATTTCAAAGTGTCTTGTTATATCTCTGCATTTCATGATAACTCCTAGATCTGTTAATGATGACTAAACTTCTCTTTACTAGGGAGAAGTGGATACCAAAAAATGTGGCTCTGCTTTGATCTCCAGTCTTGCCACAGGCTTGAAACCAAGATATCATTTTGCTGCTTTGGAAAAGACATATTATGAGAGGCTTCCATATCGGTGAGTAGCATTCCATTCTTTTTGGTTTTTTGAAGAATTTTGCTTGGATTTTCTCTGTAAACTTCTCCCTTTTGTTTCAGCCATATTACATCTTGATTTCTTTTAGTTTCTCAGGCATGAAATAAGTGACTCTCAAACCATTCCACTTCTCTGAGTTTGGTTTCTTGATTTGAAATGCAAAGGATTGGCCAGTACAGAGCCCCTTGTAGGCTTAACGGTCTGATATTACAGTGCTATTTAATCATCATAGCTTGATGTATAGTAAGTCCTGTTTTGATCAGGTTAAACAGCGTTCCTTGTATAGTCTCAGACTTAGGGTAATTACATAAGAAACATTTCAATTTAGGAATCAAAAACTTGTATCAATTTTTTTTTCTTCTTTTTTCAGTATAGTTTGGAGGTGGAGTTTTTAAAGGATATATTGCAGAAAAAATAAAACCAGTCTTTTATAAGTTATAGAGTTAAGTAAAATTTATTGTGAATGATCTTCACTGTAAAGGGCATGGATAATCCCTAAACAATTTGTACTTTATTTTTTATTCAAAAGCAATATATGTGTTGTTGAAAGTTCAAAAAATAGGTGAGCAAAAGAAGAATATAACCTGCTTTTTCCCTATAAATCCCACAGCCTAAGGTATAAACATAGGTATTACAGATTTTTGTTTCATATCTCCATATATGCCTTCTGGAAAAACCTCTTCTTCTCTGAAACCATACACTAAAAACAGAAAGGTTATTGGAATAAGCCACTTAAAGGCATTTCAACCTTTAAGGATGCAAATATATATTTCTTTGAAGAACATAAACTGGTGGCCAATAGGTGCGTGAAAAGATGCTCTTACATCATTAGCCATTAGGGTATTCTATCATATTATTACACAAAAGAAGAGAGAATAGTATAATGAACCCTCCTGAACCCATAACCTACATCAGCAATTATCAACATTTTGCTGGTTGCCCAACTCCCTATAAAATCAAGAGTGTTTTTGTGCTTTTCAGATTCGTGATCTCATTTTTTCCTAACAGCAGCCCTGGAAAATAGGCATGATTATTTTATTGAATGGATGGGTAACATCTGAGATATTACTGGTGGTGATGTAATGATGGACTTAGGCCTGTGCTCTTTTCATGGACCCATGGAGTCTACATATTTCATAATTGCAGATCAAAAGTAAAGTCTGTTGTTGGGAATTCATTGGCAGTCCAGTGTTTAGGCCTCAGTGCTTTCATTGCTGGGTTCACTCCCTAGTCAGGGAAGTAAGAATGAGCAAGCCTCGAGCCACGGCCAAAGAAGGGTAAAGTTTGTTGATAACCTATTATCTTTCAAATATATTACAGAAATCACATTGTTCTACAGGAAAATGCACAGCATGCCACCAGGTTTATAGCTCTGGCAAATGTTGGAAATCCAGAAAAGAAAAAGGTAAATGCTGAGTGTTTGGTGATTGGTTAGTGTTCATTGTCGGCCTGTTCCTCTTGCCCAGTTTAGGATTCAGATCTCTTCTTCCCAGCTGTAATGTCCCAGTACTTCAGCGACTTTACTCTTTGTAATAATATGGTAATGAAAGGTCAGTTTCCTTGGGTTCTTTGTAGATTTTAGGGAAGGGTTTGGGAAAGTAGGCCCAGTGGAACAAAGGCAGATCTTCAAATGAGTTATGTTCCTTTCTTCCCACATCCATGTGGTTGTTTCCATGGATATTTTTCAAGGGTTTGACATCAGGTGGTATATTGCTTTGCTTTTTTTAGCAACTTCATTTAGCCAAAATAATAAAATCTTCCCAAGGATTTACCTAAGCTCTCCTCGGCTTTGGGTGGTCTTAGTGATACCTGGAATCTGGGTTTATACTAGGAAACTGTGCAAGTGAATGAAAGAGAATATACCAGAAAAGTATATATATTGATTTTCTCACTTCCTTGAAAGCATTTCTGATTCTTTAAGGCCAAAAGCCAGGATATTGTGGATTGGGACAGCTAAAGATTAGAACAGTCAGTCAAGTGGGAAAACAGATAAATTATCTGAAGATTTTCTCACTTTAATAGGCCATGAACAGTGTACATGCAAAAGATAAGCAAATATCTATTTTGTTTTTTCCATAATAGCTCAAACTTGGGGCCCAGGGCATTCTTAGCATGTTTTGATTTGTAATTTCTTTATTAATAACTTATCTGCCTTTCCTCCCTTCTTCCTTTCTTCTTTTTTAAACTTCCCTTTTAAGACTGAGTATCACTTATAATATTTTTAGTCTGTTGTTTTACTTTTAGGGACCTGTTAGCTTTAGCCCTAAGCAATGCATACTTCACTCAGAATATGCACATTTTGAAATTGGCAGGTATTATTAAATTCATCTCAAAATTTTGTTCCAGTTTACACCCCCCACCGGCAGTGTATGAGACTGTTTTCTGTCTACATTCTCAATGGGTAGTGTCAAGTTTTTATTGACATTTTTGCCATCCTGATAGAAGAAGGTTGTGTGTCATTGTTAACTGGTTGTATTTCCCTGATCAATAGTGATGTTAACCATCTATTCATATCTCACATAAAGTTTTAAATATTTGTGCGTCCATTCAAGATTCTAGATATTTATATATTTAGTTCCTTGCTACTATTCCTAAGAACATTTATCTGCATAAATAGCAGAAATTGTATAAAATGAAAGGAAAACACTAAGTTGATTTTCATTGGAAAAAACAAGGGCAGTACAGTGACTATTGACAAAGTACACAGATGTCAGGGAATGTTTAACAGGAGGATTCCTATGTGCTGTTTCTCATAAATCCCTGTTCCTTATCAGTTTCTGTTGGAAGAAACCAGTGGAAGGGCATGCCACTTCCAGGACTGAGGTCCTAGGATAAGACAGGCTTGAATCTCCTTTAGTAAACATTCTCCTTAGTCTCCATCCTCTTTCTTGAGATATGGATTGCCTCCTGACCTTGTGACCATTATTAATCCCTTGTTCCCTTGGTAACGGTTGTTGTACATTTGGTTTTCTGATCTTTATCATTGTTGAATGAAATTTCTTGTACAACAGTCTGTATATACTCATGGATCATTAAAGCACCTTTGCTCCCCTCAGAGCTTGGGTCCCCGTGTCTTTCTTTCTTTCTTTGTCTCTCTCTTTCTGCCTCTCTCTCCAGCTCTCTCTTTCACTTTTTTATCATGACTCCGGACCACCAGGTTCCGGTCCTTTAAGGACCACAACACACAAAGATAAAAGACTGAGAGACAAAAGCAATTTGTCTTCAACGGTTATGGAGCAAATCCCTCTAGGCCTTGTAGTGCAAGTTGTTTTGTGTTAGGGCTGGGCTTTGATTAGTTGCTTGTTACTTCATCAGCCGTTGGTTAGCCCCTGCAGAGATCACTGAAACGGCATTGTATGGATTCTCTGAACTACAGATAGTCTGGTTGCTGCTCTTTAGTTTTACTCAGTTTCTAAAGATTTTTGTGGAATTTTACAATCCAGGAGCATAAATAGTATGCAAATAATAATATTGTTATTCTTTTTCCAAAGTATCTTTATGCATTCAGTATTGTTCCTATGAAACTAATGGATGCAGCCGAACTGGTAAAACAGCCGCCAGATGTCACTGAAAACCCTTACAGAAAATCTGGGAAGGAAGTGTCCACAGGAAAGCAAACTCCTGCCCCTGAGGTGGGTTCTGATTGAGAGGTGACATTTTCTGGGCATGATTACCCATTATAGGTGTCTTTTCCCTGGTTATAGTTTAGTTCATAAGGCACGTTTAATCCCTAGAATCTTAATCTCTTTTTTTCTCTCCTTTGGGAAATTGTGGTGGTGATTAGAAAGCCTTAGTAGATTTCCAGTAGGATCAATGTGTTTGTGTACATTTAATTGTAGTTTGGGGTTAACCGTTTTATATTTGTCTTTTATTGTCTAAAGTTGATTCAAATATTGGGATTACACATAAAAAGTCTTTCCTGTCTAAAGTTAATTCCCTGTTCCTAACTTTTCAGGCAAGGATCCAACTGCTTGGTAGCAATGTAATTTGTTATTTTATAATGAGTGGTAGGTCAGAAAACAACAGTTAGAACTGGTCATGGAACAACAGACTGGTTCCAAATCAGGAAAGGAGTACATCAAGGCTGTATGTTGTCACCCTGCTTATTTAACTTATATGCAGAGTACAGCATGAAAAACGCTGGGCTGGATGAAGCATAAGCTGGAATCAAGATTGCCAGGAGAAATATCAATAACCTAAGATATGCAGACGACACCACCCTTATGGCAGAAAGCGAGGAACTGAAGAGCCTCTTGATGAAAGAGGAGAGTGAAAAAGTTGGCTTAAAACTCAACATTCAGGAAACTTAAGATCATGGCATCTGGTCCCATCACTTTGTGGCAGGTAGATGGGGAAACAGTGGAAACAGTGACAGACTTTGTTTTGTGGGGCTTCAAAATCACTGCGGATGGTGATTGCAGCCATGAAATTAAAAGATGCTTGCTCCTTGGAAAAAAGTTATGATCAACCTAGACAGCATATTCGGAGAAGGCAATGGCACCCCACTCCAGTACTCTTGCCTGGAAAATCCCATGGATGGACGACCTAGTGGGCTGCCGTCCATGGGGTCACTAACAGTCAGATACGACTGAGCGACTTCCCTTTCACTTTCATGCATTGGAGAAGGAAATGGCAACCCACTCCAGTGTTCTTGCCTGGAGAATCCCAGGGACGAGGGAGCCAGGTGGGCTGCCATCTATGGGGTCGCACAGAGTCGGACACGACTGAAGTAACTTAGCAGCAGGCAGCATATTAAAAAGCAGAGACATTTCTTTGCCAACAGAGGTCCGTCTAGTCAAAACTATGGTTTTTCCAGTAGTCATGTGTGGATATAGAGAAGGCTGAGTGCAGAAGAATTGATGCTTTTGAACTATGGTGTTGGAGAAGACTCTTGAGAGTCCCTTGGACAGCAAGGAGATCAACCAGTCCATCCTAAAGGAAATCAGTCCTGAATATTCATTGGAAGGACTGATGCTGAAGCTGAAACTCTAATACTTTGGCCACCTGACGCAAAGAACTGACTCATTTGAAAAGACCCTGATGCTGGGAAAGATTGAAGGCAGGAGGAGAAGAGGACAACAGGATGAGATGGTTAGGTGGCATCACCGACTCAATGAACATGAGTTTGAGTAAACTCTGGAAGTTGGTGAGGGACAGGGAGGCTTGGCGTGCTGCAGTCCATGGGGTCGCAAAGAGTTGGACACAACTGAGCAACTGGAACTGAATTGAACTGAATGAGTGGTAGTAGGTCAATAAGATTTACTCTGAAGAGATTTCTTAACAGCAGACTTTTCTGAAATTCATTTTCCCTTCACTCAAGCAAGGAATGTCAAGTTCCCTTACAAGTATAAATGGTCTGCTTTCTTAGACTTTCTTAATGAGCAGCTTTTTATTTTTTTAAATTAAAACTCAGTTAAAGTCATTTGATCTGTGAAGTTGTAAGACTACTACAGCCCTACTGAAAGAGGGAAAGGGATTTGGGTGGGATCATGTTATTGTGTTTTAGGCAAGAATTGCTGTATAACTTACATTTTAATTCGCTTTTCCAAAGGGATGAATTTGGTAGCTTAGATAAGTGTTGAGAGGTGTGACTGAGTCCAGGCATCAAGACTGGGAAACTATTTTGCTTCTCTAGATTAGGCAGAAAGGGCTTGCTTAAAGATTAGTGTAATAACATTTACTCTTCTATTGGCTGTTATAGGAAGAATCAGCCTGCCAGTTTTTCTTTGATTTAAAAGAAAAGCAGGGAAGGAAGCGTTCATCTACAGGCAGAGACAGCAAGTCTTCTCCTCACCCAAAGCAGCCTCGCAAACCTCGTAAGTACCTTGGCCCTCTCTAGAGGTCTCTTCTGTGGGTAACAATGGTTATTTTGGGTCTTGTTTGGGAAGCAGCATTGCTCAAAGGGCCTCTTCTGGCAGAAGATCAATAATAAAAACAAAAGGATGCAAGGATGGCCTGACTTTGACGCTGTCTGAGGCTATTTCTGTAAGAACTATGGAAAAAAGTTCCTTTCCTTCATGTCTGTAAAACAGAAGGTTAAGAGCTTACAAAACCAGTGCAGGTTTATAAAATAATCAAAATGTTAGCAAAGACAGCTGTTAATTTCCACCCGCTTGTTTCAAAGATGAAGAAATTGACTTTGTTACTCCTGAGGTCATATGACTAGCTGGTGGCATGACTGGAACTAGAAATAGGGCTCCAGACACTCAGTTGAATGTTCTCTTATTGCAGTCAGTTGCCAGTTACATGCTACGGTTACCACTTGTAGATCACCTACCTGTGGACTGGTTACAAGTTCAGAAGGTCTATAGGCATTTAGTTTCATTGATAATGGCGATGGGGGCGGGGGGTCATAGTGGGAGCACAGCAGACCCACTGTGGCAGTAGTGTGTACATACAGTGTTTGCAGGACACAAAGATCAGACAAGGCTGAGTTCTGTTGGTGGTTATGTGCTGTAATGCTTGGACCATGGTAACATCTGTCTTTCTTTCATGTGAAGCTCAGCCTCCAGGACCCTGCTGGTTTTGCCTTGCCAGCCCTGAAGTGGAAAAGCATTTGGTGGTCAACATTGGCACACATGTGAGTTTCTTCCATGAACCTCTTGCAGAGAGGAAGACATCTGTTTATTTTCTGTTGACTTTATGGAGTCATGGTTTACATATAAAATTTACCTACTTTAAGCGTGCAATTCAGTGTCTTTTAGTAAGCTTACTGATTGTACAACCATCACATAATACAGTTTTAGAACATGTTCATCACTTCGGTAAGATTCCTCATGCCCATTTCCAGTTAATCCTCACACCCACCCTCAGTTCCAGGAAACCACTCATCTACTTTGTTTTCATTTCTGTCTGGATATTTCGTATAAATGGAATTGTTCATCTTTGCATCTGGCTTCTTCTACTTAGCATACTATTCTTCTTATTCATGTTGTAGCCTATATCAGTTTTCTCTTCCTCCTTGTCAAATGGTATTCCATTGATTGGATAGACTACATTTTTTCTGTTTATTCTCTAAATGGGCATTTGAGTTGTTTCCCCATTATGGCTATTAGTGAACATTTGCATACATGTCTTGTGTGAACATATGTTTTTTCTCTTGGATAGCCCTAACCTAAGCAGTGGAGTTGTTTGTAATTTTATGTTTACCTTTTAAGAAGCTGCCAAACTATTTTTCAAAATAGCTGCACCATCTTGTTTTCCCACCAGCAATGTATGAGGGTTCTTGTTTTTCTGCATCCTCCTAGGGTGATGCTTTTATGAAATTCTTGAACTTTATATGTTTTTATTCCATACTATTTGGGGATGATGAGTTGCTTTTTTGAATTACAAAGATTTTCTTTGTCCCTGAAGAGGAGTCCTCTGTTGCCTATACAATCATATTTGGCTAAAAATGTTGGTATTCTATTTTTTATATCTTCAGATTTTAAAACTTGAGTTTATTAATTTTTATCTGTAGTAACTATATAATGTTGGGAACTGATTTACACTAATTATAAAAGACTAAAGTGATAAGTTCTCAGTTTTGCCTAGTAGTAGAGGATATAGCTTCCTAATGACAGGAAGACTCACATCCACATTTCTGGTCTGGGTATCTGGGAACCCAAGATGATAATTATAAGATTGCTGGGTAAGCACTGAATCAGACTGACAACTGGATGATCTTGAGAAGGATTTTATTCAGGCTATGAAAAGTTCTGATGGACTACATGTGTCTCACTGTAAAGTCATCCTATTTCAGACTTCCCCAAATGCTTTTCCTTGGGCACGACTTGCTTAGAATGTTAAATAATACTCGTTTTTGACCCTCATTCTTCTGGGATCCATATAGACCATTATCTTTCTTTTTCATTCACTTAGAATGAAAAGAAGCTTAATTTTCAGAGTTACAGTTGCACCCTAGTCACCCATGACTAGAAATGGCTATTTTCCAAGGCTCCCGAGGATAATATATACAGATCATTTCGTAGTGTGTGATGCTTTTGCAGGCAGATACTTTCATCCATTTTTCATTGATTTATTCTGAGTTTGTTTCCTGGGGATGACCTTTTTTCCTCAGCTTATCCTGATAATGAGGGCCTTTTACTGGGGTATGAGCCTAGGGAATTTCAAGGAAAATTCTTTGCTTCTTATCTTGACCTGAAGTTAGAGGGGCAAAAAGCATATCAGATTTTGATTGTGGACCAGATAGGAGGTCACATGATGATTTTAGCTTAGAGCTTAGCTACCAATCATGTTTACTCTTACCTGAACTGTCCTTTTTTGTAGAAATCTCTTGCGAATGTCTGGTGACCTGTGGGTATCTGGCTGAGGACTTGGAGTCCCCCTCTCTGCAACCACTCCTTTTGATCCCCTTTCATTACTTTTTTTCACCTGGCTTTTCTCTGTCATTGCCATGACTTCCTGGAGAAGGAAATGGCAACCCACTCCAGTATTCTTGCCTTGAGAATCCTGTGGACGGAGGAGCCTGGTGGGCTGCTGTCCATAGGGTCACACAGAGTCAGACGTGACTGAAGTGATTTCACATGCATGCGTGCCTTGGAGAAGGAAATGGCAACCCACTACAGTATTCTTGCCTAGAGAATCCCAGGGACAGAGGAGCCTGGTGGGCTGCCCTCTATGGGGTTGCACAGAGTTGGACATGACTGAAGCAGCACCAGCAGCAGCCATGCCTTCTTCAAGGGGTATACATAGAAGTATGCTAATGACCCATGCTAATGACCAGTACTCTTGCCTGGAAAATTCCACGGACGAAGCCTGGTAGGCTACGGTCCATGGAGTCACAAAGCGTCAGACACAACTGAGCGACTTCACATAATAATGACCCATGGGTTTAAGTTGGTAAAAGCAGTTGCAGGCTGCTAAGAGTCCAGAATAAGTACTGCAAAATCCATCCACTTATGGGAGAAATAATCATTCAGGTCCTACTTATATAGATAAAATTAGAGATGAATTCAAATACAGCACAGATGAGAAGCTAAGGGTTTGAAAAGTAGGGAGGAGACTAGGCAAGTTTGAAACATCACAAAAACTAGAAGGTACTGCCTTAGGGGTGCTGTTTAGTCTAGACTAGAAGCCTTCAGTAACTTCAAGGCACATCACAATATAAAAACTGCCATTTATGGCAGCAACCCTCTGACATAAAGGCTAGAAAATGTGATTTTCTAGAGTAACCTTTTAAAACAAACATAATCACATTGGTTACTATACTTTTTTTTTTTTTTTACTGTTTTAGTGCTTATGAGATTTTGATGAACTTTAGTCATCTGGAATATTAACAGTGTAGATGTGTTCAATCCCCTGTGCCAAGGAGATCAAGGATGATAATGCTTTAGTTTGTTGCTGTTACCTGTCTGTCTTTCTGTTGGGCTTTCTCAGTGTAGATGAAAAATAAATGATTCTTTCCTTCAGTCTTAACTTTGAAGGGACCATGCTAAAAGTATACTTTGGATTGTTTTTCTAAAGCTCTGGTACTTTCATCTTCCTGGCCCTTTCTCTGCTCTCTTCCCTTCAAAGTATGTCTGAGTGGCAGAGAAGTCTTGTGTGTTTGGGTTTTGACAGAAATATTTTTAGTTGCTGTTTTGCTGTCAACAGCCATTTCTGGGAACCATAGTTTTCTTTGGATGTACCTGAGTTTGAAGTTTCTTCTTCCTTCCCCATTAGGTTATGTTTGCTTTCATTTTGTAAAAGTGAGTCAGCAGCTTAAGGCTGTAGGGACATTGGTGATGATGATGATAATCATATCATCTTAGCCTTTTTGTGAACCCAGGAAGTGTATTTAGGGGTGGGATTAGGTGTCACTGTAAGGGAAGTGGTTCATTTGAAATCAGAAGTGGTTCCTTTGAAATCAGAAGTGGTATCTTCCTGTGGCTAAGAGTGATAGTCACTGGAAAATTGTTAAATCGTTTCAAGTTTGGAGCCTAGGAGGAAAAACCAAGTTTGCTGTTATAGTCTCCTTCAGCTCTGTTGTGTTTGTGGCCAAAAGCCCGTCTTATGTGCTGCTCACTTTTCCCCACCTCATTTGATAGTTGCATAGAGATTTGTTGCATCTAACCTCATTCTTTAGCAGGTACTTAACAGCAATGTTGTCATAACCTCTAAAATCAGACTTTTTTTTTAGAAGTTCTGCTGGTAGCCTCTGGTGCACTTTCTCCACACCCTCGCAGCTCACACTTTGTAGAGGCTTTTCTCTGAAGAATCACACTAGCAGTACTGAAGTCTCACTTCTGTGTGCTTCCTGTTCAGTGCTACCTTGCCCTGGCCAAAGGAGGCTTATCTGATGACCATGTCCTTATTCTGCCCATTGGACACTACCAGTCAGTGGTGGAGCTTTCAGCAGAGGTGGTGGAAGAGGTGGAGAAGTACAAGGCTACACTGAGGAGGTTCTTTAGGAGTCGAGGCAAACGATGTGTTCTATTTGAGAGAAATTATAAGAGCCATCACCTGCAGCTACAGGTATGTGATCTCTGTCCAAGAGCTTGGAAGGGCCTGGATATTGATAAATATTTAAATGATGTTAATTTTTTTGAAGTATAATTGACTTACAATATCGTATTAGTCTCAGATGTACAGCAAAGTGATTCAATTCTTGTATATATATATAAAATATTATTTTCCATTTATAAGTTATTATAAGATATTGAATATAATTCCCTGTACTAGGGTTACCTATTTATGTTGCTGCAAATGGCAACAGTTCATTGTTTTTCATGGTTGAATAATATTCCATTGTGTGTATATACAACATTTTCTTAAAGCAGTTGTCTGTTGATGGACACTTGGGTTGTACTGTAAATTGGTGCAGCCATTATGGAAAACAGTATAGAAGTTTCTCAAAAAACTAAAGATAGATCTATGATCCAGCAGTCTCACTCCTGGGTATATATGCAGAAAAGACGAAAACGCTTAATTCAAAAAGATGCATGCACCCCAGTTTTCATAGCAGCACTATTACAACAGCTAAGACATAGAAACAATCCAAGTGCCCATCAACAAATGTTAATACTTAATTTTAATAAATATTTAAGTGTTTGATTCTAATATAAGATTAAGTATTTACATAGTTGATTTAATACTTTAAAAAATTTAGTATGAACTTTCATATTAATATTTAAATAATATTCACTTAAAAGGTTATAGTTTCTGGTGATAACTCCAGGGACTTCACAGGGAAGTGCATGGTCAGCACAGCTGAATAGCACAAGTAGTAAGTGCCTGTTGAGAAAAGAAATGGATAGTTCAGGAAGGTTCCAAGAAAGATTTGGGCCTTGACAGATGAGCGTTTGGGAAGAGAGTGGGTATTTTGTGTGACGCTTAGCATGAGTGACGGTTCACAGGTAGGAAGCAGTCTCAGGTCTTGCCTGGGGCTGCCAGCTCAGAAATTCAGAGACTGTTATGGGAAATTTGATTGTCATTGTGGTGGTTTTCTTTGTGGCACATTTGTTAAGTTTTCAAATGGGCCTGACTCTGCCACATATATTATATAGGAGCTGGCAAAGGCTTGATGACAAAGAGATATCTTTCTAGCCTTTTCTGCATCAGAGATGGCCTCCCACACGTGAAAGGCTGTCTCATAAGTTTAAGTCCTTACAGACAGGATGACATAGACCTGTCTGGCCTGAGGAAAATGTCTGCTGAGGGGTGTTCCTCCACCCCTGTGATGGATTTGCTACATCTCAGAGACTGCGGGAGGCACAACCTCTCTGGGACCTGCACAAAGAATTTCTCCTGTCTCCTCCACCCACCTCTCCACCCCCCACCCCCCACCCCGCCAGGTCATTCCTGTGCCACTCAGCAGCTGCGCCACTGACGACATTAAAGACGCCTTCATCACTCGGGCACAGGAGCAGCAGATAGAGCTCCTGGAAGTCCCAGAGCACTCAGACATCAAGCAGGTAAGACAGGGGAGGAGGGTGATGTTCCAGGAGAAGTATTGGGTTTCTAGCCTATAGAGCCTGAGGTACTCAGACACATTCAACAAATGTTAAATAGGCAGGTGACAATATGGTATTAGAGTAGAGATGAAGATTGTGAAAGTGAAGTCTCTCAGTTGTGTCCGACTCTTTGCGATCCCGTGGACTGTAGTCTGCCAGGCTTCTCTGTCCATGGGATTCTCCAGGCAAGAGTACTGGAGTGGGTTGCCATTATATTATAGTAGTTCCTTAGTGCTTTCCTGGGAAGGGCAAGAAATTAGAAATTTCCTCAGGCAGGAACTTAGGAAGGTAGGTGCCACTGGGAGGCTCTTTGTAGTATCTGCCAGTGTCTTTTTAAACTTTTGTTGTATTAAAGTTCTTGTACTTCTAAATTCTTTGCCAAATTAAAGCTCTTAAGAGATGGGAGAAGGCAATGGCACCCCACTCCAGTACTCTTGCCTGGAAAAGCCATGGACAGAGGGGCCTGGTAGGCTGCAGTCCATGGGGTCGCTAAGAGACACAACTGAGCGACTTCACTTTCACTTTTTACTTTCATGCATTAGAGAAGGAAATGGCAACCCACTCCAGTGTTCTTGCCTGGAGAATCCCAGGGACGAGGAAGCCTGGTGGGCTGCCATCTATGGAGTCGCACAGAGTCAGACACGACTGAAGTGACTTAGCAGCAGCAGCAGAAGAGACGGGCTGGGATTTTCGGTGTTTAAAGTACTATTACATGTCCTCATATGACTCTGTTTACTGTAGATTGCACAGCCAGGAGCAGCATATTTTTATGTTGAACTTGACACAGGAGAGAAACTTTTCCACAGAATTAAAAAGAATTTTCCTTTGCAGTTTGGAAGGTGTGTATATTTTTCTTATTTTAAATGTGTTTTCACTAGACCTACTCTGAATAAAGCAGTGGGCTGCATGATGAGTTAAATAAAAAGCCAAACAAGAAATAGTCCTTGCCCTAAGGAACAAATAGTCTTAGGGCAAATCAGATACGTATATGACAGTAATGTAATGTAGAATGTGGAAAGTACCATAAAAAGTTTTGAGGAACAACGTGCTTTAAAATCCAGAGAAGGGAGAGCCATTTCTGCTTGATGGAAGGCATCATGAAAGGGCTGAAGTTGAGCTTGAGAGAGAGATTTAGAGGGTAAACTCTGGGGCGTGGGCATTCTAGCCCAAGGGAGGAAAATGCTACTATGAACATGTGCTCTGTGCCAGGCACTGTGCCAAGAACTTTCCATGCATTGCCTCATTTAATCTTCTAAACTCTGTATGGTAGGTACTGTCATCCCAGTTTACCAGTCTGGAGATTGAGACTCCGGAGGAGTGCCCAGTAGAACTTTCCATGATGATAGAGATATTCTATAAATCTACACTGTCCTACACAGTAGTCTCCAGCCCCATTACTGGTGATTACTGAGCACTTGAAATGTTGCTAATGTGACTGAGAAACTCAATTTTTAATTTCATGTAATTAGCTATGATTAAATTTAAATATATTAGGCTACTGGCTTCATTGGGGTTCCCAGGTGGCTCAGTGGTAAAGAATCTGCCTATGCGGGAGTTGCAGGAGACGTGGGTTTGATCCCCTGGAGGAGGAAAAGGCAACCCACTCTAGTATTCCTGCCTGGGAAATCCCATGGACATAAGAGTCTGGTGGACTACAGTCCATGAGGTTGCAAAGAGTTAGACATGACCGAGCATGGAGAAGGTAATGGCAGCCCACTCTAGTACTCTTGCCTGGAAAATCCCATGGATGGAGGAGCCTGGTAGGCTGCAGTCCATGAGGTCACTAAGAGTTGGACAGGACTGAGCAACTTCCCTTTCACTTTTCACTTTCATGCATTGGAGAAGGAAATGGCAACCCACTCCAGTGTTCTTGCCTGGAGAATCCCAGGGATGGGGGAGCCTGGTGGGCTGCCGTCTGTGGGGTTGCACAGAGTCGGACATGACTGAAGCAACTTAGCAGCAGCAGCAGCAGTGTGGCTCTAGAGTGGTGAGGTAGCTTGTCCATGGTCGCAGTGACCTGGCCTGCAGGACCTCAAAACTGAGGTCTTAACTCGTTACTCTGCAGTTTCCTAAAGATTTGGATGAGCTTCATTTCTGTTCCTCACATCATGGAGAACATGACTGCAAAACTGTACAGGGAGTGGTATAAATTAGGCAGAGACTGAAGGCAGGAGTTTTGCTGGCAAGAAGAGATTATGGAGGGTAGTTGGAAAAATGTGCAGGACAGATTATCTGGTGCTGGTGTCTGTGTTTTGCAATGCTTTTTTCCCCTAGTTAGAACTGAGCTTTGAGTCAACTTTGAACCATTTTTGGGCCAATTTGGAAAGCCTCTAAGAGACTGCTGCTGCTAAGTCACTTCAGTCGTGTCAGACTCTGTGCAACTCCACAGTCGGCAGCCTACCAGGCTCTGCTGTCCCCTGGGGTTCTCCAGGCAAGAACACTGGAGTGGGTTGCCATTTCCTTTTCCAATGCATGAAAGTGAAAAGTGAAAGTGAAGTCACTCAGTCGTGTCCGACTCTTCACAACCCCATGGACTGCAGCCTATCAGGCTCCTCCGTCCATGGGATTTTCCAGGCAAGAGTACTGGAGTGGGGTGCCACACACACTGCTTCATTTCAATAGTTACAAGTAACATGAACACAAAAGACAATGCTTTTTTCCCTAGTTAGAACTGAGCTTTGAGTCAACTTTGAACCATTTTGGGCCAATTTGGAAAGCCACCCACTGGAGTGGGGTGCCACCAGTAGATAATTCTAGTAAATGTAGTTATCTACATTTTCAAAGAAGATAATAAATGAGAAAAAATGTATTAGGAGCTTCAGACATCTGACATTATCTTTAATGTTGTTGATTCAGCGGCAGATACAGGTTTAGATACTGATGGCATATGCATGTAAGCTTACAAAGGAGAGATTCTTTGAATGATTTTATGCTCTTGATATTTGGTTGTATTTTCAACATTGAGTATTTTTCAAAGTAGTAACTTACAGGTGATAGTGAAAGTGTTAGTCACTCAGTCATGTTCGACTCTTTGCCACCCTATGGACTGTAGCCTGCCAGGTTCGTCTGTTTATGGGATTTTCCAGGCAAGAGTATTGGAGTGGGTTGCCATTTCCTTCTCCAGGAGATCTTCACAACCCAGAGATCAAACCTGTGTCTCCTGTGTCTCCTGCATTAGCAGGCAGATTTGTTACCATCTGAACCACCAGGGAACACAGCATTTTATAATTAACAAAATACTTGAGAAGACATCTTTTTTTTCCTGCTGTACAAGGATGGGTCTATCTTCATTCTACAGATGAAGAGGTAGGCTCATAGTCTGTCCAGAGAATAAGAACTTGAGCTTAGGTCCTTTGATTTTTAGAAGACTCTGTGATTTTTTTTTAGCCTTTCTATTTACTGTAGCTTCAAAGTGGAAAATGAACCAAACAGAGGTACAAATAGGGTTATTTCTAATATATCAAAATAAGTAAAAATAGAAAGCAGTGCCATTTAGAAGATAGCTTGTGTGAGAGGTGATTTTGTTGACATTGAGCATGTGGTATTGTGCCTGTATAGACTCGAGGGCACTAAAAAAGGCAGAAAATCAGATTGGGGTATGATACTAGATGCCTGACTTCACCATGCCCTCAGCCCATTAATGGCCTGAGATAACAAAACTAGAGTTTAAGGCAGGATGTAATTACAACTAGTTTGGTGCTTTGACTGTGTTATCTTCATACATCAGAAAACCCTTATTTTGCATGTCATAGGCAAGGAAATCAAGACACAGAGATGAAGTAGTCTGTTCTTAGACAGCAAATGGCAGAGCTAGGAATGGAATCCAGTCGCTTATCTTTCTGATTGCAGGGCCTGCCTTCTTTCTACTGTGTCATGTTGATTCTCTAGGTACCAGTAACGTAATTCCAGGTTGTTCAGAGGAGTAAATGGAATTTGAGGGGTTAGAGAAGAGCTAAGACCTGGGCTGGTCAGTTTAAAACAGATGTGATTTTGATAGATAGCAATGGCAGAGATAGCCCTCAGGGAAGAGAACATGGGGTGAGCAATTAGAGGAATTTGCATGCCTTTTTTGGGTGATGCTGAGCAGAGCTCTCTGGCTGGAGAGGAATCGAAGGTTTTGGACTGATACTGTCTATTTTGACTTCTTTGTGCTCTTTTTGCAGGGAGGTCCTGGCTAGTGAAGCTATCCTTAATATTCCTGACAAGTCTGACTGGAGGAAGTGTCAGATCAGTAAGGAAGAGGAGGAGACTCTGGCTCGCCGCTTCCGGAAAGACTTTGAGCCCTTTGACTTCACTGTGGATGATGACTGAGTACAGGGAAAGAGCACTTTATGAACTTCACAGGATATAATAGCAGCCTGTTTTTAAGAAACAACAGTCTCCCATGGGGACTGTTTCCCTGCCTCTTTTTGTGTATTCCCATGGAACCTGCCTGTAGCAAGAGGCCTAAGATTGAATATTTTTTGGGAAAAATCACATTTTAGGATGAAGATCTTATGTTAAAAGCATATCTGTCATCCAGTTCCAGGTAGAGCTTATGTTTGTCAACATTTTCAAAAATATTTAAGCTATTATAAAATCCAAATGCTTTTTCATGGTTGGGAAGTGTCTTGTGTTCATGTTACTTGTAACTATTGAAATGAAGTAGTGTGTGTGGCACCCCACTCCAGTACTCTTGCCTGGAAAATCCCATGGATGGAGGAGCCTGGTGGGCTGCAGTCTCTAAGAGTCGGACACAACTGAGCGACTTCCCTTTCACTTTTCACTTTCATGCATTGGAGAAGGAAATGGCAACCCACTCCAGTGTTCTTGCCTGGAGAATCCCAGGGACAGGGGACCCTGGTGGGCTTCTGTCTGTGGGGTCGCACAGAGCTGGACACGACTGAAGCGACTTAGCAGCAGCAGCAGCAGCAGCAGTGTGTGTGTGTATATTGTAGGAGGGGCCAGGGCTTTAGGTCCAACTGTTATCCCAGCATCTCACAGGTGGCTTCTTACTGAGCAATCCAGGATGGAGAAGGGACCCAAGGCCTTTGCCATTTTTCCCTTATAGAATTCATCTTACTGATAGAAAAGAGCTCATTCAGTCCTTCAGCGAATACTTAACTCCTCTGTACTAGACACTTTTCTAGACTCTAGGAGTGTAGCCATGTCCCAACATGATTTCCTGTCATCCCAGTGTTTGCAGTCTAATTGGGAAGAGAAGGGCCAAGATTTTTAGAAAGATGAGTTCTCCTTTACCGAGAAGTGAGCTTTAGTTGCTATTTGATAGTTACAAATTCAAGGCACTCTGGATTGCTGATAGAGTATGGCAGCTCATCAGGATATAGGCCACTGGTAAAGTTAAGAGAATGGATGAAAGTAGACAGGATGAATACAGTTGTAAGCTGAAGAAGACTACCTGAGAAATATCAGTATTTAAGGAGTGCCTCGAGTCATCCAAGAAGTACATGGAAAAAGAGAGAGAGTGATCACAAGAGAATGCCTTATCTCAGAAGCCAAAGAAAAATAACTGCTCCTATACACTGGGCGTCTTCCCTGGTGGCTCAGAGGTTAAAATGTCTCCCTCCAATGTAGGAGACCTGGGTTCGATCCTTGGGTCGAGAAGATCCCCTGGAGAAGGAAATGGTAACCCACTCCAGTATTCTTGCCTGGAGAATCCCACGGATGGAGAAGCCTGGTAGGCTACAGTCCACAGGGTCGCAAAGAGTCAGACACGACTGAGCGACTTCACTTCACCTCTTCATACACTGGACACTTACGGCCCAGACACTCTTACTTGATCCTCATAAGATAGCTATGAGGTAGGTATTACCTCTGTTTTACACATGAAAAAACAAGCTGGCAAGCTTCAGGATGATAGAGCCTGAAGGTAACCAGCCAGGATTTTTTTTTTTTAAATTCAGAAAAACCTCAAAAAGTGAACTATGGGAAACAACCTAGTTCCTGCAAAGATGGCCACTTAAACGTCTTCAGCATCCCTTTATAGCTCTTGCAAGAAAGAATTACGGGATTTTGGCCCTACCTATGGCTATCAGATACACTCCAGAGCCAGATGCTGCTCACTTAGCAAATGAGGACTTCATTCTGTTTGAACAGTCTGCCACAATCTGTGTAGTCTGCCCAGCTAGAAGGGACATGCTTTTGGCGGTACTCTGTGCCACCTTCAAATCTGATGCTCCAGCTCCTTGGCTAGCAAGCATATATGGGGAATCAGAATTTTGGATACTACACACAGGTGCAATTGTGTGGTAGTTTGAGTATTCTTTTGCATTGCCTTTCTTTGGGATTGGAATGAAAACTGACCTTTTCCAGTCCTGTGGCCACTGCTGGGTTTTCCAAATTTGTTGGCATATTGAGTGCAGCACTTTCATGGCATAATCTTTCAGGATTTGAAACAGCTCCACTGGAATTCCATCACCTACACTAGCTTTGTTCATAGTGATGTTTTCTAAGGCCCACTTGACTTAACATTCCAAGATGTCTGGCTCTAGATTAGTTATCACATCATCATGATTATCTGAGTTGTGAAGATCTTTTTTGTACAGTTCTTCCGTCTATTGTTGCCAACTCTTCTTAATATCTTCTGCTTCTGTTAGGTCCATACCATTTCTGTCCTTTATCGAGCCCATCTTTGCGTGAAATGTTCCCTTGGTATCTCTGATTTTCTTGAAGAGATCTCTAGTCTTTCCCATTTTGTCCTTTCCCTCTATTTCTTTGCACTGATCGCTGAGGAAGGCTTTCTTATCTCTTCTTGCTATTCTTTGGAACATTCAAATGCTTTTATCTTTCCTTTTCTCCTTTGCTTTTCGCCTCTCCTTTTCACAGCTGTTTGTAAGGCTTCCCCAGACAGCCATTTTGCTTTTTTGCATTTCTTTTCCATGGGGATGGTCTTGATCCCTGTCTCCTGTACAATGTCACGAACGTCATTCCATAGCTCATCAGGCACTCTATCTATCAGATCTAGGCCCTTAAATCTGTTTCTCACTTCCACTGTATAATCATAAGGGATTTGATTTAGGTCATACCTGAATGGTCTAGCAGTTTTCCCTACTTTCTTCAATTTGAGTCTGAATTTGGCAATAAGGAGTTCATGATCTGAGCCACAGTCAGCTCCTGGTCTTGTTTTTGTTGACTGTATAGAGCTTCTCCATCTTTGGCTGCAAAGAATATAATCAGTCTGATTTCGGTGTTGACCATCTGGTGATGTCCATGTATAGAGTCTTCTCTTGTGTTGTTGGAAGAGGGTGTTTGCTATGACCAATGTGTTCTCTTGGCAAAACTCCATTAGTCTTTGCCCTGCTTCATTCCGCATTCCAAGGCCAAATGTGCCTGTTACTCCAGGTGTTTCTTGACCTCCTACTTTTGCATTCCAATCCCCTATAATGAAAAGGACATCTTTTTGGGGTGTTAGTTCTAAAAGGTCTTGTAGGTCTTCATAGAACCGTTCAGCTGCTTCAGCGTTACTGGTTGGGGCATAGACTTGGATAACTGTGATATTGAATGGTTTGCCTTGGAAACGAACAGAGATCATTCTGTAATTTTTGAGATTGCATCCAAGTACTGCATTTCAGACTCTTGTTGACCATGATGGCTACTCCATTTCTTCTGAGGGGTTCTTGCCCGCAGTAGTAGATATAATGGTCATCTGAGTTAAATTCACCCACTCCAGTCCATTTTAGTTCGCTGATTCCTAGAATGTTGATGTTCAGTCTTGCCATCTCCTGTTTGACCACTTCCAATTTGCCTTGATTCATGGACCTGACATTTCCAGGTTCCTATGCAATATTGCTCTTTACAGCATCGGATCTTGCTTCTATCACCAGTCACATGCACAACTGGGTATTGTTTTTGCTTTGGCTCCATCCCTTCATTCTTTCTGGAGTTATTTCTTCACTGATCTCCAGTAGCATATTGGGAACCTAATGACCTGGGGAGTTCCTCTTTTGGTATCCTATCATTTTGCCTTTTCATACTGTTAATGGGGTTTTCAAGGCAAGAATACTGAAGGCTTGCCATTCCCTTCTCCAGTGGACCACATTCTGTCAGCCCTCTCCACCATGACCCGCCCGTCTTGGGTTGCCCAGGTATGGCTTGGAGTCATAGGTAGGGGATGATTTAGTATAGGTTTAATTCTCTCAGGGCCTAAGGCCCTAGTCCCTTCTGAGGTAATTAGGCCCGGATATCTAACTGATTGTTGACACAGCTGAGCCTTTTCTCTTGATGCCTTGTAACCACAGCCTGCCAGAAAGTTTAAGAAATCTTCTGAGGCTCGTGAAAAAGCTTGCTGTCTCAACACAGAGCAAAATATCATCTACATATTGTAACACCACCGCTTCAGATCTATTAAAGTTTTTGAGATCCTGTGACAAACTTTGTCCAAATAAGTGAGGACTGTCATGAAATCCTGGGGCAAAACTGTCCAGGTTAACTGAGAAGCTGACTGCGTAGGGTCTTCAAAGGCAAATAGAAATTCACTTTCTTCCACCAAAGGCACTGAATAGAAGGCATCTTTTAAATCAATTACTGAGAAATAGTTGACTCGTTCAGGAATTTCAGACAATAGAATATAAGGATTAGGCACCACGGGGTGTAAAGGAATTACAGCCTCATTTATTATACATAAATCTTGAACTAGTCTCCATTTACCATTTGACTTCTTTATACCCAAAATAGGAGTGTTGCAAGAACTGTTACAGGGAATTAATAGTCTCTGTTCCTTTAAATTTTCAATGAGGGGTTTTAACCCTTCCTTAACCTCAGGTTTCAGCGGATACTGCTTCTTATGTGGAAATAAGTGCAGGTCTGAGCTTAACAACTACAGGAATAGCATCGTGTGCTCGACCCACAGATTTTCCATCAGCCCATACTCTAGAATTTACATTTTGTTCAACTAAAGGGAGAGAAAGGGCTCCATATTCATAAAAACAGAGGCATGCTCAGTATATCCCTCCCCAGAAGGGGTGAGGGAGATTCTGGCATGATCAGAAACTCCACAGAATCCCAGTTGCAAGATAAAGAATAACTGAAATAATACCTTTTGGCTCATCCAGACAGTTCCATTATGGAAGCGGATCGGGAAGAAAGTGGGCCAGGGGCTTCAGTAAGCACAGAGTAAGTTGCCCCAGTATCTAAAAGGAAATTGACGGATTGGCCCCCACAATTATTAATACCCGGGGTTCCTCAGGTTTAATTAGGACAGGAGCTTGTGTAGGGACCCCCAGGCACCTTCAGTCCTGATTGTCTTGAGAGTCCAATCCCTCTGAGGGCAGTCTCTTCCAGTGTGGTCCTTTGCAGACCTTGCCTGAGGGCAATCCCACTTGAGATGCCCCCTCCTTTCCACAGTAATAGCAAGCCCATCCTTTTTTACCTGGGTCCCTCTGGGCATTTTTCTCAGGCTGTTTAAGAACATTTTTCATAGCCATTGCAAAGGCTTCTGCCTTTCTTCGTTTTCCTCATATTCCCTACCATAATAGACTGTCTGAACCAGTTGTAACAGAGTACCTAAAGACTGATTTGGTCCATAGGCCCGTTTTTGTAGCTTACGGCAGGTATCTGGAGCCGACTGAGTGAGAAATCTATCTTTTAAGATCACTTTTCCTTCTTCACTTTCGGGATCAATCTCAGTGAATCTGCAAAGGGCTTTTCTTAGTCTGTCTAGGAATTTACCAGGAGCTTCCTTCTCCTGTTCTATGTCTGCCAATTTGCTATAGTTTAAAGGCTTAGAACGCGCCTGCCTAAGTCCTTCAAGAATACATCTGACAAAATGACTCTGATCCCATCTTCCTTTAGCTGTGTTGTAGTCCCAGTCTGGTTCTATAGTTGGGACCGCCTGCTTCCCACTGGGAAGGGCCGATGTCTCATCCTCTCTCTTCCCTACTGATTCATTACCAAGCCATTCATCTCCATAAGCAACTGCTTTTCTGAAAACTTGAGTCTTTGAGTCAGGAGTCCCAAGATATACATCACATCCTTCCAAGTAAGGTCATAAAGCAGAGTAACACCTTTAAAAGCTCTAATATATTTTTCTGGGTCCTCTAAATAGTCTCCCAGTTCCTCCTTGATTTTTTGTATTTCTTGATAAGAAAAAGGCTTATTAACTCTCATAGACTGATTATTTCTCCTGGTGGGTGTTTCATGAAGAGGCAACAGCTGTGTGGCTGTTCCTCAGTCTCTCTGGCTGCTCTGCACATATGATCCCAGGGCTAGACTGGAGAAACCTGTTTTTCTTTTTATTTTTCTCTTTGTCTCCTGTCTTCCATCTCATCTCTTACTTCGATGGTCTGAGTTTCTACTGAAACCAGAGTAGTCTGAAGTCGTACTGAGACAGGAGTTGTTTGGACCTCCGCGTGTGCAGTTTGAATCTCAGTTTATATTTCCACTGAGACAAAGGCAACCCTTCTAAGGGGGGTTCTCTGGTTTTCAGTTGGCTCAGCTTGGAGCCCCGAGTACGGGGGCAAAGTGGGAGGACAGAAGGGAGCTGAAGGTTTCACACCCAAATCTATACCCTTAGGACATAAGTCTGGCATATCTCACAGAGAGAAAAAGGGCAATACATATGCTACTTCTACCCACTTCCTTGTTCCTTACAGAACCGGTCTAATTGTAAAACAGTAATATGCTTGAGACCCTCCAACCAGCCACCGTTCGCTGTCCTCCAATGGATACTGTGGCCATGCAGTATCGCATAGGAAGACCAGTTGTGTCTTCTTTAAGCCCTGGGGATCAAATCTATCCCAGTTTTCCAGGGTACAGTTCAAAGGAGTGAGGCTGGATTTGTTAGTTCCCATCTGTAAGAGAGAAAAAAAGCGAGCCAGGCTTCAGCAATATGTGAACCATGAACGCCCTGATGTTCAAGCTGGTTTTAGAAAAGGCAAAGGAACCAGAGATCAAACTGCCAACATCTGCTGGATCATGGAAAAAGCAAAAGAGTTCCAGAAAAACATCTATTCCTGCTTTATTGACTATGCCAAAGCCTTTGACTGTGTGGATCACAAGAAACTGTGGAAAATTCTGAAAGAAATGGGAATACCAGACCATCTGACCTGCCTCTTGAGGAATCTGTATGCAGGTCAGGAAGCAACAGTTAGAACTGGACATGGAACAACAGACTGGTTCCAAACAGGAAAAGGAGTACATCAAGGCTGTATATTGTCATCCTTCTTATTTAACTTATATGCAGAGTACATCACGAGAAACGCTGGACTAGAAGAAACACAAGCTGGAATCAAGATTGCTGGGAGAAATATCAATAACCTCAGATATGCAGATGACACCACCCTTATGGCAGAAAGTGAAGAGGAGCTAAAGGGCCTCTTGATGAAAGTGAAAGAGGAAAGCAAAAAGTTGGTTTAAAGCTCAACATTCAGAAAACGAAGATCATGGCATCTGGTCCCATCACTTCATGGGAAATAGATGGGGAAACAGTGAAACAGTGTCAGACTTTTACTTTTGGGGCTCCAAAATCACTGCAGATGGTGACTGTAGTCATGAAATTAAAAGACGCTTACTCCTTGGAAGAAAAGTTACAACCAACCTAGATAGCATATTCAAAAGCAGAGACATTACTTTGCCGACTAAGGTCCATCTAGTCAAGGCTATGGTTTTTCCTGTGGTCACGTATGGATCTGAGAGTTGGGCTGTGAAGAAGGCTGAGCACCGAAGAATTGGTGCTTTTGAACTGTGGTGTTGGAGAAGACTCTTGAGAGTCTCTTGGACTGCAAGGAGATCCAACCAGTCCATTCTGAAGGAGATCAACCCTGGGATTTCTTTGGAAGGAATGATGCTAGAGCTGAAACTCCAGTACTTTGGCTACCTCATGCGAAGAGTTGACCCATTGGAAAAGACTCTGATGCTGGGAGGGATTGGGGGCAGGAGGGAAGGGGACGACCGAGGATGAGATGGCTGGATGGCATCAGGGACTCGATGGACGTGAGTCTGAGTGAACTCTGGGAGATGGTGACGAACAGGGAGGCTTGGCGTGCTGCGATTCATGGGGTCGCAAAGAGTCGGACACGACTGAGCGACTGAACTGAACTGAACTGAACACACAGGTTACTGGTGAACTACGATACTGGTTTGTATCTTACAGCGTTTAACATCCTAGCTGCAATATTCAGGGATTCTGGGGACAACAGACATTTACTATAACAATGTCCATTCAGTGCTTTCAAAACAGCAACACTACTGTGGTGCACCCACTGTATCCACCTTAGAAGTCTCAACATGCTGCATCTCTAGTGGCAGTCACGTCACAAAATGTTAGCTGAATTCTAAGTTTACAACCCAGGCTGCACAAATGATGGTCCAAGTGCACATAATCTCAAAAGAGGGTCAAATGACCAGGCTTAAGGAAACTCTCACTTAGAGAATTTGATTCCATGCTGATGTACCTTGGAATGACTGTGAGATCCTCAACTTCCATGAAGTGTACAACACTCAAAGCGAAAATGGGGAGTTGGCACCCGTCTTCTAAGGCAGTCTGCCCCTCGGACGCACTTACTTTTGCACCAATAGCTATCGGAAGCTTGCCTCTGCAGCTCTGCCTTGAGTGTCGGAAACAGTCCCCACAATGAGGAGCTACCGTGCTGGCAAACCGACAACTGGAGTTACGCCTGACAGCAAGCTCCGTGAGGCTTTTAGGGAAAATTTCCCGAAGTCAGGTGGAGCATTCTTTACTCCGGAACAGCGTCACATCCTTGAGTTGTTTGGGGTTATAGGGGAGATCTAGAACAGGTGCACGCAGTCATTTAAGAGAAGAAAAGTGAATTATGAAGTCTAATGCATCAGCGGGCCTGTTAGCGCAGAATTCATTTTAGTTCTTCGGATTTCTCAATATTTAAATCCTCGGTGGCCTTTATCAGTGGCAGCTCAGCGGGTGGTCGGGCTGGAAGAAAGGTCTGAAATGAAGTGAAGCGTAGACAGGGGTGGGGACAACCTTAAGTTTAGAAAAGACGATACAGCAAAGTTTGGAAAGTGATTTTAAGGGAATGGTTTGGAGGCCTTATATTTTTGAAGACGGGGAAAACACAAGTGGGTTTTCTCAGCTACGAAAATGCCTAGGGAACTTTTTGAGCGAGGAGACTGAAAGTACGCATCCTTCTCCCGCGTTTCCCCGGCGGGGTTCGGGGCGGGCTTTTGGCTGCTACACTTACCGGAAATGACGCTTGCCTCTCGCGAGAAGAAAGACGCGCGAGCCTCCTCGGCCCGGAACCGGCCTCGAAACAGTGGCGGAGGTTCAGGCCGCTCGCCCTCCCGCCCCATGGAGCGGCCCCCGGGGCTGCGGCCGGGCGCGGGCGGGCCCTGGGAGATGCGGGAGCGGCTGGGCACCGGCGGCTTCGGGAACGTCTGCCTGTATCAACATCGGGTGAGGCGGGGCGCGTGAGGGAGCGGCAGTGTGTGTTTGTCAGGGCGCCTGTGGAACACAGTGCCTGTCAGTACGTGAGAGATTGTCGGTGAGACCTTGGGCAGTGTCGTGGGCCAGTGAGCCTCAGTGTGTGTGTGTGTGTGTGAGAGAGAGAGAGCGCGCGCGAGAGAGAGAGAGAGAGAGGGCAGAGGACGGATTGTATTTGTGAGCCTGGCGGTTGAGTCCGAGGTTTATCTGAGGTCCCTGGCAGTGTGTGAGACAGAGCTATTAGGGAGAACTTTTGTTATGACTGTCAAGATGTGTTTACCGAGCGTGCTGGTACGTACGTGTCCCTCTGAATATAGAGTCAGGGTGTGGGAGGTACACATCAGAGTGTGTATTGTGAGCACAAGTGGGTGAGAAGATGGGGCTGAGGAGGGGCTGCCTGTTGGAATGTGTGTGTTTTTTGTGTGTGCTTGCAGGCCTTGTGATGTCTGTAGGGCCTGGAGTAGACAAGGACGGTGTCATAGTGGGTCAGCAGTCAAGCTTTTGGTTTCATTGGGTAGGCTTTGGAATTGGGGGTGCGTTCTACGTAGGGAACAGCTGGTGAAAACGATCGTGGATTCACAAGGGGAGGAGATAGATTGAGGGTGAGGTCCTCTAGCAGGTGGAAGACAGTTAACATTAGACTTGGAAATTGTGCTTTGATTTGAAAATAACTGAAAATATTTAACCATTGTAGTAGCATCTAACGATCGTGTGTGAGCCAGTCTTTTCATATACCAATAAAAGCTATGAACCTTTTCCCCAGACAAATGCACAGATGCACAGCATACAGCCTTATGCATTGCCATTTGAGGGGGTCCCTGCTCTCTTGAGGATTTCCTAGGGGAGCTAGTGGTAAAGAACGTGCCTGCCAATGCAGGAGACAGAAGAGACACGCTTTGACCACTGGGTCGGAAAAATCCCTTGGAGGAGGAAATGGCAATCCACTCCAGTGTTCTTGCCTGGAGAATCCCATGGACAGAGGAGCCTAGTGGGCTACAGTCCATAGGGTGGCAAAGAGTTGGACACAACTGAAGAGACTTAGCACAGCGCATGCTCTCTTGAAGGACGTTCTCAGACCCATTAGCTTTATATACCCTGGAACAATATTCACAGCTGTATAGGTTTTATGTAAAATAGTTACAATAATGTATATACATCCTGAGTCTGAGAGTTAAATAAGATGTTTATAAGTGCCACACCCATGGTAAGCTCTCAGATGTTAGCTCCTGCTGCTGCTATGTTGTTGCTGTTGTCATCATCTTCATCATCACTAACTGATGTTAAAAAAGGAAATGTCAAGATAAAAGTGGTGTTCTTGAAGATTTATTGTAAAAGGTAAATCTTTGTGGAAAAACATATAAGACAAGATGAACAGTTAAGCTGTTACTAAAATGTATTGGCCTATGACCTAATAAGTGGATTCAAGAGGGGGAATCATGATTTGCTGTTCTAAGAAGTATGGATGTGAGTAGAGAGCTCACAGCATAGAGAGGGAGGAAGGGTAGATGAGAGTCTGCCTGGGAGGATTAGGTTTGTTTGTGTGGCAGTTACAGTGACAAATCTCACTGATATAACAGGAAATTCTGTGAAGCATGTTTCTAGTAGAGCGTAGGAGAGAGTCTTGGAGAGAGGGAGGAAGGAAGGTGAAGGGCCAGGCATTAAGTACTTTGACAGCCAGACAAGTAGTAAATTTAATAATTTTCACCATCAGACACAAGGAATTCAAAGAGTAAAGAGAAGGGGCCAAGTACTTCCAGCAGAATGTTGCCTGTGGCTTTGTTATCAACCTGCCCGTCAGTCTGGTCATAAGAAAAAGAAGTTTGCATGCTCGCATGCTTATGTGACTGCTTTGCTTGGTCCCGGGCTGGGGGTGAATGAATACTTCAAATTAAAAAAAAATTGTGATGGAGTGTATATAACATAAAAGTTACCATTTTAACCATTTTAAAGTGTACTGTTCAGTGACATTATATGTTTACATTGTTGTGCAACAGCCATCACCATCTATTTCCAGAATTTTTTCATCTTCCCAAATTGAAACTCTGTACCCTTTAAACAATGAAAGAAAGAGCAAGTGTTAGTTGCTCAGTCCTGTCTGACTCATTGTGATCCCATGGACTGTAGCTCGCCAAGCTCCTCTGTCCGTGGAATTCTCCAGGCCAGAATACTGGAGTGGGTTGCCATTCCCTTCTCCAGGGGATCTTCCCGACCCAGAGATTGAACCTGCGTCTGTCTCCTACATTACAGGCATATTCTTTACCATCTGAGCCTCCAGGGTATTGGTCTTTAAACAATAATTCCTCCCTAATTTTCTCCTCCCTAAACCAGAGGATGTGTCTTTGGAATTCATCACTGTTTAAATGGAAGAGATTTAGCTTCCTCTAGAATCTTAGAAATCTCTTGGGAACTTTCCAGATGTTCACAGTGGCCCTTCCCCTGAACTGGGACATTTGACAACTGAGTCTGTAGTGAGAAGAGAATACTCTGTGGTAAGACTTGGAAACAGTATCATTACTTTTCCAATTAGAGCTTTGAGTTTGGCTTTCAAATCCTTGTGTTTTGGTGGAAGCCACATCTCAATATTTCATCTACCCCTCTTAAATCACAAGAAAGAGAAAAGGATGTGAGATGGTTTATTTAACTGATTATTGGGTAGCTGACAGCTGATGGTACCAGAATCAACAAAACAGTATTTTCTGCCCTCAAAGAATTTATTTCAAGTCTAGTGAGAGAAGTTGACACAGAAACACCTTAAGTACAATGTGGTGACCTATATAGTGAAGGTGTTTGTAGAGTGAGGTTAAAGCATGGTGAAATAACCAAGAACTCTTCCTAGGACATAGGGTGGCAGTTCTCACAATCTGTTTGGAAAAACTAATCTTGTAAAATGCTTTGAAAAAAGGATAATGTGATCAGTACATTCTATAAATGCTGCATATAATATTTCTTCATTTGGAAAGTCATAACCCACAATAGCATATTAAAAGCTCTGTGAAGTCCTATAGTAAAGAAACTAATAGAAGCTAATTTAGCTTAGTATGTTCCAATTTTTATTGTGGTAAAACATGCATAACATTTGCCATTTAGCCACCTTTAGGTGTACAGTTCTGTGGCATTAAGTACATTCATATTTTGTGCAGCCATCACCATCATTCATCTCCTGCATATTACTATTACCTTTTTTTTTTAAGCACCGAACCCTTTTTTTGTTTTGCTGGACATGTATAAACTTTCCACAGAGCATTGTCTGTGAAAAGTGAGGAAGGCCTTCAGAGAGTAGCTGAAATATAAACTGAGAGGTTGAAGGATCCTTTAGGATGAAATCTTTTTGAAATAGATAGTTTTCTGCCTTACTCATATGAGAATTTAGGACTTAATGTTGTTCATGGTTGTACCAGATTGACTCCATAGTGATAACGTACACAGGACCTAGCAGCAGCTCAGTATCTGCTCATAACGAGAGGTTGAAGGGAAGGAGGACACTGGTTAGGTTGGATTGTAGTCTGGCCTTGTTCCTCACTCTCTCTCTGTATATCAGTTCAGTTTCATTCAGTTCAGTCCAATCGCTCAGTTGTGTCCGACTCTTCGCAACCCCATGAATCGCAGCACACCAGGCCTCCCTGTCCATTACCATCTCCTGGAGTTCACTCAGACTCACGTCCATCAAGTCCATGATGCCATCCAGCCGTCTCATCCTCTGTCGTCCCCTTCTCCTCCTGCCCCCAATCCTTCCCAGCATCAGAGTCTTTTCCAATGAGTCAACTCTTTGCATGAAGTGGCCAAAGTACTGGAGTTTCAGCTTTAGCATCATTCCTTCCAAAGAAATCCCAGGGTTGATCTCCTTTACGATGCACTGGTTGGATCTCCTTGCAGTCCAAGGGACTCTCTGTAGTCTTCTCCAACACTACAGTTCAAAAGCATAGTTCTTCAGTTATCTTATTTCTTGCTGTCCCCCATTTCAGACCATCCTATACAAGTTGTGTCTTGCTTCCTGTTCGTTGGCTGCATTATTACTGTTGCCAGAATGTGATGAGGTCTGGCTACTTCCTGTAATGTGCATCAGGTTGGGTTTAATTTCAGTTAGAATTGGCTAAATTACTAGTCATAAAGGCAAGAGCTGTTAGGTCCGTTTTCTAGACATGGAAATATACAACCATTGTTAGGAGTCTTTTAATGTCATTTGAAATGCAAAAATTAGGAAATAATTTTGGAAGTTTTTTTGTATTAGATTTGGTCATATTAAAACTATTTCTTACTGTTGAGGCAGGGAGCCCTGAGTCATTCTCTGCATTCTAGTTATGCTGGAACCTGGGACCCTTTTTAGCTGCCTTGACTAAATTCAGAAAGGGGTTGTTGGGGAGACAGTCTTTTTATATTCTAGCAGCATGTATGAGATGGTGTTCTGAAGACATTTGTTACAGGATCAGCCTCAGTAACTTTATGCTTGTGTGCTTTTGTGTTTGAAGGTCAGTTTAAAAGCATTAGTTTAATAGTCTCATGGCTTACCTGGCAGTAGCATTGGCTCAAAAGAACTGTGGATAAATATGTTTAATTAAAAGCTAAAAGAGTTTTGTTTTCCCAAGTTGGCATTTCTTTGATAGCAAGTAAATCTGCCCAAGAACCTAATTTATAATATTCTGTTGATTTTCTATTTTGGCAGGAACTTGATCTCAAAATAGCAATTAAGTCTTGTCGCCTAGAGCTAAGTACCAAAAACAGAGAACGGTGGTGCCATGAAATCCAGATCATGAAGAAGTAAGTGTGCTTGATGACTTAAGTTTCCCTGGTTTTGCAACCCAGCCGGATGTCATCATAGGGAAGGAGGCTAGGAATCCATTCTTCTTAGGATCTTTTGGGGAACATATTTTTCTCTTTCTCATTAAATATGTGTGTTTTATTTCAGGTAATAACATCATATCATGCTTAAGTAGGTTTTGTTTAAATAGTTATCTAGGTAATGATAGTATAATATTGAAGAAAAACAAAAAGCTCTTCAGGGAACTTGGAGTTTTTAGAGCATGAGCCACCATTTCCTTGCATGGCCCTGCTGTAAACCTTTCTCTGCTCCAAAAACATAAAATAAAATGTCAGCTAGGTATTATCAGACTCAGCTCTCTGAGGGCAGAATCTGTTTCTTTTGGGTCTCAGGCAGTGCTTATCTGTTATACTTTCTAGTTAAATAGCAATCACTACTTTCATTAACATTTTTTTACTCTCACCTACTTTTGTTAAACATTGTATCTATTGCTTTGTAAAAATTATTCTTAAGCTTAGTGGGTTAAAACAACAAAAGTTTGGTGTCTCACACTTCCTGTGGTTTAGGAATTTGGTAGTGACTTAGGTGGTTTTTGACTCAAGAGATGCCTCCTGAAACATCTCAAAATGTTGACTGGGGCTGCAGTTATCCAAAGGCTTGAGTGGGGCTGGAGTATCCACTTCAAATCTCATTTAGTGTCTGTTGGCTAGAGGCATTGGTTCCCCACCACATGTGACTGTCTCTCCATAGGGAAATTTGAATGTCTTCATAACATAGCAGCTAACTTTCCCCAAAGTCAGTGATCTGAGAGAGAGAGAACAGGCAGACATATTTTTATGATCTTCCCTCAGAAGCTACACTCTATCCTTTCCAAATAATTTCTATTTGTTAGAAATCAGTCACTAAATACAACCTCTACTTCAGGGAAAGAGAATTAAGCTTTTGAAGGGAGAAGTGGCTATGTTTTAAAACCTCCACAGGTAGAGTGCTAATAAGGGCTTACCCATGTTGTAGTTGTCACAGCAACTGTGTGTCTCGTTAACTAAAGAAGAAGTTGAAGCTTATAGAAGTCATACAACTGATAGGTAATAGAGTCTGGATTTGGAATAAGCACTTTTTGACTTCAGTGTTCTCAATGCATTTTAGTGGTTCTCAAACTTGGCTATGTGGCAGAATCACCAGAAAACCTTTTTAACAATAGAAGTCCTCAGGTTCTACACATGGAAATTCTGTTTCTTTAGGTCCTTGGGCCCTGGGAATCTATTCCAGTTTAGAGACCATTGTGTGATGATGATGGTGATTTGATATATTACTAAGTTTAAAAAAGATGTTAGGAAACAATATATAATGTGATTCAGTATTTATTGAAAAACATGTATTTGTACACAAATTAAAAACTTTGAAACAAGTATCAATTTTTAATTATATAAATGAGAAATTAGAATATTATAAATAAAGTCAGTCTTTCGTCTCACTGCCCCCAATTAGCTATAATTTCAAACTCAGTCCCTTTTCACTGGAAATAAATCTTTTATTATAATGCTTTCCCCTTGTTAGGTTGAACCACGCCAATGTTGTAAAGGCCTGTGACGTTCCTGAGGAATTGAATTTTTGATTAACGATGTGCCTCTTCTAGCAATGGAATATTGTTCTGGAGGAGATCTCCGGAAGGTAGTATGGATGTTTTGAGATGATGAGATAGTAACACAAACTCTAGCAGTCTTTGAATCCCACTCAGTACAATAATCTAGAGTAAGAGTCAGTAAACTATGGCTTGTTATCTGTTTTTGTGGCTGCTTTCTTAAAATAGTAGCAGAGTTGAGTAGTGGTGCCAGAGATTGCATGACTTGCAAAGCCTAAAGAACTTACTCTCTGGACCTTTACAGGTAATGTTTGCTGACCCCTGCTTTAGAACATGAATATTTTTGTTGGTGGTAGTGGTGTTTGCAGGATGGGACTGTATTGATGGTTTTAGATCACAATATCAATGTTTAAAGTGTTTATGGCAAATCTTTCCCATCTCATTTTAAATCTACCAGTTGTTGTTCAGTTGCTAAGTCATGTCCAACTCTTTTGTGACCCCATGGGCTGTCCATAGGATTTACCAGGCAAGAATACTAGAATAAGTTGCCATTTCCTTCTCCAGGAGGTCATCCCCATCCAGTAATCATGATCAAACCCATGGCTCCTGCTGTGCCACCTTGGAAGCTCTTTTTATATATTTAAAATGGCTCTTATTTTAAATATTATATGACTATTTTTATATATTTATCTGTGAGACTTTTCAACCTTGTAAAATTTCAGATACCTTCTCCCATTATTTTTACTTGTATAAATTTTGCCATGAAATTTACATGTCCTCTGTGTGGATTTGGTGATTTTTTTCCCCTTATATTTTCTTAATCATGACTAATTTTCTTATTCTCTCAAAGTATAATGGTTAATGTATCAGTATTACTGCCCAGCAATATTGGCAATATACATTTTTAGATTTTTTTTTCCTTTAGCTACTCAACAAACCAGAAAATTGCTGTGGACTTAAAGAAAGCCAGATACTTTCTTTACTGAGTGATATAGGTATGTAATCAGTATGAAAATTCCATCATAATTTAATGCCCATTTGGTCTATAAGAGTCTGTATACTGCTTGGAAATTGGAATTGTTGATAAACTATACAAAGCATAGGTTTTTAAGTATAAGAAATTTTTTATCATTAAGAAATTATCAGAAAAATTTAAGTATTACTGTTGATGCTAATTTAAAACTAGTATATTTTGTTTTTTATTTTTTGTGTTGTCTGTGTCCATTTGACTAATAGATATTCTAGTTACCCAAAAAAAAGGGTGTGAAATGATCTTATTCATTCCTTCCTCCCTGATTAACATAGTAAATTTATTTACCAGGGACATTGCTTCTCATAGGCATAAGTAGTCTTAAAGGTGAAATCTCTTTTTAATTAGAATTACCCCTGAAAAATTTCTAAAATAACCAGGACATAGGCCCTTGGAGAGAGCTCAGAATGCCAGATTATGTTTCTCTATATATTTTGATTTTTGTTTCTTTTCTTAGGTTATGGAGGCCAAAGTCTAGTTGAAGAGGTTGAGTTAGGTCAGAAGGAAAGGCTCCAATGATAATACAGGGATTTTTTAAATGGCTTGTTCCATTTCTTTTTAATATTACTTTTCATAAGTTAAATGGGAACACATTGTAATTCTGCTGTCTGATTAACGTTACCTTATTTTTGTGGAGAAAATTTGAGTGTCTATAAAATCAGCAATCATGTAGTTATGATGGTCCATATAAAATTGAGCATCAGACCAGATCTGTTCAAAATGTAGGTTGAATTTTTTTTTTTATTTCAGTGTTTTTTGTTACCTCAAAATACATTTTAAACTTTATTTAGGATCTGGGATCCGATATTTGCATGAAAACAAAATTATACATCGTGATCTAAAACCTGAAAACATAGTTCTTCAGGATGTTGGTGGAAAGGTAGGTAAAACCTGAAGAAATGTTCTGTGCTAATTGAATAGAGTCTCTCTGATGTAGTTGGTCTTTGAGGTTTGGTGCCCATCATAGCATTCTGTACTTCTTTATCCCAGCCCTCACTATACTGAAGTGTGGTTTTTTGTCTGTCTCTTCTGCTAACATAATAGCTCCATTAGAGAAGGAGCTACATCTGCCTTGTTAATTTCATTTTTCCAGCACAGTATCTAGCAGAGCTAGTAGGCAGTAAGTAATTTGTTAATTTGGATGTTATGAAGTACATCCAAAAACATCCTTGGTCTTTTTAAGAAAAAAAAAAATGGTTAAAGTATGTTTTCATATTTAAGAAAAACAAAACAAAGTCATTCTCCTCCCTAAAAGTCCTAAGTTTATTTTTAATTAAAATTCAAAACCTTGATTTCTCAGATTCCTGAAAGAGTCATCTTGAGAAGAACTAGAAACTGTGAATTAATTCTTGGAATATTTATTTTTATCAAAGTAATTTGAGCAGTTTTCTTGCTTTTAGTGCCCAAATTCCATTCCAATAAAGACATAAAGCCAAGAATGTGAACTTTGAATTGGATTGTATGGCCTTAGACAGTGAAGATAATGATCAGTTGGAAGTGATGAAACCTTGGTGCTTCTTCTCTTAGGAACCTTTTGTGTATGCTTTGCGGTGGCTACTTGCTTTTTGTTTGTATGTGTATCCTGAGACTTCAGAATGTTCTTGAAGTTAGATAGGTGTTTACTCACATTGATCCACTCTAGATGGTATGATGCTTCTTATAAGTTTGGCAGTCACCCTGCCTGTGCCTTCCAGTTTAATGGATCAAGCTTATCCTGAATGTACCAAAATAAAAATTAATAGCCAGTCTATATCAGCATATTAAAAAGCAGAGACATTACTTTGACAAAAAAGGTCTGTTTAGTCTAAGCTATGGTTTTTCCAGTAGTAATGTATGGATGTGAGAGTTGGACTATAGAGAAAACTGAGCATCAAAGAATTGATGCCTTTTGAATGGTAGTGTTGGACAAGTCTCTTGAGAGTCCTTTGGACTGCAAGAAGATCAAACCAGTCAATCCTAAAGGAAATCAAGCCTGAATATTCATCGGAAGAACTGATGCTTGTACCTCCAATCCTTTGGCTACCTGATGCAAAGGACTAACTCATTGGAAAAGACCCTGAAGCTGGGAAAGATTGAAGGCAGGAGGAGAAGGGGATGACAGAGGATGAGATGATTGGATGGCATCCCAACTTATGTCTATAAGACATGAGTTTGAGCAAGCTCCGGGAGTTGTTGATGGACAGGGAAGGCTGGTGTGCTGTAGTCCATGGGTCGCAAAGTGTTAGACACGACTGAGCAACTAAAATGAACTGATTTAGTTTTTTTACTATATGTCAGACACTGTTAAATTATTTTCATTATCATTGAATCCTAATAGCAATCCTGTGAAGTAGGGATAGGAAACTGAGAGGAATAACTTGATCAAGTTCACATAACTATTTATCTACATGGTGGAGCTTAGGCTTGAAACATGTTTGTCCTATTCCAGAGCCATGTTCTTCACCACCTCCCTCTCCAGAGCATTATAAGGACTTTGTTCCCTTTCCTTTTCAAGTTTCTCAGCCATTTAATACTTACTGTTTTGCAGATTATGCATAAAATAATTGATTTGGGATATGCCAAAGATGTTGATCAAGGAAGTCTTTGTACATCTTTTGTGGGAACTTTGCAGTATCTGGTAAGACACATATTGTTTCTTTGAATTTAAGTGTACAGGATTATTCTTATTTCTTGAGGTTGTGAATGTAATAGTTCAAAACTCAAGTAGCTTTTCTCTTATAGTGTTGATGTTTAAAGCATTTTTTTTTTTCTTTTTAAGGCCCCAGAGCTCTTTGAGAATAAGCCTTATACAGCCACTGTTGATTATTGGAGCTTTGGGACCATGGTGTTTGAGTGTATTGCTGGATATAGGCCTTTTTGCATCATCTGCAGCCGTTTACCTGGTAAGAAATGAGAGAGAACTTTGGAATGCTTAACAGGAGTGAAATTTTCAGTACCCCTCTGGCCACCTTTCTTTAAATGGTATAATTACTTTTTAACACAACTGAGTATTAAAAGGCAAAAATGTCTCAGGTTGTCAACTGAAGTAGCTTTTGTTTTTATAGGCATGAGAAGATTAAGAAGAAGGATCCAAAGTGTATATTTGCATGTGAAGAAATGACAGGAGAAGTTCGGTTTAGTAGCCATTTACCTCAACCAAATAGCCTTTGTAGGTATGTATATTTTAGTTGAGGAAATTTGTCTCATTTTCTTCAGGGATGTCAAAGAACAGTAAAGTTGTTGTCTGCTTCAAGTAGCATTATCCACTGGAACTTTCTGTAATGATGGAAATGTTTTATATGAATGCTGGCCACATGAGTCTTTCTGAGCACTTGAAAGGTGGGTGGTAAGACTGAAGAACTGAATTTCAAATTTATTTAATTTTAATTAACTTAAGTATAAATGCAAATAGCCACTTGTGACTAGTGGCATCCATATGGACAGCACCAGTCTAGTGGAAATAAGAACTGCCATTCAGCTGATTGGCTTAGGTGCTAAGAACACTCTTAGCATACTGTGATGAATGGGTTCCTTAGGAAATGGGACTGAATTCATCTGTTGGAGTTACCCAGAGCTAACTTGCACATATGGGTTTGGGATTTTTTTAATGGAAAAAAGTTTGTCACCTGTCATTTCATTAATTATTTGGAAGTAAGATATAATATCATATAAATAATGACAAAGGATATGGACAACCTATACAACCACTTTTTTTTTACAAAGCTAAAAGAAGATTGGAATATAATGATTTTTTATCCTATTTTTGTATGTTTTCTAGTTTAATAGTAGAACCCATGGAAAACTGGCTGCAGCTGATGCTAAACTGGGATCCTCAGCAGAGAGGAGGACCTGTTGATCTTACTTTGAAGCAGCCAAGATGTTTTGTATTAATGGATCACATTCTGAATTTGAAGGTTAGTTTGAATGGGGTCTGCTTCATAAGACTTGCATTGAAGTTAACAAACTTATTGGAGAATGGGCATAAATATATTTTAATAGTGCATTTCTATTTCTTTAGTAAGCTTTCTCAGTTTTACTTCTAAGTGGTCTTATTGATCACTCCTTTGAAGTATCTTTTGGATTTTCCCCCTCTCTCATATTGGTACCATTTCACCTCATTCATTTAGGTCTAATCATATTGGATTTGTTTTGGTGAGGAAGGTTCCTACGTGCCTTTTGCCTCTATACTTCCTTTCCATCCTACAGTCCGTATTGCATGAACTGCCTGTTTTATTTTTTGAAAAGGCTTTTGGATTCTCCAGTCCAAGAAACTAACAGTTTTTTCTTGCCTACCAAATCAAGTCTAAACTGACCTGCTTGGGTTTGTGGGGGTTTTCTTCATTTAGGTCTACCTCATTCAAGTGCTTGTTTCATGTCTCTTACCCTTTACTTCACTTAGGAGCAGCTTGTCATTGCACCTTATGCCATCAAGCCCATTATCCATTTTCTGTGTTGATAGATGCTGTTCTTCTGCCCAGACTGATATCTATCTCTGTATATCCCCTCACCTGCACTGGCACCTTTTCAACTCTCTTTTTCTCCAAACTGTGTCTACCTCACAGTGTGTCATTTAACCATTTTTATTATATTCTCTAGTTGATTCTCATCTTCCATTCATGCCTTTCCATATAGATTGTCTTCTTTAATGCTGAGATTGTTTTCCTTACTTTTATTAACAGTCATCTATCTGACCATCACAGTGTTCCTATGCTGGCATTCCGTACAAAGCTGGACACGTACCAGATTCTCAGTAAATATCCATTGATATGAACGAGACATTCTATTGTGCTGTATACGTAGAAACAACTCATCTGTGATCTTTTCATATTTGTTGATTGTTTGTGGTAGATAGTGTTTCTAAAATGTAAATGAGAAAGTAGTAGTAATGTCGGGTTTTACTCTTACCTTGACATACTTCATTAAATAGGAACTTGAGGCCATGTTGATGTCATTCTTGGCTCACATTGAAAAGATAGCTCGTGTCGTGATTTGGTTTTCTTCTGTGCCAAGGAGTAAATCATCCCCCAGCATGTTGACAAGCAGGACTTAGTGACACCTTTTAGTTCTTTGTTGGTTTCAAAAATTTTTGGTTTTTTTTTCTCATATTTTTCAGTCTTTTCATGGTAATCATAACATCATTTCTACTTGTAAGGAGTCTGAGCATCTGCTTGTTTTACACAGCACGAGTAAGGAGTCCTCCTTGTGTGTTTTGTGTTCTATAGACTTTAGTTCAGTTTGTAGCACTGAACTGTGTATCTGTGAATCTAGGCAAAATATATATATATATATTTATATTTATTTGTAATTTAGCTACAGTAACTGATCCTTCTTCAAAGGATCAGTATTATCATGAGGTTTCAGAAAAAGGGGTGTGTAGGGTACTAGTCATAGTAGTTCAGGGTTGCTTCCCAGGCATAATAATAGGACTGAGTTTTGAAGGATAAGGAAGTGTTAATCTGGGGAATGGCTAGGGGGAAAGATTTGCAAGCAGAGGAATGTCATGAGCACAGAAGCATGAACTGCAGAATAGATTGCTATTATTATAGGACATTTTTCTAAGGTGTTTATTATATTGTTAAAGGAGGGAGTGACATCTATTTTATTTTCATTTAAAGAAGAAATCAGCATAGCTAGTGGGAAACTGCTGTGTAACACAGGGAGCTCAGCTTGATGCTCTGTGACGACCTAGAGGGGTGGGATGGGAGGGCAACTTAAGAGGGACAGGATATATGTGTTCTTAGAGCTGATTCACATTGTTATACAGCAGAAACCAACACAGCATGCTAAAGCAATTCTCTTCCAGGTAAAAATGAATTTTAAAAGTAAGCTCATCCCATATTTCTTGAGGGGGAAAAGAAAGAAGAAATCAGTGAAACAGTTACTGAATTATTTCCTTTCCTTAAGAAAAGTTTGTAGATTCTGATTACATTTTTTCTAAATATTTATTATGAAAAACTTTAAATATGCAAAAAGTTGAAAAAAGTATACTGAACATTCTTTGCCACCTCTTTCATGCCTATAACTATATCCTAAGACTCTTTACTTAGCTTTCTTTTTTTCTGTATTACTTTTCTTCCTTTTTTTGACAATTTCTTCAGTTATATAACTTTAACTGGGCTTCCCCGGTGGCTCAGAGGTTAAAGCGTCTGCCTGGAATGCAGAAGACCCGGGTTCGATCCCTGGGTTAGGAAGATCCCTGGAGAAGGAAATGGCAATCCACTCCAGTACTCTTGCCTGGAGAATCCTATGGAGGGAGGAGCCTGGTAGGCTACTAGTCCATGGGGTCGCAAAGAGTAGGACACAACTGAGCGACTTCATTCATTCATTCATAAACTGAATATGGATAACTTCCAAGTTTATCTCCTTAGTTGTGACTGTACAGCTCTCTGCCGAGTATTTGTAACTACACTTGGTGGTCCCACTGGCATGCAAGACATAATTCATGAAAAGCTGAGCATGTTTGCGCCATTAACTGCTTCTACAGCTTTTCCTCTGCTTCTTACTTGCCCCATCACCCTTCCATCACTTTGGCTGTCTGACTATTCCCTCTCCCTCAATCTGCATATCCATTTATTTTGTACAGTTTATTTTTTTGAGTGTTTTACCAATTTTGAACTTGTTAGGTTGTCAATTTAGAAAGCTTTCCACAGTTCGTTTTGCTTACTGAATAAATTCCAAATGCTTATAGTGGCATTCAGGATCTGTCTTGGTCTCATTTCATCCTACGCTTTTAGTCTTATCTCCTGTTTTCCCCTAAGAGGGCATCATTTTAGGTACCTTTGATTATGCTCATCCCTTTCTACTTCTCTGCCTACTTTGTTGTTTTTTGCCTAGAACTTTTCTTCTTTCAGTCTTTTCTTGTTCTAGTCATTCTCCTTTTCAAAGTTCAACTCAAAGAGTACCTCCTTATAAAGCACCTCTTTCCTCCCACCAAAGAATCTTTGGAATCTGCACAATATTTTAATCATTACAGTACCTATTGCATTTTGCCTTGTCTTTTAGTTCTTTTATTGTGTCTTAATATCTTTTATTTGACTGTTACCCTATAGAGGGCAAGGATCATTACGTTATTCAGCTTGCATATCCACTACTAGCACAACACACTTAATAGTTTGTACCATAGTAGATACTTATCAGATACTTAAATGAACAAAAGAATTCATTTAGGGTGTATTTCCTCTCCCTTTGTTTTGCTCCCTTCTATCTTGGCTTTGGTAGTGGGATGCTGTGAGAACCCCATGACTGCAGCCCGCTACGCTCCTCCGTCCATGGGATTTTCCAGGCAAGAGTATTGCAGTAGGGTGCCATTGCCTTACTTAGAAGTTATTATATACCAAAGGGAAGTTAGTTCTTTACCTCTGTGATAAACATTTGTGTCATCGATATTTGCATCCACTAGTCAGTGTTAGGCATTGGGAAAACATAGGTATTAATTTTGTATGGCTTATCTAAGGGCAGTAGAAGGACAAAGATTTAAAATTAGATTGTGTTCAGAAGACTGACCTCTAACTCTGTAACTATCCTTGGTTACCTCAGTAGTGCCCTGCCTGACTCAGTCACACACTTAGTTGGCCTGTATCTGGCTACTTTCAGTAGGACTTTTAAGTGAGAAGTTCTCAGAGCTCTGGTTTCTGTTTTGCCAAAAGGAGAGTAGAAGAGCTGATTAACAAGATGTTATGTGAAAGCAGTTAGCTTGTGGCTGGCATCTGTTAGGCAGTTCATAAACGTTTCCTTCTAGGTCAGTGATACCTTTCTCAAAAGTAAGTGTTGCTTATTTAAATTGGAGTTTTTCTTTCTTGATTTTATACATCCCTAGAATTTTCACACTTAATTCCTGGGAACTAACATCAGTTGCAGTAGAAAAGTAAATTCTACTCTTTAGTTTTCAGAATGTCATAATTATAGAAGATTTCATTTTGGAAAATGATTGAATCTTATTTAATAATGCCCTTAAGTAACTAGCACTGAATCATTTATGTACATTTATGTAGCAGATAATCAAAGTTGTTTCTCTTTTTTTTTATTTAAACAGATAGTACATATCCTAAATATGACTTCTGCAAAGATAATTTCTTTTCTGTTACCACCTGATGAAAGTCTTCATTCACTACAGTCTCGTATTGAGCGGGAAACTGGAATAAATACTGGTTCTCAGGAGCTTCTTTCAGAGATGGGAATTTCTCTGGATCCTCGGAAACCAGCCTCTCAGTGTGTTCTGGATGGAGTTGTAAGACAATTCTAATATACCTAGAGTATAAGAAATCTCTTTGCATAGAGGGATTGCACACCCTGGGTTTTTGATGTCTGTTTGGAATCATTTGGGGAGTGGTCCACATCTTATAATTCTTCTTTTAGTTTTATCCTACTCATTATGCTTATTGCTTTGCAAGGTGAAAAGATAGAAATGAAACACTGGTTATTTTAAACTGTATATGACATTCTCTTGGTGCCGCTTCCATCCTTTTTTTCCCCCATTTTGTCCTGAAGCCTATAACCTTGAAATTAGACCAGCAGTCTCATAGGTTCTGTGAGAGGATGGATGGATGGTAATAAATGATTCTGGTCATGACTCATTTCATTTTCCTTTTTGACTTTATTGAAGCATATTTTATATATCATATAATTTAACCATTTCAAGTGTACAGTTCAGTTTTTTTTTTTTTTTTTAGCAAACCACCCTAATTGCACAGTCATCATCATAAATCAGTTTTAGAATATTTCCATGTCTTTATGTTCTTTAACTACTAGTATCCAATTCTGCCCACCCCAGAAAATCACTAATTTACATACTGCCTATATAGATTTGCCTTTTCTGAACATTTCATACAAGTGGAATCATAATCTCTGGTGTCTCATTTCTTTCACTTACTGTTAATGTTTTTGAGATTGATTCATGCCATAGCATATATCATTACTTCATTCCTTTTGATTATTGAAAAAGTATTCCCAAATTTAGACCTTAAGTCTGTGAGATGTATGCTAATGAACTTGACTTCACTGTTGGCCTTTCAAAGTAGGAAGTTTGGTGGTTAGGTACTTAGAGAACCTAGAATTTTCAAGAATCTTTTCTTCTTAATTGTTGTTGTTGTTGTTTTTTTTTCCCAGAGGGGCTGTGATAGCTATATGGTTTATTTGTTTGATAAAAGTAAGACTGTATATGAAGGACCATTTGCTTCCAGAAGTTTATCTGACTGTGTAAATTATATTGGTAAGTATAGTTCATTTACTGACTGAGCTTTAAACCTGAAGTAATATAATTTTGACATGACATGATTAGTAGAAATGGTTCTTTGGTATTTCCGTTCTGTGTCATACTTCAGGATTCTATATGTGCTAAAAGATGGGTTTGTATGGTTTGGAAGGTGAAGAGGTAGATTTTAAATCACCACCAGACCCCTCATTTGGCAGAAGACGACTTTCCTGTGAATATGACTCTCACGTGAAAACTGAATCTTCACTATTAATTAAGCCCACTTTTTAGTTTCTTCTTCACTACTTAAGCATGTTCAAATACTTCATTTTATCCTATGAATACTACTTAGTGTTCAAATGATTTCATTTTTCCTCAGAGAATTAATGTTTTCTACTAAAGAAGTTAAGTGGTTAATTTCTATCTACCCAAAACTAAAAACAAGCATATTATAAAATCAAGGACAAAATTGGTCACAAAGGCTGAAATTATATAATCTTTCCTTTTCATTAGTTTAAAAAAAAAGTTCTAGATTTATAGAAAAATTGAGCAGATAGGACAGAGTCTTATGTTACTCCCCTACACACATAGTTTCACCTGTTGTTAACATCTTACATTATGGTACTTTGTTACAACTAATGAACCAATATATTGTTATTAACTAAAGTTCATACTTTATTCAGATTTCTTTTAGTTTTTATCTGGTGTCCTTTTTCTGTTCCAGAATCCCACATTACGTTTATTTGTCCTGTCTGCTTAGGCTCTTCTTGGATGTGATAGTTTTTCAGATTTTCCTTATTTTTGATGACCTTGAAAGTGCTGATCAAATATGTTGTAAGATGCCCCTCTGTTGCAATTTGCCTGATTTTTTTTTTTCCTCATGATTAGGGTAGGATAATGGGTTTTTGAGAGAAAGATCAAAGAATTCAAGTGCCATTTTGAAAACATTATATAAAGGTTTCATACTGTAAACCTGATTAATGACTGTTAGTGTTACTTTGCTCACATGGCTGAAGCAGTCAGCTTTCTTCACGGTAAAGTTTAGTCTTACCCTCTCCTCCTTTCAATACTCTATGGAAGGAAATAACTGTGCAAGAATCCACACTTTAAAGAGTAGGAGTTATATGCCTCCTCCTTTAGGGTAGAATGTCTATATAATTTATTGAAAATGCTTCTGCTTACATGAATTATCTCTTCTCTCCCATTTATTAATTTATTTAATCATTTATGATATAAATTTGAATTCATGGATATTTATTTTATATTATAGATTATAATCCAATACTAGTTTATTTTTATTCAAGTTGTTGCAGCTTACCTTAGAAGTTCTTTCAGTTGACTTCCTATGCCTCTTCTACTTGAACCATCAGTGAGAGTGTTTTTGTTTTTGCTTTTGTTTTTTTAAGCATTTCCTTACTTTCTGGTACCATGTAGTACTCCAGGCCCATCTTTTAAATTTTCTACCATAGTCCTAGAATTGGCCATTTCTCCAAGAAGCCCTGGTTCCTTTAATTGAGAACAGCATTAGAAATCAAAATTTGGATACTTGGTATGCTTCCTGCTACTGGGGTATCATTTCCGGGCACTTTGAGACTTTTTTTTTTTTTAATATATAATTGTTTTCTAGACTCTCTTCCCCTAGACTAAATTTTTTTAAGTGTGTGAGTTTTTATTTTGTTTCGTTGGTTTGGTCTGTCAGAAGAAGCCTCAGGATTAAGTGTGGTTATATAAAAATAGAAGAGAAGTTAGTTGAGGCTATTTATCATTATTAGGGAGGCAAAGATTTTTCCAGATATACAGCTTTATTTGTTTGACATCTGTTTCAGATAATGTGCTTTCTCAATGTGAAACCTAGTGTAGCGCCCTTTCTCTGAAGATTTTCTTTGGGAAAGAGTAACAGAATATAATCACCACCTTAAAGTACAAGATGAATCTCTTTTCAATCTTGGAGAATTTTATAATGTTAAAATGAAATTTCATTGAAGTTAATATCTACCTGCCATGGTTTTAGAAAGAAACATCCCCTTTACCAAAGAAAACACAAGAGATTATCATAAATAGATAATTTCATAAGTCTTGCATTGAAAAAGGCATATCTTTTTAAAGGTATATTTACACAATGTGTTTTTCTGAAGCTGGGTTGGTAGTTCAAGAGATGAAATTTGTTATTCAGAAGCAAAAAGACTATAGCAGATTGTGGAGTACTTGGGACTTAGTTTATAACTTCAAAAGAATAAAGAATTTGGATTATTGGAGAGAAAAAAAAAGGATTCCAGATTGGAGAGAAACAAGCAAGAAAAAGACAGATACAGGAATAATTGTAAGCTTTGTGATTATGTAGTAATTATGTCTTCATTTTTATTTCCCCTTGTATCTGGAACAGGACTCAAGTAATGTGTAGGTGTTCAATAAAGTTACACTGACTGAATGAAACTATAACAAGTGGTTCTTTCTAGCATCTGGTTTCTAGCATCTATAGGAATATTTGTATGGACAGAAAATCACAAAGAATAATAAATGAACACTAGAATCTTAAAAAGTAATTCCCCTCTCCTTTCCTCCATCTTCTTACACATAGTACAGGACAGCAAAATACAGCTTCCAATTATCCAGCTGCGTAAAGTTTGGGCTGAAGCAGTACACTATGTGTCTGGGCTGAAAGAAGACTACAGTAGGCTCTTTCAGGGACAGAGAGCAGCCATGTAAGTGAATTCTCTTGTTTATAGGCACAGTGTCATGTGCATTCATGCTCAAGAATTAAATTTTGCTACTTTTCCCTAGTCAATATCCCATGCAAAAATATATTACTGGGCCAGTTTGCAATGTAATATCCTGATCAAGCGTGTAGAATTCTTCAAAACAGTCTGAAACCATCCAGTTGCAGTAGACTGACAGTAGTTCCTGAATGGTCCTAGTATAAGAAGATTGTTTTATAGAGTATCACAAGCAGAAATTCTTTAGAGATGAGATTCTAGAGATCAGCTATTTCTCATAGATTGATAATAGAAACATAGGCTTTGGGCTTATGGCAGTTTGAGTTTTTAAACTTATGTCCAGTGTCTCTAAAATGCTTCTATCTTTGTTTTTTTTCTTGCGGTGGTTTAGGTTAAGCCTTCTTAGATACAATACTAACTTGACAAAAATGAAAAACACTTTGATCTCAGCATCTCAGCAACTGAAAGCTAAATTGGAGTTTTTTCACAAAAGCATTCAGCTTGACTTGGAAAGATATAGTGAGCAGATGACTTACGGGATATGTAAGTGTTGGATAATGTATTTGAAACAAGTGTCTTGTCTCTTGAAGCCATCTGCTGTGTTACCTTCTTACCTGTTAGCCAGTTGTTTCACTTGCATTCATATTAGAACAAAAGATAGGACATCTCATATCATTGTAAACTGTATTTGGTTTGAATGTTAGTTTTTTTTTTTTAATGTTTAGTTGAGCAGCTTTACTCTGTCCACCCCTTACCCCCACAATTGGACTAAAATTGCTCACCTTTAGAAAAATGCAAAATGCTTTAAGAATTTGATTGTCAAACCTCATTTAAAAAATAGATACAAAATCTATATTAGGGTGACTTCTTAGCCTGGGATGTCTTAAATTACTTATCCTTCTATAAATAATAATACATGCAATTCCAGGTTTTTGTGTGTTTTTTTTTTAAATTTCTAAACAACCTACTGTGGAGTCCCACTGTTTTTATTGTACATAGCCTCCAATGTTTTGGTATTTAATTCTAAGCTTATCTCCCTTCAGATGTACTAAGGAAATGTAAAAAGCAAAGTTAAAATTCAAATAATAAACCAAAAGAGTTGCCTTCAGCATTTCTGTTTGTATACTTATCTTGAGCAAGGTGTGTGTATTTCAGAATTAAATGATCAACAGTGTCCAGCTGGGTAAATAAGTTTTCTTACCAAAGCTGGTTCTATGATTGATGTTTTATTTCTGTTTGTGTATTATAGGCATTCTGATGAATAGCAAAACATAGTTATTTCATCAGATTATCTTTGACTTATCTTATTAAGTTGTATATCTTAGACTACTGTTTAAAAAGAGTGAGGTAGACCTATGTGTGCTGATATTAAAAGATCACTTGATCTTTAAGGCAGCAATGTTTTAAGTTGGAGAAAAAAGCAAGGAAGGAAAAGTATATATAGATGATTCTATTTATGGGAGAAAAGAAGATGTGTCTTTGTAAGAAATTATTAACACTGGGATCGCAGAAGGTGGAGAGTGGAGGGGAGGAGACTTCTTATATCCCTATATAGTGTTTGATTTTTAAAAATAACATGCTCATGTATTACTTTAAATTTTTTTCCCTTTTTTAAGAGTCATCTGTATTAGTTTCCCAGAGTTGCCATAACAAATTGCTATGAACTGGGTGGCTTAAAACAATATAAATTTATTATCTCACAGTTTCAGAGGCTTAAAGTCTAAAATCAATGTGTTGTCAGGGCCATGCTCTCTCTGAAACTTATGGAGAAGAATCCTTCCTTAGATTCTTCTGGCACTTTGCCAGCAATCTTTGGCATTCCTTGGCTTGCAGCTGTGGCACTTTAGTCTCTTCCTCTGTTGTGAAATGGCGCTTTCCCGTTCATATGTCTGTTGCTGTGTTTCTTCTTTTCTTAAAAGGACACTAGTCATACTAGGTTAAGACTCAACCTTAATTTAGCTAATTGCACCTGATGCTATTTCCAAATAAGGTCAAATTCTAAAGTACAAGGTTAGGGCTTCACCATATTTTGGGGGAACAATTCAACTCATAACTCTGTTTTTGATTTTAATATGGCGAGAAGATGGGTAGGTCAATAATTGAACCTATAGCTATTTCTGAGATAACCAATTAAGACTTTTTTTTAGCCTCAGAAAAAATGTTAAAAGCATGGAAAGAAATGGAAGAAAAGGCTATCCACTATGCTGAGGTAAAATCACTGAGCTCATTCCGTGTGCTTACTAACTCCTGAGGTCTCCCTTAGAAATTCTTTGATTTTGGTTTGTAGAGTATTTCTCATATCATTCCTGAATATCAGACAGATACCTAGTATGTATATATAGAGGGAAGTACCACAGTGGATAAAAATAAGAGCTTTGGGTAAATGAGACTAAAATGAAGCCTCACTGAGCCTCAGTTTCCATGTTATATTATGGGGACGTTTTTAGTGGGGTTATACAGATTTAAGTGGGCGTGACTAATAAATGGTAGTTATCACTATTATTTTTTAAGACTGGTTTTGATAGGATGGCTAGACATCCTGGTTTACTTGGGACAGTTTTAGTTTACCTCTCTTGCCTTAATGATCAATTAGTAAAGTTAGTTAAGTGAAAAACACTCAGTCGTGTCCGACTCTTTGCAACCCCTAGACTGTACAGTCCATGGAATTCTCCAGGCCAGAATACTGGAGTGGGTAGCCTTTCCCTTCTCCAGGGGATCTTCCCAACCCAGGGATTGAACCCCGGTCTCCCACACCGCAGGAGGATTCTTCACCAGCTGAGCCACAAGGGAAGCCCAAGAATACTGGAGTGGATAACCTATGCCTTCTCCAGGGGATTTTCCCACACAGGAATTGAACCAGGGTCTCCTGTATTGCAGGCAGATTCTTTACCAACTGAGCTCTCAGGGAAGCCCTTATTATCAATAATACTCTCAAAATCATGCTGGTTTGGACAATAAATTTTTATGGTCACACTGTAGGTGGCAAATTCCTTCTTTACCTGGTAATCTGTCTGTGGGCCCATTAAATTGTTGCTCTCCTTGATGCCAGCACTTCCTGAGGAATGAGTGTGGCAGTTGTTATCCTGGGGTGGGAAATCCAGTGTCTTTATCTTTCCTCATCCTTATTCAAGTTGGGAACAAGAGACACTGAAAATTGTAGAACTGAGATGCAGTGGTATTGATGGTCACTTTTACTTATTAGTGACACTTCTATCTTTTCCTTCTCAGGAGGAGAAAGAACATGCTAGTAGTTTACTGTTGTCAGGAGAGGAGCCTGTAATAAGTTGGTTCTCATGTGAAAGTTTCATGACATAATCTGAGAGACAAAAAGGCTTGAACAAAATGAGTGTTTTACATTAAATCACATTGTTCTGTTACTGTAAGAAGTTATTCTCTGAGTTCCTCATGTTGTGTGGTGGTGAGCCTGTCATTTCTTTTGTGTTTCATCATATTTTAGGTGGGTGTCATTGGATACCTGGAGGATCAAATCATGTCCCTGCACACTGAAATCATGGAGCTACAGAAGAGCCCCTACGGACGACGTCAGGGAGACCTGATGGAATCTCTGTAAGGGTGAAGTCATGTTGTTAGTGTTGGTGTCTCTAATTTTTGGTAGCAGATTATTCTTTCATTGTATTTCTGGAAGATTATATGTGGTTCTTTTCTATAGTTTTTCTTTCCACAAATACATTGGCATCGTATTTAAAAAGGAAGTTTTTTCCTAATCACAGGAAATTTTGGCAATAACTCTTTGGGTTGATGTTTACTATTTATTTTTTAAAAACTTTTTATTTTATAGTGGGGTTATATTATAGTTGATTAACAATGTTGTGATAGTTTCAAGTATATAGCAAAGGGACTCAGCCATATATATATACACCTATTCTTTTTCAAATTCTTTTCCATGACCTTTGCTTTTAAATTGAAGCATCTTTTCATGTGAGTGTTAATAATTTTTCAGGTATTTTAAGTTGCAAACTATTTCCCTACTTATTACACTTCCGGTTTAAGGAAGGTATCATTTATTAAATTCCCTAAATAAGGTTAACTTCCTAAGTGTTTGGAATAGAAACTTCAGATTTTTTTTTCTTTAATCACAGGACATAATTTTTTTCCCTTTTAAGTGTTTCTGGTGCAGAGATACTATATAAGTGATGGTAGATCAGAGCAGATACTTAGTATATTAAACTTTGCATCTTAAGATCTTGCTTATTACCCAGTGAAACACCCTGTAAAATATTCATTGGCAATATATAATTACTTGAAAATAGAGTCGTTACTCTATTCAAATAATATTGTTTATTTCAAGTTGGAAATTATTAAAGTCATTAAACTATCTTCACGTTTAGAAACATGTTTTCTCTTTCATAGGGAACAGCGTGCAATTGATCTATATAAGCAGTTAAAGCACAGACCTTCAGGTAAGACACTTTGACAGTACACAAAGGCATTTTAGGAGACCATCACTAGCTTAACAAATCTGTGAAACTGGATTTTAAGCAAGCTGCAGAATAAATTCCAGTTTTGGTATTGCCATTGAGATGTTTAGGGGCTTCCCTGGTGGCTCAGTTGGTAAAGAATCTGCCTGCAATGCAGGAGACCTGGGTTCAGTCCCTGGGTCACGAAGTTCCCCTGGAGAAGGGAATGGGAAACTAGTATTCTTGCCTGGAGAATTCCATGGACAGAGGAACCTGGCAGGCTACAGTCCATGGGGTGGCAAAGAGTCAGACGAGGGCACAATTCAACACATTGAGATGTTTATGGTACAACAGCATTTAAGTCTGTGAGAATTTAAGAAATTAGGAAGGCAAAGTAATAAAGTTTGAAATAGAAAAAAAAAGTTTTTAATATATTTATTTTTAATTGAAGGATAATTGCTTTACAATATTGCCTTGGTTTCTACCAAACATTAACATGAAACAGCCATAGGCTTACTCATGTCCTCTCCCACTTGAACATCCCTCCCACCTTCCTCCCCATCCAACCTCTCTAGGTTGTTACTGAGCTTTGGTTTGAGTTCCTGAGTCATATAGCAAATTCTCATTGGTTATCTATTTTACATATGGTAATGTATGTTTCCATGTTACTCTCTCCATACCCTCCACCCACTCCTTCTCCACATCCCCCCCCGCCACCCTAGCCATGTCCATAAGTGTTCATAATGTCTGTGTCTCCATTGCTGCTTTGCAAATAGGTTTTCAGTACCATCTTTCTATATTCCATATATATGTGTTCAGTTCAGTTGCTCAGTCGTGTCCGACTCTGTGACACCATGGACTGCAGCACGCCAGGCCTCCCTGTCCATCACCAACTCCTGGAGTTTACTCAAATTCAGGTCCATTGAGTTGGTGATGCCATCCAGCCATCTCATCCTCTGTCGTCCCCTTCTCATGCCTTCAGCCTTTCCCAGCATCAGGGTCTTTTCAAATGAGTCAGCTCTTCACATCAGGTGGCCAAAGTATTAGAGTTTCAGCTTCAGCATCAGTCATTCCAATGAATATTCAGAACTGATTTCCTTTAGGATGGACTGGTTGGATCTCCTTGCAGTCCAAGGGACTCTCAAGAGTCTTCTCCAGCACCACAGTTCAAAAGCATCAATTCTTTGGTGCTTAGCCTTCTTTATGGTCCAATTCTCACATCTGTACATGACTACTGGAAAAACCAGAGCTTTGACTAGATGGACCTTTGTTGACAAAGTAATGTCTCTGCTTTTTAATAAGCTGTCTAGGTTGGTCATAACTTTTCTTCCAGGGAGAGAGCACCTTTTAATATCATGACTGCAGTCACCATCTGCAGTGATTTTGGAGCCCCCAAAATAAAGTCTGCCACAGTTTCCATTGTTTCCCCATTTATTTGCCATGAAGTGGTGGGACCAGATGCCATGATCTTCGTTTTCTGAATGTTGAGCTTTAAGCCAACTTTTTCACTCTCCTCTTTCACTTTCGTCAAGAGGTTCTTTAGTTCTTCACTTTCTGCCGTAAGGGTGGTGTCATCTGTATATCTGAGGTTATTTCTCCTGGCAGTCTTGATTCTAGCATTTCTCATGATGTACTCTGCACATAAGTTAAATAAGTAGGGTGACAATATACAGCCTTGATGTATTCCTTTCCCAATTTGGAACCAGTCTGTTCTGTATCCAATTCTAACTGTTGCTTCTTGACCTGCATACAGATTTCTTAAGAGGCAGGTCAGGTGGTCTAATATTCCCATCTCTTAAAGAATTTTCCACAGTTTTTGTGATCCACACAGTCAAAGGCTTTAGCATAGTCAGTAAAGCAGAAGTAGATACATGTGTTAGTGTATGTTAATTGTTTTCTCTTTCTGACTTAATTCACTCTGTATAATGGGCTCTAGGTTCATCTACCTCATTGGGACTAACTCAACTGTGTTCCTTTTTATGGCTGAGTAATATTTCATTGTATATATATACCACAGCTTCTTTATCCATTCATCTGTCAATGAGCGTTGGGTTGCTTCCATGTCCTAGCTATTATAAATAGCTGCAATGAACATGGGTTACATGTGTCTTTTTCATCTTGATTTCCGTAGGGTACATGCCTAGTAGTGGAATTGCTGGGTCATATGGTGGTTTTATTCCTCGTATTATAAGAAATCTCCATACTGTTCTCCATAGTAGCAGTATCAATTTGCATTCCTACCAGCAGTGCAAGGGGGTTCCCTTTTCTCCATACCTTCTCCAGCATTTATTGTTTGTCACTTTTTCGATGATGGCCATTCTGACCAGAGTGAGGTGATATCTCACTGAAGTTTTGATTTGCATTTCCCTAATAATGAGTGATATTTCAATTTAAGTCTGAATTTGGCAGTAAGGAGTTCATGATCTGAGCCACAGTCAGCTCCTGGTCTTGTTTTTGCTGACTGTATAGAACTTCTCCATCTTTGGGTGCAAAGAATATAGTCAATCTGATTTCGATGTTGACCATCTGATGATGTCCATGTGTAGAGTCTTCTCTTGTGTTGTTGGAAGAGAGTGTTTGCTATGACCAGTGCGTTCTCTTGGCAAAACTCTATTAGCCTTTGCCCTGCTTCATTCCATACTCCAAGGCCAAACTTGCCTGTTACTCCAAGTGTTTCTTGACTTCCTACTTTTGCATTCCAGTCCCCTATAATGAAAAGTCCCCTTATGGCAGAAAGTGAAGAGGAACTTAAAAGCCTCTTGATGAAAGTGAAAGAGGAGAGTGAAAAAGTTGGCTTAAAGCTCAACATTCAGAAAATGAAGGTTATGGCATCTGGTCCCGTCACTTTATGGGAAATAGATGGGGAAACAGTGGAAACAGTGTCAGACTTTATTTATCTGGGCTCCAAAATCACTGCAGATGGTGACTGCAGCCATGAAATTAAAAGATGCTTACTCCTTGGAAGGAAAATTATGACCAACCTAGATAGCATATTCAAAAGCAGAGACATTACTTTGCCAACAAAGGTCCGTCTAGTCAAGACTATGATTTTTCCAATAGTCATGTGTGGATGTGAGAGTGGACTGTGAAGAAAGCTGAGCACCGAAGAATTGATGATTTTGGACTGTGGTGTTGGAGAAGACTCTTGAGAGGGTCCCTTCGACTGCAAGGAGATCCAACCAGTCCATCCTAAGGGAGATCAGTCCTGGGTGTTCATTGGAAGGACTGATGCTAAAGCTGAAACTCCAATACTTTGGCCACCTCATGTGAAGAGTTGACTCATTGGAAAAGACCCTGATGCTGGGAGGGATTGGGGCCAGGAGGAGAAGGGGGACAACAGAGGATGAGATGGCTGGATGGTATCACCAACTCGATGGATGTGAGTTTGAGTGAACTCCGGGGAGTTGGTGGACAGGTAGGCCTCGTGTGCTGTGATTGATGTGATCATAGAGTCAGACACGACTGAGCAACTGAACTGAACTGAATAATGAGAGATGTTGAGCATCTTTTCATGTGTTTATTAGCCATCTGTATGTCTTCTTTGGAGAAATGCCTCTTTAGGTCTTTTGCCCATTTTTTGATTACATTGTTTTTCTAGTATTGACTTGTATGAGCTGCTTACATATTTTTGAAATTAGTCTTTTGTCAGTTGTTTCGTTTGCTATTTTTCCAATTCTCAGGGTTGTCTTTTCACTTTGTTTATAGTTTCACCTTGTTTATGTTTATAGTTTATGTTTTTGCTGTGCAAAAGCTTTTAAGTTTAATTAGGTCCCAGTTGTTTATTTTGAAATAGAGAAAATTTTAAAGGGAAGTGAAAGGAAGGAATGAAGGAGAAAAAAGGAACTCAGAATAAGGGAAATAGGAAGCAAGAAAATGTGTGGAAAGATATAAAGTAAAAAAAAAAAAAAGAAATGCTGCTTAAATTAAAGCGATTGGAAATAATTTGAGGCTGTGGGTTCAGGTGTGGAATGGTCAGAGGGATGCCCATATGCAAGGCCAAAACAGTGTACTTTGAAAATGATGCCTTCCTCTGTACCTGGTCACTGGTTGCTTATTTCATTGACAAAACTGTTCATTTCTGTTGAACATCTGCTGAATACAGAGCATGTTCTGATGGTAAGTGCACTGGATTGAGAATTGCATGTATGTTCAGTCGTGTCCAAATCTTTTTGACCCCACAGACTGTAGCCCACCATGCTCCTTTGGTTCATGGGATTTTTCCAGAATGAATACTGGACTGGGTTTCCATTTCCTCTTCCAGGGGATCTTCTAACCCAGGGATTGAACCTATGTCTCCTAAGTCTCCTGCATTACTGGAGAATTCTTTACAGCTCAGCTACCAGGGAAGCCCCTGGATTGAGAATTAAAAGGCTTTAATTCTAAGTTGGGCACTTTTTGAGCAAATAACTTTTTTTTTCCTGGTATCTCATTTCCCTCTTCTGCAGAATGGGGTAGGAATCTAACTTTCCTAACTCAGTGACTATATATGGGATTATATTTGACAGGATGTTTGTGAAAGTGCTTGAAAACTATAGAGTATTATGTATGTGCAAGATATTATCATTCAGTTAAAAAATGATCTGTTTTGAAGGCTTAGGGAAGAAATAAAAGGTGACTTCTATGCCCTGATTTGTTAGATACTCAAATTGTAAACAAATAAACAAAACTGTAACTTTTACACCTTAAAATTACAAACACATGCAAATCTTAAATAGTATGTAACAAATAACAAAATCTCCTCTACATTGGTTTTTATTGTAGTGGAATTTCTTCAGTTAATTTCTACAAGCATGTATGAGATATATATACAGTAGGCATCTAACCCTGATTGGGGGTCATGGTTGGTTAGAGGAGGTTTCCTACAGGAGATGACATCTGAGATGAGCCTTAAAGGATAAGTAGCAGTAGCTTGGTGAAAGAAGGTATATATGAAAGAGTATATATATTCTTATATATGTAAGTATAATAGATAAAAACACATACATGTAGCAGTTAGCATGTTTGAGGAAATGTATTGTGACTGGATTATAGAGTTTCAGAAGGAGAAATGTGGTTGGATCACAAAGGATCTGGCATGTCATAGTAACAGTTTTGAATTTCATCATGATGGCAAAGAGAAACCCTGAAAAGATATAATCAGGAGAATGGCATGATCAGATTAGCATTTTAGAAATACTGTATTGCTAACATTGTGGATAATGGATTAAAGTGTGGCTGGGTTAGAGACATTAATCAGTTATGAGGTTGTTGAGTAATTATGGTACAGGATAAAGAAGGACATGAACTAAAGCAGAGAGCCTGAACTGTGGTAGTGGGGAGTGCCAGTGAAGAAAAGGAAAATAAAGGCAAGAGAGATATTTAGGAAGTAGAACTGATAATATTGGGTAATGGATTGTATATGGGTGGAAGGAGATGGCCTAGAGGGTCATGGATGCCTGCCAAGTTTCTGGCTAGGGCAGTTAGATGCTCTTAGCACCCAGTTCTAATGGGTGAGGATCACTCACCATGATAGGAAGTATAGGAAAGATGACAGGCTTAAAGGGAAAAGAACACGGGTTCATTTTTGTACATGTTGATGTTAAGGTGTCAGTGGAACATTTAAATAAGATGGACAATAGTATATATGTGTGTATGTATATATAAACACACACACATATATACATATTTACATGTGTATTGTACATACATATGTATGAATGTGTTGAACATGTGGATTTAGTGGTGAAGTCCAGACTAGATATTTAGCTGATTTTGGAGTAATTAGCCATAGGAATAAAGTGATCATCTTGTATAAATATGTTAAATAAGAAAACCAAGGATGGACCTAGAGAATACCAACATTCAAGAAATGGCTAGAAGCAGAAGAGCATTCAAAAAGATTGAGGAATGACTTGAATGTGTAGCAGGAATGATACGATGGGAATAGGACAAAGAGTTTCAAGAATAAAGTGATCAGGGTGAAATGCTAGAGATGTGGGTAATAAAAATGAAAATATCCATTGGACTTGGTTGTTTGGACATGATTGGTAATCTTGGTAAAATAATGGCCTTTTAGGAACAGAACTAGATTGTAGTGGGCTGAGGATGGAGTGGGATAGGAGGAAATGGAGAAGTCAGTCTAGATCAGCAGTTCTCAAAAGTGTAGCTCATGAACCCCTGAGGATCTGCAAAGGATCCTTTTAAGAAGAGTCAGTGAAGTCAAAACTGTTTTCACAATACTAGAATGTTATTCGCCTCTTTTACTATGTTGACATTTTCACTGATGCTGCAAAAACATTGGTGGGTAAACAGCAAAGTATGCTTGTAGTCACTGATTTTCACCAATGTGGGTTCATAGTTTAAAAAAAAAAAAAAGGCAGTTTCATTTAAAAGTGTCCTTGCTAAGGCAATAAAAATTCTAAAGAAATCTCAACCCTTGGGTATATGTCTTTTTAATATTCTCTGTGACAAAATGGAAAGCACTCATAAAGTGCTTCTGTTACATGCTGAGGTATGAAAGTGAAAGTCACTCAGTCGTATCTGACTGTGACCCCATGGACTTTACAGTCCATGGAATTCTCCAGGCCAGAATACTGGAGTGGGTAGCCTTTCCCTTCCCCAGGGGATCTTCCCAACCCAGGGATCAAACACAGGTCTCGTGCACTGCAGGTGGATTCTTCACCAGCTGAGCCACAAGGGAAGCCCAGGAATACTGGAGTGGTAGCCTATCTCTTCTCCAGGGCATCTTCCTGACCCAGAAATCGAATTGAGGTCTCCTGCATTGCAAGTGGATTCTTTACTAACTGAGCTATGAGGGAAGCCCTGATGAGGTATGACGGTTGTCCTAAGGAAAACCACATCAGCGATTGTTGACATTGCTTGTAGACCAGCCTGTTTAACAGAACACCATTTTTACTTGGAACAGTGATCATCAGATAAACTCATGATCAACAACAACAGATAAACAACCCGAATCTTCAGAACTGGGTATGTGGCAGATATTTTCTAAAAATTAATGGAGCATGACTGTCACTTGAAGGATTAAAAAAAAAAATACTAGTTGTCAATGATAAAATTCCATGTTTCAAGCAAAAATTAGAATATAGGAAAACTTCTGTCTGTCATCCGAAATTTGTCAGCTTCTCAATACTTAAATACTTTTTAATAAGTTGGTGGCATTATTAAAAGATTTGCAAAAATGTAAAATAATGCCAATACTCTCACTAAATTTTTTGAGAAAAATACAGTTATTTTGGATTAAAATGTTTTGATAATGAATTTATGTTATTTTTAATGAATAAATAAAATTTTTATATTTCTGAGTTTAATTCCTAAAAACCTTGGGGTTCTAAAGGATTTTTGAGTGTAGGTGTCCTGAGACCCGTAAGTTTGAAACCTGGTTGTCTAAGCTATTCTTTCCTGAAGTTTGGCTGTTAAGGAACGGAGAGAGATGAGCAGCTCAGAGAGGCTGAAGAATGAAGGGAAGTAAATTTTCAGAAGAAAGGCTTAAGCTTGTTCATGTGCTTGGGACCAAAAGCCTGTGGAGAGGGGAGTCTCTGAACAACTTTGAGGGGGCTGACTCCAGAGAATAGTGGGAGGGGGTTGGGCTTGTTGCTCCTGATCTTAGAGAGGGAGATGTGTGTGGATATAGACACTTCTGTGGGTGTAGGGAGTGAAAGGTGAAACTCTTACTGATTTACAGCCTCCTATCCCAAAGTAAGATGTTGGGTTAACTGTAATAGAAGAGATGTGACATCATAGATTTAAGGAGTATGCTAAATGAGTATGCTTTTGAAAGCTGGTGTGTGCAGTGGCAGATGTTGCTGGTCCAGGACATTTATTAAGAATCCAGAGCAGAAGTGAAAACCTGTGAATTAGTTAGGACAGCAGAAAGAATGAAAGTATAATTGTTTTGATGGTAATGTTTAATAGCTTGCATACAGAAAACTGATAGAGCAGGTGGTTAGACTGATCTAGGGTTAGGATGTTGCTAACAATAAGAGGACAGAAAAGTTGAAAATAATGACCAGAAAAATGATAGAAGTTAGAGTAAAATACTGAAATTTAAGATTCCAAATAGAGCAAGGATAACTTTTTTCCTTTAATCAGTATTCATTACTCTCCATCTCCTAACCAATGAATCAGATATTGTAGATGATGATATATAAAATTCCATGCATTGACTCAGTCAAATTAACATTCCACAGTCATTGATAAAATTTGTTTGGGTTATTCTGACAAAATCTTTGCAGTAGTCACAGGTATCAGCATATCACAGGGTCTAGAAATAAATTTGCTATCCAAAGTTATCCAAAGAACTGATAGTCCCCTCAACTGACAAACAAGTTGTGACAAGAAGTTTTGTCTATTGTTGGGGCTAATATAATCACACTTGAGGTATATGGTCTTTGGTGCCTTTTCCAGTTCACAGTTGACTTGAGATTCTTGTTCAGCTGCAAATGGTGAAAACCAACTTTCCCCATGTTGGAGTAGGTTAAAGTTCTGAGGTCGTTGACCATTAAAAGAGCTATATGCCTTATAGTTATATAGCAAAGCTGTTGGGCTTGATCTGTGGGATTTATTAATAAGTGCTGTTTGGAGAGAAGCCTTTTGGGAGACTCTGTCTTTGGTTGTTTTTGAGGGAGAGACAGAAAAAGATGTGTGGGGACTAAAGCAGAGTATTCAGGGAGGCCTTCACAGTGCTAACACAGGACACAACTTTTCAAAAATCTCTTTTGATATTCCTTTCATAGTAAAATGTGGGTAGCATCAGTAGCCATTTCTTAGGACTCCTGTGAGTATTAAATGAGAAAACTGTAAGTAGATAATTGCATATAATAATACTATTTTTTTACATTCAAGATTAATTGTTGTCTGGGGAAATGCCAGCATCATCCATGACCAAACTTCCAATTTTTAAAACTTAAATAGCCATTTTTTGAAATATAACAGTTAATGCTAGTTTGGGGTTTGCTTTATTTAAAAAGGTGGCTGGCATCTCCTATAATGGTAGAACTCACTGTGACCACCATCCCATTTGAGGGTCTTTGTTAGCTGCCAGTTTACTTTGAGATGTCATACTGCCCTCAAACTGGACTTTCAAGATGTCTGCAAGTCCTTTTATGCATCAGGTTTGGCTTAAGTTGATCAGCTTTTTCAGTGTTTTCATGGGTATAAACAGATGGATAAACATGAAATTTTAAGCAACCTAGCTGGAACTCCTTTGAGTCAGTGAAAGTTTGATGAATTGTCATACTTCTTCTAAATAAATTATGTTAGTCTTCTAAGAAAAATTGATCTCATGTCCAGAAAGCTGCATATATATCTGGGGCTTGAATTAGCCAAGATAATTCTTTTCAAAACAGAGAAAATACCATGTCTTTGAATACACACTGACAAAAATCTATGTATACATTGTTGCTGTTCAGTCTCTAAGTCCTGTCCAACTCTTTGTGAACCCACAGAGTGCCTCACACCAGGCTTCCCTGTCTTTCACTATCTCCCGAAGTTTGCTCAAACTCATGTCCATTGAGTCAGTGATGCCATCCAACCATCTCATCCTCTGTCACCCTTTTCCTGCTGCCTTCAATCTTTCCCAGCATCAGGGTCTTTTCCAATGAGTCAGTTCTTTGTGTCAGATGACCAAAGTATTGGAGCTCCAACATTAGTCCTTCCAATGAATATTCAGGGTTGATTTCCTTTAGGATTGCCTGGTTTCATTTCCTTGCTGTCCAAAGGATTCTCAAGAGTCTTCTCTAGCACCACAATTCGAAAGCATCAATTCTTCAGCGCTCAGCCTTCTTTATGGTCTAACTCTCACATCCATACATGACTCCTGGAAAAACCATAGCTTTGATTATAATGGACCTTTGTTGGCAAAAGTGATGTCTCTGATTTTTAATATTCTATCTAGGTTTGTCATAGCTTTTCTTCCAAGGAGCAAACATCTTTTAATTTCATGGGTGCAGTCACCATCCACAGTGAATTTGGAGCCCATGAAAATAAAATCTGTCACTGTTTCCATTGTTTCCCCATCTACTTGCCATGAAGTGATGGTACCGGATGCCATGATCTTAGTTTTTTGAATGTTGAGTTTTAAGTCAGCTTTTTCACTTTCCTCTTTCACCCTCATCCTCTCTAATTCTTTAATTCCTCTTTGCTTTGTCATTAGAGTGGCATCATCTGTATATCTGAGATTGTTGATATTTCTCCTGGCAATCTTGATTCCAGCTTGTGAGTTATCCATCCTGGCACTTCGTATGATGTACTCTCCATATAATTTAAATAAGCAGGGTGACAATATATAGCCGTGACTCCTTTCCCAATTTGGAACCAGTCCATTGTTCCATGTCTGGTTCTAACTGTTGCTTCTTGTCCTGGAGACAGGTAATGGTCTGATATTCCTATTTCTTGAAGAATTTTCCACAGTTGTGATCTACACAGTCAAAGGCTTTAGCATAGTCAACGAAGCAGATTTTTTTTGGGGAATTGCTTTTTCTCTGAATGAGTGGATGTTGCCATTTGATCTCTGGTTCTGTTTGCCATTTCTAAATTCAACTTTTACATCTGGAAGTTCTCAGTTCATGTATTGCTGAAGCCTAGCTTGAAGGATTTTGAGTATTAACCTTGCTAACATGTGAAATGAGCAAAATTATACATTAGTTTGAGGCACTGCCTTTCTTTGAGATTGGAATGAAAACTGACCTATTACAGTTCTGCAGCCACTGCTGAGCTTTCCAAATTTGCTAGCATATTGATGCAGCACTTTAGCAGCAGCATCTTTTAGGATTTTAAATAGCTCAGCTGGAATTCCATCACCTCCACTAGCCTTGTTGATAATGGTTCCTAAGGCCATTTGACTTCACACTCCAAGATATTCTAGCTGAGTGACCACATATCATGGTTTTCTGGGTCATGAAGACCTTTTTTTTATAGTCATTCTGTGTATTCTTGCCACCTGGGGGCTTCCCTGATGACTCAGATGGTAAAGAATCTGCTGCCTGCAGGACATCTGGGTTTGATCCCTAGAGAAGGGATTGGCTAGCCACTCCGGTGTTCTTGCCTGGAAAATCCATGGACAGAGGATCCTGGCAGCCTACAGTCCATGGGGTTGCAGAGTCAGACAGGACTGAGCAACTAACACTTTCACTTTCATGTATACATTATATACACACAAAGACAGACTTTGTTTTTAGTTATATGATTATTTATAGATATATAATCTTAAAACTTTTTATACTAATTTAGTTTTGAAATTTAATGGAGATGTTAATTATTTAAAACTAATTTCAGATTTTTAGGAATTTTTTTGTTTAGGGCTGGTTTGTTTCACGCAGAAGAGTGGTTATACCTACTGACTGATTTCTTTTATAGATCACTCGTACAGCGACAGCACAGAGATGGTGAAAATCATTGTGCATACTGTGCAGAGTCAGGACCGGGTTCTCAAGGAGCTGTTTGGTCATCTGAGGTAGAAATTCTGTTTTATTTCCTACTGAAAAGCCAGGGAACTTTTGCCAGATTCCTTTTAAAACATAATGCCCCTTTCTGGTAAATATACTAGACTCAGGAAAAGTACTGGAACTATGGTGCAGAGCTTAGCCACAGCTGCATGCATTTAGTGTCCTCTCTGTGTGCACTGCTTTGCAGATCAGTCACTAAATCTGTGCTGACTGTGACTCATTCCCCCAGCTGGGTTTGGGAGTATGGGGTACAGTCTTGGGGGATATGTAAGTGTCTGACACAGATTTTACCTCTCCAGCAAGTTGTTGGGCTGTAAGCAGAAGATTATTGATCTACTGCCCAAGGTGGAAATAGCCCTCAGTAACATCAAAGAAGCTGACAATACTGTCATGTTTATGCAGGGAAAGAGGCAGAAAGAAATATGGCATCTCCTTAAAATTGCCTGTGTAAGTAATTTTTAATATGAATTATTTAATATGACACTAATTTGCTGTTATTCCCTACAAAAGGGTTCTTTATCAGCATGATTTCTGTCCTCTTGAAGACATATGTATTTTATGTTGGGTTGATGCTCATGTTCTTTGCTTCGTGTCTCACTAGTGATTCAGATTTAGGACTTCGTGATCATCCTTCATTCTCTCTCTCTTTTTCTAGTCTCCTGTTTTTATACTTCTCTCAACCCTAGACCACTGTGGTCACCCAACCCAACTTGGGGATAGATGTGCCTGGCTAATTTGAAAAACCAGCCCTTTGTTCAACTGGAGTTTTTTTCTCCAACTAAAGTAGAATGGAAGGATGGACATCTGATTTTAGTCAATTGAAGAAAGAGGTCCAGGACAGGATAATTAGTAGGGTGTGGAGATAGTTTTGTACAGAAATACTCTGGTTGTGCATAAAAGTAGTGATAGAAATGTGTCTTAGGAATATGAATGCATGAAGGTGCTTGCCTGTAATTTTATTTTTTTCCTTCAGACACAGAGTTCTGCTCGGTCCCTTGTAGGATCCAGTCTAGAAGGTGTAACCCCTCAGCTGCCCCCAACTTCAGCAGAACGTGAACATCCTCTGTCATGCGTGGTAACTCCTCAAGATGGGTGGGTTCACTTTGTTACAATAGATAGTTGTGTGCTCAAGAGCAGTGGTGGGAATGAGACAGTAGAGTGAAGTGGTTAAGATGTAGTCTTCACTGCCTTATAGACCAGAACTGAATCCTGATTGTCCCTTTGTAATAACCCCATACAACTAACTTGACTGTTTCAATGTTCACATTTCCTCACCTGTAAAATGGGAAATGCTATGAAAATTCAGTGAGGCAGTATATATAAAATGCTTGGGAAGTGAATCTTCAGCAAATGTTACTTCTTATTAGCTCAATCCAAGTTCTAAGTTCTTTTTCTATTATTGACTTATTAAAACTTTTAGCCATACTTTATTCCTAAATTTATCATTTATCTCTAAGAATTTATGCTGTCTTTTTGCAGTTGTCATTTTAGGGCCTTTGATTACCCCTCTAATGGAATTGAGTTTAATCTACTCATTTTATAACTTAGTATTCTTAAAATCAGACTTTTTTTCAGTGCCTTAAATCGTTTTTGGAAACAACTCAAGTTTGAAGTCCTATATTTTCTTTTAATTCCTACTCTTCTGCTAAAAGCTGAATGACTATCCATTTCTGTTATTTTTCTCAGCATGAGATGTGCCGTATCCAGAGCCAGTGGCTCTTTGCTAGCTTGTGTATTGTCGCTTTTCTTACAACTCACGGAGACCTCTACAGTACCAGCATTTCCTGGAAGCTCTGCCCATAATTAGTTTTGCAGAGGTGCAGCCGTGTAACATCACTGCTCAGGAGGTCAGGAGCTGCACATTCTGTATTCTGCTTTTATGAGAGAAAAGCACATGGCAGGAAGGCAAGCTGATACCAGGTATTTTATCTTCTTAAAGAAAGCAAGTTCTAGGGTATATTTTAGGGTCATTATACATTTGGCCCAATGTAATACATCCACAGCTAGAGCATAGACTATCATTAGTTATGTGGACTTTAGGAAATATTTCATTAATCAGAATTGATACAAATAAACTTTAATATCTTTTTGCTTTCATTAGAGACACTTGGGTTTATTAGAGAATGCAAATGGTTGCAAATGTTACCTCTATACAAGTGATTTTCAGTGTGAGGTTATGATTGTTTGCAAAAATATATTCACCAGGAATTTTAAAATGTATTTTCCAAAAGGAAAACTGGTTTCAGTAATAATATACCTGTGGTACTTAACCACCAAGGATTGGGGACTGTTGACCTCAATTTTTCTATCTGTTGAATAAGCTGAATGAGAATTTAGTTCTAAGCTAACAGTGACCATCTTCCATGGCCTGGAATTGGTTCTACTAGGGTAGGGACTGAGGGTTAGTGAAAGGTAAGGATGGAGGCCATAGGGAAGAGGAAAGTATAGAAGATAGACATCAAATTCAGGGTTGTCTTCAAATTTCCAAGGATACTTCTTGGTTCTTGGTAGCTCCCCGTCACAGTTTTCTTCTGCTGTTGTCAGGAATCAGCTTGCTTTTCTTTTTCATTGCTGTCATCTATATTTGCCACAGTTTTTTTCACCTTCCCTAATCCTTGCAGAAAAGATAGTTTATCTTTTCTATCTCTTGCCCTACATTTGTGAAGTAAGCATGCTGATGTTTTTACTACTTGTAAGGAAAAGGAAATGTTCCAGAAAGAAAAAGATCTTTTGTCTGGCTGTGCCACAGAATCTCTTTTTCTCTGAGTGAGCATTTTCAGGGGGGAAAGTTGTATATAAGTGCCACTTATATTTCAGAGGAAAATCAGATTGGCGTTATAATGGACTCCTTATCATTAGAGCTGGGCAGAGGCAGCAGCCTGGAGTAACAAACAGGAATCTGCCTCTGGGTGGGAGGGATGAGCAAACTGAAGACAACAGGAATCAGCTGCATTGGGTTGCTGGGTTGTGGTGTTGTAGGAAGAGCAGTATCATCCTGACCCTGAAGATCAGAAAGTAGAGAAAATTCATATGCCCTTTTGCTTTCATTCAACAGGGAGACTTTAGCTCAAATGATAGAAGAAAATTTGAACTGTCTTGGCCATTTAAGCACTATTATTCATGAAGCAAATGAAAAACAGGGCAACAGTATGATGGTAAGTTTTATATGAATATGGATATGTGTTTTAAGTGTGTTGGGTGCAAAGGGCTTAACTTTTCATGCTGGACTTATCTGTTGTTTGGGATTCAGTTGGGGAATAGGACTCAGAGCAAAGAGCATTTGAGGAATGCTTAACCTCAACTCCCCATCTTCTCTTACTCATGGATATACTAGGATTATACCATCAGTAATCTTTAATAGCATTTTTGGTCAAGTTAAATGATTGGTGAGCTTTCTTTGCAGTGTGACCACTGAAATCAAATGGTCTGTACTTTTTGCTTCTGCAGTCAGTTTTCCCCAGTAAGATGGAGCATGATTTGTACTGTACTTCAAATATAGTAACTGTTGTGTGCAAAGTGAATAATGTTAATATGGTTATTAACAGAAGTGTTTTTATGAAGATTTGATTGCTATGAATTATTGATTTGTTAAAACTTGGAGAAACTACAATAAAATATTTACTGAATTAACTTTTACTATATTTAGTCTTGATATTCTTTGTTATTTCCTCTTTCATTATTTGCTTCAAATATCTGAAAACTCTTTGAAATTTTTTTTTTTTGTTAGTAGAAATTAAGGTAAACTAAACTCTTTAATTGTAACGTATTTGTATTTTTGGTTTTTCAACTTTTGATTATAAAATCTCCAAATAAACAGAAAACTTGCAAAAATGAACACCTATATACCTACTGCTTAGAGTCAACATCTAATGGTAACTTTTTCATGCCTGGTTTTAGAGTCTTGATTGGAGTTGGTTAACAGAATGACTTGCCACTTAGTGACTCTCCTGAAACCTATGAAGTTGTTGCTGCACATGTTGGACATTTGTTTTTCTCCTATGAAGCCATTCTTCAAATACCAGCCAATGGAAGAAATGACTATGATCAGAAACTCCACATGATTTTACAGCATAATATTTTGACTCTGGGTAATTTTAACTTCTGAACAGATAGAATTTTATGAGTCAGTGGACTTAAATCCATTTGTCTTCAAACCTGGTGAAACATTACTTATTTAAATGATTCTTTCAATATTTAATTGGGCATAAGGCCAAAATAATGTATACAGAGAAGAAAATCTCAACATGTATTCTAAGTAAAAGTGTTTGCCTGTGTTTCTGTCGAAGAGACTGCTTGTGTTGTACTTGGTGTTGCACTTAACAGTGCTCTTTCCAGCATCATAAAAGAGTTTAATCCCATTTTCCACTTTACTGCACATTTGATTGTATCCCTTTCCTATGAAAGGGATTGTCCATTTGTGCCTTTAATACCAATTGATTCTTCCAAATCTTGTTAAGTGTGCTATGTGTATATGTATTTAAGATGTACATTTAATAATATCAAAGAGAAGATGCCTGTTAATTTATAATGTATTTGAAAGCTTATCTATGTTTTCATTTGTAAAAATGGGTCTTTTAAGGAATCTTTCATGTCTTGTCATACAAATTTATAAAGATCTGCATTCTTTATCTGTAATTCCAAAATCCAAAAATCTTTGAAAACAAGATTTTTCATAAGATTGATGACAAAATTCATCTGCTTGCACATCCAACAAGAACTGACATTGAGTCTACTTATCCCAGTTAGTGTGAATACTGTTTTCTTTGACTGCAGAAATATTACTATTTGATTGTTAGGGGGAAGGGTGCTGCCACAGACCCTGCCTGAGGTTTATGTAGTATAGTATATGCACTGAATTACCTTTCTAAAATCTGAAAATTTTATAATTCTGAAGTATCTGGCCCCAAGGGTTTCAAGACTGGATTGGGTTGCCTTCAAGATGGTATGGCCGCAGACAGGGTTTCAGATAAAGGATTGTGGATCTATTGTCTGTTAAATAACTTAGAAGGTATTACTTGTTTTAAAAATGTGAAATGCTTTTGTATTCTAGACAGTTTTTCACTTTGTGTATTAAACAATTTTAAAATTACTTTCTGAATTTCTATTTATTAAAATCAGATTGTAGCAGAATAATTGAATATGCTTTGAGAAAATGTGAAGGTTCCATGAAGCAGGGTTGGAGCACAGAGTAACACAGCAGGCTTTTAGTGTACTTAGGAATGAAGTAGACTTACGGTAAAGGCAGTATTGGGTAGCTTCTTTAATATAGTCTTTTCTCCTGAGATGGCCTGTCATCACTATCTGTTTCTAAAAACTATGCTTATACCATGTCCTTAAAACTGCTGTCTTAGTTTCACCATCCCCATTTTTGCTAATAGTGTCATTTTCCCAGTCATCTCAGTTTGAGACCTTGGGATTGTCCTCACCTAACTTTTTAAGTCAACTGCTACTACTGTTTCTCTGAATATGGACATTCTGGCTACCAGCCATTAAAACTGGCTGTCTCTGTCTTGCTTCTTCCAGTTCTAGGAGGTTTCAATCAGTAAACATTTATTGGGTGCCTGTTGCTTGGAAGATACTGAACAAAATGGGAAGATCAGAAAAATTAACACAGGCAGTACAATAAGAGTTTATTTGGAATGAAATTATTGTTAAAGGTTTTTGAAATGAGCATTTTCTAAATATCATTATAATAGCTGATAAAAGACTTGGTATAGGGTGGGACTATTTTTATGGTTTGTGGCTGATATGACCTCAGGAGAGCCTGATTTGTATGATATAGGCAAGTGGTATGAGTCAGAACAGCCTATTACAGTGAGATCACCTAAGATATGCTTTTGAAACATGAGTTGACAACTCTATTTGTTATTTGGTGATAAGTTTTCAGAGTTGAATTTCAACTGTGGATTATATCTATTTCATTCAAGCAATACTATGAAAAACTAAAATAATTCATCCAGAAAACAGAAGTAGACAAGTTATTTTTCATTTGTTTTGGTTTTTGTAGATCAAAATAGCTAAGCTCTGCAAGTAACATCTATCTAGTACAGACAAGGTCCCATACAGTCGTAGGTGTAAAAGTCAAAGGGATGATCCAGGTAAGTGCATTTATTGAAGGGAAAAGGTACAGTTGTCTGGGAGGGCTTGCTTTAATGAAGATTTGAATTAAATCCAATACTTTGGCCACCTGATGTGAAGAGCTGGCTCATTGGAAAAGACCCTGATGCTGGGAAAGACTGAGGGTAGGAGAAGGGGGAGACGGAGGATGAGATGGTTGGATAGTGTCACTGACTCAATGAATAAGTTTGAGCAAGCTCCAGGAGATAGTGAAGGACAGGGAAGTCTGGCATCCTGCAGTCCATAGGGTCGCAGAGTCAAACACTACTTAGTGACTAAATAACAATGAATAACTTAAAAGGGCAGAAAAGTATTTAGTGAAAAGAAAGTTTGTCTTTATTCTCTGCGGCTGCTGCTAAGTCGCTTCAGTCGTGTCCGACTCTGCGACCCCACAGACGGCAGCCCACCAGGGTCCCGCTTCTCTGTGATTCTCCAAGCAAGAAAACTGGAGTGGGTTGCCATTTCCTTCCCCAATGCGTGAAAGTGAAGTCGCTCAGTCGTGTCCGACTCTTAGCAACCCCATGGTTTATTCTCTAGCCATCCAGTTTCCCCTCCCTGCAGAAAGGCACATTTGAGCCTTTCAAAATCAGGGCCTAGCCTAATATCCCACTCCTTTCCATCACAGAGGCTTCAAGGAAGTTCCAACGCTCACTGTTCGTAGTCTTCCTGGAGGACCCTCCCAACACACACCCACGTTTGCGTGCTTATTAGTTCATTCCATTCTTACTGCTTGGATGGCCTTCATAAAGCCCTCACTGGGATCAGCATTCTAGCACGTTAATAGATGTCTTTGCATAAGGACAAATTGACCACTCCCTTGTCTCAGATGCCTTCTTTCCTCTGCCCCTTTCCTTACTCCCAATACCCCACTTCCCTTTTCTTCCGGAGCAGGAAACCAACAGCACACAGAGAAGAACCTACGCACCTTCGCGCGAATCTCTTGGCGGGCGACTTGGAGACTTTTGTCCCATTCGCTCCCCGTCTCTAGTCGCAGGGCGCGGCGTCGGCGTGCGTGTCTGCGCAGCCGCATTGCCCCGCGGGTGGGCGGGGCCGGCTGTTGGCGGCGGTTGGCCCGGCCTTGGTGGCGGCTCCACGTGCGGGCGGGGACGATGCGTCACTGATTAGTGAGGCCCGACCGAGGGGTCGGCCTCCGTCCGGAGTCTGCGGCTGGCTCCCTTCTCAGTTAGTGCCTTCCGCTGGGCGGGGAGGGGCGGTCGTTGGGAGGGGGTTGTCAGGCCGAGCCGTGTCGACTCACGGGCCAGCTCTGGCGGAGGGGGTTGGCGAGGAGGAAAACGGGGCATAGGACTCCTCCGCTCGGCCTGCGGGACGGCGCCAGGTCGCGAGGGGGAAGGTGGAAACCAGAGGTGGTGGGCCTGTCACTCAAGGTGCTGGGGCTGCGTTCCATCCGCATGCAGGAGGAATTAAGATGAATATGACTCAAGCCCGAGTTCTGGTGGCTGGAGTGGTGGGTCTGGTGGTGGTCCTCCTCTGCGCCTCCATCCACAAGATCGAGGAAGGACACCTGGCCGTGTACTACAGGTGAGCGGCACGTGCAGTCAGCTCAGGTTCTAGAGCAGGTAGAGGGAGACTTTTATTCGAGTCTAGGAAATTGTTCTCAGGGAACTTTTTCTAGTCCTAGAAAGTGATTTTCGTCGCATCCCTAGGGGGTTTGGGGGTTGTGGCAGGCTTTTGTAGACAGATGGACAGTTTCAGTGCTATGCAGAGATTAAGACTCCCTACAGTTGATCCTGATAGTAAACCCACTTATTTGTAGGGAAAAAATGAAGGGTGGAAGGCAGTGGTCACTCCACCTGTAGCTGAGGAGGTGGATAAATCAATTGTTAAATTGCATACAGCTTTACTGACTTTTTGTTTGCTGTAGATGCTATTTAGAAACTAGAGTCCTGTTTGTGGTGGTTTCTTAGCTTTTTGTTGTTTTCTTCAAAAGGTTCTGGCATCTGGCTTGGGCTTGTAAGGCCATGAAGACCATAACAGTTGTTAAATTCCTGGACCTTGGGAGACAAGCACAGGATTGTGACAGACACGCCCTCCCAACCTTTCCTTTTTTTCACGTGGAAAGGAATGGTGTGAAGTGTGTTAGTTGCTCTCTAGCTGAGATGAATAGCTGTTCCTTCAATGTAGTTTCCACCAGTTTTTTTTTTTTTTTTTTTTTTTTTAATGTAGACAGATAATAGTTTGGAGAAATTTGAAATGGTGTATTCGAAAGAGCTTCACCTTTTTGCTGGCTTCTGCCCATCCTCCCCTAAAACTGATATTTCCACTTTTAGATCCACCTTGAGTCTTAGAAATAGTCTTAGCAAGTGGGGGTGGGAGATTAGTCTGTATTTCCATCTAGTTCAGCATATAACTTTCTTTCAATGAATTTGAAATTTTAAAAATTTTGGAAAAAAATTTTTTTGGAATAATGGGAAAAAGTGATAGTAAAGGCAAAGAAAGAACATTTCAATGTGTCGGTTTCAAAGAGTTAGGGATGGACCTAAAACAATTAATCTTTTCTTAGTTATTTGTTATGAATTCTTTGCAAATCTGTTTATATTTTCAAGATAGAAAGCTAAGTTCTATGAATTTACTGCTACTGCTAAGTCACTTCAGTCGTGTCCAACTCTATGTGACCCCATAGACGGCAGCCCACCAGGCTCCCCCGTCCCTGGGATTCTCCAGGCCAAGAACACTGGAGTGTTCCTTCTCCAACGTGTCAAAGTGAAGTCACTCAGTCGTGTCCGACCCTTAGCGACCCCATGGACTGCAGCCTATTCACTATATAAAACAGGATTCCATTTTTATAGTTGCCTCCAAATTGCCTCCTTTTATAACTTCCAGGGTATGGTGTCATGTTTCTTAGATTTCAGAATTTGGTGAAATTCTATTCACGTCTATGCTTATAACATTGATTTATAGTTTTATCTCTTTATTCTTCATCTTTCTATGCTAATTTTTTGTTGTTGATTTTATAGAGGCTTTATAGCCCCAGTATTTTTCAAAAATTTTTTGAAGTATAGTTAATTTGCAGTGTTGAGTTTTAGGTGTTCGCCAAAGTGATTTATATATGTTTATATATTTTTCAGATTCTTTTACGTTATAGATTATTACAAGATACTGAGTATAGTTCCTTGTGCTATACAGTAGGTGCTTGTTGTTTACCTATTTTATATATAGTGTTGTGCATATGTTAATTGCCCCCAATATTTTAATTGCTTTCTAGGTAGAGTAAAAGAATCGTGAGCATCAGAAATTTTCTCCTTACTTGGAAGTTTGTGTTATCTCTTTTTATTTCCAGCCCAGTGATTAAATGTATTATGTTTTGATCTGGCTTGTGTTATGTACAGTTAAAGTACATCAACTGAGAGCCAGCTGAATTTTTTTTTCTACAAGTATTTCTCAAAAGGTTAAAGACCAGAGAGAATCTTTATACCTGAGAGTATGTTGGAGACCCGGAGGTGTGGTTGTTAGAGCTTATGAAACAAGATGTAATGTTAACAGTTTAATTTTATCTTTTCACTTTTGTAGGTGTGACAGATACTGTAGAGACTGGCAGTTGTTCATTACAAGTAACTCATACTAGTGAGGCTTTAGTAGATCAATAGCATGAATAAGAGTGAATGTTTATTATAGCATTTTAGATTTGGAAAGAGAATTTCTTTTTTTTATAATCTTGTCAAATTGAAACATCTTTTTTGCAGGGGAGGAGCTTTATTAACTAGCCCCAGTGGACCGGGCTATCATATCATGTTGCCTTTCATTACTACCTTCAGATCTGTGCAGGTGAGTGATTCCTAGGGAAGCCCCGACACTAGAAAGACAAGTGTGACAGGAACAGTTACCACATTCATGGGTGGAGATAGATTTCCTTATTGCTTAAGCAAATGATAGTATGCTACCAATGTAGGAGCTAAAGTTCAGTGTACAGTTGTCACAGCATAAGTTATGACTTTGAACGACATCACTCTCTTGAAGTATGAGCTAGGCAGCTTGTAAGGACTGACTGCTCCCATCTATATAGTGGAATACAGCAGGTTTTCTGTTTTGCTGTCAGAGTAAAAGCAAGATTTGGAAACACAACTAGAGACATAAACCAGTGATTACTTGGTTTAGAATGGTGTTTGGTTTCCATAGAGGCCATCTCCTGGGCTACTGTTAACATGGAGGATCTCAATTTTTATACACAGTTTCTCTGCCTCATATTTTTGCCTGGAACATTAAGCACAATTTTATGTGGAACCATACTGAATGTTCTAGTTTGACAACATCCCAGAATATCTGAAATAAGCATCTGATTCTTGAGAATACTGTCTTGGCTGTAGGAGACACTTAGTAAATATCTTTTGACATGACAAGATGACAAAGCAGGATTAGATAGTTACTACTTTTGCAAGCACTGTGTGATTATAAATCTTTGGATTCAGAAGTTTGTCTACTATCTGCTGCTGATTTTTCATTACTCAAGGAAGTTTAATGTGTTTAGTCTTGTAATTTAAAGTCTAGGCTTTCTGCTAAATGAGATTTTCATTATGAATACTTAAACCCTCAAGATTTCCTTCCACTTTCCTTTTAGATGGCTTGGGATAAGAATCGTGTCTATTGAAATGAAATATAGTGTTCTCCTAGTCAGACTGAATTTGGTGCTGTTTTCCCATATTTTATTCACTCTTGCCTTGGCTGATGCCATCTCACCATCTCTCTTTATTCCTTATTTCCTGTCTAAATCTTGCCAGCCTTTTTAGAGCTCATCACAGATTCTACTCTTGTTCCATAGCTCTTTAAGTCTATATTGTAAATTTTGGCCCTCGGTCTTATTTCCTTTAGTAATGTTGTCTTGTTATTAGTCTCAAGTTTTTGTATGAATTTTTTCCCAGTAAGTCTCATAACTTCTTGAAGGCAAGGGTTGTAACACAATTTATATTTCTGGCCTTTCTTCTTTTGGTGAAAGTTGTTAAATTGAAGTGATTTCTCAGGAAGCAGTCTGGTGTAGTGAACATGGGGCCAGAAACCTGGAGAAGAGGTTCTGACCCTGGCTCCTCCACCAGTTGGTTACGTGACTTTGCAGAAATTACCTAACCATTCTACATTCTAGACTCCAGTTAGTTCTCTGAATCAAGAGGTTTTAACTGCATGAACCTACCAACAGCTTAAAGCTCAACATTTGAAAAACTAAGATCATAGCATCTGGTCCCATCACTTCGTGGCAAATAGAAGGGGAAAAAGTGGAAGTGTGACAGATTTTATTTTCTTGGGCTCCAGAATCACTGTGGATAGTGACTGCAGCCATGAAGTTAAAAGACACTTGCTGTTTGAAAGGAAAACTGACAAACCTAAACAGTATGCTAGAAAGCGAAGACCTCATTTGGCCAACAAAGGTTTATATAGTCAAAGCTGTGGTTTTTCCGTTAATCGTGTGTGGATGTGAGAATTGGACCGTATGGAAGGCTGAGTGCTAAAGAATTGATGCTTTCAGATTGTGGTGCTGGGGGAGACTCTTGAGAGTTCCTTGGACTGTAAGGAGATCAAACCAGTCAATCCTAAAAGAAATCAATCCTGAATATTCATTGGAAGGACTGATGCTGAAGCTTCAATACATGGGCCACGTGATATGAAGAGACAACTCACAACTCGTTGAAAAGACCCTGATGCTGGGAAAGATCAAAGGCCACACAAGAAGAGGGCAACAGGACGAGATGGTTAAATAGCATTACTGACTCAATTTGAGCAAACTCCAGGAGATCGTAAAGGACAGGGAAGCCTGCCATGCTGCAGTCCATGGAGTCGCAAGAATCAGATATGACTTAGTGATTGAACAACAGCCAGAGCCAACAGCCTAAATGGTCTATAGTGATGTTGTCAATGGCATCATCAGACGCTTAGAGATCAGAGGCTTTTTTTAGATTTTGTTCAGTGCCAGGCATCTGTCTCTGCCTTCTTGGAGATTAGTATGTTGAGTCATACTGATGACTCTTTTATATAAGAGAGATAAATACAGGATATGTGTATATATTTACATGTAAATATTTATATATACAGACATTCACATATAGAGTGATAAACTATCATAAGAAATGAAAATGAAATTTATAAAAAGATTTTTGTGAACTAATGTACTTTGTATCTACAAAATATTACATGTTGGAGTCAGTTTGATTAAATAGAAACGGTCTTTATATGTGAAACAGCAGTGTTCTAGGAAAGAATTATATTAATAAAACCCTCTTAAGTTGTTTTCATAGGAATGAGATGCAGAAACATTTTTAGGAATTTTTGGAACACATTAGAGGACATAGGTTATATAAACAAATGGCTTAACAGATTTGGCATTTGATAGGAATATTTAAGAAGCATCTTAGGGAAATGTGATACCCCCATATATGATGTAAGAAAAAAAAGTTTAGAAAAATATGAAGACTTTTAGCCTTCAAAATATATATAACAAAACCAAAGGATTTTGAAATATTTATACTGGGAAAATGATTTTTGAGATAATTTTAAAAAGTGAAAAGTACATGAAAACAGGATGTTAAATTGAAGATTTAACCTTTGAACTCTTTGCTGGTTCTTGGTTTGAAAATTGAAGACTATCCTTTAGATTTAGATAGAAATGTATATGTAAAGCTGATATGGAAGTCTAATTTGGTTAATGTTTTGAAGGGAATAAACTGAGCTCACCTTTCTTACTAACTTCACTCTCTCTATTCAGAACCTGTCACTAATGTTTATTATCACCCTTTTAACCCCCAAATTCATAGCCTATTCTTTTCTGTCCTGGAATTTTACATGCAACTAGTTATCAAACTCCTCTGTTAAGTCTCCTGGGTTGACAGCTTTCAGTTTCCATGGCTTTTTCTACGTTAATCTAAATAAATTACTACTTTAGCTTCCCAGCTGGTGTTCTTGCCTGCAGATGTGATAGATAATGAGAACCACATCACACATAAGCAAAGGAATGAAGAAAAAGTCATATTTTTGAAAGGTTCATTTTGTGGCTGTTTATAGGATGGATTGGGGAGAGCACAAGCTCCCCCCACCCCCCACCCCCAGCCCTCTCCCTAACATCATCATGTTCTCTTCTCAGAGCCTCACCTCATCTATATTGCCCTTCCTACTCCAGGCAAGCCAACTGCTTCCTGAAACCTATACACACAGTTTGTGTGACTGGTTACTTAACTCTGCCAGTTAATACCTAATTTGTATCTGTTATGAATTGCTTCGTAGGATTTTCTCTCCTGTGTTGGATTGTGAGCTCTTTGGAAACAGGGGCCATGCTTCCTTTCTCCTTTGTATTTTGTCAAGTACTCTGTTGCTGTGGGCTTAATACAGTGCATTGTGTCCAGGATACACTCATTATGTGCTCACCTGTTGGATGCCTTCCAGTGCAATAGGGAGTCATTCCAAATCCAAATCAAGTTATACAGGGTAGGCTAACTAAGTACCATATTGTTGGTTCACTAGGAGGAAGCACTGCTGATGGTGGCAGTTCTATTAAAAGGAAATTGAATAGACCTTCTGAGAGGTCACTAGGACCTGGCCTACAGCTTCAGAGGAAGAAGTTGCTGTTGAGTTCAAAGGCCTACTTGTATGCATATAATAGTTATCTTTTACCTTCATTGTAAACATTAATATTAGCAGTGGAATCAGAGTTCAAAACACAAGTCCTAGCAATAGTATCCTTGTGGGTATTCCATGTAGTTTGCAATCCCAGGCAAATAAATGACTCTGATTGAGAGACTGAACATTGAAACTTTTTCCTGGTGAGTCTTGACTCACACATTAACTATGAAATATTTTGTCTCTGGTCTTTTTGTCTGTTTGGATACAAAAATCTATGACAAACCTAGGCAGCATGTTAGAAAGCAAGAGACATCACTTTGCCAGCAAAGATCCATATAGTCAAAGTTACCGTTTTCTGGTCACCTACGGATGTGAGAGTTGGACCATAAAAAGGCTGAGTGCTGAAGAATTGATGGATTTGAACTGTGGTGCTGGAAAAGACTCTTGAGAGTCCTTGGACAGCAAGGAGATCAAACCAATTCTGTAAGAAATCAACCCTGAATACTCATTGGAAGGACTGATGCTGAAGCTCCAATACTTTGGCCACCTGATGCAAAGAGCTGACTCATTGAAAAAGACCCTGATGCTGGGAACGATTGAGGGCAGGTGGAGAAGGGGATGACAGGAGGAAACGGTTGGATGGCATCACTGACTCAATGGACATGAGTTTGTGCAAACTCCGAGAGATAGTGTAGAACAGGAAAGCCTTGCATGCTGAGGTCCATGGGGTTGCAACGAGTCAGATACAATTTAGCGACTGATCAACAAGGATACAAAAAGAAATTTAGGGGGCTAAAATTGTAATGGAATTCTCTTGTACTTATCTCTTAGCAGTTCTATAGAGATTTTCCTTTAGCGCTACTGGTAAGTCATTTCAGTCGTGTCCGACTCTGTGTGACCCCATAGATGGCAGCCCACCAGGCTCCCCTGTCCCTGGGATTGTCCAGGCAAGAACACTGGAGTGGGTTGTTCCTTGATGATATGTGTGCTGAGTGTTGATGAGATATTTTTTCCTCCCCAGACAACACTACAAACTGATGAAGTTAAAAATGTGCCTTGTGGAACAAGGTAAGTGTTCCCCTTGCTTACCAGAGTCCTTTTGATTCAGATGTAGTTTCTGTTTATAAGCTGTAGTCACTTAAACATCTTTCAGATAGGCGTGTAGTAACCCAGGGAAATTTTTTCTTCTGAGCATTATTTGAGAAAAGCCCTGCCTCCATAGAGGAGCTTTCCATCATAGGAGTCATTTTAAACTGATAGTAACAGTTTAAAATGGAATTAGCTCACCATATCAAGTATAGTATTAAATGCCATCTAATTTAGAGTTTCTGATTTAGTAGGTCTGGAATGAGACCCAAGAATTTGCATTGCTAGCAGAAGTTTCCAGGTGATGCTAATACTGCTGGTCCAAAGACCATGTTTAGAAAATCACTGCCCTAAAGAGTTTTGAGGCAGGAAAGACAGGCAAGGCCCAAAGAATATAATCAGTACACTGCATTGTATCAAAGGAAGAGTATAAAACTCAAAGTATGTTTTAAATTCTGTATTTTAAATGATTAATATATCACTTTTAAAGCCTATAAAAGAGGCTTTGACATCTGTGGAAGGACAGGAATGCTTTTAAAGAGGGAGCAGATTCTCTCTGTTTTAAGTTAAGGCATTTGATACCAAGTTCTCTCTAGGTCTAGCTGTAACTCTCTTTTATGGATTCCCTTCAGAGATGACTCAAAATTGGCAGCTGATGAGATATTGGGTAAATTTTATTTTTATCTTCATGCTTTCCTATGTTTGTCAGATTTTTGCCTGTGAGCAGGTATTATGCTTTTTATCAGAAAAAAATGTTATTGTAAGTTGATAGAAGGGCTTAATTGTATAGTTTCAAAATCTCTTAACTTCAAGTGTCTTAAACTGAGGTTCACATGTCCTTCAGGATGTGTGCTGGTAGGCGGAAAGTATAGGAAACCATTAATTAACAAGAGCTATCTTTCTGGAGTGTCAATTTTACTTCACATTTTGGGGGAAAATTTTTTTCATATTAGAATAAATACAGATGAAAAGTAGATTAAGATAGGGCAGGAAATCAAAAGAATTTCAGTTCATGGCTGACCTCTGTACCTCTTGGGAAACTATTTTATCTGGTTCCTTGTTGGAGAAGTTTGAGGAATACACTGCTTTAGCTGTTGGCTTCAGTTAATAAGGGCAGAGTGCTAAGCAGCTCTAGGTTTTAGGTCTAGTCTTCCTGTGAGCTCATCTGATGACAGTATTTACAAAGGAGAGCCTTTGGTTATGAGAGGAACCAGGTGAGTGTGTATAGGGGTCATTTGAGTAGTGATTAATGAGGTCGTTTTAATCAGTAATATCTTTAGATTTTACTTCTAAATTTCTATCACGTGGGGTTTGTTGGATGATGTGGGATTAATCTGGGACTCTAATAGTTTGTATTTGGCTCACATTTTTCCATTTCTCTGTTTTTAGTGGTGGGGTCATGATCTATATTGACCGAATAGAAGTGGTTAATATGTTGGCCCCTTGTGCAGGTATGGTACCCATCTATTCTGTTAGAGTTATAATCAGAGTATTCTGTAACTGAGAGAGTCCCTGAAGAATAAAAGATTCACTAAGGAAAGTTTTATAACTTCACTCATTTTTATCTCTCTATATAAAATAATCATTGAAATATTTTCCATTCTTAGGGAATGGTGATAGTGATAGGTCACAGATCCTGGACAGAGTTGACTTTCTGCAACTGTATGGGATATTCTGAACTGACTGTATTTAGCAAGATAGTTATTGATTATTTCTAGAATTCCTAGAAAGTGGCATTTCACACAATCAGGATGAAAAATAATTTCCTTACACATTTAAAGTCTATAACTGATCAGTTCCTTGACCACATTGATTTGTGATCACCAAAAATCTTTTTAGCTGAGGTTTGCTGTAACTTGCAATCTGAAAGTCCTCAGGTGGGGAAAACGTTTCCTTGGTAATAGATGAAAACCCCCAGAGATGGAATACTATTCAAATAAAAAACTGAACGAGAATTTCTGAAGTAAGATTGGCCTTCTTTTTAATGTTTGATTTTTTTCCCAATTTTTTTTTAATTTTGATAAAATACATATAACAGAATTTGCCATCTTTACCACTTTTAAATATTCAGTGGGTATTAAATACATTTACACTGTTACACAGTCATCACCAATATCCGTCTCTATAACGCGTTTTCATCTTGTAAAACTGAAACTTTCTACCCATTAAACAGTAACTTCTCATCCGCCCCCTCTCCTCGCCCCTGGCACCCACTGTTTGTGTCTTTCTGACATTTCTGTGTACTTCTGTCTCTCTGAGTTTGACTACTCTTAGGTACCTCATAAATGGAATCATACAGCGTTTGTCTTTTTGTACTGGTCTTATTTAACACTTAACATAATGTCCTTAGGGTTCATCTGTGTTGCAGCATGTCAGAATTTCCTTTCTTTTAAGGCTGAATAATATTCCACTATATCCATTCATCCATTGATAGACACTTAGGTTACTTCCATGTTTCAGCTATTATGAATAATGCTGCTATGACCATGGGTATACATGGGTCTCTTTGAGACTTGACTTTGAATCAAAGATCTGCTGCTTTCAGAGAAAACCTATATAAGTATTTCTCCAAAAAAGACATGCAGATGCTTAGTAGGCACATGAAAAAATGCTCAGTATCACTAATTATTAGAAAACTGCAAATCAAAACTACAGTGAGGTACCACCTCACACTGATCAGAATGGCCATCGTTTAAAAGTCTTATAAATAACAAATGTTGCAGAGGGTGTAGAGAAAAGGAAACCCTCCTATGCTGTTGGTAGGAATGTAAATCTGTGCAGTCCCTATGGAAAACAATACGGAGATTCCTCAAAAGACCGGAAATAAAGCTCTCATATGATCCAGCAATCCTACTCCTGGGCATGTACGTAGACAAATTATAATTTGAAAAGATACACGCCCTAGTGTTCATTGTAGCACCACTGACTATAGCCAAGACATGGAAACAACCTAAATGTCCATCGACAGATGAATGGATTAAAAAGATGTGGTACATACATATAATGGAATACTATGCAGCATAAAAAAGAATGATATAATGCCAATTTGCAGCAGCATGGATGGATTAGAAATTATCATAGTAAAGTGAGAAAGACAAATAATGGTATGATACCAATTACATGTGAAATCTAAAATATGACACAAATTATGAAACAACAGATTTATAGTTGCCTTGGGGGAGGGTGGGTTGGGGAGTATGGAATTAGCAGATGCAAACTGTGATATAAAGGATGGATAAGCAGCATGACCCCACCGTACAGCATAGGGAACTATAGTCACTATCATGTGATAAGTCATAAAGAGAGAAAACATGAAAAAGAATGTGTATATATGTATAACCGGATCACTGCTGTATAGTAGAAATTAATACATTAATCAACTATACTGTAATAAAATAAGTTTTTAAAAAGATCTGTCATTTTATTATCCTTATTACTTATTACTAAGTAAGTAGTAATACTTTTCCTTATTAAGTATTACTTATTAATAATTCTCCTTATTACTAAAATTTGCACACATACAATGTCAGGATACTGTGTTCAGCAAAAACAATTCAAAAACATGAAGTTAGACCTTCACCTTAAGGATTCTTTTTTTTTTTTCCCACTTGAGAAGGCATGATACTGACCTAATAAAAAATGTGTGTGTGTGTATATATATATGTATATATATAGGAATGTATATATATAGGAATGTATATATATAGGAATGTATATGTATAGGAATGTATATAGATGCTAGCCTAGCATCTTTTTTTTTTCCCCAACCTTTGAAAACTGCCTTTTTGAAAATGGCCTTTTGGAGCTACTTCCCTCTTTCATTTCACTGTTCTTCAATTAGTTCAGGTTCTGTTTATCTAAACTTTCGCTTTTCAATCGTTGCTTCTTTATACTTGCCCTGCTTCTGATTTCTATGCCTTACAGTTCATTTTTCACTCTGCTGCCAAAGTACAGTCTGATAGTGTCATGCCCTTGTTTAAAAACTTTGACACTTCCTTACTGCCTTCAAGATAATATACACTCTCCTTAGTATGGAACTCAGAGTTTGCTTACTAGAATTGCAAATGCAGTAATATGTGGAATATTAAGCACATTAAGGAACACATCAAGGCTTAGAGTTGTGTTCATGTTTTCACTGTTTCATTGGCACTTCTTGTGTATATTTTATAGCTAACTTTTACCGTGGCTGAATTAGGAGGATACACAGGTAAACATGAATTATACCTTTCTTCCAGTGTTTGATATCGTGAAGAACTACACTGCAGATTATGACAAGACCTTAATCTTCAATAAAATCCACCATGAACTGAACCAGTTTTGCAGTGCCCATACACTTCAAGAAGTTTACATTGAATTGTTTGGTGAGTCTTATTTGTTTTAAATATATGAATAACCAATTAGAAATCTTGTTCAGCTTGTTTGTGAAGGCTATAATAATATTAGTAATGTGTTATTTGTGCATTTCTTCTGAATTTATAATAGAGCAGTTGCATTTAAAATATTCTTTATCTTAAGTTTAAAATTTCTTTGCTTAAAATTGCTTAAATTAAGCAAATTGTTACTTAAGATACTTTAAAAATGATAACCATTTTCTGAAATGTATAGTGTATGACTTGGTACAGATTGGAAAAAGATTTATTTCTTAAAATATTCTACTTATGCCATGATAATTTACTAAAAATTAGCTTTGCTTGTGCGCTCTCAATCTCTTCAGTTGTGTCCGACTCTGTGGGACCCCATGGACTGTAGCCTGGCAGGCTTCTCTGTCCATGGAATTCTCCAGGCAAGAATACTGGAATGGGTTGCCATGCCCTCCTCCAGGGTATCTTCCCAACCCGGGATCAAACTTGTGTTTCCTGCAGTGCAAGCAGATTCTTTACCATCTGAACCACCAGGGAAGCCTAAGAATGCTGCTGTGGGTAGCCTGTCCCTTCTCCAGAGGATTTCCTGACCCAGAAATCGAAACAGGGTCTCCTGTGTTGCAGGTGGATTCTTTACCAGCTGAGCTACCAGGGAAGCCCAGCTTTGTTGCAATTTTAATAGATAATTTGGGGAATTTAGAATCTGGGTCTTGCAGTTTCCCAAGACTCACCTCCATGTTTGATGAGGACTAGCAGGACTCCATATAATTATATTCACAGCTGAGATGTACTACAGCAAAAAGATACAGAGCAAAATTGCAAAAGGAAAAGGCAGATGGTAAAGTCTGCAGAAAATCAGGCACAAGCTTGCAAGAGTCTTCTCCAGTGGAGTCATACAGGATACACTTGATTACTCCAGCCTTGAAATGTGACAACACGTGAGATGTTGTCTGCTGGAGAAGCTCATTAGAGACTTTCTGCCCAGAATTTTTTCTGGAAGTTGTTCATGTAGGTACCCTCTGCCTAGCATGTATCAATACCAATATTCCAGATTTCCAGCAGGAAAATAGATGCTCAGCATAAAATACATTGTTTGAATAAACAATTTAGGCACAGTGAAGTCATTCTTCCCAGTTCTGGGGATTGTGGAAATGAAATGCTCTCCAAATCCACAACCCCAAGTGATAGTCAGAGATCAAATTGCAAATAGGCCTTTCTAGGATAGTAGTTTTCAGGCTTGCTATGTTAATTCTCTTATGTACAAGTTACTTTTCGTTTGTGATAGTGAAAGTTCTGGCCAGGGGTTGGGTTGCTGCTATTGGCTGCCTACTGCTCTCTTCTGGAATTATTAGTGAATTTCATAGAGGCAGATATAGAAATGGTTTATCAGTTTAGAAATCTTATCAGTTGATTCCTCGTTGATGATTACGAACTATTGGAATGATGTTTGAGAAAATTTTGCCTTTTCTTTTTGCTCTGTATCTTTTTACTGGTTATTTAGTAATGGGGAAAGTACTGATGAAGTGGATAGAAAATTTGAATTATAAAGTCAAGTGAAGTGACATCTTTATTCTTGTATGCTTTAAGAACTTTCTCATAAGGCTTTCTCCCTCCCTCTCTCTTTCTAAATCTAAAATAATCAGCTGAGTTCCATAGAAATGAAATTTAGTTATTTGAGAATTTGGATAAAGATTGACTAAAGATAGAAATTTTTTTTTTTTTTTAGAGAACCAAGACACATATTAAGTCACAATACTGAATTAAGACATTAGAAACCTAGATCCTCCATTTATTGGATAAACATCAATGGCTGCTTGTCATCTTTCCTCACTTTAATAATTCCTCACACTTTTTCTCATTTGTATATAGATTTATTTGTTCTCATATGTGTGTGACATGGTTCAAGCTCTATGAAAGAATAATACCATGGAAACTTTAGATCTAATAATAATTAGTTTTGTTTTAGTGCTAGCACAGTGTTAAGATTTTTTTTTGAGTGTCATGAGAGCTCTTGTTCTTGGCTTCAAAAACAGATCAAATTGACGAAAACCTCAAGCAAGCTCTGCAGAAAGATTTAAACGTCATGGCCCCAGGCCTCACCATACAGGTAAGCCCCTCTCTTAGGGAAATTCTTTGGGAATTTTGAGAGCTTTGAATTTAATTGTCCTTGAATAGGACTGTTTATTCAGCAGTTATTTAACTGAAGTGCTTTGGTAATTTATAGTCTATCTTTAACTTTAGGTTATGGGTAGCATTTTTTTCTGAACTCTTGGAACAGATAAGCTGAGGTTCTTACAGGAAATAAAATCTGTATACTGCTATGTGTGAGGTATTAAGATACAGTAATGGTGTTAAGTCAGTGTAAGACTGATCCTTGCCATCAGTAAGATTATGAAAAAGAATTTCAAGTATAAAATTCGAATAATAATTCCAGACAAAGTAGATATCCCAAAGTATTCATTGACAGATGAATTGACTGGATGACTGTTGCTCTAAGAGTTAAAAGAACATTTCAAGAAAGTCTGCCTGGAAATGACTGGCTTGGAATTTTGATAGGTCTAGAAGAATTAATAAGATTTACATGAGGGAAAGGAATAAGGAAGGTATTTCAAGTGGATGGGGTAAGTATTTTTTCAGAGTGGGTTGAAATCCATTATTAGGTTCTAAAATCAGTTTTAGTGGGTTATGACTAGCCTTTAAATAAAATGGAATTGAACAGGAAAAGAAACCCAGGCACATGGCTTGTAGTAAGTTTTAAGTATCATTCTGTGAAACTTGTTTTTTTGATGTAAGTGTATGGGGTAGGTTTTATTGTGGGTGTCATTGTAAGATGCCTTTTCTACTGTAGTCATGCTCAAAAACATTGGAAAGCAGTGACTCTGGATCTGGATTATCGGAGAAGTGGTGAATATGACTTCTCTTATATGCTTCCTCAGTTTCTAGATCATACTGCTTCTAAGAAGTATGCATTCGCTCTGCGTGATCAGGGGCAATCTCCTAGACAAGTCTGAGCGTATCATTTCCCTTGTCCTCCCCCCTTGCTGTGTCATTATCTCCGCTGGCTGCCTGAGGGGAAGCTGCCCAAGTCACAGGGTCTCTTGAAATGTCCAGAGCTAACTTTGTAAAACCCTTTTGGTTGTTCTGGAGTAGCTTTTCAATTTTAAAGATAATGTGAATGTCACAGATTCCTACATTCTGCTCGAGTTGTTACTAGGAGATATAGCTCATTCTTCTTTACAACCCCCTTGTAGTTCCTTGCCTTATATTACATACCTATTTCCCTATTGTTTCCAATTTGCCTTTAATAAACAATAGTGTAGTGAATATTCCTGATACATTTCTTTGTATGTACAAGTTATCTTTCAAAGTGGCTGTATAAATCTACATTCTTACCAGCAGTATTTGTGAATACTTGTTTCTCCACAACCTCGTCAACATGTGAAGCAATCAGACATGCTGATTTTTGATGCATGGATACATGTGAAGTTACTGAATATCACTCTTTGATTTGCATTTCATTAGTTGTTAATGAGGTTGATTAATTTAATTTTTGTCCATTTGCACTTCTCTGTCAATTGCCTATTCATATTCTTTGACCCAGTGTTGGACTAAAATGGAATCATACCCTAACCATTTTTTTCACCAACAGTATGTGTCTTTTCAAGTCAGAAGTAAGATTCGCTACATCATCACTTTTAACCTTTTAGTTTAATCCCTGTGGCTTCCAGTTTTTACTGTTATGTACATGTTGTGATGACTAAACTGCTGGATCTTCATTTCTTTGCAAGGACTTTCTCAAGTTGCAGTGAGCTGGGACTGCTCTCTGTTGCAGTGTGCGGGCTTCTCCTTGCAGTGGCTTCTCTTGCTGTGGAGCACGGGCTCTAGGGCTTGCTGGCTCAACAGCTGTGGCCCCCAGGCCTAATTGCTCCGCAGCGTGGGGAAGCTTCCCAGACCAGGGATCCAGCCAGTGTTCCCTGCATTGACAGGCGGATTCTTTCTCACTGTGCCCCAGGAAAGTCTAGGATAAATTCTTAATTGTAGGATTGATGAGTCAAAGTCTATGCCCTGTATGGGGACTTTTTGGTACATATTACCAAACTGCATTTCGGAAAAATTTTAGCATCTTGTGCTCTCTCATCAGCAGTGTTCATGAGCTGTTGTTTCCTATACATTCGATTATGTGATTGTACCCAAATAATTAACAGATACGTGTCTCTAAATCCTGTTGGAGAAAATGTGTATGGCATTTTGTGTTAGTTATTGAATATACTCAGATGTATGTTTGCTCACTTTTTGGTTTTCATCTGTTTTTCTTATTGACAAACTATTTTTGATATGTTAATTATGGCGACTCTTAAATACTCACTTTCAGTTTTCACTTTCATGCATTGGAGAAGGAAATGGCAACCCACTCCAGTGTTCTTGCCTGGAGAATCCCAGGGATGGCGGAGCCTGGTGGGGGTCGTGCAGAATCAGACACGACTGAAGCAACTTAGCAGCAGCAGCATGCTTTTAAGAGCCTTTCACCAACTTTAAAATATAAAAATCTAAATAAAATCAGAAATTACATTTTTTTCTCTGCTTTTATAGTTGTATGAAGTAAAGTGAAGTCGCTCAGTCGTGTCCGACTCTTTGCGACCCCATGGGCTGTAGCCTACCAGGCTCCTGTGTCCATGGGATTTTCCAGGCAATAGTCCTGGGGTAGATTAAGTTTAAAATTTGAATTCATCTGGAATTCATTTTTAGTTGTGAGGTTGGACTCCAGTCCCTCCCTCAATTATTAACAACAGTGGTGGTGGTGAAGTCGCTTAGTCATGTCCAACTCTTTGCAACCCAGTGGACTGTAGCCTACCAGGCTCCTCTGTCCATGGGATTCTCCAGGCAAGAATACTGGAGTGGGTTGCCATTTCCTTCTCTAGTAATTATTGAATAATTTATACCCTTCTGTCTTCCTTGTTTGAAATACCGATGGTATTGTATGCTAAATTTTGTTATATGGTAAAGTCGTTTTTGGACTTTGTTCTGTTCCATTGCTTTTTCTGTTTCCTGTTCTTTCATTAGTTACTGAGCCTTTCATGTTTTCCCATCCAATCTGCTTCTCTCCTGTTTTTTTCTTCTAGTTAGTAAATGGTTCCCTCTTAGCCTCAGGCCAGTCTAATTGTATGAGAGGCATCTTTGACAACCCTCTTGCCCTTAACATCCAGTCCCTGGATCCTGCTGATTCTACCAAATCCACCTAAAACATCTCTGCCACCTCCTTAAACCAAGTACTATCTTTTGCCTGAATTTCTGCAATAGTCTCCTATCTTGTTTTTTTTTACTTGTCTACTGCATGGCAGGAAAAAGGATCTTTTAAACTTAGCTATATTTATCTTTTGTTTTTATATTAAAAGTTGTTGAATGAAAAAAATATCACTTTATATTCATGTTTTTAAACTGATAGTTCAAGATCTCCATTTTTGGTTGCTTTAGTCTTGTTATAAAATAACTTGTTGTAGTTGAAATGCATTTTTAAAACTTAAAGGCTGTTTTTCAGTGTTCCTATCTTTAACGTGTTACATTATGGTTATGATAATTCAACTTTTTAGCCACTTTAAAAATTCTGGTAAGATATATTGTCTTTTCAAAAGAATGGCCTTTGATGTTTCTGCCAGTTAACTCTACATGATGAATTTTCATTACTGATATTTTCAAGGCATCAGTTCAGTCGCTCAGTTGTGTCCAACTCTTTGCGACCCCATGAATCACAGCACGTCAGGCCTCCCTGTCCATCACCAACTCCCGGAGTTCACTCAGACTCACGTCCATCAAGTCAATGATGCCATCCAGCCATCTTCATCCTCTGTCGTCCCATTCTCCTCCAGTTCCCAATCCCTCCCAGCGTCAGAGTCTCTTCCAATGAGTCAACTCTTCGCATGAGTTGGCCAAAGTACTGGAGTTTCAGCTTCAGCATCCGTCCTTCCAAAGAAATCCCAGGGCTGATCGCCTTCAGAATGGACTGGTTGGATCTCCTTGCAGTCCAAGGGACTCTCAAGAGTCTTCTCCAACACCACAGTTCAAAAGCATCAATTCTTCCATGCGCAGCTTTCTTCACAGTCCAACTCTCACATCCATACATGGCTACTGGAAAAACCGTAGCCTTGACTAGACGGACCTTTGTTGGCAAAGTAATGTCTCTGTTTTCGAATATGCTATCTAGGTTGGTCATAACTTTTCTTCCAAGGAGTAAGCGTCTTTTAATTTCATGGCTGCGATCACCATCTGCAGTGATTTTGGAGCCCCAAAAATAAATCCTTGACACTGTTTCCACTGTTTCCCCATCTATTTCCCATGAAGTGATGGGACCAGATGCCATGATCTTCGTGCATTCCAGGTACCTAAATTGGCTTGTACATTTTAAAATTAGGAATATAGTCTATCTATGACTTTACTTATAATTTTGTTTCTTTTAGAATTTCTGACTTAGGTGAGAAACCCATATACCAAGTTAAATTAATATTCATAAAGTTAATGAACTTTAATGCTGTTGGCATCTGGTCCCATCATTTCATGGGAAAAAGATGGGGAAACAGTATCAGACTTTATTTTTGGGGCTCCAAGATCACTGCAGATGGTGACTGCAGCCATGAAATTGAAAGATGCTTACTCCTTGGAAGAAAAGTTATGACCAACCTAGAGAGCATATTCAAAAGCAGAGACGTTACTTTGCCAACAAAGGTCCGTCTAGTCAAGGCTATGGTCTTTCCAGTGGTCATGTATGGATGTGAGTGTTGGACTGTGAAGAAAGCTAAGCGCCGAAGAATTGATGCTTTTGAACTGTGGTGTTGGAGAAGACTCTTGAGAGTCCCTTGGACTGCAAGGAGATCCAACCAGTCCATTCTAAAGGAGATCACCTCTGGCTGTTCTTTGGAAGGACGGATGCTGAAGCTGAAACTCCAGTACTTTGGCCACTTCATGCGAAGAGTTGACTCGTTGGAAAAGACTCTGATGTTGAGAGAGATTGGGGTCAGGAGGAAAAAGGGATGACAGAGGATGAGATGGCTGGATGGCATCACTGGCTTGATGGACATGAGTTTAGGTAAACTCTGGGAGTTGGTGATGGACAGGGAGGCCTGGCATGCTGCGATTCATGTTGTCTCAAAGAGTCGGACACGACTGAGCTACTGAATTGAACTGAATGCTATTAAATATGTAGTCTAAACATTGAGGAATGCAAACAGTTCTTGATGACTTTATTGTATATCCACAGATTTGCTGAATAAATTATCTTTAGTAATTTTTTCAGTTAATTTCCTTAGATTTCTGTGTGTGTCGGTGTGTGTGTGTGCGTGTGTGTGGTAAAGTACTTAACTTGAGATCTACCCTCTTAAAATTTTAAGTGTACAAAAGAATTTTTAGTGTACATTTTATTGACTGTATATACAAAGCTGTACAGTAGATCTCTGGAGCTATTTATTTTGCTTGATGAAAACTATGAATTTCTCTAGAATTTTTTAGCTATCTAATTATGCCAAAATAAAAATGTTGACTTTCCTCCTAATCAAGTATTTTAATTTCTACATAATACTAATAACTATCTGAAATTTTGTTTATTTATATGCTTTTGTTATTTACTGTCTTTTTGTCCTTTTAAAATTTTAAAGTCCATGAGCACAGTCTTGCCTTGTTTATTGCTGTATCCGCAGTGGTTGAAACAAACAGTACGTGGTTCGACTAGGCACCCAATTAATACTTGTTGAGGGAACCTTCTCTGTAACATTCAGTGTTTTAATTTTTCCCTTCTCTATATTTGTACCCCATTTTTCTTTTCTTTTTTTAAAATTTTATTTTATTTTTTAATCAGATAATTTTTTTTTACTCAGAACACTGTCAGTGTCATTTACTATTAAGAAAACTGAAGTTACAAAAAATAGTGAAAGAATTGAGTCACTTTATATTCAAATTAGTATTAAATGACTGAATTCTATGAAAGATGATTTTAATACTTTATACTTTCTTCTCCTCAAATGCTCAGTTTTTCCATTCTATGGTCACTTCTATTTCATCAAGATTTTTAACCTTTGCATTTTGCAGTGCTATCCTAATCCTTATGATACTTAGTCTTTGACCTATATGTGCATGTATTCAAGTTACCATGTGTTCTTTTTCCAGTTTTTATATTTCCATTTTGCTTACTTTTGTTCTTCTATTTGCTGGCTGGATTTTCTTCTTTGTTTAAATTTTGATTATAGTTACACTTGAATATTGAACAATGATAAAACATCTCTAATAAAAATCAGCAATTCTTTGCTCTTCCCCTTGCCAGAAACAATTCCATCCCCTCGTCATTCAGTACAGTTTAGTCACTCAGTCCTATGTCCGACTCTTTGTGACCCCATGGACTGCAGCATGCCAGGCTTCCTTGTCCATCACCGACTCTCAGACTTTGCTAGGTCTTCGTTGCTGTGAGGGCCTTTCTCTAGCTGTGACAAGCAGGGGCTTCTCTCTAGTTGTAGTGCACAGGCTTCTTGTTGCCATGGCCTCTCTTGTCATGGGTTAAGGGATCTAGAGCACGCAGGCTTCAACGTTGCAGCATGAGGGCTCAGTAGTTGGGGCTCCAGGCTCTAGAGCACAGGCTCAGTAGTTGTGGCTCACAGGCTTAGTTGCTCTGTGACATGTGGAATCTTCCTAAGGGATCAAACCTGTGTCTCCTGCATTGTCAGGCAGATTCTTCACCACTGAGCCACTAGGGAAGCCCTGCAGTTTTTCTTCTTCAACAACTGCTGTGGCAAATTGAAGTGGTGAAAAGATTCTTGATTGTTTTTCCCTATGCTACTTAAGGCAATGATTATATTATATGCTGGCTTTTGGTTTAAAGTATGTGCTTATGACCCAGGGTTCAGTTTCAACAGACACACTCATTTCATCAGCCTTTTTCCCTTTCTTTACTCACTGTGTGTGGGTATTTGACCATTGTTTTGGGGTACATTTTATTTCTTAAATCTCTTTATGAAGCAAATTATTCATGGTCTCTATATCAGTAGGTGCTTATATTTCACATATTTGAAAATATGAGATTTCCCAAGATTGACACGTATGTAGTATATATTCTTCAGCCTCACACAGCAAGATAGAAGTCTTCAGAAGACAGTTCTATTTCATGCTACTTTTTAAGACTAGGAAAACACGTGGCCATTGCTTCCCTCTGAATCATACTGGAGGTCACCTGTCTTTCTGGTACTCACATAGGGAAATCGGGCATCTCTAACCAATTCTGGTTCTCAGTTTTCTTTGTCTTCTGGATATGTCCTTGAGTTTTTCTTCATAACCTCACATGCTTCAACCTTCAGCATGAAAATTGAGGGTTGGTTTTTTTTTACCATGGTCCCCAGCTTCTTCTTCCATTTCACTCTAATTCTTATATTTAGTTATGATCATCCTCAGTTATGCACAGATCTGGCTTTTTTATGGAGGGAGGCTGTGTTGCTTTGAAGTTTTAAAAGCTTTCTTTCAAAAGCCCTAAATGAAGGCTTCATGCCTAAAAGCCTTGTTGCTTAAAAGTTCAACCAGTTTTCAGAGGGAAATTAAAAGTTCGTTCAGATCAGCAAGGTGGTGTGTGTATATGTGTGCGTGTGTGCGTGCAGTCAGGTGGAGGGTGGTACAGGACTTTTAGCTAGTAAAATCAAACACTTCTGAGAGGTCAGGTCCTTAATACAGTAAAATCAGCCTTCGGAACCTGGATTTCCCACATAGATGTAACCATGTAAATGCTTGTATGTCAACAGCACAGAAAGCCAAACTCTGACAGTTGCTGTCTGCAGCAAAATAAAAGTTTAGTTGCAGAATCCAGCAAGGAGAGTGGGCAGCTGATGCTCAGAGGACCCAAACTCCTCAATAGCTTTAAGGGAAGTTTTTAAAGGCAACATTTGAAGTGAGGGTTGTAGGAAGCATGACTTTCTTCTGGTTAATATCATCAGTCTTCTTGTGCCAACCTATCTGGAGTCTGTGTGCTCATGCTTAGCATGTAGTCACCATCCTCCATGTGGATGAGGGCTTTAGTTCCTCCAGAATGAGTCAGAGATATGCATCAGGTTGTTATATATATTCCTTGACCCTGTTTTATAAATTATTGTTTCTTGACTGCTTGAGTTCTTTGGAACTCAGGAAAGGCTCAGGAGACTAAAGCCATTTTGTACAAAAAGAAACAAGGAACACAGAGGGGCTTTTGTACCTGGCTCTTGTACCCCCAGATTATCCTGTTTCATAGATAATTATGCCAAGGTACACTGTGATTAGGGAAACTGTGTAATAAACAATGTTTGTAGAGACACGTAGACTTTGTTCTAAGCAAGATTCTAAGGAGAAAGAATGTAACATGCTAATTGGTGTTTGTTAATTATTAATTGCTGTTTGTTTTTCCTCAGTGTTGGGCTATTTATTTGTAATCAATACTGAGTGATTGCAGGTTTACGATGTGATAAATTCATTTACTTTCCAGTATATTAAGTTGCATATAACCAACAGGGTTTGTTTTTGGTTTTGACTATTTCCTACATTACAATTTACATCTTGAAATTTTGCCTTTCTTCTGTTTCTTTGACTTTCAGGTTTGAAAGGAAACAAAAGTACTCCATTTAAGAGCTTTGTGAAAGGTCTTTTTAAGGAAGAATCTTTTCCCTAAAAATTTATTTCTTCAATGGATAGAGGAAATCCATTCAGTTCAGTTCAGTCGCTCAGTCATGTCTGACTCTTTGCGACCCCATGAATCGCAGCATGCCAGGCCTCCCTGTCCATCACCAACTCCCGGGTTTCACTCAAACTCATGTCCATCAAGTCGGTGATGCCATCCAGCCATCTCATCCTCTGTCATCCCCTTCTCCTCCTGCCCCCAATCCCTCCCAGCATCAGAGTCTTTTCCACTGAGTCAGCTCTTCGCATGAGGTGGCCAAAGTCCTGGAGTTTTAGCTTTAGCATCATTCCTTCCAAAGAACAGCCAGAGGTGATCTCCTTTAGAATGGACTGGTTGGATCTCCTTGCAGTCCAAGGAACTCTCAAGAGTCTTCTCCAACATCACAGTTCAAAAGCATCAGTTCTTCAGCGCACAGCTTTCTTCACAGTCCAACTCTCACATCTGTACATGACCACTGGAAAAACCGTAGCCTTGACTAGACAGACCTTTGTTGACAAAGTAACGTCTCTGCTTTTGAATTTGCTCTCTAGGTTGGTCATAACTTTTTTCCAAGGAGTAAGCATCTTTCACTTTCATGGCTGCAGTCACCATCTGCAGTGATCTTGGAGCCCAAAAAAATAAAGTCTGACACTGTTTCCACTGTTTCCCCATCTATTTCCCATGAAGTGATGAGACCGGATGCCCTGATCTTCGTTTTCTGAATGTTGATCTTTAAGCCAACTTTTCTCTCTCCTCTTTCACTTTCATCAAGAGGCTTTTTAGTTCCTCTTCACTTTCTGCCATAAGGGTGGTGTCATCTGCATATTTGAGGTTATTGATATTTCTCCCAGCAATCTTGATTCCAGCTTGTGCTTCATCCAGCCCAGTGTTTCTCATGATGTACTCTGCATATAAGTTAAACAAACAGGGTGACAATATACAGCCTTGACGTACTCCTTTTCCTATTTGGAACCAGTCTGTTGTTCCATGTCCAGTTTTTTGCTTCCTGACCTGCATATAGGTTTCTCAAGAGGCAGGTCGAAATCCATTAGCCAAGCATTTTTTAAGGAAAGAAGCAGCAGCTTATCTTTGACTTTGTTGTGGTGATAGGAAAAATAGGTTTTCTACTGGATCTCTACATGTGTTTATAGGCAGCTATATCATAGCTATTTAATATTAGTTTCATTTGAGGCACTCTTTTGTACAAGATTTAAAATTTTATTTTTTGAATATACTTTGGCTTTTTCACTTTTATTTTTCAGGCTGTGCGTGTTACAAAACCTAAAATCCCAGAAGCCATAAGAAGAAATTTTGAGTTAATGTGAGTAATATGCATAGGATCTCAGTATTTTTATTTTGTGTTGTCTACACATTCATCTTGCCAGTCTAGAAGAAAAAATTATGTTTGAGATAATTACACTGGGGAGGGGTATATGTCTATCTTCTGTACTTTAATTCTAATAATACTATCTATTCTGGTGTCTTAATTCCCACTAGACTCTTATTAGTTTTCTCTTTATATATGGACATTTCAGGAGCAGCTTCAGTGGCTAAAGATGCAGTTTGCTGTAGAACTGTTGTTGGAAGCCTAAGGAGCTATAATTTGGATGTGAATAATACCTTGAATTAAATATTAATAGAGGAGAGAAAGAGTCCTAGCTGTTAAGGTTGAAGAGAGTGCCTATATTTTGTTACTGTGTTATAAATGGTAAGAATAAACACATTGGTATCAAGTTTGCTTTTCCATTGTATGTGATTGTGTATCTAAAATTAGATCTGATCTTTATAATTTGCCTTTGGGGAAGCTTTGTCTGCCTTGACTCCTGGTAGTCTTCTCTTTTATGTGTCCGGGGCTGACTGAGAATGAAGAAATTACTTGCTTGACATGAAATTAGTTTCTGAGTGCTTTAGAAGATTCTTTTTAAAGGACTACCTATTGTAGTCAAAATGTTTTTGTGTGTGTGCAGTCACGTGTAGGGTGGTGTACAGGCTGTTTAACTAGTAAAATCAGACACTTCTGAGAGATACAGTCCTTGATACAGAAAAGTCAGCCTTCAGAATCTGGATTTCCCAAGTACATATAACCATGTAAGGGCTTACGTCCACAGCCCAGAAAGCCAGATTCTGACAATAGATATCATGACAGGTACTGAAAAGAAGAAACTGAAGTCTGTAGGAAACTAAAGTAGTATTATTCTGTCTTCCTAAAAGTCTTTAGGAAACTTGGAAGATAGGTTAAGAGGCAAAATATGAAATGCTAGAAAACTGACTTTGCAAAAGTCAAGAATACAAAAGATGTATAAATACAGGGCATCCAAAAAGTAATAATAATACTTCATAGAGTGATATTCTTCTGAGTCCTTATTGTTCCCAAGTCTATACCTTCTATTATGCATAATTTGTTTTCCCTTTTTATTGTAGAAAAAGAACTCATTTAAAACTATAAAGCACAGAGTGCTAGACTGAGTAGATCAGGAGTCTGATCCGTTTATAGAAGAAAAAAATTTCTTGAAGGCTCAGGATGTCTTAGACTTTAAATATAATGGCATCTTGTGATGGAAAGCTGAATACTATGTGTTCTCTGCCCTCAAATAACTCATAGTATCCAGAATGTTATTTTATATCTTTTATCAGTATTAACAAGAGAAAAGGAGAGAGGTTGGCGAGGGTGATGTTTGGGGAATCTATTGGAGTGTCTGGATTCTGGGTCTTTCCTAAGTTTAAAGACTGTTGGAATTCCACAATTAAAGGCTACCTTGAATAATGCAGTCTAACCTCCCACCTAATAGGAATCTTCTTTTTAATAACCTTCCTTCCATGTGGTCCCCTAATAGCCATTTGTTCATGCTTAGTGACAGACCACCTATTTCCATTATTAGGAAGCTCAAATTCTTAGAATGTTCTTTCATACATTGAGCCCCAGTTCACCACCTAATTAAGAACTGCCATCTAGTTCTATCTTCAATACAACAAATAGGGCCACTACACAAAAGTGTCTGCTGCAAGAGGGCCTGAAATCCAGCCCCCTTCTGCTTGCCAAACCATGCACCTGAGGGGCTGCATCTTCCTAGAGGTTAGTGCGTTTTGCTAGTTGATCCAGTTTAGCTGGAGGCCTAATAGCAAAGGAAGCATTTATATACTCCAGACACTTCCAGATCACAGGCCTTTTCTTGATACAGTTAGAAAAGGTCAGCCTACGGGTTTCCCAGGTGGTTCAGTGGTAGAGAGTCTGCCTGCCATTGCAGGAGACGCAGGAAGCATGGATTCAATCCCTGAGTTGGGAAGATCCCCTGGAGTAGGAAATGGCAACCCATTCTAGTAATCTTGCCAGGATGATTTCATGGACAGAGGAGTCTGGTAGGCTACAGTCCATGAGGTCAGAAAGAGTTGGACATGACTGAGCAACTGAACGTGTCAGACTGAAATATATTAAATTTGATTCCTATTTCTGGGTGACTTTGGACAAATCATTTAACCTTTCAACCTCAGGTTTATTATCAGTAAAATAGGATAACACCTCTCTTGCCTATCTTAGTCAGAAGATTCTTACTGAAAATGATGCTCTGAACCACTAGTGTCAGAATTACTATCCATGACTATAGATCATTTCTAATTTTTAAAATTTTTTTTCCCACAGGGAAGCTGAGAAGACAAAACTTCTTATAGCTGCACAGAAACAAAAGGTTGTGGAGAAAGAAGCTGAGACAGAGAGGAAAAAGGCTGTTATAGGTACTTGGATTTCTTTCTGAAATGGAAGTCTCTAAGTACATGTGCTGTGAGTTTGTCCTGTTCTTTGTCAGCCTCACGTTGGATATTGATGGGAGTGAAATAAGATTGCATCATACATGATGAAGAATCCTGGAAATTCCTGTGTATGTTCAGATGTCCTAAAGCCTTTAAAGATAGAGGAGGCCAGTACTTGATGAAGTGCTTTGGCTCTCCACTGTGTTGTTGACCCCCTCTGTTGTCTTTTGAGGACAGGGACAGTGGATAGGGTTTGGAAACAGTTCTAGCCTCTGGTGGAATAGGGGTTTTGTGTACACAGATTCAGAATAAGGGAGGGTTTTTTGCCAAAGCTCAGGATTATAGTATGCGTCCTTACTGTTGACATGCAACCTAGTTTTATCTGCATGGATAGATACTGCCATCTCTGGAAGTACACCAGGGTTGCTTATAGCTAATTTTAAGTCACAGGGCCTTCCCTTAAAACCCCCAGCAGACTGTTAGTTACCTGCTGCCTTAGGATCTCACTTGTTTATTCCTTGGTTTACTAAGTTTATTTTAGATTAAAATAGTTCAAATATATAGGAACATACAGAGAACAATATAATGAAGGCTTAACATTTTGCCATGTTTCTTTCAGATTGCATTTTCTTTTAGGAAAATGTTATATGAAGCCTCCCTTTGTACCCCTCCCTGGTTTTATTTCTTGACCTGTCTTCTCAGAGTACTTTCTGTTCTGAAGTTGACATAAATCTTTTCTGTCCATATTACTTTAAGTATGTAACAATTCACAGAATTGTTTTACTACAGAAATGGTATCAAACGCCACCTTTTATTTACAACTTCCTTTTTTTTTTTTTAACTAATACTGAGATTTATTCATATTGATACATATGGATCTAGATTAATTTTTAATTGCTGTGTATACATTTCATTCTGTGAGTGATCCTCCTTTGATGGATTACTAATGAAGAGCTAGTTTCTGGTTTTTCCTTATTACAGACTGTTCTGCAGCAATACCCTTATCCATATCTCTCTGTGCACACATGCAAGAGTTTTTAGAGAAGTACTACTTAACATGTGGTGTGTGTGGGTCAGTGCCCTATTATATTTTATTAAATACACTGCCAAGTTGCTCTTCAAAGTGACTCCTCCATTTTACCCTTTCTTCAGTAGTGTTTGAGTTCTCATTTCTTTGCTGCCTTATTCAGTTCTTATTTCCACACATTCTCCTCTACCCATGGAGTTATCACATTTTTAAAAATTTATGCCATTTTGATGATGGACATGAAACCACACAGTTTTGATGAGTTTCCCCAGTTACTGGTGAAGTTGAGTATTGTTTATGGGACTTTCACCTTTCCCTTTTTTTGATGTGTAATTGCCTGTTAAAGTCTGGCCGTTATTTGATTACTTTTTAAAACTGATTTGTAAAAATTCTTTATATCTTCTAGATACTAATCCCTTCCCAGGTTTATACATTGCAAATATCTTCTCTCAATTTATGGCATGTTTTTGAACTTTATGATGTCTTTGACATACATATATATTTCATTTTCATGTAATCAGAGTCATCAATCTTTTCCTCTCCAGTTTGTGCTTTTCCTATCTTGTTTAAGAATTCTTTCCCAACCCCCAAATAATAATTTTGTTCTAAAAGTTATAAAGTTTTTCTTCTCATATATAGATCTTGAGCTCATCTGCAATTTATTTTAATGTTTAGTGTGATATAAAATTCAGTTTTAGTTCAGTTCAGTCGCTCATTGAATCTGCCCCTTTGCAATGCAATGAACTGCAGCAAGAGAGGCTTCCCTGTTCATCACCAGCTCCCAGCGATTGGTCAAGCTCATGTCCGTTGAGTCAGTGATGCTATCCAACCATCTCATCCTCTGTTGTCCCCTTCTCCTCCTGCCTTCACTCTTTCCCAGCATCAGGGTCTTTTCTCAGGAATCAGTTCTTCACATCAGGTGACCAAAGTATTGGAGCTTCAGCATCAGTCCTTCCAATAAATATTCAGGACTGATTTCCTTTAGAATTGACTGGTTTGATCTCCTTGGAGTCCAAGGAACTCTCAAGTGTCTTCTCCAACACCACAGTTCAAAAGTGTCAATTCTTTGGCACTCAGCTTTCTTTATGGTCCAACTCTCATATCCATACACAACTACTGGAAAAACCATAGCTTTGATTAGACAGACCTTTGTTGAGAAAGTATTATCTCTGCTTTTTAATATGCTGCCTAGGTAATAACTTTTCTTCCAAGAGCAAGCAAGAAAATAACTTTTCTTCCAAGTCTTTTATTTCATGGCTGCAGTCATCATCTCCAGTGATTTTGGAGTCCAAGAAAATAAAGTCTGTCACTGTTGCTGTTGTTTTCCCATCTATTTGCCATGAAGTGATGGGACAGATGCCATGATCTTCGTTTTCTGAATGTTGAGCTTTAAGCCAACTTTTTCACTCTCTTCTTTCACTTTCATCAGGAGGCGCTTCAGTTCCTCTTCGCTTTCAGCCATGAGGGTGGTGTCATCTGCATATCTGAGGTTATTGATATTTCTCCTGGCAATATTGATTCCAGCTTGTGCTTCATCCAAGCCCAGCATTTCACATGATGTACTCTGCATATGAGTTAAATAAGCAGGGTGACAATATACAGCTTTGATGTACTCCTTTCCCAATTTGGAACCAGTCCTTTGTTCCATGTCTGGTTCTAACTGTTGCTTCTTGACCTGCATACAGATTTCTCAGGAGGCAGGTAGGTGGTCTGGTAGTTCTGTCTCTTTTTTTCCATGGTTTGTTGTGATCAAAGGCTCTAGCACAGTCAATAAAGCAGAAGTAGGTGTTTTTCTGGAACTCTTTGGCTTTTTTGATGATCCAGTGGATGTTGGCAGTTTGATCTCTGGTCCCTCTGCCTTTTCAAAATCAAGCTTGAACATCTGAAAATTCTCGGTTCACATACTGTTGGAGCCTCACTTGGAGAATTGTGAGCATTACTTTGCTATCATGTGAGATGAGTCAATTGTGCAGTAGTTTGAACATTCTTTGGCATTACCTTTCTTTGGGATTGGAATGAAAACTGACCTTTTCCAGTCCTGTGGCCACGGCTGAGTTTTCCAAATTTGTTGGCGTATTGAGTGCGACACTTTAACAGCATCATCTTTTAGTATTTGAAATAGTGCAACTGAAATTCCATCCCCTCCACTAGCTTTGTTCATAGTGATGCTTCCCCAGGGCCTGCTTGACTTTGGACTAGGTGAATGATCACACCATCGTGATTATCTGGGTCATGAAGATCTTTTCTGTATAGTTCTTCTGTATACCTTTTGTATAGTTTCTTCTTAATATCTTCTGCTTCTGTTAGGTCCATACCATTTCTGTCTTTTTGTTGTGCCCATCTTTGCATGAAGTGTTCCCTTGGTATCTCTGATTTTCTTAAAGAGATCTCTGGTCTTTCCCATTCTATTGTTTTCCTCTATTTCTTTGCATTGATCACTGAGAAAAGGCTTTCCTATCTCTCCCTGCTATTCTTTGGAACTCTGCATTCAAATGAGTTTATCTTTCATTTTCTCCTTTGCCTTTAACTTCTCTTCTTTTCTCAGCTATTTGTAAGGCCTCCTCAGATGACCATTTGTCCTTTTTGCATTTCTTTTTCTTAGGGATGGTCTTGATCACTGCCTCCTGTACAGTGTCACAAACCTCTGTCCCTAATTCTTCAGGCACTATCAAATCTAATCCTTTCCTTTTCCAAATGGCAAAGTATGAGTAGTTCCTTATTCCCTTTATTTATTTCTAATGCCACATCTGTCATATAAGAGCCTATATATAATTTGTTCTGTTGCTTGGGTTTCTGTTTTCTTTCAATTTCTTTGTCTTTCATTTTCCAGTAATACCTTGCTTTAATTACTATAGCTTTTAAGTCTTGCTATCTGGTAGAGCAAGTCTGTTTCTTCACTATTCCTCTTAACTGTTCCTATTTCTAAAGTTGTATTGGACTATTCTAAGCCCTAATTCTCCATATAAATTTTAGAACCAGCTCAAGTTCTACAAAATACTGTTGAGTTTTTATTGTAGTCACATTACTTGTATATGGTATATCAGTTTGAAGAAAATTATAGTATTTATGATATTGAATTTTATAAATATATTGCATTTCTCCATTTATGAGAATGAAAATGAAAGAATGACCTTTCAAAAACACGTATCATAATCTTCTTTTCATAGTTCCTACACAGTCTTTGTTAGAGACTTATTTGTATATATTCCTCAAATATTTTGCTAGTACAAATAGGCTCTTTTTTCAAGACACATTTTTGAACTGCTTTTTACTTTTGTAGGTATGCTGTTGATTTTTTCATTTAGCAGTCTTCCTGAAAATACTGTTGTTTGTAATATTCTCTTGGATTTCTCAAGTAATCATACTGTCTTCAGATTAGGACAGTTCTGGGTTTTTCAGCTGTACCCTGCACTTTTTAGTTCTTAACTGCTTTAGGCTATGACTTACAGTACAGTGCTTAAAAGAAACATGGTAAACAGGCATTCTTGTCTTGTTCTAACTTTAAAAACACAGTCCCAGTGATGTTTGCTATATTTAACTTTTATCGGGTTGATGAAGTTTCCTTCTGTTTCTTGCTTGCCAAGGGTTTTTATCATGAATGACTGCTAAAACTTTTACAATTTTTTTCTAAATCTGTTAAGATGACCATATAGTTTTTCTTTTTAAAGCAGTTAATATGATGATTATATTAATAGATTTTCTCTTAAAAGTTATTTTGTCTTCATGGGATAAATTCATTTGCTCATAAAGTAGATGGTTAATTTACCCTAATACATTTTATATGACTTGCTTTAATTTCTTTTATTTTTTACTTTTATTTTCATAAATGGTCAGCTGCTTTTTTTTTTAATTTTCTTACTCTTAGGTTTATGGGGGGTGTTGTTTGTTTTTGTTTGTTGTGTCCTGGTTACACTAGCTTCAAAATGAGTTAGAGGGCATTTCTTCTTTTTCCATGTTCTGAGCATTTTGTATAAAATATATATTATCTCCTCTTTGTAGATTTGCTGGAACTGTTAGAAAAACCATCTTGGTAAAGTGGAGTTTGTGCTTTTTGTAAGCTCATTTGATTTTTATTGCAACATTTAATCTGCAGATTTAATTTCTGTATTGTATAAGGTGTTTGTTTCTTTTTTAAGTCAATTTTGGTAGTTATGTTTTCTATCTGCTGTTTGAAATTTGAGGACATAAATTTGTAAAGTTCTCATGATTTTTTAAAAATAAACCCTCTACTAAGTCTGTGTGCCCCTAGTCATTTCCCTGATATTGTTTATTTGTGCCTTCTGTTTTGCTGGATCAGAGATTTTTTTTTTTTTTTAATCTTTTCAGAGAACTAGATGTTGATTTGGTTGATTCTTTTGTTACTTTCTTTTAAATTATTATTTTACACTTATTTTTAAAATTTTCTACCTAGAGTTTACTTACTGGTTCTTTTATAATTTCTTGAGTGACTTAATTCTTTAGTTTTTAATCTTTTCTAATGGAAAAGTGTAAAATTAGACATTTTCTTCCAAGTTCTGCTTTTAGATACATCTCACCAGTTCTGAATATAATTTAATTTATTTGTGTTTGGTTTTTGTTTTGTTTTTAATTTCCATTATTTCTGCTTTGACTCATGAATTATTAATAGTATATTTTCAATTTCTAATTGAGTGGATTCTCAGGGGGCTACTTTTTTATTGTTGATTTCTGCATTGTAATCAGAAAATATGACCTGTTATATGGATTCTTGAGTATTTGTTGAAGTTTGTTTTGTGGACCATCAAGTACATGGTCCTTTTTGGTAAATGTTCTGTGTGTGCTCAAGAGATTGAATGTCTATTCGCTATTTGTTGGATGCAGGTTTCTCTTTATATTCATTATGTCAGGATTATGAATTGTATTGTTCACATTTTGTGTGCTCTTCTAGTTTTTGTCTTCTTGAGCTATCAGTTACTGAGATGGTGTGTTAAAATCTCCCACTATGACCATGAATTTGTTGACTTATAATTTTTTTCTTTATGTAACCTAGGGGTATATCTTTAAAAGTGTTCAGTTTCAGAATCGCATTATTACATCTCTGGAGAATTGGCGCTGTTATGTAATAACCCTCCTTTACAGCCAGCCATGCTTGTTGGCTTAAGGTCTATTTTGTCTGATGATAATATAGCTATGACAGATTTTTCTTGGTTAGTTATTTTCTTGATGTATATTTTCACATCCTTTTACTTTCAACTTTTCTATGTCATTATGTTTTAGGTGTGTCTCTTGTAAACAGCATATAGCTGGATTTTGTTATCTTATCCAATGTGAGAATCTGTCTTTTAACTGGTGAGTTTAGTCTTTTTATATTTATTGTGGTTACTGCTATATTTGGACTTGTTTTATCATTTAATTTTGTGCCATTTTCCATGCTTCTTTTCCCCCCCTTTTTTGACTGATATTGAATTGATTATCTTTTCTTTATTCTTTTCCTCCTTTGACTTGATTGGAAGTTTTATGTTCTATTTCTTGAATGTATAACTAGGCATTGCCTGTAAAATGCTACAAGCATACCTGACTTGAGAGACTCTAGATTTAATCATTCTTTTCATACTCTTCTTGACTAATACCTTAGGATGCTCTAGCTCTATCACTGTCCTCTAGTTTTACATATTATTGTTGCCTGATATTTTAGTTTGTGTTGTTTTCATTCTCTCATTAATTATTATCATCGATTCTTACAGTAAAATATTTTATTTTTTTTTAATGTATTATGTAATTTTTTTCCTCTCCATTGCTTCTGGCAATTCATTTCTTTTTTTCTACTAGCTTTTTTTCAGTGAAGGCTGAGAAATGGAAAACTTACACAATCTTCCTTGGTCTGAAATAGTTTTACTTCATTCTTGAATGGTAATTTAACCTATAGTTCTAAGCCCAACTCAGCTTCCTTTTCTGTGTAACTTTGGCAGTAATATTTTGGTTTTGTTTGGCCTCTTCTCCTCGCTTTACTTTTAAGAATTTTCTATCTTGGGGTTGTCTCTAATTTCACTGTGATATGTCACTGGGACGGAAGGTAGAGCATTTTAGTTTCACTGGAGTTGGAGCCCTTTAGAAGGTCTTGGGTTTTGTATGGGGATTTCAGTTCTACCATCTCAAGATGTCATCTCCCAGCCCTGCATGGGCAGTAACCCAGGGCCCTCTCTCTTACTTGTCTAATATCCTCTCCCAGGGCTGCTGTCCTACAGGCTGTCAGCTCTCCCTTTACTTGTGTCTTTTGAAGATCTCAGTTACACATTAGGAAACCATTTTGTTCTGTTTTATCTCACATTTTAAGATGTTGATAGCTGAAGGGTTTCTCATTAGCCTGCTCTACCAGTTTTCTTAACTAGAGGTCTGGTCATGCTGTTTGTTGGTTCATGCCCATGTATCAGAGAATAGTGTGAAATGGGATTACTGCATCATTTCCCCATGCTAAGACACCATTCTCTGGCTTCTAGCTGCAGGCTCTAGATTCCTCACCTTTTATTTGAATTTTATTGAGTTTCTGCTTATTGCTAAATTTTTAGCCCAGCTGAACATAGTAGTCTGTTTTTTAGGATGGTATGATGATAGATTGATTTTATGCTGTTGGGGATATAGGGAAGTATGCCCTGGAGTAGTTTGTAAAGGATCCTGCCTTTTGGAAAGAAGAAACCACTTAGAAGTGTTCTTTCCATTATGCGCTTCCTCCAGAGGCCAAAGAGAAGATATGTTAAAATACTCAACTTCTTTGACTGAAAAGGAGAATTGAGAATGTTCTTCAAGAATTGTACTGGTTATATTGAAAGTGTAAATTTAGAGTCTTTCTTCCCTGGTTCTGGATCCTTTAGTTAGACCAGAGAATTCCTAAGGATGTTTTGTTTTCCTTGCCTGTAATTGCCTGCTGCGGCTACCTTGTTCACTCCCAGCACATTTTCACATGCTCAGATGAATTACCCTGCTTTTTCTCTTTATGTCTGTAGCAGTCAAAATACTCCTCTGGTAACTCTTCATCACATCATTTCCCTGATAGATACTTAACAGTTGATCTTGAGTGTATATTAAAGCTAAATTCCTTAGCCTTTCACTCAAAACAGGGGTCTCTTAGCTCTCTCTGTAGTCTTTGTGTTATCTTTTCTTGTCAACTGGCTCTTTTATCACCTCTTCACTGTGACTTGCTAATTCCTTTCTTCTTGTTTTCATTTACACTTTCTGCCAGGTCCTCTTTAAGTTCAGTGTATATTTTCTTTTAAGATTTCTTCTAGGTGACCTTCCTTGGCTTATCTTCCACATTCTTTCTTTCTCCTGCCACAATATATAAATGTCCTATGTTGCCATACACTTGTGTTGCTCTGTTTTTGTTTTGAGTACTTTCATGAAGTATCTTGTTTTCCCCATTAACTTGTGGATCACTGCCATTTAATCCCATGAAGGACTGAAACTGTTACGTTTTGTATTCCTCCTTCCCACAAAACAAACACTGTCCAAATAAAACAGTGAAGTAGGAAATAAATTTCCTTTTTTCTGATGAGTTGTTTATAGTTTGGATAGATAAAACAGTGAAACAGGCATAAAGTGTTATATAATTAAATGTAAGCTATGTGCTGGTGTTTTCTAAGTACCTCTGGAACTAGAGAAATGTTTCTGAAGGTATCTTGTTTTGTATATAATTATAGAAGCGGAGAAGATTGCACAAGTGGCAAAAATTCGGTTTCAGCAGAAGGTGATGGAGAAAGAAACTGAAAAGCGCATTTCTGAAATTGAAGGTACCACAGGGAGAAAAGAAACTCTGACTATCCTGAACTGCTTTGCTGTCTCAGGGACTGGGTCTGGGTTATGGTGGGTGGGCCATAGGGAGAATAATCTGGTCTGGAGGAAGTAGCTAGTTTAATATTCTAGACAAATATTAATTGCCATTGCATATTTAGTTCTTTGGTTTGTAACTATGGTAAACTCAACCTTTTATTTTCCATCCTTAAATTGGGATTTATTTGTTCTCAGGCAAAGTAATCAGTTTTAAAGAATATATCACCCTTTTCTTTTCTGCTTGTCAGCCAAAAAAATAGCCAGACAATTAGTTGGGAAAAAAGAAACCCCAGTTTTTATCTTCCAGACTCTTGATTACACATAGTGAGAAGTCGATATTCTTAGTTCACAGTCTTAAAGATGAAATATTCAGCCTCTTTTGGTTATATGATGCTGCTTCCTATCATTCTGCATTAGCTGATTCTGGATCCAGTTTGAAGGGGATGGAGACAGTGCAATAAATAGAGCCAGGCATTCATGTCTGAACTTATTTAGTTAACGCCTAGAGCCTGGGTGAGGTATGAGGCTTTGAGTGATGAGGGGTAGTGTAAAGAAGGAACAGCTTCAAGTTGAAAATGAAGTGGGTTCAGATGAACTGAGTTATTTAACTTGACATTGTCAAGAGTATCCCACCTTTGAGAAGGAGCTGTCTGGAGACTGGGATTTGAAAACTGCTAACACTGTTACATGCCTTAGAGGTAAAGTAAATCATTGTAATATCAGGCAGTGGATAAATGGGTTTCTGCTTCAGGTAGAGTCTGAACTCTTGCCCAGAGCTGAGGAAATGGGTTGCACCTTTGCTCTGTTTTAAACACCCTGACTGTTTTGCTTACTAGATGCTGCATTCCTGGCCCGAGAGAAGGCGAAAGCAGATGCTGAGTATTATGCCAGCACACAAGTACGCCACCTCAAACAAGGTGACTGGCTCTCTGTGCCACTGTCCTAGTAATAGGGTTTGGGTATTTCCTTTCCCTTGTGGGGAGTTCTAACATGATAGAGGTGATTTTATCCATTGTCAAGAAAGGATGGTTACTATCACATCCTCTAGAATCAGCCATTCACTTCCAAAGGCATATAATGCACATTCTATGAGAAGAGAACTTTGTATGGTTCCTTATAAAAGTGAGGAACTAGGAAAAAGGCAAGCAGATATGTAAACCCAGGTTAAGTGCCATAAATTCATTCATTTGTACTGCTGAATAAGAGCTCAGTAATCAGGAAAGTTAAAGGTCTTCTCCTGAAATGACAAAAGTGACAGGAGAGGAGTAAAGTTCATTTAAAATTGCCCTCAGATAAGGTAGCCCTGGTGGGTAAATGCTGAGCTTGTTCAAAGCAGCGTTTCTCATCAGACAAATTCTTAGCATTTGGGGGGTGAGATGCTTTTTCATTGTTGAAGACTTTTCTTATACATTATGGTATATTTTGCTTTGTTGGCCCTTTCCTACTAAACTATCAGTTTTGCTCACCAATTATTTTAATAATACACAGAGCACACACACACATATTTCCAAATACCGCTAATTGAGTAATGCTTGTTTGTTGGATTTAAAAACTGCTATGGTCATGAGAAATTTCATATGTGTATCTTGAAAAAGGAGGTTAGTTGATGTATGGGTTAGACAGTTTTTGTATAGAGACTGAGGTGGGTTTATATCTAGAGAGTAGAGACCTATTAGTAGGATTTATTTAATTAAAAGTCAACTAGAACCCCTAGTAGTCTCAGAAGGAAAGAATATGACCAAGGTTTAGAAAGTATTAATTATACAGCATTGGAAAAGGAAATGGCAACCCACTCCAGTGTTCTTGCCTGGAGAATCCCAGGGACAGGGGAGCCTGGTGGGCTGCCATTTATGGAGTTGCACAGAGTCGGACACAACTAAAATGACTTAGCAGCAGTAGCAGAATGGAACAGAGAAAAAGTTGAGAAGGAGATTGCGAAAGTATATGATGCAGTTTGAAGGGTTAGAATCAAGATTTAAAGTATAGACAGGGCTTTAACTTTTTCTCTTTAGAAAGGAACAACATAATCTCTATTCAGAAGAAATTTTAAGATATGATAGGTTGTCAGAACAGAGTTGTTAGTACTTTGAAATCCATATAAATTTAGAAATAAACAATATATTGGATTGGAGGTTGCAGCTCTATAGAAACAGAATAGAATTTGGTCAAGATGAGAAATTTCAGTTTCCAAACCAGTGATCCAAATCTGTCTTGGGAAGAGCTGGCCAGACACAAGTATCAAGACTTTGTCATTGAGGTCAGCCTTAGGCTGAAAGGGGCAGTAGTTTATGTCATTGTGGAAAATGCTGTTAATGTGATAGCCACACTTCAGAATGAGAAAGGGTCATTGGTAATGATTCAGAGTTGAGGAATGATATTCAGGAGAGCAATCAGGAAGATCTGTGTTAGGAAAGAGAGAGATGAATGTTGCACCAAAGCATCCTGATGCCTGTGCTCTTGTTTGCCTCTCACAGCACAAATTGACCCCCGGAATATCTGGAGCTCAAAAGGTACCAGGCCATTGCTTCTAACAGTAAGATCTACTTTGGCAACAGCATCCCTAGCATGTTCGTGGACTCCTCTTGTGCTTTGAAATATTCAGATGTTAGGACTGGAAGAAAAGGTTCTCTCCCCTCTAAGGAGGCTGTTGAACCCTCTGGAGAGAGCCCCATCCAAAACAAGGAGAATACAGGTTGATGCAACAGATGGAAATGTTCTCCACTATCAAGATGTGGCCCAAGGGGTTAAGTGGAACAATGGTTATACAACTCTTCAGATTTACAGAGAACTCATGCTCTGTTCTGCCTCTCCTGCGGTCGTCCTGATTTATCCGCTGATTGCAGGACAGAACTAGCTGTCTGCACCCAGATGGTCTTTTTCAGCCGCAGTTTTATCAGCTATCCTGAGTGTGTTCCTTTCTAAACTGGTACTCATGAATGAGAGAAAGTCTGATGCTAAGATACTGCCTGCACTGGAATGTTAAACACTAGATATATAATAAGCTGTGTTTTTCTAAGTGAAATCTATTGAATAATGTTTACATTGGTCCCTGGGGAAATGTGTGTTCAGCCATTCAAGAGATTGGAGGCCAGAGAGAAGATGGCCATAATGTGGTTAAGTGTAATGAAGACTGATTGCTTCGGGACCCAGGCTCTCTCTTTGGGGTCCAGTCCTGACATTCATCCCTGTGATTAGCATCTAGTCCACAGAAGTTCTTCAGGAAATGATCTTCTGCTTGAGCAACCATTTACTTGATAAGATTCTCACCTGTTTGATTTCCTATAGTCAAGATGGTGGCCTGCTGGGACGTGCACCATGCCACCCAGTTAGATTCTTCAGAGAGATTCCTAATCGTTAGTTTATTGCTTTAGTAAGCGCAGAGATAGAGCTTGGTTTGAAGTTTGGGGTGAGATGAAACCTTTGCTTTGAACCAAAGCTCTGGGAGACATGCATTCTCCTCCATTAGGTGATGGATGTCTGTGTCACTGTCTCAGGCCATATGTGACAAGGTGCCTGGTTTTTAGCCACAGACAACTCCTTATATGTCACCTCTCAGCTCTGACCAAGAGTGGAACAAAGACTTTAACCAGAAATAGGAGCAGTATCCAGTTCCTAGCTGTTCACTGCACAGTATTGTATCATAACTGCAGGAAATTTTTATTTTTAAAACTGGATTTGGGGTGCTTTCATTTGCCCCAATACCTCTGCCTAAAGGTCAAATCCTGGGACTGCCATGGTTACTAGCCCACAGATTCTCCTTCTGAAATTGTTTAGGAGTGCACATAGGGTGGAACAAGGAGTAACCTAGAAAGCATCCTTGGTCATCTTTGTCTCCATCCCTCCTGGCCCAGAGATGCTAAAATCGAAGTTGTTCCCCAGCTTTTACCTCACCTAGGAGATCAGGATGATTCCAGTGACTTCCTGGGCAGCCAGTGGATTTAAATTTCCACGGGAGGCTGGTAAGAGTTAGCCTGTGGCTATGAGAGATCTGTTTCATCTGGACCTTTTTACCTTAAGATTAAGTTTCCTAAATCAGTGTGCCCTGTAATTAGGCCAGAGTTTATGCAGTTTTAAGACACCTTTTATGTATGCTACATTCAAGCCAGACAGAAAATTCATGGGACCACTTCTAGAAAGTGTTAAGCTAACTAACGTCTCATGACAGCCCGTGGGTTGTGCCAAACACTTAATGTGGGAAAGGAATCCCAGATTCAGGGTCTTTTCCTAGGCCTTATCCTATAAAGGCATTCATAATATGGAAAGGATTTTTTTTTTTGCTCATTTAATTATATACATTCTCTTTATGAATGAATTTTGCATTCTCTAGCCCTCTTTAAAAGGTCTTTGGAACTGTAGAATAAACGGTCATATATGTTGCTGCATATAAATAATGATTGTTGTGGGAAGTCTGGATCATTGACCTTTGTGCTTTCATTCCTAGAGATGTTTCCTATTCCTATGAGCTAAGAGCTGTTGCCCCAAAGTGGTGGATGTGGGTTTCCTTACAAGTCACAAGCCCTGGTGGCAGAGTTGAGGAACAGGGAAGTAGCACTGTGAAGTTTTCGAGAAAGGACTTTTGTTTAAACTCTCCATGGAGTGTGCTTCCCTGTGCTCACTGGAGCTCTCAGTCTGTCCCCCTTCAGGGATGTTCCTTTTGGTAATCTTGAAGTCTAAATTTATATGTGAAATGCTACCTTTTTAAAAAAAGACACTAAATAAAATTATTTTACTATCAGTGATTTGTGTTTTTCCCATGTGTCTCCATTCTTCCCTATTGCTTATCTTGCTCCTCAAGCTGTCTTCCCTGCTTCAGCTCAGAGGCCAGTTTATTTATTAGTTTATCTTACTGTAGACTCTCTTCTTACACTCTTCCCAGAAACCTCATGTAAGAATTTCGAAAGCAGGGTTTCCATTCTTTGCTGACTCATGGAATTTAACAAGGGATGTTCCGATTCTTTGTGGGATGCAGCCAGCAGCAGAGAAGGGGAGGGGGGAGGATGGCACATCATGCCCCTCAGGGATGGCCGAAGTGCTAAGGAGGGGAGGGGCATTATCCTGAAGGTGGAGGAAAGACAAACTATGCATCATAACTTTATGGGATCCACCTCATGCTATCCCACATTTGTGGCTACAAACCAGGGAAATTGAATCCAAATTAATTATCCTCTAGGCTTTTGGTAAGTCTTAGAATGAAGTGGTTTAGATATAAGTGACTTCTTCCTCTCTCTGTGGGGAAGGAATTTTGTGAATGAGATGTTGTGGCTTCTCCTTGCCTTGGGATTAAGTCCCTGATGCTTAAGTCCCTGATCCCAAAGCACACTCCTTTCGGATTTGCTCCCACTGAGCTCTCCAGCCCAGGTGCTTGAATGTACCTTCTGTCCCTTTGCATGTATTATTCCATCCACCTGGTCTACTTTTTCTCCCTATAGCTCTAACCTTGTTAACTTCTATAGCATCTTCACTTCTTCAGAGACAGCTCCTGGAACTGCCTGCTCAGGTCAGACCCCACATTGCCCTGTTTTTAACCGCATAGCCTGGTATTACCTGTTCTCACAGATGTTTAGCTCTCTGGGTGCAGAGACTGTGGCCATGCTCTTCCCTGGGATAATATCTGTTGCTAATACCTTGGCACATATGAGTTGGTCTGTTATGTTGCCGGAAAAAAAAAAAAAAAGGATGAGTGTGAAAGGCAGGTAAATGAGTAGTGGGGGAGAAAACAAGGACACAGAAGTTAGGCTAGAGTGTCCATGTCAGGACGTAGCATGTAATGATGGAAAATCACATAATGTTCCAACTTGTTGACATGTCCTTTCGGAGCTTGTCAGTAGGTTGAGCAAGATTTGTTTATGCACCTGGAATAGTGATTTGCAGTGCTGTTTGTTAGGGTGCACTACTTCACCCAGCCTTTTGGAGTCAATATATGTTTCTCCCTCTGAATAGACTGTAATTTCCTGTGATGGACAGAGAGCACAGTGCTGATAGAGGTGTATCAGAAAACTCAGATTGAATTATGTCTTCAGCATCAGTGACCTAAGCGATAGCTGGATTTTAACCTCAGCCATAGCCCTCCAGGAACATCTCAGAAAGCTGGGCCAGCTTCTCACCTTTCCTCTGGTCTGTTGTCTTTGTGTAAGCATTTAAAGTTTATTGTTAATTCATTGCTCACCAACCCCCCCAAATGCCCATTATTCTATAACTCAGAATGACATTTTACTTATTTTCCTAACGATATTTCTTTGGAATTAGTGCCTTTCATCTTTTTCTCTATTATCTCCTATCCATTTTTCTATCTTCCATCTGCCATGGGCTGAATGTGTCCCCCTAAAAGTCATGTTGAAGTTCTAAAGCCCCGTGTGATGGTGTTTGGAGGTGGGACCTTTGAAAGGTAATTAAGTTGTAAAGGGTGATACTCTGCTTATGAATTAGTACTTTTATAAGAAGAGATGTGAGAAAGATGTCTTGCAGGGCCATGTGAGGACACAGCAAGAAGGCCATCTACAAGGCAGGAAGAGAGCTCTCACCAGACAGCAAATCTGCTACCACTTTGGTTTTGGACTTCCCTGTATCTAGAGCTGTGAGAATGAATGTTGTTTAAGCCACCAGTTTTTGGTATTTTGTTATAGTGGCGATTAGGGTGATTCAGCAGATTAATAGGCAAGTTGTAATAGTGTGGTGAGTACCATAGCAGCCTAGTCACCGGAGGCAAGGTGAGGGTCAATACAGCCTGATGGTTTCTAGGAGGAAATGTCAGGTCTGAGCCAAATATTTTAAGGATACACAGGAGGCAGCCAGCCAACTGAAGAGAAGGGTGTGTTCCAGGTATTAGGAGCACCAGATGCTATTTTATTTTAAAATTCAATTCCCTGAGTCCCCAAGCTTCAGCAGTGCCGTGCATGCATTACAATGTTTTTCACTTCAGGGTTCCTCCCACACTTTGGAAGTTGCAGCCATTCTGCACATACTTCAGATATGCACAAGAATTCATATCCTGAGGGATAACCCTCAACCAGTGGAAGAGAGAAGCACAAATGCTCAGGGAGGAGGTGACCCCTGAAACCTTTTCGATGGAGACAGCAACCCTCCCGACACAACAGGAGAAACCAATGTAAGCTTCAAATAAAATACAGCAAATGTTTGAGTGCCTGGTATGTGCCGGGAAAACTAAATGTGTTCAAGTATTAGACCAACAGTGAACAAAACCGTAGTGAATAAGACATATAATCTTTGTTCTCTTAGAATCAACAGACTCATGGAAAGGTAGATTTTAATCAAAGAATTCCAACTATGATAAGTTTATATATATGGGAGAAATGTAGTACTAGGAGTATAAAAAGGAAGAGATAATGAGAAAGTGTAGCTAGCCAGTTAAAGATCAGGGAATAATAAAAATTTTTAACAAATTTTTTTATTGGGCAAAGGATTTCTAGACATTTCTTTGGAGAAGATACTCAAATGGCTAAAAATGAACATGAAAGATGTTTAACATCATTAGGGAAATGTCGATCAAAACCATAATGAGATAGCACTTTATACCCATTACAGTAACTAACAAAAAAGACAATAACAAGTATTGGCAAGGATGTGGAGAAATTGGAGACCTCATACATTACTAGTAGTAGTGTAAACTGGTAGTTATTTTGGACTATGTTGTGACAGTTCCTCAAAATGATAAACAGAATTAACCATATGACCCAGCAGTTCCACTTCTAGATACCTACCCAGAAGAATCAAAACATATACACACAAAGTGAACTGTGTGCTTTAAAAGAGTGAATTGTATGTGACTTCAGTTGGTCAGTCGTGTCTGACTCTGCGACCCCATGAGTCGCAGCACGCCAAGCCTCCGTGTCCCATCACCAACTCCCGGAGTTCACTCAAACTCACATCCATCGAGTCGGTGATGACATCAGCCATCTCATCCTCTGTCATCCCCTTCTCCTCCTGCCCCCAATTCCTCCCAGCATCAGAGTCTTTTCCAATGAGTCAACTCTTCACATGAGGTGTCCAAAGTACTGGAGTTTCAGCTTTAGCATCATTCCTTCCAAAGAAATCCCAGGGTTGATCTCCTTCAGAATGGACTGGATGGACATCTCAATAAAGCTGTTATTTTAAAAATGCTCACATGTGAAGCCTTATAATGTGAAGATCTCAGTTCAAGAACCTTCCAAGAATAGACCAAAGTTTGATACAAGTGTAACATTAGCAAGAGTAGAAGCACCAAAAAATGAGACTGGTTAAGGTAGGTGTCAAGAGGGGAAGAGGAATGTGGTGGGCCTTCTGAATATCAGTGATATTTCCAAAGGTTATAAACCTTCAAGCAAAACATTTCAGGATTTGAAATTTAAAGCACAATAACATTTATATTAGCACCCTAAACTGTGAAATAGGTATAAATCTAACAAAATATGTGTCTGTTAAGATCTATATAAGAAAACTACAGAACTTCAATAAATCAATGAGTTGATATAGATGAGGATATTCCATGTTTGTGGATAGGAAGACAATACTGTTAGTGTGTTACTTCTTTCTAACTTGATCTATAGATTCAATGCAATCTCAGTTGAAATCCCAACAGGTTATTTTATGAATATTGACAATGATTCTAAAGCATATATAGAGAAGTAGATTAGATGGTGTAATAGTGAAGAACCAAGTTGGAGGCCATGACCTAAGTTCAAGACTTATAAAACTACAGTAATCAAGACTGTTGTTGGCAAAAAAAAAAAAAAAAAGAGACAAGTAGATTAGTGGGACAGAAAAGAGAGTCCAGACACGGACCCACATAGATAGTCTTTGTCACAGAACAAAGGCAATGCAGTGGAGAAAAAATAGTCTTTTCAACAAATTGTGCTGGAATAACTGGACATATACATGGAAATATACCACTCTAGTTCAGGACATATTAGAGGCAGGGAGTATATGAGAACTCTGTATCTTCTGCTCAATTTTGCTATAAAACTGCTCTAGAAACAAAATCTTAGTAATGAAATGTCTATTAAAAATTTACGAATTTTAAAAAAAAGCACCTTTTAAGGTTTTTAAGGAGGGAATTGATTAGGTAACTTGAAAATTGCCCTTTCTGAACATGTTTACCTGTCCAACGTTTTCAAGCATTTCAAAGTCCATAATTGACCTCATTGTGTAACATCTGCAAACAAATGTTTGCAAGCAACTCAGGATAATCATCAGTGGATGCTGATTTCACAGAAGGTGCTGGAAGGACTACAGCAGTGTATATGAAAGTGTTAGTTGGTCAGTTGACTTTGCAATCCCATCGACTATAACCTGCCAGGCTCCTCTGTCCATGGAATTCCCAGGCAAGAATACTGGAGTGGGTAGCTGTTCCCTTCTCCAGGAGATCTTCCCAACTCAGGGATCAAACCTGAGTTCCCCACATTGTAGGCAGATTCTTTTACCATTTGAGTCACCAGGGAAGCCCATGTATATGTATACCAGCTTCCCTGGTGGCTCAACTGATGAATCCTCCTGCAATGCCGGAGACCCAGGTTCAGTCCCCGAGTTGGGCAGATCCCCTGGAAAAGGGAATAGCTACCCACTCCAGTATTGTGATCTGGAGAATTCCGTGGACTGTATAATCCATGGGGTCACAAAGAGTTGAACAGGACTGAGCAACATTCACACTTCAAGCTAATTACCTCTACCTAGGTTCTTCATGCCCAAACCTATCATTGGCTGTGGCTCCTTCCCAGCTTAGTAGCCCCAGAGGTAATGCATTATGAATGCAGCCTAATTAGGCTGTTTAATGGAAGCAAATAGTCTGCTATGGAAAAACAGAGTTCAAGAATTAGTGAAAAATAGTGAAGTTGAAACAATTTAATGAATTTTAGTGCTAACTTGGCTCCCACTTCTTTTCCTCAGGTTTTCCTTCATTAGTGCAAAGGTGATACTTTCCTCTTCCACCTGCTTGTTGAGGGCAGATTGCATTTCCCAGAGCAAACCACAACCATATCTTTCACCCCTCATTCTCTTCTGTAGTGTGCCCACCACCACTTCCCCATCAAGAAAGGAAACCTAATTCCTATCTGTTTGGACTGGGATTGGCTTTTGGGAATTACTTGCAATGAATAAGATGGTTCTAATGTTTTCTATAATATATAGTAGGAAACCACAGTAGATTTTTTTAGCTTTTGAAAAATTTATTATAACAAATTTGCCATAAAATAATGCCTAGATTCTGAGACATTGCTAGTAATAGTAAGATTTATCTCAAAGAATAAATCAGCAAAGCATTAATTATCTTAAATACAAATACAAATGAGAACACATCAAATACCAACTAGGTAATCATTTTCTTTATTATGGTAAAATATTCATAAAGTATATTATTTTAACACTTTTAAATGTACGGGTCAGTGGCATTAAGCACAATCACAACTTTGTACAATCATCAACATTATCCATTTCTAGAACTTTAAAAAAAATTTGCTATATTAACAAAAATTTTCCCACAAGGCCTTTTACTGGTTTGTGGGCTGATGAAACCCAAAGTGCAGTGTTGTGGCTCCTGCCAGGAGTGATTCTCGCTTTCACCTGTGTCAGTCCTCGCTATGAACAGAAGAACAGACTACTTGGTTACTGAGGAAGAGATCAATCTCGCTTGCGGACCATCAGGCATGGGCTTCAACATCAACAGTAGGACAGATCAGCAGTATGTCTCCAATGACAGTAGCATCTTCATCAGCCGCATCAAAGAGAACAGGGCTGAGGCCATGGATGGGTGGCTCCAGGAGGGTGATAAGATGTGCTTGGTCAATGGCCAAGACCTAAAGAATCCGCTGCACCAGGATGCCATAGACCTTTTCCGTAATGCAGGCTATGCTGTGTCCCTGAGAGCACAGCACAGGTTACAGGTGCAGAATGGGGCCAGTTCAGTTCAGTTGCTCAGTTGTGGTCCAACTCTGCGACCCCATGAATCGCAGCACGCCAGGCCTCCCTGTCCATCACCAACTCCTGGAGTTCGCTCAGACTCATGTCCATCAAGTCGGTGGTGCCATCCAGCCATCTCATCCTCTGTCATCCCCTTCTCCTCCTGCCCCCAATCCCTCCCAACATCAGGGTCTTTTCCAATGAATCAACTCTTCACATGAGGTGGCCAAACTTTGAACCTCAGCATCAGTCCTTCCAAGACACCCAGGACTGTCTCCTTTAGGATGGATTGGTTGGATCTTCTTGCAGTCCAAGGGACTCTGAAGAGTCTTCTCCAACATCACAGTCCAAAAGCATCAATTCTTTGGCACTCAGCTTTCTTCACAGTCCAAGTCTCAACATCCATATGTGACTACTGGAAAACCATAGCCTTGACTAGACGGACCTTTGTTGGCAAAGTGATAGCTCTGCTTTTGATTATGCTATCTAGGTTGGTCATAACTTTCCTTCCAAGGAGTAAGCATCTTTCAATTTCATGGCTGCAGTCACCATCCACAGTGATCCTGGAGCCCCCCAAAATAGTCAGACTCTGTTTTCACTGTTTCCCCATCTATTTCCCATGATGAGACCAGATACCATAATCTTGGTTTTCTGAATGTTGAGCTTTAAGCCAACTTTTTCACTCTCCTCTTTCATCAAGAGGCTTTTAGTTCCTCTTCACTTCCTGCCATAAGGGTGGCGTCATCTGCATATCTGAGGTTATTGATATTTCTCCTGGCAATCTTGACTCCAGCTGATTCTTCTTCCAGCCCAGCATTTCTCATAATGTACTCTGCATATAAGTTAAATAAGCAGGGTGACAATATACAGCCTCGACGTACTCCTTTTCCTATTTGGAACCAGAATGGGCCCATAGGACCTCAAAGTGAGGGGGGAGCCAAGTGGTATTAAGTGTGGTGCTGGTGCCTTTGCCCTTACAATGGTAGCAACCTGGGCCTTCAGGAGATACCAGCAATAACTTTGAAAAACTTGCTTTCTTCCAGTGTTCCCACAGAAGACACATTTCTCTTTCTCTCACCCTCCTCTCCTACCAGTCTTCCATAACTTTCCCTCTACATAGCCACTTCATGATTTAAAGAGACTGCTACCCAATGAGAATCTTCCTATCCAAAATCTCTGAATCCTCATATTCTTATGGGAGAGCAAAGGCATTGTCTGAAGGAAATCTGAATGAAGGACTTGCCTAGAAAAGAGAGTTATATATTTTACTAGGACCGCCAATAAAAGTTCAGCTACAATCTCAAAAATGAGAAAGGTCCAGTCTTCCCATCACCCTGCAGTATTCCTTTTTTCTTACCTGACGTGCGTCAAACGTCAGCTGTAATAAGAGGAAAAAGGATTTTTCTCTTTAAAAAATTTCCCACAAGGAAAGCACCAGATTGTTTCACTGTAGTATTTTATTAAACATTTTAGGAAAAATAACATGAATCTTTTAATTAAAACTTTTAAAACTCATTTATTAAAAAGAAAAATGGAACATTTGCCAAATTACTTTATCTGGCTATCATAAATCTGTTGTTAAAACCAGACAAACACGTTACAGAGAACAGAATTGCAAACCAATAATCTACATGTACATAAGCACAGAAATCCATAACAAAGTAATGGCAGATCAAATTCAGAAAATAAAAATGTTTTACTACATCATGAGAAAGAAGAAATGTCCATCCTAGGAATATAAGGTTAGTTTAACACTTTAAAAACAATCATAGATTGCAATTTAAAAATTTGGTTAGCTTTTTAAAAATTATTGAAGTATAGTTGCTATACAGTATTGTGCATTACAGGCATACAATATAGTGGTTCGCAAATTTCAAGGGTTATGCTTTTTATAGTTATAAAATATTGGCTATATTCTCCATGTTGTAGCATATATCTTTGTAGTTTATTTTATACCTAATAAATTATACCTCTAAATCCCCCAGCTTTATAGTTAATGTGTCGTTAGTGCTGAAAGGAAATAGTACACGTAATGGAGAGGCTTAAAAATCAAAATTGCAGATTTGGTGAATGAGAGGTAGGAAGATATGAATCCATCCCAATCTCAAGCTTCAGGAAGGGAAATACGGCCAAAACCAGTTCCAGGTTGTTTGTTTCCTAAGTCCAAGAACTCAGACTAGCCTTTGACTTACAAATCATACCCTGGGTGTGTACAAGACTTTGCTAACAAGCAACCCAAACAGTTACTAACACCGAGTAACTAAGATGGAACAACTGGAAATCACTACTCTTGCTCTTGTGATTTGTGTCACTTGCCTGGTTTTTCTTTTGCATGGAAGAAAAGTCACAAAGTTTTGGGAAAGCTCCCTCCTGGTCCAACTCCCCTTCCCATCATTGGGAATCTGATGCAACTAAACCTCAAGGACATCCCTGCATCTCTTTCCAAGGTAAGGGGGTTTTATTAGGGGCTGGTCATCTCCAGGTAAAGGGGAGTCACCTTCAGATTATCTTTGTGTCATCTTTAAGTTTTCTTATTAATAGTTTTACTCACTGCTAAGGCACTTTGGTGTATCTATTTCTGTATTACAAGACAGATGTTCTCCCCTACCCCCTTTATTTTTTTCTGAATTGGACCACTTTAGAGGTGATAGTGAAGTGTGTTAACCTGACCTGAGAATTGAATTCTACTGAATGGGAAAATTCTGAAGTCAGAACATATTTTAACCATAAGTCTTCTAATCCTCTCTGCATATAACACGAACCAAAAGACAAGCAGATGTTAAAAAAATGTAAATAATGTCCTTTTATATTATTATTACTATTTCAGACTAATCTATGGGATAATTTGTGATCCTCCTTTTGAAGAGTGATCCTCACAAGTTGTGCCTTGCTCTGACACAACTCAGCTCTGCTCCCTGACTGACATTCACTCCTTTGAGTTCACTGTGCAAGTATACATTCTCCAAAAATTCCCTAATGACTGTCGTCTGACCAATGAATAAAGAAAGTACGATGTGTACACACACACGAATATTATTTCCCCTTAATGAAGGAGGAAATCCTGTCACTGACAACAACATGGATGAAGCTGGAGGACATCCTAAATTATAGAAGCCAGACACTGAAGGACAAATACTGTATGAACTCACTTACGTGGGGACTCTAAAAGAGTCCTAGAAGTAGGAGTAGAATGGTGGTTGCCAGGGACTGGGGGAGGAAGAGAAATAGGGTGATGTTCAATATTGCTGTAAAAAGGAAAGTCAAGTTGCCAAAGCTAAAAGGGAATGGAATCCAGTGCATAAGCTGGAGAATTTGGCCTTTTGGAGCATGGAGAGTCATTTATATTAACAGAAAACTATGTATATGGGTACAGATTCAAGTGAACAAGAAGCTATGGTAGAAGCACACGGACATTCTCTTCTATTATTTCTATTATCTCTGTGAAATAGGGAGCAACATCATCAGCTGAGGGTGAGGCTGGAAGAAAAGGGCCTGATATTTTGTGCCCCCAAATACAGAGAGACACTCCTTCAGAGGAACCAAGAAAGTAGTTTCATTTTCCTTGGACAGAGAAAATAAAGTGGCAAAATTCTCTACCATTTAAGAGTAAGTTTTAAAAAGTGTAGGAATGGCAGAAAGAAAAGAGGTGGCAATTTCAGTAAGTTTTGCCATTTAAGAATTTTACTTAAAAATGGAAGATTGTAATATGCATATGGATCTTTAGATGTAATTTTATTTGTTTTCAACTATTTAGAACATGAACACGTTTCCATACCATCATACATCTTCACATAAGTACTTTCAAATGGCTACTTTAAATTCGCATGCGTGGATGTAAAATACATTTGAAAACGAATCCCTAGCTGGCAGCTGTTTTAGTACACCATTTTTCCCCTTGACACAATGCTATCATAAATATATAGATTTCATTCTTTTAATGCCTATTAAGTAAGCTCTCTCTCTCTTATCATGTCTACTTCCTTCTCATCTTTAGTTTTATCTTAAATCTCACCTCCTCATAGAATTTTCATCTATTTTACTAAGTTTTCCCATTATCATCTAGCATAAGTACATTCTTTGCCACTTTCATAGAATCATGTGCCGCTTGTATTGCAAATGTAGTTTGTTTTATGCCTGTTACTTCCACTAGACTCTTAAGTTCCATGAGGGTTCCCGGCACAATGTCTGACAGAATATAATTGCTTAGTGAATATTTATATTGCTCAATGGTTGCATGTATAGATGAAGGAAAGAATGAATCCATGACTGTAGCCCAGGTTAAATTACTGAAAGGAACCTAATGGAGCAAAGCCTAAGCTACGTGTGGATCATTAGTTAATTCCCACCGAAGCCTCCAATGGAGAGATTTCACAATAGCCCTTATAGTTGTTTGCATCTCTTTACAGTTGGCCAAACAATATGGCCCTGTTTACACTCTGTACCTTGGATCCCAGACTACGGTGGTCTTACATGGATATGAGGCAGTGAAGGAAGCTCTAATTGACCAAGGAGATGAATTCCTTGGCAGAGCACGTATTCCTATTATTGACGATACCCAGAGAGGATACGGTATGTTTCAAAATACAAGTTAATTCTTTTTAGCAAAAGAGTGTGATTAACCTAATGTGTACCTGTTTTGCAACAAATGATAAATTAGATGCTGCAATACTGCACTGCAGTTCAGATACTAACTACTCAGAGTTAATCCATACTCCATATGTTAAGTATGTGTATGTGTGTGTGTGTGTGTGTGCGCGCGCATGTGCGTGTGCACGCGCATGCTAAGTCGCTTCAGTCATGTCCCATTTTTTGTGACCCTATGGACTGTGGCCTGCTAGACCTCTCTGTTCATGGAATTCCCCAGCCAAGAATACTGGAGTGGGTTGCCATGCCCTTCTCGAGGGGATCTTCCTGACACAGGAATCAAACCCAGGTCTCTTATGTCTCCTACAATGGCAGGCAGTTTCTTTACCACTAGTGATCACCTGGTAAGCCTTACATTAAGGGCATCATTCTCCAAAAGACTACCCTCACTTCTGATGTCAGCCACAAGTCCAGGGGTCTCCAGATTACCCACACTTATAACCAGCTGGCTAAAAATTCAAGGTTTCCATGACTCCCTAGGTTCAATAATTCACTGGAATGACTCACAGAACTCAGGAAGATGCCATACTTACAATCACAATTCTATTACATATGAAAACTACAAATGGAGAGACACGTTGGACAAGGTTTAGGAGTGCCCCAAATGCAGAGCTTCTATATTCTCTTGCAAGGAATCAGAATGCATTACCCATTCAATGTGTTGGTATATTCACCAACCCAGAATCTCATCAGAGCTTTGGTGCCTGGAGGTTTTCACTGGAACTTCATTACTTGAGCACAGTTGATTGATTGATTGGCCATCTGATAGAACTCAATCTCCAGCTTCTTCCATTCCTTGAAAGTCCTAAGGTCTGGCTGATATCACTTGGGTGAAAGCTTCAGTTCTCTAAATACAAAGTTCATCTTTCTGGCATGGCCAGCTCCATCTTGACACTGTTTGGGAATCTACGATGAGTCACCTCATTATCATACACTCAAGTATGATCCCAGAGGCTCAGCATGAATAACAAACTTCTGTGTTAGAAGTGGGAAAAATCCAAGGATTTAGAAGCTGTGTAAAAAACAGATTTTTTTTTTGGTACAACAGATACTCTGATAATTCTACTGAGATAAACAACAAAAACAGACTCCAAGTTCCCTTTAAGGTAAATCTGCAAATATAATTGTGATTTAAAAAGAGCAATCTGGGAACATTTTGAAAATAAAAGTTGTTACCCAAAGGTCTTAGGATTTAGAGAGCCATGCTTAGGGTGTCATTTCACAGGGTACAAAGATTGCAGTGGCATAGCGGCAGCAACAACAAACAGATGACTAGGTACAGAAACTACTGTGTTTTCAATGTCAGCTCCTGGTTTGGGGCTGGTGGAGGGGGTGGAGAGGTGGGAGTGAGGGGGTGGAGAGAGGGTGGTAAGATCAGACAGGTAACACACAGGGAGCTACAACGGTACTTAGTCAAGCTCAAGTTCTTCAGTGGGACAACAGGCTCACAGATAATTATTTTCTTACTATGTTTCAAAACTTAGACATATGAAGTATTACACAATAAAAAAAAAAACCTAGGACAGCCTGAAAATCTCCTCTCATCCATTTAAAATTGTAAAATTGCAAGCCTCAAAGAAATAGAAATTTAATTCTTTTCAAAGCATGTTTATGAATAATTAATTAAATATTATGCAGTGTACTAAGTGATGAAAGAGAAACAATTATTAATCTCTCTTATATTAGATATACATGCTTACCTAAAGAAACAACCAAACCTTCCCTCTATTTATTCCCTTTTGTGTGTGTGTGTGTTTTTAATATTTTATTCTACATTACAATACTGTATTGGTTTTGCCATACATTGACATGAATCAGCCACAGGTGTACATGATCTCCCAATGCCGAAGCCCCCTCCCACCTCCCACCCCATATTATCTCTCTGGATCATCCTGCACCAGCCCCAAGCATCCTATATCCTGTATTGAACATAGACTGGCGCTTCATTTCTTATATGATAGTATACATGTTTCAATGCCATTCTCCCAAATCATCCCACCCTCCCCCTCTCCCTCAGAGGCCAAAAGTCCATTCTATACCTCTGTGTCTCTTTTGTTGTCTCACATACAGGGTCATCATAACTATCTTTCTAAATTCCATATATATGTGTCAGTATACTGTATTGGTGTTTTTCTTTCTGGCTTACTTCACTCTGTATAATCGGCTCCAGTTTCATCCATCTCATTAGAACTGATTCAAATTTATTCTTTTTAAGGGCTGAGTAATATTCCATTGTGTATACGTACCACAGCTTTCTTATCCATTCATCTGCTGCTGGACATCTAGGTTGTTTCCATGTCCTGGCTATTATAAACAATGCTGCAGTGAACATTGGGGTACATGTGTCTCTTTCAATTCTGGTTTCCTCGATGTGTATGCCCAACAGTGGGATTGCTGGGTCATAAGGCAGTTCTATTTGCAATTTTTAAGGAATCTCCACACTGTTTTCCATAATGGCTGTACAAGTTTGCATTCCCACCAGCAGTGTAAGAGGGTTCCCTTTTCTCCACATCCTCTCCAGCATTTATTGCTTGTAGACTTTTGGATCGCAGCCATTCTGACTGGTGTGAAATGGTACCTCATTGTGGTCTTGATTTGCATTTCTCTGATAATGAGTGATGTTGAGCATCTTTTCATGTGTTTGTTAGCCATCTGTATGTCTTCTTTGGAGAAATGCCTATTTAGTTCTTTGGCCCATTTTTTGATTGGATCGTTTATTTTTCTGGAGTTGAGCTGCGTAAGTTGCTTGTATATTTTTGAGATTAGTTGTTTGTCAGTTGCTTCATTTGCTATTGTTTTCTCGGCAGTCAGAAGGCTGTCTTTTCACCTTACTTATAGTTTCCTTTGTTGTGCAGAAGCTTTTAATTTTAACTAGATCCCATTTGTTTCTTTTTTGCTTTTATTTCCAGTATACTGGGAGGTGGATCATAGAGGATCCTGCTGTGATTTATGTCGGAGAGTGTTTTGCCTATGTTCTCCTCTAGGAGTTTTATAGTTTCTGGTCTTACATTTAGATCTTTAATCCATTTTGAGTTTATTTTTGTGTGTGGTGTTAGAAAGTGATCTAGTTTCATTCTTTTACAAGTGGTTGACCAGTTTTCCCAGCACCACTTGTTAAAGAGATTGTCTTTACTCCATTGTATATTCTTGCCTCCTTTGTCAAAGATAAGGTGTCCATAGGTGTGTGGATTTATCTCTGGGCTTTCTATTTTGTTCCATTGATCTATATTTCTGTCTTTGTGCCAGTACCATACTGTCTTAATGACTGTGGCTTTGTAGTAGAGCCTGAAGTCAGGCAAGTTGATTCTTCCAGTTCCATTTTTCTTTCTCAAGATTGCTTTTGCTATTCGAGGTTTTTGTATTTCCATACAAATCTTGAGATTATTTGTCCTAGTTCTGTGAAAAATACTGCTGGTAGCTTGATAGGGATTGCATTGAATCTGTAGATTGCTTTGGGTAGTATACTCATTTTCACTATATTGACTCTTCCAATCCATGAACATGATATATTTCTCCATCTATTAGTGTCCTCTTTGATTTCTTTCATCAGTGTTTTATAGTTTTTGATATATAGGTCTTTAGTTTCTTTAGGTAGGTATATTCCTAAGTATTTTTTTCTTTTTGTTGCAATGGTGAATGGAATTGTTTCCTTAACCTCTTTTTCTACTTTCTCATTATTAGTGTATAGGAATGCAAGGGATTTCTGAGTGTTGATTTTATATCCTGCAACTTTACTATATTCATTGATTAGCTCTAGTAGTTTTCTAGTCGAGTCTTTAGGATTTTCTATGTAGAGGATCATGTCATCTGCAAACAGTGAGAGTTTTACTTCTTTTCCAATTTGGATTCCTTTTATTTCTTTTTCTGCTCTGATTGCTGGGCCAAAACTTCCAGAACTATATTGAATAGTAGTGGTGAAAGTGGGCACCCTTGTCTTGTTCCTGACTTTAGGGGAAATGCTTTTAATTTTTCACCATTGAGGATAATGTTTGCTGTGGGTTTGTCATATATAGCTTTTATTATGTTGAGGTACGTTCCTTCTATCCCTGCTTTCTAGAGAGTTTTTATCACAGATGGATGTTGAATTTTGTCAAAGGCCTTCTCTGCATCTATTGAGATAATCATATAATTTTTATTTTTCAATTTGTTAATGTGGTGAATTACATTGATTGATTTGCGGATATTGAAGAATCCTTGCATCCCTGGGATAAGGCCCACTTGGTCATGGTGTATGATCTTTTTAATGTGTTGTTGGATTCTGATTGCTAGAATTTTGTTAAGGATTTTTGCCTCTATGTTCTTCAGTGATATTGGCCTGTAGTTTACTTTTTTGTGGCGTCTTTGTCAGGTTTTGGTATTAGGGTGATGATGGCCTCATAGAATGAGTTTGGAAGTTTACCTTCCTCTGCAATTTTCTGGAATAGTTTCAGTAAGATAGGTGTTAGCTCTTCTCAAAATTTTTGGTAGAATTCAGCTGTGAAGCCGTCTGGTCCTGGGCTTTTGTTTGCTGGAAGATTTCTGATTACAGTTTCAATTTCCATGCTTGTGATGGGTCTGTTAAGATATTCTATTTCTTCCTGGTTCAGTTTTGGAAAGTTGTACTTTTCTAAGAATTTGTCCATTTCTTCCAAGTTATCCATTTTATTGGCATATAATTGCCGATAGTAGTCTCTTATGATTCTTTGTATTTCTGTGTTGTCTGTCATGATCTCTCCATTTTCATTTCTAATTTTATTGATTTGATTTTTTTCTCTTTGTTTCTTGATGAGTCTGGCTAATGGTTTGTCAATTTTATTTATCCTTTCAAAGAACCAGCTTTTTGTTTTGTTTATTTTTGCTATGGTCTCTTTTGTTTCTTTTGCATTTATTTCTGCCCTAATTTTTAAGATTTCTTTCCTTCTGCTAACTCTGGGGTTCTCTATTTCTTCCTTTTCTAGTTGCTTTAGGTGTAGAGTTAGGTTATTTATTTGACTTTTTTCTTGTTTCTTGAGGTATGCCTGTATTGCTATGAACTTTCCTCTTAGCACTGCTTTGATAGTGTCCCACAGGTTTTGTGTAGTTGTGTTTTCATTTTCATTCATTTCTATGTATATTTTGATTTCTTTTTGATTTCTTTTTTGATTTCTTTTATGATTTGTTGATTATTCAGAAGGGTGTTGTTCAGCCTCCAAATGTTGGAATTTTTAATAGTTTTTCTCCTGTAATTGAGATCTAACCTTAGTGCATTATGGTCAGAGAAGATGCTTGGAATAATTTCTGATTTTTTTGAATTTATCAGGGTTAGATTTATGGCCCAGGATGTGATCTCTCCTGGAAAAGGTTCTGTGTGCACTTGAGAAAAAGGTGTAATTCATTGTTTTGGGGTGAAATGTCCTATAGCTATCAATTAGATATCCTATAGATATCTAATTAGATATCATTTAAAGTATGTGTTTCTTTGTTAATTTTCTGTTTAGTTGATCTGTCCATAGGTGTGAGTGGGGTATTAAAGTCTCCCACTATTATTGTGTTATTATTAATTTCCCCTTTCATGCTTGTTAGCATTTGTCTTATATATTGCAGTGCTCCTATGTTGGGTGCATATATATTTATAATTGTTATATCTTCTTCTTGGATTGATCCTTTAATCATTATGTAGTGGCCTTCTTTGTCTCTTTTCACAGCCTTTGTTTTAAAGTCTATTTTATCAGATATGAGTATTGCTACTCCTGCTTTCTTTTGGTCTCTATTTGCATGGAATATCTTTTTCCAGCCCTTCACTTTCAGTCTGTATGTGTCCATTGTTTTGAGGTGGGTCTCTTGTAAGCAGCATATATAGGGATCTTGTATTTGTATCCATTCAGCCTTTTGGTTGGGGCATTCAACCCATTTACATTTAAGGTAATTATTGATAAGTATGCTCCTGTTGCCATTTACTTTATTGTTTTGGGTTCGGGTTTATACGCCCTTTTTGTGTTTCCTGTCTAAAGTCTATCCTTTAGCATTTGTTGGAGAGCTGGTTTGGTGGTGCTGAATTCTCTCAGCTTTTGCTTGTCTGTAAAGCTTTTTATTTCTCCTTCATATTTGAATGAGATCCTTGCTGGGTACAGTAGTCTTGGCTGTAGGTTATTATCTTTCATCACTTTAAGTATGTCTTGCCATTCCCTCCTGGCCTGAAGAGTTTCTATTGAAAGATCTGCAGTTATTCTTATGGGGATCCCCTTGTGTGTTATTTGTTGTTTTTCCCTTGCTGCTTTTAATATTTGTTCTTTGTGTTTGGTCTTTGTTAATTTGATTAATATATGTCTTGGGGTGTTTTGCCTTGGGTTTATCCTGTTTGGCACTCTCTGGGTTTCTTGGACTTGGGTGATCATTTCCTTCCCCATTTTTGGGAAGTTTTCAACTATTATCTCCTCAAGTATTTTCTCATGGTCTTTCTTTTTGTCTTCTTCTTCTGGGACTCCTATAATTCTGAATGTTGGAGCATTTCATATTGTCCTGTAGATCTCTGAGGTTGTCCTCATTTCTTTTAATTCGTTTTTCTTTTTTCCTCGCTGATTCATTTATTTCTACCATTCTATCTTCTATTTCACTAATCCTATCTTCTACCTCCGTTATTCTACTATTTGTTGCCTCCAGAATGTTTCTGATCTCATTTATTGCATTATTCATTATATGTTGACTCTTTTATTTCTTCTAGGTCCTTGTTAAACCTTTCTTGCATCTTCTCAGTTCTTGACTCCAGGCTATTTATCTGTGATTCCATTTTGATTTCAAGATTTTGGATCATTTTCACTATCAATATTCGGAATTTTTTCTCAGGTAGATTTCCTATCTCTTCCTCTTTTGCTTGGTTTGGTGGGCATTTCTCCTGCTCCTTTACCTGCTGGGTATTCCTCTGTCTCTTCATCTTGGTTATATTGCTGCGTTTGGGGTGGCCTTTCTCTATTCTGGGAATTTGTGGAGTTCTCTTTATTATTGAGCTTCCTCACTGTGTGTGGGGTTGTATCAGTGGCTTGTCAAGGTTTCTTGATCAGGGAGGCTTGTGTTGGAGTTCTGGTGGGTGGAGCTGGATTTCTTCTCTCTGGAGTGCTGTGAAGTGTCTAGTAATGGGTTATGAGACGTCAGTGGTTTTGGAGTATTTTGAGCTGCCTGTATATTGAAGCTCAGGGGTGTGTTCTTTGTTGCTGGAGAATTTGCGTGGTATGTCTTGCTCTGGAACTTGTTGGCCCTTGGATGGTGCTCGATTTCAGTGTAGGTATGAAGGCGTTTGATGAGCTCCTATTGGATAATGTTCACTGTATTCAGGAATTCTTTGATGATCTCAGGATTTGGACTTAAGCCTCCTGATTCTGGTTTTCAGATTTATTTTTACAATAGCCTCATGACTTCTCCATCTATACAGCACTGATGTTAAAACATCTAGGTTAAAGATGATAGGTTTCTCCACCTTGAGGGTCACCCCTAGAGGATCACTGAGTTACTTGGAGGAGAGAAGAGGGAGGGGTAGTTAGAGGTGACTGGAATGGGATGAGGTGGAATCAAAAGAGGAGAGAGCAAGCTAGCCCGTAACCACTTTCTTGTGTGCGCTCCACCGTCTGGACCTCTCAGAGGTGTTCACAGAGTTATACAGGGAAGAGGAGAGGGAGGAAGTAGGCAGAGGTGGCCAGGGGGATAAAAGAGGGAGATGAAAAGGAGGGAGACAGATCCGGCTAGTAACCAGTTCCCTGAGTGTTCTCCACCTTCTGGAACACACAGAGATTCAGAGTTGGGTAGAGAAGAAAAGGGGGAGGGAGGAGACAGATGCCACCTGGTGGAGAAAAAAAGAGAGTCCAAAGGAGGAGAGAGTGGTCAAGCCAGTAATCTCGCACTCATGTAAAATTGGGTACTGAAGATTGGGTTTTTAAATGTACAAAATTGGCAACAAATACCAAAATGCAAAGATTAAAAATCTGGAGTAGAGATTGGATTTTCAAAAATAAAATATTAAAGAAAAGAAGAAGAAGGAGAAAAAAAGCCGCCAGAATTATTAAAAGACAACAACCTCTACCACAAAAAGACTATATACGGCGTTTGCTTTAAAAATAGAGTTTGGTTTTTTTTTAAGTAATAATAGGTTATAAAAATAATAAATAGAGATATAGAGGACTTAAAAATTTAAGAAAGTTTAAAAAGAAGATGAAAAAGAAAAGAAAGAAAAAAATTTAAAAAATTATTAAAAAGAAAGAAAGAAAGAAAGAAAAAATCACGCTTCCACATCAACACCCCCAAAAAGAAAATTGATCATAAAAGTAGTAAAGATATATCTGGCCCTTTCTCTGGCGTTGTGGTATGTGTGGGGTCGCTACCAAGGCAGTTCCCTCTGTTTGACTTCCTCTATTTGCTGGTCTCTTCCGTGTCTGATTTCCGTCTTAACACAGGGAGGGCGGTGATGGACTCTACGCTGGGCTTGCCCCTGTTCCTGGCGCACACCGCTCAGGCTCTATGTTGATCCGCCGGATAACCGTCTGAGGCCTGCCCTAGGCTTCATGCACCTCCCGGGTCTAAGCCACTCAGGCTCGGTGCTCAGGAAGCTCTCCGAGGCGCAGATTTGGTTGGGCCTGCGCTTTGTGCCCTTCCCACGTCCGAGTAGCTAGGGAGTTTGGCGAGCGCAATTGCTGCAAATTCTGGCCTTTCCATGCTGCTCAGTTTTCTGGGAGTATTGCTGGGGCTCCTTCTCAGGCAGATGATGACTGTCCAGAGCCCCCAGAAGTCTTAGTTAGCAAAGAAACCTGCTTGCAATTTGGTAGGTAATGTCTCTCTTGAGCTGCGATTGCCCCCTTCTAGCACTTAAGGCTCTGGCTGCCTGTCACCAGAGGGGGATGGTCTGCAGCCAGCTATTTCCGATCCATCCTTTGTTCTGTGCACGGTCCTGTCAGTGTCTTATGTTTGAGCGTTTCGCGTGGTAGCTATCCCACAGTCTGGTTTGCTAGCCCAAGTTAGTTCGTTCTGGCCACGCACGGGGCGTTATGACCCGATTCAGCCTGCATCTCCCGTGGCCCTGATTCTTAGAAAGCACTGCTGCTTGCACCTCCCGCTTCTCCCTGCCCAACCCCCACTTGCTAGTGTTGGATGCAGGCGTTTGCGCTGCTTATCTGCTGGGGGATTTACTGTTGGGCTCTTAATCTGTTGGTTTTAATTATTTATTTATTTTTCCTTCCTGTTATGTTGCCCTGTGTGCTTCCAAGGCTCGCCACAGACTCGGCTGCGAGAATGTTTCCTGATGTTTGGAAACCTCTGTTTGTAAGAGTCCTTCCTGGGATGGGATTCCCTTCCCGGGACGGGGCTCCCTCCCTACATCCTTTGTCTTTTTTTCATCTTTCATATTTATTCCTACCTGTTTTTGAAGCCAATGATCTGCTTTGCTGGATGCCTGATGTCCTTTGCCAGCATTCAGAAGTTGTTTTGTGGAATTTTCTCAGCATTGAAATGTTCTTTTGATGAAGTAGTGAGGAAGAAAGTGGTCTCCCCATCCTATTCCTCCATCTTTTCTTATCTATTTCTTCCCTTTAAAAAAAAAACAACAACAAGTTGATTACGTTGGCTGTGTGTGAGCTTTGGAATTAATTATTTATTTTCTTACATTTGTATCTGCAGAGTCTTCATTGCTGTTCAGGCTTTTCCCTAGTTGCAGCGAGTGGGGCTACTCCTAGCTGTGGTGTGTGGGCTTCTCGTAGCAGTGGCTTATCTTGTTGTGGAGCATGGGCTCTAGGGCACGCAGGCTTCTGTAGTTGCCCCATGTGGGCCCAGTAGTTGCAGGTCCTGGTCTCTAGAGCACAGGCTCAATACTTGTGGTGCACAGGATATTTTGCTCTGTGGCATGTGGGATATATCCCAGCTAGGGATTGAACCCATGTCTCCAGCATTGGCAGGCAGACTCTTTACCACTACCAGCAGGGAAACCCTGAAATTAATTTTTAACTGGAGCAGGAGGTATTGGGCTGGATTGAGCTCAGTTCAATTCAGTTCAGTTGTTCAGTCATGTCCAACTCTTTGGAGACCCCATGAACCGCAGCATGCCAGGCCTCCCTGTCCATCACCAACTCCCAGAGTTTACTCAAACTCATGTTCATTGAATTGGTGATGCCATTCAGCCATCTCATCCTCTGTCATCCCCTTCTCCCCCTGCCCCCAACCCATCCCAGCATCAGGGTCTTTTCCAATGAGTCAACTCTTTGCGTGAGGTGGCCAAAGTATTGAAGTTTCAGCCTCAGCATCAGTCCTCCCAATGAACATCCAGGATTTATCTCTTTTAGGATGGATTGGTTGGATCTCCTTGCAGTCCAAGGGACTCTCAAGAGTCTTCTCCAACACCACAGTTCAAAAGCATCAATTCTTCGGCACTCAGCTTTCTTTAGAGTCCAACTCTCACATCCATACATGACTACTGGAAAAACCATAGCCTTGACTAGACGGACCTTTGTTGGCAAAGTAATGTCTCTGCTTTTTAATATGTTGTCTAAGCTGATCATAACTTTCCTTCCAAGGAGTAAGCGTCTTTTAATTTCATGGCTGTCATCACCATCTGCAGTGATTTTGGAGCCCCAAAAATAAAGTCTGACACTATTTCCACTGTTTCCCCATCTATTTGCCATGAAGTGATGGAACCGGGTGCCATGATCTTGGTTTTCTGAATGTTGAGCTTTAAGCCAACTTTTTCACTCTCCTTTTTCACTTTCATCAAGAGGCTTTTTAGTTCCTCTTCACTTTCTGCCATAAGGGTGGTATCATCTGCATATCTGAGGTTATTAATATTTCTCCCAGCAATCTTGATTTCAGCTTGTGTTTCTTCCAGCCCAGTGTTTCTCATGATGTACTCTGCATATAAGTTAAATAAGCAGGGTGACAATATACAGCCCTGACATAGTCCTTTTCCTATTTAGAACCAGTTTGTTGTTCCATGTTCAGTTCTAACTGTTGCTTCCTGATCTGCATACAGGTTTCTCAAGAGGCAGGTCAGGTGGTCTGGTATTCCCATCTCTTTCAGAATTTTCCGCAGTTTGTTGCAATACACACAGTCAAAAACTTTGGCATAGTCAATAAAGCAGAAATAGATGTTTTTCTGGAATTCTCTTGCTTTTTTGATGATCTATCAATTTGATGTTGGCAATTTGATCTCTGGTTCCTCTGCCTTTTCTAAAACCAGCTTGAACATGTGGAAGTTCATGGTTCATGTATTGCTGAAGCCTGGCTTGGAGAATTTTGAGCATTACTTTCCTAGCATGTGAGATGAGTGCAATTATGTGTTTGAGCTCAAGAGGGGGAAAAAATTGCCATTTTCACAACTCTGAGAATATTGGTTTTTCAACCTTCCTATAAAATTCTTGTTACAGGCTTCTCACTTGCCTGTAATGGGAACTGGTGATTGGTTGGATTAGTCACTAACTTGTGTCCAACTCTTATGATCCCATATGCCAGGAGCCAGCGTGAGGAACTCCGCCTATGGCAAAGGTCATGAGGAAGAAGGCTCGGCATACGCAAAGGTGGGATCGAGCCTCAGGAGACCCCCTGTTCCCAAGCATCTACCCTCCAAAACAGAGTCTGCCTACTTTACTGCTTCATGCTCTCATCTACACCTCTGACTTTATGGGGGCTGTCCCCCACCTCTCTCTGAGAAGGAGTTAACTGAGAGCTCCGGTTAATAAATTCCTGGGTATGACAAGAGTGTTTCAACTTACAAACTCCTCTGAAAGTTCTGTAGCTTGCCTGACAGGTTCGTCTGGCCACATGTGATTGTTCACAGCCTCCCAACCGTGAGAGGCACAAGATGCTTTAAACTTTCTAAATACAGACTCTTTTGAGAAATTAGAAAATTATTAGTATAGTATTAGTGGTGAAGGGTTTTCATTTGTTGGGCCAATATTTGCTACCAAGTCTCCATATTCCCTGCCCTTATACACATAAATGAATATAACTAGCATATACGAGAAATAGGTATTAACCTTTGATATTAATCATGTTAAACTTTAGGCTAACTAACTTCCTTTCTTAATTGTAACCCACTGCAGCTTCACCCTATAGGAATGCAACTTTATCTGGTGCCTGGTTTAAGAAAAATCACCCCTGGAAAATAGGTTTTCTGGTTGACTGACCATTATCAGAAAGAAAGGGCCATAAAATGTCAGCAGGCCTCATGGCCAGAAGATGATGTAAAGCTACCTAAGACCTTTTGTATACATTTATATGAAGCACCTGATTTTGATAAAGGTCCAGGTCTGCTGACCCCACATGACTTTGTATTCTATCTCTATGTATAACAAAATGTATATAAGCAAACCTGGAAAATAAAGAAAACAGATCAGTTCCTGGAAAGACTGATTCCCCCATGTCGTTCTTTCTTGTTCTCCATTTTTCTGGCTGAATTCCCATCTGGAGTGTGGATGTCTGCCAAGCCTGCTTATTATTCCTGGGCTTCTAAGATCTGACCAGGGAGGCCTTAGTGTCTCCTCTCCTTCGGGAGAATGGAAAGACGCCTGTGGCCTACGTAGGTGGTGCGAACCTCTTGTCTCGAGGTTTTATTGGTATTCCACATAAACCAAGTTATTCAGCCCCTTTTCTCCACTGATTTTCCCCACTGAGCTATCCTTATTAAGTCTCTCTTTATATCTTTAATTAATACTTAATTAAGCTATTGTTTTCCTGATCGCTGATGCCGTCTCCCCTTCGAATTCCCTGGATCCACCGGGGCTGGACCCCAGCACCCATGGACTGTGGCCTGCCAGGCTCCTAGCCTATGGGATTCTCTAGGCAAGAATACTGGAGTGGGTTGCCATTAATTCAGCTTTTCTTTTCCTAAAACTTTCTATCCTGGAAAATAACAAACAGAAAAACCATTCACTGGTATTTTAGTTTTCCTTCTGCATTAGTTTCCTAGGGCTGTCGTAATAAAGTACCAAAAATTGGTTACAAGCCTTAGGATGACAGAATTTTATTGTCTTACAGTTTTGGAGTCTAGAAATCTGAGATCAAGATGTTAGTGAGGTTGGTTCCTTCTAAGAGCTATGAGGAAGAAAAAGGTTTCATGCTTCTCTCCTAGCTTCTGGTGCTTTTCCGGTAAACTTTTTTGTTCCTTGACTTGTAGATGTATCACCTTAATCTCTGATTCATGTTCACATGGCATTCTCTGTTGTTTTCATGTCTCTGTGTCCAAGTTTCCCCTTTCTAGAAGCATACAGTCATGTTTGAACATTCTTTGGCATTGCCTTTCTTTGGGATTGGAATGAAAACTGATCTTTGCAAGTCCTGTGACCACTGCTGAGTTTCCAAGTTTACTGGCATATTGAGTGCAGCACTGTAACAGCATCATCTTTCAGGATCTGAACTAGCTCAACTGGAATTCCATCACCCCCACTAGCTTTGTCTGTCATGATGCTTCCTAAGTCCCACTTGACTTCACATTCTAGCATGTCTGGCTCTAGATGAGTGATCACACCATCATGGTTATCTGAGTCATGAAGATCTTTTATGTATAGTTCTTCTGTATATCCTTGCCACCTCTTCTTACTGTCTTCTGCTTCTGTTAGGTCCATACCATTTCTGTCTTTTATTGTACCCATCTTTCCATGAAATGTTCCCTTGGTATCTCTAGTTTTCTTGAAGAGATCTCTAGTCTTTACCATCCTATTGTTTTCCTCTATTTCTTTGCACTGATCACTGAGGAAGGTTTTCTTATTCTCCCTGCTATTCTTTGGAACTCTAAATTCAAATGGGTATATCTTTCCTTTTCTCCTTTGCCTTTTGTGTCTTTTTTTTTCTCAGCTATTTGTCAGGCCTACTCAGACAGCCATTTTGCCTTTTTGTGTTTGGTGGGGTGTTTTTTTTTTTTTTTTGCCTTGGGGATGGTCTTGATCACTGCCTCCGGTACAATGTCATGAACCTTTGTCCATAGTTCTTCAGGCACTCTATCAGATCTAATCCCTTGAATCTATTTGTCACTTCCACTGTATAATCATAAGGGATTTAATTTAGGTCATACCTGAATGGTCTAGTGGTTTTCCCTACTGTCTTCAACTTAAGTCTGAATTTGGCAATAAAGAGTTCATGATCTGAGCTACAGTCGGCTCCCAGTCTTGCTTTTGCTGTTTGTATAGAGCTTCTCCATCTTTGGCTGCAAAGAATATAATCAATCTGATTTTGATATTGACCATCTGGTGATGTCCTTGTGTAGTCTTCTCTTGTGTTGTTAGAAGAGGGTGTTTGCTATAACCAGTGCTTTCTCTTGGTTTACTATGACCAGTAAGTGAACTGTGAACATTCAGATGTTCAAAATGGATTTAGAAAAGGCAGAGGAACCAGAGATCAAATTGCTAACATCCACTGGATCATCAAATGAGCAAAAAAAAAAAAAAAAAGAGCTCCAGAAAAACATCTACTTCTGCTTTGTTGACGATGCCAAAGACTTTGACTGTGTGTATCATAACAAACTGTGGGAAATTCTTAAAGAGATGGGAATACCAGACCACCTTACCTGCCTCCTGAGAAATTTGTATGAAGGTCAAGAAGCAATAGTTAGAACTGAACGTGGAACAACAGACTGGTTCCAAATTGGGAGAGGATTACGTCAAGGCTGTATATTGTCATCCTGCTTGTTTAACTTGTATGGAGAGTACATCATGAGAAATGCTGGGCTGAATGAAGCACAAACTAGAATCAAGACTGCTGGGAAAAATATCAATAACCTCAGATATGCAGATGACACCACCCTTATGGCAGAAAGTGAAGAGGAACTGAGGAGCCTCTTGATGAAAGTGAAAGAGGAGAGTGAAAAAGCTGGCTTAAAGCTCAACATTCAGAAAACTAAGATCATGGCATTTGGTTCCATCACTTCATGGCATAGATGGGGAACCAGTGGAAACAGAGTCAGACTTTATTTTGGGGGCTCCAAAATCACTGCAGGTGGTGACGGCAGCCATGAAATTAAAAGACTCTTACTCCTTGGAAGGAAAGTTATAACCAACCTAGACAGCCTGTTAAAAAGCAGAGACGTTACTTTGCCAACAAAGTTCTGTCTAGTCAAAGCTATGGTTTTTCCAGTAGTTGTGTATCGATATGAGAGTTGGACCATAAAGAAAGCTGAGTGCTGTAGAATTGATGCTTTTGAACTGTGGTGTTGGAGAAGACTCTTGAGAGTGCCTCGGACAGCAAGGAGATCCAACCAGTCCATCCTAAAGGAGATCAGTCCTGGGTGTTCACTGGAAGGACTGATGCTGAAGCTGAAACTCCAATACTTTGGCCATCTAATGCGAAGAACTGACTCATCTGAAAAGACCCTGATGCTGGAAAAGATTGAAGGCAGGGGGAGAAGGGGATGTCAGAGGATGAGAAGTTTGGATGGCATCACCCACTCTATGGATGTGAGTTTGAGCAAGCTCTGGGAGTTGGTGATGGACAGGGAAGCCTGGCGTGCTGCAGTCCATGGGTTGCAAAGAGTCAGACACAACTGAGCAACTGAACCTAATTGAACAGTCATATAGGATTGTACCCACCCTAATCTCATTTTGCTTCCCTCATAGCTCAGTTGGTAAAGAATCTGCCTGCGATGCGGGAGACCCCAGTTTGATTCCTGAGTTGGGAAGATCCGCTGGAGAACAAATAGGCTGCCCTCTCCAGTATTCTTGGGCTTCTCTTATGGCTCAGCTGGTAAAGAATCTGTCTGCAATGCGGGAGACCTGGGTTTGATCCCTGTGTTGGGAAGATCCCCTGGAGAAGTGAAAGGCTACCCACTCTGGTATGCTGGCCTGGAGAATTCCATGGACTGTATAGTCCATGGGGTCACAAAGAGTTGGACACGACTGAGTGACTTTCACTTTCACTAATCTTGTTTTAACTTGATTACCTCTGCAAAGATCCTATTTCCAAATAAGGTCATTCAGTTCAGTTCAGTCACTCCGTTGTGTCCGACTCTTTGCGACCCCATGAATCGCAGCACGCCAGGCCTCCCCTGTCCATCACCAACTCCCAGAGTTCACTCAGACTCATGTCCATTGAGTCTGTGATGCCATCCAGCCATCTCATCCTCTGTCGTCCCCTTCTCCTCCTGCCCCTAATTCCTCCCAGCATCAGAGTTTTTTCCAATGAGTCAACTCTTCTCATGAGGTAGCCAGAGTACTGGAGTTTCAGCTTCAGCATCATTCCTTCCAAAGAAATCCCAGGGTTAATCTCCTTCAGAATGGACTGGTTGTAATGACCTTATTTAGAAATCAGGCTGTAATTCATAGATACCAGGACCAGGACATCAACGTATTTTGAGGGGAAACAATTCAACCTATAACAGCTTTGTAAATGAAATATCTACTAAAATGCTAGATAGCTTTCTGACCTAGTGATCTTTGAACTCTGTAGTACAGCACTGCAGATTTTGTGTCTAACTAATCAAGTTGTTGAAATATTTCCTGTTAACCATCAACTTTTGGAAAGAATGATACTAAAGCTGAAACTCCAGTACTTTGGCCACCTCATGTGAAGAGCTGACTCATTGGAAAAGACTTTGATGCTGGGAGGGATTGGGGGCAGGAGGAGAAGGAGACGACAGAGGATGAGATGGCTGGATGGCATCACTGACTCGATGAACGTGAATCTGAGTGAACTCCGGGAGTTGGTGATGGACAGGGAGGCCTGGCGTGCTGCAGTTCATGGGGTCACAAAGAGTCGGACATGACTGAGTGACTGAACTGAACTGAACATTTTATCTGTAGGTCTATCTGCCTCTGCACCCACATTCTGCTTTTTTTTCCCTGTGTTACAATAGACAAAGAGTCCACATGTGCCCTAGATCCTATAGCATCTCACCTTCCCAAGGATCTTACTTCTTTGGTAATGCCTTCTCCATCCCAGATTATCCATCGCTCTCTTCTTGTCTTAAAAGCCACTTGCCTTTTCCCCTTATTTGCCCTGGTTCCCAGTGCTACAAATACTGCAGGCTGAAATTCCCACAGCTTGCTCTGGCTGAGATCAACCAAAGAGAGGCACTGGCAAGAGGTTGGGGAAGGGAAGGAGAGCCAGAGGTTCCCCCTGTCTGTGCCTCAGATAGCATCTCTTACAAAAGCTGCATGTCCCCCATAACTCCAGCTCCTTCAGAACAGGACCACTCTGGTTCCAATTCTGGCCAGGTAATCCCAGCCATTGGGCTCCTTTGTCCCTTCCATGGGAAGATGGCAGCAGTTTTCTTCTGTTGATAATTATCAGTTGTCTGGCTGTCCCTGGTTTAACCTCTCAGTGTTTCCATCACCCTAAAACAAATTCCCTGTATTAAATTTCCTTTGTTTTAAATACTTAGAGAGGCTTCTCTTTTCTTGGTTGGACTGTGACTGATAAACTCACTGTCCACTGGACCATTCCCAGGAGCATGTGACTATTCCATAGCACTCGCCTCACAAGCCCCTTTAGTTACTGTCTTGGGTTTATTGCCCCTTAACAACCAAACTTCTCCAGAGAGACATTCACAATGATGGGGGAATTTGTTTGTAGAAACTATCTTGAGAAATAATACAAGATGTGAGAAAATATAAACATGAACATTCACAGTAGTAATATTTTTAGGATCTGCTATATGCATAGCAGTGTCAACTAAAGAAAAAGTGCACAATGTGAGAGCGGTGAGTTCACTTTTTTGGGGGGACTTACTGAGGCCTAGAGCCCAGGAGACAGCCCCTCAGATAGCTCCGAAGAACTCTGAAGAACTAGACGGGGGAGGTCAGTATATAAAATGATTTGGTGAAGGGGGTACTTGCAATCAACACCTATCTCGGTAGAAGGCTACTCTTAGTCACAAGGATTGGATGTCTCCTGAAGTGATTTTAGTGCTTTTCTAAGGATGAGAAAATGAATGAAATTGAGTTCATAAAATTTTCTCCTGAAAATATCTAACTATATGAAGGCCCATTCTGTCTGTTTCCCCAGAGTGCAGGGTACCTCATCCCTGATCTCCACCCTGAATGCCTTTCAGTAACTGTGGTGGCTAATGATCTAACCCTTGTAGAGGGGGATGGTGAGCAAAATGCCTTTGTTGGCACAGAAGAGCAATGAAAATTCATTAAATAAAAGGAAGAATAAATGAAGCACAAAAGATATGGCAATATTTGAAAGTCTAATTAAGGATTAAATAAATTATTTTGCCACATTTATGATTGCCTTTTGATTTAAAAATGATGTAAAAACAGTTAAAAATTTGGAGAGATGAAAATATTCCTAAAGTTCAATAATAATGTTACTATCAATAATTATAATAAATGTTAGACATTATAATAATTGGATTACTATTGACTTGAATTATTATTGTAATAACTATAATCATATAATAGCTAATATTTATTAAATACTTCTTGTGTGCCAGATACCATGCTCGGGGTTTCACATGTATTACTGTATTCAGTTACCACGATGGCCCCATGAGGAGGATATTTTTATTTCCATTCAACAGATGAAAAGTTGAGGCAACAGAAGTTAATTGCTTATCCAAATTAGAAACTTTTGGAGCAGACTTGAATTCAGTTTGCCTAACTCTAGAGCCCAGAACCAATAACCATAATCCATAGTCTCAATACACTAACCTCTGTTTTAATTTTTTTTTTTTTTTTTTGGTTCAGAGTTAGAGCCAAGGGGGAGAATGATGGAAAGTTTTGAGGAGTTTAAAGGTATAATGAGACTGGGTGGGGATGTAGGGAGTTGTTTTTGTTGTTCAGTCACTAAGTCGTGTTCGACTCTGCGACCCCATGAACTGCAGCACACCAGGCTTCCCTGACCTTCATTATCTCCCTGAGTTTGCTCAGACTCATGCCCATTGAGTCAGTGATGCCATCCAACCATCTCATCCTCTGTCATCCCCTTCTCCTTTTGCCCTCAGTCTTTCCCAGCACTAGGGTCTTTCCGAATGAGTCAGCTCTTTGCATCAGGTGGCCAAAGTATTGGAGATTCAGCTTCAGCATCAGTCTTCCCAATGAATATTCAGGAGTGGTTTCCTTTAAGATTGACTGGTTTGATTTCCTTGCTGTCCAAGGGACTCTCGTGAGTCTTTTCCAACACCACAGTTTGAAAGCATCAATTCTCTGGCACTCAACCTTCTTTATGGTGAGAGGTGGGTATAGGGAAATCCATTGAATGCTTTTAGCACCAGAAAAAAATGTCCTCGTATTTGACTTTGAAGAACCTAGAAACTCTAAATCTAGGAAACTGGTTTGAAGATGATCATAACCTTAGAAGCTGAAGTGTAGTAGTGTAGTTTGAATTGATAAGAAGGGACAGATGAAAAAGACATTTTGAAGGTGGCATCGACAGGATTTACCAAATGCAGCTGTATAGGGCAAGAGGGATGTGAAAATTCCCTGAGGTTTGGGTTGGGGTACTGGGAAACTGGTAATACATTGAGAGAAATAGGAAATTCAGGACATATACAGAGGAAGAAATGAAAACGCATTGGGTATGAACATACTGAGTTCCTTTGTTCCTGAGTTCCTTCTAGTTCAAATTAGCTAACAGCTGTAGTAAATTTGGAGGTGAATAGAAATGCACATTCCCTATTGCTCTGCTTTGCAGTTGCTTGTCCTCTAATAGGGGCTTCCCTAGTGGCTCAGACCTTAAAGAATCCGCCTGCAATGCAGACCTAGGTGTGTTACCCCAAGTTGGGGAGATCCCCTTGAGAAGGGAATGGCTGCCCACTCTAGTAGCTCAGCTAGTAAAGAATCTGCCTGTAATGCTGGAGACCTGGATTCAATCCCTAGGTTGGGAAGATCCCCTGGAGAAGGGAACAGCTACCCACTCCAGTATTCTTGCCTGGAGAATTCCACGGACAGAGAGGCCTGGTGGGCTACAGTCCGTGGAGTCGCAAATCCTCTAGTAGAGGAAGTCATGGGTAGAACTAAACCATAAGTCAGAGGGATATTAAGTGTAAAAACAGACACTCAGGAGAGGAGTTTGTGAGACCACATGCCAGTCTTTACCATCTTTAACAAAACCAGACATATGGCCTACCCACACTTGGGAATGTTCCCTAAGTGCCAATGATCCTGTCTCCATCACCTCTGTCCTCTGTTGACCAGAACTTGGGTTTTGTTTTCTTTGTGACAAATATTTTACCCAAACCAAAGAATACGTTGTACTCTTCAAAGGCCAGTTGCTAAATTCCTGATAAGGGACAGAGGACACAGCGCAGGGTGGACACAAGAGATCAGCTTCTGGGGACATCTGATTCTATGATGCAAAACCACTTTTCTGCTCTTTGCTTCTTTTCCTAGGACTCTTTTTCAGCAATGGAGACACGTGGAAGCAAATGCGGCGCTTCTCCCTTATGACCCTAAGGGACTTTGGGATGGGGAAGAGGAGCCTCGAGGAGAGGATTCAGGAGGAGGCCCAGTTTCTGGTGGAGGAGCTCAGGAAATCAGAGGGTGTGTTCCATGGACCATCTTCTGGGCCGAGGGGCTACTGCGCACACAGCCCTTCCCACCAAAGCTCCTCCTTCAGGAGCTGCTCAGCAGTCCACAATCTGCTCTATTAACCAGGGCATTGGCAAGGAAAAGCGGGAGCAGGAGAAAAATGACTCAAGGCTGTTACTTAGGATCCTCGAATCCCTTTGTTTGGATTCATCTCCCAGCTTCAGCACTTACTGGATGTGTAAATTTGGGCAAGTTATGTAATTTCTCTAAGGTACAGTTTCCTCATCTGAAAAATGTGGCTAAAAATCAAACCTCAGATTGAGGGTTAGATAATACAGTTTGCAAAACATTTACACGGTATCCAGTATGTGGTAAATATTCTATAATATTACTTGCTCCTCTTATGATTATTACCATATTCACTGAATAATATAAACCCTGGTGGCTCAGAAGTTAAAGCATCTGCCTGCAATGTGGGAGACCTGGGTTCGATCCCTGGGTCGGGAAGATCCCCTGGAGAAGGAAATGGCAACCCACTCCAGTATTCTCGCCTGGAGAATTCCATGGAGGGAGGAGCCTGGTGGGCTACAGTCCATGGGGTCGCAAAGAGTCAGACACAACTGAGTGACTTCTGAGAGAGAGAGAGAGTAGTAGCATAGTATAATACTATAGAGCATATAGTATTAATACTAGTAGAAGATGCTTACATCCTAATTTGAAGAAGTTTAGAGAAAATAAAATATTAGTATCATCTGAGGGGGAGGGAGGCCATCTTCTTGAAACCCTAATGCAGGCTGATGAAGATTCTAAATGTTAGAGCTGCTTTTTCTTCACACCAGCTCAGCCCTTTAACCCTGCTGTCACCCTGTCCTGTGCTACCTGCAACGTGATCTGCTCCATCCTCTTCAATGAACGTTTCCACTACAAAGATAAGACCCTTCACTCCCTGCTGGATTTGTTAAATAAAAATTTTAATCGAGTAAGCTCTCTCTGGAACCAGGTAAGGCCAAGTCTCCATTTACCCTTGCACTTGACCTCTTGGGCACACTGGGAGCCCACAAGCAGGATAAAGAGCTGCAAGCTGCCCACCTTGTCCCATGAGCATGTGCCAAGGCAAGCACTGTCTCCGTCCTTCCGTGTGTGTCTTATGTCAAGTGGATTAGGGCAGTGTCACTTAGACCAGCACCTATGAAGGCTGCCTTCTGCTCGCTTCTGTGAGGTGATGCCCTCAAAAGAAGACGTCATGTTCCCAGTTCCCTGCATTTCTTTTAAGGCTCCTGTGCACATTGTCCTCCTCTCTTACTCTGAGGTTGGCTGAGGGTGATTGAGCAGATGAGAAGGGGCAACTCTTGTGTATGTGATGGTCATCCTCCCTTCTCTTTAGCTTGAAAGCTGGAGGAAGGGATTGTTCTTGGCCAGACCCTGCAGAGAGTTCGGTGCAACACTTAGAAACCCTGGTGTCTCTTCACAAACTGAATTGCTTGTGTATTTTTTGTTCTCATTTTAGATTTACAATCTATGGCCAAAACTCATAAAGCCTCTCCCTGGAGAGCACAGAGCATTTTCAGAAAGGCTTAAGGGTGTTCAAAACTTTGTTCTGGAAAAAGTGAAGGAGCATCAAAAGTCCCTGAATCATAATAACCCTCGAGACTACATTGACTGTTTCCTCAGCAGGATGGAGCAGGTATTGTACATGACATCTTTCCCTGATACTATATTTTATCAGTCCATGGGAATGCAGGAAGCATAATCACACCATGTAGGTAATTCTTGATATTTTGATATCTTGCAGCAGTGAGGTATGCTATTAACAATAGTATAAATTTTTCATAGTGCAGAAATTTTAAAAGAGGAAATGCCCTCTTTTTCCTTCATATTTCTTTTTCCTTTTTAATATTTATTTGTTTTAAATGAAACAAAGATATATATTTTTAACAATAAAAAGTACAATTCAAAAAGAAGATAGACATCATAAACCTTTAGACAACAACAAAGAAACAAAAATATATAAAGCAAAAATCAGAAGAAACATAAAGGAAAAGAAAAAATATACAATCATAGTGAGAAATATTAACATTTCTCTGAGAATATTTTATAAGTACAGAAAAAAATCAGAATAGAAGCATCTTGAATGATATCATTAATAATATAAATATAATAAATTTGTATTTAATTAATTTATATTAATCATATCCTACACAAATATATTTAAAATTTTGTATTTCATGTGTTGTTATTAGATGTCCATAGGACATAGAATTCTTTTTTGTGTGATTCAGTTACACATATACACATATATTATTTTTGAAGTTATTTCCCATTATAGGTTATTTCAAGATATTGACTATAGTTCCCTGTGCTATACATAAACCTTTGTTGCTTGTTGCATATCTATTTTTCTAAATTAGAAATCTAGTATTCTGTTCATACTAAGTCAAACAAGTGGAATCAAAATGTCATAAATTTTTAGTTGGGCAAAAACTCATAAGTTTTCTAAAAAATATATATTATACATATTATTTCCTTTTATTTCTATTTACTTCCTGTACTTGGACACTAGTATTTAATGAAGTCTTCTCCATATATATTTATGATGAGCTACATATATGTATATATATGCATGTTTCTGAGCATATATTTATCTTAATGTGGCTAAAAGACACACACATCTTCTTTACACACCCATAGTCTGCCATTGTTTGCCACAATGTTTCCCAGGGAGTATGTCATAGACCAATACATTATAAAAACTGGATTGTGTTTTCCCATGGAACAATTTCTGTTATTTAAAACTAACAATGGATAAAAGATTCTAAAAGAATACATTATAATTAACCATCAGTGGTCTTAAACATATTGAATAGCAAGTATTACAGAGCCACCAGCTCTTAGAATATCACTGGCTAAGACACCAGCATCAATGTCCATGAGAACAACAGCAGGAAAACAGTCAAAACTGTGACAAACAATAGACTGCAAAAGGATATTCAGTGCTCATTTTGACAGCACATACACTGATATTGGAATGATACAGAGAAGATTAGCATGGTCCTTGTGCAAGGATGACACACAAATTTGTGGTGTTCCATATTTTTGTTGTGTGCACAAAACTTTGAACCAATATAATTTCAATTTTTGTATTTCTGAAAAAAAGGATATTTCAATATATATGCATATGTAACAACTTAAAATCTGAAAATAATACTTTGAGCCCTGTAAAATTAACTTTGTTTATGTCAAAGTTCGGCTTCCCAGTAAAGTGTTATTTCAGATGGTAAAGAATCTGCCTGCAAAGCAAACAAACCCAGGTTTGATCTCTGGGTTGGGAAGATCCCCTGGAGGAGGGAACGGCTGCTCACTCCAGAATTCTTGCCTGGAGAATTTTGTGAACAGAGGAACGTGGCAGGCTACAGTCCATAGAACTGCAAAGAGTTGGACACAACTGAGCAACTAATACTTTGACTTTCATGCCAAAATTCCCCAAATATACATAAATAAGCAAAAGGAAAACACTGCAATTGTATCATAAGTGTGCAAGTTATAGCAAACGGTTAATTACTAATAACCTGTTTAGTCTTCTTAATCTCTGGGAGGGCTGATTTAGAAAGCTTGACTTCCTTAGAAAACATGCTGAAGGAAGGCATGACAATGCTCTCTTTTCTTCTCAGAAATTTCTCTGGAGTTAGTAGAGACATTCAAGCTCACTCCACGTATCAACAATGTGCATTGAAATAGCCTCTTCATTTTGATGGAAAAGTTTGTTGTTGGCCCTCAGAGGACTAGATGTTTGTCTGGGACAGAGAAAACAAAAATAGCTAGGTTTTTAATTGAGTCATTTAAAAATTTTCCTTCGTACCAACTCTCTATCAGTCCATGGTGGTTGGTAAAAGGAGTACTACCCTGAAATTTTCTTTCATAACACTCATCATAGTTTAACAAAATATTTAATTGACCTCTATATTCTTCACTACAATACTCTAAAGGGCTGGGGTAGTATCGATTTCCCATGCTTTGTATCACTGGTCTGAAGGAAACCGACCAGTTTCAAACCAGTGATTTCTCTACACTGTGCTCACATCTAATTTATCATCTAGTCTTTTTCATTAAATATAATAAAAGAAGATTCATTAACTGAGTGTTTGTATATAAGAAGAATTGTTCCAAGACCTTCCACTCAGTATCTCTTTTCATCTTTACAATAACCCTATGAGGTATATTCTGTTCTATATCCCAGTTTCACAAATGATGAAGTTGAATAAAGAGGTAAGGTCAAGGGCATATATCTGATCACTGACTAACCTGGGATTTGAACCAGAAGTTTCAATTCCATGACTGATTTTAAAAATCTACTACCCTACCATGCAGAAAATGAAGCCTATTACTAGTGATGGGGTGTGATCTTGGAGCTCTGATAAACCGTTGCCTTCCTTTTTTTTTTAAATTTTACTTTATTTAACTGTCATCTTTTTAACTCTGCCATCTACAGGAGAAACAGAACCCAGAGTCTGAATTTCACTTGGAAAACTTAGCAACCTGTGGATCAAATCTGTTTTCAGCAGGAGTAGAGACAACCACTGCCACTCTGAGTTATGGGTTCCTGCTCCTAATGAAATACCCTGAGGTTCAAGGTACAGCAAACATCTTGAGTATTTATTTAGGATAAAATAGGAGCTCCTGGCACTCATGAAGGTTGGAAGGTACTACTGTCTGTGACAAATTATCTTTCTCTGGACAGCCTTGGTGAGCATCATGCATAGGGCCACCCATGTGGTTTGGTTTTACAGATCAAAATTATATCAAATAATGCTGATAAGGAAGAGAGACCATTACGGATCAAAGACTTTTTAAGTTTAAAAGCATTGGCACTTCTGAATCCCAGCTCTTTTATATATGATATAATGTTGAAGAGTCAGCCCAATTTAGATGAGGGATGCATGGGTTCCCATTTTGATTCTCATTCTCAGCCACCAGTACCTGACTGGGTGACCTCAGACAAGTTATTTCACTTCACAGGCCTTTGTTTCTTCATCTTGAAAATGCATCAGTCTCCCCAAAGGGAATTTTTAGCTCCAATATAATTTAAAATTCAAAAATGAAATTGTACTAGCTTGATTTTCTCAATCATGTTCTCAGAGCACAGGTCTTAGAAACCCAGTGTTTATTTTGTTCAACAAAATGGTGTTTGCTGTTCCCACAAAATGTTAGGAGGCTGGATGATACTGATAGAGGAGATGCTCCACTGGAGTTAGGATTGAATATTTCCCCTCTGCAGCTGCTTTGCCAGGAATCTGGGATAAACCTTAATCCCTGCACGGAGGTCATCTCCTCACCTGTACAGGAGGACAAACTAGTTCAGGCAGGAGGCCAAAGACATACCTAATGCAGCTTTTATGTTTCCTGAAGTGAAATCTCTGGTCTTTGCAGCAATATAAAAAATAGACATTCTATGGCTGCTATCAAAAAGTCTACAAACAATAAATGCTGAGAGGATGCAGAGAAAAAGGAAACCTCTTATACTGTTGGTGGGAATGCAAACTAGTACAGCCACTATGGAGAACAGTGTGGAGATTCCTTAAAAACTGGAAATAGAACTTCCTTATGACCCAGAAACCCAGTGCTGGGCATACACACTGAGGAAACCAGAATTGAAAAAGACATGTGTACCCCAATGTTCATTGCAGCACTGTTTACAATAGCTAGGATATGGAAGCAACCTAGATGTCTATCAGCAGACGAACAGATAAGAAAGCTGTGGTACACATGCACAATGGAATATTACTCAGCCATTAAAAAGAATGCATTTGAATCAGTTCTAATGAGGTGGATGAAACTGGAGTCTATTATACAGAGTGAAGTAAGTCAGAAAGAAAAACACCAATACAGTATATTAATGCATATATATGGAATTTAGAAAGATGGTACAATGACCCTATATGCGAGACAGCAAAAGAGACACAGACGTACAGAACAGTCTTTTAGACTCTGTGGGAGAAGGTGAGGGTTGGATGATTTGAGAGAATAGCATTGAAATATATATATTACCATATGTGAAACACCAGTCCAGGTTCGATGCATGAAACAGGGTGCTCAGGGCTGGAGCACTGGGATGACCCTGAGGGATGGGGTTGGGAGGGAGGTGGGAGGGAGGTTCAGGATGGGGAACATATGTAAACCCATGGCTGATTCATGTCAATGTATGGCAAAACCAACTACAATATTGTAAAATAATTAGCCTCCTGCTGCTGCTGCTGCTGCTGCTAAGGCACTTCAGTCGTGTCTGACTCTGGGTAACCCCATAGACGGCAGCCCACCAGGCTCCCCCGTCCATGGGATTAAAATAAATAAATTAATTTAAAAAGAATATTCTGAGAATAAAGATTTTATACTAAAATTTTAAATAAAAGAAAAAATAGAAATTCTATGAAGAACAGAGCTGTGGGTTGTTTAGCAACATGTCTTTGACCTTGGGAGCCTTTTGCAAGCCACTTTCTTTACATATTGTGAGCATCTCTTAAGTAGGATTCCTGATTCATGTCTCTGCAGCCAAAGTTCATGAAGAAATTGACCATGTGATTGGACGCACCCGAAGTCCCTGCATGAAGGACAAGATGAAGCTGCCCTATACAGAGGCTGTGTTGCATGAGATACAAAGATACATCACCCTCATTCCTTCTAACTTACCCCATACTGTGGTCCAGAACACGAAATTCAGACAATATGTCATCCCCAAGGTTAGAGGGGGCTGGGAAAGCTGGCTGAGATAGAAGGTGCAACATGGTACCACTCCACCCCATGGTAGATGGGGCCTGTTAGAGGCATCATAGCTGTTTCAGGAAGAGAAGCAGTTGAGAGACATGGGAAGAACACGAGACCTGAGTTACATGGCCTGGATTTAAAATCCATCACTGCTATGCAGTGTACTCTCAGGCCATTGTGTCACCTCTGTGGTTCTGCCTCTGCCTTCCTGGAAGGGAAAGCTAACCCAGGACTTCCAAGGCTCCTCACACTCTCAGGTATAATAGGATATATTAAGGGAGAAGTGATTGGCATTAGTATGAATCTTGAGGGAACAGAAATCTGATTTTCCGTGATAGATTTTAAAAAGGGGGAAGAGATGGACAGTGTATCTGCAGGTCTAAAGTAATCAAGTGTCAACTTTCTTTAACCCAAATTCTCTCCTCCCAAGATCTCATGTACCAGGACATTTGGGACATTGCTGCCCACAATAGTTAACAATGATCAAAGCATTCACATGCACACTGGGGATGTAGTCAGCCTTCTGTAGTGATTAAGGGATTGGGTTTTACATTTGAGAGTGTAGAAGAGGAAGACAAGGTGTCAAACCTGACCAGACTACTGCAAAACTGAAACAGCCCTCAACCTTACTGCCAAATCCCAGTGCAAAAGTCTATTAACACATAAGTTTAGTATCACATTAAAAATGCTATACCACCAGCAAGTGAAGGTAATCAGGAACACAGGAAGGTCTAACACCAGAAAATTTGATTTAATAAAATTCAACATAGAAATAGAATTTAAAGAAAAACCACATGGTTTTTTATATATATATAAGATTTGATTTAATAAAATTCAACATAGAAATAGAATTTAAAGAAAAACCACATGGTTTTTTATATATATATATAAAATTTGATTTAATACAATTCAACATAGAAATAGAATTTAAAGAAAAACCACATGATTTTATATATATATATATATAAATCTCATTTATATAGAAAGTGCTTTTGAAAATATTAAAGAGTTTCTGCTCTGTTAGTTGCTCAGGCATGTCTGACTCTTTGTGACTCCACCAGGCTCCTCTGTCCACAGAATTTTCTAGGCAAGAATACTGGAGGGGGTTGCCTTTTTCTTCACCAGGGGATCTTCCAGACCCAGGGATTGAACCTGGGTTTCCTGCACTGCAGGCAGATTCTTTATTATATGAACCACCAGGGAAGCCCCACATGTAATAAAATAGGAATAAATTTCTGATAGCAGTGATTACATTAAGAAGGAAACCAAGGAACTTGAGTATAGGAATAAGAAACTTATTTTCAATTTGACTTTTTTTAATACCATGTACATGTATTACCTACTCCAAAAATTGTGAAATAATGTTTCAAGAAATAAAAAATGAAGTAAAACTGGAAAGAGGAGGTTTTCGCTTAAATAGGAGTGCTTTATGATCAGATAAAAGTTGGGTCAAATTCTAATCATGACACTTGCTAATAACCACAAGTAAATTGTTTCTTCTCTCTGAGTCTCAATTTCTGCATTTATACAATGAGCCAAAAAAACAAGATCCTAGTGAATATGGTTGAAGTGAGGATTAAATGACATTTATAAACAATTAAACACAGTGTCAGGTAAATGTGAAGCATCCTGTATCAATGGTCATTATCATTTTGTCATTTAAACCTCACAAGTTCTAATGGGGCAAAGAGGAAAGCGTATGGGCTCAGACAGTAAAGAATCTGCCTGCAATGCAGGAGACTCAGGTTTGATCCTTTGGTTGGGAAGATCCCTCGGAGAAAGGAATGGCAACCCCCTCCAGTATTCTTGCCTGAAAAATTAGATGGACAGAGGAACCAGGCTGGCTACAGTTCAGTTCATGGGGTCACAAAGAGCTGGACATGACTAAGCAACAAACATACACACACGCACACCATTTTAGAAATGAGGAGGTGGGCTTTGAGCCAATAGATTTTGTAGATTACAAGGTACTATCTTATTTTCTTACATTCACACCCTGAATTCAGAAAGAAAAAAAATTGTGAAAAGTGAACTTTTCCAATTTGAGGTGGTGGTTCCAGTAAAGCACATGTCTGAACAATATGAGCTGCAAATCTTAGTTTTTGAACAATTGTTTATTGCACATTGACTGTAACAGTTGCTCTTCCCTCAGAGAACCATCTTATTATTCGATAAAAGGTATTGCATGATAGTGGGTGTGAAAAAACTCTCACACAAGATAGTGAGAAAGCTCTCACACAAGCTTTAAGAGTGCTTGGTCCTGTTTGATCCACTATAATTAAAAGTGTTAGGCTTTTTATGAACCAAAGATAAGTCTAATAACATGCCATTCTACTCTTTCTTGGCTCCAGGGTACTACTGTATTGCCGTTACTGTCTTCCGTCTTGTACGACTGCAAGGAGTTTCCTAACCCAGAGAAGTTTGACCCAGGCCATTTTTTGGATAAAAATGGCAACTTCAGGAAAACAAAATACTTTGTGGCTTTTTCCATTGGTAAATATAGATACACACCATCCAAACCATACACATGAACCTTTTGAACAACTTTTAGCTTTACTGAATGCATGTAAATAATCTACTAATGATCACAGGGTTGATCAGATCAATCTGCTATAACCCTCTAAATCAAGATGGAGCTACTTAAGTCTGTATACCAATCAGATCAGATAAGTCTTTCAAGGACTATTTTGTTATCTGGTGACTAAGTACAATGCCAGTTTTTAAAAAAATCAAGGCAAATCAATTCAATTCAGATGTCACATATTATCAGATAACAAAGGGACCTCCTTTTGTAGACTCTTACCTATTGATCTCCCTTTTGTAATATACAACTTTCCTAAAACAGAATGTCCAGGTTTCTTTCTTCTTTTAAAATGATTAAACATTATTGTATAATTTTATGATTCTTAGAGCCAGAGGCCATCAGAAGGACTATGGTCATTTCATTCTCTTCCTTCCCCTGTGAAATATAGAGCCCCACATACCCTTGCCTGTTTGCAAGAGCTGATTGGCTCCCAGTTGCTATTTCTCATAAGGTCATAAAGACAACTTAAGCTCACTCAGCACATATTTTTTTCTTTGTTATCCTAGTCAATTATTTGATTAGTATTTTCAAAAATAACAGTTAATATGTTTTTAAAAGACAGCCTGTGGTATTAAATAATCTTCCATACAAACATGTTTAGGTGGCATTACGTGATAGTTGCACAATGACTAGTTTAATTAATCTAACATAGGTGTATGTCTAGTTTTCATCTAACTCATCAGTGTCATAAATAATAAGGCAAGTGACATCCTCATTGGTGAATCTCTAGTTCCTACAGATAATTCCCCAGGAGAACTATTGAATTAGGAGCATAAGTCTCTTTAGAGAAATTTTGGTTTGTTAGAGGAACTGTACCAGTTGATCAGCAAATTTGGAAAACTCAGCAGTGACAACAGGACTGGGAAAGGTCAGTTTGCATTCCAATCCCAAAGAAAGGCAATTGCACTTATCTCACACACTAGTAAAGTAATGCTCAAAATTCTCCAAGCCAGGCTTCAGCAATACGTGAACCGTGAACTTTCAGATGTTCAAGCTGGTTTTAGAAAAGGCAGAGGAACCAGAGATCAAATTGCCAACATCTGCTGGGTCATCAAGAAAGCAAGAGAGTTCCAGAAAAACATCTATTTTTGCTTTATTGACTATGCCAAAGCCTTTGACTGTGGATCACAATAAACTGGAAAATTCTGAAGGAGATGGGAATACCAGACTACCTAACCTGCTTCTTGAGAAACCTGTATACAGGTCAGGAAGCAACAGTTAGAACTGGACATGGAACAACAGACTGGTTCCAAATAGGAAAAGGAGTGCGTCAAGGCTATATATTGTCACCCTGCTTGTTTAACTTCTATGCAGAGTACATAATGAGAAACGCTGGGCTGGAAGAAGCATAAGCTGGAATCAAGATTGCTGGGAGAAATATCAATAACCTCAGATATGCAGATGACAACACTCTTATGGTGGAAAGTGAAGAAGAACTAAAGAGCCTCTTGATGAAAGTGAAAGAGGAGAATTAAAAGCTGGATTAAAGCTCAACATTGAGAAAACTAGGATCATGGCATCTGGTCCCATCACTTCATGGGAAATAGATGGAGAAACAGTGGAAACAGTGTCAGACTTTATTTTTTGGGGCTCCAAAATCACTGCAGATGGTGACTGCAGCCATGAAATTAAAAGACGCTTAACTCCTTGGAAGGAATGTTATGACCAACCTAGATAGCATATTCAAAAGCAGAGACATTACTTTGCCAACAAAGGTCCGTCTAGTCTAGGCTATGGTTTTTCCAGTAGTCATGTATGGGTGTGAGAGTTGGACTGTGAAGAAAGCTGAGCCCCAAAGAATTGATGCTTTTTAACTGTAATGTTGGAGAAGATTCTTGAGAGTCCCTTGGACTGCAAGGAGATCCAACCAGTCCATTCTAAAGGAGATCAGTTCTGGGTGTTCACTGGAGGGACTGATGTTGAAGCTGAAACTCCAATACTTTAGCCACCTGATGTGAAGAGCTGACTCATTCAAAAAGACCCTGATGCTGGGAAAGATTGAAGGCAGGAGGAGAAGGGGACAACAGAGGATGAGATGGCTGGGTGGGATCACCGACTCAATGGACATGGGTTTGGGTAGACTCCGGCAGTTGGTGATGGACAGGGAGGCCTGGCGTGCTGAGATTCATGGAGTCTCAAAGAGTCAGACACGACTGAGGAACTGAAGCGAACTGAAATGAACCAGTTAATAGTCATCTAGCGGATTCTGAGCTGTCCCTTTTCTGAACAGTGTTTTCAGTGGCTGTCAGGAGTATGTAGTATTTGAATACAAGCTATTGTAATATTTAATTTGGAACAAGCTAATGGAACTGTCTCTTCCTTTCAGGGAAACGGGCCTGTGTTGGAGAGGGCCTGGCCCAAATGGAGCTGTTCCTGTTCTTCACCACCATTCTGCAAAATTTTGTCCTAAAATCCCTGGGGGAGACAAAGGACATAGACACCAAACCCATTGTTACTGGACTGATCAATATGCCACCACCCTTCAAGCTATGCCTTATCCCCAGATAAAAGAAGAGCTTTTCTCTTTTAACAATTTAAATAAAAGTAATAGCTTTTTCTTCTCACTACTTCTGCCACCTCAATAGTCTCTTTTCATTTTAAATTCTGCCTAGGACAGAATATGGGCTTCCCTCATAGCTCAGTTGGTAAAGAATCTACCTGTACTGCAGGATAGAAACACTACTCACTAAAAGCTTGATGGACATTTGTTTAAATCGATAAATTCCTTGAAAAAGGAGCTGGATCCTGAAAACTCCAGGGGCAAAACAATATCTTGTACCCTATAGAGTACTTTATAAAGCATGATCCAGCCAAACCAAGCCCAGGCCCACAGAAGACCTTTATCAGAAAATAGTGGAGCCTTCACTTTTTCTGTACCTTTGGAGATAGGCTGATAATCTATAATTTTCAAAATAGAGAATATAATGGCCTATGTGTATTTTTTCCTATTTCCCATTGAAAGCACTTACATGATTTCTGCCATAGTCACAAAATAAATCCTTTCTTTCCACAGCAGGTTTTCTGTGAATGTTTCACTTTATTTCAAGTCTCAAATATCCCTTTCTTTGGGTTATGGACACTCTACAATTAGAATAAGATAGAACTTCCAGATGCTGAAGCTGGTTTTAGAAAAAGCAGAGGAACCAGAGATCAAACTGCCAACATTCGCTGAAAGTGAAAGTGAAATCGCTCTGTCGTGTCTGACTCTTTGTGACCTTATGGACTGTAGCCTACCAGGCTCCTCCATCCGTGGGATTTTCCAGGCAAGAGTACTGGAGTGGATTGTGTTTCCTTCTCCAGGAGATTTTCCCAACCCAAGGATCGAACCCAGGTCGCCCACATTGCAGGCAGACACTTTACCATCTGAGCCACCAGGGAAGACTCTGGATCATCGAAGAAGTGAGAGAGTTCCAGAAAGACATCTATTTCTGCTTTATTGACTATGCTAAGGCTTTTGACTGTGTGGATCACAATAAACTGTGGAAAGTTCTGAAAGAAATGGGCATACCAGACCACCTGACCTGCCTCCTGAGAAATCTGTACGCAGATCAGGAAGCAACAGTTAGAACAGGACATGGAACAACAGACTGGTTCCAAATAGGAAAAGGAGTACGTCAAGGCTGTATATTGTCACCCTGCTTATTTAACTTTTATTCAGAGTACATCATGAGAAACACTGGGCTGGAAGAAGCACAAGCTGGAATCAAGATTGCTGGGAGAAATATCAATAACCTCAGATATGCAGATGACACCACCCTTATGGCAGAAAGTAAAGAGGAACTAAAAAGCCTCTTGAAAGTGAAAGAGAAGAGTGAAAAAGTTGGCTTAAAGCTCAACATTCAGAAAACCAAGATCATGGCATCTGGTCCCATCACTTCATGGCAAATAGATGGAGAAACATTGGAAACAGTGTCAGAGTTTATTTTGGGGGTGTCTAAAATCACTGCAGATGGTGACTGCAGCCATGAAATTAAAAGACACTTACTCCTTGGAAGGAAAGTTATGACCAAACTAGACAGCATATTCAAAAGCAGAGACATTACTTTGCCAACAAACGTCAGTCTAGTCAAGGCTATGGTTTTTCCAGTAGTCATGTATGGATGTGAGAGTTGGACTGTGAAGAAAGCTGCACGCCGAAGAATTGATGCTTTTGAACTGTGGTGTTGGAGAAGACTCTTGAGAGTCCCTTGGACTGCAAGGAGATCCAGCCAGTCCATTCTAAAGGAGATCAGTCCTGGCTGTTCTTTGGAAGGAATGATGCTAAAGCTGAAACTCCAGTACTTTGGCTACCTCATGTGATGACTTGACTCACTGGAAAAGACTCTGATGCTGGGAGGGGTTGGGGTCAGGAGGAGAAGGGGACGACAGAGGATGAGATGGCTGGATGGCATCACTGACTTGATGGACGCAAGATTGAGTGAACTCCAGGAGTTGGTGATGGACAGGGAGGCCTGGCGTGCTGCAGTTCATGGGGTCGCAAAGATTCTGACATGACTAAGCAACTGAACTGAACCGAACTGAACTGAAACAGATGAAATGGTAACCCCCATCACAAATCTCTCCCTGCCCCACCTCATTTATTTGCAGCCATTGCTTTACATGGAGGCCCAAGAAGCCACCTTGGATAAAAGTCAAACCTTGTGCATAGGTAGGATTCAGACATGCATAGCTGCATCTTCTTCAGAAAATGAGCAGCAGGATTGGGGTTTGGAGAGCAAGAGAGTAAATTGCAAGAAAAGACTGTTATTGCCAAGAGAATAGTGATATGGAAGAGAATAGCTAGAACAACTGCCCAGTGGGGGCCCAGTGGAGTGCTGTGAGCAGCCACTGCCACAGAAGGATGGTTCAAATGCCATGAGGCAGCCCCGGCTCCAGGACACTGGGAGGGAAAGAAGCTTTAAAAGTAGAGCTGAGTTTCTGGGCATATACTCAAAAGGGTTGATTCTTTTGAGTTCTCCAACAGATATTTGCACAGCCATGTCCCTAGTAGCATTATTCACAACAGCCAAAAACGGTGGAAACTACCCAAATGTCCATTGGCAGAAGAGTAGATAAACAAAGTGTGATTATATACATATAATAGAGTATTATTCAGCCTTAAAAAGAAGGACTTATAGTCTAACTGAATTCCAGCTGAGCTATTTCAAATCCTAAACGATGATGCTGTTAAAGTGCTGCACTTGAATATGAATGCCAGCAAATTTGGAAAACTCAGCAGTGGCCACAGGACTGGAAAAGGTCAGTTTTCATTCCAGTCTCAAAGAAAGGCCCAAGAATGTTCAAACTACCACACAATTGCACTCATCTCACACGCTAGCAACCCACTCCAGTGTTCTTGCCTGGAGAATCCCAGGGACGGGGGAGCCTGGTGGGCTGCCGTCTATGGGGTCACACAGAGTCGGACACGACTGAAGCAATGCAGCAGCAGCAGCAGCACACGGTAGCAAAGTAATGTTCACAATTCTCCAAGCTAGGCTTCAGCAGTACATGAACCAAGAGTTTCCATATTCAAGCTGGATTTAGAAAAGGCAGAGGAACCAGAGATCAAATTGCCAACATCCATTGGATCATAGAAAAAGCAAGAGAATTCCAGAGAAGCATCTACTGCTTCACTGACTACACCTAAAGCCTTTGACTGTGTGGATCACAACAAACTGTGGAAAATTCTGAAAGAGATGGGAATACCAGACTACTTACCTGCCTCCTGAGAAATCTCTAGGCAGGCCAGGAAGCAACAGTTAGAACTGGACATGGAACAACAGACTGGTTCCAAATAGTAAAAGGAGTACATCAAGGCTGTATATTGTCACCCTGCTTATTTAACTTATATGTAGAGTATATCATGAGAAATGCTGGACTGGAAGAAGCACAAGTTGGAATCAAGACTACTGGGAGAAACATCTATAACAGAAATGCAGATAACACCACCCTTATGGCAGAAAGTGAAGAGGAACTAAAGAGCCTCTTGATGAAAGTGAAAGAGGAGAATTAAAAAGCTAGCTTAAAGCTCAATATTCAAAAAATGAAGATCATGGCATCCAGTCCCATCACTTCATGGCAAATAGATGGGGAGACAATGGAAACAGGACAGACTTTATTTTCTTGGGCTCCAAAATCACTGGAGATGGTGACTGCAGCCATGAAACTAAAAGACACTTGCTCCTCAGAAGAAAAGCTGTGACCAACCTAGAGAGCATATTAAAGAGCAGAGACATAACTTTACTGACAAAAGGCCTGTCTAGTCAAAGCTATGGTTTTTCCAGTAGTCATTTATGGATATAAAGTTGGACCATAAAGAAAGCTGAGCACCGAAGAACCGATGTTTTTGAACTGTGGTGTTGGAGAAGACTCTTGAGAGTCCCTTGGACTGCAAGGAGATCCAACCAGTCAATTCTAAAGAAAATAAGTCCTGAATATTCATTGGAAGGACTGATGCTAAAGCTGAAACTCCAATACTTTGGCCACCTGATGTGAAGAACTGACTCATTGGAAAAGACCCTGATGCCTGGAAAGACTGAGGGCAGGAGGAGAAGGGCACAACAGAGGACGAGATGATTGGATGGCATCACCAACTCAATGGACATGAGTTTGAGTGAGCTCCAGGAGTTCATGATGGACACAGAAGCCTGGCATGCTGCAGTCCATGGGATTGTAAAAAGTCAAACATGACTAAGCGACTGAACTGAACTGAACTGAACTCAAAGTACTGAGGTCTGAGATACACTGGGGAAATCTGAGAGACAATGGCTGCAGCTAATTGGAAATGGCATATGCTTCTCAGAATTCCTAAGGTCAAAGGATGTGTGTCTGTTTGCCACAGGTGAGATGTTAACCTAGGAGACAGTAAGATCTTAAAGAGAACAGCAGGTAGTTTTGGGTTGTGGGCATGGTTGACCCATCATATGTTAACAAAGTTAAGTCATAAAGATCTCATATAAGTCAGCAATAAAAAGACTACCCAATTTAAAAAGGAGAAAAAGATTTTAATAAACACTTCTCCAAAGAAGTTATACTAATGGAGGAAGAGAAAAAGATGGCGGAGGAATAGGATGGGGGAGAACACTCTCTCCCTCTCTACCTCATCAAAAGAACATTTCAACGCTGAGCAAATTCCACAAAATAACTTCTGACTGCTGGCAGAGGACATCAGGCATCCAGCAAAGCAGATCATTGGCTTCAAAGCCAGGTAGGGAATATTTTATTTTAAAGAACGAAGTTATAGACAAAGGAGGTAGGGAGGGAATCCCGGCATGGGAAGGGAATCCCGTCCCAGGAAGAGACTCTTAAAGAGAGAGGTTCCCTAAAATTGGGGAACTTTCTCACAGCTGTGCATGGGGCGAGCCCTGGAAGCACAGAGGGCAACATAACAGGAAGGAAGAATAAATAAATAATTAAAACCAACAGATTACGAATTCAACAGTATAACCCCAGCGGACAAGCAGCGCAAACGCCTCGTCCGGCAGCAGTGGGGGTTGGGCAGGGAGGAGCGCGCCCGCGACAGTGCTCTCTAAGAATTGGGCCGCGGGAGAAGTAGGCTGCAGAGCTTCCTCGAGAATCGGGGCGTAACGGGGCCAGAATCGGGTCCGCGCGTGGATAGAACGAATTATCCCGGACTAGCAAACAAGACTGGGGGATAACTAACACGCGAAACACCCGAACATAAGGCACTGACAGGCCCGCGACAGAACAAAGGACGGATCGGAAATAGCCGGCTGCAGACCATCCCCCACCGGCGACAGGCAGCCAGAGCCTTAAGTGCTGGAAGAGGGCAGTCGCAGCTCAAGAGAGACATTACCTACCAAATTGCAAGCGGGCCTCTTTGATGAGACTTCTGGGGGTATCTGAGTGGTCATCATCTGCCTGAAAAGAGCCCCGGCGGAGATCCCAGAAAATCGAGCGACCCGCAAAGCCCAGAAGATGCAACAATAGTCTGCGCCAAACTCCCTAGCCACTCGGACTTGGGACCAAACCCGGCACCCGGAGGGGACTTCCTGAGCGCCAACCTGAGCGGCTAAAACCAGGGAATTGCATGAAACATAGGCCAGGCCCCACACGGTTATCCCGCGGATTGGGAAGGGGCAAGCCCAGTGCAGAGTTCACCACCACCCTCTCGTGGCAAGACAGAAATTAGACACGGAAGAGACCAGCAAACAGAGGAAGGCAAACAGAGGGAACTGCCTTGATAGCGACCCCACACAGTCCTCAACGACAGAGAAAGCGACAGATACGCCGTCTCTACTTTTATGATCAAAAAAATTTTTTTTTGGGGGGGGTGATGTGGAAGCGTGATTTTTTTCTTTTAAGAATTTTTTTCTTTCTTTAAAAATTATTTTTTTCCTTTTTAAATTTGTTTATCCTTTCTTTTCATCCTTTTTCCCCTAAACTTCCTTAAATTTTAAGCCTTCTATATTTCTAGTTTTTATTTTTATAACCTAATATTACTTAAAAAAAAACCCTATCATTTAAGCAAACGCTGTATGTAGTCTTAATGGTGAAGGAAGTTGTCTTTTAATAATTCTGGAATCTTTATTATATTTTACTTTTTTTCTTTTTCTCTATTTTTTAAAATGCCTCTCTCCTCATTCTTCTCCTTCAATAATCTATCTTTGAAAATCCAATCTATACTCCAGTTTTTTAATCTTGGCATTTTGGTATTTGTTGCCAATTTTGTACTTTTAAAAACCTAACCTCAATACCCAGTTTACATGAGTGCAAGACTACTGGCTTAACCACTCTCTCCACCTCTGGAATCTCTCTCTCCCCACCAGGTGGCTTTGTCTCCTCCCCTCACCCTCCCCTCTCACCCAACCCTACGAACCTCTGTGCGTCCAGAAGGAGGAGAACTCTAAGGGAACTGGTCACTGACCGGATCTGTATCCCTCCTCCCATCTCCCTCTTTATCCTCCTGACCACCTCTATCTACTTCCTTCCCCCTCTTCCAAGTATAACCTGGACCACCCTGAGCGGCCAGACTTGAGCACACACAAGAAAGTGGCTACGGGCTAACTTCCTTTCCCACTTTGATTCCACCTCACCCATCCACTCACCTCTAACTACTCCCTCCCTCTTCCTCCCCAAGCAACCCACCTACCTCTAGGGACGACCCCAAGGTGGAGAAACCTACATCATTAACCTAGATGTTTTAACATTAGTGCTGAATAGATGGAGAAATCATGAGGCTATTCTAAAAATAAATCTGAAAACCAGAATCAGGAGGCGTAATTCCAAACCTGTGATCAACAAAGAATTCCTGAACACAGGGAACATTATCCAATTAGAGCTCATCAAACGCCTTCATACCTATACTAAAACTGAGCACTGCCCAAGGGCCAACAAGCTCCAGAGCAAGACATACCACGCATATTCTCCAGCAACACAAGAACAAGCCCCTGAGCCAATACATAGGCAACTCAAAATACTCCAAAACCATTGACGCTCATAACCCATTACTCACACGCACAACACCCAGAGAGAGGAAATCCAGATCCACCCACCAGAATTCCAACACAAGCCTCCTGATCAAGAAACTTTGACAAACCAGTGATATAACACCAAACACAGAGAGGAAACTCTATAATAAAGAGAACTCCACAAATTCCCAGAATATAGAAAAGCCACCCCAAACGCAGCAATATAACCAGGATGAAGAGACAGAGGAATTCCCAGCAGGTAAAGGAACAGGAGACATGCCCACCAAACCAAACAAAAGAGGAAGAGATAGGGAATCTACCTGAGAAAGAATTCCGAATAATGATAGTGAAAATGATCCAAAATCTTGAAATCAAAATGGAATCACAGATAAATAGCCTGGGGTCAAGGATTGAGAAGATGCAAGAAAGGTTTAACAAGGACCTAGAAGAAATAAAAAGAGTCAACATATAATGAATAATGCAATAAAGGAGATCAGAAACACTCTGGAGGCTACAAATAGTAGAATATCGGAGGCAGAAGATAGGATTAGTGAAATAGAAGATAGAATGGTAGAAATAAATGAATCAGCGAGGAAAAAGAAAGACGAATTAAAAGAAATGAGGACAACCTCAGAGACCTCCAAGACAATATGAAACGCTCCAACATCGAATATAGGAGTCCCAGAAGAAGAAGACAAAAGAAAGACCATGAGAAAATACTTGAGGAGATAATAGTTGAAAACTTCCCTAAAATGGGGAAGGAAATAATCACCCAAGTCCAAGAAACCCAGAGAGTGCCAAACAGGATAAACCCAAGGCGAAACACCCCAAGACATATTTTAATCAAACTAACAAAGACCAAACACAAAGAACAATTACTAAAAGCAGCAAGGGAAAAACAACAATAACACACAAGGGGATCCCCATAAGAATAACTGCAGATCTTTCAATAGAAACTCTTCAGGCCAGAGAATGCAAGACATACTTAAAGTGATGAAAGATAATAACCTTCAGCCAAGACTACTGTACCCAGCAAGGATCTCATTCAAATACGAAGGAGAAATCAAAAGCTTCCAGACAAGCAAAAGCTGAGAGAATTCAGCACCACCAAACCAGCTCTCCAACAAATACTAAAGGATAGACTTTAGAAAGGAAACACAAAAAGGACGTATAAACCCGAACCCAAAACAATAAAGTAAATGGCAACAGGAGCATACTTATCAATAATTACCTTAAATGTAAATGGGTTGAATGCCCCAACCAAAAGGCAAAGACTGGCTGAATGGATACAAAAACAAGATCCCTATATATGCGCCTACAAGAGACCCACCTCAAAACAACGGACACATACAGATTAAAAGTGAAGGGCTGGAAAAAGATATTCCATGCAAATAAAGACCAAAAGAAAGCAGGAGTAGCAATACTCATATCCGATAAAATAGACTTTAAAACAAAGGCTGTGAAAAGGGACAAAGAAGGCCACTACATAATGATTAAAGGATCGATCCAAGAAGAAGATATAACAATTATAAATATATATGCACCCAACATAGGAGCACCGCAATATGTAAGACAATTGCTAACAAGCATGAAAGGGGAAATTAATAATAACACAATAATAGTGGGAGACTTTAATACCCCACTCACACCTATGGACAGATCAACTAAACAGAAAATTAACAAAGAAACGCAAACGTTAAATGATACAATAGACCAGTTAGACCTAATTGATATCTATAGGACATTTCACCCCAAAACAACGAACTTCACCTTTACTCAAGTGCACACGGAACCTTCTCCAGAATAGATCACATTCTGGGTCATAAATCTAACCTTGATAAATTCAAAAATTGAAATTATTCCAAGCATCTTCTCTGACCATAATGCACTAAGGTAAGATCTGAATTATAGGAGAAAACTATTAAAAATTCCAACATTTGGAGGCTGAACAACACCCTACTGAATAATCAACAAATCACAGAAGAAATCAAAAAGAAATCAAAATATGCATCGAAACAAATGAAAATGAAAACACAACTACACAGAACCTTTGGGACACTATAAAAGCAGTCCTAAGAGGAAAGTTCATAGCAATACAGGCATACCTCAAGAAACAAGAAAAAGTCAAATAAATAACCTAACTCTACACCTAAAGCAACTAGAGAAGGAAGAAATAGAGAACCCCAGAGTTAGTAGAAGGAAAGAAATCCTAAAAATTAGGGCAGAAATAAATGCAAAAGAAACAAAAGAGACCATAGCAAAAATCAACAAAACAAAAAGCTGGTTCTTTGAAAGGATAAATAAAATTGACAAACCATTAGCCAGACTCATTAAGAAACAAAGAGAAAAAATCAAATCAACAAAATTAGAAATGAAAATGGAGAGATCACAACAGACAACACAGAAATACAAAGAATCATAAGAGAATACTATCAGCAATTATATGCCAATAAAATGGACAACTTGGAAGAAATGGACAAATTCTTAGAAAAGTACAATTTTCCAAAACTGAACCAGGAAGAAATAGAAAATCTTAACAGACCCATCACAAGCATGGAAATTGAAACTGTAATCAGAAATCTTCCAGCAAATAAAAGCCCAGGTCCAGACGGCTTCACAGCTGAATTCTACCAAAAATTTCGAGAAGAGCTAACACCTATCTTACTGAAACTATTCCAGAAAATTGCAGAGGAAGGTAAACTGCCAAACTCGTTCTATGAGGCCACCATCACCCTAATACCAAAACCTGACAAAGACACCACAAAAAAGAAAACTACAGGCCAATATCACTGATGAACATAGATGCAAAAATCCTCAACAAAATCCTAGCAATCAGAATCCAGCAACACATTAAAAAGATCATACACCATGACCAAGTGGGCTTTATCCAGGATGCAGGATTCTTCAATATCCGAAGTCAATCAATGTAATTCATCACATTAACAAACTGAGAAATAAAAATCATATGATTATTTCAATAGATGCAGAAAAAGCCTTTGACAAAATTCAACATCCATTTATGATAAAAACTCTCCAGAAAGCAGGAATAGAAGGACCATACCTCAACATAATAAAAGCTATATATGACAAACCCACAGCTAACATTATCCTCAATGGTGAAAAATTGAAACCATTTCCCTAAAGTCAGGAACAAGACAAGGGTGTCCACTTTCACCACTACTCTTCAACATCGTACTGGAAGTTTTGGCCACAGCAATCAGAGCAGAAAAAGAAATACAAGGAATCCAAATTGGAAAAGAAGAAGTAAAACTCTCACTGTTTGCAGATGACATGATCCTCTACATAGAAAATCCTAAAGACTCGACCAGAAAACTACTAGAGCTAATCAGTGAATATAGTAAAGTTGCAGGATATAAAATCAACACCCAGAAATCCCTTGCATTCCTATACACTAATAATGAGAAAGTAGAAAAAGAAGTTAAGGAAACAATTCCATTCACCATTGCAACGAAAAGAATAAAATACTTAGGAATATTCCTACCTAAAGAAACTAAAGACCTATATATTGAAAACTATAAAACACTGATGAAAGAAATCAAAGAAGACACTAATAGATGGAGGAATATACCATGCTCATGGGTTGGAAGAATCAATATAGTGAAAATGAGTATACTACCCAAAGCAATCTACAGATTCAATGCAATTCCCATCAAGCTACCAGCAGTATTTTTCTCAGAACTAGATCAAATAATCTCAAGATTTGTATGGAAATACAAAAACCTCGAATAGCCAAAGCAATCTTGAGAAAGAAAAATGGAACTGGAGGAATCAACTTGCCTGACTTCAGGCTCTACTACAAAGCCACAGTCATTAAGACAGTATGGTACTGGCACAAAGACAGAAATATAGATCAATGGAACAAAATAGAAAGCCCTGAGATTAACCCACATACCTATGGACACCTTATCTTCGACAAAGGAGGCAAGAATATACAATGGAGTAAAGACAGTCTCTTTAACAGGTGGTGCTGGGAAAACTGGTCAACCACTTGTAAAAGAATGAAATTAGACCCCTCTCTAACACCATACACAAAAATAAACTCAAAATGGATTAAAGATCTAAATGTAAGACCAGAAACTATAAAACTCCTAGAGGAGAACATAGGCAAAACACTCTCGGACATAAATCACAGCAGGATCCTCATGATCCATCTCCCAGTATACTGGAAATAAAAGCAAAGATAAACAAATGGGATCTAATTAAAATTAAAAGCTTCTGCACAACAAAGGAAACTATAAGCAAGGTGAAAAGACAGCCTTCTGAATGGGAGAAAACAATAGCAAATGAAACAACTGACAAACAACTAATCTCAAAGACATATAAGCAACTTATGCAGCTCAACTCCAGAAAAATAAATGATCCAATAAAAAATGGGCCAAAGAACTAAATAGGCATTTCTCCAAAGAAGACATACGGATGGCTAACAAACACATGAAAAGATGCTCAACATCACTCATTATCAGAGAAATGCAAATCAAGACCACAATGAGGTATCATTTCACACCAGTCAGAATGGCTGCGATCCAAAAGTCTACAAGCAATAAATGCTGGAGAGGGTGTGGAGAAAAGGGAACCCTCTACACTGCGGTGGGAATGCAAACTAGTACAGCCATTATGGAAAACAGTGTGGAGATTCCTTAAAACATTGCAAATAGAACTGCCTTATGACCCAGCAATCCCACTTGGATCACCCGAGGAAACCAGAATTGAAAGAGACACGTGTACCCCAATGTTCACTGCAGCGCTGTTTACAATAGCGACATGGAAGCAACCTAGATGTCCATCAGCAGATGAATGGATAAGAAAGCTGTGGTTCATATACACTATGGAATACTACTCAGCCCTTAAAAGAATAAATTCGACTCAGTTCTAATGAGATGGATGAAATTGGAACCGATTATACAGAGTGAAGTAAGCCAGAAAGAAAAACACCAATACAGTATACTGACACATATATATGGAATTTAGAAGACAGTAATGATGACCCATATGTGAGACAACAAGAGACACAGAGGTATAGAGTGGACTTTTGGACTCTGAGGGAGAGGGAAAGGGTGGGATGGTTGGGAGAATGGCGTGAAGCATGTGTATTTTCCTGTAAGAAACGAAGCGCTAATCTATGTTTGGTGTAGGATGCAGGATGCATGGGGCTGATGCACAGGATGATTCAAGTAGAGGATGTGGGGTGGGAGGTGGGAGGGGGCTTCGGCATTGGGAGATTGTGTTCACCTATGGCTGATTCGTGTCAATGTTTGGCAAAACAAATACAGTATTGTAATTAAAAAATAAATAAATTTAATTTAAAAAAAAATAAAATAAAATAAAATAAAAAAAATAAAACTCAGTATTCAAAAATCTAAGATCATGGCATCTGGTCCCATCACTTCATGGCAAATCGGTAGTGAAAAAGTAGCAACAGTCTCAGACTTTATGTTCTTGGACTCCTAAATCACTGCTGACAGTGACTGCAGCCATGAAATTAAAAGAGACTTCCTTCCTCTTTGGAATGTAGCTATGGCCAACCTAGACAGCATATTAAAAAGCAGAAACATCACTTTGCTGACAAAGGTCCATAAACTCAAAGGTATGGTTTGTCCAGTATTCATGTATGGATCTGAGATTTGTGGCATAAAGAGGCTGAATGCCAAAGAATTGATGCTTTTGAACTGCAGTGCTGCAGAAGACTCTTGACAGTCGCTTGGACAGCAAGGAGATCAAAATAGTCAATCATAAAGGAAATCAACCCCAAATATTCATTGGTAGAACTAATGTTCAAGCTGAATCTCCAATACTTTGGACACATGACATGAAGAGTCGACCCTTTCAAAAGACCTTGATGGTAGAAAAGACAGAGGGCAGGAGAAGAAGGGGACAATAGAGGAGGAGATGGTTGGATGGGCATCAGCGACTCAATGGACATGAGTGCGAGCAAATTCAGGGAGATAGTGATGGACAGGGAAGCCTGGTGTGCTGCAGTCCACGGGGTCATAAAACAGTTGGATATGACTTAGCGACTGAACAACAACAAAGCACATAAGAAGATAATACACAGTGATTAAGTTTACATCATTGTAAGATGGAATTCATGTTGAAAAATAAACTTGGATATTTACAGCAAAAAAAAAAAAAAGAAAGTTATACTAATGGCCAATAAACACATGAAAAGATTCTCGATATCATTAGTCACCAGAGAAATGCAAATCAAAACCAGATTGACATACCATTTCACACCTACTAGTAAGATGAAATTAAAAGGATAAGTATTTTCAAGAACATGGAGAAGTTGGAATCTTCATATATTTCTGATGTGAATGCTAAATGGTGCAGCCATGTTGGAAAATTATTTGGCAGTTCCTCAAAATATTAAGCATAATGCTACCATATGAACTAGTACTTTCAGCTAAGTATCTATCCAAAAGAAATGAAAATATATATAAATGCAAAAACTTGCACAAGAATGTTCATAGAATTATTCATAATAATTGAGAAGTGGAAACAACTCAAATGCCCATCAACTGGATAAACAAAGGGTGTTATATCCATACAAAGGAATATTTTCTGGCCATAAAAAAGGAAAGAAGTACACAACTGTGGCATGGATGAACTTTGAAAGCAGCCAGACACAAAAGACTACACAATGTATGATTCCACTTATACGAATTGTCTGAATAGGCAAATCTACAGAGACAGAAAGTAGAAAGTGGTTGCTTAGGGCTGAAAAATGACTACAATGGGCATGGCATTTCCTTGGAAGCTGATGAAAATATTCTGAAGTTAGATTGCAGTGATGGTTGCAAAAACTCTATAATTTCTAAAAGCCACTGAACTGTATACTCAAATGGGTGAATTTTATAGTGTGTAAATTTATCTCAGTAAAGCTGAGGAGGATGTTGCTGTTTTTGGTTTTGACTGTGCTGCTCAGCTTGTGGGATCTTAGTTCCCCTCAGTTCAGTTCAGTTGCTTAGTCATGTCCAACTCTGCGACCCCATGGACTGCAGCACGCCAGGCCTTCCTGTCCATCACCAACTCCCAGAGTCCACTCAGACTTGTGTCCATTGAGTCAGTGATGCCATCCAACCATCTCATCCTCTGTTGCCCCCTTCTCTCACCTTCAATCTTTCCCAGCATCAGGGTCTTTTCAAATGGGTCAGTTCTTTGCATGCATCAGGTGGCCAAAGTATTGGAGTTCCAACTTCTACGTCAGTCCTTCCAATGAACACCCAGGACTGATCTCCTTTAGGATGGACTGGTTGGATCTCCTTGCAGTCCCTACTTCCCCTACTAGGGATCAAACTCCAGGGCTGTATTAGTGAAAGTGTCAAGTCCCAACCACCAGGGAATTCCCATAAAGCTGTCTTTTAAAAAAATAAAGAAAGAATATATACATAAGCACAAAAACATCAATAATTAGCATAAATTTTCCTGATAAAATAAAGACATGATGACTAGTTAGTACTTTATGGTGCTGCTGGTCTTCATGGTGCAGGTGGTAAAAAATCTCCCTGCAATATACGGATCATGGTTTGATCCCTGGGTTGGGAAGATCCGAGGAGAAGGAAATGGCAATGCGCTCCAGTATTCTTGCCTGGAGAATTCCATGGAGGTTGCAAAGAGTTGGAAATGACTGGATGACTAACACTTTCACTTTCACTTCTTTATGGTGCATAAAAGGGCTTCCCTGGTGGCTTAGAGGTTAAAGCATCTGCCTCTAATGCGGGAGACCTGGGTTCGATCCCTGGGTTGGGAAGATCCCCTGGAGAAGGAAATGGTAACCCACTCCAGTATTCTTGCCTGGAGAATCCCATGGATGTAGAAGCCTGGTAGGCTACGTCCACAGGGTCGCAAAGAGTCGGACACGACTGAGCGACTTCACTCACTCATTCATGGTGCATAAATGTCTTCTATAACCTACCTCAGGGCATGCAATAGCCAAAACTCAGGTTCAAGGCAATATTCTGGATTGAGGCAAGCTAGGACATAAGTATAGAATCAGAACAGGCTAGTAAGGGGAAAGGGAACATCCTAGTATCGGGCACAACCAGAAGTGGAGGCCACGGGGCCACTGATGGGGAGTCAACAATCCAGTTAGAGTTCTCAAGGGAGCTTGATAAACTCAAGCTGGATTGTGACCAATGTTGTAGGAAGAAGAGACAGGAGAGATGGATTCAAGTTCATGCATAAGGTGCTGTTTTATTGGTATTTCTACAAATTTAAAATCACAGCAGGAAAGGTTTAGGACACAATGCCTTTAGCCTTAGTGATAGCAAATTTTAAGTCTCAAAGGCCTTTACATAATTGGCAGAAAAAGTTATATATTGGGTGGTCAGTTCTAACTAGCTCTGAACGTTCAGTGAAGCTGAACTTCACTTCATATTTATGGTTATTCAGGATAAAATAACCTCATGAATTTCCATTCTCAGTTCAGTTCAGTCACTCAATCGTGTCCGACTCTTTGCGACCCCATGAATCGCAGCACGCCAGGCCTCCTTGTCCATCACCAACTCCCAGAGTTCACTCAGACTCGCGTCCGTCAAGTCTGTGATGCCATCCAGCCATCTCATCCTCTGTTGTCCCCTTCTCCTCCTGCCCCCAATCCCTCCCAGCATCAAAGTCTTTTCCAATGAGTCAACTCTTCGCATGAGGTGGCCGAAGTACTCAGGGACCTTATAAACCAAACCCAGGAAGCTTGCTCAAGACTCTCTTTCTTATTTATCTTCTCCACTAGTTTCAAACACATAATGAATGTTTCCTCAATGATGATGCAATCACTCAAACGAAAACAATTTCTTTAAAATTTTTTATTTATTATTTTTGACTGCTCTAGGTCTTCATTACTGTATACAGGCTTTCTCGAGTTGCGGTGATACTGTTTCGTTGCAGTGCCTGGACTTTTCACTGTGGTGACTTCTGTTGCGGAGCACGGGCTTTAGGTGCGTGGGCTTCAGTCACAGCACTTGGGTTCTAGAGCATGAGTTCGGTAGTTGTGGCACACAGGCTTAGTTGCTCCAAGGCATGTGGGATCTTCCGGGACCAGGGATCAAACTCGTGTACCCTGCATTGACAGGTGGACTCTTAATAACTGGACCATCAATGAAGTCCAAAACAATGGCAATGGCACCCCACTCCAGTACCCTTGCCTGGAAAATCCCATGGACAGAGGAGCCTGGTGGGCTGCAGTCCATGGGGTCGCTGAGGGTTGGACACGACTGAGTGACTTCACTTTCACTTTTCACTTTCATGCATTGGAGAAGGAAATGGCAACCCACTCCAGTGTTCTTGCCTGGAGAATCCCGGGATGGCAGAGCCTGGTGGGCTGCCATCTATGGGGTCGCACAGAGTTGGACACGACTGAAGTGACTTAGCAGCAACAATTATTTTATCTTTAGGGTCAGTTCTTGATTCAGGAGGGAACACAGGATGAAATTAAGGTAATAGGATTTGAAATCTGAACATATCTTACATTTTCTAGCTGTTTGACCTTGGGCAGGTCCAGACTTCATCTGATCTTTATCTAAAAAACAGAACTAACAACACCTACTTTCCAGGTTAGGAGGGTAAGGATTAATGGTAATGTATGTATTTTCCCTGGCAATTAGGAAGAGCTCATAAATGATGGTTTTTATTACCAAGTCATTGAAAATTCTCCTACAGTCAATGCAAATTGAAGTTTTTAGGGATTCATTGCTTCCCGCCCCCCACTGTTTCCTGTTTTAATGTGTGATATTCCAGGCTCAGTTACTCAGTTACTATTAAATCAATTAATAATGGTTATTGTATTTCTCTGGTATAATAGTGACATGATGGATTTCTCTTACACTTATTATAATATTGCATTTCTCTGAATCTTAGATGCTATGTGTTTTAAGATACTTTTCAGTTTCAGAGACATTAATATGTGAAATCAAGGGCACTTTAGAATCGATGAAATATAGTTGTCCTCTACTACATTTTGACCGGTAGACTGTTATTGGTCCAGTTAACAGGCTGCTCAAAGTCTAATGTATATTAGTCCCTTCATCCCACATGACCAGATTACTTAGAGTCAAGCTCCTATTGTCCAGTTAACCTAATACCCTGATACCCTCATACCTAATATGATGTCATATCAGTAAACATACGTTATACTAGTTTTTTCAAACTCAAAGAGAACCTCTTTACTACCAATAAGGATTACACAGCTACAGCCTATTGACAAATTAAGCAACACCGGTACACAGAATGGATTCAGAGTCCATGCCACGTATGCTTTCCATCAGCTGGAAGGCAATCTGAATCAACATGTCACTAACCAACGATTGCCCTGTTGGAAGCAGGGTTAGTGGGGACAAGCAGAGTTTGTGGGAACAAACAGACTTTGTGGGGACAAGCAGGGTTAGTGGGGGCGTGTGGAAGAGCCTGTATTTCTGGAATTTCAGTTAGTCATTTTCTGTCCTGTTGTCAACAAAATGTAAATACAGAGAGGATAGTTCATTTTTTGTCATTGCTGTTCAAAATTTGTTTAATCCCTGTTACATACCAAGGGTATTAGGCTAAGGACTGGGAATCCAGAAATAAGATATTGTCCTTGGTCTTAAGGGCCATATGTTTTCATCGTAGAAGACAAACTAAAAATGACAGCATCATGCTATGTTTATAGAGGAGTATGCAGAGCTTTCTAAGGAAACAGAAGAAAGAAACAACGGAAATGAGACCAGGGTACGTGATAGGAAAGTTTTATAGAAAATGATGCCTGCACTTGGTTTTCAAACATAGACAGGAGTCAGTTACTTTCCAAACGGAGGGAGAAGAGTTGTTTAAACCCTCTTTTATGTTGGTGGATTTTAGCATAATTTTTAAATATTGGTAGGGAAAAATGCAGACTTTTGAAAGACTGCTGTTTATTTGGCAAAGCCAACAGGAAAGAAGAGTGTTGGGGAAGAGAGGTGGGACAGTGATAGCCAGGTCCTGGAGGGCCTTGTTTCCGGAACAGATGTTTGGAATTAACAGACGAGAATGGAAACCCAATAAGGGGGTCTGAAGGTAGAACTAAGGGGCTAGCCGGAGACGCAACGTGGCTGCATTGAAGGAGGAGCACACGTGCTCCCATGTGAAGTGGGCGGCTGGTGAGGGAGAGCTCCAGGCAGCAAGGCTGGTCCAGGCAGGGATGCAGGAATGCAGAACCCCCGTGGCAGTGTGAGAAGCAGGAAGCGTGCCGAGGATCGGCAGGAAAGAGAACTGAGAGGGCTTCGAGGGTGAGTCAGCGCAGGAGGTGAGTGAGAAGGAAGAATTTAGACCTGCTCCCATGTTTTCAACTTGGGCAACAGGTGGTGCCATTTCCCAAGAAGCACTGCTCTGAAAGAAAACAGGCGGCATTCAGATGCAAGGGGCTGCACCTGAGGGCCGCGAGGAAGGGGCAAAAGGGCAAGGCGTCCTAGTCAAGGCAATAGGAGAAATAACTGACATGTGCACAACACTGTGCAGATTACACAAAACTATTATCGACAAGTGAGATGTGACTAGAGCAGACACTGTGTTGGGGGCCAGGGTTCCGAGGAAGTTTATCTGGTTGGGAGGAACAGCCTGTTTATAGAGAGTGGTGAAGAGCCAACCCTGGAGGTCCTACTAGATCCAAAAATTCAAAGAAACCCCAGAAGGGTTGCATTTAGAGGCAAGAATATTCAAGAATATTTCTTCCTCAACCGGAAAATTCCAGTTGAAGGTTGTGGGGAAAGGGCATTCTGAATTCACTTTCAACTCTTGAAACCAACCAAAAGCAAAATAAAAGAAGGACAAGTAAAAAGAAATTTCCATATTCAATTAACAAGGAAAAAATTATAAAACAACTCTGTGAAGAGTAGGTGCCAAATAAGAGAATTTTGACCTAAAATATATGAGAATGCAGAGCCAATACTTTCCTACATAGACTTTGAGAGAGACATTGATTTATGTAAAATTAAGTGTTGCATTCCTGAGAAGTCATGCAGTGATTCTCTGCAGGTTGATGGACAAAGTCTAAGGTCTGACTAAGGGTGGGTCAGTGATGATCAGTGTTCTGCAACAGATGTCCTATTTTTATTGTAAGAGAACCTCTGACTTCTTTAAATTGATGTATAATTGATTTACAATTGTATGTTAGTTTCTTGTGTATAGCAAAGTGATTCAGTTTTATATGTATATTCTTTTCCAGATTCTTTTCTATTATAGGTTATTACAACATGGTGAATATAGTTCCCTGTGCTATACCAGGACCTCTGAATTTTAGCTGAGCACATGGCTGGCTGACTGGGATAAAGACTATATTTGTCAGCTTCCCTTGCAAATGGGCATGACCGTGTGACTGCCTGTGAACTGTAAGTGGGAGCCATGTAAAACTATGGGAGGTTTGCTTTTGTTTTCATTTTTAAGGAGCTTTTTGAGATATAAAGCACATACCACATATAAATGGAATCATACAATATGTGGGGGGTTTGTGATTGGTTTTTCTCATTTAACATAATGTTTTCAAGGTTCGTCTATGTCTCAGCATGGATTAGTACTCCACTTCTTTTTACTGCTGAATATGTATCTAGCACATTCCATTTACTCATTCCCACCAGCGGGGTGGCTGGAATGTGCATGTGAACATAGGGCTGGAAGATCTGTCTGGACAATAAGTTAAGTGTGTGTTGAGACAGGTGGAGCAACAAGCTAGAAGGAGCCTGGACCATTTGATGAACACAGCTCTGGTCTTGTCACTGCTTCTCTCCCTTGGAATGACGGACTATGTTATCATAGAAAGGATTTGAAACAGACTGGTTACGCCTTAGTTACTCTCAAGCAGACAGGTCTTTTATTAAACAGACAGAGGATTGTACACTCCCGAGATACAGGAGTGGACCAGCCCCAAAGGAGTGGCAGTGATCCAGCTTGGCTTCCCTTTTTATACTCCTCTGTATCCTTCTCTTGGTTCTGCCCTGTGCAAAATAGGGCTTATACCTGCCACCAGTCAGGAAAGGGAATGCAAATGGGTGAACCATCAAGGCCAATTGACAGTTGCACATTATATGACAACAGGCTGTATTGTGCATGTGTTTTCATAATTCAGTCTGTTATAATCAGATGTATGTATGTATAGAATATTTCTGAACCCTTAATGGGCTCTTACGGTGATAAAGAACCCGCCTGCCAATGCAGGAGATGTAAGAGACATGGGTTCGAAGCCTGGGCCTGGAAGATCCCCTGGAGAGGGCACGGCAACCCACTTCAGTACTCTTGCCTGAAGAATCTCATGGACAAAGGAGCCTGGTGGGCTATAGTCCATAGGGTCGCAAAAAGTCGGACACGATGGAAGCGACTTAGCATGCACGCACAGTGGGTGCCTACCTGCCTAAGGTTACTTGAGGACACAGCTGTGCATCCAGGGCACATGTGCCAGAGTTGGAGAAACTCATGTGCCTAGGTAGGATGCATGTGCAGGAGTTGGAAAAGTCTTTGTGGTTATTTTTGTGGCATACCTGTGAGCTCTCTTGGGTGTGTCTGAGATGGGGTTTAGAGATCAGGTTGCATCCTTTTCAGCCAGGCCAGCCATCACTGCTCATGCCTTGTTCAGTTCAGTTGCTCAGTCATGTCTGACTCTTTGTGACTCCATGGACTGCAGCACGCCAGGCCTCCCTGTCCATCACCAACTCCTGGAGTTTACTCAAACTCATGCCCATTGAGTTGGTGATACCATCCAACTATCTCATCCTCTGTCATCCCCTTCTCCTGCTTTCAATCTTTCCTAGCATCAGAGTCTTTTCAAATGAGTCAGCTCTTCGCATCAGGTGGCCAAAGTATTAGAGTCTCAGCTTCAGCATCAGTCCTTCAATGAATATTCAGGACTGATTTCCTTTAGCATGGACTGCTTGGGTCTCCTTGCAGTCCAAGGGACTCAAAAGCATTGATTCTTCGGCGCTCAGCTTTCTTTAGAGTCCAACTCTCACATCCATACATGACTACTGGAAAAACGATAGCCTTGACTAGATGGACCTTTGTTGGCAAAGTAATGTCTCTGCTTTTTAATATGCTGCCTAGGTTGGTCATAACTTTTCTTCCAAGGAGCTCATGCCTAACTTTCTACCTAACACTTCCAAACTCCATTTATGTAAGAAAGAGGTAAAGCTCCAACCATTTGGCATTTTCTATCTAATCCTAAAGGATATAAGGTGTTCGGGGCAGGAAACACACATGAAAATCAGAGAATTTAGAGAAAACCACACAAGAAGGCAGAATAGTAGGAAACTGCCCAAAGGAAGTATTCAGGAAGAAAAAAAAAAAAAAAAAAAGGTAAAGCGTTACAAAGATAGCCTCAAAACACCAGGAGTGAGTGCATGACTCTTTATAAGCGACACTGACAGCTTTGGTTTTGGCAGGTTTTGACGAGTAAACAAAACTTACTGCAAAGGCCAGATAAATGCTCTCTGAAAAGGTATCAACCTAATATCTTGAAAAAATAAATTTCACTTAAGTTTCAGTTATATTTCTATTAAGCTCTTTATCCTTCTCTACAAATGTGGTTGAAAATACATAGCAGCATAATCACCATCCCTTAATGATTTCTATGTTTTTTACCCCCTCTTGAGCCATTAAAGTTGACAGCTGGCATGGATATTGCATCTTATGAAGAAACATTTTTCTAAAGATGAGTGATTCCTTCAGTTTTATTTCAACTTCTTTTTCTTCTGTTAAATACATGTTGTGTAGTGATTTTTATTTTAAAAAGCATAAAGACTATGATCTCTTTTTTGTAAATTATTTGTCTGTCCCCCTATCTGCAAATTCATTCTTTACATTTAGTGAGCACCTAGTAAGTGTTAAACATTATGTTAAGCACTGAGGGCAAGGTAGTGAAAAGAAGAGGAAAAGAAAAAAAGAAGGCCAGACAGAGGAAAAAGCAAGAGAAGACAGCAATCTTTGGCTTCATGCAACTTACATTTTAGTGGTGAATACAACCCCCCAAAAGGAGCAAATAATTATATAGTTTGCCTTTAGATAGTGATAAGTATTATGAAGAATAATCAAGTAAACGAATAGAGAATGATAAGGGGTAGCAGCCAGGGACTAGTTCAGGTAGGAAGGTCAGAGCCAGCTACTCTAAGACTGTGGTGTTTGAGTATGGACTTAAGTGATGTAAAGGGAAAACATTTAAGATAAGAGCATGCAAACATTTAAGATAAGAGTATTCCAGTCAGAAAAAATAGCAAGTGTAAAGGCCCTGTGCTAGATGTAAAGTTGGTATGTTTAAGAAAGTAGAAGGGTTTTGGGACTGTTGCTTACTGGGCCTTAATACCATTGTAAGAATTTATATTTTAATCATGGAAATCACTGAAATGTTTTGACTCTGAAAGTAATATATGTTTTAAAACACTTCAGCTACTTTGTAGGGAATAAAACTAGTCGGGCCAAATGGAAATGGGGAGTATTTGAGGAGGCTTTTGTCATTGTCCAAACAAGAAACTTATGATGGGGCAATCATTACCATCTAAGCAAGAAATATATGGTCCTCTGGACTAAGATGACAGCGATCAAGGTGAGAGAAATAGTTTCCAGACATATTTTCAAAGCAGTCTGTATAACTTGGTGATATGGGGAGTGAGATAAAGAGATGACTTGTGGATGAGTCCTAGGTTTTGGTGTCAGGAATTGGGTTAATCATGGTAATATTTGCCAATTTGAGGAAACTAAAAAGGGAAGAAGGAACAGATTTTAAGAGTCATCACAATAAGATCGATTGTCACCAATTGATTACAGTGGCTATTCCTAGCTGACAGAGTATGGGGGTTGTGTCTTATTTTTATCTTTATATTTTTCTGTTTTCATAACAAAAATATCTCATGTTTACGTGATCATATAAAGTTCTTTTTGAAAGAATGATTTTTCAGTTACCCTTAAGAACTGGAGGCCAGATTAGAGGCAATTTTCATGATGTAACCAGGCCCAAGTGGTGGAGGCATTCCAGTGTCATGGAAGGCACCCAGGTTTAGAGTCAGACAGCTAATCTCCAGATTGTCTAACTATACGTTAATGTGAGCTGGGAAAAATCACCTTAAATTTTAGAGATCTTCATATATAAGTGGAATATAATGGTCTCAAGAAAGATTGAGGTGAAGGTTAAATGGGATTATGTGGGTAAAAGCATGTAATCATTCAATCATTCACTGACTCCACAAGTATTCAGTGAGAACTTACTACATGGCAGGCCCCAGTCTAGTTGCTAGAGACACATCAGAAAATAACAGAGATCTGTTCTTGATCACAAGGTGCTTATATCCTTATAGGGAGAGCAGAGAATAAACAGACAAATATATAATGTATCAGATAGTAGTAAGTACTTTGAAGAAATATTAAACAGGGCAAGATGATAAGGAAGTCCTGGGGACGAGATTGTTTTCCCCTCATCCAGTTGACCCATCATCAGTTGGTGCCATTTGTAGACATAGTTTGGCTTCCCTGGTGGCTCAGCAGTAAGAATTAGCCTGCCAAGGCAGGAGATGAAGTTTCAATCCCTGGGTTGGAAAGATCCCCTGGAGAGGGAAATTGCAATCCACTCCAGTGTTCTTGCCTGGGAAATCCCACAGACAGAGGAGCCTGGTGGGCTACAGTTCTTGGAATCGCAAAGAGTCAGACGTGACTTAGTGACTAAACAATAACAACTTCTATCTATAAGGCTCTGTTCTGGCTCCAGGAACTGGAAGTGGGTCAGTGGCCTTAGGCATGGGTACCTATTAAAAATCCTCATGGAGGTGTGAGGCAGGGAGTTGGAAATGCAGTTTTGGCGCTCAGAGAAATAAAAGAAGATATAAATTTGAGAGTAATCAGGTTACAGTGGGATTTGCGCGTGAGATCATCTGAAATTAAGTGCCAATAAAGAAAATAAATTCAAGGTCGGACCCTAGCCGATTTCCACAAGGTCAGTGTGATGAGGAGGAATCAATAAGGCTCACCCCTCTCAAAACTCCCCCAAACACACACTCCTCTTCTGTTTTTAATCTGGTTAACATCTACTCATTCAGATTTCAGTTCATATGTCACTTTTTCATTTTAAAATTTATCATGCACATTATACTGGGATTTAGTGATGAGTGGTAAGTAAGATAAATTAGTTTTGGCCTTTGCCGAGTTTATCTTCTACTGGGAGAGAAAGCCAGTAGACAAATAAAGAAGTAAATGAGGTAATTACAGACTAAGTCACATACTCTGATTAAAATAAACAGGAGATAAGACTGAGCATAACCAGGGAGACCTCTTTAAGTGAAATATCAGGGTAAAGTCTCCATGTGTAGTTTGTTGTTCAGTCGCTAAGTCGTGTTTGACTCTTTGCAACCCCATGGACTGTAGCCCGCCAGGCTCCACTGTCCATGGGATTCCCAGGCAAGAACACTGGAGTAGGTTGTCATTTTCCTTCTCCAGGTTATCTTCCTGACCCAGGGATCAAACTCACATCTCCTGCATTGGCAGGCAGATTCTTTACCACTGAACCACCAGGGAAACCCACATGTTGTTCACCGTTGTGCTAATATCAGAAGTATAAGATGAGCTTAGAGAAGAACATTCTAGGCAAAGAATTAGAAGAATCTGTCCTGAGCACCAACTTTCCTTACTCTCCATGCTTGGCCAGGTTCCTTTTGCTGTATACTCTCCTAACCCATAAAACTCAAATAACTCTGAGTCATTGTTAACTTGAATTGAGCTGGACTCTTGATTCATTTATAAGTCTAGTCAACTGATAATTTATTAAGCAGGCTTAAATTACATTGAGACTGCTCTGCAGAAGCTCAGAGTTACTGCTAGAGGATAGAAAGAAATTTTAAAACTAAAATAACCAAAGGTGTGGCTTGGAAAGTTTGATTCATTTGCCTAAACAAGGCTCTGCAGGGCTGATTTCCCAAGATTTGAGTCAAGATGCTGGGAGGATGTCAGACAGGAGAGCTTTCTGCTGCAGCCTTCCCCAACCCCCAAGAGCTCCAGCTCTGTCTAAGACTTAAGGTATTAGGGGATGTATTCCTTTCCTATTGTGGGTAGAAATTTACCACAAACATAAACAGATGATGTCCTTTCTCTAGAAAAGGAATGTTCCTTCCCTGCCTGTATGAACTTTGGGTTGTTGTAAACAGGAAACACCCTCTGTATCTCATGGCTGAGACTGGCACTCCTTCCCTGAAATTTCACATAGAGTACCAGAGCATGCCCTGAAGCCAGAGGGCACACAATGCCTCTTAAAGCAGTTTCAGAAGTAGAAGGAACTTGAGCATCTGGGAAATAGGGTTTTTTCCAGCTTCAATGACATGTAATTTTCATACAACATTGTGTACTTTTAAGGTATGCAACATGATTTAATACATGTTAACACTGCAAAATGATTACTATGTTAGGGTTAGTTAACATCTCCATTACCTCATATACTTGTGTATGGGCGATGGGAACACTTAAGATCTACTCTCTTAGCAACTTTCAAATATATAATACAGTCTCATTAACTATAGTCACCATGCTGTACATTAGATCCCAGAACTTACTCATCTTACAGCTTGAAGTTTGTATCCTTTGATCAACATCTCATTTTCGCTACCCATCTGCTCCAGACAACTACCATTTTACTCTGCTTCTATGAGTATGGCTTTTTAGAATCCACATGAGTGAGATAATACAATATTTGTCTTCTTCTCTCTGGCTTATTTCACTTAGTGTATGCTACTGCTGCTGCTAAGTCACTTCGATCATGTCCAACTCTGTGTGACCCACCAGGCTTATAGATGTCAGCCCACCAGGCTCCCCCATCCCTGGGATTCTCCAGGAAAGAACGCTGGAGTGGGTTGCCATTTCCTTTTCCAAATCATGAAAGTAAAAAGTGAAAGTGAAGTCGCTCAGATGGACCAGGCTCCTCCGTCCATGGGATTTTCCAGGCAAGAGTACTGGAGTGGGGTGCCATTGCCTTCTCCTTAGTATATGCAGAGACAGAAAATTTTAGTCTTGACAAGTTCAGCTCCCTCTTAGGCCATTTGACCTTGGGCAAAATAATGAACTTCTGTAACCTCAGTGACCATCTGTATAGGATGGAGGGAAAATAGCTCCTTCCTCCTATTTGAGTTGTGTGAATCAGGCAAGATAATGTATGTGAGTCCTTTTGCACAGTCAGTTCAGTTCAGTTGCTCAGTCATGTTTGACTCTTTGCGACCCCATGGACTGCAGCACGCCTGGCTTCCCTGTCCATCACCAACTTCGGGAGCTTGCTCAAACTCATGCCCACTGAGTCAGTGATGCCATCCAACTATCTCATCCTCTGTCATCCCCTTCTCCTCCTGCCTTCAATCTTTCCCAGCATCAGGGTCTTTTCAAATGAGTCAGCTTTTCGCATCAGGTAGCCGAAGTATTGGAGTTTCAGCTTCCGCATCAGTCCTTCCAATAATTATTCAGGACTGATCTCCTTTAGGATGGACTGGTTGGGTCTCCTTGCAGTCCAAGGGACTCTCAAGAGTCTTCTCCAACACCACAGTTCAAAAGCATTGATTCTTTGGCGCTCAGCTTTCTTTAGAGTCCAACTCTCACATCCATACATGACCACTACCTGCCAAATATTATTAGCAGTATTAATAGCAGCAGCAGCAGCAGCATTAATCATCTGTCTACTCTGTGCTAGAGACCAGGTTAGGTGATGGGAATGCAGTTCTTTCACTCAACATATATATTGAATGAGTGGACTGTATATATCTAAAGGTTTTACTTGTATCATTTTTCATATAGAGTAAAACAAAGATTCTTGACCATGTGGTGCTTACATTCTAGTGAAGAGACAGATAATCAAGAGTGAAAAAGGCAGTTACTGTTCTCAAAGATACAGACTAGTGAGCAAGCACAACACTAGGGAAAGAGTGATGGACATAACCACATGGGCCATCGAGCAGGGTCACCTAACCTAGCTTTGGAGGATCAGGGATGGCTTGCTAGAGGATATGTAGATGTTGGATCAGATCAGAGTCCTGTATCCTCCTGTGATAAGTGTAATAACAGCCCCCAAATGGATCCACATCCTAATCCCAGGAACCTGTGAATGCGTTATGTTATGTGGCAAGGGAGAATTAAGTTTGTGGATAGAATTAAGTTTGCTAATCAGCTGATCTTGAGATAGAGGCCCAATGTAATCCCAAGTGTTCTGAAAAAGGCAAGAGGGTCAGAGTCAAGAGTGATGAGATGGGAGAAAGACTCAGTGGGCCAATCCTGGCTTTGAAGATGGAAGAAAAGCCATAAGCCAAGGAATGCAAGCAGCCTCTAAAAACTACAAAGCCTAGAAAGCACATTCTCTCCTGGAGCCTCCAGAAAAGAACATAGCCCTGCTGACCCTTGCTTATATTTCAACGAGACCCATTTGTTTAGCATGAATGAGATCACCTTAAGAACTGTAAACACATTTACCAGAGAAATGGAAATTCTTCTGCAGAGGAACAATTTAGGGTTATCTAGCTGAGCACTGTGGAGAAGACAATGGCACCCCACTCCAGTACTTTTGCCTGGAAAATCCCATGGATGGAGGAGCCTGGTGGGCTGCAGTCCATGGGGTCGCTAGAGTCGGGCACGACTGAGCAACTTCACTTTCACTTTTCACTTTCATGCATTGGAGAAGGAAATGGCAACCCACTCCAGTGTTCTTTCCTGGAGAATCCCAGGGACGAGGGAGCCTGGTGGGCTGCCGTCTATGGGGTTACACAGAATCGGACACGACTGAAGCAACTTAGCAGCAGCAGCAGCAGGGAGCATTCAGTCAAGCCTTCGGTAGTGACAGGTACTGTCCTGTTGACAAATTCAACTGACTATCAAGTTAAGGGTGAGGGAAGGGGGGATTTTATTCAAATGTAACCCAGGAAGCAGATTCTTAGAAAGGACTGAGGATTGTAACCCAGGAAGCAGATTCTTAGAGAGCTCTGAGAACTATTCCACCTGTTAGAAATAGAAGGCACAGTCTTATGCAATTTCAAGACAAAGGATCGTACGTCAAAATGACATACTGATATTTTACCTAAAATTCACCAAGGACACACAGTCCAGATAGACACAAGCAAAGTAAGCATCAGCAAATCATCATGACCCCCTACAGAGCTGGGAAAGAAGTGTTACTTTAAGAAGTAGTGTTGCTAGCTGTCAGAAGAAAGAAAACACACACACACACACACACACAAAAACGATCTGTACTGGAGAGCAGGCCCATCTTTGAGGAGCTCTGGTTAATGTGTAACGTGGATGCACACTGCACCTGACGGGGGAGGGAGAGGCCCAAACAAACACAGAATTTGATTTTCAGTTTTTCTTGTCCTGCCTTAAAGTGTAAAGTTTATTTCATCAGTCCTCGATCAGGGGCTTAATGCGTAACAGCATCAGCGACAGGCTTTCATCCTTCTCTCTGGATGCCTGCTCTCACTACCTGTGGTGTCAGGATCGCATCAGAATATTGTGGGGTTTTACCAGTGGATGCAAAATCCTGTGGTTTTTTACTCTGTACTACTGCTGACTTGGTCCTTATCTTGAGCCAACTCTCTAGTGTGGGCCAGATGGGCCTGGCTTAGTTTATTCAACCAGTATGTCCAAGAGTTAATAGCTAGCTTTACAGACAGATTATAAAAGCATAGAATTTCCTGGAGAAAGTTTGCTGAGGGCAGAACAGCAGAATGCAAGAGGAAAAGTCAACAGTGGATCTGATCATTCATCACCAAGTGTGCACCTGTGCAAGGCTGGTTGCTTGAGGCTGATGCTCATCTCAGGAGGTGGGGACTGGGGCCTTCTGTCATAACACCTGAGGTGAGGTGAAGTGAAGTTGCTCAGTCATGTCCAACTCTTTGGGACCCCGGGGACTGTAGCCTACCAGGCTCCTCCGTCCATGGGATTCTCGAGGCAAGAACACTGGAGTGGGTTGCCATTTCCTTCTCGAGGGGATCTTCCCGACCCAGGGATCAAACCCAGGTCTCCCGCATTGGAGGCAGACGCTTTAACCTCTGATCCACCAGGGAAGCCCGTTGTAACACCTAGCCTGGTGGATAAGTGCACAACAGGCAAAGTTGTAAGACTGGAGTACAAAGACTGGTGGTAACAGTAACTGCAAGGGGAAGTGAAAAAGACCCAGGGTTTGGAGCTGAGTTAAGTTACCTGGGGAAACAGCGTAAGCAAAAGCAGGAAGTCACGTGATGAGGACATGATCAGGAGACAGCAGGCAGGATGGTGGGGCTGCTCTGGGGTGAGGTCGCAGTTGGGATGGGTTGAAAACCTAGCAGAGCATTTGGATTTTATACTCTGGTGCGTGGAAATTCATTGAGACTTTGCTTTTTGAAAAAACAAAAACCACAACTTTATCAAAGTATAGTTTACATACCATAAAATTCACCCATTTTAAGTGTGCAATTCAATGATTTCTAGTAAATTTACCATATTATGCAACCATCACCCAGTTTTAGAATATCCTCATTCCTCCAACAAGGTCGCTCATGCCCACTTACAGTGAATCTCTGTTCCCACTCCCAGCCCTGGCAGTCACCATTTTACTTTTCCTCTGTAGGTTTACTTTTGCAGAGCTCTTCATGTAAATGGAATCATAACAATAAGTGGGTTTTCTGTGTTGGCTGCTTTCTGTTAGCATAGTTTTTGAAGTCCATCCATGTTGTAGCATGTATATTAATATTTTATTTTTATTGCTGAATAATGTATAATTGTATCAATGTACCTACCACATTCTATTTATCCACCAGTTGATGGACCTTTGAGTAGTTTCCACTTTCATGGTCATTATGAATAAGGCTGCTATGACTATTCTTGTTTACAAATCTTTGTTGTATTGAGTAGGTACCCAGGAGTGGAATTGTTGTATTGAATGGTAAATTTATAGTTAACTTTTGGGGAGCTGTACTTAATTACTTTCTTTCTTTTTAAAAGCAGCTTTATTGAGACACAATTTGTATATCATAAAATTCATCTACTTCCTGTTTACAATTCTGTGCATTTTAGTATATTTACAGAGCTATACATTCCCCACAATCTAATTTGAGAACACTTCTATCACCAGGAGAAACCCTGTGCCCATTTATAGTCACTCTGCATTTTCACTCCTAGCCCTAGCCAATTTCTAGTTTACTTTCAGTCTCTATATGTCTTTTCTAAACATCTCATATGAATTGAATCATATAATATGTGATCTTTTGTGTCTTCTTTCACTAAACATAATATTTTTAAGGTTCATCCATCTTGTATAATGTATCAGTACTTCATTCCTTTTCATTGTCAAATGATATTCTGTTGTATGGATATGCTATACTTTGTTTGTTCATTCATTAGTTAATGGATATTTGGATTGTATCTACTTTCTGTCATGAATAATACTGCTTTGAACATTCACATACTAGTTTTTGTGTAGATATATGTTTTTATTTCTTTTGAGTAGATAATCTAGGAGAATTGCTGGGTTGTATCAGTTCAATTCAGATGCTTAGTCATGTCCGACTCTTTGCGACCCCATGAATTGCAGCATGCCAGACCTTCCTGTCCATCACCAACTCCCGGAGTTCACTCAATCTCACGTCCATTGAGTTGGTAATACCATCCGACCATCTCATCCTCTGTCGTCCCCTTCTCCTCCTGACCCCAATCCCTCCCAGCATCAGAGTCTTTTCCAATGAGTCAACTCTTCGCATGAGGTGGCCAAAGTACTGGAGTTTCAGCTTTAGCATCATTCCTTTCAAACAATACCCAGGACTGATCTCCTTTAGGATGGACTGGTTGGATCTCCTTGCCGTCCAAGGGACTCTCAAGAGTCTTCTCCAATACCACAGTTCAAAAGTATCAGTTCTTCAGTGCTCAGCTTTCTTCACAGTCCAACTCTCACATCCATACATGACTACTGGAAAAACCATAGCCTTGACTAGATGGACCTTTGTTGGCAAAGTAATGTCTCTGCTTTTGAATATGCTATCTAGGTTGGTATAGTAAGTATATATTTAAACCTTTAAGAAACTGCAAACTGTTTTCCAAAGTGGCTGCACCATTTATGTTCCCATTGGCAATGTATGAGAGTTCTAGTTTCTCCTTGTTCTCAACAACACTTGTTATTATGTCTTTTGATTATAGCCACTAGATGTGGTTATAATGTGATATCTCATTGTGATTTTAAGTTGTATTTCCTTAATGACCAATAATGTTGAACATCTTTAATGTGCTCATTAGTCATTCATATATCTACTTTAGTAAAATGTCTATTCAGATCTTTTGCCCACTTTTAAATTGGGTTAGTTTTATTACTGGGTTGTAAGAATTCTTGATTTATTCTGGATATATTGTCAGATACGTGATTGGCAACTGTTTTCTCCCAAAATGTGGCTCACTTTTTCATTTTCTCATTGGTATTTGTTGAAAGATTTTTGAGGGAAAAAGGACAAGACACAGCTGTGCTTCAGAAAGATAGGATGTAGAATGGATCAAAAGGATAAGCGTTCTATTTTAGTACCCTTCCCTATATTGTAATATAGGGAAGAAGGACAGGCCAAGCTTCTCAAAATTCTCTGGGAATCAAAGGGTTATAAGCAGCTATTTATTGAAGCCTGTTTACAATCCAGTTAATCAGTAAACTACAATCAGTGAAACTACCCAATCTGGGGAACTGCAAAAACCTTTCAAAAGGTTTTCATAGATTAGGAGAGGCAGAGAAATGGGGGAGGGGAGATGAGTGCCTATTCCAGAGCTACAAAAATCATTTCTGGCTTTGGCCAGACAATTCTGAACTTTCTTCCCGGGTGCTGTCACACTGGTGTTTACTAGCAGGAAACAAGAAGAGCTGGTTATTGGCCCTTGGATTTTGACTGGTTACTGGGAGAAGCAGGGCCTATTTTAGTCTCTGAAAAAGCCCAGCAAGATGTCAGACCTGGTCTCAATCTTCCTCCACCTCCTTCTCTTCAAGTTGGTTGCCCCAGTGACCTTTCGCCACCACCGCTATGATGACCTCGTGCGGATGCTGTACAAGGTGCACAATGAATGTCCCCACATCACTCGGGTTTACAGCGCTGGGCGCAGCGTGAAGGGGGAGACACCTCTACGTGCTGGAATTCAGCGACTACCCCGGAATCCACGAACCCTGTAAGCCCTGAGCATGTGTCTTAAAGTGTGTGGGGGCAGGACACTTGCTTTCCAAATCCAGTAACTGGGGTGGTTTCTGGGATACTGTGAAGTATCACCACTTCCCCCAGCCTGTGCTAAGTATTTCCTTACTTAGCCCTCAAGCTTGCTCAGCCTCTGGAGAGCTGCAACCCCAATTCAAGCTCCTCTCTGCTGCTCCTGTTTGGGTTCTGTTTGTTCAAGACCTTAATGGTAAAAGAGTGAGTCTTCTTCCCTGCTCCCTTCCCATCCCTCCTACACTCCCCTTCCCTCCCTTCTTCCTTGCTTGCTATTTCTGTCCTGCCTTTCCCTATCCAATGCCTCTGCAGAAACAATTAACTCTTCTGGTTCTGCCAGGAAACTTAGAAGAGTTTAGGGATAGCTCTTTGTGGAATGACAGTGTAATCAAGTCTGGGATCCTGGAGAAAATCTGAGGTCTGGGTTATTCATTTTATTTATTGCATTATTTATTATTTGTTACTATTATAAAAGCAATCCATGCTTGGATTAAAATAGAAATTAGATAAGGAAAAACCCTTATCCATAATCTCACCACTCAGAGATGACCATTGTTAACATATTGTTGTATCTCCTTGCAGACTTTCTTCTTTGCATTTTTAAAATGACGATGGAATCATACTGTATCTGCTTTTCTCATTTCCTAGTCTTTGATGAATAGCATACATGTCTGGAAATGTAGATCTGCATTATCATTTTCAGCTGCATAATATTCCATGGTTGTATGGTCATACTTAACAGTTCATTTATTGATAGGCATTTAAGTTGTCTCTAATTTCTCAGTGCTTTTGCTGCTTTACCTACTGGCAATTGTGACATGCAGATACACCATTTCCTCTTTCAAACTGTTAACTCAAGTCTCTTTTCCTCTCTAATTCCACCCCTCAGCCTAGCCTATATTACATCACAACTTATCTAAGTGATTGCACTGGGCTCCCAACTGTTCTCCTAACTCCTAACAGCCACCACTCTCTAAATCCTGCATTTAAGACACAGATGCCAGATGGCTAAATTATTGACATAATCACCTCACTCCCTTGCTTAAAAACCTTCAATGGCAATCTTACACCCGTGGGTGGCACTCAACACCAGTTGGGTGGCAATCTTGCAATCCATGACAGCTTCAGAATATTATATGGTCAGTGAGGGGAGGCATGTGAGGGGTGGGGAGCCCAGCTCAAGGAAGGCTTCGTGATTAGCTGATAACCAGGGCCTTGCTTTGAAGATGCACTCGCATAGCAAGCACCCTTCTTTTACTCAGGTTGCATGTTTATTCGGAAGCTTGTGGATGCTAATGGGCATTGTAGGCTTAGCCCTTCATTCTGTGCCCCTTTCTTAAGCCCCCTATTTCTAGCATTCAAGGCCTTTCCTGAAGCTTTTTGTACTATTCTATCTCACTGATCCCTCTTTTCTCTGATGCCCTGTTAGCTGTTCATCCATTCATTCCTTTCATCCATTCCTTAATTAATCCACAAATATTACTGATTACCTACTCAGTGCAAGCATTTTGGTAGACTCTGAATATAGCATAGAGAATAAAATGAAGACTCTGCTCCCAGGGTCTTAATTCTAGTGGGATAAGACTGGCAATAAATAGGTAACTAAATAAATATATCAGCTGAAATAAGTGCTGTTGAGAAAAAGAAACCAGAAAGGAGAGATGGAGAGTCATGGAGGATTGTGGACTGAGTAGGGCAGGGGTGTTGCTTTTTAGGAAAAGCTTTTCCTTTGAGGTAATTTTTGAGCACATGATGGAGGTGCCATACTGGTATCAGTGATGAAACTGCTCCACAGAGGCAGGAGCAAGAATGTGCTTGGCATGTGTGAGGAACAGCAAGGAGGCCCCTGTGGCCCCAGCAGAGAGAACCATGGGAAAGCAAGTCAGTGCAGAGTTGTCAGGGCTCAGGGGGCAGGAGGAGATCACGTGGGGCCTTACAGGCCTGTTCAAAACTTTTGCCTTTTGTTCTGAGTGAAGTGAGAAGCCTTTGGAGAGTTTTTAAGCAGAGGCGACAGATGACCTGACTAAAATTTTTGAAAGATCAATCAGAACAAGGGTCGGCAAACTAGAGTCCTGAGGGCCAGCTACCTGTTTTGGTAGATAAAATTTCACTGAAATGCAGTCATACCCATTTGTTTCTGTATTGTCTATGTCTGCTTTTACTGAAAGCATTGAGTAACTTGCAATGCAGACGCTATAGCCCTGGAAGCCCAGAGGATTTCCTGTCGGTCCTTTACAGGGAAATGTTGCATACCACTGACTCGGGAGAATAGAATTGCATGGCTAGACTGATACAGGGAGTTCAGGTAGGATATTTATTGTAATAATTCAGGTATGCAGGTGTCAGGGCTTGTATCAAAATGATGGCAGGGGCTGTTAGGAGAAATGGTTGCACTCTGGATGTATGGAAAGTAGAGACAAAAGAATTTTATATTGAGCACCTACTCAGAGCAGGGCACTATGCTAGGTTCTACAAGGCAGTGGTTCCCAAACTTTTGGATTTCACAGAAGATAAAAATATATCTGTATTATACATGTATACACACACACACACACACACACACATATATAATATTTTTTAAATAAGATTGAGGGGACTAAAACAGATTTTCCAAATTTTATTTTAATGAACAAGGATGTTGAAAAATACTACCTGCCATCTGCTATCACCATCCTTTCCTAAAATAAGCGATAACACCAAGAAGGGCCTCCCTTGTGTTTTAGCTGATAAAGAATCTGCCTGCAATGCAGGAAACCTGGGTTTGATCCCTGGGTTGGGAAGATCCCCTGGAGAAGAGAAAGGCTACCCATTCCGGTATTCTGGCCTAGAGAATTCCATGGATTGTACAGTTCATGGGGTTGCAAAGAGTTGGACATGACTGAGCACCTTTCACTTTCTAACACCAAGAAAAGTAGGAAAGACATGATAAGAGCAAAGAAATACACTAAGATTAAAGAATACACTTGATAGAAAATCCACTACACAATCCTTAGGAGTTATAGACATTCCTTTGGGAAAGACTGCTGTCGCTTTGCTAAGGTAAATAGCAATGGATTGTGTCCTAAAGAAAATTTAAAATGGCATATATTGCAAGGGCCAGGTCCAGTAAAGAAAATAGGACGTGTGCAAAATTAAAGTAGAAGTTCAGAGTAGAAAGTGGTTAAGTATAATAAAAGAGAAGTTTAATAGTGAATTCACTCCCAGCAAGGAGAATTGAAGTTGGTTTCATGGAATAAGGAGCATTTGAACCTAGAAGGACGGTGAGGAGGACGTGGAAATGTGGAGATGAAGAGGCACAGAATCAGAAAAGGCATGGAAGCAGGAAAGCGTTAGGTGGAAGGGAAATCACTTGGCTAGAGCTTTTCTCCTTCCTTCCTTTTAAAAGTGGGGCAAGAATGATTTTCTTTAAGTGATTCTAGAGGCTCTTTTGGAGAAGACAATGGCACCCCACCCCAGTACTCTTGCTGGAAAATCCCATGGACAGAGGAGCCTGGTAGGCTGCAGTCCATGGGGTCATGAAGAATTGGACACTTACTGAGTGACTTCACTTTCACTTTTTACTTTCATGCATTAGAGAAGGAAATGGCAACCCAATCCAGTGTTCTTGCCTGGAGAATCTCAGGGACGGGGGGAGCCTGGTGGGCTGCTGTCTATGGGGTTGCACAAAGTCGGAACACAACTGAGGTGACTTAGCAGCAGCAGCAGAGGCTCTTTTAATGACCTCAGTTTTTACTTCAGTTGCATAGTTAACATAGCCAAAGAAAAGACTAAGGAATGAGACAAACATAGACTCTTTCCTATTCTGTGCCTCAAGACACAGCATTCTCAGATGTGAAGGGGAGATTTTAGTTTCCTGAGCACCAGGAAAATTATATTTTTAACTGGTACAATTAGGAACTGTTATGCGATAACTTAGAGGAGTCTAGGCTAGCAGATCTTGGAAAAGCACCATCCTTATCCTGAAAAAGTTTGTCTCTGAGAAGCATCAAGCTACCTCTGGGCTTTGACCTCCATTGTTAATCAGCCAGGTGACCTCAGACAAGTTACTTAACCTCTTCCATATGCCATACCCTCAATCTGAAGCTAATAATGCCGCCTTGACAGATTTTCTGTGAAGATTAGCAATAACATAAATGCCTAGTGCACAGTAGAGTTTTAGTAGACATTATTATCGCTGAATTGTTGTAGTATTTGTAGTTACAGTTTATTCAAAGACGGCTCAGGGGCTGTTGGAAAAGACCTAACAGACGCAAGAGGTTTTCTTTTATTCATTACTGAAAAAGAAGGAAAGTGTCCCTTGGCACTGTTAGGAATCAGCAGCACTTACTAGCTTCCCCATCTTCTTCCTGCGTGTATTTCTCTCACTTGCAGTGGAACCGGAAGTCAAGTACGTGGGGGAATATGCACGGCAACGAGGTGCTAGGCCGTGAGCTGCTGCTGCAGCTGTCGGAGTTCCTGTGTGAGGAGTTCCGCAACAGGAACCAGCGCATCGTCCGGCTGGTGGAGGACACGCGGATCCACATCATGCCGTCCATGAACCCTGACGGCTACGAGGTGGCCGCTGCTGCCCAGGTACCGACCTCCAGGGGGAGGCCCTGCAGAGAGCAGAGCCATCTTAAGGGTGTAAGGAAAAGCTGGGGGAGCAGGTATCGTCTCTGCCCACTGTAAATGCCACGGTATGACAGAGAAAAAGCTGGAGAAATAGAATGAAGTTTGAAGACAGGTTCAGCCCTATAGCACCCTAGGCGATGAATGCGGCTTTTCTCTGAGCCTGGATTCCCTCTCTGCCTTTCCAGCTGAGCTCTGTTTCATTACGAGGATCAGTGAAGCAGTATCAGTGACAACACTTTGTCAACTGGAAAATACTAAAGAGGTACGAAAGGATATTGCAAAGCAGCCCTCCTTCCCGGAACTTTAGGCTTCAAATACCAAGTATTCTTCTCCCTCCCACAATACATTTCAATTTGTATTTGAAGGGAGAGAAGAAAATGTTCTCCAAGATTGTGGGTGTGGCAGGTTAGTTCTTCACATTTTAATAAATAATAAAAATAGTAAAGTATAAATAATAAATATATAATTTATATAATAAATAATAAATTCTTTGCATTTATTTAAATTTCTGTATGGCTTTTTTTATTAGTATAGTACTGAGCCTTTGAATTCTTTATTTTAGGGTCACATTGGCCAGGGGACAGATCAAAACAAATGTTTATGGGCTTTACTTTATTTCCTAACATAAATTCAAAATATCATTGTGCCTAACTTTAAATCAGTGTTTCTTTTGTGGCTGTGCATCAGAATTGAGGATAAAGATATTCAAAATATGATTCCCAGGTCCTGCCCCCACCCCCATATCTACTAAATTAGAATATGTTCCTTTAAAAGCTATATTTAAACCTGTTTTGTTTGAGGGGTTTTGGTGGGAGGTATAAATTAAAGAGGCTTTTTTTTCATTTAAAAATACGTTTGTTTGAGGGTAGTCTACCCACTTCAGTGTTCTTGCCTGGAGAATCCCAGAGACAGTGGGCCCCTGTCTATGGGGTCGCACAGAGTCGGACACGACTGAAGCGACTTAGCAGCAGCAGGGGGTAGTCTTGAAATGTTTTTAAGACTAGACTTCACTACTTTTTACAAATTTTGTTTTATTCTGACAAGGACTATTCAAGGTGAAATCTACCCCCTTAACAAAGCCTTAAGTGTATAATAGAGTATTGCTGATTATAGGTAAAATGTTGTATATCTGATCTCCAGAACTTATCTATCCATTCAACAAAAAAAATTATGACCCTTCATTAGGAATTTCCCATTTCCCCCTCCTCCCAGCCCCTGACAACCACCTTCGACTCTCTGCCTGCATGAATCTGACTGCTCTGTCCTGTACAAGTGGAACCACTTGGCATCTCTTCTTTAGTGACCCATCCTGGTTTAACCTACTTGAGGACAGGGCCAAGGGTTGAATAGCAGCAGGGAGGGAAAACGCAGTCAAATGTTGAACCAAACCCAAATTTCACCCTTGTAATCTTACAACCTCCTGCTGACATGACTCAACAAATGAAAAAATCAGAACAACAACAACAAAGCATAACAAAAAAAATGTCATCTCCCCTCTGGATATCAGAGAGGTGGACACTATTGTGCCTAAAGACTTAAGTTTCCAAAACAGCAGGACAATTTGAGGGTGGTATGGGGGAGAACCCAGCCTGGCTGCTTTCCTCCTAGTAGCCCTTTCTTGTACAACAGTAGGAAGACAAGGAGAAGCACATCAGACCTGCCCACATCTTTTGTGTGATGGGCTGGGGCTGGGGCTGGGGTGGGGGAGTTGGTAAAGCCCTTGCCAGCCCACTAGATCCTAGAGCTATCTGTCTCTGAGGAGCTAGTCACCTCTGCTCACCTACTGTGTACTTGTTCAAAGGGAGCAGATCTTGAACCTGGACACAAAAGAGAACCCATCATGTTCTCCAACTCCCAGAGCTACCTGCCAAGCTGTCTATCTGCATTGCTACACAGGGAAGACCTGCCTGGTCACCTAAATTTAAAGCCACCTGTAGGGAATGTAGAATAATGTGGCTTTACCTCTCAAAGATGTTCAAGTCCTAATCCTTGGAACCTGTGGGGAAAAAAAATGTGTTATGTTACATGGCAAAGGGAATAAAGGTTGTTAATCATTTTACCTTAAAATATCCTAGATTATTTGGATGGGCCCAGTGTAACCAATGGAGAAGGCAATGGCACCCCACTCCAGTACTCTTGCCTGGAAAATCCCATGGATGGAGGAGCCTGGTGGGCTGCAGTCCATGGGGTCACTACGAGTTGGGCACAACTGAGCAACTTCACTTTCACTATTCTCTTTGCTGCATTGGAGAAGGAAATGGCCATCCACTCCGGTGTTCTTGCCTGGAGAATCCCAGGGACAGGGGAGCCTGGTGGGCTGCCATCTATGGGGTCGCACAGGGTTGGACACGACTGAAGAGACTTAGCAGCAGGAGCAGCAGCAATGTAACCAGTTGTGCAGGTTCTTTAAATGTGGACGAGAGAGGCAGGAGATCACAGTCAAATAGAGATTTGAAGATGTTCTAAGGGATTAGAGACTTCAGAAAGAACATAACCCTGCTAATATCTTGATTTTGTGACCCGTTTCATTCTGCTGACCTCCAAAACTATAAGGTCATAAGTTTGTGCAAGTTTAAGCCCTAGGGTTGTGGAAATTTTTATAGTAGAAATAGGAAGCTAATAAGCGAACCCTGTGAGTGGGAACTTTCTGTTAAGGGAAGTCTTGACTGTCAGCCTAACTAATGACATGTGTGAGGAGTAAGTCAACTGACAGGTAAGTTAGCATAACTATTAACATGAACAGTTATGAGTTACGTTGGTATGAGTGGGAAAGCAATGGAAACATCTGGAAGCATAATAAAAATCAGTATTTCATAGATCTCATAGAAGTGAAAAATCAAACTCCACATAGAAAAATCATTTAAATATTTTCCACTGGAACAGAATTGCTGTAGAAAACTTAAGAGAATGTCAAAAAAATGTTTGAGACCTAAGAGTAAAATATGAGCATGATGCCGTGAAGAACAGATAAATCTGAGAACAATAAAGAGTTCTTAGGAATCAAGAGTAGTAGTACCTCTGTGAGTTTTCAGCCCTCTAGTGTTCATTCATTTACCCTATTTCCAGGAATGGCCACCAATTTAGGCTCTCCCCTCTCAGTCCCAAAGGGCTCCAGTGGACACTATTCCCCTTCTCCAATGCCAAACAGGACATCAAATAGAATTTCAGTTTTGCAAGAGCCTGTGAGCTTATCTCTGCTCTACCACTTTATATATTTTATTGCTTATATTAATATCTATTTCTCCATATATACCATGAATTCCTGGAAAGCTAGTGTAATGTTGCATTGTTTCTTTCCCTAGAGTGTTACAGAGGGCTTTAATAGAGATAAATAGATGTGGATTGATTAAATGGATGACTGAAAGAATGAATATGTAACCAAATAAATGATGAAATGTGAAGTGTGAGCAGAGAGATTAAAGGGTCCAGGAAGCTGATATTGCTCAGAAGAAAGATAATCAAGGTTCCTAAGTAAAATAAATAAACGGAGAGGATAGTTTCCATTTTGGAAAGAGTTTAGCAATTTCTAAAAAGTTAAATATGAATTTACTTTGTGATCTAGAAATTCTACTCTAGGTATTAGAAATGAAAACATATGTCCATGCTCAGACTTGTACATAAATGTTCATGGAAGGATTATCCACAATAGCCAAAAAGTGGAAACAAACCAAATGCCCATGTACTGGGTTTAATAGTATCCCCCAACACACCAGTTCATGTCTACCTGGCACCTATGAGCATGACCTTATTTGGAGATAGTGTCTTTGCATATGTCATCAAGCTAAAGTGAAACCATACTGGATTAGGGGACCTAAGTCAAATATAACTGGTGTCCTTATAAGAAGAAAGCAATCTGCACTCAGAGACACAGATATATAAGGGAGAAGGCCATATTGAAGATGGAAGTGGAAATTGGGCTGAAGTATCTACAAACCAAGGAATGCCAAGGACTGCAGCAACCACCAGAAGCTAGAAGAGACAAAGAAGTATCTTCCTCTACAGACTTTAGAGAGCATAACCCTACTAACATCTTGATCTCAGATATCTAACCTCTAGAACTGTGAAAGAATACATTTCTCCTTTTATAACCCACCTAGTTTGTGGTCATTTGTTACAGCAGACCCAGGAAACAAATATAATCTATTAACTGGTGAATGGATAAACAAAATGTGATAAATCCATATAATGCAATTGTTCAGAAATAAAAGGGAATGAAGTTCTGATACATGCTACAAAATGGAAGAACCTCAAAAACATTTTTCCCAGTGAAAAAAGCCAATCATATAATATATGATCCCATTTATTGAAATGTCTGGAAAAGGCAAATCCATAGATATTGAAAGTGATTACCTACAACTGGAGTAAAACCAAATAGTCATTGTAAATGGACATGAGGTTTCTTTTCAGGGTGATAGAAATATTCCAAAATTGTGGTAATGGTTACACAAGTCTATAAGCATACTAAAATTCATCAAGTTATACACTTAAAATGGGTGAATGTTGTGGCATGTAAGCTATATCTCATGAAACTGTTTTAAAAATAAGAGGTGCTTCCCTGGTGGCTCATTGGTAAAGAATCTGCCTGCCAATGCAGGAGACACGGGTCCAGGAAGAGATGGGTTTGATCGCTGGTCCGGGAAGATCCCACACGCCGCAGAGCAACTGAGCCTGTGTGCCTCAACTGTCGAGCCTGTGCTCTAGAGCCTGGGAGCTGCAGCTACTGAGCCTCAGTGCCAGCTGAAACCTGTGCGCCCCAAAGCCTGTGCTCCACAAGAGAAGCCACTGCAGTGAGAAGCCAGCGCACTGCAACGAAGGGCAGCCCCTGGCCTTTGCAGCTAGAGAAAAGCCCCCACAGCAGCGAAGACCTAGCACAGCCAAAAAGTAAAGGCAGAAATAAAAAACAGGAGTTCCCACCCTCCTACACGATTGATGAGAATGTAAATTGGTGCAGCCACTATGGAAAACAGTATGCTGCTGCTGCTAAGTCGCTTCAGTCGTGTCCGACTCTGTGCGACCCCATAGACGGCAGCCCACCAGGCTCCCCCGTCCCTTGGATTCTCCAGACAAGAACACTGGAGTGGGTGGCCATTGCCTTCTCCAATGCAGGAAAGTGAAAAGTGGAGTGAAGTCACTCACTTGTCTCCTACTCTTAGCGACCCCATGGACTGCAGCCCACCAGGCTGCCCCATCCCTGGGATTTTCCAGGCAAGAGTACTGGCTGGAGTGGGGTGCCATTGCCTTCTCCAGGAAAATAGTATAGAGGTTCCTTAAAAACCAAAAAACAGCTACTTTATGATTCAGTAATCCCACTCCTGGGCATATATCTGGAAAAGATGAAAGCTCTAATTTGAAAAGATACACGCACCCCAATTTTTATAGCAGCAGTATTTACAATAGCCAAGACAGAAACAGCCAAAGTGCCCATCAACAGATGATTAGTTTAAGAAGATGTGGTATAAATATCCAATGAAATACTACTCAGCCATACAAAGAATGAAGTACTGTCATGTGCAACAACATGGATTGGCCTAGAAATTACCATATTAAGTGAAGTAAGTCAGAGAAAGACAAATATTACAAGTGATAAGTTATATCACTTATTATATTATTATATATGTGGAATCTAAAAAATAATATAAGTGAATCTGTATACAAAATAGAAACAGACTCAGAGAAAACAAACTTATAGTTACCAAAGGGAAAGGGAAGGTGGAAGGATAAATTAGGAGCATGGGATTAACAGATACAAACATAATACGTAAAACAGATAAGCAATGAGGATTTACTGAATAGAACAGGTAGTTATGGTCAACATCTTATAATAAGCTATAAAGGAAAATAATCTGAAAAATAAATATGCAACTGAAAAAAGTATATTTTCTTTTCACATATACCTTTACCATTCTGATTAAATAGACATAAACATTTTTTTAAAAATATGGGTTCCCATTATCCTGAAACACACTTCTTTTGTTCAAGCTTCTCCTGGGATCTCTACCTCCACACATGGTCAACAAGGAAACTTGAATCATGCCACTGGGACTTTGGATAAGTTAAAGAATAAAATGTTAGATTATTTCATAGATTGAGCTAATGAGTAAAAAAGAAGAAAAAAAAAAATATATATATACAGTGTTGTTCCAGTAGAGCATTCAGTGTGAAACCTAAACCTTCATCTTTCATTTCTTCCTTTTCCTACTAGGAACGGGACATCTCTGGGTATCTGGTTGGCAGGAACAATGCAAATGGAGTGGACCTGAACCGCAACTTCCCCGATCTCAATACCTACATCTACTACAATGAGAAGAACGGAGGCCCCAACCACCACTTGCCCCTTCCAGACAACTGGAAAAGTCAGGTATGAGATGAAATTTGCATGCAGAAGCAGGTAAATCAGCATCTAGGATTTCTTCTCTCGATTTTTACATCAACTAAACAAACAAGAATGAAGCAACAACCAATTCTGTGCTAATCTATCCAGAGCAGTACTGACCATATCGTATGCCTCTTTGTATTTCTTGCCTCCCTGAGCATAGAGCCCTTCACAAGATGTTTGATGTTAGTGGTGAAGGAGGTAAAACTGGTATCATACTGTTGCATAGCACTTTACAGTCTTAAGGAACTCTTTCTCAGCTAGCATATCATCATAAAACTGTGGTAAATGCATCAAGCAGTGTTATCGATCCCCATTTTATAAATATCACTTATAGAAAAAAGAACTTAAACTCACACAGATAGCAACTGATAGATTCAGGCCAGGCTTCAACAATACATGAACCATGAACTTTCAGATGTTCAAGCTGGTTTTACAAAAGGCAGAGGAACCAGAGATCAAATTGCCAACACCTGCTGGATCATCAAGAAAGCAAGAGAGTTCCAGAAAAACATCTATTTCTTCTTTACTGACTATGCCAAAGACTTTGACTGTGTGGATCACAATAAACTGGGAAATTCTGAAAGAGATGGGGATACCAGCCCACCTGACCTGCCTCTTGAGATATCTGTATGCAAGTCAGGAAGCAACAATTAAAATTGGACTTGGAACAACAGACTGGTTCCAAACAGGAAAAGGAGTATGTCAAGGCTATGTATTGTCACCCTGCTTATTTAACTTCTTTGCGGAGTACATCATGAGAAACTCTGGGCTGGATGAAGCACAAGCTGGAATCAAGATTGCTGGGAGAAATATCAATAACCTCAGATATGCAGATGACACCACCCTTATGGCAGAAAATGAAGAAGAACTAAAGAGCCTTTTGGTGAAAGTGAAAGAGGAGAGTGAAAAAGTTGGCTTAAACCTCAGCATTCAGAAAACAAAGATCATGGCATCTGGTCCCATCACTTCATGGCAAATAGATGGGAAAACTGGAAATAGTGACAGACTTTATTTTTCAGGGCTCCAAAATCACTGCAAATGGTGATTGCAGCTATCAAATTAAAAGATGCTTACTCCTTGGAAGAAAAGTTATGACCAACCTAGACAGCATATTAAAAAGCAGAGACATTACTTTGTCAACAAAAGTCCATCTAGTGAAACCTGTGGTTTTTCCAGTAGTCATGTATGGATGTAAGAGTTGGACTATAAAGAAAGCCGAGCACCAAAGAATTGATACTTTCAAACTGCAGTGCTGGAGAAGACTCTTAAGATTCCCTTGAACTGCAAGGAGATCCAACCAGACCATCCTAAAGATCAGTCCTGAGTGTTTATTGGAAGGACTGATGTTGAAGCTGAAACTCCAATACTTTGGCCACCTGATGCTAAGAGCTGACTCATTTGATGCTGGGAAAGATTGAGGGTGGGAGGAGAAGGGAATGACAGAGGATGAGATGGTTGGATGGCATCACCAACTCAATGGGCATGAGTTTGAGTAAACTCTGGGAGTTGGAGATGAACTGGGTGGACTGGTATGCTGCAGTCCATGGAATCGCAAAAAGTCGGACATGACAGCAACTGAACGGAACTGAACTGACAGGAGAACATTCTACATGTCAACATTACAGCAGATGTGTTGGGAGTAGGAAGAGATTGAAAATCATTGTTATAAACCTGTAATTTTCAGATATATTTATTAAACTCCAAATTTCTCCAGCTGCAGAAGCTACTGGAAAAGTGGATAAGTTGAAGAACACTTTCTTGGAATTCTGAGCTCAGAAACCCTGTGCTACTCCTCTTCAAATTGCTCTTTTTCTCCCTTTCTCCCCCTTTTTATTTAAGAGACTTTGTTTTTTTAAAGGAATTTTTGGTTCACAGCAAAATTGAATGGAAAATATAGAATATTACCACATATTCCCTGCTTCCCATTATCAACATCTCCCACCAGAGTGGTACATTTATTGCAATGATGAACCTACATTGACTTGTCATCATTACCCCAAAATCCATAGTTTCCATTAGGGTTCACTCTTCATGTTGTATATTCTGTGAGTTTTCACAAATGTATCATGACATTTATCTACCATTTTGCATCACGCACAATAGTTTCACTGCCCTACATGATGTCTTTTTAGCTATTTTGAATAGTGAGATTTCACATGAGATTTCGTTTTGAAAGTGTTCCATTCACCTAATTTGTTACACTGTCAAGCAAAAGATCAACATTTCCCTGTCTGCACTTCTTATATCTGGTAGAACTCTCTTTGCTTTATTCAGGCATGCCATCCTCTCAGGCCACTTCCTGTCAGACATTCCATTCTGTCAGGCCACTTCCTGTCAGACATGCCATCCTTTCAGGCCACTTCCTGACAAACTCATGTGAACAGCCATTTGACTTTAGTTGTAGCTTCACCACCAAGCTCTCATCTCTCCTCAGGTGGAACCCGAGACCCAGGCTGTAATACAGTGGATCCGCTCCTTCAACTTTGTCCTTTCAGCCAATCTCCACGGAGGGGCAGTGGTGGCCAATTATCCATATGACAAGTCCCTGGAGCACCGGGTCCGAGGTTTCCGCCGCACTGCCGGTACCCCCCACGCCTGATGACAAGCTTTTCCAGAAGGTATGCAGAATGGTCATCTGTCCAGACAGAGGAAAGTGGGGTTCAGGAGAGTGACAAGAGGTCAAATCAGTTAACACAGGACCCTATTAGGAGTGAGTCAACAGAAAATGATTGAAAATACCTCCTGCTCATTCAGTTCAGTTCAGTTCAGTTGCTCAGTCGTGTCTGACTCTTTGCGATCCCGTGAATCGCAGCCCGCCAGGCCTCTCTGTCCATCACCATCTCCCAGAGTTTACTCAGACTCACGTTCATCGAGTCCGTGATGCCATCCAGCCATCTCATCCTCTGTTGTCCCCTTCTCCGCCCGCCCCCAATCCTTCCTAGCATCAGTGTCTTTTCCAATGAGTCAACTCTTCGCATGAGGTGGCCAAAGTACTGGAGTTTCAGCTTTAGCATCATTCCTTCCAAAGAAATCCCAGGGGCTTACAATCTAGTATATTACATTTTGTTCTGAGTGATAAACAATACATTTATGAAAAAGTAAATAAATAGGAAAGCTTTACAGTACAGTTACCACAATGTAAAAAAATAGTTGTTAGTGATAAAGAAGAAATATACTGAAAGCCTGATAGTGCTGGTGGTAAGCTAGAGCATTAAATGTGAAATTTGACAGTTTTATAGTAATATGGCTGTATAAATATAAAATATACTATGCATAGGAAAAGGCTTATATAATAGTTCAAAACAGCAATAGAATAAAATTAACAGATTAGCTATTTTATAGTTAATATTCTTAATAAT